>JADMLD010000066.1:0-5858144 GCA_017589585.1 Phylloscopus whistleri | reverse complement strand
AAACTAGTTCCGCCTCTATAGTTTACAGAAATTGTCCAGCCAAAATTAGGCCACTCCTTTGTCCTTTTGCCTTAAAGTCCTTTCCACTCTTCCTTTACCGACTGTAGCTCCATGCTGTGTCTTTCTATTCGCTATATTTGTTCTTCTTTCGGAGAAAGATGATGTTTAGGAAAGTCCATCTGCTCACAACAAAAGGTTAAACTTTTCGGGCTGCCGGGCTGCCCACGTGGCTCTGCGGCGGGAAACTGAGTCGTTAGAAGCCGTGCGCTGGTTTCTTCGGCTTGAAAAGAAGAGCAAGGGCGAAAGGGCACTCTGTCCGAGCTCTCTTTCTCTCCATGCTGTCCGCCTCTCCGCGAGACAGCGGCTCCTAAAGCTCCGACCCGGCCTGCCCCGGCTCGGCAGCATTGGGGGCCGGCCCGGCCCGCCTGGCCCGCCGCAGCGCCCCGGGGTGAGGGGGCACCGAGGCCGGCCGGCCAGCGGCTCTCTGTCCCCGGCCTGCCACACCGGGAAACCAAAGAGATCGCTCCTCCCCCCCCAGCCTTTTTAAGCATTTCGCCAAAAGTCGCAGCTTGTTCTTCTACTGGATAAATTGCTTGTCATCAAAAAAAACTGACCCGATTGGAACAAAATCAGGCTTTTCTTAGCCTATGGACAGAGACCAGTAACGTCAGTGCTCTTTAGCATCTTCATTCATGGTCTGGATGACTGGGGCAGAGTTTGTCCTCAGGGAGGATGCCAATGACAGCAGACTGGGAGAAGAGGCTGGAATGCCAGAGCTGTGTTGCCAGAGCTGAGCATGGACCAGCAAAGGGTCCTTGTGTCAAAGAAAGCTGACAGGACTCAGGGCTGCACCTGGAGGGTCATCACCCAGCAGGTCAAGGGAGGAGATCCTTCCCCCTTGCTCAAGCACTGGTGGGGCCACACATGAAGCACTGGGTCCAGTTCTGGGCTCCCAAGTGCTAAAGAGACACAGACATACTGGAAGGAGTCCAAAGGACACCCAGAGGTGTCTCTTCCAACCTCAGCCATCCTGGGATTCCATGATTAAGTTGCATGTTATGAACAATAATGGAGATTTTCGACATACACACTGCCCCTGCTCCAATATGCTTCCAAAACACATCAGAACTAAACCATCTTGATGTAATCATCTGCTGTTCTGTCACTACTGTATGAAAGTTTTAAAGAAAGAATAGCAGAGAGGTCTCTTGAGGTCTTCATAGTCATAGAATCATAGCAACATGGAATATCCTGAGTTGGAAGGGACCCTCCAGGATCTCTTCAATAAGTCCAACTCCTGGGCCTGCAAAGCCCCAAGAGTCACACCATGTGCCTGAGAGTGTTGTCCAGATGCTTCTTGAACTCTGGCAGGCTTGGGGCTGTGACCACATCCTTGGGAGCCTGTCCTTTTACTGCTGAAGCCACCTGCCACAGGGAAGGCCCTGGTTCAAAATCACCTTTGTGATCAGCTCTGCAAAGAGCAGAGCTCTCACTGATGGATTTATGCCTTTAAACTTCAGCCCACTGCATTCCCTGTGACCATTGCAGTGAAGTGGGATGCTGTGGATTGTCTTTGCATGCCTTGTCCTTCTGACAGCAGTGGTCCTACACTGCTCTTTAGCATCTGGAGGCACAACTGAGCACAGCTCAGCCATTTGAGGCTGTAGCACCGTTGTTACGCTCTGTGTTGATGCTGTGATGCTGCTTTCCAGGAAAGTGGAGAGCACAGAGGGAGTGGATCCGCTCCATGAGTCACTTGGCAGGTTCCTGCAGGCCAAGGGAAACGTGGGGTTTTAGCTAAGAGCTGCTTTGATGGGAAGTATGGAATGTGACAGTTGTTTGGGTTGGAAGCTTCTCCAGTGACTGGGGCCTAGTTCACCCAGGAGTGTGCGAGCTGCTAAACACTCTTTAGAAAGTGAGGCTGGAATGTTTCCTGCCTTTTTGGTCAGGTGTTTGTCTGCCGCAGAGCTTGCTAAATCTGTCTTTGGAGCCATCGGCATCCAGTTGTTTCTCTCTCTTCCTCCTGCCCCTTCTTATTAACATTTTCATAAGGTTTCATTTTTTTCCCTTAAGAGAGTTTGCAAGAAATGAGTAAAAGCTTATGTTGCCATTTTTCATCTATTTATTTTGGCTGTTTGTTTTTGCTCTGCTTTGGAGAGACTCTGGTGCATAAATAAGCTATGACCTGTCATCCCAGAGGGAGGGAATGGTAGACCATGCATGGAAAATCTTCTCTAGTTTTCCTCTTGTAATTCCAGTAATGACATCATAGTAAATGATCAGACTTTTTCCTGGAAGAAAGTTTGGTGTACTTCCTTTTAATCGTGCAAGGTGTACGTGCTCAGACCTTCACAGTAAACCTGAGACCAATTTGGAACATGTATCTTTAAGTCCTTCAAGGTCTATATCATACCCCATTGAAACAACTAATTAAGGTTTAATTTCACTGTAGTTTTCAGATACGAGGTAATCACTGTCTCCTGCCCTGCTGATAAGGGCTGCAGCAACAAAGACTAACACTCCAAGTGCTAATTTAAAGAAATAAAAAGGAGGTGAATGTAAAAGATTTCCCCATTTGAAACGAAATAATTATAAAGCTACAGTGTCTTTCCTGCTGTGACAACCAATGAAGAAAAAAAAAAATCAAATGAGAGATATCCTTAATCTGTAGGCTTCACTGTCATTTAGGGGTGAAATATTTTTTGTTGATTTTATGGGGGGGCAGGTTTCATAGATGTTTTATTTTTTTTCCTTTTTTGTGTGTGTGTGTTTTGAGGTGTTTTTTTGGTTTTTTTGGTTTTTTTTTCCTTGCTTAGGCTAAGGGAGGTAAACTAGCAGTAGAGGCAACAGATACAAAAGCAGAAATGTCCCCCACGCTGCCCAGCTGGTTATTTTAGCACCTGCGAGCACCCTTCACTGCAGAAGGGATGCCTTTGAGAAACCACAAAGGAACGTTTCCTCGAGCAGCTCTGCAGCAGAGGCTCAGCTATCAGGTTTCCAGAACCTGCAGTTAAGCAGGATGTCTGGTGTGAGATGATTCCATGACACAGATCACTATCGGTGAGAAGCTCAGCCAGAAATCACTTATTTCATTTCACACAAGACAGGGAATGCAGGCAGGGCTAGGAATGAAATAAAGCACTGTAGCTAAATTCAGCAAATTCAAATGGGAGCAACTTGCTGACTTCACCAGAGGCTGGCTGCTGATTACAGTATTTGAACTAGATTTCCCCAACTGCATAACACAATGGCTCCTTAGAGTCCTAAGTCAGGATTTTACTAATTAAGACTACATGTCTGAATGTGCAGATGTACACACTAATATAGTCAAAATCTGAATTTCTTCTATTATTTTGGCTTTTCTTATTTACATTTTTAGGGAAAAAAGTAAAAAAACAAAAAAAAAGGAGCAGAAAGGGAGGAGAAAACACAGATCACATGCATAACATGTAATCAGACACCTGCAGACATCCTCATGACACATCCTAAGTTAAAAAAGCAAATTTTGGAGGTTTGACAACATAAATACAAAGAAATTATCACATTTCTACATTAGGTGTTTCCAGTGCATAAAGTGTAGTGTCACTGTGCTTCCCCAATTATCTTTATAGTATTAGCACTTCTTGTCCCAATACTAAGATATTTTCTTACATGAGGTTTTATTGCAAGATCACGCTGAAAAGAAAAGGAGTGGAAAAATGCCTGCATGGGGGATGCAATGAAACTGCAGGTAAAAATTCTGACTCCAGTCCAGACACCCAGCCCAGGCCTTGGACACCACCTGCAAGCCAGGGGAGCTGGTCAGCACACCTGGTGGATTCATCTCACCCTAACACATGCTGAAGCAGAGCAAACACATGAGCTGCTCCATAAGTGCACCCATGTCTCACTTTCAGCTATAGAAAGCACATGGTGAGCATCTCGGCTGGGGACACCTTAAATGATATGAGATAAATTCCACCCATGGTGTCCATCAAATGCTCACTGAACCAGAGAGATGTGCTTTGCATCCTCTTATCCCATTAATTTCCAGCAGATTGTAGGTGTTGTTTGTGACAGTAGAGTATAAAACATCTTTAAGCACATATGTGACTTAAATTGACAGTGTTCTTTTAATGTTTGTTTTGGAATAGGCTTATTCACAGTCTGCTGTGCTCCACATAGTGGATGAAAGGCAGGAGCTGAAAACCCTACTATTATTTACAGTATGGCAAAATATTCTCTCCTGCTCTAAGTTAAAAACATTATGGAAAGAAAAAGAATTGGGGTGGGGGGAGGGTGGGTGGGAGGGTGGGTGGAGAATAACAAGAAGAATGAAAAGACCCAAGACAAATTGTATTTATGGAAGCTGAACTCTGCCACTTCACTTCCTTTGCCCCCAACACTCCCAGCAATGCAGTTCAAGGTCCCGTGCCTCATTGACACCCTCTTGCTGGTTTTGGAAATCCCGTTCTAGAGGAGGGTGGCTGTGACCAAGCAGTGGTGGGGACTTGCCAGTATCTCCAGCCTTGTGCCAAAGCAGATGCCTGGCTGTTCCCAGTGACCACACTGCTGGGCAGGCTGAGAGGCCAGTGGATATCAAGCACCAGGTCCTTGATATGTTAAATCTGTGCTCTGAATTTTCCCCTTTGGTGTGAGGTCTGTGTAAGCTCAAAGACACCCTTGGCTTTGCACAACACATGAGGTTTTAAACCAGAGCCTGGCTCAGCTGGGGTTGTTTGTGAACCCTTGAAGAAACAGTCCTGACAAGGTTACCTTGTGGCACAAGGAATCCCTGCTTGTCCTGGTGAACCCACCCCTTTGGGGTGCATCATGTGCATTCTTCAGGAAGACACAATTATTTCTTCTTTTTGAAGTTAATATATTATTTCCATTCCCCAATTCACATGTTTTTTGATATTACTTCATAGGAGGAGGGACCGCAGCTCAGACTGTGGCCAAATAGAATCACAAAATCATGAAATCATAGATTGGCTTGGGTTGGAAGAGACCTTAAAGATCACCTTTAAGTTTTGACACCTCTGCCATTGGACAAGGGGCATCTTTGACTAGACCACAACACACAGAACTGCTTCCAGTCTGGTCTTGAACACTTCCAGAGAGGGGACATCTACAAATTCTCTGGGCAACCTTTTCCAGTACCTCACCACTCTCACAGTCAAGAATTTCTTCCTAATATCTAATCTAAACCTACCCTCCTTCAGTTTAAAACCATTCTGCCTTGTTCTGTCACTGCACACCCTTGTGAGAAGTCCCTCTCCACTTTTTTTGCAACTCCCCTAGAGCTCAAAAGAAAACCACTATTTCAAACTAAAGCAGGTATGAAACATAGACAGGATGCTCAGAACCTTAGTCATAGCTCAGCCAGGAATTGTCACCTATAAGTTTTACATAAAAAGTTTATAGGAACTAGCACCTGGGAGCTGGGAAGGATAGGAGCCTGGGGAATTATGTCTGAGACTGGAGCAGTGTCTTTCCAGGAGGATCCCCAGATTTGGGCTGCCAGGAGACGATGGGTTTTGTCAGTGTCTTTGTGACTCCTCGTGACTCCAGGGGGAGTGGGGGTGTCTTCTGTTAGTGGGCCAGCTGTTAAAACTAGGTGGGGTAGTGTTCTTTATCTCTTCCAGGACCCATCCTCCCTCCACAGGGATATCTGCTGTTAATGGGCCATTGAGGCTCACTGTATGACTGATAAAATTACATCATCCCATTGGGAGATGCTCCACCCAGGGGGAGGAGCCCAGCATTCCCACCTGGATAAAATCTGGGATTCATAACACTAGGGCAGCCTGTTTGCACTGGACTTCCCAGAGGAAAACTGGACCCATCTCACACCACTGGACTTCAGAGGAAAACTACACCCTCCAACAGGATCATCTCTGCTCCAACAGAACCACATCTGTCACCCCAGGAGGACTTGACTGGACTGCTACCAACCCCCTGACCAACAGGGTGCCAGGTTGTATTCTGACTCTGACAGTGTTTTCTTTTTTGTTTGTTGGTTTTTTGTACTACAACATTTTTATTTTTAATATTCCTAGTAAAGAACTGTTATTTCTTGTACCATATCTTTGCCTAAAAGTCCCTTAATTTCAAAATTGTAATAATTTGGAGGGAGGGGGTTTACATTCTCTATTCCAAGGGAAGCTCTGGCTTTCCCTGGCAGACACCTGTCTTTCCAAACTAAGACAGTCAGTCTGGCTCCCTCCTGTTCTCCCACAAAAAGGGCAGTGGGACCCTCCCACCACAGCCCACCCAGCTGCCAGCACAGCCCTGCCAGTGCAACACAACACAAGGGACACGTTGCACACACTGCACACATGGCAGATATTGTGGTGGGAAACCAAAGGCATCCCTGCAGAGGCTGCTGAAAGCTTTCCACATCTGGAGTTTGGTGGTGGTCACCAAAATGAGGTGGTTTCAAGGAATAATAAATGTCTTATCAACAGCTTGCTTGTCACACTCATTGTCATATGAAAGGCATCATTCTCGGCCAAAAATATTCTGTACAACAGGGAAAAGGCTTATATTTCCTAAGGAAAAAAAAAAAAAAAGTGAGGTGTCAGGGCAATCAATTCACGCAAATCAGCTTTTAATTTCAATTCCAACCAGGGCAATCAATTCACACAAATCAGAGCTTTTCCATTCCAACCATACCTTTGTACATGTGTGTGCATTCTAGTTAGCCTGAACTGCAATACAAAGACACTTTGAACCTCAGAAAATAGAGTTCTGGTTACATAATTACAAGAAAACTGCATTTTCACAGTTTCAAAAATTCTCTATCACCGTTCTGAGCAAATATTTGTATTGAAACCTATAATTTGGATTGAAATGAATAGGAATTTGCTGACAGGAAATATTAAATTTGCAGTCAGCCATAATGCAAAGCTTAGCTGTAACTCATTGTTCTGGTATTCATCTATTAGAGCCCAGTATTTGACCTTCCTTTGAATCTTGGCAAATCACACCTTTAGTCAGGCGTTAAAGAAGGGGAGTAAGATAGGGAAAGCACACTCCCTGCCTTTTTCTCCAATTTAAAACTAAGCTTGCATTTTAGAATAATAAATTTAAACTAGAAGCTTAAGTGTGTATCAAGCCCTAACTGCCTATTAAGATTAATTTAAACCAAACAGATTCATTTTTAAAAGTCTAATTTCTCCATTACAAAAAATTCCATGCAGCCACTCCATAAATAAATACAAATTTGCCCTGGCATCATCTGAGAGAGCCCCTCCCTGGGGCTGGCTTCTTGTCACAGCCAAATGCTTAATAGGTTGTGGCTGGAAAATCCCAGGGAAAGCTGGAGATTTTTATGAGATGAGCACTGATTGTGCAGGAGCCTGCAGCTATTGCTGACCTGCCTCTTTCACAGAAAGAGGATTATTACACAAAAGAGTGCTAGAGATACTGTATGAAAAATACATTTTAATTTCCTTCTCAGCAAGAAGAGATGAAGAGAAGGGATATGGGAATGGGCAGAGGAACTACTTCTGCAAGTGTTCTAGGGGGGGATTCCTTTAATAATATTATTATTGGTGTTATTTGGAAAGTTCTTTAGAGGGTCTTTTATGGATGCACATGAACAGATCCCTGGTCCCAGGGTCTTCTTTTATTTCCTCCAAACATATAAAGCTGGTCTTTTGCATACATAAACCCACAGATACTCCCATAAGCATATATATTTTCTGGCTTTTCCCCATTGTTCCCCTTCTGCTACTCCCTCCTTACCTATTAGAGAGATTGAGCTAAAGAAACACGCTACTTGTCTTGCTAATTACAGTGCACATGGAGGGGCGTCCGCCTGGGCTTTTCTCCTAATAGTTGGCTGTCATGGGGGGAGGGTTCTTGTGCTTGATGTCAGGGAGCTGCCTGCCTTCCCACCCCACAGCGGAGTGGGAATGCTGTGCCTTGGCCTCAATACCTTTGTTCGGCGCTCCCTCCTTTCGCTCTGCTGCCCGTCTCTGACAGCCGCACTCACCTGGCGATGCAGCTGCTTCTGCTCTCCCGTTCCCAGCCCCAGGGTCCCTCCCCAGGTCCCCCCCTCCATCCTCCCGTCCCCCTCCCTCCCGCCCGGCGCTGATGCTGCGCTCCGAGCGGCTTCTTCACCTGTATCCATGACAACGCGGGTGACATCAGCACCGGGGCTCAACGCCACCGCCAGGACTCCAAAGCAATTATATGCTGATAACGCCTTTTTAATTGCGGCCGAAATGTTTCTGGTAACGGGAAAAAAAAGAAAAAAAAAATTGTGTGCGGGGGGTGGATGGGCGAGGTGTAGGAGGTGTAGAGGGTGGAGGAAGATCCCTCGTTCCTTGCTGGCTGTCTTTGCAGTGACAGCCCGCGCTGTCCCCAGGCACCACAGCGGCCTCGGCTGCTGTCAGAAATATCCTTTCCTGTCCCTGAAGCAGTCGCCGGCATCCTCAGCACCACTGCGACCTGGTGCAAATGTTGGGGTGGCCGCTGGTGTCTGAAGCGCTGCTGAGAGGAGCAGGGGGTGACACCCCTGCTGTCCCGATTCGCGTTCAATTAGGCAGGGAAGCACAGAGCTCTCCTCAGGCCGAACTCCGCCCTCACCTCTCACAAAGGGGCTGAGCAAGACCCTGGCATAGAGCACACCTTGCCTCTGCCAGAGTGATGCTGTAGCAGGTAAAAAAATGTAGGCAGGTGTGCTGCTGGGATGTCACCTCTGTCCCCTTGCAGGAGGCTCCATAGACACACAGGCACAACCCGAGTTATGTTTACTTTTCTCTTCTTCCCATGCTCACCCTGGCTAGGATTAGCTCAGGGAGAGCAGGACAGCCCCACAGGGACTCTGCAGTGTGGGGCTGGTGACCTGTGTCAGATCCTTTGGGGCTGCAGTGCTGACAGAGCTGAGCAGGGCAGAGCTGCTGCCATTTGAGCACGGAAGAGCAGCCCCAGCACCTCCTCCTCCCCGGCACAGGCAACTTCTTGAACAGAGAAATTTCCTAGGCACAGAGCAGGGAGAAAAAATAACTTCCACCTAATCAGATTTGTGTAGGAGCAGCCCTCCTGACTCGCCTGCTGGCAATTGGTATTAACAATGTAGGTCAGGTCAGCCCGACAACCAGAGGCTCTCGGAAGCAGCCTCCGGCAGTGGGGGAGCAATCACATCCCCCAGCCTCATCCCCCAGTTCAAAGCCTCCTCCTCAGCTTCCCCTCTCACAGCAAGCCAGAGAGCTTGGGGCTCTCTCTGCACCTTTGGGGCTGCCCTTCACCCACTGCCTGGGGCCTGGGGAGCAGATACATCCCTTATCTACTGCTCACCTCTCCAAAGCCCTGGGGGAGTGACTCTTCTGCACCAAATAGGCTTTTCTGCAAAAGGAAGGGCACAAAATCTCATCACCTGCCAGCTCTGAGATCTTTGGACTACAGACAATCCATTTGTCAGTCTTGCATGACCCCAGACATGTTTTAGCTTCAGTTCCTTGTCCGCAATTCAGGCAACAAACTCACTCCTCATAAAAAATAGTTGCTCATGCTGTGATGTTACTCTATATCAGACTTCAGACTATCCTGGTTCCTAATTTTCTTAGGGAGCAGGTCTTCAGTATCCTACAGAACCCTCTTCCCCTAGGAAGAGGGCCTGTGAAGCTGCTGCTCCCAAGGATGAGGTGAGACTGAGTGCAGGGAGCAAAGCTGCCTTGGCAGCTGGGGAGGGAGGTCTGGACTCATTGTCAAAATTTTCAGAAGACATAAATCTTACAGTCCTCATCTGGCAGGTAAAACCTGCTTGTTGGACAGGGCTGCCCTTGTGCTGTAACAACAAACATCTCATGGGAAAGAAAAGGTAGAGAACCAAACAAGAAAGAAAGGAAGGAGAAAAGGCAGAAGCTTGGGTGAGAAATAGGAAGACAGACCAAAGAAGAGAAGAAAAAATTATAATGGAATAAAAACGTGTCCAGTTACACTTGGGAAGAAAGGAAGCAGGGGGGAATAGTAAAGTTTGAAGCTGGTCTTCAGGGCTTCCCTCTTGCAGTGGGAAGTTCTGTGTGAGGACCTGGTATCTTTGATATCACACCTCAGATTACATGGGAGGACTAGACAATTAAATCAGTTTAATAAGATCAACTGCCCTACTCACCTTTTTAATGGTTACAGCCACTGCTAGGGATGCTGCTGCAATGTTATTTCATGGTTTGATGTAGTTACTGCCATTTATCTCTGTAAAGGGCCTGGTCATCTATCACTGCTATGTGGCACTGTGGCTTGGAGTTAGATTACAGACAAAGGTGTTGAATCATTTAGTTTTATAGTAAAGGACAAATTTTAGCATAAAGAAAAGCAGCTAATTCATTTTATGATCTTTCATGTTAATCCATGTGAATTGATATTAGTTTTTTGCTATCTTATTTGTGTGAACTCCTTTCCCCTATTAGCAGTGTAACTGCACTGCCTGGCTGACTGTGGCCTTTTAGCTGAACCATGAACTGATTTAAATTGAGTATTGGACTAGTTCTCCTTTGTGCTCCATAGTGCTGTGAATTGGGAAAGGTGTTAGGGGAAGACTGTTATGGACAAAATAAATGTTTAAATCCTTAGCTGGTTTGACACTTTCTTTGTAAATGTTATTCCAACACTTTATTTCTGAATTTACAAAAATAAGCTAAACAGTAGAAAAGTATCCACCCACGGCTACAGATGTTGTTGGCAATTTTTAAAGTGTACTGAGGGAGGATCATCAGCTAGACTGGGCAAAAATATATATGCCCAGTGAAAAGTCAGAAGAAAATATAAAAAAGGAGATTTTATTTTTTTAACGTTCTGGGAAAACCCAGCCTGTGATGCACCATGGGTGCTAGCTGAGTGATTGAGGATGGAAGGACTGGATGGGATCTTATTTAGAAAAGACTTGTACTTGCTTAGTTTTAGCTGGAGGGAGGGAAGGATGTCCCTGTCCTTGTCCTGGTGTCAGGAGAAGAGGGCCAGTGTTGATTCAGGCTCCTGTGAGATGAGTGGAGGCTTGTTTTGAAAGGCAGCTGCTTTAACTGTGAGGAAGGAGGTGACCTGAAGAGAGCTGAGGCCTCCATGCTTTTCCTTAGGCTGAGGTGGAAGGGAGGACAGCCAGCTCCCTTGCAGAAAAGCTCCTCTCTGTGAGCTGCTTGCTCAGTATTTTCCCTTCTGTCACCTGAGGGAACTTTCACCTCAGATCCACCCAGGAGAGGCCCTAAGCAGGGCTTCAGCTGCTGCTGGAGCTGGCAGGATGAAGGCTGAACCTGCCACACAGCTTCCAGCTCAGATCCTGCCCTCACATTTTGTGGTTTTTTTTGTTTTTTGTTTTTTTTTTTTTTTTTTTTTTTTTTTTTTGGGCTTGTTTTTTTTTTTCCAGCTGACTGGGCCTTCAGCACCACCCAAAGGAGCAGCTCTGTCCCCAGGTAACTCCACTGCCCGAATCACAGCACCCTGCTCGCAGTGCCAGCTTCCCTAATCTCCCTGTTTTCCATCTACTGCTAAAGTTCAGGGTAAGACTGTGAGTGCCTTCCACGGGGAGCAGGAGCATTCCCTGCCTCTGCAGGCTGACAGCTCTGGGTGTCACATTATCTCCTCACTGCAGGCACCCAGTGTGCCATCCTGCAGGATACACCCGCTGCATTTCGAGCAGCTGGATTCTGTGTGCTCAGGCTGCTCTCTGGCAGGCTGTCTCATGGCATCCCTTCTGCCTCTCAGCCTGTGAAACCCTGCAAATTTCCATCAGCAGAAGGGCTGGCTGGAACTTACAGAGTTGTTCCAGGCAGGAAACGGCTGCAAGTGTGAGCTTAGAAATCCACCGGAGCCTTCATGTGAATCCTGCAGAGCCATGCCAGGAGCTGATAAAAAAATGGATGTCTAAAATTAATTCCCAAATGAAAAAGTGAGCATCCAAATTAACAGCCTGACTTTGGGAATCGCTGCCTTCTCAGACCGTATGGAACCAAGACGATCTGTTTATGTTGTTCAAGATGGGTTCAGAAATCCAGTTTTTTGGTATCCAAATCCAAAAATCTCACTTAAAAACCTATTTAGGTGTCTTTGTACACTTAGCAATCTATTCAAGATGATGCTAACTTGAGCTGCTGCAGAGCAGTACCGGGAATGAAATCAAAGCAGCAGATGTCTTTGCTGCATTTCCACCACAGCACACCAGCCCTTCCTGGCCCACCAGCAGAAGAAAGCTGGTAGCATAAAGAGAATGGCAGCTGGGCACGTTGAGTTTCCATATGTGTCACCTGCCCCACATGCCATACTCCAGGCCCATCCTCTCTCCTGGAAACCCCAGACAGCCTCAAGCAGCTGATTTAAATCCCACCTCAGATGCTGTGTACTTCTGGCCCGGCTGCTGGACTAACCATCTTGGCATAGAAATGGGAGAGGACTTTGTGCTTGCAAAGCTTCATTTGACTTAAGGAGCATTTCTGCAGAGGACTCACACGATGGATGCCTCTGGAATTTCCTCACAGCACATTTCAGCCCCCATCTCCACTCAGCCCTGTGGGGCCAGGTGGACTCCCTGAGCCCTCTAATAAAGTACCAGTCACAGAGGGTGGGGGCATGCAGGCAACAGAAATGCTCTGCCTTTTGTTTTTGCGTGGTTTCCTTCAGATGGAGACATGGATTGAGAGATTAAGTAGCCCTGGTAATGGCCATGCCTGTCGCATTCGACTGCTGGGAATTAGCCTGTCATTCTGTGCCTGCTTTACAAATGGAGGGAAAATGGTCTAGTCTCCATTCAGCTGTGCCACTTCTCACCCCAGAATTGCCTTTGCAGCTCGTGTTTGAGCTGCAAGCATATATTTTCCTCTTTCCTCATTACACTTCCAGCTCTCTCAAATATTAAATAGCAGGTGCTTAGAATAAAACATATTATTCTGACAAACATTTTCATCATGAGCTAAATTGGCACGTACTAACTGCTTTAAAATATGTACTGAGTAATTGAATACAGCAGTACAGGTTACTATGCAGATGTCTGTCTCTAATAGTTTACAATTACACACATTTCCCTCCTAAAGGGAGAGACAGTTCCACAAGTAGGAAAAAAAAAAAAGGAGGAAAAAAGAACAGAGAGCCCTCATGCTACCCCCATAGGATATTCTTAAAAAAACAGATGGTTGTATTTTGCAGGAGCTTTTGAAGAAAACTTTAAAGAACTATGCAAATTTTTGCCATTGCTTTTTTTGGTTTGCATATTTCTCTTCAGTTTCCTTCTCTATCACACATGATTGCAAATCTGTTTCAACCTATAAATAGCTTTCTTCTTGCAAGCAAAGAGCTTTGTAACAAGAAGATACATGTTCCAGAGATGGGGGGAAGGAGGAAATCATTATCATTATTCTTTATCTTTTAGGAAATTCTGGATTGTTACGCTCAGTTCTTTACATTTGGTTAACACGTCAGATCAAAACCACAATCTCTGCCCCAAGGAATTTACAGGCTCAAAGGGACACCTTCAAACTGTAAATTACATTCCTGTCTGAGATGGCTTTACCCATCGTTTTGACAGGTAGCACTTTTTTTGCCAGGGGGAAAAAAAGCAAAGGGAGAGCATGTCTCTCCGTTTCTGTACCCTGGATTGCAGCTCCCTGTACACAGTCGGTGTCACGGCTCGGCTGCCGGCCCCTTGCCCTTCCTCTGCTCTGTGCTAATCACGAAGGTGTCACACCTCCACCCTCCTCCTCAGCTGTGCCCCTGGGCTTGTCCTGCCTTGTCAGGGCTCGTGGGGCTCTGCCCTAAAGAGTGCACCCCTGGCAGAGGTGTCCCTGGCTCAGGTTCAGCAGTCGTTGCAGACAAGGAACAGAGAGACATGCTAGGGGTGCCACGGCCTCCTGCACGTCTCTGCACAGCACAGAACTCTCCTTCCAGCGGCCTTTCCTAAAGGCAGCACCTCCCATCACCTTCTCTCCCAGTTAAACTTGATGGTGGTTTATATAAATAGCTGGAACACGTGGTTCCAGACCCCTTCCATGGGTGTGCTGGATGAAACATGCTCTGGGTCTCACCAGCCTCTGAGTACCCCGTGGTGCCACGCTGAAGGGTTGTTCTTTGCTGGCTGTGTCTACTCCAGCAGTGTCACCCAGGGTGGCCTGGGTCCCTCATCCTCCATAATGAGCACCTCGAAGAGTGTGCTGCTTTTTCCTCTAGTCCATCTGCTTTCCCAGATTCTTGGGAAAAGGTGAGCAGTGCACATGCCCAACCAAGCCTTTCCTGCTGTGGGGGTGAGAAACACCCCAGGCCCATACACAGAGACAGGAGCTTGGAATCACTGCTGGGGTCTGCACACTGAGTGTACCAGCACCGTCACCCACTCACAGAGGTGAGGTGAACACTTCTAGGTGAGCTTCAGAGCTGGACCAAATGGTCCTTGGGGGTTCCTTCCAACTCAGAATATTCAGTGACCTTGTGTCCTGGGAACCAGCCCTCTCTGCTTGCAGCAAAACTTGCTACACAGCATTTGGGTTGGAAAAGCAGCCCCAAACCCTTTACTTCTCTCCCTCCTGGGTACCAGAACTGCTTTGCTTCACCTTTGGGATAGCTGTCCTTAGCCATGAATCCACCTCCTCCAGGACCACAGCAGTTTGTGACCATGCTTTCCTGAAACAAAAACAACCAGCACCATTTTTATGGAATGGTGCTGGCAATAAATATCTCTGCTTTTCCCAGACTTTTGTTTTGTTTTGTTTTATCTGTTGAATACCTGTTAGATAAAGCAAATCAGACCTATTAAAGCTCTGCTTTATCTTTGTGTATTGGCAAATGCTGTTGAATCCCACATTAGTTTCTAACTGTGCAAACAATTTTGGTTTTGGTTTTCTGTTTAACAAAATAATCAGCCAGTAGCAGCACGTACTGGAGTGGTGCTGTTCTGTAATTTAGCAGTGCTAAATAGGATTCAGAAGCTTATGGTGCAGCCTTTTGCAATAGGTGATCTAGTATTTTAAAGCTTTTTCTGCTACTCTTTTGTACAAGGAATAACAGGAAACGGCAGTGACATATCAGAACCTGCATTTCACTGCAAACTGCTTAAGTTAAGGGCCACTGGAGTGTGACTAATTGCCAGATATTACTATGCCAGGTCTGTCATGTCAAGATAGAATAAATTAGATGTCCATCATCACAGGATGAGATATAGACTCATTAGAAAGTACTGTCTCAGTGCAGAGGACACAACAGTGTAGGACACGTTTAGCTCGGCTTGGTTTTTCCTCCCAGTATGTAAACAACCTATGCCTGCTTTCCTCCAGAAAGGATAATTATTCTTAGATGAGAAACATGGGCTTTTTCCTAGCCTGAGACAGTATTTGTGGCACAAGTAATTGACATTAATAAATCCTTTCTTTTTCAATACTTTAAATTTATTAAGATGCCTTCAGTATTGATGATGGGTCAGGCTGCTCTACCCCATGCCTTCAGGTATCTTTCAATCTGTATAAATCTTGATGCTGTATATTGAGGTGGTCCAGTCAGACCCAAAATGCTGGCAGTGCTTGAGATCTATCAGCAGCCTCCAAGCTGAGCCTCTGCACAATGCTGTTAAAACTTGTTCAATCTACTTCCTACAAGGCTCCTGAGAGAGAGCCATCCCCTTCACACTTCAGAGCTCTCCATTGTGTCCAAAAGCAACAAAGAACAGTGTTTGCAGTCCATAAAAAAAGCCTGTTCAGAAGATCTTTGGCTTATTGGTTGTTTGACAGTCCTTTAGATCAAGTGGCCACTTGTGGTGGCATCTTATAGCCACATGGTCCACACTTTTCTGTAGGCATTTACCAGACTACTGAGTCTAACTCTAGATATGGAATTGGCCTGATATTTGCAGAGCACCCATGAGGATTAGAGAAATGAAAAGAGGTTGGCAGTCATGAAAACTGGGTACCCTGCTCAGGTATCCATAGCTGAGAGAGTATTTGGCAAAACAGGGAGAATGTTCTGGCAACAAACATTCAGGTGAGGATTGCATGCAACATTCACATCCAGGAGAGGAAAATTCAGGCTGCAGCTTGGACTGAATTCTGGCAAAGGATGTGGTTTTCAGAGAGAATCTTCTCCTTACATAAGGACTAAAGAAATCATCATCAGGGTACAAGGTTGTTTATCTGTCCTGACCTGACACATGCTGAGAAAAAATGTACAGGGGGAACTAATTTCCACTCCCTGGGGTATAAATTGGTACAGCTCCAGTGAAGTCCATGACTTTTCACTTGTTGAAGAAAACGCTGTGACAGCTAGTCAGTGATGGTGAACACCTATCCAACTCAGCATAGCCAGTAATGCCCATAGGAGTGAATGTTACTCTTGAGAATCTGTGCTTTGCTTGTAGATGCTCCCAAAAACCCAGGACATAAAAAGATAGCCTTTTTTTTTTTTTTTTAAAGTTTGAAGGTGCAAATAAAATTGTCAGCCTCTTGACATAAGTTGTTCCAAAATAGCCTGTTAGAATTCAATTGAGATTAAACAGTGGGGTATGAAGCTGACCCTGCCTTGACAGAACAGGCCTGTAGGACAGTAGGGTTTCCTGACATCTTTCAGAATAGGCCATAAGGAATAACTGCATCTTCATGTACAGACTTTTATACTTTTTCTAATGTCCACAGAGGCCATCAGTTGCTCTCTGCCCGTTGACATCAAGCTAGTCCTAGGAGTGATGTGTTAAATCTGTCTAAGAAAAGGACAATAGAAATGGCAGTTAACATTACTGAGGGGAAATTCAATTTGGCTTGGAGCAGAAGAAGCATCCTGACCAGGCCAGACGAACTGTTATAAGTGCAGTTAAAGATATATTGCAGGAATTACAGCTGTATCAGAAAAGGAAGGAATTTTCTTGTGTCAGGAATTAGAAGGTCTTTCAGAGGGCAAACAGCTTGCCTTAAGCCACTCAACAAGAAAGGCTGGATTCAGAACTGAACTCACAAGTATTTCCTTGGATTTGGTCATTAAGATCTTATAGTCTGTCTTGCCATTGGATGAGTCAATAATTAATATTCCTGCTACTGGAATATTTAAAGATTAATATATCAGAGGATTAACTAGCACTGTAAAAGCAAACATGAACAAGCTAATTCTTACCTTCATAGCCTTCGAACTTTAAATTACTCTGTACTTTGATTTAGATTTCTACCAGTTCCCTCTGGAGCTGATTTACCTCACCATCCTCTGCTGATGCCCTGTGTTGTCCCAGCCACCTTCTGAATAAAATTGCAAAGGCTTGACTGAGAAACACCAGGACCTAGTGCAACATCAAGTGTCTGAAATCATCCATTTGGCTTTCACTACTGCTGTGGAAGTCACACATTGTCACTGTCAGGTCAGATGTGACATACACACACATTCACACACACATGATCAGGATAACAGTGATGTCTCCCTCTTTATTCTGCATGATCTCCAGTTTATACACTCTAACAAAGCATGATCTTAAGTCACTGACTACATCACAATAACTTATTATATTCATTGCTGCAAAGCAATTAACGTCAATATAATTGACAAAAGTTTTGCAAGAAGTTAATAAGGCACATCTACACATTCACTTATGCACATAGTCTAACTACAAAAAATCTTTCATGTATCTTTTTTAATCAGTTTCCATGCTGACAGCCTTGTCTTCTTCCTTGCTATGGATACACTTGGAAATTATCAACTGTTATTTCTTCTACTAACTCAGTTTTGCTTGCAGGCCAGCTGTCAAGCCCCTCCATAACACATCTGGATGCTGTCATAACTGCTGGACCTTCGCAGATGTTTTGGATGCAGCTGTTTAGGACACAGCTGTTTTGGTGGCAGAAGTGAGTCTCTATTGTAGTGTAATTGCCAAATCCTCTCCTCTGCTCCAGCCCACAAACTCTTGTCTCTGTCTCAGCCACTTTTCTGTGCCTGGAAGTCTTCTGGGTCCAGTGCCTTGTCAACCTGTGCAATTTCTTACTGCCTAATTATCTGTTCCAGTATAATTATGAAACCTTTTAACATTTTTCTTTCTCTCCAAGGAAAATAGATCTCAATCACTAGAAAATGACCTTCAGCTTCTATTGTGAACAATGAAACAAAAATCTTCCTGAGTAATATCAGTTTCATCTGTGCTTTTCCATTGTCATGCCTTGAAGTCTCATTAGTTGCTGGAGATTTCTTGGGGTTTTAAAGGATTTCTTTGTGTTTATCCAGATTTTCTTGGCAATGTCTGTACTGTTTATAAATTTAACTTAACTGCCTTTATCAACTCCATCCTTGCATCCCCCCTCTGCTGCATTCAGAATAATCCCAGCAATTGTTGTCGTAAATAATTTGAAGACCCTTTTTTCATTTACTTTGGTCTCCTGAGGTCTCCAGTGGTACAGGCAACCTCAGTGCATTTCATTTCCTTGGCAGGATTGTTTCATTTTCCTTCCCCTGAGGAGGAATGAAGGAGCTCCTTACTTGCTGCTACAGAAAAGCCTTGCAGGGTGAAACTGGGAGCAGGGCTCCCTGCCTGTCACATGGAAAGCACACAGAGAGGTTGTCAGAGTGCAGGGGAGGCCACACAGCAAGAAGTGCCAGCAGGGAGGGATGGCCTTACCACGTCCTTTGCCTGACTGCTCCCAGATGCAGCTTTCTGAGCAGCTCATGGCTCGGGTTTTTATCTTTTAGTATTAAATGGGGGAGAAATGTGCTCAGAGTGATGTAAGGCAAGGGCGCAGTGCTGCAGTGGGGGCATTATTTTATATTCCTCTGCTGTAGCTTCTTTACTATCAGTTTGAACATTCTTCTTTCAGCACCTCGCCCCAGTGATTTTCAGGGAAACTGGCTGTTTCTTTAACTAGTCTGGGTAAAACTGCAGGCTCCCCTGGATTTAAAGAGGTGTGTGTCCTGCCTGCATGAGGACAAAGAGCCCCGAGGTTGTTTGCAGGACCGGGTGTTCCTCGGGATTGCAGACCATATTGACTCCTTTCCTAAAAAACTAATAAAACATTATCTTTAAATAGCAAAACTAACTAAAATTACAAATGTTGTCTTTTTATATTAAATGTAAAAAAATTAACACTTACAGAAAAAAAAAATTAAAAATTCTCCTTTTTTTCCTTTTTTCTTCTTTTCATTCTTTTAATATATATAAATAAACTCACTTCGTAATTTCAAAATAAGCCTGTTTTACTCTTTGCATTCTCCTAATCACATAAAATGTAACAAATAATAAAACCATCACAGCTCCCCTGGTTTTAAAGAGATGTGTGTCCCGCTTGCATGAGGACAAAGAGCCCCGAGGTTGTTTGCAGGACTGGGTGTTCCTTGGGATTGCAGACCATATTATCATTTGAGCCAAATCCATCTCAGTTATTCTCATTGAAGTGACCCTTAAAATTCAATTGTTTTGACTTTCATCTTAGGTTTTCACTTTTATGTAACTCCCATGCCTAATAAAATTATAATTATGATTCCTAGCATTAGTCCCCTTTATTCTGTATATCCTCTCCTTTAATAATTTCCTAATTCTCTGCAGTTAAAAAGTCTTCCACATTTATGTTCTTGCTCTTTATGTCTAGCTTTTAGCTTTTACATCACTATATTATACTGAATTGTTGGGTTAATGGCTGTTTCCCTTGGTAAGCAGGAAAAGAAATAATTAAGGGTTTGGGTCATGTATTGAAAAAAGGTTATGATTCTAGACAGATCTTGAACTGAAACCAAAACCTTAAATGTAATTTACCTTTTCATTTGTTAAGGTTTTATTCTGTCCTTCCTTTGAGACACTCAAATAGCGTTTTTAAGATAAATCCCTGGAAAGCTCCTCTGTCCTAGACAGGAACTCTTCCAAGAAAGCAGCTCAGGAAATTCCTGTGCATTCTTTGAGTCAGACTTGCAGAGAGGAAGATGTGCTGCAAGGACACAAACCCTGCAAACCCTGTGCTATCAGTGCCAGGTAATCTCAAAGTGGCTTAATTGTAAAACTGTCTGAAGAAAAGAAGGAGGGAAGAAGGGAAGAAGGGAAGAAGGGAAGAAGGGAAGAAGGGAAGAAGAAAAGCATCTTTTTCTTGATGATGTTATGGCATTGTGGTCTATCATACCTAAAGAGGTTTCAGAATGTTATTTCTCACAATGTTCAGGCATGAGCCTATGTGTGTGAATTTTCCTCTAGAATCCCATTCCAGTTACACTGGGTCCACCTCCCAAGTGCAACCACCTTGCTAGGGCAAGGTTTACTGGTTCCTTCTGTAGCCACTGAAAACACAACTACAGAGTTTCCCACTGACTGACTGAGGGACCCAGTGCTGCAGCTCTTTGTTCCTATTTTGAAAACTTAGATGGCAGGAAAGACTTCATCAGACATCCTGGATGTGAACAAATCCACTCATTACGCAAGCAATCTGATCTTGAGGCCCTACACACATGAAAATCTAAACTTGCTGCTTCATCTGATAAATTTCCTCTGAATTTCTTCGCAGGTAAATCCCAATAAACACCACACCATACTATATACATCTTAGGGTTTAAAACACACCCTGGAAAGCCTCTTTCTCCTGTGGAGGCAAGAGTCTGTGACCAAAGGAAAGAAACACTTGAGATTAAAAATAAAGATTCCAGTTTCACAAAATAATTTGACTGCAGAACATGCACATTTCTGTCAAGTCTGCAGTGCTACTTGTGCTTCTTTCTCTTTGCTTTTAAAATCAAGTTTGTTGAAGGGAGCAAAGGGAGGATATAGTATCTCAAAAATCCTATTTTCTTGAAACAGTTCAAAGTAATTGTGCATTGATTCCTTGGAGAAAAAAGAAACGCTATTTATCAATTGATTTTAAAAGCTGGAAAGCAGTGGTTTGAGATTGCTTGCTAGCTAAAGAAGATGAGGATTGAAAATACCAGAATAATAAACAGCCATGGGTTGATCACACAGGTGTGTGACAGTCAATGTCCTGCAGCAGTGCAGATTATCTGCTGATGCAGCTCTAACTGGGAATAAAACTGTCTCAGCCATTACACCAGGTCTGTGCCTTTGGAGGAATGCTACAAACCCTCTAACAGAGGTTAGGACAGAAAAACAAACCTTTTCCAGGCATTTTCAGAGAGCAGCTTAAAATTCACGTTGCTTTTCATGTTTCTTATACCCCAGATTTTATTTGGGAAACTGCTTGGATGCCCACAGCCAGCTGCAATAATGTACACAAGCTCACTGGGATCATGCCTGCTAAATTAACTGTACCATGGAACCTGGGGAAAACACCAAGCAGAAAACTCACCTCAAGCTAAAATCAACCTGAAAATGGATTTTTTTAGATTAATTTAGTCCGTGTGTCATGGTCCATCGTGCTTTTCATCAGCAGACCCCATGGAGAACCTGTGGGATGTTACCATCATCTGCATGATCTCAACATTTATTTCCACAACAGGAAAGCCTGCTGACCACCCTGCTGCTCTTGGATGGTGAAAGGAAACCATGAAATGCAAAGGCTGCCTCCTCTTGTCCCTGCCCTGGTTATGACACCTCGTTGTGGTGGAGGAGTGTTGCCCTGTTCTTTTCTGTTTTTCTAAAGTTCCTTCAGCCTTCTGTGTTTACCTTTTCTGGTGGAGTTTCTCACCCACTTTTCATGTAAATAATGATTGTTTTGCATTCCTTTCTGGAGGAGGAGAGAATTGATGGACAGTGTGGTTGGAGAGGACAATTTTTATCCTCCAATCCATGGTCACTGTTGGAATTCTATAAATGTCGAGGTCTGTAAATAAACTGCCCCTTTTTTGCCTTGGACATCTCAGTGTGTGAGTGTCATTTTTTCATGTCGTATTGCGACAGAGGAGCACATCCTGGCAATGTGCACATCCAGGGGACCAGCACCTGCTCCAGGCAGCTGCAGGGGACACCCATGAGAGAGAGGAGCTTCTCCTGGAATATTTAGCCAAGGGTCTATATGATTTATTTATTTTTTTTCTTTGTTTCAGCTGATATAACTTGAATATGAGCAGAGGTATCCTCTGATCCCAACAACAGCTCCCCCAAGCACCTGAGAAGAGCTCATCTGGCACTCAGAGCTCACCAGTCCCACCAAGCTGGGTGAGCTGGTGTTTCTGTCCTGGGTAATTGCTACACCCAGTGCTGCATTTAAGGAGATAACGACTTGTTCACCCTCACCTTTTCTCCCAAGAGCAGTATTGGTGCTGCTCTTCTTGCTCTGGGCAAACATTTTTGAAAACCTTGTTTTGTGACTGATTTGCAAGAGTAGCTCACTGTAAGGTGATGCTGAGCTCCTGCTTTCGTCTCCCTGCGTTAGTAAATCCTCTTTAAGGTGGTCACAGACAGGTCTGTCAAATGTTTAGCATCACATAAAGATTGTTAAGCAGCACCATTTTCATAGTGTCACCATGAGATTTTCATATGAAAAGGAAAATAACTCCCTTGTGGCTACAACATTTCGTTACAAATTCTTGGGGGATTGGATGAAAGAGCTATAAAGTTGATAGGAAATAACATCCAAGGGACCTGTGAAACTGCACAGTAATAATAATCAGACAACACTCTTTCCCCCATGCATTCAAATTGTCCATTCTTGCTTTGGTAGGATTATTTTATGTGTTCCTTTTCTCTTGCTTCAGTTTAGAAGTGACTGAAAGAAGCAGCACTGTGCATGAGGTTATTATTTTGTACGCAGAGATTTTATAATTCAAGAGAAATAATTTCTACTTACAAAGTAATTGCTGGGTACTAAACATTTTATCATGTACAATTTGTAACACCATCTCATGTAAAAACTCAGAACCTATTTTTTCTATATCGATGACGAATTTCAATAAACTATTCTGACTATCATCTTTCAAATGTTACAGAACTGCTCAGTTTGTTACATGGAAATGTCTCTTCTTGGAACAGCACACACAGCGATTACTTTAAATGTGATTTTATTGAACATTATTGCAACTCTGAAAAACACACACTCTCTTGTGGAATATCTCAAATTTTGGTCACTGCTATATAAGGAAGATACTGAACTGTTAGAGAGTGTTCAAAGGAGAACAAGGATGGTGAAGGGCCTTGAGAAGAAGCCTCAATATGAAGCTGGGGGCACTTGGTCTGCAGGAGACTGAGGGGAGACCTCACTGCAGGTACAATTTCCTCCTGAGGGGAAATTGATCTCTGCTCTGTGGTGACAGTGACAGGACCCGAGGGAATGGCCTGAAGCTGTGTCAGGGCAGATTTAGGTTGGATATTTGGGAAAGAGGGTGGTTGAGCACTGGAACAGGGTCCCCAGGGCAGTGGTCACAGCACTGCCTGGCAAAGCTCAAGAAACATTTGGTCAATATTCTTGGGCACATGGTAGGATTCTTGGGCTTGGTGCTGTGCAGGGCCAGAAGTTGGACTCAGTGATCCCTGTGAGTCCCTTCCAACTCAGAATGTTCTGTGATCCTGTGGTTCTGTGTGCTTCTCACCAAAAATCTGAAAAAAATGAATGCTGCTGATACATGTCCAATTTCCAGTTGTCACTAAGAAGTGTTGAGTTTACAATTAAAGCTGTACATTTCAAGGTAAGAAAAATAATTTAAAGATTGAATAACATAATTACACACAGCATCCACACTCAGAAGATGACTTCCCAATAACTTCAACATCTCTGGTGCAGAGTATTTGAAAAAAATCCAGACACTTGGCATGGATGTATCAGGTGCTTTCCTTCCCTTAAAAGCTGGCTGCAGCTCCAAGTCCTGTCCTCAGCTGGAAACCACTCTTGGCAGAAAAGTCTTGCTTTCAGCTATGTCTTAATAACTTAACTAAAACTGACCTTCAACGTATTTTTGGCAGAACAGCCAAAAGCTCAGTGTTAGCCTTGAACTGCTTGTTACTGCCTTGATGAAGAACAAGAGTAGAGGATTGCACACAATCCTCACTTCGTACTTCCATGTAATCCTTGGATTCTAGAAGACAATCACACATGTAACATTGTACATAGACCCTGAAACAGAGCAGTGGCCTTGGATTTATCCTGTGGGTAGATCCCTCACAGGCACGTGTGTCTGTAAGCTGAGCACTAATCTCACACTTTCCCTGCTCCATCAGCTGGGTGGCTGAGAGAAGCACAGATGTGAAATGGGAGCAGGGAAAATCAATAGTGTGACTTGGGCAGGAGAAATCAATGCAACAATGCAGCAAAAAGAACTGAATATAGTAGTGTGGATGGAAGTAATCAATAAAAATACATGTGCTTTTGTGATGCATGGTGAGCCAACAGGTCTGAATGGGACCTGAGACCAACCTGAACTTTTATTTGAATCCAATACAAACTGGTTATTTGGGAAGGTCCAACTGAGCCAGTTTTATGTACATAGGCACAAGTTTTCCATCTTTTTTTTTTTGCTTTTTCTTCATGTTTCTCATCCCAGGTCCCACCTAGCTTTGTTTGCACAAATGACAAAGTGTTCAACAGCTTGGAAGAAAAAGTAGATTTCTACCACAAGCTGATAGATTCAGCTGATCTGGATAAATTGAACGTTGTTTATTCTGATGGATGCTGCTATTTTCTGCCTGTGAATCTTCAGATGTATTTTCTTCTCTATTTTCATATTGAAGTAAAAGTTTTCCCCAGTCCATTTTTCTGACCTGAACTGGATTTCCATCTCTGGTCATTTTTTGTTTTGTTTTGGTTACAAGTTTGCCTGCAACTTGGTGAAAAGGCAGCCCCTCTATTACCTGTGAAGGAGAACTGTGCCTTAACCAGGCCATGAGTCAAATCCTATTTGCCTGCCTACTTTTGATGTTCTATATTTATTTTCTGGGAACATTCTGCCCAGCCTTACCTTCTGGCTTGGGCTCCCTATAATGCTGCAGAGTTTCTTTGTTTACTTTTCCCTTGGGCACTGCTAAAGCAGGTATAACCTCAAAATTGATTTCTCTGTGAAGGAACACTCCCTACTCTTTTATTTTTATTTTTATTTTTTGGCCATATTACAACATAATTTTTATCCCTTGAACGAAACTCCAAACTTTTTCCTACTTTAGTTGAGAATATTTTTTTTTCTGTTTTAGTGGTGGGTGCAGGATATTTATATTTCAGCCCAGTGTTATGGGTTTCTGAAATTATAAGTAAACCATCCCAGTAAACTACATATCTGATCCCAATTCTGCTGCATCCTTAAGTATATTTAGCCCTTTGCTGCTACATGGACTGCTGCAGTTTCCATTGCTGTGCACTTCGTGGTGCCCAAGCAGTGTCTTAGCCAACTATTACAATGCTAACATTCAGCAGTACAAGATCTGAACTTCTTGCTTTAAAAAGCCACTGGTATCACCCACCAGCAGGCAGAGCTCTGCCCGAAGTGGTCCTTCCAGAAGCAATCTGCATCCTCTCCTGTTGCAGCACAACACAAAAGAAAAGACACTCACACACTGAGATGTCCAAGGCAAAAAAGGCAGTTTATTTACAGACCTCGACATTTATAGAATTCCAACAGTAACCATGGATTGGAGGAAGAAAATCTTCCTCTTCGACCACACTGGTCAACCCAACAGTCCATCAACAGTCTCCTCCCTATGAGAAGAACATAAACATGAAAGGACAGTTACAACAGCAATAGGTTGTTTATGTGAAAATCATGAGAAATTCCATTACAAAAGGTAAATACAGAAGGCTGAAGTAGAACTTTAGAAAAACTTTAAAAAAACAGAGGAGAACAGAAAAAACCCAGGCAACACTCTCCAGCTGCTGGGGAGATCTCAAGAGGCCTGACAGCACAGAGACTCATGGCTGGGCTTTGGCTTTGCTCTCCTGGTTGAGTTTTCCCAGCCCTCATCATCCTCAGGCTCTTCTCCAGGAACCCAGAAGAGGTTGTACAATTGTCTCCTCCACACCAGGTTGTGAGAGCTGAGGCTTCACAGAGATGTCTGTAGCTCACAGGAGTCATCTCTACAGGAGAATGCTGAGAGACATGGTATATGAGTTGGGTTTCCTGTAGGGGATATTACACTCCTGGAACAGATAGTTACTAAAATTTGACATATCTGATTACCAAGGGCATTTTCCCCCTGAGGCATGAAAGAAAGGTTTAAATGTTTGTTTGCAGAGAAAAACAGAAATGTGGTGTTGCTTCTGCTGTAGCTGGCACTAATAATCCCCTCTGGACAGGCTGGTTCAGCAGGACTTGTGCCTGTACTCAGGGACTATCCCAGGACAGAAGGCTTCACAGGAGGTTTTTTTTGCAATGCTGCACATTCTCCCAATCCTCAAATTTATTTTCCAAGCCCTTAAAAATATTAATAGCTTGTCTGATTCAGAAAGTGCTTTGCTGTGCTGATATTTGCATCCCCAGGAAAAGAGTTGCACTCTGCCAAACTGATGCCACTTCCTGATTCAAACGTGTGTTTTCAGCACTTTAGTGCATTTTCTGACCATGTTCATATATCCCTGAACCACATTTGATGACTTAGCAGGGGCTGGTGCAGGGTGAGGGGTATGGAAGGGCAAGGGGACAAGCAGAGAGAGCCATGTATAGCACATGGCAACAGCAGACAGACCTGCCAAGGGAAATCTTGGTTTCAGGAGTCTGAACTTAAGTTTGAATCTTTATTTTCTTTCCAGGGAGAAGTGGGGGTGAGAGAGCAAGGTACAACACTTCAGCATGCCTTGCTATGGGGCTGCAACAAGTCCCAGCTTGAAGGTTTGGGCCTGGGGGATTGGGAGTGGAGCTGCATCCCTGGACCTGGAGGTGTCCACCTAAAGCAGAGCTGCCCACAAAGCCCAGCCCCACGGGCTGCAGTGCAGGCAGAGGAGAAGGCTCTTCTTCTTTCCCTCTTAGTCAGAGACCCCCAGAAGGACTGGGAAAATCAAATTGCCTGGCTTTAAACTTTGCAGTCTAGCAGATGCTTTTTGAAGCTCCCTAAAGGGCTGTTCACAGCTTCCTCCACTGAGCTCCCATTGTGGCAACGTTATAAGTGGCACCACTTTTCTAGCAAGATAAATGCCTTCACTGGGACAACCAGGGGAAAAATGTCAATTATAATTAAAAATAACCTCTTCATTTTCAAATGCATGTCACAGGTTAGGGAGGAAAACTCAGCAGTGTTTCTTGCTGATTTGCACTTCTAGATTTCCACAGGGAGTCAAAGGCATTTGTGGGTGTTCACAGATTTGCTCCTCTGTGAAGATGTGTATAATAGGGACATAACTATAAATGTGAAAATGCAGTGTTGGGAATCCCACGCTTTGAAGGGCTGTGGGACAAGATCCAGCTCTCTTCTTGTCCACAGCCAGTCCAGCAATTCTCTCCCAAAGTCACTCTGATGACTTCACAGAAATTAAAGATTTGCATTGCTGTAACTGAGGAGAGAATCCTGCCCACAACTTCAAATCACAGCTTTGGCATTAGTGCTGGAGGTCCAACTCCAAGGCTGTCAGAAGAGGATTTCAAGATTCTATTTATTGACTAGAAACGAAGGTTGCCCTTTCAGAGAACATCAGCCTGACTTTCAATTCTTTCATCTTCCTTGGACATTTGCAGAAGTAAAGGCAACTTAGAAACAGGGAATCTTTAACATATGGGGAGCTGCTCCAAAGTGATGATCAGCTGCAACTACTGGAAGTGAGAGTGAGGGGGGAGTGGAATGAAGGTTTCTGTTTCTTTATTTTCATAAATTAGAGGATTTACTATTAAAAATTTTACTTTTTCTTTCACATGTTCTATGCCAGGGACCAGTGTTGAGCGAATAATTGAAACTAATGCAAGAAAGTTCCCAAAGTCCCTCAAACATGCACTTCCTACTGAGTATATTTTGAGAGTCACATTGAAGTAAAGTAAATGGAGCTGTGTAATATTGACTTTGACCCCACACATGAATGTACATTGTCGTGGTTTAATCTTCCCACTGTGTGTTTGTGAAAGTTGCCTGGGGGTTGCTTTATTTTAGCTGGGGTGCTGACAAGGAAGGGAAGTGTAATGAAAGCAAAGCAGCCAACATTCACAAATGTGATATATATGCTGAAGTCAGGAGATCTTTTCTCACTCTGGGTATTAAAGCACTGTATGTAATGTACATGTCACTCAGCCTAGATGAAATACTTATCTCAAGGGGTCATGACTTTAAACTTGTTTTAAATGCTTTTAAATTTGGGCTCTCTGAGGGGCTTTCCTGCTCTTTTTCCTTTTACTAAATTATATTTGCATGGAAGTCTTTCTATTAAGCTTTGCTCAAGCAAAAAAAAAAAAAAAAAGATCAGACTCTGTTCAGAGGATATTTACGTTGAGGTAAATGGTGACCTTGATCGGGTTTTATTGCAGTTTTTGACCTTTGGCTGTTTTTGAAATATTTATTGTGTAGAACACTGGTCTGAATTAATGCATGTTTTCTGGGCATTCTTCTTTTCCTTCTTTCCTCTCAGGTAAATTTTGACCTCAAGGCCTTTCTGGGAAGATTTGTATCAAGAAAGAACTGCTCTGTGTAACAGGGATGAATCTGCAGCATTTAACCTGTTACTGTGAACAACAGGATGTCCCTGGTTTTGCATTTTAATCACATTTCTGCCTTCCTCACTAATTAAAGATGCATAGATGTGCCAGGGGACTCATGGAAAAGGCTGAGATCATGTGCTAGAATTCAGTGCCATGAAACACTCTTTAGTCAATATTATTTAGGAAATCACAATAGAAGACATGGGGCAAACTCTTCCTCCCTCTTTTAACTGCTCTTCCCCACATTCCACCACCCTGATTTCTGGGCTTGCTCAGATACCTCTGAGAGGAGGTGTGGAAAACACCCAGCCTGAGTTCAGGGGAGTTGTCACATCCCCGTGCCCTTGGGATGTGCACAGCCAGGACTGACCACAGGCACACAGCTTTGCCACACAGGAGAAAGGAGGATGGAGGAATGAGTTCATGCACGTGGCTCTCCCTTCTGGAGGCCTGGCTTGCTTCAAACTTGAAGTACACATTGCAAGTGAAAGAAGTCTGACTCACATCACACCAGCTTCAGCTGACACATCTCCATCAAAAGATGACACATAATTTATTCCCCCTGTACAAGGAGAACTGTCAGTGATGGGTGGAAAAAAAAAAAAAAAAAAAAAAAAAAAAAAAAAAAAAAGTAGAAAGCTTTTGATAGGATAGGTCAAAGGGAATTAAGGTGGAGGCTGTCTCTATCCATATGGATGATGAGAAGGTGATCAGTAGTCAGCATGGATTCACTAAAGGTAAATCATGCTTGACCACCCTGATTGCTTTCTACAATGAAACAACCACCTGGATGGATGAGGGAGAGCAGGGGATGTTGTCTGCCTCGATTTCAGCAAGGCTCTGACACTGTCTCTCACAGCATCCACATTCACAAACTCAAGAAGTGAGGACAGGGTGAGTGGACAGTGAGGTGGATTGAGAACTGGCAGACCCCAGAAGTTGGTAACCAGTGGCACAGGGCCCAGTTGGAGGCCTGCCACCAATGGTGGCCTCCAAGGTTCAATACCCGGCCCAGGACTGTTTAACTTATTCATCAATGACCTGGGTGAGGGCAGATGCCTCCTCAGTGAGTTCTTTGGTAACACAAGGCTGGGAGGAGGGGCCAATACCCCAGAGAGATGTGCAGCCCTTGGGAAGGACCTCAACAAGGTGGAGAGATGGGCAGAGAACCTCCTGAAATCCAGCAAAGGCAAATGCAGGGTCCTGCACTGGGGAAGAACAACCCCAGGCACCAGGACAGGCTGGGACTGACCTGCTGAGAAGCAGCTCTGGGGAGAAGGACCTGGGGCCCTGGTGGACAATGAGCTGTCCCTGAGCCAGCACTGTGTCCCTGTGGCCAAGAGGGTCAATGGGATCCTGGGGTGATTAGGAAGAGCACTGCCAGCAGGTCAGGGAGGGGATCCTGCCTCTCTGCTCAGCCCTGGTGAGGATCACCTGGAGTGCTGTGTCCAGTTTGGGGCTCGTAAGCACAGGAGGTGTGGAACTCCTGGAGAGGGTCCAGCAGAGAGTGGAAAAGATGATGAAGGGACTGGAGCATCTCACTGAGGAAAGGCTGAGGGGACTGGGCCTGTTCAGCCTTGAGAAGTGACCTCATCCCTGTGTGTCAGTGTCTGCAGGGAGGGATCAGAGGATGGACCAGGCTCTGCTCAGTGGTGCCCAGCAATGGGATGAGAGGCAATGGGCAGAAACTCAAAGGCCATGCACCCTGAGATGTTGCACCAAACCACAATAAACCAACAGATGATGACCAAAAGGAGTCCCTTGCTGGTTTCTGACTGTATCATTTCCTAGAAGTACTCTGCAACACAGATGGGCTGCAGGGTAGGCTGACAGTCTCCAGGCTCCTGGGGTGCCCAGCAGTGCTACTCAACCACCTCTGTGAGCAACAAGACCTGTCAGCAGCACCCAGTGCCCCTGGAGCCACCAGAGCTTTGCTGGCTGTGTGTGGGGCACAGTGGAGGTGTGGGTTGACAACCCTGAGCAGCATGTGATGTGGTGGTGCCATCAGGGAGAACAGACACTGGGTCTTTGAGAAATCTTCATGGTCAGCAGAGGAGGAGAGTGGGTAACATGCCTGGGAAAAGTACTTCTCATGTTTGAACCATCTCTGGGGGCTGCAGGGGTCTGCTGAAGGGGCACTCTGTGTTCTGCTTCACCCACGGAGCACCACCTCAACCCACGCCTGAGGACAGGAGAAAATGAGGTTTAACTAATCTACCACTTAAAGACATAACTGCTAAAATAATAGTGCTTTGATGGAGCAAAGGTTATCTGTTCTGGAATGGCAGATATCCCTCAGTGACTCTGCTGATGAAAGGCACAGCCAGCCAGAGCTTTGAGAGGCTCAGGAGTGCTCGCTCGCTCCCTCTCTCAAGAAGTCTGTCAGCTATTTATGGCATTTCCCTTATCTCCCAGCAAAATTAATTTTGCCACATACATTACATAACGTGCTTTTGCCTCAGACCAGTGAGCTCCCCATCCTCCCCAAAGGACACCTGGTACTTTTGGTGCTTGTCTGAACTGGAGGAAAATATTGTGGAGGTTCTATGCAGAGGAGCACTGGGGAGAGTATCAGTGTGTGGCCCCATCACAGCTCTCTGAGATTTGCATGACTTATTTGTGCTGATAGTAAATGAGGAGATAATATTTTTTTGTCAACCCTGTAAACTCAGCCTTTGATCTTAAAATCAATTGGTGTTCTTTTGCTTCCTACACCACCAAAGGTGTTTTAAAATCTCTCGCCAGAATTGTGCTGACAATTTAGCTTTAGACCATGGAAATCTCAGCCCTATTCACACTTCATGAAATGAGGAGCAGGTGGTAGCAACATATATATGTGTTGGGTTTTTTTCTGTTTCCTATCCTCCTGACAGAGGTTTCTTAAGGATGCTGTTTGGGAAGGTGCAGAAATAAACCTTAATTCTTTGTGGTGCATCTCCTTTGTGCTGATGTATCAAAGGACAGCTACTGCAAAACCAGACTCCCAGATGATCCAGGGTTTCCCTTGCATAGGAAGAAGCTGTCTGAACGTGGGCAATGAGGATTTCTCAGTGCCACTTTATTCCCTACCCAGTGCATCAGGAGTATGATGGGAACAAACTGTTTGACAGAGGATCTCCACTATCAAGGACTGAGGGCAGGGGGAGAGCAGGAAACTAACCAGATGAGCATAACTTTACCTGGTTATGAGGTTCAATCAGATATCAGCATTTTGGGGCATGGGAGGGAGCAGTGGATCCCTCAGACACTCCTGTCACTCCTGTACAGCTGGACTGTGGATGATGACCTTGTTTTCACTGAGACAGCTGCAGTGTAACCAAGCTGCTTGTACTGAAACCCAGAGCCCCTCAGAGCACCCAGCTTGTGCTGCTTTCATTACAGGAGAGGAATCTCTCTTCCTTTGCATTTTCCTCCTGTGCTGTAGGGCTAATGCACTTGTATAAGTTATAGGTTACTCTTTTTTATTGTTTGAGCACCTCCACAAGCAGTATCAACACAGTGATACTTAACCAGGACAAGGACACCCCACCGTGAGTTTGGGGAGTTGCTGGTGTTACACTTCATGCATGTTAAAATTCTACTCATGGCAGGATTTAAATTAATTGCAGACTGTTACTATCTTTTATTTTTTCACTGATCTGTGATTTACCTGATGGAAGAGGATGCTGTTAAATGCTACCATGCCATGGAAAGGTTTCCTCAAAGAAAACCTGTGCAGCACTTCTAGGAAACTCAGATCCATCCTGTCTCCCGAGGAGGCTTGTTCTAAGAATGGTTCCCAGGGATGTTGCCTGTGTTATCCCAGAGGAAAGAAAATGCCTGTTTCAGTCAAAAGCCAGCAATGACTTACCTGCTTTGGCCACACTTAGCATGTTTGTTAATGCACAGATCAACAGAAATGTAAATTATGTGGGCAGATGTGGCTCATGCTGAAAGGTGTGACTTGAGTCATCAAAGGCTGTGAAGAGACAAATTTTACAAGGAATTGTTAAACTGTCACACGAGTCCTCTTATTACAAGGTGTCATGTGTGGCTAAAAAATAAATGAGCTGATTCTTAGTACAGTTACAGGAGTGCCAGGATTACCCCTCCTTGAGTCAGAGGTAAATACATTTCAGGGGGTAAGGCATAGATTTGGAGAGGACATGGCAGGTTAACTCAGTCCAGGGGTACCTTCGATGGTGTCCAGACCTCTGGAGACACTTCTTGTTGCTCTCTGCACCAGCCAAAAAGCTTTTCAAGCCATTAGAAATATCCAACGTTTTCCTATTGAAATATTTCCTCCAGAAAATACCCCTTTCACAAAACCCAGAACTTACACAAAGAAATTTCTGATTTCACCCCAAAATTCATGTCCCTTCACCAAGAATATCAGAAATGCCTACCCTTCTCAGGGACTCTTTGAGTTCACTATTTTATTCGAAAAGAAAAAGGAATATTAACAAGAATACTCTAGGTATATGATGGAGACCTTGGAAACAAGAACAGCAGTAACAAAAGTTGTGTTGCAGCCCCCAGACTGGGATCTTCCTGGAGTCTCTTCTTATGAAATACTTTTTGGTTATTACTTTATCTCCAAAAACATATCCAAAGCATATATTCACTGTAAGCAAAAGTTTGATTTGTTTTTGCAAGACTGGATTTGTTTTTTTCCAAACCCTTCCACTGGCTGCTGCCTTTGTCCACTTCTCTGACTTTTGTAAATAGCATTTTTTTTTGTTTGTTTGTTTTTTTTCCCTCAGTGCCTAATGCCTGGACCTGCTTTCATAACTGTCATTAGTTCTCTGCTCATTCTCTCTTAAAACACCCTTTGCAAAAAGCTAATCTTCCCTCACAAAGGACTGAACCTAAAAATAGGAAGAGCAGTGCTGCTTGCTGTGATAATACACTGAGTGTGACTTTCTGGCTATATTACTGCAATCACTATCTTTCATTCTCATTAACCCTGCAACATGTGTCCTCTTGTCTTATTTTGTCTAGTTTTAGTCCAGCCCAAATCTACAAATCTCCACTTACCTTTGTAGCTCTGATGCAAGTAATTCAGAGAAGCCTAACAACACTAATTAAAAATCTATGTTTTATACCACCAGACTGTTGTCTCCCTGGAGAGAGCATAAGGACTGTTTCCCAGGAAAGCTCTCCACTGATGGCACTGTATAAATACTGATTTTAAGAACTGATTTGAAGATGTCTATCATTTTATTTACTCTTGCAGAGACGAAGAAGTACCTTTAACTATATTGGCTGGCTCTAGACAGGCAGAGGTCTGAGGAACCAAGCTTGTCGTGCACCCTCAGGATCCAGATCCTGCATTTTACAGGTGGCACCTACATTAGCAAGAAGCAAACTTCAAACCCTCAAAATCCAAATACTTCTCTTCCAGCTAACACCCATTTATTAGCATTGCTGCCTAGACAGCCACTCTGCTGTCCCTTTATCTTAAGAGACCAACAAGCAAATAAATCCTCTGTACGGTTTTATTTCTGGAAAAAAAAAATAGATTAAGATTACTGCTGTGTTAATCTTAAATACTGCTGTGTTAATCTGAAACACTCCTGTCCCCCAGGGGGGCTGGCAGCATGGGGACAGGCACAGAGAGCTCTGCTGCAGCACTGCCATCCGGGACAGCTGTGGCTCTGCCCTTGCTCAGCCTGTCCCACAGATGTCCCCGAGCCAAAAGGTCACCCACAACAAGGGGTGACTTCCTCATCACAGAACAGCCTGTCAGAGGGCTTGGGTGATGTCTGGGTTTTTGCCGTTCTCCTCTGTTTTCTTTAAGGAGTTTGTAAAAATCTTATTTTTAGCCTTCTGTGTTTTGGAGTCAGACACACTTTCGTATAAACAAACTCCTTGTTATTGTAATATCTAGCAATGTTTACATTCTTTTCATAAAGAAGAGACTGTAGATAGACTGTTGCATTGGCCAGTGTGGTTGGAGAAGAAGATTTTCTTCCTCCAATCCATGGTCACTGCTGGAGTTCGATAAATGTTGATTCTGTAAATAAACCCTTCTCTTTTCTGCCTCGGACATCGCAAGGTGTGGGTGTGAATTCTTTATGTCGAGAGCGACAGGGCACCACCAGGAACAACCAGAGTCATTAAGGAGGAAGGTTGGGAGCACACTCAGCAGCCCAGGATGAGCCAAGGAGGGGTAGAAGCACAAGTGCAAGGTCAAAACAAAGCCAAACCCTCCAGCCAAACCCAGCTCTCTGCACCCAGGCGTCCCCAGCAGCGTTTGAAGGTAGAAGCCCCCTGGGAAAGGGAGAAGGGCAGACAAGGGAAGGTGGTGGGGCATGGAGACAATGGGGTGAGACAAGAGGGACTGAACCAAGCCCCAGCTTCCAGTGGTGGCTTGAATCAGTCCAGGGAAAATTTCTGGACACAACCATGCTCACAACCCTCTGCAGGAAGGGAGAAAAAAAATGCTGGAGTCTGCCTGAGGAGCAAAGAAACACAGCAGCTCCTCTCCTGGCATAGTGAGCTGAGAATAAAACAGGGCTGTCAGTGGAGTCACACAAGGATAGAGACAGCACAAGCAGGGGCAGCAGCCAGCTCCAGGCTGTGAATTTACTTCATGCTCTGGCTGAGCAGCCCCAGTGATGCAAATTGCTGTAGCTTGGATTAATTAGGCTGCTAGACCAGATTTATAGATACCATATATTGCTATAGGAGCACAAAGCAGCCAGAGACTTTTGACAACATTTCATCCTTATGGCCTGATGCACAGACAATGTTTGCTTGGTTTTAGCCACTGTAACTGTGCCAGGTAGGAAATGCTTCCTACCAACTGGCTCACACAAATAAATCCTGAGTGTGGTATGGGCACGGCCAACTCAGCATAACAGTTTGTCACAGCTATCTCCCTTACTCATTTCCCAGATTAGTATAAAGCATTTACTGGTGCAGCTGCATTAAAATCAAAAAGGTCAAAGCACTTGAACTGTACTGATGTAATACAGCATTTGTATACAATCATTGTGTTAAACCAATATAACTTCTCATCCTTAGAAAAAGTTTGAGACATGGCAATACACCAGAGTTTTGCCCAGTTTACCAAGACAAAATATAGGGAGAAAGAAAAAGTGGAGAGAGGAAAAAATTAACTCTGTATGAATCCACTTTCACTAGGTTAGAATAATCTGTATTTTCCGTTTGTGTGATTACTGACTTTCTCTTTGGCTGCAGTTTTGAAAACACTCTTCTTTACCATCTTTATTCCCTACAAAAAAACATTGTCTCCAAACAAATATCTCAGAGGGTTTATAGAACTGATTACAGTCTGATTCTGTAAGGAAAGAAAGATAATTGTGCATGAGCTGATAAACGTTGCAGGGACAACTCTAAACAATTGTGCATGAATTATATCTCCAACAAATGTAATTACTGAACAATTCAGAAAATGTGAAAAAGCTGCTATATTTTTGTAGTTATATCCTTTCCTGGCCTGTGTTTTGGATGGCTTTCAAGCCTCCCTGATTAAATCTGGCCGGAAATCTTCTGGTGGAGCCAAGTCCCAGTGAGAAACGCCGATTCATCAGAATGAAACACTGCAGAGTGTGGGAACCTGTTTGGTTCAGCACACAGGGGCTTCAAACCTGGCCTGCTGTGCAGGTTACTGGGAGAACACTGCCAGATTCCCTCCTGTCCCACCTGCACCTCCCGTGGTACCACACTGGGCAGACTGCTCAGAGGGACCCACAGACTTCAGGCAGAGCTCTCTGCAGGCCCTCCAAGCATAAAAACAGTCAGGAGGTAAAAAATAAAGAGGCAAAAAAATCTTTATTCCTGAGGTAGTTGGAGGCAAAGTGGTCAGCTGACTTCCAGTTTCCCAATATAGGCCCTGTAGTCCTAAAGCAGACTGCAAAATCAGCATAGTGCAACTCTGAAAGTGCTTGCAAGTGACCCCAGGAAAGATTAACCTTTGTTTACATCAATATGTCAGGAAATGTGTTATAAGCTCTTTAATGCAGGGTATTTGATAGCATTTTGGCCTATATTTCTGTTTGAGCATCCTGCCCTAATGCTGTGTTAATCACCAGTCTGTACTGCCAGTCCTCCACCCCTGAGTGGAGGGACAGCAGGGCGCTGTGTGCAGCTGATGTGGGTGGAACCCCATAACTCCTAGTTACATGCTGAATGTCCTGCAGATGGTTACTTTAAAAGTGTTAAAGACTCTTAATCATACATTGAGTGTTCTGTTGATAGTTATGCATATTGTTATCTTGAATGGTTTGTACCCAGTTTGTAACCCAAGTCCCAGTTTTGTAGGCCCTTACCTGTTGCCGAGGTTTCACTGCTCTCTCTCTGCTCTCATCCTGCTCCCTGCTGACCCCCTGTCTGCTCCTCAAGCCGAAACCAACACCTATTACGGAAATAGCAGAGACCCCCATGAAGCCTTGCTAGAATGTTTAGTGTAATTAACACCAAAAACCCCCAGCAACAACGAGTCAGTGCAAAATCCAGGCCCACAAAGGACACCACCCAGCTGGCAGGGCATCGAGCTATCTGTGGAGGCTTTTCACCTCCTGACCATAACTTCAAAGTCACTCGGAAAGAAAGACGACCCTGGACTAAAACTAGTCCAATGAGTTCCTGGGAACTTCTGTGAGGATGAGCTCCTGGTTTTGCAGTGTGAGCAGCAGAATTGACTTAGGCCTCGTCTTTGGCAGTGCTTGAAGGAGCAACAGCAGAGGCATAGACAATCTCTCAAGCTTTCCCCTTTTAATAAAGGCATTTAAGGAGTTAATAATTGTCTCTTGCCCTGTTTATTTATAACACAGCCACTCTCTGCACAATGGCTGTCCTGAAGTGCTGCACATCCCAGACCTGCCAGGGGCTCACCAAGAGCAATGCTCTGCTAACCTGCTGGGCCCTGACCCTGGGCTGTGCCCTGTCCCAGGCCATGCTGCCCTCAGCAGATGCTGCCTGGAGCTCCCCACTCACCTCCCCAGGTGTCAGCTCAGGACACTGCAGCACCTGCCAGGGACGAGTGACAGAGAAGTATCACTTGGCACAGCACCTTGGATTCCTCCAGGAGGAGACAGGCCTTAGGGTCCTGCCAACACAAACATCTGCCAGGAGGTATTTCCTGCCCACTGGCATGCAACAGGCACAGGATAGGAAGGAAGAGAAAATCAGGTGAAGGGTTCCACTTAGCACTTAGAAGGGTACTCGTACTGCCAGGAGTGCTCCTTTCTGCAGCAAGATATTATTTCACTGCCCAAAGTGCCTGCCCTTGTGTCCTGCTGAGGGCCTCCCATGTGCATCCTTGCAGCTGCCCTTCCCTCACAGCTTGGCCTCTTCCCATGCTGTTGCTCTTGTGTGGCTTTTCTCTTGGCCATGCACATAAAAACTCCAATAGCAAGAGAACTGCCCCCTGCTTCCACTTCCCTTTTCCTGCCTCACATTTTGTGGCCTTTGACTTTTGAAGGGGAATAAAATAAGTCTCAGCTGATAGCATGGAGCTGATAAGTATTACCCAGTAATGCTACCTGCACAAGGCTTGGCTGCCCATCAGCCTGCAACACTTGTACCTGATTAAAGCACTCTGCAATCAACAGTGAGCACACCAAAAGGGGAGAAAACAGTAGAGACTCTGAGCTGTGAAAAACACATGGTATTACTACATTTTTCTGGCTGACTAGGAGTAAGACACAGTGGGGGGAAAAATCATCCTCATTGTTATGTTAATTTGCTGCACTGGAGAGACCAATCTCAGGAAAGGTTGCTCTGGACACCCAGAAATAATTCCTTTCCCATTTTGTTCTGTTTCTTTCTAACCCTTGTCTTTACCAAAAGAAGACTGAGCTCCTTTTATGCCACCAGCTATGGACACCATGGATAGAGCTTTGTGAACACAGCTCTGTCACAGATTGTCTGTGTGGCAGTGTTTGTAAGGACTCATCTGAACTCACCTGAGTCCAGCAATGAAAATGCCAAATCACGTTCATGCAAATCTACTCTGAACCTTCAGCTATGTTGGGAAACAACATATTCATATAAGCAACATATAATACAATCTATTTTAAATATTTTTTTCAAGACAGTGTGCTGTTTTCTTGAGTCACAGGATGCATATCCAGGTGATTTATCTTTGAGATAATCAGGTTTAGACAGAAACATTTTCACTTCATTCTCAGTGAAGATGGGATCTATAGGATGAGCTCAGAAAGCTCCAAAAGAGCACTGTGCATCAAAACCCACCTTAGCTTGCTTCTTAACTATGGAGGCTTGTACTTGTCCCCAGTCTGAGTCTGCAGCTCACTGCTCTGTCTTTGAAATCCGTAAACACTTCCACTATGGTCTGAAATTTTTGTATAGATTGAAGCTCATTTGTGTGCTGATCATGTAGAGCTTCATCAAAAGGAGTTAATTTAATTTGAAGCAGGATACATGACTTATTTAGCATAGCAGAAACAGGGAAGGGATAATTTTTACTAATTTAGTTCATTTGTTAGGAAGCAGAAACACTGGAACTTGCAAGATACCATTAACCTCACAGTAACTAAAACATCTAACACTAGCTGGCAATCAAAATTTCTATGGCTTTAAGGAGATTCACTTTCTTCTGGGACTTGGTTTCAGATTCAGAGCCACTGGAGTTAAGTGAAACTTTGTTTCATTAGATCTACAGGCTGGTTCTGAATTTTGAAAGCTTCTAGACTGAAAAAAATCTTCCACATCATGAGTCCTCCCATTAATGAAGACAGAGGCACCAGTTAGGAGGTTGATCATGTATTGTGCTTCTGCACAGACCATTTAGATTAGGAAAGACAGGGACTTGGGGCTATGGATAGAAAGATGAGTGAAACTAAGGGTTCCCCAAAAGAAGAAGGGAGAGAAAAGAGGGATCTGGAATGAAAAAGATCTTTGCCAAAGATCCTGGGAGCAGGAGGAGTTCTTGGAGATCAGAGCAGAGTGAAGACAAAAGCAGTGGGGACTCAGGGACCTTCTCCGATCATCCACTGTGAGCAGCAGCAAAGGATGAATGGACATGGGTTTGTCCAACTTTCCCAGACTGGGAGAGCCCAGCTGGAGAGGGAAATTGAAACATCATGGAGGTACTGCAGGGAGGGGAGTGACTGATTTTGTTAAATAATAAGATGAGGTAAGAGCTCTTACCTTTCTGATTCTTCAGCAAACCCCAGTATCCAAATCCACTATGAGTTGCTTCATGCTTTGTCTTGCCCATGAACAAGCAGAAAAGATAGCATTGACCCAATAAGATGCTCATTATAAATGATCCCTTGAGGCTGAAATTCACCCAAATACAGGGAACAGTACAAACTCTGTGTGTCACTTCAAAACCATTGAAGTCATGGAGCTGGGAACAGGACAGGCTCTGCTCCTGTCCAGTTTAATGGTCTTGTGTTCATCTGCTGTTTCTTTGTTTCATTTTGTGGTTTTTTGGTTTGTTTTGAGGGATTTTTTTGTTTGTTTTGGTTGGGTTGCTGTTGTTGTTTTCCTCTAGTTATTTTGCTAAGCACCCTGAATTTCCAAGTGGAAACGCATTCGGGAGGCAGAAATGTTTTGGTTTTGTTTGTTTTCTTCTCGCTTGTCACATGGTTCTCCATACCACCATACATCTGCTTGCTAAAAGAGTGAGCTGGGCTCAGATCTTACCAGCAAAACAGCTTTAAACCAGCTCTTTGACCCTGTTGCTTTCCCAGTAATGCTCTGAGATAACAGCTGCAATTCCAAGGATGCTGCAGTACAATCCCACTCATAGAAGCTGGGACTTTCTCTTAAGAAGATTGTCTTAAATTACTGGCTACACAATCAGCTCCTTTTCATAAAAAATGACATGCTGGGAAGTTGGACTTTGTAGTCCACTGCTTAAACTGTGGCTCTTCTATTTGCCAGAAATTTATGTGGTAATAAAGCCATCTCTGGACACAGCAGGAATGGGAATTTTAAAGTACAGTGATTTCATGAGTTATGGGCAGGGGAAATAAATTACTTACAAGTTTACCTACCACAGTGTTTGGAGAGACATTTCTCCACCTGCTTCTGTGCCATCTCTTTCTGCAGGGGTCATTTGGAGTAGTACCATGACATGCAGTGGGAACTCAGGACAAAAAAGGTTAGTAATGCAATATTTGCTGCAATCCTGGGCACACTTAGGCCAGTGTTTGTCACCAACTTGTTTTATTGAAAGTGATATTTCACCCTCCTGCTTGGCTGGGTAGGCTGCAGTTCTGGAGAGTTTGGTGTAAGACCCCTTGCCATATTTCCAAACCAGGCTGAGGTGGCCTGTGGAGCCACTTGTATTGAGGCTGTTGAGACTGTGAGTGGGGAAGATGGAATCCAGTGTGGAAAAAAGGAAGTTTTAGGCCTTTACCAAACCAGAAAGTGGAAAGTCAGTGGATGTGTTCCAAGCTACTGCTCTAAAGGAAAGTCATCTTTAGATGATGCATCACTAGATTGTCCTGAATAGAGAGAAATAACCTCTGCTTAGCAAAATTGCTAATAACTCATCTGCAGAAAGGCTAACAGCATCTGCTTCCAGCTGTGTGCATTTCAGCTGGGATAGTCACCCAGTGGTCTCAGGAGCAACAGGGCTCACCCTGTGGGTATTTAAGAACAATTTTAAATACTGAGATATTCGAGATTGATTCAAGCTGAAGAACTATTCATAGACTTGAAGGAAAAGAGGACCCTTCACTTTAAATGCCCCTAAAAATCTCTTGCTTTACAATAATTCTGTTTTTGTGAAAACCAAGCAAACTTCCATCGAGAATATGTAGACAGGACTTTTAAATTATTTTGGCCATTGAACCACTGTAGTCCAATAATGTTTAGCCTGCAGGACTTTGTACACCACAAATAGTATATAACATTACCCTGTTAACACTAATAAACTCCAAATTGCAGAACATAAACCACTTGACAGCAGTCCTGGAATTATTTGGCCTCTGTGAAGCAAAGTAACTCTCACAGATATGAAGCTAAGAAATCCTGTGATGTAGAATTTATGACCTATTTACCTCCACTGTTACTTACAAACAAGGACATCTTGGAAAAACCGAGTTGTAGGATTATGATGTAATTTTAAAGGGATCTAATATTTTTATTTATGCTAGTGAAGAAGGGAGATAAAAGGGGAGAATGACATGGGACAGTCTACACTTTTGGTGCTAAGGGAATCAGATTATCCTGCCTTCAGTAAAACCAGCAGGTGAGACAGGCACACTTAATTCCTGCTTTCTTTGCCATCACACCCAACCCGTTAAGGTTGTGGCATCAACAAACCCTCTGTGTCCCTCAGCCAGAAAAGAGCAGCCATAAGGAGCAAATTCTCACTCCTGTCTAATAAAAGGAAAATAACAGCTGAGAGATTTGTAAATGTTTGCTGTAATTCTGCAACAGAATAAAATGTTAAATTCCACACACTACTCTGGCACTCCCATCCTGATCATCATTGGTGAAAATATACCTTCAGTGCAGCAGCTGTAGCTGCTCTAATAAGATATCTACATAGAGAAAATAGGCAATCAAATTTCTGCAAAGTATGAAATTTTCCATTAAATTGTCTATTCCTTTTATATAACACAGCTGCAACAGTTCTCACTAGCTTTTTCTATCTATGTCTCAGCAAACACAACTCTCACTTGCAGGACATTTTCCAAATGAGTCATTTCAGATTCAGAAGATTTCCTCTAAATGTGTCTAGACCATGACCCCCAAAATTTTATCCTGGAAAAAAAAAATTGATCCTATCCAAAAAATTGATCCAACCATCTACAGACTTAAGTTAGGAAATAGAAAGCACTGTAAATGAAGACCATATTCTGATAAATTTAATATTAAAGAGATGCAAAGAACATCTGTGTCATTTGCTTCTAAATGAATCTCTGGTAGTTTAGTCAATGTATTAATCTTCAAAAGGCCTTTGATGTTGTGGTCTGTTTGGCTTTGTCTGCTGAACTTTATAGTTTTGCTTTAATAAGGCAGGGGTTCTGTGGTTTTAATTTGAGTAACAAGTCATTACTGGTAAACTGAATTGCTCGAAATTACTGTAAATTGTAGTGTTTGCCTGCTAATTGATGGAGTGTCTGAAGTCCTGGATGGAAGGTGTTATTCTTCCCCAGTGTTAAGGATCTATTCAGCCATGTCCTGATGCTGGTTCTGGTGGTGATGCTGCTGATGCAAACTATGCCTGTAAGACCATTTTGCTTTTTATTCAGAATAAGTCTTCGGTGGTTTAAACAACAAACATGCATGTCTCAGAGAGATATGGTTGCTGAAGTAATCAAAATGCCAACCCATGTTTCCATGGGGCAGTGACCACCATGAAAAATCCCTGTAGCTGCTGTGGAGTCTTTTTTTACCCCTCTTTGCACGGTCAGCCTGAGGAAGTAAATCTTGAGTTAACTGGGTCAGACTTAGTGCTGTGGGTTAGTTGACAAGGGGGTGGCCAGCCAAAGGCTGGACTGGGTGATCTTGGAGGTCTTTTCCAGCCTTAATGATTCTGTGATTCTATGAGATCTGAGCAGATCACTAGATCTGTGTGAAGGCCAGTAAAACACTTCTGTTATGTTTGGGGTCTACCTAACCTATGCCACAGTGATTTAAAGGATGCACTGGCTGAGTAGGGATCTCTCAAAATTAACATATGTTCTTGAAGAGTTTAGTTTCTTTGAAATTATTTAATTTTTGAGGGTCTTGGCATTTTTTGTCCAACCTGAAATGAAGTGTTTTGCTTTCTCTGGGGGTGGTGAAAACCCTTAGGTCTTCAGTTTAAGACAAGGAGAATGCACACACACACACACACACACACACAAAAAAAAAAAAAAAAAAAAAAAAAAAAAAAAAAAAAAAGAGAAAATTGCATAAAAGGATACAAATAATCCTCTGCCAAACCTTTTCTGCCAAGACTGCTCCTCAGCCAAACCTTGTTTCTGATGTCCTCAGGACAGCTCCTCTTTTCAGAGAAAAACTGGAGATTAAAGAAGCTGACCAAAAACTCCACACTTTTGGAGGTCTGGCAGTGAAATATCCTAGGCCCATCTCAGCATTCCCACTCCCCTCCTTATTGCCCCCTTATTCCAGTACTTACTTGTACCTATCCCTGCTTATCCCTGTGCTATTGTACAGAGATGTGCTTCACTCTGCATGAATTTTTCCAGAAGAAGAAGCAGCAGCTGCTCTTGGCAGGTGTGAATACTGTTTATCACATCCCCTTCTTTCCCCCCTCGAAGCACACAGACAAGCACAGAGTGATATTCTTGCACATTAAATTACTGCTATTGAAATCAGATTCTGCCTTACACAACGCTGACAGTGCTGTGTTTTATTGCTAAATGCTACAAGTAATTCCTCACACTCTCAATGATTTATCATGTAGCTCATCTACTCAGGGATTTCCTCCATCATGTAATATCACTAGAATTTTGCCTGAGGAACAACTGCCAGGGAGGACCTGCTGTTATACCTTGATTCCTTCTTCTGGAACATATTAGCATAACATAAGTAAACGCCACAGAGCAGTTTGACATATTGTGTAAGTACTGATTTTATGTTAAACTGATAATAGATGCTTGTTGGGAAGCTGTAAATTTTCAGGAACTGTCTTAGTCTGCTGATACATTTTAAAACAGAAAAATGTACAGGCAGCTGGTGTGTCTGTATACACTATAATCCATCCGTGTTTCTGTATTCTTGCCTCTCATTTAGCATACACAGAGGTCCTGACTGCAGGGAGCAAGTTTTCCATTTATACTGTTAAACTACTGTCTTGGTTTGGAAAGACAGGTATCCACCAGGGAAAGCTGGAGTTTCCCTTAGGATGGAGAATGTAAACCCCTCACCCCCTCCAAATTATTGTAATTTTGCAATTAAGAGCTTTCAGGCAAAGATTTGGGAATAAGAATAACAGTTCTTTACTAGAAATATCAACAATACAAATGTAGTAGTAAAACAAACAAACAAAGAAAGAAACACAAACAAGCAAACAAAACAAACAAGAATCCTAGAAAACCCTGACAGAGTCAGAGTTACAACCAGACACCCTGTTGGTCAGGGTGTTGGAAGCAGTCCACAGTAAGTCCTCATGGAGTGGCAGATGTGGTTCTGTTGGAGCAGAGATGATCCTGAGAGAGAAGGGTCCAGTGATGGTGAGAAGGGTCCAGTCTCCCTCCAGGAATCCAGTGGAACCAGATCCCTGGTGTTCCTATGTCTCAGTTTTTATCCAGGTAGGAATGGTTGGCTCCCCCCCACTGGGTGGAGCATCTCCCACTGGGATGATGGAATGTGTCCTGTCCTTGGTGAGCCTTCATGGCCCATCAGCAGAAGATATCCCCCTGGAGGGAGGATGGGTGGTGACAGAGATAAGAAACACTGCCCCACCTGGTTTGAACAGCTGGCCCATTATCAGAAGGCATCTGCCCCCCTCCCCCCAGATTTACAAGAGATAAAGAAAAAAACATCTCCCCAACTGCTTTCAACAGATGAAATAGAATAGACATTTTTGGTTCCATAACCCAAGACAACTACAAACATCTCTCCTTTGACACCAGACAGCGAGTCTGCAGTGGCATATATTACATCAAACACATATAGAATGTAGTCACCCTTGCCTCCACAGCTCACACGTGTTAGAGATGCCCAGGAACAGTACACATGGCTTGCTGAATCAAGGGCACACAGTCATGCTAACTGGGACAGAGGTTGCTCCCACAGGAGTGCACTAATTGCTTAGTTCGTTAACATAAGGATATAATAATGACCAGCCTGGTCCAGGCTCAACCAGCTCCAAGACCTGTTTCCCAAAGTACCCAGTCAGAGATACACAAGGGAAGGTCATAATAAGCACAGGCTGATATTTACCCAAGCACCTCTCTGGCAGGCAGTGCCTTGGAGAGCACCTGAGCTGAAGGTCGTACAGAGACTGACCTGTTTAATGAGCACCCGTGGACCTGCCTTAATTTAGCTAATTCCTTCCAGAATCCATTTGCATTTTTGCTCCTGCAGCTTCTCTCAGCAACAAATGCCTTCCTCAGTTATGGACTCTGTGAAAAAATACCTTCTCCAGTTTCTTTCAAAATTGCTGCTTGACGCCTCAGCATTGAAGTCCCATTCATTTCTGTGTGATCAGCATCAGAGAACAGTCCTTCCTCATGCCCTTTCTCTAACCCTGTAATAACTTCATCCTGCTTTAGCATATGCCTTTCCCTTTTGCCTCTTTCCAAAGCCAATCATGGTCTGTTTGGTCTTTCCTCCTGTGCAGGCTGTTCTCTGATCAAACTTTCTCATGCCTCTTTCAACTCTGCTTTTTATGAGATGAGGAAAGGACCAGCCCCGTGTGCAGTCTTCAGAATATGTCTGCACCAGACGCTTATACAGGTGGTTAAAAGTGTTTTCAGCCTGGCTCTCAATTCTTCTCCCTAATAATTCCTAACAGCCTGTTTGCCCTTTCGACCGCTGCTGAGCAGTGAGCTTACAGAAGCAACTCCAAGATTTACTTCTTGACTGTAACAGCTAATTCAGAGCCAAGAACAGTATATGCATGGCTGAATTTATTTTTTTTTCTCAGATTCACTATACTGTACATATCAGTGCTGAATTCTGCTCAGTATACGCCAAGGCTTTCTGCAGTCATTCACAGTCAGATCTAGATTTGGCTGTATTAAGTATTTTTGCATTACCAACAAACTTTGCCACCTAGCCCCCTTTTCAAGCTTCCTTCTGAGAAAAAGGTGAGATCCCAGCACAGTTATATTTCCCTACTATGAAAAACTCAATCATTAGTCTTTCCTAATTTCCAATCCTCTAAACAGTTATTAATCCATGTGAGGCCAGGTACAACTTCAAAATGACAAAAACTCCAAATGACAACTTCATTTCTCTGAGAACCTCTGCAGATGAAACATGCTGAAAGATTCCTGGAAACCCTTATACACTATATCAGCTGAATCACCTTTATTCATGTACCTCCTTACACCTTCATAGAGTACTCATAGATTTGTAAGTCGTGACTTGCCTGAGACAATCTGTATTGACTGTTCCTCAATAAACCACTTTTTTTTTTTCCCTGTGTCTATTAAATCTACACTTTATATAAGTTTTTGTGAGATTGCTTGGTATGAAAAGTGTGAGTTTGCTCAATGCAAAATCCAGGTGTAATGGCCTTTGTTTCCCACATGTCTCTTGTATTCCTGGTTTAAAAAAAAAAAAAAATTATTTGATGTTATTTATTGGTTTGTTCCACACGCTAGACCACTGTTCTTTCCAGATAAGACAGGTGTTTTCTGGATAGCTGCCCCCTAAAGAACAACAGTCTCAGGTTTCTTCTTTAGCTCTTTGTGGAGAACATAGGGACAAGGCAATCAAAGTTCTACCTGTTGCAGGAGGAGCAAAGGATTTACTTCCCTCCAGAAGCAGCTGCTGCTGCTTTGTGCCCACCTGTAGCAGAAGATGTGGCTTTGCAGAGAGATGTTTACACTGGGATTCACCTTCTCCAACACCTGTTCAGCTTTCTTGCCATGACTTTGTCTTCCCTGTGTGATGCTTTTATAGCTTGTTCACTTCTGGATCTCCTCAAGTCTGGTAAATATTACTTCTGATGTCTTTGAAGTTTTTGTTGCTGTGAAGTTTCACACATTTATCAAATTGCTTCTCACAACCACCCCTATTAGTTTTCCTTGGATTGCCTTAACAGGGCTTTTCACTTCACTTGCTGAAGTTTTTTTGCTGCTGGTTATGGAATCATTATTCTTTTCTCTTTCAGCCTTTGGACTTGTTTAATTATTTTTTATCTCACAGCACCAGTGCATCCCATGGCTCAGGGATAGATTCTCCCCCTCACTGCATGAGGACCCTGGCATCTGACCTGGGAGTGGTTTCCTGCTCCTGGAAGCCCATCAGTCAGTGTTAAACTCCTTCCATGCTTCTCTAGCTCCAGCCTTCAGGCTGTGTGTTTACATTATCCTTCTCACCAAGTGCTGACACATTAAAATTAAAATACATCAGCACTAGTTAAGCTGAATACACAATCTTATGATCATGACAAAGTCAAGATCTGTCATGTAATCTTTCTTTGAAGTGATTTGTAAGGAAAAGTCCCTTTGGTGCTGACTCCAGCATTAAGACTGCAGACTGAATGTAGTAAGACAGATCAGGCTGTTGTTTGTCCCCTTCTCTAAAACAAATAGTTTCTGAAGGATACTTGTCTATGTATTTGTTAGTGAAAATCCCCAACCCTCTAACAAATATTCAAAATTTGCTGTTATCCAATTGCAGTGACTCTTACTCTTTTGGAACAGTGTGATTTAGTATGTGAAACACAGAGGAAATTGCTTTTTCATGGGCTTTTGATGCTCCTGAAATGCAGCCTTGCTGAAATTAAGCTAACAGATTAACCAAGTTAACTCAATCAGCTGAATGAGCCTCACTCTCCCACACTCCTCCCCTCAAAAGGAATTCAAACATGTCTCCAATAAATCTGTCATAGCCCAAGGGATCTTTTAACAAGAGATTTGATTGAATCTTAAAGCAAGTGTATTGTTATCTTCAGTTTACCATCAAAATTGTTTAAAGATACCATCACTGTGGTCTTCTCAGCAACAGCAGCTCAATAGGTCTCTGAAATTGCCAGTGTATGGTAATGAAATTAAAAAAATAAATTGAATTTTAATTGATTCCAACTCAAAACTGATCTTTATTAATATCTGGACTTTTAGAGCATATTTGGGTCATCTTGCTGTGAAAGGAACAGATCAGAGTTTCTTCTAATGGAGTGCTAAGGTGCCATCAAAGCCTGGCAATTGGAGGACTAGTAACAATAACCTGATCCAGAGAGTCAGGATATCATCACTCTGAATATTTATTGTGCTTTAAGTGGAAGGAAAATTGAATGAAATTCCGTGAAAACAAATAAAATGAAGAAATGCTCGGTGAGGAGCTGCCGTGACATTTTCAATAATGCTTTCCCTTAAAAAAAACTACCTGGCTGCCTCTCTCCTAGGGTGACCTGGAGTGACAATGAGATGCCACACAGCCTCTACAGCCACAGAGAAAAGCAAACTCCTCCAAAGCAGAGTCCAGACCTGCTCCCTTTGGATCTCCTCCCCAGAATAAGGAGTTTCTTGGACCAAACCAAGAGGAAGCAGCACCTACAGGGATCTCTCCCTCACTCCTGCTTTTTCCAGGGTCTCAGCCTTCCTGGATGGACTCCACGTTGGGGACAGTGGATATTTTGGCAAGTCCTTTTCAATCACTGGGTTCCTGAGTAAATGGGGAGCAGGTCTTTTCTTTAAGCATATTTGCTGGGCATGATGTTTTCCTCTTTCACCAGTGAGTCTGATCTCTGTGGAGAAAGAGGCAAAACTCCATTTTCTCTTCAGCCATAGCAACTTTAATTCCACACCTTCCTCAGGAGGTTCTAAGTCCCAGGAATACACCTCCCTTCCCTCAAACCAGGCTCTGTCATCTGAGTCCTTGAAAGAGAGGGAACCATCAGCAGTAACAGGCTGTGGTTGTGCCCGTGATTCCGCCACCAAAAATTAACCAGCCCTTCCTGTTGAAGTTATGGCATGGTATGATAAGAAAAAAAATACTTTAGGGACCAGAAAGTAAGCAAGGAACCAAAAATCTAAGACTGTGGCCTCACTAGAAGACCATGAAGCCAGGCACGTGGGCTTTGGGGTCCTATTTTAGGATGTTTTCTAGGTTTGATCATAGTAATGGGCACAGAAACCAGCTCATGGCCTTATTCTCTTCACTAACCAGGGCTCAAAATCAGTCTGGAAGAAGAGAGTGAGCATGTGTCAGGACCTCCCTCTGGACTGGTACTCTTTATTTCTTGTAAAAATGGAAGTTGATTTTCCCCAGCAGGGAACAGGAAAACAGCATCTAAGAAATTGTTCAGTGTAAACACCAGCAAATTCATTATTCATTGTTGTTTAATGAAAGTTTTATGTTAACAAATCTTTTTTTTTTTTTTCCCCTGGATGGCTCATAAGCTATTTGCTGCCTTTTTCTGTCTTTTTGTTTCTTCAGTGCATGAGGTCACATTCATTGCAGGTGAAGGTTCCAATAAACAAAAGATAAAGATTAGGAGTGAGACAGTAAATTTGACCACTCACTGGCTACAAGATGCCTTGTACTCCATCTGATTCAGCTCCATTATTCATTGCTTGGAATTTTTCAGGAGAAGTATGTTTAAAATGTCACTTACAATATGAAGATTTGTTTCAACACAATTTAGTCAGAACATCTATGGTGCTCACAGTGTTCCCATCCGTGCTTATGAAAGTTTTCTTTCCATAAATAGGTGCATTTTGTTCTTTGTCTTCAGTGAGAGCCTCACGACTTTTATTACGTCTGTGTTCTCAGAGGTCATTATGAATAACATCTAGTTGAAGCTGCAGGCAGAGATAAGAGGTTTATACACAGCATCCCAAAGTAAGGACCAGCCATGGCGATTTTTAACAGTTTCAGGATTTTATTCTGTGTTTTAAGTGAGCTGACTCTTCATCAGAATGAATTCTCCAGGCCTGACGTTTCCTCTGCTTGGTCTCGCTATTAGAGCAGAGTACACACATCAACCAGGCTCAACAAGACAGGCTTCATCAACCTCCAGCTCCTTCTTTTTCCTATTAACATCCTCTGCACTTTAAAGTTGGCTGAGCTGTTGATTTTCAAGACTTTGTGGACATTGAGGGATCAACCTGCAGGCTTGAAATAAACCCCAGGCAGAACTGCCGGGGTCATGAGCACTGCCTTGGGCTTATTGGAGTGATACACCCATGTACCAATTAAGGGATTCTTTCTTTTGAACACTGTAATGAAATTATTAAAAACCCATGACATGAGTGAGGAAAATCAGCTGTTTTCCTCCAAAAAATTTAGTCCAACTGCTTTTCCCTTCCATTAAAAAAAAAACAAAAACCACATTCCTGTCCATGGCTTGTGTTGTATTTAATATGCCTGTGAAGCCCAGCATAACAAACCACTGGGATTAATAACCTTCAGCTGATAAAGAACCCTGCTGCTGAAAGGAGGTGCTGTAATCACAGCTGGCCATGGCTCTGCAGCACTCTGCAGGCAGCCAGGAGGTCTGGAGGAACAGATCCAGGCTGAGTCCCAGCTGGCAGCTCTGCCACAGCAAAGCAAAGACAAGGAGGGATGAGGGACCCAGCAGGGTCTCGCCTGCCCTTCATCCGCTTCAATTTTCCCAATGCCCCACTGCTTATATCAGATTTGCATACTTTTTTTTATCTAGCTACCTAATTATTTTCATCATCAAAATTGTGTTCATAAACCCAGCACATGGAGTGGGAAAAAAAGGACAGTGGCAGTGGAAGCACAAGGGGAGGAAGGGCTGAACCACCACAGGGCTTCTGCCAAAGCCTCAATTGCCTTTCAGCTGCCTGCACAAAGGGACAGCTTCAACTTCCACACACCTTCACTGACACTTCAGACAGAGCAGGATGGCCAAATGAGAAAGGGTCACCCCTTTCTAGAGGGGTCTCCTGTTCTGTTGGGTGCAGGGATGGTCAGGGGTGGGCTGCTGCCACTTTCCTGTTACTGCCAAGCTTGAAAGCTCCATCACTTGCCCCATTTCAGGCTGCTGGACTAGAAGCCTGGTTTTGCCTCTCTGCAGCCTAAGTCTGATCTATTGATTTTAAATATGAGCAATAAATATTGCAGGATTGTGAGATTGTAAGTACTGCCCAGCAAACAGGGCAGACAGGCTGCTGTTCCCTTCCAGAAAATGTCTAAACAGTCAGGAATATATTTTTGTCCAAGCCTTCTGCAGCTCTTGTATTGGGGTGCCTGCTGCCCTGGGGAACTCTCAGGCACAGTGAGGTCTCCCAAATAATGTGGAAGTTATAGTAACTGTTGTGACTGTCTCCAAGAAACAGCTGAATTGATAATGGCCCTCCTGCAGAACAGTTAGATAGAAAATTAACTTTGTAAAGTAGAAACTTAAGGCACAGAGCTGAGCCTGTCTGGTCACTCCCTGACCGTGTTGTCTCCTGTCTCTGTTGCAACACTCTCTCTGCTTGGGAATGCTGCAACAGGACACTGCAAAGCGTGGAGGCAACAGATGCATTTTGGGGTACTGAAGAAGAGCTTGTCACCCCTGAATGGTGACCTGGAAATGGGCATTGTGTCTGTGCCCCTGTGATGGTGCAAAGGCTCGATGAGTTCACTGAGGGGCCAGTACAAACCAGATTCTCAGCAGCTGCACGTAGATATTTTCCTCACTCCACTGATGAGAGCTGCAGTTTAACAGACACCCCGAAGCTGGGTGATGGAGTTCAGCAAGTGAGGGGGAAACGCTGGTATTATTCAGGAATTGACTGCTGTCTGCCAATATCCACCACCACTGGCTGGGGTTTGATGGAGTGACTGAGAAAACATGTTGAAAATGTGACAGCCAGCGAACGTGTTCTCCTTGAGTGCTTCAAATCGAGCAGGGCTTGCACAGATGGGGCACGTACCCTGGCTGGCAGGAGCACTGGTGGTGTGGCTTTGCTAGGAAGGGTTTTTGTTGCTGTCCCCTGCTTTTCCTCCTGCCTGGCTAGCTCTGCAGGAGAACTGGCAACAAGTTTCTCTGGGTGGAGGAAGGGAGGTGAGGTACAGGAGCCTTACCAGAGCTTTCAGGGAAGATTTTCTTGGCAACCTGTAGCAGCTAATGGCAGCACGCAGGCAGGAAAGATATCATATGGCTTTTGAGGGTGTTGATCAGGCAGGGTTTATTTGGGGGTCCCACACCAGAGGGGAGCAGCATGGCTCCCACAGGGGAGAGGGAGAGAAGGGGGAAGAAGGGAGAGAAGGGGGAAGAAGGGAGAGAGAGAGCAAGAGAGAGGGCGAGCAAAGAGAGAGCCAGAGCCCAAGAGACCTGCCCCCTCTAGTCTCTAGTCTTTGAGAAAGGACAGAAGATCATCCAGATTCTCCTGGAAGCCGGCTTTGCCATCAAGAAGAGCAAGGTCAAAGGGCCTGCCCGAGAGATCCAGTTCCTGGGAGTAAAATGGCAAGATGGACGGCGTCAGATTCCCACAGAGGTCATCAATAAGATCACCGCTATGTCTCCACCGACCAGCAAGAAGGAAACACAGGCTTTCCTAGGTGCCATAGGCTTCTGGAGGATGCACATCCCTGAGTACAGTCAGATTGTGAGCCCTCTGTACCTGGTTACCCGCAAAAAGAACGATTTCCACTGGGGCCCAGAACAGCAACACACCTTTGCCCAGATCAAGCAGGAAATCGCTCATGCGGTGGCCCTTGGCCCAGTCAGGATGGGACCAGAGGTAAAGAATGTGCTTTACTCTGCAGCTGGGAGCCATGGTCCGTCCTGGAGCCTTTGGTCTCTAGTTTAGTCTCTAGTTTAAATAGCTTTTCCAGCCAGGGGGCAGACCCAAGGCTTGGACTAATGGGATACTGAGGGTAGGAGGGGTCAGGTAACAATGAGGTTACAATGAATGACAACTTAGGGGGGTGGTTTACAACAACTTGGTAATGAACCATACATGTTGGGGGAGAACAGAACCATTTAGGAAAAATGAATTACCACAGGTTTTGTTATCCAAAATGTGATTTTATAGTCATCAGGAGGCTCTTTGTGCTAAAGACCTGGGTTTCTCCAGAGCTCTGAACCTGATAGTCTGCCTCATCAGCACGATGCTTGTGCATGCACTAAATCAACCAACGGGAGCAGGAGGAAATCAATGCCTCCCTGCAATCTTGGTTAGTTGGTGTAGGAAAGGGCTCTCCAAAACTTCTGAAAATTAAAGAAACAAATGGGGTTTGGAAGGCAAGAGTGAATTCATGAATCACAGCAAGCTGCCTGAAGCCCAGGATTAGGCAGTGAGCTGGCTTCCTTCACAGGCATTACATTTTGTGTGTACCACATCAGTTTGTCTACAGGGGAAAGACTGCCTTTCTGCTATGATGTTTAATGGTCTTTTGCTTGTGATAAAAGCAATAAAAAGCTTTTTTTCTCTTAATAAGTGGGACCACTCTCTTTGAGAGCAGTTAGGAGTTAATAATAGGGTAATAAATTAGTGGGTCTATACTGCAATATCATCAATTCTGGGCTTATATGAGTGAATTTTTGAAGAAATTATGGTAGAAAAGACTGCTACGGCCATTTAGTAATCCTCTTGCTGAATTTATAACTGGAAATGTTTAAATTCAAAAGTACAGTTGGGCTTGTGAAGGAACTGCAGTTCATCCCTTCTGATGAAGGGCCAGCGCTGTCTTGAGCCAGGGCCAGCTGTAGGTGCAGCCCTGGCCTGGCTGCAGCTGTATTCCCAGAATAAATGTAATGTGGGAGAGATCTCCCTGCTCTGACATGAGCTAAAAAAGGAGCATTCTACCCTCATCCTGATGAAGTCATCTCTGCTGGAGTGCATAATTACCACTGAATTTTTAAACAGCTGTAACACATAATATTAATGCCTGAAGAGAACAGCAAAAGAGCATTTCCAGGGAAACAAACCACCACATTTTCCTGCTCCCTGCCACAATGGGCTGAGATAAAACTAAAGCTGCTTGAGAGCTAACAGGGTTTAGAAACCAGTCAAAACTGAGAAAAACAACATTTACAAATGGATGGGATCATACAGTGGAGTAAACTGGTAGAGAAAGTCAAGTTTTAGCCTCTGTTCCTATCTCACATTCCCAGCACATCTCCACTCCTTCATCACTCTAAATCTGGCATGTTGAAGGAAGATGTCAGAGCACAGTAGGCATGCAAGAATTGCCAGAGCTTGGGTAAAACACCAAAAGGTGTGGTAGAAAAACCCCTGGGAGTCCAGTTTTGCACACACTCCTCAGGGATGCTCAGGTTTAAACACTGAGTCATGCAGTGCTCCAGCGGGGGCACCTCTACTTAGAGCAGTGAATAGGAAGAACAGGGCACCAGAAAGCAGAGGTAGACCCAGCTCTGCCTCAGAACTTTATTTATGAAGGCATTTGGAGCCCTCATGCAGAACAGATCCCCTTCTGGCACCTGTGGGTCAGTGCAGGATGATCCTGGGCAGAGGAACAGGTTTGTGTCAGACCCTGGAGTGAGGGAATGGACCAGCTGAGGTGCTGGGGATTGCCCTCTAGATCCCAGCACCTAAAGTCTCCAAGCAAAGGAGACCCTGCTAGAAATGCTAGTTTTTAACCAGTCCATCCTGCTGAGCCAGAAACCACAAATTCATTCTTTCCTTTGTTCAGGTCTGGCTCAGGATCAATGAAGACCTCAAAACCCCACAGTTCAAGTTCAGTTCAGTTCAGTTGGTGGAGGAATGCATCAGAGAGGAAGAATTTCAGGCTGGTGTTTGGTTCAGGTTTAGTACAACTTTTTGAGCAATTTTCTCTGAAATTCATATTTCAATATCTCGGGTGAGAAGAGGAAAAAAAAAAAAAAAGAGAAGAAGAAAACCCAAACAGAAACTGGATACTGCAGCATAATGACACACATTGCAGCTAGATACATCCCGATCCAAGTGTGAGTGATTATAACTGCAGTGGAGAACTTGGAGCAGGGCAGTATAAACTGCACAATAGGACAGTGGGCAAGGTGATGGAGCTGTTAGCAGCAAGAGATCATAAATCCTTTTTTTTTTTTTTGAAATGGGAACTGACTGGCAACTCTCTCTAGTGTATTACAGGTTATTTCATCTGCTTCTCCCTACAGACATGACTGAACAAAGATCAAGTCAGATAAATGATTAAAATTTAGCTGCTGCAAAGTGTGGCATTTCACTGCCTGAGAGCCAGGACAGAATCTCACCCAGGCCATGGTAGGTGTGCTCCCTGCAGCAAATGGGGAGAGTCACACAAGAATGGCATTTCATGGGGTTACAATGCTTTGTGGAGCTCATTGTTCTGTTTCCAGCAGTGGCTGTAAAAGGCTGGCTAAGGAAAAGCACAGGCCAGGCACATAGAGTCCTTTGCCCTGGCAATCTGCAGTAGTAAAACAGAGAAATATCCATTCTGCTCCAAACCCACAGCCTTGGCATTGCTGGTGTGTTGTTCCAGCCACCTGAGGGAAGGATCTCAGGACCTGCACGGGAAATCAGAGGGACTTGCAAGGCAGGTGATGATGGCTCCAGCACAGCTGCACCTCAGCGTGTCCGAGTGACATCTTCACAAAGTCAGCTCAGTCAGCAGAGATTGCATGCACAGGTTGCTGCATCTCAAATGTGCCCCCAGAATGAGAGCCCAAATAACTGTGATTTAAGTAATTTGATGTGGTCTTGGGAGCAGAGATAAAGCTTTCTCCTTTACAGGTACATGCCCAAGTCATGGTATAGATCTGGACTCCTGAATGGCATTTCATCTCCTGCACCCTCAGTGATCTGTCAGGATTTCAGAAAGGGTTATGTGAGTTATGATTCATATCAGTTTACTCCACACCTGAGAGATGTGCAGCATCAATCTAGGGACATTTAATGTGCAAGGAGGATCTGAAACACATTCTTCCCTTTCCTATATTGATCAGTCTAACCTGTAAAGTATTGTATAAAGCAAAGGCTGGGAAGTGACAACACTTCTCCCACTTTCCATTTTGAACAGAAACAGCCACAGTGACCATCTCTTTAAAGAATCATGGAATGGTTTGGGTTGGAAACAACACTAAAGATCATCTTGTTCCAATCTCCTGCCATGTGCAGGGACACCTTCCACTGGAGCAGGCTGCTCAGGCTTTGTAGGAAGTCTGATAAGGACAGCATGTGCTACAAGAGCCCCCACAGGGCATCGCTGCCAGCAGGGCCTGGACACTGCAAGGGGCTGTTATTAGGCTTGGGCATAAATAGGATGTTAAAAGATTTGGTGCTGTCTGGGTCTGTTCTGGGTCACACAGAGTGCCAAGTCCCTGGAACCTGGAGGTCCATGTGCAAACTCTTTCTAGCATTTAAATCCCACAGTTTGAGTAAGGGTTTTGGCATCTCAGTTCTGGAGTCAGGCAGTTCTGTCTCACCTCAGCCTCCCTCCAGGCACCCTTAAGAACCCTACCCTGCACTGAGCTTGTTCTGTACAAATTGCAAATGAAGAGAGAAATTGTTCACATTTTGCATTTATGTAGCAGTTGTAAACAGGCCTCCATTTTGACCACAAAATATGTCCTTAATTAGACAGAAGAAGGTTACTTTCCTTTTTTTTTTTTTTTTTTTTTCTGGTGTGAAAACAAATTCACTACCTGCAGCAAATTCAAAGCCAGCCACGGAGGGGTAGCCTTTGTTTGAACCATGCCATGACTGACTTGCCAATTATCTTTTTTCTGTGCTCTCTTGGAAAACACACATTTATTTTCCATACCTCCCCTTTGCACAAAGCAGCTGTGTACTTGAGGTTACAAGTTCTCAGTAATGGCTTTATGAATCATAACTCACATTCTAAGGCTGTGCCCAGCCCGTGGCTTAGCAGTGGAAGGCAGGAGATGGAGGCAGTCTGCATGGCCTTGTTAACCTGTTGTGACTGAAAGAGATGGGAAGAGTTACTGAGCTCTTACCTTTGACCCAGGGCTGCTTGAGCAGAACTGACTTGTGCAGGCAGAGCAGAGGAGCCCTGCCTGCTCCCAGGCTGGGGAGACACACTACAAAGCTGAGCCTTGAGAAGAAGGACTTAACAGAAACAGGAACTCGATGTAGTTGAAGGAAATGGAAGCTGAGTTTAATTGATGTCCAGAAAGGTCATTTCTGAAAGAATCTCCTGGGGTTTCCACATGTGTCGGATGATTGTAGTCCCAAATCTCTTTCAAAACTTTAAGAAACTTGGATTATCTGAAGCTGGGGGAGGGAGATCTGTTCAAGTGCCAAGATTCACAGGTTAACAACTATGGCCTTTTGGGGAGGATGACATTTAAAAAAAAAAAAAAATTAAGACAGTGCTAGTCCTTTTTTTCCCTGCTATCCATGGGACAGGGAAGCAAGGCATCCTCATGCTGTTCAAAGACCCCAGATAGAAGCTTTACCTTTCCCTATGGACAGTTTTAAATACTGGAAAAGAATCAAACTTGTTGCAAAGGCTTAGAGGAAGAGGAGAAACATGGAAATCCATTCCTGAACATTTGCAGTGCTGGAGACACTAACGACCAAAATGTGGTAGATAAATGTGAGTAAAATGCACCAAGTAACACGTGGAGTAGAGAGCATTTACTATTACCTTTAAGTGCTTGCAGAATGTCTCTTTGTTGTTCTATTTACAAGGAGCACTTTGCATACAGAGCATCAATCTCTCACAGAGCCAGCACATTACTGTGATAGAAATAGTGAATTAGCAACAACAGGGATCGGGTAGGGGGGCTGGCAGCAAAGGGACTTTTACCTTTATCACATAGAATGGGAGAGGAAAACCTATTTTACACCATTATGTCTTTGTCAGCCCACATGACAAGGAGGCTGTTACCCCTGCTGCTCGATGCCTTTGACAGCACTGTGTAGAGGCATGCAGAGCAGAGCCAGCCACCATGGGGATTTAACAGCCTGAATGCTTCATTTCAAAGGGAAGCTGCATTCATCTCCCCTGGCTGGCACCCCTACTCCAAAACCAGAGCAAATGGAAGGGCTGGAGGGCAGGAAAGCTCCAGAGGTCACGTTGGCACTATTTTGGATCCAGATAACAGCATCTCTTTGGAAACTTTTAAACCACTGGGGCACGCTGTACCTTGGATGCCTCTGAAGGCAGATGTTGGAGCAGTAGAAGGTAGAAAATAAAGGAAGGTCATAGATCATGGAATCAGAGAATGCTCTGGGTTTGGAAAGGACCTTAAAGCTCATCCAGTTCCAGCCCCCCTGACAGGGGCAGGGACATCTTCCACTAGACCAGGTTGCTCAGAGCCACATCCAACCTGGCCTCGATAGACAGGCAAGTCAGATTTCTTTTCCTCTATTTCCAGGGACAAAAATAAATTGTTCCAGCTTTCACTAGAAATGTGGCAGGAGGTGAGGGTAACCCAGCTGAAGCTCAAGCCAGAGAGGTCAGGACACATCTAGACTTGCCAGTGCCTTCAGCACATCTCCATGTTTGCACTGCCATGAAAACTTGTCTCATCTCCAGTCTGCACTCAAATATTGATGTGTCACTTTGGGAGAGCTCCTGGGCTTCCAGATCTGACCTCACACTGCTGTCCCACATGGGCTCATGACACATTGGTACCACCCAACCTGGATGCCAGTTTTGCCTTATTTTATATCACTTAGCTATTTCTGGGGTAATACTAGAAGAGCAAAGTGTGTGATCTAAAGTAATCTCATATTTAGTCCTTCTGAAATTGCTTTTAAGAGATAATTTGGGCCACTAATGAAGTTTTCCGCTTCTTGTGATGCAGCCTTCTTGTTTCACATAGTACAGGGGTTTTTTTTCCTAATTATGTTTGAGTATTTTAGATACTTAAGAAAATGTGGGAGATGTTTTTCAGTTTCAATATACTTCTGACAGAAGAAATTGTTACACAGCCTGTTAAATGCAATAGGTTGCTAAAGTTTGTAGAAAACTGCAGACACGGTACATAGTATTCAAGTTATCCAGATGTTACTAATTTTTCCATTTCTAAGGGGTTGCATCACTCCAGTTTATTTTACCAGCAGCTAGGCAGTTAAAAAAGTCTCACAAACAGTTAAATCCTATAACAATACAAGAACAGAGCTACATTTCTACTGTCTCACCAAGTTCACAGGTCACAAAGGGTTGCTAAGGAAGCAGATTTCAAGCTTTGTTTATAAGACAAAATGAGAATTTTCAGCTTTCACTCCTCAGTTGTCTTACTTGCCTGAAAAGAATTGGAACTGCTGTTGTAATGAGCCTTAAAAAATAATTAACTGTGCTTGGTTACTTTGAGACAGTAATTAACTGTGCTCATTCTTGGTTACTTGAAGTACAAAGACAAAAAACAATGAGATGTGCTAATTCAGTACCTGGGCTTAAGAAACAGAACTGGGATGTATTCTGTTTGTAACCACAGCCAGGATTCAGTGCTCCAGGGAGCAGTTTTGGAAGCCAGGCCATTGCAGAGAGGATGGGTGTAAGTGGTGGTCTTGTGCATTTGCTGATAGATGGTGGCAAATTCACCCCTCAGCATGGAGTCCTCAGGTGGTGAATATTCCCTGGAGGTGGCACCAAGCCCAGGTGTTGCAGAGTCAGGATTAAATGCTCGAGATGGTATTTCATGTTTGGACTCAGATGTTTATTAATTCTTATCTCTGTTACAGTCTCACAAGCTGTGAGTTCTACAGTACTTCTGGCTAACAAAATAAAAATACCCCCATCTCTTTCTCTACAAGGCCTTTTAAGGATAACTGTCCAATTATGAAATGACACCTAAATTATTTTTACTTTTAACCCAATAACCAACCACCCATGGTCCACAATGTGGACTTTTCTATCCAATTACAAAATACCACCCAGACCCACGAAGAAGAAGGTGAAAAAGAAAGACTTAGCCTATGCTAAACCTTCATCTTGCTTTATACATATTACTATATTCTAAACTCTAAAGTTTTCCACCCTGTGATATTGCACACTTCTATTCAAACTACACACCCACAATCCCAGTGCTGTCACTCAATTTTGGAAGCCTTTTCCACAGTCTCAGGTCAAATGCAGTGTTTCCTTGGGGGTCAGTGCCTGTCAGCACAGAGAGTCTAAAATTCTCAGTGCCCAGGGTTCCAACACCCAGGGGCAGTGTGTGAACAGTACCCTAAACTTGGGATAAAATAATCAGCTGTTGGAAACTTCAGGGTGGATTTTGTGCATCCTAGTAATATGAAGACCCTACACACCCCTGCAGTTGAAATAAGCTCTACATCTGCATTCTAAACCTCATTAGTACCATTTAATGGTAAAGAATAAACATATACTTTGTCCACTTTGACTATTGAGATTGGGACACTTTGGACATGGATTGTTGTATTTACATATGATCTGTGTCCAAGTCCAGGGCACAGCATTACCATTGCCTAGAGTGCACTCATGAAATTTGTGACTTCTTTGAAGAACTATGTGGGTTTTGAAAATGAAATTTTCCCGCTATATCTTCAAGGATATTATCATCCTGGAATTTAAATTTTGATGCTTAAAACTCCCTGGTCATTGCTAATCAGAAAGAGATTAGAATGGAAAACCTAACTTTTACAGTGAGAAAATGCACAATTGGACATGGTTTTGTTTTTTGAAGCGTTCAGAGGTTTTTTATTTGTCACAGCATGAAAGAAAAAATGTGAAGCTTAGAAGTAACTTGAAAATTCAGCATCGACCTTTAATATTTAGCTCTACATCACCTTTTTTTTTTTTTTGCCCTTCCATAGATACAAAAATCCTCATAACAGTGAAGATTATGATGGCAACAACATAAAAAATGCATATAAAAGTCACTTTTTTTTTCTTTCTGGAAAAAAAAAGGATTCATTTTGAGGTCAGGACCTCTCTATGATTGAGATAAAGAAAAAAAACTATCAATGAGTATTAAGAAAACTGTCCTACTTGACAGCAATAAAGCTGTCTCACAGCTCACTTGGGAAAGCTTCAATCTGAAGATTTCTGACTCATTAACATGCAGATTATTGATATTACAGCCTTGTTATAGCTCACTGCAGGAGGATATCTGCCTCAGGATCCCTCTCTTGGCCACACATTAAGTTCTCTTCTGCTCTGCCCAGGTTCTTCCAACAGACCCTTTGTGCCCAAGTGTCCTCCAGCACCTCATCAGCAACACATCCTACACCTGCACAGTTTGTTCTCTGACTTCTCCCAAGGAGGACACATGGGTGCAAACATTATATCATGATCCACCAAAAAAAAACAGTCCACGTTCTTTTGAATTGTGTAGAAAATTTCCACATCTATTATCACTTTTTTTTCTGATGTTTAAAAGAAACAGCCCCAAAGTGTCGGGTCCTTTTTTTCTTTGGTTGGGGTTTTTAAATGCAGCTAAAACCTGCTGGGGAGGAGACCTGGACTTCTTATTCTTATTTGCTCACAGTGCTCGGAAGAAACATTTGCAAGATAAAAGGTGGACTTCCTACCCAGAAGATATGGACCAGTGTGAAAAAGAAAGGTCATATAGCTAATTTTATATGAGAGATGGAAAATCCTGGCTCTCTGTGTATAAAAGGCAATGTTTCCTTAGGAAAATTATCTTTCCCTTGTCCCCAGAATATGGAAACAAAGAGGAGCCAGGGTGTAGTCTGGCTCCATTCCTAACTTTCCATGTCCTTCCTGGGAGGACCACCTAGTGATGGAGAAAAAATGAACCCAGGACTGTGGAGCAAGCCAAGGAGCAGCCTCTGAGGTCTGTTCATGTTTCCAGGTTGTTCCAGAAATAAAACTTCCAAGTTTTCTGAACCTTTTTGTTTGGAGTCTGCCTCACAGCTATGCCCAAATGGCTGTGCTTACAAGGCTTGCCTGAGCTTGCTGCTCTGCTGCATTTTTGGTTTTTAGCTTCAGCAATTGTTCAAAGGATCAAATGATCCTTTCCCAACTACATTTTCTGGAGACCTTACGCTGACTCTTAAGAAAAGCTGTTTTATTAAATTCCACAAAATGCATACATAAAATCTGACAAAATGCCAGTTAAACATTTTCCTTCAATCTACTGGGGACAATATATTTTCAAAGAGTTGGAAATAAGTGTTTGAACAAGTTGCATTCATTTTTCAAACTATCAGACACTGTTGAGACACAAATGCTCCCCTACCTATCATTCCCTCCTTGAATAAGACTGGGTGCCACTGGGTGGTGTGTCATCAGCTCCTTGTATGTTCTCCTGCACTGGGAAGGTGCTTGAAGTGGGAGTAAGAGTTTCCTGAAAGAAATAAGGATTTGTATTTTGAATTTCCAGGAGGCAAAATATTAAAGAGAAAGAGTATGCAGTCAGTGAAAGCCAAAAGAAAACATGAACAGGAGAAGATTAACTAAGAGGGAAAGTAGAAAGTCCTCAATCACATGGATTTGTTTTAGAACTCAGTACCAAATAGAAATACTGAAATCTTTATGAAATACCCTTAAAAGATGTTGAAAAGGACTCATATCATCATTGAAACATGAAGCCAGATTAATTCCTTCTGCACTCTCAAGAAGATCCTTTCTTCCCTGTCTCCTCAGCTACCTCTTCATGCTCTAGACAACACTGTATTTGAAAAGATCACTGTTACCTGCAGCTGCTGAGAAATGGGCTTAAACAGCTCCAACTCTTTCTCTGAAGTAAAACTCCTTGATTTACTCTCAAAGAAAAAGTAATTCAAACTTCTGAAGAAATTCAGTTCATCCTTATAAGCACAGGTGTCCTCTGTAAGAAAACCACATCTCCTTCTGGGTATGAGTGAAATGGGTACAAAAATGGAGCAAACTGGTTCAAGGATGGCCACAGTCAGAGAAAACCAGGAAAAGTCCATGAAAGGCAGCCTGACAGCTGAAGTGAAGGAATGTAAAGGCTGGCCCAGCACTGCCCCAAGGGTGCTCCTCCTGGGGGGTTGCCATGGCCATATCTTGCAGCCTTCATCAACTCTCTGCACTCATCTGCTTCCACTGCCTAATTGAATTAATTACACAGGCCACAGAAAGCAGCCAGGCTGTCCCTGCTTGAGTCTATCTGCAGCAATCGTGTGTCCTAGGCACATCTAATCTATAGCAAGGAGCCTGGGACATTTTTTGTTTGTTTTTGAGATATGGGAGGAATCATTTCGTCAAATGAAAGCACCACTAAGGCACATGCTGAGGTTTCAACCACCCTTTCTAGTCTTTCTTAGTGGTTTTGGTGGGGAGAAATGTCTATGTCTCACATGAGAACTGTCTCAGACTAAATCAGATATCTAAAACTGGTCAGAGGGATTGTTCCATATAAAAATGCCTGTTTCCCTTCCTGGCTGACTGAGGCAGGTCAGGGTGCCTGACTTCAGCAGACACCTCCACTGCAAAGGCTGAAATTTAGTTTGCACCACCATAAGCAACCCAAACCATAAAAAAACTCACAAAGGGACACAAAAGATTATGCAGAGGTTCAATAGAATATGGGGAGCACAATTACAATTTCAAGAACACTTTAGCATTTGGATTTGGATTTAAAACCAGGGGTTCTGGTTCTTCATGAAACTTGGTGAGAAGCTACCAGTACTGACAGAGGGAGCTGGGCCAGCCCATAATGAGTTGCTCCCACTTCAAAAATCATCACTCAGTCATCCACTAAAGGCAGGCTGGCTCAGCAAGAAATGATGGAGCACCACTTAAAAGCATATTTTTTCTCCAGTGAACAAACTTGATGGATGATCTTTGTCCTTCCCCTCACATCACCATGACAGATACCCCTTTTTGTTGGTACAATTAAAAATTGATTGAAAGTGCCTCATCACTTTCTTCTTTCTTTATAATAGAGTAGAATTATTTACCCAGACAGGTGTTTTTTGTGATAGAGGTCATATCTCCAATCACTGGCTTTCTGTGGCATAAAAATAATTATCATTCATGACATGGTGTGTCACTAGGATCTCTCTCCTGAAGATTCCAAGGGATAAAACAGTTTTGTAGCTTTACACTCTGATCATCTCTGTCACTCTAAGTTATTCTCACTGTGGGTTGCAGTTTTACTGTTGGAAAGAAATGGCACCGTGTGATAACAAATTGTCATACTCATGCATTTATTTTTCCAACTATTATCTCTCCCCTCCCCTTCAGTTTAAAGGGTTAATAAATTTGTTGCAAACATTGTGCCATAATAAAACTTGTCATAAAACCTGTGGAGTGAAATATCTGCATGAAAGAAATACGAAAGCAGAGAAGTAGCTGGTCTGGGGACTGTTTTCCTCCCTTACTTGAATCAAACCCCAAACTTGAGTTAAAAGATTAATGGTTTAATACTTTCTGAATAAAGAATTGTTTCACCTGCTTAGGTAAATCTCAGCATGCAAAACAAAAGTACACCTGTATATATATTGAATATATTGATGTTTTAGCTGTAACTGATTTGTATATATATATATATACACACATACATATATGCATATCAATATATAATTAGTATAACTCATCAGGAACCTAAAACTTGAAATGGTTTATAATTTGCAAAATATTAGTTTCTCAAAAATTCATGCCAAACTCTTTTACTGGTTATACAAGTTTCATTGACCTGACCTTCCAAGGAGCTCCTGGAGTCCAGGGGAGTCTTTACCAAATTGCTGAATAATATTAAAGGTCAACTTCAGGTTCTCAGCACTTCAAATATCACAGCCTTGTGTACACTGAGCAAATCCACATTTGCAGCAACTTTTTCTATGGATCACTGGATTGGAGTAAAACTGCTGCAAAGTTCATGCCCAGATGCTTTTTTCCTGTATCCATTTTCTCCCACTGAGAGCATGGTTTTAGCTTCCAGACGGGTCAGCTTTTTTCTGATGGTGAACCATATTAATGAAAGTCTCTTTTTGTTTCTCTATATTGGTTAAATTGGATGCTAAAATTTACCTCTAAAGAAAAAAAAATTACCAAGGAGTAGACTGAGACTTCAGGTTTTTGAAATCCTTGAAGCACTTCTCTTTTCCCCAATCTGTTTGCATATTTAAATGAGATTTGCCTTAGCTGCAGATAAGAATAACCATTCTAGTCTCTAGGATAACAACTCCCTGATAGCACAGCTGTGTGTCAGTGGCAATGCGATGGTTTCTTGGGTAACTTGGTTGTAGATCACTTCAGGATTTCTGATTTTTCAGAGAAACCAGTTTTGCAAAACAGGAGGAAGCATTAAAATTCAATTTTTCTGTCTCGCACTGTTTCCTATCCAACACACTTTCATTTGTTGCACAGTACATGATGCAGCACGCTATGAAAAGAAAGAATAAGGATATTTATTTGCCTAAAAGAACAGAACAGAGTGTTCTTCACACCAAAAGCAAGAGAACATGGGTTCTGTATCAATTCCCTGTTGTATGCAGGACAGAGAAAGTTTTGTGATCACACTAGACCTTCAAGTTTAAAGATTATTTTTTTTACTCCTTGTGGTTTTTCACTGTGACCCAGGATGCTCCAGGAGGTGCCAGTCTTAGGGCCTTGTCCAAAGCCCTTTTGTTTCTTTCAGAAGCTCCCAGCTCACAGTGACACCTCCATGAGATCCAGATGCTGATTGAGTCACTCTCTCCCCTTACACCTCCAAGCCATGGGAAGGACATTTCTGAGCTGGTCTTATCTCCACAGATGGAGGGTTTCACTCAGTTTCCATGAAATAAAAGATGTAAGGTAGGAAAGACTTAAGCACATGGCTGATAGGGAGTGAAATCCCATGGTTTGGGTGGGGTGCCATACACCTGGTTATTAGGGGCAGCTATTCACTCTCCTGTATGTGGAACTGATTTAAAGGCTGTCATGAAGGCCAACTGCTCACCCAGAAAGTTGAGGTAGTTATTAAATCTTTGGAAATTGAGCAGCAGAAGGGGAACAGGCAGAGGTTTGTGGCCAGAGGCTGCTCTGAGATGTGCTGGTGCACTGTCATTTATGTCAGAGCAGGAGCTGTGGAAGAAGCAGAAGGTGAGCCTGAAGCCTTCTGAAGAACTGACTCTGCTCCTGAGATGGAGTTACCTTATCTCTAATGTCAGCACTGTGTGGGGAAGGAAAGTGAGCAGGGAAGGAGGAGAAAGAGCATGAAAGAGTGAATGTGGAAGGAATGCAAATAGATAAAAATCACAGACTCACAGAATGATGGAGGTCAGCTCCCCTTATTTCCTACCTGCTTTTTCACATCAAAGTACAAGGTGTTAAAAGAATGACTGCGTGGACTGAGGGAAAACTCAGGGCTTCATTGAGACAGAGAATGTGTTTCTCAGGCTGAGCACAGAGCAAAGGTGGGGAGCCTTACTGTGCAGGTCGTGCTGTAATGTGCAGTCAAGGGAGTGGAGCAGTCAGTTTCTGCTTTTCTGCTTTCTGTTGTGTTTTGGAGAACAGCAGTGACAACAATATATTAAAAGTCCTGCACTGCACCTCTCTCTTGAGCAAGTTTGCTGTGGATTTTCCCAGAAATGGGCTAATACCTGCTCTGAAGGACAACTCCCACCAGTATCCTCCTAACTCCATGGTGAAACATTACATTACCCCAAAACTGGGGGGGAATTGTTCACTGTTGCACTCACACCACTGCTCCCTGAATTATTCTGAATTCTCTAAAGAGGTTTCAGAGCCAAATATAAACTGGGCTCAGTTCAGCTTAGGCAGTAAATCCAGCGAGGTCAGACCTTGGGGAAGGGTGGCAGCTGGCTCCACACTGAGCCACCCGTGCTGCTTGTCTCAGGGATGAATTATTGAGCATCTGCTGTGGTGTGACATCCATCAGGAGAAGGCTTCATGCAGGGGCTGTGCTCCACTCCTGCCTGCCAGGCTCCTCCAAGTCCTGGGGAGGGGCTCTGGCCTGCAAACCAAGCAGCAGCCCCTCTGCTGATTACAAACAAGGCTTTTAATTGCCACTTCTGGTGATGATCTTAGCAATAAGAGCAGAGTTGGAGTTTTTGCAGTGATCCCCGTTCAGGGGTTGATTGGAGGAGTTGAGGGAGGGTGCCAGATGAATGCACTGGATTGCTCCTGTTCAGCTACTTGAGGGCCTCCATAACAACTCACCAGGCTCAAGCTCTGATTCTCTTCTGGAGACACAGGAGCAGAACAGGAGCCTCTTCTGGCTCTTCTGTTTGCTAGGCAGGCAGCACACTGTAACTCTGAGGGAGCTTCCCACACCTTTCAACTTCAGGCTGAATTTTGTGATGCTTTTGTCAGAGTTTTCAAGGTGGAAAGAAAGGTTTCAGCTGCTGCATTTAAAATTCAGACAGGCATGTTCCTGTAGCCTCGGGCCAGAGACTGCAAAGAATCTGTAAAGTGGTGAATAGGAGATGGAATCTGTGCTCTCTGGTAGAACAGCACTGTTTCCTTCTTTCACTCTTTGTTTTTTATTTAACAAGGCGTGAACATTGCCTCGCACTGCAACTGCACGCTAGAGAGCAGGGCTGCAGAGCTTTGAAACGTAAATGCCTTTTCTTCCTACCCTCCCTGGAGTTCTCTCATTGCTATTTATTTTCATTAGTAGAAATGAAAACAAATTAAGGCGTGCAACACTCAACAGAGTGGGACAGCAGCAAGCACAACTGCTGGCACCTGGAGCATTTTATAACCCCAGTGGTGTCCCCACATTTGAGCAAAGCTCTGCTGACTCAGAAATGTCAGAGACTGGAAATCCTTTTTTTTTCTCTCTGGTTATATGGTTGTATAAAGTTCTTGATCTCACAGCTCAGTTCCTGTTTTACCCCCAAAGCCAATTCCCCTCCCAGCCCTCCCCAGAGGTCTGTTTGCTTGAATGATCAGGGCTCAGCTTCTCAGCTGGTTTGCTCCATTTGCTTTAACACCTTTGGGTTTGGTTATGCTCATTACCAATACACACAGCTGGATTTGAATAGTAATTCATATTATGAATTATGAGAAGCACTTTGTTTCCCTCCTTTGTGTAACCTTCAAACTTACTGGTGCAACTGTGTGCACATTCCTTACTCTTGTTTTCCTACCAAGTTCAATTAGTCTTCCTGGCCAACTCAGGTTCCACTTTTTCACTTATTTGAGAGGTTCTGCAAACACAGGGCATACTTTCTTTGGTTACATGAAAGGCCCCAACTTTTCCATGTCAGCCCAGCTTTTACTGCTGTTTTCTTCCATTTTTGCTAGGATATGTTGCTTTTATTTTTGTGAGTCCTCCTAGTTGCCTGGAGAAGAAACTTAAAGCCCAGCAACAGCAAAGCCAAGTGTTCTGCATCTCCACTGACAGCGTGGCATGAAGGGTATTGCTCCGGAACCATGTTGGCCACAGAACAAATTAATACCTGAGTTGGGGAAAACAAAAATTTCACAGAATTTCATTTCACAAAATGAAAGTAAGCATTAAAATATGGGCCTGCAAAAATAATGAGGTTATTGGTAAATCATCTTTCTTATTCTTCCTTTCTAGTAAGATGGCAAAATGTGTAGATGAATACCTGAGAAAAGGGAATAGAATGTAGGAGGGCAGGAAGGTCAGGACAGAAAGGGTCAATATATTTTCTCTCAAATTGTTTTACTTCCCCCCTGCCCCCATAAAACACAGCCCCTTCTCAAAATTAAAACAAAAAATGTGTTGAAAACTGCCAGCACTCTAGAAAGAAAAATTGGTTTTAAAACTGAGACTACAAATACCAATTATGTCATAGCCTAACATTTCGTAGAGTGAAAAACAAAAAACTATCTTTTGCAAATACCACTTAAAATATTGTTCAAAGTAATGCTTAAAATACTGTTCACTTTGTAAACAATGACAAAAGACTGAAGCAACTAATTTTTTTATTACACTAAAAGGCTCCTCAGCCAAGACATTCAGCTGGTGTAACCTATAGCTTCTTTCAGCTGAAGTGCATTTTCTAGCAAGAAACTCAACCCCAATGTGAAACATTTAAAGAGGGTAGTTTGTTCCACTGGGGTAAAACACCTGTGGCAGTTCTGCAGTGTCACAGAAGCAGAGGTGGTGATGCTGAACATTGTGTGGTGTGGTGGTGGATCCCAGCCCCACAGTAGCTCTGGCTGTGGCTGCCAGGTTGCTCAGGGAATTGAAGGGGTCTGTCTCCCTCTGCAGAGGGGTCCCTTGGCACAGGCCAGGTAATTTGCCTACATTTTGCATCCTGCCAGCACAGGACCAAGCCTCCAGCAGCCCAGCAAGTGTTGTCCTAGGTGTCTGCATGCCCAGTGTAACTTCCACCTGCCAGTATTTACTGATGGACCAGGCACTTGTGGGAATCCCTCCTGCCCTGTGCCAAGCTCAGGCACAGATGGTTTTTTGGAAGTAGAGGGAATTCTAAGGCATCATGTGTGGTTCTGCATCTTTCCCCTTGCCACGCTCCCAGTTTTCATCCCTGATTTTATTGTCTGCAGAACTTCTTCCCAACGCCTTTTCTTGTTAATTAGGATGGCATCATGCCAAGTAAAAGGTTTTGGCTACTACTAGAGCTCCTGAGACAGCTTTTGTAGAAAGTTAATACAATTTCCTGCACTCCCTGGGAATGCACAGCCCTAAAATTGGATTGACTCTTCATACTCCTAAATTGATGAGGTCAGCATGTTCTTCAAATCGTTTCCCTGCTTGTAAAACACACACAGGGTACCAGAGAGATTTACATTCAGTGGGGATGTGATTATGTGCTGATCTGACTCTTTCTGCTCCCAGACACAAAGAAATTCCCACTCTTTGACTCGCCAATTTTGGTTGTCTAACTTCAACAGCTCTTCCTTTACACTCCAGGTTAAATTTTAATTTTCTGCTGTTACTTTCTGCTGGAATTAAAGGTTGTGTCTCTGACAGGGCATTGTAGCTGTCCCCAGGTTAATAAGGGGGCACCCAGATGAACATTCAATGATTCTACATGCAAACTTTGTAATAACAACACGGGATTTAGACACCAAACTATTTCTATTTCAGACAGAAAAAGAGCATGGAATATTTCTAAGTCTGCTTGCATCTTCTCAGGTGTCTATAAGCTGTATATTGTGGTGGAAATCATCGCAGACAAAGAGTCATTTGCCAAGTCTGTGACAAATGTGTAATCTGGAGCAAAAGGAGAGATGGAATTGATGTCGGTTGGGTTCCCCTCTCCCCACACAATTTTGCCATTTCTGCTATTTTGGATACAGTGACGTAAAAAGGAAGAGGAAAAAAAGGCTACCACCTCAAGCAAAAAGCTTGAATTAATCATCCAGAGATATTTTGTTGATTTAAAACTTTTCAGTCTAACTAGCAGACATTCTATAGACTACTAAGAAAAAAAAGAATGAAGCAAACTTATTTTGAAACAGAAAAGTTGAAACACTCTGTATTGAAGAATTGAATCAAATTGCCTGATTTCTTCAAAGTTTTCTCATTACTGTTCCAAGCAATTTTCTCTGAACCAACAAATCTCCATGAAGTGTGTTGGTTTTGACAAACCAGTAATTTTTGACAGAACCATTCAGCTGCGACATTTCAAGCCTTGCCCTGAAATGCTGCTTCTAATAAAAAAGCCAGAGCTGGTGATCAGTGGCCTGGGCTCTCAGATGGTGGATTTTTGGTGCCCCATGAGGAAGAAGAAGAAAGCGAAGAAGAAAGCAAAGAAGAAGGACTCAGGCAACGCCCAAATCCCTCCATATTGTCCTTTACATATATATTACTATATTCTATGTCCCAAAATCCCAAACCTTGAGTATTTCACCCTGTGTCATCACACACCTCTGTACAACTGCACACACACACTCCCAGTGCTATCACTCAATTTTGGAAGCTGTTCCCACAGCCCCAGATCAAAGGCAGTGCCCTCCTGAGGGTCACCACCTGTCAAAGCAGAAAGCCTGGTATTTTCAGCATCCAGGGTTCCAACAGTGGATAACCAGCTTCCAGCACCCTGGCAGCAGCACTGCTGCAGCTCCTTCCTCCCCACATGATGCTGGGAGGCTCCACTTCCCCCAGGCACCACTCTGCCTTTTGCTCTTTGAAGCTGCCTCTGCTCTTCCCAGGATGCTCCTAACAAAGGGGCACACACCAGGTGGGTTCCTTTGGTCTAACTCAACTTATTTTTATCTTGTCCTGTCTTTTCCAGGTTAGCTCTTCCCCCTCTCCCCCTGATCCCTGGACAATTGCAAATGGGCTGTAGCTGGTTTGTGCATTCACTGCACAGTTCCTACATTTTTCTTTTTTTCTTGGCCAGTGCTCACAGAAACACACGTTGTCCAACTTCAGAGCTGACCTTCCGACCCCTCAACATTCCAAAGATGTTCTAGGGATTCCTTAAGTCCCAGATTTGATAAAGCATCAGTACTTCAGAAAGCCTTCCTAAAACTGGTGGCCACTTTGAAGAGGAGGTCATTGTAGCTGTGTATAGGCTCACACCCACCCAGAGGTATCAATGGCTTTTTAGAGAAGGATATTATCCAAGTGTTACAAATCCGTCTTCATTCTTCATCTTGATTATGAATGGATGGGAAAAAAACTTATAACATCAGTCACAAAATGGACTTTTCTATGACCATCCCCAAATTCACATTTTGTCTTAAAAGGGAATTTCATTCATGTTATTCCTCAACAGCTGGATGAAGCCCCACCCACTAACACCTCACAGCAGCATTTTTCAAACAGTTCTGTGCAAGTGCCTGGGGCCAGATGCATGATCCCACCAAGGGATACAAAAGAAAATCCTGAAGTGATGGCTACCACATTTTTTTTTATCATGTCAGCGTTTTGCATCTTAACAATGAAAGCAGTGGGGTAGAATCTCCTTTCCAACCCTGTGAGTAAATTGCTTTCTTGTAACAGCTAGATTTCCCACTGACAGATGGCAGCTACGAGCTGTCAGTCATTGTGCAGTCCAAGGAGAGATGAAGCACAGCAAAGGCATTGTTACTGCCTGCTGGGCTGGAAGTGTGGCCAGGCTGGTGCACAGCTCCTTTGTGCTGTTCCACATCCGTGGATTTCACAAGTACAATGCTCCTGCCAGGCACCCACTGGAAGAGAGAAAGGCCACGTCCAATTTCTTGTGGACTTCATCAGAAGCACAAACATCAAACACAGATCCATCCAGAGGAAGAAAAAGGGTCTGGGCCCACAGCAAAAACGATGTTCCCTCCTGTGCAAACAGTTGTTTAAACAGAAGGACCCTCAAAGCAAAACCTTTGTAGAAGGGACAAAAAAGAAAACAGAAATTATTCTTGCTTTAGGAAACTTGTGTGATGTCCAGAACCACAGTTCTTGCCTTCCAGAGCACACAATCAATCAGCCCTGACCACCTCTCTCCTCCCAAGGTCACAAGTGCTGGCTGTTGCCACTTGCCCCAGCACATCGCAGCAGCCCCAAGATGCTGCAGCTGTTCAGAGAAGCTGAACACAGAGCCACAAGGGCTCAGCCTGTTGTTTGGGTTTTGCTGTTCTCCTCTGTCTCTTTAAGAAGTTTTTCTAAAGTTCTATTTTAGCCTTCTGTGTTTATTACCTTTTGCAATGGAGTCAGACACGATTTTACATAAACAATTTTCTTGTTACTGTAACTGTCTAACCATGTTTACATTCTTCTTATAAGGAGGAGACTGCTGATAGACTGTTAAGTTGCCCAGTGTAGTTGAAGATTTTCTTCCTCCAATCCATAGTCACTGCTAAAATTCTATAAATGTTGAAGTTTGTAAATAAACTGCCTCTTTTCTGCCTTAGACATCTCAACATGTAAGTGTCATTTCTTTGTGTCGTGTGCGACATCAGCCCTAGAAAAAACCTGTTTAATGTTTCTTCACCCCAGATACCTTGGAGTTTCAGTCATTTGTGTGCCCTGTGACAGGGTTATAAATGCCTGCTTTTCCAACATCTGTAACATGACGCCTGGCTTAGCATAAATGATCCTGTTTCAGAATGTAGATGCAAATAAATATCTATTTGGACCTAATAATTTATCACTTCTAATCAACTCTTGTACATCTAAACAAGGGACTGGGTATTTTTTCCTTTCTGGAGCCTTCTGGAAAGTGTTGGTTTTCTCCCTGAAACTTTCAGGAGCACTGATTTTTGCAATTAAGTGAGAGAAATAGGAATAGTCATCCTGAGAGCAGTATATCTGTAAGAGTGAAACAAGCAGGAGCTAGAAGCAGTGTCATTTAGGCTGAACTGACTCCACAACAGCAGACCATACATGCTGCTCCTGCCCTGGGAGCATGTGGCAGAGGACAGTGGGAGAGCATTAAAAAAGGACATGAAAACTGCATTGCATTTGGATCTTTATGGAAATGTTGACTAGTCTCAGCCAGGGTAGTTGCCCTGCTTTGGTAATTTTTTTTAACAGTTCTTAATAGCTCTTTCTCCCTCTGTCTTTTCAGACCAAATCTGGTTAGCTTAAAAGAAAAAGATAGGTTCTGTTTTTTGAGTAAAACTGAAAGCACTAAAAGATAGTTGAAAATCACAGGTTTATAGTCAATTTCATGAAGAAAAAATTAAACTAAACTAAAAATTATCGATGTTTTGAGTTACAGACCTAGGAAAGCAAGGAAAGCAGTTCTTATGGCAGACAGAGTTACTACTGCTACAGACCAGATAAACAAAATTGATAAAAATGGGGGGAGTTGATATAATACTCTTCTCTGACCATGTCCTTCACAACAGTGGAGGTGTGGCAGAAAAATTCTCTTAATTGTGCTTTGCTTTACAAAAGATGATTATTGTTCTCTACAACTCCAGTGAATGGTGAAGTTGGTAAAGGCATTCTTAGTTGGGTACATTTTGTTAAAAATGCTTTGGGTTTGGCAACAGGGAGGAAAAAATCCTAATTCTGGTGACTTTAACAGATTGGGAAGAAACAGGACAGAGTTTCCATGGTTCTCAGAGGGCAAATCCCAGCACAGATCTTCAAGGTGCATCAGAAGCTTCCCTTATTTTTTCAAATGACACATCTGTGCCATCCTCTTGGCTGGAGGCACATGTCCTGGCTTCAGCAGATAGCCTTTGTTACATATTTTTTCTTTCCTAGAAGATCTCAGATGAGGATTTCATGGCTTACATGACAGTTTTTAATACACATTTCTATGTGAGTGGTTAAAGTCCAGAACCAGGCTAAATGCTTGGAGACAAATGTGCCTGACTGCTCTGAATGTCATAGAAGTTTCTTACAATAGATGACATGTGGTTAGCTGAGAGCATCAAAATGGAAATCATGCTGTACAGGAAAGAAGTGAGGCACCTGCTTCGAGAATATTTCCTGTGAAACATTTTATTTCTTTCCAATTTCCTTATCTACCAGGTCCCTGAGTCTGTCAATAATCTGATGGTGGCTTTGGATTACAGCCTCCATAAAAACTTTTGGTAGGCTTTGAATACAAGAGACCGTGTGTCTCAGTTTATCAAATTTAATTTTTTTTTTAGTCCTTTCTTTACAACTTGTCTTTGTGAGACCAAATTCTCTGCCTTCTGGCAATTCAGCCCAAGAACCATCAGCCACTGAAAACAGCTTGCAACTGGAGGTTTTCCTCCCCCTTACTGAGACATGAGATGAAACAACAGGTACATCCATCACACTGATTGGTAAAGATCTCTTTTATCTTTATTTTCACTAAACACCAATGAAAATTTAAGCTTTGTAATTAGGGCAGACCCACACATCACTGCTGGAGCCATTTCCAATGCCAGTGATGATATTTTAAAGATATTTCTGGTTTGGGCCAATCCAGTCCTTTGGCTAAAGTGACCAAAAGGGTCACTTTTGGGCTTTGACAGCAGGAGACTCGTGCAGCACTCACCACTAATAAGGACACTAATAGAAGATGACAAAAGTAAATGGGCCCAAGTTTTTGCTTGATTGCTCCATTTCATTATAATTCTCACAGTTTCATGCTGCTCAATGCCTTTCAGAATTAAATAACCAACCTGCACAGAGGAGCAGGATGCCCTTCCTGCATGACCCATTTTTGGAAGGGTTCTCTAAGCATATTGCAGTTCATGGGAAGGAAATAATGAGCAACAATGCAGACGAGGCACTGAACTTCAAAGCAGACCATGGCAGTCCCCCTCTACTATTACAGCTCTGTTTTCTCACTTGCTGGACCAGTTCATCTGCAGTCACCTGTCACCCTCACCCTCAAAGTTCAGGTGCAGAGCTACAAGCAGGGCAAATGTGCTCACCACCCTCTGGGGCAACAGCTCAACCACGCAGAGACAAACACACAAAAAGGGATTTGTTCCATCATAGGGAAATTATCTCAGGGCACAGCATTCTACCACATATCAGGGTTTATTGAAATTCAGATAAGGCAAAATCTTCCCTTTCTCTTATTTGCTGATCTATGTGGAGAATGAAATCATTCTCTCCAGTGTTACAGACTTTTTTCCAGCCTCACTTGATCCTTGCAAACCGGATGACCTTCCTGCAAGCACCAGCCAGCCCCGTGCATTTGCCTAAACTCCATTTTTATTGCACTTTTATACAGGCAACTGTTCTATCACTCCTTTGTATTCTAGTCTCCAAGAAACTGCCTTTTTTTTTTTTTTTTTTGGAGTGGGCTTTCTTCTTTTTTTCAAATTACTGCATGCTTTTAGGTAGTGTCCTAGTCAAAAGATTCTCTGTATCATGAGGACATTAGGTATAATTTTGACTGCAGTGAAAAGGATGTAATTCAGGAATAAATGAAGTGAATACATAAAGTCACAATAAAATATTACCTGCATAAGACTGGAAACAGACCCATAGCTGCTGCTAATTAAAGTGGGCTTTTCATCACATTGTCTTCTCTTATAAGGGATGTAGTAGGCAAAGTGCCCACTTGTGCCTTTATTTTCCACAATTGCCTTCTAGGCTTTCCCCCAGTTCCTGTGGAAAGCATTAATTAAACACAAGGAAGGCAGAGACTGCAAACAAAGGTCGGTTGTGTTGATGACGTTTTGCCACTTACATTTGAATTCAAGAATCTTTCCCATCAGTTATTCATATTATAAATCAATTTGGCCAGCTATCAGACTTTAAAATCAATTACACTGGATCAAAGGCCGTGTTTGCAGATAATGCATGAAGGGACACTCTTGCACAGCAATGACCTTTTAAGCTGGCACAAGCCAGTTCCCACTACTTGGCAAAGTATCCTCCCACAATGCTAAGTCAATTATATTAAACCTATTTCAGTCTGTTATTGAGCACATAATGGGAGAGGACTGCTGAGGGCAAATCCGCCCGTGCTTCCCCAGAAAGGAAAACCACAACCGCAGAGCCGGTGGCAGAGCCCTCATTTATCCCAAATATGTACTGAACACTTCCTCTTGAAGGAAGAGGAGCAGTAAAGAATCTGGAAATGGTTTTCCACTTTATGTATCCCCAAGATTTCCTTACAGTCCTAATGTCATTAAACTCCATCCCTGCAGACAGAAACAATGGCCCACTTTGTGATCACCAGGACGTGAACAGGAGGGGCCATTAGCAGGTGATACTCAGGATAGCAAAACCTCAGCATTGCTAAGAACTATTATCTGTACAGCCATTTGAAGCACCATTAGCTCCATGAGAGATTATCTGATGATTCCTCTGTTATTCCCATGGCACACAGGGATTTACAGCCCAGAGATTGAGCAGCACCCCTAAGGAGCAGGATCTTTGTGCTGACGTGTGCAGCAGAGGAAGCACCAAGGGGAGAGGATATTCAGCAGCCAGGATATTCAAAACCACGGAATATACTAAATACAGTAAGATTGCAAGTCATGGTCTTTGCTCTGCTACATGCAGACAGCTCAGCAGTTTTACAGGGAGATTTTCTGCTGCTCTTAAGAATTTGACATTCCCAGTGCTTGGGGGAAATGGCTGCGGATGGAGGTCAGTGTTTTGTCATCAGGTCTGCAAGTGACCACCCTCACAGCTGGCTGCAAGCACAGAAGGAGATGCCAGGTTAGGCCCCCTTGGCAAGAACACATTTCTGAGTGCCCTGCACACATTTCTCTTGCCTGGCTCACTGTAGCCTGTTGCACCAAGCACGCAGAGAAAATCCAAGGTTTCATGGGTCAGAGACGGAGCAATAGGACAAACCCATAGAGAGAGCAGGAGAGTCTTACTGAAGATACACATGATCAATAAAGGGAATAAGAAAAGAAGACAGACTTAGCAGCCCAGCCACTAAACCCTGCAGCTTCTCCTCTCAGCACTTTTCATTTACTTCTCAGTTTTCAGACAGAGAACCATGTTTATTTGTGTGGCTGGGATACTCCAAGAAAGAAATATGCCTGTCTGGCTACAGATTCATTGTACACCCTGAAGAAAAGGCAGGTGAATGAATTACTCCACCTTTGTCTCAGGCCATATATTCAAAGCAAATTTTTTGTGTGTGTGTGTTTCCACAGAGGGAGGTTAAGGGAATATTTTTTTGCTTGATACTGTTATAAATTTTGGGAGCCAATTTCAATCAAAAACAATTTATTGCCAACGAAAATCTCGGACAAGAACTCGACAAAGCCAAACAAATCAAGAAAACGGTGAGCACCGGGTGAAACCCCAGACGTGACCTCCACAGCTTCACGTCTCTCCGAGGTTTCACGAAGTGTGCCTTCAAGTTAGTTAGCTTTATACCCCTCCTGGCCTGGATTACGTATTCTTGAAGTTATACATGTCCTGACTTGTTCCTTGGGTCCTGGTGCCAGTGGGACATTGAAATGTTTTGTTGTTTCAAAAGACTTCTTTGGTGAATGGGATCCCATTCACCAAGGATGTGGACGGTCCTGATAAGATACTATCTTGAAGTCATCAGTGATCGCTTTCATCCTGGCTATTCTTTCTCCTTCTATTGGAATTGTAATTTCTTTGTCTTCTTCTCGGAGCTGGAGACTACTCTTGTGAAATTCTCCAGGTCCTTTTGGCTTTCCTATAAACTATATTTCTACTATAACAACAAGTATTATGAAAACATGAGTTATTCCTTATTACAATATCAAACACTGTTTCCTTTTAAACTGTAGGATAAAATCCTCACAGCACTGCTAATGCTCACAGTGTTTTGGCTGTGAGAATTACTCTGTTTGGGAGGCACTTCAAAAGGGAAAAACTGAGACAAGAGTCAATGTTTGGTAGTGTAGCAGGAAGCCTACATTAAAAAAACCAAAAACCAACAAATAAACAAACAAACAAAAAACCCCCAAACAAAACAAAACAAAACAACAAAAAAAAAAAACCCACCAGAAAACAACAAACAAACCCCAAGGCAAAACAAAATACAAAAAAAAACCAAACAAACAAACAACAAAAAAAAACCACCCCAAAAAAACACACAAAAAACCACCACAAGCCCCACTCCCTCCAAAAACTCTGCATGCAATAGCCCTCAGTGCCACCAATAAAACAGATTTAGTGCTCTGCACCTTGATGGTGATGCCATTCTCAGACTCAGCCTTTTGGTCACCCCTGGGTGTCAGGAGCTCTGTAAAGGTGAATTACTCAGCTGCTGCCTGGTTCATGAGTAAGCAGTAATGAACTTGAAGCATGAAATCTCATAGCAGGCTTTAAATCCATGCAGAACACAGTGTGCTCCTAGAAAGAGTGGGAGGAGAAAATAGGCAAGAGGGGGCAGGAAGAAAAGAAGGGGGGAGGAGGAGTTTTTGAGGGTTTGTAGGCAATCTATGGTGGAAATCAACAAAAGGGCTTCCAGGAAAACCTGTGAAATGGCAAAGAAAAAGAGCCAAACCCTTTTGATCAGTGGCTCAAACAACCAATCCTTACAGGACACAACCAGAGGTCTGCATGTGAGATACCCAACACTACATCCAACAATGAACATAATGCTGGAGAGGTTGCTTCCAGTGGAAAAGATGGAGTTATCTGTCATCTCCTCAGCACAGCCAAGGCCTTGCCAGCACTGGGATGGATCTGGGTCACCTCGGGGCGGGGACTGTTGCATTTGTTTAGTCATCCAAGGCTCCCTTTGCTTCGTGGGTTCCCGGAGCAGAGCTGAGGCATCACTGCAGTTCCCATACCTGTCTCCCAGCCCTAAGTAGAGGAGACATTGTCAGAGGAAAGCAGACATGGCAGGGCATCCCTAGGACCAATTAATCTGAGCTTCTGACAACCTGAATTAGCACAGTTTAAGTGAGAATGTGACCAGTCTGGATTTGTAGAGTAGATCAAGTGGCAATTGTCCTATGTAGTCAAAGTCAGTGGAAGTGACAGATTAATAATTATTGCTCTATTCCATGCTTCAGCCATAAAGCAACCCACTAAATCTTGCTAAATTATCTGATTATACAGAATATTGTGTCACAGTTCACCATATGCTTTCTTTTGTATTTTAATGGTGGCAGTGTGCCTAGCAGTATTCCCAGGTCCACTGATTTTGCCCTTTCCCCTCACTGAAATCTCACTGTTCCTATTCCTGTTTGATGCTTCCTTCCTTTTTTATTGTCTCAAGGAAAACACTTAAGCCTCATGACTGAATAGCCCACAGCTTCATTAGGAGTAGCACCTGACAGGAGAACTAAATATAACAGACTGCTTCACATACTGGAGCCACTTCACTAAAAATTGAACAGGTTGGAAATTTTCTTTAAGAAAAAGGCCATTTCATCCAAACACACACATTTTGTAAAACTGTCAAACTATGACAAATACTGTGTATGGAAAGTAAACAGCTGGCTTTCTTAAGTCTTCCATTTAAAAAAAAATATTTTGAGTTTGACTGTGAGAACAGGGGAGGAAGTTAAGAGAAAATGGTTTTTATGCAAGTGAATGCTTTGACAGGCCTCATTACTTGGGGGTTTGGGTATTTTCTTGGGGTGGGTTTTTTGGTTTGATTTTTGTTGTTGTTTGTTGGTTGGTTGGTTTTGGTTTAGGGGGGTGGTTTGGGTGGGAAAGGCTGGAAAGAAATAGAATATCTGCTCAGCTCTTCTCAAAGTGACTTACTTGTTCTGCTGGTGTGGTGTGTCATCTACATTTTGAGACACTTCCTCCTTAGATAAATACTATAGAAAACCCTAACATTTTTGGGTCTCATTCTGGCTTTGTATTAATATAACTGCAGAGCCTTGTCCTTTCTGTTTTAACATCTTAACACACAGGTGACAGAGAAAACCACAGATGACTGGTGACTTCGAGGCTAAAGAAAACACAAATGCATCCTCAGGGATTATGTTGCCCCCAGTGTGCAATTCCAGGAAGACTCAGCAATATGAAGACACATTTTTTTTTTACCCTTCTAACAGCAAAATGCCACCTGTAGCTACTTAATGTTGGGTTCACACACTCCAAAGCATCCCATGGCTGATTCCTGTGGAAACCCTTGCTGGGCTGTGTTAATCAGATCAAAGCTGTTGTTAGGATGCTGAATGAGTCCCCAGTGACACCACACAAGGCATTAGAGAGGATCACTGTGTGCAGCTGTTAAGGTGACAGCAGCCACCCCCATGGGACCTCTCCTGCTCAGGACTGACCTGCCAGCCCCCAGCTGACCTTGGCAGGTGATCATTTAGGTCACACACAGCCTGCATTTTCCTGGCTCAAACACCTGACTGGCTCCTTGCCTTCCCAGTTTAGCTTTCTCCACACGCTAAGAGAACATTGGGAGGTAAAGGAGAGGGCAGGCAAGGCAGGCTCTTCACCCAGGGAATAAATGAAGTGCCACCACTCCCAGTCAGGCTTGATCCAAATGCTCTTCACACCTTGAAAAGTTCAGCAGGCAAATTTACCACCAGAACCTCTGGCAGCAGATCAGTCTGGAATTACATCAGCAGCAGAGAAAATTAAGTGTGTCTTCATTTTCAGCAAGATAAAAGCATCCATCTGTTTCTGTTCCTTATTAATTTAGCCTGCAAGTAGAATACAGAGCTATACATTAATTAAATGCATATGACTGGCTAATAAATTTGTTACAAACTGCTCTCATGATGCCTGTCTCTTCATTAAGCAGAGATTGAGAATGTCTAAAAGGGGGACTTTTTACAATAGATCATATACAGATGACAACTAAGCCACCTAGAGTTTTCCACAGCACTACAGAAAATTCCAGGTGCATGAGAAATTCCATCAATATTTCGATTTTCCTTTATTTTTTGCTATTGGTAACCATGAGGTCCCACAGGAGGACAAATGTCTCCTCTCCCCTTATCCTGCAAATGCACCCAGTAGCATTTTTCTCCCCCTTGTCCCCAAATATGGGGAGATAACACCAGTCAGGTTTGCTACTAATATAATCCCATGAGTCACTGAGCAAAGAAGTGCTGGGATGATGGAATTCCCAGCTCATTCCCAGGCTGCCCTGCCCCTTGGGTCTGCACACCTTGCCCGTGGCCACGCACCACTGAACCAGGGCACGGGAGCAAGGTAGGAAAGTGATGGATTATCCCCTTTTCTGACCCAGAGATGGGGCAACTGAGAGGCCTTTCAAAAACTTTTATTCCATTTTCAGTCTCATGTGAAGGGTGAGACAATACAGATGTTACAATTCATGCCATCACAATCAGAAGCCAAACTATTTCCTAATTACATTGTAAGTGTTTCTTGGCCTATCAGCTTTTGCCACACAATGCTGTTAATGCCCTAAAGCCAATCATCTAAAATCACCCCTCGTGGGTCCTACTACAATGCTCTTTCATAGTTTTATTCCTCCAAAGTATCTAGTCTTACCTGCAAGGTCATCTTTGAAACTTGTTTCTAGTTCTGTTTCTCTCTCAACAATGTCTGTCCTATTCCATGGCATTTCTAAGACAGCATTTCTTATCTCAAAGTCTGCATACAGATGCACATTATGTGAGCCTTCTGCCAGGCTTTGAGAATTCCCTGCAAATCCATTTCCCACAGGAAAGGGCATGGAATAAGAGAGCAGGGATTTCCTGGGCCAGCCAGGCCAATGCAGCCCCTCCTGGTGCCAAACACACCAGGGATGGGGCAGTCGTGGGGGTTGTGTTGTTTGTGCCACTGCTCAGGTGCATTGATGTGCAACCCAGGTGGAAATAATCCTAAAAAGGTCAGCAGAGACTTGATAAGGGGAAAAAAAACAAACAAACCCAAAAAACACAAAACAAACCCCAAACAAACAAAATAACCCCACCAACCCCTCCCCCCCCCAAAAAAAAAAACAACAAACCAAAACCAAAACAAAACAAAAAACCACAAAACAAACAAACCCACACTCCTACATTACAGGAGAATCTATTATTTTACAGAATCTGAATAAGATACAGTGCTTGCAATAATTTCATAAGAACCCTTCTAACCAGGTTGGGAGGGAAAGTGTCTTTCATGAGCACTTCTTCAAGGCATTTATTACCTGTCAGTACCCAGTGTTAAATAAATTGCAGGAAGCTTCTGCTGGCATTGCAGACCTTAGTGATAGCTTTGCTTTACTAATATAATTATTGCAATAGTAACAATAATGAACTGCCACAGACTACTCCAAGTGGCAGTGCCTAAGCACAGGACCTCACTGCATACAGGCAAAAGACAAGGCTAGTGCAGAGGGGGAGAAAGTGTATTTTGCAGAATCTTTGGAAATGGATAACAGAAAGGTAATACATTGCAATCGATACAGATAAATACATTTTTAATGGTACTAAATGGCTTTAAAACTTCAACAGTTTACGAGACAGGAAGTCTGATGCTCATCTAGAACTGAAATTGGCCAAGGATGCCAAATCCAAGAAGCAAGGGATCTTCAGATCTGTGGGCAGTAAGTGGAAGCACAGGGAAGACAAAGGTCCATTGCTAATGGGGCAGGGAAACATCATAATGCTGGCAAGGCAGAAGTCTCAATACATTTGTTGCCTTGGTCTTTACCAGAGTTAGGTCTTTTTTCTCTGGAGAAGTCCCAGAGGAACCCTATCCCTGTATTTCATTATTTGAAGGGCATCTTACAGAGAGACCTGAACCTCTCTCTTCAGAAGGAGCCACATGGAGAAGACAAGGGGGCAACAGCAACAAGCTGCAAGACAAGAGATTTCATCTCAGTGTAAGAAAGAAATTTTTTCAGCATTAGAAATCCAATCACTCAGTGGAACAACCTCCCCAGAGATGTGGACAGGGTGTTAAATAACCTCATCTAAGCTCCCATTCCCATGGAAGGTTGGACCAGATGATCTTTCAAAGTTCCTTCTTGCCTGAGCTGTTCTGTGGTTCCATTAGTCTAAAGTATGAGGAAAAAGAAGTTATGCTTAATTTTAAACAGAGCTACCAACACCAGCAACATTCTGCATTTAACCAGCTTGAAAAAACCCAAATATTCTCACCACCACAACACTCAGCACCTCCCCCCTGCCAAATTTTCAGAATATTATTCAGAAAATAATAGCCTGCCCTTTTCTGACCCTCCTGAGAAAGAAAAGCCATTGATATTTTTGGGATTTATCCTTTAGGAATAGGGTACTGACCATTTTCCCTGCAGTAAGTAAGCACTCACAAAGCTGAAGCCACCTCCTTCTTCCTTAGGAAGTTCCTCTCAGGCTTTTAAGTTAGAAATGCCAAATGTTCTCGAAAGTGGTAACATGGCAGCAAAGGAGTTAAACAGATGAATGGAACTAATTAAGTAAATTACACATTTCTTGAAAAAAAAACCCCAGCCTAACAGGGGTGCTCATCAGAGAGCTAATATTTAGCAAAGTTACAACAACACTGAAGAGTAACGACTGAATGGTAAAGTAACAGCACAGTAATTAGTTGTATTCTAGCAATTACTTAGGAATTCCCCAAGAGGTAGCATTGATTAAAGTTATTTTACAAGTATATTAGTAGGAAGTCTTCATAAAACAGCCATGCCAGGTTTTTGTTGATGATTTGAAGGAGCCAGAAAACTGTGGAAATCACATTTCATTAAGAAATGAAGCAAGAGGCAAAACATACAAGAGGTGAGAGGAAGCAAACAGAGCAAATGAAGTAACAGATTAAGGTAAATAAAATCATAGATCATGTAGGCAATGCCAGAACACATTTTTTTTCCCTCTCCTGAAGAATGAATGAAAGTTTACATGGGAAATGTCATTCTTGGGACCCTGAAGCTGCATAGCACAGCTGACAAAATGGGCTTTAATAACACCTTCTTTTCTGTCCTGTCTCACCTCTGCCTCCCAACCCTCTCTTGGAGGAGAAACACTTCAGGCTCATTGCCCTCACACTGCCTCCAGGGACTCAGGTTCCAAGGACATGCATCCCCTTTCCAGGAAAAGAAATGGATGGATGGATGGATGGATGGATGGATGGATGGATGGATGGATGGATGGATGGATGGATGGATGGATGGATGTCAGCCCCAGACCATCTTTGAACTTGCAGATGACAAAACATCAGAAACACATTTTCCACTCTACAGAGGGCAAACAGGTGTGCCCTTAAGAGCTCCCACCTGAAAACTTTTGAGTTCCTGCCTGCCATCGATCCCAGGATAATTTTGCTGAAGCCCGTAAAGCTACACTAGGGCTGCATTTGGTTTTTCAGATATCTGATATCCATAGCCAACAGGCTGTTGTTTTCTCTGCCCTTTGAACAGGGAAATTACTGCACTTCTCCCTGATTCCAAAGCTCAAAGTAGCTGTGCAGCCTCTCTGGTTTGTGTTTGGGCTCACCCAGGTGAAAGAGAGGTGCAGGACAGCACAAGGCAGGGTTTGCTCTGGACCCCAGAGCCTGCCCTGCCTGCAGGAAATCTGTGAGCTCTGCGTGTAGGGAGCAGCTCTGGTGCCCACCCAGAGGTGACACAGGGCCACCAGCCAGGGGCAGAGCGAGAGAGCCAAGCAGGAAAAGAGAAACCAGCAAAAAACCATTCTGGGACATCTACCTTTGGGGAGCTGAAGGTGAGGATGGGCAGTGTGGCTGGTCCTGTCTGTCCACATTGCTCTTTCTTTATCAGCACAGGGGCACAACTAAACCTGGATGTGCTCCCACTGGTCCAGCATAGGATTCTGTTGGAATACTAGAAATTTAGATTTAAGATTTTAGTATATAGTAATATGTGTGAGTCAAGATGGAGGATTTCTGGGTGTTGTCTAAGTCCTTCTTCTTAATTTTATTCTTCCTTCTTCACCTTCTTCTTCCTTCTTCACCTTCTTCTTCCTTCTTCTTCATGGGTTTAGGTGGTTTTCTGTAATTGGGTGAAGAAGGTCTGCATTGCAGGCCTTGGGTGGTCATTAATGGGTCAAAAGTATAAATAATATAGGTGTCACCTTGTTATTGGGTAATTATCACCTAAATAACCTTGGAAAGAGTTAGAAGCTCTCCATTTTACCTTGTTTTTCTAGCTTGCTAGTTAAGCTCATGGCTTGTGAGTCTGTAAATACTGTAAATAGACAAGATATAATAAACAACCAAGTCCAAACTCCATCCCTCATTTCCCATGTTGTTCATCCTGACCTTGGCAGAAAGAGAAAAGAAGCCAAAACCGTCACAGGATTCCTTCATGGGAGATCAGGGTCCTGGCCCAGAATCCTGGTCCCCTTCCAACTTGATAAAGTTTTGAAGAGTCCTGCCAAAGAGGGAATAGGGCCATACAATCACCTGCTCCACTGCACCACGTTGTGGGGTGGGTGCTTGGGGTCTCAGAAAGCCAGAGCTGTCACCAAGGCTTGAGGAGCTCCCTGCTCCCTCTGATTCCCCTCAGGATATTCCCACATGGCCCAGGTGCTCCCCAAGGTGAGTCAGCACAGACAGTCAAGCAACTCAGCCTGAAATACATTGTCTGGAAGGGGCAACACAACCACCACCCACTGGGATCTGGGACAGCCCTTGGCAGAGCCCCATCCACAGCTACTCTGCCAGCTCCTCAAATCCTCACCCTCACCTGCACTGAAATAGGAGGACAACTGCAGAATGAATGGCACTGCTAAAGGCTCCTCTAATTGCACAATCCCTCCCTGCCAGCCCCAGTGGAAGAGGTCTGTGCTAAATCCTGTCATGGCTTTTCGCTTCCTTGAGATTTAAGATCAGATTTTCCCCTCATTTACATGCAAGTCTAAAGCCATTAACCTCCAGAAAGCAATTCCTTCGTCTGCTGGTGCAAAGAAGAATAGAATTAGGTCATATGGACCCAGTCAGTCCTTTATTTTTATATCAATGAAGGCTGGCAAGGATATTTCACTGAAAATTTAAGCAGCAGTTCTCCATACCCCTACTGCTCTTATTTAATCAAATCAATGCCATAGGGCCCCGCAGTGGAACCTGCAGCAATGTATAAGTTCTGTGTGTCAACTCTTTCTGTCTAAATGTCCCTGCTAGGCAGTCTATTGTTTTTTGACTTGAATGATGAGCACTCTTGACTTTTAGGGATTATTTGTTGATTTTTTTCCCCTTCTTTTTTTAAAAAAACTTCCATTCCAGAACAACTTTAGCATCCACGTACTGCAGCTTACAGCCATGAGCTGCCCCCTGCCATTCTGCCTGTGTTTGTTGGTTGTCTGGATTTGATTCTTGAGATTGTAATGCATTTTTAGAGCACAAATGCTGACTGCCATACTTCTACACAAAGGCACTGGTAAAAGTCGTGCACCCACTACCCCATTTCATTACCCTTCCCCCTGGCATATATTAAATCATCCAGCCTTGGTAACATTTGTTTCTCCTAAATGTCCAGTTCTGCTTATCTTTAAAGGAGTAACACACATTGGTGTGCCTCTGCTCAGAGCCCCTGCTCTTTACTTTCAGTGGAAACATTCACTGACAGGAAATCCAGGTTACTTGGTGGTTTTGCTCAGTGTTCCTTTGCTGCAGAGCAACACGTGCTTCACTTTCAGAGCTGCCCCCTCTTAGCTCAGTCCTTAGCTGCCATTCCACATGATTTCTTAAGAGAGCAACAAATGCAGGGAAAATTTAAAACATCACAAGTTGTTCATAAAAGACACAAAGACAGCACCCAAATCTTCTCATCTCCTCATAGCTTCAGTGAGTGAATAAGTTCCTCTTGCCTTGCATATCTCAGTTTTCCCACAGAAAACAGTGAAAGTTCATAAGTGATTTTTATATCCAGCAAAATCTCTTCTCCCATGAGTCCTTCCACCAGCCAAAGATCACCTGGCTCCAGTACACAGATTTTAATATTCCCATATAGTCATTCTCCTACCTGGAAAGGCAAGGAAATCCTTGACCATCCAGCCTGTTTGCCAGGTTGTAACATTCACCAGTTGGGGTGACAAAACAGTTTCTTCCTCCAGCCACCAAACAGCTTCATCTTTGGGCAGGGATCTGTCAGGGCACCAAGCATGCAGATGTCCAAAATGAGCCGTCACTGCACACACAGCAGCTCCAGCTGGCCTTGAAGGACTGACCCCATGGAAAAGTTGTACCCATGTTGGACCAATTCATGGAGAACCATTGCCTGTGGGATGGACTCTCACTGCAGAGGTTCTTGGAGAAGGGTGTCCTGTGGGAGGGATCCCACCCTGGAGCAGGGGAAGGACTCCTCTCCCTGGGCAGTGGCAGGAACAACGTGTGATGAACTGATCAGAACCCCCATTCCCCATCTCCCTGTGCCACTGGGGGGAGGAGGGAGAGCTGGGAAGGAGGGAGGGGTGAGGGGAAGGTGTTTTTATTTGACTTCTCATTATTTTGCTGTGATTATGTCGGTTAAAAAAATTCAGTTAATATCTCCAAGTTCAGTCGTATTGCTCGTGATGGTTTTTGGTGAGTGAGATCTCTCCCTGTCCTTGACTCATGAACCATTTGTTGTATTTTCTCTCCCCTGCCCAGCTGAGGAGGGGAGAGACAGAGTGGCTTGGGTGGGTGTCTGGCATCCAGCCAGCCCCAACCCAAAAAAAGACTGCTCATGTAGACAAGTCAGGACACACACCCTGAAAACGAGCAAAGAAAGGCCTGACAGACTCAGCTTAGTGAGTCCAGCTGGAAGGGCTCATTCCCATTTAACTGTAATTTATTCAGATACCTCAACAACTACACTAAGAACAAGACTCTGAAACCAAACATAGCCTATGATTCTTTCACCCTTCCCACCTCCCCTTTTTAAATTTCCTTTCTTTCCCCCCCCCCTCTCTTTTTAACACTTGGCTTTTTCTCTCTGGTGGGAGCTAATGAGACCCACCTGACCCAGCAGTTCGTGTGAGTCAGCAGAATGACTCTCCACCTCCCAACAAGGTTCAAGTGCCAAATCTGCTACAAGGATGGGAATACTTCATCTCCCAGGTGCTCTGGGGATTAATTAGCATTTTGAAATCATGTTTTGGGATCCTCATGTGCGAAGTGCTAGAGAAGTGGCTATTATTATTCCTGCAAACCGTAATCCTGGATTAGTTAAAGCGACTAGTCAAGCAATCAACAGAATTTGTCAATGATGAGGTAAGGAGTTACAGCCAGTGACATTTCTAGGACAGAAAGAATGAATTTTCTAAACAATCAGTATGTGCTGCATAGAGTGAATAATTTGTAATGAATAATGTATGCAGTTAATTTAGCCTCTTTGCCAGCTTGCAGAAAGTCCATGCACAGAAAGATAATTTCCCGACCTTATTTCAGAAATTGAAAAAAAGGAAAAAAATGTGGTTTATTCTATGGATGTGTACTCAGCATCTCTCCATTTCTGCTTGAGATGTACTGACATAGTACAGATAGAGGCAGGCACAGGAAAGACACTTCCTTCCCATCTGGGATGGAAGAGAGGAGGGTGACTTGGCCATAGAATCTTCCATTCCTAATGTATGCTCAGCTTGTCACGCTCAAATCATGGCAAAATCTTTGCCCAGCAGGGTTTGTGTGTTGTGTACACTCACGTGCCCAGGCCATAACTCCTAAATTAAGCCATGTGTGAAAAACAGCGTCACTGTCCTATGGCTATTTCAGATAAAATATTTACACAATTCCTTGGCTGACCATATGGCTGTCTGGTTATTTCACAAGTTCTGTCCTGCTCATCAACCAGGATTGCAGAGGACAGCAACAGACATCCTATACACCTCATCAGCTGCAGGATGGGAGCTGTGGTAGCTTCTTCTCCTTCTGCTAATCCTGAATGTCAGACCTCACTTGCTCATGATGACCTGGTCAGAGCTGTAGCAAAGCTTGTGTTTTACAGCAGGTAGTTAAGGGAAGTGCCCTTGTCGCTGTAGAGCACGACGATATCAGGACACAGGTTCACAGAAGGCTGAAGATTCAAATCTCACTTTATTATCAAAAACCTGTCTTTTATACCTTTTCACAATGAGCCCACCTAAGAAGTGGGATCCTTGGACCCATTGGTCACACCAAGGGGCCATCAAGCAAATTCCCTCCTCTGGGAAAGAATGTAGAAAAATTAGATAGTTTACAATAACATGCACTTGTTTACAACAAGTGTCTCTGGGAAAAGAATTTTCTGAAATCAAAACATGGCAGGCACAAACTGTGGCTACATGCCCTCATGTGAAAAAAAAAAAAATAGGAGAAGCGTAGATGTGAGATCAGCAGTCCCTTATTTTCAGGGGTCCCCTTATTATTGATTTTTCTACAGATTGCAAACCGTCAAACCTGAGAAATTCTCAGCTCTGGCTCACCAGTATCCAGGTGTTCAGGCTCTTACACAAGCTGGAGCTCTCTCACACAGCTCACACTGCTCCCTGCATGACCTGAAGTTTCCACACTTTGGGAAAGGTGGGACTGGAGCAGCAAACTCCCAGCCCCAGGTCAGTCACAGGCTCAGCTTTCATGGCCCAGGAGGTTTTTGTTTTGTTTTTTTTTTTCAGCAGGATGGGGACATCTGCTCTTTTGTGCTGGGCTCTGATTTCTTTCCAATACCCTTCTGTGCTGTCATATTTGCAAAATATTTATTTAGAGGAAAACTGAAGAGGGTGCATGAGTAAACACCACAAGGCCAGATCGTGATGATTTCAAAGGAGAAAATGAAAGTCATTGCTTTAGGATAAGAAGAAAGGAGCAAGGAGGGGGAAAAAAAAAAAGAAGGGGATTAAAAGAATCATCCACAAAAAGGCAGATTTTGGAAGTGAGCAGGGAAAGAAGATCAGAAGAAAATTAAAGGTATATATTTGTGAATCAAATTAATGTATGAATGTGTAAAACTTGCCAGTCTGACATGGAGATGAATGTATATCTTTCTCTAAAGCTACAGCCAGCTCATCACTTCATCCTAAAGGGCCTTGCATTGAACACTAATCCACAAGAAGTCCACAGTATGTGTGGGCTCTCCCTGGCAAGGACAAATGTAACTTTCTGTGAATAATAGTCAGCACAGGGGAAAGGAACAATTTAAGCCTAATTTTAAGCAGAGCCATCACTGCTCCCTCCACACACCTGGCACAGTTACATGGAAGGATTTTAGCCAGCTTGTCTGTGCCTTGTGATGATCCTTGGAGTTCAAAACCATCACAGAGGCAGCATGGGACAGACTAGAGGGAAAGCTGTGGTTTATGTGCAAAGGGAACGTGTTTCAGGGTAGAGGAAAACAATATTAATGCTCACACCTGCTGTAGTTTCCTAAGAGTGTTCATAATACTGCCTTCCTAAAACTCTTGTCTATCTCCTTTCAACAAACTCCAGCTCTATGACTACAAATAGAAGCCAAATTAGCAGCCTGGCTCTACGGAAATGTTTTTGAGAAGTTTGCAGGTGGGAGGCATTTTTATTGCTCTATAGTGTGATGCTGATGGGAGTTTTCCTTTTCCTCCTTCTGGTTTTTTTTTTCCCCCTCTTTGTCTGGCACTCCAGTAATTTCATTACTTTCCTTCTTAGTAAATTATTCCAGGTGGCAATGTATCAGCCAAAGGGCAAAAAATAGCTGTCATCCACAGAACTACAGGGTCAGATTTTTTTCCTCTTCTCAGTGACTCTGCAGTGTCACTGTGCAGACTTTTCCCGGGTAAGCATGTAGAAATGCATAATTTATTTCAGTTAATTCTGGAAATCGAGGACAGAGCTGCAGGCACTGAAGATGCAGGATGCAGCTGCATTTTGAGTCTCCACTTTGAGGTCTCTGCTTGCAGTGACTGTACTGGGGTGGGAACCAGGGGGAGAGGGAAAGTTAATTTCCAAATTATTCTCTGTATCAGCTTGATGGCGTAAATTAGAAGAGCCTTGGGGTTGTTAAACTCGCATTTCTGTGGAGAAGCCCATTGTTCACAGATGACGGTTCAAGAAAATGTACATAAAATGGTCATTACCACTTTCAGCGGCAAATTATACCTGCCGTGGACAACATTTGTCAGCATTAAAAACTCCTCAGTCTCTCAGCTTCCTGTTCTTGGAAACTGCCATGGGCATGAGAGGAGAGGGAAGGGCTGGGCAGGATGGAGAAGCACAGCTGGGTGCTGCTTTTTTGGCAGGAATGCTACTGGGCATCCCCCGAGGCCCCAGGTGTTGGGGGTTAGGTTTGTTCCTTTTTACCTAGAGAATTTTTTCCCCATAAAGTTGCTAGGAGGCTAACTACTGGGTGCTTATGGGTGCTTGACCAAAACAAAGAGGTGGGCCAAAAGGTGGGAGGGGGAGATAAGGCGAGTTTTGGGGCAGGTAAAGGGCAGGGCTGGGGGCAGCTGCTCTCACTTGCTCTCAGCATCGTGGACAGGACGGGAGGATGCTGCTTGCTGCAGGAGGAGTTCACTGTCCCACTGGGTCCAGTCCTGAGGAATCTACCGTCATCTGAAAAATCTACCATCATCTGCTCATGTGCCCAGGAATTCTGAGCTCCTCCTCCTGTCCTGCTGGAGCTGGGCTGGCCCTGTCCTGCTGCTTCATCAGCACTGCTTGGAGGCTTTTTGCTGCTCTGTATCCCTGCACTGCCCTGCCCTGCTGGAACATCCCTGCTGTTCCAGCCACCACCAACTGAGCTTCTGATACATCCCATCCACCAGCCCAGGATTTTTCCACCGTTCCAGCCTGGTGCTCTCTAGAAATCAGACTGCCCCGGGCCTTCTGAAACAAAACCCCTCAAGGTTTTTCCCCTGGTTCTGTTTGCTGTTAATGCTGTAGTTATTGTTTGTTTGTCTTGTTACATACACTAGTAAAGAACTGTTATTCCATCCCCATACCTCTGCCTGAAAGCCCCTTTAATTTTCTTAATTGTAATAATTGGGACAGGGGTGGGGAGGATTTGAATTCCTAGGGAGGTCTTGCCCCTCCTTAGCAATTCCTGTCTCTCAAACCAAGACAACATGAGCAGACTCCCCATTTTTTGTGGCTGCCGCTCCCCTCTGTGGGCAGGTTTCCTTCCTGCAGTCACCGAGGTGTGGGGCTGGTGCAGGGTGATCCCTGTGGGATCAGGGTGCATCAGACACACCCCTCTTCTTGGGAGATGCCAGCTGTAGCCTGATCCCTCAACATCTGGATCATATAGCTTGCCATACTCACTGCACCATGGTTGCTCTCAAAAGGAGAGGGGGAGAAAATAGAAAAGAGCCCATGCCAGCGTTTTTCAAGGTTAGTTGAAAGGAACAACGTCCAACTCAGGTAACCCAGTTTCTGGAGAGACTGCAGCTCTTATTTCTCCATGTTTTCAGAAATACTTTACAAATACCTTCCTGACTGATTGCAAGAAACCCTGAACTGTCCTCAAATGCCAGCTCTCATCTCCACTCAGGGACTGTCAAAGTGCCTTCATTTTCTTTATTTCTGCACTTCAATTTTTCCAGGTGCACCTCACTGGATAATTAGGGAAGTGTTTTTACTTCTTGTTAGCAGTCAGTGGCTCTGAGTGTGCTCAGGTTAAATCTTCCCTTAGTATATCTGCAAGTCCAGAAAGTTCTGTGCTGGGATCAATCACACTTTTGTTTGTGAGGAAAATACCTGTAGCCAGGGGTTTTACTTAGAAATCAAAAATTCAGAACTACATGCTGATCAGTTGCACTGGCAATTAATTGCTCATTAACATCAGCACACAGTTACTCATTAAAATCATAGCACAAGTCATTGATGTGAGGACCTTCAGGGTCTCAGCTTGTTCTTGGTTCTGATGGCATTTCAAAGAGGTGATCAGCCAAAGTCCACAGTACTGTCCAGACTGTAGGAAGAAGTCGTGGCTTCACAGGCAACATAGGAGCTATTGTGGCCACAAATTATCCCCATTTGTGTTACTTTATTTTCAGAATTGACAAAGGGAGGTGTCTTGGTTTGGAAAAGACAGGTGTCTGCCAGGGAAAAGCTGGAGCTTCCCTTGGAATGGAGAATGCAAACCCCCTCCCTCCAAATGATTATAATTTTGCAATTAAGGGGCTCCCAGGCAAAGATTTTGGAATAGGAGTAACAGTTCTTTATTAGGAATATTTAAAGAATACAAATGTAGTAAAGCAAATAAGCAATAAAAAAATCCTAGAAACTCTGTCAGAGTCAGAACACAACCTGACACCCTGTTGGTCAGGGTGTTGGTAGCAGTCCAGTCAAGTCCTCCTGGAGTGACAGATGTGATTCTGTTGGAGTAGAGATGTTCCTGTAGAGGGGTCCAGTGGTGGCAAGATGGATCCAGTCTTTCCTTTGGGAATCCAGTGGAAAACAGTCTGTCCTGTGCTGTGCTGAATTTTAGCTTTTATCCAGGTAGGAATGCTGGGCTCCTTCCACTGGGTGGAGCATCTCCCAATGGGCTGATGTAATTGTATAAGTCATGCCATGAGCCTTGATGGCCCATTAACAGCAGATGTCCCCCTGGAGGGAGGATAAGAGATAAAGAACAGTGCTCCACCTGGTTTCAACAGCTGGCCCATTATCAGAAGGTACGCCCCTCCCACCCAGAGTTGAAAGAAAAAACACCTCTTCAACTGGTTTCAACAGACTGGGAGTAGAATACATGCTTTTGGTTATATATTGCAACCCAAGACGGGAGGGTCATCTTACTCTTAGCCTTCCAGTCCACCCTTTGGTAAGAAAAAGCTGCCACTGTGTGCTCTGAGCGATGACTGTCCTTCTCATGGACTTCCAACGTGACAGTGAGCACTTTGTCAGCTATAATAATGGCACTGAGAGGAAAGAAAGAAAGTCACAGATTATTCCAACATGTGCTACATCTTCTAAACATGCCAGAATACATTTTCTCAGTCCTTTTACATCTTCCACCACAGTCCACCAGGCCCTGCAATACCTAAGACTCGTCACCCACTTGTTTGCAACATTCACTGGCTTTACACTGACCAAACACCGTTGATCAGCTGGGCTGACTCAGAAGACCTTCAGTATAAAAGCACAGAAATGTTGGATTCTTAGCAAAGTCTCTGAAAATGCCTTATGTCACCCAAAAAATTGCTTTCTTTAGCTCTGAGGTTATAGTGACAGAGGAGACTGCTGCACCCATCTTGAGCTCTGTAACCTGAGAGGAATTTTCTGTGCCCAGAGCTGCTCTTGGGGCCTCTGACTTCAGTCCACCCCCTTGAGGGGGTCTCCATTATTCCTCAGATTTTCATGGCTTCATTTTATCCAAACTCTGTAACAGCCTGGAAGATGTCAGGAGAGCTCTACTATTGTGCATTAATTAGCGGGGTGACAGTGCAGTATTAATTAGCAGAGGGTACTTATGTATACAGCCTCTATGCTCTGGAGGCCTAGTCTGAATTACACAGACATCCCTGCAGCAGGAATTATATTTTCCTGTTGAATGGAAGTGTCTTTTCCTCAGAACCAGGCTGTTTCTCAGCTGAGCACAGAGGCACACTCCATGAGTTACAAGCTGTTAGGAATTCAGAGAGGTACTGAGCCCTGCCTCACAGTTTTTCTTCACAGAGCATTTTTAACGGCTTCTTTTCAATCAAAACTGTCAAAGTGATGTTGCAGAGCCCACAGCCGATGCAAAGTGAGTGTGTGGGGCCTCTTTACTACAGTGTCATTGAGCAGAAAGATCAATTTCTGTTTTGGCAGCCAGCTCAGCTCAGTGAAGCCAGGGGAAAAGTGTCATTGCTTTCAGCATGGATTGGATCAGGTGAGAGCTCTCTACATCTCATTATGCACTTCATTTCAGCAACAGGCCCAGACAGGCTTTTTATGGCTCTTTCACTTACTTTACACCACTGACTGGAGGTCAGGACAGCAAAAATCTCCATTTTGATTTTTTGATGAATTGTCTGGCTATTCCCAGAATCCTGATCACAAAGTCAGGGCAGTATGTCTCTTCCAGAGCTATGAGGAGCTTGACTGCAAGGAATCATCTATTCTGTGTTGTACCCTTTGCCATTGAGGTTTTCAGCTGGTTTAGGACAGAACCATACTTTCATCTGAAATTAATGTTTGAAAATGTCCATGAGCCTGGATCCTTGTCCTAAATCAAATTGTTAGGAGCTGCCTTCCCCATTATGTTTCCTCTCACTCTTCTCCCCATCTACAGAGAACAGTGTAAACCACAGGGATTGAGAGAGGCAGAAGGCACAAGACAGAGAGGTGGCAGCTTTCAATAAGGTTAAAATATGTGAAGACAAACTAAAAAGGTCAGAATTGTTCCTCTTTGACAGAAAACAAGGAGAATATGCAACTGAGGTATATAAAATCACATTGGTACAGTGAAGGTCAGAAAAGAGATTTGATTGCTAACAAGGGACCAAAAGCCAGCAGACTGTTCTTTCCAAAGAATATATTATATAATGTATATTTAGCTTGTAGAACTCATTGCCACAGCAGCACTCTCCAGATACAGTACATGGATTTTAATAGCAAACAGGAGATGTATCTTTATTCCTTGTTGGTTTGGAGGTGAGGGCAAGAAGCAGGTGAAGGGAAAAGAAACACACTGTGTTGGTGACCTCATCCTCTGTCCTGGACTGAAAAGGAGGAGCTGACTGTTCTACCTTGAAGCTAAGATTTGGTACCTCAAAGTACAGAGATAAACAGATTCAGGGAAGATTTCAAACCACACTTTTCAAGCCTGAAGATCTCCTTTTGGCAGGGCTCATGGAGTGAAGCATAAAGAGAGGCTCAGAGTAGGACAGTCAGTCAGCACGTAGCACGTTTTAGCAAATACCCAGCAAGACAAAATGGACTTGGCAATAACTGCACTTGGAGGAAAAACTGAGCCCTTGCATGCACAGATGAAATAACTGTGAGAGAGTAGTTTCCCTGGATCAGTGCTCACAACAATAGAGAGCTCCAGGCTGGCAGTGAGTGGTAACATCTTTGTGTTTGCAGCCTGTGGGCTTAATTTTGAGAGAAGATACCCTGACCTTCAGATGGACATGCCATTTGACCCAAGAGGTCTCCTAAAACCCACAGTGTTAACCTTTATTGAAGGTACTCTCCCAGCTCATGGCTGGGGATATTGTATTCTTCAAAGAACTCCTGTAATCAGTGAGTGACAGGGGCACTGTTCCTTCATGACCTTAGGTCCCCATTGACTGTGAAAGATAACATTAACATCCCACTGTGACAAAATTATATTCATCCTTAATTCTTTCCAGAGAGCAATTGTCAACTTCTATGGACTCTCGAGTAGCTCAACCACTTTCACCCCTGGCAATTAATTCAAAAGTATCAAGAGTTTTTTTGGAGCTGTTAAGGACTATTATCTCTTTTTTCCACTAGGGAAAGGCCTCCAGAGAAAATTCAATGATACTTTCTACTTTTTGACAGTCATTGTGATTTCCATATTAAAAAAAAAAAAAAAATGAATTGTTGCCACTATCAGTAGCCCAAGACTGTAAATCAACACAAAATCAGAGAAGAGGCTGGGGTGACATGGACATTTCAGCCTGCAGGGTTTCTGAAGGACCATCTTCAAAGTGAAAAATGATGTCTGGAGTTACAGATGGCTGAACAGCTGAGGATGGGCAGCAAAACCCACCTCAGTGTCTGATGGTTTCTCAGTCCCACTCCACATCCAGCACCTTCCTCCTCCTCCTTCCAGTCACACGAGGTCCCCAGGTCTGGAGTCAGGTGAGTCCCTGGGACACAACCCATGCTGCACACTGGAATTTCCCTGTCAGACAGAGCAAATCCATACACTTGACTCAGAGGCCAATTCAGCATGGATGGCAAAGCCAGGATGGTGTCAGTGCTGGTTTTTCAGAGCTCACAGGTCACAGACACCCCTGCCCAACACTTCTGCCTCCTGCACACACCATGACAAGGGGCACAGAGCCCTCCATACAGACTCTGGTGGGATACTGTGCAGAATTAGCCAGTGACAGGTTTGCTCTCCTATGTAGCATGGTTTGTGCCTGCCATGTTTTGATTTTGGAAAATTCTTTCCCAGGGACACTTGTGGTAAACAAGGGCATGTTATTGTAAACTATCTTATTTTTCTACATTCTTTCCCAGAGGAGGGAATTTGCTTGATGGCCCCTTGATGTGACCAATGGGTCCAAGGATCCCACCTCTTAGGTGACCTCATTGTAAAAAAGTATAAAGACAAGTGCTTTGATAATAAACGAGGATTTTGAATCTTCAGCCTTCTGTGAGTCTGTGTCCTGATTTTGTGTCCTACAGCAACACTCCTATAATTGTCTTTCCCCCTCATAATGGAGAGAGGAAGAGATTGTGCCTCTGGATGATAATTGTCATCATTTTCCCATTCCTTCTCACACAAAGAAAGTGAATATTATTGCAGAATTCTGTCGTGAAACTTTTATCAGTTCCTCCTTTGGATGCCATTGGCAAAATAAAAGAGAGAAAGAGGTTATTGAAGGACAAGGGAAAGGCAGGTAATTGCAAATAAAATCCACTCTATGGTCTTGAAAATCTCAGAGGAGAAAGAAAACCAGGCTCTGTATATCTTAGCTCATAAATTACCACATGCCAGTCCCATCCATGTGACTGCAAAGAGGAATTTTAAAAGACTAAGTCTTCAGCCACGTCATCTTCCTCCCAACCACGTCTTCTCAAAGCACAGCTCAGAGGAGTTGCACCTTATCTGAAAAAAACCCCACAATTCTCAGTCCCTTACCACAGGTGAGTGGGAAGGCACAATTCCTTAGCTTTTATTTGTGAATGCATTTAAAAATCTTTCTTGAAACACTCGACCCATAAATAAACTGCTTAAATATTATTTGCAGCCAAACCTTTATGTTGTGTTGCAGATCCTCTGATAAAGAACAATGCAAGTTTGTGTGCTTACCATGTTTTAAAAGGGCACACAATATATATATAAATCCATGTAATTATCAGCTGCCTCCTCTCCAGCATTTGAAATGGAGAAATCAGTATGATGAATGCAGCACAACAAGAGTCGTAAGAATTTACAGTAAGTATGATCCTTCTGTTTTTTTCATGTTCAAAAACATTGTTTTGCTTTTGGTCAAACCTAGATATATATCAGATTTTTGTACTAAGAAACTTAAAGGTGCACTACACCTACCATAAAATATCCATTAGTTTGAAGCAAACATGGGAACATGTAGAAAATTAGGCATTGAATCACTGGTAATTCAACTGGCCAAAAATTTTCAGTGAAATATTTCCTGACACGGAATGTCAAGAGATTAAATTACAAAACCTTTTGAGAAAAACTCTTGGTTTAAATGATTCAGGCTTGAAAGGAAAAAAAAAATTACAGGTCACACTGACTTCACCTTAAAATGTAATTGAAGTAGGTGGAAAAAAGATCAAATTGGTAAGACTTGGAATAAAATTGTCTTGTTGGTCTTAACTTCTTACTGGTTCTTCTTTCAGATGATAAGTTACAACCGGTTTTGACTTTTCCATTTTTCTATTATTATTCAATATGAGAATTCTCTGTGGTTCCAAAGGATAAACAAAAATCGAGGTACCTAGGCAGCCTATAAAGTTTTGTGACTATAAAGTTTTGGACATAAACAGATTTTCATGAGAGGTTGCAAAGCAGACTGAAGAAACTGATGAAGCACAGAAGGTTATTGATGAAGAGATAATGAAATCCTGATCCCAAAAAATTGATTTTAAATGGGAATTTAATGGCACAGGATGGAGTACACCCAAATGCTAACTTTAGCCTAAGGAGATAGATTAGTCTTCCTGTATTTTCTCTTCAGCTGGTTGGGAACAGCAAAATCCTACATTCAATCATCCTCTACAAGAGCTTAGCTGGAGCCTTCCTCTGTCCATTAACTCTAACAAGTCTGGGAAGGCTGCCCTCCATCAGCACCCATGGGGCCACTTATAAAGGAACTTGTGCCTGGTGTGTGGGGGTCAGGCCTTCACTCACAGCCAGAAATAAAGATCCCTCATAGAACTAAAACTGGAAGGATTCCTGCAGGTATCAGTTCTTTTGCACCCAGCCTGCCAGCATGCTGTCCCTATCTTTTTGCTTGAGCAGAGGAAGATGACTGTCTCTGGGAATATATATTTTATTGTGCCTGTGGGCCTAAATATGCCTTTTGCACAGATAGCTGACCTGGCACTATAAGCAGAGAGGACTGATGGCTGCAGCTACTGTAGGAATTCCCTCTTGGTGACAGGAGCAGTAGCTCCAAGGAGTTGCTGCTGTGGCTCCTCACATCTCTTTAATCATTTGATTGAGTCGTGTTTATTCAGATCTGCCTGCACAGCATGTGTCTTACTAACCCAGAAGAGGAGGGATGTTGATGTCTGGGGGTAAAATCCTTTGTGTTCCACAGAAGAAGACTTCAAAGGTGTCTCCAACCTGAGCATAATTTCCTTCAACCATACACTTCCTCCTAAGTGGAGGGAAGTTGTTAACCTCAGTCTCTGCTACCCTTTGTTAGGTAAACTCCAGGCCAGGCCTAACACCACTGAGCACTCCTTGCACAGAAAAAGCTGCGTGGCTCTCAACATGACAATTCACATCTGGTGTCAAAAATTAATAAATAACTTGTCTGTCAGGGACTGCAGGCAGGAGGACAAGAGTTAAGTGTTTTTAAGTCACATTATATCAAGCACAGTTCTGTGACAAAGAAACACAGACTTAACTGCACTTGTGCCCTTTCCTGCCCACAGTGAGATCTAGGACATGATCACCTTCTTAATACAATGCCTTGCAACCTTCAAACCTTTATGACATTTTCCAAGCCATTTCCACACTCCTTGGGAAAGCCCAGTCCACTTGCATAAGTATGGAATTAAAGCATGAGCATAATACCAAAGTTATGTATACAGAAATGTTTTGTATTGCTCCCTGGAATCTTCAGTTTCCAAAACCAAACTGAAGAAGACAATGATTCCTAAAGTGGGGTTTCCAGCTGAAGAACAGGGTAACACAATTTCCCCTTCAGCAAATGTATAACCCAAGACAACAAAGCACCAGGAAGAAAGACCTGTGGCAGGACTGATTCTGTATGAATGAAAAGAAATTTCTCTGATAGTCCTGGGTACTCGGGGAAACAACGCTGAGACTTCAGGCAAAGCCCACAAAGAGCCCCAACAACACGCATATGAAAGCCAGACAACTCAACTTTTGGCCATACTCCTTCCAGATGGTTTAAATTTGTGCACATAAACACAGTGTCACACATTGAAAAAAGGCAAAATTTGGCCTTTTTTTTTTTTTAAATGAAATTTAGTGAGGCAGAGCTGGTCCACAGTGCTGCAGGAAAGATGCAAAGGTGCAAGCTCAGTGTGTGAGTCAGTGATTATCAGCCCTGATTTTAGCACACCTGGACTACCTCAGGCAGGGAGGCAGTCAGAACAAATGGAGGAGGACCTGCAAGGCTTAGAAAATCTCGGGGCTTGTCCCCTGGTGTCCCCAGGCTCCCCAGCATGGCTGGATATCATGGGCAGTGATCTGAGCCCCCAAGGCCTTGTACCCATGGGGGCCAAGCCACTCTAGCAACACCAGAGGAAGATGTCTCAGAGAAAAGTAGGAAATCACCAGCCAGCACTTCCCATTCCTATCCCTGAAAGGCAGTTCCTAATCTGTCCCTTGAAATTCAGTTGTTAATATCTTAAAACACATGAATGCTAGCTATTGTAAGGCTGAAGAGCCTCCTTACCAGGCAGAAATCCTGAGTGCTCGACCTTCCCAGTGCCTTGCAGCAGAGGGTTCCATGGCTTAATTATCTCCTGTGTGAAAAGAGTTTTATTTGATCTGTCTGGAAATTGCTGCTTTTCAATTTACTTGAATTTTTTTAGCCACTGCTGTTACACTAGACGACATTTAATATGTCTTTATCATACTCTCCTTCATTTGTTTCTCTTCTAAGGTGAACAGACCCAGCATTACCTTTTTCATAAGAAACATTTTCCCAAATAGTGCCCTAAATAATTTTCTTTGCCCCTTTATGAATATCTTCTAGTTTTCTTTAAGATAGAGCAGCTATTACTGTACATACATTTGAGTTAAGGTTTCATATTATTTTTCTTACCATTCTCTTTCTATTCCTCATCCATTATGTAACATTTTCTTTGTTGTTCTGGGCTTCAGTGGCATACTGAGCATGTGGGATAGTAGCTCCCATCTCTAACCATCCATCATGATTTAAAACCCTGAACATTGTGTAGAAAGTTGAAAACCAAACCAAAACAAGAAAAGCATCTGTGTTATCACAGTATTACAATGCTCCCTTGTGATACCAATAACTGGACCAAATCTTTTAGCAATTCCCCGGTGAACTTTGCCATTCTGGGTAATTTTTTTCCATAGCCCATCAGTGTTGAGGTGTGTAAAACCTTTCCAGTTGTGGAACAGCCTAAAGGGGAGACACATGAGAGAAAAGAGGGCTATTGCCAGAGATGCCTTATAAAGAGTTGTTTTCCCATCATAGTTAAGTTCAGGCATTGGTGGTGTGGTCAGGTACATCTGCAGGCACTGAGGTCAGTAAGCAGAGCTGCCCCACTGAACAGCCACAACACAAATTAAAATAAATTCCCACAAGACACTTAAAAAGCTAAAGAATTTACTGTATGTTTGTCCTTGTCCCATCTGTCATCCCTGGTGCTGTGTTTGCCCTAGCTCTGGTTTACTCCCTATAATGAGAGACAAGGGACAAAGAGCTGCTCATGAAAGCCAGAAACTGAATTTAGGATTTATTATATCCTGCCCATGGCCAGGGAAATCGAGTCTGGAGCCCACAGCTTTGTGTTCTGGGCACTAACCCCTGCCAGGTGGCACTGACGTATTTACATGAAGACATGAATGAAAAAAGATGTGATCTGAACTAAAAGGGAAAATGTAGGTTGGATATTTTTGTACAAGTCCAAACAGTATCCAACAGGGAGGAGTAGTAAGAGACTTTCCCAGGAAAGCATCTCCTCTAGAATTCATTTGACTCCAGCCAGCTGATCTATGAGAACAAAGTTATATATGGCTCAGTCATAAGTGAGGTTGAAATCCATATCTGCTACCAACTTCTTGCATCAGCTGGGTACTAACAGTGTCACTGTGTTCCACAGGCTTTTGTGCTTTTGCTTTAAATTACCTCAGTTCCTGGGGTAACAATTATCAACAATTGATACAATTCTGCCTGTTATTGGCCCCAGGAAGGTGTACCAAGCTCTGAGGGTTGCCAGCAGACTCCCAGAAATGGCTTATGAAGAATTAGCCAGACAGATGATCAGAGATGTTTGGAAAAGCAAAAAGGTTTCAGTTAAAGTGAAAATAACAAACTATACAGAACTAAAGAGTAAAAGCTGTGCACAGTGCAGGGAGACTCCTTGCCCCTGCTAAGACACCCTGAAAAGCTCCAAGAATCTCCCTGCTGTCTCCTAAGTATCCAACTACCTAGGAGGGATTTTTGGCATGCTGCCCAATAGAAAATAGCAATATTACTTGAGGTACAGCTCAAGGACCCAAGGGGTGCCTTCATCCTAGCACTGGGCCAATTATGGTGAGAGAAGCATAGAAGTTTCTGGTTCTTCTTCCTTACAAGTTCAGGGGTGAAGCTTAAACTCTTTCCCTAATATAGAAACACCTGCTGGGGTGTGGGGGTGCACTGCAACAAACAATGATGCTTTAAATGACACATTCCTTCAAGCCAGGAGAAAGGAGGGTGCAGAAAGGCAGGGAGAGTTTGGGTGAGTACCACCACCGTGGGCAGCTCGGGGCAGGCACCCTGGCTTTGCAGCTGGGTGAAGCCCAGAGGGGTGGTGGCAGTGTGGAAAGGAGCAGGCACAGGTCCTGATGTCAGCCCTGCTGTCAGTCTCCTGCCTGAGCAGCTGAAGCCATAGCAGGCAGGAGAGGGGCTGTTGGTCAGTCAGATGTCTTGCTGGCCATGCTTTGGCAGGATTCCCTGTTCCCCCCCACCACCCCCTCATATTCTTTCCTCAAACAGCTTCTATCTGCAAATAGGAATCTCTTGACAGCTGATAAAGAGCTGGGCTGGAGCTTTGCGATGACGACAAGATAGAGAGAGGAGACAGGAAGATCTGCATATTTCAAGTGCTGTAAAAGGGTGCTCTGCACTCACAGAAAGACATGTTCCACATCCCCAGACTTAAGACACTGACCAGAAAAAAGGCTTGCTCTGATGGGGGGACTCAGAGTTCAGCAAGCCACTTGGGAGTGAAAATGAACTAACAAATGCCACCAAGGAGACTAACTTGCACCATATTTTCCATGCCTCTGTCAGTACTGAAGGGGTAAGGGGAATTCCATCCAAGAGGAAATGCAGTGGCCCAAACATCCCAGTGCTGAGCCATGTGCAATCCTTGCCTGGCTGTGCAGGCTCTGAAGGGGAGCCAGTCCTGGAAAACACAGTCCTCTCCCTCCCTGCTGCTAATGCTGGGATTCAGCCAGTAGCCTGAGGAAAGGAGTGGATGGGATTTTTGAGGAGTTTTTGCTCCCACATCCCTTCAGACTATTTTTGCCATGTTCATGTTGTCTCTCGGGGACAAAACTGGAACTGGCACTGGCCACCAGCAGGTATCAGTGTACATGCACTGCCTTTGCAAGGGAGGCTGCAGGACACCAGAGGCTGTGGTCACTTTTGGCTTTCCCTTGCAGGCCCTGGCTGAGTTCAGACACCACAAGCCCCACCTGCTCTTGCAGCATGAGAGACCATGAGGGCCAAGAGGTGTCCTCACTTTTCTGCTGCAGCCCCAGGGTTTGTCTGTGCCTCACTAAGGAATCCTCAGAGATGTTGTTTTGTGCCCAAGTTTAGGAACAATATTGCAGACTGCATAATAGTCCTGTGCATGTTGCACTGGGAAGGTGGCATTTCCTGCTCTTCCTCGCTGAAGCTGCAGCTTTTCTGAGGAACTTGCTGTGCAGAGGGTAGAGACTGGGATGTAGGGACCACAGACTGGACATCAGAATATTTGTGTCATGTAACCTGAGGAGGACCATGTCCTCTGTGGAATTTCCCTCCATCTCTTTCTCCATTTCATCATTCCCCATGTAGGGTTCTTTCAGGAGGAATGCCAGAGCATTTTATCTACCATGAGTCAGTTCTGTGACATCTTCACAAGGGCATTTGAAAAGGGGTGCAAGACAGCAGGTCACCATTTCTCCATGTCTGGTATGAAGTTCTGGACCCACCTGTGCTATGGAAGAAGTGCACCCTTGTGGGATCTCCTAAATGCAGCTCAGAATTATGTTCTCCATACTTCCAGTGCTTCACTACTGAGGTGTATCAGCCAAAGCATCTCAAAAGCAGCTGTGGGGTTCTGCCTGCAGGGACATTCTGTGTGCAACCCTAAACCCATCCTGGAGGTTGCTTCTGCACAGCACTGGGGACCTACCAGTGTTACAGGACCAGATGAATCTTCACCCAGGTGTTCCCATTTCCAGGAGCATAAACTTGCACTATAAGCTGAAGAAAAATTTCAGAGCCTGGAACAGTAGTTTAATTTTCCAGCCCATTCCTGCTCACTGTCTGAGCAGAATTCAGGATCCTCCCATAACCTGTTTATACTTCCCTGCTGTGCAAGGCTTTTGCTTCACTTGCTGTAGCAGTGCTCACAAGGCTGCTGCAGCCTGTTTGGGAGGGTATCCACTGCATCCCTCTGGCTGCCAGATGTTCATCTGCACAACACTCAGCCTCAGAATAGTTTCCTGCTGCCTTCTTTGGCTCACAAGTAGTTCTCTGTTATGATCCATGACTGAATCATAGGATCATTTAGGTTGGAAAAGACTCTTAAGATTTGGATGCAACAAAGATGGGCTCTGTTGCTTGTTTAAATAGTCTGACATGGGGTTTGGTCGCTTCCCAGCCCTTCACAGCCTTCGTCATTTACCTTAGCACACCCCCACATTTTATTAGCCAAATTGAACTACTTAGACTCAGCCATAAAGTGCCACCTCTTTGATGGTTCTCCATGCAGAATTGTCTCTGGGAGCACGTCCTGTTGGCCTTTCATGTTGTGAAACAATTGTGTGCAATGCTATGAGGCCACAAAGAGCCATGATGGATAACTGGTTGTTAGTCTGAGTTTTCCCAGCTAATTTAGCTCCTCCAGCAACGTGAAGAAAAATGCTTTGAAGCAATGTACTCCAAACAACCAGTGTCCCCTGTTGGCTTTCTTTAGTGCTGGAGAGACATTTATTACCCTTTCCTAGAACAAAATATGGTGTTAAATATAAAAGCAGTGGTTCAAATGGTCATAAAATGTATTGGGCCGTACTATGGATTTAATTGATTTCAAAGCTTAGACTTAGGAAAAATTTATAGATGGGGACTTATTTTTTCAAAAGCTTGGCTTAGTTATTTAATATTGATTTTAGGATTATGATAAAATACATTTCTATTGATTTCTGAGAGAAAAAAAATCATCACTGCAAGAATGTCTGGTTCTATCTACTGGGTGGATGAAGATGTGCACAGATCTTTCTGGCTCAGGTCTTTGCACACTGCAGTTGAGTTGGGGGGGTGAAGCAGAATCACAGGCTTCATGTCTCAAGAAAAGCAAAATAAGCCATGAAAAAAAAAAAAGAGGGAAAAAAAAAAAAGGCAAAAAAGCAGAGACCATTCTGGTGTGCTGTGGATCTTGTTAATAAAATATGGTTGATTTGTCTCCCTTGTAGAAAACCAGAGTTATAATATTTGCATCTCTTTGCTTCAGTCAACTTGCCAATCTGTTTAGCAATTCTACCTTAAAATATATTCTGTTACAAAGTTTAAAACAGTTTTATAAAAGAGGTGTCACGTAATTACATTCCCCTTGGGCTAGACTGTAATACTTTGAATTGTTACTTAATATAAATTGGGACAGTGAGTTTCTTCATTTCCATTTTTTATAATACATTTTGCAGAATGTCAATTTGATCTTGATTCATAGTAGGTAACACCCAATTATGGCAATAATTCTGATTTCATCAACAGACTGCCAAATGCCACTCAATATGAGTAAAAAAAATTATTTCTGGACAAAAATGCATGTAAAGTGAGTTAAACAGGGAATACAATTCAGCAGTGGCAGGCTAAGCTAAGTTAGGAAGATATCTGACTTTCAAAGCAAAATATATTGATGCAAAGTCAAGATGACTTAAAAAAGCTGAAATATTCAAAGGATGGAAATGCCCAGATTATGCATTCTAGCAGCTTCATCTCTACTCTGCACAATATTAAATGGGCATACAGGAAAAGGTAAACTCCTAAGTCAGGCAGGTCTTAAGCATATTGTGATAGTACATTCTGTCTAGTACCATGTTTTTTGTCCATTCATTCCTTAAGGAAAAGATTCATAGTGAATCTTTTGAATTCATAGTGAATTCTACCAGAATTCACTATGAACCAAGCCAAACTAGCTGATTTACATGAGTCTAGAGCTGCTTTTCCTCACCAGGGGACAAAATAAGAAGAAACACCCATGTTTCTACTTCTAGGCGTCTTTACAGAAGAACTGAGTGGTCACTGCTCACATTAAATTCACCTGTTACCTTTGAGGACTTGCAGCCACAGCATTATTGTCTACTGTATTTGTAAGCTGGGAAATAAAATCAAGGTATCACCTTGTTACATGTTGGCTTGGGTACATGTTTACCACAGCACTTTTCTGCATGTCATATATTAGGCTTGCTCACGTAAAACACCATTCCCTGTGGTAGGGGAGTTAATGAAACTGTTTCATTAACTTAGGAAGTACGAGTTTTGGGGGTTTTGTCTCCCTGCCATTACAGGCAGCTTGACAGCAAGAGTGAGTGTTTGTGCAGTACCAGAGCACTGATCATTGGCACTGGCAGGTCCTCCAAAGGTTTGTGTTAAAAAATTACCTCCTGTGCAGTGCTTTGAAGCAAATATCACTGTTCCTTATAGTGATTTCAAATGTCATAGAAATCTAGTCTGTGACTCTTTAAGATCTGAAGGTTAAACTTTATGCCAATGTCTAGAAATCTTGATAGCAGCAGCACGAGCGTGAGCAGAATGAGTTAAGGACATTGATGCCTTGGGAAGGCTGACCTGGAACAGGGGCTGGACAGAGCTGGAGAATAAAGTAGGTATTCATTGAAAGGCCTTTAAGGGTGCACCTTGGGCAGGACAGGAGCCTGACCAGGGCTACACCCAAGGTGGACCCAAATGGTCACAAAATGGCTGCCCAGACATGAGATCTTATATTTTCATAAGTTTTGGTCCATTTGCATATTGGGGTTTAATTGTCCAATTACAGCTTCAGCTTGTGAGGTCCCATCCTTCTTGTTCCTCCCTTCACTCCACTGTCGTTTGTGCTTTTGGGCCTGAAAGTTGTCCTTGGTCTTCATCAGGAAAAGGATTTGTTTTGTCTTCTTACTCTGTGAAGAGAGCTCATTAGCACTTAATATGAGGCTCAGAACTGCACCCCTAGGCAGACAGAATCTGGGAAACATGAAAGCTGAAACTTAAGGCATCACCATCAGGGACTCCTGAGCAAATCATGGAGGAAGGGAGGCACCAAGGGCACTCAGCAGTTGGACAAGAAAAGGCTTGTAGAAGCAGCATTCTGCCACAGCTCTCCTTCACCTAAAATGCTTATTGGTAATCTAAAAGCAGTAATACCCACGGAATTGAGGAAATTGCAAAGCTCTCATGGTTTCTACCAGAGAAGCCTCATCCAAGCCTGTTGTTGATGTTGTTCAGGAAGGAGTCTCACCAACCTTCACAAGCTCTGGCTGACGCTGCAAATGACTTAAGGACTCGACAACATTAACTGCTGGGAGAAAACATCACTCTGTTAAAGCCTGTCCTCACAAACCCAGAAATATCAACCAATTTACAAGTAGCTAATATCAGCATATCCTCCAAAATCCAATTAGTGGCTGTAACCTTGAGTCTTACCCTTGTCCAAAAATACATCTTGTTCCTTTTCACAGTGGGTTTGCACTCTACCCTCTCCCCAACACACATGCTTCAGTGGCTGACTTTTCCCATCCATGCCAAATTGAAGGCTCTTTTCTGTGAGGTAATTTTGTCTGAATTGCCTGTGCACCCACCCATCCCATCCCAATTTAATCCAAGGCATCTTGTTTTCAAATTAGTTGCTACCTTAAACAGCTTACTGCCTTCAATCTGTTCATTTCAGGATTTCGTTTACCTCCCTGACAATCTCCCATTTTACCTCGTCTCTTCCTCAGGCTGCAGAGGCCAGCACAGGCTAATCCCTCCTCATAACCCAAAGTCCAAACCTCCAGAGTATTTAAGATTTTCCTCCACAACACCTTTTCAATTTCAAACCTCTAAGCAATTTTACTAGTGCCCAGAATAGCACATAATATTTATATTTTTCAAGTTTCAGTACAGAAAATATAACCTTTACTTATTTATGGTGTATAATACCCCTTTTATGGAAGTTTGGGGTGCTTCCTCCACAGCTGTGACTCTGTGACTCCTGTAAAAGCACACACAAATACATTTTGTCACTTGTTGTTTCAGTAGACATTCTCCTTGCCATTGCATTGGAAAAAAAAAAAAAAATCTCTGAATACTCCTTCCCCCAATCTCTTCCTCCTCGTGTTTTTCACTTTTTTATGTACAAATGTCTGCAGCTCCTTCCAGGATACCAATCCCTGCCTTGTCCTTTACAAGCCCCAGAGACAATAAGAGCTGATTGCAAGTAAGATATCTACATGAAATGAATCATGTGGTCTACTCATTTAGTCCTTTTCTCTTCTTAGGTGAAAAATCAAAGTCCTCTCACATATAATTCACAATGGATGAAATTCACTGCTGAGCAGGCCTACCCAAAGGCTATGCAATGCAGAATTGCCTTTAAAGCACTGTTTTGAAGGTTTCTGAGAGCTTAGGGAAGTGAAATGTCACCGTGCCAGCCCTTCTGCTCAGGGATGAAATTTCACTCTTTGTGAATTTCAAAGTTTGGTTTTTATTCATGTGCTGATTGTTTGAAAGAGCTTGAAACATGGGTCATACCTATGCATTTCATGGATTTGTTGCCTTATCAGCAGCAAAAAATATGCAGAGATACCATTATGCAGGGCTTGTTTCCTCAAAGGACTCAATTATTGATTTACTCATAGATGATTAGCAGAGATAGTGGTTGAAGTTGTAAATGCTGCACTTTTCTACAGGAGCAGTAGGCACAGGTCACTCTCTTATTTCTCTTTCCTGATGGGGTGGATCCCAAATCTACTGAGACTTTTAAAGCTGAATCCTCGTAGAAAGACATGCATTGCAGAAAGGTAAAGATTCTTGACATTATTGTCATTTCTGAAGTTTTTCAAGCAATTCACTTCTGTGGAGTTCTGAGAAGTGACTTAAAAGGGGCATTGACTGAATCCCAGAGCTTTGATTGACATAAATGTGTGTGGATGGGTTTTCAGCAGCTTTTAGCCCAATCACATATTTTACATGAACAAATAGAAGGTCCTCTGCACAGATGTAGATGCAGGGATGTTAATGCTTTGCACATTTTTCTTCCCATCCACTCCATGAATGTTTTATCGTTAATATTACAACTGCATGAACCTTTCAGGAGTCATAGCCAAGTTCACAGATTTCTCTTTTAGACAGCTAAATTCATGTTTTAGGAACAGGACTGAAAGAAAAAGGTCCCAACAGTGTAAATCAGGGTTGGGACTGAGCACACAGGGCAGCAGTGACAGGAGACAGCCCTGAAGATGACTGTCACAGGCCCAAGGGGAAGGAGGGAGGTCAAGGAAGATCAGCAACCTAAGGATTTCCTTATTCTCTCCCTGCAAATGTGTGGGAATAGGCATTGTTCCTCAGGATAACACAGCAGGATAAAATCTAAATGGGAACAACTTAAGAGCTTTCCTGCTCCCAACTCCTTTATCAGCGTTTGCTAACACCCCACATCCATAAAAGTGAGCTGTAAGGAGCACTGCAGTTTACATCATTATTATCTGTTAAGACACCTCTCATAAATCAAGATGGGCTTTAAAATTGCCCACATCCTTTTAAAATTTTGCAAGGCATTCCACAGAGAACAACAGTAAATATTCTTTCTCCAGCATACCCAATGAAGGATTTTTGCATTGGGCTGTGGGTGAGGGGTTTTCCCTCAGCCTTTTTTCCCCTTCTTCAGGTCAAGAGCTGCTCCCAGATTGCAATTTTGCAAGGAGTTCTCCTTTTCCTTGAGCCTGAGATGGTTTATTGGCATGGAGAAGGTCTGTCCCTGCCTATGAGACTCAGCTGTCCTCACAGGATTTGTGGCTGATCCCCCTGGCACATGCTGGGCTCTGGATTCTGCCTCCCCCAAGGCTCTAAGGCAGAGTTGTCTCAACCCTGCTCATGCAATGAGTGCTTGGCCACAATTCTTGGGCAGGACAAACGCTGGAGTCTGAGATAATCTTTGCTTTTATTATCCCACACTTTCCCAACCCCAATGTGAATGACAAACTCATACAGTGAGTCTTTCAAACAAATTTTATTGACTTCCTGGCAGCAGCAAATATGTATTTATGGAATAAGGTGCTCCTTTGGCTTTAGCACACTCTGTGGAGCAAAGTTATCCCTCCTTTTTGTTGCCCTGTTTTTTTCAGCCTTCTGATAATTTTCTTTTTGTAATGGAGTTTCTCACAGATTTTCACATAAACAACTTATTGTTATTGTAACTGCTCTTTCATTTTACATTCTTCTCATAAGGAGGAGACTGTTGATGGACTGTTGGGTTGACCAGAGTGGTTGGAGAGGAAGATTTTTTTTCATCCAATCCACAGTCACTGTTGGAATTCTATAAATGTTGAGGTTTGTAAATAAACTGCCCTTTTTTGCCTTGGACATCTCAGTGTGTGAGTGTAGTTTCTTTTGTGTTGTATTGCAACACCTTTTAGCCTTGTGACAGATGAGTTGGTAACTCCTCCACCCATTGCTCCACCAGCCAGGTAGTTGCTCTGTACTGGAGTTAACACTGCCTCTGGTTTTTCACTTCAGTGCCTTCTCCCTTTTGCCACTGGCTGTCTTAAACCTTGCTGCAGCAGGAGAGTACCAAGCACCATCCAATACAATGGAAATAGTTTATATATGCTGTAGCCCTGGTTCGTGCCTGAGATGTTTTGGTTTTCTGAAACTCTTTTCCCAGAGAGTTTTCTGTAAACAAGAGACACGTTTTCCTAACTGTAACTTTATTTACATTCTTTCCCTAGGAGGGACTTCTTCTTGATGCCCCTCTGGTTTGACCAATGTGATTGAAAAAGTTTGTTGTTGTTTCACCAATTGAATTGTTCTCTGTAGAATGGTATAAAAGAGAAGAAATTCCCAGAAATAAACACAGTCATTGTCAGCCTTCTGAAGTTCATGTTTGTTGTAGTCTTCAACAGCGTCAACATGCTACATCCCCTCATCCTTAGTATCAGACTCATTGTTTCCTCCAGGAAAAACAAATGCAATACACCAGTGTTGCAATGGAAGGCACTTGGCATGGCAACCAGAGTTCAGCAGATTTGAACCCTACAACAATGTGGATTATCAATGCCTGGGAGACTCAGTTTGGAAATTTGTTTCCAATCAAAACCTCACACTGCTTTGACCAAAGCTTGTTCTGCAGGTCCCATCAGGTATTGCCAACCAGCAGACTCCTGGGCCGTTCTCTGGGTTCATTTCCTGGGGTGCATCAGGTCTTGTCAGTAGCTGCAGGTAAAACTTTTGAGTAAAATCACTCATGTAAAGCTAGAACTTGATCAAAACTTCTTGTAAAACCAACCAAGATTGATTTTAGACTTCAGTTGGTGTTGGGTCAATTTATCACTATTCTTAGTGTTCACTTCATAGCAATATTGTATTTTTAAAAGCAGCTGATGTGCTTTTCCAAGGTTAAATATGTATTATTTTTTTGCAACATTGCAACAGTTGGGTAGGTTTGATACACACTACTTTTAGACACTATTGGGAACAGCCAGAATAATACTGAAAATATTTGTTTGTTTGCTGTATTGATTTCAGCAATAAACAAGTCAGTAAAAGCTGATGAAGGAATTCATATATGTTATGTATGAGTTATAGACACTTCCAACATTTTTCTTTCTAGCTCACACTTCAATAACATTACAGAAAATGTATTGTGTCAGTTTCATTAGTCTTTGCCTTCTCCTTCCAGAAATATGACGGAGGTATTGATTTTACCAAATTAAAATATAATCCAAATCTTTGGCTCTATGAATTTATCTATTTTTTTTTTTTAGAGTGCACTGGTTTTCTAACTACCATCAATTTTGTCCCCTGACCTGCACTTCAAACACAAGTATATAAAAATGATCTATTGGTTTCTCATCTAAGTGGTTGTTTAGAGACATGTTATTGTCTCTGGAGTCTGTAGTTTGGCTAACTCTGATTAGGCAGGCTGGGCCTCAGCTCCATGAGTCTGATGCCTGCTGCTAAAAGGGAGTTGTTCATTTGCTGGCAGTAAATAATGAAATAAAACAAATACAATCTGTAATAGAATCAAATGTGAGCACAATGAGTCCACAATTCAATTTGGATTTAATATAGCTGCTTAATCCTGTTAAGGGGTGCCCTCATGAGAAAGATGCTTTAGCAGCCCAGAGCAGGACTCAAAATGGGAGGGAAGGCTGTTAAAAATTATTTTGTGGTGCAGAAGGGGATGAGGGGGGTCAGTAAAGGGTGGGAGGGGTCAGTCAGCTTTTGCACCACAGACCCAAGTCTGATGGACAGAGTGGAGGTCCCTGAAGTGAGTTCATGGAGAACATGGAAAATGTAGCAATTCCCAGTGTAGGAGAAGGCTTTATGTTTCCTCTCAATTCTGAAAGTTATCTGAGAGATCCAAGGTGCCAGGAGAGGTATTGCACCCATCTGGATACAATTCACATTTTTTGTGTGGTTGCTGTGATGCAAGTGTCTCACAAGAAGCCAGATTCATCATTACACGAAGCAAAGGAAGATTCACCTGTAGTAGAAACAAGAAGAGAGAAACACAAGAAATGTATTGTCACTGTACAGAAGTAGAAGCAGCCATTAATTTTTGTGAAGCCATTGTTTCATCTGGGAATAATTAAGTCTTGCAAGAGGCAGCAAAAAACCTATGCAGTTATATAATAAATCCTATTTTTCAAGATACAGTCCTAAAAGTTAAGTCACATTTTTCCTGCAGGAAATGCACATTTTTTTTTTTACAGGCATAGAACATCTTCCACCGGAATTCACTGTGGGGAACAGGTGGCGTCTTATCACTCTGGGAAGATAAGGACATACTGTGCCCATAAAACAGACTATGGGGGAAATTATCTGGGTTATTAGCATCAGGATGTGGAAAAACACACATCTCTACTTCAGAGGCTGGCACTGCAGGAAAAAAACCAAAAAAACTAGGTCGCTAAAATCAGCTCCTTGCTGTAACATAACTCAGTTATCCCACAAAGCCACTGTTTCTTCCTGTCTCTCTTCAGATTAACGCCTCATACAAGAGACATCAGCCAAGAAATATTTGCCACCAAGTTCTGGAAATGCGGCTTTCTTTGTGCTCTTCAACACTTGATGTATTCCCCACTTCCCCTGTTTTGAAACAGCCTCTCCTGAATCATCCAGCTAGCCACATTCTTGAAAGTTTTGCTAAACTTTATTTGCAGTAAAAGCACTGGCAGAACAGTCCTTGTCCAATTTATTTGTTTCCAATTTGCTGGGACAGTGGTTTCCAACACTTAATATTTCTTTTACTGCACCCTAAAACATTCTCCAGATGTGTCCAGGTTCCTCCACAGCGTTCATAAATCCATCAACAATGTGCTGTGCTTCACTTCTTTTCTGTGTTCTTCTCCAAAGTCTTTATGTGTACAGGGTTTCTATGGATCACACACTGGAAACAGCTGAGCTCCACTGGTTGCTGAACCTGGCTTCCTCCATGGAACAGTGTTCCAATGGTGTGGTTGCAAGGTCAAGTGTTGAGGTAAAAGTTCATTCCCTGCTCCTCAGTGTCCAAAATGGGGAAAGTTGTCTCCTCTCCATGTGAGTATCCATGAGCAGGATGTTGGTTAACACGTAGGTTTGGTCCAGGAGAGGACTGTGGCCCTGTGCACACACCCTCTGGACTGACTCAGCTGGCTCGTGGTTGGTGTCCCAAGTGTTCCAAACACAATTCTTGAATACAGTGCAGCAGCAATCATGATAAAAGTGATCTTTTTGCTCAGTGTGGCTGCTGCTTTGAGCAGATTTCCTGGCTGTAGATGGAGTTGGGTTCCTGCTTTGGGTGATATCACTGGGGACTTCCAAAGGTCCTTGACTTCTTAGACAGTCAAATTAGATGCCCATGGGAATACTTTTCCACTTCCACTGCAAGTCAGCCAAACTCTCACCTAAGGCCATCTCTGCATTTGCACCACCCTTAGTTTTTCCCCAAAATAAAAACCCTTTATTTTGATTTTGATGGGTGATAGTGACATATATCTAGAGTGGAAGATGACAAAACTGCTCCTCAGAATCAGGGGTGAGTTACCAGGAAAGTCACACAGTTACAACAGGTTTTTTTCCTCAGTTATGCATGGAGCAATCTGAAGGAGAAGCCATTGAGGGAACATTGACATCACATCTCAATAAGCCACTTCTGCAAACCCATTTTTCAGAGCAAATTCACTTGTCAGTCCCTCTTCATTTTAAACTCTGTGTTGGTGAGGAGGTGTAGATGGAAGGAACTGCATCCTTCAGCCTGGAGAGGTCATGGTAGAGCTGCATTTTGGGACCTTGTGTACTCAGGTGGCCTGATCCTCAACCAAGTTAAGAGCTCAACAGAATTACAACTTGACATTATCATTGCATTGAGGCATTTAGATGGCACCATAAATATACATACTGCTCCAGAGAATACAGACAGACATATTCTCTGCCCTAAAGGCTTCAGAATCTGAATAATGAAGTTAAATTACAACCAGCACTTAATCTGTTGGATATCTCCCATTGCATGGCAGACTCTCAGCTACTTTAATAACAGGGTTGTATCACCTAATCTCATGCACTGAATATTTAGTGCTGAATTAAAGAATTGTAGGTATTGAGTGTTTAATACTATTTCCTATCCATATCACATATGTACTGAAATAATTTCTACATGGACTGCTGGATTAAGGAACATGTTTACTGTCAGACATCCAAGTACAGTTTTCATGTTTGTTATTGTGAATGAAGTACAAATATTGGGAAATACACTCAAACCGTTGGTGCTCTAACCAAAAGAAGATGTTTGTGGTTTTAATGATGCCAGGAAAGGGAACAGCTTCTTCCTGACTCTTCTGTCTTGCCATCCAGGGGAGCAAAACACAGTTCATCTCTTCTAAGCAGCAGGTCAGAGATTCTGTCCCAGCCCCTGGTGTCATGACCCCTACAGAGAACACCAAACCCCTACAAAGAGTATTTTCCTCTGGGGTGCAAAAATCAGTTCTGATACTAGCTCAGATATCGCCCTTAGGAAAGAAAATAATGCTGTTTCTGAATGATTCCAGATTTCTGGAATTACTGATTGTGTCCTTTTGTGCATCCATTAAAAGTACAATTATATCTATTAAAGAAGGAAATGGTTAGAGTGGAAATGAAAGTGTTATACTTAGCCTACCTAAAAAAAGAATATCAGACCTTAAGAGGGCGTCCTTAATTGTTGTCATTAATGTAACAATAAACAAAAGCTGCTGTCCCAGTCTGGACTTGCCACAGAATGCAGCCAGCAATTCTCCTGCTGGTGAGTTTTATCTGTTGAATGCAATGTCTTCATAAAACAAGAAACTGAGTAATTCCAGTTTCCTCAATAGTCCTTGATAGTCAAGTGCAAGAATTTCAATATCCCAGTGTTCCCAAAACATATCCTGAAGGACTGGTCTTTTTCACTGCTGTCAAACACTGTTTTCTGGAGATATGCTAATTTGTGATTGTAGTGTGTGATAAATTGGCTGCTTCTCAGGGGCCCAAACAGTAGAAAAGCTTAATGGAAAATCAAAGAAAAAAAAAAAAATTAAGCTGGAACTGATGACAAACTTCTAAAGAGAAGGTTGGGGAAAATAGGTAAGGTAACAGGAGAAATGGACAAGAAATTGATCCCTGTAACTAAAAACTGGAAGTCCTTTTTGCTGATTGGTATCTGTGCCTGGGGAACCTTGCTAGATTTCAGGGATCAAAGATGGTTGAAGTTTTGTAGAAATACCCTTTCTCTTTTCTCTGAGGTTTGTTGGGATGCATCTCTATGGCACTTTTCCAGTGACACTAGGAGTTATTCTTCCCTAGCCAGCCATGTGGTATATGAACTATGTAAATGAACATGGTAGCCAGCTTTTTGTGGTACCCATATCTAAAATACTCATTTAAATACACCTTATTCATTCCTGTTCATCCTGTTAATCTTGATTGTAGCCCATTTGAAAGTGTTCCTTATTAAATATTGTACAACATGTTATATTGCATATAGATTATAGTTGCTTTCTTTTGGGTTCATGGCTGCTGGCAAGCACAGGGTCTCTCTGGGGACCACATATGGCACAAATTAACAAAGTGATCATTTAGAGCTGCTTCTGGTGATCCATGTCTCCCCTGGCATTTGGGAGAAGGCAGGACACCAAGGTATCCTGTTGCTTGCTCAAGCTCCCCAGTCACACCAGACCATCCTGCATTTGGCAGGCACTTGTCTATTTCTAATTTAAAAATGTCAGAACTTATTCTTCCTTCAGACAGAAGCAGAAATATAGGTCAAGACTTCCTTTTATTCCACAAAAGAGAATTATTCCTTTCTGAGCAGCCCTATTCCTGACTTAGGCTTGAATTCACCTCACTTCACTTGATGACATTTCTCTGATTCATACAGGGGATCTGGGGACACACTGAGCTCAAGGGAGACACCTCTGTCAGATGCACAAAGTTAAGAAGGAGAGGGGGAATCCAAGCTCCTCTATTTGCAGCTGCCAAGAACAAGCACTGTGTAATCCAAGCTCCTACACAGCCAGGATCCAGCTCCTCCTGGGTCCCTGTGGCAGTAGCACAGAAATATCAGTGATGAACCTGTTGCCTCCACTTCACCTCTGCAGCTTCTACTGTGGAAGACACACGGATTCCTAGAAAGGCCTTTATGCTACCAGCTCCAACTGGCATGACCAAAACAACCATTGTTTAAGTGGAAGTGGAGGTGAGAGGAGGAAGAAAGCAGAGCAAATGCTCATTCATGTGATTAAGACACTACAGGAGTGTGTAAGGGAGCACCTGTGGGCAGCTTCACTGCTCCATCCCCCTCCAGCCTGAAAGGGAGGCTTGGTACATGTGTCACAGAACTGGCCAAATATTTGCAATCCCACCCAGTAAAAAGCACGAGAGTACAGCTTTTTGCCAATGCTGGAAGCTTGCCAAGCTCTGTGGTATTTAAGCAGTCATGACTTTGTCTTCATCTGCACAGATTAAATATGGATGTGCGTATTAATTATGTAAATGCGAAACTGCAGATCTCAATCAAGCAGGGCCAAGGATACACTATCCTTTGCAGGTGCTGATTGATGCCATACACACACACACAAAATAACCAAAACAGAGACCATTCAGCTCATTGCTATGTGTATTCTGGAGAGGGGAGGGAAGGAAGAAGGGAAATTTGGAGGTAAACAGTGCTTTGTAATGAGAGTGAAACCATAAATGCCATAGCTCTCTGTAGCACCTACTGGTCTCTACTCAGCAAAGCAGAATGCTTACTTAGCAGAAGATAGATTTAGAAGATGGTGAAAACATATTTAAAATGAAATTAACTATGTCAGCTTTAGTAAAGACACTCAACAGTTTGAGTCAAGGGTTGAGGCTGGGCTTTGGTATAACATGGTAGAAGCACCTGATTTTTGTGTAACTTCATATAAATCATGAACAAGTATAAGGGAATCAGTGGTACTGTGTCAGTGGAAGCTTCTTGCTGTGGGACAGAGGATGGATAAACTTTCCAGGTTTGGCTTTGTGATGGGTAGCACCACAGATTTTTGCACCACACCTGTTTTTATTTCAAAGCTAAAGTGTATGATGCAGGCTTTCAAGGAAAGTGAACTGGATTGTGCATGTGAAATTTTCATATTCCTGTAAATGCATACAAAAAATGGTGTGTTGTTAGAGAAACCTCACCCTGCAGCTAAAAACTTGTACCCATCTCCACTCAGAAGTGCTAAACAGCACTTCCATGGATATTCTTCTCTCTCTTGACCTAATTACAGGCTTGTACCTGAAGGGAACCTACCAGAAAGTTGGAGAAAGCCTGTTTACAAAGGCATGGAGAGATAGGAAAGCAGGAATGGTTTTAAACTGAGAATAAGTTTAGATTGAATATTAAGAAAAAATTTTACCTATGAGGGTGGTGAGGCATTGGCACAGGTTGCCCAGAGAAGTTGTGGATGCCCCATCCCTGGAAGAGTGCAAGGCCAGGTTGGATGGAGGTTTTCTGGTGGTATGAATGTAAGGAGGATTTTTAGGTGAGATAATTGTAATGCATATTCTGAATAGAGGAGTTAGGCAGGAGAGTCACCTGCAGGTTTGGGATCAGCATCCAGACCTCTCTCTGCTGCTCTTGTGCTCCTCCTTTCCACCCAATGGATCCAGATCTGGGATTTAGGGCTGCTCTGTCCCACTGATGACTGTGGGAGCTGGTAGGGGATGCTGTGGCACACTACACGTGGCTCTACAGTTGCTCTGAGTGCAATGAAGGTGTCAGAAATCCCTGGAATATCTAAGTAGACTGTTAGCACATGAATGCCTCTTTGATAATCACAGATCTTGGACATGCAGAAGGCTGCCTTTCTACGCACATTCCCTTTTTCGTGTCTATCTTAGCTGGCTTTGAAACTGCCTCTCTGCACACCTCCCCTTTTTCACTTCTATCTTAGCTGATTTTATATCCCAGAGCTGAAAATCTATGGATAGACACAAGCCATTCCAGGAACACAGGTTTTCCTACTGAACTGGCTTGAGGATCGAAACCCAGCACACACATTTAAAGGTCTTCTCTCCTGAGAACCTGAGAGCTTTCTCAGTTTCAACTTTCAAAAACTTTTCCAGGCCATATGTGAGGGTAGAGCTGCAGAGAGACAGCACTGCCTAGAGAGAGAGCACATGGCAGAGGGCTGGATCTAGGTTATTTTAAGGTCCCTTCCAACCCAAACCATCCCCTGATTCTATGATTCTTAAGTCTCCCTTTAAGTACATTGTCCACTTACCTAAAAAACTGCACTGTGAAACTTTGTATTCCTGTTCTTGAAATGAATTTTCTGTTGATTTAAATCTATCCTATGTATTACTCACTAAAGTCTCACTCTTTTAACTACCAAAACCTGTCCTCTAACCTTTTCTAAGCTTCCTGTGATTTGGTATCGCTGTCAGAGCCTGCATTGGCAGCTCTGTCTTGGTTTGGAAAGACAGGTGTCTGCTAAGGAAGACAGGAGCTTCCCTTGGAATGGAGAATGTAAATCCCCTCCCTCCAAATTATTATAATTTTGAAATTAAGGGGCTCTCAGGCAAAGATATGGGACTAGGAATAACATTTACTAGGAAAATTGAAATTAAAAATGTAATAGTACAAAATAAGCAAACAAACAAAAAAGAAAACACTGACAGAGTCAGAATACAACCTGACACCCTGTTGGTCAGGGTGTTGGTAGCAGTCCAATAAAGTCCTCCTGGAGTGACAGATGTGGTTCTGTTAGAGCAGAGATGATCCTGTTGGAGGGTGTAGTTTTCCTCTGAAGGTCCAGTGGTGGTGAGATGGGTCCAGTTTTCACCTAGGAATCCAGTGCAAACGGGCTGCTCTGATGTTCTGAATCCCAGGTTTTATCCAGGTGGGAATGCTTGGCTCCTCCCCCTGGGTGGAGCATCTCCCAATGGGATGATGGAATTTTATCAGTCATGCAGTGAGCCTTGATGGCCCATTAACAGGAGATATCTCCCTGGAGGGAGTGGAAGAGATAAAGAACAGTGCCCCAGCTGGTTTTAACAGATGGTACTAGAATACATACTGCTGGTTTCATCTTGCATTGCAACCTAAGACAAGCTCCCACATATATTTATTTCTAGAAGGAGAATTTGGGTGTTCAAGTCTTGAGCTGCATATTTCAAGAATCTTTGACAGGTGTTATACTTTTGCCTTCATTCTTGTAGTTTCTGTGTTTGTGCACTCAGTAATTCATCCCCTTTCACATCACCTATTCACTCACATTTTTATAACTGAAAATTGGCTGGTCTTTCATTTGGCTAAAATGGAAATTAAATCCTGAGAAGCAGATAAAGTGGCACAGAGATTACATGAATTACTATTTAACACCTAAAGCTTTAGTGTGAACATTCAAAAGTGCTTCTAAATTCTTTTTAAAATAATCTAAGCTTGGCAATGAAGTTTAAATCATAGCCTTTCTGGATTTGTTAGACATAGACAACAAATTACGTACAAATATATATTCACACACTTTTTAAATTCACCTCCTGCTCACGTGGAGCACAAGCTTTAGCCTAACTTTTACTCCTGAAGTCTGTAAAACTTTATTCAAAGGTCAACTTAAAGAATCATTAGGAAAGCTGATCAAGTGATAACCTTGTAACAGTTTGAACAGTATATCTCTTTGACCTCTGCCCACGCTTCTTGCAAACCTTAAAACACCATGTCAGGTTTGAGATGCAAATGTAAATTGAGTGGATTGACAGTGATGAAGAAGAGTGTGACAGGGCTCCTTACCTGTGGGCTGCATTGCAGATGAGGGGTTCAGCACTCAGGTTTCCTCAGGAAAGGACAAGCTTTAGTTTTAGTTTTAGTGAGCTAACCACGAGCACGTTTGAGCCTCAGGTCTTTTATAAAATGTCATAATTAGTTCCCTAATCACAGTTCAGTTGTAATTCTCTGGGCTAAGTGGACTGGCCACCTCTGCCATGTGTTTTACACAATTAAATTCTGTCCTCTCAATCCCTTTTTTTCTGACATAGATGTGATATTGTCTGGAAAGGACAGGGAAAACATGGCAGCAAAAACAATTAGATTGGATGTAACCATTAATTATTTCCTGATACCAAATTCCACCAAGAGAGTTTTGTTTTTCAAAATTTAAAATTTAAAATTAATTTTCTGCTGCCAACCTGCAGAATCCATGTTAGGTCAGTATCCACCTACCCTGCCCCCATATTTTGCTATTTGCTCTCTGGTTTGAATCTGCCATCTATTACCAAATGGACAGTATCTCATTAATAAAAATTAAGGAAAAATCTCAGCAATCTGTCAGATTAGAGAGATTGGGGAGCTTTCTCTCAGAGATGACAAAGAAGCCAGAACACAAGCAGAGAAAGTGAAACTTTCCTCTTCCTGATTTTTTTTTTTTGTGGTTTTTTTTTTTTGTTGTTGTTGTTGTTTTTGTTTTGTTTTGTTTTGTGTTTATTCCAGGTCAAACTGTCTTATGGGAAAAATATTGGGGAGAAGTTGTGTATCCTGCTACCTCAGGTCTCCCTCTGAGGAAATGAAACATTTCAGTCTTCTGTGCTTTCAGTGCACAAAACAGCTGAAGATTTTTGTCCTTGAAAATTCTTGCAGCAGCTGGAATGACCTTGAGATCTTTTCTCTGTGTACTTATACATATTACGTGTTTGTGTGTAATACAGTTTGAAGCTGTTGTATTTAATATTATGGCATTAAGGAGTCAGAGATGGGTTAGGAGAAAACTCACCCCCACCTCACATCCAGCTGAAATCGACGCCACGAAAAGAGCTGAAAACATTTACCTGGGAATCCTGGAGCATAAATGAGACATTGTGGTTTTGTCACCATGGAGATGCAATTGCCTCTAAAGCTCTTTGCTTTCACTTAGCCATCTATATAATAAGTGTGGGAAAGGTCACAGAGACATAGAATAAAGGAGGGGAAAACCTACAAGGAGTGTGAGGAGTGCTAAATGGTCTGAGAAGAAACAACGTGGATGAAAAGTATTTCCTTTTCCTATAAGAAACAGTAAAAAGAGGTAAATGGATAGCCCCACTCTTTTTGTCCTCAAAAATGTTTGATTTTTTTTCCTTAGAGAACTATAAATAATTAAAAATTTTCTGCCACCAGGCCATAGAAGAGAATGGTAATAGAGAGTATAAGATATAAGAAAAACTACAATATTTTAATAGATAGATAAATGAATAAGTGAATAAATTATAGTCACAAAGGGCAAATCTTGACAAGTCCTGGCCAAGTCTTATAGCAAAGTGAGTGTTAAATCAAGGTTACCACTGCATGTGATTACTCAGTTTGACCAGGTATGTCTACAACTTCACACTTGCACTTATATCTCTTATGTGCATCCTGGGAAGCTTAAAAAGTTCCTTTCCACTGCATTTTTAAAAATCTTTATAGAGAATTAAATTAAATTGTGTTGGGGAGAATCAAGGAGTTAATCAAAGATAAAATCCAATCAAGATTTTGCTTGGAAAGAATGCCAAGAATTGCCCAGTTACACATGGATTTTTATTTTTTTTTTGGTATCACTAGCTTTTTTATTGCCAAACATATTGCACAATACATCCACACAACAAGTGTTCTTGAGCAATGTGATTGCATTTCTTCATTTGTAATAACATAAATGAAAATAGTAAAATGGGAATAGTAGGAGCATCACCTCTAAGAAATAAAACGTCTTTCCTCAATTGTGTTCAAAATACTATTTATTTCATTTGCTTAAGGTCATATATTGAAAATGAAAAATTGGCAGAAACCTTTGCAAATTTGGATCTCAACCCAAAATCTGTTAAATACAATTGCTGCTATTTACATTGAATTGTTGATTCCAGAAAATTTATTTTTCAGAACATGATAAAGCCTTGATCACCTGTCTGTATCTGTTTTCTGCTATTTTCACATAGATGAAGTGCTTTCATCCCTGCCAGACAAGGATTCCCCAACCTGACAAGCAAATAGTTCCAGTTCTTACAACAGATATTTATGTGCTACAGCTCTCCACACAAAGTGGGCAGATTTTAACCTTATCCTCAAGGATTTGCCATGGTAGAACTAGTTGTTTTGTGATGTTTATTAGGCTTATTGTTTGGATTATCTTGAGGCTTATTGTTTGGATTATCTTGATAGTTTGAAGCCTTATTAGTGCTCTTCAAAATTAACACAGTGAGTACAGGACAGGCAGATGTGTCTGTTTACACAGGAACATGTCAACTTCAAGTGAAGTTGTTTCAGAAAAATCTGTCAGATACTAACAAGTTTTACCAAACTGGCAGAAGTTCAGGCCTTCATATCAGGGCTTTGCATTTTCTCCCCTTTTCTGACTTGAACAGGTTTTGTGTTGCTGGATTTTCTTGCTCTACCACTCCCTAACTCTGTAAAACTATCCATTTACAATCTGAAATCCTGTACAAGACAGCTTAGCTCAGTGGGGCTAATAAATTCACACCTCTTGTCAGATGAAATGTGCTTGGAGTTCAGGCATACTATTAAAGGCACAGCAACTTCAGCCATACTCTCACTTTGAGTATGAAGACATAGAAACTGGCTAAGATAATTCTAATGTACTGTTAGGTGACTGAAACCTCCACACCTGCCTGTGTGCATGCTGATTAGATTAATTGGAGCATCTGCAGTTGGTTTGTTAAAAAGCAGAGGTATTATCTGTCTTCTCCCTTTGTTTTTTGAGTTGTGGGTTTGGTTTTTTTGTGGTTTTTTGTGGGTTTTTTTGTTTTGTTTTTGGTGGGTTTGTTTGTTTGTTTGTGTTTTGGTTTTGTTTGGGTTTTTTTTGTTTTTTTTGTTTGGGTTGGGTTGGGTTTTTTGTTTGTTTTGGAGTTTGTTTGGTTTTTTTGTTTGTTTTTAATGTGGACTGAGAGCAGTTTTATTAGGAAGCTCCACATAAACTGAGGTCTCCTATACTGTATCTCCTGACCTCTTCTCATACCCTCTTGGGCCCTAAATCATTGTCCTTCACAATGAGGCTTTTCTGTCTGATGTTAAGGTATGCTCTGTGCAAAGGTGAGAAAGCTCACCCCAATTAATATAATATTCTAATTTCTAATACCCTTAATGACTGGAGTCTTGGACTTAGTTGTGCTTAAAATTTCCTGTCTCCTGAGCAGTAACAGACCTAAAACTTTTTAGTTTTAGGAGAAGCACCTGAAGAGAAGGGTTTGCAATCACTGTGTGTGTATTTATGTGTGTGTAATGAACCCATGAAAGTTTAAGATGAGAGTTTTGCACCAAACAAGAACAATATAGGTTATTAATGTTAACAATACTAAAATGGGAGCAATATCCAATTGGGGAAGTTGGGGAAGAACCCTTTGTTGTGTGTGCAGGTAATTCACCTGTGCCAAAACTCTGTTGTCCTGCACTAACCAAGTGCAGATGTGTTCTGCATTCAATCTGTGCTTCAAGGTATGCCCAGAGAGAATTGTCAGTCTGGAGTTTTCCAGCTATATGTGTGTTCATATGAGATCAATCTGGTTAAAAGCAGTCATTTCTGGCTTCTGCACATTTTGAATTGATCTGTGACATATAGAGACAAACAATTTAATCACTGGAAGAATACCAAACTGGGTATCAAACTACATAAGATCTGAAATAAATAATTGCAAATCAATCCCTTTTTCTACTTTAGATAGACAATATATCCATTAAAAAGCTGACAGCTCGTTCAATGTTGAGGGGAAATAATGTTAATGACATTTGAATGCTGCCAAGTATTGATGTGGGAAAGGCTTACTAAGCATATTCCATGATCATTTCTGAATTATTCAAGTAACATTTCTTGTTTGCTTCTCTAGGAGATCTGATCTTGCTGCAGTCTGCTGTAGAGAGCCATGGCACAGTATGCCTGACAGTCAGGCAATTTACACCACTCCTTTCTACCACAGGACAGTGCATGGCAGGAGGAAATACTCATTTCTGGGGCAGCACAGGCAGGGTCCTCCCTGTGGGCTTTCATACTACAACAAGCAGAATCCCTGGGGTAAAATTCACCACAAATTCTGTCACAGTGTAGAGGAAACCCCCCAAAAGCTGCAGGGCAAGCTCTGCTCTTGCTCTTTGAGGAGAGTGGGGCTGCTGCTGGGGCAATCTGTTCACAAGTTCCCAAGTGGCTGAGGTGCCAGATCCCAATCTACTGTTTCTGAAGAAGCAATTAAATCCCTTTCTCCTAAATTTCTTCCTCCCAACACCCAGCAACGCCCCTCTCTCAGACACAACTCAGAGTCCATGCAGAATGTGGAGTCAGGAGCACTGGACCCAGAAACCAACCACTCTTACAAAACCAGAAGAGCGTGTCCCTTGGGCTTTTAATTGAGTCCCCAATGTCTGAATGATGAGAAAATTGTGTGTCTTTCCTTTAAAAACTAAAGAGAAAGAAGGAAAGCAGAAAAAAATTAACCTCAAAGCTATCAGAGAAGAAAATGTACCCAAGGTATTGACATTAACGAGGAAAATCACCATATTTACACCAACCAGCTCTATTATCCTTTGCAATATATACATTTTGATGATGATTATGATGATCATTGCTGTCATTATTATTAGAGTTTCCCAGGAAACTCTTTCAGCTACTGATATTCTGTGTGAGATTGAATTTGCTTTTCATTGTTTTAGTGTGGGGTATTTAGTAATTATAATGTCTATATATCAGTGTTACCTACATCTCTGGAATAGATTTCTTGTTCTTTCGTAGAGTCAGACCTTCCTGCAGTGTGTTTCTACCTTTCCACTAAATAAGAGCATTAGCTCTACCACTGCCTCTTCAGTTTAATTTCCACAGAAATCCTGCATGGTTTAGGAAATAGTATGTGTTCTTTCTCCCTCTGTGAAAGTTGGTTTGTGCTTTCTCCTCCTTAGTGTCTATTAAGGTTTTATTGACAAAATGGAATCTCATTATGCTTATTCTCAGTCAGTTTCCTATTGACTGGAAGGTCTTAAGTATTTTTCTATTTTTCTTTCCTTCTTTCCTCTTCTTTTATTTCTCTCTTTCTCTCACCCCCCTTTCACTCATATTCTAATAGATAAAACTTTCTCTACAAATGAAACAAAAAATACAGACTTTCATTTATAAATAGGAGAAAGCTGGACTTGTGAGGGATATTTCAGATATTTGTCATCAACAAATTCTTTGCATTGAGAATGAAGATAATTCAGGGAAGGGAGGAAGGAAGATAAAGCAAAAGGTATGGAATGGAGGGAAGACATTTACACAGCACAATTCAGTGACATGCTCTGGGATTTTGAAGGATCTTGAGACCTGCTTTCTTACACTGATTTCTCTTTTTTTGTTTTGGAGGGGGGTAACAATTGCACCAGGGATTTTACCAAAGTTGATGAGAACTGGTCTGCTTGCACGTTCAGGCAGACAACTACATCCCAGTAATTTTGCTCTAGTTTTGTTTTTGCATCACAGAATTTGAGTCTTCTTTATGTACCTCCCACTACAAAAGCTGAGACCAATGTATTGTTATTTCCACCACATAAAATGCAAAATAAGGCACTGATGTAATAATGCCAATCCAATTTACTGACATTTTTAAAAGAGTTTGCAGGGAAATTATTCATGCACAGTGATTCCAAAGGCTTTGTAGATCCTCTACAGAAACCCAGAGTTCCTGCCCACTTGGCTCAGTCATTTTTCTTGGGTCACACAGCATGCAAGACTGTGTGCCTAATTTATTTATTACATTAAAATATTTTTTCTTATGTTCCTCTCCCCTGGACTGCTGAATTCATAGGAAAGACACAGCAGAGGCACATCAGTTATTTTTTCAGCTGTCAGATAAATACATCTTCACTTTAATGTGAACATTCCAGAAGATGTATTATGTATACAAATATGTTACAAGCTGTGTCATGACACACCAAGAATAAGATCTGTCTGTTTGCCTGAGGTTCCCCCAGCCAAAGTTGTTTACTTCCTCCCAGCTCTGTCTGGTTCTTGCGGGGAGAGAGTCTTTAATCTACATCCAGAACACCCGTTGCTCTGGATGTCCTCATTCCCTGGCAGAGGAGGTCTCTGCACCTCCTCTCCCTGCTCTGAACAGCACAGAACAACAGAGCTCGTGCTCTCTGTGGAATTCATCTGCATGAGTTTATGGGTCATGTATGAGACCACGTAATGAGAAATGCTTAATTAGATATATTGTACTTTGTTTAATAGTTGGACAAGAGCAAAAAAAGAACAGCCTGTCACTAGAATAACAGAACCACAGAATTTCTAGGTTGGAAGAGACCTTCAAGATGGTCAAGTCCAACCCATGCTCTAATACCTCAACTAGACCATGGCACCAAGTGCCACATCCAGTCTTATTTTAAACACACCCAGGGATGGTGACTCCACCACCTTCCCGGGCAGGCCCTTCCAGTACTTTATTATTCTTTCCATAAAAAACTTTTTCCTAATATCCAACCTATACTTCCCTTGATGCAGCTTGAGGCTGTGTCCTCTTGTTCTGTCAGTTGCTGCCTGGAGAAAGAGACCAACCCCACCTGACCACAACCACCTTTTAGGAAGTTATAGAGAGTGATAAGGTCCTTATCACCTCTGAGTCTCCTTTTCTCCAGGCTAAAAAACCCCAGCTCCTTCAGTCTTTCCCTCATATGGTTTGTGTTCCAAGCCCCTCACCAGCCTCCTTGCCTCCTCTGGACGTGCTCAAAGCATCTCAATGTCCTTCCTAAACTGAGGGCCCAGAACTGGACAACTGGGGAGGCTCTTGCTGCTCAACTCAAATGACCAGTACAGAAACTCCTGGAGAGCTTCTCTGACAGAGAGCAACTCAACACCTGACAGCCTGAACATCCCAGACTGAGCCCAGGAAATTGATTGAATGAGGATGCAACACAGTAGTTAATTGTAAACCTAAAATTAATGCTGTTATGATAAACCAGTCATCAGGACCTGTTTCTTCATGCAAATGAATGTGACACTTCTACCTTGTCTATCTGGAACTTGAAAAATACCACTTTCCCAGGTTTAAGTATCTTCCAAGTCAAACAAACTGAGAATGTACACTCAACATAAAAAACATTAATGAATACCAAGAATACTTTGTTAACAGTCAACAATATCCTGCCAAGAAACCACCATGGCATAGACACAAAAAAAGGACTGGTTTGACCTAAAATTCATCCCAGCTACAAGGATATAGGAAAACAACAATAATTCATCTGACTGATAAGTGAGAAATAGGATGAAAAAATGGAAGCAAATGGTCAATAAAAAGGTTTGCAATTTTAAGAACGTAGAACTTGGGTCATTGAGACTGGAGTAAAGGAGCCTCAGGGGAGCCCTTATTGCTCCCCAGTCTACCTGAAAGGAGATTGTAGCCAGGTGGGGGTCAGTCTCTTTTCCAAATTAACAAGCAACAGTAGGAGAGGAAATGGCCTCAAGTTGTGCCAGGGAAGGTTTGATTTGGATATTGGGAAAAAATTGTTTCACCAAAATGATTGTCAGGGATTGGAGCAGGCTGCCTGGGGAAGTGGTGGGATCACCATCCCTGGAGATATTAAAAAACACTTAAATGTGGCACCTGGGGACATGGTTTAGTGGTGAACATGGCAGTGAAGAGTTAATGGTTGAATTGGGTGATCTTAAAGGTCTTTTGCTTTAATTCTATGAAATACAGTCATCATCTCCTCTTGAAAACAGAATTATAGTTTTGGTTGATAAAGATGACTGTGTTGATAGGTTTGGGGTTCTTCAAGGCATTTGACTTAGCAGCAGATGACATTTTGGTTAAGAAGTTTGTATTATGTGGAATTAACAGAACACATATAAGATGGCTTAAGAATTAGTCATGTCACGTCTCAAAAGGTTGTTAAGGCTGAGGTATCAGCAAGTGAGATTGTTTCCTGCACTGCCCTAGGAAAACAAATTTTTATCTAACGCTGCTTAATACTGTCATCAGCAACTCAGCTGATCTTTTTTTATTTTTATTTTTTCAGACCGTGAACACACCACTGCACCACCCCACTCCCACAGCAAACTAGAGCTGACTGGCATTAGGACTGCTTCCCTCAGTTAATCTTCCTTTGTCCCCTGGGAAGGAGTCCATGGATTGACAGGTTTAAGACCTTTGACTGGAACAACACTAAATCTTTCCTTGTATCACTTGTGAGCAGTGCCAGAATGGTGTAATATTTAATAATGAAAGCAGACTATTGGCACAGTCTGGTCCAATTTCTTTGGTTAAATACAGGAACCACCAGAGAATATTGAATGTTAATGCAGCTGCATGCGAGGAACAGCAACTGAGAACCAGGAATGATTTCTTCAGAGAGAAGGCCGTCTGGAAAGGATACACAGGTTCATTAGCAGTGCTCTGTTGAAAGAGCTGACCTGGTATTTGATTTCATAAAGGGGTTTAGAGAGCAGCAGAAGAAGGGAAAATTCTTGTTTGACAGGAGTAAATGAATTTCTGAATGGAATGTCTGACACTCCTGAATGCAGAAAACACTGCAATGTGTCTGGCTGAAGCATTTGCTATTGTGTTCAGGATCATACTTCACATCACATTTTAGAAGAACAAAAAGTTTGAGTTAGAACTGTTTTCTCATATTCTTCATAGTTCATATTGTTAAATAAGCCAACATCTGCTTACAGTGCTGGCTCCCAGCCACAACTGTTCCAAGGATGATTTGCAAGTGGCAATCCCAGTTGTAGGAGAACTTCTTTACAGCAAGTCTCAAAGACTGGGAAAATGGCAACACCTTCTGCAGAGGGAGAGATTTATGCAGAATCTGCTTCCAGCCACAAAGAATTCATAAAGACCTCACTAAGGTAAAAAAAGATGGGTAAGCCCAGCAGCAGGACACAGGTTATGGCAGGAACCTCCAGCAGAAACCCTAAAGCACTGTTCCATTTCCTCCCATCACCCAGGCTGCACTTGCAAGACCTTGTTGCTGCAGGTCTGCCGGGTTGCCCTTGAAAGTTCCTCAGATGGCCCTTCCAGAGCCAGCTGCAGTCCCTCCTCTCCCTCATGCTTCCTAGACCAATTCTGGGTCACCTGCTCCTCCCTCCCCAAACTGCAAGAAAGTGAAAGCTGGCACAGTGCAATGAAGAACTGGCTCCCTTGTAAAAATCTAATAAAATACAATCTAATGTACAGCTCAGGGAAATGTGGGCACCCTGATGTACATTGGGCTACATCCTTGAAAGAGCCAGAAACGTCCTTCCTACCCCAAGGAACCGTTTCATCCATCTCAACCAAAGCATGATAGCCAGAATTCTTTGATCTGGCTAGTCATATTTAAAGCACTTCCTTTGATCTCTGAGAATCTTTCTCCACCTCTGCCCACCCCAGTAATTTCTGGAGAAAATTTGTTCAGAAAATTTGTTCAGAAATCAGTATTATTCTCATGTCATACAAAAGGCACAGACTACTTACCCAGGCTGCTGGGCTGCTCACTGCTCACTGATTTCCCCCACTGTGTGTATTTCTGTTTGGGAAATAGATCTTGTGCACTGTAATTCCCTTTTAACAATCCTCCGTATATTAATGAGGTTAGAGTTAATCTATCATTTGCAAATGGCCTGCTGCGAATCAATAAAGTTTTCATAGGAAATAACAATCCAGCTGGGTTATTATTAGAGAAAAATTCAGAGGCATTTTCAGGCAGAATAGTATGATAATGCTGCTTCTATTGTTGCTGTCCTAGTGATAGGGAGCTGGGAGGAAAGGTCCCAGCAACCATGTCCCGAAGAGCTGGGTTCCTGTAAAGTTATCACTGAAGAGCTCTGTAGTCCTACAAGTCCACTTTGCTTTGATCTTAGGTATTAAAGAAGTTATGAAAAGGTATTTATTTGGAAAATCAAAACGCCATTTAATCTTCTGCCTCCCTTTCATTTTCCTGGCCAATTTTCCCTCAAAACAGTCCCATTTTAACAGCAACATGGTCTCCAAAGGTAGGATCCCTCTCTAGTTTCACTCAGTGCTGCAGCTGATTGAAAGGTGCAATTCAACAGAGGAGGGAGCACCACACGGGCAAGCTGTAAATAGAACAGGCATCTCCAAACGCTTGATCCTGGTGAGAAATTCTGAGCTCACCACATTTGGCTTTAATTTCCTGTCATTTCCTCTCATGCCCCAGCTGTTAATACTGAATTGGAATTAGCTGGCTACCTCTTGTAGTGAATATTAGAGACAAAAGACTGGTCTGGAGAAGGTTGCTGGCCTTTTACTCTTGTTGCAAGGTAACCCAGCACTAGAGAAAGGCAGAGAGGGTAAGAGAACCAGGCAGGGTTGGAACAACATCACAAAGACACGAGGCCTGCACTACAACTCAGCCAAACAGACAGTGGTTTCACCCAGATTTGAAGGCACCGTTGAGAGTTCATCCCGTGGAACTGAAACCATCTGTTCTCTTTAACAAGGATGCATTCAAGAATTGAGTAGCTGGAGTCGGAGAGAGTGACACGCATTTTAAAAAGGAAAGTACTGCTTGAATATTACCAGAATTGAAAATAGTCCTACTCAAGACTATGTGCCAAACAAGGCACATGCAAATTGTGTCTCCTCTATTGATGCTGATCTGAATTCTGAATTCAGACTTGCTTCTACATGCAGTAATTAAGGTTGAACCACTTGGAAACCTAATAGTGTGTACAAATAGGCAGGTCTAGACTAACCTTTTCCCTATATTCTGACCAGCAGAGCAAAATTAAAATCTAAAAGTTGGAAATGTCAGACTTCAAGATGCCTGTGAGAGCTTCCTCTATCCCTAGGAGAGTGTGTATTAGGATATACTCTCTAATTACAGGGACACTTGCTATTTTCCTCTAGCATCCTTTCCTTATTCAGTAGCTGAGATCAATGTTGATTATTCAACAAGCAGCAATTCAGTATTTTACTCCTTTGCCATTCTATGCCTACTGACAGACTATACAACATAAACACTTTCCAACCCTGTCTGGAAGTTAAAAACCTTAATTTTCTCATAAGAATTTCTCCATCTCAAGATATGCTCCAGATTACATCACAGTGCTCCAAAAACTTCCTCACACTATGCCCCGTTTATAAACCAGGAACTGAGGCAAAAATGGTTGAAAGTAAAAACTCTGCCTTTGGCTGCCCTGTTAGTTATATCTAAAAGGTGGAGTGTGCATGTTCCACACTGAAGCCTGTCACAGGGTTTCATCCCAACTAGACAACCCCCTGGAGATCACAGAAGATCCCACCAGATTTCTTTCCAGAGGAAACATCTTGCCTGAGGAGATACTTCTAAGTCCTGCTCTCAGAGAAACACAGGGCACTGCCAGGATGCGCAGCACACCTGGAGTACAGTGTTAACCATGATGGTGTGGGCTTTTTACCTTCTCAATGACTGGACTTAAAACCAGCTCCAGACATCCCAGGAAGGTTCCACCAGTTTGTGCTGGAGCTGTGAGTTCCAAACCTGTCCTGAGAAACAGACACCAGGACACCAGCTTGGCAGACAGCTGGGAAAACAGGAGCTCAGTGTTGATGATGTTATGTAAAAAAAAAACAAAACAACTTCACAAAGGTATTTGGGCAACCAATATGCAATGATACACTGAGTGTGATTTCCAAAATCCACTTGGCAATCACTGTAAGCAGCAATCTCCTCTTTGGGACCCCTAAAAGCTCAGAAATCTGGTCCTAAGGGGTTTGCCAGCATTATATACAAATTCTGAAGCAGAAGAAAAATCGCGTTCCTTGAAAAGGCCTTGAACTATCTTAGCAACAACAGACCACATAAAAGATGAGATGTGGCATGACTAATTCTTAAGCTATCTAATATGTATTCTGTTAATTCCATATAGTACAAACTTTTAAACCAAAATATCATGTGTTGCTAAATCAAATGCCCTGAAGAAATCCAAATTAGGCCTTAATGGTCCTTGGTTCCCACCCAGTTCCACCATTCCCTTACCTCTAGGCTCTTCTTCCTCAGGGAAGGATTAACTATTCCTGAATTATCTCTGGTAGCTATTTTTGTGACCGTTTATTAACACAGGATGATTGTAAAGCTGAGTCATTACAAAGAACAATGAAGTTAAATAAAGGTTTAAGAGCAGAAGCGAGAAATATTTCAGGCCCAGTCTTCCAAACAGCTTGACTTTTAAACACCTGAAGTTTTTTCCTTTCAATCTAATGAATACATGAAGTGTAACCTATGCAGTATTCTTTCCATTGAATCTGGTTCAGTAACCCATGCTGTTACACTAGACTTTGAGGCTGATTCCCAATGGCTGAAAATTATATAATGTTTTATCCATATCATCCTCTCCATAGATGAGGCTTAAAGGTTGCACAGCATTTAAGAAACAGACTTCAGACACAGCACTGTGTCTGGAAATTACCTTTGTTTAGTTTAAGGTTGTTAGAGCATGAAGTTTATTTTCACAACTGAAACAACAAGCAAACAGCCTTTAAAGGAAAATCTGAATATCTGCACAGTAAGGACTGATTAGGTCGGCAGGAAAAGAGCCAGATGAGTCCCTCTTTTAGCAATGTCCAATGTGGTATGTGATGAGGGTCAGATAATGGGATATTAATAGGACTGCTGAACAGCTTTTTTTCCCCACCACCCCATGCAAAGCACCTGCCTCTATCTGTGCTGCAGCATCACATCAGTTTAACTTGCAGTGGCTTGGCCAACTGAATTCAGGGATGCATGCAGGGCACCTACTTACAGAGTACTTGCAATAAGCTGGGGATAATAAACCGCTAGTCCAGAAGTGCCAAAAACTGGCTAAGCAATAGGATACAAAGACAAGCACTGAAGAGTTCAAAGAAACAGTAAAGAAAGTCATCTATATCTATATATATGTATGGATACACATATACATACCTATAGGTATTGATTCTGTCTTACTGTCTGCAGAAGATAAATAGTGAACAACATTTCTTCCTGCATTTTCATGCTACAAAGTGCTTTTTCTGTTTCTATAGCAACTTCTGCTGTTTGTAACTTGTGGTTTATGCTAAAAATAACCTTATTTAAAAGGGTGAAGATTCTAAAAAGTTAGAATAATTGGAAAAGATGGCAATTTTAAAATGAAATAAAGTCATAGACTATGCTTAATAAGTAGCCTGTTCACCATAAGAAGCACTGAATGTGACATCCATTATGTGACTTATAAAATAGAAATGGGGCTTTTATTAGTATGTCTCAGGTTCTTTGTTACAACCTGAGTTACTGCATTTTGAATGACTATGTAATGTCCTCCATCAGAAATTCAGCCACTTGTTAATGAGTAGCAAAGAGTTCCACCTCTAGACATACTTGTCTTTCTGGCATGGCAGTCCCTCATAGAGACTGCAGAACAATAAATGTCATTAATATGCTCCATTCTCACCTGCAGGGGTTGCAGTAGGTGTCCCACATCACACGAAACCCATATTTTGTGTAGAGGAGCTTTAGCAACCAGCAGCAAGGTAAACTCTGATGGATACTACTCATTTTACCTTCCTTTCAATGAACAGAAAGTTTTTTTATGGGTCATCCTTCAGCTCCAGGTGATAAAGGTCTGAAGCAGCTCCTCCCTTTGCCATTAAAACTTTATGAATAAACATGGAGTTTGAAGGGCTGTAGTTTGGGCAGTGTAGAATATTTTATAACATTTTGTATTCACAGAGAGTGCCACATTCAATACAAAAACTACAGCCGTGAACTTTATGGCTGCAGGATTGCACTACAGCGAGCAGAGCAGGAGGAATGTCCTTACACAGGGCTCATGGCCTTCACTGATTTCTCTGCTCTCTTCACACCATGCCCCAGCCTCTGTGAAGCAGAAAGGGCCCTGTGTGGGGACATGGACAGAGCAGCTCCATCCTAACCTCGGATGTGCCTAAGGACTCTGGAAAGGAAGAGGAGGAAGGAGTTGCAAGAAAAATGGGCAAACAAGGAGGTCAAGTTTGTTAACAAGCAGCTTCCTTCTTTTGTGCCATAGCCAATAAAAAACAGTGAATGCAAGAGTGAGGTACTGATGACCCTTGCTTTAAAATACACTGAAGGAAATCTGAAAGACTTTAATTAATTTAACTTTTTTTCTAGCTAAACTGGCTACTTTTGAGGACAGAGACTCCACTATGTTTGTTCTGAACAGACTACATTGTCAGCAGCCAATAAATGAAACTGTAGTAAATGGAGCCATTCTGCTGCTATGCACAGACTTTCCTGCTGGGGCAGTTCCTGGTGTAAGCTTCTCCTTGAACCTACTTTGTTATCCACATCTTTCTCCAGGCTGATGATTTTCAATTATTTCCTTGTTGATCTCTGTATTTTGCCAGGGGAGGCGTAGAAGACTTCTGTGCTCCCCTCCATTCCTCATTACATTCTGCAGATCTCTTTTTTTTTATCCTTCCCTCTGCTGCCCCCTTTGCCTTTTAAAATTCGTTGGACCTTTCTAAGTTGTTCATACCCCATTTCAGCATGAACAGATTTTTTTTTTGCAAGAACACGTAGTTATGACAAGAGATATGCAATAGTAGGAATATTTATCAAAATGTTACAATTTTAAGGCTTTTGGCACTCAGGAAAACACTTTCCCAGCCTGTCCACAGGATTTCCCAAGTAAATTTAAGTCATGTGAGTTAAGTGCAGCAAACTACAGATTAACTGTCCCACTTGTCTTTCTTTGCTCTTTGCACAGTTTTCAGATCTCTCCATCTTTGTTGCTGTTCTTTACACCACCAGTGTAACAAGAGACACTGGGAGCTAAATTGTCTCATCAGACCAAGCTCTCATCCACTTGAGACAGGAGCAGAGTAGGTACCACACTTCAAATTTACTCTTCTGACTCCAGGCCATTCTGTTCTTTCTGCATTTCATTTTTTCAGTCTGCAATACCAGAAGCAGCTGGCTCATATTAGTTCGAATTATCCCAATAATTATTATCCAAAGAACTAAAATCCCAAGAGGTACCCAAAAAGTCAAGGTACAACATTTTTCTTTCACCAGCTTTTGACCAATCCCCGTGCCAGATGTTCTACAACTGATGCCAGCATGTTTAGCCACTTGTATCTTAAATTCTTAACTGAGACACAAAGGCTAACAGCATTTTGCTTGCTCACAGACACTCTCAGCTGTTCACAGGTGATATAAATGGATACAGTTCCTAAAAAGCTGATGTGCCCTGCATAAAGTGGTCAATTAGCCACCACATACAAGAGTCCCTGACTCCTTCTGATGATGGAAGATTACCGAAAAATTCAAATTTTAACTGAGATGTGGATGTCCTTGGTAATGCATGGGGAAGGAAGCCAGATTATTCTTACTGTCTACTGGCTTGCAATGTCATCAGGTCTTTCACAGTGACAAATATTTTTAATAAACTGTATTCATATTAAAGAAACCTACTCTTTCAGGAAGGTGCTGTGTTGCCTTTAAAATGCGGATAATTTAATGTTTACTAAGGAAGTAAGTATTTAATTCAGAATACGACCAGCATTAATAGTAATGCAGCCTTTTTCTGCTCAGGGGCATTTTTGGTGTGCTGTACAGAGCATCCTGTATTTTCTATAGATGACAATAATTATTCAAAAAGGTTCTTCTACAACACCAAATTCAGTGCAGCTACTGAGGTCTGAGGCTTTGGTGGAAAAATGTGGTGATTTTTTGCTGTGTTTATCTCTATTGATTTCTGACCCACTTATATTCAAAGTTACCTTAGAAAAATGAGGAAGAATGGTCTCTTATTCCTGTCATCTTCTACCCTAGGAAAAGCAAGAGTTCTTAGAACCTCCTCCTTAACAGACAGCAGAAGGAATTCTCTCTGAACCTATGAAAAGACATGAGGGTGTCCCTGCTTGATGCCCAGCTCAGCCTCTGGAGGAGCCAAGGAAGGCTCAACTCTCAAAGAACTCAACCCTGGCTTACAGTGAGCCCAGCACAAGCTGAGCAAGTCTTCAGGAGCTTAAGCAGCATGGGAAGTCAGGCAGTGTTCAGATAGGATCTTAGAGACCTGCATCAGTGTTTTAACTTTTGAGAGTGCTCAGAGGACCCAAGCCACAATCCCCTGCACAGACAGGGAGACCCCTGACAGTCTTGTTAGGAAATAACTCTCACTGACTCCAACAGGGTTCATCTTGGCAGGGAGCTTGGAGGCTTTCCCATGGAAAGGCAACTATATCACCTAGGAATCCTTGCTTGGAGAGTCAAGAGTTACTTTTGTGTCTCCAGGACGAGTGCAACCTTCAGGAAAGCTGTTTGAGTGCTGTGTGACACCTCTGCCTGTTCCTGCCCCAGGTGACATTCAGATTTCCACACAAGGAGGCTGCACAAGCTCAGGTTATTCAACCATGATGGAGAAGCTCAAGGTTTTATTAGGGATGCTAGATGCACACAAGCCAGACCTCAATGCAAACCTGAGCTGGTTATATGCTGTTGTGCAGGTGTTTATGCCTTAGTGCTTCCAGGGAGCACCTCCTTGTAAAAAGCAGCTGGTTCCAGGCAGAAATTGGAGATTGTACTTGGCCACCTTCTCTGCTGCATCCTTCCCATGAGCAGTTCTGCCAACCTCAGTAAGAAACAAAGGAAATATTCATAATGGGAACTACTCTCTTTTCTTGATTGCCAGTAACATTCATTAGTGGAGAATTTGTCGGGGAAGATTCAACTCCCTCCTCCCCCTTTACTTCAGTAAATCTTTTCACTTTTCAGTCTGTGGAAAAGAAGTGCTTTTAAAGTGCAGGCTGTAACCCACCTAACTTCAGCCCTAATCAAGTCCACATCTGGGAGATATTAGGATGCTCTGCAATTTTTGAAGTGTGGGTGTTAGGACTCACTTGTTATTTTTAGAGGTGATGTGCGTGTTGTGTTCTAGACCACTCTCGGTGCTTTGCACTTGAATATGTATTTTAATTTGTGTTCCATTATGTTGCCTTTTTCTTTTGGGAAAGGTTTTCTGTGATCTACTCCATAATTCAACTGGAAAGTTTCTGAAAATGTAAGAGGCTTTAATGTAAGACAAAAAGTGGTTGTAATTTTAAAAAATAAAAAGCATCTGTATCTTTTACTGGAGTGCAGTGATTTATAAGCTTCTTAGGGGATGAGGAAGCCTGGATATTTTAAGAGGTGGGATAGGTCTTAGAAACTGCCCTTTGGTCTCCTAATACCCTCATGAACATGTATCAAGGGGATTTGAAGGTCCTAGGTCACATTTACTTGCAGGCGAAAAATATCTGAGGGCAATTTCTGACAGATCATTTTGCCAAGGAGAGGTGACTTCCACATGCATCTGGCCCCTGGATTGCCTGCTCTGAGAATGACTGCTTCCTCAGTCAGTGAGGTCAACCAGCCCTCATTCCTCCCCCAAGTCCCTGTACTCCTAAGGACACAGGAACTACACAACCCAGATGAGACCTGATGTGTACTTTGGACAAATCCCTGATCTGCATAAGTGAGGGGCCAAGACTGTAGGGAGTGCACAAAGCACATCTACTCCACAGCCTACAGGTGGTCTTAGGCCCTTTCAGCTTCACTAGAAGTTTGAGCACATAACAGGAGCATAAACAAACCTGATTTCCACCCTAATTTAGTTTAAAGGAAAATAATGCAGAGAAGGGGGTACAACAGAGAGTACAGAGGGCACCAGGGCAGGAACATAGGGTAAGGTCAGTGTGAGCACTCGAAGGTTGTCTCCAGGACAGGAGTGTCCTCTTCTTTGAATCTGGGCCATGGTAATCCCTTACTACTGAGTAGGTTTATAAAGCAAAGTTACTTAAATCCAGAAGCTTGCCTGGCACCATTTCTAACCAGATCAGTTGTTATCATTACCATGGCTGAGGGCTGTGAGTTAGAATCCTTTTAAAGTTAGAAAACAGCTGGGAAAAGAGCTTCAGAAATCATGTCCTCCCAGGATGAGTGAGACTGCTGTGTTTTTAAATTGTTGAATACAGGGTGAACTTAAAAGGAGAGACCATTTCCATTCTTCCCGAGGCAAGAATCACTGTTGGTTTCCTTTGAGCATAGTCCCTTTGCACAGAGCGTGCAAAGCAGCTGAAAGTGTCTCTGCATGACCTCAGTCAGCCTCCAAACAGATTAAGCAAGATGTGAAAGAAGCAGCAGCCACTGGGTGTGTCTTGCCTATGAGGAATTCACAACGCTGGATTGGCTTGCAACTGCCTTTGAGCCCACTGTAAGGAATTACCATATCTTGTCTGGCAGGCCCCTCGTGGTGAAGGAATTAACTCCCTTTCCAAAGCACATTGACAGAAAGCACAACCAAATTCTCTCCACATCCAGTGGCAAAACTCCTGTTGAATGGTGGATGCTAACATCCTCCAGGCCAGGCTGAGAGGGAAGAGGGAGCCCCCTCCAGCTGGAACTGCAGCCTGGTAGAACAGAAATTGCAGGTTGGTGAGATATTTTCATTATAAGAAAACAACTATTTCCATATTTTCTGTTTTCTTTTAAGTTGAGCAACTTACAGAGCCTTCCTTTCCTTAAAGCCTCTCCTCTCAAACAAATCCTTTCATTATCCAACGTGCACACAAGAGATGGAACACTCAGACCATGATAAGTTGGAAACTCATCTCTACAATTTAAACACCAGCACTTCTAATCCTCTGAACTGCATGGAGTGTTGTGAATTCAGCTTCTTCTATTTAACATTTTGCATTTGTATCTGCTAGCTTTTTATTTTTTAAATCCATGCACATCTCTACTGGCCTCAATTCCTCATTATTGATGCACTTTACACATTTTCTTTCTGTCCAGCTGCACAGCCTTGCTTACATGTAATGCAAGGTCTGAGGCAGAAAGCAAAATAAAGGCTTTGTGTCCCCCTTGAAGGCAGGATGTCCTTAGTTCTGGCATGGGGACATGGTTAGTGAAGAGCTGAGCTCTGCTGCATATCAATACAGTCTGTGCAAGTCAGCCAATTTTCCCTGTTATCCTACAAGAATATAATTTCTTTCTGGGGTGTTTTGAATGCTTCCTCTCATATGGATGGTTTTAATGGATCATTTCTCCAGGAACAGTGCACAATACTGCAGGGCACTTGACATTTATATCAAGGATGTAGGGCAAAATTCCATTGTACTTTATAAATAGCTGTGACTATGCTACTAGAAAGCAAGGGCCAGATAACATCAACTGCCAGAGGATTTTGTCCCATGATAGTACAACAGAGTGTGATTCCTGGGAGTGAAAGGGTAAAACATCTTTAATGTTTATAAAATCTGAGATGTGTTAATCTCCATCATAACACTGTATCTGGTTTGTTGGACTGTAAACAACAATCCATGAGTATCAACCATGGAAACACCTTCCCTTCAAAATTCCAACAAAGATCAAAAGCCAATAGCTTTGGGGCCTAGGCCACTGAATTTTCCTAAGATTTTTTCCAGCTTGCCCTTCCTATGTTTAACAGCTTATAAACTGGATTTGGTATGATTGTCCTGGATACCAGATTCTCTTCTATTTTGGTTCTTATCTTGCCATCCTTGTCTCCTAGAAGAGCCTAAAGCAATACAATTAATAGGCTACTCCCGAAACCACTGATCTAAACATCCGATTATTTTAGAAAGACTAAGATAAAAATGTTTTTGAATTTGTAGTCCTGTCCTTGAAAGAGTGGAAAAACAATACTGGAACACAGAAGCATTCAATTTTAAAAAGTGTTTGAATATTCATGTGTTGTCTGAAATGCCTCCTCTTACCAAAGGTATAAGAATGATATATTCAATTTATGTGGAAGACGTGCTCTTTAAAGTAAATCTTCGCCACATACTAATAAAGTTAATCACAGTAAGGGCTAATCACAGTTAGCAGTGAATAGTGTGGGGGAAACAAACTAGAAATAAACTGCCAGGCAGTAAACTCCTCACACAGCAGAGCCCTCTTGAAGAGCTGATGCAAACATCCCTAGACTCCTAATTTATCTGACTTCTCCTATTTTATTCACTTTCATGCTTCTTATAAATATCTGTCACAGATCTGCTTAGCTGCATTAAACCACTGTAGAAGGAAGACTTTGAAACAGAGAATTTAAAATGTTGAACAGGCCAGTGATCACAGGACTACGTAATTAGCCAAAACAAGTAATTCTCTTCTATGGCATTACATATAAAATAACTTCCCAATGGCATAAAAAACCCTAACAAACCCAGAATACCAGCAAATGGAAAGAAGGCTTGAAAATCTCCATAATCTGTCAGTTTTCATTTCTCTGTGCTCTCTTGTTCAGAACAGGCATCAGAAATGAAATCTCGCCAGAGAGGTTTCCTTTGACTGTAGGACTTGCAAACAATGACTATAGAAATGTCTTTAAGCATGCAAGTATCTGGCTGCATATGAAAGTCTCCACATTTCTCAGTGTGGAACATCAGAGGTTACAGAAGATTTTGAGTTCTTAGATCACGCCTATTACCATTATGGTTGGACTTGACATCTTTTAAGGTCTTTTCCAACTTAAATTATTCTGTACCACCACTGCTTTGAACTGAGATGTGAAATGGAAATTCATATTATCTCAGGCAGTGTTTCTACCCAGCATCACCCTCATATGAATTACTTTGTCTTTATTTCCAGTTCCCATCAACTTTGGGGTGAATAGGGCTGGCTCACAGGCTCAGTGCAGGGATCTCTTGGTAGATTTGCTGGTTATTGTTGAGCTATTAATTTGCCATTATTCTGTGGCATAAAATGCCCTGATCTTCTGCACAGAGCGTTTCCTCACGTCCATACTGCAGAGAACCAGACCAGATGTTTCAGCTGCTCCTTTCACTGGGTGTCTCTGAGCACAGTGAGCTTTAGTGATCGAGGCAGTGAACTATAATTTGGAAAAGGGACGTAATTTCTGATTATGGGGACAAGATTTCCAATTTCTCTTCAGTTTTCTGAAAAGATATGTTAGACTTAAGTCATATGTTTAACAGTCCTTGCCTGGGGGGCTTGAATGCTCCTATCTATCTCTGTAAGAACAGACTTCAACAAAGCCACAGTATTCATCATCTGCCATCTCTGCATGTAACACAGCATCTTCATTTTCCCCCTGGATCACCAAGCAGGACAAGTGAACATTTACCTTCCTGTCTGATGCTTGGAGCCTCTGCTCCCATCCTCAACCTAGTCCCTTTTTTAGCTCAGGCAATCTCTCATCCTGACAACAAAATCACTGAAGACCAAGGCTAGTTAAGCCACAGGGGTGACTCAGTGACCAAAACATTACATGGTTAAGTGGCACTGTAGAGTGACACTCTCTCTGGAGATGATGTCACAGGCATTAAATAAAGATGGTAACTTTGAAGTTTTTATCTTCTCCCCATCTCAAAGAAGAGAACAGAGTCCTTCCCAACCCAGATGGAGAGGAAAGCACAGATGACTCCTCCTGTCTTATTTTCTTGAAGAGGAATTTCTCATGGAGAATTCAACCAAAGGGCTGGAGCTTCAGATGCAGCTTTCAAGTGAAAATACAGCTGCAGCTTTTAAGTGAAAAGTTACATTATGGGTTTTCATTTATTTGAAAGAGGTTTGTTTTGTTCCCCAAACTCTTTAAAAAGATATTTTGCAAGGAGCTTTTTAATTTAATTTCGTCCTGGTTTAATGGCACTCTTGAAGCTGATATGATGCAGAGGAAGGAGAGGAGACCACTGACATTGCATATCAAAATAAACCAGATCCCATCATTGTGTTGGACTCCAGATGCCCACAGAATCAACAGGAAATTATGTTTGACAGATGTGGTGACCTCTGCCACATTTTTTACCTCAGCTATTCCTCCAGTTGGCCAGAGCTGTTACTGTGTAGTGCTGGCACATTATTCAGTTCCACTGAGCAATGTGTCTTTTGGACCAATGCTATTACTGAATTTATAGCTGTGAATCTTCAAAGATTAGGAATACTCCCATCCAAGAGAGAGATTTTGAAGTAACCAGAGTAGAGGGTTGAAGGCTATTCAGACACACATTAAAATGTCAAGATAATGTTTCCTATCTTTCCTTTCCAAAGCATTTTACAAATCCCAAGCAATGAACCCCAACATATAGCTTTATAATGAATAGTAAATTTACACACAGGAGAAGGAAATTATCCTGTCCATAGGAAAAAAAAAAGTCAGTGTCAGTGTTAGACCCTTCTAGTAGAAGTTCTAGCTTCTGAACCTGAGAGCATCCCATTAGATTTTGCCTAATTGCCAGGCTAAATTGGGCACTAATGACTTCCCCAACTCCCATTTGCTTACTGCAGCAGGATAAAAATCAGAATGTGAGAGGCAAGAAAATGCCTATGCTGGGACTCAAAAAAAAACTGAAAAAGAAGTTATTTTCAAAAGCAGTTTTTCTTCTTAGATGTGATGGTGACAGCTGCCCTCAGAAAAAGACAGAGAGCTTCATAAGGAATACCTTTTTTTTTATGAGAACACAACATATATCTACATAGTCAGGTCTCCCACAGTAAAAGGGGAGAAAGAGAAAAGAAAAACATAATTAAATAAATTTCCCCAAAATCTTCCTCTTGAGGAATGTGGAGGGAACTACTGAAGGGGTTTCTACACCTCTCTGCTCACTTGCTGTTAGAGGAAGGTGCCAGCCACACCAGCCTCCCCTAAAGCATCCACTGGGGAATTCCTGGTGCCATGAGCCAGAGCCAGAGCGCTGCTCCAGCACTCCCTGCTCTGCCTTCAGGTGCAGAAATCACACATGGAAGCCAGGAGGCTGGGGCTGGAAGCATCTACTTTCCTACAGAGGCACAGGAGAATCCAGTCAAATTTTTTCTCAACAGAGAGGATATCCAGGCCTCCTGCTGATCCCCCTAAAGCCTAATTAGACTGGAAATGCTTGGCAGGCCTTTGCAGGAATTGTGCTGCTGGGACTGTTCAGTCATTTCACAGCTTCTAATAAGGGGACTTGACACAGAGTACCTGCAGAATTCTTCATGCATTTCCCTGGATCCCTTTCCTTCCTCCCTGCCTGCATGTCAGCCTCACTATTGCATGCAACATTTATTCTGGTTTTCAGACTTCTGCTGCACCTGAGCACAAAGAAGGCAGATCTGCTCCCACACATCTGCTGCTTTGCATCCATGCCACGGGCAAGTTCAGGCTGCTACGTTAAGGAGCATGGTTTAGACCCTCTGTGCTCGCAGATGGGCCAGCAAACGTAATGTGAGCTGAAACAAAATATATCAGCTCACTGTGCCAGGCAAGAGTTGCTGCAGCAGATTTTTAGGGTGACTGTTTGTATTCATGTGCAGGCTCCCAAAGCATTGTTGAAGTGACAGCCTGTTTTCTTTAAGAACTGCTGCTACAAAATGTTCCAATACAGTGATACAAGGAAATTGCTGCAACTGCCTGCATGTTTGATTTCTTGAAGTATCAGGAGAAATGCTCCATCTGTGTCTTCCCATCTGCACTGCACGTTTTGGCAAGACAACAGGCCAAAACTTCTTTCCTCTATCTCCCTCCTCCCTCTCAGGCCCTATCCCTCCTCCCTCTCTAGCTCTCCTCTTTCTTCAGGAACAGAGTGGAGAAAACCAAGTCCAATGCAGGTTTGCATCTTCTCTCTCGTTTTACTTCTGATTATCCTGGAGGCAGAGGATAAACCTTGTCATCTCCCCACTCTGCCCTGCAAGGGCTACATGCTTACAAAATCCAAAGGGTCTGGCACTCGGTAAAACCCGGGATGGAGACAGCACGACTTCCAAAGAGAAAGATTATGTTGTGTTTTAGCTGCAGGGATTCCCAGGGAAATAAGCCAAAGTTGCCGTAGGAGGAGACACGGGGCGTGAGGCCAGAGGGAGAGGAGCTGGGATGGAGCTGAGCCCAGGAAGCAGACAATGCCCTGCAGGGTCAGGCTCCCACTGCCAGGGGAGAGACAGGGCCAGCACTGCTGCCCTTTGCCTGCCCCAGCACTGCTGCTCTCCCCGGGCACCCCCTGCTCTCTCAGCAGCAGCAGCAGCCTGAATTTGCATCTCTGTGCCACGGGCAGAGAAAATCGGTGGATGGCTGGATGCTCCCAAAGTCTGCTGCTGGGGGCAGCTGTTTACTTTGTCTGAGTTGCTGGCTGTCCAAATGAATTGCCCTAGTCTGAATATTTAAGGATTCCCTTTGTCTTTTATTCCCATACGATCATCTGATTGCTGCATGCTAGTAGGTGTATCTGCTGATCCTAAAACAATCAGTTGTTTTATCACAAGAGGGTTGTTTGTTTGGTTTTTGTTTTGTTTTTTTTTTTTTGTCTGGATTATTTTGGCCTGACAGGAAGAAGAGAGGATTAGACTGAGTTTTCTAAAAATTTCTGAATGTTTTCGAAAAATACTTGAAACATGCTGTGTTTGTATTTTTCATTTTTTACACTACTCAGCCACCTGGCAGAGAGCACTAAAAAAAAAAAAAAAGAACTAAAAAAGAAAAAGTGTGTTGGCTTGCCACAGACATCAAACAAATAATGAACAATCAAAGCAAAGCGATTACAAGCAACCCAGAGGCAGAAAACAATTCAGTACAGCAGCTCAGATGAACTGTCACAAGCAAGGAGAGCAGTCACAGACATAGCACTAAACCCACAAAAATGGCCCAGTGGCACACACCAGGTAGTCCTGAAGGGGATCTGACCTGCAAGAGATTTTAGAGCTCCTTCCTCTCCTAGACTGACATCTAATAAATCTCTTGAGAATATTGGTGTTTGTGAATGGAAGCAGCTGCAATGGAAACTCTCCTATGCCTGCAGTTAGCGTGTGCTAAATGACTTCATCAGACCCACTATGGAAATGTGAGCAAGACTCGGTGCCTTACACAAGGTAGCTGCAAACAGTAAAATGAGCAGGAGGAACAAATTCTCTTCCCTGGGATTCCTGAAGCATGTATTTCTCATTCCTACTTCTGCCTCTCCCTCCCTCTTCCTCTGCCAGCATGAAAAATTCACACACTCACACACAGAGAATCTCACAGTGTCCTGATCTGACCCCGCCACTAGAAGCAATATGGGACAGCATTGAGCTATGAAAAAGCCTATAAAGCCATGTGAAAACAACTGCAGCAGGCTTTTTGTGAAGAACTGAGAGAGCTTCCTCTCAGAAGGGCAAGTAACTGTGTTTAACACAGCTCTGGCAGCAGCTTCTCTGATGGTGTACCTTGGTCCATCTCCTCACAGGGCACCTGGACTCCAGTTCAGGGGTGGGAGCAGCCACCACCACCACCTCATGCTGGATATTGCTCCCACGAGGAGGTTCTTGGGTTTTTCTCCACCACTTGGTTGCCCCTGGGGTTATTCCTCAGCAGCAGCCTGTGGAGCATAAGGTGCCGTTTTCATGCATGAGTAAGTAACAAGTCACTAGTCAGTCTTGCTACACCAGTGTTTTACAGCCTGCTGCTGCTATAAATAAGTTCCCCTCTCCCAGTTGCTCCCTGGCATGTTCACACCCTGTTAAAGATACTAGTGTCCAACAGTATTGCTTGGCTCAGCTTAAGATCTCTGAACCCAGCAATTTTTGAGGCTGGCACATCAGACCATTCATCACCCTAAATCAGGAAAATATTATAAATGATGGTGTTTGGTTAAGGCTTGGCTGTGCTTGTCCTTAGTGTACTGTTTTGGACATGATCCTCTTGCAGATGCCTGGCACATATTCCTACCATTTCACAGCTGCATTTTCATCACACAAGCTCCCCCTTGCATGAAGCACTCACTGGGCTTTTAAGGCAGTGCCCTTTGCTTCTAATAGTTATTGATTCCCTGAATGCCAAGGAATATGGATTCAATTAGCTGGTCACAGCACTGTAGTTCAGGGCTACTCAGCAGTTCCAGTGTGTAAGCTTCTGTTTTCAAGCTTTATATAATATAATCATAAAAATTCAGTCTGCATTAAAGTTCTCATTCAAGGCCGTTTTGCAGGTGATTAGTTCATAACATGCACTAATCACTTTTATTATTTTACAGCTACCACTTAATGCAAACATGCAGTGAGTTTCCAATGCAAGTTCCTTAAAGATGGGCACTTCCAGTCAAGGCAGTGCTAGGCAGCCATACTCAGACAAGTTTATTTTTCTGATTGGATGAAAATTTGCTCACAAAGACTTCTGCAGGCACTGCAGACTACCATGCCAAAGCACTAAACTCCCCCATTGCACAGAATGGAAATAATCTGATAGCCTCCAAAATCAATGCCCCTTCATCAATGCCCCTTTAATATAAACCATGGCTTATCCCAATATTTTCTGATCAAGCTACTTACTGCTACATCTTTTCTCCAGAAATATCAACATTTTCAGTTTTCCTCTTTATTTCCCAACAGCAGCCAGATTAGCAAAATCTTTAGGCAGTTCTTACCTATATCCTTAGCTTAGCTTCAAGGATAGGGACATCTCCCCCTCTGAGGAGAGAACTGCTCTCTCCACACCACCAGGTGTGACTGCACTGCAGCCTGGGCTGATCTCACTGATCCCTGCAGACCCCAGCTCTGTGCTCCTGCCCCCTTTGCACCAGCAGCACTTGCAGCCAGCTCTAGAGAAGAATCAGGCCAATGGCCACTGATAACTGCACTGGTAAAGCAGTGGTCTCCTCCATGGCAATAAAACACACAGTCCAAAAATTCAGCTTGTCCAGCAGACTCTCACTTTTGCAAGGCAACTTGGAACCCAGCAGTTCCAGCAAAAGAGCCCATCTTTCCAGCAAAAGCAAGGACTTCCTAGATGGAAGTTCTTCCTGAATTAAGGCTCAGCAGAAACTGCATGATGGGTGATGTTGGTGCTCAGTATCTTGCTTGGAATTCACTGGGATCTGTGATTCAAAAACCTTTGGCTCTCAGAGAAGCAGAGCAGTGCCAAGCAGTATCGCAGCACTGTGAGAGCCAGTCAGCCCTTGCTTTCTTGCTCCAGCTAGCTGGGAGCTCAGCAGAGCCACTGCTCCTCATCATGGCAAGATAATCTCCTGCAGGAGATGCTGCTGCACCAATCCTGCTGCTGTGGTCTCAGGTCAGAGCAGCCAGGATCTCCCACCTCTCACTGTGGTGGGCATTTGTCCATGTGAGAAGCAGCTGCTCTTGGCTCCCAGTTCCTTTGCAGCTCAGTGGCAACCTGGGGAGTCTGACAATGCAATCCCTGCCTTTTCTTTTCTGTCTTTTCAGGATTTAATATTCACTGTTACTGATTCAGACTTACTATCTTCTAGAAGTTGCCTAATCCTCTTCATTGGAGCGGTTTCAGCTCTAAAACTTTCTCATCTTCCCCCACCTCGTCATGACTACACCAGAGCAATGTTTCCACCCATTTTCCTGTCTTTTAGAGGCATTCCCTCACCCTGTTCCTCCTCCTGCTCTCTGACAGACAGCTGAAGCCCACTGAGTATTTCAGTGCTTGGTATTCTCAGTGCACACCATCCAGCTGCCTGGAGTGGAAGGTGCAAGTTTAACATTCAGGACAGTTCAGCCTGAGACCATTTCCCATCACTCAGCCTGCTCTGCCTGGATGAATCCTCTCACCACACCCTGACAGCAAGCCAGGCTGAGATGTGGGTGTGAGGTGTGGACATCCTTCCCTTTATCCATGCTATGCCCTGTTTGGCTTCCACTGGAAGAAATCCCACTGAATGGGCAGGTAAATTCCAGCTGGTCCTGTGAGCTGGGCAGCATGGGGACAAGCAGATGTCACCCCAGAGAATGGGCCTTTAAGGACAGCTGTAGCATGAATAACTGGTTTTATTACATTTAGGGTTTTTTCACTTTTCCCTGTCTATAATCTAATATTGTTTTTCTAGCTGCAGTATGTCTCTTACTACAAGTATTCTAAAACAGCTAAAACAACATAAATGCTTATATTTGCCATAAGCATGGCATATTAAAATATATTTACATCTCAAAAATTTTAACCTGAAGCAGACTTGATATTATCTAAATAATTTGTTTAGGCCGATGTAAAATAATCTCCTTCTCTTCCAGGGGAGATATAATATTTACAGAATCTTATCTTCAGAAACAGAATTTGTATTTTAAGCTTGCAAATTACAATTTGCATGTTAAGAGGAGTCAAGCTGCAAAGGAATTAGGAGCATGTGAACAGCAAAGGAAGAAAAAAATTGCTGAAATGTATCACCATTACTAAGATAATATATGGCAATCTTATGACAGGTAAATGTATAAGTACTTATTTGCCAACGCAGAACACTCTCTATGGAACATTGATTTAAATATAGCCGTGTCTTCCTCTCTTCAGTGTGTCATAATGTAGTAGTAGTAGTATGTCCTCTGATGTCCTCTGCTTTCACAGCTGATACAGGGACCCAGCCAGAAAGATGAGAGGAAATGGGTGGGGAGTAGCAGGCTGCAGTCATTGCCTTGATGCATGCAGTGGTGTAGAACCAGTGCATTTCTGGAACTGGTAGGAATTGTTATTAACACCAGGCTAGGAATGCACATCCCCGTGGTCACTCAGCTGTGGATTAAGGTGACATCCATTGCAGCAGCACAAATTGACTGGTATCATTAAAGCTGAGATGCCATTTCTATGCCATGAGTGGTGGCCTCTATGCTCCTCTTCTTCTGCGTCTGTTACAAGCAATAGCACAATGACAACTCTGCATTCAGATTGTCACAGTGTGAGCAACAGTAATGGCTGTAAAGGAGCCCTAATGCTGTGTCAATTAAACCATATGCATTTTAAATGTGCTGAAGTCTGAAGCCACATAATAGGTTGCAATCACTCAGAAGAGCTTATAATAGCATATTACTTAAATCAATCTATGTCAGCTGTCCTCAGCCCAGTGTAGGGTGAAGGTCTTTTTTGCAGTCTTCCTGGCTGGGTGTGCACTGTAATTGGTCACTGCAGGTTGGCAAGAACAGGATGACTTCCTTCTCCAGGGCTTCCCCAAGTGCTCTTTCCCAATTGAAATGGAGGCTCACTCCCTCTTAACTACACTGTGACCTTCACTGGTAGTTGTTACTGTCAAACAATTTTAAAAAGGTGTCCAGGTAAAAATAGAGGGGGTTTTAATGTTGCCATAGCTGCAATAAATTTCCTGTAGATTGGATAGCTTTTTAATCTATTGGAAGTTGTGTCCTTTTAAGTAATCTCCCGCTGGTCCACCTCTTCTGCTCATCCCAGCCCTGTGGGATCAGGTCAGGGTTTCCATCTTAAGAGCTTGTCTTTGCCTCCACATGGCTGTACAGATGGGCTGCACTCTTCTGTCCAAGATCTCTGAGCCAGAACAGGTTCCTGAAAGTAGCTTAAGGCTTTTGTCTGCAGTGACACCTAAAGATTTGTCTGAGGCTTTGCCTGTGAGTGCCACAAAAAACATTTGTGCTGTTGCTGTGCCCAGATCCAGAATAGCAAGGCCACAGTCAGGAGGCCTCCTTGGCCTCACCCTGGGTCCATCCCTGCCAGAGGGACTCTGGTGCTGGTCTCAGGCTCCACCACCCTTCACTCAGAGGATTTTGTAAAAGTTGTGTGAAACAGGCCTGTGAAACCATCGATGTTTCACCTCTTTCAGAAGGGGGCCATGTGTGCAGCTCCAGCACCCTCCAGGCCTTGAGGACGCACTGCTCAGGGCAGCAGCTTCTCTGGCAGAAAAAGAGGCTCTGAGGGCCTTTTTTGTTCAGTTTTTTTGGGTTTTTTTATCTGCAGCATTTTATTGAGATGATAACAGTGAGGTGTCAGACTTTTCTGAATGCTCAGAAAGAGCTCCTTTCTGCATCTTCTGTCTAGTCAGCCTGTCACTCCAGGGCCTTGCATTACAGAGAGGGTGAGGAGAGGCAGCAGCAGCTGTCACAAGGAGTTGATGGTGCTTTAGGGGGTCAGTGGTTTCTATCTCTTGCAAAAGAACCTAAAGAACTGAATTTGGGCTCCTCCTCAGGCAGGACGAAGGCAGCAGCTCCATAAGTGCCTTTGCCATGCCAGGCTCACTGCACTTCTCACAGCTCCCAAAGAGCATGTCTGTCTCACACCACAAATATTGATCAGCCCACAGCAGGGAGAGAACTGTGTTTTGGAGCATAAGGAGGCAGGCCAAGCTTGATTTTTTCCTTCATGAGTTACCTTGCTAGGGTGTTTCTTCTCTCCATGTCAGGCAGTATGTGCTCCACAGTTAACCTGAGAAACTCCAGGGGAGTTTTGGTGTTGACACTGGTCAGGGTAAGCCCAAGCTCACAAAACACTGGAAAGGGGCTGAAGGTATAGCGTGCTTCCAACCAGAGTTCATGAAGCCATAGAAAGACACAACTGCCATTTTTAGTCAAGTGTGTTGCAGTGCATTGCATCCAAAACACTGAGGACTGGAAAACATGTGGGCATCTCAAGTGCAGTCCAACCTCTGGGTTGTTCCATATTTTCAGCATGTTGTAAAATTGCTTCAGGGTGGAGAGTAACTGCTAGAGCCATAAAAATGCACATTTGGTTAGGTCAAAAATGGATAGTGCAAGTTTTGGACTTTTTGGATTTCAAAGTATGGGTCCAGTTCTCATTGCCCCTGGCACTGCATCTCTTCAAGACTGGGAATTCTAAAATATTGTTCCTGATTTTGGGGATTACAGAGAATAAGGAAGAGTACCAGATGAAGGTGAGTCACTGACCACTGCCATTCCTTTCATCTAACTCAGCAGAATATTTTCCTAACCTTCACTCATCCTTTTTATCTCCACTGCCTTTTTATCCCTACCTTTATTTTTGTTTTCTACTTCTCTGGTTTGTTTCCATGCTATGTTTTGCTCCATTTTTAGCTGTTTAATCCCTTCCACATCCCCTTTCCAAAGATTTCCGAGCATTCTTTGAATTTGTTGTCGAGAAGTTTCATCTGGCAAATCCCACCTTCCATTTCGCTCCCCCAGAGGCACATTTAGATGCTAAATGGGCTCAGTTCTTCTGCAGAAAATGGGAGTTGAGGCACGGAGGGATGTGAGAGGCATCAGAATGTGGCTCAGCTCCACGCTCTCTCCCCCAGTGCGAATGCAGAGCGAAGGAGTCATCGCAGGAGTGGGATGGTGAGGGAGAGGCACACTGCTGTGTGGCATCTCCTCACCTCCCTCTGGTCCAAGCAGCATCTGGAGGAAGACAACCCACTCAGCTGATGTACTCAGCCTCCTGCTAGCACCCCAAGCAAGGACTGGCACCCCAAGCAAGGGCAGCAGGATTTTCCTTCAGTAAGATGCCACCTAGATACTGTAGCATGGCAACAGAGTGCCTGGTAGCCGTGCTCGAGATATAGCACAAACCACTTCTCTGTGTTGCTGTCTCCAAGGAGTAGTTCAATATAAGTCAGTCCTGTAACATCAGTTTGACACCAGCCTATGTCTTTGCCACATTAATTCAATTTATTACCCAGTTTGATCCACACTTTGCATTCTATTTAGGATGCCAGGGGACCTGTTCATCCCTAATGACTGAAGAAGCATTTGTGTTTTATAAGCTATTTGGGACACACCATAAGGAACTAAAAGTGTCTGCTTTATTTTCATTGTTAAATTTACCATGTACCCAATTCAGATGCTGTCGAAATTGATAGCAAATTTGCCAGAGACCACTGCAGCTGAAATGCTTTCTGGAATTTAAGGACCCCTGTAAAAAAATTACAGATGTTCTCCCCCAAAAAAGACCTACTGCTCATAAATAGTACATGACAAATGTTGTGAAGGGTGGGGAGGAAATTACAAAATGATATTTTGTTTTTCTGTCTTTTATCTCTAGCTAAACTTTGATCTCTATAAAGTGTTTCTACCATCATTTGTAAGACTTTCCTTAGTCTTTACTTGGTAGCACATTAAAATTCAGCTGACTAATTTCACTGTTTTTCTTTGATCTTTTTCCTTCAATGTGAACTACTCTAGCTGAAGAGTTTGCATTTGCCTGAACAAAATTCATCTTCCTTTTTCTGCACACTCAGACAAGCGGGAGTTTCCCTGTTCTGTATTTTCCCTACCTATCCCTGCTTATTCCAGTGTATTGCTCCTTTCTTTGCCTACACTCTTCTTTCTAAGTGGTCCTTTGCTGCCTCAAATATTCGACTTCTGCAAGTGACAGGTCTCTGGCGTGTCACACACGACACAAAGGACTGACACCCACACGATGCGATGTTCGAGACAGAAAAGAGGAGGGTTTATTTACAGAATCAACATTTATTGAATTCCAGAAGTGACCATGGATTGGAGGAAGAAAATCTTCCTCCTCAACCACACTGGACAACCCAACAGTCCATCAACAGTATCCTCCTTATGAAAAGAATGTAAACATTGTTAGATTTTACAATAACAAAAAAGGTTATTTATATAAAATTGTATCTGACTCCATAACAAAAGGTAAACACAGAAGGCTAAAAATAAAACTTTACAAAACTCCTTAAAGGGACAGAAGAGAACAGCAAAAACCCAGACAACAATCCCTCAAGCCAGCTGCCCCTATGGATTACAGAGCCATAGAGGACAGTTTCCCTGTTGAGTTAGCTATCACAACACTGCCCATTAGTGCTGCTGAAGTCCATACTCCTTTTTAAAATAATGTATTTGTATAGGAATGAATATTATGGAGTTTGGAGTGTGGGATAGGGGATCAGTAGTAAGGGCACAATGATGACACAAGTTTAGTAAAAAACCAAGAAAAATAATATCAGGCTTCTTGCATACTTCTGAGTCATACTTCTTAGTCTTTATTGTTGCAGTGCTTGTGATGGTTGAGATGCCTAGACCATACACTTTTCCCAGCCCCACCCCAGTAAAAATGGACAAGCCATGCCTGGAAGTGCAGCAGGGGCACTTTGGGAGTGCAGCACAGCACACACAGGCTGGGCCATCGAAGCAGCAGCAGACTCCCTCAGCCACCAGCACAGGGATGATTAGAGACAGACGTGCTCCCCATGTCTCCCACCCACTCACTGCTCGCTTGCTCCTCAAGGGAGCAAAGCAAACATATTTTCCTTGTCCCTTATAAACAGACCCCACTGCTGTCAAAACCCCAACCTATGAGCACTGTGTGCATATGCTTGTGTACACACACTCAGACTCCACCTGCTTCTCTCTGCACAAGATCCGTGTTAACCCTCTGCAGAATGGAAAAGCATTTTAGAAACTCCTCAGAGATGTACAAAGGATTGGTTAGAATGCTGTTTACTCATTCCACAATTGTGAAATCAAACTACATGTTATGGCCCAGGCTTCTTTTCCCATTGGGGAATACTGCCTGTCCTCAGGACAGGAAGATTTTTTTTACAGGGCAGTGCAGAACTTGGAGCACAGTGATTTATCTAGGTGGGCCCTCACCATATGGTAGTTTCACCTGTCACACATGCCAGATGATGCTTGATGCTTAGCCAGAATTATCTTTAAGAGTTGGCCAATATACCTTTACAGGCAAACAGTTGTTCACATTATATTCTAGTAATGTGGTGATTTGACACAAATCAGTGCAAATTAAAAGAGGAATTAATCTGCAGGGCTCTGTGGTGGCAAGGTGATATGCTGGAGAAGAAAAAAATAGCAGAATTTCCTTTGTGAACAAACCTTGACACCTTGGGACAAATCCATTAAGTGATATCCTGCCACCCAAATTATTTTCATTCAATCCAGTTTTCCCATTTTCATCAAACCCTTGATAACATATGGAGCTTGAGCTGTAGAAAGGTTATCCAGTTAACTCAACTGATTTTTTGTGACACATATATCCAAGGTGTCTGGACAGATGAGAAGAGAGTCTCTCCTCTAACTGTTGCCCACCTGGCCTTGTGCTAAAGAAGAGCCATTTGGGGTGCAAAGGGAATTGTGTATTGTTCATTTGATGTGCCAGTTCACCACCTCTGGCTACCTATGACACCAGTCAGGGCTACCTGATGCTGATCCTGAAAGGTGTGATTCCCTGCCCTGCAATGCTGTGGACTGGCTTCACCTAACATGACAGTTTTTCTGTTTAACTCTACACATCATAACCTCCTTTGATCCTCTTTCTTTCCTTTTCCAGACCAGGGCATCTCTGACCGTACTGGATTCCAGTCTGAGTGAGAAGGGTTTTCTCTCTCAAAATATTGTCCAGAGAGTTAACTTCCAGACAAATCCTGTGTGGGAGAGCACAACAGCTCTCACCCACAGGGTTATTCTGAGCTCAGCAAATCAATGCTGTCTCTGCTGAGAAGCAGGAAGAAAGTCTCCACTGGCAGAGGAGGGGTGAAGCACTCACCAACTTGTCAGATCACATCATCTCACGAATGCATCATGCAAGGCAGCGCCTCTGAGAAAGCAGTTTGACTCCCTCTGCTTCACCATCGTGCTGATGATGAGTTGGTAATTCTGCATATCTATCAGTACCTACATTCTTTCCCTATCCAAGCCATGGGTCCTTTAGGCCAGATGTACCTGGCTGTAGGCTGGTGTCATTGCCTGATTTACCACATACCTGCCAGCCATTTAACTCTTTTGCTTTGTACTGTGTCTTTCCTCCTGGTACAACCTGCAATGAAACTGCAGCTCTATTGTTTTTTCCACTAGCAGGCAGACACAACAATCCAGGTCACAGACTGCTCTAGGACAAATGTGGGGAGAAATGATAATTATTTTTGCCTTAACTCTCTGCATGCATGGTGGGAACCACAAGCAGAAAACATCAGCCCTCTGCTTCGAATTTACTTTCTCATTTCTATATATCTCTCCCTGCTTCTCACATGCATCCCCCTTCCAGCTTTGCTTCTGGAGATTAAGAGAGCTCTGAAGATTGATACTTTTTCACATCTCTATAAGTATTGACAGCTGTTTTCTCCTATTGAATGCAAAGGGTGTGTGCATCCAAAATCTTCTATTTACTCTGAAGCTTCTCGTTCACCTTCATAACACTGGCCACATAAATCCCCTGAGAACAACCAGAAAAGTGGAAGCTTGCTGGTCTCAAATTTCCTGAGCTGCTCTCAAGGCATAGAAAGCATTCTCCTTGATATTTATAGAATGTCATTAATATCTAGGGATGAAATACAAAAATAAACCAAAAATAAGCCCAAGGGGTTGCAGCCTTCTTTGGGTGCATCCACCTGCTCTTGCCTGGGCTCCTCCACAGGCTGCAGGAGGATCTCTGCTCCACCATGAACTTCCATGGGCTGCAGGGGAATCTCAGGTTTGGCATCTCCTCCCCACTCCTGTTCCATTGACCTTGGTGTCTGCAGGGCTGTTGCTCTCACATCTCCTCACTCCTCTCTCTGGCTGCCATTGCACAGCAGATTTTCCTCTTCTTAAAATACATTATCCCAGAGGTGTTCCCACCATCACTGGTGGCTTCAGCCTTGGCCAGCAGTGGATCTGTTTTGCAGCCAGCTGGGATTGGCTCCGTGGGACATGAGGGAACCTTCTGGCAGCTTCTCATAGAAGACACCTCTCTAGCCCCCCTCACTACCAAAACTTTGCCATGCAGCCCCAATGCAATTAGTTATTTACATAAACATTGCCATGATGTGTGGAGGAGTAAGAAGCACTGACCAGGATCTCACCAACATTCACGGATAAAGAAAAGAGAGAAAAAATTTTGGGCTGCAGCCGCATAAAATCATTCACAAATCAGAAGTGAGTAATTTACTTCATCTGTAACAGGAATAAGCTTTTGGGCATAATTTTTCTTTCCATTGGTTTTAAAGGACTGTTAAACCTTATGTAGGTGCCTAACAGTAGATGGGATACAGATATACAACAAATTGATAAGAAGGTTAAAAATAAGACTGATGTAGAGACACGAACAAGGACATTCACTTGTAAGACAAAGGCAACATCCTCAGCAAATTTTCCTTGTAAAAAAAGTCACTCCATAGGCAGCAAATACAACTGAGCCTGCTTTCAGGGACATCATTCTACTACATTGTCACCAGCTCCACTCAGAATTTTTGTATTATTTCTTATTACAGTACCCTCACAGCAGGCCATGTCACATTTTTCACCCAACTTTGCCAAGGGCCAGGGGCAGCCAGCCTTGGCACACACAGTCACAGTGCTGCATCCATCAGCAAATGCTGCCTGGCTGAGGAGCTGCCACTCTCACTGCCAGATCATCACTGGAATTGCCCAGTTTCTTTCCTGGGTAGTGATTTCACAGGAAATCAGACCAAAGAAGATATCACGAAGCTAAGATGGAGGATGGATGGCAGTAAATGCACATTTTGTCCTGTGTTTGCCAATCTGAATTTTGTCCAAATTAGGTAATTCATGCTTCAGGGTTCTGTTTTGTCTTTTTTTTTTTCTTTTCTTGAAAAGCAGAAGATTGCTTCATGCAAGGCAGTATCAAAGCTGCTCCCTTTGAAGGACTTTTGCACTTCTGCTCTATTAGAAAAATATTTAGAAACTCTTTCTCCACCTGCTTCATATAGTGTCATGAATTTTAACAGGATGGAAAAACAGGTTGCTTTGCAAAAGCTGCAAATAAAGAGACCCTGTATGCTCCATTAACTCAAGAGGCAACACCAGGTAAGACCTGTGGAGCATCTGACTCAAAAATTTCAGGGTAAATCACCAGAGCCACAAGTTAATTCCTACCTTAACACGTGTCTCAGGCACCAATCCCATGGCAGAGAGTGATCCAAGTGCTATCCTGATATTACTGTGTAAGCAGTTCAGAGTGCAACTTTATTGTTTCACACATAAACGAGGCTTTGAACATCTTGATTCTTCCAACCTGTTTGAATTCATGGCAAAAATGGCCTATACCCAGAGCAGCTTGACTGTGATCCCAGTGGCTCTTAAAGGTCAGGCAGGTGAGGTGCAGGGGGAGCAGAGAGATGCAGGAGCAAAGGAAGAGACTCAGACATATAAAAAGGGTGTTATCAGTTTACTACGTGGTCTGACTGCTTTGGACCCTACAACTCAGCAGCCCAGCTCTGTTCTTGAGGAAAGGATGTTCTCATGAAAGATTCAAAACTTCCTTAAGCACTGTCTTCAGTTTCTGAGGATACCCAGAGTGTTTCAAAAAGCAGGCTCCTGCAGCTGACTTGCCAGGAAGGCTTTAATTCTGGTGTAGCCTCCAGAACTGTGCAGAAAGCAAGAGTTTCCCCCTCTGTTGTGCCATGAATCCTGCCTTTCTAGAGAATGTGTGTCATTATATCCCACAAAGGCATCTGCAATTGATTTGCAAGTGATCACTTAGCAGAATGGAGGCCTGGTCTACAACACAAATAAAGGATAATAAATGGCAGGCTTCCAAACTCTTCCTAAACCAGGCACTTATAATCCAATCTTCTAAAAATTTGGACCAGATTTTCAACTGGAACACTCCACACCGTCTCTAACCAGTCCTTTAAATGCACATTTAAGAAGGAAAGAAAGATAATCCTGTGATTAATCCCAAGAAATGGGTTCAAGGGGGATCTCAGGCCAGTGGCAGAGTTGGAGATTGGCTTACTGAGTCAGTTAATATGGCTTAACTTGTCAGTGTGTCCATTCTCCAAAAGGGCAAACAAGAATTCACATCTCTTTGGCACTGTGTTAAAGTTTTCAGGTTTTTGAAGGGCTTTAGGACTTCCAGATAGAGATTGTGTATTGCACATTATGGTGGTTTGCTTAAAGTTCAAGTAGTTCCTTTGGTGAACACACACCTGCAGAAGTGCCACCTGTCAAAGACAGAAAACAATGTTTATTCCAAGAATGTGAGGAGAGAACACAGAGCAAATGTTCCTCAAAGTAAAATATTAGAGTTATACAGAATCAAAACTTTTATTTTCTGTGGATGAATACCCAGCAGTTCTGTGCTCATTTGAAAACAGCAAACTTTTATTTTTCCACTGATTTAGCTTGAATTGGTTTTTTCTCTGTTACTAGACAAAGACAGTGAAGCTTACATTTTCAAAAGTCTTCAAGGAAAATGGCTTTGGGTAACTCCCAGTAACATCAAGGAGAATTGCAAAGCTAAAACCTGAACACTGGAAAGTCCTGAAAATCTAGCTTAGTTGTAGGCCATAAAAATAAGGACTCTAATGAAAATCTTTTTAAATGCAGTAGCACAAACATAGAACTAAAATATGAGCTATAGAGAAACTACAGGGAGATGGTGTCCATCATTTTGTAGGCAAACTGTTTTCATAGTTAAACCTGTTTGTGTATGCTGGATGATAAATGCCTCCTGCTTTCAAGGAGTCCTTAAAAAGAAAAAAACTTTTTAAGAGATGCCTACCAACTCTGTTGCCATGGCAGCTGCAAGCATCAGTGATAACCCAGAATTTCTAGGTTATAGTGTGCATGCAACCCCATTAACAAGTTCTAAAGAGTAGTCCACATTAGTGATAGATAAGGTCATCTGGTGGCTCAGTGTCACAGCTTGGAATTCAATCAGAGAAGATCTAGATCCAAGCAAGGGCTGTTTCTGATACACCCTGTTCCCACACATTAATGATACACAGGGTGGAAGATGATTATACCTTCTAGACAAAAATTTTACCTGAAGTTTGCAGGCTGCCTGTGCTGCTGCAGTCTGCACTTGAAAGGTGGGAGATGGAAGCATTGAGAAATCAGAAAGCTAGGCACAGAGAACTTGAGATCACATGCAAGGAATCAAGAATAAATACTGGTTTTTTGCTGTCTCTCAGCTGGGTGAACGTTGTTTTCATTACTCAAGCGTCAGCTTTTCTAAAAAAAAGTCACTGCCAGATTCTTGTTTCCTTTCACTTCAAATCTGGGACATGCCCATCTTTTTTAAGGCCTCTTTGGAATCAGAGGAGACAAGGACAAAGCACAGAAGGGCAAAAGTTAGGATTTTTCCTACTGCCTAGTCTCAGATTCCCTCACCACTGTGAGGGAATTTCCTACCAGTCATTGGTGTCTCGTGCCCTGTGTCATTGCAGGAAAAGCTACAGTGGCTCTCTGCTTGCTAATGCTTGTCTCTTACCAAAGCCCTGAGGAGCACCTGCAGCATCTCCAGGGCAACAGTGGTTCTGGAGAAGAGCCTCCATCGTGCCCCAGGATGCTCAGAGCACCCCAGTCCCCCATCACCTTGTCTCTGCATCACCCTTTCCTGTCTGGAAAATCGAGATGATGTTTCCTTTTCCCCCCTTGCTGTGTGTTCCCTGTCCTTGCTGCATTAGCTGCCTCAAGCAGGAGCTGCCTGCAGTGGTAGTGATGGACCTGCTAAATAAATAATTTCAGGAAGCTGCTTCCTCCCAGTTCCATGAGCTTGGGCCTTCTTCTCCCTTGCACACCTGAACAACAGAGAGAAGGAAATGAGCTCTAGCTCTGGCTCTGGAGTACACCATATGTGCAACTTCCCATTCTGTTTAGATGGCTTTGCCTTTCTGTTGTTCTCCAGGTCCATTACTTCCACATATTTTTTCAGACCCAAAGAAGTAATTTATTGTTATGTCACATAGTGCTTAAAGTAAATGAAAGGATTAATATGGCTCATTTATTTAAAGCATCTGGAAATAAATGTTCAGTTTGCTTGAGTGAGGAAAGGGAATTCCTACTTATTGACAACTTTACATAAATATCAAACATCTTGAAATATATACTGCTGAAATATTTTGAAACATTCAGTGCATCTAAATACAGTTTTCTCCCCTTATAATGAAGATTTCCAGAAACAGACTGATCATCATACTGACTGGACTAGAGAAACACGTTTATTTCACATATTTTATTATTCCATTATTTTATTTCAGAATTTTGTGGGTGAAATCAGTTTCTAGTGCAAATAATTAATCTAATTCAGATTTTATCCAACCTAAACCAGTCAGTTTTGCTTGTCATGAATCTTTCTACAAGGGACACTAAATAATTGCAGTTCATCTTCCATTCAAGAAGTCTCTAATTGATATTAGACCTTATCTAATTGATAAGGTCTGATTCATTACAATAATTATAAAGCAACACTCATATATTTTCTGAAGCCATGGTGGCAAACTCCCACTATCATTAATATTGGATCTTTGCACTTCTGAATTTTCCAGGATTAAAAATTGGATCCAGATCAGACTTGAATATACAGTTCAATCTGCCACATTAACTATAGTGCAAAGAGCTGATGCATGTATGCTCCTTTCATACTAGCTGTGAGAATATAGATTATATCTAGCTTGTTATAAAAACTGACACTGGAATATTAACCCATAAAACCCATGAGGAAACATGAACCAGGAGACAGAGTTTTATCTGCTGTACTATATGCGTGAATCACTTTTTATTTTACATCAGAAGTCCTAGAGCTGGAGTTACTGAATTGTCCAACCCCAGTCCAAACAAATTCCTAAATTAACTCACAGGCTTGACAGTATATATCTTTCCCACCATGATCTTGCTTAGGATAGCAAACAGACCTATTATAAAAACACCTCATATGTGCAGAAATGTGAAGGCATGCCAGCACTTCTTGGAAATGGATCCAAGATTCCATTTTGGTTAAGATGAGACGAAAAAAATGTCAGTCATTTGGTATTGCCTTAAGGCAGCGTTTAAGAATAAAAAAAAAATTAAAAAAAAAAAAAGGAAAAAGATGCTGTGTGATTGCTGAAATGCATGGGCGGGCTATGATGATTTCAGTTCCTCAAATAGCTGCACTGTAGAACAGGGCAGGATAAAGATAGAGTGCTCTGAGATCCCCTGGTAAAAGGCATTATCAGTGGAATGAGTATTTTAATTGCTTTCATACTGTTGATTTCAAACTTGAAACCACCGAAGATGCATCAGTCTTGGTATGACAGAGAGTTCCTGTGAAGGAGAAAATAGAAAAAATACTCTTCACATTTGCTGTCATTTTCAATTCTTTTCTTTTAGCACTCTTCCTTCCTGCTGCCATTCTCTTCCTTGCCCTTATTTCCATTGAATAAACTAAGAAAAACTCATAATTTAAAACTTTGTAGAGAATGAATGGAATAGGTTCAAGGGAAAAAAAAAAAAAAAAAAAAAAAACCCAGCTGGACCTGTTTTCTTCCTACCACTAAATAATACACCATGCAAACCATTCAAATAGTTCAAAAAACTTCTTTTCCTAATTATTATTTTCATGTTAAGTTCAGTGAGGTGGAGAATAAAAAATTTCAACAGGCTGCAGTGCTCTTCTGGAGAACAACAGCTAGTAAATTTTATGCAGGTGACAGACTTGAAGTGCTCTTTCCTTGGAGAAAGGATAGAAATTGCTGAAAGAATTTTTGAATGTTTTCATTGAGTAGCTTTTCTATTTTACCAGTGAAAGCTGGGAACACCTGGACCTAGAGAATCCAGGGATGATTTTGCAAACTGAACACCTTCTCCTCCCCCATCCCTCACCCAGATTAGGTAAACCAAGCAGATTTTAATTCTGTGCCAGAGAATGCATTAAACACAAACACACCCCCTCAGATGCTGCTCAATAAAAATCACTTCTACTAGGATTAAACTTTAAATATCTCCCATGAAGACCCTGCTTAATCATCCAGCTGTGCTGTGTTCAGCTGCCTGGATTTCCTTCCCTTTCGAGCACTGCTTTTGTTACTTAACCTGCATTTTCCAGGAGCAGTTTAAACCTATTGTGTCACACTCTGCCTTTGATACCTAATGAAAATAATGGGTTTCCCCGTATGCAAGGAAGACAAGCCTGGTGTTGAGGAAAGCCTGAGGGCTGCCCCTGAGAGTACAGACACAGCTATTATCTTTCCTGTGAAGACATTACTACTCCATAGCTCCAGGAAACATGCAGTAAAATGTTCAATTAAAGTGGATTACATGTTCTTAGCTGGTCAGCTATAATACCTAAGCTTGAAAATGTATTAGGGGACCCAGGAAAGAACAGTGCTTCTTTGCTAACCTCAGAATTCTGCCCTTTATGTTCTGGATGCATTTTGCTTTCATGTTCTTTGCAAATTTTCCTGGAAGCAACCCAGTTTTACAGAATGGCTGCTTTTACTACAAGCATTACTTCCTGCACAAAATCTGTTCTGAATACCCTTGCATTGCAACAAGTTAAACTGGGAAGGGGAGTCATTTACTTCTATAGTCTTCTACATTACTTCGTTGCAATCAATTTTTTATGATGTACATTCAGTTCTTTCACTGCTCTCCAGTATGTCCCCTGCAAATATCCAGGCACCAAAACCCTTCAAGAATTAGTTATCCAGATATCTGTTTCCTCTGTTCTGATCCAAGGCAGGTTCTGCTCTGACATGACATGAGAGATGTAAGGTAACTGAGCACTCCTGTGGCACATGCTTTTATTTCCTGCTGTAGCTACATGGCAGTTTGCAAGGGCTGCAAAAGTCATGCCTTGTTATATGGTAGGGATTGCTTTCCACTGGCTCCTGTAACAACTATTACTGGAGGGAAAGAACATGATGAATGTTAGAGTGAAAGAAATAAAGCTCTGTTGGAGCAAGTCCCTGAGAGCCCTTCTATTTATTCAAGTTCAGTGTTTTAGGAAGTCATTACAATGAGCCATCCCAAAAACCAGCTCAGCAGAAAAATGTATTTAACTGAAAGCTATTGTATTCAGCTCTCAGGGCAGACACAGCACACTGTGTTAATTCAAGAATTAGAGCTCTTTGTTTAATCCCCTTATTTCCTCCTTTCAGCCTGGCATTGTTCCTTCTCTCACTCCCAGACAAACAGGGAGAGGCAGGTCCATTACTTTCACCCCAAGGCCCAGCAGAAACCTGCCAGCACAACCCAGACTTATCCTTCCACTGCTTCAAGCTTTCTAAATGCAACAAGTGACTGACTGCAGCTCTTGTCTCTAGAGGAACTGCCTAGAAAAACAACTCCTTGCTTTACTTTATCACCATCTGGGAAGACCTCCCTGATTCACAAGCTGACATGGAAGTTCAATTGAATTTTTACCCACTCTCCCTCTTAATAATTTTTAGCCAAAACCCCCTGAGGAATAAGTGTCCTCACTCTAAAGTAAATCTATCAGCCAGGGTAGCTGTGTCTCAGTGTGGAGTGATATACAGAGCTGTCTCCACTTCCTCCTCCTGACTGGAAACTCAGCTGGATGCAGGAAGGGATGAGGCCCTTTAAAATCCCCTCAGCATCAGAGGTGCACCCTTAATATGGAACTGGCAGCTGCTCCTGTATGAAAATTTAAACACTTTAAGGTGTCTTTTAAGTGGTGCAAAAGGAGGAAAAACACCACAGATGATAAATAATCCGAGGCTTCTCAACACAAACACAGCCTGCTGCAATGCCCATTTTTTCAAATAGATGCAACCACCTTCCATTACAAACCTGCAGCTTAAGGCTGGAAGATGCAGCTTAATAGATCAGCAAACAATATGTAACTTATTACAGCTTCACTTAATGTAACTGTGGTTACACAGAGCTCTTTGCTTTTTAAGTCAGTACCAGAGACACAAGTTTACCAAAGAAACTTGTGTAAATGTGTCTGTGTATATGTGTGTTCAAGTATGTGAAGGAGGGCAAGGGATTCATCTCATGGCAGACAAATGGTAGGTGTTGTGCTCTTTTTAAAGTATTTTTTTTCTGTGTGTAACATTTCTCATGTGGTTTAGAATTATTTTACCAAAACTTAATTTAGAATAATTAAATATCTTCCATTTAGAGTATTTCTTATATTCCAGTACATCTTACTCCTACTCTCCCAGACTGATCTTTCTGCATATGCAAAAGTAGCAAATAACTGAGCTATGTAGCAGTCAATAGTTGATATTTTCTATTCCAAATGGAAGGAGAATATGTTGGTTCCCAGGAATTATGGGCTAGCTCCTTGAAACACGTGAATTGTAAAGATGAATGGCACGATCCATAAAATCAGAAAATGTTATCACACTTGGGAAAAGAAGCAGTAACTGCTGCAAAGGATTTCTGCTTTTTTTTCCTCTGTAACAGTGAGCTTGTCAGAGCTGTAAGTGTTTGCAGTGATGTAGCTATGGGGATGAAGTCACACAGCCAGCAAAACTGTGGTAAAGATAAGGCTGAGCACTATTTTCAATGCTGTGACTTGTAATGAGTTTATGGAAGGCAGGTATCCCCCTCAGATTTGTGGAAGAGGGAAGGAATTATACTATCTTCATCACATTGCTAATAAAATATCTCAGAGAAATCCTACAGAGTTGCAGAAAGATTTATCAGGCTCATGATTTCCAAAGTCACTATTTTGCTAGAGAATGATGCAGTGTTGTCATTACTGACCCTAATACATCAGGAGAATTGCACAAGCCACAGTGCCAGGGTCAGTTCCCATGGGAGACAAGCCAGATTTTCCAAGGGAAGGGGTAGCAGAAGCTTAGGGTGCACGTATCCAGAACAGACCTCATTTGCATAAACTGTGCTGGCATTTAGTTCAGTAAGGAGTTCTTTATAACACTACAGTGAGATGTTATTGTAGCTTTAGTTAAACGCTGCATTTTCTCTTAGCATGAGTTATCACAACATCAAGCCATTACTATCAGTTAATGGAAACCCAGCACTATGGCACCACAAGCTATCGTAACATTTCCTGGAAAACACATATGATATTTCCAGAAGGCATCCTAAACTACTTTTTTAACTGCTTTGCATTCCAGGAAAGAAACACCACAAGCAATAAACCCTTGTAAGCATTTTTTTTTAATAGCTAACATTTCCGAATTAGGAGGAGAAAAAAGAAAAAAATAAAGAAAAATAAATAGTCTCAGTAGTTTTCTCTTAAGCTGAGATTTGCTGGAGAGTATAGCATCTCAGAACTCTCTATTTAGAACTTTTTTCTTTGCAAGAAATGCAGCTGAAAGGGGCAAGACACGAGAGGTTTGGAAGAGGCTTTCACTGGGCAGTCTGCAGTTCCAGCACCTTCGTAAACTGCTTACTTACAAAGGAGCCATTTTGGTAGTACAAATCTAGAGTGATTGCAAGCTGTTACCCAGCATGTGGCATTTGCAATGTGCTGTCTGAAGACCCACAGCCAGGGAGAGGCTGAGTGACAGGTGAACAAAGTGATTTCTGAGAGCAGAGTGAACAGGTGACACAGCAGATCTCTCAGACTGCCTTCATAGCAGAGGTTCCCTAGCCCTCTGATCATCTTCCTGGCCTCCTCTGGGCCCACTCCAACAGATCCATGTCTCTCTTGTGCTGGGGGCCCCAGAGCTGGATGTAGCACTGCAGGTGGGGTTTAAGGAGGGCAAAGCAGGGCAGAGCAGAGGGATAGAATCCCCTGCCTTGCCCTGATGCCTACAGCGCTGTTGATGCAGCCCAGGACATATTCGGATTCTGGGCTGTGAATGCACATTGTTGCCTCATGTGTCCAGCTTCTCACCCACGAGAACACCCAAGTCCTTCTCAGGGCTGCTCTCAATGACTTCTCCCAGTTTGTGCTCATGTCTGGGAGGCCTTGAGGGACTCCAGTGAGCTGATGCCTAAGGCAGCCTCAGGTTACACACACTATTAAAGTGTTGCTTACTGAAAGCATCAACATTATTACTGTGAACCATCTGGCTCAGGCTTCCTGGATAGGTTGCTGAGAAAAGGAGACTTAGCCCTGAGAAATACTTTGTATACCATGGACTCCTGAGGAAAGGATCAAGAGAAATCAGCAGTGGTTGATTCCCCTGCTGTAGTTATTGCTTTTTGAAGCTGTGAGGGAATAGATGTGTCTACTCTGAGAATGGTAAATCCTAACAGTCATGAAGGCTGGTCAAAAAAAATGAGAGTAACAGAAAATAATTCAGGGGGTTGTGAGCTAACTGGCAAACCAGAAACCTGCACTCACAAAATGTTAGTTTTTCAAAAGGATGGTTGCTCCAGAGTCACTGTGATACATGAGGGTAATACAGCCTTATCTGGAGTGGCAGGAAGAATTTAAATTCCTGTTAATGCCCAGCAAGTGCACGCTGGCATTGAAACAACCAAAGATATCCCTGGAATGTTGGCAGGATGACCTGAAGCAGCTGAGACCTCCGGGTTCAAAAAGACTCTGCTGTCCTCAGCACTGGGCTTGAAAGAGATGGTGTCACATGAGGGGCACAGAGGGCCAACACAACCTCATCCCAAAGAGGAAATATGATGCAATGGCACTCTTTAGTCCTCACCAGATGGCAAATGATTGCAAAAAATTCAACACCAATAGACATGGTTAAAGATAGGATTCAGCAACCTGGGCCAAGCTTTGAGATGGTTTGCAAAACCAGTGCTCAGAGAAGATACTGGGAAAGGAGTCTACGTGGTCACTGAAATTCAATAAGGACTCGGCTTCCTCTCGAAATGGAGTGATTTCATCAGTCTGAGCTGGTTTTCTGGAGCACAGCAGCTCTATTCCAAATCTCTGATCAAACCCTGCACAAGGTCCTTTCCTTCCACGGGAATCTCCTTCCCCTCCACATTTTGTCCGTTTTCCCTGCACAGCTTGTGAAGTCTTTGGGCCAGGACTGTCTGTTGCTACATGACCAGTGATGTCCTTGTCAAAACTGTTTTCCAGGCACCAGCCTCCCACAGATAATGGAGCACAGAACAGCACAGTGACAAAGCTGCTCTCTGTGAAAAGAGCTTATGCTAAGCTCTGTAATTAAGACATATGGGGCCTTATCCACAGCTTAGAGAAGTCAGTGGAAACACTGTCTCGTAGGCTGGATGACAAGATGGTGATGAAGCAGATTTTATTTTAAGGAATCTTTCTTTTTTTTTCTATTTGGGGATATTCTGAGGCTTTAAGAGGAGCTGTGGTACTAAAATGCATGAAAACAAAGAGAAAAAATTAATAAAGTTAAAAAATACATCAAGTTATAAATGGGCTTAAACTGAGATACAGAAAAAATTCACAAACAGAACAAATGAGATTTATGTTAGTGGGTCACTTCTTTGGGGGTTCTTTATGGCTTTTTTAAGGGTTATTTTTACTTAAAATATAAATAAATCTGCTTCTTTGCATGTGGACATTAATTATCTTGTGTATTAGAGGGTACCAATGGATGTAAGGAAAAGGGAACCTGACCCCAGATGATTTAAACTTAAGGGAATTATTAGAAATTATTATAATATTGATTAGGACATAAGGTAAGCATTTTTTCTACAGTAGAGGAAAATGCCAGTATGCCTGTGGAGAGAGTACCTGGCTGGACCACTACATGCCAATATTTAGTAATTTCTTTATGTGACAGTTTGCCTGTAAAGAGGAAAATATTGATTCCTCTTTGGCTTTGCAAATCAGTGCCCTTAAGTGCTCTGGCCAGAAACTCATAACACAGCCATACAAAAATTAAGTTGGAGGAATGAGTCTGGCCCTAAATGTTCCCGAAGCAGAGGGAAGCATTTCTCTTGCTCAACAAAAAGACATTTGGGCTCCCAGTTTCCTGTCTCACAAGGTATATTGTAGAGGCCCTGAAAATAAAACATACAGTAAGCATGGTCTGTTGTAACCCAAACAATTACAGTCATCACAACAATAAATTTTTAAACAGTTAGGTAATATATAATAAATAAAAGATGAACAGGAAAGCACTCACAGCTACTCCCCTAATGCATCTGGAAAGTAATTAACTTTTTTTTTTCCTCCGTTAAGAATGTAATGTATTATACCCTGGCAAAGGAGGAGCCTGGCCATGCATCCCTGATGAGGATTTATCTGAGGTCGGGCTCGGAGGGAGCAGACCTGCCATCCATCCCTCCTGGCAGAGCACAGCATCTCCCTGTCCCTGCTCCAGCACTGCCCCTTCCCCTCTCAGCAGCAGGTGCTAGATTGGGGTGGCAGAGCTCCAGGGGGACACTGGCATGGGTACCAGGATGGGTCCTGCCCAGGCAGGGACACACCAGGCCCCTGCTTTGTGAATGTGGCTCAAGGCAATGCTCACAGCTGCCTGCCAAGGATTAATGAGAAAATAATCACGCCAGGAAAGGGATTACAGACACACTTGGAGGCCAGCGGGCCTCTCCTGGGGTTCCTGGCATGTGGCAAAGCATAAATCTTCTTATTGCAGGGTCTGGCAGGGCTGCCCAAGCACTGGAACACAGGACTGGCATTGCCTCGGGCCCTTCCTTGGCTCTCTGTGGTGGTTTCACCCCAGCCAAGCCCCAGGCAGCCTCGCTCAGCCCCCACCAGCAGGACCAGGGGGAGAATCAGAGACTCACAAGGGTCAAAGGTGGAAAACTTGTGGGCTGAGATAAAGACAGTCTAATAGGGAAAGCAAAAGCCATGCACACAAACAAAGCAAAACAAGGAATCCATTCACTGGTTCCCATGGCTGGGCAGGTGTTCAGTCATCCCCAGGACAGCAGGGCCCCATCCCACTTATCAGTGACTTGGGGAGAAAAAGAACATCCCTCCAAACGTCCCCCCCTTCCCCCCTCAAATTTGTAACACTGAGCCATGATGTCAGATGGTCTGGAATATCCCTTTGGTCACTTTGGGTCACCTGTCCTGGCTGTGTCTCCTCCCAGCCTCCCATGCACACCAAGTCTCCTCACCAGTGTGGCAGTAGGAAAAGCAGAAAAGACCTTGGTTCTGTGTAAGCCCTGCCCAGCAGTAACAAAAACATCCCTGTATTATCATCACTGTGTTCAGCACAAATCCAAAACACTGCCCCACACCAGCCAATGGGAAGAAAACTATCTGCAGCCCAGCCAAAACCAGCACACTCTGGCATTTCCAACCATCGTGAGGGTGCAGCCAGGCTGGCAGCTCCCTGGGAATGGGAGCACTGGGGGATCCCTATGACAGGGACAGCAGATCTATCCCATTCTCAGCCAGGAGCAGCCAGGGACATTGGGCACCAGGGACATTTGGCACCTCCCTGGCTGAGGGCAGGAGCAAGGCTGGGCTGGGATGTGAGCTTCTGGGTGGGCATGGCTCAGCTGGGCAGGGCTTGGGGAGCTGGAGGCCAGCCCTGCTGCAGCATCACTGCCTGCTGACCTGGGCTTCAGGGCCATGGGGAGGTGCAGAAGCCCTGGGGGGCTGCCAAAGGACAGTCAGGGCTGTCATGAGCTTTGTCCAGGTCATCAGAGCTGGGGGCTGCCTGAGCTGTTGGCCCCACTGAACAATGGAGCATGAGCCTGGCCGAGGTCTTGTGAGGGAAGTTGCAAACCACTGAGCCACTCTGTGTTTTCCCTGGGGGGAATGGGAAGAACTCCTCAAGAGTGTTGCCAGAACCAAATTCAGTGGAAACTCCCACGGCTGGTTTAAAAGGGAGGCTGCCAACTCGGGTAATGCATCAACTTTGGTATTTACAACAAATAGCACGAAATTGATGTGCTCTGAGGTGTATTGCAAAATCAATTACTGCTGGAAACTTTTAGAGAATGGAGATGTTGCTGAGGGGGAACTTTTAGGACAGTCAGAAACCTAAATTCATTTGTATTTTTCTTAGATGATCTCATTGACTGCTCCTTTTTAAAGATTAATGATGCTTTTAATCCATTGTCAAAGATACTGGTGGTAAAGGTGGGTGATTGGAATTAATTTAGATAAAAAATACAGCACACTAAATGCAAATTAAAGCACAGGCTGAGCAAGACTCTAGGTAATGTTTTTAGTAGACAGTTTTTCAAAGGTAGCTACAAGGGAACAGATGATCTGATGAGTGGTTTTCCATGTCTGATTTGTGTGGTGAAGACACAGGGAACTGCTCCATGGCTGCCCACTTCCTGGTCTAAACCAGCTACCCTTGCATGTCATTTAATTTATACTTAGAGAAATCAAGTTGCAACCAAACACTTGAGGGCTGATTAATTCCTGGAACATCTGTTGGAGGCAGGCTATTATTAGACATGAACTTTTGACACAATCTGCAGACATAATCATACACAGAGATTAACCTCTCCTCAATAAGCACAGTCCTGCGCTGCATCCAGGGCAAGACACCATGACCCAGATTCCCAGCTGTGGCTGAGCAACAGCACAGCCCAGCCCCAAAGGGCAAAAAAGGCCTGACCTCAGCTCTCTGTGTGCTGGTCCAGTCCCATGGCAGAAGTTGGAGCAACCTGTGCCAGCTGCCAAGGGAGACTGAGGTCTCCAGGGGACACAAATCCCACAGCCGTGACCCCTCTGTTCAGTCATGCAACGAAAGTAGTCAGCAGGAAAGAAATGAGTTTGAGAGGGCTAAATCAGCTCTGAGCTCCTGGGATATGTCCCCTTTAACAGCTACAGTGGCACCACACTCTCACCACATCTGCCTTACGTAGGGGAAGCTACAGATTCTCTGTTAATAATGCAGACGGACCAAAGATGTTTTGATGCACAGATGTGACCTTTGCAAAATATGATCTCAGTGAATTCCTTTACACCTTTACATGAACTTCACCTGTTCTGACTCTGCTGTCTTTTTTTCTGGCCCTAACCCTAATCCTAATGCTGAGGACCCCATCACCACATGTGGCCCATGCCCCCCTTAACACACCTTTTCCAGCTCCAGTGTCCCTGGAGCTGTCAGCTGGGTGGTGCTCTGAACCCAGTCCTAACCCTACACAGCCCTAATGAACCCTCATGGGAACTTGGTTTAAAAGTTGAGATCCTCATCACCACTGGGAAGGTCCATGGCTTGTTTTGGTGCCAAACCCAATCCACACAAGTTGACTGCCTTACCTTAAAAGGCTGTGTGATTCACCTTGAATGCTCTTCATGATTTCATCTGTGTGTAACTCCGTGACAACTTTCTAAGGCTTTCTCTGCATATCCACCCTGCACATAAACAACTCTTTTAAAAAGCCACAGATAAGATCACAAAATTCACCCTGAAAAGGTAAACAATCCTTAGATACATCATCTCACTTCTCTGTACACATATTTTAAGGAATGGTCTGTGCTCAGCCAGCTGCATAATTTAGCTCAATGGGGAATGGTCTAATTCAGTCCCACAAAGCCAGGGTTGTCCTGTGACTCCTTTGCTCCTGGATGTGGCTCTGCCCCAGACTCCTTTGCTTGAATGTTTCAGGGATATCAAACTCAGCATGACTGACAGTGGAAAGTCTAACTGGGGCACTTAATATAAGGGTTGAGGCACAAGGGCATTTCCAATGCCTAATTTCTCCAATTACTCAGTACCCATTTATGCTGCTTACTATTGCATTTAAAAATCAATCCCCAGTCATGCCTAAGTGACACAGAGAAAATCTGTGGCCAGGGAGTCTCCAGTGTCTTTCCCACAAAGCCTGCCTCCTGCTTCCTCCCCTTCTGCCTCTCAGACCCTCCATTGTGTGAAGCTGTTGTTCTGTCCCTGACTGATTTTCCTGCTTCTGAGGAGGGCAGTTGCAGCACTCTGGAAACAAAATGAAAAGGAAATGAAAAGCAGATGAAGCTCATAGCATGTTGCATTAAGCTGTTTGGCCCTCTAACAGAATAACCCCTCCACAAATATCTTTTGTTTGACTATAATTTTTTTTCCTTTAAAATTCTTTCCTGATTTACACTGTATGCACCATATTGGTTGTAATTTGATATGAAATGATTAGCATACAGTGGCTATCTTCTCTTCCCTTTTGTCACAATATCCCCTGGCACTAGTGAGAGCACCAGCAATGAGGCTTGACATTCTAAAAGCCTTTTTATTTCCCAATGAAAAATGGTATTTAGGCTATAATTAAATTTAAGCGTATCCTCAGTGGACTCCAGAGTCCACATGCACTTTCCTCTGCATAGGTTCACTCCCATTGACTAAAATCTGCACTTGGATCACAGATTCATTGATTTGCAGCCTTGGTCTGAGCCTCCTGTGCCTTTTGTTTCCTTTATTAGGAAGGAGCATATTTTCAGTAAGGTTCTTTGCTCCAGCTCTTGCAGATGCCTTCCCATTTGAACCCACTCACAGCAATAATGATGTGATCATTTTCTGAAGAAATGCCAATTATTATCTCTGTCTTCAAAACTCTTGAAACATTCAACTCCACTCTAGTTCTTAGGCAACCTGGTATAAAGAAAATTGTTTTCAGAGTTCCAAGAACATTTTCTTAACTGCATATTTTCCAATCAATTCTCTAGAGGATTAGGAGGAATTTAAATTTTTCAGTGGCCTCAGAGCACTATTAGCAGTTCCTTCCCTGTTGCAACAGATGATTTCCTCCTGAGATGTCTATCAAAATTCAGAAGTGATGCACAAGGCTGTGGTGAATTCTGTTTGATCTGTTTGTACTCATACACATTTCTCAAAGGCCAGGCTCCCATCCAAGTACTCTCAGACTATCCTGGAGGTATTTAACTGCAGTGTACAAACCTATGAAGAATGAGAGCAGGTCTTGCAGAATAGTGGAATACAGAAGCGAAAAAAGAAGCTGCATGTCAGTGGGTTAAGAAAATGAAACTTTTGGGGTTCTAATTCCACTTCTGATGGCCATATCAAAAGTGACCTTGGTTATCTCACCTCCTGTTTCTCTGAGCTGCAATTAAGGCCATAAGGGAGGTTCTCAGGCTGAACCAGAAGTCCATCTATCCTTGAATTCCATGTCTGGTGTCAAGCCAGAGCAGCAGCTTGAGAACAAAATACCAGAGCAGAGCAAATGCGGAACAGGGACTTTTTAGTCCTGAAGTGGATTAGCATCTTGATGTTTAGCAACCAGGGATGGAGTTTTCATCTGTGAGCTTGTCTAATTGCTTTGTTAATTTATACTCTTGGCTTCCACAATACCCTGTGGCAGTAAGCTCTGCTGTTTAATTATGTACTGTGTGGAAAATTCTATCTCTTCTTTCTTTTCAAACCTTAGTTTGATGATTTAATTTGAAAGACATTCCTTTTGGGGTACAAGAAATAATTTCTCTTTTCAGCATCACCTATATTTTTTGAAATCACTATGCATCTCATCTTTTTTCTTTATGGTAAATAACTAGTATATTTAGTTTGTGATTGTACAGAAACCATTCCATAACAGTACTTTTGCTAGTTACTTTTTGGTACCAGAGAAGACAAGACTGGAACTGTAAAATTTAGATGCATCACTGCTTTACTTGCTGACTTATAGGTGTCCTTTCCTTTCCTTTCCTTTCCTTTCCTTTCCTTTCCTTTCCTTTCCTTTCCTTTCCTTTCCTTTCCTTTCCTTTCCTTTCCTTTCCTTTCCTTTCCTTTCCTTTCCTTTCCTTTCCTTTCCTTTCCTTTCCTTTCCTTTCCTTTCCTTTCCTTTCCTTTCCTTTCCTTTCCTTTCCTTTCCTTTTTTTTTTTTTTTCCCATTTTTTCCTTCTTTTTCTTTATTAAACGTTTTTGGCACTCTGTCGGACTGCCCTGGAACAGTGAGCCATATTCACAGAGCAACTTACACTGATCTGAGTATCTAATCCTTGAATAACAGTATCTTGTGGGACTTGTCCCTCTCTGTGTATAGGTGGGGTTATTTTTCTCCATGTGTGCCAGGTTTTCAGCTGATCGAAAGATAATTTCTCCTGCTGTTTTATTGCCCATCACTCAGCCATCCTCCTGCAAGTCTCTACAGTCAATTTTAGTTTTTTATTACTCCTCAGCAAAGGCTTCTCTTCTCCTCTTTGTTCTTCTTTCCAGATCATTTACTAATACACTGGAGAGCACAAGCTCCAGCACAGATCTCAGTGGTCACCTCTTGCAGCATTTCCTCTGCTGTGATAACAGAGCTTTCATACTCAGATTTATTTCCTGTCTTTTAATCAGATATCTGTCCATGAGATGAACTTGACCCTTCTACCTCACTACTGAATATCTTCACGTATTTTGGGGGAGGGAACTTTCAAGTGTGCCTTATCAAAGGGTTCATCACAGAGCCATTGACTTCATCTCTCTTAACACTTGTCTGCATCACAATGAGCTTATCATATGGAAACTGCTAAGACACACAAAACCTAAAATTTGTCAGTGTTCACACAGATGTTTGATATCTCCAGGAGTGTTGACTTATACAGAATGTGGTGCCTCTGAGATGTGTTATCCTTGTTTCATGCTGCATATGTTTGGATGTGAATGCCTATAGGAATGTGTGTCTGGCACTCAGACTGTTTCCTATGCCAAACTATTTTTTTGTTTTTAAATATTGGATGATTTCAACCAAATTTAACATAGATATAAAAGTTTGGAAAAAAAAATACTCCATCCAGAACTGTGAAGAAAGGAGGGCTGGTAAAGAATCAAATTCTCATAGTGCTGCCATGGGAGTGGGTATGTTTAAAACCAGCACATTAGAGCACATTGTTACACATCAGAGAAATGGAGGAAGAAGAATTGAAGGAGCAGATGGTATGAAACCTTCAGCTGTAGGGGTAAACTTCAGTCAGCTCTTATGACAAATTAGATACCAGGGGACACAACCATCAGTCACAAGAGGCTTTGAAACAAGGTTTTGGTCACTCACAGATTGTCTTTTCTGGCTGTGTCCTTGGTGTAGGCAGCTCAGCTCCACATATCCTACCAGCAGAGAAAGATGGCAGTATGTACTCCTGATTTAGCAATTTAAAAGACATCTATCAATTAAAAAAAAAAGAAAAGTGAGAGCGGGAGAAGAAGTGCCAGGGAAAATGTGTCAGGTTTTTTACATTTTGCTTTGTGAAAGAGACTGATGTATGATCATAACACTGCCTGCAACACCAAGCCAGCATTGTAGGAAGGTGAATAATAAGAATAAGAGAACCAAGAAAAACTGAAGAGTTCAGTGCTTCATCAGATCAACAGCTGTTTTATTTGAGGAAAGCTGAGCCACGTAAACTGAACTACTTCAATAAGTTATTGATGTAATTGTGTTGTTGTCAGTAAGCAAGCTTGCCATAATTAAAATCTGTGGTGTCTTCACTCTGCTGTATTCCCTTACCTGCTGTACCTATGGAACTCTTGCAGCTTGTATAAGAAGCACCACTGGTCTTTTATAACTCATGTTTAGAAATCACTACAAAACCATAAACTGATATTATATTGCAAATTCCGTATTTATGTACACAAATAATTAGCTTGCTTTAATAAACATCTATCAGTCACATCCATTGGAAGCTGAAAGGAACTTGGCAGAGCTAATACTTGAAATTTCATTTCCATGAAAAAAATGCAGATTCTGGGACACTGAAATGTTTGCTCATTCATCTCAGTTTCAATAAAATATTGCACTTGATAACAAGGTCCATTTTAATATTTTTAAAAAAACATTTTACTTTTCATATTATAAGCAGCTTCTCATTTGGAAAGAAATGCACATTTTTATTGGCATTTTGTAACAGGTTTTGACTGCAAAATTGCTGGTTTCGTTTTCACCCCCAAAAAAACTGTATTTGCTAAAAATATCCTCAGCTGGAGATGATGTTTTACACTTGCCAAGGAATTGGAAGAAAAGTTATTTGCATACCTCTAGAATTCAGAGCTCTTCGAAATCATGTCAGTTTTGAAGTTCTCTGTTTGAATGTAGAAATTTTCCCTCAGACTTCTCTAACTAAAATAGGATGTAGTGTCATTAAAATGCTCAGAATTTCCCACACACCTGCACAACACAGAGGGATCCTCCTCAGAGAAGAATTTTTAACTTGTAACTAGAAATAGAAGCAGTGCACAGCGAGGGTGTTCTCTTCATCAGCAAACACTCCATTCATGTGGCAGCACAAAGGGATGAACGTGGCTCTGAGCACAGAGGAACAACAACACTGCTCCTGTGTGTTTGCTGCATTCTGTCTTCATAACCTCCCAAAACATTTCCTGCAGCCCTGCACAGGCTGTGAAGGAGCTCATCCCACAGCACAAGTACTCCTGGAAGGAATTGGTCTTTGTCAGTCAGGGAGGTTTTCCACTGTCCAGCTTTGCCCTGGTGTGACACCTCCTGCTGCAGACACAACTCCCAGGCTCCCTGCCATTCATATTTCCAGCTTTGTGCACTGGCACACAGTGCCAACAGGCTGTTCTCTGTTTTCTTACTTCTGCTTAGTGTGGAGGATGTCCCTTTTTTCTCTATTTATCTTCCTTCTCATTCTTTTTCTGCTGAATTTCCAGTTCTCCTGCCTCACTTCCTCTTGGGCTGTTTTTTTTTTGTTGTTGTTGCTGAGAAATGAGGGGTGCACACGTATTTTTTCATTGCTGGCTCCCAACAGCTCTAGAGAAGGCTCAGGCAAGCTGCCACCTTCTCCTCCTGGCACTCACTGTCCCCACAGCCAGGGACTTACACATGGGCATCTGGCTTTTCACATGGTGAGCACAATCTCCTCACCAGAGTGGGAAGGAAGATCCTCAGCGTACCCTCACAGTGTGCTCTGCCCTTTTCAGGGTCTTTGGATGACCACAGATGGAATTTTGAAAAGGTCTGGATGAATAATGCATTTTTGGTTCAGTTCCCAATCTGAGACACTGTAGGTGGGGAATGAGAACAAAAATTTTAGATCAATGTGGAAATGTTTTATTTGATGCATAAGGAAGTGCGGAGTTGTGATTAGTGTTTAGAGCTCCTTTAAATAATTGAGACAATTTAAAAAAAATCACATCCTGAAATGAAAGAATACCAAAACACCGTATTTTAAAGGCCTCATAAAACATATTTATATCTTTAATAGCATCCCCCTCTTTTTTTCTTACATAAACCATTCATCATATTTATCTAAGCATTCACAGACAGCTTGTCCACCCAAAAAGCGCTTTCATTTGTGATTAATTTCGTTTTTTACCTGCTTAAAAGAAGATATCTCACTGTGAGTCAACATTGGCATATTTAATCACTAAGGCACTTTAAAAATCCCACTCTTCACCAGCAGAATTCACAAATTCAACCACATTTGCCTGTGGCACACAGCAGTAAACACACTGAGGATTTGCAATCAGCAAAGGGAGCTGGGCTGATGACATTGATTGTGTCTGGGCAATTGCAACCACGATTTTCAGTGTACCCAATACACAAAACCCAATTATGAATTCATGTCCCTTTTTTTGGTTTCATTTATTACTCCCTGGGTCACGGTGTTCTTAAAATTTCCACCTAATATTTTATTCAGAAAGAGTTGATTAAGGAAGTTGGTAGTTGAACATGACCAGCAGAGTCCCACCTCTTTTCCATCCTCTGCCTGCTACAGATACTGAATATTTTCATGATGCTCCAGATGCTCTGTCCTCCTCACTGTGATTTCTCTGCATTTTGGAATTGAAAAGAAAGTATTTCTAAGCATCCCTGTGCCTCTAAAAACGGCAGAAGTAGAATCTGGATACAAGGAATTAAACAAGTTGCCAAATACCTAACCAAACTGGGAGGACAGGCTTTGTGTGGTGGACACTTACGGATTGTTGGCCACAAAGAGCTCCTAAAAGCCTTCCTGCCAATACTCAGTGTGAATAAAGCGTCAGGTTTGTGCTGACTCTGAAAAGGAAAGACCAAAGTCTCTCTCCTCCAACATCTTAAATACATTTAGCAGCTTCATGCATAAAGTGACTGAACTCCTCTGGTTCACAGCAGACTTTTCTATCTCCCACTCTTACAGACTGGTAAGATTCAGCCTTGACACCCTGCCAGGCGCAATATGAAGAATTCTATAATTATCAATCTAGTGATGGCATTTAAAAGCAAATGCATTATCATGCACAGAAATCATCTCATGTCCCCTACAGCGTGTTCCACAACAAGGGCTGTCACTTTGACTATAACTCTGGCTTTATTACATTTAAAGCTCTTCCATCAACAGACTTCCCCAGAAAAAATAAAAAAAATTCTTTTATTCAGAAAATAGCATGTAGTTTGGAGTGGCTGTCAATGTACCTAAAGGTCATATAATGTCAGAGTCATTATTTTCAAATCATCCACACTCATGAGCCATACTTTGCAAGGCCAGCTATCTAAACATTAATAAACACAGAGCATGCGTGGTTTGGCATGAAAATTTGTGCATTATCATTTAAGAAGTATGGAATAGAAGCAGAAAGATTCCTCCCAACTCCTCCTCCTCCTCCCATCATTGTGCAACCACTGTATCCAGCACACCATTATATTAAATGTAATTAATAGCCTGAACCCCTCTTAACCAACACCTTTTTCTCCCATTTGGTAATCCAAGGCAATGCATTTACAAGCCAGATTATCCATTGCAGAGCTGCCAGCTCTGACACACCCTGATATTTTACCCTGTCATGGATCAGAAAGATTAAAAGGAACTTTAAAAAGCACAAGTTACGATACTAAATCCAGTAACTGTAGCCTGTCTGCTTCAGCTCAGATTTGGAAACTAAGTAAAGATTAATGTTTTGAATGGTATCTGAATTAATGTTCTGTCAACCAGCTGCAGAGACAGGGGTTGCTGTTTTCCCATTTGTTTGGTTGGTTTTAGTTTCCTTAATCCAGATAGTTTTCAATCACTGTTTGCAGCCTCAGGAAGCCTGTGCTCCATCTGCAGTCCTGGGCATTGTTAGAACTATTATTTCCAGCCACACTCCAGGTGGGAGCCATGGGTCATTGGTTCCACAGGTTAACGTGACTGACACAGATCTCACTAACTCTAAGAGTGATTACATTTATTTGCTGACCTGGCTCTCCCGTAGATTAAGACATACTCCTACCTTCACCTTTTCTACCCTCCCGTTTCCTCTACCTTAAAAAAATAAATTGGTTAACAGATGTAGGCAACTGGGACGTTTCACATTTCACTTCTCTGCCTTTTCTTGGTGACAAAAGCAGTGAAGGAGGAAAGGGGCTGAGATGAAAACAATAACCATTCTCTGTTTACCTCAGCCAGCTGTACCATCCATTACCCCACTCTGGGTCAATACGTGGCACTAGTTTTCATATAGCCTATATAACATCAGACAAGGTTGAAACAGAAGACAGACAGACTTTAAATCTGTGTATCCAGAGCTGACCACGTTTATCCGGGCTGAGCTGCATGCAATGCCCTGCATGAGCTGCAGTCAACAGAAAGCAATTTCTCCTTATATTACTGTGAATTATTTACTACAACATTTTGAACTGACATCCAGATTTTCACCCCTCTGTTCAGTTTTATTGCAATGAAAGGAGAGAAGTAAATGAATAACAGGAGAGGGGAAATAAATTCCACCGAAGTGCACTGGCTGATAAAATAAGTGTCTTTGAAACAGTGGTGTATGCAGGAATAATTGTATCATTTGTTACAGTGCCATGCTGATGTACTTAGGAGAATTTCTGACTATGGCAGAGATGCTGGAAACAAAGCTCCAGCTTTAGAGCATCCACAGGGCTGTGGGACTTTGTTTTTAGGATGTTTTAGGATGTTAGTGAAGATACAGGCTAGCCCTGAGGATAGGGAGTTTGAGTGTTTCCAATAAACTGTGGAGGGGTTTAGAACTAAGGTATTGGGGACACACACACACAGACCAGAGGGGAAAGTCTTCCACATTTACCAAATGACTGAGGACATCCTGTCTTTGGCAGAGAGGACAAAGAAGACACTCTGCATCTTGTTTTCTGCCCCAAACACAGAAGCAGGCAGGGCTCAGAACAGATCCCTGTGTGTCTCTTCCACAGAAGCATTAGCAGGGAGAGTGTGCTTAGTCCTGAAAACAAAAGTCAACTCTTACTGACTGCCTCAGCATCAGAGGTAACTCATCAAGAAGTGCATGTAAGCCTTCCTGTACAGGAAAAGGCTCTGCTCCACAAGTTATGTCTAGCTCCAGTTCTGGATTGCAGATGTGAATCTTCCTCCTAGAGTCCATATCTCAGGAGCTTCCAGACCTGTCACAGAATTATCTGTTATTTTAAGTAGTGCCAAATGAAGTTCAGAGGCTGAGGACTCTCCTGGAGGTGTGATGATTGGACCAACTCATCCTTTCTCTTCCAAAACTTGCACTTGCTCACAATCCAAAATCCAGTATTTCCCCAATCGTTGGTTGTAAAGACCTTTTCCACAGCCTCTGGCTCTTGCCATTAATGCCATTACTAAATCTAACACAAGTGGTGGTTGAATTTCATCTTCATCTCTAGGGAAACTAGGATTTAGATGCACTGCTGTCACTCAGAGGTTTCACTGTGCAACAAAAGTAGTTAAGGAATTAAGTTAAGCTGTTATGAATGATACTGTGTATGATCCTGCCTCAGCAAATCATCAAATTAACAGAGTATCCATGCATTTTTGACAGGATAAAAACCTATAAGCCAGCAGGAAGCTTGGCTGAGTGATTACCAGAGGCAACCCTGTGAGACAGGGGTACAGCCAGAGACACAGAGCTGAAGCACCTGACAGTCAGGAAGGAGAGGCCAGTGAGAAGCTGGATTGTTGAGCTCTGTGCCCACACAGCCAGAGATGGGCACTTGACAATCTGGTAGTGCCACACTGGCCAAGAGCAATTCCAATGGAAGGAGGGAGCAAGTTCTGAATCCACTCTTTCCTCAGCTGCTTTGCTTGCCCACACAGGCTGAGATATAGGCACCCACAAAGCAGGCAGTGACTGAAGGCATCAGCACCACCAATTTCTCCCTTTGATAGCCAGACTACTCCTGAAGAGGATATTAATGACCAGGGTGGCAGCAAAACATGATGGGACAGCTCCTCACATCTGCAGCACTCCTTCCTTTGGAAACAGCAGAAGGAAAAGCCTGAAACTCTGTGGCTGTCCCCTGAACTCTGTTCCTTTTCTCAGAGGGAGCAGCTTCACCTCTGAGTGACAAAACTCTACATCCACTGTGGTCCAAGCACTTTTTCCCAGGGGGAATCAGGAAGTCTGAGTTGAAGTCCTCCTGTACCAGATTGGCTCTGACTGGCTGCAGTGATCCTACTGCTGGAGAAACAAACACACACACACAATTATCTTCTAGCCAAACACCTCTTCTCTTGAGAAGAATTCTTTAATGAAGCATTTTCTCAATGGAAACAGCAGAAGGCAAAAGAAGCCACTCAGGGAATAGAAGACTTGTGTGAGACGTGGATACAGATGGTGCAACCAAGGGATTTGGGGGCAGGGGTGGGTAAGTGGGGAGAGAAGTAGGAAACTGTGTTTCTCTCTGTGCATGAAGGGACAAATCCAGCCTTCTGCCTGAACTGGTGTCATCCTGCAGGATAAGAGAAGGCAGGAGGCATTGCTGCATTGCTCTCTGTGCTGCTCACCTGCACCTCTGCAGTTCGGTCCCATGGCACTGGTGTGGTGGGACCAGGAGCAGTACCCTGGCAGATTAGATAAAGGGCACTCATACCCCAAAGAGTCCATTTTGGTGACTGGGCTGCCCCTAGGCACCAGCCCCAGGCATTTTTGACCAGAATCATCCCCATGCAAAGACAGAAACTGGGGGCCTCTCAGCTACTCCTGCTCTCCAGTGCCAGACTCGCTTCTGGATGCTCAGGTATTCACTGGATTTACCCTCGAGTGTGGAGCAATGGACATAACTACTGGAGAGTCTGGATGCTATGGATGCATGTGTGTCCAATCTGTCTCTTTGCTCTGACTGCCAAACACCAGAGGAAGGAATGAGCCTCTGTCAGCTCACAAGAGGCCATGGAAACCTTGAACCATTCATTCACAGCACTCCTGTGAGCAGACATGTGAGCTGCCTCTGGCAGCTTAGGTAAGCTGAAAATGCCGTGAAAATGAAAGAGAGAACTGTCAAGCCTATAATTAATGTGCAGTTAAAAATCATGCCTTGTTGGTTCTGTCCTGGTTAGAGGTACAGGGCTGGGAAAAGGCTCTGGACCAGCTTGTTCTCTCACTCCGTGAATTTCCATGTGTGTTGTGGTGGACATTGTGCAAGTATTCTTTTAGCCAGTTCAAACTGAGACAGAACAGTGCTTTTTGGGGTGGGGTGGTTTTTTTTGTTTTATTTTGTTTTGCTTGAGTTGTTGTGTTGTTGTTGTTGTTGTTGTTTGTTTTTTTTTTGGGGGGGGTTGTGGTTTTTGTTTGTTTGTTGGGGGGTTTTTTGGGGGGTTTTTTGTCTTTTTTTTTTTTTTTATCCTGGGACTGCAGACTCTCTTACTTTGTCAGGCGTCTCCCACCTGAATGAAAGCAACCTCTTTCTTTCCTAACAGAGACAAACACAGGATGAAAAAGGCACTCACTAGCAATTGCCTAATGATTTTAGCAGCTCTGCTGGCATTCTTTTGTCCAGGACTTTCTTATGTTTTCCTAAGAGAGAAAAAAAAAAAGATTATCTGATACCCTCACCTCATTCAATGTGAGGGGCAGGAGGTCTTAAGGAGGAAACAGAGTAATTCCAGGTCTTAGACAATCCAAACACATAAATCTGGATGAGCATCAGAAGGCAACTGCTTTCCTTCTCCGCCCTTTCCAGCAAATTGTTCCTGTTCACAAAAATCCAGAAGGAAAGTTCACAGAACTCTCTTCACAGGCAATAAACCAAAGTTAATGACCTGATGTAAAGCCACTGGAGTAAGAATATTTTCATATGGTTGGAAGACAGAGGCAGGCTAGGCAGAAATATGGCCTCGTGGGTGCCACATGACTTCCTCTGTTACACAGTATCTGAGTCCTTCTTCCAGCCTTTAAAAGGAACACCGCCTAAATTTATAGGCCGTAGAACAAAGAGGTTTAATGAATTAATGCAGGGACTGCTCTGGAGCAGAACCACCCCAGTGAGCAACACAAACAGCCTCGCTACCCCCTTGAAACTGAGCGCACACGGCACAACTGAACTGCAGTCAGTGGGGTTGCACTGGAGTGTGAGGAGACAAAAGGAGATGCTGCTGAAGGCAGTCTCCCCTCTGATATGCTACAGCTGTGTTAATTATCCTAGAGTAGAAACAGCCTTGCCCTCACAGCCACAGGTGTGATAAAGAGTGAGTGAGCTGGTATGGAGTCAGTTGGAGTCTGCTTGCTGTGCTGTGAAGATCTAGGGACAGGAGGTTGTGCCAGGGCCAGAAAAGGTAAGATATTGTACATAGGACAGACAGGGTTAGGTGGCCGTGCTAGGGACAGGATGGAGCCAGACCCAGAACTGAAGAGGAAGAGAGACAGAGCCAGGGCTGTGTGGAGCTGCTCTTAGAAGATACAGAGGAAAGGTATAGGAGACTTTTTGAGTAACAAGATGCCGATAGTTGAAGCCTTCTGATGATTCTAATGAAGCACCTCAAGTGCATTGTCCACGTCGACTGCCACATATTGTCGACTGTGACACTGGAGGAGGTGTGTGATCACCTCCTTGGGCTCTGCACACACAGTGAAAGGAGCCCACACTCCTTTTTTTGTGAGGGAACACTGGGAGCAGTTGCCTCCTGAAAGGGCCGCGGCTGCAGGGCTGCAGGTACGTTACTGGTACATCAAACAGAATTAACATCCTGCCTCCGCTCCCACAAAGAGAGGGGTCCCGCTTGGTGCCAAATGGCCATGTGCACCGATACAGAAATAATGTCTTGGCACCCAGCAGGAGGGAAGGGAAGCCAAATTACATCATTCACTCTCCTTTCAGTGTGGATAAAAGACTCTATTTACTACTTTGGCAGCAGCCAGCGCCACAGCTGCCGCTGGTCACATGTAAGGGCAGCAGAGGGAAGGCAACAAAAATAATAATTGAATCCTCAGAGCCTATGGATCCCCTCCATAAAATACCCCACACTTGGTGCAACAAGGGCTATCCCAGGGCTCGGGAAACCTCTGTTCTGGTCCTGCTGCTGTCACAGACTTCTGCTGTGTGACCTTGACCTGTCACTTCACTTCTCCTCTTTTCTTCTGCTCTTGGACCTGTTTATTTGGCTCACAAGCTTTTGAGGGCAGGGATCGGCGTCTTATGCAAACCCTGTGCTTAGCTCAGCACTCTGCCAGTCTCGTCTGGGTCCTACCAGCACTCCTGCTCAGAAAACATCAGCTCTAATCCTAACACCAGTACACTGAAAGGGCCAAAGAGAGATTTTCAGGCTGATGGGATACATATGTGACATGGGTGTTATGAGATGGGAAGTTCTGCCACTTGCAAATGCCTGGTGGAATATGTGTACAATGGTGAGAAGTAAGCAGTGTGGCCAGAATGGGCAGCAGAAGCAGTTAGGTAATTTAAATTTTTTTTAAGCTGAAACTCAGGAAGAGGAGCTGAATTTGTGTGAGAAAGCAAGAATAAGTGCCTCTGTAAATGATTGTCAGATTTGTCTTTATAGGAAGAGCCATACTGCATAAAAATACACCTCCAGGGCATAAACAAAATAGAACAAGTGTTTAATTGCATGGCCTAATAAGTTTTAAGATTTGTGCAATTTTCATCACCAGAAAGCTCAAACCTACCTGTCTGAACACATCTTCTTGTATGCTTCAAGCAACTGATGATTATCAAACACAGAAGAGGATGACCCCATCTTAATTTAAAATGCGTGCTCAAGTGACACCACTCAGTTCTGACTGCTCAAGCAAACCCCTGCAGAATAGTAATGTGATAAATGAAGACTAAAACATCCCCCCAAAAAACTAAAGCCCTTCTCTCAGGACAGAATGCAGGGCCAGTTTGTGGCACTGCATTGAAAAAAATAATATCATTCAACAAAGCCTGCAGAAAAACTGAAGGAGCTGCTGCCTCAGAGAATTTCTGTACTTTTAAAACAAACCATAATTGTCCTACTGAGAGAAGCTGAGGAGACCCTCATCTGCAGAGCAGATCCACAACTTCATTAAGAGAATCAGTGTATTTTGTAACTAAATGAGATTCTGTCTCGCTGGCAGGCATATTCCGCTCACAGAACAAAGAAACCACACACACAAATATTCCAAAGGGAGATGTCCTTAAAAAAAAGTCATTGTAGCACCATCAGACTGCGGAGTATGCCAGAAACTATGACTTTGTGGAAGAAAAAAAAAAATAGGCTGATGGGAATTAGGAAGCAAGCTAGATGTGTGTAACAAAATCATCTTGAGCATTTTATTTCTTGGTTAATTCCTGTGAGTTTCTGCTTGTTATCAAGCAATTTCTGTTATTTTTTTCCCCCCAGCATTCAAAAATCACACTGCTGCCCACCAGCCTCAGGGAGCTGGGTGTAGGGATAGGGCAGCATCCTCAGACTTGTTGGTGTTGGATATTTAGAGCATCTCCCCAGCACACAGATCCCTGGAGAAAAAAGCCTCAAAGGTTTTCTCTCACAGGCAACAGGCTCCCTGCTCATCCCCTGGTGTGCCTGCCCTCAGCTCCATGCCTGGCTGGCCACATTAGACCTGAGATGAGCAACTGCCTGAAAGACAAATGTGAAAAATCACAGCACTAAACTGCTGGGAAATCCAAACTTCTCCATGCATGGGAGCCAGCAAGGCTGCTGAGCTGTGAGGAAATGTTCAGACACTGATCCATGCTCTGTGTTCCTGCTCAGAGTCTGGCTAGGGGAGGAAAGGGATAATAAGATCCCAGATTTGGCAAGTAATGATAACAGAAGGCAAGAAAAGGGAAAAGGAAAAAAAAAACCCACTAGTGAACTAGGGGTGCAGATGGTGGTCTGAGATCTGGAGTATTTCTGTCTGGCATGTTTTACTTCTCTCCTTTAAGATACACAGAAACAAGATAAAAAGGGGACCTGGAGGTAAAACCCAAAATCCAATTTTTATGGGTGACTTTGTATTTTTCTCTTATACATGACAAATTGTTAATTATTGTACTTCAATTATCAATAGAACATCAGGAAAGTAGTAGGCACAAACATTTCCAATAATAAACATTTCCAATATATAAATTTAGTCAAAGTTTATGCAAGGTGTCCGGTGTGAGCTAAGGTGTTCTCATTCAAGGAATTTTTTCCCCAACTACAGGTTCACTCAAAACAAATAAGTCTGGGTGAAATACTTGGACACATCTGCAGTTAAAGGAGTTGAATCTCTCATGAGGTCACTGCCAGCCTGTAAAGCCACATCTTGGGCTGACACCATTACAAGCTTCATTAGCTTCATTACAGCTTCCAAACAAAACCCCATCTCAACCTTGCTCTAGATTCTTTTCAAATTTCTCAATTCTGAAAAAAAAAAAAAAACATATGCAGCATTTATGAGAGATTAGCTCTGATATTCATGGCAGCAGGAAAAACAGAATAAGAAACATTTCTTAGAAAATCCCTTATCAATGTCCATCTTTTACATCAAAAAGCCACATCATGCTGCTAATCTCAGTGAGTTGATAGAAAAAGTTCAAGTGCTTCCAGGCAATGTAGACCCACATCAGTTAGGGTTTTAACTCTAAATCTGAGACAACGAGTTGCTCCCAGTTTGTTTTGGCTGGCTCTAGAGTGGCTCTTTGCACATGAAATCATTATTAAACTCTGCTCAGAAGTCAGCTGCTAACTCGTGCAGTCTGTAGCACTCTGGCATTATGTAATGCCAGCGTAAAACTGCACTAGTGAATGGAATAAATCATCCTGAACAAGTTTCCTGGAATACAGAGTCTCATGGAAAATACTAGCAGTCTCTTCTACAAGTGATGGATAAGCATGTCATCCAAACAAAAACATGTGCTTACCTTATCAAGCCCAAAACATTCTTTTCCCCTTACAGTGCAGGACTTCTGTTTCATGAACCAAGTTAAAAATCATGTCTAGACTCCAGCTAGCATCAGCCCCACCAATATCAGTCCCAATTTGTTTTCTGGATGTATACACACATTTTTTGTTCAGCCATGTAGTCCTTGTGCACAGTCTTGACTACTGAAAGATACTTGAATATTTTCTGCATGCTGAAGGTGCTGTAGTCATGTCAAGTGCTGAGCAAAAGGAGTTAAAAGAGAAGCTTTATTGTCTTTATTTCTCCAATCAGTTATTTCAGGGCTTTGATATATTTTTCCAAAATTTTGCTGCATGGCATTCATAGCAGAAAGGCAACTCAGATGTTGAAGCATCTTTAAACAACCTGGAGAAAAGATAATTAGTTGTGTTAACACAATCAGATTACCGTGGTAAATCAGTGACATTTTTAAAGCAATCTGTAGCCTGAATATTACAGTGAAATAAATTTATCTGCACTTCCTGGTCCTATTTTTCCTGCACCCAGAGAAGCAGGAGCCCCACCTCACCCTCCTCTACCCCATTCCTTCATACAGGAAAGTTCACCAGGAAATGGGAAGGATCAACCCAGACAACTTTTCCAGAGGTTTCCTCAGATGCCTCCACAGAGGAGGAAAGACTGTCAATGATGTTTTTCAAATAACAATCCTCTTCTTCTCTGCAGATGCCCTACCCAAATTAAAACCATGCTGGAACCCATGGAGGCTAGAAAATTCATTAATGGATTTGGGTGAAATTGCCGTTTTATGGAATGTAATTTCACATATGGGTGGCTACACTATCTATGGAGTTCATGGTTGAAACAATTTAAAGCACTTCTCACCCTAACACAAAAGATAAGCTCGTTTTATGAGTTTCTCAGCTTCCTCCAGCCCATAATAAGCACAAATATATAATGTGAACAACAATCTTGTAAGTCAGATCATGAGGAGGAGCTGAATACTGATTTATTGCTGTAAAAACACAGCCCTGTTCAGGGTGATATGCAGTGCCCTGCTGTTTCAGAAATACAGTCTGAGGCATCAACAAGTCTGCAGTTGACTTGCCAGATGACTTCTGCTATAGGGTTCCTGTTTTTAAATATTTAATAGACACACTTTTACTTTAGGGAGATGTTTTCCATCTCCAATTTTTGTGGAGCATGACTGGCAAGTAAAAAGTTGTCTTCTCTCCAGAGAAAATAATGTAAGTATGCTCCAATGCAAACCCCACAACAATTACAGGAATAATTTGCAGACCTCAAATTTGATGCACAATCTTGTGTCATATTAAAAAGAGTTTATTTTTAGCTTGCTTTGGTTTATCAAAAGTCATAAGTTCCCCACTTCAAATCAATGTCTGGTATCAATACCTGGGGTTTAATCTTCCATTCAAACCAGTTCTGCTGCAAAAAATATTTCTTACCTGATTCACTTTATCCCTTTTGCATTGCATTTAGAAGATCCTATCACAAGCCATAGGCATGTTTAATAGCATTGAAATTGCACTGCTAATATCCATATCAATTATATTTTGAGATTTATGTTCAATGTAGATATTAATGCAGTCTGGCTTTTCCATTTTTACTTCTGCAAGTATAATTTATTGAGACATAAATAGTAATATTAAAGCTATCAAGTATAACATCAATACTTTACAGCAGTGTGTAATTTAAGAGTTACATGCATCGAAATTCAGTTACAGTCCTTTCTGAATGCTCAAATCTTAACTGCAGACTGCAGCTCACCAGGAATTCCGAGTTTGGAAGCAGCAGGCTGTCAAGTAATGCAGTACTAACATCTTGAAATAAGCCTTTCAGGAGGACTGGGGAACTGGCACATGGCTGGGACATTAAAAAGCATGGTTTTCTCTTTTCTTTTTTTTTTTTTTTTTCACTAAACACTCACTGCACACTGTAACCCTCCTCCCCATCTCACAGTCATTTCTGATTATTTATGGTTTTGGTGTTTCAGTGATTCCAGAGATGTATAGGAAGGGGCTGGAAGGAACTACAGGTTCTGTCTAACACCCACCAGTGATGGAGGGAATGCCACCCTCAGTCTCAATATGACACAAATGAATGGCACTCACACACTGAGATGTCCAAGGCAAAAAAGGGGCAGTTTATTTACAGACCTTGACATTTATAGAATTCCAACAGTGACCATGGATTGGAGGAAGAAATTGTCCTCCCCAACCACACTGGTCAACCCAACAGTCCATCAATTCTCTCCTCCTCCAGAAAGGAATGCAAAACAATCATTATTTACATGAAAAGCACGTGAGAAACTCTGTCACAAAAAGTAAAACATCAGAAGGCTGAAAAGAACAGGGCGACAACCCTCCACAGGTAACACTGCTTTGCTTTGTTGTTCAGTGTGTCAGAATGCACATTTCATGCATCTTCAATACTCAATTTCATGCATCTTATTGCATGAAACCAGGAGTGACTGGTGAGCACCGGTATGTGGTTTGGCAAAGAGGCAACATCTGTAACAAGGTCTGGCCAAGAAACCTTTTTCGTTACTTCAAACGGATTTTTGTTTTGTTTTGTTTTTTGTTTTTGTTTGTTTGTTTGTTTGTTTGGGTTTGTTTTTTGTTGTTGTTGTTTGGTTGGGTGTTTTTTGTTTGTTTGTTTGGTTGGTTGGTTGGTTGGTTGGTTTTGTTTTGGTGAGCCACAGTAAAAATACCCAGAGGAAGACTGGACCCTTCTCACCATCACTGGACCCTTTTCTCTCAGGATCATCTCTGCTCCAACAGAACCACATCTGCCACTCCAGGAGGATTTACTGTGGGCTGCTTCCAACACCCTGACCAACAGGGTGTCAGGTTGTAGCTCTCACTCTGTCAGGGTTTCTAGGATTGTTGTTTGTTTGCTTGCTTGCTTGTTTGTTTTACTACTACATTTGTTAATATCCCTAGTAAGAACTGTTATTCCTATTCTCAAATCTTTGCCTGAAAGCCCTTAATTGCAAAATTATAATTTGGAGGGGATGAGGGTTTACATTCTCCATTCCAAGGGAAACTCCAGCTTTCCCTGGCAGATACCTGTCTTTCAAAACCAAGGCATATTTTCACAGCTGTTCTGAGCAAGCAAGAGGTACCACTGAAGTACCACTGGCATATTTGGTGCTGAATGCACCAGGGAGAAAGTACCTGAAGATGAAGCAAATTGAGAAGGAAGCCATGAAAGTCAAGTTGAAGGCAAAAGTTCTGTGCTGCCTTGGATCAGTGAGTTTTCTGATAGAGACAGATGCTTGTGCTTACCAAGAGGAGCTACCTCTAGACAAAAAGCTAAAGACCACATTTGGCACTGTCAAACACTCATCATCCTTCCAGTACTTCAAAGTGTAAATCTGATCATGCTCTGTAACCATCTCAATGAACTTTTGAACTTACAGCCCTTTTATCTTGTACAACTTTTTCTCCTTTTTCTATTTGGCAATCTGATTTTATTAGGATTTTTCAGTCTAGTCAAGTGTGCAAGTGCAGGTAATGGAGAATCATGTCCTTTTGCATTTGGAGGCATCTGCCCTTAAATAGAGATTTTTTTTCTGCCACATGCATTCTGCTCCTACCAGAAAACTGATATAACCCACCTTTGTATGGAAAAGAGTGACTAAACACTAGGCTGTACATGCATTTCTCTGAGTGTACACAGCAGAAATATTGCTACAAAACTACATTAGTATTACTTGTTTATTTAAACATCTCAACATCTCATGACAGAGTGAGAAAGAAACATTTTTCACTAAGAAAAAAGAGATCTCCCAGTGCTCCCAGTGTTACAGAAGTACCAGTAGGTGGTCAAGAATTTCCCACGTCAGTCAAACTGGAGATGAAGATGCTTTGAACAAACCACATGGACCCCAGCCTGACACCCTTGTGCCCCAGGTGAAACCCCAGCTAACAATTTCAGTGCTTCATGTTGGTGCTCCTCAGCTTTAGGAGGCCTGCAGGGGGTGGAGGTATGGCCAAAGAGCAGAGGTACCTAAAGGATCCCTGTTAAAATAGGTACTGTTGACAACACAGATGGAGAAATGTATCTCTGGGTGAGCAATGGTTCCATAAATTTAGCTTTGGAAATATTTGTGGGATGAGCTGCATTTTTTCACCTCACATATGATTAATGTTCCCTAGTTTGTTGGGAATACACCAGTATTTTAGGACTTATTTTAAGATTTTAAAATGCAGCTGGAAACACACTAATCTGACTAACTTTGACCTCCTTTGAATTTTAGATTTCAGTAGCAGTCATCTAATTTTAGCCAGTCTGACCAAGTTAAAATAAATGTGGTACAGACCATGAAGGCAGCTATTCATTTATGAGCAAGAGGCAGCTACTTTCAGTATAGATGCTTATTGTGGAAAAGGAAATGATCAAAAGAAAACATTGGGAAAAAAGATGCAGAGAGTTACAGTCCCTGCTGTCAGGAAATTTATTAATTTCAAAGCATCATTGGTGGTACATGGAGAGGTGAATTATTAAAAAGTAAATAAAGATTCTCTTTAGGTTATATTCTCTTATAAAACACTTGGGGTTTTGCCTGCAGCTGTGCAGGCAACACAGCCATTATTCTCTCAGCCCTTGTTCTCATCCCCTCACCTGATGGCTGGAAAAGCAGATTCTGCTTTCCTTTGAAGTAGCTGGAAATGAGAATAACAACACCTTTATGCTGCTTAGCCCTCCTTGCTGGCAGGTCTCAACCTTTTTTTGCAGAAGCTATCAGCATAATTACCTGGATTTTACCAGTGTGGAGACCAGGGCCAGTGAACAGCAAGTTGTGTCTAAGGACGTGCAGTGAGCTGGTAGGAAAAGCAGGAGGAGCTCCAAGTTTTCACCTGCAGGTGGTGAGGACACTGTGCATCCTCCCAGAAAGGATTTATTTCTTTGCCAGGGTGCTCCAAGCCTCCCAAAGCTCCCCTGCCCATCAGTTTGGGGCCTTCTCCAGAGATTCAGGCTTCATTTCTCCCACTTGTCGGGTGCCTTGTTTGTTCTCCTGCCAGCTTTACTCCCTGGGCACAATTCCTTTCTGCCTCTTTAGCATTCACTCCACAAAGGTGTCTATCAGCAGAAACCATCCTTCCCTGTCACCCCCATTTCAGTAAATTAATCAAGCCAGGCTCTTCCAGTACCCCTTCATGCATTATGCTCTTCATTTTTCTGACCATCCTAATAGCCCTTGTCAATCACACATTCCACTTTAAAGCAATCAGTTTTGATCCCAGGTGACCAAATTATGCTGCACCTGCCAGTGTGGATGTGTACACCCCTCCCTCTGCAGGAAATAACTCACCTAATCCATCTTGGGTTTCCAGGGTCTTTGAGTTTCTGTCATGTTGACAGCCTCTGTGCAAGGTTACTTGTCTTTATCTTGTCTTTGCTCTGCCACCCCAGCAGAAGGGCCTTTAATAGCAAGCATCTAATGGCAGCAAGTATTCTCATATGTCCATATATGATTTTGCACCCTGTGCTGTGAAACTAACCCAGTTTAAAATGCCTCCAGTTTAAATGGTCCTGGAATTCTGCCTGTGAAATACTCTGAGGGCCCCGCCTGTACCTGGGATGTGTCATCAACAAGTCAGATGGCTACACTCCCACTTGTTGTGCAAAATAAACCATGTCTTCCAAGGTAGTCCTTGAAGAAATCAATTTCTTCCAGCTCAAGACATGTCCCTCTTTGCTCTGATAGGGAAAACAGTTATTTTATCCACCTTTAACGAGTCAGGGCTGTGTGTGTGCTCGTGTGTGTGAGAGGAGGGAGGAAATGAGGCAGGATCAGGAATGTCTGTTTTCACACTGAAAATAATTTGGAACTAATGGATAAATATTCACAATATGAAGCACAATAGAAAAATCTGAAGGTGGCTGTCAGGGCAACTCAGGGCAAGGTAGAAAATTGATGCAGCTTCAATAAAGGCTAAAGGCAGCAGTGCATGGCAGTGCTGTCATTACCAGAGGACATTAGTCCTCTATACACAAAGCAAGAGATGGAATGACAAGTGAGAAGGTAAGGAATAAACAATCAATTCAGAAAAAGCCTTTTTTTTTTTTTTTTTTTTTTTTTTTGTCCCTGGAGAACTGCATCACAAGGAGAAAAACATCTTTAAAGGAAGAAAAATATGGCCAAAAACTTGAGGTCTCAGAAAAGGGAGGATCTTTTATGTACATGCTTACCATCAATTTTACTCACTACCTTCTGCATGGAGGCCCTGAAAGAGCAAAGGAGACATTGCTTCAAATTGAAGTGTCCTGAAATAAGGTTTTAGATCAACAGGATGAAGTGGTAGCAAAAAATTTTTAAGAGTTATCGAGGGTGCTAGTGACCAACAAATTGGTTTCTGGACTGCAAACATTAAGAACTATAGTAATTAAGAAATAAATATGTGTAAGAAATGCCAAGGAAAAGACAGCATGGCTTTTGCAAAGGGTAGTCATACATCACACAGCCTCACAAACCACACAGTTCTCAGAAGAGGTCAGGAGCAAAAACATATTGGAGGTAACACAGTCCTTTTGCACTGCCCTAAAAATGGCTGTGAGTCACTGCCACTGCCATGAGTCAACAGCCCTTACAAAAACTAAATATTCACAGCACAAATGACAACGATCAATTAGTAGATGCTTGAAAATAGAAAAATTAAAAAAAAAAAAAAAGAAAGAAAAGACAAGAATAATTAGATTCTTCACAGTATAATACTGTCACTTGTGGTGCTACTAATGGATTGGACCTGGGCCCAGGGCTCCTCAACATATTCATAAACATTGCAGGAAGCAGGGAAGAAGGGTCCTGATAACATTGGCTCCTACAAAATTATTTGTAAAAGGCTAATCTAAAGCTGACTGTGAAGTATTTCAGAAGATCATGAGTGTTTGTATTCAGTTCCATATCAGTAACTGCAGTGTGGTGAGGGGTGACACAGAACCAGGCAGTGCAGACATACATCTGCATGTACACGTATGCAGAGATGTACAGCAATTATATGCAGTCACTTCCTTAGGTGGTAATTTGCCTCTTGTCTTTTAAGAACAATGCCTGGAGTCCTTCAGGATTCACTGAGCACTTTGAATACCTGACACATCAATGCTCAGGAACTCAGAAACAAAGAATATTAAGAATGATTAGGAAAGGCAAAGAGAAGAAAAAATCAAATAACATTATGGTGCTGTGTATTACTGCTCTACATTATGTATTTGTTATTAATTTCAGGCCACCTCATAGGGATGCACTGGAACTAAGACAGAGATGGGAAGACCAAATTTACCCCACAGTTTTGTTACATGGAGAGTGGATAGACTGGGTGACAGATAATACATAATAATAGACTAGATAATAGAGGACAGAGATGGAATATGGCTCACGTAGATATGAAGAATGGGAAGTGATTTATTCACTGTTTCTCACAATACAACAGCAGGTAGACTGATAATGAAATTATCAACCATAAATTTCAGAGCGAGAGAAAAAAAAAATCTTTTCACACAAGGCCAGGGAATTAATTCTCACAGAATCCTGTGGAAGCTACAGAATAAATTTGCTGCCAAGAGTCAGTGGGAGTCACTGAATTCAGGGCTACTCACACCTCTGGCCTAGAAACATTCAATCCAGGTCAAAAAATCCTCAATGAGCAGTTCCCAAAGTTGCCAGTTTATGCTGTAAGAAAAATCCCTGTGTATCTGTTCCTTCTCTGAAATTCTCTTTCTAACCAGCATTCATGCCAGGTTCTAGAGGCCACCAGAAAACCTCACTGGGACATGCATGTGTTTGCAGTTTTAGTGCACTTCAATGAAATTACATCATACAAAATCTTGCAATGTCTCCAGTGTGTTTCCATAACTCAGATTTTTCTCTTATAGAAATAAAGAAAGAGAAAAGAAGATGGATAAATTCCCTGCTTCTGTTCTTGGGTTGAGCTCTTTTCCTTACAAAACAGCAGTTGCTGTCAATCTTAGTCTTGCCACTGGTACCCCCCAGTTTATTTGCAGAAGTAATCACTTCATTCTGCCTGCAAATGCAGGAGTCTGCCCTTTTTCCTCCATTTATTAAAACAAATAAATGAACAAACCACACAATTAAATAAGGTCAGAACTATTCTGTAAAAAATCACATCCTCAGATGAAATAAATTACTGTAACTTTATTGGCTTCAGTGGAGCTGTGGCAATTTACAGCAGCTGAATATTGCTTCAGCACTATGATTCAAGTTATCAAGAATGTGAAATGCTGCAATATTGATTCAGAAAAGTCTATTTGAATTTATTTTTCTAAATTAATTTGCTCCCGGATTCATTAAACATTGTGGGGAAATAGTTCTAGAATGCACATTAAGTGCAAAAATGTAGACTGGAGTCCAAGTTCACCAATGCATTTAGGCAATCCTGGGCGTTTTTAGCCTCATTAATGAGACTCTCATGGCATAGGATGTTATCAATTGCCTATTTGACAAATATCACCCATATGGATTTTTTTAATGAAGGCACAAATATTACTGCTGCTATTTTTTTATAATAGTAGTATTCCAGTAGCAGTCACAGGGAGTGTTCCCCAACAGACCTGTGGACATACCCTGCCTTGAAATCTCTCAGTTTACAGACAATATAGGGAGGGTTCATGGAAATTCTCCCTTCAGACTAAGCTTGGCCAGTGACCCTTTTGCCATTTCTGTTGTGTAATTGCCAATTTCCTTCAAATATCCCAATAAAAATGGTTCTTGAGAAGGAGGAAATGACCTTGTGATTCAGTTTTTCTCAGACAATTCACCCATAAAAGTCAAGGTTGAAGACAGCATAAAGGGCTGCCTTGAGATGGCCATAAACTTGTCATTTGCTCATTGTAGCCCCTTTTCTCCAGTAATTGTGAAGTCTGGAAGCAATGCTGGCACCAGGATTTGCTCCTTTCTCTTCACACAGCAGCACCTGATTTATGTGCACCACAGCCAGCCTGGGATAAAGGAGGCACCCAGGAAGCCACAGCCAGCAAGGCAGAAGGGGCAGGACACAATGGGGATTATAAAACACTTCAATTTAAAGAGTGTTAATGATAAAGATGGCAACCTTATGCTACCAACAGTGGTTTGGAGCTCCTGTGGGCAGGGAGGAGCAGAAGGACAACTTGGGGCAAGGAGAGGGGCAGCCAAGGAGATCTGTGTTACTCAAAGACTGAGGCAAGGAAGGCTTAGATGAGAGCTTGGGGTGGAACTCAAAGGTGGGATGCCTAAAACACCATAAAATAAATTACTCTGAAAGAAGATGGGAAAGCTTTCATGTGGTTGTAGGGCCAAGAAGGCATGGCCCAAGATGAGGGAGGAGGATCTCATCATTTTGGATTTCTTCAACAATTTCTCTCACCCAGTGCTCCATTTATGAAGTGCTAGTCATATTTCATCTCTAATGCTTGTCTTGGTTTTAAGTACCCAGCTGTAAATTTGCTGGGTGATAACCTTTAGACATGTGCATATGCATGTGTGGACACAGGTTTTTATAAGAGAGTCCAATATTTAGCTGAGCCTCCAGAAAATACTGTAAACCAAGCTTCAGTTTAGCAATAAAGCACGATTATAAAATTGTAGGCCTGAGAGACATGAAAATTATAAGACTGTCAACAGTAAAAAAGAAAAATAGATCACAAAAATAGAAAAACAGAGAATATCTTTGAGATAAATATAATGAAGACAGTTGACTTCTCTTTACCTACATATTCTTTTGACTCCCATAAGGTCCTCAAGGATGTTTTTATTAAAAACTTTTGAGAATCTGGGTCTTGCCCATAAGGAGTCTGCATGTTTTAATATTATGTGTATCCTTGCTAGCCTTTTTTTTTATTTATGGTATTTGCAAGTGGCACCATAAGCAAGAGAGGGAGGGGGACAGTTTTTCTCCACTCTCTATGTATTTATCTTGTGTGTTTGGCAACATTTGGAACCAGACCAAAACGAATTTAAGTCAATACTCAGTTTTGTTTGTTCCCTTTATAGCCCGTTTCTCCTCTTGGTTTGCGTGGGTATTTCCAACAGCAACAGAGAAGGGAAAATATTTCAAAGCAAAGCAAAATGTGGTTATATAACAGCAAACAAAGGCAGGAGGCTTCAAGGGGAAAATGTGACTCCTGAAAATAATTTTAAGAACTTATTTTTGCACAGACTGCTACACACAGTAATATAATTACAGAAGTACAAACCCCCCACACACATACCAATGCACAGAGTAAATACAATTATATCAGTGCTTACATGGGCATAGCTTGCTTTATCACAGACAGAGGAAAAAGATGTGATGGTACTAAACCTGTGCACCATACATCCATGATATTATTATTGTTGTTGTTGTTGTTAATAATAGTAATAATAATGATACAGCAATAGAAATAATAACAATCTCAGACAGTTGCACCCCTCATTCATGCATTCAAACTGGTACAAACAGCAGATGTAGAGCAACACTGTCTTCCCTCCACCCCAACGCCCCCCTGATCTTAAGGTTCTTTCTTTTCTGAGCCCTTAAATTTTCATAAGGTTGCAGGGTGGTCAGCCCACCCACAGGAGAGAGATTTGGTTCTACTGATAAGCTGTTTATTCGTGGTTTAACTCCAAGGTGTGTGCTTGGCTTCTTCGTGGCAGCTGGTGGAGGTGAGGACTGCAGAGCTCCAGCAGCTGTCAACACAACCCACACAGCAGTATAATAGTTAGGGGAAAATTGCTGAAATTAAATAGAATATGTTGAGTTGAAAAGCACTTTTCTAATTCAGCCTTTGTAGGTGTGTATCTTCCTAATGGCTTGTTGTAGCTATGGGAACAAGGGCTTTCCCCTCTCCCCCAGGTTCTGCCTTTGACTGTGCTCAGTGTAGTGCTGCTCCTCGTTGTTCTTTGAGCTGGTGGAGACAGCAGCATAAATTCTTCTATTGCAATACATGCATAGCCACCTACAGAGAGGGAAAAGGCTGATTTTCTTCTCCGTGGCAGGCACGGTGTTAGATAACACAGTTAACTGATTGTAATTGATAATTTGCTCCACTGAGGTTTATTGCCTTATTTGCTCTTTCTTTCTCTCCCTTCTTTTAAGTATGGAGGATCTTAAACTTATCAGAGGTTTTGATGTCTCTTGAAAAAACATAGCAAGGTTGGAAAGCATTTGGCAGTGCAATTAGTAATGTTAAATCAGTGTGAATTCAAATTATTTAACTTGCTTCTTCAGCAGCTGATACCAGGAATACAAATTAGAAGGTGAAACTAAAATTGAACTATTGAAACTGGAAATCATCAAAACAAAAACCCTGGGTTTCAGACTGAGGAGAACAGAGACTGCTTTTAATATGGCAAGAAATAAAAAAGAGGAGGCCAGAACATGAGTTTAATGAGAACATTTTCTTTCCTTTGGAGGACTGGCAGCTCTGCAGAGTGTGACTGAGGATGGTTGCAGGGGCACAATGGGCACTCTCACCCTTCTTCCTTTGGTCACGATCAACACCCAGCTCACTGCTCAGCAGAGAGGAAGAGCACAATATCTGCTGTGTCATGGAGCACTCTCCTCCACATCCATCTCCCCCTGGAGAGGGGGAAAATACACACCAAATATCACTGAATGTTGCTGAGGAAGGGCTGTGCTGCCATTCTCGGGGATGTTGCACCTGAAAGGAGACACTGCAGCCTTCATCTCTGCCCCAGGCACATCACTGCCTGCATCTGAGTGTGAAGGGATGCCACAGGAGGGGATTTTTTCTTCATCTTATTTCTTTGATTTAAACAATGTCATAGCTGAAGGAGAGCAAAACAGCTGGTTCCTCTGAGTACTGCAATCATGCACAGCTGCATTTTATGTGCAGGATCTCCCAGCCAGAGTCCCTGTGCTCAAAGCTGTAGGGCTCTGTTTCCCTACTCTGTCTCCTGGCAGAGATGCACACAACCAGATTTCCCAGTTCACACTCCATACCTTCCAACTTGAAAAGCAATTATTTTCTACTAGCATTTTTGGTCTCAACTTTTCCTTCTGTCTTCCATCTAATTTTACCTTGAATACCTTTTCAAAAAGGGAAGTTGAATCAGATCAAATGGGCCCTGCATTTTGGTTTGAAGTTGATGAGTTCATTATTATCCTGAGGCCTTCCCAGGACTTCTAAACTTGGGGTATCTGCAGAAAAAACTTCTTGCTCCACATCCCTGTAGCTTCATCATGAGTCTTGCACTTCTTGCCAGCCTGTCAGTGACTGAGCTGTTGAAAGCAGTCTGTGGAGGAGCAGTGGGGAAGGCAGTGGGGATGGGGGTTTGGTGGCCAGGGCCAACACCATGAGAACCAGTGGGATGCTGTGTTCTAGAGAAGTCCAATTCACAGACTGTGCTGGGTAAATGCAGAGTCTCACTAAGAGATCTTATGTGTTATTGGCAGTTTAGCTTCTGTTTAATAATTCCTGAAATAATGGTGGGAGGACAAAGAAATAACTGAGACTGAAGTGTTTACTGCCCTCCAGGTGAGCAGTAGTAAGACACATATGCAAAAGAAGTTTTAAGGCTAAATTTACTAAATTGTCACATGAATAAACTGCCAGAGCATCTCTTTGGATCTCTCTGGTTGTCAGCCTTCCTGAAAGCCTCAAGAACCTCTTGTGGATGAACTTGCCCTGAATCAGAGAATAATTTAGGAATTAGGCCCCTTTGCCCAGCCCAGTTTCCTCCAGGTATCCCACCTGGTTTTCCATGAGGCTACACAACCAACATCACTCATACCAGGTGGCTCAGGGCCTTTCTTCAAGGCTCTGAAGTCAAACACCATACAGCCAGAGAGCATTTATGAGCAGCCTAAATCCTGGATCCAGCCCACAGGAAAAGGATTTAAGATGCTTCTCCAGCTTCAAAATGTTCCATGTCCTGGGAAACTCAGGAGCAAGGGAGGTGTAACCTAGGAGATTCTGCTGCTTCCTGCAGAACTGGAGACCATCTGAATCCTTGCATCTCAGTGCCCAAAAATCTCTCACCCGAGGCAGCAGTGAAGAGCTCAGGAGAGGTTTGCACCCCACGCTTTTTCCTGCAGATTACACAGTTTCCATAAATACCTCTGCACAGGAAGGCTGTGTTTCAGACTCTCACACATCAGAGGGAGTTTCAGAACCAGGCTAAGCAGGTGTGAAGCTACTGATAACTTCCACCTGCGCCCTAATCTCCACTTGTCTCTGCTGTAACCATATCACAGCAAAGTACACTTGGGGACACGTGTCGTGATGCTGCTCCAAAGGTGCTCTGTGGAGGAGAAAATGTCTGTTTCATTGTCTGGCTGTGCATGACAGTCCATGGAGGAGCTTCTCTATAAAATGTTTTAAATGAGGGAATCAGTGGAGGCCCCCCGCCTTTCTCAGTTTAATTTAGTTTTTAATTCTTCACAAAGTTCCTGCTAAGGAATAATAAATACCACAATGGAGAGGAAATCACTCCAGTGTGTCACACAAAGTCAAACCTTTTCATCTGACCTGAGAGATAATTCCTCTAAACAATATCACTATAGTGAAAAGGAATTACAATTAATTCATACAGAGGGAATATAATTAGCATTCTTAGAAAAGAACTGGCTGCTGATGTACTTTGGAGTGAAAGATTTTTCTTCGGAGTGACAGAAATAAACTAAGAGGCCTGAAAATCCCTTTTTATTAGTCTCAAGTGCAGGATGATCGTATTTACCACTGCCAGGCAGTCTTTCAGAAGTTTAATATATGAAAAAGCTGTACATCAAATAAAAATACAGAGTTGACTATTACAGAAGTTGTGTCCTTCTGTGTTAATGGCTGAAGAGCCAGCAATCCTCTCCATCTTCATGTCCATCTATGCAGTCAAGCTCAAATTGATTCTTAGACTGATTTATAGATATGATATCAAAAAATCTGGGAGGCTGTGCAGGGACACACTGATTTGTGCCATCTACAATGTCATCAGCTGGGCCTGTATTATTTTTTCTCCAGCAATCACCCTGCTTGTTTAGCAGAGGGAGCCCTACCCCTAGTCCTGGTGGACACTTATTTCTCCCTTGAATTGTTTAAGCAGGAATTGTTTGGGGGAAGGCAGGATGGCAAAGAACAAACTGGGAATACTTCTGGTAGGGAAGCACATTAATTCACAAACCACCTTGCTCTAATTTTGAAAGTCAACAGCAAGAATAAACAGCAAAGCTTAAAGAACATGAAACAAGGAAATTTTCTTACCATGCATTTCCATCAACCCATAAGACAACAGAATGGTACAAGTTTCTTGACCCAAAATATACATATGTAAGTTGTTAAATTTCTCCAATTGCTTTGGCTAAAATCATTGTGATTTTTTTATTATTATTATTTTCATGGGAAGTATTAGGATACTTGTTTAATATTGATTCAGCATTTTACAATGACATTTCATTTTGAAATTTACCCTCAAATAACACTCAAAAGAGTGAAAAAAATGTAGGGTAAAGAAACAAAACCGATTTTTCTGATCCAAAAACAAATATCTAGTTGGGCTTGAAATAAAATAAACAGGTTTTTTGCTGAAGCACAAAAGCTGTAGGTAAATTAGAGCTCTACTTCCTTCCCCAGTTAAAAGGGGAAAAGTCAATATTATTTGTGACATTATATATTAATCAGGCCTCAAAAGCTCAACTGACCTATTTGTTCCATAATTTCTACACTGTCAAAACCTGCTTGCTAGCACTGATTTCGATGAGTGAATGATGCTGTTCTGTAGGAATGCAGCTGGAATTCTGTTGTCCACATGTTGTGAATAAAGGCTCAATCCTCTCATATTACTTCTCCATACAAACTGGCTGGGAAGGAGTAAAAAAAATTGCCAGTGTCTATTCAATGAGCTGGAAAAAAACCCCAAAAATCTACTTGAATGCTTGCAACATTATTTTAACTTTTTCTCTTCTTTCACCAAATAGGAGGGACGAGTACAAGTAATATGAAGAGGTATAAAATGTGATAAAGAACATCCCTGAAGCCTTCAAGGCCAGGCTGGGTGGAGCTCTGAGCAACCTGGTCTAGTGAGAGATGTCCCTGGCACAGGGATGGAACCAGATGATCTTTAAGGTCCCTTCCAACCCAAACTATTCTATGATTCTGTGGAAATCTTTCCTCATCTAGGACCTCAAAGAACTGACTTAGCCATATACATATATATATATATATGTGTGTGTGTGTATGTATAAACTGTAATTCTTCTAGTTCAACGCACTTCCTGATTTATGGTCTTGGCAAGTTGCACCCCAACAGGGTTGGGTTCTTTACTCTGTCATGCTGCTCAGGGGATCAGTAATTTTGGCTTAATGTACATCTACAACAGTTTGATTTTGGGGCTTTGGAGTATGTTTCCCTTTTCGTTCTTCATCCTGGAGACAGCTCAAAGATTTCAGGCCCTAAACGTGCAGCACATAAAACCAAAATAAAATGTGAGTGTAGAGTGCAAGAAATACCCTCTGCAGGCCAGGTCAGGAGGCATGGAAGGTCTCTCTTTAAGCAGACATTTCTAACTGTTTGCACAGATTTTCAGATTTCCAGATTTTCCACCATCATTTAATATCAGCATTCATTTAATCTCCCCCCTGCTTTTCTTTAAAGATGGTCTTTCACTCATAACCTAGTCCCAGGAACTCCATCCCTAATCATTTGCCCAAAAGCCATGAGAAAAAAAAACGTTATTTTAAAAAGTGACACCCAAAGTGATGAAAGGAGATTAGAATTTGTTGTCAAATCAACTATTTTTTGTGACTAGTAAAAAACCGTGCACACACCAAAGAGCGGAAAATGGGGTTTGTAACAGAGTAACAGCTTGTAATTGGTTTTGCTGGGGAAAAGCAGAGGAATCAATAAGCACTAAGGTTGCAGACCGGTTCTGCTGATGGATCTCATGATCTGGGTGACTTCTAAGCAACACAGTTACTACTGCTGGCCATTAAAAAAAAAGTTGCACTTGTTCTGAAGAGCGACTAAATAACTAAAACAATACTATTATTTTAAAAGGTCATCTAACTCTGCTGTTCCAGATCAATTTTAATTGTTTGAGGTTGTTGCCGTTGTCAGGAAACGTCCAGGATATGATAATGCAGCTCAGGTTGGTGCTCTTCTGTCCAGGAAGCTGTTTTAGAAGTCACTTGACCCAGACAGACTTTCACACAAGGTTTTACATATTTAATGCCATGTCTGGTCTCCACCAGGACTCAGCAGGAGGCTGCATTTCTGGTTCTCTTCTGTAGGTCTGTGTTTTCGTTGTGTATGTTATAAAGGTGCATAAATTGCTGTGGAAATCTAAAATATTCTCTGTTTGCAAGGGGAACTTCATTCATAATGGATGGGGGTATCTTTATGCTACAGTCAGGTGTCAAGTCTTTCACCAGGTGTTGCTTTCACCTTGGTGAAGGTGACCTTGGACTGTTTACTGTCTGACCAGGTAACAACCTGTAGCACTATGCCTGAGGGATGTGAGCATTTCCAGAGCAGCTTCAGAAACCAGTGATCATTTGTGGTAAGTATTAACACCTGGGATCTTCATTAAGTATCAAGTGTATGAATTGCAGCAAATCCTCAAGGGGGCCTTTGAGTCTGGAGGAAGCTGAGGGAGAAGAGGCAGAGTATGGGAGAAGAGGCTTTCTCCAACTCCTTATCCTTCTAGGGAAAAGCCATTCCTTAGACAGAGCTTGCCAGAGAAGCAGTTCCCATCTGACAGATGTGGAAACTGCCAGAGAGCTTTTCAGTGGCAGGGCATTGATAGAGACTGCCTCAAGCAAGGAAAACCAGTACAGGTATATATTAAAAATGGGTTTTCTCATTTAACTTTTTCCTCTACAGCAGTCCCTCATACACCTTGCTTAGTGGCTTAAGTTTCAGCTATACTGAATTAAAATATACTATAAACTATATTAACTTAAACTATATAATTAAAATATACTATAAAAATACACTATATTTAAAATTCAGCTATACTGAATTATTTGCTCTTCACCACAAGGTCTAAGAAGCATCATGGATGACAATGGGGTGAGGGAAGGGAAGGGAAGGGAAGGGAAGGGAAGGGAAGGGAAGGGAAGGGAAGGGAAGGGAAGGGAAGGGAAGGGAAGGGAAGGGAAGGGAAGGGAAGGGAAGGGAAGGGAAGGGAAGGGAAGGGAAGGGAAGGGAAGGGAAGGGAAGGGAAGGGCCAACTAAGCTGTTGATGCCCAAAGCCTCAATCCAAAACTGGTGCTAACACACAGGAGAGCACTCAGCTGAGGCAGCTGGAAGCCTTTATGGGATCTCCCCAAGCCTTTATTCTGTCTTTCACTTACAGATACCAACGATGTGAGCCCCAGTCGACTGGTGATCACCAAGTCCCCTCATCTACCTCATTCTGTGAGCTCACTGAGCTTTTGGCACTTCCCTTCAACTGCCAAACCCCGGCTGGCCAGCTGAGCTGAGCTTCTGTTCTCCTGCACAGCTGGAGATCTGATAAAGAGAGCTGCCTGTCTGAGCCCTGAGTGTCCTTCAGACATTCACACCACCCAGCTCTGCCTGTCACAGCATGGCAGCGGGACAGCAAAGTGAGCAGGCAGGTTTCTGAGCTCACTCTTAGCTGTAGGCAAAGACACCTCTGAGCAGAAGAAATGGAGATGCAATCCTGTGCATGTATTCAGTTGGCAAACTGGAGAAACACCCACCAGTGTTCAATTCTGAATGGATTATCCAGACATTTCCTTTAATAGTAACACAGGTTTGGAAACCAAGCGTGGTTAACCATATGGATTAACAAAGAGAGTGCATGTTGCACTTTAGATTCTTTCTATAAATGCTCTAACATGGCCTAAATAATCATTAAGCTACATAATCTCCCTGAAACTTCAGACAAGGTAGGATTGAGTCCTTGCAAGGTGAGGAAAAGAACAGAAAAAACAGTCCCAGTGCTGCTCACTGATTGCACTTTCGGAAATATTTGTCACCATGGCATTTTTTGGGGAGGTTTTTTTTTTTGCCATTTGAAGCTCTTGCACAGAAGTGAAATCTGAGGGGTGCTTGTTGCACATGCTTCAAGAGCCATCTCCTGAGAGCAGCTTTCCATGAGAGGCACGGAGCATTCTCAAATGTCAGGCAGATGGGGCTCAGCTAAAAGGCTTCCAAAGGCTACCAAACTGCTGGGCCCCTTGAAGCTAAAAGGAGGCATTTGAGAGACACAACGGGGCATTTCTATATTTTCTGTTGTTCTGTATTATGTTCTCCACTGTGCAGCCTTTTAAACAAGTTGCTTCCTTTAAAGGGTCCTTCCATTCCTCCTGCTGATGCAAAGCCATGATCTCTCTGCAATAGGAAGGAAGGGATAGAAGGGTGTGTGAAATAATTAGATCTTCAGAGTGTTCTTTCTAAAGCTGATCAAAATCAGCATTTCTTAATTGTTTTCAGCTATTTTTAAATCAATATAGAGCTCACTGAAAACACTTCTGATTAGCAGAAAATAAAAATCTGAGGTATGTAAACACTCCAGAAAAAATATTAAGGGTTTCATTTTTAGAATGGGGGTGGTGGCATTCATTTTCAAATAACTTACAGAACAACTATGCATTTTATCATATCAGTCAGAGAGAAAAATTATCACATTTCTCCATAGCTTTGATTAATATTTAGCTCTTTAGAGTGCTCTTAATTCAAGCAACCAATTAAAATGAGTTTTGTTTCTGCCTGGTCATACTTGAATTTAATCTGATTGCAGCAGTATTGATAAAAGAAATTTCTGTTGATAATTCCTGATGTTTCAAATTTGTTCAAAGCCAGAGAAGCATAGAACGGCTTGGGTTGGAAGGGGCCTTCAAGATCAGGTAGCTCCAACCCCCTGCCATGGGCAGGGACAATTTCCACTAGACCAGGTTGCTCAGAGCCACATCCAACCTGTCCTGGAACACTTCCAGGGATGCTCTTCCCCAGGAGAAACTCAACAGGAGTGACAGTGCAAGCAGATGGGCCAGGAAGAAATAAGCAAGGGGACACTAATAAACAGTGCAGCCCCGGTGTTGTTCTGTCTTACAGACACACTGAAAGGGTGTGGATATGAACCATGGTGTTGCCTTAAAGGCTGAGACAGAGGCCAGACAGAGTTATAAGGTGAACATTTATTAAGGGCCCTCAAGGCCACACCCCAGCAGCACCAAGGCCACAGCAGTGGCTCTGCCCGGATGGCTCCAAGATGGAAGCAAAAGGAGGCAGAGTCACGAGATTCCTCCCCTTTTACAAGTTTCAGTCCATTTGCATACCCCCCGTCCATTGTCCAGTCAACAACTCCAAATCACGGTGTTCCATCCTTCCTGCTTGCCTCCTCTCTTCCACATTGTTTATCCTCAGGGCCTGGAGCTCGGAGAGAGTGTCCTTGAAGAAGCGAGTCCCCTGCTAGAACCAAAACTGCCCTGACCCCCATCGCCCTGTGATCAAGTCCCAGCACCACTTAATACAAAAGCAAAAACTACCCACCAGAACAAGACAGGAAAACCCAGAACTTAAGGCATCAATGGCTTATCTAGTGGAAGAAGGGAAGAGATGGGAAGGTTGAATGAACAGAAAGGTCTCGTGAGAAACTCTTCAGGTGTGTGAATTGCAAGGACATGGAGAGGGTGCAAATGGAGGCACTGGGGGGGTCACAAGGGAGAGGAAGGAGGAGGGAGAAGAATTCCATGAAACAAAGCAGAGAGTAGTGAGAGCTGGGGCTAGAAAACATTGCAAACACACAAAACTGAAGGTCCCCACTGCCTACAAATGGAATCTTCTCTTTGTTTCAGGGGAGGTGAAGAGGATAGCACTGTTTTGACTTAGATTTCCCTTGTTTTGCCTGCAGCTGCTGTTTTCCTGCATGCAGTAGAGCTCTTATTTCAGAGAGTGAAAATACCCTTAAGAATGGAAATGGCCATTGTCTACATTACACAGGTGGTTCTTCTCCTCCACCAGGCAGTTTGTAAACAACAGCTTCCTGGCTAAAATGAAACTTATTTTTTTTTTTTTCTTGGCAAAAATATTAACACCAAATGCCTTTTCCTATTTTTCATTCAAGGCAAAGGGAAAAAGAAAACTCCAGAAGCATTCATATGAATATTTAAAAGTGGGGAAAATAAACAGTCTAGATATGCTGCAATTCCATCTCCTTCCCACTGGCAAAATGATGTCAATACATCTCTCCAAAGAGCTGTTATGCTGGCATTTATTGGTCCTCGTCAGCTGCTGATTGGAGGGGGAAGGAGGCAATGTTCAAGAAACCAACATATTGGAGGGATCCCATTTCGTGCTTTGGGATTTGGGTTTGCTCACAGCATTACCCAGCTCCACCAACTCATTTCCCCCTGCACAGGGAGGTTCAGAGCTGAATCAGATTCAGTCTGTGCCTTCCCCTCCCTGCTCCCCTGGTGCTGAAGTGTGAGCAGAGGCTGATGGAAGGGATTCCAGTTCCAGCCCCCTGACTTTATTTGTTCCTACCTGTGAGCCATTTACACCACATTTAACCACTTTCTGGCAGGAACAATTCTGTGCTTAATTCTCACCCTCAAGTGAAAGTGTACTTGGATTGTGAAGACAATATTTCTCTCTTAAAAGTATCCATACTATTCCCAGTGTTTTAGTTTGGTTTTTGTTTTGTTTTTTTTTTACTTCGTTTTGTTTTTGTTTTGGGGTGGGAGTTGGGGGTTTTCGGGGGTTTTTAGTGGGATTTTTTAGGGTGGTTTTTTTTGTTGGTTGGTTGGTTGGTTGGTTGGTTGGTTGGTTGGTTGGTTTTTTGTTTGGTTGGTTTTTGTGGGGTCTTTTGGTTTTGTTTTTGGTAGTGGGGGTTGTTTGTTTGTTTGTTTGTTTGGGGTTGTGGGGATTTTTTGTTTGGTTGGTTTTTGTGTTTTTGTTTCTTTGTTTGTTTTATTTAGGGTTTTTTGTTAGTTTGTTTTGGGGGTTTCTTTTCGGTTTTTTTTTTCTGCAAGGCAGAAAGTCACTGCTCAGCTCTTCCCGCTGCTATCTTCTTTCTTGTGCCTTCCTGCTCTGACAGCTGACAAATGATACCTCCTGTACCGTTTCACTGGAACCCTCCCATCTCTTACCTGTGTCCTGTGGCACATCAGATGGGACAAGGATGAGGAAAGCTTTCTGTTGTTAGTGCAGAAAATGAGTGGTTGGCCAGGCGCAACAGAAACAGCTCGCAGTCGCCTACATTAATACGCAGCAGCCTGAACTCGTGAATTATGTCTGGTTTGTCCTCCGAGTGGGCAACAAGAACCAGAGCTCAGCTTTGGAAAGCCTGAGAAGAGCTGGATGCAGGGAAGAGTTGGATTCTCTGGATGCCAGAGAGCTGGAACAGCCCTGCCCCGAGGTGCTTGTGATGCAAGCCCGGGGTGTACTCGGCTGGTAGGGAAAGCTTGGATGATGGAGAGGAACACATCCTTCCTGAAAGAAATTCCTCCAGGAGAGGTGCTGGTGCAAAACCTGTCTGGCTTTCCATGGAAAGCCTTCCCCAGGCTACCATTGGGAATACCTCTGCAGTGGGGCAGCACAGTAAAGGGCTGTCTTGGTTTGGAAAGACAGGTATCTGCCAGGGAAAGCTGGAGTTTCCCTTGGAATGGAGAATGTAAACCCCTCACCCCCTCCAAATTATAATTTTGCAATTAAAGGCTTTCAGGCAAAGGTTTGGGAATAGGAATAACAGTTCTTTACTAGGGATATTAACAATACAAATGTAGTAGTAAAACAAACAAAGAAAAACAAACAAGCAAACAAACAAAAATCCTAGAAAATCCTGACAGAGTCAGAGCTACAACCTGACACCCTGTTGGTCAGGGTGTTGGAAGCAGTCCACAGTAAGTCCTCCTGGAGTGGCAGATGTGGTTCTGTTGGAGCAGAGGTGATCCTGAGAGAAAAGGGTCCAGTGATGGTGAGAAGGGTCCAGTGATGGTGAGAAGGGTTCAGTCTTCCTCCAGGAATCCAGTGGAACCAGATCCCTGGTGTTCCTACCTCTCAGCTTTTATCCAGGTAAGAATGGTTGGTTCCCCGCCCCCACTGGGTGGAGCATCTCCCACTGGGATGATGGAATGTGTCCTGTCCTTGGTGAGCCTTAATGGCCCATCAGCAGAAGATATCCCCTGGAGGGAGGATGGGTGGTGAAAGAGATAAGAAACACTGCCCCACCTGGTTTGAGCAGCTGGCCCATTATCAGAAGGCATCTGCCCTCCTCCCCCCAGAGTTACAAGAGATAAAGAAAAACATCTCTCCAGCTGCTTTCAACAGATGAAATAGAATACACATTTTTGGTTCCATAACCCAAGACAGGGCAGAACAAAACCTGTCCGCACCGCCTTGGCAGCGGGCGTAAAACAGAAGTTTGAAAGGCAAAGAGCAACCTCCTCACTGAGGTGTCTAGAGAGGGACAAATAGCAGATAAGGTGCTTTGCAAGCCAAAATGAATTTCACTGGCTTTGGTCAATGGGACGGGAGACGGGGCAACTGCGGGGGAATTATGCTTTGCAATAGTTTAATAGGGTACAGGCAAGGAACATTTCAAATGGCCACGTGGAATGAGAAAAATGCAAGAAAATGGAAAGGTTTTAGTGGAATATTTCGCTTTGACCAGAAATCACTCGCCAAGTTTTGCCACTAATGAATAGCTTTGTATTAACTAAACTCTGTGGGGGTTTTTTTGAAATAAAAATTGCTGAAGTCCAGCTGTGACATGCTTTCTGCTACTAAATATTTCTAAATCAGTTGATATAGCAAGTCTCAGCTCATATGTAACCAACAAAAAAACCTGATCTGCTTGGCACTGCTGAAAGGCAGTTGTGAAAGAAGTTATGGGGAGAAAACCACCTCCTAACGATAGAAGGTTCTTTCAGAATATTCTGTGTCTTGATGTTATCTCTTCTTTAACCTATTCAATATTACCACATAAATTCCCTCTCTGATTTCAACAATGCTGTCAGCAAATATTCCAGAGTTAAAAGTAGAAACCCTGAACAATTTATTCCTAACCTTAACCTCATTTTTTATTTGCAAAGTACTGGCGAATACATTTAGTATTCACAAATGTGGTTATTGCCAAGAATTTTTCAATTAATCCTTCAGTGTGCATAGCAAGTATTCACAGGATTTAAATTGTGAGCTTTTGTTATGTCATTTTCTTCACTTGGGTAAGTCTCTGACTTCTTAACTCCTGCAGCACTTCCCCTTGCACAAGAATTTATGACATCATTTCTTTGTGTGAACTGGTGAATGAAGATTCACAGATAGGAAATTACCAGCCAACAGCTGATCAGCACCAAATTAGGCACCCTTGTAAACAGCACTTCTGACAGATTTGCCTATAACAGTTCTTACCAGCTTCAGTGAGATTTTTTGTGGTAGAGGTGATGGTGATCTGGCTCCTTTGTGTAATGTCTTCAACATGTTAATAGTGCCTTTCTCAGAGATTTTTTAAAGCTATTTCAGCATAACTAGTTACAGAACTACCTGCAAGTAAGACATGAAAAGACTAAATTTATCATGTGTTTAATCCCTTTAACAGGAACAGTCGTGATAGGACAAGGAATAATGGGTTCAAACTGAAAGAGGGGAAATTTAGGTTAGATATTAAGAAAAAAATTTTAGCTGTGAGGGATGTGAGGCACTGGCACAGGCTGCCCAGAGAAGCTGTGGATGCCCCATCCCTGGAAGAAAAATAAACAAACAAACAAAACCACCCCAGCAGGAACAAAAAACTCCTTTGCCACAACTTTTCTCAGGCCATTGAAAGCATTTGAATTTGTCCAGTTTTTTTTTACCCTCTTTTCCTTTCTGTGCCCTTTTATATTGCCATTCATTCTTCGATGTCTCTCCCCTTTTACATAAATGATTTGCCCTGACACCAATATACCACAGAGTAAATGAATCACTGCAGCAGTCATTATGAAAATATAAATCACTGGTTATCTGTTCCTGCATGTGTAGGCAGACAATATATTCAGTAATAAACCATGTGCTGAAATGGAGAGATTTATCTGCTGTGTAATCTTTGGGAAAATGCTTGCACCTAATATGGATCTGTGGAACTGTGATCTCACCCAGTATGAGGTGGGTGTGGAAGAGCAGGATTGGTTTCTGTTCTCATAAAAGAAAAAAAATGTAGCCAAAAATGCATCCAGGCCAGAGTGAAAAACAAAAAAATACTGTACAGAGCATTAAAAGGAAATGCCAAGTCAAGAGCAAGATAAAGCCACAACCCACAGAATGCATGAGAAATCCCTAAGTAACAAACAGCATCCCAAACAGTGTCCCAATACCCAAGAAGAACATGGGGCAATAAGCAGGAATAGTCAAAAAAAGAGTATTACATCTTGAATTGCCCCTCTGACTATCTCTCCAACAATGAAGATAATCCCTAGAGGCAGTGAAAGAACAGATGTGAACAATAATAATTCCCAAAAGACAGTCTATTAAAAAATTCCTCCAGGACTTTTTACTTCATTATCTCCCACAGGAAGCCAGCAGCTGGGGAAATCCTCCAACTGATTTGTCAAAGTGAATCATCAGCTGGATTTGATGTTGATTGTGGAGGAGGTAAGGTTCCCAAACCTTTCCTCACCTACCCAGCCATACAAGAGGAGGACAACTTCTGCAAACAACAAAAACAACAAACAGAGGCAGCAGCTATTGTCCATTGCTACCTCGACAGTGCAAGGGTAAAATGGGCACGGACTGAACCCCCCTGGCACCTGCAACATCTCATTTCTTTAATCTGATCTGATGTGTTCTGCAGATGGAGGGAGGTGCTTGCATTAAGCACTGCATGGAAACCCTTCCCTCATTTCCAGTGTCTCCTTTATAACCTGTCACAGGGCAGTATCAGGAAGGTGCTGAGCCCTTGACAAGTTCAGGCAGAAAGTGGAGATATGGATCTCTGAGGTGTCATCCCAATGCCACTGGAACAGGCCCCTGCAAGTCCCATCAAAACCATCTGGAAAACTCTCCCTGTGCCCATGAGAAAGGCTTTGCTGCTCCGTTCTTGGAGCAGTAGCTGGAAGGCTGAGAGGTGGTGGCATTTGATGCTGACAAGGTGGAAACATCCAGGGAATTTGGGAATACCCTTAATCTTTTTTGCAGTGGCTGGACACAAATGAATAGGTAAATAAGTATATGATGAGTGACAACATCACCCTACCCCCATGAAAACCAGATTTTATTGAATTGTAGAAAATACAGTTGGAGGAGTTTTCTGAATCAGAAGGTGGCATCACCACAAAATCATGTTTATGCTCATCAGGTAAAAAGAAATCTTCTGGAATATTTAATTCCTTTATAATTACATTTGATAGGGAACTTTTTTTTAGAAATAGATTCTTTTGTTTTTCACATTTAAAGCTGCTGAAACTGAATACAAAAGACATCTTTTAATGGTAGGAGAATAGACAGTTTTAAACTTCCACCTCCTCTGTAGTACTTTGATTTCTGGCAAGATGAAAACTGTGTGAATAAAGGGGGGGAAGCCTTAGCACCACATATTTTCTATGTTCTAAAACACAGGAACAAAGAAGAGGGGTTTTTGAGAAGAAATTTCTGGAACATCTGAGGAGGAAAATAGTTTTGTCTTTGAAGTACCTGATCCTATTTAAGCATCAGATCTACATCTTCTTTATCTTTTGATTTTCCAAACTGAGGGATAAAGTGGAAGCTGAGAATTTTCTATCTCCTGCAGCATGTTTGAGATAACAGATACCACACCTTCAAAAAAAGGAGACAAATGATGGCAGAATTGATCCATGCCAGTTCCTTAAGTATTTCTGGATTATCAGGAGGTGAAACCCTGACAGCACTTTGTAGACCACCCCGTGTGGGTCCTCTGGCAGCAGTTACCACTCTCTGAGGCTTCTCCCACAGCTGGCATTTACCAGTTGCCTCTCCATTCAGGAAATCAAAATTTTTGTGAAGAGCAGTGGCACAGAGGGAGCTTTGGCAGGGGTCAGTGAGGTGCTTAGGGTCATTAATAACTAAAATGCCACAATAATATTTATTTCAAGAGGAGGTTGAAGTTGGGTTATAGTTCCTAAGTCCTTCAAAGCATCAACAACAAAAGAACAATAAAAAGAAGTACTCTGATATCACATTACAGCCCTAGGGGCTTTCTGACCCTTCTGTTAGAGAAAAGGAGAAAGGATGCAAAATCTTTCCTTTAAATAGTTTGTGTTGTGCTGAGATTCCATACAGCAAATAACAAGGCACACATAATAATCATTTATGGCTACAGCTCTGGAAACCAGCCCCATCTCTCTTCAAGGTAACATTATGCCCATCCTTCAGTTCTAGGTTTTGCTTATGTAATTTTATCACACAAACAGGTGGGATCCCAAGCACCACTGAAGTTCCATTGAAGGGGGTTTTGGTCAATGAGAAGCTTCTCCACTCCATCTAATCAGGAATACTTTTTTATCAGGAAGGCATTTGCCATTTATAGGTGGGAAGATATGCTAAATGACACCTGTTAGAAAACACTGAAATATGTTTCATCATGATCAATTGCTTAATCAAAGGTATGCTGTAAAAAGAGACAGATTTCTAAAGGTTCCAAGAAGAAACACTTGAGTGAATACTCGTGGATGATTTATATTAGTTAGCCTGTAACAACAAGCATTTCTCCTACTCCTGTTTGCACAGTTTCACATCCAATTTATATTGCAGTCAGGTAATGTGACTTGCCATCTGCCCACACAGGACAGACAAACATTTGTTTTCAAGCAGCTGTGCTGGTGGTAAGGTTACCACCCCTGCTCCTGTCCCTTTTTTTGCTACCTGTTAGCAAAAACCAGACTGCTTTTCTGATTGCTCCCCAAGCAATTGAGTTAAAGTGACCTCTGTAAACAAACACCTGCCACTGGATTTCCTTGAGCTGGCCCTTCCTGTTTGGACTGAAGTGAGCTGGGGGGTGTTCCCAAGAGTTCCTGTGCTGGCAGGTGCAGAGCAACAGCTTCCAGCTGCAACACAGCACCAAGAAACTGAGGGCAGGATGAGGGGAGCATCCTTGTCCAGCAGTGTTGTCTGAATTTTTGCTATTCTCTTCTGTCTCTTTAAGAAGCTTTTCTAAAGTTCTATTTCAACCTTCTGTGTTTACCTTTTGCAATGGAGTCAAACACGATTTTACATAAACAACTTTCTTGTTATTGTAACTGTCTAACCATGTTTACGTTCTTCTCATAAGGAGAAGACTGTTGATAGACTGTTAAGTTGACCAGTGTAGTTAAAGAGGAAGATTTTCTTCCTCCAATCCATAATCACTGCTGAAATTCTATAAATATTAAAGTCTATAAATAAATTTCCCCTTTTTTACCTTGAACATCCCAGTGTGTGAATATTGTTTCTTTCTGTTGAATTACAACAGAGCAGGGCTCGACATGGAAGAGTGTCTGTCCACAGCCAAAGCGAAAAAGTGTTCAGAGATGTCATCATGTCAAAGCACAACATTGTGCTACACAGGAGCAATTGTTTCTTTCTCATTTCAGAATGCAGGAGTGAAACGTGTATTTCCAGGCATTATCGAAATTTTTTATTACAAGATGTGTTTGGTGGTGCTTTTTTTATTTTTTTATTTTTTTTATTTCCCTTCCTCTCTGAGGAAAAAACCAACCACCAAGACTTTATCTTGTGACAAAGACTTATCAAGTGACACACTAAAGTAGTTTTTTTTAAGTGTCAACTTGAAAGTGGAGGAAATCTCTAAGTTCTACCTGTGACTACACAGAGGACGTCATAAGTCCTGCAGAACACATCTCTTATTTGCATTTTAAATCAAAAGGCTGGGCTTTTTTTTTTTTTTATTCCACAAAGTGACAAGAGAGGGCTGCACTTTTTTTGTATGTAGATTTTTTTAAAGTCAGTTCTTTTCAAAATGGACTTTCAGAGAAAGGCACTAAAGGTGTCCTTGCCTGCATTAAAGGAAACTGGCTTAATTTATGAGTCTTTAGCTAGTATTCCCTAGTCCTGAGACCTTGCTGCATTTTGAAATGGGAAGTCTCAACTTGTTGGTTGTTAGGTGTTAGATGAGGAGATTCATGCCATCCTGAAAGAATTCACAATGTATTTGGTCTTTTCACCAAAGACAATGGCTCTTGGTGTTTGATCCTCTTACAGGTGGTAAACACCCAGTTTGGCCAGAGGATCTCCAGCCTCAATTGCAGCTCAGCACCAGCCTGCAGGAGTTCTGCCTTATTGTGCTGTCCCAGCCTTTGCTTTCTGCCCCCAGCACCTCCCAGGTGTCCCATGTGGTACAAGGGTCTGACCTCAAACACCGTGCATGGCTTGAAGACATCTGCTAGACTGGTCCCACTATCCTGAGAATCCATTTTAGTCATCTTTCTTCCAAAATAATAAAGAATCTGTATTTTTTCGATACTTCAGGATATTTTTTTTACACTAGACATGCAACTATTCTACATCTGTACACATGCAAGGTACTTTGCAAAATAGGAGCCTCCTTACATGCTGCGTGGGGGAGAAAGGATGTCAGGCAGCTCTATCTGAGCCTTGGATCTTTGGTAGATGCAATGTCCAGGCAGAGAGGGAACAATGAAGCCACTGCTATGAACTGAAATAAAATCTCTGAGTGGAAAAGATATAATCAAAATCATACCTATGATGGTATGTCCAATATATTAGTCTAACCTTAAATATTTCATTAATTAACTTCAAATATTTGAGTAATTATTCTCCCTTGTTGCTATAAAGTCTTCCATTCTGCACAGAAGCAGTAGTGTCTGTCTAGAATGAAACACCTCTGCTCTGAAGCATTTAGATAAAATCTGGAGCTGCTGTCCTCTGTCCTTACTAGACAGTAGAGCAGTTTATGGAATTTGTGATCCATTTTACACCTGTATTCATACAAGTATTCTGATCTATTAATTTCTCATTCCCAACCAGAGAAAAAATTATTCCAAAGTCTTTCTCTCAGCCCTTATTTTTAAAGGGAGTTTAAAATTATGGAAATGGAACTTCTCCTCATGGGAGAGGAAGCCTAACATCCTTGCCTGTTGTTCTTCTAAACCTGTTATAATTAAATCCCAGGAAAGACTCATCTCACCAGCAGAGAGTTTGATTTTAATGGATAATGCTTTCTCTTTAAAGAGTGATGTGTGCATGCAAGAGAGGTCTTGGCTTTATAAAATGTGGCCTTGGAGAGCAGAACCCTGTTGAACCACAAGCTCACCACAGGCTTTGGCCGGATGACGCTTCGGTACAGCGAGGGCGACCTGTGGAAACATGTTCCCTTTGTACTTCTCCAGCTCTTTTCCCCTTTTCAGCAATAAATACTGTGACAGACAGACACCACAGTGCTCAGAGCCAGCAGGGCTCGTGGAGCAGTTACACAAGCTGCTCGAGGCAGAGCCAGCAGTCTGCCACAACCATGACCTGAAGTAGCTTTTCTTTCTATGCCAATTCAAGCCATGGTTTGACTGTACAGCAAATCTGGCTTCAGGGCTGCTAACACAGGAGCAGAAATGCTGTGGCCACATAACACCAAGCATTGATCCAATACAAAATCACTCTGCCAGCTCAAATCTGCTGAAACAGTATCAAGAGGTTATGTTCATACAGGCAGGCTTCATTTTTTACCATGTATTCACACCACTCTGTGCTCCTGAACACCTCATCAGTCCTGCCAGAGCCTGCAGGAAACCAGCACACTCTCCTCTCCTCTCCTCTCCTCTCCTCTCCTCTCCTCTCCTCTCCTCTCCTCTCCTCTCCTCTCCTCTCCTCTCCTCTCCTCTCCTCTCCTCTCCTCTCCTCTCCTCTCCTCTCCTCTCCTCTCCTCTCCTCTCCTCTCCTCATTTTGTTTCTGTCTCCCTGCATTTATTTATTTAACACAAGCCTCTCTTTCCCATGAGATGGTCCAGGACTGCTGTCTCCCCAGCCACCTCTCACACTGCCTGAAGGGCATCCATGAGAAAGAAGAGAAGTGAAATCAAACACTTCTGATCACTTTCACTTGGATAAAACACAGATCTGAGGATCACTGGAATGGGATAGTAACTGGAGGACATTTACAGATATTTAAAGATTTATCACTTACATAAGGTTTTTGACTGCTACACATAAATGACAGTAGCCAGGAGCACATAGTTCAGTGCTTTCATTTTACAGACAAAATTGTCTTATATCCAGAACAACATTAGCATAATTTCCTGAAGGAATAAACCCACTAACACTAATCAAAGAGAAAAAAAGGCCAAACCCTAAACAAATCATAAGATATGCATAGTTCTTCAGATGCAACTCTTTGCACAATAAAAAAAACCCTTGAGCACTAACATGGACACACAACTCTGCACCTAAAGGCTTTGTGTTCCTGATGAATTGTTTAATCAGAGAGAAAATACAGATTTGAACAGGTTTCAGCAGACCTCCTTGTCTTCTTTAGGGGTTCTGCAGTTCTTCCCCTCTTTGGTGGCATTGTTTTTTTCCTCTCTGCCAGCTGCCACTGCCCTTTCTGGCTCGCTCCCCCTTAGAGGAAATACGTCTCATACATGATTGAGAACAAAAATTTCTCTGTACATGTTGGAATGAGAACTTCAGTAGTGGTTTAGGAAGGCACAGTCACATCACTTCTCATCACACTGATAAGAATCCCACTCCTAACTCCAGCTTTATAATACGGATTTTCATTCTTGATTTCAGAAGAAAAAGCAGGGCAAATTCAGTCACAGCACTCAGGAAACATTTACCACCATCAAAATACTAAAAACCTCTTTTGATGGCAGACTTGTGTCCAGTTGCACTAATAGTTCTCCATACAGACCATTCCCCTGAATAAATATTAACTTTTCTGCTCAAGCACCAACCACTTATTCACATAAGCCTCATTTCTAATGCAATGACACTGGCAAGAGATAGATAACACACAAACCAAGTATTTTCAAATCTACCCTGGCAAACACTTTGTGTCCTTTTATGGGATGATTTGCTGGTGTGTTGCATTACTGTAGCACCATTACTTGTTATATTACTGCCTTTGGAACAGGCTGTCAGCAGCAGATGGACTATTACTGATATGCAAGTAGGTGAGATACAGTGGCTGCACAAATTAAATCATTGTTTGCAGATCTCTGTGCTGGTTTCTCCTCGGCAGAGGGCCATAACAAAGTGGTAGGAATTCCTCAATGTTAAATCACTGCTGATTTTTTATAATGCAGTGTAAAAAGTAATGCAAACAAAAATTACTGGCGAATCAAGGTTGTGAAAGCCATTTCCATGCATCGTTAGTGTACGTATTTACAATAAGATAAAAGATGCACAGGGATTTACCCGTGAGACTCCCATAGGGGAGGCATATGTGGAATAAATCTGTGCACATCTCACTGCAAATTTACTTAAGTTTTTAAGTGTTTGAGTAACTATATGGCTTAAATTTACATGTAAAGTTTTAATGGCTAGATTTGGCAGATTTTAATGCTTTAAATTAGACAGGAATGTATTCTTTGTCTCAAACGTGTGGCCTAAACAGCATCTCCCAGTGCAGCTGGCTGATTAACAAAACGAGGCAAAACAAAGCCAATTATGAGCCTTTTTCTTGCCTAACGTCAGTTGCAATGGGGTCCTCTGGTCACATCCAGTCTGTAATGAGGAGGAGGAGGTGGGATCAGCCTGTGGACAAAGAGCATCCTCACAGATGGTGAGCGAGGCAGCAGCACATGAACAGGCTGTGCCTCCTGTGTTTGCTGAGATGGGGATCCATCCAGCATGCACAAGCAGCCCCTGCAGAATTCAGTCACCTGCAGGGAAGGGAAGGTGGCTCAGTGGTCCAGCTCAGGATTAATTATTGGTGTTTATAAATTGCCATCCTGAATGCCCACACACATACACTGGGGAAGGATGATGACTCGTAGGGGTGTCAGCAAGTTCCTGCTGTCTCTTCCTCCCTGCTGTGTCTTCATCTTTCTCTTTGTGTCTTCAAGACTAATCCCTGAGTAAGTTTTGTAGAGGCTATACCTTCTTGGCAGCTTAGCTTGGCTTGCCATCTGCCCATCTCTCTGCATTGCTTGTGAATCCCAAGGTGTACCCAGAGAAAACTGGGTGGAGGTTTCCAGTGGGTCATGAGTTGCAGGGATGGACACCTCTACAGCAGCACAGACACACCTGTGAAACCTGAGCATCCCTGGCCATGTCAGAAAGCTGTGCAGGTGGCTCATCCCAAATAATGCCTGCACTCCTTTTCTGGGTGTGAGCACCGCGTTGTGCTGATGCAGATGGCAGGTGTAGCTGGGAGAGGACCATCTCCCTCTTTTATCTCGGTCAAGAAACAGCCCAGCTATGAAATGAAGCCCTGCACGCCTGATTGCCCAGGAGAAGGATGCAGCCCTGGCAGGCCAGCACAGCCAGCAGCAGTGGCCTTGAATCCTGGCTGGATTCAGTCTGGGGTGGAGAACCCAGAAAAGTGCACAGGCACATGTGGAGCAATGACTCACAAGTAATTTGCTTTGTCCCCTCTAACGGGCAGAGATGATCTGTAGGTCCTCTGCCTCCCACTCTGGTCTCTAACTGAGTCAGAAAGCTGACTATACCAGCCTCCTGCAAGCTGCATCATGGGGGAGTGATGACAGCCATCTGCATGATAGTTGAATTCTTCTCAGAGCCATGGTAACAACGCTCCTAATTAAGGGACACAGAAAATGAGCAGTCTCTCCCTCCTACTCTTTCCTATGCATACACACACACAGAGAAAGCCCAGAAATGGATGATGCAGCACTTCTCCTGACCTGAAGGATACACCAGCTCCGGGGAGGGAGAATGTACCTGTGGGCAGCCTCACATGTGATTGTCCCTGCTGCAGTGTCTGTGGGGTTTCCCAGAGCCGTGGCAGCAGGACTGCACCAGCAGGACTGCATTTCCACAGGACACATCACACCAGGTTTTGGCAACAAGAGTGCACCAAACTGTAAAATTCAGCATCCTTGCCCTTAAAATTTCCCATTGCTTCACCTGTGAGGTGCTCAATGTGTGTCTGGGAAGTGACTATAGGTGCCATCCCTGAAGGGGCTGAGATTTTTCTTTAACTTCCAGACAAGGAGAATTGCCTCTTTCCCAGTGAAAGAGAGCCATGGTGGTTTTTTTTCTTATGCCTCCAGAACAGAAAGTTAAGGTTAATCAGATCCTGCAAGGGATTTTAAAGTGTTTTCTCTCTCCTTCCTAGTTAACATATTTTAGTGTTGTTCCTATCATGATGCAGATGGGCTCTGCCCCTGCTGAAAAATGCTGCACTAGATGACACCACACTCAAACCTTTTCCTCCAGTGCAGACTCCATGAACTGAGACCTTCTCAGGTGCTGAAACTTCTGTACCTTCACACAGAAATTCAGTGAAGACCTCACAAGCCTTCTTCACTCCAGTCCCATGTAATTATCACACAAATATGAACCTCTAACTTTACACAATGAACTTAGGTTTTGCCTTTCTTTTAGACTTTTCCCACACAGCAAATTCCTCTTTCCCATTTTGAGCATCCTCATATGTACCTTGTCCCTTCCTAGGGTGAATAATTAATTTCACCAGCAGGCTCCTGCCTGTTTATGCCATACATCCCATTTGAAGTTAATTAGCCATACTGAAGTTTCCAGGCTAAAAATAAAACATCCCCAAAGATGCTATCTATGCCCTTAAAAACACTGTTTGTGCTGGCATGCACAAATTCTCCCTTTTTTATCACGAGTAGCCACCGGGCTCATTTCCTCTCACAGTTCTTGCTTTTCCCCTAGATTTCATCCCTGCAGGAGCCCAGGGGCTGTTTAACACACCGTGGCTCCCCTCAGCCAGGACCTTGTTGCAGCAGAGCACTGAACACCCACTCAACTCCTCAAGTTCTTCTTCCAGTGAAGCCGTGTAAGTAAGTGGTTTCCTGGGGGAGAATGTAACTTAATGCTCTAGAGCCAGTTTTGCTGTAAAAGCAAGCACTGATAATCCTTGAGGGTTTCTTTTCCCCCCTGTGAAAAAGCAAAGGCACCAGAACTGTTATTTAGAACTGCTGCGAAAATAAAACTGTCCTCCTAAGTTCTCACATTTAAAAAGAACCCTGTGTGTTAATTTGCTGTGAAGGTGCAGCATGTTCTTACTGTTATTAAAGAAAATATTATGAATAATATATGCTACCATTCAAAACCTAAAGTATCCAGCATTTCAACATGGACTATTGTGATACATGGTGATCCTAAGATGTGTTCAACCCTAAATGTTAGGGGAAAAACAATCCTCAGCTTATCCAGATCATATACTGACACTAGCTTGTGGGTGAAAAATAAACAATTTCAGATTGTTGCTTTAGCCATATGAATTTGGGTAGGATTTTTCAAAATGCAAATGATGTCTGCTGTACAAAAGGCCATTCTGCATCAGACCAGGAGTCCATTTAGTTCTGTCTCCAACATCTGCTTTTCCCAAGGGAAGTGGAAGAGCAGGACAAGGACATGTGATATTCTCTTCTCATATTCTTCCAGTCTCCAACTGTTTTCAAGTAGAGACAGTTGCTGTGTTGGAAGTGGTTTCTATTTAATTAGTTACACACAGTGAATTTATTTTTTCTTTTTTCTTCTTTTTTTTTTTTTTTCATTTTGTTTTGTTTATGTGCTCAATTGTTTTAAGGAAATTGAGATCTAATGAGAGAAGTGCATAGTCAGGGCATCTCCTTGTACTGTGAGAGCTGGAGACACCAGAGAAACAGGGAACAAACCTTTTACATCAAGGCATAAGGCAACTTCTGACCAGTGAAGTTTAGAAGGAAATTGGACTTGCACTTTATCCCATAACCCAGTATTGACCTGCTTCTTGCAGATTTATTTGAGGCATTTGGTGCTGGTCACCATCAGAGGCAGGTACCCAGATTGCACAGACCTTAAACAGGAAAGTTTCTGTTTTCCCATTTAAACAGTTTGCTTTATTTACTAACTAAGTGAAGAAATATGTGGATTTCAGAAATGGTTGGTTTCCTTCCAGAACTAAACTTCTGCCATTCAGACAAGGAAATGCTTTATCCATTGACTTAAAGTATGATACTTCTCTTACTAATCTCTGTCAGGGAAGTGCACATGCTTGCTCCTTTTTCTGTACCTTTTCAAGCTTTCTCCAACCCTGCTGGCTGTTCTGTAAGAATAGAAGCCCTGATAAAGCATTTTTAAACACTAATATTCTCTTTGCCTCTTTGGCTGCTTTGTGTGCCTCCTCACCCTCTTTATTTTGGTTCTCTGACACCAGGAACTGTCCTGGCTCCAGTCACTGCCTGACAATACTGGGTCTAATTTACACTTGCCACTGGAAACACTTGGAGAGTTTTGGGTGGAAAGCTGGGATGACGGCCTGTACCCTGCCTCTCCTCAGTGCTTTGACAACAACCTGCCCAACTCTGTGTGGAGCAGCATGGGCACAAGGAGTTTGGGGAGGAGGTTGTCACTGGGAATGCCTGTGGAGGCAGATTCCCACAGTGGGGCCTTGGGGATAAAATGTTTTGAGGTGCCACAGCTCAAACAGAGACCAACAGAAGGTGCAGAACCTCCTCAGCCACTGGATGTCTCCAGGTGGGCATTAAGAGGGTAGAAGGCGTCAAAAATGAAGACATTTTAACAGATCTGCTACTTAATTATCTCTCAATAGGCAGTACTAAAACTCATCTGCTCCACCAGGTTGCTGTAAAGGTTAAATACTGTCATTATTAAAGTGCTTTAGAAAGGTAATTAATCAGCATTTTTATTTTTAGAGCCAAAGTTAACAATTTAAAAGATATATCTCACTTTCCTGGCACTTGCCTACCATTTACTCTTGGAGAATATCCATTTCTCAGGACTTCTGCTTTTTTTACCTACATCAGAAATTCTCAGTTAATGCATGCCATATCGTAATAATTACATTTTTGAGTCATTTAACACACTACATATCTGCCAAACTCTGTCCCAGGCTTACTCTTTAATGCAATTCAATTCAGATTGAAGCAGTGACCACACTAAAGCACTTTTGTTTGGAGCTATTTCACTTCCCTTTTCACAAGAGGGAGTAAGCAATGGCCAGAGAGGCTGCTGAGCTAAGCCAAATAAAAAATAAAAAAAAAATCACAATTTCTGTTCTTGTGGGACATTCCAGTATTTTGGGGTTTTCTAATTTCCAGTCAAAGGACATGTCAAGTAACAGAACTTTCTGTGGGATAAAAAAAATTCTTCTAAATTCTACTGTAATTTCAGACAGTGCAGCTGAATTATTCAGTTTTGGGGAAATATCAGGTGGTGTAATATAAGGAGTGAGTGAGGGGGTCTCAGTGAAGTTGTAGTACACCCATAAGGAAAGCTGGGAACATGAATTACACCTCCTTTGAGGCACCTGGGCTTCAGTGCCAAGCACAAAACAGAATGGTTCCCTTTCTTTAAAAGAAAAGTGAAACACATTGATTTGGTATGAACAGCAATGCAATATTTCACTTTGATGGCTTAAAGAAAGAGCAAATGTTTTGGTCTAAGTAGAAAATTCCCTTTGGATACTTTCACATTCCTGTAAAATCTATTTTATTTTTTTTTGACAGCAAAAGGAAAAACATTTAATGGAAAATCCTCATCAATCAATCTAACAAAAAGTTTTAGTGACTGTCAGCACAGAACGACACAGGAGACTCTCCCTGCAGCAGTCAAGAATTTTAGCCCTTAACTCTTAATTTTATTCTCTACAGTGTTTTTAGCTGAAAGTTACTGTTTAGGAAAAACTTCTGTTTTCATAGGCATCCATTATTCTTCAGCTGAGCGCTGAATGTGAAGCTGTGCAGAATCTCTGCCATCCAGGAAACAGCAAAAGCTACAGATTTGAAGCTGCCTTTTCTTAAGAAGAGCCCTGGCTTTGACCTATACATGTCCTGTGGAGCTCACTCAGCAACAGGAGGATTTGGGCTTTTAGCAAAAAACATTGATTTTCGTAAGCAACTAAAAAGTAATTGAAGACTGCAAAATCCTACTGATTTTAATGGATATTTTAGGGATGTTTCAAAGCCAATCAAGTAGAAATCCAAAGATTTCTCTTTTCAAGCACTCCAAACCTGGGATGAGAAGAGCTTCCACGATGTCTTGTAGGAGCTGTGCAGCCAGGACTTTGACCTCATTCAGCTCTGTGGGCTGGGGTCTTGGGCCAGGCTGGGTTTCCATCAGTGTTGCAGATCCCAACCTCTTGGAGATGATGCAAAGTGAGCTGACAACTAATGATTCCAGAACAACATGATGGGAGATAAAGTGGCATCACAGCTCTGAAGGTGCGATGAGCACTCTGTAATTCCCAAAGTCATTACAGCAATCCATTTTCTGGTTTGGGGTAGAAATTACCATTTTGAAACACAAATTTCCAAGCATACTTCTCTCTTAATTCTTCCCAATTCATGAATGCTTTTTTGCAAGAGGATCAGCTGTTCATATATATGTTTAAAAAACAAAATCTATTTACCACAGGGAAGTTTTAAAAAAGAAAGATGTTCAGCCAGCCCTGCTTTTGATATGACAATAATTTTGTTGTGCTTAAAGTAAATAGTCTTCAGACTGCTGCCTTCACTGTGCCAACCTGAGCTTTTCCCCATAAACAGGCAACATTCAACAGTGAAAATGATGGAACGAGTGATGACATCCTTTCTTGGAGGAGAAGAGTGTGGGTGTTTATTAGCAGTCTGTGTCTGAATCCAGCAATGGTATTCTCTGTGTTTGCCATTAGCAAAACTCACCTGGGAGCTGCTCAGGCTGCTGCAGCTCCCAGCATGAGCAATTCCCACACCAAGCTGTGATGCAGGCAGAGGTCCACACGGGTCAGGGGCAGGCAGTGGGGGCATCTCTCTCTGGGAGAAGCCACAGAGAAAGAGCTTGGCAAGGATGTGGGATATCAGAGCAGGGGAAAGGCGGCAGAGCATGAAAGAAGAGCACAAAAGAGACTCTCACGCTCAAAATCTCAGACTTGCCAGATCTGTGCAGTAACCAGTCACTCACATACTCCCATTTGTTTTCTTCAGAGGTGACTGAGAACATAAGCAGAGGTGAAGGTCGGCACTTAAGGTATAAACAATCTCTGCCCTCCAGGTCTCAGAGGGTAAGAGGCCAGACACATCTGTTGTGTGCAGAGAAGCTGCTCCATTAGAAACCACAAAGATGCAGTGATTCATGCTACTTCATCTCCTGAACACTAATTTCTTGTTGGAGAATCTGAAAAGTCTTATTCCTCACAGGCTGAGGTAGGGGGAAGAACATCTTGCTCACAGGGCAGTAAGGGCAGCCCAGTTAGCTTTCGTTTAGGCTTGGTCAGAAGTGCTTTGTTAAATGTCTTTCCAAACAGCCAGATGGAACATGGTCTCTACTACTTGCATCTTCTAAGCTGGCTAAAAGCAGTGATGTTTTTTACACAGCAAAAGGAGCAATAGTCAGGCAGACCTGAATCCTCTCCACTTAAATTCTGCTGCAAAGGCCAGACCTCCCTCCAGCTGCCTCTCTGTGTCCAGTCACACCATTGCTCCTTCATATTGCTTTATTAATTTTTCAGCTCTGGCTTTCCCAATCCAAACTGAAATCACTGTAACAACATCAGGTGACAGTCTCTAAACCTCTATTTCCAAGCTCATCAGTTTAACAACTGCTCATGACACTCACACCCCCTTTTCAGGTTTCTTCAGGTTTGTTTTTTTCCTGATGAAGTATTGCAAGGCAATGTTTAGATACAAATCCTCCCCAACAGGGACTTGGAGGAAGGGAGATTTAGCACAACTCTGCCTGCAAGACACAAATATGACTAAAAACCAGCACAACTATCTCAATCTAATGTCCTAAAACTGGTCTCTGTTTAAAATGGTTCCTAGTAGAAAACCATCCCATTGCTTGAAACATTTTGACAGAGCAAAGTTTTGAGGGTTTGGGAGGGTTAGGCAGGGTTGGGGTTTTGGGAGGTTTGGGTCCAGGCCAGGTGGGCAGGCTGACCTCATTGTTGCCCACTTTTGTGCCCAGATCAGTGGGCTCAACCACTTTTTTACTCTTTTTGGGTTTGGTTTTTTGGGTTTTTGTTTTGGTTTGGTTTGGGGGGTTTTTTGGGGTTGTTTTTGTTTGTTTGTTTGTTTTTGGTTTTTTTTTTTGTTTTGGTTTGGGTTTTTTGTTTGTTTTTTTTTGTTTGTTTGTTTGTTTGTTTTGTTTTGTTTTGTTTTTTAATAATGGAAAATATTTCAGAAAATTATATTACCTCCTGTAAGAGGAGCAAGCAGAGCTGAGACCCAGACTGTCACTATCCTTTTCCAGGCACCCACCCTTGGTGATCCCCTTGGGGAGAGGGTGGCAGCAATGCCAGCCTTTGCTTCCATCTCCAGCCTCCAACTCTGCCAGTGTGCCAGGCCACAGCAGATGTGGCACATGTGTTTCATTCACTTTCTTCTTTTTAGCACACTACACTAGTTTTCTAAGGATTTTACTCATCTGGACAAGTATCACATTTCTCCACTTTGTGACTCCACTCTCAGACTTATCAAAGAAGTTTTTTTTAAGCTGAGGAGGAACAGCTGCCTTCTGGTAACACCAGCCACAAGCCAGACCATCCCCAGCACTCATTCCTCCTCACTACCAACCTTTCCCAAGTGTTTTGGAGGAGCAGAATGTCTCACAACCCTCTCCTCTGTCCTGCTCCCCACTTGAAAACCAGACTACCTCAGGGCAGTGGATCCGTAAGATACTCAAGTGGGAAGCAACTGGTACATCTGCCCTGCATTTAGCTGGCAGAGTGCAAGAGCAGGTGTTCATCACAGCTCTTGTAATCTCATGGTTCCCTCCCCAACAACCTGACCACAACCTGCAGACAATCTCTGAACAGCCCTCCCTAATATTTATATAATGATCCTGCAGCACACTGAATTTTACCAGGTCCCCAGAATGTAATTTTCTGAATAAAAACTCGGTGTTTGAAAAAAAAAAAAAAAACAACAAAAAACAACCAAACTTGGGTATTTACTGCCAAAATCTAATTATCTTGTTTTTCACCAGATTTTCACCACTCCTGAAAACTGAACTGGGCTGATTATCACACCTGGAACCAGAGTCAACACCAGACTCAGCCAACCATATCACCTTGAAGCATTTTCCTTCTCTTTTGGATATTCTCCTTATAACATTAAAATCCCACTTCCAACATCAACATCCCTGTTGTTGCAGTTGCCCCCAGAGCCTCCTTTTCCAGCTGGAGATCTGATGTTTCCTGAAGCACAGCACTGAGCACACTCCAGCTTGCTCGTTACAATTTACAGTTTCCTCTTCCGCTGCCCTGGGCCACTGCACAATATAAACAATAGCTGTGTCTTGAAAACCATCCAAAACAAATGGGTCTCACTGCCTGTGCTGCTCTCAGATCTGTGGAGAGATCTTACTGTGTGCACAGTTGGTTTAATCCTGTGAATAGTCTGGAAAGTATGATATAATGCTCATTTCTTACCAATCAGTCCTTTGCTGGAGTCTTGCTAAAGAAAATTTACTCCCAGATTACTCTCTACAGAATAGCTGAGCTGTATTCCTAGAACTTGCTGGGGTTTTTTTTATTTTTTTTCCCCACAGTAAAGTTAACCATCTATAACAAGGACACAAGGAAAGATGTAAAAAAGGGAAAAAAAAAAAAAGGAAAAGCAAATATTCCCCTCAATCATTATGAGCTGGCAATGCAGTGGTAATAAGCAGCTAGAGCTGGAGTCAATATTTGCCAATACTCTGAACATTCAGAGGCATGGTGTGCACCTGGGATTTTCACTAATATTTCCTGGATACTCAGATTTTTCTTTTTGCCTCCAGCACAGTTTCCTGCTGTCTGAGTAAACTCCTCAGAGATGCTGTTTTTGCAATCTCCTGTGTTTTATAATTCAATGGCAGTTTATCACTCCTTTGAGTAATCCACAGTGGAATATACTGCAATCTTCTGCTATGGGGCTGTCAGGTGTGGGATTTTCACCTCAGAGCAGCTGGGTTTCCTGACCTTGCCATGACAGAACCTTGGGTCAGAGTGGAGGGATCTCAGCAAGAGATTAATGCCCCCACAAAAGGACAGACTGTAATTCAAAGGAGTTGACCTAAGAGGATAATCTGAAATAACAAGTCAACCCAGGTTAAAGACTTACATTTTTTTCCTCAAATCACTCCAGGTCGTATACAGTCAACAAGATTTATTTTGAGGACGTCACCTGGGGTTTTCTCCTTCTCATCTGTTTTTTCTGGATGAGATTCCTTTGTACAGGAAGCAGACTACATATGAAACCCTAAAGGCAAGGCTTTCTAATGTGTACTATCACATTTTTCTGGTTTTCCATCACTCTAATCTATCATGTTGCCTCATTCTTCTATGAAACACCTTTATCTATCTCTGCATCAACAAAGCCTCCTGATTTCCTTAACAAATATCCATTTGGTGGTACCAAGGTAACATATACAAGAATACATTTAACTATACATTGAACTTTGTTTCCTAAAGGAGTCCTTGAGGACTGATTTCCCCCAGCCCAAAAATTTCCAAGAATTTATTTGATCAGATAAAACTAAATCCCCACTGGGACTACTATATAGCATCAAAATGCAAGGAACATGGGATTAATTATCCTGGCTATTTTAACTGAGAAAGTTGAGTACCCATCACAAGAGCAGCCTTTGAGCTATGGAGTAATAATCCCAGTCAATCTGGATGATTCTCCTTCTATTACAAGGCTGTTACACCTTCCAGTATCTCCTTTATTCCCTTGCAAGTGTTGCATGTAACCATCAGCACAAATAATAACTTACGTGGTACCACATGGAAAAAAAAAAAAAGGACAAATTACATCTATTTTTTAAGTTGTCTAAAAGTTCAATTATTTGATCAAAACAAAAAGTGAGGCAAATCAGATATGAACTATTTTCAATGAAAGTAAATTGGATTTTAACATTTAATCTTCATGTATTTAAGTATTGACCAAGGAGGCCAATGGCACCTGGCCTGGATCATCGATAATGTGGCAGCAGGACCAGGGCAGTGACTGTCCCCCTGTACTGGGCACTGGTTGAGGCCACAGCTCAAATCCTGTGCCCAGTTCTGGGCCCTGCAATTCAGGAAGGACATTAAAGGGCTGGAGTGTATCCAGGGAAGGGAACAGAGCTGGGGAAGGGTCAGGAGCACAGATCTGGTGATGAGCAGTTGAAGGAACTGGGAGTGTTTAGCCTGGAGGAGGCTCAGAGATGACCTTCTTTCTCTCCCCAGCTCCCTGACAGGAGGCTGTAGCTGGGGTTGGTCTCTTCTACCAGATAACAAGTGATTGGTCAAGAAAAAACGGCCTGAGGTTGTGCCAGGGGAGGTCTAGATGGGATATTTGAAAAATTTCTTCACCCAAAGGGTTTTCAAGCACTGAAGCAGGTTCTCCAGGGAAGTGGTGGAGTCACCATCCCTGGAGGTATGTAAAAGATTTACAGGTCTGGCACTTAGGAACATAGCTTAGAGGTGGAATTGGCTGTGCTGGGCTATCTGTTGGGCTCAATTTCTTTCTTTCTAACCTAAATGATTCTGTGGTTCTATTCCTGTAAAATTTGTTCTCTAATATTTTATGCCACTGGGTTCAGTAGTTGCTTAAGTCACTTTTCCCCCTTCTGGCAGTGTAGACATTTTGGTAGTACACTTACTATTTGATGCTCATATGGCACAAGCTCTCAACTTGCTGATTTCTTCTGAAAAGTTCTTCAGCTTCCATGTCTAAGAGGAATAATGGTCAGGCCATTTGATCCAGGTTCATCAGCCTCCATGAGTTTTTAATTTCACTTTAAGAAGAGCAAGTTTCATTTCCTTACTCTCATTCCACCAATCTGTGGTTCCATCAACAGCATCTGTGTCCAGACAGTGAAATGGAAGCCATTTTCTTTCTGAAAGATGATGTATTCATTTTGGTGTAGGACCATAACATCCTCCTGGGAAAATGGCCCCATTTGTTTTTCCCTTAATTGGTTTTCATAATCCCAGATGCTGTTTGGCTATTCTGACACTTTGTGATCATTGAGATGTAGTTTCCTTTGGAGATCACTGCCTTCCTCTATTCCTGCAGGATTTTCTTTTTCTACAGATCTTTCTTCAGTGATTATCCATCCATAGGCTTCCAAGAACTACTTCTTTTTTTTTTCCCTTACTTTGCATACAAGTTGCAATTTTTTTTTTCATTTCTGTAAACAGGAGAATACAGTGGAGGTGTTTCTAAAGAGATACTGCAAGGACTGGTCCCAGGACTCAGGGTTTTGTGTAGTTTTTTTCAGTCTGGAATGAAAGAACACCTTGATCTTCAAAACTTTCAGCTCAAGGGAAAGTGAAGTCATAGCAAAAAGGGAGGAGGAAATAACCTGATAGAATTACTGTAGTCCTTAGATGTATAAGCAGAATAAATGTAGGAATTTTATATTAAATTTATATTTGGCACTGATGAAACTGCTACTGAATCTAGCTGTGTTAGACAATATAATGGAAGTAGATGAATGTTGGAAAATTTGGTAATTTCAAGAATTATACAGGACTGTGAGTTGTTTCTTTTTTGTGACTGGCATAGGGTAGAGCCAAGCTGTGGGACACGTAGATTCAGTATTTGAGAGGAATGCAGAGCCAAGCCACAGCTCTGAGATTTTGTCATGTTGTGTCTGCTGGTGGCACCAGGCTATGACAGAGGTGGGGTTGGGGCATGGAGTAACACTTTGCCTTTCTTCTTTCAACCTTGCCCAGCTTTCTCAAGTCCTTATGCACATTTGCCTCTTTCCTTGTCTGCAAAGCAAGAATTCTGTTTGGAATTCTGTTGAGCCCATCTGTTTGTGAGACCCAGTCTCCTGAGTGTCCACTTCCCTCTCTGCAGTGGTCTTCCTTTCCAGAGGAGAATCATCTCCTGTCTGATCTCCAAAGGATCTCAGCCCATTTTGGTAGATGCCTCTGCTGACCATAACGTGTCTCAATTGATGCTACTGCAGCCTGCTGCATGGAGGGATAATAATTCACCATCCTGAACTCTTTACAAACTTTAGCAGTTCAGATTTTTACCCTTAAAAAAAAAAAAAAAAAAAAAAAAAAAAGTGTCTTTAGGAGAAAGGAGAAGGGAATACAGGTGACCTCACCCCTGATAAATAACAGCTGTGTTAATTGCCCAATACAGCCTCACCCCTGATCAGTAACAGCTGTATCCAATAAGGATGAGTGAGATAAAAGAAGGGGTTAGCCAGTAAGGGCAGGATCATCATGGAGCAGGGAATTATGAGGCAGGATCCTAAGGACAGAGAATCACTGCTGCTGGGTCAGTCTAGGTCTGCAGTTAGAGCCTGTTTTTGGAACCTGCAGTCACAGTCTAGCTGGGTAATAGCCTGCAGTCAGAGTCTGAAAACTAATACCTGTAGTCAGAGTTCAGCAGGAAATAACCAGCAGTCAGAGGCTGCAAGGGAAACCTACAGCAGGAGCTTGCTGCAGCCAGAGTTCAGCAAATAGTTGGAGTTAAGATGACTAAGCTGTGAAGAGGAATAAATGAGAACCCTTTTTATACTGTGATAAACAAGAAGTCTGTGCCTCAGCTCATTTTAATTCTCTCATAAGAAGGGATGCTGAAACAAGTATCAGCTGCTAGTAACAAGCTTTTAAAAGGCAGAGGTCCTCCAAGGATTCTGTGTGCACCAGGAGTTTTAGTGTTCGGAGATGCTACGAGGCATCTCCATTGATCATCACATAACCCATTAAATCATTTATTGTTGAAGTCTCTCTACAAAATCCCTTTTAAAAAACAGAGAATATTTTGTATTATTTATTACAAAATCCTCTTCTGCCAACAGCAAGACTCACTTCATACAGAACTTCAATAATGGTAAACCAACTGATTTACTGCAAAGTAACTGATTTACTGGAATACCTCTTACATTTTTAATAGCTCTGTCTGTGTGCCTGCTGTTATTTGCACCCTGCAAAAGTGGAAAATGAAATACAGGACAGATGTTCTGAAAGTTGAAAAAGAGCATTGTAGTTTTAATGAACAGCTACCTGTCTGGGACATCTGCTGGAAAAAAGAATCCCATTTCTAGATGGCTTCTGAAGAATTGAATTTAAATATGTTAGAAAGTATTTTAGACCCCAGTGATGTCATGGCCTTTTTGAAAGGCAGGTCCCTGACTAGTGATAAACATGGAATTATCGAGACTTGGAAATTAATTTTGTACTTCCAAAGATCAACTCTGAGAATCCATTTTGGGCAATAAATTTTGGATTTGTGCTCTAATGTACCAACAAGAGCAGTCAATTTTCTCTTCATAAAGTGGATACTTATTCCAGTGGGCTGGAATAAGAACATACTTACTCTGTTCACAGAATAGAACTGCTGACCATCTTCATTTACACAATCACAGAATAAATTAAGCTGGAAAAGACCTCTGAGATCATTGAGTCCAACCCAATTTAAAGTAACTACTAAATTGCAGAAGTTTAAATTTAAACAGGTCTATAGAAGAAAGCAGAGTGTCAATACTGTATGGTACAAAGGTGCAGCAGGTCAAATTCAACCTAAATGCCTCTCCTCTGACCCTCCTAGCTCAGTACAAATTTGGTTTGGTGTACTGAAATTGATGGGAATCAGCTGCAGACTGGTTGCAGGGATTACTGTTTATTCATGGCTCTACACAATCTGCACAGAGAAATGGAAGCAGTTAATGCTACTTGGTTCCTCGAAATTCAAAGCATTAAAATTCCAAATGTGGCAGGTTTTGAATGTGTCCAGCAAGAATAAACAAGATTGTTTCTACTGAGAGCTGGAAGTAGCAAGCAATACATGAAGGACAGGCACCTCCCAGCCTGATGGCAGTATTTAAAGGGTCACACAATTGAACTGGGTGGGATTTTCCCCTCTCTTAATCCCCTGCAAAGCTTACAGACAATGCTGCTTTAGGTACCTAAGAGTTTTGGACATAAAGCCCCATGAAAACAGTATCTCCTTGAACTGTTTTGTCTCAGCTGCATTTAGACCCTCTTTCTAACCCCATTCACTTCCACACATGACACATGGATTTCAATTCAAGCAGCTTAATCTCATTTTAGAAAGTAAGTCCAGGCAAGCATGGCAGAGAGCTGCCAAAGTGAGGACAGTTCTCTTTGCAATTTGATATAAGCCTGTTCTAGTGACATGCAATTCCACATGATGATTTTGCTTCATAGGGTTATGCTGTACATATCATGCTGCTGATGCAAAGAAGGTTTGCTGAAGCAGGTTTCATGTTACCCAGCGATCTACATGAGGAATTACATCCCATTCTTGTAGCTGCCCAGGATGTTAAACTAATGAGTAGGGAAGGAAAATGAGGGGGAAGACACAAGGGCACTGGTTTATTTACTGACTTAAAGGCTTGTTAATGACATTGAATAGGATCCCTTCCTGCAAGAGGCAAGACCAGAGGTTCAGAGGAGGGAAGACACACATGGTTATAGACAGACAGGAGAAATGTTTTGTGATGAGAGTGGTGAAACAGTGGAATAGGTGCATTTGCCCAAAAAGGTGGCAAATGTCCCATCCCTGGAAACATTCCAGGCCAGGTTGGACAGGGCTCTGGGTAACCTGATTTACTTGAAGAGGCCCATGCTCATTGCAAGGCAGCTGGACTACATGGCCTCTAAAGGTGCCTCCCAACCCAACCATTCCATGAATCCACGATTCTATGAAAGCAAAAGGAAAAAGGTGGTAAATACCTGTCAGTCTGCTAGCAGAGCACCCACAAGTGAGCCACCTCAGCTTTTTATCTAGCTCACAAAATGAAAGCAAAATCATTTTCCCTACCAGTACTCTGCAGGAGTACCATAATCACATACAAAAATGGGAATCAGGACTCCATGCTTCCCACCAGCCTTCAAAGGAAATCAACTTAGTGTGGCTAACAAGTCACACTTAGATATGAATGAATTGCAGCCAAATGCAAACCTGACAGTTCAATTATAAAATATGTCAAGGCCTTCCTAGGAGTGATTAGCCCCGTAGCATTGAATAAGGTTACCAGAGGTGTGACTGACTAATTGGCAATGCAGCATTAATTTTTAAATGACAAACAGCATCTTATTGATGTGGGTTGCTAAAAGGACAAAGCATAGCACTTGGTAACTGGTGGCACATGTATCTAAAGGGCTCATCTCTATCTTGAGAAACAAACAACATTCAAATGGTTGGAAAGCTGCCTGGCAAAAATCACAGCCTACAAAGTTATTAGGGCTAAAGCCTCCCTTTTGTCCCCAGATGAAGAACTGCTGGCTGGCAACATGGTTGATAAAGTTAAGGCACTTTTAATTAGCAAAATATATATACATTGATTTTTACGGAAAATAGTATTTCCAAATGCTGTAGAGACATTTTATTGGTCCTGACCCAAAGGAAGCTGAGTCAGGGAGATTGGTGACTGACATGGCTGCTTTGGAAATGTGGTAACTGTTTCCAAACATCATGAAAAATAAGGTAATCAGAAGTACTCAGCAAGGATGTCCAAAGAGAAAATCCTGACTGACCAACTTAATAGCCTTGAATGGCTTAGTGGATACAGGGAGAGCACTGGATATTGGGTATCTTGAGTTGAGGGAGGCTTTCAACATTGATTCCTGTAACATCCCCTTTTCCAAACTGATTATGAGTGGACTGGGGAAGTGGACAAAGAGGTGGACTGAAAACTGGCCACACTCAAAGGGTTACAATCAGCAGGATGAATTCAGCTGGAGTTGAGTCACTGGTGGTGTGCCCCACAGATCTACAGTGGGGCCAACACTGTTTATCATCTGCATTAATGGTCCAGACAATGGGAATAATGGGAGTGTTCCCTCAGCAAGTCGGCAAACACTTCAGCAGGTGGTGAACAACTCTCTTGTGCCTTACTTGCTTGGCTTTTTGTTGAATTTTATTTCTCTTTTTATGATGTCCCTTTTCATTAAAATTACTGTTAGTGATATTATATTTTACTGTATTTCAATTATTGACCTGTTTGTACCTCAAGCCAAAGGTTTTGTCTTTTTCCAGTTCCTGTCCCTGTTCCACTGTGGGAGATGCTCATGCCACAGGAAGCACTTGGTGTTGTAGTAAACCCAAGAAAGAAAAGTATATGTATTTTGCAATGATAAAATATGTTTTAATACATATTATTCATCAATGTACATGTATTTCTTTGTGAGAGTGGTGGTAAATTAATTTCTCCATTCAGCTGGACAGACAGACATCTATTAATTCATGTTTCTGTAGCACCACAGGAACCATTCTCATATTTTATTTTTAAACAATATAAATGTAAAGTATGAATGCTCATTAGCTCATTTAAAGTACTTGTTTTATACAGTCATAACTGCAAATAGCCATTCTTTTCAAAATAAATTCTAGAAAACGTAACCCTTTAATATTTTGAAATAACTGCACTGTAAACTAGAACTGAGCTTGCTGTAACTGCTGGAATAAAGTTCTTTGCAAAATCTTATTTGCCTTGTTGCTGTTCGTGGGCATGCAGCACATGGATTAAGTTTATTTATTATAAGTAGTACATAGTAATTTTTCTGGTCTGCTTTCTGGATTGCCTTCTTTTACGTATATAGTGCTCCAGTTGTGTGATGTGCACACAACTAGTGTTTGTAGTTAAAAATTGGAGCAAATACATACTTAAAGTCAGAGCTGGTTTCATAGCAAAATTGCAGGGTAGAGTTAAGGCTATTTATATGGCACATGGACCAGACACATTAGGATACATTTAATTTTTCTTAAGCATTTTCTAAATTCTTAATTTAAAAATTAAAATATTTCTTTTGGAAAAGCTCAGAACAGTACTTTCATCTTTCACAATTAAGGTATTGAATTGTATTTTTAAATTAAAACCCTGTAGATATAATTTGTTATCACAAGATAGATACAGATAAAGATATAAATATAGATAGATATAGATAAAACAGTTCTTACAAACCAGTTTATAGGTTTGGCTCCTAATTCTCTGAAGAAAAGGAAGTTTCTAAACATCTTTTGAAAGTGGAACTTAGATATTAAACACTTTGATAAGTTACAGCCAGGTTCAGAACAGGATTTCGTTCAACAGGATCAAAAGAGGAAGACTGTTTGTATTCAAACCAAAGATTGACTTGAATACATGCAAACTTTTTTTTTTTTTTCTGTTCCTCAGCATATTTTGTTCCATGATCTGGCATTTCTAATGTAAATTATTTTGATTTGCCAGGAATCAAACATATGCCAGAAAGAGCAAACACATGTACAGTGGAACCTGCAATATGACTTCAGGGTGTAAAGGTGTGATCCCAAGCTCCCAAGTCACTTTAGCAGGACTTGATGCATTATGGAGAATTTATGATATTAGTACATACGTTGAGACTTTTGAGTATTGCATAAAAAAATTTAAATATTAATGAGAACCCCATTTACTACAGTGTCATAGACATATGAGAAATAAAAATTGAAATACCTGGAAAAAATATGTTAAAACACTGTGACTGAAAAGAACAAAAACAAACATAGCAAAGCAAAAAAGGAAATAAATAATGGATGAATTAGTGGTTCCTCTTGCATTGTTAAAAACGCAACAGAGGATCAAATGACATTAAAAGAGAACAGAACATAAAAGCTTCTTTTTGGAAGAAGAAGTGTCAACATTCTCAGAATATGTCTTTAATTCAGCAAAAACATAAAAGGAAAATAAACCAACAAAAATTGGTTCGGAAGCCTGCTCTTTTCCTTTTTGGTTGACTTTTTATCAGGTTAATAAGCTTGTGGACTTAAAAAAAATTATCCTTGTTCACCTAGGGGTTGAAATGGGTGTGTAAGCACTGTATAAACAGAAAGTTAAGCAAATATATAGAAAATCTATACCAAAAAAATGGCATTATATAAAAGCTATTCATCCTGCATGCAATCCCACAGTAATGTTAACATTTTTCAGTATGTCTGGTGATATCCAGAGTGACATCTGCTCAGACAGTGACTGATGTCCCTTGCCCCTCTGCTTTCACTTTATTTTATTCCTGTAGCAGAGTTGAGGGGTGTGTTACTGCTTTTATTAAGGTCTCTGGGAGTTTTGCCATCTCCTCAGGCCTCACTTTGATAAGAAAAAATTGGGCTCATGCTGCTGAAACCCAAACCATAAGCAATTTCCAATGTGATCTTTTCCACACAGTCATTTCTCTACCTGGGCACAAGAACAAATGTAGGAACACATAACCCAGTCTCTTCTCACTGGTGAATACTTGTGTGACAAATCCTATTAAAAACGATTGATATGCCTAAACCAGCACTTTTTCTCACCACCATTATTTCTGTGACAGGGAGGCTTATTGGTCAGACTGACAATTGGAGTGAACATTAGACTTTATTGTCCTTCTGGAAATGAGCAAGGTTGGGAAGGTGCAGCACTTCAGCCTTTTCTGCTGCCAGCCTGTCAGGTGCAGCCACCCTCTGCTATACTCTGGAATGATTTGCTGCTGCTACTTGGCACATCAGAGTTGAGGCTTTTCTCCTACTCTGGTTCCTCTTTGCTTCTGAGGGAAGGAGTCAGCTGCATAAAGGTGTCTGAGATTGGATTTGCTGTTTGGACACACCATCAGTGCATTTGCTGTATCTCCAGAAGGGGTGGCTTGGAAGAAGCCCTGTAGCATGTCCCCCAGCCCTCTGCAAACATCTGTAGACATGAGGGTGTCTGAAGTGACCTTACATGTTTATATTTAGGCAAACAAATTATGCTGTGATAGACAAAGTTATTTTTCACTTTACACTCAGCTCTTCCCAATCTCCACGAATGACCTTGCACAGGGAAATTCACTGAGATTCTTTGGTTTTCAGCTGGATCAGGTGGAGCTCTCTGGAAGATTATGGTCACAGGTAGTCTGTGGTTGAGAGAGTAGGGATTAGGACCCAGAACACTAAGAGGAATCTGATAATAGGAGCCTGTGTAGAATTTGGGCTGGGATGCAGTGATCTCCAGTCCCTTTCCTTCCTGGGGAGGCACAACTGCTGGATGGTGAATATTTGAAACCCGAGGGTGTAACAGAAGCTAAGGTTACTTAGAAGAAAGGGATTACTTCTCATTTGTCATGAGATCAAGTGGTTGGAAATGGCTAGATCCCCATCAAACACAAATTATTTAACTAAAGAAAAAGAAATGAATGAACTCCTTGCAACCACAGCAGCTGTGATATCAGGCTGGAAGTTCTTTGGCTGTTTTCATTCTCTCAGGTTTGATCTGCTGTTGAGCTCTGCATCTAAACAGAAAGCTAGAAGGACATACCAAACCAGATCCATGTAAACAGGATATTTGAAGGGACAAAGGGGTTCCCTGGTAGGCAGTGTTGGGTATAAAACTCTGTGTGTAACCAACAGATAGACCTGTACATCCTTACAAAACATCAACATCTACATCTTCATGGGGAGTAGGTTAACATTCAGGTTTCCCCTATGAATTTGGGAGCCTCTTGCTGACTGATCTCCTTAACTCAGCTGCTGAAACCCTTCAGAAGAGCAACACAGACAGGGGATGGGGAAACAGCAGAAATAAGTGCATTATCCAGCAGGAGTGGAGGACAGTGGTCTGCTAGAAAGGTGTGTAGTCAAGAGCCACTCTTGCTTTCCTGGGAGAAAATGCACTCACCTTTAAACATTGACTCAACCCCTTGAGTGGGGTTGTGCAGAACAACACTGAAAGAAATATTTTTGTGACAGATAAACTAAACCTGTTGAACATGGAGGAGTTTGTAATTACTAATATCAAATACAAATACAAAACATACTTACTAACAAAAAGAACAAAGTTATCTCTCTGCAATGTTAACTAAAAGATATGTTTTTAAGCAGTTTTCATACGTCATTGTGAAGGCCAAAAATGGAGAAAAATATTTCAGCTTACGTAACAAGCAATGGCCGTTACTGGCTCAGTGAAAGACAATGATGGACAGAGTTATGTGCCCTGAGGGGGGCCTTTATTTGGCTTTCCCTGCATAGCTGCTCTGGGGGTTCTTTCCTCTGTTTTATCAGGAGTCAGCTCAATCCAAAACCTTAATGCCTCCCTTTATCAGGAGCAGCTGGCAGAGCTCATGAGGCTGCTCAAGCTGCCAGGGCTTTCCAGGAGTCCATGATTCTTCTAGCTCTCAATATCCAGAGCAACTGCCACCCTGACACTCCTCAGAGGATTTCTGGGAGCCCCCCACAGCCCCAGAAGCAGCTACCTGAGGATCTTGATGGTCTCAAAGCGCATCCAGAAGCTGCTGTGTCTGTTGCCTGTTCCATTTGACACCAACTCAGTTTTTTTTTGTTTCAACCATCCTTTTAAATCTTGGAGTTCCCCATTTCTGAGCATGGGGTAGGGGATCTGGCATTCGATGGAGATGTATTCAGACTAAACATCGAGCTTGCAGATGTGAAGCAGAAGGAAGAAGGGAAGATCCCAATAGCAGGGACAGGCAAAGGAAGAAGAATCACCTCTGCTTTACAGATGTCCAGCTGCAACATAACTGGAATAACTGATCTGAAGGCTTAGATAGGATAGGAAAAGGGTAGAATTGGAAAGGAACAGAAATCCAGTGAAGAACAGCTCGAAAACATGTTGTGCCAGTCAGTCTGAAATTTATTTCATTGATCTAATATATTTTTTCTTTTTTTTATATTCAGACAAGATTGCTAAGACAAGATTAGCATACAACCTTCTCATATATATTTACACAATGTATCTTATGTGCATAGAAGCATATTTAAAGCTACTATTGGAGTTCAGAAATACCTTCCACACATCCCTCAATTTTCATTATGCAATTTCAGTCTTTATAATCCTTTCACCCTCGTCTCATACCTGCTTTCACTAATCAAAATTGGGTGCCTTGGTAGATGGGGGGACAACAGTGGATATTGCCTGTCTAGACTTCAGTCAGGCTTTTGACACTGCTCAGCCAGAGAGGAAAAGGCCCAGGGGGGATCTCACTGATGTGCACAGATACCTGAAGGAAGGGTGCAAAGAGGACAGGGCCAGGCTCTTCTCCGTGGTGATCAACAACAGGACCAGAAACAGTGGCCACAAACAGAAACACAAGAGGTTCTCTGAATATCAGGAAACATCTTTTCACTGTGCAGGTGACTTGGAACTGACACAGATTGCCCAAGGAGGTGGTGGAGCCCATCCTTTGAGGTAACTAAAAAACACCTGGACATGGCTCTGAACAACCTGCTCTAAGTGCCTTTCTTGAGCAGAGGGGCTGGACCCAAAGGTCTCCTCTAACCACAATCATTCTGTGATAAATTTTATGAGCCTAAATTTTGATTGAGAATTTTTTACAAACCAGTTTTTTGGGGTTTTTTTGTTTTGTTTTTTTTTCAATAGGAGATCTTCCTTTCACAGGTTTTTGAAAACAGAAAACTAAAATGCGGACTTTGGGAGCTTTTCCAGTTTGCCATACCTCTCTTCAATAATTCCTACTAATTTCCTCTAGTAAGGTACTTGAAAATTAAATGATTCATAATTTTCAGATTATTAGTCCTTGAAAACTTCCACAATATCAGTTTTCTTTCTCTACATTGCACAAGGAAAAAAAATAAATATCTCAAAACCTCCTCTGGGATAAAACAAATAATTTCCTTCCCACTCCCTATCATTGAGTCCCCAAGTGGGCACCAACAGAATCAACAGATTACCACTCACAATTGCCTTTAGGCAAGGCAATATCCTTTTGGATTTTATTATGCTCTCCATTTTAAGTATAAAGAATGTGTTTTTACACTGATACAATCTTTCAAAGGAGCAAGCTTTCTGAAGTTCAGTCTCTGTGAAGTTACTAACATTTTTAATTAATGACATGAAGGCACTCAAATCTCTTTTGTATAATACAGTGAATTTAAATTAGTTAAAACAACAACAACAAAAACCCTCCAATCTTTCTAATAATTTTTAATTCTCTGATTCCCAAGAATTATTAGCAGACATTCTGCTATGTATGATAAAAGCTGTGTGATTTTATATCCACCAAGCATGTCAGGTGGGGAACAATTTCAGCTGTCTTCACTGCCAGTGTGATGAGGTCTACTGGATGTTACTTCACATATTTTGAATAGGGATGCCAAGTAAAATCCAGTATAGTCTTGAAAGGGTAACATTCAGTCTCCATGCTGAATTTTCTGATGCTGGGACATTCAAATTAGATTTTTCAAGCTATTTTAACTATATTTGACATGTAATATATAATATAGATGTGCAAAATTGCACAGTGTTAGTTATCTTGTCATAAGGATTGACAAGATCACGAAGCATATTAGCTAAGTGGTGTTTATCTCCCCACCTTTACTCATTGGAAAGGATTGGTAGGGTGGGAACCACACCTAATATTTGGTTCAGACACCATGAATCAAGGAAAAAGATTTGCCTAATGTGGCCTCTGGCTTAGTGAATAAAGAGACTGCAACAGGCAAAGATGCCTTGGGAGTAAAAGAGTAACAGATTGATGCAATACACCCCCTGTCCTTACATCAAACACATTCCATTTAGACAGACTGCATGTTTAGGAAAGTGCTTGTAGTGCAAAACAAATATTCAAAGTCATCACTGGATGTGTAAAAAGAGGCCCTGCAAGGTGACTGGACACAATTTTTCAAGGGAAGAAGTTGGAAAGGTGTTGTCAGTAATTACATCTGAACAACAAATAAGTGCCTGAATATTTTTAAAGCATTACAGGTTCAGGCTTTGGTGGCCTATATGGTCTTCTGCCCCAAAACACTACTGCCTATTTTGAAATAAAGGTCAACATCCATCCCTCCAGCTGAAGTATAAATTGGGTGCTGGGTATGCAATCCAGCTCTTCTGGCAATATACAGAAAACAAAAGATCTTACTGAAAGAACCATGTGAGAGGTAGGAAACAGAAACCACCTGTCACAGCACATAGTGCAGAGCAACCCCCTGCACCTCTGTAGGCACTTTGCAGAGCTGGACCAAAGAGCCGGACATTCAAGAGTCTCCGGTATTCAAAACTGGACAGTGAGAAGAAATACAGCCCTGTCAGCCTGAATTTGATGCCAGGGAAGGTCATGGAGCAGCTTGAGAGCCATCATGTGGCACACACAGGACAGCCAGGGCATCAGGCACAACCAGGATGGGTTTGTAGAAGACAGGTCCTGCCTGACCAGCCCATCTCCCCTATGACAAGTGACCCACTTTGTAGTTCAGGACACAAGGAGCACCATCTCCCAACATTCTCTTGCTCAAACAGGATTTATTAAAACAAATAAACAATTTTAAAAACATATTTACAAACGGTTCCACACTTCCTGGCAGGGGGAGCATCACAACTTGGACTGTTTGCAGGGACTGCACAGGAAGCAGGGATCTGAACTCTTGTTTGCCTCCTCAGCCTGGAGGGGAGGTAGCACAGCACATTTTCCTGTCACTGTTCCCCATGGCCACAGGGGTGTCTCCACAGCAGAACCTCCACAGTGCCCAGCTCTAGTGGAAAAAGTGCACAGTGAGTGTTCTCAGGGCAGGAGCAGCAGGGGGTCAGCCATGTCCTTGCAGGCATTCAGGTATTTGTTGGCACTGCCAGCTCTCATGGCTGGATGCAGCCCACAGAAAGTTTTTCTTGGGAAGGGCTTGGCAAATGTGCTAGAGGTCCCTACCTTATCCGAGGGCTTCTCTGGTGGGTCATAAGAGTCAGGATTATTCTCACACTCCTCCTCCTCCTCTATCTGCTCCTGGGGACTGGTGGAGGTTTCCCACTGGCTGTTGTCGTCACTGTCAGAGCTGCTCTGCCTGGGCAGCCAGTAGATCCCAAAGAGCACGAGGAGGATTTCAGCACTGACCCAGAACCACCACTCCCGGCTAGCCAAGAGGAGCATTCTTCCTGGGGTGAGCCCATGCTGCTCTTGCACCCTCTGCTCCATCAGCTGCAGCTCGCTCATCTCCATGGTGCGCTGCCTCTCATGCTGCCTCAGGAGCTCCTCTGTGACCTTCACTGATGGAGGATCCACCCTCACTGCGTATTGGAGGATGCCCGCCAGCACCAGGAATTTGGTGACCGTTCCAGCTCTGGCCTGGAGGAGGAGGAAGAAAGCAACTCAGCAGGGCTGGATGGTGGGGAGATGGTGGCTGGGGCAGGAAATGTAGGGCCCAGGGATGGAGGCAGCCACCCCAGAGCCCTGAGGGTACTTGCCCCAAGAGTAGAACCTGCCCTGCCCAAGACACTCTCTGCAGCCCCTGCACCCTCTCCCCAACCTTAGAAGTTCCCCTGGGTGCTGGTGCTTCTTGTCTGTCCCTCATCCTTCCCCCAGCCTGCCCCATTCAGTGCTGCCTCAAGCCACTCTGCAGCAGTGACATTGCCACACAGGGCATCTGGAGACCCGTCCCCTCTCATGTCAGAGACATCAGAGCCCCACAGAGACATGCTGCCCAGCTAGGATGGGCTTTGGAAAGAAACTAGATGGAATTCAGATGGAACCAGAGTTTATGACCTTTGGAACAAGGGTCAGCCTTTCGGGAGGACTGCACAGCTGTCCTGTAGGGTTGTGCACGGAGAAAATTAGAAGGGCCAAAGCCAAACTAGAACTGAATCTGGTTACATATTAACCATTATGGTTATATAGCCATATAAGAGAATAAAAAATGTTCCTATAAGTTCATTGGCAACAAAAACAGAGGGCTAAGAAGAATCTCCATTCTTTACTGGATGGGGGTGAAATACAATAAGAAAGAATGAGGAAGAGACTGAGATATTTAATGCCTTCTTTGCCTCAGTCTGTAGAGTAAGGCCAGTTGTTCTCCATGTACCCAGGCCCCTGAACTGGAAAACAAAGATGAGGAGCAGGCAGGAAACAGCAGCAGGGCAGAGGGACCCAAGCAGGATGTAGGCACTGTTAAACTCAACCCATGCCAGAGTGCCATGACTACCCTGCTGTTCACAGAGTAACCAGGAGTTATTCCCAGCTGCCCAGTCACTTGAGTGATTTATAATCTTTCTCACCAGCCAAGTTGTCTGGCCGTGCTGTTCCTCATGCTGGGTCAGAACGTTTGCCGTGGTCTTCACTACCTGGGCATCTGCCCTCAGTGCGTACTGGAGGATGGCCAGCACCAACAGGATTTTGGTCATCTTTCCAGCCATGGCCTGGAGGAGGAGGAGGGAGAGAAGGGGCTCAGTGGGGTCGGGTAGCAGGGAGAGGTGTCTGGGGCAGCGGGGGCAGGGAATGCAGGGCCTACGGACAGGGTACTGTCCCCAGTGGTGGCACCTGCCCTGCCCGAGGTGTTCTCCACAGCCCCTGCACCCTCTCCCCAGCCCTGGAAGCTCCCCAGGTGCTGGTGCTGGTCCTGGCTCAGCCCAGCCGTGCCCCTGCCAGCCGCACCCACCGCTGCCTGGAGCCGCACTGGCGCTGGCACTGCAGCGCGCGGTGCCTGGGCACCCTGGTGTCCCCTCTGATGTCACAGACACCAGGGTTCCACGGCTGCACCCTGCCAGCTCCGCCCTTGGATGGAACTCAGGTGGAGCTCTCATGGAACTCACATGGAAGCCTCGTGAAACCAGAGTGCTTAGCACCTTTGGAAGAAGGGGCAGGAGGCCTGCACACCTTTCGGGGGGTTATGCAGGGAGGAAATCAGGAAGGCCGAAGCCTGACTGGAAGTCAATGTACCCAGTGCTGTAAAAGACAACAAAAAATGTTTCCATAAGTACATTAGCAATGAAAGGAGGGCTCAGGACAATCTCCAGCCTTTACTGGATGGCAGGGCGGTAGCTAACACAGTGACAAAGGAGAGGAAGAGGCTGAAGCACTTAATGTAAGGCCTCTTTGACAGACCCGACCTCCTCCCACAACAAGATGACCCACTTAGTACCTGAGGGAAGGGCCATGGCTCTTGTTTTCCAGGAGTTTGGTAAAGCCTTTGACACTATTTCCCACAGCATTCTCCTGGAGAAAGTGGCTGCTCATGGCTTGGACGTGGCACTCTCTGGGTGCAGAACTGGCTGTGGGGCTGGGCCCAGCGTGATGGGGAATGGAGTTATATCCAGCTGGCAGCCAGGCACGGGTGCAGCTCCCCAGGGCTAAGCACCAGGGCCTGTTCTTTTTGATATCTGTATCAATAATCTGGAAAAGGGGGTCAGGGAAAGATCTGCCAGTTTGCAGATGACACCAAGCTGGCAGGAATGTTGATCTGCTTCAGGAAGGTTCTGCAGGGTGGGTCTGGAGCGGCTGGACTGATGGGCTGAGGCCAAAGGTATGAATCAATAACATCAAGTGCCAGGTCTTACACTTGGGTCACAGCAACTTTAAGCAAAATGCCACATTTGGGGCAGAGTGGCTGGAAACCTGCCTGGTGGAAAAGGACCTGGGGGTGGTGGTGGACAGGAGCTGAACAAAAGCCAGGGTGTGCCAAGTGTCCAAAGGCCAATGGCATCCTGGCTTATATCAGGAATAGTGGGGCTAGCAGGTCTTGGGAAGTACATCAGACCCCTTGCAATCACTTTATTCAAGGCAGGAGACACTGTGCAAAGGGTGAAATTATCTGCAGACTGCTCAGCTATACTGAAAGACATAGTGCTGGGATTGCTCCATCAGTTTGTTCTGCATGCTTATACTTTCGCGTCTCTTTCCAGCTGTTCCTAAATATTCATATTGTAAGTGTAGAACAGATCAAGGACTGCTGATCACTTTAAAAGAGACAGAAATGAGATCACCCTGCCCTTTGCATAAAACCATAGCAGCCAGATCATGTCAGTGAACTATTTTAATAACATAAGTAATTTTAAGTTTAGATCTTAAAAATTCTAAGAAAGTCAGCCTATTAAATTCCATGGGAAACTGAAAACCTGAAGTGAACTTAGAGAGAAGAGGGACCAGCTCCTGGACAGGCTACATAACCATAGGCATTGCTGACCCTGCCATTATGGAGTCCTGCAAGAGTCATTCCCTGCTGGTCTTTCTTATATATTTGAGTAGAGCATGGCAATGGAAACTAATATAGTGGGTGTCACAATGCCTTCCAAGATCTGCAGGCAGCCTGTGCAGAAATTTTGACACAGCTCTGTCACTTCAGAGCTAAACATTCTTCCTTTAGTGACACTCCCACTGCAATTTGTATCTGGCAAAAGAAGCCACAAACATCAACATTTACAGATATGCTATGTGGCTACTAAATTTTGGAAAGAAAATCTGGTTCTCTGTCTGTCTGTCCAGACCACACGGGAGCCCTGGACATTTCAAAGAGGAAAAGCAGTCTTTCCCTGAATCTGCAGCTGAAGATGAGCAACAACTGAAGGACATCATCAGATAAAAGCAATCAGGACCTGTAGTGATAGGACAAGGAGTAGTAGTTTCAAACTGGGAGAGGAGAAATTTGCATAGTTTATGGAAGAAATTTTACTGTGAGGGTTGTGAAGCACTGGCACAGGTTTCCCAGAGAAGCTGTGGATGCACCATCCCTGGAAGAGTCCAAGGCCTTGCTGGATGGGGCTCTGAGCAATCCAGTGTAGTGGAAGGGGTCCCTGCCCATTGCATGGGGTTGGATGGTTTTTAGGTCCCTTCCAACCCAAACCATTCTATAATTCTATGAAAAGAAAGAGGTAGACAGTGTCCAATGGCTGTCACACCTTTATCTAGGAAGCACATCGGCACCAGATCAGACCCAGAACTTACATTTTTGACCTATAATCCTCATCCTTATCTCCAGGATCAAACCAAAATATTTACAATTTCTATTGTGCTGAAAAATGAGCTGTTGCCAAATGGGGTATCCATTTTGAAACTACCAATGTGGAATTGCAGGGTGTCTATTAAAAATAGTTTAACTACTTTTTGTCAATCCAACAGCCATAATCCAACCCATGCTAGATATTAGATCTCTAACTAAGGTGCAAAAGGTTCATTTAAAGTTTATAACTGCAGCAACCAAAGACATTAGTTCACATGAGCAAGGTCAAAGTGCTTCCTGTAGAGCAATACACTAAGAGAGTATTCCTTTGGAACCATGGAAACCAAAAGAGAAAAGGAATTGGAATGTTCCAAAAAACAAACCTAGCAAGCCCACTGTGGGCTACTCTCCCGCCCTGACACTAAGTGAAATTGAAGGGTGAGATTTCTGCAGGGTTTTTTTACCGACACCATGTGCAAGTAACACAGAAAATTGTGTTGCCCTAGCATATGCAGTGTATTTTGTCACCAAAATGTGGTTGGTACAAAGTCATCAGAGTACTCTATTGTCAGATTAGCTGTCAAAAGTCACCAGGAATAAATAATTCTCTTTTTTTTTCTACTTAAAACACATGGTTTGTGAGCAGGGAAAGCCAACAAACTATCATATTCTACACACCTACATATCAGATGACTGGGATTTTTCAACAAAACTCTACTTTTACTACTTGGCAATCTATTAACTTGAGTCTTAGAGCCTGCTGCCTGTATGTACTGTGTTCCTAAAATATTAGCTGCTTTTTTCAAATAATTTGGTTTGCTAAAAACTCATTTTTCTCAAAACTGCCGCAAAACCAAAACAAGATGTGAAGGGGGAGAAAGAGAGAAGCTTTCCAGGCATTAGACAATTTTTGCCTCATCTCATTAGTACTTCAGAGAGGTTTTGTAACTCCTTTTGGATCTCATCCTTTCTCTAGGATCTCACTGCTGTGTAGAACATGGCTCTGGGATGTTGAGCAGTCATACACTGCTGTAGCAGCAAATTAGTTTCAGCCTAATTTTTAAGCTTGTGTAACCATGCTTGCTGCCTGTGTCTGCTCCCTCTGTCCCCAATTACTTTTAGATCCCTTGTTTCATAGTCACCACAACAGGGCTGGATAGATCTCATTGACACAAAGTTCTCAAAATCTTTTAAAAACAGAGAATCCACTGTGAGCTCAGGTCTGAGTCTTAGTTACAAACCTGTATTTACAAAAAGCAGCAGATTTTAGGGGGATTAGAGTCACCTTTTCTTTTCTGGTGAAGAATATGTTGCAATTTCACAGGTAAAAGTCATAGAATTACAGACTCATTCAGGCTGGAAATTAACTTTAAGGTTGCCAAGTCCAACCCTTATCCCAGCACTGCCAAGTCCACCACTAACCGTGTCTCTAAGCTCCACAACTATGCATATTTTAATCAGCTCCAGGAAAGCTGGCTCCACCACTTCCCTGGGCAGCCTGTCCCAATGTTTTTAACAACCTTTTTGGTGAAAAGATATCTCCTAACATCCAATATAAACCTCCCCTGGAACAACTTCAGGCCATTATCTCTTCTCCTATCACTTGTTACTTGGGAGAAGAAAGTGACCCCCACCTGGCTACACCCTCCTGTCAGGTGGCTGTGGAGAGCAACAAGGTCACCCCTGAGCCTCCTTTCCTCCAGGCTAAACATCCCCAGCTCCCTCAGCTGCTCCTCACCAGACTTGTGTTCCAGACCCTTGCCCAGCTCCATTACCCTTTTTCTTGACATGTTCCAGCTCCTCAGCATCCTCCTTGTAGTGAGGGGCCCAGAACTGGACACAGGATTTGAGGTGTGGCCTCACCAGTGCCCAGTACAGGGGGACAATCACTGCCCTGGCCCTGCCGGCCACACTACTGCAGATACAGGCCAGGTGCCAGTGGGCTCCTGGGCCATCTGGGCATGTCTGGCTCATGTTCATCGGCCTCAGCCCATCGATCCAGCCTATCCAGATCCCCCTGCAGAACCTCCCTGCCCTGAGAAGATCAACAGTCCTGCCCAGCTTGGTGTCATCTGCAAACTGACTGAGGGTGCACTTGATCCCCTTTTCCAGACTGTTGATAAAGACATCAAATAGGACTGGCCCCAATATTGAGCCCTGGGGAACCCCACTGGTGACTGGCCACCAACTGGATTTCACTTCCTGCACTACCACTTTTTGGCCCAGTCATCCACCTAGTCTTTTTACCCAGCAAACTGTACTCCCGTCCAAGCTAAAATATATTTATATTCCTCTACACCCACCCCCCCCATATAATAACCCCAAGAAGGATGCAAGTGTCCATGTACATTATGTACTTCTGGTGCAGAATATAAAATAACTAAATGGTCTTCAAAAAGTCAAGATGAACCAAAGCAGAATTCCCAGAGCTGATTTCATCACAGTAAAAAGGTAATGGAAAGAGATGAAGAGGATATCAATATTTGCAGAATAGTTCCATTGTTTCTAAAATACGTTGATTTCTACCGCCTTTTTTTTTTTTTTTTCACTGACATGTACAAGTTTTTCTTGGTCATCTTGAACTGAATTTCATCTTCACTCACAAAACTAGCAGCAACAACTACAGTTATATATCTTGGGCTGGCACTCAGTGTAAATCAGACCTTGTGACTAGGCCAGGCCTGAGAAACTTTATAGATATTATTTTCCTGTGTGTTCTTGTGATCACAGTGGTATTAGCACATATTTTCTTGCTCATATTTATATTTTGTGGGATCACCGGTCTACTGAGTTCTGTTTGCTGCTTTGATCTTGTTGGGGGCTTTTTTGACAGTCAGCTAAATTGTACTGTGCTATTAACCAAGCACCAATTATCTTCTGACTTCTTTTGTTAGGCAAAAAAAGGAGCTACTATCTTGGAAACCATCTCAGTGAAAACTGTCTCGGAAAGATCAGTAGCACATAATATCCTGGAAAAGGCGTAACTCCCTACACAACACACACAGGACTGTCCTGCTGGTGTGGCTGTGCCATCTACAGAGACCCTAAAGAGCAGGAAACCTCAGGGCTGTCACTGCCATGTCATAACCACACAATTATCTCCTCACCAGAAGGCCTGAAGGCTCACTTTTTTCCTCACTTGTGAATGTTTCACACCAGTTGCAGATGATTAATCCTTAAATATGGATATTAAGATCCACCTTCTGTTTCCTAAATAGCTTTAAGAACTCACACCATTCTTCAAACATATCTTTTTCAGAGCTTAGTTTTGCACCAGCCTTAGTGAAGTCTCCATCTTCAGACTATAATTACTTCCAGTAAGCTTGGGAATTCAAGTAAACTTCTATGTGGCCCTTCAGATTTCCAGGCCAGCTTCTGATCTGTTTGTGCAGGTTTATTGTATCCTTTGTTCCTAATCTCTGTCCCACCAGAGGATGACTTTCTGTGACAGCCTAAAAATTATCATCTCCCTGCTGCAACAAAATTCCTCTCCAGTATCCCAGAGGATCTCAGGAACCTTCTTGAGGAACACAGTAGGTGCAAAATAAAACCCTTTAAGGTAGGAAGCAGCACTTGATTCACACATAATAAGAAGTGTTCAATTGACTCTATCAAGTCTTATTTGCTGAACCTTGTCCTTTAACAAGTCAATATTTGTAAGGTGTAAGCCTGCCCTTCTCAAACTTTATCTGAAGGCTTTCCTAACTGTTTAAGGTTCATGAGTCTTAAGCCTACGATACATTTTCTTCACAGGTTTTCTGGAATTTTCTGGAATGTGTTATAGCACACACTGACATCAGAAAAGGCAAAATATTCCTCTGCTAGCACCAAGTGGGCAGGCTCTGAATCTAAAGGTGCTAATAAATGCACAAGCCATTTAACCACACAGGATGTGGTATCTTGAAAAAGGTCACCTTTCATGATGAAGACATCTTGGTGGCTTTCCAGGATCTCAATTTCACAATCATCAAAAAGGAAAAAGTGGGTTGAAAGTATGGTTTTCATACAGTCCATTGAAGCTGTTTTTCTGGTTTTGTTAGATTGCAAGTCCCATGTGCTGCACAGAACACAGTCAGCTGCATAATGTGCATTGTATATATTATTGCACACACTAACATTATATATAATGCAATAATGAATACATGCCATAAATAATTCTGATTCTATTTGTCACTGTAATGTGACTTTATTGTACACTTAAAATAACACTAGTTATTTGTGGTTTATACACATCTAGGAGTGCAAAGAAGGTACCACATGATGATAAATTGCTGATAATGAAAAACATAGAGATAAACAACTAGAGAACTCCTTAAAATACTCTTCAAATAATTTAAGTATTGCAAGGTAGGAAGGGAACATGCACAAAAATAATGACAGATTCGAGGCAGTGGAAAACAAATCATTCCTCATCTAAGGGTGTGAAAACCTATGGAAACCTAAAGGAGCTCTAGAAATTACACTGGCAATATCTCTGGGAGAAAATATTAAGGGCAAGAAACAAATTTTGCAGAGGATGTGTAAAAACATGTTTTATTCAAACAACAGAAAAAATGGTCGAGCTTTTGTGTACACAAACCATACTTCAAGAGCAGCCTAATGACTAGCATTACAGGCAGTATTACAAGTTCTCAGAGAAACACTTAACTACGAAGGAAGAAAGGAATATCACAAGTTCAGCCATTCGTGGCAGTGTAGCTGAAGTTGGATGTCTGAACTGTGTAAACAAGCCCCTTACATTTTTTCCCTGATTGCAGAAATTTCACATCATGCAGCTGTGAGTCTCTTCCAGAAAATGTCTCCTAATTAGCTCGTGTATATTTTTAAACTGCACGTTATATGGGCAATGAAACAGAGGAAAGGCAAATTAACAATGAATAAATCTCTTTCACCTGTCACTTACCATAACAGTTACTATGTTCTCTCTCACACAGACACACATACTCCTTCCTCTTACTCACATGGCTCTCCTGAGAAAGAGAAATTAAGACCTCCTTCATGACTCTCCTTAATTTTGTTTGCAACCAAAATTGAATTGAATGCACAAAATCCAGTCGCATTTCAAAACTGAAGTCACCTGCCCCGTTGCTGTCCCAGCTACCTGTGTGTTGTCACTGAATATCCAGGAGACTACAGAAATCCTGGAAAGGGAGGGCCATTTCTGAAGCATCGTGTTATGTACCAGAAGCATTCCCTATTCAAAAAATAACTAAGAAAATTACCTTATTGCTGCAAAGGACTTGCAGAAGCAGAACTCCTTAAGGTGATGTCAATCACTGTGGTGTTTCCATAGCAAGATAGGTATTTCCCTGTAGCTCCTCCTATTGTCAGAAAGCACTTCTAAGTGATATTAAGGAACATTAAAACTAATCAAGAATGTCCTTATTCTAGAACATCCATAAAAATAAATAAATTTAAAAAGCATCCAGCTCAAGCATCTTCTCTGCTTTTTCAAGGACATTCATTTACATGGGATTCCACATCTTCAGCTCCTCCTTGCAGCTCCTTTTCCCAGCCACTCTCCACCTTTGGAACAGGAAGAAACTTTCTCACTCAGAAAAGTCTTATCTTAGAGCCATTTGAAACCAGCAGATGTAGGCACCCGTTCCTGGTCTAGGAGAGCAGTCATTGTTCCCTGTGCCCTACATTACCCTGAAAAATTCTCACAGGGAGGACAAGAGGCCTTTCCTTTGAGCAGGATATTCAGGAAGTCTGAGAAGTGTTGTTTTTTTCCCATCTAGGAACTTAGACAAATCTGCTTGAAGGCTGAAGTCCAACCTTCCCTTGTAGGTGCCCTTTCATGACAGTCTTCATCCATCTGGGAGGGCAGGAAGAGGCATTTTCTTTGCAGCTGCTCCCCATGAATCAGCTGGCAGCCTCAGTGCCCATATTCTTCCTCCAGGACTTTTAGGACATGGCATCCACAGCACTGCAAATTTCTAATCACTCAGAGAAATCTGAACCTTTGTTCCCTGTCCCCTGGCAGCAAGAAGCTGGGTTTCTGCACTTTTGTTGCATATTTACTGTAGGTCACTGCTTGTAATTTCCTACTCCCAGTGCTCAGGCTTTGGTCCTCCACAATGTCTTGATTTTCTCACACTTCACTGGCCTTCTGTGTTTTACATCAGGCAATCAGCAGGATGACAAATATGACAGCAGTCTCCAGTTCAGCCTCCTGAGTGTTCTCAGCCAATATGCCAAAAATAAAATGGCTTTTCCTTTTTCTTTTTTTGTTTTTTGTTTTTAATAATGTTATCTGGATGGCTGCTATAGGCATCTGTTGAGCTTGCCATATGCTCCCCATTTCCATATAGAAAGATGATGATGGTAATACAATAATTATTTCAATAGCACTTGTTCATGGTTTAAAAGGAGTGTTTGATGTGCACATACTCAGTCCAGACCTGGAGCTATTACACCCAATTAAAGCATCCTGCACTTGGGCACACAGGACAGTTAGCACACAGGAGCAGCAGATTTATTTGTGTTTTCAGCCTGGTCATAAAATTGAATCACTGTTTGTCTCCAGCTTAACCCCCTTACAATTGAGTGGCTGGAGCAAAACTACAGATGAATCTAATAGACTCAATCTCTTCATTGAAGAGATTGTACATGTCCCAGCTAAATTGGATAGTGCCATTTTCTGTCTCTGGCAGTGTCATGCACTGCTGAGCATATCAGGGAAATCAGAGCACTGGTAGCCTTGTACCTGCCCCATGAAACTGCAGACATAAACACTGGCCCCTACCTGAGGTCTCTGGGGCAAGAGCATCTCTTTGGCCTGTACTACCACTGTGACTAGCACAACAAAGCTTCACCTAGGACTCTCAAGCCATGCCATGGTGAAACCTGGATACACAAATGAGAAGAAATGCAACATTAACTTTTCAAGCAGTACTGGCTGTTTCCTTGTATAATTTTAAAATTTACAATTCATAAAAGCTCTAATATGTAGCCTTGAATACATCCTTGCCTGCCAGCCTTGCCCCAAGAACTCTTTTCATGTTAACCTTGGCCCTCCTTTGTCTTTGTCACCTGCCTGACATTCACTGGATCTGACCTGTGGATTGACCTCCTGGTCTGACCTCGACCCTGCCCTACCACCATGGCCTTGCATGGACACTTGGTTGAACCTGTGACCTCATGACCTCTTCTGCTCCCTTGCAGGGGGTGATGAGATGGGCCCTGGCTGGTGAGACCCTGTGAACCCCTGAGGAGACCCCTATGGTCCTCTGCTTCCAGGGAGCTGCTGGCCCTTGCTGCACACAAACATCATCCCTTTCTGAAGCAGTGCACCAGTATTTCCTTGGCTAGTAAATAAAAAGCAGAATTGCTTTTGTGGTTGAATGAAGTCACACAGAACCCTAAAGTAAGGAGAGTGGAAAAAAAAAAGCCAAAACCTGGAACTTAAAAGGGGAATGCTGCCAAGCATGGAACTCATCTCCAAGCTCCCCAGAGCACTGACTTCCAGAGTAGATGACTTCACCTTGTTAGCAAAAGTGTCCAAGTCAAGCTTCTTCGGAGTCAATCATCAAAAACGGAAAATATTTGTCATTTGGTATTTGCACTCTTTCATGAATCTTCCTGGCTCTGAAATTGGGCAGCCGTTAAAGGAATAAGGCAGCAATACTGGAGAATGGAGCCCCTTGTTGTGTGCCTTAATCCCATTAGGCAGAACGATGAAATCTCTAGCTGAACTGCAGCAGGATTTTAGCTGCATAAAGAGTTAGTTTGTTTTGATTTTCCCATGTTACCACAGTGTAATCCCCTGTACTCTCTGTAGAGTGATTTGAAGTCTGTTGTTTCCTCTCCAGCATTTGGGGCCAAGAGTTGTATTAATGAAAAATGGAGCTCATATCTTCAGTCATGGAAGGTCACTGCCACCTGATGCTTCATGTGATTTGTTTGAAATAAAATGGTTCAGGCTGCATTTCAGCTGCCTCTAGTGTACACAACAGGGAGAAAGTTCTCTTAAATTTTAAGAGAACACTCAATTTTCACACCTTAAAAAGGGAATTCTGGGAACTAATAACAAGTTGCCCTTTTAAACTAAAAAAGCTTTGCAGGATTATCAACCAGACATATTGTAATAAAGCATAGGCAGACCTATAGGGATATTTAGCTATTGACTGGGTAGTTGCTGCAGTCACGTGAGTAACTAGGACTCTGCTTGCTGCTAATAATATGAAAGGTTGCATGGAAAAATAACTAACTAACTTTGAGTTGTTGAGTAACTTGGACATTTGCTGTCCCATCAATGCATTGATTTGGATGTAAATTGCTCATAGTTTGGTGTCCTTGTTAGGGTTGCTGTGTTTAGAACAAAAACATCAATATGTTCACTTGTAAGTTAACTTACTGTGCGCTGTTTTCATTTTTAGCTTTTTTAATATGTTGCATTGAAAATTGCTCAGTACTTGAGGTTATGGAGTGGGCATTTTTGCATATTTTTTGTTCTGTATATTAAGGCAAGGCTCAGCTTTACAATTCTGAACTTCCAAACGTACTGCAGTCTCACAATGGCTTCAAAGGCTTTTACGTGTTCTCAGCACCCCTGAAAATCTGTTCGTCCTGACTGTCTGCAACCACATTTTAATCAGCTACTTAGGCCTTTATGGTCAGTGCACACACCACCTTATCCCTCTCCCAGGGGAACCAGGGTCTCCTGACTCCTTATCTCTGAGGCAAGGAGGGATTACAGTGAGATAGCCCACCCCCACTTTTTCCTCCTAATATTTCAGTATTTTGCAGAAAAGGGAAAAGATCTTCAGTGCCAAGTTTTTCTGCAGGCCCTGCTGCCAGAGAGGATGCATTTTTTTTTTTTTCTCTGAGATAGGATGAATTCTCCTTTCAAGTTCCTCACTTGTGCTTCCAGGCATGCAGTAACCATCTGCCCGAGTGCAGCCCTACAGCAGCAAACCTGTACAATGCAAACTGGAAACGCAGCAAAGCCTCCCAGAGATGGGAGTAAAAGGCCTTCTCCCTAGTGACAGTCTGTCACAGTAGCCAGTGTAATTTGTCCCCTTGAATCCTCATGTATAAAATGGGTATAAACCCCATTCTCAAGATCTCAATTACATGTATGCATTTGGATTTCCCTAAAGCAATCCATTCTTTCCTTCCCCAGGCAGGGTGTATTTCTCAGCTGTTGATATTGAGTGTAAAGGCATTCCTTACAGCTGAAACATTTTATGAACATGTCTTTACCAACCTCTTTTTGTAGATGCTGACATGGATCTCTACTCCTCTTGCTTCAACTAGTTTTAACCAGAGGATTAGGTACTGCATTTCTAAAATATTCCCGCAATACTAGATGATGAAACAGCAAGATAGAGGAAGAAAAATAGAGAGATCCCAGAGCTTACATACAGATAATTCTGCCACAAGTGCACTAGGAATAGCTTTGGTTAGATACAGAAAAATCTGATCTCCAAGATGACCAAACACTCTGGAGAGGACTAAGACTGTTTGGGCTGTTTTAATGGTTTTGCCAATACATAGGTTCAGTGGTACAATGGAAATAGAAAAGAATGCCAGTTACGCCACAATTGGTTTATAAAGTGCTTTGATGGGATTCTGTATTAGGATCAACTTTCTGAAAATAACTCCAGCTGCAGCTCTACAGACTATAGACTCTCACCTGGCTGGGAAGGGCATTTCCCTCAGCAGCAAAGTTCTGGCTGGGCTGCAGGCACACAACACACACAGAACCTGAGCACACCACTGTGAAGCTGCTGGAGAAGATTGGTTTGAGCGACTTGCTTCATCCAGATTGACCTAGAAAATTAGGGAAATCATGTACACCAGTTGTTTGCCCAGCTAAGCATCATTTTGACCTCCCTGCTATCTGTTAGCTCTGTGCAAGGCATGTCTGCACTGGCATTGAGTCAAGGAGGGAGAAAGCAGATATTCATTAAAAAATAACTTGGGCTCACTTTAAATTCAACTCCAGAGTGAAGTCCTGAGTTGGAAATACAGAATCAGCACTTGTGACACAAAATCAAGGAGATTTATTTTCCATGAGGAGCAGAGATGATGCTGTGTTTTCACTTCTTCACTGTGTCTATCAATCTCAAATTGTCTGGGACTCTCCAGTCCAGTAACTGATCAGGCTCAGAAGTGGCTCATTTTTTCTGTAGGCCCATAGATACATAGAGAGCAGCACTCTCAATTTCACATGAGGTTGTTTTTTAAGCAGGATTTAAAGAAATTCATGAGTCACCAGGTGACACCCTTTGAACAATGAGAGCTTTATTCACCAGAAATGCGAAAATGTGGCCAAAGCTCATAAAATACACTCCACAGAAATCATCTGAAAAGGCAATAAAATACCTCTGCAATACATTTATTTTCTTGACTGTCTTTGCCTGTACATGCTTCAAAACAAAGGAGTCTTTTTTCATGCAGTTTACACTATTTTGGTCTCTATGTCTGATTGGCCTCTTAACTGATGGACCTTGAGCTTTTTGGGTTTGGTTCAATCTTTTACAGAGAGATATGTTGACATGATGTCTGATATGGGCCTGGACTCCCAGCTCCCACCATACTTCCTGCTGCATTGAAGTCAAGGTTCTGATTCAAGTCCATCTCTAATAAGAGCTTATTAAAATTTGCAAGCACAGTGCATTTTTTAGTTGTTAGTCCTGTTTGGTTTTGGATGATGCTTCCCTCCCCACAAACTCCCAAATATGGTTTGCTGTTATATCTGTTAAAAAATTCAGCCAGTGCATAATTCTTTCCCAAGCCATGGAGACCATAAATGGGAGTTGTGCTGTAACCACAAAAAGGCTAATGGGGCACTGTTAGGATACATGTTTTCATTGTGGCAACAAGGAGAAACCATGGTTTAGTGATTTCACAATCTTGCAGTAATGTCAGACAGACAGATTGTCATGCAAGGTATCCCACAAAATCCTGAAAGAAACTTTAATTCAGACTCAGTTCAAATTTCAACTAGATGAGCCAGATGGAAAAATCAAAGAAGATAGAAAAGGGAGGTTGGAAGTCAGGAGAGGGAGCAGAGGGACAGGATGCCAGCATATTTCCTCCTAAATTGTGTCAGTTTGATTTCTGGCAGACAAAAGTTGAGTTTGTTATTGCATTTTCTAAAATTCCAAGCTTTGGGACCTTTATCTTTGCTATTTCTCTGCATTTGTCATCACACTATCAGCAGAGTTGCCCCAATAGCCTGTGTCTGGAAGCCAGCTGGCCCTGCTCCTGAGAGGAGACCCCTCCCTCATCTCCAGGCACTCCCAAGCCACTGCAATTTTTCATAACATTGGGGAATTTTTTCCCCCATTAGGGTCATATATATATTTCATTTGTTGGTTGAGCATCTTCCAGGATGAAGAGGCTCAGAACAGAAAGATAAAGGACAAGACTCTTAGACCTTTAAAGTCTGTGGGCATGATGCCACTAACTTCTATGGGGCCAGCATTTTAGTCAGAGCTTTCCTCCAAAATCAGCATTCGTGCCACATCTTTAACATGGGCATTATGGAGAAAAATCAAAAGGAGGGACCTGCTCTTCCCTCAGCACCAGTCTGTCATTCTGTTTTTCTAAAGTTCTTCTAAGCCTTCTGATATTTTACTTTTTGTGGTGGAGTTTCTCACACACTTTTCATGTAAATAAGGATTGTTTTGCATTCCTTTCTGGAGGAGGAGAGAATTGATGGACTGTTGGGTTGACCAGTGTGGTTGGAGAGGACAATTTTCTTCCTCCAATCCATGGTCACTGTTGGAATTCTATAAATGTCGAGGTCTGTAAATAAACTGTCCCTTTTTTTTTTGAGTGTCGTTCATTTGTGTTGTGCTGTGACACTGGTCCCTTCTTGAACAAATGACAGGAGGGAAATTCCTGCTTATCCAAGTTTGTTATCCAGGAAGGCCCCTGACTGAAGCACAGCTCAGAAAAGCAGTTACACCAGGAGCTGTTTCAGGGCCTGGACAGGAACAGCTCTGCAGCCCTCCCCATCCCTGGAAGCCTCCAGCCAGCGCCTCGCACCACCCCTGCCCCTCTTCTTGCAGGGCAAAACTGACCCCATGGCTCTGGCTCTGAGGGATCACGGCAGCAGGGAATATCTAGAGGTCCCAGGAAGAACTGCAGCTGAGCACAATCTTCCTCATGGCCATGCAGACACAGCAGAGGTTTTCATCCTGGATGTAACCACTGACCAGTAAGCACCTGTACAGTGGGACAGAATGAAACTGTCAAAAACCAGAGACTTTAGACTTTAGGAGATGTTTGATTTGACTTCAAAACCTCTAGCCCATCTTCAGCTTCACTCAGCAAGCTTTTGAATGTTCCCGCAAAGGAAAGCCACAAGCCAGAGAACCAAACCACTCAAGTGCATTAACTTAGGAGCAGCAGCATCATTAGAGAATGTGCACATGTTAAACAATGAGCACCACTAAATACATAAATAGTTTTTATCCTATTTGTTGTATCTCATGCAGACGAAGAAGTGTCTGCTTATTTGTTGCCTGGCTTAGATTCTGCTTGGTTTTGTTTTTATAAATGATTAAAAAAAAATTCTCACTTTAGCTCACTGGAAAAATAGGGTCAGTATCTTCACTAATCACCACTGACAGCCCACTCCACCTTTGATCACAGCCACAAGACTCAGAAGATTCACTACAACACCCCTGCCAATGACACTGCATTTCACATTAGCAATCTGGTGTAAAGAAAAATGTATCCTGAATTTAAAGCAGCTCTCAAGACTCACAACATAATGGATGCGGTATTTTAAAGTTCATGAAATATTGAAAACAGATATTTTAATTTGTGAAATTAATTGCTGAACTACTTTATGATCAGTATGGTTTCAAACTTTACTGACGTTACAGAGGCCTTCTCTTCACTCCTCCTTTCAGTGTCTTTGCAGTTTGAGTTAACTCTTTTCCAAGAACCAGGTGCCCAACTCCCACTCCTCTGGAGTCTCCTGATCCCCATACAGTACCTGGCTATAGGATTGGCCTTACAGATAATCAGGTATTTCCCCTAGAACATCATCCCCATTAATCTTGTGGCAAAGGGCTATCTCCTGCAGAGTACCAAATTTGACTTGAGGGCTTTTTTGCAAACTTTTTTTCTGAATGGGCAGGAAAAAGAAAGGGAAAAGAGAATGATTGTCACTGTCTCCTCTAACACCAGTGAGGGCAACAAGTGAAACTTGCAGATAGCGTGTTCATACAGGAAACCAGAACTGGTAGTTCACAGAGTGCACTTGTACCATGTACTCATGGTGATCCTAAGGAAAAGATAAAAAAGAAGCCTATGTTAATAGCAAGTTATCTTTCCCACGAATCTTAGTAGGTATTATGGAAAAAATAACTAGAATGTATTCCTAATTTAACAGTATTTCATGCAGGTCTAGGCAAAAGGTAAAAAAAAAGGATGACTCTACATGATTAAGTATATTTGCTTTGAGAATAATTTAAGAGGTTAGAGCTCACCTTAGTTTCTTGCATTTTATAGCTGAACACTTTAATTACCTTTTATTGTATTTTTTCAATAATTTTTACATTCACCTTTAATTATATTTTTTTATTGCATGGGACCGGGATCAAATTTCGATGAACTGCATTAAATGGGAAGGATTATAAATTCTGGCATATGGTTGGAGCATTAAACTGTTCCTTTAAAATTCTGCCTAGAAAATCTATAAAATGCCAAGAGAGCCCTTTCTCAAGACAGTCTGTGAGTGCTTATAGGAGTCAGCAAGAAGGAGGACAGTGGGAGCTAATCAACACATCACCAAGTGTTTTGACCACTTTAACTGCCCAGGTTTGCCATATTTTTCCCTGCTCCTCTCAGGGGAAAGCAAAGCCCAAGATGAATTCCAGTCTTTTTAATGAGATGGATGGTAAATCTCCTTCAAATACAGTTTTTGTTTCTGTGATATGCTGATAAACATGTGCTGCCTGTATCCAGTGAAGCTGCCCCATCAGAGTGAGACGTCAGAGAGGAAAAGCTTTGCAGCACACTGGATGTAAACTACAACAATTTCACAGCACCAAGAGCTCTTAAAAGTTTCATGACTAGTTAGAACTCTTATTAATTAAACATGAGCCATATTATTACAGCTCTTGTACCAATTAAGCACTGAATTGGTGCCCTGCTATACAGAGTGACAATGCTGTTGTCCTTTGGATCTTACATCAATGTTTTGACTTATTAGTTTGGGTGTTTAATCCAGATTTTCAAACAAGGAATTAATAAAAACTGAAGGCTTCCATTATAGAGCCCTAGCAGTGGCCATACTTAGTAATTCAATCACTTCTCATGGGCTTGTACTAATTATATCAATTCAGTTTTATTTAAATGCCTTTGAAACATTTTGATTCAGAAGGGGAAAAAAAAGAAACACAACAAAAGAAGAACTTTATATTCACCTCAGTAATCCATTAAGCTCTCAATTTGACCAGCATTTTAACTGCCCTCTTTGAAATCAGCAACTTTTCATTTTCGACTTTACCCCAGATTCTTCTGCAAGGCATTTGATGTTTCCTTCTCCCTGGGGGAGGTAGTGGGTTGGACATAAGGTATTTGATCACTGATACAATAATAGCTTTAGTTTCAGCTGAATACATAAATCGGGGGAAAAAAGAAAAGTGCAGTTAATATTGTGTGGGCTTATATAATTAAAATTCCACAAGTAGTTCCTGGGTTTTAGGTAGGAGTAGCTTCCATAGACCTGATCTGGTATTTTCTGCCTGAAGTTATGACAATTTTTCTATTTAGATAGAAAATAATTTCTTTTCCAGTGAATTTCCTTTCAATACCCTTCATTGCTCCCACAACCAAGCCACCTGTTTTTTCTGTGTGAGATGGGAGAGGTGTGGCAGGCAATGCTAGAAGGATGCTCATGAAAGCTGTAGTGGTATGAAGGACCCATGACAGTCACACACCAACAAGATTTTCTGAGCGACCCTGAGAGCAAGGAAGAGTCAAAGCTAAACAATTAAGGTTGGCATGTTGTGTGCTCCTAACCCAGCACAGCATGGGTGACAGCCAGGGACAATAAAGAAAAATAAAGAAAAATTAAAATAGCCAAAACCATTCTCTGGGGTGTCTGTCACAGCCACTCATGCTTTATCTGGTGGAGTGTGGAAAGAGGTTTCATGGGCAATCTGCTTTCTCTCCCCCAAAATATTTTCTCTTTGTTCCACAGGGAAGAGAAATGTGCAAAGCCTATTTCTCTTGTGCCACCCCACCTAGAGGTCTTCTCCTTGGAAAGAGCACAGGAGGCATCCTGCAGTGCTACCAAGGATGGCACACCACATATGCCCACAGCAGAAGCACTGGAGTTTTCCCTTCTCCCACCCCAGCCTTCATGGTTTCTTTGCACTTTTTCAAGGCAGAGAGAAAAGGAGACTCTGAGGCAGTTTTGCTTCCGCAGAGGCCAGGAAACAGCAAGAACATCCCTCTGCTTCTGCAAGCAGAATACAGTGCTGTTTGGCCCCTTTTCCCACTGTTTACTTCACAGTTGCTGGGATCTGTGTTTTCAGCTCCAAAACAAGAACTTTCACTTATCAGTTGAATAATTTTAACGGTTGTGCAAGGAATAACTGAAGTGCCTGTTCCCACATTTTCCACAGGAGCACCAGGTGCTATCACTTGACAAGGGGTTCACAAGACACATAAGGACTGAGGCTTTCTAATATATTTTTTTTTCCTATTACAAATCCAGGACTAAGGACACCTATTCTTGCTTGAACAGAAAACTGGTCATGCAATCTAAAGAAGTAGCCACTGATATAAAGTCCTATTTCCTTCCCATTCCCCTGCTCCTATGAAGGCTACAGTTCAACCAGAGCATAGGCATGGCTTTTCTCTTAGGCTGAGCTGGAAGTCCACCTCAGGGAAGACTCATAAATACCAAATCACTTACTGCCAACAACTGTGCTGGGCTATATTTTACCTGCCACATCTGCACCTTTGGTCAAGTAAGAAGCAGCCCTTCCAAGCAAGCCTGTCACAGCTACTGACCTAGTCCTCAGAAAAAATTCAAATTATTGCCTGTATTACATAGTATAAAAATTATTATCTCTTTAGGAGGCACAGCAACTCCCATCCTTGTACTGGCATTTGTAATGGCCAAGATGCTCTCCAGACATCCAACTGCCTTTGGCCATGAGAGGTGACATGTCCTGAATATGCAGAAGATTCCCTGCTTGGCAGTCAGGGCATTTCAAGCTGTAGAAGGACACAGTGGGAGCAGCAGCAGCAAGGATCACATATGTCCTCAAACTGCAACAAACACCAGGCCTGAACACCAGGCAGGAATCAAAATTTTCAGAGGTTCAACAGGTGGGCTAGTCCAGTGCTTCTTCACCATTTCAGACCTGGGAACCCTCTTCTGAAAATAATTAACAGGCCATCCTACACAGGGCTGTCACAGCAGCTCATCAATTTATAACCAATAAAGAGTTGCTGAAACTTTGAATATTAATTACTCTTCTGTGGTGTGTTCACTTGGCATGTGTGTGGAAATGTCCATGTATGTCTTCTGTTGTCCAGTTTGCAGCCATTCCCACAGGGCACAGGTGGAGAAGCTCTGGTCCAATGCAGCTGCACTAGAAAGGAGAGTCAACTGTACCTGTGTGATCCTTGGCAGCTGTTTTCCTGCAGCACCAAAAAACCTGCTGGGAGTAACTGTGAGCTGTCAGACTAGAAGGAGTCAGGGCGCCTCTGCTGAGGAGATTACAAGATTTAATTGCATTTTTCTGGGAAGGGATCCCATTGTCCAATAAGGTACTCGAGGTACAATAACCAGGAGATTTTAATTTAAAGAAATAAAAGGAGGAAGACTGTTCCCTACCACACAGATATAAAAAAGACAATTTCACGTCTGGATGATTGACTCCAATTTACAACAATCTTGTAACAATAATCATTTCAATAATGTGGCTTGCCAAGGGTTTTAGGGCAGCTAACTGAATTATAGCAAATCTTTACAATTACAACGTTTGTAATGAACGCAGTTAGTGAAGCCTCAGCGGCCTTCCCTTATCACTTACCAGTGAGTGATAGCTCATTGGAGGAGGCCACCCTTCAGCAAAGAGCAGTGGAGCAGCACACAAACCAGCCAAGCCTCAGCTTGACAGCTTCAAGGAGACAGGGCTGCAGGGGCGAAATGCACATGGGATGTGCAGAGGCTCCCCGTGCCACTCTTCATCATTGCTGCTAAGGACTGTCTGGAAACTGAGAGAGAGGAAAAGCATATCAGATATTAGAAAGAAATTCTTTACTGTGGGGGTGGTGAGGCACTGGCACATGTTGCCTAGAGAAGTTGTGGGTGCTCTGTCCCTGGAAGTGTTTAAGACCTGGCTGGGATCCTGGAGAGTACCTAAACTGTGCCCTTTGGATATGACAACTTCTCCCCTTTGTAGAAGTCAGCATCCCCCAGCAAGTTCAGTGTTTCTTGAACCTTAGTCAATTACAGTTTATGACTATAACAGGAACAACTAAAAAGCAACAAGAAATATATTTTGTCCATGACAAAAGTCATCACAAGAGACTCAGATGGCTCTTCCTGACCTCCACCATCAAAACAAGCTGGAGTTGTTGTGAGGCCACGTTTTCTCTGTGAGAGAGCCCAGCACTTGTGGATGGATGATTTTGGCCAGCTCTCCTCACTCAGGCTGCTCACCAAGGCTTTTCTGAGAACACAGGCAAGGTCTAATGTGGAAATCATCAAACCAAGTATGTAAAGGTACAGGTACATTGCTGATATCCACCCTGGAGCTTGTTAGAGAGATTCCTTCACAGTCTACAGAGACAAGTAACAGCTTTGCCTTGTTCAGAGGTGACTTCTAAAACCTTGTGAGGTTTTGTCACCAAGAGCTGCCTGTGCCTCCAGGTTGCTTTATAGCGAGGGTGGCTGAGGCTGGGGCCAATAACAACAGCGTGACACAGTCAAATGAGGTGAAACCCAACCCAGCAACCAAAACATGTTCCTTGTCTGGCACACAAATGTCTGCTCACTGCACCCCAAGGTTCATGCCTGGCACCTTGCAGCTGCCCTGGCTGCCTCCTCTGGCTGTGGGAATGTGCTTGGCTACAGATGGACCACATGGATTTACTGCAGTAATAAATTATACTCTGGGCTTCTGTCTGGAGCACATTGATGTTGACTTCTGAAAGCAACCTGTGGGAGCACAGGCTGGTAGAGCCTTAGATTCACACTGCAAAGGTCAACCATCTTTTGCTTTGACACAACCTTCCAGCACAGCCAGTAAGGGCACACACACTCTCTCTCAGCTGGTTTTCTTCATTGGCCTAATGTGTGATGTGTGACTGTGTCTGAGACTTCTGAAACTGTTGTCATTACATAAGTCAATAAGCAATAAACAAAGCAAGTAGCACCTTCAGTGGGCTTTCAGGAGCTCTCTGGAGCAGTTCTGCACCTGGTCATCTCTGTGCACTTGTGCTTTGCAGCACAAGCTATCTCCTTCTGCAGTCAATGAGATTTTGTAACCGAGCAGTGAAAAATCATCTTTTTCATCACCAGCTATGAAAGTCAATGGTTCAAAACTTCCCGGTATGCTAAGATCGCCATTTCTGCTGTAGATAAATAGTCTTTTCCTTTGTGTTTCTTTAACTCCTGACTGCCTCTGACAGCTGCCTCTGATTCTGATACCCAACATTACCTGAGAAAGCAAGCAACTTTTTCTGCTAGGTTTCTGCAGCACCTGACAGGGCAATGTTGATAATAATAATGATTCACATCTTTCCAAAGGAGGTTCATAGTGACATAGAGATAGCAGTGTCTTCCTATAAAGAGCAAGGCTGAAAGACTTGTGTGCTTCCATCTCCTAGCTTCAGGACTTGCTTTGTCACTTTGCAGTATTGATCATTATAAGCCTGGGATATTCATTGTGCTGCTCTGGTTTCTTTGCCAATTAGTTATAACTAATTCAGTCAGAAAAACCAATAGCCCACCTTAAAACTTTATTTTTCTGCTCTCATGACTTGACTCTGCTGGTTCTTGGCAGACAACACTCCTCACACTCAGCCTGCAGACCACTCTTGGTTTTCTTAATGTCAGTACAGAGAGCCAAGGTAGTTCTGCATTGCACAGATGTACAGCACCCGAGGGGAGAACAAAGAGCTCCCTCACTTCCGTGCGTGTTGTACGGCCATGGAAAGAAACAAAAATACATCCCCAACAAAAATTAGGAGGTCTTTTGTATCTGAATTATTCAAATGGGAGTTTGCTTTTAAGCCTCAAGCTCGAGGTAGTTTTCTTCCACAGCATGGCCTACATTCAGGGTATTGAATATATAACTATATATACAGCTGGGTATGTAACTGTGCTGAACAAAGGGGAGAACTGGCAAAGCCCTGCCAATGAATCTCCTGCCCCAATTAACCTTGCTCCTGTGTGGTGCTATAATTGACTTCTGCTCTTTATTAGATGCAGAAGCACTTAGTCCGTTGCTCCTGAGCTTAGCAAGCTGCCAGCTGAGCCTTTTCTTTACCCCCTCAGAGGAACAATGAGGCAGCGTGAGAGCTGCAGCTCAGCCCACGTCCTCCTCTCCCCCATGGTGTACCCACGTCTGGGAGAGAATAGCAGAGCCTACGTGGGGTGTGCTCTCAGAAGCAGAACCAACACTCCCAGCTGCCCTGTCCTAGTCACTAACGCATTTTGTTTTACTAAATTGTGGTGGAGAGCATCCCAGTTGCCAGCAGAGAAGCAATGTGTTTCTCCATTAGGAAAAATCAACACTCTGGTTCAATTTCTGAAAGAAAATTATTATTCTTCCCTCCCTGTTAAAAACAGCTGCACCTTTCCAACCATTTCTGCTAAGAGAAATCAGACCAATGGGCAGAACCTTCACCAGGCTTTGTTTGCTGGCAAGTCCTCTGCAAGCTGAAGAAAACAAAATTTCATTTATTTCAAGACGTCAGTGCATGCGCACATAACTCACAAACACCTTTGCCACTGGATGGAGGTACCTGTTGTGAAGAAGAGCATGAACTGTCCCTGCCAGATGAACCATTAAGGGCACTCACTGCAGGGCAGAGAGCAGAAGGCAGGCCCTGGAATTGCTTGATCTTTCGTTGTCCTTGTCAGAACAAGGGTTTTATCTACTCCAGGGGAAATGGGAGGAAATTCTAGCACCTTCCCCAGCCTGGCCTTGTACAGAAGCAGAGGTTAGCCCAATCCTACTCCTAAAATACTAAGTTAGGACAGCAGAAAGGTGCAGTCTCTGATCTCCCTTTAGAAACCTCAAGCTGACAACAACTCAGCTATACTGAGGTTAACAAGAACCAATGCCAGAGAGTCCAGTGGAAGAGAAACTGTCAAGGAAGGGGTTTATTCCTCCAATGCCTTGGGCACTGGTTTTGGATTAGAAACTTGGAGCTGAGGATTTTTTGTTGAACTGAATTATTTTTTGACATAGCCTTGATTTTGTGGCTGAGCTGTGATATCCTCTCTGGGAAAAAGGGACAAGGTTGTCCTGTCTTGTGGCTTTGTTTGCCAGCTCTTCTGGCCATTCTACATGAACATTTAGTCAAAGTAAATGCAACAGGTTTTATTTCAAAGACAAATAGGCTTTGAGATCTGAAAAGTAAGCCAGTTTTTTCCAACTGGGAGTTGTTACAGTCCAGCCCATCAATCCAGTAATAGAGTTTGGTTCTTCACCAGCCCTCATATGTGTCAAAATCACCTGAAATATTTTGGAAAAGGATCACCTTCTTTATTTCCTTTAATGGATTTTTCCTTTTTACCACAAAGGTATCATTAATTGACAGATTATGAAAGGGATTCAATGACAATGAAAAAAACAAGCAAGTTTCATTTTTAAAGTGATGCCATCAAATATTACAAGCTTTGCCACTTTTCTCTCCCTTGGTGAATACTGCTTCAGAGAGACAACTCCCCACAGATCTGGTTAAGAGGTAACTGTGGTAGCTCCACACCATTCATTTTAAGTATCTCATTTCCCCTCACTAACAATGTTACCTATTTGTTCACTGTGTTCAGAGGAAAGGCCTAAACATGCCCAAACTACATGCAAAAGGATCTTCAGAAATTCTGTACATGTCAGAAGGGTCTTTTTACTCAGCAGGCTGCATTTTGACTACCAGGAGCATTTTAATAAAGAATTTCTGTTCAGATCTCCTATACATAAAAAGAGCATTCCAGGGTGAAATACAATTAAACACCTCAAGCATCACTTTTCTAACATTATAGTTTTTCCGAGCACATTTTTCTAAATTCCATACTGAAACGAGTTGAAGAAAATATAAAATAAAAGTATTATTAATTCTTTTGTCAAAGAGAAATTCCTGATCTTCAAAGCATGAAAAGATTGTTCTACATTTCATCTACTTACTTACATATCTATCGCATTTTGAAAACTTTTATACCACTTGATCATTTTCTTTTTTTGTAAGAGAAGCATTCAAGGAAAAAGTTCCCAATAATGATGTCAAAATCTGTTTCATTCTGTCAACATACTCAATTTCAAACTTTACTTATGACAAATAATACTGGGAATGGAGAAAATAGAGAGTAACTGTTGACAGGTCCTTCTTTTTTTTTTTTTGTTCTAGTGCAATAAGAGACACTAAAGGATTTGACTTTATCCCATATTCCATTTTTAAAAAAATCTGTAAAATGAGTCTGACTATGTTTTGCCACGAAACCTCCTAAGAAATCATTTTCAAAGCCTCATAGAATATTTTGGCCATTTTCTGCACTATTTCAGGTGACCCATAAGAAGTTTGTCTTTCCCAAGCTGTTTATCATGTTTATGGCTCCTCTGTGCCTCCTGAGTGATCTTCTGGGTGATGTGGAGCCTCCCTCAAACCCTCAACTCCCCAATCTCTGCCTGCCTGTTCACAGGTTAAAAGTGACTAATGCTCCTGCCTAATCCCAAATTAGGCAGCCAGATGTCCTACAACCACTGTAAAATATTGATATATGTCACAGAGACTGACAGGCAGCTGCATGGGCAGGAGTGATGACTCTGGAGCTGAGGGAGCTTTTGTATTCAGCACCCGCAGCTCCTCCTCTGGAATGGTTGTTAAGGCTTCCAACACAGATTTGCCAATTATGACAGACAGCCAAACATTTGACCTCTACAGCTCTGAATTTTATAGCTGATCACAGAGCAGTCGAATGGGTGATGATTTTAGTCACATCAGCCTGGTCTGAATTTAAGGCCTTAAGGCAGACTTGAGAACAGAAAGACCATTTTCCATTACCAAAGCCATAAGGCTTGTTTGAAAACATATTGACATTAGAAGGTAGGCTAAAAGCAGCATTTTATCTTTGAGTTTTATTAATAACTTAGAATTTCCCATCTGGAGCTTACATTATAAATGTTTAGTCTCACAGTTCAGGTCTAAGTTTCACAGATTAGATCTATTCTAAGTATCATAGCTATTCTTATAAATATTCCTAAAAATAATTTCTTGTAAGAGAAATAAATGCTACACAATTGATTTTTGTGCAATAAAAAAAAAAAAAAAAAAAAAAAAAGAAAAAAGAAAAAGAGCAGGAAATGGTCAAATCAACATTAACAACTGCCAGATGGATTCATTCCATACAAATGACACCTCTGTCTAAACCTCAGAAAGAGGAGGCATGGAGTGATACATACTCCCTGTGTAAAATAGCTTTATATTTATCCAAAGAGACGTCTATAGCCCAAAAGTTAATACCAGTAGCAAAAGAGAACATTTTAAAGGCAATGGGCACTCTTGCAAGATATTCAGTTGGGCAGACAAAGGAAGAAGAAGCTAAAACCAGAAATGTGTTAACATGAATCTTTGGGACATTTATCCCTGTTCATAACAACCTGCAGGAGTGAAAAGCCCATTACTGTTCACTGGTTACAAAATGCAAAACAAAGTTTAAGAATGAAAACCAGCAGTTTTAAGGCCACGTTTCTTAAAAATGCCCATAAATTTATTTGTTCTGTATGTTTTAAGTGAGACACTTCAAGTTATCACTCTAAGTGATGCTGTTTTGTGGGTACAGTAAATCTGAAATTCTGTCCTACATCCAGCCCTAGATCTGCAGTGCCTCTGATAGACAGGCACCTGCCACAGGCTGGGGGCATAAAATCCTAAATACACAAAGTGAGCACAGCTTTGGAGAAACTCAGTCCTTAAGTAAATTGTTGCACCTAAATTTTAATCCCCAGTTACAAAGGTTACTATTTGAAATATTTTCCATAACGTGGATCCTGTAATTTATGTGACAACAGAAATAAAGGCCAAAATGTCCATGAAATACACCTTCACTGTCACTGCAGTGGTAGCATGATGTTAATATTGTGACGGAATCTTGTCACTCTGCAAAGTTCAGCAAGGCTGGCAGGAGAGTAGTCACGTTGAATACCAGAAACCAGGGGCTAACACTGCAAGACAGAAGAAATTGCACTCCCAAGAACATATATTTAATTTCAGACATGTCTTTATAGGAGGTGTTTGTTCAAACAACTGTGAGGAACTTAGGCTTTTTAAATGTAAAAGAATATAGTAACAGACATTAATTCAGAGAGCATGGGTTCCTGAGAATTAAAAGTTCTTTTCCTCTCAGATGCAGAAACATTTGCTGAATAAATAAGCAGGAAAGAGAAGCTGATGGTATCTTCAGGACACTCACATAATACATTAAAATATATGAAAAATCACAGTAAGAGTTTTTATTTGGCAAAATAATATACCCACTCTGCTGCCCAAGGGCATAAAGGCTGTGGTTGCGTCCCAAAATTCAGCTCCCCTAAGCCACAACTTCACTGTGTAATTTGCAAAGTCTGGGAGTGGTTTCCCTGGTTGTTTTGCCCAAAGAAGAAAAAATAAAAACAAACAAAAAAAATGTATTAATAAGAGTATCTCACAGAAACAAGAACCCATTTAGGAGCTCTGCTAAGAATGCTAGCTCTTCCCCTGAGGTGTGGAAAACTGTGGCAATGGTAGACAGGAGAAATTATATAAAGGTGACACTGTTAAAGTAGATTGCTCTTTAATTGTCTGCCCTGGGCAAATAATACCATCTTTTTCCATTCTTCATTCTGCTTCTCCCCCACATTCCTGACACTAATGTAAAGTTTCATGTTCTGACTATTAATAAACTGGTAATGTTATAAAAATCTTACATCTAGTTGAATAATACTGACTTAACACTGATCCAACCCAACCACTGATCAAATTTATTTCTGTGTAACAGAAGAATGTCTGCTTTGGTATCAGTGGCACTGTATTAGCTTGAACTTGAAGATCAGAGTCACTCTTAAGATTCCTCTCTAGGGTAGAGCTTTTTTCCTCTCCTGTTCATTTCTCCACAGTCTGAGGCCAGTTTAATTTTCAAGAACCATATTGCTTCAAGAGCAGACTGCAGGCAAATTCCCACCAGTTTGATTGAAAGGTGAATTTTAAGCTGATGCAATCAAGCAACAGGAAAATATAAGATGTTTTGAAACTTCCTTCCAAGGAGGTATTTCAGCTGGCTTAAGGGTAGTTCACACTGATTTAGCCTGAGAGGAAAAAAGAGCTTGCACACCTGTTACAAGGTTTGTCCTCAGCTCGAGGTCACAGCCCACCAGCTGAGGTGCAGGAATTAACTCAGTGCCCACACTCAGTCCTTTGAGCACAGAGGGGCAGCAGCTTCACAAACAAGCCCAGCCCAACGTGAGCACCTGTCTGATCTTAGCTGAAGTCAATTCCTTCCTCATTTGACCTAACCCTGAATAATCCATTATCCCTCTGAAATACAAATACCTATACAAGCTTCAGGCTTGTTGACCAGATCAAATACAAATTGATTCAAGTTGCATCAATACAATTCACTTGAGTTTCCTCACTTGTGCCACACTCCATTGTAGCACTGCACCAAGTAGATGTTTTCTGTATAAGGAAAAGGGTCTCTGTTTCACCCCAGGATGAAGAATGCTGGAAGTTTCTAGGCCCTCCTGATCACAACTGGCTCAGTGCCAAGACAAAAACACTGATAGGTCGCTTTACCTGTTGTCTTGGGTTATGGAACCAAAAATGTGTGTTCTATTTCATCTGTTGAAAGCAGCTGGGGAGATGTTTTATCTCTTGTAACTCTGGAGGAAGGGGGGCAGATGCCTTCTGATAATGGCCCAGCTGTTAAAACCAGGTGGGGCAGTGTTTCATATCTCTTTCACCACCCATCCTCCCTCCAGAGGATATCTTCTGCTGATGGGCCATGAAGGCTCACCAAGGACAGCACACATTCCATCATCCCATTGGGAGATGCTGCACCCAGTGTGGGGAGCCAACCATTCCTACCTGGATAAAAACTGAGATGTAGGAACACAAAGTATCTGGTTCTACCAGATTCCTGGAGGAAGACTGGACCCTTCTCACCATCACTGGACCCTTTTCTACAGGATCATCTCTGCTCCAACAGAACCACATCTGCCACTCCAGGAGGACTTACTGTGGATTGTTTCCAACACCCTGACCAACAGGATGTCAGGTTGTAGCTCTGACTCTGTCAGGGTTTCTAGGATTTTTGTTTGGTTGGTTGGTTTTTTTTTTCTACTACATTTGTATTGTTAATATTCCTAGTAAAGAACTGTTATTCCTATTCTGAAATCTTTGCCTGAAAGCCTCTAATTGTAAAATTATAACAATTTGGAAGGGGTGAGGGGTTTATATTCTCCATTCCAAGGGAAACTCCAGCTTTCCCTGGCAGATACCTGTCTTTCCAAACCAAGACACCTGTTCCTCAGAAATGTGCCTGATTCTCTATTGGGCTGTTTGCCAAAAAAACCCACCCAAATTGTTCAATACTTAAGGGAGAGCACAAGCCTTCTCAGCACATTTTTGGGGTGTTGTAGCAGGTGCATGGGACCTGTCCCTACAGGTGCGTGGCTTTGTTCTTTGGTTTTGTATTATGTTCTTCTTTTATTAAAACCCTTTTGCATCTTCAAGGCACACTCAATCATGCCATCTCACTAATTATTTTAAGCTATTTTCTGTGAGGGGCTGGGCGCCCTCAGAGGTATTGAACCCTCTCAGAGCTAAAAACATCTGGCTCTTCCAGAAATTCAATACTCCATGTCCTAAGCTTGGGTACCTTGCCTGTGATCTCAATGCAGACTTAAACAGCCTCTTGTTAACCAACATAAATGTTCTGTGCCTCACAGTGAGGCTCCCAGAAATCCTCATCCCTGCTTTTGTTGTGCCTGATCCTGGGCCTGCTATGCAATTCTCTTGGATCTCATGGCTGTGATGTCTGCAACTGGGAGAGGAGCAGTTTGAAGGATCAGCCTCCAGAGCCCTGATTATGGTTGATACAGAGAGACCCATGCTCCCATCAACAGCACCACAGTCCCGTGCTGATCAGTGCTTCTCCTGGCCTCAGAGGGAAGACCTCTAAGAAAATATTCTTCATATTTTCAGTGTGTGCCTACAATCCATTCCCTACAGTTACTTTTCCCTTGTTATATGCCTAAAATCAAAGCTTCACTTGCTTGCTGGGATCCAGCACACAGGAATGTCTTGCTAGTCCTCCTTTGAATATCCCTCCAGTTGGATCTCTGACATTTTTATTCAAACTCTTTTTTTTTCAGACTGTAGCACTTTGATACAATACTGTTTTGCATCCTCACTCTAACCTCTGATTTTCTCGTCACAGCAACTTTATTTTCTGTGCAGCACACTCTAGGAACAGCTGCTGCTCTTCCACCAGGATATTCCTTCCTGCCTCAGTCTGGCTGTTGAGAGGCTGCAGGTGTTCTCCAGCCCCACAGTTTCTGTCTGTACTGGTGGACGACCCAAAACTTCCTGGTTATTCCCCGCACTCAGGTGTGCCCAGGGAAGTGTTTCTGCAGCCCACACCAGCCACACAGGAGCACCTAAGAAAGGCTATTTCCACAAGAGGGTTTCAAGGAATCCTTCCTTTTAAAATTTCAGGCGTCTCCACATCTGCAGCAATGCTGCTGCTATAGTACCCCAGGTCTAAGTCTGCTTGGCTTTTACTACACATCCTGCCTTGTTCTCAGCTGCTAACATATTTGAGGAGAAGCCTGCAAAAAGCCCACCCTGTGCCCCACCAAATCACAGGGGGTGCTGGCTGGACCTTGTCTCCAGGGGATGCCTCTCTAAGGGGACATCCCCCCATGTCCTCAGCACCCCAGCCTTATGTCTAGCTGCTGGACTTCACTGAAGCAGGCAGGAATTTGGGATCAGCATTTCCTCACAAGTGGAAGGGTTTGCCAGTCAGCCTGAAACTCTTTGGAAAACTAGATCAGTGTTCTGCAAAGAAAGAACAAGCTTAATAAAACAGTCTTGGAACAAATTTATAAAAATGAAAAGGAAGCTCTCTCTCTCAGCTAACTGCGTGCTGGCTGGGCTCCAGTTGCTGCTCTCTTTATTTCATCCAGCTGAAGTGCTGTCGGGGCCTGTCTCAGCTCCAAGAGCCACAGTCAGAGCCTGGAAAGCCTGAGCAGTTAATGTTGAACTCAGACACCTTCATTACTTTCCAGCTCCTCAGGCAAGGCCCAGAACAGGGATGCTGCCCTGGGGATGCTCCCATTCCCACAAACTCCTTCTCTCTTTGCAGGTTGTACAGATGCAGACATCAAACAGAGTGTTACCTGCAGCTGATAAATTCAATCTTTAATCAAGAGATTTTGCATTTTTACTACACAAACTGTGAGATTGTTACCTTTTACAACCTGCCTTTAGGAATGTGGATATCTCCTGGCGCAGACCAGACACATCCTGGCATCTCTGTTTGTGTGGCCGGTGAACTCCAGTCTTTCCTGACCATAAACATAGGGAATATCAACTGGGCTAGCAATTTTCCCTGCAAGCAGCCCACACACTCTCTGTGGCTGAGATGCTATCTCTACCCCAGCAGGGTGACATTTAATCCTAAATCCACTATGATGAAACATCCCTCCTGCCAAAAAAGGGTGTGTTTACCCTCGCTCTCCCCAGCAACACTTCTCCACCCCTTTCCCTACAACCAGCACTGCTCTGACCCTGTCAGCAGCCAGCTCAGGCCCAGCTGCTCTGCAGGCTGGGCTTTGCTTGCTGAAGTCCCTGAGCCAGCACATCAAGGGCTTGAACACAGCAGTGCCTGTGCTAAGGAAAGAGCTGGAGCCAGAGGTCTCTGTGGACAAGGGGAAGGGGAGTGGGGCATTTCAGGAGCGGCCCATGGTGAAGTCAGCTTAACCACCCACTTCATGCCCAGCCCTTACACCTGAAAGCTGCATTTTGTACAAATACATAAAGTCCCTGACATGTGCTGTACAAACAAAGGGTGTGATTAGTGACACAGGTGACAGTGGGGACTAACAGGAGGAGAGTGCTGGACAAGCTCCTGGTTTGACTGACCAAGTTCTGATGCCAGGCTTCACACCTTCATTGCTGAGTCCAAGGACATGTGGGATGCCAGCACTAAACCTTTATCAATGCAAACCTTTAGCATGTGCAAAGGTTGGACACTTATTCATTTCCCACACTAAATGCTGAGTTAAGCAATTCTACAGCTCCTTTGAGGCTCAACTTTCCATCACACCATGATGTCACATCGCCATTCAACACACCTCAAAGCTGCAGCCTCCAAGACTCTGCTCCACACACCATCAGAAGCAACACTCAGATGTATTTCAGACTACAGGTTTGCAACCAATAGGTTATGAAACCACTCCCATGCCTGGCTTTAGTTTCATGTTTGGTTTTGGTGAAAACAGTGAGGGCTTTCTTGAGGAGCTGTTCTGTCATCCCTGTTACAGGGGTAGTGGCAAATGTCTCTTGAATCTTCACCTACCAGACAGCTGAAATTCAGCTTGATACTTGTGGACTTCCATTTTTAAGTGCTTGTTGCTTGACTGTTTCAACAGTTTAGATAAGCTGGAAAAATGCATCAAAGACACACACCAGCCTTCTGGTAATGAATTTGTTTCAAGCTGCTTGATGAAATATGGAGAGCAGCAGCTAAATCTAGCAATGACTGATGCCAAAAGCTACCATCAGTGGTGTAGCCCTGTACTCAGCACAGTGTATTAAGTTTAGAAGTGAGCCTGAAAGGTGCTGGGGAGACAGTGAGTAAAATGTTGGCATTTTACTTTAAGAACCATGATTAGAGTGGAAGATGTTGCCTTAATAAAATATGTTTTGTACCTACTCTTAGTAAATCAGAGCAAAATCAACAGTCCATACATGAGAGGAAGACTAGAACCCAGCTTGTAAGCAGCTGAATTATTTCTCACTACAGATTTGAGGTTATTGGCAGACGGCCCATGTTGCCATTTACTCCTCATAGCAAGCATGTTTTAAAAAATATTTTCCATATAGACAGACACACTGTAGCCACTGAGACTCCAGAGAGCGGCCGTGTAGGCCCTCCTGCCCTTTGGAGGCTCCAGTTTCATTTCCAGGTAACACAAATCAGGACTGAAATTGCAATTATGTCTGTAGCAGAAAACTGCTGGTTCCTTCCCCACATGGCAAATAACCAAGAGAAGGGCAAAATGCTCCCAAGGAACAAGGAGATGCACACTGCTTGCTGTCCTCCCATGAGCTACTAACAGTGCCCCTTACAGTCCTGAAATCTGCTTTGAATGGATGCTACTGTGTCTTTATCAGAAAACATCTTAATTTGTAACTGGGGAGATGTTAGGCAGAAAAATTGATAATTGTAATGTTTGCTTACACTTGATTATTGTTTTTCTTCCTCTTGTCCTTCTTCCTTTTATATTTCAGACAAGAATATCCCCGTGTTTAAATGCCTCTTTGGTTTCTATTAAAATAAACAATGGAACATTTCCTCTCTCCCACCCCCCAAAAAACTTTTACTCATTGAGATATCTTTTTGCCATTCTCCTCAGGGAGAAGGAGCACTCTGTGGCCTATGCAGATGTATCACCTATGAGGTATTCTCAGCAATACATTATGTCTGTGTGTTAGCCCCTCTTCAGAGACCCTTAGGCTACTGCTTTCTTGTATCATCAAAATAGAATTGCACCCACTTCTGGGTTACTAATTGATGCAAATTATACTGACTTAGCTGGTGAATTTCCTGCTTGAAATTAGCAACCATTTAAATGGAAAAATCATTAAAAAAGAGAAGGACTAAGTAAATAAAAAATGCTGTTTGTTGTGTTGTTGGCTAGGCTGAATCTGCTAATGTTTTTAAAGTACTTTTTAAGTTATTTTCTTTTAATCAGCTCAGCTAAAATTCAGAGGCCACTGTTTTATCATTAATGTGTGATCTGGTTGGGTTTGTTTGAAACTGTTACTGGACAAGAATTTGCTCAGTTACAAGAACTGCGGGTATATCAGTGCTCAGGATGGAGGGAAAGAGGAAAAGGGGGAGAATAGGGGAGGCAGGGTGGGAAGGAAAGGTGGGAAGGTGTTTTATTTGTTACAGACAGCCAATATATCCACATTCTACACTAGGATTAGTAAGAACTTCCTTCTCTTCTTGCATTTTTTTATGTAATATCAGACTGCTTTTCGGAAGAAAAAGTCTCAGAGAGAAGATCCAGAAAAATGTGTCTGTTTTAATAAAAATTTTCTTCTGACTCTCCCCAAATATCCTGCTTTCGTTTGGCCAAAGAGATTTCTAGCAACAGCCTCCCTTTCCTGCTCTTCCTCACACTAACCCCCTTATTTCCAAAGCCATCTCAACAAAGCAGTGTTTTGAATTTTTGTGAAGGCCATGGATGGAGAGCCTTGACCATTCCTAGACCTCTTCACAACACGGGCATGAACTGTAGGTCAGCTCCGAGCAGCAACCAAAATTCACTGGACAAAAGGGAGGTGCTGAGGAAACCTGTAACCAAAGCATTTAAAATTATGAATAATTCCTCATCCAGTCTTTTGCAGGAAGAATGTGCAGTCAGGACAGGTACAGCCCAGAGCAAGAAGCTGCACCACTGCCAGAGATGAATGGCTTTGGGTAAAAGACCTGTTTCCTGACAGTTCCACAGCTGAGTGTGGCCTTAGGGTGGGAAGGCAGCAAGGATTGCTGTCCTAAAGAGCCTGCAGGAGCAATGGAGGGTGAGGTGCCACGCTGAGGAACACTTCTGTTTGTCTCTTACTCCAATCCACAGCCTAGAGAATCACAGAATCATTTAGGCTGGATAAACCCTCTAAGATCATCAAGTCCAACCATTAACCCAACATTGTCATGTCCACCACTAAACCATAAGCACCACATCTTTACTTTTTTTTTTTTTTAAATACTTCCAGAAATGGTGCCTCAGCCACTTCGCTGGGCAGCCTGTTAGAAGCTGGCAAGTGCTCAAGTGTTGCCTAAAATAGATGAAATGTGTAAATTTCTCCTTCAAAAAAAGTGCCTACGGTGCTCATGGGATGGGCACTTCTCCTGGAAAACTCTTGTCACTCTTTCCTTACTCAAAACACTTTCTCTTTGAAGTTCACACATTGCATGCCAGCATGGGAGTGTCTTCTGATCTAATGTTAGCAGGAGAAAAAAAAAAAAAAAGATCCTAAATCTCATGATGCAATTGTGATTCCCCTGGGAAAACAGGCAATCTTGTAGCTGTAAACTTCCTCTTCACCACACTCACGTTGTGCCCTTTACTCCCTTAATTCTTTAATCTCAGCAATAGACTTGTGACTAATTTAACATTTTAAGAGCTTTGGAGCAGGGATCACAGCAATTTCCTGGAGCTAGGATGAGATTACAAAATTAAAAGATGCGATACATTAATAAAAACAAATTAATCTGCTGCAATACAAGGAATATCTTGAAGCATATTTATTAATTCCACTGGGATTATCTGAACTGCTCAGGTCCTTAGGAGTTTCTTGTATTGTACTGTAATTTATGCTAGAGAGACTAGACCTGGTACCAGCCTGCTTATCTGTCTACGAACAGGTCAAGGATTAAGTGTTATCAGTGCATTAATAGATTTGCCTGGAGAGAACAAGAGTAAATGCATCATCAACAAAGGCAACCTTCCTAAAGTTGAAAATTGTTGAGTTTCTAAAATCTGCTGCAGAGTATGTCGAGCACATTAGCTCTCAGCATCATGTACTTCTGAAGAGAGAAAATGTAGCTCTACAGTGGCTTCCCAAGGGGAATTCTCTGTGGGATGAGAGCACAGGGCACCTGCAGTAAACCTGCTCAGCTGGTGAGTCCATGGGCAGCTGGGCTGGAGCATCCCCCTCCATGGGAGGGTGTGAGAGGGAGCCTGACAGGGACAGCAGAGAGGCCAGGCTGGTGTGCAGTGTCAGAGTCTGTTTATCTGGCTCTTCCTGGGGTTTGGTGGCAAGAAATCAAACAGGATTGCTGCATGAAGGTCCTGTGTCTTAGGTTGTGGAGCCAGGGGTGTGTATTCTATTTCATCTGTTAAAAGCAGTTGGGGAGATGTTTTTTTTTTTCTTTATCTCTTGTAACTCAAGGGGGAAGGGATGCCTTCTGATCATGGGTCATTAACACCTCCCCGGACTATACCCTCCCCAGAGCCCCCAGAGCGGTACATCTGCATTCCATCATCCTATTGTGAGATGCCCCACCCAGTGGGGGGAGCCAACCATTCCTGCCTGGAAAAAACTAAGACTCAGGGACAGGAGGCATCTAGCTTCACCCGATTTCTGGGAGGAAGACCGGACCCCATCTCACCAGACCCCTTCTCACCATCACCAGACCCCTTCTCACCACCCCTGGAACCTCTTGCTACAGGATCGTCTCTACTTCAACAGAACCACATCTGCCACTCCAGGAGGACTCACTTTTGGACTGCTTCCAACACCCTGACCAACAGGGTGTCAGGTTGTAGCTCTGACTCTGTCAGGGTTTTCCAAAATTGTTGTTTGGTTGTTTGCTGGTTTGGTGGGGTGGTTTTGTGTTTCTACTACATTTGTATTATTGATATTCCTAGTAAAGAACTGTTATTCCTATTCCCAAATCTTTGCCTGAAAGCCCTTAATTGCAAAATTATAATTTGGTGGGGGGTGAGGGGTTTACATTCTCCATTCTAAGGGAAACTCCAGTTTCCCTGGCAGATACCTGTCTTTCCAAACCAAGACATCCTGCAAGGGGATTTCCACCAGAGTTGTGGGCACATAAAGATCTCCATGGCTTAAAAAATTATTTACATTGTCTTAAGTCTTCCTTAAGACAGACAACATGCCCTGTTGTCTGACCCCCAGGATGCTGCTTGGCTTCTTGTGACCACACCTCCACGAGCACCTGTGACCACCCTTGCTTGGATTCCAGATCCCAGGGGCATGACTGTAATTAGCATTTCCTTCAGCTGCACTTTTTACCCCCTGTTTATCTTATAATGTGTGCCTGGTCTATATACTCTGCATTTTCTGCTTTTATAACTGCCCTATAAATTGATTGATTCCTGCAACCAGCTAAACCCAGGGTGCTGGGGATGGCTAAGATTCAAGCCCGCTGATGGATCACATGGCTTTGTATTCATCTACTCAAATGCTCATGCCTTGCTCACCAAGTGCAAAAAAAGCTTTATTCATACAGAAAAAAGGTTTGTTTAACCTGAATAGTGTCGCTTAATGCTGACACCAGAAAGTCAGAAACCTGCACATCAGCAGGTTTCCTTTATAATCTCTTGAGGTTCTACTTCAGCTGTTCTCTGCCCAGCTTGAATGTCTATTTGCCTCATCACAAATGATTGCTGATTTATTGTCAAGGGTAAAATTACCTACTCTAAATCCCTGCTAACTACTTCACTTATAAAAAATGATGAAGAAAAAAACTAGGCGGGGTTTTTTTGTTCCTCAAGGATTTTACTGGGCTAATGTCCTCAACCCCTAATTGAGGCTAAGGGAAATTAGATCACAAAAAAACCCTATATTAAAGTAACATTAAGAATCTGAATTAAAATTGCAATAGTGATGAATTTCAGAGATGGAGCTGAAATTCCCACTGAGCAGCCTCTTCTTACTGCACAGAGACTTCACAGAATAGGAGTGTACTGCCTACAGGTTGGAGACCCATGGTCTCTGTCAGTACTGGGAAACCAAACTGGGCCATGGGCTGGGCTCCAACACCACCTGTGAATACCCAGAGAGTTTACACCTTAGTGCACCTTAGCATGGTGTCTTGGTTTGGAAAGACAGGTGTCTGCCAGGGAAAGCTGAAGCTTACCTTGGAATGGAGAATGTAAACCCTCTCCCTCTAAATTATTATAATTTTGCAGTTAGGGGCTTTCAGGCAAGGATATGGGAATAGGAATAACAGTTCTTTACTAGGAATATTAAGAAAAAAATACAAATGTAGTAGTACAAAAAAATGAACAAGCAAACAAACAACAATCCTAGAACTGCTGACAGAGTCAGAGCTACAACCTGACACCCTGTTGGTCAGGGTGTTGGAAGCAGTCCACAGTGAGTCCTCCTGGGAGTAGCAGATGTGGTTCTGTTGGAGCAGAGATGATCCTGAGAGAAAAGGGTCCAGTGATGGTGAGAAGGGTCCAGTGATGGTGAGAAGGGTCCAGTCTCCCTCCAGGAATCCAGTGGAACCAGATCCCTGGTGTTCCTACGTCTCAGTTTTTATCCAGGTAGGAATGGTTGGCTCCCCCCACTGGGTGAAGCATCTCACAATGGGATGATGGAATGTGTCCTGTCCTTGGTGAGCCTTCATGGCCCATTAACAGAAGATATCCCCTGGAGGGAGGACAGGTGGTGAAAGAGATAAGAAACACTGCCCCACCTGGTTTGAACAGCTGGCCCATTATCAGAAGGCATCTGCCCCCCTCCCCCCAGAGTTACAAGAGATAAAGGAAAAACATCTCCCCAGCTGCTTTCAACAGATGAAATAGAATACACATTTTTGGTTCCATAACCCAAGACATATGGTTAAATTCATGATTCTGGCACTGAGCACCTGTGCATGGTCCAGGAGCAGCACTGAGCCCTGGCTGCCCTTGTTTGGTTAAATGGGTGAGGACTCCCCCTCCCTGGGATAAGAAAACACATCTGTGTGGGAGCAGGTAGTGAGAAAGAGCTTGCTCCTGTCTGTTTTCTTTCTTAAAGCAGTCATATCTATCTAGTAATTTTACAATTATAAGAATGATAGGCCCATAAGGTGACAGTTGTCACCTTACACTTTGAATTTTGTATCTGAAATTCCTTTCATTTTTCTCCCTCTTGTCCTTTCTGCTTTGTATTGAGCTGTATCCTCAGTGCATCCTTCCACTCCTCTTGGCCTGTCAAGAAACTTAACTGAGACTGACTGTGCTCAGATCAAGCACAGCTCCTCAAGGGAACTGTGCAACCCAAATAAAATTAAATGTAGGGATTAAGATGAGTAGGGGAGGATGTGATTAACACAATCAATTAACCCAAGTTCTCCTGTGTGCAATGAGACCTACCACATCCATGGTAAATTCTCATTAAGTTACTAATTTTATCATGGATGAACATAGAGATAACCCATCTCAGTCCCTTTCTGTAGCAGATGTTCACCAGTGAAAATGTGCACAGCCTCGCTGAGCCTGGTGCTCTTGTACTTGGCCAAGTGCTCTGGCAGACAGGGGAGCTGACTTGTCCTGTGACAGGACCAGCAGCTGAGTTCAGGCACTCACATTCCCAGATCTGGAATTCTCCAGACCTGGTGAAGTCTGTCTGTGCAGACTGAGAATCCTGCATGTTTGTGAGGGGGGCAAATGTAGGATGGGGAGCAAGCAACATGCCAACTTCTATTTTAAATATACATCAGTCCCAGCATGGGGAGTTGGTTCCACAAACACTGAGTGTGGAGCACTCAGAGCCATCCCTGGGAGGGAGCTCTGCCTCCAGGGGGGGCCTGCAGGGACAGTAAATATTGTTTTCTTCAACTTTCATGTGTTCTAGAGAGGACTTCAAAAAAAAACACTTTGATAAGCCGTTCACAGACCTTCTCTGGCACAGGGAAACATGGGAGCAGAGGAATTTCGGAATGACAAGAGGCAGCCCTTCCTGGCTGCTCTCAGTCCCTGGCCCCTTGCACTTCCCTGTTGTTCCATCCTTCCTTCCAGCCTGTTCCCTCAAACCCTGGCTTTGCTGCCAGCCCTGCTCTCAGCACCAGCTCTGCTCCTCTCTACCCAATCCTGGTTGTCTTTTTGCCCTCATCCAGCCACTGCTGCCCTGAGGAGCTGGCAGTCCCATTTCAGCTGCTCCTGTGCTGCCTGTAGTGTCCAGCAGTGAGTGTGAGTGTGAGTGCACGAGTGATCCGTGTGCCCACACTGTGCTCCAGCTGTGCAGCAGCCTGCACTGGATCAAATTATTCTAAAATAGACAAAATGGGCCCCTGCCCCTCTGACAAAACCTAGAGAATTTTATTTATCTTCTCATCTACTCTTTTGAAAAGACACAGAGGTGGTGCTCTAGGGCTTTTAAAATTATATGGCAGTTATCACCTTAAATAAGTAACATTTAGTGTAACTGCAAGTTCCTGAGGAGCCTACTCACATCCACCACCCAGCAGACCCCAAATGACCAATGTCCTCCTTGCAAGGGTTGTTCCAGAGGTTTTCCTCACAGGGCTGAGGACCCAGCAGGTGCTGCAGGAGCAAGATGTGGGGTTCCCATCCTGATCCACTTTACAAAGGGCCATTTCTGAGCCGTGACAGTCCCTGCCCAGCCAGCTGCTTTCCATCCTACAGTATTTCAGCTATGCCAAATATGTGATAACACTCACAATTAATGCCAGTTCCAGAGTTATCCACAGGGTTAGACATATTTATTTCTGTAAACTGAGATCTTATTAAAACCCGACTGTGTTAGGAAATACTTTGAGCACACATGGTAAAGGAGCCAGTCTCTCCAGAAGGACTGAAGGGAGGTTAACAGCCTCTTCTTTCACAGAAGCATGTAGATGCATCAAAGGGGGACAAGGCTGTTTTTCTGCTCTTTTTGTTTGCTCTTTTTAGAAAAGCTGTTTGGCACCTATGTTGTATGTGTTTGTTTGTTTGGCAATTGTCTGCCATATGGCTTTTCTCTTTTCTTCCAATGCAGGTCTATGTTTTCTGAGCAACATAAATCAGAATGACAGGTAAAATAATTGAACTTTTGTCAAAAATAGATGCACCTCTAGTCTTTTAAGAGCATGTGGGTATAGCATGCATGCATTTTGTTTTGGAGAGGATCAGGAGAGAGACAAATTCACTTCCACCCCTCCAAAGCATAGCAAAATCCTGTTTCTGTACCCAGGATGCAGGTTTCCTTCTTTCTTTCACTTCCTTTCCTTTCAAAGTATCAGCCTTTTAGGTAAGTGTCCAAAACACCAACCTTCTAATCTGCTCAAGAAAAGGAGAGTTAAAAGCTTTTATCAAAATCCCACTTCCTTCCATTTTTGTGTTTGTTTTGATTTCTCCCATTTCCCTCAAAATAAGCCAACTTTGCTGTTCCAGACAGTCCTCCTTATGAAAACAGCTTAAAATATTTTCCTCAATTGAACCTGGACACCTGCCTTATTTCAATAATCTCTCAGTGCTTTCAGCGAAACAGATGCTGTTGAGTCAGACCTGCAAAAATTGTACTCTTCCTAGTCATTTTTGTAATCTAGAGCCTCCCTTACAAAAATAATATTCTTCATCTGCATATCACCCAGTTCTCCAAGAGGGTTGGAAAAGACCACTGAAAAGAAAAATAGTGCACAACATCTGGAGGCTGCTGAGCCTGCTCTGCCCAGCCTCCTCCCCGGGCTGGAGTCAGCTGTGCATCCTGCTGACTCAGACCTGCCACGTTTCCAGAGGGGTAAAATACTAAAAAGTGCTAAAGTAAGTGCTCATCTATAATTAAAACTTGCCAGCTATGCCTAAACGAGTTCGAAATACCTTTTCCAGAAATCACTATTCCTATAAAATGAGAATTTTTTTTCTCTTTTCGGATCAAAGAATAGTTTTAATAAACGAGGACATCTGTGGGAGTATTTTTTGCTAGAGACAGTGATTGAATTGCTTCAGTTTCCAGCCTGATCCCTCTGACTCGTGAGAAGCATTTCCTGGGCAGGTGCTGGCAGCAGCCCATCCCTCGTGGGGCTTCTCTGCTGTGCAGGAACCCCAGGTCAGATCCCATCAGCACCACCCAGCAGCTCTGGGGGGCTGACCCAGGGTTGTGATCACCTGAAAAGGCAGCAGATGAAGTCAGAGCCTGCTTTGTACCGTTCTGTTGAGTTATTCGTATCAAAGGTCATGCAGCTTCAGAAAACACCAAAATGTGGCATCCTTGCTCCTTCAGAGCTCTCTCAGCCAATTCCCCTCACTTTCCTCCATCACAATGGAGGCTCTTCCCCCAGCCACCGAGCTCCTGGAGCTGCTGGGGGAAGCACATAGCAGCAGTTTTGCTCCACAGCAACTTTGCTGCAACCACCAAAGCCCAGGCTTCAAGCTGAGATATTTCTGGGGAGGTTCCAAAGAGGCTGCTGGCTGCTGTGCAAAGTGACCAAGGTGTCTCTGGTGCAACTGTCTCAGCCAGCTGTTTTCCCAGACATGTTTTGTAAAATTATTGAAATTTCTTTTGACTTTCAGCAACACAAATAATTTTCCTCTGTTTTATTGTATTTATTATGTGCTGAATGGCATGAATGACATACAGATGCTTAGGGAGGGAGTTGTAAGGACTTAAGGAATGCAGTTTCCTGTCTCAAAACATTGTCAAGGCCTCAGAAGGAACTTGCCATAAGACAAGCCACAGAGACAACTTGAAATAAGCACAGGAGGAAGGAATTTGCAGCAGGAGGGCACTAATTCCAGGCCTGGTGAGGCAAATCTGGTAATCTTCTGGTTACTGCACCTGTACAAAAATTCCCACTAGGGCAAACTAGCGGGAAAAAAAACAACTGCTTACACTCATGCCATCTCAAGTTATGGGAATGGCACCTACGCCCTGTGGACACCCAGAATTTGGACTGTATAAAAATGAAACCCCAGAAGAATGACTCTGGGACCCCTACCAGGGTAAAAAAGACCACTGGGACACCATGGGATCCATGGGGTGGTGATAACTTTCTGCTTAGTTTGTCTCTCTCTCACTGTCTTTGACCCCTTTCCTATTTCTTTCTCTCTCTCAACCTCACATTTACTGTTAAATAAAATCTCTACTGTTGAGTTCAGCTTATGGTCTCATTTGCACCTTGATTTGGCACCTTTTAATAACTGGATCATAACAGGAATCTCTGTCCTATTGGCATCACTTCAACAGAGTCAGAACAAAATCTCAGTGTAAGCATTTGCTCAGGTGTCCAAGAAGCTATATTAGGAATACAGCCTCAGAGGAATAAAATAAATAATTCTGTTTTATTTCAAGTGTGACTTTTTTTTTTTATATAATTGTTCCTACTGCTTATTACTGACCCAAAACTCAGGGCAGATTAAAATATCAAGAGACAGGCCCATATGGCAAACATTCATGGTTATGCTAAGCATTAAATGGATGGATGAGCAGAGGGGAAAAAGAGGAGCTGCAGATTCCAACACTAAAAAGGACATTGGACATATTCTCTGGGGTGAGAGGAGGGAGGAACACGATGAAAAGGGTGAATTGGAAATCACAGAATCATAAGATGGCCTGGGTTGGAAAGGACATCAAAGGTTATCTACTTCCAACTTCCCTGCCATGGCCAGGGACATCTTCCACTGGAATGGGAAGCAGGAGATGAGCTGGGACCTTCTCCTCTACCTTCTGCTCTTTAATGAAGAAGAAGGGGGGTGTGGGAAATGAGCTGTGCAAAGAGGTAGGGTGGCTGAATCCCATGTGTGCCCCAAAACACAGAGTTGGAAAAGCAAGCCTGCAGCTCCAGAAAGCAAAATGGTAGGTTTCCAGGACACAGAAGTCTGAATCAGGCTCTTGGGAGCTGAGTGGGGTTCCAGCCTCAGCTCCTTGAAGGTTGAAACCCCCAGTTCCTCCATCCAGGGCTTCTGTGCCCACCCTGGGTTGGGAGGGGACACCTCAGCAGAGGAAGCTCCACCTTGCACAGCTGCAGCACATCTGGGCAGCAGGCTCCTCAAAGCATGCTGAACTTTGCTCACCTACAGCAAAAGCCCTAAAGGGTTTAAAATGGTTAAGCTGCATTTTTTTCACATGTTTGAATCATGCTCTGTGTCTCCATGCCTTATGTTAATGATGAGGTGGCTGGCCAGCAGCACAACCCTGCCCAGGCAAACTCCTAAAAACCATGATGGTGTTTGCCTGCAGTTTGGCTTGCAGAGGTAAAATAAAATGTAATAATAAATCCTCCTCCCCGTCACGGAGGAGCTTTGGTTTTCCAGAATTAAATAACTCGGTGGATTGTGGCAGTGCACAATTTACCCTTTCAGCATGTGAGTCACAATCCACTTTAATTACTTAAGTAATTCAGTCCCCCAGCCTCGTTTACAGTGGGCATGCAGTGCTTGGCATCCAGCCTGTGATTTGCAGACACATCTGAACCTCCCACATGCGTGCAGTGCTCCCCTACATAAAACTTTATATATTCCTACCCCCTTTCCAGGAGTCATATATTATTTACATCATCTGTATTGCAAACATACCAGAGGAGCACTGGAGTTTTCTCTGGAGTTCAGCAGCCTTTTCATGTTCCCCATGCCTGAAAATATATTAAACATTCCTGCTTCTTCTTGTGCTTTTACTGACTGCACAGCCTGTTTTATGCAGGGCAGTGCTCCCCCTCTATGTAGGTGAAGGTTTGTTTACTCACATAATGCAGCTGAAAAGGCAGCTGTAATGACAGTGAGAAACAACAGAAGGAACCAGGCAACAGCAGTATTTCCTCCTGTGAACATTTGAAAGGTTTTGGCTAAGAGTGAAGGAGAACTAAAAACCAAAAAGTTCTATGGGATCACCAGCATGGAAACAAGCTGGGATCGCTCCTGCAGTTGTGGTAACTGGTAGGAGCAGTGGGGAAAGGCAGCATGGAGAAAGATGGGGAAGGCAGCCCTGCAGAGTTCCCATATGCATGGCTGTTCTGCAAACTACCTCTCCTCAATTGCCTCGAGTTTGGGAAATGGTTTATGTGGCTTTTGGAGCCTTTGTTCTCAAATGGATCCTTTGCTGCTTCAGATATTGATCAGCTTACAAGATTCTCTGGGCAAACACAGGAGGAAAAATATTGTTTGGGAGACAAATGGAATATTGCAGAAAGTAACATTTCTAGAGTACACATTAGAACCAGATGTTCCACTCAAAAGTATTTGTGGTCAGGGACTATGCCGAGAAACTAACTGCTATAAAGAGAAAAACCCAGAATTACAGCACACTGGATACAAGAAAAAGTTACACCAAGAGAAAAAATATTGCAGAAGGATATATTAGGTGTCTTACAGTCTGACAAGTCTAATCACAGGTTACTATCCAAGCCAGAAAAGGGCTGGATCCAGCTCCCACCTCTTCCACAGATGTACTGCTGGATTTTGACCAAACCACGTAGGCTTCCCTTCAGTGTTGACTAGGGAAGGCTTTGCTGCACTGAGGGGTTTTATTTTCCTCTCTCTCTGTGCTTTACTCATAAGAGCTGGAGGCAGCCCAGGGGCAGCAAGCCCTGGGAGGGCTGGCAGGAGAAGTTCTGGCATGGCAAGGTCTGCATGGCCCTTTCTCCAGGGCACCACACAGAGTGTGAGGGGGAGGAGGGTGGCTGTCAGTCCCTCAGGACCTTTCCCATCCCAGCAGACTCTTCCTGGGTCAACAATCCCTTTGTGAATGGGGAGTAGTGGGCTGCTTCTCTGCCATTTGGAAGAGCTGAGAGGGACAAACATGCTGATACATTTAGGTCTCCCACTCAGGGCAGTGAAGGAAGATGTGGAAAAGCATAAAAATAAAAATAAAAATAAAAATAAAAATAAAAATAAAAATAAACTAAAAATAAAAATAAAAATAAAAATAAAAATAAAAATAAAAATAAATAAAAATAAAAATAAAAATAAAAATAAAAATAAAAATAAAAATAAAAATAAAAATAAAAATAAAAATAAAAATAAACTAAATTAAAAATAAAAATAAAAATAAAAATAAAAATAAAAATAAAAATAAAAATAAAAATAAAAATAAAAATAAAAATAAAAAATAAAAATAAATACGTCAGTCATAAATTTTAAAAGCATAACAGATGGGCACAGTTGTCACACCAAAGAGCAAAGCTTTACCTGGCTCCATGCCCCTAGTGTGGTCAGAAAGGAATGCTCAGGTGAAGCACACAAGGAGCAACGCAGGCACTGAGTGACCTCCCCTCTCTCTCAGCTTCTGGTGACAGAGGAACTTCTGGGGTTTCATCCTGGACACAATTCTGAGCAGAAGCTGATGGCCCTGTCCTCTGCCAAACTGCCCCACCAGCTTTTGAACCCATTTGTTATTTTGGTCTCCATAATGTCCCGTGGCCATGACTTGCACAAGTTCACCACATGCTGGGTGGTGAAGTGTTCCCTTTTTAAAAGCCCAGCTGATTTCATCAGCCCTTATTCTTATATTGTCAGGAATGATAATTAATCTCTTTCCTCAACTACCCATTACTGTTCATGATGTTATCAGGCTTCATCTCTTCCCCAAGCTGAAAATACCCAGTGTATTTTGCTTTTCCTCAAGAAAAAGTCACCCCATTCACTAAGCCTGTCTCTTCCTTTTTCTGGGGCACTTTCAGCACTCCATTCCAAACTGTGGTGATGAGTTCACTGCATAATATTCAGGATAAAGACACATCATGAATTTATGTGGTAGCATCACTAATTTTTTCTGTTTGTTCTCTATTCTTTCCCTAACAATTCCTAACAATCTTTTTGACCACCGCTGAGCAATGAGCTGATTTTCACAGGGACTTGTCAGTAATGACTCCCAAATCTCTTTCCTGAACATCAGAAGCTAATTTAGAAACTGTCTTTCTGTGTCATCCTGGAGTGTTTTTTTCCCCCCATATGCATCACTTTGCATCTATTGACATTGAATTTCTTCTATCATTATATTGCCCAATCAGTAAGCATTGTAAGATCCTTCTCCAAAGGTGAAAATCAGAAAATTGATATGGGAATTTGGCCAATTGTATGTTAAATGTATTTGTAATTTCATGGGAAGCACAGTCAATATCTGAAGAATGCAACTCAGAGGAAAACATACCTCTTGCTGCCAAAAAGCCCTGGGAAGTTCATTTCATGGAGGATCTGACTTCTAGAGAAAATAGATTCTTTTCCTCATTTGTGTGAAGAAATTGTGACTGAAGGGATTACAGCTTTCCAGTCTAAACTTCAGCTCTGAGATATCTACGATGCAGGGAAGGTGGAATTTGCAAACCAGGCAACGTCTCGGGGGGACTAACTCAGCCTGTGCAATTCAGGAGGTATTGACATCCCAGTCAGGATAGCTACGTCCTGACAAGGCTCTGTCAGGTCTGACAAGGCTGTGGGTTGGTGTCCTGACACCCTGGTGCAGGTGCACCTCTTGCTTTGTTGTTTGCATCCCCCTGGAAGTACACTTGGACAATTATTTTCATTAGTAGCTTTCTCTGATGATTTTTTGAGCCACCTCTATAGGCCATCTACACCTCCAAGCAGTTATGTGCATCACCAAAGGGCACTTTTCCCTTGGAGAAGAACAAAAATGTTCTCTCTGCACAAGGAGAGAGATGAAAAGGACTTGTTTTCACTGTAACAAGCGAGTTCAAGTGTGCACAGGCTAAACCAGACCTGACACCTGTATGTGGTGCCTGCATAAGTCGTGAGGTAGCTCTGGTTGTAGATTTACACAAATAAATCCTGCCCATGAAAAAGGTGACAGGACTTGGGAGAGATTTGATGCTGCCTCCTGTCCTTCTCAGCAAAAGTGCTTTGAGCTGCCACAGGTCCTTCCTTCCTTCCTTCCTTCCTTCCTTCCTTCCTTCCTTCCTTCCTTCCTTCCTTCCTTCCTTCCTTCCTTCCTTCCTTCCTTCCTTCCTTCCTTCCTTCCTTCCTTCCTTCCTTCCTTCCTTCCTTCCTTCCTTCCTTCCTTCCTTCCTTCCTTCCTTCCTTCCTTCCTTTTGTGTAACATTCTCATTTCAATTTCCTGCACTGGAAGAGGAGCTGTTCAAGCTCAGTTTCACCCTATTCTGAGCCTCTGTACTTTTTGGAGGATAGGATTTGTTGGGTAAGTGGATTAACTTCTCTCTTTGTGCTGTCCAGGGCTGCATCAAATCACTACTAAAGTCATGAGATAGAATCTTTGGCACTTAAAACTACATATTTTCAGGGCTGTTGCTTTCTGCATAACACACATTTGAGACCTCTAGGCATTATCTGGAGTCTGAGAATTCTATCAGGTTTATTTTCAGATTTTAAATAAAGGGATGGACTCCATTTGGGAAGCAAGTTTATTACCACCCTCAATGGCCTGCTTGTCACTGTGCACAGGAGGATGTTAAATCTGCACTTCAGAAGATAAGAATGAATAGAAATTCTGCTGATTGTGCTCCCCTTGGCTCCAGGATTGTGTCCAGACATCTGAGCTGGAGGAAAAGGGAGACAGAGCAGATCGACCACGTTGTTCTATCAACTGCTCCAATGTGCAGCACTTTGAGTAAAAAACCCTGTCCTCCCTCTGCAAAATTCCTGTTCCACATCTGCTTCCCAGCCTCCCTCTCGTGCTGCCCTCAGCTCTGCCACAGGAAATGCATAACAGCAATGTTGGTCACAAACACCACTACAGACTCTTTTATTGAGCCAAGAGCAATTGCAGAAATGGGACTGTGTCTGCCAGGCAAACACATGCTCCAGGTCAGAAATAGGTTAATTAAAAGGAGATAAGCAGGGCAGGAAGTCCTGAAATAGATAATATTAGTTGGCATGAACTTGACTTTGAAACTTACTTAATAGTTTTCCTTTTCAGAGAGTTTGTTTACTTTCTAAATCTTTTGGTCAAGGAGGAGAGGAAATGTGATTAAATGAGATTAAATATATTTAAATTCACTTTTTTTTTTTCTCTTTCCAGCTGTATGCCTGCTACTCCTTGTGTTAAAGTCAGTGCTGTTGCATTCAGTGGGGACAGAACCAGAACTTGAATAAATAATTGCATGCAGCTCAGTGAAAAGTGCTCCATGTGGAATTTCAGAACTGTGATGACACTGGATGCAGGAGACTCTCATTAAACATGGGTAAAAGACTGTGTGTGCTAAAGCAGAGGCCTGCTCATTTGCTTAATTAAGGTTCAGAGAGTCAAGGCAATGGGAAGGGATGGGGGAGGGATTGGGGGGAAGGAAGGGAGAGGAAGGAAGGAAGGAAGGAAGGAAGGAAGGAAGGAAGGAAGGAAGGAAGGAAGGAAGGAAGGAAGGAAGGAAGGAAGGAAGCAAGGAAGGAAGGAAGGAAGGAAGGAAGGAAGGAAGGAAGGAAGGAAGGAAGGATTGATTCTAATGGAAGAAAACAAACAGGAATGAGTAGGATAAAATGTCTTTATCTGGCAAGTGGAAAAACTGTTTGGTAAATACAGGAAACCAATGCTACAAATAGATAATTTCACAGCTGATTCCTTTTCTCCCAACTCTTTTTCTTACTGTTTTCCAATAATTAAAACAAAAAAGTGGCTATTCAGTGCAGGAAAGCTGTATAAATACAAACTATATACAGGCAGCTATGAACAGTGATTTAAAAGGAGGAAAGCAGATAACAGGCAGTTTAGAAGAAATTCCTGCAAGGAAGGCAAATGATGACAAGATCTAACCACATGTTCTGGAAAGAGAGTGTGTCTGAGCTGCCTTGGAGGTGATGATCTCACACTGGGCACGGTGTCCTTGTGGCCTCACAGCAGTGTGACTCCCCTAAAGTCCTTTGTTGGACCCCAACACCTTCCAGCCTGGACCAGCCACATGCACCACAGTGTCCTGGAACACAGATAACTATGAACCTGAAAGCTGAAGATAAAAATAAGCACAAGTCCTTCTTTTCCATCCTAAGCTCAACTGAAACATAACATAGTCCCAAGCAGAGAGGAGATAATATTTAGATGTTGCTGCCAGCCTGTTTACTTATTTATTGTCAGATGATAAATGCTGGCAAGTCCTCATCTCCTGTTTTACCCTTGAAAATGTTGTTTTCCACAGTTTCTCCTGTCAAAGCCATGCTAAGGTGGACATTAGCTAGGGTGGAAGCACAAAATCAAGCTGTGCACTGCTAGTGGTGGCAAGGCTGCTCCAGCATCATGCCCTGTGAGGCTCAGCATGATTTCCTCACACTTCCCTTTCTTGTTCAGGGTAATTATACTTCCCAAGGATGGGAAAATATACTCTGGCAGCCAAGGTGTATCTCCAGTGTCATAACAGGCTGGGCTTGAACACAGACATCACAGCTTTTGCCTCTAGACAGGGCAGCCACAAATGGAATTGAAAGCTTAGAACCCTTAAATGCAAAGTGTGTGTCTGTGGCAACAAATTACCATATGCCAGCTGCTGCACCAATTAGCAACACAGGTCTTTTGTGCCTCTCCTCAGATCTGAAAGATAAGAAATACCAGTTCCTGGGAGTAGAATGTAGAAGAGCATCATCCAGCATCACTAAAGAGGATCAGCTGCTTAATCAACTGCTTCCCTCCAGCACTGGTCAAGGAAGAAGAATCTGCTTCTCAAAATACTCTTTTGTCTTTCTTTTAGGAAGGATTTTCTGCTCATTTCTTTGACTGGCTGCAACCAGCCCGTGCCTGAGATGAGCAAAGCATCCCTGGGAACTAAAAAGTTTGTTGTGAAACAGAGCTGGGAGTATTACACCAAAACACAGTGTTTGGATGCTGCTTAACCAATGTTTCATCTCAGAAATACCAGCATGTTCTGTCTGACAACAAAGCAAACAATTGCTCTGCAAGAACACTACTTATCTAAATAAAATATAAAGCAGAAAAAGGTTAAAAGGATTAAATTGTCCCAAAATGAAAAATCTCTTTTTAGTTTAAATAAAGCATTTGAGTTTCAATAAAGAATCCTTTAAGATACCATTCTTGGCTTGGCATCACATGAACATTTTTTCCATTCTTTTGCTTCAGTTGCCATTCTGACAAAACTAATATTCACCTCTCTCTTGCACAGCACAAATTCAAAGCAGGAGTACCCCAAATCTTCCCAGACAATACTGTGTGCTTTCCTAAGAAGGATTTCTTTTGAAGCTGAGATGTCTTGAGCAAAAAGCCTATAAATAGCTGGTGAAGAAGGTGACTTGGGACAGCTGTGAGTTGTATAAAGGACAATTTCCCTACTCAGTGAGAGCAGCGGAATTGGATTCAACTCATAGCCACTTATCCAGATGTCTGTAATTTCTTTGTCTGTAAAATGACCTTCCCACAATAAGTAGGAAAGGTCCTGTAGGTCAAGGCTTAGAGATATTAATAGAAAGCAGAAGGAAAATGTTATTGCCACTTTAGTAGCTGTGGCTTTGCTACTGAGTTATTTGTGATAAGTCTATCATCCAGGTATGATGGAAAATGACAGGTTTTAAATAAATCCTCTCATGTATTACCAAGAGCAAAAGCAGCTTTATTTTATATATGCAAAGAGCTTCCACTTAGACATCATACCCACACTATAATTTCAAATAAACAACACTTAAAACTGCAGCTAACAAAACTTAGAGTTAAAGGCTTGATGATTAATCCATCACTTCACCTGTCTTCCCAAATTATACATGTTTAGCCAAATAAAGTATTAACATTCTGCATTTTACATACAGCAGCACAAGGTAAAATAATCTACTGTGACAAATATTTCCAGAGGGGGGAAAAAACGATTTGCAAACTGTTGAGAGAACTGACGTAATGCACAAGAAGCTCTCGGAGATTTCATAAGCAAAAGGCTGAGCTTTCTAAACACCTCACACCTATTTTCTGGCTGCTCTTGTGCTGAATTACCCCACTGTGGGTTTGCTGCTGTTGTTCCTGGCAAGAGAGAGGAGGGAGAACCACCGGGGTGGTTCCTGCTCCTTTCCCTGCTGCCAATGCTCTCCCATCAGGCTGAAAAAGGACACAGCTGGAGATGGGAGAGGTAAGAACTGAGGAGCAGGAGAGCTGCAGACCAGGCTCCATCCAGCAGCACCCTGGGGATGGCAGGGGCTGCCCAGCAGCTCCTCACAAAAGCAGCCTGAGATTGTGCAGAGACTGACTCAGAGCAGACCAGGAGCGAGCGCATTAAAAAAGCAATGCCAGCTTGAGAAACACAACCAGAATAGCACAGAGTGCTGTGACACATAGGCAGGGAAACAGGCTCATTACCTCATGCATATGTTTGGAAACTGTTTTCAAGAGAGCTTTTCTGGTGGTAGGTACAGTTTGTTCCTCATACTCATTTAGCTAGGTAACATTTTCACTCATTAGGGAGAAACACAAACCAGTTGGAGCAAGGCTGTGACACATCCTGGTTCATGTCTAGGCTTGAGCTGGGAGGCTGAAACTATGTCACCAAACCTGTGAGCTCTTTGTGGGGTGTTGGATGTGATGGGGTCAGGCTGCCCACTGAGGAGGACCTGAAACAACAGGAAAACCAAGACATATTTTTAACACATTTATACAGCACTTCTGTCTTGCACTTCCGTATCAATATAAAATCTTTAAGCCTGGGAGGGGTGGTGTAAAAGCATGTAACAGGAAGGCATCATGGGAAAGATGGTGTTTGTTGAGGAGAGGCTGATACTTGGGCTGTAAATCATTCCTTGGCCCTGCTTGTGCATTTTGCTTACTGCCATGATGTAACACTTAAGGAGAGCCCAGGTTTCCACTGATTTTCCTCCCATGATGCCATCTATGAATGTCCTGTTAGCAAGCACTGGCAGCAGCGTGTCATGTTGATATTAGACAGTGTTTTAGCACATGGGTGGAGTGTGCCATGTTCTGGTTACTGCTCAGCACAGTCCTTCTCCTCAGAAGGGACTATTGCCACCTTGGTGGACTCTTTAACTGAACACTGCAACCTCAGAGGCAAAAAGCCTGGTACCATTTCAGCCTGTGAATGGCCAAGACACCAGTAATGTAATTCTCCAGTTTATTCTGGCATGAGTTATTTCGAGTCTGTTACAAGGCTTAGTGATTTCAGAGTCCCACTTGTAGTGCCAACAACACGCAGAGTTTACACTGCAGAATGAGCTGGAGGTGCTGCCCTTGTGTTTTAGTGCTCCTGATGGAAATTTGTTTCCATTCACTTATTCAAGCACCTTTCAAGCACCAGATAAGTTTTCAGTGTCCTGCAGCAAGTCCCACCACTCAGAGAGGTGCTGAATATCTCATCAGCCTTACTGAACCTGCCAGTTGTCCCTTTTCATGTATTTCTTCCCTCTGTGCCCCACACTGAGGAATCCCTGGCTCACTGTCAGACTTCCCTGGGCTGTCACCTGGCGTGTCCCTGCCACAGAACCTCCCTCCAGTGGAAAGTGAGAGTGGCAGCGGCTTTCCAACCCTTTCAAAAACTTCAGCCTTTCTCAGGCGTGTTTGTTTTGGCTGTTCCAAAGTTTCCTCTCCCTTTAATAGAAGGCAAATGCATTATCCAGCACAAACAGGGAGCCCATATGATGGGGTGGAGGGACAAAACAGATGGCACATGAGTCACTCCCATTCGCGGAGTCGGCGATGAAAACATGCTCCTGCTTTAGCATCCTGCTGGAGGCTCCTTGCAAAAGACAATTGAGGAGCTGTGCTTGGCACCGAGTCCCCAGAGCCTTCCAGGTGAGAGAGGGACTGCTGCTGAAATCCTTTCTTGGTGCATTCAAAGCCATCCAGGGCTTGGGGACTTGTGGCAAGCCCCTGGTAAAAATATTGCTCTGAGCCAACCTCCCTGTGTGATGTGAGGGCACTGAACCATGCCCAGGGCCACCAGATCTCCATATTTCTTCAGGGTATTAAACTGCCCTGTTGTACTTTTTCCACCTGCTTTGCTCTTTGCTGTAATTCCCTGTGCCTGGCAGCACTAGGAATGCTCCCTGTTTTCTTTTCTCCTTTTTTTTTTTCCCCCTCCCACAATCCTTCTATGGGTAATGGATTTTATATGCTAACTCACATCACTGAAATACCATGAATTACACAAGTAGGAGTAGAAGGCATTGGTTATGCTCTTGCCAGGAAAGATCCTCAACCTATTGGAAACAATGATTATTTGCACTGTATAAATTGGATTTCTGCCATGAACAATATTAGAAGGAAAAGGCAGTGAGCAGTATTACTCTGCTGCTGAGTATTCATTGTGTTAAAACAAAAATAGACATAATATCAGATAGCTACCACCTGGAAACTGCATTATATATTTGGGTGAGAATACAATCCCAGTCTGCAAACACATTTGCACATGATTACTTTTACATATTGCAAGAAATTTCCTTGAAATTCAGTGTGTGTAACATTAATAGTCTTTATTCATATTTGCAGAAGAGGGCTTAGAGGAAGAGGCACAAGATAGTTCTTTCTATCAAGAAGGTTTAATTAATTTTCTTTCATAATTCAGGGAAGGAAGATTGTTGGAATCAAAGACATATAATCAATGAACATATTATTAGTTATTTCGAACTTAACTGTCCAAATGTAGAATTCTTGAGACATCAAAAGCCATTTCACTGCATATCTAGAAGGGATTTTTTTTTTCCTAAAAACAAGGCAGACTTATTCTCAGAACTATCTGAAAATTAAAATTTGTATTTCAAAGAAAAATTGCTATTATTGTAAATCAGGATCTTTCACCAAAAAAAAATCTTCAAACGTGAAACCTGACAAATTCAAGATACATACACAGAGAGAGACTTTCTCCTTCTTTTCCTGTTTCCTTTTCACACTGACACTGTAAAATCGATAACATCAAAATTGTTCTGGTTTTGCTTTTCATTTTCCTTTTTATTGCCTTCAATAATTTTGAAATTTCCTCATCTTTGAAAAAGAAAAATGGAAGAGTCCCTTGTTTGTGTCACACTTCAAGCACTAGAAAGACTTTTCAAAGTTCCAACAGCAACCAGCAGCTGAAACATTTGAAAACGCAAAAAAAAAAAAAAAAAAATTGTTTGTGTGGGCAGAGGTGCCTGTTCAGCTTTCATTTTACTGTCCCCAGTTTTGAAGGAATATTTGACACTGTTAAAATTTCAAAGCAATCAGACTTTGGTGTTTCAAAGGTTTACCAGAGTTCCTTTTCAAAAACCGTGTGGTGTCAGACAGAACAATGTTCAGAAACAAGCCCTGATGGTGGCAGATGCTGGTTATGTGTATTGGAGGCCTGGTACCAAAGAGCATCAGTAGAAACAACCCTCCTCACATACTCAGAGCAGCAATGCTCTAATAAAATAACTTAAACAAACCCCATAATTTGTCTCTTACAGTGTCTCCTCCTAACTGAGGAGATCTGGTAAGGAAAAACACATTTTTAAGTGGTCACTGATTCTGCAATGAACTCATCTTTAGACATCTAACATGTGGAAATTTACAGGGATTTTCATACATCATGCAAAATCAGACCCTTCAAATGTGTTTCAGGTTCAAAGCCTTGAACACAGCACATTTCTTGGCCCATGAAACACAGTACATGCAAATTACACCAGGATATAGACACATCTGCACACAATTCCACAGACCAGTACAAAAAAAAAAAAATCATAAACTGAGAGAAGAGATTGTACAAATGAAATGTCACAGATACAAAAAAAAAAGTCTAAAACCAAAGCATCCTCTTTTTTTATTGGTAATGATGCAATCTGATTTCGCACCAGTAAATTGGCTTTGATCTGTGTCTGGTTTACCCTCCTGTGCAGACAAATACAATAGCTGATTTCTGCTGTGGCAGCAGAGAGAGAGGGAAGGATTCGTGGCCTCTCAGGCTTGGGCTGGTGCCTGATCATGGATCTGCTGCCAGACTCTGCCTGGAAAGGGGTTTGGAGGAGCCACACACAGCCCCTGCACTGTACCTGCACAATTCAGAGAACTCAGGTAGAGCTGAACGTATTTTCTCAGCTCCCACATACTTTGCACACAGCCAAGAAGTGGCCTGAGCCTCACAAGCCATGCTGAATAAGCAAAAGAGTAGAATTTTAGAGTGGAAAATGTAAAAGAAAATACTTCTTTGTGTCACATGCACAGGTGAAGGTGCTGAAAGGAAATTCTTCAGTCAGCCTGTAGCTCAAAGCCCGTGGGACAGAGAGGCTACCAAAATCAGAAAATATCCCATATTTAAGCAGACCTGGCTCATCTCAGAATGGCACTATGATTTCTGAATCTAAGCAAAGCTTTTTAAAAAAATGGAAATTGGACAAATGTGTAACTGAGAAGCTTACAGATAAGTAAATACCAGCATAGACATACCCTAAACTCACCCTGTCTTTCTGCAAGTAGCACAAAATAACACTCTGAGACACACAAATGACCCTGATGTATCCTCTGCAATATATGCAACTAAGGCATTGACACCATATCAGTACTTTCAGACTTAATGAGATATCAATGCCTTTGTTGCATGTATTGATCTGTTCACCAGACCACAAAAAAAAGGACACGTGACCACATGGTGAACATCTGCCCTGGCTTTTTGGATGACTTTTCCACCTTGACTTTGGCACGGGGAAAACTTGATATTCATACCATCACTAACATTTCCTCCATCTGATCTGTGTGTTAAGGAATCACAAATTGCCACATTATTAATTTTTTTTTCCTTGGGTGTTGTTTTTTGGACAATAAATCCTACTTTCCTTTTCATGTTGCTCCACATGAAGAACACTTTCTAAGCAAAAAATTGAGGGGATTTTTCTTAATGAATTTGAAGCAATGAAGTGTCTGCACATGTAATCCTGGGTCCTCAAACTTTAGCACTTCAGTCTGAAGGTGAAGAAATGCAGTCCCAGGCTGCATGTCCAGCAGAGTGGAGACTCCCTGTTAAAGTCCAAATAAATTTCAGATGCAAAAATTACATCTCCTATTCTGACAGCATGTCTTGCCAATGGGTTAATGCAGCCTTCAGTTTGCATGTCCAGTGCAAATTTACATGTAAATTGCATGTAAAGTGGCTTGGCTTTACAACTCCCTCTCACTGCATGCTCAAAATCCACATGGAAGATTTTAATCCAGTCAAATGTCTGTTGCCATCAGGAGTTACTCAGCTCTCTTCAGCTGTAAGGCAGGGGACAGACTGAAGGATCACTGAAGTCAGGACAAGTCTCTCATTGACTCAAACCACCTGGCCAAAGTGATTTCCTTGAGTCCAGGGCATGCATCCCACAAATGGCTATAAACTAATAAAAATGTACAGCCTGCAGGAATGCAATGAAATAAAACAATGAACTCAAGCTGTTGAATGAGCAGCATGGCCAGCCACTCCCCAGGATGGTTCCTTGATTAGCCAACACCAGTGCAGAAGAGCTCCACGTGGATAATTTATGGCTCACATAAATATCACATTATTACAACATTTTCCTGTTCACTCAGAGATAATAAGAGACGTACTCCAAATCAATATTTATTATTTTAGCTTTCCTTCCTCCCTGATGTTAAGCTTGACATCCTTCTCCTCCCCCATTTATAGCCTGCCATTGCTTACTGAACCCCTCCACAACCTCTGAGATAAGTATCTGGAGGAGATTCATATATCATGGTGGCAATAAACCAATCCTTCCAGACACATTTAACCACAATGCAATACTGTCAAGCTCTGAAGACAAGTTGTTCCCTGAGGAGCAGAACTACTGAACCTTGATTTCCTGCAGTTCAATGTCCCAGAGCTTTTCCTTTTTAACTCCAGAAAACACCTCTCTGCTTCCAGCTCTGTAAGTTCACCACAGGTCCCCTTGGTCCTGTACATGTCCCTGTAATATTTTGCCTTGCAGCTATCTCCAGTTGCCTTCACATTTCCCAGGCTTTCTGGTGACTCCACTCCTTTCTCCTTCATGCCCTTACTGCTCTTTTCTGTCTTGGGCAGGAGACAGTGGGACTAGGGTAGAAAAACAGATTGGAGATTTGCTCTGCCACCTGGCCAGCTGTGGGGCTGCCAAACCCAACACAGAGCACTAATTTGTTCAGACAAAACATGAAGAGAACCTCTGTCCTTCATCCACCTGCCAGGAGGGATTGATAAATTAGGACGACTGGGAAAGCTCCCCCTTCTCAGGTTTGGGTTGAAGTGCACAAGAGGGTCACAAGTTCCCAAAGGGCCATCAGACAGGTGACAGAAAACCCTCACCTTCTTCTCCCAGTACCACAAAGCCAAAAAGTTGCTGACCCACCCCCCTCTCTGCTTTTCAGCCAGTGGTCATCTGACTGACACAACTGCACATGATCTTCACTAGACTGACCAAACTCCTCTTGAGGCACTTTTACATGGCACCAATCACCTCTTTTCTTTTTTTTTTTTTTTTCTTTTTTTTTTTTTTTTTTTTTTTTTGATGTCTAGCACTAAATTTACATGAAATATATCTGTTGGTTATTATTGCCAATGTTGCCGACCCAAATCCATGAGAATGTCAAACTTGGTTATGCTGCTGATGTTTTGCTCTCTCTGAGGTGGAGCATTTCTTTCACTGTTGTGTTATTTACACAATTTCCTTGTTCAAAAAGAAGGGGAAAAACCACTAAATATTACTTGGTGCATAGGTAAAGCCTCAAAATGCACAGCTAAGGCAAACAAGGCCTCAGTATGCACATTTACTGGTGCAGCTCTTATAAACAAAGTTTAGCTGCCTGAATCCTGGTGATTTATACACTTTGGGCAAATATTGAGCTAATATGTGATTCATGTCCCCAGGCACGCTCCAAAGCCTCACTGTGTTCCCTCCACTGTGTTTTAGATGTGTGCAACAGAATGTTACTGTTTGATCCAAAACATGTGTTATGACTTGCTTCCCTTTCCTTTGGTGCATTTGCAGAGGTTTTTGGCAAGCTTAATTCCTTTTCAAAGATTAACAGAATAAAAGGGTCAGATTATAATTTCATTTACTTGGAGGAAACTGAGAGGGTGGGAAAAATACAGTTTTTGTCCCTCTGTGAGCCAGTAGCTGTCCCTGTGGGCACTCTCTGGCCCTGTCCTTTCTTCCATGACTCAAGTTTCACCTTCAAGTCTTGGCTTTCACCAGGAAGAAGTGAGAACATATCCTGAAAGACACTTTGACACCAATTGATCATTTTGCTCACCTAAGACTATCATTTATATGCTAACAGAATGTTCAAGGCTGCCATTCAGCTGCCAGTAAGTCCCCAAACGGGTTCTGAAGTTTTCTCAGGTCACCTCAGACTTTTAGCAGTGACTCAAGACTGACAGATCAGTCAGGGCTCCTGCTGCACTTGGGCTTCTGGGAGGTGAAATGCAGGCTGGGCTCAGTGGCCAGCTCCTGTGCAGCAAACTTGCAAGCTTGGAGAGTGACAAAGAGCATCCTTCTGCCACTGCGGCACGAGGGACGCCTGTCGCTCTGTTTTTTCTAAAGTTCTTCTAAAGCCTTTTGTTGTTTACTTTTTTGTAATGGAGTTTCTCAAGCACTTTCCATGAAAATAATGATTGGTTTGCATTCCTTTCTGGAGGAAGAGAGAATTGATGGACCGTTGGTTTGACCAGTGTGGTTGGAGAGGACAATTTTCATCCTCCAATCCATGGTCACTGTTGGAATTCTATAAATGTCGAGGTCTGTAAATAAACTGCCCCTTTTTTTGCCTTGGACATCTCAGCGTGTGATTGTTGTTCATTTGTGTCGTGCTGTGACAGACACCCTGCACAGGGCAGCCCCTCCCTGAAAGGGGCAGCCTGATTCTGCTTTTCCTTCTGCTTCCCAACTCCCAGCAGAGTCTCTCTGGACATCCAAAGCTGCTCAAGAATGGCAGGAGACATTGTGCCAGTAGCTGATGAGTTAATTGCTGGAGTGAGATTAAGGAGAAAAAGGGGCTGAGGCCGTGGTCTCAGGGGTGGTGACAGCTCAACTTCACCCAGCTAAAATCATTGCCAGTGCTACGCCCACGGCAGCACAGCTGTGTGTGGCCACACGGGGAGACACGTCACGGAACAGATCCAGATGGAAACAGCTAGTTCAGATCATTTCTCAGATCATTAGACATTTTTGTTGGCAGCCAGACAGAGGGTGACAGGGAGACAGAAGGGACAAAGGAGGGTCAGCGGAGAGGAGTGAAAATGATGCTTAAATGGCATCATGCTCAGACAAGGGCACACAGGCCAGCAAAGCCTAAATGTTGTCTTTAAGTCACTTGGCATTCTCCAGATATCACTGGAAAAGGGGATCTGGATTTCACAGGCACACAGGATTTTTCTTTAATATTGCCCAGAATCCATATCCCTACATTATTGTCATTTGATTTTGGCTTTTGGCCTGGGAGCACACAGAATGTGTATATATATATATATATATATATATATATATTCATGTACAAAATGAGCAATGAAGGTAGAAAACAGACAGGGTCAGACTGAAGTTTCCGTCTTCTGTGGGTTTCTTCAATAAATATATCAATTTTTCTGGTAGGGACAATCCTTAGTTGACTGCAGTTCACATCACAGTGTTACTGTATGGCAGATGTTTGACTAATGTTTGAGCAAGCTATAAAATACTTGAGATTGTCACTTACTCTTTGTTGGAAAACATCCCTACATCACCAAGAAGAGAGAAAGAGGAGAATGAGGAATCCACACTTCCCTTGACATTGTGTGGTGCCTTTGAACTATGGGCCTTCCTCATGCCTTGTGAGGTGAATTTTTAAGGATTCCAGTCATTGAAACGCCTATAAAATCCTTTCTTTAGCTTTAAATAAAATAAATCCAAGCCCCACTCTCTGCAGAACAAAATGTGAAGGAACACATATTGTGCAGACACATATTGTACAGTGCTGCCAACAGCTGTTGCCATAAATAGAGACTAGTATTTGAAACAGCAATAAAAATTAGAAAACAGTCTTGAAAAGATGACTTTTCACTGGTTTCCTTCTGGCAGGCAGCCTCATGTGACACACCTGAAGGGTAAGAGGCTGTTGCTTATCTTCCAACAATGAAGTCCTGACATTCTGAGCTCTCGTTATCTTCATCTTCAGACTTTTACTATCCTTTATACTTACATGTTTTAGAAGTAGATGAAATTACTATCCCACCAATATGCCTTTATTTTCTGATAAAAACAGCATTGCCTCCATGCCAGATAATGTGTTGCTGATGAATCCTAGTAAGCACTTACTCTTTTATGTAAGGTTTTTAGAAAAAGAATATTTTTTTTAGTTATTGGATTAATATGTTAAGTTTGTCAGAATAAAACAAGAGCACTTACTTATATTAACAAATGAAAGATCCAGCAAGTCCTCACAGGCATTTAGTTTAGAATGATTGTGGATTTTCTGCTGGCATGAGATCACATGAAAACTTTTGCTGCTCTAATGATAATCACCACATAAAATCTCAGATAATCATGCCTAGAAAGCAAAATTACACACTGAATTTTTTTAGGCAGCCTATAATCTGATATTAACTGGCATTCTATTATTGTTTATGGACTACACTGTCCCATTGGTCTGAGTGGCAGATTACAAATATAAACATGAAGTCTTTGTCCCAGGGAATTTGCAGTCTACTGGACAAGTTATCATAGAAATGATGAAATAACACAACCAGCAAGTAGGAGGTTTTTCTTCTTATTCTTGGGTTTTAGCAATAAAACATCACCATATTGTTAACAGGAATTTGCTGTATTTTCATCTCTACTAGGCAAACACCTCACTAGAGCATCTGAGAAATGGCTGCCATTACAAAAGGATTTCTGGTAATTAAAGGCAATGATTAGCTCAACAAGTTGAATATGACATTGCCAGCCAGCACTGATTTAAGATTACTCATTTTAGATGGCATTGTTTTCATATGTAATGTTCTCAGTTACCAAGGCATGATAGACTCTTCATTGAAAACCTATTCAAAATTTCCCACCTGGGAGTTCTAAATGAATCTAGCCACACTTTGCACCTTGTTCATATCAGCCAATATGTATTACTCAGCTAGAACCAAGGGCAATTCTCCAGTGCCTGAGAGTTAAGGAAACTTAACATGTCAGTTTTTCTAACTCAGTGCTTTACAATGCAATCCCATTGCCATATAAATCACCAATAAATAATAACCTCCTTAACACTATCTTCACTTTCCATTAACCAAAATGTTCTTAACTTTAAATTGCAAAATTAAATAAAGGAATATTGCTCTATCTGGCATTACCTGCACTGTTCATCATGTTACTATTCAATAAAATAGAATGTAACAGGATTCAACCTGTGGGTTCACTCCTAGAGAATTCTGATCAACTTCCATGTTGCACTATTTTATCTGGAAACTGGAAAGTCTGCAGATAAAATTTATATTTAAAAATGTTTCTAGGTACAACCACAATTTTATTTGGCTAACTATTTGGGAAATGCAGTTAGTCTGCAGAAGTGCAAATCAGTATTAGCTGTCTTTTTACACAATTGCTGTTGACATTTCTGTTACTTCTAGTTACTCTGCATCTATTTCACATATGCCAATAATGTATAATGCGGGCATATTTGCAATGAACTATAACAAAAACAAATAAAGGCAAATAAAGACAATTCCAACAACAAAAATACATATCAAAACCTTCAAACAGGCTCACCACAAAAACAAAACAAAACAAAAAATAAACACCAAAAAAAACCCTTAATGGTTAAAATCAAGTTTTTATCAATGTTCAGACTTCCCTCAAAGGCCAGCAAACCCAGCGTTGGATGACAGAAAGGATGCACTATTCAGTTGTGAAGTAAGGTGAGAAACTTTAGCCATTGCCATTTGCTTGTCATGGAAAATAGAAAACATGTTTTGGTGGCAGGTTTGTTAGTAGATTTCATCTAGATATAACCTTTTTCTATGTGATGGCTTACTCATGATGAGAATATACCTAATGGCAGCAGCCCTTCACTTGTTGTTTTTTTTTTTAGTTTTCAAATATATAGCTCAAAAGAAATTCTTAAAAGACATGACTACCCCATAAAATTCACTGCTTACATATACCAAAAACCCCACATATTTCACTTTATTTCCACTCTACTTTCTTCCTTCTACATCTTCAGTGAAGTTATTCTGAGCTTCATCTCACCCTTGATAATTTGTATTTCAGTTGCATCCTCCACTTTGCAGCTTCTGTATTATTTTTTCACTTCAGTTGATAACGAAGGTACAAAAAGTCCTTGTCTTGGTAGCCAAGGGTGCACCTGTATTTGTCAGGAGTCACAGTAGTTGTGAATGCTGCACCCAGGCATTCCCTGCCTGCAATTCCCTCTGGCATCATCTATCCAGCCATTCAGTGCTAGGACAGGTGAGAGTATCTCACCTGTTGCAAGCGCCATTTCCAACCTCGTGCTTGGTAGAGCAATATCAATGCCAGCTGCAGTAAATATCCTTCATATGGGAGAGGATAATCAGAGCCTGTTTCACCCCATTTGTCACAGCAGAGTTGCAAACAGCAGTCATTGGTATCTGCTGGTGCAGCTTCAGGGGTGCAGAGATGACTCAAGAATCCCTGCAGATTCTGAGAGCTGTGGCAAAACCTCCTGTGTTTGCTAGAGATCAGCAAAATTGTATTAAATATAACCCCTTTGCATAAGTTTTACATCCCCAGAATTCCTCTGTCTTCAAAAATATCAACAGTGTTGCCTCTCTAAAAGGCACACAGACAACTGGTGGACTGTCTATGTGCAAGTACCAAGCCAAAATACACTTTATTGTTCTAAGTGAATATTTCCCAGGTCTACATTTCGGTTTTCCAGTGCACTGGCAAGATACAGATTTGCTGATCCCCCAAAAAATCACTGTTTTCAGCAGTGACTATAACTGTTTTAATCCACCATCCCAGAGCTGGAGGACAAGTGCAGTGACTTTCTCACCTGCCCCCTCACTGCAAAGTTTGAGAAGTTGAGTTCATCACAGGGATTGCTGCTTGGCTGGGAGCAGAGACGTGTGCCTGAGCTCTAGAGAGTGATGTCACCTCCTTTATCTTCCAAATGCATTTTCCTCTGTCTTTGAGAAGGAATTGGATGAGGAGTGACTGATTCAATTTTTCTCCACTAGAGTCTTGCAACCCATATCTGCAGCCACAGACTGTGTGTTTGTACTGGATGCATCAAGGTATTCCTCACCAGCCTCTGTGCTCCTGATACCATCAGTCATTTTTGAATGGCTTTGGTAACTGACTGCCTAACGAGTAGATCTGTCTTCCAAAACAGTTTATTATACAAAAGAGTCCAGATCATCAAAGCAGTGATGGAACTTTAAAATTACATCTGGCCTGCTTCTCCAGACAACTTCATTCATTCCAATGTAAAGTCTATGACATGGATATAAGAAATGCAAAACGCTGTTAGGTTTTGGTTTTCAACACCTTTTCATTATCTGCATTATACTCCAAACTGATGCATGATTTATAAAAATGAGCAAAAATGAGTAAAAGAGCCAGTCAAAATGGTCTTGGCAGATATTATCAAAAACATTGTTGATCCATTCGAGCATCACTTCCAAGTGGGCAACATCAAATATAACTATTCTGTAGCCAAGAAAGGAATTCATTCCATACTAATCTAAAGAAGTGCTTCATCTCTAGCTGTGTCAAGCCTGGCAACACAGGTATTATGCCATCCCTTCAGCAGCTGCTGGATTAAGCCTCAAACTATGGTGCCAAATTCTACACCTAATCCTCAGGAATGTGTCTCCTGGAAATATTTGCCAATAGTAAACAGAAGATTGCAAATGGTTTTGAAGTCACCACCCCGGTAATGTTTCTGTGTATCCTGTGATGTTATGCACATGGCCTTTGCACAGAGCTTAATCAAAAACATTTATATTGGCAGATTCATATGTTCAGAGATGTTGGTACTTAACATCCCTGCCTGTTCCAGAGGAGATGGCAGAGAGCAGGTGGTCTGCAAAATGGTGATTTATTGCTGGGTTGCTTTTAATATGACAACAAATTAATGTCTTTGCCATGTCCTCTCGTGCATGCACTACATCCCTGGTGTGCTCTGCTGGTCTGTAACCTGAGAGGACCCATCCCATCCCTAACCCTGCTGGTTGTCTCTGACATGTAGTGTCCCCTGTTTACATCTTACAGCAATAAATTGCAAGCTTTCTTCATAGTGGCTTAAATTATCTGGATATAGTCTTTTGAGGAGCAACAAAAAAACAACTCCCCTTTTTACACAGTATCAGGTATTCTCCCAGTCACCTCCTGAAAGCTACAGAATTCTCACACACACTGTCCTGGCACAGAAGGAAGAAGCAGCACGGTGCCTTACCGAGGAATCGATGGCAGAAGTTGCCTTCCTCTACAGTCACTGAATGCTGCTCACATTCCTCATTCACCTCGTAATGTGACTGCCTAAAAAGCAGCAGTAAATGTACTTTAGGAGATTACTTTTTCCACGTGTTACTGTAAAAACTGTAGTGGCTGAAGAAGTCGTAGTCTATCAAATGAGCACAGAAGACTCAGGAGCCACACAATTTCTGAAGATCAAACTTCCGATCTGCTGACCATGGTGTAAATTCAGGGGTTACTCTTCTGAGAGCCATCCACACTTACAGTGGGGGGAACTGTTAGGAGATGTGATGAAGAGCTAACCACCACAAGCACAAAGGCCTGGAGATGGGCAGAGCACAGTACCAAGCAGAGGAAACCCCACAGCACCTGGTCTTGGGTACTCCCAGGGACCTCAGCACACGACAGCCCAACCATGGTTTGGGTGTTGGACAGGTCTGCTGCCACCAGACTGAGCAGGGTTATTGCCTCCAGGTGTTCAGGACTCACTGTGGGATGGGCATTTGGGAAATGGTGTAAAATATACTGCAGGATGTCTTAAAGGAGTCAGTGGGAATGTGCAAGGTTTATGGGCTTTTAAGGGTAAGGACCAAAGGCACGAACAGGAGGGTGAAGGCTGCTTGCAAAGGAACAAGCATGGAAAATACAGAGATAAGTGGATAAAAGGAGGCAGTTGCATATGAACAGGCTACTGGTTATTATCCTTGTTTGGTCAGGCCATGATTTTCTTGTTAAATTGCATTTCTGCTTGCTTTCTGGGGTGAGGGACCATGTTCTGTGTGCATGTGTGTGTGTGTGTGTGTGTGTTTGTGTTTGTGTGTGTTTGTGTGCAGCAGCTGGAGTCAAGCCATGGAGCAGAGGGCCCATGTGTCTGGGCACCAGTATCTGAAGAAACCAGTGTGTGTTTGTGTGTTTTTCCCTAGGGAACATCACTCCTGGGAGTGTCCATGTAGGGTAAGGGGTGTGGGAGCCAGCTATGGGGGAGGCTGGATACCAGAGAGACACCAGAGGTCTGGCAGTCAGATCCTGGCATGGCAATAGGTCTGCACAAGCTACAGAGGGACCAGTGTGTGCATGTTTGTGTGTGTGTGTGATCGTCTGGCTGCAGCAACCAGACTGGAGCTGCAGACTCATCCCTGCAGTCACATGAACGTCCTGGCCTCCAAAATATCAGCCAAGAACAAATTAATGGCAGAGAGGCAGAGTTTGGGCAGAGCACGGGATGGTGCCATGTGTGACCCAAGGACTGACATCCCCCATTCCCAACCATCAAATCACCCCACACTCCTGTGCCATGTGTGACCCAAGGACTGACATCCCCCATTCCCAACCATCAAATCACCCTGCTGAGCTGGGCACAGGAGGCTGCAGGCAGGGCTCCAGAGATGAGGTTGCCCCAGCTCCAGGTCACAAGGAGCACAGTCGTTGGCTGTGCAGTTCCTGCTCTCCCAAGACAGAAGGAGCAAGGTGCTGAAGCAGAGATGGCCACACAAGAGCAGCCCTGTGGGGGAAGACACATGTGGGAGCCCAAGTGCTTTGCAGGATTGCACTGCCCACAGACAGCCTGTGCCCACAGAGCACCCATGGGACAGTCAGAACTTGCCATTCAGACAGCCTGGTGGAAAGCCTGGAAGTGGCACAGCTGCTTCCAGGTGGACCATGCTGTGTCCCAAGGGTGTGGGTTGCAGTGGTGTTTCAGCTCCTGCCCCACAGGACAGCACACAGCTGTGAACCCAGGCTTCCTTCCACCTCTGGCTGTAGTGGCACATCTGTCTCCTGATTCAGGGGACCAGCAGGGCCAGCCCTCCTCACCCCACAGGCTGTTGGTACAAAAGAGGACAGTGGGGACACAGGCCCCTGGACTGCCCTGCTGCAGCTGCTCCTGTGCCATTATAGCAAAGCTGTGTACTTGCACTCACTTGTAGCTGGGGCACCGGTGCTGAATTCTTAATAAAACAGACTCTGATAGGTTGCAGCTAAGATGCAAACAGATGGCAGAAGGCTTTGAGCTCAGCTGATGTGAAGAGCTGTCAGAAGGAACTGGGAAGTGCTTTCCCTTTTCGGGATGGTGGGACGGGGTGGCTCCAGGCGATGCCACACATCCTTGCCAAAGGCATCACACCTTCCCACTGGTGCATCTGCAGCTCTGGGTTCCCAGGGAGCTTCCTTGGAAGCCAGTAAGGGATATCTTTTAATGCATGGAAGGTGAGGGGCAGAAGATTCACTTCCTTTAGCAATTGGCCTCACTCCAGAACTGCAATCTGACCCAGGACTCTGTTTCTAGCTCAGGAGTAGTGGAGGATTTTAACTGCCCTGAATTTGGTATTAAATGGAGAATGTTAGAAAATCCTGTACACATCTGAGAAACCACGAGCCTAGGCATTAAAAAAAAAAATGCTTCCTTAAAACTTACAAAAGTAAGAATGCTCACCTTTGAGCTCTCAATTACAAGTGTTCAGGGGACAATAGAGCTGTGCAAGGAACAGGCAATTTGTAATTGATGTGATTTATTAGGTTGTTGTTCTGCTCTATGAATATCTATAAACCTGCTGCAACTGTTACATGCATTTGTTTATTCAAATACATTTGACAAACAGTGTTCAGAAGCTTTGACAAGGTGGATTGATCATAACTAATCAAAACCTGAATAGTGTTGCAGAGTAATTTGCTAGGAGAGAAAAATAAATGTTTTAACAAACCTGGAAAGCACAGAAGTACTCGTAGGTAGTAGAAGCTGTTTTCAATATTTATTTTCTGTAGTTTCAAAACTGACTCCCAAAACTCCTGCCAGGATAACAATTGTTCCTATAGACACAGCATGCAAACCTTGAAGTTGGTAAGCATGTTCCCCTCAAACTGAATTAATTTAAAAACTCAGCCACTGTTTGCATACTTTTAATTACATACAAAGAACTGGCAGTGCAAGTAACAGAAAATAAAAAAAAAAATGCAAAGAGAAAAGTCATGCCTTAAAAATTAAGCTCCTTGTTCAAGCCCCAGTAGGCAACATCAGAGCTGGCCCTGAAGAATAAAGAGCAGAAAAAAGAAAACCAGAAAACAGTTCTCATTTTTCCCAAGTTGCATCCAGTGAACTTTCCTTGCTTTGCTCTCACTTTGTGCAGACTGCTACTGTGATAGTGAAGCCATTTTCTTTGCCTGGAAAATGTGAATATTCCCTCTGAAGAGCCCTTGAAGCATGGCAGGAGGAAATACTGCAGGGAAGAGAGGTTTCTCTGCAACTAACCATAATGGATTCCTTTCTATTCCTGCGCTAAGGGACTTGCTTCAGAGCAGAAGAGTAGCCTGGCTCCCTCAGAGATAATGTTCCCTGTATCAAATGGAGACTGAAAGGGGAAATATTTTTTCCTTGGGCACTTGTCTCTGATCCTCAAGGGGTCTAACATTGTATAGGGCCAAGGCTGGTGAAGGATTTGTGGTCTAAGAATTAAAGCAGGAGGAAAGAGAGATAGGACCCCTGGATTACAGCCTCTGCTCTGACATAGAGGTAAATAGTCACTTACATTCGAATAAAAACTTCCCCTTTGAATTATTTTTTTCCATTCCCTACCAATCCCAGCTTATCTCTCCATAATGGCCTTCACTTCTAAAATCAATTTATAACTGATCAGACAGCTAAAATAGCTTCTTACAGTAGGTGTCTCTAGTCAATGACTGATTTGCATTAAGAAAGATATGACAGCCAAGTGTGAAGAGAAAAGAATGATAGTTTAATTTTAGAAAAATTCCACATTCATCTGAGAAACGATTACTAAGCACTGTGTATGTTCATACATAAATTACTTCTAAAAATGTGAAAAAAGATATTAAAATGCTAAATATTTTCTTGCAGTGGGAGCAGGAAGGCCCCAGATCAGGTGCTGTGGCCTTTTGCAGGAGGGGATGAAGGAGCAGCACACACATCCAGTGGCCCTGACTGTGGCACTGAGTGAGGGGAGCAGCTCAGGGGGATAGGAGTAGAGGGATGCAGGAGGAGAGGGAGGTTGTGAGAGAGAGAGGCCAAAGCACCTTCCAGCCCCTCTGGGGAAGGGGGAGAAGCCTTGTGCTCCCTGAACACTGGGACACCCCTCCTGCCAGCCCTGGGGACAGCAGGGACGTGTCACTGAGGGAACAAAGAGCCAGGTTCCCACCCAGGCAGGCTGGGAGTGCCAGCCCACTCCAGCTCCAGCCCCTACAGAGCCAAAGGCAGCTCTGAGGAGCGTGACACAGTCGTAGGGGGACGTGCCAGGAGCCAGGTGCCAGCTCCCAAAATAAGTCCTACAGCTTGTCAACAGAGCTCTGTCATCTCTATCCAGAAAAAGACTAATAGTGGGCTGACGCCTGGCACTGACAAATTACCAGGTTGCTAGAGCTGGGATTTGGATTGGCTGCTGGAGGTTTGTTTTGATTTTTTAAGTGTGTCTTTATTTTACCGGGAAAAGCTTTTTTCTTTGTCTGCTCGTGGTCCAAGCTGGCAAAAAGCAGCCTGAGGTCTCCCATAGAGGAAGCCCAGACCCTGCCAGGGCCTGTGCACAGGCATTCAGAGGCAGCAGAGACCAGCAAGATAAATTGAAGGCTCAGAACCTACAAGGGAAGGGAGGGAAAGAGTCAAGAGGTGAGAAAGGGGTGTGAGGACGCAGAAAGACAAGGAGAAGGTCATTGCAAGACCATTAGAGCATATATTATGTTTTTTACTAGATGTGTCTCATTTTTCAGTGTCAAGAAGAGAATGTGTATGCAGTGTTTGTCCCACGCCAACACACCCTGAGAGAACAGACATCAGTCACCGGCTGTGTCACGTTTTTATTAGCTAAGTTTCACAGAATCATCCCTCCAAGTAGGGAATAACTCCATGCATCACAGCTCAGGTTTGACAGGAACATTAAAGGCAATATGTACTTTGATAGATCAATCCAAATTTGGAGGCAGCAGAGGCCAGACTTGATGTAAAAAATTATTATTTCTTATTAAAAAGTTAAGTTTGTAGCCCTCTAATGAAGATCTCACTATCTTACATAAAGGTCTGTTTCAAACAACCCAAACTTGTGCTATCTGACATTTTAATTAGTTTCATTTCATTGCCTTGGATTCATCCTGTCTTCTTGCATTATAAGTCCTAGAGCATTTGACACTCTAATGTATAAGATCATTTTAGAAAGACAGCAAACTTTTATTAATGTTGACTTGGTTTCTACACACTAGAACCCTGTTATTTGACGTATCTGCTCTGCACATCACAGCACCTTCCTGAAATGTAAAGGGAAAGAGTTTCCTGGCTTCATTCAGGAGAAGAAAATTATACTGAAAATAACTGTATATTTTCTGAGAAGAAAATACTGTATATTACTCTATAAATTGCATGGAGGACCAGATCTTTTAAGGATTTTTGCTCTTAGGAGAAAACACAGAACAGGAACTTCTCTTCCCAGAACTGCATAGCCATGAGTACCAGCAGAATGTCTCCAAGTTCCCTCACACAGAATTCTCAATGCATTTCCTACCAGAGGCAGGAATAAGTAATTCTTTCATATATGGACTGGTCCAAAGACTGAAAGGCAACAGGAATCTCCTCAGCAGACTGGAGAGCTCAGCTCAATGAGAGCAGCATGATTCCATCGTCTCAGTACGACTGAGGACACTTTTTTGTGTTCTTTTGCAGATATAGCACTGTGTGAGGGACTTCTTTTTCCCATGAAAATAATTTAACTAGCCCTTAAAAAAATCACACCAACGTAGCATGACACTGAAAAATTTCAGTCCTTTCAAAAGCACTCTGAAACTATGGAGAACTCAAGTTTCTCATCCAAGGGACTAAAGAGTAAGTTGCTTTATTTTGCACAATTTCATCTCAAAATTTTTAACAGATTTGTCTGAAACAGGCAAATATCAGTATTAAGCAATGCATTTTAGACAACAATTTCACGCACTCACAGAGCGGTCAAAATACTATATAACAGAATGATTCCATGGTAAAAGGATTATGCTGGCTTACACCAAAAGCTCTGTGTCTAATTTAGGACTTAGGCATTTTGAGTAATAAATTTAAAAAATCATGGGAAATTAAATTTTTTCATCAGCAGTGCCGAAGTCTTACAGATGAGTTTGAGTCAATTGACTGAAATTGGAGTTGAAAAGCACCATCCCCCATCCAGCAATGGCTCCAATTTTCCATCATTGAGGGCAGAGCCAGATTCCAGGAATTCAGCTCTCCAGATCCACATTTGTTAAATCTGTGTTCCTAGACACAATGTACAGATTTTCACCCAGGACTTCTGTGCAAGAGAACACCCTCACTGCCTTTGTTGATCAATTATTGCTGAAATTACATTCCAGTGTTTCTGAAAACAGCTCAGCTGGCTGGAACCTAACAGGAGCCACGTGCCAGAAAAATCCTCAAAGATTTTTTTGTTCTCTGGATGAAGCTAACAAAAAAACCCACTTTTCCTTTCTTCCCCAGGTAGAAGCTTCTTAATCCACCATGTGAAAAGGAAATCAAATCATGCCTTTTCTTTTTAGATGGTTTGCTCTTTTTTCAGGGCTTCAGGAGGAGTAGCTTGCTCTGGACCCCTGGCCTCATTTTTTTACAGCAAGCTGGCATTGCTGATTTGATGGGCTATGTCCCTGTGGGAAGTGAAGGAGCACCCCTGGGATGGATTCTCCCCACCAGGAGTCTCAGAGGAGAGCTCTCAGGCAGGAGAAGGGATCCCCTCTTCCCCATCTAACTGCCCCAGGATGCTGAAATGCTTTCACTCTTCAGTTGTCTGCTGCTGGTCTGAAGGGTCTGTGTAAAAAATACAGAATCTGCCTTAAAGATCTGGGTGGTGAATTTTTGTTCTTTGTCAACAAGGCAAGACCAGCTCAAGCCTAAACCCCACCCAAGAATACCCAAAGGTTTCCACAAGACACACACACTGGAGGACTGGCTGCAGGTTCAGGGAGGACATCTCCACCATCTTTAAAGGGTAGTTCTGTGAGGACAGCAGAATATGACACATTTCTTGCTCTGCTCTATTTGTTGGTATCTGGAGACAAACAAAATAGACCCCTCACACTGCAGTGCCAAGTGCCCTGCCACGGCGTGCTCCCTGCTTTGGAAGCCTCCTCCTCTCCTCCCTGGCTCTGCACTCCCACAGTCAGTGTAGAGGCTGCAAATCCAGCCCTGAACAGCCCCCACAATCACCTTAAATGACTGTCTGGCACAGTCAAACAAACTTTTCCTTTCCAGGCACATCTGAGCAAAGCTCTGGACTTTTCCGATGCAAGGTGACATTCTGTTATTATTATGTGACTCTGGGAGCCAAAACCCTGCTGGGCCCCTCCGTGACCATGGAAGGCACCTGGCTGCATGAAAGTAGCCCTGCTCTCCCATTTACCCAGCTAAAACCCAAATATTTACTCCCAAACTGAGCTGAGTTGCAGCTCGTCTGTACCAGCTGGTTATCCCATTGAGCAAAGAAAGGAGGGAAATGGATTTCTTCCTGTTTTCCTTGCTGGTCAGAAGATTAAAAGCAATATAGTTGTGTTGGTCCCTAGGTATTGTCTGATTAATATCCTGCTAGCCTGCTGGCAAATTGCCAGAATCACTTCTCTTTAAATGAAAGACTGTTTCTTGTGCTTAAATGGATTTTATTAGCATAACACTAATAATTCAGCACTTAAAACCCAGAGAAAATATTAAAAGTAAATATAGGCATGCAGTGCCTACCAAGGTTCCTTCCTGCTTTCTTTCTGGGTGGGCAAAGAACTACAGTGCATCAGATATTTCACCACTACAGTCAGGTCAGAAGGGTCTAACTTCTACAGGAAAGGGCCTAGGAAGCCAAAAGGAGAGCAGCCCTGAGAAATTCCTTTTTCCCAGCAGCATCTAGCAGCTTGTCCCTACTGGTTTTAAATGGTGTTGATGAGGTAAGGTGTAACACAGAGAAGTCTTCTTCCCCTGCCCTCAGGTTTCTTGGCCACAACTCAGACTTTCCCAGCTGAACCTCATCTGCTGACCCATATATCCTCTCTTTCTCTCACCTGGCTCTTCTAGCATGTATCACATTAATGACCATTCTGAATTCTCCAGCTTGTCACTTCCTTCAGTCTTCTTTGCAGCAGAGGTTTGTAGCCAAGTTCAGTTTAGAGGCCACTGCCACGAGGCTGGAGTCAGCAGCCCACAAGGTACCTGAGATTGCTGCATTTATTCAGTGTTATTCATGTGTTTGGAAATGCAGCTAGGGCAAGCCTATCATTCGCCTACTGTCTGCAAACTCATGTCAACAGGGATTTCAGAGGAGATAACTCCTTCCTGTCACCTCTAGCAATGGTTGCTTCCCAAACAGTGCTCCCTGAGGGACTCACATGCCATAGAAGAAGATAAATGTTCTGAGGACACACACTAAAAATACCGTGTGTTAATCCCCCAATTAAGAGCCTCTGGAGGAGAATAATGAGTGATCTGTTAGCAGTTCTGTAGGTTTGCAGTTGTCTGATATCCCACATCTGGGAGCTACTGCCCTCAGGTAGCAGCTAATTGGCCCCAGTTACCACAGTGCCCCGCAGTCCTTAACGTGTGTGTCATCACTCCTGCTCAGTAAAGCAAAAAAGGACTGATTTCAGCTCGACAGACTTGGAGCTGCATTTCAGAGAAGGCAGGGAACTGACTTTACAGTATTACACTCCATGTATAAATCACAGGACGAGGCAAAATCCAGGTCCTGACAAGTACTTTCCTTTTGCAAGGGAGAAACTGGCTACAGAAGATGTTTCTTTGGGTCAAATACATTTATTTACGAGGACTGCAAAAGTGCTGCTTCCCTGTCAAAATCAAACAACCAGCATGTTCTTCACCTAGCCCCTCTTGGCCAATTCTGTAACAAAAAAAAAGCTGTTGCAAGGCCTTTTCTTGAGCAAAGATCCAGTGATTGCTCTGTCTCTCTGGTTTTGTGTTACTTTCTGCCTCTGTCTCTGCAGAAGTCCTGCTCCTCCTCTGGCAGGCACACAAAGATCATTACCTCTCACTCCAGGCCTTGCTCTTTTATTCCCACAGGCCTGTGTAATTCAGCCTTTGTGGGATCTTAAGAACTTGCTCCCGTGGTTTTAGAGACTTGGTACAAACAGAGAGCCCTGTTATTTGTAAGGTTTATCTCTGAGCCCACTCACCACCCCCTGCAATGCACCCAGGCTCTAACAGTGCTGAGATAACTCAAGATATATATATATATATATATTTTTAGTTTTTTTTTAAAGACTCCATCTGCATTGATTTCAACAGGAGCTGGATGCCTAATCTGCTTATACACTTTTGAAAATCCTATTAAGTGCCTCTTTACTGCTCTAGGTGCCTAAATATACTTTTCTTAATTTGGCTCTGAGTGATTTGCATCCGTCATCAAGATTTTTGAGAGTGTGGCTCGAGGGGAGAGGCCTCCCTGTCACAGCCCCTCCGTGCAGTCTGTCACTTGCTCAGATACCCAAATGGGGAGCTGAGCTCCTGTGAAGATGCTGTGACAGTGTGAAGTGTGTCTATTAAACTGTGAACACTCTTGGTGCTGCTGCATCCCTGTCCCTCCTGCGCTGAGCACGCGTGTCCCCTCCCACCAGAGCTTTCCCCATGGGCTTCTCACGGCCTCATCTCCCTTTCCACCACTGCCTCAGACACAAACAGTGTCCTGCAGCAGGTCCCAGCTGCAGGTGAAGACACAGCTCCTTGGTGAAAGCAGGGAAACACGTTTTGGAAGGGGGGAAGGCATGGTTTGGCTGCTCGGGAGCAGCAGCCAGGACAGCATCAGTGTCTCATGGCCATCCTAAAGAATTCAGTGCCTGTGGCTCAGAAATGCCTTTGCTCAGCTGTTTTTATCTTCCCTGGTTTGCTCTTCCTGAAAGGAAGTCACAGGCAAGAGAAACTGTGAGAGGATATAGATCTGAGAGGCTGAAAAGAGCAGTTTGTGCTAAGCACTTCTCAGTTTGGAGAAAGGGCACTGAAAACAGATCTGTGCATTTGAACCAACACTGGATGCAGTAACTGCTTCCTGCACTCCCTGGACATTGAAGTGGGGCCAAGAAAGGAAACTGGCCATGGCCAGGCTGGTACCCACCTATGGACAGCTTGGGAAAGATGGGCCCTGCTGGCATCCTCAGCAGCACTGCAAATCTCATCAGAAAGGAGAAGAGAGGAAATTAGCACCTCGAGAATTACAGTTTAAACAGTGCTCAGAGCACCTTTAGCTGTTCTGAAGATGAAAAGAAACTTGGAAAGAGGGATTAAAGGTAGGATGGTCTGGTTTTGATACAGAAGAACAACTATTTTAAAAGCAATGAAAAATGGGAACATATTTCAAGATCTAAGCATACGCTCAGAGAAATCTAGAAAAGTGCAAATATGGAAATGTTCTGAATCTGGTCAGATCTTTCTCCTCTTACAGGCCCTATGCTGCAGCCCAGAAAGCCTTGATAAACCAGAGCCTAAAAGTCCACTTGGCCTTTGCCACTGATTTCTCCCAGTATTAGTTGCAATTAATCACAGGCAGCACCTGAAGTGCACCAGCCTTGTTAAGGACTCGGCAGTGCAGGATCCAGCCTGTGAGCTTCAGTCAGCAATTTCTGAGCTCTTGGGTCTTTCCTTGCAAAGTGTCAGCTTGGGCAGGCCTCACAACACATCTGTGCTCCAGTCCTTGCCTGTAATACTGTAGTAATAATGGTGGCCCCAGGCAATCCTTATGGGTTGTTTCCTTACCACTGGCAGTGGACACTCACAGCTGTAGTGAGGACAAATCACCTTTCTGCAAAGAGTGAATTAAATGTCCATGCAAACAATCTAATCAGTTACAACTTGCTGATAGACACCAAACAGGCAGAGAGTCCAAATCCAGAAGAAAACAATTTAAAAGAAAAAAAATATTATCTGTTCATCATCCCATTGCAACTGTGCAATGAGCAGAGGAAGGAAGAAAAGGTTGCCCTTGTTCTTGATGGAAACTGATGAGAATATTCTTGCCCTTGGATCTGCCAAGCTTTCAAGGAAGATCCCCGAGCTGGATATCCTCAAGGAGCAAATGTTAACTAACAAAGAAAGAGTTGGACAGGCTCTCTTTCTTGGGAGAGGAGCAGGGCTTCCCTCAGTGCCACTTCGCATGAGACCCAGAGCCAGCGGCCAGAACATAACCTAATTAGGCCAGAAAGGGTGATTAGCTGTTTATTTTGAAGATGTTCAAACCATGCACTCACATTATACACTGCCCTGGGAGAAAAAGGATGCTGTTTATAGTTCCAGGCCTACGGGATCAGCAAAGTTTATTTTCCCCTACAAATGAAGGCTTGTTCTACTTACATTCTTTCAACTCAGATTGGATCTGTTTATTTTCACTCATCTGCAGGAAATGGGAATATTTCAGCCTAATATTTTGAGTCCAGGGAAGCAGTTTGTATTGCTTAACCATGGGCAATGGCAAATTAGTCACAGCCTTCACATGATACCTCAAAATGTTTGTTTAATAGTAGTACCATTAGTGGGAAAAGGATTTACAAAACCCCATCATGCAAATTCTGCTTCTTGAACCTTTTCTGGAAGGCATGAGAAACTTTTTTAAACCCCCCCAGATGACTGGTATTCCACCCTGGAATATGGAGATGATCAAGTTGTCCCTCTTCTCAGCAGGCACTCCAGTGTTAATGCTGAGCTCAGGAGTTTAATGCAGTATTTTCAAAGAAGCTCCCTGCTTCTTTATTGAATTTAGCTCCTGATTGTCTTGAAGCAGAGCACTGAGAATGGAAAATGCTGGTGGGAGAGAAGGGAGGTGCAATGATGGTCCACACATGTGGCTTCTGGTCAGAGCAGTGGCAACAGGACAAAAATGTCTTCATAATATATAAAGCACACCCTGCCAAAAGCTACAATGGGATCCGTCTTCAGTGTCTCCAAATATTTGTTTGAGTTGGCTTATATTTAGTTATAAAACAATCCCTGTTCACTACAGTATGTTAACAGGATTTGTTTGTGTGCTTTGATCTTCTATTTTTAATCATCTCTCATGTCCATGAAGCCTTTGGTAAGATTCTCCGTTGATAAAAATGCTCAAATTATAGCAAAAGGACTGTGAGGTGACAATATATCTTAGAGAGGGTTTTAATTCCTTTGAAGTTAAGCTTTTTTGATGGTCAATTAAATTATTTTAATTGTATCTTACTTATTTTAAACTTAAATCAAGATTATTTTTCAACTGCTGGAATTGAAAAATTCTGCAAGAGCCAGGCAACTGCAAGTGCTATGAATGTAAATTTTGTCTGTTGCATGCATTCAGCAGAAGAAACAATCAAAAATGCACCAAATACTGTGATGAAAACAGAAATTACTGGCAACCAATTATGAAGATATGGAGCAGCAGAAGGTACAGTGTGTTACATACATTATGGGGCTGCCAGAATAGGCTACTTAAGGATGTACAATAATAATTTAGACTGTTGATCATAATAATCTCATGCTGGCCATAACTGTCTGGCTGTTACTTTATGCTTCCCCAGCCTGTTTGCTGAATCTGTTTGCTGATTCCTGCACTTGTTTATAGTTTGCAAATTGTTTGAGGCGAAGTGAATTCTGCTGTTTGTTTGTTTTGCTGGCTCTCCAGAAGGGAACGGGAACCTCCGTGATCTCCTTCGCTGAAAATAACTTAAAAATCCCTAATGGATGCTGTAAAAATTCTCCTCTAGGAAAAAACAAACTCAGCTGAACTCTAGCTAAATTAACTGATACCCTTCATGATCCACCAGTTTTCATGATGGATTATGGGGAAGATTTATGAAGTTCAGAGATAGGATCGTGTTCCTCCCTCCTCCTTCTCCTCCTCCTCATGGCAGGGTCCTGCCGGCTGCCAAATGAGCTGAACTTCCCCACTGCACTGGACATAATCCTCCAGTTCCCTGGTTTAAGGGAGCCTAGAAGGATCACTTTCCAGAGTAATGAGGGTTAGATGCTTCCCAAGATAGCCAGACAGCCTCCATGGGTTTTTAAGATGAGCCAGTGCTTGAGAAGTCACCAAGTGCCTGTAGCCTTTACCTGGATGTTTTTTCCCTTCTCTTGCTCTGACACATCCAGCTTCCTGGGAGCAGGTTTCTCATGCAGACCCCTGAAAAGAAACTTCCTTGAGGAGCACATGTTTTTCTTGTTTGTTTTCTTCCAAATAGTTTCCTTTTTGTCCTGTTCTTGTGAAAAAAAAAAAAATAAATGTATCTGTTCCATTTCCAAGCATTCCCTGTGATTGCCAGGACAACAAAACACACCAAGGTAGAATCACTTGATTTACAGGGTTTTCATACAGCTTTCCTGTGGGGTTTTGGTTGTTCCTTGTATATGATCAAGAAGTCCAACACAGACAGTAATTTAACCAGAAGTTTGGTGTCAGCTCTTCAGGGGTAGGAATATTTCAATATTTCAGATTGTTCTATTGTTCATAAGAAAAAAAAGTAGTTAAAATCTGATTAGCTGGTTAATTCTCTGGCAATATATGACTGACAAGCATTCATAATATTTACTTATGATTATTAGTCATTTCTAGCCTTGTTAAAAATTTTCAATATTTCTGTGGAATTTACTTGTAGGTTTTCTGAGGCATTTTGACAAAATCCATTGGAGTATAGCTGTTTTCTCCCAATACACATAGGAATTTATGCTAAATTGGATAACAAAGCTGCTTGGGTTGGAAAACAAATTAATCCACCCAGTCATATATGAAATGCCCAGAAGAAACAGAAGAATAACAGCTTTTCTACATTTGACTTCTGTAAAGAGAGAATGAAACATCCTTGTCTCCAGGGATCTTCGAGTCCCCACTCCCATCCTTCAAGTTTTATCTTCCCTCCCCAGATGCAGAATTTCAGGAGCAGAATTAAATGGTTTAATGAGAAGAGGTGATCGTGGCAAGAGGGGACACTGTCAATCAGGGAACAAGTCCATGGCCACGTGAACATCCAGGATAAAATGCTCAGTGCAACCAGACAGGCAGTCCAGGGGCTGCTGGGGGGGAGCAGAAGTGGGATCTGAAGGTTTGATAATTAATGGCAAGGTGATCACTACAGTGATGGGGGTCTGTGCTGCTGTCCATCTCAGGCAAAAACAGAAGTTTAAATGCAGGTTTTTCTCTCCAGTGACCTGGACCTCTTGCTCACATGAAAGCATCCAAACTTAGCAAAACAAATCCCACCCTCTCCTAAGGCTGCCTGCATTCCCTGAATTGCTCAGGAGGGAACACTCTTCCCTTTCTCCTGCACTTGCAGCTGCCCAAGAGGAGCATGGGTGCTCAAACTTTGTTTTGAAAGAACAGTGCCCCTGTTGGGGAGCACCGGGAGAAGTGCTTGCCAGGATTAAAGGAGGAAGAAATTGCATGTGTTCAAGTAAAGGGTTTCTAGCAGAGTCCAACGGAGGCACAAAGGCATCAGAAATTCACCTCAGGGGAAATCCTAGGCTGCATTTTCTCTGGAAAAAAACACCTAAGCTTTACACCAAGGATGTGCCTGACAAAGGAATCTGACTGGCAAAGTTCATCCACATCTGCTGTTTTTTAAGAAAGGCATAAAAGTATATTTAATGCAGCGTTCAGTTATTTGCTCTTTGGAAATCCAGTTCCCAGGGAGTTACTCTCTCATTCTGCTTTATTGGTTTTCACTCTCTCCCAAGATCTGTGCAGTTCAGCTCCATGGTAACTCAGGAACTTCCTCAGTCGCTTACATATTGATGTATACAAGGAAAGCACAGTGCTAATACACTGTTTGAGCATCTCTAAGGTATATTTAAAATATCTAGGAAGTGTGGCAGAGTAGGATTTATAGAGGATACAGAACAGTGCTGCCTTGCCTTAAGTGGTAGTGATTGTCTCTTGGGAAGATCTACCAAGTCACTCCAGGCTTTGCAACAACTCAAGTCATGCTAAACTCCTGTCCACACTGTTAAGCAACATTTGCTCTCTCTGTCCTCCAGAGACTACAATAAAAAAATATGAGGTGATTAAAAAGGGGAAGCAAAACAGAGAGAAAAGGACTTGCCCTGTAGTAATTAGCTGTGTCTAGGCTTACTAGACAGGTGCTACTGATTTAACAGGCAGGATATGTGCCCTGTAATCCTCGTTCTCTACTGATCTACAGCCCACCACCACTCTGCTCAGCCTGCCAGGCCTGGGGTTTTTTACAAAGAGCAGAAATGCTAGAGGGGCTGGTGCATGTCCACGTTCTGCTCAGACATGTGCATGCATAATCAGAAAGCACTTCAGGCATTAGGAAACAGAAAAGCCATAACAATTCCCACACAGACCTGAAATCAGATCCCTGGTTCCTAAGCTTTCATCCTGGTGCCCAGTCACCAGCTGGCTGCTCCTGTACATGACACAGATCCAGTTACTTTGAATATAGGTGTGCTGATTTTTATGAATAATGATGGGGTCCAGAAAAAAAAAGCTTAGTGCAAGCTGCAGTTCTGGACATGCTGTGAGGATTTATTAGTTCATGCCACGAGGACCTGGTGTAGAGCATTTAAAGCTTTAGCAGCATTCTGCACCTTCTCACTGTTATTAGCTTTGAATATCCTTGGGATTAATTTTTAAATACTTCAGAGAAGATGACTAGAAAAGTAGAAATTACTACCAGAAGGGGAAAAAAAAATTCCACGTTTCGGGAGAATAATAAAGCTGCATGTTACCCTTTAAATCTTGCACTGAGAAAAGGAGAAGGATCACCTTCTACTATTTCAGTTGGAGTGAGGGACCTGCACTAAGGTATATGTACAAGCACAAGGGCAAGGAGCTAAAGATCTATATCAACATGTCCTGAGATCCTTTGGAATGATTAATTTTTCAAGGAACTGTTCTACATTGAAAAGCCCACCTTTGAAAATTGGCAATGAATTAACCAAGGACGTCAAACAAAAGACTCTTGCATCTGGCTACACTATTGAACATGTCAGAGTAATCACAGGATCCCCACTCCCTCCACTAACAGCAGGCAAGCACCACTCCCTGGCAGCAGATCTGGAGATGGAGATCTTCCCTTGAGAGTTTCACAGAGTTCCCAGCTGGTCTACATCATCCTGCTGCTCTGGAAGTGCTTCCTTCTGAAGGACGCTGCTGTGCAACATCAGGGTCATTTGAGTTGAGGTTCAGTTGGTGGAATGCAGCTTTCTGCACTGTGTGTGTTTATCTGTAATCCCACTGCTAATTTCTGAAGCTGAAGCAAGGCCAAATGCAGAAAAAATGAAAATAGTTGGGTTTTTGTCCATGTTGTAAAGTCCATATGGACCGTTGTAGTATGAAGCTCTTTATTCTTACTGATACTACTATTGTTATTATATTTTTCATTTTGAAGCACCAAACAATAAGAAAAAAGTTAGGAGTTCATAATTTATTTGATTAAAAGAAGGGAAACTCAGCCAAGTACATAAAAAATATATATATGTAGAACTATACTACTGCTACAGAAAATACATTTACGTGGTCAGAATCCAGATCCAGCCTGTGCAGATAAAAATGGTGAAAGAAAAGCTACTTTACTTCTGGAGACATCTGTTGTCTGCTGCTAAACAGGAAACTAACTTCTAATTAGATAATGTTACAGAAGATGTTTGGCAATATTTGAAGCATCCTGCATGCTGCATCTTGTTAGAGCTACCTGACTCATCAACATTTTGCTTTTGCAGTTAAGTTTAGCCATACCATGCTAAAGCAAAAGATAAAGAGTCATCAGATCTGTAAGTAAATAATAATACAGTCACAGGAGCTACCTCTTATTTAAGGTTTCAGAACAACTTTGGGTTTAAAGTTCATTTCATTAGAATGCTTCAGCACATTCCTCTCTGCACTGCTCTGTGGTTAGATCCCAATCAGAGGAAAATATTTGAAAGTTGCAGGTTTTAGGAGGAGCTGCTCTTTCAGAACACAGAATCAGCAATTTGGGACTCTCCATACGGAAAGTTTTGTGCATTTATAATTCAAAATAGGCAAAATTGAACCGAAGTTTTCTCACTGGCCATGCTGACAATGAAGACATGGAATATTTTTTGCCAAGAACCTGGGGGAGAAATAAATATAAAAGTGATCTCCACACCCAGTATAACCCGATGAGAAGTTTAGTAAAAGGGTAAAAGTACATCACCTGTCCTATTTCTAATTCTATCCTACTTTGATGGCTGGAGATACATTATATATTATATATGTCTGGGGGATTATATTAATCAAGTTTCCATAGAACTCCCCTAGTTCTGCCCTTGTACCTATCTAATGGAAAGTGAAGGCCTCAGCCTACAAAGATCATCCTGAAATTCACTTCTAGCCTATCTCCTTTTATGAATATTCTTGGCAGATGCTGGCAATGAATACACTCAAGCAGTCATTTAAATTCTGCTGCTTTCTCGGGAAGGGAATTCTTTACAAATTATATTTGGTAGCATCTACTAATTCATTCATTCTCTTTCAAATGCCAACTATAGCCTGATCCTGTATGAATGTTCATGTAAAAAACTTCCCCTTTAAGCATTGAGACTCTAAGACTCAGAAGTGAAAATACTTGAATTGCTGATTTTATTTTCTAAAAAAAAAAAAAAAAAAGAAAATTATCCTGAAAACAGCACATTTCTATATGATGTTTCCACCTTGATTAAATTACACACTTCCCACTGGAAAAAAAAATCCATTTTCCACTCTCTATTTATAGAAGAATCAGTCCACCTTCCTGAGGTTTCTCTGCAGTTCAGACAAGGGCAGTTTGCACTTTGCACCAATCAGCTGTTTACTGCCTTAAAAAATTTGGCTTCTATAGGATGAGTCACCAAGCACAGAAGATTCAAAGATCAGAGAACACTTTGCTGTGCCTAATTTAATTGCTAAAGTGTATTTAAATCCTTCTCTGGGTTGGAGTTCTCAGTTTATACCACAACGTTCAACGGACAGCAGGTTTCGGTGAAAATGCCACTGTGCAAAAATCAAATGCACACTCTGGAGTGGCATTTCATGTGACAGCTAATTAGGAACTTCAGCTGATAGATGATGGACCTGGGGTAAAACTAAGGCCATTGCAGACTTTGCACTGCCTGCTTCTGGGATTTCTAACACTTTTTTCATCTTTATTAAACAGTCTCATTATTTTGAAGAACAATAAATTGTTACAATTAAATCTTCTTTACTGTTATCTTGTTTGGGAGCTTCTTCATGGATCATAGTCTTTCCTGAAATTACACTGTGTAAATATTATTATTTGTGAGATGGAACTAAGCTTAGTGAGTAAACCAAATAGATGCACAAATAAATAGACATTCTTCAGTGAGCAGCTTTGTTCTGAATAGTTTTGGACACGTCCATTAATTTGTCCTTCTGCAGGCAGTGAACAATAATTTCCCCACCCCAATTCTGGACACTGAGGAGCAGAAGGCTTCAGAAGTCCTTAGGCAACCTTTTAAAATCATCCACATTTTTAAGCAGAACATGAAGTACCTTCAAAGCAGACATCTCACCATAGCATGCATTTGTTCAGAAACATCTATGTGGTTATCATCCTGTAAGTGCAGTGAAACAGGTAATAAAAATCATGAAAACTTACATTTTTGCATCTGCTGAATTCCTAAAATTACCCAGTGGCAAAGCAGTTATGAAATGAAGAGGAAGAAAGTTATCGAAAACTACCACAAACTCTGAAGTCAACACTGACAGAAAAAGGTGGCGGGTGTCAGATCAGATGAAATAACTTGTGATTGCATACCACAATGTGACTTCATTAAAGGTACAAACAAATTTAAGCCTGAGGTTATGGAATGGACTTTAATTTGCCTTCATAATGTCTAAAACTTTCAGAAAATGTTGGCAGAAAAAGAAAATAAAGACAACTGTAAAGAAGCTCTATTTTTTTTGTTGTTGTTGTTAGTATATAATCAAAATTGAAATAAGTCTTAGGTTGAAAATCGGAAATAAGATCTGGATTCTAATTAATTGGGTAAAATCATGTAACTAGGTAAAAAATAATTCATGCTACTTTGAGCTTGAAAGAAAAAAAACAAACATAACTAAGTGAAGAAATGCATTTTACCTGCTGTGCTCAGCTGAGTTCCTGTTGCTTATCTGTTCAAAGGTACTTATGTTTTTTATGTGAATCATGTCAGCAAAAGGAGATCTCTACTTTTAAAAAGAGGTACCCTCTGATCCAGTGCAGTGGTCAGTGGACCACTCCTGATCATTCATCCCAGTTAACTCCTAGGGTATTGCCTTGAAAGTTCTGTTTTGGGCTGTTCCAGCCAGGCATTTCCAACACAGGATTGCTGCTGAGGGACTCCTTCTTAGCATTTTATAAATTCAGGCCCTTCCACAGAACCCAGCTGCAGAATCCTCTTCGTCTCCTTTCACTGAGCCATCCAGGCATGGTCAGGGTGAGCTGTATCACTGCTTTTCAAGGGGTTTTCTTCAAAGGGTTTTCTTCAAAGAGTGATCAGAGCAAGGCTTTGCTAACTCAGCCACCCCAGCAGAGATCCTGCAGCACAGAGATGCTGCTGCACTCCCAGCACAGGTATAGATCTGGAGGGTAGGGTTCATTTTGCTCAGGAAAGTAGAGCTACGGGGAAGTTCCCAGTGTTTTTGTTTTGATTTGTTTTGCTTTGCTTTAATCAAGTTAAGCTACAACAGCCATGTTCAAGTTGCACAGCATAAACAGGGGGATTTCTTCAGCTCATTCCCATCCATTGCGCCGTGCCACACTTGTGCCAATGTGATTTTAAAAGCCAAAGCTTTTCTTTCTGACTGGCTTCTGTCTTAGACAAATTCCACACATCTGAATACGAAGATCATTCCAGTACAGTTTTAGATATGAGACTTCATTATTAAACATTACCGAGGTATTTAATCTCTGTTTGACAAACAAAGAATATTAAAAAAGATAAACTGGAGAATCTGAGCCACAGGAGGGTCTCAAAAGGTTCATTAAATAAAAAAAAAACAACAGGAATTTAACTCCTAACCCCAAAGGATAATAGCAAATTGCTTCTGTTGGCATTTCAGTCGGATTTTTTTCAGATTTCTCTACAGGTTAAAAAAAAAAAAGACTTGGAAACAGTGACTCCTGAAACAAACTGAACAAAGATTTGTATCTATTTGCAGAAGCATTAGTTCTCAGTGGGTCTGTCTGCATTCAGCAGTTTCCATATTATTATATAGTTTCAGTGTTGCCAGAGTCTGTTTGGTTACTCTAAATTTCTTTTGCTCAAGTATATATTTTATATCTGTTGATGGGAAAATCTGAGGCTTGTAACTTCCTGGGCTACAAATTCATAAGTGACAGTCAGACATGAACAAAATTTCTCTCTCTCTTCAGCACCTCAATAAACAGGAACATGGAAATGATATTTTTAAATGTAAGCAGAAAGTACCGATGTTAAAGTTGTGTTTCAAAAACAGTCAGGAAAAAACCAATCAAATTCTCAGGTATTCAACAAAAAGACTGAGAAAGGAGACTAGATTAATCCATTTTCAGCCAGAGAACATGAGACACTTTAAGAGGCCAGCAAAACCAAGCTCATGAAATAGGATTCCTCTAGATGGAACTCTTGAATTTGAAAGATGACAGTCGTGTAACAAAAGCATCAAAACTTAGGAAATTATTCTCTTCCTCCACTGATTATTTCTCCTTCTGAAACACCTCCTTAGAGGAAAATGAGTGTATCTCACCTACTCAGCGCATGGCATGATGAGATACAGCTCTCCTGTGCAGAAGACTTGAATTCAAAGGACTTGAATAATGCTGTAAAATAAATAAGGTGATGACTACGACAGAGGTTTTGACAGGTGCAGAGAGCTCTTTATCTGTGTAGCTCTTTTCAGAGTTGCATTAAAGCTGCTAAACAAAGATTCTAGATTTTACTCAGCTCTTGCCATTGAATTTCCTACTAACACTTGTAAATGTGCCTGGACCAGAAAACATTTTTTTTTAATATTCTTTTAATTATTCTGTAAGTAAAACAATTATATAAGAATATTTGAGAAGGTAACGGGCAACAAAAAATCAAATTCACTTAAATAGATCACTATATTTTCAAGTAATATGAAGCACTCACAGAGCCATAGAAGAGTATACTACACCAATTTTGTAAGCAGCAGTTCTGCAATAATCTTTAAGACAAGTGTGATATCTTTTAAAACGAATCATTACAAATACATTGGATAAAATGGGATATATCTACAGGTCTAAGTAGCTTCAGCTTCAGAAAAACACAAAGGTGCCAGCAGTAACACCAAGACACCACAAATATATTCAACGAGAACACAAGTGCAGATAAAGCAGAAGTGCTAAAACGACAAAGAGCTTTGCAGGATAACGTGCCCCAACTGAAGCAAGGTAAAATAAAATACTGTGAGGCAGCTGCTCTTAAAGCCTCCACACTCACACTGAGGGCCCAGGAATCAGCTGGATGTCAGGCCCTTGAACCCTCCATCAACACTGCAAGGAAAGGAGCTGCCACAGCCAGGATCTCTGCACTCCAGCACAGCACACGCTGTGGAAATAACAGAGACACATTAGAAAGCACAACAGTGATAACAGGTAGTGAATGCTGACCTCTGCCAGTGACTGTGCAGTTTTTATTCTTTGCATTTTTAGCTTCGCCTCTCGCCTGCTGAAAAACACGTTTTCTTCAGGCTGCCTTTGAAACGTAGAGAGAAATCTCACCTGGCAGAAAGCATAATGTGCGTGACCTCCTGTGGGGCACACGAGCATGGCTGGGCTCTCCTTGCTGTCTGCTTGCTTCTGGCTGTTATTAGAGGTGCCAGTCGCCTTCCAAATCCCCTACTGCATATGGAACACATTTATCTTCAAAAGATTGCTTCCCTCATTGAATCTCTCACAGCAGCAGCAGGGCTTTGGCTCCCTGCTCCCCTGGACACATCTGGAAATGCCAGTAGCTAGAGAGACTCCAGCACGGGCCATGGTCCAGGAGCTGCCTTTCCTCTCTCAGGGCTCCAAAGAGGATCCCAGCTCCTGCAGTCAGTGAAACATCCAGCTCAGATGTACCTCACAGCAAGAATTAAAAACTTGGAACACATGCACAGAGTCATTTCAGAGACACCCCTGCCCAGCACACGCAGCAATCCGAGCCCAGAGGCAGCCCCAAGCACAGCCCCTGAGAGGAGCAAATTGCCAGTGTGGGATCATTGCTCCAGTGAGGAACAAAAAACCTGAACGCAGGAGAAAATGGTGTACCAGACACAAAATATATTCACTGACCTATTTCTATTCTGGCCTGAGCGCTGAGGAGGCCCAAAGCCACCCCTGTGGTGCAACAGAGACCTCTGTTACTGCTGCTAGAGGAAACGGTCCCTGCCCATCGTGCACCCTGGTGCAGAAACTGCTCCCAGCTCTGGCACAGCTTGAACCAGAGTTTGGGGTGTGCCCTGGGTGCTCAGCAGGTGCTCCTGAGCCTGCAGGTGCCCATCCAGCACACACCGTGCCAGGCCCTGGCTGCTGCTCCCCGCGCTGCCACAGGGGCAGGGATGGCGGCTCGGGAGACATTTTGTAATTGCCGCCGTGAGTTTCACACACCGCAGCCAGACGCTTGGGGGGCAGGGAGCGGGGAGAGAGCTATAAATCTGTAGCTCGGTAATGGAGAGTTGGGCTATGAAATCCACAGATTAACCTGGGAGAGGCTCTCTGGGCGGCTGCATTAACGCCAGCACAGCGTGCAGCTGTTTATCGCTCCCAAACAGCTCCTGCCTCTCGCCACAGAGCCTGCACGGGGCTCGTCTGGCCTCCTGCAGGCTCCTCTCACGCTCACTTCTGGCCATAAAGAATTAATTCATCACTGAAATGGTATAATCAGGATCTCAGGCTCCACTAACACCTGCTTAAATAGTATGACTATGCCTGAAATAATATGACTATGCCTCATGTAACACCAACCCCTCTGGTCTCAGAGTGCAGCTCAGTGCTCATTGCCTGTCTGAGAAGTTTTGGGGGAACAGGAGACACAAGGGACCACCTCAAACCTATTTCTTCTCTCACGCTGAGCCCACCCTTGTCATCAGACACCCCAAGGTCGCAGCAATACTGCAAACACTTGAGATAAGTCTGTAAGAGGATTTATTGGTCTTGGAGAACCACTTGGATGAGCCACTGGTCTTGGATGAGCCACTCCTGGCTGTCAAGTAGGGACTGATCTAAACCTGCAGCAGCCTCTCCAGGTACTGCCTCTTCAGGGAGGAATTAAAAACTCCTTAAAGACACCACCAGCAGGCAGCTGCAGGCTCAGCAGGAGCTGGTGCTCTTCATCCTGGACCACCAGGCAGAGCCACATCCATCTTCCCAAAGATTCCTGCCCCACAGCCTCCTCTCCCCAGGGCACCGCTGGGATTGCTGGCACCCCTGGGGCAGCAGCTCACCCAGTGGAAGCCCCAAGCCTGTTTCTAACCCCTCTCATGCAGGGACAATGCACTTTTCTCCTTGTCCTGCTGCCCAGCTCAGCACAAGACCTTCCTGCAGGTTTCCCTGCCGAGGGCAGAGTCCATGGGATGTGGGATCCTGCTCTGTACAGCGAAAGTACCTCAGTGTCCTGCACCCCAATCCTACAGCTTCTCTCCATCTACATTTTTCCTGCCTCTTACCCACTTTTTTTTAGTGCTTCTCCAACTGATTATCACCTTCCATCATGAAAATATCCATGTGCTTTGTAGTTAGTCACTTTATTCCTCTGCCAAGGGTGCTCTCAAGCTCCTGTCACTGGAAGCACCCTGTGTTCTCTTTGTGCCACAGATCTTTAAATGCAGTAGTTATACATTACTTAGGCTGCACATATTTATCCCTAAAATAACACAGGCGTCTCTGCAGACCTTCACTGGGCCTTTGATGCACTCCAGACATCTTGCTCTTCAGTCTATTATTGAGTAGCACAACTGAAATAATTGGTACTTTCCAAGCCTTTGCTGTGTTTTTTTGACTCCTAACAGTGTGAGTGGTCAGGTGTGATACTGAGCTCAGAGGAAGCTAGAAGAAAAGAGAATAGATGAGTATGTGAGGAATTAAGCTGGTTCTTGTTGTTTGCCTCTGTTGAGGGTGTAAGGCCTGCTGAGGAGAAAATCATGAGTACCATTCTGAAAGCAAGTGAAAAAGGTGAATGAATGACTTGGGGTTAAATGTTTATTAATAAAACAGGAGAAAGTCAATACATATCTTTTTAATTCAGTCAAGATTTGAAGTATTCTAACTTCAAGAGACAAATTAAAGCACTGAAGGGAAAAACCACAAAATATCTGCTAAAAAAGACCCAGGGTCTGAAATAGGATGCACTGATTGCAAACATATTCCATTATTTAGCTGTACCAAGGAAGATACCATGGGATATGCTCCTTACATGGGCTGTTCTTTGCCAGGTTTAAGGAATCAGAACTGCAAACAGAGTTGGAAAGAAAGATCCAGCTTCATCCAAGGCTGTCAGATAAATGAGGTCAGGAAGTTTTTCGCTGAATTTGGGTAAGGGGAGCTGTGTAAGGCCATAGGATTTCTTCTCAAGCAAAGTGTAGCATACAGTATTATCTGAAGCAGAAAATGCTCCATCCTAAAAAAAAAAAAAAAAGAGAGAGAGAATAACTCCAGAGGCAGGCTCTTGTTTTATTAGGTGTAAATCAGAGGTGATATTAAATCCATATGGTAAAGGTTAACATGTAAGAAGGATTACATATTGATTGCAACACTTTAGAATTGGACCATTTTCCATTAACATTTTCTCAGCTTCACAATAGGCAGCAACAGTGCTACAGAATGCCTAGCAATTAACCACAACAGAAATTGCTAATGAAAGTTTTATAAAGATAATAATGCCTCCCTTACATTTGTGATTGTAACAAACAACAGAGGTCTCTAATAGCAGCATCAATTCTGTCTCACAAACAAGGAAAAACTAAGAGCAGAAAAAGAAACTATCTAGACCTACTAATAAAATCATAAAGCTGAAAGTAAAATGATTCATCAGCAGAAAAAAAATGCAAGATCAATATAAAATATACTAATTATTGCCTTTTCCATTCTGCTGCATATATGTCCTACTCTGCTGCTTGCAAAAGCAGGAAAGATTGTGGTCTCAGGGCTCCAGACTCTAAAGCTCATCTTTCTGTGGCTGAGCAATTGTCCCTGAAGGCCACTAAATTAAACAGAGGGAGACAGAGCAGTAACACTTTTTTTCCAAGGATATCAGTGGATGGTAGGATTAGACATCTCCCTGGCACTCCCCTCAGTGGAACTGTAACACCTTGCTTCCCCTTTTCCTACGTGTTAATATCCCAAAGCTTCCAAAATACCTCCCCACTGGGCGAACTGGACTCCTCCCAAGCAGAAAGAGTTAGGTCAGACCCTGTTGCTGTGCATGGAAAGCTTGGAAAAGTTCTCTTTTTGGGCTGCTTTCCAGCCATCAGCACTGAATTTCACCTGCTGTTTCACTATGTGGTCATGCAATGTCAATTCTGCAGGCAGATTTGCACTGCCCTCAGTAACTTAGTGCCATCACCCAGAGATGAAGTTATTTTGGCAAGTTATCTGAAATGTCTTCTCCCTACAAAATAAAATCATTCTGTCAAATAAACAATCTCTCTTCTGTGAGCACACCACTCCAATTAATGGAGGTTAATTGTCTATAACAAACAACCATTCAATGTATTCATTACACTAATGAGATTTCCTTTTTAGAGGATTTATGAGTTGAAAAATGCAGTTCTGTTCAGTCAGCTTTTAACTGCAGGAAGGAAACGTGCTTGAATTTGGGAAAATCTTTCACTCCAAGAGAAAATTACAAGCTGCTCTCAAGAAAAAGTGGATATTCATCCACTAGTTGACAATTGGATATACCTGAGCAAAAGACCAAAAGAAACCACAGTTGCACCCACTTGTTAAAATGACTATAAAGATTTTTTTTTTTTATAGCATAACTGACCCTGATGAAGCAGTCTGTCTTCTTATGTCCCTTTCAGATGCCACCACAGAGCTAAAGTCACCTAGTTCTAACAGCAATGTGCTGGAAAGCCAGTGGAAAGTAACAGCTATGACATTTTCAGTTCTCTTTCTTTAATGTTTCCACAGTTAAAATAATTTGCCTGATTAACCACTGTCTGTTAAAATTAAAAGGCAAGTATCATCAGAGAAATGGGTTTGGCACTGCTACAGCCAGACCACTACATCTTGTTAATTTACAATTAGGCTGTGGATTGCTGTTCTGCTCTCCATTCAGACCCATGTCTGCAATACAGACTATACCCCAAATCAGAACCCAGTGCTTTCAAGATTAATAAGGGTATATTGAAGCTATCCATAAGAAAAAAAAATAAGGTATTTTTGTACTGGAGAAAAGGAGGCTCAGGGGTGACATTATTGCTCTCTACAACTCCCTAACAGGGAGGGTGTAGCCAAGCTGGGGGTTGGACTCTTCTCCCAGGTAACCAGAAACAGAGGGAGAGGAAATGGCCTCAAATTGTGCCAGGTTAAGATTGAATATTTGGAAAAATTTCTTCACAGAAATTGGTGGTCAAGCACTGGAAAAGGCTGTCCAGGGAAGTGGTGGAATCAGTCCCTGGAAGGGTTCAAAAAGACACATAGATGGGGCACTTGGAGACAATTTAGTGGTGAACCTGACAGGTTAGTGGTTGGACTTGATGACTTTGGAGGGTTTTTCCAACCTGGTTCTATGATTCTTTGCACAAATGTCTGTGCTGATGCCTCTGCATCAGTGTGGGCCACATACTGAGCCACTCTCATCAACAAGGCTCCAGGCAAAGCAAGGCCAGGTGTTTGTTCTGCAAAGGCCTGTAAAGACACTTCATCCCAAGAAATTTGAAAATAAGAAATCTGAAAATTCGCCACAGTGGTGACAACTTTTAGTCTTATGCACATGACTTTATGGTATTTACCTGCCACTGGTCTAGATTGGGCTTGGCCCCACATTTGAGTCAAACTCCACCATGAAGTTCCTCCAGTGAGGTTGTCCACATGGAAGTGGGCATGCAGTCGTCACTTGTTCAAGACATGTAAAAGCTATATGACAGTATGAGGGAGGTGCTCTACACTACTGAAAGCAATTTCAATTTGTTTGATGATAAAAAAGACATTTATAGCATGGCAAATATCAAGAGAAATGGGAAAGGAAAAATAAGGGAAGCCCCACCAAAAAGATAGATTAAAAGCCTCAGGTATTTCACTGTGCCAGAAATCAACTCATTCTGAGTCACTTCCACAGGGTCAGTTCCACTTATCTTTTCCAAATAATCTGTTTTCAGCTTTCAAGAAGGGCTTGGCTGTGGAGACTGAAAAGTAGCATGGGCCACAGGGCAAAGAATGGTGCATGAATGTTTATAAGCATGCCTACTTAAAAGTAAAAACTCACTTTCACTGTATGTGTAGGTTCATTTCTCACTCCAGCTACGTGTGAAGAATAGATCATTAAGAGCACAGGCATGAGAGATGAAAGCATTTGACTGCAACTAATAAGATGTTAAACTGAATGAGATGTGATGGGGAACGCATCTCTGGGCATGGCATGGACTCCACCATGCTCCATTTGGGCTGAAGGAAGCAAATATCAGGTTAAAATCAGTTGTTTTAGTCCAGGAAAAACTGCTGTGGCCTTATTCATTAAGTTCAATTGTCCTTCTCTCCAGACAGCTCCTTCTCCATGAATGGAGAGAAGAGCCAGATCCCCTCTGTCAATTGAATGATACTATGGTATTTTTATCAAATACAACTTCCAATATGCTCTTCCAGACAACTCTGATGCAGAAATAGTTCTAAATATAATCCACTTCTCTCAGCTCCCCTTTCCAAAGTCTTCCCACTAGTTCCATAAGCAATAAGTAAAACAAATATGAAACATTATCACATCCAAATTCATACTGAGATTACATCCTGAGGGTCTGCTGCCACCCCAGAGAGTTTCCTAGAGCTACCACTTCCAAACTAAATGTGCCTTGGATATGTGATACCTTCCAGGTGAATGGGATTAGTAAAATTTACATTTTATTAATGCCAATGAAACAGCAAGAATAGAAAAGACATAAGATGTTTAAAAATGAACTATTTAGTAAGAGTAAATAAAAAGAAAAAAAGTGAAAAAAAAAACCAACTCACTATCACTTGATGAGGTGATACTGCTCTAATCAGCAAATTGCAATCTTGTTTCAGACTGAAGATTGTTGCCATGTGGAGCATAAGAACAAACTAAATCATCACACTTATTTAAAATGCTGCAACACCAGCAAGCTTATTGCAATATAATACAGTAGTAAAGCAATTACACTCTGAGATTAATATTTATAGAACATAATCAGGTTTTCCTTATTTAAAATTTTATTCAATAATTTGTGTGCCTTAAAAGCATTTTCAAAGTCGAAGTAGGTTTTGAAATAAGTCTTTAAGGAAAGGTATCAAAACCCTGGCAGGAGTCTGGAACAATGGTCACTGCTCCTGGGAGGCCACTTGTGGTGTGGCCTCTGCAAGTCTTGACTTTAGGATTGAGGATGTGACTTGTGACTTGAAGGAATAATACAGGAGAGGTCAGGGAATGGGTTGAAAAATGGCATGAATTAGGTGATGTGAAAGGAATCTGCAACCAGGACAATGGCTATTCCATGAAAAGAAACACACACACAAAAAAAAAAAAAAAAAAAAAAAAAAAAAACACCACCAAAACAACAACAACAAAAAACCAACCAAAAAAACCCACACACACAAAAACCACCACCACCAAAAAAACACACACACAACACCAAAAACCAGGAGTCAGATGCAGAACCTCACTGGGAGGAGGGAAAGGAGGGTATTTTTTGAATCCAAAATACTGTGACAGTGGCACACCAGCCAGAGCCTAAGAAAATTAAGTGTGGACCTTCCAGCATGACTGGCCAGTGACACAAGGACACAGTGACACAGTTCTCCAGGTTTCTTTCCTGCTGGCTGGTTCCTTTCTCAAGCAGGAGCTGTTGGTCAGTGGGCACACTGCACAAAGCTGTGACCTGCCAGGCCAAAAGTCTCGTGGGCTATTGCAACACAAACTGGGTGCAATAATGACTATTATTTCTGGAATACAGTTAAAACTAACATTGGAGCACTAAAGCTATTCACTTTCAGTGTGAGAAAGGTGTATGCCATGATGTCCTCATCTGAGTCAGAGCAAGAACAGTGCCCACATTAGAAAAAGGGAGATGGAGCTACCAGGTAGCAAATCCCTTACACCCACAGCACAGGGGATGAGTGTCTGCTTTCTGCCAGCAGGAACTGACAGTATTTTAAGGTCCTAATTGTCAGTACTGCCAATTCTGAGCAAAATGTCTTCTGCTGCAACAAGCCCAGCCTCAAATTCCAAAATGCGCATACACTTTATAACAAGGTGTGGGAGGGTTGTTAATTGCTTAACTGCACTCTTCAGGAAAGCATTTCTTACAGTTGAGTGCGCATAAAATCCTGATCATTTTAATTTTTAGCTTGTAATTCCCACTTCTTTTTACTGTATAGTAAATTCCCAAAGTGGCTTATAAACTTGGCTTATAAACTTGGTATGTAATACAACTTATCGAGACACGCATGCTTTACAAGCATGTGGGGAGAATCCTTCAGTTTCCTTGTCTTCAAGTCATGTCCTGCTTATAGACAGGACAAGATATCACCTGGTTCTGGAGTGCTCAGAATCCAGTTTCTCTGGTAGTAACAGAGATTCTGAAATCCCACTCCTGGGACATCTCAGTCGCACTCAGCACCCAGGTACTGCTTGTCACTGTCCAGTGAAACATGAGTTCAACCCAACAGCCCCTCAGATCAGCCTGGTGAAAACCCCCTCCTCTTGTCTCTGGAAATGGTCTGTGGCAGCAGTGGAGCAGAAGACAGACAGAGGAGCAGAAAGTGCAACCAAGCATCTTCATTGGGTATAATGACAGATCACAGCAGACACAGAAATTGAGAAAACAGAACACTTGAGATTAAATGAATTAACTTCATTGCTGACACAGCTTCTGGCTTCAGCAAACTTGTGTTTTCACATCTCACCAAACACACAGCTCCCGAGCCTCCCTTTTTTGTCTTCAGAATGTAAGAAGGCAAAATTGGCTTTACTATCTGGTCAGGTTCCTGGCAGTGGCTGTCAGCAGTGGCCATCTCTTGACACCAAGTGACTAATGGAGACAACTTGCAAAGCAGAGGTGCAATTCAGAGCAAGAAAGTCTTTCAAATTTCATTTTAGGAATAGAATGTAGCATCTACCACATAATTCCCCTCTACAGTCCCTGTTAACTGCTCAGAGGTTCTCAGTACTTTAGAAACCATTGAAACAAAAGGCATTTCTCTCCTGTGACCTGATCCAGTGAAGCCCAGGCTGATTGGGGTTGTTGGTAGAACTGAAAACAGTTTTGCCCTCTGCATTTTTTAAAACAGCAGCCAACCGTGTCAATCCAGCATTGTTTGTGATATGAGTAAAAGCTACAACCAAGGCATTTCTATTGTTTGGGTTTTTTTTAATTTCCCTCCATCAAACAGTACTTTATTCCCATTCACCTTCATATCTTGCCTAGCACTCCAGTGATTCAGAAATGTATCTTTTTCATCTCTTTAGTAAAGATATTCTAGTAAAAATATTAGCTTGACTTGGGTGAACAATGCTGAAGTGCACTTCCAAGTGTTAAGTCTGGATTGAAAATCAGGAATTTGCTTTGATATTCACAGCACCTTTCATCCCTGTAAATACTCCTATAAAGGTTTTATTTCAAAAAGGGCAAAGGTAAACAATATGTTTGCAAGTTCATGTGGAGATATGTAGTTATAAACAATAACTACAGAACAAAACAAATGGCAGGGGACTTAAGTGGTTATTCTAGCATTGGAAAGAGTAAGGTACAAATGGATGACTATATAAATATTAACACATGCAGGAGAATAAGGTTGTGACTTCTCCTCACCTCTGTCAATACAGTAATCCATATATGGGTGAACCTAGAGAGGACCTGGTAATTCTGTTTTCAGAAAATGGACCAGACTCTGTTGGATCACTGATCCTGCACCAGAGCTCACCATTTCATACAACCACAGAATATCTCAAGCTGGAAGGGGCCCATAAGAATCACCAAGCCCCTCTCCCTGCTCCTTTCAGAGCTGCCTAGAATTAACCGTATGACTAAAGATGTCTAGATGTTCCTCGTACTCTGATACTCTGGCAGGCTTGGTGCCAGTATCATTTCCCTGGGGAGCCTGTTCCTGTGACCAACCACCCTCTCCTAATGTCCGATCTGAAGTTCCTTGACACATATTTAGCTCCAGGTATCTGCAAGCCTTCTTTTTAACTTTTCGTTTCAATTGTTTATCTTTTTTCTCCTTCCCTTTTTTTTTTTTTTCCCCTTTCCCTGTCTGAAATAATCACTTGTGTTTTGCATGTGAACCTGGAGGGTGCACCAGCCAGAGCATATTCATTTAGCAGTTCGACTGGAAAAGTGCATTCTTGAACGTAGACTCATTCCAGAATGTCAGCTCCTGGTGCCTTGTGGAAGGTAGGGAGAACACTTCATGGTTTGTGACTTGCATCTTGAAGGGAGAGCCCTCACAGCTCCTGATGCTTCTGCACTCCCAAGGAAATCACACCAGGCTGCAGACCCAGCAAGGGCCTAAACTTGAGTCCTTCACTGGGGGTGCAGGAGGCAGGCAAGCAGAACAAAGCAGCACATGGCAGTGCTGCTGCAGCCTGCTCACGGTGTCTGCCCCCTTCTCCTTCCCCCCCTCCCACAGCTCAGTGATGAGCAGGCTGCTTCAGCAGGGAGGATGATGGGACTGGTTTGTGACATTTTTTTGCTGCCTATGAAATGCTTTCCATGAAGTCTTTTTGACAGGTAGAAACTCCTGTGCACTCCAAAGCTTTTTTTTCTTTTTTTTTTTTCTTTTTTTTTAAGGAATTCTTGATTTTAAAGGGAGGATATTGACTGTTGCAACCAGGAGAAAGGTTACACAGTGTCAGTCTCAGACAAGATGTGGAAGGAACTTGCACAGAAAAGACTGCAGGCAAATTAATGCACGCTGTCAATCTAAACTCACTGTTGCCAGGCATTTATAGCCTGTATCTAAATTATATTAATTTTTGACTGTCCATACTGCCAGCCTGACAGATGACTGGTTCATCTAATTGTTGTGTTTTCTCCTCATTAAAAGATACTTGCAAAAAGCACCTCTGAGCAAACACACAAGCTGCACAAGGAGAAGGCGGTGTTTTTCCAGCCACCTTTGCACTGCACGTTTCTGACAGGTTTTTGCACCACATTCCACATCAATAATGCTGCAGCAACCAAAAGGCCATGTAGGCATTTAATCTCTGAGTGCTGAGGGCACACAGCTACCGGCCCAACACTCTGCAAACATTCTTCAAAATGTGCTTCCGCTCCAGGGAGTTGCCATTGGAGACTCCTCAAAGTCTCAGTTAGACTCATTTTAAAATAAAGCGCTTTTTGACACTAAATAAAACAAACCCCTAGCTTTATTGAATTACATGCAGTGCTGGAGAAAGAAGAAGAAAAATTATGCCTTTAAACCATATTCTTGTGTCATCTGAGAACAGCTACCAGGAGCAGAACTAAAACTTCCAAGTGATGGCAGGTAAAACACCCTTTGTCCAATTTGTAATTTGCACGTATCTAAACAAATGCAAATATCATCCTTCTTACTGCACCCAACTGAGCCACATAACACAGGTCAGCAGGGAAGAAGGAGCACCAAGAGACCGTGGAGGAAGGGAGCAGGGCTATAGAATGAAGAGAATAAGGGACAGACAGATGCTGTCTCATCCAAGGAGACTGAAGCAATATAAATTATTTTCTCCGATGGTGTCTCCCAGACACAGCTGAAGATGTTTTGTTTGACCTTGCCCTATGCTTTGAGATTTTTCATTTCATTAGACCAATACACAAATACAAAAAGCAATTATTTTTGTGAAACGTGCCTCAAAGAGTGAAATATTATTGACTATAGCTGGAATCCATTCTATACACATTGCCAAAGTGCAATTAATCATAGGCAGACATTGTAAACATTACAGTTATCAACATTTAAAATCCATATAAATGCTTTTCCAGGTAATTAATATAAGGAAAGTATTCCCTCAGTTGATGAAAGAAAACACCTAAGGAACAGTATGGTAATTTTATATTCTCTCAAAGGCAAAATTGTAAAGATTTTAGTGGTGACACTGTCTGAGTAATAAATGTAGGCTACCTGAGATGAACACAGGAGAATATCTATATATAATGAAATTTTAAATAAAAGTTAGATTGTTGCCCTTAGATTGTTAGAAAAATAAGGGGGGTCTTCTCCATTTTTTGTTTCTTTTGGTACTTTCTGACTCCTGAATACCATGAAACATACCATGAATAGTCCTGAAGTTGAAAAAGTAATTAATAGTAAAAATTACTGTCATTACATAGCAAATTATATAATACACAATGCCTCTGACATTAAATCTTAGATAAAAATCCAGTCCACAAGAGGACCTTCTTGGAAGTGGCATTGTGCAACTGCAAAAAGAGACACACAACCCTTGGTTTTTCTTCTCAGTCCCAGGAGCAGAAATAAAAATAGAAACTCCAGGGGGAGCAGGGCCAAGACAGCTCAGAGGGCGAGGAACTGGGCAGCCTTCACCTCTTCCCTCTCACAATGTCACAGTCATCTGCTCCTGCTGGGATCCTAGAGGATATTGACACTGTAAGGTCCCTTAGCAAAAAGAAAATAAAAACCCACTGTGGTTTACCAGAAGGAAAAGATACTGAGAGTAATGAAGTGAAAGAACAGTCCTTCCTACCCATGTGTACATATACTATAATTCGTGTGTGGTTTTCTAGAACACCCAAGACCTTAGTCTTTGCATGTTCTTTGAAAAAGGAAGTGTACATAAACATATGGCAAACGTGCTCCCAGAAAGAAAGGCAGCTGCTAATAAACAAGCACTGAATGAGGTGACAAATAAACGGATTAGGTGAATTTGTCACTGAATTAGGTGACAAACCCATTGCAGGGGGAAGCAGTGGAAAGATCAAGTCGTAGCCCCACTGCACTGAGGGAGCTGGAATTGCTCCTGGAAGTGCAGCAGTGCAGGTCTGGGCTTGGCAGCCCCAGCTGTGCTCAGAGCTGGTGCCACCGAGCTGCAGCAGCAGCTGTGAGAGTTGATCTGAAAGTTGAGCATCCTTCCAGCACAGTGCTGCAAGAGCACTGACTTCAGTCACTATGAAAAAGTATAATAGCATTGTACATAAAATAATGATTTATGTACTATCATGTAGATGGATGTTCCTTAATTACTTTTTCACATAAAGCCAGCACTAGGACAATGTCAGTAAAACAGAAAACAAACACATTCAGATTTGCACACGAGGCATACTTACTGATAGAGTTCACATTGCTAGGCATAAAAAAATTAAATAATTCCAAAAAAGGGTAGAAGTTTGTATAACTTGAAAGAATAGAGTGAAAGAGACAGATCACAAAGCATTGAAAAACACTAATGCAAAGCAAACAGCAAAAACTTCCTTCTAACTCTGAGGATTTAGGAAGACTACACATGACAGATTTCATTGTTGTTTTCTGCACCATTTTCTAAATTGTTTGGCGTGGGCTGGTCTCAGAAACTGCCAGTGTAGTGGAATAGGGGAGTTTCCACCAAGGGATTCCATACAGGAAGTGCTAATGATGCTGGGAATGAACACCACAGTTGCTCAGCGAGAATTCCTGATGCAAAGTGAGTCTACTGCTCGTAGATGCTGCTTGTGAGCACAGCTCTCCTGTTATGCAGTGATACCCAACAGCCCCCTCTTTCACTGTGCTGGTTTTATAGTCTTTAAAGGCCTGAATATGACTTTCCATCTTTTCAGCAGTGCTTTTTCTTTATTGCTTGCATGAGTTGCTCCATTCCATTATCCAGTGGCATAGTAGATCTTCCTTGTTTTGACAGGGACTGTTCTGCTACAATTACCTGCTGTCGTTGTGGTTCAAGCGAAGGTGCTGCCAGCTGGACAGAGCTGTAAAGCAACATGAGTGAATTTCCCAATGTTAAAGATGTTTTTTTGAAAATCCAGGAAGCAATTAGCCACTGCTATATTTAGAAGTCTGCTTGTATTGTAACGAGACACTGCCAGGCAGAGGTTGGGGGGCAGACAGAGCCTTGATGCCTCCCAAACTTCAGAGATGCTTGACTCTTGCATCACATTTAAGAACACTTCCTCTCATCTGGAAAATGTTTAGCGTGCAGGAACATGTGACACTTTGCCACAAAACTACACGGGAATAAACTGCACTAAATCTTTCACGAGGGATGTTCCACACAAGGGGGAAACAAGAAGTTCATGGCAGGCAGCAGAACTGGCAGAAAGTGTTTGTTCATCTGATGGGCTTGGCACCTCTTGTCTCAGCTAATCAGAGGGAAAGGAAAGGAAAGAAAAGGGAAAGGGAAAGGGAAAGGGAAAGGGAAAGGGAAAGGGAAAGGGAAAGGGAAAGGGAAAGGGAAAGGGAAAGGGAAAGGGAAAGGGAAAGGTGGGATATAGTAATGTGGGCTCATATAGGTCACCTGCTCCTCTACCAGTGGAAATTCCTCACACCCCTGTGCACTCTCCTGGAGATGCACTGCCTCAGGACATACACCTATCCTTATTCCCATATTCCCTTTAAAGGTTTCCTCACACACTGGAGTCATGAAAGAAAAAAATTAATGCAGCCTCATTTTAAGAAATGAACAAACACAGCACAGTATTTTGAAGCCACTTTTCTAAAAGATGACTAGAAGATATTTGGAGGCTGTGACAACTCCAAAAGCCTTCTACCATTAAACCAGAATTTGCAACAAAACATGCAGCTTCAGCAACAGATGAGTACAGAAGGCTGAAGCCACACATGAGAGGCCATAATCCTACATGTGGGAGAGCAGTCTTGAAGAAAAGGAGGAATTTCAACTCTATTGTGGTAACTGAAGCTAATCAAAATCTGGTATAATTATCTCAGTACTTTTTGCCAAATGAACCTCAATTATACAAATTATCTTTATTTGCCTCAATAAGACATAAGAATGTTTTTTGACATTTTTGCAACTAGTTTCTACTGAGCTACTAAGTACAGAAAAAATCATTACTATCTGAAAAACCAAAATTAACCTAACTTACTAGTTCCCTCTAAAAGTTCATGTGTAAGCCATAATTACAATATTCTTTCCTTTTTGCAGAATATACTAGGAAATATTTTCCTTCTCCAAAGCAGCTTTGGCTTCAGGGAAACCTGGAGAGATTTCTGTAATTTTCCAACTATTACAGTCCCCAACCACTTTATTGTTGAACACAATTATTAGATCCACCAGTTTTGTCTTTCATCTGTGTGTTCCTAACAGATGAGCTGGTTTTGTGCCCCATCATAAGCTTACAAATTAAACTCCTACATGCTCTCCTGCTTCCTAATTTGGTGCTTTGGGACAGCACTGCTGTTAGCTCTCTTAAGAACAAAACCATTATTCAGATGAGCTACAGCAAGTTGTCTTCAAACAGTAAACTGCAACTTACAAAACAAAATTGGATTGCACTCGGTATTAGCTTCAACATTCAGCTGAGTACAATACAAGCTTTAGAACATTCAATTTAACAATACATGGAAGAAATTCTTGCCAGAGAAGAAAAGTGAAATTTCCAGCAGAAGTCTGGGGTAACCTCCTGTTGGTGAAAATGTTTTTGGTGGGTCTTTTACATTCAGGTTCATCACTGATGCCCCTTGCAGGCAGTGATATGGGCAAGTGAATGTGGGCAACTGTTCTCAGGAGCAGCCTATAATTGTCACTTCATACAGCATAAATAATTGCTTAGGCAGCAAGAAAAAATATACAGTGAGCTGTGTTTTCCCTAGGCTTTAAACTGGACTGTTTGGTTTTTTCAACCTAGAGAGACATACTGCAGACTCTCGTTGGAGTGTGATCCAGTAATGAGGTGTAAGAATAAGGAGACAAGTTAATCCATAACTCCTAGAGGCAATTAGGGTACCTAAAAGTGCCAACTGCCAACTTCCAGTGGTGTTCCAGTGATGCTCAGCAAATAGAAAATTCAGGGATAGCAAGAGTCATGTCTTTACAAGCCCCTGTATGCTCCAGGCTCAAAGCCACCAGCCATTTTAGGGGAAAATACAGTGATCTTGGTGCCCTTGGTTACATGAGAACAGGAGTGTGCAGGGTCAGGCTGAATCTTGCTCTTTCCCTAACCATGCACTCTTGTTATATGTGGTCAGTAAGTGGTCAGAAATATTTGGCTCCGTTTTCTAACACTTGTGTGACTGCAAAAAGCAATAATTATTGACACTGCAGCACTTGCTGTGCTTTCAGGGGTGTTTGTGTGCCATGGGGAGGGAAGCTGTGCTGGAAAAGGTTTGGTCCTTCAATTTCTTCCCAGAGATAAGACCAGGTACGCAACAGTTCAGCGTGGATCTACAGACTCTGAGACAGAAGTAAATTTGATGTCCTGGTGGTGAGGGTCAGAGATTAAACAAAGGACCCAAATACCAAGGGCAGCCAGGATGTGAATGTGATGTCAGCTGAATAAAGCCTCCATTTCTTCAATTAAGAATTGTTTTTCTTTCAGGAGAGACCTGGGATCCACAAACCTGAGCACCCAAGCTCAGGTCCTGCCTGAGACTCAGTGGAGAAGAACCTTCCCCCTTCTGATGAACAAACTCATCTATGCTGTGTCCTACCAGGATGGATTCTGGACAAATTGCAAGGCAGGGGCCAGAACAACACTAGGCTGCTGAAAGAAGTACAGTAATGAAGGAAACAAAAAAAAAATACCACAAACAGACAGAAAAATCCACCCCCACCAAAAAAAACCACAAAAAAAATCAAAAACACACTAACAAAAAAACCACCCCAAACCAAACAAACAACACAACCAAAATGGAAACAAAACCAAAACAAAAACCCCAAACAAACAAAAACCCAAAGAAACAAGCAAAACCAACCAAAAAACCCAAACAACCCACCTGGCATTTGTTAAAAAACTCCAGAGCTAAAAAGTGGAACTTTGATTACAGAAAGTTAAAATCTTTCTGTTTCAAATGCTTCTTAGTAGGAGTACAGGGAACTACATGGAGGTTTTCATAAAGCAAACAGCACTGCATTTATGAGGGCTTATGATGTGGCAATGCCATTTTAGTAATAATAATAGTCATGATTATCATTTTAGTTTTGTAAAAATTATCTTTTAATATTATTTGTAACTCAGCAAAGAAGCCTCTTGTCTAGACTGCAATTTAATTTTTCAAAAGAAATTACCAACTGTGTTAGAATTTGAATCAGTTGCTATTGAAATGTACACAGTGCTTTAAGCACATCATTTTTCACAGGATTTTGTTTCATATGTGTGTATATATCCGAGGGAGAAAAAAAGTCAATTTTGTCTCTTTGGACTGGTAGGTGATGGGTATGGCTCTCTGCACCCTCATCCAGATGAAATCAGGTAATAAAATCACTGTACCACAGGGGGTCTGGGTACCTCTGGTAGGTTGACCCTCCTGTCTCCCTGCTGCCCTCCCTGTGTGTCCCCTTCCACCTCTCATCTCTGTCAATCATATATTTAAGAATCATTAAAATCCACATTTGTCACACAAGCTTCATGGATGTCAACAAACCCAACCAAAAAAAAAAAAAACAACAAGAAAATTCCCCATACATAAAAACGAAAACAACATCATCACAACACAGAACAAAACAGGCAATTTACACAAAAAACACCCCTTGTCCTTCCACCACAATTACAACTGAAGTTCTCTACGATCTTTCTACTCTCTAACATTGTCCAATCCATGTTTTGCCCATTATCTCTCCCAATTACCACCCTTATTTCAAAATCCTCATGATCCCAGGTTTCAGCACCAAAAAGACTGTGGGGGGTTGACCCTGGCTGGATGCCAGACACCCACCAAAGGCACTCTGTCACTCCCCTCCTCAGGTGGAAAGGCAGAGAAAATACAGTGAAAGGTTCATGAGTTAAGGACAGGGAGAGATCATTCACCAAAAACCATCACAGACAAAACAGACTCAACTTGGAGATATTAACTCAATTTATTAGTAAGAAAATCAGAGCAGGATAATGAGAAGCAAAAATAAATTGTAAAAACAACTTCCTCCCATCCCTCCCTCTTTCCCAGCTCTCCCTCCTCCCCACAGTGGCACAGGGAGATGGGAAGTGGGGGTTCTGGTCAGTTCATCACACGTTATTCCTGCCACTGCCCAGGGAGAGGAGTCCTTCCCCTGCTCCAGGGTGGGATCCCCCCCACAGGAGACCCTTCTCCAAGAACCTCTGCAGTGAGAGTCCATCCCACAGGCAACTGTTCTCCATGAATTGCTTCACTATGGGTTATTCTTCCATGGGGCCAGTCCTTCAGGCACAGCCTGCTCCAGGGTGGGTCCCCCACAGGGGCACAAGTCCTGCCAGGAGAGCTGCTCCAGGGTGGGTTCCTGTCTCCACAGGTGTGCAGGTCCCTGCCAGGACCCTGCTCCAGCACAGCCCTCCCAGGGGTTCACAGCCTCCTCTCAGCATCCCTGTGCTCCATTTTGGGTCTCCTTCACGGGCTGCAGGGGGATCTCTGCACCCCTGTGCCCTCCAGGGGCTGCAGGGGGATCTCTGCACCCCTGTGCCCTCCAGGGGCTCCAGGGGCACAGCCAGTCTCACCATGGGTTGCAGGGGGATCTCAGCCCCAGCCCCTGGAGCAGCTCCTGCCCCTCCCTCTGCCCTGACCTTGGTGTCTGCAGGGCTGCTCCTCTCAGATTCTCACCCTGCTCTTCCCTGGCTGCAATTACATCTGCACATCAACTTTTCTTCCTTCCTGACTTTGTTATCCCAGAGGTGTTCCCACCTTTTCTAACTGGCCCAGCCCTGGCCAGCAGCAGGTCCATCCTGGAGCTGTCAGGGATTGGCTCTGCTGGACATGGGGGAAGCTTCCAGAAGCTTCTCACAGAAACCTCCCCTGTAGCCCCCCTGCTACCAAAACCTGGCCACACAAACCCAGTACAGTGCCCACCCAAGTTAACAATCCATCATCCCAAAGCAATGCCATCCCAATGACATCCCAAAGCAATGCCATGAAACACAGCACTGTTAATTCATTGTCCTGGAAGGCACAAGATCTTTGGGAAGGAGCACTCACACAGTGACTGATGGCCATAGATGTACATCTCCTTGCCCTGGTTTAAACTCTACCATCTTAGTTCCAGGAGACCCACTTCTACCCCTCTTTGGATTAACAAGCTGTTACATTTGATGCACCTTTCTTCCTCCCCACCTCTTTCTCTGTGTAGTTATCAGCTTCTATTTGCTGTAAACCCATTTCTTATTTCTGGGATGAGAATTGTGAGGTTAAAGCATTCTTTTTTAATTTCAAGTCCTGGGAAGAGTAAACACCCCTAGACTGGATGAAGCCAGGCATAAGGGTTTGAGGTTTTTTCCTCACTCTGCTATTTTTCCTTAGGGAATAATATTTTCCCCATTGTTACATCTCCCGTGTAATTTTCCTTTACTGCCCTCTTCTGATTTAGCACTTGGATATTAGGCAGGTTAATAGTGAATAGATAACCTGCAAGTTGTCCAATATTGTAAATATATTGTAAATACTACTGGCACTTGCCTCACTCTGCCCATTAGCAGTGCTCACCATTATATCTCCAGTGATAACACACACATAAAACACCACCAAGGCTGCAAGACAAAAGAATCCCCAAGTAGAGTGGATAAATCAGAAAAATTTAAACCATATAAACAGGAGCTTCCATACCTTCTACAAAGTTCCATTACTGCCAGCAATACATTTTGAGATGATGTCATAACACATACATCACAAATACCCAGATAAGCAAGGCTTGTAGCAATCTTCCTCCCAAACAGCCAGCCAGCATGTTTATTTGAATATCTTTTTGACAGTACTTGGGCTGGAGGAAAAAACAACATTTTTTCCAGCCTCATCAAAAAGCAATTGACTTTTAAGCACAGAGTTTCATCCATGGCTGTTTATTTAGGGGACTTTATTTGGTTTCGTATTTTGCCATTTCACATTGATACAAACAACTTATTCTATGTATATTTCAATTTTTTTTCTTTGCTCATTATGAAATTAAATAGCCTGATATGAAATTTAAAATCACATGCTTTTATTTCTGTGTAAACAGCATCTCCCAATAAAATAACCTGTAATATAGTTATGGAAGGAAATTATTTTACAAATTACAATCCTCAGTTGAATTTGTCTGCTTCCTTTATAGACTGAGTTACCAAATCTTTACAGACAAATGTTAGTCTTTACTACACTTTGCTTTTGGAGTACTGTGTAGGCTCCTGGGAGCATAAACTGGGGTGTCTTTATCAATCATTGGACTTCGAGAATCTCACTGAAAGTCATTACCTGTGTCCCCAGTTCAGAAATGCTGCTCCTGGTCATTCACAAGTTGTAGAGAAGCTCAATCTCCACTTGCAGGATGCATTTGCTGAGCTGGTGTCTCACACAACAACACCCCTGACACATGAAAAACAGGCAGGCAGCCTGGAGCCCCCAGTGCCCAGTTTTACACCTTTGCCTCAGTTTAGAGCTGCAGAGTCCTAACAGCACTTCTGGACAGGGGTTTCTTGAGTGCACAGCAAGCTGGTACCATGCCTTGGTTTGGATCACAAGAGCCAGGCTGAATGAAGGCTAACCCACCCAGAAACAGGGAACTCAGGGCCTGACTCTTGGGAATTCTTATCAAACCAGCTGGATTTCCGGGAGGGGATTGTCTGAAGCCAACCCAGACAGACAAACAGGAGATCCTTCCCCAGTCTGCCAGACAATCTTGAAAGCAGCTGCTTTAACCTTGCTGAACCAGATCTAATCAGGGCAGGTGAGACTCATCTTCTAATCACTCAGTCATAAAAATAAAAGCCTTTGTGGCACCATGTGAGAAACTCCTGTGAGCACAGAGGACAGGCAAAGGGAGAGGCAAGGGGGCACTGAACAGCACATGTGGCCCTAAAGAAGCTGAAAAAGGCTCTCACTACACCCTGACCTCAGGTGACTGCCTGATCATCGTGGGCTGTGACCTCTTGCTGGTGGTATTTGGCCCTGGCACTGCCAGGCAGCTGCTCTGAGCCACACCATCCAAGCCGAGCCACAGGTAGGGATGTAATTGCACACACCCCACTGCCACCCTGAAAAAAACCTCCTACACTGTGGGCTGGAGTGTTTCCAGTGCCCCAGGCAGTGTCTCACTGACAATACTCCTCGTGTTTAGAAACCACTCTCCCTTAATGGCCAAGTTAAGATTCTGTGTATTATTCTTACAGCTTTCACTCTCTGACTTTTTAATGGCTCGGCTATTAAAACCAATGGAGTTTAAATGCAACAAAGGTAGAGCTTAAAAAAAGAATCCCCAAAGCCTTACTGTCGGTAGGTGGTAATGGCTGAATTAAAAGGGGTGGTATTTCTCAGAAAAGATTGCTCAGAGGGAAATTAGGAAATTCTGGAAACCTGAGCTGTCCATTAAAGAGAAGGTCCTGGCAGGGGGAGTGAAGTGTGACAAGTCAGACACTGGCTGAGTGAGGCTCATGCAGGCTGCGGGATAAACTGAACAGAGAGAGAAGGGATTGTAGGGAGGTACGAGAAAAAATGTAAGGAATTAGGTAAAAATCAGAATGAGGCACACAGACAAATATGGGAATATTCTCTAGAAAAGGTTTCAAAGTTCAAAGGTGTACCTTGGATCAGGATTGATATGGACAGAGTATCACAGACACCAGAATTAAGAGAAAAATGTTTTTATTTACAGGTAAAACTAAAGAACAAAACTATGCATTTTTGGACCAAAGAGAGGACAAAGGGAGCTTAGGAGTACTAAAATCCTGAAATTAACTCTGAGGAACTGTAAGTACTGGTTTTAAGTACAGAACTAAGAAAAGGCTGGGTATAACTATAAGCTTTGTTTCCATAACAGGACACCAAACTCTCAGAGCAGAATCCCTTCATATTTAAGGAGCTCAGCTGTGAACATCCCAAAATAAGGATTTACCATCTTATGTCCAGTCAACTTCAGGTCTCTAGAGCAAGAGCTATAACATGCCATAGGGGCTGAAGGTGTTTCTAAATAAGCTTCTACACCTGATGAGGTGTGGAATGACACCTTTAGGGCTCCAGGATTGCTGTGGAAATACTAACTGGTGTTTTGGCAGAGGCAGAGTGCACTCATGGAGTGCACCTCACGCTGTAGAGCAGCAAATGGCTAAACAGACACATGCCTGTTGCCCTGTTTTTCTAAAGTTCTGCTTCAGCCTTCTGATGTTTTACTTTTTGTGGTGGAGTTTCTCATGTACTTTTCGTGTAAATAATGATTGGTTTGCATTCCTTTCTGGAGGAGGAGAGAATTGATGGACTGTTGGTTTGACCAGTGTGGTTGGAGAGGACAATTTTCATCCTCCAATCCATGGTCACTGTTGGAATTCTATAAATGTCGAGGTCTGTAAATAAACTGCCCCTCTTTTGCCTTGGACATCTCAGTGTGTGATTGTTGTTCATTTGTGTAGTGCTGTGACACATGCCCAATGTCTTCTCCTCTGCCTAACATCTCTCTCTTTCTTCACCCTGGTGGAGTCTGAGCAAACTCCACTGCCTTTGGAGCACAGCAGTGGAGCATGATCAGCTCTGGCAGGAGAGCAAAGGGGTCCCAGTTCAGCTGCCACGGTGCAGCTGTCAGCTGAGTGCTCCTGACTGGGAAGCTGTAACACTCGCACATCCTCAGCAGAAGTCCCTACATACTGGATAACACAGCAGAAGATAGGAACCAGCTGGTTTTCAGGGGAAATTAAAAAAGGAAAAAGAAAAAAGTATATACATATGGGCTGAAGAGCTACAGCAAGCTCCTTAAATGCAACTCTTTAAGTGCTAATTGAGCTATGTATTAAAAACAAACTACTCCTCATTATGAGAAGAATGTACACTCTTCAAGGTTCTGCTGCAACATAATTCTTTCATGGGGGCAAGGTGACTATTTTTAATAAGGTGTTTAAGTAAGAGCAGGATGGAGGGGAAAGGCTTCTGTAACACCTGGGTCAGGAAACACTTGGTTATTTATACCCAGTTATTTATACCCAGTTACACTCAGCTGGAGGCAGCCCCAGGCCAATGGGGGTTTCACAACTTGGCAGCCAGGGCAGTCACTTCTGCCACTAACCTGAGGTGCTGCTGAGTTCTGTGTGACCAAAAGGACTCAGGTCACCACACAGGTCTCTTCAGTTATGTATTCTGCCTGCCCAGCACCCATGAGATGTGAATCTCTTTCCAAAGGGAATATATGCTAAAAAATCACATCTGTGCTGCTTAATTTTTGCCTCCATTCCAATTACATCAGAAAGTGAAAGCTGTCTTCCAGGAGATTTACAGCCTTTATTTCACATTGCACTGAGCCCATCAGAATTTAAGATCAATTGACAAGACACAGCTCATGAGACTTCTTAGTTTGTGGGCATCCACACTATTAGGGAAATGGAAAAGATACAAAAAAGGACAAGATAATGAGCTGGGACACACCTGAGGCACATTCCACTGTTCTCTTCTGCAGGATGGAAAACTAAAGCCACTAAAACAGACAGGAAGAAAACGAAGATGGACACAGGAGTCTTCCTGGCTGGGTGGGATAACCTGCTATTCTGCAAATGATTGTTTATTTTACATGGAAATATTTCTGACCTCTGGTTTGCTCAGATAGCTACAGCCATGGTCATGGTGCAAACAGCAAAACCACTTTGTTCTGATCCTTGTTCTGATGTTTATAAGACAGGTGAGGATTTCTGGTTATTAGTAAGTTGGCCTTAGGTGCATTTCCTTTCTTTTATGAAGTAGTTCAGTGAGGCAGATTTACCTTGGCGTAAGAGATGGGCAGATGGCAGGGCTATATAGGTCATGTGCTCCTCAATGCTGATAAAGGAACTGCTCTGTGCCTATACACTGACTGTCTCCTGCTGACTGAGACTGAAAATAACCATAAAAGCATTCCTTATTAACAGAAATACGTGAATCTAAGTATACACATACTGCCTAAACTAATTATTGTCATCAGTTTGATACATCCTCTGTGAAAATAAACTCCCTGATTAAAAAGAATGAAGTATCTGACTATCCCAAATATGAAAGTGGCACAATCTGCTGGTTTTTTCTATTGTTCATATTGATTCTTCTAATTAGCACCTTTGACTTCCAAATGGGTAGACTCAGTGACACCAGCTCATCTAGGATCATGTCAGCAGCTGTTGACAGTCCCTGGTGCTTCAGATGAGGAAGACAAAATCCAATTTTTTAATGCAAAGATTAAATAGCCACTCCATTTGCTTGTTTTAAGGTTTTGTTTTTACTATCCTTTCTCTTCAGTTCTATGCATCCTGTAGTATGTTCTAATTGAGGACATGAATATCTTTTACATTCCTCCATCTGGTTTTACTCCTGGCCTCAGAAGTATAGTACAGTATTACATCCACTGCTACCTATTATCCATGCTGTCTTCAGTTAAATAAGTTTTATCTTTTTTGTTTGATATTTGGATTGTTTGAACATCTTTTTGCTCTTGTATCACAATTAAAAACATAAGAATGTGAAATATCTTCCCTTGACGTTTTTTATGTGCATTCTACAGTTACATACTCACTTCTTACCTAGATAATCCTAGTATGGAAATCCTTTCTACGGAAGCTTTTCTGTCATTCCTCACAGTTGCTTCTAAACTCTTCTGCCACTTATTCTTTTCACGTGATATCTAGGATTGAAAGGTTCCAAATAATCATACCACAGATTTATTCCATATAAATCCATAAATTCTTCCATGCCACTCCTAGGTTTGCACCGTTTTCACTCTTTTTTTTTTTTTTCTTTTTACTGGTTGCCATTAACTTTGACCTCTGACAGCAGTTCAGGTAATTCTTCCAAAATGCAATACCCACATTAATTTTCATCTGACGCTCAGTGACCTAGCTTAGCTGTCTCTGTAGTGCTCTTTGGTCTTCTCTTGTTTTAATTATCCCAGACAATTTTGTCGTATTGCAATTGTTGCCACCTCACTGATCATTCTTTTACAGATTGCAAATTACATTAATCACCGAGTACTGGTACTCAGCCTCAGGCCATTCTGCCACTTCTTCTGACATTTCTGTATCTGTCTCTCCCTGTTTCTATAACAACTTTCTCTTCCTCCACAACAACTAGCTTTTTTTCACAGGTTCCTACAACGGATTTTTCAGATATTAAGTTGGTTTTTTTTTTACTGTTATTCATTTCTTTAGAAAATCTTGCATTTTCCCTGATGGAAACATGTTTGTTCCTACCACATTATATCCTCTTAGATGCCTCGTACCTATTCATAATTGTTTAATCCAATTTACCCAGCAGTTAAGCAAAGCTCACAAGGGCTGTAATCACAAGATTGTCCAGAGCGCTTACAATCTGTTCAGCTGTCTAATACCTTTGCAGTGTCTCTCAGTTCCCATTTGAGCTGTAGCTCCCTGGAATCAAAGCCAGCCTGGTGATGCAGGCACAAGGCTCCAAGTTAGCACTGGATTCTTGCTCCGGTTCTGCCAGCTACTGGCAGTGTAACCTTCAGTAATGTCTTGGTTTGGAAAGACAGGTATCTGCCAGGGAAAGCTGGAGTTTCCCTTAGAATGGAGAATGTAAACCCCTCACCCCCGCCAATTATAATTTTGCAATTAAGGGCTTTCAGGCAAAGATTTGGGAATAGGAATAACAGTTCTTTACTAGGAATATTAACAATACAAATGTAGTAGGAAACAAAACCACCCAACCAAACAAGCAAACAACCAAACAACAATTTTGGAGAACCCTGACAGAGTCAGAGCTACAACCTGACACCCTGTTGGTCAGGATGTTGGAAGCAGTCCAAAACTGAGTCCTCCTGGAGTGGCAGATGTGGTTCTGTTGAAGTAGAGATGATCCTGTAGAACAAGGGTCCAGTGATGGTGAGAAGGGTCCAGTCTTCGGAACCGGGTGAAGCCAGATGCCTTCTGTGTTCCTGAGTCCCAGTTTTATCCAGGTAGGAATGGTTGGCTCCCCCCACTGGGTGGAACATCTCACAATAAGATGATGGAATGTGGATGTTCTGTTTTGGGGAGGGTATAGTTTGGAGAGGGGATTGTGGATGTGTGTGCTTTGGGGATGTCTTAATGGCCCATTAGCAGAAAATATTCCCCTGGAAGGAGGACGGTGAAAGAGATAAGGAACAACACCCTACCTGGTTTTAACAGCTGACCCATTATCAGAAGGCACCTGCCTCCCTCCTCCCAGAGTTACAAGAGATAAAGAAGAACAATTCCCCAACTGCTTTCAGCAGATGAAATAGAATACACATTTTAGGTTCCATAACCCAAGACAAGTAAGTTTCCTAACCTTTCCACATCTCTCTCCTTTCTCCAGGGCAGGTGGTGCTTAACAACGTCACAGATTTGCCAGGCCTCTGTTGGTCTCAGTGCTGATTCCTGGGGGTTTCTTTGATACCTCCATCAGAGCATCACAAGCCAGGTAGGTGAGCACAAGCAGCATCTTGCTCCTCTGCACATCTCTGAATACTGACAGCTAGCCAAGGATTTCCTTTCTGGGTGGAACAGGGAGCACCGAGCAGAGGCACAGCTTCAAACCACCCGCCCCCAGGAGCAGACACATCTGGAAAAGCTGGGCTTTAATTTTTTATGAAGCCTGGTTATTAACGTTTAGTAAAATGCTTGGAGATCCTTGGTAGGAAAATTTTACCACCTGCTAAGTATTAGCCTTCTATAAATATTTCCAAGCAGGGCACAGTTGCCAAATGTTTGGGTTCAACTTTAACCACTCTAATACAGGGCTGGGGGGAAATTCTCACGAGAAACCAAGTATTCTTGCTGAACAAATGTTTTCCACCACTCATTTTTCTGGTTTCTGTCTCAATAGCCTCCCCTATTTCCTGTCCATTAAATGGTCCTTGTAATCTTGTATATAAACATTTTTTGTCAAATGTGTATCTTCCTTCTCAAATCCAGAACTTGATAGTATTAAAGCACTGATATGCTGCAGATATTAGTTTCAAGGTGTTAACATATTTAACACAATTAAAGAATCTGAAGAGTTTGTTCCAGTATTGTCATTTTAGCACTGTATTGGTTTTTGACTACATGAAGTATTGCACAGTACCCTAACTGCAGAAGGTCTGAGATAAATTACACCACTTGAACTTTTAATATATTTACTCAGGCAGTAGCTTGAAGGAAAGTTCATAGAAGCAAATCTATTAGGTAAATTAGGGTTGTAACTTTTTGGCAGCTTCATTTAAAATATTAGTCAAAATTAGTGAAGCAATTTAGTCCCATTCAAAATTATGCAAGACCAATATGCAAATAGAAGAGAGAGAGCTTTAGAAATGTGGAACAATTACTGTTCAAATATACATGTATTTAAATAAATGCACCACAGAGAGACCAGCCAATGACAGCTGGTTATCCTACAGAGTAGGCTGGCTTTGATCTCCACATTCCACGTACTTCTTTCCTTATTTCAGCAGAACTTCTGACTTTCTCTCTGCCAAAACACCTAAATGGCTGACTTCAGAGCAAACTTTTTCTTTTTTTTTTTCCTTTTCCACATGCTGATACTTGAATCAGAAAATATTATTCTGATTTTGCGTTATATTTGTATAGGACACAATTCTTCCTTACCTCTGTATGCTGTGTTAAAAACAGATTAGTAAAATTGTTTGATCATTCATGCTGAGTTCCTGGCAACAGCCTGTCATACTGTAAAGATAACTTTTCACTGAAGATCTCTCCCATAAGTATATTAGGAAGACAGGAGAAAAAAAAAATACATAGAATTGTGGCTGGGAGTAATAATTTCTTCATGTTTATGTCCAGTCTACATGACCTGATGGTCCACTCTAAAGGCTTGGTATTCAGCAGCAAGAAGAAGCAGCAAAGAAATCATCCAGGGCAGGCTATATACTGAATTTGGTGGGGGATTTCCTCAGTTAGTATTTCTCCTGCATTATCTCCCCCTTGGAGAAAGATCTTTTTACTGTAGTGGTCAAAAATGAGCCAGGCATCCTCTCAGAGGGCACTTGAATTTAATTATCACCATCCAGAGGGCTGATTCAGCTAAACAGACAACACAAAGTTTTCAGATACTTAAACACACACTTAGCCCTTACATATTAGAGGTCCCAAGTTTAAGGAGCAGATTATACATGTGATTTTTCACCGTGCTACAGAATAAAACCCCAGGGGTTTAGAACTGTGTGGGAACAAGCTTTCTCTGTGCTATTTCTCCTCAAAATGTTTTCCAGAACATCGTGCCTGTCTGTCGAAGAATGACAAAGGTGCTTAAAATTGACCTTGAGTCAAACAAAGAGGAAAAAAAGAAGATTTAATTTTTAGTCAAGAACCAAGTTTAATCAATTATTTTAATAAGATTAATGTAAGGGAGTCTCATGAGCAATATTCTGCTATATTTAGGGCTACTGTGTCATTTGTGTAACACAGAAAATCAAAGAATAAAGAGGAAAAGGTAAAATAAAAAATCAGGCAAATGCATAATCCAGTATCTAAGAAACAGGGCAAACAATGCTACCACCTTCCTCTTATTTGAAGTGAGAGGTTAAACTTGCAAGAAAACAAAAATCAGAAGTTCTTTTGGAAACCTTAAATTTTATTTCAAATGCAATTCTAATAAAAGCAGGGTATGCTGAGTAACAGCACAGTGGTCTGCTGAGGGTGACAGCTGCTGAGACCCGTGATGGTTTTGAGTTAAAGATGGAAACCCTGAAGTATTGAAATGGAAAATTTTTAATTACTATTAAATTACCAGCAGTTTTTTTGCCTATCTACAGAAGATTATTCCTGTAAACACTTTCAGCATTGGGGAGAACATTTCAGAGATGAGTGATTAGTTATGAGTGACAACCAGAGACTTCAAAGTGCAAGACCTGAACGCTTTCTGAGCCACAGCAACTGTGAGCTGACAGCAGCAGCTGTAAAGTGGCCAGGACAGGGAACCACAGCTTTCCAGAGCTCTGGAAAATGCCAAGAGCTGGTGCACAGAGCCAGGTTAAGCCATGGCAGTCAGAGAGATATCAGGCAGGAATGAATCACTCAAACATCTTGGTTCTGCAGGCTTGGAGAATAAAGCCCAGGACCAAAAATAAAACTAACTTAAGGGTGTAACTTCACTGAAGACTGCAATGGACAGCACAGATATCTGAGGCAATTTGAAATCGATCAGTGACCTTTCAGGGGAGCAAATTAACCCATGCACAGCTTTGTGCCTTCATATACAACTAGCTTAGCATGTGAGCACACTCAGAAATTTTGTCATAGCTGCTTTAGTTTATGAGGTGTAAACTAAGGCATATAATCTCACAACTGGGACACGCTGGATGCTTAGGGACCAATAGACATCCATTCTGGTTGCAGCAGTCGTGGCAGAAGCTCCTGTGTTCAGTCAAAAACGAGCCAGGTACCTTCAGCAATTTAAATAATAAGTCTTCATTAATCCATCTCATTTTCTAGAATGGTTTAGGAAATGATCACACGAGGGAGGTTGATGTTATCATTAGTACACCTAGCCTGACAGACAAGAAAGGGTTTAAAGATTCCTTGGAGAGACAAATGTTGCATGCAAATTTGTGCCTGACAGAGCTGCCAGAACCAGCTTTCTAAGCCTGGCACTCTGCAGAGCAGAGGACACAGCGAAGCACTCCAGAAACAAGTGCCTCTGCCAGTGACAAAGCTCTTGAGAAGCTGAAGGAGTGAGAGGCCTGTGAAAGTAATCACAACATAAAGTTTTCTTCCACCCACTCCAAGAATGACAATGGTGCAAGTTCTCTTACAGTGATGGTGGTGAGGCACTGGCACAGGCTGCCCAGAGTGTTTGTGGGCTGCCCCATCCCTGGAAATGTTCAAGGACAGTTTGGATGGGACTCTGAGCAACCTGGGATAGTGGGAGGTGTCCCTGACCATGGCAGGGGGGTTGGAATGAGATGACCTTGAAGGTCCCTTCCAACCCAAGCCATTCTGTGACTCTGTGATTCTATTTGAGCTGCATGTGGGAGTCAATAGTTGCCAGCACCACAACTAAAAATGTTCATGCTCTCATTCCCCAGAGATAAGTTTTAGCTGAAATTGACTGTCTGCCACGGGGACCTGGGAAACAGTACTTTAAAGAACAATATTCAGCTACAGAAACACGATTTGCAAGTTAAAAGCAAAGCTAGGAAAGTTTTAGTGGCTGCAGGCACACTCACTCACTTAAAAGCTGGGCTGTGGTTCAAGGTCCAGAGTCAGATTTTACATGAATCAAGCAGATAAAAAAAACAACAGTAAACACAGAATACAGACTTCGTTTGTCAAACCTGCTCTTACAAACAAGTTTTTTACAAAATGAAATTAAATCTATTTACATACTGTGCCCAGCATATTATTCTGTCTTTACTGATAATCTTTATCAAGCTCGAATTGGGGGGTGCTCTTAATGTCAGATGGATGCTTAAAGAGACTGGAGTCTCTTTAAGATGGTCATTTTTAAGATGTCATTGAAAAATTATAAAATGAACGAAGGAAATTCATTTAGGGATTGAAAATGCTAAGAAAAGGGTATAGAAATTTGTCCTGATCCTAAACAAATTAACTCATGAAGGAAGTGGTAAGACTTGTCATATGATACAGCAATGCAAAGGAGAGACGAGGTTGCATGTCCCGGCTGGAAAGGAAAATTTACAGTCAGCAGTCCCTTTTCCTAGATGTGTATTGAGAGTATTCTCATTTTCCTGGGACAGTGATCCTAGAAAAGATAACAGCTCAGAATGATGACATCCCAAATTTCAACCCTTATGCTAGGCTTGGCATACCTGACACAGGAATGTCTGACATTCTTCGGGGTCCTGTTTAACCATTCTGTTCTGAAATATAAGTTTAGTCATATAACCATAACCCATCATCTGCAGCCTCAACAGGCCAGCAGAAAATGTTAAAGGATACACAGGAATGGATGGCAATTCTGGTCTGTACCTAGTGCTGTTAATAATGGAGTGGTACCACTGTAACATGACTTGTTACTTGCTCACATTTTATTCAAGTGGAAACTGAAAACAAAAATGCCTGCTCTTGAGTGTTTACTAGGAATTCATGTCAAAGTCATAGCAACCAGCAGATACATGGGAAAAAACATGAGGTGGGGGAAGGTAAAAGGGAAGCATAATCTGGGATACCAGGAGCTGTCACCATTTTGAAAGAAACTACTGTGGGAATGCCTATAATGAAGAGCAATGACTGCAAACAGCAATAAAGTTGTAAGAAATATCCTGTGGCCAGAGACAAACTTGACACACCAGGTGGTCAGATGCAGAGGAATACGTGACACTTTCTCCAAAGGAGAAGTATCAGCACTGCCATATCACCTGAGAAATTCTGACAGCCACAGCAGGTTGAGATGAATTCGTTTCAGGACATGGCATAAGTGGAGCTAACAGACTTGCTGCCATCTGACAGCAAGAGTATTGATACTCTGGGAGATATTTCCAATTCCATGAATCAGTGCAGGGTACCACAGAGACTAATTGAACATGTTCATTAAGTTAGATTAAGTTAGGAACTGAACTTCCTTATTATGTTAATGTTTAATTTCGTGATGCAGAAGGAAGTTGCTGAGAACCTTGTCTTTAAGAGGTTCTGGCTTGAACCAGTTGTTAAATAGGAGCTACAAATTGCACTGCTCTTGTTAGGAGCTCACGCTCCAAGTCAGACAGATCCCTATCAAACCCCGTAGTTCCTGCTGGTTCCAGAACACAGAAACATTGAGGAGACATTTTTTTCCTTTCTGTGAAAGCCAGACAAAGAAAAAAATACCTTTCTCATTACTTTTTTAAAAGCTAGCAATCTTCTCTTTTTCTTTTAAGGCATCTATTACTATATTAACAGAAGAGTTTAAAGCATCCCCCTTTGAAAGATCAAAGGAAAAAGATCTCTATTTTTTTTTTAAGAGAAACTTGATGGAGCTCCTTACTGCCTCCCCAGCATATCCAGAGTGATTAAGCCTCAGAAATATCTGTCTGTTGACTGTTTGTAAAAGAAGCCCGACAATTAGCTCAGATGGAGACCATTGAGGCCTAAAGTTAATGAGATGATTTGTGTATGATTCTTTGTCAGAAACCCACAGGATGAGAAAACAGAATTGACCACTGCTTGCCAAAATCTTGGTTTACCTGACCAGCAGTATCTGTACAGCAGAGGCAACCCAAGTGCCTTTCCCTGTACACAATTCATTCCTGGTCTTTGTGCCCTTCACATCCTCGAGCTGACATGCTTCTGGAGAGGTACAGCTACCCTGGGCCACATCTGCTCTCTGATTATCTTCATACTTTCAACCAAAGGCACCAAAGGAAGGACAACACAACCTCAATCAAGCCTCTTAGTACTGTGAGTCACAGCTTTTCCTTATGGTAGGATTTACCAACTGATCTGACAATTACTGTAAATAACTACTTAGCAGGTAGATTTTTAGACAGCATCTCCTTTCTTCTGAAAGGAGAAAACACTTGGCCCTGTCTGGCTCTTGTTTGAAATAATCAATTATTATGACTGAACTCAAGCTTCCAGTCTGAGATGTCCTTTATTAGCATCTGTAATGACTGAGCACAGGCACAGCCAAAGTCTGTGGGTGTGGAGCACAAAATGGACACCATGGCACTGGAAGATCCTCAAAGAGAACTCAGACAGCAAGGGACTCTGAGGGATCTGAATGGTGACAGCATGAGAAGGACACCAGTGTGCATTTCTGCTCTGGGCTCACCTCAGAGATGCTTCTCTGTCCCTGTGCCTCTTACAGGACAGAGGTTTGGGTGGGCTGTCAGCCACATGTGTTACTTCTGGCTATTTTCCTCACAGAAAAATTAATTATAGTAAAAATATAATCCTCAGAACTTAGTTCTGCTAGATGCTTTTGTATTCCTTGTGCTAAGGACATCACCAGCATCAGACAGAGCTTCTGATTAGGAGTCATCATGCACAGGATGAGGTTAGAACAAGCATTTGCAGCTCTTTAGAAAGTGTTTACACATTTCCATGATCCTTGGTTTTCCTCTGCTTCTGTGACAACATTTTACAGTGGTGAAGGAGCAGAGAGATGTTTGATGATGATGTACACCTGAAGCTGAGAGAAAATTGAGGGCAAATTGTGTCTCCAGATGAGCACTGATGGCCAAAAAAACCCCTGAAGCTGAACATACTGGCCTGATATAAAAACACCGAGCAAAGCATCACTGGGGACCACACTTCACTACGACATAAATGACAATTTGTTCATCTGTGTGTCACCCTCCTTTCCTTACATAAGATCCTTCTCTCACTTCTTCCCACCTTCTGTTATATTCTCCAATAGTGAGAGCAAATAGGGCAGCAATCACAAAAATAGTCTTGCACTTAGCACACAAGTGCCTTTTCGCAAGGAAAAAAAAATTGCCTTTGTGGGATCATTTTTCCTTCCAAATGAAAAGGCCCCAAACTACTCATAGAAGTCTCTGCTGAAATTTGGACCATGTGCAGTGCACAGGTGATCATCAAGGAAGAATTACTCAAGTTTCTTCAAAATAAGGGAGAGCCCATCAAGGGAGAGATCAGAGAGACACTATGTACTGGGTTTAGAGAGAGCTGTTATGAAGTGTGGCAGGTTTTTTTTCTCTCTCTGTTGTCTCCAAACTTCACTTTCACAACAGCTTTTCAGCTGCAGCCAGAGTGTCAGGCTCCCAGCACAATGTGAATGCTGTGGACACTGCCAGGGATGAGGATGCCCATGGCCAGTCCCCTTGGATGGCTGTCAGAGTGCTGCTGCCAACACAGGCCATAGCAAAAAAAGGGCATTTTCTCCCAGTTCTTCCCTCTGACAGACCTGAATAGAATTTCATGAGACATGGTAAACCTTACACCTTTGCCCTCCAGGAGCTTTTCCTCCTGCTAAGTTTCAAAGAGGTGTTGCAAACCATCTATGGCTTGGATTCCTGCAGGTAAAAAGTTTGCAAGAATTTTCTCAGTGGTAACTTGGCCAGTTGGAATCAGGAAGTCGACACCAACTCTTTCCATTGCCAGTGGTTTTGCTCTTGAAGTATGAAAAAACCTTGAAGCTTGGGTGTGAATAATTATGTAGTGCCAGCATAATACTCCAGAAAGGGAAAGCATAAGAGGGAGGAGGAAGTGGGAAGTAACTAAATGGTCAGGCAGAGAGTATTCACTCTTTTGTGAAGGTATTCTCCACCTAAAAAATAAAAAAAAGTAGGCTGCAAAAACCAGGAGAAAAAGAAAAAAGCTGGATGACAAAGAGGAAGATGAAATACTTAGTAAATTATTATTTATAGAATTAGTATTCTCTTCTAAAGTTACAAAATGTGGAAAGCTTAGCTTACCCTGAGGCTATAGGATAAGTGGTAAAGCCAAAGCTGTGTCTTAGAAGCCTTCAACTGTAAACCTTGTCAGCTTTTGTATTGCATTACTGCACATTAATACAATAGTGATCTGGGAAATGCAGTAAGAAAAATTAGGTATCTTAAACCTCATTAATAGGGTTTGGAAAAGAAATTGGTGGCAGAATGGGGACAAAATAAAGGACAAAGTTTGGAATGACAAATGAAGCACAGAATAAAACTAAGAGGCTGAGAACATAAGAAATGCCCTAATGGGTTCACCTAGCCCTCCTTACCCAAGAGGGAAGGCTGAGATCAATAACATGGCCTTCCTGGGTAAGGATATTATTTGAATTCCAGGTGAACTGACTCTTAGGATTCACCTGAATGTGGAGAAGCTGACTGTATAATTTGTAGTGAAAACTGAATTTACACCTTTGAAAATGAAAACAGAGTGGTGGCAGTAGGAGATAGCTTTGAAAGTGCATGAAAGCCTGGTCACAACCTGCAACCCTTCCACTTCCCCAGTGGTTGTTGTACTAGGCCTGCTCCATGGCACTCTGTGCCTATTCCATCCAGGGTTTTTTTTTATAATGATGTATCATCCTTGAAATGCTTTCATTCCTTTTGAACCCTCTGGTATTATTGGTGTCTACAGCCTCCTGTGGCAGCAAGTTCTCAAAAAATTTGCTATCCAGTGTGTGTATAACATTTTTTTGAAAGTAGGGTCTGTCTTAAACTTCCTACTTGCTTTATGGATGATCCCTTAACTTCTGTAGTGCAGGGTTTGAGCAACAGTTCTGTTCTCACTTTTATGCTTTTGTAAACCTCAAGTATACCCTACCTCAGGTGTCTTCTCTGCAAATTGACAAGTCCCAGCCTTTTGCCCTCTCCTTGCAAGGCAGCTGGCTCATCCCTGGGTTGTTTTGTTGCCATTCTCTCTCTGTTCCTTTGCAAACTCCTTTGCCATCCTTCTGGAGATGGGAAGGCCTGAAACGTCCCAGCCCTCCAGCTGTGGGTGCACCAGAGTTTTCTGTGGAGGCAAAATGACACCTTCTGCCTTGTTTTCATGCCTCTCCTGAAACACCCAATACTGCCTTGGTTTTTTTTTTTTTTTTTCTTTTTTTTGACTGTCACTGCACCCCGTAGCAGTGGTTTCAGAAAACTGCCTGGCTGAGTCTGAGGGATCTTTCCAGAGCTGCAACCACCAGTTGCAAGTTCAGCATCCAGCAGGGATGGTGTAGATGAGGATTTCCTCTCAATGAACTATTCCCTGCCATTTATCTACACCAAAGCTCATCTGGGCACTTGCTCACTTGCTGTGCTTTGTGGGGCCCTTCTGGAGTTTCTATTAGGGTGGCACCTGTCTAGTCAAAAGAGCTTAATAACCTTGTACAAAAAAACAAGAGAGTGGGAAATGCAAGAAATAAGGAAAGAAAGACGTGAAAGGAAAATAAAAAGGTCATTATTTTTCATTTGTTAGTGCTAGTACTTAGCATTTTTATATTGTCCTTATAATGTGATTTTTAGTTATTTTTCTCTATATAGGCGCATAACTGTAGCATATGGTTGCAAATGATGAAAGGATAAATGGAATTTTCAATTGGTTTTATTACCTGGTTTTAACCCCTCTAAGACATTTTTAATTTTAAAAAGTTTCAATAAAAGCATCCTGGAGAGATTTCCTCTACAGTTTTTGTAATTTAATCACATCAATGAGGAAAAGCTGCAGTTGGGGAGAAAAGAAATAAACACCTCTAGTAATGCAGTCAAGACACAGCTACATGGTATACAAGGAAGGGGAAAATCAGCAGAATGGCAAGGCATAGTGAAAGAAACTCCATTAAATAAGGGTTTGTGTAATTTTACAGTATTTCTCTCTCTTTTGATGTTGTCAGCTATTCTTACCCGGGACTGTTTCACCTTTGGAAGTTGATTTTGAAAGGTGACTTGTGATACTTCTGACAGTATCAGATTGGGTCAGCTTTGGTTTAGTTTAATGCCCATCCTCAGAAGTGTTACCATAATTTCTGTTTAATTATGAGTACAGGCTAATTACAGATGAGGAGAGTGACTTTTTCCCTTGACCAAGTCCTGTCTGGACACTGGCCCTGGGTCAGTGTGAGCCGTGTCAGAGGAAGGGGACGTGGTCACCATGTCACAAGGGCAGTGAAAGCAAATTCCTCATTCCAAAGAGGCACCTCTCAGCCTGCTGCCCAAGGAAACCAGGTTCTGCAGTGTTCACACTGCATGTAACTTTCCCAGGAACTTTTGAACCTGGCGGTCAATTCCAACAGAATTAGTCGGGGGCAAGGTACAGATCCCTGAGATAAGCTCCAACTGCTTTTTGAAGAGAAGTGGCTGCAGAAAAGAGACCTGGTGGTGGCTTCAGTGAAGGAAGGTGGCAGTGAGAGTCCTCTCCTAACTGAGCAATGGACAATTGACACTGTGAAGGAACTTAAAAACAACTCCACTGGGGGGAAAAAAATGCAGTTGTAGATTTATCTTCCCAGACAAACATCAGCCACCAGTTCAGACAAGCATTCCTGGGAAACCTGGCCTCCTTAATTACAGTGTGGCACAACCTGTGCGCTACACCTGGGCTCTGCAGCTGCAGCCTACCCTGCCACATGGTAGATTCCAAGCTGATTTAATTACAGACTTTTGCAAGAAGTCATCCAGACCTATTCCAGGTCAACAGATGGCTTTTTAGGGTTCTTTTCACTGACAGTTTTCACGTGGACTGAAAATGTCTGTGCCTCTTGTGATCAAAACAGCTCTTTCTCCTTTCATTTTAACCAAAACACATTTCTACTGCCCAAAGTATGAACTATTTTCAGCTCAGAGAACTTGCACACCTGAACAATATGGCAGTTTGTCAGAAAACTGGTAGGCCTGCAATATTCTCTCTTACAAAATACTAACAGCTCATAGTCCTCTTCAGTGTCACTCTCAAACTTTGTAAGAGGGAGGGAATTAATACCTGGGCTACAGATCAGCACCCAGGACCCTGGTATAATTGGAATCTGAGGAACAGGATTTGGTGCTTCCTGTATCTGTGGGATAACAGGACGCTGTCAAACCACTGAAATTTCTTGTTCTTCAACATCATGTACCTTTTACATCAAACTTTTAAATGAAAATACCGTAAAGGCTCTTTGGGTAACTGATAACTACTGTTCCAAAACCAATTTTTGAACAACTTACCTGCCCTGTGGTTCATGCTGTGCAGACTGTATGTGTAAACCCTAAGAAGACCCCAGGCAAATAAAACTTGAAAACCCCACAAAATTTTAAGAAATAAGTTTTCTAGGGCCCAAGCCCACACTCGGCTCCTCCTTAGCATTTTTAGGATGCAATAGTGTTTAACCTAAACATGCACAACCTTAACCAGCCTGTCCAGAATCTGGCAGACAGGCAGCTCAAACACGTGCAGTGCTCTGGGGAAGGCTACCAGGGGCTGTAGCACATTTCCTCATGTGAACACTCAGTGTCCTTCTCTTGCTCTTTCCCGATCAAGAAGTCTCTCCCAGCTCTGAAATGACTGATGCCCTGATCTGTTTTCAGACCATTACCTTGCCAGTAAATAATTTCAGGCCTCAAGTGCAGTTTCTTCTGCTCGTACATCAAACATTATGGTTGCACAGTTTTTGATGAGATGGTAGATATATGTATTTCAGAATTATTAATTTAATCCCAGAATTTATAAGGATCCATGCTGGATACATGGGTGAAAATCAAGAACGCTTGCTTATGAATGGGAATGACTACTTTTGAACTTGAGGCTGGAATTTCTGATCACAAACACACCTGCAAATGCTTTGCTTGGATTATCATGCTGCTGGGTCCTGGCTGCTAGCAGGCTAATGCTCATATTTTCCTGAGCCCATTCAATCTGAAACAGAGTTACAGCACAGTTCTCAATTGTTCCAGTAACTGCTGATGCAGTGGTATCCTTGCTGCGTTTGCTGGCTCACTATGCAACTTTTTATGATCCAGATCTACACACAAATCCTGCTTCAGACAGATTCTTCTCATGCAGATGAAATGGGAAGCAGCACCCGGGTTCACTTTCCCCCTGTACTGAGGGTGGAGAAGTGGCAGGTTTGATAGATCCACCTTGCTTCTTGTGAGCCTAGGGAATGCTATGGCTGCTCTAACAAGCCCATTCTTTGCTCAAGGGTGGGAAAGAAAAAAAAAAAACCCAAAACCAACAAACTCACCCCCAAAGAGAGAAAAGAGAGAGAGAAAGAGAGTAAGAGAGAAAGAGAGAAAGAGAGAAAGAGAGAAAGAGAGAAAGAGAGAAAGAGAGAAAGAGAGAAAGAGAGAAAGAGAGACAGAGAGAAAGAGAGAAAGAGAGAGAAAGAAAGAGAGAAAGAGAGAAAAAGAGAGAAAGAAAGAGAGAGAGAGAGAAAGAGAGAAAGAGAGAAAGAAAGAAAGAAAAAGAGAGAGAGAGAAAGAGAGAAAGAAAGAAAGAAAGAAAGAAAGAGAAAAAGAGAGAGAGAGAAAGAGAGAAAGAGAGAGAGAGAGAAAGAAAGAAAGACAATAGGAAGCTATAGGAAGCTATAGGAAGCTCAGTCCATCAGATAAAAAAGCAGCCACTACCCTTCTTCCTGGAAGGTAGGTAGCAGGACCCCTCAAGTAGGGCAGATGCCCACTGGCATTCCCTGGATGCCAGGGAATGGACCACCTCTCTTCAGCAAAAGGCCACTTTTGTTCATGTTTTCCAAGAAACTTCCTCCCCAGGACCACAACTAACCCCCAGCCTGTGCCCCAGGATCTTGTCCTTTGGCAGAAAGCCACATTTATGTGCTGCCTGCTCCCAAAACCAAGCCAGGTGTCCTCTGAAGTTCTTGAAGGCTTTGCTCTATTACAGTATTTTGGCACAAAGGCTCCCATATATTATGCCTGGTAAACTTTTATCCAGTTTAAGCTGCCACATCTGGGCAATGTGGCCTGGTGTGACACCAAGCACTCGGAATCCAGAAGGCAACACCTCCGTCAGGTGATGCTGCTGGAGCAGCCAAAGCATTTGCCCCAGCTCAGGAGGAGATCCATCACCAGCAATTTTCTTCCTTGTGCTCTTTTTTATTTTTTTTTTATGTTAACTTCTCATGATGGCTTTGCAGACAATTTCAGCTCGAAGTATAAGTGAACACTCAGCCATATTCTAAAAATTCTTGCTGAGTGACCTGTGTGGGACTCAGCCTTGTGGGCCTGCAAAAGGAAAAACTGGGTGCCCACGTTTAGCTGTGTGAAATTCAGAGAACAGTTTAAATATATCAGCGTTTTGTTTGCAGTCCAAAGAGCAGATGGTGGTTTAAACATTTTTTTAAAGGTTTGTATGGGATGGAGGACAGACCCACAGGAATGTCTCTCACCCTGTAAGACAGCACTGTGCAGTGATGGAATTATTAGACATAATTAATTAGCTGTCATTATTGTCACTGTTTTTTTGATTTTTTTTTCCTTTTAAATATGTCTGGAGAAAGGGACAAGGTAAAGTCAGCTCTACATTTTAACCTATTCATCAGATAATTCTGCTCTGATAGATTTTTTTTCTCTTTCTGGGGATCAATTCCATATTTTACCTCTGTTAATGAATTTTAAGAAGTTGCACGTGTGCTAAAAGTACCTTGACAGAAATAAACTCTTTTTGTACACTGCCAGAGCTCCTGACTAATTCCCTCAAGAGACCTTTGCCTTCTCCCACAAAGCAGCCAAGTTTTCAAAAACTTGGAAAAGCGCACACGTGCAACATGTTAAAAAACCATGGAACGATGAATCAGGTAAGCACTCAGTTGTTTTAAAATTCTGAATTTTGCGCGGCGGTTGTGAGAAACGAGAGTCACCGGTTCCTCACACTCCCGAAAGGTGAATTCACTACTTCTAGGGATAAAGAGCGGCTTTCCCAGCAACAAAGACGGTTCAGACCGTGCTGCACAAAATACTTACATCCCGTTGGAATGCACAGAATGAAGAATAAAGCACTGGACAAAGCCCGGTTCGCACAGAGGTTCTTTATTGCCACAGCCCGGTCCGTGCAAACGCCGCTCGCCCACCTGCGCGGCGGGAGCCCCTCGTGCCTGCCCCGGCTGCGGGGGCGGCGGGGGCGGCGGGGGCAGTGCGACAGGGGCGATCACGGCGATAAGGGCCCTAACCGCGATAAGAGCCAGCGGCACCCGCGCCCCGACCCCCTCCCCGCGCCATGACGTCACACCCCCCTCCCCGCGCCATGACGTCACCGCGCCCCGCGCCTGCGCGAGCCCCCACCCCACCCCTCCCGCGCGCCCCCCCCCGCCCCTCGCGCCTCCCCGGACCCCTCGAGCGGGCGGTTGGGGGCGTGGCCCCCCGCGCGCGTGCGCGCGCGCCCCCGGCGGCGCCCGCCCCCGTGACGGGCTTGCGTGACGGCGGCGGCACCGGGAGCGCGCGCGCGCCCGCCCGCCCGCCCGCCTTTCGGTACCGCGAGCGCCTATCGCGACCGCCTGTCGCGACCGCCGCCGCTCCGCCGCCGCCTCCTCCTCCTCGCGCTCGGGAGCGGAATCGGCGCCCGCGCCTGGACTCCCCCCGCCCTTCCCCCTCCCACTATTATCCTCCCTGCCGGCGCTCCCGCCCGCCCGGGAACGCGCGCCCCGCTCCCGCCCGGCGAGGGAGCGACCCGGCGCTGCCGCCCGCCCCGATCCCCTCCATGGCTCCCGCGCCGCCCCGCTGAGCCGGAGCCGCCCGCCGGGAGCCGCGGCTGAGCGCGGGAGGGGGGCGGGGGCGCGGGGGGTGCGACACGCGCGGGGAGCGGCGGCGGCCGCGGCAGGAGGCGGAGGAGGAGCGGCAGGAGCGGGGAGTCCCGGCGCGGCCGCGGGAGCCCCGGGCGGGCGGGCGGCGCTGGGAGCGGCCGGGATTTACCGTGGTGGCGGTGGGCGCTGAGCGGCGGGGGAGCCGGGCGTCCCCGGGGCCGCCGCCTCTCGGGCTGAGCCCCCCCGCCCGGACCATGGCCGACGACGACGTGCTGTTCGAGGACGTGTACGAGCTCTGCGAGGTGATCGGCAAGTGAGTGCGGCGGGGAGCGGGCAGGGCAGGGCAGGGCTGGGCAGGGGGAGCGCTGCCCCGCGCCCCCCGCCCGCACCGGGCACGGGGATGCTCCGCCCGGGACCCACCTGAGTCGCCGCCGCCGGCGGGTCCGTGCGGGGTCCGGGTCCCCCCCGTGGCCGGTGCCCACCGTCCTCGTCACACGGGAGGCGGAAGGGGGAGAAGTGACCCCATGTTTCCTCAGCCACCATGATTAACCACCTCGCCATCGCTCAGCCTGGCTGCAGCAAGCGGCAACCACTTCCCACCCCTTTTCTTCTCCTCCCCCCGATATCCCATTCCTGGCACACCCATCAAGGATTGCCTATTGGGGAAGGGAAAGGGAAGATAGCTCTCCGTAGATCCACCTATTCGCTGGGTGTCTGCGCCAGGTGTTGGGTTTTCCTCTTCTTTGCTGCATAATAACCAGCGTGGTAGTGGCGCTCGGGTAGTGCTCGGTTCTCGTCCAGATCCATCACTCTCGTTCGTGTGGAAATGGAGATGTACAAGGCAGGAGGAGTGCTTGGCCTTTTGAGTCTTATTATGCAACTGCTGTTAAACCGATGCTCGAGGCTTGTGTGAAACCTGGGAGTTGAGGCAGTGGCTGGCGTTCCCCAGCTGCTGTTTCGGGTTACCGCTGTTGGATGAAAATGACAATTCGAGTCACCAAGAAAATGCAGAGACTCCCCCGAATCAGATGGTGATAAAGAATTAAACCTAAACTCCGTTCTCCCCTGCCCCCGTATTTCTGTGACTGCTCGGTTTCGAAATCCTTTCTTTCTTCATTGTCTTTCATGTATTTTCTGTAGTTGTGTCTGTGTTGCAAAAAGGACACGAAAGATACAGTGATACTGAGACTGCCTAATTTTCTGTGCGTCTGATTCCGAAGCTGAGATTGCTCTGCAAGCCTTAGTAATAACACTGTTGAGAGTGCTTGGAGTTTTTTCTTCGTGACAATGGATTTTATGAGAATAATTGACCGTGTTTTGATTATAAACAAAGAATGTTTCCTGCATGTATTCTCTTGCCCGCTCTCCACCCCGATGCTTTTCAGTGTATATGGTGTGCTGTCTGCTTTCAAAGCCAGGGCTAAAAATATTCTAGAATTAATCTTTTCTCGGGATTATACTGAAACGCTGGTCTTGGACATAGCAGGTGGCTTTGTTGTCAGCAGAAGTTTCAGCACTCACTTTTGTCGTTTCACAAGACACTACCACCTTGCTCCTAACACAGCTTTTAAAAATATTAAGCTCCAAGGGCCTTGTTTGCCATCATAAATGGTGTATAATTGCTTTAACTTGATGTTTGTGAGGAGCTTCTGCAGGAGCAAAACTCTTATTAAAGGTGTTTTGAAGACAGTTTTTGGCACACTCCTTTCACAAGTGGTTTTATGCTAACCACTGCAGTTCACGCTCAGTTTTATTCCTACCCGATTGCCATTAGAAGGAAGGTGCAGTGCTTATGCATGAATGCACACCCCTTCGGAGGATGGATGATTCACAGGGGGCCAGATGTTTGCACGTCTCCACTGACTTTTTGTTCTGTGGCTGGAGAATTTCGAAGGGAGGGCTCAAAACCGGTGGATTAGGTGTTAGCCGCAGAAGTTCCGCACGCGATTTAGGTAGTATGGAGAGTGTTGTGATGTAACCAGATCTAACAGATAAATATTGAATCACAGTAGCACGATGATGCCAAGAGCACTGTAGCGAAAACAGGGTGTATCACTGAAAACAGCAGCAGTGGTGGTGTGAAGGGCTGATAGCTGGTTGTGATTACTCAGGCTTTTCCGCACAGATGTCAAGTCAGTCCTCTAAAAAAACCCCAAACATTTAAAATAAATACACAACTTTCACGTACAATTTCTGCATGATATTCCTGTTTCTTTGCAATGCTACACAGGTAAATTCCAGGGGACCAGAGGTGCAGCATCTTTATTTAGCTCAGATTCTGGGTACCACCTTGCCTGTCCATAAGAAACTTGAGGAAAGCTGCTCTAAATCTGCTTTGAATTGCTATCTGACCAAACATCTTTCAGTGAAACATACACTAAATGTCTGCATGTTCCTGGGATTTGTTATTGATTGATACAGTGATTTACATCTTGCAAATAGCACGTCTGGTTCTGATTTGCATTTTGGACACATGAAATGCTAAAATGTGTAATTTATCTTTCCTAAATAGGTACTTACCACTGTCACTTAGAGTAGTAAAAAGGTATTTTCATAAAGGGTGTGGGAAAGAGGTCTTTGCCTGTAAAATGTCTGAGTATTTAGTCAAAGTTCCCATACAATTTACTGGAGAAATCAGGAGATACTTTCTTGGCTGACAGTAGACAGTCCAATTTGTTGAGGCATATTCTGATCTTTAGGATAAGCTTTAAACACTTCTAAATACAATAAACTGATAAGACTGACTTTGAGTAAATGCAGCAATAACAGCTTTTGGTGAGGAACAATTACAGGGCAATAGTATATGAATGAATTGATGGGAATGACAATGATAAACTGTTTATTATGTGACGTCTACTGTGTTTAAGTTCTGCAAGCATGCATTTTTCATTTTTAAGGGGTGTGGGTGGAAAGAAAGGCCAGGAGGGATAGAGAGAATTTCTAGTTCATGTTTTCATTAGAAAAAAAATGTTAGGGGAAATCTTATTTTGCATATATTTCCAGTATACCTTTCCATTGCTGAAAGCTATATGAAAATACAAATTGGAATAACAATCTCAGTTTTTCATTGAACTTTTTAAAGTGGCATTTATGACACTAACATTAGTCATGTATTTTTATTTAACCAGACGTGTTATGTTTGAGGTTACTGTCTCTTCAGCTTGGCTGACACAAACATTCTTCAGCAAGAAATGAATTGGGGATTTCTTTATTAGCCTTCAAAAATGTGTTAACATATCTCAGGATAAGTGATAGTGATGAAAAATACAGGTGTGCCATTTTTTTTTTTCCAAACTTGCTTCCCAGTGGCTTTGAAGAGATTCACCCTGTGTATTTGTTGAGAAGTACAACCTAAAATCTTTAAGGCTGTTACTATGTGGATCAGACTACATGTTTGATTGACAGCTCACAGATAGTAGTGCTAAGTGTACTTGTTTATTTTTTATTAGATTTTTCATTCAAAATGCTTTGAGTAGTTTATAAAACGTAGTAGGTGTAAAATTGAAACATCTTGGCTACTCATCCAAGGTGCAGACTGTTCTGAGTTTATCACAGGATCTCCACATACACATAGCAGAAGTTTTCTTTATGCCAAAGAGAGAATGCCTGTCTTTAGTAGGTGTTGAATTTAGAAGAATGAGGCAAGGTTTTTATGATAGAGCCTTTTCTGCAAGGACTTTATTTTAAATTATCTGGTTTTACGTTTTTGTGCCTCTTAAGATCCATATCACTTTATGTTAGCCTTAGAGGAGAACTGTAAAGATTGTCTGACCTTTCTAACAGTAGGACAGTAGGTTGCTTAAAATTTCTCCAAATGTTTTAGTTGTAAATACAATGAGATAAAGATAATAGACATTTATTTGTGTTTAAAAGGGCTTTGGTCACAATTGAAGTCATTAATCCTGGGGTGCATTAGGAAGAGTGTGGCTGGCAGGTGGAGGGAGGGGATCCTGCCCCTCTGCTCAGCCCTGGTGAGGATCACCTGGAGTGCTGTGTCCAGTTCTGGGTTCCTCAGGACAGGAGAGACATGGAGCTCCTGGAGCAAGTCCAGTGGAGGGTGACAAAGATGATGGAGGGGCTGGAACATCTCAGTGAGGAAAGGCTGAGGGAGCTGGGCCTGTTCAGCCTTGAGATATCCGAAAGGGGCCCTCATCCCTGTGTGTCAGTGTCTGCAGGGAGGGCTCAGGGCATGGACCAGGCTCTGCTCCCTGGTGCCCAGCAACGGGACAGGAGGAACGGGCAGGAACTGATGGCCAGGAAGTTCCACCTGAACATGAGGGAGAATTTCTTTCCTGTGCAGTGACCGAGCACTGGAACTGATTGTCCAGAGAAGGTGTGGAGTCTCCCTCACTGGAGATACTCCTTACCCATCTGGACACAATCCTGTGCCATGTGTGCTCTGGGATGACCCTGCTTGAGCAGGGAGGTGAGACCAGATAACCCACTGATGTTCCTTCCAGCCTTATCCATTCCGTGATACTAATAGTCACTTAAACTGTACATTTTTTAATTTACTTTCTTCTGTTTGTGGGCCATTACTGTGTGTGTAGTGGTGTAGTTGTTGGCATTTCCAGTACCAGAGTATAAAATGATGTTTTATGCTAATGCTGTCTCTGCAAACTTGTTTAAGGCTAATCCTCTTCTGCAGTGCACACGTGAGGATTTTAGTTTGTTTCATCCCTCTTTCCTCTGTGATGGGATGAATCTCTCTGCTTGGGCTCTTCCATCTAGCAGAGCAGTTAAAGGGCAAGAGCCAGCAGGCATTGCTCCCTTCTCCTTCCAGGCTGCCAACACTGCTGGAACACCACAGATGTGAGCTGAGGACACAAAGTCGTAGGGCAGGGTTTGTTTTATCAAACTTTAAAAATTCTTTACAAATCCATTTCCCACACTATTTGTTTGTTTTAAATTAAAACTTGAAGGCTTCCAGCCCACTGAAGTTAGACAAGGGGTGGTGTTTGCAATTCCATCCTAAGCTCTTACCTGGAGTTGGAGGTGCTTTAGATTTATGCCTCAGTCTGGGAGCGTTCAGGAAAAGGATGACAGAGCTCGTGGATTCCTGGTCCAAGAAATACTTAAACCTTTTAATAATTGTGATTATTGTGGTAACAAAACTATGTAGAGGTGTTTTGATGGTTTCAGTGGTATTGTTTTTCATTATTGCTTCCATTTTCACTCATAGGAATTAGAATGCTGTTGACTCTCAAACATACTTTTATTCTAGTACACTGTTGAGATGTTGCATTTCCTGTAAAACCAATGCAAATAACTGATGGGTGTAGTTAATGGCAAATCAAATGAAAATGTGGAACAATGGTAGTGTGTACTCACTGTTTGTAAAGCGGCGAGGGGGAAGGGAAGGGAACTTCTTTGGGATATGGCAACTGATTTGTCTAGTTTAGTTTTTGAGTTTTTTAGTGCTGTTTGAAATTCTTTGCTAATAAAACATTCTTGGCTGTTGTCTCTGTTACAGTATGTAAGAGTAACAGATTATAATAAATATTTGATTTAAGCATGAGGTCATACTGTGCATTGCTTCAGAAATGTAGTGTATAATTGCTAGAGTATATCCTTAGCTACGTTACTCTACTATGGATTTTAGCTGTAGTAGTGACCTGTTTCTACTTAAGAGGCTCTGCCTACTTAAGAGAAGCAGCTGAACACAGAACAGAATGAATAAACCTGGTTGCAGAGTACAGCATTTCAATCACTACTCTCTGTTTGTACGGCTTTTTTTGTCTTGATAACCAGCAGCGCTCTTGTGTACATCCTTCTTGAGGAAGAATTCCTTCATGGAAAGGGTTGCTAAGCATTGGAATGAACTGCCCAGAGGTGTGGAGGAGTCACCATCCCTGGAGCTGTTGATGAGATGACTGGATGTGGCACTCAGTGCCATCCATGGTTCAGTTGACAGGGTGGTGATCGGTCAGAGGTTGGAGTCAATGATCTTGGGAGTTTTTTTTCCAACATAAATGATTCTGTGATTCTTAGGATGTGAACAAGACAGCTGTAGTGATTGGGAAGTTGAGGCTTGCTTAAGAAGGGAGTTTGGAGGAACTTGATCTGGGAAAATACAAGCTGAGAAAGATTGTGCAAGGGCTTTGCAGATGTGTTTAAACACCAGAGAGAAGGAAGCCTCGAAAATGAGCAAATCTGAGCAGAGCAGTCCTGTGTAATTTCAGCCTGAAAGTTTTGAAGATTTTAGACAAATTCACTACTGAGATTCTGTATCAGATGTCTGAGAAGTCGTGGGATGAAAAAAGTGACCTTGACTTGAAGATTTGCTAAGTTAGGAGTTTGATCTTTTTATTAAAATAGTATGAAGCTTTGTTGCCTTCAGAAAAATGAGGGCCAGGATTCAGGACCCAAGTGATTCCTGATTCAATCTTTTGAATTTCAATTCAAACATAATACTTAAGATAAAGTGCTTTAGGATAAAGAAATATTAGGGAAAGAAGAGAGACATCTTTTATATCAACAGCCACTCACCTATTTAGCCCTCTGTCTGATACACTGTGCTTTTTCATAATCTTTTATACAGATGTCACTACTATGAATGGTAATCAAGCATTATTAACCTCAATATGATGTTTCCAAAGATCATTTCTCCGAAACTTGTAGTCATAATAAATGTGTCATCTAAAGAATGATGACTCCAGAAATGAGTGGTTGTTATAAGTAGGTATTTTGTGCCGAATTGTGGAGTTGATAAAAATAACTCTCACGAATGGAGTACTTTTTTTTTTTTTTTTAATATGCAGCATGACTATCAGCATGACCAGAAGTATCATCCCTACCTGTTAAAAAATCAGACTTACCTCTTAAGATAGTGTAGGAATCAGCTATTCCCACCAAAAGAACCCCAAGAAACTTTTCTTTTTCTTTGCCTGCATCAGATAAGTGTGTAAGAGGATACCTTGGTAAGGCATCTAAAGCATGGGAAGAGAGTGCCTTGAGTTCAGCATAGCTGTAAACTGAACTGTGTTCTGTGTGCCAAGTTAGTACCTTCTCTTAATAAACTTCTGCTGTGTTCAGAATTGGTTCCAGTGTTCCCTGGGAGGTGTCTGTTGGTGCAAGGAGTGCTGCCCTTGTTGGAAACAGCATTGCACTGCAAAACTGTGGCATTTCAGTTACCTTTGTGTTACTGGGTATTTAAGCTCCCTTTTACCAGTATCTTTTTCTGGATGTGAAAACAGTGAAGTAAGGTTCAAAGAAATTTTGGAGCTTGACCATAAAAGACCTTTACATTGTAATAAGGGTTTATTTTTTTCACTTCAGTTTGTATGAAAAGCAAAGTCTTTCCTGAGATATTACTAAAAAACTTTTACAGGATAAATTTAGGATTAAAAGGACAGAAGACTATTGCCTAATGTATTCTCACAGGACAGAATTGAATGTCCCTTGCTTAACAAGTGCCTTGCTCTTTTACTTTCATCCCTTTTTTTCTAGAACAGGGTAAGAAGGGGTAGCCAGAAAGTTACCTTCTGTCTTTTATTGCAGTGTTCAAGGTGCAGTGAGGCTGTGCTTTCCTTCCAGGCTTAGGATTTATCAAAATTCTTGTGTTGTCAGTATTTTGCCAATTTATATTGACTTGACTTTTTCAGAAGTCAGTATTAGAACATGTCTTCAGCACCTGAAAACATTTATAGTTGATGCATAGTTCTTACAAACTTAAAAAGAAAAGTGCTTTGTATGTTTAAGAAGTTTTGAATATTTGCCTTCCACCAGGGATTCTAAGTTGCATTTGGTGGAATAGATTTTTACTTGGCTCCTTCACCTGTTTCTTTGGCTACCTACTGACAGGTCACTGCTTGCAGCTACTCTGATTCCATTTTTAACTAACATGTCCATTTTCTTTTCTGGATTATGTGGACACAAGCAGTTATTCCTAGCATTTAATATTGAGTAAATTTCCTGGGATATGTGAACTAAGGAAGCTGTACTTTCCTCTGAACAATTTTTTTAGAGGTAAAAGCTGGGGTGTAAGTCCTGTACAGGCATTTACAGTGGTTCAAAATGTGTTCTGTTCAGTTTGGAAGCACTTTAAGGTAAGTTGCAAAACCAGTTTTATCTTATCAAAGTGTCAGTTTTGTTGCAGCTGAGATTAAGAAACCCTTAGAATTTCAAAGTGTGCCTTTCCTGGGTAACTCGTGACTTCATATAAATTCAGTTACCAGAGTTTGGAAGGTAACTGACTTTTGGAAATTATTGATCCAAAGATCACTAGGAGTAAGGAAGGAAGTCTTAACTGTAGAGAGGCTGAGGCTTCTCAGCTACAGAGGTCTTTAAGATTCTCAGAACTTCATGAAATCTTTTTCTAGGTGTCTTGTTAAGTGGGTCTGTGAAGTAGACATAACACCACCAAAGGGAAAAAAAAAAAAGAACTGAAGAACTTCTCCTAAAAGAAAGTTCAGCTTGTCCTGACCATCTCAGAACTTAGTCATGTTCCTCTATCTTCCTTTTTCTCCCACTTTCATTTTGGGGAGAGGGTGTACAAGTGAAACCTTCGGCTGTGTCCTTGATGTTCCAGCTAAGAGAAGCCAGCCAGAGGAGTGTGTTACTGCTTGACTTCCACACTGCTCCAGGGAAATCCTGATAATCCAAATGGAGTTGTCAGCTGCCCATTTTCTCCCTTTTTTTTTTGGCTCCAGATGTTGTTCCTGATACTGAAGAGAGGGGAACAGTTCTGAACTGTAGGAAGGCACTCATTTACACTCAATTAGAGGGATCAATACACCTCTAAATGGAAGGGATAGTGAAGAAGCAAGTGAGGTAATCTTATCTCCCTTCTTCAAACCACTCCTCCACTCCCCTCCTTCTGGTTAGGAGAAGATGACAGAGGTGGGGGTGAGGGTAGCCTGTGAAGATGACAAACAATTTAGGAAATTATTTATTAAGTGATAGGATCTAGTAATTTTTCCTAGAAAATAACTTTGTGGAGCTCTTTTGTTTGCCGGGGTTGAACTTGAATGCAGCAGCAAATAGGTTGAGTTTGGATGGGTTTAGAGAAGAAACCTGTCTGCTCAGCACTGGTCTGGCTGCATGCAGAGCAGGAACCAGGGTGGGAATTGAGGTGAAATCCTGCTCCTTTGTGATCCTGCAGCCTCTGTAAGTATATCATGATTTGCAAAGGAGGGCTGTGACAAGTTGTAGCTGTGCTGGAGGTTATGTGAACATGGCAGCAGTACCCTTTCTCCTCCTTGTGCCCTGTGTGAGGAGTGTGTGAGGGCATCCTGGCAACAGGAGCTGAATTAAGTTTGTTGCTGCTGGAAGAAGGAGGTGTTGCTCTCTTTATGTGCTTCCATGCCCTGAGTGATCCACCCTCCCCCTGTGCCAATTTCCATATTCATCTGATCCGTCTGAGCCACGTGCACTACAAAAATACTCACTTGTTGGATGGTTATTCTGCTGTTTTCACTGGCTTGACCAGACCTACAGTGCAGTCAGGGCTTGCTCGAGGTAGAGGACTCAGGGATGGAAAGTGTGCAGGCACCTCTCCCCTCTTCTCACCTTTGACAACAGTGAATTACCAAGACCATATGATAAAATGCTTTTGTTAGTTTGTTTGTTTTTTTTTAAAGCATGTTTGGCTTTTTTTGTATAATCAGGAAGTAATCTTCCAAACCGTTTTCTGCAGTAATCCAGACAATGGTAAGGAAAAGGCAAGAAAAAAGGGAAACAGATTATTTTTTTGAGGAGAAAGGAAACATTCCAAATTAACATGCAATTATTAACACACACACATAAAGAATTTAGTTGTTTTTATGGTCCTAATTTGTTTTTTCATTCTTCGTATATGCATAGACATTCCCTGTAATTAAAACCAAGCTCTAACTTTACATCAGGATCTCACTTCATTCAGGATTTTAATTGGTGACACAGCCAATTCAAATTAGGAAGGCAGCTGAGTCTGGTATTTTTATTTGTTGAATGTTTGAATTAATTCTTTGAAGCATATTAGCTTCTGACATGGTTAAATGTTCTTCAAATGTGCATGTGCCTTGTTGGGTCTTTCGGGACTTAAAATGTTCACAATTGAGTGTACTCTGAATAGCAAACATATTTGATGTTTGTGAGTAATACTAATCTTTATAGAAACCTAATCTGTTACTTCTGGTTCTGGTGTGATTGTGTGCAAAAGCTCTGATAGCATATTTAGGAATGTTCAAGAAATTCAAAACCAAAGTTTTCCTGAGCCACCAATTTTGAGATTTTGTTTTGCTCTAAACTTAAACGTAAAATGTATTGTATTGATCAAGAACTTGTTTCAGTTAAAATATATGCCTTTCTGTCTATTTGTTTTGTTGCATTTTTTTGCTTGGGTTTTTGTCTTGGTTCATTTTAAGAAAAGTTCTGTGTTAGTGCCCCTAGATCAAGTTTAGATCGAAAAGTACCAAGTTCCATTTACAGAAAACTGTTTTCCTTTCTACAGCCCCCAAACTAGAAGTAACCACTTTCTTAGTGTGTTTTTGCAAGTTATCTTAATTTCAGACCTTCAGCACTACAGACGTGAAAGAAACAGAAGGAGCTTTCAAAACTGAAGGTCAGACAGAACTGTTTTGCTCAGTTAGAGCTATTAGATTAAGATTATTTTTCTTACTTTTTCCTTTCTGGAAAAAGCAGTTATCTGTTGGCCAAGTTTCTCGGATGTTCAGCCCTTAAGGTTCAATTATCTTTAAAAGCATAAAGTAAACAGGGTGCTTAAAATATCAGAAGTTCTTTCTCTAATCTTAGATCTCAAGTGTGTCAATTTTTTTTATCAGCTGCAGGCACTTGTAATTGTAAAGTATTCAAAACTTCATAGCTGCCATCAAGATACACTTTGAGGATACTTTCTCAACTCTTGCAGATGAATCTTCTTACTTGGATTCTTAGTTTGAAGTTTTCAGAAGTTCGAGTTGTCTGTTTTCTGTGTTGATAAGGGATGTTTTCAAATGGATTGCTGACTGTGGAGTTGTTTTGTGTTGTGTGTTTGAAATACTTAAAATTTGCTCAGAACAGCAACTGGGGATCAGATTTTTTTTTTTTTGCCCTTTTTTTTTTTTTTTTTTGTATTGTGAGGATCATCATCATGAATGCTTCATTTCCCTTCTTAATGGACCTGGTAACTTTTAAATGATTCCATGAAACATCACCTGGGAGTGTTGAGAATACCTTTGTTTCCCCTGCCTTCTAGCCTGGTGAGTGCTTTTGCAGGCTCTGTGTGTTAGGGAAGGATTTTAATATGAGTGTCCTGATTTTGGGGGGATTGCTCCAAGCCCTGATGAGTAGCAGCTGCCACTGCACTGGCGTGGACTGACAAGTTCTGAGAACATGTCCCAGCTATTAGTGAGGCAAAATCCAGAGCAAAACCATTGGTTTAAGTATTCTCCATGCTGGTGAGTTACAATGTCTCTTGAGATGGCACTTTCCAATATCCAGGATCCCTCAGGTATTGTGTTAAACAGCAAACTCAGGAGTATAACCTGAAATTATTCTCAGGGATGCAGTTAAGCAGAAAGGTGAGGCCACTCAGTGCAACTTCTGTGATTCTTTTCCTGAACTCAATTTGTTTTATTTCATAATGGGACTTAGTTTCTCATACTGCTAAATGTATTTTTTAAAAATTTAAAGTGTTCCAGAAAACTAGTGTGGGAAATTCTCTTCTCAAAATCCAGGCTATGTCCAGCTTCTCAGTATTTGTTACAGTTGCAAAGACAAGGAAAAGTGTAAGATAATACCTTCCTGAAAATGTGGTTTCAGATATATGGCTGGAACATTCAGAAATCAGGAGTGACTTGTGAGAATATTGACACGTTAGAATTTAAATGTGTATTTTGCTGAAAGCTGCTTTAAAACCTTTTTCTCATATGTGCTAAAAAATGATCTGTGACGTTTTTGCATTTAAAAATAAGAGTTTTACAGTGGTTTGTAGCTGTTCTTACTGATAGGTTTCCTTTTTTTTTGTCACTGTTTGAAAAAGGAAAAAACAAAGAAAAACCAACTTGAAATGTTTACCGTTTGGACTAAGCTGTAAGAATTACTCAGAACTTTCCTTTTCATTTAACTTTTCCTCTTACACTCAGATGCTAGCTTGAGACTTTGCTGCCATCTCTAGTTTCTTGATGAAATTTATCTTGAGCTGCTATTTGGTCCTGCATTTTCATCTGTATTCTTAAAAAGACAAATTTTGACTGGATTTCTTGACTGCTGTTAGAAGAATTTGTTTTGTAAAGCTTGTGAAGAAAACAGCTGTGCCCTGTGGTTTGGTTCCCTGAGAGCACATTGGGGAGTTTTTCTAAGGAGAAATATCTTGTATTCTTAATATCTTGTCTTTTTCTTTGTTTCATCTTCAGATACAGCTGTAGTTAATAAGCAAACTTCCTGCATTTTTTGCTCTCACTTTGGCTGTTAAAATTTGTAAGTCACGCTCCCGTTACTGTATTTATTGTGATAAAGACAGTATATTCTGTTGGTTGGTATTGAATATAGAACAGTTTTGGGTTTTGCTGGCCTCTTCAGTACCAGCATTTTACTTCCAGTTTGAGTGTCAATAGACCTGAATGGTTTTTAAATGTTTCTTTGCCAGTTTTCATTCTTTTAGGGTTTCTTTTGTAATATGATGCTCTGTCAAAAGCTTCATTCTGGATTTTTTTTTTCCCCTGCTTTGACTCGCGTTTCTTTTCCTATCAACACCTTTTCCTATCAACTTGTATGTGTTGTTTCACGTGGTGTATTCTGGCTTAGACTGAGATCTCCTTTAGTTTTCTTCAGACTCATGGGGCTCCCAGCAGGCTATGGGATGGCTGTCAGTCAGAATTTTGCTCCCATGGAAACTGGCTTGCTGCAAAATCAAACTGCAATTTCAGTTTCTGAAACCTGAGCTAACAAAAGGTTTCTCCTCAGAGTTACAAGAACCTTTGAAAAAGTGTCATCATTATAGTTTTATCTTTGAATCTGCAGCCAGCTGAGACTGTAGTGTTGAGACCTGTGTTTGTTTTCTCTAGAGGGAGTGGTACAGGGTAACCTGTTCTGTTACTGTCTGAAAGTCCTGATGACAGTTCAGGTATTTAAATTTGACTTTTGTTTTGTTTTTTTGGTTGGGTTGGGTTTTTCTCCTCATAATAGCTGTAAAAGCTGTAGAGGAAAGTGCTTTTCTTTTTCCAGGCTGGCTTTGCCTCTGCAGCATGGAAAAAGTAAAATTGTGTGGCTTCACTGCTTTTGCCTAGAATTCAAGGAAGAGAGGTGCTTCTCTGCAGAGGAATTGTGTTCCTGTGAGCCTGTGTGGAAGAAGGAAGTTTATCTAATCTCTTCTCACCAGGGGGAAATAAGAACTTGGCCTACTTGTCTTAGCAACCATGCTTCCCTACTCAATCAGTTTCTGGGAGAATAAGGGTTTTTCAGCAACAGCACTTACAAAACAAGTGTTTTATACCTAATAAGTATGAAGCTGCTCCACTCTCTCCTGTATACTCTAACTTGCAGAAAGTGCTTTTTGTATTTTTCACATTTTCTACTTTATCTAATCTCTGTGATTTTGCAAGGAGTGGGAAGTGATCCTCAAAAAATGATTTCAAAAATGGGACTTTGTTTTTTTTCTTGCTACTTACTTTAGGCTGATGCTGTCTTACAGGATAACTCCTGAAATCTCAGGAAACCTTACACACCTACTGCTCAAGTTAAAGGACTTCCAGAAATACAAATCTCCAAGAGAAAGGAGGAAGTTGTATCTGCAAAGTCTGAAGCATGTCTTGTGCAGGAGTTCATGTTTTGTGGAAAATGTTACACCAGTAAACTCATTTGAAGGGATGAAGTGTCATGCTGCCCTATTAGTATGTCAGAGAGGATATCAACGCTGTATGTTGGGTTGGGTTTTTTTAAATTATTTTTAAATTTATCCACATGTAAATAAGCTGGTAAAATGCTTCATTTTTTTGCCCATTCTCCTTCACTTTTAGCAAACATAAGTATGATCTTCTATCCTCTCAGCTTAAATGCTCTTTGGAAATGTGTTGTTTATAAAGCTTCAGAAAATATGCTGTTCTTTAATGATGTGCAAAAATCTTTTAATCAGCAATCCTTTGAGTGGCTCAAATGCACAGAGGTGTGCTAAGTCCAAAATCACATTTGACTCAGTGCTAGTTAAGTATTTCACTTGTTTAGAGTTAAGACCCTACAAAATGTTAAAAACCCCTGTATTTTTGTCTTTTTTAATGGATAGGAGCTGAGTTGTTACAGCCAGAATCAGGAAGAAATTGTTGATCCTGGCATATTTACTGCATGCAGTAGGAGTGATAAAGTGGACAGTGTGGATCTGATGTGGAAGTATCCTCTATTTTTGTGTTTGTTGTTTGATACCCCAAGTAGTTTCAGATGTTTTCACAGTTCTCCCTAGGCCTGTTTCTTAGTAGAGCATGTTTTATGTTGCTCCTCTTTTTTATCAGGCAGGCTGGGAAGGGCTATTGTTCAGTATAAGTGAGCTAGTAATCAACAAGGTAAATATGATAGTATGGTTTGGAATGATGTCCAGAATTCTCAGTGTATTTATGGGTTTTTGGTGCTATTCAGAGTGGACTGAAAAAAGGTTCAGCTTCTCAGTGTTATGTTGAAGGTGAGTTGCTAATTAAAATTGATTAGCATATGTTCTTTTACTAGTTAGAATGGTTTCTTGATTTAAGTTCTTGAGAAAACATGTCTAACAGTAGAGACTCTGACTATGGTCAGATAGTTGTCATAGAAATAGTTTATTTAAATTATAGTCCATGTTAGTCTATGTAAACAGTTGATAACATTTATGCAGTGTATGAAAATTTTACAGCTTTCTATAGGCAGTTCTGTAAAATGGGAATTATCTCCTTGTGAGGAGGTTGACAGCAAACAGTAGAAAACATTCACAGTATTAATATCACAGCTCAAGTTTATCTTTGTCTTGTCCAGAAAGGAGTTTCTGTGCAAGTGTTCATTTTCAGACCTTTTTGTCTAGTAAAATGTATATAATGAAGTTCTAAAATAAACCAGAAAAATCAAGCAGTGTTCCTTGAGATGTGTTGTGCACCCTTTTTGTCATTTTTGTTCATCCTCTGGCTCTTTTGGGGGACTAAACCAGACTGACGAAAAATATCATTAAAATTTAGCAAGTGTCTTTCTCCCCTCACCCCTTCCATAAGTTTTCGACTCGGTCATTCTCATCAGGGATTTTGGCCAGTTTTCCAACTACAGTGCAATTACTCTTAAAACTTTAATCTTCACCTGGATAGGAACCGGGGAGCAATGGAAGCCATGAAAACAGTTAAACCAGGAAGCCAGTTTGTCAGAAAGAAGATTACATGTCTGTATCTTTGGAAGGAAAGCACAGATTATACATTTTCTTTTTTATCTCTGAGACAAATATTTTCTGCTTCTCAGTGGATGGATTACATGTGGTTGTCGTGTGCTGGAAAACATTAGTGGGAGAAGGGGCCTTTCAGTGATGCTGCGTTAGTGGTACTTGGAATCTGGTTTGTCACAGAGGGGTAGCACATAGTTCACACAATTTCTTTAGTGTCACATGTAGAAATTAATTTGTTGAGAACCAGACCAGAACTTTTCTTGAATGATTAAAAAAAATAAAAATAAAAAAAGAAGTAGAGGAGGATCAGGAGGTCATTAGCAGTTTTGAATATACCTATTTTTTTTGAAGCGCTTTTAGTTTGGCATAGTATTCCCCCAGCTTGTACTTGAAGTTACATTTGGACTAAACCCTTGACAATAAAGCAATTGTTTTAAAGCTTTGTTTAGGCTGATACCTGCAGAAAGGACAAGACTGTAAAAATGGAATTTTCTAGCCGTATGAAGGGAGTCCTTGCTCCTTAAGAGATGAAATGGGCAAACAGTTGGAAATAATCCGTCTTGTAAGTGTGGCTCAACCCAAGTGCTGCTACTCTGGACATACAGTTGAACTATCTAAAAGGATTTCTAGATACCTTATAGCACTCTTTTCATAGATTGTTTTCATTCTGGCTTTGGCCACATGATCTGGTTTTGGCTATAGCAGTTGGTGTTGAGTAAGATTTCCATAATAAATTGGGGGGTGGGAATCACCCTCTTGGTATTTGGAGAGGGCAGATCCAAGGTATACAGGAGATTGTATTTATTTTGCATTCCAAGTCTTCACCCAGAGGGAAGGGAGGAAGATCTGAATCTCAAAAGGTGTGCTGTATTGCTTTAGTCTTTTCAGTTGAACTTTAACCTAAAAATGGGGAAGGGGGCTTTGATATTCAGTCTGTGGTATGTGTTTGCATTGAGAATCAGGAATGGGATCTCCATCAGTAGGGGTAGCTAAGGTGGCAGCTATTGACCTGTTCAGCTGCTTCTCACTTGAATGTGGAGAGAAAAAGTAGGTAATTGTGACCGTCATTCTTCCTGGTTCCTTCTAGCATGTCACTTCAGGTAAGAGTAAATCAAACTTGTTTTTTTTGCACGGTAGGATAGAATTAAAATGATTGCTTGAACAAACTGATTAAAGAAAACCTTGCTTAGCTGCTGCAAGTCCTTATTTTAATTAGTACATTAAATTCAGAAATATGGCCTAAGCTTACCCAAGAGAGTTTTATAATAAGCTGGTAACTGTCTGTGGGTTTGTTCATTTGCTTATTTTTAAAGCACATGCATAGCGTAATTTTCTGTATATTGGGGGGAAAAAGCCCTGAGTTTTATACAAACTGCTTGGCCATAAATCCTTCCTTTCAGCGTTCAACCTTACTGCAGCTGGGAAGGTTCATGTGATACAGCCTTGAAACTTTTTTCTACTTGTTGTAGCTGTACTGAAGCTGCCTCTCCACCAAAGGCTGTGTCAGATTTATCATCTCCTGCTGTGTCTATAGGAGTCTTTGACCACCAGTCACAGTGCATATTTTAGTCATCTTTTTCCAGTTTCTCATTACCAAGACTGAGCCTTGTCTGCACCCAGATTTGAGGCAGGTAGATGCATTTACTGTAGTATCTGCAAGCCTCTTTTTTTTTTTTTTTGTCTTCAATTGTTATTGTTATTTAAGAGGTAGCTGGATGTTAGGTTTTGTGAGAATTTGTTTTAATTCCATTTCTGGGACTTCCCCCCCTTGACTTTTATTCAGGTCTCAACAATGACTGAACACTGCCAGATACCCTACATCAGAAAAAGTAATCTATATTCAGAGAAAACTACCTGCTGAAATATTTTCATGCTGCTCTGTCCAGCCTAAAGATGTAATTTTTGCTTTTTTTGAACCTATCACTCATACTGAGCTGCCAAATTTTATCTTAATTAGTATTTTACTATTGCTGCGTTAAGATGAATAAAACGACTGTGTTTTTCCAAATATCCCCAACGCAGATGTTTTTGGAACATACTCACATCTCTTATGGGTTATTACACATAAAAGCAAATTAAAAGTTTGAGCTTTTATATTGTGACAAGCTAAAGGGACACTTATCTGTGGTTTAATGGGATTGAGTTAGTCACTGGGCTTTTTGTCCTGATCAGAGTAAATAGGCAGTTTCTAGGGATGAAGTTCTACATTAAAAAAAAACAAACTTTATATTTCTAAAATGTCATTTCATTCTTTTCCCCCCTCAGAATTCTCTTTAGTCATATAATGTGCCTGCTAAAGTCATTGGTGAGTTCCAGCCACTGCTTTTGTGAAAGAAGAATCTACATCTGGGTATTAAATGGAATTGATTCAGGGCTATGTTTAGACCAAAGATTTTGCCCAAATTCTACTTTGTAAAGCCTGGCAGAGCCTTGGCTGTAGGCTGTGGTTCACTTTGTAAGTGTTCTGGTGTTACTAGGTACTTATTTGAAGTTTCCTATGTACCTTAATTTCACATTGTGTTGAAAAGAGTTGATAGTTACATTCTGGAGCAGTAAGTCAGATGTGGAGCTCTGCAATCCTGCTGTTCTAGCTTGGTGATTCTGTACCCAAAAATACACAGTTCTACAGGTAGTGGGGAATTTAGGTTGTCTTCTTGCCTGTGGAGCAAACTGCAGTGTACAGGTTGGTGCTTCCAATGCTGTTTATTCGTGTTGTTCCACGCTGCTGTGAGGAAGAGCACTACAGCCCATTAAAGTATGATGTGCTCTTCTGGATGTTTGTGTACAGTTCATCTCATGAATGCTGGGTTTTGGTTTAGTGTTTTGTGGTTTGGGATTTTTTTTTTTTTTCTTTGAAGAATTAGTTTGGTTTATTAATTTTTCCAGGTGAACTGTCTCTTGTGCAATAATAGAAAATGCTGTTTTAGCTTGTATAAAAAGTCATCAGGTATATCATAGCAAAAGTACTACAAGTGAAAATTGGAGAATGTCATTGGGGGTCATAAAGAGAGCTTTAACAAATCCAGATAAAATAGTAGGAAAAGGAAGAAGGAGAATAGATGCCAAGACTTAAAGAAAACTGACGTAGAATTCTGTGAAATTGATTATAGTTACGTTTTAGACCTAACATAAAAACTTCCGTAAGGAGGAAAAATGCAAACAAATGAAGACTGTAGAAAAGCAGAAGCAAAAATGCTCTAGAGCATACAAGTGTAAAGACCCCTTTGTTTTCTCACTAAGAATTACTGTATTATAATGTTTTATTGAAAAGGTGTGAAAAAGCAGTCATTGCTACAGACAATACATTGGAAAAATAATAATTCTAAAAGTTCCTGCAGCAGCTTTTAAGTATGTGACTGATTCATTGTTTATGTGTGTTTGGTAAGTGGAGGTTTATGGCTTCTGTAACAATCTGTGAAAAATGTACATATTTTGTTTAAAAACTAAAACCTGGTTAAAAAAAAAAAAAGTGCAACTTCTCAGTGTTACGTCTTTTCTCTTTTCTCTGTTATTCCTCAAGGGGAAGGAAGCAGGAATCATTGAAATCCTGGCCAAGTAAATTTTTGGAAGCTTGTTATTTAATTGGAACGTGGTCCAGCCTGCTTCTGCTGATGCTGCAGGATGTGAAAGAAGGGGAACAGAAGCTGGAATAGGAAGCTGCTGAGAGAAAGATTCCTACTGAGGGTGACTGTAGGAGGAAGAGAGAGGAAAAAAGATGGGTAAAGTAGGGTCATAGCAAGGAATAAGAAACAGTTTGAAAAGTGAAATTGAACAACCAGAGGGTATCTTGTGATTACCAGCCTGCAAGCATAGACAAAGTGGGTTGAGGGAGGGAAAAGCAACAGCAAGTAGAAATTTATTTACTGATTAATAACCAGATATTTGTAAAGGTAAGAGGGAAAACATCCCAGATGAGCTAAAGATTGTGGAAAAGACACAGCTGGTGCTGAACAAAGGGGAAGAGGAATGGAAGCAAGATGAGAATCGTGAAAGGCAGGATTAGGATTAGTGAGGTGATAAGCAAACATAAGAGACCATTTTAGCAAAGGAGAGTGTGCAGAAGGGTGCGAAGACTGATTCATGAGTAGGGATGGAACGTTTGACAAGGTTATTGCCATCATGTCTTCAGTATTCAGTGGCTTTTAGGTTGAATGTTTTTTAATTGCAGTGATTTATTTCTTCAGTTGTGTGCCATTTAGCCAAAAGAGCAAAGAGAGTAGAGGTTCTTAGAATGTTAAAATAAGATATGAACAAAAAGGTTGGCTTCAGAAAACTGTATTAAGCTGAATCACAGGGTAACTGTGTGTGGTAATAGGTGATTGTTGTCAGCCATCTCAAGTTATATTTTCTCTGTTTCTTACTCCTTATATTCTAACTGATGAAATTACTCCTGTTAAATCTTCATTCTTGCCCTTCCCTTGTCTCCAGTGCTTGTGGGGCAGCTCCCTTCATTTTAAATGTACTAGGTTAATTTAAATGTTTCAAAAATTCTCTGTTGTTAGCCTAGCTCAATCAGACTAAAGCAGGTTAGGGAACAATTGCAGGACTCCCAAGGTGAGGGATGAAATTGTGTTCATCTCCAGAAGTGGAAACAGCACTTGGTTATAGCTCTGGTTGACGGCTCTCAGCCGGCTTGGATTACCTGATCCTGTTTACATGCATTGCACTGCAGCTGTCTTGTGAATACATAGAAATACTCAATTTAGCAAAAGTCATTTGGGCCTTTTTTTTTTCTTTTTTTTTTTATACAAACTTACTAACGTTATATGAAAACATTATTAGCACAACCAACCTTGAAGACATCCACTGGACAAAATTTGTCAACTCACTCTCAGTTGACAGACTTTATTTTTAGACAGTGGAGAAAATGTAGAAGAATTTTGTACCTCTTGATAGACTTTTCTTAAAATCTTGCTGTCAGAGCAGACCTTTCTTTTGTTTGTTTTGTTCACTTGGGTGTTGGGGTGGGTATTTTTGGTGTTTTGGGGTGGACTTTTTGTGGTGGTTTGGGTTTTTAGTCCCCTGAGGTTGAATAATCAATGTATTCTCTATTAACATCAAAATTATGAGTTCTGTGGATTTCATCTCTCTACCTACTGGTACTTTCTGTCTTTCTTCTGAAAGAATAAGTTTCTCCACTTTTTGAAATTCTTAGTATTTTGTTCTTCGCCAACATTTCCATACGACGCATGTACATCATAAAAAAAAAGAAAATAATCCTGCTAACATTGCAAACTTAAAATTTATCCAGGACTACTTAGTAAGTGTGACTTTTAAAATTAGCAAGTGTGACACTTTCTTCATTTCCTGTGATGTGCAGTGTGAATACTGTAAGCAGACTGTTTTTTTAAATCTAGCGTCTAGACTTGAATGAGTTGCACAGGAATCAGCAGAGGGATGTTAAAGTGGCAGTGATTTCCTGTATCCTCTCCTCACAGTGTTCCTGAGTAAGGGTGGGATTGTACAAGGTCACCAACAGACAGAATTCACCTTCAGCTGCATTTGGCATCTTACAAAGAGGAGAGTTGATTAAACATTCTTGGAAGGATGTTGCCGTGTAGAAATACTTACTTTACAAACATAAGCCTGAAAATTACCTTTTGAAGCACTGCTTTTCTGTAAAAGAACCTTCTGTATAGTCATAACAAAAACCAGCCTTGCTCATATAGTATTTTTGTATAGTGGCTTAGCAGAAACAGGCATTGTAATTTTACATTTCCTTCTTAGAAATGTGCAAGATACTGTGATGCCATTCAGCTTTCCACGTCTCTATAGAATCGTGTGATGTTCTTATCTGTCACTGAAAAAGAAGATTCCAGTGTATGGATGTAGTCAGAAGATGGGGTTTTGTGTCAATCAGACAGTTATTTATATTCAGTCAACAATAGAAAATGATGCTCTGTCCCTCCTCCCTGTGGATTTTTTCTGTCTTTTATGCTGCTGTAAAGAAGCAGGTCGTTGTCACCTCTGCCTCAGACTAGTAAGACTGGAGATTCTGAATGTATTGTATAGTAGGAATGCAGTACAAACTCTCTTGCTGCTGGTCTCTTTCAGTGTCTTAAAATTTATGGGTGGGAAAAAGAAGAATAACCCTTTAAGCCTTTTTTGCTGTTGCAGTTTTCTGTCCTGTGTGGTGACCCATCATTCCAGAGGCAGTAGAGTGGATAAATAAGATTTGTGTTGCATTGTTCCTTGGACAAAACAAACAAAAAAAGCTAGAGGACTCAGAGAAGTGAATGAAGTTTTGGAAATGAATGAGTTATGCCATGCATGATCACTGTGTGTGTGCTGTTGGACCAAGGCAAAGAGCTTGGCTGTGTCTTCCTGATAACCTCTTAGCTGCTCAAAGACTCATGCCAGTTAGTCCTTCACACTTCCTCTTCTCTAGGCTACAAAAGCTCATTTTCCTCAGCCTGCCCTCATGGAACAAATGTTTGAAATTTAATCGGATGCTTGATTTGTCAATTGTTTTCAAGGCTCTTTAGTCCCTACTTGCAGCTGGCACTTTTTTTTTTTTCCCCTATGAAAAAAAATCACATTAGATGAAGAGAAAGCAAATTATATTGTCTCTCTAGACTTCAGAACAGCCTTTGAAAACATGCCCCATAAGATTCTCAGGGAAAATGAATAGGGGCTGGTTGAGCACACAGTGTGGAGGATTGAAGAGGATGCTTATCAGGGGCACAAAGTCCAGTTGGAGGCCAGAAACCATCATTGTACCCTGGGGGTCAGTACAGGGTTCAGTCCTCTTCAACATGCTCATTAATGGTCTGGTCAATGGGACAGTCTGTTCCCTCAGCAGCTTTGCTGATGACACCAAACTGGGAGGAGTGGCTGGTACCCCTGAGGGTCGTGGTGCTACCCAGGGAGTCCCTGGCAGGCTGGAGCAGTGGGCTGGCAGGAGCCTCGTGCAATTCCACAAGGATAAGTGTGGAAAGTGGGGAGGAACAACCCCAGGAACCAGAAGGGTTGGCTGGCTGGAGGGGGTGTGTGCAGTACAGTCTGTGCAACGTGTTGGGCATCAAGGTGAACAAAAAAGGGACAGTGGCATCCTGGGCTGCCTTAGGAGGAGTTGTCACCAGGAGGTTGAGGGAGGTGAGAGGAGGGGTGGGCACAAACTGAAACACAGGACTGACTGAAAGTGAGGAAACACCAGGGTTTTTACTGTGAGGATGACTGAGCCCTGTCACAGATTGCTCAGAGGGGTTGTTGAGTCTCCATCCCTGGAGATGGTTCAAACAAGATGGTTCTTGGCAGCTCACTGTGTGTGGCCCTGCTTGATCAAGAGGAGTGGACCAGATGACCTCCAGAGTTTCCCTCCAACCTCAGCCATTCTCTGATTTTGTGTGTATGATTTAGAGAAACATTGCTCAAAGTTTTTATAAGCTCTGGGACAAGTTTCTCAGCAGGAGGCTGAAGCATTGAGTTTTTAGTTGGATTCAACCAAGGTTTTTGCATGTGGCAGCTTCTTGTGACGTTTCTGTCTCTGATACTTTATTCAGTATCTTGCAGTTTATAAAATCAGTGGGAATGGGATGCACAATTCTACATGCTCAGATTTGCTGAGATCAGAAAAAATCTGGCTGTAATATACCTTTGAGTTTGTCATCTTAAGTTGAATCTTTCATTTAGTACTAAAAGTTGTTGGACAGCACTTAGACCTCATATCCTTCTAAACCTGAGGGCCATATACAACTTTCAAAACATTTCTTGTGGTGTCTCAGTTCCTAATTGCTGCCTCATTCACTATGTGTATATGGCAGTGCTTTCTCCCACAGTGTGGTGCTATTGTGTTTAACTCTGTAAAGCTGGTAACAACTGAAATATATCATTCTTTAAAAGGGTACGAGACAATAAAGCTACAGCTAACAAGGATCCTAATGTTTTCCTCCTTTTGAACACCACATTCCAGTTAACATTTCTTGTAGAAGCTATGAGAATGGACAAGGTTTGCATGGAGTTACATGCTAGTAAACCTAATTATTTTTAGTTTTAGTGGCCTCTCAGCCTCCTCTAATTCTGCATTGTAAAGAGAAGCAAAAAATGGAATGTGTTTCAAAGCTTGTCTTTCACTCCATCCATCACAGAAACATGAATGAACATGCATGTTCCTCTTGTTTTTTTCCATGTCGGCTTCTATCAAGAAGGGAGATAACAACAGTAGGTAAAACACTTGGGTACAAGGAGCTTTTACACTTAAATCTCTGGTAAATTAATGTAGACATTTGACTAAGTCATTGGACCACCATTGCTAAACTAGAAGTAAATAGGCTTCTGCACAGGAGTGGAAAAAGATGAGCTTAACTTAAAACCATTAAATAATTAGGGAGTTGATTTCCCCTTTCCTCCCCTTCAAATGATAGTGAAATTTAAACTGAAATGTTAAACCAGGGGGTTGTTATACAGAGATACACCTCACACTGAAAGTCGAGTGTAAAAAAGTGTCATCATTAATTGTTTTATTTCCTGTAACAAAATGTGCCCAGCAGTTCACAGTTTGTTCTCCTTGTTCTTTTCTTTTTCTTTTTTCCTTTTTCATTTTTTTTCAGCCTTAATTGTGAATCAGGAATTTGTATTTCCTAAGAGGAAGTTGTTTCTTATGACTGATTTAGACTAATGCATCCATGAATGATTCTTAGAGCTTTGTTTGCCTTTCTGGCATGCACTTCAAGTACCTTATTTTTCACTCCATTGCATAAAAGGAGTTCGGATTCTTTATTTTTAAAAATCTAGTCATCACATTCTTTTTCTGAGTTGCATCTTTCTACCTCCAGTGACATCTGTGCAGCAGTAATGTTTACTCTTTGTTTTAGCCACGTGGGTCTGTGATTTTAAGCCTCTCTCCTGTTACTGAGACCTAGTGCCAAAGACCAAAATTAGCTTATTTAAATCCAGTTACAAAAAGGTATTAGTTCTTGAATTTGTCTTGCTCATTTAGTATGCACATACAGGCTTTTACTTGCAGGTGATGTAATGAAAGGCTTGTTTGCTGTGATTGTTCAGTTTGTTGGAGTTCATGAGGTCCTTTAATGCAGCAGTATTCTGTGGTTATTAAAGGTGTGAAAGGCTTTCGAGGGTAGTGTTGCTAACAACCTTAACAGGGTGTTGCTTAAAGCTTCAGAATGTTTTGAAGAAACTGAAGCTTATGCAGTTATTTTTAAGTTATTGCATCTTAAATAAACAAATCTTCAAATAACTGTTAAATAGGCTAATAAGACTTATCTGGCCCTCACCATGTTTATGCTATAAATAGATCTAAAGCCAGTCCTTGGCAGCAGGCCCCTTAACAGGCTTGTGAGTGCTTTACAGCCTGACCCGTGTGTTTCTGGGGGACCCACCTGGTGAGGGAGCTCACTTTTTAAATGGACCTTTTTTCAGTGGTGAAAGTAAATAAGAGAAGTAAAATTTTTAGTCCTGGGAAAAGAGAGAAGGGATCCATCTAGTGATTTTAGCTCTTAAAATCTTCAAGAGTTAGCAGCATGCCTCAGTAATTACTTGGATAAATTCGTTGTCAAATATCCAGGGAGTGTTCAGCTCTTCTCTGAGAATACCATGCTTCACCCATCACAATTGATATAATTTATCATCTCCTCAGTGATTAAAAAAGACGTAAATATAAATTGATATGTGAAAGAGCACAAGGGATCACCTGCTCCAAACTTCCAGCTCCAGAAGAGTAAATGTAAAATACCTTTTCCGTAGTTAAATTATACTTGAACTTGTGTGGTAACTGGAAAAAATGTCCTCAAAATTTGCTACGCAAGAATGGGAGAACAGAGATCACCTGAACTGTTTACATATATAATTTAAATTTTTAGAGAAATGTTAATGTGATAGGGGTGTTGTCAGATAGAAATAATTTTCTTGCCAAGAGAAAGAATTTAAAAATCCTTTTCAGGAAAGCATAATGCTATTTCTCTCATTTAAATGACCTTGTAGGAATTTGATGAGTAATTAGGTCTTTAAAGAAGGACTATTTAGATTAATTTCTGAATCAGCTTAAAATGGTTAAACACACATGTCTACAAAGTGGCTGAAGTGCATCAGAACTGTTGTCTATTATGCCTTATCCATAAAAAAATACATATTTGTGATGATATGCTGTGCACTGTAATTGTTTTATACAAAGCAGCATGTCCTGGTTTCTGTACAGTACAGTGACACACAGAGGGAGCAATTTCATGAGGGACAAAGCACTTTCTTCATTAACAGAGCCAAGATTTGTGTTTAGCTGCTAGTAGTATTGAAACCTGTCAGTTGTGTGCTGTCTGTAAGCTGGTTTTGCTTAATAGTGGAATTAGTTGTAGCAGTCACTTGCTTGGAAGTCTTGACCGCTTAGGGGATTAAGGCATGTTTCTGATTTGCAACCCAGTCACAGAGAAATTAACTTAAAAACAAAACTACCGAGATTAACAGCTGGGAAACTAATAATATCTCGTTGTGTTTGTGAGCTGAAAAATAGTATGGCAGCAAATTACAATTTGGGAGAAGTTGGGGTTTTTTAATCTGTGCTCCTTTGTGCAGTGAGTATTACTAATGTGTGCCTGCATTTCCTCTGAACATAATTTGTTTGGGGTTTAAGTACATGGTTAGCCTTAGTGCCAGCCATGATACAGAAAATACTGTTATTCTGTAACAAAACTGTTTTGTAACAAAGTAGGCAAACACTTTTAATATCAGTTCATAAAACAACTAATTTCAGGAGCACATTCCTCCTGCCAACAAGTCCTGCTTTGGCAAGTACAGATGGAAATAGATAAAATAATTTCACTAATAATTGGAGAATGTATTATTTGGGGATTTTATTTGGAACTCTTAATTTTTTTCTAGTGTAAGGTAAGTGAGAAATAAAAACAGTACAGTTTTCTCAGGTCCACACTGATATCTCCAAGCACAGTATTCTAGAGCTGTGTTTGTCTTGTGTACTGTGTATGCATGTAAACATAATTTATAGGGTATCTAATCTGTCTCTTTGGAAAGAGACAATACATACAAATTGTCAGAATGTTCATCTTGTAACATTATGGAGAAAAATTAATGTTTGTCATTGTATTCTTTCATGGTCTTGGGAGCTCTGTGTACCTCTGTATCTAAGAGATTCTTGACAAGAAGCATCATTAGCAGAAGCAAATGAGTGTTGTAATTAATCAGATTCTGTTGTTTTGGAAATAGTATAACTTACTCAAACAGGGTCAGAGGAGATTGCCCCTCTTTGTGTCATTTAATGTAATCATTCCTGTCTCTGAAATTTTGTGAGTGAGAGCTACTTAATTTTGTTTCTGAGACAAAACTACTGGTTTCCTGGCATTTTTAATAGTTGGAACAAGGATTTTGGCCTTAGACTTTGTGTGTGTTTTGGGAATTGAATATTGTTAGAATTGCTGCTTGTTCATGATAAAATATTCTAACAGAATTGGAATGCAATCAGTAAAATTCATGTTGTTATTGCATTAGAGTTACATTAAAGTCTACTGTCAGAACTCATTAGAGGAAGTATTGTCTACATAATTTTTCAACCTGTACAAGTAAAACTTGCATAACTTCTTCCTACAAACATTGTTCTTCCATAGCTATTGTGGCCCGGACATATTGCAGTATTGCTAGAAGTATTTGCTTTATTTTTTTAATATTGGTAGTGCTAAGTCTGTCATTCAGATAAGCAGTAGGACTGTAATTCAGGTATAAGGACATTTAAGAGATGTCATCATTTCTGGGCCGTGGATTGCTTTACACCTGCAGTTCACATTCTTTGGGTAAATTGAGTTACATCTTGCTGAAATAGAATTCTGTGTTGCCTCTTCTAAATACATACAAGTAAATATCATCTATCTCAAGGTTGTTTGAATATAACTCAGGTTTGACATTTTCATTATAAAAAACTTTCAATGAGTTGCATTGTTTTAAATAAAAACTGTGCCCTGCCAGTACTAATAAATTGAGAAATGTTATATCTAGCAAACTTGGCTTATTGATTTTACTAGCAAAACAGGTCTGTGTTTTAAATTTATAACATCTTACATTATTCTAGTTTCTAGTATTATCTGTACATAGCTGTGCAGTTCAAAGCTGATCAAGCATTCAGTGTAATACCTTTTGTTCCGAGCACTGGCTACAGCAGCTTGGTCTTTGCTTTTGAGTCTGACTTCTCAAACTGAAGAACAGAATGAGTTGTGTGCTGATTTTATTGGTTTTGTGGCACATACTGAAGTTGCTTTCTAGCTGAAACCTCTCTTTTGTTAGCAGATTCTTACATCCTGATGTTAACTGAGAGGGGGAAAAAGCACATCAAGTCTGTAACTTGAGCAGCAGTGCCTGGGATTAAAACTTCTACAAACTTCTGTAGCATACAGCTAAACAAATCCCACCTTCTCGCGTGTCCTTTTTGGAAAACTTTCTGCATTGGTCACTGCCCTGGTTTCAGCTGGGATAATTTTCCTCCTAGTGGCTGGTACAGTGCAGTGTTTCAGATTTGAGATGTTGGTGTTAAGCTGTTGCTGAGTAGCACTTACAGGGAGTCAAGGCCTTTTTGCCCCTCAACCCATCCCACCAGTGAGAGGCTGGGGCTGACCAGGGAGCTGGGAGGGGACACAGCCAGGAGAGCTGACCCAAGGGGTATACCAGGCCAGGTAAAGTGCTCAGTGTATTAACTAGAGGGAAGAAGGTGGCTGCTGCTTGTCAATCAGCAGGTGGTGAGCAACTACGTTGTGAATCACTTATTTGGCATGTAATAATAATAAATAATAATTATAGCATTATTATTAATACTAATTTCCCCTTTTGCTTCTGTCCTATTCAACTGTCTTTATCTCAACCCAGAACTTTCCTTTTTTCTCTCCCACTGGGGCTGGAGAGTAAGCAAGTGCCTGGGTGGTGTTTGGCACCAACACAGTGCCATTATTAACTGGTACTGAGAATGTGAGCCAATGAAAGCAATTTTCTTACTATATCTGTATTTTAACACTGATACAGTGAATGTGGATAGATTTGATACAACTTGCATGCATCTTGCCCTCCAGATGCTCCAGCTGTATATATTATGTTTTAGGGTATATAACTGTGATCCTAAAAAAAGCCTGGAGATAAGTTCAAATAACACTGGAAATGTGAAAAGGAGTGTAACTATTTCTGTCCATAGGTTATGTGGTGTGTCTCCTAATAGAGTGTTTTTGGAAGATTGCTGCCAAAGCACTGAAATGTTGAAGTTAATTTAGCATTCCCTTTGCGAATTCAGGAAAAAAGAAAAGGAAAATCAAGAGATTAATTACGCAATGTAAATTTGAGAAAGAGCAAATTGAACTCTTCAGTCTCTTCTTACATTAATTCTTCAAAAGGAAACAATTAAATACTTAATATGTGTTAAAATTTTTCATTTGTCTGATTTTTTTTAGTTACTGTTTTTTCCAGATGTCTGCCTAACAGTACTATGATTTAATGTTTCCAAGTCACATCAATGTGTATCAGTGGTGTTTGAGAGGAGGATGGATATTAACATGGGGCTTCGTCAGAACTGTGTAAGCCACATGACTTTTCTGGCCTTTCTCAAAGCATTTTTAAACACTCCAAAATTTACCCATCTAGTATTTGAAAATGAGCATACCTTTCCCCAAGAACAAATATGCAAGTAAGATGTGTAAATGTGCAGTGTTAATCCCCTTCTGTTTGCAGTTTAGGTTGTTTTGAAGTATGTGGTGTATTTTTCTCTATTACCAATGTGAGATGTAAATTTCTTTGTAACAGAGAAATACTTTTTAAAATCGGCACATCTGCAGTATGGGTGTGTCTCCATTGCTGTTTTTTCCTTTTTTCTCAGATCATGAGTGCACTTTTGAATTAAGTCTCTTTATCATCCAACTTTAATGTGCTTTGCTGCATTTCATATGGTAGAGTGATCCCAGAGTGTGAGAACTGAATTAATTTTGTATTAAACTAAGCTGAATAATGCACTCTGAACATAATACTTTCCAGCTACTACTGGGTGTTTAGTCTGTGGGACCAGACTAACCCTCGTTCAGGGCAAGACCCCTGAAAACACTTTCAGTGTGAGTGTTTGGAATCTTGATAGTTTTTTGTTCTGCAAGTCTATTCTTATCACACTGCAGCTCTTGTCAATGCGGACTTGGGCTCTGGTACAGAATTTGAAGTGATTTTTTAACTGGACAGGAGTTGCAGCAAGTCTACAGAGGACATCAGGCTGGGTGGGAGTGTTGATGTGCTGGAGGACAGGAAGGCTCTGCACAGGGATGTGCACAGGCTGGGTCCTTGGGCTGAGGCAAATTGTGTGAGATTTAACAAGGCCAAGGGCTGGGTCCTGCACTGGCGTCACAGCAGCTCCAGGCAGTGCTCCAGGCTTGGGACAGAGGTGCTGGAAAGCTGCCTGGTGGGCAAAAAAATCTGTCAATATGGCAAGGAGGCCAATGGCACCTGGCCTGTATCTGCAGTAGTGTGGCAGCAGGAGCAGGGCAGTGACTGTCCATCCCCCTGTGCTGGGCACTGGTGAGGCCACGCTGTGAGTGCTGTGTCCAGTTCTGGACCCTTTAATTCAGGAAGGACATTGAGGGGCTGGAGCATTTCCAGAGAAGGGGCGCTGAGCTGGCAAGGATCTGGAGCACAAGTTCTGTGAGGAGAGGCTGAGGGAGCAGGGAGGGCTCAGCCTGGAGAAAGGAGGCTCAGAGAGCTCTTACTGCTCTCTCTAACTCCCTGGTAGGAGGGTGCAGACAGGCAGGGGCTGGTCTCCTCTTCCAGGCAGCAAGTGAAGACAAGAGGGAATGGCCTCAAGTTGTGCCGAGGAGATTTGGCTTGTGTTAGGAAACAAATCTTTACCCAAAGCGTTGTCAAGCACTGGAATGGGTTCCTGAGGGAAGTAAAGGAGTCACCATCCCTGGAGGTGTTTTAAAGACGTCATTTTGGCACTTAGGGGGAAAGCACGTGGGTTTGTCTTGGTTAGTGTGGACAGATTTAAGCCTTATCACATTTTGGTAATATCTCAAATCAGAAGAATATCTTTGAAACTGCTCTTACGTGCTTTTATAATTTCAGGGAAGAGTTTCCTAACTGACTCTCATTTACTGGGATTTTGGACTTCATAGCGTTATCTCAGTGCAGCATCCTGTGCGAGCCAGGCTAGATGTTGAAAAGAGATTACAAAATTTTGTTCTTTTGACCCTGAAGTTTTATCTTGGCAGACATAAATAGGGTAACTTTTACTGAGGAGTTTTATCACCTGGAAAGAATCAGTGGGGATGGTACCTTACTCTTATTTTTTCAGGGAAACTATTCTGCACTCTGTCTGCATGTGACTGAATTTTGCCAGGATGAGAAACTCTTGACAAATAGCTTTTGATTTCTGACAGCCCAGATGTTGGTTGTGATGTTTGTCAAGACTCATGCAAACCTGATGGAGTGACGTCAACACAGATGTGAAGAGACAATTTAATGTGTCTTGTTAACAGAACAAAACAATGTGATTTAATATACTGTGCATTATATTGTGTAAATACTGTGACATTACTGTAGAGCTGGGCCTGTTGAGCCTGGAGACTGGGAGGCTCAGGAAGGAGGATCTCACTGATGTGTATAAATACCTTAAGAGAGGGTTCAAAGAGGACAGAGCCAGGCTCTTCCCAGTGGTGCCCAGGACAGGATCAGAGGCACTGGCACAAACTTGAGCACCAGGAAACAATTTTTAACTGTGAGGGCTCCCAAGCCCACATACTGCCAAGGGAGATTCTTGATTGTAGGAGATACTCTTAAGTCAGCTGGATATGGTCCTGGGCAGTTGGCTCTAGGCAGCCCTGCTGGAGCAGGGGCTTGGACCAAATGACCTCCAGAGATCCCTTCCCACCTGAGAAATGCACTTTACAGTTAAAAGCAAACATGGAAACAAATGTGGAAAATGCAGGTAGTCTAAAATCTGTGGGCAGTAACACTGGATTGCTTTAAATAGTTCTGTTCTAAAAGAAGGGGTTCGTGCACATCATTTAGGAACTTGTTCATATATGCATATTAGAAAGTCTGCCAAATACTGCTCACTTAAAATTACTTTGTATTTGGCTTGTGACTTAGGAGATTTTTTCACGTGGGTGTTATGCCTAAAATAACCTCTGAACTTGCATAATTAGAGAAGTGCAGTGTGGCTTATCTAATTGATATTGAAGTACGTGTTTTGGAGAGCTTCTGTGAAGTGATTATCTGTTTTGTATACTAAAACATTAAAATTTCAGGATTTTTAATAGCTGTAGGAAGAGCAAAAAGGTTTTGTCTCAGTATTTCATATCCTGTGAGTCTCACCTGATTTAGATGTGTTTTTGAATGATAGGTACACTCTTTGAATCTAAACCTTTAGGCAAAAATGAATTCGTTTTTGGTAGAAAAGTCATGGGGTGGGAATTTTGCTTTCATATGAATGAGATCTTAGCTTTTTTAATATAATTAAGCTTCTGGCTGGAATAATCTTAGTGTTATTTGAATTAGTGTAAAATAGAAGGGTATCAGGATAAAAGAGAAGCCAAACTTACTTTGTAAATAAAATTCATTAGATGTTTTTGAGACCTGTCTGATTCTGCTAAAAATCTTTTGTCCTTTAACATTGGCAAGCACTCAAGTTGTGCTCTCCTTTCCTTGTTTCAAGCTGATTGAAGTAACATCTGTTTCTGAAGGAGGTGATCCCTTCCAGGGGCCAGAAGAGAACTGAAAACTGACTCATAGAAGCCCAGTTCTTTGTGATGGTCTCTTTCTTACCTGTCTCACCCCTGTGGCCACACCTCTGCCCAGGATGATAGCAGGAACCTGGCAGAAGTGGAAGGACAGGATTTCCTGATTACCTATATAATACTTCTTGTTAAAACACTCATCCAGCCATAGTCCAGGTGGCAGCTGGAGTCACTTTTGGCATTTCCCCAACTTTTCTGCTCTTGTAAAATGTCCAGAGGTGCAGCAGAGCACAGAAAAGAGTCATTGAAGTCTGGCCAAAATAATCTGCTTGCGCGTAGAGGAGGTACGTAAGAGTGGAAAGCACTCTGCTTGTGCTGGAAATTTGTGTTAAGTAATAGGGTTTTTTATTGGTGGTATTTGGTTTTGACCCAAAACAGGGCCTAAATTGCATTTAAATTACTCTAAGGCATGTATGAAAATGTTTATAGAGGGGTTTTTTTAGTAAATTTGTGTTCTGTTTGTTATTTTAATGCATTGAGGGCAGCTGCTCCTACAGTCTGTCCAACGCACAACCTGCTCTCTGGGTGTTCTGGGAAGGAAGGTTGCTAGGAAAGCAGCCAGCCTTGAAAGACTTCTGTTTAGATGCAGTGTGAAAGTTTTTGTGCCTTTAGCTTTGTTTTGTGCATTTAACTTTTCCATTCAGTCACAGCTGTAATGTTCAAGCACTTTGGTGTGGCCAGTTGATCTTAAGGTGCAAAGAAAGATGCTCTGTGCAAGGCAGAGGCAGCTTAAAACAAAAAACAATGCATTTCCAGGAACTGAAGTTGATAACATGTGACTATTTACTTTTTTTAGTGTTTAGCCCTTAAGGATAATTTTTTTTTCTGTTACAAATATGAGGGAAAAAACATACACTGAAACTAGGTCTTGCATACAGGAAGTGCCTTCATTTAGTGTCCTTAGTCATCTACTGAAGGAGCTTATCTCTAAAAATTTCAAGAGAATATAGCAGTTTTGAGTGCTGCAGGGGGGGCAATCAAAGAAGTGTCATGTTGTTAACATGACCATGGAGAGAAGAACAATTTTAACAGCTTACTACAAAGTTCCAATATGAAAGAAGTCCAAGCAGGTTCTCTCTCATCTGTTGCTGTGTTGGCAGCTCTAGCTGTATTCATACCTTTCAGCATAACTTTTTGCAAACAGCAGAAGACTAAAATGCTGTGAGAAAAGGAGCCTCATCCAATTGTATTTTCTCTGTTGGTAAATTTGTGACATCTGTATTTCTTCCCTAGTTGTACATGAAAGCACATGAGCTACCTTTTTCTTGATACCTTGGTATGACAGGACTGCTTGAATGCCAAATGAAAAACTTCATAAACTGCTTTTTTCTTCTCCTCAGCTGGCCTTATTTACTCTCAGTAGAACAATTGGAATCTTTAATTTAGGCAGGATATGATGTGAGTTTTAAGATCTTCGCGTTTTTTTCAGGAAAATTTTAAAAACTAGGGAAGGGGCTCCCCTGTGTCGTTTTGGTAGATGGCAAGGTCCTGTAGCTCTGCATTTCTCTCACAGCTCCTGAAGAACTGAGAGGTGAAGGAGGGATGTCCCCTGAGATTTCCTTCTGTAGCTGATACCAGGGGTTTAGCCAGGCAGAGGGGACATGAATACCAGATATTGCATGCTTGCAGTGAGCCCTTGTGAATATCTGTGCTTATCAATGTGGAAACATAACCAGTTTTCAAAGCCTTTAACACATCTTTTCTGTAAGAACTTTGGAAATGAGACTTCAGTGGTACTCAGATAATTTTTGTTGTTGTTGTTGTTAAATTCTGTCTATGGATTTAAATTGTTAAATTGCTAATTTGGAAGTATCAACTGTTGCAAATAGTCTGCATTCTAAATGTGTCCTTCTGTTTCACTTCTGCTGTCTGTAGAGGAATTTTCTTTTAACTTAAATTCAGGGCCTGTTGTTCCCAGATAAAGATCTGATGCACAACACAAAAATATTGATTAAAATATTTTTGTAGGACTGTCTGTTGTTAGATTGTGATCTGAAGCTAAACCTTTATCAATAGATGGGAAACATTGATAGGCAAATAGAGGAGATGGGATGTAACTGTACATTCTAACCAAAAATCCAACTTTCTGCTGGACTAAAGAAACTCTTCATTATAAATCATGAATATAAACTTCACAGAACTGGAATGGGCTCCTTGTGTTGCTCTTTAGCTTGCAATTTGCAGTAGTTGAGCTTTCCATGAGTGAAAGATAGTGATTTCTGCTGATGTGATTACTGATGTGTAATTCTCAGGAAGAATGGTATATTTCAGCAGCGCACTGAGTTTTACACTTTCCTTGGGATTTGACGTTTTTAACTTTCCTGAAGAAACAATAGAAGTCTATCCTTGTTGTTCTGTTTGCACTAATGTGCAGATTTTAGCTAATGGGTGAAAAGAGAGAACACAGAATGCTAATGAAGGAGCTTTTAGAAGTTGACAAGAGGTATCAAAGTCAATCCTGCTGAATTGGGTTTTTGCTGTTCTGTGAAGTTAAATCTTGATGTGCTTCAGAGACATGAGCACTTCTCTGTCTTTTAGTCAACTAAAGGCTGCTGAGTTTTGCTAAACTCTAGTTTTTACAGGAAGGCTGAATTTGTTGTCTGATCAACACTACATTGTTGATAAAGGCTTCCAAACACTATCACATTTAATATCAATTAAATTATTGAGGTTTTTTTCATTGTTGACCCATTGTGTGAGATGTTTTTGTGCTGGTATGCTATAATAATTAAAATATCTAAGATAGGGGAAATTGATCCCTCAGATGTGCATTTTATGCAAGAATGAAATAAACTGAAAACTTACGGTTGTATCAGGCTTTTTTGCTTGGTTTTTTGTTCAGAAGGCAATAACTTGGTCTGGTACCTTGCATACTTGGTTTTTGAAGAATAGGAACTAAAGTAGAATTAAATATAGAAGAATGATATGAGCTACTTAATGATGTCCCAGTAATGCAGTCTCAGATGCACTTAATTTTCAGAGAAGAAAAGCAGATTTTAAAGTGATTGCAAGAGATTTGACAGGAACATATATTTGCTTTGCTGTACCATATTTTAATTATGTGTGCATATATGGGGGGGAGGTTTGGGGTGTGAATATATGCATGACATATATCTATGCCAATATATATTATAAAAAATGTACTCGTTCAGCTCTTGGAGAGGCTAAATCTGGCTTGGGTATCTCCTTGAAACTGCTGTTGTTTTGAGTGAGTTTTGAATATTAGAGCAGTTATTATTATTAGAGCAGGGAATTTACTATAGGAATTTCTCATGGTATGCAGGAACCACTGCTTTAGATACGTTGCCATGTGTTCATTTTAATTAGAAACTTACTTTAGTACTATCAACCAATAAAGTTTAAATCTTCAGGGGATTGCTGAGGTTCCAGTGAAGCCATAACTTGCTGGAGGAGTTTATTTGGGGGGACCTCACCTGCAGTGCTGCTTCCAGCTCTGGGGTCCCCAGCCTGGGAAGGATGTGGACCTGCTGGACGAGCCCAGATGAGGGACACGAAGATACCCAGAGAGCTGGATCACCTCTGCTGCCCAGAGAGTTGAGGTTGTTCATCCTGGAGGAGAGAAGGCACCAGGGAGACCTTATTGTGGCCTTGCAGTACTTTAGAGGGGGTTCTAAGATAGATGGAGAGATTTTTTATCAGGCCTGTAGTGACAAGAGTGTGTGCAACAGTTTTAAACTGAAATAGAGTAGGTTAAAATAGGGCATAAGTTTGGACATTCTTTGCATTGAGGGTGGTGAGACATTATCCTTTGGTCCTTATTTACCTCTCAGTCCCAAAACATAGCCCCATATTAGCTACTATGAAGAAAATTAACTCTCCCCAGCCCATAACAGCACGTGAGTATATAAGTGCTCCTTTTCCAGGGTGATCAGCCTGTTGACACAGCTGCTTTGCCCTTGTTTTGTGGATCCTGTCCCTTCCTAACAGGCCTTAGCTGTCAAAGTTGATCTTGTGCTCCTAAAAGCCAAAAAAACCTTTGCTGTCAGCTTCAACTGCATAAACCGTTGCCCAGTTACTGACTCAAAAAGTGCTGGATGGGTGTTTGAAGGGACTAACAACCATTATAAGCTTTCTTAAAAATTTTGGAGGTTGGTTGTGGTTGGGTTTTGATTTTCACTTTCACATGCATCACCCAAATTACCGGGTGTTGGGTGTTTATATTTTTGCATCTTTACAAGCAGTGTTGTATAGTTATTTGGAAAGCATGCCAACAGGGAGTTGTGTTCTGTGGTTGAGCAATCCTCTGTATTCTCTGCAGTCTATAGCACTTGTCTTTCTTCTTCTCCCTCGTCAAATTGTTTTGACTAGAGAAGCATAATAAAGAAAATATAGTATGATAATTTGATTTCTTCTTCCCATTTCCCTCTCCCCCATCTTCAACTGTCAGCTCATTTCTCCTCATTCACTTTTCCCTAAGTGTTGCCTTTCTTAGCAGTTAACTTCTGGTTCTGTTTTGTGTAGCCTTCAATTCATCTAAAAATATGGTCAGACTTGAATTTTCAATGCAATTTCTAGTATAAAGCAGCAAGCTGCTATGGTAGGGTTCCATAGTGTAGTATATATGCTATTAGTCCAAAAGCATTTGGTCCTTTTAAATCCTGGTTTTGTTCACATTTGTAACCCTATTTTTTGATTACCTGGGATTCTTCAGAACTTCAAGAATGTGCCATCATTCAAACCAGAGGAGTAGTTGAATTCTCTATTTTTGCCTTTTTACTGCCAGGGAAGTTGGTGTGGAGATGTGCTTATTTCTCCACGTGTGCATAGCATGGAACAAAGCTGGAAGCTGCATTTCTGCTGCTGGGCTCCTTTCTAGTGACAGCAGCACCAGCTGCTTGTGGCAGCCAAATGAGCAACGCTTGGGAATGCTTCAGATAGGCAGCAGCAAGTTTCTTATTGAACAGTCTCTTAATTCTTCCCTAGGATTTCTACCAGTGTCCCTGGATATTTTTAATTTTGTTTTATTTTAAGAACATTGGTGCACAGGTGGTTTGGTGCTTTGAGACAATAATTTAGGGAAGGAATTTGATTCTGTGGTCCAAATGAGGAACCACAGCATTTATCACTTCAGGTGAAATCACTTTTGGTTTGATTTGAATTTGAGATGATGTGACTGAAAGAGTACTTTGACTTTTTGCTTTTTGGTGTGAGAACATAAGGAAACAAACTGGGATCTGCTCATGGACCCAAGGTGTTGCTTGACTGCTCATTTCAATGTTCAGTCCTTGAACATAAATAAAGGCCAGCTTTTTTTTTTTGGAATCTGGTGAAATGTCAGATGCTGTTCCTGACCTGGACTGTGGATTCAGCTTCCTATTTTTGTCAATGTCCCAAAGGTCAGATAATCACTTGCAGGATGTTTCAGCGTGAGCACTTCATTTGGTCATGCACCAATGGAGTCAGTGCTCTGCTTCCTGCTAATTTTGTATTTCCAGAAGTAATTTGTTGTTTGGTCTTTTTTGAAAAGCGGTGGTAAAACCCTTGTCCTCTCCTGGCAGGTTGCTGGTACCCTGTGCTTCCCTGTCAGTGGTTCTGGCACAAACTTCAGTACAGCTGTGCTCAGAGCTCACTGGGAAATTCATCCAGGCAGCTTTTCCTTTTTGTAATGAAAAATAGACCAAAAAAAAAAAAAGAAAAATGTTTTATGTGGCTTATAAGTAAAGGCTTTACTTAAACTAAATTAGTTTCAGTTAACAGTTCTGTTAAATGTTTAGCCATTAGAAAACATTGTGGGTTTTTTAATAAAGGAGTTGTGAAATGATCATGTAATGCATTATGCTGCATGTGTACTAATAATTGTCATGTAGGTGGTTTTAGTTCACACAGGAATAATTGTCCTGCAGTTAATATGAGAGATTGTGTCTGAGTCTTCATGGTGGCAAGATTTTGCTAAGGAGAGACCTTAAACCTTACTTTGGCACAGGAAGAGAAGAGCTGAATTTAAAATTCATGAACAGTTGTTTTACAGGAAGCTGGTATTTTACGCTTAGATACTTCAGGAGGGTGTTTGTTACTATCTAGATATTTAGTTAGGTAAATAGTTCTTTTCAGTTTCCAAGTTTTTTTCTAGTAGCTGCATTAGCTTTTCCCAAGAATTGTAGAATCATATAATAGTTTTAGTTGAATTGTTGAAGTTAGCAAGAGAGATGATATTTCCCAGAATCACAGCATATTCTGATTTGGCAGGGACCATAGAGATCATCGAGTCCAACTCTAAATAAATTACTAAAAATTAACTTATTTCAATGCAGAAAAAGGCTGAATTAATACAGATGGGGTATAGACTGGTATTTTTCTCATAGAGATTCCTAGACTGTTGAAATATAATCTATTCTTTAAAAAAATATATATATTTAAATTAGAAAAAAGACCCTCAAACCAGAAGAAATACCATGACTTCAAACAGTAGTTTGTATGCATTAAATATGTAAAAATACAAATTCTGCTATTCAGAAACCAAACAGATCCAATAGAGAAGCTAAATTTTCCTCATCTGTGACAGATTTTTCATTTCAGTACATTGTTGAAAACTTCAGACCTTAAGAGATTAGAATTCATTCATTTCTCCCCTGGAAAGAGAATTCAACAACCTTCTATAAATATCATAACCAGAAAGGTTTTTTTCCTAATATTGAGCTGAATGTTCTTAATATGCCCCATAATCCTTCCATAATTTAAAATGTTATGAATGACCATAAAGGTTGATGATTTGAGTAGTAAATTCAATTTCTGAAATTCAACTTCTGTTGGAAGTTTTCCAACATTTTTTAAAGAAAACCTCAAGTATTTATGCTTTTCATCATTTCATACACAATTTTGATGACAACTTATGAAATTTAATAGTTTTGAAACACACAAGCCAGACTTTCTTTTCTGGATACTTTTCCTTTTCCTAGCACACTTGGCAGTTCAGAGGCCACACTCCTGTAAGAGTTACAGGAATGTCTGTCTGGATCAAGATGTTTCAGATAATTTGGCTTTATTGATCAATGCTGCAATAGAGAACTTTCTCACTTAGAAACTTGGTTTCTCTTACTGGCCTCAATTACTTCTCTTTATTGCTTCCAAAGGGTCTTGGGAATTGGTATGCACATAGAAATATCCCTGAGCCTGTGATTGTTAGTGACAGCCAGACTGAACTCAGATGTTGGTTTTGGTTTGCTTTTCTTGTTTTGTTTTTTTTTTTAAAAACATGAATTAATATTGAGCTATACAGGAAGCACTTTTGATTGAACTGACTATCAGAGTAAATTCTGTTTAGCTCTATGTGTGTGTTATTAAAATATTTGTTTGACCATTGCTGTCTTTCACATTTAGACTTTACTGTGTAGTGGTAGAAAATTAAATGGGAGTTAACTTGTTGTTAGTCAAATATGGGGAATGGAGAGGCCCTTAAAGTAGTGCTGATAAAGGTGATACATTTTCAATTTTGAGGAACTTTCATATGTTACCACAGATACAATAGCAATATTTAAATGTTATTGCCCTTAAAAATGTTGAGTTTCTTCCCTACTTTAGTAGTGGCCTATGCAAGTTAGATGTACCTTTGTCCTTTGTAATGAACCTGTAGGAAGCTGCTGATTTTGTAAGGAGTAGTGTTGGGGCAGCTGAATTAGTGCTGGTGTATTCCAGGCAACACTTTTGTGAATCAGATCTTCCAGTGCTTCTCTCTGACTTCCCTCTTGTACTTTAAGTTGCTGGTGTTTTTTAAAACAAACAGTATAGTAATATCCTAAATCTAAGTAGTCTGTATTAGATGAAAGAAGAAATTATCAACGGGCATTCAGAAAAGAAATGGTGTAAAAATGAAGGTTTGTCATTGGCCAGTTTTGGATTAGATGTCTGTCAGGTTATTTTAAAATTAAAAAGTGCTAAATTGAACTGTACTATTAGAATTAAAGTATCCTTCTTGCAAGACAACGTTTGAGGGTAATGCAGAAGAAGACTTGGACACCATCCAGTAAGGACTTTAGCAGTGGAAATTATGAACTTCTAAAAGAGAACTCACCACTTGAGAATGGAAGAAGTAGTAACAACCTGTGGGGTAGACTGAGGCTGGTTGGCTGTCAACAACTCAGCAGAAGAACGCAGCTATAGTAGATGGCTCAATGATCTGTGTGTCAACAAGGCAAGTACAGCATTGTGTACCAGGCACAATACTTCCAGGAGAGAAGAAAATATTGTTAGCATTGTGAAAACTCTTGCTAAGACCTCATCTGGAGTTCTAGTCACAGTTCTGGTTGCCTCTGTTAAGATAAATTAGAAGTGGGACGGGCGCTAGGAAGAGATTCTGAAGTGAGAGACCCTGTCATTAAAAAAAAAGGTGTTTTGTTAGGCTTGCACAAATCTATGAGAGAGAGTAGAGGAAATAGTATGTAAGCTAGTTTTGTTAGCAGGACTAATAGATTTAAAGTGGACATTAAAAGTCATAAAGGGGAAGTTAAAACATAACCAGAATGCAGGGGGAGAGATGGTGTAGGGAGTGGTTAATGCATCTACAGTCACCTGAGGGTGTAATTTCATGAGGGAGTTTTTGACAACTATGGTGCCTGACATGTTCCTATTTTTATTACTCACCTTGCTGTGTGTGCTGCATGCAATCAAAACCAGTTGTAGTTGCAGTACAAATAACACAGTGGAGGCAGCTGTGTGTGGATTTACCCAAGGCTCTCAATTCAGTTCCTTTGCTTCACTGCATGAGTGCAGGTGTGAGGTACTGGTGCAGGTCCCACAGGGGGCTGTAGGACCTGTGAAGAATCATTGTGTTCTGAGACCAGGTTCAGCTTTAGCAGCAGCAGTGCTGCTGAAGCACCTCCTGTCCCAGCTCTTCCTTCCTGGGTCTGACTGTCTGGACACAGCTCTTTGCACAGCTGTGCTTTAAGCCAAACCAAGCATCTGCCCTGACTGAAAAACAACAGTAAAAAAAGGGAGAATTGGTTTGCCTGGCGTATTTTGAGTAGTTTTAGTTTCTCCTTTGATTTGGTTGAGTGTAACCATGCCCAGGCTGTTCTGGGATGCTGCAGTAGCCAGAGGGGCTGCTGGTTTGGCCAGTGCTCTGCTGAAGAAATGCTGGTGAGGCCACAGCCTGGGATGGAACAAGGCTGTGGTACACATGAATGGGACAAAAAAGTTCTCTGAATGGAAGAAGAAAAATAGTGATCATCATCTCCAGCTGATGAGCCGAGCCTGAAGGTGCTCTACATCTCTTCTTTTGAAGGCAAAGCTATTATGGGTAATAGACTCCCTTTTGTTCCTGTAATTGGAGCACTTTTTTGACACATTTGTTCATTCTTGCTGCTTCTCTCCTCATTGTTGAATGATTTAATACCTAAAGTAGTTTTACTTTCTTTTTTTTTTCTGTTTTCGTTCACTTCCTCCTGATCTTCTGTTCTTTTTCTTCGCAAGGAAGAGAAACAGGCAAAACACTTGGTCACAAATTAAAGGAGTCTGTTAGGAGAACAGCATCATTTTTTCTGAACACTCTTGAGCTGTTGCTTTTGATTCAGCTGCTGTCATGTTGTGTTTTTCTGTGAAGTATTACAGAATGTTTGAGTGTAAAAATAAAGTTTTGAGGATTTTGATTCTATGCATTTATTCCAGTACTCCCAGTGGAAATTTATCAGTGGACAAAGCTTTCCCATATTTCTCCCCTCTCTTGTTCAAGTATTAGAATCTGTGCTTTGATTACCAGTCTTCAATGGCCCAAAATCACTTCTTGCATGAGATATAGATTCTCATCTACCTCAAGGTGAACCAGAGAGAAAGTTATATTCATCATCAGTTTCTTGAGTTCTTTATTGCTGAAGGGGCAGAATGTTTCATTTCAGCTTAATGAACCTTTCATACCAAGAGTTAAATGGCCTTTCATACCAAGGGTTAAAAAAATAGTCAAAAAACCCTTATTGGAAAGTTCCATTCTCTGAGATCCTCGTAATTATTTATACCTCAGGGAAATGTCTCATCATTTATCTGTGTATGCTTAGTACATACATGCCTAAAAATCATTTTTGTTCCTTCTTTCATCCTTCTGGAAATGGGACAAATAATCAGCCAATTCCTTGAAGATTAATTCTGGAATCATAGTTTCAGACCTATGTGCTGTTCCAGGAAAGTGAAAAGAGTGTCCGGTGTGTAATCCTGCAGCAAAAGCAAATTAGTAGTGAATCATGGAAACATATTATCAAGGAAGAAATGAGTTTAAAAAGGAATCTATGGAGCCAAGAGCCTAAACTCCTTAAGGAGTCTACTTAGTAATTACTTGAATTTGAGGTCTTGACCCTTGGCTAGGAAATGACCTTTAATGAGTTGAAAAATACCAAGTAAGGGAAGATCTGAGGACAGGCTCTTGAAGGCTGCTCTGTGCCAGTAGCTGTTGCTTCTGTTTGGAGTAGTCACCACACCTCAGTGTCAGGCAGACGTGACCCTGCAGTGCTGTGTGTGACCTCCTGTGTGTGCCATGTGGCCCCTGGGAAGCCACCCAGCAGCTCCTGTTGGACCCTTTTCCAAAATGCCTTGACAAAAAGTGCATTTCCCATTTCTATACCTTCTACAGCTGCACTGTTCAGAACAATTCTTTTCAGACCATGAAACTTCTTACTGCAACATATATTGAAAAGAGATTTTGCTTGTCTGTGTGTTGAGGTAAATAATTATTTGCAGATGCTTGTTTTTGAAGAGGGAGATGGTTTCTGTTTTCTTAAAAAGAAAAACAAACCACGGAAGTATCATTTTTGACAGCAACAAGTACATGTTCTGATAAAAATTTATTAAGGACATCCCTTCAGAAGTAACCTCCAGCTTAAAACCTTTTGTGACTCTATGAATAAAATAGGAGAATTGACATGGGTAAGGTCAATGTTAACAGGTAATTGTGGAATTCAGAAATGAAATATATGTGAATATAAAAATATTTTCTGAATCTTTTGTGTGTGAAGAATGTTGTAGGTGCCTGGTGCCGAAATATTTATTTGATGGTTATAGAATATCTAATCTAGTGAGCAGTTTATCTCAATGTCCTTCCTTTTCCATCCCCTCAATATCCCAGCCAGTCAGTGTAAAAGAAGAGCTGTTTACAAACTATGGATACGTTAAAGATATTTTTACATACCAGCATCTGTTTCTAATGTATGTATGTCTAAGAGATTTGGTAGATATATAGAATGACTGATAAAATGCTTCTGACTTTTTTTGCTTGATAAAAAGAAAACTCAAACCACAAGCTTAGCATTTTTGTTGGTAGAGGTGGCTGATCATTTAGGGATAGCTTATCCTCCTTTTAGCTTGGAGATATGAAAGACAGGACAGCAGAAGAAATCTCTTTCTGCCTGTATTTTGCTTTTATTCTGACAGAACCATGAAAACAAACGTCTTAATTACTTCAAAAAATCTCTAAAAATGAAGGCAAATATTTTTTTCAGTTTGCTGTTGAATTCAGTTTGCTGGTCTGTTTGAATTCCAAGCATACCCTAAGTTTTTCTTGGGGAATATTTCCCTTTCACAAGCACTGGAGTGCTGCTTCTTCTCTGGTTTTCTTGTGGATGGAAAGCGATGGTTAAGATTTGGTGTTATATATTTTTTTTTCCACTTGGATTAATATTAGAAAGTGTCTATTAATATGTATCCATATTGGGATGAGATCCCATGAACTGCTGTCTTGTGCTTTGTTCTTTGTAGATTGCACCTTAAAGCTGAGTTTAAACACAGCCTTGGTTTCAAAGATGTGAGCTGTTGAGAAGTAGAAATAGATAGAATGTGATAGAAGCATTGCTGTCTGAGAACTCAGTTTTGTGGCTTGTACTGGGATATCTAATTTTCTAAAGGATCAGATCTTCAACCCAAAGATCTTGTTCTTCTTGTGCCAAAGTCATCATAATGCATTATTTTAATTATTTTAAATTTTCCTTTGAGAGTAAAACAAAAAGTTTCAAGCCAGCATTGCCAGCAATGGCTTTCTAAATGTGGATGCCCTCTAATCTGAAGCTATTTCACAGAAAGGTTCAATCACTATTTTAAGCTGCAGTGCCATGTGTAAATGAGCTGATAATTGGAGGTTTAATTAATTTTGGGAATACTTAATTTTCGAAAGAGGTTCACTTCAATTAAAGGCAAAGGGAAAGTTAAAGAACAAATATATGTTATAAATTGGGTGGATAAGTGAAGAGGGAGAATGATCTGTCTCTTTAAATGTAGTAACAAATGGTTTTCTTCCCAGTAATTGTCATCGATTTGAATACAATTGTTTTGAAAGTATTAAACAAAGCAGTGTTTGCTGCTTAGGTAAGCAAGTGTACAGCCTTGAAATAAAAAAAAAAAAAGAAAAAAATCTGGGTTTAAAAAAAAATGTCTTTTTTATGTGTATACAGCTGTGGTCTCTTACTGCAACAAACTGATAAAACCCTTTGTAGAAAACACTGATCCTGATCTAAACACTTGATCTAAAATGCTGAATTAAGTTGAATTTAAGACCTGTGTTGCCTGTTTCAAGTTCTTTACTATTAAATCTTGTTAAATAAGGAAAAGGAGTCCCAGGTGTTTTACTTCTAAATAGAAGGTCATTTTTAAAGGAGCACTCTGTTCAGTGGAGGAGATAGTGCTCATTATTTGGGGTTTTTTTTTTTCTGTCAAAGTGTTCAACTTGTGTTTCTTACTTTCTTTTAACTCAGTGAAAAGGAATTAGAGAGCGCAAACATATTAAGTTCCTCAAAAAATTGGGACTCACTTGGAAGAGATGTTGTTATGATGGTCTGATACGATCCAAAATCTCAAAGTTTGAGGCTCTGAAGCAAAGGGGTTCAGGAAGTGTCTTTACAGGAGTTCCATTCCCACAGGTCAGCTCAGTTCATTGAGGGACACGGGAAGGAAACAGGCTGTGGTATATTTCAACCACTACCAGTTCTTCTTGCAGACAACCAGGGATTGAAGGAAAGGAGACAGGAAGCAGAACAGACAGATAAACTGACAAGATTGTAGTATAAAAAGATAGATTGCAGTATGTCTGTTTATGATCGTTGTCCTTGAAGTCCCAATGACACACAGAGCAAAATAATTTAAAGTGAAGGAGATGATGAAGAAGGCTTTGATGTTATCAAAATTTTAGGGGTTTTATCCTAATTCAGGTGTTGCACTCCTGAAGGAGAGAGTAATTAATAATTGATTTTCTTGAAGTTTGTGTCTAGCTGATAGAAAATTAACTGCTCTGGGCTAGGCAGTAAAGTTATCATCAGAAAATAGTTTAAGTAGGGTTAGGGTTACATCAGGCCTGCTCTCCTAATTTGAAATTTTGGACTCATGAAAAGACATGAGACAACCTCTTTAACATTTCAATCCACGTTTTCTGGCCTGTATGTACTCACTAACCTCATTAATGTAACGCTTGAATTTACATCTGCATAAAACAGCAAAACCCCTCATGCATCCCAGCTTCAGTTTAAGTTCATATATTTTGGATTTTGGCATACATTGTAGGTGGGACTCCAAGTGTTCCAGGTGTTGGAGTGTGCTGCTGCCAACCTTGTTAAAATATCAGTGGAGAAGTCATCTGTCCTTCCTGCTTGCTTGCATGTTTTAAGGATCCTCATATTTGAGCTGGTGTAGTCTCTGAGTGTGCAAGCTGACTGCAGAGAAAGGTTTTGCAAGCACAGAGAGAAATTAAATATAAAGCACATGACATGATTACAGTTTGTATGACTTAGAAAATGAAGTCTTCTACAACTTAACTCAGTTACTTTTAATAAATAAGCAGTCTTATCTATCTCTGACAGCTTTGATGAACTGTGTCTGGGGTTATGGTTCCTTCCCCAGTCTGTGTCACCTCTGTACTTTAGATCTGTGAAATTTGAGCTGCAGGGTTGGCAGAATGAGCTTTAGAAATTGTCATTTAGCAAGGATGTGACAGACATTTCCCCATCTGCAGGCACAACTGTTGAACGGCTCCTCATCTCAGCTGAGAAATGAATTGTTGTGGTTCCTTTCTCACTGGGTGGTTTCAGTGATGAGACTCAGGGTGGCCTGAAAGGCTTTTGTTACTCAGCTTCTAAATATATTAGGCTTGAAGCTCTTATGTTGGCAAACACAGATTCTTGTTTTCTGACTCAGGTTATACAGCATCACAGTGGGCTGTTATAACTTAATTTGTAAACTTGCTGTGTGCCATTGCAGCTGGAGAGAAATAACTGCAACCATAATTTATTTAAAAGTTCCTTTGTGTTACCTGGCATGTGGAAGTGAAGGTGCCTGCTTAATTGATCAGGGCATGTCTTGTGAGTCATTTAAAATTAGCTAAAATTGGGCTATTCAAGCTTTTGTTGTGATTCTATTGTCATGGGATGCATTCATCTAATGTAGTGTCTTAACTGTATTTTGAGGCTGTATGTAGCTTGAGTGAGAGAGTGTTTTGAAAAATTTGGAAGTGTGAGGTTTGTAAATAGCTGAGTCTTTCTTCAGGTTGTGTTTTAAAGTATTTTTATGTCTGTATGAAGTTGCTGTATTGTTTCAATAGAATGAGTTAATTGTGGGTATCACTGAATTCATAGAATCATAAAATGGATTGGTTTGGAAAGGACTTCAACAATCATTTGGTTCCAACCCCAGTTATTGTATTGTGTGCTTTACAGCACATTTCATTTACTTAAGAATTTGGGGATCTGCCTACAAGTAAGGATATGGTCTTGTGAGGGATCTCTACACTCCAGTGATAAACTCTTCTATACCAGAATATGTTAAAAACATTATTTAATGTCTCCAGAAAAGCTTTGTGGGGGAAAAAACAATGACAATGAGAAGAAAAAGGATCATTAGAATTAAATACATGTAGTTTCTAGTGATTTATGACACTTAGGAGTGAAAGGAGGTGCTGTCAACATTATTCCAAAGCTGTGGTTTAGGTTTTGAAATGTTTTTAGATCAGCATAATCTAAATGTATTTCTAGTATTTTAAAGCAATTTTACTTTGAATGCTAAAAGAGAAGGCAGGAACTTGGTTTGAGAAGGTGACACTGATCTATATAAAGTGGAACTTTTTCAGAGATCACTTTTTGAAATGGTGGAGGAAGGATTCCAAGTCAATAGCTGTATCTTTCCAATTACAAATGAAGTCAAGTTAAACCTTTTCCATTTAATGATGAAAGTGGATTTCTGTGTATTAGAAGCTTAATTGAGCATATTTTTAAAAATATCTGTGGTAATTTTTGGTAAAAGACCAAATACTGAATAATAGCAGAGTGTTTATTCAGAAGAGAAAATAGCCATCAGTATGGGGGATTTCATTGTGCTTGGAGCAAGGAAAGAAGAAAGAAAACAAACATGCATTTCTTGAGTAGTTCCTTCTGTCCGAGTACATCATGTGTCCATAGTTGTGCTAATAAATACCTTCCTTACTTGTGAATATTTAGATTGGGATTCATTGACTACTTTTGGTATTCATTTTCTCTGTCAGAAATAATTTTGTTTTAAGAAATCTTTGCAAGTATGTTGTATGTTGAAAGAGTACAAAGCCCGGATTTTAGCTATGTGAGTACAGGTTTTGTAGTGTGATGAATTACACACTTCAGATCATCTGGTGTGTAAAGGAATACCAAAAGGCAGTTATTAAGGTTTGTAAGTGCCCTCAGAGGGTCATTTCTGCCTCCTCAGGGTACCTTTTATTTTGAGAATGGTGTTGCTTTGCAATCTCATTGCTCAGAAACGTGTCAACTAACTTCCAGTTCATTGTTTGAATGGAAGAATTTGTCTTTCATATTACATTAAAGCATTTATTTCACTCAGCAGGTGAATGTTCACTCAATAGACAAACTTCTGAACAAAAGCTCTTTCCATCCTCAAATTTTCCCTTACATCTTTCTGAGAAGCCTTCAGAATGGATTTCTTTAGAACTCACGTCTGTCATTAAATAAGTAGCAGTAAAAAAGAATTGACTTGCCACAGCTAGTGCACTCTTGAAGCAATCCTATTCTGTTTTCATACCATACTAATATTTCATGTTTGAAAGCTTGCCCTACCCTGTTTATCTGATGGTATTGTTTGTTATTAACATTGGACAGAAGATTCCATACTATAAGTTAAGGCACCTAGAACTTAAATCATCTGCTGAAAGGTGCTTCCAAAAATACATATTTGTGCTGGTGGTTTTTAAAAGGTTGCTATTGTTCTAACTGATGTTTTGGCAAATGTAACTTCAATTTCAAAAAATAACTACTCATTTTTATTTGAGTGCAATAGTAACATTTGGCTGAGCTAATTCTAATCTTTTCGTCTGTAATTTTTGGGATTCTCTAAGTGCCATAGATGAGAGAAAATCATGAGCTTTCGTGGAATTTCAAAGTACTGTAGTAGAGGTTGGTTGTGTCTAGTGATACCAAACTTGAAATAAACCTAGTTTGTGCAAAACAGACAAACTGAAACAGCTCACAGTTCTGTTACTCCTGCCATTGTCCATTAGTCTTTCAGGTTAGGACTGAAAGAAGGAATGGATTTCTCACCTCTATTTTTCCCCCCTACTTGGATTTTACATCTAAGTAAGGTCCACCTAAAATTTAATAATAGTGATGTCAGTTACATAATATATAAGATTTCTAAGAGTATAGCCTCTCTAAAGGGGCAGGGTAAGATAATATGTCTTTAAAATAAGAAAATACAGAGCTCACATGATGCTCTTTACACCAGTCTAGAGTCAGAACTCTTAATTTTACATTTAATGGGCAGCAAGGAGGAGAGGTATATTCTGTGTAAATACCACACCTGAATGCAGGAACTGAAACCTTGTTGAGAAGCAAGGGAATTGTAGCACAGTGAGGAGGAGGATGGTTCTTCATTGCTGGTTTCTCTGTGTTGCAGGGGTCCGTTCAGCGTTGTGCGACGATGCATCAACAGGGAGACAGGGCAGCAGTTCGCTGTGAAGATCGTCGATGTAGCAAAATTCACTTCAAGTCCTGGATTAAGCACAGAAGGTAAGGATTAACAATTAATCAAACTCCCAGCAGACAGGGTTGTTTTTTGTTTTTGTTTTGATTTGTCAACCTGTCCTATGTTTGCTCTCTTTACGATACTTGGTGTTTTATATTTTCTAGAAGTTTTAAAGCAAGGTCGTGTATCTTAAAATTAGCTTAGTGCTTGCATTTCTGATCTTTAGTAGTTTCCGCATATGTTCAGTGGTGATCGTAAATATTAGAAAGGTAGTTAGGTCTAAGCCATTTCTATTTCTGTTTGGATTTTTTAAAGAATTTGAATTTTGTGAAAAACAAAACAAAACAAAAAACCAACAAAACATTCTGAGTCAAAAAAGCCTACTCAGGAAGTAAATCAAGAACACATGAGTTTTGTTTTTAGTAGTCTACATTTAGCAAAGAGTTTGCTATAAGTGGGTGAAGACTTGCTATTAAAGTGCAAAATGATATAAAAATATATTTTTCATATAGTCAGGATTACAGGCAATGCTGCAGAACTGCTACAGTGTAAACACAAGGATGTAACTCTAAATGTTTCCTGTTTTAGAGTAAAACAATGTTTTTCAAGTTTTACAAGTTGAATACACAACTTGTGCGTGCATAAAGTTCTTCTTTTACCCTGCATGGAGAAGAGCATTGCCAGCCGAGTGACACTGTATTCTCCCTGTCCTGTATATTTTTTCTGGAGATCTTACTCTTTTGTACAGTAATGTTTTTGGGGGGTTCCACTGCAACCATCGAAGTCCTTGTGAACCCAACTTCAGCAAAAAAATGGTCAATGACTTTCGTTGGTGTTTATAACAAACAGTATCTTGAGTCTTAATGACAAGCTTGATTTACAAGGTAAATCACAGGTCTTGCTTCAAATTTTACCAGATATTTTCATTTAATAATGCCATTGCTGTTTCTTTTTTCTAGCCCTCTTAACAAAATAAAAGCCACAATATTTGGCTTCTGATTAGCTCCATCATGGTTTTTGCAAGTTATACCAAAACCATTGCATTCTGAGCTAAATGATTTGATATCGTTTAAATAAGTCGTATCCATGTTCTTTTTTTTTTCTAAGCCTCATTTGAACTGCTGATAATAGGACACATTTCTACCTTTGGTGGAATATTGTCTTCCTGGCTCCATGACAGTATAATTCAATTGTTTGTGGCCATAAAGAATTTCTGAAAGGGAAAAGTCATAGGCAAAAGAGAAGGGACTCATCAGGAGGAGGAAAAGAAAAGCCAACAGTTGTAGTAGATTCACTGACAAAAGAGTGTATGTGGATGATTTGCAATTTCTGCCTGGGTCTAAAGAATAGGCTTGGGAGTATATTAAGAAATCTTGGGGTTTGTCCAATTCCACTTTTGTTGTATTGTAATTTTAATTCAAGGTAGCAGGTCACTGAGGTATGATCATAAACATTTTCTGAGTTTAGTGGTGCTTTGTTTTCTTTTGTGGTTTTGATTTTGGATTGTTATTTGGGTTTTTTTGTTCTTGTTTTGGGGTTATTTTTTTTAAAGGTTTTGAATTGTTATGCCTTAGAGTTGTAATATTAAGGCACAAAGACACATAAATGTGTAAGTGAGCGTGGAGCAAGTTCTTACCTCTATGTAAGAATATGAATTTTTCACAAACTCTTTCCATCTTCTCTACACTTTGATTTTCCTCTGTTTTTCATTTGGCTTGTTTTTTAGTTGGGGTTCTTTTTGCACTTCTACTCCATCGAGGTTCTAGGAGGGTTTTAAAGATTTTTTTTGTAGTTTGTTTGTTTATTTCTGATATGCCATTCCTTAAGCACAATGGTGGTATTGGTAGAAAGTAAATATACCTGTGAGGAAGCTGTCTGTAAAACTGTATTAAAGTGTGAGCTGTAGTGAAGTGATAAGATTAACCCTTGGAGATATTCTTTACTCTGAAGTTTTGACCTCTGCAAGTTCAATTGCTCTTGAAGGTTATTTTTTGCACAACTGTCCACCTCCAGTCTTTCTTTGAGGCACAAGAGTGGGAGAACAGGACATTCTGCATGTCAGGGAGCTGATGACAATTCTTTCCATTAATTCACATATACCTAGAGTGCTTAGAGCTAAAGGTCCAAATATACCTCCACACTTTCAGATTAAATCTAAGAAGTCTTTGTTCTTGAGTGCTTTTACATACATACCCGTGTAGGATGATGTGTTTATGGATAAGAACTTCATTTCTATTTGTCAGCAGTGTACTCTTGTGGCAAAGGCAGCCAACTGCAGAGCAGAGCATTGCAGAGGTGTGGCCAGCAAGGCAAAGTGATTGTTCCCTGTGTTCATCCCTTGTGAGGCCACACCTGGAGCACTGTGTGCACTCCTGCTTTCTCCAGTACAAGAGAAGCAATGATGTGCTGGCAGGAGTCCAGCAGAGATGGACTGAGTTGGTCAAGCCTTCATAAGAGAAGCTGAGATGAGATTTGGTGTTGTCTTCAATTACTTCATTAAAGGATATAGAGCAGATGGAGCCAAACTCTTGATTTGGGCACACAGTGGAAAGACAAAAAGCCATGTGGAAAAATTGCAACATGTAAAAATCCCAGTTAGAGACAAAGAAGAGAAAAATCTGCCCCTGATTGCACAGAGAGTTCGTGGAGAACATCCTCAGAGATGCTCAGAAGTGAATTGCACAAGGCCCCAAGCAGCCAGTTCTATTTTGACCTGCTTGGAGCAAGGACTAGGTCACCTCCAGAGAATCTTTTCAACCTAGGTGATTCTGTGGTGTTTGTAGCAACAGTCTACATGTAATCTGTGGGCCAGTATAGTTGTGATACTATATAGGGAGAAAATTCAGGCATAGCAGTACTGTGCTAAGAAAGAGATAATTTAAAACTAGTTTTGATTTTTTTTAACCTGTGAGGCTGCTGGGCATCAAATATGTTTTAAAGGGACTATTTTCTAAACAGTTCATTTAGAAAAATACATGCTGGTGTCTTACAATACTGGTATCTCCTTACCAGAGTAACAAAAACAAGCTGAAAAGCTTCTCTAGGCTGATGTGTTACCAGTTAGTGTTATTGTGGGCATTTGTGGCATATGGTGGAGAAGCCACTAGCTCACTAGACAAACTTTTATCAGGTATGGTGTCCTTTCCATAAGGCTGCTCAATACTCATAGCATATATAGACACAGACATCTCAAGTGATTTTTGTGTCTCGCTGCAACTCTGCAGTGGTTTGATAATAGTGGGGAAAATTAATGCCATGTAACGATGCCTGACAGCTAGCAAATCTAATCTAGGCTAAATTCTATTGGATTTATGTATTAGTATTCATGGTCTTGCATATTGTGTATCATCAATCTCTGTAGTGCTGTAATTCAGCCATAGTAATGAAGTATATTGACACCTTGTCACTGTTCAAGTGGCCACGTGATCTGCTGGATTAATGGTGGATATTTTACATGTTGACAGATTCTACTACAGTTCGCTCACATCACAGAGATACAAAAAAATCAAAAATAAGAAAATGTGAAGGTTGAATATTTTTAGACATAAGAATCTCTTTTGTACTGTTCAGTTGAAAGAATCCATGTGGAAAAGTACTTGATGCTCTCAGAAGCCAGTAGTAGTATACTCATTGAGGTCTAAAAACATATATCAGTGTAAATAAACTTCTTTTCAAGTACAGCTCTTAGTTGCTATACTCAGAGCATTCTGTATAGAAAACTGTGAGAAGCATGTTCCTTATTTGTGAATTTGTTACAGCTCACATCTTAGTTTGGCTGTCCATTTCCTCTGCTGCTTTCTTCACATCCCATGCATTTTCTCATGTCTTGATTTTCTCTGCACAGCTTGCTTGTCTGATTTTTAGTTACCTGCTCTAACACCAAACATCTCTTAAGTGCAGGCACATTTCTCAGGAAGAGAATAGTGATCAGCTCTTACTACTTAGTAAAAGCCAATACACATTCTTTATCTGCCTTTTCTTAAACCCAGATTGCCTTCTTGTAACATGCTGAGTGTTTTTTAAAGCAATTTAAAGGGCAGTGTTCTGTGCTTACAGTGCACTGAAGTTGTTTTTCAGGATTTAATTCAACGTATATTAGACCTGTAGTTCATTTCTGTAGAAATGTCCTCACAAAGAAAGTGATTACCAGTTCTTCTCCAGCCTTCTAATAGCCTACACCTTATTTATTAGGTTGATGTGTGTGGTTGCTATACAGGTTTGTATGCATTCAGGCCACTGTGAAGCTGAGTAAATAAGCTGATAAGGAAAGATTGAGGTTTCCTTCAGAACCCAGAACTGGTTCTTCTGGAAGCAGGCTGCGAAGACAGTTTGCAAAATGGTTTTGTCTGTGACAAAAAGCAAAATTGTAGCCAAGAAAGCAGTGTTTTAAATACAGTTCTTGGACTGCTTCTAGCCCAGAGAGGGGCAGGATAATTGAATCAAAACTGGCCTTGCTATGGATCATCCACTGTAGGAGAAGAATTCCCAAATTATTTAATTGGGAATTGGAATGAAAGCTAGGAGGGTTTTGTTGTGTTTTAGTTATTGTCTTGTGGGGGTTTTTTGCCACAAAGGGGCCCACAGATCTTATCCCTGACTGACTTCCAGACTGTGAGTGATTTTCTTAAAGTTGAGAGCTTACTCTTGTTCTGCTTATTTCATTAAACAGCTTACCCTTGTCAGTTTTCCTATTTTTATTTCTTTAATTTGTTCAGACTCTCATTTTTTAGAATCATTTTGTCAGTGCAGTGTTTTCAAAAGGCTTTATTTAGTTCAGAGTGAAGTTGCATGACAGTATCTTCAACTTTTGCTGCTGGAAGGCTGTAGTGAATCATAAGTTATTTTTCACAAAAGTATCTGTAAGATTCTGCACTTCCCTCCCTGAGTGTTTTCAAGGGTTTCAGAAAAAAATGTGCTGTCAGCGTTGAGCTCATCTCTTTTGAGTAAAAAATACTACAAATCTGTATGTCATCATATTTCATGGTACTGTACCATATATAGACTGGATTTGAAGAAAGAACGAGTGACTCATTGCCTTTGATTTGGAAATACCAACTAATCTGGAATTTCTGGTCGTTGTCAGTTCTGTATTGTACCACATTTCACAGATCAAGGGCAGTGACTTCCTTCTGTGTGACATTATTGGGCCCACACCTGCACTCATGTGCCCCATTTGGGGCTTCACAATCTGAGGGATGCCACAGAACTGGAAAGGTCCCTGCAAAGGACAAGATAATCAGGACCCTGCAGGACATGATGGGCAAAGAGAGGTTGAAGAAGGTTTGTTTAGTCTGGTAAAGAGAAGGCTGAGAGGATGTTATAATGTGATCTTCAACTACTTGAGCAACTACAAAAATGTCAGAGCTGAGCCATCCTTGAGTGGAAGCTACTGGAACACGGGGGAATGGACAGGAATTGTTGCTTGGAAGGCTCAGGTTCAGGTTGGACATGGTTTTCAAGAGTTTCCTTGATGAAATCACAGCTGTCCTGACCCAGTGTGTGCAGTTACCTCTCGTTGAGTCAGGTTTGGACCCAATGTCCATCAGAGGTCATTTCCCACCTGCTTTTCTGTGATCTAATGAAAACAGGAGGAAGGCACCATTATAGGTTTCATTTCATTTAGGATAGAAAACAGAGGATATTTCAGAAAGTGAAAAGCTTTGTACCAGCTTGACTTTGCTATTGAATTAGCATTTTAACCCTATAAGGAGAGAAGTCATAATCCAAGTATTTAGTGACTGTAGCGTTGCAGGTGTAACTATTACAGAGGAGTTTTCTTGAAGATTTGTCTAGTGTGTGTATCTTGGTAGTGAAGAGTTTGAGGCATCTTTTTATAGACTACAAAAATCACATGGTATTAGTGACACCTCTCTTCTTAAGAAAATGCACAAATGCGGAATTTTGAAAAGAAACTCTCTAAAATCTTTGTAGCTGACTGTCATGGAGTTTATGTTGCTGGCATTTTAAATACCACTATAGTTTCTGTGTGTGCTGTACAAACAATGAAGCAAGTTGGGGTAAAGAGGTAGGAAGAATGTGATTTAACCGTGTACCTGTGGTAATATAAAATCAAAGATAAAAATAATGCTTTTTAGGATTTTTTTTTTTTAATGTCTGGGTCATGATGGAAGGGTCCTGTAGTAGTTTGTGTCTCTCAGGTGGACTTGAAGATTGATACTTGTAGTCACTTTTGATGTTTATAATTTCAAGAGTCTGCCATCCTGGGGAGTGCATTGTTCCTATCTCAGTTCTCTTTCTTTCACAGAGTAGAATTGGTCCTGGTTTGGTACAGGGAATGTTACCTGAGCCTTTCTGAGGGGTTTACTTGTTTTAACTTAATGAGGAATTTGAGGTTTCTTCTTTGTTTTTCTGGAGAAACTGTCAGCTGATTCAGTTATAAACATAGTTCTACTCCTTTCTGACTATGTACATGAGGAGTACGAATTTCATAAATGTCTAACTTTCATAGCTCTGCTGTAACTTTCATAAACAAAGTGTCATTAGAATTAAATACTTCTATGCAGAAATGTAACATAAGAGATGGAAGCAGGCTTTTCCCCCAGCAGACACTTCTGTAAGTATGGAAGCATGTTAACAGAGCCAATGGATCACAGGAATGCATCAACACATAACAAGGGTTTCTTTCTAAGGATTCATTTTTTCCTTGCTACTGGAAGTCAGTTCACTGCAGAAATGGTGCACGTGTTTTTCTGGTTGGAAATACAGAATTCAGTCTTGGGGCCACATTTCACCCTTTTTTGTTTGGTTGATGGGTTTTTTTTAATGTAAAATATAGCATTTTATATTGGGGAACTTTTTTATTTGAGGATTTCCTGGCATGTGCCCGGATACAGGCTTCCAGGAGTGGGATACTCAGACTGAATTATCATTGTTTTGACCTCATTTGGAGTCACACATACAAATTTGATTCATCCCAGGAAGCAAATATGATGTTCTGTAGGGTAATAAGGCCTATTATCCAGATCATAAGCAAAGAGTTATAGAGATCAACTATATGGTATTTACTTCAAGAACATAAAAGTTCTGGAAATATTGATGCAAGCGTATTAACAGCAGTGTTCATTAAACATTTTTCTTTTCCATCTTCAGCAGGGAAAGCATAGCAGTGTTCATTAAACATTTTTCTTTTCCATCTTCAGCAGGGAAAGCATAGCTTGGGAATTTATTACACCCACTTCAAAGCATAAAAGGATATTTACCTAATTTTTTTATGCACTGTTGCTTAATAGAAGGAAAATCATTAAGTTTTTATGTGTTGCAAGCAATTGGTTCTTTATTCCTTCTAATCAGTCTCCAAAACAAGGACAGCTTTGTTGCTGTTTGACTTCAGTCCCTTGCCTTTAATATGTATCTGATTTTGCTGGGTTTAGCACTGAACACACAATGGATCTGCAGGAGTGCACCTCTTCCTCCCTCTCTTTTAATCTTTACTACTTGGCTGCATGCTGGCTCTGACAGCTTTGTTCTTCTGCTCTTGGTTTCACTGTGGTGCCAACATTGTGAAAAATGACTGTTGTGTCCAGTGGCTGAAACCACTGTGGATTTGTTACCAGATAACATCATCATGAAGCTGCTTTTGAGAAAGGTGTCGTTGCAGCTGAGCAGCAAGTGCAGGCAACATTTCCCAGCTTCATAAATAAAAGTGGTACACTTTACAGGTTTCAAAATGCAATTACATCAAGTGTATTTAACTGCCATTTTAATAAATATTCAATATAAAAATAACATATTAGAGTGCTAATTAAAAAATTGCTGTATCTTGGAATTCTTAGAACACATATAATAATGGAAATAATTATGTAATTAACACTAAACAGAATTTATGCAGCAGATAATAGATAATTGAACTGTTATTTTTGTTACATAACTGAGTATTCAATTAGCCTACTTTGGGGGTTTTTTTAAGTAATCATAATGGATTGAAAAGTGCTCCTATAGTAACATCTCTGAAATCTTTTTTCTCACTTTATATGAGAGGCACAAGAACAGGTTACCCAGGGAAATTTTGGATGCCTCATCCCTAGAAGTGTTCAAGGCCAGGTTGGATGGGGCTTTGAGCAACCTGGTCTAGTGGGAGGTGGCCCTGCCCATGGCAGGGGGTTTGGAGCTACCTTGTTTTTAAGGTCCTTTCCAACCCAAACTATCCTATGATTCTATATCACACTTCCATATATGTGAAATAAGAAAATATATTCACCTTTGTGAACAAGAAAATAAGACTAGTGCCAACAAATATTATTATGAAAACTTCCTTTAAACTGCATGTCATTTAAACTCAGTGAAATAAGGTTTATCACTTAAAAGTTAATTCCTCTTTGTACATATAATACAGGGCTTAGGGACCATTTCATTAAAATCTTTACTGAAATAACTCGTGAATCTATTTGGGTAGTGTATAATATTAAACCATTTTTCAAGGAAATAAACATAATTTATGCACATAATTTATAACATTTCAAGTGTTACAGGATATTTACTAATTCAGGAAAACGTCAGTGAAGATGTGTTTATACATCACCTCATCTGGACAAAAACTTGGTGGTCCTTGAAATCTGTTGTTTGAATCCCATCTGTTCCCAGGAGCTCACAAGCATTTAGAATGCAAGTTTCATTGAAAATTAAACTTTAAAATACTTTAAATTCTTACTAGATTTGGCAGAAATATTTTCAGATCGTGCTTGTCATCCACCATGAATCACAGAAGGAAAAAGGAATGCTGCAGTTAATAATACTTATCCCAAACAGGATGATGCCTGTGGGTGTGCTGAATAGCTTACAAAAGTCTTGGAGATAACTGCTAGGTTTGTTTTGTGGAGGTTTTGCCAGTGGTAAGCCTGTCATTGAAATGCTCATCCCAGTCAGCTCCAGGTGCATCCTCAGTCAGTCACTCTGAATGTGATTCTGCTTTGCAAATCATATCTCCCAAACCATAGTGTGAAAGATTGCAGTTGAGCAGGATTCTAAAGAGCCTAATCCTTGCTCTACCCAGAAATAAAATATCACAGGCACACTTCACTATTGTCGAAAAAATACTTGAAAATCTCATACTATTTCATTCTTGTCTGTCCCTTTACTGAATATTTAGTTGGATGCATAGGACATTTAAGAGTATGATGACTTATGTGTTTGCATTTGGTATTTAAATATGTGAAGAATACAGTAAAAGAGATGTCTAAGAACTTTGTGTTGTGTCAGTCCAAAACAGGCCTGAAGCAGCTGAGGATAATGAATTGCTAAAGTGTATTTACACAGACATGCATCCAGAAGTGCTGACAGAGCTTAGAGGTATCACTGAGAGGACATTCAGGATAATCTTTGAATGAACAAGGTGGCTGGGAGAGATGCCTAAGGACTAGAGGAGAGCAAATGTGCTGGTCCTGGTGGCACCAAGGTGAACATGAGCCAGCCATGAGCCCTTGTGGTAAAGAGGAGTCACTGGCATCCTGGGCTGCCTTAGACAAAGTATTGGCAGCAGGTGAAGGGAGGTGGTCCTGCCTCTCTCCTCAGCACTCCTGAGGCTCCAGTTCTGAGATCCCCAGTCCAGGAAGAACATGGAGGTACCAGAGAGAGCCCAGCAAAGGGCTGGCACTTAGATGAAGGGACTGGAACATCTCTTCTGTGAGGAAAAGCTGGGAGGGGTGCTTAAGCCTGGAGAAGGAAAGGTTCAGGAGGGATTTGTTGATGTGTACAAAATCATGAAGGGAAGGTAGAAAGAGGACAGAGCCAGGCTCTTCTCAGTGATGCCCAGTGACAGGACCAGAGACAGTGTCACAGACTGAAACACAGGAGGTTCTGCCTCAGCACCAGGAAACAATTTTTTAACTGTGAGAGTGACCAAGCACTGGCACAGGTTGTCCAGGGGGGGTTGTGGATTGTTGCAGATATTCAAAAGCTGCCTGGACACACTCCTGGGCAATGAATGGGGTCTTGGTGGCCTTGCTTGAGCAGAGGGTTTGGATCAGATCACTCCCACAGGTCCCTTCAGCCATTCTGTGATTCCACACAGGCAGCTTCATAACTTTCTGATGGCTCTCCTTTGAGGACCTGGCAGCAGCTGAGCAGGGTAGCATTTGGGCTCTCCCCTGCCCACGCCATTGTTTCTCTGTGCTCCTTTGTGGGTGTGCTGATGAGGTTTTGTCACATAACCTGATGTTTGTCTTTTCTAAAAACCTGGTTTAATTACAGCATCTTGCTTGGCAAAGCAAAGTGTTTGAGACAGAATTTGAGTAAAGCAAATTTGTTTGAAAAAAAATTGTGCTTGGAGGGGTAAGGAAGGTTATTCTTGCTCCAGCTATCCTACAGCAGTAGGCAATGCTTGGAACTTTTACCACTACAATAAGCCTAAATGACAAAGGTGTGCTTCTTCACCCTCTCTGCAAAGCAAAGTCATAATTAAATTTATTTTTAAAAACCTGGAAATAACACTTTAAAAAAGATTTATTTTATAAACACTCTCAAGTCTTCATTCTTGAACATTGTCTTTAATTTCTGCAAAATTCATGAGGTATGTCCAACTCCTGTTCTGAAAAATTAAAATGCTTTCCAAAACACTGCTGTCTCTGTACACACTCTGTACTCATCTAATGAATCCTGATTCTTGCCAATAGTCCAGAAATAGGCTCTAGCTGTGCTTGCTAGAATTCAGGCTGGTTACAAACACAGGGAAGATAATAAGCATCAGCTGTATTTTCAAATATTTTCTGTTTGGATGCTAGCATGTATTCTGTTCTGGTTTGTGCAGTCAACAAAATTGAAAATTAATTGCAGCTGAGCTGCAGTTTCTGTTAATTCATTGATCCAAAGAGAACCTTTTTTGACTCTTAAATGCTGGGGTTTGTTGTTTGGTGAACCTAAAAATATATGTCACTGTGGTATAATAAGTAATGATCTTTGTGCAATAGCAATGTTAGAATGACAAACCTGTATCCTGCCATCACAGTAGGACATGGATAAAACCCCTGTCTTTTGGTTGTGTGGGTTTCAGTTGGGACAGTTTGAATCCTCTGCAAATCTTGCCTAAAATACTTATTTATTTTATAGAAGCAAGATTCATGGTTTCTGATCCACAGATTCCTATTCTTTTGTAGTGTCCAGAAGTTTCTGCTAAGTTTGGTGGGTACATCACAATCTTGGGCAAGTTTCCCATCAGTCAGCTACAAATATTCCTCTTAGAGCTTTTCTGCACGTACTTGGTATTTTAATGGGATTGGAGATGAACATGGTTTTGAGCTATGGGCAATGGAAATTTACAAAAGTAAAGATGTGTTAGCGATCCTCAATGGACCCCCTAAATAATTGGTTGAGAGTGAGAATTACAGAGTTTAAAATGGGGGGAACATTTTTGATCTGTAGTGTATATTTATCTGTATATTCATAATAAAATGAACACATGTAGCATAATCTTTCTATGATGTAACTGGTCTTCCAGCTGAAAAATTAAGCATGGAAAAAACTGGTGAAGCTGAAGACCAGTGACAAACTGCCACAATCTGTACTGCAGTTGTAGAAAGTGCACACTGATCTCCATGGAAATTTTCATTGTAACATCTGCATCAGCAAATACTTGTGAGTAATACATGAAATATGTAGAAGCTGAGAGAGATCTCCATGGTATGTCATTATGTGGGAGATGTTTAGTCCAGCTGTACACAGTGCCAAGCAATGGCTGTTTCCCAGGGTAAGAGTTGCTTCAGAAGGGAAAAAGAAAAAAGATTTGTAATCTTTTTGAGAAAAGACAAATATTAAGAGAAACAATTAGGTCTACTTGATATGAAGACAGATGGAAATACTTGTGTTTGGAAGCTATCTTGTAAAAATATATCTTGGCTAACATACACAGTAGAGTACTGAAGCTTTTTAGCTTCTCAGTCAAGAGCAGCATGAAAATTTAAATAAGTATAATAAGACCTGAAAGTCCTGAGGAGATCTATGAACTTGTATCTTCAAGACTTTCTACATTTTATCTGCTGTTTGAGTTCTACCATCTCTACCATCAGTTTTCTTCCAGTATGTTACTTGTTTTAATGGAGTGAAAGAAGTTAGGTACAAGCAATAAGTTATTGTGCATACAGTTAGGTTTCAGGTAAAAATCCACTTACTAAAACCTTGAATTAACATATTTTATCTTTAATACTGCATTGAATTTTTTTCTAGTTCTCTGTTTTAAAACTACTAAGTGTATAAGCAGTAACTTTAGGAGAGAGACCTAAGTGTTACTGCTCTGTGTGTTACTGAGCATTTTCTGGTACGGCATTTTCCAGCTCCAGGTCATTTATTTTAATGATGACATTTATCAGGGACAGTCTACTCACACTGAATATATTGTTTGTATTTGATTTCCTAATATGAATCCAACCAACAAATACACACAGTGACAGTGAGTAAATTGGCAGTGTAAGTAAATTCACTGTGATCTATGGCTGGTTTACTTAAAATCTATTACACAGATTTTCATGAGAAGTTGTTTTTTAAGATCACTTCATATGAGTAAGATTTATGGTGTGTTTCTTGGTTGGGGGAGGGGGTTTGTTCTGTGTATTTCTTTTGCCTAAAATTTTCAGTGGTCGGGTTTTTTTCTGTTTTTTGAAGTTGCTGTAGAAGGAAAAGGCCAATTGCAAAAGAAACTGGCGCTAAAAAGTAATGTTTTGTTTTTTCAGAGTGTCTTAGCATTTGTTAAGGCAGTTAAATGAGAACTTCATTTAATACTTTAAATAACTAAAAATTACTTTACAGATATATTCTAAGTTCCACTGAAAGCTCCTAGCAGAGTATGAACCCCAAGCTTCTTGATGTCCTTTAGAAGACTAAATAAATTTAGATTTTAAAAATATAGTTTTACCTACTGTAACAGAACCAGTTACTGTAGATTTCTTAATGTCTGTCACTTTTGATGTTGCCTGTGATAAAGTGACAATTTACAGTGGTAGGTCTTACTGAAAATATTGCCTTAGTTTATAGCATTTTAAGTAGTGAAAATGACTTACGAAATACTACTTTGCCTGAGCAAAGTAGATTTTTTTTTCCTTTGCCAAGTCAAATTAGGATTTGAATCCAAGTTGCTATCACAAAAATGTTTATTGCAATATGTATGTGTTACACATCTGTTTTCAGGTCTGTGCAGGTTATCATTGCTATATCCTCTTGTGTCCTTGTCATTCTCTTTGCAAAGCTGTACCAGACTGGAGCCTGTGTTTCCAGCACAGGGCTGGACAAGTGGGGCTGGCAGGTTTGCAAAGAAGCTTTTCATCTCTGATGTTGTAGTTCTACAAGAACCAATCTTGTGCTGCAGGCTGATAGGGCACCCACCATCTCCACCTCTTAATAGCTTATCTGACTGAGGGGAAAACCAGTAAAGGAGCTAGGATTCCCTGGAAATACAGGATGGTAACATCGAGGACTATTAGGTGCCACCTACCATCTGTGCAGTGTGTGGGTGAGTATCACTGCTTTGCATCTCCTCCCCTTTCCCCCTCAGGAGGACTGAACAGCTCCTGGCTGCTGAAGGGGAAGAGAAACCCTGTTTCTTCATTCCACCTTCCTTACTCTGCACTCCTGTGGCTTCATTTGCGTTTGCTTTGGTACTTTTTTTACCTTTGGGCTGATTTATTTTAATTCAAGTTGGGGGAAAAAGTGAATAGAGGATTTGCACCCTAAGTCTCCTGATCTTTACTGTCTTCTTGATTGGCTTGCTTCCTTTTTTAAATGCACCTTATTTAGAAACCTGTTAGGGCTGAAGAGGATTTAGCCTGTTAAGGGGAAAAAGCACAAGCAAACATAGTTTGGGTTTATTCAGTTGAGAATTTTGTAAATCCCTTTAAGGGAAGATAATTCTTTGTGCTGTGTGTTATTCTGGAATCAGAAATAAATAAACTGTTGTGAGATGGTCAGAAAACCAAAGAGATTTTCACTTCTTCTAAGGGCTGCCAGTGACTGTTTAAGGCAGAAATGCAGTCTGGGGTTGGAGTAGGAACTATAGGAGCATGTATTGTAAATAGCCATGGTTGATAGCTCAGTTCTTTCTTAAATAGCTCATAGGCATTGTTAAAGGATTCTTTTTGCCTTAAACTACAAGGACCCTAGCTGGAGAAAGTGCATGCACAAGGTAACACAATGGAGTGAGAGGAGAAAGCCTCAAACCTTATCCAAGCTGCAATAGCAGCTTATCTGTGTTCGTGAGTACTTGGTAGGACTGGTCAGCAAATAAATGCCAATTAAAGATTTGAAAATATGCACTTCATTCTAGAAATGGTCTGAGCTATCAGGCTTTTTGCCACCAATGTCCTTGTTTTGATCATGTCCTTGTTTAGTTGGTTTGATCTGTCTGTGTGATGAACTCCTCTTGCTCTGGATTACTGAAGGTCCTTATTCAGCTCCTTTTGCGTCATCATCCTCTCTTTCCCCCATCACATACCCAAATGCAGAGCTTACTAATTTGAGGAGAATTCCAATCAATTTAATTAATTGTCATTTAACAGACTTTTAATTACTGACCCTGGTACTGAAACAAAGGCATTCAAGCTTAGGCAAAGCATCCCTTGCCTCCCCCTCCCTGGTCTCCATCCCAGTGACCACACGTTGGCTTTTTCACTCCTATATGAACAACTGGTCATTTGCTGATGCTGGGCACTGTTTTGTTCATTGCTTATCCCTCTGTGTTTTATAACACAAGAGAATCTTCTGCCTTGGTTCTGTTGTGTTTAGTAACTACTGAGGAATTATGGGCTGTACAGTAACAGTCAAAGCTTCAGGGCATGTTAATGTGCATTGCAAATGCTGGTCTGAGGACTGAGGGCACTTACATGTGCCAGGATCTTTGGAGGAAAATAATATTTTAATATCTATTCTGGAGAATTTTTTCCTTTTTATAAAAACAATTTAGATTTTGAAGTCTTTTTCTGTCTTCCGTGTAGTAATAACTACTGCCAGAAGAATTGGTTTCTTCAGTGTTACAAACCCAGACGGGGAGAGAATGTTTCTTTATAGAATTGTGTCTCTTCTGGGTTAGTATTTAGAAATGTTATGTTGTAGAACAGAGCTTTAGAGCTGGTCATGCTGTGGTGACAGTTTGTTTGCTGATAGGAAGGCAGGTTCATATCCTGAATCAAATCTGTATCCTCATGTGGCATTGCAGTAACTTGATTCGCCCTTTCTCTCAGCACTACACTATCATCTTTGCCTCTTGCAAACTGATTGCTGGATTTGCACAAGAGAAGTGACTCCTCTGAAGAATGTTGTGTCAGGTGAAGAGGATTCTGCAATCCTTTGTTTTGCTGAATTTGTGATTACTCTTCTGAATAACAAGCCTTGAGCCTTCAGTACCTGTACATGCTTTGTTGCCTAGTTTGAATCTGTGTTTGTGATTGTCCTGGTTTGTCTGCTGGCCCAAAACAGAAATCAATTACAATTGGTCTGGTTCTGAGGTTACTTGTAACGAGTAGGAACTGATAAATGTGGGGGCACTGACTTTGCTGAGATAAGGCCAATTTCAGGATTTGCTTCATATGTCTTTGAAGATTCTGCCCTCCTGTATGAGTTAATACAAAACTTCTAACTTTTGCATCACCCCCCCTCTTTGCTCCACTTACATTTTGTAGGTACTGGGTGCATAGCTGTGCACTTGTGCATAGTTTTGTTTTGCCCTTCTTGTAACTAATGAGGAAAAGGTAAGAGTTCCTTACCGAGTGAACCAGATCCTGGCTTTGTGTCCCTCCAGATTGAACTTTTCACTGCAGTTGTCTGAGACTTTGAGAGCTTAAGGAATCTTGTTTCTTTCATGGTTGGATGGAGCCTGTCTGGCAGCACTCTTGCTGTGTTAGCAGTAAGTTAATTGATGTCACTTTGACATTTGCGTATAGGAAAAGTGGAACCGACTGAAGGAGGGCCTGATTACTAACAGGATTTAGAGATTTTAAGGACTACAGTGATGTAACACTTATTTTCTTTGCAATGTGGTATGTTGTTACTTGTTTGTGTAAATGGAGATCTTGGTAGCTGTTGGTTCCCTGAAGCCCTCTGGGAGGGACAGAGGAGCAGTTTTGTTTGTGTTCCTAAATTACTGAGGTGTAAATTGGCATTTTCATCTGGTCTGGAGGCTTTTGTACAAAGGCTGACCCAGAAAAGTGTTCTGAGATCTGGTAGCAGGCTTTGGTGGCGTTCTCTCCTGATGTGTTTCCCAAAAGGACTGTGTGTTTCAGGGATCAAGACTCAGGAAAGCTTGTTTAAACAAGCCAGCTCTGTTCTAGGCCTTGCCCAAGCGTCCTGTCTGGGCAGGGCTCTGGTGGATCCTGTTGCAACTCCTTGGCTCCTTAGATCTTGAAAGATGATAGAAAATCTTTGCCTTTTCATCTGATGCTATCCTGATGCATTATTTCAATGTCCAAGTCCATTCTCCAGCAGATTTTACCCATTTAAAGAGTGATCAAACTTCAACTCCAAGATCAGTTATTGCTGAAGGTTTTCTAATTTGTAGTATCAGGTATGGTGAGCATGTGTTACAGTAGTGAGGAATGTCTGTATACTAGAAAAAGAAGAAAATTATTTAACTTCTAAATTTTAAAAAGTTGAAGCTTTTGTAAATTATATTACAAAGTTGGGACTTTTTTGTGCTTGCTAATTATAGTATCTGTAAATAATAGATTTGTATCTCAAAATCCTTTTCCAAACTGGAGATGATGAATCAGATTTCACGACTAGCAGCAGGCTACTGTTTTTGTGTAATTTTTATCATGTGAATCTTATTAGTATTTTAAAGACAATTTTGCAGTTATAAAACAACAAAACAAAGAAAATACTCTGTAGAAGAAGTGGTTGCTACATTTATGCAGTATTTACATTTATACTTCCGTACAGTTTTCATTAACTTCCATTGTAGCTGTCCACAAAGTTTTGTTTAGTACATGTGTTTTTGCAAAAACTCTTAAAAATGGATTATGACAGATGTGTTGTTTGCTTTGATTCCAGTATTCATTGCTGACAGTACACAGCACTTTTGTGTCTGATTGTTCTTCAGTTGGCACAAGTATCACTTGAATAATATTGTTTGTGGTAACAAAAGGCTTAAATGGATTCCAGTTTCATGATTTTCTGTGGCACTTGGGAAACAAAAGAGAAAAGCCAGTTTAATTTAATAAATTTTCAAGAATGCAGAAAAGTTCAAAGCTTTAGGCTCAGGTTCAATGGTAAAGGTTTAAAGTTGTAAAAATGTGTTGAGCTTTAATTATTCTTTTTTCAGCTTAAGAATGTTATGATGCAATTTAGTCTGTTTTTAAATCCTACTTACCTAGGAATTATGAATAAGCTATCCAAATGGACTGTAATATGTAGTATATATAATATATATATAGTATTAATTTCTCTGTGCTCTGAGGCCATTTTATTTCCTTAATTAGTTGTTCATGACTGAAGATTTATGGAGCAGGATGACTTAAGCAGCCAAGTCTTAATCCTCCATGGTAAATGGAGACTGAGGTGTACTGTAGCTAATAAGAAAAAACAGGTGCAATAATACAGCTATAGTTAGAAAGCATTTGGATTTGCAAAGCATGTACAGTCTGTTTTTATTATCTGTCAAGGTTTGTGAGCTCTACCGTAGCACCAGTCCAGAACTGACCCTTTGGAGGGTCAGACCCATTTTCCTGGCACTCAATTTCAGGGGGTGCTCATTAGCATTTTCACAGCTTGTGTTTAGCTGGGCTAATAAATCCTCAAGGATCAGGGTCCCTGTGACTTTGAGGTGACCTTATGTGGTACTAACTCAAGTCCATCATGGTTTATTAATCCAGGTATTGACTGGCAGAGACTCTTCAGTATCATCGTGCCCTGAAGCAGCAGAACTGCTATGCATATACTGCATTTAAGCTCATAAATTCTGCTAGGACCTGAGCTGCCTTTTAATTCTGTTGCAGATGCATATGCAACCTGCATAAACAGCTCATGGGCTTGCAAATTTGAGTTTTTATGTCAAAGTCGCAGGTGCATAATTCATCTCCTTTCCAGAGTGGAGTGTTGCACCCCTCCCTGCCTTGGTTTCTCATCTTCCTGCTGCAGCATTCTGGAAAAGTGAGAACAGGTTGTGCAGCCTCAGACACACTGGACAGGTTGCTTCACCAAAGGAGGTTTGTGAGGGGAGGGAGGTCGGGCTCAGAAATAGTGTTTGCTTCTTCCTTCAAGAAAGGGTGGGGAGAACACCTTGTGCAACTCCCTAAGCTTCAGATTATTTTCAGAATCCAGACAAGGCTGCATTCAGCCTGAGAGTTGTGTGCTGTCGTGTTTTAATTTTTGTCATGTGGACAGGAAAGGTGTTCTAAAAAGTGTGTGGAATGGGTCAGGGCCCTCTTTAACTCAGATGATTGATGTGTCACGTTTTACATTTCCATGTACCCTATCATGTCAGTAATATTCTTGATCCTTGACAGGCATTTAATTTGTGAGGAAAGGAAATGTGGGTTTCTTTTAACAAAAGAACCCTGCTAACAATTTCTTACAGTGCTCTTGTAAAGCTGTTTTGCAGAGAGGATGCAGATTATTATCAGTTATTTTACTTCTGTGGACTTCTAAAATACAGTTGTGGACATACGTTTCGATAATTTCAAATATATGCAAGCTTATTGTTGCTCTTGCAATTTAGAGCAAGAAAATCAGGCAGAATTTATAAAGGTTTGTTCTTAGTATAATGGATCATCATTTCAGATTTGGACACCCGTGAAAGAAACTTGTACAAATTTGAGTCAAACCTTTTAGCACCTGAGAAAGGCTCATTCAGTTTGAAAGAGTTTTATATGCAAGTACTTAAACAATCTTTGCTCTGTCTAGCAGGAGAAGCAATCCATTATTCCCAGCTGGGAAGACTTTATATATCCATGTCAGTCCCTCCAAATACCCTGTGACAGTGAAGGAAGTTGTTGTGTATTACAATGTCATTCTTGCTGTTGGCATCACATGGAAGTTCAGAGGCAGTGGGAAACTCTCAAAAGTTAGGTAAAAAGCCATGCAGGTGTACTGTTAGCAAGTCCAGTCTCCTACTTTGATACAATTTCCAAGTTCACAGATTTTTTTAGCTGATCGAAGTGTTTCTAACTCTACATTCGCCAAGTATGAATTTGAGGTATTTTTTTGCTTATCACCAGATAATAAAGAAGGGAAATGAAATATTATTTGCTTAATGCTTGGGTGAGCTTAAAGAAGAAAACTCTTCCTGTCTGTATTGGTGAAGAGAAATTGTCCTTTAAATAACATGAGAAGTGTATGAACATTATGAAAGAAAATATCTCTCTGATGACCTGGAATTGCGCTGGGACTCAATTTGTAGGCAAAGTTGTCACTGGATTGGTTCTTAATGGGGATATGTTACCTCTGTCAGCTTAATCTGTTTTACAAAGGAAAGCATAAGTGACAGTTTGTAAAGATTTGTGGTATTTTCAGCCTGTTGTAAAATCAGAGACAAGTCAGGCAAGTTAAAACGTTATTCCTTGAGCTGTGACCTCAATGTTGCTAGAAGCAGGTTTGGGCTCAGTTGCACTGCTTACATCATTAACATCTGATTTCTGTGGAATGAGAGGAGGGGGGTGTGTTTTAAGAGCCTTGGTTTCAAAGTCTTGGAGGTGCATTGCAACTGCACAAGCAGAAAAGGGACAATGTGCTTCTTAAAAGCATTACAAATTTGGTATACAGAAGTGCTTTACGGATATTTGGTAAGTAGCAGCAAGTCTAGTTAAAACTTTGTTGGTTTGTTCATACGGAATCCTGGAAGTGCAGCTAAAAATTCTTTCTGTAGTGAATTTTTTTTAATGACTGAACTAAGACATGCACACCAGTTTTACAAAATTTGCTTTATAATGTGTCAACTAACAAAGAAAACAAAAAAAATCTATGAATTTTGGTAATAATGCGAAGAGAAGCATGTATAGAAGTGGAACAAACCAAAATTATATTTTCTTTTATCCTGGATTATTACTGCTTGAGAAGAATTTTCTGGTTCCTGACATTTTTCTGTCACTGCACCAGAAAACAAGTTTTGCTAAGGTAGTTGTTCTCCGGCATTCACACATCATTCCACTACACGATTTCCAAGTAGAACAAAATTGGTATCATTCTTACATTTGCTGGGTAGTTGTCTATTACTCAGGGTGCACTGTAGGTGCTGTTTGTACTGAGTTCCATGTGCTGTGCAGGGACTTGGAGAATTCAGCTGTCCCTTACAGCAGCATTTGCTGCAGCTTGTACTATTTTACCTGAGAAAAACTGCAAATTGACCTGAGCTGTTTGCCAGCTGAAACACTGTCAGTCACTGAGCTCCGTGGCACTGTGGAGCTGGAGTCATTTTTAAGTGCTGCTGTTGCTTGGTTTGTCTAGACTTGGGCAAAGTAGATGATTTCCTTTCTAGTATTAGTGTGCAACTGGTTTTGTATTGGCTGTGCAGAGCCCAGCAGTTCAATACCAAAGAAACTTTGATCAAAGCAAACAAGTACATTTTGTCTGTATGAGAAGCATCTTGGGCAGTCAGTTCCCTGTTTGTGTGCCTTTGGGCTGTTTCTGACTGTTAGTGTTCAGCAGCAGCAGTGTAATGGATTATTTAACCCTTCCTCAAGTAGGAGTTACAGACAGTTTGTCTAGACTAGCTGAATATGTTAATGAAGAGATTTCTTTTCTGTCTTTAAAATACCAGAGTTTTTCCTGTAAAACTGAGATTGTTTCTTGATATCAAAAAGTAAATTTGCCTGTCATTACATTTAGTTAAAGGTTAAGTCACAGAAGAAAAGACATTTCAAACAAAGACAACCCAAAAAACCTTCAAATGTTAGAATGATCAGTGAGAGAAATCACTTAATTTTTCAGGATCAGTTAACATTCTCTTCTTGATAATGTTCCATTGCCTCCAAGGGCACTTACTTGATTTAATGTCATTACATTTTAGTATATGAGTACTAAAAACTCACTTAAAAGACTGCAATGTCTATAAGCTTTAGTTAACCTCATCAGCCTAAGTGAATTCTGGCCAAAAGATGTCAGTGTTTGGCGTAAAAATCTTGTGCCAATCTAAGCATAACATTGGTAATAATGCTTTTAGCACATTCTGAGATAATACATTGCCTGCGTTGCCATGGCCAAAGGCTGGAGAGAATCTCTGAACACACACATACATAGACACACACCTGCAGCAAAAAGAACCCTCTAGAAATGAACACATGTACAAAAAAAATGAAACCTAGAACTCCACTCTGGGTGATTAACCTTTAAAAAAGGAGAAAAGCCAGTGATTTAAACTGAACTACTTGTTGGTTTTAGCTTTCTAAAGCTTTTTGCTAGACTTTATAGCAATAAACACAGACTGTGTTATTATAGTTTGTGGATTAAATTAAGAACTTCTGGTTTATGAGAGCTAACTAAACGTATTTTAATTGTGTTGCACAACTCTCAATGTGTGCAGTGTAGTAGGATATTGGTGTGTGTGCCCATCAGCTCTGAAGGGCTCTGGTTAGAAGTAGAGCAGACTGGTCTTGCACAGAACCTTGATAAAAAGGCACTTAGCACTGGATGTACCTTAATTATTTTAGAGTGGCATCTTTTTTTTGTTCTTAGGCCTGAACTGTACTCGCTGTGAGTCAGATCAAGGGGCACAGAACTGTAGAGCTGGCCAAACCAAAGCTCTCTGTGGCTGAATCGATGCAGGCTCCGTGTGTGTTCAGCTGCTGACTCCTCACAGATCAAAGCCAGAGCTGCGTTGCCACCTAGTGAGAAATCTGCAGGGACACGTGTCCACATGGAGCTGCACGAACAGGACACTACAGAGGGAGAAAAGAAATATCACCTGACTTACAAGTTCATGTCTCAATTTTAATTTGCAGTGCAGTTAAACATGTGAAAACATAAAACTTAAGGCAAATTAGCATTTCATGATAATATTATGAAATCTGGTTTTCTGGCTTCTTTACTCTTTAGGAGAAGGACATCAATTGAGATTTGAGACTGTTGAGACTTGACATACTGTGAAATATGCTGCTGGTTTTTGCTGCTGTAATGTGGCCATTTGTTTTTATTGCCAGGCTATCAACGCTGTTGTGCTCAGAGGTGTTTGTGCAGGTTCCCAGGACTCACCAGAACCAGTCTGGTGGAAAAACAGCTCCACCAGGGAACTCTACCAAGGGGAGAGGGAAAAGGATTGTTTGCAGTTGGGGTGGATGGATTCCTTGGTTGTGTTAATTGGTGCAGTTGCACAGGCATTGCACCAGCATTAAGGGAAAGATGGTGCAGGAGAGGAGAAGCAGCTGACAGAAGAGGGAACAATTGCTGCATTTAATGGGGCTGCTACTTTAAAGTGTTAGTTTTCATTACAAGAAAGCACAATCAGTGTAACTTTATAAAATCACAGCCTTCCAATTATTTCAGTAAAGTCCACTGTGACCATACAGCTGAGAGAATTTTGCCAGTTCAGTGCTCCAGCCAGCATGTAGAATTCTTTTTTCAAATACACACCTTATGGCCAGTTGTTTCTCTGTTATATTTTTGTTTGTTTTCAAAAGAAATTTCACGGCATACTCTTGACAGATCTGCTGCTCACTTCCTTCTTTTAAGGAACTCGTATCACAAAGTGTTTGAAGTTGTGGTTTGCAGTGTAAAAACCTGTGGTCTATGGGATTTGGGAAAGTGTTGGGTTTCAGGCTGTTACACAGTGCTGGCAAACTGGTGGGAATGTGGGATTTAATAAATGTGGTTATCAGCAGTGAACCCGATTTCATAACTTGATTGATCACGACTTGAGAGTCAATGACTATTTTCAATTTCCTTTCATTAATTATTGAAAACAGTGCAGCATTAGAAGTACTTCAGATTTTACAGCACAGGTTGCAAAATGTCTTCAGCAACAATTCCATTTCTGTTTGGAAGGCGAGCCTCATGACAGAGAGAACCCTCCTTACTCCTTTTTAAATTAATTTATGGAGTTTGTAACCCTGCTTCTGATTATTATATTCTTTCTTGAGTTTGTGAAGCACTTCAGAAACTGCTACTTTGCCACAGAGAAAAGACAGATTATGCATATAATTAATAAAAAAATGATAATAATCCAGAAGGTGTTGCTTTCAGTTACGTTTCTTCTTTCCCTTTTCCCCTACCTCTGAACCTGCTGTTGAGTATTAACCAAGAGGACATAGGATATAGAAAGTCTTAGATGAGAGACATCTAATCTTTGCTCTTCCTTGAAAAATGTTAGATTTCTTTTCAACGTGGTGGGTGCTTTGTAAAAAGTTGCTAAGAATTACCATTTAATTAAATGAAGTGGGTTTAGATTATCTGCAGTAGGCAGCTGTTAAATACTCTTTTGGGTATTCTTAAACATTTTTGTTCGTTCAAGTCAATTCATTTCCTAAAATACACCATCTTATTTATGAAGCATTGCTTATTTGCATGTCAGTAAAAATGAGAAGGAGAATAAAAGGAGAGAGTTGTGTTCATGGACGCAATCATGCAAACCAGCTTACGCTGTGAGTCAGATACTTGATTCTGGACAAGTCTGGTGGATGTATCTGAAGTTGAGAGAAAAGTAGGATTTTTTCACACCCAGTTTCATGTGCATCATAGCTGACAGAGTATAAATTGAGGAAGGAAAATTGCTTTTTAAATCTCCCAAGACACCCAGCTCCAGCTAAAAAGCCATTAACGTGTTTATATTTATGTCCAAACACTGAGAAAGAATATAGTAGCAAGTGAGAGTTACTCAGAATTTAGCGAACATCTACAAAGTTTAATTCCACAAAATGAAGACTTCCGTAGGTTTCTTCATGGAGGTCTCAGAAAGGGAAATATTAGCTGTAACTGGGTATTGTTGTTCTTGCTTCATGCCAACATTTTGTTTCCAAATGCTACAGTAGCATTAAAACAGAAGATACTGATGGGGGATGGATTCTCTCACATTGCCACTGTACTTGTTGATTCCCATGGCGTTTTTATCAAGGGCCACTCACAGCTACATGCATTTGTTTCTTTTTGGTGCATGTTTTGGGCACGTTTGCTGAGGTACAGATGAATTATGCAGTAAAGATTTGGTGACAGTGGAGACACTTTCAGGGAAAGGTGTACTTGTGTTTTGCAACATCCTATGCAGCTTTAAAGGCTGCTTTTCCCAGCCTTGCTTTCTTTCTCCTTCCATATTCCTTTTCTTTCTTTTAAGTCAGGTTCTGTAATTGAGATTGCTCATGAGCCATTTCCAGTGCTAAAAACTGCAAAACAGTGAGCCAGTGGAGACAAAAATAAATTTATATTTTTCTTAACTGAGTTAGCACTGAAACGGTTTTGGTGTGTGGTGTGACAAGCTGCAGGCTGCTGGAACAGAGGGCAGGAATGTGTGTGGGATGAGGAGGGAAACAGGCAGCAGTTAAATCAGCTTGGCTACCCCGGAGCCTCAGCCACCCCAAAGTGTGTGGGAGGAGAGGCAGGAAAAGCCTTTTAGTGCTTGTTGAGGCAACGAGTCATTAACTGGTGGGATGTATCTGTGTGATGAGGAGTCACTCACATATCCCAGCAAGACAGGAAGTGGTGCTTTAATTAAGGGAAATGGGAATACTCTCTCGTGGAAGAAAAAAAAATATTTAAAAAGAACAAATCTTTGGGGCAGAAGCATTGCTGTGGTTCTGTAGTATAGGAGTTTCACTGCCAATGTCAATACAGGATGTTCCCACCTCCAGCTGCTCGTTCCTGTTGCAGTGTGTTGGCTGCTCTGAGAGCTTTTATGACTTCCCTGATGTATTATTAGAATAATAAAGCCTAGAAGTAATCTGCACAGAGCAGCAAGAATGGGCAAAGAGAGGAGATAGGGAAATGTTTTAAGTCAGTATTTCCCTGGAAGTTCACCTGGTTCTGGAAGTGTGACCTCAGGTACTGTGTGATTGGTTAAACTGGAATTTGGTGTTGTGCAGGATGCTCCACTGGGTTGTTACAGGATGATTTGAGGCAGAGGTGTGTAGCGTCTACAGCAGAAAGGGAATTAGATCTGGGTTAAATGTAAGTGATTAAATGTTTTTGATAACAGGAGGGTGTAGGGACAGCTTTTGTGGGAAGATGCTCAGGGCTGTGTGTTCTCAGACAGCTCCAGTTGTCCGAAGCTGAACCCATCAGCCCTGTTGTGGTGCTTCTGTGAAGATACATTGAGGGAGGGGTTGGAAACACTGGAGCAAAGTGTAGGGAGTGTGGAACAAAAAGAGGGAACAGCAAGGTCAGGGAAGGAGGAGATTCACCATGGCAGAGCAGATGGAGGACCCTGCAGTGTGCTGAGCATTGCCCTTGCCCCTGCACCCCTCACAGCTGGGGGCTGGAGTGGAGCTAAGCCCAGGAAAGGGGGGAGGAAATTTCTTGGTTCATGTTTATCCTCTTGATTCCCTCTACCCAAAACAATAAGTACTTGTTCTAATTGGCAAAAAATAAGTTAATTTCATCGAGGCTGTTTGGCTGAAAATAGTAGTTGATAAACAATTTCCCTGTCTTTATCTCAACCTGAGAGTTTGGGTTTTTTTCGTGTTATTTGTATTTTCGACCCCTGCCCAGTTGAGTGAAAGTTTAACATCTAGCAAATGCTAATAATCCACAGGACAAAACACAGTGTGTGTGTTTGTTTGTGTGTGTGTGTGTAGGGTGAAACAGCTGGGGCTGGGATCTCAGTGTCTCCCTTGTCCGTGCTTCAGGTGGTGCATCAGGCACGTTTCCAAGGCACACAATCCAGTTTAGCTGTTTCTGGAAGAATTCCAGTTTGGGTGGTCAGGAACTTCTCCATGATTCTCACCAAAGGATGGTTGGTGGGAATGACATAACCAAGTGAACAAAGCATATTGATTTCCCTTTAAAACTTAGTGCTACCACATCTGTTTAAATTATATATAATCATATCTTGCTGTACAAAATATATAGAAGCATTTTAAGCAAGAAGCTTACCAGCGTAGATACTTCCTTTCAAAATACTGTCATACCCAAATTGTGGCTGGAAAACTAATCCTTTAGTCTAATCCTTGAAGCTAGAAAATCAGAATGGTTTATGTATAAAAATGAAATGGGTATGTATAAAAATGACATGTGGCTTCCACCTTGCTAAGAAACTTGGAGTTGTCTGTCCCAAAAAAATATGGGGCTGCTACAGTCTGTGCATGTCACTTTTAAAATAATGAAATGGTGCTATTATGTAGGCTGCTAAGGATCATCTAATTTTTCCATGAACATGCTTTGAAAATATGTTCAGTATATTTGAGATGTTCTAAAAACTTATGTATCAGATTTTGAAAGGAAATTAGGTGTTTGCTAGAATTGTGAGAGATGTGTGGGATATTAGGTTGTTAATTCCCATGGGAATTTTAAGTCATGCTCATGTTTTATGTTTTCTATCAAAGTCTGATATATTTTTCTGTGCAATTATATGGAGCAGTTATCTTTTTTAGTGTTCCCAGCAATTCACTTTCAGTGTCACTATCCACACATGAGGCTGCATTTTCTCTGTTTGGTGATTATGGCTGGGAATTCCCTTTTCCATCTTGAAACTTTTCTTCTTTGTTACCAAAGTCTGAACTTTCCTGCCATTTTAACAACTTTAGTGCCTCTCTAAATAATTAGCCAGGTCTAAAACAGAGACTTTAACATGTCTCCAGTTGCTAAAAAAAAACCCTCAAAGTTTTGTAAACAGTCTGAAATTCTGGAACATTTATTGGTAACAGTTGTGTAAAACGATAGCTTGTAAATGCTTTTTAAGTTATGATGTGAAGTATGAGCCTGTGTGCTAAACAACAACTGGAACACCAGTTTTTTTCCCTATTCCTGGTTGTGTGACAACACCTTTCATGCAGCTGGCAGAGAAATTTCTAAAGCCTGTGCTTTTAAAACTTGCAGTTCTGTTTATTATCACTGTTGTCAATTATGTTTAATTTTGAAAAAAGTGCTGACAGGGAAGGCCTAAAGAATGAACCAGAAAGTAATTTCTTCAGCCATATCAAGAAGAGAAAAAATGAATAGATGAAGGGTTCAGAAAGGATTCATATGAAGTTAAATAGTCCAGCCAGTAAAAGATGACAGTTTGGTTTAGATTCCAAGACCTTGTCTTGCCTGAGGGTATGTTCTTTCAGCTAAATTTTGTTTACTAGTGAAGGAGACTGCTGGAAATACGGGACAGATGACCATTAGTAAATGACACATCACCTCTTGCTGCTAAAAGCCAGCTTACTCCACTGGCAGATTCTAGAGTTGTCTGGAATATGAAAAGCTAGTTTGAATATGGGATGTGTGTCTGGGACCTTTATTACTACACAACATGGCTTAAATACTCAGCAGAGGTTTAGAAAACTTAACAGGAGGTAGCAAATAGTTCATACAGTGTTATATTCAGAATGATGCCACAGATAATATTGTGGCTCACAACGTAATAATGGGATTTTTCTTAGGAAATCCTCAGTCATCTGGTGCAACCAAACATCTGCTTGGGTTTGTGTTGCATTCAGAACTGGAAATGTGTCTGTGGGTACTTGTGATTCTGTTTACCTCTTGAACCTGCAGAGGTAAAACTTAATTCAGTCTGGAAAAGGCATCTGATAAAGGATTGAGTAAATGCTGATGTCATTTTTTAAGTGAAAACATATGTGTCATCTCTGCCTTTTCTCCTCCTCCCCTTTACTTTTTACTGTTCTTAAACATGACTTATTTTGACCTTTGGGTCACGGTCCAAATGTACTTCAGAATCCATCCTCTCTTTCCTGCCCTGTGGCTTTGTTGAATCACTGTGCTATGTACTTGTCTGTCTCTTTATACCTCGTTTTCTTTTTCTTAATAGGCCTACTGTTGAACAAGTCCCTGCTGTGTTTAAAATAGGACTTTGTTCTGCTCTTAGCCCCAAGACCCCTTAGTCATAAAAAGCCTTGTTCTGTAACTTCTGTTCATTTGTTTTCCTGCTTGGAGATTTTATTTTCCACTTTGTTTCTCCTTCCTCTTGTGCTGGTGCTCAGTCTGTGAGCAATTGTTGCACTCATCTGATATTACACAGAGGAATGAGGGAAATGGCAGCATATACTTTCTTCCTTTCAATTCTAATTCCTTTGAAATAAAGGAAAATAACACAAAATATTAATAAAGGGAGCAGCCAAAATAAACTATTTTGAACACAAATTTGGCCTGTAAATAAAGCAGAACTTTCCTGTAATTTCCTTGGCTTTCACTTGGCTTTCCATCTGAACTGGGTGTCAGATATCACGATGAAGTGTGGTGGCATTAGAGTTGTTGTAAAGTAAGAGACAAAATAAAAGCAGCCTATTTTCTGAAGATCATAGTCATTCACAGAATCACAGTTTTTCATTCTCTTACCCTGCTCCTCAGTGGAAGGACTGTTTGTGTACTGAATCCTGTTTAGGAAGGACTGGATGTGTACCTGAGTGAACCTCTCTGCCTGGAAAAGGGGTGGGACCATTTAGTGTCAAATCATTGCCTATTATGGTGGAAGGGAAAGTTGTAGTGTGGCTTTAGTAGTTATTCTGCATTAAGGTAGTGTAAGAACTGATAATGTGAGTATTTTCAATAGTGAAAGACATACTGCTTTTTTCTTAGGTTGTAGAATTTCATCTACGTAAATAGATGGACAAATAAAGGCCAAATTTTATGTTAATTTCTTTATCAAAATTTCTTCTGTATCACTGAATGATACTTCTGTTTGTTGTTCTGCTTGCACTTCCTAAGGTGATGGATTCATTTTGCTTTTAGATTGTGTTTTCAAGGTTGTGAGGGAGGGGGTGTGTAATGCAGGTGTAGTATGAAAGTTTGGGTAACAAAATTTGTACTTCATGAATCTGAACATTTTTCTTGGATTGAAGTTCAGTCATTTCCAAACTCTCAGCTTTTAATTTGAATTTATAGATGGCTGAAAGATCCAGTGTCTAGCATAAATCTGAGTTACCTGTAAATGCTTCACCTAAAAGAATGTTCATCTCGCTGCTTGCATTTTATAATATAAGTGGTTCAGGTTAGGAATGTAAGAGGGCACATGTGCAAATAGTGCATTTTAAATTTCTTTCTAGTGTAGATAATTAATTATAAAGTGAATATTCTCAAACCAAGAAATCATTGTTTTTATTTCTCCATAAATGCATGTGTAGGTCCTTCTTGATCAATGACCAATTGTATGGAAAGAGAATAGAAAAGCAAAACGTCTGCTTCAGAATTCAGACTGATATTTTCCTCACTTACCAAATTATCATCAAAGCTATTCATTCAAGATTTTTGCTCTTCTTTCTAGAATACAAGTAGATAAGTTAAAAGAAAAAAGTTTAAGGATGATAAATAACAAAAGCACCAAATAGTTTCAGCAAAGAAGAAAGAAAATTATTTCAGTGTGGTTTGGATTTTTGCATTTCTTTATCTGCAGAGGGATTGATTTGTGATCAGAAAAAGTAACAGTGTTGTTTAAAACAAAATCTCTCAAGCTTTGAGAGATTTCAGAGTGGTTTCTGCTCTTCTTTTAGTTGCAACTTTTCCTACTTTATTCACTCTTCTCTAGAGCAGAGGTGCAAAGTAATGTATGCTGATTAAAACATATGCCAGTGTCACTTCATATAATGTGATTTTTAAATAAATGTTATTAAGTAAACTGCAGGAAATTTAATCGTAGGAAAAATATTTCTTTACTTATGAGGATGATCAGGTACTGGTGTAGGTTTTCTGGGCAGTTGTAGAGTTTCCACACCTGGACATGTTCAGAGCTCAGCTAGGTGTGGGCCTGCACAGTCTGTTCCAGTTCACCTTGCTTTGAGCAGAGGATTTAGAGTAGAGACCTCCAGTTATTAACAGTTCTGTAGTGTGGTGAAAGTCTGTCTTCTGCATTTGGAGGTAATTCTGCAGCGTTGTTAAGTATTTAGGGTGAAAATCTCAGTGTAGTTTGCAACTGTACATTAAAGGAGCTTACTTCTGTAGAGTTCTTCAGACTATGACCAAGGACATCTTCTATTAATATGTGAATTCAGTAATCTCTTTCAGTTTTGAGAGATGTGTGAGTATTTGAATTAAGCATAATTAAATATCATCTTGTCAGTGTTCTTTATAAAGATTAATGAATTCATTAGAAATTTCAAATGTATGCATCTTTCCAAACATTGTGTTTTAAACAGCTTGAAGATGTAGCTAATCTGCAACTCCCTTCTTATCTTCCACAGATCTGAAGAGAGAAGCCAGTATTTGTCACATGCTGAAGCATCCTCACATTGTTGAACTGTTGGAGACATACAGCTCAGATGGAATGCTTTATATGGTCTTTGAGTTGTAAGTTTCTCTCCTTGATTCTACCTTTCTGTGTTGCCATTTGCTAAATAAAATCCTGAAAGTATGTCTGCTCACACCTGTAGGTATCATAGCTCAGAGGCCTTGAGTGCTTTGAAAATATTTATTTCTGGCAAGTCCAGGTTGTCCCAAATAAAAATAAAAATAAATAAAAATAAATAATAATAAAAAAAAGTTGTCCCACTGTCTAAGTGGTGAGCACCAGGGCTTTCTAAAGACAGACATGATCTTTTTTGATGGCTGCAGGGTCAGAGGACAGGTTGAAAATCTGCTGGTAGGCATCACCTTTGGGTAACTGAGGGTATTTTGTTCCAGTTGTGAAATTTTGTTTATTTTTTCCACACTGTTGCTTCTTTAGCACTGCTTTTCTATTACAGGTAAGAAAGTAAGTGGTGTATTAAGTATTCTTGTAAATCAATATACCTGTTCACAATATATGAAAAGAGGTTTTTGTCTAAAAGATTTGTTTTGTAAGTTTTAATTTAAGAGTTTAGTTGTAAGAGGGAACAAAATGTGACTTTTCAGCAATGGACAGGTATTTTTATTCAATATCAAGAAACAAAGGGGTGGGGCAGCCTTAAAATTACCACATCCTTTCTTTGAGAGAAGATTATTAGTTCCTCCTGAGTTAGGTTTTATCTAAATGGGAAGGATACAACCAGACATGTGAAATGGTCTTTTGTGCATGTTCTGTATTTGATCTTCTTTGTCTCTGCCTACCAGCTCTTCCTTTTATACTCCTATTTATTCATTCCTAGTCATTCTGGGCATATGTATTTGTACCTCTTAAATTTCTCTGATCTTCCTCCATTATGTTTTCTGATGGATTGGAGCTGCTGATGTTGGAGTAACCACATCATACCAGTTTGTTAGGTAAAACTGGCTTGCCCACTAGAGCCAAGAGTTTGATTTGAAATGTCCACATAAAAAATACCACATGTTTTCACATGTTTTACCATTGAGGTAGTAGAAAAGCCACAACAAAAACATTAGAGAAAGCAGAAAATTGTTTTTTGCAAGTCTTGTGCGTTTTTTAGATAAGTTTATAAACTTATGGTTTTGTGAAATAATTGTTCTGGGCTTTCCTCTCAGAACATTTTGATTCAATACTGACTTTGCTTTTTATTTTGAAAGTCCCAAAGCATGGACCAAGGGGCTTTAATTACCCTATTATGAAATAATTATGTACACCTTGGGTAGTCATACTCAGATAATTAACAAGATTTTGAAATGGAAGAAAAAGGGGTTTGCTTCTATTTTTACCATGCTGATAGTTCAGAAATAGGAGACAAAAGCAGTAATTATTTTTTAATGACAACCCTATTATAATTTATGTTTGTACACATAAAAAGCAAGTTTGAACAATTAGAATTACTACACAAATACTGCACCTGACTTCAGGCCACATGAAAGAAGGAATTACAAAGCTAAATTGTTTGAGGGATGTTGATTGTTTATCATATGTATGTCCTTGTCTCCTTTGTACACAAAAATCATCAGTCTTTTGTAGCAGTGATAGAAAATGAGGCTGCAGGAACACCTGTGCTGGAAATGTGGGAGGGAATGGAGGAGCTGTGGCAGGATGTGTTGTTGTGCTGGAGGGGATGCTTTGGTAAAGTGAATCAGCAGCAGACTGGTGTTTGTGTGGAGTGAGACTGCATTGTCTGAGTCTGAGCAGTTAGGGGCACACTCTGTAACTGTGACCATAAAAACAAACTTGGAGTTAGCAGAAAAGCATCTCTGTACATGTAGGTAATTGATTTTCTCCCCATACTGCTTTCTGTTCATGATGCTGTTATTGTAACCAGCTCAACTGATTCGCAGCAGATTTCTGTCTGCAGTAATAAAATGCATTTCATTAGGGTCTAGTTACTCTGAAGTCACAAAAAAGGGGAAGATAGCACAGATCTGCAGAGGAGTCATAAACCCAGCTGTGATGAGTGATTTGTGGGCTGGCAGGTGCTTTCCGTGAAAACTAAGGCACATCTAGCACGTGAAATTCGTGGCATAACCAAACCTAAAACTTTGTGCCATCACTTGCACATCATTGATGTATTGGTTCACTGCTGTTTCATAGGCTGTGGGCTGCATGGGGCAGCTGCTAGGAGGACCCTGAATATCTTGCCAAACCTATTGGTACAGGAAAAGTACAAGTGAAATATGCAAATGTAGCATGTACCTGGTAACAACTGATTGAACTACTCAGGAAAATGTACAATTTGTACCCCATTTTTAAAGCTTTTGTGAAAAGAAACATTTTAAAAATCAAACCACAATTTTCAGAAGCACTGATGAGCAGTAGCAATGAGGTTTGACACCAAAAAATGAGCTCTGTCTTGAACCCTTTATTCATACACAAACTCAACTCTCTAGAATGGCCTATATCTCAGATTACCTTTAGGCTGCATGGGGCTGCTGTAATAAATTGCACTGAAGCAGGTGGTCATGATAGATGAAGTGCATGTGTAGAGTAAGAAGCAGACCCTATCCCAGAAGGTCCTATTGCTAAGGTGAAAACACTATTTTAAAAGTATTTAAGTGCTACTGCATTACAAATGAGAGGGGATCTAAAATGATTTTCCTCTCACACATCCCAGCTGCCCCCCTCAGAGGGATTCTTTACTCTGAAGGAAATGATCCCTTGGAGGCTCTGGAGACACCTTCCATCTGAAAAAGGCCAGTTCTACTCCCTGTAATAGAGTTGCAATTTTCTTTCCCATTCTTGGTGTTATTTGCTGGCAGTTGTATAGAATCGTGGGGTCATTTAGGTTGGAAAAGACCTCGTAAGATCATCAAGTCCAGCCATTAACCCAGGAGTGCCAAGTCCACCACTAAACCACGTCCCTAAACTCCACATCTACACATCTTTTAAATAACCCCAGGGATGGTGACTACACCATTAACCTGGGCATCCTGTTCTCATGCTTGACAACCCTCTCAGTGAAGAAATTTTTACTGCTACCCAATGTAAACCTCCCCTTGCACAAATTGAGGCCATTTCGCCTTTTCTGATTGCTTTTGTTACCTGAGAGAGCAAACCAACCCTGACCTGGCCAACATCTCTTTCAGGCATTTGTAGAGATTGATGAGGTCCCCCATAAGCCTCCTGGTTTTATTTAGAATACTGTATTCTCTTGGTATACAAGTATCACTTAATATTTTATTATTGCCTGTTGTCCTAATGATCACTCATTTTTATCAGTGAGAATACTTTGAGAAGGGTCAGAGCTGCTTGCAATATTTCTAAAAGAAACCAAATATTCATTTTGAAGGGTCTGAAAACTAGATTTTAGACTTATGAGTACATCATTTGCAGTTTATCCTCAGGAAATACGGAACGAGAATACTTCCATGCTGAAGAGCTCAGATACAGGAGCAGTGAATGCATTCCAAATACTTTGGTATCTGGTCATTTGCAGAATATTGTCTCACCACTCTAGTTGTGGGTTTGCTTTTCTTAGTGCATTCTAAGAGAGATTTATATCTTGGGACACTAGAAGAACTGACCTGTTAAGATTTAGCAGTTAGGATGTATATATAAATATAGTTGTATACATATAGCTTTGCCATTTAATGTAGCTAACATGTAAAAATACTTCAGGTTTAAACCTCAAATTCATCAAAGCAGTACTTAGCAGGGTTGCAGTTGGCTAAATTGAGGTAAGTGAAGATGGCAAGTATATAAAAACTGTCCAGGTGAAGGGGAAAATGCCATGGTACACAAGCCTTGAACATACGTGGTACAAAACTCAGTAAACTCAGTTATGAGCAGTATGTCAGCTCTGAATTTTTTATCTTATTTTTATTAAGTAATAATTCAGTTCCCTAAATGAAGCAGTGCTTTTAAAACTTTCTCATTCTTCATCAATAAATTAAATTGTAGGCCACATCCTATTAAGTCTGCAAATTCAAAGCTATCATGCCCCAGTATGAAAACACAGATCTCTTATGCAGTATGCTGGCTGTTCATCAGTCACTGCTGGTATCAGAACAGATTTCTGAGTGTATATATATAAAAATATTTATATTTACTATATATATATATATATATTTATATATATAGTTCATGTCCCTTCCATGAGCTCCCTCTGCTGGTGTGAGGGAATTCTTTCAGGTTACAACTGTGTTCTGATTTTTCCAAAATGTTTTTCATCATCCACTTATGTCTTCAGCATGAATATATTTGTATGTTTACTTCAGTGGATTTTAACTTACCTTTTTTCTTTTTTTGTGGTTTTCACATGCTTATGCTGATAGTTGCAAACCCTTGAGACTTCCTGAATTTTAATTCCATCAATATTCCAAAACTTTATTGCTGTTATATTATACAAGTCTTTCAGCTTCTGCAAAGTCATCTTGTAAGTGGTTGAGCTATTGCTGAGTTTTCAGTCTGTTGGATTCTGGGATTTCTTATAACTGAGGTTGATTGGCTTTTTTTCAGCCTCAGCTAGACAAAAGTCTCATGATTTTTAGGTAAAATTCAATATCACATATTTAATATATTGTATTGCATGGAGAGATACAAGCCCTCTTAAAAAAAAGAGATTTTGTCTTGAAAAAAACAGTCAGTTGAAGTCAGAGATTAAAGTATACCTGACTCATATTTGTGCTTGGGAGGCCAACAGAGTTCATCTTAATGGTGTAAAACTTTCAAACATATTTGCCAAGAAGAAATTCAAACGGCTGCTTATTGGTACAAAATTTCAATGAAAAATGCTGTTACATGTAAGTGGGAAGTAGAAATACATGTTAAAGACCATGCTGATTATAAACACCTTGTATAATAGAAAAGTTAATGTAAAAACATTACTCTCCTCCCTCCATGTCTCAGAAACTATTGATGATGCTAAAAAGCTTGAGTGCCTCTGGATCTTTAATTTCATTGACTTGTCATAAAGTACAGATAATTGCTCTTCTAAAGGGTTTTGCTGCTTCATGAGAATGACATCTCCTTATTTTTGGTGGCTGATCATACATTTTGTATATTCTACATTTGAGAAGGGGTTGAGAGGTTGACATGAGGGATTTTTTTCCAATGAGCCAATGAACTCCAGGTTTATGCTGCTCTCAGTGAACCTGCCCATGGCTGCTGTATGGACTCTGTGATATTCTCTGAGTGATATTTAGCCCTCTATGCAGACCTGGTATTGGGAGTTGAGCAAGACAGAAAAACTGCTGGGGGAAAACCAACAGAGGAATGTATTGATGGAGTGAAGAACAGATGTGGTTTGGCAATATGGGGCTCTTAGCCCTCTTCAATGTGCTTTTCTTTTAGTCACTAGTCCTTCTTACAGTTGCCAGTGCTCTGTCCACATGATAGTGTATTTTGCATGAGGGAGACATTTGGGATTTATTTGGGAATTAAAGCTTCTTGCACATGGCTTGTGACTCCCTAAGCAGAAGTTTGGCACTGCAGGTATGTAACAAAGCAGAAGTGATGCTGGTATTCTGAATAGCTTGCTGAAACAGCTCTGGGAATGCTGGCTGCCCAGATGCCCTGGAAATTCTGCCTTATGGGTTTTTCCCCCTTGACTCTTTGTGGAGAGTAGAAACAAAAGGTGTGAAGGCTGAAAATGTCATGTTACATTCAATATTTTTGCAAGTGCCTTATTAAACATGAGTTATGTGATTTTTATTGTTCCTGTTAACTCTTGTTACTCTCTTCTTGCCCCATCAGGCTGTGAACATTTCTAGATACCAATCTGCCTCAGGTCCCTTTCAGGAGAGGAAAAAGGAGGGCAGCACCAGGCTGCTTTCATTTTAGAGAAATGGCAGCCTAATTTCAGACTAAGATCTATGAGTATATCTGCATCTAAAGTGTAATGCTGCTCATTATGGGAAGTTAGATGATCAGAAAGATGAGGGAGAAGCAGAAAAAGGTATCAAGTTTCAGAGCTGGTGATACAGTACGTGGGTTGTCAGTGTTCTCAGGTGTCCATGAGCTGTAAAATCTCCTCTTGGCTGCTTAATTATCCAGAGGAGAATGCCAACTGGCAAGACTGTACTGTATTTCTAGAGTATTTTTTAAAGTCTTCATTTAAAATTCAAATTGAGCAACATTTTTTTACATACTACAGTCATTAGTATGGAGTTGCACTTGTAATGCTTATAAGAACACATTTTACCTAATATCAGGAGCTAATTGTTAAATTGCAAATCTCCTGTTTGCAGGGCATTGACTTTTCTTGCACACCTTGTTCAGTGAGCAGTTTAAGCAATAAAGTAAATGTTTGGTATTGGTAATGCTTTAAGAGAATTGTTACATGACTTGAGGGACGTAAAATGGTTAACCTGTGGCAAGCCATTTTCTATTAGATTACCCATTAAATTAGTGAGTAATGCACTGTACTTGTATCTAGAGTACTTTATGTGGGATTTATGTAAGGGAAATAACTAGATTTTTTTTAAGCATTTTTATGTAATTGATTGTAGTTACCAGTTTTAAGCAATTTTGTCTCTTTTTTACCTGCAGTATGGATGGAGCAGACCTGTGTTTTGAAATTGTGAAGAGAGCAGATGCTGGATTTGTCTACAGTGAAGCTGTAGCCAGGTATTTATTATAATTTTAATTACTCCCTCGGGATAAATAGAAAAGAATGGAATATACTGTTGTGCAATCTGTTAGCTAAAAGTTGAAAGTTGGCGTACTATAAATAATCCTGTTTCCACACTCTAGATGTTTATTGGAATAATTAGCATAATCAAAGCAGAATTTTGGAGCATTTTGCAATTTACTAGTTACAGATTTGGATGAGATTACTGAGTAAAACTGTTTCACATCCAATACCTAATTGGCTGCGTTTGCCTTTATGGATCTCTCATATGATGGCATTAAGTGATTTGCCTGACAGGATGAGAGTTTTACTGGTCTTGCTAGGTAGAGTTGGTTTGTTTTTTTCTTTCCTGTGTATCACTGTATTTATGGTCACCTCACCTTTTCACTTATGAGATTAACTAAGATGGAAGAGAGTATAAAATTGCAGAAGGGTAGTGTAACCCACTGTCCTAGTGGCTTGATAGTTGACCTCAAACACAGGATTCTTTGTTGGCTTTTCTCAGCACTGTAGATTTTTTAGCACCATAGAAACAAGGTTGGAGGAGACATCAAAGTCTGTATTTCAACCTCCTGCTCAAGGCAGGGGCAGCACAGCATTTGTATCCTGTTGCTCAAGGCTTTGTCCAGTGGGATCTAGAATGCCTCCAAGGAGGGAGATTCCACAGCCTCCCTGAGCAGCTTGATCCAGTGCATTGTTACATTCCTATGGAAAAAAAAAAAAAATTACCTTTAACAGCTGGAGCTCCAGAGGACAAGGATTGCCTCCCTTAGCCCATAGCAATGCCCTGATGCAGCACAGGATGCTGCTGGATGTGTTGGCTCTGCTCTGGTCAGTGTTCTCTTAGGGCATCCTTTGCACACAGTGGAGGAAGAGGTTGCTCTCCAATCTGCATCAAGCAAGCCAAGACCTTGGTGCAATCCTTTTCCAGATAAATCAGGCACTGACACTAATTTTTTCTTCCTTTTTTCGTTTGTGTTTTGTCACTAAAAAAAAAAGAAATGGAGGGTCTCTGACTTCCTTGTCATACCAAACAGAATTATTGAACATTTGAAACCTTTACAAAAACTGGAAAACACAGATATTTCTTTTCTAATTCCCCTCGGCTTCAATCAGAATAATTCTCAAACTTCAGATTGCATTATTCACTATTACAAACATAAACTCCATTTTACAGAACTCTGTATATTTGAGGTTAAGTTGATTGATTAGTTTTGTGCAGTTAGACTCTTCATACTTAGATTGTTGAATGTGTATAGTAATTCTTCCTGCAGGTTTGTCATGCATGATGTGTTTGTTTTTTCAGTCATTACATGAGACAGATACTGGAAGCTCTACGTTACTGTCATGATAATAATATAATTCACAGAGATGTGAAGGTAAGGGGGCTTAATTTCTTTTTTTTTTCTTCACCACAATAATGCAAATGACTGAATTTCAATTTCTGTAATTTAGGGAAGGGAGGAACTGTAGAAAAGGAATCTCTATTTGCTGAGTGTGTCTTTACTCTTGCTGTGTCATGTGAGATTAAAGCCTACCCTAATTCCATCAATACAGAACATTTAGGAGGTCTGTGTTCACAAATTGCACATGCATTTGATTACAACTTGCTTTGAAAGTCAGTTTAATTTCTCGTTTTTGAATATTCATATGGAATCTGCTGGCATTTTTTTCTTGTTAGGAAAATGTGTGTATAAATTAATTGCATAAATTAAACTGGAATTGGTAGTTTATTGGCATCAATTTGACAGCATAATGACAGCTCTCATTCACACTAAGATTTCATAGAGATGCACATGCTTAAATGCTACAATATTAGTAATATTATCTACTTCTTGGAGACAGTCCAATAAACATTATTATAAAAACCTTCTTTAATATAAATAAATTTAAGAGGAGAAATGCAGTGTTTAAGACCAGTGTACGTACATATGGGTTTTGATCTGGTAAACTTTGTACTGTTTCTATGGATATTTATGGAAATAGTTTATCCCAAAGTATTTTAATGTAAGTAGCTGGGAGTTTTAACCCAAGTGGGCTTGACTCTCTTCAATTTGAATATGCATATACTTTGTTAATGTCATTGCCTAAAGTAGCTATTCTCACTTCTCCAAGTGTTTGGTTTTATCCAAAGTGAGTAGAGCACTGTAGGAATTAAGGAAAATTCCAGCAAGCTCTGGTGATGCAGTTTGAGAAGTGACTCTTAGATTTTAGTGAATAGAGAAGATTGAAAGAGGGTGAACTGTGCTTCAAACTCCTGCAGGTGACCTGTGAGCAAAGAGAGTACAGACACAGAACTGGTGATTTTTATAAGGAGTCATTTGGTCTTCTGTACCCAGATGTTGCAAACCATTCCCAACCTCTTACTCCTTTCCTTTTAAAATCAAGAAGATTATTATGTAACAGGCTTTCTTTTAAAGTTTGGTGTTTTAATAGTCATTTCTTAAAACAGATACTAAAAATAGGCTCTTAATTGCTGGTGAAATGTCTCATCTTGTTCTGTGTTGAAGATTCTAGGTACTTTTTATTGTTTGGTTTTGGTACCACATGAATTTCAGACTTAACATCATCTTTATGTTGCTGTGTCTTCCTGAAAGCTCCACTTGTTTTTTCTTGGACCATGTTCTTGGAAAAAAAAAAACAAGTTATAGCTTTAAGGACCTCCAAGGGAGGCCCATTTCACTGAGGGTAAAGTGGGAATTTATTTTAGTGCTTATCCTGTCTCTTAGAACCTCAGAGTCACAGGGTTTGTTTTTAAATACCATCCTTAGAAATGAACCTGTTCAGATTATATGGGTTAGGAAAAAATGTCTAAGGTATCAGTCTAAAGCAGTGTAAACAAACAGTGTTTTGTTTTGGCAAAAGCAGTGCAGAGCTGTAGGGTTTGGGAGTAGAATACGTTAAACTAACTGCAGTATCCAGGCTCTAGATGTCACTGTAGACATTGTTTTGGAAGGAAGTAGACTAAATGACCACTTTAGAAATTACCTGAATGGGTGAAAGTGAAAGTGCTTTAATGAAATCTATAGGGTTGATATAGTCAGGCTATGTTTTTCTCCCTTTTAGACTTTCTCTGAATGTTATTTTGAAATGTAAAATGCTTGGTCGTTTTCTGCTGCACAGGAAAATCAGCACCCTGTAGCCCATGTAAGGTTTAAGTGTCTTTCAGCTCTTTTTGTGCTCCATTAGCTCCTGGCTGATTAGGAAGTTAGACAATTTAGAATAGACAAAATGAATGTTTGCTGTTGTCTGGTGCCAGAAACTTTACCCTACTTTTCCAAGTGACTCCAGCCTGGGACAAGCTCCCTGTGCCGCACATTCACCTCTGACAACAGAATCAAAACATGAAAGCTTTCACCAGATGGCCTGTAGTTGTCCTAATTGCTGTCACTGCTCTGTGAAACCAGATGTTTCTGGAGCCTGTGTCCATCATTTGACCCCCTTCAGCATTGCTTAAAGGCTTTACAGTCAGTGACAATTGCACATTTCCTTCGCCTGTAGTTGAGGTGATCCAGCAGTGCTTGGAAGCTGGATCATGTGGTAGGGAGAACAGAAGATGCAGGAAGCTAGAAAACTCAGGACAGCTGTGCATCAGAAATGTGAATGTCAAGAACTTTTCCCCTTACCACAACATTTGTTCCTGTTCTGCCAACCGATAGAGGACTCAACCATTCCATTTATTCTGTCATAACCTTGCTGTGTTAGGAATACTCAGAAGGTGGCTGTTGGAAGTAGCAGTATTGAAAGGGAGTCTTTTCCATTACTAAATGTTATAACAGAGCAGGTTCTGTACAGAGAAGTCTTTATGTAAGAGAACAACAAAAGGGAAAGGGGGGGGATGTGGGTCTTAAATGAGATTCTTGTCTTTTCCTGTAAAACTCTTGCTGCAATTTGAGTACCATTTGTCACTGGCTTATTTTTGTAATAACTTTAACAGAATGGTTTTTACCAGTAAAACATCAAGAGGTTTTGAAATCTTTTGTGAGCCTCTATTGTTATGTAGAATTTTCCATAGTTGCAAAAATCTTGTCATAAAAATACCTTTTAATATAACTGATATAAGAATAATTTAATCACATCAAGAGCTTTAGTTTCTGGGGTTTTATCCTTGTCTCATTCCAAGTACTCCAACTTTGTTCTATGATTTTCACGTAGTTTGAGTATCTGTATGTGTTACTGGTTAGCAAAATTGGTGTGCAGTTGGGGTCAGGGCGAGCCTGTCAGCAAAATGGAAAATTTTCATTATGGCTTTTTTTTTTGGTAGGTATGAATGCTTGTTTCCTACATGTGATCATCTAAATAGATAACCTGCTAAAGCAAAAATACACATATTCTGCCTTCTCTGTCATTAAGGTTCAGTTCAATATTTCTGTGACTGAGAGTCAAAACCAGGGAGTTTTTCCAGGGAATAGGACCAAGCATTATGCTCTGCACTGTGTGTCATGTACACATCTGAGTTGGTCCAGGTGAGCTGAGGCTTGATCCATGGATAGATTTGCGTGGTGGTTTTTGCACTTTTATGTGCAAAGCAGAACTTAACCCGCAATATGAATTCTGAGAGCACACTCAGTTACCACTTCTGTCTTTTATTGCTTGAACTGCTTGTAGCTCAGCATTTCAGATTTTGCTGGTGGAGTTCAACACTCTTACACTTCTGCTTTTAGGCATATCTAAAAAATGAGTAAAAGTAGTATATATGTGTTTGTGTCTGTTTATGTAACTGTGTATTCAACTGTTTAAAAAATAACCAGAGTAGAATCTGTTAAGACCATCTTCCCTTTTCCATCTTTGAATACCCAAAACAAGAAATCTGTTGTATGTTGCTTTCCTTCCCCTCTTCCCACTTTGAAACTTCTTTTATGCTTTCTGCGGGACATTCAGTAACAATTGGTGTTTTTTTCTGAATTTTCTAGAACTTACTAGATCCTTGAGATCCAGTAGCAACTTTCTTGGTGAGGATTTTGTTACATATCAAATTGTTAAAAAGTGATTAAGGCTGCAAAACCACTGTCAAAGGTGCAGTTGAAGTGTCCTACCTGGCCACATTTTTTTCTGAGGAACATTTCCTCATTCAATGTTAAGAGACTCCAAAGAGACAAGTTAAGAGACTCCAAAAACAAAACTTTCAGTATTTTTTCTCAGTGTCTCTTCAGGCAATGCTCTTTCCCCTGCTGTGCCTTTGCTTCCTATCTCAAGGTCCCCATGCTTGTTTTGGCCAGCCCTTTTCCTATTGACTTGTGAGTATGTTCAGGAGCAGTTTTGCTGAGAAATGTATTTATTCTGCTTGACCTACCTGTAGTTGAACATCTACAAACTTTGTGGTCACTAAGTTTACATGTTTCAGTCATTTGCTCACACAGTCAAAAAACTCGTGTCTTCTGATTGATGAGCTGGCTTCCCATGCAGCACATCTGAATGGCTTAACCAAAAATTTGACAGACACTTGGGGTCTCTAAACTGCTTTGCAAACCAGATGCTGTGCCTGTTTGCCTTACGATTTTGTATTCACTGCAATAGAAATGAATTGGTTTATTGCTTTTTTGTTAAATAATTCACATGTTACCTGCTAACTTCTGATTTTGGGACCAGCATGTCTAAGCAATGCAAGAAGTTTGCCACATGAGCTGTGTTTTACTGTAGCGTTTTTCTGACTTTCCTTCATCACTCATGCCTTTAAGTTTTGGGGGATTTTGCCTCCATGAGCTCTTCTCTCAAGTGCTAGACGAATGCAGGACTCAATCTGTAGTTTCTCAAATTGCCTGTACTGCACAAAAGCTTTTCCACTATTTAAAACAAGAAAAACTTTGATGCAGTTAAGAACTTTAAGGGACATAATCTTGGGCAGATTACATAGGAAAAAAGTCAGGCATATGTAATTTTTTACTGCTGTGTAGAAGTGTTGGAGTGGGATCTTGCTAAGAGTCTGTCACAAAGTTATATTTGATTAGCAGTTCCAAAAGGTTCATTCATTTTCTTGCCTTTTTGATAAGCACTGGGGAAGTGGTTGTGACTAGAAAAGTGTAGGAGGAATGACTTCAGCCTGTGCTGCCCTCAAAAACTGTGTTAAGAGAAACAACCTCAGGCAGGCTGTGTGCTGAGATAACTGCAGCTATATTCCCTGTAAAATGTGCTTTAGGAAGGACAGAAGTAGTGGGGTTTGGGTTTGTGTCTGTGCAAATTAGAAGAACACTTTGGTAGTGAACAGCTTTACTCACCCAGACTTGCAGCTGATGATCTAAAACCAGTCCTGTCAGCAGCTCTTTGCCATCTGGAGAACTTTGACTGCTCAGTTCTGTCTTGCTGTAGTTACCTGGCCATTGGATGTAGCACAGTTGTGGTTCAGCCATTGCAAGGAAAATGTCTGTGCTTTGTTCAACCTTCTTGTAAAGGAAACCTGTGTCCAAAACTTACTGATAACAAGAGAGAACTGAGTCCTCAACTTCAGCCTAGTTTTTGCCTTCTTCCTTGACTTTTTAGGTAAAAGGAACTGTCCATAGGTCAAATGTAAAATGTTTTTTGTATTACATGGATGAATGGGTATTACACTGTTCACTGTACAAACTTCTTGGATACATTTGGATATTACACATTGGATTTATTATGACTAATGTTGGTGTAGCAAGCAAGATGATTTGAAAAGAAAATAGGCTATATTACCATTTTATTGAAATATTTCCCATTTTATATCAAAGCCTGCCTAAAGGTAGTTAAAAATAGTTTATTATTATTTATAGTCTATGAACATCTTTCTATATTCCTTCCCATTTCAGTGAAAATACCATTGTTATGTTTTTGATGTTCTGGTGCAGATTTTGTAAACAGGCCATAAAGACTTTGCTTAAATGTTTTGTCTAACAGAAGGGTTATAACTGGATCTAAACTGCTTTTCGCAGCAGCAAGACACATAAGGAAATTTTTAATTTCCACTAGATAGTTTAACCTTGGACAGTCATTATCTGTAAGCAGTACATAGAAAATAGGCCTAAAAATATGGTATGGAAGAAAGCAGACTGTTAATATGATCTGGATGACAAGAATGTTTCTTTTCACTCTTCTGTAAATTAGATGTTTTTCTCCAATACAGGTGTTTTTTTGTATTCTGCTCAGATGTCTGGTAAGAGAACAGTATGACCACAAAACGGTCATAAAAGACAGAAAAAAGCACGCAGTGGCAAGGAAAGCTGCAATCATTGCAGGACGTTCACCAGCCTCTACCCTGATGTTGTAGCAGGTGGGGAACTCTCCTGAAACCCTGTGCTGGACATTGTAGGTGATGGCCGTGGCCGTTATGCAGAGCACACTCAGCCAGATAACGACGCACAAATACTTAGCGAACCTCGGCCGCCGGAACTTCTGCAGCAGGCGCCCGTGGAAGTTTCCTGGGAGAGCCGGGGAGCCTTGTGTGCCGCTGCTCTTCTTCAGCGTGGCGTACTGGCTGAGGGCCATGGAGCACAGGATGGCGATGGTCACGTACATGCTGATGTGCATCAGCAGGGCCCCCAGGTGATGGGCCATCCCGCAGGCCACCGAGCCGTAGGGCCAGCGGTGCCCGCTCACAAAGTAGGCGGCCAGGAAGGGCATGGTGCTGCAGACCAGCAGGTTTGCACTCACGAGGTTGGTCAGGTAAATGTAGCGTGTCCTGCGGCTGGGCGCTTTCCGTGAAAAGACCCAGACGGCCAGAGTGTTCCCGAGGATTCCTGCGGGAAGGAGGAAGGAGTAGATGATGGGCAGAGCTACAGTGGTAGCTGGCGATGGATGAAGACATGATGAATTGTTCATTTATGGCAGTATTTCTTGAGTGGTCAGAGCTGAAACACAATTAAAAAATTAATATTTCTGCAAAGATCTCTTCTTTGCCCTTATCTCAGCTGTTTCTTTGTCTCCTTGACTTTTCAGTGTTCCTTTGCTGTTACCTTAAGTTTGCATGAGGTTACAGTTCGGGCATTCTCCTCCTCTGAAATTTCATGAAGAAAAGTCAAACCCCAAAGCTTTTCTGTGCATAGAATCTAATAAAATGAATTGGGAAGCTGAAGGTTCAAGCTGGGGTCTGGCAATAACTTCTATGATCTTGGTTTATTTCTCAGTCTTCTGGAACATCTGTAATCTAATTTGGAAACCACTTACAGACCATTTAAAATTAAATAAGCAAATTAAGTGCAAAGAATTACTTTCATTCCAGAAATGCTGAAGAGTATCTGTACCTGCATTTAACTACAAATTAGTCTGTATTAGCTGCAAATATCTTGCTGTATGTATTTATTCTGTGCTCATGTCTCTTTGTGGTGTTACTTTATCACAGATTTGTCAGACATACATTTAGCAACTCAGTCTACATTTTTTAGCATATACAATGGTTGTTGAAAACTGCAGTGTATTAATTTTTTCCAAGTTCGTTTTTCAGTCTTTTCTCAATTTCCAAACTGAAAATAAGAAATGAAAGTTTTATGCAATGACTGTGCGTAAAAAATGACATTTCAGCTTACAGCCCTGTAGTAGAGAGCTTTTACTGTTGTATGCATACATATCCATACATGTTTTAGTGGAGTGTATCCTAATTAGCTTTTTTTTTTTTTTCATATCAAATCATAGGGAAAAAAGAAACAAAACAGATTTCAGACTTAGGGACTGATGATTTTTTTTTTTAAACAGCTGTAAGCAAATGAACTCAGATGCTAAACAGGATTCGGTGTAACAGTAATAAAAAGCCCAGACACAAAGTATAAGAAATGTGCTGTAGGCAGTGTTTGACAAACTTCAAAATTAACCTAACTTTCATAGCTCTTGCATTTTCAGTGTACTCTTAAGTTCCATACGTATTGTTGAACCAAAATATATTAAATTCTTTTATTATAATGAGTTAAATTCACAAAGTAATTTTTGAATTTAAGTCTAATGAAAATTTTTGTGTCATTGACCAAATTTTGTCAGGTAAAGCAAAGAAGTGGTAATTTTAAGCTTACCTATAACAGCTGCAGGCACCTTCTTTTGCTGAGAGGAAATACTTCTGTCTGGTGTCAGTTTTATCTCCACTGCTGCAGTGGAAATAATGGCACTGGAACCTGGCGAGTTCAGTTATTTTCTCTCTGACATAAGTAGGTTGTCAGAGTGCACACTTTCCTTTTACAGTATCAGGAGGCAGGTAGGCATTTAAAGTTCAGGAAAGATGATGTCTGTACAGAAAAGGCTTTGAAATTAAGTCAGGATCAGCCCCATTAGGGAAAAAAAAATGATGGCAATAGCATGGAGGAGCAGCTGTAACAGTCCTTTAGGTACAGCACAGAAACGCTTTGCAATCCTTTATATAGTGCTTCCCTCTTTCGGAGGGTGGAGGAGTTCTCTTTAGGGACTGCCCTAAAGAGACTTTCCTTCATGCTGCTATTTGTGCATGAAAACTTGTATTTTCAGTGATATTTAGCAGTTCTTCAGTTCCACAAGCTTGTCACCAAGCTCTCATTTCCAGAGCCCACGAGCAGTTGTGCTGTGTCCATGTCTGTCCTCACATGAGTGACCAAATGGGCACATCTCCTCAGTCTGGTCCGGTGATGGATTGTGTGGAAGCAATTTACAGCTGATGCATCCAAGGGTTCTGGCAGAGAAAATGGACTCATTGTCCAAGAAATGCAGTGTTTTACACAAATCCAGAGGTGTACACACAACAGTTTCCTTTCTCCATGGCACAGGTGTGATCACAGATCAAACTCTTACTTAGCTGTGCAGAAGTTCAGACTTTTGGGTTTTCTGCTTTCTGGTACATCTGTGGTTGTAAGACAAGGCTTCCCAACAGCTATAAATAAGTTCATTTATGAGAACAGAAGTTTGGTAAGGTTCTTGTTTTGCTAGTTTGGCTTTATATTTAAACATGGACCATGAGAATTCACCTCATTATCTGTTATCATTGTTCAGTCTCATTATTACTAATTTTTTTACTAATATAATGGACATGTAAGCTGGCTTCCTATTCTGATTTCATAGCTGAAGTCATTTAAAATTGCATTTATTTGCTGTGGAGTATTAGTAATTAGGTTGTAAAGCTGTAATTAGTTTGCATGTACTTAAGTTCTTGTTCTTGTTAGATTTAATTATACCTTATGAACTACATTCATAGTTTTCCACTTATGAATGTATAGTTTTATTAAAAATCATTCTAACAGAGTCTTCTTTTTATTATTAGTTTCTTAAATAGAGAAGACAAAGGCTCAGATACTGATACTGAGGCTTAGATATAAGAATTCATATCCTGAAAAGTTGCTGAATGATGTGAACAATTCCAGTTAGTAAGGTTTTTTTTAATTACTATTACTGTTGCCTGTAGTACTTGTAATTTAATGATAATAACTCATGCTGTAAGAAGAGATAACTGCTACATTTTTCCCTGAATTATTGTATGATAGTAGATTGTTGTAGTGAATTAGAGTCTATCAGACTTTATTTTGGAATGGATTACTGAGAGCAGTAGCAAAGTTATGAGGTATTATAAGTTTTTTTAAAAGGCCACCTGTCCCAGGAATACAGTTACAATTAGTTCTAAGCTGTAGCAAGCGCCTTTCTTATTCTTTCAGTGGACTCTTTCCATTCACCTAACTTCAAAATCGTGTGTTTTATCTAAAATGTATTTGAAGATACTTAAGTGGAACACATGCATTTTTTATGCCATGCACCCTTAAGTTCTTCATAATCACTTTTGTGTTCCTCATTCACCTCAGTGACTTATATTTTCTCTATTCTCAAACCATGATCATTCTTATTTTATACATGCACTAGATTTTTTTTATTGCCAGTAGGCAGCATATGTTGTATTTCATCATTATATGCAGACAACTTTTTTCTGGCCCTAAAAACACAAAACCAGGAAATTCCCAGTGGTGAAATTCCTCAACTTCAGCAAGGCCTTGACACTGGCTCTTACAGCCTTGTATGTGCTGTCAGAGCATCAAATTAAAGCTTCCATGTGTGAACTTCCCAGTTCTGGGCATAATGTGGTTCTCACTTGATTTTCAGTGATAAAAGTTGCACTCCTCTTTTATGGTTTCGTTGGCCAGTGTTGTAAGGAAAGTCATTCCATTAAATGTTTCAATGTTGTTGTGTTATCAAAATAATTGCTGTTTGTCTGCCCTCAGAAACACCAATTTGCAAGTTAAAAGCATAATTACATATAATTTCAGTGCAAAAATGAAAGTTGATGTTGTGGTTTAACCCTGGTGGGCAGGTGAGCCCTCACACCCGCTCACTCACTCCCCTTCAGTGGGAGAGGGAGGAGAATCAGAAGGGTAGAAGTGAGAAAACTTGTTTATGATTCTTGCCTCTTCCCCCTCTTGTTCTTGTGGCTGCTGTACTGCAGAACAGATCTGCTCTTCTGGTGCTGCCTCCTGCTTTGTCTGACACTCTGATCAAATCTGCTGGTATCTGGGTGCCAAAGTAGGTGGTTGTGGTTTTGTCCCAGAAAGCACCTAAATCCCACACATTGGCTTACTTCCTCTCCAGTGGACTGAGAGGGAGAATGGTAGGGTAAAAGTGGAAATTCATGGTTTGTGATAAAGAGTTTAATAAACTTAAAGAAAAAGAAACAGTCAGAAACAAACAAAAAAACCCCAAATGATAGAAAGCAGCCCCATCTGACCAGTGCCCAGTGAGTTCCTGAGAAATGGCAACACAGCCAAATGTCCTTCTTGGCTTTTACTTATAGCACCATGTGCTTTGGGGTATCCCGGGTCAGCTGTCCCTGCTGTGTGCCCTCCCATGTCCTTGTGCACCCCCAGCCTCTTGCTGGTGGGGTGTTCTGAGAGACAGTGAAGTCCTTCAGCCCAATGGCTGAAGCATCCCTGGGTTGCCAACACTGTTTTGATCAAAAGCCCAAACCACAGCCCATATTGTGAAGGAGTCTATCCCAGCCAAAACCAGCACCAGACTGGTACATTTTGGGACACCAGTTGAAATTCAAGTCTGTGTTACAGATTTGATTAAAGAGGAGAATGAGGTTTGTGCAGTTATATGGAGATGTGTGTTGAGTTAGCCTTAAAATACAGAAAGCAAGATAAATAGAATTAGCTTCATGTGTAAATTCACCTGAAGACTCGGGTAATTAGGAAGCACTGGGGAGAGGAGCAGTAAGACACTATTTGAGTGACTGGTTCTGTGGTCATTTGACACGTCACAGTGTGACTTTCAGCAGGTCTCCCAAGTTGTTTCAGGACTGTTTGTTGATCAGTAATATTTGTAAGGCCTGATGTTTTGTCCTCCAATTTGGGAAGACTGATTCCAGAAAAAAATATGTAAGGATTAAATATTTTTTTAAAAGAGTAAAGGTACCTACTTTTGTTTCTTGCTCAGTAGTAATTGCTTCCTACAAGACAGTGCTGTCTAGTTTCAAATCCCATTCTGAGCCAGTTAATACATCCAGCCCTTAAAATCTTGAAGCATGGACTTACTTATGCAGCTCTAGAAATCCAAAAGTATTTTCTGATTACTTTCTGTGGTTGTTTCTTGACTGCTGCTCCCTTAATGCTGCACTTTGTCAAGATCATCATGTAGTCATTCCTTGGCCATTCTGTGCCATGCCTGCTCTTAGAGAGTTTCTCATAGACCTGTTCCCTTTCAGATTTTCATTTCTCAGCTGGAGAGTTATCAATTTAATGCAGTTTGGATTTTCAGTATCAACACTGTGTACTACTACTTGATCTTCTGAAGAGATCTGAGTCTATTTAGGCAATACTGCCGTGTCCATGAATTACAAACCTTATAAATGAAAATTCTGATCTAACACTTCATTCAGAAGAATTTTAGAATTCACATTTTGTTCAAGCTGCTGTTGTTCATGTCTGTCCTCTCCTGAGTTCCTCAGCCCACACCCTCACCCCAACCTTCTGTTTGTATCATCAACCAGCTGCTCACAGAATAAGATAAGAAACAATGATGAGATAATACATATCTTGTGAAATTATGATTTATAAGCTCTACTAGGTGTACTAGAATTGATGTATATGGAACTACAGTACTGCATAATAAAAATGCACTGTACAAATACAAAACAAAGAGAAGCATTAATATAATAGGATGAAAAAAACGATAAAAGATCATGAAATGCAATTACTGTGAGAGACAGAAATTGCTGTACAAACACCTCCGTGGTATGCTGAAATATTTAAGAAAAAAGGCAGTTACCATCATATCTTTATGAAATTACATGTTTGTGAGAATCTTTCTTTTGAAGGTGAAGCCCCCTAATTAAAGAAAAAGAAAGAAAACAGAATAGACTGGCTAGTCATTGTAATTTGTTTAACGTGTTTATATCCAGTTCCATCAAATCTGAATGATGTAAAATCACATCAAAATTAAACCAAGTTTATATCTAGCAGAGGTGAAGCCTTATGTTTACTTTATTCAGTCAGAGTATTATGAGTATCTTCTGTAAAATCAGAATATTACATGGAATTAGTAAAAATACACACAGATTTGGCATTAAAAGTCCCATGATCCATTAGAGAAGTTGCTGTAGTCATATTAAAACCAACTTCTTTACACCTGCTTGAGGTGTAAAGAAGTACACTTGAGCAGTACTGTTTGTATGTGTCAAGATAATAAATTCTTATTTTACAGAGCTTGGTCTCTGGCCTCTATTTCTTTCACCTTTCCAGTTTGTTTTGCCAGACATTTAAGTTGTTCATGGTTGTGCTGGTTTAGTCATCTTTTTGCCCGACATCCCCCACCTTCAGCTCTGTGGTTTTTGAGAAATGATACAGTTTGAAATTTGTTTGTGCCTAAATACATAAAGTTGTTTAGTTTTAATCTGAGAGTATAGCTGTAGCTATGAAACGTTGCTGTTACATTGCTATTCACATGGCATCAGCAGTTGTCAAGGTTATTTTAATCACATGGAAAGAAAAGTCTCCTGCCATGGAGAAAAAATGCAGCTGGAATGTGTGGCTTTGGAAATCTAGGAGTAGGCCAGTGGCTGAGCCTGGCTGATCTTTTTGCTCTGTTCTGTGAGTTTATGTTCCCTGATGAACTACTTTGTGTAGCTGCAGTCAGCAAATCTGTCATATTGAAGGAAATCTGAGGAAATACCCACGTGTCATCTCTCCTTCATTTATTTTGAATTTTCTGAAAGCATTACTTGCTTTTTTCTCAGGTGTTTGACCTTGATGCTCATTAAAATGTTGGAAATACAAGGGTCTTAGTAAGATTGAGTATTTTAGTTTTGCTGCTTAATAAAACTGAGTGTATTCTGTACTTAAAACTGAATTGATAGCTGTTGTATTCTTCACCTCATTTTTAAGAAACATGTTGTTAAATTTTGAAACATTTTCTTTAAAAATACATTTATAAATGTAGTTAAAATACTGATCTCTTGGAAACCTATTAAACAGAGAAAACCATAAAATACATTAAATCTGTAATGGTATCTGGATATTGCAAATAGGACAGAATTTTCTTTTTGCAAAATTCATTCATTATTTACATACGGAAGCTGCTAATATTAATGTGTATATACAAGTTTACTTTTACAGGTTCAAACCCCTTCATGGAAACCTCCCTAAAGAGTTAGTGTTCTAGTTTAGTCCAACACAAAATGTCTGAGAGCTTCCTAATTTGTTTTCTTGGATAAACAAGAGCGAAAATATGCTTCTGAAAAATAACTTCTCGTTTTCACAAACAGAAGTAAGACTTCTCATTTTTCTTAACAGGAGGAAAGATGCAGAATTAGTAGCTGTAGGGCAGAGGATTTTGTGATCTGAAATTGGTGACCTGGAGTGATAGGAATTCATTTAAACATTCAAATCATAGACTTCTTTCTCACGTAGCTGGAGTGAGGAGTGGTGGTGGATAGTCGCTCTTGAGCATATTGGCCAAGTTTTATGTCTGAAGTGCTCTCCAGGTTTAGGTTTGACTCTCCATGAAGTTTTCTGCAAATCAGTTGGAATACAGTCTTACGGACACTTCTGGACATCAGGAAATACATAACTGGGTCTAGGCAGCTGTTAAATGATGAAAATATGAGCATGACCTCATTGCACGTGTGAATGATCTCTGTCCAATAACAGGATGGGGTTTGTAGCTGCGATGTGATGTAGACAAACCGGAACATGTGATAAGGCACAAAACAGACAGTGAAAATTATGAGGACAATGAAGGAGTTTCTTGCTGTCTGGGTGTATTTTCCTGCGTTGGGAAAATTTGCCCTTCTCCTCGAAATTTTCAGAAGGTTCTTGGCAATTTTAACATACGAGAGTATCAAAAGGAAAAAAACTATCCAAAAAATCAGTACAGTGATATAATTTAAAATTGCTTCTGTCTTCTCTCCCTTCTGTTTGCTTCGGTAATGAAAGCACTTGGTAGAGTTGCTGACCTCAGTCTTAAAGAAAGATGGTGCAACTACCACAATAAATCCTGTCACCGCAATCGCCCACACCGTGCAGCAAATCTGCACGCTCCGGGTAGTGGTTAACATCTTCGGGCGCTTCACAGACTTATTTATTTTTATATAACGATCCAGACTAATTAGTCCCAGCAGTACTATGCTAATGTACATGTTCATGTAAAACAGAGTTCCCACAACCTTGCAGAAAATCTTCCCGAACATCCAGCGGTTGGTGGCATGATAGAGGATCCGAAAGGGAAGACAGAAGATCAGCAGAAGGTCTGCAACAGCTACGTTTAGCAAGTAGACTTGGATGGAATTCCTTTTCTGATGAATGCACAGGAAAGCAAACAGGGCTATAATATTTCCGACCAATCCAAAGACAAAAATAATGGAGTAAAAAACAATCAAAGCGAGAGATAGTGAGTTGTTGTCATCCAAGGAACAGCTGGCACCATTGTGGCTTTCTGAGGCGTTTATGGTCAGGTTGGTTTGGTCGCTCCAGAAATCTTCCTTGTGTGGACCAATGGTTGGTAAATCAGCTGAAGTTGCAGCCATCATTTGCAAAGGGTTTTTAGCTGTTCTGCAAAGAAACAAAGAAACAGATTTTATTCTTTTGTTTTAAGAATAAAATCTCCATTCGTCTGTTTGCTTTATTGCCTGCAGTCTAATGTGATATAAACATAAAAGGTCGTAGCTAAAAGGAATACATGCACCAAAGTATTGGTGTAGCTGAATGGAAGGAGTTTCAGCCAGATATAAAATAATAAAATAAATAAAATAAGTAAGTCTGGGTAATCTGCAGGCAAGAAAGAACAGATAGTGTAGAGTACTCGCACAGATACCTATTTCTGTAATTACAGCATCATTAACTGTCTTGTGTTGTTTTAAAAGTCAACTGTTACATTTTCCTGCAAACTTAAGAATTTTTTTTAGCTATAACAGCAAATAATGTTTTTAAGTCTGCTTCTTAGTACCAGCATTTCTAGAACAGAAAATTTTTTAACTAAGGTACAGGGACAGGTAAGCATAACTAAGTATTCTCAGTGTTGATACAAAGTACATAGAAGTATATCAAAACAAGTCTAAACTCATCTATGTTAAATACTTCAAATCTCTCACATGCAACTCACTGGTTCTCAATTAAGAAAGCATTCATCAATTAATATTTATTTGGCTATGTACTGTGTTATAAGTAACCCTGTGAGACAGTATTATTGCAGCAGCTTGTCTTTAATAGTCTGTCCCTTCACATAAGTTTGTTTTTTTCTTTTCTTGACCATTCACAAATCAGTATTACACAAATAAACTACTATCAGCTGGAAATCACATTAATGCAGTAACAGGTTGTTTTCAAACCTTCCTTGTTTAGATGGTTTTCTTTGCTCATTGGATAGTTTTTAATTTCACTAAGCTTATTGCTGACTAGGAAGGTACAATATGAAAGTCAGAAGTCAGCCTTGACCAAGGAAGGGAAACCAGAAAAGTGTGTGGTTTGGAGAGCCAGTCACATGAAGGCGTTTAAAGTGATGGTTATCACTGATGAGAAAAGTTTTCAGCTTGTTTATCGCAGCAACAAGAAATGCCATAAAAAAGTTTATTTAGAATATTTTTGTTTTACAGAGGAAAGAGGTTTTTTCCCGTAATCTCGCAAAAGTTTCAGAAGTGGTTTTGGCCCTCTTAACTTAGCTGTCTGGCAACTGTTACGGAAAAAAAAACCCCAACCAAAAAATACTGCTGTATGTGTAATCTTAAAATAGCTTTTATGCTAGGTCTGTGTCTAGGCCATGCAATTTGCATGCTAAGTCTTAAAAAATGCAAATTTACATTTAATTCTGTGATGCAGCCACGGCAGTAAAAATGGCAACACTTCAGGTAAAATTCTCTAGAAAACCTAATGGACTTACAGAATCTGAATTCTTGAGAGTCTAAAATATTTTAACATCCTGTGTTGTCTGACCCTACAATTGCATTGAACTGGTAGGGTACAGTTTCAAAAACAGCTGTTCTCACACTTGCCACATAATATTGTCAGGGCAAGTAATTCCAAGAGTTTGATTTCAAACTGCAATGCTTTCAAATACATCTTGAAACCCATCTACTGCTATGACTTCATGTTTAAATTGCTTTTCTGTGAAAATGTTTGATCTGGGGACTTGGATAAGCAGTGACAAGTTTAGATCAATGAGAGGAAAACTTGGGTTATGCTGCAAATGGATTGGAAACAAAAAACTTTTCGCTGTCGTAAGTTGTGTCACTTCTAAGCAAGCAGATGTGCTTGAAGTTAGGTACACTTAGAAAAGGATTTGGAGGTCAGTAACACTCTGCAGTTAAGAGAAATGTTAGTAGAGATCAATTTTACTGCAGCTTAAGTATAAAAGAAGCCACTTACCATTTATTTGTTAAGTTCTGCTGGTTTTCAAAACCACTGGTGAAGACGGAGGAGAAACGTGCAGATCCTCGTATTAGAAAGCTACAGCAGCAGCTTCTCTCTGAAAGTGGTGAGCTCCAGCTGACTCGTGCAATTGGCAACAAGGGGAAGTTTTAACTGGTGTTGCAACTGGTTTGCTCTGTTTTTTTTAAACGCATTTTTGACTGGCAATACACGATTTATTTGAGCTCTGCTGGGAGAGGTTCTCTAATAAATTTTTCTCAGTTTTGCTCTGAATTGGAGATTCGAAAATTTTTTTTTTTTTTTTTCGGAGACTTTGTTTCTGGTGAGCAGTGCCAGTGGCTTTTTTGGGTGGTGATGATGATGTTGGTATAGTCTGTTATCTCTTTAATACTTCATGGAAGTAATGTCACTTTTTCCAGTGTAGGGTAAAGATAAATCTGCACCACAGTAGAATGGTACATTTTGTTAATGTTTGTATCGTTCTCCCATCTACCTTTCTCCTTGCCTGGGATTAGAATTGTTGCTTTTTCTCACTCAAAATGACAGTGATGAGAGGATGTGAAAGTGCCCAAAGTGTGCAGCTTAACCATTTCACTGAGGCAGAAGTGAAATATAATACACAGCAATAGTGCCACCTGGTAATACTCTTTCAAGTGGGGCATAAGGAATTGAAAATTACAGTTATAAATTGGAAATTAAGGAGTGGATTCTAGAAGATGTCATATGACAAGGCCTAAATTTAGTGAAGATCTCAAGAACATTGTCTTGAAGGTCTTTGAACTCATATAATTTAAACTTTTACAAAAAGATGTAGGTGTTAGTGATGATAACTTCACAGGTAGTCAGACTGAACTTCTGGTAGCTTCTGTGCACTCTTTTGAGTTCTTAGTTTTGCAATTTAAGCAGTAATGTATTCTTGGGAAGTAGTACACAGATTTGATTCTTCATTTTAAATAATATGGTATTGAAAAGAGAGGCTTTGAGTTAAATGCAGAACATTCTAAATTAAAAGCAATTGTTTGGGTATGTGTATTGAATACCAAACTGTGTTCTGATAGATTTTGTCTGTATGTTGCTTCCTCCTACAGCATTCAGTACCCATCCGAATTGTTGTATAATGTTATTTCGTTTTTATACCTTACACCTCACTCTTATTTGTGGAAAATCAAAGGTATAGATGGCTATGGCTAGAATCTGGTTTAGACACCTAAAGGATATCTCTCACTGGAATGAATATCCCAGGGGTGTTCCTGTTCTTTCCTGCATTTGAGAAGTGCTGAGTGGATTCTGTGATTAAGGCTCAAAATGGTGTTTTATGTTCTCTGGGAAGGATAAGACCCCACAAAACATATCATAGGCAGGATATTTCAGTTGAGCAATTGAAACAGTGTAAGGGTTAATAGGATGAAAGACAAAAGGAAAACTAATACCAGGTAAGAAGCTATAGACATGAAATTTTTATCTCCATTTTATCATGATTTCACTTTGTGTTCCATGCTAGTTCTGATAAGTTCCGAAAGATTTTGCTATGCCTGGGGCAATAGAAAGGAAGCCAGTGTAGAAAAAGGAGTCCATGCCAGAAAAAGAAGATAACTGAAATTAAGAAATTACTAAAAAAACCCAAAATCTAACTTCTGCTCACAGATTTATGAAAGTAAGTTCTAAAATACAGGTTGCATTTCTCAAACAATGTAATAATTTGTCTGGATTTTTGTCTTTTCAGCCACACTGTGTACTGCTTGCCTCAAAAGAGAATTCAGCCCCAGTAAAGCTTGGTGGCTTTGGGGTAGCAATTCAGTTAGGAGAGTCTGGGCTAGTTGCTGGAGGTAAGAAATTTTCCTTCCAAGTTATTTAGTATTGTGCATGTTGTACTGCAGAGTTCTGTTCTTTTGACACAGCCTGGCCTGCAAATCAAGAGCTCAAAACCAATCTTTCAGCTAAAGACTTTGTTAACATGGTAAATGCACAGAGCCAAGCTAAATTGGTAATGGAATGTAATGTGCATTCACACATTGAGTATTAAATCCCTGTAAATGTTACTCAACAGGAACTCATGCTGCTTTGATTAAAATAAAACTGAAAAAAACCAAAGACTTTTCCACTTCAATACAAACTTTGGCTTGATTCTTCCATGCTTGGTAAAGCAAAGAAAATAAAAATGCAGTCATTGAAGCACTTGAGTAAGGACTTGTACAGCATTGTCAGTGCTCCTGTTTGATAGGCAATTCCTGTCAGAATGCTGTGCTGTTTAATAGCAAAATTTTACTAGTTTTCACATGTGATTCTTCTCTGTGTTTTAAAATTTCATTGTAATTATTGCATAAGACATCAATATCTTGATACATATGTATATTTTTGACTGTGTTTTGTTTTCTGTGGATTTTATTTCCTCTAGCTGCCTTCCATATTGTTCCAGACAATAGGGTTATGCTTTAATCAGCCTGCACAGATGAAGACCCAATCAATTTTCTGATGCTTTCATTGCCAGAGTAGGAGATCACAACAAAACATTTTGTTAGTTTTAATATTTTTTTCTTCAAAGTTAATAACTTCCTTCAGTACCATGCTTCTTTAAAAACTCAGATTTCCTAACTTAATCACTTAATGTTCTACGTCAATTTAACTTTTGTACATTTTTAAAAATAAAAGGCAAATCAAATATGAACATACCAACAGCTTCCATTCCTTTCCAGATATTGCTGATACCCTGGAAATATCCAAGTTTCTTATTAACTAGAGACATCTTTTCCAAGAAAATACCCATTCAGTTAAGCTGTAATAAAAAGGTCATTCCTTTCTTTGCTTTTCTTGTGTTACTCAAATTATCTGTACCTCAGCCACTGCTTTTTTTTAGGGGTAGTTTCTATGCTTTTGTTTATAATTGTCTCATTTTTCTTCTTTATGTTCTACTGAGAAACTTTACACATTTCTTGTTTCAGCCACTCTTCTGGAGGTAGTCAGATGCAGTGTACTTTCAGACTACCAATTGTCTAGCAAGAAACATTCAAGTTCAACTTTGAAAAAACAAAATTACTGCATTTTTCCCAAAATTTGCCATGGCCTTCCTTTTGTGTTGCTGTTCCCAGTGCTGTGATCCCACTCACTGTTCCTGTGCTCAGCCTCCATGCAGTGGTCAGTGCTGAGGGTTCTGTTTGCAGCTCTTACAGAAGATCTCAAACCTCATCACTGTGATATTGATCAGTATCTTTTGCTTCTTCCACCTCAACTTCTGCCATGTTGGTCTGCCTTCACACACTTTTTTTTTTTCCTTTTTCTCAACTGATATTTCCAATTTGCAGCCTTTTCATTGGCACTTGTTGCTTTCAGCTCCAAATTCTACTCATTTTCAGAGATACCCAGAGTAACTCCACTTCATTTATGTAGTGTGGGAATTCTGCTTAACAGACTCCTCTCTTTCTTCTCATCTTGCATTCCAGTCTTTAAAGCACAAACTGTCTCTGCTATCTGGCAGTTCTTTTCCCTGCTGGAATCCTACCTGAAGACAAACTACTAGACTGCTCCCTACACAGAACTGGCAATATGTGTTATATGAAGGCTGTTGATACTGGCTCTTTGAACTGGGCCATAAATTTCTTATAAATCAGTGTTTATCTACACATTTGTTTAAGGGTGTTATTCATGTGCCCTATGGATAAGTTTTGTCTTAACAATAACAATAATTTACAGGCACTTCTTATTTCTCAATTGTCTCATAAATAAAGTAGAAACTCTCCAAATAGAGAAGTCTGGGCAGTATCATAACCCACATGTTCACTTTCACATTGCTTTTCTAATTTTTAGTGCAAAGCATTGATTCCTCTTGACGTAGTCAATTATTTCCCTTTTAATGTGGCATTATTTCCCTTTTAGTATGACAGTGCCTGCATTTGGTGGTTAGTACATCAAAAAATGAAATTCTCTATTAAATAAAATCTATCATGGCATTAAGAAAGTTTTACTGACCTGAAATCCCTAGTGTTTTGTTCATGCTGTTTTTCCTACTTTTGTACACCTGGCATTCCCAGATTCTGTGTAGCCCCAGGAGAACAAACTAAATGGAATTTTTTCCCTCAGTGTGTTTGAAGCCAGCCTTCAAGCTTACAGCTTTTGCCTTGTTTGGGACTGTAACATTTTTTGATTTGACAAAGATCTTTAGATGTCAGGGTATGCATAAATTTCTGGGGAAGGATTTATGTAGTAAGTTAAATTAAACCCCGGGTAATATAGAAGTCCAAAGACAGACTTGAGAAGTTTAGAAGGATTGTAACTACAGGGTTCTTTCAATGGTAGATGGCTTGTTTTTATCACTCAAAAGTTTAATTATTATTTACTTTATGAAAGTAAAATAAAGTACCAGAAAAAAGGACGTAGCCATAACTCATGTCTTCATAAGGCCAGAGGGTAAAATGTAAGGAAATATTGTTTGTTCCACTCCATTTGCCCATAAGCTCCAATAAATGGCTAAGAATCGTGTGTTGTCATCTGAGTTACAGGGAATAGGTTTCATGAGCCACCAATCTCTGAAGACCTCTTTTTGCTTCAGGTCTTATGATCAGAAGTGGAAAATTGTGCTATGGGCTCCACTAGAACCCTTGAAATAAGTACTTTTAAAGGAACTTTGGCAGTATACACAGGAGTTAGAGGTCATCATCATTTATAAGTGAAATCCTTTATGGAACAGCACGTAGACAGTAAACAGTCTGTGTTGCATTGTTCGGATGCATCTGGAGTAGTGGACCCTCTGGGAAGTCAGTGATTTAATAGGCTAATCTCCCTTTATGATCTCTGTCTCCTTCCTTGGAGAGTTTTTCTTGCAGAGCATAGTATGAATTGTCACAATATTTTCTTAAATGTGACATCAGATTTATCTGGTATCAAGTATCCTAGATGCTAAATCTTGGGAGTTTTAGCTAGTATATGGTATAAAAGTCTGAAGGAACAAAAAGCATGGAGTTCACAACTGGTATTTCCTTCACTTAATCTACTTAATTTCTCCTGGTTTCAACTAGTACAAAAAAAGATAACTGCATAGACCTAAGTAGGATATGAGGTTCTTTATTTGTGGATAGTTAACTGCCTTTCACGTTTCCCCTTCAGCAGCAAAATGTCACAGATACCATAATGCTAATCCAGTCCAGTATCAGTTTTCATTAGTTAGATGCCCTAGGCTGCCTCAGTATCCTGTACTATCCTAATGTAAATTATCATCTTACTGGAAAACATCTTATGTGTTCTTAGTTAAAGTACAGCACATAAATACCAAGTGCTCTTGGTTCCTTGTGAGCTGCATTTTTAGACTTACTACAAAAACAGCAAAGGAAGGCATTTCCATTAATTTCCCTCTAAATAAGACTATGGAATAGGGAGAAGGGGGCAGAATTTTTTAAGTTCCTTATTTTTTGTTTTGTTCTCATCAATGTAAAAATGATCACAGAATGGTTTGGGTTGGAAAGGGACCTTTAAAAAGGTCATCCAGTCCAGCCCCCTGCTATGAGCAGAACACCTTCCACTAAGGGAGGTTGCTCAGAGCAACCTGTCCTTGAATGTTACTAGGGATGGAGCATCTGCCACCTCTCTGGGCAAAATCTTCAGTGCTTCACCAAACTGGATCTTGGTGGTTTTATAAACCCCAGGTTAGAAAACCCTTTTTTTTGTTGTTTTTGATGTTGGAGGGGTTTTATACTGCACTGACTCTTTATCCTTTTCATCATCAATGTCTGATCAGTATTTCAAAGCTTTCATTTCTTTTCCAAGGAGAAGTAAATTTTGTAAGCTGAAGTCCTACACTAGTATTCTTCTTTCTCTTACACTTCCTTTTTTTCCTGAAAAATAAAATACTGTGAGTCCCTTCACAGCTTTGCCTTTAAGAGACTGTTATATTTAAAAGATACAGCTGTTGTTTACTGTCTCACAGAAATTCCACTTCACATCTGGGCTGATTTGAGAGTGCTTACAGGAGGCTAATGTGTTGAGAAATCATTTAGGTTTACTTCCTCCATCATAGTTTTATGGCAGAAAAGGCCATTGAATTAATTATAATTTGTCTCATTAGCATGTGAGCTTTGCTTTGTTTTCTGGATACTCATATCCAGTTGTCTGCTGGTGCATCTTTTAAACACATTTTCTTCAGACAATCTTCTGTGCTGAAGCTGAATTACCCCTTTACCCCCCACACTTTTTTTCCTTTTTTTAATCTACTCATCTTCTCTGTACACCTGCTTTAAACATCTCTATTGTCTGGAGTAATGTGGAAAGGAATTAAGAGTAGTAAAGTACTGCCCTATCTGATCTGTCATATGTGATTCTTGGATTCCTTCCACATTATTCTGGACATCCCACTCTTTTAGAAACACCTTAATTTGTGAGCATATTTCTTATTACACTATTGTGAGAGGTCAGATGGTGATGTTTATTAGTACCTCACTTTTTTTTTCCTAAAAATTATTTGTTCCAGTTGTTTCCTTATACATCGTTCAGATACTACTGCTGTTGAAAGACTCTCCTTCTGATATCTTGATCATCAATCCCCTGCCTTAGGGATGACAAAATCTGATTGGGTCTCTGTATATACTCTTCTTCTTGTGGAAAGCATAGCCCTATTGTCTGGAATAATATGGAAAGAGTCATAGAAACTAAATTATCAAAGGTAAGTCAAAATTTATCTTTAGTGCTTGTAAATGATGTCAGATTGACAGCGCCTGAAGACTGAAGCTCTCTGTTTATCCACAGTAAAAATCAGCAAAATTAGCAACTTTATAAATTTACAGGCAACCAACATGCCTTAAAAACTGACTGGTAATAAAGTTTACCTCTAGAAATAAGGTATCCTTAGAAGTGTAACCTAGATGTATCTGTCCAGGTACTGAGTGCTTCCTAACTCAGCAAACACTTTGATGTGGGTGTTATAGTGAAATGGATAGAGACAGGTATCACGTTGACCTCATGCCACTGTTGAGTCTTTGTATAGTGATGATTTTAAGCTAATGCCATTCTAGAACAGAGAAGAAGAACCTAAAAGCACACAGAAAATTGATTCGTCTTCCATATGATTTCTTCTCATGTATGGGTACAACTAAAAATCCTCTTTGTGTGCATGCATGCAATCTATATTCAATTAAAATGTTTTTTTCATGCACAGTCATTTGAATATATCCATGAGTGTGCTTATATTCTGAAGAGTAAAAAGCCTGTGGAAGGCAGAAGTTACCTGTTTTAGAGAAAAGTGCCTTTGCTTACTGTTCTTACACTGCCTCCAAAAAGATGCAGACTTTCTCCCAAAATACCAAAGAAAATTCAAAAGCTTCTAAATATTTTAAAACTGAATTGTTGAGAAGAATTTTAAAATTTTATATTGGACATGTTTAGAAGGCAAAGTTTCTTCTAAGTAATTTTCAGCAGAAGTGATATTCGATGTAAAGAGCAGTGAATACCCATGGTTTTAGACAATTTTGCCGTCTGTTGACTGTATTTATGCTTTTACTGATATTCCTTACAGTTCTTGTAGTTGTAACATAGGAGAACTCCCCATCTCTGTAAGTTCATGTCTGCACTTTGTTCATTTTGCTGAGCTAAGTGCAGTGCAAAGGTGCAGCTCAATAGTCCTTGCTCAGGTCAGTTTTTAGAATAACTTCAAAATCATCATTTGCTCCTTCGATGAACCCATTGGAGTGGTCACAAGGATAACAGCTGGCCCAGAAATTACTTTTAAGATTCCAAAACATATGTACATATATATGCATTTTTTTAATCCTGTTTGACTGGACAGCTCAGTCTCAACCAGTTGAGTTTCTGTTTCTTCTGGGTTTGCTTTTTCATGGACATAGAATTGTGATTTCCACCACCATAAGTATCCACCTCATCCCTCTCATCTAAAGTATCAGCATCTTGTAATCAGCACTAACAAGGTTGCAAAGCCAGATGTGTCTCTGACTCTTTCCACTAATTATAATCTAGCAGTGGTAAATGGCAGGATTTCATTAATCTAGCCTAGTCATCTTTTTCATTTCTTTTGTATTTATGGAGTTCTCGTTTTAAATTTAAAAGTGAGTATTAGGGTTTAGTAGCACTGATTTTTCAGTTTGCTTTTAAGTAACATCCATTTCTCATCTGGTTTATGGCAGCAGCCTGGTGGGGACTTAAGCAGCTGTGTAGTGTTTCGTTTTACTAAACCACTCTATTCCTTCTGCTCCATAACAAGCAGTTCATCAAAGTGGATTTTTATTGAGTCCTGGGTTTGGACCAGGCCAACAAAGATCGAGTTCTTCTACCTGTGATGGAAGAAACACCTTCTAACTTCCAGGGGAGCAGAAAGAAGATGTGTGATGATCAGAGAGGGACTGGTTTTTAATCATCACTTGTCTGTCTGTAAGAGCCCTTGAGCACTAAGTGAAGGTGCAGCCTCACATTCTGATGTGAGGTCGCCAGATGAAGCAAAATAGGAACTTTGAAGTGTTAAATAGATTTGGATAGTGGGAAACAAAGACAAAAATTAAACCATGTCCTCTCCTCACCTTCCAGGTTCAGCTTCACTCCCTCATTCCTGACACACTCCCCAACCCGAAGTGGTTCAGGGAGGATGGGAAGTGGCAGTTCCCAAGCTCCTCACTTGCTGGACAGTTTTTTTCCCTTTCTTACACACACTTTCCCTGCAGCACCACTGTCCTGACTGCTGGGCTGAGCTGTGCCCTGCAGTGATCCCATTGCAACTGTCTGTGTCTGGCATGGAGCAGCTCCAGCTCTCCTCCCAGAGACCACCCCTGCAGCCCCAGTTCCAGCACCTCGACATCTAAATTCCTACACTCTGTCATGCTATTGGATTGCTTTTATAGCATGTGTTGTTGCAAAATATGCTGTTTACACCAGGAGAAAATGTAATGTTTGCAAGGACACAACATGTTCTGTGGGTTACCCTTCACTGTAGTGAAATGTAGCAGATGTAAATGCACTGACAAAAAACCTAAAGCCAAAACCCAAACCTTTAAGTGTTGTCAGCCTTTAAGCACATAGTCATTTTTGTACCTTTGCAATTTCCTATTGCAACCACAAAAAGTCCCCGAGCTTAGAGGAGTGGCACATAATTGTTGAAAATACACATTAAATCAACTTAGATATCATTTGATATATAAGGTTCATGGTTTCATTTGCTACTTTATCCAGACAGCTGTAGCTTAGTGCCTCTTTTAAATAGCTTGTTACTCCTTGTGATATTTTGTCTTCTGCTGACTTCTCCTGTTTGTCTTTGGAGTAATCTCTCTTCTCCACACTTGTCAGATTTTATAACAGCAATTATAAAGCATGGTGGGAAGGCAGAATTTTCAGGGACTATACGATTTTCCATTTGTATTGATTAAAAAGATTTAAGTGAGTTTTAGTACCACAAAACATTTTTTTTTTCAACATGTAGGAAAGGTTACACCTGCTCCAAAATTGCAAATGGGTTCTCTGTACCCAAGTCTCAGAAAGTTTCCACTGAGGCACACAAAGACTTGGGTAAACCAGGCTGCTCTGTGGTCTCTGATGATCTGAGTTAAAGGTTTCCAGTCTATGGTAGGTACACCACGAACATCATGTGAGCATCTGAGGGATAGAAAAATGCTCTTTGAACAGGCAGGTGTTGCTGCTTATGCACAGGCATAACCTGATACAGAGCTGAAAATGCTGATCTTTTTCCTGTCACCAGTGGTGGCATCCAAAGGGGAAAAAAGTGATGAAACCTTATAGATAAAATATTTTAGGCACATAAAAAAGGCAAAAAAAACCCCACAGCAACTTAGGTATACTGGATGTGTATATAATTTCCATTTTCCTTGTCTTCTCTGCCACCAGGTATCTAAAAGAGGGAGAGTCATCTAAGGAGATAATTCTTTACTTCATATATGGGATCTTGAAGGTTTGGCTTTGAGGTTTCTCGGTTAGGCTGAAATTACACTCTACACCTACAGAGTTTGTGCAGCCCACAAGAAGAATGAGTCATCTTTCCCCATGTGCATCTCCTTCTCTGTCCAGGCTAAATATCCTTCCTCCTCCGCCTGTGATCTGAGGGAGGAGCTGGACTTGGCAGCATCTTGGTGATTTATTCTTTTTTAGCTCAGGCAGGAACTGCCCCTTTGCTGTCAGGTCAGACTGGACTGCAGGGACTTTTTAAGGTGCCAGCCTATCCTAGTGATGAGGTAGCATCCCTTTGTCACAGACAGATCCCCAATATTTGTTTGGCACAGGAATTAATTCCCTGATAACTGGGAATGAAAAGGTTTAACAGAAAGAATGAAGAAGTTTGGCCATGGTGGTGTTTTTCTCAGGAGTATGGTTAAAAAGCTGCTGTCTTCCTGACAATATTTTAATCATTGAGATGCAAAAGAGACTAATTAAGAGAACATGATCAGATCATATTCCTGCATTAGGTGGGATGAACAAAGGATGGTCTTTACTGAGGAAGCTGCTTCCAGGTAGTCTCCCAAGTGTGTTTGTTCCCAGTGCTGTGACTTAGCTGACTCCCTGCAGAGGGTGAGCAGGACAGGTTAATCAAGCAAGAGTCTCTTTACAAAGACAAGACTGAGTTAAATATGTGCCCTGCAAACACCTCTCATTCTCTGGGCTGCATTTTAGGCTCTCCTAACCAGCAGGTGCTGCAAGCCTGGACTGGAGCTTTTGAAATCCACTGTAGTAAGCAACAATAATTTATGAAGGGGTACTAGTGGTGACAGTTTGCTACACTGATGTTCTTTTTCTTCTGTTGGTACTTGGTGGAACTAGGGTAGTCCAAAGACTTCAGTGTTTGTAAGTGTCAGTGATAATCTGACCATTCCAAGCTTAATTTTTGCAATGGAAACAAAACTCTTTACAATGGGAAACATTTGTAAGGAGAAGGTAAAATGTTCGTTGCTTTTATTTGGCTTAATGTGTTACATAGAAATTGAATTAAGTTATTCTAATCAGTTTTATCTGCTCAAAATATCAGTTGGTAATAAATACATTCTGTTTTCATAGGAAAACATTAATTACACTCAATGAAAGCACTCTGTGAAACAAATTAGCTTTATCTTTTCATCTGCAGTAAGATACTAAGTAAGATACCCTCTTCAAATGAATCACACATTTGCTGGCATTTTGCATTTTTGTTGGCAGTTTCAGTAGACCAGCCAAGGTATGGGCAGAGCATCAGGCCAAACTCTGCTTTTGCCGATTAGATGCAGCTTTTTCAAGTTATCACTGTGGACTAGAACTTCAGAGTATCTTTGTATTTGCTCTTTGAATAATTTCTGTTTCAAAGATTGTCCAAATTGATGGGTTTGCTTTTATATGGTAAGTTTCACTGAAGAGTCTTAGTGCCTTTACAAGTATTGTTTCACAGTCTGCCAGCTAGGGTGGAATATTCCTCAATTTATAAAAGTAAAAATGAAGCAAAAGGGAAAATGCTGATTTATCTCACTGTATAGATATAAAAATATAAACTGAAGGTAAAAAGAATGGTGTTAAAAGGTTTAAACCATGAACGAAATCTATTAAAACCATTTTTGTTTAATGCAGTGATATTCTTCATTTCCGTGTTTGACACACATCTCTTTGACTCAATTTTCTTTTTATTTCCATTTAGGACGTGTAGGAACACCTCACTTTATGGCTCCAGAAGTGGTAAAAAGAGAACCATATGGGAAGCCTGTAGATGTTTGGGGTTGTGGTGTGATCCTGTTCATCCTGCTAAGTGGTTGTTTGCCTTTTTATGGAACCAAGGAAAGATTATTTGAAGGCATTATTAAAGGCAAATATAAGGTAAATGACAGAATACATGAATCCTTTTCCAGTGAGATGAGCTCTGTTGGTAAAATTTCTGGAAGTTGATTTTTGTATTTAGCTTGATTTAAATTCAAAACTTATGGAAATCTGTCACACAGGAAGAGAGATGAGTTTCCCTCCTCAGTCTGTCTTGTACCTGACGTGTTTTGTATCATTGCTAGGAATTAGAATATGGAAATATTTGCTCAGATTAAGTAATAAATGGGTGTTACAACCAGCTCCTAATTGTACATTGAGCCCAGCAGGAGGACAAGAGGTTTAGGTGTGAAGTAGAACATACTGTAACCTCAGATTTATAGGCTGCTTAAATTTCTTGGCCAACTAACAGAGCTGTCAGAAACATTCATCATCATATTGCCTTGATTTTAAACAAAATGCATGTTATTTTACAAATGCAAGCAGGCATTTTTCTTCTTAGTACAGTAGTGTGCAGTAAAGTGCAGCTGATGATTTAAAAGGAGGCATTTGCAACCAAGGGCAGGTCAGTGTGCACACAAGAGAAACTCTCACAGCATCAGCCCCCAGACCATTGTGGAGGCAAATTTAAAGCCTCAGCTTCACTGTTTCTGTGGGTTTGTCTTTAATACCAGCTTTGCTGTACTTTGGAACCAAGGCCATACATGAGCTGTGCATTAGCAAATCATGAATGGAAACTCCCAAAGCTGTCTGATTTATTATCTCACCTTACCTCCTGCTAAAATGTGAGTGACAGCAGTGTTACTGTACTTGGTCAGGAGCACATACTTCATTTTTTAGTATAATCCTAGAAACAGCAGCATTTCTTCGTGGCACTAATTTTGGGATTGCACAGACTGACAAATGTTCCATATTAATGAAGACTTCTTTATGGAATCTCTTAAGCAGCTACAACCTTCTGGAAGGATACAAGTTAACTTCTCTTTTTAGAAAAGAAAAAGTTACAGCCAGCACATTGTGTCCTCTTAGTTCCTTTTCTGTTCCTGTTTCCACAATAATTTGTCTATTCAGTGGAAATCCTGTCAAATTTGCAATTACCTTCATTTCATTAGAACTGAAAAAGAAATTATGAATCACAATAATGTGCATTTCATAACCAGATAACATTGCTAAGTGCCCTGATTCAAAGTGATCGTTTTTTGTAAAGACTGATTTTAAGTAAAACGAGCCTCTTTAAATGACCAGATTTTAACATTGAAAAGAGTCTGGTTATAATTTTGAATTTGCATTCAGTAAAGTTAGCTGTCTATCATCTAAATAAAACTTAGCTTCTTCATAAATTAAATACTAGAAATATCTTAAGGATATAATCCTTTATATCACATAAAGAATTTTCTTACTTTGGTGTGGTTTTATCAGGTGTCCATCATTTTGACTGGTTGGGGACACACCTGCATATATGCACAAAATGGGAATAAATTCTAAATCATCCTTCACATTGTATTTCCTAAAGTTCTGCTCTGAAAGTGTTGCTGGTATTGTCTTGTTCTTTTATGCTTTCCTAGTGGAAAAACTTAACTGTTGTGAAATTGAAAGGAATTTTTTATAGGGAAGAGTCGTTGTCCATAGCACCTTCAGGACAGGACCAGAGTAGTTCACAACAGGCATTCTCTTACTCCCTTCTTATCCAGAATCACTGGCATGAAATTGTGGGTTGAAACAGATAAATTCTCATGCCATATATTGATTTCAAGAGTAGATTTAATTTCTGCATTTATCATATGCATAATTAACAGTTAAACAGAGCTTAATTGTTTTTTGCTTTATCTAGTGAGTGGTCATTTTTATCTGAGCAGAATGTAGAGTAGGTAGAAATACTGTGATTATAACATAGTGCTAAGGATATGTCAGGGTTTTTGTTTTCAATTTTTGTGCCATTTCAATAGTAACTAGTGTTCAATTTTTACAAGTTATTGACAAACTCAGAAATTTTTGTTTGCATTCATTTACATGGAAATGTTAGCAAGCACCAACCACTGTTAAATCTCTGCAATTATTTTACATAAACACTAGGTTCTTTTCTACATTCTCATTACTAATTTAATTTTTTTTTTGCTCATAATCAGATGAATCCTAGGCAATGGAGCCATATCTCTGAAAGTGCCAAAGACCTGGTGCGCCGCATGCTTATGCTGGATCCAGCAGAAAGGATAACAGTGTATGAAGCACTGAATCACCCCTGGTTAAAGGTAGTAAAAGCAGCTGTTTGCATGCTAGTTTCCTATTTAAGGGAGAAAAACATGTATTTCTTTGTTTTTCTGAGCTTTTCAAAGTAGACGTGAACTGTACGAAACGTGGGATAATGTGCTTGAAATGCTTTGTAGGATTAGAGCCTGAGATTTTGATAATTGCCAGGCTTAAACTCTTGCATAAGAGCAAACTCAGTTGGACATCTTCAGCAGCACCAGAGTGCAGGGAATAGGGCTACATAGCTTAAAGAAGGTGTTAATGTGTCTTTCTGTGGCTCTCAAACTCCAGAGGGGTAATTTCTGATCTCCTTTTTTGCTCAGTCATATCTAAACCTCTTCCTGTTACTCATCTAGCCATGCACTCTACTGCTGTAGGTTATGCTACTGAACTGTGCTGCTTCCCTACATTAGATTCTTGAAAATATCTCACCAAAGGGGAAGGAAGTAGTGGAGTGTTGCTCCAAGGCCAGTGTGACTGCATAAAATTATATGACATCTGGTAATCAAACTGTTTTTCAGTGGTGGTAGATTTTGCAACACACTTTGAGCCAGTGGAAGAGTAGTTGCTGCACACTGAAGGTTTACAACAGGAGCAGGAGAAGATACAGCTGTAGCTTCTCAGCAGTCCATCACTAGTCTGTGCTAAACACTGGGGTTGGAGAATGATGAGTTGTGCTGCAGAGTTAAAAGGTGGAAAGTACTGGTTCAGAGCACTGTATTTTCTTTGGCAGAAGGTGATGAATTAACTACTTTTCTTAGTTATCCTTTGCTTCTTTTCTGTAGTGGATGTGCAGGGTAAAGGGAGTCATAATATCATGAACTTAAATAGCACACTTATTTTGAAAAGGGGCTTATCTGGTGTTTGCTGCTCTCTTTATGCTCTACATGAGACAAATAAAAACCCACAAAGAAGGAAGCTGGGAAGAACAAGATCATAATGCTCTTCTCCCTCCAAAAAATGGTGTAACCACCAGTGAATGGAGTCATTCTTCCACTTCTCTGCTCTTTCTGCCTCTGACTCTTGTATTCCAAGCTGCAGAACGGTCTGGCTTATAAGAGGAGGTGAGGAGTGTTCACCTCTCAGAACTGACAGTGGTTAATACAGCTCTTCTGAGTGTTGGGAAACTGCAGGTTGAAGCCATTCAAAGCACTCAAAAAGAGCCAAAGTTCTGTCTGTTCATCAGGGCTATACACAGTGTATCAAATATCAAAGCGTATGGAAATGAACACCATTATTTTGGAGCTCCAGAATATCATACAAACACAAGTGATCTGTTTTTACCTGCTTGTAACTGGACTTTTTCTTCACTTTGAGAGCATACCCACATTGAGATGCCAAAGCTAGAGCTTGGTTGAGGATCATTTTGGCAGAAGACGTGTAATTTTTGTAATTAGGTTTGTTAAAAAGTGTAATTTTTGTAATTAGGTTTGTTAAAAAGACAACTCTGTAAGGTGCATGTGCAAGTTCTGCCTGTGCAGCTTTGCACTTTTGGCATCCATAGTCTCTTTCTGATCGTGTTGATGTTTGTTGGAAGTCACACTGTTTAGTTTATGACAAGTTTGTTTGCAAGCTCAGGCCAGGCATTCTACTAGTCAGTCCTCTCATTTTTGCCTACAATAAACTGCCTTCTCTGCTGACTCAGAACTTTCTAAACCATTTATAGATAGGAGCAAATACAGCATGAGACAGAGACATCCTTAGTGCCATAGAGGGATTGCTGTGGTTTCACTCTGATTCAGGAGAAGCATGTGATAAACACATTAAATTAATGATTTTATATAGCTTCAGGGGGAAAAGGTAGTTGGCTGCTGCAAGTTTTGTCCCTTCTGTCACTGCAACTTTTCATTGACAAATTTTTCATCTGCATCTACAATGGAGAATTCTTCCTGTACCATCACCTGGCTGGCATTGAGTTGGCACTTCCTGCCCTGTTGAACATCTACCCCACCTCCCAAAATTACTGAAGTATCCAGCACCCTGTAAAAGAGTGCTTGAACATGTTGCTTCACTGAGGTTTGTGAATTCCAAAAAGCAGAACTAGTTTCTGCTGGTCAGCTTCAAAGTTTGGTGCTAGACACAGGCTGACAGCACAACAAAGACTGGGCTCTTACTACAAGGTGGGAAACAATTGCAAAAAGAAAATATCCTTGGTTCAAATTAAGAATTCTGTCAAAGTACTTCAATCCCTCTTAATTTCTTGAAGTTTTCCTTCAGTTGCAACAAATCCTCATTCTCCTTAGGATATTTATGAGCTGGTACTTTTCTTGTCCAGTTTCTAAGTGTCAAGAGGATATTAAAAGCCTGTGTTTAATGTTCTTTTGGTTTGTTTTTTGTGGGGTTTTTCAAGGAGAGAGATCGCTATGCATACAAGATTCATCTTCCAGAAACAGTAGAACAATTGAGAAAATTCAATGCAAGACGAAAACTAAAGGTAAACTGAATGTAGTGTTAAAACAATATAATTACACAACTCAAGTTTTATGTGATACTTGATTCATTTTTAAAAAGTGCTAAGAGAAATCCATGTTTTGAAGTTGGCAATAAAACAAAAAGTCACAAAAGGCCTTCACGGATGTTTATTGAAATGTTGTCTTAGAAAGGCCATTTGTCCTTTCTTTCTTAGTGCATAGTTTTCAAATTTCAGTGCAAATTGTCTGGTATCAGCCAAGGTGTAGATGAGGTCTTCATCTTCAATCAATTCAGTAATTCTGTGTAATACGAATTACTGGAGAGAATCATGCCATCACTTCTGTTATTGGTTGTATTACCTTTATAATAGAAGGAACACAGTAATTTTTAATGTCTTTGTTGAAGAAGAGCAAATACATATTCTTCAGTTTATCCTATTTATGTGTAAGTATATACTAGTTTATTTCTTAGCCATATTGAAAAAAATGTTAACATTTTAGCCCAAAACAACATGGTTTTCCTTTTGTTCCTGTCATGGAATGCTTAACAGAAACATTTCTGAATTCACTGAAAGATTCAGAAAATTATGACAGAAATGTGGAGCATTACAGTTCATGGGCTGTTTTGCAATTTGTAATAAAACTCAGAATCAGGTATTCACACTGAGCTACTGCTTTGCAAAAGTTTCGTGTAGCTGATGATGAGGATGCACAGTTGCCAGTTCATGAACAGCTTTCTCTTAAGTGGTTTGTATGCCCAGGTAACACTTCCATTAAAATGCTATCTAGTACATTTTAGAATATGACCTGATTCCTGTTCTAGGTGCAATTTCAGCTATTTCCCAGATTTCTTCCTGGGGAGGCCACTATATTTAGTTTCCTGAGCTTTTATACCTTCATTAGTTTTTAATGCCACTTTATCCAAAGCACTGTTCTGCAGTATGTTTCATGAAATTTGTCCATACTTCCATAACTGTGAGTGGTTAAAGTGTAATTTACTGGAACAAGTAAATATATGTCAGAGCAGGTAACCTTTTTTTCTGGGTTTGTAAATTCCCCTGTAGCACTCATTCTGGGACTCTGCAATTGTCTGTGTAACTGTGTTGTTTTTATATTGATGCATTATAGGTGTCAAAGTATACTAGTGCTGTCAGTGTCAAATTATGACAATTTCCAAAATAAAAACAGAGTGTTTTGCTGTAAAGAGTGAATTTTGATTCCTGCTAATCCACTCAGTCTAGGCAAGAGGAAAAGATAAAGAGATTAGTTATTTTGTTTACATTGTACTACAGTGTGAATTTATGCACAGTTACTATTTCAAAATGCATTCACATAAAGAACTGTTCTGCTGAATCCCCTTGCAAAGAATATATTTACTGTTTATTAGTGTATGACCAGCTCTTCTGTTAGATATGGTCACTGATAAAAGGGAGGCAGAGCTGAAGACTAAAAAATTTATTAGCTCTTCACTGAAAAGGTCAACACACAAGAGACCTCAGGAGATTGATCCAAGGTGTCTGGAAATGTTTCATTATCCTTCTTTGTGTAATTGAGACTGTGTGGGTGTTTTTATTCAGGGGGCAGTACTAGCAGCTGTGTCAAGCCACAAATTCAACTCCTTCTATGGTGACCCCCCTGAAGAGCTGCCAGACTTCTCTGAAGACCCCACCTCCTCAGGTATTTTAACAGAAAGTGTATTTACTGCAGTCAGCATGTCTAAGTCTATACTGAGCAGAGTACCACGTATTTACTAATTTCCTGAGATTCCATAAAATTGAATATTAAGTTAACATTTACATGTGAAAGAATAAATAATTTTCAGTCACAATGGCATTCACAGCTGGCAAAAAAGAAGAGAAAATCTCATCACAGTTTTAAGCTTCTACAGAAATTGTCTGATTTTTTAATTTTTATCTTGTATGTACATTTAATTACAAATAATGTTATAATCTCACATTTCTCTTTATATTACTTGAGTATAAAAGCTTATTGAAATTTTGTCTTGAATTCTTAGGCAGGAGCAACGCTCTAATACCTTACTAATAGTTACTTATAAAAAGAAACCATTATGTACCAAAGTTTCCTGACCTCCTGTTTTAGAGAACAATATGATTAAGGTGTGTCCTGTTTAAAGCACACTGGACAGTATTTCTGACCCCCAAATCTTCAGAGAGAGACAATACATGTACTCAGGGACCTCCCAGCATACCTCAAAGGGGAAGATAATATTTGTGCTGTGATCTAGGGCTTGGACAGGACAGTGACCTTACCCAAGCAATCCTTTTGTCCATAGCCCAGATTCAGAAATTTAAATAACCTGTCAGTCCCTAAACTAACACAGCCGTGTCTTAGTTTTATGTCTTAATTTTTACATAACATTGCTCAAAATATTTGCAGTGCAAAAGTCTAGGTTGGTCTGTCTGATCTAAAATTAGGATTTAGGATCAATGTAAATGAACCTTTAAGAAAAACTAAGACCAAAAGGACTGTCTTTAATTTTTCTAAGGAACTTAGGAGTACTGGCAGAATATTTTAGCTATATATTGACTTTTGTAGAAGACATTTCAGGAACTTAATTGTGTGTATTGATTTGCTGTGTGATCATTCTCTTGTCCCAATATTTTTATAGGTGGAAAATTATGTATTGACTGCATATACTAATTATTTATTTCCTTCCATTTCATATAAGCAAGTAATTATTATAAATTATTTCATTGTCATTAATGTAAGAATTATATGCCCCATAAGAATGGGGGCAACTTTTCTTGGTTGAAATTCTCCAATTTTATTTCTTGGAATCCAAATTCAAGCACTAAAATTAAAAGATTGCTTCGTCCTTACACATGAGCACTGTTCATAGTTCCCATAGAAATGAATGAGAATCTCAGATCATTTATTGCAAAAGGGTAATCAAAGCCTCATGGCTTAAGTTCAGCCAGACAGCTTTTGGGTACTTGTACTTGCAGTTAAGGATCTACCTATTCTTTGAAGAAAGAATACGTCAGTTTTACTTCACCTAGAGCTCCTTGCAGTGCCTTAATTTTTGTTTCCATCTACTTCCCCCATTTCAGTGGTGAATGGCCACCAACATGACTGGCAGTGGCAACTTTCCTAATCTGGAAACAGCAGTTCTGCTTTCCAGTTTCAGTCTCACATCAACAGGACATGTGTCTTCCTCTGAGTGATGTAATTGCAGATATCACTATAAAGGAAAGTTCTAAGTTCTATTTTTTTCTGCTCACAGAATACTTGAATCCATTGCACACATCAGTTGTACAGAATATCTGTGTTGGATCCATTGTTAGCTTGTGTTCATCTCTGAAATAACTGAAACAAAAGCTTGGAATTCTCAGGAAAGCAGTTATTCTCTAACCTGACATTGTTGATCAGACTGATGGGGGATCACAGTGATCAGGAAACCATGCTGAGTGGGTAATTTTCATTATGTTTCTCTGACCCACTACTTTAGCTGATAAAATATTTAGTATTGGACACTGAGCCTTGCAAGAAAAGACTCTACAACTCTTTCAGCTTCTGAAATTCCTAGATACGGAAATCTATTTTGTCTCTTCTTCATAAGTACACTAATAATATTTTCAAATATTTCTAGCTTGTAGGATGGGTCTTGTGATGATTCTGAACCAAGCTAGTTTGGAGAAATTAAACATAAAACTCAAGAATTGCAGTAGAAACTTGATTATCTTAAGGTTATTTAAGTTTCCTTCCTAATATCTCATAATGTTATTCCAGACCATAAACTCTTAATGAGGAGCATTTAATATTTTAGGTCTGGTTGCCAGTTATTCCTCCCATAAAACTTCATGAAGCTTATCATTGTAATTAAATGGTTTGTCAGAAACAGGCAAATACAGAGCTCCTACAGAGATAAATGTACAGAAATATAGATGCTCATTAGGTTATGCAAATTATATTTCCTGTCTTCCAGAGCTTTCCAAACACACAAGCAGAATATTCCAGTTTTCTCTTTTTCCCCAATTAATCTAGAGGTGTTCTTCCTCAAAGTTCAGATTGGAAACCTGGGGTTGCTGGAACCTTGAAGCATCTTCTTGTGCTACCAGAGAGAGTATAATCCTGGGGTAGGGAGGCACTGCAGGCAGCAGGTCAAATGACTATTGTAGATGCAGAATCACAAAAGATATTCTTGTTAGAGAGTTTTCCAGTGATGATCAGCAAATTGCATAGCTAAATTAGATGGGAATGAACAGAGATAAATTTCGTTTAAGGTCAGACAGGTTTTTTCTGTGCTCATCTTCCTTTCCTTTGCACAGTGTAACAACTCTTGGTTCCAGCCACTTGCTGACCACTGGGTGGTCTGTTTCCTCTTTTGTAAGCAACCATCCTCTGAAGAAAATGAAATGATCCTGCTATTATCCTGTTGGTAACATGGCAGAAAGCAGTCCTGCTGAATTTTGAATGTGATAAAACCTTTTAAAATACTTTTAAACCACAATACTACTTTATTGCTGACAGTCTGCGTTCAGTAACTTCTCCAGTAAGGCCACCAAGCAGTTCAGCTGACAAGCTTTCTGCAAATGGTCTTTTCTAGAATGTAAAACATTTGACTTTCACATTGCCTATCTTCAAGACATTGTAAAATGTTTATTCCCCAAGGCAACAAATGTTTTGGATATTTTTAATATGCTGAAACAAACATAAATCAGAAGTTAGCAATCAGCAGCCCTGAAGGCTAAATCTGTCACAGGAGGAAAACTGGCCCAGTAGGAAATAATTTGAAGTGGACCATGAAATGCTTAAGGTGCCAGGGAAATTCACAGCGTTTGCTCTCTGCTGCCCTTCCCCGTCTGACTCCCTCCCCTTTCCTGCCCAGTGCCTGGCCCTTCTACCTCCTGATTGCACATTAGCTCTAAACAGGATTTCCTCTCCTTCTGTCATATGCTGGCCACTTGTCCCCCAGCAGAGTGTACAGACAGACAGTTTTCAAGTGTTTTCATAACAGTGCCTCAGGCTGGGGAATAAACATCACCAGTGTAAAACTTTTAGTTTTTCCTCCTTTTGCTTCTTGGGGATTGACTTGAGAAGCTGAATTGAGGATGACTCTTTCATATGGAGTGTTAAGTAGATTCAAAATGGTTACATTTTCAGGCCCACAGTTAGAAAAAAATGATAAATTGAAGAGGATTTTTGTAACTTTATATTTCCAAAAGCTTTTTGTAGCCACATTTTCAGAACCGAGTCAGTGTGGGAGTTAAGTCAGTGCATAGTCCCTAGTCTTTGGAAAATTGCATAACTGACTTTTAATTAAAGCAACCCTTACCTTTTGGTTAAAGAATGTCACTCTCTAATGTCTGCTGGAATTGCTTGGTCTGTGGCACACATTTCTGAACTGTGACTAAGAGGTTTCAGAGCAGCTTTTTGCCGCAGACAGTTCTGGATTCCCGTAAGGGATCCTTGAGCTGTGTTTTGGGGTAACCTCAGGGCAAGAGAAGAGCCTGAGTGGCCAAATGTGCTCCTGCACCTGTGCTAAGCAGTGGCCCTGCTGCAGCACTTCCTGCTTTGTGGGAGTGCTGAGCTCTGTGGTCACTCTGGAAGCAGATGAATGTAGAAGCAGAGTTTTGCACTGCACACAAAGAAGCCACACTGAGGTTCCCTCAATGCTTCTGCCTCGTTTTCTCCAGCTGCAAGGCACAGGTTCCACACAGCATTTTCACAAATGCTTTTTGGAATTTTGTCTCAGGATCGATGTGTGCAAATTGAAATTTTCATCCTGCTCTATTTTGTCAGACTCAGTGTTGTCGTGTCAAACGAGAAGTTCTTAACAGCATGAGATCTTGATTGTTAAATTTGATAATAAAAATGGGAATAAAGCCAGATCTCTTGGTCTTTCAGAGTAAGGTTAAACAGCATAGATTGTTGTAAGCTTCCAACATACATGGAAGTAGCTGAACTCACAAGTTAGAATCGTTAGTTATTTTATGGGATTTGGAATTCATGAAATACTGTCAATACAAGTCCGTATCTTAAAACCCATCAGTTTCATCAACATAAGTAAGGGGAAAAAAACACTTTTGTTATGCAAAAATTACCACTGAATTTGTAAATATTTTCAAAGGGTGTTGTGTAACATTTCAAAATACAAATGCTTGGGGAAAAAAAAAATTACATTCACCCTATAATTGTTATTAATTCCTTTGCTAGTATTAAAAGCACAGTTATCAGTTGTGAGATCGTGAGTTTGTGTGTTTCCAATATTCCATTGTTAACTTTATGATTTTTCAGCTATTGATTCTTTGCTCTGGTATGTTTAAATAGAAAGAAAGGGCATAAAGACACTGTTAATTAAAAGCAGTAATGAAGTGGTTGTATTTCTAAATGGTTCGCATAACATTTCTCACTGAAACTTTTGATTTCAATATAACATTGCTAAATTTTGCTTACTAAGTATATTAATATGATGTTATGCATCATTTGCAGTATGTTGAATTATTTTATCATTTCGCCTCTTACAATATTTTTACTAAAAATCACTTTTTTGTCCATGAGTTTTTTAAAATAGTTTAACCAATGTTGGGAAAAGTCTGGTATTAATAGACCTCTAACACTGCATCCATGTGCTTCCTTCCCAATGCCAAGTGTTTGTTTTCCTCCCATCCCAGTCTGCCAGTGCCATTTGCTTCACACATAGAAAAAAAACAACATATTAAAAACTGGGGGGATCCTTGTCACATTGTTGAGACTGTTTTGTGGCTGAATTAGTCTGCTAGGTTGCAGCTTTATAAATCGCTTGTTCTGAAATCTTCATACTGTTTGTTGTTTGTCCAAACGCTGCCTTCCTTCTAGGACTTCTAGCAGCAGAAAGTAGGTATCCCTTTGTTTTCCTTTAAGGCATATCAGTCAGCTATGGTGTGTGTCTTTGCATGTTTAAAAATCTGCTTTCTTCTGCTTCTCTTTGCTCTTTTCAGTTTTAATACTGCCTGTTCAAATAAATATGATATTGAGTAATTCTGTCTACAGTATAATATATAATCAACACTGTAATTAAGCAGAAAGATGATTTCCAGGGAATTCTGAAGATTCTAATTTAGAGGCAGTATTAAAATTACCTGAATTTTGGGGGTTTTTTCCCAATATTTCATATTTGCAACAAAACTAAACTAAAACTTAATTTTCATCGAATTAATAAAGTATACAATATTTTGGTTCTGCATTTTCATTCTGAAGTTGTTTTCATGGGCTAATGGGTTAGTTTTTTTCTTCCTACCACCAAACATATACTGTAATATTAGTCAAATATTATATTCTTGCTCTATGCTTGCATGAACTCTCTTGATCCTTCTGTGTTGATGTGATACCTGATCTATGCATATGCACTGTGGATATGCATACACCTGATTTCAATAACTATCCAGTATATGTCTCCTCAATGAAGGAATGTTGTTGGCATGTAAGGAGGAGGTTCTGCTGCAAGGTAGCTGCACACTTTGTGAGAGACTGGGAGCACAAGCACTTCTAAAACTTTCAGACTATACTAAGCAGAGGAGAAGGTGTGAAATTTTAGACCCTTTGGTACAACCACAACCATTTCAAAAACACTTAATTCAGCATCTCCAAAAATAAGCTTTAAAAAGTTGGGGTTTCCTGCAGCATTTTAAAACTTGTAGGTTAACAGCTCTGCCTCTGTCCTAGGTCAGGACATGTCAGGAGGACATTTGTCCATGTCTCCATTTCTGATCAGTCATGGATTTTGTGGTTGTTGATGTTTGGTTCATTCTTTTGATTTACAGGTTGTGGGGGAAGTTCTTCCTTGTCCTCCTATTTCCCCATCTCAGATTGCCTGTCCAGTAACACAAGAGTGAAAGTACAATGGATTTGCATATAAAAGTTTTGTGATGATATTATTTTTAAACAGTTGTAGGGGGGAAAAAGAAAACTCATACAGAGCCTGTACCATGATTTTTGGGTTTTTGTTTGTGCATAGAGACTTTTCTTCTGCAAACTGACTGTAAAAGTGTGCTGCTGTCATGCTGGTCAGAAGGGGGTTTTTAGACATTTTTGCAATGAGGAAGAAAGGATCTGAGGAAGGGAATAGTGAAGGACATTCATTTATTAAAGTATTTATTTGTTTAGTTGCATGTGAGTGCATTTACATGTAAGCTACAGGTCTGGTCTGAAAAACACTTCTGCATGTTTCTTTACCAGCAAGCTAGACTGGCATCTGTCATATCTGTGGCTGGTTTTACAGTGAGGGATAGGTGGGGAAAAGAGTTAACAAACTGTGTGAAGGTGCCAGGTATGGAGACAGGAGAAAGCTGGAGCCATGCTTGTACTCAGTGCCCCTGTGGAAGTCTCTCTTCAAAATTAAGCATCAGTTTCTCATTGCCCTCTTTGTCCTGTCCCCCACCACTTCCTTTTCCACCCATCCTTTTTTGTTTTCCATATGTAGTACTGTCCTCTACATTCCTTCTGCTGTTTGGGAACACTTAATCTCTTGTTTTCTTTTCTTTTTTTTCTTTATTTTTCTTTTTTCCTTTATTTAGTCTCCTTCTTGATGTTTTTCTCTCCTGCACCTATTTCCTTTAGTTTTTTTTCTGACTTTTACATGCCTTTCTTTCCTTTCTTGTATTCCTTAGATTTTCTTACCTTCTTTAATGTAGTTGTAAATCCCAATACCCTTCCATTGCACCAGCTGTCTTCATTTTGAGATTTTATTGTCATCTCCATAAACCTCCATCTTTCTAGTTCTCTTACTACACTCTTCCTGATTGTTTTATATACATATAGTGTATGTATATACATATATTCATATTATCACTGCCTTATTTGCTTCCCAGTAGCATTCACAGAATGGTGTGCATGTAGGAGCTTATTTGTAAATTTATAGGGTGTCTAAACTTCATTGTTTGATTTCAGTCCAAGAAGTCCTGAAACACTATACAGCTCAAATTTGAGCTGTGTGTATGTGAAACATGTATTTCCCACCTTATTTTAAGCTATTATAGTCATATATATACACCTGCTTTGGCTGTCATCTATTCCTGCAGAGTCAGTTGCTCTGGAATACAGCAACAAGCTGAACAGCAAAGAGCAACAAATTAATTTATGAGATCAGAGGCATCTTGACTCCAGTGATTTTTGCAGATGTTGTTTCAAGTGATGAGGAGCAGCTGCTGCTCAGCTGGCTTTCTCTAAATCTGAGAACTTACATCAGTTAAAGTGGTGAAAAGGTCTGCACTTTATAATAATGCCTGTGTTTGCTTTTTCATGAGATTGTATCCTGTGACTTCGTTTTGTGATTGTAATATTTGATCTCTCTAAAGTTTAACAATTTCTGGTGATTTTTCATCTTTCCCTGCTGGATGTGCTACCCTCACAAACAAAGTAAAATGTAAATCCTGCCTTCTGAAATGCCTGTGCTTTAAGAGCCAGGATGGGTTGTTTAATTTCGTTTCCAGCAGCTGCCCATGAGAAGGCTGAGAGAAATCAGCTTCTGTTTATTGTGGATTGGCTGGCATAAGGACTGAACTGTGATATACAGAGAAATGGCAAATGACAGCAAAGCCTTGCTTAGTCGTTTAAGTACCACTGTAGAATCTTCAAGACACAGTTACTTACCTATTTACACAACATAAAGAATGGTTGAAAAGCCAGTCAAATAAAGGTAGTGTATAAGAATGAACAGGATTAAAATGAGTGGCTGGTGTCATGGACTTCGTTTTATGTGGTTCTACAAGTCTAAGAAATTTAGATTTTGCCAATGTCTCTTTAATAAAAACTGCTATTATTATAATGGTTATTTTAAGTTCTTCTGCAGAGTTATTTCCTGGCATAGTAATAGCAGGGGACTGTCAAAAAGGTCACAGGTTTATAGTTTTGTGTTTAAACAACATTAGGCTTCCCGAGTTCTGGGTTTTCATTACTCAGAAGCAGGTTTGTGACTGACCCAAGACTTAAATGAGCAGTTGTAATCTTCAGTGTTAAAAAATAAAGAGTTCTTTTGCCCTCTGTCAGAATGTGTTTGCAGTCAGGATGTAGTCTGTGTTTTGGAGCAGTATCTGAGTCTCTTTACCTAAACACTTCATTCGGCTGTATGCTCTTGCAGGGCACATGTCACATGAAAAGAGATTCCTAATTCTATTTGCTGCCTGTTACATAACAGAGGGATCCAGTTATACCTGCCTGGTGTGCTGAGAAGCCTCAGAAAAGCAAACTTTTGGGATGTTTTGTACTAGGGTGACACATGACTACTGCAGAATATGTAGGCCATTCTTGGAATAGTATTTAAAATTCTCTTTTACTCTGTTCTGGGGAGAAGTAAGCAACTTCTCCCTACATTTAAAGTTCAGTTTCTCTAGTCAAACCACCTGTTGCAGACTAGAATAGCTGGATGTTGTAGTAAAATTATTTTACCAAAGCTTTGCCTACTGCCAACCTGATGAACCAGTGTCTGTAGCAACTTCAAGTGCACTGTATGAGAACTACAAGGACTCTAGAGACAGAATTCAGCTGTAGAACAGAACTATTTCTGACTGGCCATCTCCAAAAATGAGGTAACAGAACATGCACAGAGTACCTGTGGTAACTTCTGACTAGGCACTGCGTAAAGAGAAAATCCCAAATTTCTGCCTCATAAAGCAAATACGTGTCTCTGATAAATAATAGATCTGCCTCAGTAGGCAGAAAACTGCTTAATTCATCTCTGTCTTCTCAGAATTAATTTGGTGTCATCCTTGAGAAGTCATTCCACTAACTACAAAAGTATTTTATGTACTAGTACTGACTGCAGGAGGCTGTCATAAGCATTCTAATGTGCTTTTTCTTCATGTTTATATATGACAGCCCATAGTTTTCAACTCTACAGAGTTGGCAGTCCCCAGGAAACTCTGAATAGCTGCAGCCATCCTTTCTTAGGCATTCTTATGGGAATACAAGAAAAACAAGGTTGTGTGCATGGCCCAGTGTCACTGCTCCTTTGGACACTGAGGTCATTTACTGTGCATTTACAGGAGGATCCACAGTCTTCTCACAGAACCATGTTTGGTGTGGATTTTGTTACTGTTTCTGAGAGAAGAGTTTTCTATTTATATCACTGGAATTGCAGCCTTTCCTGTGCAATTGGATCTGTTTTTATAGTAACATAAGGTGCAGGGTGAGATTCATCTCACCCAAAAGTTGGGGCTACTTGGAAATTCTGGGGCAGTGAGCAGCATTTTCTAACAAAGTTAGAAGTCTTAAAAAACAAATGAACACAGCCAGTCAAGTTAGTCAACTTCCTGATTTTTCCTGTCTTACTAATATTTATGCAACATTCTAATTTTCATGTTTCTAGATTCTGTCTGTAACTGCTACAGACCAGGAGCAGTCTGAGATTTTAGCTTGTATGACTGTAGTAAGTCACTTAAGTCCTTCCTTTTAGCTGTGGCTGAGGCTAAAATGGGTGCACTTGCAATGTTAAAAAGAGGTTAAATCCTATTTCAAGAGGATATAAGCTTTAATTATAACTATTGAGTGCCTTTGCACTTTCCCCAAAGGTTAGACATTTAGCTTGAATATGAATCTTTTTAGAAACAGGTGTGCTGTAAAGGTTGGTTAATTCTATGTAGTATCTCTTCCCTGAATTTAAAACTCTTTTGAAAGGAACTTTTAGGCTTTTTTAACAGATGTCTGTAACAAGGAGAGTTTAGGTGTTCACAAAAATGCCTGTAAAATTGTTTGGTCACTGTTTTTAAGCACTAACATGCTGTCAGTATATTGCTGCTATGCCATTTTCTCATGCAGGTGCACATTATTTGTAAATGAGTGAGGGGCATGGCAGTAGGTGAAGCATAAGATCATAGGTTAAAAAAAAAAAAAGGTAAAACTGTCATTTGGGAGATTAACAAAGTCACTGTCAGAAAGTCCCATCAAATTTCTTAAAGACATTCTTGGAAATTTTGTTTTACAGCCTTCTATTCAATGTGACCAATGGACAGGAGAAAAAAAAAAGACCAAATAATCAAGCCTTAATATCTTTTCAAATTCACAAATATTCAAGAGGTTGTTGAGATGCAAATATTGAAAAATCATAACTTTCATTTCCATTTCAAAGCCTGCAAAGTATTCCACAAAATAAAATTTGCAAAGCAAATAATACTGTCAAATAAAAAATGCAGCGGTCCAGAGCATTTGGTGTTTCACAATAACAGCACTACAGGCAACTTGGAATACTCTTCCTACTGGTTCCAGATTTGGCTCAGATTTTGGTGATTATGGGCAGCACTGAGCAGTATTAGAGACTCCTAAGATCCCAGCTTCTCTTGAGTTTTCCTTAAATACTCCAAATACACAGAAATGGCTTTGAACTCAGAAAAAGAAGCTTTGCATGAAAATAAAATAATTCAAACTCTGAGTGTGAAAAGAGCAGAAATAGAAGAGAATTTTAACAAATTTTCTGCTACCAACTGGATCCTGGAAAGTCAAGCACTTTTCTTCAGGCTTGGAGATCTCGAAGTCCATCAGCCTTTAACTGATGTGCTGAACATGTAAAGGAAACAGTGCAGTCCTTTTGGGGTCCCTGGGTAGTTTTTTTCCCTTGCCTTTGAGGCTTAGTTGTGATCTCTCCATCCTCGTAGCAGCAGATCCCCCAGTCCTTACATTTTCTCAGGTTTCCTTCTGTCTCTGGCAGAGGGATGTGGATGGTTCCTTCCAGCTGAGCAGCCTTGCTCATTATCAAAGAGGAAGCAAATTTTTCTCTTTTTCAGGGCACCTGACCTCATGCACAGCAGCTACTAAAAGTCAAACCATTTGTTTTATTTGCTGACAGCCACAGGTTTTTAAAAGAACTTAAGTAAATGCATCAAATAGGTGTAAGTAGTCAGACACACTGCGTGGGAGAGAACTAAGGAGTTTTATTGCTCCTGAGACATGAGTTGTGAGTGAGGGGAATGTTGTGGTTCTCAGACCTTGTTGTACAGAGAACTGTGAAGAGAATCCTAAGCTGGGGTTTGTACTAAATGTGATGCACGAGTTTCTAGATTTGTAACTTATTTCTCCTTCTAAGCCATGAGGTTACAAGTCTTGTATAGTAGCTTTTGTGTGTTTTGTTATGTTTCTTCCAGTTTTTCAAGATTTTCAGAGAAATAAGTTAACTTCTTTCCTTGTGTGGTTAAGAGGCAGTTGGGTATATTGTTTTTATTATATTCTGAAAATGTAGTACAAAAGGCTTTGAGTTAAGGAGGGCTGGTAAGAATTGTTCATGCAATAGAAGATAGAATTTCAAGGAATGCAGCCATTTTTTAGATGTTATCTAGTCAAAAGACACAGACAGACATGTAGGTAAACAGAATAAGCATATTGATGAGAAATTAGTGAAGCATAGAATGTGTAGATGGTATCCAGAATTAAGAATTTATTTATGAAAAGGCATTCACTAGTTCACTGCCAGACCACCAGCATTGTTGCAGACTCTCACTGGATGTGCAACCTTCTTACCAGATGCTTTTACCATAGTGGAAAAAGTGAAGACATGGTCCATGGGTGTTGAGATAAGCCAAGGTTGGCATTCTAGTAAAGCACACCGGTGGCAGCCACCACTGATACTCTGATTTTTAAACAAGTTGTTTCACACAGAACCACTATAGGCTGGTTTACTGTGGATCTGTGTTGTGTTTCTTTGTCCTCTCCTGCTGAGAATTCAGCTTTTCCTGGTGGACTTCCACCTTCCACAATGCCTCCTGTTTTTCCTTTTTGTCACCATAGCTCTCCCTTCTCTCTCACCCCCATGCCATATAAAAATCATCCCCATCATGCTGTGACCCAAAACAATGCCCTGGTGAAAAAGCAGCAAGTGTAATAGCTGGGTAGGAGATAACTAGGCAGTCAGAACAAACAGAACACAAACACTTTACAGCATTACAGCCTTTTTTGTCCCCCAGAGGATTTGGCAATCAGGTGTTTCTCCTTCTTCCCTCCTTTATCCCGATGCTGATTTTAAAAATATTTGTGAAAGCATCAGTTCTTCCTGATTTTTCCGATGTTTTGGATTTGATTTCAAAATAACTCTTACTGATGTTTCAAAATTTTACAATATGTGTTTGAAATTGTCCAGCAGTTCAAGAAGAGAAATGAAGGTTTGGGGTGGGAATGGTGAGGACAGGCCAAAAATCCAAGTCACTCCATAAGACAGCGTTGGAAGCAAAGCTGAAATAGAACAAAGCTGAGCTTAATAAAATCAGGTTTTAACCTCTCTCCCATTAAGCCATTTTTTATGTATAATTACATTATCTGTGAGCACTTTTGATATATGTAAAATTTATTCTGTGTATTTTCCTGTTGAAAGCCCAGCTTTTTTAAGCTCCTGTTCCAGTTGTACCAGATGAATTGAAAGTTTCCTTTTCCAAAGTTCAGTTTACCATGAGCCTTTGCTTTATTGATTTTTTTATTCTCCTTTTTTTTTTCCCCTGTTGCCCCATAGGAGCAGTCTCACAGGTGCTGGACAGCCTGGAAGAAATTCATGCACTTACAGACTGCAGTGAAAAAGACTTAGATTTTCTTCACAGTGTTTTCCAGGATCAGCATCTTCACACGTTACTAGATGTAAGTTTTCTGTGATAAAAATTTGAATATGTTCCTGTATCTGTTGTTCATTGGATTTATTTTTTTCCTGAGCATATTACCTTTTATTGTTTGATACCAAAATCAATTTCTTTTGTTGTAGAATGAAAGAGTCATCCAGCACTTTATGCAAAAATACATTTTTAGGACTGTAATATAGAGTATTTTAGAATATGTAAGTGATTAAGAGTTTAAGTTAATAGGTTTGCTTTAAAACAATTCATCAGAATAGCTTTTTTTTTCTTTTAATAAGGGCCAGATCTTAGTTTTTATTTTAAACATGAATTGCAACTTTATAACTGTACATATTCTGTTATTAATACTAAATGTACTAATCTTAGGCCAGTTCTGGGGATGTTCTTACAAGTGTGAAATTTTTTGTGTGAAGCACCAAGGTACGCTCATTTCTCTTTTACACTTGGACTTGGTCTGTAAAGGGCTCAATCATCTAAAATCTGTCTTGCTCTGTGGTTCTGGAGAGCTGTTAGTCCATAAGGCAGCAGTGTCTTCCTGGAGGGCCAAAACACTCATTAAATGACAAATTCCAAAGCACATCATCCTGTCAGTGACTTTGTATCTGCACAGCACTGAGGTCTAAAATAAAAGTCAAAAGAAGTAGCAGAAAAAATACTTTCCCTGATGTTTTTTTCTGGGATATGTGGAGACTTAATGTTGAAGACGGAGGACTTGTTTTTCAGACAAGAACAGCTTTTTCTAAAGCAATCTACACCTTGCACTGAGAAAAAACTCCAGATGGAACCAAATGCACAGAGGCACCTTGGCAAGTGCTGTGACACAGCAGTGGCAGATCTGTAGAGTAAAGCAGCTGACACTGAGGGACCAGTTCTGTATTTTCTAAGGTCTTTTACTTTATGCCAGTTGTACTGCAGTCCTGTGGACTGAATAACCACTGGCAGGTGAACAGCATCTTTTATTTTAATGTTATTTGAGAGTAAACATGCTCTGGTATGGTGAAAAATAAAGAATGGTATGTGGGCATAGTAAGGATAATTTAAAAAATGCACTCCTGGATCATACCAAAATGTTTGTGTGATCACATGGATGATGATGACCTTTTTAGTACAGTGTCTTAAACTGAACAGCTCAGTGAATATCAAAAATCTGACAAGATGTGTGTGGTTTTTACCCAGTGAAGGCGCCACAGGAGTCATTCCAGCTGTCTGATCTGCAGGTAGATGATTATGTTTGTAGAGACTTGAGAGAGTTTCTGCAAAACTGTTGAATGCTCTGGTTCCTCTGTGCAGCTTTGCAGGAGCACAAGCTGAATGCAAACAGTGCCACAGGTCCTTTGGTGTCCAAACTCTTTAAAATGTAGTGAATGATTTGTACCCTTGTTACAGTTTGATCAGTCACTTGAATTCTGTGCATTCTTGAAGTTCAAGGGATTCCAATCCCCACATCCAATCTGGAAGTGGCCCCAGGTGCTGGGTTCTGAGCTGGCAACTCAAAGCTGCTGGCAGAGCTTCCCCACAGCACAGCTGCCCCTGGGGCTGGAGGATCCAGAGATAGGGAGTTGGCTGCTAAGTGATGATGGCATTGCTGTGGCACAACACTGCAGTTCTAATCTTTGTTCTCTGATAACTGTTTATGCATTTTACATCAGCAGTCATTCGATTAAATTGTATGAAGCACGCAGGAGGAAGGGACTAGGAGCTCATGGCTTTCCTGAATTGCATCTCCAACCCATCTTTGCAATTTGCATTAAAATATGAAATTTTTTCACAGTTTAAGTTCATCTAGCTTGTGTCCCAGATGCTTGAATTACTTTTTATATGGCATGCTGCAGTATAGAAAGGCAGTCAGTTAATATGAACAAGAAATAAAAAATCTGGAGAGGAGCAAAATGAGTGTAGTAAGAACCAAAACACTTGTGTCACTCATGCAGAAAGGTTTTAGATATTTATTAACCATTGTGATGTTATCATATAACTTTGGGGGCTTTGGTAAACCACACAGCCTTAGTTTCAGTATTTTTCTGGGTGACAGGTCTGCCAGACATTAACTCATGCTCCTGCAATGCTTTTGCTTTTTTCTGGTCTTGCCAGTACCAGTCTGGTTCCTAGTACTTCATTCATGACCTATTATTGCTGTAATGGTCTGTTGTAGCTTTTCAAATAAGAAAAACCAGCAGTGAATTCATACAATTTTCACATTCTTCATCACAGTCATTTTCATAAACAGAAAGAGATGTATTTAATTGCACCTTATAAAGATATATGTGAGAACAAAATGCCATCAAAAAGCATTTTTGTTTTATTATGCTATGTGGAAGGGAGATGATAGAATCTTCCCAAATATATTTTCATTAAAAAAATACAGAATAAAATTCTGAAAGAGTGCAGTGTCCTGAAGTATGTATTTTAAAGCCTGAAGCAAGTTACAGTAAGTCACATTATTTGAAAGGGTAGCTTTTTCATGTTAGTAACTTGAATGTGGGAGATTGGTTTCTGTTTTTGTATCAATACTGTTCCAATTACTTACTCAGACTTCTGAAAAAATCACCAGTTGCACTTGGATGAAGTTCTGTCAGGGAAACTGTTTATTCCTCTCAGAGTATTTGGGGTTACCAAAGCCACCAGATGAAGTAACCTATAAACCATTATATCCCACTAAGCAGGAATTTGCTGTTCTGTTGCAAAGTTGTGGCTGTCACTTTGCATTAAACTACTGTTCCTCTTCTGTGGCCATTTTCCACAGTTAAAATTGTTCTCATGTTCCTACTCTTTCTCAAGAGTTATCCTTATTTTTAGATGAAGCACATGATGGTAGATCATGCCTGCTGCCGAAATACCTTATTTTGCCTCTGAAATAACTTTTTCTGAAGGCCAAGAAAGAAAGGACAGTCATTTTGTTAAGGGTGCAAGTTACCCATGTGTTGGGGTTTTTTCAGATCACAGAATAGAAATCTTCTTTCCCAGTAGTTCATTAACTTGGGTGTTATGAGGACAGGCACCTCTGAAGGCCACAGAAGGCATCATCCCATCGATTGTTTTTAATTGATTAATTTGTTTAGATAACTGTCTTAAGATTCTCTTCCAATTTACTTGATGGCCAAAGGTGTTCAAAACAAGGGGGAAAGAAGTGCCAACTACTTAGAAAATAAGTACTCACTCTCAGCCAAATCCTGCAATACAGAAGCATATCCTGGTGTGGGTTTATTGAATAGTTCATTGTGTGGTTTTTTTCTGTAAAATAGGATTTTACAGAATCCTATTATTTGTGTTGAGTGGGGTTTTTCCTGCACTGCAGTTACACAATTTATTATTAAAACTTAATTGTGTTTACTGCAGAGAGTAAAGAAAGGGCCCTTCTAGAAACAACCATATAGAAATATTCACTGCCTAAAAAAATTTATTGTTTAATGATTTATTTTTTAATTAAAATAGTAACTTTGGTTTGGACAGATTTTTCTTTTTTCTTGCTTCTGTTAAATGTGTGATCATCAAAATATTGGTGAATGCTGTAGAACATTTCTCCCTGTCACTTAGAAATGTCTGGGTTTATGACTATATAAAGCTTTATAGACTCTTTCATTCCAGTATCCAATTTAGATGATAAAGAATGCAGTACAGTATATAAATAACTTTATGGAAAAACAGAGTTAAATTTAAGTAGTGAAAGCAGTTTTTTATTACTATGGACAGATTTTTAGAAGCCTTATCAAATGCTTGAATTAAATTCTTTTTTATTGACTTTCATGAAAGACATCCTGGGAGACACTGCTGCCCTGTGTCAGCAGTACTGATAAAGAAGTTGGAAAGAAATGTGAAGAGGTTACTAATTTTGGAGGTCATGACAAAAGATTTTACTTCAATGATTAATTATTTTGCAAAGTATAGTGGGCTTCCAGGCTGTGCTCAGTGGGGAAGAGTTTTACACATGTTTCATCTCTATCAGTTCATCACAGGAATTTTGCTCCAATGTAAACCCAGGAGCTGCTGTTTGGTGCAGCTGCCTGCACTGAAGGAGATAAGAGAAATCATTCTCCTGTTGAGTGGAGTGCTTTGGTCACCTCTGCAGGGCCCTGGCTGGGGTGATTCTGAATGCAGATGTCGCTCGATTTACAAGTGAGATTTTCACCCAGCAGGAGAACAATATCAGCTTTTGTGTGGCTGGGGCCTCTCTGCTGGCTTTGTCTGCATCTGTCTGTCCCAAGGCAGAGATAGTTCTCCTCTAGGCTGATGTCTTTGGGCTGGTAATTCTAAAAGTTTGTTACATTATTTTCATAGATGGAATCCTTGAGGTAAGTGTTATTTCTGTGATAGAAATGTTACAAGCTTTCAAGAAAGTTTATTTTATTTTTACTGGCTTAACACATTATACCCGTATGGTTTTAACTAAATGAGGTTAAATAAATTTTGCACTGGCCATCTGTATCATATCTATGTGAACAGACACTTCTTTCTTTTTTGAGTTTAATTTATATTCACAATGCATATATTTAAGGCATACTGATTTCTCAAGAGAATCTCACTTCTGTGTCTTTTATCCTTTGTTGCTCATGGTAGTGTTTCACAGAAACCTGCATCTGTGCACACTTCAGAGTTTCCTTAGGATTTCTTTTGAACTCTCTCATCCAAACAGATTTGGTCCTGAAGTCCAGACTTTTAAGGAAACATATTTTCTCTTTTGCTAGAACAAATGTTGTTGGAACTTCAGTTTAGCTTCTTACATGGTTGGCTTAAGCTTTCTGCTGGGTTTATTTTGGTTTGTTCTGTTTACCCTCCCAGTCTGGATCTTGGCACAGTAGATTTGAATGTCTTTTGTAAAAGTTGCAGTTATTCAGCAGTGTCCAGGCATGGCTGATACTACAGTCCTCTGACAATTTTTTAAACTTTCCATGCATTTATCCCTGATCTGCTCTTTTTTGAGCAAAGTGTATTATTTTAACAATTTTAATGTATACTTTAGAATTAAAAAGGGGGAGGGGGGCAAAAGAAAATTTTGATTTTTCTCTTCAGGATGCTTTCATTTCCTTTTTTCTTTTCTTTTAAATCATTAACAGACTGGTGGAATATCTATCATATGAGGTAGAAAATAAAACTAGCAGATGTGCATAAAAAGCTTAAATATTTTCCTAGATCATCCAGTTTTACTGAGTTTTGATTTGAATGAGAATGACTTTCTATGTGAATCACATAGTGTGGTTCGAGTTTTTTTGGATGCACATTGGTCCTTACCCTCTTGAATACTGATTTTGTTCACACTTGCAGGGGGAGCATGTTTTAGTGAAACCTGAATGCTTCTCTTTTGCAAAAACAGATCACAAAGTGTGGTATGGATGTCTTCCTTAAAATCCCTCAGAACATGTTATGCTTAAGTGAAATAATACTTTATCATTTTTAAAACACATTGTTTCCATATTTTAATTGTTCCTATATTTCATATCTTTGTAAGACAAAAACACATGGAAAATATTTGTCAAAAAAAAAAAAAAAAAAACCAGAAGAAACTATGTTGGCAGGAAGGCACCTTGCTATTTGGGGAATCAAATCTGGCTTTTATCCCAGTGCAGAGGCAGCGTGCTCAGCCCCAGGGAGTGGGAGGGACTGTCCCACACTGCAGTGGGAGCTCCTTTCCCAAGCAGTGTAGATGGAACAATGACCAAGCCTTAGGGAGAATTGTGAAGAATTCCTTCAGCAGGTGGGCTGGATCATCACCACCACTGCAGTTCATTTGGTCCCTAACAGGTAACTTCTCTGGAAGCTCTGTCTGAAGGAACACAAAAAGCAGAGGCTCTCCTGGAATTCCTTCTGCACTGTTTCATAACCATTCTCTAAAATACTTTCCATTTTCATCTTCCATCGTACCTTTGCATTTCATTTCCTCTGCTAGTGGGATAGGTGGATCACTTTGCCATTCAGCATCATCTCATTGTTTTCTTGTTCTTCCTGTTCCTCTGCCTTACAGATTAAATGGGGGATTTATTTTGTATTTGGTCTTCAGAGCAGAAAATGTTGTTGTTCCACGTTTTATAATATATAATAGTGATAAGTGAGTGGTCTCTTAAACCCAAGGCTAATCCAAATATGAGCCAACAGTTACTTTTATATTTATTGAGAGTAATTTTTGAGAAATTTATGTTTCCACCACTTCCCAACAATGCAAAATTCTGTCTCAGTTTTCTTGACACTGTGAAAGTTACTTTGTTGTGCTTAACCTGATTTGTTTTTAACTAATACTCTGTCATTTTGAGTATTTATTTATAAGCTTGACGTGGCAAATTCTCAAGGGAAATTGAGCTTGATAATGTACTTTAAATGGGAATTTTAGTACTTAGTCCATTCTTCTTGGCCTGATGTCATCTCTCCTGTGTAAGAGGTGTGTCATTCTGTCTGTGTGCACCAACATCTCATAGTCCAAAATCCACAGACTTCTTTTTTTAATGTGGAACTTAAAATTCCTGTTATTTCAGTCTATTTTTAAGTTACTGGGCCCTGATATGTCAAAGAACAGTAGCATTGTATTCCTGGCACTTGTGGAACGTTTAATGAACTTCACTGAATTGTCTTGGGATAAAGAGGATCAATTTCATATTTAATTTACTACATTTTCTTCACTTCTTCTTGTGTTGTATGTAGTTCAAGTTCCTTTTCAATAATAAGGACTACATGTTATGTTTGGGTTTTTTCCTTATAAACCTGGGGATTCTTACATTTATTATTTCTCCAAGAGCTTGGGATCTACCCTGAGAAATGACAAAAATAAAGAAATGCTGCAGCACCTGGGCCACAAATCTTGAATAATGCTTCAGCTTTCTTAGTGCTGGGAGCTTAACTTTGGAGTGATGCTTCAGTGTGCACTTAGTTTACATTCAAAAACCCAAAGGCAATGTACAAACAGCCCAGTGAGCTCTGCTTCTGTGTCTGAATTCAGTCAGCCCTCACTGCCTCCTTCTTGCAGTCCTTCAGGTAGCTGGCTGGGACATGTTGGCTGTTCCAGGTGCTGGTGATCTCATTGCAGTGTGGTTTTATTCTCAGAAGATCCTTGCAGAAAATTTATGTGAATAGGGAGAAACAAAAATAGTTGTTAATTCCAGCATTAGCACTTCCTGGTGCAAGGTGTGCTCCGTGTCACAGAGCAGGGGAGGAGCTGTGTGCTTGTGCAGTTACTGTGGATTTAAATAATCTCATGGGTTCTGTATCCCCCTGGAATGAGGTTCATGGTCATTAGCATCTTCAGGGTTATGATCCAACCCTGACAAGGTACCTTGGCCAACAGGATTGGGAATTAAGCCCATTTTGGCCTAACCTGACTCTGTTAGTTCCTGTTCTTGGTTATTAGTCCATATTGAAAGATGGGAGAAAGATAAGAGCAAAGGTTTCTCTGTGGTTTTTCTTGTAGCAAGGTCTTGTCCATGAACAAACCTCTTTATAAAGCCTTTCTCTACTGAGGGAGTAGTTTTTTCCTGATGCTTATTGAATCATTCAGGTTGGAAAAAATCTTTAAGGTCATCAAGTCCAGCTGTAAACCCAACACTGCCAAGTCCACCACTTCACCAGGCAGCCTGTTCCAGTGCTTGATAAACCTTTTGGTGAAAATTTTCCCTAATATCTAATCTAAAACCTTCCCTAGCACAACTTGAAGCTATTTGCTCTTGACCTATCCCTTGTTACTTGGGAGAGCTGATCAACCCCCAGCTTGCTACTCCTTTGAGTGACTTGTAAAGAGTGATAAGGTCTCCTCTGAGCCTCCTTTTCTCCAGACTAAACACCCCAAGTTCTGTCCTCCCCCTATTTAGACTTCTGCTCCAGACCCTTTACCAGTGCTTTTATCTAAACTCCCTCCAGCACCTCAATGTCTTTTATATTTACTTTCATCTGATCAGCTGCATGGTGTCATCTCTAAAAAGTGCTTTGCCTTGGTTTTGTTAAGATCAGCTTCAATTATATCTGATGCAGTAAAAAAAGGAAAAAAAAAAAAAAAGCTACTCTGTTATTGAAATAATGGAATTTTTGTATCCTTGAAATCACTAATATGTTAGAGTACCTTGGGAAGTAGTGTGCTAAGCCCAAGTTTTTCCCAACACTACTGCTGGTACATTCCAGAGTGAGAATGTTTTGCTTTTTTTAATGGGACATTTGAATTTTATTGTATTGGTTTTCCAACTGCTGTGCTGGTTTTGTTGGTGCTGCCATGTGCAAAGCAGGACCTTTATCACATCCTGGTTTGGCATGTTTCATCTTTGCAAAAGATGTTAAAACATTTGCAGTGTGAACAGAATTAAGCCTGGTTATGTCTCTGTACTGTCTGGCATGTCTTTAACATCTGCTGTCACTTGTGGAGAACTGCAGCTTCTACAGTCAATAAATTTTTTATGAGGAGTATTAATACGGGTTTTTCTCAAAACAGGAGACAAATTACTAGGTTAGAGTCCTACTTTGTAAGGAAATAAAATGCTGTCAGATGCCAGAGTCTGGGTTCATCATACATTAATGAGGCATTTAGGGACACCTGAAATTAAACAGAAGAAAGCAATTGCTGTGGTTTTGAGGAGTAGCATAACCATTCATCATCAGTACTTCTGTGAGACAACTTGAAATGAATAAATAAATAAAAACCTTCTTGGTAACTGTGAAGCAAATCCAGAGGCACAATTCAAAAAGTCAGTTGTGGGGGAAGAAATGCACACACCCTGGAGTTTATTTTGTACAAATATAGTCCTTTCCTTGGCTCTTTTGCCTCTGAAGTGTTAAGGCTTTGATTTTACAGAGTAAGTGCATAGCGCTTGATAAACTCTGCTAAAAAGGAATATGCTTTACAACGGAGCTAAAATTTGTTTGTAGCTCATGTACACTGAAGGTAGAAACTTCACCCTTTGCAAAGAAATAGAATATAAAAGTCACATATTGCCGAATGTCTGTGAGATCTGAACCAATGTGAGCATAAATGTGTCCTTGAATCTGTTTTTCACTGTATCAGTGTGTGGAGCTGTAGAGATTTGTGTAGTCTTCCTTTCAGACTGAGCTTTGTGTGATTTCCCCACAGTTCATGACTGCCTGCAGCTTTGCTACAGCATTATAACCTTTTAAAAGAATTTAAACTTGGATACATTTTCACTTTTAAATGTTTTGATCAAAACATATGCCAACTTGTAGCTACAAAACAAGATGTAAAACCTTTTCAGTCTTCTTTACCTTAACCTTCTGGTTCCCCTCATGTTTCCAAGCATACAAAGTATGCCAATGGAAGGTATACATGATAAAATATTGACTGGTAATGTCTACTGCCACAGGGCATCTCTCCCTGTTGCTGACACAGGTGAAGGGAAGTGTGCTTTCCTTACAGATCTCATGTCACCAGATTGCCACTGACAGACCTTGTGAAGAGGATTTCTTTCTGGGATGCTTTTTACCCTTTGGATCACTACAAAGGCAACACATGCAGTCCTTTGACTGGGGGATGTTTTCCTTTTCAGAAGAGCTTACAATCATTTCAGGGTTCCGCCTTGGCTAAAGAGATACCATATCTCTTATGTGATAATTTGTGTTCATCCTCAGTAAAATAAACCTTCATCATTGGTGTTTTACTAAGCTGCTGTTCTGGCAGCTCAGTAGGACCATGTCTGACAGGCAGTCTGTTGTCATGTATAACACACTGAAGGGTGAGGATTTTCATTCTATCAGTTCTTGAAGCAGATGAGCTCATGTATCTCCATCTCCCATAGCAAGGCACTGACCCCTAAGAAACAGGTATTACCTTCTGTGTGCCTCACAGATGTGGTCATTAACAACCTGTTAATATATATTAAACATTCTCCAGTTGGCATTTAGCTTCGCTGGTGTGTCAGGATTTCAGGGTCTGTGCAGTGAAGTTTGTCATTCTCTCTCTAGAACACGCTTGTTTGCCAGTCACGTGCAGTGGGAACTGAACTAATGCACAGAGAAAAATGGGTTTGCCCAGTTGAGTTTCTCTCCTCTATTCTTACCTCCAAAGGTTAAATTTTGGTTTAAAACAAAACAAGTGAAGAAACCCAGGTGAGGAATGATTAAAAAAAAAAAAAAGCAGCTTTTAGTAAAAACTGAAATTGCATAGACTGAGTTTTGCTGGCATCATTTTCTCTTACATATAGTAGGTAAAGGTGTAAGAAAGTTTTATGTTTATTTCTGGTACAGATAGCACCAAGTGTAACTCTGTTCTAAAAGACACATTACAAATAGTAAGAATATAGATGACTTCTAAAAACAAGGTACAGTTGGCCTGCTTTTTGCAGATGAAAGTTCCTCTAAAAATTTGAAGAGTCTATATTTCAGTTCTGTCATGTGAATGGCCAAACTCGAAATTCAGGGTCCAGTTGCTACTGCAACATTTTTTACTGGAAGGATTATTCATGTGTTGCTTGAAAGTGAATATGCATAGAGGAATTGAGTATTTCAAATCTGCATAACCCTTGTCAGGGTTACTAAAAGTCTGAGTGCTTCCAGTAAGAAGCTGCAGTGTTGGCAGCTGCCAGTTTTGGGGCATGACAGAAACAAACACTTGCTTGTTCAGACAGAATTATGTTCTGCTTTAGACAGTCTTCTGCGAACACTCTGTCAAGGAGTCTTGATTTTAGCTGATAAACTGCTTCCTGAACCCTTTTGTTGAATTAGTTTTGTTTGCATTGCTCAGCATTTCACTGGGTGAGGAATTGGAATGCAAATGTTGATTATGTTCCTCTTCTGCAGCGAGTGTATCACAAAAAAAGATTTGAAGCTATGGAGGGCTGTAACCTATAATGCTCTAGTAGGCACAGGGTAGAGTCTGAAAGGTGCTTTGGACTTTGATCCAGGATGGAGCTGTAACATGTTCTGTAGAATTATGCTGGGAAGCAAATTTTAGGTCTCCAATTCTAAAATGGTGAAAATGAACTTCATGCACAGTTCTTGAGAGTGGAGAACAGAGGGTTTGAAAGAGTAAACTGTCCTTAAACAAAGTTGAAGATAAGGCCTCTGCTGTGACCTTGCTACTCTGTGCTTTCCAGTAGGAGTTACTAGCTTCAGGGATTTGTTTCCTTGAGAGCTTAGAATCCCAGGGAAGGAGGCACCCATGGGAACGTTGTAATATTTTGCATGGAAAAGGAGATGTGAAACAGAGCTGGCAGAAGAAGGAATGAAGTGATCTAGCATTTATCTAATTAGCCCTTTAATTTTAGCCATTCTTTGATACTGCTGCTTGTAAGTATTACTTACTCAGTGGGTTGTGAATTTCTTTCAGTCTCTGAGCACATGAAACCTCTGGGGTGGTTGGAGAACCAGGATAGGGAGCTGTGGGAGGGAACAGAGCAAAAACCCTCTTTGTTAGTAAATGCTGCTGTGCGAGGGGCAGCACCTCCAGAGGAGAATTTTTTAGATGGTACAAAAACCTAAAAGTGATGAAAAACAGCCCTCTAATACCACTGCATCGCCTGTGGTTAAACTGCTCAGAAAGTTAGGTATTTAAGGGCAAATCATAATTATTTTTAGATGTTTCAATGTAAGGGTCTAATATTTGAGGTTGGCAGCCAAATATCTGGTCTGAATTGCAACTGGATCCCCACAAAATGTGTATTCGTATTGAATCATCATCATTTATGTTCTAGCAGTTCAGTAGCTCTTGTTTTAAGAAGTTTCTCATTGGCCTCTCAAAAACGTTGAGGTTTTGGTAGATAAGATACTTACTGATTTCACTGTGTGATCTAATCCTTATTATATTCAAGATCAGACCAGGTGGTGAGGCTGAATTTCTGCTACTTGTGGTGTATTTAAACTTTTCAGTGTGACACTGAATGGGAATTGCGTTGGGACAGTATTCTGACTCCTCTTACAGGAAATGGTTAAAAAGGAATTTCTGCACATCTGAAAAACTAGTCAGAGAGAAGAGTTTGTTGTTTTGTCTCGCCTGCCTGGTTGTGTTTTAGGCTTTGGGCTGTCTGCTTTAAATATCAGAAGATACAAGCTCCCTTTGTACAGGCAGAAGACAAAAAGTCTCAACACTGCAAAAGCTGGTCAACTGATAGCAACTCAGCTTGTGGGTATTCTCTTCATAGCTTTTGTGTTCTAGCATGCAAAATTTAAATCAAAACTTATGTTTTTGATAAGCAGTACTATTCTGTTTATTAGCTATAGAGTCAATGTATGTGTGTTATATCAAGTTTTGTTAATACATCAGTTAGGATTGTTAATCTTTCTAGAGCAAGCTCTCAATTTCCATTTTCTGTCTAGGAAATGCAGAATAACTGATGCTGAGGAGTGAGACTGAGGTGCAAAGTATTCAAAAGTCTAGAAATACCAAAAGTTACATATGCTGTGGCATTTTACTTTTTTTTAAATTATTTTAAATTTTTAATTGATATGTTTATGCTTATTACTTAGTGAAATTGTTGGAGGCTGGGTTCCTGGGCTGAGGGGGCAGAGTTATTTGCTGGAAAGCAGAGACTCCCAGCAAAAAGAAAGCCAAATTTCGTCCTGCTCTAAGTCTGTTGGTATTGCATAGAAAAGCTTTCTGTAGAGGGCAGTGAAGAACGAGCCAGTTCCTTCTGCTCCACAAGAAACCACCTTTGGTATGGTCCCAGTAGGACTTGGAATTGCAGGGCTGCTGAAAGGTGACAGCCTTGTGAACAGGATGGGTTGTTTCTGTGATTAGAATGTTGTAGCTAACTGCACAAAGTACTGTGTTCTGTACCACAGGGAGCATACAGAGCCTGGCTGTAAGTGTAATTAATGTTCACTGTAATCTGTGATGTGTGCAGACAGGTTTCATTCAAAGTTTTCTTACACACTTTGTAAAACACACACGTAAAGGTGTATTAGATTCTTATATCCAAGGGAGCAAATGTTCTTTTTGATATATCGGAATTAAACCTTTACATTCAAATGCTTTCATGAAATTATGTAAGCTGTAAATTCTTTAATTCTAAATTGCTTTTGCTACAGCTGGTATTTAAGTGCAAAAATATTGAAAAGTATGGCAAAACCAGGTTTTTTTCAAAGATTGCAAAGGAGGCAGGACTGCTTCACCAGTTCTGGTACATTAATGCACATTATAAGCTTTGCTCCTCTTGCCTTGTGTAAAAAAAACTCCATGAACTAACTTGAATTAGAATATACAATTTCAAAATGAAGAGATCTCCTCATGCTACTGAATCTACCAAATCCACATCCTTTCTCTGGGTGAGGCTGTGTTCTAGCTCCACAATGAATAGATCTCTTGCCTTGGGTAATATTCATCCTTAAACCTTAATGCAAATATGAAGGTTTTTCTTTTAAGTACTGTCAGAGTTCCTCCTGATAGTTTGGTGCCTTAGAAGCAAACCTCAGTAAGCAGAAGTCCTGGAGGATGAAATTAAAGTGCCATGCCTCAGCATGAAGGCGCTGTGGAAAAATAAATCCACACTTGTTTAATCTGAACTTTGCCTTGACTTTTTTTTCTAAACATTCTTTGAGGAACTCTGCTCTCTAATTTTCTTTTTGCCTCCTTCCTAATCTCAGAAGATAACTCTCCCATGTTAGTGAGGAAAAAATTGTTTCTGTGAACTGCTGGTTGTTTTGGGTCACTGTAATGAGGGAAATCAGCAACTTCAGTGACTTAGCTTTTCAACCATTGCTAGAAATAAATGTAATAATAAAATTATTGATAATTCATTGATAATTCATTAATAATACTACTATTATTGTCAATATTACTAATTATATTACTATATTTATATTAATAGATTATTAAATTAAAAATATTTTCAAGGTAACTTTTCTTAATTTCATTACTCTTAAAAAGGAAAAATACATTCAATAATATTCATGGTGGGTATCATGCATTTTCTGCTGTGCTTTGGTCAGCACACAGTGCTCAGTGCAGTTTCTTAACAGGCATAGAAGGTTGGTACTTTGTAATTTGTTATTGCTGGAGTTTGGGTAGATTTTGTTAATTTATTTGAGAGAAGGTAAAACAAATAAGTGTGTACACAAAATATCTCCTGAACTACAAGCTAGCAGAAAGCTTTTCTCTCAAAGCTTTCAACAGTGGTCAAGTCTGCTTAAACTGTGGAGTTTAGTGGTGTTTGGCAGCACAAGGTAAAGTTGTTGCAATGGAAGAAATTGATTTAGCTTGACTTTTCTACTTTTCTTTCCCCAAAAGGCTGGTGTGACTGTCCTGCAGGGAGTGTTTTTTGGGAGTGACACTGTTTGCTGTTTTTGTGCTTATTTGTGTGTGGGCTTGAAATGTTCAACACGTTCCTTCAATTGTTAACCCAGGAAAGTGATGGTGATGTTGGATTGCATTCCTGGCAGTTTATGTATCTGCTAAAACTGAATGGTATTTCATGTCATGTGAGAAAGAGAAGAGGGCAGTTCTGTGTCCTGGCAAGATTCCCTTTTTCAAACATCCAAGGCCATTCTAAGCCAAACAGTGGAGCTGTGAACTTCCCAGGGGAAGCTCCTGAGCATTCCTTGCTGAGGAGCCTAAATGATGCTTTCTTGTCACCTCATCCTTGGCAGTGTTAGGATTTGCTGAATGTTTCAGAGTCATTTTTGTATTTTGAATCCTTTTTTTACATCCAGTATTTTGAATTTCACAGTTAAAATTTGAGTATTTCCAAAGGTGAGAGATTCCTCAACTTCCCTGGGCAATTTGTTGCAGTTTCAGCACCCTTGTTGTTATAAAAATGTCTCTAATTCCCTAAAATGTTACTGTGCATTTTTTCTGTCTTATATATCAAAGAAAAGGTGTAACATAATTAGAAAATAATTACAGGCATGACCACCTTTATATCACTTGAAATGTAAGCCAAAAGGTTTTATTTGAAAATACTGCTTATTACAGTACCTGTTTATTCTTAAGAATACATTTATTCCTTTAAAACATGGACAATCTGTTAGGTGTGTATTAAGAAGAGCCTGTAATGTCTTATCTCTAATTTGAAACTTGAAGAAAGATCTTTCTTCCATTGTGCTTTGCGTAGTTGAATGGTTTTTAAAAGGGTTTTTTTTAAAAATAATTTACATGGAAGGCTTGCCTGTTTAAATACAATGACATTCTTCTGTCTAACAGAAAATCCTAGTAAAATAAGGTTACCCTTGTAAAGCTCTATCTTCAAGAGCATTTTCCCGTATTCCAAGGTTTATTTGAATTACTGTTCAAAATGTTTGATGGTTTGATCTATTGAGAAAAGTGAGATATGCAGGTTAACTTGATTTTACAGGAGAATGTTTGGTTTTTAGCATTTATTCAGGATTCATAGGCTCACTTCTAGTAGAATATAGTTTCTGTAAATCTGTGGCAAAGGCATGGGAGGTTTGCAGAAGCCCTTAACCTCTTGAACTTTCCCATGTCATTCTATGAACTTGGAATCTGTGGCACTGTTCAAATCAGGAAATGTTTAAAAATGAAAAGCCAAAACCCTAGGCTGCTAGATTTTGTATACAGAACATCTGGGGGTTTTGCAGTTTAACAATCATCCTAATCCTGGTAACATAAGCAGGCTATTGTAAACACTCATTAATTTATATAAAGTAGCATATGATTTCAGTAGTTTGTTTTCTTGTTATTTCAGCTTTATGACAAAATAAACACAAAATCTTCACCACAAATCAGGAATCCTCCAAGTGATGCTGTACAGAGAGCCAAAGAGGTAATGGCTTTAAATTATGGGAGTTTTTTAATTTGAAAGGTTGATTGTATTTAAACTGTAGCTTATTTTTCTTCATTAAGATGTGTATTCTGCCTCATTATCTGAATTATTTCTGGAATGCTACCATTGCTTGCTAAAGTTATATAACAAGTTGCATAAACTTGCAGAATTCTGTTTTCTGTGTAAGGATTACGAATATTATTCAGTTTAATCATTTAACCTATTCTTCAACAATAGAGGTGTTAAAAGGAACACTCTTGCTGGGTAATTGCAGTATATCTTTCCTGTTCAGGTTATTTATCTGCAGCAGAAATCTGATGTTTATAAAATTTAGTCACAAAAAGAAATATTTTGAAGTATCATGTTTTTAAATTGAAAAAAAACCCCACCTTTGTCATAGATAGGTCTGAGAATCCCTATCTATTGAATGCAGTGAAGGTGGCCCACTAAGACCAAAGATAGATACAGATGTTCTTAATTCTTATACCTTGCAAATAGTATGTTATTTGCTTATTTATGGCAAGTACTAAAAACCCCAAACCCATTGTATTATGTCTTATAAGTAAGATTTTTTGCAGTTGTTAGGGATTACATCATAGGAAATCAGTGTTTATTGTGCTATTAAAGGAGGAAAACTTTTAAACTCTATGTAATAACTAAATTCACACTTACAGATGCCCTCAAGTCTTATTCAGCAAAAATTTGCTGTCACTTAATTCTGGGGGGTGCTTCCAGAAGCAAAATACTCTGCTTTCATTGTCCAGCTAACTACATGTGAAAATTAAGGTGTAAGAATCAGGTTGCAGGCAAATGAGTTAAAAAGCTTCTTTACTCCTCCTTCCCCAGTGATAAAGTGGCTCAGATTTTATAAAATCTGGAGCTTGGAGGTGGGGTAGCAGATGGTGGCTTTAGCAATTGTTTTTATGCATGTTTTTAATTCTGCTTTTAAACCAATTGTTTTAATAAATTGAGACCATGTGTGAAAGCAGCAACTGGTGGAGGTCTTGTGTGTCACCTGTTGGCACTCCATCTCTGTCCCCATGTATTTAGCTGTTGGAGGAATGCTGTCAATTGGAAAACAAAACAAAACAAACAAACAAACAAAAAATCCCAAAACCTGTTTCCTTCAAATTTCTGCTTTAATCTCTTTCAGAGAGAACATTGGAACAAGATATTTTATTCTCTTGGGGCAGCTGGGTGGGGGCACATTCTCTTAAATCCTTGGTTTGTATAATTCCTTGGGAGTATTCTATGGGATAATTGAGCAGTGAGGGGGGTTTGTTTCTTTGATAGCTTGAAAAGAAAGTTACTATGGGGCGTTTCTCCTGCTTATTTTGCAGGTATTGGAAGAAATTTCATGTTACCCAGAGAACAATGATGCAAAGGAGCTAAAGCGTATTTTAACACAACCTCATTTCATGGTAAGCAGATCCTACTCTTGTGTGGGCTACTGATTTTTTTTATTCTTTTTGTTAGAAAACTTTAGTTCAATAAATTCTTAAAATCTGCAAGTGATGGAACTGCATACAATACACCTATTCTTAAGTATTTCTAACCTGCTGCTCTGGCAGAAGAATTAGTGTTGCTACAACTATTGGTCCTCATTACTGTGCTGGAAACTGTCAGCAGTTTGGAGTAATGTAATTATGGAGCAGTTTCACTGTGGTTTTGGAGGTCTGTATTGCACATAGAAAGAGGAATGAATCTTTTTGGATGTCCATAGATAGAGCTGGGATTCTTCTTTTTCTTTTTTCAAAGGTCTTCTTAGGATAAAGGTGTGTGAATTCATTGCAAAATAAAGAGTTTATTTAATATTATTTCACAATAAATCAGTAGTTTGTACAGTCTGTTGAGTTTGTGTTACATATCAACACTTACTGTGTCTGTTTCCCAAATCTGATTTGAGGACAATAATTGTCCTAAATTCAGGGATGTTACTGCTTTGTAACTTGGTTCAAGTTGCTGAAGTCCAGTCATTTGAAGGATTTCTTTTGCTTATGCTGTAGGTGAAGTTCATAAGTTGAGAAATAAACATGTTTGCTTAAATCTGCTATACACTATTGTCATTTTAAAATCATGAATTTGACTTTCCCTAACACAAGGATTATATGCAGGGGGCTTTGTGGTATTTGCTCACCTGAAAGCTGAGTTACTGTAAGTCTGAAGGATAAATGTAATTTCCATGAAAGCTGAAACCAACCTCCTCTTCAGGTATAAGATGAAATCTGGGTAGCTGCATGTCCCAGTGTGTTCTTTTGATGGCCCCTGTAGTTTTGGCTACATTTGTTTTTGTACTTTAAATCAGATCAGGAGGGTGTTTTTAAAGTGCATCTCCTGATTACCCCTTAACAGTGTTTGGTTTCTATCACATAAGGGCCTCAGGGCATGCAAAACAACATTTTTCAGCTAAAATTAAACTGAAATGTGTGCCAGGAGCCAGTGTAATCCACCAGCTGATGGACACTGTCCACAGGGTGAGTTGGAAGCTGGTCAGAAGGAAAAAACAAAAAGCTCCTGCAATGTGTTCAGTGTGTACATCTGATCCTGACTAATCCAATTGTTTTACTTTTTGATTCATTCCTATTTCACTGTACTAATTACTAATGCAGACATGGGCTTTGTGCCTATTCAGCGACACTGATGTTTTTCCCTGGAGATGGTACCTGTCCTATCCTAAAGTTTATAACAGCTCTGATTCAACAAATAACAGGAACACTTGCTTGAAAGAGAATATAAAGCAAGATGGAATGATACTCAGTCATATTGTAAGAGAGATTTTTAAAAAGCCTTTCTCTGATACCCTACTTCATTTAGAATCTGACAGTTTCATTTGATTTACTATTCTTGTGTGTAACTACCTCACAGTGTTGCTAAAACATTAAGCACTGTGGAGAAAAAAAAAACATTTTTTAAGTATAAATTATTTTCAGAGTAGGCATCAATAAAAGTCATCATGGTATGTAGAAATTTCATGTATCAAATCAAGTGACAGGAAAATTGAGTTGAAAATCCTCTTTTTAAAGTATCTCTGCTCTCTGATGCTCATAAATCTAAAACCATTTGTCAGAATTCTTTTCCTGCTAATCTATGAAAAGTATTTTTCATAAGGAATAAGATGCAATTCCATAACAAGTACTTTGATGAGGAGTAATTTCAGCAAGTGAGTCTGTGGTATCCCAATCTGAATTGCCAGTTGGTGAAGTCCCATCATCCCTCTTCCCCATCTTTCATCCTCTCCCTTGTAGTTCTGGATTCATCTAAAACTGCACTTTAATGTTGTCCTGGGATGAACTAGTAGAAAATTGCTCCAGAAAAAAACCACAACTAACCATTTAGTAAAAAGAATGTAGGATAACAGGAATGCTGCCAGAGCCAGAATGAGCAAGGGAACAGAAGCAGTTCATGTTAGGGAGGAATGTAAAGTAGCAATTAAAGCAGCATAAGTTGGTGTGGATCCACACCTGCAGATACCACAGTCTCCAGATGCCAAAGGGACAACTCCATCCTCTCCATCATTCCCACTCCTGCCCCCAGATGCACCTTTATGGGTTGCAGACTTTAACAAAATTACTCTTGAATTACTTCTGTCAGACTTTCCTTCAGAGATAAAGCCTTTATATTTTAAAGGAAACTATTAGGAAAATGAATAATTGTATAAAACAATGTTGTCAGCCCACATTCCATGTGTTTGCCAGGTGTTACAGACCAATACTCTGGTTATTAATGCACATTAATTCAGTAATCAATAAGGTGGAGTAAGTAGGAGTGTGCATTAACACCTGTATGATAATGGACTACTTTAGTTGTTGGGTGGTTTTTTTATCTAATGTGTATCCCTAATCAGAAGAAAGAAGAGTAAAATCTGTCTTGTTTACTTAACCAGAGTGTTAGTGGGTTAAACTGTGTGCAGGCCTTTACAGAACCAAAGCCAGTAAAGTGTTTTTGTAACAGATCTTCAAGGTGTTCTGTTGTTGTAATTTTCTTTTGCTCTCATCTCCTTTATGGCTACAGAAATGAATTATCAGTCTATTCTGTGCATGTTTAACATTTTAACTTAAAGAAATGTATGTAAATTTTGCATGAAGGTCTTTCAGCAGATAATTAATTTAAGAATTCTTAAAGCACTGTCAAGTACCTCATTTGTTATGTATGTACACATTCAAAGAGCTTTTATTCCATTACACAACTTCCAGTAGTTTTTCAAATATGCCAGTTTCATATGTAAAAATTCTATTATGTAAGTTTAGCGTGTTTTAGCATTGAAATATTTTCTAGGACACTTTTGCTTAATGACACATTGAAGTTTTATCCATCATGATATGCTTTCTTATGCTCTTTTCTGCAGACAGTTATTCTGCAGTACATTAGAAAGCAGTTGTTCTCATTAAAGTAATTTTTAGCAGGATTATCATGTTCTGCAAAGGAAAAACAGACAGGAAAAAAACATATTGTCAAAATTAGCAGAAATGCCTGTAAACAGGCGTCTTTAATAAGGTCTAATAGGAATCTTTTTATTAAATGTTTTCAATATTAAATTGAGCTTGCTGTACTTTAATATATTTCTGAATTAGTGTTCATTTTTTTGAACATATTCAGAAGTCATTAAGTATAATTATGGACCTGTAAAAATTCTGGAAGTGCCATATTTTAACCTCCTACGAGGTGAATATTATTGCTAAAAATAATATAAAGCAGGGCAAAAATACTTGATGTGATAAAAATGTAAGGACCTGGATTACATAAGAAATGTAATATTAAAGTGTGGAGAGTGTAACAGATACAGGCAGGGGCACAGAATCACCTCCAAGGTCATTGTGTCCAACCCTTAACCTACATTGGAGTAACCACACATAAATGGACACACAAATAAATTTTAATTAAATATTGGTAAAATGGTTTAACTTACTTATATGGTCCAGGTCTCTAATAATAAAATGTTGCTTCAGTACTGCAGACTAATGCAGAGGAATTGTTGTGAGTTTGAGCTTAATGGTTGACAAAATAAGAGGAAAAATAGGAAATGCAGATACAGTTAGTACCTAACTAAAGAGAGTATGTGTGTAGATGGGCTTGAAACACTGGAAAAATGGGAGGGAATGTGAGCAAAGCATTATTAATTAAGGAAATTTTGTTCCATCATTGTAGTGCTGACTTCCCAACTAAAGTTTCAAATCGATCTGAGAAACGGGAATATAAAGTGTTTTAAAAATTTCTTGTAACATGGTACACTTTAGAACTGCTGCTGAAGTCGCCAATGAAAGCTAATGAAGCAATATTTTAGCAGTTTGTTGCTTTGCACTGTGATTTTTGTCACGCACTATGAACTCAGGGTGGTGGTGCTGGGTCCAGGTTCTAAGGGAAGGGGAGAGTATGGCAGCAATTATGATAGTAAACAACAAAAGAAACAGTATTTCCTTCTTTCAGTTGGTATTGATCCACAGTCTGCCTTTATTAGAGTGAAATACCATGGGATCTGAGTAGCTTTCCATTTTACTAGGGTAATTATAGAATTGCACAGAAGAGTAGGTTCCTGATTCTCTGTCTCTGCACATGAAGATGGATTCACTCTGGAGGTGTTGAGAGGATGAGGGGAAGGGAGGCAGCATCACTCTCACTGAAGTGAAAACAACAGTGAAAACCACATTAACTCATGCAGGCTTTAGAGTCTCAGGGTGTGTGTGTGGACATTTGCAGTCTGGAAGTTTATCTTAGACTCCTTTAAGGGAAGAGTTCTTCAGTAGGAAACGTGGCACAAATACCTTGGATTTCCTTGACTTTCTGAAAAGCTTTGAAAACACACACAACGAATGAGCGAGGGACATGAGAGAGGACAGACACCTGACATTTTGTTGCTGTGCTCTCCTCCAGGCCTTACTTCAAACTCATGATGTAGTGGCACATGAAGTTTACAGTGACGAGGCGCTGAGGGTCACCCCTCCTCCCACCTCTCCGTACCTGAACGGGGACTCCCCGGAGAGCGCCAACGGCGACATGGACATGGAGAACGTCACACGGGTCCGGCTGGTGCAGTTCCAGAAGAACACAGATGAGCCCATGGTATGGAGGGAAGCTGGCTTGGTTTGGAAAGACAGGTGTCTGCCAGGGAAAGCCACAGCTTCCTTTGGAATGGAGAATGTAAACCCCCTCCCTTGGAATTCTTATCGTTTTGAAGTTAAGGGGCTCTCAGGCGAAGATATGGGAATAGGAATAACAGTTCTTTACTAGGAATATTAAAAATAAAAATGTAGTAGTACCAAAAAAAACCAAACAAAACAAAACCAAACAAAAAAAAAAAGGAAACATTGACAGTCAGAATACAACCTGACACCCTGTTGGTCAGGGTGTTGGTAGCAGTCCAGTCAAGTCCTCCTGGGGTGACAGATGTGGTTCTGTTGGAGCAGAGATGATCCTGTAGAAGGGTGTAGTTTTCCTCTGAAGGTCCAGTGGTGGTGAGATGGGTCTGGTCTTCCTCTGAGAATCCAGTGCAAACAGGCTGCCCTGGTGTTCTGACTCTCAGATTTTATCCAGGTAGGAATAATGCTGGGCTCCTCCTATTGGGTATAGCATCTCCCGATGGGATGATGTAATTTTATCAGTCATGTGGTGAGCCTCATTAACAGCGGATATCCCTGGAGGGAGGATGGATCATGGAAGAGATAAAAAAAAAACACCTCCCCAACTGGTTTCAACAGATGGCAATAGAATACATACTTCTGGTATGTATTAAATGTATTAAATGTATTAAAAGTTGGGTATGTATCCTTAAACCCAACTGAAGCCTTTGCACTTCAGTATAAAATCACATTTTAAACAAACCAGATCCTTATATACTCACATGTTGAAGTATTGCATCCTCACTTATAAATAGTATCTGGTTTTATTGCTCATCTTGAAGTGAGTGACAAAGATTTTATTTTAATCTTAAAATTTATACCCTGCCTTCAAGCTTTCAAGAAAAATGACTACTCCTAACCACTCAAGAATCACAGTGCTTAATGTTTTGTTTTAAAAGTATAAACATTTCTTTTTTTCTAGGGAATTACTTTAAAAATGAATGAGCTGAACCACTGCATTGTGGCAAGAATTATGCACGGAGGAATGATTCACCGGCAAGGTAATCACATCTCATGAAGAGTTTTGTCTTCAAACACAGTTATTTTAGATCCTTTTGTACAAACTGTGTACATTCTCCTGATTTTGATTGCTGCTGTTCCATAGCAGTGTCTCTCTGTGCCTGCATGGATTCCTGCTAACTGCTTTAGTTACCTTCCAGTTGCAGATGCCTGCCAGTGTTTTGAGGTGAAGGCCCACTGTGTTTCATTTAGGCCTTAATTAGGATAATTACTGTCTTATTACTGAGTATTGCTCAGCAAGAGATGGAAACACCAATGATTTCTAGAGCTGTACTTATTTAATCCTCTGTTAAAAAAAAAAAAATTACACAAATAGCAGTACTTTCCCTTGAAAAAATGAAAGAGCTTTGTCCACACAGTTCTTGAGGATATTCATATTTTTGGTGTTGAGAATCACAAAAATGGGGTTTGAAATAAAAAATATTGCTTGTACATAGATTCTAAATCTTTATTTTCAGTTTTCACTACCATAGCAAAATCCTGCAAATATGCTTTTTATTCTCATCCCCAGTCTTCTCCTTTTTGTCATTTTGTGTGTTCAGATCAGATGTCCAAAAGTAACTGGGTTTTGTCCTGCTTTAAACAGATGAACTTCCCTAGTATGTTGTTGGCTGCAAGTTTGGATTGCAGCCATGAAAGGGTTACTTCAGGTTTTTCAGACTACTCTCCTTTTCTTTTGATGAAAACAAAATTTTTCTTAATTTTTCAGACCAAAGTTCTCTCTAGCCTACTGTTCTATTTCAAAGGAAGCTAGGAACAGGTAATTGGGAAGACAAAACGTGTATTCACTTTGTCTCACTGATATGGTAAAATCTGTCAGGAAGCAGGAAAGACAAAAGTTTAAATACAAGCAAAGATGCAATTCAGAGAAAATTCTATATTCCTTTGGAGGACCTTCTGAATTGAAATGTATTTGGCTTCTGAAAGTGAGTTTTAAAAGGAGATTGCTCTAAGATTCACAGGAAAAAGATTTTCTTCCAGCTGTGCTGAGGTAGTGGTGATGTTCTGCACAATATTGCTTCACATGGCTGTGTTCCATAATGGGGCTAATAAAATTTTTAAAACCTGCTAAAACTGGGCAAAATATCCAACTGTGCCCATTAAAACTCTTCTTTTTAATTTTACAGTGTCTTTTATTTCTAAAGATTTGGGAAATTTAACCTGTTCTCTATGTGCTTCATCTAGCTAAGGCAGTGCTTCTGCAGTAGGTATAGTGTGAAAATGAGCTGTACTTCAGTGTTTCTGTAGTATGGTCATTTTTTTTTAATGCTTCTAATTCTGTTAGTGCTCTAGATGCCTCTTAACTTCACTGCTTCATTCAGCATACCTGTATTCAGAATATTTTTACTGAATAGATCAACAGAAGTGTAATTTTACAATCATCTCAAGCACCATCTCTGAATCCTGTTGGTAGGGCCTGTGCCTTGTATTGGTTTTGGGGAGTGTTAGGTCATTTTTCTCTGCTGTCTCTTTTTGTTATATGGAAAACTGCCAGGCAGTATCAGCAGTGTCTGGATAATAAATCTACTGTGAGGGTTACAGGAACTGTATAATTTCAGGTCCAGTAATATTAAACACAAACTCCACAATTCCCAGTAACAAAATTGTAGCTGCTGTGAAGTTTCCTCCTGTCTCTAGACCAGCTCTGTCTAGTCCTGGTGATTGAAATTGTTGTTATTCCAAAGGTGGCAGAGTTGCAGTGGGAGGAAAGGCTTTTAAAGATTCCATCTAGTCACACCTTCCAGAGCATTCAGTAGAAATGAAACATCAGTCATTAAAAATTGTCTGTTGGTTGTTGACATGTCTGCCAAATATCCATTCTTTATTCCCAGTTTTTATGTACACTTCTCCTTACAGTCACGAACATAACAATATTCACTTCTGTCAGAGTGACAGAAATGGGAAATGCTGCAGAGAAGGGGATTTTATTTGATACAGGGATGTTACTGAATCTGATTCTCAGTCTAATATATAATTCCATCAGTTTTATGTTTTGAATAATATCAAAGAATCTTTATACTATTCCAGGCCATATGGTGGTTTTGATTCAATATTATTGTTTAATAACAAAAGCATGTTTTTCCCATTTACTTAGGGAATGCCTGGGCATCTCTTGCTGTGCATTCACTGCACTCTGAGAGACAGATCTGTAGCTAATACAAAGTCCTTTTCTGAATCTAGCAAAAAAGATTATTTTAATGTTGTTTTTCTCTTTATGCCTTTGTATGACTATTAGTGCTGTGTTATAATTATTTCAGTTTGTAGAAACATGTCCTGAGGTGGTTGTGTGTTTGTTTAACTCCGCAGGTACGCTACATGTAGGGGACGAAATCAGAGAAATAAACGGAATCAGTGTGGCAAATCAAACTGTAGAACAGCTACAAAAAATGCTTGTAAGTGCCCAAAGGCTTTCTCATGTCCTCTATAAAAGTGCCTGTCTTATTTAGTCAAATTTTTTGTGTAGTTGTGTTCTAACTTCCCCTTTTTCTTATGTTCTTGATAGACTACATGTCCATGAAACAAAAAGTTCTTTGAATTTATAACTGTTGAGCTCACAGTTACTAATGTTACAAATTTAAAAAACACTGCTTTAAGCTCAGACAGTCTTGCCTTTTTCCAGGAAAACTCCACCTTTGCCCTTGCTAGTAGAGTCTGTTTGATATTTCCATAACACTTGTTAATTTTTCTGCATACAACCCTAACCTTGAGATCTTGGATGGTATCACTAATCCTGGAAAAGCTTAAAGGGAAATAGCATTTTTTGGGGTCATGGCAAGCCAGCCAAAGAGAAAGGGGGGAAACTCTGAGATCTCTTGAAGTGATCTGCTCACATTTCTGCCCAGATCAAGTCTTGCAGTTGTCAGCCATGTGGTATTCACAAGTATTCAGATTGCCTTTTAAGAAAGTATGCTGTCACAATCTGCTGCTGTTCTGGAGTTACTACTTGTTATAAATATTCTTACACAATAGTAAATGCAAAGTAGGAGACCCCATGTTTTGTTTTGATGAAAGCCTATTTTTGACATTCCTAACTTCAGTACAGTAAAATGCAGCTTTCCAGAAGCTCAAAACAGTTTTGCTATTTAACAAGCATGATGAAAGGGAAGAAAATGCCACTTTGGTAGAGAAGACTGTAGATGACAAGAATATAGCTACAAAGAAAAGGTTGACATGGAAGAAACCTACATATCTCTGAATCTCTTACAGTAAATGCAGTTCTGGATTCTAGGCATTCAAAACCTGGTCAGGTGAACAAACTGGTAATGCCTGTTCATCCTCTGGATTAATGAGGATAATTTGAATGTTTGTTTATAGGTGATATGACAACTTACCCATAGCATTTTAGCTTTTCATGCTTGGACTGTGATGTTTTCCTTTCAAGCATTAACAATTTGGAGGTTTTCTCTTCAGTGTAAATCTCAAAGTGCTTTTTTTTCACAGAGGGAAATGCGTGGAAGTATTACCTTCAAGATCGTGCCAAGTTACCGCATGCAATCTTCATCCTGTGAGGTAATGTGTTTAATGAGCCATCCCCTCTCTTCCTCAGTCCTGTAACTAACTGCCTGCTGATGGCTGAATGTTACTGCTTTCTGGGAAATTGTTTCTGCCTGTCCTGTTAGATCACGCACACCAATTTTACAACAAAGATAACGGAACAGGAGTAGGTCCCACCTACCTACTCAGCCCTGCCTTCATATTCATCTCATCAGCACCTTAACTAACTCTTTACAGCCTATTAAAGAAAAAAAAAAATAGGAAAGGGGATTCTCAACTTATGCAGTTAGGAAGCCCCTTTAAAATATGACCATTTAAACTCTTACTTCAGGAAGTCTTATTGAAGTTCCTAAGCCGAGGAACAATCCTCCTCTTTTTTAGGCTTTAAATATTATACTGCTGCTTTGGGCTGTTAAGGGTTAATTGAAAAACCTGTTTCTGTATAACCCTGTTGAGGTAAATTTGTGATGGTCGTGTGTAACAGTTACATGTGGCTTAATATTATGTTTCCATGAAAAAAATGGTCTTTATCACTACAGAAGAAAACCAGATTTCGAGTTGTTGCTGAACTAGAAACTTGGTACCTACAGCTTTTGCACAGCAAGGTTTAATTCCCTTCTGCTCACAAAGTCACATTCCAGATTGCAACTGAAGGGAATTAAATTGTAGAAAATGGCTGCTTGAGAGTCACTGTTGCAGCCTGAGCACACAGATGGCATTTGCAGCGTGTAGATGATGCCAATCTCTCTGTGCCACATGCTTAACTGCGCAAACAGCTCCCGAATTAGAACTCCCCCAGTGAAATCACAACCCCTGCTGAAGTCAAGCACCTCATCTTAATTAGAGCTGTGATTTCACCCTAATTGTTCTTGTGTCTCAGCAGATGCTAGAATACACAGAAACTGCTATTGTGGTTGTCAGAACAATCTGTTTTGCAAGGAAAAAAAATTACTGCTTCTTGGTCGCCTTCAGTACTTCCAGTAGAATTCAACAAAAACTAAAAGGTTTTAGAGGTAGAAGGTTTGACAGATTGTCACCTATGAGGCCAATTTTCTTAAAATAAATATGAAACCAAAAGTTTTTCATGAGATGCAAAGGCTTTTAAAAAATTACAGTGTGCTGACAAATTCATGTACTGACTTCTGTGCTGCAAAGAGGAGCAATAATAAAAGATACCTCACTTCCCAATATTGAAATACAGAAACTAGTGAAACTGCAGAGTTGCTGGGAAGATGATTATTTGGAAAAACTCAGCATACAGCTTTAAATTAATACTATTAGTTGTCATTCTAGTAGAAGCAGTTCATCTCTTTTCTTTAGCTTTATGTCCTTAGGGTTTTCATGACTATATACTTCACATAAGAATGGAAAATGGACTTTTACCTTCCTTTGGAAAAAAATGGCTAAACTGGAAATATGTGATCAAAGAGAAAAAGAAATCATGTCTAATTATCTCACTTTGTAGCATTTAGCATTCATTAAGTCAGAGATGGATGAGTCCTTTTCAGGTCACCCACATTAAGACTTTGGCTTGATTTTCATCAGTTACAAGTGTACACAAAACCCCCAGTATTTTTAAATCATCCTATTAAAGCATCACATCTGTCCTTTGGAAGCATAGAAATTGTTTCACAGAATGTTTCAGGAAGGTGATTCATATGATGAATCAAATTCTTAACCATTGATAAAGGCTAAAATTTAATGTTGACTGACATTACTAACACAGAAATCTTGCTTCTCTTGCCCTCCAGCAGGATAAATAGAGAGATATTTGGTCTTTGCTAGTATAATCTTGCTAGATAAGGTGTTTTTGGCAACATTTCAGTCTATATTTATGTTTGATTTCCCCCCTCCTTCAGTCATGGACTGGTGCTCAGGTAGTGTAGTTTTATGAGAAGAGGAATATAAAACAGAATTAAAGACTGGGAGCTTTGAGGCTTCTACCAGGATCACATCATTGGATTGCAAAACATCTTATTAATCTTGAATAAGAAAAAACTACATATTAATAGAAATAGATGATGTGCATTTTATTTACAATCTTAGGCATTCCCAGAGGTGAAGGGGGCATGGAATATTTAGTTTTAATAACTGGGATTTGAATTTCACTTGCCATATTTGTCTTCTTTCATAGTCATTTAAAATAATTTTCTAAATACTGAGCCATTTCTGCATATTTAGGGAAGTCTTTTTCCTACCCTAAGTAATTCAGGGTCACTAGGTAGTTTTCAAAATATCTGCTGAATAATTTCAGGTTTCTTAGGCATTTGTGGCTTTTCCTGCACCCATGCCTTCCATTCAGTTAGCAGACCTATTTCATGTCTTGCTTGAAGACATAATACTTTTGAATTCCCTTGAGTGAAAATTGGATCAGCTGATCTGGTGTGAGGTGACCTCTTTAGTCACTGGCATGGCAAATGACCTGAGTTAACACAGATATTTAGATAACAAGGAGCCAGAGTGTTGTTTTCTTCATCAGATACCAAGAAAATTGCAGATTTACATAAACATGAACTTAAGTAACTATTGCAACACATCCTTCTGATGGCTGTGCTGTTTATATGTTTCAGTTTTATCCCATTTAGTAAGCATTTTGCTCTGGCTGCATTTGCATTCTCACTTGGTACTGACATAACACCCCAAGTAACTTTTTATAGTGTCAGATATGTGAGAGTGGTAAGAGAAGTACCTTTTTTTTTTTAAACAAAAAAGAAATCCTTATAAACATTCTTATGTTTCAGATTGCCTTTGTGAAACTCTTAAGTTGTTTCATTAAGAAGAAAAGCCTTTATACATATGAGATTTTAAAACCCTGGTGGTATTCACCATGGATTTTTTTCCTTTATCTTCCGTGGTTTCCATTAGTGCTCAGACATCAGGAGTTTTTATTGTCTTAAACCTTTTTCAAATCTATATTAAGAATACTGACAGAAATGTTCCTTAAGCAAGACAGAAATGTAGAAGTATTTTAAGAATTTTGAAAAGTCTGTCTGGTTTTGTTGGAGGTTTTAGTTTTGTTGATTTTCTTGTTTGGGTTGTTTTGTATTTTTTTAATATCTGGCAACAATGTTATTGATCCAGCTATTTTTATCAGTATCTAATTTGATCAGGTCATATTTACTGGACATCATTGAGTTCTATATAGGTGTGCATCTCAAGTGCATTGTTTATCATAAACTACACCTAAAAACAAGGAAACAACAGGAAAATGTGTTTGCCATCATTTGGAAATAATTGTGGTTGTTTCCTCTAAGGCTCTGGCTTTCTGGTTCTTCAGCTGAATAGTGATGACCCCAAAAATTTCTGTTGAGTCTGGTGTTTTTTGTCTTGGGGCTAGAGAAGGCTGGGAACTCCAGACAGTCAAGTTTACTAAAATACAATGATAATAACCTTTCTACATTGCTCAGAATCATTGGATCCTCCAAGGGTTTTTCTTCCCCTATTTCCAGGAGAAGTAGGGCTTTTACTGATTTACTGAAGAAACAAACAACCAAAACTGATGTTTTCCATGCCAGTCCTAAGCAGTCCTGTTACTCTACAAGGATCTCTGTGCTCATTGATTTGTCTCATTAGGGTGTTCATAACACGATTTTTCTCCTGACTTTTGAGTCTGGTATTTTTTGAAAGAGGGACCTGTCCCTAGAAAATTAAGAATCTAAATGCCTTTGAAAATGTGACAGAACAGAACAGCCTAATTATGTAAAAGTCATAGATAAAAATATGTCTCTTGACTAACATGTTAGATTATTTCTGACAGTACTGAAATCACCAATAGCACTGAAAATGTATATTTTCCTCAGTATGTTATGATGAACATTTGCTTGGAATAATATGGTGTCTTGTGTTGAGAATTGCTGGAGGAATACAAATCAAAACATTCTCAAATCAAGAACATTTCCTTCAAAGGCAAAATCCTTCAAGACAGTCCAGAAATAGTGGCATTCTCTAAAGTTGTTTTTCTCCAAATGATTTGGGTGCTTGCATCAATTTCCAAAGCTTTCCCTTGCTAAACCATCACTGCCAACAGATCATAACAAACCATATTTAAAAAAGGATAGTTAAAATTGATTTTTCACCTCTTGAAAGTCAGAAAATAGCAGAGACAGAATTGCAGAGCAAGCAGAAAATCTCTTTATAAAGCAAGGAAGTCACTGCCTTTTTGAAAAAAGTTCTAGTTACAATTTGATAAAGGTGATGCTGATAATCCATACACAAAAGAAAAAAAGGGAATACTAATTCCTTTAGGCTTTTTTTAAAATTTTTTTTTTCAGTAATGAATTGTTGATTTGCTCTCATTTGAATATTTTAAACTTGTTGTGCTGGAGTGATTTTGTAATTAGAATTAGAGCTGATTTCCCCCACTCCATTACACATTGCAAATACATGTGGGAGGCAAGTTTTATTCTTATGTTTGTGGCATTAATCCCTGATTAATGTTGCATGAACAGTTCAGCTCCAGGTTTTTAACTGTTCACAAAAGATACTTGTATTGATAAAATATGACAGGGTTAGCTCTGTTTGCTTAGAAAACTGTTTTAGCCCTTTTCATCTTCTGTCCTTGATGTTACACAAAATGACCAGACATTCCTTAGCTGACCTTTGACATGGAATATTATATTCCAGAAATCCTTTGAGGGTAAAAGGATTTTTCTTTTTATAACGTATGAGTGGATTGTTTTATTTTCAGAAGAGATGGCTCAATTATCTGACCTCATGGAATTAAGCACTATACAGTCAAAATGGCATGTGAAAGAGATTGCTCTGAAAAACCCGAACAGAAATTCCAGTTATCCTTCCTGTAGAATTTCCCAGTGTGCACCCTGTGTCTGCTGTCTCTGAAGTGTAGGGCCACGCTGGTAGTCTGGGTCAAGGGAATTGGCTTTTTTAAAGTGCTGTATTTTGGCAAGGTTTGATACTTTCAAGCCCATATGAATGTTGGAGGGAAACCCTCATTGTGCTGCAGAATGGATGAGAAGGGAGGAGAGAATCCAGGTTTCTCCTCAGGTCCCAGCCTCAGTGTTTTTGAGGCACTGCAAGGAGATGCATCTTGCTGAGTAGAGACTGATCAACACTGACAACCACCACAAAGCTGAAAAAATACTCAGAAACATCTTTAAAACAGGATATGGGCCTGATTCTATTCCAAGTAGTGTTCAAAGAATAACTTTCAGGTGCTTTGATGCGGACTGGTGTATGACTGAGGGCTGGTAGCCTTGTCAGCCACGTGAGAGATCTCAGAAGTCCCAGTTATTAGAAAGCTGAAGGCAGCATAAAAATAGTTATTTTTAAATAACTATTATTTAACTCAAATAAATGAAAATGTCAAACCTGAATCTTTAGCTGTGGAAAAGCTCTTCAGATTTACAAGAGTTGGTAGTTTGGAAGCTTTCACAAATGAAGCAGCTAAGCAAATGGTTATAAGGCTGTGGATGTAACTGTTCTTTGAAATTTATCTGTGTTCCTGTGATAGTGTTGTGTTGTTAATGAACCTTGTGTCTTATTTCAGAGAGATTCCCCCTCTACATCCAGACAGTCCCCCGCTAATGGTCATAGCAGCACTAACAATTCTGTTTCGGTAAGATTTCCAGTTCCACACAGAGAAAGTGTGAAAGTTTTGTTGGTGCTCATCTGCCATTACTGTTATACTTATCGTGTGGTCAGTGGAAAATTTTGTCCTGATGAGAGAACCCAGGTTATTGCATATGTAACTCCCCATTTTCTTTTCTTTTCTTTTTTTTTTTTTAAGGGCTTTTTCCAACATATTCTTCTCATTAAAAGCCATACAGTGAATTAAATGTTAATAACTGTACTGTGACACTTCAGTCATCCTTAAATCATTGTCAGCACTTTCCTCAAAACTGAGCAGAGGTTTAAAGTGGAAGCTTTTATTTCCATCCTGAACTTTGGAAGCAGAGTTTGAAGGAAGAGTAACTGTGCAGTTGGTATATCCCAAGACATTTTAGACTTTTTTTTTTTTTTGAGTTTTGAGTTTTGTGTTTTGAGAGCCCTCTGGAACGTGTTCTGGTTTCCGCTATCTGAGTTAAGGAATTGGTGTGCTCTCTGCTGTCGTGGTACGTGCACATACTGTGTGAAACATCAGCCTTGCCTGGATATGGAAAGCAAAAGGAAGTGGCTTTAAACTGCACTACAAACCAAGCTATTACCATCACATCTTTAACACAAAGTACTTCTGTTTTGTATGTCCTCAGGTAGAAAGGTGCTGTCGATCTCCTGTGCTTCCTAAAGTGCATTAGTGTTAAAATTCGTGTTGTTTACCATTTGTTGTTGTTTGCACCAATGTAGTAACTGCACACAAGTTTCTTCAATGAGTGCTGTCAATATCATGAGTTCATGGGACTAGCTAAAAACAAACAAATAAAAACAAAACAAACGAAAACCAAGTAACTATTTCTTTAACTATTAATAAAAACTGCAACTTAGACATTAATTGCCACAAGATAAAGTGCTTATTAATTAGTAGAATAAAAAATAACTGTGTGAATGAAAAATTTAAGGCATTTTTGTGGATTAAATTAAATTTATAACATGAAAGTAGTTGTAACCTTAATTCTCAGCACAATTGATCACATTACACATTTTTAATCGTAGGGATTTTAATATTTATAATAGCCTCTCTGTTTTAAAAGCAAAACTTGATACTTAAGTGGAAAAGGCATTCACATCAAGAGCCTCTTTCACTTGGTGGTGCTTTTGTGTTGAAGATGCTGAATTATTTATTAAAAAGCACATTCTCTATCTGCTTAAACTTTTTACCTGCTTTCTTCAGCTTGCTGCTAAACAGCCTGGGTTTGATTTTTCTTTAAGAAAAAAGTTATTTCTAAACATGGGTCAATGCTTTATACTTTTGTCTAACTTACTATTTGACTGTAATGTAGTATGAATCACTAACAAACAGTGTTATGTACCCTTAAAAAGTAAAATGAAAATTTCTTCTCCTGGGTTGGCTTTATTCTGCAGGACTTGCCATCGACAACACAACCAAAAGGACGACAGGTGAATAGATAATCCTCCATGGGAGTTTTTGTGAACTTAGCTGCTAGCAAACATCCCTCCTTACCTTTTCCCCCCTCATATTCTGTATGTGCTGGACTAAAACATTTAAGCTTGGAAAATTTGTTCCATTTTTTTCATTTTTCTTTTTAACTCATTTGTTTGTGGCTAATTCAAAATAGTTTGGTTTTTTTTTTCATGTGTCCACATGTGTGAGAGTTACAAAGTCATTGTGAATTTCATTGGAGATGTTGATTTAGAGACTTCCTGTTGTGCAGTGACCTGTGCAGGTTTTAATCCTAGAGGAAAGCTCAAATTTCTATTTTAGCTGGAATGGGGACAAGTAGAGCAGGTGTCTAAAACTCTGAAATATTGTGCTGACAGAGATTGTAAAGCTTGAGTTTATCTGAATTAATTATTAGCATTAACAAAGGTTTTCAAAGAAAAACATTAAGGACAGTTTATCCTAAGGTTTGATAAATATGAAGATGGTCTCTTAAAATTTCAGTCCTAAGTCCCATATTCAGTAACCTCCCTTAACTTTGTTACCTTTACCTGGTGGTTGTGCCAGTCAGCACAGACCAAAGAAAGATCTTCCCTCTCTAGAAAATTCCAAGAAAGCACACAGGGCTCCTCAGAGGATTCCCTGTCTTTCTCTTTGCAATTTTAAGAATTTTTGTTCTTTTACTGCAGCCTCCAAATGAACACATACTGTCAAGTGATTTGTGATCCATCTCCAGTAACTGCTCCAATTATTTTTAGTCCTTCCAGAACCTACCTCTGAATTTTTAACCATGTAAATCTTAGCCTCCTTCTCTACCAGGAATTTTTATAATAGCTCTTGCAGTTCCATTCAAGAAGTCAATCAACTACATTAACTCCTGCCTTTGAGAAGCTTTTTATACTGCTGTCTGGTTGAGTTGGCTGAAACTTCTATTACAAGAATGGTTTGCTCTCACTTCACATTTTTAAAGCTCTCTGTGTTTCTTTCAACTTCCCATTTTCTTCTAAAGCTGCCTGAATGTGAACCTGGAAAGGCTCCATATGAAACACCTTCCAGACATTTATACTGAGTTTTCATTTGGTCCTCATAGGGTTTTTTCCCTAGGAGAAAAAACTTTATTCAAGGCAATATCGAAATAATGGTGTTTCTCTTCCTCACACCATTTATAATTACCTGATTTTTTAAATATTTACCTGATTTTTCCCATTGAACCAGCATATTTTTCTTGTCATCCTGGAAAACAGTGAGGGCTTGGCTAATAGATGTATTTTTATGTGTAAGGAAGTCTGTAATGTTCCATGAGCTGCCAGTATATGGTGGATGATAATGGCTCAAACTGGAGAAGGGACTTGAAAAGCAGGGAACTTTCTAGATAGTAAAAGTACTTCTCATGTTTCTAGACCTATATGAATAAGGCAAAAAAAGGGATTGGCTCAATATTGATTACTTCATGGAAAACAAATTACTAAGTAAACATAATTGATTTCAAAATACCCTATTTCTCAAGCAATTGAAAGAAGTTGGGTTGCTTTTTTAAACTCAATGCAGAGCAGGGTAAGATTTAAGGGTAAGATTTAATGCATTGAAAGTTGAGTTCTATATTGATGTTGTCATCTAATGCTCTCACTGCAAACCAAAAAATACATCAGATGTGAGATAAAAGTGATTAGCCATTTTAAGTTAATTTATTCATATGTCAAGGTGCAGCTTGGATTACTTTTTTAAGTGTCATGAACAGTGCTAACAGTGCATAGTTACAGCTATTATTGGAGCAGAATTGGAGCAGAGTTGAAAATTGATTGTTACAGTTTCTAAGAAGGATATTACTTTGCAGTGTAATTTTGGGGGATTTTTAAATCTAGTCCATTTTTAGTAAGAAAATCAGCAGCGTGTGTATACAAGGCTGTCTGAGATGCTGTAGGGTCATGTTTGAAGTTCATGAACTGCAGAAATTATCCATCTTATGGATAACACTTATGCATGACACATCATTTTGATTTTAAGATCCTTGGGTGCTTCAGGGCTCCAATTAGCAACCAAAACTGTAGATCACTTTTATTTTTATTTTCTAGGGTTGAGACCTCAGTAACACACAAGGAAAGGACTGGTATAATCTTTTCAATTGTGAAGTCAGAGTCTGGATTCTTTCTGTTCATATTCCTTAGAGAATAACTTGCTCAAATCATGAGTTTTATTTACACAGGAGCAAACTTTTATTGAAAAACCCATACAGAGAATTTCCACATTCCTCCTGAGTAACTCTGTGATAGGTACAATACAGGACTTCCTAAAAAAGATTTCTTTAATGTTTTAAATCTTAAAAATTCTCCTTCTAAAGATCACTGATAAATCTAAGTCCTTTAGGCTGTCCAGTAAAATTTCCTGTCACAGAAATTTTTAAAACATACCATGGGACTTCAGTTGGAAAGTACCTTACAGATTGAGTTGTAAGGTGCTGGCTTGTGTTCTGTAATGATTTGTGATAGTTAATAACTGTTTGAGGGACTCTCTGAGTCTATTATATTTTTGCTGTTCAGGTTCCATAGAATGTAGAAACTGTTGAAATAACATCATATGTCTCCATCATTTGCTGGAGGGGGCATTTTCATTTTCAACTATCACTTATGCTTTGGCACCTTCCTTTTTTTTTTGTTTCTTTCTTTGCTTGTTGCAACCAATATGTGTAGCTGCATTCACAGATCAGATTTTCACCTGTTACTCTCAATACCATACCAATAATGATATTGCAGTGTCTCTTATAAACTCTTTTGTTTTGTAGATCTATGTAAGAGCACAATTTGAATATGATCCAGCAAAGGATGACCTCATTCCTTGCAAAGAAGCTGGCATCAGATTCCGAGTTGGTGATATTATCCAAATCATTAGCAAAGATGATCATAACTGGTGGCAGGGTAAACTTGAGAACTCCAAAAATGGTACTGCAGGTCTTATTCCTTCTCCTGAGCTTCAGGAATGGTATGACTTAAAGTTTTCTATAAAAATGAATTTAGTTTTGATTTTATTTCTGTCTTTCATACTTTTCATTGTTGTATAGCTAGCCTTCGAATTCTTTTTTCTTTTTCTTCCTTTTTTTTTTTTTTGTAAGTCTGTATATTTACTCAATTTGTGTGGTATTGATTTTTTTTGCTCATGTATGCATAGCAGTAAGGGTTACATGCAATTTTGTATATGTGATTACATAAATAAATTCCTATGTTAATAAACATTGTGCTTTCTGGTATACTGTAGGAAACCAGGATTGAAGATGGCTACATGCAAATTGTTTATATAAGAGGGTCAAATTAATTTCTCTTTCAGCTTCTAATCAGGGGTTTCATTAGTACTTTTTTTACATGCAAGTACTGCAGGAATAGGGTTTTAGCAAGTTATCAAGCAACAAGGTCATTGAGGGAGTTTTAGGGTTTTCTTTCCTTTTCATTTTTCATGTGAATGTCAAAAAGCAGAACAAAATCACAGTGCCAGTGGCAGGTTCAATGAACAGCAATGGCACTGAGCAGTGCAGGAGCTGTTTAGAAAAAAATTCAGATGTATCAGCACAAATTCTGGCAAGGGAGTCCTGGGCCTTGGAAGGTATGGCCTTAACTCAGTGAAGTTTATCTACATGGATAATGTAGCCCAAAATACTTCATCCAGGCTTTGCTACATGAAAGAATTGGAGTTCTGCACAGCTCCTGTGCCTCCTGGACTGGCTAAGGGAGATTTTGCCAGAAGAGAGGCAGAGGCAGACAAGACCTTTGGTTCCACCTCCTGAGCTCTGGGCAAGCCCTGATGTCAGGGAGGCACAGGTGCACGTTGCAGCAGGGTCCCTTGCAGTGCTTCACCCTAAAGATCAGCTTCCACACTGTCCCCAGCAGAGCAGCACTTGCTCTGCAGTAGTTTTTAGACCATGGTGGTTTTTCCAGACCTTGTACTCTTCCCTTCTGATCTGCTGCAGAGTGGTCTGGATTCATTCCAGGAGCTGCCCTTCCTCCCATGCTCACTTCCTCTGTGAGCTTCCATCATCTGCCTCTAAGAAAATATTCTTACATCAAAATACCCCTGTATATATGTTCTTTGAAGTCATTAAAAAAAATGTTTTTAGAAATTTTACTGTACTCATGTTCTATAAAAAAAGTCTTGCTTTTCTAATTCGTTCTGTGCAGCTTCTTAAAGATCCTTGATTACAACAGAAAATGTTTTTTCTCCTCCTCATGTCAGGCGAGTTGCTTGTATTGCCATGGAGAAGACCAAACAGGAGCAACAAGCCAGCTGTACTTGGTTTGGAAAGAAAAAAAAGCAGTACAAAGACAAATATTTGGCAAAGCACAATGCAGGTATGAACAAAAAAATGCAGGTATCTGTAACAGGTTACATTTTTTGCAGTTCAAGCCTTGCCATTAATTGTTCAGCTGGCACTATTACATAAACCTAATGAGTTACTTAGGTAAATATAAGTAAAATTCTAATTACACCATTACTCTGCTTGTTCTTTGCTATTTAAGCAGAGAGCTTAGTCAGTGAGAGGCAAGCTGCCACAAAATCAGTGCATCATAGTTTATCCTGATAGAGGCTTAGATTGTTTGGGGGTTTATGTTTAAAGCAGCATTAAAAACAAACAGGATATGATTTTTGCAACCTATATAACTGTACTGTGCTCTACAGAAGACTGTTCTGTAGCATCCTTGTTAATGTGTATTTATAGTTACAGATTACACATGTGAAAACATCATGAAAGAGCATTTTTTGTTGAAGTGGTACAGCTGGAAGTGGAATAAGAGCCATTGCATAGTCAGTGTGTTATTTTACAGTTACCAAATAGAACCAGCTGTGGAGGTTTATCCTCCTTGGATAAACTTCAGGCAGTGATTTCTGCCTGAATCGTGAATTTGGGGCTTCTGTTTAGGCTGCTGAAAAAATGAATTGGTTTAGAAAATTTTAGAAGTGTAGAGTAAGAGATCCTTGTCAAGCAAAATCCATTTGTTTTAGTAGTAAAGAAGACAGACCCCATCATTTATGAGCTGAATTTGCTTCTTTTCTTCTTTTAATATAAAATAATGTGCTGAAACAGCTTTTCAACACTTTTCTGTTGCTTTTGCATTGATAGCACATTCTGTGATGCTTATGTTGTTGTGGTCTCCTGAGACACTTGCAGAGATTTTTATTAGTCAGAATAGATACCTGTCCAAGCAGTGGAATGAAAGTATTTTATATTACATTAATTTCTGGGGGTTTTTTTCAGTTGCATTCTTGAACACACCAATTAAACAATATAAATCCATATTTTCCTGTATTTGTCTTTACCTGCACAATGTGTGCAGTGTCAGAGCTCATATATGTCACTGTTACAGAACATTTCTTTTTCCTTAAAAGTAATTTGAAAGTAAATTCTAAGAAAGTCAAAGGACAGTAATTGTTTATACTCTTTAAATTCAGTGTTGCATTTAAGATGTTCACAGGTGAATATAAAACTATTTGTTACCCTGAAAGCTCTCACAAGCAGAGATTGAAAGTTTTAAGTAGGTTCCTTGCTTTTTCTGGTGTAACACTCTGCTTGTTCTAATGTTTTCCCTTCATTGCAGTAGTAAACCACATTTTAATAATAATAACAAAAGCTGTGGAGAGTAAACTGGATTTTATGAGCCAAAGTCTTTCACAATAGTGATACCAATTGCTCCCAGCACACATTCCCACAGCCTTGCTCCTCCCTTCAGTTGTGGCCATGCTGTGAACTGGATCAAGAACAACCCCCCCAAAAAATGCATGTTTTTTTCTTTAGGGCAGATAAATTTCTTAATGCAGCTCTAAGTGCAAATACAGAACTAAAAATGTCAGTGTAGCAAGGCCTGCTACAAGGAGTGAGCTACAGGAAGGATAGCCAGGGAAGGAGAAGGAGCAGGCAGTACTGTAGGAGCAGAACTAGCTCAGAGATTTCCTATCAGTTAAATTCCTGAAAGGAATCTAGACCTTGCAGTCTTCACATAGGGGGACATTTCAGAGTAGGTTGATGGCACTTTGATTCACACATTTCACCTGCCTTCACCAGCTGTTATATCTTTATTTGCTTTATATCAGAGCAGGTGTTCGCCAGAAATTAGAAATACGAATGTTAAAAATTATGATAATGACCATAAAAGAAATTGTTCCCTTCAGAATACAACTTCCCCTTTCCCCTAAGTCAAAAAGTTGATGTAAGCACAGTTTGAAATCAAGATTTCTTGTAGAAATGTTACTGATATTAGTGTCCCTGAGGTACTGAAGGTGATGCCAGTAGTATTCCAGGGAATGACACCAAATATAGGATATTCAGTATATGAGTGCTACAAATTGCTTTGGTGCTCATGTAAGTTCAGGTTTAACTGAGGTGGCACTGAATTCACATTCACTGAAGTGCTGTCACATCCAGGATTGTTAGAAATATGACAGCACTGGCCCTTGCAACCTTTCAGTGCTTCTGTTTCAGAATAAAAAACAGATCTTTTCTTCTGCTGCATCCAAAACAAGTATAATCATTGTCAAAATGTTGCTCTTACAGGAAAGTAGAGTTGGTTTCTCTTATATGCTAGTATAAAATTAAATAAATTGATCAGCAGTGTGTAATCTATTTGGACTTGTGTGTTATTTTTCTCTTGGAGGTGAAACTGAACTGGGGTGCTGAGAAATGACCCAGTAAAATAATTCATAGTCAACTCAGATTTGTGTGGCCAGCTGGTATATGAGATATTGTGAGGTATATGAGATGAGGAAGTAGAAATGAGATTATTCTGCAAATCAGACATACTTTACAAAGTAAACAGGAGATGACTTCAGTTACTTTTTAGAATTAGAAGCAAATACATTCTCCTTTACAAGAAAAATGTAATCTTGTTCTTCTTTCCTCCATGCTTCATATTAGAGTATTAGGCAATGTCATGATCATATGTTTATCAGTATAAAGTCAGTTTTAAACCAGAGCCCACAGAAAAGATGAAATATCTTTCCTATTATTTGATTCACTGACATTTTTATAAGTGCTCTAGAGATATGCTGCAGTGATATCCAGATACATTTTTTATTTATTTTGCTGAAAGGTTATTGCAGAGCTTCAGAAAAGAACAGAACATAACAGAACTATGCTCCATATTATGCATAATGTAGAAAATTGCCAAGCTTTTATAAAATATGTTTATCATTTCTTAATGTGATTTATTTGCCTCGTGTTTAGACTATTGCATGGTAAAGTTTATTTTGTGCATATACTTTTTATTTTACTAATATATTACAAGCCATATCTCAATGACCCCTGTACATTTTTCATGCTGTCTTACTCCCAATGGCCTCTGTGCATGTAAGTAACCTGTCAAGTGACAATGCCTCTTTATTTGCTTCTTACTGTTTCCTTTCAAGAACTCCTTTTCTTTTAATAGCTAGTAACACAGAAGCATTGAAGTTCAGTCTTTAAGTGTGCCCTGTATTCCTCCTATCTTTGTATATTAAGAAATTAATCATTTTTCTTTTGCATTTGAGAACCCCACAATCATTAGTTAAATCCGTGTAGACTGAGACACATCTTCTCCCTACTACTGCTTTGTGATGAAGGCATTAATATGTGTCATTTCTGATGTTTGTTCCTGTTGTTTGTATCTAACATAACATGGTTTTGTTCAAGAAGAAAATAAAGAATTGATTTTTTTTATTATAATTATTTTTCAATGGAAAAAAGACACTTGCAGGCTTAGGTGGTTAGCATGGTAAAGCTGTTTAGTGTGCTGTAGATCATTATTATGAAATGAGTTATTAATTTGTTTAAATATTGTGAAGTTGCAAGAAGGACAAGAGTAAGAATTCCGTTGTGGAATGGAAGAAAAATCTGACTAAATTCTTGCTTGTAGTATTTGGGGAAAGGTTGAAAGAGATTCTTCTTTAGGATGAAATTCAAAATGCTTCAGATGAACTTGGAAGTTTTCATATCTGTATCTTTTCAAGGCCTTAAAGAGTTGAGTGTGTCAATTGGCTGATTGGTTGTTCCACCAAATTGAAGCTCTTGGACTTTGAGGTAAAAAGACTGCCATCAAATTGAAAAACTGAGATATCCACACTCATCCTAAAAGATGGATATAGCTGAGGTGGATACATACACCACTTAAGATTTGGAAACACTCAGAGATTCCACAGTTTGGATGGAGTCTCTCCTCCCTCCTTTTTTCATAGCATGCAGAAATACAGAACTGAAAACTCTTGTTCGTTATTCTGCTCCACAATTGCTGGCTGCTGTAACCTTTATAAATATAAATAACTGCCTCCTGGCTGCTTCTTTCATTAGAATTCAGCAGGAGTTACCAGAGATGATGTGTTACTGGGCACAGTAATAGCTGTTATTAATGAACAAAACTTGATTTGTCAATCATTATATATCCCTGGCAATTGACAACAGATTGATAGGCATGATGGAATTCATCCAATTTCAACTGCAGTTGAAATGATATCTGAAATAATACTTTTACAATTTTTCCCTAAATATGGTGGAGGTTCTTTTCTGTAATGCCATCACTTTTCGTTAGAACTCTTCATTTTGTCACAAGTTTTAAAAGCATGTCAGTTTAATTAGCACGTGTGTTTAAAGAGAACTCTAATTACAAGTAAATGGTGTGGTTTAAAAGAACAAATACCACAAAACATTAACACTGCATTTCTCATAGATCTTGTTAAAACATTATTATGAAAGTATCCCTATCTTCAGTGTAAATAGATGTTCTCATATTGTATTCATGTCAGTCACTGTCTACAGATTTTTCTTTAATATTGCTATTTCTTAGGAATGCAAATGTGAATGGCATGCTGTTATAGCTGATTTTTGTGGTCTGCTGAACACTGCATGAAAGGACATGCAAACTTTGCTGAGCACCTCAGTAGCTTTGTTACTGCTCTTAACAGTTTTTTAAGTGAACACTCTTGTTAAAATTGCATAAGGAATGAATGGTTTTATTTTCCATAACATGTTACTTTGTATTATGAATCTAAAACTTGATAAAATTATAATTTGTAGCAGAATTAGTTGTCACCCTTCATATGCCTTTTTTTTCTTACCCTTTGGGGCTTTCTTTTGTGTTTTAGTGTTTGATCAATTAGATCTGGTCACATATGAAGAAGTAGTAAAGCTGCCAGCATTCAAAAGGAAAACACTAGTCCTACTAGGTAATCTTCAGTTATTTTTCTGAACATAGCATCGTAGTTTTGAATCCCTTCTGGTGGAATATTTCTGAATGACTTTTTTTGTGTTGTGGGTCAGGTGCACACGGTGTCGGAAGGAGACACATAAAGAACACGCTCATCACCAAACACCCGGACAGATTCGCTTACCCCATTCCTCGTGAGTAGCAGGATTTGTTTGTGTCCTCCTTGACAACACCTCCCCACTGCCTGTGTCCAGCTCAGCTGAGACAAATCCTGCCTTAAAGGTGGCAGCTGTGTAGGACTGAGTGTGTTCCTTTGGCTTTTTCAAAGGGCAGGGTGGAAAGTAACACCACTTTTGCATCAAGTATTCCTTATTATTCACAAAACTTCTTGTTAGACATACTTCTCTCTACCCCAAATGTTTGTTAATTTAGAATGAAGGATAAAAGATTTCTCATTTTTAACTGTGTATATTTCCCATGAGAAGAAGTATGAGCTGGATTTAGAGGGAACCTTTAGTGTTTTAATTACTTTACACAGCCAAATCTTAAGGACTGGTATTGCCTTAAAATAACTTCAAGTTTCCAGAGATGACACTAAGTAAAAGAAAACACAATTAATTTCATTGCTTTCCAGTGGGTTGTTATGAAGAGCACAGAGGTGTTTTCCCTTCATGACAGTCTCTGTCAATACCCTGCAGGAATTGCAGATTCCATTGCATGATCTCTTGGAGATGCATCCTTTTTCCTCCAGCTAAGCACACCAAAATAAGAGCATCCAGCTCCTACCTGTCCACTCTATTTCAGGCTGACCTCAGAAATGCCACACATGGCTCAGAAGTGACACTCAATTTTCTTCACAGAAACTGGTTATTTTATCTGCAGATGATTTTAAAATGGACTCACCTGTACCACGATGAACATGCCTTGGGTTGCCTGCACTAGGTTCCTGCTCTGTGGAAGCACTGAAATTGTTTCACTGATTTTATAAGACTAAAAAGATGCATTTTCTGCATTCCTTTACAAAACCATGGTGTAGTAGGTAGCTTTTGAGATGGGCCTTAAATTGAGTGAGGAGTTTGGGGGAGTGTTTTAAGAAGAGATTACCTGCATACTGAAAACGTGATAAAAAAGATCAGGTCACACATAATGGCAGTTAATTCTAAAGATAAGTAGGCCATACTTCTCTTACCACATAAGCCTATAGAAGGAATATTCAAAAAGTGTATTATTCCTAAATAGCTTTCACCTCTCTTGACCAGGGGTAATTAGGTTTTTAAAATGGTTTTTAGACTAAGCATTTTCACACTCATAAAAACTTAAATTAAAAAAAAAAAAAAAAAAAAAAAAAGGAAAATGCAGAAATTTTTTTAGGACAGAAGAGGATTTAGGAGAAATATGAGTATCTTAAGTTCAGTAGACCCTAGGGTCTCTACTCCTGCTTTTCCCAACACATATCCCTCAAACTCCTGCTTTCCCCGGTGCCTGTCATTCTGACTGCCTCATACTTCATTGCTGTATGTGTGATTTGACAGGTCATCATTCAGTGAGGAAGTACTGATAAGCAAACAGAAAAAAAGAAGCCATTTTTAACCTTAATATTGCTTCTGTACTAAAATATTTTGTATTTTCAGACACGACCAGACCTCCAAAGAAAGATGAAGAAAATGGCAAAAATTACTACTTTGTATCACATGACCAAATGATGCAGGATATATCAAACAATGAATATTTGGAATATGGCAGCCATGAGGATGCAATGTATGGGACAAAACTGGAAACAATACGAAAGATCCATGAGCAGGGACTAATTGCAATACTTGATGTAGAACCTCAGGTAACTAATCAGAAGTGTATAAAAATGGGACTCATCACAAATCCTTCAACCTTATTTCATTGAGGTGTTTTTATTGATTGCACACTAGGTAAGTGCTGCATAAAGTGATGTGAAATAAAAGTCCTTGGACCACCAGGATATCAATCTGTGGAATTCTGGTAATCATATGGTTAGAAGAGCACAGTGGAGAAAGAAAAATCAGGCTCTCAAGAAACACTAATAGTTTATTTATTCATTGTGAAAAATTGTGATATATTTCCTTTGAAACATCTGTGTAGTCATTACTTTCAATTCACAGGGATCTGTTTTTATGTTTTGTCAAGTGAAACAACATGAATATAGACAATTGTGATGTTTATATTATTCTAGCAGATGGAAGGAAATGAGAGGAAAGACAAAATTGTGACCGGTGTTATCTACTTAAATTTGCTGACTTCTTTCTTCTTTGTGAATGGATTCAGGAAGTTCAGATTTTTCTAAGAATTTCACAACAGAAATGAGATACCTGACTAAACTTTTTAAGGCAGTTCAGAGTATCATGGTGTGGTGGAGTTCTTAAAAATAAAATCCCACATTTAACAGCATTCAGGGAGAGCAGCATTTATAGTTAGTTCAATTGGAGCAGCTGTTAACAGCAAACTCTCATGATAAACTTTTTCAATATGCATTATTCAAGAGCTGTACAATTCTCAGAAGTGATTTTAATCTTTGTTAGAATGCATTTACATTCGGAAACAGCTGCCTTTGCCACATTTCCTCCAGCTGGTGGACAGCAAGCCACTTTTCTAAGCAGCTTCCTCATTCACCCATCTCAGCTCATTGAGGCCAGCCTGTTTGTGGACTTATTCCTGGTTGTCTTACACCGCTTGCCTGTTTTCCCTCTGGCACTCTTAGTTTTATGGGTTTTCTTGCATTTCACTTACGGGGTTTCTCTCTTGTTTGGAGCAGGTTGGCAGAGGTGATTCTTGTTGGTGGCTTTCAAGCAGCAGAGATGAAAACTTTTTAGCTCAGGCAAAGGGTGGATTGTTTTGTTGGTTTCTTTAAAAAGAAAAAGCTTTGGAGAAGACAGGAAATCAAAAGAGCAAAACCAGAGTGACCTTTAGTAATCTGACTTTATCTTGTCATCCCTTTGAGTTCAGCTGAGATGTTTAACCCACTGTCCTGCACTTCAGTTGAGCTGGGATCTGTGACAGAGTTTTACATCTGGCAGCTCTGTGTCACTCAGTTCATTAAAGCAACTCTTTAATGAGAGCTCCTCTCCTTTGCACAGATTTGGTTCAGGAGATTGGAGCTGTATTTACTGCATTTAGTGCTGGGCTCAATTTTTAAACACTTCAAACTTCTCACACCACATTTTCTTTTTTTAATAATAATTTTATAATAATGAAATTGATATTCTTATCAATATTCTAAAACACAGTAGGCTCTTTTCCCTGTTTATGGCATGACTGATTTTTTTTTACATGGCATTTCATCAGTCAGTTTAAATGTCAACAGAATTCCACACTCTTTGAGACTGTGTGGGGAGAGGCACTCTGAAAATGCTAAAGCTTTTACTGTCTCATAAACTCACTTTAATTAAGGATAAATATATGTTTTGACCACCAAAAATGTAAAATAATAGAAAAAGTTAGGTGTCTGTATTACTAAGGTCTTGACTCCAATTCAGTTAAAAACAAATCCAGCATTGGTAGATCATGAATTTGTCTTTTGCTTGTGTGACTAAACTTACTTCACATTGATTGTTGGAGGTTTCCTCTAAAATATCTGATTTTTTTTCCCCCCTAGGCCTTGAAGGTCCTGAGAACTGCAGAGTTTGCTCCTTTTGTTGTTTTTATTGCTGCACCTACGATTACCCCAGGCATTAATGAGGTATGGCACTTTGCAATCTGATGTCCTGGCAGAGACAGAATTAAGGATGAGATTCAAATGTGCAGATCAGACTCTTAAATTGTTTCCTTGTCTGTAGATGAAGAGGCAGAAAAATAATTGAATAACAGCTTTATTAAGCTGGTTGACATACATTTATTGTTTATGAACCTGTAATTCAAAATGTGGGCTTCAAGAGGAAGGATCCATGTGCTGTATTCTAAAAGTACATATTCTTTTATTTCATTCCCTGTTCCAGCTCAAAGATCCATTTCCAAATCATTGGCACAAATTACTCAATTGTGAGTTGCAGTGGCAGCACTGATCCCACCTTTAGCATTTTCCCTGCACAGCAAATATGTATCAGAAATAGGCTTACACATTTTGACAACTGTCCTCTAAGAACTGGAAGCTTTGACCCAAGGGGTAATTGCTTGTGGAATAATGCTAAGTGTTCATGGAGGTCCACATCATACATTTCCTACTTAGTTTTTATAGGGTATCTGCTCTGCAGATGGCTGCTGGTTTCAAGGATACCAAGCAATTCTGGATTTAGCTGACACTAAGGCAAACTCCATTTTCACAAACACTTCATTTGCTCAGTCTTCCTTAAACCATGATATTAAAGTATTTCATCTGTTGGATTTTGATCATGAATCTGTTCCGAATATCCTAGATGTGTCCTTGATCATCAAAATACAAAGTCAGGAGCCTTGTCATTACAGCAGGTTTCTCTAGAAATGTAATTACAATATCATAAGCATGAAGCTGTGACATCACTGCAGAGGCTTGCAGGAAAAGAAGGAGCAAGACAAACATATTTAAATGCAAATACCCTGAGTGATGATTCAAATCAAAAGTGGAAAGTGAAGAATTTTGGCCTCAGGCTGGAATTTTAAGGACAGCTGAGGCATTCTGCTAGTTCACTATGTTTTAGTAGGCTACTTTAGCTCTAAATTGGAATTTTGTCAGTTTTTAAGTACCAGTGCTAGAACAAGCAGTGAAAGAGGGATAGGAAGGGGAAGAAGACTCTGTTCACTTTAACAGCATTAAGTTATGCCTTTTCACTGTGACTTAGGGACCCACACCCTAGTGGTACAACCCAAGAGTGTAAAACAAAGATCCCTCAGCACAGCACAACTTGCCATGTTAGTGAAGTGACACTTTGTGTAATTGCTGGTGGTGCTGGGAATAGGTACAATCTTGATAAAATACTAGAATTGTGTCATCTACACTAAATTTCCCTTTGTGTAAACAAATAGCATTGCCACACCTGTCTCAGCTCCCAGATGTCTTTCCTTGGCCTCACTCATCTGCCAGCAGTACTTAAATTTTAATCTTCCAGTTGTAGGATGTAATACAGAAATACTTGGGACAGTTCATATGAGGGAGAAAATGTTTTCCCTCATACACTGGGATGAGAACAGAAATGTTCCTTTTATAGTAGTGGGGGGGGAGTTCTTCATGCCAGAGAATTACTAGAAGTAAAGTGTTGTGTTCTAAATATATGAATTCATGCTGTAAAACCTGTCTTTATTTTAGGCTCCTGTGACAAAAGTCTCTGTGCCCACACGGTTTCACCCAGGCACATGAATTGCTGAGCCAAGACCACACCTACAAAACATGCTAATTTATTAATCAATTAAAATTAAGGAAAGGGAGGGGCGGGGGATGGTAATAGCAACAGACCTTACCCAAGCACAGGATCCCGTTTTCCAGGGTTTTCTGGGCAGATAAGCAAAGTGTGTCTGTGTGGTAGCAGCCTGCAAGGCAGCAAACAGGGGTGAGGAGTGTGTGTTTCCTATTTCCCATTCATGCTTCCCTTTTGAAAGGTTCATTTGCATAATAAGTGTTCTTTTCTGTTGATCCTCTTGCCCTGCCTTGTTTTATTTTACTTGAGCTTTTTGAGAACACTTCTGTAAATGACTGTCCTTTTTTCCCTCCCCATGTTTTCTTGAATTTCATCTTTGCTTTTCTTTTCATTTTCCTGCATTCGTACTAATTGTACATAGCTGCCAAAATGGTGCAGAAAACTGCCTGTAAGTACCAGCTAGGGGCTCACAAGGTAGTCCTGGTTATTGCAGTAGTTCTAGAATGTAGATATGCTTGTTCCCATTCAACATTACTTTTGCCATTGGAGTCAAAATTTAATGTAATCATGACTTTTGATATCTGCACTGAAATGATCTGCTAGTGAAAAAAGAGGCTGTGGAGTAAAATTTCTACTCTTACAGATATATATCTGAACTTTGTGGTAAAATCAGTGCAGAGGCCTGATCCTAGAAGTGTCACTCTTGAGACACTTTAGCCTGTCAAAGACCACACAATGGAGGCCCACACAGCAGGAGTCAGAAGACAAAATATTATCCTTTCCAGTGAATGTAGCAGTGCACCATGAGCAGTCCTGCAAAGCACAAGACCCGTGTAAATCATACAGGGAATCTCCCAGAGTGCACCCTCCTGTCTAATCACAAGAGAAAGCTTAAATCAGATGGTTGTTCTGCTAAAACAGAGAGAAGAGAGAGTATATCAGAATACCTTGGGGTAGTTCCTCTTTACTCCAGCTGTTCCTACTTCCACTGCCCAGACAGCAGCAAATGGATCACAGGCTCCATTTGTTTGATGTAAGCCTTATTGAGCCAAAATCTTCAGACTTTTAGCTGTGCTTCCTCCCTTCCTACAGCCAAAGAATAAAAGGAATTTTTTCTTAAGAAGTGTGGAAATCACTAGCTGTTTAAATTTCAAATTTCTTTCTGTTGAAGCAAAACTGGCAAAGGCTTGATGGTGTTTACACATTGTCCACAGCCTTAGAAGGGAATATTAGTAATTTGTTGGGCTGGACTTTGGTTGTCACAAGTGGCAGCTGTTTGTCCTATGTACTTTCAGGCCAAAAAAACCCAGCCCTCAGAGAGTGAAGATGCCACTGATGGCCTTTGTGTCCATGGGGGTATTTCATGGATAAAGCCATGTTTCACTCCTTTCAGCTGTGGTGGAAAAGGAGAGATTGAATTAGGAAGAAAAAATAATGGACACACTGCAACTAAACCCACATAAAATTCATATTGCACAAGAGCTGAGGGAAGAAGGAAGGGCAGATGTTGTGCTCCCCAATGTTAAATTTCTGAAGTTGTGGCCGTTTCTTTGTCTGTCTGCAGCTTGCTGAACATTTTGATAAATATCTTCTTTCTTGACACTATTGAGAGCACAACTGCTGAAGAATTTCCTTCTTGGAACATAATCTAGGATGTTTAGTATGCAAAATTTATTTAAGACATTTTAGAGAAAATGAGAGGAACTTAGTACAGCAAATACTTTGATTACAGCTAGCTTCAAAGATGAGTTTTGGTATTTAAATCTTGCAGACTCAGAGAAACCAGCCAACTGTGACATGTACAAATAGACACTCTGTCACAAACACAGGTGAAATTTAGTCCCAGAATGAAACAAAAATCAAGAACTTTGGTCTCTTTTGCTTTTGCTGAGCTTAGGAAAGTTTGAACCTATTTGAAACTTGCTGCAATGGCCTATCCCAAACTTATTACTGCCCGTAAACACATATGAACAGAGTAATGATTTACATTTCCAACAAGCTGGGAAGTTTAGCTATTCCAAAATACAGACCACTCTGATCCCAGTAAAGTTGGATCTAGGAGAAGCTAAGTCAGAAAGATACTGAAATTTAATGACTTTTTGAAACATTCAGTTCTGTGGACTCTGTGTGTGTAAGGTAAACTTTACCAGTTGGCTTTTTTTAAGATGAGATAGCTTTTCAGATTTTCATTGTCAGTCACAGTAAGATAGATGCTCTAGTGAGAAAAGTCCGTATATGTGGGTAAAACTAATACTGATGGGAAATCTGAATAATAATTCAAAATCTGCATAAGGACTTAACAGTTCTAAGGCTTTCAGGGGCTTTTCAGGTACTGCTAGCCCTGTGTCATGAGATCAAAACTCTTTTCAAGGTGCACTATGATTTGGACAAGACAGACTATAAATACAAAATTAATCTTAGCTGGATACATTTAAAGCACTGAAAATACTCTGCAGGACAAGTTATTGACCTTCCTTTGTAGGTTAATTTAGGCAGGAAAGGCTCAATGCACAGCTGATACGAACAGATGTCTCTTTTGGAATCTGTGAGAAGTTGGAAGTTTACCTAACTAGGGTTTGAGCTTAAAGACACTGGGCTATATGAAATATTCCACAGAAATATTTAATACTAGTATTGATCCACATTGTTCTGTTGGGTAATTGCATAAATTAAATTTGCACACACTGGAGTTTTCTACAGAAGTTCCAGGAGTTGCTGGTGGTGCAAAATGGCCCATACAGGGAACATCCCTTGTATAGAAATGCATGTGAGGAGTATTTGCCTGACTTGGAATGAAATTTGTAATAATTTTCAAGTGAAGACAACCACACCACACAGCCCCCTCCCCATTTGGGTCTGCAGCTTCAGGAGAGAAGCAGAACTGTAACTTTGGCAGAGAACTTCTCCTCCAGAAGTGGCTGGTTTCGTTGCTGCAGGGAAGGAGAACTGTCTCAGAGCAGGTTGTTTCCTTGAGGGGACCTGAAAGCTGTTGTTCCACAGCTCCTTGTCACTGTAATTACAAATACTTGGGAAGCTGAAACAGAAAAAAAATAAAGGGGGAGGTCAACTTAACAGCCAGATAAAAATCTGTTTCCAGAGTAATTTCTAGTGAAAAAGCCCACAGCTTTTTCACTAGAGATTATTCTGGAAACAGACACAGCACACAGCACTGTGTTTGTACTTCTGCAGCCTAAAACTCTGTTTAGAAAAGCGTATCCCAGCTGATTGATCAAGTAGAGTGAGCCTATGGATGCTGCAGAGCAGCAGGAGTCATTTTGCACCATATCCACCCCAAACTTGTGGGACAGGGAAGACTTGATTGCTTTCCTGTGGCTATTTCAAGGTTCCTGAAGACAGCAAATGGGTCTGTTGTTTTTTTTTTTTTTAATTCATAAGGAAATTTGCAGGAAGAGAATTCAAACTTATAATTGCTGCAGAGCCCTGGGAAGAAGCTTCTTGCATGCAGGATCCCTCACTGAGAGGGGCTGGCAATGCCCTGCTCTGAGATAGAAACCACAGAGGAGTGATGCAGAGTGAGAACTTCCTTATCAGTAAATTTGTCATTGAAGGAGGCAGACCCAGAAGATTGGTGTTGAACAGAAAACATTACCAAAACTGGGAACAGCTGATACCTGACAGCCTCTCCCCCTCCTCCTGTTTCTCGTGTTCTCACTGGGACATAGGCCCAATAGCTCTTCTACTTGTGCACCATGTCTGATTTATTCACATGTGGTCTCCCTTGCTGCTTTTCCAAGCTTCCATCCTCTACCTTGCTTTTTTAACTCTAGAGCTGTGTTTTATCTCCAAGAATGTCAATAACCGAGTGCTGTTTGAGCGTCAGCTTCCAGAGGGAATCTGTGCCCTTTGTCCCCTGTGATTCCCATAGCTGTAGGTGGGAGAGCTAAAGCACCACAACTCCCTGAGGCCTTTTTGCCCATTTCCCTCTCAGCTGAGGAGCTGTTGTTTGTGGAAGAGCACGAAACGATCCAAACTTTTCTTTTCTCCCATTTTCTCCCCCGGCGGCCAAACAGGACGAATCCCTTCAGCGCCTGCAGAAGGAGTCAGAAATCTTACAGAGAACATATGCACACTACTTTGACCTAACAATTATCAACAATGAGATTGATGAAACCATCAGGCACCTGGAGGAAGCCATCGAGCTGGTGTGTACAGCCTCCCAGTGGGTCCCGGTCTCCTGGGTCTACTAGACCGGGGATGAGAGAATTGAGGAGAAAAAAAAAACAAAAAAAAAAAGAAAAAAGAAAAAAAAATCTGTCATTACTGGGAACCACCTCATACATGGAAAAACCTCTTTGTTATTGACCTTGTGTCAACAGGTCTTGGCCCCTAGAGACTACCTAGATGTAGTGTGACCTAAAATATAATTATTGTCATGTCCGAATAGATAGGAGGAGGGGGAGGAAAAGATGAAACACTAATTTAAAGAGACAGTATCTTTTTTTTTAATCATTTCTCCTGAACTTTAATAAAATGTATCTTTAAATATATGTATTTTTCAGTCCTTTGGAATGTTATATTTTTGGAAATCATAGCTTTTTATTTCAAGCGCCCCTAAAAACTGCACAAAATAGATGCTGCTTTCTATAATCTATTTTAATAGTAATAATAATATGATTCTGTTACCTTAACTTGGGGGTGGAACACTACATTCTTTTTAGAGTCTGATTTTATGGATTGGAATACTTTGCTTTCCTTTATTTATTTTGAAGTAATTAGTCTAGTGGTTACGAAACAAATCCATAAATTTTAAAGGCCTTTTTTTTTTTTTTCCGCGCTTTTTTTTTTTTTTTTTCCTCTCCTAGGATAGCGTTTTTAAGTACTTTTGTGTAACATCCAGGTAATGTGATACTGTCTCTTTGAAGAACTCTGTAAAAGTTTTAGAAATTTGAAATTGGGTCTTGACTCTTAATGCATGTGGACAGTCGCAAGCGTTCATGCCGTTGGTGTATCTGTGTTGATAAAAACCTGTAATCTACAGCAAAGTACATTCCGTTCATGGGAACACCTACCCAAGGGAATAAAGCAAAATATTATTCTGACTTCAGTTGTAAACCTATGCACATCCCTTGCATTTTGGGCAACTTTATAAAAAAAAAAAGGAAAAAAAAAAAAGAAAAACTGATTTTTATTAATAATAATCATGTAGTGAAATGTGTTTGTAATTTTGTCTCAATTTAATTTGTTGTAAGGTGGGAGGGGGCAATTACTGGTTTCACCATTTCAGATCTGTGTTGTCTGAGAGTATTAACGTTTTAATTAAGTTGAAGCAAAGAAAATGCTGATTTTTAATATGTATGTAATTGTTTAAAGATGCACACATTTTAAAAGAAAATACTGTGCAATGAAGAAACCAGTTTAGACATTGCGATAAACTGACTATTCCAAAAGACTCATCTACAACAGCCCTGTAAATTCCTTTAAAAATGGTAATTGACTCTACAGTCTGACCAATTTTTTTTATTTTAAATATACTTCCTTTTATGTGTTCAACAATTGAATGCTTTTGGGTCCTTCATTTCATCACAAGGAGTTTCAAGAGCAAATCAGTGACTCGTGCAGTGAGGAGAAGTGTCTTAAAGTCTGTAAGGGAAGCCTTTGTAGGAGCACAGCCTGCAGTCTGTCCCAGGGGCTCTGCTCCTCCTGGATCAGCACAGGCTTCCTTCCACAAAGCTGGAATTAGGGCAAAGCCAACTGAAAAAGTGTAACCATGGACTGACCTGGCACTTCATTTCCTTTCTTCATGCTCTCACTGGCGCACATGATTTGCATTTTCTCTGAAAAAATGGTTAAAGGCAGAAGGAATTGCCACCTCTTTTTAGGTGTCAGAAATACACTGTTCCTTAAAATGACTTCTCCTCAAAGTTTGGTTGGCTGTGCTGTTGTATAGTATGAATTCTAGTGTTTATATTAAAATGATACAGTGATACAGGATTTTTCCTCAAAGTGGAACTTTCAGCTGGAATTGGTCTGTGGGCTGTTCCAGTTGTTGGGGACCATTGCATGTGCAATCAGAAAAGGGTTCTCAAGGTTGAATCTCTCTCACAGGGGTAATTCTGTTGCTAATTTTCTCCTGCCTACTCCTTCTGCAGGTCGGGTGGTCAAATCTGTTTACAATTCTTGTAAAATCCACAGCTGCAATCTGGGTCTGGCTGTGCCTCCTCCTGCCCAGCCAGGGCAGGCAGAGGTGTTTATTTCCTGCAGCATTCACAGCCCACAGAAGGGAAATTCATCCATCACTTTACCCCACCTGCTGAATGCCCTTCGTGCCACAGCTGGCATCACAGTTCTGTGACTGGATCCCAAAACAAGAGCTGTACCCCAGCCCCCTGAGTTTGTATTTTAGTGGGAAGTAATGGATGAGCCAACGTGGGCCTCACGTGCACAGGAGGGAAACAAGAGGGAACTGTCAGAGTAACTGTAGGTGCTCATCTGTCCTGGGTTTAGCCCCTGAGGAAGGGGCTGGTGCAAACTGAGCTGTTCAGTGAGTAAGAGGTAATTTTTCAAGCAGTTGTGTGGTTTAGTCCTGTGTGAACCCTGGCTGATGTCCTGTAGTCAGCTCTTGCAGTGGTGAGTCCACACTGGCTGAGCTCATGGAAGTGGCAGGTTCATTCACTCTCAGAACTACCTCTTTTCCCAGCAAAGCACAAAGATGGGAAGACCTACTGAAAATCAAGCAGTGGAGTGTTTCTGGTGTTAGAAATACAAACTTCTCTGGTGAGCATTGGTGTCTGACTTCAGTGACACATTTTTCATCTCAAATGTTTATGGCATTAAACAGGTAAAGTAATTTTGATAATTCGAGTATAGTCCATCGTAAATGTTTTAACTACACACTTTTGACTCTGTTAATGTGAATTTCTTGGAGTTTCTGTGTATCCAGCTCATTTGGAAAGAAATCTCACAAGGCCCATGAGGGTGCTTCTGCCTTATGTAGATGACAATAAGTAGTGATTTTATGTAACTTAATACCTTTTCTTCTCTTAAGTGGAACTGCCCTTCAGTTAATGCTACACAGTAGAAAGACTGACCTGGAGAGCTTTGTTTCTTTTATTCTCAGTGTATAACCTTTTATCAAGAGACAAAAACTGTAAAGCACATGGTTAGCATCCTGTCTTGCCTCCTCTTTACCACAGTCTGTTTTCCTTGTAGGAACCTTCAATAGCAAAAGATTAAATTGGAAACCCTGCCTGGGCTTTTAAGTTCAGCAGATCCACAGCACACAGTGAGCTCCATGAGCAGATTTCAGCACAGTCCCAGACAGAGCAAGCCCAGGACTTCACAGTCTGTCCAATCCTCCCACCCTGCTCAAACCCTTCTCAAGTGTCTCTGTTGTTTGTGTGGTGCATAGAGGGCAAAAGGCTGCAGAAATTGAGCTGGAAGCTTCACCTGCATAGGGAAGGTTCATGCAGGTGCAAAGCTGATGTTACAGTTTTTTTTAATTTTTTTCAATCTCCAAGTGGAGAAAGGTCCTCCTGGTACTGTAAATATCACTGCATAATTTAGAGCCCCTCGTGGACTTCTCTAAATTTATGCTGAATGTGACCTCAGAAGCAGCCCTGGGATTGGGAAGAAACAAATGTTTCTGTTTGCCCCTTTTATACTTTATTTTTGTACAGGGGCTCATAGATTTGTAAAGAAAACTTGATCTTATCAGTATGCTGCCTCTCAGTCTGACTGATGCCTGTGATTTCAAGGTGTTAAGTTGGTCCAATAAATGTTCATTAATCTCTGCTTCCATTTACCTAATAAAAGTACACTAGGTTACTCAATGTCTCAGAGTGGTAAGATTATTGCATGGAAATGGTAGCCTAGTTTAGACTCCTGGCCACTGCCAGATGGACATTATTAATCTCATCACTAAAACCAAATGCTTCCATGTGCCTTAACAGTGGTTTTCTTTTTATATGGTTTGGTCAGGAACAATGCTGTTCCATTCCCCTCTAAAAGAAAAAATCACTACCTACCTCAGAAACTGCATGAAGAAGGTTACTCAGCTGGTTTTGAAAACACAGAAGATGAGGTGTTGCAACCTGAGCAACCTTGGGCTGGTGTGTAAACTCCAAAAACTGGGTACTAGAGCCACTAGGAAAAGCTAATGCACAGACTAACCAGTATTTGTTCCATTTTTATTCTTTTCTATAAGGAAATTAATTCAGAGTGCTGTTACTTAAAGAAATACTTGGAAATGCTGCCAGAGCTTCCTGGGGTGCTTTGCAAATCTGCATTGAAATCCTAGATGCAAACAGTTCTGGCCCCATCCTCTTCCACTGCAGATAGTATTCAGCAACTTTAATGAAGGCTGTTAGAACTCAATTTCGGGCTTTAACATACATGGTAGAAAAGGATTTTTGAAAACTACAGAAATATATATATATTTCCTGACTATAGTAAAGAGTTATCTGTTTTTATAAGCTAAATTGACAGAGGATGAGCTAAAGCAGGCACCATAAAAAATCTGCTTTTTATGTAAAGCATATTCATTTCTTGTAATAAACTTGTCTTTCAGACTAATTTCTTCTCTACCTTTAATGAGCTCAGAGATAGTCATAACTCTTACCAAGGAAACTGCTGCACATTATGTCAAATAGTCAAAAATAAATCAAAATGTCTGCACCACAGGAAGCACATCATTGACCAACAGACCAGAAGTAACTTCTGAATAATTGTGCCTTGTGTCCACACCATGGGGATGAGCTTAGGGTAGAGGAGGCTATTTTACTAATGCTACACAAAAAAAAAAAAAAAAAAAAAAAAAAAAAAAAAAAAAAAAAAGCCACTTCCCACATTTCAATGTTTGCAGTGTTTTGGGAGTTTTTTGCTTGCTGATGGGTAAGTGCACCTATAATCATTTTTACTTTCTTCCTTTCACTTTCTTCCCCTTAAATGATTTTAAGTCTCCTGCTCTAATTCTGTGAAAGCTGGACTGAAGCAAGTACAAAACACTTCTTGACTCCTTACAATTTAGCTCAGAGTTAAGCCTCTTTCCCAGACCTGTACATGAATAAATAATTAATTCTTACCTCATAAATACATTTCTCAGTTAAGATTTGGGGCAGAAAGTTGATGGTTCCCCATGTAATCTTGGCCTTTCTAAGCAAAAATAGTGGCAGGGGGAGTGCTTATGCATTTCCATGCATTCTGCTGAACCTCTTAGCAACTGCCATGGGACAATCAAGAACATTAAATCTGGCAACATCTCTGTGTTCTTATTAAAATGGAGCTTGAGGCTGCATTTGTGTTGTGGAAGGTAACTGAACTAGTGGCTGTAGGCTTGAAAGAATTCATGTTGATTGTTAGCAAAGTAATACTTGCAGGTTTTCTCTTAGCAGCAGCCATAGCTTGGTTTTAGTGTCTGCATAATGGAAACACCCATGAGGAGGGGTGGTATGTGCTTGTTTTTAAGTGTAGCCCATTCCTGAGCTGGAACCCAAGTCTGTGTTTCTCCATTGTTGGCCATCCAGGTGGAGCCCTCAGCATTCTTCCCAAAAGGTAAATAGATGCAAAAGAGCAGAATTGTCTCATGCTTGGGTCTGTCTTTGTGTAACTGCCTGGGGGAGCAGGTGGCATCACCTTTACAAACTTGATTTTAAGGTGCATTTTCCTACCAGTCAAAAAATGTGGTTTATGCCTCAGTATTACTTGGCATCCTTCATTTAAAAGGTCTCTGAAGGTTCATGGCCATCTTAAGCAAAGGAAACCTTCTGTGATCCATGGCACACTCTGCAATGGTCTGGAATTCCAGTTTCCAGCAAGGAAAAGATGTTCCTGCCCTTTAAAGCAGAGCTCTGAAAGGGCTGGAACCCAAGCGGAGCAAGATCTTACAATGACATCTCACAACCAGCCTTCATAACTTCATCAAGGGCTGTTTTAGCACAGGGACTGAGAAAAATGATGCTGTGAGTCTCTTTGGCTGAGCTGCCACAGGTACAGGTGGACAGTAGGAAAGAAACAGAGCAGGCAAAGAAAGGCAGAAGAGAAAGGAGGACACAAAGTGCACTAAGCTGAGAAGGTGCCACTCTGAAAACCAATTTCTTGGTTCTATTTTCTTGAACACCTCCAGAGATGGTGATTCTACCACTTCCCTGGGCAGCCAATCCCAATGCCTAACCATCCCTTCAGTGAGGAAATTGCTCCTGATACCCAGCCTGAACCTTGGTGCAGCTTGGTCTTCTTTTAAAAGCAGTATTTACAGCAGCTGGCTGCTCTCTCTTGATTTGGCCAAGCCATGTATGTTGTTGTTTTTTTCAAAAGTTGTATAATTTGTCGCCTGCTCTTTTATTTTTAATATCCCAAAGTCACTATGTTAGTTTTACTTGCTATGACAAACCTCATTTAAAAAAAAAAGTTATACTGAATTATTTAAAAGTGTTTGAAGGTAGAATGCCCAGCATTAGCCAGTTACTTTTCCCATAAAGAAAAATAGTTTGTTCCTAGCATTAATAGGCATATTAACTGTAGTTAAAAGTGAGGCAGCAAGGCAGTGGCAAAATATATGTTACGTATGCTCATTTTTCATGCAGCTTCACACATGCCTCATTTATTGAATCATGTTTCTGTAGACTTTCCATATATTTGTAGTTTTCAAGAGATACCTAATCTTACTGGGGAAAAAATGAACATTCTGAACAGGTACCAGGCAATTTTAACTAACACTGCTTGCAGGTGGGTCAGATTTTAGAACCTGACATGACAATAGCTCCAAGTGTTTTCTTGATAATTTGCAGCTACACATTAGAGCAGTTCAGAGCTACCAACTAAACATGCCACAGTTTCCACTGGGAGTCAAGACAACCCATGATGAGCATGTTCAGGGGAATTCTTACCTGGAAAAATCAAGGGTCTGCAGCATGTACATAAAACCTTTAGAAGGTTTTCCTAAATTCCTTAAAAACACTGTTTAGACAAAAAGTCCTGAAGACACTTAATTCAAGTGCACAGTCCTGAAAAACCAAAGGGGTTTTACTCGATATCAAGAGCTGACTTCCAACCTAAATGACTCTGTAATCAAAACTGGAATTATCAGTTGGAAGTATTTTAATTGGAATTAAAATTTATTTAAAAGTGAGTAAAAACTGCTCCTTTTTGTCAAGGATGAAAAAAGAGTCATTTGTGGAAGTGGGCAAATCCACTAAATTAATTTCCAGATCGCTGCAATGCAATTGTCTGCTGTACATCTGTACAACTAACAGCTTCCTGCAAGCAGTTCAGGGCAATGGGATGAAATGACAGGAGCACTCATCTCTTAACAAAACTGTGGAGTGAGAGATGGATGAATTGTTGAGTATTTCATCAATAAGCAGTGAATATTACAGGTTACAGAAATGTTACAGCACATACTACTGAATGCTGAAGCATCCACCCCAGGCTTATGCAGAAATTAAGTTTCTAAAACTCCATCATTTTTCACTAAATTCAGCAGTTTCAATGTCTAGACATCTCCTTATTCTGCCTTACAGCCATTTTTGTTTACTAGGATGGATGGAACAAAAAGCAACAAATCTGTGTCAAAACCACAGCCCAGTAAAGGTTATTGGATAATAAATCAGTAAAGATTTATGAGGTTACCCCATAGGTGAAAGAAGATAAACCCCACAAGGTTGTTTTCTGTTTATTAAGAAAACTTTGAAAACTTCTTTTTTTTTCATTCATTGTTAGGGGGGAAATAATGCAGAGAAAAACTTTATAATGGATAAAAAAGATTTGTCTCTGAAATAGCCAAGTTGCTGATGATGCCAACTCTCCTCAAGTAAGATATTCTGGTTCTTCACTCATCAAAATAAGCATTTCAGTAATGGCTTTAGGGTATTTCCCAAGTGTTAGGAAAGGAAGAGGAGAGAGATCCTGCTTCCAGGAAAATACCTTGTTGATTTCAGCAGCTGCCCCTGCCCAGAGCAGCCTCCAAGGGATTTCAGTCCCAGCTGTTTGAGGGTTCCACTCTGCCAACATAATTTTGTTGCAATTTGTGATTTTAAATTAGCAAGATTTCAGGTAGAAAATAAAATGTTTAAACTGTCTTGGGGCTGCTGGGCTCGATGTCATCCCTTTGGATGTAATTTGTGGTAATAAGCCTCTGAGGGCAATGGAAAAACTCAATTCAAAAACCTTTGACTTTCAGTCTTGACATGTACTTTTTATTAATATGTTTTTAACATATTTATCTGGTTTGATCATTAAAAGAGCTAAAGAGTGACAGATCACTGGGGGTGTCACCATCTACTTCCCATTCCTGCCTGTTGTCCCAGCTGTGCTGCAGCTGGGTTGTTCTGTAGGCTCTGGGGCTGTCTGGGGTTCACATGCTGAGTCTCACACTAAGAAGGACCTTTGAGGATCCACAAAGTGATGAAATCTTCCCTGCCTGGGTCTCACAAACTCAGTCCTGGCTGTGTGCAGTAATAAAGCATGAGGGAAGGATGACACTGATGCTCAATCCAAGCTGATACTTCAGCTGTCAGGTTTTTTATCTCATCACTTGAAAATTCCTGAACTCCACGGGAGTAATCCCCATGCTCCCTTCAAGGGTTCATACCTAACCCAATTTGGATTTTTAAGGCACCTGTCAATAGAAATGAAACAGCAGGATTGAATGAACAGGTAGGAAGGTAAGTTGTCTACTCAGAAAATGAAAGAGACAAAGGCTCAGAAACAGAGCAGCAGATTTGGAAAGTGAGAGCTGTGCAGGAGTCACCTGCTGTTCAGGACAGGGTAATTCCCTTCTCCTCTTCTGCACTTCCCCTCCTGCATTGTCACCTGTGACCTGCTCAGGGTGTCCAAAGGACCTGACAGCACGTGTTTGAGTCAGCCAAGGCTGCAAGGTGCTACCAGAGCCTGCAGGTGACAACAATTCCAGTGGTGAGGCTGAACAGCCCCCAGCCCTGAGCAGTATTTGCAGGCATGGTCCATGTGAGCTGACTTGGGGTTTCATCAGAGACTGTACCCCATCACAGTGACTCTGGTGTTCAAATCTGGGTTTCAGTGGGTGGTGCAGATGCAGGCTTGGCATCCACTGTCAACCCACAGGGTTTACTGAAACCCTGTCTAGCACTTTTAATGCTGAGCTGCACAGGCTGCATCCTGTGTAAGATCTTCCACTAGGGCCCCTTCCAGCTCAGAATATTCTGTGATTCTGTGGCTCCAGTGGCCAAAGACTGAGAGATGAGAAACTCCCAGGGCTGGAAGATGTGAGCATAAACCAGGAATGCTTCACTGAGCCAAGGAAGCTGCCCACAGACCTTAAACTCCAGGACCTTGCAGTCTGTGGGGTGGATGTAGGTCCCTTTGCAGCTGTTGCTGGTAGCAATTTGCAGTTTATTTCCAGTTCACAGGTTTGGGGCATTGTTTTTCTAAACTCTGTTCTCCAGTGTGACACCCATTGCAACTCTCCTCCTGCTGACCTGCATCTGCCTCCTGTCTGGTTTGTCAGTTGTTTTCCAAACTCTTTCTGACAAACACTTTTTTTTTTAAGGGGAGACCTCACCACAGCCTTCCAGTACATAAAACAAACCTACAAGGAAGATGGATAAGGACTTTTTACAAGAGTATATGGTGATAGGACAAGGGGGAATGGCCTTAAACTGAAAGAGGGAAGGCTTAGATTAGGTATAAGGAAGGAATTCTTCATTGTGAGAGTGGTGAGGCACTGGCACAGGTTTCCCAGAGAAGCTGTGGATGCCCCATCCCTGGAAGTGTTCACGGCCAGGTTGGTTGGGACTTTGAGCAACCTGACCTAGTGGAAGGTGTCCCTGTCCATGGCAGGAGCTGGGTGATTTCTAAGATCCCTTCCAGTCCAAACCATTCTATGATTCAGTGATTCATCCTGTTTTAGTGATTTAATGAAAAAGTTTTCCTCTCAAAAAGGAAGATTCCGTGTCCTTGAGGGCTACATGGTGATTTTTATTGATTGGTGTTGGCATAAATGCCTCCTGTGCTCTGTTAACCTTAGGCCAAGGGGTGTCCTGAGCTGGCCCTCAAGTGTCACAGATCCACAGTGGAGACTTGGTTATAAAGGCTGGCAGCATCACTGGAGGAGCCACCACAGACAGACAAGGTCTGAGCCAAGAACACAGAAACACAGCCCTAGTCTTAGGAAAATAGAAAAGCTCCATGAATCAAAATCAACTTCACTTCCTCAGGGGATCCTCTGGTGAAGGTCATTGTGCCCTGTGGCACAGAGCAGAGATGTCCCACTCATGCCCAGAATTTGTGGTCATTTGTGTCCCACACTGCCCATGATCCCTGCAGCACTGGATCCCTGGCTTGCTCACAGATGCTTTCAATGGAGACAAAGGGATCCTCGTCCTCCCACAGGACTCACCACCATCTAGGTCTCTCCTAAACAAAACCATCACCTGCTTAATGAGAAATCTTAGTTCCATGACTCACTTATTTCTGCCACCAACTTTATCACTGATATGCTTTCTGATGTAGCAAGACATGAGCTGCACACTTTCCAGATCAGATAAAGGCATAATAACCTATGACATTATATGCTGGTTTTCCTATTCCAGCCTCTGTTACTCACAGTGTGTATATATATATATATAGTTTATGCCAGTTGATCTACTGGCTCTTCACAGCAATTCTCAGGTCCTCCTTTCCCTAAAAGACTCAGCTGTGCCTGTGAACAGTTTAGGTTGTGTCTTCCTGTATGTGTTACCTTGCATATGCCAACATCTATTTTATCCATCCTATTGCTCCAAATTACCTGACTTTCAAGTAATTTGGAATTCATCAATGCCTCCTTTAAGCTTTGCTGGCCTACAGAAATTCTGCATCTGCAAATTCACTGCTACTTTTTGACTCCTGAAATAATCAATTGTGTGTTTCAGTGCAGATATTTACAACCAGCTTCGTCTGATTGCAAGTTTATCATTTATTTCTGTGCTTTGCCCTCTGGCTCTTTACCAGTCTCATACATCAGGAAAGTGCCTGTCCACTTAAAGTCTGATGTATTTCTTATTGCCACAGCACACTGAGACATAATCACTCAGCACTGTGAGGAATTGCTGCTGCCAGTTCCATCCCAATTTACATCTGCACAGCTGGTTGTCCTGTGTTGCTGATTTATCACATTTGCCCACCCTGGCACTGTGCACTCAGCCTTGTTCTCATCATCAAAAGCCCACAAGTAAAACCACGTGTATTTTTACAGATTTTTTTACATCTGCCTTCATGCCACAGTTTGTTGGGGGTCCAGCACATCCTCATCTCACCAGGAGCTCAGTGTTTCCTTGCTTGTCCCTGATCTGCCCTCATAAAGCCCAGGAACTCCCTAGGCCTCTTCCCAATATTCTTGTGCCTGAGTCTGCCCTCAGTCTAAGCAGATTGAACAGTAATTGAGCACCATCTTTCCCATTTAGCTTGTCCCCCTTTCAGATAGAGCAATAGCAATTTATTCCAATTATCTCCAGTTTAACCCACTGATGGCCCAACCTGACTTACATAATATTAGGGGAGATAATAGGGAACCTAAACATCCAAAAAAAGAGGGAAGGGTTGAGTGTTGGTTTTAACTGGGCCATTGCAGGGATCCAGTTGCCATCACAGCTGGCCCTGCTGGAGCAGCACGGTGAGGGCACAGCCAAGTCCCGGCTTGGAGCAGAAACAAGCAGGTGAGGAGAGGAGGAGTGGAAAGGAGCGTGTGGAATACAAGGGGAGGCAGAACAAGGATGCCTTAAACCTCATTGCAAACCTTCAGCCATGTCAAGAAGCTCCTGACACAGGTCAAAACCCACTGAACAAGCACAAAGTGAAATCAGCTGTTAATCCACAAAGCAAATACATTGAATATGCATGAAGAGTAAATCATCAGGTGTGTACAGAAACATTAATGGTCATTTTAGGTCTTTTTGAAATGCCTTGGTGTTTTTTATTGAGAATATAAGATTGATGAGGTGCAAGTTAAGAATTAACTCTAAAACAGTCTTAAGACAGATGAAGAAGGAAGTACAACAACAATCAAAGGATGTGGTGAAGGTCAAAGTTGAGAAGAACTGCAGAAGAAATTAACTTCTCCCACTCAAGGCTAAAACTAACTAAAGAGTACAAGATCAGACTGGTTCAACTAACCACAGGATGGTCAACAAAATCAGGCTTTGGGTAAGAGGTATAGATGATTCTCTGTCCAGAAATAGCTGTTTTCTCTATTCTTCTTTATATTGGCATGTAAAATATCAGCCTTGCCCCATGAGGAATGGAACTTTGGTTCTGATCTTGCACATGTTTAGGTTTATGTTTTAAATATTAGCTGTATGTTTTTCTTTGAAGTAATACTTGTGATACCTTTTTAATTATAATTTCTGGTCTTTATCCCATGGTTAGTGTTTTCTTTAAAGTTCCTTTAAAACTGCTTTGAAAGTTATTGCAGTAGATCTTTCAAACTCCATTTACTGTTTCTGCAACAACCCCATGCCTTGACTCTGCAAAAGCAGCATTTACAGGCACTGTTTTCTCACCCAAACTAGCCCTGGCTTCTGAAGCTCACATTGGAGCAGGAATGACCATGACAGGCTATTTTCTTGCAAGGCTTAATGTCCTCCTGAGCAGACACACCAGTTTTTTGGAATCTGACTCAGTTGATTTGGTTCCTCTTGAATTCGGGACCACAAAAATCATCAAAGGAAAAGCCAACAAATTAAAATTTAGGTGTTTTAAAAGCTATCAGCCAGATGCTGTGAAGACAAGAATTAGCCAAAACACAACACCCTTGAAAACCAGCCATGAAGTTCCTGAGTCTTGGCTGGCCAGCAGCTGTCAGTCTCAGACAGCAGCTGCTGCATTTCTAGGAAAGGACAGCAGTTCCTCATGTCCTGCACTTCATGTTTCTTTCCAAAGCAGAAAAATCTGATAATCCACAAGAGAAGCAGAAGAGCTAATAGCTTCATTTCACAGGGGGTTACTGGCAATAGCTGCAAATTTAAAGAAAATAGAGGGGACATAAAGGTGCTTGTGTTACAACACTGGGGTGCAACATAGCAACAGAATTCTGAGGCTGAGAGGTTATATCCAAAATCAAATAATTTCTTTCCTCTATTTACATTGACAACTCCCCTCTGCTCCAACAGTATCTCTTGTAAAGTGTGAAAACCAGCTGCAGCAGGGAAGAGCAGAGCAGTGTCACCAGTTACCACACATTAAAACAAATTGCCTTCTCCCAGGACCTCAGGTGCTTCAGGTGTTCTGGGAACACCAGCTCTCAGAATAAACCTCAGTCAGAAGGTGTATCCTAACTCCAGGCAGCTCACAACCATCCCACCATCCCTTCCCACTGCTTCAAGCAAAATCTCAGCACCTCATGCTGAGGGCAGGGCTGGGAGCAGCACTTTGCTGAAAAATATTTGTGGTTATTCCAAACAGACAAAGGTTTGGCATCTTTGGAGGTCTCCCAGTCCAGAGACAGATTTTGAAAATAGCATTGATTTGTGAAGGGACTCTGAGCCATGGACTTGTAACCAACAACTGGTTCGGGTTTACCAGCTGAAGCACAATTTTGCAGCAAGAGTCTGGTCTAAGAAAATAAAGGAAAAAAACCAAACTATTTATTCAAAAACCTGTAATTATGAGTTGTCACCTGCCCATGTAATCAGAGAAACAAGCCATTTGCTGAGAGTTTAGAAACAAAACTCATGAAAGAATGAAGCAGGCAGCTCTAATGTCTCCTCAAGGAATGAGCAACATAAAGCAGAGGAGCAAAGCAAGAGCAGTCACAGGCTCACAGACCTTTCCCAACCCACTCGGAGTGCCACGTGCCAGCTGCCCTGTGCCACTGGAAACACACATTGCTGATCTCTCAGCTCAGAGGGAAGAGCAGGATTTCAGAGCAGGAGAGCACGGAGCCTGTCCCCATTCCTGCAAGGAAGATGAAGGTGCAGCCAGGACAATGCCAGCCATGCGCTTTCCAGGCAGCCACAGCTGTGTCAGAGCAGCACAGGAAAAGCTTTCTGGGCCAGGCAGGTATCTGACCACAAGAGACACTCAAACCATCAATGCCCAAGGTCAGTGTCCCTGTTGTCACACAGTGAGTGGGAGAAGTTAATTTCTTCTGCAGTTCTTCTCAACTTTGACCTTCACCACATCCTTTGATTGTTGTTGTACTTCCTTCTTCATCTGTCTTAGCAGTGTTTTAGAGTTAATTCTTAACTTGCACCTCATCAATCTTACATTCTCAATGAAAAACACCAAGGCATTTCAAAAAGACCTAAAACGACCATTAATGTTTCTGTACACACCTGATGATTTACTCTTCATGCATATTCAATGTATTTGCTGTGTGGGTTAACAGCTGATTTCACTTTGTGCTTGTTCAGTGGGTTTTGACCTGTGTCAGGAGCTTCTTGACATGGCTGAAGGTTTGCAAGGAGGCTTAAGGCATCCTTGTTCTGCCTCTCCTTGTATTCCACACGCTCCTTTCCACTCCTCCTCTCCTCACCTGCTTGTTTCTGCTCCAAGCCAGGACTTGGCTGTGCCCTCACCGTGCTGCTCCAGCAGGGCCAGCTGTGATGGAAATTGGATCACTGCAATGGCCCAGTTAAAACCAACACTCAACCCTTCCCTCTTTTTTTGGATGTTTAGGTTCCCTATTATCTCCCCTAATATTATGTAAGTCAGGTTGGTCCATGAGTGGGTTAAACTGGGGATAATTGGAATAAAATGTACCATGTACAGCCCTCTTGTCCATCACCTGACAGCACAATCTGCTAAAACCAACATTTTAAGACGCTTCATGTTCAGATCTGCATCTTGCAGATAAAACGGGAGCATCTTTGAAGCCCTAATTGACTCGAAAGCCACTCAACAATTGCACAGTAAGGCGATCTTCAGCTTTAATGTGCCCCAGCACGGAAAATGAATATGTGGGTTGTGAAAACAATTCACTCATGAGGCATCCGTACTCATAGGAAGTGAAATACAACCATTTGTGTCCAACCATCTGTGCCAGGCCTATTGATAAACCTCCCCTGACAGGATGAAATAGTGCTCCTGTAAAGGCATCCTTAACCTAATACGCCTCTACAGCACTGGGCTGGACTAGGTTTGAAAAACAGCCTCTTAAAATACACAGATGAATTTAGCACTTAAGAAGATTAATGGATTCATAAATAGCCTGGAAATCCAAACTCATTGAATTTAGTTCACGGAACAGGTCAAATAGGCATTTATCAAACCATCTGGCATTTTGATTCCCTGGGGAAACTGGTTGAGCTACAGATAACTCAGGAGCCATTGCAGCAGGGAAAGCTTGGTTTTCCCTGTACTCAGCTTTCCTCTGGAAATCTCTGGCACTAATTAGAAAGCAGCAAATCTTTTTGGACAGAAGTTTATTTCTATATAGTCACTTATATTTTCAAGTGTTGCTGCTTAACACAAACATAAGCACAGTCAAGTTCTAGGTAAAAGTACTTATGTTGCAATAAATAGCTTGCCATTTGCTCTAGGCCATTAAAGGACACTCATGTGCACCCATTTGAGTAGCCTACAAAAAAAAATCACCAGAGTTTTTCAAGGATCTCAAAAAGAAAAAAAAACCTAGGTTTGAGCAGTTAATTTATTTTTGTGAGTAAAATATCAAATTATTTTATTAATATGCTTTGATACATAAAACATCATTCTTTCTGGTCATATTAGCAGCTTTCATTGAAGATTTCAAAGATAAAACACTTAAAATGCTGTATAAAAGAAAATTATCAGTATGGCATAATATGACACACTACATGGTACATATTAGTGGTGGAAATACAAAATATTTCATAGGGCCTGGTTGCATTTGTCATCACCATGCTCTGCCCTTGCTGCCATGCCATGAAACAATCTACGAATTAAAAAAAAAAAGTATTCCTTGAAACAATATATTCACTGAAAAATTAAACACACTGAAATTATGGAAATAAGTAGGTTATGTTTATAAGTAGCTTTGCTTCAGCAAAGAATATTTGGACAAACATCCAAATGTTGTCCAAAATGGGTCCATCTGGTTCTCCCTCACCAGTGCCAGGACAACTGGGGGGAGAAAGGATCAAAATCCTGCCTGTGGTCACAGCCAAAATGCTGTGCCCACCCCAGATCTGCCTGGGGCAGGTGATGTGCCCTCCCCGGGCACTTTCCTGCTTTTCGTGAGGCCTAGTGCTGCATCCCTGGGTGCTGCCCAGGACTGCCCTGCTCCCTCCTGCACCCGCTGGGGGAAATCAGGAATGGTTTCCCATCATTCAGCAACATCAGCTGTGGGTGTCTGTCAGGACAGGAAGAGGGGCCTGGTTTTGTGGCCTCATCTTGCTCTCATGAAGCTGAGTCACCATGGAACGCCTTGCTCTCACGAGTTGGCCCAATGGAACAAACACCCCACAGACAGACCCCTCTTCCCTCCATTCCCAGCAGGGAACGTCACATGTGTGGCAAAATTCAATCTTAGTGCTGCTCATCTCCCTGTGAGTATCCAGGCGGCTCTGGGACACCCACGGGGCAGGTTTGTCACCCACAGCAGGACCCAGACCTCGCCAGCTTCTCGGGGAATCTGGAGCCAGATCCAACAAACCCAGCCTGGAAGAGTTTGGAGCCCGTTGTGTATCAGAGGCCCACAGTAAAACTTTTCTCTGATGACTCAGTAGGTGCAGAGTCTAAATGCTTAAGCAGAACGCCTGCTCCATCCAGCCCTTGGACTATTTGCACAGCAGAACAATCACTGTAAAAAGTGCTGGGAGGTACAAGGAAGAGGAGTCAGCCTCGGTTCTGCCTTCCCCCACGCCGGAGGAAACCCCTTCGGTCTGTCCGTCCGGCTGCGTGGCGTTACTGTACACCTCGGTGGCGTTTGCCACCTCTTCGGGAAGGCCCATCTGCAGCAAGAGTTTGGAGATAAGGCTGTTGAACCTGCTCTCTGTGGTAGACCAAGGCTCCTGGCTCGGGGCCGGCCCCTCGGACGTGACGTTCAGCTCCACCGGGTCCAGGCAGTAACCCTCGGGAGACCTCTCGAAGAGCACGTCCGTCAGGTCGGTGCCGGCCACGGAGGAGGGGGAGGCACACGGGATGTCCCTGACCAGCCTGTAGTTCTCCATCCACTCCTTGAGCCACTCGATGCGGCAGTCGCACTCCCAGGGGTTGCGGAAGAGGTACAGCCGCCCCAGGAAGTAGACGGGCTCGAAGACGGAGAAGGGCAGCGTCGTCAGGTTGTTGCTGTTCAGGTGCAGCGCCACCAGGCTGGTGAGGTTCTCAAAAGCCCCTTCCTCGATGTAGCTGATCCTGTTGCGGTCCAGGTAGAGGATCTCCAGCTCCCCCAAGTCCCGGAACCAGGTGTTGGAAATGTTCCTGAGAAAATTCCCCCCCAGGTTGAGCATCTTCAGGCGCCTCAGGCCATCGAAGGAGTTTTCTGGAAGCTCGCTGATCAAGTTGTCATTCAGGTACAGGTACTCCATCCTCTGACAGCCCTGAAAAGCTCGCTCGTGGATGACATTTATCTTGTTGTCCTGCAGATTCAGGTATTTGAGCCTGGTCAGGCCTTGCAGGGAGTTATAGGCCACCGCCTCGATCCTATTTCTCTCCAGGTACACGTGGGTCAAGTTCTCCATGCCCCTGATAGCTCCCGGGATCCTTCGGAAGTTGTTCTGGAAGCAGAAGAGCTCCTGCAGAGCAGGCAGCTCGATGAAGATCCTGTCTGGGATGTTGAAGAGGTTGCAGTCGGCCAGGTCCAGCCTGACGAGGCGGCGGAGCGCGGTGAAGGTGCGGGTGTGGAGATAGCGGATGTACTCGTTGTGGGCCATCCTCAGCTCCGTCAGGCTGGGCAGCCCCTTGAAGGCCCCCGGCGTGATGAAGGAGATGTTGTTGTGGTTGAGCGACAGGGACCTGAGGGAAGGCAGCGTCCCGAAGGCCCTCTCAGACAGGAACTTGATGCTGTTTTTGTCCAGGTTGATGGAAGAGGCCTCGCAGGGGAACTCGCTGGGGATCTGCCCCAGGCCGGCGCGGTCACAGAGCACGGAGCAGCTCCTCTCCGGGGTGCACACGCAGCCGGGAGGGCAGGAGCGCACGCAGGCCCACACCCCGTGGACCTGTGGGACCCAAAGGATCACTGCCATCCCCACAGAGGCGGGCCAGGGGAGAAAAGAAGGCATCATTAGCGAATTAATTAGTCACAGCAGCAAAAAGAAATTACGCTGTCCTTTCCTCCCCTCTAGCCAAGGTAATTGCCACCTGTACACCAGTGCTGACTGAGGAGCTCTTGTGTAAAATTCCTAAAATATCCTGGGGTTTCTAAACCTGCTGAGAATACATGTCACCTAGAACATAATATCTGATTAATTCCTCTCCCCAAGAGGGGGCTCACCTAGAATTCAGTATTTCTCAGGTGTCTCTGTTGGGGTGGGCAGCCAGGGAGAGGCAGAAATGTATTGAAGGCCAGCAGCTGTGGGTGGGTTACAGCACTCCTGGGTGTGGAAAAGGGTAGGGCAGTGTGTGCTGAGCCTGGCAATGGGCAGGGGAGATCAATTAATTGCCTAAAGTGTGTCAAATTCATATTTTTACTTCTTTTTTCTTTTATGCTTTCAACCTAATGCTTCTCCACCAGAGCCATGAGCTGGTGCAGCTCTGGAAGGGGAACTCTCAGCTCTCAAGGAGATGCAATGCAGTCTTTGAAAACACATTCCCACTGTGTACTGGTATAACAGCTTGCGTAAAAACAAAGAAATATTGTTTGTGATCTCATCATAAATGAGAAACTCTGCATCTCCAGCACAGTTTTTGCTGCTTTGCCAATTCTCACGACAGCCACTGTTACGTTTGATGGAAGCAGCCACTTTGTCCTTTATCAGCCTGACATGGGAGGTGCAAGGCTGTTGTTTCCTCCCAGGTTAGTCCCACACAGGTGGGTGAACAACAAGGAAGAGAAGGAGGCTCTTGGTAGAAGTGAGAGAAGAACAAAAAGGAACAAAAGGACTAGGAGACATCAGCCTCCACAGACAGGCTTTTTGTGCGGAAAAAAATCCAGTCAAACAAAATCTGAAAAGTGATTTTTTTTTTTAATGCAAAATTCTTTTCCCCTCTGAAAGAGAGGAAATTTGGGTTAGATATATGGAAGAAATTCTTTACTGTGAGGGTGGTGAGCATTGGCACAGGGTACCCAGGGAAGCTGTGGATGCCCCAACCCTGTCAGTGTTCAAGGCCAGGTTGGATGAAGCTCTGAGAAACCTGTGGAAGGTGACCCTGCTCATGGCAGGGGGCTTGGAATGAGATGATCCTTTTAGGTCCCTTCTAGCACAACCCTTTCTCTGATTCCATGAAAATAAACTCATTAGATAGGAAGAACTGAAGGCAGTTTTTAAAATTGCTCTCCCAGACTCATCCCAACTTCTCCTTAACAAAATGAGCAGGCACACCAGCGACCTCCATGTAGTCACAAGCACAAAATGGTGCCATTGCTGCTGCTGTTTATTAGCTCCCATACAAACACAATCCTTTTTTTCTTTTTTTTTTTTTTTTTTTCAGCAAAACATGGGATACCAACAGCTTTACCAACAGCCACCTCTATTACTGCACTGCTGGGATCAGGGGGGGTTCCTCCACACTCCTGCTGAGTGCCCAGTGGGGGAAGCTCCCAGCAGCTGGGCTGCCTCTCCCTGTGGTTTGCAGCACAGTGATTGCTCACTACTGTATTCCCATGGGCATTTTTAGTAAGACAGACTTGTGAGGTGATAATGCCCTCAGCATCAGTTTCAGCAAGCATCAAGTTTTATTTTTGCATTCCTTAAGGCTTTAATGTACAGGACAAACAACAGTTTGGGCTACAATTGCTCTGCTTTTCCTCCATCCTTTCTAAAGACAGCATGCATGGGTCTGTGTTTAGGAGTTTACACTGCCTGTGTGAAGGAGATTTGCAAAACCAGTTGTTGGGCAAGTCCCCTCTGAAGGGCATCAACCCAGGAGCTGCCCTGGAGCCCGGGTCTGTTCAAACCATTCTGGTTATTGCATGTAGGAAAGGTATTTAGATACACAGAGAGAGCATCACAACAGGATGAGCTGTGGCCTCTTCATCAAAATTCAGGTCTCATCATGCCTGGGCACACTATTGTGACTGGAGAATTAGCAAAACAACATCACTTCAAGGATAAATGATAGTGAAGGACTCTGGGAGGTGGAAAGGATTTTAGACAGGTTGTCATTTTGTTTGTCTGCTCTTCCCCTTTTTCCCATGCCCTTATCTAACAGCCACAGCTTAAGGAAAGTCTCCTTCAGTCCCCCTGACAACAGCTGGAGCCTAAGGACAAGAAGGGGAACAATCTGCTGGTCTCAGATTGCTCTTTCTTTGTGCAGCCTGCCCAGGGGCTGCCTCGTTTGCTCCCCTCTGCACCAGTCCACCCTCTGCGTGCCAACAGGGGCATATGTTGTTTTTGTTAGGCAGTTACATAAACTGAGGGCCAGACAGATTAAGGATTTGCCTGTTCCCAAATGTCTGACTGCAGGTGGTTGTCTGCAAAGTGATGGATGCAAGTGTTGCTGCTGGTAGGGGAGCTCTGTGTGGGTTCAGGATGACATCCAAAGGGGTATTTGTGCATAGGCTGCCCTAGAGGTGAGGCTGCCCTGAGCAAGCTCCACGTTTAGCTCCAGCTGCCCCAAGCTCAGTCACGTCCCTGGCCTTCAGAGCAGACCTCCACCCACTGCTGTGCACATGGTGGGCAGTGTAGGAATGAGCCTGCTGATAACCAAATCCCCTCCTTCCCCTCCCTGCTTCTTCTCTAATCACTCAATAAAGGAAATGTCTGCCCCCAAACCATATCCAGACTGTTTTTCCTTATACACAAATGTCAAATCTGGGTCTTCTGCTAGTGGCATTTCATAGCAGACTTCTAAGACCTGTATTTACAAGTGCATCTTTGCAATGTGCAGGACATGGAAAGCAAGAGTGGGAGGACCATCCAGTGAGAAAAAATTCCCCCAGCAACAGGAGCTCAGAGAAACCCCTCAGCAACGCAGCCTTTGTGGGCAATTTCCCCTCTTTCTCCTGGAAAGGGAGTTGGAAAAAAATCCTCCACCTGAACCCTACCAAACCCTTGGGAGAGCTGTTGCTCAGGGCAGAAGAGATCGGCTCTTCCCCGCTGCTGAGACCTCCTCTGATCAACATAGCCTGAAACATTCCCATCTTTCCCACCTTACTCCTTCCCCTTCCCTAAAAAAGGATGTTCACAAACAGGGCAGCAGCTGGAAGCTTTCAGTGACTCGGTGACACGTTTGAGCAAAAGGGTGAAATAGAGCAGTAAAGTCAAAAATATTTGTGGCATTAAAGAATAAAAAAATATCTTCCCATGGATGATATCTTTAGGTCTTTTAAATACTACAGTAACTCAGTATTTGGAAGAAAGGGGGAGAGACCAAAGGAAAAGAAAGACAAAAGAAAGGTTGCAGGGTCTTAAGAAGGGTAAGAGACAATGATTGCAATAATTGAATATTTAACCGCCACCTTTCCAAATGATCTGTCTAATCCACTACTGGATAGTGCAGAATAAGAGTATACTCACCATTTAGAATGATGGCAAACATTACCTTGATTATTCTCTAGTGGCATTTCAGGTCTGGCAAGCAAACTTGAGGGATCTAAAAGCACACAGGAGGAACAGAGATGGGTTTCATCCTCTGTCATTTCCCTGCATCATTTTTCCACAAAAAGATCTATGTTTAGAAAGGAAGACGAAGGAAAACGCTCTTCTCTCTCACACTTTCAAACTGAAGAAGTCCCCAGCACCTTCCTGGTGAGTATCTTCCTTCCACCACTGACCTTCTCAGGGAACCTGCAGGTCTGTGCCGCTGCTCTTCAGGAGCTCATCCGCGTCCTTCCCACAAGCCATGCCAAAGGCAGATTCCTGTCATCTGAGGTGGGAAAGGATCACCAACAATAAGACACTGGCTCTGTCCTCAGGAGATAGGTGCTGGTACAGAGGAGTGTAACCAGCTGAGCATCAAACAGTAGAAACCAAAATTCCCAACAGAAATCATCTGGATGCATTGCCTACCTGGCCAGGCGGTGGCTGTGTCCTCCCTCCTGCTCATGAGCCTGCCCTTAGCCATGCCAGTCAGCCTCTGAAAAGTTGGCATTTTTTTCTCACAAGCTATCATTTAATGGCAGGAAAATCCTCTGTATCAGAGGAGGATTAGCGGAGATGGAAGAATGTGTCTGCCCTCTAAAGCTCCCAAAGCGAAACAGGGATTGCAGACCAACCAAACGGATGCTTTCTCCCCTCTGCCAACCTGCTCTCCCCCCACCATTAAAAAAAAAAAAATACAGTCCAGAATTGGACTGCTGCCACTCAAACAGCATTGCTGAAAGTCATTACTCCTCTCCCCATTATGTAATGGAAGAAGAGGTGGGAGAGTGCTGCCTAAATGGAATTAAATTTGGGGGCAATCACAGGCTTATGGCTTGCCTGTGATTGAGAGCACTGAGCTCTCCAAACAGACATAGCTTGAGACTCTCAACCCCCATGCACATTTTCCCAGCCCCAGAGTGGCTCACACACTACTAACAGGGTGCCAGTGTGCTTTGCTTCACTAGGAATTGCTCCTGAAGGACAAGGAGACACCAACAGCATCAGGAAAAGGGTCAGCAAACAAAGGGAGCCTGCACTGCATGTATGGCCCTGACAATAATAAATTCTGGCCTGTCTATAAGTGTGTTTTCCTTGTGATGCAGCAGCTGGTGCATGGAAATCATAAGGACAGCTTCTGTATGTGGTGATGTTTTAGCATTCAGGATGTGAATTGGAGTTTAAAGCCTTTTCTGACAGAATGATGATGGTTTCTTTGGAGAGTGGGGGCTGAATAAGTGAGTTATCTCAGCCTCCCATGCCTTAGGTAATTGCATTCACCATGTCAGAGGGAAAAATAGCTCCACGCTTTATTCCCAAGTGAATTATTCTGCTTTATTTTTTTTCCCAGGAAATGGAATACCTGATGAATTTATGCTTGATACAGCAAGAAAGATTCAGCTGGGAACCAGCCTGCTGCTGCACAGCTCTTCCTGCAAATTAAAGCACCCAGCTACATCAGGTTTATTTTGGTTTGGCTTTCCCTCAGTCTTAAGGCATCTGGCACCTCAGGAAATTTGTCTGTCCCAACAGTGTGTAAGCAGGCTTTGCTGGGGGCAGGCTGGAGGGCAGAGGGTGACCCACAGAGCACAGATTTTAGCTGAATGTTAGATTTTAAGCCTTTCCTCACCACCTGCTGTAATAAACCCTCCAGCTTTGCACTCCAGTGCTTTGCACCATGCTGGTTTGCAGAGGAGGAAAGAGATTTGCAAAGCCACAGACGGGCACGTTGCAGCCTCCAGCACAGAGCTGAAGCTGCTGGAGACCTTGTGGTGACAGAACCAGCACCAGCTGGGTCCTCAGCAGTGCTGGGACAGCTGATGTTTGCCCTGGAAGCCCTGGTTCCCATGGGAATACCAGGAAGCCACAACCCACCTGATCACAGAAAGCAGATGACTGATGTTTCAGCCATGAAGAAACTGAGAGGGGAGGAGGAGGAAGTGCTGTTCCTACTTCTTTCTTCCCCAAAATCTGCAAGAGCCTTGTCAAGGGTACCAGGAACGATGTCTCTCCCCAGGTGCTCATGTGCTGTCAGCAAGGAGGGAGGCAGCAGGGGAGGAGGGTGTGCAGGATTCGGGGACAAAGTGGTGTCTGAGCAGCTGGCAGCTCCCCAGGGATTAGACCTGCAGCTGGGTTTACACAGCAGCACTAAACCTGCTCACAGGGAACTGTGAGGAGGGGCTGGTCTGCACCAGGGCACCACACTTCTGTGAGATTTTGGGGCTCCCCTGTGCCTCGCTGCTCTTCTTGCATGTGCACCTATAAGGGCTGGAGGGATGGGGTGTGAAGGACCACTGAGCCTCGGGAAGTGTTTCTGTCATCAGCAGAACCACCTCCCTCAGAGGAGCAGCTTGCAGGACTGACAAAACACACTCCCAGTGAAGGGCACTGGAAACCTCTGCTGTGCACAGCAGCTGGGTGGGGGCTGATGGGTTGGGGACTGGTGGGTTTGATAAACTGGGAGCTGTGAGCACCTCAGCAGCCCCTTCTGGGGGCGGGGGGCAGTGGCAGTAGGTGCCTCCTGCAGGATCAGCAGCCACGGTGCTGGTGGGGCGATGCTGCCAAAGCAGCTGCAGCAGCAGCTGGAGGAAGGCTGGCAGGGAACCCCCCTCAGAGAGCTGCTGCAGCAGGCAGCCTCACAGAGCCCAGCACAGACAGCATGTGCTCCTGCAGGAGCTTCTGACAGCAGCTGTGCCATCAGCATCCACCAACAGGCACAGCTCAGCGACTGCAGCAGCCCCACTCTGGATTTCCTGCTGTGGCTGGAGGTGAAACAGCTGGAAGAGCCATGTCCTGCCCTGTCATGAGCCCTCCCACCCCCAGCCTCAGCAGCTACGCTGTGCTGGCACACCCAGAGCTCCTGCCTGCCCAGCAGCAGCAGCTCCAGGGCTCAGAGCACTGCATTTCTCTGCACCATCCATGGGCAGGAGCCTTGCACACCTGCAGCCAGGGGCACAGAGAAGACATTGACATCTCAGGATATGCTGGGAGGAGGCTGGGGAGCTGGGAGTGGGAGGCAACTGAGGTCCCAGTTTGTAGGAAAGTCAGGGAGCATTGCCCTGTGAGTGGCTTCTGCAGAGCACTGCAGGTGCACCAAGCAGGGAACCCAGTGCCCTCGTGAACTTCTGGTGACTCCTGACTCATTTCCTGATAACCCTTGGTCCCGAAAGGGCATGACAGTGTGAGAAGGAGGCCTGAAAATGAGAAGTTTCTAGTCATCCTAGGTAGGAAAACTTAAATACTAGAGTGTACATAAAAGGGGACCAGCATGTATTCTCTAAAGAAACAAACTTGGGCTCTAAACCACATCACAGCATTATTTAGAGCATGACTCATGGCTGGTTAATGCTGAGGGCTGAGCACACTAGAGATGCTCAGTGTTGGGAAGCTGCTGTGGCTGCCAGGCTGGAAGTAGGCTCAGAAGCTACAGACTGTGCTACTGCAGCTCTGTGCTGTTAAATTTTTTTGCCACCAAGAGTTCCTCCTCATGATCTGTCCTGCTCTTTTTAATCTCTGGCATCTCAGAGAAGCCAGTGGTCAACAGAGCAGTAGAGACAAGAACAGAAGGCTGCAGAGATATGCTGCCACTGAAAAAAAAAAATCAATAGATGTTTATATCTGATCTTCCACCAAAAGAATTTGGAGAATTGAGTCCTGATTGAAGGAACCCATTCTGCTCCAGAGGTGTGTGCTGTGGGGACATAAACCTTGGCACAGCTTCACCAGCTGGCAGCAAGGACAAGTCTGCCTTGCAGGGCAATCCTTTGCAGACTCAGTCCAAAGATTGCTTCTAAAAGCACATTTCTTCATGGCCAGGGGCATTTCATGTGATGGTGACTTAAGGATCTGTAGGTAGCTCCTATCTCTAATATGCATTGATATGATTTTCAATTACCACTGCAGCCTGCTTCTCGCAGATTAAAATATTCCCATTATTTTCCAAGTTTGTCCAAGAACAGCTGGTGGGACTCATTTTACATAACTGGAGGTGAGAGGTCTCAGCTCATCCACTTTAGCCACTTACCTGTGAGCACCACCGTGGCCCTCAGCAGGGCTCACTTTCTCTGACAGAGGATGGCAAGACAGCCAAGGACGTGCAGCTTTGATGACACCAGTGCTGGATTAGCTGGAGCCCAGGCAGTACACACCCAAATGCTTCCAGCTCTCTCCCTCAGAGCAGTGAAGGAGCAGAGCTGCTGGCCTGACTCTGGTGGTTGAACGTCTTCACTCCCCTGGTTTTTATCTCCATCAGCTGCTTGCATTCATGTGACCAATGCTGGGGGTGAGGTCCTTGTGCCACAGAGCACCCGAGCCCCTCCACCTTCCCCAGGCTTTGGTTTCCTGAGCTCCTGAAACAGCAGTCACAGCCTGGTGCATACTTCCCCTCCTGTCACAGCCACAGCTGTCACACATCTGAGCCTTTCCTGTGCTGCTAATCACCAGGGTGACCTTTGAAGGAGCTGCCTCAGCGTTTCTCGGCAGAGCTCCTGCTGTCAGCGCTGCCTGTGGGGCCAGGTGTCACCCAGGGCGGTCACACACAGCCCCAGCTGGGGTGAGTTTGGGGCAGGGAGGAGGTGTCCTGTGGTAGGATCACAGAAATGTGAGCAGACAGGATGGGCCAGTGTGGCTGAGCTGGGGTTTGCAGCTGCAGCACAGCCTGTGCTGCCACCAGAAATAGCACTGGGTACACGTGTGATGTGGCTGCTCACAGGAGATGCAGAAGCAGCTGAGGAGCCAACCAAGCCTTGGAGAGCAAGGAGCTGAGAGCTTTCCCTTGCTCAGAAGAGAGGACAGATTTCTGTCTGCAGGCAGGGGTGTCATTTTTGTGTAGACTGGGGAAACGATGCCTTCAGTTTCAGCTTTCACGTTTTTCAGATTCTGCTCTGCCTAGATGTGTGCCTCTGAGCTCCATATCAAGTGTCAGTAAGTTCTGTTCACGGGGTAGGTAGACAAAACAATCCCTTTCCAGCTTGAAACCAAGGACAATCATTATAAGCTTGAGGTCCAGAAGGTATAAACAACAGAGAACTGAAGAGAGCAGCAAGGAAGATAGAACTTCATAACCTGAAGCTATAATTGGACAATTAACCCCAATATGCAAATACACCAAAATTTATAGAAGTGTAAGAGCTCAGGTCATCCATTTTGTGACCATTTTGGGTCCATCTTGAGTGCAGCCCTGGCCAGGCTCTTGTGCTGCCCAAGGTTTATCCCTAAAGGCCTTTTAATAAATACCTACTTCATTCTCTTAGCTCTGCCCAGTCTCTGTTCCAGGTCAGCCTTCCCAAGGCATCAAGGCCACCAAACTTTGCTCAGGCATTAAGTTCCAGAGCTCCCTCACAGCAGGCCCAGCCCCCTCAGGCTGCTGTGCCCCATCCTTGCCAGTCTGCCTTCTCCTGGTCCCAGCCCTGCAGAAGACCAACACCACTTGCAGACCCCCCTTGGCCAGAAGAGCTGCTGTTTTTCCCCCCACGAGGTCCTCCCTGTGTATCCTCAGCAAGGAGGGCCTCAAGCTCACCCCAGCCCCTTTCACCCTCCCACCTGAGCCATGTCCCCACCACACACACACACAGAGGCTGCCATCAGAGAGTGCTCTGAGTGGGGAGAGGTTATGTCCCCACTGATGGACACCTGGCTGTGGGCTGAGAGCATGTCACAATGCCCAAACCCAGCCCAAGGGCACAGCAAGCTGCCTGCAGGAGTAATCCTGCAGGGGGATTCTTCACCACCTGCTCTGTGGATGAGACAAGGCAGCCAGCAGCAGCACTTGGCAAGAAATAGCCACCAAAAAGCCACTTGCCCACATGGAAAGTGATGAATTAAAGCCAATAAAACAGCAGGAAGAAGAGAGGGTCAAGCTGGGCCCCAGAACTCAGCCCCAGCCCAGGTGCTGCCCAGTGGCCAAGCTGTGCTGTAGGAGCCTGCAGCTGCAGCAGGAGCATTTTCTGAAAGGGAACAGCACACTCTAGGGTAGGCAGCCTGCAGCAGATGCAGTGCACAGCAAACCACAGCAAGTGTGCTCATCTGTCAGCCCAAAGCTCTGCCAGCAGCCCCGTAAGACACCACCCAGACCCCACACAAAAGGACAAGGAGCCCTGGGGAAGGTGTGTAGCTCCAACAAGGTCAAATCCTCCCCCTGCTTGCCAAGGGCAGGTCAGAGATCCTCTCCAGGTCTGTCCAGGCCACTGGATTTTACATCAGCTCATGAGGTCTCTCCCAGCCCACCCTGCAGATGTGGTTCCAATCAAACAGAAACATTTCCAACAAGAGAGGAGCAGCGAGGGCTGCTCTGCAGTGAGGGGCTGGGTGTTTGCCCCTCTGCACTACATGTGTATGGATGCTGGGCTGAAAAACATCATTTGGGCTGCTGGGTAACTCTGCAGAATACCCAGAGCAGTCTTGGGGAAGGGGAGGGAAGCTGGGCTCAGATCTGTATTAGTTAAAACTGAAGAGGGACTTGAATCCACGTTTCCCACATCCACTCTGTGACTCTTGGCTTTGACTAAAACTGGCCAGCCATGCTCAGGGTTCTCTGTTCAGGGAAAAACCACTGCTGTTGAAGCCTGAACAGGGCTGCATCATCTTCCTCTGCAGGGTGAGGGGAGCCCTGCCCTCCCTCCTGCCTTCAAGCAGCTCTCATGTGCAGCAGGGCATCACTGGTGCCCAGAGTGCACCCGAGGAGCAGCTGCTGCTCCCCTGTCACAGAGCAGATGGGAAAGTCAAGGCTGTACCAGCCAGCCTGGCCTCCCTGCTAAAGGTGGCACCTGAGGGTGCCAGTGATGTGGGCATGCACAGCCAGGGAGCCCTGGGAGAGTGTGGGCTCATGCTGCACTTTCCAGCAGCTGGGGAGCTGCTCTGCTCTGCTCCATCTGTGGGGCCATTTCTATCCTGTGAAATTGTGGCAGGATGCTTCCCCTCCCCACGCCCCCTCATGCTTTGACCTGCATGTAGTCAAGCAACTCAGTGGACAAGGTCCTGTTTGCAAATTTATCAGGGTGGATTGAGAGGGGAGCCCATGTGTTGTTCTGGTGTTGTGTTATGCTAAAAATCAGTCTGGCACCCCGAATCAACATCTTGACAGTAAGGCAAAGCTTTGGCAGATAAGCTGCTAAACTGGCCTGGAGGCATAGGGCTGACAATCAACCCCTTTACACTCTAAAAATCCATTCCACTTTCCATACAGTAGGTTCCTCTGAGATACCCCTTCTTGGACTGTGTGTGGAGATTCTCCCTTGAGTAGGGATGTCCCTCTCTGCCTATTCTGAGTGTTGGTATGGTGAGTTACATCAATGTCTGCTTCATAACTGTTCTTTTTGCTAGCTTTAATACAATTGCTTTAATTTAGTGCACTACATTATACTATATGACTATTACTAGTTTCAGATTTTATTCTGTGCAGTAGAGTAATTCTAATTAAGATCTTTTGTCTAACCATTTGTCATAATAAATAACTTTATGTAAATATAAATATTATTTTTAAATAATATTTTATGTAAACATATCTGATTTGCTGTCTTTAAATCCTGCAGGTCAAAGTTACTTGAATTGTTGTCAGTCTGAGGCTAAGACTGGAACCATCCACCTTCAGGCTTCTTTCTGAGAAGTTTAAAAAGCAGGGGGGTTCTCTCTGCACCTCATGACTCAGTGGCAGAGTTTCTCTAGTGAATTTTGTCTGAAGGTCCCACTCCCACCCAGCACAGTGACAGGGAGCTGCCTGTGTCCTGCTGAAGCCCTCATGCCCTGCTTTCCACAGGCTGCTGCCCAAGGGAGTGACTCCCTGCAGTTCCCTGGGCTCTAATGGGGTGCACACAGGAAGGCAAGGACGTGGCAGCGAGTTCTCCTCAATTCCCCCTTGGTGCTCGTGGGTCCATCCATCCTGATAAAACTCCTCCACAGCCACACACGGGCAATGCACAATCAACTTACACACAGCTCTGCAAACACCTTTTGAAGCAGCCTTTCTGCACTAAGGCACAACAGGCCATGCATTACCCAAGCCACCAGCCCTCCCAGGACTCACCAGACACTTTATTTACCTCCTGGTAATTCATCTCTCCCACCTCCAGGACAGGATCAGTGGCACCTTCTCCCCACAGTATAGAGGCAATATTTGGGGCAGGTTCATCACTTACCTGTCTCTGCTTAGCTCAGGCATTTATGGCATTATGATCCTGCCCTGTAGCTGGGTCAAATACTTGGGAGAATGACCCAGAAGCCCTGGGACTCTTGGAGGAAGGGCCCTGGGGGGCTATAGCTGCAATGTGATTTTTACTCCACCTGTCATGGCACTTTCTCCTGCCTGCCTAACACTTCTGAATGCAAAGTAACAAGGAGCACTGCAACATGCCGAGCAAACATAATTACCTGCTAGAGAGCTAAAATAGAATTCTGCTGTCTGTCAAAGATGCTGGCAGGCAGGAAAGGAAGAAAGCATCAGATCAGGAATAAACTTCAACACCACAATAACCAGCACATTAAACTGGAGGTTAAAGCAGTGTACACTCACAGATGATCTGGAAGATTCGTTAAATGAACTTATCATGCCTTACTGAATATGCAGTGGATGTGCATTCTCTGGATACATCAAGCCACATCATTGCTCCAGGGCACACCAGAGGGGGGGATGAGCTCAGGAGCTGCCCTGGGGTCAGGAGCTGTGGCCATCGGGAGCCGTCTGTCATCTCCACAAAATCCACGTGCAAGGGGTTTAGATCCCACAGCTCAGTGATGCAGCCGCTCGAGCACCCTGCACCTGACATATGCAGAGTCTTTGCACGGGTCTAAGATGATTAAAGCCAGCAGAGCCTGGGGGTGGGAGGGGAACAGCCACTGCAGGAGATAAGCTCACGTTTACACCCACATATTCCCACTCCTTCCCTGCCGGTGCTTTTGTGGGCTGCTGACAGCTCCTCCCCCATACCAACCCTGGGAGTCGCCAAAAAAAGCCCCCGTGGCCATGACACGGCAGAAACAGCAGATCCCCCACTCTGGGGTGTATTTATGGGCCACAGCACTCCTGCTCAGGCAACAGACTCCGTTTCCTGCCAGGTGCAGGCGGCCCTGTTACCTGAGGGACAAGGAGTTCAGCACCTTTTTTCTTAGGCAGGAATTGATGGTGGAGGGGATGCATCCTCCTCTCCACTCCTGGATAGGATCAACACCGAGTCCCAGACACAACAACTGGCAGAGGAGAGGGAAAGCTCCACTCCTTTGAGCTTGACAGCAGCAGCAGCACAGCCTGCTCAGCCCTTAACCATTTCTGGGTTGCATCCAGGGATGCAGGTTGTGCTGGGTTCACAGGAGCCTGCAGGCAGGCAGGGGAAACCCTCTGTGCTCCTGTCAGAGAGGCTGTGCCACGACAGCTGGGCTTTAGCCACGAGTGTGTGGCAACAAGCTGTTGGAGCTACCGTGCCCAATTTGAGTTATAGCAGAGAGTAGAGGGTGTCTGCCCTCCTTGTATGGTGGGAAACAAAGAAATGAGGGGGCAAACTGACCACGTGTGGGAAATGTGGTGTAGGGCCAGACATTCACCTTTAAAAATAAATCACACTGGGGCTCTGCAGGATACAACAAAAAAATGTGTTTCACCCAGAATTTCTCACTATGGTTATAATTTTCCTTTGATTTCAGCAGCACTTTCACACTTCTCTGAGCTTTACTGGGCCATAGAGGGGAGACACATTTGGTACATGAGGATGTGGGAGGGAGAAGGAGCTGCTGGGTCACAGAGGGCAGCACCTCTGGGGTACCCAAAACATCCCCTTGGCACTCTGAGCATTCACAGCAGCCACTCAGGTGCACTTGGTGACAGCACCTAGTCTCTCTCTCACCAGGGCAATGGTCTCGCCAGTGCCACGGAAATGCTTCCCTTGGACAGGGAAACCTCACTGCTTGGGGCTGCAATTGGTGCCGTTTAAAATTTGCAAAATAAAGAGCAGACAGTGGAAACAATGAATGAAAACACTAAGCTGGGATGCTCTCAGACTAGTATTTGGGGTAGATGCTCAGTGGGTGCCTTGGCAGAGCATCCCATCGAGTCTGGGGGATCCTACCACTGCCCCAAGCTGGCTGTCTGTTGCTTGAGAGTCTCCAGCTGGAAGGCTACAGCTCAGCTCAGGGTGTGGAGAAGAGCACACACAGGGCTGTCAAAACTCAGTGGGCAGCAGCATCCCCTGGGGAACAGGATGAGCAGCCAGGGCACCGACACAGTACAGAGGGGCTGGCTTGTGCTAGCAAAGCCCAGACCTGGACACACCTTGCCTGAGACCCACCCCTGCAGCTCTGGGGCTGTGCCAGGCAGCAGCAGCACCTGTGTTTGGGTGGCTCTATTCACACTTGAGAGACCTAAAAAGGATTAACTGTATGCCAGGGAATGTCAGCAGCACAGATGCTGAAACACCCTCCAGGTTCTGGGCCCGAATATTTGCTCAGAAGTGTTTTGTGCAGCCTAGGCAGCACCTGAAGGAGATGTAAACATTTTATTTATTCAAGCCTGGAACGTGCTTGTCACTTTTCCATGACAAAGCCTGCAGGGTGTTTGCCTTTCATCCATGTGCATGACCAAGCAGCCCAGTCCAAACAGGCTGTGTCAGGAGTTACTGGGACACTGCTCACAGCCCTGATTTCCTGCAGGGAGCCCAGCCCTGCAGCCTCCCCAGGAGGGGCTCTGGGCTCTGTCCCACACCAGCCTGAAATGATCCTCTCCACCCCTGCCTCGGGAGCGTGCAAAGACAAGCAAACAAACCCTGAACATCAGCGACATCAGCCACAGGCTGGACACCAGCAGCTTTTTCAGTGCTTGCCTGATGTAATAGATAGTTAATTCATGTTTTTTTATAATAATGTTGTTATGGTGGCGGGTGAATTATATTTTTGTAATAACACTGTTGTAGTAAATAAAACATAAGGGTTAGAAGGTATCTAAAAAAACCAAGAAAGGCAGCCATGAAACAAGGAGCGGGCTAAGAGGAATTTCGCAAGAAGGCCCCTCCGTCTTCAGGGGAGGAAACAGAAATTACAATACCAATGAGAGGCGAGGGGGAAACTAGAACGGCGATGATCAACCTCCGATAAGGACTGATGGCTCAGAGACAGTATCGGGCCTGGAACATTAAGAGTGCTTGAGGACATCCTTACACCCAGGAAGCCTTTTCAGATGGAGTTTCCATCTCTCAAAATCCTATCAACGACTACACAAGGAACAAAAAGACATACAGAAATTCTGAAATTGAATAGCAGGAGAGTTTCAAGGCCCTCCTAGCACCTGGACCTGAAGACAGGTCGGGGCATGTACACGGACCCCAGATCAAGAAGGGTATAAAACAGACGGACTTTGGGGCACTCGGTGTGTCGGGGCTCTCCCCAATGTGCATCGATTCCTTGATTTGTTTGGCTTTCTCAATTTCTTGTCATTTTCGTGTTCGAAATTTCTCTTTGGCAATAAATTGTTTTTGATTTAAAACTGGCTCCAAAAATCTCTTAACACCTGATAAGCAGCCCCAAGAGCAGCAACCCCAAGCTTCAGGAGAGCCAAACCCACCCCACCACCTCCCCTAGAGAAGTGCCCCACCGACAGAAGCCCTGGGCCAGCAGGATCAAAAGGGGACTATCCCCCCCTCCTGTCGAAAGCATGACACTGTGCAGCAGAATGAATAAATAATGCCAGCAGCCTCTGGCAGAAACACACAGTGAAAGAGGAGATGGGATTTGCAAACACTTCCGTGGGGGGTGGCAGGGGGGAAGCGTCGCCTTCTGTTTCCTGGGCAGCTTCTGCAATTTGCACTGAACAGATCTGCAGATAAAATACAGCAGCAGCCTCGGGGGTGGAGACCCAAGAAAGTTCCCCCATGCACCATGAAAGCCCTCGCATGCACCCCTGACACTGCAGCCCCTCTGGAGGCCACTGCCCCTGGCCCCGTGCCCAACACTCAAAAATCAACACTCAGAGACTCTGGGCGCCAGCAGACCAGAAGCTGCAAAGGTCACAGCCTTGCACAGTAATTATTTTTGGAGTGGGGTTTTTGTCTTCCATCTCTCCCAGGCCCGTGCAAAGTCCCCAGCAGGAGTGGGGAGGGAACCATCTCTCCAGGAGGTCCCCTGGGCATTGTCAGATCCCTGCCTTAGCCTGTGTTCCAAGCAAAAAAGAGGGAAATATCAACATCAACAGAAACACAAATCAAAAGGCTCAGGTGTCTCCTTTTGACCAAATCTGACATAAGGCAAGAAATCTTAACTAGGGCCTGGAAGAACACTAATTATCAAATGGAAAATTAACAGGTAATTTGTCTCTAATGTGAGCTGATAATTTCTAGGGGAGGAATTAATTAAATGTGGGAATTAAATCACCAAGAATTTGCGGAGTGACCGCTTCTGATGGGATTCCGTTAATGAGCTATCTGATAATCATGTCAGGCTTCATTTTCCTCTCCTCTGGACACAAGGGGAGAGACAGAGAAGAGGAAATTACTGCAGTGCTCCCTCTCCCAGGCTGTAGAGATGCTTGCACCTTGCTGAGCCTCACCCTTTTGTCCTGACAAAACCTGAGCAACCGAAAAGCAAAAGCCAAAAGCAGACACTAGAAAAACACTGTTTAAAAAACAAAAACAATTAGTAGGTGAGCAAGAAGAATTTTGCTTTACAGGAATGGCCCTCAGGACCACGATGCACCCTCAGGCCCAAACTTGGTGCCAAAGCAGTGACACAGTGAACTGGAGTCTAAGTCCGGTGCCAGTGCCCTCCAGCAAAGAGGGGGGTGAAAGGTGAGTGTCCTCCCTTTGGGAACAAGAAAACAAACTCATTTAGCTTTGGATTTCAGCCTTGCCCAAGCTGTTCCTCTGTCCTGAGCAATGGATGGGGGGGAGGCTCCCCCACGGCCGCCAAGATGCCCCAGGCTGGGTGCAGGCACACAAGCTCACTGCTGTCTAATTAGCCAGGGCAGTGTTTATGTCAGTGTCATTCTTTTAATGACAGCTCCGTGCCAGCTGCAGGAAGAGAAATCATCTCCAGCCTTGCAGAAAGACAGAGCCGCATGGGCAGACACCACCTGATCTCTCACAAAGCCTGCCAGCACAAAAATAACTTCTCAGAAACACTCGAACACATCTGAACAAGCAGAATGAGCCAATATCAGATCAGCACTTTGTATCACAGGGCTGCAGCACTTGTGACCCAGCCTCCAGAGCCCTAAATTTGGATTTGCTGCATTCTTCAGACCGGCGTCTGAGCTCACCTACTTTCAGTTCTGCCAACTCATTGCAGCATTATGTGCCAAATGCTGTAACCATCCTCCTGGATGGAAAAACACAAGCATCTACACTTCAGGGCAGTGACTAATTTGTGGCACCTCTAATGGGTGAGGCTCTGCAAGTGAAATAACGTGGTGAGGTCCGGGTGGAACCGAGCAGGGAAGTTGCATTATCCATATCATACACAGGCTGTGTTTTTCCACACATGTGGAAACACATGGGAACAGAGGTCAAAGGAGGCAAACAAAGCAAATGGAAATCACTGCTGCTGATTTGTAAAGTGATTCTCCAAGTACTGGGATTTTCCTTGATACTGCACGTACTTGCTGCAGTAACACAAACTGATAGCTCTGAGACATCTTGCAGTTTATGCCTGAATGACAACAATAATAATAATAATAAAGCAAAACATGAGACCTGTCAGCACCTGCTAGCCAGTTCACATTACAGAACAAAATATTCTCTCCTGGAACATGCTGGGTCTTATGCAGATTCAACTTATCTGGGTGACGCAAATGCTGTAAAAACAACTCTGAGTCACAGAATAAAATCATATAATTCCCCAAAGCCAAATAAGGACAGAATTCAGCCCACACAGTTCTGACTTCCCATTTTCCTGGTAGTAGCAATTTTGTTTATCTTCCATTGTAAATGATACCGTTTCCTTGCTCTCACAGAAAATCTTGCCCTTCTTTTCACTAAAGCCCACAGTTGGTGTAAATACTGGTGTTGTAAAAAATAAAGTAACATCTCAGTATCTGCAAGGCCCAGTGTAAAAAGCCTGCTATGTGCACTCTGGGACTGGCTTTGCTAACTGGTATGAAGTCTTTATGAGGAACTTGGAAGGCATTCTCCCAGGCTGCCTGTAGTTTTATTTTGATATACTTTTTACCAAGAGCTCATTTACAGCCCATTAGAGCCAGGCTTGGGTATTTTATGAATGTAATACAGCAGCACGCAAAGAGCACTTAATGCCTTAAGTCTTTAGAAGGCTTTTTAATTTTGTAACACAACTGAATTGTTTCACCACCAGATTTGTCATGCACCAAAATGGGTAAGGCCTTGTGCAAACAGCTTTGCAGTGTGTAAATAAAGCTTTCAGACTTCATCTCTGTGTGGTATAAAGCACCATCACTCTGCTCTTGTCATTTTGCATCAGCAGCTGCTGAGTTTTCCACTCTGAAACCTCAGGGACATTTTATTAATAGGGTGGGAGGAGTTGTATGCAATAAACAGGATGTGATGTATTTGCAGTACATGCGAGCATATTGCTTTATTTATTTTCCTTCTCCCTGGCTTAACAGCACCTGAGCTGAGCTGTGCTGGAAATACAGGGTGCAATGTTCACATGGACCACAAGCTTGATCTAACTGCACACAGCAGTGAGAACCTCTTGTGTCCTTTCTAGCTGCTGACTGCTCTCTTTAGGGTTTGGGAGGCAGTGACACAGCCCTGGCTCTGCATTTTGCAAAGCAAAAGCCTTTTCGTGCAGGTGAGAATGCAGCAGTGTGTGCACAGAGGTGCTGCCCCGTGATTGACACTCAGATCCCTGATAAGATATGCACACACTCCAGGGCACTCAGAGCCATTACCAGAGCACAGCCAGGACATGCTCCAAGTGTGGGACTCGTAAATCAGAAAGAACAAACTGTGCTGTGACCTACTAGAGCCTTAATGCTGCAGCTCCAGCCAGCCAAGCCATGCTTGCACAGCTGCACCCCTTGTCAGCTTTCTGTTCAGTGATCCCTCCTTCTCTTCCCTGCTCCTAAGTGCCTTCCAAGTTACCACTAGTAACTGAATATATTTACTGAATATAACCAAGGTATCCAAGAACCTCATGCACATTTGACTCTTTTGTGCTGAACAGTAACATTTATGTAATTGAGGCATGTTTTTCCACTGCTGTGTTTTAAACACAGTAAAATCAGTCTGGTTTTCATGCTGGTTTTTTTTTTTTTTTTTTCTTGAAAGGTCTACCAGGTCTCTAACAGAAGCTTTATCACCAGCATGTCACTTGAGGAAAAGCAAAAGTAGTGATTTATTCAGCCCCTTTAAAACTCCTACATCATTAAATCTGATGTAGCTCAAATGTTTGAGAAGCGTTGAGAGGAAAATATGTCTCTATTAAGGCTCCAAGACTCTTGTCTTTCTGATTAAGTAAAAACAATTTAATACTTCTGAGACCTCCCACGCCATATTCTTCTGAGAGGAAAGGCAGGAAGCAGTCTATCTGATGTTCCTTATTTGGGGGGAAATAGAAATACTTCAGAGTTCCTTTATCTATCATAAGCTAGCTAAGAAGAAATTACTGTGTTGGTTTTTTTTTTCTTTCTTGCCAGCTTTAATCCACTGATAAGCCTGGAAAACTCAGTGCTTTCACCTAGAACTGACATGAAAGGACGAGTGAAAGCTGCAGATAATCATCCCTAAATAAGAGAAGGGGCATCATTAGTACCCAGCCATCCTGGCACAGTATCTGTGGTGCTGGGTATGAGGTAAAGGGGGACACAGCAGTGACTCCACTTGGACAAATGACACACGTAATTCAGCACTGGCTATTGTAACCACTAAGCAGCTTACAGAAATTTCCTCCAAATACTGCTATTCATCTGCCCAACTTGTGCTGTCATAAATACACTACAAGGGGTTTGTTGTAAGGGCTGGCCTTTCTTTTCCCTCAAAGGGAAAGTCATATATTGAGATTTAATCAAATGGCCTGCACAGCCAATTGGCAGCAAGCCTTTTGGCCCAAACATTTGATTCTGCACCTGTGAACAGACACCATGATCCAGTCTGAGGTTTACAGTCCAGGAAGGTCACTGGAGAACTTTGCCCCTGTTCAGCTAGACACAGACATGTCCTATTTTAGCCTTGCACATAGAAGACTGCAATGCAAACACTGCAAGGCATTTCCAGGCTGCTGATGGACTTTATTTCCTTTTGTCTTGTATCTCCTGGAAGGAGCTGTATCTCCATCTCTCAGCTGTGACAGGTGAGGGGTGATGTGCTCACAAATGGCCCGGGCTGGAGCTGTGAGCCCTGACCCAGCACTGGCTGTGACTCTGCAGAGACCTGGTGGCTCCTGCAGTCACTCATCCCACCCTGGGTGTGCCTGTGCAGGTTCACAGCTGGCTCCATGAATATTTGAAACAGCTGGGCTTTTGCCAAGTCAGAACACGTTCACAAACTGAGAGATCGTCTCAGGACAAAGCCTGCCCAGGAAAAAGCCTGTTTCTAATTTGGCACTGCAGCTTGGAGCAAGAGGGTTCAGATCCCAGGACTGCCACAGCTGGAATCTGTTTATGGAGGAGGTTTAAAACACAGCCTTAGCTAATCCCTGAATTTCCTACAGCAATGCATAAAACACTGCTTGTTTATTCCCCCAGACAGGAATTGCACCAGCCCAGGTCTGTAACATCTGGTTACAGTTTGCCAGCCACTCTCTCACAGCTCACAGGTGGGACCAGAAGAGAAGAAGACCTAAGAGACCACTTTGAAATGACCTCTCTAAGAAGCTCTCATTAGCATCACTCTCTGAATTACAGAGTTAAACCTCCCTGCTCCCATGACTAATCCTATGGATTTGCACATCAATTCAGATAAGATGCTACTTTCCTAGATGTACAGACACGGATCAAAAGGCTGCAGAACATCACAGATGTCCTGGGACTGTGTTCCTGCTTTCCTACAAGTTTCCCCAGGTTTCCTGTTATCCCACGAGTCCATTGCAAGGAGTGGCTGGCATGTACACCCTCCAGAGGGATGATCCCAGAGAGGTTTGCCCAGAGAGGTGCACTTCCTATCCCTGGAAGTGTTCAAGAACAGCCTGGAAGGGGCTCTGAGCAACTTGGTCTAGTGGAAAGTTCCCAGCCCATGGCAGGGAGGCTGGAACTGAGTGATCTTGGTCCCACCCAACCCTAACCTTTCTATGCTCCCATTTGGGCAAAGGAGGTAAATAATGGAGACATATTCCACAGCTGACCAAGTGGGATGAGGTATGAAAAGATGGACCGAGAGAGAGTTTATGCAGGAGTTCTGTGGTGTTAAAACCAAAGCTCCTGGCAACAAGGTAAGTGAGAGACAATGAAACAGATGGAAGTTTGGAGCGTGGGACCTGGGCAGTTCTCTGCTTTACACCCCTGTGTGCTCTGGGGTCTCAGGTTTCCCCTGAAATTGCTTCAGTCCATGGAACACATGGGAGCACATGAAGCTGTAACACACGTGACACATGACTGTACAACAAAACAGGAAAGCTGGAAGGGAAGAGTGAAAGGTTGTATTTGAACGTGCAAAATCCTTGTCCAAGACAAACTCAAGTATCCTCAGTTAAAAAAAGACTCCTGCACTGCTTAAGAGCCGAGCTCCAAAACTAATAGAACATCCAGTTTCCAATCCACAAGTTGTCAATTTTGAACAGATTGAGCAATCTGAGCAGACAGGCCTGCCTCTGCTCCCCTGGGTAACCATCTGCTGTGTGTGACTGTAGAGTGTGAGGGGCTGCAGCCCTTGAAGAACAGCACCTTTACTCAAAACAGCAGTCAGGAGATGCTGAGCTCTCAGCTAGATGAAGAGACACTGGACTGAATTAAAGATTAATGTTAGAAATTGAAGCATAAATTAAGCTCACTATTAGCTATACAGTGTTGAATTTGAAATTGAATTAATTTCTCATCACATAAAAGGGTCTTGAGCACTATTTCTGGGATTTTTAGTGTCTCCCACTAAAGGACAGTAGTTTTATGTTATTTAAGTCAGCTAGGAAAAGCCTGGCTCCTCTCTAGCCTGGGTTACTGACACTTCACAATGCAAATATGCATCCTGCACCAGCTGGGCCGTGGAAACTTGAGGCGACATGGGAAGGAATGTTCTGACACTAATGTACTCCATTCCTGCCCATCAGCAATCACCCTGCCAAGCCTGACATCCTTCTCTACTGTACTGAAATCACTATTTCCTCACTCCCTAGCTGCTTCTTTTCCAATCTGATCTGCAAGAACCTGAACATGTTTTTTTCCTGCCTGCTCCTTTATTAATGCTGTCATATTATCCTACAGGTAAGCTTCCCAGCATACTTGAAAGTGTGCTCTGAAAGTCACTGGTAACACAATGTACAAGAACAACAGAAATTAAACCCATCCACACATTCATTTTAGCTGCTGCTTTGCTCACTCTCCCTTGCCCAGCACTATTCCAGGCCAGAACTCTGAGTGATTGCAGCAGAACCACAGTGGGAACTTTCTGCTGGGAGAAAAGGAGAAGTACTACCCAATCCAGACTAATTCTGAGGGCAGAATTTAAGCTTTAAATTTAACCTGAGCACCACAGGTTACATCAGGCTGGGTGGGAAGTGTCACCCCAGAGCATCAAGGTTTTCCTCACCTCCCAGCCCAAGAAAACTCAAATTTGAATTTCAAGGGGGATAATGGGAATAAAGGGTGACACCAGCCACTCACAAGTTAAATGACTAAATAACCCCCACTGTGACAAGCAAACAGGTAATTTCTGTATTGAGAGGATCAATTCAGTGATGTTCACAAGAAAAATGTGGTATGTACCTTGTGAGCAGGGGAACTGTGGAATGTTCTGCATGGAAAGCCAGGGAAAGACTCACATCCACCACTTCAGTCTCAGTATTTTTCTCACTTCGTCTCTTGCCAGCATGAACTGATCCAGGACATTTTCTCTACCCACAAAGCTGATCAAGCACATCCTCCTGCCAGCCTGCAAGCGTCAGCAGCCAGCTTGCACCAGTGCCAGCACACACAGCTGCCATCCCTCCTCCCTCCCCCACCAGCATCTCTGCTGCTGCCAGCCAGCCCCCACGGTACAGGATTGGGACACAGACTGGGATCTGTCCCGTGATTATAAGCAGGAAGATCCAAAGCTTTGATCTCATTCCCACTCTGCTTTTGACGTCGGAGGGCAAAGCCTACGCTGCAATTTCCACAGCAAGGCTGAGCTGCCTCTCCCCAGCAGGTGTCAGACCCACTGCAAACCTCACTTGGAGCAGCCAGAACCAACCCCATGACTGAGCACCTGCTGCCTTCAAGGCTTGAGAAAGTCCCCTTCTTCAGACAAGCCCCTTGACACAGCAGAGGAAGAATCATCCTCAGCTGCCCACCAGGAACTCCCCATCAGGAGTGGTGAGAGCTGCTGAAATTTCTTCCCACTCAGCATCAGCAGGAAACTTTCCTTTCAGTAAAATGGTGAAGGTACAGCAAGAGAAGGATGAATCCAGGACTCAGGGATTGCCTTGACCCAGGTGCAAAACCTGGCACTTGAACCTCATGAGGTTCTCATGGTCCTGTTTGTCACCTGCACAGCTCCCTTGTGAGGCACAGCAGAACCAGCACCCCAGGAGCCTCGGTAATTCCCCTCTGTCATCCATAGCACACACTGCAATGGTCTGGAATTCCAGTTTCCAGCAAGGAAAAGATGTTCCTGCCCTTTAAAGCAGAGCTCTGAAAGGGCTGGAACCCAAGTGGAGCAAGATCTTACAATGACATCTCACAACCAGCCTTCATAACTTCATCAAGGGCTGTTTTAGCACAGGGACTGTCAAAAAAAAAATCAGGGGAGGGTTTTTGGCTGGGAGCTGCCAGGAGGAAAGACACACTATGAAAGAAACAGAGCAGGCAAAGAAAGGAAGAGAAAGGAGGACACAAAGTGCACGGAGCTGAGAAAGTGCCACTCTGAAAACCAAAGTGGAACCTACTGAAAAGGAATGGGACGGAAATAAAGAATTCTGAAAATTTGATTTACTCTCCAAATACAGTTTCCTCCCTTGATAACAAACCTCCTCCTGATAACAGCAGTCATTCAGCATGGTTTTCAGAAGGTACTTGGTTCTGAATGGATGTTGCAGGCTGCAGACACAACAAAACATGGAATGGCATTTTTCCTCCTTCTGGTTACTTTGACATCCTCAGGAGAGGGAATAAAAGGGCAGCTTGAGTTCACTCTTTAATAGAACAGGGCAGGGCAAAAAGGTCTTGTGATCTCTGCAGCTGTTCCCTCAGCTACAGAGGGATGTGAAGGCTGATGCCAAACCCCCAAGGGTCACATTAAGGGGTGCCTTTGAGCAATTGCTGGGTATTGAAGGGCAGCGTGGCAATTTTATGCACTGGGCTTTGTCATTCTGCCACAAGCCAGGTAAGTAGGCCTTGGCCTCCTGGACACAAAGGCTCTGTCCTCTTTCTTTTTTGGAGGAGAAAGCCAGGCCATTGGTAGCCAAAGCCCAGTGCCCAGAGGTGACAGTAGCAGGGTTCTTTACAGCATGAAATGATGTGTGGGGCTGCTCACATAACTCTTTGCAGTTGTTGCTTAGTGTGCAAACAGCTCAGTAGCACCAAGGGAAGGGGAAACCTTTTGTTGTATGAAAACCAACAATACCTCTGAGTTTGACACTGATGCCTTTGCCTGGCCACTGAACACCTCTCCTGCCCCACTCTCCCTAAGGTAAGTCCCCCTTTTTGCCCAGTTTTGGTGCTCTTCTCATCCCATTCTGCCCGTGCTGGGTTGTGGGGCAGGGTGTCAGCAGAGTTGTGCTGCTGAGATTTCTTCCCACTCAGCATCTGCAGGAAGCTCTTTTCAAGAAAACAGTGGTGAAAGCATAATAAGAGCCAGGATGCTTTGGAAATACTGCCTCAACTGTCTCTTCTGAGCTTGGAGAAGTGCTTTGCAGGAGCATGAATTGAGCTGATGTAACACTAGTGTTGGCCTCAGCAGAATCAGCCTTGCACAGTGCACACAAGGAGACAAATTAACCCAGAGCTTAAAGGACCATTTTTGCACTTGAAAATCCAATAGACAGCATTTCTCTACATTTCTGACAGCTATAAATCAGACATATCCTACAATCCCCACACTGAACACATAGGCTGCTGAGGCTGTGCTTTTGTGAATTGGTGCTGTGTAAAATGAAAATATAAAACAGTACAGTGAATAGCAAGGCAAAACAGGGTCCCTGCTGCTCACTGGAGCTAAAATAAGGTTTTTCTTGTCTGGTGTCACCCACACAGGAGCCCTGAACCTACAGCACCCAAGGCTGAACTGGTGACAGGCACTACAGATCTTGAGTCACACTGTGACAAAGAAAATGGTGTCACACACTGATATGAAGTGACCACAGAGCTGGACAGCAGCTGTCCAACACAACTGTTCTGTGGCTGTTAAAAAATGCTGATACTTCAAAAAACATTTATAAGGTGGGGCCATTGTGAAAACTGGTTCAGGATTGTCAAAATGTCAATTCTTTATAAGGGTATGTTTGGAGAATTGGAATTAGAAACTAAACCCATTTTACTGCAATTTTTAATAAAGGAAGCAGTAGAACAAAGCCCAAAGCTATCAAGCAACCCAGACTTTATGTTCCATCAAAGACATGCTATTTTGATCTGTATTTTGCAAGGAGGAAAAAACTTAAAGTTGAATGACTCCATGGAAAAATATTTCATCCAGGTCTAATTTTAATAACACAGCATGCTCTAGTAAACAAAATTAAATATAAAATGTAAATAGAAACCAGCCTCTTCCTCATTTTGGAGGTTAATCAGTCACTGCATTCTTGTTATTTTTATGCTATTGGTAAAATAATAGTATGAAAAACCTAAGCCACTGTATCTTCTCCTGAACTGATGAGAATTCAAACCCCAAGTAGTTCATGAAGCAGTTTTTGCGGACTACATGCAAATTTGACAGCCATATCCATTTACAGTTCTGCCAGCTACTGCTCTGGGCTGAAAGAATTCAATGACCCAGCAGAGCTATGTTTAAATAACCTACAGTAACAATTCTGCTGAGAAAAGCCTTGCACAGCCATATTCCTGCAGCTATTACTTATCAGATGCTGCCTGAGCAGCGCTGCAAACTATTCCTCTAGAAGTAGGCCTGTGGGAGCAGGAATGTCAAAGGAAACAACAAATTTCTAACTTGTGAGAAGGCAGGCAGATCTCTGAAATTACCCAAACCAAGCAGAGGCTCCAGATGGTGGAAAGAGTTTGGGAAAAAAAAAGGGAGGGTTACCTGGTTCAAAGGATGAGGGCAGGTCTTTGGGACTCAGAGGAAAGTGTAAGTTCATGGGCTTAGCAGAGAGAGTCAGTGAAGACAGAAGGAAAACAAAATGGTTTCAAGTGGGAAAAATGGCACAAACACACAGCAGTAAAAGACTGGTGGTCCCCAGCTCCATGGCTGGTAATTAACACCCTACCTACACACTGATGGATATAAAACCAAGCACAGCAGTAATTTCTAATCATAGAGAATGTGGTGACTGCAAACAGAAAACCACTCCAACAGCCAAGGTTGACTGCAGCACGAAAAAGAATTTGGGTTTCCAACTGAACCATCCATGTGGAAACACATTCCTTGTACCTAAACCTAATTTATAATTAATCCATGTAATTCTTGATAAGTCTTAATCCAAACTGCTTTCAGATGTTTCCATTGCTGCAAGTTCCATCTCCAATCCAATGCCTTCAGCACGAGAACTGAAACTGAGGTAGGGATGAACCTGTATGTGGGGTCTACAGCCTGTCCACATGGGCTTCACTTAAAAAAGATGATCAGACTTCTAAACCAAAAGCTGTGTCAGTAATATTAAAAGTACTGGTCAGAGTAATATGTCCCTTTCCTGACATGGGAATGGGACTCCAGTATCCAAACTAAAAAGCATGATTTGGCCTCTGGTACATCCCAGAGTCCCCACTGAGTTAACAAGGCCCTAGAGAAGAGACTGCTGTTATCAGACAGACATTCTTTGAGCATACATCAACAACCAGAGATGTCTGATGCTTCCAGCTTGGTAAAACATTCATAATCCTACAGCACAGCCCAGGCCACAAAATTCAACTCTTATCTGCTACGAGTTTTGGGAATGCTGTCGTGGACTGCAGTACTGAAAGCTGCTGCCAATCTGTGTGGGGCTCCTGTCAAGGGCATTTCAAAGTCACAATTAACTCCTTTAAGAACCTCAGAGTTAAGACCTCAGAGTTTTACAGCAAGTGAAGCAAAAGTAATTCACTCTGGTGCTAAACCAAAGAGCAGTAGCAGGAAACCTCCTAAAACCCTGATGGCCACCACAAGGCTCATCCTGCAGGGGGAACTCTGATTCCATGGGAGTTATTACTGAAGGGTAACGAGTCCCAGGGCATGGGCAGTGGCTGCAGGCTGAGTGGAAGTTCTCATGCTATGACCAGGAGCCTGGGCTTCTCTCAGATCCCCAGGTCATCGCAAGAGGAAGCTGATGTTTGTGCTGCCAGAGCAACACAGGGTCACTCACTCAGAGGAGAGCTGGGCTTCCACTCTTAACTCGGCCGTTGGCCTCTTGCTTGGCTGTTCTGTCTCCCCATTTCCTGGCAAGGCTGACCTCCTTCTTAAACTTGGCTGAGATTTATTCCAGAGAAGTTCTGCAGAAGCACCAGTGGTTGCAATGAGCCCATCATTTTAATTTATCCACACAAAATAGGCAAGTACTTGAGTCCCTGTAGGAATTTTCATAAAGCACACTGTGATTTAACAGTAGCCTAATTACCAGATCCCTCAGCTGCTAAAGGAGCTGAGAAGAGGATGCATCTTTCCTCAGACCAGCTGATACAGTCAGAAAATTCAGGCAAGCTTTCAAGTACATGATCCTGCTATGTTTGTAGACTCACGCAGCTCAACTTAATTAAGTAGTCTTTTCACCCAGAGAGTCCTGGGCACATCCTCATGCATAAATGGAGAGAGCTGGAAAAGATCAGCAATGTGGTACTCTGTTTCCATAAACCAGTTCTCAGCTCTCAAATGTTTTTATATTTCTTCAGAGATCATGTCCCTTAACCTACATCTAATCTCTGACTAAGTTCAGCACACAAGTGGTATTTAACAAACAGCTTCCATTAAGATTCCCAGTCCACTTAATTTCTGGCTGTTCCTTCTTTGTAAATAACCCCGAGCAATTGTTTCTCCTGCTGCACAAGAAATGCTTTCAGTCAGAGCCTCTGAGATCTCAAGTGCCATCAGAAGCAATGTTTGTTTTGACTGCAAGAAGAAACAAGTATGTACAAAAAAAAAAAAAAGAAAACTAAACAACGGAAGTTGGGTTAGAAAGAACAAGGGTAAATATTTGAGAAATGCTATCAGATATCTCGTTTCTCTCTCTTGTTAGAGTAGAATAATCAAGGAACATGCCAGGGTGTCCCATGCTCTCACTGGGCTGTCATTTTTTAAGCTGAATCTACCTGCAAATTACTGTTTTCAAGTAGAACCTAGAAGTCCCAGGTGAGATGACAGATGAGATTGGATGTTGGTGCTGCAATTGCTGATTGAAAAAGTTGATGTCTTTACACTGACAGGATGAACAAGAGACAAACAGAACAGTTGCAGCATGAAGATGTGACTGACCCCAGGTAACCCAAAGCAGCAGCACAGCTGGGAGCAGATGCTTTGTATCTTTGCCAAACCTTCTATTCTGCTTCCTTTTCAAATTTATCACTACTCCTTCTTTCCCAGTGAGTCATCAACTGAAGGAGATTAGACAAACTCTTTAGCCACTGAAAAAAACCCTGGTAATCAGGTCCCTCCTTGAAGCAACAGTTTCATTTTCTGCACTGAGTATCTAAGCAAGTAAATGCCAACACTTGCTCCAGGCTGTACTTCAGCCTTCTCTGTAAAGTCTGTAGTCCCTGTGACCCTTGATGACAAACTCCAGTTGGCATCAAAGTCCAGTGGGAGCAAGGATTTCATCACACCAAATACATAATTTGATGCCATCACTGTATTGAAATCTGCACAGATCATTAATCAGGTTCAGCATAGTGTAATCTCTGCTCTGAACACACTGAATGTTTATTTGAACCATGCCATTCCTTTAGCAGCAATATTTTTTGCTAACAAATCAGATGATGGTGATTTTCCCCTGAAGTGGCAGACAAAGTGCAAAACCTACACTTGCTAGGATGCAGTTTAGAGCAGAATTTCAACTGTTTACAAAACTCTTTGGGGAGATGCAGTACCCTTAATGATTGAATATACAGCAGAATTTGCTTATCTCAAATGGACAGGCCAGACTTGTAGATCCATAGCACTGACAGCCTTTCCAGACCTTCCCTAAATAATGCCAGGAAAGAGCAGCAGTAGAGGACTCTCTCATGGCACATCAGCTAAGGCCCTCCCACCACTTACACTTTTCCTAGTCTTGGCTCTGCTGCAGGCCTGCCTCATTAACCATCAGCAGGTGACTTCAGCTTGTTAAGTGTCATCTTTCTGTGGGCACAGCATAATTACACAAACCACTTCCCACTTCCTGGGACTACTTACACGACTGCTACCCACGAGCAATGTTATGCACAAGGCCATTGATTCCATGAAGCAACCAGCCAAAGGGCTGACAAAACTAGACAGGAACTGTGCTGCTGTTTTCTGACACTAAGTGGTAACCCAAGACAGAAAATGCAGCATGAAACTGTCACCTCAACAGCCTTGGCAATCTGCCCCTCAAAAACGAACCACTGACAAGCTGTGAGGTTGGTTTGAGTGCTGGTGCAACAGCTCCAGCCAGGTTCACTGAAGTGGCAGAGCTCACAGCACAGCAGGAGTCAAACTCCAGACCCGTCCTTTGCTCCCCTCCACCTAAGAATGAGCACTAACACCTGGGATTTATAACTCAATGTGGCCTGTCACAACTGACTGCAGGATATTTTCACAAACACATTGATCAATATGAGCAACAGTCAACACTGCACTGGATGAGGATTCACAAACTTGGAAGGCTACAGACACACAGCTTTAACGAGGTTTATAGGGCAACTTTTGGCTGCCACAGCCTCAGCAGCGGCCTGTTTGAACAAGCTGCCTTTCCTGTACTCAATCCTTGCACAAAACAAACAGTAACTGAGTCTCTCTGGTAACCCTGCTGGTCTCTCCACTTCTATGAACTCCACACTAGGACATCAGTCCAAGTCCCTCCCACCCCTGTCACCACAGCCAAATAGTTTCAAGACCTCTCCTTATCTGCACAGGTCACAGTGACCTCACTGGCAAACCAAGAGCAGAATTTAGGACAACCTTCCTGCCATAACCTCTGCCACTGTTGGCATGTGCACATTTATTGCCCAAAGACTGACGTCACTGCACATTGTGAAGGCCTCACACGACAAAGCTTCACAAAGACAAAATAATTTTTACCGTTTAACTTCACAGCCTTTTTCTTTACAATGTAGGATGTCTTGCCCACCTCTTCCTGTGTCTTTCCTCATTTACTGTGGGAAAAAATTTACTGCCCGGCACACCAAGAACTACTGAAATACAAACTTCCATCTCTGTGGGAACACGCTCTGTGCTTCTCTTACCCCAGCAGCTTTGGTGTCTCAAGACTCCTCATCTCTGCCATTTCCCCAGCCTAACTTCCATCCCAGAGGTAAATGGTTTCCTCCAGCCTGTAGGAACAATCTTCCTGAGGACCAGACTTCCTTCTTTGGTTTTCACTCACTTTGCACCCACTACTGCCTTACATTAACCCTTCCACCACCTTTGCAAGCCCCAGTGCAGAGCATTGCTCACAGCCCTGTGCTCCTGTGGATTTGGCTGCCAAATGGCTCCTCTGCCACTCCTGCACTCTGCCAGGGACAAACCTAAGCTAAAGCACCAAGTGCAAACCTTTACACTCAAAGCTGGAGGCTCCAGATCCCACGGGCACATCCATCTCCTAAGTGTGGTTCTAGTATTTCTACAGAGACACAGGGGAAGGAAAACTGCCTTTGGAAGGTATTGAAGTGCATGTTGCACATCCAGGGACATCGCATGACAACACAAAGCCCTGCATGATGAGGTTGATAATTAATGCAAGTCTAAAGCAGGTAAATTTAGTGTGGTCCAGTCAGTGTGCTCAAGGCAGATGCTCCAGCAAGCTATCCTGGGAATCACAGTCATCTGCATCCATTATTCTCCAAAGTCCATACACAGTACTGGATTGGTGGTGTAGATTTCACTTCCTGTATGGATCCAGGATTGCAGGGGCACATCACACCTTTACCAGTCCTTACCCCATGCCATTCACCTGCACCATGTTTTTATGGATCAGAGGTCCCAGGCATCACTTTTTTCCCCCCCACCCTCTTCCTTACTCACCAGGACATCACCAAACTTGAAACCCAGGCTCTTTCTAAATCACTTTCTCTAAAATGAAGCAAATTTATCTCACTTCAAAGAAACTGGAAACACCTGAATCTATTCCTTCCAGTTTATTCCCTCGGATATTCCAGTATTTCACCTCATTTTGGCTTTTCAATACCTAGAACAATGAACAGGTATGACATCAAAACTGAAAGCTCTCTACAAGGCACTCCTGTGAAATTCAGAGGGACAACTGTGAGATGAAGTCCTGAGCAGTCAGGGGCTGAGTAGCCAAGCCTGACTTCACAAGGTTTAATTAGGTCGTTAGAGCCAAACTTGGTTCCCCTAATGAACAATCCCAGGTGTTTTTCTCCTCCTCTGTGCCACTCTGCTCTGCTGGCACCTCTGACACTGGCACTGTGGGGCACAGGCCATTTTAGGTTCTTTCAGCTACAGCCCTGAGCCTGGCTGCCATCTGTCACCACACTGACGTGTGCCACACTAGAGTCACCTGCTTCCAGAGCTGCACATGAATGAGACTGCTGGGGCTACAGAGCTCATAAACCAGGAGTGACGCTTCACAAATGAATAGACTGTGCAGTTCAACTTTTTTATTTTAATAAAATCAAGAATATGCACAGCACATGCAGTGCTAGCATCTAAACTAATACAATAAGCAATTCTAAACCTACAGTGACTTGAAGTTCAATTTTCACATTCAGCAAGTTTAAATCCATTCTTGCATATTGGTTTGAATCCTTGTATCTGAACTGAAAATATTGCTGGCTGATAAAACTTGCTAAAATGCACAAGTCACTGATTATGCCAATACAACAAAGATAACCACATGTTTGAGGATTGCAATGTGCCAGACATTCACTGAAAAAAAAAAAACCACACAACTAAACAAAACTCACGCAACAAACATCTGAGAATCTGGACACTTCACATCAGTGTTTAGAAGTGTTTCATAAATATCTTAAGACAAGTGTATCAAAACCTTGGCATGTTTAATTTTAAGTTGCCAATTTTTGTTTTACTATCAGAAAGTTATGGCTATACTGCCAATGCCGGGTCTGCTTAATTTGACTTAAGAGTTTAATATGACTTAAACATTAAAAGCTCACACTACCCCGAAATATATAATTTCACGCATACGGTGACATTCAACATTCAAGTGCCAGTGTTTTTGTACTGTCTTTTGGTCAAGTTTCTTTAAACTTTCAAAGAATCACTTTTAGGCTTACAAAAATAAATATTTGTCAAAAATGTTCAATAAATATTACACAAAACTAGCAGCAAAAAGTATCTAGAAATCTGTCGTGTGCAAATAGTTTTCTTCCCAGCTATCATTCCCATGGTCCCAAATAAGTTTTAGAATCTATTTCCTTCTCCTTAAACAAGCTGCGTTCAATCTCCAAGAGACAAAATAAGATTGGAAGTTAAGGACACGCACACAAGACATATATAAAATTCTCTGAATGTGCAATAAAAGAAGTATTTTGTAAAAAGTTATGGGCAAAATGTACAAGGGCCTAAACCTAGACTTGAAATAGCACCATAACAAATGACCTCAATACTGTCAAGTGCACCTACTTAATAAAAGTTTTAGAACAAGGCACAATACACTTGAAAAAATCTATTGCACTTTAGGAGATTTTTGCCATTTTCCTATGCCACTGTAGATTAGTTGTTAAATGCTCTGGCCGCAAAGTTAGCACAGAAATTCCAAGTGGCAGAGGCATTTTTCTGGTGGACAATACTTATCTTCGGCCAGATTTAGCATAACAGACTATAAATACAATGGAAACCTATGCAACTAAAACTGACTAAAACTGCACTTTAATAGCAGAATTGAAACCTTGTGCAGTTTATGTACATTTCCAACCTCTGTGATCTCAGGTTTGTTTGTTACTCTTCTGGAGCCATTTTACAAAGTCTACAGTAAGCCAGTTTAACATCTCCACGCAGCTTGAACAGAGTAATGTGAATCTGCATTAAAATAAAGCCTGCTGCATAATTCTTCCTGTTCATACCCTCTTGACCAAAAAACATCAACACTAGCATGCGTTATTAGACCAAAAATTCAGTCAGGCCCTTAAGGAGGACCAATCACTGCCATGGTCAGCCATTCTACCATTTCAATTTCATATGGCAGGCATTTTTAAAAAGTCTAAATAGATGAATTCTCCTAAAAACTATTTCAAGTTATCAGACCTTTAAACGTTCCCTGTAATGTTCTGCCCACGTTTGGCTAGCTCACATTAATGATCTGCCTAAATATTGAAAAAGGAATTGCTGTATTTACTTGCATTAACTTCAAAAACAGTGCTTTTAATGTATGCATGTATCCATACATCATCTCATCATGACTGGAATGGCTTATTAAAGGCTATCAGGTTCTAAGTACCTATCCAGGATAGAGTGAGCAAATCAGAACTTTAACTTAGTACAGTTTTGCCACATTAGAAACTAATTGCATTGATATGCTTCAAGATGTTTTATTTTTCAAATCTGCAGATACCAAAAGCCCTAATGCAGGCTACCGCATAAGTTTTTCTTTGTAATATTATGGATGAATCAGTGATTCCTGTTTAAGTTGTATCACACCTGTGTGCCAAGGTTTGATTTTAGCCCAAGTTCAGTAATTTTTATTTTGTCAAAACAATTGATATCTTGAGCATTACTGAGCCAACAGGACATCAAAATAAAAGTTGTCTAAAGTTAAAGGCACAGTACATTAACAAACAAATGATCCTCAGTCACAAAATCATAAATGCAGTTTCTGGGTAGGGATGGGTGGGAGGGGAGTTAATCCTGACTACAGCAATAAGAGTCTTCAAAACCACCTTCGAGATAGGGCTACTTGTTCCTTTATTTCCATCTTGTGACCTTGAGCTCCCTTAAAAAAAATTTCAGTGGAGAATCACAGCTGGTAATGTACTGCGAGTTCTTGAAGCTACACAAGGTATAGTCTGGCTAAGTTACATGTGGTTTCCATATTAGCTTGTTTGGTGGGGTATCTGCTACAAGCAGATCAGTTGCCCCACCAGTCCACCCCCTGGGAGTTATAGTTTCCTCCATATCCATCACTGTTGTAGAAGCCTCCATAACCACCACCTATGAAAGGCAAGAGAAAGTGATGCTTAATTAACTCTAAAGATTTGCACCTTCACAACAAGAAAACAACCCAGGTATCTGTTGCCTATAATAGGCACCCCACCCAGCAGGACTGTCAAATGCACAAGATTAAACTAATACTGGAAAGGCAGGCAGCGTCGAACCATCAGCCAGGTAACCTGCATTGGCCTAGATCCAAGCGGGATGCTGAGACGGCACGACAAGCACCAGATGATCTCTTATTCAAACACCACATCCAGTTCTACCCCAGCAAGCGTTTTGGGTGCACCTGCCCAGCCCCTCTCACCTCCGAAGCCTCTGCTGCCGTTCCCGCCGCTGCGGCTGCTGGCTGACCGGCTGCTGCTGGGGGTGCTGCTGCCGAAGCCGCTGGTCGTCCGGTAGTCCCTGGCTCCGAAGCCTCCGCTGAACCGACTGTTGCACAGCGCAAGGGACAGACACGGAGTCACACAGGTGGCATTTTAAGCACTGCACACACTGACACTCAGGTAAAACTGCAAACCAACTACAGCTGGCCAACTGCCACTGCTGAGGGGAGCACACCTTATAAGCATCCCAAGGCTACCTGGAAAAATTTGATTTCAGTGCAATCTTTGCCTCCACAAGATTTATAACCCTCAGTGTTTAAGCAATGCATTCATGACCATCTCATGATGTACAAGGTAAGTATTTTACAGGCATACTGCAAAATGGAGAACAAAAAATTCACACCAAACTCAATGTGGTTGGATTGTGTTAACTACATTTAGTGTTCTCTCATCCTACCCCTGTAAGGCAGTAAAGATTGGTATTACCATGTTTTAGGTTTCCACAGCAAAAACTATTTTACAAGTGACCTCACAAACCTGCATTCTCTTCTCTCTCCTTATTTTGTCAGGAGGCGTTGCATTACTTTTTCCTAAACATCAAATCAGCTCCTTAAGGTACATCTCTGGCATAGGCATTTCTGTGTTTTATAGCTGCTTTTACAGATCTAAAATGGTTTTTGGTAACACCATTCTATCTCAGCTGTATCTAGCTGCTTGCTTAAAGAGGCAAGAGGTCTTACGTGTTAACTGTCTTATGGATAGAACAAAACCAGACAGACACTGTCAGCTCTACACAAACCAAGCTCAGCTTATACTGACTGCACTTATCATCCCCTAAGTGTATTTTCTGAGACTGAGAACAAGCCACAGAACTCTCTCAATGCACTGAATATACACTTCTAGCCAAAGCTGTGCCTCTCACCTCTTGGATCGCCCACGGCTGCCTCCTCCTTTGTGATGCTGTTCATAGGCCATGTTCTCCAGCCAAGACGGTACTTCTTGCTTAGCCTCCACAAGGAGATCAAGCAAGTCCTTTGTAATGTTTATGTTCCTCTCATTGAAGAATGAAGTGGCAAGACCTGAAGTAGATATTCAGTTTTAGCTACACACAATCCAAGTACACTACAGCACTTAAACACATTCCATATTCCAGTTCCTTACAGCCAAGCCTGAGAACACTAGAATTATTTAAAAGAGAAAGCTGTTTGAGACCATTACTCCACCATAGCTAGTCACAAAATCATGTTTACTGACAAGACACAGAAGACACCAGGCTTACAGGTAGGAAGCAAGCCTTTTGGTGGCACTAAGAACATTACCCAAAGGAACTGGTCAAGTTTCCACAGCAGCTTGGCAGCAGTGACCAGCTTTTGGTCACAGAAGGCAGCTCACAGGTTTCTCTCAAATATTTATTTGAAATCTATTACTCAGCCAACACAACTGCACCTGTCAACATAGCTCTGAAGTGCTGTCTGTGAAAACCCCAGGTCATACTTACCAAGGTTTCCTACACGGCCTGTACGACCAATACGATGTACGTACTCCTCAATGTCACTTGGCAAGTCGAAGTTTATGACATGCTTTACATTTGAGATATCCAGCCCTCTTGCTGCTACCTAGTGGTTAAAAGGATTCAATCAAATCTTAGTAAGACTCCAAAGGCCAAGAAATTGGCTCACATGCTCGAGTTTTACAGATTTCACTTACTGCTGTGGCAACAAGGATGGGGCTCTTGCCAGAGCGGAACTGGTGCAGCGCTTCCTCTCTGTCCCTCTGGGAGCGATCTCCGTGGATACTTGTACAGGCATAGCCTTCGTGGTACAGGAAGTCCTCAAGAGCATCTGCCCCCTTTTTAGTTTCCACAAACACCAGAGTCAAGGAATCTTTACCTGAAAAAAAAATTAAAGCCCTGATTAGCAGAGGAAAAGCTGCACAGACAAATACAAGCTCCATGATCTGGTAATAGGCAGAGTCAATTCTCTGCCCATTTATTCCAAAGTAACATCACTTGTGACCTCCCTCCCCATTTTTTATTGACAGACATGCTTACATCAACTTGATACTGGCATTTAGCCAGTGTAACACATTCACTGCATGTCAACAAAATACCCTTTCCATTCACCTAATCAATAGAAATTCTTATTGCTTGAGTCATTAGATTTGCCTGTTCTGAACTTTGCCTCATTTGCTTATCTGCAGTGGATTTTTACCTGTGGCATTTAGCAGGTCAAGCAGGAACGATCGTTTGTCTGGCTCTTCCACCCATACTACTTTCTGTGTGATGTTCTCAGATGTAGAACCTACTCTGCCAACAGCCAGAAAGATGTATTCATCAAGGAAGTCACGAGCAAGCATCTAAAAATAGGGAGAAAAAAAAAAATCACAATCAAATAATACTTTTGCCCTCCTTCCAAGAACAAAATTTCTTCGGCCTTACGAGCTTTTCAAGTATTTAAACTCTTGTTAAGTACCTGGATTTCCTTGGGGAAAGTAGCACTGAACATCATGGTGTGACGAACCCCCTTTGGTGGCATAGTGTCTTGTTCAACAATTCGACGAATTTGAGGTTCAAACCCCATATCAAGCATTCTGTCAGCTTCATCAAGGACTAGGTACCTGAACAGTAGTAAAAAACACATTCAGAACATTCTTCTGTAAGCTCTGCTCCTGTGTCTGTACTGGCTTTCAAGTTCTCAACTAGATGTTTAGACAGTCCAAAAGCTACTATCTGAAGTCCTTAACTGTATCCTGCTTTAATTCATTTGTACATGGACACACAACACTTTACTTACTTGCAGAAATCCAGTCCAATTTTTCCCCTCTCCATCATATCAACCAGTCGTCCTGGCGTTGCTACGAGCAAGTGACACCCACGTTCTAAGTCACGGATCTGCTGGCCAATGTCTGCACCACCATATACAACGCAGGGGCGAACTCTGGAGCGGTATGCAAACTGTAAAACAAAGTAAGTCAGCGCCAAGAAAAATTCTACTTGAGCTATGTTGTCATAATGAACTCTTAGATATACCTTTCTGGCTTCCTCGTAGATCTGCACAGCCAATTCTCTAGTGGGAGCCAAGACCAGTGAGATTGGATATTGCTTACGGCGCCCATACCTCCCATTCTCCTGTAGAAAAAAAACAACCTTGGCATGAGCATTCGAAACACAAAGGGAAAATAAAAAGCTACTACAGGCAATATTTAAGACAGGTCACCAAGTTAAGAAAGACAAAGCATGACTGAGACTCAGTTTGAGCACTGCCTCTGAAGACAGCCCTGTTACAGTGCCCAAGGTTCAGCTGTGGGTTACTATGGCAACAGCTGCACAATCCTGGTCTCTACAACCAGCACTTTGATCCCAAAACTTCAGCAGCAGAGAAGTAACACCCATAGAACCAGTTACTCCCTATTCTGAAACTATTACAATACACATGTGTGACCAAGTTTCTTTTTGTAGCAATGGAAGCATCTTTTAAGCTTATGCAACAGTAAAACCACTCATTAAAAAAAAAAACTGGACAGTTATGCATACAACTCTTTAGTAGGAAAAAAGTAATCCACAGCCTGGATTTTTTAAGGGAAACATCTGAAGTCTTCTTGAAGTTGAGATGCTACCCTATCATACCCAAAATGACAACAACATTTAAGACCAGCTGATGTGATCAGCAGCAGAAATCAGTTCCACGTGGAGAGGGAAAAAACCCCAAACCTATAACACTGGTCATCACTCTTCCAGACTGGGTATTTGAATACTTGCCTTCATTGCTCTCAAGGCATCACCAGGGCCATCTGCATATATCTGGCTCAGTATTGGTAGAAGAAATGCAGCTGTCTTCCCAGACCCTAGCAGAATACAAGCCAGTATTATTAAGAGTTACTATCAACTACAGCACTAATCCTGTATCAGTAGCACACTCCCAGTAACACCTGCATTGGAATATGGCTGCTACCTGTGGCACTGGAGCACCCTCAGCACCCCAAAACCCTGAAACAAATGTGGTTTAAGACATGAACATGTCTCAGGACAAACAGAGTAAACCTAGTCAAGTCACATCTAAAGCAGATGCAAGACTGAAATTAATTAGCTTCCAACACACAACTGTTTCAGTACACTCTGCACAAGAGGTTCTACCTCTTACCTGCAGTACTACAAGACCCCACTTCTACTGAGAGTAAGCAGCAAAGAGTTATTAACTTACCTGTCTGAGCACAGGCCATCAAGTCTCTCTTCTCCTTAATAATAGGTATTGCATGTTTCTGGACTGGGGTAGGACGGGTGTAACGTGTGAGTTCAATGTTTCCCATTATAATTTCTCCCATGTCAACATCACTGAACTGCAAGATATTTAAAAGGAGTAAGATCAGAATCCTTCCCTTCAACCACCATGTAACACAGCATTCAGTTTAACAAGTCATTTATAAGGTAGCTTTTGTTTCAGCCTTCATATAGAACTTGCCTATAAAGTTCAGAGAGTCACAGAGATATTTAGCCCAGTTTCCTAAGCAATTCTTAAAAAGCCAGCCAAGCCTGAAGTGCAGACTGCATTAGCACACACATTGTGCTTAGTCTAACACTGCCTATGCCTTAGCAGTTGCTCCCAAATCAACACCTCCAAAGCACCTCCACTTCTTCCCAGGTTCACTGCTTAAAGACAAGTTACAGTTAAAAAGTAAGCTGTGAGTGTTAACTGAAGAAGCTTACTCAATTTCTTCCCTTAGTTCATCATAAGCAACCCTATTCTGCACAACAGCTTAGCTTGTAGGAAGGAAAGACAGTATTTCCTTTCCTTCCTAAACTCCAGACATCAGACATCAAGCTATCCATGTAAAATAGTCAAAATAGACTTCTAAAAAAATCTTACACTTTCAATGTGTGGAGGACAGTTGCTGCCTGTTGCTTCAACAGGAATATCATCGTATTTCTCGAAGTTAATGCCAGTATTGCTTCCTGAAAAGAGTTCCCTAAAAACAGAAGAAGAAAGCATTTTTACTTGCTGGAATTATCAAATGACCCTCCCCCATGAATCAGTACTATTCCATGACTTACTGTTCCAGGCGTTCACTTGGGGGGAGAGGCTTTGACCAGTCATCCTCATCTGATTTGTCACACCAGCGGCTGTTCCCGCCACGGTCAAATCTGCCGAAGCCACTCCGGTCATAGTCCCCTCCTCTGCCACGCTCCTCGTATCTAAACACAGCACCAGAATCAGACCACCCTTCCCAGGCAACAGGGGCACTGACATGCAGAATCAAAGCAGTTTATGCTCTGTGTATTACGTACACAACTGTAGAACAATTCAAAATCATCAGGTTATCTACACTTGCTTCTTGACCCAAGAACAGAAATTAGTCCTGGCCATCAGACCAGGTCACATTTTTCTGTCAGACCTGAGAGTCTGTCATGATTTCAGAGCCCAGTTTAGCTTAGCACAGTGAACTTTGATTACACATGAAAAATGTAAACAGCCATCTGCCAGCGGAGCTGCAACCCAAGTTACTCAGTCTTTGCCATTTCTTTGTAGGGAGCTCTGTTTAAACCTCCTAAACAGCATTATTCTGTATTCCCCCCACCCATTCATCTGCCTCATTCTACACAGGTCTCCCATGTCCAGATAAAACCCTCCAGTGCTGCAATTTGTTCCTTTATTCCCCCATCACACATGTGACCAAATACCTCCATCATGTTATATAATTACTTCATAAAGAGGGAGCTCACCTGTATTACTGACTTGGCAAGAAGGTGGAAGAAGTCCTTACCTCAACTGTTTAGCTTTTGGCCTGGTAAATCATGTTTGAGAAAAGTCTGGATACAGGACTAGGTCAGCTTTACTAAGTAGTCGGTAAAGGTCACTCTCACCACACTTGTGCATACAACGCATGATGTGTGTAAGACTGATCAAGTAAGGCAGAGAACCTGCAAGAGTCTCACCCAGTTTTATTAACTACACTTTTTAAACAAGAAAAAAAAAAAATTGAAATGAAAAAAAAAAAATTCCGTAGGGATGTATTGTGTGTGCTCCCAACAGCTCCTCACGGTTCTCCTGGAAGTAGCCACCCACCTAGCACTTTGTCTGGTGAATGCTGAAGTCAGCCAGTCACTATGGCTGCAGTGAGTGGCTGCTGGCAGACTACAGGGCACATTTTCCAACACATGCAAGTGGCCCATCCTTGAAATCACGTAGCTTTAAAGGCAAGGTTCTCTTCCTCTCTCCTCCCCTCCCAGACTCCTCCTACCTCATGCTGTTCACACCTGGAACTCTAGTTTCAACATCAAGATTACAGGTGCAGTGCCAGAGCAGAGGCAGATTTCACGTGCACCACCCGGACAAACAAGTACTCGCCTCCCTCCCCGGGATCCGGTCCCGCGGTCGAAGAAGCAGGATTTGGCGTCGCGGTCAGAGCGCGCAAAGCTGCTGTAGGCATCCTTGTCTCGTCTGGAGCTCCAGCCACCGCTATCGAAACCTAGCAGAGAGAGGGACTTCAGCCACACATTGCACAATCCAGGCTTTTACAAGAAAACACCACCTCTGTCCAGGAAATCTCCACTGAAAGGTCTATGGGACTGGACTCCTTCATGAACGGAAGACTGGCTCAGAAAGGGACTGAGCACTCACCACCGCCCATCAGAACTCAAATTTCCGCCTGCATGTACAAGCATGTTGGGTTTTTTTAAAAAACATGCACTTGCCTTACTACAAGTATTTCCGTTGCCTGCCCTGGAAAGATGGGTATCAGAAGAAACCTTAAGATGCTAAATCTTGCCAAGCCTCATCTACGTCATCTCTCCAACACAAACCCTTGACCACACATTTAACTTCTGGAGGTTAACAGAGCCTCTCAGAGATCAATAAATGGTATCCAAAATACAGAGGTTAGAATGTTTTATCATACTGCAAGTACACAAACCAATGTGACCCGCACAGACTAAAAGGAACAGCACCATCAAAGAAGTTATATGGAGCTCTTCACAAAAAATTGATCACACTGAATTCTTCCACAGCACTTTTACCCCTGCCTACAGTAGGTGCCTAGGTAGGTATGTTAACTCAAAAGAATACTAAGTATCTTAGCCTGCCAATACTAGAGTAAAAAATCTCACTTTTATTCTGCCACCAGGGCCTGTGAGGTAGCAGAAACCTGAAGCTTTGAACAGTACTCTGGTACTGGACTAAGAAATTATAAATTCTCTTTCAGAGGTCCAGCCTGATCAAGTTTGTGCAATGTTGTTGATCTCAGCTATGGGATTCCAGCAGCGAATAAGTTAAATAACAGAACAGATAAACAAATAATGTCACTCTTGTGAGCATGCTTTGCCAGCTCCACAGCACAAAACCAGTCCAGACCTATTCATGAGACAATAAAAGCAACCACAGAACAAACTCATTCCAAAGAAAGGGGCTGTTCTAGGCTCAGTCTCTGAAAAGGCTTTGCTACCAGAACTACCCTACCTTTTTGGATGTTCTGTAAAGAGTGTCACACTGCCTCTGATTTTTTTAATTAAGAAATTCTAGTATACACAGAATCCAGAAATGTACTGGGCACAAGGGAACTTTAAAATCTACTGGGGTAACTAACTGTAGCTCTTTTGTCTGGATAACTGAAACAGACAGCAAAAATAATCCACCCATGAAGCTGTTCAGCACACACGATCATGCAATGAGCTTCAAGATCTCCAAACTGCTTTAAGAAGCAACATTAGTCTGTAAAGATATTAACTACAAGAAAGTTGTTTTGGCTTGTTTAAAAGATAGCTAGAAACAGATTTTGTTATGAGTAACTGATTCCACACTGCAACTATTGGCATATGCCATCCTGCCAAGAGATCTAACAGCAATGGTACTGACAGGGATACAGATGTAGTTTCTTAAGAGTGAAAAAACTGAGCTGACACTATAACTTAAGATGATCTACCAAGCCTGAGAAGCTCAAATAAAGTCAAATTTTATACTCTAAACAGTCTACAAAGGAACCTCATTCACCTAGCTCATTACAGCACTCATTTCTAAAGCTGGTACCTTGCTATAATTTTTTAAGGTAGTGCAGCAACTTCTACACCAAAGACAGGTATAGACATCCTGCTTCACCCATTCACCTTTCAGTCTGGCATTCCTACTCTTGACTTGATTTGTGGATCAGCACAGAACCAAAGGTCCAGGCCATACAAGTCAATTCTAAGTAAATGACAGGCATAACAGTTGGAATTTCAGACATCAAATGGCAAATTAAAAACGAAGTAAATACCCTGAGAAAACCCGTAACAGACCAGAGATCAACTTCTGTGCAAAGACTACCATAAAATCCCTTAAAATGTCAAGGCTTTTGGGTTTTTTCTAAGTAAAAATCTGTAGAGATTCCATCCAGCACATCTTCCTCAGTGCAGGGATAAGAATTCACTAAGTTAATCAACTTCCAGAGCAGTTCTGTACTCCGTACACTATGAACAGCATTAGAGTTGTCAATGCATCTCCCTCAACCAGCATTTTAATTCACATTTTGTAACACTCTTACACAAATCACTGCCAGTTCACTTGAAAACTTGCCACATGCAGCAGCAATCGTTTTTTTAAAGATGGTAGAAATAGAATTATAGATTCCTTTCGGGTGGATAAAACCTTTAAGGTGAGTTCTTAACATTTACCTTTTGATCTATTAAAAATCAGATTACAGTTTAAATATCCAGAAGCTACTTCCAGGAAGTTTAAGAAGAAAGTTACACGACAACAAGCTTTACTATTACCAAGTTGAGCTCACGGAAGCAAGACACTTCAGGCCAGGCAGCCCTGCATAGCGAGCTCCCACAGCTGAGAAACAGAATTGCCATTAAGTAACATAAGGACATTATTTCTATGCAGGCTGTTATTTCCTGCAGTTCTGTACTGCCCTACTTCCCATTTACAAAGCCAATAGATTAATATTAGTGGGACAGATCTGCAGGTAAATGGAAGATCTTTTTTTTTCAGTAAGGTTACTACACCTGTAAGGCTGCATTAAGAGTTTGTTGTGTGGTTAAAACATTACCATGCAAGATTCCTTCCTCACTAAGCTTTGAACAAACTGTCATTAAAAATTCCAAGGAGCAGACAAAATTCAGAACAGTTTCAATGCAGCTGAAGAAATCACTGAGTTATGTAAACAGAAGCAAACTGTAGAACAGATTTCAAATTATCCTACAAGATAAGAGACAGCTCAGCTTTACAAGCCCAAACTCATGACGCTTCCAACAGGGTCCTGAACTGGAACTTTTCCATTCAGCAATCATGAACCTTCTCACAGGGAACCAGGAAAAGGCCAGTGGTACAACACTCAGCCAGGTTTAAATGCAATTTCTGAACACTAGATTTACCAAGGAAAGTTGGCAGCCAACTATTGACTGAACAAGCCCACATCAAATTATGGTCTCATGACCAATTTACCTTTTTGTCAAGTGAAGTTTAAGTCCTCAGAAAAGCCTCATGTAATCACACCCACACTGCCATGTCTGAACCCTGGTTTTGCACACAAGAAAGTACAATGCCAGTCCTACACATAATAGGTCATGATAAAACTCAGGGTTACTGCATCTTTTACCCACAAAACTTTGTATTAAACATCACACAAAAAGAAATCTATTAAAAGCACATGTTCACGACCACCTTAAAGCTGTTTCCTGCTTTTGAGAAACCTGCACATTTCTCAGATTCGGCAAGTCAGTTTCTTGCAAGACTGCTCATATTGGAGGTCAGTGTGACTGGGAACAAAAGGACTGAACTGGCTGCCAACCAGTCCCTGTCCTTTTCCTGAAACATTCAGCTCTGGCAACACACACCCTGTTCATCACTCGGTGCTTCAGGCCATGCTTCTTTTACATAACAAAACCAAAACAAACCAATCAAACAAACAACCCCTCCCCCCAAACAAACCAAAAAAACCCAAACCCTGAACACCCAGAAAACCCACAAGCTTGGACACATACAAAGGCAAGCTAAAAACAGATTCATCTTTCTTCAAACGGCTTAAGACTAGAATGGAGCATTTTTCATCTAGTCAGACTTAAAGTGACATAGCTCCAGAAGGTATATTATTGTTTAAGTGTTGTCCTCCCACCCACTCATAATGGAAGACATCCTCTTGCAGTATTGAAAAGAATCTGTGAAAGTTTACTGCCTTAGACACACACGAAATCGAAGTCTTCCCATGCCACAAAACCTCAACGTTTTACTTGTAGCACGGCAGGAAGTGTTTTAGCTGCTGCATTCTGGTGTATTTCAATAGGTGTTAGAGGAAACGTTTCTCTCATATCCACCCAAGTGACCAGACATGACAATACGTGCTGCAGCCCTTGCCCCCTTGGGATCTCACACAGAAAGGTCACAATTTACTTCACTGAAGTGTTCCAAGGAACTTTTCGTCTGTATTATGTTCTGTTTAGAGATTCAAATGGAAGATGGCAGGGCCATTTCTCAGCATAAACCCCTGTGTAAACACGTGACCAAAATAGGTCATGTACTTCATGTTTGCTTCACCAACAGCCTGCATTTCCTTCTGCAAGTTCTCCCAGGGGCTTCCAAAAAAACTGCAGGAAGCTGAACAAGGACAACGTCTCTTTGTGTAAAAAACAAAGTGAAACTGGGCTGTTTGTTCATATTAAACAACTGATGGCTGTAAGTTCTGCAACAGTCACTAGCAGAAAAACTTGTACCCTCAAAACCCATTCAGACCAACACTCAAGATTACACGGCAAGTTAAAATGGGAGACTTCACCTTGCTTCAGTCACAGCTACTTGTTACAGACACAAACACAGAAGGTACTTTGTCAGTCAGACACTGAACTTGAGCTTAGAATAAGTTGGTGAAAGGATCTAGAAGAGCACACTAAAAGCAGAAGATAAAGTTGCCATGTTTTGCAGTCTGTGTAAGTGTTTTCAGCAGTACTGTCAGAGGCTCTGCAGTGTGCCCCCAGAGACGCAAGAACCAGCTGAGTGTTGCCACTGTGTTTCAGATACATACCCTGTTTTGAAGCTTCCCTGTTCCGCAAGTGAGGAGGAATGTATCGGCCTTCTAAGGGACAAAAGAAAGGCAGTGTTACAGGCCCGCGGTGTCAGCACATCTTGAAATGCTCAGCTTGTCAACAACAGCTTCTGCTTAGTAAAAACATCTGCCTTTAAGGCCTCTTGCAGTATTTTAAGCAAGAATCCTTTAATACAACACTTGGTAGCATGCTCTCAGTTGAAGTTTAAAGTTCTTGCATGCTCATTTAGGCGGCTGGCTTAAGGCACAGACATCTTGTGTTCCTCTGACTGAATCACACACCCATTTACGGGTGTTACAGTGTCTACAACAAAAGCCTGTCTTCCTAGAACTCACTGGTGCCAGATACTTGAGCAGCTCAAGTTTTACTCGACACTGTAATACATTTACTTGTATTTACTGTGACATTCAAGTACTGGCACTCACAGTATTACCACCAGTATTTTTCCTTCCCCTTAAATTCACCCATCCCCATCCATTCAGCTCAGATCAAACCAGAAGCCACACCTAATTGCCTCTGAATAGCATTCCTTGTTTACAATCCAGAAACATTTGTCTGCTAAAGCAACATGAATGAGAACATACCAGCCACAAGCTGAAGGTGAATTCCTAGAAGATTCCCCCCTCTTAACACACTCATGCCTTGCACAGCAATATCATTTTCTAGTCAATGAACTGAGATCAGCAGAGTTAACATTCCTACTCTACCTGTATATTTTAAGATGACAAATCACCACATTACTACAGTCAGTGGCCTCAGATGAGGCAACTGAAAATCTGGGACAGAACTGGAACACTAAGTTCTCTCAAGCTAATTAAGTGCTTCAGAAATGTGCATATATACTGTACCACTACAAAATTAAGTGGTTCCATCTAAAACACACAGTGTTTTCAATGCAAGCTTAACTGGCTACCTCCTATTTCCTCATCAGCCTCTGTAAACTTTGGCTTTAAAAATTCCTTTTCATAGCTGCAAACCCCCAATTTCATAACTGTGTTTGTAAGCTTGAGAAGTCGTGTGTACTTACTGTTTGTAGCGCTTCCTTCACTCTGAGAGTCTGAAGAATTCAAGTCTAGACCAGAAAACTAGAAGAAATAAAACAAGTATCAACATGTTTTACCATTAAGATACAAAAAAGCCTTTTCACTTATCAGAAGCAAGCTACTGCAAAAGATTTTTTTTGCATCACACCAAATTAGGCCTCCTATTATTACGCTGCATCATCTTTAATGCTTTTATACCCACCAATAAACACACACCCACACGAGCAGCAAGGACAGCAGAGCATCTCACACCCACCAAATCACCACCACAGACTTGTGCTGCACACTACATGCAGGCTAAAGAGACATTTTTAACAGACTGAATTTTAGTGCACTCAAATGCATTCAGATTTGGGTCAGTGACTTTTTTTTTGCTACAGAAACTCCAGCACAAGTAATGCCAATTCAGTTGGGCACTTTACTTGCAGAGACTCGAGAAATTTTTACCTGCAGTAACACTACTAAGACATTACAGTCTTCACGTTTGAGGCAACTACTGCTCACAAAACATTAGGTGATGCCTGCCAACATCTTCAGCAAACACAATTTTTTGGTTTGGTTTTCCAAAACGTTTACAGCCTTCAGTCTCCCAGTAAAGTTTTCCAAAAGATGTTCAGTTCACGGATTGTTGGTGTGCCGCTCAGAGGTTTTAAGTCAAACACAGTATGGACTCATTTCAGCAGAAGGCAGTGGGAAACCGAAAAAGCTTAGGAACCATCTTTTACAGTTGTTTGCCTGCACGGCAGGATTACAAACTTGTATCAGACAAACAAGGTTATGTTTAAATACAAATAAATTTTATGCAACGTATTGCACAGAAGTGTTTTCCAACATGAACTGAGTTAATCCAAAGCGAGGACTCCAACGCACTGTCCTTTCTGGCGCTGAGCTGCGTGAGCTGCCGCCTTAAGACATTCAATTCTTTAAGAATTCTCCCACGGCTGACCTCTTAACATCCTCTTTAAAGCTACCACTTAAAACGCCATCTTTCTAATTGATCGAAGCATCAACGCAAGGTTTAAGAACGGCTCTTATTTTTAACAGCAAACAAAAACAGAGGCTCTCCACTAGGTCAAGGCGGCTCTCCACGATCAACAAGAAGCGCCGGGTGAATCTTCTCGCAGCGGATCCCCGCGGTGGCGGGGGGGGCAACACTTCCCAGGCGCGGCCTCGGGCATCGGTGGCGCAGCCCCGGCGCCATCTCAGTGCGGCACTGCGGGCTGGATTCCCGGCGCAGCAGGAGCGGCTAATCCGGCTGCCGGCGCCCGTCACGTGTGGCGCGGGGGGGGAGCGGGGGAGAAGGGAGGGAGGGAAGGACCGTCTCTCCATGACCTACTTCGCGGGAGCGGCCGAGGGCGAGCGCTGCCCGGCCACGGTCCCGCTGCAGCAGATGGGGGCTCTTCCTGCCCCCGCCGCCTTCCCCCGAGGGTTAGATAACCATCGATCCCGCCCAGGGACGGGGAGGGGGGGGCGGAAGGATGGAGGAAGGAGAAGGAAGAAAATAATAATAATAAAAAAAAAAAAATGGTGCGGACCAACACGAGTCCAGGCCCAACTGCGTCACTGGGGCCCGGCAGCACCGGAGCTCGAACAAAGGCGGCCGCCAGCGCCGCCTCCCCGGGGAAGGAGCGTCACACAAAGCGCGGTGCCGTGTGTGTGCCCCCTTCCCCCGCCCAGCACAATGGCGGTCATTGACCGCCCCTTCCTCCTCCTCCTCCTCCCCCCCCCCCGCTGCAGTTCCCGCTGCGGCCGCTGGGGGCTGCTGCCGCTCCCGGCGCTCCCACACAAAGCGGGTCCGAGCGCGGCGCGGGGGCCACGGGGCCCGAGCGGGACCGGGGCCGGGCCGGGCGGCCCCGGCGGTCCCGCACCCCGGCAACGCCGTCCCGACCGCGGGAACAACGCACCCCGGCGGGGAGGGCCCGGCGTGGCGCGGGGCCGCCGCACGGCGTTAACTGCGCAACGACCCAGTGCGCCACAACAGGCCGCGTTAAGGGGGGGAGGCGGGGGAAATCGCGACACGACCGCCGGGAAGCGAGGAGCGAAGCCCCACGCGACGATTCCCGACCATCCCTGCCGCCCTCCCTGCCCCAAGAGCCTCCGCCGCGCGCCTCCTCCGGGTAACGGAGCGGCCTTTCCGCTTCTCGTTCCTCACCTGCTGGTCTAGACTGAGGGCATTTTCCACCGCCACATGACTCATAACGAGAGATCGGTCTCGGGCTCGTCCCGCTCCGCCTCGAGAAATGGGGATCTGCTGGGCCGGGAGGTCGCTGCCGTGGGTGTCACTGGTTCCGCCACGAATCGCTGCCCTGACTGAGCCCCCCCCGCCGCGGGCCCGGCCTTTATATAGGCCCCGCCCCCCGCGCGCCCGGCCGCGCGCGCTGACCTCAGCGCGCACGCGACCGCCTCTCCGCCCTCCCTTCCCGGCACTATCGCGAGACCTCCCCGCAGCTCAGTGGCAGGTGAGGGAAGCGCTCCCGGAGGTGTCGCGAGACTTCGGGGCGCCGGGCCCGCGCGGAGTCTCCGGCGGTACCGCGAGGTTTCCCCTCCCCCCGCTCCCGCCCGGCTCTGCTCGGGAGGAGAGAGGCGGCGAATTCTCGCGAGATCACGACCCCCGCCACCAACACACAGCCTGCGCCGCGCTGTCCTTTTGTTCGCCGCCCTCGCGAGAGAGCGCCCCCCGCGCGCGCGCCGCCGAGACGCCTCGAGAAGGAGGCGGGCCCTGAGTCACGTGGGCGGGCGCCGCCGCCATCTTGTTGCTCCCCCCTCGGCGGGCTGTGGCGCAGCGCGTAATGGCGGCGTGGCGGGGAGGAGGGGCTGCTGCGCCCAGAGCGCTCCGGCCTCGCTCCCCCGCCTGCCCCTAGCGCAGGCCTGAGCTCTGCAGGGCTCAGACCATGCCCTGTGCTTGCTGCCCAGCCGCACATGGCTGTGAGCCGCTCACCCCAGCACTCTATGGCTTCCACTAGTCATTGCACGTATTCATCAGCTTTTTCTCCAAGACCCTTAGCCATCAAACATACTGACGTACCAAAGGACTTATTTTCCCTGTAGTGTCAGTTTTACGTGTATCTCTACATCCACAAATAGCCCCAGTTTGGATTCATCAGGACTTTCAGCCTGTAAGCATCAGTCAAATAGTAAGCATTGAACTGTCTGTCATTAAGGAAAAAAAATACAAATAACCCCATTCCCTTCAGTCACAGCCTGCTGACACAGAGAATAGTAAAGCTGCTTTCTTGAATTTGGGTCAGTAAAAGTACTGATGAACGTACTTAGGGGAGCAAGACATGGCGGGGGCTGTGAAGTCACAGGGAAAAGGACACAGGGTTCGGCTGTCCTTGATCCACACATAGCAATTATTCCTCTATTTCCCTCCTCCTCGGGCTCCTGCCTCTTCCAAGAAGAAAACCACAAGGAAGATCATTCCCCAGAAGGATGATTCACTGTGGGATTCAAAAACAAGACAGAACTTTTCCACAGTACTCAAGCATTAAACAGCCCATCTCTGCTTACGTTTTTCTTTGCCCTTAAAATTGGAGCTCTAGAACCAAAGTTTTCCTGTTGCAGAAATTAGGCCCTACAAGATTAAAACATCCACAAACAAGTCCTTAAATGAGCAACACACATGCCTTACAGACAAACCACTCAATTCTGTGATGTTCTGGTCTTAAACAAAGCATTTACCAGTCCTCTGCTTTCACCTTCCATAATACTTCTCAAACTAGCTACAGCTCCAGAGTTAAAGATTTATGCTTGTATTTCTTCCCTAAGGTGCACTATTTATATAATTCAAAAGCTCACAGGTTTCTTCATTGAGGCTGCCTGTCAGTTAGAAGGAAAAGGTTTCTGTGTTTTTTAAGAAGCTGTTACTTGATGTAGGCCCAAATTTGGGGTGTTTTGAAAGCAAGTTTCAAATAATACTTTTAATTCCTTCTCACAACTTTGCAGACAATTCTAAATTCTAAACAATCTGCAGTACCCTTTAAATCCCTGCAATGTCTGCAGTGTTTTACAGATAAGGGCATTGTTTGTGATAATTCATATGCACCAGAAAATTACATTAACTAATCCTTTGCTGTGCAAGTTTTAGAAGTATCACAGCAATTTAAACCCTGATCCTGCAGTCAGGGAAGTCGGTTCATGGGGAAGTCAGTTTTCCCTCCGAGTTGCCATCTGCACTAGGCAGGACTATTCTCAGTTTCACTTTTAATTCTCCCACGGCTGACTCAGATACAATTCCCTGGAGAAAGCTGAGCAGCTCCTGAGCACTTGAGTGCAGCTTAAACTCAGGCAAGTTTTTACCAATGGGCTCAACCAAAACTCCTCAAAACCTGACGCTGCCAGGTGCTTGGACACTCAGTTCTTAAATCCCAGCAAATTGCCAAATCTGGTATTTCTTCACCTGCAGAGCCCCATCTGGGAGGTGTTCTGAAAGGCTACACTGATAGCCCCAAAGCAGCCAGAAATGCAGCTTTCTGAGTCTGAAGGAGGTTGCCTTAGGAAGCCAATATCACCCACTGCCACCAAGCCATGTGTGTGTGTTGTGAAGTCAGTGTATTTATGAAGTTATATCTGACTTTGAGTGTTTTTACCCAATGCTGACAGACACTGACCTTGTGCACATGAGTTTCCTTATCTGTTTTGAAACTGTCAACAGGCCCTACACTACTGACCATCTTAACAAGCAGATTGCACATTATACACAACTATGGACTCACTTCTAAGGAAAGGAGGTATTTTACTAATGGTAATAGTGTGATAAAAGATTTATCCTACCATGGATGTAATTCTCCAGTTGCAGTAGTGAAGACTTGTTTCTTGTTCTACACAGCTGCCTATGAGGCTAAGAACCCATACCATATTTTTGTGAGTCTTTCATACTGTAAGATGGCAGGGCAATCAAAATATAAATTTAACGTTGTCCAGCTACAAATTAGCAAAGGGATTTGCAAACAGTCTTTAGTCAACAGTGAATATCTCTCATTAATATCAGAGATCTGTCTTTAGCAGCATAATTTCCACATGCTCCATCAGTTCCCAAATTTCTGTGGACATTTTTAGGCATCGAAAGGCAGAATCTTGCTCAGTGTGTGGGGCAAAGCTACTGCACTGAAGCCAAGGGTTCCTCTCTCTGGCATTACCAGTGATTACTAAACTGTGCCTGGACAGTGTTTGCCAGAATATTTACAAAATACTCCCTATGCTGCAACACTTTGTTCTATCACTGCCTTTGCTGAGTACACCTATATCCTCAATCTTAGCACATAAAGCCTTTAACTCCTGTGAAGAATTAAAAGGCAATCTGATTAAGAGCTGCTCTGTGCTTTGGCCAGTGTGCTGCCACCCAAGCCTTGCTGGCTCCCCTTCCCTTGTCTCTCGGTGTTGCCAGACTGGTAGGTGGAATGCACACGATTAATTGGAGGGGGCTTAGTGAAGAGCAGATTCATGGTGATTCTCTGAAGAGATGCCTGGAGTTTGTTTTCAAACTTCAAAGAAAATCTCATCTTGTCCTGAAAAAACCACAAAAGACTGTTTACAGCAAGCAGGGGCTCTTAGCTGAAAGGAGAGACAGAATCAGGAAGTTTTATAAGCTATGACTTGAGAGCAGGGATACACACAAAAGATTTAGTCCCTTCAAACATACACTAGTCCTTATCTGAGGCAGCACTCAAAGCTTCTCTTTCTCTCTCTCTCTCCTTCTCTCTTTTTTTCTTTCTTTAATGAAGTTCTATTTTTATTTTCTGTAATGGTTTAGTGACAAGATCAAGTAGTCAGAGGCTTCTGTGGGAACTGAGGAAGTACAAGCATAGTTTTGTTCTTATTCCTTCTTGTTACATGAGGATCAGACACAGGGGAAAATGAGGCCTTGAATGTGGACTCAGACTTTTAGGGGATGGAAGAGAGAATGTTTTTTGACTAAAATGACAAGGGTTGTTGTCTCGAGTGGATGAATGAATGGAGAGAACATGGCAATTCTCTGAACATTGAAAATTTCTGAGTTGGGCTCTATTTTTCCATATCCCTAGATTCCTTGCTAGCTTGGATTTTAAAAACCTTAATCATTTTTATTTCTCTGCATTCAGATTTCTCCATCATCCCCACTGGACTCCAAATCATATTGTCTCTGTCTTTCACTCTCCAAGTTTATGCACTGCTTTGTCTTCCCAAATGCTGTTTTCTATATTCCAATTAGATTAAGGGCTTGCCTGCACAGGAAAGTTACATTACTATTAATTTGCAGTTTGCTTTAAAGAAATTACGTTAAACCTGGGCAAAAGGCCATGTGGACTCCCTGGTATTCCTCTGCAGGAATACAAATGGCTTATTTCAGGTTAGATCAGGTCAATTAGGAACAGGAAGAACTTGCAAAGCAGTAAGTTTTCCTACATCAGAACAAACAGAGTCCAGCAGCTCCTTCTGCAGACTGTAACCTCCAAATGGGAAGAAAGGCTGGGGGCATCGTCTTGGCCATCTGCAGGAGCCACAATCTGCTGGACAGAGGTAGCACAACACCAGGTGACTGCTGCTGTTGCTGCCCTGGCTTGGGCTGTGGAGCAGCTCTTGCCCACTGCAGCCTTTTTCCTACCAGGACAGCCCAGTCCACAGCACTCACAGGACAAAAGTAGAGACTGCTGCCTCTGTGCAAGGTATTTCCTTCCACTCTGTTCGTGTGGGTATTAAAAGCTGCGTCCTTTGCCCAAAAAAATTACAGTATGATGTTGTTCAATATGGCAAAGTCATGAGTATCCATCTACTGCCTCTCTTTGAATGAATGCTTGGAGTTAAATATTGTTTTACAAGTAGACTGTAATATTATGAGTGTGCCTTTCTCTTGTAGGCAAGCCCAAAGAAGAGACAATGAAGACAAAAGAAGAGAGACTTATAGCAGCAAGAAGAAAGGAAAGAGGCACATCAGTAAATCTTGGATTCACGTTCTCAATGAGAACTGGTTTGAACTAGTAAGCTCATAATTGCCTAAATCAAAATAGGCACCTAGTCAAGATGGCTCCTACATTAATCAGCATCAGGTAGACTTTGAAGAAGGCACTAATGTTTCTCATTTCGGTTTCTGTAAGCCTTTTCTACATACCAAGTGTAACTTTTATCTTATGTAACATAAATGTAACATTAGAGCCTTCCTTGAAAGCCCTTCAGAGCGTCACTGATCAAGTACCACTTGCCAGCACTCTCCCCTCTGGTGTGCAGGGCTTTGACTTCAGCTGCCAGCTGTGAGCACCTGGCAAGGTCTGACCTTTGCAGATGGTGGTTGTGCAATGTGGTGCAGCTGCCAGGAGTGCTTGGGTTAAGAGAGTGGCCTCAGCCATCTGAGGAATGCCCAGTGTTGCTCCTTGTTGAGAGGATGACTCTGACAGCTCAGAAATGCCTGTGGGATTGCCAGGGTCCTGAGGACACCCCCAGCTCCCCACAGCCCTGCCAGGAACTGAAAGGACAAATCATGAAGCCCGTGAAGTAAACCCAACCCTCGTCTTTTGGAGAAAGGGGGAAGAAGGTCCCTCTTCCTACTTTCCTCACTGTTGCTACAGGGGAAGGTTCTGTCGCTTGGCCAGGGAGGGATCACCAGCAAGGGAATGGGAGTGGTGTAGGGACTTGTAATACAAAGGTTGGTGGCCTGAGTTAATGTCATCAGGTTAGCAGGTCATCAGGACCACAGGGCATCGACCTGCTGTCTCCCAGGCCATTCAGATCTGGAAAAAACATGATTAGTTGTGATGACTGCCAGAGGTGAAACAGGTGGAGATGCTGACGGTTCCAAAGAACTCCAAAAAGATACCCAAGCCCTGTGCATAGTCACCAATCCAAGAATAATCCAGGGCTTCAGAGATGATATCCCTTGTGTTCTCTATGGCATCACACAGATTCTGGACCCATTACCTGGGTGCAAACTTTGTTTTGCCTGGATTTTTGGTTAAATGGCTTAAACATGCTGGCCTGGTGCCTGATGGCTGCTCTTGTGAGTGTGAGAATATGAATGTGGCTGAGTGAAATCTGTTTTGTTTCTGTTTTTATTTTAAATTAAGTCACTTTCTTCCCCTTCCCCCCTCATCCTCACCTCTCCTAATGTCTCTACCTTATTTATACCATGTTGGAGCAGCATTTCCTATAGAAGAACAAGGAGTAGTAAAGAAGAGCACCCAGAAACACAATCTTTTAGATGGCAGCAGAGAAAGAACCTGCCATCTGAAAGGCAGGTTTTATTTAAAAATTTACTGTCAGGAGAAAAGTCTGTCTTTTTCTAGATGGGTTTTTGAGGGGCACCCTGTCCCTCTTGCTCCCTTTGGTCAGCAGTGCAGGTTACACAGCTGGAGCTCTGGCCCACTCTCTTGTAAGAGGCTTAGCTCAGGCTTCAGTGTGCATATTGCAACCTTTCCACTTAAATAATTAAAGATAAAGGGTTTTGGAGACATCTAGTCCATCACACTGCCTTAAGACTAAATATATCCATCCACTCTGGGTGGATGCTCATCAGACTGGATCTCCAAAATACCAACTGCATCCCCAAACTAAGGGAGGGCTCCCTACCCTGACTGGCTTCTGCTAAGGGGCAGGGCCCCAGGATGCTGTCACATCACCACAGCCACTGCTCCTCAGCTGTGAGGAAGGAACCCCTGCTTCATGCTGAGGCTGAAAAGCTGCTTAGTGAGCCAAGGGCTCCCGGCTCCTTTCAGACACCCACGGACACGGTGGAGCTGTAACCCTCCCACCCCTTTCCAAGGCAGGCAGCTCAGTGCCTGCAGTGAGGCAGGAGCTGCTGCTGCCTCTCTGTGAGACAGCAGCTCCTGGTGGCCTCCCCATTGTCTAAAAGATGGAAAAATGCTGCTGTTCAGCTGTGAGAAGTGGCTGCACAGCTTGTTGTATGTCACCTCACTGTGGAGTAATTTAAGTCTCCATAGTAAACAGGAAGAATAGCTTATTTCCTTCCTCTTTGCAGTTGCTTTTTATGTATTTGTGTGCTGCTATTTTGCCCCTCTTCAGACTTTGCTTCTTGAGACTGAATTGTTTTTCATTGTGCCTTACAGTTTACGTCTTCTGAACTTCTTGTAGAGCAGCAGTTTAGCATTTAAATGAATGTGGTGTTTATGAAATGAGCTGGACTGACAGGCATGGAAATGGAGACTTATATCTTCACAGATTAGATGCCACAGTGGTAGGAGGAGTGAGAACTCCGTGCCTACCTTGTGATCTGGAACATCTCTAGAGGCAAGAATAGGAAGTAATGATGAAATCCATCAAAGTGGTTCAGGTTTCCTCTTTAATCAGTAGCCCCTAGGCTGTTTCAGCCTGCTAGCATTCATTTGTGCCAGATGTGGTGCTGGCTTTGTGATATGGACAAACCATTGCAATAGCAAGGAGCTCTGTTAACCAACTCATTTCACATAAACTACCAGCCCTGTGGGGGCAGAGCATTCAGGCAGGGTTCATCTCTGGCCACATGGAAGGCTCTCCAGCCAAGCCAGTCACCTCAGGCCCCTGATATACCCACAGCAAGAAAAAGACACTGAGGTAATGAATCATCTCATCCTAAGGTAGATATTTAAAATAGATTAGATAAGACATACCTTTAAATTGCCTACAGGGCAACAGGCTCAGATGTATTGATAGACACTGTAGACATCTAAAATTAGGTGAGCTGAGCCTCTCACACCTGTGGAGTCAAACCAGTGACACACAGGTCAAAAACCCCACTTCCCATGGTGGACCTTCAGAGCACATCTTCTGCCTTTCTGAATTTACAGCCACCTCCAAACAACCAGCTGAGAGAATTATGAGGGTCTTCCACCAAATGGCTACAGCTTTTCACTGATTTTCAGAAATAAAATTTATTACATTCTTCTTTTGTAGTTTAATGTCTAAATAGTCATTTTCTAGAATAGTTGCTTTTTGACCTGTGCTCAGGAAAAGCAAATTCTTGGTTTAGGAAGCACAGATATTCATTATGGCTATAATAATGATATTCTACAGAGGGGAATTTTTATGTTGATTCATCTGATACAGTTGAACTGTAAAGATTTATCGTGCAGATTCTTTGGCAAATAGGAGCTTCAAAACAATGATTTTTTTTTACTCCCACAGCATTTTTCTCCCCCTTCTCTCATTTCTTCTTTAGTTAATAGCTCATTGATAAGGAAAAAGGTTCTTTTGACACCACAGCACATCTGCTGACCCATTTCAGTGCAAGCACATACATAACCCCTTGTTTGTTTGCACTTCTACAGGTGTTGCTGCTGTGCAGATATGGGCTGTGGTTACATTTCATAATGGAAAATCTGACAGGCAGTTAACTAATCCATGAGTCATATTTCGTAATAGCCTAAAGGTCTCTGATGTTCGACCTTCACTTGATACCCTTGCCATCAGGCAGTTTATACATAACCCATCTGAAGAACATTCTTTATATAGATAACTGCATGCTGCCCTTTTATACCTGCAAGAATGGGCACTGCACTCACAGAGCCAGGAGAATCTGCTGGCTTTCTGTGAACAGGACTGGAGAACAAGACTCACCTGGGGAGTGGGAACAGTGGGAATCTCTCTGCTTAGTTTAAGCCTTCTGCAGGGCCTGGCTGAAAGGTGGGAGAGGGGTGAGGAGTTGGTTTTGGACTCCACTCACCCTAACTGGACTTCAGATTGGAACAACTCCAGTAATTAAAGTAACAGTGGAACTTCCAGCACTAACAACTCTGCTGATTTCACCTGTGCATGGCTCACTTCTGCTTGAGGCAAGAGAGACAGAGAATGAGACATCCTTTTGTCAGACCATCCCAAATGGGGATCCCTCCATTGCTGACAGCAGCAGAGTCCAGGCAGCATTACCAGTGCTGAAAAGGAGCATCTAAAGTGGAGAAGGCTCACCTGGAGAATCATCACCTTCTTTTTTCTAGACAAGGGGTGAAACAGCAACAAGTGCTTACAAGGGGACCATAACATTGTTGGCTTTCAGGACTTCTCAAGTCTCAAAGGCAGCAAAGGATGTTGGCATTGCTGCTGTTTTTGAAGCTAAAATAAGGCAGACACATGACTTCAGTAACTGCATGTGAAGTTTACATACTGTGACTCATCGTAATAAAGAAACCTAAACAAAACCCCAGTGTGTCATTGAAGCTGGAATATGTTTTCCATACTAAATACTTTTAGGTTTACTTTGGCTTCTTTTTTACAGATGTAGAACAGTAGAATATCTCAGGGATATTAACTCTTTGCTGTTGCAGGATAGAAAGTTCTCATCTTCATAAATGGACCTATATAAAACACAGGAGAAGGTTATCTTATTTTTTTAAACCCTCTGGCACAGCAACTTTTACAGCAGTGCCAAATGCTGAACAAGAGCAGCTAAGAAAACAAATGGAAAGAAGAAAGCAAAGGAGAAAGAAGGGTTGTATCCCGAGATTTAGCAGGCTGTCTATTTAAGAAGCTCTCCCATTTCCAAGTAACTATTTTATAAATGTCTGTAGGATAGCAGCAGGCACCAGGAATGATGTATATGTAGCATGTGAGTTGCCTGCTGTATATGGAGCACTGCCTGGGGAGGGATTGGCACAGTGGGAGGGGGAGCATGGCCAGGCTGGCTGTAGGCACCAGTGAGGAGGTTTGTCATCCTGCTGAGTCAACGGGAGGCACAGCACCTCCAACGGGGCTTTTGCCTGCTGGGTGTTCAACATCAGGCAGCTGAAGTTACGTGGTAGGAGCCTATAATGACAGGCTCATATGCATGCTCATTTATGCATGGGATTCATTTTGCATGGATGATCTGGATTACCAGCTCCAGACCTCCTCATCTGGAGTAAAGCTGGCACTGGACTGGGCAAGGCTCACTGTGGCTGTTTCTGGAGGGCTCTCCTTGCAGCCCTTCTCAAGCCAATGCAGAAGGTAAGAAAAGCCCAAACAAAGGTTTCAGTTGGAATCAGGTTCATTGCAGAGGGGCAACAGTGTTTGGAATCTGACAAGGGAGGTGCTAAAAAGAGGTCAGGAGAAGTGAAACGATTACATTGCAAATGTAATGTCAGCAGCCCCACTGTCAGCAGCTCTACCTCTTCACCCACCTCTGCCTTCCACTCTCATAGGAACTGACTCTTTGCTGGTAATTTAATGATGTGGATTCCTATTTATCAGCACATGATAATAGTTGACACATCTTATTGTACATGTCCAGTTGTACCAGTTTCTCTGTCTAGTTAGTCACAAAATTTCTGGCATCTAGACTGTTCCAATGAGCAGGAAGAGTTAGGGTTTTTCCATTTTTGCAATTAACTTCCCAAGAAGTCATCACCGAAAGTTGCATAAACATACAGTTATCCTTGTTACACTCCAGGCCAAATGACAGTATAGCTAGAATCAGAAAGTCAGGGGAGTTTTTTCCTGAGTGGTACTAATTATATGAGTAGCACTGAGATAAACCTGGCAGAAGCAGTGTGGTTTAAACTCTAGACCTTTAGCCTTAGAGAACTTTCCATCCTGTTCAACTGCTCCCTTGTTCCACCAGTTCAAGCCCCAGCCTCGTAGTGCCAGCCTTACTGAAAGGTTCTTGTTGCTGTCATTTAGGGTCTCAGCAAGAGGAAGGGCCCAGCTATACAAATCCCACTGGCAGGACAGGGCTCTGACACAAAAGTAACACAATAAAATGCATTAAAGTGTTGTGTAACTCTTGTCTGATAATTTGAGGGATTCCTCTCCCAGTTTGCCCCTCAGAACCCACTGAGCTATCACCTCCATCATGACATTGGATTGTGATATACATAACAAACTTGTAGTTTAAAGTGCCTGGATAGGGGAACTCCATTGTATGCCTGTTCCACAACATGCTGAACTCTTGCTTTGGCTGAATTTTTGTCTTTTAAAAATATTTTTTTCAAAGTCATCTTAATATCAGAAAATAATTTTAATTTTGTCCACCTTTCCCCTTTTATATTGCAGTATTGACTGTAATTAAACTTTGAAATACAGTCACTACCTGACATTTTTTGTCTCTTTTCCAAACAATATCTGGAACTGAAAATTAATAAAAGGAGATACATCTTTTCAGTTCTTTGTTTAGCTCCTCTGGCTTGTTTTCAGCTTTTTACAATGCTTTCCAAGCTCTCAGTTTCACCTCCCTATTTTTTGGTTCCCTGAGCTTATGTGGTGTCTTTGATGCTGCAAAAGGGCAAGGTAAAGCACCAGAGGAAAAAAAAAAAGGTAATATACTGTGATAAAAGAACATTCATCACCCCAGGGATTCATGTACTGAAACATCTTTAAAATTTTTCTTAAAAATGGGCTAGTTGGAAGCTGACAGCCTCCTTTTAAGGACAGTTTATGTTAAGAAATCCTGCTTAGTCTTATGAGCAAGTTTTGGCTGAGCACAAGTGCTAATGACTTTTTGAAATGAAAAACATTTGTAAAGACAAAAATAGCTAGTACTGAAATCTCTCACAGTCATTACTTACAATTTCTATGTGATCCCTTGTCCAGATTTATAATGATTGCTTGCCATGCCAGCAGAAGTTACAATTTTGTGGATTTGTCTTTAATGTTGTAATTAAAACCAGGATGATTTTCATGGGCCCTGGATAATTTGTAATTCTTGTGAGAGCTCTGTCTTTTAAGTGGCCTTACATAAGATGTAATCTTCACTGACCTAAGCATGCATACACAATTTCCTTAATACTCATTGATGTTTTCATCAAGGAATTGTATACCTTTGGGGTTATTTCAACCTGATGTGTTCAAGAACAATTTTCCCAGCCTTTCTCAAGAATTTATAATGCATTTAAGTTATCTTGAAGTAAAATACTCCCTTTTCTTCTGAGGGGTGCCTCCAAATAGCTTGCCTCCTTTAGTCCTTCTATGAGAATCAAAGACTTGCCCTTTAACAGTCCTTTCTTTCCTCCAGAACAACATTTTCCATTTTTCTGCTCACCCACTGGCAACACATGCTGGGGACCCTGCAGTGACTCCCCAGCATTTCCAGAGCTGTGAAGTCTGAAGACCAAAACCTTCTCATTCTCCCTATTTATGGGATCATTATGCAGTTTAAGCCCCAAAATCTGATCTCCTACTGGGTCTCCGTATTTGTTGGAGGAGTGGATGTTCCTTATCACACAAAGAAAAGGCCAGACTGGCATCACTCACACACTCAATAGGGCAAAACTGTGTCACAGCAATAGTCATTGAGGGGTATTTCTGTGGGATGGGGGGAGAGCTGGGTCCTCAAATGTAGATTTCTTCTTATTGGAGCACACAGCTATTTTTGAAGCCTGAGATTTCATTAACAGGATTCCTCTACGGGTACCTTGTCCTTTTAACTTGTCCTTAAAGCTCTTGTCCTGGGAATATCTCCTGTAAGGTGTTTTGAGCCTTGAACCTGCTTGTGCCTGATAGTATTAATAACCCAGGGCAGGGATTGTTTATGTAGCACTGAGCACCATGGCAGCACTTAGTAAATAATGAAATAAATCGAAGGCTTTGTTTCTGTTTAAATACTGTGTTTGCCTTCTGTGGATACAGACCTGGATCCTGCTCAGCAACCTCATTTGGGTGAAACTGGATATTGCACCAATGTTATTCCAGCTCCTTTAATGTATGGCAGCTGTACAGACAATGCACTGCTTAATGAAGAACTCAGAGTCCCCCATCTAAATACTTTTTTTAAAAAGCCAAAATCCATGGAGCCTGGACTAAAAATATCCGACAGGATTCTTAATTTTGGTACAAATACACAATTTATGGAGAAAAGGCCAGAAGCAATTATTTCCAAATCAACAATTGCAGCATACAAGAACCAAATTCACTGTTCCATTCCAGAATTCAAGACATGCACTGAAAATGCCAGGGCTGGGAAGTTACTCTGGCTGCTAAGGAGCGGGTGCCCAAGCATATGAGAACCAACATAGGATTAGAAATGTGAAGAAAACCCCCACTGTTTAACTGCTTTAAAGCACTGAGCAGAGAAAAATTGGGAAGACCAGAGTCATTGCAGTCTATGATCTTGGCCTTCCAGACCACACAGGTGAAGAGGTCAAGGGGAATGTGTGCTGTAGAGAGGAGCTGTGTGTTTCCCTTCAGAACAGCCTGGAAGCTGCTCAGAAATCCCAGCACTCAGGACATGTCTCAGAGAAGTCATTCTGCAGTCAACTGTGCCTTGCTCTCATATGTTTTTAATAGAAGCATTTAAAATAATTTCAAGATTGAGGCGTATACAAGTTAAACTTTGAGTAGAAGCTGAAGAACAAATAGAGCCATGCTAAATTGGTTTCTGGTACAGCCTGACAATATATTCAAGATGCTACCTAATGCCAAGTGATCCCATAAAAAGTAATCTCCTACCACCAAGTCAGTCTTATATTTGTAGGTGAGGTTACTACAGTCTCAGCCTGATTGAATCTCTTTTCCATCAGGAATTGGCAAAGCCAAGAAATTCTTTATGGCTAGATTAATCATATTTTATGTGTGATATTTGTAATTCTCTATTTTGTATATAAAATATAAGTAAATACCATCCTATAAATGTGTCACCATGGATTTACAGTGGAATAATGAAGTTAAATTAATTGAAAGATTAATACTCTTTGTCCATAAGTTCATTAATGCAAAGTAAGCCACACTAAGGGGCCTTGAGATGGGCCAAAAGATAAGAAATGATAAAATTCAACTCCAACAACCAGAGAGCAAGGAGTTAAGGTACTAGAAACTGAAGCTTCTACAAATCCAGAGTTAAAAGCCTCTGCCAGTTCTGGAATGGAAATTAAAGCCTGCTTCTACCACCAGGAAGTGAGAGCAGCCAGAGGAAAATGGGAAAGGATAAAGGAACAGTGAGGTGAGAGGCAAAGGCTAAAAGACCATCAGGGGGAAAGGTGAATTCAGCATCCTCAAATGGAGGCTGAATGTCAGTCCCGATAGTCCATCAGAAGGGGTGAGGTCCAGCAGAGACCTTCTTGGTCACAGTCCTGCAGGAGGCCAAGCTGAACAGTCTGGGCAGTTTGGGATGTGCAGCTGGAGCTGGAGCCCTGTCTGCTGCCTGCTTGGTGCCACAGGTGTGGCAGAGCCCAGGGCAGATGGGCCAGTCCCCGTGCCAGCAGGGAATTGTGCAGTCTGTGCTCAGAGCAGGAGCAGCAGCAGTGTTTTTGCTCCCCAGAGCCAGCAGCCAGGCAGCCTTTGGGGGGTAGCTGTGGGGGCACAGCAGTGAGGAGCTGAAAGTTCTGTCTGAGCAGAAATCTCTGTGGAAAGGGGAAAGGCAGATGCCACTTTGCATGTCTGGGCTGGTGTGAATTCATCAGGCTCTGGGCTTGAACAGGAGCCAGGTACAGCGTACAAGTAACTCCTGTTTGCTGTGCCTGACCTAAATCCAAGTGTTGCTTTGTCAGGCTTTACCCAACACGTGTTCTGTTTGCCTCCTGTGTGGTAAGGCTGCTGGAGCCTGGGTGTTAGCACTGGGAACCTGATGATTCAGTCACAAAGTATGAGGGCTGTCCTGCAGCAACAGGGAGGAACTGGGGACATGGAGCCTTACTGTGTATTTTTGTGGTGGTCAAAGGTTTCAGTTCACATCAAGGGAGTTCTTATCTGGAAAGTTTCAAAGGGCTAAATATAGACCAACCTCACATGCTGGATAGCAGTGAGGCTCTGCAAGCAGCTAACAGTGCTCCTGGGGATATCATGTCTTGTTTGCTTGTTTGTTTGTTTATTAAACAGTCGTTTTTCAGGATCAGAGCCCAGCCCTGCAACTGCACTGTTTCCCATTCCTTGGCAATGGGCCCCTCAGCAAGAATGCACAGCCAGCACAAGTGCTGGAGCTGCCCCTGAGTCCTTCATCCTCCCTCTCACTGGCCTGGAGGAAGACAGGAGTATTACACAAGAGGTCTTGGGGTGGTAAGATAAACATCTGCTATTTGAGACTCTGCCTTCAACCACCACATCGCCATGAATGACATGTTTTCAGTAGAAGGAAGCCAGGAATTACTCAACAGGAAGAGTGAAGACTGCCAGCACTTCTGTGATCCCTGCCTCTGGCTGGGGCATGAGGGAATCCTCGTGGTGGGATCTCTGTGGGAACACCAGATCCCACTCACTGCAGACACCCATGTCAAGGCTGAGCAGAGAAAATGCACTCTACCCACAGAAGATCCCAAGGTCCTTTCCTCAGTGGAAGAACAACTTTGATGTTGAAGACAGAGAGGGTGAAGGTGTCATCAGTGAGAGATGAGAAGACTGCAGCCAATTGAGATTGTTGCTGTGTGAACCCACTAGGGCCCCAATCATTGGATGTGAGATTTTTCCAGTCAGTGAAGACAATTTCCAAGATCCACATTCGAACTCTAAGCAAACAAGCAATTAAATAAAAAATAAGCAGTAATGAAAAAGAAAATCTGCTTACAGGAGATCTCACAAGGATGTGACAAAAGTGAATTTATGGCAACATTGAGTAGTCTATGCCTTATAAGCGTTTTTCAGCTTTAATTAGGACAGCACTGCTGCCCTGCTGGGGGGTTTCCAGGGCCCTGAGTGCATAAAAACCCTTAGGAGCCCAATCTGAAACCCCCATCCTGGCACCCTCTGGCCTGGGAGCACCAGAACTGTCTCTGGAGCACCCTGCTCCCACTGCTTCCTGACGTGCAGCTAAAAGAATAAAATCAGAACCATCTCAAAATTTTGCAGAGGCTCTATGAATGCTGTCATACTGGTGAAGCAAAATTAAAATTAGTGCTGCTGCAGAATGACAGACGTGGAATAATATGCCAAAAACTAATTCTTGAAAGAAAGGAAGTATGTGCCTCCAGTACCTGAATCGAGATCTCAGTGTACAATGGCACAGGCGGGGAGGCTGTACAAAATCTTCAGCTATTTAACCACTTGTGCATGTTCCTGTGGGAAGGGAAATGACAGATTAGTTTTCCTGTGGAGGATTCATTAGTATGCTGTGATTGGTGAGTCAGTATTTTTAGCTTAGTGAGCTCAAGATGTATTGTGGTTTAGGCCTCAGAAGTTACCAACTCTGGGTAACAAATTAAAAGGGAAAAAAAAAAAAAAAAAAAAAAAGAAAAGAGTGTGTTAGGAACAGAAGAGTGATTTTCCAAGCTCTTTTATGAACCATCCTCCTCACTTGTTTAGCATTAAGTGCCTATTAACTCCATTTCGGGAAGGTGGTGATTAAACTGGGTCAAATGGAAGTGATTAGCTTGGATTATCCCTGTCATGGAAAAATTCACTGGAAGATCTAAGAGGGAGGAAATTGCCACACAGATCCCAGCAAGTTCTGCTGGAAGGTAGATGGATTGAGCTTTGGCCCACACAGGATGCCTCTAGATACCTCAGACTTGCTTTGAATTGAGTTGTTTTAATCTTGGAAAGTTCCTGAGGACTGGTAGGGAAATGCCAACCTTGCTCCCACTTGTGTGTGTCACCCCAGGTTCACCTGTGCTGAATTTTTGAAGCATCCCTGCAGACACTGAAACTGCCTTTCCTCAGGGGTGTTTAAGGGAAAAAACCCTTTTGCTTCTGGTGCTAAAAATTTCTAAAGAAATGTTCAGATGGACAAGAAATAATAATAATAATAATAATTACAATAATAATTAATACCACCATGCCTGTTGAGAGGGCAAGCTCCGCAAGGCCAGCAACAGGGCCCAAAATGGAGAAAATGAACCTTGTACTTGAGACTGGGTTGAGAATTGGGAAGACACAAACCCTGGCAAGCCTCTCTCTCAGTACAGCCTCCTCCACTACATGATCCCGCCACAGAGAAACAAATATTCTGTCACCGCCAGGATTGCTAAGAAACAAACAGTATTTTATTGCAGGGGCTGATGTACAAAGTTTCCTGCTGGCCAAGGGGCTGCTTCCTCCTGGTGACACCTCCCAGTGCTCCCTGCCTGCCTGGCTCTGCTGCTCTGATTTAATGAGGTTTTCAGCTGACACCATTTCATCGACCCCCTGCCACAGCCCTTCACCTCTGGTGCTGTCACAGAACTGCCCTGGGGAAACGGGGCTGAGTGCTCTGTGTGTGCACAAACAAGCAAACAAACCAACCAACAAACAAACGTGTCTGTGCACCAGCGTGTGCCTCTGCTCACAGCTGTGTTTATTTTGTGTGCGTATAGAAGAAAAGAGGATTATTTATGGTCTAATCATGATGTGTTTCCCCAAGCAAAACATTTTCTGCTCTGATTTATTGCTCACTTTAGGCCTGCCCCCAAGCATTGTTCTTATATTTGGAGCCAGTCACATTTTTTTCCCATTTGGAAATGGAAATCCTAAATGTAATGGCATATTTGATGGAAAAAAAACAACCAACACTTACTTGGAGGGAGGAGGAATTTTACTTCTCTGTTTTCCCATTTTATGTTTGTTTTCTTTCTCACCGCTTTCCTTTTATTCTTTCTCTTATCGCTGAAAAAGGAAAACCACTATTTGGAGAGGAGGTAGGAGCAATATTCTGTCCTCATTTTCAGTTAAGAGATTAGAAAAGTTCAAAAGTTTTACCCAGAAAAAGCCCACGTGAAAAGTACCTGTCATTTTCTGATTAGCACTGTGATACTATTGATCAAAAGTATCCAGCCAACAAACCTGTGTAAATTAAACATGCTTGTGCACGATATGGAGCCAGCATTTCTTGGCAACTACAAAAGAAATGCTTTTTCTTTTTTTTAATTCAGAGAGCTTTACAAAGCTTATGCAAGTGGCCTTAGAGCTTGGGTTTCTTTTTATCTCACAGATATCAAAAAAGAGAGGTTCCCCACCCCCCCAGCCTTCTCTTGCTAAAGGACTTCTCAGAGGACCAACAAAATCAAATTAGTTTTGTAGGCTGCACTTAGAAGATAGAGGAGAATGCAGATCTTTAACAAATTGAGCTTTTCTCCCATGTGTTTCTCAGGAGTTTTGATTCAATCAATCTCAGAAGAGTTTTTACACAATCTGAATAAAAATTCTTTTAAAATCCATTTTTAAACCTTTCTCCCTTCCTCCATTTTTAATTCCCCTCAGTAGCTCAGAATTCCTTTCTGTTTTGAGGCATGAAATCCCTTTAGCTCTATTGCCTACACAGCAAAGAACAACAAAGCAAGAGAATATGAAAAAGAAAACACCCCCAAAGAAAATAATTAAATTTTCTTATTTCAAAAACCTTATCCATCATTATGCCATTAGAAAACAACAACAAAAAATTATTACCAAAACATCACTTTTCCCCTGTCTTGTGGGTCACATCTATCAAGCAAGAGAGAATCCTGGGCTATTGTGTTTGGTTTCTAGGATGGATGCCCCAACTGCCCCGGCTGTAGCCTCCAGGAATGTTGTCACCAAACAAATGTTGCCATTAAAATGTTGGTAGGAGGTCCATTAGAAAACAAAAAGAGAAAAACTTTTTTTTTCTTTTTTTTTCTTTTTTTTTCTTTTTTTTTCTTTTTTTTCTTTTTTTTCCTTTTTTTTTTTCTTTCTTTTTTTTTTTCTTTTTTGAGGGGGGTGTTGCGTAGGAAAAGCAACTAATAACTAAATCTGGAAGTACAGCTGGGTGCTCTTAAATTAGAAATCTTTAGGAGGTCTCCCACACATCCCTGCAAGTTTGCTGAAGAGTTGTGCATTGCTGCAGATATGTTTCACCTCCTCCAGCTTTTCTGTTTCTTGCTAAGCTTCTCCATGGCTTTAAGCCTCTCTCAGTTAACTCCCCAGTGTCTCTCTGGCCAGGGTCTCACTTCTCCTCCATCTCTCCTTCCAATTCTCTTAGTTCCTTGGTTTGGTTTCAATCCTGTATCTCAGCTGCTCAAGAGGACAGAAAATTGGCTCGGTGGATTTCTCCCCTTCTCCATCAGCTGCCCCTGTTGTTTATCTCATTAAGAAAAAAATAAGCTGATCCAGATGTAGGAGTAAAAAACCACTTATTTTCTTACCCATTTTCTTGCCTCACTCTTCCCTGCAGGCAATGATATTGTTGTTTTACAGTACAGGCAGAAGGTAATTTTCCTACACACGGGGTTGCTTGGCCGTGAATCTGGTGGATTGTCAATCTCCCCGTTTGCAGCTGGGAATAATTTTTTTCAGAAAAGATGGTCATGCTCCAGTGTGGGACAACCAGCACGGGGCTGGAGCTCTGCCTTGCAAGGACTCGTGCACAAGGCTGTGTTCTGTAAAGTCTCTCCAACTCACACCTAGCCCTGCATCTTAAACCCACACAACTTAGACACTTGTAAGCAATGAGATTATCTCACCAGAGAGGTGGGCAGTTTTCCTAGGATCAGTGATCAGATGAATATATCCTTAGAGATAGGGGAGAGAAGTTGTTTCTCTCTTATTGACAATGCACAAAGTGAATTTCTTTTAAAAATGTCAGTGCCTACCACGGTTACTGTGCAGGCTTTGAGGCTGCTGCACACGGGGAATTATTATTACCGTGTTTAGTGGGAGGAAAAGAATAACAGGAAAAGAATAACAAGAAAAGAATAATAATCAGTTACAGTTCTTCAATGCCTTCCTCGCTAAGGCTAAAATGAATCTTGGTTTGGAACTGAAATAAAGCCGAATTCTCGTGCTCGTTGTTTCAGGACAGATCCGCGGAAATCAGGTGCTTTGGGCTCAGGGCCTCTAGAGGTCACCAGAACCTAATTAATGAGCAGTGCCAAAGCCGTCTGTGAAGTGCAAATTGCTTTGTTTGGGTTGGGATTTTCCACCTCTGCGGCTCCGGGGCTCCCCTGTCCCGAGGAGCCCAGGCTGTCATTGCCCGGGAATAACAGGAAAAGCCTGCAAAGCCATTCCCTGCTGGAATGTGCGGGAGGCAGCTCCCTTTGGGGGACGAGGCACAGTCACCTCATTGCCTTTTTTCCTCTGCACGCTGTGATTTTATCCCGTGCTGCTGTGATAAACCCGCCCTGGCACAGCCGGAGTCTCGTGTGCCCCCGGGCGATGTCTTTGCCACCCACACCTCTGCACGCCCAGGGAATTCCAGGGGTGTTCCCAAAGCCAGGGGGGTGCCAGGGGTAAGGGAACAATAACTCAAAAGGGAACACGGGCCGAGCCTGCGGGCTGGGGGCTTGGCAAGGATTCTTCTGCCGAAACCCTTGCCTTGCAAATGATGATCTGCAAGCACAGGGAACTCTGTGAAGAGCCGTGGTTTCCTTCCAGGTCAGCCAGTGCTGTAGTTACAGGGAAGGTTTAGAGGAGAGCTGCAATTATGATGAAGTGGTTGTCAGGTGGTCAGGGACCTCATCTGCTTCATGCAAGAGCAGAAGGGAAAGCTCAAGGAGTTTCCCCGGAACTCCCTCCAGGCTTTAGGAATGAGACAGGCTTGGGAACTTGGTACAGTTGAGGGAGAATGTTTATTTCAGACAGCAAACAGAGGCTGATCCTTTCAGGAGAAAATCCTCTGGAGAGAGCAAAGGTGTTTATTTTGGGAGCAGCCAGTGGAATGGAGGCCTGTGGTGTCTCTGGAGAGGGATTTTTCTCTCTGGAAAGCCAGAAGTGCTGAATGCAGACAGTGTCCCACCAGGGTGCTGAGGGTGGTCTGGGGCTGCTGCTGCAAGGGGATCCTCACAAAGGGCTCCTTTGCTTTGAGATACAGGACACTGCAGGCCCAGGATGTTTCCTCAGAGTCCAAGGAGTTCTGTGTGTAGAGCAGGAGATGAGGCTTTGCCCCTTCAGCAATCCATACAGAAGCTCCTATCTGTGGCCCTTCCCTTGCCTCAGTGGCAGCAGGTGACTCCCTGTGCCCTGCTCTGGAGCAGCAGTGATGGGATCTCCCCGAGGCTGTTTGCTGGGATTAGCAGGTGTGTTATTTTTGCAGACTGGAACTGTGACGCTGCAGGTTGGCAGAAGTCCACATGTCAGTTCCTAATCCCAGGCAAAGCCCCTGAGAGGTCAGTAAGACCAGAGAGGTAAGTGCCCACCTAAAGGAGGTCAGGATTATATTCCTGGTAACATACCATTCCCAGAGACAAAACACTTACAGCCATTCTTTATTTCCTTCCCTTTCAAAAGATGCACACAGTTAAGGGCTTCCCTTCTTAGTGCAGGGTCCTAGAGAAACCTTGCTGGTTTTTCCCCTTTTCCAAACAGCAATCTCATCAAAATTTCTTGGTGGCTGCCATCTGTTGCAAGCAGAACACCACCCCTTTTGCTATTTACAGTGCAATTAACCTTCAGCAAATTAGCTTGTTACTGTCATGGAAGGATTCATTAAGGCAACACACCCTTGACTTGTTCCCACCGTGCATTTACACGGGTGCACCCACGGCTCTGCCAAAGCCCTTCCAGAATCAGGGGAGTTGTTTTTATCCTTTCTCTGTTATCCCAGCAAATTTGCCAGCCAGGGGAGGTGTTTGAGGGATGGGCTCCAGCAGCCACAGTCCCACGGAAGTAGCTGTGGAGACAGAAGACCTGGCCTTGCCCAACAATGCAAGTGCTTTCCTGCTGCCGAGTGTTACTGCCCTGGAATCAGGATGTGCCCCTGGAATCAGGGCCATGACTCAGCCAGCTCAGCTCAGAGTTGTAGCTGGAGCAGCCAAAGGATGAAGCTGCTGCCAAAATATCAGGCTGTGATGTGCTGCAGCCGTGCTTTGGAAGCACAGCCTATTTTGCCTAGCACCATCAGACTTCCATCCGGATTCCTGTGCCTGGGAGGCACACGAGGCCAAGGCTTCCTGAGAGCCCCAGACCCCTGATCTGTGCAGATGTGCAGGATGTGTCTGGGTTATCCAGACAATCCTGTGCTTGCTCCAGGCTTGAAGAATCCTCAGGGAGACAGGCAAACTCTCCCAGCTCCAGCACAGCCTGAGTACTGGTGGAAAAATAGGCTTTGGCCAGAGAATTCCAGCACAGTGGCCCTGCCTCTGCTCCTCTTCCCACCAGCTGTAACTCCTGGCAGAGAGGCAGCCAGACTGGTAAAGGCTGTAAGGTCTTAAAGCAAAGCAGCTTCTTGTTGTTTAATCCCAGATGGCAACTAAGTACCAGCAGCTGCTCGCTCACTCGCCCACCTCCTGCTTCTGTGGGATGGGGAGGGGAGTTGGAAAAAGGCAAAACTCGTGGTTTGAGATAAGAACAGTTCAGTACTTGAAATAAATACTTGGAGTAAAAAAGTAATAACAATAATAACAGGAAAAAGAGAGATGAATAAACCCCATGACAGACAGGTGATGCACAGTACAGTTCAGCTCAGCCTGTCCCTGAGTGAGGAATGTCCCTTTGGCCAGCTTGGATCAGCTGTCCTGGCCATGCTCCCTCACAGCTCCTCACTGGCAGGGCATGAGGCACTGAAAAGTCCTGGATTTAGAGTAAGCACTACTTAACACACTGATGTTTTAGTTGTTGCTGTCAATGTTGTTCTCATTCTGAATCCAAAACACAGCACTGTACCAGCTACTGGGAAGAAAATTAACTCTATTCCAGCCAAAAGCAGGATACATCTGCCAGGGATGATGTCCTGAAGGCAAAAATCTCAGGGCTCAAAGCTGCAGGAGAGCAGGTGGTGCACAGCAGATGGTAGGCAGTGCCAGGGACTACCTGTGTTGCTTTTGTTCTGCCATCAGCAGCCCCATGGCTCACATGGACCAAAGTATGGTCTTGTCCTGCTGCAGCTCTGGCACTGCCACCTCCTCCTCATGCTGAGAAATATCCCACAGATTGGATCTGGGAGATCAGCCCAGGGACTGGGGGCCTCTTTTCAAACCACAGCACCACCTGCACTCCTCAAAGTTGAAGAGAATTATGATCACTGGTAGTGCTCAACACTCGTATTTCTTTGTCACTGAGATTCTTAGGGCACGACACACAGCCACACTGTCCTGACAAACCTGGGCAGTATTTTTTAATTGCCATCCAATGTAAACCACTTACTTGCATTTCTTTGGATCCATTAAGTTCGAAGGCACAGCTAAAGTAAATAATTACCCTTATTTTGAGCTCAGTCCATGCTTGGATAGGCCAGGTAATGTTGTTATTCCTTGATGATGAAAGTGTTAACTAATGTTGTCTCTTATAAAAGAAGAAATCAGTTCTAAAATTACATCATCATTAATGGAGTTCTGTCATCTCTTTGCATTTCTTCTCTGATTTCTAAATGCCATCTAGGCTGGAAAACTTGGATGCTTTCAGGGTTTTGCACTCATTTGTGCATCCTAAGGAATCTTGAGTGCATAGAGACCTAAATGCATACTGTTCCCAGCCTCCTCCTGGTTTTTGCTGATGGAAAAATACTTCAGAGTCAGCTTGGATGATACCAGCACTGGGGCCCTGGGCAGCAGCATGCTGTGATCCTGAGGTGTGCATAAACACAGCCTGTGGTGACACAAATAGGTGACAACCACTCAGCACTACTGGGAGGAAAGGCTGAAACAGCCTCTGATGTGATGATGGTGAACTCAGAACTCTTCACACTCTTCTGGAACAGACACTTCTACCCATATTCAGGACACCCAAAAAGCTGGCAGGCAGCAGTTAGGGATGATCCCAGTTCCAGCCTTACCCTCTGTGATGCAGCAGCACCTGGGCAGGGAGGCAGCTGCCCAAGCCCACGACAGAACCAGGAGGCTGCAGCTTCACAGATGATGACAGCAGTGTGAAGACTGCACCACAAATTAAATAACAATAAAATGAAATCAAAGTATCATTGATACAGGGTAATAAAACTGATGAGTGTAATAAATCATTACACAACTACTCCTTACGTAATAGATTACTAAGTCCTTACTAAGAACATGAAAGAGGAGTGACCAATGTAATTTGCTGGGTTTATGGGCATTATTTGGAAATTCAGGTACTTCCAATTCAGGTAGCTCCTTAGAGATCTGTCTCTTGTCATATTTAGTAGCAAAAACTAACCAGACTCCTGCTGCCACAGGCACAAAAATCAGTGTCTTGAGACATCCCCACTCAGCATGAACATAAACTCAGTGTAAACCAAAGTAGGTGGCAGTTTGCCACCCTGCACTGAGCTGTCACGTGGGGCCCAGGAGGAGCAGCTGTCACACTGCCTGTGTGAGGGACAGTGACCCCCAGCAGATGGGCAGGGTGTACTCCTGGCCATGCTAATCCTTTCACCTGTGCAGGCTGAATCTGACAAGGATCCTGCCTCTGAGCCTTGGCATTAAGGGGTTTTGCCTCTTATGGGAGGGGGAGTTCCACCAGGCCCAGGAAGAGTGTGGTGGGAAGGCTCATCTATCAAGGTGGGGTGGATGTGCAGGTTCTTCAGCTGAAGGAGAGGAGCAGTGGCATGTGTGGGGCTGATGAGCTTTTCCTGATTTCCAATGAGTCAAATAAGGTTAAATAATCCATCTTCAGTGAATTGGGTCATCAGCAGTGACCTGCCCTGGAAAAGTGGCCTCTGATGCAGAAAACCTGATGGGCTGTTAAAGAAGTTAAGGCACTTTTCATTTCCCTTTTTGCTTCCAGGGTGAAGCACAAGTTGATTAGGAACACTAAGACGATTACCTCTGCTTTGCTGTATCTCTCAATTATGCCCTAATTAATATTGATTAAAATCTGGCAAAGGCAGCTTAAAGCACCTGCAGGGGTTTTATCTTCAGTTACTTCTTCATCCAAAACCTACAGCTCTTGAACTGCACAATTCAGTCTGATTATTACAGATCCAGCTGTATCTGTGATGGCTGGAGCCTCATCCTACAAACTGCATCTTTGGTCCAGGTAATTAAGGAACGATTTGGCATGGCAGCTCTCAGCTCAGGGTCCCTGGTTGTTTATGTGAGATCCCAAGACAACAGGCTGCCAGTCTCCAGGGGGTTTAAACTGAATACCTCTCCCCCTGTACTGGGCACTGGTGAGGCCACACCTCGAGTGCTGTGTCCAATTCTGGGCTCCTCAGTTCAGGAGGGGCAGGAGTGAGCCCAGAGAAGGGCAGCAGAGCTGGGCAAGGGTCTGGAGCACAAGCCCTGTGAGGAGAGGCTGAGGGAACTGGGAACGTTTAGCCTGGAGAAAAGGAGGCTCAGGGGTGAATTTATTGCTCTCTACAACTCCGTGACAGGGAGGGTGTAGCCGGGTGGGGACTGGTCTCTGCTCCCAAGTATCCAGTGATGGAGGAGAGGACATAAAGCTGCTCCAGGGGAGGTTTAGGTTGGACAGTAGGAAGGATTTCTTCACAGGAGGTATGATTAGATATTGGAATGGGCTGCCCAGGGATGTGGTGCAGCCACTCTCCCTGGAGGTGTTTCAGGAAAGACTGGAGGTGGCACTCAGTGCCCTGGTCTGGGTGACACGGCGGTGATCGGTCACAGGTCGGACTCGATGATCTCAGAGGTCTTTTCCAGCATAATCCAGTCTGTGATTGTGTGAAGAAAGCCCTGGAGAAGCGGAGCCGTGAACTCTGACCCCCCTCCGCACCCCTTCCTCCCTGGCCCCTCGCAGTGTGTCAAGGAAAGGAGTGTTTTAAGACACAGAGAAGCGGGTCCTGGAACACCGGAATGGGAACTATCCCGGTACCGGCCCTGCCCCGGGACGGGAACTGTTCTGGGACCGGCCCTGCCCCGGGACCGGCACTGCCCCGGGTCGGGAACTGCCCCGGGACGGGAAATGTTCTGGGACCGGCCCTGCCCCGGGACCGGCCCTGCCCCGGGACCGGCCCTGCTCCGGCTCCCGCCGGGATCGGGACCTGCGGGTCTGGAGCGAGGGAAAAACAGCCCCATTCTCCGCGGGGCTTCTCGTGGAACCACGCTGCTCGGAGACAGCAATCACTACTTTGTAATATTTTTAATTATATATTTTCTACTTGTATATATACATCACGTATAGGTTTTGTTTATATTATCCACTGAAACGCACGCGGAGCGTTTCAGACTGGGGCTTGTTTGCCGCTGCTTTTAACGCTGCAAAATCGAGCTGTGGCAACCTGGAAAAACTTTGCGAGCGCCGCCTTTTATTTATTTCTCTTTATGCAGGAAATGTCCCGACGTGCGTTCCACGGCCGCATCCAAATTCCAGCCTCGCACAGCCTGACCCTTCCCATCCCGATCTCCGAGTGCTCCCCTTTGTCCGCAGCAGCTCCCAGCAGCCCGGCTGTGCTTCTCCCTTTCCCCGAGCCCATCCCGGGGCTCTCCCGGTGTCCCTGTCCGTACCAGCTCCCAGCAGCCCGGCCGTGCCTCTCCCTCTCCCCCGTTCCCGCTCCATCCCGGGGCTCTCCCGGTCTCCCGGCCTCGGTGCCGGGGGAGATGAGGGAACCCCAGAGGCTCCGCCCCTCCCTCGTGACGTCACCGCGCCGGAAGGGCCTCGTCGCGCCCGTGACGTCAGCGCTTCCTTCTTTCCCGGGGAGGCCGGAGCGAGGTAGGAGCGGGGCGGCCGCGATCGCGATCCCGATCCGCATCCGCCGCCATCCGCGCCCGGGCGGCCGCGAGAAGGGGCAGGGCGGGGATGGGGCAGGGACGGGCTGTCGCCGAGCGCGTCGCGGCTGTCGCTGAGCGTGTCGCGGCTGTCGCTGAGCGCGTCGCGGCTGTCGCTGAGCTGTCCCCGTGTCCCCGCAGGGCACCATGGGCCGCGTCATCCGCGGGCAGAGGAAAGGCGCGGGCTCCGTGTTCCGCGCCCACGTGAAGCACAGGAAGGGCCCGGCCAAGCTGCGCGCCGTGGACTTCGCCGAGCGGCACGGCTACATCAAGGGCATCGTCAAGGTACGGGCCGCGGGCCGCGGGTCCCTGCTCGGGGCGGACGTTCGGCACCGCGTCCCGGGGGTGCCCGAGCCTCCGCTCCTCCTGCAGTGCCCACAGCCCTTCGGCCCGCCCTTATCCCGGCTGTCCCGAGGTCAGGTCTCTCTGTTAATAAATAGATCACGTTCCTTGAGAAGTTGAACTCTTTTAAGTTTATGAGACCATCTCAGCAGAGAGGGCACCCTTAGCCAGCAGTAGGATTGTCTACTGGAGTTTTGCTAAGAGTAATCTGGTTTTATGTGGCCTAGGAATTCCGTGTGTCTCAGGAAACATGGCTGGGGACTTTCCCGTGTAGTTGATTGCACGTTAAAAGAAATAAAAATTAAATCTTCGGAAATGCCAAGCGATATCCCTCATTTTAGTCACGAGCAGTAGGAGCAAGGCAATGCCTGTATCTGGGGTGTGAGGGTGCTGCAGGTACTGTTCTGGGTGTCAGGGAGTTCGGAGTGCAAGCAGTGCTGCTGGCTGGGTGCTCTCAGCAGCCCTTCAGCGTTTTACAGCACAGCCTCGTTCAGGTTGTAGAGAGAGAATTTTCCTCGCCCTCACCTAACTGGGGTTGAACATAGGTAGCAAGGTTTGACTTGAACTGGGTGGTACATCGGGGATTTGGCCAACAGGGTTGGAAAAATGTCGGTAATGGACATCAGCAGTTCCTGAGCTGTCCTGGGAGACAGACACGTCTTAGAGGTGTGTCAGAGTTGCTTGTTTGTAGTCTGTAAATACATGGTTGGGTATTTTAATCCCAGTCTGCTTCAGGAACAAAACAGACATGTTTTTCCAAGTGTAAAAGAAACAATAAGTCTGTGCTTCCTTATTTAGGGGCTTCAGAAACTTTGTTTTACCTGATTGCAGAAGGTTGGGAATGCTTCAATCCTGAGGAAACAGACGGAGAAGTCACTGCCTGTGCCCAGCTCTGTCTGCCCAGAGGTGGTTGGGCACAGTGAAAGTGCATTTCTGAGTGTGGAGACTGGATACCTGCAGAATGGCAGGGATAAAACTGTTCAGACAGGATTAGCTACAGGCAGCACAATTAATCAGGCGTTATTCTGTGATCAGTGAGTGATTTGGGTTGGAAGGGACCTTAAAGTTCATCCAGTTCCAATCCCTTTGCCATGGGCAGGGACACCTTCCACTCTCCCAGGTTGTGCCAAGCCCTGTCCAGCCTGGCTATGGACACTTCAGGGATGGGGCAGCCACAGCTTCTCCGGGCAGCCTGTGCAGGGCCTCCCCAGCCTCACAGGAGGGAGGACTTGGATAGGAGGGGATGGAGGTGCTGGAGCTTGTATCACATCAGATGTGAATCTTCAGCTCGCTCGCTTTGGGGGAAACCCAGATCCCCCTGGTGTTGCAATATCACACAAAAGAATGACACTCACACACTGAGATGTCCAAGGCAAAAAAAGTGCAGTTTATTTACAGACCTCGGCATTTATAGAATTCCAACAGTGACCATGGATTGGAGGAAGAAAATCTTCCTCTCCAACCACACTGGCCAAACCAACAGTCCATCAATTCTCTCCTCCTCCAGAAAGGAATGCAGAACAATCATTATTTACATGGAAAGTGCGTGAGAAACTTTTATCTCAAAAGTAAAACATCAGAAGGCTTTAGAAGAACTTTAGAAAAACAGAGAAGAACAGGGCGACACGCTGGGAAGTTGTCCCAGAGTAGCCATGCCCTGTTCTGAGAGCTCTTTGATGGCTGCAGAGCCCCAGGCAGAGGCCGTGTCCCGCTAAGGCAGCTCTGCATTCCCACAGGACATCATCCACGACCCCGGGCGGGGCGCGCCGCTGGCCAAGATCGCCTTCCGCGACCCGTACCGCTTCAAGAAGCGCACGGAGCTCTTCATCGCCGCCGAGGGCATCCACACCGGCCAGTTCGTCTACTGCGGCAAGAAAGGTGGGGCTGGGCTGGGCTGGGCAGGGCTGGGCTGGGCTGGGCAGGGCTGGGCTGGGCTGGGCTGGGCTGGGCTGGGCTGGGCTGGGCAGGGCAGGGCAGGGCTGGGCTGGGCTGGGCTGGGCTGGGCAGGGCAGGGCAGGGCTGGGCTGGGCAGGGCAGGGCAGGGCAGGGCAGGGCTGGGCTGGGCAGGGCTGGGGCCGTCCCAGCTCCTGGGATGCTGGAGTGCAGGACCCCGCTGCCACGGGGTCTGTGGTGCCACCCTGCCGTGTTCAGCGGGGCTGTGACCCCAGCCCAGGGCCCGGAGTGAAGCTGTGGCTGCTCTGTTGCTCTTTGCAGCCCAGCTGAACATCGGGAATGTCCTGCCCGTGGGCACCATGCCCGAGGGCACCATCGTCTGCTGCCTGGAGGAGAAGCCCGGTGACCGCGGGAAGCTGGCGCGCGCCTCCGGGAACTACGCCACCGTCATCTCCCACAACCCCGAGACCAAGAAAACCAGAGTCAAGCTGCCCTCAGGCTCCAAGAAAGTCATTTCTTCTGCGAACAGGGCTGTTGTGGGTAAGGAGCAATCACTGGGAACTTGTCACTGGGCTTCTTGTCACTGAATCTTCCAAACAAGGCCCCAGTTTTAATAACCGTCTTGAAAATAGTGTCATGTGCAGGCTGGACAGTCTGTGCTCAGGTGCCTGGCTTGTGTGTTACACCTGCATTACTTTTTCATGTTGCTGACCTAGATTTGGAGAAGGTTTGACCTAGTGAGAGGACAGAAAAGTAGATGCTCATTGTCTTCAGGCTGTAGTGGAATTGCTTAGCCTGTAAGATCTGTGGTCCTTGGGGAAGGACTTAAATGGAAAATATTGCTTTTGGTACACTGAGGGAGCCTGTTGGTGGTGTCAGGTGTGTGGAGTGTTCTGGGAGGTCTGACAGGGAATGACAAAACCACTGCCAAGAAACAGAGGCTGCACCAGGTTGGTTGTGCACCTGACTGACAGCTGAGTGGCTGCTGGTGACACTTGCCTGCCTCACATGGAAGACACCAAAGGGACTAATCTGGTGTGTTACTCCAGTAGAATTGACTCAGTAAATCATGAAACAAGTAGGTATTTGACCTCAAAGTTCTTCACAGTCCCCTGAGCTCTTCCAATTCGTGCTTCACTTGAAAAACTTGATGTTGCTCAGGAAATTGGAGCAGTGAAACTCTCAGTGCTTCAGAAAGGAAGCTCAGTCCTGTGTGTAGTGGATCAGAAAGAAGCTGTAGCTCAGCTCTGATGTCAGTGTTGGTGTTGGCTGTCCTTTGCTCTGTTTGGGTGTCTCCACTGCTGCCTTTCCCTGCAGGAATCGTGGCTGGTGGGGGCCGTATTGACAAGCCCATCCTGAAGGCCGGCCGTGCCTACCACAAGTACAAGGCCAAGAGGAACTGCTGGCCACGTGTCCGTGGTGTGGCCATGAACGTGAGTCTGTCTGCAGTCAGCCCCGTCCCCTCTGCCAGTTCAGAAAAGATCTGTGGGATGTTGGGACCAGCCTGGCATGTATCTATGGATACAGGGGAGGGAAGCTTCCCAGATAGATGTGCAGCCGCAGGGTGAATTGGCAGCACTGGGTGGTGACTGCACCACGTGAGAAGTGAAGTGGTGGCTTCTCTGTCCCCTTTAATCCCTTTGTTTCCATTGACCATCACTTCCTGTGGTTACACTGCTGTTTTGCTTTCCCCCTGCACAGCCTGTGGAGCATCCCTTCGGAGGAGGCAACCACCAGCACATCGGGAAGCCCTCGACCATCCGCAGGGACGCTCCCGCGGGACGCAAGGTCGGGCTGATCGCCGCGCGCCGCACGGGCCGGCTGCGGGGCACAAAGACTGTGCAGGAGAAGGAGAACTGAGCTCCCACCCTGGGGGCCACACAATAAATTTGTACAACAGAGCTCGTGTGGAGGTGGTGCTGTCTGCTGCTGCCGTGGGGATAAAACTGGGATGATGTTCAGCGCAGGAGGTTGTGAGCGGAGATTCGGGGTTTTTTCCCCTGCCTTGGAGAGCAGGGATTCTCTCAGCCAGCACCCGAGGTCTGTAAGCTGGTCCTGCAGGCTGGAGTAACACTGCTGTGGATGCTCTTCTGCCCTGGTGCCATGTTCATGTTGGCCTGGTTCTGTGGAAGCTGAGGCCTGACAAAGCAATCAATCAATCAATCCTGTGGTTAAACTTGTGAATCTGGCTGAAGGGATACTCAATTTTCTAAGTTCATAACCTCTAACATAATGGTTTTCCATTTTTATCTTTTGGGGGTGGGGGAAGCTTGAGAGTTGCAGAACTCAGGAAGTATTTCAGCTGTTCTCACTGCAAGGTTAGGGCTTCCTTTTGGAAGCCCAATGAAAGTTGCCTAAAAATTCGAGGTATGACAGAGACTGTGCCCCCTCATCGGTTTTTGGGAAGGGCAGACAGGTTCAAACATCTCCCCTTTGCAGGCTGGGCATGATGGGGTGTTCCAAGGTGCTGCAGTAACAGCAGCAGCTCTGATGCCCACTAGGAACCTGTGTTCTTGTGAGAGAACACTAAGAACAGCTGTCATGTGAAAAGCCAACTTTTGTTAAGGGGATGAGAAAAGTAGCGGGGTTTGGTGCAAAATGGCTTTATTTACAGCTTTTCTGGACTGGCCTTAGGAGGGAAAAATCAATGAAAGGAGATGGGGCTCAGCTTCATGTCTGAGCACACCCACAGCAGGGTTCTTGTTGATCTGCAGCAGCTCTGGCTGTGCTGGAGGGGTCTGTGCCAAGGGCCAGACTTCCAGTGTGGGTATGACTTGCATTGATGGGAATCCAGTGGAACGCAAAGTGGGAAAAGTTTCTGCACCCACCTACAAAACCAGTACTGGAGCTGGCCAGGTGTCTGGGAGGGAAAGGTGATTTAAAAAACCCAAGCTACACTTTGAAGAAAGTCATCAGATCCCACTGGGGAGAAAAAGCAAAGCAAGGGCAAGTTTTGTTTCTGTTTATATTGCTCCAGTTCCATCGAAGTGAAGTTCACATCTGTTCTTGCCATGAGGTCAGAAGCTCTGGGTGCCTGTGCTCTCCTGACAGGGCCCACAGGGTAACACTCCTCCCAAACTCCAGCAGAGGAGCAGCTGAAGCATTTCATGTTCCACAGCAGTTTGCATTAAATGCACCTAAAGGACTCAGAAAACCACGGCTCCCAGCCACGCTGGGGTCTACTGCCCCCATCCATTTTCCCAGGAAGGGGGAGATGGTTGCTGACCCTTGGCTGCCTCTGCTGCTGTTCCAGGCTCTGACAGTGCCCACGGGTGTTCACAGCCACAGGGGCACTGCACCAAGTTCATCAGTAGGGAGTAATTAATACAAATTATTACAAATAAATAAATAAGAACCACATTACAGGATTTAATGCAGCTCCAAAAACATTTAATGTAAACATAAAGGATGCAATGCCAGAGGTCTCTAAATTCACACAGTAGTATGAGGATTTCAAAGATTTTTCTCCCTTCACCCAACTCCAGTTGCAACTACTATTCCAGTAAAGTCTCCTGTTATCAACATGAACGTGGAACTTAAAAAAGCCACTGTGATCCTGGGAAATGACCAGAAGACTCAAGGGGCAAAATAATCCTCCAGCCCCAACACCTCCAGTGCTAAAAGTCTGTGAAAAGAAACGTGGGGGAAGAGGGAGTAAGATAAAGCAAATTAAAATTCAGAGGCTCTAAAGAAACCAACCTTGAATGAAAAATTTAAGTAAACTGAAATATATTTTCCAAACCAAATGTCTAATTTAAGCTGTAGAATAGAGGTGGATTCCAGCAGTTTACATGACAGGGGAAGTTAAGACAATTAACACTGAAGTAAGAATAAAAAAAAAAATACCAATAAAAATATACAGGTGAATTCCTGACAAGCTTAACTTCAGGCTGGGAACACCTGTGAAAGCACTGAACAGAAAATGGGGCTGAAGTTAAGCCAGTCCCCGTCCCCTTCGTGGGCTGAGCATCAGGCAGCAGGTTCAGCTGAGCAGGGCAGAGGCTCCCTCTGAATCTGCACTGCAGAAAACAGAAATTAAACAGGCCAGGGGCACTGCAGAGGGGCAGGAGCTGAGGAGCTGCTGATCACAGGAGAGCACAAACCTGGCCGTGAGGTGGGTGGGTATCCTGGCCCGACTGAAGCAGCTCCAACACAAAAATACTTTCAAATGTAAATGAAGCACCATGAAGGCACACCAGGTTCAGTAGAAAGCCCGGGGTTCCTTCTGTGGTCTTGTCCTTCTACCCCCACAACTCATTGTATGGAATCATAGGCTGGTTTGGGGTTGAAAGGACCTTGAAGACAATCTAGTTCCAACCCCCCTGCTGTGGGAGTAATTATGTAATGTGTTGTAATTATGCTTTAATTGTGTATCATAATCAGCAACCTCCTGCTCAAACCAACTGTTTTAGCAGCATGACAGAATACCCAGTTGATTTGCTTACATGGTTTATATCCAGGATATTTCACTTCATGGAGGAACATCTCAATTCCCAACCCTAATACTGTATAGAAGACATGAGCTACTATAGATATAGTCAAACTTAAAAACCAAAGCCAAGCTCATTAGTAAAACAAAAATTATTATTATTATTATTATTATATTATTAAACCCCCTCACATTAAGATTAGCACAGTTACAGGAATCTTGAAATGAAGCAAACTTTTTTAAAGAAAGATGTTAAGTGTTCCTGCAGCATTCTCAGAGGTTGTTTCCAGTATAAGGCTTGGTTTGCTAAAAGAAAAAAAAAATTAAAAAAATATACATAACAGTGAAGCACTAAAGCTTCACTCAGAAGCTTCAAATTAGAAGGGCTTCAAATTTCCATCTACTGAAAGACCAAACAGCATTATTTTTATACTTTTTAAAGGGTGCCTTGAGAAGCACCAAGTGCCACCTAAACATGGACAGGTATCACAAATTCCATCAGAGTAACAGAACCCTCATTAACATCACCACCCCCTTCCAGCACCTCTGTGGAAGCAGAAGATCACCCGGAGGGTCACTGCCCTGGGGCTTTCCACAGCACCATCTCCCATCCCGACTGCCCAGCCTGAAGGAATCAGAAAGGGGAAGCAGTTCTGGAGGATCCACAGCCTGCCACACACTGCTGCAGGCAGGGAGGAACTGCAGAGGGAGATGCAAGGAAACTGTGAGGTAAAAAAGGCCAGAGCAAACCCATGCATTGAGTTTCTGCAAAAAGAAGGGAGGGAAACAAGCTCCAGCAGCAAGATAATGACCCTGACTGTTATGCTGAAGTTACCAGGTATCTATCAAATCCAAGGGAAATGCTTCAGGCTGTATTTTCAGCTAATGTAAAAACCACAGGAGCCCAAACTCTAAAAGGTTTCAGGGAGTCGGGTGATCAATATATCATTACAGCCTCCACAGAAGTTAAATTAAAAAATGGCTTTTTTTGTCCTGTGGCATTAACAAATTCTCAGGGAGAAATGTGAGAACAGAAACATTCGTGGGAGTTGTTTTACATTTTTGCTGTCTTCATCAGAAGCTGCTTCTCCCAGTTTACAGCAGCTCCCCACCCCCTGATCTGTTGGGATACATCCAAAGTGTACCCTAAATTCTCAGTTTTGCCATCACATCGATATCCAGAGAATTCACACTCATGTCCACTCAGCTGGGTGACATTGACTGAACACACCAAGGATAAACTCAGGTGCTACAGCATCACAGAACTGGAAGGGTTGGAGGCACTTCTGGAGATCACCCAGTCCCATCCCCCTGCCAAGGCACCTGGGGCAGGTGACACAGGAATACATCCAGGTGGGTTTGGAATGTCTCCAGAGAGGGAGACCCCACAGCTGTTCCAGAGCTCTGCCACCTTCACTGTAAAGTTGTTCTTCCTCATGCCAAGCTGGAACCTCATGTGTCATCTGCTTCCATGTCTTGTTTAAAGTTGTTTTATTTAAAGTTAGTACCACTAATTTGCCACTATTTTCCACCTTCTTTGGATATTTCCAAGAACAAACTTGGGGAACCAGAGGTTTCCAGTAGCTCTCCATTGCACCCACCTCATGTTCCTTTGGGAGATGGCCCTTGCCCTGGCAGAGCAAAGCAAGGGGCACGTGGCAGGCACAGGGGTCACAGCAGCTCCCCAGCAGCTCCCCCGGCTCCTCCCGGCCTGGAATGGGACAGGACACCTGGAGCAGCTGCCACTCCCAGAGCCTCTGGCCCTCACAGGCACGAAGGTGATGCCAGGAGCGTTCCCAGCTTGTCTCCAGCCACTGCAGCACCATCAAACCAACCTGTGGGTGCTACAGGAGGTTCAAAGGCAGCAGCAAACCTGCCTCAGCTCGAGGACACCCCAGTTTTATTTTTTGTCTTCATCACAGCGAGTCTCCTGCATCAACAACTTGGTTATATTGTATTTTAATAAATTCAACACAAGAGGCCTCCACTAGCCCGTTCTTCAGTTAAGTCCACATTTTATTTATGGTTTGCTGTTGGTACTTCAATCAGATTTATATATACATAATCTAAAACCTACATCAAAACCATGTTGACTGCTCTGAAGACCAAGAGAAGTGACACGATTGAAGTTTTCTTCCACAGCTCTATGGTAAGTCTACATTCCCACAGCAGGTTTTTGGTTCAGGTTGCAGAAGTGTTCAGAAAGCCAATGCCAGGTCTCTCTCAGACTCGGAGTGGGAGGGTTACAGTTCTCTTTCAGCATTTCAGTCTTACACACAACCACAGTAGCAATCAGTAACATTTTTTTTTTTGTTCTAGATAAACACCTGGGTTGACCGACCTGCAGAATCCTGGCTTTTCACATTCCCACATCTCTCCCTTTCTAAACCCTCACCGACACAGCTGGAAACACCAAGTCCCTCCCTGCGACTGCTGCGTTATTTGAACATTAATTGTGAGAGGATCTGATGCTCCCTCACACTGGAGGCAGCACGAGAGGCTGAGGAGAAAAGCGTGTGTGAGTCCCCACGGTGCCACCTGAAAACCGCCAGTTCCTTCCCTCGGATGCAAACACAGGTACCTCACAGGATTCCATTTATCCCCAGGGAGGCCGGGGCTGCCCGTGCCTGCCCAGCAAACAGCCCCAGCAGGTGTTTGTGCACCTCGGCCCGGCCCAGGGCGGCTCTGACACGGCCGCAGCCGCTCCGGGCGGAGCCGCCGGCAATGAACGACAAGAGGTAGAAAATATTCACAGAAGCAGCTTGCCAAGGCCCTCGCTCAGCCCACTCCCTGTCTTTATTTGCTCAGAGGATTAGACTTGGTACAGATCTTAGAGAAGAAGAATAGAAAATGCTTTACATGCTACTTAATCTGAAGTTCCTGCTTGGAGCAGTTCCTGGTGCCCGGGGAGCCCTGTGGCTCAGCACAGGTCCCACCGGGAAGGCTCTCGAGCTGCTGCCAGAGGGGTGTGTGGGGCCAGGCAAAGCACAGCATCTCCAGCTCCCCAGGGATTTCACACAGCACCACCTCTCCCTTCAGCAAAATATTCCCATTTCTGCTATTTCACCTGTGCTTAGTCAGGCACAGGGCAGGCAGATGGAATTGGTGAGTATCAGTAAGTCCTGAAGAACTAAGCTTCACATTGCTAAGCTTTGGAATTTGCTTCCAGAAGACCTTCCGAGGACTTTAAAGCACCTACCAGATATTTAAATACAATCAAGTATATTAGAGTGTCCAAGTTTTCAATCAGCCTTCTTTTCCAGAGTAGATTCCAGCAAAACCTACTGTTTTTATTCACCTGTAGAATAATGGTTCAATACAGAAAATGAAGGGAAAAATACCCCAAACAACAACCAACCAAAGAAACCCAGTAACCTACAAGCTATTAGAGTTCCAGACTGCCATCAGTAGCACAAAGCTTTCCTATCTCACATAAATGAGAAGATTTAAGAGATGACAAAGCCCACCTGGTCAAGGCTGTGGCTGCTGCTACTGCACTGTGAAAGGCTCCAGGCTGCCTGGCAAACTTGGGGTCTTTGGGGGTTTTTGTTGCAGCAGCAAACAGCAGGACAGCAGGTATAGGTAAAAACAGGAGGTAAACAACCATCATGGCAAGTGAAGGGATTTGAGTCCAAGAAAATACAAAAATATTGAATATAAAAATGATCCTTGCAATCCAGAGCAAAAAAACTCTAAGAAAGAATCTCAAGAAATGATGGACAGGAATTTAAGAGTGAGGGACAAGAACTGAGCAGCACTTCAATAAATAAAGCTACAAAAAAGGCCAATACCTTTAAAAGCTGCACCTACAGAGGTACACTACAGCAAAGGAACAGAACTGCTCACTTAATGGCTCAGGTGAAACCACACTTGGAAAGCATTCATCCAGCCCTGGGCATTGTATGAAAACAGGAACAGCACATCACAACAGAAATGTGGATCAAGGAACAGTTTACAGGGGAAGATCAAACATTTAAAGATTTTGCTCTGGTGTGGACTGAAGGGGACATCACTGCAAAGGCAGACTGTGCAGCTCACACCACTTTGGGCAAAATACACCAACTGACTGGAATAGCAGTTGCAAATTAAGAACAAAAATTAACATTATCACACATTTTCAGTACTATAGAAACAGAGAAGGGAATGATCTTATTTTCCTGCACTGGATGTTTTGCTATGGTCAAATTGTGGATGAAGTCACAGAACCTTTTTCCTCTTGTTTTCATTACTCAAGATTATCTAATGGTTAAAAACTAGAGGACATTTTTTGCACATTATTTTGACCACTGAACAATGACCCTGTCATTTCAGAATTGTGCTGATATGATTTAAGGCTATATTAAATTCTTCCAAGGAAACAGCCTGTAGGTCAGTTTTATTATCAAAAAGTGGCTTCAAGGAGTTCTAAAGCTAAAAAGTACAGAGTTGGGTATTTAAAAATCTGGTGAAAAGTTAGCCCTTATTCAGGAGTGCTTTTTCCTTCAGAAACTGGTTCCCCCATGCTTGTTTTGATTTGTCTGCAAACAAGAGCTCTGTCTTCTGTGCCACCCGCTGACTGAGCTGGCTTGACCCCAACATATCACCAACTTCCACTCCTACAGTGCTGAAATCAACTGAACTCGCACAAATGCTGCTGAAATCCACGGATCCACCACAACTTGCATTAGAAAATCAGAGTGCAGGATGGGGATGTCTGAATTTAATGGCTGGAATCTCTTGTCAACACACTTCCAGACACAGCCTACCTGAACAGACACTGCAGGGGTGGGGCTGTGCACTTGCTCTTATGAAAAAATGACACAGGAATGGTTATTGGACACTTAAAAACAGCCCAGGGGAAACTTCTATACCTTAGAAATGAAAGGAAATTCATGGTAAGAACCTTAGGAAGTTCCAGTGTGAAAAGCAACAGTGCTCAGGCTGGGTTAAAGCCCTTCCTCCAGTCTGGAACGGAGGGCAAGTCTCAGCCAAACTGTGATAACATGGCAAGCCCAACTGGAAGGCAGGGACAGGGACACCCTGGAATGGCACAGAGGGCACACACAGATCACTCTGATCCCAGCTGCCAGCCAGGAGAAATGCACCAATGCCATCTTCCTCACCAGACCACCTGCAAGGAGAGCAGGAATCCTGCAGGAGGAAGCAGCTGGGACCCTTTCACTTTGCTTTCTGCCACTGCAGCAGCACACAGTTTGTACAGGACACTTCTACTGCTCCCAGAATGCCTCTTCTGTCTGACTCTAGGCAAGGCAGGTGCAGACTTTATTCCCAAGAGCTCATGGCTGTGGGAAAGTGGTATCATGAACACGATGGAGAGCATGAAAAGAAGACAGAGAGCCAAAATCACTGTTGTCCTGATTATTCTGTGCTGGAGCAGAGCCACAAATGGGAAACTCCCACACCTGTCCTAAGAAATGTGAGGTTGGCATCAGCATCTCACCTTCCCAAAAATAAAGGTGTGTCTTTCATCACAGGGGAGAGAATTTGCTTTCAATGTGGATTTGAAAGTGTGGGCTAACAAAGTTTAACTAGGATATTTAAATGCTTAATTGGTTACTCTGCAAATATCCCAACAGGCCACTTCTTCCTCTAATTTATATGGTCAGTTTTTAGCTTTCATTTTTAGTTAAATCCATTGCACTGAAAGGTTCCCTGCAATGCCCAGTAACTGGAACTCATGCCATCAAAAACATGGAGCCACTTTGCCCTGACACAGTTCATCAGCCTATTCATTTCTGGCAAAAGACTTAAGAGGTAGACAAAATTTATTGAAACCAAAAATGAAGTAAATTGCTACAGCAGCCAATTTTTGCCCATTTTAGCTTTGGCAGAATGGCTAATCTCATTCTCTCCTGGATCTCAGGAAATATACAGGAAGTGTTGGAACCGTAAGAGCTTTTTCATGATACATATGCTAAAACACACAAGCTAGGCACAACAGAGTGGCTGAGAAGGCATAATAGCAAATATGATAACACAAATCTCTCATGTTGTCTAAAGTTTCACTCAGGAAAAAAGAAAAAAAAGGAAGTCAATGGGGGAATTTAATTTCTTTCTGGCTCAATGTCAGCAAGATAGACAAGCTTGAAAAACAGAGAACTCAAATTTTCAGAGCTGGTAGTCAGCTGGGAAAATAATGTGAAAAATTCCAAGCCAAGCAGAGTCTGTTCTGTTTGTCCATTCCCACAAGTTTGGATCCTGCAGGACACACAAGCTTTGACTGAACCCTGAGCCATGTCTTTCTTGTCAAAGGGGTAACACAGGTGCAGGTGACCAACTCTGTGACCAAAATGTAGCACATTTACTGACAGACAAACAGTGACTGAATTCTTTTTACATATGGCTGTACTATTTTTAACACTGACAGTAGCAAGTGTTAAAAGCTTAATTTAGTCACTAAACAACCACAATCCAAATACAAGATGGAGAAATTCTGCTCAGTAAGGTTATGGATTTCCCCCAAGGTCAAACTACACACTAACCCCGACTCAACATCACCTATGGATTTTCAGTTTCTATGTATTCCACGTTACACCGCCAGGAACACGAGGAATTGCTTTACTGTTTATTGGCTCATTTTATGGAAGACCAGAGATTCCCTAGAAACTGTTCTAAACAGAAAACAGGACTGAAATCAGTGATGGGGGAATTAAATCTTTAGGCACTTTGAGGGCTACTGCTTTAGTGTGCCATCACCAACGAGGTATCGCCAGGTGCACCGCCTGAAAGTCACCTGCCAAAATGCTGCGACAGAAACGTGCATATCAAACTTTTTGCTTGTACAATGTTTGTTAAGAAGTACAATTCAAAATGGTTTTGCCCAGAGTGAAGAAAACACTGCACCTTACACTGGAGCTGCCTGTTTAAAAAGCAACAGCTGCAGCAAACAATTTGGGTTTACCCTTCTTCATGTCACAAAGATGCACAATATCCTCAGTTTGCTGCCTGGAAAACAACTGCCACTGCAGCCATTCCCAATTCTAGGGCAGGGCTGGGTATGGCTGGAGAAAGCCACAGCCTTAAAGTGTCACAGGTTTGACATGTCTCTACAATCATTGCACTATTAAAAGCAAAGACATTTGGCAAGGCTGAACTAGCACATTATATATTTTACCTATATAGTACAAAATACGTAATAATTGCCTCTGAGATAGCTTGTTTAACAATTACTGGTCCAAATAAATATTTCAACTTGAGAACTCAGGGTAGAATTTTTTAGTTAAAACCTTCAACAAGCATCCCCAAACATAAATGGGAACACGTTATCCAAATGTACTAAATCCAGGTAAAATGGTATTACTAAAAAACTATGAAAAAAATCTGAATTAATTTGAGCACTAGGAAAAACATGGAAGCATAAAAGTGATCATCGCTACACAGCATATTCAAAAATCTTCTGTGTCCCTCCCTTGTTACACTAAATGCCTAAGAATGCACTTGGACTGAATTTTCCATTGTTCATTTCAAAACTACAGACCTTTAATTTGATAAGCAGCTTTGTTTCTATCAACTCATTTGTAAAAAACACCATCAAGCTTGTGCTCTTAAATATATATATGTATATATAAAAACATACAAAAAGTACAAGATAAATCACATTAAGAAACTTTTACAGTGTAATTGTCCTGATTATTTTATTCTTGAGGGCCAATTTTTTCTTTTTTGTGCACAGAATCTCAATGTGACTGTTGTTCCAGAATTCAGCATAGTGCCACTGCACAGAATTCACCTTTCTGTGCAGTCCATTAAAAAACAAAACCCCAAAAAACAACACACACCACAGGACAAAACATTCTTCTTAAATCAAATTCTATTTGTGAATTCAGCAAAATAATTTCTATAAAATAAAACAGCAAAATATTTAAATAGTATAGGGTGGGCTGTATCTGTTTTGCAGGGGTATTTGGTTTTTAGACAGGTTCCAAAAAAATTACACACATTCAAGTTACCAATTTTCATTTAAATACAGTATTTACTGATGCGTTTAAGTCTTTAAACAAATGTTTATTCTGGAATAGAGATACCTCAGAATTGTATTTGACTAACCAGTAGTTTCTTTTATATTTAAACCCTGCTTCTAATGTTAAGATTTTCTGTATAATGGATAAAGAGCTAAGACAATTCTCGCTTTCAAGTAGAACTGTGAACGAGCAGAAAACCAGCAAGTTAACTTGGTGCAGTGGCACTCACAAGTACTCTGTGATTTTGTTGACTTCCACTTCACTGGGATGCAGTAGAAGGAAAGTGTTAGAAGTTTATCTAATAAGCTCTACCAAAGAAACAAAACAAGCACACCAAATACAGTCTATTATGCTCCAGGCATCCTGGCATAGCAAATTTTTGCATATTTGTTTTAAATCTTTTAAATTCCTATTACTGAAAACTAAGTGTTCTTTATCCCACCCAGAGAGAGAACTGTCAAACATCAGATGTGAGGAACATATGTGAAACTGAAAACCACTTGTCACATTTTCCCTCCCCATTTTATAGTCTAGGTGTAAGAAGAAAAAGTTCTGAGCAATACAGTTGTCACATTGGGACAACTGCTGTCACGTTTGTTTTTTTTTTCTTTTTTTCCCCTCATTGGCTACACTAACTTGGTGTGAAGCCATGCTAAATGTTACAGCATAACTATAGCTTCAAAGTGATTAACCTAATACCAGAATGAAAAAGGCAATGAAAAAAGATCTAGAAACAATGTTACATCACCAATTTTCCACATCAACCAAATAATTAAAAGGTTACCAGCCATTACGTTGCTCATAGTAAAATCGACTCCAGTGGCAAAGAATTAACATGAAACTATTTTTGTGGTTGACATGGATAGGCTTTTTTTGTAAAGGAGTTGATCCAACTGCCATGAGGCAGGCAACACTGGTTGCAGAGCGCAGCAGATATATCAAGAAATTATTTTTTTGTTTTTGTAGATCTGTGAGTCTCATCAAGACAAAAAAAAATGTTTCTTGCTCAAGAATTAACAGTCAAACATTAATATACTATATACACCTTTGCCATTTACACATTAGCATCAGGCCATTTATTACAAAACACTATACACTTTCCACTGCAGGCGGGTTATATATTGACAGCAATTTTCTGCAGATAAGACAGTGAATAGACTCTCCACTCCATGTTGATTAGGAATAGTTTTTCTAGTTTTAAATATTAGCCAGACACAGAGAAAAGTTGGACTGTAAGGCCTGGGTGCACAGTCTTGATGGAGCAAGTTAATTGATTATGTGCATTTCACTAATCTTTTGTCTGAGGCGGGGAAACTTCTTCACTGCCTTCGTAGTTTTCTTGTGCTCGTTGGCCAGTTCGCTGAGGGTTGTTCATATGATGTGCTGCCGGGCCCGTATATGGCTGTCCATGCACGTGGTTATTCTGCAACAAAGCACACACATTTCAAAGGGATTTAAACCTGTGGGCTGTCTCCTGACTCCCTGCTTTCCCCCTTTCCACTCAGACTACTGGGAAGTATCCTCAGGCACACCAACTTCTCATGTACCTACATCAGTCTGAACACACACCCCAGCTGCTTCATTCCTCTGATTCACACCTTTCACTTACCTTGCCGTTTACATACAAGGGAAACAAACTTTCAACTTGTAAAGATAAAAACATCAGTTGAAACAGTAATCTCAGCTTTTGAATCACAAACAGTTACATGCAAAGCAGAAGCAGCAAGAAAGGAAAAAAGGAGACCAAGAGAGGTTGCCTATGTGCTGCCACATTAAACCGTGCACGTATTTTATTAACAGATTCAACCAGCTTGACTTTTTTTTTCCCTAAAACAATGGAAAAAGCAAACCTGTGTTTATGCAGCAGACTTGAATTTTTAAGGGGGAAACCTCAATGTTACAGAACTGAACGAAATCTAGACCAGCAGTTTTCTGTAAATGCTCTGCCCCCAGTTTAAAAAGTCACATACAGATCTGGCAAACAAAACCACCTAATTTATCTACTGTTTGCAGAGTTTGTGGAGAAACCAAGAGTATGAGGATTGTGTGTGTGTTAGTGAGAAATGCCGTCTCTTGCAAGAAAGTGAACACGTGACAAGGGCAGTGGTGAGGTTACGGTTGTGTCTGAACTCGGGAGCTCAGGAAGGAGTGGGAAAATCTGCATGACTTACCAACTGCTCTGCTGAGAACATCAAGTAAGGAAAGCAAGATGGAGGGGAAAATGGATTTGGGCAGGAAAGGAAATTAAATTAGCAGATTTGGAATAAACAAAATGAATTGGAACAAAAAAATGGCAACTAAGTGAGGGATCTAATAATTTAGTCAATTCAATAAGGAGACCCTGGCTATGATTTCTTCCAGATCTGGCTTTCCACTGGAAAGTATTAATAAAGCAGCCATTTAACATAAAAACAGATTTGGATTTTATATATACTTAAGATCTAGAGATCACTGCTCATAGCATGAGTTACATGGCAACAAAGCCATCTGCTTTTTTCAAAAAGCCTTCCAGTTATCCAAATGCAGGCCTTGAGACTTGATTTTATATTTGAAAGCAAGAAAGCAACTCACAAAATATTAGCAATGTAAATAAATACAACAGAATCAAATTCAGTATGCACTAGGCTGGGATGGCATCAATATCTTTGCTCTTTCTGTGGATGATTATTCCCTGATCTGATAAAATTCTCACCTGAAGCTCTGATAGTGAAACTACTCCTGGTGAAATGGAGGTGTACCTTTATTTCTCCCAACATGGTATTTGACAATAACATACTTCTGGCTAAATGCCTATAATTTAAGTCACCATAAATGCTAAAAAAAAAAGCAAACCTGAAACTCTGAATAAATACTTCAACTCAGAGCTTTTACCTGTTGATACTGGGAACCAGGTGAATGGGGATACAGTGGGGCATCTTCAGGTGGAGAAGACTCGTGTTCATCTGGGGCATCAGGATCATCTGGTTCCTAAAGTTTGAAACAGCTCATTTAATTTACTTTTTTAAAACATACTACAATTCTTCTAGCCTGAACCAATCCTATGTGCAAGTGCTTGTTTCAGATGTGCTAGAGTCATGTTTTTGACATTTAAATTTCATCCCACCCTGTCACCTATAGCTTGTATTGTACTAAATAAAAATTCCCTCTATCAATGTATTACTGGAAATACAGACCCATTCATAATCTACTTCAAATGGTCAATTTCTATTGCATACTGCTAATTCTCCAAGTGACAGATGTCTATAGGAACAGTAATAAAAACTGAAAAGCAAAAATACAAATCCATACTTATAAAGTACATATGAAGTGTGTTACCTCTTAAATGAGTGGAGACTGTTGCTAGGATTAATTATTTACAGAAGCACTTCACCTAATTTCTTAATTGAAAGTCAAATTCATTCTTTACCTCCTCTGGGCAGAGTTCACAAGCCTTTGCAAGAGTCATTCTAGCACTGTGTGACCTCTCTAGGAAGTAGCCATTTGATGTTTCATTGCTCTGTATTGGTGGAGACCAATTATTGTAGGTGTATTGGGGATTGCCAGTGTATGGTCTACGCTCCAGCTCATCTCCAAGCCATTCCACTGCCCAGGTCCATTTTCTCTTCAAATCTCCATTGCTCTGCAGATGGAAAATGAACAATTCACCATTATTTCCCCTGTTCTTGAAAACAGAAGTATATTTTCCTATACATCAGCTGTCAGAGACCACCAACCTATCTGCTGCTGCTAAGAGTCAGAAATATCCTTTTTTTCCCCAAAGAAAACTTCAAATTTGAAATGAAGTCTGCAGATTTGCAGCTGCATCACAGCTGCAAACTAGTGTGAATTTAATCAGATTGCTTTCAACCTCTTATAATGACCTTCTCACAAAGAAGGTTCAAATGAATTGTCCTTGGAAACTGTAATTTAATCGAGGTGTTATAAACTGAATAATGGTAGGGCTTGGTTTGGTTTTTTTTAAACGAAGAAGTGGAAAAAAAGCAGCAAGAAACAGAATAAAAGGTATCACCTGAAGGATCTGGTAAGCTACAGGGCAGTTGCTGAAGAGAGCTACCATGCACTTTATACACTGGTAAGCTCTTTTCTGATAATGATTCTTCGAGCGCTGAATGGTGTCAAAGAGTCCATCCCTGTCATCTGGGATTCCCTTAAGTGCATTGTGAATCCTAGAAAAAAACAAACCAGAACAAGGACAAAACTTTAAGTGTTAAAGAGTTTTAGCATTTGAATTAAGGCTCTATATACAAAATATAATTATAAAAGGGACAGTTGATGTTCTGACTTCTGGTGTTAGTCAAGAGGTTGTTTTTTTTTAATCAGAAAATTACCCTGACATGTCAGTATTTAAACTTAGTTTAAAAATTACCAAACATTCTAAAAATATAACTGAACAAGATATATAAAAATATGTAAGTATGATTCATTTTAGTCACAATAATCAACTTTAAGTTTAATTTTATTACTGAAGTATCTACTGCATTTACAAATCAGCCCTGTTAACTCAGTAGGTCCTTACAGAATTCAGCTACATCCTCAGCAGAAGGGTTACATGCACTCAGTTATGCTTCACAAAGACACCATTTTACATGCAGCTGCTCTGAAGGGGAATGAATGGTACATATTTGTGCATAGGGTAAGGGACTTGGGCATTCCCTGGAACTAAGCCCAGTTTCTGTGCCTTCTGCTCTTGAACAGGGCAGAGGAATTAATTGCTACCCTGAAACTGTGCAAAAACTGAGAACTGACATACTTTTGGCTTTGAAAAAAAGTCAGAGGGGCACAGAACCCACACTGGTGTCTCAAAGAGCTACACTCATGGCATGGCCCTCTTTCCTCATAGCCCTGGCAGCTGTCAGCCCAGGCTCCATCTATAAAGCAATGGGGAGCTTGACTTCAGTGAAATTAATTTAATGGCCCTTGTACCATTCCAAACTTGGCACTTGAACCTGTCAAATGAAGAGAAATTTAAGAGAGTGGGTCTGACGCCAGCAGCAGTGATCCTGCAGTACCAGAGGACAAGTTGCCCCAAGGGATGCACACTGCCCAAGGTCAGCTCAGACTCGTTTTCCAGGAGTTACAAGACACCATTTACAATGAACAATTTCACTGTTTCATGGTGGTTTGTTGGGTTTTGGGATTTGTTTGTTTTTTTGAAAGAGAAGACAAAGATCATTAAAATAATGATCAGATAATTCTCTGATTATCACAGCAAAACCAAGAACAGGGCAGAGACAAGTACTTTAAGCTATGGCCTGAAGTGGCAGCAAGAAGTAGAGGATGACTGGAGCTGGCCATTTAATACCCTCTGTGCAAGCCTAACACAATTCCACAGAGCAGTGCTACTCCTGACACTGCAATGGGACATGGAGTGATGTACTTCCCCAGGGCAGCCACACCACAAAATTCCACCTCCTTCATACCCTGCTATTCCAAATACAGCATTATCCCCACAACCACGTCCATGATTTCTCACCTGTAGTTCAACCCTAAAAATCCATTATTTTACTTCATATCTATTAAAGTATGCCCATCCTCCAGCATTCTGTGGACTTAACTCATGGAATCATTTGTTTATCAAGAAGATAATATAAGCTAACTGCATGATATATGCATAGCAAGTCCCATAAAGAAAATTATGAAATCCCTACAACTCAGTCATCATATTTTGGAGTGTGGTCAAGCCAGACCACCATCTCCTTTGAGTCCCTCCTAAAATAAGCCCAGGCAATTGGCAACATTCTAAATGAGCAGTCTGTTTCCACAGGCTAAGGACAGGAGTCTGCTCCCATACCCAACAACTGTGCTCCCATTCAAAGTATTTGAAGTGTCTTATGAGGCACAGTTGGAAATGATTCAGTAAATCCCATACTACCTACAACTGCTTATTATGAAACAATGACATTTTGCATCACTGACAGGTAGCACATTGATGACATTTGTGTTATCTCACCTACTACTTTCATATTAAACTTCTGAAAATTTGACTGTTCTCACAAATAGTATTTGCAGTAATTACAATTTTTAATAACTTTCAAAAGCTTTTTTCTGCAGACTGAATTTAAACTGGATTACTGTGTAATACGCTGAAGTTAAAATTCTCTTGAAATGTGATCATATAGAGAACACCTCTATGTGAAATATTCTTTTCTCCCACATTCACATTTAATGTGTGTCTTGGTACCACTCCTACACGTGGTGTGCTCCTGAGCGAGCCCAGGCTGTCACTGACCCACCTCAAGGGGATGCTCCTGTGAATCAATCTGAGCACTTCACAGGGAAGAGCACTGAGTTTAACCTAAACAGCACATTCCCTGGTATGTAAGAAATCCTGGCTTCATAGCAAACTTCTCAATAGTAAGGAATGTGAAAAATTGTACTTACCTCAAAATTTCATATAAGAACACAAAAAAATTGCCTTATTTGTGAATTTTGATTTAATACCTACTTAAACCTATTGAAAGGATTAGCAAGAGAACCACTGGAAAAACAATCTGTACAGAAGAATATTGAATTATAAAAGGGCAGGTAAATACTGACCTGTGAGTTTGCCAAGAGTCCTCAATTAACAGGATTTGCAGAAGCAGATCCAAGTAAGGTCGAAGCTCATATGTGTATGAATATGCAACCTAAAAAGTGAAAATGCAGAGAACACAAAAAAGCATTCCTTGAGGCAGGCAGCTTACACAGTGAAATACAAGAACACAATTCATTTGAAGTTTACTGTATTTCAAAGGACATTTCAAGATACAATACTTCTTTTCTAGAAAGTGTTGGTTGTGTCAGGAATTTTGCAGGTTGCAATTTCATTTGTTTTCTTTTTAAATAAAGTAGGTTCTGTAAAGGACAACATGTTTCTTTATGACTTTCTGACAGAGCTGATCTAAAGCCCCAAGCATGATATGCTGAAGAAAGTACCTTAAAAATACCTATAGAAAAGGATTTTAAAATGGCACATGTCATTGATATTGCTACTTTTAGGCAATGTGTACAAAGGTTGTCTTCATAGGTTGTCCTAAAATGTAAAATACATGGCTAGCAAAATGTCAATAAAGTGATTTTCATTGATTCTTTCAAGTGTCAAAGGGACACAGAAAAATGTGATGTTACATGAAAAAAAAGTACAAATATAAAGATGGGCTAATAGAAGTAAAGAATTTTATTTGGAGTGGAAAAGTGTAACTGACCTTACAGAGATTACAACGGAAATATAAGACAGTATCAAAGATTCTTTGCTGAGTCTGAAGACAAATACGTTCTGCAGACTTGTAAAAAAACCTTAAGAACATACTGGAAATAAATACAAGGGAGATCCAGCTTCCCATGTCATCACAAATCTCATTTATGGATAATGACAGAAAGCTTTAGCAGATGCTTTTGAAATACACAAAGACCACCTCAGCCTGCTTTCCATCCTTAACACATCATTCCTGACTTGTTAAAGGTTGATTGCTTCCCTAAATTCATATAGCACTTCTCACAGTTCTCCAATATAATGTACAGACCTAAGATTGTAAATACTGACAGAGGATGCCATCTTGAGGAAAGTTCATTTATCAAGCACCTGTTCAGTATTTAATACAATATTCTTACATATAAATGCAGAATCATTCACATTTTTATTCCCATCTTTCTCCTAGCTTTTTATTTTTACCTGCCAAAGTAGTTCACTGAGGACTGTGGAAGAGAACTGAGGATTCTCCCAACAGCAGAAACGAAGCAACTTGATGGTCTCTTCAGAGTTGCTGCAATCTTCAATAATTTTCTTTACATAACTAGTTCTCACAAACAGAATGTCTGCTACATTCTGCTGAAGTGCCATTATAGGTTGAGATAAATTAGGATCACCATAAGGGTTGGCAAGTGGGGGATTACCTGGAACAAACAGTTATTACAGATTAAAAGGTGTTGAAGTACCTTCAGTGTAGACACTCCAAAATACAAACTGGTGTAACTCATCAGAAAACGTGGAGAAAAATCACAAACCCTCCCTTAAGAGCTGACTTTCTTTGAAAAAAAATAGTATGAAATAACTAATTTTTATGTTTGTGAAGCTTGACACTTGCTGCCTGAGAGAGCTACTTCTCCCTCTCTGATAAGATTATGCAGTGACAATCAAGGTACAACAAGTGACAATCAAGGTACAAGCTGGAGATATGTTCACATGTAAGAGGAGAAATCACTGAGATTCCTCAGAGAAATCCTCTTATGTCCTGCCTTTATCTACCTCACTGCTTGTGTAACACAGCCCAAGCTGTATTTTAAGGACACAACGTCTGTTTACTTTACAAGACAACGCAAAAGTGTTCAGAGGAATATCTATGCTGGAACAGTCCCATCTGAACCTCTGGAGTGTAGAGAATAAATATACTTTTGTAATTAATGTATCTTATTTAGTCAGCTTTATTCTGTGTAGTGAAAGAATATTGATTTGCTCCTGATGTTTCTAAATTTAGCAGTGTTCTGAGTTATTGTTTGAAGATGCCCAGAAGACTAGGAAGAACTTTTCTAGCTCCATAAGCTGAAACAAAAAATAACTTTATTATGCAAATAGTAATCATAGTTAGTAGTCAAAGTAAAGCTCATACAAGTATTTTTTTTAGTGCAATATTATGAATAAAGTGAATATACAACTATTTTTCACTGGCAGAGTATCTTTTCAGTTTAAGCTTCAAGTAATGCACTGAAAAAAACCTCAACCAAAATTGCCACATGATTCTGAAGCTTATTACAGCACAGTAAAATTTTCAGTTCATTAATCTCACTATAGCACAGTCTAGCCTATTGACTTTATAGCCTGACACATCAAGCTGTAATCAGTTTGCCATTAAACAGCTTCTCTACAGATTTCTAATTAGGCTTTCTAAAATATGCTTAGCAGAACGTGTCCAGATACAGGCTATAAAGTCCACAGGGCCCAATATCCTGTCACCATTTCTCAAAAATAACTGCACTCTATTCAGCTACTGGAAATGTTAATGATTTACACTGTGGTTAATGAATTTCTAGCTGATTCTTTATCTTTCATAAATTGAAGCTTTGGCTTCTGTTTGCTGTCTTGAGTGTGAATGAGCATCAAATCATATTCAATACCTACCCAAAAACAATGCAACATCTCTTCAGTGGTAAAAGCATCATCAGTTACCTCAAAACCTACTGTGGTGCTTTTGCTGTATAGATTTTTTTCCGCAGTCTGTTCTTTTATCGCCTACTCAGGATAAAAAACATCTTTGGACAACTCTTTAAAATGGGCTTAAACTATTTGAAGAGCATTACTATTTTGTAATGAACAGCCTCCTACTTTACTAAAATTTTCCCTGTATTTTTAAGGAATAAGCCAAGCCAAGCTGCATAAAATACAGAACAGATTTCTGTCTTGGTCTTTTTAGTATAACAAATCAGTTTTGCTTATGACAAACAGATCTATTTCTTTCAATGAAAGGAGCTGCTAAACATAAAAAGAAAACATTTTTTCAGCTGATCCACTTTATGAATAATAGCTAAACATGCAGAAAAAGACATTACTGATTTAGTCAATGGATCTCAAGCAAACTGAGAATTCACTGTACCATTGATAGAAGACTGCATCCGCGATGAGACATTGCAACAGCGGATCAGCTGTGACACCACGGTGTAGAGCTTCCCCAGCTCAGCATACTGGTATTTAATTGGAGGGCCTGGACCTTCATCCAGAGCCACAAGCATGAAGGTTGCAGGAACATTTAGTTTCAGAAGTTGTGTCTTCTCTGCTACACCTTTATGGGGCAGGGAGGAAAAAAAAAAATCTTGTTTCTGGCACTGAAAATATTTTTAGAGTTTTTTAAAAGAGAAATAACAGGAGTTTGCATGACTCGCAACTTTTTAGTTCTTGGGTTCTATTAAAACCTCATTTACACCTTCTGGGGAAAAAATAATCAAGTCAATAAAGATGCACAAGGAAATTATATACAGCTGAAAAATCACATTGAAGGAGAGTTGTAAATGACCAGTTTCTTCACAGTGCTCATTAGCACATAAGTAACACACAAGTAGCATCTGTGTAAATAGCAAAGCCTCAGAGAAGTCTTTTGGACAATAAATTAATCCTTTTACTGTGAGGCCCAGGACAGAAAAAACAACCCCCACAGTGTATTTTGTTATTTTTCTATCATGTCCTAGATACATCAATCACAAACTTAAGACATTTCCAACTGTGCCACACAATGTAACAGATGTAAATTAAATGACAAAATAAGTAAGAAAATCTCCAAAACCCCAACCAACCAAAAAATCCCAACCTACACCTGGTTTTACTGCAAGAACACCTTGCACATACTACACAAGTACTCACCAGAAAAGCCACTAAGACCCTTCTTGCATTCTGTTTCTTATTTTGCTTTAAAGTAATGATTTTTCATACATTTCCAAGTCTTCTCTTATTCTGAAACACAACTGGACCTTACCTTTCATCTTTCTGCTAAGGAGAAGTGTAAGTGCTTTTTTATGGCATTTTTTCTGATTATTCTAGATAGTTCTGTAGTTGCACCCTCTGCAGAACTGACCTCTCACTTGCTTTGATGTGAACAATCTACTATTTGATTTCCCAAAATGTCAAGACAACTTAATCTTTTTCACAGAATGCAGGAATGATGTTATTGTGGTTTTTGCTGAATGAACTCTACATCCATAAAGAAGCCTTCAGGTAACAGTAGCAAGACAAGGACAACTGCTTATTGTATTAGTATTTCCAGGTTTATCTCTGCAGGGTAGATCGTGATAATGATCAGACCCACAAATAAAATTGTATTTTCCTATCTGGCCTCTGAGCGCTCTCCTACTCAGAGGCCTGAACTGCACTGACTATGAAAAGTTAGTGAAGAAGAAAAGAGAAGTTGGAGCAGAAGAATTGCATCTCTATTCTCTGCCATGACACTAATTCTATTCTGGGGTCATGACAGAAACCTGCCAGAGAGAGAATGCTTTGGTAGGCAAACTATATGAAATCAACAGACATTACAGGTGTAATTAACACAATTGTCCAGATTAATTTTAGAGATAGGAAATTCAATTCCTTTAAAATTGTCTACTTCCTGCATGAGCTGATAAACAGCAACAAAATTGTCTACTTCCTGCATGAGCTGATAAACAGTCAAGTATTTTATAAAATTTCACCCCCACCCTCTCTCAGCAGGACACTGTTTTACTGCTCCAAGCTTCTCATATTTATATCCCATGGATGATAGGGAGACTGAAGCCCCAAACTCCAGAGAGGAGGAACACAGATGCTAGGGAGCATTTATAGGACACACAACTCTAACAATCTGCCTAAGGATGGAAAACTGGATCCTCCTGCTGTTATCTCTGTAGCTGGGTCATCAATAAAGCCCCAGTTTATTACAGTGTCATCAGTAAAAGCAATTTGCTTACCTAGATTGGCATACATCACAAACAGATTGAAATACTGCTGCAAGTGGCGCCCGTGCTCCGATACTTCCCTTCTTAGAAGATTCAGTACCGCCCTCAGTAAGTGATCACTTAAACTTAAGTTATCGTAAGCCTACAGAAAGAAACAAGTTCTACTGTTAGTGGCTGAATCCATCATATCTTTATTAGTTTCTACTTTTTACTATGACAGAAAACAGAACTGGTTAAAAGGCATGGGATTTATATAAGCTCCAAAGTACCAGCAGCTGGTCAGTCCTCTGTCTCACACAGAGAAAAAGACACAGATAGACAGACAGTAAGACTCCCATCACTCAATGCCATGCAAGTCCAAGAAGTTATGCAGAAATTTTTAACTCTAGAAACTTGTAACTTTTTTTTTTCCAATAGCAGATAGGCCTAAATACTCAAGAAACACACATGCAATTCCACTGTTAACTTTGTAGACAATCAAATCACGTCTACATTTGTATCACAAATACCTTGCAATACAGAACACTTCCTAAGCCTATGGAACTTTAACTTAATTCTTAACAAATTCTTTTGCTGGACACAGTAATGAAAACATTCTGACAAGGTAAGTGGGACCATGTAAGCAAGAAGAGATATTAAAACATGACAAAGGCTCAAAAAGGTTGATTTTTTAAAACATTGTTATCACAAGTATCACAAGAAGATGTAGGCTTCTTTTGTTGTTTGTCAATTCTAGGTGTGTAAAATCAGACAATTCACTGTTTACTCCTACACTAAGTTACAATTTTTGACAATTTCACTGTTGCAAGATACACGGAATTAGAACTTAGGGAACTCCTGCAGGTTTTTGTGTTAGTGTGTTTGTTTGTGGGGGTTGTTTGTTTGTTTTACAGTTCTAAATAAAAACAAGGGTTCACTTCCCTAGACATTACTTCACTAAAATAGCCACTGCTTTTTTTTTTTTTTTTGCAGATTTCACACTCCCAGCTCAAAGCTTTCACTGAGCCTTCACAGAGATTTACAAATGAGGGGAAACTGAACCCTCTGACAGCCTCTCTCTAAGTGGTTGAGTTACATCCTGTTTCGTAGTGCAAAATGGGCTGTACAGCTTTCCAGCCAACACTGATGCATCTGCTCCAGAGTGTACTTTACAATAAATGCTTATAATGAAGAAGCAAGAACAACTTTCAAAGACTTTTCATTAGAAAATTAAATACCTGACTGGAAGGTCCAGGAGAGGCAAAAGGTGATTGACATGGTCCGTCTTGCAATGAAAAATGTGCAATAAATACTATAAGTTTTGCAAATGCACCCCTCACTTCTGCACTGGGGCATTCCAGGAGATACTCAGAGAAGCGGTTGGAAACATTAAAAAGGACGTTGTGTGCAAACCAAAAGCGTACATTCTTGCTGTGACGGAGCAGGATGCACAGGGCATCATACCTGAAACAGGAGATGACACGGTTTTGACCAAATGCAAACATTAGTGAATGCTGGCAGACATGTTCTTTTTGCAGAGTTTGAAGAAAATATGTGTTAAAGGTGATCCCCAAACATCTTTGTTCACAAAATGATTCTAATCAGATAATTTGTAGTTCTTATAGTGATATTCTTAGGAGCAATCAGAAATGGAAGACATCCTTCAATTAAAAGCCTAACACTTAACTGTAGCATTTTACTTCTATCACCTGTAAGAATTAATACAGCATTACACCCCCTAACTACTCCTCAAAGCAGATCCTATTTTGGCAGCCACCATTCTCTCTGTACTGGAACTGGGGGAGAGGGTGAGCAGCAGAGAACACAGGTGGATTTCATAAGCTGTGTATACAATACATAACTAAATATGTAACCTAACAAGAATTTATAGTCTCATTTAGAGATCTTAAAAAAACCCACAAAACGAAAAACCAATACCCAAAGACTAAAATATCTGTTTCAGAGAGGGCCCTGCATTACTCTGTCCTTTCAGCAGGAATATTTGAACTCTTCTTGGTCTCTTAAATTAAAAGGAGTAACTTAAGCTATTCTGGAAGTTGCTGCTGGGGGTATGAATTTGCCATTATTATACAACTACTTAGCTGGTAAACTACCAGCCATGAATACCAGATTTTCTCTCCAGTTTGACCACTAGTAACCCACACTTCTCTCCCCAGCAGAGAAAAACCCAGCTGAAGGATTAAAACGAGAAAGATGGGACTGTTTGTCACAGTGTGGATTTGAATTACAGGCCCTGTAGCAATGTGCATAAAGTATTCTGCCAACAGTGTCTCAGAAACTTATCTACATGTTTCACAAACAGAATTCAAATATAACCTGCAACAATGGCTTGTAAAGAGCTTTGTTTAAAACCACTAAAACAATGTAAAAACCATTCTGAATTTGTCAGAAAGCATAACCTGCTAGTTCTGTGCTAGTGACAGTTTCCATTCTTTTATTCTTTTTAGAAGACAGACAAAAAGACAGTTAAGCTCTGTTTGAAAATGTAATTGGAAGCAGTTCAGATCAGCAGGATATTATAAGGCTCAAATTCCTCCCAGTATTTTCTATTCAAATTTTCCCCCCTTTTCATGTGCACCTTCACCATGTATCTAAATGGGATCTTTTAACAGACATCAAACTTCCAAAATTTTAATTGTTGTTAAAAGACAAAATACCAATCACTAGCAGGGCCACGGACTATTTTCTTTGTATGAAATCCTGTGGTGAAGAGAAATCTAGCAGCAAGCTGAATACTAATCATAGTTATTTCTTCTGCTTCAGGCAACAGATGATCTTGTCCTAAAGAAAAATCAGAATACTCACATGTAGACAAAGTAAAAGCAATTTTCAATAATTTAACTGACTTCAGATTACTGTTTTGTCTGACATGGTGTTCCAATTTGAGAAGAAACTTGATCAAAACAGCCTCTAGCTTCTATAATGTATCACTTGAAAATGTAAGCTTTAATACAGGTACCTGGAGGCTAACATATGTCTTACAAATTCAGCATCTCACCTTTGAGAACTGTTTTCAACAGAAGAGCCCTCAAACTTGAGTATTTTAACTTGATTTAGTACTACAGCTGAATAATAGCTGATAGTTTATCAAAGTATTTTTTGTTAAACATTCTAGCAAATTATCATTGATGAACACCTCAACAAGAGGTGTTTAACTGCAAAGTCCTGAAGTCCAGAAGGACAAGCATATTCAAAGCAGGTCACACCAAATTTTCACTGGCTAGATAAATCCTTGGCCACAGAAACCAAAACTCTTCTTGCAAGAAAGGAATCCATAATTATCACACTACCATACTAACCTGGAGGAGGGTTTAGGTAGACACTGTTACAAGTAAGCAACTTCTTTATGAACTGGAAATATTCCAGGCTGTACTGCATCCGATTGTGCATGAACTGCACATTCTGCTTCCTCACGCTTCGCTCGATGGCTGAGGGCATTTTAATCTGGTGGGGTTTAGTGGTGATAGTGATTTCTGAAATATATTTTATTAGTTCATTGTCTTTGTCTATCGTGTCCATGCGTTCATAAAAAAGAATGTAAGCATTCCACCACCTCTTCTGGCGCCTGTAGGACATTCGCTTCATCATGTGATCAAACACTTCACCCATGTACTCTCCCCCAAAACACTGATTTTTCATCTCTTCATCGTCGTCCATTTTACACTCTGTCACATCTCCATCATCGAATTTGTACCACCGGTTCTTCTCTCCGTCTCCACCATTCCTCTGGATAATGTAAGAGTAGTAATGCCCGCCGCTGGCCTGGCCGCTGTGCACAAGTACACCCACGAGTCTGTATTTTGTGCTCCCAGAGTGTTCATTTTCTGACTGCTCATTTTGTATTATTTGATTTTCAGGATTCACATCATCCCCTTCCAATTTTGCTACACCTGCCACTGTGTAAGGCTCCATGTCCAGTTCTCGTGGAAATTCAAAATAATCATTGAATTTGATTGCACATTCCCTTTCCCAGTCATAATCAAATCGTTTCAACTGGATTGCAAGAACTGGAGGCAACTTCTTAATCAACAAGCGTTTCACTGTATCCACCTAAAAAAGGACATCAACAGTTACCATCTCTCATATTTCCATTCATATCCTCTCACCAAATACCAAACTGAGTAACTAAAGGATGACTTTTCTCCCCAAATATGAACTAACACTGAACAGCTGTAACATCACAATTGTACACAAATTTAATATATAAGGAATCATTACCTTTTTGTTGCATTTTTCACAATGATACGCATTTGCACCTTCCAATAAATCTCCTTTGACGTACTGTTCCAAAGAATCAAGAAGGTTTTGGTGATTCCTTATATCTACATTCAGAGTTGTGAAGGATTCCTCACACTCGTACCTAGCAATGAACAGGTAAATGCATGAGGAAGGTAGCAATGTGTTCAACTTTTTATGTTTTACATGTGCTACAGAGTGTAAGAAATTGAAGAACTATTTTTTACTTCAGTTTTCCTACAGTTGCATTACAGTACCTGTATTTTTATGGTCAGGAATTAGACTGATAAACACAAATACCATATCACACCTAAAGACAATAGCTTGAAACAGATGCCAAATCAGCAAAAAAAAAAAAACCCAAATAAAAAGCCTTTATATTTTCTATCTTAAAACCCCTGAATCACCATCTTTATAAAACCTCTTTGAATGTTTATGACTGGCTTTGACATTGTGTTGTAAATATAATCTACAAACAAATCTCTAGCAATGAAACAGCAATGCTTGAGAGACAACTAGTTGATACATCCTGGAAGCAATTTTTTGTTTTTTAAGATAAAGAAGTGATGAATAAATTTAAGAAGCCACATCTATTCAAGTGGAACCCTGAAGAGCTTGTTTCCCTGATATGCAATCAAGCATTCAAAGGCTTGAATAAATAAATATTTAGAAACACTTCAACCAACAGCAATATTCATTCATCCAATAAATAACTTACAAAAATATAGAAAGGCTGTTAATTTGCCATACAAAAATCCACAGTTTAGTTACTATCAATTTTCTCCTCCCTCAACTACCATCAGGGAAACATTTTTATTAATAAGTAACATTATGCAAATCCAGTAGAGTTCCAAAGCCACAGAAAATACTTCAAGATAGTACATAATACCAGGGATGAATGGTAACTCACGTTGCTTCTGGTCTGGATCTGCCATTTAATTACCCATTGCATATAAAGTAAAACCAGTGCTATCATTTTACCTTGCAGTATTTCAACTCACTTCTAGTCACTCACTGTAACCCATAAAGCCTAAGATGTTCACGTCACAAATTCTTCTTATTCATACATTAAGTCAATTGAAGTTGAAAGATTACCACAATAACATCCATTTGTATAATTTTTTCCATATTTTAAGTGCTAACTGAAGGCTAAAGGAAATAGTCAGCTTTCAAAATAAATAGAATTGGCAATGGCAATGTACAGAGATATGTACTGTTAAAGAATCACACATGATCTGAACAGTAAGAAGGCCAACTGATAGTGACAGAAATAAACACAATAATAAAAAAGCACCAAATGCTAAAAAGAGTAAGTTAGGCCTTCCTGAATTTTGCAATTTTAACTATCCCTCACAAAAAGAGAGATAAATTAAAAGTGTGGGGAATTACAACTTTACAATACCAAGTTCTATTCTGTCATTAATAACCATCACTGAAACAGTGAGCTACAGACTTGCAGTCTGATTTGGCATGGGTGGTTTCTCACATACCTCCTACAAATGTCAGTATTCACATTTAAAGTTAACTATAAATACAGCAGAAGCCTTAAGAAAAAGATGAACTTTCTACACTTGTCCTTAACTACAGGTTACATGGTGACTATGAACAGTTTTACTCATTGGAATTGAAGATTCCTACTTGGTTCAGCTCTAAATACACATTATGGAAAACCAAAGATAGCAACAATTGCTGGCCAGGTATTCAAATTTTCTTCATTGCATTTGGTCCTTACAATTGTTTTCACTTTTAACATGAAAAAGTATAATTTTTTTCTGCCTTGATCAATACACAGTGCTTCACATACAATCTGTGGAGTAGAAGCAATAATGATTAAGTACTTCAAGGCACTTGTAGATGAATGAATGTTCAGCTGTAGAAAAAATAAGGTAGCAAAATCTATTGGCATGAAAAACCCACACAAAAACCCACTCTTGAGTCTAATTACTTTTCTAAGGACACAAACATGGGTTGTTTTTCTATAAAAAAAGATTAAAATCTTTAACACTTACCGATGTGGGCATCCTTGACAAATCTTCTGATCAGCAAAGGACCCTCCTAAAACTTTACTTAGCATTGCTGGATGGCCCAAAGCTTTTAAAGCTTCATCTAAACTGTCCACCAACGAATTAAAAAATTCTAAAGCATCATGTTGTTCACGTAGATTTACAGGTTCACCCCAGAGTCTGAAAATGAAAGCACATTTTGTCAAATATGCTTTGTTTTGTTCACCAACAATTTCTTTTTGAAAAAAAATATTATTCAAGCTCCTAATCCCTCCTCCCTAAAGAGCCAAACTACTGGTTTTTGATGTACTATACGACCTGTTGTTCTGTCTCTGACACTTTCTGGTAAGTAAAAACAAGCTCTTGGGTATAACTTCATATCTAATTTAAAGTCTCACTATCAAAAACTACTAAAATAAGAAAGAATCACCCTGCTGTAAACTTCAGTTTATTAACTTCTACAGAATGGTGAAAAGGCAGATAAAGCTGCACAACTTCTGTTAATTTACACTTTACATCATTGCCATTCTACTATGATTAGGTTTTTTTGCCCTTCAGTGATCCAGTGAACAAACATCAATACTCAATTTTCTACTTACCTAAACTGTTTCCAAAACCCTCTTGGTACATAGTACTGTAGCCTGGAAGCTGCTAAATGGCCAAAAATTACTTGGAGATGCCTCAAAACTCCAATATTGTACTCTTTTCTATCTTCAGTTTTGCTCAGTGCTGGTTTATCTTCATATTGATGTGGATAACCAAACACATCATCTCGTGGGTCAACATTGCTCTGAAAACCAGAAAATTTGTGCAATTCACTTTCATATTTAGCTGTCTCGTAGTTAGTTTTATTCTTTGTTCAATTTGACAATCTAATGTGTTTCACACTCAGCAGAAAACCCAAATACTGTCTTTGCATTAACAAAGTTGTGGTGGCAGAAATAAGGTGCAGCGCTTTCCAGCAGAAATGCCAGAGGAGAAATTCTGCAAACTCTGCCACTTGGATCTTCTGAAGTGCCCCTCTGGCAGTGAACCTATTCAAGTATGAAATATTATCCTATTTTCCCTACAGATATCAGTGGAAATCAAAGTGATTGATTAGCAACTGAAATTTATTATAGCCTTTTCATTAAAAAAGTAATTACAATTTAAAGATTAGGAAATTTTATATAATTAAATTTACCTCATTGTCCTGCTTTTCATCCCCAGACATGTCATCATCTACATCACTGCCTGTGCCTTCAATTGCAAGAATCCCATTCCTGATGGCTGGAATCATGTACAGCTGCTGAATGACAGAATTCATGTAACAAGTGGCACCAGCATTTTTCAGTCCCACAAATCCCTTTGGCGGTCGAGGCCCAACAGGTGGCAGATATTCCCACTCTGTGAGTGCTTCACAAGCTAAGAGAAAACAGCAGGATGTGGTCAGGGAACTGTTTTGTTATAAAATAAAGAGGACATCAATGCAGTACGAAGGGCAGTTGCATAAAACTATTATTAGTCTGTGTCATACTGCAATTTAATAAAAAACAATGTTCCATCAGAAAACTCAATTGCTAAAATTAACACAACTTCTATGAAGGACAGTTCTATCTGTAATCTTAACATTATAACATTATCTGCTGCTGCATAACTAAAGAGGCAGCCAGGGAAAAATTTAGTCTATTTATATATGAAACTGAAGTCTTTCCTCAATATCAACAAGTTTCTTAGCTGAAGAATTCAGCTGAATGAATACAGAATATATAACCAATTCATAAGCCTTTCAAAAATTATAATACTATCAAAAATTTACAGTCCTTCAAAAAATTATAGTATTTCCCTTCAGCCTCACTTTTTCTTGCCAGGATGCAGAACAGTTTTAGCAAATGCTATCTATATCCATATTTGTTCCTCCTGAGTCTTCTCTCAGGTTCCTCACATCTCTTCAAGAACATTTATGATCACCTAAGCTAACCTCTTTTTCTGTAGTTTTAACACAAAAAATTCTGTTATAAGAGAGCATGCATATTTATTTACAGGCAGATTTGGTATATGAATCTCAGAACATGCACAGTTCATACATGTGTCCTCTCTTCTGTCTGACATACCACAGAGATCCAGTGTTCTACGGTGCTTATCAAACACTCAAATGGAAGGGAATGCCATGAAATCCCCCTAATTGTGAGGTGATAAGAAATACACTACTTCCCAACAGAAAAGGGTGAAGAAAGAAGGATGAGGCAGAGGGGAAAATCATAAAGCTGCCATTTTAATTTATTCAGCTGAGATGGAACTGAACAGGAAGGGACTGAAAAACCTCAAGTGACTCACTGACAGCACCATTCAAGCAAGTAGCACTGCCACTCTGAGAGGCAGTGGACAATTTTCACTTTTGGATACTATTTTTAGCTGCTTAAGGTTTTTCTAAACTCTGTGAGTTTAAACACTCTGCTAAATCACACAATGGTTTGGCTTGGAAGGACCTGTAAGGATCATCTAGTCCAGCTCCCTGCCACGAGCCAGGATATCTTCCACTAGACCAGATTGCTCAGGGCCCCATCCAATCTGGCCTGGAACAGCTCCAGGGATGAGGCATCCACAACTGGGCAACCTGTTCCAATGTCTCACCATTCTCATAGTGAAGGATTTCTTCCTTGTGTCAAATCTAAATCTACTCTCAGTTTAAAATCACTGCCTCCTGTCCTGTAACTACAGCCCCCGGTACAAAACTTTTTCTCCATCTTTCTTAAAAGCCACATTTAAGTAATGAAGGTCACAATAAGGTACCCCTGGAGGCTTCCCTTCTCCAGGCTGAACAATCCCAACTCTTCCAGTCTTTCTCACCATATGAGCTTGGGTTTCCTTGGTTTGATGGTGTTTGGATTATGTTTGGTGGTTGCTGGTTTTTTTCCCTTTCCCTTTTAATATTACAGCAGAAGGTTTCAGTGTCCCTTTAGGGCTGGAGAAAATATGCTCCTGCTTGATCATTTTTAAGAAACACTTTTTTATGGCAGCAATAATCTGTTCTAAAAACAGGCCTTTTGCCATCCTTGTGAAAATTAACCCAACTTCCACTTGACTATTGGCTTTTGAAGCACTAACATTTGCAAGTTTTTGAACAGACTGCCACCACTACAATCTTTCCCCATGAGAGGGAGAAAGTTCTTTCAGTGCAGAACTGAGCTGAGTCAAGACCAAAATGGAGCCTGACAAAGGACTACAACAAGCAGAGAATGAGTTCAGAACAAAGATGAGAAGCAGGACAGAAGACCTGAGTCTGTGTGTGGACAATGAGGACAAATCAGGTGAGCAACCAAGAGACTGGCTCTAAAACTAAGCTGAAGATACCTGGTGAGGCTCTGGGACTGGTTAGCAAGAACCTGAAACAATGAGACAGAAGTAGAAGATACAGACAGAATGAGGTTCCTGGGAGCTGGTATGGACAAAAGGGAGCAGTCAGAGATTGGGACAGGGTCAGGCTCTGCAAGTGACTGGGGCTGGAATTTGGATGGAACCATGGAATGCAAGTCAGTACATTTACTGCATGAAGAAAAACAAATAAGAGCTACACTGACAAATTGATTTTGCAACATTAAAAGCAGCCACAAACCAACCACAAACTAAAAAGCTCAACATTTGGTTCAGTGGATAACACAAACAAAACCCATACATGATATATACATTAAAGAGGAGAAAATAGATAATTAAAAGTATTACATACTAGTGATTGCTGTACCTATGTAATACATTTCAGTCAACGTGTCTACTATCTGTTTGAGATTTCGCACACATCCAACTGCTAGTGCAACGAGGAGCTCAAAGCCAGCATTAATAGTGGCTGGTGAACTGCAGACTGGTATGGCCTGCTCAGCAGGCAATTCTCCATTTCTCATGTACTGTAGATAAACATTGGATGCTGGGAAGATGAAATCATCTATCAACTCCTGAAAAAAAAAGACAACAAATCACCTTTTACCGTGGAAATTATTTTGTAAGAGAGTAAAGGTTATTACATAAATGAATGTCTGAGAACCAGAGGGGTACTTAAAAAAAAAGAAGAGTAAAAATTGAGACCAACAACATAATGAGCTTTTAAATTTAGAATTGAAGAGCTCCATTCTAAAGTGTTTCCCTGCAAATCCTCTTCCCCAATGAAAGTTAAAAATAAATGGGTATTGTTCTTGATTGGTAAAAAAAATCTTTTGCAAAACCAGTATTATCTACAAAGCTCTTTATCAATTAGTGCTGATAAACCAACACTCTTGCTCTATAATATCAGAAGTACAAAGAAAACATGTTTGATTAAAGAGATGCTCAGCTGTGATGCATTTGTTCAAACCTGCCCTATGCATTAATTGCACTAATTAAGTGCAGGAAAGCCATTACAGGGGTAATGAAGGAAAGCAGTCCTGTACAGGACTATCCTGTATCTAGCTCACTATCTTTGTGTGATATTTGTCAAGTACTGGAATACAGTGAGAATGAGAATGTTAAATACACTTTATGAATGAAACATGCAATTTTAAAAATTATTTTTAAAGAAAACATTAAACTTCAATCAAAAGCATTTTTATGGATACAGCCCACAAGATATGAAGCTGCTTTTTACTTATTTATAGGTAAAAACAAACAACAACAACAACAACAAAAAAATAAATCCGTCCCCTCCCCCCCAAAAAGCTCAAAAACCTCACACAGACAAAAAAACTTGAACTTACTTTAATGAGATTAGCACCTCCTTTTTCACAACCAATATGGTATTTCTTCTCAGGTGTCTGGAATGCTAACAACTCTTTTGTTACTCCAAGGTGACCCTCCAAGATCGTTTCTTCGACACCTGTTTCCCCTGTTCTTTTTACTTCATCCTGCCATTTTAAGAGAAAGTTAGGATACTCCAAACAGCAAACATTAAGCCCAGAACTGCAATTTACAACAAAGCAGTAAAAACCTAATTATCAGGAATAAATTGATCCTGAAACTTACCCTGATTCTCTTAAGCCAGTCAATTTCATTATTGAGAAGAACTTCAGCATTAGGTACATTAATATTACTGTTGTAAGCATAGTTAAGAAGATGTCTTAAGAGGGTGAAGTAGTCTCCAGAATGCTTAGCTCTCTCTCTTGCAGTGCTCTGTGTAAACCAAAAGCAAATGAGAATTTATACACAATTCTACTAACATATTTCCCCTAAATCTCGCAGTAAACATAAAAGAACACAAGTGTAAGGTAATTTTTAACTTTTTAGAAGTTTAAAATTGTACTTAGCTGCTAATGAATGACTTCTCAACTATTTTAGTAGCAATTTCTATATCTGAATGGGAAAAAGAAAACCAAACCAAAACTTCTGATCGAATGTTCAAGAGAGCCGTGAGTACGAGGAGCTGAAAAGCCCTGGCAGGACCAGTAAGGAGAAGGCACTAACTGTAGGTCTCTCTCTAACCTGCTAATGGTTTTTACTTAAAGGTTAGCAATCATCAAAAACCAAATGCAGACATTAAAGTCTATTGTTCATGTTCTTATCAGAAAATGCAGAGGAGTCCCTTTTCCCTGATCTAGCTCAAATGGAAATCATCTGTGCTGCTTGCCTATAGGTCAGAAGTAATCTATATTTCAGTGACTGTTATTAATAGCAATTTGTCTTTTCTTGCAGGTATTTTGTCCTATTACTTTTTACAGATGCTCCCATACTGAAGACTTCATCTCTGAAAACTTACCCCCAGAACAGTAAACAGCAGGGTAATGAAGAAAAGGAGAGGTCTCTGTCCCATGCAACACCTGGTAGCCATTAAAAAGAATTGCTCCTGTGCCATCTGACGAACGGTTCTGGAAATAATTTAATGGAAACATTAAATTCAATCTCCCTATCCAAACAGGACATTAATTAAATTTTTGTTTATCTGCTTAATGCCATTTTCTAAAACTGAACATAAGAAACAGGAATAGTTAAATTATTCACTACCCATCATATTATTTCTCCTTGCAGTGAAATTTCAGCTGCATGAATTATATTACAAAACCTGTTTCACAAATCAAATATTTAAAGGTAAAAGAAACTTAGAAACACCCAACCTTTGCAACTGACAGCAAATATTGCATAACACAACAATCTTCAATCCTAAATAATTTTTTTTTCCTAGTCAAGCACCAGTTGTACCTGGTAAACAAACCAGGACTACTCCAGTAAAACTGCTTTTATGTGTCACTGCAGCAGTTTGCTGAGTATCTTTGAAGTGATCAAAATTGATCATTAGTAGGATGTGAGAGACAGTGACCCTCCTGAAAATTCAAGTGGCTATAATTAAGGGAAAATTTCCACCTCAGAACCTAATCTAATCACTAGAGCAATGCAGGAATGGATAAGTTTCAGTAAAAAAAAATTAAGGCAAATGCTTTTCTTTCAAGTTATTTCAATTGTCTGAGCAGTATGCCTTGTAAAAACTGTTAGGAACAACTCTTTTTGTGTGGGAAGAGACTGCAAAGGAGTGCTGCATGAATGAATTTATGAAAGTATCTCAACATACAAAAAACTGAATTTTGCAGTGTCTGTTTGGTGTGGCTGTCTTTGTTTTGTGCCCATGGAGTCAGGGTGGAAAGCACACCAAAGAATCCTATTCTCTTCAGAGCTTTTTCATGTGTGGTTCACTGCAGTATCAAAGCCACACAGGGATGACCTTGAGGTCAGAGCAAAGATGCCCCTGGCTGAGCACCCATCTCTGCTACCACGCACAAAGCAAAGTGCACAAGAAGAAGGAATCGTGCAGTTACACTTCTCCAGAATGTTCTCCCAGCTTCTTAATAATCTGTGGTTCAAGAAGACTTCCAAGAGCAATATTTCATAGCACTCACTGGACAAGTTCATGAAAGAACCCCTCAAACCATTTCCAAACTGAAGGTTTGCACTGCTTAAATGTTATGCTCAAGAAGGTTTTATACAAAGAAACACAGCTCTTCATTTCTTCTCCCTTTGCTACTTCTGATTTTAAGGGTCTCTGTAGTATTCTCCTCCCACCATTCATCTCTCCTCCAGTATGAAGTGCCCCCAGCTATTCAGCTGCTCCTCAGATGGAAGTCATTGCAGAGCTTTGATCTCCCTTGTCACCCTTCCCTGATCTTTGCAAGTTCTCCTACTCTGCTCTGAGTTGCAGAAGACTGTGGGGTGGGGCTGGTTTGTTTTGTTCTTAACAATAATTGACATTTTATGGGCTCTGATGGCTGAACTGACGTTTTTGTAGAACATCTCACGAAGTTATTTTAAGATACAATCCTTCAACTGCTTGGGAAACATCACACAGACTCACTCCTCAGGTCTGTGCATTTGAAGGCAGAGTGAAATAGATAAAGGTGGTATTTTCCTACAGTGAGAAATGTGACATGCCTCACACTGTTATGTTTCTGAGGAGTATGCAGTGTTTGAACACAAGTACTACATTTCTGTGAAGCTGTAACCATCGAAGAGCTCTTAAGGGATCCTGAGAGGGATGCAGCTGCCTGAGCACAGCCATCTCACGCTGATTTAGACACATGATGACAGCATAGAGCTGGCACACAGGACACGAGCTGCACAATGAACTCACGCTCAGCAGGAGGAACAGCTGGAGGTCAAGCACCTCCCTTAAGCATGGCAACCTGAACCCTGCCCTTTTGAGAACTCCAGGATGCAGGTTTCTGTTCAGTTAATAGAAGACAGTCTCTTCAGTGGGTGTAAGTGCCATTGCTATACATCAGCACAAAGAATTTTTATTTGGGCCACATATGTGTGGCTACCAACCACCTTGCAGAAATCAGCAGAATACTTCTGGGTTCCAGGATTATTTAGGACTAACTGTTCGGCTATCTCCTCTTAATTCAGCCAGTCCTGCATTCAGAGGACACCACTATGAAATCAATTATTCTGAAGGGGAAGAACTGCTCTAGCATTTAGTATTAAACATTTTGCATTCTGTTTCTCAGTTTAGAGGTAGCATGGTTATGCTCTGAGGAAAAAGAAGTCTCAGTCTCAAACTCTAAAAAAACAAACAATCCATCTGATCTTTTCTAGAAAGATCCCATTTGTGAGTTCTGAATTTGGTCATCTTTGCCTTTTATGGTGCACCAAAAGTATTTTCTCACATGCATATTTTTGCTCACATTGTTCTCTGATTGAACATAGGAGATTAGAGAACAATAGCTGTGGAAGGATATTCAGAGTCCTGTCTGGTACTTGCTAAACTTTCTCTGCACTGCAAACACTGATTTGTTTCCACATTAATTCAAAAGAGGAACTTTTTAGCAGCTTAGTTCAACTTCATCTTCATTTACAAAGCAGTCTTCTGTTTGCACTCAAGTTTATGCTATTCTATCATGTAACAATAAACAGTTGCAGGATTCTGAGTGAGATTATTACATTTACTGCAAGTTTTACAGGCACATGAGAGGAAAGAGCTCAGTGGCAGCTTCTTGTACTGACCGTATGAACTATTTTTCCATACAATGAGTGGTACAAGCAAGCTTCAGTGAAACCGAAAATTCAACACCCTATACCACAGGCTGCACACTAATAAAGGTTGTGGTATTTCTGGTAACCCTCCACAGTTTCACTGATGTGTGCAAAGAGTTCACTGTAAAGAGATGCTCTGATGACACTATTGATCCTTTTGTTAAGGCAAATATTCCTAAACATAAGACTTTTCAACCTGTTTTATCTAGAAAGGTCAAAAATCCCAAAACACAAATTCTGACCCCATTCATCTGAGAGCACCATCATCTGACTCCCTTTAAAACATACTGAAAGGCTTAAGACATTACCAATTTCGGATCTCTGTCATTTCTCAATGAAAAGTTAGAATATTCATGAAACAAAAGTATCTTAAGAAATTAAAATTAGCTCTTTAGTGACAGATCAAAACGCTGGCAACCAAGTTTAATAACATATAACAACTTTCCACCTGCATGGTTTCTGACAACACCCACCCCAGTACTTCACAACACAATTTCAGATGGGCTGAAACCACTGCTCTGCATTGAGGCTTTATATTAATTTTGAATTGTAAAATAATAGATGCAACCAAAACTTACTTGCTGTGACAGTGCAATAGTAAATCAATAATAAACGTCTGCCACGCCTTCTCTTTACTGAGTGCATCCAGTGCCGTTGGAATCAAAGCAAAGCACAGGGTCATCACCTCCAGTGCTTCACAGCAAACTTGTTCATCTTCCATGTCTGGCTCATTTCCTGCATTTGTCTGTGAAAACAAACAAGAGTGCACAAAGTGGGTACAGAACACAATCCCAAGAAACCCGACTGGCTCCAAGGTATATCACTAAACACAAACACAAACCACAGCTTTGTACACTAAGTGACTATCAGTGCAGGGGATTTTATGCACTCAGGCCTGGGCCAAAGCACCGTGTGGGATGACCTGAGAATTGTGCTTCTCACAGGAGGATTCCAAGCGTGAGCTTATGGAGACAGAAGTTCAATAGGAAGCTTATGGGCAACAGTTACATCAGTTAGTACTGTTGGGAGTTTTCTCTTGGTTTGCATCTGGGGTTTTGTTTGGAATTTTGTTTTGTTTTTCTTTACTGTTCAAAACATGGAGTTTAAAGATTGAAAACTCTTACTACTTAAACAGAGAAAGGCTATAGTGCTGTATAATTAATTCATCAATCCAGTTTTACAAGGCTTTGACACTCACAACTTATTTGACCAAAAGCTTTTTAATACTGCTAGAATTTATAAATCACTTTGCTGTTTTTCAGAAACATGAAAGAGCTGTTCAAGTTTTAAGCGTAGCTGCTGTGGTGATTTTTGACATAGAAAATAATATTACTGCTAATTGGTGCATAGGTTACATCTTAAACTAAACACTTGAATTAATTGAGTTGATTTTGGTACATTTTTTCAAAATAAATACTGTGAGAATAATGGCAAACCCTCTCCTCCATCTAGAAGTAATTATGTTCAAGAAGTTCCAAAGAAACTGAATGTGACCAGGTCTCAATTTATTATTTATAAATAATGAGTGCAGGTTAGCCACATTAACTAGAGGCATTAAATATTTGTTTTATATGTGGAAAGGTATCAAGATTAATTAGGCAAAAAGAAGAGACTACAGTGCAGAGGAGAGAACTAATTGTGAACAGGCCAAAATATGCCTCACTGTGGCAACAAGCACTATTTTTTCTATGCACAACAACTAAAAAATCAGAGGCAGTCACTGCACTGCAGCAGGAGGATGTGGCAGCTCTGACACAACTCGAGATCAGAAAGCAAACACAGAATGCCTTCAGCAGGTCCAGAACTGCACCTGCTCTGCACTGAAGCCCTGGTTAGAAAGGAAAGTTATTTTTGCATAGCTGCAGGGACCCAGAAGAAAGGCAAAGTGCATTTAATACTCAATGAAGTACTCCTCTGCACTTGGGCACCCAGAGCTGGGGGGTCTGTACATCGTTATATTCAATCTTTACAAATCCATCATAAAAATTGCCTCCTATGACCTATAACCAGATACGGTTCTCTTAAACTGTGTCTTTTCTTTCATGATATTCCTCTGTTTCTAGGATACTTTCCTCTCTTTTAATATTCTATTAACAAGTGTCAATGAGAATAAAAAGAAAAAACCTACAAACAAACAATTTAAAAATCCCACAAAACCATGTGAAGGATGGTAATAGCCTAAATTTCACCTCTTTTAAAACTTCCATTACCTCAAAGTATTTTTACAGAACTTAACTGTGTAATTTTTACCCAGAAAAATGTTTAAAAATCATATTTAGGTCTGTTTTCTTTTAGGTATACTTTCTCTAGTGCACTACTGCTCTTAAAGCATCGTATAGATATAAAAGCTTATCTTGGTATTCCTGGACTTTCACACAAACTAAACCATGTTTTATATGCAAGTATCACCTAAAAAGAAACCCCAAACCCCAATCTATTTCATGAAGAAGTCGTGCTCACAGCAATAGAAGCAGATGCCATTATGACTCTATGAAAGCTAATGCAGAGGTGTTTCATTTTGCTGAAGTAAATATTCTTCTTTTAATTGATCATTTAAACACAACCGTGAATACACTAAGAATTAAGCCTCCCTACATATTCCTTTTTCTTTTACTCTCAGGCAAGTATTGATGAGTACTAAACCTGATTCTACAAGACAAAAAAGGAAGATTTTTTTAAATCACTGTCCAAATCTAAACTGTTATTTCGTATAACTGTAAGCAACATTACTTAAACACAAGATGTGTGATAATCTACTGATATAGAACTCCCAACTCCAAACTATTTGTGTAAACCACATGTGAAACCATGAATAAAAGAAGAAAAGTCATACAGAATTAGCAATTAAATCTTTTTTCCCACATCACTTTGCTCTTCTTTCTCATTCTAAACTGCATATATGCTTTGAACCACTTCTGTAGAACAGACCTTTTAAGTTTGAAGACTAGACAAATTAGCATTGCAGGAAATGCTTATTCCTTATTTAGATGCAGAATCTAACTGGGCTGAAGACATGTTACAGCAGTCACAGAACTGGTGCATTTTTGAACTGACACCAGATTCAAGTTACGACTCAACAGTTACTGAGAAAAGGAATTTGGATTAGAAAATTAAGCTGTGTTATAACAATGACACGTCCTAGATTCTGAAATACACCATTGTATCCACCTAAAAGCTCATCACACTTTAAACCTGACCAGGTCAACATTCTGTTTGTACAGAAACAAACACTGACACAGAAAAGTAGTTGTTCAGGAACTCTTACCTTTTCATAGATTTTACTGATTTCCTCATTCGAGCTGAAAACCAGCTGAACTGACCCACAGCCTGATGCCCAAACAATTTTTTGTACTGCTCTGATAACACAGATGTCAGGGATGTATTTTGAAGCCTGAAAAAAAGAGAAGCTAACTAAAGCAACATTTAAATACAGCTGGAAATAACATTACAATGCATTCTAAATTCCCACAAATGTATTTCACAGAAAATTTAAGATTCAAAATGTTAAAACAAAGATTTTTTTTTCCTTAAATAGAAAACAGATGATGTATCTTGAAGAGCATTTATGTTTCACTTATGTAAAACTTCATTTTTTAAAGTAGGATGTAGGCAACTCTGATTCTAAGGCTTAGCAGAAACTACCAATTTCAATGCTAAAACCTTCTTTATTTAGGAGAAAAACCACCAAGCATTCATCTGGAAGGCAGCCAGCCTCTTAAGCAATGTAAAAAGTTGAACTTCTTTTCAGGTTTCTCCCCATGCTGTGCTAGCTGATAGCCAGCTTGAACACACTGATGTTACCAAGTATGTGATCATTCTATAAAGGGATTGCTTCATGCTCCAGACACAGAGGGTCGAACATGAGTAAGAACACAGCTCATGTATTTAATGAATGCAGAGTCACTCTTCAGTACTTTGTGCATGGTCTGAGTTAACATCCAGTAGTTTCTACTGATATGCACACATTACAGAACACACTACAACTGCTATTATTTATAGTTCACATCAACTTTAAAAAAAACTACCAAACTTATCTGAAGTCTATAGTCAAAACAGAATTGTCAAAAAAATAGGTAATCTCTAAAAGCAGAAGGCAGACAGTTCTCAAGGATTTCAAGTTTCATTTTTCTAATGCTCTGACAATTAAAAAAAAGGGGACTCTAAGAAGCTGAGCTAGTTAGGCATCTGCATCAGGAAACCTGAACAATGCGCATTCTTGTACTGATATGGACATGAACAGTATTTCCAAAAAAAATAAAAGGCATTTTATCTTTGTCACAAGCAAAGCAACCTTACAGCAACAGTGCCATCAGAAAAATAACAGGGTTTTTTTTAAATCTCACTGTAGTATCAAAATTTTTAAATATCTACATTTTTTAAAAAAGGTGAATGATTCCTCTCTGTGCTAAAGTCTTCTCTCTGGCCTATGGAAACTATGTTGGATTAATTTTTTAAAAAATTGTGAGATCCATTGAAAAGAGTCTTTGACCATCAAAACATGAAAAGGATAAAAAAACCTTTCAAAGGCTAACTACAATCCATATGAAATTTAGATCTACAGCAGTATTCATAATTTCAGAAAATGACAGACAAATCTTCCACAGCAATACTGTTAAACATATTAAGTTTTTTTTTTGTTTGTTTTGATGTGCTTGGTGAAAGAAAAATAGTTTATTTATTAACAGGCCTCTAAGAAAGACAAAGGCAGAATTAAAAAACCTTTTCTCACATCTCACCTCAAAAGATATTTCTTCTATAGAAGAAATTTGATTAAATCAGAGTTCAATTGGCTGATTTTACACCTATGGATGCAAAACCACCACTGATGGAAGGCAGATGGCTCAGTCTTGCAGTGCAGCACATTGTGCTTTCTTTAGACATTGCCCTTTGTTCTCAAGGGATAGTGCACTTGTCAACACCAAGATGAGAACACAGTATCTTCTACCCAGGTATCTCAGGAATGTTTTGGAGATAGTTTTGCAGATGTTATACAGTATAGAAACACTGTATTTATGGCTTGCATCCTGGAAACCAAGGGATCCAGATGCATGAGGAAGAGGAAGTTAAAGCAGTCATGACTTTAGCTCCTGCTGAATTCAGCTGAATTCACTAATGTGTTCACTAACATGACTCCTGACTCCAGATCCAAATGGGCTTTGGCCACACCATCCACATAAGATCACTACGTTTGCAAAGCACATTGTTTACCCTTACTGAGGTTTTCATTTGTGTCATTAATGCATCTGCAACATAAAAAGCTACACTGGTAATGATTTTTTTCTCTTTCATATGATCTTTCATATGATTTTTCTCGTTCATATAATCTCTTTGATATTACCTAAAACATTTTAAAAGGAAAATCTGTGTCTTACAAAGCAACAAAATGTAAGGATTAAAAAAATAGAAAAGATGCTATAAGGAAAAAGGTGATACAGAAAGGAATTCACCAACCTCATCAGATATTTGCTGTGCAAGACGTATTGCTACATTTCTCAGCATGCATTCTGAAGTTGGATTAGGAATGTTTTGTAGGGCATTTTGTAGCACCACTGCTTGGTCATGCGTAGCCTGGTTTATCTGGAAGAAAGTATTTCTCATACTTACTTTTACATGGGAATAAAAAGCAAAAAGATATGAAGATCTAAAGTTACTTGGAAAGGTTTGATAGAAGTAGGTAAGATCTTGGAAGGAAAACTACTTAGTGCAAGGGCCAACAAAAATAAACCTCCTCATTTTCAAACAGATACCATCACATCTGAAGATACTATGCTGCAGTGTAGATCACAGAGTATGAGTAGGTAAAAGAAAAGGCACTTGCTCAAAACTTACTAGGTTTGGGGGCTTGCTTATGGATCAGTTACTTCAAGTTAACAGAATTTTTTTCTGTTACAATGCCTCCTTCCCTTTCAGTAGATGTGGGAAAGAAAGGGTTTGGTAAAACACTGGGTCTCCCTCCAGATTAGGTAAGAGTGTCCAGACAGAATACAGCTGCAGTTTTATTATACTGAAGTACATTTTAAACATTTGAATTAAGCTACTCTTGAAGAATTCTGCTCTAAATTATCCCTCCTGTTTTTTATAATATTTTCAAAACAGAAATAGCAAGATAAGTTTTTATCTTTTTTGTACTGGTTTGAGATCCCTCTCTCCTTAGTCTGTCAGAGCTTCACAGTTTTGACATAACCTGAAATGGTTGTTTCCTTCTCACAGACAAACAAAAGATGTTGTGCTGTGTTTACAAGTTAAAAGAGAAGAGTTTCTTCATTTTCCTGTACTAGTTCATTCAAAAAGCCCATCTCAAATGCTGCTCAAAAGACAAACTGCGAGGCTGCTGTGTAAGGTCTGGTGTTGGTCACAGCCCTTGTTTTGTCAGCTTCACTAAGGCACTTGACTCAGGGAGACAAGCTACAGAGCCTCCACTGAAGACTAACAGAGCTTCCACTGTCAATCAGCTGTTGGATGCTCCTAGAAGTGATCAACAGCAATATATGTGGGGTAAATCAGTTCTGTGTACCGGAACACTTATTTATTAATTCAACCTTCTATGAAAACAAGGAAGAAAGTTTTAAAGGTACTAGTGACAGCAGCAGACCAATAACTGAAAAATTACAGACACGTAACCTTGGCTGCCTCCTTCTCTTAAATACTGATGGAAAGCCAAGACAGAAAGTTATGCTTTGGTATTTATGCTTTAGGTAAGAGAAATGAAAGGTTTTAACAAATCTCACCTGCATCCCAGGGGAATAAAAAATACCAAAGTCCTTCAAAGAGGATGATGGTGACAGCAAGAATAACCATGTTTTTTCTAACAAACCAGTTATTATTAAATCAGATGTTTGCAACTCTAAATAGTGAAAGTCCACAATTGCAGACAAATGTTACTACCTCCTAAGAAGTCAGCCTGTTTCAAACAAGACTCAAGTGATGCAATGTGCGTTCCAAAGTGCCCTTTAAATAACTGTTGTAAGAAAACGGGGCAGTAAAATTCACTCATTTTAAACAGACAAAGACAGGGTGGCAAACATGTCTGCCCTAATATATTCCTATTCTACTTTAACATGAGACATAAAAAGGGATCTTCACTTCTTTGTAATAATTAAGAGTTCTGATTTACTCAAAAAATAATTAATTATGTATCTTCCAAGAGATGCAGCTAACCAGAACAGAGATTTAAAGGGAATGTACTTCTCTGAGTCAGAGATAGAGCTTAGTCAATACTGTGGAATAAAGTGCTCTCAAGTGGGGCTCTCTGTGTATTCTTGAGTATAGGTTGATAGATCAAGCAACTATTTGGGATGGAACCACAAAAATGGGGAGTTCCCATTTATCACAGAATATGCTGAGTTGGAAGGGCCCCACAAGGACCATACAGTCCCACTCCTGGCACTGCACAGAACCATCTCTCAGGAGTCACACCATGTGCCTGAGAGTATCGTCCTGCCCCTTCTCTTCCCCTCAGGAGGAAGTTGTAACTGCAGTGAGGTCTCCCCTCAGTCTCCTCTTCTCCAGGTTGAATAGATGAAGTGCCCTCAGCTGCTCCTCATACAGCTTCCCCTCAAGGCCCTTCACCACCTCTGTGGCCCTCCTTTGGACATTCTCTAAGAGCTTCATGTCCTTCTTACGTCGTGGTGCCCAAAACTTTCCCCAGGCCTCAAGATGAGGCTGCCCCAGAGCAGAGCAGAGCAGAGAAGAGCAGAGCAGAGCAGGACAACCCCCTCCCCTGCCTAGCTGGCCATGCTGGACCTCATGTCCCTCAGGATAGGGATGCCCCTCCTGGCTGCCAGGGCACTGCTGACTCACACTCAACTGGCCATCAAGCAGGACACTCAGGTCCTTTTCTGTGTCACTGTTTTCCAGCATCTCATTCCTCAGTGTGTACATACATCCAAGGGTTGCCCCATCCCAGGTGCAGAATGTGGTACTAGGCCTTGTTGAACTCCCTATCGTTGGTGACTGCCCAGTCCTCTGATTTGTTAAGGTCTCTCTGCAGGGCCTCCCTGCTCTCCAGGGAACAACAGCTCCTCCCAGTTTTGTGTTATCTGCAAACTTTCTCAGTATCCCCTCCAGTCCTGCATCCAGGTCATTTATGAAGATGTTGAAGAGCACAGGGCTGAGGATTGAGCCCTGCAGAATCCCACCTGGGGGTCACCAGTCTGATGTCACCATTCACTACAACCCTTTGTGCCCAACCTGTGAGCCAGGTGCTCACACATCACATGATGTGTTATCCTGCTGTGGGCTGGATATTTTGTCCAGAAGGATGAATGGAGTTAAAAATGAGAAGTTACCTGTACTGACAATCGTGCAAACCACTGAAAAACATATACAGAGCAAGTGCATCTCACACCTAACTTTTTATAGTCACCAAGAAATAGGATTTGTTTAGTAAGTTGACCTCTTTTTTTAGAATTACAAAACATTATCTGAAAGTACCGTGAGTTCTTGATATGCAACTCAAAGAAGAGACTACCAATGAAAAGTAAAGAGATGTTGCTGCACACACTATAAAACACAGAGCACATTGCTATTTGCAGCAAGGAAGATTTATATTACCGGTGAAATTGTACTTGAGCCTTCCACAACTGGCTGACAAGCTTCTGCCACAGCTCGAACGTGGCCATATCCAATTGCTGTTAGCAATAATTTGGCTATTTTTAGAGCATTAAGGTAGGCACCCCTTCGAGTTTCCATATCTGCATTTGGCAGGAAGTTATTTCTGGTCAGCATGCTCAGCACAAGAGGCAAACCACCACTTTTCAGGAAGTTGTACTGGAAGTCACTGGCATCTTCTCCCAGAGGTGCACTGGCAGGCATTAACAAGGCATAAACTACCTGCAGAAGAAAATACAGAGTTATCTAATGGAAATGCACCAGCTTGGATATAGATGACTGAACATGAGATTTTGTAGCAATACTACATAAGCACTGCTTTGACAGCACTGGAAATACACGTTTATGTCAGTAAATTGTTAAGTATTTTCAATTGTTAATTTCAAACCAGAACGTGATCTTTAGGCCTCCATAACATTAGGATTACCACACAGAGAACTGACTATTTTTAAAGAACAGGCAAAGCATCACAAACCTCTGTTAGGTACAGCACTTGTGAGGCAGAAGGACCAAAGAATAGAGAATCAAGGGATGGACTAAGGCTGCTTTCCCCAAGCTTTGCATGATCTAAACAAATTGCTCTTAGTTTCTCAACCGTAGTGTTATCTGCAATAAAAACACAACTTATAAGCATTTTGCAGCAAAACTACAACAACCCAGTACTCTTTACAATTATAAATCTGAAAAATTTTAAGTGTGTCAGAACAGTTGCAAAACTTACAGACAAAATGAGACTACAGAGTGTTCTCTAACGAGAACAGTCAAAAGTGATCCTATTAAAGCAGTGCTACAAAATCACTTGAAATACAATGAACCCCATTTTCACTGCACTGTGGCACTGAACCCCAGTACCAACTGCAAACTATGCAACTTTATATAGCAGACAAGAAATAACTGCTTGGGAAATCTTTTACAGTCCTAATTAGGATAATAGTAATGAATTACAGTATCAATAAATAACCAGAAAGTAAAAAATACTCCCCTATCTTCACTTTCATGCATCAGGTGATAAATTATTATACAGCATATTACAAGATATTAAAAAAAGCATATAGTTAAGTTTTACCTGGTGGCATGAGCTTCATAAGAACACGAGCTCCATCTCTAAGAGGTGGCATATTTAAACTACTGCCCAAGTCTGCAACTTGCCAAAGAAAAGAGATGTATCGAGGATGCAGTGACATGATCTTAAAATAGGCAAATTAAAAAAAGAAAAAAAAGAGACCCATAAAAATTGTTAGCCAAAGACAAAGTGTAAGAAAAAACATGTTTGAACTGCTAATTTCAGAAAATGCTTACCACTCCAGGCAAACAGCTTTCAACTTCTGGATTTGGACCATCACTGTAGTGATTGCCGTGGTTGCCCGGAGAACCAGTTGAAGAGTCAGAAGAACTATCTGGACTTGAGGGCATATTAGAATTTATCTGTGTAAGCTTAGCTGTAATTAGCTGAAAAACACAATCATAGTTTTAATACTCTCCAAAAATTAAGATTCTTTGCCAAATAAGCATCTGATATAATGTTAATGGCATAATATAAGAAGGAAGAATGGAAGTATTTCACAAAAATAAATTATATTTTCAAGCATTTATGAAAGGGAAAGAACATCTGAAGTGATGTAAATACCCAGCCTGCAACACTTACCGTTTTATCTTTGAGATTCAGCTGCCCAATTAATTTTCTGTCATCTGCAGGATCTACCAGCTCACCCCCAATGAACAGCTCCACTTTCGTGTGTGCACTGTTGGCTTTAATGCGATTGAGAATGCAACGCCGCACTTGGCCAATCGTGTCATTTGTGTGAGACCAAATATCCAAATCTTCCACCTGCCGGCCTTGGTTTGGAAAACGAACTACAAGTGTGATGTGTTTACCACGGAAAGCTCTGAAAACAAACAAACCAGCAAAAGTTATTTTTGCCCTCATTAAATAAATTCTTTCCCCTCTTGCATTTTTTGTGACAGGTATTTCAACATCAAATCTTTACATGGTATTTTCCAGTGTAAGATTTTGTGAAAGCCCCAGCAATCACAGCAACACCATACAGAGGATCTTTCAAGAAGCCACACTCAGTACAAATGTATTAATCATATGGTCCAATTTATAGTCAGGTTAGAACACCGAGAGAAATTTTAGAAGTCTCTTATAAAGTTGTGGATATTTTCTCTGTCTTGTAACTTCCCATCAAAATGTGTAAACAAAGCTTAATCAGACTGGCAATGACGTTTTGCTCTTTCAGCAAAGCAACTCAATCTTTAAACACATCAAGATCAGAAAAAACCATCAGGTTGCCGAGCCTTAATACCTTCTGTCAAAAACTGTTTTAAGTTTTATACTAGAATTCCAGTTTTTAAAATCACAATCTTTTTAAAAAGTTTGAAGTGGTCAAAAAAGAAGAAACTGTTTCACATTAGCAGTGATCACACTCCCCACAGCAGCAGGGGAGCTCATTAGGAAAGATGTGCCCAGATAAGCCCAACAAACTAATCCCATCTAACAAAAGGCAAAAACTCCTCATATCTCCTTGCTAACAAGGCCTGTGAAAGATTAGTCTAATCAAATAAGCAGCCCATATAAAAAAAGATATATCCACAATCAACAAGAAAACTTTGTTAGGACTAAGCAATCCATCAATTTAAGCAGTAAAAAAGCTGTAGCAACATTGCAAAGTACTGATACACCATGAAGAAATAGCAATTGCTTCTTTTTTTTTGACAAAAAGTGCATTTAAAGTAAGTGGACAAAAAAATCCTCCACCGTGTTTAAAAATATGTCAGCTGTTAGTTAAAAATACATTATAAATCCACAGAGATACAAAGGACTTAAGCTAAGTTTTCACTCAAGGACAAGTATAAGAAGAGTGGAAGTATACAAAAAATAAATATATTTCAAAGTACTGTTCTCTTTTTTCCCTTCTTGTGAGGAATTTACGGAATATTTCACTTAGAGATAATTAAAATTTTAATCTTGCAAAGTAAGATTGAGATCTCTGTAAACAATTCTGGAATGTGAATATATACATTTACAACATGTTTTTATATAGTAAGACTTGAGAAACAAAAAAGCTTTGCCAATGCTAATGTAAAGAACAATACTGCTTTTAAGTAATTATCTCAAATAAAGAACTATATCCAAAATAATTGAGCCTCCAGGTACGTTGTGCTAGTTACAGAAAAACAAAAAAATCCACCAAGTTTATTCTTAGGCCTGCTGTCCCTTTCATTTATATTTGTATTTGACTGATCTTTCATTTTTTTTTAAATACAGTTTCATGTACTAGCAAAAAAAAGGGAATTCTGAAACACTGTGAAATCACTTTCTGAATAGAAACTGCTTAGAATGTAAAAATCCCAAGGACAATAGTACTATTTTAGTTTAACAGAAATCAAAATCATGATACTGCTTTTTCACACATACCTTGACATAGGTAGAATAGTTCTCTCTTCGTGGTAATCACTGTCACATTCATTTATATACTCTCTTAAAACAGTCAACACTCTCACCATCCTTATTGCTTCTTGTCTTGCACAGTTGATACTGTCTTTATCTCCATCCAACACACATAATGTATCATAGGAGGCTTTTAGACGATCGAAACAGGACTGAATGAAGTCTTCATGAATCACTACCTAATTACATTAAGAAATTGGTGCAATTACAAGATATATTAGAATCCATCTTCTCAGAAGGATGACCAAATGGTAGAGAAAAAAATCCCCCAAACCAAAACAGGTAAGTTACTCCAGAAAGCTGTTTTATTTCAGAAACTCCCATCAATAAATAGCTCTAATTTAGAGTGCACTTCAATAATCTCACATCATCAGCAGCTGTAACTGTATTGTATGTAAATAGAAAAAGTGAAGTCTGGACAGAGAGCACTGAATAGGACTTTCACTTCCTCCTTTTCTCAAACTATGCTAAAGAATTCTTGTGTGCATGTAATTCCAACACTTCTGGAAGTGTCAGAGCTAAGCATGTGCAGATGGACAGATCGATGTGTGCTTAGTAAGCCCAGACCTACAGCAAGACAGAAGCCTCCAGCCATCTGCCACTGCAGGAAGATACAGCTTGAATGGCTGTGAATACACCACCTAGAGCAGCTGTGCAGGACCTGGCAGACTGGCAGCTCTGAAGATTATGAAAGTGTTTTTGAAGACAAGTAGAATATCAGAGTTTAAAGAAATACACCTGGCAAGTTATCAACTGGAGATTGTCCAAAGGAGAATATTCCTCCTCTAAATTTGTGCAGTCACATAATTACAGAATGGTTTGGGTTGGAAGGGGCCTTAGAGATCATCCAATCTCCCTGCCATGGGCAACACCTTCCACGAGGCCAGGCTGCTCACAGTCCCATCCAACGTGGGCTTGAACACTCCCAAAGGTGGGGCACCCACAGCTTCTCTGGCAATCTGTGCCAGTGACACAACATCCTCACAGGAATAATTTCTTCCTAATATCCAATTGAAATCTACCCTCTTTCAGTTTAAAGCTTTCCCCTTGTCCTGTCACTATGTGCCCTCATCTGAAGATTTTCTTGCAGCACCTTGTAAGTACTGGACAACCTCTATGGTCTCCTGAAAGTCTTCTTTTCTCATGTCTTCACAGCAGGGCTGCTCCAGCCCCTTGATTATTTTCACAGCCTCTTCTGGACTCACTCCAGCAGGTCCACATCGTTCCCATGTTAGGGGCCCCAGAGCTGGATGCAGCACTGCAGGTGAGGTCACACCAGAGCAGACAAGAGGGGCAGAACCCCCTTCCTGGACCTGCTGCCCATGCTGCTGTTGACGGAACCCAGGACACAGGTGGCCTTCTGGGCTGCCAGTTCATGTTGGGCTTCTTGTCAACCCCCAAACTTTTCTCTGCAGGGCTGCTCTTGACCTGTTCATCCCTCAGCCTGTATTTGTGCCTGGGACTGCCCCAACCCAGCTGCAGGACCTTGTACTTGGCGTTGTTGAACTTCACAAGGTTCTCAAGGGCCTACTTCTCAAGCCTGTCAGAGACCCCGTGGATGACATTCCTTTCCCTGACCTTACAGGAACCCAGTATCTCTTCTCTGTCCACTGAACCACAGCTCCCAGCAAATACTAATGCAGGGAGATAATATCTGATTTGCTAGACTTCAGCTTGACCATTACATAGAAACTCAGTGACCCTTTGTAAGGGACATGCCAAAAAAAAGAGATTACATTAGCTTGTGACAACACCCCACAGACCCAGCCACTGAACATACTCATATGAGTAAGTGCCACAATTTGCAGTGCAACAAAAGGCTTTCCTCACATGACATTAACTGTTTCCTGAGTAGCAAGACCAAATTCAGTAGATGAACTTAGTACAAAAAATTAATGAGAGTTCAGTCTGGAAATATGAGAAAAAACTCAAGTTCTGCATCTGCCCAGAATTTGATGGTTGGACTCACCCTCCAAAACATGGAAACTATTTCCTGTTTTCAAATCTTTCAACTATAAAAGTATCACCACACTGATTTTTAAGACTAGATTTTTATTCTGTTCCAGACTTCTTGTTGCCTTTTCTTACCTGATTAACTTGTAACCTCGGGCCAAGATTAGTATAGATCTCTTTAAGAAGGTCTATTGCTCTGTTTGCGATGTCATCATTTCCCTGAATCACAACCTAGCACAAGTGAAAAAAAAAGCATTAGCATCTCTTAAAACTTGCTGGTATAAAAATGAAAACCAAATCTACTACATAAGTATCTTGACACAATAGTATGTCTAATTATCTTATGAGGTGAAAGGGACTAAAATGCTTAGTTACAAATTACAGTCAATACAACTTACACTTAAGATGATTACAGGAGCAAAAACTAATAATTAACTAGTTTTGAAGTTCAGAGTTGGCAAAAAAGGCTGATGTTCTATAAACAGAGTAAAAGTAGTGTTTATATGTTCATGTTCACATAATATTCCAATTTTTCTCTTGTTTCAGAGAATAAGAGAAAAAAACTTCTTCAGATGCTTCAACAATCTGAATCACCAGACAGAATTTTCAAGTACTTAAGTGGCTGTGAATGGGTGGAAGGGGAACAAGCAAGTGAATTCTGCTTCTAACCTGATAATCTAAATTTTAATTACTAGTCACCAGGTCTGACAGCTGGTTTTACAGACAACTCCTGCAGGGTACTGAGCTGAAGCTTCATGAGTTTTGTCATGCTGTTCAGAGTAAGTTGATTCCCAAAACTAAAACATGCTAACATTCTGCAGGGACTCTGTTCACAAACATCATGTGAACTTAGCTGTATAAAAACTGGGATCTACTTTGGTTTTAATTATTATCACCAGGATTAAAATACCCAACTCTTCAACAAACCACAACCAAAATTACTGAAGACTGCTGCTGTACACATTTTAAAAACACACAACCCTGTTAATCATGTCACAGTGCACCACTGTGGGCTCTAATGCAGCTCTTGAGAACTAGAACACTCTGAAAAAATTAGGTTACAGTTTAGATACTGATGGTTTTCATCAACAGATTTGGCAAACTACAGGAAGTTTCAACCTTTGTATTGAAAAGGAAGATTCTATATACAGAGAAGAGGTGGTTATATGGAATCTACAGATCCTAGAAAGCCACCATGTTTAGCCACAAGATTGTGGTTACAGGAGGAAGAATCAGACCAGTGATCACTTGGTCTGATCTGGAATCACTCCAATTTACCACAGTAGAAGGAATGCCATGGAATAGCTGATGAAGTGCATGAAAAAAAGCTTAATTATAATGTGCATGTGAAAAAAAGAGAAATCTACAGATAATTCACCTGGAAGGATCTTTTCTTCTTCAACAATATAGGCAAATTTTTAATTTCATGTGCATACATAAATATACTTATGTTTCAAATAACTTTCCATTAAACATCAGTCTGCAAAGTGACCAATTTGCCTACTTGCTGGGAAGACAGTGGAGTTAAAAGCCATGCATTCAGTCGGAAAAAGTAGATTTTCGTAACTTCAGTTCATTACTAATAAATTACACAGTCCTAAAAACATAAAGAGACCGAGAAGGTCTTAGCAGTTAACCTTTCAGATGCTTCCTTCAATGAACTCACCCTCCAAAGGTAGTCTAATCCTATTAATTCCAGATCATCCATCATATAGGCTCGTCTCTTTGCTACTAGCTTTCCTTCTCGACAGTTCACAGCTTTGAAGAAACGTTCAAAACATTTCATTCCATTTTCTGTTAATAGGGAAGGATCCAGCTGAAGCACATTATTTTCAAAGAAGTCCTTATTAATGTCAGGGTCTAAGTCTGGTTCATCCCCCATTAGTTTGGAATACCATTTAAAACAGGCTTCGCGATCACAAAGATAAACCGCATTTTCAGCTAAACACTTCCATATTTGCTTCGCCTGAGGGGCACAGAGCCACAGCTGACCATCCTTCAATAAAAATCTTGAGCAAAACAAAGAGACAATTAACAGCGCTGTCTAAGAGACATCCAGAGTTACAATTCAGTAAAAAGTACAGGCACAAAGTTGGATATGCACATTATACATGTATATATCACAAGCATGAAAACTTCATTTACATCATCAATCTACACATAATTAGCCCCATGATATCTTACTAAGTTTGAATGGACCAAGACCTTATATTCCAACCAAAAAAAGGAACACAATTCAGTAAAAAGCACCTTACACACAAATACCATGGTTTACATTTTATATACAAAGAAATGCATATTTCCTAATGTAAACTATTCAGTTTAAAAATCAGGTCACAACATATGAGAATAAATTAATTCTGCAATCATTCACTATGTTCTAACATTTGCTTTAGCAAAAATTGCAAAAAAGGTATCAATAGCATGGAGCAGAGCCAGAAGCAGAAATCAATGAACTGGAAATTTTTCCCTTTATTTAATACAGTCTTTCCTTTGTGTTCAATTATTATGAAACATTTACTAAGAACTTCAATGCTGAAAACTAACACTACGGATGTTTTCCAGGAGGAACAAATTAAATTGAAGTTCTTTCGAATAATTTTTCTGATGCAATTTTTTTTATGTAAAAGAAATCAAGGACTGAGTTATGGCACTGCTTTTCAGAAATTGCTACATACATATTCTACATCTGACATCCACAGGACTTCATAAATTTCTGTACATTAACAAACAGTGAACTTAAATCTAAGGAAGTTAGAATTGTTAACATGCAGGAGTGATACATTAAGTATGCTATTGTATAATTTCATTAAACAGTTAACACTTTAGCTTACTTAATGAAAATTCTTGGTAAAACTTTAAAAAGTAAAACAAAATCTCCCTTAGAAAACAAGGTAAAAACAGTTCAGAACTTGACAATCCAAATGTTTTTACTCGTCTAAAAAAAGGTTAAAACCAAGTAGGAAAAAGCTGAGACTTAGCCTAAAAAGCATCAACATTCTGCTTTCTGATGAGCAGAGATCCTTTGTTTTCTTATTTTACTCAAACAGGAGCTGGCCAAAATCATCCAAATAAGTTTTTCATTGCACTTTCTTTCTAGGGCTCAGTTGATGCTAGCACAACATCAGTGATGGACAAAAGTGTATGTCAGCTTATGGATTTAAATCTGGTGTGATACAAGTAAGGACACATGGCCATATTCCTTCTTGGAATATTTTAAATTTTAAACTAAGTTACCCCAATAGGAATGTAATGGTACACTATATTTAAGCCAGTAAGGTTCAGCACACAGAGAGGAAAAAATACAAATCTTAGTCCAGAATCAGAGCCTTGGATTCCAAAGATTCTAATAAACTTTATTTGAATATTTGAATATTCAAAGATTCTAATGAACTTCATTGGAATATTTGAATATTCTAATAGTAGCATAGAAGCCCTCCAGGAAAAAAAACCAAACCAAACTAAAAACATTCAGTGTATTTTTGCATCTGAGTTTTGAAAGAAGGTAACAAAACAAATTAAAGCTATAGAAGAGACAGCAATGCAAATGTTTTTTCTTTAAAAAGCATTCCAAGTATTCTTAAGGAAGTTAACCAAATGTTGAAGTTAAAACTCACCGTAAGAAGTTAAGCCGCTCCTGTACCTCCTGCACGTGACTGTATCGGCTCCCTGGTCTCACAGTTTGAGGATCATATTCACCATGCTCTGCAAATAAAATGACTTATTAGACAACAAACTCAGAAAAGTGATGCTGACTCCAGGAGACAGGATGTGTTTGAAGACTTGTTACTCTGAATATAATCCAAACCCAGCACATTTTCAGTGAGGTGTAAGGAAAGAGTTTCCATAGGTCAGCTCAGTTAATGCTTCCTCCTAAGCAGAGCACAGGCAAAGACCACTGAGGTCTATAATCAAAACAATTATGTGCAGATACATGTGCTCACTGTTCAGTGTTACAGAATGTAATGGAAGTGTTACAGAACAATTAAGAATTTGCAGTCTACTTATTCAAATCAAATTTTCCTATTTTCAAGTAGTCAGTTTGAAACCAGAAGTCAGTTGAAAATAGAAGTATGCCAAGCACATAACTCAATTATCCAGTGCTTTTTTCTGAGGATGCTTTAGTTTTGTTACACAGCATCTTTTCCAAAATTTAATTTTTCTATTTTTTAGGCTTTTTCCTCTCCAGAGGAAATCATGACTTTACCACCTTTATACATGGCTATGCACACAACATAACTGAGAGGAATAAAGTGTAAGACAACTTTATTTACTGCAAGTTTCCAAACATAAATCCCAAATTCCTGTAATACCGACAAGCTTGAAACAGAAGAAGCCTTTTGAAAGTAAGGCATGAAGTCAAACGTTTACCTGCATTTTGTAAAAATTCAGCAAAATATTTACTTAACAAACAGCAATTTTGTTCATAGGAACATGGTTTTGGTGCGGTATTGTTTGGTGGTTGGCTGTTGTTTTAATTTTTTAAATTAACGAGATACAATCTAGATCTGCACTTGCATTACCTTCATCTGTACTAGCAGTATTTCATCATGACACATATTCATTATGACAGCTCCATTATAAACTAATTTATGCTGCATTTCTTATCTGCAAAGGTGTACAGATTGCCTTTAACTAAGGTGACCCTGCCATGGTAGACCATCTCATGACAACATCAAGACTAATACTAAACTTTATCTTCAGAGCTGAAAATCAGTATCTCCTATTACATCAGGCAGGGAGGAAAAGAAGTACATCAGTGTTTCAAAATAAAGAGAAAAATAATTGATATAAATACTCCTCTCTATATCCAAGTGTAAAATGTACACTACTTTAAATATTGAGTGACAGGGGAAACAGAAGACCAGTAGTCAACTAATGTCTGCAAAACTGAAGACCTTATGTTCATCAGAAAGCCTTAAAAATCAAATCATAACCTTCATGAAATGATCATAAATGAGCAATTAGCAAAAGGAGAAATGTGAAAAAAAATCTGAAGAAATAATATAAAAGTATGTGAACAAAAATTATTTAAGAATCAGAAGTAGAAAACCAGTAAAATATGCTGTATTTCCAGCAGAAAAATAATCAGGGTAGATAAGCATATTGCAGAGAAATTAAAATTGATTACTTGAAGTGTTGGGTGTTGTGGGTGGGTTTTTTGTTTGATTTTGATTTGTTGAGGGGGAGGTGGTGGTGTTCGTTTATTTTCACAGTGGGGACTATCTGGGCTTTTTCCTCCTGGAGTTTTAATTCACAGACATAACATCAATAGTGGCAATGACAGGAGAACTCAAAGCCAGCCAGCTGCAGAAAGGCAGTGTGCATGTACTTCAGAATTCTGAAAAACTGCACTACAAAAAAATTCCACTTTCCTAAACATTTTCTGTATCGCATTCTTCCTACATCTCCCAGATTTATTTTCTACTCTGTACATCCCACAGCAAGTCAAAGTGTGATCTCCTTAAAAATTCCTCTTACATACTGGAGCAGATAACAACTGGCTGAAAATTTAAGTATAATTAGAGATAAACACACACAGAAGATTAAATGGTACAGTTTCTACAAATCCATTTCATTAACACTTTGGATTTCCTATTACTGCAGAAAAACAGAAATAAAGGAGAATTGACTAGCAATCTTTTAAAATTTTCAGAACATCTTTGATAAATTGTTGAAAACGTGAAACTGTGACCTCCTTCAGGCCTACAAAATCCAAGAGCACTTGTCTCATCTTAAGGAGAGCTGAAGGAAAGGATGAGTTCAACAGAAGTGAAAATCACAGAGCATGGAAAAAATTCAGAAGCATAGATTAGGCTTCTCTTTCACCTTAAAAAGCCAAACATATAAAAGGGGAGTATTCCAGAAACCACTATGCATTAGTGAATAACAGAAGAATAGGAACACTGTTCTCCATCACTGAACACCACTAGGGAAGACTTCAAGGAAAACAAGCATATGGCAAATGCAAAATTAATTTTAAAATATCAAAATCACACAGTAAATGCAGTGTTAAGTGCCAAGAATGTCTGTTGACAACTGGATTTTTTATTTCTATGGCATTTGTTTGACCTGTGGCATTGTTTGGACCATAGCCTTGAATTTTCTCCCCTGTCTCATTCACCTTCTCCAGCCAAGCTTAATTCTACAGCTTCCAGTTCTTTCTGTCTTCATATGCATAATCTTCTTTCTTCCCCTTTCATTTATTCCCTTTCATTTATATGGCCCTCTGGCATATTTTCTCCCCCTCCATGAAGGCATGGAAGACAAACTTCACAGTACTCTATGTTCTGCTCTATTTAGTATATAAAACTGAAAATTAAAAGAGTTTTTGCACAGGAACTGTGGATCACAGCGTGCACAGTATCTGGAACACAAGGAAGATTTCCTGGTCGCCCTTAATAATGTAATAAAGCACCTAATAAAAAACCCCACATTATTATTTATCTGCTTTTGTACTCTGATACAATTGAGAAGTTCTGCAGCAGCTTCATCTCGAGAAGCAGCAATTTAATTGCTTTGCAATTAGATTAAATTTAAACCCTTTACACACTTGTAATTCCTATTGCATTGAAGATGTTTGTATTACTGCTTAACTGAGTCACTATAGCTGGGGAGGGGCAGGGCAATGTGGGTTTTTGGGAAAGGAAATGAATCATGCAAGACATCAGCCTAATTCTTCTGCCCTCAACAATTTGACAGGTTAACAATATTTTCAAAAATTACCTTCTGGCTTGAGAATTAAAAAGTAAGACAAATTAAAAATAGTTCCTACAATAATAGTGAGAATGGACCAAATAATTTAGTATTATTTTAACATTAATTAGTGCAATGCTATCACTAGTTAAGGAACTTAAATTAGAGTAACCCTCCCCTCCCCCATTGTATTCCTGAATAGAGAAATACAGCTGCAGTATGTAGATTTAACTGAATGTTATTCTCAGTGGCCTACACCTCATTGAAGTGATCATCTTCACAGAGCACCACTATTTACACAAGTCCTCAAGTATATATTTTGGATATCTCTATATATAAAACACATACATACATACATACACACATATATATATTTAATACTCCAAAACACATGAATTCCAAAAAGCCACTTTCCTGTGCACTGGTAGATACAAGCTTTCCAACATGCAAATACCCTGCCCTCTCTGAATGACCTACATTGAATTCCTCCAGAACATACTGTATCATTTTTGACATGCAACAGAAAGGCTGTCAGATTGTTATAAGGCCAGGGTAGAACAGTCTTTGGTTCCAGTAAGTAAAGTCAGTGGTGGGGAAGGAGGGGTGCAAATCTCCTCCTTTGACTTCCGTTGGCATAATTTTATATTTATAGAACAATTTATAGTACAGGTTCCCTGGTCCACTGTTCTCCTTCACTTCCACCTCAGTAGCTAAAAGTTAATCCAGGGTAAAAGGGTAAATTCATCAGCAAAGAGCTGGATTTGGCCTAAAATACAAAAATACTGGCACAAGTGTTGCCAACAACAAACACAGTGAGAGAGCCTGAACAGAAGTGGGAGTTACACTTTCCACTGTATGGGAAAAGAAATGGTAGCCCTATGGTTCGAAGTCCTTTTCCTGACAAATTCCAAATATTGGCTGCAAACTGAGGTGATTAAAAAACTTCTCAAAGGAGCTTTCAAAATTCAAAGCTACAAGTTTTTCTACTAGAACCTTCCACAAAAATAACTACCCTAGCCTAGTATGGCAAGATGATTTCTATCAATCCACAGATAAACAATGGCTACCACTTTCTCATATTCTGCTGCAAAACACACATTTTCAATTATAAAAAAGAAAAAAATAGTATTTTAAGCTTTTCTCACGCAACCAGTCACCACAAAGGCTATTAACCCCACAGATGCCTAAATTTTAAACAAATAAACTTAGCAGTTATTTTATTATGGGAATTTCATTTTAACTCCATTTTCAACTGAAGTTCTTCTATACTCCATGAAGCAACTTTGATGTTAAAACTCACCTTTAGCATACTGCCTCATGCTTTCCATATAGGCAGAGAGGTTTTCTGCAACCAGTGTAACGAGGGCGTGATTGTGCTGAAGTTGATTGATTAAGTCATGTCGGTAAAACACGTGGGGACTTCGCTGAGTTTGACTGAAATTAAAATACAAGTGTTAGAGGAAAAGAAGGAAGTTTTGCACCAGATAGTTCAGAAATCAATCTGAGAGACCCGTCTTTGTTGCAAGATCCAAATTTTCCTGAAACATCTTGAACAGAACACAGATTAAGTTTCTGACAGTATTTTTCTATCTTCTGATGTATCAATAGGTTCTTACCAGTTACTAAAGCAACTAATTTATGAGGATTATATGGTTACAATATGTAGGCAAAACATCAAAGCAATGTGAGCAGCTCAGTGTGCTGGAGGGAGAATATCTGCAGCAAGACAGAATATAAACAAACACCTGCCCAAAATGCACAGTAGAGACCCTCAACTACAGTATAACTACAGCACATGTAACCCTGGTTTCTCCCACAGCCATCTGATATTCTTTTCTATATTTAACATCAAAACACCAAGTAAAACTCAACACCATAGTCCAAGTACACTAGCCAATAACCACACCAATTATTTCAGTACTTAAAAATCCTATAAACAGTATTTGATTTTTTTCTAACAATAACTATGTGAAAAAATGTTGGTACAAGCAAAAAAAACCTGTTACACAGACCGCCAGAAAAGTGCAAGGAAATATCCCAAATAAATAATTAGATTGTAAGTTCAGTGCATTATCAAGACCTGACCAAAAATGCTGCTCTTAAAAAACACCAGAAGTATTCAGATGACAAAAGCAAAAGAAAATACAGAGGTTGTGTCCAAGACCCACATGCCACAAACACTATCAAATTGTAGAGCTTGGGGACTCATCACCTCTGCAGAACACTCTCAAAATGTCTCAACTGCTGTAGCTGTAGATCAGAGCACTGATCTTGACTGCATAAACCAGTACTGCTCTTCCATGGTAAAGAGAGGAAAAAAGAAAACAAGTGGGTGTCAGGGGGAAGAGCAGCATTCCTTTCTCCTTGCCACTCAGCCAATCCTATAGCCTGCCCTAAAGAAAGACTTGATTTCAAAATTGTTCTCCTTTCTTTCAACATTTAAACAAGCAGACCTCAGAATCAGCTGAGTGGATTACAGGTAGGAATTCTCATCCTTCCTGGGAAAGAGGGTGTCCATACCACGTGGCCTAAGCACTCCACAATACTGCCACACTTTTAGAGAACAATGGGGAAGGCAAGAAATCCCAGTTCTAGCATCAGCTGACAGTGATCTTTGCAGCTGATAATCACATTTCACTGTAGATGTAACAGCAACAGACAAATTGATTCATTGGCCAAAGATCAGTGTCCATCTGGGTTTAAAAGACAGAAGCCATCAACACCCTGCCAATAATTATGTTATCTGCAACCAATGGAATTTGACCTGCTAAGCACTGTGGTTTTCAGAAGATTAAATTTCATAACATGCAGAATTTTCTAAAATAGTTTGAAACGGGCACTTCAAACACAAATGGTGTTAAAAACACCCAAATACCCAGACACCTGTCAGAGAGAAATCAAAATGGATGGAAGCATGTAAAAAGAACATAGGACTACATATATTCAGAACATTCTCTGGTTCAGTGGTTACCCAAGATGCTACCTCTAGACATAAGAACCCTGATTATTTGGGAAATACATATGGTCAAACAACTAAAGAAACAAACAGAACCAAGATGGGGTGTTTTGTGGAATCAGAGATATTGGAGTGTGTATTTATATTCATAATATTATGCATTTGTATCAATCTCACACAGTACAGCAAAACCAAAGCTTCATCAGCAGAAGATTGCAATATTCTGTGTTAGATATTTTTTATCTCTCTCCTTTCTCAGCCACATGCACAAACAGTACATTTGCACACAGATCCATCTTGGTTAGCAATGACTTCAAAAAGCTTAATAATTGAAATAACTAGAGTTGTAACAGTGATTGTGAGCAACACTTTCAATGTTATTTTGATCCATTGCTAGGATGGACTCAAAGGCAAAAGATTGTCTTTAGGCACAAGAGAAAAAGCTGATCTGACAAGAGCTTCTATCATGTTTTCTAGTATTAAGACAAAGTCTACATGCAATTAAAATTTTCCTTAAGCATCTAAGGTTAGACTAATATGATGTTGCTATTGGGACACAATCATTTAACCTTTAATGTTATTACATTATTATTAATATTTACTTAATGCAATCATAATAAACATTCATAACATTAATAAAATAACATTGAATATTAAACAAATAACATTAAACAAATACTAATATTTATTTAATGTAATTATTAATAATTACATATATTACTAGTTATGAGACACTCATTAAGGTGCAATAACTGAGAAGCTTGAAAAAGTGAAGTTAACAACAAAACTCACATTTTCATTGTTTTTATACTAAATGGATATCAAAAGTCAATGTATAAAAAGAAAAAATAGCATTTTGAAAGAGATGACAAAGTATTTCAGGTTATGAAAAAGGACAGCTAGAATGATTATTTATTAGAAAAATACTGGCAAACCAGCAAAGGCAAAACTCCAAACAACTTAATTTAAATGGATTAAAAAGAATTATCTATCTGCACATATAACTCACCCAATACAATACTACATATGTAACTCAGCTTTTGAAGATGGCACTTATGCTAACTGAAAAAATGCTATGTACCACTAAAAGAATGCAGATTATTCGGATTTAAATCCAAATTGCAACAACCAATCCCCACAAATTCAACTACTTAGGCTAAAAAGTCATCATTGTTGCCTTAAGGCACTATGAAACTTCTGAACTCTCAGTGTTCAGTTAATTCTCCTGGGCAATTTAAGGGACTGGTCCTCTACTGCTCAGGTAGATACAGGTCAAACTTGAGCATTTGATATTGGTCTACAGGAGGCTGTACCATCCAATGGACAGAGAATTAAGATGATTATCTGTAAACTAAAGGTCAATATTTTGAGTAATAAAGGTGACTATTCCTAAGTATTAGTAAGCATCTTTGCACCCCTAAGAGTCCTTGTACTTACATAAATATTATTTTCTGTTGCAATTCTGGTTAAGCTGAATTTCCTGACACATGTAGCATTTCTTTGTGGTCAGGGAGCTAAATTTTGCCACAGCAATTGTATAATCAATTCATCAGTTTGTTCAACTGCATGAATAACTAGCAACAATTAAAACCTCCCCCTCAAAAGAATTTCTACAGTGCCAATGGCATAAGATAATTTATACAGATTTTTGCCAAGATCAGCAGCACTTGCACTGAACTTTCCATTGCCAATGCCAGTCAGCTGACCCACCTCAAAAGAGTAGCATAAAGAATATGTGCTCTGTGGCATGTTTTTGAGGCAGTTGTCACAAACACCTGTTTGGACCTATTTTCACTCAAATTCTAGAAGGATGTTAAAGTTTGAAGTCAGATAAGGTAAGCTGTTAGAAGAGGTACTGTATGCACACATTACAGTTTCCAAACTGTATCAATATTAAGAGTTATGAGAAAATTCAGAGGACTAGAAAGTCACTGATTATTTCAAAATTATGTTTTCTCCCAGTCACCTGGGCAGCAATACAACCTGACTAAAACAACTCCCTCAACAGTAGATTGCTAACAAAGGGGTTTTAAATTCCTTGGTTAAAACTTTCAATTCCAAGTTCACTTTCCTGCCATACTTGTTTTCAAATTCTGCACATAAATAAGGTGCTACTACATACTGCAAGGCAGACTGCCCTGAAATCTGAGGAAGATATGGTCAGATTAAAAAAAAGAGGAGAGACATTCAAACCATTTAATTGTTCACAGACCATACAGGAAACCTACACTTCCACAATCAAAAGAAGTTTGGTTCCTCCCAAGACTACTTCAGAGCAGAGACCTAAATCAGTGCCTCAAATGCTTGAAGTGCTCCAGTAATTAATTACTTAAAGCAAAGCATCTTTTTGTTAAGGCACTGTGCTAAAAGCATTCAACTTGAATAACCAGGTAGCTTGGTTTGCCTGGATCTTACAGCATGAAAAAGGTTAAGGATTCCAAGACACAGAAAACAGACTTTTCTGCGAATTAGCAGGTAACTTTTGTAAGGAATTAAAAAGTACTGAAAATCTGAGAAGTATGTTGCAAATGAAATTAATAAAGAAAACTCCAAAAGCCAGGAATGCAACATTATCACAACTCCTGAAAATGGTATCAGTAAGAAGATAGTGCTGTGCAAACTGTGGCTTATTTCCCTCAACTTTCTCTGACTTGATCCTTCTTGTGAGCCAACTGTAATAGCAACATTGATTTGAATACTTTATCTGCTTACGAGAACTAAAACAAAGCAATTGTGCGACACTGATATGCCAATGATATTTTTCAGGAGTTTGTAAAAATTCTGATGTGGATATGAATACTTTTAAGGGCTCTGTCTTTCTTACTGAGAAGACATTTAAAATAATTAAAACAATCATGTATACTCTAACAAGTCCAAACCGATAATGCACTCTCATTATTTCTTCCTTTCAGAAACAAGCATCAAATGAACACCCCACAAAACAAACAAACAAACCCCTAACTACAATAAAACAAATTCCACACTTCTCTAATCTATTCCATTCAGGAGAGAAAATCGGAAGAGAATTTCTCCCAGACCACAAAGTTACCTTTCATTTTAGGCATATGAACTAGATGACGTGCAAGAATTTATCATCAAAGAACAAGGATTGGTGGCTATGTCTGTGTGTGTATGTGTGTGTGCATACAGCCATATTGGCACATAAAACATTTATGCTTCATAAGTTAATTCCACTGTTAGGCAGGAAAGTCCATGAATAACTGAAAAAGAAACCCAAATCTTCCACTAGATTAGCACAAAAATTATTAAAAACACATATGAAGAAGCAGTTAATGCTCTCTTACCAAACTTAGGTGCCTGACTTTTTCAACATTACTTATACACACTAGAACAAACTCAAGACCATCTTCCAACACAGGTTATGGTTTTACCTAGACTTTCCTGACCTCTTGCAAAAGAAAAAAAAAATAAATTCCAACCCATCCAACTTTTACCAGACAAAATTTTATCTGACAGCTATTCTTACCTCAAGTTCTGTGGTGCTTCACCAAACAAACTGCAGATTTCTCTGATCTGTTTCAGTGCAGGAATGACCCATTTGTCATTTGTGCGAAGTTCTTCTATAAAACGATCTATCCACTGGATCTTTTGTGTGTCTCGATCCTTAAAGAAGAGCAGTTTATAATCAAAACCAAGCATATTGCAGAACTATCCTAATTCCCTTTCTTTGTTTCCAAGATAGAACACACAAAGTGAAATAAATACTGGAGCACCTGAGTTCTGAAGCATAAAAGCATAACAGAAGTATCTCAGCAGCACTACATGCTGGCAGAAGCTACCAGTGTGTTACAAACTCTCTGCACTCAAGCACTCAGTACTTACTTAATGAGTGTTTAAATAATTTGCTCTCTCTTCTTTCATTTATTTCTACTCACTGTCGTGAAATATCAAGAAACAATGAGAAACTGTATCTTAACAAGAAATGGATAATGGATTCATTTCAAACTACAATTAATTACTGCTCTGACAGGCTTCCACAGAAGTTTGAGTGGGGAAGCAGAGTGTATAATAGTATGAAAAGGATCTTGCTAGGTCCTTTCTAACATTATACAAGACAGGTAAGGACTAACTGGCACAAAAAAACTCAACAAAACCCACTGAAACAAATTAGCATGATTGAGTTTTGGGAAAAAGCAAAGTTGGGGGGGCAGGGGGCTGCTTTTCCGTTCTCCCTATTTATTTTGATAGGGTTCTTTCCCAATTCTTCCAGTGTGCTAAATACAGCATGTTATCAGCTGCAATACGACGGGCAAACTGATGTATTACACTTTCTCCCATTAAAGCACCGTGTTAATTAAAAATTGTCCTGTAACACTTTAGAAGTACTAGGATGTTGGTAGAGCCATACAAATTTATTTAAGTAACACTTTTGTTAAATTACAAAATACCTTGAATTTTTCATGGGGAATGGAAGGAAACTCTTGACTGATTTCATACTGGACTACTCACCTGTGAACAGCTGTAATCTAAGATTTTAATATGGGCACTAAGAGCCTGGTCCATGATATCAACTGGCACATCATCACTGTGAGCCAAATTCCACAAAAGGTTCAGCACTTTGTGTGCCATCACGCCATCCTTGTCATCCTCCGCAAGGCGACGAATTAACTCAAGCAGTTTCTCTCGCTGTTTCTTGCTTGCATTTGTCCAACTTGCCTAAGACAGTAGTTTTAAAAATTATTACAGAAGTCTCTTTTTTTAAAATTCCACACATAACCTGCACTGTTAACAAACTATGCAACAATAAAGTGATGCAACTACATAAAGAACTTTCACATTAGTTCCTGTCATTAATAATAAATAGCAAATTAGAGCAATACATAAGGAAGAGCTCTTCTGGTATTTGCAACCACAGCACATACAACTTGAGGCTTAAAAAATATGGCTCTGTTTAAAGATCACAGATGTGCTTGAAAAAGTTAACATTACCATTGACAATTTCACCAACAGAGTGCACTCAGCTGTTTCTTTCAAACGCTTTCACAAAACTCCTGTGCTTACATTTAAAAGATTTCTCAAATAACTAATAATCACTACATATGTAAAACTTCAGTATCACTTGTGCCTCTGAATCTGACTAAAACACATGGCCCCTGCATTAAATTAATCTTTTCCTGGGTAAGTTTTCAATATAACATCACTTCATATTCATCTCTCAAGGTCAGACAACGGTTTACACACAGAATTTCTGAGCACTGGGTTGAGTATTTGAACTACAGAACATTAGACCCACATTCACCAAACTACAAGACCACATTAAACAAAGCACAAATTGCATGTAAGCCAAAATATGACTATAATGCATTTATCTAAAAAGAGAAAACAGTCTACAAAGCTGGCTTGCATTTTCTAGTACAGTAGATCATGTCCTGAAAGTGAAACAGTAAAACAAGCTGGAGAGCACCACTATTGGAAGCTGCAAATGCTAAATGTTATACATAAAAGCCAATGAGTAACATAAACTCTCAGAAACAAGTTGTTTTGTCATTTCAAACAAATCACTATGTGTTTATAAACATTCAACTTTATCTTCCTGAGACTGTTTCATTTTGTATGTAAGCTAAACAGAGAAAAGTTATTACATGATAAAGAGGAAGTTGGGGGAGCAGGGAACGGAAGTCCTTGATCTCCTCTACTTAAAAGATCAAAAGTAGCATTGCCCAGTAAACCTGACAAAACCTACTCTAATGCCAGGAGACAACCATAATTTACTAAATCACCAAACACCTCTTAATTTGCAACAAATGCAAAAAAATATTTAAGATAAGTAATTTATTTTATTTGGAAAATTCTATATTCCTAGGATTTCTAAAATACAACTTTAATACTACAGGCTTCACAGATCTGCATTATCCTGAAGTGTTCACACCAGAAAACAAAATTGTCTACTAAACAAACATAAGCAGCCTTTGTTTTAGACGGGAAGTAAACAGAAAATCTCACAAGGAGCCCTCATTAGAGAACAGCCTTTCTAGAATTAAATATTATAGACTGTTGATACACATTAAGATGTCTTTTAATACACAGAAACTGAGCAAATCTAAAAGAAGAAGAAAGAAAGACACCGAAAAAGCCACGAATTTACACACCCCCTCACAATCCATTTCCTGAATACAGTCAAAACACAGAATTACCTTAAAACAATCAAACAGATGATCAAGCTGTTCAGGAGAGAAATCCCAAGCTAATTTTGCGAGGAGATCATGTACATTTTTTACAATGGCTTCATGTTTTCCTGCCTGTCAGGAAGGAAAAAAAAGAATCCACCAACAATTCATATTAAGTCAAGCAGCAAGACATTCTACATAGTTTTTTCAGGAAGACTGTTAGAGGTGGCCAACAAGAAAAGCTGATGCTGTGGGAGCAGCACAGCAAACTGGATACTTCACTGGGAATTCACAATATTTAGATTTCCCTTTTAAGTGTAAGTATTTAAGAATGCTTTGTGCGTACACACGAGTATTTATTTGGAACATAAATACTGCAGCATCAAAATATTTACACTTTTGTTCCTGCTATAAAATCGAGCTGGGATAGCAGACAATAAAATCTAAAAGGGTATTTTAACTTACAAACTGGTATTTTAATGGTTTTTTGTACAGAGTTTTAAGCTTTGGCGTTTTTTAAGTAAGAAATTACTCAAAATCCACTTCTGAATTTCATTGGGGTGTTTTAAGGTATAAACCAATTTTTAGTATTTCTACATAATTTCTCAGACCGAACTACTTCCTTTGTGTTAGTGGATTCACAGACAACTAAAGTCTTCTTATTACAAACAACTTGTAACCAGACAACGTTTTGAAGTCCATCAGCTTTTAAACTTACAAATCCAGCAATGAAACAACTAAGGACAAGTTGTTGAGTTTTATACTGGATACAGTTTTAAGTGAGAGTTTGGTGTATATCACAATTTTGACATTTAAGGAGGAAGACAATGAGAGGAAAAAAAATAGTTCCATTTAACTCTGAGCATGAAGAAAATTATCTGCCCAGGCTGGAAAACACATTCTGTACTTTACATCTGCACTCAAAACCAACAAATTTGGACTATGAGAATCAATAGCTGATTTACTGTAGAAAATTTTCCTGTAAGCAAGGAATAAAAAATGTAAAACAAATACCTAGAATACACATTCTGATGTAATTAATCTTGTACACTATTAAAAATACATGTTATAAGCACTTTTGAAATTCAATTCCTACTAAAAACTTCCATCAGTAATTTAAAACCAAAACTAAAAACCAAAACCAGACTAATAGCTTTGCTACATGCTGTGCCTTAAATTCTTTATAAGGTGCCATAAATTTTTGTTTTAAAAAAAGTCATTTTAAGTAGTAATGTTCATTTTCACATTATGGGTCAGATTACAATAGGGAGAATTACTAAACCCATCATTCCACTTGACTTTGGAAAACATCATGTAATTTTTTTCCTCTTACCAGACCATTTCCTGGATAGAAAGAAAAACTGAGAGCATGCAGGGCAGAAAGAACATCTATAATGTAACAAATAAAAGAAAAAGTATGGCCAGCTCCTGGGGGGAGCAAGAATAAGGCAGGTAACAACCTTGATCTGGGAGGGTTTTAACAGATATGGGGAAGCCATTAAGCACTGAAGGGTCTGGGGAAGCAGAACCAGACAGTGGGAGGAGGTAAGGAACCTGGTGTGGGACCTGCCAGCTTGCTGCAGAGGAACAGGGAAATGCCTGTGAGGTTCCAGTTAAATACACCAGAACATAAGTCCTGAGACCTCAGCCTCTGCCATTCTGCATTTTGTACAGCTGGATCTTTCCCTGCAGCTCCAGAGGCTGCCATTTAATGCTTGCATTTAGAGACTTGCAACATTATTCCTTTAAACAAATACTCCTATATTCTGAGCACTGGCTTTGTAAGACATGAAATCACTTATATAAAATTAACACTTTGGTTGCCTTTGACAGGTAAAAGCAGCATAATTGCATTACTTTTAGTAATACTGAGTCTCAGGTGCATGCTCACCCTCTAAACCAGGCAGCAGCACAAGTGCTTGAGCCTGAAAGCAGAACCTCCCCACTGCTGCACCAAGGCTGAGCTAAAATAGCCTGTTATATAAAGCTACACAGTAAATCAACTCCTCACTACTGAATTTCATGCCCCAGCTGCTCTCAGGAGCAGTCACTTAATAAGAACTTCTAAAAACTACTATACACAGGGAGTAGTGAAGTAGGTGAAAATCATTCTGTATTAGCAGATTTTAGTATTCCTAATTTTTAGTCCACTATAATCCCATGGGCTAAAGCCACAGTGAAACCACCTACCCAAATAAGAGTTACTTTCACACAAAAAAAGTACAGGGCAAAATTACAGCCAGAGCACTGCAGTAGCCACCTACTTGAAAGCATAAGAAATGAGCAGAGCAAGCTGGGTATTTAAGGGCATGGAACATTTCTTCTGAAATTACTCCTATTTATTCCTAATTTTTTTCAACTGTTAGGGTGGACTATGACCATTTTTTAAGGGTTGCACCATGTATCCACATTTTTCTGGAAGGCCAGAAAGTCTGACTTACACTAGCTTATCCACATGTCCCATTTCCAAGCACTAGGAGCAAGGTAATTTCTTGGAAGACTTTTTTTTTTCCCAAATTTCAGATTTTTTTCTCCTCTTATTAAAAGTGAGGCTCTAAAATAGGCAAAAGAGGCCTACTAACAGCAAATTAACCTCTCAAAGTTTTGTTGGGTTTTTTCTCCCACAGGTATTTTGTAGTCTGGAAAGATCTACACACCACAAGCTGAAAACTAACAGTATGATCCCAGACCCTAATTCAAGTAATCTGAGTATTGCTCTGCTACATGATGAAGTTTTCTTAACAGGACTTTGGGATAATAAGAAAAGACTGTATTGAGTTTCAGCTGTGCAGTTACTGCCATGCTGGAATTGAAGCCTAGGCACGATAAAGTTACTTGCAACACCAGAGATCTCCCCTACATCACCTGCAGTCCCAAGTGTTTTAAATGTAACCTGAAAATAAGTCCACTTAAGCCAAACTGTTGCAGTCTCAGAACAGCATGGACACATGTAAACTGTGTTAACAAAATAACCAAACTTGTATTAGCCCTTGTCAAGGTATAACCCAGCTGGCAACTGAGCACCACAGAGCTGCTCACTCACCTCTCCACCCCACAGTGCCACGGGGGAAGAGTCAGGAGGGTAAAGTGAGAAAACTTAGATCTGAGATAACATAGTTACTACAGAAGCTACTAAGAAATCTAACTCTGTTCTTGCCCAAACCAGTTACAGCCCTCCCTCCCTGTCTTGGAAACCAGAGTTAGCCTTCCCACACTTTAAAGACTGGCCTGAGGACTTATTTATACAGAGTTTCACTACCCATTATTTATGTTTCTATCCTATTTTTTTTTAATTTTCTGTATACTCAATAATTCTCAATGATTTTGTCTCTCCAGCTGCCTAGTCTGTGTGTTAAACTCATGCAGCCCATAGCTAAGGAAATCCAGCCTCCCCAGTCACGTAAGTAAAAAATTCAACATTACAAAATTCATAATTTTTCAAAAATAATTATTGCAACACAAGAAAAAGAACTTGCAGTTAAACCACTTCTAGAACAGTCATTATTATAAGCCTTACTAATCACACTCTGCCCAAGAAAAACTCACACAACTGTGGGGGACTCGGAGACTAGTATCAACACATATTTCTTCGTGCATTTTAAAACACTAAGCTATCATGTATCACGTCCTTGCCCAACACTGAAGGTTCCTTAATACTTAAAAAGGATCATCTCTGTACCATGTCCTGAACTGCTCCCTCAGGTTTACAGTAAGTGTAGCTGACCCCTTCCACTGGAGACATTTGAGATGACAATTTTAAGCTCCAAGACCCCAAAAACCATTCCATGTCGTTTTTTTCTTTAGCTTTGTCTAATACAGAGCAGAACCAGCCCAGGTTCACTTCTCAACACGACATACAAGGAGATGCCTCCTGTGCAGCAGCAGCAGACAAGCAGTTGAATTATTTACCTGTGCAGCCCAAATGTTGTCAAGATCCTGCAAAGTGAGAGCTTTCTCTTTGATGACAAACCGGAGAATTTTCTCAAGTTTTTCTACATATTGAGGTTGATGAAGACTATCTCTTAATACAATTGATAAAATGTTGTTCTGCTGGATCCATTCCTGAATATAAAAAGAAAGCAGTGCCATCTCAAATTATTCAGGTGCCATTGTTGGTATTTAAACTACAAAACAAAATTCCGACCTGCTACAGGTTAAAAAAGATGCAGCACAACAGGAAGGCTTTTATCTTTTATTTCCTCTCTCTCAAAAAGAAAAAAAAAATCACCATTTAAAATAATCCAATATATGACTGGATTACTATTGGAATCCTCTTCACTGTGTTATCTTAGGGGGAATTTTTTTTTCAGGTATATTACAATCATGAACTTAGAGCATAAAAATGTTCAAGCAATTTCAAACATAAGAAGCCAATGTGAAGAAGAGTTAACTCTTCTTTCTTCTTCACAGAAGAAAATTTTTATCTTCCAATTCATGGTCATTAAGAATCAAAACCAAATTAAGACACTTCTAACTACTGGTACACCTACAGAATATCCCATAAAAAGGACTTAAGCAAGGACTGAAATATAGGAAAGATTATTTAAATACTGCCACTTTTAGGGTTTTTGAAATGTTTCCAATTGAATCAGAGGCAAATATTCAAGTCATATTTAAGGAGATGCAATTTTCTCAGTGGTGTCACTGACACGGCCAGACCATTTTGTTCCAAGTGAAGGAAAGCAGGATGTGCTCTGAGCACTGAAAGAGAAAACAAACATCCACAGCATCATAATTTCCAGCAGTGTCCTTGATTAGACTTACAATATTCAAGCTGGTCAAATGAAATAATAAAATCTAGATGTTTTCAGTTAAAAACACAGGTCTTGTATGAGACACTGAACTGTAGGAAATGTGTGAAAAAGAGACCTAATTCCTCCTATTGCTTTAAAAAATCAAAACTGCAGTTATTCTTTCTTGGCAGATGTCCTTTTGTAGATTACAAACCTCACAACAGGTGGCCAGTCAGAAAGATGGGACAGAACAGTGTAAAAATCACTTAACACAACCAGATTTCACAAAGATTAAGTGAAAATAGTTCCTATTTTAGTTTTATAATTGCTCATTTTCATACTATACATACATTCAAGCAACAGTATTCAAAATACGAAAATACTGATTAAAACAAAAATGTGCTATCTACAATTTCCTGTACCAAATTCTGAAATTTGGTAAATGTGAGAAGCAGAGTAATCACTTAGAACTCTAATGAGAAAAAGTTGAAGCATCAAACCCAGACTATATCCTTATTTAAATGACAATAAATTTCTAGTTACTGTGGCACTAAAATTTCAAATGAATCATGCTTTTTTTATCTAGGTTTCTCTGGGTTTTTTAAAACTCTACATAAAACCCACACTCTTGAAGGATCTGTTTTGGAGCTATGTTTTTAGCAGCACTGAGAAGTAATTCTCAACAGCAGCTTTGACACAAATACAGCATTTCTTCACAGAAAGGCTACTATTAAAGTGCTTTATTACCATCACATGATACCTAATGTTCCTAACACCATATATGAAAATGAACAGTGTGTGCTGGATCCACAACATAGAGCTACTTTTACAGTTAAAGTACAAAGGAGAAATAAAATCTACACCATGAATTTCACTGGAAAGGAGCACTTACTGCCATTCTTTCAGCTGTGAGCCACTCTTCCTCTTCAGGATTACCATGTCGATGAGTGTAGTATGACACACTGGATATTACTTTGTTAACTTCATTTAGTGCATTCATTTTACCATTGAAAGAGGAAATTTGTAACAACCTGTGAGAAAAATTTAATGTAAGAAGTGTGGAAAAAAAAGTCACCGGTGGCATATTATATTAGGAGTAGCACCTTACCTAAGAATCATTTTTAACCTAAATATTTCTAAATTTTTTACAGTTTCTTCTTGTCCTGGAACTCTTGAAGCTAAGTTCTTTAGAGATTTGATTATCATTGACAGAGCATCATTTTTGGCTTCATTCTTTGCTTCTTTTTTCAGTTCATCATCTGTTAAATTTTCTAAAAACTGTGGAACCATTTCTATAATTGGAAGGAAGTATTTCTTCACTGTATGTAATGTTAAAAATTCAAAACATTGTCCAAATGGCCTAAAAAAAGAAAAAAGGAAAGTGTCACAATCAGTAGTCATGGAATATTAGGATAATAAGGTGCAATTAATTAAAGAAACTCGTATCTACTTAGAAGCACATGAAATGGTGAAGTAGACACAACCAGCTAAAGAGATGGAGTGAAAGCAATTGCTTCAATAAAAGTCTCAGCTGTCTGCTAACAAAGTATTTTTCACTGAGTCCAACTTTTGCAAATGCATAAATCACGATTTAGAAGAAAAACTTACTTGATGAGAGCTGCAATGATCTGAACATTCAATGCTGATCCACTCATGAATCGATCATGCAAGATCTGAAATCCATTTAATGTGCCAAACTTGTTGATAAGATCTACTAGCCAACCCTGTAATAAAACAAACAGTTATTTTCTGATATTTACAAAGTACCATCTAGAAATACTTTCAAGTACCTTATAACAACAAAATTTGCTTTATAAGTGTCTTTACACAACAGTTTACATATTCAGTTTTAAGGAAATGTTCAGACACAGACAAGATCTTTTCTGTTATCATGTCAAAGAGCAGATGCTGTATATGAGCTACTCAAAGAAATTTATTACATATATAGGAATAAAACTGACTATAATTAAGGTCCAGCTTTGGCTACTGAATTGCTACAGAAAGTCTGACAGTTCTGGTATTTTTTTTTTTTGTCCTGGATGTGACAATGCCACATATAAAAACATTAAGAATGCAAAGTAACATTCCAATAAGCACAATTAGCAATGCAAGGGAAGTCCAAGGACATAGCAGTTTTTTATCCTTGGTTCTTGCAAGTCAATAGCCAGCATTACACTAAACAAAAAAAATTAAAAACCTAAAAAACCCTAAAAAATAAGAAAATTTAATATATATATAGATATCTATCTATCTATAAAAATATATAGATAGGTATCTATAGATAGATATAGATTAAAAATTCAGTCAGCTCCTGAAGTCTCATCAATGCCATTAGGAGATCAATTCTGAAAACTTCAGACTCAAGAACCAGAACAGACTGCTAATCTTCACTTCCAGTTAAGAAAATAAAACAACAAAAACAAAACCCCAAGAAACCACAACTACAAAAACAAAGAACAAAAAATCCAAACAAAGAAAAAGCCCAAACCTCCAACATCCCTCCAAAACAAAACCCAACCAAACCAAAGCCACTGAAAAAACCACACTGACAGTAGTATCTCATGTCCAATAAAAACATTGCTTCCACCACTGGAAACTGTAAGGGAGGAGAGAAAAATCCTACTTTATCACATAATCTTCTCCTCAAAATGTGTCACCGACAAAATTTCATGTTAAGTGAGATGGTAAATCCATCAACTGGCAAATGCAAGTAAGCCAATTAGCACAGCAGGAATGGCATTCCAGCAGAGTTGTGCCAGCTTACCGCAAAAACACGTGACACAGTCTGACTGTGGACCGCAGACAGCAAGAGTTGGAAGGGGAAATGTACACTAACACAGGACTCATAAGCAGCAGAACATCTTAGTGATAGAGAGAATGAAGAGGGCTTTTGCCCCCTACTCTAAGAACACTTCTCTACAGCTGCTCTGTCGTTAAGCAACACTGCACAGAATAAAATACCCAGGTCTGGAAGGGCTCTCATACCTTTGGTGATCGTGGGTCAGGAGGACGGGCATAAAGTTCATCTTCAGCGAGCTGGACTCCTGCAGGAACTGTTTCTGAGGGACGAGTACCATTGTATAGATGGAATTTGCAGTGAGGATTTAAGGCCATGGCAAGAAGTTCAAGAAGGGGAAACCAATCTTGGGACAGCTTGGCCACACAGAGTTCCACTAGTCGATGAGTGTTGTTTATAATACATCTCTGTTAATAAAAAAAAGAACAAGTAAGAATGTGGCAGGGGACTGTAGAATGAATATGAACTATAAACTCAGAACATACACAGCTCCAGTCCTCCTCAAATCATCTCTCATGCTTTATTTCCTTCCAAAACACTGGAGGCAATAAAGTGAAACACTGACAGAAAGATGACTCCCCATTGCCTGCCCAGATCCATGCATACAAGAGTCTTCTCACAACTCACTACTAAGTTTCAAAAATTAAATCCAGTTTTCAGTCTCCTCCTAATCACAAAGGTAGTTTCCTTCCTTATTTACATTACCACGCTCTTCAGAAACACAACTTTAAAAACTCACATGAATCTCAAACTTCCAGCCGCTCACCGCCTCGTCTGTAAGGATTTTTGTGAAGGATATTGTTAACCCATCTCGAAAAAATCGCTGGCATGCTTCACTTTTGACATCAAGGCCTATTTACAATAAGAAAGAACAACAAACTATTAGACGTGGAATTTCATTAGTTGTTACATGAACATTTTAAATGCTGAAAGCAGAGATTTGGTGTGCCAGTGTTGGTAAGTTCTCAGTAGCTCATACAGGGCTGTGTTTTGATCTGGGCTGGAAACAGTGTTGATAACATGGGGATGTTTTCTTTACTGCTGAGCAGCACTTTCAGATCCAAGGTTTTCCTGCTTCTCACACCACCCTGCCAGGATGTAAGCTGGGGGTGTACAAGGATCTGGGAGGGGATACAGCCAGGACAGCTGAGCCTAAAGGACCACAGGGATATCCCAGACCATATGGCATCATGATCAGCCTATAGAGCTGGGGAAGAAGGAAGGGGGAGATGTTAGAAGTGATGTTGTTTGTCTCCCCTAGTCACCATTACATGTGATGGAGCCCTGCTGTCCTGGGGATGGCTGAACACCTGCCCAACCATGGGAAGTGGTGCATGAATTCCTTGGTTTGCTTTGCTGGCACACAAGGCTTTTGTTTTACCTGTTAAACTGTCTTTATCCCAACCCATGTTTTTTTTTTAACTTTTGCCTTCCTGATTCTCTCTCCCATCCCACTGGAGGGTCAGTGAGCGAGTGGCTGCGTGGTGCTTAGTTGCTGGCTGGGATTAAATCACAACATTTGGACTTCAAAGATTTGGTATTTAAAGTTTCAGAATTGATTTGAACAAGTCTTGGATGAAAACAAACTTACATAAGCTTAAATAGACAAAAAACTCGATAGATTAATGTTCTAGAAAAGCCACTACAAAAAAATTACACTCCTTTACATAATTTTTAAATTGGTTTTAAAAACATGCGATCTGGGCTGCTTTTTTCCCCATGTTTACAAGATACTTTGATAGATATACTAGCAAAAATAACAGTAAGTACTATCTTTATCTTCCATTCTTCTTTATGTTCTCTCTTATCTACTTGCTAACAGCAAAATCAGTGAGTGAAGAGGGGTAAAAATAACCATTTCAAGGAAATGCAGAAGATACAGCTTCAGTAAGGAACTCAATAGTAGTCCCACAGAAATGCAGATGAATCATCTTGAGAGAGATGGAGATGGACTTAGAGGGTGCTGGAAACAACTCCCATTCCTGGAGTGGCCTAACTTTTGGATGCTCATGTGCCCATGCACACACAGATCTAATCCTTTTGCCACTAGAGCCTCCCTCTCTTTCCCATTCTGTGCAATTCATCAAAAACACAGATTGGGATCAAGTCTGAACGTTTATACTGTGTAGTGAAATCTCATTTCAGTTTAAGTAAGCTATAAATTACAGAAGTTGCCTTGCATCTTGCTTGTGTGTGTCATACTGGAAAGTTCTGGCAGCATGTTAAAAACTGAGTGTAAACGTTAGGAGCAATAAAACCCTTCTGAAAGAAAGAGTGGAGAATATTCTTGCCTATAAAAAACCAAAACCTTAAAATAAACCATTTTTTTATCTTTTAAATTTATAGTTTCCAATTCACTGCGACATTTATTTCTGGAGCAAATCTCATTACTGAAAATACTCCCTAAGTATTCCAGATTTATTGTGATGATAAACATCAGTCTAGCTATTAAGTGCTATTTTTCAAATAGGTTTTCTTCTATTAGCAAGTAACTCCAGACTATCTGTTGATAGTTTCATGGCTCATTGTTTAACAAAGAATAATAGATCGATGCTACACATAAAAAGAGAATTTTCCATAAATGGGTGCATCTGCCAGGAATAATGCAAGCCACAGTCTAACAGGATTCACACTACTCTGTCAAATTTGCTCCTTTCACTTGAAGGTGCTAATGCTGACATCTCATTCATATATGTACTTTCAACTAGTTCAGTTATGTCCCTTTCAATTGTAATTCCTGAAAAGATTTAAAGATGATGCAAATATCACTCTTATTTTATAGCCAGGGTCACAAAGAAGTAGCTATGCTGCAGTCACCTCAGAATGCTGATGGCCATTAGCTGTGTTAGAAATAAAAGCTATTCAAGAGCCCTAAACACAAGAAAATGGTGCTTGACAAAAATACGTAGTGGGGTCTTCCCAGGTTTTGTCGCTTCACAATTTAAATAAGATAGAGTCAGAAATACAGAGTTTATGTAATTCAAAAGCTGGTTATTTTTCAATCTGTCTTTTCATTTCCTCCTTCTGGAAACAGATCTTGTCAGAATATGAAAAATTCCCATAGACAGGAGCAAGGAGTCAAATTTTAGACATTATAGAGATAACAGAGTAGTTTAATCTATTAAGAAATACACACATCAGAACCATTTATATTGCTTCTCTATATATACCCCACTCTCAGTGTCTGCCAAGCTCTGAGCTACCAAAACAGTCTCAGTTACACCAAGTTACACCCTATCATATTCCTTGGGAACTGGAAGTTATTTAAAAGGAACCACGTTAGCCATCATGTAACTTCAAGTAGCAAAAAACCCTCCAAAAATCTAGGATGCAGCTGTAAAGATAACACAGTAAACAACTGCTTCTAAGAGCTTTCCTTGTTTTCTCCTTATCCAATAATCCTTGCTTACACATGTAGGAATTCATCTAGAGGGCAAGGGGAAACATAAAAAGTAGCAACACAGAAGCACTTTTTAGAATTGCACACCAACAACTTAATAAAAATCTAAGTGCAAAAGCATATGAATACGTTTCCAGTGTTTTTCACAACTTCAAGAGGAAAAACAAGCTTTTCTTTTGGGGAACTTTCAACTAAGCCTATGCTTTGGGGAAGTACATTGATGTCAGGAGTAGCTAGAAATCTCATTCTGCTCTTATTACTTCACTGCATTGACAGCTTTAGGTTTTGGGTTTGTTTTTTTTTTTTAAAGATGACTTAACAGCTGGCAGAACATACATGTCCTCTCTCACAAATCACAAGCAGATAATTTCTTTTTACTGCACTGTTCCAACAACACAGACACAAAGGTGGCTGCACTTTTTCTTGAAAAGCTGGCATTTTTTTTCCTTCAGAACAGATGTGATCCCTTGAACATCCTACACTTGCTTGAGGATTCCTGCCAGACCCAGCTACACACAAAGCCACCACTTCCAAGCACAACTACAGCTGATAAATCAGTGCTGGCAACAATATGTCATTATCCTGTGCTGGATCACAAGGTTGCATGCTAACTTTTGTTCCTCCACAGAGTGCTCCAAAGCAAAAAAGTCTTAACAATCAAGACAACCCAGAATATCACGACCACAATCAGCTTTTTAGTCTTAAAGCTGCCTAAGAGTAACATTTATTAACATGGAAATGAAGTTGTCCTGGGCCAGCCCCTATGCAGAAGAAAGAGCAGGCACTTCGTATGACACTATACTCAAAACACAAAGAGCTGGTAAGTGTAGATATCCTAAAAAATTATTTTGCTCTGATACTTGCTATTACTCAAACACAAGCAACCTCCCAGGAGAACAGAACTTCCCAGAACACGTGGCAAATCTGTCCATCTGACCAGTACAAATTTAACAAAGACATACACTGTCCTGATAGGGAACCCTCTTACTCCCAGACCAGACACCAGCAAGCACTGGTAGGACTGTTAGTCTAAGCCATGCTGTTTAAAATGCTAACTTTCCTCTGATATCCTTAGAAGTATATGTGTGCCAAATTTGAACAAAAATTTATGGCAAGATATTTGAAAGCTAGACTAGAAACTTATTAAAAATAAAAATAACTTGAATTCTTTGAGTTTTAGCATCTGCTATAAAGACCAAACCCACTAGGTCTGATATCAAAGTGAATACAGAAAACAGGTATGACAGGAATGACAGGATTTTTATGTCTCTGAGCTTATTCAACTTTCCTACTCGTGCTAAGGCACCTATTTCTAACTACACTAATGGCTCTTTTAAAGTTCTCATCTGTGAAAATCTTGCATAGCACTCTGACACAATCTTCAAGACCAGGGTTGTAACAGAATTTATTAACAATTTTTAAGCTTTCACCAGGGATTCAAAAGAAGAATGTCTGCACACCAGTCCAATAATCAAATCTCTTTCAGTTACCTTTTTTACTTAGGTCAATAGCAGCTTCTAGAAGAACTTCTAATTCTCCCTTCGGCAATACAGGAACAACCCATCGAGGCCTATATTCAAAAATAAACAAACCCAAGTTCAATTGTGCTTCTGAAAAATGAAGAATTCTTGCCCCACTGTAATGCTTTTAAATATAGGCTCAGTACACAGATTTTTAAATGCCTTGACGAGTATTAAACTAACCAACCCCAAAAAACCCCCACATTCTGCTTTAAGCTTCTTTCTCTTTACAACTTGAACCCAACAAAAAAAGCATTTCAAGAAAGTCAGTGAAACAAAGATACAAAAATTCTAATTCCACTATCAAGATGTTTGCACAAATCACCTATACCTTGTCAAAAAAGCGTGAAAATACCTGTTGATCATGTCATCCAACTTTGCCAGGTCTGTGTGTGGAAATGCAGGCTCCTCATCTTCAAGCTGGGGTGGAGCATCAGCTTGGCCCTGCTCATCAGGCGGGGTAGCTGGGGAGTTCTCATTGGAAGAATCAGGTGAAGAAGTCTAAAATTGGGATGAAAAATACTTTAAGTACCACCTGCACTTGTTTTGGCAGTTTTCTGTCATAATGTATCCCAAACAATCATCTCAAGTACATATCAATATAAAATAGTATTATTTCAGATGAACAAAATAAAATGTGCTATATTTTTCCTATCTCAGCAGTTTAAAAATCAAGCTACTTTCCCAGTGAGGAAAGTGGGGCTTTTTGGTAACGGCTTCTACTTTCAGCAGATCATTTTTCCAGAAGGTGAAATAAATACACTGAAGCTCCAGTTTTTACAAATCTTATCCAGAAAAGTTGATTACTTTAAGTAGAGAGATAGTTCTCAACAGAAGCACAGAAGAAAACAATCATGAAAAACACTTTCTTAAAGAGCTTGCTAAAAATGAGTGACTCACTAACACAACCATCTACTAATCAACCTCGAAGAATATGATTGTTAAATCCACTTTGATGGGCCATGCAAAACACAACTGCATTTTGTAGATGTCACTTATTATTCATACACAGAAATAGTATTAACTGACAATAATAGTAACACTTAGGAAGACAAAACCTCAAGAACATTTTTCACCTGCTGCAGCACATCTGGTTGGCAGGGAGTGTTATTTTCTTCACAGCAGCCTGTAGGGTGCTGGGTTTTGGATTTGTGACCAAAACAGCACTGGTAACACATCAGTGTTTTGTCTGCTGGTGAACAGTGCTGGAACATATTCAAGGCCTGTTTTTCTCTTCGAAAACTTCTGTCAGAACTCAGATATAAGCAGGAGATACCATGAGGTGGAAGCAGGAAAGGCCACCTGGGATGTTGTCAGAGCATGAAGAAATGCAACGAGGAAAGCCAAGGCTCACTTGGAATTAAACCTGGCTAAGGATGTCAAGGGTAACAACAAGGGCTTCTTCAAATACATCACAACCAAATAAATACATGGGGAAATGTGGTCCTGTTGCTGGCTCAGCCAGGAGACAGTGGAGGAGGTCCAGAGGAAGGAAGTTTCTTTTGGTTGAGAAGATGAGAGAGACCATGCAATTAAACTTCATATCCACAGGTCCATGGGCCCTGATGGGATGCACCCACAAGTGCTGAGAGAACTGCTGAAGCCACAATGAGGCAGGAAAAGTGTGTGAGGGATGGAAGAAAGCAAATGTCACCCCAGTCTTCAATAAGGGCAAGATGGTGGACCCAGAGAACTACTGGCCAGTCAACCTCACTTCAACCCCTGGAAATGTGACAGAATAGTTCACTCTGGAGGCCACCTCTACCCATATGGAAGACAAGATGATCAGGAGAGGTAGCATGGACTCACTAAAGGTAAATCATGCTTGACCACCCTGATTGCTTTCTATGATGAAACAACTACCTGGATGGATGAGGGAGAGCAGGGGATGTTGTCTGCCTTGATTTCAGCAAGGCTCTGACACTGTCCCTCACAGCATCCACATTCACAAACTCAAGAAGTGAGGACAGGGTGAGTGGACAGTGAGGTGGATTGAGAACTGGCAGACCCCAGAAGTTGGTAACCAGTGGCACAGGGCCCAGTTGGAGGCCTGCCACCAATGGTGGCCCCCAAGGTTCAATACCTGGCCCAGGACTGTTTAACTTATTCATCAATGACCTGGGTGAGGGCAGAGGGCTCCTCAGTGAGTTCTTTGGTAACACAAGGCTGAGAGGAGGGGCCAATACCCCAGAGAGATGTGCAGCCCTTGGGAAGGACCTCAACAAGATGGAGAGATGGGCAGAGAACCTCCTGAAATCCAGCAAAGGCAAATGCAGGATCCTGCACTGGGGAAGAACAACCCCAGGCACCAGGACAGGCTGGGACTGACCTGCTGGGAAGCAGCTCTGGGGAGAAGGACCTGGGGCCCTGGTGGACAGTGAGCTGTCCCTGAGCCAGCACCGTGTCCCTGTGGCCAAGAGGGTCAATGGGATCCTGGGGTGATTAGGAAGAGCACTGCCAGCAGGTCAGGGAGGGGATCCTGCCTCTCTGCTCAGCCCTGGTGAGGATCACCTAGAGTGCTGTGTCCAGTTTGGGGCTCGTAAGCACAGGAGGTGTGGAGCTCCTGGAGAGGGTCCAGCAGAGAGTGGCAAAGATGATGAGGGGACTGGAGCATCTCACTGAGGAAAGGCTGAGGGGACTGGGCCTGTTTAATGTGGGGATGGTTTAGAGGGGACCACATCAGTATCTGCAGAAAGGCGTCAGAAGATGGACCAGGCTTTGCTCGGTGATGCCCAATAGGACATCAATAGGACAGCAATAGGACAAGAGGCAACGGGCAAAAACTGAAACACTGAAGTTTCACCTGAACATGAGGAAGAGCTTAACAGTGAGGCTGACTAAACACTGGAAAGGATTGCCCTGAGAGGTTGTGGAGTCTCCTCTGGAGATTTATTGTCTGGTCACAATTCCCAGTAAGGTGGTCTAGGGAACCTGCTTGAGCAGGGAGCCTGGATTAGATGACCACCAGTTGTCCCTTCGAACCTCACCCATCCTGTGGTTCTCACTCTGCCCCCAGCAGTCAGCAGGGCAAGAGGCTGGAAGGGGACACAGCCGGGAGAGCTGACCTGGAATGACCCACAAGATACTCCATGCCACAGAGCGTCACACTTGGCAATAAAACAAAGGAGGTTTTTTTTCCCAAGGCAGCTGTTGCTTGGGGACTGGTTGGGCAACCATCAGCTGGTAGTGAGTGATGGCACTTGCATCACTTGTTTCCCCCTACCCCTTCATTTGTTAAACTGCATTCATCTCAGCCCAAACAGTTTCTCACTTTTTCCTTCCAGTTCTCCTCCCCATCCCACTGAGGCAGAGGGAGTCAGCAACAGTGGAGACTTCCTTGGCAGTTCAGGGCCAGCCCACCCCACATATCAAAGTACAGTTCACTTTCATGAAGGTGCAATCACTAAACCTTATGGTATTTAAAAATACTATCTTCACACTGAATTAGATAACAAGGTGTGGTTCTTTGCTTAAATGGTTTTGGCTTTACATGATATTGTTTAAAAGCATCTTCTCTGGTATTTTTTTCCCAAGGAAAAAGAATCATTACACTGTGATGTAATGTATGAAAGCTTTTGCTTTCCTTCTGAAAGCAAGGAACATGAGAAATTGTTCAGGAAGTCAAGTACAATGAACAGAGACCCGGATGCAGCTGCTCTGGAAGGGCTGATACCTGAGTAAGCTGCTTTATCCAGAAAGTACTTTTGCAGAACTGAGCAGAAACCAAACTTACAGACGTAGTGTGGTTTTACCAATCTGTGGCAGGTTCTACAATGTGGTTCTGAGGAAGCTTCTGGTATTAATCCAAGAAGGCTTCTTATGCAAAACAGGTATGCTTGAAAGAACTGTGCCACTGCCTGAAAAGGGAGCATTTTTTGCAATGCCATGCTCTCTAACCATATTTACTTTGCCAATACCACTGCCTTCATCCCTCAATATATTGTTTTACTTCCAGACATGCACACAAAAATGTCTAACTTAACTAGAGATCTCCAGAAATATCCATATCCAAATAATTCAGGAACACTATTTCTAAAGAACAAATGGCTTTATTTTTAGATTAATTGATTGTTAATACCATACCTGATTCTGCTGGAGGGGAGGCTGGGACTGTCCATCAGGAGCCTGGCCCTGGCTATCATTCCCTCCTACCGGAGAGCCACGAGTCGTGGCTGTCATACTCGACACAGGGCAGATCTTTGCAATTTTGTCTGCTTATGTAGTTGATGTGAGAGAAGAAATTATAGTCCACTTAGTAAAGTTGAAGTACCAGCATATGCTTGCCTTAAAAAGCTCCAACTCAAGAACATGCCATCTTGCAGAGACCATTGCATAACCTGGAGGGGGGAAAAAAAGACAATATCCTGTATTAACACATGCATGGAAACACAATCCACACCTGTGAAAGAACATCACAGAAACAAATACACTGCTATAGAGAATCTTCTATTTTAGACTTAGTATTTCTTTTTATTGAATACAACTGACTTTTTGATTTCAAACGTCGCATTTGAAATATTTAACGTTATTTTAATGTTCTAAGTAAAAATTACACATATAATCACCTTTATACCATTGAGAAACTGACACACATTCCAAATGTGTGGCTGTTTACTCTGACTCTTTAGTGCCTGAATTCCTACAGTAGATTCTCCATCTAAATTCATGGTGCTGCTCAAGGTCTATGTAGAAATGTCCTGATTAAGAGCCTAAAAAGCCAAATTTGTAATCTTTTCCAATACTCTCCTCCTGTCACTGTCTAACTGCAGATATCAGAGGGAGTTAAGAGACTGATTCTACCTCAGCTGAGACTAAAAGAGACCCTGCAGCCAAACTCCTCTTAGCACATCAGTATTCACCCAGGCTGCTTTATCCAGCATGTGCCTATGAAAGCCTGAGTCCACCGGCCTTTCGGCCCCGCTACCAAGCCCATCACATCCCCACCAAGCAGTTTAGCAGATTATATGAAGAAAATGGTGACATCAGATTTGTTGAACCGTAATGGTACACCAACAGCTCCATACTCACTGTGTTTTATACAGACAAAAAGAGTTGCATTAAGTTATAACAGCAATTCCACTCTATACCACCAGGCATTGTATAACCACGGAAGCTGAAATGTAATTTCCCAGAACAACTCACACTTCCAAGCACCACATAAAACAAAAACAGTTCTCAGAAAGTTAAAAAGCCAAGTAAGGTGATACAAAGAGTTGTATGAGCTTCCAGCAAGATGCATTTGGCAGTGCCGAGTTCCTGATCCAATCACCAAAACCTCAAGTTAACAACTGGAGTGAAATTTCTGTTGTAACACTATGCATATTCCTAAGTGTTTTATAATGATGTCTCATCTCAAGTTAAGTTTCAATGCTGTTATCTTTCTCCAAGACACTTTAAAATCTTTTCTTACATTGTGTGAATTTGCAAGGCATTACATATACAATAAAAATTGACTACCATTACATATACAATAAAAATTGAATACACTCTAACTCTTCTGCCCAGTCTCCAATATTAACAGCACCAACAAACTTAGAGATCTCTAATAACATCACTAAAAGTGAACTAATGTTCACTTTTGAATAGAATTGTATTGTTTCAAAACAGCCTACTGTAATCCATCTCTAGCTTTCATAATTCATATTCATAAGGCTTAGTAAGCCTACTAAGTCCAGAACAAATGCATTACCGACTCAAAACTTACTTCAGGAAGAAACTGATTTCTGAAATGCAATTTTTAAAATCCACACATTTTTAAAAATGCCCTCCTGATTATTTAATTGTTTTCTACTGATGTTTATAAAGACCACTCAGTAAAAAGTACCAGCAAGAGTAAGTTTCCTGCCATATATATACACATACACACACACTGCAGTCTACTGCAGTTCAATGCAGTCAGTTCCCCTGCACTACCTGATGGAGGTTTCGAGGTACTCACATAAACCAGTGAAATCAAACTGCTGCCAACTCACACTGCACTCTTCCGCAGCCCTAAGCCAACCACCACCACAATAAACCTTCTTTAATCACCACCATTCTTCCTTAACAGGGCTGGGTCACACCACGGCCACATAAAAGACTTGTGCTGGCACAAGGAGCGAGGTAGCAGAGAAGCAGGAAAAGGGTAAAACAGCTCATTTCAGCAGCAATCCTGGTCCAGGCTGGCTTAAACTGCAGGCAGAAGTGTCCACCAGCAGCTGCGGTTCCACAACAGCTGATGCCAAGGACAAGCTGCTTGATTTCATCTCTCCCCTATTCTAATGCTTTGGGCTGAATTATCATGAAGTGAGCTGGTTCAGAATACTAAAGGAAACAACAACAAAACCCCATCAAACATATAAAGACTGATTATTTTTCAGTTTCTTTCATTATCTGAAGTGGTGCAAGGCCAGAGAGTACTCAACCTAATGCCAGCCAGGGAACCAGGACAAACTGCAGCTCTCCTGTCAGACTGACTGACATTAGTGTGAATTTACCCTCACATTTTGCCTCTGTGCTTAGCTGAAGGATGTGGGCAAAGCATTCTTGTAAATTCCATTCTGCTCAAGGCAAGTAGCACAACTTAACGAGGAGATACAAGAAAGCTACTATTGAAACAGCAAAATTACTCAAAATCTTGCAAATTCATAGAATGAAACAAAATCTAAGAAAAATATTATGAATTTTGTAAATGCTAGTAAATACATTTACGTGAAGGACTAATCTATTTTTTTCTTATTATTATTTAGGGATTGTTTGCTTAAGAGTCTAATCGTGATTCTCCATGCATATTACTAAAATTACATTCCCAGGAAAGTGTATTTCAGTGCTTCCACAGGATCTCACTTGTCTTAGTCATGTGCATTAGACAAGGCCAACTTCCTGAGTTCATCACTTCTCCCTCCAAATTTGTGTGACATCCTCAAGACACACAGTAGTAACTTCAAGTTATGCTGCAGCTAACTAAAAAGACTCCGTCTCCAATAAATCATCTGACTGCTTCTTGTAGTATCTGCATGTTCTCAGTTGCAGGGATATCCTTGTTCAGGAATTTTCCTTTTAATTACGGAATATACAAACATACTTTTTGTAAATGCAGTCTTAATCCAATTCATGCAATTTAAACAGTATTAGAAGGCAGTGGTTTACCAGTTCTGTTTTCAACCACTCATTTACCATTTATGTTTCAGAGAAAACATCAAACTGCATGCCCACGGAGAACACACCACTCCTCTAATCTCTCTAGAACTAATTAACCATGAAACTTTGAATTCCCATCACTTCTTTAATTCAGACTATTCAATTTCAATTTTTTAGAGTTACAACGCACCAAGGCAGTTTGGCTCAGCTCAAGAATAGCCTTCATACCTATTTATAAATAATTTGATAATTTATAAACAAATGTAAACCGATGCAGTGATGTATTGGTTTTAAGTGTACAGACAGCCCAATAGAACAATCCAAACTGCCTGTATCTAGCTGAATTCTAATGGATACTCTATGTTAGTTTATATATATATATCTTATTTCTAATATTTCTGATTTTGGATTCAGCACACTACCCCAGAATCAACAGAATATGTTGAGTTGGAAAGGCTGCACAAGGATCATCAAGTTCAACTCCTGGCCCAGCACAGAACCATCCCCAGGAATCCCACCATGTGCCCAAGAATATTGACCAAATGTTTCTTGAGCTCTGCCAGCCTGGTGCTGTCACCACTGCCCTGGGGACCCTGTTCCAGTGCCCAACCACCCTCTGGGGGAAGAACCTTTTCCTAATATCCAACTTAAACCTGCCCTGACACAACTTCAGTTCTCTCGAGTCCTGTCACTGTCACCAGATAGCAGAGATCAGTGCCTGCCCCTGCTCTCCCCCTCATGAAGAAGCTGTACCTGCAGTGAGGTCTCCCCTCAGTCTCCTCCAGGCTGAACAGACCAAGTGCCCTCAGCTGCTCCTCATACAGCTTCCCCTCAAGGCCCTTTGCCACCCCTGTGGCCCTCCTTTGGACATTCTCTAAGAACTTAATGTCTTTCTTACATTGTTGTGCACCAGCTTAGGGCGAGGCTGCCACAGAGCAGAGTGGGACAATCCCCTCCCTCGCCTGGCTGGTGATGCTGTGCCTGATGCCCCTCAGGACAGGGATGTCCCTCCAGCTGCCAGGGCACTGCTGACCCACATTCAACTCTTCATTTACACCAGGACTCCCAGGCCCCTTTCTGCAGCACTGCCTTCCAGTACCTCATTCCCCAGTCTATCCATGCATCCAGGGTTGCCCCACGCCAGGTACAAGCCACATTAAAAAAAAAAAAAAAAATTACTACCTTTACCCAAAGCTTTGAATGGATGTTTTAACACAGGGCCAAGATGGAGACAGAACCCTGTTAAGTGACAAACTCATTCCTCCACTGCTAATCAAACAGTATACAAGGCTATGAAGACTGAGTCAAATGAATCCCACTGACACTTGCTTTTGATGCCAACTGAGAAAATTCCTATTTGACGTGTTTTTCCCATCTCCTTATGTCACCTTGATCCACCACTAAATTGTAAGTGAAAGCCAGTTTTTGCTCCACCTGACTCCTTGGATTTTCAGTAGCCCCAGAAAAAGACAACTATAGATTTTTTGACTCTGTATGGTCTCCATTCAGAAGGCACCACCCAGTGCACGCAGCATTCCAAGAGAGCCCCTGCTGCCCACACGGAGGACGCCAGGCACAGCACTGTCCTCCAGGAGGAGCCTCTGCTTCCAGGCTCAACCATCCAGTACAGCTGCACACCTGAACCCCACCACAGTATGCAATCTCATGCCTATGCAGCAGAATAGGTTAATTTTGTTTTGGGGAGAAATAAAACACCTTTTCAAAAGTCGGGGGAAAAAACCCAGATGTTGGCTCCTGGATAAGTGGTAGGTAAGAAGCAAACAGGTACACAATACTCTGTTACATGATAACACATCACAGCAAACACAAAGGATGGCATCTTAGCATGCAATGATAAAGGAACAAACACAATTTTCTAATACAGTTGACTTCTAGAATGACCTTTGTTTGAGTTTCCCAAAGTCTCCTCTTCAAAAGTAACTGAAATACCCCACTACACACTGCCCTTTTCCCTGAATTAGCTACTTATAATACAGAATCTCAGAAAAAAGCAAATGCAAGGTGCCAAGGTGCCAGATGACAGAGGCAGACCTCAAAATACATTTTATTATTCATGAGCATTACTTCAGCCCTATCCAGTAGGACAGACCTATTTTTTCTTTAACTCAAGTGTTCTGGTTATACACAAGTGAGGACATATGTCACAAAATCTACTTTGCCATGTGGTAACAATGAACACCAGAGTAAGAGTCTGCTTAACATGTAACAACAGAGCTTTCTAACAACCATACAGCAATTTATTTACAGAATGACGTTCCCATGAAACAGGAGCTCCCAGATGTGCTTCATCACAAGTGCTGTACTGCAAAAAGGCTTAACAGCAGCAATACAAATTTGGGGTTGAAAGGTATCACTGATTTGTTTCATACAGGATTCTAGGAACTGCCTTCTTAAAACCTTAATAAGTACTGACTCATCACAAGGATTATGATGTGATTCTAGTTTAAAAATTCTAGACTTCTACCCTATTCCTTTATTTCGACCAGAACAACTTCTCAACTAGAAACACCTCCCCCAAATCTGTAACACTGACCTAATTCAGGAGTTACAATATATACACACCCCCACACATTTTCCATTTTCTTTCCTCCCTGTGCTTTGTATCTTTCATGAAGGAGGAAATTATTTACATAATCAGAATAGAGAAGTGGAGGTCGCAGCAATTCGCTCATTTATACTGACATGAAAGTGAAATGCATTCAATGATTAATGCCAAACCTGTCATTAAGCTACTATTCAGCAGAGCAAGAAGTATCTAACTTCCAACATTTAAAAAATACCTGATAAGCAGCAATGAGAAAATGTTATCTCACATAGCAAATATTACTGAAATAAAATAAATATATTTTAATACAATAAATACAAATAAATACCCTTTAAATTCCTTCTCCTCCTAAAGAAGTGAGTGCATACAAGACTTAAGTCAACTGCATCAGATTCCAACATTAGTTCAAAGCAATAAATGTCTTAGTGGTACAGAACAAAATGATCTGAGTAACTGCAATGGTTATAAACTAAAACTGTTCTCATTGAAAAATAATAACCTCTTTTGGTGATTGTTCCACATCATACACCTGAAATTAAGTCAATTGGCAGCCTAGGTTTCTGGAACATTGAGAACATCCATGTTAATATACAAGTCTCTTTGTCCTCAAATTCACATAACAAAATAAATGGGAATCATCCTGAAATATACTTCAGTTCTTTCAGGACTCTTTTTAATTTCAAAACTTGGTGTTGGGACTAAGCTCAGCTAAGATACGTCTACTTAACAGTATCCAACTTCACCTTGTATAAGATGCTCCTACATGCAGCACTCAGACGAGTTTAAGCAAGCAGTAAGAGCATAGAAAGTGAACTTCCGAACTTGGAGTCCAAGAAATTCTTATCAAAACAAACTGTATTCAAGCCAAGGCTGACAACAGGATTTGGCTCTGCACACCAAGGCAACAAATGACATACTCAAAACATTAACTTGTTTCATAGCATCACAGAATGGTTTGGGTTGGAAGGGACTGCACTGATCATCCAGTTCCAACCTCCTGCCATGGACAGGACACCTTCCACTAGACCAGGCTGCTCCTTCAATCCAACCTGGCCTTGAACACTTCCAGGGGTGGGGCATCCACAACTTCTCTGGGAACCTGTGCCAAGGTTTCACTTCACTTATCAGGAAATAATTTCTTCCTAATATCTACTCTAAATGTACTCTTAGTTTAAAGCCATCCTCCCTGTCCTATCACTACATGCCTTTGCCATAAGTCCCTCTCCTGCTCGATATCCCTCTTGATACTATGAGGGATTCTATGGTCTCCCCACAGCCTTCTCCAGGCTGAACAGCCCCAAGCCTGTCAGTGTGCCTTCAAAGGAGAGGTGCTTCCACATGGAGTAACTTCCCAAAAGACTTAAATAAAAAAGGAAACCCCTTACATCAAAGGACTGTCTTGCTTCAAAGCAGTAATTGCTGAAGGCCAGGCCCTGAAAGGGAACTGAGAGCAGCAGCATCTTTCTCCAAAAGACATTCACCTGCCAATAATTCTTGGGACATGTAACAGAAAGTGCACCCCTGGTTACTTACAGCACATGATCCTTTTTCACTAATAATGGAAAGGACAGGTCTCCAGATCACACACTTAGTTCTGGCTACCAGATGGAAATAATAGTTTCAGCTCCTGTTCTGAAGAGGTGTTTTGCTCATGTGACAGTAAACAGAGACAAATCCAAATATACAGCACCCAGTCAATGCCTTACACAAAACCCCACCAAATGATAAGGCAATTAACTGAGTTCCCCTCAGGGAGCTGTGGCCTTGCTGTCATGTTTTTCTATAGGTGCACATCTCAGGCTGCTATCAGAGACCAAGTGCTGAGCAAGACTGGACCTCTCATCCTGTACAACCATTCCTTCACTCAGGAGCTTTCCCTGGGAGTGACACTGGTTCAATTGGTATCAAAATACACCCTCAAGGACATTCAGTGTATCTCAGTGACGGAAGAGGGACATAAACGTACAGCCCCTAAAATTCTATTATTTAAATTACTAGTCTAAACATTTCCCAGCAATGAAGAAACTACATTCAAGGCACTGGTAAGTAGCTAAATAATAAGGGGTTTTATAGTGGGAGATGAAAATTTTAGTTGTGACAGTAAAAAACCCAGACTTCAAGAACAGAATCCAGTAAATATAAAAATCACTGATAAATGCACACACTGGAACCTAAGAAAAGCAAACTTACTATGTAACTTCTATCTAGTAAATGCAAAAATCTATTTTTAAATGCTTACATGTTTTGAACCATGACTTTCCCTTACTATAAAGCCCTTTTCTTGAATTCCCAATGAGCATGCAAAGAAGTGGGAAAGACTTCCTTTTACTTTGTATTAATAGAACAAGCTACAGTAAGAAACACCTTAAAACTAAAACAAAAAATATCAAAGAACTTCAGCAGATAATTTGCTTAAGTCAGACCAAATTCACACTTTTATATTATATTTTTTTCAATTCGGCCATGGTTTATTTACACACAAAGCTGTCCTTCTGCAACTGAAAAAAACACATTCTTGGCAATAGAACCAGTTAGGATTGAGTTGATACTTAGGTCCAACTGCAAGCCCAGTCCTTTTCAGGCAGCCGTAGAACAGTTCAGGCAAGGACAAGGAATACATTCACAGCTGGTCATCTATCATCTATGGAGTAATTGTTATTGTATCATTATATCCATCTCTACTTCAAAAAATAGTATGTCTGAAGTTTGCACTGAAGACGGATTAAATGCTCTTGGTCCCTTATTTCTGATTCTTAAATCCATAGTTTAGTCCTGGATTCACCCAGTTCAAAAATGATGTGGCAGCTGCACCTCTGCAAAGTTCACCATCCAATACACCTGAGCACAAAACAGTCCCAGTGCTCTGGGAATGCATTTGGCACCCTCCCTTTTCACTTGGTACAAAGAACACTTTTACTGAATATGTTACTCTTTATCATTTGTGCTTTAGGAGTTATGTTTAAAGATGGTTTCTCTGTATGTACATTACTTTTAATTGAAAGTGTATCTATATATAGATGGTAATGGTATCAGCAGCTTTTCTTAGCTCTGTGTGCTAATTCAAGCAGTCAAATTTTTTTGCATCACAAGCTACAATACCTACAAAAAACACATTTTAGATGTATTGGTTCTGTTCTTGAAGGCCACATCTTAAAAGCTCCTAGCTCGAATAATGCCTTACTGTATTTATAATTTGCAGCTTCAGAACCAATGAGGAGGTAGCATGTCATGTGTAGGAAATGCTGTACCTCTTCTCAAAAACTGGAGGAAAAGGTAGGTTCTCCTGCTCTTCCTGATTTTGTTTGTGTGCCTGATTAGCAGTTCTGATTTTTTTGAAAGTGCCAGTTAAAAGTACAGTTTGTGTAGTTCTTGTCTGCCAATTTCTCAGTTCTTTTTCTTCTTTGATAAGCCCAAAAGTCAAAGAGAATAGAAACAGCAATCTTAAAAGGACATCTTTATTCCCTAACTGCAAGGGAGTAGATAAATAGTTGCAAACCCCAGAACAGCCAGGCTACCTTGGCAATGGATGGTCTCTCACACTCTCTAATGGGCTCAGATATTTGATTCATCCCACTGCACTCCCATCTCCCTGGGGCAGCAAACTGATGTGGAGGGAGAACATTTTAGCTATTTGCTTTTTTTCTAGATGTAAAAGCCTGTAATTCACAAGTTTTGTATCAGTTCTTTGACCAAAATGATATGTTTATATTAAAAAGACAGTGCTAAGATTTATTCTTTCTACAAACATACAATTGTGGTGTTCACAGGCAGCTGCTTTTGTAAAATAACTGTGCTTTTTGCCATGTTCACCAATATATACGAAGTTTTCTGTATGTGCTTTTTTCTAGGTAAATGACCTGACACTTGGCTGTGTTAGTGCAGGTTTTACAGTGCCAAGCTTACCAGGTAATTCACATTACTCTGTGATGTGCCATGTGCAAGATTTATTAGTAATTTTATAGTTTTATCTATGTAATTGGTAATGTATTAACAGTATGAAATTGTGAATTGCTAGGTGAAGGGTTTGGCTAGGAAATGTGTTCCTGTTTGTTAAAATCGTGTTCATAAACTCTGGTTTCACTTAATAAAGGTTCATTTTTTTAAACTGCTTTTTTCCTGTAAATTTAACCAGACAAGTGTGTTACAATGCAGTACAGAAAATCAGGTAGTCTCTAACACCTTTTGATTCTCCTCCTCTACTCTGCTGAGACCTCACTTGAGAGTGCTGTGTACAGTTCTGGTGTACCCCAGATATCAGGACATGGAACTGCTGGAACAAGTCCAGAGGAGGCCACAAGAAGTTGGTAAGAGCAGTGGAACATCTCCCTAATAAAGACAGGCTGAGAAAGTTGGGGCTGGTCAGCCTGGAGAAGAGAAGGTTTAGTGGAGACCTCACAGCAACTTTCCAGTATCTGAAGGGGGTCTACAGGGAAACTGGAGAGCAACTCTTCATCAGCAATGGTAGCGACAGAAAAAGGACTAATGGGCATGAACTGAAAGAGGGGAAATTTAGGTTAAATATTAGGAAGAAATTTTTTAGTTTGAGGATGGCGAGATACTGGAACACACTGCTCGGGGAGGTTGTGGATGCCCAACCCTGGCACTGTTCAAGGCTCCTTTCTTCTTTCATCATCAAATGCTTGGACCTTTAACTTGGTAAAAACATTGGGGTTTGTATCAAATATTGTGAGGGTAGTGAAACCACTGATAGTACACACCCCAAACTTCAGCTCTGCAATTTATGCAGGAAGGTTGTACTGTTACTTTAGGTTGCACTAGATTCTATAATGTCTCTCTAAGTCAGGTCCTACTGTTAACTAGAGGAGAACATGAGTCTTGTAAATTCCAAAAGACATCCATAGAATATCTTACTTCTTTTTATGAGAGGGGCTCAAACCCTTCATAATTGTTAAGAACTTTTTACCCTAGCTCTAGCAGAGGATAAACAGAAGACAAACCTCTGAAACTTCCTTGGACGTTTTCTTCTTTCGCTGCAGAGCTCACAAAGCTCAATTTTTTTTTAAACATAATTTCATAAGCAGGATTTATGAAGCTAAAATGATGAGATATCTATCTACTTCCTCCTCCAGTTACAGGAATATTTAAGAATAAAATTATTTTGTTCATCTGCATGGGACCTCCAACAATCATCTAGTCCAACTGCCTCAGGATTACAGATAATACTACCTGCAGACAAAAATCTAAAAAAATTAATTAGAAAAGTTTAAAACAAAACACTCCCTTTGAAGTACTAGAGCCATTTAAAACTGTTCACAACTCCAATTCTTCCTACGAAACAGAGTAAAAAAATGAAATAACCCTTCAACATTCCATCCTTGGAAGACTGTGCCAAACCATATTGAGGTCCAAATCCTCACTCTTGTTCAGTGCCATCCCTAGCCTTGGTTTCCTCCTGAGACACATAAACACATTGTGGATTCTGTAATTTCTGATGAGATTCATGCATTTTACCAGGCCACTGGTTAAGTGCTGAATGGCTTTTGCTGCCTTCATTCTTTCTCAAGTATCTGAAGGGAAGGATAATGGCATCCTGCAGATTTGTCCCACTTGCAGCTTTAAAACATGGCCTTATTTATAGTATACATACTGCACTTAAGGCTTTGCAAAACTCAGGACTATAAATATTTGAAATGTTGGCTAAAATCATTCAGACAGTAAATTAGGGATATTACTACAATGTTATTTCTACATGTTACTTGTGCACCATTTCTTAAACCCTGCTTATGCACAGCACCTGATGTGTCACCATGCAGCACCTGATGCCAATACTGCAACAGGACTGTAAAGGAAAGTGGAGTTTAAAACTGACCTGCAAAAATTGGGCTCAACCTCTCTGGCTCCCTTCATGTTCCCTATGGAAAACTTAATGGCTTCTCTAAACTATGTCAAACACTGTACTAAAGAAAATTAATTAATCAGTAGTAGTCTTTATGTCTAATATTCTGTGACATTATCAACACATTATGGAAATTTTCATACAAAGTGTAAAATCAACACAACTTACTACTTGGTTAATTGTAAATAATTAAAGCATGATACAGCACCTAACGAAAGTATTAAGCTGGAAGCAGATTACATTCTTGAATCATAACAAAAATAACTTTGCAAAAATACCTATTTTTAAACGCTTTACATTCAAATATCTAAGCATTCCTGTTACTGTACTTGCTCTAATTTCATTTTTTTTAAACTCTGCTTTTCATGTAATGTTTAATCAGCCAAACTAAGCACAAGAACCCAAACTCTACCATCATCATTGTCAAGTGTAATTCAAATATCTCTAATACAGAAGAAAGTGACACCAACATTAAAATTTGTCTTTCAATAAGCTTCTTCACAACTGTTTAACAAACTCAGCCAAACTTCCAACTAGTTTCAACATACCAACTGCCTCCTCAGCCTGGCGATTTTTGTACTGTTCCATGCCAGATAACTGCAAGTAAACATTTTGACATTTTCTGCTGCCTTACAACCATTTCAGTCAGAAGATACTTGGCCTGAAAAATCAAGCTTGCACAAGCTCCCTAGAGGTGTTACAAGATGATAGCTCATGTCTTTTGATATTGTCTGCCTTAAACACTCTCCATTCCAAGCAAACTCATACAAGCCCATCTTCCTAGGCAGACTGAGAATTATCTACCTGTTCCAGAGAACTTGTGTAACAAATGCCCTTAAAAACCTTGGCCTCTCTATAGGGAAGTAAGAAGAGGCAACAGAACAGCAGTTTTGTCTTCTGTCTTCATGCTCCTTCTGCCAATACAATGAAGGCTGTAGTTTGATATAAATGCAAAAAGTTAAATAACAGAGAAGGTTGGAAAGGAACAAGAAGCCCCTAGAAAGTACACTAAGAACAAAGGAGAGTGGGAAATAGGAGAATTATTTCCACTGTTCACTCCCTGCCACAGAACCAAGGAGTGACACCACTGTCCCAGAAACACAGTATTCCTGTATCCATAAAGCCTATTAAAAAGCATGTCACAACCTTCCTTACTGAGAAATGCAGAAGAAAACAATCAACTATTATCACATCCTAAGGACTGAGGATGGGTTTTAAGAATTCTGTTGCAGCTATCTGAAAACCAGGAAGTCATTCAAAAAAACCACAACCCACCACACACAAAATAAAAAAATCTGTAACACACCCTGCTGCTGTCTTCCCTGCACTGAAAATAATCCCATAAACTGCCAATCCCATAAACCCCCCTGCTCAAGAGCCCTCCCTTCAGTCACAAAGCAGCCTACAAAGATCCCACTCCTGAGCTGAGCTTACCAATAGGCCAGGAGAGGCAAGAGGAACATTGGACCTGTTCTTCTCAGGGACAGTGCTTAAACCAGCACCATGTGAGTGACAAAACTCTAATAAGGTGGTTTTACTACCACAGTGTGTGTGTGGATCTATTCTGCTTCTACTGTTGGAATCTCAGTGTGAAACAGCAATCTCATCCCCCCATACAAGTATTACATCCTGATAAATTCTAGAAAAGAAGTCTCATTGTATTTCTGCATGTGGACAAGCCTTAGCTCAGTGTAAAGCTCCTCAGTCTGTTTGAAATCAGGGAAGTCTCCACTGTGACAAGAAGGGAAGGAGGGCAATCCTGCTGGCTTCCACCCTAACCACTTTTTCACCACTAAGGAATTAGCCCTTGCATTACCACATCGCCAGCCAGATCAAGAAGCCAATCTGGCTGAAAGGTAACTGAAAGATAGGAATGAAATCATTTTAGTTTTCAGCTGTGTCATATGCCATATGATCACTAACAATGGCAGGAGAAACAGGAAGAATACATAACCATGAAGAGAACCAATTCTTTCAGCATCACTGCAAATCTCTCATGAAAATACACCCTAGAATAGGAGGGAAAGTGAAGGAAACCAAATCCAGATCATTACAATTAGCACGTGTTTAACGAATACATAACCAATATTCACACACATTATAGCACAAACGAGTCTTTACAACACAGAAAAGACCAAAATTCTTTCCAAACATAACGGATATCACAAGAAAAGGCACACAGGTAAAGCTGTTTGGTAGATGATAAAGCCAGGAATGCCAGTCCACCAATAGCACAAGTTGAGTCATGAAAGAAATATTAAGCAGCCACGAGCAAATAATGCCAAGTGCAAGAAGTCTGAGAAGGTGAAGGCAACAAACTGTCCTGGAAATTATTATAAAGCCAGTGGAATACTCAGCAGATCGCAATGAGTCAGGAAAATTAGTTGGCAGTAACACTTTGAATAATCTTACTACAAGCAGACAACTTAATGATGAAGCTACAGCAAGTAACACAGAAGTTGTAAAACACAGAAGGTGGCACAAATTTTACTTCTGATGACAAAAAAAAAAAAAAAAGAGCCAGAGTTATGACACTGTAAGCAAAATTCTACAATTCAAACACTACCTGGAAACTCAGGTTAAAAAAAATGAAACTAGATATGACAGAGCATGAGTAGCTGAGTACAACAGCTACATCCACTGTGACAGTCAACATCTTATGACTTTTTCACAAGTTTTCATTTAACAAAATTTTGTTTCTGCATGAGAGACAGACACAACATGCTCTCTGTATTTGTCAAAGGCTCAATTTGTCATTTTGCTCCTACCTAATTGGAATTTTCAGAGTAATCTGGTTTCCACTGTAATTTCATTTCCATCAAACCAAGTCCCCTGGGTAAACAGTAATCAACTGAGGCACCAGGAAGAAAAATTGTCCCTACCTTATTTGTCACAGAAGTTTAATGATGTTTAATAAGGAAAGAAACAGAACTCCAGAAATCAAAGGGAAATCTCTGGCTTATAAGTCAGCTATATAGAAAGTTAATTCTGTGTCTTGTTCAAAAACATTGCTGGAGAACACACTGGTCTTTTTCAGATTAACCTTTTTGTCCTCCTCTCATTCTTCTGGGCATTGAGAGAAAGAGAAAACTGAGAAAGAGTGAGGAGGTACAACAGCAACTTAAGCCAACAAAACTGTGTAACACCTGAATATCTAACAAAAATCCACTGAAAAGTTATGACAGGAGGTAGGTTTGAAGTTTACAGCCTCCGTGTCTCAGTTCTTCATCAATAACACAAAGACAACACAAGCTTTTTGATTAATGTTTGGGTAATGAACAGGAAGAGAATGGAAAGAACCTGAAGAACCCATCAAGCTTATTAACAGAGGAATAATTCTACTCAATATTTAGACTGATGCCACATATGCATTTACAGAAAGAATTCCAGATAAAATACTGAATGACAATCCAATTCCATCTGCCTGAATGAGTCAAGGCTCCAATGGGAGGAAGAGTTTAATGACAAGCTTCATTCTCCCATTTCCCCATTTTCCATGTTTATGTAAACACAGAGGAACCTAAGTTCAAGACCAAGTGCAAGGTCCTACACAAGGGTCAGAGCAATCCCAACCATAAGGACAGGCCAGGTGAAGGATGGAATAAGAGCAGCTTTGGGGAGAAGGACTTGGGGGAGTTGGGGGACAAGAAGCACAACCTGACCCTGGCAATGTGCACTCACAGCCCAGAAAGCCAAACGTGTCCTGGGCTGCATTGAAAGCTGTGTGGGCAGGAGGGTGAAGGATTTTGTTCCCCTCATCTGCTCTGGTGACATCCCACCCACAGCACTGTGTCAAGCCCTGGGGTTCCCAGCACAAGGAAGACGTGGACCTGCTGGAGCAGGTCCAGAGGAGATCAGGAGAAGGACCAGAGGGTCAGAGCAACTCTGCCATAAAGACAGGCTGTGAGAGCTGGGGTTGTTCAGCCCCGAGAAGAGAAGGCTCTGGGGAGACCTTAGAGCACTTCCCAGTTCATAGAGGGGACTCAGAGCAAAGCTGGAGAGGGACTTCTGACAAGGGCATGTAGCGACAGGACAAGCAGGAATGGCTTTAAGCTGCAAGAGGGCAGGTTTAGCTGAGGGGCTGGGAAGAAGATCTTTACTGTGAAGGTGGTGAAGCACTCAAACAGGCTGCCCAGAGTTGTGGGTGTCACATTGTTGGAAGTGTTCAAAGCCAGGTTGGATCACAGGATGCACTACCATCCCCCTAAATGGTTCTTAAATGCTTATAAAATGCTTATATGGACCATGATTCATTTTTTTCCCAAGGCTCTTTGCATCCTTTGTTTTTCACCACACACAATTTTAAAGTAACTTCACTGAGCCATCTGACAATTTGACTAAAAAATGAATAATGGACGCATTTTAAAAAACAACCTTTTCATTCTGTTGGGAAATTCACTCTGAAATACAAACCCCATGTCCTGACGAAATAATATGAAGAAAACAAACTTCTCACTTCCATTTAGCAAGAATCTGTGCATGAACAAGTCACCTCAAACATCAACTTCATATTTACAAATGCAGCAAGGCAAAGAAAAAACTCAACTGATTATATGCACCCTGTGACAAGCTGTTGTCTGTAATGCAGACACTTTCTTATTCACAGCTGGAAAGTGTCTCCAAAGTATACACCTGGCATCACCAATTCTGGGGAAACAGAACATCAGCTATTCAGTAGAGACAAGACGACTCTCCTTGAAAGCAGATTACTAACACCTGACCAAACGGGCAAGTAGGAGCAAACTACAAAAATTCTAACAAAATTTTCATATTAAGAAAAAATCATCACAAAAATCATGGAAGTATCAAGAAAACAAACACCTTGGCAGCCTATGTAAGAAGCAAAGTTTTTTATACCTACAGAATTGTATCCCCAAAGTAACTTCACAATTCCTATCAAAGGAAAAATCATTGCAACTGAACTGTTTAAATGTCAACACGGCTGTTCAGGCTTCTCCCCTTCCCCTCTCCATTTCTGGAACAAAGTTCTAAGACAAGAACTCACATTGATGAAACACACTAGAGAAACTCATTATGTCAAATATATGGAATAAAGAATTCCAGTGGACAACTGCAATTTAGAACTTAAATGACATACAATGATAAACTCACATTTAAAGCAAATGGTGCTGTTAGACTAACTGAAAGTAGAACTAAAGAGTTAGTTTTCATTTTAAGTATAAACTACTACCTATTTATTGTATTTTCACACCCACAAAGAACTGCAGTGACTCATCAGCACTGCCAAATCCTCAAACTGCATTTCAGGTGTAGCACAGTGTAAGCACATCCTTGAAAGCACGAAGCAGGAGAGATTTTGCTCCTCTGCTCTCAACTGTTGAGTTACTCACTGCTGGCCTACATAATGTCCATAACCCACACAACACCTCAGCCTTTGGGGTGATACCTGTACCTGGGTAAACGTGACACAAACAACACATTGAGTACCAGCACAATGTTTACTTCAGAACAAGATGATCTTCTGAAGTACCATCTAAGGATCAACCAACACAGTGCAGTGGAACCTCCAAACTGAACTCTGATATTGGCTCTTACCTGCCAACAATAAAACTAAACTAACCACTATCCTCCTCCAGCTGTCTCCAGTAAACACAGCCCGAGTTCTACTGGTCCTAAATATTATCAGGAAAGAGACAGAAAACAAAAGGAACTCTCATGACACAATGAATTACCAAACCCTCCTTCATCTAGTCAAAAATCTCAGAATGGTGCAGATAAGTGGAAAATTCCAGCCATACACCTGCTAAGCAGAGGCTGGGACTGACTGGGGTTTTTTCACTACACATTAGCTTACAGCAAGGTTTCACTACCACTGAACTCACTGATCATCTCACTGAACATCACTCAACTGATCCTTGCTGCATCCATTCAAAAAAACCCAACAAAATAAAACCCCACCTCGTTTTTCCAATGCTATACATGGAAGGAAAAAAATTGGCTTCCCAAATGGCACAAAGGGAATTCATGTTTTCAGCCACATCTTCACTGGACATGTAACAAACTGTCAACCACAGCAACCTGGCTGAACTGCCATAAGAACACAAACTGTAAGAATTTTCAGGCTGTGTTCCTGCTTAATTACCAAAAGTATCACAAAGACACTGACACAGCAAGAGAACTGTAAAGCACTTCAGAAATCTGACATTACCACCTCACCTAAGGAAAAAGGTCAGTACATCATCCTAGAAAAAGTCCCATTGCGTGAGTGTGTGCACACGTGTGTCTATACAAACACCACTATAAGCATTCAAGGAAAAGCACCTGGGATTTTAAGGTCCCACTGTGGTTAATCAAACACTGTCTGAAAGACAGGTCAAGACATATGGAGAGCTGTGCGAAACTGGAACCTGAAACTGTAGAACCAGCCACCTGAGTTGTATCTTCAAGCTTTAGAGGATTTATGTCACAATTTAAGATTTTAAAAAAAGGAAATCCTCACAGCTAAAGGATTCAGGAAAACACACTAAAAGAAAACATCAGAAATTATCAAACAATTAATGTTCTATTTCTAAATCAGAAATCTACAAAGTCTAAAATAAAGTTTAAACTATAGTTTAAGGTTTTCATTTATCAAAATTTTAGTATTTCACCAACCTATTCACCTAAAAATTAAGTTAAACAGATACATCTTTCTCATTTAACTTTCAAATTCATGGACTTGTCCAGTTGAAATTTACTAAAAACACACTGAAGTGCTCTATTGCTAAAACAACAGAAAAACATAAACCATAAACAACTCAAGGCTCATTTACCAAGATGACAGTGTTTTGACAACAACGTTCATTCCTATCTTATATTAAGAAGGAGACTTTTCCTCTCCTCACTGTCAAATTTATTTCTGGACAAGAAAACTGAAGTTCCACCCACAGCCAACGCAGGCCTGCCCCCACTACCAAAACACCACAGTGTCAGCCAGGACACTCTCCTCCAACCAAAAAAGCCTCTCTGGTAACAGAGAAATCATAACTGACATCACCACTGATTTTTCTTACTAAACACATTCCTAAACAATCTTTTTTCTTTCTTTCACCATTTCATGCTGTTATAGCTAAGACCACCCTAAACACAAAACCAAACCTTTTCCTCTCATCCTAACACAAAACCAAACCTTTTCCTCTTCCCCACCTAGTCCTGCTGAAGCTTGAGAAAAGGTTAAGCAGCAATTAAATGACTTAAGGACTGAACCCTATGGAATTTGGAACGTGCCTTTTCCTGTCATTCCATGTTGCCATTCAACTGTTACAAGAAAGTGCTACTTGTCTTAAAGGCTCTTCTAGGGATAATTTTCTATTACTTCGGTTTGGGGTATTTTACATGAAAGCCTAATGAAAAGACAGCCCTGAAATTCCCTCTGCATACTTTTCATTACTTTGAAGCAGTCATTTGAACACTTCTGTTAAAGAAAGTAAGTCTTTTGCAATTTGTAACAGAGAGGATATGAGGAAACTCATGTGACAAGGATGTCTTGCCTTCAACACAGTCTTGAATCCCAGCTTCTAAATGGAATTTGGACAAAAAGCACATCTCTAAGGAATGATGCAATGTGGAATTCCCCTTTTCTGAGTAAATCCACAGCTAAATGCTAACTACCAAACAGCAGCATTTGCTGAAATGTCCATGCAAAGATCTAAATGCAAGAAAATCCTATTTTTCTGTTGGCAGTTACATGTGTAAGGAAAACTAAATCACTAAACAGGGTTACATAGTGGTTTTGTAAGCAGATCAAGGATGCTACAAACAAAAAGCTTCCCCCAGTAACATTCCTGATAGTTACCCATTGCTTCCAAAGCATCTTCAACCTGACTTCATGAAAAAGAGTTGATAATACCAGCACTCAAAATACATCTAGATCTTAAACCTACATCCCATGGATCTCTTCCAGAGCTGTACTGAAACAAAGTTAACCAAAAGCAAATAATTCTCACAGCCAACAGTAACTAATCCTTTAAGAAAATCATATACCAACAATGTTCTTTTAAAAAGCAACCCTGGGAACATACCTATATCCCAGTGGTCTTCATTTCCAGCATTATAATTTTTACTTGAAAACACGTCAATAACTCACAACCAAAAAGCCTTAATAATAAGCAGACTGAATTCAACTCAAAATAAAATGAGTAACTAAGGGCTTCTTATAAAACAAAGCAAATATTAGAAAATTCACAACAGAAAATGCAGAAGAAACTGGCTGTGCTGTTAAGCTCCCTCAAGAAAAAAACAGAAAAGCAAAAAGATTTAATATTTAGTCACAACTGGCTACTTTAAGTCCTTATTTACTTTCCTCCCATCCTCCACAGTGAGGACAGTTACTAACAGCTCTCCTGTAAGGTTACCAACACCCCATTTTAAATTACCAACCCAGATCTACAGAACATGCTCAACACACCAATGGGCTCAGGTGGGCACTGGAATGTATCAAAGGCAGCAGTTGACATTTTGAGGGTGCAAGGTAATGACAGAACAGCTTTCTGCCCTGTCTGCCTACTGAAGACTAAACAAAATATTGAAATCCCCAAGTGCAGAGGAAACCTCTGTTAACCGTGCAGAGGAAACCTCTGTTAACCACACTCTCAAGTCATGTTCTAGCCTTAAGCACAAGAGAACCAGCCACTACAACATAACTGCTCTAAAAAGGGAACTCATAATGAATTACAGTTTCATAATAAGAGTGTGAGAACTTTCAGATGTTCCTACACTAGTAAGAGAACAAAAAACTAGACTTAATACATGGAAAAAAGTCAATGTGTTTTCCTAACACAGAATCTAAAGTAGTTCACATTTCCCAGGTAGAAAGATTCAAGTCTCACTGCATGTGCTGATGATAGAAGACCTTCCTTGCCTCCTTCACCTCTGCTATGGAATATCAGAACAACGCTCAGTTAAGTTAAAAAATAAAAGTAATGTTGTGTATTTACAGATTACAGATAACATGTGTGATATGAGACAAATCTACAGAACAGCACACTATGCTGCCAGCTTTGCAAAAGACAAGGACTACAATGAATGACAGATATTACCAAGCTGTGCTCCCAAAACATGCCCTGAAGTACAGCTTTAAACTTTGAATTTTGATTTTAGACAGAGGTGATATGGATAATAAAACTGGGTGCAGCTACACAGAGGTTGAACAGAAGACACATCCACACAAGAAAAACTTAAGATACCTGCACAAGAGAAACCATGACCACGTGTTCAGATTACTATAAATGCTCACAACCAGCAGACAACTGTCTACAGCCTGCAAAAGCCCTCACATTTACAACTTGTCAAAAGAATACAAAATCCAGCAAAGTTTCTTACATCTTCACACTGGTCTCTGCAAGTGCTGGGTAAGAAAGGCCCTTGTGATTACAAGAGAAAGAATTAAAGTAAGTACTATAGTTTCAAGGGGTTTGCAGGGTTTGGATTGTCTCTAAAAAAAAAAAAAGTCATGTTTTAAGTTAAAAACAGTAAGGGACACCTTTGATTCATTTACTTCACACATGAGGCTATCTTGATCTGGATGTTTTCAAAATATACCCATTTTTGATCTCTTGGAATAGATAAAACAGTACTTATTTTTTTTAAAAAGTGAGTAAATACATATACAGACACACATACATGTTTATATACACATATACAGATACATCTCTACACTCAGAGTACTGCTTAACACAAAAGTACTTTCCATTCAAATATCTGAAATAAGTTCAGACCTTGTCTAAACCAGAGCAGGAAGGGCAGAAATGCTTTCCATGGAATTTAATATATTTTCAATACACACCTGACAGAAACAGAACTTCAAAGCCATTTAAAAATAAATTGTTCAAACTAATAAATAAATTAATTCCTATCCCTTCTTACCCAAGGCTGTATTCATACTGGAAGGTCCTAAACTAATTTTAATTTCAAATACAAGATGTCTTGCAACAAAGGTATTGCAGGTACCTTTATTTTCTCAAAGTCTATTTAATTTTGCAAAGTAGACACTAATCACTATTTTAGTTTATTTTGAGCCTCTCATCTACGAAATTCAGCATATTAATAAAATGCATAAACCTAAAAGTGTGCCTGTAGAACACAGAGTGGCTGCACTGGTCTGTTCCTGAGTACAAAGGCACCACAATGTGGGGAATAAAATGTTTATGTAAGGGTGACAGTGTTTCACAGAGAGCAAAAGCAGCTTTGCTACCACTATCTTTATTGATTACCACCTCCAGATGTAGACTTCCTGTCAATCCCATGGGCAGAGAAATTGCCACAAAGGCAAATTCTGCAAGACATGGAGCAGCAGCCAGGCAGGATTAAGACAGAGGCTTCCCAAAAGAAACACCCTGAAGAAAAACTACACAAAGAAAAAAGTACAAGACCCAGTGGAGAGGTAAAAGTTCCTATGATACAATCTTACATTTATTTCTGGTTAATTCCTTCCCCACAAACATGCCGATAATTTGAGTTTCTTCCACTGTAGCTTTATGATTATGTTTTTGGGTTTTGCACACAGCTATCCTTAAGCATCACTGTTGTCTGGGGTATTGCAACAGAATAATCAATCCATGTATTCCATATGCTTCCCTTAAATTCTTGGTATCAGCTACTGTAGTTTGTTGGTTCAAAGAATAAACATTACTTCAACTCCAAGAACCAAAAGCATTACTTTAGAAAACAAAACGAAAAAAGCCCAAGCAAACAAACAAACCAACTCCCTCATGTATGACTCGGGTTTTGCTGAAATAAATATGCAACTTGATCAGCAACATTTTTGGTGGGGAAGCCAGACAATTTCTTAAGTAAAATATGAAAAAAAACCCAAAAACCTAGTACAATATGAATAATACAGGTTGCAACCTACAGCTTTCAGTCACCCCTAAATCTTTCTTCCTAGGGACACTGTTTCTATTCCACAATCAATTAAGGTCAATCCCCCAAACACCCATCAATAGCCCCTTCCTAAATGTAACAATTTTACCACCCATTTGCCAGGCATCTGAGGAGCTGCTGCAAAGCACAGGTTACGTGGTCTGTCTGTCACAGCAAGTGTTGCCACAAGTATACTGAAGAATGCATAACAGTATCTCAATTCAACAACTTTTTATAAAAATACAGGCCCCAGCTCGGCAAGTAGGTCAGCAAAAGCAGGCCTCGTGCTGGCTCTGAGCCTGCCACTTCAGAGGGTCTCGGGGCTGATACAAACGTCCGGTGATACGGACACAACTGCAGAACTGCGAATATAAACCGAGTTGTACAGATAACACGAAAACAGCTGAGACAGACACAATATGTCTGCAGCGAGCCTGGGAGTCCTTTCAACATTTAATTAGAACGATTCTTTTCTGAAAGGTTCTTTTTTTTTTTTTTTCTTCCCTGTACAGTTGCGAGCTACTGGAAATCTTTAAAATACCTAGCTGGACTTCTGAAGGAGCAAGCTGAAAATTAAATATGGCATCTTAAAAACCACCTCAACGTTTCTGGATGCCTCTACAAGAAAGAAATCGCTCAAGAACAAAGTAAGTAATTTTCAAAAGCTATTCCCACTGTATACAAACAAAGCTGCACAAAGTGGGACGGCACACGTTAACACAGTGGTAACCAACACACAAAAACCCCAATAACCCATCCAACCGGTGAAATCCCGTTTTCTCGAGGACAATAACAGAGAGTATCCGCGGCCAAACTACAAGCAACTACCCCCTGCCGCACACGTCGGGCAAGGGAAGAGGGGCTGTCCTGCCTAAAATAAATCGCTACACACAAGCCCTAAGACACAACTCCGAGAAGAAGCGGCGCGGTGAACTGCAGGAATCAAGATGAAAAAGCCACGAACGTTTTTCGTCCATGGAAGCCTGGGCGCTGGAAGCCGAGGCCAGAGGAGTGGCCTACGTGTTAACAGTGTTTACAGCGGGCGTGAACGAGCTGCTGCTGGAGGATTTCATTGAGACCGTCGGGAAAGCGCCTCGGCAGGGCCTGATTTCCAGGCGTCGCCCGGGCCTACGCGGCCCCAATCACTCCACCTCAGTAATGGCGTTCGGGGCGAAGGGAAGCGAGAACCAGGGGAGGAGATGCCGGTGCAGCGCTCCAGGGACGCACCGGGCCCTCCTCACCGTGGGGGGGGCCGGCCGGAGGGGCCCCGGCGGGGCGCTCAGAGCCCCCCGAGGGCGCCGGGCGCTCCCCCCCGCCGGCAGCCGGGGATGAGGAGCCGTCAGCCATTTTCCCTCGCCCTCCAAAACACGGCGGTGCGGGGCCGACACGCCGGGGCTCCGAGGGAGGCGCTGCCGCCGCCTCACGCTCCGCAGGTCCCGGGAGCTCCGTCCTCCCCCCCCCAGCCGCGCCCCGGCCCGCGGAGCCCCATCCCCGGGGAGCACAAACAGCTGCCCGGCCCCGCCCGGGCACCGCTCCGCACTCACCCGCGCACCGCTTCCCCTCGTCCCGCGGCGGCTGCTGCGGCGGCCCGGAGCCCTCCTGGGCGCTGCCTCATGCCCGGCGGCCGGCGGGGCACGGTCTCATGCCAGGCCGCGGCTCTGAGGGGGCGGCTCCGCTTCCCCCGGTGCCCACTCGGTCGCGCTGCGGCGGGAAGCGGGAGGGCAAATCCGGCGCCGCTGCCCGCGCTCCGGGTGCCGGCCCTGAGCGCTTCTCTCTCTCTGGGGCGTTTTTCCTGCGTCACCAGCTGCTGCCCGGCGGCGGCGGCGGCGGCCCTGCCTGGGCTCGGGCTGGGGCTGGGCCGGGGCCTGCGCGCTCCGCTCCGCCCCGTCCGGGCACCGGGCGCACGCGGGGGGGGTGGGCGGACGCGCGCCCGGGGCTCGGCCGGGCGGGGGTGGCGAGGCCGGGCCGGGCAGCGGGAGCTCCGCGCTCAGGGCTCAGCGGTGCGGGGGAGGCAACGCGGAGGGAGGCGGCGGCGGCGGCGGCTCCTCGCGCTCCCGGCGGCGGCGGCGCAGCCGCGTCTGGCGGGGCCCCGTGGGCAAGATGGCGGCGCCGGCAGCGCCTTCCGCACCCGGCCCAGCGCGGCGGCGGTTCGGCCACCCGAACGCGGCGGTGACGCGCCGCCCGTGTGCCCGCCCGGGGCCGCCGCTCACGGCCGGCCCCTCCGTGTGTCCGTGTGCGGGGCGGGGGCGGCGGTGAGGGGAATGCTGAGGACTGTGGGGGGACACACACACACAACACACGCACGCACGGCCAGCGGCGCGCGGGCGCGCGCGGGGCCTGCTTCGCGTCGGTTGGGCGGGCGCGCGCGCGCTCTCCATTGTGGCCCGCGCCGCCGGGCGCGCGCCGGGGCCCGGATGATGACGTCAGGGCGGTGACGGTGGTGACGTCAGCGCGGCCGCCTCCCGCCGCGCCGGGGCCGCGACGGGAGCGGGACGGGAGCGCGGGCGGCGGCGGCGGCTCCGGCCCTCACCGCCCGCAGAACGGGCACCCGGCTCGGGGACACCGGCGCTTTTTAAAAGCCCAAGGGAACTTTTGATCCTCTTGCCGGCTCCCCAGGGCAGCGGTCACAGCGCCGAGCCTGGCAGAGCTCAGGATGCGCTCTGGGCACATGGTGTGACTCTCGGGATGTCCTGCACAGGGCCCGCAGTTGGAGTCGGTGATCTCCATGGGTCCCTTCCGGCTCTGAATATTCTGTGGCTCTTTGGTTCTTTTTTTCCTTTTTCCTTTTCTGCATTTACACGGCCACGGTACGAGATCGGTAGAACCGCAGTCTGTGTACGTGCTTTATATAGCCACCGGGAAGACTTCAAGCCTGGATTTAAAACCTGAAAAAAACGGGAAAGGATGCCTTGTGGCAGGGCAGAGGTTTGGCAGATATGGGAAACTCGGACTTCAGGAGTACCTGAAGTGGCGCTTGAAGTTTTGTTAGTCTGTATTCCAAGATCTAGGTCATTTAAACAGCATCATTCAAGAATTTCGGAGCAGGAAGTGAAAGATACGGTGATGAGCTTTTCAGCTCAATAGGAGGAGGAGGAGCTTTTCAGCTCAACACAGGAAGAATTTAGGTTCCACAGATTGGAATTTGCTGGAGAGGCTCAGGCCAACAACTTTAACTCTTGTGCAAAATGTTTTATCTTTTGGACCACACAGTGACAAAAGACTAAAGAACCAATTGCTCATTGCAGGAGTTGGAGCAACATTTGGTGGATGTTTTTCAGCAAAAAGCTGGAGCTCAAAACCAAGTGGTGATAGGTTCTGAGATTTCCTAATTTAGCAGTTACTAGGGTTTTTTTTCTGATCATTAGATAGTATAATTTGGGATGGAAATCTGAAGTATGTTGCTGTGTTAGCCACTCAGTAAACAAGGCATGCAGCTGCTTCATCACTGTACAAGTGCAACAGTTTGTTTACTGAAGGAATAGCTTTATGTGCATTTTCTTCAACAATAAAAACAAACCATAACCGTGGTGAAAGTGTCCAAGTATAAGTATTTCATGTTTGGGTTAGAAATACATGTAATCACATCAAAACAGCCCTTTTATCTGTGTGATTTTGGTGCTTCTGGGCATGTTATTGTGCCCTCCTTTTTTGTCCCTTATCGACTACTTTCAGCTTTTCCTCCTATTTCCCATTTATCCACTTTGTTTTCCAGGGAAAGCATTTAAAATAGCTGCACCTAAAATGCTTTTAGCTTCCCTTGCTACCACAGTATTCTCCCTCAAGCCCTCCACTGTTTATGATAACCTACAGGGGCACAGCGACAGCTCAAGCAATTGTAGTTGCCTATATTTTGACACATATCTTTAAAAATAAACTGCTGTGTTTCTCGATGGTCATTTCTTTTTATTGCTAAGTAGATCCTTTTTTAAATGACAGGCCAAATACTGTGTTCCTTCTGACTACCATGGCTTTTTTTGGCAGAGCCAAGGAGTGACACATCAGTGGATTTTTATAATGCGGGCAATTGTCCACCAAGAAATTGACTGTCAGTTCACATAAAAGTCAACAACAACAAGCAGAAAATACCAACAGTAGTTGTGGAAACAATGATGGTACAACTTGTAGCAAGTGTTCCTTCTTGTGAAGAAGCATTCCTTCAGCCAAGAGAAAGAGTGGAAGCTTTGATTATTTTAATTGAAACCGTAGGCTTGGAACAGATGAAGAACCGATTCCTCCTCAACTCCCCGGCACCTTTGGTGGTGCTTTTCAGGTTTTTGATTCTACTTTATGTACAAATTGCAGAAGCACAGCAATATTAGAGGAATTTTGCACTTGCATGGGGAAAAAAATCAGAAGTATTGTTTATATCTGACCTCCTGCCTGGTTTAAAGGTGTATTCAGGAGTGCCTTGGCAGACCAGCAATTGCTTGAAGCCATGCTAATCAAAGGTCACAATAGGCTGAAGCACACAGCTATTTATGGCACCAAATAAAAGAAGATATTGGGTCTGCAATGACCCTGTGTGGTTCCTGAACCAGCAAACTGCACACTGGCTTCTGGCTGGGGAATTCTTCTTGTTCCCCCAAACAAGAATCTCTGCCTGCCCCTCTTTGCTCAGGCTTCTGAGGGCATTGCTGTGGCTCACCTTGTGCTCCACTCTTCTGCCTGAAAAGGTTCACACAACCCAACACTGCAAATAAATGTTACCAGTTTGTCTTGGTGCAGCAGCTGTGGAAACAAAAGTGTACAAGCGAGATAAATTGCTGATTAAAGAATACCCATGAGATGAAGACAGAAGTCAGTAGGCATTCACAAATCTGACTAAGTGCTCCAAAGTAAGCATCCACACAGAGAACTGTGACAGAATTCTGGTTAATTCCCCACTGTACACAATTGTTGGTATGATTAAAAAATGTTGGTATGATTAGAAATACTTTTCTGACATTTTTAATTCAGTGTGGAAATGTGGGGAAGGGAAGCATTTCCCTAAAGGCTTCCCTGCTCCAGCACTGCAGCTAGCCCATCAAACAAAAAGTGAAACCTGTTGTGAATAGCTGAAAATGAAAAACAAAACATTCTAGTGAGGGAATTACTCAGAATTTAGAAAATCTCTGTGTTAATGGGTGTGTTTATCCCCAGTTCTTAAACTCTGGTTGATGCTGCACTGCCCCAGGAGTAGTGAAACTTAAAATGCAGAGTAAAGCTGTGGAGTTTTGCAGTGGGGTAGCAAAAGGAGGAATAACAAATAGGAGAAAGCAGAATTTTTCCACAGACCCACAAAAGATGTTTTTTTTCTCCTGGTTCAGCCCCTTGGATGCTGCACCACACACAGTTTGCCAACGCTCAGAAACAACAGGTTGTGTGGCAGTACTTGCTCTACATGTAAATTAACATTCAAAATTAGGGGGAAAAAATTCCATGATAATGATGTATCAAAAAGTTGTAAAAACTCTCCTGGAGTGATACTCTGTCTCTTTTCTGTTGCAAATAAAGGTCAAGTATAGACATTTCATTTTAGTTTCTCCTGAGGTGACTGCTTTAATTACCATTCCTCACATCAGTCAGTGTAAGACTTCTCTTCTTAGTGGTACCTTTCCATCTTTCAACTTCTGTTTTCTGACTGTAAGAGATATTAACAGTGATGTTGGAAGGGGCATAATGTCCCTCTTAAAAGACTCACAGAAGCAGTTAAAACCAGTTTGTGCTCCATACTAAAGATACAAAAGAATGGTAGCTTAGGCAGAAATCATAGAAATTGTATAAGAAAAAGATTTTGTAGGGACCTGTGGTCTCTCACATTGAGGAAAGGATGTTATCTTATTAGGAACAATTCTTGTGATATGAGAAACATGGCGTGGCATTTTCATGTTATTCATTTAGTTGTGCATGTATGGGTTAAATGAACAGCATGAACAGAAATTCTCAGTGTGCCTACCAAATGCTCAGAAGATGTTGCAGAGACCATTTGTCAAAAAGTCTGTTTATAGGCCTGAAAGAGTATCTCGCCTATCTTTTGGAGAGGGAGCAATTAAAATATTTTTCCTTTCTAGTTCATTCCTAGCTGAATTGTCCTCAGATAAACCATGTGGTGTCCATGTGAAAAGCATCCATCTTGTAGGACTTGGACAGAGTTCAAAAAATTGATTTGACAACCATATGGTCCTCTTCATCCACATGAACCTTGAAGAAGTTTGACTTCCTTCCAACCTTAAGAGTAGAAAGAGGGAAGAAGGGAAACTGTTCTTAGAACTTGTCAATGTTGTTCTTAAATATGCTAGATGAGGACATTGTTCAAAAAAAAACCAGCAAGAAATTCTGCAGATTTGTGGACTACTGCAACTTCCTCAGCTTTTCTGAGTGCCTCTCTGCAGACAGAGTGTTTGTCATTGCAGTGGTGGGGATCTGAGGGGGCCTGTTGTTCACAAACCCCATCATTCGATGGCCATTTTCTGCTCAGCAGGGTTTGTAAACACCAGTGTTGCTGTGGGCGCAGCAGAACGGGAGCAGCTTGTGTTCCTGGGGCTGAGCATCCCACACCCTTCCAGCCCTGATCTCCCTCCAACCCTGAATTACATCCCTCATGTGCTGGACTGCCTGGTTTAGGTTGGATATGCTGGGCTAGTCAGGAGCTTAATCAGCTAATAGCAAGCAGGAGGAATAATAACTGAGTTGTACTTCCCTTTCCAGCATTTCTCTGGCATTTCTTCCTCCTCCTGCTAGCAGTCTTCCTAAAATTTTGTAGGAATTAGTATCTCTTTGAAAGCCCTTTTTCCTCATTTGGGGTTTACTGAAATTGGCTGAAATAGGAATGAAATGAATGAAAGAATCAAGGGGAACCAACAGGCAGAGGCAGAGGCAGACAACGGGATCATGTGAAACCAGTGTCATTAAGAAACCATGAGAAGTTTCAAAACTTCAAAACAGGGTGGTCTGAAAGTAGAAGGGTTGCCACTACACTTTTGGAATGGAAAAAGAGGAAAAAAAAAAGATGTGATCAGAAAGAATAGGAAAATAAACCACAGATTTTGAAACAAACATACTAATATGATTTGAACAGAAAGACAGATCCATTTCAGATCTTGCATCAATGGTTTTATCTGAACTTTATAAAAATAGCTTCTAAGAAAGGCTTAAATCTAAGAATATTTACAGGAAGGAAGTTTGAAATTTTGTAAAGCTAGGGGTTTTTTTCTTTCATGTGACTAAAGATTTTCTTTCTTCAGTCTAAGGAGGGATTTCATAGAGTAGCATGCAGACTAGTAGGATTTTGGGACCTTTAGTTATGCGTTTTCACTCCACTCTGTCCTTTTTTATTTTGTCCAGAAGTTTTTCTCAACTATCTATATTTTATTGCCAGTTACCTGCAAGAATAATTCCCATTGTCCAAAAAAAAAATCATTATTTCTCCTTTGATGAAATGGTACAGTAAGCAACTGTCAGTTTACATGGATGATTTGTAAAGACTGAGTTTTGATAACTGCAATTGCTGTTCCATTATGTCTGTGACAGGTCACTTCAGAACACAATGCAGATTAACTGCATGCCATGCTGTGTTTTATGTAGCCCTGTAGCCTTTCTGAGAGACTACATTAAAATATGTTGGATAAATGTGGAGTAACTCATACGAGGACTTGTGCAGCAGCAGTGTTGTTTTGGCTGGAAGGTTCACAGTAGCAATAATGTTGAGTTGAGCAATAGCTGTGTCTTTGTAGCCAGAATGGTGTAAGGCAGTAAGCAAGCCAGAACTTGTAAAGAGGGGCAATATCTTTTATTAGATCTGAAAACAGGCTTGTATGCATCAAAGCTTGTCTGTTTTTACTAGACATATCTGTTGGTCTACTGAAACAATATTTAAGTAGATCCTTTATCATCCAGAGGCAATCTGCTTTTTCTCAGCACCCTAGTTCTTTTGTGTTTATTTTTTTCTATATTATTATTTTGGGAAGGTAAATATAATTCAGAATCTAAATATATAGAAATAACATCAACAGACAAAAGCTAAAGTTTATGCTGTAAACAGAGCATTATTTCTGTGGTTTGACTTCTTTGAATATCAAGCAAAATGCTCTTTAGAGATTCAATTGACTTGTCACTGCTTCTGTAGTTTGCACTGCTCTCAGTTACAAATTGAGACCAAATGGACAAATCTGATATCTACAAGTTAATTTTCTTTTTGAAATCTAAACTACTATAGTTCTGGAGTTCTTCTGCTTTTAAGCTTATTGCTGGCTATTTCCTAGGTTAAAATGAGAATCAAATTTCCTATCATAACAACCCTTTAATTATTTGCTTTTTCCTTGTGTTTGTACTTTTAGGTGCACACGTAATAAAACATGGTTTTTGTTTTTTTAAATTCTGGTTTTTTACTTCTGTTTTTTTTAAATCTGTAACAGAAAATGTTAACATCTTTAACAGAAATATAAAAGAAAACAAAAATGGACAAAGTAATATATTTTAACTTCCCAGAGACAAGGTAATTATTCCTTTATTTTCTGAAATGACAGAAAAATTCTAAAGTCATTCATGTTTTGTGTTCTTTTTTTCCTCCTCTGAATAAGATGGACCAAATTGCCAGCAGCTCTTAAGGATTTTAATTTGTGACTACACTTCATTACAAAAGAATAATTCCTTATTCTTCTCAGGTAGAGAATCCAACTGAAGTCCACAGATTAATGCCACTAATAGTATTAATTTCACCAAGTAATAGTAGACTTTGAAGTTTTCCTTGAACTTTAATTCGAGGAATGTTAAGAGTATCAAAACCATATGTCTGAAAGACTGTGGCCAACTGCACAGCTCCAGCCTCTCTTTAGTGGGCTAAATCCATCATAAGTCTGTCTCTATTTCAAAGGAGAGTGAGGCTCCTAACATGGCAAATAATACTCATTTCAGCTGTACCCATCTCCCTGGGTTGTAACCACCTACAAATGGGGCACCTTGTCAGAGGTGGCTCCCTGGCACCTCTGGGCAGACCATGGGGAAAGGCAGCACTCCCTGAGCACAGCTGCCCCACTCCACCTTTGCCCTCCAGAGCTGCCTTCCTTTCTCCAGTAGCAGCAGAGAAAAAGTGAATGGCTACGTAACTTTCAGCCTGGCAATGTTAGGTGAAATGAAATTTGGGTTCTCAACAGGTGAGGTGTCTGCCCAGAAATGAGTTTTGCAGCTGCAAGCAAGATGAGCAATGGCCCACTTAGCCAGGGGGAACTCTGTGTTGGGTTTGTGGGGCCAGGTTTTTGGTTCTGAGGGTCTACAGGGGTGGTTTCTGTGAGAAGCTGCTGGAAGCTTCCCCTGTGTCCTATGGAGTCAAAACCAGCCAGCTCTGAGACAAACCAGCTGGCAGGGCTGAGCCCAACAACAATGGTGGGAGCACCTCTGGGATAACCTAGTTTAGAGAGGGAAAAAACCCTGTTGTTCAACAGCAGCCAAAGAGAGGAGTGAGGATATGTGAAAGCAACACCCTGCAGAGACACCAAGGTCAGTGAAGGAGGGGCAGGAGCTGCTCCAGGTGTTGGAGCTGAGATGATCCACCTGCAGCCCATGGAGGACCCTATGCTGGAACAGGTGGATGCCCAGATGAGGCTGAGACCCCATGGGAGGGTGCATTGGAGCAGGCTCCTGGCAGGAGCTGTGACCCCATGGAGAGAGGAGTCCATGCTGGAGCAGGTTTGCTGGCAGGATTTGTGACCCCATGGGGGGGCCCATGTTGGGGCAGGCTGTTCCCAAAGGACTGCACCCCAAGGGAGGGTCTCACACTGGAGCAATTCATGAACAACTGCAGCCCATGGGAAAAACCCATGTTGGAGCAGGGAAGAGTTTGAGAAGTCCTCCCTCTAAGGAGGAAGAAGTGGTAGAGAAAATGTGCAGTGAACTGACTGCAGTCCCCATTTCCTGTCCCTCTGTGCTGCTTGGGAGAGATCAGGAGTGAAAGAAATGAGCCCAGGAAGAGGGGAGGGGTGGGAGTAAAGTGCTTTTTAAGTTTTGGGTTTATTTCTCTTACCCTACTCTGATTTGATTGGTGATAAATTAAATTTCCTGAAGTTGAGCCTGTTTTGCCTGTGACAGTAACTGGTGAGTGATCTCTCCCTGTCCTCATCTCACACGTGAACCTTCTGGTGTATTTTCTCTGCCCTGCCCATCTGAGGAGGGGAGTGACAGCGTGGCTTTGGTGGGCACCTGGCACCAAGGCAGGGCCAGCCCACCACAGGCAGCACACAGACAGCAAGTGGCTCACAAACTGCCCGGCCCACAGGAAGGGAAATGTGCTGCCCATTGTATCAGAAGGGCTCAGGGAGCAGATATAATGACTGCTGCCTGCAGTGGGCTTCAGGACTACCACTTATCTGTTTTACCGACCTAGAGGAGGTGCCACAGCAGCCAATGAGGAAGAAAGATGGGGTGAGAAAAGAGATGAGATAATGAGAGTCTGACCACAAACTATTCTTTCCAGGAATGGTTTCTTTAACTTATCCTAAACAATTGGCTACACTGTCCAAGTACTACCTACATAGTACTTGAAAACCCTCATTCTAATAGCAAACAGCTGTTTGAATGAACCACATTTATGCCCTTTGCTTGGTGTTTGTGGACATTTGTGTGATTCCAGCTTTGGTCAGCTGTTCTTCTGGCTGATCTCCTAAGTGAATGTCTGTCCTGCACATGAAGATCCTCACTGCTCGACTTCACTGTTGCTCATTCCCCTCCTTGAAAAGCCTAATTCATTTCATCAGGGAGTAAAAATTACAAGACAACCACTGCTTCATGTGTAGATTGAAAGTTTTGTGTCCAAATTGTTCTTGGGACCCACACATAAATTTATTCTTCAAAGAATTGCTTTAAAATTTTCACGTGGACTCTGGGAATGCAGGGCTTATCACACTGCACTCATTTTTCAGGTGTAGAATCTTGGAGTTGCCCTAAAAATGCTGAATTTAGATGCTGATGGTGCTTGCAAAAACAAATAAATTACAGATTGGCTCAGTCTCATACATGTGAAGAATTCATCAAGATCATATCTGGGGGTTTTTTTCAATTTCTACATGTGGCTGATCAGTTTTTGCATACTTTTAATGGTGTGCAAAGGTCATCCTTCAAAGTTATACAGATATCCTCAATGGCAAAATTTACTGTCAAGTCTTTTAAGTCATGTTAGTATGTCTTACTATCTGGGATAAGTACCTGATTAATTTAAAACCCTCTGGAAAAGAGTTTTCTCAAACTCTGTTTCTTTATTTTCTGGAAGGAATATCGTTTCCTATCTATTTAATCTCATAGTGAAAGACCAAAAAAGGGAGATGAGAAATTGGAGATTGCTATTGTGACACTACTGAAGTTATCTTGGAGCACATTTACAGGCTTCATGTTGTCTTCACAGTATACAGAGACATCAGTAGAAGCAGAGAAACAAGAACACAGGCATTGTTGCCCTCCTCATTTCCCTTTCTTGTGTTCATGAAGGACCATCTAAATTTCTGATTAATAATATTTATACTCATATTGGCTGGATACAAAAATGTAAAGTAAGAAAAATTTGCTGGTTTTCAATGAATATTGTTTGGAATATCTCCAATTTCATACACCAGGACATGGCACACTGAATTTGAATATGCTAGAAAACTCTGTTATTCTTGCTAAATCCCTGATTTCTTTATCTGATGAAAGAAAAATACAAGCTAAAAGTTATAGCTTATATAAAATCTGAAGCTTAATAAATATTACAATTACCTACATAACTTTCCCACATAGCTGTAATACACCAGCATATTGTTCCTGTCTTCTGACACATCTCTTAAGGAAGTTTTCTCTCACTAAAACCTACTGGGGAGTAAAGGGAAAAAAATTATGTTCCATTAAGTGCATTACTCAGCTTCTATGAATGCAAAATTTTAAAGCCAACTGTCTTGTACACACACAAAAAAGAATATTTTTCTTGCCTAAGTAAACACCACATATTCACTTAGGAAACAACTGCATATTAGTGTGGAAATATCATTTAAAACACATAGCAAATGAAAGTGTATAATCAGCCTTGCAGCTTGTCACAAAGCACTCACTGCATGATCAGCTCACCCAAGATGCAGAAAATTTCAAAGACAGGAAGCAACTTCTCTTCCCAGATTCTCACTGCACTAATTAGCTTTGACTTGCTATTCCTTCCATGTATGCAGAGAACCTTCACTTCATAGAGATCCTCAGCACTGCAAGATGAAATAATCTGTAAATTCTGTTCTTTTGTACAGCAGAAATGGGTTATGTATTTGATACAGGTAAATTAAAGTTAAAAGATATATCCTATGGTAACCAAAATACGGGCTATCAGTGTCAATTTTTTTAGAAGTATTAAATATATAGAAGTGTTTAATGCAGTGGTACAACTACACAGCTGTTCACACAGGAATAAATGTGAAAAAACCCACACAGTCTTCAGTCCCTCCCTGTCATACATGTGTATGCAGTGTATTGTTAAATGATGGACATATTGTGCATGCTCAATTAAAAACTAAGGAATAACTGTAAAGTATAGCATGGCTTCTCTAGCACCTCAGGAAGGCATAGATATATTGGTTGTGGAACAAGAGGTAGAGGTAGTTTGGGTTATTTTGCTCCAGCTATGAGGCTTGTAGGGAGACGAAATAATTTTCTAACATGCCAGCTGTCATAGCTGAAGAATTCAGAAAAGATCTCAGACACACAAAGCCATTGTTCTGAAATAAAAGCAACATATTTCAAAGATCTGGGGGTTGGACTGGATGATCTTTAAAGATCCCTTCCAACACAAACTATTCCATGATTCTATGAGTCTGTAAGGTGAATAGAGGATGATGGCTCAGAGCTTAGCAGTGTATGTACCAATTTGATTAGTTGAGTTAGTTATAGTGTTTTATAGTGCAGGTGATGGGTCCCTGTGAAGAATGGGGCTCCTCACTGCAGGAGAGAGGAGGATACATGAGATAGGGAGAAATTTCAGGTTTTCTCCCTCCTGGCACAAAAAATAGAGAGACTTGTACTCTATAACCTGTACAGCACGGAGAGGTTAGCAGTGGACAAGAGAGTTTATAAAATGTCAAAAATGTATCTCTGAAAAGCCTCTTATTTCTGGGATTGTGCAGAGTTATAAATGAGTCCACAGGAACCAGGCTCATCCTCAGGAGGTTTCCCCTGAGGGTCCAGACTGAAGGATTAGAATGAAATTACTCTTTTGAGAAAGCACTGAGTGCCAAGTAGGTGTTTCTTCCCCTGTGGGCATTTGGTGTGAATTCTTCCTGAGTCACAATGGTTATTTACTTGACCTTCTTGCAGTCATGCACTGGAGGAAATGTATCACATTCTTGGACACTCAGGCACAGGATCCAAGATTGTTCTGCTGTAGTTGGTATTTCCTCTGCAGTGATGATGGGCAGGAGTTGCTGAGTTTCACATTGTTTGACTGGATGCAGCCTGGATGTGACTGGCTTACTTTATACTGTGAGTTTTCTTCTGCTCACACACTTGGTGGGACTGAAGAGTGGTTTGGAGGCAAGGATGGACAGCTCTGCCCATCTTTCCAAGTAAAAGCTCCTCCTCTGTGGACTGTTAGAATTAATGCAACAGTCAAAAGTGTATCACCAACTGGAATTCCTCACACTGAGTGTCTCTTTAAAATAAAACCTATTACTTGAAAGAGCTATTTCTGCTTGAGAGTGAAAGTAAAACAAAGGAGTTTGCTTGAAACCACCAGCTTCACTCCTGCTGTATTTTTGTCAGTGGTGAAACTTGTGAGAACAGTATGTAACATGAAAAAATTTCACCTTCCCAATAAGAAATGAGATAATGCAGGAGAAAAGCTCATAATAAGTAACAAGTGCCAACTAAGTAACTAATGTAACCACCAAGAAGTTTTTTTTCATTTTTCTTTATCCTGGAAAATTCATTCCAAGATCATAAAAGGAAATGCACCATGTTTTGCCTTTTTATTAACTAAAGCATTAAAAAGCATAATGTGATGGACTTGCAGATTACCAAATCACCTCTCTTAAAACATAAAAGCTCAAAATGTTGTGTACTAGGAAGGAACTGAAGAACAAACAAACAAAAAACCCACAACATACCTCTGTATGTTGGAGCAGGGCTCTGAGAATCTTGATTTGAAAGTGGATGAACATTTGAAAGATCTAAGAAGTTGTCTTAACAGATGGGCTTGGAAAGGGGAACAGTATTATAAAAATATAAATGTTTCATATTTTATGCTGTGTTAGGAGTGCACTCCAGTTTAAACAAAAATTCAAATGGTCTTCAACAAATGTACAACAAACAGATCATGAAATCAAACTCAAATAATGGTTACAATTTTTTTTTTAAATCACTCTCTGGGTTCATGAATTGCCTCTGGGAAGGCTGCTTTATACATGAAGATGTTTCTCATTCTTAAAGGCCAGTTTAAAATGTTACATTGGGAAAAGCTGCTAAATAAAGAAAAAGTACTAGAAAAGAAAGAGTTCATTTCTTTCTTCTCAGTTGACAAGGAGGATATGGTATAAAGAACATTGTCTAAGACCTAGAAAATGGAGTTTCTGAGAGTCTGGCTGCTAAGATCATTCAGTCCCCAAAGCCCGTGGGAAGATTATTCAGCCATGAGCAGACTCTGTCACTGTTTTCATATCTTATCTGTGAGGAGCCAGCTCGACTCATGAGCATTTGCAAAAACTGGAATGTGCTACAGGGGTGCCAGAGTCACTCTTGAGTCTGCAATAGTTCTGCCACTGGGTTTTCCTGGCTGTGGTGTCAGGCTCAGGCTGTCTTAGGTAGTGGAGAGCTGGTGGCATAAGGAATATATCATGTGGATAATGTTGGTGCTATTAATCCTCTTTTTATTATAACCTAAATCCCATATTATTAGCTGACACGTGGTGAATGATTCCTAATCTGTTAATCTAACATGATTTAAAGGGATGATAAAAATAGTGTCTTGCTTTACAGGCATTCATTTATGGAAATAAACTTTATTTAGTGCACAAAATTTAGGGTGGATATTCCAGGGTTACATTTCATACATCCCAGTTCTTAGAATTGATATCTTTTAAAATACATTATTAAGATGCTGTGATTCTATAACATGTTGTATTTGGTGGTTTAACTGAATCATTGCAGTAAATATTGATTTAAACAACTAAGTCTGCCGAGATAAAATTAAGCACTGAAGAAAAAACTGCCTACAAAAACAAAATCAGTTGTATTTACAAGTATAATAATGTTTGTATTAAAGGTGTAGAATGGTAGTTTCCTGATGCTTTATTGAATACTTTTTTTCTGTTTTGAGGCTGGACATTTCAGAAGTTTTTGTAGGAAGCTTAGCACTGATGGCTGAGCTAAGTCCCTGGCTCTTCAGGAGTACAACTGCTTTGATCTGTCAGATGTGACTTCCTGGGTACAATCTGGAGGACAAAGGTTTGGGTTCTGCATCAGGGCCATGCTGCCCATCAAACTTACCAGCCATGTCCAGGACATACCTGAGAACAGCAGTGACACAAAACCAGGAGGAGATTGTTACAAACTTGATCTAGAGGGGTTACTTTTCGTCCACTGACACATAAATGAGTGAATATTTTAAATTGTCATAGGTCAGCACTTAAACACGTTATTGGCCTTTGCTGAATAGATATATTAGTGACATTTTATACTCCCTGTTATGAGCAATATAAATATGATTTCTTTTGCTTATGATAAAGGCCTTTTCTTCAAGAATAACCATCTTTAGCATATGTTAGAAATGGGGTGACAAGCTAGGATAAGAACCAACAATTCTCAGTTTCTGTATGTGGTGAAAAACTCCTAACAGGCATCTTTGCTTTTAGCCTACTTTTGTCTGCCTACAAAGAACTTTGCTTGTCAAGAATTGTAGGTACCTACTCTTCAAGTGGAAAGAATAGCTGGCCTCCAGCCTCCCACAGGGAGAGCTGAGAATTAAAAAGATCTTTTAGAGTGCCTAAGAATGGCTTTAGCCCCTTCAGCAGCTGAATAAGGTTTTATAATAGAAGTGCAAACGCACGTGCTGCATCTCTCAGTGAAAAGCTGTCATGATACCACAGTATTTGCAACCTAAACCTCAGCTTCTGCAGGCATTCTCCTGCACTTTATAAGTGCCTCTGAGGTACAAATAGTTTCTGGCATGGCTCTTGATAATTCTTGACAAATATTTGAAAATTATAATCTCCCGTTACTAATGTGAATTAGATGGGTGTGCTGGGAGCTTTCCCCTCAGCACACAGTGTACAGCACAGCGGGCAGGGGCTGCCTCAAATGAGCTACGAAATTGTTAGCAGTGAACATCACACATTGTAGGCAGGTGTGCACCTGGCTGCCTCTGCTCAGTCGAGTTCCTGGTGTGCTCGGGTACTGCTGGAGGTGGGGACCTCTGTAAATGCACATGACAACAGCTCCTGCCAGTGCCAAACCCCTCAGCATGAGCAGCAACAACTCCTGAGCTTCTTTGTTGCCCAGCATAGTCACTACTTGGGACATGTAGGTTTGTATTTCCAAGGCAGCCCCAGCTGCTGGATGTGAGTGCAGGTGATGGAGCTGTGACTCCCTCCCAGGTGCTGTGAAAGCCACTACCCCAACACCACTGTTCTTTCCAAGGAGATCTCATTGCCCAATTCTTCCTGTATATTCTCCTCTTCCTCCAGTCCTGCTGGCTTCTCTTTGCACTTGCTTTTCTCTTCTCTTCTCTTCTCTTCTCTTCTCTTCTCTTCTCTTCTCTTCTCTTCTCTTCTCTTCTCTTCTCTTCTCTTCTCTTCTCTTCTCTTCTCTTCTCTTCTCTTCTCTTCTCTTCTCTTCTCTTCTCTTCTCTCCTCTCCTCTCCTCTCCTCTCCTCTCCTCTCCTCTCCTCTCCTCTCCTCTCCTCTCCTCTCCTCTCCTCTCCTCTCCTCTCCTCTCCTCTCCTCTCCTCTCCTCTCCTCTCCTCTCCTCTCCTCTCCTCTCCTCTCCTCTCCTCTCCTCTCCTCTCCTTCAATGACACAATTACCTCTTCCATACCATTCATCATAAATTTATCTCCCACTCTCCCCCTTGCCTTGCATCCTTCTGCCTCTGCTCTGTGTGGTTCACTGGGAGATGTCTTTTCTCTCTTTGGGTTCCCTTTCTTCCCTCCAGCTGCCCTGGACCTTTAGTTTCTGATGTTCTTCTGTCCCCCTGTGCCAAGAGAGGGACAGTACTGGAAAGGTGTGACTGAGTGGACAAGGGGCAGTTTGCTTTTAGAATGCTGTGGTTTTAGGACAGAGGCATTTAAAGCATATGTATTGCATAGGGTCAGGAGTACATCTAACTCCATTGCATGCTCCTACCTTGTCCTCTGTCCTGACAGTTTGAATGGGATAAATTTTCATTTATCCACATTGTGTCATCCCATATGTTCTCTGCTGGTCTAGCTGCAGTCTCTCCCTGGGCATGTGCACATACAGCCAGAAGTTGAGGGAGCATAACCCAGTTTCCTGCTTGTCCACCCCAGGAAGAAGAGATTCAGTCAATTCTCAGCCTCACGCCTTGCTGCTCCTCCCCTGTTCCAGAAACTCTCCAGCTGTCTTTGTGTTTACTTCTGCCTTCCCTGTGACATCTTCTTATAGTTTCTGTTCCTCTTTTGCATGCTGGAGAGAACGTTATCTGCAGCCCTCCTTTTTTCTCTTCTGATGGACTGGGCATGCCTGGGCTCCTTCAGAGCTCTTATCCTGCCAAGGCAATGAAAGACAATGCATTCATTGCTTCCCCTTGCTCATGCCATCCTTAACAGCAACAAAATCCTTTCCATCCCAGCTCGTTTCCTCTGTGCAGTTCTCAGCTGACTTATTGGTAGGCCTGTGTTTGTCATTTGTGAGATTGACTGCACAAAAACTGTAGGTGTAAATTTAATAAAAATACATCTGTAAACATTACAGCACTCAGCACCATGGTTTTTATAAAATGTAATGTAAAGCTGGTTGTCCATATCAAGTTTTGGGTGGCAGCTAGCAGGGCTTTATTTCAAGCTTATGCTCCTTGATCCTTTTCCAGGTGAGACACTAAAGAAAAATATCCATAAAATTTCTGAAAGGAACAGAAGAAGCATCTCAGACTGGTGTGGTGCCCTATTGTAACACTCTAACAGGATTTTTCAGAGCTAGATGAAAGCATGATAAATTGGTGGCAGGAAGGGTCAGTCAGCTGCAGGGGGGAAAAGAACCACGAAGTTTGCCCTCCTGGTTACATTCATGGACTGGGTGACATTCCTGCTGCATGACAAATGTGCAGGCATCATCTTCCCAAGCTGCAAGGAGATACAGAAAGGATGTGGGAGAAGCCAGACGAAGCCAAGTGCATGATGGAAGGATTTAGGAAATTAACTCCTTTGTTAGGAAAGGAACTAGGCTGGTAACAGAGATCCAGAAGGGGAGTGGTGGTGAGGGAACCAAAGATGGGAAATGTGCCAGGCATGCTGAGAGGAGGCAGGACAGCAAGACATGGGATGCAGGCCCCCTAAAAGACTTGTGTAAGTTGGTCTCTAAAGGCTTATATGACCTTTTACAGGCCTTTAACGTAGGCATTTCTGAATCCTCATTGCTCAAGTCTCCATGCTCTTGGTTTTGTCTTCTTTCTGTCTTTTCTGGGCTGTCTTTGATGCTTTGGCATTATAGGAGGGAAGCAGCCCAGTTTATGGGCTTTACTGCTTCTACCATGCAGTATTGCTGCCCAACATCTTTACTCCTCTACCAGTGCTGACAGGTTGTCCTGTCAATAGTCAGAGATGCCATTTCTGGCACAATAATGATGAACACCTGTAGTGGTGTGACAAAAAAATGAGGTTTCTGGAGCCTTTGTTCTGTGCACTCTTGAGAATCTCTGCATGGCCTCCTGACCATCTGCCTGCATGAGCTTGGCAGAGCCCAGAGCCCAGGTGAGTTGTAGGGTTAACAACCACATATAATAAAATAAAACATCCCACCTCCCAAGAAGCAGAGCCTAAGGAGGAGTGTACAGCAGATGTAAAGGGTGCTGAAGAAGCTTCAGCTCCATTTGAGCCTATTCTACTTCCAGAGTATAAAATGGCTAAGTGGGAAGGCAGCTTACAGTGGATATGGAGTCATTAAAGCAAGGCTTGCAAGTTCAGCTTGTGTACATCTCTAAACAAGGGAGGGCAGCAGCTTTTTTGGTAGCTGAGTTCAGCTGTCTCACACATCTTTGTCTCACCCCTCCTCCCACTCCTGCATCCTGAGAAAGGCAGAGCTGAGCTCCTCCAGAGGGAGCTGGGAAAGGAGTGAGGTTGATCATCAGGCTTTCTAGATCCCTTATTGTCAGACCCTCCAGAATCTGCCTTGAGCAGCAGTCCCTCCCAAGCAGTCCTTCTCCAAGATGTCTTGGGAAGGCTTGAAATATGGAAGAAAAGCTATGGGCATGCATGGAAACACACCAGGTTATGCCACCTGGGCCAAAGGGTCCTTCAGGATGCTCGAGAGTTTGGCAATTTCAGAACCATGGCTGTCCTTGACAAGCAAGCCTGGAAAAGTGCCACCAATTTTGTCTGTGTCTTCCCTGAGAGGCTCAGCTCACTGTGGCAAGGCCAGAGTGTGACGTTCCCTGTGGCTCTGAACGAGTCCAGCACACACATCCTAATGGCTTCTACTTTCAATATTATGTAAATTCTGGAAAATGTCTACCCAAGCAATGGGCAACTGAAAATTAAGTTATAATGGACAGCTTCAGGCAATCATAATGTAAATGTCTGTACTGCTTGGCATATATCTATAAATAACATTTACATTGTAAGGTAACAGAATCAAAGTGCCTACTGGAAAAAAGCTTGGGAACAGGCAAGAAGCCCCTGAGATCTGCACCAAGCTGGACTAGTGGAACAACAGAAGGTTTTCTTAAGCTTATTGGCAATTGACCCTAAAATAAAAAGCTACAATCAATAGATTTTAACAGTTTACAGACCACAATAGAAAAATAAGCAAAACTTTCACGGCTATGTGCTCAATTTCCTTGTTTACCACAAGGCTGTATCTTGAACAGTCACATTTCAGCTCTATTTTTAGGCAACATTCATGGAGAGGAACCACAAGATCCAGAGCTCCTATGAGCTGTGCGTTTCCCAGGGAGACCTCCGGGAGCAGCTGATGTCTTGTTTGCTCTTCCAAAGAGGGTGGCTCTGAGCTCTCTCTTTCCTGCCACAATCTTCTGAGAAAGGCAAAGGGGGGCATTTCTTCCTCACACCCCTTGGGATGTGTCAGGGGCATCCTCATGGATGGACAGGGCTGCCAGCACTGACTCTGTACCACATAATCCCAAAAACAACCTGCCAAGAGCTGCTGGAGGAAGCAGAAATTGCATGTTGCAAACTAAGCCCAAAGTTTAATCATTCCTGAGGTAATGTACATAAGAAGGAAATGAACCTCCTCTCTGGAAGAGTGATGTATTTGCTTATTGACTGAGGAACTAAATACTGTGACAAGGAAAACAGAGTCTATAAAGTGTTTTTGCTGGTTTTTGTGCAGCTCAGAGGGTAAAGCCTTGCTTTTACTGGCTAGAGACATAATGATAGAAACCATCCCTTGGTGCAAGACTGAATTTAAAGTGGAAGAGTTGATATGATTATACCATAAAATTCAGTCATACTGAAAATGAAAGCAACACCCACAAATGATTTACATGAATCCTTAAAGTGACATTAACTTCAAGAAAAATCCACTTCACTTTGTCGGCAAGCATCTCAGGAGCAGGAGGATTTAGTGCTGAGGAAGCACACAGTTTAAATAAACTTCCCCTTCAGCAGCTGTAGAGGGGTTTGAAACATCTCCAAGTCCCCTCAGGGGCTCCTGGATGAAGGTGATGGGTTTGGTTCAGGACCACAGGGGAAGTTCAACTCTCACCACCCTGTTAAGAGAAATAATCTGAGAATGGCTGCTGGGATGTTTATGTTGCATAGCTAACACAAATCAATTAATTTAGTGAACACTGCCTTTCCCTTTCCCCCTAAACGTGTTCATGGATCCCGTGCAGCACTTACAGACGTCAGGCAGAGCAGCTGTTTCCCTCATCATTTCCCATTTTCAGTCACATTTGACAAAACTGTGGCTTTTCTCTCCTCTTGGAAAGACTAATGTCTGATGTCTGCTCAAATTTACTGAGTAAATAAAACATCAGATGGTGTCCCTGTGTACATTTAGGAGTGTAAGAAATGGCAAAATAGGTTTGCTTGGGCTGCTCTAGACTAAGAGCAATCATTCCCATAGCATCCACCTCTGTGCTGCCTAAAGGCAGCCAAAGGGCCTCTCCCTGAAAAGGCAACACATTTTCCTTTGGACAAGTGAATCTTCCACCTTTTAGCTTTTATTCTATTTGCCCCCTTCAAAGATAGACCAAAGATGATGATTTGTTTATAAGATTAGATTATCATTTTAACCTGTTAAATAAAATTTGTACAAATACAATATAATGGTTATAATTATAAAATATAATTTAATATCATTATTATCAATGTGTAAAAATGGAGCTGGAATAATTTCTAGTAGTATCAGCAGCAGAGAACCCATGTCTCAATGCTGAGTCTTTATAATGGAGATAAATTGCATTTAGATACTTCCATGGATGCTTCAGCCTATTAAGGCAATTTGTTGTTCTTTTCTCTTTGAAATAATAAATTTCTGTTCGTACCTCTTACCTCTAAACTGAGTAAATATAATATGGATGTCCATGAAACTTCAGAATTACATAACAGTCAAAATTCAATTATTACAGATTTGCATTTGTTAAATTCCTTTTGCATTGAGGTTTATCATTTAATGTGAACTCCTGGTGATCCCAAAATATTTCACAGCTTTTTAGTGGCTTCAATAAGGCATCAAAGCAGACACATCCCAGAGAGATGAAGAAAAAACACCTCACAGTAAAATAAAACAACCACTGTGCTACTAGAAAATTGCTACCAACTACAATTAAACTTAGTATGATGTATGTAGATGTAAATTTTGCAAAAATATGGGCAGCCCCTACCTATTTTCATACTTATTTGGTTATAACACTTTTATAACTGGTATAGACCCACAGATGTATTTTCCCTTTCCTGGTGGTGCTGCAGCTTGTCTGGTTTTGCACCTGACAAGCTGAAAGCATCTACATTCTAACCTTGTCCAGAAAGAAGATTGTACCAATTTATCTCGATCTTTTCTAAATTGGAGTAGTTAAATTGATACGTGTGTGTGTGCACGTGTGTGTGTGTGAGCAGCTGATGGTGTTGATCTACATTTCTCTTCCAATTAATTCCTCTGGCAGCTGCAGCACATCCTGCCTACCAACCAGCCCCTGAGTGTGCTTAGGAAGAGTTCAAAGACTGCAGTTAGAAAAGGACCAGGCTGCAAACGAGCCAAAGCAGAACTGAAACTGAAGACCCAATGTGTTTTGCTTATTGCCCAGACCTCCTTTGCAGTGAGACGTCTCCCCGTGCCCCAGATTAGGAGTTTGTCACCAGGGACTGTCTGAAGCCTGTTTGATAGACCACATCTTCTAATGCTGTTGAGATAAATTGCCCTTTCCAGAGGTGCAGTGCAGAAATAATTATTTGTCCTTATAGGACTCAAGCTTAATAACCCCCTTTAAACTTAGTCATTCTCACCTTTCTCCTTAGGATTTAATTTGACTGACATTTATGCATAAGGGTTCTGACACTCCCATCACTCTTAAGGGGTTCCTCTCACCACCAGCATCTTGTCCCTGTCCCTGGGCTCCCTGTTTCACCATGCTATTGTAAATATTTGTGCAAAAAAGGCAAAAAAAGGAAAGAAAAAGAAAAAGAAAGAAAGAAAGAAAGAAAGAAAGAAAGAAAGAAAGAAAGAAAGAAAGAAAGAAAGAAAGAAAGAAAGAAAGAAAGAAAGAAAGAAAGAAAGAAAGAAAGAAAGAAAGAAAGAAAGAAAGAGAAAGAAAGAGAAAGAGAGAGGGAGGAAAGGAAAGGAAAGGAGAAGGAGAAGGAGAAGGAGAAGGAGAAGGAAAGGAGAAGGAAAGGAAGAAAGAAAGGAAGAAAGAAAGAAGTTACCATTAACTGTATCTACTTTTCCATGTGGATACAAAACCAATTTTGCCAGAGAGAGGAGGAGGCAGCATGGCTGAGAACAAGGGCTGGGAGCAAGGGGAGAGGAGGACACCCTCCTTTCAGTGGCTCTGCTGATTTGGAGCATTTGTCAAGCTGCACACCCTTCAGTTCAGCCTTTCATTTCACAGGATGCCTCCTCCTAGGGAATTCTTCAGTGAGCTTTGTCATGTTGACTAAGTAAATCTAGCCCTAGACAAGTAAATCTAGCCCCAGACAAGCTGTGCTTGTCTGGGGCTGACTCTCACTGCCTGGGATGCCATGTGGGAGTCCTGAGTACTGGGTTTGACCTTCAGTAAGTGTCAGATATTCAGTGATACCAAGACTTTGCTGTGGCCTATCTGAAAGACAGGAGTAAACCCAAAGCTTATTTGTGCTTACCTGGGCATGTAATTAAACCACTAGGACACTCAAGTCTTAATCCAATTGAAAGTTCTTTGATTACAGCATTTAAAATTGTGCCTTCATTACAAACTCAGCAGGCCCAATTATTTTGCAATTATGAACATTAATAAGTGGTATAGGAAAATCAGGACAGCCTGGAGGATTTGAGCATGGCAACTGCTCCTGAGAAGGATGTGGATGTGTTGCTCAGGAGTGATCAGAAGCTGCTGCCAGGCAACAAGGGACCTGAGAGGAACCTCCTGGGATGAGGGGCAGGACCTAGATCATCTCGTCTTCCAGAGGGAGATGAGACTTGTGAGGGCCTCCCACCACTGCAGAGAGCAGCCCCAGGGAAGCAGAGCAGGGAGAGGTGCTCTTTTCCTCAGGGCTGCCAGAGAACCAAGAACTGGCAAATTATTTTGGTTAAAGCTCTTTCAAGTGGTCTTTGTCATATGCATAGCTGTGAGATAAATTGGATAATGGATAAATCTCATTTAGCAAGAAAAAGGACCCAGCCCTGGCCTTGTGTTGGTCTCTTTGGATCAGGGAAGAGCAGTTGTGGTGGTCATGAAAATGATCATGACAAAAGAAGGTTTTCTAACTCAGCATGGTCTTTGTTCCCCACTTGCCTTTTTGTCCAAGCCTTATTTGAGAACTCCAGGATATGACTTAGGCTTAACTTAACTAAGCTCTGGTTCTTGAAGGTAGTTTTCTCACGAGCTGCTGTGCCGGTCCATTGTTGGAGAAACAAGAAACAGATGAAAAGAGGCCACAGACTGTTGACCACTACAAATTACAGGAAATAATCAAATTCATCTCTTTTTATAATGCCAAGAATTAAAAGATGGTGCTAAAGAGACAGTTACTTGAAAAGATTATAGATTAATCATAAATTACTGTTAAGGGCACTAAGAAAACCACAATCCATTTTGGTTGAAGAAAGTTCTGAAGAAATGCAGCTTCACTGCTCACTTGCTGGCTCTACCATGTTGCCATTTTTGAGGCAGGTGGACTTTGAGATGACAGCCTAGGCAAGGTTTGAAGGCATCTGTCTCCTGTCAGTGCAGGTTCTGAAGGAGAAGAGGCAGTAGATGAGCAGGTAAACAGTCTCAGGGTTTTGAACTCTACCAGTTATCTCTGCCTTAGAGGAGGCTACCCATGCTTGATGGAAGCACATCTAGCACACTAACAAGCAGAGTTTCAAATGAAATGCTCTCATGTTTTAGGAGCTGGGAAGCACAAGTTGAAGGTAAATATAAAGTTACTGGAGGTGAACATGTTACATCTCATCACCCAAAGTAAGGTAACTTGTTCTGGGCAAGCTTCAACTGAAAGGTATCGAGCCTTGACAGAAAACTTCTCCCTGAAGGTTCAACCAGGGCAGTCCCTGCCCTTTCCCATCCTTGTGGCCTCATCTTTGTCTTCCTGCCCTCCCCATCAGCACTCCTTAGATATTGATGAGAGCCAGACCAGGGAGAGAAAAGGAGAGAAATAAAATCCTTTTTTTCTGAAGGGTGAGTTTACCTGGTTCCCAGGAGAATTCCCAGTACCAGCGAGGAGGAGGAGGAGGAGGAGGAGGAGGAGGAGGAGGAGGAGGAGGAAGGGTGGGAACAGGTGCTGGGCACAGCAGAGGGGGAGTTTGCAGCTGCACCAAGTGGTTAGACAGGCTTTTTGCTGTAATGTCAAACCACACCTGGAGTTACACCAGCGCAGAGCCAGGTGCTGTGAGCGTGTGGGACGGGTGACATCGCCTTCTGCCATTGCTCCACTTTATTGTCACACTGTTAGAGCAGTGGCCTTCCCATCCCAGGCTGGCATTCCCTGCAGCCTTAAAGGAAATGTTCAATTACCTGGTGAGCCTCATTAGCTGCAGGGGTGGCCCTGAAGAGCTGAGACCTCTGTGTGCTGCACAGACAGCACCTGGGTTCTTGTCAAACACAGCCAGTGACGTCAGAGTAGAATTACAGAAATATGAAGCACATGCTGAGCATAATGCCTGTGCAGTACTGGGACTGAAAAGGCTGATGTGGAAGGACATTCTGGGACAAAACTTCTCTCTGAACTTTAGACCTCTGCAGTATAGACAGCTGCACTGGAATGGCTGGCAAGACTCTCTTTGGGGTCCACTGAAGAGGATGCAGTTCATCCCATCCCAGTGTAGATACACACAGCTAAAGGTGATAAATACTTCTCTGATATTTTAAAAAGGCTAAGTTCTCCACAGGTAACTATTTTTAAATGAGAGCATCCTGCCCTATGAGGCCCTGCTTTTTTCCACATGACACAGCAGAGGTCTCCTTTGGTGGCTTGCAGGAGTGCACACTTGGCCAGAGGAATCCCAGTGTTTCTCTCCCAGGACCTGAAGGTTGAGGAAATGTAACATACTTCTCCATGTTCGCAGAATCATAAGCAATTTTCCTCACAAAGCAATAACTAGAAGTTGCATCAGACTCCGAGGGAAAGGTAGTAATTAAAGAAGGAACTGCATTCCATTCTCCGAAAACCAAAGAGCTTTTGAAAGAAGAAGAAAGCTGCCACAAAATCAGCTTCCTTCTGGACTGGGGCAGATATTTCTAGGCAGTGTGATGCTGACCACACAGCTGCCCCTTTGCAGCTAAGCCTTGACACCTGTAACAAAATCTGGTTTGGTTTCTTTTGCCATTAGGATCTTCAGATGTATTCTTTTGCTTAGCAAAATGTTATTTGGCTCCCTCTAAAGCCAAAGGTAGATGGTACTAGATTTTTTTCCTGAACATCAATCCACCTTTAGGGTTGTGTAAACCCTCAAAGCAATAATTGCTCAGAGATGGTCTGTACTGCTCAGTGTGGACATCCAGGCCGCTGTTACAGAGTTTTGCCAGCTGTGAGGAACTCCCAACATACCTCCATGGGTAAGAAGAGGAAGAGCTACCTCTCTGCTGCCAGAAGAAACCCCTTGTGCAGACACAGCCACGCTGGCAACACCGGCAGCACTCCTTCCCTCCAGGGGCTGCATCTCTGCTGTGGCAGTGAGGAACAAAAGTTGGTCCATTTACCTGCAGCAGGGACGTTTTGTCAACAGGAGTGCACAGATTGGACTTTTGTGCAGCAGAAGTGGTACCTGCCGTGCTTGACCTTGATGTCTGTGCATTTTATTTCTTTCAGCAAGAGGTTTTGACTGCTGATTTCGACTCGCTGATTCTGGGGCTGCTGGTGATGGGCTGTTTAGCATATTAATGGGAATAAACGCTCCTCAGCGAGTCACACTTCATCACAGATTGCTAAACTTCCCTTGCATTATCTTACTAAATAATATGCATCTATTCAAATTACATTTATTCATAATATGTCTGAGATGCTCATGAAAGTGTAAAATAGATGTTTAACAACAAGTTCTTCTCCCTCCTTAAATTTTGGCTTAATTTGCTGTTTTATTTAAATGAGGGGTCACAACTGGCCATTGAAAAAACATTTACTTGGTTTTGTAAAAACCATGCCCTCCTGTAACATCTTTGAAAGGAGGCAGTGACACTGACAGGTCTTTTCTCTTTAAGAAGAATGCATATCCCTTTGCCTGTGCTTCTGCTTGGGATGAGAAAATATGCAAAACAATGCTGTCATTTAAACCAGGCTGCTAATACCTGGTCCTTCAAGGGTTAAATGGTGTCATTGCAGTTTCACTTCCTCGCAGACAGAGAGAACTACACTGTATGAAATAATTTGTTTATATTCCTTTCCTGTTCCAGACAGAGTTAGCAAGCACATTAATATGACTACTGCATCAAACACTTACACTACTTTCAAGCATTTTAAAATGAATTTTTCAAGCAGGTTTTCTTTTCTTGACCTCTTCTCTAAATGAAAGTGATCCTCAGAAAATTTTGCATTAGGTAAGTAATTGGCCTGGATAAAAGCCTTTGCCCTCTAGAAGCATTTTCAAGTGTTTGGAGTCATAAATTCCCATGTTTAGGGACCAGTAATCTAGCAGACTGTTGTGATTCTGTAAGTGGCAGATACAATAGATGTGCAAGTTCAGGTATGCATTTCAAGAGAATACATCTTGGCTGCTATTAAGCAATCACTGGATAACACAAAGTAAAATGCTTTTTTAAAGAATTTGTGTGAAATCTATGAGCCTGCTGGATCATAGATAAATAACTGCTAAAAGAAAAGCTCATTGACAGCAGCACGTGAGACCAGAGATAAATTCAGTATGAAGCACTTAAATGGGGACAAGGTGGGAAGAAGGGAAATTCCAGGATGTACAAGGCTAATTCAAAACTCTGCTGTACAATGCTCAGCCTTCTTGCTCAAGCTGTACTCTCTACTCAGTTGCACAAGAAATGGTGACAAGATTAATGTCAAGCTACCAGAACTTTTTTTAGGTTACTATAACGAATAAAAGCAGGACAGAAGAGTCTGGGGAAAGGTATGGGAAGGGAAAAGAGATGAGAGGAGCAGAAAGAAGGATTTCTTCTACTACACTAACTTTTTCCCCTCTGTAGTCTTCTTTGGGCAGCCTAGCCTAGCTCCAGGGACAGCTTTACAAGCTGTAGTTTGACACAAATCCTTTTGCCTGACACTTTTGTATTCCCTGCTATCTTATTTCCTCTAGTGAAAACAAGCAGGAAACATGTCTGCTTGTGTATTTAAGGACTACATGTGTATTTAAATGGTGCAGATGATGATTCTGTGGAGAAGATGGCCTTGTTTCTTGACTCCACCACTCTTCTCCTTTGCCATGGTAGGTCATTCCCATGTGCCCTTTCAGTGCTGCTCCTCTCCCACATTTTTTCCTCTGCCTGCCTGGAAATTAAATCAGACAGAACCCTGGCCCAGGAAAGCAGGCTGCCACTCAGTTTTTTCTAGCAGGAATTTCAGTGGAAGGTGAGAATTAATTGTGTGGCAGGACTGGAAAAGCTTTTCATCTAGAATAGAAGCATTGCACCAAATATTTCTTGCAATGGAGAAACACTTGAATATTTTTTATTTCAAGGAAACTGCTGGTAGTTTTCATGGGTTGTTTGCCAAAGATTTATTATGCATGTGTATTTAAATAAAGGCCATGATATTTGCTTAGCAGCAGGAGGGCATTAGTGTGTGACAACGCTGCCCTGCATCCATTCCCTGAGATCTGTCCAAAGCAACCTTCCCATGTACTGCATGGAAAAAAAAGTCCCCTGAGTTGACTTCTCTTAAACATATCAACCCCAAACTTTCCTCTGTAGTTTTCTATAATGCTGTTACTCACCTTCATGCTCATTTTTAAAATTAATTTGCAACAATCTGCCTTTCATGTGAACCATCTTGGCCTCTGAGGCTGAGGGAAATAGGAATAGAGATTCCTTCACGTGGCATGAGCTTGGTTCCTCCATCCCAGGAAGCTGCCTCCATGCTCCATAGACACAGACTAAGACTACTGAAGGAAGGAAAAGTTTGTGTAATGCTGGATGGGGAGTAAATATTAAACTCCATTTCACATGATGATTCAGTGGGTGAGGGAAACTCTGGGAGCTTAGAGGAACCCTGCAGGGGAGAAAACAGAGGCATGGAAGACTAATGATTTACACTTAGTATTTGAAAGACGTATAAACAAATCCTAGTTAAGTCCCTCTGATAAGTGAATCACTGCCACCAGTTTTAAAATGTCAAATGATCGTAATGTTCAAAATGATTGCTGAGATGGCAGCTCTTTTCTAAATCCCTGTTTTCAGTTGCCCCATATCTTACCTTTGGAAGTGAAATTTTTCCATTAGCCTTGGCTTGGAAATGAAAAATTGTGCACTTTGAAAACTCAATTTCAAACAATGCTACCCAGCATAAAGTAGACTCTGTTCTTCTGAAAAATGTGTGGCTGCCTGACATTTTCTAGCAAAGCTGCTGGCTTTATAATTTTCAGTCCTATGATTCTGACAGGTTGGGAAAAATGTGCAAGGAGAAATACTTTGCAGATATTAGGGCTTAGGAAAAATTGCTCTCTATTTGGCAAAAGTTGATTTTCATCTTTTATGTTCAGAAAAAAAAAAGGAATTACTGGTGACACAGATAGTCTTAGAGAGTTTTGAAACCATTCTTTCAGCTACAAATCACTATCTGATTTTATTAAAGGGATTATTCGAGCACATCATACAGCTCCTGGATAGGTACAATAATACAAGTCTTGTATTCTGCATGAGCTCCACTACCATGAAGCCCAAAGCTCACCTGACCCACCACCTGGTTACCTGTGCTTGAGTTTGTGGCACTGGAGCCAGGGGAAGTGGTGGAGACAGGACCACAGCCTGACCAGAATTATTGCAGGCTTTGTGGTGATCAAGGCTCCAGACAATGTGCTTACCATGGCCTGGATAAGAGAGCTCCAAATGGAATTTTAAAAAATAAGGATTTTTTTTTAAGCACCATGAATATTTGCGTGAAGGAGAGGAAGTGCTCTGGTTCTGTGCCCCTGCAGTGGGAAGGGCTGTGTCCTGATCTAGGGCAAATTTGGGAGAAAACCCCTAAATAGGGTCCCTCTGGGAAGCCAACCCAAACGTCCCCTCCCCACAACTGGTCTGGGAAAGGACTTCCTTGGAGAAAAGTGGAACAAACTATTTATTCAACAAACAAAGTGCCCACAAGCATATAAAGAATGAATAATATGAAACAATAAAACCTCTTGTTCTGGAGTGAGATGGCAAATTGAGACAGTCCTTGCCATGGATGCAGCTCAGCTCTCTCAGTCTCTTTTATCAGTCCCTCCGGAGGTGCAGGCCCTAGTGGGCTGCAGGTGCCAGCCCTCGCTGCTCCTCTGGGTCTTTCAGTCTGGAGCAGGTTTAAACAGTCCCAAGAAAAAGGAAAAAAAACAGTCCAGGGAATTTCTCTGCCCTAGGTAGCTAAAACTAACTAAAACCAAAGAGATCTCTGTCCCTCAGTCTGTCCCAGCCTCATCTGAACACGACGCCAGAGAAGGAATGTGTGGGAGTCAGGCAGCTTTCTCAAAAACAAACTCGGCGCTTCTCCTTCTCCCTGCTTCACTCCCAAAACCAGGCTTAAAGCCACAGAACTCAATATGCAGCACAAACAGAACAGATGATTGGGGATACGAGCACCATAAAGTCACCCTAGGCCAGGCTGCTCGCAGATGGTGACCCCACAGAGTGACAGTTCTGCCTGCAAACACAGCTCCAGGCCAGCAGCTGAGCTGTGCCTACCAGGAAAGCAGAACAAAGTGTAATGAAGCAGGTACCTTAGAGCAGGGGGTGTCTCTGTGCCCTGCAGGCTCACTGAGCTGGGGAAGGTGAGGGTGAGCAATCACTCCCTGCTCTGCTGAACCTGATGAAAGTTTCCAACTAATGGCTTGATAATAACAGGGGGGCTGAGGGAGATTGTAAAGGCTGATAGGGGTCCACTTGTAAAAATCAGGAATCATTGCTCCCACAGCAGAGGGGTGTCTTTTAATTACATTTTATACAAATCCATTTTATAAATGGTTAAGGTTCCTGCCTAGGCAGCAACCTCCCTCTGGCACACATCCATTTCATTTCTGCAAAGTACTTAAGTAGATGCTTAACTTTAACCACCTGAACTGTCCCACTGGAGCCACGGAGATGACTCATGAACTAAAGTTAGGCTCCTGCTTGCGTATCCTGCTGACTGTGGGCTTCTGCAGTATCTACTGCCAGATGTTTGGGAGAGGAAATGAAAGAAACTCTGTAGTGGACAGTTAAGGGAGTAATTAACTAACAGAGGAAACTTTGTATGGCTTCCAAATATCTGAAAAATGATCTAACATGACAGCTGATATTTTGGTAGTCCAGACATACGTTTAAACAATTTTTAGTCCTATTCATGCCTTGATCTTTTATGTTTAGTCTCCTGGATTCTTCTCTAATGCTCTAGTCTGTCCACATTGGGCTTTATCAACTTTGTGGTTTTATCCTAATTTAAGTATGCATTAATATTCTTCATTAAATACAAAATTGCAGGGTAAGAAGGAAGAAAAATGCTATGCTCAATGGATGTAATGCTTCCCTGTAGAAAGACTAGAGTAGAAGATGGTGGGGTTTCCAGCATATCTCTACTTTTGCAACCCATACACTGGTTTTCTTGTTTTTTTTCCTTTCTAGCATACTCATCTTTCACTTGGATTCTCTTCCAGAAGGTCTTTATGAGAGCACAGGACAATCTCTGCACAAATAGCACAGTGCTGGGATAGTTAACAGGAGACTTCAGCCTGAAAATCTCACAACAATTTCCTATGCCATAAGCAGCACCCATCACAATAGGGTCTTTCATTTGGATTATACAACCCCGCACAATGCCCCACACCGGGCAGCTCCCAGAGCCAGAGCCCAGCGTTAAAGGCAACCCCTCCCACAAACCCCACACCGCAGGATCCCTCTGCTGTACTCCCTGCAGGACAGATCAGGCAACCATCACTTGCAGGACCTCGTGCATTTTGTGGAAGTGCTGTTTTTCTAGCTCTAGGCTACGCGGAGTTTCAGAGAAAAGTGCTGCAGACTCGCGACAGGCTGTCACAATCTGAGAGAGAGAGACTGAGAGATTTATTAGGGGAATCTCCTTTGCCTCAAACAGAGCCTTGTCTGAGGGCTGGTGTTTCATTTCTTCCTGGTGCCACCTCCGAGGGCTCTAATTCCCCAAGTGACAGCAATAGAATAAAACTCACCATCTTTGTCTCACCATCTTTGTCACCAGTGTGGGCTTAGCCTGTTGCTTCCTGAGATTGCCCTGGACTGCTCATATACAGATGACATCTCAGATCCTACCTGAGCTGTTTCCACGGGGCCACGCTGGCTGAGCTGCTGTTCCATTTGCTGGCAGTTCCTTGCAGAGATCAATCCCTGGCTGGGTCTCACACTTCCTTTAACAGCAGGCTGCTCCAGCACAGGCCTGACAGGCTAGAAGGGGACTGAGCAGGAAGCCTTGTCTTGCTAATGCATGGAGGGGGTGACTTTATTCTGGAATAAATTCCTCTGGAATGAAGGCATGCAGGACAATCCTTTCTGCGATCACCAGCTTAGTTTTGAAAAGCAGTGGAGCAACAGCACACAAGAGGCCACACTGGAAATGAAACTGACTGCTTCAAATTCCTTTGGTGTGAGTCCTGCCTTTCCTTAACATCCATGGGAACTCTGCCAGTAATTGCCCTTGTCTTACAGTTTCTCTCTTTGTATTAGTGTCCAGCAAAGCCTGGTCTTCACATCAGCACAGAAGATGGCACAGCACTGGTTTCTAGTCTGAAAGAGGACACAAAGGTATCATGAATATGTACCTTATTCTTAACTTTCACCCTATATGACAGCTACTTTTAGTTATGTCATACCCTATACAGCAAACTTCTCTTCCTTGCTAACACTGGAAGGGAAACAAAGGCTTATTGTTTCTCTGAAGTACTAGACCTAATCTTCATATCCAGAAAAGCCCTTCCCAGTATTTATTCTGTCCAGAAAAAGATCACAGGTGGCAGTGGGTGAAACACTGACTGATATTTTAGAATGTTCCTCCACTGCTCTTCTAGCAGAGGAGCCAGGAAGGGAATATATAACTAAAGTTCTTCAGTCCCACTACATACCCCTAATGCCTAAAAAGTCCTTAGGGTGTATCTCTTTTAGAATTATTACTCAGCTTTTCAGTCTACTCACATTCCTATATAACATGCACAGCCACTGTCAGTCCTGTTCCATACTGAGTCTAGAATATAATTCAGGACAAAAATCAAACACTCAGCTGGGCAAGGGCATTCAAGAAGGTCATATGCTATGTTCTCTGGTGGGGAAGGAGGATTTCTGCAGTATGTAGTTCCTCTCTTTCATGTCTTTTGAGCAGGGTTTGAGCAAGGAGCCATCCATCTGGGGCATTCTCACCTCCCTCTGGGCAGCTGCTGTCAGGGCTGGCAGCTCTTGCACAGCAGCTTCTCCATCTGGGAAACCAGAGTCCCTACCCTTGGTGCCAAGCTGTCAGTCTGCTTGGAGTTTTGCAGCCTGGGCTCACACTCCCGGGTAGGTGGGTCAATAACATTGAGAACTTTATTAAAAACTAGACCTAGGCTCATCAATACCCAGCAATATAAAATTGTTTCAGGGCACGTGACTGTTCACTGTGTATCAGCTTGCAATTGGCACTGCCTTACCTTCCAGTGCATGGAAGTGCTTTTGAAACATCATCGGTGTAACTGGGACTGGACCAGCAGCTCTCACCCTGCTGTGAATGAGGAGGAAAGAAAGGGAAAGAGCACACAGTTCCCTGGGCTCCTTGTGCAAAAAGCAGTTGCAGTCCAGCCCCTGCACTGGGTCTGTGGTCTCCTCTGGTGAGGCTCCTGTCCATTATGGTTTTCTGTGTATTGCAGCAGGAGACTTGCGCTGATCTGTCTCCCTGCTTGGCAAGCACTGAGAATGCCTTCATAAGAAAAGCTGCAGCTTTCGAAATAATGCTGCACCTCCTATTCTGGACTGCATCCTAAACCTTGCTGAGAGGTGGGTCCAGGGCAGCTGCTGCCCCTGTACCTGGTCCCTGATGCCAGCTGGGTCCTTAGCACCGAGGTCCCAAGGCACCTCCCTGGCCTTGGGACATCCCATGCCAGGGGAGTAGGTGACATCATTTTGGGAACCTCCTCCTTATCTCAATTCCACAGGTTGTGACAGGGAGTTTAACTAACATTTGCCACTGTGGTTTGACCAACTGTTTCCAGTGGCCCCTCACCTTTAAGGAGGATTGGAAGAGAGGGAGTTTGGTCTGCAGTCCTCTGCAGCCCCTTCTGTCCTTTCAAAAAGAGGATTCTGGATTTGGATGGCAAATACTTGACTTGCAGGTAGGTTTAACCACAATATCATCCCAAATCCAGTTCTTTGCTGTAGGCATCAGATATGTGACTTTGCTACTGTTTTCAGCATCAGTCTGTTTTGGTTATTTAATATTACCATTCACATTTCTGGGTAAATTGTTTCATATATATTTCCGAGAAGAAAATTTGTTTTTATAAATGCATAGATGCATCTAGCAAATTAAACTGATAAATTAAAACTAGCATCATCTCATCCAAGCAAAGAGACTACACTACAAGGCAGCTGTATTGCAAAAGTGCCTTGTAATACCCATTTCATTCTTGTAAACAATGCATCTCTTTAAATGTGGGCTGCAAAAATCACACACAATACTTTGGTTCAGGAATCCGCTGGCTGATTTTCTGAATCACTGTTTTTAATATAGGGGATGTGGGCGTCTAAAAAGCCTTCTATATATAAATCCGAAGAGCCATCTCATTCTGTTTCTGCAACTTATTTTACCAGTTTCCCCTGATTCATTTTTTAGTGAATGCTGAGCATTTTAAGAGTAGAGACTGAGCAAAAATGCTCTACATTGATCATTACAGTTTGCAGCTCCGTGACTTCCCAAGAGGTTATTATATCTCCAGCAGTGAGAAACAGCTCTCACTGTGTAAGGAATAATTTCCTTGTGTAGTATTATTCAAGCAATTAGAAATCACACTGTGTACAAAATACTGTATCTCTAGGTAGAAATTTTGGGTGTTGCACCATGCCTACTTAAGTGCATAGCTACAGCAAAAGAAGTACTATGTTAACAGTACAACCATTTCTAAATTGAAGGACTAACAAATTCATAAAAACAATACTATACTGTAATTGAAATGCACAATTTCATTTGCTTTAGGCATCAAAATTCCCAGTTCCAGAGTCTCCTGGATTCTTGATTTCCCTGCCATTTATAAAATCCTTATCTGGCCAAAGAGAGTGAGCAATATCTTATAGCATGGAGAAGATGCTCACAGGAAACAAGAGGTAACTTCCCTTTCCTTCCAGAGCACTCCTGACTCTTAACTGCTCCAAAACACCCCAAACCTGGTCTTGCATTTTTCTTGGCTAGTACAACATACTGCCATAAGACTAAACAGAACTTTTTAAAGAATTTCTGAAGACCTGTAGTCAGCCTTTTTCTTTAGAAAATTAGATTGTGTCAGCATATTAGCTTGAAGCATCATGTTAAACCCAGCTTTGCAAATTATATAGATGTGGACTAAGAGGGCCAGCACTTACCAATTACCTAGGTCTTAGAGTAGATCTCTTTTATGGACAGAAGCAGAAAAAGACTAATTTATTTTTGAAGTCAGCTAGGATACTTTTATTGCTATTGGCTTCATTTGATAAGCTCCCAGGTACATTACAGTGATATTGATGAAAAACAGTGGCACAAAAAGCCAATGAGGTATGAAGGTGCACAAGCATGATTAATACCTACCTAAAACTCACACAGTCAGTGCCAGCGACCACAGGAGAAAGAGCTCCCATCTTAAATAATGCTGGCATGTGGATGCTTAAAGAGGAAATGTTTTGTGTAAAGAAGCAGGGGATCCATGGTGAGTACTGGTCCAGAGCTTGGAAACCCCCCTCAGCTCCTGGCAGACAGCCCACCACCAAACTGAGCTCAGGACCTCCCACCCCATGGCAGTAACTCTCTGCATCCCTGTGGAGACAGGAGGAGCACTGTGAGTTAAGCCTTGGTGATCCTTCTCCACAGCTGTGACCTTCAGATATTGCTGGAGGATTTCCCACCACTCCCTGAAGTGGCCAGGCACTCTCGAGGGGCTTGGGAGCAGCTGTGACTGCAGGACTGGAGGATCCAGTGCTGAAGGCACACTCCAGCAGGCACTGGACCAGTCTGGCCCAGGGATCACAGGGTTTTGGGAGTTCATTCAAGTTGTTGGCTGACACTGGGCCTCCTCACTATTAAACCATCCATAAAAGCCCCGGGGTTGGGGGTAAGGAAAGAGTGAGTGTGAGAGAGGCAGGAAAGCACAAACACCTCTGTATGTAATGTCTGCATTTCATAAGACTTTCTGTTACCATGGCAATGAGCATGGTATAAATACCCAGACAGATCTCCCCTGTGGCAGTGCATTCTGCTGCTCCCATGCTGCAGGGCCAGTCTGTGTACAGACAGTTTGATGGGCATCTGCAAACCCTCTCTGGTAAAACTGTCAATGATTTTGTTCAATCTCAAGCCTATAGTTCACTGAGCAAAAGTGCTCTTTCCACTTCATTCACCTCAACTTACTTTCTGGCTCCTACAGACAAGCAAATAAATTCTTTCAAATCATAAAGATGGAGGATTGCATCTTTATTAATTTCTATTCAGTCTAAATAATCTATACGAAGAACTAACATTTTAGTTGCTTTAGTTATATTTGGAGTCAGACTCAGCACAAGCATTTCTAATAACAATTTTGTGTGATGAAAACTGCTAATGCTGTTGAATTTTGAGTTGTAATGGAGTTATAACAGATCCAAGTCAGCCAGTCACAGAGAAGCATAGCCTTAAGCTGAGTGCAATAATTAAAAAACAAGTGCCTGTGTTTCATAACACATAAACCCTTCAATTGATTTTTCCAGGATGGGTGCAGTCTTGCATGAGATGCAGACAGAAATAGGTGGATTTTGTTATAAAAATCAAGCATGATCCTATGTACAGAATCTAAACATCTTATTTTAAAAGGTTCACTGCCCCCTAATTCATTTGACAGGTATGGTAATGGCAGTGACCAGATTTGCCAGGACATCTCCTTTCCATTCAGCCCCTGCTTTTTGAGTTTACAATTGAAAAGAGGAAAATGAAACAGCGGAAGGATATATGTGTTCCTTTATATCACATCTATGCAGGAAGACAAACTATGTCAGAAGGGGAAAAAGCACATCTTCATTTGGAAATGAGGTTTGCTTTTATGCTGAGGGCTCTCAGTCAAACTCAAATCCAAGCTAGGGTAAGAGAGCTGGTATTTCCCACATAAATTAGCTGGGTAAATTACATATGGGAATCCACATAGGCTAACCCAACCTCTTGTGTGGAGAACAAAATAAAAATGTCAAGCTTCCTGATTTTATCTTATGACAGCTAACAGAAGATCAAGCCAAAATGGAAATGAGAGAAATGTGCCTTGAAAGAAATCCATCCTAGGATTAATTTCTTCCTGTATTCTTCCTGGTAACAAGCATGTAATATGGAAACAAGTGGGGCTGGAAGCAGGAGGAGAGTCATGGAAAAGCCAGGCAATGGGATGAAGGAACCCTTCCCACTACCAACTGCGTCACTTCTGACAAGCTGAAACTTTCCAGAGCAGCACTTACTCTCCCTTCAGGTTCTGAATAATACAGAGAAGAGGCCAGTAGAGCCCAAATGTGAGGGAGAAGCAACAAAGAGTGAATGTCCCCCTTAGCCTAATTGGGATGGGTTTGCAGTTGAAACCATGAAGAGTAATTCTTTTTTAATCTGAGTTCCTCATCCTCTTAAAATGAGCCTATGCTTCTTCCTCCAGCAAAAGTGTAGTTTCCTCCATCTCCTCACTTTTTATTTCTAAGCCAAACAATTAAAAATAACAAGGAAAAGCAAGAGAGAGCACCAAAGGAGTTTGGAAAAGGAAAATCTGCGTTGGCAGTGAGAGCTAGTCAAGATGCACACATTGTGTAATCAAGACATTTCCAATAGAACTGTACTGTAATTCCATGTTAAACTGAATCAGAGCTCATACAACTCTTCACACCAAATAATGTCATGATCCTGCAGTACTTTTAAATTGAAAACTCCTCCAGGAACTGAGAAATTGGTTTGACCTTTCCTTGGACACAGGTGAGGTGATTCATGTAAGGACTGGAGGGGGAAAGGGACATTGCATGAGTCACTTCTGTTTGTTATATGACAAGCACCTTCTCCTAACTGTTTATTTCACCAACTTTCATTTCCATCTGCTGCCCTTTGACCATGACAGAACATGTCATCTCCAAGATGTGGCTCACACTTGCTTCTTAGTGCCAAAATAGATTGCAGAGGCTATTCAGTGGACTCAACCAACTTGAACAGAACAGAAAATTCTTGCTTGTACTGAAAAAACATATCTCAGCCATTGCCATGATTCTGATCAGAGACCCATCACTGTGGCTGAAGCCAATGTAGGTGCAAAAATGCATGAAAAATGGTTTCCTGATCAGCTGGTTCTTGCAGGCATTAACCACTTCTAATAAGAAATATCCCAAAATAACAAATATCACCACTTCTAATAACAAATATCCCACTCAGTTAGACCTGTAGTCTATCTAGCTCAACAATTCTTTATCCAATAATGGCCAAACCCAAATGCCTAGAAGAGTTCAGAAGTAGAGGGCAAGTATTTTCCCTCATTTCCCTGTTTCTAGAAGGCTCAAGGACTTGCCTGTTCTCAGATTCCTGGGACAGATTTCCTCTGCCATAAGGATGCTTTTCCTACAGGGATAAATATCTGCCTGCAAGCACTAGAATGCCCTGTATGCACTTTCCCATGCTGTCCTGAAGATCAGAGGCAGCTCTTGCCAAAGGTGAATGCTGCTCTCTAACTTCAAATGTTCAACAAGTGCTCCCAAGTGACTCGTGGGGACTTTCCCAAGCCATTTGCCTGATGACAGAGAGAGGGCTAATGGAGAAAAAAAAACCCCAAAACCCAGCACTTTAGAAAAATCTTAGGCAAGTATTACAAATTAAAAAGTGTACATTGGGTGAATGACGAATAGAAAATACTAGGAATGGGCTAAAGGGTTATTTTTTAACATTTCCCTTCCGTGTGTGCAGAATGATAATTGTGTCCTTGATGTGCCAATATCAGTGACACACTGAGAGAGTTTTTTAAGATGGTTTTTTACACTCTTAAACCAGAACACATGCACCAAGGTGAACATGCTGTTGAGGCAGCAGGAACACTGTCACTTCCCTAAGAGTGACAGCATCACCGCTGTCTATCAGTGACACACTCTGTTAAAAGGTAAAATCTTCCACGAAAGCCTTTCCAGTAATTTTGGGAAGCTGCAGGCAGGATATCCTCTGATGTCACATACTCTGATGTGCCAACATCAGGAGCACAACCCCCAGGATGTGCCAGATATGGCCCTGTGTTAGCTTGGATGCTGGACAAAGTTACGTCTGCAGGCTTTTGCACATCTGTCAGAAATGGGACATGCAGCCCTGGAGTGTGTTACAGACAGGTTTATAAACAAGGAGAGAGAGAGATGCAAGCCTTTCCTCTTCTCCACTTGATTTCAGGACTGTGGGTGAGTTGGGCATGCATTGCCATGCTCTTTGCAGTGAATAAAGGCATGGTTTTTTCTGCTGTTATCACCAAGAGGTGATATCCATGTGACTGCTCTGCATTCAGCAGGCACCTCTGACAGTCTCGCCTGCACTCTGTCCACCAGCACTTGACAGTGGCCTGTAACCTCAGATTAAAGGGCTGACTCTGAGTGCCTGTGCATGCTGCTGCTCATGGATAGCTGCTCCTTCCCATAGGAAGGTTGTGGTAGCCGAGCAGAGAATTCCTACAGGTAGATAAGCACATTCAGAATAAGAGGGCATGATGATTTTGGGGGGAAAGTCAGGACATCCAGCAGAGAATCTGCAGCTAACTAGGACTATACTGATGGGGATTAATAAGAGAAATGTTTTGCCTAATGCCAGAGGAGATTTTAAATTGGACAGAGAGGGAAAAAAAAAAAGAAATATTTTTGCAAAATACTAAAACCTCAAAAAAAATAGCAATGATGCTTTTGCAACTGGATCCATAAAAATATACTTCATAATCCATGGAAATCTGCTACAGTTTTCTGCTTACTGTGGCATTACATCCCTTGGTATTAACTGGAAAGGCAGCAGAGTATGTGTGCATATGAGTGAGTGTGACAGCACTCAGGAGGATGAGAATGGAGCTTTTTTTCTTTTTGACTGCCTTTTAATGAATGAAAAAATGAAAAATTCAAAGCTTTGCCGCGTGATACTGATCTCCACATTTGGCATCTGGGATTAATTCTGCAGGCTTGCTGTGTGTGGATGCCTCTCCACATCTCCAACAGAGAGACTGGGAGTGCAGCCTCCAGCCCAAGGTGCTGCTGTGTCCCTGCCTCCTGGGGATATTGTCTCATCACAGCCAAGAAGAAAAACAAAACAAAAATCCAAGCAGGCATCTGCAGAATTGGTTTATAGACTTAACATTCAGGATAGGTTACAGCAACACCTGACTACCAAACTATTGCATTTGCTAAATATTTAAGCAGACAATGCAAATAATTGCAGATAAAAGCATTTCTTTGTGAGAAAAGAATATGGAGTGACAGGCCAGGATCCTGTTTGGCTTATGTTGGGCATATTAAATGAATCTTAGCTGGTGTTGATAAGTCTGTCAATCCACAAGAGGGGGGGAAATGCCTTAAAGGAAATAAGCAGAGCAGGAAGAAGGAAATCTGTATTCAGGACAGTGCTCTGGGTACTGGATTGCAGCAGTGATGGAGAGAGTGGAGGTGAAAGGGAGAAGCACATACTATTCCATATGCTGTCCTGATTATCAGGCAAGGTGGCTGAGGCACTGTGAGTTATTTGACTAGGAATAGGTGTGTAAATAGCAAGTAAATGTTATCTCTGATCCTTTTAAGATTTTTAATAGCTTTTTTAGATTCAAATGTTGAGAAACATACAAGGAAGCTGACAGTGGTATACCTGGAAAAAAATGGAGAGCAGCCACCTCTGAGGTTTCCATGGATGCTGTCTTCAGCACAGGGACAATCCTTACCCAAAGGAGTGGAGGGCACTGACAGGGTGGTGTGCTAACACCACTTCTTTCGCTCTAGCTGAATAAGCAAGCATTTCAAAAAAGCATTCAAGTGAAATTCTGACTGAGAAGCCAAATGTCTGAATTAAATCCATGTAGTGCCAGATTTAATATCCCCTGCTGAGAGGCAGGGCCACGTTTGCATGACTGTACAGGCTTCTGCACTGGAGCTGGACAGGAAAACTTATTTCAGAGTCACTAAGTGCTGTACAAAAGTAAATATTTAGACATCTACACATACAAATGCACACTTGATAGGTTTATAAATGTGCTTATGTAGTTAGGCACCTGCTCTTAAATTAGTGTGAGTAACTAAATCCTCCTGGAAATCCCACCAAGTGTGGTGTTTTGTCTTCCACTTTCCAAATTGCAGGATCCAGCCCACTGACTGTCACTGAGGCCTTATGTACTTGTATGGCTCAGTTCCCTCTGAGGATGGAATGGAGGCTTCTGCCTCATGTAAATACCTTTTAATTTCTATTGTTTTCAGCCACCTGAAAAAGAGATCAAGCAGAATCTCTAACAGGACAGCTCTTGTCTGGCTGCCCCCAGCAGCCTATGGCCACAACTCCCGTCCTCATCCATTGCTTCAAGACTTTACACTGTGAGGATGGACAGAAGATGTCCAAGGCAAGGAAGGATCCAGAAAGGTGGTGGCATTTCCAGGGTGACAAAGAGCACAGCTCCTGCATCTGTCCTGGCCAAGGCCTGCTGTCACAGGCTCGAAACCATTTGGAAGGGCTGGATATGTCCTGCACAGCCCTGGCACAAAGCAAGCTCATGCAGTTTGCCAGTGATGTTGACTCATCAGGTCCTACAGGGAGCAGTATTATTTGGAGGAATAGGGAGCAATAATGTTTGACCTGACAGGGATGCTCACAAGTCATTCAGGAGGCTCCCAGATTCACAATAACAAGGTTTCTGGTGCAAATGCCCAAATTTTCCTTTTAATTTTCTCCTTCTTCTGGAGTTAACTTAGGTAACCTTGGACTTAGACATATGCAATAAGCTCTAGACTCAGTCAGTGGACTGGCTGGCAAGCACAGTCAGGTGACATCCTGGCCTACTTTATATGTGAACAGCATCTTGCAGCTGAATAAATGGTTGATTATGAGCAATCTCTGCAGAGCAATCTGTGGAGACTGTTCTACCTGTGACTGATAGGCACACTGTGCCCCTTCCTCACCACCTGAGGGATTTGCACTTGACCAGAGTTATAAGTGTATTTATGAATTCCAAACTTTGTTATTGTAATTCCCTATCCCTGCATACACAATTGGCGAGTTTAAAGAGGAAATCGATTTAGAACATCACATCTTCTCAAAAGCACAGCCTGCAACCAACAATACCTCATCCTCTGTATCCTATTCTCAACTCTGCTGCTACCCTGAATACTGAAAAAGAAATTGAAAAATCCTATTTTCCTTTCCAGTGCTCTTCAGGGGAGTGCATAACGTACCCAAGGACTGGCTGCACTGCGTGTCATTTGATCTCCCACAACACCTCCAATGGTCAACTATAAAGTTTGTGCCAGAGCAAACTTTTAGAAGAGAACAGGGACAAGCCACACTTGATTTGAGGGGAAATTAAAGCTAATTTCTTTAGTTCTAATCCAGCTACTTATAATTTGTGAGATACCTAGACTCCTGTGATGAGTGCTAAAGAGCCACGTATTTTAAAAAGGTGAGAGGAAACTGTACAGATACAAAACCCACAAGTATGGACACACATTTCCAAACTTTTTTTTTAAAAGCTGCTCTATCTACTTCATACCATAATACAATCTTATCCTCTGGACATATCACACAAATGTTTGAACTACCTCAGAAACAAAAAGGGAGCACTGCTGCAAGGTCAGGAGCACTAAGTACTTACTGCAAACACCACTGATAATTAAATCACTTTTTTTGTTGTTTTTTTTTGTTTTTTTGTTTGTTTTTTGTCAGAATTTGTCCATTTAATAACACATATGCCTTTCTGCAATCAGTTGAATTCCAGCTGTATATGCCTCATTCTGAAGAGCAAAGCTGTCAGCATAATGGGCACATTTCATCTCTGGGGTGAGATGTGGCAAATCTCAAAGGAGCATCAAAATCCTTCCTGAACTGCAGAGTTGACCTCATGCTCCCACACAGAAAAGTCCCAGGGTTCAGTAGCGTGGCAAGGGGTCAGTGGCTCAGCAAGTGTCTTCCATGGAGAAGAACTCATACCTGAGAGGATGCAACCAATATAAACTCTGAAATTACACTTCCAGACTTGCTCTTGCAAAAGAGAAGTTTCTCCTGCCTTACATTATCTGAAGGCCAGAAACTCAGTTGCACAGGCCCTTGAGGGTCCATTGACTGTTTTAAAAGGCTCCATGAAAGGTAATTATCAAAAGACTCATTATGGGAAAAAAATCCTTAGGGATCTGAAAGCTGAAAAAACAAAGGATAAAAGTCGCAGGTTTAGTCTTCTGCCTTCTTCATCCTTCCTTGAAGCCTCTACTGGCAAGGTCTGGAAATGCTTTTGATTATCTCCAAAAATGACAGAAGATGAAGGCACTCAGCACCTTGCACAATCAGGTACTTAATGTCCTTACCCTCCCTGGGGCTCTGCTGCTGACAGCAAATGAACTGATAGCTCCTGCTGCTCCCACCAGCCTGGCACTCTGTGTCATCCACCTACACACTCACACATTCATTCTCTCCCTCATGATTTATTCATTCAATTTATTTATTTATGTAGGTCATTTTCAGTAGTAGTTTTACAAATAATGGCAGAAGTGAAAAAACAGCAAGACAGAAACAAAGTTAAGGAGAGAGCTGGTGGCACGCAGGGAATGGCAGGGGGGAAACCTACTCTGCTGAAAACAAGGCGTACGCTGGAGGACTGTTCCTGATTTTCTCCTCAGGCAGAGCCTGAGCAAATTCCAAGTGACATCAGCCTCAGCAGCCTTTGCTTGATGCTGACTTCACACAAGCAATCCACCTGGTGCTCATGCCCTGCTCCCTGGGCTGGCATGGTCTTTCTGATTGCACTTGAGGCCTTTTGGAGCTCTCTGAATGCAATTCTGCATTTAGAGACCACAGTTTCGGTTTACCAGGCATTAAGTCATTAACTGTGTTTTAAAGCTTTGGTCACGGGGGTCTTTGCAGTAAAGAACAGGCTTATTTATATTGCCTAACCTATGTGTCTAAATTAGATTACTTCCCTTTATTTCCTTTTCATCCACCCTCTAAAGAAACTCCCTTTTCTACACTGAACCCACAGGACCTCCAGGGAAATCACCTTCCTAAGGATATAATCAGACATGGTAAACTGATCTTAAGGCTTTCTGTCACTGAAAGAAGCAGTCTTGTTCCTTCACCTTGTGTGCTTTTTCCTGTCTTCTTCCTCTTCCCTTCCCTCTTTCTGTTTCCCACCCATGCTTCCTTACTTTTGACACTTACCTGACCCCTCGCTGAGCCGATTCAGCTCATTGAACTGACAGAAAATAAATCCAGAGAAGTAAAAAAAAAAAAAAAAAAAAAAAAAAAAAGAGGACAGTTTTCTGATGGGTTAATGAGCTGCATCAGCTCAATGAATATGAAAGTCAGCCCAAGGGTGAGTCAGGATCATGTAGGAGGGAGGGTGAAGAGCAAGGAAGATTGACCCTTTTCACAGTAGAAAGTGATCAAAAGAGCTCGGTTTGTCTCCACTAATGGTATCCTTAGGTGGGAATATAAAGTAGATGCCTGGAAACAGACAGAATTTATCCTTGCTGCTCTGGCTCTGCAGTAATGAATTTATATTTCATTTTTCTTTCCTTTCTATGCTCAGCTGGCTTGTTCTACCACAATTCATAGCCTGAGGGTGTTACAGAGACCCCCTTCAAGCACAGCATCTCTACACTGCTAACAAAATCTGTCTCTCAGATGTTTCACAAATACGAGAAGCACTGAAAAGCATTAGGTAGCAACTATGACCTGCCCTGTTATGGAGTCTAGTGGAGAAGCACACAAGGGGAGCTAAGAGCAGCACAATTGTCAGGCTGTGAAAGTCAAACTGTGACAGTGAAATGAAACCTTGGCTGCTCCATTTTTTGATACCTTCAGACCAAGAGTGGGCACTTTTCCTCATGACACGCTGTGCCAAGCACAAGGTACATAACATGTTATGCTCAGCAACACTGTTAGGTCAGTGAAACTGAAGGTTCTGTGATAGAGTGGAGGTTAAAGAAAATAATCTTATATTCCATAAATCTGTAAAGCACACAAAGGAAAAAAAAATATGTACCAAAGCAAGACTTTTTAGTTAATGAGCACAACCAATTCCCATTGTTTTTTTCCAAAATACAGAGGACTTCTCCCTGTGTCCTTCACTTTGGATTAGTAATCCTTATCTAACAGGAGGAGAGCTCCTTTTCTTTTCATCTGTGGACATGAGCACCAAACCAGCAATTACAGCAATTGCAGGTGTCCTCTCTGTTTTTAGAAAAGTAATTTTTGAATGCACATGTGGCATCTCAGCATTCTCCTAGCAATGTTCTGGAAATGCTTTTGTCACTTCTGCTTCTCCCATGGTGTAAGAAATTATGTGCTCTGCCCCAGACTTTCTTGTTCAGGCTGTGATGGAAGCACAGGCAGAATGTGCATCAAAGGGCTACATGGCACGTGGAGACCTTCAAGGCCCTCAAAATGTAATCTCTATTCTGATTGCAAAATCTGCAGAAGATACTTTATTTCAACAAGGCTCTCAGCCTCTCTTCATGGGTGAAGGAGAAATATTTTCATTTCTCTACCTTCATTAGCACTTTTTACATTCAGAACGCATGCAGACAAATCCAGTCTGAATGAGAGATATTAAAGTGGTGGGTGCCTGCCCTGGCAATAATCTGTAAGTCTTTTTTTAAGGAGTCTTTTTGTAAGACTCCTTGAATCAGAGTTGTCCAGTGGTCTAACCAGCACCCTGGTTAGCTTTCATCCTCATCAGTCATAAGAAGTTATGGATTGCATTTCTCCTGCCTCAATTTGAAGCTAGTCTAGCTTCCTACAGTTCCTTCATTTCTCTAATTTTCTCTCTTTTCCCTATGACTAACTTTTTTTTCTGAGTTAAAATTTGTGACAGGTTTCTACCCATGGTCCAGGACTAGTGTAAATAGTGACTCTGGTTCTGTAGCAATTGGTTTCCTGTTGCAACATCACCCACACTAAGGAAACCACATCTGCTCAGAGATGGACCCATTTTAAGAACATCTATTTTTAGGCTGTAGAAGATTATCAGTCATTGAGACAAAGGACTTAGGTGAGTCCTTAAAAAATTAGGAGAGTAGGGAAAGCCTTCTGACATACTGAGATGCTGGAGGCAGATGGGAGAAATACCATTTGAAGGTTGCTCTGCTTAGGGAAATTAAAGTAATTATTATTTCAAGATAGTCTGAAAGTTTTTGTGTTTGAAAATGAAACAGTGCTCTGAAGGGAAGGACTAAACAGACTAATGGGTGAAATTGTTGTGGGCTACAAGACAAGCTTTTCTGCTTCAGGGTGGGCAGGGAGGATGACATCCCCCATCTTCAATGCTCTTTGCCACTTCTCCTGCATGTTCTGAATACTGTGATTTATGGCTCTTATCACAGGAGAGATTAATGCCCTGGCCAGGCTGATCCCTGCCTGCTGCTCTGTGCTGTGAACACAGATGTGTGTGTATGTGCACGGGGGCTCCAGTCACATCTGCCCCGTCGGGCACCCAGGCTGGATGCAGCTCAGAGTCTGAGTCCTCCCGTGTAAAGTACTCAGAGCTGATCAACACCTGCCCTGTCATCCACTTGTCCTTTCTCACTCCTCTCCAAGATGTGGGGATACAATTTTCTAGCACGGTGAAGCCCTGGGCACAATTTCCTCATGCAATGTAATGTTGCAAACAAGGAAGTGATATGATACAAACCTAAGTTGGGAACCTCTTCAGCAGAGAAACTTTGGGGTGAAATGAAGAGACAGCTCCAGACAAGAGCTCAAACTCTCTGGGGAAGTCATCATTGTTTTCCTGTCACATTTTAGACTGATAAATACCTCTTGTGCATAGAGATTTGTTGCTCTTTTCTGACTGGATTAACTGCAATTAAGATAGAACTTCTTTGCATGGAGAAAAGGGTCTGACCAGCTATTCTGGCAGCAGACATTTTGCACTACAGGACTATGTGGTCTCTTTTTACCTTTCAGAGACAGATTAGGCTGCACTGCAGAAGGACACTGTTTGAATGGATCTATCCAGGGAAAGGTGCAGAATAATCAGCTTTTCAGTACATATTTCACTGATTTTCAGCAGCTTTTCCATGTACACAAACCCATCCCTAGAAATGTTAGGGGTTTTAGCTATGTTCCAGCAAGTCAAAGGAACAGGGATTGGTTTGAGTTTTCATTCCTTGTTTTTTTCCAGAAAATGTTCAGTTCTTATCCCTTGATGTACTGGTATTTCATGTACTGTACCTCTGACTAGCACTGTACAAGAAGCTAAAGAGAAGGAGGATTTTGTGTGTATGTCTTTGTAAGAAAACACATTATACATTTATGAAAAAAAAACCAACAAACCAAAAAACAAAACAAAAAAAAGAAACAAAAAACAAAAACAAACAACATCAAAAAGAGGGCTCTATATTTCTCTCTGCTCCAGAGCAGCCTTAACACAAACTACTGCTAGGTCTAGTTCATATGCTTGTGCAGGGAACAGGTTTCCAAAGGCCTGTTCCAGAGAGCCCTGATTAGATAACACATAACAGAGAGAAACCATGGGCTAGAGGACTTTGTTTTCATTTGCAGCTCATTAGAGGCAGCTCAGAGCTAACCTAAGCCTTCTGGCTGGGAGATACTGGATCAGGATAAAACCAGGCACAGACAAAATAGCACTGTTTACACTTGATACAGCTGTACCCTGAGTTCCCACAAGATCAAAAAATAATAAGCCACCAAAAGGAAGAGGCACTGTCTTCAAAAGCCTCAAAATCCATGCACACAACTTGCTGCAGTCCAGTACTTGTGTTCTTGCACTATAAAGCTGGCCAAGAAAAGCACCCTTAGTCTATGAAGGTGACTTTACCCTCCTACAGCTTCAGATAGGAAATTAAACCAAACTCTTCTCCTGCTGCAGAGGATGAGACAGGCAAGTGGTGGAGGCAGGTCTTAACCAGTTCCAGCTGGACTAGTCTTAGGGCTCTCTTAAGCCAAATTAAGCAAGCCACCTTAGAGGGGGGAGAAAGAAGAGCGTCCATGTGTATCTAATATAATTTCTAACTTAATTTAATTAAATCACTATGTGTTATGTGAGCAAGGCTTATTGTCAGAAACTTAATTCTTAATTAAAATAAGAAATAGAGTGGTGTCATCCATTACAAAGGAGACATGGGCTGAAACTACTGCTGAATTGCATGATGCCTTCTAAAAATACCAGAATGCAAGTATTAGGTACAAGTGAGTTAATAAGGTGTTGTACTGCATTCTGAAGGCTGCTTAAAATTAGCTGTGAATATGCTTTTGCTTGTCCTAAATGCATTGCAGAAAGACAGAATTTTTTTTTTCTTCTCTCTCAGTCTTCCTTTGAGCTGTCATACTCCAAGAAGTCTGGATCTGTAGGCACTAGAGGGAGAGAGATTGCTCTGTTGATGCTCTTCTCTCCAATCTTGCTCTCAAGCCTGAAGGAATCAGTTCCAGTAAGTGATGTCCTGAGGTGAAGCACAGTCATTTCCCCACACAATTTGTTTTGTTTGCACTACGGCGCCATTGGGCAGTGCTGTGGAAAGCACATTTTCACAAAAAGTGCCCACGTTCGTGATCAAATCATTTCCCATAAACCAACCAACCAAAAGATAGAAGGGGCTGCAGCTCTCCCAGCTGAGCTCCAACTGAAAATAAAACGTTGCTAGGATTTACTGAGATTCCACTGTGTCTTCTGCATTCTACAGCTGTGCAGAAAGGTAACAATTTTTAGCATTTTGCACAGCGCTGCAACGAGCCACAGGCTATTAATTACCTCTGCAACCAGTAGGGCAAGGAATCTTCTATGCTTGAAGATAAGCTGCATGAATTGTGGGCTACGTGCAGTTCTCAGGATGTGGTCTGTGCCCCACAAAAAATCTCTAAGCAACTCTCAGCCAGGTGCTGCCTGGCCCCATGCAAAGGATTTTACGTCCCTCTGGCACAACAGGCTGTATTTAGTTAGGTGTAAGAAGTTGGTGCTTCCAGGTGAACTGCAATCCTTGAAGAGAGGCAATTCCACCCTCAGCCTACAATTTTTAATCTTCCAAAACTGGCACTAGCCAAAATTGCTGTCTGCATGGAAGACCTTATAGCATCTGAGAGCAACATGCACCTCTATATTAGCAAAATAGCTTATAATCTAGAGGACCAGTATTCCTGCACTGCTACAGAGTTTGTCTTTTTAACCATACTCTTCAATTTTAAGGGACAGTGAAGAGTTGCTGGAGTTCACTAAGTCAGCCAAGTTTGCAGTCACACAGTTAAACACATAATCAGCTCCTCAGCCTGGAGCCAAACCTGTTCTGGCATTCCCCGTTGTCAGAGCTGGCATCTTGGAGCTTTGCGACACAGGCAGTGCTTAGATAAAATTCTAACTACTACAAAAAATGCTGGTTTATCCCTTCTGGGGAAAAAAATTTATCCCAATCTAGAAGCTGTGCAAGAGGGAAGTTTCTTGGATAGCATCTTAGCCCAGAAACTTCCTTCACATCCAAAGTCTGAGTGGAGGATGGCAGCTCAGCCACAATTCTGCGTGTCCTTACTCCTGAGAGAGAGGGTCAGCACTTAAACCTCATCTGCCCACAGCTGAGATCTACAAAGAATTTGCAATTAAGCATGTTCTGGTGCCCACCTTTGTCTTTAGAGGAGCGTGAGAGTTTGCACTGTCTGAATGTATTAGCCAGCAGCAGTTAAACACAATCGAGCTGTCTACTTCTAAGGTCAGGACAGAATACTTCACAGCTGCAGTCCTTCTCCCACTGGGTATGACTAATCACATCTACTTCCCTGATATTCTCTCCATCTCTTTTAGATGTTTGCACAGATAAATTCTTTCTGCCCAAAAGTGCTTTCATGTTGAAATAAGGGCTCACTTTGTATTTTTTTCAGCACACATGTATTTTTTTTCAAACTCTGAGTAACACCCAGGGATGGTTAGATGGGGAGAAATCACAGGGTTTGGAAGGTATTGTCAAATTGCTCAAGTCCATGACTGAACAGTGCAATTCATCACTTTACCCCCATGTGCCAGATTGCCAGATCAGGGGCTCTTTCTCCTTTGTTAGCTTTTCAAAGATGTGGGGTACAGAAAGGATGTCACTGTTTTGCTCCCATTTCAGAATTACTTGTGAACAAAGAATTTTTTAATGCACAGGAAAAAAATGCAGCTTCTATGGTTAAAATAGTAAACTGAGTGGTAATGAACTTAATTGCAGTAATAATGAAAATACAGTCTTTTGAGGATAGCAAGGCCTTTAGCTGGCTTTGGTTCCAGTCTTACAGAGATAAATCAATTTAAAATTTACACTGGATATCAACACTGTTAGTAAAGAAGCCCCAAAAGAAGCTCAGAGTAATAGAGCTATGTTCAGTATTATAAAAATAATCCATTTTGCCTTATAATAAGAAAGGGGACTTTTGTAAATTCAAGTAAAATCAAAGATTCTATTTTATGACTTGGAGAATGTTGCTTTTCTTAAGTTGTTCACAACACATAATTAGAACTGGGGTGTACTTTACTACGCACCACACAAGAGATTCTCTGTCTCACTAACCAGAGTGACTGACAGAGAACTCTCAATCTGTAGCTATAGGTCTCTTATCATTCAAAAAAATTAATCCCATAGACAAAGCAGATCAAAAAGGAGACTTAAAATTATAATTTTAAAGCTTATCAGTTGGAGGCTTTTTCTTTTTTAACTGGTTCCCTTTGTGACCCTTTTAATAAACAGAAAAAAGCAGAGCATGTGCAGTAACCAGCTACAAACCTTCTTCCTTTAACACACAAACACACACACAATTTTGCAAAGAATGCTTTATTTTAGGTGCAGTAAGCCCTGTACAATTCACAAACCAATGATTTGTGGCTTGAAGTACTGGACTGTCAACAAATTAATTAATTTTAAAAGTATTTTTAATTAAAAAATAATAGCTAATAAAGACACAGGACATAAAATCATTTGTGATTAAAAGGTCATTGATATTTTTCTACTGGACTCTCAGCATAACATTATAGAAAAATTCTTACATTCATGCAAGTGTTATAATGGAAAAGTCTAATCTTTTTTCAGTATTGGTATGTGTTTGATCTAATAGGACACATGAAATCTCATTAGAATTTAAATATACATCTTAACTTTTATTGAATTGTAAGCTCTGTAAATTTATAATATGTAGCACTGCAATTAATGATACTGTATGTGGGAACTCCCCCACACTATATTGGATTCTCTCATGCCTTCTGAAAAGAATGAGATATCAAACTCTTATTACTCATAATTTATATAGGCATTTGGATGTAACATTGCTAAATGTCTCAACAATATGAACTAAATGATTAACAAAAAATCTTTGCACTACATTTACGTGCTATTATTTTTTATTATTAAAAAAAACCCTTAAATGTCAGGTGCAGGAGCTGCCTGTGTGATTAAACATTTCTCTGATTTAAAAGCCTGACAGAGAAATGGAATGACCAAGCTCTGAGCCACACAAACACAGGACAGCTCAGAGCCTGCCTTGTAGAGCACAACGTGATCCCTCCCACTGAACATTCACCCCAGGGTTCCAAGAACAGTAAATGTTTAACTTCCCTGGAAACAGAAAGTCACCTGCTGTCCTTCCCATTAGCTCCATAACCCTGTCAGCTCCACAGTTAATAGCAACAGGTTTTGATCAGCCAACAAATCCCTACCTGAAGTCAGGCTTCTGGGCTCCCCAGCAGGGCTTTTTACATACAGAGGGTACAGTGACTAGAATCATGCAACCATAGAATAAGATCAGTTGGAAGAGACCCATCAGGACCATCAAGTCCAACTCCTGGCCCAGCACAGGACACCCCAAGAGTCACACAATGTACCTGAGAGAGTTGTCCAAACACTTCTTGAGCTCTGTCAGGCTGGTGCTGTGACCACTGCCCTGGGGACCCTGTTCAGTGCTTCTCTGGGGGAAGAAGCTTTTTCTAATATCCAGCCTTAACCTCCCCTGATACAGCTTCAGGCCATTTCCTTGAGTCCTGTCATTGGTCATGAGAAAGAAGAGCTCTGTACCTGCATCTCCTCTTCCCCTCATGAAGAAGCTGTACTGCAGTGAGGTCTCCCCTCAGTCTCCTCCAGGCTGAACAGACCAAGTGCCCTCAGCTTCCCCTCAAGGCCCTTCTCCATCCTCCTGTCACACGGGGGGCACACAGTGCACACAGCAGGAGCTGGCCAGGCTGATCCAGATGCTGGCTGCAATGCTGGGCTATCACCCCCATCCTCTGTGTCCCTACCACATCCTCCTGGCAGGCAATCCCTGCTTCCCCTACGGCTCTAAGGCCCTGTCCATGCTCCATGACAAGATGAGCCAGGTAGAGCTGTCATCAAGACAGATGCTTTACTGTGAGGGTGTGAGGCCCTGGCACAGGGTGACCAGAGAAGTTGTGGATGCCCCATCCCTGGAAGCATTCAAAACCAGGCTGGATAGAGTTCTGAGCAACCTGCTCTAGTGAAAGATGTCCCTGCCCATGGCAGGAGGATTAGAACAAGATGATCTGTAAGATCCCTTCCAACCTAAGCCATTCTATGATTGTGTGTGTCGGGGGGGGGAGACAAAAGGAGATGCTGCTGAAGGCAATCTTTGCCTTGATATGTTACAGCTGTGTTAATTATCTAAGAGTAGGAACAGCCTTGCCCTCACAGCCATGGGTGTGATAAAGAGTGAGTGAGCTGGTATGGAGTCAGTTGGAGTCTGCTTGCTGTGCTGAGAAGATCTGGGGACAGGAGGTTGTGCAAGGGACAGAGAAGGTAAGATATTGTGCACAGGACAGACAGGGTTAGGTGGCCGTGCTAGGGACAGGAAGGAGCAAGCCAGAACAGAAGAAGAAAGAGAGACAGAGCCAGAGCTGTGTGGAGCTGCTCTTAGAAGATACAGAGAAAAGGTATGGGAGACTCTTGAGTAACAAGGTGCTGATGTTTGAAGCCTTCTGATGATTTTAATGACACACCTCAAGTGCAGTGTCCATCTCGACTACCACATATCAACTATGACATGTGTGGGCCAGCCAAGCCTGCACATCAGGTCCCTTGACCAGATGGGACCCCAGTGCCACACTGAGTGTCTGTGTGAGGGATTGTCTGCCTGCAGGAAAGCTGAGCTCAGAGCCAACGCTTGTGTGAGACTTACCAGGCTTCTTCTCTTCCCGTTGCTACAAGAAAATTTGTCACCAGGTTTAAATGGCAGGAGTTGAAACCTGTTGAATGAAGAGAATAAACACAAATGAAAATACAGTAGCTTTTGCAAGGAGCCCTCTCAATCCCAGAGATTTTGTTACTTTTCCAGCAAACCCTAGCCCAGCTTTCTCCCCCACGGTTTTGCTTTTGCCACCCCAACAGATTGCTGGAACCTACTTCCAGTTCCTTCAAGCTGAGGTTTTGAATTTAGGCACAATGCTCATACTTCCTAGAAGTACTTGTATCAAAGAATGGTAGCACTGCCAGCCTCAGAAAAGCAACAAGAAGCAGGAAAATTAAATATTCCTTTTTCAAGACTATTATGTACGCCAGTCAATTGCTTTTGAGCTCCTAATGCTCATCTCCATCAGTTAAAACCACTGATCTTGCCAAGTCTCCCAACAGCACAATTGTTGTGGGTGCAAAACTATAAGCCTTGAGCTTCTGAAATTTCTTTGTAGCTGCTCCTCCTTTCTTTGAAAACAGTATCAAGAGCTTCTTTCCTATGCAGCCATGCGAGAGGAGAGCTCAGCACAGTCTGTGCCACAGCACTGATTAACTTCTGTCCAAGAGGAGAGGAGCAAGGCAGACAAGGCTGAGGATATCCACCCCCCCAACCAATGCTGAAAAATTCACCAAGACCAGAGCTTTTCTGAGGAGGAATTCCAACAGCAGCAAAGTTAAACTTCATCAGAATTTTCCATCTGCTTTTTCATCAACAAAGTCTGTGCTTGTGTCACTGAAATCAATGGGAACTTTATTACAGACTAAATTGGAAGAGATGGGAAGAAGGGGGAAAAACAATTAAAAGTCCTGTATTTCTGAGTTAGAGTTCATATAAAATGCCTAATCAGATTCCTGTGCATGTCAGTGCTTACTTCATTAGTGCAGCCAGTTGACCATAAAATGAGTACATTGCATTTATTCATGCATCTAGTTTGAAAAAAAATATATTTTCATACATTTGAAAAAAAATCTTTGAAATGCTCAGACAAGAACTTAAAATACATTAAGCCAATAACTTATATCACAGTATGATCCAGAGGCATTTATCATTCTATCCTTTATAGATTAAATTATATAAACAGAACAAATATTTCCTCCATATGTAGTGAAAAAAAAAAAACAAAACAACCCTCTCAACTAATCTAAAAAAAAGGCAAAAAAAAGCAAAACACATTTTAGTGATTTTAGGAGTAAAAAATTCCCAGCCAACAATCATCATCCACCCCCAGCTCAAAGGTTCATCTTACTATGACTGAAGCAACCCACAAACCTAACATGGCTCACAGCTGCAGCAGTACTGCCCTTCCTATCTGGATGGGTTATTGCTGTTGTTATTATTATTAAACTGATTACACACTTCTCAGGTTGAAAAATGTTTCCTTTAATATTTAACTTTCCTGGAAAGATATATGTTAAGAGGAGAGGTTTTTTGAAGTCTGCACTTCATACAAAACAAATAGAACCTCTCCTTTTTATTAAACTTGGAGGAGTTTGGGTATTTATTGTGTTTATTTCAGGGATTTCTTTGTAATCATAAGGCAAGAATTTATGATTTAACACTTGACTGAATCATGACAGAAAACCGCCAGGATTTATTGGTGCCTTACACAGTCCCCTTTGGTAACCAGTACACAACACATCAATCTTCAGCTGTTTACAGACCTCCCCTCTCCCTCCCTTCAGCAGTGTCAGTTGATCAGCAAGACAGAAATATCAAGAAGTTCCCAATGCTTTGTGTTTATCCCTGAATCCTACTGGATGCTCTGCTGCTCATGGCTCCCTTTTCTCTCTTTAACAATGACCTCAAAGGACAATGTTCCCCTAGTGCTTCTCATCTGGATACCCCTCACAAATGTCCTGCATTTCCTGAGTCATTAGGAAGGGACTGGCCAGCCTGGTGTCCAACAGAGCTCGCTGTTCCTTGACAACCCCAAGAGCCACATCAAAGGTGCATTTGAGGCACCAAGTCTATAATCTGGTTCTCCTTCACCCTTTCATGATTTCAGTAACATGAGCAGGTACAGGGGCAGGGAGGGGATCCTGCACCCCTGCTCAGCCCTGGTGAGGATCACCTGGAGGGCAGGGTCCAGTTCTGGGTTCCTCAGGACAGGAGAGACATGGAGCTCCTGGAGCAGGTCCAGTGGAGGGTGACAAAGATGATGGAGGGGCTGGAGCATCTCAGTGAGGAAAGGCTGAGGGAGCTGGGCCTGTTCAGCCTTGAGATATCTGAGAGGGGCCCTCATCCCTGTGTGTCAGTGTCTGCAGGGAGGGCTCAGGGCATGGACCAGGCTCTGCTCCCTGGGGCAATGGGACAGGAAGCAACAGGCAGATTGAGGCACAGAAGCTCCACCTGAACATGAGGAAGAATTTCTTTCCTGTGCGGAGATCGAGCACTGGGATAGACTGCCCAGAGAGGGTGTGGAGTCTCCCTCACTGGAGATATTCCAGAACCGTCTGGACACAATCCTGTGCCATGTGTGCTCTGGGATGACCCTGCTTGAGCAGGGAGGTGCGAGCACATGGCGCACCGTGCTCCCTTCCAGCCTCACACAGCCCGGGATGCAGCGCCATCCCCATGTCCCGCCTGTGTCCCTGTGTATGTTCCTCTGTGTGTCCCCCTGTCCCGCGTGTGTATGTCCCTGTGTCCCTGCCTACGTCCCGCGTGTGTCCGTGTCCCGCCTATGTCCCTGTGTGTCCGTGTGTCCCTGCCTATGTCCTGTCCCTGCCTGTGTCTCTCTGTGTCCCTGTGTGTCCCTGTGTCCCTGTGTGTCCGTGTGTCCCCCTGTCCCGCCCGTGTCCCGCTGTCCCGCTGCCCCCGCCCCGCCCGCGCTTCCCGGAAAGGTTCCCCGTTCGCTTCCGGTTCCGTGCCCCATCATGGCGGCGGCCCCTGCGCCCGGCGGGCTCTGAGCGCTGCGGAGCCGCCCCGCTCCCGCCGCCCCTTTCCCCGCTCCGTCCGTGCGGGGCGAGCCGGGCGCGGTGCCGGCGCCGCCGGGAGCCGTTCCCGGGCTGCCGCGCGGCTCCTGCCCGGGGCCGAGGCGCCGCCGCCGCCGCCATGGCGCCGGTGCAGCTGGAGAGCGCCCAGCTGGTGCCGGCCGGCCCCGCGTCAGCCCCGGCCCCGCCGGCCCCCGGCGCCGTGACAGCCGCCGCCAGCCCCGGCTACCGCCTCAGCACCCTCATCGAGTTCCTCCTGCACCGCACCTACGCCGAGCTCACCGTGCTGGCCGACCTGTGAGTGCCGCCGATCTCCCCGTGCCCGGCCGGCGGTGCCGCCTCGCAGCATCCCGGGAGGATGCGGAGGCCTCGCCCGGGGTCTGTCCCGGAGCTCATGCGGGGCTGGAGTGGGGGGAGGTGGCCGCGCTTTGCCATTCATTAAGTGGTTTGGGTTGGAAGGGACCATAAAGATCATCCATTTCCAACCCCCTGCTATGGGCAGGGACACCTTCCCCTAGACCAGGTTGCTCAGAGTCCCATCCAACCTGGCCTTAAAAACTTCCAAGGTTGGGGCATCCCCAGCTTCCCCGGGCAGCCTGTGCCAGTGCCTCACCAGCCGCACAGGGAAGAATTTTTTAGGTTGATATCTAACCTAAACTTACTCTTTTTCCATTTGAACCTGTTCCCCGTTGTCCTGCTCTTGTAGATACCCTTGTCCATTCTCCCACCCGGGGAGATGCCTGTGAAGGCAGGTTGGTCTTTGCATCAGGCCGTGTCCAGGGGCACAGCAAAAGCTGCTGACTGATCTGTCCTAAACAGAGAAAATGACTGTGAGAACTTGAGAGCAGCTGCAGAATGGCTGCTTAAATGCCTAAGTTTGCCCCCAAGTTATTGCCAGAAAACCCCAACTGTGGTGCTGGTACTGATATCAAAATATGTGAAACTCAAATGTCTGAAACTGAGATATTCTCAGATACTGCAACTCCTTGACTTACCCGTGTAGTTTTTAAAATACCATTTGATTATTTTTGGTAAATAAGTTATTTACATTTTCTTAACGATCCGGTGTGCTGATGTTGTTGCTTTTGAAGTGGCAAAACAAAGGGATGTTTTTGGGCCAAGAAAAACTTTCCTGAAAGCATTTGGGCTCTGAATAAACCTGTTCCCCCTCTTACTTTGTTTAACCGTGGATGTTCTTGTGGGGAAGCTGTGTGTTTCAAGAAGTGACATACAGAACAAATGGGAAGAGATGGGTGTAGCTCCTGTACAGTACCATCTCTGGTAAAGGTGCAAACAGAAGTTTGCCTGACGTGAGTTAAAGAATGCTCAAACTCTGGAAGGGACAAGGAATTTTAGAGTTTTAGTTTGCTTTGAAAAAACTCCCAAAATATCAGTCAAGAAGTCCTTCCTGTATGTTTATGGCATGTATAGAGTAATTGATCTCAGCAGCCTTCATCAAACTTTTCAGGTAATTTCACCAGTTCCAGTTTGCCTGGTACAGAGTAGTGACAGGTGACCCTCGGTACTGTTTTTTATGTGCTTTGTAGTTGTGTAGAAGTTTCTGTAACTGAAGGTGGCTAACAGAATTTCTAGTTGTCTGAAATGTAACAGAATGAAATATAACACATCTCTTTTTCCCCCCTCTTCTTTCATATAGATTACCAAGAAAGACTGATATGGAAAGGTGAGTTATGATAAGAGAATCTGTAATACATGTTAAAATATAGAACCTGTTTAGGATGTTAATACACTGTTGTTAAAAAAAAAATCTTTTTCATGTAATTTTAGATTTTATGCAAGAAGTAAGCTTTGTCTGTCTTGCTGTCTCTACATAGTTTCAAGATTTTTCTCAGTATCAGTGACAATACTGGGTTTTGTTGGTGTTTGGGTTTATAGTTTTTGGGGCTTTTTTGTTGTTGTTATAGTAGGTGAACTCTGTTAAGGGTATTTTTCTCTTCCTGAATCTTGAAGCAATGAATTGACAGTAAAGCTGATGTGAAAGGGAATTGGAGAATTTAAATAGATTCTAGTTAGTGTGATAAATGTTTTTTTCAGAAGAAACAGTTCAACAATGACAACAAGGTAAAACCCTCATTTCTGCATTTTTCCATGTTACCTTGTCTTTCTTATCATGAACAGTGTTTTCTGCTCCTATTCTATGTGGTTTTGAAGTGTGAAAATAATTAGAGGGCAAATGTAAGAGACCAGAACAGCACCCTGCTGAGATGAAAAAAAATCCATTTACTCTTCTGTTTCTCTTAATAAATGTTATGAAACTTACCAGAATATTGTTCCCTTTATCTATGTTGACATATTAATTGACCTAAATTTCTTTAGAGAGATATAGGAGCTATGATATTCCTAAGAATCTTAATAAATGATTCTGTGTACCAGGGTGATCATTAGTTGTTATCTCAAACCTTCCAAAAGGTTATTCCACTCTCATAACATGTGGAATTAATCCCATTTTCGTGGAATCATAACCTGGAATGATTCCTTCTGCATAGTATTTTATTAAGAGGAACAGTGTGGGCTTTGATTTGGTTTACTTTGGGTTTTTAATTATCGCAGTATTTACTGAAGAAATTACTTCTGACTTGGGTCCAAAGCTCCCTTGTACTCATGGGCAGGCTTTTCCCATCTATATATTTAGCATTTCTAGGTAAAGTTGGATTCTGCTTTTTTGGGCACATGGGTGTGGGGCAACAACTTAAATCCTAATGGATTAGAGAAAAGAAAATAAGACAGCCTTCCATGTACAAATAGTGTCCTACAACAGAAATTGTCTTGAAATTAGATGTTCACATCCTTGTTAGCTTTGACTTACCTCTTGGTGAACTGGATTTCCAGCTCTTGGAGGAGCTCATCTGCTGGAATGGGGCTTAATTATCCATATTTTCTCTAGCTTTGAGACTCATGGATTCAGTAGTTGGGCTTCAAGCTCTGTTTCTTGGAGCTGGAGCCTGGTGACATGGCACATATACTTTGGTGAAGATGTAGTGGTGTTATCCTGTAATAAAGTTCACATAAAATATAAGTTCTGTACTACAATGCCTACTTAAAAGATGCTGGGATAAGAAAAACTGATGAGAAATTATGCATCATAGTATAATACCGCACTTTTTTATAGGTCATTTATTAGTTATCAATTGTAGGAATAAATAACTCTTACAACAAAGTGGTTGGATTAAAAAAAATTAGTACTGTGGTGGAAAATTAATAGTGCTGAGTTGCAGGGGAAATCCAGGGGCTTTCTTCTTGGTAATGGAGCCTGAGTTTTGCACAGTATCATTATCTTTTTCTGGGTGACCTGTTTCAGTCTTTGACCCCATCACTGTGTTGCTTTGTTTTCCTCACATCTAACTAGTTTTTCACTGGTTTAGTTTGTAGCTGTTGCACCTTGGCCTTCTGCACTTCTGAAAAGTGTCTGGTTCCATCTTCCCTACAATACCCCTTTAGATACCTGAAAATGTCAGTGGGATCTTGCCACAGCCTTTTCTTCTTAAGCAGGAGCAAGTCCAGCTTCCTCAGCTCATCCTTGTATTCCTTGTTTCCTGTGAATGTAAATCCATATTCTGATCTCCCCTTGATCACAGAGCAGTCCATCCTGTAGAAGGCAATTTGCTGATCACGGGTGGTTTGCCCTTGGCAAATTTCTGATGGTTGTGTCCAGGATAATTTCATGCTTGGTATTTATCGGGGCATAGCTTAGAGAAAGATTTGTCCTATGAATTTTTTTCTTAACTGAACTTAGGCCAAATGACCTATAGGGTCTTTGCTTGCATGAAGAGGGACATGATGTTTGCCTTTTTGCTGTCATCAAGACCTTTGATCACTGTGGGTTTTGAAAATGATAGAGAGCAACTTTACAGAGGCATGGATCAGCTCCCTCAGAATCCTTGGATGCAACCCACCTACTCCAATGGACTTTTGTATGTCAAGTTTGCTGAAGTGGTCCTTAACTTGATTTAATTCTCCTGTAGCTAAAGCTTTACTCCCCAGACTCAGCCATTAGTCATCTTAAACCTCAGATCCAAACTTAGCAGTGAAGACCAAGGGTAAAAAAACACACCCAGCAACATGGTTGTTAGAAAGATTTTTAATTTGTATTTCTTGTTTTGTATAAATAAACTCCTGAAGGTTCATCTTCCTTGAATATATATTTTGATGTAGCCCATCATAAAGTCATGTACCTATAAGGAAAGACAATGCAGCAAATTTGAAGGTCTTTATGCTTTATTAGAGAAATAGATTCCCAGTGCAGTTGTCATTCAGGGATGACGGTGGTAGTTCTTGAAGCAGGGTTCTGTCAAATCAAAGTAACAAGTCTTCTCTAACTTCATTTGAGTGATATTAATGGAACAGTTACTGGAATGCTCTGTCTAGATTTGTCAGTCATTTTCATTATTAAATTGTTGTGCTTTTGAGGGCTATTTTTTTTAAATTTATTTTCAGTCACAGAACATCAATTTGAATTTTTCCTGCTATCATGCTGCTTTCACCATAGGTGTTTGACATAACTACTGGATTTTAGCAACTTCTATGTGGAGTTTGTCTGAGAGATTGCTGGCTTTCTAAGGTCTCACTGTAGTCATCTTTCAAATCATAAAGTTTTCCTGAATCTTTCAAAATTCTCAACATCTTGTTTTCATAGTGTGGTTACTGTTAGAGCAGTGTGTACATATAGCAGCTTGTCCACCACTTGAAATCTTAATATCAGGCTAAATGCCATTCCAAAACACGTGCTCTAGAACACAGAGAAATTACTGGCTTGATGCCCAAGTTCTTGGATGAAGTTCATGGTAATGGAAGAAGCAGGACCAGATGGTATTAGTTGTGCTTCTGGCCTTACATCTTCATCTGCTACAAGCAGATTATGCTTTACTTGCTCAAAAGAGTTAACCTCATTACACCAGCACTCTCAGCAGAATCAGGCTCTTTTTATGTTATGAGTTTGTGTTTAAAAGATTGGGATCAGAAGGAGATGCAGCTTCTGTTTGGTAGAGGCCAATATCTTATGCACTAATTAATGTTCTTTTTGTCCAAACACTTCTGTTACTTTAGAAAACTGTATCAGGAAAACAGCTTAGGTTTGGGGTTTTTTCCAAACTAAGTAGAAAGCCATGGTGAAATTAGTAAATTGAACACATAGAAAGGGAGGAAATCTCTATAAACTGTTGAAGTGGTATTTCAGAGTGTATGGTATTAGACAACTACTGTAGATCGTTGTGTCTCATCTGATGCATCTGCAATGTAGATCTGTAATAAAGCATGAAAATCTGCCTGTGGCACTATTGCATTCTCTTTTACAAAAAAATAGCTCTGAAGACATGCAGATATACACTCCTTCATTTTGACTATCTTGTACAAAAATGGTGGGAGGAATATTGAGAGTCACTTAGTTCTTACCTCAGTATCTTTGCAAGGGCAAGAAAGCAAAGTTAAAGGATGGGGTTTTTTTGGTCTTCCCCAGCACCACCCTATTTCTATATTATAACATTGTAAAATATTGTAAAAATGCTTAAATGATATTTTCTTTAGTATTTTATTTATTTATAGTGAATATAAGTGTAATGTTACTGTCAGATCCTGTAATCCTTGGGTATGTTGCCTACTTTAAACTTAATCTTAAGCCTTGGGGAAATCCTATAAAAGGTATAAAGATAATTTAGTTAAGCTCACTATGGAATTGCCTCTCTTACAGTCAGTGATTAATTCCTATGAATATGCTTTTTGTTTCTCCAGACAGTCATGATTTGTTAGAATCCATGTATGTTGTTAGTTATTCACAACAGACTTTTTTCCCTCCATGCCCTTAATCAAACAAGCCATATATTACTGATGCCTGCATTACCACAATTAGAAGTTATCATTACAGCTCTTTCTTTTTTAATTGGCACACAGTTAAATTGCAGCTTTATTGTATGCCTGAGCACTGAGTTAATGTACATTTATTTTTTTCCCAGAAAAATAGAGATAGTGCAGTTTGCAAGTCGCACTCGTCAGCTGTTTGTTCGTTTGTTAGCCTTGGTCAAGTGGGCTAATAATGCTGGGAAAGTGGAAAAGTGTGCGGTAAGTTTAGAGGGTTTTTGTTTAAAAAAAATAATATTTTAAAAAAAATTCCTGTTCAGGAATGGTATAATCGTATTTTTTAACAGTTCATGTTCTCAAAAACTCATCAGTGGCATAAAGGCTTGTCTGCACATAGTTTCAGGAACGATTTGCGTTAAGATAACAGGACAGGGAAGATGGTGATCTGAGTGTGTTAGTTCTTATTATCACTTTCATCCTGGTCTTGGATAAATAAGAATAAAGTCCAGAATGTTGCAGAAAAACAAGCTCCTACTGATTGCAAACAAGTATGGTTGCATTCCAGTAGCAATCAGCAGATAAAGAGCTGTGAGGCTGCACAGATCCCCCACAGCATCAGGAATGGCATGTGGATTTTAAGTGTCCTTGCATGTGAATGTAAGAGGTGGCCAGAATATTCATTCCTTCTTTGTTTTGTAAATGCAGTTACTTGAATTGGAAGTGACAGATAAACTGGATATAAAGGGCCATTGATCTGTGCATTTTTTTTATTTGCCTTTTTTTGTTTTAACTCCTTGTCCTCTGCAGATGATATCAAGTTTCTTAGATCAGCAAGCCATCCTGTTTGTGGACACTGCTGATCGTCTGGCATCGCTGGCTCGAGATGCTTTGGTTCATGCTCGGCTGCCCAGCTTTGCCATCCCATATGCAATTGATGTTCTGACAACTGGATCCTACCCTCGGCTGCCCACCTGCATTAGGGTAAATAACTCTGCCGTGTCCGGGGGCTGTGGGAATCCCCTGAACAGGCATCAAATGCACGGTAATCAAACTAATTGTCTGTGTGCAGATGGAACTGTAGCTCAGTGCAGGCCTTGTGCCAAGTCTCTGCAGTGTCAGTTTCTCATGCAGAACGCTTCTGTTTGAACAAGTTACACTTTCCCAGTGAAGCATTCCCTCCGTTTATTTAGTTCCGCCAAATTTAGTGATTTTATTCCGTGGTCAGTATCGGGTAGAATGTAATCAGCTAGAAAGCCAATCTGAGTCTGAGATATAAAACTTCACTGGGCAATGGCCTGTAGTATTTATATTTTCAGACTTCTGGTCTGCTTGGTTTTCACAATTGCTGCTATCAATACGTGTTTGAGATACGTAGACGTGCTTGTGTTTATTTGTAACAGGATAAAATCATCCCTCCTGACCCAATAACAAAGAGTGAGAAGCAAACCACACTTCACCAGCTAAACCAGATCCTTCGCCATCGACTCGTGACTACAGATCTCCCCCCCCAGCTGGCAAATCTTACAGTCGGTAAGAACTGGAATTTCTTTTTGAAGGATTTATTATTGCAGGCTGATATAAAATTGCTGTTTTAATGCTAAAGCAAAGCTAAGTGATAGCTTAATTGCAACCATTAAGGATGCTTCATCTGTTAAGACTGGGATCCTGTCTTTGTATGACATCAAAATATGTGGTTTTTTCCCTGTTTGAAAAATGAGACCACTGATAAAATTGCTGAAATATTATTTCTTTTCAAGAAGAAATCCTGTGCAGGTAATGCCAAAAGGTTTTAGCCATTGTCTTGCTCTTTCAGCAAATGTTTTGTGAAACAGTCTTTGGGCTACTTCATCTTAATTTAATTTTAGAATAGTTAAACTGTTAGGTCTTCCTGCAGAAACTCTTTGAACTTGAGTTTAAAAAGTCACTCAGTGTTGCCTTTTTAAGCTGTTTTGATATTCATGTTCAGGCACAAAATTTGTTCATATTAGAGCATACCTTTTGTTCAGTGGCTCACCACAGTGCCAGATCACTTAAACTGTTTTGAGATCTCTTGTTTTCATTTAGCCTAAGTAGTGGTAAACGTTAAGACAACCTTTTAAACAGGAAAGATGGCTATAACTAGGTTATTGCAGATTCATGGACCTAGGCCATGCCTTTAACCAAGACAAGGTTAGCCATTTGTAAACCATTCCCCACAGACCTAGGCCCAAGATGTTTCTGAAGAGTCTTAGTGCTAGTTTTCTCTAGTCCCTGTGTGAGAGCTTGCAGTATCAGTATTAGAGTTATTTTTGTCTAACAGAAGTATATACTATATATTAATATAGAAGAATATATAGAATATATTATATATGAATATAATATATTATATAGAATTATATATGAATAATATGTCTGAGCTCTTAAGAGTTTTCAGTTAGCTAAACATTTCAATGACTATTCTGTTTTGGAGTGTGGTTTGTTTTAAGAGCATGTCTGGGGTGCTCTTGAAACTTTCTGAGTTAAATGGTTAAAATTTTTGCAGGAATATTTCTAAATATCTTTAATTGTAAAGGTGTATCACATAGTTGGTTAAATGATTGAGAAGGTTGACCTGCATGTCAGAGTAAGGACTTGTACTTACTTGTTTGCTCTGCCTCTCATTATTTTTATGACCTTGCTTGCATGGTTTTAAAGTCCTTGCACCCAATTCTTGAAACAGATAGCAGTGTTCACAGAGGTGTGAGGATGTACATGTCAATTAGTTAAATAATGAACATAAACTTTGCTTGTTGTGTGTATATAAATTCTGCAAAAGATTATGTTCCTCACATGAAAATGGATTTATAATATTCTAATATTAAATAAATGCTTTGCAGTGAGATGTGTTTTCAGGGCTAGATTTCAGCCTGGGCTGAAATCCATGTTCTGAATATCATTTGAATATTGCTGAAAGCATTCATTGTTGATAGTAGCAAAGAATAGGAATATTTCAGCCAGATGTTGTGTTTGTCAGGCTGGTAGTCAGCTCAGTGTTACTCTGTATTACAGAAGCACAAATGTTAACAAGTTATCAGATTTCACAAGTTAACTTGAGGACAGTTTGTACATCTTTCTGTGCTGCCTATTGACATTGGGTCTGTTGCAGACTGTAAAATGTTCACAGGTGCACGGAAACATAAGCAGCACAGCAGAAATGATAGGGAAGTAATCCATTACAAGTGCCAGGAGCTACCACACTTAGGTTGTTTTTTAGGCATCTTAGGAGGCTGAGTGAAATAAAACATTCTTGTCTTCCTTAGCCAATGGCCGTGTGAAGTTCCGAGTTGAGGGTGAGTTTGAGGCCACCTTGACAGTGATGGGTGATGACCCTGACATCCCCTGGCGCCTCCTCAAGCTGGAGATTTTGGTTGAAGACAAGGAAACTGGTGGTAAAGAAAAAAATCAAACCTTTACACTTGGTTTTTAACATGATATTTGTCTCTGACACTTGTTTAAGTCATTTATATGTCTTGGTTATGGTGAGTTTTCTGCATATCACCACTTAAGAGAATGAAGTTATATGTACTTGTCCTGTTTTGACCTTGCTTTATAGGCTTTTAATACCTTAACAAAGCTGTGCAGTGACAGTGTAGTAAAATGACTGTCATTTCCAGAGTAAACCAAGGATTTTGTTGTTTTATTAGAAAACCTGATACGGAAATTGCTTGGTACAGATGTATCTTTTTTATTTTTAATTTGTTAATGTACTGAATTATTTTAAATACCTACTTTGCTGATGGTTAATGTGACTTACTTTTCATTTGCTGAAGATGGTCGAGCCTTGGTTCACAGCATGCAGATCAACTTCATCCATCAGTTGGTCCAGTCCCGGCTGTTTGCTGATGAAAAGCCCCTTCAGGACATGTACAACTGCTTGCGTATCCTTCTGGAAGGGGCTTCTGAATTAGGGGTTTAATGGAGCCTTGCTCTTAGTAGCTGGAAGTCAGGCAAGATGGATTCCTTGCTAAGCTTGGGGGAAATGTCTGGACATGAAGTTATGGTGGCCTTGAAGTAAAGGATGGCCTTGGAAGCTGTAATTCTCAGGTGTCTGCATGTCAAATTTAATTCTACACACTAAATCAGCAAAGGTGAAGGTGAGGTATTCAAGGCAGCAGGTTGTGTGGTAAGTCAGTGCAGCAGCAGCAGCAGCAGCTAGTTTTGGAGATGAAATACAGAGCTGACTTGGAGGTTCTGGGAGCTGGCAGCTCTTGCTATCAAGAACTGCAGTAAAGTGCAGTTGATGAGGGTGTGTTAACTCTGTTGTATCTGTGTGAATAATGAGAGGAGGTACAGGGGGCGCAGTGATTTTCCACTTGAAAAGGGCAGATTGCTTGACAATGTGAAATGGATTTCAGTGAAACTCTTTCTGCAAAAAGAGTCATGTTTTTTTAGGATGACTGTGGGATATGGAGTTAGTGGTAACTATAGGGTGAGTGGAATTTCTTTGTTAGTAATCAGCTTTTCAGCTAAACATGATGACAACTAGAAATCTGTAAAACAGGGCTGTGACACTCTTGTCTAACAACCTGTCCTAGTTTAGAGTTTAGAAAACCACAAGAAACCCTCTTTGAGAAATATTTGGTGCTGTTTATATGTCTTTATCTCTGGATTAGTGCATTAGTGTGTTTTCAGACAGCATCTTGTGTGACTTAGATGACAAAAGGATTGATGTAGTATACAGAAACAGGTTTATGTAGTGTACAGACTTCCTGGACATCTTATATTTTCTTAGCTCCATGCATTAGACTCCTTCTGCCTGGCTCTTCAGCTGGAAGTCTTGCATTCCCAAACACTAATGCTGATCAGAGAGCGCTGGGGTGACCTTGTGCAAGTGGAGCGGTACCATGCAGGGAAATGTCTCTCACTCTCTGTTTGGAAGTAAGTTTATTTCAAAAGGACTGTTAACAAACAATAAACGAAATAACAGGAGGGATTATATTTACCAAGCTTGAGCCATAACTTTCAGAACTGTACTTTCTTTTTGATGTGAGACTCCTAAATTCTTGTAATTAAGTTCCTACACGTGTTGCGTGATTTGCAAAGAAGTAAGGGTTGCACATGAATGTACAGAAGAGCTGTGGATGCAGTTATAAATGAGTTTGTACTTACACAGATATCTAAAAATTGATTAGATCTCTGTCAGACTTCTACTGTATTTATTGCTTGACTTGCACAAAAATTTTAAATTTTAAAAACACACAAAATTTTAAAAAGCATCCGAGTATATTCTGATTGTGTTAAATTTGCAGTCACCTAAAAGTCTTCATGTAGTTACAGCTTACCAACAGTTCTGCTTTAAAATGTCATCTAAAACAAATGCCTTTTTCAGTTCAGCTGACACAATGTTGTTTTTAACCAGAGCACGCAGAATCAAGGTTTAGCTACTGAAAAATATATTTTCTGTTCTTCCAGTTGCATGGATTAATTATTCTGTTTATTTTAAGTCAACAGGTACTTGGCAGGAAAACAGGGACTGCGTCTGTTCATAAGGTCACTATAAAAATTGATGAAACTGATGTCTCAAAACCCTTACAAATATCTCATGAGCCTCCACTGCCAGCCTGTGATTCCAAACTGATGGAAAGAGCCATGAAGGTAAAGGTTTGCTTTGCAGGAGGCATCTAATTTTGTGAATCGAAAACTCAAGTGCTTTACACTGTCAGTTTATTCCACTTTGATTCTATTTAAAGAGCTGTTTCTAAGATTTCTAGTAAGTAGTTACTGTAGGTTGTGTAGTGTTTATGTGAGGACCTCAAATTGTTGTTACAAATTATTGGCCTTGACTCAATCTTAAAAATTGCACCTACTTCACAGTGCATTATACCACTTGTGAGACAGAATGCTGAGGCTGGGGGAAAACAACAGCAACATACCAGTTATTATTAGGGTTTGGCTTGAAATGCTTTATAGAGAGACAGTTCTTCCCTTTCCTGTCTTGGAGCTCCTGTGAAAATCAGCTTCCCTTTGTCACTGGAGCTGGCTACCCAGCAGTGCTATGCACTTCAGAAAATCTTACATTATGATTTGGAAATCTTGTGCTGAAGAGCTCATGTGGTTTTTTTGTTACAAGTGTTAGGTGAAGCTTAGTTTTACATTATCACTAACCAGGTTTTATCTTGTGGCCTATTTCAAGGTTCAAATTCCTTTTAAAGGTGGGATTGTTGCAATGATCCAAAATGAGTAACTGCAGTCCACTACCTACATGGATCATGCTTCACCAGGGATAATTCTAGATCTTGGTTAAAGATATTTAAGAAAAACTGCATTCTGGGTATTGCAATAAATCCTCTGTAAGTCCCTCAGCAAATTGGCTGTGATATATCAGGATGTCTGTTTGTCATTGTTTCCTTCAGTGTTTGGGTTTAGGAGAGTTAGTAAACTGGAGTGAATGGTGTAGTCTTCACACTTCCAGTACAGTTTTTCCAGAGGGAAAAGCTCCCCAGCTCAGATGTTTTGCCTGTCTCACAGCTGCTGATGGTAGCCTCCACCTCCTGTACATACTTTGTATTTCAGCCTCTTGCTCCATCATGTTACCAGTGCTGACAGACAAGTCTGTATAGTGAATGTCAAGAGCTACCAAGGTTTCAGCTGCAGAGGGATGTGGGAAACCTAGTGAAGCATGGGAGCCTTCTACTCTACTTCTAGAGTAGGAATTCTACTGTTAATATAGTAAATATGTACTACATTTACTTATTTAATAGCCTAAATTAGCATATTTAAGCTACTAAATACAGAGTTGATTTAGTGAAGGTGCTGTATTTTTGTGTAAATCCAAGAAAATGCTCTTTACCTACAGCACTGAAGATCCACTGGAGCTGACACAGTCTAAACTCACTCAATCAAGTCTGCAGCCTGTAGATTAAGATATGAGGCACTGTAAATTTGAGATGTATCAAAGTTAATGCTGTCCCCCTTTATGAGGACTTGCTCTGAGCTTAAAAAAATTATCAGCTGTGGTAAATACAATGCTGTTGTAGTGTTTGAATAATGATCTCAGCTGTAATGACGTAGATGGCACACTGGGTTTCTGTTTGTTTAAGATACTGTATAAAACTGGCACAAACAAACATGTTTGTCTGAGCAGGTTGTTCTGCATTAACCTACTGAAAACTGGATGGAGCTATAGGATGTGTAGTCACTTCTTAGAGAGGAAGATTTAACCCATTGCAGCTGTTGAGGTGAAATGCTGTAGTGGATGGATAAAGACTTGATTTTTAAGGCCTTATCTTGTCTTTAGGGGAGGGTCATTCTGGTGTGCAAAAGCTTGCACTGAATATAGTATAAGTCTGTGATGTATGAACCTCTTCAGCATTTATCACTTATGCTAGAATAAAATTGGGTTTAATTCAGCTTGAACAGTTTTCAAAGTAATGTGAGGTTACCTAGAAAAAAGGTTTTGCTGTAACCAGGAGCTTTGCTTGTGCAAAATATGTAAATAATGTGACTGGAATGTGAATGCGAATGCAAATGCTTTAACTTAGATTGTACAAGTAAATTACAGTGAATATAAGTGGTGGCATGAGCTTCAGCACTGGCAGTGCAACAGAATGTAGATGCAAGCCCCTAGATACTTCTGGGTTCAGAAAGCTTGGCCATACTCAGTGTCTGTCACTGCATTGTTACCCTGTTATCAGGATTTAAACTTGTTGGATTTCATGTTACAGCTGCATGTGTGTTTGTGTAGAGGCAACCATATCCTAATGAAGTGTTGCTTTGGAGTGTTTTTGTGTGGGGTCTTTTTTCTTCAGCTTAAGCTAGTTACCAATGGCTGAGAAAAGAAAGCTCAGCTGAAAATGGACCAACCTTGAACAAGTAGGTCTGCACAGGGAGTGGTAACAGCATAATTTGTGAAATGTCTTTTACACCTTCTTCTAATCTTAGCTCAAAACTCCTCCCACTGCCTGCTGCACAGACAGAATCTCATGGTAGCTTGTTATATTTTATAGTGCTCCAAATACTCAAGTTAGTAGTCAATGTGGCTCACCACAGTTCCAAGCAAATTATTTCTGAAGTGATTGTTTCATTAAGTCCTCTTGTTCCAGTGTGCTAATGCAGAAAGTCTACACATCAAATATGAGCTTACTCAAGTATTTTTCTTTTTTACAGATTGACCACCTATCAATAGAAAAACTCCTAATAGACAGTGTCCATGCAAGATCTCATCAGAAACTCCAGGAGCTGAAAGCCATTCTTAAGAGCTACAATGTTAATGACAATTGTATGTTCTTTCTGATGACATTTTTCAAGTTCATTTCCATTTGTGTCTAGGGATGGTTTCCTTTTCTCTTGATGTTTCTTGTTTTCATTAATTTAAATTAAAGAAAGTAAAAGGAAACATGTTCAAAATTAACAAAACTTAGCTTTGAATTATTCTGCATTGATAATTGTAAAATACCCATACATCTAAATGCAGTGTAGTAAGTGAAGATGGTAGAACATTGTAGTCTGGCTTGAAGGGTGAAATTTTGCCTACTGTAAAACTTGTGTTCAGAATTGAAAGCAAATCTTTCACTGTTTTGAACTAGTTTTGGATGAGACTTTCCTTAAACTGCTGTTGAAACTTTTGGGATTTAGATTGATAATTGTGAAGCAGTGAGTTAAAAAATATTCAAGGATTAATAATCTTCAGATTGAATCTGCCTTTTCTCATTGGTTTGTCACTGTTTTCACAGAGAAATTCTTGTATTCAGATTCCTCTCCATGTCAACACTATAATAATGTGCCAGTGAAGTTTTGCTCTAAAAACATACAGGTGTTTTGATTATAATTGGCTAAGTTTTAATATAAGCTTGAATTTTGAGTGAAATTTTTAACACTATTTTTTTTTTTAGCATTCATTGAGACAGCTCTCCCAACTCTTGTAATTCCCATTTTGGAACCATGTGGTCGATCCGAGTGCTTGCATGTGTTTGTTGATCTCCACTCTGGAATGTTCCAGCTAATGCTGTATGGTGTTGGTAAGTAGGCACAAACCCAGGAAGTATTTCATATCTTGCAAGAATCCTGCACAATGAGGTAATTTCATAGGAACAATTCTGTCAGATCTGCAAAGTTTTGTGAGCAAGTGAACCCCACACTTGGGTCATCATCTAGGTATTGGAGTTTGAGGAATAGAAAAGAGGATCTTAGTGCTTAAGTGTCACAGTTCAGTTAAGATTATTTTATGAAGACAACAGAGGGGTCAGTGCAATGCATATTCTTTGACTCATGATTCCTGGCTTGTGCCCGTCATGTTTACCTGATGGGGTTAATGGATGGGGTCATTTCACATGGACCTGAGTGAGAACTGTTATTATGTGACCTTATACATCTTGAGTTACTTCTGCTCAAGTCTTAACTTCATGTTTCACATTGCTTAAGAAAAGAAAGAAAGTTCTTCTAGTTGATTTGGTTAATAACATCCTGCTGTGGTCTTACAAGCATTATGGATCATCTGTTGGTATGAGGGACAACAATTACAAGTTGCACCAGAAGTTTCATCTCAATATGAGAAAGCAGTTCTCTACAGAGAAATCAAACAATCCCTAGAACAACGCCCTGAGAATTTTGGTGGAGTCTGCATCACTGGGAGATGTTCAAGATGCAGTTAGATAATGTCATCTGTGTTCCTTTTACCACAAAAGTTTTGACCAGGTGATCTTTCAAGGTCCCCTTTGAAGCCCAAACCTGGGCTGTTACATGATTGTGAGATTAATTAGATGATACACTTTCAATGAAAGTTTGAAGTTTTGTTTGAAGGACTGGTGCTAAGACCATTCACCCACCTGATGTTCTTGCAGATCAACTGACACTTGATGACATAGAGAAGTCTGTTAATGATGATATGAAGCGAATCATTCCTTGGCTTCAGCAGCTCAAGTGAGTGACTTGAACAATTCACTTAGTTTGCATGGAATATTTGTATTCTGGATGAGGACACTTGCATGGCTTTGTATTTTACCACAGTAGGGGTTATATTTTCTCACTGTTGTAAACAACCTTGAGTATTTGCCATCTCCTTGAAGCAGTGAAGGAAAGTCTGGTTTTATTTTTAATTGATTCCATAGTCCTGCTTTAATTTTCCCCCTTACATGTAGCCTCATGCATTGCTGTATGCATGCTTTGCATGAAGTCTTTTTACTTTTAAGTAGCAGACCAGTTGCTTCCTGAGAATCTCTTTTTCTGTTCATGTTCATCTTCTGTCCCTTATTCCACTCTGTTTCTACAGCTGAACTCTGCTTGTTTCTCAACCAGAATGATCTCACTTCTCACAATACAGAGGAAAAACCAGGAAGTGGCCTAGGATGATTTGAATAATACCTGTTTATCTTCTAGCACTTCAGCCCTTGCTGGTTTAAGCCTCTAATCTTCCTTCCATAAAGCCCTGAGATTTAAGCACAAGATACATTTGGCTCCCATAAGAGGTTGTAGCAAATAATGCAAACACGGTTTTCATCTCCATGAGAACTGAGTTCCACCTGCTCTGTCGTTTTGGAAATTCCCAGTGCTCTGAGTTAATTGCAGGGTGAAATCTCTATTTGAGGAATTCTGCTTCTAAAAGAAGCTTGATGATGCATGAAGCACTGGCACCCTGGAGAAATTAATCAACCTCCCTTTGTTATAAATAATGTACTTGAGATAATGGCTTGGGTAGTGCTGCAGATTCTGAGGAAGCTCAGCAGTCCACAGAATGTCTTTTAGGACAGCTGTATCTGACATGTATCTGTGAGAATAAATGTGGTGTGTTGTGATGGAGAGGTGCTGAGTACCCACACTTTCCCTTGCTGTTGTCACTGGAAGTTTGACTGAATGCATTTCTGAGCCCTTTTCAAGCCTAGCTAGTCTCCCTGGCCTTGCCACTATAGCCAAAATCCATTGGAGTAGGACAAAGTTTAATTATAAACATGAGAGTAAATTTGGTGTCTTGCATGTAGCTCTCCATCTCCAAACTTATGCAGGTTTATAACATAAACAAACTTCCATCCAGCTTCAGTGACTTTTTTTTACTGTATTGCTTGACAGCATATAGGAGCAAAGATTTTCCTTTCTATACTAAAACATAATTGAAGATTCCACATTGTCAAATAACTGCAATCTGCATGTTTTTCTTAATGTTTTCCTTCTATGTTTTATATTGTAATTTCATATTATAGTATATAAAAATTCATTCAGCAAATAATTTCAGGGCTTTTCATCTTGAACTAACAGCTGTCTGTTAAGTTGAAGACAAGATGTAAAAATAGTGATAAGAAAATATAAAGCAATGAAATTTTCTATGTGATTTTTCTTTATTTAACCTGTGCTCCAGTGATAGATGTTGGGTTAGAATATGACTGACTCTTTATTTGACACTAATGCTCTACACAGCAGTGTATTAGAATCATGAAACCAGACTCAGGGTACTAATACCTTTATCTCCATGTAAGGTTCTGGCTTGGACAGCAGCGCTGCAAACAGTCTATAAAACATCTGCCTACAGTGAGCAGTGAAACTCTTCAGCTAGCTAATTATGCCAGCCATCCAGTGGGAAACCTGTCCAAACACAAACTGTTCATCAAACTCACTCGCCTTCCTCAGTACTACATTGTAAGTAACTGAAAAATGTTTCTGTCTTTTGCTCCCTGTCAGGGGGATCCCAGACAGTTTGTTGTGCTGTTAACTCTTAACATTAGCAACCAAGTGATTGATGTAATGCTTGATTCTCTCCTCTCCCTCTCTTCTCCTGTGGGTTTGTTAAGCACTTAGGCTCATACAGAAGAAGGCACATACAGATTTATTACTCAGCAACCTTCCCATTCTCTGTGTTTCCTGAAAGGTTTGGTCTTTCTTCTCTTCTTGGATACCTTTCCTAGCCACAGTATTAATACACTGAGAAAAACTAATGTCTGTTCTTTGAAAAGGAAGGGATAAGAACTGAATTGGGCTTACTCTTAGCTTGAGAATCTTCTCAATTTGTTTTGTTTAAATATAGGTTGTAGAAATGTTTGATGTTCCTGGCAACCCCACAGAACTAGAGTACAAGTACCATTTTCTGTCTGTGAGCTATGCTGAAGGAGATGACAGCCCTGCCACTGCACTTTTACTACAGCAGTTCAAGCCAAACATTGAAGAGTTGGTACTGGACACAAAAAGTGGCAAACAAATGAAAAGTGGAGTCAAGCGCAAGGTACGTGTTCCAAAAGCCACTGGGGTGGTTACAGTGCATGAAAGCTCAACACAGGTTCTGAGCATCTACTCCAGCTTTAGTAGCCATGTTTCCAGTGTTTGTATGCCTGACATCTTACTGGTGGTGGTTCTCTGGATGCTTCCCTAGGGAGATGCTGGGAAACTGTTTTGTAACAGTTGTCCTGCAGTTCATGCCGGGCTTTCTCTGCTGCTCTCCAAGCCAAGGCAGAGCTCTGTGCAGAGGAGTGGGTATATATTGTATATGCAGAGTGCTGGTATCTGTGTCATACACTTTAAGCCATGTGTAGACTTTGAAGGACTTGCAGTGGCTGGTAAGAGTTACTTCTTGGGGCCAGGCTGACATGGCTTAGTGATCTACAAGTACTGTTTTAAGGACAGACTTTAACTGAATTGCTTCAGGCCTGAAGTGAATCCTTTCAGGAGTTTGTGCTCAGGGTGTGATTCATTTAACACTTAGATGAATGAGGTTATTCTCTGGCATTTCTTCCAGGTGTTTACTTCAAATATGCAAAAATATATTTGTCTTTATTTTAATTCCAGTTATCTGGAGATCCATGTTCCATAGAACCCAAGAAACCCAAACGGTCGGGAGAAATGTGTGCCTTCAATAAAGTGCTAGCTCATATTGTAGCCATGTGTGATACAAATATGCCATTTATAGGGCTTCGGATAGAGGTAGGTATTAAAAAATACTTTGGTTCCTTCTTCCCCTCCCCTGGTCCTGATTCTGGTGTTTAGATGTGACTGTTTGGCTAATTTGTGGTCATGTGCTCACTCTGGAGTTCCCCTGCCAGCTGAGCCTGGGTGACTCAGTCTTCTGCACTGTGTTGTTCTAGTCTTGGTGGAGCTGCTTCTCTGAGTACAGAGCACTGCAGAAAGCTTGAAAAGTTGAGAGAAAAAAATGAAAATGAGGTTGAAAAATGCACTTGTGTGAAGGGTTGGGAGACAGCCTTTTACCAGATTTGCACAGACTGTTCTTTGGCTTTGCAGTGCTTGAGGATGTGAAACATCTGTCATCCTCAGGGGGGAAAAAAAAAATCCTTGAAAATTTTACAAGGTTTTTGATTTACTTTTTTCTTGGAATGACATTTTTCTTGTTCACTCCTAGTTATCCAATATGGACATTCCTCACCAGGGAGTACAAGTAGAAGGAGATGGCTTCAGCCATGCAATACGTTTATTAAAGTAAGAGGATATTCTTTGTGTTTCATTTTATTACTGTACATACACTTGAGAAAAAAAAAAAGGCTTATTTGGAGAGTAACAATAATATCAGAACAGGGGCAGGATTTTGTTTTGGGGTTATTTTTCCCTTTTTTTTTTTTTTTTTGGAAGGGTGTTAATACTGTGTGTCTTGCACTTGCATGTGAAGCAGTACTAGAGAAAAGGGAAAATTAGAGTAGACTAAGAGCCAACTAGAAATTTTTCCTTCATTAGTCTAAACTGAGGGGCTCTGAAAACAGTTTGACAGTCGTCAATCCTTAAATTCAGGCAGTGCTAAGGAAGATGTGGTGATGATTCATGAACATGCAATTCTAGATAGATCAGAGGCCTACATACTCCATATGTTATTTGACAATTATGTGAAACTGCAGAGGAAAATGCCAGGAATCCCAGAAAAGACAATTGCATGGTAAAGAGGTTGTAGAGGAAATATCTGAGAATCATACAGTAAATTTAATAGGTTATTTAGGCCCAAGTGCAGGACTGCATTTGTTTTCATGGAACTTCATAAGGTTCCTGTTAACTTGTTCCTCCAGCCATCTGTGACCTCTCTGAAGGGCAGCCATGACCTCCAGCATGTTAAGTGCTCCCTTCAGTTTGTCATCATCTGCAAATTTATTATTCTTCTGTATCATATGGGCTACTGAAATAGTTACATTGAAGTTCTTAATAGGAGGCAAATAGTATCTGCCTCTGTGTTAACCCTGAGGAATGGCAGCCACAACCAGCCACTAACTGGACCTGCAACAAATAAAATTTAAAACAAAAAAACCACAAAGCCCAAAGACACCTCCTAGAGTAAAACCTTCGTAACTCCTTTTCTGCTGCAGAAATGTACAGTGACATAAAGGCAGCAGTCTCTAACATCAGGCCCTACCTTTTTAACTTTGCATATGAGCAGAGAACTTGTGAGCTGAAGTTAAGGGTGGAACATGGGATTTCTGGCTAGATCCTCAAGGAATTTGAAAAAGAGTTTGGCATGTTTTTACTTAAGCTTTATTTAGTCTGTCCCCTGAGCTCAATTCACACATTGGGATACGAATAAATTAGTGAGTACTAAGGGAACTGCCAGGTTCTTCATTGCATATAGAGCAAGCTTGTTCTAGAAGGCAAATGAATTCAGATTGCCACAGAACTTAGTTATTTTCATCTTTTTTGGTTTATTTCTCTGTATAAGAGCTTTATATTGGTGAGCTCTTAGTTCACCAAGAGGTAAGGACAATTCAGCAGATCCTTTAACAGTGTGTAATTTGCAGGTGTTGAATCCATATAAAAAGTGGTCTTAGCTCAGAATGCTTTTGTGACACAGTTATTACAGTCCTTGAAGAGGACCAGGTTATCTCACTGAGCAGTCCAGCTGCCTCTGCTGTTGATTTGCTCATTCTCTCATGTCCAGACTTGGGAGTCCTTCAGGAAATACTAGAAGGCACCGTTGTTACTTGTGGAACTGTACTGTGTCTAATGGAGATTTTGTTTTTGTCATGTGTAGAGTTCCTCCCTGTAAAGGTGTAAACGAGGAAACGCAGAAGGCTCTGGACCGATCTCTTCTTGATTGCACTTTCCGACTACAAGGTAGAAACAATCGCACGTGGGTGGCCGAGCTGGTGTTTGCAAACTGCCCGCTGAACAGCACTTCATCCAGGGAGCAAGGCAAGTTTCATTGAGGAAAACTGGTAGATTTTGTTTCTTTGTAGTTTACATTGTCTGTTCCAGTAGTTTGAATGTCTTGGGTGTACCCGGACAGCTGTCTGCTCCTAAGATTTCTATTAAACCGCAGTGTACCTCAATCAAAATCCTGACTGCTGAGTTGATGCATTTTTGTTCTTTCAATGTGCTTCCTGGCCACTTGGCACAGTTCACTCACAGTCTGTAAGGCACAGCTCAGGAACACTGGGGTGGTCAGTATTTCCCATCTCCTCACACTGCAGGACCAACCCGTCACGTTTACCTGACGTACGAGAACCAGTTGTCTGAACCAGTTGGAGGTCGCAAGGTGGTCGAGATGTTCCTCAATGACTGGAACAGCATTGCCCGGCTGTACGAGTGTGTCTTGGAGTTTGCACGATCCTTACCAGGTACAGAAATCACCTCCTTTTTAGCAAAATGGTGGCCTTACAGGTGACTCATTTTCTCACTCTAACTCTCTTCCCTCCTCTCTTCACAGACATCCCCAACCACTTAAACATTTTTTCAGAAGTTCGGATCTACAACTACCGAAAACTTATCCTTTGTTATGGAACTACCAAGGGGAGCTCAGTGAGTAACTCCTAAATGGACTTTAAATGTATGATTGCAAATGGAATGGGCAGGCTTAGACTTCTCAGAATTTTGCTGCACTTTTTTTTTTTTTTTTTGTAGTTGAAATTATATAGATGAATGTAGAAAAGACACAGGGTGCTGCATTGCTGGGTTGCTGGAAGTTTAGGATTTTTGAGAATTTCTGTTAGATGCTTTATATTGTGGGAAGAACAGTTGTGTGCTTCTGACTGATTAAATCTGGTGTGGCAGCCTTTTTCTGAAAAACTGTAAGTGTTGTTACTGGTCACTGCTGTACTGGGATATATGGATGGGTATGTGTAAGCTGAATGCCTAATTCTGCCTTAAAAGAGAGGACTCTAACAAAGTTTTAAATGTAGTGCTGTGAATGAAGTGTTCATTAATTATTTTGTAGCAGTGCTGTTCTCTTGTTCAGAACTCTAGCTTCCACTGCAGTATTTGAATTTACAACTTCTTAATTATTTACATAACTGAGTACTTGCTCACACCTTTGCATTAAGTGCAAAGTAGAGGAGGAAGTAAGTGCACATTTATTTCAGATTAAGAATATAGTTTTGTGTGCAACTGATGCAAAGTAGCTTGATACACTTGAAATTTGCTTCCTGGGACTTTCTTGTGTTCATTTCTTAAGCTGAATTTTAAAGAGTATTTTTATGTGCATTTTATTGGGATTTGTATGTAAATATATATATATCTAAGTAGCCAGAGCAGCAGTATGGACTTTGCATTTAACTTCCTTACATGTTATCCAGTACTCTTTTGTGTAATGTAACTTAAGAAAATGAGTCCACCTCCAGCAACTCACTAATCAGTTTTCTGCACCATAAATCTCTTGAGTTTAATTTTCTCTCTCTCACCTTTAGCAGAAAAGATTCTTTTGCTTTTTGGTTGAGTTGCTGATGTAAGTGCCCAGTTCTGTGGTTACCAACAATCCAGGCAGCTAAATGGGTGTTAAAGCTGAGAGTGCTTTTTTTTTTCTTCACAACCTCAGCAGCTTTCGAGGAAGGTGAATTATGAATCTGTTGAGGTTTGATGAATAACGGGGGAAAAAATTAAGTCTGACCAACTTTCTTGTTATAATCTTTCATTATAACCTCGTTATTACAGCCTACTTGTTCTAGCTTCCAAGATCATTTTATGTTTGTGACATTGCAGATCAGCATTCAGTGGAACTCCATCCTCCAGAAGTTCCACATTTCGCTGGGAACAGTTGGCCCAAACTCAGGTTGCAGTAACTGTCACAACACAATTCTGCACCAGCTCCAGGAGATGTTTAATAAAACGCCAAATGTGGTGCAGTTGTTACAGGTAATGTTCTAAAAAACTTCTCTCAAGAAAATCGCAAGACACTAGGGAGCTGAATTATGATTAAACTGTTCTCTTCAAGGGTATTATGATTGTTTATGGATCTCATTTTCCCTGCTATCCCCCATCTTCCCTGACTTTTCCTTTTGGATCATCTACCTGACCTCTCAATCTCCTCTCCCTCCCAGGTTTTGTTCGACACTCAGGCTCCGCTAAACGCCATCAACAAACTCCCGACCGTGCCCATGCTGGGACTGACCCAACGCACCAACACTGCCTACCAGTGCTTCTCCATCCTGCCCCAGTCCCCCACGCACATCAGGCTGGCCTTCAGGAACATGTACTGCATCGACATCTACTGCCGCAGCCGCGGCGTGGTGGCCATTCGCGACGGCGCCTACAGCCTCTTCGACAACAGCAAAATCGTCGAGGGCTTTTACCCCGCGCCCGGCTTAAAGGTGACCACCCCTGTGCTTTCTGGCAGGCTGTAAAGAGATGAGCTGCTTCTAAGTTGGAGGTGTGAATATGAGGTGAAGAGCTTGGTGGAGGTTTTCTTTGTGGAGAGCTGCGGGCCTTCCAAAATTCTGAGAGTAGAAGGAGGTTTTTGATTTATTGGTCGAGCTGTTAGTTAGTTTGAATTAACACGTTTCCTTTTAAAAAAAATAACATCAAGTGTTAGGGTTGGGTTTTTTCTAATCTGTGTATTCAGGCATCCTTTTGTTGAAACTTGCTGAAGCTTGGTGCCTAGGCTAGATGTGTGCTCCAGGATTAGCAGCAGCTGCCCCTCACAAACTGTCTTGTGTGGCAGTACAGTGCTCATAAGTTGCAGGTGGGACAATACCCCATGTCAGAGGATTCTAGACAGAAACTTCTCTTCTGAAACAGTTTCCATCAGTGCGTGGCAGGAGCCTTTGGCTTTGCTTCTAAATGCAGTGCTGGTTCACTCTTCCTGCACACTGACAGAATACCTGAGGGCAGCTTGTACCAGTGCTAGTTATACTGAAGTACTGGAAAATGGCACCCTTGGAGAAACAGGTTAATTTGCTAATTTTTTTTTTTTTTTTCTGACAGTTGCAACTGAATATTGATCCTCTGGTATTGCATTTAACTGATCCTGAACATCTGCCTCTTTAATAAATGCCAAATGAAAGGCTAATGGAAAGGAGATTGTAGACACCTGTGTAAAATGGTAGAAGAGAATGGAAATGGGAAGGTAGAGTAGGAATTAATTCAAGTTGGCAGGTTCCTCTGGGTACAAGAGAATGCTGTGGAGCAGATGACCTAGATGTTCTTAACCAAGGAGGGCAGTTGTAGGTGTGATACAGCAGCCCTGTAGATTCTCGTTACTGGTGAGTTGTTCTGGAACAGGATTTCCAGGTGTAGACTTCTTCTTTAAGGAGAGAAGAAAAATGTTGGTATTTCAATTTACTGGAAATATTTCTTGTTATAAAGCCAGGTGTCTCTGTTTATGAATTGATATATTTTGCAGACTAATTGTAGTGTAATTAATGAATGCCAACTACTATTTAGTTCCAGAGGCCTGCCTGTCTTCTATGTGCTGTAGCTAATAAAGGTAGTTTTAAACCTTAGCAAATACTGCCTTCATTTGTATGGTAAAATTTAAATGGGCAAATTGGTAACAAAAGTGCTTTTTCCACAGACATTCCTGAACATGTTTGTTGACAGCAATCAGGATGCACGGAGACGATCTGTCAATGAAGATGACAACCCACCTTCTCCTATCGGAGGAGACATGATGGATTCTTTGATATCACAGCTCCAACCCCAGCAGCCACCACAGCAACCACAACAACAGGTACCCTTCAGGCAAAATTAATGTTTATTGTCTTCCACAACAGTAGATTTCTAAGAACTTCATGTTCTAAAGGGATTAGCAGTAACAAAATGGAAAGGGAGACTATAAACCCACTCTGCTGCAGAATTCCCCTTCAGGCAAAACGTATTCATTTATTTTGCCATTTCTCATTCCAGTGTAAACAGCCCATAGCATATGAGCAGCAGCTTTGGAAGGTCACATGAGATTTGCTGCCTAGAAGCAAAGGACTGAGGGAGGGAAAACAACTGTTTAAGATAAAAGATGGGAGGGAGAGTCAGGAGGCTTTGCTGTTACAGGGTGGCAGATAAAAGGAGAGAGGTACAGAGGTATTATGTCTTTAGAAAAAACTGAAAAAAACAGTGAGCACTGAACAAGATAGTATAAAAAACCAAACAACTGTGTGGATGAACCTGTAAGACCAAAGCCTCATTAGTATTCCCCTGTATGTACTTAACTTTTGTTTTGGTACAAAATGATCAAAAGTTTTCATTGTTCTGTGTTGACAATTTCAGGCATTTGCAAAACAGGCAGGAGCCTCGGGAGCATATCCTCTCACCTCTCCACCCACCTCCTACCACAACACAGTGACACCCTCCCCATCCATGATGCACACACAGTCACCAGGTAGGATGGCTGGGAGCTGATCCTGTACTAGAAAAATAGGTCTTTGTGCATGTATGTTTTTTCTATTATTTGAGCTGTGTTTAGCCCCAGATTAGCCCAGAGAATGCACCTTACACTTTGTGGGGGAAAAAAAGCAGGGTTCTGCCATGCATGTTTTGGAAAGTACATTCTGAAGTTAAAAAAAAAAGCCCTTAAGTAGAACTGTCATCTTTAGCTGTGTAATATTTGGGACTGTTTCATTATTACAATTTATAACTCGCTAAGACAAAAACCTATTAATGTTCAATGCCTGCTTCTTCAGAAAAGCTTTTCATCACCAAAGCTCTACTTTCTGCTCCCAGTTGTTGTAGAACAACAGCTGGAAATACTTAAATTTGGGGGAGGGCTGGGCAGGGGAGAAATGCCATTCTTCAAGCCAGATATCATGGGAAGTTTCCTTTGTTTGGCAATCAACCTGAAAAATATAACAGTCATGCATGTACAAAATAAAGCCATCGAGTGCAAAAACAAATCTTCTTGAATCTTGTTTGCTGTCTCCCTAAAAAGGAGGGAGCAGTTGATAGAAAAAATTAGAACAGAAAGATGGGAAATGTGTATGTCAAGTGATGTGATGTCTTTGATCAGGAAATTTGCATGCTGCAAGCTCACCTAGCGGGGCTTTAAGAGCACCATCACCAGCATCCTTTGGTCCAACTCCTTCACCTTCCTCTCTTGGAATCACAATGGGACAAACAGCTAACTTTGCCAGCCCACATGGTGAGTTCTTTACTGGCAGATGTATATGTGGTGGCAGGGAGGGTAGATTTGCTTCTTGAAATTAAGTCTTCCAGAGCAGACCTAAGTTAATTGAGAAAAGCTCATGGTTTGTAATTGGTTCAAGTAGCTGTTTGCATATATGTGAGTGTTAACTGTTACCAGTAGTCAAAAGTAGCTGCATGGCATGTTGAGGCATTCCTAACATGGTAAAAATTGACTCTCAGTTACTCCTTTCTGCTTACTAATGTGGGGAAATTCAATGTGGTCTTGTAGCAGAACAGTGGCTGCAGCTTTTAATGAGCATTTTCTTTTATTAGATTAGTTAGTGGATTTTCACTGCTTACATTTCCTGGAAAAATAACTGGAACAGGTTAGAAATTCAAATACTTGCAATTTGAAAATGTTGTCAAAGTCTGGCTGGTTTGACATATCTGTAGGTGAACAACATGCCTTTTGGTTGTTTCCTTTATTAATTCAATTGGTTTTTTTGGAAAGCTGCCCAAACAGTCCTTTGTGTAATCTCAGTACATTGAAGACTGTTCTATAGGTCACAACAAATGAAGAGTTCAGGTAATTTTCATGCATCAGTCTGACTGTTGAGATGAACAAAGTGAGAGAGATGTACCACAGAGTAGGTGTAAGGTTCTGATCAGCCTGTATAGCAGAGATACCTTTTCAGCAATAACTGTAAGATGCTGAATAAATAAGGAATTGTCTGGCTGAGGCTTCCATTTGCTAAGGAGCAGTAGAAGTCCAAGTCTGTAGGCAAGAGCACCTTTTGGTTTAGAACCTATTACTTGCTGAACATGAAAGTTTTCCTTAACATTCAGTTCTACTTTTTTAAAAATACAACCTGGAAAACCTTGAGATCTGTATCTTGATTTTTACTCTCTGCCCCAACTCGTGTGTTTTGTATGGCAGTAAAAAGTATTCTAAAAGCTTGCAGGCACTTTGATGCTTTACAGATTTTGGTAAGCCTCTTCTAGATTTCTCTGTTAGAAAGCCTTTTATTTTTTAAAGAAATAATAATGGTCTTGTAACATCTGTAGGTACCATAGACCCAAGCTCACCATACACCATGATGTCACCCAGTCAGCGTGCAGGGAACTGGCCGGGATCTCCCCAGGTCTCTGGTCCATCACCAGCAGCACGGATGCCTGGAATGTCACCAGCCAACCCTTCCCTTCATTCACCTGTCCCTGATGCCTCTCATTCCCCACGAGCTGGAACAAGTAGGCTTCTTTATCAGTGTTATAACTGTGAAAGACTCGTGTTTAACATTTCTGGTTGTGTTCCTTTTGGTAGTTCTTGTGTCAGTCTTAATAGTCCTTACTGTCCTTGTGCAGTAAAATGTCTAAGGAAATTAAGCCTTCATTCTGTCCTAGTTCGAATCTTCAATAACAAATTGGAAAAGTGAGCTAAAGCATACAGCATAAATGTCAGCAGGATTGATGATAGCTCTTGTTGCAGTGCAGAAATCAGTCTGAAATTATTGAACTCCGTGACTGAGAGAAAAGTTTTCAGAGTGAAAGCAATGATAGGCACATTTGCCAACCCAAATACTAACTTTTCACATAATAGATTTGTAATGCTGCTCTTGCACGACTGATTTAGCCATCTTTACATCCCATTGAGTTTGTTGTGCAAACCTGCTGTCTGCTGGCATGCTGCAGAAAGAGGAAAAGGGAGGAGGATTTTAATGAGACTCTTTGCATGGGTTCAGGGTGAAAACTAATTCCTTGTCTGTCTGATGCCTATCACTAGGCAGGCAAATTCTTAAATAAGAAGGATTGAGCTTTGGCCTAGAGGACTTATTGATGAATAGTTACAATTAAAGTGAACACATATCTTATGTTTCAGCTTAAATCCTCCCTTACTGCAAGTCCTTGTGTCCCCACAGGTTCCCAAGTCATGCCAACAAGCATGCCTCCACCTCGGAAACTACCTCAGCGCTCTTGGGCTGCATCCATTCCTACAATCCTCACCCACAGTGCCTTGAATATTCTGCTCTTGCCCTCTCCTACCCCTGGGCTTGTGCCAGGACTAGCTGGCAGCTATCTGTGCTCCCCTCTTGAGCGATTCCTTGGGTCAGTGATTATGAGGAGGCATCTTCAGAGGATCATACAACAGGAAACGGTAGGGTTTCAGTTTCAATGCACCTGTGGGTATGTCACTGCTTGCTCTATGTCTTTCAAATCAGGCTCAAACTGAAATGCTTCAAATAAAGTAACTGCTTGCTGTTAGACTTGTGCTGTATTTCTGAATTTTGCCATCTAAAGTGTCAAAATTTAGAGAAATCATTTAGTTCTGCTTCTCTTCTGCACAAATTAGATGTGGAAAACCTGTTTGGTCAGGTGAGATTTGGTAACTGTTAAGATAGTAAGTCTATGACCAGACCTTCAGATGCTGTGGTTCTTTGGGTTTAGCATGTCCATTGGGAGTTCACTAGAACAGCCACAGGGTTACTGTGGTTACCACTCAGGATTGCCAGAGAAGTGAGTTACTAGTTAATGTTAACTACTCAGTTGGGAATGTTTCTTTGGGGTTTGGGACAGACAAATGTGCCTCTTCACTTCTGTGGCATGGATTCAGTGACAGAGAAAGAAGCCAAATCTGGCATAAGTTTAATTCCCAAGGCAATTTTACCTGTGTTAAAGTATCATGTGTTTCCTTCTGGAAAGAGAGGTTGATCACTACACTTTGGGGAGGGAGTGAGAGTGTCTCTGTGTGAGTTCATGCCATTTAATTAATGACTAATTGACTGTGAATCTCTTTTTTATGCAGCTACAGTTAATAAACTCCAATGAACCAGGTGTCATTATGTTTAAGACGGAGGCACTGAAATGCAGGGTTGCTCTCAATCCCAAAACCAACCAGACCTTGCAGCTGAAAGTAACACCTGAAAATACAGGACAGTGGAAATCAGAGGAGTTACAGGTTTTGGAGAAATTCTTTGAAACAAGGGTATGTACTGAAATCAAGAATGTTGATGTTTTTGTGCATTGCTTTTAATCTCTGGTGTTGTTTTGAGTGGTCTTGCTGACTTTCACTGGCATGTGTAAGAGCTGCAAAATATAAAATTCACAGCTGTGCATATTGCATATTAAATGATATATTTATTATCTAGATAGACACTACTAAATAGTGTCTTTCTTTAGGTTGCAGGACCACCTTTTAAAGCAAACACCCTGATAGCCTTCACAAAGTTACTAGGGGCTCCCACGCACATCCTCAGGGACTGCGTACACATCATGAAACTGGAGCTGGTAAGTCAACTGTTCTATTTATTTAGTTCACCCAACTTTGGTTATTACATTTTTGAAAAAAGCTTTTGTGTCTTTATCTACAAACACACAAATTACTCTAAATTTATACGTAAGTTATTTAATGTTATTGGAGAAGTTTTTATTTTACTGCTAGCTGTCCTGGAAACGCTTAAAATTTCTCATTTAAACTGGTGACTTTAAGGAACTGCAGGCATGTTACTGCACAACAGGCACATGCAGTTGGGCTGACCAGAATCTTTCTGATTGTGTTACTCTGCTTAGTTCTTTCAGAGTTACTCTGACTTCACTAAACCTGGTAAAATCTGCAGGTTTAGCTAAAGAGGCACATTCTTCTTTGTGGTGCTTCCCTGTTTCATAGCTGTGTATGTCACTGACATGAGACCTTTGCTGTTCTTTCTCTGTGCTGCTCTCTCTGAACAGTTCCCTGACCAGGCAAGTCAGCTGAAATGGAACGTGCAGTTTTGTTTAACAATCCCTCCCAGTGCTCCACCAATTGCACCTCCAGGAACACCTGCTGTTGTGCTGAAATCCAAAATGTTGTTTTTCGTAAGTAGAGCTATCTGTTCTAAAATTCTAACCCTGCATGTCTCTGAGATCATCATGAGTTCCTAGCAAAACATAAGCCCACTGTATCTGACAGCTGTAATAGCTGAAAGTGTTGTGCTGTTTGGAATCCTGGATTTGCTTGGATTTCTTTTGTAATGAGCTCGGTTCATATTCCTACTCTCCTTCCTACTAAAGCACAGCAACTCCCCGTGTTTCGTGTTCTTGGAAAGATGTTGACAATATAAAAATAAAGTTCAGCTCCCTCTGGGCTGCATCTTCAGGTGCTCTACTTGTGGGTGTTTAGTTCTTTGAGGCACTAACCATCTAGGTTGGGTGACATGCACATTAGTGGTGCTGGGAGAGGAGAGCAGGGATGAGATGTGCAGAACAAATCTGCATTAGTGTTGTGCCTGAGGCAATGCTCACTGTGGGGTGCTTTTGGGAAGACAATAGTCTCCACCTGATTGTTAATGTCCCTGTTACAGAATTGATGTCTGAAAACAGGGGGGTTGAAGTACCTGCTGTCTGTAGGCCTAGAGTGTTTAACTATATCAGAAGTTGCACTGAAGTACATGGTCATTCAATTTAACACACTTTTTGGGTTGTTTTCCCCACAGCTTCAGCTAACACAGAAAACAACAGTCCCACAGGAAGCTGTTAGCATTATTGTCCCAATTATTTATGATATGGCTTCGGGTACAACGCAACAGGCTGACATTCCCAGGCAGCAGAACTCTTCTGTTGCTGCTCCAATGATGGTTAGCAATATTCTAAAGAGGTTTGCTGAACTGAATTCACCACGACCAGGTACTGTACATGTCCAGTAGATATATTCTCTTCACCCAGACATCTGTGACAAATCTCCAGTGTAAAACTAAACCCTCTTAAGTCTGAATTCTTCTTGGTTTCTATCTTACTTCTTTAGTGATTACAAACTCCTGATGTGACAGGCAGTACATAACTTAGTAGGAAGTACTGGCAACACAGCAGAAGGTTGCACTGATGATTCAGGCTGGGTTTTGCTGTTCTGCCCAAGGGATGGAATGCACCCACCTCTTGTTGGCCCAACTCTTGCTGCTCAGTAAGAGTCACACTTTTTGACAAATAGGCCTAGAGTGAATCACAATGCTATGGCCAAGTGTCAGTTTTCATGGTTAGTTGTGAAGTTACTCAGCTTAACAGTAGACTATAAAGGGGTGTTGAAATAGTTATCAGAACTTGTCCATGTGCTGTGAATGATTTAAAAGTAATTGCAGTGGTTGTATACTCCTTTGTCAGTGTGTCCACTAGCAGAGGTGCATACAGTTCTGTCCACCAGACGTGCTGTGAAGTGTTTGAGCTAGGTTGTTCTGAGTGTTCATTGGCCTGTAGGTAGTGCACCGTGAGCAGCGTTGTGCTTTGCTTTCCCTCTTGTTTGTCATGCCTTTTATTTTTTTAGTATCTAAAACATGGAAGAACAGTAGCAAGTTCTTTGGGCAGCATGTTGTCTGTAAGCAGTGGTTTGGGGTCCTAATACACAAGAAAAACAATAACTTCCAGTTCTGATGAAGAACAAAATTTTTCCAATAACCCAGTGCATAGATTGAAGTTGTGAATCCAGAGGTTGACTCTTAGTTCTCTTTTGTGTAATTATTCATCTCCTTGTTATGCAGTAATTTCAACTATGCTTGATGGATTATTTCAATTGGTAGAACATGAGCAATGTTTACCTTAAATTGGTGTGGATATGCATACATTTCTGAAACTTGTGATGGGATGTAAATTAATATGCAATTTCTGTTTAACGTGTAGTAATAGTGTAGGTAAATAGAAGAGAAAATAGCCTTGAGGGCATGTGGAGTTCCCTGTAGGAGTTCTGTGTGTGGGAAAGAGCTGTTGTTTGTATAGCATTTTTATTTCAAAATACATTAACTAAACTTCAGGTGTTGCTTTTGGAAGGTGCTTCCCCACAGAGTTCCCCTGGTGTGGGGAAGGGTAGGTTCTTGCTTTGCTGTTTGTTACTGTCCTGAGTTGTGTTTTAAAGTTAATCCTCCACAAAATACCACAGGCAGAGCAAGTAACTGTCAAAGCTGCTCTGGAGATGTGAGGTGAGATGTTTTCTGATGGTCACTAGGTAGATCAGAATGGACAATTTTTGTTTGTTGTGCAAGATTTGAAGCAGTTTCGGAATCCAGTACAGGGAGCAAAGTATAGACAGGGGGAAAAATGCAAAGGAAAAGCATTGGAGCCACAAGCAGAACCTTGTCCAGGCAAAGGAGCTGGCTGAGCAGAGGAAATTTGTAGTCGTCCTTCCTCTGACTTCCAAAAGAAAGAATGAGTCTGTATGATTTTATTTCCACCATCACCCAGCAAAAGTAGGATCTTCCCTGAGGACACTTGAAACGCAATTTCCTCTGTTCTTATTGTCAAAACATACATTATTATATCTGATCAAAGAGAACAAGAATACCTTCTTTTCTTCACCATTGAAAGGTGATAGGAGAACCAACAGATAAAAGTAAATAGCTGGGAGACTTCTCTTAAAACAGCAGATCCCAGATGTGTGCCCTTTCTCGTCTGATGCTCCTTTCTCTTCTGCTGCTCCTGTGCTGTACCAGGATTTTCCTGACTTTCCTACCTGTTAGCTCTCTGCTGCACTAATTGCAATCTGCTTGGTTAAGGGAATTTTTCACTGTTTGAGTCAGGAAGGACCAGGGCTTCCCATCGTGCACAGATGATGTTACTGGCACTGTCGTTGTAACCTGGAATCAGTGTTGCCTTGTTCTGGCTGTATCTTTTTTACCTTTCTCTCTTTGTGAGAAAGTATTTTGTATTCAGCTTAATTTTCCTCTTAATAAAATGGTAGTGCCTGAAAAGTAAGTTCTTTTGAAAGAGTTTTCTTTTCAGATCTGTGGGCAAACACATTCTGCTGTGTTTAACAGTAAAATGTTGACTCATTGTGAGTACACGTTGTCTAATACCACTTTACCTATGCCTCCCTGGGAGAAAATACTTTACTTTGGGGAAATACTTGTATGAACTGAGAGGAAATCAATGCCCTGGAATAGTAAGTTAAAACTTGAGCTGTAAGTCCAAAACCTACAGTATGTAGTGGACATTAATCTGGTAAGGAAATTAAAGTCCCTGTGGATGCTGGAGGTGACCCTTAGAGAGGAGCTCAAGGGACTCGTGATGATTCTTAAAGCACCTCACTCCTAAACATCTTTCAGTGTCTGATTTTCAGTGATGCAGTGCATGGTATTTAGCCCAGATTTGTAGCTTTGATATGATAATGACTTGCCCAAAATAATCTTGGGAATCCCTAGTCTGGCAGTTAAGATTAATGCATCCCAACAGGCTCTGCTCTTATCTCTTTGCTCACGCTGTTCCTCCCTCAGCAGCAAAATTCAATGTCTTCTAATTGATATTTCTGGAAATATGCAGGGAAAATTCAGCCCACAGTGACCAGGGTACAACAGTGGCTATTAATTGTATTCTCTTAGCAGGAAACAGTAGATGAAAATCACAGCTGCCTGTCACTAAATCTTTTGTTGTTCTTATTTAACCCTTTCACTTCTGTTGGTTTTAACTTCTTTAAGCTATTCAGAACGTGTTTTTGTCAACAAGTGCTGGTATTTAAAACTTGAGGTAGCTATGGTTGGTTTTTCATCTCAACATTGAATCTCAGCTGTTGGAAACAGAAGTCCACCTGCTCTGTATTTTATTTTGTAGTTCAGATGTCAAGGGTAGAGCCAGAGCAATTTGGTTGAAAGAAATAGATTCCTGACTGTTGCCCAGTCTTGGAATTGAAAATGTTTCCAAGACTAAGCTTAGGACAGAAAACATCTTCCAGCTGTTTCAGACCTGAGTCTTTCAAAATGTTTAGTTTCTGCTTGTAATCCATAGAAATAAAACTTGAAAAAGTTGGGTTATTTTCTTTGTAAGATGTGTTGCTCTTAATTAATAACGTACAGAAAAAATCGGCCCACAGTCCATGTGCAATCAATTCTAGCACAGATTCAATCTGACATTCAAAAGCAATTAAAAGTTAAAGAGCTACTTGCAATTCCATCACCAACAAGAGCAGTCCTGCTGGGAAAGCTGGAGCTACTTCAGCTGCTAACTCCCACAAATCCCGACTTCCCTGGAGGTCGCTGGGGTTTGGGAGTCGTGTGTCTGCACCCTTGGCTGTGTCCTGGGGGCTCAGGGGGCTCAGTGAGGAAGGGCTGTGGGGTGTGGGGCTAACCTGTCTCTTTTCCCTGCTCCAGAGTGAGGAAGGGCTGTCCGGGGCGCGCTGCTAACCTGTCTTTTTTCCCTGTTCCAGGTGAATGCACAATATTTGCAGCCGTTCGTGATTTGATGGTTAATCTTACGCTGCCCCCTGGGGGGCGTCCCTAGACACTTTTAAAAGAAGGCTGAAAGTGAGACAAAACAGCAAAAAAAAAAAAATTAAAAAAAAAAAACATAAAGCCTTCAGTTAAAAGAGGACATTATAATTTTACCTTTTTTTCTAAGAGCTAACTATAAACTGGCAAACTTTCAGGGATGCACTTTCATCACATGAGTATCACCACGACTTTTGTATAGTGCTGTTGTATAGTGTGTTTTAATGGGAGACACTTCAGACTAGGTAATAGATTGAAGTATCAGCTTGCTGGTAATAGATTTAATATTCTGTTTTATACTATAAAGATTATGAAAATGCCAAACTTGTTTGTTTTTCTGTTTTTTCTTATGTTTTGGTGTAATAGTCTTTTTTTAAGGCAGGTCTGTCATTTTTGAATACTGTAAAACTGTGACAAACTTTATATTGAAGCTGTATTTTAATATGACTGCTTTGAATCCTTAAACAATTTATTTGGGCTTGTTGTAAACATGTCCCCAAAAAGCAATATTTAATAAACTGGATTAAAAAATCTTAAACTGGATGTTGTATCATCTTAAACTTTATTCCTCTCCCCTGTAGCCACTACTCAGATCTCTTATGTTCACACTTCCTGCACTATCTCTGTATGTGATCTTGGTTATACACACACACATGCTGCTAACTTAAAACCCCAAACAAATCTTTATTTATTTATCTTCTGGCTTCAGTTTGTTCCGAACCAGAGTAGAACAGAGTTTGTTCATTTTCCTGGTTGTAAAAATAGCCAGTAACTACTTAAAATGGTGCATCATTTCTTATACCAGGAACTACATCTTTTCTGCCCCAAAAGCAAAGCTTAGTGGAAGAAAGAACCTTTTGTCATCTGTCATGGAGTCTGTAATAACAGACTCTTGTCTTATTATAGAGGCAGGTAAGGTAGAAGCTGGACCTCCATATCACAAAATTGGAAAGGCTGATCCAAAACAGAAACAACCTCACACTTCCTGAACTGGATGTTTGTAGATAACTTTGTCAGAAATGACTGAAGGCTCTTGTAATTGAATAAAATGTCCATCCTTAGGAGTTAATCTGTCATTTAACCGTTTGTCCTCCTGGATCAGTATTCTTAAATTTTTATGGAGTTGGAAGTTGGTTTCCTGAGTTCCTACAACTGTGCTGCCTCCTTGCCTTTGCAGAGCTCTGGGAGCTCCCTGCTCAGCTGAAGGATGCTTTAAACTAATTTTAAATCTCTTTTAGTGAATGTATTCCAGCCTGCCTTGCTCTCTTCAAGGCTGCCCATTGCCCCTACGACTGTCATCGTGCTTCTTTCTCTGAATCTTTTGCCACTGGAAATCACCTTTTGCTTGGTGCCCACCTCAGATTTCAGCTGTGGACCTGTGGTTTGAGAGTGGGTTCTGTGTCACTGCTGCTCTCACCAGTGTGTATCTAACAGATGGTTATACAGCTTCTGCTTCTGAAAAACAAAACCCATCCCCTGGAGTGAAAACCTGCAGATTTTAAATGCTGCTGCTGCTGCTCAGTTGGAAAGAGCCCATATTTCTGCCTTTTTACAGCTAAACTGATGTTTTAAAATTGAGAGGTGACACAAGGAGGTCTGAAAAAGACTGGCTGTTGTGCTGGTCACTGGTCTGGTTTTGAGGTGGGAGCATTCCATTCCTAAAATCAGGTTCCTGACACATGACCAGTACCTGCTGCCCGTTGTGGGAAGGGGCAGGGGGTGTCGAGTGTGGTGGTGGCAGAACTTCAGCACTTGGAAATAAAAGGGAGGGGAGAGGCCACCCCACAGGGCAGAGAAAACAAAACTGTCACTACTGACAGATGCTTCTGGACTGACACTCCAAATCCCAGATGATGGGAAGGTTGAATTTTGGTTTAGATTACACACAGCACTCGTAACATAAGCCACATTTTAAACATTTCTCCTAAATAATTAAATTCTTAAGGAAAACACTGCTAGTAAAAGGAAGCATTTCCCACTCATCAGAGACACTTGTTCCTTTCAAAGCAATGACTGTGTATTTACAACTGCAGGTTTTAGGTTTTGTTTTTCATGTGTATTTACAACTTCAGTTTTAGGTTTCATTTCCCATGTGTTCAGTCCCCTTTTTCTGGCAGCCAGATGATGTGGCCACCTGCTGCATTGGGACTATTTGTAGATTTCTTTGTCCATTTATTTCACTGAAAGTGCTGCAATGACTCCACATCCTTCAGTATTTCTTGCAGTTTCTAAGCTTCTGGTCAATCCACCTGTGGGACAAGGATGAGGGCATTGAATTATAGAGAGGAAAAATAGTTGTTCTGAGCTGATCCACAGCTCTGGCTTAGAAATGTTAGCCAGTGTCAGATGGAAACACGTTTTGGGTGTCCAAAAAGCCATTCCCAATGGCAGCCACAGATTTTGTGGCTTTCCAGATAACAAATACTGATCCTGTTAAAGGTTTCCTCAAGATAGAAAATAGGGAAGAGGCTTTTTTGAGCCCTGCAAATACTCAGACAAGGAGCAGAATCAAGGTGAGGTTCTGGGGGCGGGGGGGCTTGGTTTGAAGGTTTTAATTCTTTGTTATTTTTCCAGGTTTGAGTGTTCTGCAGGTCGCCTTTGAGTCCGCAGATGTGGGGTTTTTTGTTGTTTTTTTAAATTGAGTTTACAAAAGCTGCAGGGAAACAAGCTCTGATGATAAACTGCTGAGACAAAACAAAGCTCCATAAAAACCAGAAGCTGTTTTTCTTTACGAGCTGCAGTTTGTCTTTAGGCATGTGCTCAGTTTCATCTGTCAGTTGAAAGTTACTCTGGTTTGCAAGCATTTTAAAGCAAAGTCTTCTGTATGAAAAATAGACTACTAGGAGAGAATATTTGGGTCATTTTAATTAGATCTATGATAGTCTGTCGAAGGTGTCACTTCAGAAGTTGTGCTACACTGGCCATTTGAGCTCAAGTGGTTATAGTTGTTCAGCTGGCCCAAATTTTCCATCTACCACAATTTCAGAGGTTTTTAAGGTAAGAATGTATTTCAATAAATTACTGTGTAATTGAAATGTATTAACCATATGTAGCATCGAGGTTGTAATTACCGAGCCGTGACTCCGTGTAACCCCAGAACAGCGATGTAATTGCGACTTTCACATTTAGATTAAATCATGCTGACTTCAAATACGCGACGCTTTTCCGGAGCTGCCCCAGCAGCCGCCGGGGCTTTGCTGCTCAGCGGGTGGATCATTATTTTGGGGAATGTTTTTAAGGCCGGACTTTGGCTCCGGGAGCATCGCACGCCCGGGAAGCAGGTGCTGAGCGGCCCCCGCGCTGCGTGCCGCTCTCCCCGCGTACTCGCAGCTCCTCACGTTCCTGCAGAGCAGGGATTCATTAATTCTTTGGGACATGACCCCGTGTGCAGGGTCCGGCAGGAAGCGTGCGGCCGCTGCTCCGGGAGATAAGGGATGCTGAGCGGGGGAGGGCCGTGCACAGCGGCACGGATGCGGGAGGCTCCGGCAGCTTCAGCCTGGGCAGCTTCAATCGCTGCCCTAGGAAAGGAATCCGGAGGGGCCTCCAAGTGCAGGGCTGCTCCCTCGCACTTGGCCGGAGAGCTCCTGCTCACAGCCAGTGCTGCGGGGAAACAGTGTCCCTGCTGTGCCGATAGAGCTCCCACAGCGGGGAAAGCGTCGTGCCCAGCCTGTCATGGACCGGTTTTACCGCTCCTGTGATGCCCCAGCTCCACACCTGCCTTTGGAAGGTGACACTGAGGCTCCATCTATCAAAGCACCGGGAGTTTCAGCTGCTCCCGAACCCTTGGAGAGCAGCGGCTGAAGAGGGAGCTTGTCAGGAATGACAAAAAAAGGGTGTGAATGCTCCAGGGTGGGAAGGGTTTGCTGACATCCCTGCCCTGTGTTAGGGCAGGCAGCTCCCCGGGCTCGGGGGGGTCAGAAAACTCCTGATGGATCTGAGCCCAGACGTTCAGACCCCTTTGAGTTTCCTCGGGACTCAGCCTCGTGGCGACTTAATGAAGAGAGAGGCAGCCTCGATCCAGGTGTCTGAAAAGCGATTTCAATAATACGAAACCAACAACCAATAAGGTTTGTTGTACTCCCACTGTAGGGGAGCAAACTGAACCGAGGCAGTAACAAGGGGAAAAAGCACCGTCCTGGCTCAGACAGGGGCACTTATGCACCCCAGTGTGGGTGGGAGTTAAGGTGGGGTCTGAGGGAAGGGTCCAATAGGGGAGAACAATTAAGAATATTAAAATTCTTGCACCAAAAATTAACCTATGATAACACAGAGAACGAGGAACCTTCTAGTAACATTTGCATACTTGAACATGTGACAAAGCTGCTTGCGTTTTGAATGGGCTTTCCCAAGGCATTTTTCCAGAGTTCTCTTCTGGCCTGGGGAAACCATCTCTGCAGGGGTCCCCTCCCTCTCTTCTGCCACACCTGGCTCTGTGCCTCCCTCACGGGTGTCTAACCCCTCTCAGGGTCACTGCAGCTGATCAAAAACAGACGAGGAGTCCAACCCACCCTCAGGAAACCTGCCCATGGCTGTGAAGTGTCATGGTCAATATGTGGCAGTCGACATGGACGCTACACTTGAGGTGCTTCATCAGAAGGCTTCAAGCATCAGCACCTTGTTATTCAAAAAGTCTCCTATACCTTTTCTCTGTATCTTCTAAGAGCAGCTCCACACAGCTCTGTCTCTCTTTCTTCCTCAGTTCTGGCTCACTCCTTCCTGCCCCTAGCACGGCCAACTAACCCTGTCTGTCCTGTGTACAATATCTTACCTTTTCTAGCCCTTGCACAACCTCCTGTCCCCAGATCTTCACAGCACAGCCAGGAGACTCCAACTGACTCCATACCAGCTCACTCACTCTTTATCACACCCATGGCTGTGAGGGCAAGGCTGTTTCCACTCTTAGATAATTAACACAGCTGTAGCATATCAGAGGGGAGATTGCCTTCAGCAGCATCTCCTTTTGTCTCCCCACAGTGAAGCAATCAAATCTCCACCCTGCCATGACCCGGTGTGTGTGGGCAGGGAGCCCCGTCTCCCTGGTGCTGCTGGGCCTGCCTGCTGCCACGGGCCTGCTCCCCCAGATGCTCCTCTCTGCATCTTGGTTCCTGAGGCTCCCTCAGTGACGAGGACGCTGTTGAAAGCAGCTGGCAAGCTGGCAAAGCAGCTTGGAAAGAGACAGGGAAAAGCACTCCTGTCCTTTGGAGCTGATTTTGCAGCAGAAGGAGGGAAGGGTTGGCTGTGGGGCCGCAGGCCGGGCTGGGCCTTGCTGTGCTTTCAGCACAGATCTCTGCAATGTCGATCCCAAAAAAGCAGGGACAGAGCCAGCCTGGCACAGGGTTGGGAGCTGTGGTGGTGCCTCTTGCTGCTCGAGGTTACAGATGTGAAAAATGACGTTTCACCTTTTTATATTAATTTATAAGTTTAATAAAAATAAAATAAAATAGAATAAAAATAGACAATTAGGAGACAGGAAAAGATAGCTACTCAGCTGAGGGTGCAAAGCAACACCCCGTCTGTCTTCAGATCCTTTGTTTTAAGGACTTCTGTGTTACATATTTAAATAAGCTAATGCATGATTCAAATATTCATTTTGGTTTCAAGACCCCCCTAAATATACAATTTATCTGTAAGATTCCATGTAGTCTAAGTAGATGCCATAAATCTGTCTTCTGAAGATTCTAACTCTCAAAGGCTCAATTGTTCTTTATCAGCAATCTTCTTTCACAGGAATGTCAGAAGACCCTTCTGGCTTCTATCTGGTTAAAAGTTACCAAAAAAGTACAACCCCCATCTCTACTTTGTTACAATTAGGAAATATACCTTCATTACATTCTTAAATTCCACAAATAGAAGGAAATACAGTACAACCTTCTTACATTATATGTATAACATGCATTTCAATATTTGCGAAAAGCCAACTCCAAAATATGCATTTATAACACAGAGGATAGGATAGGATAGGATAGGATAGGATAGGATAGGATAGGATAGGATAGGATTAGGACTATTTCAGTTGGAGAAGACCTACAAGGATCTTTTAGTCCAACTGCCTGACCAGTTCAGGGCTGACCAAAATTTAAATCACATTGTTAAGGGCATAATCCAAATGCCTCATGAACGCTGGCAGGCTTGGGGCACCCATCACCTCTTCAGGAAGCCTGTTCCAGTGTTTGACCATCCTCTCAGCAAAGAAATGCTTCCTGATGTCTGGTCTAAAAGTCTCCTGACAGTGCAGGTTTGAACCATTCCCACGCATCCTGTCCCTGGATCCCAGGGAGAAGAGCTCAACACCTCCCTCTCCATTTCCCCTCCTCAGGAAGCTGCAGGGAGCAATGAGGTCGCCTCTCAGCCTCCTCTTCTCCAAAGGAGACACACCCAGAGTGCTCAACCACTCCTCACAGGACATTCCTTCCAGCCCTTTCACCAGCTTTGTTGCCCTCCTCTGGACACACTCAAGGATTTCAACATCCTTGTTAAACAGACAGGCCCAGTGGGAAAATCACTGCTGGCACCTCCCTGTGCCACGTCTGAAGCACCCCGGGATGGGCTCTGCACTCCTGGCTGCTGGAGCAGCACTGACTCCTGCCCTGATCTGTAGTCCTGTTTTTCTAAAGTTCTTCTAAGCCTTCTGATGTTTACTTTTTGTGATGGAGTTTCTCACACACTTTTCAAGTAAACAATGATTGTTTTGCATTCCTTTCTGGAGGAGGAGAGCATTGATGAACTGTTGGTTTGACCAGCGTGGTTGGAGAGGACAATTTTCATCCTCCAATCCATGGTCACTGCTGGAATTCTATAAACTTGCTCTTTTTTGCCTTGGACATCTCAGCGTGTGAGTGTCGCTCATTTGTGTTGTATTGCAACACTGATCCCTCTCCCCCTTGTGCTTACAAGGCCTCTCCTCTGCTTGTGAAGTGCTGAGATGTTGTAGGAACTTGTCAGGGTTTCCACACCCAGCTGGGAAACCACTCTGTTCACCGTGCATGTGCCCCCATGCACAGAAGCTGCTCCACAACCTGACACTGATTATCACACACTGGTGCTGTGCAGTAAGAGCCAGCACTCTGACTTGCTGATCTGTGTAAACATCAGCTAGCAGGACAGACACATCTTGTTTGTTTGCATCTGTGCTCTGTCCTCCCATCAAAGGGAGGACAAGGACAAGGCAAAGAGAAGAGGTGTTTGTGTACATGTGCCGTCAGTGATCTTGAAGACACACAAAGGAAAAATGGATGTATGCTTTAACTGCTTGGACAGCCTGTACAGCTGACTGATACCTAAGGATTTAGCTGTGTGAAAATAGCTATTGTGATAACAGTACTGTGTGAGAACTGAAGTGCAACTTCAAATACTACTGAGACATCCTCCCCCCACACTGCAGCAGCTGCTTGAGCCTCAGTCCTGCTTGGCTGTCACCTCAGTGCCCAGAGGAGAGCTGCCAGCTCCAAGCTGAGACCTAACCTGTGTTTGAACCCAGCTCTACCCTTTCCACCTGCTCTGCACTCAGAGTTCAAGTTTTCCAGTTCAGCTCTCGGTTAAGGTGTCAGGACACCACACCAGAAGCTGCTGAGTGGCTCTCCCAGCAGCAGCATCCCAGCAGCTGCTGCTGTGGAGGAACATCGCCTGTTTCTTGTGTTCTCCACCATCACAGAGCTCCAGCAGCCAGGCAGGAGTCGGCTGGGAACCCAAACTCAGACCTTGGCTTTTGCCAGGCAACTCTTGGCACCTGCAGTGGTCCCACTGTTAAGTTTTCTGCTTGGCAGGAGTCTCCAAAGGGTGGTCTGTGCTTGAGTGTGTTTTCCTCTGCTAGATCAAGTGGGCCAGGGAGGGGACTCGGCCTTGCTGTGCAGAAGCTGCAGGACAGCAAGATCCCTGGCTCCCTGTGGGGCTGCTCCAGTGAGATCTCTGCAAGCTGAATCTCCTCAGGGTGAGTGTGGAAGCACTTGGGTGTGACTCAGGCAGGGATGTTTGTCCCAGGGGCCCACACTGGGTCCTGTCCCTCTCACTTTGCAGTGTAGGCACAGTCCCCCCTTTCACAAAACTCCATGATGAATGTTCAGGTGTAATACGCACCTTCAGGGTAGCTCTGGAGGCTTGGAAACAATAAATTCCTTATGATTTCTGTGGGCTGGAATTTACCTTGGGAGCAACTGTTGAGCTGGATAGTGCCTCTCCTTTCATGGTATCTCACTGACAGGGACCAGGGCAATCTTTATAAATAAATTAATTATTTTTTATGCTCTAGGTGCCCAGTCCATCCATAGCTGGTCATAGCCAACTTGAATTCATTTTTAGATTTGAAAACACACTTGGTAGCTGTGGAATCAGGTTTGTAAGTTGCTTTTCTTGACACACTTTTGCATTTGTTTTTCTGCTTTGTTTTGTTGCAGATGGGTGCCTTAAAAAAACCCAGAGTTTGCCTACACACCTCCTGCCTCTTGCTCGCTGCACAGCTTGGCACAGCGTGGTACCATCCGTGTGCAACTCTTACCCAAGAGTCAGCTGCTCAAACAGGGGAAGATTTCTGGAGATTTTCAGGGATAATGTGGAAGGAACCAACCTTTTATTCAAACACACTGTTGTTTGCAGCATGCAAATAGCATGTCCTGGGATTCCTGGAAGAGGATTATTCCAGGTTATTTCATTTATTTCAAACCCCAGTGGCATTCATGGTGAGGTAGTGACTGCAGACAGAGGCCTGAGGTGACCCATCAGCTGTGTGGGTTTTGTTGTGCAGGTTTACGTGGCTTGTGGCCAGATGAAAGCTTTGGGGCCAGTTTGGTGGAGCACAGCAGCTCTCCTCCATCCTTTTAACTTTTAGGGCTACAGACATCAGCAGAAAGTCACAGAGGTGACTCTGACCAGAGCATTTCCCAAGAGTCCTCTTCCCTTTCACAGCACACAGCCCCACACTGTGCAGGGTGTTTGTGGGCAGCAGTGCCAGAGCTGAGCTCAGTGCAGTCATGGCCCTGCAGAGGCACTGCTGCAGCTCTTCCCTTCTCCCTGGGGGATTGGAGACCTCGGTGAACTGCAGTGTTCCTCAGAAATGGGAGTTTCTTCTTCCTCCTGGCCAGAGGGATTTGGGAGGGAGGCACAAGATTCAGTGTGTACAGTGCAGAAGGTGCTGTTGCTCCAACAGCTGTAAAAAGAGAAATCCAGCAAGGGGTTCTGCTTTGCATTCCATAGGAAATGTAGGACTGGCAGTGCCCTCCTGTGTCTCCAGACCAGATCCATTACAAATGGGCTGTAAAGTGCTGTTTATAAACTTGGCAGGCTCTGTCTTAATTACAGGCTTTTGCCTAAACTCCCAAGTCCTCCCTCTCCCCAGGGAGGGAGGCTCCTGGAGATCCTCACTGAGCTTTGTGGTGCACTACAGAGATTAAGTCAGCCAGAGAAAGCTGGGAGCCTGAGGTGGTATTTGTAAGAATCCAAGCAAAAAACCTGCCCTTTTCCCATCTCGTTTCAGTCCCTTTGGGCAGAGTTAGGACCAGAGTCAGGCAGCTGCTCTTAAGTTGTGATTTTAGAAGCATCTTGCTTCTTTCTTTGGCACAAAGAACAACAACAAAATCCACACAGCACAGCTCTATCAAAGACTGATCTTAAAGTTAACAAGGAGTGGAAGGAGCAGAGGGAGGAGAGCAGCAGGGACTGGCCCAGAGGTGCCCAGTGTCCTGCAGAGAGCTGGAGAGAGGGACAGACCCTGGCTGCTTCTTCCCTCCTTCCCCGAGGCCTCTCTCCCAGCCTTGGTGCTGGGACATCCTCCCTGCAACTGAGAGGGAGCCAGAATATCCTTCCTGCATCACTGTTTTCCTTCAGTGCTTTCCATACCTTCATTCTTAAGGAAAGAGATCAAAGTTTTACTCTGGTTCTCTTTGCTTTTCCAGATTTTCCTCCCCATCTGAATTGCACAGGCATTCAAATAAATAAATAAAAGTAACCTCCTCCATCCCATCCCAAATCTTTGCCAGGGTATCCCAGGTGGTCAGTGCAGGCTCAGCCTAGTTCAGTGGCAGAGGGCAGCTTAAAGCTGATGAAATGATCACCTGAGCTGTGCAGGAACAGGCCAGCCCTGGAGAATTCATTCACATGTCCTCCAGAGTGAGGGATGTCCTGAGGAATAATGTCCTGGGTAGGTGTCTTGGTTTTGAAAGACAGGTATCTGCCAGGGAAAGCTGGAGTTTCCCTTGGAATGGAGAATGTAAACCCCTCACCCCATCCAAATTATAATTTTGCAATTAAGGGCTTTCAGGCAAAGATTTGGGAATAGGAATAACAGTCCTTTACTAGGAATATTAACAAATGTAGTAGTAAAACAAACAAACAAGCAAACAAACAACAATCCTAGAAACCCTGACAGAGTCAGAGCTACAACCTGACACCCTGTTGGTCAGGGTGTTGGAAGCAGTTCCAAAGTAAATCCTCCTGGAGTGGCAGATGTGGTTCTGTTGGAGCAGAGATGATCCTGAGAGAAAAGGGTCCAGTGATGGTGAGAAGGGTCCAGTCTTCCTCCAGGAATCCAGTGGAACCAGATCCCTGGTGTTCCTACGTCTCAGTTTTTATCCAGGTAGGAATGGTTGGGTCCCCCCATTGGGTGGAGTATCTCACAATGGGATGATGGAATGTGTCCTTTGGGCCTTAATGGCCCATTAGCAGAAGATATCCCCTGGAGGGAGGAGGGTGGTGAAAGAGATAACAAACACTGCCCTACCTGGTTTGAACAGCTGGGCCATTATCAGAAGGCATCTGCCCCCCTCCCCCCGGAGTTACAAGAGATAAAGAAAAACATCTCCCCAGCTGCTTTTAACAAATGAAATAGAATACATATTTTTGGTTCCATAACCCAAGACAGTAGGAATACTTAATTCCATCAGAACAGTCTTGTCCATTTGTGTTACTCCAAGACTCCAGTCTGCAAGAGATGCAAATTTTAAAGGACTTTTCGAAGGATTGAGTGCAGAAGCTACAATGCTTTGAAAAACAGAAAGATGACCAAAGCCAAATTTTAACAGAGACCAGAGAGGAAGAGCTTGAGGAGGGGAAAAAAAATGGATTTAAGAATGCAAGTGTGTTTATCTTCCAGCTAAGATTAAGCTGCATGTTACAGGGAAATTCGTAACGGAATTTGTCAGTATTTAAAGACTTCCGCTTTTTAGATTTTTTTCCCCTCTGCCAAATAGTTAATTTAGGCTACAGTAACCAATTACTCCTACACAGTGCTGGAAATGATGGCAAGTAGGACTTGTTTCACCACTTCCAACAATCTGAATATTTCAGCAGCTGCTGAATTTTTAAAGAATCAGGTCTGTGGCATGAAACTGGCCTGACACAGGGTGGAAAGAAGAAATAAAAGTGGTTCTTGTGCTGATGAATTCCTGGGGACCTCTGGCTTAACAGAAAAAAAATCAAACAAAGAAACAAAACCAAAACAAAAAGAATAAAAAATAAAACCAAGCAAAACAAAACAAAACAAAACAAAACAAAACAAAACAAAAAAAAAAAAAGAAAAAAAAGAAAAAAAAGAAGAAAAAAGGGAGCAGAGGAGGAAGTAAACTGCAGACTGGTTGTTGTGCTGCTCCAGTCCAGACAGTCTGTCCCAGACAGGAAGCTGGTCCCATGACAAGATCATGACTCCAATTGTGACATGTCAGAGGCTGCTTTCCAGAGCGATGTTCCCGGGATGGAGTGGTTTGTCTGGCCATTATCCCCTCACCAGGAGCACATCCTCCAGCTCTTTCCTGGAATGGCCAGGGAGGCAGACTTGGAGGGAGTACTGCCCTGAAATCACTTTCTAAAGTTTCAGGATTTTCTGCTGTTTGGGTCCTGGGGAGGTGTGAAGAGTCAGCCCCTCTGACTCTCTCTGTCTCCCCTTTAGTGCTGACTTTTGCATTCCCTTGGACAAGACAGGGTAGTTAAGGGCCAAAGGTGAAATTCAAGTGACCCTTGTGCTGCAGGTTGGCACCAAGGCTGTTACACTCCAACAGTACTCTGTGTCCTGCTTATTTTCCTAATTCACTTGTGCTTGTTTTTGATGGATTATTTTGTTTTTGTCCAGAAGTAACACACATCGAAGACAGCTTCTGGTCAGCATCACCTATGGGATGATAGTGGTACAGGCAGAGTTTTACTGCAGATGTTTTTCCTGGACATCTTTTTTTTAGGTGGATGCATTCCTATTCATCTTCTGAGTTTATAAATCCTCATTTTTACAAAATACTGAGCATACCTTTTAAAAATCTCCTTTAAAATATGGAAAGAGCTTAAAAATATTTTCACTTTTTAATAAAAGTTTTTAATGGGGAGAGGAAGCTTCTCCCAAGGTGTCATTTGTGAAGACCAATGTAACACTCTGTGTGTGCATGCAAACATGCAGGAAGGAGATCAAAACCATTTCAAATATAGAGAAAGCTTATCTTAGTTTGTGCTTTTTCCAGTTAAGCCTCCTCACCCCATCTGCTTTTCTCCATGACTGACAGCTGATTGCACTTCCTATTTCTAGCCTGTTTTCCTGTCAGGTTATCCAGAGCTGCTACCATTTGGGTGCCACCAGGCTTCCCTGAGGAACATGACCCCATTCAGCCGTGGAGCAGAGCCTCCCTGCTCCCAAGGAATCCATCCCAGCCTAGGACACAGCTCCCTGGGCATTTCCAGAGGGGAGAACTGCACATTCACCAGTGGGGTGGAGGTGGCTCAGACTCATCTGTCTCCAAAGGAGTCAGAGGTGCTCTGGAGTTGGCAGCTCTGGCTGCCTCTTGGCTCTGCAACCTGCAGGAAAGTTGGGATGGGCCCATGTAGAATAATTGGTACAGCTGTTTTTATGCATTTTTTCTTTTTTTTCCCCTTCTTTTTCTTTTCTTTCTTTTTTTTATTTTTTTTTATTTTCTACAGCAGAGACTAAAAGTGACAGAAATAGTTAAGAGCTGCTTTTTTATTTCCAAGCTGATGCTTGTACCAAAGTCAAGATTTTGATTGGTCACCTGCTGTAGGGTGTGGTTGGAGCTCCCATGTAGCTCTCCAGTGTTCCAAATGCTCCGACTGATCACTCAGGTATTGCAGCAGAGTTTTAAAATATCAATTGCTCGGGTACTTGGACCATGCCATTGTAAAGAAATATTTAAAATACAGGGGTTGATCAGGTGAGTAGATTGGCAGCACTGAAGTTGTACAAGTCTGTGACTTTACAGTGTTGGCCACCAGATGCCAGCTAAAATACTCTGAATTTATTTATCTCAGCCACTGCTTCTACGTCCCTGGCCTAATGAAAAGCATATGCTCACTAGATTAAGGACATGTAAATTTGTCATCACAAATTCATGCACTGGAAGCATAATTAAGTGGAATTTGACTGCCTTTGTAATTTTGTGCAACCATCAATTTTGTTCCCCTTATGAAACATTTTGAACATTTTATGATGCATATTCATGCCGAGAACTGAGCAATGTATTTTTGTTGATGTTGGGTGACATCAACAACAATACTAAATTTGATTGCCAGAGTCCTTTAGCGTGAATCCATCCTTCAGCAACACAGGAATCTCTTTAAGCTCTGAAGGCATACTAGCAAGGCAAGTGTGGGATGGGATGGGATTTATATTCTACATTAGGGATGGGATTTATATTCTACGTGCTGTCCTCAGCCACTGGAGTGTAGAGATGCAGTACAAGCCTTTTTGATCTATTCTAGAAAATAATTCCTGAGAGTTGTTACAGAGATCCAGAAGAACACAGAGCACTGGAAGTCCCATGCATTCCTGGTTTCAGACAGCCCCATCTCCTGCCTGCCACACACAGACACCATCTGTGGCAGCTGCTTTTCCAGCAGTTCAGGTAGGAGAGAGCACTGGAGCAGACTATTTGGATGCTTGGCTTTGTGCCATCCCTCAGTTTCTGCTCTGTTTATTTGAGAGGAATGTGGCCACCTGGGCTTTCTGTCCCTCAGCCCAGGGAGGCAGGACACGTTGCACAAGTCTGGTCAGAAACACCAGGGTGGTGATTTCACACCATGAGTGGTAGGAGCCCTCCACAGTTCAGTTCCTCCACTGCAATGCTCTGCACTAGTGGCACAACAGGACAGGAAATCAACTTCTGGGTTCCCCATTTTTTTCAAGTTTCTTTAGTTCTGGCAGATTTGGAATCTGATAGTTCTACTTCTGTCTTCCTTGATCTGGCTCCTTTTCTGTCCTGCAGTACTTGTGTGGAAATGTTCTCCCCGCTTCTACAAACATGAAAATTCCCAAGAATATGGTTCAGGGCCTGCAGAGGGGAAAATAAAAAATGCAGGAGAGTCCCAAACCCTCACTTGAGCAAAAAATATGTATTTTTTAGAGAACATTAGTGACTTTTAGCTCCAAGTACCCCTTTCACCATAGCCAAAAAATGTGCCAGTATAGGATTCAGAATGTGGTTGTTTTGGAGGGTTTTTGTTTTGTTTTGAGAGAAGCTTATCTCCTTACCTAGACTCTGGCAGTGTGCCTCTTAGATCCATGAAGGGTGACCTATAAATCTCAGCAATCACTTGCCAGGTTGCTCAACACTTGCATTTCGATGTCATTTCTTCGTTTCCACTTCCTTTTTTTAGACATAACATTTACACATTTCAGATCTGCTTTAGGCTTCCCTTCCCAGAGTGCTGCTACAGCTGCAAGAACTCGAAAAGTTGCTGTTCCTGCCACAGAGAAGTCTGGAAAGTTGATGCAGGCACAAAGGCTGATTATACCTACCTCTGCCAGGTTTAGACCTTGGGGCATTATCTACAAAAAGCAGCATACTGACTCTTCAAAGAACACTTTATTTTATGGCTTATTTTCTCTTTTTAACCTAAGTATCAAAAGCAACACTCAGTCTTTAATTCTGTCTCAGGATTCTCTCCTTCTTCACAGATTTCAGCACTTTCAGCACTGAGAACAGCTTACACCCCAAGCCAAATAGTGGACATTGTAAGACCAAGGTCTGAAGAAGACCCAATCAAATACACATCACCCTTTGTGCCAGAGGCCAAGCTCCCCAAAGAAAAACTCTCTTTGGTGATCAGATCACTACTCCTGCAGCAGTTGCATTCTAAATCCCACTGACAGCACTCTGTGAAGCCTGTCCCAGCCTGGTGAAAGCTGCTTGCTGCCAAAACAACCCTCCTGCCCTTCTCACTTTGTGCACACAGGATCCCAATACCAGCTGTTATTTTCCTTGCATCCCCTTCCTGCCTTGGCTTCTCCCTGTTGGCTTCCTTCATAGAGCTCCACCTGACAGTTTCACTGCTTTTGTCATAGCTCTGTGCATAAAACCTACGATTTCTGACATATCACATAAACGTTTTTACAGTTTATATTCTTGGGGTGATTTAAAGAGAACAATCAAGAGCAGGTCTAATAGTGTTGATGGCACTTTCATTCTAATTAACTTAATTCTAAGTATGAAAAGGCTATTCCTGGCTCAGTGATCAGAATTGTAATTACCTGTTTGATTGGCAGTTATGGACCAATATTGTTGTGTAATAAAGTGTGTCTGGCTTTCCTAACTCAAACTGAAGTACAGGGGCTGTGGAGTGGTTCAAAATGCAGCCTGTGCTGCACAAAGCATTTGGTGTTTAAGACACAGCACACATAGCAGTGCTCAAAAGCACCTTTAGGACCAGCTGGAGAAGGAACAAATGTGGTACAAACAGGAGAAGTGAAAATTGCAATTCACCCTTCAAAGTAGTCCAAGACCAGCTTTAAAAAATAAAATTAGAGCCTACAGCAGCAGCTGGGAGAGCTGACAGGCAGAGACCATCTCAATGGCAGGTCCTGCATTTAAACAAATTCTACACTGCCAACTTCACACTGACTAAAATACAGCAATTAAATACTTACCATTAATTACACAGTCCCTTTAAACAACCAGCTCCTGTAAAACTCTGTACCAGTACCCAAAGTGTTAGAGATGACAGAATTGTTATTTAGATACTGCACTGGGAATATTTAGATACTGTATTAGCAATAAATTTGATCATAATCATTGACATAATCACTGTGTCCTACTTCTCACACCTGCTTCCCTTGACCACTCTGTCATGGTGTGTTACAGAATGTTCAATAATTACATTCCTGCCAGAGAAACTGCCAGTGAAACTCTTCCTTTCCACCTACTAGTACCAATCACCCAGATTAAATGTCATTAAAAATAATTTCAAGTGATTGTAACATATACTACACTGGATTTCCTGGACTTAGGCAAACCTGCAGTTTGCTCATTTCAATCTGAATCACTGTCCAGGATCTCCAAGACATGAACAACTTCAATGGTGCCAGTTCAGACATTCCCAGTAAATGAGACTAATTCAGTGAGAACATCTTTTCTGGAAGTGGAACAATTATCTCCTAACAGCAGAGAAAGTTTAGCACATTAGAGGACAAGATGATAAAAAGCTGGTTTCAATTCATGCTGCTGTAAGTCTGGAAGATCTCCATTTACCACAAGAGCAAATGAGTTTCTAAGAAGGAGGTAGAGTTCTAAAAAAGACCCAAGCCAGAGATCAACCACTTGTTTTAACTACACTCACTCTCTGATTTAGGAAAATCCACACAAGACAATTTTTCTCTTGAAGGACAGTTAGAAGTAAACTGCTGCAGGCTTAGGGCCACTATCAAACATCAGATGCTGCCACACCTGCCCCAGTCAGCTGAACAAATCCTGAACAGAAGTAGCCACATCTACAAAGCCACAAGGAATAAATACATTCCAGAACAACTGTTCTTTGTTTTATTGAATGGCTGAAGCAGGACTATAATCCAGGTATACTTAAATCAAGTGTTGGTCCACTCATCATCCAAAAGAAATTATTTTTTTTATAATAATAACATCAACACAAATGGAAGGAACATGAAGCATCATAACAGGAACTTTCAACTGTATGTGACATTAGGCCATGACCAGACTGGTGCTGCTCCAGGATTTACAGGCTGCACTGTGCAGAGCAGCCACACCAGAGTTATTCACCTCCCAACCACCACAGTTCTGGGGTGATCCTTCTGTGTACAGCTCACCTCTGAGCCATCAACATGAGATCAAAATGCCATTTGTGCTGCTAGAGTCTTAGCCTGATAGAAATGCTTCTATATTTAGTATTTTACTGAAGAATATTTACTTTCCTCTCTGAAGTTACATATAACCATTATAAATATTTACATTAAACATTTACAGCTGGTTCATAATATACAACACAACAATTTAGCTATAATTTTTAACCTCCTAGTGTAAAAGTTTCAAACAACATGTTGCTATCGTAATTTCAATTTATCTGATTTGCACAGGCAGTACAGGGCATTTCAAAAACTCATGTCACATGATAAAAAAATGGAATGATGTCACTTTAATAACAATTACTCCAGGGAGTGTTGTTTTGTTTTTTTTTAAACAAGAAGACTTCAACTTCTAAATCTCATCTGGTGCTACTACTAACATTTAAAATAGTCTTGGAAAGGGGGGAAAAATGCTTAGAAATAAATACACCTTTTAAAAACTTCCACAATTAACCATGTCAGAATATTTCTTTTCCACAGAGGCTCAAGGAGACCTTGCTCTTCATCATCTTCCAGCGCTGAAATGCGGTGCAGTTCAATCCATTCTTATCTTCTGATTTGTCATCCTATAAATAATGCTGTCATAGCCAGGATCCATGTTCCACAGGTTGTAGGAGATAACTATCACAGCTAAAGCAAGACCTATCATCATCCACAGAACAATGTTGAAGATTACAGAGTAGTCGTAGTTGTACGGATAGGCAAGGTTATATGGATTGTCATCTTTACTCTGCAATAAAGAAAATATTTATTACTTTAAAGTGAGCTTGCACACCAAACATCCTGACTCCATCCAAAGTCTGATCAATTTAAATAAGAGAGATGCACTTTTGTCTAGACAAATCTGATGCAAGGGCACAGAATGCAGAAGAGTGATTATGTGAATGGCATCAGTGGAATCCAAAAGAAGAAGGTGACATGAAAATTAAATCCAAAGTGCTGAACCTGGGGCAGAACAACCCAGGTGTTAGCACAGGCTGGGGACTGAGCAGCTGGGCAGCTGCAGAGAGGGACTGGAGCTCCTGGTGGACAAGGGGAATAGGAGCCAGCAGTGCCTCTGGAACAATCCTGGACTGTGTCTGGGGTCCAGCCAAGGAAAATGTTTTCCCACAGCTGGGAGGCAGGACTTGTGTGCACTGGGGAGACAACGCAGAAAGGCAAATTCTAACAAGGCATAAGGGAAAAAGTTTTCACCATGAAAGTGGTTAATTGCTTTGGAGCAAGAGAGGCTGTGGGACTTCCAGGGATGGACTTTTCAAGAACTTGGCTGGACAAGAATCTGAGCAACTTGATCTAGCTCCTAAATTAGTCCTGCTTTGAGCACTAGGTTGGACTGGATGACCTCCAGAGCCCTCCTTGAGTGAAGTTACTGAATGACAAAGTGAAGATCAAGTAAGCTGCAGCCACACCTAAGTCACAGTCAGTATTTTGGTCCTTAAAACAAAGTTATACTCATGTGAACTGATACACTTTGGATCACTTTTAATAAATGAGATGTAGCAAAATGTGGCTCTACTACCTGTGAAGCCTGGAGAATGGAGCGAGTCTTCCTTGAGAGGGGAGAGTTAAACTCCTTCACAGTCACCACTTCTACTACTGCATTCCCACCATACAGATTAAACATCTCATCTGCAAACTGGAAAAGAAAAGGTGGTTTAATTAAAAGCCTAGACTGTAGCCAGGAATTAAGAGTTTTGTTAGCAAGATGTAGTAAAACAAAAGATGGCAGCTTCAGGAATAATTATGGGAAGCTATAAAAGTTTACACTCTTTTAGAACTTCACTAGGTGCCAAGCTTCCTGTGGTTTACAAGGCCTCTTTCAAACCCCCAGTCACTGCTCAGCAGACTGTGGCTTATGCCAGCTTTCTGGGCTGAAACTTACTCTTCTACCCCTTTTACAAAAGGCCCATCCCCACATCATTTCCTAATTGTGTGTCTGTCAGTTCCAACAAAATATTTAGGTTCTCAAACTCCCACTGGGAAACCATGAACCTGAATATTTTAATCTGGTCCAACTGCTAATATGTCCAATATTTAAATATATTTGCTTAAGGTCAAAGAGGCCAAAGAACAATGCTTAGAGAAAACAAGTATTTGGCCTAACAAATGGATGTTTTTGAATTTCTTCACTTTGGAAACTCTCAACAGTGACTGATCTTAATAAAAATTTAACTAATGATTATATAAGACATGCTGAAGAATTATTTTCTTGAGCACACTGATGGATGAACAACAGTTACTTTAAAGTCTTAGAAATTTATATTTACATAGCTTTGTGTGCAAGGGTAAACTAACCACTGCACCTTGGGATAAAGATATTTCCACATTTCCAAGAGCCTCTTTTTGTGAGACATTGGTGCTTTCAAATGCAAGGTGTTTGTTTAAGGAAAACAAACATATCAAGTCATGTTGATACAAGGTTTCAATACACCCCTACTCCTTTATTCAAAATATCTAAACACATTGTAGAATCATGCCAACACTTTCCAGAGAGGCAAATTGTAACATTCAATTTTGTAACTAAACAACAACATTTTAAAAACCAAACAACAAAAACAAGCATGAGGCAAGCCAGCCCTAATGAATTTACATCTCACTTCTTTGTAGTTAAAATAAAAATTATTTTCTTAGTATTACCATGAGTTTTGTTCATTAGGTAGACAACATACCTTTTGCAAGGAGTCTACAAGAATTTGAGAAGCATCCTTGAACTGCTGAGAGTCTTCCCCATATCGTTTTCCAACCTCTTCCAAACCAGAGAGTTCCAGGGAATAAAGGTCTGGAGAGTGATCTTTGGCTAAGTGCTTGTGTCGAGACAGCTTTGGCACAACATTGAGGGCAGAAAGAAATAAATTCATACACAGGTTACTTTAGAAACACGTTGCACAAAATCAATTTACATGGACTAATCCAGCCTCACTTTTTTACAGTCATATTTCATAATTAGGAAATGGAATTCTTGCCAACAACTAGAAGACGTCCATAATTGTTTCTTTTTTTAATTCTACAGAAGAAAGCAGATGAACATTATGTAGCATCTGTTCCTAACATGAGGTTACATACACATAATAGAGAGTGTACTAAAAAGAAATAGAATACTTATTGACATCAGAATCTTTGTTCTGTAATTGCCATGAAAATAAAACTCAGAGAAAACAAAAACATGTAACTACAGGACTTAGATACTATCATCTCCTTGCTTGAAGCTGGCCCTTGCAAAGCTCAATAAGTTGCAACTTCTACCTTGTGCTGTCCATGTACAAAAGTAGTTTGAGAAGTATCATCCAATAGTCAGAAAATCTAACCAATACAATCCAAATTATCTCAAGGGAGAGTAGTGATATTCTTGCACTTCTGCAGGTGAGAAGATGCAGCACTGATATTTGTCTGTACAAGACAGTCTCTGAAAACAAGGAATTTAATCCCATCTTCCCAACTACTTAAACTGCAGCACTTCTAGCCTGAAAAACAAAATGAAGTTGCTCTACCTCATTTTCTCAAGAGCCTCATTTCTCTCACCAGCCCTTTACCTAATGTGAATTTTTGAGTATTTCCATGACTCTTTCTTTCACTTCAGTAGTTAAGGGCTGCAACTTAAAGGGCACACTTAAAGGAAAAGCCAAACCAAACTGCAACAAAAACACACCACTGACCCACAAAAACAAACCCTAAACCACAAGCAACAAGACAGCAACTTCTTAGTAAAAAGGTCCTCAGAATTAAAAGCTCACCCCTCCATTGAAGTATTTCTATCACCATCACTATTCATGGCACAAAAGTCACTCCAGACTTTTCAGATAAAGTGATATTTTGAAGTAAAATGGTGGGCAGGGCAAAGAACATGTTCTTAACTACCATTATACTTCTCAAGTTAGACACCAAAGAAAGCCCAAGCAAATTCTTCACTGAGTATTTCAGAATTCCCCCTGTTCTGACCAAACACAACAACATCTGAAAACTACAGATGGTTGAGGTTCTCACTCACAATTGCAATGATGGAGCTGATACAAATAGAATGCATTATTTAAACTGATGGAACCAGCTGATGACACACTAGAACATGTATCACTGGTTGCCAAGTACCCTGGCTATGGCTTCTCGGCTTTAAAATTTTAATAATTTTAATTATTAAATAATTAAATAAAATTAAAAAATAATTTTAAAAATACAGAGATTTAAAAATCTCTGAAGTTTGTGACACAATGCAGGGGAAAAAGGTTCAAAACAGCTTACCAGGCTTGCAATATCATGTAGGACTTGAAGTTCTGACAGAAAAAGCAAGTCAACCTGAGGGAAGAGGCAGAGATAAGTATTTCCTTTGATGAAACCCAAGTTAGGGAAGTCTTGTTTTGCAAGTATTTTATAACAGTTGTCTGCTACAACACCAGAACATGCTAGAAGGAAATAACTCAACAAAGTTACTTAGAAAAAAATGTTTCAAATTAGTTAATTCAGATAGAAAAAAAATCAGGAATGGGCTCTTAGGCAAAGAAGAGGGAAGAAAAAGCAGGAAAGGAGAAAAGCACAAGCTAACTAAGAATATTAGAAAAAACCCCAGAGAAATCCCCAGAGATGAATGGCTTTTACCTCGTTGTTCCTGCTGAGGGAGCTGAGCGGGAGGGAGCTGAGGATGGAGCTGTCCTGGAAGAGGCGGTTCCGCAGCTGGCGCAGCGTGACCGAGAGATCCTCGAACACGGCGTTGGCCTTGCCCACCATGTACACCCTCTGCAGGGACAGCCACTGGTTACTGACAGCACAGCCTCCAGGCACACATATCACCAAGCACGCTTGCAATCTCCAGTCCAGAATTTCATGGGATCAACTGGGTTTGCTCCAGACACACGAATGGAAAGAGGTTTCTGTATCTGGGGTGTGTGGAACCAGGAGGGAAGCAATACTCACTTCCTCACTGGGGGCCAGCTGCAGCACCACGGGCGTCTCCTCAGAGAACAGAGTGTGGATGGCATTTGCAACACTGTCCAGACTGAAAGGAACAGCCTGGAAAACAAAGTCTAGTCAGATTTTTGGGTTAAACAGGGGCTACTGATCTTAACTACAAAAGAAAAGTAAAGGGTATGCACATTTCCAAAGTGATAGTAAGTAATAGGAACCTATGTGCAAAACAGAACATCACCTGTGTATCTACAAACATTTATGTGGCAGACACAATATATTCTGAAGAACTCCAAGGGACCATGAGTGTGAATTAAGAGGATTATTTAGCTTAGACTATAGTCTTGTTTACCAGTAAAACAAGACCAACAAATACAGAAAATATAGAAGCAATGCAAAAGGGAAACAACCTCACTACAAATGGAAAGTTACGAACCACAAAAAACTGATGGGTGAAAATATACCAGCAGAAAGACCAACTGCTGAAACAAAAAAAAAGACACATATTAAAAAAAAACTACTAAAAATAGGAGAAATGCTAGCACAGTATAGTGCCATTACTGGCAAGCTAATAGAACTGTTAGTTTTTTTAAACACTTACTTGTGGGTTTTATTAAAAAAAGCCACAGAATGGCACATTTCCATTCACTACTTAAAGTGTCCTACGACAGAAGAGGCAACGGCATCGATTTAAACCCAGGAAATTTTAATTTAACACAAGAACAAAGTTTTTTACTCCAAGGGTGGTCAAATACTGGCAGAGGTTGCCCAGAGGGCATGGGGTCTCCATTTGTGGAGATGCTCATATCCTGACTGAACACAGTGCTGGTCAGCCTGCTCTGGCTGATCCTGCTTGATGAGATGATTTCCAGAGTTCCCTTCCAACCTAAAGGATTCTCTGGTGCTGTAATAAGCCTGAGAAGCCTTAGCAAAGACAGACAGGGATAGGTAAATGTAATGTGTGTTGATTTCTTCTTTTTACAATATAAAGCAATAGTGTCCCTAAGTGCTGTATTTCACAGTCAAGTACTTGAGGAAAACTCAAAAGACCACTTAGAGGGTGATACAGTACATCAAAAAATCAATCCATTTAAAATGTTATCACACACTCAGCTGAAGCAAAAAATGTAACAATTCTGATTTTGAAATATTAAGTTACCATGGGAAGAGGTGGATTGGTATAAAAATTAAAGTTAGCTGTCTTTCAAGGAGAACATGCTTTGGTCAAACACAGCATGTTGAACTGAACTCAACACAGGAGGCCCTGGGTGATCTCAAGGGCTCCTACCTTGTACAGAATCCTGACTGGGTTATGACCCACCAGTTTAGGGGATATGCAAACTTCAAGGGAAGCAGGAAATAACTGAATATCAGGGGCTACAGCAGAGAATCATGTACTGGTCATTAGACCACAGCAGAATCATGTGACAGTTCCAAATGTGGATACTCACATTCTCAATGGGGTAAGAAAACCCTTTCACAGGCAACTTGTCCACACCCTTCACTGTCACCAGCACAGTGGCTTGGGGCCGGTGAAACAGATCACCCACGCCCAGCCCAGGCCAGGGGAGGTCCTAGTACAAAACAACAACAAAAAAGTTGTATTTCACAGGCAAAGAGAAGAGTTCTTCCCACTACTAAAGCAAAACAACTTATTATCCTGTTCATGCCTCTGTGCAGGACAGCCTATTGGGAATTTCATGGGTAAGTAAGTTAATACTACACTGCTCTCATCCTGAGTAATGCCAGTCAATCATGAAGGAACTGTTAGTTTACAAGCTGCCAGTAACTTCATAGCAAAGTCTACAATTAAGACAACATGATCTATAATGGATACATGAGGAGTTATTTCCCATAATTAAATTATAAATACTTTAGTCTGTATTTAGTAAGTGAAGGCTGAACTTAAAAAACCCACTAACATCTTGATATTTCCAGCACAAGAAAGAAACAGGGTGGAAAGGAAGGGGAAGAGAGGGATGTGTCAATCACAGCAACAGCCAACTAAACATAAATGTACAAATTTGCACAGAAATATAAAAAGATTTCTTGGTAGCTTACTACAATTACGAATCAGTAAGAGCACAGTGGAGGCTGACTGGTTTATTCAGGCATAAAATACAAATTCATCTGTTAGAATAAAGGCAAACAGATTTCCCCATTTGTCTAAATGACATAACTGCCCTTTTAATTGAAAGCCAATTTAATTGCATTTCAGAATTAAATGTCATTGACATTATGATTTGTATCACCTCGCAGAAACAAAGGAAAAACCCTTTAAAGCATCAGCAGGGACAAAAATTTGGTTTGGTTTTGTTTTCCTTTAACAAGGGAAGAATACTGAATGACTGTTTCTGAGAATTCCCAATGTAATGCACTAAGAACTCCAAATTCTCTACAGTGGCCTTGCTGCACTGTTTATGTTCCTAGACTACAGCTTTGATGTGAGCTGCAAAAGAACTGCCTGGGCCCTGCAGCTCTCTCCTTCCCAGGGCTGGAAGCTGCCCACACAGTGATCTCTGCCTTAGGGACAGCTTGCAGGAACTCTCAGTTCCAGGGCTGAACTGAATAATCATTCAAACACTTCCCTCCCTGCCTGCTTCTAGGATTTGAATTACCAGTAACAGAGAACTATTTCTAAAGGATGCTACAGATCCATCACAACAAATGAATGCCAAGCTGTGGCAAAGGCACAGAGTGAGTACTGAAACACTTCTTTCCATCATAGCCATGACATATCTCTGGATCACCAGGATGCCAAATGGACAGAACAGGCCAAACTCTGCTGTTTTTCTGGGTGTCTTTATATGCAACACACACAATACCATTCAATATATTGGTTTTTCCTGATAAAATAATCAAAATTTACTCCTCAGTCATACTACTCATACAAGTTTTACTAGTTTGATGACAAAAAAAGCAGAATTAATTGCCAGCAAGGTATTTTCAAATTCCAAAACACAGGCTAAGCAGCCTTGCATTCAAACCAGCCTTATCCCTAGCTGATGTATGGAAGAAATGAGAACTGGCTGCCCTCACCAGCACTGTGAGAATGCCTCAGCCTGCAGATTTCAGTATCTGGCTGCACACAGACACTGCCAAAGATATCTGGCTATTACACTTTCTCTACTGCTTCAACAGCCACTCATCCCTGCTAAAGCCCAGCAAAAAAATTCAGTGGGCAAGATGGAATCAATCCAAGGGTTCCTGCTCATGTGCCCCACTTTAAACATTGTCAAAGTTGCATTCAAATACTTAATGTGGAGAAACACTACCACAAATCATGTTTCCAAGGTTTTGCATTATTTCCTAAGTAACCAAGATACTTGTTCTAACTCTGCTCAGCAGACAGGCTTGCTGACCTGACAAAATGCCTGCCCTGCCAAGCCATTTCTCCATCTTCAGATTCCTTACAGGAGCAGAGCCCTACAGAGAGCTTGTGTGCAAGAAGCGACAGTGGTTCCACAGATTCTCAGCTTGTGACCATGGATGGGGGAATACAGCACACAGCTGGGTCTCAGAGAAACTGAGGAACAGCACTGGAAAACCTCTGTGGGCTTCCTTCTACAGCTGGTGACTCAGATCAGCCAGCTAGCACAGCTTCTGGCTGCTCATATGACCTACACAGCTCTATCCTGGGAACCACCTCTGTCAAGTCACGCACTCCTCAAGACAGACAGGGCAATATTTTATATATTCCAGCACATGACAGGGAGATTTGCATCTTGAGTGAGCAGGTCTGTAGCTTTAGAGGCGTTTCACAACCAAGACCTGGAACGTACCTCTTCAACAGAAAAGCCCATGGTCAGTGCAGCAACATCTGGGATCCGCTCGCCCGGAATGGGCCAACCTCCCTCTCGGAAAGCAACCGACTGAGGCGACCGTAGGACACTGAATTCACCAGCACACACACCTGAAACACAGACACAGACAGCTGTCAGAGCTCCTGCAATCTCCTCCTTTATGTAACAGGGAAAAGACCATATCTGAGCTTTCATTTCCTCTTCCTCCCTCCCATTTTATGCAAAACCAGGAATGAGAACTGAGCATTTTAATGCTCTGGAATACAAAATAAGGTTTCTATACAGCAATGACTTCTTTCTTAGCAATGACTAAGATTTAACAGATCCATATTAATGAAAGCAGGACAATTATTCAAACAACAACACAGCACAGTTGTGTGTAACAAGCTACAAGTAGTCTCACAGTTCAGACCTGGTAGTGTGAACTCTCAATGGAGCCAGGCAGACTCCAAAATCCTGTTAAGCTCACAAAGCACCAACACAGCTCTGTTTGCTTCCAGGACTGCTTGGCACAACACCTCTGTTCATGCAGGCAACAGCCAGAGCCAGGAAGTCCAGTGGGATTTGTCAGTGCTGGCTTAAACCAGGCACTGCCAGGACAGCCTGGCTGCTGCAGAACAGCTCTGGTGTCCCTGCTCTGCCTGCTCCACCTCATGGCACCATGCTTGTCTTGAGACACAGTGTTTGACAAACATCTTGAGATGTTTGTCTTCCTTGGATGCAGCACTGGATCTGAGCTGCTGTGTGGAGCCACAGTCTGCAACACTGGGTTTTCACTCATCTGGGATCCCCCTTCACTCTCCTCCTCATTACCTTGAACAGCAAAGTTGACTAAAGGCATATTTCTAAACTGCATTATGATGACAGCAATTTACTGCATAATAAAGTCAGAAAGGACTCCACAGAAACAAGAGATGGGCTTGCTTCAACCTGGCTTCATATTCTAAAGTCACTCAGGCACAGCTGCAATACTGTGTACATCAATATTTATCTGAATAAATTTTAAAACTTATTTGGTACATCTAAGCAGTTAACATGCACAATGCAAAATTTCAGACAGATGCTCCCCAATGAGCAATCTGAGTAGGCTGCCACCAGAAAACTGATTTGATACAAGAAAATCAAGTAACAGAGTAACAACTATTTGCAGGCCTGTATGTTCAAGTTCTAATTATACAATTAATCTGACTGCACACCTCAAAATTACATGAATAAGGTAACTGTCTAAAGAAAATAGAAGTGTTTATTCATATGATCACTGAAAATTGGTTAGCAATCCAAGCAGTGATATACAATGGTTTTCCAGGGCATCTACAAATCTAAAGGCTGTTTGCAAAAACAATGCAATAGTAAACTGATGTGTTGTGCAGCTAAAAACTTCCCCAATATTAATTTAACTAATGTGACCTTGAAGATGCTGTTCCAAAGCCTGGCTCAAGATCATGCACACAAATGTTGACAGTAAATCTGAGCTGTGTTATGATAAACACACCAAAGGACAAAGTTCTGAGATGCAGCCTGGGGAGGGGGGCAAAAGGAAGGAAAAGAGGCCAAACCAAGTGATATTCATGGAGCAGATTCAAGAATTTATTTAAATTGATGTGTTCCTTGGGTGGCCTGTTACCAATTTTAATGGTGGATCAACACATATTTTGAAGGGCAGAAATGTTTCCAGACCAAATTCTTTAAGTAAGAATTTACAAAATGGCTACAAATCCATAGGATTTCAGATGCTGCTCTCCACAAGGCTGTTACACAGGCATGTCATTTAGGACAAACTGTCTTACTGAGAGCAGGATTGCTCAAGTGGATAAAATCAGAGCATTGACCCTTCAAAACTGAATTTCCCTCACTAGACTTGTTCAAGATTACAACAATTAAAACTAAATTTGAGGTTGGGAACATCAGTAGATTCCCTCCAATTGCCTACAGAATAGTTAACCAAATTCCTACCCTGCCAAAGTTGTACCTCAGGTTCTCAAAAGCCTTTGTGAAGCTGGAGAGCGAAGGAACACTGACTGAGAAATAGTTACAGGCCCTGGAAGTGCCATCACAAGCCTGACTCAGAGTAACAGAGAGGCTACAGTGACCACAGAAACAGCTCAGCAAAACCTGAGAATTCGTACAAAGTAACAAAATTACGTGTGTCTATCACAGAATCATCAGAGTTGGAAGAGATCTCTAAGACATCAAGTCCAACCACCAACCCAGCATTGCCACTGTAACCCCTAAACCAGATCACAAAGTGCCAGATCCAGGTGCCTCTTAAACACCCCCAGGGCTGGTGACTCCACCATCTCCCCTATTCCAATGCCTCACCCTGGCAGTGAAAAAATTTTTTTTTTAGTATCTGATCTGAATCCCTCTGTCTCAGCGTATAGAACTGGATTTTAATATAATTTGTACACAGTACAAATGAATTTAATAAAGTAACACGTTACATATAATTACACATATGCATTAAAAACATAAAATATATTATCTAAATTTATATAATAATTTTGTGATGTAATTATAAAAATTATAACTATAAATATAAATAATTTTATACAACGAACTTACACAATAAAATCATAGAAACTTATAATTTAATACAAACCAGCCCTTGGACAGGATAAAAGGGTTCGAGCACGGTCTCTGGAGGTGGATGGGGGTGGGGGCAGGGAGCTGCAGCACAGTGACAGCCCCCGCTCGCACCCCTCGGTGCTGAACCGGGCACCCACAGACACACACAGCCCCCCTCACCCTTCCCCCTTCCCCCTCCCCAGCACCGCGGCCCAGCCCCTTTCCCGCAATCTCCCCCTGCAGCGCCCAGGCGGCCCTCCCCGCTCCCCTGTGCGCTCTCCCGCACCAGTCCCCGCTCACACACCGGCGACACAGGCCGCTGCCACCAGCGCCGCCAGCCCCAGGGCCCGGCCGGCCCCGCCGCGCCGCTCCATGTCCGCCATGAGCCACCGCCGGGCCGCGCCGCGGACAGACACACCAAGCGCCCCGGCCGCCGTCTGACGGACAGCCGTCGCAGCCAATCGGAGGGGGGTATTCGGGACGGGTGGGCGGGACTCGGGGGAGCTGACCAATTGCCGCGCCCCCCTGTCACGGGGCTGAGCAGTCAGCTGTCCCGCTGGGGGCGGAGTCTTTGTTTGAGTGGCGTTCCCATTTGGCCAATCAGATCGCGAGAGGCCTCTGCACCGTTTTCCTCCCCGCACTGTAAACCCGGAGGGAGCGGCGAAGAGGCGGAGCCAACTGACAGCTGATTCAGCCAATCGGAGCGCGAGGGGTAGCGGGTTTGCTCCGCCCACGCTCGTCAGCCTGACAGCGACGGGGCGGGGCAATGCTGTGATTGACAGCCAAGTGCGCCATTCAGAGAGCAAGGCGCCGGCCCCACCCTTTCGGCCGCCGTGTGGGGAGGGGGTTCTTGGGTGTGGGGCCGTCAGGGGTTTATTCTGTCTCTGTCGTTCTCCTCGTCCTTCCCCTTGTCTGTGCCCCCGCCTTCAGTGGTTTCTTCGTTTAATTTTGTTGAGAATATCCACAGTAACAAATTCAGTGACTGCCCCAGCCATGCTCATCTCACTTCATCTGTTACTGCCAGAGATAGGAACAGGCAGGTGGTGCACTTTGGTCAGTGTATCTTTAATATTCCTGTAATATGCCATGACCATCACAATCAAGGGAGGTGGTCCTGCTCCTCAGCCCTGGTGAGGATCACCTGGAGTGCAGGGTCCAGTTCTGGGCTCCTCAGGACAGGAGAGACATGGAGCTCCTGGAGCAGGTCCAGTGGAGGGTGACAAAGATGATGGAGGGACTGGAATATTTCACTGAGGAAAGGCTGAGGGAGCTGGGCCTGTTCAGCCTTGAGATATCTGAGAGGGGCCCTCATCCCTGTGTGTCAGTGTCTGCAGGGAGGGCTCAGGGCATGGACCAGGCTCTGCTCCCTGGTGCCCAGCAACGGGACAGGAGGAACGGGCAGGAGCTGATGGCCAGGAAGCTCCACCTGAACATGAGGGAGAATTTCTTTCCTGTGCAGTGACCAAGCACTGGAACTGAATTGTCCAGAGAAGGCATGGAATCTCCCTCACTGGACCTATTCCAGACCCATCTGGACACAATCCTGTGCCATGTGTGCTCTGGGATGACCCTGCTTGAGCAGAGAGGTGGCACCAGATGACCTACAGTCATCTCTTCCAGGCTGACCGATTCTGTGAGCCTGTGAAGTTGCGAATGTTTCTCGAGGTCTTTGTACATTTTTAGGCTCCAGGATCTTGATGAAGCTCTCTGCAAGTAAAGGCATAGAAAACCAGGCTTTGAGGTAGGTGGTTGAGACGTCCCAGTACATTTTAAGTAAAAGTGTGTTATGAGCACTTCAAATCAATGCTTACTCATTCCTTACTCCATATTGTGCATCACAAAACCAGCACCACATAACAGCTTCTGTAAAATAAATGCAAAGAAATGCTTGAGATTATCTGATTCAAAATAGTTGTTTTCTGGTGGGGTTTTTCGTTCTGGATTCCTTGGGAAGCAATATGTGTGAGTTCACAGGAAATCCAACAGTGCAAAGGGAGTGTTTTATCTGCTTTGCTGGGAGACAGCAGCTGTATCATAACCACATGGTAAGACTGTATTTATGTGCAGAACATGCCAAGGGTTACTACCCATACAACTATTTGGCCAGAGCTATTCTGCTATGTAGTTAGAAATTCCAGACAACTATAGAAACGCTGAAAATGTGCCTGAGCAACATTTCTGCACTGGAGAAAAAAAAAAAAAAGGTTGTCTAGAGGAATGAGTGAGTGGGCAGGGGAATGCAGGTAGTAAAATGGAAGTGTGTTTACAGCAAACAGCATTTAAGAGAGTAAAGTTATATCCTGCCACTGCCACATGATAGTATGTGACAATGGGCAAATCACCTAAACTCAGCTCTTCACAGGTAGCAATGACAGTCCTTCCCTTGTCTGTGAGTTATTTTGCATAAATTAGGAGGAGCTCCTGTTCCTCCTGCTGCCAGGTGGAAACTACACTTCGAATATGAAAATCATGCCAGATGCACTGGGCACTCTAAAACTCAGCAGCTGAGCAAGTTATGAGCACTTCAAATTAATATCCACTCATTTCTTACTCTGTATTGCACATCACAAAACCTGCACTGCGTAATAGCTTTTGTGAAATAAATGCAAATAAATGTTTGTGAGATTACCTGAATACTGTGGCAAAGATATGATCAAAATAGTTGTTTCCTGATGGGCTTTTCTGCTTTCAGAACAGGATTAGAAGAACACACGGGAGAGAAGGCCTGGATCAGTGAACAACAAAGGTATTGAATGATGGCTTTTCAGTGAGCCCAGCTGGTTTGTGCAGTGAGCAAGGCAAGATGATTTTGAAAATACAATATTCTGTCTTGTAAACTGATAATGCTACCACAACGTGTGAGCCCATGGGTCCTGGATTAAGGTTATGTGGGTTACCTTATTTTTGGCATTTGCTGTCTCTTGGGCACTTGACTTTGCAAGTGTAATGTGTATATTTTAGCATAATTTTACAAAATATTGCCTGTCTAGGAAAACATGGTTCCTGCACCTTGTAGTCTGAAGCACAGATGAACTGCAGTTGTGGTTTGTCCTCCTCCTTACCCTCCCTTCCCTTCAGATTGTGTCTACACCCAAAATGTGCATAGAAATAAGGCAAGAAGTGTGACTCAAAGCAGTAAGTTTGTGAAACTACTAGAGGGCATTGGGTGGATGTGATTTTGTCTTAGATGGGAAGGTAGTGGTAAGCACAGAACAGGGAAAGGACCATATGAGGGAAGAAGTTTCTTCATCTAAGTTAAGGATTTCTTACAAATGTGATATGGAAAGGAAGGTGCCAGAGTGAATAAGGCTGCTTTGAAGAAGTCATTTCTCTTATAACTGTTACTATCTCTGTGTTTCATATCTCTGTGTGTTAGCAACCATTTCAATTTTTTTAATGAATCTCTTGACACTGTTTTCCATAAAGCAGTCACTCTGGGAGTCATACCACAACAAAAGAGTATCATGTTATTTTTTTCACATTTGCAGAAGGAAATGTATTTTTAAGACTTTAGCATTCGCATTCTCATTTTCTGAACTTGTGGTGCTAGGAATGCTATCATGTAATTCTAGAAATAGAAGGAAATCACAGTTCTGTATTTGAAGAGTCTTATATTCCTTCTCTTCTTCTCAAATTGCTGTCCTTGTTGAAATCACAATACAAACATGGTTTCTGAAGAATTCTCTATCTTGTTTTCCTGTTCTCATCTTGGTTTCTTCTTTGGGAAAATAATAAATAGAGGCAATAAATTTTATTATGAAACAGTCAAGTCTCACAAACTCTGTACTGGTTTCTAGTGCCCACTGGGTATATCTGTATGTCAGTGAAGCCTGATATAAGAGAATAATACCATCACTTTGCAGGCTGGCAGAGTTCTAGCTATTTTCTCTAGGCTTAATATAGATCCCAGCTGTGCTTTGAAGAGAGTGAGTTCTGTAATCCTGTAAGCAACACTCGTGACAAAATCTACATGCAGTAAAATTATTCTATTAAACTGATTTCATTTGGAGCTTCTGCTCAGGGCGAGTGAAAAATTGAGACAACATGCACATCAGGTCAGAAATAATTTTTGTAAAGCCATATACTGCAAGTAGCAGTCACAAAATCAAAGTGCCAGCTGTAGGCAAAATACCAGCACTCCCTGGCTCTTTTAGGAGTGTGCTGTGCAGAAATGTCTTCAGCAGGAATTGCTCACGTGGCACTGGGATGCTGCCTTTGCCTCCAGCCCTGTCTGCACCTACAGCGTTATGGGTGAAATGATGGGAGGGGAGGGAGTATGAGGAAAAGGCTGAGTCAAAGAGCCCACCATTGGTCTAAACTGGACTGCTGTGTTATCACTGGATTTCACTGTGTTACTGCTGAATCTAGTCCGGTTGCTAGCAGAGTAATTGTCTCAACCATCATTTCCAAAATGATGCTTTAACTGGAAAATATTTTTCTGGCTGCTGTGGTGACCAAGCCAGTTGTATCCTACTGGAAAGAATGAAATGCCAGTGCCAGGTGCCACTTGGAGTTACTAGCTCCAGAAGTACACAGGGTGAGCAATGTTCTTTTTACTACTAGGATTTACAGTCTCAAAGGAAATCTATGCACAGAGATTAAGCAAAAGAATCTAAAATAAAATTGAGCAGACAAAACTCTTTTTTTTCTATTATGTTTTCTGGTCTTGATATATTGATTGAATGTGAATAAACAGTACAGTTAGGGTTTTTTTGGGCATCCCCTGTCCTGGTGTGGTGGGGGAATGGGACAAGGGGACTGTGTTGGGCACTTAGTTTGGGGGCTGCTGACATCCTGGGAGGTGAAAGAAGAGACAATTGAGCCCAAGTTGGTGATTTATACTGGGTGCAATTTATACAGGTCTCATGTGAAAAGCTGTTGGTCCTTGCTGCTGAATTGCTTTGTGATCTCCTCATTCCTGTCCCCATGTGCACACTCCATCTATGTAAGCAGAAAGTTATTTTTTGCAAATGGGGATACCAAGGCTAAATAAATCAAAGACAGCTCAAATAATTTTAAAGGACTCCAAAAACAGCCCTCAAAAACCAATAAAAATCCACATCAACCTGTTGTAACTGAGCCAAATCTTAGGCTGTGTCAGAGCTGATTTCCTGAGGACTCAAATAATAAGTAAATAATACCCTCTCTAAAAGGTGGATTTGTCTTACATTTCTTTTTTTTTTTTTTGAAAGGAAATGTGCCTTTCTCTTACTTCTGTCAGTCAATAGCTGTCTTAATGAGGATTGCCAGCTTCCTCTCTGTAGGGCTGAACTACAGTTAAAGCCTCCAAACATGCACAAGAAGCCCATTTTAGGGTTCTTTTTGTTAGGTTCAATGTGCACATCATATAAAGAAAACAATGTCTCTTTTTGTGTATCAGTACAAATGTCACAACTTCAAACTTGTGATCCTCTGAGACAGCTCCAGTAGACTTTTGGCATTTTCTAACAGTTCTCACCATGGCCTTGACTTTGCCAGCACCCATGGGCTCACTGGAGGTGAGAGTGCCCCTGTACACGTGTTTTGTCACAGGCAGTCCCAGTCCTGCAAAGTTTGCAGTGGCTGGACTGGAGCATGGATGAGGTGACTGATCCACCTGAGGTCCTACAGCAGCTCAGTGGGAAGACAAGGAGAACCTTTCCTTTGTGACCTGTACTTCAGTCTGTGCTGCCCTCTCAGCCACTCTTGGTCTTCAGTGATCACAGCTGATTTTTAGAAATATATTTTACATATTGTTATATTTTACATATTGTTCTAGAACACAGCACTGCAGTCTGCTGAGGCCGTAATGTTGATGTAACGGTTCTGAGGGAGATGGTCATCTGTAATTCACTCAATTTTAGTAGTTTCAAAGTCACGGTAAACACTATTTTTTAGCTAAGTCTGCTTAATCAAAACGCATTTGAATGTATTTTAATGTCATTGAAGATAGGGGGTGAGCATGGTTTTAAGGGTAATTGATATAATTAAAGGTAGGCAGCTTCTCTATGTTGACATTGTAGCGCTAATGAAGAACGAAATCTGTGAGAAAGAGCTCCTGAAACTGCGGAGAGAAATCCGCCTGTGTGTGATGCGTATGAATGGTAATTGATTCGTGCGTTCCCTTTTCCTTCAGCCGTTCCCGGTGATGCTGCTGGCAGCGAGGGCTGGCCCGGCCCCGCAGGTGGGGACGCGCATCCCCAAGCCCGGGCGCTCTGGCACCATCGCGTGGTCGAAGCTGCGGCTGCAGCCTCGCTGCCTTTGAGTCGCGTCCTCGGACCGAAGCTGAAAGGAAGCTCCAACTTCTGGGAGCACTTCATCTGCTGTCCCCTCCACAGATGCCCGTCCTATCCCACTAGGATCCCACCCTTTGTGGGAAACAGTGGCTAAGAGCATGCACGGAGTGGGCGGCAGAAGTTGAGTCAGAAGAAGTGTGGAAGCCCAGAAGATGAAGGGATAATGTGTATGTCTCAAACACTGATAGCCAGATGGCCGTGGAGCCAACCAAGGGCTGTTGGTAATAACAGACAAGAACTCCGTGAGAAAGAATAGGATGTGGCTGGAGAAGGGGCCCTGCAGAGGTAGGGCAGCACTCTTCTGGACAAACGCCCTTGTTCTGGCTCCTGGAGATAAGCCCAGCACAGTGCAAGCACAGGAATGAGGTTGAGAAGTGGGTGTGGACTGTAGGGGGGAATCGAGACCTCTGAAGATCCCCAAAGCCTCCAACTCATTTCCAGAAAGGTCTAGAGGAGTGAGCAGTGATAATTAATTTGCATGGAAAGCTAGAAAGTTTTCCCCAGGGCAGAGAAAACTTACCTATAAATAGGTATCCCCTCAAATCCAAGTGCATTTGCTCTGCACCTGCACCACAGGACCCTGGACACCACAGCTGGATCAACGCTGGAGCAAGGACTGGTGATCTCTTGTCCTCTCTTTTATTTCTCTCTCTCCCTCTTCAATCCATCTCTCTTTCCCTTTTTCCTTTCACCTTATACCTTAATCCAAAACCTGCTGCTTATACTAGGAGGTCGGGGACTAACACACCAATTTCCATGCCAAGTGTGTAGTTTGCTAAAAAGACTTTGTAAGCTTTTGCAGGTACCCTCTGACTTACATCATTCCATTTGACCACAAGCACCTACAAATCTTGGGTGCTCCCTTCCCACTAAGGGAGGAGCATCATAACAAGGAACTGCTAACTTTTGGAGGGAACTGGGATGAAACTGGAATTGGCTGTTTCCTTCCATGTCAACATAGAATTTAAGTTATTCTATACCACTTGTTTGAGCTTACATGGTTTCATAAGAGGTAAGAAGGCAATTCACTACAATTTATTAGCTTATTATGAGGGTACTTGCCTTCAGTAGTGCCAGGCTAAATCTTACAGACAATCTGCAAAACCTCATAAGCTGCACTGTGAGGAGATTAGCACACTTTAGCTGACAACACTTGAGGTATCTCTGTTCCTAATTCTTGTTAAAGACTGAAGCTGGTACCTTAGTCATCCAAAAGTTAAAAGCAAGAGCATTATCTCCTCTCTGGATGCAAGAGCAATACCTAGAATATTATCCCTTCTCTGGCACAACTGCTTAATATTAACATCAAAACCCAGCTTGAGCTTGTAGGTGTAGGCCTGTCAGCCACTTGTCACACAGTAAGTGGGGGAGTGACTCTCCAGCAGGTCAGAAACTCAGCAATAACTACCTGTGTCTGTACTCAAACACCGTTGTGACAGCGGGGCAGGGCTTTGGCTTCATTTCAGTGAAGGGTAGAGCTAATTTACTCTTTCTCCATAGCTATTAGGTTGAAGAGTTGGCTTCTGAAATTTGCCTTCATCACTTCTCCAACTGAGAAGGACAAAGGTGGTCTTTTACACTTTTGGTTAATGAGCCCTCTCTGCTGTGACCTTTTGTGTTTTGCAGCCCCACAAACCTAATATCCTGTTGTGACTACTCAGCCTTTCTGGAAATGCACTTCTTCTTCCAGTTTGAGAAGATTTAGGATGTGGTGAGAAAGAGAGAGAGTTAAATTTTACATTCTTCCCCCTATGGTTGAAGAGATTTAATTGAAGTTCACCCAGGGGAGAAGTCACTGCCAGCAGATAAACACCTTAGCTTGCTGTTTCTACTAAAACGGTTAACAATGGAGTAGTTAAAACTTAAAATATAATTTGTTGCCATTAAGCTTTTATGTTATCTTCATCCTGAGCTCAATAGAAGCTCCTGTTGAAGAGTCCAGGTGCTTTAGATATGTTCTATATTCTGAAGGCAATCATTGCAACCATTAGTGTGAAGATTGCTGAGCTAAGCTGATAGCTTCTTGCTTTTGAGAGGGGTGGTGGTGTCCCTGTTCTCCCACAAAATTGGTTATCCCCCAAACCTCTGTATTGCATGGGCTGTGGGTCTCCTCTCAGCTTACTAAAAAAAAGCTCAGGCTGAGAGTCACTGCTCAGTGATGACAGCTCTGTGACCCAGGTTGTGATGTGGCTGTAGGAACTTTGATGTTGCTCTCAGTAGTGAGGCAGGAGCTGCTGGCTGGAGGTGGACCCACCTCTGCACCAGAGCAGATTCACACCTGAATTAGGTGATGATGCATCCATGGCTTTAAGCCAGATTTTCTTCTCTGTGCCCTTCAAATTAGACTTCCAAATGAGACAGCCAAATACAAACATACTGACCATTCTCCTGTTAATCACACTTTCTTTAGTGGCAATGCCAGTTCCACTCAAACACAGTTGTGGTGTCTCCTGAGTCTCACTTGTTACTGATACTTGCTGTAGGAGGACATTGCATGCTTGAGAGCCAAAGGGATGGCATTATAATAGTTAACATCTGTAAAGGCCAATGAGGGAACTTCAGGGAGATAGAAAGATGTTTTCAGTAATATACCACATGAAAAAATGACCCTTTTCCCATTGCATCTTACCTTATGGAATTGGAAACCACACTGTAGCTGCATACAGCATCGGAAAGATAAAAATGGATGCAGCATTTCAGCTGAAAGCTACAGAAAGGCTTTTTCTTTGTCTCATTTAACAATTTCTCTAAGTATGTTTTTGGTGCTTGCTTTGGGTACTTTCCCTAGTGGTCTCTCAAACTGATTATAGACTTGCTCAGCTGATTTCCATTTCAGGGTTTTCTGTCTCTCATTGGGTTATTGGAGAGCTGTTGTCAGATTTAAAACAACCATTGTCAGGGTCCCCTGTGTTAAAAAAAAAAAAAAAAAAAGAAAAAGAAAAAGAAAAAGAAAAAATATCTGTTCATAAAGTGAAAGAGAGAAACTGCTCAAAGAGGCTCTGAGCTGTGGGTGAGGAAGCAGCCTGAGCAATGGAAAACACAGGGCTTTGTCTGAGCAGTTGTGTGAAAGGCCTCTCCAAGCCAGTGTGGACTTGGGATAAGACAGATAACCTCAGTGGGGTTGCATGGAGTTTACCTTTCAGTGGCTCGAAATGAAATACAAAGGTGATGCATGAAATGTATTGTTCTCGTAAGCTCTATGAAATGTCAAATAAAAACGTCTTTCATATAATGGCACAACAGAAGTTGAGAATCATGCAGGAAGGAATAGAGCATTGAAGTAAACAATTTGGTTTCTGAAAGTATTGCAATGGAAAAGAAAATGTAGTAACCTGGAATACTGAGGAAAGGGATTAGAAAAGAAAACAACCAGAAAAACCATGCAGCCTACTTTATGGGTGGGTGAAAGATGCTTTAGATTGACCTCTCTGATTAAATTCTGCTTTTTCTATTTCTGAAAATAAACAAGCAAACCCAAACAAAATCAAAAACTACAGTAAGACCTAGGAGAACAAGAACCTTGCTGATAGAAAATTCCTTTTTTGGGGACCCTACTCCTATTTTTATGTGTACTTATCCTGAATTTGAGACTGTGTTGTACATTTGCAGAACTCAGTGTCTTTTTATTTTTCTTGAATCTCTATATCATCCTTTCTTGGAGCATATTAAAAATATTCACCTCCTTATAAACCATTTGAAGTATAAATGAAACCCAAAGAACTGTTCCATTCAGTAGAAATAGGGTAGAAATCATCATCAATGCTGTCATAAAAGACCCTTGCAGTATTTCCCCAGAGCAGTTCAGCTTCTCACTCCTGCTTGCCTCAGCCAGTTAGCCTTGACTAAGAATCAGAAAAATCAATTTCTCTTGACATTGAACAAAGAACTTTGTTCAATGAAAGGTTGCCTCCAAAACTACACTGTCTCTTTCTCTGGAAAGCTTCTGCCCAGAACATTCTTGTGTCAATAAACACAACATTCCAGCTCAGTGATGCTGTGGTGACACTGCGTGGCACTGGACTGAATCTGGCTCTTAAAAAGGGACATTGTAGTGTGAATAAATCGTACTACTTGTCCCAAACACAAGAGCTCATAAAATTCTTGCTATGATGTCTTAGGTTAATGCTCTGGAGCACTGAGTGATTTTCAAAAGCTGTTGTGGTGTTAGTTAATCTACAAATTACTTGTTCCGAGATGGCATTTTTGTAAAACTTATGTAATAAAAATTAAATAATGATAATGTTTTTTAAAGGAGAGAGATTAAAAGTGGCCTATTCTGCAGACCAAAGCAATAATATGTTGGGCAGCATCAAAGCATTAAACAAGATGGTTTGCATCATTAACACTAAATGAAATGGCTTAACAAGTCAATAAATGATGAGAATAAACCCAAGTTATCACACAGCACAGTGTTTTGAAGTGCCAGAAACAAATTTTCTGAAGCAAATAATTTTCCAATAAAACTGGATGGAATTTAAAGGAACATGTTTTTCTGATTGTTGAATGCAAGATCAGTTAAATACTATTTTGCATATCCAGTGTACTGTATGTATGATCTTCCTAACATCCTGGGGAAGCAGAAAGGAAGAGGGAGCAGTGTTTTATTTTGTAAATCAGGCAGATAAAGAAATTACATTGGAAAGACCAGAAAAAAAAAATTTGCTCTTTCTGAAATCCATATGGTGGTTAAATCTTTAAATGCTGTTTTTCCTTTATTTTCTGTGTCTGCAGTAAACCTTTACACTCTGCATTCCATAAAGAAAGCTATGAACAGAACAGTGCTTATTTAAGTGGGGGACCTTTTGGAATCTATAGTATTCCACTATGGAAATTTTAGGTTTTGCAGTTTTGTCTGGGGCAAGGATGGGAGAAATTTGCTGTTGGCAGGTTGCGACCTGTGACTGAATTTCGTGCTGTGAGATTCTTTTCATTTTTAGGTAAAGAAAGTGGTAATGGGGCTAGGAGGTCTCTTTGACCCTCAGCAAGGAAAAGCCCATCCCTGGGCTGATCTGACAGGAGGCTGGTCAGATTAACATTCTTCTCATTTCTACTTCCTATCTGCATGCATAGCTACAGTCCTGGGAGCTAAATATTTTTCACATCCAAAATTTATTACTCTTGCTCTGGAAGATAATTTTCCCTGTGCTGCTAAAGACTACAGGATGGCACAGATGAACCTGAGAGATTTTATCAGACTCATTACTGCAGAACCTGCACACAGCCTTCTCAGGTGCTGAGAATATATCTCACTATACTAATTCTGCCCTTTTGACATTCTCGTGCTTTTAAAACAAACCCTTAACATATGTGAAGCCCAACCAAATTCAGCCATGGCAGTGCCAGGCCTTCTCCAGTGACTTCAGTAGGTTATATTTAGGATTTGACTACTATATACTGTTTTCTCTTCCAGACTCTGATCAAGGAAAACCCTTGTATAATTATGAATATCTGTTAAAGTCCATGGTGTAACCCCACATCATCTTCTTATCTTCTTCAGAAGCAGGAGGGTGGGGAATAATTATTTTTCTTTTTTTTTTTTAACTGATGTAATTTTCTGAGGGGAAAAAATTATTTTAGACCATTCCTAGAAGAGAAAAATGGGAATAGATTTGGTATGGTTGTTTCTTGGACTGAATAAGAAATAACTTCATGCCAAGAAGTACCTTAAAAGACTCTTGGGAATTTTGTGGATTATACTTGCCTGGGGTTAATTTTTATTTTATATTTAACTTTATATTAAGTACCCATTTAATGTTTTGCTGAACTGGTGTTCCCATCAGATACTCTCTCACAACACATTACATTGAAAGGAATTTTGAGACAAACCCCTCATAAATGCCAAAATTCCTCCAAGCATTGTTCTAACATGATTTGACTGATTTTGATTGCTCCTCGCTTCCTTTTCACAGCAAACTTTACTGATGGCCAGAAAATGCTCCAGAGTCCTTTTCCCTGACAGAAACAGGACTTGGAAAATAATGAGTGAAAATTCTGCTCTCCCTCTAGCTGCTGTGGAGTGGGGCAATGGGCTGCTCCATATCCTCTGCTGGGAGATGACTTTATCAGGAATCCAGTACCAATGGGGAGAGGTTGGAGTTATTTCTCTTGCTGCAGTGGAAATCCCTGTGGTGGTGGTGACTTTCTTTTCAGAGAAGTCCCAGTAGAAACTGCCCTTTTCCTATAGATGTTTTTTCTTGCTAGTATCTTTCTCTAAACTGTCATGATGCCAAGCACCTTTTCCCTCTTCACTTATGAAGTGAGGCTGCAGTGTTTCTCAGAGGGGCCTAAGAACCACAGAGATGGGTTTGGACAAGGCTTGGGGCTTGTCAGTGGTGGATACTCCATTCTCTAAAGTTACAAATGCAAGCAGCAAAATTTCAAACAAATAGAGAGGGCTAAAAGCAAAACTTAAACTAATATGAAAAATAAAGCTTTAGAAAATAGTTTCCCACATGAAATTTGGCCATTTATTGTGTTTTAGTATTTTAATTGATGTTTTCTCAAAGACACATCAGAGGCCTACACCACCAACCCCTATAGCTATGGCATTTTTTTTTTTCTGATTACAAGGGGAGCTTTGAGTCAGGCCCTAAAGGTTTGAACTTGCTCTTGCCTGTCTTTAAAAAAAATGATGGATCAGTTGTCAAAATGAAGAACAAAACAACTGGGACTTCTGGAGATCCCTTTCCAACCTGAGTTAATCTTCCAGAGGTGCTCAGCTCCTGCTGGTGCCTGCCCATTGTGGTCAAGGCTTTCGTTGCAGTGTCTGCACTCTCTTCATATTTTGGTGATTTGTTGAGTGCAGTTGCACTTGATTTTGTAAATGCTTTTAGGATCTTGGAGCATTTTTGGACAGCCTTCAACAGCATGTATGTGACAGCATGAGCATCTGGAGGGTTTGTGTGCAGATAAAGCATCTGTGATGTTGGGAAATCACTGCAGTGTTTTTGCCAAGCTGAAGTTGAAATGTCCATATCTAATTGAATGGCAGCTTTTGAATCACAAACTGAAACTTTCCGTGATACAAACACACACATGGATCTTATGGCAGAAAGAATAGTTTCCAAATCAACACAGGGAAATTATGCAGCTAACTCCCTAACACAATTAGAGAGTACTAAAGGCAAGTGAAAACAAAAGTCATTTTTAAAGCTAACAAAATAATCACAGGTTGAGGTTTTCCACAGCTTTATAAAATGAAGCCAAGGATCATTTCAGTGCCAGGTAAAAGTTTCAGTCCATAAAGAGCAGCTGTGTTGTGCTACTCTGCACAAAACAAATAAGCCAGTAAAGTTTTACAGGACATGGTTATACCAGACTCAACATGCCTAACAGAGAGTCTCTACTAAAGAAAAAAAATATATTTTCTTTTCTAAAAGAACTTGTGTGTTTCCATGCTTTAGGGAAGATGATTTAAGGGTAGATGTCTTCTTGGTTATGCTGTGAGTTCAATGATCTGAGAGACAATCTAACTGGAGAGACTGCAACTGCCTGTCAGCTGATGGATGAAGCTGATATAATTAAATTCAGGTCATCATAATGTGGAAAGAGTTTCATTGAGATAAATAGTGTCGGCATACCTCAGTCTTGTGCACTGTTGATTAGACATCCCCTGAAGTTCTAATCCAAGCCCTTGTTGTAGCTGAAGCTCTGTGGAGTGACTGAAAAGGCAATCATACTTAAAAATTGAACACCCTTAGTGAATTAGCAATGGTTTGCCCATAAATCATCCATACGAGCTTTCTGCAATGTTCCTGGTCCTTTCCAGCTTCTGTCCACAAAATACTGAAGTTTGAACCTGTTTGGTAGAAATGGGGAAGAGTTGTGGGAGCTGTGCTTAAAATCTGAGTTTGCTCTAACTTCGGCAGTACTTTTTTTTGCAGTACTCCTGCATTTAGGATGGAAAACAGGGGAAACTCCAAGGTCTGTCTGACTGTTGTGAGTGCTGAACAACAATCAGGGCTTGTTCTCAAGCTCCTCATCGCTATTGGGCTGATCAGTCTGGCAGTGGGGAATTCTCAGTGTGCCAAGGGAAATGAAGTTGGACATGGAGAAACTCCACTCTCTTGGCACTTAACTGGCTCCAGCCCTGCAGGGACCTTGTCCAGTTCTCACAAGTTCAAGCACTCTGTGATGAGAAAGGCTGGGTGAGGGCCAGCATCGTCCGAGAATCAGGACAGGCTTACTAGCATCCCATCCCATCCCATCCCTTCTCCTGGGCCTAGCGTATCTTGGAACAGGGAGAAGTCTGACCCCCTCCTCAGAAAGCTCATGTCACTTCTTCCATGTCCTGGGTTGGCTGAGTCCCTCCCGAGTGAGCAGGCAGGTCAGCTTCACACACTGCAAGCCATTTTCTCTGGGATTTTCAGAGAGAGTCTGTGTTTCTGCTGAATTCAAAGCAGCTGGATAGCCAGGAAAAAAACATTTCTTCTTGTCCCTTGTGTCTGTCTAGATCTGGCAGTCAGTGTTTTAGCACATTATTATCTTTTAATTCCTATAGTTATTGGGCATTGTCCAATTCATAAAATGCAGACTTATTTGGATCTGGGGTAAATGTGGTGAAAAGGTGAAGAAAGACAGCTGAGGGGAAAGGTTCTCATTTTTCCTAAACTATAGATATTTATTTCAGGTTTGGAATAAGAGTTTCAGTTGATTCTTTTGTTATCCAAGTGCTATGAGGGGGAAAAGGAGTTGAGTGGGGCAATTTCACAGAATTTATTTTATTGCAATTAATGTAAATTTTTAAGTCTTTATTCTGGTATTGAGAAATAAGCAAGATTTAAACTGGGGGAAAATACCACTTCCCTGTGTAAAAGCTCTCTTTCCTGGCCCCATCCCCAGTCCCCTCTCTGTACACCACACTTCAGTTCCTTGATGGGACAATGGACATCACAGAAGAAGGTGGTCACTGTGTGGTTCTCCCTTTTCTTTCACTGCTCCTTGTTTCCCTGCACAAATGCTCTGATGAGGTTTGTCAGTGGGCCACAGTCCCCACAGAGCTGTACCTGCTCCTGAGATACTCCTCACCCCTGCTCCAGCCTCCCATTTTCCTTTGCCTCGCTTTGCCTTGGATTGGTCTCTTGTTTCTTCTTTTTCTCCAGCATCTCCCCTGCTCTGGTGTCTCTCTTGCCCTTGCTTGTTCCGTGCCAGCTCTGGCATCTCTCTTTCTCTGGCATCTCTTCTTGTTTAGTGGCTGCCACCTTTCTTAAATATGTTTTTGCAGAGGCACCATATGCTCCTCTCCCTGGTTTGCTCTTGGGGCACCAGTGGGTCCGTGTTGGCTGTTGCAAAGCCAGCTGGAAATTCCTGTGACCAGCACAGGGCAACCCCTCATCCCCCACACAGGTCACCCTGCAGCCCCTTCTCCTGCCAAAACCTTACAGTTACACCCAATATAGTGAATCATTCCAATTATATCTGTATTTAGTGTATATTACACAGAACTCTGTGAGCACATTAATTCTTTACTTCAAGTGCATCTGGCTATGGTGCTCAGCACCTTTCAGAGTTGAGCCCTGAGTGAAAATTACGATGATTGTAGCAATTCTGTCTAATAATTTATTTTGCATGTACACATACTTAACATACTTTATTTTCTGGCAAAGAAACCTGGGAAGTATCCATAAATAAGAGCAAATAAATTAGAATATGTAAAGCAGTTTAACACAAATGTGAGTATTTTTGAGATTTGGGGAAGCATGGCTAATTTTCAACATTAATTTTTCACAATCCTCTAACTTCTGCATCTGTTCAGGAATTTCAAAGGCAGTAAGCATCACTGACATTTCTGATTTAACCAACAATAAGAAATTTATCCTATGAGCATATATGTTATTACACACATATGAAGGACCAGTTTATAAGGTGGAAATCTGGGTTATTTGATCAAATCAGACTTGAATTTATGTTGAACACAACCAAATTGCTAGGTCCATATGTAAACAAACACCTAAACTCTTTCTGGGTGATGAGGTACCTGGGTGTAAGATATGCATTCAGCAAACCTTCTGACCTACTCTCATCTCCAGTTGCTGGAAGCCTGTTTCTAAGTTCCAGTGATCCTCTCTGGTGTCCACTTTTCTCCCAGCCACTCGGATTATGGTGCAGTCTGTACCTGACAAGGAAAAAGGAGTTTGTGAGACCTTAATGAAGGCAAAAAGGCACAAGCTATGTGTGTGCCCCACATGCTCTTTATTTTATAGCTGTATATTTCACAGCTTTTATCTTTTATTGTTCCAAGGTGGGTATAAAAAGTTAGACCTGCAGAAGGGCATAAGCCACCACAAGGCACTTTAGGTGATAAAGTCTGGTATTTAGAGCCTCAGCCAGAAAATTACTGAAAAATTACTACCGTTGCTGCTCTTCACTGCTCCTGCACATGGCACTGGTGTTCACCTCACCCTCCCTGTCTGTGTGGGCAGCCAGGGAACAGCACAGGCAGTCACCAAACCACTGTTCCCTTCCCTGGATATCACCCTTAGAAGAACCAACTTGATAATGCCATAAATCTTGAACTACCTGCCACTAGCTCACAGCATTATCTATGCCACTGAAAAGTGGAGTTCAGTACCTGCCAGAAATCTTGATTATTGCCACCTGAGCAGTCTAAATCCTCAAATCATTTGCCTTAGAAAGATAATATGTACATATATGAATACATGGGGGTTTAAAACTCCTGTAGATTTAAACTCCTATGTCCCTGCTCATTGAAGAGGGGTTGGATTACCTTTAAAGGTGCTTTCCAACACAAACCATTCTATGAGTCTGTGATTTCATATCTGCTGTGGTGGAGGCAGTTGCATGCAAAGCTAGCGCAGCTCTATTGTCCCAAAATAGCCCTATCCATGCTGTTACTTATTTTAGGAACACATATGGCCTCTCTTTCTTTAGCATCTCATCATCTCACAGTCCCTTTGAGACTTCTTTGCTATTGTCTCCCATTTTGCACATGGGGGGCTGAGACACCGAGATGGGATGACTTAAAATAGTGCGGGGCCCTTTGCATTCCCAAGGAGGAGTTCTGCAGATAATACAAGTATTGCTCTCGTGCCTGTGGCAGGATAAGGAATGGACCCTGGCCTTCCCAAGTCTGAACTTGCTGCTTAACTGCTTCACCACACTTTTTTTGTGACAAGCCATTCTTTCATTTTAAACACACATTTTGGCTAGCTAGCACCTAGACACCTTCTGAGTGATTTTCATCTGCAGGTACAATATCAGCTTTAACAGAGGTGTTGCAGAAAAGCATCCTAGTTACCCTGGTTAATTCCAGTGTAGAGAGTAATAGACCCTTCCTGACTAAGAAATAATAGGGAAATCATTCCTCCCCTACTCCACATACATTTGCAGATGAATCCACATAAGCATTTTAACTCCAGATAAAAATCCTTGATCCCATCTTGGGCCTCCCATCCTCGGCCTTGCAGTGGAGTGTCAGTTCCAAAAATGGTGTTCTGCCTTAGGCAATCTGACTTGGGGAGCTATAGACCTAATGAAGCACAGGATCAGCCAGAATTTCTGACCTCTGTTTCCCCTTCCTTCGAAGTCCAAGGGGCCCCTGAGCTCTTGCAGAGCTCTCTGCCCCCGTGTCCCATTCCTTTCCTAGCAGGACAGCTGCAGAGCTCTCTGTGGAGCAGGACCCCTGTGCAGGCGTGTGCCTGCACTTTGCTGTTAGCTTTCTGTGAGAAAAGTGCAGCTCTGGTTGGCAAGTGCTGGCCAGGGGCCTGGTGCTCCAATTCCCTCCCTCTGTGCACCAGGGACCTGGACTGCAGCCACATTCTCACATCCCCCAGACAAGGGAGGGCTACTGGCCTCGGAGAAAATGCTGGCCACAGACCTGGCTTTCCATGTCTTTTCTATGAGAGAAGATCACTTGAGGCCAGGTCAGTTTTATTCTGAATTAAAAATAAGACCTAGAAACCATTGACTTATTTATTTACAAATAGTCTAAAATAGAATCCTCTGGATGTGTGTAGCACTCCCATCTTTGTATCAGAAAGCACTTTGGAAAGCATTGAATTAATTAAGCTTAAGAAACACTCCAGGGATACAGAAGTATTATTATCCATATTTTAAAGATGAGGAAATGGAGACAGTAAGAGGATAAGGGACTGGTGTGTGAACACAGGCTGAGTCACTTGTAAACTCAGAAATTAAACTTAAATTCAAGTTTTTATATCCTTTCCCTCTTGCAATTGGAATTGGCTAGAAAATGGCAGTTTTCATCAGTGAAAACATATACCACTTTCTGTTATAAGTAAATTAAGTTGGAACATTTTATAGATGGGAATATACCTAAAATTTTCTGCTATGTTCTCCACAAACATCATTCAGTTCTTTGGTATCCTTAAATCTGAAGTGTATACTCTTGTCTAGGCAGTGAAAAGAGAGTTAAGGTACAACTTTCCTCAGTTCTAAATAATAGCATCATGTTCCTCATAATAAAAACAAACCAGATTAAAGTTTATATAGGTCCAGAAAATTCAATTAACACCTGTCAATGGTGAATATAAGAACAATGGATGCTTATTTCCTCTTGTACCTTCGATTTCTAACTTGCTTACTTCCCAAGAGGTACCTTCTCCTAATGACTTTCCTTGCTCATGTTTCAAGAATTACACTAAGCTCTTTTTGGCCTGCTTATCATTGCTTATAGTAAAAATCCCCAGGGGCATATTAATTAAAGCTAGAAAATAGAAGCAAATTTCCAGTTATCCCAGTTGGGAGGTTCTGGGAAAGTGTCCTCAGAAGAGTGGTGGTGGCAAACAATTTTGCTTATTATTAGATTATGCTTGGTAATTTTATGGAAGAGATTTTGTGATGTAGTTTCTATGATAAAGAACCTCAAATTCAATGACCCAGGAGATCTTTTCTACTCCAATGATGTCAACAGAAAATGTTGCTGATAAAGCAGGACTTGGGAAAGGAGTTAACACATTTGCTCAGATCAGAGTTTTTTCAGGTGTTTTGAGGTGTGGTGCTGAGCAGCTGCTCTTGTCTGTAAAGAAGAGAGATACATTTAAACCATGGGAACCAAGGACAAGTCCTGAATTCTGGCTCTGAGTTTCCTGGCACTGCCTGGACTATATGTGGAGGGCAGATTTGGAAGCTCTCGTCCCTCCCTGAGCCCTGCATGAGCCCTGGCTTGCATGAGCAGTGGGGCAGGGATTCATTCCTGGTGGTCTCCAAGAGGTCCCTTGGGAGCAGCTGTGAAATCACACTGTGATGGTTTGGTGCATGAGAAATGAGAAAATACCATTTTTGCACAGCCTCTGTTCTGTACTGCTTCTACATTTGAACAGTTCTCAGTTTTCTGAAACCCATAGAGAACACCAGTCAGATTAACACTCAGGGCATGAGCAATGTATGCGTTGGGGAAGTTATGTTCAGTGTCCAAAAGCAAAAATTAATATTAAAGAGAACAGTGTAAGGACCAATGATTTTTGGATTTTTAAAAATAATTATTGCCTTAGCGATCTCCCTTTTCATTTTGCTAATTAATTGATGTCCTTCTGCTAATGTGTATATAGAAATAAACCACATATCAAAATAAAGATTAGGAGATTATTATTGCCTGTTATAACATAAGTGCTGACAGTATTAATTTCACCTAAAAATGCTGCTACTCTTCTCACCTTCGTTAGCTTTGTTCATTTGACTTAGCCTAATGGTAGAATGAAGCTGGTCCATGCAAATGGCATCATTCTATAATCAGACTTTTACTGTTTAAAATGAATTTAAATTAAATGTTGAAAAAAGCTTTTCAGTGTCATCCTTAACTGTGGAAGTATTTCATTCGTGTTGAACTAGATACCTCAATTAGAAGAGAAAGCGTTGCCAAATGAGTTGGATTGTGGGCTAGACCCAACCTGTAAAATCTGGATTTGAATCCAGATTTTAAATGCTAGAAAGTGTCACATTCCTGTCTTCATACAAAATCTATTAATTTGTGGCTCTTAGAGGAAAAAAAAAAAAATGCTGCTTATTGTGAAAGCTATCAGAGCCTGACCCAAGTGGTCAGGCTTCAGAATTTGATCCAACACGTTAGAAAAATAGGTTCTGTGCAAAATGCAATGCCAGGTTTAAATGTACCAAAGGTTTGAAAGTTTTTGTGTAATGTTTGGGGTTTGAATCTAACCCTATGGGTCCATTAGTAAATGGCTTAACTTTACAGTTTGAGGACCATCTGTGTTGTGGTGAAGGGTAGCTAAAGGCAAAAAATGACCTGTATTAATCTAAAGTTCAAAGCCTGAAATCCACAAGTAGGGGAGAGGAAAGATGTCGTTTTCTCCATGGTAACATGGATGTGTACGCACCTTTTCATCTGTGAAATAGAGAATGGCTTTAAATGCTTTGGAGAATCCTCCCCACTTTGGGAACGTCAGGGCTTTCTTTTTGGAACAGTGGGCACAGATCCGTTGATTGAACCATCTTCCACCATTTCTCATTGTTAACCCTTCATAGCTTCCATTCATGTTGGGGGTGTAGAAGCATTTCCCTCTGAGTCACTTGACACTTTTTTCCCAGCTGGCAGCTTATGTAGCTGAATGCTCCAAAAGTAAATATGATTTCTCTAGCTAGCTGACCTTTCCCTGAGCGAGATCACAGGAGGGACCATGCTGTTACTCTGCATGCTGAAGCACAGTGAAATACTCTTTTATCAAATGACGAGGACAGGATCATCAACACATCATTTTATTTTGCAAATAATTCCATCTTTTCTGTGCAACTTTCTCTGAAGCTAAACCAATTGTTGATGTTCAACATGGCAATTTGCACATGGAAAACAATAAAGACTTATTCATCAATTTGGATGCAAAGTTTATGTTATATGTACTGTGTAGTGAAACAAACATCACAGTTCTTTATGTACTCTCTTTTCTTTTGTTCTGTAAGGTCTTGAGCTCCAATACTGCATGCTTAAGGAAGTAGTTTGTGAGCACAGTATGTTTATTTACACTGGGTAAACGTGTTGGTGCTTTTGCAGTTGTAGTTATTTTGTGTTTCTGTAAACCAATGCGTCTGTAAATACAGCAGCTCACCTACATCAGGCAGACTGGCAAGAGCAAGACCTTCCATTCAGGGTATCTGCTGTCTTTTTTGCTCAAATAACCCTGCAGTCTACTGGAATGTAAGCTTGGCTGGCATTCGTGCTCATTCCCAGCAGAGGAGATGCTATCACAAGCCTTGTTTCCAGCAGCATTAGTTGGCAATGCTGCCTTGTAATCTCCTCCCTGAGGCTCAGGCTCCCTTTCATTAAGCCCCACCAGATACCTTCTTGAAAATCCCAGTTGTGCTACTCTTGATTCCTTATTTTCAATGAGCTGGAGTGAAGCTGCTGGCCAAGGGGAAGCCTGTGTTCCTGGAGTCAGGGGTCCAGAGCCCAAACATCCCAGCAGTGCCATCGAGTAATGACAAGAGGCTTGGCATGCATGCTGCCTTGGATTATTCCTCATTTATGCCAAATCTGTTCCAAGAGATGGCTGGCTCCCCCATCACACTCTGGGAGCCAGCCACTTGGAGAGTGGTTTCAATAAAACCACATCATCTCTTTTGAAGGGAATATTCCAGTTCATTGGCTTTTTGGTTTGAGAATTCAGCTGTTACTTCTGGATCCTCTGCCTTCAAAGAGCTATGGGGGATAGGATGGTACATCACATCATATAGAGGCAAAAAATGGGGCATTCATATTCTTCAGCTCTAAGTCTTTTAATAAACCACCATCACATGTTTTTATATTACTTTGACGGTTTTGTCCTATTTTCTGCTTCTTATGCGTGTAGCTATGTGCCAAAGACCCAGAAAAAATACTCCATTTATATCAAATCTGATCCTCCCATGTGCTGAGTACTTATTAGCTCACAGGCATTTTTCCATTATCACCAAAAGAGATTTATGTAGGGATATTAGTCTGAGCAACTATCAACATAATGTCTGAGGTCCTAATAATGAAAACATTACAGGTGAAGCAGGTAGTAATTTTTTCACTTAAACTCACATGACACTTCCCATTATAATTTTTTTTAGACCTTTTACCAAACTTTAATTGTCAGAGTTGTAATTTTCTATTCCACATAACCTAAGTTGATTCTATTTTTTTTTCTTTTTTTTTCCTTTTTTTTTTTCCCAGGGATGAAGAGGTTTCATATAAGGTAGCCATTTCTCAAAATTAGGCTTGCTGATTTTGAGAAAAAAACCTTGGTTTTGTCTATGTCAAGTAAGAACTTCAGGAGGAACATGGTGTTAAATTGAGAAGGTGCTTCCTCTGGGAAGTTGGATTTTTTATTTTGCTGTAACAAAGAGTCACATTTAGCCAACTTACAATCATGTAAATATTTTGTATTTTGTATCTAAGATGTTCTGGAGTGTAAAAGGATATGCAAAGTTGAATTTTTCTTTTAAAATATTCAGTGAGATTGCTTTGCTTTTTCTATGACTGGGGTAAATAAAATGCTTTTTCTGCTTCCTGGAAACTCTGGCCTCCAGTGTCCAAAAGATAAAATCGGTAAGAATAACATGAGCATTTAGAATATGAAGATGTCAAAATTTTAACTTATATAAAGATCAATACTTGAAATCGATGTTTCAATATATACCCCACCAAATTAGTGGTAGATCTGAAAAAATAATCCCAAAGATGGTATTATGATGAATTACAGTTTATCAAATACCTGGGAAGAAAATGTTCAGGAGACCCAGCACTGACCAATCAACTAGAAAGGTGACTGCAGTTGAGTGTTGTAAGGGCTGGCTGGAGAGAAAGGAAAAGGGAAGAGCAGAGGTCAATAAAAGTCCTTACTCTTTAGTTGCTTCCTTTTCAGATATAATAAATCCCCAGGTTGCATCAGGCTTGCCTTTGTCCCATCTGTCCCCACACTAAAGAGGATTTTGTGGCACTCCTTTTGGGCATTGTAGCCAAAAAGAGATTTATTTCTGATTATGTGCTGTTTCACTGCTTCTCCTACTGCTTTCCATCTCTGTTGGCAATCACATTTCCAAAATAAAGCTCAGTGTCTTTAGCTGCCACAGGTGGGACTGTTTCTTCATCGTGAGAGAAGCTCCTACCAGAGGCCAGGAGCTGCTTCTTCGGTTGCTGCCCAACATCTTCCATGTGCAACACTCCAGAGCTCATGCACAGCCATCCAGCTGAAATCTGCCTAATGACTCAATCTGTGCCTGGACATTTCTGGCAGAGCTGTAAAACCATCTTTGCAAATGTGCTGTATGAGTTTGTTTACTTGGCACAACACAGGGCCAGAGAGACACCCACAGTGGTTTCCAGTGGGGCTGGTTGGACCAGGTGGAGCTTTGCTGTAGTGCAGCTCTGCTGCCCCTTCTCCCTCAGGACACTGATGCCTGGATTAGCAGCAGAAGGAGCTTTAAAAGCCTCATGAGCTCCTGCAGAGCTGGGGAGTGCAAGGGGTACCTCTTCCTGTCAAAGAGTGTGGTTCTCTACTGGCAGGCTTGACCCTTTGGGGAAGAGTGAAAGTGCTGCCTGCTAAAGTCCTGTGCAGAGAGAGGCAGCTTTTGTTCCTGCTGAGCATTCCAGGAGAGCCCATTGGATAGAAGTCATTGAGGCAGGGAGAGCTGGTATCCATGGGCACCCGTGTAGACTGTAAATGCATCTTCTGGCCACCTTCAGCACACCCTACTCCTCCTTGGCTGGCAGGTGGGTGTTTCCCAGTCCTTACTGGATTCTGGAATGCTGTCAGACTGGGTTTCACATGGATAGAGAGCAGCCTAAATGGGATTTCAGCACAAGGGCACTTGTTAGCACAGACAGACACTGCAGTGGGGTGGGCTGAAAAATAATCTGCCTATTAATCTCCTGCACACTCTCACTGTCCTGTCTGATGTCTGAGGAAACTACTGGACAAGATCCCCATTTCACATGGAGTTTGCTCTCTTTTAATTGTGGGAAAACCCCACTTATCTGCAAATCAAATGCAGTCTGACATTTTCACTTCCTCTTTTACTGATTTATTTGCAAGAAGAGATCATTCTCACTTTCAGAGCTGAATGCTACAGCACCAGAGAAAGTTTAAGTTGCACTCTCCCTGGTTTTGCAACCTTAAAGTTATAAGTGAGTTGTAGGCTTCTTAAATAAAACAGATGCTGCTGTAAGGTTGAAAGCAGAAGCTGATTTCGAGGGTTGCTTCCTCAGATAATGAACTGCTCCTCTGCAGACGTCTGTCTCTTGTACCTGAAGCTGGGACTCTCAGAAATCACATGCACTGGAAACTTGGAGAGGTAAAAGTAATGCTTCTCCTGGATTCCATAATCACAAATGGTGTTTTCAGTGCATCGCGGCGTTTTGTTTTCAGTGTTTTTAAAACTGATTTGTTCATAATATTTTGTATCTCTTAAGCTATTACCCCTCCTTTAATTGCCCACGCATTGCTCTCCTAAAAACAAGAGAATGTAAAAGTCAACGCTGTGCTGTGTAGAGAAGTGTTAACTGAGTGTTAATGAGCTGCCATGTCGGCTCCAAGCCATCTCTGGAAGCCAGCACAGTAAAACACATTTTAAAGGCTATCAAGTCCATTTCATGGCTGCGAGTCCTGAGCATGTTTTGCAGGGAAGTGGATGTCCTTGTTATCTAGATGCCAGTTAAATGCTGCCAGCTTAATGTGTGCACGGGAGAAGCTGCGTTTCTGTGTCTGAAGAGATTCTGTTACTGAACACACCCCAGCTAAGCACTGCTCCTCATCTGCACCACATCTGCAACCTGAAGAACAGTAAAAGCTTTTGGTTCAAGAGGAGGCAGCGGGAAGTGCAGAGACCACTGGGTGCTTGATGTGAAGCGGCTACAGAACACAAGGAGAGAATGGCTGGCATGTGGTGATGGCTAACAGCCTTCAAACACATCTAAAAAGCTCTTTTGTCTCAGTGTGGAGGAAACATTTCTTCAGCTAAAAGTGAGCCATGGAAATTCTGGAAACGATGATAGTGGAATTACAAAGAAGCCCCATTTACGAGCAGTGTCCCCTGCACATTCCGCTACTGACAGCCCTGTTCACAACGCGGCCATTCTGCAAAGCACTGTGGAAGGCAACCATGGCTATATTCTTGTGAATATCTTTTCTCTTCACTTTTTTATTAAAGTGGGAGAGGTGATAGTAGTAACTTCACCAGACAGTAGAAAAATAATGTAGGGATAGGCAGTAACAGAAAGGAAGGACAAACAAGTTGCTCTTCCTGTCAGGAGGAATTAGGTAGTCATTGAGCAGGATGGCAGTAATTGCCCTTGAATCTCTTTTCAATACCTGCTCTTCCTCTTTCTTTACAGTGCTCACCTAAGATGTTGATGAATGTGCTTGAAGGATGTACACAGGGTGAGATTCTCCCTCTTTCACTGCATGAGTGAAACTCATGAAACTCCTCTCCCTGGGGAAGAGCTCATCGTCTTTGGAGAAGACTAACCAAATACAGACACTTGGTGAAACTGATGTACAGAGCTGTCAAATCTCAGTTTTGTTGTCAGCATCACTCACAACATCATGGCACAGTGAGCTGTGGGTCACATATTCAGTCTGCTGCCACCCATATCCATTGAGGTAAGGGAAGGTCACGAGAAGGTGTCTGAGTAAGCTGAGTAAGTGCCTCTGCCAGCTTGTGTCCTGCTGAGAGGTGAAGAGTATTGGCTTGGGCTCAGCTGCATGAAAATACAACCATGTTGGTTCTCTCTGTTACAGTACATGTTTTCTATACATCATAACACCTCAGGTCTTCAGCATCCTAGGGTTTGATGTCCAGTGCTCAGTTGAATAGGACCCTTCAAGTGACAGGGGAAGCTGAAGGAATTTGTGTTTGGAAGTTGGAAGGATCAAGAGCTGAGCTGTATCATGTGTGAGCTGACTTCTCCAGCCCACTCTGAGTAAGCAGACGTGGGATGTCTGCCTAAGCTCCATGACTCTCTGAATAGCCTTCCTGGCTCAGTGCCTAACTTAGTTGGCAAGTTTTATTTGAGACAACTTGCCTCTTAGCATGCTTTTGCTGCTACACTGCTAGCAGGAATACCATTGCAAAATTTTACCTCTCTTCTGTGAAGTAGTTAAGCACAAATGTATCTGACATTGAGTATTTAAACTTGACTTTGGTGCCTATTCAGACCTTGTTATTAAGATTATTGCATTGGGTTTTGAGTTTGGTTTTTTTTTCACTTTCTTGCTGTATATCCATCAACAAAATAATTTATATTCAAACACTTCCAAGGAAAGGGAGCTTTGAAAAAAGGGTTGCAAAATCTGAGATGTAAAATCCTAGATAAATACAATTACTGAAATTCATCTTTTCCATTGGGAATGGATATGGTACTATACCAGTCTGGGTTGAGAAAACAACACCCATTATGAAATCTTTCCAGAAAATGAAGGATTAATCTTTCTTTCCCCTTTAAGGAAAAAAAATAATTCCAGCCGGAAGAGCCAGTCGTTAATTCTATGTCAATCAGAGATTTCCTACAGAAAACAATGATTGAAGATTGCTTGTACACACACTGGAGAAATTGGTATCATCTGGAGGACAGTAAATGAAAAATATTTATCTGCCTTTTGGCCCTTTGGGCTATGATTTTTCCTTACCATCAAACTGTAATTCTCAAATGATTTAAGAAAATAAAGCAGTTAGGAGTATGATTCAGAAATGTATTTAAGTAACTGTATGCACCTTACTGGAAACAGCTGGATATGATTTCAAGGAATCGTTTTATACCTGTGCATGGGCACAGTACTGAATTAGGCCCTCAGGCTCATTTACATAGGGCATTCAACTTAATTAGTCCAAATTCACTTAAATTAGTAATTGAAAAATGGATTAAGCCCTATACAAAGCTGAATTAAGACTACTTTAATTTTGAAAAGTCTTTACAGGGTTAAATGCACTTTAACTAATCTGCTTTAAATTAAGCCCTTAGTTAATTTGGATTAATTTTCCTGAATATCTTTGTGAATACCAGCTCAGAGTTAGGATCCAGTCCTGCAAATACTCACAGAAATACCTCATATTATAGGAATTATTGCAAGAGTAGAAGTTAAGAATGTGCATAATGTTAGGTATGCAGCAAGGTCAACACAAGCGTAAAGGGCTTGTCTGGAATCAGCAAAGAGTATATAGTCAGATTACTTGTTTCTTAACTGCTTGAACACATGTACAAATACTTGGGCTTGCAGCCTGCTTGATATCTCCAGTCTCACTGTAAATGGACTTGGAAAGCTATGCTGGAGTATTTGCTGCATGTTAATTTTGTATTGCCTTCTGATGCTCTGATTTTGTGATAACAGAACATTTCACTTCCACATCCCGACTAGTGATGAGCTTAAGTAATTTTAGAAAGCAACAGCCAACCTTTTGACCATGTTCTTGATGTGATTGATGTATTCTTGGCCTGTTTGCTGTGTTGGATGGAAAGGATGATGTCTGCTTCCATTCAAGTCAAATACGAAGTGTTTCTATTGAGAATGTCGCAACAGAAGGATTCCCATGCATAATTTTTGATTCAGAGTTCATCAGTAAGGAGCTGATGTCAAAGAATTTGTTGCTAGCTAGTTTTGCTTTGAACATTAACATCATCTTTTCATGTTTGGACTTAAAAGGGGTATAAGTTCTACAGTCAGGGGTGCTGGGCAAAAAAATTCTTTCCTATTTCCAACAGGTCACAGAGAAGTCCAATAAATTGATGTTTTTCTAGAGCAGGAGGAAGCTTCTCTTCCTTTTTCCTCCTGAAGGAACAGTAGGGAGCATGAGGACTCATCCTCTGCACCCATCTGAAGACTCCCTTGCCTCGAAAGGGAAAAATGTTCCCCTGTGCCTGTTCTTGGAAGTGCATCTCCCTGACTTTCAGATTTGGGCTTGCCAATGTTGTCCATGCTCCTCACGTATGCTGGGAAAGTGGGGAGTTCACAGTAATCTTTAGGAATTACTTTTCCCTCCTCTTCAGGTGGCAGAGCTGCTGCACTAACCTCAAGGCAAGAGAGTTTGCCATCCTGTGCTTTTGGCCACTCCTGATCTTTGTGGCAAAGCACATTCAAGGAAATCATATTCTCACAGGTATATTCTATTCACAGTACTGAATTAGGGCCTCAGGCTCGCTGACTTAGGGCATTCAACTTAATTAGTCCAAATTCACTTAAATTGGAAATTGAAAAATGGATTTGGCTTTGTACAAAGCTGGGAAAGATGGGAAAGAATGCCATGCTCCTGGCTGAGCTTGAGGGCACCTTTGAGGGTGACTCCTCCCAGGGAGGAGAGTGGAACACGCCAAGCCTTGCAGACTGGTGTGTGGGTTTTTATCTTCTTTTCTGTTAGAGCTGGGATTAAATGCTTGAGAGAAGGATTTTCGTGTTCAGACTCAGATGTTTATTAATTCTTATTTATAGTACAGTCTCACAGGTTGTGAGTTCTAGCTAACAAGGTAGAAAATGTCTCTATCTCTTTCCAAGGTCTTTTAAGCACAAACTGTCCAATTATGAAATGACACCTGAATTATTTTTACTTTTAACCCAATAACCAACCGCCCGTGATCCACAATGCAGATTATTCTACCCAATTACAAGATACCACCCAAAACCATGAAGAAGGTGAAAAGGAAAGACAGCCTACGCCCTAAAACCTCCATGTTGCTTTATACATATTACTGTAGTCTAAAACCTTAATCTCTAAATTTTCCACCCTGTGATATTACACACTTCTATTCAAACTACACACCCATAATCCCAGTGCTGTCACTCAATTTTGGAAGCCTCTTCCACAGCCTCAGGTCAAATGTAGTGTTTCCTTGCAGGTGAGTACCTGTCAGCACAGAAAGTCTAAAACTCTCAGTACCCAGGTTCCAACACTGGTGGTTTCCTGCAGGTCCTGGCAGTGATGCTGTCGCAGTTTGCAGGCAGTGTTACAGGTCTTAGGTTGTCCTCACAGAGAAAAGGATAGAAGCACAATTAAAAGCTAAATGGAGATGCCAGAGCACAGTTGCATAGGAATGATTTTCACAGCTATGGCACTGCAGAATGTATGTATATATATAACACTCATTCTAGTGAAATTGTAGCTGGCTTTGTATCAGAAATTGTATCAGTTAAGCTGTCTGAAGTATTTGAAGTCCTGTTCTGGCTGACAAATACAGTGCAATGCTGGCTCCCCAGCCTTTGATGTACTTGATGTGCATCAGGGGCTCTTTCTGGTTCCTGCCATCCCTTTTGGTTGTTTGAGCAGTTCTTTGCTTTTCTGCCTGCAGTTTTAGTGAGTTCAGCATGGTATGGACAGTACAGAGGTCATGTGCAGAGAAACCTGCACAGGGCAGCCAGGAGCAAAGGGAAAAGGAGAGAAGCAAAAGTCACCACCATCTGTTTGAGGTAAAAGAGAGGAGGATCTGTGGTACCTCGCTGCCTAGCAAGAAATGAGATTTGGCTCTGGTTGGTGCTTGTGTGGCTGCCAATGCCTCACCAACTGTTATAGGAAGGATCTTTCCTCCGCTCTGGCAATGAAGAAACCTGCTCCTGATTCCGTGAAGTTCAGTATTTTCTCTCTGGGATGAGGAGGGAATGAGGGGAGCAGAAAGCAGTTGCAGTGTCTCATATGGCCTGAATCTTGAGTATCAGCATCACCAGCATCTCCTTCTGTAACTGCTCACAGCTTGCAGAAGCAAACTACCCTAATGATTGCTTCTAATACCTGACAGATCCCAGACCTACCCAAATATGCACAGGGTCCATAATAATTTTATAGGAAGATATTGGCAGGAAAGGTGTTATGGGATGTTTCAATTTATGCTATCATGACAGAAAACATATATTTTTAAATGTAGTTCTGCTGCAGACTGATAAACAGCATGTGTTGTTTCCAAGTGAAGGTTTTCAGGGTAGGCAACAAAATCTGAAGCTCTTCTTGGAGAGTCTGTATTGATAAGCCACTTAGTCCTGAAAAAATATGGAGTGATATCCCACTTACAAGTGATAGTAAGGAGATTATAATGTTTCTGAATTTCTAGAGCCTACCAAATTCCCACCCCACAACCTCGTAGGCCATATGTATTTAACTTGGCTTACTTAAATGGAATTACAGAAGCCTACAATTTGCTACATTACTTCCTTTATAAAACCTGAAATGCTCACACGCTTTTTTTTTTCTTTGCTCTCTGAGAAACAGTTTTACTCTTGTGGATTTTGAAGGCTTTTTATGAAATTGATAATATAGGAGAAAAGATTATTTTTATAAAGCCAGGGTCCCTTGTGTTGCTCTGGTTTTGATTAGTGTGTGAGCTTTGAGACAGACTTCATGGTGAGTGACTTGTTTAAATGCTACTGAGTTTTTAATATTTCATTTGTTGCCTTTAGAGAAAGTGAGATGTCCATAGGAACTACGATTAACATTCTTTACTCTGTTCCCAAAGGTTTACTTCTGTGAGAGAGATTATTGATTGTGGCTCTTTGAAGGAGAATTGGCCAAAAATAATCCTTCTTGACAGGATTTCTTCTTGGGATAGGGCCTGAGAGGGGGCAGTTTAACAAAAATAACAAACACAGTTACAAACGAAACAGAATTTGTTTCAATCTCATGAAGGAATTCTGTGGATTTTGCTAGTTCTAATAATACATCACCTTGCTGTGCAAAGTCTGCCTCTCATCACAGGGTGGTAGGGGAAAAGCTGCTTTTTTCATACCAGGAGCCTTTTACATCAGCAAATACACAATAATATGTTCCTTAAGAATTGGTGTTTTGTTAGGTTGACAGAGGAAAGAGGGGAATTAAAGTTCTCCGTCTAAGGACAAAGTCTACTTTCATGAATCACAAATTGTGGTAGATTGGTAGAATTGGCCTCTGAAGCAGAGGCACAATGTTCAGAGCATTCCATTCATTTTCATATGTCATTATGTGTCTGCACTGGAAATTGTCTTGAGGGGTCTGTTCAAGGTAGACAGAGTTCTTCCTTAAAAAGTACACAATAAAATAGTGGGGAGTAGAGAGGATTGTGTTTTTTTCTTCAAAAGACTCAGAGGACTGGCAGAATGGTGAGCAAAGTCAAATCCTTTGAGACAAAAGGAGATACAGCTTCCTAATTTCTTAACATGATGTGCATTTCTGAAACAGCAAAATCAGGAGAGACTGTGGAATTAAAATTCTGACCTCTGGGTCCAAGAGGTTTAGCTGGTCCTGAGCTAGATTAGCACCATTATAATGTTTTCTTTAGACTTACAAATACTGCCTCAGATACTAATCTTCCTCCCCCTAGCCTTTTCAATTATCTGCAATAGATAGCACCAAAAAAAAAGTGCTGCAAATCTTAGGCTATTTTAAGCTTTTTGTGACACCCACCAGGAGGAAGAAAGGAGGAAATCCAGGCAAATGTGGAGGTGTAGTTTCCTCAAGTTGAGTTTATGTAGCTTCTGTGAGAATCAAACACTGCTGTGAATAGAAGGACAACCCGAAATATCAGTTCTGTGCCCTGGAAGGGCTCAGGCTCTGCACTGGACTCCACGATCCTACACAGATGTCAGCTTGGGCATCTCTGGAGTTGTGCTGCAGGAACCACTGTTTTCTCAGAGCAGATCACAAAAGGTGCCAGTAACAGTGGCAAGTCATTGATTGCAGGCTCTGAGCTTCATAATTTTCAAAGATTGCCCTCCCAGTGCAAAAGCCTCTGAGTGAAAAAGCTGTGCACTGTGGGTTCCTCACACTGTCCTTTCCATGCAAGGATGGGTTTCTAGGAATTTGCTGAACATTATGAAGAAATTCATAATTCAGAGAGCTGGAGAGACAGAATGTGGAGGGAACATCTTCTTCATAAGCTCTTATTTATTAGGAGGACTGTACACTATTAGTCTATTACAGTCCTACCTATTGCAGGCTCTGCAAAAGCAGGTTTTTGTGATTAAAACCCATGTTTCTGAGCACATATATTTTAAGTAAGAAATTGTCCAGTGAACATCACTGGGTAGTTATGATAAAAAATGAGTCACTCCCACATATCCAATAAGTGCAGTGATTTCCAAACCCAGGCTTGCAGAGTTTTTTTTAAAGTAGGTATTTGTCTCTTGTTTGCATTGAGCTTGGTTAATGTTTACTCTCCTTTGGCATAGGAGCACAATGGAGGGAAGCAGATGCTCTGCATATATCTGAGGCCTTTTTGTTCCAGGTACACCAAAGAGAAACAAATCATTACTGTTCAAAAGGACAGATCACTTCCAGCAAAGGCCTCAGCATGCCATCATGTCTCTGCTCTTGCCCAGAAGTACTTGCTTCACCTGTCCTCACATAACCCATTTCTAAGTTGTTTCATGAAATCCTAGGTCTTATTTCTTTCTGATTCTTTGCTATTACCCTCACTCATTCCCTCACTAACTCCCAGTGCTTTTCATCCAATCCATGTTGTTTATTTTGGATAAATAACATCCAGCTATTCTGCTCACAGAGCTTTGTTCCATTTAACCTTTTCTTTCTCCATTATAACTTCCCTCTTTTATGCTTTAAATTGCTCCCCGAATCCTGTGGAAAAGTCTGTTGCAGGGAGGAAAAGGAATACTTTTTTCACCAAATCTGGGCTGTGGTGGGCAGGATGTAAGGGTTTAAAACTGCAGCAGCAGAAACCTCGTCCCAACCTCATGCTCAGGGGTCAGGACAGAAAGAATTAGCGTAGATTACTTAGGGAGGTAGGTCTTAAGAAAGAGAATAATAACTAAGAAAAAGAAAGACAGAAATGTTTGTAATATTAGATCCTGGTCCAAGTATAGATCTCTTGTGGTCTCCTCTTCAGCCTTGTTTTCTGTAAATCCAGAATTCATCCACAAATCCTTTTCAGCTTCTTCTCACCTGCTATGAATTCTTTTTTTGCACTTTCCCCCAATGTGGCCTGTTCAGTGTATCTTTTGTGGCATTTACTGTATCTATATAGTCATATGGATTTATTATTATAAATCCTTGCATGAGACTAACACTTGCAATACAAGGCTTTTATATCTGTGAGTAGCAGATCTTTGATTGATCAAGAAAATAGCAAGATATGTTACAGAAGGAAGAAAATCTGTCATTTGGTGGAGATATTTCTAGGCTTTTTATAAAATATTTGAGACTTTCAATCACTGGCAATAGAATTCTAATCTACTTATCTGTTTAAAAAAAGCATTTTAAAAAGACCAAATTAGCAAGATCCTTTTTTAACTTCTACTGACAGAACCCTTTACCTACATTTAACTTGAAATTTATTGCTTCAACATTTCTTATATTCTGAAGTCTTCACCTAAAGCTACTCCAGAGTATTTATGATTAAAATAATACTAGAATTATACTGAAGTATCAAAGAAGCAAGTGGTGACTATATTATATGCATATGTGCAATTTTAAAACTGTTATGTGTACAGAGTAACATGCTACTGTATGACAGCATAATGATGCATTGTATAGCAGTTAATAAAGGTACTATATTTTGCTGTGTTATTTTATTACATTTACAGAACATTTGTGTAAAGGTGATAATACCTATTTGATCACTGAATCTTGTTCCTGTCATCACTTATGCTTGGTATAAATATAATCCTTACTCCACTGAAAAGAAGAGGTTTTGGTCAGTTTTATCCAGATATTTAAAATCTATTTCCACTTGGACTTGGGATGAAAACTAAACTGAAATTAATTTTTCAGTGGGACAGAATGCCCTAAGAAATTCCAACTTGAAGTCTCTAATTTCAAAAAGTCCTCTTAAAAAGTTTGGATAGTCCTGGTCTGAAATGCTTGGTTTGCCCTTGGTGAAGGAAGAGGACCTGCTGCCACTTAGTTCTCTGTGACATTAATCTCAGTCTGCCTGGCAAGCTGTGGGACCCCAGGAGCTGAAGTTCTCTGTTTACCCCTTGGCTCTGGGGAGCATAGACTGGACCTCCTTGCAGTGTCTTGGATTCTGATGCAGTGAAAAACCAACATCACATCTCACATTACCATGGGGAAAGTGTAGCCTGGCCAACCTGTGACACTGTGATGTGTGCTGGCCTGGCTGGGTAAGGGAAGCACTCTTGGTTAAAAATGACTATTTTTGTTTTGCTTGTTGCATTGGTTATTTTTAAGCCAAACCAGCTCTTCAGTCAGGTTCACAGCATAAGCCCATGTGCAGCTGTTCTGGACAGTCGAGGCACAGCCTGGTGTGGGAGAGAGAGCAGTACAGTGAGGGAGCTGCCTGTACTGGCTCTGGAGGAAATGGTCATCAGACTATGGCAATGGTTTCCTTTCCTTCCAGCAGGCTGTTTGTAGAAGAGGTAGGGGGATGAAGGGAGGTTAACTTGAATTTGAACAAAGGCTGGAGTGCTAAAAGTTGACAATAAAGAAATAAATGACAACTTCTCTCTCATGCCTAATCCCATCCCACATCTTGAATGGACTTCGGAGCTAAGAGAGGATGTGGTGGTGGTGGTCTTTGATCACATTTTTACATTCTTGACATCTTGCAGGACACATTCCCTGTCACTGAGGAAGAGGGTGGCATACACACAGCATCAGTGGGCTTCTCAGTCCCACTGTAGGTCTGATGAGGTTGAAGTCAGTGTAGTGAACAAAGTGCATGAGAACAGCACAAACCATTTCTCTCATCTTGCTTTCCTTTGGCTTCTCAGTGTTGGCCAACAGCTGTGGAGACGAGATGATCTTTGGAGCAAAGGGATCTGGAGAAAGAAGCTCTGCTCCTAGTCCTTGCCTATGTTCTTCCCAAAGGGTGGGAAGCACAGAAAGAGAAAAACCTCCCAGAGAAGCGGCAACAAGGAATTGCCTTAAAAAGCCAACTCTGAAGTCTAGTTTAGTAAATATTTGCTTTTGTACCTTGAGGCCAATGATGTTTAAAATGTGAAAATATTTTTCTTACCCTGAGGCCAAAGGAGTTTGTGCTTTGATTTAAACATTCATTCTGGTTTGTATTTAAGCTACCACAAAGTAAACTATCACACAAGCAGGGCTCTCGAAAACACTCATTGTGCATCCACCCTCTGGCTTCTATTTTATCACAAGTGATGAAGGATTGGAATTTAATAAGGGATAAGCTGTAGAGCTGGCCCAGGGGGTTAGCACAGCCAGCTGGGCTCCCAGTGTCTGTAAAGGACTTTCGCCCAGCAGGTTTCTCTGAGGTTTGGAAATTCTGCAGCGTTGTACAGCAGTCAAGAAGCAGCACAGATAAGCTCCCTAGGGAGCCTCCCCCAGACCCTCACAGCCAAGGCAGATTGCTATTGAGAGAAACCTTTGGGAAAAAGAAATCTTTTCCAGCCAAATGGATCCCATCAAATAGTAATGTGTTTGGCCATTCCACTGAGTTCTCCTGCAAACCTGAAATGTGAGATCCATTCCTCATGCACAGTCCTATCTGCCTTTCTGAGGAGCTCCAGAGCAATAAATATGGGTTGCAGCCTTTGAGTTCCTCTGGGGTTTATTGACCTTAAAGAAATCCCTTTGACTTCAGTTGTGATGTCAGATGAGTGCTGTAATTTCAAAACCCTCTGTAAATGTACCTCTGCATTCGTAAGACAGTAGCCTTGTCTAAGTACCTGTGTGTCAAAACTGAAGTGTTTTATAGGTTGTCTGTCACCAGCAACTGTGGGACTGAGTCTCTTCATCTACTGCAGAATGCCTGTTTGTAAAATGGATGTTAAGTTACCTCAGGAATAGTTTTGCAAACTGATAAAATGTCTGCAAAATCTTTAAAAAGAAAGATTGCTCTTTTTTTTTTTTAATTAAGCTGTTTATCCATTATTCCAGTTCTTTGTACAATAAAAAAAAAAAAAAGGAAAAATGAAAAAACCCTTATCATTTCTCTACCATAGTTCTCAAAGCTTCAGTGTAAAAGCAGGTCTCTTACATTAACAGGAGGAAGAAGAAAGCAAGGAGAAGACTTGTACAGTGGTGAAGACTTTCACCATCACCAGACTCAGATTAAGCACTACACTGGGTAGCATTGGTGTTGTATCCCTTTTTAAATCCATGCCACTGAGAAATCACAGCTGGTCTCATACCAGTTGAAAGTAGATGCAGATGAACCCTCAAAAATTTTGTTTTAATTTTGTAGCATTACATTTTTCAGTCTAGGTGATTGCTGGCTTAAGATAAATGGATAGCAGCCATTCTTGAATTGGATTTGAAAGTGTCTGTAGTGGACAGAAAAGCCAATGTTTGGCTTTCTGAGACCACTGATGAAGATTTGTTTGGGAACCACCATAAGACATGGTGCTTTTAAAAGCCAGGCAGATGCAGGTGTGGGATGTAGCCCCAACCACACAGAGCATTCAGGCTGAGCACTCAAGGCACCTGGGTACATGAGAAGTTATTTCTGAGTATTACACCAGCTGTAGGCGTGTTGCTGTCTGTCTGCTGGATTTGGAGGCTGCTAACAAAGCCAGGAGAGAACGAAATACTGTTCTTTGGTGTCAGCTCACTATGAAGTGAAGAAAATGGAAAGGCACAGATTACACTACCTTACTTCAGCAATGATAGTTTTCAGTCTTTATAGAAATGCTTTATGAACTGCCATTTTGCAGATTTCTCTGACTGCCTGTGCCCATGGCCATACTTTTCTTTTATGGTGTATTGTTCTGCTTCCCTTCTTTTCTTCTTGCTGTCCTGCAGCAATTCTAATGTGTGCTGTCCCATGATTTGGAGGTTACATCTGCTGCCCATGAAATTTCAGGATTACAGGATCTGTACTATACTGAAAGATGAATTTGGAAGGTAACTGGCCAACAGATTGATTGTTAAACAGTGTTCAAAAGCTATACACACCATTTTAGGTCAATGTTAAAATTATCCAGTACCAATTGCTGTGGCTTTCCTTAGCCTCAGTCACTTATTTTAGTGCAGTTCAGAGGTACACCAAATCTTCTAATGCTGATAACCCAGAGGTTCTGAATGTAAGGACGTCACTGCAGTCTCAAATACCAGCGCATATTTATAGCATCTGTCTCAGCAGAGTTTCCTTTCTTCCCTACAATTATTTGAAGGCTGTAAGCCAACTCCAACACCCACAGAGAACTAATTTAAATCAAGATTTAAATCACCAAGTAGGAAATCTTGGTTTAAATAATACATTTGATCTCTTTTTGCTGTAGTAAGTTATGCTAGATATTTTTTTGAAATAAAAGTTAGCTTTCATGGGCTGGTAACCATTAGAACACCTAAAGGGGGCCTACAAGAAAGCTGGAGAGTGGCTTTTTACAAGGACATGTAGGGATAGGACAAGGAGAAATAGCTTTAAACTGAAAGAAGGTAGATTTAGATCAGATAATAGGAAGAAATTCTTCACTGTGAAGGTGGAGAGGCACTGGAACAGGGTGAGGCTGAGGATGCTTCATCCCTGGAAGTGTTCAAGGTCATGTTGGATCAAAGGAGAGACCTGGTCTAGTGGAAGGTGTCCCTGTCCATGGTGAGGGTGTTGGAACTGGATGACCTGTCCCTTCCAAACCAAACCATTCTGAGAGTCCATGATTTATAATGAAAGATAGTACACAGTGAGGTCTTTTTTCTTGTTAACCAAAAGAATTTCTCTATGAATATTTATTATGTTGATAAATTAATGATCACTTTATCATATTCTTAATTTTGTCATTTTTTAATTGGAAAATGAAGCATGGTTCATTTATTTCTAGATTTTTTTCCTTGTTTTTATGAATCTATAATTGAATGAAAACTAGAATTCAATAAAAATTCCCCAAATAGCTTAATATGCCCTTTGTTACCTAAATAAAATATATTAAGTGATATAAGAAAATAAAAACCCACATTCTTTTCTTAGCTTAAAAGCGACTAACTGGTTTGTTACTATGAATAATTAAGTTATCAGTCACTGAAGTAAGTCAGAGCAAAGAAATTGCAGAACTTATTGTACTCATTTTTATTCATAGAATGGAGGGGGAAAAAAGTCTTTTTTTAAATTCTCTATGGATTCGCAACATGAAATGAACTTGTTAAATAGGACTGATGGAATAAAATGAAATTAGTAAATATTTTGTATGTGCAAGGAGGCTATTGCTTCCAAATCTGCTTCCAAATTTTCTACTTCAGCAAATTCTTGTCCCAGGGAACCCACCTAGTTCACCTGACTAAAACCCACCTAGTACACCTGTCTTGGTTTGGAAAGACAGGTGTCTGCTAAAGAAGGCAGGAGCCTCCCTTGAAATGGAGAATGTAAACCCCTCCCTCCAAATTATTATAATTTTGAAATTAAGGGCCTCTCAGGCAAAGATATGGGAATAGGAATAGCAGTTCTTTACCAGGAAAATTAAAATGAAAATGTAGTAGTACAAAATAAGCAAACAAACAAACAAACAAACCCCACTGTCAGAGTCAGAATACAACCTGACACCCTGTTGGTCAGGGTGTTGGGAGCAATCCAATCAAGACTTCCTGGAGTGACAGATGTGGTTCTGTTGGAGCAGAGATGATCCTGTTGGAGGGTGTAGTTTTCCTCTGAAGGTCCAGTGGTGGTGAGATGGGTCTGGTTTTCTTCTGGGAATCCAGTGCAAACAGGCTGTCCTGGTGTTCTGAATCCCAGGTTTTACCCAGGTAGGAATGCTGGGCTCCTCCCCCTGGGTGGAGCATCTCCCAATGGGATGATGTAATGTTATCAGTCAGGCAGTGAGCCTCAATGGCCCATTAACAGCAGATATCCCCCTGGAGGGAGGATGGGTCCTGGAAGAGATAAAGAAACACTGCCCCACCTGGTTTAAAAACATGGTAATAGAATACATACTTTGGGTTACATCTTGCATTGCAACCTAAGACACCCTGACTAGAACTTCAGCAGTAAAAATATGTTATTTTAAAAAATTATATAATTTTAGACCTTGATATGAATTGTTTTAATTTCATGTTTCATTTAAGTAAGTTTTAAGTTTTTATTTAATGTAAAGTTGTTTAGTTTTTAAGTGACTGGGGGTTTTTTTTGTCCACTTTGTCAACTACCAGGGAGTGTAGAAAAGGCAATGGCTTGTGTTCTGCATAGCCCCACTAATTCAAATTGTGCAGGTTGTGAACTGGCACAAATTGTGTGCTCCGAAAACCAGAAAACTGCATGAAAATGACCTGGAAACCTCATTCTCCATATGGAGGAGGGTATTTTGAGCTCCTGGCCTGGCCAGGAATTCCCCAGGCTGAGAAATGTCCATCTCTGGCAGGAGCAGCATCTGGCATCATCCCTACTCAAGATCTTTTTTTTTTTTCTCTGTGTAATGTAGAAGGGAGAGGGTAGAGGTCACAGCAGCAAATAACAGTTGAGGCATAGGGCATTTCCCAGGGAATTAATGGCAGGCTTGGGTTAACGTTGAGCCATCAGCTCTTCCCAGCTCCTCATTAATCCCCAGGAAACGCCCTGTGACTCAGTTCTCTTTGCAGGTAGTGTGAATCAACAGTATTCTACATCTGCTCTATGTAGTGAAGACAAGAATGGAAGATAGTAAATTTCACTTAATTACGGAAATCTGCTGTATTTTTATCCAGAAACCTTTTGTTCTCCCTCTTAAAATTGATAAAAATGTGCTGAAAAGGAATTCCTCATCCAGAAATTGATGCCAGAGGATACAGACAAAATGTCTCATCCTTCACTCCAAAGTCCTTTCACTTTAGTTTTTCCACCCCCAGCAGCTCACTTGCAGGTTGTTTTACACCTGAGTGGATTTTAGAATATGGTCAGTGCTTCACCTTAACTAAAAGGAAGTGAATAGCAGGTAGCTGAATATTATGTTCTAGACAGGGGTTGCTGAGCAAGAGTCCCACTCAGAACATCTGCATTGCTGTTGGACAGGCACAGAAGATTTAAAGTGAGAGCAGAAAACTCCTCTGACACAAAAGGAAGATGAGTGATGAGCCCCTCTGAACAAGTGTCTTTGCTGCAGGAGTATATATAATCTGAATTTATAATCAAGAGTCTGAGTTGTTTGTAGAGCAACTCATCGGTAAAAGGACACAATATCTCTTGGTTTGGGGCAACACTGTATTTTGGCTCTTCACCTGTCATTTATTTAAGACAATTTTGAGCTGTGCATTGCAGGTGTTAGACACAACACACCCTGGGCTGTTTTACAGCTCCGCTGTAAAACACAGTCCCCCTTGCCTGAGGTAAGTTGAATTCAAAACTTTATATGTGAGTATTCTAATTCTGGCATGCACAGATTCCACATATAGCTAACCATGGTAAGAAATTCCATAATGTTGCTATGGAAGAACTCTGATTTCTGCTAGGCATGCACATTGCAAAAATCAATTTTTTCCTCCATACTTTATAAGGAGAAGTTCTAGGTGGAACTGTACCCATCTTTGTACGGATGAGTCCTGATAAGTTCTGTGAGTTTTCTCAGGGACTGTTTTGTTTTAGGCATGGTGTCTGCAGGCATCCCCCTCCACCCTGAGCCAAACACCTCCAAAGAATAGAACAGCAGAGTTGACTCGCTCCCAGACCAGAGACTGACTGGTTTGGTCTGAATGCATGTCAAAGAGTTCGGGGGAGGCTGGATATGCACAGATGGGTGCTGGAAAAAGTACTCACAGACCTCATGTCTCAACGTCCCATGCTGGGGTAGAAGACTCAGTGATACAAAGACCTGCTAAGAGCAAAAGGCAGACACCATGTCTGCCTCCTTCTGAAAAGGATTTGAAATATTTGTACTTTCTTGTTTCCAGCACACTGGGAATGGTTGCCTGGTGTTGTTCTCTCTTGGCCAGTTGCTCTCCTATCTGAACAGACAAGCCTCAGATCTTTTTTTTTTTTTTTTTTTCCCACTCAGTTTGTGGGCTGATCTAGGAGAACAGCATGGCTCTCTCTGTCTTTTTTGGCAGAGGTTCCAAGCCAGGCTCTGACAGCCTGGGTCTGGCTCACTGTTGGGTGCTGTGTGTTGCAGACAGATCCTAAACCAACGTGTTCCCTGTCCAGTGCCACGTGCTGCTCCTGCAGAGGGGCTGCAGGCCATCAGGGAATGTGGGAATGCTGTTTCTCAGGAGCTGCCTGCACATTATTACCAGCACCATGATTCAATCTCCCTCCTCTAGCAGCCCCAAGCACTCTTGTGGGCTTCAAAAGCCTCATATGACTTCTGATACTTCCACAGCCTACAGCAGATCAGGGAGCAGGGGAAGGAGAGAAGTGAAGCCAGAGGAGTTACATACGTGGGAAGGAAGTTGAATTCTCATGAAAGAGATATTGGACATACATCTTCAGAGGATTTTTCTCAGATACCAGCAGCTTTAATAGAAGTCTATGATCCCCTGAACAGAGGTAGACACACTATTGTTTAAGAGGCCATGCATGACACATCCCTGTTACCATGTTTTTACTCAGAGTGTTCATACAAAGTGATGTCTGGTGGGGTCTGAGAAGACTGGAAATTTAGTATTGGACTGTGGTCAAAATTTTCTGCAAGCACAAGGATATGTTATTCATCACCCCATTGAGAGACCAGTAGTACCTTTTTACATTTTTTGATATCACACTTTCACAGAGGAAATAATGTTGTAGTGAAGGAAAACTTTTCACTTTAGAGACAAAGCCAGCACCAATATCCTCAGCAGTTTCCACATGCTCAACGTTAGCTTCACCTTGTGTTTTGTGAAACTTGCTGTTGTGCTGGCAACATGAACAATGATCCTCTGAAGAACTTTCTTTGCCTTTGGATCTCATGTAGATTTAACAGCAAAACTCACATCAAGAGAGAAATAGTTTCTTCTTCTGTATTTCACTATGCTTTTTAGTGACTGTCTAAGAAATGACAACTTCTCTTTACCTTTTTCTTTCAAAGTTTGAACCCCTCACTCTGTTGCTGTCATCTCACGTGTAAATGCACTAGAGTCTTAAAAACTTTTTTTGTTTTGGAAAGGAAGAACATTCTCTGTGTGCTACCCTAATAAAGCTACGAGCTTCTTGCTCTGCATTTGCCACAGGAGAATCCTTGAGGGCAAGTGTAGAGCCGGGATACAGACCAGGGCTTGACCTGTAAGTAGGGAAGGAGTTGGAACACTCATTGGCCAGCAAGCAAAGTTTTCTTTGTCCCTGTCTCTTGCAAGGCAGCACAGATGCCTGTGATTTGGGGGATCCAGGAAGAAAAGGAAGTGTCACAATACGACACAAATGAAACTACACTCAAGCACTGAGATGTCCAAGGCAAAAAAGGGGCAGTTTATTTACAGACCTCGACATTTATTGAATTCTAACAGTGACCATGGATTGGAGGAAACAAATTGTCCTCTCCAACCACACTGGTCAAACCAACAGTCCATCAATTCTCTCCTCCTCCAGAAAGGAATGCAAAACAGTCGTTATTTACATGAAAAGTGCGTGAAAAACTCTGCCACAAAAAGTAAAACATCAGAGGCTGAAAGAATTTTAGAAAAACTTTAGAAGAACAAGGCAACAAGTAAGAAGCTGAGATCTGCACCTGGCTCCCAATGGGCATTTGGCAAAATTCCCTCCCTGGCTTCCTGGACAGGCAATTTGAAGTACTGGTGCATTCTCCTTCTCTTTCAGGACCACCATTTCTTCTTGAGGTGCAGATGAAAGTAGAGCCGTGTTGTTTTTCCAGGGCTGTTGCTCTGGGTAGGAGCATCTTCCTGCTCCAAACTCTCTGTCCATGAGGGTCTTGTGCTGGCATTTGCTCTATGGAATAACTATGAGATCCACAGCATTTCTGCAGGCACAACAGGCTCTTCCAGACCACCTTTTCTGCAATTTTTCTGCAATAATACAGCTTCTGCAGTTAAAAATGTGTGATGTATGTGTTTTGAGGAGGCAATTCCAGGACAAATCACAGAAGAAAGGCCCTGACTGTTAGCAGTTCTCGGAGTTTACCACTTTTCACCTCTGCTCCCTTGTATAAACACAAAGCTTTAGATTTTCTTTCATATCAGAACATAAGAGTACTTTCATTTTTAAAAAATAAATTATTTAAAATTTCTCTGCAGTCAGCATTTTGAATACCTTAATAAAATATAGTTTTTCCTCTGCAAGTCTCAAATCAAAAGCTGTTCCTCCCCCCTGTATTCGTGAGCTGTAAGTTTAAAATAAAAATGAACATATTGAATTTGAAGAATAGTGGAGCTGAATTTTACTACAAGGCTTAGACTAACGTATACAGGATTTTAATATCTGGAAATGTGTGGTTTTCTTTTATCAGTTATGGCATGCTATTAGCTATCTTATTTCTGTGCTAGACTGGGATACATTTATGAAATTCCTTAAGATGAACAGAAAAAAAGAAAATGCAATGGACTAAAATGTTATGGTTGTGTGCCATAAACAGCAAATTAGTACACAAAATCTGAGAGTTGTAAAACCCCCACACTATTTAGGGACACATTGAGGGGATATTGCTGTTGGGTTAAAAACGTGTGCTCATTGCCCCAACTTTGCTGTCAGGCTCACAACACCCTCCAAACATGTGCTCTCAGATCCTCAGATTTTCAGCAGAAAGTCTTTCATGTGAAAGGAAAAAAAAAAAATCAAGGAGACAGATTTTGGTTTCTGTTTATTTTCTAAAAGCTGCAAAAAGATGCTTCTATAGAAGCCATATGAATTTTATTCCTACATAGTCCCCTCCCGAGCATCGTCTGGGCTATAGACAAAGGGCTGTGTTGCTTAGCAACCCCCCTAAAGCTCATCAACACAGCCTTGGTATTAATATTTATCCCCCCCTTCCTAAAAAAAAAAAAAAAAAAAAAAAAAAAAAAAAGCCTTACTCTGGAATTTGAAATGGGATCCATCTTACTCTTTTGTGCAATTAAAGCAATACTGCTCACTTTTCCCAATTAATGTTACTGGCTAAACGAAGCAATTTCTGCCAGGAGGACCAAATACAGCTCTTGGGTGACTGACTGGAATAAAAGTTGCATCAGGGATGAATTTCTGTAGCCCAGTGTGTCTTCTACTGCCAGTGTTTTGTAGTTCCTCTTTTCTTTAGATCACTGAAATTCCCAATTTCCATCTTCCCACCCGTTTTTTTCTGAGTCCTCTCTTTCCATGCCTGTACTGAGGGGCACCCTCCTCACTGCCTCCAGCAGCTCTGGTGTCCTCAGTGGGGCACTGGAGGGCTGGAGGGGTTCTCCTGCAGCCTCTGAGGGCACCCAGACACCAGGACAGGTGCTGAACAAACCAGGCTGAAAAAATACCCCAGCAAACACAACTGAAAGCTCAACTACCCACACTGGGACTAACCAGGACTGAGCTGTTCCTTGGCCAAATGATTCTCTGCACCAGCAAGAGCCCTGTGCACAACATGAGTCCCTTTACAGCCCATTTTTGAGAATTTCAGTGGAATGTAATTAGCACACAGACTGGAGAAAATGTCTCTGGAGGGAGCAAAGCAAATTATTCAACACCAGGGAAATATTTGGAATAGGCTCTGGCTTTCTGTTGGTGTTAAATGGCCATGAGATCCAGAGATATTCACTTTTCTGCCCTTCAGCCTTTCCAGAGAAGCACCACCAGAAGTACAGATCTGAGTCCACCAGTACAGGCAGTGTATCATACAGACCTGTCATTGTATCAAAACATCGTGGTTACGTTGGGATTTGCTGTGAAAATAGAAGCAGGATGGAAATCAAAGCAGCTGGAGCTACGACATAACTGTGCTGAGAGTGCTGAGAAAATGGCACTTAAGTGCCTAAATAAGGGCTTGGTGCTTAAAGTTTTGGTCACATTTGCTGTCTCCAAAATCCTGGCCACAAAATGTGATGTTCTGTAAGGCATGGATTCTTTCTACAGTAAGGTGTGTATGTAGGGATGTATGAGGCTGCTGGACACTGAAGGATGAGAAAAGAACTATGATTCTGGAAGCAATTTCTTTTAAATAATTTTCCTTTGGGGGTGAAGAGGCAATAATTTTAAGGTCAGGAGCAGATGTGTCTGGAAAACTAATTGCAAATGTGATAAAGAAGGAGAAGTGCAGGGTCCTTCAAACAGAAACAACAACACTGTAAACAACAATATTAACTTAGGTTCTAGCAGTGCCTTAATAGTATATATATTCTTTTTTTCATAACTTCCACCTCTTCTGTCATGCCAAGCAATAATAAGAACTGCTTACTAATACAAAGACTTATGGTTATGAGGCTACTCTGGAATGGAGAGAACATCTTGCAGATGCTTCACAGCCAGTTCTAGTCTGCCCTTCCAAGCTGTGAATATGGACCATATCTCAGGCCCACACTTTCCCTGGAAGGTTACAACAAGACCAGTCATGTGGACTTTTCTCAGCCTGTGAACTCAATTCAAGGTTCTTTAGAACAATGTTAGTTCCACTTGGCCAGATCTCAGCTGCAGCCAACCAATACACCCATTGCTTTCATTGTCTACACTCTTTGTGAACCCCAGGAATGATCAGTTCTTTATAGCTAAAAAAATTAATCATTCTTAGAAGTCCTGAAATCTCAAAGCTTCGTACTTTTGATTGAATTAGCCTTCATTCAAAAGAAAAACAGCTTTCAGCCTCTATAAACTGGACTTCCTTTTGATTTTGCTGGTTTTGCCCTTGTGAAACTCCCTTAGGATTACTCCTGACTGACACTGATATAAGAACAAGAAGATACAGGACCTGGCATTCAGAGCCAAGATGTGTGTGCCAGTCTAGGTGCAGGTACATCTCAGCACAGGGGGCACAAATACAGGAGAGGAGAAGGGTAGGGCAGGTGTGAGCAAAGTGAGTGAGAGCTGTGCAAGGGGCTGAGCTACTTAGAGAACAGTAGAAGCATCTCCTCCTTTTCCAGCTGTTGATGATTGATCCTCACCTTTCCTTGCTCTCACATCACTCAGCTATAAGCAGACACCATCTTTGGGATCCAGTAGTGGCAGGGAGCAAGTACTCTTTAGCACCTTGCTGGTAGATTTTAAACCCCTTCCTGACGGGTTTGGCAGGAAAACAGCCTTTGCAAGCTTCCCCTGTTTTACTTTGGGCAAAGAAACAGCCTAGTTGTGCCTGACCTTTCCTGCTGTGGGTTAGAAAGTGCACACAAGAGCTACTCCTTCAGCACAGCTGGAAAGACCTCGCTGCACTGGGGAGGTGGGTGATGCCTGAGGGTGGTGATGCCTGAGGATGGTGATGCCTCCCAGACTTTTCCTACACACAGATGAGACTGGCTGGTTGTTGCTGTAGATGCTCTGTTAATGTTGCCTTTGTATCAAATCAGCTACAGGATCTTGAGAAGTTCCAGAACAGCACTTCCAAGGGTAACTGGTATAATTGGCTTTGTCCTGCTAAGTTCACCTCTTTAAATGACATTTTAGGCTCATTTACTTCCTCCTCTCCGTGGTTGTGTTGTGTTTTTTTTTTTGTTTTGGGTTGGTTTGTTTTGGTTGTTTGTTTGTTTGTTTGTTTGTTTGTTTTTGTGGGGTTTTTTTGGTTTTTTTTTTCCTGACAGGAGTTAGTGCTGCTGCTTATCCTGATCTCCTGAGCAGATTCTCATCTTCTCTATGACAGAAGCTCCTTTTGTACATTGGGCATTTACTTTTGAATTATTTTAATTTAAAACAATGCTAGTGAAAAGCAGGGGTAACAGCTGTGTGATCCTGCCTTTAGTGCAAAAGATTTGATCCAGCCTGAGCAGAGAAAGAGCAAATTTCTTTGCCTTTTGTTGCTCTCTCTCAAAACCACCTGAGGCAGCACTGAACTTGTTCATTCTTCTGTAAGTCCAGGTGGGATAGTGTATTTTCCACTGGGAGCAGTAAGGTGTCACCAGATTGGCTGGATTCAGTGGCCACTCAGGACAGCTGGGCTCTAACCAGTAACCAAGGAAGGGATCCTATTTGACCACCACATGCTGCTCATTTTCACCTCATCTAGCTGCCAAAGGGTTGAAAGGGTTTGTGTTTGCAAACCTTTCCCTCTTAAGGTGATCTCCCTTCCTCAGCATTCACACACTGCTGGTTTTGAGTTAGCCAATATCCTCAGCTTTGGTTTTGTCTTTGGTTTTGAGCTTCTAAAATCACTTGTGCAAAGTAGAAGAAGAGGAAATTTTTTTGTCCCAAAGAAACAATGCTTACCATGTGTAAAATGCTTTTCACCTTTCTAACAAACCCAGTTAACTAATTAATCCTTGCAATATCCCTGGAAGGAAAGTAAACATTATCTCACTTTTACACACAGGGAAACTAAGGCAGAAAGGTGAATTGCTCAAGGCTGGTGAAAGATTTAGTGCTGCAGTCAGTTTTATAAACACGGGGGTTTTCTGGCTCCTGGTCCTGCATTCAGGGCAATTAGACCAAGTCTCCAATGGATAAAATGGGCTACAAGGTATGATCTTCCCCTTGAAGCAATGGTGTTGCTCTGGGGTCTGCAGAGGCTGAGGCTCACAACTAGGGAGAGGTGAGGGAAGGGCGAGCACTGTCCTGGTTTGAGCCCCATCCCCTTCTAACTGGGCCCCACCACTGTCCCAAAGATAAAACAAGCTGCATAACATGTACAGCGAATGGAGCTGCAGAATGCTGCAAAAGTTCAAAGGAGTTTTGGGTCAGCTGTGGCGAATCAGTGTAATTTTGGGTCAGCTGTGACAAATCAGCGTAATTTGGATGCAGTGTGGATGACATGAGTGCTGCATCTCCTGCAAATGAGCCTCCATGTGATAGAGATTTGATTTGCTATGCCTGTCATCAGGGGGAATAAACAAGAATATTCATCTGCCTATCTTTTATGGGTATTCCATCTCAGGAAAGGCTGTGAGCAACTTTCCTGATAAGTATTTTGTGCTGGCGGGGTGCTCGTTCTGCTTAAAGCAGTTCCACTTGTTCCAGAATTACACTGGGCGAGGGAGCAGCCTTATCACAGCACTAGACAAGTTCTGGAATCACTGACAATGGTGTGAACAGAGAAGTGGATTCAGCTTCAGAACTGCTCAAGCTTTCTGCTGCTGTATCTGAGCACAGGGCCAGACAAAAATATCTGTCTCTGGACCAGCCGAGAGAGGGAAATTAGAGCATTTGTGCAGCAAGGCAACTTTGCTGGGTTGTCAGCCAGCACTGTCAAAGGCACTGCCCTAGGGAAGGCTGTACCAGTGCTTCAGTCTTGCTATTAATATTGAGCATTCCTGCTCTTTCTGAGACAGAGAATTGGTGATTGAGGAATCAACACTACCCCTCCAAACTCACCAAAATGTTTGCATAGCTAGTGGGTCTGTGCTTTAAAACAAAACAAGAACAGCTCCAAAAATATGGCAAGTGGGTGCCAATAATTTTTATTTCTGCACTGAAGCAAATTGTTCCAAGCATTTTGTGAGAGAAGGACAAGAGAGGACAATCCATCAGTGCAGAGTACATCAACATATTAAAAAAATGCAAGTAGTGGGGAAAGCTTTTAATTTGAATGATATCAGTGCCCACAAGCATGACAATAATTAAAGGTCTGCCAGCGTGGCTATTATACATTCTGGTTTAGTGCATTTAATATCTCAGCTGCTTCAAATCACATCAGCCTGATGGCTGGCAAGCATGTTTCCACTCTGGATGCAAATCAAACTCTCACACACCATTCTAAAGCCTCACTTTAGAGGTAGGACTTTTTTGCATCAGGACAGGACACGCTGTCCTTCGTCCTTGCATTCTGTAATGCTGGACTAACACTTCTACTGCCTGAGAAAATGGAGAATAAATTATTCTCCTTACAGTTAGACTGAAGTGTTGTCATACCGTAGTTCAGGCGATTTTTCCAGTTCTCAGAACTTTCTTTCTCCCCTGGCAGCTGTGTGTGCCGTGATCTGTCAGGGATGCTCCCTCCCTTTTGGGTTGTAACGAGGGTAAGGGGGGGGCTGTGGTCCCTCCCTCCTCTGCAGCCCCGGGCTGGTGCCTGGCAGGGCACACTGTGCTCCGCTGCCTTCAGCTTGCCGTGGGTGGGCTGACTGCCGGGCTGCAGCCACCTCTGATGGGGCAGGAGGGCAGCCAAGGGGTTTCACTTCATCTCCTGGTGCTGCCGTGCTGGGTTATTCCTGCAGAGCCACAGGACCTCCTCAGGCAGCGCAGCACGGAGCAGCACTGGCACAGCACCAAGGTGAATGAGAACAGATGATCTCTTTTGCAAACAGTAATTTCCAACAACTTATTTTATTTTCATTTGGAAGGGGGATAAAAATGAAAAAAAAACAACAAAGAGAAAAACTAACAAGCGATGTGACTTGCATCACCATGAACACTCTGCTTCCATGCCCCCCACTCACTTTCCCTCTGCCTGCTTTCCCTTTCAGCCCATAACCTCAGGAGGGCAGGAGCTGTCTCTCACTGGGTGTTTATGCAGATCTGAGCACAATGGGGCCTTGATCCTCCCTGGGTCCTTCTGATGCTACTGCAGTACAGCTGAGGAGGAGGTTTTAGACAGAGATGGCTGCAAGCTTCAACTTTCAAGAGATTGAAAGTGCCCTGGAGGTCAGGGGGGAGGTGACACATCCTGAGACCTTGGGAACATTAAGGAGTGGAACAATTAGCTGGCTGGAGGTTGGCAGGGAGAGTGCTGGATGTGAAGCCACCAAGCAAAAGTGTGACCTTGTTAGGATTAAAAAATGAAGAACTCAAGGGCGTAGAGAAGGGAGAGTGGGAGGTCAAATGAAGGATATAGACAGACAGACACAAAGGTTAAAAAAAAAAATCCAATGGCAGTTTTCTTTGCCAGTTTCACATCTGCAGCTGTACTGACTTGGTCTCTTGGAAATCACATTGGAGCAGGTTTTTCCCTTAAGAGACCTGCTAAATGGTGGTGCATGTACTTCTAGACCATTGCAAATGCAAGGTAAAGTATAAAAGTATTTTAAGCAAATGTGATTTACAGTGGACCAGGAGAGAATGCACTGCAGGTTCGTATCACAGTAGTTGAGGTGCAAACCCCCTCTCTTTTAGGGGTGAGATGTTTCTTAAGCTGTGCTAATTTGACCACTCAGGGCAGTTTTGTTTTGAGGGTGCTGTCCTGTGTGGATGCATACTGAAACCTTTCCTTCAGTGGGGACTGCCTCTTTGCATACAGGTTTTGGAGACTGATTAGCCTTAAAGCCTTCTATCCTCTACCAAATTGGTCAAAAGCTATTAGGAATAGGTGTCCACTTTAGCAATTCAGTGTTCTGGAGCAGTTCTTTGTATAAATTCTCCTTGTGTCCTTACTTTGAATCTTGCAGTTGTACTCAGGCATCCATCTGACCACAGCTGTGACCAGCTCAGGGCCATTTCCCACCTCCTGGAACCAAGGCTGGAGTCATGAGGTACCACCCAGGGTGCTGCACTCAGAGCAGACAGAGCTGCCAGCTGCTGGTGCTCTGAATTTGTGTGAGGGGTTGCACCACGGGCAGCCCAGGCTTCATGGCTGGGAGAGGTGTGATGTGAACGTGTGGCTTTGGAACTGTAAGGGAAGCAAAGTGAACCAGCCTTAATTCCAGTTGGTTATGTCAGTGTGTTCACAGAGCATTTGAAATCAGGTAAGCTTTGTCTCCAGAAGACAAACCCACACCAGCCCTGATCAAGTGCTTTTGCCTGGATTTGGTCATCAGCTATAACAAATAGCATGAAACAGCATCAGTTTTAGTGACTCTGTTGTGAATTTTAACAAGAATTTTGTTTTTTGCTGATCCACGTAATGACTACTTTAAATATTGCTGCCTGCCATTGATTGGTGGCTGTGCTGCCAGCCTGGCCACCTCCTGCCAGTGCAGAGTGTGTGACACAGCACTGGCTCCCCACAGGGCACCCAGCCAAACACAGCCTGAGAGGAGGCAGACTTTACAAAGATCTGTGTCTGAAAGGGAACCAGATCAAACATTTCATTTGTGTTGTGCCCCTCACCCACAGGATCCTGCTACCCCAGCTTGGGCTGTATTTGCTGTTACCACTGTTCTCCAGTGTCATGTCCCACTGGCCCCAGCTCAGGATTCCTACTCCTTTCCATCCTTTACTTACATCCATTGTGCTGGGAGCTGCCAGCACTGGAGGTGCCCTGAACCTGCTTTCCATGAGGCCCACTCCTTTTCCACGTTGTCCAGCTCTGATGGAAGCCCCTTTCCCCCTGCACTGCCCATGGGCTGTGGGATCACACCAGATTGCCAGTTAATATCTGCAGAGAGACAAGTGGGAAACTTTATTTGGGAAAATGCCTCCAGAACCAGCATCTGGGTCAGAGCACCTGGAAGAAGCTGTCTAGTAAAAACCCTCAAGCACAGGGGATGCTGGACACCAAGCTGGCCTGGCACCAGCAAGAGGATGCTGACACACTCCATCAGTGTCTCTCACAACCTCAGCCTCATCACTTGGCTACTCTGGGCCACAGAAGAGTCAGTGACCTCCAAAATCCTCCTCCACACAGAGTTTATCACAGCAGACTCGAGAAGGGTGCTAAGGAGCCTCTGGCTCAGGCTGTGTGTGGGAAGCAGTGGGTAAGGGAGGGGCTGGGGAGGAGCTGGAGTGCAAGGACAGATGGCCTGGGAAGGGATTTATCCCAAAAGGAGTGATGTATCAGAGCAGCCTGGGAGGGGATGGCAGCAGCAAGAACAATGATGCAGGGTTGTTTTTTTTTTTTGCCACAGAATAAAAAGAGGGAGTTAGTTTGGCATTCAGACATCACTGCTGGCAGATGAGGTTCCCAGGGAGTTCCCAGAAGCACTATTAATAGTGACAATTTTTATTATATACTTTGCACTTCAGAACCAGTCTGATTCTCACTGCTTGCTTCATTTTTGAAGAAACACCACCACTAGGGTGCTACTTGGGCACCCATCATTCTAAAGCACAAATTTACCCCTCTCTCCTTGTATCTGCAGGTTACCAGTTCATTTTGGGGGTAACTTCCATATCTTTCAGCATTTGGACACTGCATTTGCTGACACCCAGAGACAGGCTGCTAGAGGACATACTAGGGCTTGGGGCAGCTGAAGTTCCTGGGTGGTATGGGGATATTTATACTCCCTTTAGGCATAAAATGGAAGAAAAAAAACAGGCCAGGCTAAACCAGTCCCACCCTTGTCTGGTCTATGTCTCCCCACTGAACATCAAAACACCCAACAGCTTCCCATTCTCCAGGATAACAACAGTGACAGATTCACATGAAAACAGAACACTTTTGTCTTCGTGGTTCATTTTTATTTTGGGGGTTGCTGATGCCCAAATTTGATGTTTTAGGAACAGCAGGACATGAAAGGATTAGCGTAGCCAGAGGTTCTTCTCCTGGGAAATATTCGAGGAGCTGAAAGGAAAGTAAATCTAAACCCGAGTAACTCTTACCTGAATGCTGGCATCAAAGTCACATTAGGACACCACATTTGGGAACTACATGCTTGTGATCACAGAGTGACTTCCATTATTTTAGATGTAATGGTGAAGCCAAAGGGCAGCACAGCAGATGAACAGGAAATTGATCAACCCTTCTGGACAGATCCCACTGTATCCCAGAATCTATGTGCATGGTCCAGATACTCCAGTGATAAATGCTTGGGCATGTTCATAAGTTAGATGAGACTTGTGTTGTTCAGGGCAGAGTGGTTGAATTCTGGAGCTCTGTGCCTTTGGAGTTTATGATTTGCACTGAGTTTTCTGACCAGCACAGTCAGCACAGTCTTGTTCCTTTCCTTTCCTTTCCTTTCCTTTCCTTTCCTTTCCTTTCCTTTCCTTTCCTTTCCTTTCCTTTCCTTTCCTTTCCTTTCCTTTCCTTTCCTTTCCTTTCCTTTCCTTTCCTTTCCTTTCCTTTCCTTTCCTTTCCTTTCCTTTCCTTTCCTTTCCTTTCCTTTCCTTTCCTTTCCTTTCCTTTCCTTTCCTTTCCTTTCCTTTCCTTTCCTTTCCTTTCCTTTCCTTTCCTTTCCTTTCCTTTCCTTTCCTTTCCTTTCCTTTCCTTTCCTTTCCTTTCCTTTCCTTTCCTTTCCTTTCCTTTCCTTTCCTCTTGTTCACCCAGAATTTTGCTCCAACAAATTGCTCTAAAAGCAAGTAGTCTTAAGAGTTTAATGGATCAAAATCTGTTTAATTTCTTAAATCTTTTTATTTATTTCTATAGGTCACTAAGTAAAAATTCAGATCATCTGGAGTCACTTTCATATCAGACAGGCATATTCAAATATTTAATGCACAAGTTAAAGTACTCAAGCACTGTCTTTACATCAGTCTCCTCATGCCTAGTCCTGCATAATCTACATCTCCATTTCATAGCCTTGCTTGAAAGAACCACTCCAGCATTTGTTGCCTTTACTGTTTATCTTATGGGTTAGATTAATGTCACCCTGTCAGTTATTTTGCCAAATTGAACCATCAGTTCAGAACTCCAAAACAGGCGTGTGAAAAATGTCCAGTAGAGTCTTTTCTATCTAAGATGAGGTTCTACCCCATCATCCAGGGTTAATTTAGGACCATTAATTATGCGTGAGTGGGCCATAAGTTTTCAGGCATGTATTATTTTATTACCTGATCACATAATTAAAATGTCACATATCAAGGGACAAATTCCAATGAAGTTAAAAGCACCCTGATGACATATTATTTGACCTGTTATATAAGAGGATTATTTCTTGCCTGTTACTGATTGAGGTTTTTTGACAGCATGAAAATCACTGGTTTTCAACTAGCTTTTTCCTCAGAGAGGGGCCAAGGCCACATACTGCATCCTTCTTATTCCTTCTAAGACCTCCTTCCATTGAGGTACACTGCTTTTGTACTCTGAGCTCATCGGCTTGCCCAGCTGATAAAGAAGGGTAAAAGTTGTTGATCTGTGATAAAATGTGTGCAAAGAGAGTCAAGAGAAGGAGGCTATAATTACAATGGTATCTGCTGAGGGTCACTCCAATTGAGCTCAGTTCAGCTGGAAGTGGAGGAACTGACTTCGAATACAAGAGAAAAATGTAACTTCCACAAAGCAACAGCTAGGAGGGTGACAAATAATCTATAACATGATTCTAAAATATGTAAATACCACTGGAAAGAGGTGAATCTTGAGTGGGGCAAGATGTTAGTGAAGGTTAACAAAGAGGAACTGGAAACTAGAACTGGTTTACTAGAAGTTGCTTCCTGATGGTGCCACTGAGGGGGCAGATGAGTGGGCCTGGGTAGGAAGGGTTTTGTTGCTGCTCAGGTGCTCACAGACTGGATGGAGCACTGCCATTCCAGGTTCTGAAGCCTGACAAGCAGTTTTATCCAGGTACATGCTCATAGTGTTCATTGGGAGTTACTAAATGAGAACTTGACAGAATTTGCCAGGGCTTTCACCAGGATTGGTAACACTGAAGGAGGGTGGGCTTAGAGGAGGCATTAGGAAGAAATTTTTTGGCTGTGAGGGTGGTGAGGCACTGGCACAGGTTTCCCAGAAAAGCTGTGGATGCCCCACTCCTGGCAGTGTTCAGGGCCAGGTTGGATGGGACACTGAGCAAGCTGGGATGGTGGAAGGTGTCCCTTCCCTTGGTAGGGGGTTGGAACTGGATGATCTTTAAGCTCCCTTCCAACCCAAACCGTTCTGTGATCCTGTGACTTATGAAGGAAGGAAGCTGCAGTGGACAACCAGTAGAATAGATTAACTCATTCTTCATCCCAGGTTATGATGTGGAGAGTAGGCAGGCTGTGCTGCAGTTAGAGTCCCAAATCACAAAGCTGTGCATTAAAGCAGTGTGGCCCACTTTAGAATGGAACAATACAGCAGCTTTGACCAGCCTTAAGAGAGAGAACACATGAAATGTTTCTGCTGCTTCCTTCAGTCTCAGAGAAGTGCTGGGTTGTTTCTCAGGCCACCATCCTACCCCAGACTGGACCTCTTTGAGAGCTGCAGAGATAACCCTGACATTTGCCCCAACACCAGTGGTTCCAGAGTTTTGTTTCTTTAGTAGGTGAGCCTGGCAGTGACAAAAGTCATTTGCAGTGCAGTAAATACCTCTGCGTCTCTCTGGCTTACTGCCAACAGCATAAATTCAGAAATTTTCTGTGTTTTCTGTGGATCAGAGTTCAGCCAGGGGTGAGCACTGTCTTGGTCTGACTGTGCTGCATCTTGCAGGAAAAGCTCTGACCACAAGATACCCAGCCCCTGCATGATTCAACCCCCCAGTTCCCTGAGAAAGGAGTATCAGGGTGTTTGTCTCCCATCTTTCCATCCCCTGCTCCGAGTCCTTTAAGCCTCAGTGGAGAGGCACCCATGAGGCCAGCTCTGCTGTGCTTCTCACTGCCAAGTTAAATGTACCCTGGATGATATGAAGAGCAGTGAGGAGTAGAAATGCACTGCTATGGGATGCTCTGAGCTCTGGTAACTCCAGGGTCCAGGCTGCATTCAGCTTGAATCAGAACGTTGCTCCATACCAGGGTATGGAGCCGGTGCCAGGACACTCAGGGTAGCCCCTTGTCTGCTGCTGCCAGCAGAATCCCTGCAGCCTTCAGGATCTGCTGGCTCTCAGCCACAGATGTGAAATCCCTCTGTCTGCCTGCACACAAAGGTTCTGTGGGCTGCATCTGGCCACAAGCCAGGCTTCCCCTCTGCTACCCAGCCCCACTTTGACCTCACCTAGACTAAGCTCAAGCTATTTTGCTTCTAAATCTCCTCTGCTCACATAATATGGCAAAATTTGGATGCTGTTATCCACAGTAATACAAAGTTTGATAAAGACCTCACCCTGTGTTCCAGTTCCTTTCAGAGCCCTGAGACCTATATTGCACAAAAAGGAGCAAGGGCAGGGAACCACCTACAGCCACTTATTACACATTATCGATTTCTTTCCATTGTGAAAAAACACTCCCTTTTTCAAAAAGCCACCTTCCACCCCCTCCCTCATAGCTATTGATTCCATAGACCAAAACAATAATGTGCACCTTGCTGCAGTGAACTTATGAATGTCTAATTTTGAAGAGGAAAATGTCACAGACCTGCACTCAGAGGCAGGGCTTTGAACTGAAATGTACATCCTGTCTCTTCATCCGTGGTTTCCTGCAGGGGAACATTTACTCCCTCCAAAATTTGCTATTAATTTAAGCATTGTTAATGATACCCAGCCTCGCTGGCAGAGAGAGGAGGATGCAATTGTCCATTTTGGTTCCCAGGAGGTCCTTGAATGGCTGTGACAAGCACCAATAATAGGACTTAGATAAAAAGAGAAGTTGCTAACTTTGTCCCAATGTATCATAGTTATAATTTCCTTGAAAGATGAAAGGATTGTTAAACTGACTGGGAATACAAAGCAACTCTCCTCAGATTGAACTGAATCATCTTTGCCCATTTCAGCTGTACTGTTCCTTTTCTTATCTGTGTATTGTGGAGTCCTAATGTTTCTTGCAAGTAGCTTACTCTGAAACCCATCCCCTATGTGACACAGATGCAAGTTTGTAGGAGATGTAGGTGCTCTGAGAACCTGACCCCTGGAAATATTTAGATGCAGAAGGATGTAGAGATGCCCAGAGACAGTTTTCTCAAATGCTTAAGGTTACAAATCCTCCTGGACTATCCTTTCCCATATAAGAGTATCAAACTGCCAGGAAGATTCTGACCACAGTTCTGGCAGGCTGTACCATTTTATAAGGAAGTTCTATAATATTATATTCTCATTGCACATTATTGGATAAGTCTGGACTTTGACCTTTTTAAAATCCTAAGATTCTTATAAGAAAGCCAATTCATCCAAAATACAGGACTTCACAATATGACCACTATACTTCTTTTAGATTACCATAAAGATTGATTCTGCTGAATATAAAAATATGTGTTTATGGGTATGGAGAAATATCCCCATAACAACTCCAGCAATTCTTATTTTATAATGACTAGGAGCTTTTATTAGACAAATAAGAGACATTTTGGATTCACTGCTACTTTCTATTTTAAGCCTCAGACAAAGGCTTGGCAGCTTTCAGCCACTCAGGATGTAGCACTAGAGGATGCTGACAAGGGAAATTGCCAGTGTAGGAAATTATCTGTCCCCAGGGAGAGGAAGCCAAGGGAAAAAAGTTTACATTTTGGGTCTTTGCAAGCAGAGCAAGGGAAGACTTGCACTAGGGTAAAGAAATTAGATAAGTCCTTAAAAGAAACTGGCTAAGGGCTCTTCTTTGGGTGCTGAAAAAATCTGTAGCCTGTGCACATTGGAATTAAGAACCTAAGAAACTGTCAGGCAAGAGCTTGGAAAAAGCAGGAGAAAATAGGATAAAAAAATTACAATGCAGGAGAATAGTTTGGTTTAACTGTTGAGGAAGTAAAATGTGGGAGGTATTTGTGGGATAAGAAGCAATTGAAGTCAGAGAAATTCACTGTGATGTGAGTTTGGAGCCTGTAATAGTTTTTTGTGTTCCCATGAAAGACACCTGATCAGAGCAAACTGCTGTAGCCTGTCTTACTTCATGGATAATTTCTTTGTATTTAATTGCTTGTTTCACTCCTTGAAGACACTTTCTTTCCCTGGTATTTGTGTGGGATTGTCACTGTGTTAAAAAGTTGTACAGATTTCCAAAAGGAGGCTGTGTGTGCACGTGCACGTTGTGTTTATGGGTAGGCACACTTATCTAAATTAATTTTGTTATTATGCAGACTTACTTCAAAATACATTAGAGGAAGACATTATTCAACAACTAATAGATGTTATACCATCACCATATTCTAATGGGCTGATTAGCAATTTTATTGTATTCAATTTGCAGCGTGGCAATTCCATGTCAGGTGGAAGAGCTATCAAAATGAAAAACTGCATTAAAATTAAAAACCAATAGTCCAAGTTTCAGTCTGAATGAGCTTCCTGGTGGAATGAGGAGGCATGGTTATCCACGAGTCTGCCCTGGATACCCAGTAAAAATAGGCTATGGAAATCCTTGGATAAAAGTGAAGAAATTAGGTGTTTCTGCTATTTCATACACAAAACTAGTAAATATGTCACTGGGGTTTTAGAGTTTCTTCTTTTCATCCTCTCTGTTCCCTCATAAGAATAACACCAAAGAGTCACAACCCTGCACACATCTTTTAGGAGGAGCTTTTGTCCTGCATTGGAAAACTGTTTGATTTGTCTGCTGCCTTCTGAAAGGCAGGGATGGAAGCAATAGTTCATTGTCCTTTGCCTCTCGTTTTTACACCTCTAAAGCAGGCAGCTCTTAACTCACTGTCAAAAGAATGTATGCTGGGGAAAGTATGAAGATTTTTCACATATCCTGCTCAGTCCTTCACAGAGCCTAAGCACAGGAAAGGCTCCTGCCTGAAAGGGAATGGGTAACACCACTTCTGCACACCCAGATGAGAGAGGGAATCCTCTGCCCTCCTGAACCACTTCAGAGCCCCTGTGTTGTTGCTGGTGGCCCTCGTGGTGCTGTAGCTGAGGCCATCCCAAGGGGTTCCCCTCTCCCCAGATCCTCACAGTTTGCTCCCACACTGTTTGCACTGATGCAGCTCTGTGAAGCTGCATTTTGACATCTCGTGTCACTGAGTTAATCCCATTAAAAAGAGCCCCCCCACCTAAGAGCAAAGCAAAAAGATGGATTTGCAGCAGGTGCAGATACTGCTGCCTTCCTCAGCCCTTCTCTCTCTCTGCTGGAGCATCTTGTTCCCTTAGCACAGGCACTGGCCACTTGCTATGGCACTGCCAGCCCTAGGGTGCTGAGGGAACCCAAAAATTACCAGCAGTTTAGATTAGTGCTTGAGCTGTAAACTCAAATATGACTTTGCTGTCAAGTTCAGCTGGACCAATGACTGATGGATTAATGAGAGTGCCCACTTCTCCCTGCCACCCACAGGGCTGGACAGGTTGCCTTGCTGGGTGAAAGATCTTTTTCTCTTTTTGCTTCCATCTCCATCAGCATCCAGCTCCCATTCCCTGTGGGTGGCAGGGACTGCAGCAAAGTTGGGGAGGCCCTGGGAAATCACAGCTGGACTGGAGGAAGACAGGGCCATCCCTTTGGGAGGGAATGTTTAGGCTCATTTAATCCAGTTGGCAGGGCTGTGTCTTGAGAAAGCTTTGGAGAGGACAACCAGCCTACTCATCGAGTTCTGAGTGATGGTGACTGCCAGCCAAAGGCCATGGTAAACAGATGGGACAAGGACTGCCCAGTCCTGGCCATTAAACCCATCAGGGGGGCCAAGGCATCTCCCCAGGAACACACATAAGCACCCACAAGGTTGGAGGGGTTGCTTGTGTCACTGAATTTTTTTTACTGTATGTTTTTGCAAATGCATATGCTTTGGGGATTTTATCTTGTAGAGGCAGTGGAGCAACATCCTACCTGACATGGCTGTGACTTCTAGGGGTGAAAAGCTCTTGGAACTATGCCTGGCTGAGTCCTGCTGAGCTGGGCTCCCTGTAGCAGGTTGAGGGCAGTGTGAAACACTGCCCAGTGCAAGGGGCACTGCTTTACAGCCCCTCAGCAAACTGCAGTGGAGGGTGCAGTGCTGTGAAGCATCAGGTGTTGTGTGCCTGGGAAAGCCTCAGGTAAAGAGGGAGATGGCATGTCTGAACACACAGTTCTGTTACAGTCCTATTTCTGCAAAAATGGTGAACAGACTAAAGCAGAAGCTTCAACAAACTGCAGGACAAATTCTGTGAGTTAAAGTGTGCTGAACATCATGCGGTATCCTTTTAAATCTTGTTTGGAACTAAAATATTCTGTTAGGTTTTTTTTTTCCCTCCCAACAGAAAACATGGTCTATTGTTACTTAAATAGCATATATTTCTGTAATAGCCTTTTAATGCATAGCTGTTTTTCTTTAGGGCCTTGAATATATGCAAATGGAAATGAAGAAAAGAGCTGAAGTAGAAAGGAAGCACAGTAGTCTGGAAAAAACGGAGGGGTGAGTGACTGTAAAGATCAATGGGCAGAGCAAGCTTATTAGGCTTTTGTGGGAGGAAGGGGGGGAGTATTAAACACCTCATGTCTCATCCTATGTGAATGTATTGCAGAGACTCTGCAGAAGTCAGAATGTGTGAAGGAAGCAACCTCCACTGAGATAAGTGATACAAATCAGAACGTTTCCATCCCCTCAGCTGTGATGCCATTCCACTCCAAAAGCGCAGTTTAAATATGAATGGCATCCTGTTTATGTGCATATTAGCAATATGTGTGTCCATAAAGACCTGCAGAAATGCAAATATTGCTCTGCACACAAGTGTCTCCCACTGAGGCTGCCTGGAAAAGCAGCATCGGGACACAAATTGGTAACAATAAGTGCAGCTGAAGCCAATAATGAGGTAAAATACATATGCATGTGTGAGGAGTGTAAAACCTTGGCTCTGAATCACGTGTCTCTTAGAGTCTGGTGATACCAATTCCCCAGTGCCTCTGCCCTTCTGCCCTCAGTTGCAGGTGTGACCAGTGGATCTCTCCTTCTGCTTCCAACACCTTGGATGAGTGTCCATTTTACATGGCAGAGGCTGCCAGGGCAGAGCAGATGGGCTAGAAACAGCTCTTGTTGCACAGGTCTAAGCAAATGTAGCAATTATTCTGAAATTTGCTTGAAGATGCTGCTGAAACCCAGGAAAGGGTGCACAAACAGAAAGCCTGCAGTGCAGTATTGAGTGGATGGGTCCTGTCTGATCAATGAATGCATTAGTGCAGCCCAGTTCACAGCAACATCCTATGTTTCAAGGAAGAGCCCAAAGAGAGACAATTCCCAGTATGGAAGTTTACAGGTTGGTGTGTTTGGTTATTTCTGTGGTGTTATCACTGGGAGGGTCATGGAAGGTCCCTGTATGCAGGGTGTTTTTTTTCCAGCTCATCAGCTGTTTTAGTCTACTGTCCTTAGCTATGCTGGAAATTCTGACTAGATAGATTTTGTTCCAGCCAAGAGCTCTCCAAAGCATTATTTGTGAACACTCATTCAGAGAAAACCCTAAGGTTTGCCTAGAGTTGTTTTTCATCAGCATTTGCACCAGTGATACCACTGTGTCTGCCAGAGCGTTGGTGGAGAACACAAGCCTTGCCAGGGTTCATGTGAAAGCTTCTGCATGCAAGTTCACAGAGGAGGTTTTTCCTCTTCCCCAATTTCTTTTTACTGGTTGTGCCATAGCAAGGGTACAAACTGATGAGAGAACATGCACGGCAGGGGATTTCTTCCTATCTCTGAATTCTCACCACCCCCTCCCAAAGTGCAGCAGATGATTCTTCCTGTGCCAAGCTTCTACCAAAGTTCACACAGCCTTCAGAACCCAGGTTGGAAACAGGTCATTAGATCACTTTCATAACAGTGAGAAGTGTCGTGCTTTTTGGCTTAGCTGAGAACAGTTAACCAAGAGAGAATCTTCTGAGTGACATTTCTCTAGAGAACTTGCTAAAATCAATTATCTTCTAAGGATGGGTAATCTCAGACAAAAAACTGAACCTCTGAGGAGCCAGCAGCTTTTGGTACAAAGAGAAAAATTAAACTATTTGCACTAAAAACTCGACACTTACAAGCCAAACTAGTTACAGAGGATACAGGGGCATCACTTTTTAATTAGTCTCTGTCTGTGTCAGTTTGTATTTGGTCTCTGTACAGCAGACCATCATGTCACCCACAGTGAGGAATCTTTGGGGTTTTGCAGTGACAGGAATCTTTTTGCTGCAACTTTTGTTGTTTACCTCTGAAATTTTAATGAAATGTAAATTTAGGGGAGGGGGGAAGGCTTGGGTTTTTTTTTTTTCCCTTAAGCATTATCTTACTACCTTGATTCAGAAAACTTCCAAATTGTGTGTATCTCCTGAAGACAGAATTAATAATCATATGATCTATCATGGGGAATTGACTGTCATTTTGACAAATGAGATATTAAGCTCTGCCAGGCTGGAGAGCTGAGAGGGTTTGGTGTTCTAGCAGGTGCTGAGTGCTACTTTTGCTTTCTTCCCCAATGTTTCTCAACCCAGCCTCCACAAAGTCCAACCCATGCAGCTGACTGGGAGTTTTGCTCAAGAACAGCAGGATCTGAAATGCTGCAGGCCAACACTACCTAAAATTCAGAGGCCTAAAAGGGGCCAGATTTTACAGCTAAGATGCTGCACTGTAAAGAGAGGCAGGTAGGGCTACCTTTACCCTGGAGGCCATATTTTCTTTATTCCCATACATGTATGTTTAATAACCCTGCTGTATCCTGTATCTTATACATTATGCAGTAGCTTGTCCTTCATGTTTCTCCTTGTGTGGAAAGAGTCAGCCCCTAGCAATTTACAGTAATCATGAATGCCCAGGGAGGAACTCCCTGAGAGGGGCTTGAAGGATGCAATAACACTGGGAGCATTTACTCTCTGTTACTACCTCAGACTGTGCTGAGGTGCTTTTCTCCTTGCCTGAGTATATTGATATATTTGTCGCAAAGCAGCAACAGGACGTGTGGGATTGTGGGGTGCCTGATATCACAGAGGTGCACAGGATGGGGTGAGAGGGCAGGGTCCAACATACTCACCAAGCACTGGTTAGCCCCAGGCAGAGCAGAACTGTCACTGTCCTGAGTCAGATCCTTTCCCAGGCTGACTCCTCTCATCCTTCCACTTGTCTTCGGCCCATGGAGCCAGTTTCAGTGCTAGCCAAACTCTGTGTCCCTAAGGATGCTCCCCTGCTCTGAACACCTGCATCACCAGCTCTCTCTGTTCTCTCACATGCTGTTTGGTGCTTTTATGGGGATGGTGGCAGCAACAACAGCATTTTCTGTCCCCCAGCTTCGAACATCCACCAAGGACCAGAGCTGCAGCACCCTGCCAGTGTGTGAAACTGGGAAGCTGGAGGTATCCAAAGTTCACAGGCTGGGAAAACAGCTGTACTCACACCCAAAGCTGAGCCCACTGGTGGGGCAGAAGTTGAACTGCTGGTTCATTGCCATGGGGCCAGGAGCCTGCCCTTGTCTGTTCTGACATCCAACCTTGAGCAGGTCACTGCTCTTTGGGATGCACACAGCCTGCTTGACCAGGTGCTGCTGAATCAGGAGACAGCCACCTCTCAAACTGCTGCTAAAACCTCTCAAACTCACTGCTGTCCTGCCCAAAACCTCACCTCATTGCCCAGCAGCCTGGCTGCATTTTTGGCCAGGAGCACAGCAGGTAGCAGCTGCAATGAGTCTGTCTCTAAACATGCACTTAAGCAAAGCATCCACTAATAGCAAAGCCCTGCTCTGAGGTTTACCTTCAGGTTTTGGGGTTTTTTTGTTTTGTTGGTTTGTTTTGGTTTTGTTGTTGTTGTTTTTCTGTTTGTTTTCTTTTGTTTGTTTTTTTTTTGTTGTTTTCTTTTGTTTGTTTTTTGTTGTTGTTTTGTTTTGTTTTGTTTTAATTTCCCCAAATACCTCACTGATTTCCTATCATTTTGGGATCTTTTCCAATTAAAATGAGCTTATAATCTTCAGGGCACTGAGCAAGAAAGATTTCAGTGTTCTCTGGGAAAATGGTGCTTTTACACACTTCTCAAGTTTTGGTCATGGATGGGATTGTGCTTCTTTATTAACCAGCAGGTGTGTCTGGTGGGTCACCACAACCCTCTGGGTAGCGCTGCTGTGGGTGTGAGGTGTGGCTGGATCATTGCTGGCAGTGCCTTGTGTTCTGCTTTGCCCAGGAATTCTCTGAAAGAAAGTAAACTCTCTTGCTCACCTCTTCCACAGCAAATTTTTATCCCAGCTTGAGATAAGGCTCAAAGTCTGAAAGCTGAAATGATTTAATTAGAGCTGTATAGACAGCAAACGAGAGTGTGCCCTCAGTCATAACCCCTGCAGTTGGGATAATAAGAGAATTTCCATCACACCCTCCTTTTCTGTCTCAGAAAAGTCTGAATAAAATCTTTCACTCTCTTTGAATGGCTGTAATTAAATCAGTGCAGCACTCAGGATTTTAGCTGCACCCCAAGTTGAGGGGCAGTGTCTGCAGAGACCATTCTTGCCTCTGAAAGCTGCTGTCATCAGACTAAGAAACACCTTCTGAAAACCAAAATTATCAATGTACAATATACACTGGTATATTGCTCTTCATGAAGCACCTACATGAAATACTGAATCTTACTGGCCCCTGGAAAATGGCTATTATACACAGGCTGTAATCAAACCACAGCTTCAGCCAAAATGTGATGACTTTAAATGGTCAATCCAGCTGTCAAGCATCTGGTAAATATGCAGTGATTAAGGGAAAAAGTGTTTTACATTTGTCTGAACACCTTTACTTTCTCTGTTGCCTGTGTTACATTTTGAAGAATGTTTTGAAGAAATTCCAACTCAACTGTTCATTTAGCCCCTGATATTCTAGGCTTACAGATGTTTTGTGGTGCCTACAAGCTTCTGTTGAATGGTCTTTATTCAGCTTTCAGCTTTCCAGTGGGGTGAGAGTTAAGGAGATGGGATCAGTCATGTTGGATGGGGCTCTGAGGACCTGACAGTGAATGGCATCCCTGCCTGTACGACAGGGGGGTCAGAACTGAGCCTGTAAGGTCCCTCCTAACCCAGGCTGTTTGGTGATTCTATGATTCTGTGATTCTATGATTCCACAGTTCTATGATTCCGTGACTCTGTGATTCTGTGACTCTGTGATTCTGTGATCAGCCACCTGTGGATGTGCTGGTCTCTCAGGTACCACCAGCCTGCACACCTGCCCTGTTGATCCAGCACCCTCAGGCCACATGGGGAGCTCCTGGGGACTGGGCTCTGCCTTGTTTGCATGTTTGTTTTACACTAAATATGGAGAAATATGGAGAAATTGGGAAGAGTCATGGGTTGGTGAAGGCTGTTGCAGTTGCTGGTTCTGCCCTGCCATGGACACTCTGCCTGCTCCTAACTTGATTAGTTTCTTATCCCAACACAGGGTATTGGTACTGGGGCTGGAACATGGCCATGTTAACTTTACTTTTTCATTAAACTAAACAAATTAGTCTCAAAAGATACATTGTGAGCCAAAAGGGGCATTACCATTTTTTAGCCAATTTTCTTATTGCTGCTGTAAAAGTATGAGGAGATGCATTATAGGGATATAGTTTAAAATCATGCCAGCACAAGAATTTAGATGTTGTCCAAAATTAACAAATCCAAGTGTTATTTCTCCCAGAGGTTAGATGGTATAATTTTTAATTTTTTTCCATCATATTTTGGTAGCACTTTCCATAAACTCTGCAGCCAAGGAAACTTCTGAATAATTTTAGTCATTATTAAATTCAATTTTAAAGACAATTATCAAAGCATGGGTAACACATATAGGACAGTGAGGGTTTTTGCACTTTTATTGGACTAGTGGGAGGTGGTGTTTCCTTTGCCTGGATTACAAGGAATCTCGGTTTCACGACATGTCCACAAACACCTTTGTTCCTGGGGACAGTTTTACCCTGCCAGCTGTGCATGTCCATGGATTTAGCATCCTCAGAGGCTGCTGCAGCCTTCAGAGAAAGGCACTGGAGGCTCCATCAAGAGTAGGGACCAAGCCATGTGGCACCAAAACTATCTAAAGAAAGGAGCAAAGGAAAATGAGAATAAACACCTTTGTAAAGCTGTTCTCACATGTGAGGAAACAGATGATGATACATGATGCCACCTGTGCTGTTCACAGCTCTGTTTTAAAGTTTTGAGTTAAGTAGGTGGAGCAGTTTCTCCCCTCCTCCAATAAAAACAAGGTTAAGCTCAAACTTCATTTCATCTCCAGGCTCAAAATGCTGTCTTGTGTCAGCACGTGAATGACCAGAGCATTACTTCTTGTCAGAGTGCCAGAAGGGCAGGAGGATGGTAAATTGCAATTCAGTTTGTAATTGCCACAGTGTTTCCCCCTCTGCTTACCCCGTGTTGACAATGGCTGTTTATGTCAGATGAAAGGAGTCTGCAGATACATCAGCATCTCACTTTTCTCTGTCCATCCAAATGTGTTGGCAAGTCAATTGATGAAGGCTAAATTATAAGCAGTACACAAGAGATGGGAAGGTCTTTATTGGATAACACAGGCAGTGCAGGGTACAGCTCTCTGCCTGAGAACTTATCTGATGCCAGGCTGACAGCATTCCTGCCCAGCGGAAACTATTGGTCTTTGAAAGGGGTGTGCAGTGAAACACGTTGGAAAAGGCAGCACAAAAGGCATCCTGTCTGCTCCAGAGTTATCACAGGTAGCTACCCCACACTGTGTGACAACTGTGGAGGAAACCCACCCGGAGCTGGAGATGTGCCAGCCTCCAGGACAGATCACAGAGCGTGTCTGATGGCAGTGCTGTGTCTCCTACGGGTGGATGTGACTAAGCACAAAAACAGGCATGCAGGGTGTCACCAGCACAATTAATTTTCAAAACTCTCAGTGGCCACAGAGTGTTCATACACAATTTTATCCAATTAACTAAAATTAGTTTTGTACACTGCATGCCAGGGGTGTTTCTAAGGCTCTAGGGGTGAAGACTGGAATGATCACTCTGGTTCAGCAGGCTGTTAGGGTTTGAAGCCCTGATTTAACAAGGCACTTCAACACATGCATAAATTTAAGCATTTAAGTCCTGTGCTTCAAGCTGAATAACTGCCTAAATGTTTTGCTGAATATGACGATGTTGAGTAAAGTAGCACAGCTCTGGAGCTTTTAAACCTCATGTCAGGCAGAGCAAACACCATTAATGAACACCAAGACCCTCTCAAAAGGGTACCCTGCTTCTCCAGGGCAAGGGAAATTTTGAAGTGGTGCTGCTGTGTGGGAGCAAAGTCAGATCTGACTGTAATTCACTGCACACTTACTTTTGCTTGCTGCAGAGACTGCCTCCCATCTCCTCTTTGATAGCAGCTTCTTTTCATTAGAAACAAAACCTGAAAAAGTCACTCATAATCTAAGATCAAATTCTTGCAATTCTTATGCAGTTTCATTCAAATTAGGAGCCACTGTGTGTTTGATCCCTCTTAAGAGTTGGACTCACGATCCTGTCCCTTCCACCTCAAAATATTCTGAAATTCTTAGGCTTCTGTGATCCTTAGAACACGTCCAAGATGTATTGATCTGCTGAGGAACCTCAGAGGCTGCAAAATCCTATGACAATTCATTTTTTGTTTCAACAGATTGCGTCAGAAGCCAGGGAGGGGCAGGGGTGGAACATTTCCATGGCTGATATTGCATCCATGAATCCAGCCCTTTGTTCAGCTGGGGGCTGCATGCTGACAAATGTGCTGTTTCCTGAAAGGCATAACATCTTTGTCCTGTGTCCAGGTGCGGGAAGTAGGATGCAGACTGGGGCAGCCTGTTTCTAAAAAGGTTTGAGGGGTTTTTTTAAAATCATTTTAAGATTAAGAAAGCAACCCAAAATCTCAAGACATAAGATCAAAAGGACTCCAGCTCAAGAAAATGTTAGAGCCTCTTTTCATCCCCCAGCTAGCCATCTTTCTCCCCCACTGAAGCCTGGTTCAATCAGCTATTATCTATCCTTTTTCACAGGCACTGCTTTGTTTCTTTCTGAAATCTTTATGAGCTTCAGGTCTACTGCAAGCTGCAGATTAGGTAGTTGTGTGTGTACTGAGATACGGTGTCAGCCTTCTCCTTGGCTGGACACGAGGCCAGTTTCATGACACTCAGTTCATCAGGAATGGTAATACCCTGAATGCTGAGTTCCCACATATTGTCACATTAGATCATTTTACCCTTGGATTGCCTCAAGACACAAGATAACACCCAGTCAACCTCTCAGTTTCCTACAGCAGTTCCCAGTTTCAAAATCAATAGGAGGTAAGGAGAGGGTAGCTGTGTCCCGTGGAATTTGACAGCTTGGTGTTGAAGCACAGCGCACACCTCTTAGCAAGAAAATGTTGTACTTGGTTTGAAATAAACATCATTTTTTTGATGCAGTGATAGAGCTCAAAATTTGAAGGAAAAAAACCTAGTGGGTTTTTTTTTTTTAGAGAACAAAAGATTCTTTGAGGGTGTTTTAAACAAGAATAGAGGAGCTTAGAAACAAAATACTGGATCACAAGTCAGACATGAGCGTAGACACTGCTCATAAAACTATTGAGAAAAAGCTGTTCTTGTCTCTCCACATTAGTCTGATCATCCACCCTGCAGAAAGCCACTTGTCTGACTTCCCTCCTGATTCAAACCTCATGAGCACTGCCCACTGCCCAGTAGTCTAGCAGGGTACCCAGTTGATGTTTGAGATCTCCAGCACTTGGACCAACGAATGTCTTCATTACTGACTTATAAAGTCCTGGGGTCTATTTTTTCTCCTGTTATAATGGATGCTCAGGTGTTTCTTTCTGCTGAGTGCCATAGCTCTGCCAGGACATGAGAGCACAACCCTCTGGACCACTTGGTGGCCAGAAGCTGCACCTGGCAGGGACCAGCCAGATCCTGGTTATAGTTTTTATTCCTAAATAAGCAGACAAAGCTTGTAATATATGAAGTGTGCCATGCTCTGGAATTGTACTTTATCCCTTGATCCATCATGGACCAAAGACTACTCCACGAAAAATATCAAGATGGCTTGCATATGTCAAAATTTCAACATTCCCTCTTCTTTTTTTATTTTTATTTTAATTAGGTCATAACTATTTCTCAAATTCAACTTGAAATGGAAAAAGATTTCCTTTGATCTGAAATTTCGTTCCTCTTGAAATACACTTTTTCCATTTTTTTTAGCAGGAAAACAACAGGCCTGCAGAGAAGCAGCTAATAAGTTTTTACAGCTGTAGCTATTAAAGAACACATTCACAGCCCAAGTAGGATCCAGCATGCAGTGAGGCCAACACAAAGACACTGAATTAAATGGGCCTTAGACAAGCCATGAAGCTCTCTGGAGACAGCATATAACTGGATATCAGAAATAATATTTCACCAAGGTGAATCATTGCAAAAGATAAAATCATACTACTGCTTTGCCACTTAGCTGCTGGCCAACCTTAGAGGATCAGACTCTGTGTTGTCAGAAAGCCCTGGGCTGTAACACTAGTGCTAATCCAGGTGTACTGGACAGTGGTGATTTACCTGGGAGGGGAAGGGACAGATAGGAATAGTTTCTTGTCTTGCTGAGCAAGATTCTTCACAACTCACCTGCAGATGTCTGTGGTGAGTCTCAGCATCCTTGGGGAACACGTGGGGTATCACTGTTCTGGTCTTAGGAAGACAAATGTTGCAGCAGAGGGGCCATTGTCTCAATCTGACCCAGTCTGTGCAGTGCCCTGTTCCAACTCCTGTCCCGACTCTGCTGGCAAGGGGCCATCTCCAGAGAAGAGCTGAGCTTGCAGCATCCCTGGAAATCACAGAACCACAGAATGGGTCAGTTGGAAGGGACCATCATGGGTCATCTGGTCCAACCTCTGGTCCAGCCAACCAGGGCCATCCCAGAGCACATGGCACAGGATTTTGTCCAGATGGGTCTGGAATATCTCCAGTGAGGGAGACTCCACACCCTCTCTGGGCAATCAGTTCCAGTGCTTGGTCATTAAACAGGAGAGAAATTCTTCCTCATGTTCAGGTGGAGCTTCCTGGGCATCAGTTCCTGCCCATTCCTCCTGTCCCGTTGCCCCAGGGAGCAGAGCCTGGTCCACGCCCTGAGCCTTCCCTGCAGACACTGACACACAGGGATGAGGGCCCCTCTCAGATATCTCAAGGCTCAACAGGCCCAGCTCCCTCAGCCTTTCCTCAGTGAAATGTTCCAGTCCCTTCATCATCTTTGCCACTCTCTGCTGGACCCTCTCCAGGAGCTCCATGTCTCTCCTGTCCTGAGGAGCCCAGAACTGGACCCAGCACACCAGGTGATCCTCACCAGGGCTGAGCAGAGAGGCAGGATCCCCTCCCTGACCTGCTGGCAGTGCTCTTCCTAATCACCCCAGGATCCCATTGACCCTCTTGGCCACAGGGACACGGTGCTGGCTCAGGGACAGCTCATTGTCCACCAGGGCCCCAGGTCCTTCTCCCCAGAGCTGCTTCCCAGCAGGTCAGTCCCAGCCTGTCCTGGTGCCTGGGGTTGTTCTTCCCCAGTGCAGGACCCTGCATTTGCCTTTGCTGGATTTCAGGAGGTTCTCTGCCCATCTCTCCACCTTGTTGAGGTCTTTCCCAAGGGCTGCACATCTCTCTGGGGTATTGGCCCCTCCTCTCAGCCTTGTGTTACCAAAGAACTCACTGAGGAGGCATCTGCCCTCACCCAAGTCCAAGTAGGTGACACCAGTTTCTGTTCCCTCAGCCACCAACACTGTTACCCCATCACAGAAAGCCATCAGTCAGACATTATCATGCTCTTAGTGAAGCCATCTTGGCTGTCACCAATCCCCTCCTTACCTTCCATGTGTCTTAGCATCATTTCCAGGAGGATCTGCTCCGTGGCCTTTCCAAACACGGGAGTGACTCTGACTGCTCTGCATCACTAATTTTCCTTCAAGAAGGTTGCCAAGATGTCTTGTAGAGCCGTTGTCATTTCACTGGTCTTGTGCACGTATGTTTCTGAGGTGCTGTAAGAGTTAAATGTTGGAATTTCAGGGCAGGACAGCTGCAGTGGGGGAGGATGATCTGCTATGCAGGCGCTTGCCATTAGATGTCTCCAGCCCCCTGGTCTTGGAAACAGAGGGAGTCAAGCGTGACGCTCGGTGGTAGCAGGAGGTGGAATTGGAAAGCTGGTCATTTATCCTCCTAGTTAGCAAGCAAGGGCTGGTATAAAGTGTCCATTTGCTTGGGAAGGAGCTCTTGGACTGCAAACTAAACTTCTAAATCAAGGTTCTCTTTGACCTCTGGTGGACCTGGACTTTCTGAAGCAGTCCAGTCCCCCGGTGGAAACAGGGAGTGGTGGAACACATTCTGAGGTCAGGATGCTCTGCAAGTTATAAACAGGAGCCTACAGAATTTGCTTCTCAGTGGTTGAGAAGGCTGTAGTTATTTTTCTCCATTTAGTTTACTTATTTAAACAACAACAGATTTTCCTTGTGTGATTAACAGAGATTTTCCAAAATAATAAAGCTTCCGCTTTCAAAAATACTTACCAAGCCAAGCAAAGCTAAGCAAAGCCAAGCTTTGTCTTATTTTGGGCTGGAATAGGATTTCAATATGGATCAGTTTCCTATTTCCATTTTATATATGAGTAAAAGAGCCCAGAGCGAAGTGAAATGACTTGCACTGGACACTGTGGAAGTTACTGGCAGAGCTGGAATTTGACTAAATGCTGGTCAGTTTGTCTCTTTCTAATATTTCCATGCAGCTGATCACAGAAGAGAATAACACTTCTCTGTGATGAGCTTGCAGAAAATAATTAAGAATGGCAACAAGTGTTAAGATGAATTATGATCTCAAAGGTAGCAACACAGATAGGAAAAACTGCAAAGCACTGATTATAGTAATTGTGATCATTTAGAGAAAACGGTCTCCTCTGATCAGAAAGGTTTTGGAGAACTTGCTTCATAAACTTGCCTCAGGTACTCAGCAAAACTTTGAAGGCCCAAAGCTAACTGGAAGGGTCAAAGCAGCAAAACTAGACCAGAAGCAGACTTTGGAAGGGCTCCTCTACCTCAAACCACAAGTCTGTTATCCTGAGAATGCCTGAAATTAGAGGTCTGGGAGTGGGAATAAGCCCATGGCAAAGGTCTGCTCCCTTCCAGAAGGCTCTCCTCCAGCTCTGGCTGTGCCCAGGCAAAGGGAATGCTCACACCTGGGCATTCATACTGTGATGTGTCTGTACCATGTGCCTGGGCACCCCAGCCCAGCACAGAGCAGCCACAGGCAGCAGCAACCCTCCTAAGGGCAGGTCCCTCACGGGCAGGCTCAGGCCAGCCCTGCTGTGTTTGGCTGCATCAGACTTTAAATCACCAGCCATGAACAGCTGAAAGGCCACATAAATAAAGAAGAACTTCAGAATTTTCTGATAGTTGCTGAACTTCTTGTAAAAAAAGCCAACAAAGACGAATGAAGCAAATGCTAAATGTTTGAGATTTATGGTCTACACGATGACCTTCCTTTGAAACAGTGTCAGTGTCATTCCCCTTGCTGGCTGAGTGCACACACACTGTCTCTGCAGCAATCCCCAACCATTTCTTTCTGGTTTTACTTTTTCTCCACCATGATTTATAAGGATGTGTCCTGTCTTCATGTCTCAGGGAACACGCTGGACTTTTCAGTAAACATACACAATGCAGTTCCTTTTTTCCCAAGAGCCAAAAGGAAAAGGCTCCTCCCGGAAAGATAAACAACCCACCCACCCATTCCCTCAAGCAAATTCATCAGGGAGGAGATGACCAGCTTTGTGTTGTGCACTGGGGGTTTCCACCCTGATGTCTCCTGCAGTGGAGAGCTCTACCAGTGAGGGCTGTCTCTTGAGAGTGCCTGCCATGGGCCATCCCTGGTGGGGTCTGGGACTCTCAGACCCAGCAGTGTGTGATGCCTGGCTCCTCCCTTACCCCTCACCAGAGAGACAGATGTTTTCCACCAGGGCAGTACCATACCAAAGGAGCCAGGCATTACAGACTGCTCTCCAGGGCCTGCAGGAGCTGATCCAGTCCCTGTTGAGCTGGTATCAAGTGATTTCTATGGCTGATGGCTGAAATGTCTTTTAGACTAATAGTGTGGCATGGTTTTGATTTAAAAAAAAAAAAACCATTGACCTAGGGACCTTGAAACTTGTCAAATTTGTCTTACAACCTGACCCCAAGACCGTTAAAGTCAGTTTAATGTCCCCCTTTGATTCCATCGAACTTTAGATTGGCCCTTGGCAAATGTTTCAATTAACCTTTGCCAGGTTCCATGTTTGTAATGAAATCTAAATTCATGTTAGTTTTGTGCAGTTCCCATCTCTATAACAAATGTTCTTCACTGCCTTCTTTCCAATAAAGAGATGTCCTCAGGCCCTACAGACCAAGTACCACCTTAGATAAGAGATAAATCAGTGGCCACATGGGGCCTGTGTTTAGAAGGATGCCATAGCAATGTCAGAAACAAGGTGGTTATTTATCAGAAGGTTCCAAAACCACTTTTCACCTCAGTCTGCTTATCTCTTTACCCTCTGTAGAGGAACAGTCCTGTTATTGGGGAGCAGCACTGGGCTCACTGACTTGGTTACCTGAGGGAGGGAAGAATTGCATTGAAGAAAAATGCCTTTAAGGCCAAAAACTGGGCAATGAGGCACTCATCCAGGCTCAGACAGAGAAACAAGAGAACACAGGAGAACCAGGTGCCACCAGTCAAGTGGTAGAAGACAACGGTCTACGTAGCAGCTCTTGAACTGCAGAAAATGTGAGGTCACTCACACCAGCACAGACCTCTCTCATCTTCCACGAGGATGCAGAGATCTCAAATTATCCCACATTTGCCACCTTGCAAATCATTAGGGACAGTTGCCATGGATCAGCAGACACCTGATAACTTGTTACCCAGCAGTGAGTTCTTCACGTGTTCAAACTCGTGATCTCCCTTGAGACTGAAAGGTGCTCTGCAATGTTTTGGAGTGTGCCAGGCACTCAAATGCTATTTACCTCTCTTTGATGCCTCTTTATTGCTATTTATTTCTAAGAATACCTTAGAAATGGCAGTTCCTGCTATTTTTTTATTAATTGGAATTTCTTGTTATTCACCTGCTGAGTGGAGTGATTATTTCAGAATACCCTCAGTGCTTGCCCCTCTCCTCACTGCAGCTTAGGGACTATCTTTTTGGAGGCTGCTTTTTTTCTGGAATGGCTGTGTTTGGTGGTACCTCTGAGTGGGAATAAATTACTTCCAGATGGTCTGTGAAAACTAGTTCTTCAAAACACCAATATTAATCAGGCTCCAGCACTTATCTTTTGTATTGCGGCTGCTCGCTTCCCTCATCCCACCAGAACCAAGAGAGCTTAAATTAGCTTTCAAGGACACAAGTCCTACATCATTTTCACTTACATTCAATTTTGTTTACTTTCTCAACAGTGTTGGCTCAATAGTACCCTGGTATTCCCATCCAGTGCTTACTCAAGATCAGTCTGCAGAGCACATCTTCTGATAACTTGGATTTTCGATTTGTCTTCCACAAAGGGCCATGATATGAAAGTGGTAACAAGCTTTGGTGTGTTCTAGAATAAAACCTTGCACAGGCAGAAGCCACAGGATGTGCCAGAGCAGAGAAGCAGGCTGGATAGCACATAGCATATGGGAGACCTGGAGAAATGGAGTTGGAGCAAATCTAGCTTCCACGGCAACCAGAAGCAGTGTCAGGTCCTTGGGGTGTGTTCTGCCAAGGAGCCTTCCCCTGATGAGGATGCTCAGATCTTACTGTCACAGAGGAGTTTTCTGAGGGCTGAAACAGTGTGGCACTTCATTTGCCATCACCACCCTTCTGCTTTTGAGTGCCATTTCAGTCCTGTGTGCCGTGTTCACTGCGGGTTTCCACAGAAGTAATTGTACATGCTGGTAATAGTACGTGCTAATAGTAAATGCTTCATGTTCTGCAGAAGGATGACTGAACACACTGAAATCCCTTGCTGAGGTGCAGTTTGGGTGCCTTTCATTACCTGGCAGTTAACTAGTAAACTAGCACAGATATCAGCTGAACAAAAATTTGTTTCATTCAGGGTTTGAAGACCCAATTCTTGAGGAGTGTGACAAATGTGGACTAAAAAACCATCTTAGCTAGTAACACATTGCAAAAGATGGATTTAAGAAAAACACGGTATTCTTTACAAACCCCAAGATAATTGTGTTGTGTTAGAGAACTCCTTTCAAGAAAGAAATTGGCTTGATATAAGGCAAATCCTTATGTCTGACTCAGGGTGGTTAAAACAACAACAAAACCCCTATAAAGCAAAAACTGAACTGGAAGGACAAGCAGAAGCAAAGGGCAAAAGCAAATGCAAAACATACAGAGCCTTGGGAAGTACAAGAAAGCAGAAAAAGCCTATAAATACTTATGTCAATAAAACAAGCCACTGGTCCTCATTTAATTAGCAATTTTTATTAACAGTGGTTTGTTGACTTGTGCAGTGTTTACCTAGGGCCAACATAAAAAGCATTAAAATCAGGAGATAGTGGCATTTTAATCCCCCTATTCCCAGTGTGGAAATGAAAGTGCTAAACTGGTCATTTATGTCCATCAATAGATCAGGGGCAGAGAGATCACCAATCTTTGTATTTTCCTCAGGAGGCAGAGGGGTACAGCCATGGGCCCAGCTGAGCTGCAGCTTGCAGAGAGGCAAGAGGTAAAATAACTTTGGCAGATATAAGACCACAGCCAGCAAAGCAACTGCTGGTTCCCAGATCCATCTCTTCCTGCTAGTGGTGTAGCAGGATACAAGCCCCAGGTTACATATTTTATTTCCAATCTTTGAACTCAAAACCCATTAATTATAAATATAAAGTTGTGTCACTATCTAAAATGTAGAATTCCATTCCAGCAAAGCAAATCTGCTGGAGGTTTTGGGCTGGAGGTAAGGGGCCAGGACCCACCTCACCTGGTTTATTTACAGCTGTGCTGAGTACTAGAGTGATCCTCCTCACTCTCCCTGTTGGCAAAATAGGAAACATGATGGTCCACGATCATTTATTTCAGCAGGTCCTTTCTAGAATTCAGAAAACGTTTCTCTCTGCCCTATTTCTGCTTCCCTTAATCTGAGGTCAGGCAGGGGCTGAGCCACATCCAGAACTGTCTTTAAAGGTCAAAAACAAGTGTTAGATGAGGCTGCTAAGAGTGACCCCAGGGGATCAGTGCACTGCTGAGGCTTGCTTGTCCCTCTCCACTCTCACTAAGTGTGTTGTGCCTGCCCAGAAAGGTCTGTGCTGCCCGGGGCAGAGGCCTGGGGACAGGGAGCTTGTGACACTGGCTGTGGGTACAGGGAGGGCTTCCCCTCCATCCTGTCTGTCCCAGGTGAGCTGTGTAGGGGAGATCAGCCAAAGCCACGTGTCCGGATGGTGTGGGAAGCGACCAGGATATTGTTTGCAGTCCTGGCCTGCACCCAGCAGTGGATCATCCCTGTTGCTGCTGGGTCCTCAGCCAGCTGCGTGGACTGGAGGAATTTGTGCATGGAAGGCTGGGGTGGCAGGAATGCAGCCTGTCTGGGTTACAGTACCTGCAACCCCTAATTAGTCAGAGACTTCCAAGTCAGATGCTGGTGACTAAATGGGTGTGGACTGAAATGCTCTTCCTGGTGAATCGGCTGGGCTCCAAGGGGCTGGCACGTCTGGAATGGGCTGAGGCAGCCAGGCCCCTGCCTGGCGTGGGACAGCCCAGTGACAGGTCTGCTGACACCTCACAGGGGGTTCATGTGCCTGCCACGTCCCGGCTCTCCTCCCATCACTCTCAGCATGCCGAGGTCAGGCTGCCCAGCCAAATCCAGCAGGGCTCCCCTTGACATCTGCTGGGGCCCCCTGTGGCTCCTGCCTTTGCCCCAGGCTCGCTGGTGGCACAGCCCTGGGATCCGTGGCTCTGGAGCCACCAGCACGGCTGTGCCTTCAGCCAGCCTGGAGCAGGCATCCATCCTTCACAAGGACAGCCCATGGCTGATGCTGACATCTTTCCACTACCTCAAGTAACACAGCTCTCACACCTCAGCCCGCTGCAGTGGGCAATGAAAACACAATTTTTTTTCCATCTTACAGTCTCTCAAGAATGAAGGAGACTGAGTTGTCCCGGGCTGCAGAAGCCAGTGTCAGAATTTCTGACTTGCTGCTGGGGCTGGGCTGGGAGTGAGGCATACCTGGTGGCATTAATGACCTATACCTCCAGGAGCTGGGAGAGGAGGGATAACTCTGAAGTGGCTTTAATGGGTGACCATAAATACAGTGGGAAACTTGCAATCACATATTTATCTGTCTAATCCATCCATCCGTTGTACACACACTTCATTGATGATACACACACACACATATATCTGCAATATGTATATATATTTGTAAAATTCTTGACAAATCATCCACGGATTGGAGGAGTTCTCCTACTTGTCACAGCTGCTCAAGCTGCTGTTTCCATCTCAGCTATTCTTTTCCAGCGTGCCTAACTTTCTTCATCGTGGCACTTTTATGCTGGCATTTAAATATTGTGTTTCAGCAGAGTCTGAAAGCAAAAATAGGAAGAGACCTCATTTGACCACTTTTACATTCAGTAAAAATGAAAAATTACTTTTCCCACATTTTTGTGGTAATAAAACTCCTGTGCTCTGTCTGACTGACGATTTACCTAGGAGGCATTGTGATTCTCTCAGCAAAATAAAGCAAGAAACTTCTGTAACTCTCTCTGGTCCTTGATGCCTCAGGGGAAAGGAAAGGGAAAAAAAAGCAAATAAGACTATGTCCTTCCAAGGAAGGAAAGGAAATATATGCAAAAGAAAGAAAACCTTTATGTCTGGCTTTATTAGCACTATTTGTAAATATTCTCCAAGCTTGAGGCCTTTTCCTTCCTTCTTTTCAGTAAGAAAATATGTGGGGAGGGATTTTGTCTCATTCCATGAGAAGACTTGAGCTGTTCCATTGTAGGTGGGGATGCCACTGCCCTGCTAACCCCCTGCACTGCCAGACAGACAGGAGAGCTGAGAGGGGTGTGAAGGCAGGGTGACACTAAGCTGAAAGTTTGAGACAGCACAGTTTCAAAAGGTTCAGCTGTGTAAAAAAGGAAATAAGCATTGATTTGGGTGATGTGTTTCTTTTCTGTTACCAAGATCCAACAGAAATATGTGGAAGTAGGGGTGCAAAGAGTACCTCTCCCTAAGTGTGTGAGCTGGGCTGCTCTCTGTCCTGCTTTGTGCAGGAGCTCAAGGGATGCTCAAGCAGGCTGCCTGCTCTGGGAGCTTTAGGTCCAAAAGGTGTGCATGGGAAAGAACTACAGGTGTGCCCGTGGCCAAGACAACATTGCCTTAGAGCCTTAACTCTTGCATTTCCCTCTCCTGTAGCCAAAAGCCAGTTATGCCAGGACAATAGCTGCAAGGCAGGAGATGTTGAGCCAAAGTCTGCTGAGGCTGAGCAAATATTTCTAACTTTGGGATCACTGTGTGCATGTCCTGTGCTTCGTAGTGCTCCCTGTGCAGCTGTGGCCAGGTGCTGATGGAGACAAGACAGTGGGTTAGAACAGAACAGAATAGAATAGTATATCTCAATTGGAAGTGACCTGCAATGATCATCTGGCCCAACTGCCCAACCAGTTCAGATGGATCTCTGATATGACCTGACACAGCATCTCTTATTTTCTGACATGTTATCTGTCAAATCCAGTCCCTCTCTGTTTGGGTATATTACAGTATACAAGGGGCCTGCCCAGTCCTTTTTAAACTGCACTGGAAAGGTGTGAAATTTCCCAAACTCCTCTGGGAAAAGCAAGGTGATGTCACTGCTGCTGCCCCATGTACCAGGCAGTGCTTCCATGACCCAGCTGGTGGTTGGGACTGGGTCTTCACACAACGCTGCAGGTGCTGGAAGCCAGGCTGGGGAAGAGGAGATCTGGGGGGTTTGAAGGCAGCATGGTGTCTATCAGTGTAGAGTATGTGAGAGCTGAGGGTGGATAGAGAGTGAATTCAGGCTTTGCTGGGGATTGCAAGATGTTGAAGGATTGTCCTGATAAGAAAGGTGTTTTTGTAAGCAGAAACAGACTGGATTTTTTTTTTTTTTTAATAATTGGATTTTCCTGACTTGAGCATATATGCCAATCATTCTGTGGTGTAAATCAGTCTTAGCTGATGATTTAGACCTACAGAAGGTCCCGTGCTGAAACAGTGCAGCCAAGGTGCAGCGATCACCCAGCTCAGTGTGGGTGGAAGGGATGCCTGGGCCTGGGATGGGCTGGAATAGCAGGCAGGAGGGCCAGCACTGGTCCCAGCAGGGCTTCTGCCCCTCCTGTGACACTACAGCTGTGAAACCCCGCAGTTAGAGGTGTCTGCCCAAAAAGCTGGCACTGCCTGTGTGTCTCTGGCATAAGAGCAGCATCATAAGGGAGGGTGGAAGCCGCTTCGTGCCAAGCTGTGACCTTCTGAAACTCCCACCTGAGCTGTGGGGGATCAATTCTCCCTGCCAGTCCAGGCAGCACACACTGGCAGCTCCTCGGGCTCCATGCCCTGGGGATGGGGCAGGGAGAGCCGGGGGCTGAGGCAGCCGAACGGTGCCTCCGGGTAAGATCCCCGAGCGTGCAGGAGCCTGATGCCAGCAGCCCCCCTGCCCGGCCGCGGGATTGGGGAGTGCCCAGCAGCTTGTCTGGCATGCCCCGGTGCTGGCCACGTACATAATCCCAGGGCAGGAGCCGTGCTTGAACTGCATGTGAACCGTAAATCCCCGCTCCTAAAGCTGAGGGCAGTTCCCGCTGGCACGCCTGCTGCGGCGGCTCAGCCTGGTCCCCGGCACCGCCGCCCAGAGCAGCCGGCTCATTTAAATTGCTTTATAAATGGGCCAAAGAACTCTGGCTCCAGCCTTCATCGGAGTAATAAATACACAATAAAGCAGCCTCAGTGGCTGAGGGAGGCCAAACAATCAACACTTCCAAAACGGGGAGGATGCTCTTACTGAAAAGAGGTCGTCTTTTGTAATGTTTTAGCCCTTTTCTGCCCCTTTTAAGGATTTCTCCCGGAGGAGATGGAGTAGAGGCTATGTTTAGCCAGCTGTATGCCCAGATGGTCACAACACTTATGAACAACATCCCCTAGGAATAATTGTATTAAGTCTTCTTTGGATTTTATACTCTTGGGGTTTTTAAAAAAAAAAAAAAATAGGGTTCTCTAGAATGAATGGTTTGGCACTTCTGCGCTTGATTACTGTATTAAGAAACCAGCCAGTGCCTGACAGGTTTTTGTACCCACCTCCAAACACGAGACATCACACAGAACTGTGACTTCTTAATGGAAAGCTGGAAAGTGTATAATTGAGGCTGAGGTAGGATGGGCTGACCTGCCAGGAAGGACATTTGAACCCTGCCATACCAGTATGCCCACATGGATTTAACTCCAAACTCACCAGCCAGGTGAGGAGCTGTTCTCGCATGGATGAGAGGAGCCAGTGAAGAGCTTCCATCCTCCTGTTAAGCAGTGCACGTGGGAATGAATGTGTGCTCTATTTGGCTTGCAAATTTTACATCAGCTATTGCATTTCCACTCACTTCTTTCTTTGGGGAGAGAGAAAAGAAAGCAACCAAAGGAGAGAAAGCAACAAACAAGAGAGATCAATGGACCGTGGCAGAGCAATGCTGTGCACACACTTCGCACCCACCTTGGGAGAAGGCAGGGAAGGGTGAGGGGGATGAGGGGATTAATGAAGGCAAAGCCACACAGTGCAGTTAAGGAATGTGCTTAGAGATGAGAGTGATGGTGGGAACTGGCTAAAAAACTTTCCAAAGAGACCACTTGGAAGGGTATGTAAGTTTTAAAAGCTAGCGTGCACTTTCCTGGTGCATCCCAGTGGATCACAAAGTGCCTGGCACAAACCAGCACTGCCCTCCTGTTAGCAAACTCCTGTCTGATGACACCCGTTTCACAGGCAGGGACACTGAGGCACAGAGAGGTTATTGCAAGGAGAAATTAACTTCTGTTAGGGAAAGATAAATAACACCTGTGATTGCAGAGATCTAACCATAGTGGTCAGGAGGCCTTTGCCCAAAACCTTACGTTTATATTTATTATTGCAGTGTCAGAAAAGCCATGAATAGAGACATAAAAACGATCTGCAAAACATCCACCCCACACCAGCATCACCAATTCTTCTCTGCAACCCATTACAAGCTTTAGTCAATGACCTGCAGCCATAAGTGTTACATTCAGTAAAAAGCAGCTGAAAAGGGCATGACTGGTGGTCTGGGTCCTTGTGATAGCAGGGAATGTACAAAATTGCTAAAACAGACGTGAACACTGCCTATTGCTCCAGTGAGATCTTGGACACCAAAGATGTCCTGTGTGTAGTGCATGGGAAATTAGATCTGTGCTTCCCTGAAGCCATAGCAGCCTACAAAACATCACACCACAGGCAAAACCAGCTGTTCCTGGCCCAGGAGACCCCAGCAAAAAACAGCTGTCTGGTGTCAGAGGAACGGGAGCATTGCTCTCTGCCTCATGTTTGGTAGTTGGCCTCTGAAAGTGGCTTCTGCAGGACTGCCCAGGCTTGGGTGTGAGTGTGCCTCAGTCCCCAGAGGCTGCTCTGGCAGGGGGGAACAAGGCTGCAGCAGTAGCCTGTCAGTCCCTGCCATGGCCCTGTGTGGTTACTGTGGGAGGGAGTTTGGCAGATCTGATTCCTGCACAGCCTCTCCATTCCTCGAGATCCTGGTGGAAAGGCTTTGCTGCCCCTCTCTGTTCCTGCACCATTGCAGGGAGCTCCAGCAAACCCCATAACTGAGCCTTCTGTCATTATCCTCCTACCACACATAGGATTCCTGTCTCTAAAACGGAGCAGGGATGAGATTAGCATCTTCTCCCTCTCTTGCTATGCCAGCTTTTGACAGACAGAGGGGTGGGGGAGTAGAAAATGGGGTAAAGATAGAGCTGTGTGTTTTGATAGGAATTGTCATTACCCTGATAGCAGTGAGGTTATGTGGGGACACAGTGGCTCTGACTTGCTGCATCCACTGGCTGGAGGAAAGGGTGGCAGAGGAGCTCAAGACAGGGTGAGGGGGCTTTACCTTAGCACAGACTGTGGAGTGCATGGGGCTAACAAACCTCTGCCTCTGCTGTCACCATAAATGCACATAAATGTAATGCACAAACCCCTAGAGACTCAGGTCACATGGTTCATCCTACTGAGTCCCCACAGCCCACAGGATCAGGCACAAACTTTAAGCCTGTTTAATGTATCATTCAGGAATGAACCAGCTCGCTTTTACTTTTCTTTTAGAAGACACATGTTTTCATTATACATGCTCCAAGTAGAGGCTAAAGATCCAGAAACTATGGCTATGGAGTTTTGGCGTTCCCTCTCATCAGTTTGGTTAATTGCTCGTTTCATTTACTAGCTGGGTTTTAACTTTCCTATGGATCACTTGGCTCCTGAAATTCCATAAGTACTGAAAGTCAGCAAATTTTGGGAAGTGTTCTCTGGAGGAAAGTCCTGGAACTCTTACAACAGGCATAATTTTCATTTGTGCAGGTTTAGTGCTCTCACAGAATAAATAAGCATTAACTATCCCACAACTGCGCCAAGATGCAGTCGGTTTGTAGCCTGCTGTGTGCTGCACTAGAAGCCTGAGCATTTTACCTTGCAGGCTAAATGCCTCTCTGAACAGAAATTGTGATCATTGCTCAGGAGATACTTTCCAGATGAAACCTCACTCAAAAATAGCTATGCCTGGATTTAACACCTGTAATACCAATACCGTGGTATTTGCATTTAAACACTGACTTCAGTGTGAGGGAACTCATATGGGAGAAAGGTGTATTTTTAACTAACCCTTCTAGCCACTGGGTGCCACTAGTGACTTGTTGGCTTGAGGGAAGAGCAGCTATCCTGAAACTTGAGGGGAACAACCCACACATAAATCCTCACAATACAGCAATACATAGGAAGTTGACCTTCAACTTATTCAATTTACTTAAAAAGCATCCACCCTGCATGTCTCTGATTTCCCTCTGTTCTACTTCCCAGTGGCTGTATTTCAGTGCCAGGGTATTTCATTCAGGGTGCTGGGTTAGAGGCTGTGTAACCAGCTCTTGGAAAGCCTGATGAAGCAAGCAAAGCACTCAAGCTTCTGCTTACGTTTATGACAACTGAGCAGCGCCTTTGCAATCAGTGAAACTGCTCACGTGCTTACAGACAAGCATATTTGACTGGATTAGTGCGTGAAGAGACTGGAACTGAAGGCATGGTCAGCAAAGAAGCCCAGTGAGCACTGCTTTTGCTGCTGGTTATCCTCCCCAAATTCATCCTTTGCAATGCAGACGCAATTCCAGACCCTCACATTGGATACATATAATGACTATTAATTCTTAGCAGGGGACAGGATCAGACCCCTGGGTTTAATGGTCTGCTTTTCATCTCTTTAATCCCCGTCCCATCTCTCTTCTGCTTTTCACTTCAAAATTATTTTGCCGGCCTCCCCCTCCTCCATTCTTATTGTTCTGATGTTCCCTGCCATGATTTCTCCAACGACAGGATGGTGAGGCAGTTCATCTGCAGCAGTCCATTTCCACAAATAGGCACATACAGGTGGAAATACGCACATGAGTTTATTCTACACCTGAAAATATACAGGGCAAAATAACCCCCTGGAATCTACTCAAAAGCTGTACCTACGGAGAGATCTCCACTCTTTTATTATCTAATTTAAACCAGAGTGATACAAATTCTGTGTAGGGACAAGCCTTAATGAGCCAGTAATTTGCACGTGTACATGAAACCCCTACAAACCAAGGTTGAAATAGAAACTGGGCCCTCAAATAAGAAATCCAACAGAGGAACAGGTTTCTGGGGGGCAATGAGCTACTGTGTGCCAGCTACCTCAGGGCAACAGCCTGGTAGCACATGCCCCAAGCCAGTGGTACCTGCAGTGAATGTACCCCATGTCTGTGCCAGTCCTGCTTCTCGCATCTCCACTGGGAGAGCAGGCACACATGCACTGGCTGATGTGCTGTAGATCCACACGCCGGTGTATCTTAAAAAAGGGTGCCCACAGACCCCAGTTAACCTTCTCTTTCTTTCCTCCAGTTCCAGGGCTACCCAAAGCCCACCAATGTCTCAGCTCACCCTCCCTGTGGTCGCCCTCCCCTTGCTGCTGCTGCTCCAGCCGCAGGGGCTGGCTGCTCCCACGCTCCCATTTGTATGTCACTCACGCGTCTCTCCCCACTTAGAGCTGTCTTCTGTTTCCTGCTGCCAAGAACTGTCTCTATTTGAGACTCCATTTCAAACCCATGATTACCAGGAGCCTTCCTCTCATCTCATCTCATCTCTCTTCAGCTCTTTCTTACTCTTCACTTCTTCGTCTGCATTTTATTTTGGTCTGCGAGTGCGTGCTCTGGGGCAGGGAAGCCCCACGCGCGCTGCGCTGCGGGAATGATGTGACAGCGTGATCCTCGCTGTGCAGAAGGGACCTGGAAAAAAAGGCACCTCGTCATCTGAAGGCAGAAAGGACAGTGTTGTGATGAATTTTTAACTATTATCCCTGATTCCATGGATGGGAATACCCCCATGCCTTCTTCCTGCCTGTAAGGCAGGCTTCTGGGTCAAGAGTATGGGAGAAGGGGAGCAGAGGTGTCACACAGCTGCCTCAGGTCTCAGCTGATCCACCCTCCTCTGGGCCACCCTTCTAGCACGGGTTGGGGACTGGTCTTGGAGCAGCTGGGTGTGTCAGGCTGCAGAGGAGCACACTGACGGGAAGCTGTGGGTGCAGACAGGCTGCACAACAGAGTAAAAAGGTTCCAAGCAGAGTTTCATTTTCCAGTAGCTGTACTGGGTAAATAGGGCCAGGACACTGACGGGGCAGTGTGCATTGCTAAGGCCAAGTTCATGGACTCTGTTCAACTGCTCATACTCACTAGGACTCCCTTTTTAATTAATAAAGATTTTTCTCCTTCAGACATTTTAAAAATTGCTCAGACGGCTCCTTCGAGCTGCAGGTTTCACACGAGAGAAGGGTTGCAAGAAATCAGCATTTAATTAAATAAACATCTCTTTGAACGATGACCCTTCTCCAAAGTTGGAACCTCCTTGCCATCATTAGAGCCCCACATAAACTGTAGCAGTTAGCAGCCTGCTTCGGGATTACAGTGTTCGTAGCAAGAGAAATTGCTCCTGAGATCATTTAACCTCCCTGGGGAGATGACAGGAAGGAATTAATCTTCCTCTGCTAATCCGCCCTGTGCTGCTGGATCAAAAATTGGCATCGCTGGGGGTGCCTGCGCAGGGGAGCCTGCGGTGGCATTTACCATCCGCGTGCGCTCCCTCCCACCTCCTCCTCCAGCACGGCTGAGGAAACAGGGGGCAGCTATTTCAGGAAGTCTACGTAACACACTATTAAACCATTTGTGCTGGCTGAGAAGGAGATTTGGTTTCTGGCGTTCCCCTCCAGTCCTAGCTGTGTCAGCAAGGTGAACGCTACAGAAGGGCTTTCACTTTAGTCCCAGGAATCACGTCCGCTCGTTGGTTTTGTCGCTACTTGCCATCTATTTTATTTTATATCAGTTTGGTTTATATTATTATTGTTATTATATTTGTTAGTGATTTATGTGGATTATTCACCAGTGCCCAGGCACACCAGGTTTTTATCCCCCAGAGTGCTTGTAGGAAATAGAATGTGCTGGCATGACCCTCTGCCCATGAGAGCCTTTGTGCCGAAAGCAGTTCTGCATGGAATGGAAACCTCCATTTTTCCTTTTTTTTCTTTTCCTGGTCAGCAAAATGGACCCAAGAAACAATTCAATATGTTTGTGAGCAATCTGCGAGCAGAGAAGGGGTTCAGGTTTACAGAGTTGAGGTGGGGCCAGTCCTGGAACAGGGACAATTCCTTGGGACACAGCACCCAGCCACACAGCGAGAATAGCAAGTAGCGAACGCCCTTAGCAACTGGCTTGTGGAAAAAAAATTAATTTGCTAAAGAGCATCAGCACTAAGTCGCCTTGAAGAGTTGTAAATCACAAGGCTGTACAAAGGGAAACCTGCTCCTGCATAGTCTGTGAGCAGAGACAGACTATTACGATGATTTCAACTATTCCTAGCTAATAAGAACTTAATAGGAGTTCAGAAAATGCTAGGCTCGTCCAAATCAAAGACCAAGCTCCTGCTGATGTTGGCAGAGGCAGAATGGGACCCTGCAGATTTTTTCACAGTAGAGGACAACAGCTTGTTTCCTTCTCCATAGCATTCAGGTTTTCAGCCCAGGACCAGCTGCCCCTACCAGACCTTGTGCTCTCATAGGTCCCACCTCAGCAGGCAGCGGGACCAAGGGGATCCAGCAGGATGCTTAGCTCAGGCCCTGGCATGGAAGGTGCTGTGGACAGGAAAGCCAAGCCCAGAGAAAGACAAAGCTGCGGTGAGGGCTCTCAGGAAGGCTCTCATCAGCTGGAGGAGGGGAGCAGCCTCTCAGGCTCTCAGGAGGGCTCTCACCAGCTGGGTGATGTGGGAGCAAAGTCAGACCTTTCTATTGCTAAAACAAACCCTGACACAGGATCTTTTCTCCCCTGACTGATACAAACACTTGCAAAAGACAGGTTTTCTTTTCACTAGCAGCACACCACCAAATGGGATTTGCAGCAAGGAGGTGTGAGGGATAACAGCCCATCCCTCGTACCCAACAGAGCCTGCAGGCTTCTTTTGCTGCTTTCAAGTTTCCTGTGCATTAATCCCCACAATAACACACGATTACCAGAAAGAACTTAGGAAATAGGGGGCAGGGGGATATGGACACTTTTCAGAGAGAAAGGTATTAAAGGAAGCAAAAAACAATCACAGTGGAAAAACATAGGTTGTTTGCTCTTCCATTTTTCTGTCAAATGGTGATTAGAAGAGAAAATGTTCTTTCTGTACCAGTCAGGAAAGGAAGAAACATGTTCCACTTCGCTCTCAAAAAAAAACCAAAAAAAACCAACAACAACAACAAAAAAGCCCAATCCAGTGAAATAAGAGTGATGCCATTTCTCTAACTCAGAGAAGCAAAGCAGTCTCCAGGAGTCTGTGAAGGTTTGTGAAGGTGCCCTTGCAGTTATTGTTTGAAACACTGAAAAAAGCTTGTTTCCCAAACATGTAGGGTGGCACAGATGACTCCAGCAATCTGCTTGTCAGTTCTTGGGTATCCCCAGCTACCCAAACCTGCCTCTAGTGTCTGTCACCTGCAGTTTTGGAAAGTTTTCTGAAGATTTGGAGAGTTTCTCTGAAGCTACTCCTCCATCTCTCTGAAGATCACAGAATCAGAGTCACTGGGTTGGAAGAGACCTTCAAGATCATCAAGTCCAACCCATGCCCTAACACCTCAACTAAACCATGGCACTAAGTGCCACATCCAGTCTTTTTTTTAAATACATCAGGGATGGTGACTCCCCCACCTCCTTGGGCAGACAATTCCAGTACTTTATCACTCTTTCCGTAAAAAAGTTTTTCCTAATATCCAACCTATATTTCCCTTGGTGTAGCTTGAGGCTGTATCCTCTTGTTCTGTCAGGTGCTGCCTGGAGAAAGAGACCAACCCCACCTGACTACAGCCACCTTTCAGAAAGCTGTAGAGAGTGATAAGGTCATCCCTGAGTCTCCTTTTCTCCAGGCTAAACAACCCCAGCTCCCCAGTTCCCCACAGGGTTTGTGTTCCAAGCCCCTCACCAGCCTCGTTGCCTCCTCTGGATGCACTCAAGAGTCTCAACGTCCTTCCTGAACTGAGGGGCCAGAGCTGGACACAGCACTCAATGTCCTTCCTGAACTGAGGGGCCAGAGCTGGACACTGCACTCAATGTCTTTCCTGAACTGAGGGGCCAGAGCTGGACACTGCACTCAATGTCCTTCCTGAACTGAGGGGCCCAGAGCTGGACACAGCACTCAATGTCCTTCCTGAGCTGAGGGCCCAGAACTGGACACAGCACTCGAGGTGTGGCCTCACCAGTGCCGAGTACAGGGGAAGAATGACTTCCCTGCTCCTGCTGGCCACACCATTCCTGACACAGGCCAGGTGCCATTGGCCTTTTTGGCCACCTGGGCACAGTGCTGGCTCGTGTTCAGTCAGCTGTCACCAGCACTCCCAGGTCCCTTTCTGCCTGGGCACTGTCCAGCCACTCTGTCCCCAGTCTGTAGTGCTTCAAGGGGTTACTGTGGCCAAAATACAGGACTGGGCACTTGGACTTATTAAACCTCATTGGACTCTGCCCATCCATCCAACCATCCCAGGTCTCTCTGCAGAGCCCTCCTCCCTTCCAACAAATGGACACACGCTCCCAAGCTTAGTGTCATCTGCAAATTTACTAATGAACGACTCAAAACCCTCATCCATGTCCTCAACAAAAATATTGAACAGACCTGGCTCCAGCACAGACCCCTGGGATGGCATTAAGCCTCAGCAGTGCTTGTCCTGCTGTGTCTTGCTCTGGCTGTACCCTTCAGATGTTGGTACTGGAGGAAACCAAGGTTGCCTCTGAATAAATCTTTTGACTTCTTTGCTCCACAATAGGAGGCTACAGGTAGGAACTGAGATATACAGAAATGGACTTATGGAGTGCACAAATTTTGATGTTCTTTATTTCTGGTCTGGGATCATGGGTTATTGTATTCTACAACAAATGATAGCTCAGATGACACAAACACAGGTTTCAGCTCACATAATGAGAATATTTCTAGTTCATCTCTTTCCCTCAGCATTTCTGCATTGTGATGCCTCCTTTTTTTGTACAATGAGCATCTTCATTTAAGCCAAAAATAACGTTTGGATGTGTTTAAGATAAACCTATTCTGCATCTTGTTTCAAGGAGAGCACATTTACCTATGCCAAGGCAAGTCCAAGCAGCCTGCTAATTCATGAGCTGGGGCAACAAGCTCTACAGAACTGGAGCATGTCTCTGAATTTGTGGCATTAGGCACAGACTGGAGCTGCCTGCTCAATGTGCAGCAACGAATGGGGCAGAACTCACAAATGGCTGTGTCACCCCTGTGGGCTCTGGCACCACAGTTCAGCAAGTCCCAGTGCCCAGCCATGGCTTGTGTTAGTTTTGTGGGTGCTGATGAAATGCACCAAGCACAATATGGTCTCATCTAATGCCATGTCACACAAGGAGTCACTCAGGCTAGTGGGTGGAAAAGTCCTTTATTCGACCTGGCCCTTTGACAGTCAATTTGTGTTCCCTGTCTAACACAACGTGGTTTAAAACAAACAAACAATCCAGTATAAAACATAAGCAGCTGCAGCAGAATATATCTTTCATTTTTACATTAAAAACTACTTACAGTGATAGATGACAGCACAGTACAATCCAGAAACCAGCTGCCTATATTATGCATTATATCAATATTTATTTTAATTCTAAAGAACCATAGTCTGGGGAGTTTTACTAAAATAGACACTGCAAATGGTATCCTGATGGATTATTCTTCATTCCAAAGTAACTTTACTTGGACATGTCTGAATTCTGTTTGTCACTCGTTCTTCTCTCAGTTTTTCAGCATGCTGAAAAAAGAAATGATAGAATAAAAATAGAGCTAACTGTGTAACTGAGGTGAGAATAATCTTCCCTGGCAATAGAGCACAACTGGTCTCCAACTGTAATTACTGCCTTTCTCATGCTCTAACAATAGATGTAAAATGGTGTTTTGGGGATACAGGGCATTCCTTCACAGAGCCATTGCTGTGTCATTCCCTGTGTTGAGTGGCTGTGCTTCTCCTCTGCCCCCCTTAAACCTCTCCCAGCACCAGTGACACGCTGCCTAAGCAAACACCACACACGTGCAGCACGTTGTGATGCACAGCAGGAATCAGCTCAGCACCTAAGCCCAGCTGAGGCTCTGCCAGCACTGCCAATGCTGCAAACTCTGCTGGGAGCAAAGGGAGCCAGTGCTGGGCAGGAGGAGCAGCCAGAGCCCCCTGTACACAGCAGCTTGTGCTGCCTCTGGAGTGACCAGGGGCAGCAGCTCCTTGAAGCCACTTCTTTTACAACAGACAGGGACTCAACATTCAGAAGCCTCAAAGACCACAAACAGGGACATTTTGCTGTATCACTGATCTACAAGATTTTTCTGCTGCTCTTCCCTTGCAGAGCCAGAGGTGAATAAGCATGGAAAACACAATTCAGGAGTTATCAAAAAGGAACACGGACAATTTTTGCTCCTTGAAAATGTGTTTATGTTTTTGTGTCATCTTCAATGCATAATTGCTCTTTTTGGTGGGCAGCATGACTACAATGTAGCATTCATGTCTATTAGAAATTGGAAACAGCGAGCTATTTCTTTGGTGCAGCCCTGTTTATTTGCAAGCAATTGGTATGTAGAATGCAGGAGGAATCAAACAAGAGGAAACTATTTCTTTTCCTCCAGTTTCAACTTTGTTTCTGGAAGCACTTTAACCCCAGAATTCTTTCTCTGAGCATTTTCTCAGTCCTGCTGCAAGTAGTGCTATGATTACTGCTTGTTTGCTGACTTTCCTGTCAGCTGTCCATGTGGTTTCTCTTACTTATCAGACATACAAGCATCCTCTTCTACTCATTTCCATAGCTACCTATTTCAGTTTAATCAATCTCTTAAGTGAAAGATGGTGGTTACACACTTCATTTCCCATATAACTATTAGCCAGGTTAATGTTGATATTTTAAATCCAGCACTTTGTTGAGGATATTTAAATCAATGATCATTCCTTTGTTATTGCTGTTAGTGTAGTGATCCAGAATCGCAGAATCACAGAATAGGTCAAGTTGGAAGGGACTAACATGGTTCATTTGGTTCAACCTCCCTGCTCAAGCTCTGGGGAGCACATAGCACAGGATTGTGTCCAGATGGGTCTGGAATACCTCCAGTGAGGGAGACTCCACACCCTCTCTGGGCAATCAGTTCCAATGCTCAATCACTGCACAGGAAAGAAATTCTCCCTCGTGTTCAGGTGGAGCTTCCTGGCCATCAGTTCCTGCCCGTTCCTCCTGTCCTGTTGCTGGTCACCAGGGAGCAGAGCCTGGTCCACGCCCTGAGCCCTCCCTGCAGACACTGACACACAGGGATGAGGGCCCCTCTCAGATATCTCAAGGCTCAACAGGCCCAGCTCCCTCAGCCTTTCCTCAATGAGATGCTCCAGTCCCTCCATCATCTTTGTCACCCTCCACTGAACCTGCTCCGGGAGCTCCATGTCTCTCCTGTCCTGAGGAGCCCAGAACTGGACCCTGCACTCCAGGTGATCCTCACCAGGGCTGGATCACCTCCCTCAACCTGCTGGCAGTGCTCTTCCTAATGGACCCAAATCCTTCAGCCAAAACCCTTTTGGGACACAGTTTCAGAGGGAAGCAGCCACTGCTTTAGGCAGTCTGTGCTCCCCTCTTGCCTGCAGGATGACTCCTATTCAGTGCCAGCATCCTGCTGCTTGCTGAGGTCTGCACCCTTACACTGCCTCTCCACGGGGAGCTTGGGCAGCACCAGGATGTTGTCTCCTTCCCCAACACCAGAGCAGGCAGGACCCACCAAGACAGGGGTTGCATTTCCAGGAGATCCCAAGTGCCTCCGTTGTAGGGTCTGACTCTGAGGCAGATGCCTTTGGTGGGACACAATTTTGTCCTGGGTGGCTTGCAGCAGGCCCAGAGCAAGCTCAGCCCTGGTACAAAAGCTTCCATCATCTTCAGACTGCTGGCTCCAGTGATGAGCATTTCTAAAACTCTTGAGTTGAAAAGTTGTCTAATCTCCCAGCAAATCTAAGAAAATCAATCCCACCTCAGAAACAAGTTTACTAAAAAGTTACGATGCTTTTATTATTGACATTAAACCGCAGCCAAATTTTACTGGGAGGTGCTCAGTGCTGACAAGGCTTTTTCTGCCCTTGCATTGTTTAAAGGTCAAAAGTAGAAGGGTGTATCACTTAAGATATAGGACAATATCTGTATGTATGTAAAGATAATGATCCTTCAAATAGTGAACCCTGAAAAGGGCTGCGTGGGTGTAGCCTAAGGAATGACATAAACATCAACCAATTATTTTTACATTTTCTCTTTCTTGGTGTAAGCTTCAGCAGCTGGGTCCCATATGAATATGTCATGACAGATGACAGTGATATGAGCAGATGGACCCCAAGGCAACCCACTATCCTGTCAAGGAGAGGGCAGAGCTGGGTCCCCTAAATATGCATAGGCTGTGTCACTGACAGCAATTTACTGTTGTGGTCAGGCGCCTGGAGTCTGTATTCTTCCCCAAGAAGCAGGTTTTAAAATATTTTTAGGCATGAATACCATTAAAGTTTGTCTTCAGTAAGAATCACTGACAAAGGAGAGCCCAATCTTCCACAACCTGGTGAAATTTTGCTTTTTTTTTTTTTTTTTTCTGGCATTTAAAACTAAGCCCTGCCAGCTGCCTCACCTTGCCTTACCTAGCAACATTAAGATGAAAAGATAGGAAAAGAGGTTACTAGGATGATTTGCAATAAATGTTTACATGTTACAGTAGGCTTACACCTGTGTTTTGTCTGACTGTGTCCATGTGGTTCAAAACACTGAAAATAAAGGCAAATGAACAGTTTCTTCTTTTAAAGGTGAGGTTTCCAGCATCAGAAGGGTGCAAAAGGAGAGGCCAATCCATTGCCTCCACTAGGAGCTGCATAAACAAAGCAGCCACCCTGTGAGGCTGACAACACACAGCCTGTTGCTCAAAAGGTTGGATCAGTTCCTCTTCTGGCTTGCACCACAAAAAAGGCACAGTGACTATCACAGACTGTGTTTGACAGTGCAAAGCAAGGGCTGAATCTTGCTCCTGGTGTCTCTGTAATGTAAGGAATTCAAGAGCCTCATTTAAATATTAAATCCTTCTTTTTCCATACCACATTTTCAGTCGCTTTCTCCATTTCAAATACCTTCTCTGCTCTCAAGCAGGGACCAAAAGCTTTCCATGGTATTTTGAAGGGATGCCAGTGATTTCTTATGGCAGGGATTCATATTAGGGGAAGCTGGTGTGCATACTGCTAAAATAAACTGTGCTCAGTCGAGTAAAAGGGGGGATGTTAGTGCTAAGGTCATAGTTAAAGCCAGTCTGGAATTTGCAGCCAAAAGGGGAATCAAATCCCTCTGTATCAAACTTCCCTGGCTGTGTTTAATCTCCAAATTTTAGTGACTGGATCTTGCATAAGGCACAGAGGGGATAACATTATTTTCTGGCATACCAACTAATTTCTAAATTATGTCCATTTTCTTTCTCATTTATTTCTAAATAATTGTAAATACCAGACTTTGCAGATGGAAGATCTGATGGCACCTCAAGGTTTCTGTTGTTTTGCACCTGGGGAATTTCAGGCACCACAAATCATTCCTCCTGCTTTGGGTGGCAGGCTCAAATTATGCTGAGTTTAGCCAAAGAGAATGGTTGGGTTTGCCAGTAATGTGAGTTTAAAAGCCTTCCACCTCTTGCATTACTCACCTGATAATAGAAACTACGGAGGTGGATTTTCAAGGTAACAGGGGAGTGAGATGTGTGGGACACATGTGCTGTGCAAGTGACAAGCAAGTGACAGCACTGGGTGTGAGTGGTTAAGCCCCACTAAGCCCCAAGTTCTCCAGTGCCTCTGCAGCAGAGGAGAAATGGACTGAGCCTGGCTCTGGGCCCTGATGTTCTGCACCAGATCAGCAGCACTTGCAGCTGTCCTTGCAGAAATCTTGCCCACGTCACCTTCTACTCTGCTGCTCTCAGCCCATGCCAAAGGAGCTGCACCTTTGTGCTGGTGTGCACCAGCCCTGACTGCCCCACAAAGCTGAGGCAAGAGCAAGGGGCTTCCTCTGAGAGCTGACCCCATGGGGTTAAGGGTTGCTGGGCTTTTACCCCTCCAGGAACCCAGCCCTGCTCCTGCTCCCTCAGCCTCTCCCTGGCATACTGTTTATCTGCACCACGGGAATCCCAGCTGGCAGGGCAGAGGGGTGTAGGCAGCTGCAGCAATGGGGTTGTGTGGGGCAGCATGGAAAGGGAAGGAAAGCTTACATGAAAGCTGTTCAGGGTAGAGGGGCTGCCCAGGCTTTGTCAGCTCACAGTTCCTCTGTTTCTCTGTGCTGGAGTCCAGATTGACTACAGAGCCAGTTTTCTCACCTCTCCTTCCCCCTTGAGCTTGTCAGTCCTGCAAACCCACAGAGAACATTACAGACAAGCCCCCACCTACACTTCAATATCTTTACCACCTCTTCTCATGCTGCCCTCCTTACTGTCCCACACATATCCCCTTTCTCTTTTTCTTCTGCCTCACTGCCTTTATTTTTTACTCTGTGCCCATAATACATCAACTCTCCAGTGATTCTGTATAAATGAGCAGTGAAAGAGCTGACCAAAGAGTCAGAAAACAGGAGAAAAGAGTTAGTCTGGGCTCTAGGAGCAGCAGAATATAGATGTAATCCAGGACATGGTCTGGAAAAGGAGAGAGAGAAGGGGAGTCTGGTAAAGAGGTCATACAGAAAGCAAGGTGGTATGTGAAGATTTAGGGCTTTGCAAGACACCAGGGGAGGAACAGAGATGAAAATACATGAGCTACCCATGCCATCTGTCAATGTTTGCACAGAAATCCCACCAAACCAAAAATATTGTTCAAAATCCATTAAAGTTGCTGGTGGTACATCCCACCAACAAAAACATTCGAAAGCCATGAGCTCCCCAGCCAAGCCTTCACGTGGGTTTTGAAGCCCTTAACCGCAGTTTCACGTTCGGCATGACACCCCACCAACTTCTAGAACCCACAGGCTTCCTCCCTCCCTTCCCACTTGAAACCTTGAACCCGAACCCTGCACGCAAACCTCTCCTGCCAAGAAAACAAAATTCAGCATCATACTTCCTCAGTGCACCACCTGACTCACACCGGCACAGGGAGCTGGGGAGAACTTCTCCAAACCATGAATTCTCCTGCAACAGATTCCCACTTACAAACAAACAAACAAAAAGTATTTGCACCATCTTACACAGTTCCCTCCCAGCAGCTGCTGAGACCATGCACCCTGAACTCCTCTCAGGGCACCACGATCCACACAATTGCTCCTCCTGCAAAGCACAGAGCACAGTTTGAGTTTACGGTTCTGCAGCTGGTGTGGGGACGGAGGGAGGAGGTGTGTGGGTTTGTGGGTGGTGGATGTGGCTGAGGTAACGTGGAGAAGGTGGAATCATGCTCACAGACAGCTGAGGCTACACTAGCAATTTCATTGATTATTTCTATGGCTTTGGATGTGCCTGGTGTAGGTAAGATCCTTTTTTTTTTCTCTTTTCAGTAAATTCTGAGAGAGGATGGAAGTGGTGGTGAGGAGTAACCACTAAAACATAATAAAATAATAATCTGTCTTTCTTTCAAAATTGTTGTTTTGTGAACACATTAAGATCACAACTGTTGGCTTTACTCTCCCACTGTGAATGAGAGTGCATCTCTGTGTTTGCCAGGACGTGGCCCTATAATCTCAGGAAGATCTGGGCTGCTGCAGCATTGGGTAGGATGGAGCAGATGGCCTGAGACAGTGGAGTCATTGGTTAAAAAGCAGAACTCAACTGTGTTTAGCAAACGTAGTGAAGTAAATTATTCTAAACTGGATAATTTCACAGTGCAGAAACAGTAGAAAATATCTTGTAGTGCACCCTCTGCTCACAGTTTTCACTGTCTTCCAACATTACTGCACGTGCAGTGTTTTAATATTTTTATCCATTCTTGGCTGACCAGAATGAAGCTGGAATTTTTCTAAATAGCTGATTATTGCAAGTGAACCCACTTTTCCACACAGGCTGTAGCTGAGTGCCCAGAAATTAAGGCTTTTATAATCAGTGGCTTTTTCTGAAAGTGTCTCCCATGAGGCACCTACCCACTGCACTGGGCTTTGTCTTTAGAGTTCTTACAACGTGGGGAGGGAGCAAGAGCATCATTTTTCTCCTGATGTCAGTATCTGCAATGAGTATTGTAGTTGGTTTTGAACTAAACAAGGGTAAGTTTAGAACGTAGCACTCTGTGACTGGGGAGATCTGGACCCTCTTTGCACTTCTATAAATAAGCAAATATGATGTATCACTGTTTAATAGGGTACAGTCTTAAATGGTTGGCAACTGGAGTGGCAAAGAGGCTTTTTCAGACAGAGAGAGCAGAAGCCCTGTTGAAACCCAGCAGCCCTGTGCTTTGCAGGATGGGCTGGCCAGGTGCTCTCCTCTGGCAGCCAGATCGCTGCTTCCAGCCACACACCGCCTTCAGAGGATGCTCCTCAGCAAATCACAAGGCTCTGGGAGGATCTCTTTGCTCATCAAATGCTTGGCTTTTTTCTGCCAGGGATTCCCCCAAAGATACCAGCTGTAATTATACTGGCTCCCCAGTTCAACTTACCTAATTTAACAGACACCATAAGTTTAAAAAAACTTTTAATATAATCGCGGGGACGAACTTAGTAGAGCACAGATTTGAAATTACCCTGCATGAGAGCTGATTTGATGGCCTCTGGGAACCAATGTAAACTTTTCCAGCGATCCAGTGACTGGGACAGATTTCTGGGAGACTTTGGATCCAGCCAAAAAATTCTACATCTGCTCAATGCTACTCATAAGGTGCCAAATATTGTCTTGGTATTATGAGGGCTGGATCATTATGCACAGCACAGGAAGGGTCCACCAAGCACCAGTGGCCAGACACGATGGCCACAGAGAAATAGAACACGGAAGAGCATTTGCACCAGGTGACTGGCATGGTCGTTGGTGCAGAGACCACTGACTGCTAAATAAAATAAAATTTTTGAAAAAATAAAATAAAATAAAATAATAAATAAAAATAAAAATAAAAATAAAAATAAAAATAAAAATAAAAATAAAAATAAAAATAAAAATAAAAATAAAAATAAAAATAAAAATAAAAATAAAAATAAAATAAAATAAAGACGTAATCTAGCATAAAGCCACGTTACTCAAAATAAAGTAATGAAATCCCTCGCGCGTTGTGAGGGTTTCCCATCCGGCAGGAAATCATTTCTCCAACAGGAGGAGCTCTTTGCTTTGGTGAGACGATGTCAAAGGAGTGGCCACGATTTTACTCCAAACCCCCTCCTCCTCCTTCCCCTCCAGCCCCCGTTTTATACGAGAACGGCAGCTTAATTGATTTGATAACAAAATAAACAGCAGCCGAGGGCTGCCCGCGGGAGGCGGCAGAGGAAGGGGATGGATGCCCGCCGCACGGCTTTCCCGCTCTCGGGGCCCGGCGGGGAGCGGGATGAGCGGTCCCTGCGCATCCCGGTGCCCGCACCCGGCGCTCCGCGGGGGCTCAGCTCGCCCCCGGCCCCGCGCGGTTCGCAGCCCCCCCGGCCGGGCCGGGGCTGCGCGCAGCCGGGAGCCAGGCTGTCCCCGCCGCTCCCGCGGAGGGGTGCCGTGCAAAGGGGAGAGCAGACGCGGCATCAAGTCCTGCCCTGGGGGTTTCTGAGCCGAGCGAGGAGTCAGCAGCGCCTGGGCTTTCTCCCGGCGCCAGCGCGGGTGATGTTTTATTGTGCTTGGATCCCCTCGCTGCGCCGAAACTCCGGGGGGGGAAAACGGCCCGCACGTCTGATTAGTCTGGGCGTGGATGTCCGACCCCAGTTTGTAGGGTAACTGCTGCCTCCAGGGCGGACGCTGCCGTCGCCTTAAACATCCCAAACTCACCGCGGGGAGAAGCTGCCTCCGACCTGCGGGCCGCCCCGCTAAGCCATCCCTCTGACCGCGAGCAGTGTAGGGGCTCTCCGCCAGCCTGGCATCTCCCACCTCACCTCCCACCCGTGCAATAAACCCCCCCGCAGCCCCAGGCGATGGTGGGTGACTCTGCAGAGCGAATTAATCTGCTGTCCGTAAAGGCGCTTCACTATCATTCTGGGAAGCAGCGGGCCGAGAGCCCGCGTTAAAGGTTGCCACGGAGGGAAACCGCCGTGGGGGCTGAGCTTGCCCGCAGGGCGTGTTTGTGACGGGGGAAAAGTGGTTCCCGAGCAGCCGCAGCGCAGAAGGAAAAGCTGCCGAAATAGCTGCGCTAAGCGGCGCTCGGCCACAGCCGTGCCCTCCCGGGGGGACCCTCGCCTCCCGCGCTCTCCCTCCCGGCAATATCCCCGCATTCACCCTCGGGTTCCCGTCCCTGCCGCAGGAGAGTCACTGCCCCTGCCCCTCCGCACCCTCCGGTGTCCCTTGGGCCGCCGCAGAGCCGCCCGGAGCCCAGCGATCTCGGGCCGGGGCCGCGGATCGCCCGCAGCCGCCCACGCGTGTCCGGAGGGCAGAGCACTGGGCAAGGGTTCCGTGTGCTCCCGCCGGCTGGGATTAGCGCAGCCACCAGCAGCAGCAGCGTGGAGTTTCCAGCGCCTTGTCCGCAGTTTCGGCTTGTTTTTTTTCCTAATTATTTTTTAAAGACTCGATGACTTCTCTGTGTGGGTTGTGCCTTTTTTGTTGTTGTTGGATGATTTTTTTTTTGTGTGTGTGTGTGTGTGTGTGTGTGTGTTGTTGGTTGCTGGGTTTTTTTTCCCCTCTGTTTTTGTCTGCTCTGCACTGCAAAAGGGGATTTTGAGCTGTAGAACCCGAAACCGGGAACCGTGACTAATTTAGGGGTGTATTTCTTCGGCGCACTCATTTTAAGACAGTAAAACTTAAAAGATGGAGTGGAAGGGCTGTGAAAGGGAGAGAGAGGCGGGAGCGCGGCGCTGGGGCTCTGGGGATGTTTAACACGCCCTGACACACGCACGGGGCGGTGTGCGGGGCTGGGGGCGCGGGGGGCGGGCGGGCGGCCGCGAACGAGCAGATTGCCGTATGATTTAGAGCCACGATGAGGTTTATCATTTGAACGCTGATGAATTCAGGGAACACGAGAGCTGCAATTGACATTCCTAAAAACAATTAAATCGGTGGGGAGTACGGCTGGAAAATCGATACGGCCCAATGTAATAGGGTTTGACTATAAGCAGATTCCTCCCGTAGTAATAAACCACGAAGTGAGTGTGAAGTACCGCGATTCCCCGGCTGAAAGGAGCTCTTCTCCCTTCCGCGTCTCAAAACACATCCCCCCTCGCCCTCGGCAAAGCTCCCCGGAGGCTCCCGCCGTGCGTCCTGGTGAGCCGGGGCGACGGTAACAAATACCTTTGTGAAATTCTCCTGCAGCAAACGTTCATAACCCCGAGGGGAGGTCGGGGGAGGTATTTAAATAGCTTCCCGAATAAGTAGAGAGCGCCTTTGGTCTTGGACGAAAATAAACTGGGAGTTAAGCTTTAAATATCCAGGCTTGATTTAAGAGCACGATGCACTCGGCTGAGCGCGCTCTCGGGGTGGCCCCCCGAGAGGAGGCCAAGGAATGGAAGGGAAAAGGGAACTGAGAGAGAAGGGAGGGAAAAGAGGAAGAATGAGGGATGGAAGGGAAAGGAGGCCTCGGGGCCCCGCTCGGGCTGTGCCGCCCCCGCTGCTCGCCGCTGAGCGCGGAGGAGACGTTTCCTGCGTCCCCTCGGTCGGATTTGGGGGGCTTGTGGGGGACCTCGCCGGCGCCGCGGCCCCGCACGGCGTGGAGGCTTCCAACAGAGGGCGAGGGAAGCCCGGCTGGGCTCCGGGTCCGCGCGGGGACAGGAATCGACCCGGGGGCCGAGGGGCAGCTCGGCTCCCCGGGACCGCCCCCCACGCCCGCTGGCGGCTCCCACTGGAGAGAGGCTGCGGGGAAGAAAAAGGGGAAACCGGCGCCAGGCAAAGCCCGGGGGCGTTTGGGGAGCTGGCTTTCATCTCGGCTTTGGCTGGCGAGCGCTCCAGCGCTGGGGGCCGCCGAGCCCCGCTGTGCCCGCGGCTTGGCACGGGCGGGCAGCGCCGGCTGCCAGCGCCGCACCGCCCTCCGCGGGCTGCGATCGTGCGGGGTGCGGAGCCGCGGCCGCACGCCGGGGGCCCCCGCCCGCGGGCCGGAGCCGGGCGGTGGCCGAGCCCCGCGGGGAACGCCTGGCAGCGCCCGGGGACAGCCGCCGTGCGCCGGGCGGGGGCGGAGAGCGCCCGCTCCCCGCGGGCCCGCCGCTCTCCGCCGGCTGCGAGGAAACGGGATCCCGCCGCCGTGCGCTGCACGGGAGCCTGTTCCTGGCAGCCGCAGGCTTCCCGGTGCCTCCAAGGAAGAGGATACGAGTTGAATATTGTTTGTGCGGCCGGGACAAAATATCCAGGGCTGACGGGGATGGGGGGGGAGGGGGGAGGGGTTGTGTTCGTCCGCCCATGATGAATAATCCGGGCCGGCCTCCCGGCCGTGGCGGCCAAATCGCTCCCGGATCTGCCAAGAGATCAGCGGCTACCTCTGCCCGCGCCTCGGGCGCCGCTGGCCTTTCCCCGGCTGGCTCTGGCAGCGCGCACATCGCAGCCGCCGAGCGCACGGCGCTGCCTCCGCCGGGGCCGCCCGCCCGGGGGCCGCGCCGCAGCCTGGGCACCGGCCTGGGCACGGAGAACGGGGGACGGGCGCACAAAGCGCGGCGGCGAAGTTTGGAAAGCAGTGGGGGTTTCCCCTGTCTGGGGATGCCCGGCGGCAGGTGGAGGCTGCAGCCCCAGGGCGGGGGGGCACAGCGGGGAGCGGAGCCCCGGGCTGCGCGGGGCGGGACCTGCTGACCCTTTCCTCCCCCCGCCCGCCCGGCCGTCTGGTGGGAACAAACACAAGCTGTTCCGGACCGGGGCCGCGCAGCTGGCCCGGCGGTGGCGGCGGAGCGCTGCCAAAGAGGCCGCAGGGAAGGTCCTCGGGTTTCCCGCAAGCGCGCACACGCGGCCGCCCGGGCGCGGCGCTGGGACCGCTCCCGGCGGCCGTGAGCAGCGGGGGCCCCGTGTGCGTGTGTGCGTGTGTGTGTGCGGGGGCGGGCGGGCGTGTGCGGGCGCTGACGTGCCCGGAGAGCAGCCGGGGACGGCGGGCGGCTCCGTGCGTGTGGAAGTCTGAGGCGGCGAGTGCCTGCGAGACGATGTGCGTGGGGAGCGGGAGCGCGCTGCCAGGGAGGGAGTGTGCCTGCGTGGGAAACCCTGCGCTGTTGTGCGGGTCAGAGTGTGTGTGTGTGTGTGTGTGTGTGTGTGTGTGTGTGTGTGACAGCCCGGGTGTGAGAAAGGGAACGCGAGAGGTCCTCGGCGTGTGTCCCAGCCGAGAGCAGCAGCCGATGTGTGAGAGCTGCCGTACTTCCCCCGGAGGATGCAGCGCCCGTGCGAGCGGGCCATCGAGTGTGCGTGGGAATAGATGTGCGTGTGACACGGAACGTGAGTGTGACACGGAACGTGAGTGTGACACGGAACGTGTTGCGTGGCGCGGCACGATCGAGAAGCGGCAGGGTGTGTGCCACCACGGAGCGTGTGCGTGACACGGTGTACGAGAGGCGGCGTGCCCGTGTGACTCAGCGTGTGACCGTGTGAGTGCACGCGTGGGCGAGAGCCGCCGAGCCGCTCTCGGGGGGCGGCCGCGCTGCGGGGCCGAGGAAGCCGAGCAGAAGCCGTGCCCCGCTGCCGCGCTGGCGCCCTGCCCGCGCCCTGCCCGGGCGGTCCCGACTCCCGGGACCGCCCGCGGAGTCTTATTTGCCACCGGCGGTCCCGTCCCTTCGCCGGACGGAGGCCCCGGGCCCATCCGCCCCCGCCCGGCGCGGCGCGGCCGGCGCCCGCCGGAGGAGGGAGCTGCCGGGGCAAAAGCCGTGGCTGGGCGGGCAGCGGGCCATGGAGGAGGGACCCCACGCCCCTCCCCTCCCGCTCAGCGCCGAGGGCCGTTCTGCCCGTCCCCACCTTGTTTATGTGCGGCAGGAGCTGGGATTTTCCATCTGCCTGCTCCGCTGGTCGTGACCTCCGCGCAGAGCTCGCAGGCACCGGCTCCCGGCAGCGGGCCCGGGCCGCAGGAGGACGCCAACCCTCACACCGGGCTCCCGGGGTGAAAGGGGCACCATGGCAAGGGCGAGGGATGGAGCTGGCGATGGGAGGCCCTGGAGACCTGCCCTTCGCGGGGAACCCTGCCAGTCCTGTCCTGCCCCTGCACGTCCAACCACTTCGGCACAAGTTTGCGTTTTCCCGCCCCGGCCCGATCCCTCCTGCCAGGGACAACATAGGCCCTTAGAGCGGTTTCGGGGGAAGGGAATCCTCGGCTTACACCACAGGGAGTAGGCAACCCCGCTGTGGCTGAAGCGCTTGACTAGAGCAAGGCCCTCAGCTCGGCGCGGGGATCTGCACGGGAAGGATGCTGCGCCGACACGGGCGCCTCGTCCCACCCGCGGCTCTCTGCCTCTCGCCCGAAGGGCTGGCGGGAGGCTGGGACGCGGACACCGCTCCTGCTTGCTCTGGCAGGGAGCGGAAAGGGAGCGCTGAGCAGCCGCGCAGCCCCGGCCGTGTCCGGGTCTGGGATCCGCTGTCCTCGCCCGCTCCCGGACACGGGCTGCCGGGGGCTGCCCCGCCGCTGGGCGCACCCCCGGAGGGGCGGGGGATGCCGGAGGGCTCCGCGTGGAGGCGGCAGGGAAGCAGCGCTGCGAGGGAGCAATGGCTCTTCTCCTGCGCTGCGGAGCAGAGGCTGGCTCAGTGTGAGCAGCCAGCAGTGATAAGAGCTGATTTACAGGTAGGGGTGAAACGTGCTCTGAAAATCTCGTGACACTTTCCTCCGGTGGATTCAAATAATATATAAAGACCGTGAGGTGGCGATCTCCCGGGTAGCTCCTAGGATGCGTGGCGTTGTTGTTAACACATGTTTCAATTTTGGATTGAGACTGTCAATTACCCGCTGAGCTGTGAGTCTTAGCCTCAGGCGGGCTGGGAAGAGGGGACGGGTGTATTTATTAACCTCTCAAGCCTGGCGAAGATGCGCTTCCAGCCTCTGGCTCGGCCTTTCTCGCACCTTCCCTTCGACCCTGCAGGTGCCACCCGGGCTGCCCCGGCGGTTCCCGCTGCCCGTGGCAGCCGTGCTTTGCCTCCTCCGGCCCCGCAGAGGGGCGAAGCACCGCGATGAGCCCCGGAGCTGCGGGGGGAGGAGGCGGTTCGCCCCGGCCGAGCCGAGGTGGCTGTCTTGGCCAAAAATACCCCGGACGGGGCGGGGAAATGCACGGGCAGCGTTTCCCCTTGCTTCCCAAATACATTCTCTTTCTCGGTCGGAAAAACAGGCCAGCTCTCCTTAGCGCAGTCGATTGGGTTTAGTTGTTTTTTTTTTCTCCCGGAGCGGAAGAACCCCCATCTCCCCGGGAGCATAAGCAAACAGCTCCGAGAGCCCGCTCCAGAGGCTGAAGCGGAAGGGCTGACAATTAACATTTCCTCTGGTAGCAGAGATCTGCAGGCAGATCGCTCGGGAAGCGCATCGCCCCCTCCCGCGGCGTGCCCTCACCGCATCGCGCGGTGCCTGCTAAGCACTACGCGCTGTTTGCAGAGGAGATTTCTTTCTGGAAGAGCCCGCCCGCTGCCCCGGAGCCTGCCCAGCACCGCCCCGAGCACGCTCCGCAAGGGCAGCCCGGGGAGGCCCCCAGCCCCGCGGTTTGCCCTTTTTTGCCTCTCCACCTTTCCCCTGCAATCACCTGAAAACAAGCCATCCTAACTCGCTCAGCGCAGCGCCTCTGCCGCTTGCCTTTCCCTTTCCCTTTCCCTTTCCCTTTCCCTTTCCCTTTCCCTTTCCCTTTCCCTTTCCCTTTCCTTCTTCCTCCCCCGCCCTGACCTCCCAAACTTGGCTGGCCGGGGCCGAGTGGAGCCCGGCGACCCCCGCACGGCCCCGTCCGCCTCCCTGTGCCGGGAGCCGCGAGTGCGTCTCTCTCCGCACCAAGCCTCCGTGACGAGAAAGGCATCGTAGGCAGCCTATAAATAATTTCCATTATGTTCAGCTGACAGCGCGAGGCGATTAATTTTAATAGCTGTATATTTGCCTGTTTCTCCTAATGCTCTGTAATGAGATGAGAAGCCATCCAACCCCAGATGGCTCCAGCCGCCTCGTTATTTATTTATTTTGTGTGTGCGTGTGTGCAAAAGAGGGGCGAAGGGGAGGGGGGGTGGCGGCTCCTGCGGGACCCGCAGCCCCCCCCCGGAGCTGCCCCTGTCCCCGCCGCTCCCGGTATCGCCCCCGGGACTGCCCGCGGGCCGTAGGAGCCATCATGACGCTGCACATTCGGCCGCCGGGGCTCCGCCACTCGTGCGCGGGGCCGTGGCAGGGCAGGACCGCGGGCCACCACCGGCTGGGCGTTTGGGGAATGTTTATTTATTCTCTCCGGCCGCGCGGAGAGTGACCGTGGGAGCGCCGAGGGGCCGATGGGCGCGGGAAGTAAATGCAGCGGATCGATGTCGTTCGGGGTGAGGGGCGGGCGAAGGGGACCACAGATCAAAGCCCATCCTATTAACCTAAATTTCGGCTCTGCGTGGCCTGCGGTCCGGGGGCCGGCGGGAGGGGCAGCGCTTTGTGGGAGCCGGGAAAGCGACCGCGCCGCCCGCCGCCGGCACCAGCCAGCGACGTGGTGGTGGTGGTGGTGTGTGTGTGTGTGTGTGTGGCGGTGTGACAAAGCCTCGCCGCGCTGAGCAAGCTGTCCCTCAGCCCAGGCGGCGGGCGGGGGAAGGGAGGGTGAAGGGAGGTTTCGACATGTAGGAACGGCGGAGCGAGTCCCAGATTTGGGGACTCCAAAGCCGGGGGGGAGGGGAAGACGGGGGCATTCCCTGGTAGGACGAGGTTGCTTAACTAGGTGGAACAGCACCGAGGCGAGCACCTGTGTCTTTTTCTAAAAGGCGTGTACTGATAATTACGAGAGTTAATTGCATTGCTTTGAAGGTCATTTGAAGTTACGGGGCTGTGTTTTCTTTTCAGGCTCGCAGACAATGCCCGTGCGCTGTTTTAAATGTAAATCAGAGGGTATCCGCATAAACCTGTATTGTAGGATCGAGGCGTAATGGATTCACTCCGGCTGTGCCTGAGCTCTCCACAATACAGCTGAGCAGCCGAGCTGCGAGCGCGCCGGGGTTTCTCTGCGGAAACGCAGTTGCCGAAGAACATGAAAAGCATTAAATCGTGACGGGAAGGGGGCGGCGGGGGCGGGGGGGATCTCGGGACCGAAAGATGCGCTGCAGCGGCGCAGCCACCCGTCGCTAGCAGCCAGGAAGTTTGTCACCCCGGAGAGACACGGGGCTGGCGTGTCACGCACCGTGGTACCGGCGGGGACGGCCCTGGCATCGCTCCTCCCGCGGGCGTGGAGAGACACCCGTCCCTTGTTCCCTGCCATGCCCCAGCTCGGGCACGGCCGCTCCCAAAGGCTGCTCGCTCCCGCGGAGGGCCGGGGGGAGACGGGCTGGTCGCCCCCAGGCCCGCAGGACCTTGTTCTGGCCGCCCCCCTCCCCGGTGCGGGGCAAGTTCCGGCCCGGCCCGATCCACAGGAATGTGGCGCAAGGAGGAGCGGCCCTTACCCATCCCCGCTGCCCCTGAGCCTTCATTAATCGCACCGCCCGGGGCCGCGGCGCACCGCCGAGCTGGCCTGCCGTGCGATTAGCCCGACGCCCCGGGGTACGGCTCCTCCCGGCGGCGCTGAAAGCCAGCCCGGCCCCCTTTGCCCCCGCTCCGGCACCTGCGAGCAGCTCCGCCGGAGGCGAGGACGTGCGCAGGAGTCCGCGGAGAGCCTTTCCTCTCTCCCCCTTTCCCCACTAATAACAGGGCAGCGCTTGCGAGACGGCCGCGCCGCACGGAACAAACGCTCATTGATTTCCACCGCCGAGCTGCGGAGGGACGGGGGGCGCCTGGGGAGCGGCGGCAGCGCCCGAGCCGCGCTCCCGGCCCCGAGGGGGGCACCGACCGGGCAGGGGCCGCGACCGCATCCCGGATGGGAGGGAGCGCGCACAACCGCGGGGCCGCCTGGCAGGGAGGAACGTTCCTCTCCCCCGAGGATGTGTGTCTGTGGTTCGGGGCTGCCTCCCGGAGGAGCAGAGGGGCCGCAAGGCGAGCGGCGGCCGCGGGAGGTGCGGTCTGTCCCTTCCCGCGATGCCGGGCCACCCTCACGCAGATCGCGCCGTGTCACCTCCCCTGATGGCAACCACCACCCGCCTCTCCAGAAAAGTCGTCAGCCCGGTACCGCCGCTTCCCCCGTTGTCCACGGCAACCGGCGTATCTGATTGAACCTCGTTGTAGGCAGTGACACCCGCGTAATGGATCATCCTGTCAGTGCTTTTTTATCACAGGCATTTATTTTGGTCACGGCTGGTGATAACTTCGGTGTTTATCCCTTGTGTCGTTACGGGCCCTGCCGCGATCTCCCTTCCGCCCTCCCTCCCCGGCGGCCGTGCTGGGTGGACAGGCTGCTCCGGGACGGCGGCTCCCCCCGCCCGTACAGAACCGCTGCGAGGGGCGCCCCGATACCCCCGACCACTGCCCCGGGCTCCCGCGGCCCCGGCGGGGGGCGGATCGATCGGTTTGGTTGGGTTGGGTTGGGTTAAGCGCCCTCCCCCGATGGCCCCGGCCTCCCCGGGGCCGGGTTATCTTGGGTCACGCTGGCGCGGAGCGCCGGGTGCGGTAAGAGGCTCCGGCGGAGCCCCGGTGCAGGAGGGAGCCGGGGGAAGAAAGTGCCGTTCGCAGCTCTCCATCAATCCAGACACTTCAAAAGTAAATAAAGCAGGGCAGGGAAGGGCCTCCAGGGAGGGGAGAGAAGAGGCCTCTGACAGGCGATTGTCCAGGGCGGAGCCAGGGCTATTTCCAGCCCGGGAATAACAACACTCGGGCTGCGGTGGCTCCGACCCGCGTGTCCAGGAAAGACCGGATCGGGGTGTTTGTTTTGCTTTTAATTATTATTTTGACGGCGGGCTGACGCAGCTCAGGCGAACAATAACCCCGAGCTGTCCGAGAGGGGCACCGGGGAGCAGCGCCGCCCCAGCCCGGGCGGGGGGAAGAGCCCAGCGAGGGGGGCGGGCGCGGGGCCAGGTTTGCTGCCTCCCGCGGAGGTCGGGGCCGGAGCCACGGGGCCGGGAGGAACCCGCTGGGTCTGCCGGCCGGGGGCGGCCCCGCGGCCCCACGGGGAGGGAGCGGGAGGCGGCGCGGCGGGCAGGGAGGGCCGGCGAGGAGCAGGACCGGGGCCCCCGGCTCGCCTGCGGGCGGGGGTGTTGGGGGAGGCCGCCGCTCTTATCTGGGTCACTGGGGTTAGAGGGAGCAGCTGATAGAAAGAGAGGAGCTGAGCTCCCGCTGCTGCAGAGATAGAGCCGCGATATGGGCCAGGCAGGCACCGAGCTGGAGGAAGGGCGGGAGGGAGGGAAAGAGGGAGGAGGAGGCGGCGGCTCGTTCCGGCTCCCGAGCCGAGCCCAGGTGCGCTGTGGTTTCCCTGCGCTCAGCGCTGTGCTCGGCGGCCCCCCCTCCCTCGCTCCCCATCCCCCGTCCTCCTCCTCCCCGTCTCCCTCCAACGTTTAACCCTTTCCCACCTCCGCGGGGCTGGAGGCTGAGGCGTGTGCTGGCCCGGCCGCGTCCCCTGCGGTTCCCCACTCCCTCCGTGGCAGAGACTGATCACGGTGGGGGAGAAGCGCGGGGGGGGGGGTTGGCCTTGTGCTGCCGAGCACCGCCCTCGGGCAGCTCCCGGGACCCGGCTTTGTACACACACTCACGCACACACACACACACACACACACACACCCAGCTGCGCCGAGCCCAGCCAGCCCCGCGGCCAGCCCCCGCCTGCCGCCGCCGCAGCCCGCGCGGCCGAGCTCGGTTACAGCCAGCCACCCAGCGGGCTTGGCTGCTGCAGCCGCCGCTTTCCTCCTCCTCCTCCTCCCCGGTCCCCGCCGCCCTTTTCCTTCCTGCTCGGGTTGAGCTGCCCGGAGCTCCCCCGGCTCGCCGGCGGCGGCCAGTCCCCGCTCCCGGGGCCGCTGCCGGCGGGGAGGCGGATGCGGAGCGACCGGGGAGGGGAAGGGCTCTCCGAGCGCCCCCATCGCGCGCCCAGCCCTTTAATCAATTTCACCCTATTAATTATTAATTTTACGCCAGTCAAGCTTGCCCAGGAGGAGCGAGGAGGGGGGAGGGGAGGCTGATGTCAGTGGGAGGCGGCGGCGGGGCCGTGTGCCAGGCTCCCCGCTCAGCCCCGGCCCAGCAACTTTCGGCTCCGCTGGCTCGGGCAGCTCCGTTCGCCGAGAACCGGGGGAGGCGGCGATTCCCATCCCGGTGAATGATGCGGTGTCCCCCCCCCCGCCTCGCACACACATCCACACACGCTCTCCCTCTCTCTTTTCCGCTCCCTCCCCTTCTCTCCCCGCCCGCCCCCCGTGTAGACACATCCATACAAGGGCCCATTGCATCGTAGCGATGATGGATCGTGCCTAGCGGGGGTGATTTGGTGTTGATCGCATATTATCACGGGCAGGTTGGACTGGTTGCTGATGGACGGCTTTCTAGCAAGCCGCTCCTTCCGACGCTCGGGGAAGCAGCTCGATCGAAAAAGCAGCTTGCTTTTAACTCCTTCTCTCACCAGCACGCGCAGGGCAAAGCTTAGCATCCGTCACAAGAGCTCTCCGGGTAGCACTTTTCCCTCCTCCCGCCCCATTTTGGCCGCGGCAGCCCCGCCGCCGGCCGGTTCTCCCCGGCACCGGACCAGCACCGGGCAGGTCTGGGGGGGTTTGGCGACGAGGGCCACCCCGGCTCTTCCGCGGGCGAGCTGCCTGCCGGGCAGCGCAGTGCCCTGGAGAGAGAGATGTACGGGGGGGTCCCCGCACCCGCCCGGGGAGAGCCCCCAGCCCACCGCCCGGCCTCGCTCCCCGCCGGGAGAGAGCTGCTCTCTCTCCCTCGCCTCCTTCTCGCCTGTTTTTTATGTAAGTTCCTGCAGATACAAAGGCGGTTTCGTAATGCCTCCCGTCTGCGAGGAGCGGGGACCTTGGCTAACCTTTGGAAAAACTGATGGCGAGTGCCGGGCAGCGGCCGCGCACGGCCCGGGGCAGGGTCAGCGCTCCGGGGACAGCACCGGGGGAGCCATGGATCCCCTGCGAAAGGCCTGCTCGCAGCCTGCCTCCTCTGAAACGCTTCGTGCGAACGCTTATTCTCTGGCGAGAGAGGAGGGCGGTGGAGGGGAGGCTTAACCCTTTCGCTTCGCGCCGCCAGCCGCCTCCCAGCCCGCTCCGAGCCGAGCCGAGCCGCGCCGGGCAGCCCGGGGCAGCTCCGCAGGGAGCAGGTCGGGCGCTGCCCCGGGATAAACTGCCTCTTCTCCTCGGGATGGTGCAGAACGCGGAGCCACGAATTGTATTTTTATTTGTTTATTATTTATTTTAATTTCATTTTTCTTGATTTCTTTTCATTTTTTTTTCTTTCTTTTTTTTTTTCTTTTTTTTTTTTTTTTTTCTAACACAGGAGTCGAAAGCGATGGTGCAGCGAGCTGCCTCCTCATCTCGCTCCTCGCTGATAGTTTAACTCTTTCCGCCAGGCCCAGCACAGGTTCCTCGGGCCGGGGATTGTTTTCTGTTTGGAAACTGGAGAAGGGGGGAGGCTATCGGCAGGAAAGCAATAGCTCGCTCTCTCTGGAGAGCTGCTCTCCAACAGGCAGCGCCTTGAAATCTATTTAAAGAGAGGGAAAGGCGGGGGGGGGGGGGGGAAGAACAAAGAGGGAGGAGGAGGAGGAGGGGGCCGAACCAGAGCCAGCCAGAGAGGGAGAAAGCGATGGATCAGCCGGTTTGCAGCGTACATCAAGCTATCACATCTGTATATGCTCCGATCGATGAAAAGGATGGATAATATTTGTCAGCTGCAGACCTTTTTCTTCTCACTTCCCAAGAAAAGGACGGGGGTTGGGGGAAGAGAGGTAATAGGGAGTTTCAAGGCCAGAGGCACTTCCTGGTACAGCCGAATAGAAAAGAAAGGCTAGGGATTATTATTAATTATTTTTATTATTCTGCAGCCGTCAAAAGGACGATCAGGGAACCGTGCAGCCCTCTCTGCCCGCTTCTTCACGGTCTCACTCATTTTCCCCCGCCTTTTTCTTTCTTTTTCTTTTTTTTTTTTTTTTTTTTTTTCCTCTGGTTCCTTGCAGGGCTCCAAAGACTTAACCCTTTGGTTTGAGGCTTGAGGTGGGTGAGGCACAAAAGCAGACCGTGAAAGCCTTGGACTGAAAAAAAAAGCACCAAACCAAAAAAAAAAACCACCAAAAAAAACCCCAGCACAAGCTCGGTGAGAAGTCAGTAAAACGCACCGTTACACACAGAGCGACGTGGTTTGGCTTTAGGGAAGACAAGGGGGGGGAAGGCACGAGAGAAACGCAGCCTGGCTCTCCACCGCCCCCCGGTCCTGCCAGCCCCTCGCCGGGTGCCTGCAGTTGCACTCTGAGTAAATAGTTCCCACACATGGTCCACATTTCGCACAGCAGCAGCGTGTTTCCTCTCGGTCTCTCGTTGCTGCTCTCCGAGCAAAGGAAATAAAAGCGAGAGAGAGAGAGAGAGGTTTAGAGGAAGTTAAAAATCAGACGAGCTGAGAAAAGTCTCTGTGTTACACACATCCTGAATGAAAGCGAAAGCCCAGCGTTTGGGCCCTCGGAGCGCCAAGCTCTCACCTCCTCAGTAATGTCCCTAAGGCACAAGCTGGACGCACCACAGTGATCACTCACACCCGGCGGGGCTCTCGGGCTCTCGGGCGCTCACAATAGCGGGGCTGGCTGCGGAGCCTTCCCAAGGAGGCCGCAGCTGCAGGCAGGGACCGCCCCGAGGGAGCCGGGCTCCACCCGGGGGATCCTTCTGCCCTGGAAATGGGAGTGCCCGGCAGCCAAGCCCTGTGTGCAGAAATGGCCATGCCCTACAATCGCTCGGCGTTTGCTTTCTCGGGGCATCGAGCATCCCCGGAGGGGCGGCGGGGCGGATGGGCGGGTTCGGGACGGGGACGCTGGGTGCGCTGGGTGAGCTGGGTGAGCTCCTAGGAATGTCACCACCCTTCCCTGCACTGGGCTAGACCCCGGGCCTGCGAACCGCTGCTCTCCCCTGGAAGACAGGGTGCCGGAGCGGAGCGTGCTGCTGGGAAACCATTATCCGGCGTCCTCCTTTTCTTCTCCCTCCGGGCCCCGGCTCCGTCCCCGCCCGCCCCTGAGCCGGGATCAGCCAGATGATCCTCCGGCCGCCGGCTGAGTGGCAGCCGCTCCGTGGGTAGCGTTAGGGCTCGGCCACTCCGCGCTCCCCGTGACCCCGCCGTGTCTCTCTCTCCCTCCGCCGCAGCCTCTCCGAAGCCCAGCGCCCCATCAGCTCTCGCTGTGTGATATTTCAAAGAAGGGTTGCATTCTCCCCAATAGAAGCCCACTCGTTTCCTTGTTGCCAGGAACAAAGCGTACATTCAGAGGGGTGGCTGTTGACGGCTCCCTCTGTATAGCACTGGAAAGCGGGTGGCCTTTGGTTACTGGCAAGGAAAATTCTAATCAGGGTGCTTGTAAGCGGGGCTTTATAGAAGCTTAGTTACAAAAGGCTTACACCAGAGTAATGCAATAACTATAATAACAGCCAGGGAGCCCTAAAGAGGGTGGAATGTGCTTGTGTCTGGATGATTTTCCCCGCTCGCACAGAGAGGGACTGTTTACCGCGAGTGCCATTAAGTATCGCTGGAAACTCACCAACCGCAGACTTATTTCAATATACTTTATTGTCCTATCTGCTCTAAAAGCAACTTGCTTCGGACGACTTCTAGATCGTCCTAGAGGAGGAGAGGAGAGAGGCCACCCTCGGGTATCTGAGGGGGCTCTGAGCACAAGGGTAGTGGCGAGGGTGAGGGAGCTGCGAGCCGGGGCCCAGCCGGGTCGGGCTGGCCGGAGCGCGTTCGGGCGGGCAGTGCCGCCGCCGGACAAAGCGGCCAGCAGAAAAGAGCAGAAAAGGCCCCCTGAGCCCAGCGTCACAAAGCTGTCGGGCTCCTGCCCCCGGAGGTGGGTACGCAGCAACGACCCCTCCGCGGCCCTCCTCAGCTGTCTCGGCCGATAAGGGCGGGGGCACCCCGAGGGACACGGGGGGAAGGAGGGGAGGAACCCAGCATCGCCCTCCCGCCGGCGCCCCGGGGCGCCCCTGGCAGCGGTGACCCCGCTGTTCCGGCTCAGCCGCTCCGGCTTGACGAGGCTAATGGGATCAGCCGCTGCCCTGCGCCACCGCTGCCGCGTGTTGATTTTTTCCAACCTCTCCGCTCAGCCCCGATGCCCGCCGTCCCTCAGCCAGACCCGGCTACCGCTTGGCCGCCGGCGAGGGGCCGCGGCTGCGGAGGGCAGGAAATGGCTTGGCCGGGGAGCCGGGGCGGTCACCCCGCCCCGCCGCGATCCCGGCGCACGGAGGCGCCCCGGGGACCGCGGTGGCCCCGGGCGGGACGCGTGAAGCGGGCAGAGCTCCACCACCACCACCACCATCCCCCCGTTACCAGCCTCCCCCGGCAGCCCCGAGCAGACTTCGCAGCGCTTTATTTTAACGGAACAACAGATCGCGGCGAGCAAACTGCCGCTCCGCGCAGGGCAGGAGAAATGGGTTTTTAATAGGCAAGGTCGGCGTGCTTGGCAGCCGGCCACCGCGGCCGGGGAAATAAACAAACAGAGGAGCTGCAACTTCAGGTCGGAGCAGAAGTTGCGCTCCTGGCCAGATGAACCCGCGGCACGGTCCGGAGCGGCGGCGGAGAGCATCCCCGGCCCCCTGACCCCTCACCCCGCCGGCTTCCCGCGGCCCCGGGACGGGAGCGGGGCCGGGGCGAGCAACCTCCCCGCGCTGCCGGGCGCGGTGCCGGCGGGCTGGCAGCGGGCGGAGGGCAGATGGCCACCCTTGTTTATCGCGCGTTATCCGGCGGTGCTGCACGCCGAAAGCGCTGCTGTGCGGCACGGCCGGCCCCGGGGAGGCAGGAAGGGAGAGGCGGGGAGAGAGCGGGAGCGGAGCCTCCCGATCGCGGAGCGGCAAGACGGCGTCTCCCGGAGGGTTTGCAGCCGTGCCCGGGGGGGTTCCCGCTCCCTCCGCCGCCGGGGCTCGGCCGTGCCGGGGGCGCCGCGCTCCCGCTCTGGCGGCGCGTTCCGGGCTCGGTGCCCAGCACTCCCGGCTGCCGCGCATCAGCCCCGCCGCCGCCTCCCGCCGCCGCCTCGCTCCCTCCCGGCTCTGCAGGCGGCAGGGCAGAGCCGATCCCGCAGCCTCTCCAGCAGCACTGGCCCCCGAGTGGCCTTCACGCCCTCCTCGAGGAACGAGCCCGGGCAGGGGGGTGGGTCCGCTCCTGCCATCGCTCTTCCCGAGCCTTCCTGCAGCCACAGGCCCACACAGGGTGAGAGGCGGACCCGCCCAGGCAGGGGTTGTGCAGCCCCTCTGCTCGCGGAGGGCTCGGAGGGGACATCGCTTTTGCATCCAGCTGCCAGAAAAGCCCCAAGGCTCTCGGGGTGAGGAGGGGGCTCTGCCTGCCCTCAGCCGAGGAGGACGAAAGGAGCTGTGTCAGGAGAGCCGGGAGCGAAGTCCAAGCCTGGGGAAGCTGGACGAGAGCTGGAGAAGAGGCCGGCAGCACTCGCCCCGGAGGTCACAGACCTTTCTCTCCCGGCGTGGCGGTGGCAGGAGAGGACCTCTTGCCGCTGCCACGGTTCCCACCGTAGCACGGCCCGAGCCGGGGCCTCGGTACGCCGGGAGCAAGAACGGGAGCGCCCCTGGAGTTTCCAGGGAGCCGCGGCCTGGGTTCCCAGGGGTGCTACACCGCCACCGTCATCTCTCGGCCACATCAGGGCAGAGGGGAGAACCCCCCCGGCCCCGTCACCCCACGCTACCTCTCAGCTGGAGGAAACGGGGGCTGCGACCGGGACGGGCTCCGGGCAGGGCGGCGGCCGCTGCCAGCGGCGCTCCCGCTCTCACCGCCCGGGCAGCTGCCTGCTTTTTGGCAGATCGCTCCGCAGACGGCTCCCAAGGACTCCTGCAAGGGCTGAGACGCGTCACGGGGAAGAGCTGAAGAGTGCGACAGGCCGGGCTAAAGCACGGCAGATTCGAGCCAGGGAGAGCAGGGACAGGCCAGGGTGGAGAAAAGGGAGAGGGGCAAAGGCCCGGGGTGCGGGGGGGCGACAGGCAAAGCCACCAGGCTGCAAATGCTGAGTTGGCAGCGTGCCGAGAAGCTGGGGAGCGCTGCAGTCCCGGCAGCCAGGGAAGGGGGACAGGAAGAAGCGGCGTGGATGGGGCAAAGACGGCTCCTTACAGACCCGGCCTGACCTATCGTTAAAAAATCTGGCTTCCCCTCCTAGTGCCGGGGTGTACCTGCAGGGCAGCCTCTGCCTCTCTGTCTCTCGTCCCATTATTCCACTACAGTCGAATCCTTCTGTTGTGACCTACAGCAGCGCTCTGATTTATTTTTAATGCGTTCCGATTCCTGTTCCGTTGTCAAGAGATGCATTGAGATTCATTTTCCATCCCCTGCTTTTCATACTTCTGTTCTGCTGGAGGGACCCGCCAATAGAGTTTAATTCGATTTGATATGATTTAATGAACACCTTTATCTTTTGTTTTTAGCAGAAGGATAAATAATATAACTGCATTCAGCTTTTGCTAAATCAGACATGTTTCCCACCAAAATCCTATCTGGTGACACACACTCACTGTAACATTTCATTAACAACCTCCCTGATTTATTGATTTTTAATATTTGTATTAAATGTTGTGTAAAATTGAACTCAGGCGTTAGAAGAGATTGTGCAAGTCACAAGACATGACTCCTACTTAATTGTTATTTTTTTTTTTTTTTCGGTCCTGGAACAACAGTTGGAAAGAGGCCAGCAGGAGGGAAAAAAATTAAAAATAATTCTCCGGCGGGGGGGGGGGGGAGGAGAGGGGAATAAAGGGCAGTGCCCGGGAGAGCGTGGGGGAGATGAGAGAAAGTGCAGCCCTGAGGGAGGGCGGGAGGGCAGCAGGGCCTGGCCGACGCTCTGCCGAGCCCCGCAGCCCCCACAGGCCCCTCGGGGGCCGCCCCAGCGCCCTGGGCCGGGCCGGCTCTCCCGGCTCGCCCGTTCCGTGCCGCCTCCCTCCCTCCTGCTCCATATGGTTTCTCCCCCCCTCCTCCTCCTCCTCCTCCTCCTCCTCCTCTTCTCCCCCCTCCGTGCTGTCTCCGTGACTCTCCCCACTCCGCGCTGCTTCCCCGTTCCCCGGGGCAGCGTTTCCCCGCCGCAGCGTGGGGAGGCCCCGCAGAGCGGCCCCGACCGGGCCGCGATGTCTGAGGGGCTCGGCCGGGCCAGCAGGCAGCGTGAGGGGCGAGCGGGAGCAGCAGGGGAAGACTGGGGGTCAGGAGAGGGCCGTGAGGAGGGATGGCAGCCAAAACTCCCGGCCAAATTGTTTCCCGGGTGTGCGGTAGAAGAGCTCGAAGAAGTTCATCTCCCCCACACTCCCCCTCTTCTTGTTTTATTTTTCTCTCCTCCCCTTCTCCCCCCTCCACCCCCCCCGGCCGCCACCAGGACTACGAGGCATTCAGAGATCAACATAATTCACCTGCATCAAAAAAAACCTCGCGAGCTATAAACTAGCGGCTGATCCTCCGCTTAGACTAGTGTTTAGCCGTTCATGCATCATGAGTGTCAAATAAATGCCTGATTGAGGCCCTCAGCGGAGGAATTAGCTTTCCTTGTGCTGGAAATGCATAATAGAGAAAGTGCTGAGGCATCCTCCCCGGAGTTAGCTCGGGCTCCGCTCCCTGCTCGCCTCGTTTCGGGAGTTTTCCCTCCCTCATTCCGGGTCCAACCCCCCCTTATCGCTCGCCCTTATCAGCATGCCCAGCTGGCCAGGGGCGAGGGAAGCCCTCCGGTGCGTCCCGCACCGAGGAGGGGCCGGCTGAGGGTGAAAGGAGCGGCCGAGCATCCCTCCCATCCCCCGGGGCCCCGGCGCTGCCCCGCGGGCGCTGCGGGGAGCGCTGCCCGGCCCGCCCCAGGGCGGAGACGGGGGCGGAGGGAGCGGGGGGCGGCGGGGGGACCCCCTCGGCGAGCTCCTTGTCGCTTGGCCGCCCTTCCGCGCCGGGGGCCTCATCCTGCCGGCGGCTACGACCCAGCCCCGACGTTTGGTGGCGAAGGGGGCGGGCGGGGAGGGGGGGGAAGGCTGCCCAGCCGCCCTCCGGGCTCGCTGCCCGAGCCGGTCCGAAGTCCCTCCGGGCAGGCGGCCGGGGCACACAGGGGTTAACCGCGCCGCGGCCGGGAGGAGCAGTTTAAAGCGCACGGGGCTGCAGATGCTTTCGAGGCCTCGATGTCTACCGTTTTAAATTAAAAAAAAAAAAAAAAATGCGCCCGGCCCGACCGTGCACCAGTGACCTGCAATTTCCCCTTCTCTTCAAACTGAAATACGGCCAAACTATCTTCAAGTTAACTTAGGGGCTGGGGACGGGGGCGGGGGAGGTGGGAAGGGCGGGGGTAGGAGGAAATCGCTCTGGGTTGAGATCTCTGTGTCAAGTTTCATCCCCTCCTGACATGTCTGGCTCCGTGCCAAAGTCCTGAAAATGGAAAATTGGGGAAGGGCGGGCTGTGGGGGGTGGGTGGAGGAGCGGGGGGGTGTGGGGGGGAGCGGGCCGGAGCTCTCGGCGGAGCGGCAGTAGCGAGAGGCTCTGGCCAAGAGGGATGCATGAACGAGCCCGTGTGAGCGGAGCGCGGCGGCATCTTCCGCCATCCATTCCGCCTCCCAGGCGCGTGGAAAGCCGCCGGCCGCTGCCATTGTTACCGGCGGGCGATGCGGGGACCGGAGCCGCCGCTCCGGCGAGAGACAAATAGCCCCTGACAGCGCCTCTTCGCACCCACGGCTCGGCAGATCGGATCCGGCGGACGGCCGCAGGTCTGTGTCGCTCCCGTTCGCGGGAGTTCCTTTAAATCACGGCTCCACTCCCCCCCTCACCTCTCCCGGGGGATGTTCCCGACCGTCCCCCACACACAGCAGCGCTGCCGCCCTCCCCTGCTCGCTCCCCCCTCCCGCGACCGGCTGCGGCCCCGCTGCCACGGCTCGGCACGGCACGGCCCGGCACGGCTCGGCACGGCTCGGCACGGCTCGGCGCCACCGGCCCGGCGCGCAGCTCCGCCGGGGGAGGGGGAAAAAACTCTCCGGTGAAATACTTTCGGCACGCCGCGACTTTGCCAGGAGGGGTCTTAGCGTCGGCTCTTTTGTCTCGGGGACTTCGGCTTGGTGCCCCGGAGCGGCTGGCGGCTCTCCCGGGAAGAGCCTCTGGGCAGAGCGCCGGGGAATCCCGGGTTTGCCGCCGCGGGCAGCAGCGCCCCGGCCCCCCGCTGCCAGCGCCTGGCCGGCACCGCTGCGGGCTCGCAGGAGCCGGGGGGAGCTGCCCTCCGGAGCCGCGTCCCCCGCCCCGCGACACCCACGGGTGGCCAGCGTGACATTGGCCCCACGCGGGGGGCTGGGCTGGGGGGGCGTGTGCCCCTCGCCATCCCGGGAAGAGGAGCAGGGGACAACTCCTGCAGCCGAGGCGCGACTTTCCAGCCGCTGCCCGGCGCCCGGGAGCGTGCGCCCCGGAGCCCCCCGGCACCTCTCGGGGCCGCCTTCCCCGGGGACACCGGCGAGTGCCACATCCCAGCGCCTCGGCGTGAGACGAGCCCGCACTTTATTTTTTTTCCATCATCACTTTCCTCCCCCGCCCCCCCCGCCCCGCCCCGCCCCAGGCAGAGACGAGCCGGTGTGCGTGTGTGCAAGACGAGGTTATCGCCAGCTCGAGTCATTATTTCCAGGCCGGCTGCCGCCGAAGTCTCTCCCAGGTGGAGCCGGTGTGGGCGGCCGGTACCGGGGGAGACAAAGGCCGGAGTCCGGGGTGCCACCGGAGCCCGGCTGCGCCGGCAAGTGCGGGTTCGGCCGGACCCGGTGCGGGCTCGGCCGGTGCCGGTGCGGGCTCTCCCGGTGCCGGTGCGGGCTCGGCCGGTGCCGGTGCGGGCTCTGCCGGTCCCGGTGCGGGCTCTCCCGGGGCCGCGGGGTGCTGCCGCCGCTCCGGGGAGCGCGGGCTAGGTTTTCCGAGTTACATCGGTTACATTTCCGAGTTATATTTTCAGTTGTACAGAATCTACTTTTAGGCGATTGTTTTCCCTTTCCACTTGTTTGTCTCCTGCTAGCCTCATAAACTGCCTCATGATTTATTACCTAGGCTAAGTGCTTAATTTGTGAATATGAAACAGATTAAAAGGAGATCGGCGTATTTTAGCAGTCAGGCCAGAGCAAAGCCCGGCAGCTGTTTCCAGTTTGCAGGCATCTCCAGCCCCGTGCGAGCAGCCCGGTCTGCTAGTGATCAAGGGGGTATCCCCGGGCTCTCTCCGAGAGGCCCGCTGCTGCATCCCCGTGCGTGCTGCTGGAGCCGAGACCGCCACGGGATGGCCGCTCTGGGCTTTTTTTTTGGGGGGGGATAAACACACGACTGATGCCGTCCGTCAAAGCGACCCCCGTGGCTCCGGGATGCGGGACCGGCTGCGGCCCCGCCACAGGCGGGCTCTGCCGGCCGAGGGCCCAGCAGGCACGCAGGGGGTTAACGACGGCTCTGCCCTCTCCTTCAAAGGACTCGAGATAGAGTAAATACGGTCGGGGCGGGGGGGATGTGTGTGTGTGCCGCTCGGGCCACATGATGCAAAAGTAAGACAAGCACACTCCGGAGAACAAAGGCTTCCTACCCCCTTCCTCCCCCTCCCCCCCCCCAAATCTGCCTTAATTCTGCAAGTAAACTTGAGCGGCTATAAAACAAAGGCGAACGACGAAAGTTATAGCCAAGGGACAATCAAAATAAATACCTTTGATGCAGTCCAAGCACGCACTTGGTATTTTCTGGAGCTCCCTGCTACCCGCAGGCAACCAGGATCTCGCAGGCTCTTCCCAGGACAGGGGTGACTTGCCCGGCCGGGATTTGGGCTCGGGCTGATGTAGGCCACGTTCCTCAGCCCGGAAAACACCGCCCGGCTCCAGCACCACCTCGCAGCCCCGGGCGAGGCAGGCAGGGCAGGAACGGGCCGTGCCGGCAGCAGCGGGACAGGGACAGGGCTCCTCCGGGCTAAGCCAGCCGGGAGCACTGCGGGGCCCAGAGACGTCCCGGTGAGACGTGCCCGGCTCCCCGAGGAGGATGCACAGCACGGTGTGGTGTCTGAGCCGTGTCTGAGCTGTGCCCCTGCCCCCCGGGAGCCCGACGGGAGCCAGCCAGGGCGGTCGGTCCCCCGACCCGGGGATGGCCCCGGCCCCAGGTCACGCAAGTGACACCTCCCAGCCCGCGCCCTCCTGCTCCCGAGTGCCCTGTGCCCGCAGGGCTGACCGGCTGCCTTCCTGCTCTCCCTATCCCCGGTGTCCCACGGACCTCTGCCTTCTCCCTCTGCTCTCCCCCACCCCCTCGGCCTCTGGAGGAAGTTTTAACGCGTCAGGGATGGCAGAGGAAGCAAAGGGGCACAGCAGCAGCCAGCTGCCCGTGCAGCCCCGCAAGCAGAGGCGCTGCTGCTGAGCCCAAAAGTCAGAGAGAGGCAAAATCTCTAACCCGCCCTGTAGCTCTGAGCGCCGCTTAAGGAGCAGGGCAAGAGCACTGAGCCAGCCCTGCTGGAGCACAGGAGCAGAGAGGACTGGCTAGGAGGGCAATGATTCATGTGCCCCTGTTGCACCAGAGCAGTTGCCCCGGTCCTCCCTCAGTGGCTGGTGCTGGCACCGTGGAAGGTGCAGGAAATGGGGACGGACTCTGGGCAGACCATGGGGAAGAGGTGTGGTGTGGCACATGTCTGGGCAGGCTGAGCCCTGGTCTGCCCGGGAGCAGGAGAGCAAAAGATTATGCATATGGCATTCAGAAAGATCCTCCTGTCTCTGTGTGTGTGTGTGTGTGTGTGTGTGAAAATGTCAAAGTAACTCTTGTCTGGGGAAAACTGACTATAAACTGTGCTTGGAAGCAGTCCTGTAGGTACATGTGAATGAGGGCTTGGGGATACCCTCTCCCATGCCAAGGAAGCACCTGAAAGGAGAGTGCAAGAATGAGACAAGAGCAGATGTGTGTGTCAAAACAACTATTTCTGTTGTTTTACAACAACAAGCTTGGCTTGAGACAAGGTCCTTCTTCCGTATTTGGGACAAGGTTTGTGGCAAACCAATACTGAAACTCATTTCCCAGGGGCCTGATGGGGTTTGGGTGTAGTTGATTGGTCCCTGCCTTGTGAGGGGAGAGATATTGCATAGCTATTATATATCAGCACTCTTTCTAGCCCTGAGCCTTGTTGTTCTCTGTCCGAAGGCAGGACTGAAACTTTTGAGCAACCTGAAGAGAGCAGCAAGCAAAAATGGCCCCAGGGTCTCCACACCTCCCTGTGGGATCAGCATGGAGCTGCTCTCTGACTAGGGGCATCCAGCATTTTAGAAGGGAGAGAAGACACGGGCTTATATACTTCACTTTTCAAGCAGTCTGCTTAACAAGAAGCTGGAAAACCAGACAGTAGCCATGAAAATGGAAAACAATCCTTTCCAACTCGTTGGCTTGGCCTTTGCAGTCATGCCCACCTCAGGGAGGGCCCTGGTCACAGTGTTAAGCCCTGGTAATGCAGCTGAAATTCACCGTGCTCAAAGTCACCTGGTCCCCTGAGCGCTCTCGTAAAGCACTCCAAGGTCCCACAGAAAATAGTTTGTGTGTACTTGAAACTACGTGGATTTGCTTCCAACAGCACATTATGCCATTTTCAGCCTGATCCTGTCTGCCTTTCACTGAATTAATGCCTGGGTGGATCTAAGTGCCAGCATCTCAGACCAAGGTGGTTCCCATAGTCTTCCCTCTGCTGTCCCCTTGCTGCTCCAAAGGCATTTTAAGATCTCCTTGGAAGTGCTGCTCCAGGGTGATGGCTCAGCCTCAGGAACAAAGCAGTGGAGAGCACTGCTAAAGCAGAATGGGCAAACCCCAGTGCCTTGGAGCAGCTGGCTGGTACACCAAAAAGGTATGAAAGCTTCCTCAGTTTGGAACACAGGTGCATCCCAGGCCCCTTTTCTAACCCCAGCCCTTTGCTGCTTGTCTTAACTCTGCAAGAAGTAGCAGGCTGCAGGCACCCAGTCCCCACCAGCCTGCAGGCCTTCTTGCAGCCAGGCTTACACCTTTGATGTTCTCCCAGTTACACTTTATCAAATCTTGTCTCTCTTTTTCACTGTTTTGACATCTCACCACCCTCAGAACACTTCTGAGAAGGGGAAAAACCATTTCAAAAGTCCTGTCCTTGAAAATTCTTAAAGACCTCTACATGACCACCTAAATGATGCCTTCATATTCTTAGAAACTCTATTTATGCTGCCTGTCTTGTTTCTTTTGGTTTCTTTCTGCCTTGCATCATCTAATATACTGTTCCTATTATCAAAATATAAAAGAGTGAGGAGCAGTTTTGGACTAGGGTAAGGCTCGGGACACACAGAGATAAATACAGGGATCAACATATGTGAAATTGGAGTGGTGTTTTGTCTTTCCAGGCTCACAAATGTTGTGTTATGTGCCAGGAACTTTAGGGTGCTGGGCACTCTGTAGGCACAGAAGACAGATTGCTCCTGCCTGTCCCAAAAATGGAAGAAAAACCATAAAATCTATAGAGGCAGATGACCACGAGTGCTATGCTGGTGGTAGAGGGAGGCAGGTGAGCTCCTGGACTTAGTCATGGGCTCCTTTGCCATGTCTCAACAAGGCCACCACTCCCAAGTCTGTGTCCTGTGGTTAGAAGGGAACAGTGTGTGTTTGTGTGTGTGTGTTCATGTGAATGTAATTGTGTTTCTACATAATGTGGATTATCTTTCTTTTGGCAGCAAATCTGCTCAGGGGTTTAGATAAAAAGATAAATCCTGCAGCCATTCCCTCCCTGGGAAAGGGCATGTCTTCTGTCACTTTCTTTGCTCCATTTTCTGAGCAGTCCCCAAACACACTTCTTCCTAGCTCAGCATCTGATATCACCTTGACAGCCTGCTCAGTCTCTGCATGACACTCCCACATCAGGAATGGGGGGAAATTGGTGGAATAAGGCACAGCAGGTGAGGTGTTGCTGGGATGAATGGGAAGAGAAAGGAGCTGGGGTACAGGGTGTAAGAAGGAGCCCCCAGCAGCATTGTTCCATATGGTGCTGATGTGAGGGTTACAGCTTCCCAGGAAACTCTCCTGGCAGGGAGATCAGGTGTGCCATAGGTGCAGGACACCTGATGGTCTCCCTTCTTGGGAAGCCTGGCAGAGCTGCTTGGCTTACTGTGAAGGCAACCTTGTCAGGAAAGAGAGCTCCATTGATTTAAATGCAAAATTACCCTCCTGCAGTTCTAATTTCACAGGCGAGGGCCATGCAGGCTCTGGAAACATGAAAGTTGTTGATGTATTGGTTCAATTAATTTTTAAAATAAGTTTGAATGCCATTTGTTTCCAATTTGATAGGAAAGGGCTGACGATTTTTGCAAGCAAAGAGTGAGCGTGGACGGGGTGTGTATTTTGCATGGCCTTGAAAACAGGGCTCAAACGATGCATTCATTTAGTAGCAGACCTCTGCACAGGGATAAGTGAGGCCCGTGGTGAAAGAAAAAGACCTGAACATCTGTATTTGCTAAGTGGCACCAGCAGCAGTCAGCCAGCTCACAGAGAAGGGCAGACAAGCGGGTGTGAGGCCCCGCTGAGACTGCTGGGTCCCTGGTGCTTTTAAAAGGAAATAATAGCTTGTGGGGGAACCCTTTCTGGTGGCCTTGGCTCCTGTGACCCCCCTCTGATGTATGATATTTAAACAAGGAAATGTCAACATTGGTTTTTACACATACAGCCTCGTTCTGCTCTCCATGAAAACCACTGGCAAACCCCTAAGAGAGCTGGAGGGGAGCAGACCCCAAAAGTTGCTCAGACCCAAACACTGCTGGCTGCAGCAGCCTGGCAAGAAGCAAGTGCAGGTTGTCCTGAGTGGCTGGGCGATGAGTGCTTGCAGGTAAATCAGACAGAAGTGAGGCCATCCCATCCTGCAATATGCAGCGCCTCAAAGCTGCAGCTCCCATGGTTTGAATGATTATTGCTTTTTAAAATTATAAATCACATTTTCCTGCAGCGAGTGAGGATAATGTGCTGCTTACCAGAATTAAGTGCAACTCAAGGGTGTTTTGTTATAACAAAGGTGACTTCCCTGTGCTCGCCTTTTCGCAGTCGGGTCTAATGGAGAGTTTGATTTGAACCCGATGGCTATCTAGCAGTGCTTCTGGAAAGGAGGAATGCCCATTCTGTGAGAGGAGATCCATAAACTGGGCCATCAGATGTGCCTTCTGATAGATGTGTCCTCTGAGGAAGGAAAGTGAAAGTCATAGGAAGAGAGGGCAAGCGTGTCGACTGGCAGTAAAACGAGGGCACGTGGAAAGTATAAACCAAGGGAGGGCTGCTAGGAGCATGACTTGAAAGCTGTGCTGTGTGTCATGAGAAAAATCATTTCAGCTCGTGGATAATTTATGATTAAAGGGGCAGATGTGGTGCAACTGCATGGTGCAAAATGTGAGATGGGGCATAAGCACAAAAGAAACGTAACCCTTGATCCTGTGCTGTCCCTGTCTTGGTGTTGGTTTATGCAGGCTGGGCCTTGACAGGTATTGCAGTAGCACCCTCAAGGTTCTCTAACGTAATGTGAACTTCATCACAGGTCACCTTAGCATAAAAAGTGTAGTTACACTGGTTTTAGGCTCTGCCACCACATTCCCAGAGGTAGTGGCAGAATTAAGTGGCATACAAGTCCCTTAAGCAGCTCTGTGCAAATGGAGAACCATTCCTATATGGGGACCAGCTTTCCTGGGCAGGTCACAGTGACTATGGTGCAGGCCCACCAAGCTCCCCCAGTCTCCAGCACGTGCCATGACATCTGTTAGGGCACAGATCTCAGTAAGGACAGCCAGGGAAACCAAGTGAGCCAGAAGATGACAGTCTGATTGCCCTTGGCAGGAAAAACACCTTTGGTCTGATGCGTGACCATGACCAGCCTGAATCTCCAACTAGAACCACGATAAAAGACCTTTAATTTGGGAGGAAAATAAATAAAGGAGTGTTGCTCAGGTGTGACTCCTGCCAGGAAGCACAGAGATAGTGTATGAAGCTGAGGCTCAGCCATTTCCTAGAATGTGTCTATCCTATGTGATTTTCTGCTTTTGAGGATACAAATAATATGAAAAGAGATTGTTGGGTCAGACTATTTCATCCTTTCTGTACAAAGCCCAGCACAATGTAGTCCCAGCAACTGCTGAGGCTTTTGAGAGCCTGTCTCACCCAAATAATTCAGGGTGTTCTGGCTTCACCTCAGGCCACCACACACGCAGAACAGAGTCCAGGCTTGCAGCACCCGATGCAACGTCACTCACAGCCCTACCATGCTTAATGTCCACCTCTTGGAGCAGATGTTCATGAGAAGGTGGCTGGGAGATGGGCTGAGGTGTGAAAGCAGACCCTTTGACATGGCTGGAAAAGCCCTCATGGAATCTCTCTGTGAGCTCTCTGGGGAGGAGTGTCCCCAAACTGAGCCCCATCACTGGGGCACTGAAAGGACTGAACTACCCTGAGTCTTGGAGCAACTTACTGAGGGCTTTGGTACAGCAAGAGAGGAGCAGAGAAAAGAGGGAATGGTGTAGCTGAAGCTCTGTCCCTGCTTCTCTGCTGCTGTACATCCAGGGCTAGTGCCATTGTGAGAATATGCAGCAGTTGCTTCTTACAGACAAAAGAAAAAAAAATCTGAAGCCCTACTGAAGGCTCGGGCTGATGGAGCACTGAAAAAGCCCCAGCCAGAAAAACTAAGCTAGCTCTGCACTTTGGTCAAGCAGTGCTCAGCACTGTGATTTTGATGAACAACACTAGTCTGCATGAAGACAGGTGACTTTTTAAATGGGGTTTTAATAAAGTCAGTATTGCTAAGGCTATCTGTAAAAGTAATCTGCATAGGGTTTTAAACAAGTGAACCTAATGATGCCATTAGTGCTTCTGACATGAACGAGGCTGTTGCTGCAATAGGGTGCCCAGCTCTGTTGTGGTGTTTGCATGTTTAAAGTGCATTGGCAAATTAATATGGGATCAGAAGAGAGCTAGAAGAGTGATTCAAGGTCTGGGAATCGCATCTTATTGCAAAAGACTAAAGAAATCCCATCTATTAATTTATCCAAGAGGAGGCTATGACTTGGTTTGATCATAGTCTTTAAGTGCCCTAAGTGTCTCTATGGGGAGATTTCTGATAGTCAAGATCTCTTTAATGTGGCAGACAAAGGCATAATGAGATCCTATGTTGGAAAATGAAGCTCTATGAATTCTGAGCAGAAATAGGTACTTTTTTTCTTTTTTTTTTAAACAGTGAGGGGACATAACCACTGGAACAACTGAGGCAAGCAGTGGTTTTTCCTGTTACTTAAAAGTCTTTAGAGCAAGATTGGATGCCAGGTTAAAAGCTCAGGGAGAATTTATGGGTCTGATACAAGAACGTCTGGCTGAAATTCACTGGCCCATGATATGTGGCAGGTCAGACCAGCTGATCATAACAGTCCGTTCTTGGTTTAAAAAATCTATGAATTAGGTATTTCCAGTCCCCTGAGCCCTGATATTACTGGAGGTCTCAAAGGAATGCATTAGAAGCTGTCATCATTTAATTGTAAGCAAGCAGGGGCATTGCCTTTTTCTTATTTTTATTAATAAACTTATTTTCCAAGAGCTTGTTAGACATGGAGTTAAGCAGCTGTTAACAAACATGACAACATTTTAGAAACAGTTGAAATAATTCTCCTTCTCCCGTTTGCTCAGCTTTGTTTTGCAGCAGCACAATTTCATTCACGCCACATCTACCAGCGCTTCTCTGGATGAAAATGGCAAATTCCAGCAAAATGAAAAACGCAACCTCCCTACTTAGGGTGGGCTCCTTACACTGTGTCCTCTTTCATGTGCATCCCTTGGTCTCACAGTTACACTGCAGGTTTTCTCTCAGCACCGTGTGTAAGCAGAGCAGGGAAGAAATCCATCTGTTTTCTGGTGCAGGCCCCTCAGGTAGGAATCCATTGTCTGTCACGGGAGTGCTTGGCCTACAGATCTCCTGCTTTTTCTGAGTAAATGGCAGAGAACGAGAAGAAGGTATTAAGGAGAGATCTGGTATTCCTGAAATTATGCAAGCTATTAACCTCCTTGAGGTTTCATAAAATGGCCTCCAGCAAATGGTCAGAATGTTTTTCTTACAGAGGAGTAGTGTTCAAGGCAGCATAAACTTTCTTAATATCCCTTCAAAGGAAAAAAAAAAAAAAAAAAAAAAAAGGAAAGAGAAGAGAGAAAATAAGATAACAGAAAATCCCAGCCATGGCTCTTGGGAGTCTCGAAAACCATACCCACGGTTGTGTAGACATTCTAAACCTCTGATACATTCAGCGCCTCGTTAGCCTCAGTTATCAAACCTGAAACCAGAGGTGGTGGCGAGGAGCGCAGCAGAAGATGGAGTTTAAAGTCGCTCGAGGGCTGCACTCCCGCCGACGGGAGCCCTCAGCCGCCTCCCCCTGCCCCTTTTCCTCACCCCCGCGGCGCTCGATCCGCGGGCAGTGACTCACAGCTCCGGGGCTCCGCGGCTCGGCCGGGCCGGGGCCGCCGCCGCTGCCTCCCGGGGCGCGGGCGGGGAGGTCGGCGGGGAGCCGAGCAGCGGGGGGAAAGGTGAAGCCGGAGCCGAGCGGGGCACAGACCCATTAGTCGCACATAACTTGGGCAGACGCTCGGCCTCGCCATGACAACCGGCGGCCCGGCCTTGCTCCCGCGTCCCGCCGCCTCCCCCGGGAGCCCCTCGCCGTCCCCTTTCCCGGCGCTTGGGGAATGCGGGCCTGGAGAGACCAGCCCGGTGCGGGTAACAAAAGGGAATGAAAGGAGCTCTGTAGCTCACTTTACACGTCCGAGAGGCGTTTTCATGCCCCGTAGTGAGAAGAGATCGTTCCGAGGAAGTTCAGATCAAAGGGGACAGCGTCCTGGGTATTTGCATATTTGCCAGATTTCGGAGCACGGGCTGCAACCTGGGCACCTCACCGGGGGCTGCTCTTCGCTCGCCCGGGGGCTCCGGGGAGCTCCGGACAGAGGGGAGGTTGCAGACCGTGCCCCCGCGGGGACAGGAGAGAGGCCTGCCCCGGGAACGAAATACGGAGGTGGCCGTGACCCGGGTGGGCTGCTGGGGCACGGCTGCGGTGCCCGACGGCAGGAAACCCTCGGGGCTCCTGAAGGGTGCGAGCCCCCGGTGCGCGGCCGAGCGGTGCCCGGGCTCCCCGGGGGCTGCCCGGCTGCCGTTGTGGCGGTGGTGCCGCTGGGGACCGGCTCCCCGCTCCCTCCCGGCGACATCTGCGGCGCCGAGCCAGCACGCTGCCTCCCCGGCGGCTGGCGGGTGGCTCCCGGCCCGGAGGCTCGCACTGCCACCAGCGAGCGCGGATAAAGGGATTAAACGGCACGCTCGTTCCGCCGGGAGAGGCGGGGGCGGGGGGGGGCACTTGGCCGGCCCCAGGCTCCCGCTCCCCCCGAACTCCTCCTCCTCCCCCGCCTGCGCCCCCGGCCCCGCGGCGCTGCCCCCGGCCGGCCCCGGCAGCGGGGAGGCACCGGGCGCGCCCGCGGTGCCTCATTGTTCCCGTAACCAACCGGGGCTGCCGCCGCCGCCCGCCCTGCTCGGGGCCACGGGGCTCGCCGCTGCTGCTACCGGGAAGGGGATGCCCGGGGACACCCTTTTCAGCCATTTTAAAACAGCAAAGCTGCCGGCGTCTCGCCGCGGGTGCCCCGTTCCCCTTTCCTCCCTTGGGAGCCCGTTCTGCGCCCGGACGGTCCTGACGGAGGTGCGGGGGTTCCCCCCGCCCTGAAGGCAGCACCACCCGCATAACGCCCCGCACCTGCGGTCCCCCGGCGAAACTCCACCCTGCGGGGACACCGCGCTCTTCCTGAGCCCTGTCCTGGGGATGTGGCCAGTCCTGGCCCCTGCTCTCGGCCCCGTGCAGCCAGCTCCCCTTCCAGCCCCAAACCGGGATGCAGCCGGACGCTTCCCCAGCTCTGGCTTGGGCTGCTGCCAGCCCCAGGCCGGGGCGCAGCCTCCCCACGGGAGTCGCGGCTTCTCCCGGCACGGCCGGGCCCGGGCGGGCTGGCCGGGCGCCAGGGAGGTGAGGTTAGCCTCGGAGCCGGCTGGCGGATGGCATGTTATTGTGAAAAGCGAAAAGCGAGCGGGGCAGGCAAACGGGAGCATGGCACCGTATAGGCTCGCCACGTGACCGAAATGTGTTTATCTCGCCCCGGAGAAGCCGGGCTGCCTGCGGAGAACAACCCTGCCTTCACGGCACGGGAACAACTCCCGTGGCCGCGGACGGTTCTGGGCCCTGCGAGAGACCACTTCTGTTTGCTTTTGCTGTCGCTTCGGCTCTTATCATTTGCCTTGTCATTCATCATCAACCTCTCCCGGGCTCCCTCCCCCTTGCTCCCCCCCACCGCCTCCCCCAGGGTCAGTCGGGAGAAAAAAACCTGAGAATCCATCTGAGTGAGACGCGGGAAGAAGGGTTGGATGGTGATGTGGCTGGGTGGAGGGCGGAGGGGTGTGTGTGTGCAAGAGCAGCTGCACGCAGAACAAAGGTGCTGGAGGGTGGCTTTTGGTGCTGGAGCAGAACCTCGTAAATGGGAGATTTCCGTTCGCAAGACTCCGCTTGCACGGTTTCTGTCCTGCCCTTGAACTGACAAGCGAATATCTGCATTGCAACCAGAAAGTAAATCACACCGAGCCTGGCTCGGGGAGGGCGCGCACGACGCCTCAGTCTGTTGCTAAGTGCCAAAAAAGTGGAAGATTTCTGCTTCCCAGCGCAGCCCCGCTCCTCCGATACAGTATTTACTTTGGGCGCCCAGCGAAACGCGCTCGGTGTTTATTACGGAGAGTGCCGGGGCGAGCTCGCATTTGCGTGATTAGGAGCGAGCGGAGGAGCGGCCGTGGCGCGGAATATCAAAGCCAGACCGCCTTGGCAGGGCTCCCAGGCAGGGCTTTGCTGGCACCCGCGGGATTCCGCGGGGCAGGGCGAGCGCGGCCCGGGAGGCGGCGGCGGCGGCCGCTCCCCGGGGCACGGGGGGAGCCGGCGGCCCTTCGCGGGAGGCCAGGAGCAAACGCCGTGCCTGCCCTGGGCTCCGCGCTACCGGGCCGGGCCGGGCCGGGCCGGGCCGGGCTGAGCTCTGCTCGGCGCTCCCCAGCCCCAGCCGCAGGCGCGGCCAGCCGGCCGGTAATCTCATTAGTGCCGTCGCGTTCGGGGAGTAAAGCGCCCGGCGTCCCCGCCCGGCCTCGGGAGAGCAGACAAAGGTCTGCGAAGCAAGGCCCTGCGGCCGTGCCACGCCGGCCGGCCCTGTTAATATTCAATCGGGAGCCGGAGAGCCGTGCCTCTCCGAGCCGGGGGGGCCGCCCGACCCCCGCCCGCCGCTGCCGGGCAGCCCGCGACCAGGCCGGCCCGACGGAGCACGCCTGGCCCCGCCAGGATATTTTCTCCCTGGAAGTTATGCTAAAATAACATTTGCGTGCACGTTAATGATTTATTTATGTGGCTAATAACGCTCACATTCTCGCTGATATTTGTCTAGGCGAAAGACCAGCTGCGAAATGCCCCGCAGCTGTAGCCAGAGCTAGAACAGAGTGCCTTGGAACCAGAAATCAATGCTCCTGAAATGAACAAGTGGACAACTTATTAGGCTCAGTCACTCCACGCGCCGTCCCCTGATAACGAATAGATGAAGTAGACGCCGGAGAAGGGACATGCCTGGGAAGGCCACACATGCCCGCTCCTTCCCGAAGTGGCTGGGTGACACCGCGGGGCACAGCCAGCCGCACGGACACCCCCGGGCAGGGCAGGGGGCCGTGACACGGCACTCGCGGGCTGCCTAGGCTTAGATGGCGATAAACACAGCGAACGCCCGGGAGAACGGCTCCGGGGGTCACTGATAAAGGTGTCCGGTTTCCCTGCTGCTCCGGAGAGCACAACCGACAGGTTCAGCGAGATCACGTAGTCGTGGCTTCTCTGCCTAGAAACAGTCACGCTAATTTTGCATTTTTACCATCCACAGGGAGGAAAAATACCTGTCGTCCCGCAATGCAAATCCTTACGCAAATAGATCTGCGGGTGCGCAGGGAGCTGCTGGCAGCCTGACCTGCCAGCCGAGAGTCGCTGGCCCCGAGTTGAGAGGTGCCGGCCAGCAGCGGCACGCCCCAAAGCACATGGGATCTTGAAGACTCCCTGTTAGCCCCTCGGAACTTGCTGCTGCCTCGGAAAACTCCGAGAAAGAGCCTGCGGTTAATCTCCAAGGCCTTCATACATCCCTGGCGAGCAGCGCCCCAGCGCTAAGTGCAATTAACATAACAGACACTAAAATAGGAGAGCGGCGCTGAATTTAATTTGCAGGCTTAGGAAAAAAAAAAAAAAAAAAAAAAAGAAGAAGAAAAAACCCCCCAACTTAGCACTTAGAGCGGTCTGGTGATGAACGCAAGAAGTGATGTGGAAGGCGGCGGAGTAGCCCTCCCGCCTCGGAGCGGGGTCGCGGCCGGTTCCGTGGACCCTCTGCGGGAGCCGGGACCGCCTTGGTGCGCGCAGGTTTCTAGGCAAGGTGAACTCCTCCGACGGAGATGCCTCCGGCTGCATCGCTCCGGCGCGGGCCGCCCCCCCCTGCGAGCGCTCCCGGGGCCACCAGGGCAACCGCAGCGCGACCAGGTCGCCGGCGCGGGCAGGCACCTCCCCGAGGCTCCCTGCTGCCCGCCCCGACACCCACACACACAGATCCGGCTCACTTTCCTGGCCCCGCTGCCCTGGGGAGAGGGAGGACATGGATGGGGGCCAGAAGCGCCGGGGTAACCCCCTCCCCGCTTTTCCTTCCCCCCGCCTCCTGCAAACTGCCGCTGAAGTTCACAAAAGAGCGAGACATAAAGAGATCGAGGTTTCCGAGAAAAGGGAGAGGCGAAAATAGCGAGGTAAAGGAAAAAAAAAAAAAAAAAGGAAAAAAAATAATCGTCGCAACAGAGGGACCCACCGACCGGCTGGGAAGCTGGTGGTATCCGGCCGGGGGAGAGGGGGGGAAGGAAGGAGCACAGAGGGCTTTAAAAAACTGGAAGGCAAAAGCTGTTGGGGAGGAAGTGTAAACCGAGAGGGAGGCTGGGGGAGGGGAGAGAGCGCCATCTTTTCATGTCACAGTCACAGAGACAGCGCTGGGCTCGGCCACAGTGTCTCGGTTTCTTTTTAACAGCGGAAAACGTGCGATTAGCAGGCAGACGGGCGGAGACTACCAGCCCTGCGCGCACACACACAGCCCGCAGCTCTGTCTCCGCGCCGTGTAATCCCGGCGCTCAGCCCTTCTGCACCCCCTCATTAAAAACCCGGAGATTTCCTCCTCCTCCTCCGCTCTCCGAGGAAAACAACGCCTGCCACCGCCTGAACCCTGGCAGCGCCGCCCGCCCCGCACCGTCCGCCCGGAGGCCCCGCGCTCCCCGGCGCCCTGCACAGCGAGCCCCGTCACTCGGCCCCTGCTTCCTCTCGGGAGGCCGATCCCGGCCCCCCCGCTCCCCCCAGCTCAAAGGGCCGCCCCCGATGGGACGTACGGCGGGGGCTGGAGGGTGTGGAGAAAGCTGGCTGCAGCCCCCTCTACCCCCCGCTTCCCGTCCCCAGGGGCTGCTGCTCCCCCGCTGCCAGGGCGGCTGCTCCTTTCCCCCCCGCGTCCTCCCTTTATCCATCCCGAGGGCGAGGGTGGGGTGCGCCGAGCCGGAGCTCTCCGCGCTGGGGCCGGCGGCGGGGAGCAGCGCCGAGATGGCCCGGGAGCCGGCGATCCCGCGGCGGAGCCGGGCACCGCCGCCCACGGCCCCATGAACGGCGCTTTATTCCGCAGCGCTCAAACCCCTCATTGTGTTTGGCAGAATCACCTGCCTCCTCCGGAGCCGAGCGATTAATTTAATGCGATACAGAGTGCGCTCCCTCCCGGCCCCTCCTCAGCGGGGAGATTTCCGCCGGGCGCTCCGCGCCGCGGAGGAGGGGCACGGCACGGCACGGCGGGGCACGGCACGGCACGGCACAGCAAAGCGGGCTGGCATCCTCCGAGCACCGGCTCTCCCGGCGGCGCCCGGGGAAACGTTCCCCGCCCGGTAGCGGCGGAGCGGCAGCTCCAAGCGGAGCCGCACATAAGCATCCGCCGCGCAGACCTGCTCGGTGCCCGGGGGGGCTCTCGAGGCGGGCGGGGGCCGAGCCGTGCCTGGCCAGGGGATTTGATGGGTCGTTGGCTGCGCCTGGGGAAAGGCGGGCGGGAGGGGGGCGGCTGGCTGCGCCGAGCGATGGGGGATTTGAGAGGGGAAGGGAGGGAGGGGGGCTGAGCTCGGTGGAGGGGGTGCCGACTGCCGCGACTGCCGGGGACGGCGGCTGTTATTATTGTTATTACTGTTATTGTTATTTTTAGGGGGCGGCGGTGGAGGGAGCGGTGTGGGGGGGGGGAGGTGGGGCGGTCCGCGCTCGGCGGGGGGCGACGTGGGTAAGGGGGGGGGGGCCGCCGGCTGCGCCCGCGGAAGGGGCATGAGGTGAGGGCGGTGGGAGAAGCGTCTCCTCTGTTTCTAATAAAGGAAACGACTTTTATTGAACGATAAATGCAGGGGAACGAAAGTCGTGTGGGTGCGCCCGGTGGGGGCGATTGATTCGGCAGGGGAGGGGTGGCGGCTGCCCGTGCCGGCGCGGGCTGTTCGGGCCGGGAGGGGCCGGCTGGCCTCGGCTGCTCCCGCCCGGGAGGGAGCACGGGCAGGGGGCGGTGGCCGCCCCGGTGGAAGGGGGCGAGGGCTGCCCCTGCTCGTGGGGGGGCGGGAGCGGGGCCGTGCGGGATGCTGGCGGTGGGGGGTCCGGCGGGAGGGGGGCGGAGGCCATGGGGTGGTGCCGCCTGCCCCTCTCGGGCGGGGGGCTGAGGGGGAGGTGTCGGCTGCGCCTTGCCAGTTGGGATTTGATAGGGGCGGTAGGAGACACGTCTCCTGTTTCTAATAAAGGAATCGGCTTTTATTGAAGGATAAATGCAGAGAACCAAAGTCGTGTGGGCTGCAGCCGCCGAGCTTCGTTAGCTGCCGATGTGACTGTGAAGATAAAACGCTCCACAATAACTCGAGCGCGAACAGCGCCGGGGATGGGGACGCGCGGTCCCCGATGGCCTTGGCCTCCGGCCCCCTCAGCCCTGGCCCCCCCGGCCCCGGCCCAGCGGCGGAAGGTGCCCGGGGAGCCTCAGACCGTGTTAACGGCTCGGCCTTGGGACTTCGCCAAGTTTCTCTGACTTAGGGGAACTCTGGGGATGAGTAATCGCGCCAGGCTAGGGTTTGGGAGGGAGTTTTTTTTTTTTTTTTCGCTCGCTCGCTCGCTCTCTTCTTTTTTCCCCTTGTCATCAGCTGCTGACCCACTCACTTCGAGAGCACGGCACCGACGGGTTTCTGAGAACGGGGGCAGGAGGAGATCGGGGCTGTGGTGAGCCGGGGGAAGCCCCCCCACCGTCCTGGCTCCCCGCCGAGCCACCCCGGCCCCGCTCCGGTTCTGAGCACGTTGGGGCAGCGCGGGGTCTCTGCCATCACGTTTCCCGTGCGGTGCCCTCGATGCGTCTTTGCCGGGGGGACAAGGGGACACACACACCCCCCACGCCACACACACTCCGCTGCCTCGCGTGGAGGTTTCCCAGGGCGGCGAGGACGCGGCGCTGCCGCGCCTTGCCCTCGGGAAGGTGTCGGGAAGCCTTTTCTACTCGACATCTCGGTTTATCGCAGGTGGCGACGGCTCAAGGACGGCAGGGGGAAACTCCGGGCCCAGGGGGAGGCCCGCGGGGACTGGGAGGCAGCGCGTAAGCCCGGCCTTGGCCGGGGCGGAACAGCGCCCGCATCCTGCCCGCGGGCCTCGGGGCGGGCGCGGCGGGGCCCTGCCCGGTGCCGCAGAGGGCAGGGCCACCGGGAACCCTGCCCGCACACGGCCTCCGCCCGTGCCTGCCGGGCAGCGGGGCGCGGGGGCGGCCCGGCGGCCCCGAATCAGAACCTCCTCGACGCCGGGCAGGGCCGCCCACAGCGGGTCCCGCAGCTCGGCTGGGGACAGGCCGGGGTGGCGGAGTGTCGCCGTCGGGGGTGCTGCAGCGATTGGAAAGGCAGCCCGGCTTTGCCTCCGCCGCCGCAGCCCGTGGGGCCGGCGCGGGGCTTTCCCCAGCGCAGCTCCCTGCCCGCTCTCCGGGCACCGAGGGGCCGGGCGCTGCCGGGGAGCGGCGGGGAGCCGCTAATCTCGGCGCCTGACAGGTTTCGCTCCTCTGATTACCTGCGTGATTTGGCTTCCGAGAGGCGCTCCGTGAAGCGGCTGCTGCCCTTGTTTGGGTACCGTGATGGCGGGGGGGGTGGGGGGTGGAGGGGGGGGAGCGCGGGGGAACGACGATGTAGAGAGATGAAGTGAGGACGGGGTTTTAAATGGCACTTCTGAACGGAAAATACTTTTATTTTCCCTTGGATTTTTGAAGCTGCTTTCGAAATGAACATTTTCTGAGATAAGAGGTGACCGATCAGAATCGCTGGGGGGAGGTTGTAAGCAGACGTTTTGCCCCAGCTTACTGTTATCTTATCTTTCACACTTGCAGGGCGAAAAAGTGGCTTATCTTTATACCCACCCCCCTCTCGCCTTAATTGCTAAAAACACTGTGAAGTGTTAAGTACAGGACTAAAGAATCTCTCCGCGTGTCTGCCATGCGAGTGAAGGGGCGGGGGGGCGGTGGGGAGGGGTGGGCGGGTGTCCGATTTTAAAAATTAGGGGCTTTTCTCTGGAAAGGTACACACGTGTAGGCACCGAGAGCCCCTCCCTTGCCCTCGCTCTGCTGCCGCTTTGATGTTGCAGGCTCTCATTTCATATGTATGCACCCCGACGAGCCACCCGCCGCTGCCGGGCTCCCAGCCGGGGCGCAAATCCCGCTCGGCACGCCGGCGAGCCCGGGGGCCGCGCCGCGGGGCGCGGGCGCGGAGGGCGGCGGAGGCCTCCGCTGTCACCTCTGGGGCGGAGTGAATAACCCCAGTGTTTATGAACCCGGGCTCGGAATTGGTATTCAGCGCCGAGCCACCGTCTCCTCGCTTTTCTCTCCCCACCCCCTTCGAAACAAAACACAACACAAAAACAAAACCAGAAGGAGGACGGAGGTGATTCATCGACTGTATCCAATTATTAACATACAAGCTGTAGTCTGCACAAACACACCTTCAAACCATGGCGGTTCCCCCGGCCGCCGTATTATGTTTAAACTCGGGAGGATGGTGGCTTCTGTTCCTCCGCCAAGTCACCGCTCGCTGCCGCTCCTCTCCGGGCCGCCGAGAGACGGGGACGGGCCGCAGTCCGCGCCTCCCGGGGCTCAGGGACCACGCCGGGAAAAAGGGCTCGTAGCCTCCAGCTCCCGCGCATCGCCTTCAAAGGCGAAGGCTGAGCCTCGCCCGCGTCGCTTTCCGCCGGGCCGGGGTTTTGTCTGCTCCCGTTCCTGTTCGGCCCCCGGAGCCCTCCACGCCGCCCTCCCGCCGAGCCCCGCCGCTGCCCCCCGCTGGGCTGGGGGGAGGCGAGGAGAGCGACAACCTCGCCGGCGCTATTTTTACTCCTCTCCAGACTTGTGCGGCGCACGCCCCCTCCCCTGCAGGGCCTTGCCTAGCGGCTGCATCTCTCCGCTCTCAGGGGCCGCCCGCCTTTCACCTCCGCCGGCCCCGCCGCCGGCACGGCCCGGCCCCTGCGCCCGGGGCAGCGCCCGCGGCAGCCCCAGGGGACGGGGCGGGGGCGGGGGACACGCACACACACACACAGGGGCGCGCCGCAAGCAGACAAAATGGCCGTGGTATGCAAGTGGGAGAGGTGCAGGGGGCAGCTCGCAGCCAGGCCGCCCCCCCTTCCCCAGGCCGGGGCCCGGGCCGCGCACTGAACCCCGCTGGGCTCGGCGCTGCGAGCTCGGAGCTCTGCCCGAGCCCGGCCAGCGCTTCCCGGCGGCGTGGTGCGGCAGGCCGAGCTCCCCGGGCTGAGGGCAGGCCGGGCTCCCCGGGCCGGGGGCAGGCCGAGCTCCCCGGGCTGAGGGCAGGCCGAGCTCCCCGGCTGGGGTCAGGCAGGCCGAGCTCCCCGGCTGGGGTCAGGCCGAGCTCCCCGGGCCGAGGGCAGGCCGAGCTCCCCGGGCCGGGGGCAGGCCGAGCTCCCCGGGCCGGGGGCAGGCCGAGCTCCCCGGGCTGAGGGCAGGCCGAGCTCCCCGGCTGGGGTCAGGCAGGCCGAGCTCCCCGGGCCGGGGGCAGGCCGAGCTCCCCGGGCCGGGGGCAGGCCGAGAGTGCGAGTGTTTGTCCGCCTGTCCCTGCCGGACCGTCCGCTCCGGGCAGCCACTCGGCATCTCCGCTGTTTCGTGGAGCAGGGAAGGGGTGCGGAGCGAAGCAAACGCGACCGGAGCAATTTGTCATTCGCCTTTGTAAGAAAGCGGCGCTTAGTCCGTGAACCGAGCGCGTTTTGGGCTATTCTGAGGAGACGGAAAGAAAATTATGGATCTCCTGTCAACGGAGTAGCCCTGAACTACGAAGTAAAATTATAGTACTTCTGCTATGCAAAAGCCCTTTGATTGCGCGGGGAGTTTGCATGGCGGTGTAACAATATGCTGACGCCGTGTCAGGTCTGAAAGCGCCGCAGACCCTGTATAACGCCAATTGAGGCTTGTCTTGTTTTGTTATTCAGATTTCCACACTTCCATTAAAAACAGCCTTACAATAACCAATGATAAAGGTCTGATTTAAGACACACTCAAGCAGGGCAATTCAGAGCTTAGGACAGTGATCTGTTATTTATAGGCTTTTCCTAGCACTCATCGCCAGGCTGTCTGAGCACCTCGCTCGCATTAATTCATTTTACCTTCGCAGCGCCCATCTCCCCTCGGTCTCATTTCCCGAAGGACTCGCGTGCTGTGGTTGCTGTTTGGTGAGCAGGGGAGCAGCCGTGGAGGGGCCGGGGCCCGGCCTCGCCGCTCCTGCGCTTTAACCCCCAAACTTTCTGAGGTGCGCGGGCCGGGGGCGCGGGGAAGCTTCCAATTAGAGGCGGCGCTGGAGGTAAATGAGAGCCGGCATAAAGCCATCCCACTTGGACGCCTCCCGCGAGAAGCCTATTCTGCCATTAACAATGGATTTGTCTTTACGAGGAGGTTAAGTACTCAGCATTATCGGAGCAGCCGTTTTTTTTTGCGAGCGCATCCTCGCCCCGGCTCCGCAGCGACAGCGCGGAGCCCCCCTTCCCTCCCGGGGAGAGAGCAGTGTGCAGCGACCTGACCCGGGGGTCAGCTCCCTCCGGGGCGTGTGGGGAGGCGGGGGGGGAGGCCGCCCGGTAATCCGCAAGGCAAGAGCATGCTTTGAATTTTCCGGGGTTAGCTGAGCGGTGCCCGGCGGAGCCGCGCTGGGGAGCGCAGCCGGCCGGCGCAGGCCGCGGGAGGAGCGAACTGAAGCCCCAATGTCTTCGCCGGGAGCCGCAGCCTCCCGCTGCAAAGCTCGGGGACCCGGGGAACAAAAAAGGCACAGAGGCGAACAAGCGCGGGTCTGTTCCTCCCCGCCACGAAGGGAGCTGCGCTCACAAAGAAAGTTTACGGTTAAAAATAAAAGCGGAGCAAGTTTACCCCGAGATAACTTCAAGTCATTAGTGAAAAAAACCAAAAAAACAACCGCCCCTGCGCCTAGCATCCAGCCCTACGCTGGAGGCACACGCTTGTGATTCGGACTTCGCAGCCAGGGGGAAGGGAAGGGAGCGACTTTTGTGATGCAAGTGCGGGCCGCTGGCACCGCAGATCCAGACCTGTGGGGAGAGACAAAGCCCAGATCAATGAAGCCGGGAAGCCGCGGCTGTGACCACCTCGCCAGGAAACGCGCTAGTTCTGCTTTCATACCGAAAGAAGCAATTTTAATGAGGTTTTCCTAGGAAAGGAGAGAAAAAAAAAATCCAACAGAGGCCTCCCCTCCAGCTGTGTGCCTGTAACTCACGTGTGTTCACTCTAATAACTTTTAATGTCTAGCCCTAAAACATCTTTATAAAAAATAGCTTTACAGCGTAATAGGCCAGGTGTCCTTCTGCTTGTTACTGGAGATTAAAAAAACGTGTGGGAGCCCTTTCAGATGCGTGGCCCGCCGCGCCAGGATCAAACCCGGCCGCTACTCGGGGCACTGCTCCCCGTCGGCCGGCACGGTGGGACCGGCAGCCCTTTCCCCGGACTTCGGCGGCTCCCAGGGCTCCCCTGCGAGGAAGCCGAGCGCTGCGGCTGCCGTTTCGGGTTTCACATGGTGGGTATTTCACTTCTGCTTTGAGACGGGCCAGTTTTTTTAAGAGACGCGGTGAAACTCCAAAGCCCGTGATGGCAGTTTCATGAAATGCCGACCCTCTGGCCATGACCCGGCTGCGTGTGTGTGTGTGTGGGGTGTGTGTGCTTTTCTCTGGACTCTGTGTCCTTCTCCCGAGCTTTGGGCGACCCCCACTTTTTTTTTTTTTAAATTTTTTTTTCCCAGACGTAATGTAGCTTCTCCATTAAAAGCTTCTGGATTTGGGGGGGGGGAGCTTTAGTAGGGACAACTTCGGAGAACTCTCATTTTTCCACCTTCAGAGAGAAGCAGCGGCGCGGAGCAGGCAGGCAGCCCCGGCCGTCCTGCCCTGGCGTTGAATTCCCATCGCCCTGCTTGCTGCTCCGGCGCCCTCGGTGAGGGGAGCTTTTGCAGCTCACGGCTTCTCCGCAGCCTTTTCGCGCAGGGTCCTGAACGAAGCGATTAAAAATCCCCCCCGGGGCAAACTGTCCGCGCTAATCGCCTGGCGTTTGGCTGGCAGTCGCTCCCACACGGAGCGGCGGCGAGAAGGGCTCGATGCGGCGCCGGCGGCGCTGAGGTGGCAGAACTCCCGATTCCCCGGGAAGGCGCCGGGAGGTGCGGGGGAGCAGCGGGGCCAAGAGCCCGCCTGGCCCTGAGGCCGGGGCCGCCCCGGGGAGCTTCCACGCCGCGGGCTCCGCGGGACCAAGCCCGGGAGTATCAGCGAGGATGGGCGTTATGAACGCGGAATTTACAAGTCGAGCTCGCCGAGCCAAAAGTTGCCTTGCCAAAGTAAATAGATGCAGCCGATAACTACCAACCCGGAGATTAAAGGGCTCCACGATCCGGGCAGGAATCTTAAAGCAGCCGTAGAAATGTCAGCGAGGGAAACGGCGCTTCTAGTCGTGACCCCACCCCGGGTTGCCACACTGCTCACACCGGGTAAAAAGCGCGTTAAGGGCTGCCAAAGCCGGATCAGGCGAAAACGCGCTTTAATAAGGTCCCCCTCGGCCCCCCCGCCCCCCGCAATGCAGACGTTGACAAACGAGTGGCTTTTTTTCCCATCCCGATTCAGAGCTCGGAGAAGCGGACCGGGGGGGAAGCGCGGAAATCAGCGCGGCCGAGCCGCGGACCACGCGAACTCGGGGGCGGCGGGTGGGACCAGAGAGGGGCCCCGGGGTCGGGGGAGGCGACACACCCTCCTCCCGCGAGTGCGAGAGGCTGCGGCCGAAAGAGTCCGCTCCCGGCGTGACCCCTGCGGGGGGTTACGACGGCGGCGAGCCCTCGGCAGGTCCCGGGGGAGCGGGAATGCCTTTGCGCGACGGGGGGAACCCGGAGGCGGCGGGTGTGACTGGGGGCGCGGGCTGCACCGCCGCGGGGTGTTCCAGGCGCCGCTGGGATCACGGGGGGAGCGGGCTGGGGGGGGGGGCCGGGGGCGCCCGGCAGAGGGGCCGGGGGCGAGCGGTGTGGCGGGGGGGGGTGGCAGCGCGGCGCGACCCGCCGCGGAGGCTCGCAGCGATGTCTGGCAGCGCCGCCGCCGCCGGGGTTTTGACAGCTTGGCGGAGCGGAGTGAACGGAGCTTTATGGTAATTGCGGTTCTCCACTGGCCTTCTGGGTAGCGAGAGAGGGGAGTATCGGCGGGGCGGGCGGGGAGGGGGGCGGCTTTCCCCTCCTGCCTGCCGGGGAGCGCGGGAGCGCGGAGTCTCCCCCCCGGGGCGCCGCAGCTTGGCAGCGACCTGTGCCAGCCGGGGGGAGCGGGCCAGGCGAGGGGCTGGCGGCGCGGCGAGGGGGGGCAAATCAATTAGTCAGGGCAAGGAGGGGGAGCGGGCGAGCGGCCGGGCGAGCCCTGCCTGAGCAGGGAAACGCAGCCAGGGGAGGGGGAAACTTGCTGAGGGAAAAAGCGGTGGCGGCGCTGCTGCCGCTGCTGCTGCTGGCGGCGGCTCCCTCGGTGCAGCGCCTGCCCGGGGGGAGGGGAAGGGAGGGGAGGCGACGGCTGGAGGAGGAGGAGGAGGAGGAGGAGGGAGAGAGGGAGGGGGGATGCGAGGGGAGCGCAGCGTGCAGCAGACGGAGCCCGGTCTCCCAGCGGCAAGGTGAGGAAGAGCGGCTTTCCCGGCGGACTAAAGAGGGGAGGGGGGGGGGAGAGGAAGAAAAAGAGAGAGAGAGAGGAGGAGAAGAGGAGGAGGAGGAGGAGAATTAAATCCCCAGCCACACACACACAAAGCCGCGGCGGCCAGGGCACGGGAGACGGCGGCGCGGGCGAGATGTGGGGAGCGCCGCGCTCGCCAGCGCAGGAACTTCGCCCGGAGCAAGCCAGCAACATGGCGCTGCCAAACCAGAGCCGGCAGCCGGAATGAGCATCGCGGGCTGCCGCTCCCACTCCCGCTGCTGAGCCCAGCCGAGCCGAGGAGCAAAGCCCTTCCCGCGGGCACCTGCCCCGTCGGCGCAGAGGCGGCCACGCTCCGGCTCCCCGCGCCCCGCCGCTCTCTGGTCTTTCCGCGCCCCCTTCCCCGACCCGCCCGCGCTGGGGCAATCCGCGACACACGCACCCACGGAGAGGGGGAAGCGGGATCGTGAAACTTTTCTCGCCTCTTCCTCCCACCCCCGACGGGGCTGCCCTTCAGGGAGAGAGAGCAGCAGGGCCAGGCGACGGTGTGGGGACCCGCGTCTCGGACCGCGCACGCCACGGCCCCGCGGCGCGGCAGGAAGGTCAGTGCTCCGCTCCGCGAACAGCTCCCGTGCGGAAGCGCCGCCGCCGAGTCCCGCGGTGTCGGGGCGGCCGCGGGGCTCCCCTCGGCCGGCCGCGGGGAGGGCAGAGCGGCGGCGCGGCAGAAAGTTACGGCGCGGGGCAGCGGGGCTCGGGCGGGAGCGGCGGGGGCTGGAGGGTCTGGTTGAGCGCCTCCGGCGCTGCGGTGTCGGAGGGGAAGTTTGGAGGCAGTTGCTTGTGAAGATGCCTGTTCGGGGCAGCGGAGGCGGGGGGGGGGAAGCACCCGATCGCGTTGTCGGCTCCGGTGCGCCCGTTCGGGGAGTGGTGGCGGTGTTCCCGTCATCTCGCACTTAGTGACTGGGAAGGCGCCCGGAGCAGCGGCGTTACGGGGGGCTCCCGTGGGACGGGGCAAGCGAGGAGCGGCGCTGCCGGCTCGCGGAGCGGGCAGAGCTCCCGCGCCGGGCGGGCCGGGCTCCGCGCTCCCCGCCGGGAGCAACGCGCGGCCCGGCGGCGGCGGGCAGGTGAGAGGCGGGGAGAGCCCGCCGCCGGCTGCCTCCTCCCCGCCGGGAGACTCCGCTGCTGGCTGCCTTCTCCCCGCCGGGAGAGCCTCAGGCGCCGCTCCCCCTTGTCCCTCCGCCCCGGCGGGGCGGGCGCCGCGGCGCACGTGGGACAGGGCGGCCCGGGGCTTTCCCGTGCACGGAGCTGTGCTGGCCTGAGGTCCGGCGTGACACGGAAGTTTAGTCAGCCCGAAAATGTAGTTTGGAGTTTGGGAGAGCGAGCCGGAGGGAGGCTCGGGGCTTGCCATCAACGGGCCGGCCGGAGGGGGACGGCCAGGCGGGGAGGCAGCGGAGGCTGCTTTGTGAAGCCGGGGCCAAGTGGGGCGGCTCTGTGCAGCATATGAGGCATGCATTTGATGTTCGCGGAGCGAGTCCGGGGGCGAGGGCTGCGGAGCGTTCACGTTCCTCTTTCTTTCTCGTTGTGTGTATGTTGGGTGGTTTGTTGGTTTGGGGTTTTTTTTTCTGTTTTTTTCTTTCCCCTTCCTCCTTCTCACTCCCTCTCGTTTCCGCGATGTCTGTCAGATCCCGGGTTTGGTGATCCCAGAGGGGGCGAGGGGAAGGCGAAGAGCACCTCCCCCATCTACCCCGACAAGAAAAAAAAAAAAATAAAAAAAAAAGCCCCGGCCGTAGCGAGCGGTGTAAAACTGACAAAGTGTGGAGACTGACTTTAATGGTATCGCCTCGGAGCTCCTCTCAGCATTAATTCCCACTAATGAATCTTTTCCAGAAACTCCGTTCATTGCTTTCATCTGCTCTTTAGAGCCCGCAGCTTTTGTATTCGTGTTTGCATTAAAAAGGGGGGGGGGGGGCGGGGGGAGCCCAACCCGCACCACGTAGCCAAGCTCGGATTTTCCAAAGGTTTCTATTAACTTTTTTTTTTTTTTTTTTTCCCCGCCCCCTCCCCGTGGCCCTACCGCGGGGGGCGGCCGGGAAGAGCAATGCCCCGCCAGAACCGCTTGGGAACAAAGCTGGGGGCGAGAGCCAGCGGGCGGTGCGGGGTCTGTGTCCCCCCGGGCAGCGCCCGCAGCCCCCGCCGGTGACTCCGCCGCTCCCTCCCGGGTCCCCGCCGCCCGCGCTGCTCCCGCCGGCACCGGCGTTCCGCTTCCTCCGGCCGCCGCTCTCGCCGACTTTCGTCCCCGAGGTGCTGAGGCTTCGCCTGTCTGTCTGGAGCCCGGTGCTGTCGCCCTTGCGACACACCGATTCATTTCCTTTCGGTTCTGCTGTTGGAGCCGCTGGGTGGGTTTTCTTTTTTTTCCTTTTTTTTTTTTTCTGCTTCCCGAGAGGTAGCCAGCGCAGCGCTCACCCTAATTGCTTTTAGGAGGATTAGGAGCAAATTCCTCCCCCAGCTCCCCCCCCCCCGCCGGCTCTTCCCTCCCCGCCCCCCCCGCCGGGTTGCCTTCGCGCGCCGGGGTTGCAGTTTATCCCTGGTGCAGTTCTTTGAATTGCTGTCACAAATAGGTGACTCAGAGTTAATTAGGAAGTATGCACCGGATCAATGGGCTGCACAGCTCATTAGTTATTCCCCAGCCTTTTGCAGCGTTGGACCTCCGGCTCCTCGCCCTGTGTACCTCTTTAATACGCAACCTGGAGGGCTGGCAGGCACCGGGGAGTACTTCGGGTGAGGGGGGGGCCGGGTGCGAAGGGGCGTGATGGGTACGGATATCGAAGCTTCCAGGTTGGGAGGTTGCGTACGGACGAGTGACCGGGACCCCCATTGCTCCCCCCGTCCCTCCCGCCCCCGCTATCAAACCTGCCCGTCACGCACGGGCGTGGTGTGGGCCCTCGCCCGCCCCGAGATCGGAGGGACGAGCCCGGAATGTTACCAAAAACAAACACACACACACACACACACACAAAAAAAAAAAAAAAAAAAAAAAAAAAAAAAAAAAAAAAGTGTGTGTGTTTATTGGAGCGTACGTTGAGAGAGCAGACAAAATCTCATTTGTCAGGCATGAAGGTGGGCTATGTGGAAGGCTATAAATACACCGGGGAGGATTGTATCGCGGTCACTTTTCTGTTCTTCGCCATTTCTAAGGTGAGTGGCGGAGGCTGAGGGACCGGGCAGGGGCTTCTCCTGGTATTGTTTGTCCGTCTGTGATAGATCGGTCTAGACAGCCGCTCAGGCTCCCTGCGAGCTCAGGAACCAGAGCCTGAAAGGGAGAGTGGGGGAGACGAAAAGGAAAAGGTCACCGCGATTTTTTTTTCTTTTTTTTTTCCCTCCCTCTTTCTTCTTTTCTTCCTTTTTTTTTTTTTTTTTAATGGTGGTGGTGGTGATGGTTGTTAACCCTTCACGCCAGAGGGGATCGGGGCTGGCTATCCCGGCCTGGAAAGATGCGGCAGCACAGCAGCGATCGCAGGGATGATGCCGGAGGGACGGGGTAGCGCTGCCCCGTCCATCTAATGGCTTTGTACGAGATGTTTCCCACAACAGGAAAAGAGTTCACGAGGCGAGTGCCAGATGATTTCGTTCCCAGGAGTTTCCTCTCTGGAAACTCCGAGGAGCGCTCGGAGCCGGGCTCGAGCAGGCGGAGGAGGGCCGGGGCAGCCGCCGCAGCCCCGGGGGCTCGGGGCCGTCCCCGGGGCTCTCCGCCCCTGCCGTGCCCGCCCTCCTCCCGCGGGCCGCCCTGGAAATCCCGAGATGGAGCTTCCCGGCCCCGCGGGGGGAGCGAGTTTCCGTGGTTCCGCCAACTTCTCCGCCAGCAGCTCGGCGCCCTTCACCCCACGGGGCCGCATCTGTGCTCGCAGCGTGGGGCAGCCCTCGGCTCGTGTCCGTGCAGGCAGGAGCCGGGCGTACCTGCCTGGGGGGGTTTGGAAGCCCACGGGAGCGAACACACCTCGTGGAAGGCGAGGGCAGGTGGAGAGCGGGGTCTGCCTTGCAGCTCGGGTGGGTCGGGGGTTGTTCGCAGCTCCTCGGTGCGTGTGTGCTTTCCTTTTGTGCTTGAGACGTCCTCGGTGGATGAGATGCGATCCTGGCGTGCAAGCCTGGGCGGTACAGATTAAAAGCAGTTAAGGCTTTAGAGCGATAGATAAAAGCTGGTTTTGTTGGATTCGCCTGCAGCACAGACCATTCCCATCCCTCTTTGTCTGAGCCCTGGTTCCGGGCGCTACAGCCTTATTGGAAATGCTCCCGAGCAGTCCACGCAGCCAGGGCAGCAGGCAGCTCTGCGCTTATTTACACGTCACATCTAAATACATCTCTAATTAGATAGAAGCAGCGCCGGAAATGGCAGATTTGTTGCATATCTAATAGGGACCAGTGCAAACAGACTCAGCAGGGTTTCCCTCTCTTTTCCCCCCACAAAAAGAAAAACCCCACCATCAAGACCAAGCCAGTAATCTGAGAGTGAACAGAAATGACTTCTCCTATTTGAGTGCATTATGAACCACATTGGCAAATGTCTCTAATATTTAAAGCAATACTTGGGATGTGTGAGCTGAATGCCCAAATATGGACTGGGTCTTGAAACAATACTGGTGCCTTGGCTTTATTCCTGTGCTGGTGGACAATCCAGGCTCTGTGTCACACGCTGTATCTGCCCTTACCAGAATGTGCCAAGAGCTGCAGCTTCTCAGGCAGTTCAAAATTGTCATCCCTCTTCCCTCCTCTTCCTCCACCCCATGATAATTCACTTTTTTGAAGACTGCTGAGGGAGCCAAGGTCCCCTAACAGTGACTGAGCTGCAGGGGCTCCTGTACAGTCCATGCAAGCAAACTTTCTGGATCTGTGCAGCTGCGAGTGCACAAAGTTGGTGACACGTTTGCGTGTCTCCGTTTGTGGAGAAGATGGACACAGGTCACCACAGCCCAGAATAACGAGTGCTGCGCACACCAGCGTAGTGTTGGCAATGTGTGGCTGTCGTTTACGAGGTCTCTCAACTCTGACCGACGAGTGGCCCCTGCAAAGACAGGCAAAAGGCCTGCTGCAGTTGAGGTCGTAGCTGAGCAGCCACGTTGCCCTCAGACTAAATATGGCTTGGAGTAAATCGGTGCTTAGCGTGGAGGACAAGTGATCTCCGATTTCTTGCATGTCTTGACAGAGGTCTGTGCTCTTGCTGGGACCCTGCAGCGTGGCTGGGTTGCACAGGTGATGTGCGCTGCGCCGTCTTTCCCCCGAACGCTGCAATACATCACATTTTAGTGTGGCCTTAGAGCAGCGTGAAGCCGAGTTTAGTACTTCCTCCTTAGGCCGGTGTTGCTTTGGAAATAATTGATGGCCCGAGCGGGCCTGCTCCCCGCTTTCCCGGTTTTGCAGTAACCTGAACAGCGGCGCGGAGGGCCGGGCTTGCCCCTTGCAGACCCGCCGAGCAGCGCTCGCTCGCTGGCTGCCTGGCGTGTGCGTGCCGGAGGGAACGCGGAGGCCCGGGCTGCAGGCAGGGGGAGTTCCCCTGCCTGTGAGCAGATCCCGTTAATCCTCTGGCCTTTCAGGGAACCGGCTTACAGCAGCCGCTGCTCCGGAGCGACCTTTCCCTCCGACCTGACCTGCTCAGGTCCCCGGGCTGTGGCGGGCAGGGAGGTCTCTGCCAGGAGAGCGCATCCTTCCGCGGGTGTCTCCGGAGCGGAATGCCAGCGCTCCTTTGAACGGCTGAGCAGATGAGGTGGGGACGGAAAGGAGGAGGCCAAGAACTCCTTGCAAATGTGGCTTTAGGAAAGTTCTGCTGCTTTCCAGCAGGGAATTCATTTTTCCTTGTTTGCTGGACAGCAGTTCTTGGCTGAGGGGAGATTTTTTTCCCCTCCTCTCTTCCACTGCTGGAAAAGTTAGCGAGTGAGAGCACGCCTCTGTACCTGCCTGCCTGTTTTCCAGATCTGTTGTCCGAATTATTTCGGACTCTTCCTTCACTCTTTGCACCCCAAAACTACCTCATGAGCTGCTAGATTTGGTGCCATGTGATTAGACATGCAAGGAAGTCTGCTTGGAGAATATCCTGACAGCATGAAATATAATTTGTGATCTGAAAGACAGTTTCCAGTATAATCTCATTATGCACCACAGACTCCCGGTGTTATTTTGTAGAAGGCGGACAATGATCAATTTACATTGACCTAGGGCTGGGTGAGCTTTTAGATGGTAATTGCCATATTGATTTGCATGCAAAAAGAAGACCTGCTAAAATTAAAGACCGGAAGCTAAATTAAACAAAATTTATTGTCTAGGTGCAAACTAAAAGACTTGTTAAAGTCTAGGGTAGACTTGGAAAGCTATGAAATGGAGAGAAACATGATTCTCATCCTGATAACTCCGCAAAATGAATCTACATGATGGGACAAGGGGCTGCAAAGCGCCCATTGTGAGTGGAGGCACACAAGCCGGGGCTGTTCCGTGTAAGCCCTGACTCCCTAAACAATCAGAGAATAAAATATCTCCTCTGTCCAATGAAAATCTCAGTCTGAATGTTGGGATTGTCGTGGTAAGGAAAACAAAGCTTTATTTGGATAAGACAATTAAAGTGGAAAGCGCAGAATCCACCAGCCACGCTGGGAACAGCTCGGATAAAGAGCTGAGTGTGTTCAGCAGAGCACGGGGGAAAGGGGAGGCTCGGGGCTGTGCTGCACGGCCCAGCCTGCAGTGGGAATGCCTGTCATTGTGCTTCCTCTGCCGGCTCCTTGGCTGGGAGGGCTGGGAGTGCTCCCAGCCTTGGTGCTCTCCTTTCCGTGGCTCCTGCTGCCCTTGGAGTGATCTCCCACATCCAGGAGCTGCAGTGGCTTGGTGCTCTGGTGGGGTCCTTCCCCATGCACCTCTAGACGGCTCACAGTGGGTTACAATCTGCCAGCTCATTCCTTCTCAGAGCGTGGTTTGCTTTTCGTTTTCAGCTGGAGTAGCTCTTGGTCTTACCCCGCTGCCTCACCTGGGGGCCTTGTATGCCTTTCAGTATTTGCATATTACAAAACATTTGGGCCCGTGTCCTCAATTATAAAGGTGAAAATTCCACCTTCACGGGAGTATTGGAGTAGCTGGCACTTGGCACAGTTGATAGCAGAGAGAAGTACACCTGTACTTGCACAGAGAGCAGACTCCGTGCTTGGGGCAGCCTGATGGGTGTCCTTGTCCCTATGTGGACAGGTGCTGTGGGGCTGCCTGTCCCTCACCCACTGCTGTGTTTCCTCTGTGTTCCCCTGGGGTGGGGTGGCATTGCATCTGGGAGTCTCCTGGAGGGGTGAGAGAGCTTTGCAGGGCTGGTTTAGTCATGGTTTGAGTCTGGCATTTGTGTATGGTGACAGGTAGGGACAGAGAAGTGAAATCAAAGCTGGAGGGGCGTATTCTCAGCTCTCCTTGAAATTCACAGAGAACTTGTTAATGGCACAAGAAGGGATGGGCTGAGCTCCTCTTTCTAAGTGTAAATTCCCTCCCTGAGCCAAACTTTCTCCATGTGAAAGCTCCCGGCTATGGAGAGATCCTACAGGGATCTCTGATCCTCGGGCAATCCCCTTTGCTCCCACGCCCTGGTGTGCTGGGTTGTGCTTTAAGCTTCTCCGACTTGCCCACAGCAGTAGGAGGCTGAGCTGGGTGTTAAGGAAAGCCCTTCCCACAGGCTGCAGTCCCCCAGGCTCACCTTGCTCTGGCCTGGTCGTGCTCCCCGTGCAGTGTTTTCCTTTCCTCCCGTTTCAGTAGTCAAGCACAAAGTGGATTAGCAAAGCCCCGTGCAGAATTAAGCAGCCCGGTGTGAAGTTATGCGGAGCTCTGAGGACTGGCCTGCCTTCCCCTGCAGACCTCCTGTGCTCTGCCGTGCCAGGGCAGCCCAGGACCAGTGGGCAGGGGTGGATGCTTGGCGGGGTCTCCACGCCTCGCTGGGCGGGGAGAGAAACACCTCTGGCTAAACTTGGGAGCAGCAGAGGAAGCTGGAGCAGCACTGGCGAGCAGGAAGTGATCTCTCAGGGTAAAAACGTTCTCATGGAAGTGTAACCTGGCATTGCACAAAACCCCAACCCGGGGCGGCTGCTGGCAGCTGGGGAGGATGCAGGGCTCGGGGAGATGCGTGGGAGGCTGTGCCGTGCAGTGCCAGGGGCGCCCACAGCGGAGCCGCGTGTGCCGGGCTGGAGGCGGCTGTGGCGCGGCCTGCCCTGAGCAGGTGGCTGAAGGTTGTCTTATTTTAGCTACAGAAACATCTCTCTAGATCCATTACTGCGAGATCTCGTTTGCAATAAACTATATTGGCTCCCCTCTTTATACAAATTGCTGGTATGAAAGAAAACCCAGCCTATATGCATGGAGGCAGGCATGAGCTAGTGAGATCAGGTTTCCTACTGAGCTCCCAGAGGAGAAGTCAGCATTTGATTGAAGCTACACTTGGTTCTTGGTTCCCAGGGGACAGCAGCCCTGAAACACGAGAGCCCTCCCTCCTTTTTTCCCCCCTTCTCTCTCTTCTTCCTCTAAAAGCCTTTGTGCTGAAAGAGCTTCAGTAGGCACGAATCGCCTGTCTCTCACAAGACTGTGTTGCAGCCTTTGCTGACATTGTTCTGTTAGCAGTGGTTTTTACCAGGCCAGCAGATTTCCAGCTACGTATAGGCAATAAATAGTCGATGATACTGACCTGCGAATATGTACTGGTGTTCTTTGGGTGGCGAATCTGATTTGGAAGTCGATTGGAGACTTCCCACATTAGTGTGAAGCACCATACCTGCCGGGGTAGTAGTGCCCTTTGGCAAGAGTTAGGCCACGATGGAGATATGCTTCCAATAAAATCAGCTATTTCTCCTTACTGGTGCCTGCTCCCAGACTGCATCCAGGTACATACAAATTGTTATTCCAGCTCCTGTGGCCTCCTCAAGAGTTTGTGCGGGACACAAATTTCAGAGAAAGTTGCCGTGCCTCGGTTTTCCCTTAAGAGATGCACAATTTGGGTAATGTCAGGGGTCAGAGTGGGCAAGGAAAGGTTTCCTCGAAGAGATTTATTTTCCCTATGTTTCTCTAAAGTAAATTCCACATCTCCTCCAACTTTGCTGCTGATGAAAAAATGAGTAAGGGCAGGGAAGGCGCTATGAGGATTTACACTCAAATTCCATGTGTGCCCAGCAAAAGGCCCTCAGAGAGTGCAGCGCGCTCCTTTGCTTCCAGGTGCTTGTATCAGGAACGAAGCTGCAGTTGTGCTTTAGCTTATTGGCGTTTTTCTTTCCTTGTTATTTTTTTTCCTCCTTACGGTGGAAAGGAGAAGCTGGAAGCGTGTCTCCGTCGCTCGGCTGAGCGGAGGGGCCGGGGCCGCCGCGGGTTGCGGGGTCACCGCCCCGGGCAGGGGAGGCGGAGGGGCCCCCTGGGCGGGAGGTTGGCTGCGCCAGCAGGGCGGACGCTGCCGGCGGCGGCCCGGAGCGAGGCGGCCGGGCAGGGATCGGGGGAAGCCCGGCTTTCCCGGGGAAGGGCTGGCTGCTCGGAGGCGCGCCGCGGGGGCGAGCCCGCCGTGTGCCGCGGGGCGCTGCGCAGCTGCAGGCGCGGCTTTCCCCGCTACGGCGGGGTTCCCCCTCGCCTTTCCCAAAAGCCAGACCGAGAGCGGAGCTCAACTTGCGATTGTGCGGGCGTTTCGTCGGGCGCGGGTGCTGGCTGGAAACCCCTCAGTGCTGTGGGGGAGAGCCCCGCGGCGCTCGGCACCCGCCGGCATCGGGCTGGCGGAGCAGCACCCCCCGGCCCCGGCCCGGCCCGCAGAACCCCCGGGGCAGCGCGGCTCCGCCTGGCCGACCTCCGGGAACGAGCACGTTTCTGGCCCCGGGGCGGGGGAGGTGGGTAGAGGGTGTTCCTTGTTTCGAGTAAACCAGCTGCGGTAGTTGATGGTAAAGCAATGAAGGCAGACACAATGCTGCTGTTGTTGGTTTGATCTCTAACTGGGGATTGTTAGTCTGGATTTAACTCTGTGGCAAGGGGGGCGGGGGTTGGGGGGGTGGGGGGGGGGGGGAAGGCGAAGGCTGTTTACAGCCAGTGCAAATAATGTGACAGCTGTTGGAGCGCGAAAAGCCCGCGCCTCGCTGGCACTCGCACACAAAAGCTCTCGCTGCGGCCGGAGTGGCCCCGGGGCCGCCCCGCCGCTCCCGGAGGCACCGCCCGGCGCTGCGGGGCCCGGCGGGGCGCCCCGGGGCCCGGCGGCATCCCGGGCGGCGGCGGGGCGCCCAGCCGCGCTCCCCTGCCGCCCGCCGCGACGCTGAAGCAAACGCCGCTGGCCGGGGAGAAGCGTTCCGCCCCCCTCCCCCCCCGCCCCTCTTTCCGCCTCCGCTTGATTTACAAGCGCAGGGAGGCAGCTGGAGGAGCGGCCGGCTCCGTGCCCGGCCCCCGGCGCTGGGAAATCCCTCCCGGCGGCAGGTTTGCGCCGGCCGCGGTGACTTTGCGGGGAGAGGCGGGCGAGGTGTCCCGGCAGCCCCGCGGCGGGAGAGGGCAGCCCGGCTGCGAGCCTCGGCCGGCCTGGGGCACTGCTCGGTGCGGTGCCTGGCAGCGCCTTTCCCTCACAAACACGTGTTGGCACAGAAGTTATCGCTTGAGATGGCAGCGTACGACCCCTGATAACCTGGACGTGCAGGGATCCCTGGAGTAGGTCTTCAGTGAAAAACTCCTCGTGCATAAATTTCCCGAGTGGCTATTTTCTGTTCAAAGCCTCCGCATCTAAGCCCCCCCGGTTTGTCTGCTGAGCGTAGGATATAAAATGCTGTCTGTTCTTGAAGTTTGCTCCAGTACTCAGAGTGATTTCCTGGCCCTTTCAGAACAGCCTCTGGAAAGTCGAGGAAACTTGGAGAACTGGGTTCTGGCCTATATTTGTACCTGACATAATTTCACTACCTACGAGAACCCGCTGTGTTTTATATAGTAAGTGACCTCTACGTACTATTGTCTTTTTGACGAGGTGGCTCTAGGGTGGAAAGCAGGTAAGAGGGGGAGATGCTTATTTCCTCCCTCACCACCCCCCTTTTTAGTCCTTTAGGTCGATGGTTTGTCTTTATCTATTTCTCTCCAGTCAATCTATGACTTTTTTTTTCTCTTTTGGCCTTGACTGTCCCCTTGGTCCTTTATGGATTACACTGTGCTATTAGTGGCAAAAGTACACCAGTAGTCATTCAACAATTTTAGCATCAATTCCTATAAACTGGTGTTTTATGTGACATGTGCCATTTTTCTGCAAGAATACTGCTTGCGAAACTAGTTTCGCCTTGGAGCAAAGGCGGAAAGATAAACAAGCCTGCATAGCCAAAACACTTGCATAGCCAAAACACTGGCAATTGCTGCCTCCTTCCAAATCTTTTAAAGTCACGGAGCAATATTTTCAGGATTATGCTGCTGCCTCTGAGGAGGGAATGTCGGCGGCGTTAAAAAAAAAAAAAAAAAGCTAATGCAAATTAGAGAAAAATAATTTTCTTTCAGCGATATGCAATGTATTAGTCACTTGTTATCATGCTTAGAGGCAGACCTCATTTGCGCGTCTGCCAACTCGTTCACATCTGCTCAGAGCTGTTCAGGGCATTTTAACCTTGGCGGTGTCGTGTCGTAGTCCCACGGATCAAGAACGAGTAATTAAAGCTCTAAGCAGCAGCAAAAAATTCATAGCCGCCCATCTGCATCGCAGTTGATTCGCTGCTTTGTTTCCGTGCGGAGCGCCGGGATGGGAAGGCAGGGCCAGTGGCGGCCTCCACGCTGCCTCCTCTCCGCCGGGGCACCGCCGCTACCGGCAACTTTATGTCCTTTTTATTTCCTTTTTCTGTCCTTTTTTTTTTTTCTTGTTAATTTTTTTTGTATTTTTTTTTCACGTGTAGTTTGGTCTTTGCCCGCGGTGTGTTCTGCACGCCGAGTCGGGCGGTGTTTGGCGCTGGCCGTGCCCGTGCTGGACAGGAGTTTGTTTCCTGTGAAGGTGTGGAGAAGGTGGTGGATGTGAGGTCGGGACACGCTGCGCAGACGTTCAGTCGAGGTGCTCGGAATGCAGCTTTCGTAACTGAGGGCTCGCCAGCGCTTTCCAGAAGTGCTCGGGAAAGCATTTCCCATTAAAGAGAAACGTTAGCGCCATAACCCCGACATAAACTTTGGGGCGAGGCTGTTTTTTTATGCATTGTTCAGCAGAAACCAGGCTGTTTATTTGTTTGTTGTTGGGAGGAGGAGGGAATTTAAAAAAAAAAAAAGGGGGGGGGGAACCAACCCCCCAACTTCCCAAACACTTTGGCTTGCATGCGGCCGCCGAAGGTCTCCGTGCCCCGGCCCTGGCCTTGCCGTGGCCGTGCAGACAAAGCCCTGCGGGAAGCGAGAGGCTTCCATGCCGGCCGCGCTAGGTAAAAGGAGAGACGGAGGCACCTAAGTTTAATATTTGCCTGTTGTGCGCGGCCATTTGCTGCATGAGGCGCGGAGCCGCCGTGCCCCGGCGGGGCTGCCGGGGAGTTGGGGGGGGTTGGGGGAGCCGAGGGAGCCGCTCCCCATCCATCAGCCCCGCGAAGCTGTTGCTCCGTAAATGAGGGAACCACAGGCCCTGTCAGCCGCAGTTATGCAAAATGAAGTCGTCCGTGATCAATATCTCCCAACGTCCCCCGACGGATGCGGGGGGGTGTGTGTGTGTGTGTGTGTGGGGGGGGGGGTGCCCGCCCCCGCCCACCGTGCCGCGGCGGCTCCGCGCCGGGGAGCGCTGTGCCGGGGTGGCCGGAGGGAAACCAAGGGCGTACGGCCCATTAATCACTCCACCCCCCCCTCCGGGGGTGCGGCGGGGGCTGGGGGAAGGAAACGGGGGCCGTGCTCCGGTATTTCTGCAAGGATAACGTTGCGGAAGTGAGCGCAGGCCTTCGCCCAACTCTCGCAGGAGCGCTGGGACTTTAGTGTTCAATGTGGGGGGGTTCCCCCCCACCCTGCCTCCTAAGTTTCCCGAGCTACTGGGGGCAGGGGAGAGCTCGCCGGAGCCCGGCTAATGGCGAGCCCGTGGCGCTGCGCTCTCCCAGCCTCCCGCGGACGAACAATGGGGAACGAGCAGGGGGAAGGGGCTGACTTGGTGTTATTTTTCTTTTTTTTTCCCCCCCTTCCTCCCCTCCTCTTTTTTTTTTTTTTTTTTTTTTTTTTCCTTTCTATCCCCCTCCTGGAAAGCAAAAGCCATAGGGAATAAAGGCAACAATGAAGGGCTCCCGGGATGCCGAGTGCGCGGCGGGTTAATGGGCTGGGGGCGCGCAGGCCTGCGCTTTTCCTTCCCCGCGCCGGGAATGCGGCCTTAAATTACCTGAAATGCACATTTCTGCCTGGCCCGCGGTGCGTGGGTGTGTGTGCTTGCGTGTGTGTGTGTGTGTCCCTCTCTCCCACTGCTGCCGCTGCTCCGCCTGCGCAGCCCGGGCTCGGCTGCTGCCTGTTGTCTCTGGCAGCGGCAGCGGAAACCTCGCTCCCGTGCGCGTGTGTGTGTGTGTGCGTGTGTGCGAGTGTGAGTGTGTGTGTGTGTCTAAAATGGCGCGGACGGCCTGGGTAGGGAGATGCCGCGCCGGGTGGGCGACGGGAGGGGAGCCCGGGGCTCTCTCCGGGGAGCCCCGTCTGCGCGGGGACCCGGGGGTTCCTGCGGCTGAGCCGGTTTGTGGCTCCCTCCTCCGCCGCCGCCTCCGCCAGCAGCCTCGTTTCCCGGAGCGGCGGCAGGAATCCCCCGGCCCCCCCGGAGCGCGCCTCCCGCCCGGCCGCCACCGCGGCGTGCGCCCGGGGGACAGCGGCATCGCCCCAGCCGGGGGAGGGACGGGGGGCCCCTGGGGCGGGCGCCGTGGCGGCGGTGCGGGGCTGCCAGTGCGGCGGATGGGGTCGGTGTTTCCCGCGAATCTCTGGGAAATCCTTCGTGCGGTGATGCCTTAAAGTTGGGTACCAGCGCCTCACCTCCCCCCCCCCGGCTGTGTGTGGGAGCCCCGTTGCAGCCTCTCCGTTGCACCCCCACGATGTGGTTTAACCGGAGGGAGACGGGAGGTGGTGGGGGGACGGAACGTGAGTGCCCCCGCCACGGGAATGTCCCGTAACCTTTAGGTATGGGCATCGCGGTGTGCGGAGGCAGCCTTGGCCTCCAGGAGCGTGTGCTGGGGGTCCGGGTCTTCCCCCCGGGGGCTCCGCGGCAGGCAGCGCCGTGCGGGCTCCAGGGGGAAGGCAGCCAGGGTTATTTGAAGGATCGCCAGCCATTTTAACTTCCCCTCATTGGCCTCCTCCCCCGCCCCCTTCCCCAGTTCCTAGGCTTATCATTAATTGAAAACTTTTTTTTTTTTTTTCCTCCCCCTTTTTGGCTGCCGCCGGCAGCTGAGAGCGATGCAATGATTCGCCTCGCAGCATATGGGAGAGGGGAACGCGCCGCTGCCGCGCAGCGCCCGTCTGTGCGGGGTCCGAGGCGTGACAGGCGGCGCGGGGGCCGCCGCTCCCTCGGGCCGCCCCTGCCGGGGAGGCTGACCCCGCCGGAGCCCCGCCGCACCGGGGGCGGCTCTCCGTGGGGCCGGAGGCGGGCGCAGAGCGGCGGGCGGCCCGGGGCGGCGGTGCCCGGGCCGGGGAGGATGCCCCGCCGGCGCTGGGTGCGGGTGTTGGCCGCTGGCTCGGCGGCCCCGGGTGCCCCCGGTCGGCTCCGCCGCGCCGTGTTTACACGGCAGAAAGTCCCGGTCGCCGTTCGACACGTGACGGTGTGGGAGCCGCGGGAGGGGGGGACACGGGGGACACGGGAACGATGGGGGTGGCTGCGGCAAGAGCCTTAAAATAGTCGCCGACCCCCTTGTGCTGCCTGCACGCTGCCTAAACCGAGATGCACTACTGTCGTGCATGACTCAATATGTATTTTAAATCGGTTTAGCGATCTCGCTGGCGCATTGTGCTTAGCTTTATGGTTAAATGAAATGCCACACGTCCCGGGTAAAGGTCAAACTTCTTCTCTAATCCGCGGATCCGTGCGGCGGCTACTTAGTCTGCAGCTTCCTCCTCTGGTTTACAAAACGTGTCACTAGCGGTGATGTCGTGTGGAGATTGCAAAAAAATCACCCACGGTATATTTTATTTTTTAATACATATCTATATAAAACGCAGCCAACCCCGTTCTTTTAACACTTGTCTAATATTAGATCGCTGGCTGCTGCCAGAGCTTTATACGGCGCATTGTAAGCGGTGCAGCAATACGGTGTCTCTGAAGTCTCCTTTCTAGCCGTGGCACAGGTCGTTGTTCCTATAAGTCGTAAATATGTAAGTCGGAGGTACAAGATAAACGAGGTACCTAAACACATTCATAAGCATCAGCCCGTATTTAAGCTTATAAATACCGTGCGAGCGCTGCCCTTTAAATCAAGCTCCAGATGAACGGGGCTGAGGGCTAATCGAAGTGGATCGCTACGAGTCCCCGATTGCTTTTCACTTCTTTCTCAGGGATTTTCACAAATCTAGAAATGATCCTTCCAGTGGCCTGGAACCGGGCGGCGAGGGGGCGGGGGAAGGGCGGGGGGGGGGGGGCAGGAGGGGTGATGGGGGGAGGGATCAGAGCCCGGTAATTTATTGCATCGCTTTTAATATCCGAAAGGCTGGGTTGTTTGCCGAAGCTCCCGGCGCTCCGTCGCTGCCGTGGGCTCTCGCAGAGGTTTTTTGTTTTTTTTTTTATACCCCGCGTAGCCCTCTCCGCCGGCTGCCGCTGCGCTGCCGGCTCCGTGGCTTGTGCAGTGGAAACTGGCAGGCTGCCAGGCGGAGCTCGGAGGTGGAAAAGAGTAAAGGCGCCAAAAGGGAACTCGTGCGCCGCTGCAATTCTCCTCCCGACCCGCTTCCTGGCTCGCTGCAGCCGCCGGCCCCGCCGGGCTTCCTCCAGGCCGCCCCCCCGCTCCCCCCCGCGCCCCTCGCTGAGACTTTCACCTCGCAAGCTCGCCGCCAGGCACCCCGGGGTCATGGGGGTGGAGAGGGAGGGGGAAGAGGAGGCTGCCCTGTCCCGGGTGGCGATGCCATCCCCTCCTCTTTCCCCCGGAGGCACGAAGAAGCGGAGTCTTCCTCCTCCTCCTCCTTCTCCCCCTCCCCGCGGGCATCGGGTTTTTCTCGTTTCCACGCCAGGAGCGTGTTAACAAAACTTTGCTGCTGCTGGCGTCAATGGCTGCCAAAAGTCTGTTGACGTTGCGAGGGAGACCCAAACGTTTCCCTTTTTAATCAGCTGCCCGAGCAGTGCGGTGTGTGCCTGTGCCTGCCTCTGCGGCGCGGGGCCGGCGGGGCGCGGGCAGCGCGGGGGGTGGCTGGGTGTTCCCGGCGCGGCTCGGCTCGGCACGGCTCGGCTCGGCTCGGCAGCACGCCGGGAGGCAGGTTAGTGCTTGCAGGCGCTTTTCACAACTGGTTTCACACGGCGGCATCGCTGCGGAACCGCGTGTGCGTTGCGCGTCTCACTCTTCCCCCCCCCCACCCCTCCCCGCGCCTTCCCTCCCTCTCTTCCTCCCTCCCTCCCTCCCTCCCTCCCTCCCTCCTCCGTGCATCACCGTCTATATTTAGCCGCAAATGGCTTTATCGGCCAGACACCTCCCGGAGGAAATGCCGTGCGCGCTCTGGCTGCCGAGCCCCGCTCCGCGCCCCGCCGCGCAGCGCAGCGGGGGCGGCCGGGGGGGGGGCTGCGGCGCCCCGGGGCGCGCTGACGGCGGCCCGGTGGGTGACAGGAGGAGGGAGGGAGGGAGAGACGTGTCCTCGGTTTCCTCCGTGCGCCGGGGCGCTCAGCCCGCCGTCGGGGTTGCATAACGGGACCGGCTGCGCCCACCCCCGCGGAAGCTGGGTATAAATAGGTGCGGTGCCCCCCACGCCCTCTCCAGTGTCCCCCCCGGTCCCCGCAGCGCAAAGCGCTTGTGGCGCTGCCGGCGTTTGGCCGAGCCCTCTGTGAGACGGTATCCCCGACAGGCTTGTGGGGACAGAGAGGAGGGGGAGGGACGGGGTGCGCGAAGAGTTAAAAGTCTGCTGCTTGTTGCAATGAAATTATGGCTGGCAGTGGCGCCGCTGCTCGTTCAGCAGACCTCCACTTTTAAACAGTTCACGAGAAGTTCAGGGCGGCGATGATTCTGAGCGCGCACACGCGCGAACCCAGGGCGCACACAGCGACAAGGGGTGGCTTTGGGGAAGGGGCTGGCAGCCATCGGGGGCGCGGGCTCTGACCTGCCTGGTGGCCCCGGGACATCCCACCAGCGTCCCTCTGACCGGGAGGGTTTTGCCCTTGCTCGGGTGATGCTGGCTGTGGGACATGGGGCCTCCAGATTACCCGCTTTTGGCTGGGGAAGCTCTCACTCCCCCCATGCAACTTCAGCATTTCCCTATCTGCACGTGTCAGGGGATTGATGAGCTCTAGTTCAGGCACCTCGCCTTATCTTAATGATACATTTCCACCGAGGAAGCCAGGCGGGCGCAGGCAGCCCCTCTGAGGAGCCGTGGCCCCAAAGGGAAGCGGGGCACAGACAGCGGGACTGCGCCGTCCAGGCCCTTCTCCGAGCCACTGTCTGTCCCTTACAGATGAGGCAGCGCACGGGGTGGCTGCTAACCTTACGTAAAACCCTAAATCACTCTCTCCATGCTGCTGCTGCCTCTATTGAAAACATTACGAGCGGCGCATCTGGAAACCAGTAAATCTGTCCAGAAAACGTCTTTCCAGTGAAATAACTCCTTTTGAATGATAGCGCGGTAACTAACCTCCGTGGATTTTTGTTTCCTCGCGGCGATTTGTGCGGACTTCATTAGGAAAAGCTAACCGTTGTGGAGAAAGGAGGGTCAGTGCGCCGTTTCATTAATATACATTTGTTCCAGACGTGGAGTTTTGCACAAAAGGCCTCTCTGAGGGGAGAAAAAAGTGTTGGGGAACAAGGCTTTCCTGCCGTTTCAGTTCTTAAACCTCTCTGAACGTGTGTGAAGTATTGTGTTCAAGGCCCAATCTGGGCTTCTTCCCTATTAAATGCCAAAGCGATCATTTGCATATTTTGTAGCCTGACAAAGGAAATGAGTTTGCTGGGGAAGCATGGATGCTTTGGGAGACGTTAGGCATTAAACTCCCAGTGGTCAATCGCCCGTTACTGGCTTGTGTGTGTGTGTAAAAGGAGTATCATGCCTCCTGCTTAAAGGCTTCTATTTTTGTGAGAGAGGAAGAGCTGAGGGATATCCTGTGCATTAAAGGCTCCCCCTACTTATTAACCCAGCATTTAGCAGCAGGATGCAGGCTGAAGCTCAGTCAAAAGAAACGACTCAACCTCCGAAGAGCAATTAAAATCTTGCACTGGAATAAATCATGCACCGCGATAATCCTGTTAATAAAACGCAGCTTGTCCTGACACTTCGCTCATGCAGCAAACTAGAATTTAATGCGAGCGGAGGTGGCATTAGGCAAGGTGGAGGGGAGGAAAAGCCTTTCCCTCTCTGCTGCTGGACGTGAAAATGTGGTTACCTTTCACCTGCCTCTCTGGCTGCACACGGCGCCGATCCTCTTGGACTGCTAATACTTCTCCAGTGAGCCCGCTAATGATTTCTTTCCCTGGAGTGAGCAGGCATCATTGAATTACTGAAAGCACTCGCAGCAGCAGCAGCAGCAGCAGCAGCAGCAGCAGCAGCAGCAGCAGCAGCAGCTCCGATGCAGGAGCCACCAGGGCTCCTCACTTAATCAAATCAAGGGGTGGGGAGCTCGCCAACCCACTTACTATTTTTAACCCCTTTCTCCAAGTTAGTCATGTGCAGATGCTAAAAGGGAGGTTTTTATTTAGATGCCTTCTGTAGCAGTGTCTCTTCAGTTTTAAGTCCTCGTGTTAAAGCCTTATCAGCAATCAGCGTAGCTAATACACGCCGGTATGTGGTTGTTCTTACCACGCTCTCCTGCTCGTGTGTGTTCCTAAAGCAGGGCTTTTCTGAGTGCCTGTGTGTTGTTTAAATGTTCCCCCAGGCTCACAGGGTCTCCCTCCTTGGTTCAGTCTGTGTGAGATGAAGATTTGGGGACAGGTGTGTACTTGGCCGGCTGAGTCGTTCCTTGTGAAAATGAAATGCTGTGGAGAAACTTTTATTTGTCGATAGTCTGGAATGATTCTTAATTTTCTGGATGTGCGCTGGGGAAAAGATCCATCTCCTCTGACCTATAAATGCCCTCAATTTGCTCCTTTATTGCCGGGTATCTCCCTTAGCGGTTAACGTAGGCAGCTCACTCCCCTCACCAGTCCTGCATTCATTATTAATTACCCGGAGGGAGGCTGGCTGCTCCACTGTGATGTTTGCACTTCCTCCTAGACAAATCTGCTCAACTTTTTTTTTTTCTCTTTTTTTCTTCTTCTTTTCTTTTTTTTTTAATAGAATATAAAACCGTGGAGAAAAGCGTTGATTTTTAAGAAGACGTCATGCTTTCTGCAACTCCCCTGTATGGCAATGTTCATAGCTGGATGAGCAATGAAAGGGTCCGCATGTGTGGAATTAATGAAGACAGGTAAATATTTAAGCTCCTGGCAAGTTAAACCACGCTGTAATTCTGCAGAGCGAGGTCTCGGAGTTTGCTGGCTTCCCTAATACTGGAGCAGAAAGCTGCCACCTTGCATCGAGATCAGCCCAGCTTGGAGGGAGGGCAAAGGGAGAGAGTCAAGACGTGCCTGAGAGCAGTAGAGCAGATGCTGATTTACTGTGGAACAGGCAACCTGGGTCAGTGAAGTGGGGACGCCCCCAAAGCAGCCTTTGAATGTGCTTTTACAGTTAATTTATTATTTTGCATTTGAAGGGGAATTAAACCAAATAGTGGACGTTTTCTTGTAGTGACTCTGGGGCAGAGGGGCTCGTGCCTACAGCTTGGTGTTCCCTGCCTTTGGACCAACAGCTTATCATGTGAAATAGAATCAGTAGTATCTGTCTCCCACAAGTGAATTTCTCCTCCTCCCCACTTTTTTTCCTGCTGAATATAATTCAGTTGATGATCAGAATGACAGTGTCCGATGGGGTGACACAGGCTCTGGCAGGTGTCCCCTTCCCTTAAATCCCAGCTTCTTAAAAAGTAAAATGATGCTGGACAGAAGCTGCAGATGTGCCTTCAGTTCTCTGTGCCAGTTTCGTGTGGTTTTAGTGCTTTTCTCTCTTCTCATTCCCTGTTCTCACTGTTGTGTGAAAAGCCTCCAAAAAGCTGGTGGAAGTTTTTGGTCTTTGCAGGGAATACTGTTTGCAAACATAAGCTGAAGGAAAACAGCCAAGCATCTCACTTTGCTTTCTCACCCTCCCTCCTCGCTTTCCTCCCAGTTGTTCAGGGATAATAACTTTATGTGCTGCTTGCAGGGAAAAGGTGAATCTTTTAAAAACAAACGGATTAAAATCACGTTTCTGCTTTATGGTGATGATGTGCCTTTAAGCACTTTGATTGAAAGGAGTTCTTTTGGGTAATGCTGAAACTTTCCTTCTGCTGCATGTCAGTGATTTTTATCCCTGGGATTTGGAATTTGGCACTAAGGTATATTCTTTATTGGTGATTTCTGTGATAACAGGTCCCAGAGCTGCAACACTGGTATGGCACAGATGTGCAGCTCCCTCTTTAGCATGGAAGAGCTGATGTTCATATGATATTAGCGTGTGTGTTCTAATTTTATCTTCAGCAGTGTTTATGGATGGTATATGAACAGAGTATGTTTAAAATGGGATATTCTCCCCCTGGAAAAAGGGAAGGGCAAGGAGCAAAAGAGAAGACCTTGACAAAAACTGCTTGCTTTGGAAGAGGCTGCTCTGAGATGTACTTGGTGTGTTCTTGTTGTCAGAACCCTTTATGCTTATTTTCAAAAGGTCCTTGCTTTTCAAAGTAGTCGGCATGTATGGGTACAGAGAAGGATAAATATGTTATCCCATGGGACTTCTCTAGGGGAATCAAAATATGGAGGTGATATGATACTGTACTGATCCGAGATGTGCAGGATGTTTTCAAATAGTAAGCTTCTGTTTTTCAATAGGAAAATTCCCGTTAATGATGGTGATGCACCGAAAAGCAGACTGGAGTTGAGGGAGGAAAATCACCTGAATCACAGTGTGGTAAGAAGTTACAAGCTTCATGCTGCAGTTGAACCCGTGCCTGTCCTCCCCACCACGACTCCTGCCCATGGCTGTTGTTATGTGATCCATTTGGAAAAATGATTAAAACACCTTCCTGTTGCAGCCCTAGTGGCCTTGGGCACATTCAAGTTGTTTCTGTGAAACAGTGAAGTTGGGGCTTTGTTTATTTATCCTGTTAATCTCTTGATGCTTTGTGGTATGTGTTGTTGTATGAGGTCAGATTCTTAGTTTTGCTGTTAGGAATAATGCCATGTGGAATACCAGCATGTGTAACAAAAGTAGTTCGTGTAAGCATTAAGAACATCAACGTTCCAGCAAAGTTGGTGGGGTTTTCCTTTCTTTGAGTCTACATGGGGAGCAGCAGGTGGGAAAAAAATGAGACAGCAGACCTTTCTTCATGCTACATCCTCAGATGCCTTGCCCCATGAATCATGTGGCGGTGGTGAGCCCCAGAGCAGAGCTGTGGTGGAGGGAGAGGTCCTGTAGGAGGAGGAGGATGAGAGGCTCTCCATCCTTCTTTTTTTGGTCTCCATGCCACAGCCCACATCCTCTTGCTCTGGGAGGGCTGGGACTGAAGATCCAGTGGTTGCAAAGGAGCAGTGCCTCTGAGCATCATCTCTGGGCCGCTCCTGGCTGCTTGAGTCCTCCCACCTTTATTCCTGGCTGTTTGAATTTTGGACTTGGAGAGATCGGTGTTGATGTTTGTGGTGTTGTACATATTGCTCCCTAGGTTCCTGTTCTCCCATTTTCCAGCGTAATCAGCCTCTGTACGTTTTCACAACAAACAGCATGTTTGCATTGTTACTGTTCCTCGTCCAAAATGCTGATCTCTCTGTAGCTTGAATGGTAGGCATGTTAGTGAGATGTGAAAGTAACATGCTTCTTGTTCTGTAAAGGTGGATGCAACTACAGCACATCGCATCGACAGTCTTGCAGCTCTGAGCATGGACAGGTCTGGGCTCATGCGAGAAGGACTCAGAGTCCCCAGTAGCATTGTCTATTCCAGCTTGTGCGGACTTGGCTCGGAAAAATCGCGGGATGCTACGGGTTCGATAGCCAGCCTGGGATTTACTCCTGAGAGAAATCCAGAGATACAGTTTAAGTCTAATCCCCCCGAAGCGGTGGAGAGCGCAGCTGTCTCTGGGAAAGCCCCGAATGGCTTCAGTGCTATATACAAAACGCCACCTGGAATACAAAAAAACTCAGTCCCGACAGGGGAGACGCTGGGTTTGGACCGAGCTGCGGGTGACAGGCAGAGTCCCCTCGGTGTCAATGGTGCTAGTTACCTAAGGCTCCCCTGGGTAAACCCCTACATGGAGGGTGCAACGCCCACCATATACCCTTTCCTTGACTCACCAAATAAGTATTCGTTGAACATGTACAAGGCATTGCTACCTCAGCAGTCCACCTACAGCTTACCGCAGCACCTGGCTTACTCGCCCGCATGTACGAACGGTGAACGTTTTTTATACCTGCCTCCCTCCCACTACGTTGCCCCTCACATCCCTTCGTCGCTGGCGTCGCCCATGAGGCTCTCGACCGCTTCAGCTTCACCAGCAATCCCACCCTTGGTGCACTGTCCGGATAAGAGCTTGTCGTGGAAGATGGGTGTGAGCCCGGGCACTCCCGTCGACACGCACGCCTACCCCCACATCCAGAGCAGCAAGCAGCCCCGGGTCCCCACCGCCAAGCCGGCCCCTGCCAACTTGCCAGCGGATCCCGCGCTCCTGCTGCCGCACTCGCCCCGGCCGTCCCCTCGCCTCCCCCTGCCCGCCCAGGTCGGGGACGCCTATGCCGATTTCCACAAACATTTCCCCAGGATCACCACCTCGCCCTCCTCTGCTGTTACGCTCCCAAAGCCCTACGTGAACATCGGCAATGAATTCCCGCCTGCTCGCCTCTCCAATGGGAAGCTTCCCAAAGGCAGTGATGCTGGGGAGGCACCCCTGCCATCTGCCCCCCATGCACGGAAAGCTGGCCACGACCGGAAGGACAGCAGGTCTCCCCCGCTCCTGGAAAAGCAGACCCCGACCAAAGACGTCACCGACAAACCGCTGGACTTGTCGGCGAAAGTGGTTGATGCAGAAACTGCTGGCAAGTCGGACCACGGTAAGAAGATTATGCCAACGGTGCTGGTGCATGGAAGGGCAGGAGGGGGGACGCACTTGCCAGGCAGTGACATCATTCAGAAAGAAACCATCTCTCCTGGGAACACCTGCCCCATCTACAGGCCCGAAATTATCAGCACGGCACCGTCCTCCTGGATTGTTCCTGGTCCCAGCCCCAGTGAGGAGGCTGGGAAGAATGTCCAACTGAAAAACAAGACACTGGACTGGGTTATGCCACAGCCACGGAGTTCCTCCTGTCCCAGGATGGGTGGCACAGAGGCAGTGGTGGGCAGTGTTTCGGGGACGGTGTCGGCAGGGGGGGCGGCCAGCGTCAGCGTCACCAGCTCCCAATGCCAACGTGGATTGCGCCAAGACGGCCCGGAGCTCTGCAGAGAGCACCGCCTCGGTCATACAGCACGTCGGGCAGCCCGTTGCCACCCCTGTGAAACACAGCAGCAAGGTGGCCAAATCCTGTGGTCAGGAAGCCAACTTCAAGGCGACCGAGACTGCCCTGGCCTCCAGCCCCATCTTCCTGCCGCCCAACGAGGCGTTTCGCTCCCCGCCTCTGCCCTACCCCAGGAGCTACCTCCCATACCCAGTGCCGGAGGGGATCGCCATCAGCCCTCTCACCCTCCACGGGAAAGGACATGTCTACCCTCACCCTGTCCTGCTGCCCAACGGCAGCCTCTACCCTACCCACCTGGCTCCCAAACCTGGCCTTCCTTACAGCCTGCCGGCCGGGAGGGGGGAGTTCATGACCTACCAGGATGCGCTGGGAGTGGGGATGGTGCACCCCATGCTGTTGCAGCATTCAGCTTTGGAGATCAATAAGGAGGAGAAGACAGAACGGAGGTCACGGTCTCACGAGAGGGTCCGCTATGAGGACCCGGCTCTGCGGGGCCGATTGCCAGAGCTCCTGGAGAGCGGCGGGAAGATGCATTTCGAAATGCCCGGTGACAAGAGCGTGAAATTGCACCAGAGCTCTGGCCATAGTAAAAACTCTGCAAAAAGTGACAAACACCTCTTCCCGGATCTTCTGCGAGACGAGCAAGAGGCTAAGAGCGAAGCAAATGTAACGAAAGCCAGCTTTGCTACAGAAAGCAGTAATCAGACTAATGACCCTACAAAGCACAAGGTAGAGCAGGCGTCTCAGCACAGAGATTTTATTGTAATGAGAGAGGAGTTTGGAAGAAATAATGATGTTCACGAAACCTATAATTTCAAGCAAGCCCAGAGTTCATCAGTGTTCGGCTTAAGGAAAGAAGATTTATCCGTGAGCCAGCCTAAAGAGAGAGTGGCGGTCCAGCCTTCTCCTGTTTTCTTGGAAAGCGCGCACGAGAGCGATGCTCCAGCTCTGGCTTTTGGCAAGGTGCAGGAGGACGCCAAGCCCTTCTGCATGGGGACCGCGCCGCCGAGCATCGATGCCAACCAGACCTATACCAAAGACGGAGCCGACGACGCCGAGTCTGCCGATGGCAAAATACTGAAACCCAAGCCATCTAAACTGGCCAAGAGGATCGCAAACTCCGCCGGTTATGTAGGTGACCGCTTCAAGTGCGTGACGACTGAGCTCTACGCCGACTCCAGCCAGCTCAGCCGGGAGCAGCGGGCGTTGCAGGTGAGTCCGCGCGGTCCAACGGCCGCCGCGCTTGTTGTCGTTATTTCTCTGTTGCAAGTCACAGTTGAGTTTTTAAAGTTGAGAGAGGCGACACAGGAGGGGAGACCAGGAAATTTTTTTTTGCTGGGGCATACTCGCCATAAATGGTTTTAGGTAGCAAAGTGAGGTTGCTAATGAGAGTGAGTAAAGGATAGTGTGCGTGGCTTTACAGGTATGTATGGGCTAGCAAGCTTTAAAGGGCTTTTTTACTAAGATCTGATACAAATGTTAATGCACGTTAATGCGATGTTTGTGCAGTTTCGAGGGGAGTCAGACAGGCATGCATGTTACCTTGGCGCTGGCTGTAATTTCTGAGCCGGCCTGTAGTGCCAGCTAGCCCAGCACACCCAGAAGTTGTGATTTGTATGCCAAATGTGCCACTGCACGGTGAGGAGATGCAGCCATGCGTTAGCGGGTCTCAGGCAACCTTGGTGCCAAGCAAGCGCCTAGGGAAGTGTAGGAGTGGTGTTGAGGTTGATGCTAAGGGATGATGGACAGATACTGTGTAGGAATATTCTTAGGGTGTTTTACTTTTAATGAAGGGATGAGTTAAGCCAAATTGTTTTGCATTGTTAAGAAAAGAATTGGTTTGTGCTTATAAAAATGGATGAAATTATCTAAATGATCCATTGAGTGCCCATTTTAATTACATAGATGGAAGGATTACAAGAGGACAGTATTTTATGTCTACCTGCTGCTTACTGTGAGGTCAGTTCTTCAAATTTTTATTACTAGACTCTTACGTAAACCTTTGAGTTAAATTTCATTTCCAAATACACAAAGGGAAGTTTGTGGGCCATGGTCGTCTTTTATTCATTGTACGGTTTTGTGTTGTTGTTTTTATTTTAATTTTATTTTATTTCTTTTTGTTTTTGTCTCTTTTTACCTCCAAATGGAATGTTTTTTTGTTTTATATATAATATGCATTTATATATAATCTTTTATATATATATACTTATATATGAAAGAATTGTGTGGCTATTTGCTTATAAGATGTTAGAACACTGTTTTACAAGTCAGGTGTGTTAAAATCCTACCCTTAGCTGTCTATCTGAAACCTTGGTTTTGAGTCAATTTTTCTTTGGAAATGCTTTCATATAAGGTAAGGTAAATGAAGTAGTTTTTATTGCAAGACTTTTTTTTTCATATCAATTCTCTTTCTAGCGTGCAATGATGCGCTTCTCAGAGTTGGAGATGAAAGAGAGAGAAGGCCAAACAGCTACCAAAGACTCAGAGGTCTGCAGATTCAGCCAGGCAGACTGGGAAAACTTGAAAGGAAACAGTGAAAAGAAGCCAAAGTCGGTTGCTCTGGAAGATGCCATTGCTGACCAAAATGACAATGACAGATGTAAGCGAATTTAGATGGCTTTCTGAAGCGTGTATGTGTCTCTTTGCCGTGGCAGCTTGCAGCAAAGCAAGCAAATCTTCGTGTTCTCACCGTGTTGCTGGTGAAAGTCACTGACCTCATCCTCTGCAGGTGCTGAGTTGCCACGGCTGGTACCCTCTGTGCTTGTTTTGGGATCTGCAAGTTTCTGGTTGCCATTGCACCTGCTTTTCCAGGAGATGGTTAACTGTCTGTCACTGAGTTACTGCCTTAGAGAGATCTTCCTTTTAACTGATGGGGTACTGCATCAGCCAGTGAAAGCAAAGGTCTGAGGTTATATTTTAAATACAGAAAAGATATGGGGGAAGGGAGGAAAACAAGGAGTTCAGCTTCCTGAAGTTGCAGTAGCACTGAGATATGCCAATATTGCAGTCTTCATAGCAAGGATGGAGGACAGAGGAGTGAAGGGAAGTGGGGAAGGATGTGATCTGCCAGGCTGGCTTGTCCATAAAAGCTGGCAGTAACAACTCCAAAGGATAAGAAGCTACTTTGCCTGGGTGATTTCTGCTGCAGTGGCTGTGAGGTGTGTGTGAGGCACAGGTTCTTGCAGGCAGAGTCTGTGAAATTCCCTGTGGGGCTGTCTGCTCCCTGTAGGCTGTTACAGGGTGTCAGAGGACTATGGAAAATGCAAGGTCCTAAAAGTAAGGTAAACTTAAAAATGTATAAATGGTATTAGGAGATTTTTTACTGTATGCAAGAAAGATCACTTCTTTTTTGTTTGCACTCTTGAGTGAGCATATGGCTTCTGTCAGTTTCCACCTTTTGTTTCGTTTTACCTAAGTATTTAAGGAATGGATCAGTTCCTTCTGTTGCTACTTTGTTTTGAACATCTCAAAAAAAAAAAAAAGATCTGTGCTGAAAGCATTGCAAAACAAGGGGAATTGTACTGCAGACTGCACTCTGTGTGTGTTGTGTGTGTGTGTGCACGGCTGTGTAACTCAGTGGTTAAGTGTGCTCTTTGGTAGGTGGAGATTCATGAGTAGGCCTAGTAGAAAATTTCATTCAGGCAATTTAATAACTTTGAATTATTGTTCTGGTCTTTGGTTAATGCTTTTGGCAGAGAGCATGCTGGCCAATCGTACTTGGTCGGTTACTCACCTAAATTCAAGTTACTGTGACATTGCTATCGCTGAAATGACAGCCTCAACAAAAATTGGCGTGGCAAAATAGCAAGGGAAAGTTCTAATTGTGGAAGTGGAGAGGGTAGCAGTGTGGGGAGAGGCAGGCTGAGCCTCTGGAAGCTGGGCAGCCTTTTCCTTTCCAAGCTATATCGAGGTAGCTACGGGGAGGAAGGCACAGCTGCCTTTGCAGTCTCTGTGCTGAAGCTGAGAGCTGGGCAGGCTGCTGCCCTGGCTGTCCCCATTGCAGCCTTCCTTGCTCCTCAGAGGACTTGGGATGCCCTGGTGATGTCCTCTGTTAAATTCCACCCTGGGTGGTCGGGAAAGCTAGAAGAGCAGTGGCAGCAGCAGTCCTGGTGGCTTGTTCTGGCTGCAGAGAGGGGATGAACAGAGGGAGTGAAGGCAGGCTTGCTCAGGGACGTGGGGTGCTTGTGGAGAGGCAGCAGGGGGCTGTGGAGAGGATGAGTGTGTTAGATTATAATTGTATGCTGAAACCCCTCCCCCATCCTTGCAAAAGGCTGATGATATGGTTTGTCTGTAAATTCACCATTTAGTGAGATCTCTGGCACTTGAGTCTGCTGGCTGAGATTTGTTTGAGACTGTTAAATAACTGTTGGAAGCAGGGAAAGTATGTTCAGTCTTATGTTAGTTCATTCCTCTCCTCCACTAATTAGCTCTGACTTAACAGGCTATTTCAGACTTTAGCCAAATGTCTAAACTCCTAAAAGCACGGATCTGTTCTGCTGAGGGAGCTCCTTTTTTTGTACGCCCGCCTGGGCAGCAGCAAATACTTACCAGTACAGATCCAGGTCTCAGTAAAAGTTTTTTATCGTGGTGGTTCACCTCCTGCCCCTCGGGATAGCAGCTGATAAATCAGGAAGCCGAGTTTCACACCTCTTGAATGCCTCTACTGTGGTGGCTCGGGCTCTCTGTTGGGGCCTGAGCCACCAGCAGCCTTAAAGCATCTCTCACTGTGTGATGGCAAAGGGGTGATGAGCTCTGCCTTCCCTTCCCCTTCGGTGAAAGCCAGGGCTGCTTGTCTTGTGCCTTCCCTTTGCCTTCAGTTTCTGACCACGCTGTTGGTGTGTTTGGCTTTAAAGCTCCTGAACGGGAGTGAGCTGATGGTTTGCAGCCTCTTCTGTTTCCTTTCTGCCTCCTCCTGCAAGCGATCTTGCTGCTTGAAAAGTTGTTTCTGTTTCATTTCTGTCTGGCGCTAGCTTGAAAGCGAAACAGCCCTGCCTTTACCTGTGTGAGGAGGGGATTTAGGAGTGAAACCAGCGAGCTGTTCTGCCCCCGCTGCCAGCACTTCACCTGCCCGATGTCGGCGGGGAAGAAGGAAACTGCATCCAGAACCGTGATTGTGGCACGGAGCCAGCTCCCAGGGCTCCCCCGCTGCTGCCTCGGCACGGTGGCAGCCGTGCTTGGCATGGAGCACCAGAGCCGATCGGGGCCCTGGCAGCTGCCTGCCCCCTTGGCTCCTCTAAACCTGCCAGTGCAACAAAGGGCTAAATAACACAGGCAGGTGATGCTTACAGAGGCATTTGATGCGATGGAAACTGCTTTTTTTTTTAGCTTGTCCTAGGACTTGCTGTTTTTCCTAGATGGATTGCACGTGTGTAGACTTTTTTGGAAGCACATGAAGGCACAATATCCAGTTCCTTTAAACTTTTCCTTGGACTTGGCAGTGCGTGGCTTTGCTGTACTGGGAGTCTCCTTAAGTACGAGTGTTGAGCCTTCTGGAGAAGGGTAAAAAAAGTGGGCTTTTGTTTTGTTTAGCTTTTTGTTTTGCCCTTTTTTGGTTTTGTTTTGTTTTTAAAGGCACAATTTAAGGCAGATAGCCATGTTAGCTAATTAATGAGCAATTAAAGCCCAGCAGTAAAGTAGAAGTGCTTCAGTTCTTTCCCATCTCGTCTAGGTTTTGCTGGGCATCTGAGGCCGGGCATCTGAGAGCAGCCGCGAAGCTGCTTTGTTGCCAAGGTGACTTGTAAATGTTGCTGAGGCAATGCTGCTCCAGTGCGTTTTCATAGCACAAACATGATAAATTATGGGATGCATATGTCATGAGTCATAGGATTGTTCAGAGATCAAGTGATTTAAGCTATTGGCACGGACACACGCATCAATACGGGCACGTGATGATCGCATGTCGGTTCGTAACAAAGCTCCTCCAGAGGTTCTGAAAATCATACCCGAGTGTGAAAGATTGAATGAATTCTACAAACTGAATTTCTTGATTGGGGAGCATAACTTTACCTGTTTAATTTTTTAGGATGGAAGACACTGCCTGTTGAAGCCTTAGCTGGGCAAAATTACCCCAATATATTAGAAGCCTGATCTTAAGGCGTGATGGGGTCACTAGGAAAACGTTAAAGCAGTTGGTACGTGTGAAGGTGAATGGTGCAATGTGCCTAAACACATTGCACAATTGATCTTAGCCTTGTAGCGAGGTGCCAGTTTCCCTTTGCATGCTGATGCCCTGCTTTTCTTTTTTCTTGCTGGGCCGTGTGTACACTGGAACAAATGAAAGATGGAGGCAGTAAACATGTCCTTTGCCCTGGTCAGTTATTACCTTCCTGCCACAGGACATAGTGGGGGGAAAAAAAATAAAGGGAAAAAAAATAAAAAGTCTGTGCACTGAGAATGGTGATTGCTTGTTTGTGCGGTGTGGTAGGCTTGGGCAGAATGGAACAAATGCAGAAAGCTCCCAAGCAGAGGTACTTGGAGGGAAAAGTGAAATCAGCTGGGTTCCCTCTGCCCCATGGGATATTCAGAACTGAATTCTGAGGATGTCTTAGGGAATTTCTTACTGTTGTTGTGATCTCCGTGCAGAGTACTGGTGTTTAGCATTTGGACAGTCATTACTGTTCTTGGATGAATGAAGGGTGCCTTGCATATGAGTGAGGGCAATGAGAGGTTCCTCCAGGGAAGAGGGAAAGGCTGTTTTTAGCTGCCATGTTACTTGAACAAAAGAATCTGCGGCCTAAACCCTAAGATGTGTTTCCTTGTTTGCATTGCATGGGAGGGTCTGGTCTCATTGACAGCAGTTGACAGGAACAGGAAGATGGAAAAACGAAAGTTTTTTTGGGTAGCGTGTTTGTGCGTGTCTGTAACTGTTTCTTGTGAGATTGTAACCCTTGCACTAAGAAGATATTGCTTCAGACAGAAACCAACTGTGAGGAAGCATCTTAATTCTTCCTTGTTTCTAGATTGGCAGGACAGTGAGAAATGGTTTGAATTGTTGGTGCTGGTTGTCACAGCTGGTGTGAGACTGGCAAATACTGGAGGCTTGAGGAGGGAACACATTTAAGAGTTTAATCTCCTTACTCATAAAGGTGTGTTGCTATGAGAACTCAGCATTTATCCTGTGTTTCTGGCTACCTCGCCACTGTTTGAATAATGACGATACGAGAACTCCCAAGTATTTTGTTGTTGTTTTCTTCCTCAGGCGGAGAAAAGGATGTTGTAGATACATGGCATGGGAGGGGGGCGGTGGGAACAAAAGCAGATAAATTCTCGTCATTGTTGTTGGGCACGCACATTATGCTTATGTTGCTGTGCTTGTTGACATTTATATCTTAATTTGGGGAGACATTGCGTCTGATCCCGGTTGCTTGCAAAACAGTTTGAGGACAGAGTGGAATCCGGTGGTAAAATATTAATAGAGCCTACGCTCCGTGAGGCGGCCGCAGCCGTGCCTGGGGGGGGAAAAACCTCTGGGCTTGCGACGTGTCCGTGCAGGGAGAGCCTGACAGCCCGTGGGCTGTGCCGTGTCCCCAGCAGGGACTGACTGACCTTTGTTCCCTGGCACCGCGAATCCGGCCGCGGGAGGGGCGGGAGCACGCAGGCGAGGGCTGGTCCTGCAGGGACTCGTCCTGCGCGGCTCCGGGGCTGCGCTGCCGCCCGGGTGCGGGGTTGTGTGTGCGGGGTGATTACACAACCGGGATTAGCCTGCGCGGAGATGCCGCTTCCCTAATGGCCTTAGCCGCAGCCAGCGGGACGGATTGCAGAGCCGCGTGTGCAGCGGGCGGTCCTTGAGAGGGATTTCTGGCTCGGCAGCTGCGGAGATGGAGCTCTGCTCCCCTGAGGGTCCCTCTCGGATGTGACCAGGCAGCGGAGGCCGAGGTGTCACCGAGCTGCTGGCAGCGAGGGCTTTTCGGATGAACCGCAATAGGTGTGTGCTGTTCTTCCCAGCGTGCGGAGCCCCGGAGGAATGCTGACAGTGACAAGCTGTTAGCGAGGTCTCTCCCCTCTTTATTTTTCAGCACGGTCTGAGCGAGCGGCGCTCGGCATCCCCGTGCCAAGTCCTCTTGCAGATAGAGAAGGAATTAATCTGCAGCAGGTTGCTTTCGGTGGTGGCAGGCTGGAATTAGCTTGCTGTTTCCTGCAAGCCGTAAAGATTAAGACCATTACCCCCCCCTCCCTACAGCCTGCTACTTCCTTTGACCCTGCAAGAGCTTCTCTGGGAATTGGTCAGGATGTGCCTGCCTTTTCTCAGGCCAGACAGTGTAAGGAGCAAGGAAAGCTATCCCAGTGTAGTGACGCTCAGCATGAACCATGGCGTGTAGCTGTTGGTGCTGCTGGAGATGAGAAGGCTCTAAGACAGCAGGAGTGTGCCTGAGAGTGCCCTTACCTGATCTCTTCAGGGAAACTGACCACAGAAGTATAATGTTTCCTTATGAAAGGAGAAAAATAGCAGATTGCATTAAAAATGTAAAACGAAATCTGATAGACGCATTTATTTCTATTGTGATACTTAAAACGTGGCCGGGCCAGCTGCTTTTGTGCTGTGTGAAGCAGGACTGCTCTGGTGCTTTTGGTGTGGTTATAGGGTGCAGCTGTGGGGCGGCGTCCTCATGCCAGATGTGCAAGCACAGGGTGCTGCCAGATTCATTCTGATCCGGGGGGACTCTGTGATTTAGAGGCACGGTCATAGTAAGCTGAGATACCTGTTCTCTGGAACATCTCAGCGTTGTTGGCTGGAAGAAGTGTGACAAAGTGCATTTTAAAGTCTTGGAAGGAGCATGTGTTGGCCAGACGGCCTTGTGGAGGGGAGCATCGCCAAACTGCGGAACAGCCCGAGCGTCCCGCTCGCCTGCAGAAAATCAGCTTTTGTTTTGATTTTTCTTGGCTGATATCTTGTGCTGTTTTACTAGCAGCCCTGCAGGCAGCTTCCCAAGCTGTGTAAAAATTATGCCGGGGTGTCTTCTGGTGCCCACAAACATTTCCAGAGCCCTTGGTGCTACTAGGAGCCATTTCCAGATTGTGGTGAAGAGAAAACTCATCAGGGAAGTTTCCCCTCACCAACCCCCAGCCTTCCATTACTGACAACAGGTATTGGGAGGATGGTCATGAAACCAGGAGGGGCTGGCAGAGAGCTGTAGGAAGGTGCTGTCAAGATAAGGTGGGAGAGAGTTGGGCTGCCTCCAGATGCTGCCAGTGGTGGGACTTGAAGGGCACAGGAGGGGAGAAGGGGCTGCAGGGGAGCAGTGTCAGCCTGGATAACGGGGAAGAGCAGAAGTTGAAGGCCAGGCTGGACAGGGCAAAAGACTGAGTAAGAGGGAGAGGAGGGAAAGGGCAATAGAGCTGTCAAGAGTCCAGGTAGGAAACCAGCAAATATATTTGCAGGAAGGGAAGTTGGAGAAGGAGGAGGAAGGGCAAGAAGGAGGAAGAGGAAAAGGGACAGTGAGCCATGGGGAAGTAGGATGGAACATACTGTTTGCCAGACAGCAGCAGAGGTGTGGAGTAATTGTCAGCCAGGAGGGCTAAAACATGTGGGAGCCCCAAGCTGTTTGTGGGAATTGTAAATAGGAGCTGATTATCTGTGTTGAAGTCTGAACTGCATCTCTGCCTAACCTTGCCTTTGCTAGCTTGGTCAAACCCAAGAAAATAACGTTATTCAAGATGGTGATTAAGTGTAATTTTAAATCAAGCATCCATTTAAAATTGCATAGGCTGTCTCTGAATTTGAGCAAACAGTATTGGAGGGAAGCTGAAGTTAGTGCGGGCGAGGCAGCTTGGGTGTTTTTGTGGCTAATTTGTCAGACTAGTTTCTAGTAAGCTTTTGAGAGCTCACCCTCTTGCTATTGCTGGAAATACTCCTTGAAAAAAGTCAGGTCTGTTTTAAAAGGAGGTGACAGAGATCATGTGAGGTACAGTGCCTGGTTGGTTACTTGAAGTGAGGAGGCCTTTTTATAACCTTGGATTCAAGTAGTGCTTTTTTGCAAAATATCACAGCTATTCTTAGTGGTATTTCTGTGTCCGTGTGTGCGTGTTCTGTATCCCATTTATATCCCCAGGAGAAGGGATGAATGCTTTTAAGTCAGACTCTGCAATTTGATGGGAGAAGTTAGTGAAAGATTAGGAATTAAGGGAGGACTAATACTTGGTTGTCATCAGAAGGTATTTTTGAACTGGATTGTTACTTGCCAGAGTTTAGGAGGGTGAGGTTGCTTTCTGAAAAGGGTTTGTGCTTTCAGTGTCTAAAGATGTTTCTTTATTTAAAAAAGCATATTGTGATGTTTCTATGGATACAAGTATAGTGAATATTGTGCTTCTTAAATTAATGTAAAAACAACGCAAAGTAGTGTGCATTTGGGGGTTTTGTGCTTAACTGTTGAGAAAAACTGCTGCCTTAGGCTGGGCAGAGGAGACTTGTTCCCAAGTACAATTTTGTGTGTTTATTTGCATGTCTCATGAGCTGTAAGTCATGATGGAGATGACACTGAAGAGATCAGAGAGCAAAGCCTTCTCACAATGAATTGTGTCGTATTTATTAGGTCTTGTGGTGTTTGTTTGTTTTTTATTTTTAGGTAACTTTACTAGTACAGAAAACAACCGAGGTCACTTTCTTGAAACTCCAGAGGAAAAAGATCTCTCAAATGAGAAATGTTATTTAGAGAGACATTCTGTATATGAAAAGGCAGAAGACCAGCCAGCAGAAGATTTTGGCCAACATTCATGTCCACGTCTGGACAGGAAACGTAAACACTCTGGTGAGAGAGTGCAAAATGATGGCAGCCAAAATGAAAGCTTTGTGGATGAACTGCAGGACGAAGTTATATCAAAAGCAAAAAAGAAGAAGAGCTCCAAAGGTAAGACAGCATTTTGCTTTGGTCTCTCTCAAGGAATGTCTTGTGAAAGGAACGTCCCTTTGGCTTAATGTGTTTCCATTTTTGAACTTGCTAGTTACTAATGTGAGCACTGTCATTTCACTTTTAAATTATATATATGTATATATATGTATGTATATATATGTATATATAAAAAAACTTGGTATGTAAGGATAAAGCACTAGTCATTGGACACTGTAGCCACAGCAGTGCAAGTTACTGTAGTGCATGTAACCCTTAATGAGCGAAGATTTAAAATGCATAGTGTGGTGCTAAAGCTGAGACTATATGCCCCGAAAGTGAAATGTAGCTTTTGTTTTAAGTTGAGGGGGCTTTTTGATTAATTTTTAGTTATTTTTCCATTAGATGACTGGCCTGAGAGGGAAATGACAAACAATTCCTCTAACCACTTAGAAGAGCCCAATTGTAATGAGGTGACCAACCTGAAGGTGTGCATTGAATTAACAGGGCTCCATCCCAAAAAGCAGCGTCACCTGCAGCATCTTAGGGAACTATGGGAGCAGCAGGTGTCACCAGAGAGATCCCCGTCCGGCAAGTTGGGCCGGCAAAGCAGGAAAGATTTAGCTGAGGCTGTTCAGCCAGAGGCCACTGCAAAGGTCAAAGACTTCACAGAAGAAAGGCACACCAAGAAAAGGTCAGAGGCCAAAAGCAATAGAAGTTGGTCTGAAGAGTCCCTCAAAACAAGTGACAATGAACAAGGTATGCAGAGACTACTAGGGAAACCAGCTGGCTTTAGCATTTACAGTGACGCATGCTGCCACCGATGTCAAGGAATTGTCGAGAGTTTTTTCTTCTTTCTTGTTTTTTTTTTAATTTTTTTTAATTATATATATTTCTGTAGGTGTCCATTTTTATAAGGACTGACACCTCCTCTTTAAGAATTGCACTGTAGCTGATATTTGTCAGACAAGAAAATGTGTTTGTGTATGTGTGTGTAACTATGTGTTCGTGTGTGTGTGCGTGTGTTTCGGCTTTAAATATTTTCGTAGATGATGTGAAGATGAAGTTTATGACTCTAGAGGAGAGCTGGGGAGGGCATAAAATGCGGGCATGCTTTTGGGTGAGAGAGGGAGCAAATGGGCTGCTAGTTGGTGTAAGGGTGTTTAACCACACCTAGGATTTGAGGGGCTGTGAGCTTCTGAAACAGCATCAGCACAGCTAGAGCAGCTCTTAATCTCGGGAACCCAACACCTCCAGCACCCTCAGCACTGCTGGCTTCCCCTGCTTTTCCCAGTCCATATGCTCAAGAGTAAAGCTCATCCTCCTCCTGACAAGGATGCTTTGCTGGTTTGTCCTGAGCACATCACGTAAACCCTTTCACCCCACTTCCAGCCCCTTGGCAGAGATCTTCCAGCACCTCTCTCCTAAGGGATTGCTTCCTCAAAACCTATCAGCTTTCCTTGACTTGTTTTGGCTTCTTCTTTCCCCCTCACTCCACTTCCTCCTTTCCCCATTCTCCATCCCATTTCTGTCTATTCCCTATCCTGGGGGAGAGCCTGTGGATACAGTCTGCCAAATTTTCATTGGGATGGACAGGTCACTCTGCTGTCCTCACTGTCCTCAGCCCCTGGGCACATTTTCTGCTCTGATGCTTTTCTCCTTCCCTTCAACATTTTGCTCCTGTAGTTTGGCTGGAGAACTGATGGGGAATGGAATCACACAGTCCACAGGACCAATCCCCTTTTCTCCTCCTTTCCTTGCTCTTACCATTCCAAGCCCTCAGCTTGTTTTTGAGGAAAGACTATTTCTGGGAGCGGGAGCTCCATGTACGACATTTGGGCTCCTTCCTCCTTCACAAACCTGGGACCTTCATCCCCTGGAAGACATTCACATTCCAGCTGGCCTAACCAGTAGTTTAGCTGAGATCCCCTTAAAAGAAGCAAGAGGAGAGTGGATCCTCTTGTCCCATGCCATGGAAAAGACCGAGTCCAGATCATCCTGTGCCAGTGAGGATTTTCCTTGGTAGCGTCTCTGGAACAGTCCCAGGCAAAAGTATCAGCTTCCTTTTGGTCCTAAAGCTCCTCATCTGTCCTTTTCCTTGGCAGGATGATCTGAGGGCAGAAACCCCCAAACTTTGATGCTTTTTGGTGGGGAAGGTTCTCCAGAAGGATTTGTAGAGCAGGAGATAACAATTTGGTTTAAAAGGAGCTTTGACTCTTACTTCCTTGCTTTCTGTGCTGCCTTGGCGAGCATGGTATCGGCTCCAACACCCCTGCCCCTCACCTTTGTGCTTTCAGAGAGAGATACCTTGTAGAGATTAAACGAGGGTCACTAACAAGAATCTCTATTGTGTAAGCATGCTCTCACTTTCCCCATGCCTCCTGTGGCAGTGACAGGCTCATGGCCTTGGGAAAGAAAAAGAGGTGGCTCCCAGTTTATGCACCATTCCCAAAGGCATTCGGGTTCAGTTGCCCTATGGCTATGAAAAAACTCTTGGGTTTGGCAGCTGCTATAAAACCATAAACTTGACTAAATTGCACCTCACTGTTCATTGTACAAAGACACTGGATATCATTCAGATAATTTTGCTGGTGCTTCTCCAGCCCTGTTGAAGTGTAAACTTTTGAATCTTCTCGTTCTTAGTTGACTGGGATGAGGACATTTTTCCCCATTGTGTGACAGAGCATCCTCTGCATGACAGTCTCATGGGGATGGAGACTTCCAGCTTGTCTGTCTTGTTCAGGACCAGTCCTCAAACTTTTCTTAAGCAAGCAGAGACTGTCAATAGGAGAATATATACTGTCACTTGCAGCTTTTTTTTTTTTTAGTTTGAGGCTGGCAACAGCTGTTCTCTGTGCTCAAGCTCTGCCTGCAGTTGTGGCAGTCTCCACTGCTGGGCAGCTGGTTGTATCCCCAGGAGCAGGCTGTAACGGGACATGAGGGTTGCCTCTGGCCTCTGAAGCCTCAGTTTAACATAAGCAGGATGATTTGCCACTCCTGCCTGCAAATCTCTGGGTATGTGGAGGTTTCTGACTTCTGGGCTTGTTACCCTGGTTGTGTTTATCCCAAGCAGTGTGGGCAGCAGATCGAGGGAGGTGATTGTGTCTCTGCTCTGCTCCTGTGAGACCCCCACCTGCAGTGCTGTGTCCAGTTGTTGGGCCCCCAATGTGAGAAGAATGTGGACCTGCTGGAGTGAGTCCAGAGGGAGCCATGAAGAAAATCAGGGGGCTGGATCACCTCTGCTCTGAAAACAGGTTAAGGGGGGGTGGGATTGTTCAGCCTGGAGAAGAGAAGGCTCTGGGGAAACCTTATAGCACCATCCAGAACCTAAAAGAGGACTGTAAAAGAGCCGGAGAGGGACTTTTGACAAGGGCATAGCAACCTGGTCTAGTGGAATGTGTCCCTGCCCATGGCAGGAGGGTTAGAACTGAATGATCTTTAAGGGATGATCTCCCTTCCAACCCTAAACCATTTTATGATTCTGTGATCCTGTTGCAAGGTGAGGTTGCCTTGCTGGGTCTCCAGGGTGCATCAGGTCCATGAACACGAGGATACTGCTGCCTCAGGGCGTCACACTGCTTGGCCAGCCCCATGACCAAGGCAGAAGCCAGGGCCTCTGCTGGGGTCCCAGCTGAGCAATAAGCCTGTGCTGCTGGCAGTGCAGTGCCAGCTCTCCTGACGCTTCCCCGGGGAGCTGCAGCCGCTCGCCCGCGGCGAGGAGAAAGCCCCAACAGCGCGAAACAAAAGCCCTGGGGAGAGGAGCCAGGAGGATCTCCCCCACCGGGAAGCATGTGCCAGCCCCTGGGAGCTGCCTCGGGCTGCAGGCAGCGCGGGGGCCACGGGCTTGGCAGGCAGGAGGAGGCAGCTGCTGGGGTGGGAGCTGAACAAGCGAGCACTCAGGTGACGCGGCAGCAGCTGCTTTTCCGCGCGGACCTCTCGGCAGCCCGCTCCTGCGGGAAGGGAGACAGGTCCTGCTCTGAGTCAGACTTGCCACAACCCACATCAGTCAGAGGCCTGAGTTTTTTGGGGTTTTTGGTTTTCTTTCTTTTTTTTTTTTTTTCATGGATATTTAGGTATATTCCCGCTCACTCTTGTTTTTCTCCTCTCTTCACGTGGTCAGAAAGATGGGGTGGGATTCCAGGATTAATCACTTGCTGCTTTTCTGCCCCTGTTGTCTTGCATTTCCCGGGTTGATGCTTGGCTTTTTCTAGTAGTAGTTTTTCTAGTGTAGTTGTGGTGTCTTGCAATGTCATTGATCCTGAAGCTCCTGGGTGCATAGCATTGCTACTGTCCATCTCTTAGCTCCACTGCACGTTTAGCCTGGTGCCTGCTGTCACCACTGTGGAGGGTCAAAGTGAAGCACAGAGCTGATGTGGAGTTTGTAGGCAGGAGTATGCATTTTTTGTGGTGATTAAACTTGTGCTTTCAATGCCTTGGCATCTCTGCATGGGAAAGCCTGCAGTTCTTTGAGATAAGCTTCCTGTGTTTTTTTTCCCTCCATCCTTTCAGTATTTCTATCCTTCTCCAGACCTGTGAGTTTTTCATTCTGTTGTTGTTTTTCTGCATGCAGCTCTTTGTTCCATTTGCACTTGCCAGAGCTCCTCACCATTGCTTTCCATCTTTTCCATCTCTTCTTTTCTTTAATAAGTGATTAAGTAGGTAATGATGGTACTTCTGTATTGGAATTGGGCTTTCCATGTGCTACTATTAGGTTAGTTGGGAACATGAGAATTAAACACTCCTTACCTCGTGCTGTCTAGAGTTGGGAAGACAGCCTTGCATCCATAGGCTCAGCCTATGACTAGGTGCCTTCCTTCAGTATTGCAAAGGCTGAAAAACTTACATGATTTTTGCTGAACAATCTGCACATCATGTGTCCCATAAATTCCCTGACATCTGCTTGGCAAGCCGTGGTATGTGTCTTTTTCTAGAAAGTGGCTCAAAAGAACTGAGGGATTTCTGTTTTCATCCTTAATCTAGAAAGCCTTCTGTGAGTTGCTTTCACAGATCTATTTAAAGGAAGACTAAAGTGTGAAACTGCCCACCAAGAGGATTCTAGATTTTATTTTCTTTTTTACCAACTGGTTCCGGACCGAGTCTCTTTAAGTAAGGGTGTCTCTCCTTTGAGCACCTGCTTATTTGCTCCTGCCATCTCTTCTGTTCTGAAAGTAGCTTCACTTCAGAGACTTCTCAGAGCAAGGGAGCCTCTTTCAAGTTCTCAAGGTTTTTTCCACACCTTCCCTTGGTTGTGTGGTATTGTTTGGCTGAAGTGTCCCTTCCTTTCCAGCAACCTTTAATTTTTCTGCAGAGGAGTTGGTTCTGAGGTCACCTCAATTCTCCTCCCAGGGGAAATTCAGACTATAAAAAGTCAACTTTCCTGTCCTTGTTTTGTTGTAAGCCGGCTTGCACTCTGAAAAAAACCCCCAAACTAACCATGCTTTTTGCATGTGGCCCAGATTGTGGGATCCAGCTTGTTGGAACTAACCCCCAGAGAAAACCCAGCCCTGCCACAGGCAGCAGAACGCTGGCTTTACTGTCCCAGTGTCCCAGAAAGACTCACTTCTGAACAGAGTTCTTGGGGAGGAAACTATCAGATTGCTTTTCCTGCAAGATCCCTGTGCTTTTTGATAGAGAGCTTGCACAGAGCTTCTGTAGGGATGGCTCCTTGAGTAATCTTTCTTCTCTTGGCTTGTTCTTGAAGTCAAAATGCTGCTGAGGAGGTGTTCCCCATCTTATGGCCGTGTTGGGGCTAAGCTCCACATTCCCACCTGTGCTGTCCCATTAAAATCTGGTCCATGCTCCCACCTTTCTCCCTGTCCCCTCTTCCTTTGCCAACCCTGTGTCTGCACTTCCACCCCACTGAGACAAGCCGGGCTGGGCCCAGGCTGCTGGAGGAGTTGGTTCCCCTTCAGATCAGGCAGTCCTAGGTAAGGAGGCGAGTTTTTCCCTGCAGCTGTTCCTCTCTGCCCGTGGTGGCCGGGCTGTGGCACTGCCAAGCCGGGCTGGCACGCGTCCCCGCGGCCCTGGCGCTGCCCGGCACCTGCGCGGGGCATTTCATTCAGGGATTTTTATCAGAGCCCGAGAGCCGTGAGCGCGGCGTCCACGGGCGAGATGCTATTTACAGTTTGGATGTGGAAGGCTTAAAATATTAATGATTTGAAAATGTAATTGTAGATCTCTTAAGCAGTCGAGGGGCTTGTGTTAAGTGCTAGCAATGCATTTCCCCGTTTAACGCACCATGCGATGTGTAATGCCTTTCCTTCCCATTTAGGCTTGCCCGTATTCCCGGTGTCTCCGCACATGAAGAGCCTTTCATCCACCAATGCAAACAGCAAAAGGCAGGCTCAGCCAAGCTGTACTCCAGCCTCGAGGTTGGCTGCCAAACAGCAGAAAATTAAAGAAAGCCGGAAGACAGATGGGCTGTACACAGACGAAGAGGAGGATTTCCAACATGCATCTCTGCTGCCGAAATACAGCGAGTGTGAGAAGCCATCAGGGAAACGTCAGTGTAAAACAAAACACTTGGCACTGCAGGAGAGGAGAAGGAGGTCATCTCTGACAGGGGATGACACCACAGATATCGAAAATGCTGAAGATAAGGTATCTTTATTTAGACTTAATTGTCCACCGGCCTCTGAGAAGGCAGAGTCAGCTCGCTTAAAACTAACGCACTGTCGTGCATGCAGGGTAGTGGGGATTGCGTTCAGATTTGCCTGTGGATGCTTTGCACATTTTGTGTTTGCTTTTCATAACCTTAGTTAAAGGCGCTGCTGCAGGGGTGAAGCATCTTGTGTTTAAAAGCTGTAGCGGGCCCTCCTTTAAAAATTAAATACGAGTAGGAGAGTGTAATTCCTCGCTGACAAAACGCAGTCCCATCACCGTACTGTGCAAACAAAGATAAAAAAACCCCCCCACCGTAATGGTTTTGACAGGTCGCGGTAACGAGGAAAGTCAGGAAGCGACCGGAGCCAACTTCGGACTGCGACTCCTCGCCCGCCAAGCCGTACGAGCAGAAGGCCTACGAGCGCCTGCAGCAGGCGCCCCCGCTGCTGCCCGCCCCGCAGCCGCTGCCCCTGGCCAGCCCGCCCCAGGACACCACCCCCAGCCGGCCCATGCCGCCCGAGGCGCGGCGCCTGATCGTCAACAAGAACGCGGGGGAGACGCTGCTGCAGCGGGCGGCACGCCTGGGCTATGAGGTAAGGCTCCCTCCGCGCCCTGTGGGATGAATTTATTATTATTGTTATTTTTTATTTTTTGAATTTCAAAAGTTGAAATCCTCTTTTCAGTTTTGTAGATGGAAATTCTGCGAATTGGCGGCTTTGGGTTGGGTTGTTGAAGCTCATAGCCGCCCCCCCCCCCCGTTCCCCCTGCTGCTTTCCCTTCCCGGGTGTGTGTGCGGGGTTTGCAGGCAGGTTGCTGTGGGAATGACTCCCCACCACTGCTGGGTCAGCTGGCAGGGATGCAGGGTGAGCAGCGTCCCGCGGGAATGAGCAAAGGGTAAAGTTTTATTGGTAACCCTCACTTCCCTTTAAATATAAACCATCTGCAAACCGAATCAATGCCTTTTTTTTTTTTTTTTTTTTTCCCTTCCAAGTAATCTTTATGGTGATCTTTAATGAGCTGTATGTTTTCTGCTTTTGTTGTTTGTGAAGAGCGTGTAGTTTAGAAGGGTTTTATTTTTGTTCTTCTCTCCAAGGAGTATCTGGTATGTGACACAGGATGTAGCACTTGGAGTGTCCTCTTGCATGATCAGACGCATCGTAGGAGCGCTCTGCATGCTTTATACTCAGCGTCTGGAGCTGCTTGGTGTAGCTGGAACAATGTTGTCTAATGAAAGGGGCCCCCTGTTGCTACAAAAATCAGAAACCGATGAATCCCTTAGCTGTGCCGTTTTGAAGCACGCTTTTATTGGGGAAATAGGGGCATGTAGGTATGAGCGCCGCCGCTCGATTGCGGATCTGGTGCAGAGGTGTTTCATTGCTGAGAGTGACTGCTGCCCTCGGCATGGCTGCGGGGTTTGCTGTGCTGCTGAGAGGGCTGCTTGGACCTTGGAGCTGGGCTTGAGCCCCACGTGGGAAGGTGGCATCAGCCCAGGTCCAGGTGGGGCCTGCCCAGCCTTGGGGATTTGCTGAAACCTTGAAATGCCCTTTGTATAGCTGGAGAGCTTTGTGTGGAGCAAGGCCTTGTCCAGCTCTGGAAGGCAGGGTTTATTGGAAAGGTTTTGTTTACCTTAGACAAAGGCTTCTTCTAACCCAGGGCACTTCAGCTCAGCTGGGAGAGGTGGTTGTTACAACAGTGCTGTGGTATTCTCCATAATTTGAGTGGTTTAATTTTCTGTGGGTCCAGAATCAAAATGTGTTGTTGTGGCATGTGCTCAAAGTTATTGGTGTGTATTTTCTTCCTGCATGGGGTCTGTCAGGGTGAGTTTGCTTGGGCACTTGGCTTTCTGTGCCCAGCACCTCTGCTGAGCTCAATGGGAGCAGCTCCCAAACTTAGTGGTGGGCTGACATCTTGCTCAAGCAGTGGCCCAGGGCTCTCCATTTGCTTTGATAACAGGAGCTCTCTGCTGTCAAATTGGCTGGTTGCAGAAAGCTGGGGATACCCAGGCTCACCAAGGTGTGGGTAACATTGTGTGCCACCATGCTTTCCCATTATCAGCTGGTTGGGGATTTTCATTTTCTGGCTTGAACTCACCCAAAAGTTCAAATGAGCACCATGTTTTTAATAGGCTTAACAGCTCGTTTGATTTGATTGTTTGGGTGGTGTTGACTGTGCAGCAGTTGGTTCTGTTGCTGGTGGAATGCAAGGCAGGGAAATAGCCCAGTTCATGCACCCCCAAACTGCTGCCAGAATCTGATGTTTTCTGTGTTTTTCAAGGCTCAGAGTGGTGGGTGGCTGTGCCACCCTGCCAGAGCTATGTTTGGCCCACGGTGCGCTGTGATAGTTTGATCATCCATGGAAGCTGCATAGCTGAGGGGTTGGTTTTTCTTGATAGTGATGAGACTACTGCAGTTAGTAGAAAGCTGGATTTCCTCTGCACCAAGAATGAGAATTGTCAAGAAGTAAGAAATTCCTCTATGTTAAAAAAAAATAAAAATCTGGATGAGTCAAGGTGATATGCTGGTCTGTGACCTCTGGCAAGCACGCAGGTCAGTTTTCTGCCACCCCTGTTAGCAGGGCAGCAACCTCTGGTGGGCACATGGGGGTTCCCCGGCGGCTGTGGTGGCAGCCCCGTGCCCTTTGCCAGCCGGGTGGCAGGGGAGGCAGACGGGTTTGCATCATCAGGGCCACGGCTTGCAGAGGGAGCCGAGTGCTGATTCAGGGCTGGGAGCTGGAAGCGGCTGGCACCGCAGGGCACCACCGAGCCCTGGCAGGAATGCTGGATTGCCCTGAGACCGGATGAGCTCGTGCCTGCCCTTGGCAGCCTGCCTGCCTTTGCAGCAGGGATGCCCTGAGGCTGTGCAGAGATCCCACTCCAAACCCTTCAGCACGCAGAGGTGCTGGCAGGCTGTGTGTATCACTCCTGGACCCGTGGGGAGCCCAAAGGCTGCGAGGCCATGAGCCTGTGTCCTGCTCTCAGTCCCACGGTGCAGATGTGCCCCTGATCACTGCAGGGAGCAGGACACAAGTGGATACCATTCTGTGTGTGAAGCTGACCCGAGCGTGAAATGTCGAAGGACAAGTGTGGCTTGTGTCTGGTCAGATAAATTGCAGGGCTGCAGCCAGCAAGGCTGCTTAAAGACAGTGCAGCAAATGGTCTTCAACCCTGGAAATCCCTGATGAAGCTGGTGGGAAGCTTTGCCTTTCCCTTCCGAGGTTTCTGCGCCAGGCCATGCTTCAGCAGGATGTTACCAGCCCATCCCGATGTATGGCCACTCTCAAATCCATTCTGCTTTCCCTATTTGAAACAAATGACTTGAGATAATGGTAGTCTTAAAACTGTAATTTACTTTTTGTGAAGAGGGAATTACAGGGAGCGTAGAGTCTTTTTTGGAAAAAAATTACAGAAGGCTTGTGTAATGAATTTGATGTGAGAGGAAACACTAGCTGTCTTTCTGCCTCGTGTTTCTTTTTGGTGTGTGTCTGGATGTGCTGGTTTTGGCTAGGGTAGGGTTAATTTTCTTCCCAGTGGCTGGTATGGGGCAGTGTTTTGGATTTGTGCTGAACACAGTGATGATAATATAGGGATGTTTTTGTTACTGCTGAGCAGGGCTTACATAGAACCAAGGTCTTTTCTGCTTTTCCTACTGCCACACTGGTGAGGAGACTTGGTGTGCATGGGGGGCTGGGAGGAGACACAGCCAGGACAGGTGACCCAACTGACCAAAGGGATATTCCAGACCATCTGACATCATGGCTCAGTGTATAAATTTGGGGGGGGAAAGGGGGAGACTCTGTTTTTCTCCCCAAGTCACTGATAAGCGGGATGGGGCCCTGCTCTCCCGGGGATGGCTGAACACCTGCCCAGCCATGGGAAGCAGTGAATGAATTCCTTGTTTTGCTTTGCTTGTGTGCATGGCTTTTGCTTTCCCTATTAAACTGTCTTTATCTCAGCCCACAAGTTTTCCACCTTTGACCCTTGTGAGTCTGATTCTCCCCCTGGTCCTGCTGGTGGGGGAGTGAGTGACTTGGCTGCCTGGGGCTTGGCTGCTGGCTTGGGTGAACCCATGACAGTGGACTTGGAAAGTTCCCTCATCCATTTGTTATTAAATCCTTCCTGGGAGGGCAGTGAAATTAGCAGAGTGTGTGGTGTGTGATGGGGCCTTTAAACACACTAAGGCAGGGCTTATCCAGGCACTGGGAGTTCCCAGTGTCACTGCCACAGGAGCAGGAGCTCCAGAGCACCATCCTGCCCCTGCACAGCTCCTGTAGTGCTCCTGCATCCTGCCCAGGAATGGACATCACTTCAGGGGTTTGGTGTGGAGCTGGGGGGAAGTGTTAAGACTCAGCATATAATGCCTGACCCCAAGGGCTGTGTTTTGAGGTTGGCTGTGGGGGAATAGTGCTTCTTGGGGTCTGGGGATGTTGACCTCTTCCCCTGGAAAAGGAGTACATAAGAAGGACAGCTCCTTGCATACGAGGATGGACCATGCATATTTGCATACTTAGACGGTGCTGTTTGCAGTTTGGCTAAGAAGCTGCAAGCAGCAGAGGTGGAGGTGTCTGCTTGTGTTCCAGTTGGACTCTTTGGATTAACTGTGAGTGATTTTCAGGATGCTGGTTTAAATAGAGCACCTGAACAGACATTAAATTGCCCTGTGGCACTCTCATAGCCTTCCCTGAGCCTTAGCGAGAAATGTGTGTGAAACCAAAAGTGTGTTTGTGGCACCACATGTTCCTGTGTTTGGCAATGGTGGCTAATTTTTTTGTAAATTGAATAAATCATGTTAAAAAAAGTTAATGAGGCATTTAATTAATTAACAATGTAGAGTTTTATGGTCTTTATGGTTACATTTTGTGGTTAATGACATTCTTCTTATAGCCTCTTAACACAGAATTGCCCGACAAAATTAGCTTTTTTGTCCGGCAGTATTCCACCCTAGGACGAGCCTTTCCTTCTTACAAAAATAGATAAAACGTCTTTTATTTTGAGTTGCAAAGTCTATTTTAAATGGTAACTGGATGCTAAAAGTGGTGCTGAGTGCAGCAACTGCTTCTGCTACCTATATCCATCTGCTGATTTGCCTGGCAGGGTGGTCTGATTTTGAAGGAAAATTCATACCTCAGGAGTATAATTTCGCACAGCCCTTTCTTACGGGCTTGAGCATGTGCAGGGTAAAGAGCATCTGTTCTGGACTGATTTTTGGCCTTTGGGCTGATTAGCAGGAGCATTCAGAGCCCCTGTTTGGTGAGAGGTGGGGCTGTGGGTGTCCTGGGTTAAACGAGTGGATGCATTGGGGTAGGTGGGTGCAACCCCCGTGGCAGGTGGAGGGGGATGCTCTGGAGCCTGGGATGGGCAGCTCATTAGCTCTCAGCTCTAGCCTGGTTGGTGAGGGCCTGCTAAAAGAGCAGCTTCATGCTGTATCCTGGATACCAGCTCTCGAGTCAGGTGTACCCAGAGCACAGATTGTTGCGGGCTTTCCGGTTTATTTTGAAACGGGAGGAATAAATGCACTGCGCCCGATGTCGTTTTATTCTTGTTTTGGCAAAACAAGCACTCGCCCCCTCCGTGCCGTATCTGGCTTTGCAAGGATGTCATTCAAATGCAAAATTAATGGTTTACCACTAATCTGGGAACGTGGGGGCTATTTTATGCATTGAACATCTCTTAGAAACGTGTTTTGTTTTGTTTTGCCTTCTTCTGCATCCGACACAAGTCGAGGAAGACTCTCACCATCCTAAATTCTCGGTTGAGTGATGGAGCAGTCATTGTTCCAAGGCTGCACGGCAGCGCAGAGCTGAGCCTGGCCCAGGCTCTGGAGCGTGGTGTATTTGACTGCAAGATGAATTGTGTTAAATTCACATGGCTTCCTGCGGCGCCGGGCTCGTTATTGGAACCTGGCGCCTGGCTTTACTCCTGCATGCTGAAAACTGGGGTGGGTGAAAATGGGATTTCCCCGATCTCGGTAGAGCCGGCCTGGTTTTTGTTTGCTGATAGCAAACCATCCTTTGTGTGTCTTAAATGTGTTTTGTTTCGGGTCATGCACTTTTTCTTTTTAAAATCAAACTGACGTTGGCTGTGCTGCTGTTGCACTTGCAGAATTTTTTGTCAAAAAAAATGTAGATGTAAGAGTAACAACCTTCCCACTGGCTTTATGTGTAGAAGTTCTCAGAAGTGGACATTGTGAGTTTTTTTGTCTGTGAAATTTTTATGTTCTCCCTCTGTGACAATTCCTGATGTTGGGGGTTACAGGGTCATGCAGGGCACGGAGCTCTCAGTGTCACTTTGCCCAAATTAGTCTGCTCAGGGAAGTCGTGCTCTCTGCTATGTCTCCTGAACAGACAGGACTGTCAACAGCTCCCCCTTTTATTTTCCTTTCGCCTGACCCGTCTCATAGAGGGTAACTCAGCATATCATAGGGATTTTGTCTTTAGCCTCCTTCCCCCCACTCTTCTCCTTCAAAGCAGAGAAACCTGCGCATTTACACAGCAAGAAAATAACTCGACGTTCATCTGTTTTCCTTGCCGTTTCCAGGAAGTGGTTCTGTATTGTTTGGAGAGCAAGGCGTGCGACGTGAATCATCGTGACAACGCGGGTTACTGTGCCCTGCACGAGGCCTGTGCCAGGGGCTGGCTGAGCATCGTGCGGCATCTCCTCGAGTACGGCGCCGACGTCAACTGCAGCGCCCAGGATGGAACCAGGTTAGCAGCACCCCCGGCCCGTCTCTGCCTCCCTTCCTTCTCCTGTAGCCTCCCCTTGTGCTGCCTTCCCAGCCTGAAAGGCTCAGAGCAGGTAACCTCTGCCTCCCTTCTCCTTTAGCCTCCCCTTGTGCTGCCTCCCCACCCTGACAGGCTCAGAGCAGGTAATCTCTGCCTCCCTTCCCTCTCCCTTAGCCTCCCCCTGTGCTGCCTCCCCACCCTGACAGGCTCAGAACAGGTAATCTCTGCCTCCCTTCCCTCTCCCTTAGCCTCCCCTTGTGCTGCCTCCCCACCCTGACAGGCTCAGAGCAGGTAATCTCTGCCTCCCTTCTCTCTCCCTTAGCCTCCCCCTGTGCTGCCTCCCCACCCTGACAGGCTCAGAGCAGGTAATCTCTGCCTCCCCTCCCTCTCCTGTAGCCTCCCCCTGTGCTGCCTCCCCACCCTGACAGGCTCAGAGCAGGTAACGCTGCCTCATTGCTGGTCAGGGCTGTGCAGGGCTCTGTGACCTCCTCTGCTCTCTGGTTAATAAAGCGCTGGGGACACGCTTCTGTTGTGACTCGAGTTCGGGGTAATTTCTTTCTTCTTCTGGGAATTTTAATAAGTTGTGCTTTGGTTGGTTTTTGTTAGTCGGTGGAATTGCCAGCTGCAGGGCAGGAAGGAGTGATACTTGAGCTGCAGCCCTGCTCGTGTGCCCTCCAGGTCCTTTGAGTTGTGCCAAAAGAGTGGAGTTTGCCTTGTTAGCAGGGTTACTTTTGAGAGCACTCCAGGCTTTTGTGGCGATCGGGTGTGCGAGTCCTGTATATGCTGTATAAAAATGTTGTTTGCTGAACTGTTAAACTATCTGCTCATTTGATATTTTGGATTTACTTTTTCTTTTTTTAAATCCCGAATTAGCCTTTTTTTTTAGTTTCCTTCACAGAACAGTAGCGGTGCTTTAGTTTCTGTGCTGGCAGAATAGATAGCGAGCTTTTCTTTTTTAGCTTTGAAGACAAAAAAAACATCCTGCTCCGGACCTTTTTTTTAAGCTTCTTGTGTATCTCCTAAAGCACCTCTTTGACCACCTCTGTGAGGCTGACCTTGGGGTAACTCGTCCTGAGCATATGCAGAGCGTTATTCAGTCTGTGCATTTTGGGGACAGGTCGCTTTGTATTCTGCGAATCTCCTGCAGCTTGTTATCTGAAATGGTTTATCGCCTTCCCTATCACCATCCAAATAGGCAGGGAGGTAAAATTAGCGTAACTAAGAGGCTGCTTCTTTTGTTTTTAAGCTCTTTATTTATTAACTTGGGAAGGGAGGAGTCAGGAAAACAAAAAGAGGTCTGGATAGGATGGTCCATTAAAAGTTCATGATGGCCCATTGTTCCCGGCCCATCACCAGCCCATCACAGCCCAAAGGAAAGCTTTTCGGAGAAACATTAAAACCCCGACTGGATTGTCAGATTCCTCCTCTGTCGCCCGTGTCTTTGTAAGAGTTCTGAGCTCTCCGGGCTGACAAACAGCCTGGCATTTTCTGCTGCCTTCAGCTTTAATACGTGACCTGTGCAACAGCGGTGAGTTACCGTAAAAAGAATCCTAAATTATTTTTGTCTCACTCGCTGGAATAACCTATATAGAAAATGATCCCTGGGAAGTGTCTGAGCAGTCTTAATCATCCGCCAGTTCAGAGTCCACCTTTGATTTCTAGTCACAGACGGAGCTGATTTTCAAGAAAGAAACTTGGCCAGGGTACCCTGAAAAGTTGTTTTTGGGAAAATGGATTTTAGAAATGAACATAATGATGATCTGATCATAGATGGTAATGTCAGAACTCAGCATGCTGTTGCCTCTCTTTTCTGAGGGCACGCTTACTTTCCATTTGGAAAGCTGCCCAACAGACAGCAAGAATCCAAAACATAACTAATATACAGAGGGAAGATGGTCTGAGTTGGGCAGGACAGAGAGCAGAAGCTTCTGTAAGGAACTTTGGATCTGTGTAATGCACTGCCTTTTGGCAGGATCAGACTTCTCTGTCTCTGTAGAGTAAGGCAGGACATTCATAAGACAAGCCCCATTTCTCTCTTGAAAGTTTTTTTCCTTTAACTTTTAGGAGGAAAGATGTGTCAGTCTTCCTCAGCTGTGTTGCTTTTAAAATTGAATTCCAGAACATGTTCAACCCTTAGAAATACAGTAAAGTCTTAAAAAGAACAATAAAAAAACCCAAAACAAAACCCAAAAAGCGCACCTTCAAAGACTTGTCCTTCTCTCCTGCTTTTTTAATGACTCTGAATATGCTTTTTATTTCCCCCTCTGCCACCTCACTTATCCAAGGGTACTTTGGGTTGTGCTGTGGGAGCTCTGAAGCCTGCAGACAGTGGATGTGTGTAGTTCTGTGCAGCCTGTTGATGTAAAGCAGCAGAGAGGAGTGATGTAACTGTGATGCAGCTGCGTGTGCTGTGTGAGCGCAGCTGTGGTGCTGAGGCAGCTTGGGGGGTCACCTGGAGCTCTGGGCTCCGTTCCTTGCTGCCTCTGCCATCGGCTTTCTGGAGGACACTCTGAAAAGTTGTGGCCGGTGAGGATGTGGCTTTGGTCTGTACAGGATGTCCGTGTGAATGTGAAGGATGCAGGGAAGTTCTGTGAGGTCTGTGCACCTCTGAAGTGCTGCGGGTGCTCCGATCAACGTGCTGCCTTTGCCATGTGTGTGTTTTGGGATGGGGCAGGCGCTCAGCCTCTGGTTCCTGGTAGTATCCCGTGAAGCCAGAAACAAAGAAGCGCCAGACTGGTGTAGGGGCAAGGAGAAGACAGTGTTTGGGGCTGTAGGAATAGGGCAGTCCTTCCCTTCACCCCAGCTCGGCACAGGATGTCCCTCTCTGCCCTATTCACAGCACATCTGGCCGGGCTAAATGTGGTAGGTCTTGGATGTTTTTCCCCTTCAACTCTATGCTGATAGACCACATGCAGTGCCTGCAGACCCTGAATACACAAGCACTCTGCTGCTCAATTAGTGCCTAATCAAAGATTATTGTAGAACCCGGAGATCTTTAAGACCTGTCTCCGAGGTGCTGCAGTCACTGAGGGCTCTTAATCGTCTTACCTATAAATAATAATAGACCGTGCTTAAGAGGTGAGAGCTTCCCTTCCCTGACAGGACCCGGGTGAGTGCAGTAGCCCGGCTAGGGGTGTTGGAGCTGACACTAGCAAGGCTGTGTGCCGCGTGTCTTTGGCCTTATCTCGCCGTTCTTCTCCTCTTACCTCTGCAGCTGAACCTGTGCCATTACAGAAACAAAGCCACATGCCAAAAATACAGACGTCCCCTGCCTGTTATAGCGAGGGCTCCACGTTGCTTCGGAGTTCGCTGGCTAGATTCTCTCTCCGCAGCCAGCTCTGCTGTGTATCCTTCCCGCTGGCAGCTGATGAGCTCAGCCTTTTTTTTTTTTTTTTTTAATTTTTTTTTTTTTTCCCTGCGAGGACCATGCCAAGATGGCTCTCTTCCTGTGTCCTTTCAGCTGGTCTTGGCAGAGCCCTACCTTCCAGCAGCTAATTGCGTTAAAGGAGAGTCAGCCTGCGTAGCTGCCCTCCTGCCACTCGTGCCTTGCCCCTTCCGTGGGGCAGCCTTGCGCAACGGAGCGCAGGGAAACAAAAACAAAACGCCAAAACGTGGCATCGCTGGGCGAGCTGCAGGACCTCTCACTGCAGTGAGGAGAGTTCTGGTGGTGCCTGAAAGGCGGAGAGCAAACCCTGGCTGGTCTAAATAGTTTATAATTTTGGTGGTGGAATGATAAACCCCCAGTGAAATGTTTTCCTAGCTCTCGTGGCAGTAAAAATAGTAGGAGGATCTCGGCGGTACACAAGAGAGGGTTGAGATGTGTGTCTTTTGTAGGATATTGCAGCTCTCGAATGTCCCTGGATCCTTCTGGGGCCTTTTGAAGGGTTTGTTTTAGAAACGAGCTGTGCTACGTTTACTGTACCATTAGGGATAGAGAGTGTTTATTTCCACGATGCTCAGGGTGGAAGAGATTGTATGGCAAAGCAGCCCAGGAGAGGACTCCCAGGGATCTTCTTTTATTTTCACATCTGAAAAAGTTGCCTATTCCAGTAGTTGCTTTTGCATCCTACAAAGAGGATGGTTAAACTCTGCCAAGACTGAAGAATACTCCCTCCTCTGCTGGCCCTGCTGGGAGAAGCAAACAAATAGCTGTGCCTTTGCATGGTTCCGCTCGCGAGCTTGCCAAGAAGCTGTTCTAGCCAGTAAAAGAGTCTGTCAGTGCTCTGTTTTGGCCTTTTCTCCCTTAACTTATCTATGGGGAATCTCCTTCTCTCCCCACCCCCACCCCATCCCCGCCAGTGTTTTCTTTCCTTCCTTCTATTTATTGTTCTTCCTCCTTCCGCACCGCTTTACTACGCCTTTCCTTCCCCATGCCTCTATAAATTCCCCTCTCATGCCCAGGCAGCCTCCCTGTGTACTCTGAGATGACAAATCTGGTTCTGCTGCCTCTGTCTGCAGCACCACGTTGGGCTTGGTGACATGTAGAAGGGCAGAAGGAGGTTCCATCACAGGGTTACAGCCCACGTGCTGCGATTTTTCCTTCCTGGGGAATGCCCAGGCACCCTTTAATAAACTCGTCTGAGTGTCGTTAAATCAATTGAAACACTGGGCGGTGATTTAGATGCTGTTTTTAATAAGTTAAGGGATCATCTTGAATTCATTACTGCTTCAAAAGCCACTTAGGTAAGTCAGTTTAAAAAAAACCCCAAACGCAAACAAGAAAACCCGCAAACCAGTAATCCCACAACACTCCTCAACCCCCTCCCAAAACCAGAAAATCGTAATTCTGAGATAAAATTTTAAAAAAAAACAGTTCAAAATTAAAGACTCCAGTAAATCGAGGGAGTGGGGGAGAAAGAGCATTCCCAGCAGTTGGCAACAGCTGTAATGCTGATCTGCTCCTGGTGCCTCCTGTTGCCAGACTTTCAGCCAGGGATGCTTCATGCCCAGTGGGGGACAGGAGGGTTTGCAGCAAGGCTGACCTTTCCTGCTGTGGATGCTCAGAGTGCCATGACCCAGCAGCTCAGGCCTCAGATGCTTGCTGACAGCAAGAAACACCCGATACTTCTGCAGCCTCCGTGGCAGCACCTCTGTTATTTGTTGCCTCCTGCTTGGTGTCACCTGGGATGTGACAGTGTGATGTAGCACTGACCAGGTCCTGGATGCGATGCTTCCCTGTGGGGAAGCACTGAGTGCTGAGGTGGAGGTGGGAGGGTGAGACTTGCACGGGAATCCTGGGAATGCTGGCTCCTCCAACACTGTCTGTCCCAAAGGCATCAGTTTGAGAGACTTTTTTTTTTTAGAGACATTCCCTCAGAAACTGAGAAGGGATATCCTGACCCTTTGCTGGTGATCCTCACGGACCTCTCTGGTCTTAAAATGTGAAGGTGGCTTTCCAAAGAGTGCTGTGTTGGGCTTTGTGCATGTGTGCTCTCTGCTGCTAAGGGTCTGAGGGTTGGCACAGGCTGGACTGAGGACTGTGCTCAGCAGCTCGAGGACCACCTGCCTCCTCACTCTGTTGGTGGCGTGGGGTGTCTGAGAGGCAGGCAGCATGGGATAAGCCCTCTTTCTGTAGGGAACAAACCACCAAGTCCCCAGATGCACCTCCTCAAGTCAGTGCATTGTGCACATGTCAAAACTGATATGACATGCAGCTTTCCAGCAGAGTTGGGCGCAAGCAAGAACCCTTCACATGTAGTGGATGTTAGTAACTCTAAGTCACAGCCTACTGGAAAGTGCTTGGAGTAAATACATCTGGAACATCTTTTTGAGACGTATCAGAGTCACCCTCCTCCCCCTCCTGCCAGCAGTGCTGTGTGATCGATAGAAAGACGGTGGTGTGCCATCCTCTTCTGACTGATTTGATCCTCCCCTCCTCTGTCCTGAGCTTTTGTGGATGCCAGGTCACGCCAAAGCCGTGGTGACATCCAGGGGACATTGCCCTGTGAGGGGGGAGTGCTGGGCTGTGACCTCTTGGCAGGAGGGAGTTGAAGCCCTGGTTGTCAGCCCAGCGTTGCTTGGCAGATCGGGAGAGGGAGCGGAGAGGTTCACTTGGCTCTGCTTCCAGATGACTTCCCGTGGTAAGACCATGGGGAAAGCTTTCCAGGAAGGCACTGTGTGATCCTGGTTGAAGTCCTTCCTTGCATTTTTGTACAATCTCCCTGAGAGCTTGGAAGCCTTGTTGGGGGACAGCAGTGTTGACAGCCCAAAGGAGGAGTGTTGTGCTGAGTTGGGCTGCCACGATCACTGCCCACGCGTTGGACTCTGCTTTTAGTTCCCTGCTCTTGCTGTCTAAGGAAAAGATGGGACTTTAACACATCTTCATTAGTCTGAAGGGTAATATGTTCTACTTCCAGACAACTCCCCGTTACGTATAATCAATTTTAAAGGCAAAAGTTAATGCGATTTATAATTAGCGATAAGGAATTCTAAACCTGGAATTGCAGGCCTGTGTATTAATGAATAATCCTTCTGAAGGCTCACAAAATCTATGTCTGAGCTCATATGGATTGCTCATGCCGCATGAAATGCGTTAATTTCTGGGTGGACTACACTTAAAATACCATGTTTTTCTATTCTCTGATTAGAAGGGTTGAATTGTGCTGCAAATACATTCACAAGTACTGTTTAAAGAGGATGTGCAGCGTGGAAGTTTAATTCCTAGCAAATTTTCATAACTTATTTCTGTGTACATAATTTAGGAGCTTCGGGTAACTGATTTCCCTGCTTGCCCAGGGGCAGGCTGAACGAGCCTTGCTCCACAACACGCTGTTAAATTGGCAGAGATTTGGAACGGTAGAGCGGCTTGCAGCAAAATGATGTTTGTGAGGCTTCACACAAACTCCTGCTCTCTGTTACTGCGGTGTAATTATTTTACTGTCCCTTGAAAATGTGTACAGCAAGGAGCAGACGTAACAGAAATATGTGCCCTGAGCAGTCTGACTGAAGACAGGAGGGGAGGGGAATGATGTGCAAGTAAAACCGACAATGAGATGATTGACGGCTGTATTAATAGAGTTACTTTCTATAAATAACTTTGATCTACAGTCAGAAGTTTCTTGTCAGAAGCATTTGCATAACACTGTTGAGTCAAAAAGTAACGCCGTGGTTTTTCTTTCATTTCACGCCAGACCGATCCACGACGCGGTGGAAAACGACCACTTGGAAATCGTCCGCCTGCTACTGTCCTATGGTGCTGATCCCACACTTGCAACCTACTCTGGGAGGACCATTGTGAAAATGACCCACAGTGAGCTCATGGAGACCTTCCTCACAGGTCTGTGCCCACGCTGCCTGGGGCTTTCTGGTCCTGGCAGATGGGGGCTTGTTCCCCTGTCCCCCCAAAATCCCTCCTGCCTGGCAGGAGTGACTTCATGCCAAGGAGCCTTTACTGGGCTGCAGTAAAGCTCCCTCTTTGCCTGCAAAAACCCAGAGGTTGCATGTGGGAAGCACAGCCATGCTTGGGGGCTCCTTCTAATTGAAACTCTTAATAAGTCATAAGGATTATTCCACTGTCAGATTTGATAGGTGGGTAGGAGGTCAGCGGGCTGTTTCGGTGCCTTCAGTTTTCTGCTTGAAATGAAAATAAGAAACTTGCCAATTCAAATAGTTGTTTGTTAAACACACTTATGTTTTCCCATGGTCTTGCTTTTTATCTTAGACTATTTTTGGTTTTGCCAGTTCTGCCTTATTTTATATCTGAAATACTGTAAAAATACATTAAAGGCTCTTGTCTTTAAACATACCCATGTTGTAACGTGGTTTTAGGATTTTTTTTTTCCTCTTAGTTTTGGATGAAGACACTGGCATCCCCTAACAACTTACCTCTGAGCACGTTTGCAGTGTTCATAGTCCATGAGTTTTAAGTACTCATCTGTTTACCTGTTTAAATGGTGCAATACAGAAGGCACACAGGTGTTTCAGGACTCCAGTAAAGTCCTGTATCTTTGACTTCCTAGCATCCTGAATCCCAGTATCTTTTCACCAGTTCAGCTTGTAAATCTCCTAAATTATATCTCTAGAAAAGAACCAAATGTTCTGAACGTACCTCTGTGGAAAAACCTTTTTCATCAGTGTATTTGAGGTCACAGTTTCACCCCCAAATTGGTGTCCAGAATAATTGTGAAGGCCAAAAAATGTGGTACACCCCATCTCCACAAAAATAAGATACTTAAGCTCTCAGTACCTGAAGCTTAAGGTTGGGTCTGTCCCTTTTAGACCTTAGGTGATTATTTGATGGGGTGGGTCATTATTTGATGTGGGGGAATGGTGTATATATGCTGTTGTTTGTAGCATGTGTGCCAGGAATATGGTGTGGGATTTTTTGAGGGAAGGCATGGAGGGCGCGTGTTGAGGCTCCGTGACGCGCCGTCTCCTAACTTGCCAGCTTTTTGTTCTCATCAGTATGTTTTTGTTGTTGTTTTTTCCTCTCCAGAGTATTTAACTGACCTGCAAGGTCGAAGTGTTGATGACCCTGGTTTGTACTGGGATTTCTATGGCAGCTCTGTGTGCGGTGAGCAAATGTTGCCCTTTATTTCTTTGTATGCAGAGACTTTAAAAACGTGGGGGTGGGGGCTGTTTTGTTGTGGTGGAGGAAGCTGGGAAGGAAGCAAACTGATTTTGTTTACAGATCACGTTATTGGGGGAAAAAAGCAAGATCTGCAACAGTCTTTTCATTGCTGACTTAGCACCTTTATTCAATTTTATTTAGATCCAAAGATGAATCTGGATTTGATGTCTTGGCAAATCCTCCTGGCCCAGGTGATGAAGATGAAGATGGCTTTAGCGATGTGTTTGAATTTGAATTTTTGGATGAGCCTCCCTTACCGTGTTACAACATTCAAGTGTGTCTCTCTCAGGGGTAAGAACAAATACAAATTTTGGGGTAAAAACAGCTGGGATGATCTGCTTGGGTTGGTGGCAGTTTGTGTTGGTGGGGAAAAGTGTTTGTATTTATGTAACATAAATATGAGAGATCAATACTGTAACTGCTGGGGGTGTTTTTGGAAATAAACTAACAGGAGGTGAGAGGGGAAAAGGTTGTTTGTCAGGGCTAAGTTTTTACTGCCATATTCCCCAGAGGGAAAAGTGACATTTGAACACAAATTCCTTTCCTCATCCCAGATGGGCATCTTGTTTATAACTTTCCAAAATAGGAGTGCTTCTAGCACTTAAATTTGGGTATCATGCTTGTAAGGTGTAAATTGTATTTCATGGGCTTTTCTGTTCTGCTGCTGAGTGGACACGCTTTTGTGGATGACAAAATGACACCATTACTGCTTTTCTAGACTTTGTAGCAAAACTGGTTTAAAGCTCTGAATTGGAACAAACAAATAAGTGTCTTAGGGAAGATTCTGTGATGCTTAATAATAAGCAAAGACCTGGAAAGTTGTATTGTCTATTGTATTCACAATATAAATTAGATTGGTAAATGACTGTTGTTTACAATTTGCACCAATTTTGGTGACAGCTAGTTTTAAATATTGATCATGCAGGAGTGTGGGTTTTAGTATGTTTTTGTTACGTGGGTGATGGATCTAACTTAATTCCCTGAAGTGGACAAGTACAAAGATTGAATTTTAAAACTGTGTTGTTTATCTGACAAAAAACCAACTTACTGTTGACCTCTGTTTAATGTTGGCATCTCTGGAAGTCAGGAGTGCTGAATTTTGTGGTTGTAACTATAAGCCATCTCCTTATTTGTGAAATGAAAGTTGGGATTAGATGGGCTAACCTTTAGGTTGGGAATCCTGAGCTAGGATGGCTGCTGGCCCATATGGACACTGAGGAGCCCAGGTTTTACAGGTTCCCAGTGCCCCTGCATGCCTGCATCCTTCCTTCCCAAAGCTGCAGGTAGCAGTACTCTAAATAAATACACACCTGCTCATCTGTTACATTGGACCCCTGAGCGACAGCCCTGATTTCAGAGGGATTGTTTGTGGGTGAGGGACCAGGGAGGGTCTGTCACAGGGCGATGTGGGGAAGAGTCAGGAGTCCTGTCACTTACTGTCAGTTACTGGAGCCTCTCTCTCCTTGGCTTCTGCAGACCACGGAACTGGCTGCTGCTCTCGGACGTGGTGAAGCGGCTAAAGATGTCATCTCGCATCTTCCGCTGCAACTTCCCCAACCTGGAGGTCGTCACCATCACGGAGGCAGAGTTCTACAAACAGACTTCCCTCAGCCAGCTGTTCTCTTGTGCTACGGACCTCGAAGCTTTTAACCCGGAGAGCAAAGAGCTCTTGGACTTGGTGGAGTTCACGAGCGAGCTCAAGACTCTGCTGGGCTCCGAGCTTCACTGGTTGCATCCGCACGAGGACCCTCCCTTCGACATCCTCTGGTGAACCGTCAGGCCCTTTAATGTACAGCGCTCTATACAGTCACTTCTTTATGTATATGTGTTCAAATGAAATTGTTTCTGTAAAGAAAGGACACTATTAAATATGAAAATATCTTTTCCTTTATATAAGAGATCTGAACTCCAGTTGGATGGATTTTGGAAGAATTTTTTTTTAACTTCAATCAGTTTTTACGGAAATTGTTATATAATGTTTCTTTAAATGCACACAGGCTTTGGGATAAGTTTGTTATTACTCGGAACACATGTTTTTTTTTTAAAGAACACACCCACACACATTGACTTTGTTTCATACAAAGCACTGATTACACAGAACATACTTTTTCTAGGTGATGTGATCAAAGTCGTGTGGCTCGTTTGGGAGATAGGATTCGGTAAGGCACTTGGTGATATTATTTTCGTTTTTTTTGTTTACAGAATTACCTGCTTTGGCCAGGTAAGCACTATTGAATATAATTCAATAGTTTGTAATATAAATTAAACCATATCCATACGCATCAACTAATTGTAAGAACTTTTATATCCTAATTTAAAAGCTGTGAAATTTAGTTTTCACACATCAAACCGGATTGTTTATATATGTTTAAACATTTTATGCTCTTTATTTAAAGAAGACTTTGAACTATTTTTTCTGTACCTTGTAAAATATTGAAAAACTAACATATGTTGAAGTTGCTTGAAACTGTACATAAACTAAATTTTCTGAATTGTGTGTTTATGTTTGAGATCTGTGTTTTAACTTTGTAAGTAAATCTTCTGCCTTTGTATTTATATTTTACAAAAATTTTCTTAAAGGCAATAAAACTGTTGAGAAATGAAGAGGCTAAAGTGACTCCCGTGAACTCCGTGCCTGGTTGTGACATGAGCTTCATCTCATTAATGTTTATGAAAGGAAGGTGTAGTTTCCAAAGTGGGACAGGGCTGGTAGAGGTGCAGGCAAGCAGCTGATGAAATTTGGGGTACAGTCTTTATTGGCTTTCTAAATTCCATGTTGCAAGAAAACGTTATGTGGGTGCTTTTGGTGGGACAAGGGTTTAAAAGCGTTTACAATACCTTCTACACCGTCTTGGTTAAAGGATTGTGGATAGGTTCAATCATTTTCCCTCCTTCGACATCCTTTTAATTTCAATTGGCTAAATTCTTTTTTCAGTAGAGTCTGCAGAGTGGAGGAAAACAGTACCATGGGAAATGCTTTAATTTTAATGTGGAGCATTCAACCTGTGAGCACATTTTGGGAGGATTTAAAGGGACAGTGACCAGAATGTCACTTCTGCTCAGCTTTGGAACTTGTGTCTAAGAGGCTGGGCTCCCTGGGCTTGGGCAGACCCTCTCTCCTTTCCCCTTATGGAAGGAAATTCTTGCTGTGAACTCCTGAGATTTAATTTGGGGCTGTTATTAAGAGTAGAATGTCTTATGATCGCCAGTTGCCACTGAGGTGTTTAAATTGAGCTGCTCTTCTGATGGGGGGCCAGGACCACACCCAAAGGGTCTTAAGCAGAGCACCTGGTCAGTCTGGGAAAAGCACCTGGGAAGAAGTTTCTCCATTGTCCTGAAGGCTGAGGGTAAGGGAGAACAGTGCTTCATTTCTGAAGGTGCCCTGGAAGGGAACACTCAGAGCTGCTGCCTCTCGTGGTGTGCTGCCTGAGTCTTCTGCCAAACATTTGTACTGTGTGGCTTGACAGTGGGGCTGCTCCTGTGGGTAAGGTGGTTTTGTAGCTGAGCCAAGAGGTGAGAGAAAGGTCCAAAAGCTGTCTGCTGCAGGACACCAAAGTCTCATTTCTGCACAGGACAAGGAATTTTTAGTCTTAACACATCTACCAACCTCCTTTTTCCAGACTTGGGCTAAGGGGGACGATGGTCTCTCCTGCACAGCTTTTATGTGCATGCTGGATTTTCTTTTCAAACAGTCTCCAGCTTTTCAAGGAGCTGAAACACACACATCCCCACTCTCCAGTGCCATCTGCTTTCACCCCTTGAGTTTCCCAGAAAGAAGAGGGCCAGAACATGTAAGGCAAGGGAGAACATTGTTACGGACACCTTTATCTGATCAGCTGTGTAATGCTTGGATGGCTGGAGCTGGGTGTAAATCAGCTTCCTGCCACTTCCCGGGGTGTGTGGCAGACACCTCATTTCTCCCCAGCCCCTCGGGCAAACAAAGGATTGACAGGGCTTCCTCTTTCGGCCAGCTCCTCTTCAAAGAATCCCCAGCACGCGTTCCCCGAGCATCTCTGCTGAGTCAGCTCTCCCTGCCTCCCCCGGGCAGGGCTGGCCCTTCTCCTGCTGCCTCCTGCCCGCTGCTCAATACAGTCACAGCCTCATGCCGCTGCAATGCCGGCGGGTGTGCCTGCCCCAGGCGCCTGTGCTCTAAAAATAGGGTCATGGCAGGGAACACCTGATCCCGGCGCTGTCCCTGGACATGACACAACCCTTCCACACTCTGGGATGGACTTTTTTAAAGGGACATCGCTGTGTGAGGGAGCTTCAGGGAGCACAGAGGGTTCAAGCAGGAGGGGGCACGAGCCTGGCTTGGCTGCCGCTGTGCTGGGTGGTTTGGGAGAGATTGTCACAGGAGAGGCTGGATGCAGGTGTAGTTTTGCAGGAGGCAAGCCCAGGGGAGATTTACCTTGGGAGAGGAGAGATGGCAGTGTGCCAGGGCTGAAGGTGCTGACAGCGAGTGTGGGCAAAGGAGTGAAACACTGGCCAGCACCGGGACTGTCTGCATCCTGCAGGGCACAGAGCTGGGACTGGGAGAGCTCCAGCCAGCCTGGGGGCTGTGTTCAGCAGTTCAGCTTCTGATCTCACACTGCTCTCCTTTAGAGCGCTTTTCCTGTGCATCCTCCGTGGGCCAAACATGCTTGCTTCCCACTGCTGGCTTTGCTCCAGGTTAATAAAAAAATGAGGAAATGGAAACGCAGCCTTTGGGGATGGTAAAACCTTGCTGATCCTGTTTCTTGCCTTCTGCGAGGTGAAAGCCTGGTATTGAGGCTGTTGGGGGCAAAGCCAAGGTGTTCCCTTGAATTTCCCCTGCTTACCACTTGGATTTGCCTGGCTGGGAGTCTGTGCTGCCCTGTGGAGGTGTTGGACAGCCACTGGTGCAATAGGGAAAAACCCTATTTCCAGCTAGAGCAGGAAGATGAGCCTGGCTTCAAAGAGGTTCCTTTGCAAAACCCTTACTTATTGCTAGCTGGGAAATCCCAGGGAATACCCAGTTCCAGGCTGGCTGCCTGGCAGGGAGGCTAAGGGGGAGCCACAGCACAGGCAGTGCTGGGAAGTTTCCTCTGAGATAAGCCATGCTGCTGAGGAAAATATTGAACACCTCCTTTGCCTTCCTGCCTTACCCAAGGGTTCTGCAGAGTGGGGTCAGCCCTGGGGGTTTCCTGTTTGGGTCATTTCTCCCTCCAGCCACTCTTCTCATTTCTTCTGCTTTGCTGTGGTGTCTGAGCTGCAGTCTTGTGCCAGAGGCACTGATGCAGTGAGTGGCAAGCAGGGTCAGAGGAAGGGTGGATGTGGTCCTTGGGCATCTGGCTTAGTGGTGGACTTGACAGTGCTGGGTTAACATTTGGACTTGATGATCTTGGAGGTCTTTTCCAACCTTAATGATTCTATGATTTTAGTTAGCAGGAGCAGAATGGAAGTTATTTCAAAGACTGCTCCCAGGGATTAAGAAGCTCACTCCATGAATCAAAAGAGTTTAAACCTGACTCCTCCCTTAATTTCTGTGCTGAATAATGAAACTATAGCTGAGACCCATCATTTGAGCATTAATGTATCAGAGAGTGGTAAGTGCAGGCAGCTGCCATTCCCAGGCTCTGTGGGGCTGCTGGTAAACATTCAGCATCATCAGTTTGCACAGGGAAAAAGACACACATTATTGCTTTGAACTTGCACAGATCCAAGGTAAGTGGAAAAACAGCATTTTATCTGCTTAAATTTTTTTTTTTTTGCAGAATATATTTTCATTTCAGTATGAGGCCAGTGGTGGTAGGAGAAGCACCACAAGGCAGAAGAGTTGAATGCCGTAATTGTGAAGACGTAGATCTTTTCTCAGTGTGCTCATTCACCGTTGCATTGCTGCTAGGAGGAGGAGCAGAAGAAGGTGACAGGAATCCAAGTTTCACTTGGAGCAGTGTCAGGGACAAAAATCTCCAAAGAGACCTGAAGAAGGTGAAGTTTTAAGTATCCCACCATGATGTCTACCTGCACCAGTCCTGCTAGTTCTGCATTGCACCCATTAATGTGGTTTGCATGGGTTCCCCCATTGCACAGTGAGGAGGCTGTTTTCCTGCCAGTGAAGTGTGGTGGATCCTTAGCAGCAGCACTGCCTCCTGCCCTCGGGGGGAAGAGAGCCATTGCCTGTTTCTGGTTTGCCAGCCCAGAAGAAAACCCCATCCACGCCATGTGCACATTTTCCTCCAGCAGACTGACGTGACTGTAGATGGTTGCTCTCTTGAGCCAGGTAGGAACCACAAATCTGTCACTAAATAGATTTTCCTTTTGTTGTCACATTAATTTGCAACTCATTAATAGTGACAGCAGTGAGGTACTGCACGGATGCAGATTTGCATATTCATGGTTAACTTATTATTAAACAAATAAGATTTCCCTAGCTTAGGGAAAGTACCAGAGTAATGCCACATTGTGCATTATAACAGCCTGAATGTTTTATTTTCTTCTTAATATGTTAATAGATGCAAGGGGAGCTCTTTTTTTTTAAGTAAATGTGCATCTATAAAATAATGTGTAATTTAAAATATCACAATTGTTTAAATAATAATCTATTAACAAACCTGCCAATAATTGAGCACAAATACCTATTTAATGTACAAATCAATTAATCAATTCTAAATGCTGGCTTTGTTGCCTGATGACCGTAACACAGGCAGTGCCAGCAAGGCACAACCAAGGGCTCTGTTGGTTGGGTGACCCAGGGGTGGGGAGCTGATCCCCTGTTTTATGGTTTGTTACAGTCAAATTGCTTGGTTTTCACAGTGGCTTTTGTTTCGTCTCCCCAGAGGAGTGGTGGGAGAGCAAGTGAAGACTGAGCTTGCTGTGGTACCCACTGCCACCCTCTTGTCCTGCGGGGCATGGCTGAGGGAAACGTGGCCATCTCAGCTCTGCAGGGACCTCCCTGCTCCCTCTTTCCTGGATGTACCACCTGGATGTACCACCCAGACACCAGCTTGGGCTCAGCCCTGGTGCAGAGGAGGGCAGAGCTCTGCCCCCAGCACGGTGGGTGGGCAGTGGGCAGCAAACTCCCCTGGCACCGTGGGCTTCTTCCCCTGTGCTGAAGTACCCGTGGTGAAAAGCCCTTGGAATTCAACAGGCACTCAAAATCTGCAGGTGAGAGGAATGGGAGATGTGGAGCGTGGGGCTGTCCTGCAGGCAGGTGTTTTAATTCATTTGCTGCTGACAGCAAAGGTCCTTTTCCCTCAGAGTAGCACAGCTTTTTCTACTGGGCTATTCAAGACTATCCCGTCTCATTAGCACCCCCCTCTTCAGATCCCTACTGCCACATCCATATTTTTCATTCCATTCTGGCTCTTTAAAAATTTCTAGGGTAGTGGGCATAATTATGTGTGAGGAAACCAGCTGGTTATTGCAGTTCCCTTCAGTCCAGAAGTGAGGTTTTTTCCTGACCTGACTTTCCAGAGGCCTTTGACGGGGTTGCCTAACCACAAGATGCTGTTCTTACCCCATCCTGCTGTTTCCTTCTGAGTCACAAGCCACCCCCTTTGAACCACTGGCCCGTGCTCCCAGCCTCCCCAGGCTCTGGAGCTCCTGTTTCTGGCTAATTGCAAAGGGTGTACAGCCCTGAAGAGACACAGATAAAACCAAGGATGCTGAATTGCAGCCATAAGTCACCCCAGAGACTGCACCCCTGCAGGTGCAGAGCAGGGTGAGGCTGTTTTTGAAACCTGTGTACAGCAAGCTCAGAGCGCCCTTCTCCAACAGGGGATAATTTCATTTTCTGATGTGGGATCTGCTTTTATCTTCATCTCCTGGCTCGGGTCTTTCCTTGGCACAGTGAGGAGTGCCAGTGGGACTGCAGCCCGATTTCTGCTGCTCTGTGGCTGCAGGCTTTTCCACACACTGAGGATGTAGAGGGTTAGGCAACACATGTGGCAGACGCTCGTGATGTCAGAGACAGTGTTTAGTATTTGTAGCTGTCGAAATTTCAAGGAAAAAGCTACCTAATGAAAACCCTTTTCAAATATGCCATGGAACTCCTGTTTAAGTAAAGCCTACGTGAAGGCAAGTCCTGACAGGCCTCCTGAAATGAAAAGGGCAGATTATTTAACAGCTGATCAACACTAATAACCCTTGGCAAATACAGTATGCAAATGCAGAGCTGGAGCCAACATATGCCGAAGGGACTCTTCTGTGACAGCCTGGCCTGGCTGCTCTCAGACTGCCTCTGGTAACCACAGAGCCCAGCACTGGCAGTGGGGAGACCTGGGCTGCCACTGCCACGTGTCGTGTCTGTGGTCTGTGGGTGTAGAAGTTCCTCCACCACCACAGGAATTTAAAGGCCATTTGGTGTCTGACCACTCAGTGGGGCCCAGCTTGGGCTCCCTTGCTGAGGTGCTGGAACTGATGGCATAAAGCACCGAGGGAAACAACTCGTTTGAAGCTGGGTACCTTGTCTCCCCACTACATCTTAGGGTAAATATCACTTTTAAATATCTTTGTGACCTGACAGTCTACACAAATGTAATTCTTCTTTCTGAATTGGGCCAACCCTTGGGCAGTTAGCAAGGAATGGTGTTGGGTTTCCAGAGTGAGTTCATCCTTCTGTCCCCAAGATCCATGTCGTGAGGATGGCTTTGTATCTGCCTGGCTGCCCTGCACAACTCAGCTTCCCCAGCCCAGGGACCCAATCTGTGCTACCCACTGGCTGCTGTGAGCACCTGGGGATTTGAGACACCTCCCTGCAGGGCCAGCTCAGCACATGGCAGTGCTTGGGAGTGTCCCCACAGGGGCTGGATGCTCTCACTAAACCAGCAGACAGCAGCCACTCAGGGTGGGTGGGTACAGGTGGGACGGTACAGGGTGGGAGACCACCCATCCCCCTGCAAGGGAAGGAGGCAATGCTGCCTGGGTCTGGGAGCAGGGCAAGGGGTCAGGAGAGCCAGGGAAGTGTTGCCCTTTTGGTGGCAGTGTGGCATTACCTTGGCTCAGAAAGTTGGGTAAGCCTGTGCCTCCGAAACCTGGATGCTGTGCCCACCCGCCAGCTGGTGCTCCCAGCAGAGCCTAGTGACCAAACCTGCCCGGTCCCCAAGGGGTTACCTCTCCTGAAATGGCTGCCATGCCCAAAGAGATGGAGTGCCTTTGAGTACCGCTGTTTTCAAAGGCTCAGGAGCGAGCTTGATTAGCAAAATCAACAAAGAGATGCAAATAGGCTGCGGCAAAAAGGTGCTTTGTGAGGCTGGGAGTCGGGCCCCGGGTAGCGGGAAGCGGCGGCTCTGTGTGCTGGGAAGCACCGGGGAAGGGAGGGAGGGAGTGTTGTGTTATTCCGGGGAAGGCAGCGGCTCAGAGCAGCGCAGGGCTCTGTGGACACAGAGCAGCGTCTCTGCCTTCAAGGTTATTTAATAGTAAACAAGAGGGAAGGAGCCCGCTGCCGCCCAGGCGCTCTCAGGCTGCCTTGTGAGCACAGCAGCTGTGGCACAGGCAGTGCAGGCTGGGGGAATCCAGAAAACCCTTGCCCAGGATTATTTCTACAGCTGCAGATCGCCTCGAAAACACAGCCTCACGCTCAGCCCACGTCGGACTTGCCAGGGCTTCAAACGCCCCAGCAAGTTTCTAACAACGTGAAAGCCTCTCCTGCTCGGTGTTTGCTTTCACTTCACCTGCAGCAGCTCTGGGTGCTTCATGGGGCCCTCAGCTTTGCTTTAGAGGCAGAACAGCGTGAGTCAGCCCCAGCGCTGGAGGAGGAGGAGGATGAGGATGTGGAGGAGGAGGATTAGCAGAGCTGGCCTGCTCAGCAGCTGGTGCTGAATCACAGCAAGACAGCCCCAAGGACAGTCCCTCTCCTGCTGCCAGTGGCTCCCAAGTGCATGGAATGCAGTGTCCCAGGCAGTCTGTTTGTAAAGGCGTGAAGCAGTTTTTAAAATACACAACAGGGACTTCTGCGGGGCTTGGTCCTTTATAAAGTAAATTTCTTTGACGGGTTTATTTCTTTATCAGGTATTTGTCTAACCCCGTGACACTGAGAGACCTGTTTTCCTGGTACAAATGTTAAAATGTAAACTCCCAGAGATGTGGACTGTCACAACCAGTGTCCAAAATATCCTCACCCCTGTTCCTTGTTGAGTGTCCTGGCGTGACAGCAGGAGACCCCAGAGATGCTGGATAATCTGTGCTATGAGCACATCAGGAAAAGAGCCCCAGTAAGGGGACAGGAGACAGGCTGGCCCGTCCTGGCTGAGTGGCTGGTGGATTCAGGGGTTAAAACCAAGCCTTTTGCAGGCACTGCCTCCATCCAACAGGATGGAGAGATTAGAAACACCTAAAGTGCCTGAAGGTTTGCAGCACCACTGACTGATCAAATAAAAATATGTGAATCATAAATCAATGTAATTTAAAGCAGACTTATTTAGAAATTGAGATTGGGCACTAAGGGACTTATTCAAATCACTCTGGCTTGCCATTAACCACCCCCTGCAACTCCGTGCGCTCTCTTGGGGAAGGCGAGGTGGGGGTGCAGATGTGCTGCCTGGCGTTCAAATCGGAGCTGGGCAGGGAGCTGGGGCCGGGGAGGTGCCCGGGGTGGAGGAGGGACTCAGCTGCCTGCTCACCCCGGCCGCTGCCCGGCCCTGCTGGCCGCCGACAGATGACGGCCAGACGGCAGAGCAGGCTGCGCCGTGTGGCTGCAGGATGACACGAGGTGTCACACAGCCCAGCGTGTCAGGGACCACGGTCAGCCCCGGCAGGGACAGAGACTCCGGCCAGCGCCTTCCCTTGCTCACTGGGCTCAGCAGACAGCCCTGGCTGTGCTCCTGCCATCATTTGCCCCCTCCCCTCAGCACGCAGCAGTCCAACCGGGCATGCTGCAGTTGTGCAGTGTGTGTGTGTGTGTGTGTGTGTGTGTGTGTGTGCAGGGGGTGCTGGCTGCTTGTTCCCAGCCCCAGCTGTGCAGGAGATCCTGTTACCTGACCCAGAGCAGGAGCCAGGAGAGGGGAGGCTGGCTCTTGGCTCCCTCTTCCCGTCAGGCTTGCAGTCACCCTGCAAACACATTAGCTTTCCTAAAACGGCACCAGAGAGCTTGAACAGCAATACCACCGTGGCATTTATTAATTTTTTAGCATAGCTCTCCCCCCACCTCCACTGTGATTTGCATACCTGTTAATCCTCTTCCTGCTGCAATAATTCTGTGAAGGATAGGGAAATGATATCTGAGCAATAACTCCTTGACTCTGAAGCTGTGGAACCCTGTGTGCCATCCTGATCAGAGCAGGGACTTCCAGTGAGTGGAAGCAGGAGGTTTGACCTCATAAGAGATGCAGCTCACCTACAAGACCCAAGGAAAGCTGTCCATCCCGAGTATGTGGAACCCAGCTCTGCCATTCCCAAATGGCTCTGCTCCCATATTCCTCCAGGAGAGCCCCTGCCCTTGGCAATATTTTGCCTTCAGAAAATTACTGTTCTCTACTGGCAGTGTCCCCCCTGCAGCAAAGTTGCTTCCTGCGGGAGAGGGAAGGAAAGCTGTGAGCTCTGGAGGTTTCATCCCTTCTTCCAGCCCTGCCTGGGGAGCTGGGAACATCACCAGCTTCCTGTACATGCTGGGATTGATCATCCCATGGCAGGATTGTGCTGCAAGACAAGCTCTGACCCCAGCATTTTGGATGGCTTCTGATGAGGTCTGTGACATTTTTAACCAGCAAGAAGCTGCAGACCCCAGCAGCTTCATTCATCACTTTTCTCACTGCTGTCTTTATCCTCCCCTCCCCCCCCCCCCAGCTTTTTATTTCATTTGGATTTACCTTTTCCAGTAAAAACCCAAAGACGAGTCAGTCAGGTCCAGGTCCAGGTCCAGGTCCAGGTCCAGGTCCAGGTCCAGGTCCAGGTCCAGGTCCAGGTCCAGGCTGAAAGAACAAATTCCTCCAGAAATCCCTGGAAAAGTTGAGCCAGTTCTTCTTGTCATCCCACTTCCTCTGTGACCAGGAGGGGACAGGGCAAGTAGGCAGGGCAGGAAGGACAGCAGGGTGATGAGTAGGTGGTGGAGAGCTCTAGGGAGCTCACTGCCCTTATTTGGAGCCAGCAGTGTGGGTGGACAACAGAAGGAAGCACAGGAGAAGAGCAGGAAACTAAGTTTGAGGAGGACACTTTGATCACATTATGAGAAGTCCCCAAGCAGCAAGCATCTCTCGGTGAGGGAACGACTAAAACCCCAATTTGCTGCAGCTTTGTTAAAACTGTGCTGACATCCTGGCTCTGCTGGAAATATAAATAATTCTTAAGGTCTGAAAGATGGGTTTTTGAGGGCTCTGGCACCCTTGTGTGCTGTATGTGCCCCTGTGTATCCAGCTGCACAGACTCAGTGTGCAGCAGTGAGGGAGGTGAGAGGAGAGGTGATGCTCACCCATCTCCCCTGCCCTGTGGCCATGAGAAACCTCCCCTGCTGCTTTTGGCCAGGCTCAGGCAGGGAGGGTCAGAGGCATCAGGACAGCAAGCCCAGCATGCTAGCCAGGGTGAAGCAAGGCTGCACCACTGTCCTGTGGGGCCCACAGGGAGTGTCCCTTGGCTCTCTGGGGACAGAGGCCACAGGCAGTGGGGCTGGGAGGGTGGGCAGGGCAGACCTGGAGCAGCAGATCATCTCAAGCAGGCTGGGTGTCCCTGCTCACACCCCTCACAGCCTGGAAGCCACTGGGGCAGTGGTTCATCAGGCACCCCAGCCCTGCTGGCAAGGTTTGCTCCATCAGGCACTGGCAGCAAGGCCTGGGGGGTTCCTCTTTCTGGGCTGTATTAAGGCACACACAAAGGCTGGAGAGAGGGGTGAGAGGACAGCAAGGAGCTGTGAAAGAGCAGCACGCTGGAGCCTGTGAGTAACTGAGGCCTTTTGGCAGTGTTTCAGAAATGGGGTGGTCCAGTTAGGGAGTTCAGGAAATTGTCTGAGTTAGATTAAACACTTTCTAAAACCTTCTGGGTTGCTTGAGAGCTGACTTGAAAGTTGGCAAAGCTAAATAAAACAAAAGTTAACACATTCCCCTCAAATTACTCTGTTACAGGTCTAGTATAAAATCAGTCTATTTTTCACTAGTTTCAACATCTCCTACCATTTGAAGGCAGGAGTTTCTGCTGGGATGCTGGGATGCTTGCAGGGGGCCACATGTGACACGTAAGAGCTTTAGAACCTATTCCAAAAGCCATAAACCACATAACTTTTAGGCAGAAAACTGAATTTCTCTCTAGTCGAAGCCTGAGTGTAAAGGAGTCTCTGTGGGCCTGAGGCTCACTGGAGTCCTCCTTCAGCACCAAACCGCTGGAGTGCCCAGGAGCAGAGAGCTTGCTCTGGACATGCTGCTTGTTCTCCAGTAGCTGCACTCTGTCCCTCAGGAGACAAGACTGCCACGGTTTGGGCAAGAGAGGCATCATCTCTCTCATCAGCCCTGCACAACAGCAACAATGGAAGCAACAGCGTGGTTTCTCTCTGGAGAGGATGGGAAATGCATGATGCCTGAGCAAAACAAGAGCTCCTCTGCCCTCATGCCCTCTGAGAAGACTGACCTCAGGCTGCGTGTCTCCCCTGCCCTTCAGAGAGCAAGTGGAGTTGGAGCTGCCTGAAGCCAAGGATTTCCAGTGCTCCTGCAGGCTGTGTGCAGCCAGGGGATGCAGAGCACACCCACACCCTGCACCTCTCCATCCCCCTGCTGGAAACCACCCTGACTCAAAATCCCCACCAGCCTGGGAAACGACTTGCTCCTTGTCTCCTGGGAAAAGTTTCTACTTGTGGAATCGGAAGTGGTATCAGGCAGAGAGCAGATGTTGGCAGCTTCCTCACTCCATGGAAATACGGAAGTAGGAAGCCCATTTAGACAAACAGTTCCACATAAATCTTAGCCTGATGTTTCTTGCCTGTACGATCTCTGCAAAGGGTAAATTGAACTCTGCCTCATTGACGAAGCCCAGTGCTATTAGTTATACCTGTCTTTGCTGCAGAGCTGCTTTGGGTGAGAAAAGAAAAGCAGTGTGGCCCCAGGAGAGAGGAGGAAATCAGAACATAAATGCAGGTATCAAAGCAGAAAAATGCAGAGAGTGGTATTAGCCCAGGGTATGCTGGAGAAGAAAACAAACTCTTATCACAGCAAGAGCAGAGGAAACCATCCCACTGAAGGGAGGAGACAAGGAGGACAGCCGACATCCTGTGGAGAGGGAATCTAAGGTCTGGGGGAGGGAGAGCACAGCCCCACAGGCATGGCACTGGGAGGGGACGTGGCTCTTAAAGACACAGCTTCCCTGCACGGCCCTGCTGACAGAGCCAGGCAGCCGGGGAGGCTCGGGGCAGGGCTGGGAGTGCCCGCGTTTCCAGGCAATGGGGTTTACAGGCTCCCTGCCATCCGCAAAGTCCCAGGAGAAAGTGCAAGCCTGAACACCCACCTGGAACCTGGTCAGACGAAAATGAATTATTAAAAAGAAGCGGAGATTTATTGCCTTTAAAAATTCATTAACAGGACGAGGAGAGCAACTTTCTGCGGGAGCGATGTTGGGAGGCAGCAGCAGGAAATGGAGTTTTGCCTTTGAGGGTGGCCACCTCCAGGGAGGAGCTGGTGGCTGCTCTCTGGCCAGGGCGTCAGAAAGGGGTCAAAAGCACCCCAGCTCCCACCCAGTGCATCTGCCCTTTTTGGCTGATGTTGAACATCCAAAGGACAATGCAGGGACACCAAACAGTAAGGATGCCTCCCCTTTCAGTGTACGAACCTCATGGGTGGTGGGCACCTTGGCTAAACCCTGCAAGGGCCACAGAAGCCTGTTTGCTCTGCTTTTGGAAAGAACAGTCACCAGACTGCCCCCAGGCACTGGATTTCCAAGATCTCTCTTTTTTTTTTTTTTTTTTATAGCTAGGAATCGAGAAGTGATTCCTGCTCTGACCTCTAGCAGAGGAGGAGTGACGCTGTGAGGATGAGAAAAGGAGGAATGATCCAGGGGAGGATTCCCAGCAGTGAGTCAGAGGGGAGAGAGACTGAGGTGAAACTGGTAAAAATAGTTCAGGGAACAGGGACGAGTCCTAAAAGAAAAGAGTCTTTGTGCAAAGAGGATAAAATAAAATCAGAAAGGGCCGGAGCAGCACCACAACGACAGAGATGAAACTGGAGACCAGGAGGAAAAGGCAGGAGGGGAACACAGAGAGGTCCCTGTCAATCCTCGTGGTCAAATTTTAACGCCATTGTAACATTTTTGTAACATGTAACACAAAAACTAAGATTTTAACACCGGGTCTCACTGGAGGCCTGGCTATTTCCAGCCATCTGCCAGCCTTGTCTGTACTGGCAGGTGGGGTGAAGACACTTTTCCCTGTCACTTCAGCTTCCCATCGTGTTCTTTATGTTCAAAGGGTGGTAGCTGAGGCAGAACAGCTAAAGGAAGACCCTGTTTGTCCACTTCTGATTTTAGTCACACCCTGGTAAAGCATTTTCTGGTGAATCCACCTCGTGTTGGAGTTGGTAAGAGGTAAAAATTCCTCCTGGTGCTCCTACCCACCGAAATGCTACTTGACAGCAACTGCTCTGCCAGTCTGGATCCCATCCCTCAGTGCCCAGACCTATGAAAATGAATGTAGCCATTTGTCCTGTCACCTCCCTTCTCCTCCAGGGGTTCTGTCACACAAGCAAATTACAATTACAACGAGAGGGACTAAACACAGTCTGCTCCTGGACTTCCCACAGGTCCATCCCTGCTCCTCACCTGCTGTCCATCCGCTCCTGTGGGCCTTGCTCTACCTCATGGGTTTGCTTTTGAACTTTTATTTTTCCTGCCTGTGGTTGGAAGTCCTTTCATGCACACAACATTTAATTCCTGTACGTAGCAGTGACGTTGGGCACAGTGGTGTTCTCTATGCAACAGAAGCAATTTGCTCATGTTGATTTACTTTTTAGAGCTCCTTACATTTGTTGACTGAGATGTGAACTCTTGCTCATCTCTATTGAAACACACAAAGACTACTACAGCTGAGAGCTGTGACCCAGTCCAGAGGAAAACATCTTGGAGCTCTGTCAAAAGTGCAAGGGAAGTCCCCCTCTGATCCCTGGGCTGTGGTTTACAAACCAGATGGTAACTTTTATGTATGTATGGCCTTTTTTAACCACACTGAGACACTTATTTGCAGAAGACCTGCCCTGATGATAGTGGCTCCGTGTTTGCAAACAAACAAACCTGTCAAGATAAAAACAAAGTTCTGCTTTAAAGTGTGTTTCACTGGAAACAATACCAAACCCAACTCCAGCCATTATATTCAAAAGAGAAGCAAACTCTTTCCCCAAGCCCCATATCTTGGAAATCCCATTATCTCAGCAGCAAACACTATCAGGGACCAAGCTCTGTGTCAGAGCTGTCCTCCTAGAGCTGAGTCACATGCTGTCTGCATCAGGGTGTTTTGTAGGTGGGGGAATACCACCCTTCTGTACTGGCAAAGGTTTTTGTGTGGAGTACAGACGTAGCAGCAAAGCTGGCTGGGTACAACTACAAAAACAGCCCTGCCAAGGAGAAAAGCTCCAGCAGCCCCCAAGCTGACTGTGCCTGGTTAGCTTGACGTGAGTGTGCCTGCATGAGGCAGCATCACAGTGATACTCTGCCCTGTTTTGGGGCAAATTTGGGAGGAAACCTCCAAAGGGGTTCCTCTGGAAAAGCAAACCCAAACGGCCCCTCCCCCCAGCCAGGCCGGGAAAAAATTTCCTCAGAGAAAAGTGGAAAAAACTATTTATTTAACAAACAAGATGCCCACAAGCACAAAGAATGAACAATATGAAACAATAAAACCTCTCACTGCTCTGAAGAGAGATGGCAAACTGAGCCAGTCCTTGCCCTGGGTGCAGCTCAGCTCACTCAGTCTCTCACCAGCCCCACTCCCTCCGCAGGGCCAGGCCCGGCGGCCGCAGGTGCCAGCCCTCGCTGCTCCTCTGGGTTTGTCAGTCCAGAGCAGAGTTAAACAGTCCCAAGGAAAGGAAATAAAACAGTCCAGGGAACTTCTCTGCCTCAGCCAGCTCAAACTAACTGAGAGCACAGGAGATCTCTGTCCCACCGCTGTCCGTGCCTCAGACGAACGCCGCAGCCAGGCCGTGTGGGAGTCAGGCAGTTTTCTCAAAACAAACTGCTGCTGCTTCTTTCTCCCCTTCGCTCCCAGAATCATTTTAAAAGTACAGAACTTAATATACAGCACATACAGAACAGGCTATTGGGGATACAAGCATCATAAAGTCACCCTAGGACACCCTCACAGCTGGCGTGGCTGTGGTGGCAGACACACCTGGGGCACAGCCACCCACATTACCAGAGCTCTCATTTGTTATATTGCTCCTTGCCATGGTGTGTACAAATGCTTATTCATAAAGTAACAAACTCTGTGGTGACTCCTTCGCATGTGATGTGAGATGAGAAAATGGGATTTTGTTGCATTAAAAAAAATTTAAAATAGGACAAGATGCTAACTCATCAATATTTTTATTGTGCTAGTTAGCCTACCTCAAACAGGTACACAACAAGGCCAAGCAATTGTGGAGTGTGTTTGAGCTGAGAAAGAAAAAGGGGAAAAAAAGAGAAAAAGTTCTCTAAAGGAAAGTTCAGATACATTTCAAAGTGCTACAGCTCTAAAAACACCAAGGGAGTTTTATCAAACTTCCCAGCAAAACTTTCCTCTGAGAGGAAATAGGGCAAGTGAGATTTCAAAGGGAGACATCTGAGATGATGACTGAAAAAACCTCCAACCCTGAGCCTCCTGAATGTGCATTTGTCCTGAGCTGTATGTAGCATGGCTACTGTCAGGCTGTAATTAAGATGACAATATGCACTAAGCTCATTGACTAAAGTTCTGGAATAATCTTGGCTACAGCTGAGGCCTTAGATTCACCCAAAGCACCTGAGTTATCACAAAGCACTGATTCACCAAACCTTAAAAGGAGTGCAGCCTTTAAAAAATTTTATTATTTAATTTCTCTTCTAATTATCAGCAGGTAGTGAATAGGAAAGTGTTTATCCTCCCCCCCACCTCAGCTCGCTACCCTGCTGTGTTATGACAGATGGAATGTTAATTAACGTGACCTGGTGTAGAATATTTAATTCAAGACAGAGTATCATGGAAACATCTGACTGCCTTGGGGCTGGTCACCCACCAGGTACACCCTGGAGAACCCTCCTGTGCACTGTCCCATGGGCACCCATGGCTTTTAGCTGAGCTAACCCAAGAAAAGGTGAAAGGCTGTGCCAACACCAGGTTTCTGAGGGCTCTGAGGGAGGCTGAAGGCACATGCTGAGAAGATGAGGTTCCTCAGGAAGGAGAGGTTTGTGAAACTGCCTGAAGACAATCCACCCCTGGGTGACCTTTCCATTCAACAGCCAGGTGCCTCTGCAGTGGGAACGCTGTGTCCCTGCTCCATGACCTGTGTGCCTGGCCTCCCCTCCCTCCGTGCAAGTGCAGCTCTCCTCCTCCTTCACTGGGTGTTTCACTAACCCTGCTCACCCCCAGTACACTCAGTGTATCTGCCCAGTACACCCAGTGTGCCTGCCCAGTACACCCAGTACACCCAGTGTGCCTGCCCAGCACACCCAGTGTGCCCAGTACACTCATAGTGTGCCCAGTACACCCAGTGTGCCTGCCCAGCACACCCAGTGTGCCCAGTACACTCACAGTGTGCCCAGTACACCCATTGTGCCTGCCCAGCACACCCAGTACACCCAGTGTGCCTGCCCAGTACACCCAGTGTGCCCAGTACACTCACAGTGTGCCCAGTACACCCAGTGTGCCCAGCACACCCAGTGTGCCTGCCCAGCACACTCAGTATGCCCAGCACACCCAGTGTGCCCAGTACACCCAGTATACCCAGCACACCCAGTGTGCCCAGTATACCCAGTGTGCCTGCCCAGCACACCCAGTACACCCAGTACACCCAGCACACCCAGTGTGCCCGGTCACAGCCAGCCTGGAGCCGCAGGAGGTCAGGACTCCAGCTGGCCTCACCAGCTGCCAGGGGACACGACCCCGAGCACTGCCCTGCCCATGCAGATCTCCCTCCCAGACAGGCTGTCCCCCAGCACATGCCTGAGGTCTCCTCCGACAGAAACTGCAGGGAGCATTTAAAGAGAAACCACATGGAGCACGACTTCACAAATCCTCAGACTAAAGCTAATGCATCCACGTGGTTGCAGAGTAAAGCAACAAACAAACAAACAAACGGTCAGTGGAGGGTTTTTAAAGGTCTGTGTTGCTATAGAAGGACTTGAGAGGGGATATGACTGAAAACTTGACGTGAAGAAAAGCACCTGACTCCACTATTCTCAGTCAGTCGGCTCCAGCCCAGTGAAGGCGAGGGGCAGGCAAGTGCTGAATTACAGGTTATCCTGTTATTTTTGTAGTAATTGGTGTGAGGTTATAAACAGGAGTAAAAGAAGAAACTTGTTGCCTAGGCCTGATTTGGGCACTAGGACAGCAGCTGCTTGGAGACTGAGGGGTGCTGAGCCCCTTTGTGTCCCCAACGTGCTGAGCTCAGGGGGAGCTGTGCACACAACACCCAGGAAGTTGCATGGTTTTTACACCAGTGTCAAAATGTGAGCGCCTCAAAATGAGATGCTGAGTCTGAGCAACTCAGCTGGGATTTTTAAATTGAGGGTATCCCTTTAAAACAGTGCTGTTTCTTTGCAAATACAGGGAGATCCTGACACGGCGAGGAATCATTGCCGAGCTGCCCCCAGCCCTGTGAGTGCAAGATCGAACTTTCTGTTATCTTTGAAAACACTAATTTAACAGATGAGTTACCAGATGCTATCTCTTAAGAGATTTGGGACAGTGATTTCTAATAACTTTAACAAATATAAGCAGCATCATGCACGCACGCACACACAAACACGTACACGTCCTGAAATGTAGGAATCAAAAAGCTTCTCTAGCTGCAAAATGCTACACACTGTTATTGCCAGGAGCAGCCTTCCTGACCGTGGATATCTGAAAGACAGAGTGGTCTTTGGGTACTATTTAGTTCCAAAGGGGCTATAAAAGGCAGATGGTCTCATTAGAAACAATTTATGCATATATATTTCTAGGAGTTGTACACTGCCAGAATAGGTTTAGCTCTTTCACCATACCGAGGAAAATATCACCACTTGCAAATGTTTCCAGTTTGCAAAATAATGACCTATCCAAAGTAGCTAAGCAACTAATTACTCAAATACTAGAAGGTTATATGCCAATATTATCACATTGTTGGTCTCCTGGGCAAACAACTTCACATTCCTCAAACTGCCACACAGTGTCATTAGATTGTGCAGGAAAGTCCTTTCTGAACAGTACAGCAACAGCAGCCCCAATGCCCCTGTGCTTATGCCATCATTTCAACTATTATTTCCAATCTCCAAGTCAAATCACTTATTAATTAGAGAGGCAACTCTAGCAAACTCAATTACCTGCAGGCAGTTTCTTCCCAGATGTGAAGCCCTTCGTGGAGATGGACCATGATGACAGTTGCTGGGGAATGTTTGTGATTTTTCTCTCCAACATATCAACTTCTACACTCAGCTCTGGCAATACTTCTTGTGGCCCCTGCCTGTGACGTGTCTGCTGGATGCATTCCTCCCCCAGGCTCTAAATCCTGCAGAATTCAGCCCATACAGCCTCAGGATGTGCAGAGACAGCCATGCACAGGCATGTGTGCTTTTAAGGCCTGTACTCGATGTCTTTGAATGTTTCTCAGGGGTAGAGCAGGCAGAGCACAAAGAAAGCAGTGATGAATTGTGCAGGGAAGCGGGGTTGGCTCAGGAAATTGCAAAAGACAGCAGTTCGAAGACTCGGTTTCTGGATTCACTTAAAACAAATAAATACTTTTGATGATGGATTTTTGACCAAAAAGGCAGAGAGAAGATCTGTTTTGGAAGGGGGAGGGGAGACAGTGCATGTATACAAGTGTTGGAAGATTGGATGTGGTGCTTACATTCAACCTACGGTGTGTCTCATGTCACATGCAGGGTGGCAAATATTTGGCAAAAATGGTCTGTCCTCTGGAACAGCTGAGGAAATAATAAATACTTGGGACTGTGTAAAAGAGGTTGCATGGGGGATATGAGGAAGGAGGATGGGGATTAAGAGGATGTACCTGTTTTCTTAGATAACCTTTTCCTGATATTGTATCTTCAGGATGGCTGAGTTCCAGCTCAGACACTCCCTCGGGAGACAGTCACTGGCACTAATTATGGCCATACAAAACAGAAGTGTGCTTGAGACATGAAACTATAGAAAAATCTGTGTCAGCATCAGCAGTTGCAAATTATGGTCTAGTTTCCTGAAAATAGCCTTGCCTTTGCCAGGCACTTGTGTGGAACCCATCCCCGCAGCAGCCTCAGTTTGTAGTGGATGTCTGCACCACCCCAAAACTGGAACAAAATATTTTGCTATCGCTTTCTCTTCCCCACTCATTCCCAGTCACCTTCTGCTTACCCTGCTGCTGTGGGCCAGCAGATTCCCTTGTAAAGAAGCTGGGAACACCCAGCTGAGGCCATGTGCCTTCTTTCTTCTCACATTGCCCTGAGAGACAGGGTGATGCTATTTTGCAGCCTGTGAAGTCAAGCACAGAGGCTAGTGGCCATATTCGAGGGTATTTACGCATCAGTGTCACATGGAAAATCTGCAGCAAGCAGATACTCAAATCCATATCTCCTAAATCCAAGGTTAGTAGATTAATCATTTCCTTTCAGCGATGTGCCCAACAGCAAAGCATTGCTGAATTTGTATTGGATTTCTCCAGGAGGAGTTAACCACTGACATACCTTTACCTTACAGGTGATACAAAACCACAAAATCAAGGGGAAAAAAAAAAGAAGAGAGTAATGACATCATAAATAGGTACAGCTTAAACCCTTGGCTTAACCTGAGCTCTTCAGGACTGATCCTCAGTTTGCTGCAAGTTATATTTGCTAATAGAAAACAAAACAAAACCTATTGAAAATAAGCAACTAACTTAGAAAAAAGTTACTTTTGCCAAACAATACGGGAAAGCACAGGAAAAAAGGGGACACGGGTTGGAGCTGGATCTCCTGTGTGTTAGTGAATCAGCCTGCCAGAGTTCTGTGAGCAATCCCCAGTGGCAGAGCACCACTGCACAGGTGCAGCAGGGAGCACCCCGGGTATCTGTGTGTTCTGGCTCCTGCTCCCACCCGTGTGAGGCGATCCCCATAGCAACCTGCTGCCACGGCGATGCAGAGCCCCGAAAGGTCAGCCGGGAAAACAACAACAGTATTTCACAAAATCTCTAAAACAAATACTACTTCATTTCAGTGACAGGGAAATTAAACACGCTCTAAATTCTGCCAGGCCGAGGAGGTTCAGGCCTCCTTTCAGAGCGTGGCAGAGAAGCTCCCCAGCCTTTCTGTGCTGCGGAGAATCCACCTGGCAGACACAGCCCACAAGTGAAATTTCTGATAAAAAAAGAACTGGGCAGAGCAGAACCGAGTCCTTCTTGCTGCAGGTCTGCCTGTTACAGCCCATCATATCTGATGAAATAAAAGAATCGTGCAGAAGACCCCCACCTGTAGTTCTGCAAAGAAGATACTACTCATCCAGAGAAGCCCAGCAAAAATGCAACTTGCAACCTTACCAATCCTCCTTCACACTGAGCACATGAAGGAAGACACAAAATCCTTATTTAAAATTGGGAAACCATCTAAGTAGCATTTATTCCAACAACTATAACAAAGTGCCATTTACAGAAAGTTCATACCTCTTTTAGCAATTGTGCCAAGGGGGCTTTTTAGCTATTAATGGACCATCAGTCACCACAGCTCAGATATCCAAATGATTGGGAGGGGCTGGTGTGGGCACACACAGGTGGGGAACACAAACTTTCAACCTTTCACTCACATAAGAAACCTCTCCTGGCATCTTTGACCTATGATCAACCATTCATATTCTCACAGAACTGCTCTTCTCTTCAGAGCTGTCCTCTAGTGCTGTGGCTGGTTGGGACAGGGAAAACCAGGAATAGAGAGCTATGGGAAAACCAGCACAGCTTCTCTTGGTGTTTCCAGGTAGCAAGCCAGATGTAAGCACCTAAAGGGAGGGTTTCTGAAAGCCAGTGTGTTTAGCTCTGGGAAAGTGAATGCTCTGGAGGGAGAGATCATGGCTCCTGATGCCCTGGAGATGGGAAGATCCACACAGCTATCTATCTTACACTGGAAGGTTATCTCCAGAAGGGTGTCCTTTCCTTATTCTTTCTGCTCCTGTCAGATCTGTCTTTGTTAAATCAACATTACTGACTCAGGACATGAGATAAAGCCAGAGGCAGGGGCAGCCAAAAAAAAAAAAAAAAAAAAAAAAAAAGGCCCTCCTTGCTTTGAGCTTGGGCAAAAAGTATTCCAGTGGAAGATTCTTTACCTTTTCTTCAGCTTTTGTATTCTACCTGAGTGTGCTGGGGCTGTGAAAGCTCCAAACCCAGAATTTGAGCACCCCTTGGTTAGAACATTATAGCAGGATGCTGTAGCCCAAGCTGTCTTCTTTTCTTCTCCTCCACCCCCAGGCCCATGAGTACTCTGGGACTGAGGAGTTTCTGTATGGTGCCTGGGGATGAAAACCCCATTTGTATTGGAGAAACTGACTTTTATCAGTGGGCTGCACAGTTCCTTACTGTGGCCTGGTATCACAAAGACACATATCCCTCTTAGTCCCCCCCTTCACTTCAACTCTGTGCCCTTTACTGCCATTCCCAAAGTCAGAGAAGAGAATTTTGGCCCAAGCCTTTACAGAAGATAAAGTCTAAATGTCAGGTGTCTCCCTAGGCAAGCAGCAAACATTCCTTTCACCACAGAGCACTAGAGGATGAAAAATTAAATCCAAAAGAAAGCATGAACCATCCATATATCACTCCCTAGGCTTCGCAATACTAACCTCTAACCAGTGCAACAAACATCCTGTGCTCAACCTGAGAAACAGTCAAAACACTAAAACATTTAAAAGGCAATAAACCAGGTCAAGGGAAACAACCTTGACCACAGCAGGTTACTTTTAAGGAAGTGACCCGACCTTGTGACAATGGAAAGGGCATAAAATGGGGTGAAATCTCACCAAAGGCACTACCTATGGCCAGGAACTGGTGATAGAATCCAGGGAAAAGCAAATCAGAGCTGATTATGCCACCTGTATGACAGAGAAAAAAACCCTGTTGTTTGGGTTTTTTTTTTCCTAGTGTCCAAAGTTCAAGAAGGCTTAAAGCAGCCCATGGCAGTGTTAAACATGAGCAGAGGTTTTGAAAGTAAAATCATGGGGTGTATATAGCAAGAGGAGACAACACAACAACTCTGCATATTGCCATCATCTCTGTTATTTACATGTTGTTGTGTCTTCTTACTTAGGAGATATTCTGTTTGGTACAAGGGTCAGCCTGTGATCTATTTTCATACATCAGATGCAATGCTGCAAAAATAGAAATAAATATTACAGTTTTTAAAAATAATTTGTTAAATACAAGTGGACAAATGAATAAGCTGAATAAAGCCCTAAGCAGTCCCAGTCTCCATTCCCAGCAGACTTCATCTACTTCTAACGATGAACTAAGGGATCTGTTTCTTGGTTTGGCAACCACAATGTAGCTTGCCCTGCCAGCAGACCACTGTTGACTTGGATAACATGAACATTCATATGGGATGTGCAGATGTATTTGTGTTGCTTGAGTTGCACAGGGAGTTTGGGAAGCCACTCCTGTGCAAGTGTAGGGGTTGTATCTGGGGTGCTTGTAGAAGAATGCTCTGTCTGTAAGGTGCACAGCTATTGAAGGAGGTGGGGAGTGCTTGGGAGAGATGCAGCACAGCCCTGGAGCCAGGACTTGTGTGTTTGCACATGCAGAGCCAGACTGGTGGAGGGATATTTGTGACTCAGGACATTTGCCATAGAGTTTGTCCATCATGGCAGTTGTTGGAGAACTGCCTGGATGATAAATGTCAGTGGGGCACAGGCAAGTGGAGAGTACAGATGAAGACTTTGTGACGTTGTGGGTGACGGAGCTGGCGTCTGACTGAGGTGGATGCAGTTGCAAATGTGGTAGCAGCATTTCCTAAAAGGCAGCACACTGGCTTGTGACCTCCACTAATGCTCTGATCCCACCTCCTTGCTGCCTTTCCACTCAGCCTCCTGCCTGTACAAGATCAATGATTTGTGCCTCTGTAGTTCTGGATCTACAGGTGTGTGCACGCTTCAGGTGTCTGTGGCTGCATTTGGGAGTGAAGGGGTCTGTCTGCACAGGGTGTGGAGCAACTCTGGTATGCACAGGAGGCCAAAAGAGGGAGCAGAGGGAACCCTGAGCGTGGTGTGAGGGGCTGTCTCTGGCAGTGTGTAGCTGAAGGGTATGTCTCGTCTGTATTCTGGTGAGGCTTGCAGAGGCTGGCCCTCACGTTGTCTGAGCCCTGTGTGCAAAGCAAGGAGGGCAGATGGGAGGCTGCAGAGGGGCTGTGGGTGAGGGGAAAATTGTGTTTGGCTGCTGGTCCATATGGCCAGGTGGGTTGTGCCTGGCTCTGTGTGTGGGTGTCAGCAGCAGGGCAGGCACTGGGGAAGTGCTGGCTCTGGAGGTGATGGTGGGGGCTGGCTGGAGAGGGGCTGTGCAGAACTAGGGGCTGTGGGGAACAGAAGGTTGTGGGGGACTCTGTGAGCCTCAGGGGAGCAGCACTGCCATGGTGAGCAGTGCCACAGGCAGGGCACTGTGGGCAGGGTAGTGTGGGTTGGGCATAGGCAGCCTGGGCAGGGCAGGCAATGGGGCAGCCTGGGCAGGGTGGGCAGTGGGGCAGACTGGGCAGGGTGGGCAGTGGGACAGACTGGGCAGGGTGGGCAATGGGGCAGCCTGGGCAGGGTGGGCAGTGGGACAGCATTGGCAGGGTGGGCAATGGGGCAGCAGGGGCAGGGTGGGCAGTGGGGCAGCACTGGCAGGGCAGGCAATGGGGCAGCCTGGGCAGGGTGGGCAGTGGGGCAGCCTGGGCATCGTGGGCAAGGGGGCAGCCTGGGCAGGGTGGGCAATGGGGCAGCCTGGGCAGGGTGGGCAATGGGGCAGCATGGGCAGGGTGGGCAGTGGGGCAGCATTGGCAGGGTGGGCAGTGGCACTGGCAGGGTGGGCAGTGGGGCAGCACTGGCAGGGTGTGCAGTGTGGCAGCGTAGCAGCAGGGGCATGGCAGGCAGTGGGGCAGGGTGGCACAGGCAGGCCAGGCAGGCTGTGGGCAGCCTGGGCAGGGTGGGCAGTGGGGCAGTATTGACAGGGTGGGCAGTGGGCCAGCCTGGGCAGGCTGGGCAGTGGGGCAGCCTGGGCATGGCAGGCAGTGGGGCAGGGTGGCACAGGCAGGCCAGGCAGGCTGTGGGCAGCCTGGGCAGGGTGCAGGCAGGTCCCACTGCCGTGCTCAGGCAGCAGAGGTGGCAGCAGAGGTGGCAGCAGGACATCAGGCACCGAGCCTGCCGCCCGCCCTGGCCCTGCGGCCACCGGAGCTGCGTGGGCTGTGTCGGGCTGCCTGCAGGGACACTGCCCTGCCCCGGAGCTGCTGTGTGGCTCAGCCCTGTTTGGAGAGGCTCCCTGCCAAGGAGGGGTGGCCGTGCCGTGTGCCACGCATCACTGTAATACTTGGCAGTGCTCTAATTGCCACCTCTGGAGGCTGTGTCCCATCTCTGGCAGGAGTGTAGGAGACTTGGCAAGCCAAGGAGGGTACTCGCTGTCATGCAGCTTAGCAATACGGCCCTCACCTCTTTCATGTTGTGTGCTTTAATCCTCATAGGCATTCCCATCAGGAGCTGTTCCCCTCTCATAAAGGGGAACTGGGAGCTTGAAAAGATTGAATGATCTGTTCAAACTATGGGGCAGAACTGAGAATGGAACCTAAATCTTCGAGGGCCTCCTGCTGTGTTTTAACCACAAAAGGAATCCGTCCTTTCCTGGTATGCTTGTGCAATGCATTGTTTTAAAATTATGTCCTTACGAGGTTGTACAGATGTTGCTGGGGGTTGCATTAGATCTCTAGAGCAATCTCTGGTGGGGAAGATGCAGAGAAAGGACAGAATGCAACTTGGGCCTCCAAGTCTCAATGTGTTTGCAGGAGCATGAAGTGGAATCCTGTAAATGCTCCAAATGCTAGACTCATTTCCTCTAGGAGTAAACATAGGGAAGCCCAGTTTGGCCTTAAATCATATCTGTAAATCTGTGCCAGAAATTGAAGCAAAACCTACTGAGACTGATGTTCAGTTGATATCACAAGCCCACCTCCTTCTCCAGGTAGTTTAGTTTCAGGAAAGAGCCAGAGTCCCTTTATTTGCCACACAAGAACATCCCCTGCTGCTCCACACTGTCCCTCACCACCCACAAGCTCTCTGGAAGGTTCCACTTGGAAAGTGATGTCAGTAGAAAGACACTTTGACTGGCTGCTACCTTTTTCTCTGCTGACCTTTCCTCTTTAGATGGATACCAACTCACCAAGAACAGAATTGTATGTTCTAGTCCACCAAAAGGAAGAGAAAGGAGGGATGAAGAAAACGAGAGAAAAATGAATGCCCATATAACAAAACAAAGAGAAAAAAGGACTGGGTGGGGGTGAAGACATCCATCCTATAAGAATGAGGAGTTAGCTCCATGGGGGTGCCAGGCAGATCACTTGGATCAGCACTGCCATTCTCTGAAATAGTTGGAGGGTCTGTAAGGTGCCCAATGGGCAGTCGTTGTGACCTGCTGGAGATATGAGTAGAAAGAGAATAGATGGGGACCTTCATCAAGATTTTTTCTGCTGGTGTTATGGATGGCCTCCATTTGGCTTAGTGGAGGATAGGGAGGAGATCCTGCAATTGTTTACACTTGAGGTATGAATATTCCTCCTCTCTCCTCAGGTTTGGGGCTTTTTTTTTTTGAACAGTAGCGTAGCAAAACATTCCCCTGGGGAGCACTGACTTTCCCTAGAAGCTTGTTCAACTCTGCTGGGAAAGGATGATCCTGATCTTCTTTGCATAAGCAGACTTTCCAGCCATCTGTGAAGCTCAGTCCAGTTTCCATCAGGGCTTGCAGGGCCTCGTGCTGCTGGAGTTTGGCTTTGTCAAAGCAGCAGCTCTTGCAGAGCAGTGGCCCTGCAGCCATGATAAACTGCAGCCCAGCCAGGAAGAACAAACTTAGCCTGAAGCCTTGCCTGGCTGCTCTGCTTTCCTTGACCCCACATAATGAGTCACACTTCCCACTGCCCCTGCCTGCATGGGCAATCTGAGACCAGGGGCTGGTTTGAAAAGGCCCTTGGTCTGACCTGCTCCAAGAGCCATTTATGTTCCTACATGCAGTGCTAAAGCAGTGGTGCCGGGTTTGCAAAGACTCCTTCCATGCTTGACGTTTTTGACTTGCAGTTCCCAAGGCAGGGAAAGTGATTATAGCCTTTCTCTCGCCATTTCCATCCATTCTGGCAGAATTATTTCTACTGTCGTGGTACTGGAGCCCTGTGGAGACCCTCCTGCTCAGATGGTGTTTGTGACTTCTTTCAAACAACACCCAGACAAGAGGATGGAAAGACAAGAGGTCAAAACATGATTTGGTGTGTTAAGTTTTGTGGAAAAGTGGGAAGACCAGCTCCAAACCGTATGTTATTTGCAGTCTGCTTTAGTTTTGACTTCAAGGCCTGTTTGAAATCCTCCTGCAGAAAAATGCATCTTTTAAGGGACTCCAGTGTCTTGAAGAAGCTGAAAAAAGATGGTATTCCCCATTCCACATTCCACACTCTATCAGTAAAATCTGTGGGTACAGAACAGTAATCAGAGAGGTTTTTCTTTGGGGTAGAGGATGCACAAAGCACACAAGATCAGAAAGCTTTCTTAATGTTGAATTTGAAGTCTGCCTCTGTGGTAAATTAAAAGAGAACTGCCACCCAAAGAAAAGCAGATAAAGAAGCCCACATTTGTCTAGTGTGTTGGTCTTTACAACTCAAGAGTTCAACACTAATGAGTTATGGGTTGGCCCATGAAAACATAATGTGTAAATTAGGAATTTAATGATGTGTAAGATTAAAAGCTGTGCGGGGTTGCATTTATTTAAGGCTGCCATCTTGTGTTCAAAGAGGAATTACTTTATCAGACAATGTCCCTTTCACTAGGTTTAAATTGATTCCGTTATGCATGTTATGGAGGGTACTCAAGTGCCCGAGACTGCCAGCTGACAATAATTCCCACTAAATGCCCTTTCTGTAGCTCAGTTTGCAACTCCATAATAGCAAACATACTGTGCAGGCTGTAATGACTTCATCCTAATTTCCAGAAATAAATAAGTGTAGATTTCCCTCCCTACATCCCTACCCATAGATTTAGCTGCAGGAAAGCTGGGATTAAAGACAAGAGAGGTAGAAATGGAAGTCCTGCTTCTCTATTTGACTGGCTGTCCTGATGTTTCACTGCCAAGTCTTCTACACCCACCCAAAACCTCTTTCCTTGAAAAAAACCAAACCTCAAATCCCAAACCACACTAAACAATGAGGGGGACCTCTACATGTCCATTTTCATTGCAATGGGTGTAGCTAACTTCTAGCTACTTGCATGGCAGTATTTTGCAAAGCAGGATTCCTAGTTCTCAACTCATGCCATGCTAATGGCATTTGGGTTTGGTTACCCCCTGGTAACCAAAAAAGGGTTCTTTTAGGAGCTTGACACTGAACCAATCATTCATGTTAGAGCTCCCTGGAATGGCAAAGGGACTCTTGGTGGGAAGGGCTCGGTATGTTTTGAACACTGTGGTATGCACAGTGTTGAATTGCATAACTCCTTCCTGATGCAATGAAGAAAAAGAAAGGTGATTGAGTGTTCTGCAGAGCCTTGATGGAGAACCAGTCTGGTCTGATTCGGCTCATGCGTGTACCAAATTCTTATGGTAAGGCCCAAATCAGCTGAGGCATTCAGGCTTCTAGTTAGGTGAGCTGAGAGGCCCATGTTCCCCACTTAGCTACTTCCTGAGCTTGTGGGCAAGTTCCACCCACCATCCATTGGTGAGAGCAATCTTTCAACAGACGGAAAACCTGTTCTCAAAGCCTCACCCTGCCTAATTGGGGCAGATCTATGTGTTTCTCCTAGCAAAGTGACCTGACCATCAAGCTCAGGACTGAATAGATTGAAACTAGAGCTAAGAGGATTGCTAATTCTGTAGCACCTCCCTGAGCTGTGGTTGAGCAAGGTGTCAGTCACTGCTCCAGGGAAGAGTGAAGTGAAACAGCAACATCAGGAGATGCTGCACCCATAGAGATTCAAGCCTGGATTTTTAAGATAAGCGTCCCCCCTACCAATGAGTGTCCTGAACCCATGGATATTGAGGAAAATATGACAGATGGTTAATGGCAAGGCAGTGGAGCAGTGAATCTCTTGAGAAAATAAGCTTCTGCTGGAAGTCTTAAGTTGGGCAGTTGATGCCCTACAAGATATGTGGTTTAAGTCTTAGCCCTTTCATTAGCACTTCCTCTTAAGATAAATGAAGCTTTATATTTAACATTTGAGCTACTGTGAATGCACAAGACCATGTTTTAAAGTTGGATTCAGATAGGACAAGTTTGTATCTATCATTGTTTTCAGCTGATCGGATACGGAAGATCCCAGCCTGAAACTATCCCTGTGTTTGTGTGTCATGTTTGTGTGCAATTTATATCTCACTGCTTATTTACAAGAGCCATTTTTTTAATGGTTGAATGGTACAGATTTTCATACTTTACCTTGTCTTTAACAGAAGTAGAGACCATGCCTTACTATCTGTTTACACAGTGTTTATCATAGAGTTGCTCAGAGTCCCAGGGGCAAGTTCAACAGAAATATTAGCAAGAAAGACATCTGTAAACATGGACATAGTTCATATTTCTGTTTTCAGCCTTGTTTCCTAGGGACACAAAAGTTACACAAACACACTGTTTATCTGCTAGTCCCCAACTACGAGCTTTTGAGCTCCAGTGGTCAGCGTGGAATCAAATCTGGCAGAGGGCCAGGGCAACTTGGGGAAGAAAGACACCAGTTAGTACTTCCACCTAAGAGAAGCTGGAGAGAAGATGTTACCCATGTTGACTGGCATGCAACAGCTCCCCCACCCGAATCTCCACATTTTTGGTTGAGTCCCAGCACGTGCTGTCTCTTGCCAAGCTGAAAGGCTGCAAGGATGGTGTGAGGGCACATGGAAGCATGGTAGAAACCACACAGGGCAGGAGGAGGGCACTGCAGAGATGAAAAGAAGAATGGGTTTGGGTGTTTAAGGAGCATGGAAAAGACCTGAAGCTACAACAGCCTGGAGACTGTGGGCTAGGGAAGGATTTGGGACGTTAGTGTGGAAATTTCTTGGTGAGAGAAAGTTTCAAGTGTCACAGACAGGACGTTTTGAGGTCTACAAACTGAAATTTGCAAGGTTTTATTGGTTCTGCATAAAGAGCAAACCACATGTGACTGACGTACTTAGCTCGTCGTTTTAAGTGTTGAGAGAATTTCTTTGAAAGGTTTGCTTTCCCCTCTGTAATCTGGCAACTGTTTTATAGAAGTTCTTATGAGGGAGAGAGAGTTGCTCCAGAAAGCTCACAGTAATATTTGTTTATTACCTGCACTATGGGAGTCTGAGCCTCGGATGCAGCAGGCGCCATGCAAATACGCTACTGTTAACCTAAATGCAGGAACTCTGCTGGAGGAGGCAGGGAGGCAAATTTTTCCCTTGAGTACCTTACACCAAATAAGGATTTGGTGGTAAAGCAAACACATTTAAATGATGCCCATAGGGAAAAACTTGATTTTGGCCAAAAGAAGCTGGCTCCAGTACCTGCTATATACAAAAACCAGAGTCAACCAGAACATTCTTCTGGGCTTTCTTCTGCCAGCTCCTGAGGTACCCAGAGGAAATTCGATGTGTACTGAAAACCAGGTTACTACAGAGGTTGTTCACTTGCAAGAATAGCCTGAAAGCCTGTTCTGAAGCTGAACGCCAAAATGCCTTGGCAGTTCAGTCATTGACTGGCAATCCTCCTCAGCCAATGCATGTGCCTGCTGCTCTGCTGCCTATTTTTAACAGGATGCAACTATTTATCATGTTTCTGGCTGAGATTTTTATAGTTGAGGCTCCTGCCATCCATCAACTCCAGACGATTTATGTGGGATAAGGGTTTCTCCCAGGATCGCTCCGAGCTCTCCAGACTAACAAACTGGCAGATGACTTTGCCATCGGATCTGGGGACAGCTCGGACATTGGAGTGCAGTCCAAAGGCTCCATCTGGTCCAGGCACCGGCGTGTGTCGCTCAGCCCCTCTGCTGCTCCCGATGGCAGCGTGCCGTGCCGGCGGGAACGCCGTACCTGCTGCCTCGGCTCGTCAGCATCACAGCATCACAGCCCTGCCCGTGTGCGGGGCTGGGAGCACGCCCACCTTTCCTTTGTGCCTCCAGCCCTTTGATGCCGCATCTCTAACGCTTTGTTTTAATTTTTAAAAAGGTTTGGGTCAGAGGTGAGAGAAACAGAAACGTCCTGGTTGCTGTTTCTAATGTCAGACAGCGTCAGGGGACGCGGTGAAATCCAGCTCCCACTGCCTGTCCCTCACTGAGAGATTTCCACTGACTTCAGTGGGGCTACGATTTACATCCCCTTTGCTTTTAAAACTTTGCCATGAATTTAACAGCCTTTGAGATCTATGGGATGTACAGGGGTTGGGGGATTCTGTTTCATATTTTGCTCCCATTTATTTTCAACATATAATATTGCTACTGTTAGAAACACAGGGAAGAAGCAAAATCAAATAATGTTGTATCTGCCATGGCAGACTAAAATAAAGCTTTTAGCAAGCAAGAGCCAGAGAACCTTATCTCTTATGCATTATAAGACCAGATTCCAATACCTTTACATATGTTCTTCAGGCCACAAAATAACCCACCCTGCTCATGGTGTAAAACATACAGAGCACATGAAAATATTAAATTCTGGTTTATACCCACCAGCAAAAATAAAAAGTTATATTTATTTTCAGTAGGACTCCCCCCAAAATGGTATGATGATGGAAAATACCATGAATTTCTCAGCTGCTTTAACAAGTCAAGTACAAACCCCTTTTATTTTACTTCATTACTCTTGCAGACTCTCACCACAACACTCCAAATACAACAGAAACTGCTGCTGACAAGCCCTCCTTTGGTGTTATTCACTGTAGCAAACTCATCCCTGCCCCTGTCCTGCTGTCTACACATCGTTTTCATGTATGGATATTAATTTATGTGTACAGTAGAATACAAACGCTCCCCTGTCTCCATAAGTTATAGAAGCAATCATCCAAGGAAGCATCAGAAACTCTAAAGTCAATTCTGGTGTCATAATTTCATACTTTAACCTGAGATGCCAAATCATGGGGCTTTATAGACGAGAAGCGGGTGTGTGAAAGCACTCCCTTTTCAGAACTGCAGACTTTATTTCTCTATAAAACATATTTATGCTGGGAAATAATAAGTGGCTAACGTGGCAGCGAAGAGGGGGGATCTGTGTCCCTGGGATAGCTTTGGGAGCTTGCTCTGGCTCTGGGGAAAGGGAGCACTTGGAGTTCTCTAGGGCAGGGGCTGCTCCTTCTTGCTCTGCATCCTGTGCACGTAGCACAGCGCGACTCCCAGGATCAGCCACGGTCTCTGATACAGATGCATTAATAAATAAACAACAGCAACAGCAGTAATAACATTGAGTAACCCTCTTAGCCTACCCTATAATGTTATGAGCAAGCTCAGGAGGGGAGGGTTCATCTGAGACTTCTCAGCCACATAAATCAGCCAGCCTGGCAGAAGGTTTCTGATGCATGCAAAACCACCATCCATTAAGTCCTCTGGGTTCCTGATTTTGCAGCAGCTGTCCCTTGGCTAAACCTGACCATTTCTTGGGCTGCTTCATCCTCTCTTCTCAGCTAATTTTACACTGCACACTTTTGCACCTTGACTTATGATACCTTTCAGCATTTTCCTCCCTAAGGTAACACAAAAATCCTCCAGAAAGGAAGTCATAGAGCAGTATATACTATCTGGGATAACATTTCAGTAAGAGGAACTCTTTTATGGACCACCTAAAACTATGCCTAATGCAACCATGGTCAACCCCTTCCCATATTTGATTTATGCATCTGGGAATGCAATCTTTTGTAGTGGTGAGAAGGAAATATCTTCTGGAATTTTTGTGTTTCATTACTTTCCACTTTCCTCCACACTGACCTCCTGAAGATGATCAGCTCATCATGCTTTGTCTCCAGGTATTTCTGGAGTTACTGCAGCTGCTGGCCACAGCTGGGGGCTGCTGAGAGTTGTCAGTGTCTCATCTTGCTCCTGGTATAGATTACACCCTACCCAAGGCACATCTGAGTCCTGCCAGTCCAGGGTGCCTGGGACTGACTCGGATTTCCAAACTCAGACCATGATCCTTCTAAAACTGTGCTCTGTCTGGAAACCATGCACCCACAGCTCCCAGCACCCACCGCTCTTGCTTATTACAGGATTTGCTACAATGCTCCTGAGTACAAAGTCATTCTGGATGATTACATATTACCCCACTTACAGAACCTGGTTTAATTACCCAGTGTGTGTGTGGAGAAAGCACGGGATGGGACAGAAGCAGAATCTTTCATGTAAGGCAAATTCCCAAGCAACCAGCTAATAGGAGAACATTGAGGATGTTAAGTAGATTAGACACATCAATAGAATCTACATAAGCGATGCCAAATTTAGTAACAGCAAAGGGGAAAACATTTTTATTTTAAGTCAGACTCTGCTAGAGTGGTGGCACCAGGTCTATTTAGGGTTATGTGCTGTGTTCCTTTGTAGCACACAAAATATTAAGTGTGGAGGAAGAGTTAACTAAAGTAAATGGGGTTGAAATTCCTGCAAAAAGAATGATGTACTGTACCTATGCATTTTATAGCACGAGGTAAGTAGTTTAATGTCTCAGCCAATATCAAACACTTCATTTGCAAATCTTACTGTGCTGGGCTCCCTGGTGATTTGTGTAATAAAATGGGATGGTTAAAGGGCATGTCCTTGCATTGACTATTCCTTCTAAATTTGAAGGGCCCAGCTGTTATGTAAATATTTACTATAATTAACTGCTGGAGTTCACTAGTTCCTAGTTTGCAAGAGTTGTCTGAAGTTACTGTTATCCATAGGCAGGGAGATGCTTTCTGTAAATAGTCACTTTTACCTTACCATGTCAGAGTGTGGTGGAAGGGGAGATTTGACTTGTCCTGCTTGTCACACTTGACCACATAACCACCCTCTTTTAGTATCCACTTGCTGTCAGTACCTCACTGTAGGCAGTCAAATTGGTTTGTGGATTATTCATGTAAAGTAGGAATTGCCTTTGTGCATAACAGCCTGAGCTGGACTCTGTCTCTGTGCTGTGAGGACACAGCTTTCTGCTTCCAGACAAAAAGGGAGCTAGACCCCTTGTGTCCCCAGAGTGCTCAGTCTTTACTACTAATCCCCACAAACCCAAGATGGTTTTGCAGGCAGGGCTATTGGGGTGTCTCTGCGTTGTGTCCCTAGACCCACAAATTGGGAGTGGAGGACAGAGGCACTGCATAAAGCCAGCTCAGACCCAGGGAGGTGAAACAGCTTCATCTCAGTACGGGCACAGCTGCACCCAGGTTGTTTCCTGGAGAGTCCCCTGGAGACCTCTGCATGGTGCTCTGCAGAGCTCTGCAGCACTTCACCTCGCTCAGGGGCTGTGCCATATCCAGCCACAGGGCCAGCAAAGGGCAGTGCTGGGCTGATGTGGCAGCCTGGAGCCCAGAGTGCAGCTCGCAGACACCTGGGAGCTTGTGCTAACCCAGGTCTGGCAGAAGTAGCCCCAAGCCAGAGCTAATGAGCTCTGCTGGATCTGACCAATTCTTTGAGGACCGTCTCAGCTGTCTTCATGTCATGCAGACTAACATATTTGGAGAATTCTCATTACTTATGTTTCTTCATTGCCTGGGGTGCTCCAGCCCCTCTGACTACACTGCTCTGTAAAAAAAAAAAAAAAAAAAAAAAAGAAAGAAATCAATCTTGAGCTTACAGGTGGAAACAGGAGAGGCAGGGAAGGCCAAAGGGTAGCAGATGTTGCATGTGGTGCCACGCTTTTCTCTGCGCTGCATGCCAAAACATTCTGGCTGTGCTTTTTATTCCCCCATTCTCCCTTAAAATCTCGTTTGACGCATTTGGCTGCTACGCCGCGCTGGTAGATATGTGTGGGCTTCTGGAGCTGTCTCGGAATCTATGCCCGGGAGGAGGAAGGAGTCTTTAAAAATTAATACTGCGAGGCAGCTTTAGTGGCAACGTTGGCAGCGCGAGCGGAATCGCTGGCAGGGAGAGCCCGGGATCTGCAGCAGGGAGCAGGACCCGTGGCTCTGTGCCAGCAGAGGTGACACTCTGGCACCGGCTGAGAGGGAAACTGCCTGCAAGCACTGCTGGTGTTTGACCCTTCTGTGAAGCTGTGAGGGTGAAGGCTCTGAAAATAACCACTAAAATGTCCATTGCCTGCCCCCCATGATAGAGGCCCTCTCTCTGTCTCATCTGCTGTGAGATCAAACACTCAGCAGCATTTCCTGGTGTGCTTTGCCTGGCGCTCCTCAGCGTGTGCCACAGCGCCTGGGAGCACAGGCTGGGGTGGACTACACCGTCTTTTTCCTAACACAGCATCATCTGGCTTCAGTAGTCTGAAGGATTTAAATCTTGGCCCTCTCTCTGTCTTGTGTTCAAGCCTTCCCTCTGTGTCTGGACACCAAGGCTAGAGCAGTGATCTGGCTCTGAGGTGCAGCAGTGGGCCGTGTCAGTGCTGTGCTAAGGCTTTGGCCAGCCCTGTTTATTTTTTTCCAGCTGCAGGTGCCCTTTGGCTTTGTGGATGGGGTCAATGTTATGAGCAGGGCCAGCTGGGAAGGCAGGAGGAACGTGACCACTGCTTTTTCCATTTCCTATTTTTTTTTTTTTTTTTTAATCTCAGGCTTTATTAAAGCTTCTAGCATTTCATCTCAAATACATCTAGAACACCTTTAGCAGTCCTGGCATGCAGCTAAAGCACAGGGACACTGAATTGTCTGTCTAAAGGATTTTGGCTGCTGTGACCCCTGCATGTCTGATGACTAGGCTGCGGAGGGAGACGCGGTTTTATGACATTAAATATTAACAGCTGGATATTAATAATGAAGGCTGACAGCTCCTTTCCCAGCTCCTGAGGTTGTTTCTCCCCCAGCTGCAAGTCCAGCAGGATTTGTGTTTTTTTTTCACTGCTTGAGCATTATGGTCAGGGCCCCCTGATCTCAAGGGGTCAGGGGAGGTAGGAAAAATAACACAGAGGTGTCAGTGCTGTGAATAGCAGTGGTCACTGCCTGGCTGGGCCCAGCACTGCACGGGGCTCTGGCTGCCTGTGGTTAGCCTTGTCATGCCATGCTGATTGGAAAGCAATTTACCGTTAAAGGCAGAGAAAATGCAGGAGGTTAATAATAAAACAGGGGAGGGGCAGTGTGGCACTGGGAGACCTTCCTGCATTGCTCGAAGCCAGGGGAGAATAAGCTATTCCAACAAGTTTGTGCTTTATTGCTGTCTGGCCTGTGCAAATAGTGCAGTCAAAATTTTCATACTGAGACCTCCAAAATTACATTTTTTCTCTCCTCCTTCCTCCTTTCCATTTCTTGTCGTCAGCTGTAGCTGCTCCCCAGCCTAGGACAACTGAAATGCTGCTTCAGTCTGCAGCTATATCAGTCTTGTTCCTAAGATAATTTACAGGGGATGATAATGCACAAGGCAGACGATTCCTTCCCACCAGCAGCATCACCACAGCTGAGGAAAGTCATGTCTACAGCTCAGATGTGGTAGCTGGAGGAGAGAGGAACTCAACTCCTTTCTTGAACTCGTGACCCTCAGGGCCTGCCCTGCAATGTGCTAAATGTTGCTGAAAAGTCACCTCAGAGGAATCTGAACAGGGCTTTATTTGAATAAAGAAATATGGCACAGAGCACACAATGGTTGCTAATAAATCACAGGTTGGTTTTATTTCTCTACTGCAACTCTGCCTTATTTTTTTCCGTATTGGACTTTTCTCCAAATTACATTTTCCCAGTTGTGCACTTTTGTTCTTTTTACTATGTGACAAATGGAGGTGCTGTTTATTATTTATTCTTTGGCTTTAATGTTGTGCAAGCCAGATCAATTCAGTTTTTGATAAATAAGTCTGCTTTTTGCAGAAATTACCTAGTTGGATCAGTACTCTTTTGTTCTTTCTCTGCAAAGGCTGACCTCTAACCCTGTCTACTCTATGGTGAAAGTCCATTTATCCAGACCACTTTTAAACTCTGTCTTGGTCAAATCTAGACCACGTCCTCTACTCTGACCCCTGTATCAAATAGCAGCCTAGTACCCTTTTATGGAAATAATTCCTAATGTTCCCCATGCCTATAGTTAAACAGAGTGAGCTGATTCTTTGGATTGACAGGGCATAACTCGGTGTAAAACTCAGTTCTATTCTGCATAAAGGTAACTTACAGACTATTGCCAAAAATTCATGCAGGGAGAGCAGGACAGAAGGTTTGGGCTGCATGAGGTACACCTGGGCCATGGTGTGAGGTGCTGGCAATGAAGACAGACCTTAGAAAAAGGCAAAGATGCTTTCAGTTCCTTGACTCTTCTGTGTTCTAAGGTCTTCCTTCAGTTGATATTTTCTCACATCTGAACACAACTGTGTTTTTTGACAGAACATTAGACATGGATTTTGAGTCAGTCAGAAAGCAAAAGGCATTTTGGTAGTTTACCTGTTGCCTGTATTTGAATTACTGTGCTTATAGTACTGCTGAGTCCAACCAGTATAAAATCAGAAGCCCAGTTGCTCCCCAGTTCATGAGATAAAAAATCTTGGTGAGGAAGAGGGTGTCCCTCTATTTTTTGAAACATTAAGGTTCACAAAATCAGGAATCTCTATGAGAGAGACAAGAAGACAAAGAAGTGTGTCTGGGAAAGAGCTCAAGGTGCCATTCTTGTATACCCAAATCCTGGAACACGGGCTTTAAAGAGTATTGGGCATCACAAGGTTCTCAGTAAAATGAGGAGAATTCGCAACACTGGGGTGAAAATTGATTCAAATTTGCTCTTGCCTGCATGTAAAAACAAGATTTGTTCAGTCATAGTGATGTTTTGGTGGTGACCATGTTTATTAAACACAGTTACATGCTGTAGTAAGACTCATCCTATGCACTTCTTTTTTCTGCATTTTCCATCCATGTACCTGTACCCTACTTGGAAGAGGTACAGGCTGCAATGAAATAAGCACTGGCCTCACCAGCTCTCTCTAAAAAGAAGGCCTTGGCTGTGGCCTGACAGGGATGAGTGTGCTGGGGAGGAAGAGCTTTTGGAGTTCTGACTGCAGATTGTGCCTCTCCACTTAGCTCGAGGGATTCTCTCCCCACCCACCTCTTTCCTTAAACAGCAAGAGGCTGTGTTCCTTGCTGGCAGGAGCAGTCTAGAGCCTGTTCCCTGGAGGCAGAAGTGGCAGAAGAAGCAGGATGGGGAGCGTGGGTGAGGATGATACCCAGACCTGGTGAGACTTTTATTGGAGAACTCAGCCACAGTAGTAGAAACCCTGTGAGAAAAGGGATGAGAGGGTCCTAGAGGGCTCATGGCAGGCCCTGGGGGAGGACAGGAGGAAGGGGACAAATAGTCTGATCCTTCTCTACCTAGGACAGAAGTGATTTTATGGGAAAACCCTGAGACTGCTCAGCTCTTGATCAAGAAGATTGGCAGGGAGGACAGGTGCTGGAGCAAAAGCTTTTAAAATTAAATGGAGACAGAAAGTTTCTGTAAGGGAAGCACCCTGGGTCAAATCTGTGTGAAGCCAGGGAAACCCAAGGGCCTGCAAACCAGAGGATGACAGAAGTTTCTTGCAATCTGGTATCCCTGGAATCTGCCTCTGGTTCAAGAGGAGCAATGGCAGCTCCAGGAACTGTGCTAGAGAGTGTTGCCCTGTGATCGGGGGCAGGATTGGTCTGCAGGGAAGGAGTGGTCTCCTTCCTGACAGCCCGAGACATTTCACTTGCCTGTGTGCAAATGTTTTGATGCCCAAGGGCTGAAAGAGTGCAGGCACCATGTTATAAAGGCAAAGGGATATAGGGATCATGCATCAGGAGATGGCTGTTCTGGGTTTCTGTTCCAGTGGCTGGAGGTTAGGGATGAGAGGCAAGGGGAAGCTAGACGTGTTTAATTGCCTGTAACTAATCAGGCATGTACACTCATCCTTCCCCTCCTCGTTCCTCTGAAAAAAGTGCCCCCTCAGACTCTCTCCTGATTCCTGTGGAGCCAGCAATGAGGCAGCTTATACTGACATGGACAGTGAAGTGCAGAGCATCCCTGGCCTTGTGCTCAGTCCCTGCACTCAGGCTGGATCATTAGGACTGGCACCATCAGGATGGTCATCCTTTCTGTGCCGTCCCAGCAAAATAAATAGCAGCTTTGACAAACCCCAGGAATCGTTAGGAGAAGGACCTAGGTCTATTTATCATAAAACCATGTAGTGCTGCTGTGGCATAGTGCTTTACTGAGACCCTGAGGTGGGAAAAGGATGTAGGATGAAGGGATGTTTGTTCATAGCAGGAGCTTAAAATGATGTGCAGTGAGATCCTTCGTACGTAATATTGGTTTTGAACATCTTGGCACCTGGATTTTCAGTGGAAATAATTAACTTTGACAAACTAGAAATTTTAAATCAAGTTGGACAGAGGTAATTTTGGATAAAATGGGAGCTGTTCTTCACAGGGAAAATGTTGACGGCACAATTCCCAGTCCTTGTAGTGACAGTGAGCAAAAGGCAATTAAGAAAAGTTCTAGGGAAAAACTCGAGGCTCCCATTCACTTATTTAGCTGCTCCTCTTAAAAAAAAAAAAATTAAAAACAATCAGTTTTTCAGTAGAAGGGGTGCGTGTTCTCAGCATTCCTCAGGAACCTGCCACCATTGCTGCTGCCTGGCAGCTCCTGGAAGGAGAGGGAAAATGCCTGGAATGAGGCAGTGGGCAAATCTCTGTGCATCCTTGCCAGCTTTAAGCTGGCTGCTCCTCTGAGTCACTGTGCTGGGGAGGCTGAACCCCTGGGCTTAGAGCAGTGATCACGATCCCTGATTTAGGGTGAGACTCTGGCTCAGAGAGAGACACGAAAAGCAAACACACAGCGCTGCCCTGGGGAGGCCGGCTGCTTGGCAGCACCAGCAGTGAGGTGGCTATATTAGCATTTTAATCAAATAACTAGATATCCTAGAATTATATGTTTGAATCTCTGTAGGCTAAACATAGCTTCAGAGGCAAATAATTTCCATGTAATTTTAGGGTGGAGAATGTCCTTTGGGTAACAGCTGCCTGCTCTGCATGGGCATTAAAAATCCTGTGGCACTTTATTGAAAGCAGAGGTTTGTCTCAGAGGCCTTGCTTCAAACATCCCTCAGCGTGCTGGCTGTCTGCCCAGCTGCAGTCCTGACACCCAGGAGGGTGTGCAGCTCAGGGGGAGATACTGCAGCTCCTGTGCCCTGCCTTGTTTGTAGGGTGCCATGGGAGCTGGGATATAAACACGGAACAGCTTGCCCAGGTCACAGCAGGAATGACCTTACTGGCACTGGTCTGAGCATATTTGCTTATGTGGTACAGTGGGTGCCCAAGCCCTGGGAAGAGTGAGATCTTTGAGGACAGGAAAACAGATTACCCAGTCACGGGCTGGCCCAAATCCTGCCCTGTCAGCAATATCCAGTGGCTGGTTCTATCGAGCTGGGGCAGCCCACTGGTCCCTACAGTGGACAGGCATCCACAGCCCCAGGTTCAGTGGGAAAGATTCTCAGGAGGACTTCCAGGCTGTGCTAGAACTGACCACACAGATTTCTTCTCTTTTTTCCCTGTTTTTTTTTTTTTCATAACGTCAGAGATTAAAAAAAAGTTCTAATGATAAACCATCTGGAATAGGTTTCTTTTCAAAAGAAAAGAATGAAATAGATGTGAGTTGGCAGGAGCTTTCAGAGAGATTTCCCCCACCCCCCTCTGTTTATATATTATGCAGAGAACTCTACAGGAAAATGGGATAGATGAAGTTGAGCATTTCATGACAAGTTGTCACATTCTGTGCATAAATTTCTCTAAAGTGTTAGGCACCAGTGGTGGGAGGAGATATTAGGTCACTCAGTGCTAATCCTGGAAAGTTTAGAGGACTTTGCATGTCCTTTGAGAGTGCCCCTTTTACGGAACAAACATCGCCTGTCCAGAATTATTCCTTCATGGTGCATGTAATCCATCCATTTATTTGATAGAAGGACCCATAAAAACCCAGAAATGACCCAACAACACTCCCAATACTAATAATCAGTCCTATCCTGCTGTTCATTTTTTATATCTTCTTGCTTTCTACTGCATAAAGTAATGAAGAACTAAAAGCAATACTCTGTCTGTTTTCTTCTGAAAAGCACATTACAAATAGGAACCTTAATTCCTCTTCTGCCTGTGTTCAGAAGGTTAAACATAATTTTTTTTTTTTGGAGGATTTAAGTACCCATGGTGCATTTGAGGGGTTTTGAGTGACTGATGTTAAGAACCTCTGAACATCTGAGTCCTATTAACTACTCCCCAGGTTCATGTGAGGGACATATCAGAACCAGCATCAGAATTTGGATTGTCCCAGCTCCAAACCCTGGTCTAATCACCCCTCTCTCTTTCAGATGCTGTTCGTAGATAATGGTGGAAGGGCATCACATTTCTGATGACTCAGCAGCTGCAGGGGAGGCTTGCTTTAGGTCACATCTCTTCTGCAGTTATAAGCTCCTGTATTACCCCAGCATTACTCCTGCATGGCATCATCATCTTTGATCCCTGGGAGGAGGGTAATACTGGATCAAGTACTGCTATAGGGGGTTAGCGGGAAAAAAAATTGATTTTCTTTTCCTCTTAGCAGTGTTAGGACACAATTTCAGCCTCTAATTTCTCATACCCCCTTTCCCTCACCCCTGTATCTCATGAAAACCTTTCATGAAAGCAATAGTCTTTCTGAAGGTGTGTTTGGAGTGTTATTGCTTCAGCCCGCAGGGAGAGCACATCCCTCACATAAATTGTGCTCGATGGTGAATCTGGACAGTGTTTATACTGTAGCACAGGCACTGTCTGGGTGCAGGTGTGAATTGCTAAGGTCTCCAAACCTGCACTTGGCCCAGACATTTTTAGTGGTACCCTCAGAAAACAGTAAGTACGGATAAAACTCGGAGCGCTGCTCTGTAGAGCCCGGGATGCATTTCCCTCTGACTCTGTAAAACTCCTGTCAGGTAGAACTGCCCTGATCAAACCTCACTTTTGTGGGGTTTGTGAGTGCCCCCTGCACGGCCTGCCCAGCTGTGGAAAAGTCCCTGGAGTAGGGGACTGCCAGGAGCCTGTCCAGCATGGTGCACCCAGCCTTCCCTTGGTGAGAACAAGCTCTCCAGTCACCCCACAACCAAAGCCAAATCCCCTTGGTCAGCTGGTTGGCTCCCATTCCAGCCTCAGTCATATTATTAAACCTATGCCCCCTATTTTCTAGGTGAGGTGGAGAGGAGAAACCTTGTTTTCATTCATTCCCTTGAGAGTAATTAGGGATTGGTGTGGGGGAAGGGCTCACCAGACAGTAACAGGGGTTATTGTGTTTCATAACTGCATCTGGCCAAGGATGTGCTGTGCGGAACTCAGAGTCAACAAGAGTCTCTGGTGTCGGGGTCGAGTCAGTGCATCCTCTGTAACCAAAGTAATGCACCTCAGAACGATACCTGTGGGAGAGGGAGGGCTGGGTGGCCCCTCAGATTTAATCTCTGAGAAGCCTGGTGAGGCATTGCTCACCAGCACACACAGCAGTCCTTTCCAAATCTGAACTCTTGCCGCTGCATTTTCTCTTTGCATATGTCTCATCAAGAATGCGAGTGGTTAAGATTTCCTCCTCCTTTTTAAAGATCACGTTTAATTTTTCTTTTTTTGCTCTAATGATTTAGATGAAATATTTAAGCTCGCTGCTTGCAAATCCCCCCCGGGGCACCTGCCAGAAGGTTGTGGAATCTGGGTGAGGGATGGTGGAGGGGTGGATGCTGTTAATTACTGGAGGTTGGCAACCCCCTAACACTTCAGCTCAGGCTCTTGTCGACGGCTCTGAGGTCTGGCTTTTCCAGGAGCCGATTCGTGCAGGCATTTGGAAATAACCGGACTCTGGCAGCAGCTCCCACTCTGACAGAAGAGACCATGACAGCCAGCAACCAGTTTAATGGGTTGCTGCAGCCAGCGAAGTCCTCCGGTGAGGAGCAGTGAAGTGAAGAAAAACAAAGCTCATTCCAACCGCTGCCACAGCAGACAACAGCTGAGAGCAAAGAATCATTTTATTGCATATGGAGGGGGGGGAATGAGGAAAAGAAAAGAGAACGAGATGGCTTTTTTTTTTTTTTTCATAGATAAGGGTTTAATGGTTTGTTTCCTTCCCTCCCTCCCCCCCATTAAACGGGATAAAAATACACAGAAAGAGAATTCCACAAATTTTTATTCTTTTTGTAAGAAAAGGATGGTGCAGCAGAAGCTTCTTCCTCACATTAAGTTTTCAGAAGGGAAGTCGGTTCCCCTTTCTCTGGCTCCTCATAGCAGCATTTTTCTGGCTCCAGCAACCTAATAGGTTGATTGCTGAGCCTCTTCTGTTTCAATTACTTTTGATTGATTCTCAGGTCTATGTCAGCCACTCGGTGCAGCCACCATCCCAGGAACAAATCTGCAGCAGCTGAAGATGAAAATAGCTTCCATGACCACTTAAAAGGGGAGTTCAAGCATCTTTTCTAAGCTTGAGGTTACTGCAGCCTTCCCTCAAAATCATCTCTCTGGCCATCTCTCTGCTCATGATGAGGTTCCTGTTCCTGATGGCTGTGCTTAGCCTCAGCTAGGAAGGAGGGTGAAAGGAGCTTTAATATCATTAGGCTGCTCAACTTGCAGTTGCTGGAGGGCACTGACGTTACCCCCCAGGAGAGGGACTCTGGCAGAAGTCCCTTTAGGTTTAGGGAGTGGAGGGGACAAGGGAGATGTGGGACACAGAGCCTCTGAGTCCTGAGGGCTTGTTCTCATGTTTGTGTATTTACTGTAGGAGCAATGAGAGAGGGAGAGGAGAGAAAGAGAGCTGGAAAAGGAGTGGAGGGGATGGTGACTGGTTCCCCACAGAAACAGCCAGCCTTTGCCTTTGCTTTGTACACATCTGACTCTTTTCTCAGCAGCAGCAGCCCCAAGCCTTCAGACTGGCAAAAGAGTATTTAGGATAGATCAGAGATAGTCTGGATTCCTGCATAAGTCAGAACAGACAGAGGACGATAGCAGTCTGGAGAATTGGGGTTATTTGTGTCAACAGTGGGATTATATTTCTGTATTTTTAATTTCCTACTGTTGCTATTCAATTCAACTCAGCATGGGAACGTAGCATAATTCAGGCTGGGCATGACCTTGAGAGGCTCAGAGCAGGGTCACCCCCAGACCAGACCAAGCTGCTCAGGGCTGTGTCTGATTGGGGCTTGAAACCTCCCAGGATGGAGCCTGCAGAGCCTCCTGCACTGCCTGCTCCATGGCTAGACTGTCCTCATGGCAATTCCAACCCCCCTTGCATCTAATCTGATCTCTCTTGCTTCAGTTTATGCCTGGTGTGTCTAGTTTTCCTGCCACACAGACCAGTGAAGTTCCCAGCTCCCTTTCTGTGGGTATTGAGGTGCCCTCATGTTTGCCTTTAGTTGTCAGGGAAATCCCTGGACCTCCAGAGTCTTTGGAAAATGGCAGAGAGTGATGGTGTGAGGACATGGGCCAGCTCTTGTGGCACTCAACTGTTGAGTCTCATGGACTTGAAGAGATGTCTCAGACAGTCCCTGAGTCATCATCACTCTTCTGGCTGTGAGTTTTCCTCTGTGCCCACAGCCCTGAAAGACCTCGTTGATGAAGACTGAGGTAGAGAAGGCATTGAGCTCCTCAGCCTTCTCTGTGTCCATGCCATTAAATCACTTTCCCTGTTCAGCAATGGGCCTACATTTCTCTGTTTGGCCTTTTTTGCTACTGTAGTGGCAGAAGCTCTTCTGGTCATCCTTGATGTTCCCTCCAAGTGTCAACTCTAGATAAGCTTTGGATCACAGGCAGTTGTGGGGAACCCTCATCACATTCCAAGGGCTGGGCTTCCAACCCCAGCCTCAGGTGGGCAGGTGCAATAGGGTGCTGCTTCAAGTGACCCCTGGGGAGAATTTTTACCATTGTCTAAGGCAGGAGGTGTGCAGCCAGGAAAGCTTTCCTGCAGGGAAACCTGGTGCACCCAAAGCTCGGAGCAGCTCTGCCAGGGCCCTTCCTGTCTCTTGCTTGTGGGTTGTCCTCAGATGCCAGGCAGGAGAGGAATGTTCCTGTGCCTCCTGACTGGTGTGGTGGGCAGGTTCTGTCTGGGAGGTATGGGTTCTCTCACAGTTAATGTGTCTTCTAGAAATACCCCATTGTCTCTGCTGGGAGAATCTGGTGCAAGGCAGCAGAGAGGCTTTTGGGGTGTGGGCTGACAGATCCCCTTGGGCCCCTCTTTCCTCCCACCCTGAAAAAAGGCAGCTGTGGTGCCATAAGGTGACCCAGCCCCATGCCCCATGAGCCCTGTGATCCTGGGAACCCTGGGGTCCCACTGCAGGTGACCAGCCAGAGACAGGGCACTGCCACACCTCCTGTCCCACTGCCCAGGGGTGGCAGGGAGGGAAACAGACTGGAGGGCAGGTTAATACAAATGGACATGCTGTGAAAAATGGATACTAAATTATCCTCTGATCCAATAAACCTCTCAGCCCATGTCCTCAGAAAAGCCTCGGTGAGTAGACAGGCCTCACGAGTTGTTCAGCAGCTCAATAAAATCTGTGTCTGCCCTGTCAGATTGAAAAGGGAAACAAATGGCAGAATTCAGGGCCCTCCCCTGAGGAGGCCTTGCTCCTGCATGAGCAGCTCTGCCTGTGACACCAGCTCCCTGTGACACCAGCCCCCTGTGACACCAGCTCCCTGTGACACCAGCTCCCTGTGACACCAGCCCTCTGCCTGCAGCCTGAGGCAGCCACATCGCAGGCAGCTGCCTGCAGCAGGACCATGAGCTCGGGAGAGCTCCCCTCCTTTTTCCTGGGCTTCCAGGTGTTGTCACAGGGAGGGATTTCATCCACACCATGGGATTGCTTTGAGGTACAGGAGCCCCCAGAGCCTCTGCAGCCAGATGGGGGCTCAGCCCCCTGCCCCACACCATCCCTGCCAAGCCCCCCAGCTTGCTCAGGGGTCTGGAAGTGGCTGCCTGGGGTGGGAGCACCCTTCCAGGGCTGTGTTTGCCCTACAAGGAGCTACAGTGGATGCCCTGCGTGGAGAAAGGGCTGGATCCTGCTCTGCCAACACTGGTTTGTTCTGCTGTCTTTGGTGGGGGCCTCTGCACCTCTGCACATGGGTGTAGGATGATTCATGAGCATGCAGGTGTGTTGTATCTGCACTCAGGCCGTGCTAATCCTGTTTAGTCATTTTTCAGAGGATTTCATTTAGATACTGGGCTGGGGCTCTGCATGCCCTTGACAATACTGAGCAACACCATTGCTCATATTTAAACTCTCTGACATAGCTAGTGATGGTGAAATTAAAAGAGACAATGACATAAAGCTCTCACCCAGCAGCGGTTTTCCTCCTGCCAATCACCACTCTTGCATTTCCCCTCCCTTGCTGAAAGCCAAGGATAAGGGGCAGATTTTGCAGCTTACCTGGAAGACCAGCAGGTCTGAGCTCTTCTGGGCTGACCAGCATGCCCAGCCTGTTCAAGGTAAATCTGCAGAGCACACAGGAGGACCAGGCACCACCTGCAGTGAAAGCCCACAGCAAACCCCTCGCAGAATGATTTGTGCCAGCAAAGACTTTGGGCCCTGCTGCTGCTGTGAGCAGCTCACTTGTTGTCTTGGTTTTGAAAGACAGGTATCTGCTAGGGAAAGCTGGAGTTTCCCTTGGAATGGAGAATGTAAACCCCTCACCCCCTCCAAATTATAATTTTGCAATTAAGGGCTTTCAGGCAAAGATTTGGGAATAGGAATAACAGTTCTTTATTAGGAATATTAACAATATAAATGTAGTAGGAAAACCAAACCAAAACAAAAAGCAAACAAACAAACAACAATCCTAGAAACCCTGACAGAGTCAGAGGTACAACCTGACACCCTGTTGGTCAGGGTGTTGGAAGCAGTCCACAGTAAATCCTCCTGGAGTGGCAGATGTGGTTCTGTTGGAGCAGAGATGATCCTGAGAGAAAAGGGTCCAGTGATGGTGAGAAGGGGTCCAGTCTCCCGCCAGGAAGCCAGTGGAACCAGATCCCTGGTGTTCCTACATCTCAGTTTTTATCCAGGTAGGAATGGTTGGCTCCCCCCACTGGGTGGAGCATCTCCCACTGGGATGATGGAATGTGTTCTGTCCTTGGTGAGCCTTAATGGCCCATCAGCAGAAGATATCCCCCTGGAGGGAGGACAGGTGGTGAAAGAGATAAGAAACACTGCCCCACTTGGTTTGAACAGCTGCCCCATTATCAGAAGGCATCTGCCTCCCTCCCCTCAGAGTTACAAGAGATAAAGAAAAACATCTCCCCAACTACTTTCAACAGATGAAATAGAATACACAGTTTTGGTTCCATAACCCAAGACACTTGTGTTCACCCAGGTTGTAGCAGAGCCAGAATTAGCCTGGGCTGCTTGGCACCCATCTCTTGCCTCCAGTCCAGCTGTGACTGTACACACCAGTTTGCTGTCGTGGCCCCTCTTGCTGGCTGGCAGAAGGAGAGGATTGCTCCGTGAAATGACAGCTGAAGATACAGATGTTCCCTGGTTTATTCCATGGCTTTTGGTACCTAGCAAGTAAGTCACAGCTGGTTTGCCACACTTTTTTTTTTCTTTTTCTTTTTTTCTTTATTTTTTCTTTATTTTTTTCTTCCTACTGTTGTCAGAGCTAAAAATACAGCTTTGATTAATGCTGCAGCAATGGGAAAAGGCCTGTCCCGAAATTCTGGTTTAAAAATAAAAACAACTAGAGAGAAATATTTTATGCCCCTTGTGAGTAGACGGAGGCTTTAATTTCATCTCAGGTTTCTACCATCATACCACTCAACAGCAAGTGGTGTAGTCATGAGCATCTACATGAGGAAGGGCAGGAATAGTGTCTACTTTTCTCTGGTTTTAGTGAGCAGCAGGCACCTAGAAACCTTTATTATCTGGTCTAGGATTTCTGTGACTTTACCCTCAGAAACTACTTTCTATTAGATACGTCATCTCCTTTACTGTTTTCACAGATTATAGAAAGAGGGCTTTGTGAAACTTAGCAATTAATAGTAACTGGCCATAATGTCTAAGTAATTATTAGCTACCCACAGAATAAATGAAAGATTAAAAGGTAGTAATCTTCTTTCCTCTTTGTTGCTCACTATTAATGGCTTCCTACTCTACATACTAAATGGTTATCAAGGCAGTGCTCCATTGCAGAAAATCTGTACCATTAAAATTTGAATTTATTGAGAGCAGGGAATAGGTCTGCTTGAAAAGAGAAGAAAAAATGATAAGGAGTTTTGGTTTACAGGGACTTTGCCCCAGTCTAAATCCAAACATTGCTTTTCACATACTGGTGGTCATTAGTGTCACTTGAAATTGGGAGCAAACAAAGCCTTTGCAGGGGCCAGGGGCAGTGCTTGGCAGTCCATGGACCTGCAAGGTAGCCCCATGGCTACTGAATTTCCAGAGGGGGTTACTTCTACTTTAAGAGGTCAACAAATTAAAGAAGTTAAAAACCAGGACACTAGGAACAAAAGAAAGTACTTGGCATCCATCAGACATGGGAAGTATTGAATGCAAGATGAGGAGCCATGGCTAGGCTAGTCATTGCCATGTAATGAGGAGGGAGAAAAAAAAATCAAGTCTTTCCAGCTCCATGCCTCATAAAATCCAACTGAAATCAATCCACAGTTTTGCCAGTCATGAGTTATTCAGCAAACCCAAGGTCAGACCAGTGGAGTCTCCATCACACATCATTGGCTGTTCTCTTTATCCCTATACTGCAGACAGGAAATCAAGAGACAGAGCTTGATCACTGCAATATAGGCCAACATTTGGGGCCAGACTGCAAGGTGATTAAGTGTGCATTAAGGCCCACTGCCATTTAGCAAAGCCCTTATGTACATGCTTTGAGTGCCACTGGAGCTAGAGAGACACAAAGAGACACCTAAATTCCTTCCTGGATCACTGCTAGCTACAGTATAAACATTTAAGAATAAATTCAAAGACTGTCTGGGTCAAACACAGCTCTAACTACATAAATGGGGCCAGAAGGATTGGGAGTTGCAAGCTGCCATTGCAAGTTGAGGTGCATGGCAGCTGCTGGGGGTGATCATGTGAATGGGGCTTTCTGGGGCAGCAGGAGAGCAAGAGTGAGCCAAGAGAGGCAGCCAGGGTCTGCAGAATTGCAAGTGCATTTTATGTGTGTTTGAGGTTGAATGTTTACATGGGGGTGATCCTGGAAAATGGAAAAAATAGAAGGCAAAACAATGGCCTGTTTTCTCCCATGATGTACTCTTTTCTTCCCTGATACAGCCTCCTAATTTCAATAGAGGTGAAGGAGGACAGGGATCTGATGCAGGGATTTGAGCTCGTGAGGTGTCAGTACAGTGAGTAAATCAACAGCAGATACATCAGGGGTGTAACACCTTGCATGTTAAAGCACACATGCACGTTTGTCCAGTTAATATCCTTGGTACAAATGGAAATGGTTTCTTGAACTGCTAGACGGGGAGGAGGACCAGGCCCCTGCCCTGAAGAGTTTGCAGATGAAATGTGAAGAGTACGGTGCTGCAGGCAGAGAGGGAACACAACAGGAGCTGAGGCACAGTTGTTATTCCTGGCACACTCTGAAGCCTCCTTCCCAGTCTGTTGCCTGCCTTTGATGTGAATCATTCCTCCTTTATTGAAAAGCTCCCTTCCTGAGGTGCTCCGGAGCCTTTTGTGCTCCTGGTTTTCATCCCACCTCTCTAGGTGTCCTTGCATTGTCTTCTTTACATGCTTTTCTCCTCCCTACTATCAGACTTCCTTAGGACATTGCCTTAGTCTCCTCACTCCTGGCTTTGTCCCCAGGATAGCTCTATCCTGCCGCCCACTCCAGTGATTGTTTTTGTGCTGACAACTCACAGATCTATTTCCTCGGCATTACTCAGTCCATTCTACAACAGCTCCTGCAGCACCTTCTCCTTTATGCCTCTTTCCCCCTTCCCCCAAGAATTGTCTCTTTCCAGGCTGGCCCTCAGTCCTCTCCTTCCTTGCATGTCACCATGGGAGTGGTAACAGCCCTCCTACATGTCCCAGAGGGTGACTGGCTCACAAGAATGTGTCTTCTCTGTCCCCTTTATCCCACTTCATCCCAGAGACATGGACAGCATTAGGAGCAGCCACCCTGCTCAAGGTCACCGGGCTCTGTGGTCCTACATGCCCTGGGGAAATCCACCCCCTTGGAGAGCCTGCCTTTGCTCCTGCTAGTCTGTCCTGGCTACTTTGTCCACCCAGCAGAACACTCACAAACCCTGCTTTTCAGCTAAATTTCATGCCCTTCTGAAAGAAAGGCCTCTATTTAATCATTCCAGCAGTGTCTAAACCCCCTAATTCCTCCAACATAGTGACAAACAGTCCTGATTATTTGTAGAAAAGCTTGAAAAACGTTGAGCATATTTTATGACCCACAAAAGGTGCCAGACTGGCAGTCATGGAGACTTGTCCTCTATTTATCTCTAGAGCTGGACAGCACAAGCAGTACACATTCCTCCAGAACTGCCTCTCTGCTCACATTTTGAAAGGAATGTGGTGGCCTGTCACCATGAGAGGATGGTACTTTCTGTTCAAACCACTGAGTGTTTTCTCAGTGCCTGGAACAGCAGCAGTCAGGTTGCTCATGGGAGCAGCTGGGGAAGCCCTGGAGGGACTCACCACAAAAACAACTGCCCTCTCAGAGGCTGTGGGTGATCCAGTGGGTGTGAAGCTGCATCTGCTCCTGTCTTTTCAGGCAAGCAAGGTCTCATCCAAAGTCAATTATGATCTTTGGAAGTGCTGCTTGAGGGGCTGTGAATTGTCATCTGGGGATGTATGGAGGGAGCAGACCCCATGCTTCCTCATTAAAGCAATAAATGCAGTAGATTTGCTGGAAAAAGCCCTGGAGCTTCTCTTTTGCCACCAAAAGAAGGATTAGAAGATTAATTCTGAGAACACTTCACTGCAAAGCTTAGCTGTTACTGCTGTAAACCCGCAGAAAGGCAAGATCCCACAGATTTTATCTGCAGGAGAGGCAGCAAAGGTTATGGGCAGCCTTACCAGCTCCTGGTGGCAGTGCTTCCTCAGAGGCCAAGTGCTGCAGCAGGGCCTGGAGCCTTCCTCCAGAGCAGTGGCACTGTCCTGCCCATGCAGGAGTTCAGTGTTTGTCTTTGCTTTGCAGCAAGTGCCAGGGAAATTATTCAGCAGAGAGGTAAATAGCTTACAGGATCTCTACTCTTCGTGTTCCCCCTTCTCCTGCCCCACTTTGCAGCACCACACACGAAACACAGATGGGCAGTGACATTTTTAAATTATGCACTGATTTGTTAGGGTTATGCAAAAAGAATATTAAGCACTCATTGCTACTATTCAGGCTGGGCCTTCTATTTTATGTGCACTGACGTTAAAAACAAAAAGAAGCAAAACTTTCAAGCACAGCTAGTTTGGATAGAGTTGTTTTTTTTTTTCCTAAAATGAAGCATATCTAGGTTAGAGGACTTTTTAGTTTGTCAATAATTAAACAGCTCTGCACTTGTTGAGGCAGCCCTGGATGTAGGTACCAGGATCAGCCAGCCTTGACCACAAGAGGCAAAAACTTTCTACCCCGTATACAGTATGGATTTTTTTCCCAAAAGAAAAAAAAAAGTCCTTGCAATATTAACCCTGACAACTTCACTGGCAAGAGCACACCCTCACAGCAGATGGGGTACCAAGGAGACATGTGCATTGAAAGAGATGTCTGGGTTGTGCCTGCTCTGAGCTGAGTTTCATGTGGAGGTTCTTCCTAGGAACAAACCAGGCACAGCTGGTTTCTGCTCAACCTTTCGGTGTTGAGGTGGAATTCAGCTGCTGCTGGTGCTGCTGGGGCTGCACTGGAAAACACCTTCAGTGCAAACAAAGGAGAGGGATTTCTGTCAGTGAGTCAGATTTATATTTCCCTCAGAGTGCATTTTTTAAGCACAGTAATGAAAGATCAAACGGTATTGCACTTTTTGCAAGTTCATCATATCCTTGAGGATGTCACTGTGAACTCAGCTGAAGATGGGCATGTGAGGGTGTTGGTACAGGAACAGGAGAATATATGACCTCTGGTTAAGGTCATTGCTTTAAGGAATAATAATAAAAAAGGGAGGTCTTTATTTTTGGTCCAGAGCAGTCAGGACAGAGTTTCAGCAGAAGGAACCCTGTGCTGTTCTCTGCAAAGGACATGATTTATTTATTTCAGAAAGCTGATGGACTACAGGCCATCACGTGTACAGGATAGGGGAGCAGGATGTTCCTGCCCATGTGAAGGGTCAGTCCTGCAGGGCTGAGGGGCAGGGGAAGGGGGAGCTTTCTGTTTGCCTTCAGGCAAAGCTTTCCCTCTCCTGCATCACCATTCTTGTTCTTTTACCCATCATCATCTGGCAACAGGAAGCACTCTTGTAGGAAGGACTCTCACTGTGTGTCCCAGTCAGGGGGAAGGAGGAATGGGTGAAGAGAGCTGAGACAGAGATATGTGCTGTCTCCCTTGCCCATGGATAGCAAAAAAGGTGAAGGGTGAATACACCAGAGAGAAACTACCATGTAAGGGCAGGTCCCTGAAAGGCAGCAGGTGTAGGAAGGTGTTGAGTTGGGGCTGCACTGGTGTCAGTGTTGGAGGGCTGGGATCAGAGAGAGAGCCTGTGGCAGATACTTACAGTCAGAAGAAACCTCTGATGGCCTGAAGGCTGCTTCCTCCGATGTCAATGCTTGGAAAATGTGGGGACAGAGGGTTTCCTGTGGCTCACTTTTCCTCTTCTCAAGGCCCGTGGTTCTGCACATGGCTTCATAAAAACGCCCAACAACCAGTCTCTTCTTCTGCTGCTCTTCAACATATTATGTCTCTTTGTCATACTGGTTTGTGGTTATCTGACCATGGTTCCATGGATAATAATCCCTAAGCACGATCCATGGGGCTGAGGAGGCTGATCCTACCTGCTGGGAGCAGATGGGCAGGCTGTAATGTCCAAGCACAGCTCTGTGTCCTCTCTGGAATGGTGAGGAGTCGGGGCTGCCACCAGTGGAGACAGGTGAAAAACAGACCTTTCCCCTCCCTCCTTTCCTGCTTTCTATTTCCCCTCTTTATTTATGCTAATGTGTTCTGCACTGGAGTCATAATTAAATACATATTCATATAGAAACGTACAAAGCTTCTGCCTGTACTGTGAAGCTCTCTGGAGCTTAACTGCTTGAGACTTGTCACAGGAAAATATTTCTCCCCATGAAAACAGGCTTCCTACAGCTGGGCTATATTATTGCCTTTTAATATTGCTGGCTCTGCCTACCCTGGGAAGGATTTTCTGACAAACTCCTACTGGAGATACAGCTTTTGCCGGTATAACTTATACCAGTTTCCTCAAGAAACTGGGGCTTTCATTGCCAGAGGTATCTCACTGATGTTGTAATTTGTTCCCACACTCTTTGCTATGCTGGCAAAACTTGAAAGTGCGGTTCAGTGTTTTTCTTTCTCGGTGCCTTTTCTCCTAAGTTAGCTTTTCTATCCCTGTGCTCACCCCATCTGTTTCCCTGGGCACATCTGATCATCTATTGTCTTCAGAGCAGCTCCCAGTAATGAGAAGGGTGGGAAGCTAATGCTGTTTGGAGGGTCTGATCAGATGCTGGTTCCTTTTAACAGAGCTGTATCAAAATCTGGAGCCTGGGTACACTTCAGAAGGGAATGCAGGGATGGAGGGGGGCAGCAGAAATGGGGTCTGGCAGTTGGGTTTAAGTAGGAGTTTGGGTCAGAATGGCCCAGAGGAGCCAGGGACAGCCTGAGTGGAGGAAAAACTTCCAGCAGAAGGCAAAGGCTGTGGACAGTGAAGGCAGCTAGCAGAGCAAGAAGAATTATCAAGACAAGGCAGACCATGCTCACCATCACGTGTTAAGGCCATTTCCATTTTCAGTATCTCAGCCTGGTGTTGATACCAGTTTTTTGGGATCTGGCAAGATGACTGTCATCACACATAAATAGGCTCCATCTCAGGCATTTCACATCCTTAGTCAAACACTGCACATTATGAGTTGGGAGATGGAGTCCTGAATGTGTCAGTGACATGCCAACCCCCTAGCCAGCAACACTGCCACAAACCCAGGATCCCAGACCCTTAGCTTAGTTTGTGTTAAATAAAACATTCTGCTCTTTCTCTTTGTACTGATGAAACTGAGGAGGAAGGCCTGAAAGTTTGAAGTTCCTGAAGGGTCCTACAGTTGAATTGTTTAAAAAAGATCTTTAGTGCAGTGAGTATTTCCATTGTACTGCCCAGAGAATGGAAGATATGCTGGGATTATGAATCAAATACCTGCTTGGTCCAGAGCTACTGGATATCACACCTGAACCCTTCCTTTACAGCAACCATCCTATCTAGGGGGGTCAAACTCCTCCTCTTGCACATGCATGTCTCTCCTCACTTCCTGTGGTCTGACTCATCCTCATAGATGTGGTGCAGGCTTTGGCAGACTAGAATAGCTGTGTGATAAGGTGACACACCAACCCCCCAGCCCTGTCACAGACATGGCAAGTGGCAGTGTTGTGTGGGAGGGAAAGGAGCAGCTTCCTCTGTCCTGAAGGGAGGCTTCCCATGCTGTGCAGCATGACAGGTCAGAAGCAGCAGCTTCTTGCAGTGGCTCTCTGCACTGATGCCCTGATCTCTGCAAAGCCATGTACAGCTCCTGGATGCTCAGTCTGCTGGAATGCCCTTGCCAGTTGGCAGCTGGCTTGGCACAGTGCTGCCTTCAGGCTCCTGGCTGAGTAATGAAGGGATCAGAAGATGATGTTGAAAGAAACAGATAATTTTTGGGGCCTCATGATCTTGCTAATGAGAAGATAGTGATGTGCTTTCGGGTCACTCCTTGGTGTGATGTGTTTATTTCAGAAACTGCACAAGCACCTGTTCCCTGAGCAAGATGGTGATTGATCAAGCCTGAGCTTCACACTCATTTAAAGCATATACAGCTACTGCTACTGAAAGCAGTGGTTGCACACACAGAAAGATCAACCAGACTGAGTCAGAACAAAGCCAAGTGTCCTACTGGTCTTTGCTTTGCCAGTCACCAACAAAGCAGCTGCACACAAAATGCATCAGTGCCTTCAGCAGGCTGTCCTACAGTACAAGTGCAAGAAGTTTAGGCTGTCTTGGATCTCCAACAAAGGGAGAGATGAGCTTTACACCTAGAAATTTGTCAGGTCACCAGAGTCAACATGAGATGTGCTCCCAACAAGACTGTGGAGCTCATACAGTATGCTCTGAAAGTTTTATGAGGTTGTCCATAACACAAAAACGTCTGTGACAAAGGTTCACTTGAGTTTTTCTTACTTAGGAAGACAAGATCACTGTGTATGTGTTGGGTCCATAAGCAGAGAGACAGAGCTTGAATGCTGTGTCCTGTAATTGAGAGGTCCCCTTTAAAAACCCAAACAACCCCCCAAAGTCTCAGTGGCAATAACCAGTTGCTATAGGAAGCAAAAGAAAACTCTCCTGCTGGTCTTGCTTCCCAGTGCTCTCTTGCTGATGTGAAAGCATGTGAGGTCACACAGTGACCTGAATGAAGGAATTAGCCTGCATTAAAATTCACCAAGAAAAAGTGTTTGTGAGGGATCAGTTTTCCTGAAGCCAAGAGGAAGATGACCTCAGGGTGAGAACTAGTGGCAGGAGGCAGGGGAGGCCAGAACAGCTTCCTCTGGCAGGGGGTGGCATAGTCTGTGATCACCAAGCCTTAGTGTCAGTTGTCATCCTCTGCCAGGGCCAGGTTGCAAATCTGTCCCTCCCTGGCCTCACACAAGACTACAGCACAAGACTACAGCCCCAACCACCTCCTGCAGCTGAGTGAATGCAGAGAAGTGTTTCTAGATGAACAATTTGCTGCTGGTAGCTTCACACTTGGGAGTGTGAGCAACCCACCTCTGCTTCTGCCCCATCTGTGTGGTACCTGTGGTCTGGAAAGGGCTGTGCCTTTCCCTCTGGGTACCTGCTGGCAGTACAGAACCTACATTTTCCCTGTCTGACTGGAAGAGTGGGTTGCTTTAGCCTTTGAAAGATGTCTCTAGCTGAAGTGGTTACGTCAAGGGCCAAACAGGGCTCGTGTGGTGGGTTGACAGCATTTTCCTCTGAGGTTGTGCTATTGCAAAGCCCAACTCAATTAGCTGAGAGAATCTGTCCCAAAAGCTCAGTGCTGATGCAGGGAAATAACACAAGACAAAATCCTGTCTCATAGTTACCATTTTTCTAGTAGTAGTTCCTTATTTATTAGGCATTTCAGACTTGCAGAGGACACAAGCAAGCTAGAGTGAATTGCAATGCCTGCATGGGTGTCTTGTAATCTGACTTCACCTTCCTCTTGGGCTTCCTGTCCTAATGTGTGGATGTGGACACAATTCCTTCATGTAGTCTGAGGTCTGAGGGTGTGAAAGCTTTTACTGTATTTCATGTGAGATGGTTAAGGACTGGTTTCTGAGAACAAAAGCAATTGGACTTGTGTGACACCTATCTATTTACTGACCAGGAGAAGATAATCAATACTTCAAACTTAAAGCACACCCAGTAACACACAGAATTTCACTTGTTCCTCCTTTGAACTTCTTAGGGCATTCTGGTCTGAGTCTTGGCCTTTTGTTTTGTTGCTCCACACTGTGCTGCCTGCCAGGCTTATATCTTTAGTAGGTATTGCTTCTGATGCAGTAGTGCATGAGAAATCACATAATGATGAGGGTTCTGTGGTTTAGGTGTTCTTCAAACCCCAAATCTAATGCTTGGGATTTCGCTCTGGGTTGGGGACTTCCTTTAAAGGCTCTGGAGCTACTCCTGTGAGCCTGAATTTTCCCTGGTGGTGGGTATTTCTAGGGCAAAAGCATTTCTCTAGGGACCATGTCTGTCTCCATGTGTAGTCCCTTATCATGCTGAGCCATTGCTGGCTCGTAAATTATACTAAAAATAAGTAAGCATTATTATTAATTCCTAGGTTCATTGATTCCCTGAACAAGGTAGATAACAATGGTTATTGGTGAGTCTAAAATTCTGCTCAGAGAATTCAGTATAGAATGGATTTTCTAGGCAGGAAAAGAAGGACAATCAATGATGCACATCCCCCATGGCTGGGGATGGAGGGTCCCAAATTAAAAAATGATCATGTGCCTCAAGAAGCTTCAAACACTGTTAAAATTAGAGGTGAGATGGTCTAACCCTTCCCTCTGCTCCCTTCACTTTAGAGGAGAGTCAGAGGAGGAACCAAACATCATAGCTCCCATTGTCAAAATCACCCCTGGAGAGAAAAAGCTCAGGATGTACAATGTGCTTAAAGACAACCAGACACACAAAGAGGTGGCAAATCTCCAGATAAACAAACAAACAAACAAACAAACAAACAAACAAACAAACAAACAGTGTGAGGATGCCTGCCTGCACTTAGAGAAGTTTCCAAACCTAGAAAGCCCACGTTTCTCCCACTTCACACGTCTCTCCCTGCGCTTCATCCCCTCACAGACAGCGACAGAACCCCCCCTGCCTTTGATTTACAATTAAATTAAGAATTACTTTGGTAAAAAGCGGTGCTTCTCCCCGCCTGCTTTGTTTTGTGCCTCCAGGCTGTGCAGACCCCCATTGCTTGCTGTGCAAGAGACAGCGTCACACGGCGTGTGAGGAGCTGCAGGAACTGAAACCAGTTCTATGATTTATGGCACTAATAAGGCTCAACTGCCATTTCTTGTGGTTTCCTCCCAAGTTGTCTTTGATAATTTCTACTTGTACCATGGTTATTGTTGCTGCTGCTAGGGTTCAGTTGGCAGGTAACTTGCACAGGGTCTGCTCCTTTTTGGCTCTCTTTATTGTGTTATTAATAAACATTTATGTTTGGGGAGTGCCAGAAGGGGTCAGCTAGGCACTGTCCCTTGCTTTCCCCTGTCATGCTCAGGTCTATCAGAGGGATGAAAGATGTGCCATGCCATGAGGAGTTTACAGTCACGTGGTGACAACCTCTCTTTCCAGAACACTTCCATGGCAGGAAGGCTGTGGCAGCTCTGCTGGTGGCCATCTCACAACTAGCCAGCCTGTGTAGGGCTGCTCAGGCTCACTCCAAGGGCTCTAGTTCCTAGAGCCCTGCCAGGTCACACTGGGATGATTTCTAAGAGTTCACACCTGGATGTGTTGCTGGAGGGTATCACCTCTGCAGGTGAGGCAGTTGTAGCTGCTCCTTTCTCTCCAGCCCAGATTAGCACAGACTTGGCTGTGAGATGTTGCAGCAAAGACCAGGCACAGCTGCCACTCCTGCCATCAGTGTGGCAGAGTCAGTGACCATCAGAGGAGAGGTCCCATGGACAATGTGCAGCTGCCTGCTTTAATACAACCCCTCAAACTGCCCCAGCATGAACTTGCAGGGTTGGCATGTAGATACCTCATCCTGGCTGAAGCAGGTCTCCATGGTGGGGTTAAGTCCCAGCCTTTTTGTTGCAGGTCATGGTTAGCATCAAGTGACAGAGGGGAAGGAGGATCCTGCTGCTTCCAGGGCGGAAATGGTGTTGGGGGGATTGTAAGTGGAGAGACTTCTTGGGGAATGGCATTTGTGAAGGGGCACTGTGTTTGCTACAGTCTGTTGGTTGCAGCAGAGTTGGGCAGGAGAGAATCTGTATGTACCCTCTAATTGATGTGTTTCTCTTGTGCTCATTTTTGGACTGCTTTCTGCCTGCTTTTGTTAACTTGGCTGGAGCAGAGACTGTGAAAACAAGGGAACATTTTCATCCAAGGATGCTGGAGAGCCTTTGCTGACACTCACAGCTCTGCTTTGATAATTTGCCTGGTGGAACATGTGGAACATGTGTGGAGGATTACAGGCTACACCACAAAGATGCTGATGAAGAGTGGCTGTGCCATTTTTCGTTGCTCCTGAGCAGCAGCAGCAGTCTGGCTCGCTGCAGCTGCACAGATCATGGCAGAACTGGGTCTGGGTTTCCCCAGCTCCATCTCAGGCTGCACACAGCAGGAGAGGGCACTGGCAGAGGTGGAATTACTGCTGACCCAACAGGCCACTCTGGCTGAAAATTTCAGTGCTGCCAAAGAAATACAGCTGCCTACTCTGCTCTGCCTGGACCTGTGTGCCTGTGAGAGCCAGACAAGGCAGCATGAGGGTTGGGTGAGGAAGGAGATGGTCACAGAGATGAATTCAAAACTTTGTGCTACTTTCCACCTGCTCAGATCTTCAAAGCTAATGAGGTCACCAAACTGCCCTTGACAGTCTGTTATCTTAGCCAGGGCCACAGATCCTTTCTCTTCAGACTCTCCCATTTCAGTTTCCAACTCTGCAGCAAATAGGGGTCTACTACATGTTTATCAGAAGGGCACAGGAGGGCCCTCAGTGTCTGGTTTATCAGAGCAATGGTGTTGCCATCAAAGGGATGCAACCCTAATGGCAGAGCACCTGAGACTTGGCAGCACCTTGTAGCCAGGAGAAGATAAAACCGCAGAGGAAAAGAGAAATTAAAGGTGGTGTAACATGAGGGCAACAAGAGGAGTTTCGTAATGTGAATTTCTGTACCTGAGTGAACTGCATGTATCTGCTTTCTGGAGCCTGTCATGGTTCAGGATGTGTCTGGTTTTAAAAGGCTTGTGGGAATTCAGATTTTTTTTTTAATTTAATTTTTTTTTTAATTTTTTTTTTTATGGTCTGACTTCTCACGGCAGTTTGGTAGCTTCTCTTTGAGCCTTCCTAGGAGGAGGCACAGAAGCCTTGGCCAGTGGAGAGCCCCAGACCCTCAGTCACTGAGCCCCACTTCTACTCCAGAGCTACAACCAGAAGGAGTTCTGGCTGTGGCCATAGCATCTCACTGAGTCCTGAAAGGAGACAGCTGAGTCAAATCAACAACTCTAGGACCAAACGCTTCCAATATCAAGGGAGTTAGATCCATCTGCTGCTTTTTGGAAAGCAGTAAATTATTGCTTCTTCCCCTGCTGCACACAGACACACACAAACACCCACAGACTTCACAGTCTGAAGATCTGCTGTCTTTCCTGCTAGAAGGGCAATTTCTACACTCATTTTCTATGCTCATTTGCCAGTAAAACCAGCTCTTCTCTCAGATAAAGTTTTGAAATAATTCTTGCAGGCAGCTAAGAGGACTTGCAGTTATAATGCTTGACATGAGTCTTCATGACACTGCACTGGGGTTCATTTCTTTTCCCTTCTATCCCAGTGAAGATGCAGTGGGACAACTGAGGCCATTCTGAAGGTCAGTAGCAGCATCACCATTCATGGCTCTCTAATTTGCCTTCCAGACCATGTAGGAGGCTCTAACCTGGGTTGACGTGAGAAGCTTCACTGAACTGTTTTCGTCATCTGATCGCTTGTGGCACAGCAATGCTTTTGAATCAATCTGCCAGTTGCTTATACTTGGGAAAAGAGCAGTCATAGATGAGCTGGGGAGTTTTCCAGGCATTAGCAGGCAGACTGGATCAGACAAAAACTGCCGAGTCACTTTAAACCAAGGAAAATGTTTTGTTGTAAATATTTTTATAGTTCTGATTATTTTTGTTTGGGCTTTTTAAAATTAAAAAAAAATGTTCCAGCTTTTCTTTTTCTTTCTTTTGTTCCTCTTTGTTTCTCTTCCTGTTAGACTTTTCCCATTTTATAGAATCACAGCATCACAGAATAATGGCTTGTGTTGGAAGGGGCCTTGAAGATCCTCCAGTTCCAGCCTCCTTGCCGTGGGCAGGGACATCTCTCACGAGACCAGGTTGCTCAGACAGGTATTGAACACTTGTGGGGAGTCCACAGCATCTTTGGGCAATCTGTTCCAGCGCCTCACCACCCTCAGAGTTAAGAATTTCTTCATATTATATAAACTAAACCTACCCTCCTTCAGTTTAAGCCATTCCCTGTTGACCTATCACTGCATGTTCTTTAGAAAAATCCCTCTTCAGCCTTCTTGTAAGCCCCCTTCAGGTACTGGAAGGCTGTTAATAAGGAGTTAAGAATTATATAAGTAAATCAGTAATTAATTTATTTAGCTTTGTTACTAAGGAAGTCAGACACAGAAGGAGGAAAAAAAGGGTCAGAAGAGATTAGAAAATTCAAGAGGCGCATGAAAATAAAAAATGAGTGAGATTCATCTACCTAACCCTAGGCAACAAGAGATACATGAGATACTTCAGAACTCCCTTCAGCCACAGCTTTGTAAAGGCGTGGTCTCTGTTAGGTCCTCTGTCACGTCTGCAGCTGTGTGCAGATGTCTCCAATGCTCTACCACATCCCAAGGGCAACACACACCCTGGCCTGGGCAGCAAAATCACCCTGGCTTCTTCTATCCTTGCTGAGTAGAACAGAAATTTTCTGACAGATGCATGCAAGTTTTAGGATTCAAAAAACACCTACGTATTTTGAGGGACTGAAAAATAACATTCTCCCTTGTACAAGTTTATTAAAGTCTCCCTAGAATCAGTGTCAAGGCAATAACTTGTGGTATGCCAGCCCATCTGCATTTGCTGCCATCTTCTATAAATGTGCCATTAGCTGGCAGGCATGCACACAACAGAGGTTTCCATAAGCTGTTCTTTTTTAATGTAAAATTACCTCTTAGTGTGTTAAACTCATTTTTGCCTTTAGCTTGTAAGGTGTTAAATGCAGGAATACTGCTTTTCTCTGGCAGGCTCAGCCCCTTGCAAATATACACGCCTCAAGGTATTGAATATATAATGATTATAACTATAATTTAAAAGGGGTTTTTTTTGTGTGTGTTCAAAATGTGATTGGTGTTGCCCATGACAGGATATTCACTATTTGCCTGAAAACCTCATAACCTAAATAAGCATTTACCATCAACCTAATCTAATCAAATCATAATCAATACCGATACTGTGGGATCTTGTAAAACATGACCCACGTGGCAAGTTCTGCCACTTGTTAATTACGTCCTTGGAGGCAGCAGTCAATAACTCCCAAGGGTTAGATGGTTCCTACTTAGTCAGGTGTTTTCAGGGAGTACCACTGACATTTAATAAGGACTTCTGCAACCATGGAAAACTTTATGCTATGACAAATTAAAAGGCTTAGGAGAGATGGCAATTAGAGAACTGTTTATAAAAAAAAAAAAAAAAAAAAAAAAAAGCTGTCCATAGAGCCCTGCAGAGCAGGACTACAAGAAACTGACAGACAATTTTTATTTTTTTCAGACAAAAATGTTTAAAAGAGGCTTGTGTCTCATCCAAAACCAACACGCAAGCTGGACTAGCGTATGTCACCTCAAGTACTTATTTTTAAAAAAAAGTCTAAACCTTTGGCTTGGGTATTTCAACATAGTTTCAGAGAAAGAAGCTCTTCCAGCATCTGGCAGATGAGAATGTGTCCAAATTAGTATGTCTGCTGATATTCAAAGCAGATAATCTTGTTCTTTTCTCTACACTTAATATGAGAACATTTGTGGTGAGAGTAATTTATGAAGGAGAAAATCTTTGAAGAGGAAGGGATAAAAGCAAACATAAACTCATTGCCTTTTCTTCTCCTGGAGAAACTTGTTTTTAATTTTGTTTTAAGCTGCTGATTGAAGTGAGTGAGTCTTGTGAACAAACACATATGGTTGGGTTTCTGTGCCACAGTTTGACCACCTATGTTTGTTAGTTTAGAGGAGTATGAGGAGAGAGCTGGGAGGCTGCACGTACTGGATATCCATCCCAACATTCAGTTACAGGTGCTGTTGTTCTTTCCTATTTTCATTGATTTATCTGCTTACAGGAACAGATTGAATTGCTCATTTATGCAGAATGAAGGAAATGGCCCCTGGAAACAAAGACCGGGGCTGTACTACTGATGAGAAAGCAATGGAGAATGCACAGGAGAGGCAAAGTGAGGGGAAGCACTGGTCTGTGATTCATAAAGACCTGCTCCAAAGGCAGTGTGGAATTCTCTGGGCATCCAAGCAGTGTCTACCCACCCACATCCTGCTGGAGGGGCAGGTCCCAGCTCTGGGTTTCGTTGTGAGGTGAGTGCAAACTCACACCTGCCTCTGTCCACAGACAAAACTGGTGTAACACATCAGCCCTGTGGGTACTCCTGTGCTAGCTGCCTTGCACCTCATTCAAACCCAGCCTACCTTCTGATGGTGCTGCAGGTCACAGCACAGGAACTTTAGAGATGTGTGCCACTGTGGCTGGAGAGGGCTGGCTCCCTGGAAAGATGTGAGAACTGTGTGCACTCCTGGTCTATTGCAAAGGCAAAGTGAAACAGGTTAGTTTTTTTTCCATGTCAGAAACTCATCTGACTTTGCAGTACAACAAACTTGAGAGCTTGCAGATGGCCAGTGACTCTGCATCAGCCACAAGGCATTTCTCTACCAGGTGTGATAGCATTTTTAGCCCTTTATAACACGGCCATAGGGATAAGTCTGGTCATGTCCTCATATGTCTGTCTTTGCCTCACCTGGTAGACAGTGGCCCTTTCAGAACAGAGACAAGCAATGTGGCATTTCAGGTACTACTGCAATCTTAATCACAAGTCATTCTGGCAGCTGAGGTGACTAACATAATACAGACACACACGTGCATTGACGCAGACAGTACACAGTGCAAAAATTACTTTGCCAGTCATTTCTCTTAACTAACTAAAAAGTACCAGGATGTGTATTCTGCTGCTGAAGTCTCTGAATAACATAAAGCTGGTGCCCACACTTAAAAAATAGCAGCAAGGTATGAATATGAAAATGCAGGTTGGTTCAACAGGAAAGAAGAAAACAACTCCTCTCAGTAGGAACAGAGGAGTTTAGTTCGGTTTTGTTTCTCTCGCTGACAAACTGCTAAAAAAATAGCTTTGTTTCAAAATGAAAATTGCCTCTAGTTCAAAGTGAAACATTCAAACACCCACAGAAGCAGGAGGGAGGGGTTAGATTCAGAAGGGGAGTGTGGAGGTGAGATGGCTGTCCCTCTCCTGTCTGGAGGCTTGGCCACCAGGGCACAGTCGTGTTCACTTCAGGGGAAGAAGCAGCCTCAGTGAGTCAAAGATGCTAACATGACCCCGACACCGTGCAACATTAAACACTTAAAAAGGTTTTGGGCTTTGAATTCAGAGACCTTGGCCTACTTGGTTACCATGGCAAACAATCACCAGTAGAAGTCTTTTAACCTTTAATTAAAGATACACAAAAAGGAGGAAAAACAGTTTAAGCACTTGAAAAATAAAGTATTAAGTAAGACTTTCCTTTTAAAAAGCGTCCATTATTCCTCTTCCCTTAGCTGTCAGCAGTTTTTATAGCAATCTTCCTTCCCTTTATTTAAGTTCATAGCAGCAGAAACCCTTCTTGGGGAAAGAGGGACACTCATCGAGAGAGACTGGATCTCTTGCTGCTACTCATTTTGGACTCCGCTCACTTGAAGACACACATATGCACGGGGGAGAGAAAAGGGAAGCAGAAAAAAAAAAGTTACTTCCTTTTCTGGTGTTGACTTTTACTTGCAGCCTTGCTGATAGAAAAGGACAATTGCAAAACCTGGTCTTAGCCCCTCTGAGATGGCAGAGACTTGTGCCAGTGTCTGCCTCTTTTGGGCACTGCTTTTAGGAGTCTCCCTGACTGTTGTTCACAGCTGGGTTGCACAACCCCTACCCTTCCTGTCCAGGCAAGTTTGTTCAAACAGAAGGTGAAGGAGAGAGAACAAGGAAAGAAGCATGAGAGGAAATGACAAAACAGCTAAGAAAGGAGTCATGTCAGGACCTCATCTTCCAAGTGGGTTTCCAGTGAGTTGAAGCTGGTGGAGCTGGCAGTGACATTTACGTGTCTCCTGGCCAAAATGTGCCCAAAAGGTCTGATCAGATCAGGTAACTGGGTGTCAAGAGTGTCACACTGCTAAGTTAGGTCTCAAATCAGGCAACTGTCAGATTTCTATTTTCTGTCAACCTGTCCCATCATCAGTATCAAAATAGATGTTTCCAGAAGATGATGAACATGCCAATACCCACCAGTTAGGTTTAGATTCTGACACACCTGTTTTGGTCCGTTGGTCCATTTTGGCATTCAGAGCTGTGTTTTTTCACCTTGTGAGCTTTATTATATGGCTTTGGCTGACAGTGTTTGTGCAGGACATGCAATGCCTTCTGCTGCTGTTTCTGATTTCTGAGGAGGGTGTCACAGCCTTCAGCACAGGGGAGCTCCTGGTGGAGGTAATATATTGACTTCTGTGTTCCTTAATAGTTCAGTACTCATTAGCACAACTTGGGGAAGCCAGGAGAACCATTTCCATATGAAGGCCTCAGCTGAGGGTCTAGAAAGATCTTCTTGCAGACCAAGACACACCAATTGCAGAGAGTGAGAACAAACACACCTTAGTATGCAGCACAGCACAGCCTTATGGTATTCTCCTGAGAGATAAGTGATGCTGGTTCAAGTTCCCCCAGGCAGATGAGGAAATTAAACCCAGGACTCCCACATCCTTTATGAATGAATAAAAAGTGGCTGTCTTCCTCACAGCTTTGTGAATATAATCCTGACTTTTTTTTTTCCAGGAAAGCAATTTGGTAAGTCCACACTGAATCTGACAATCATTTCAGGACAATGGAGAAAGCATTTTTCAATGAGAAGAATACTGACTAAAAAAAAAAATCCTCATGAACATAGTGACAATAAAACAACTGGACAGACCCCACCACCCTGCTACTTTATATCCAATAGCTGTGGCACATGAAATCTGTATGGCTTTCAGGCAATGGGGGAACTTATCTGGTAATGTGAAATCTTGGCAGGCAAAAAAGCATTTTGAGGGAGTAATGAAATGCTCCAGGAATGGCAGACGGAACCTGAATGCTGGTGGGACTGCTCTGAGTCCTGACACAACTGCAGTGGTGTGCAGAAAGCTGTGAGGATCACAGCACCCTATCTGCTAAGGTGTGACCAAAGTCCCCTGCTCTAATCAGGTGCTGAAGGCCTGAGAAGGTTCAGACTCCGTGTTAGAGTTCAAACAGACACCTGTATGAGGTCTTGTCAGCACCTCTAAGACTGAGAAAGGAAGCAGAGGCAAAAGGTTCTTTACTTCTCTGACCTTCTTTACTGAACCCAGAGCTGTGTCTACTGGTGGCCATGCCCAACAGCATGGCAGACCTTGGGGGAGAGTAATGGTTGTCTAGAAATGGGCTATGTCTCAGTAAAAAAAAAAAAACAACAAACCACCAAAAAGTTTTGTTTTGGTTTTTTTCAGCCAGATGAGTTCCCTGTTCCAGCTTCCTTCTAGGCCACCCACATGTTACCAGGAGCATGAAGGAGCAAAGAAAATGTGTGGCTGGAAGTGGAGGAGAGGATGGAACAGTTTCTGTTGTTCTTGGCCTACATCACAAGCCTGTCCAGTATGACCATGCAAATATTAGCTCCTCTGCTCCTTTACCTAGAACTGTTTTAAATGCCATGCTGCTTCATAGCTCCTTTGTTTTAGGGAAGGGAGATACTTCATCAGGTGAAATGCAGAGTAACTTGGATTGCAGATGGGCAGGCCACAGTGCAAGAGCACACATCTGCCTGTGGGAAAGCCAGGTGGTCCTTGGCAAAGGGCAGTGGATATGGAGCTGGCCTGGAGGCTGCTGGTTTGTTCTGATGGGCACCTTCCTCACCCCCACAGCCAACATGAGCTCATTTCTACACCTGTACACACACAGAGGCTGTGCTACAGCCAGGTGTGAGAGGGAATGATCAGGGACAGAAAAAAGAGGCTTGTCTGGCCCCAGTGGCCATAAAATAGAATTGCTATCGTGCTGGCCAAGATGGACAGTGGCAGCAGAGCTTTCTTTATCGTGCCTGCTCTTAGAGCTGGGCACTGAATCTGGGTAGAGAAGGAGCAGAAATTTGCTGAAACTCTGCTTGGAATCAAATCTGTGCAGGTACAGCAGTAACCACTCCTGGTGTGCTCACAGCTCTGCTCTGGGGATGGTGCTGTCACTGCTTTCCCCACTGCCAGGCTGGGACACAGGACAGAAAACAAAGACTTGTGTGCTGGGCTGTACATCAACACCCCAAACCACTCCAGGTCCAAATGAAGGTCAGTAAGGACAGCAGAGCTGCTCACTGCTGCCCTCAGATACCAAACTACAGCTCTGTCAGAGGCAATGCACACAGCAATGGCAAAGTCTTGCAGACTACAAACCCAGTCCTGCAGCTTTAACATAACACCTTTGGACAGCAAGGCTGGAGTTACTGTAGGGTCAGGGTTGACATAAATCCAACCAATCAAGCAAGACCACCTACATATTTAAATTGACCTGTATTCTTTAGGGCAATATTATTTTCTTTCAGGATTCAGTTCTTTTTTGGATGCCACTCTGTTGGCACTGTTGGGCCCTGCACATCATTGCTGTGATAGATGCAGCATTGTCATTCAGGTACTAAGGCCCTTAATACTGTGGATAAGCAACAGCAAGGTTACCAGACATTTTGTTTTAAAATAATCCTTGGAACTCAAGAACTTTCCAATAATTGCTATGTACTTTTGCTAAAAGAAAAAAAAAACAGTTAAAAAATTTGAAGAAACCAACCCCCAAATGTTTTTAAATTTTACATGTAATTTAAAAAATGCACAAATATTCTTTCATTCCTTTTTTTTGCAGAGAGGGAACAGAATCAATTTGCCATGGTTATGCCTCCTGCCAATTGTTTAGAATTTCCAGGATTTAATCTTTCATCCATGTGTGTATCCACTATTTACCTTTGAATGAGATAATGCATAATGCATTGGGCTTTATGGAAATGAACCAAGAAAACCTGGTGGGTTGATTTTTTTTTTTTCAACATAGAAAGTTTATAGCCTAGAAAAATTAGCATCCATGTTACAACAACATGGAAGGCACGGGGAAGTACAGATTACCTTAGTATGAACTCAGGAGATGTCACATGTGTGGGGAAACAGGCAGTGGTCCTGCATCCTTCCTCTACATGAGGTTTAGTACTGGTGAGGTGGCATCACTGCTGTAACAAAAGCAGCTGTGGGATGTCTTCTACTCCTGAGTGGGATTGGGTCTTTGCTAGTGCTTAAGAATCTCAGAGAGGTTTAGGAGTTGGGCAGTAATGTGATCAAAATGCAGAAGGGAGGTGTGGAAGTCTGTAAATGCACTGCTGCCAGTAATAGAACTGAGGACCTTATGGTTAACACCAGGCCACAGGAGGGTCATTTTGAACAGTAAGTACCAACAGAGTGTTGTCAGGACAGAAATGCCCTTGATTTGAATGCTGCTTTTTGCTGTACGTGCAGCTGAGAACTAAATAACTGAAATGGGTTCTTTTTTTTCCCCTTTGTGAGGGAGCAGTAGCAGCAGCTTTGATGCAAATCAAGCCCGATGCTATCTCATGCCCTACGTGTTGGTTCTGTCTGCAACCATCAGTAGAGAGAAGCCACACTTTGACATCCCTCTTCTTTCTGCTTCTCACACGTGCCTGTACATCTACAGAGCCTCAAAGAACCAGAACTGGCAGAGGTCTTTTAAGAGGCTTCCTGTCTAGGAGCAGTGGGTATGAGCAGTATATGGCCTCTTATGGGGGATTTTTTCTTTGCTTTCTTCTAATGCTAAGATTTGGTGCTTTTTCTCTGCTGTCAGATGATTTTTTTCAAAAAGCTTTTACTGGCCAGAGTAGGGGTTAGACTGTTCCTGAAGCACATGCACAGGGCAATTGCTCATTTCTGGCCTATCTAGTGAAACCTTGCTAACTGTGACAGAAGCAGAAGGAAAAAGCAAAGAAGTCTTTGTCATGGAATCAACTGGATCAAATTGACTGGATCTGACACACTGCACTACACCAAAAGTTGGAAAAATTGGTTGTGGCTTGTTAAAGTAGCTCTCCTCCTCTTACTGAGTGATCAACATACTGTTCTTCTTCCTCTGGAGAGAGGCCACAGAGGCCAGACAGGCAGAGATGGAAATGGAGTATTTTTGGGGTTTGGAAATGGAGTTTCAACATCATTTCCTTGCAGTTCTAGGTGAAAAATGAAGCTGTGATGTGAGGAACACCACAAACACATAAGGAAGACTCTCCTAAAGTTGTCCCTGTGGAATCAAGATGATGTTGTGCTACATTTTGCTAGAAATGCTATTCCTTCCTTTTTGAAATGGTAAACCTGAGTGTGTCTTTCTTCTGGAAGGAGAGGGTGAACTTTACAGTCACTGAGGGAATACTGCTGGAAATCAGCATAAGAGTGAAGATATTCAGGACAGACTGAGTTAATTGCACTGTTCCATGGGGCTGGTGGGTCTGATGAAGCTGCATCTTCCACTGAGAAATCATTCTGCAGTACATGGATGTGCTGCCTGATGCCACCTTATCATTCCAAATCAAGAAGTTGTCCTGCAAAATAGATTTTATGCAGACAAAGGCATGGAGATATGAATTTTATCCAAGACAAGAAAGCAACTCTGGCCTTCCCCAGCTCATTACAGAGTCGTAACAGGAGGCTCATAAATGGTCCTGGTTTCAGCCATCTGAGGACAGAGGTGGGAATGCTGAGCCTGAGCTGTGTTGCACACAGGGGAACTCCTGCATCTGCATGCCATCCTCCTCCTGATTCCACAGTGGATCTACCCAGGACCCATAAACTTGGTTGACCTGGACTTGAGAAAGCTGAGCATGGTAGCCTCATAGAGAAATAACCACACAGAAAAAGGTAATTTTAGAGAGAGCAATCAGTGAGGGACTGACTGCTGTGGAAAACATGGACTTGTAGTTCTGGCAGGAGATGAGTAACTTGCTAGCAAGGTCTCCCTCCAGCAGGCAATTTAAAAAATGACCTTGGAGAGGAGTACAGGAAATTAATTCATCTCTGATGAGAGGTTTTGGAGAGTCTCTTGCAATTTTATGCATGTTGGATAGAAAGCCTTGCCTTGGCATGCACTCTTCCCTGTGCCAGGGATGCTGATAGCTGCAGACTTTTCCATTGGACTTGAGAGAGGCTTTTAGAAAAGGCTGGGCTTCTCAAAAACCAGAATAAACTGTAAAAGGTTCTGGCAAGGCATGACTGTTATGCTTGTAACTGGCATTTACAGATGGAAGGAAAGGACAGGGACTGGTGGATGGCCAGGAAGGATATGTGTCTTTACTGTGAGGAAGTCTGTGATGTGTAGAAGGCCTTCAGCGTGCTGGTAGTGAATTAGAAGCTGGATTAGTTTCATGTCCAACACAGGTCTAGGGGTGGGGAGTAGAGTGAGACACTCAAGAACAAAGGTCAGTCAGTTGTAAGCATGTCAAGATGACTTAGCCAGGCTTCTTATGCCTGGCTCCCTCCTAAACATCACATTTGAGAGCACTCTGTTCAATATCAGGTGTTTTCCCTTCTTTGTCTGAAAATAAGTAAATCAGCCCTCAAAGGGGGGGCTTGGAAGCGTCTGCTTATCCCAAGGAGAACAAAAACTCCCACAAATTATTTTCCAAAACAGAGGAGAAACTGAGTTGCAAGGTCGTCAGGGCTCACAAATGGAAGAGACTCAGTCTTACCTAGAAAAGGCTCCTTGAAGGCAACCTGAAGAGTGAGCCCCATTCACTTCAGCACCTACTATTATCCTCTTTTTCCTTCCTGTATGCCTTGACTACCTTCCTGGTAGCCAAGCACCTACTCTGCAAAGTCTCAACAATGTCTCAGTGAAGCTTTCCAATGAGCCAATTACTCACTCACTCTATTTTTGCTGGCAGAGAGTAGGCACAGTCCTACACCCCTCCATCACCATGCACTAGTCAATGACTGCAGTGGCTGGTCTCAGCCAAGAGTGGCTAATAACCTACCCATTTTTGTCCCCAGAAGATGCTTGCACTGAGTTGGCTAAGGTTTGGAGTGAAATAAAATAAAGCATCTAACAGACAGACACACTTGCAGTGAAGAGTCATATCACAACTTTTATTTTGGTGGGGGTAGGCAGGCTTTAGCCCTCACTGATTGAAGGAGTTGCTGGTTTAGTCAAGTCAAGAACAGGATGAGACACATTGGTCTAGTGCACTGACATTTGCATCTCTGAGTGAGAGTGCTTGTTTTCACTGAAAGAGCAGCAAGGCTGCCTTTTGAAACATTTAAAGGTAGTTAAGCTTTTGGAGGAAAAGAAGTGAATATATTCTGATGGGAAGCTTTGAATCTCCCTGGGCCTACCAGAATGTGCTACAGAAAGAGTTCAGCATTTCTATGAGTGCATCTCCCTAAACTGTGTGGTCTGTTTTGGGGGTTGTAAATAAACACATCTCACTTTTCCCTGACGTAAGAGTGTTTTAATGGTAACTGGCTAAGAGCAAAACATCACTGATCTAAAATTAAATGAATGTGTCTTTCTGAAGCAGGGAAGCTCGGGTTGAGAGCAAGTATCAGAAGGCTGGCAGAGAATGATGTTTTTTCCACTGACTAGCACTGGCTAGGGGACCTCTCTTGCATACTCTAAAGGAAAAGGCATGCTTGAATGGTTAAGTCCTGAATGAATTTTGCATAAAGAAAAAGAAGAGCCAACTTTTGCCCTAAAAATACACCCCTTCCCTCCCTGCTCTGAAGTCCCTTGATCCTCCAACACTAATTCCTTGTGGCTAGGGCCATGCAGTGGGGCTGCACTGTGTCGGGCAAAGGAGAAAGAAACCTGCTAGGGTTGTGTGGAAGAATTCCTGGGCATGTCCAGTCTCCAGGCACAAGCACAACCTATATCTATTCCTGGATTTGAAAGCACTGTAGAAAAGTGCTACACAGGCACAGTCCAAATGCACTAATTGGGACACTAAGGAGGACTTAATTCTCTCGAAATTTCAAGGCAAATATGTACCTTTTCTCCAAGGAAAACAAAACAAGTGTTATCTCCTTCCATAAGGGATGGAACCAAAAGCAACCAAGAAGTCACAGCACATGGCAGCAGCACAGTTGGATCCTGGCTCAGGCTTTCAGCTCTCCGTGCTCCATGCCGTGCTCAGCCTGGTGACTCCAGGCCCTCGGCCACAGAGTGTGACATTATCAGCACAGAGTCCTCGTGAATTTTGCACAGCAGCAACTCTGAACCTTATATTACACGTATGCACTTGTGCAGGAGACAGGGAGTAAAACTAAACGGGGTATGTAATTAGGTATTTCATAGCACATCACATCGTACCAGGGTTTAAAAGGCATAGCCAGCACTGGCTGATGACCAAGGTCCATATGCTTCCATGTGTCTGTCTCTCAGCTGCCATATGATACAGAAGCCTACAGACATACATTAGGAATTTAAATTTGGGCACTGTCTGTGCCCCTGCCTGGACAACTTTCTTGGTGTACCCATTTTGGAGAGCTACTCCTGGGAACCAGTGCCACGGCTCTTAAGGCACCTGTGAGTAGAGATGCAAAAATGCCTCACATAAGGGTGACCAGTGAGTCACTCCATTGCTAATGTAGGCAGGTCAGATCTTATCTGGACTATGGTTACTCTGCAGAACTTCAGAAATTTTGCTTTTATTCTATTTCCTGCCCTCTAATAGCATTCATGTTGGCAAATGCAAGAATCATAAAGGGGAGAAGCAGCAGCTACAGGGGCTCTTCAAAATGCTGGAACCTCCTGCCCTGCCTGTGGCCTCATCTGGTTAGTGAAGATGAAAAAACAATGCCAGGTGCTCACAGGTGTGGCTGAGAGGAGTCACTCACCCCTGTCTGGGGTTGATAAGTGGTCCTGGTGCAGCCAGTTCCTGTCCAGAGAGTGGCTGAGGATTTTGGGTGTTGCAGCAGGGCTCACAGTGTTCCTGGAGCTGTGACTGTGCCAGAGCTAGTCAGGAACATTGACTGCAAAATATTCCAGGTGTAGACAGAGCCTTTGGAGAAAAGGTAGCAGCTGCTCAGAACAGTGCAGGGTATGTTTTCATCTGGGAGCCTTTGCCAGCCAAACTGGCTTTCCCTACCTGTTGCAAAGGCAGCCTCTTCGTGTGGACAAGCCCCTGGTGTGGCTGGGCAAGCTATTTTCAGGACTGAAGTTTGCCAATACTGGCTTTTCAACCAAAGTCTGTGGTACAAATCTCAGGCCTGGCCTGAGCTGGCAAGAGGAAAAATGTCTTACCATCTCTGCAATGCTCTGGAGCTAATCACAGTCTCTGTGACAAAGGTGATAATGCAAACAGGCTTTAGCTTATTTTTAACATAGTTTGTGAAACTGCTTTATGCAAACCAGTTTTAAAGAATAGTTGAGTCCCACCTCTGGTAGCCAAGTGAAACTGCTGTTATCTCTGAGGCAAGAAAAATGTTTATAGCAGTGTTTTTGAAAAGTATTAGTGTGATTTTGCAGACCGATGTAGACTGTCCTCCAGGGCTGAAATCATCCCTGTGTTTAAAAAAAACAAACCAAAAAACAGCAGAAATAGAATGGATGTCACAGCTGACTAAAGTTTTTGGAAGATTTTAATTAAAATGAACACTGAGAAATGCAAAGCACCGTTCTGGGCTGGCTCAGCTTGAGGAGGTGATGCAGCTGTGTCAGTGCAGTGCCTTGTGTCTGCAGCCTCCCCTGTCTTTGAGGACACAACAGCCCTTGCAGCCCAGGTGCTGGGACAACCTCCCACACCAGTCCTGAGCCAGCACAGCTGAAGCTGCCACAAGGTCCTTCACCCTCACTGCTCCAGGACTTGGAGCAGCAGCTGTTGGATGCCAATCCTGTGTTGCTAATCTTCACATGCACTGTAAAACCAGAGGAGTTGTACCTCAGTGACACCTGGCTTGATAACATCTTCGATGTTATCTCTGCCCAGTCCCCCTCCCCACCACTCTTCCCCCATCCTTTTAGAAAAAAAAAAAAAAAGGAAGCTTGCATTCTGATGCTGGGTCAGTGGATATGGAATAATTCAAATTCAGCACCTTCTTCTGAGCTATGTGGTACCCAAGGGACAGTATCTTACTCTGCTCCTTCCTATCACTCTGTGCACTTGTGGGGGCTTATGGTATTACTGCAAAACACTCTAGACATGCACAGCATGAAGAAACAAGTTGAAAGGTACATTTGGATGCCTCAGACTCAAATCAGATAAACTCACAGGATTCACGTGGCCTCTGACACCAGGTGATTGCAAATGGTAATAAATAGAATCCAAATTCAGGTTGGCACATGCTTTCCTAGCAAGGGGACTAAAAATAACTGCATTTTAACAGACTAAGTGGTTAGAGAACTTTGTTAATTCAGACATAAACCTGTTAGCATAAAATATTGCCGGAGGTCTGAAATGGCCTCAGACAGTTTACATTTTTCATCAGGATTGCTGTTGGAGACAACTAACCCTTTCTCTCCCTAAGAATAATGCTGCTTTTCCACGAGGCAACCCAAAAGCCAATCTCTTTGTACACAAGAGAAATGCCTCTAATCTAGACTTTATTAGACTGATCACTATATAATGGCTTTAGAAACTCTGGACAAAATAGAGCAGTGGGTTTAGCTGACGGTAATGTCAGATTGCTGTCAATAATCCCCAGCAGATGCAAACGTGTGACCCTTTTCCCCCTTAATTGTTGAATATTTATTTTTATCTTATAATGTTAATAAGGTTTATTGTGCTACATAGAGAGCTGATATCACATGACCTTCATCTTCCTCACTCACAACAAAACCAGGACCATTACACTGCCTGTCACGTCCTGTTGCTTAATGATAATGTGGAGGTTAGTTGCTTTTCTTCCCCACACAATATTATTTATTCCTTTTGGACTGCCTGCCCTTATTTGGAGTTGCCATCGTGCTGAGAAAAAGGCATGATTGAAACAGGGGGTTCTGGAGCATCTTTTCAGTACAAGCAGAGGGAACAACAACAACAAAAATAAATATGCAACTGGACTTTAGACAGCACTTGTTCAGTTTATGAATGGCAGTATATGATGTGGTTGCCTAAAAGAGCAGGGGACTGGATTTGGTGAAGCAGGAGGGGCCTAGCAGCTCAGTCATCCTAAATAAGACCTAGATAAAAGCCCGAGTAACCCTGGTCTTAATAAACAAAAACCGACTCTGCAAAGGACATGGGAGCAAAAAAAAAACCCAGACAATTTAAATTTTCTTTGGAACAGAATTAGCTCCACTCATGTATATTTGAGATGGCAGGCACCCAAAGTAAAGGTTTGCATCTGGTCCTCTATTTGTGCTGTGCTGAGCCAGGATCCCCAACCCAGATAACTCAGTTTGGATCAACCATGTTGGTGTTATGTAGGATCCAAGGGCCAAAGTGATACAGACAGAAGAATGCAACAGCTTGGAGAGTTAGGCTGTAGCTTAGGCTGCACTTTTTCAGAGCATTTCAGGAAAAGGTGAGGCTCATGTCCAGGTGGATTAATGTGAATTGCCACACCCAGGGATGAATGGCTGCAGCTCCCAAAGCAACATTACCATGTCCATCAACTGCTTTCCACTCCCTCCACAGCAAGGGGAAAACCCAGATGTGACCCAGGCCCAGCATCTCCTGCCCATTGCTGGGGGAGAGCAGCCAGTGCATCACACCCCTCCGTTCTTGATCTCAGGTCTAAACTGAGCAGGGATATGGAAACCTTTGTCAATATGCTTCAGAAAAGTACGTGCAGGATGGAGGATGCACAAAGAGGAAGCACAGAACACCTGGACAGTTCAGCCCCTGGGGCAGCTGTCACCAGCCTCTGGACATGACTGGCTATGAGTGGTCTCACTGGGAGGATTGGGGCTAAACAGAAGAGGTCCCCACCTTCTGTGGGCAGGCAGGACCTGGCTCTGGCTTTGCACCAAGAGTTTGGCAAGGGGTGCAGTGGGAACCCTGGAAGATTTAGCATTTTGTCTGTGCCAGAAACCTCCAGCTGCAGAGTGCTGAACACAAACTTTGTGTATCCTGAAAACAGCGAAGATAAGTGATTTTTTGGGTTTGTTACGTGTTTTAAATGGAGTGAGAGCCCTCAGCTATTCCAGCACATTCCCTTTGCAGGTTCATTAATGAGACCTATGGGAATTGGATCGGGTTCTTTTCCACTGTTATTTGGACTGTGAGGGGAAAAAAAATTGCAGAAAGGAGACGCTATTTTCAAACTGTGTTTTTTTTTCTGTTTCACAACTGAAATGTTTACCAGGCTTCTGTCATTAAGTCCAGATATTTGGGGTATATATTAGAATTGTGCAGAGACTAGCCTAGATTTTTGCATGTGGTTAATTTTACTGAGATCTCTGCGATCAATTATTTACATTGCTTTTTTAAACATTATTTTTATGGTATGAAAATAATATTTCGTGCTATAAAAATAACGTTTCAGTCCATGTGGTCATGATACAATATAGTACTTTTATTCCATTCAGAGTGCTTTGTAAGCATCAGTGAAATGAATGTTAGGGTACACTTGTGAATTAGGCAGCACATCCCAGTTACAGGGACATGAAAAATGTGTCTGCTTCCCAAATGTCTTTTGCACCAGTGTGACTATTTTGATGGGGGGAGGGATAATTTTTACCATGCTGATAAAAGCCCCACAACCCCCAAACCTGGTTGCAGTTAAACCAAAAATGAAGGTATCATATCTGTCTGTGTCTGGCTGCACCCCAAATACTGGTATCAGCACTTCTCCCCTGACTAAAGTGACACAGGCCAGGTCTTGGTTTTCAGCCTGTTACATCAGTACTGATGCAGCTAATGCGTGACAGATGTCGTGGTGAAATCATAGATCCATTGAAGTCACTGGCAAAGCTCCCATTCATTCAGATGGTCCCAAGGCTTTCCTCAGCACAATTTAGGCTCCATGTGTGATACCCAAAACACAGGTCATCCTCAGTTACAACATGACTGTTTCCCCAGCCCAGGAACAAGACGGTCAGAAAGTGGCACCATGCACAGTGCCAGGATGTGCTCCTGTAACTGGTATCCTCAGGAACTGCACATGATGGGCAAATCCAGTGAGGGCAATTGCCACAGAAACACTTCTGCCCACTGCTTCTCTTCTGTCATCCTGAAACATCTGTGTAACACCTACAGAAATCGCTGGGGTTGGCAAGGAAAGCTTTAGCTGCTTTTGAGGCAATTTAGTACTGAAAAGAAAAGAAGACCCTACTACTGCTGCATTAACTTTCAGCTTCCCACTGGCTCCCTAGCAGATGCTTGGGGACTGGAGACTTGGAAACCTTGACCCTGCTGTGTGGCATTTCACCCATGACATGAGCCAGGGGATTCAGTGCACAGCCTCTGGGAATCACAGGGAAATAACACTGCAGTCACATTCCCTGAGCCAGGAAACAGGTACAGATGCCCATGGACTGCTTGTACTGCCTCATATTTACAGGCTTTTGAGCTCTGTCCTGTGCGTGGTTATGCAAACAGAAATGACCTGGCTGCAGAGCCATAGCTGCAGCTCTATCCTGTGTGTGGGTACAAGGAAAGCTGCTCCATTAGGGAAAAAAAAAAAAAAAAAAAGGTCTGGATGTTTTTTTGGTGGCCCTCCTTACAGCAGTTTGCACACCATAAATAGCATGTTACTGCTCCCTGGGAATCCATGGAAGATGTTGATTCCTCAGCTGAGTGCTGTTTAAGAAGAAATAGGATCCACCTCTGTGTGGGCTGAGCTGCTGAGAACCCGTGCTCATGTGCTCTGGCTGGGCTTTGAGATGCAATGGTGCTTTTGATACCCAGTTTGTTTAAAGCTAGGCAGGGTATCTCTGCCATAGATGGTGGTGAAGGGAAATCAGAACCCACTGCACCCATAACTTTTTTCCTTGATGAATTAAACCAGCTGGCATAAATTAAATGGACTGCAGCAGAAAATATGACACATCTCTTTTCCGCAGAGGCAAAAGGTGAGTGCTGGACTTTCCCATCCTCACACCAGTTCTTATCTCCCACCTCAGCCCTTTCAGAGTGCTGCAATGGGAAAGTTCAGCAAAGAGAAAGGAAGGCAGCATGTCCAACCCTGCCATGTATGAGGAAAACTCCTTCCCAGTGGGAACACCAGCTGAAGAGTGAAATGGATGGATCAATGGATGGTGGCAGTATGGTCAGGATCACTTAATGAGATGGGCACAAACCCAAAACTGTGTCTTTCAATGTAGACAAACACTAGGACTTGCATCCAGAAGCAGAATACAAACAACAGTCCTATGACTGCAGGGAACACCACATCTAGAGAGGATTGATGAGAAAGATAAATGTGTCTAACAGTTCAAGAAGGTTGTGGATGAGGTGAGGACGAATCCAAGAAAGGCCACAGAACAAAATGACTAAGTACTGGAAAATGTGGCTTCAAGTGACAGACTGGAGAAGACACTCCATCTGTTTAGCCTAACGAAGACAAAGTTGAGAGGATGACTTGATCACAGCCTCTAAGTACTGACATGGGGAACAGAAATGTGATAATAGAAGGCTTTTCAATCTAGCTGACGCAACTATAATATGATCCAACTGGAAGTTGGAAGCCAGACAAATTTTGACTACAAATAAGGTGCAGATGTTTAACAGTGAGGGTAATTAACCAGTGGAACTAATTACCAAGGACTGTGGGGACTATCACCAACAACTTTATATCAGGATTAGATTTCCTCCCCCTCCCCCTGCCAAAGATGTGCTCTAGTTCATTCAGGAATGAATTCAGAGGTGTCCTTCAGGGTGTGTATTACTCAGGAGCTCGGTTTAGATTATCAAGCCAGCTTGCTCTGCCTTTGGAATACCCCTGTGATTCACAGGCCCTTGAAGTACATAGACACCTTACAGAAAACTTGCAGCACTTGCCCAAATTGACTCATGACACTTCATTTCATACCCTGGGCTGTTAAGTAGTAAGGGGACAAATTGGTAAGAGTGGGAGGAGAAGAGTGTGGGTGACAGGATCACAGATCCCCTCCATGCAAGCCTGTGCATTATCTCAGTGATTCAGTTACTTCTTTAAAGACATTAAAAGAAAGAAAGAATTAAGATGGCAAATGTAATTTTCTGTCCTCCTAAAAGCATTGCAGGAAAAATGAGCTTTCAGGAAAGATACTAATAAAGTGTGCTTTGTGTTCCTCTTGCTGTGCTGAATTTGGCCAGGGCAAGGAGCATCCCAAAATCAGAACTGGAAGAAAACAACTCTTGCCTGGAGTGAAGTCATCCTGGGGAGCAGCAGTGAGCCAAGGCATGGCTCTTGGCCCACCAGTGACAGACCATGAAACTGCCTCCATCTGCTGCCAGGTCTGTGTGGACATTCCATGTCAGAACACAACCAGCCCAGCATCAGCGATGCTCTGGTGCAGCAGCCAAAAGTGAAGCACAGTGCCTGGCTTGGGAGCCAGCGATGGATAGAGATGGATGCCTGGCCTAGACCTGCACAGTCCTTGGTGAAACAAACCCCTGTGTGCTCCAGTTCAGGGCAGATGGAGGGGAGGCCAACAAGAAACACAGGGCACAGACAGCCTCTCCCCAGCCATGAAATGGGTAAAATCAAGACAAGATTGGAGGTGTTTGCAGTTTTGCTGTAGCTGCAACTTTCCCTCCCAACATGGTGGCAGGAAAGATAAAAGCTGGGGGATAGAGGGAGTGGGAGAGGCTCTTGCAGGCCTCATCCACATTGGCCCCAACAGTCTTTTACAACCTTGCAGGCCCTTCTAGAACCTTCTGGGGCCTTTCAGAACCTGGCAGGGCCTCCTAGGCCCTTCTCCAGCCGCGCTGACACTGACCAGCGCCGCGGCAGAAAGGCGGGAGCCGAGCGGATGGGCGAACACCCCGTCACCCCTGCGGTGCCGTCCCTGACATCTCCCGGCTCCCACAAGGCCTGGACATGCCCTGTGCCGGGGGCAGGCAGAGCAGGCAGGGCTGGGGGGAGGAGGCTCCTCAGCTGCCTGCTCGCACCTGCCGGCGCTCGCAACTGCAATTAGTTGCACCCGGTCGAAGCCAAATTGAGGCCCCTTTCAAACAGCAACTCTGTGCGTTTTGTTTCCAAAGGGAAGTTCATCTTTTATGTGCATGCAAAATGGATAAAACCCGAGGAACCCTTTTTTTTTATCCCCCCCCGCCTCCTCCCTTCTCTCAGTCAGGCAGGAATTTGTTTAAAAAACGCCCGCTGCTGCGGCAGGGAGATGCGGTGGGTTGAGGTCTGCAGCGATCCCTCTTTTGTGCCATGGGAAAGGTTGGCTGTTTCCAAAGAGCAGGCTCGGCGTGTGGCCTGCTGATGGTGACGGGATCCCCGGTGTGGGTGGGCAAGCTGGGCCTCCTGCCCCATTTGGGAAACCTGTCCCCTTCACTCTGAGCGAGGAGAAGGTGGAGAAAGGAGGGGGTGGGTGAGCCTGGGGTATAATCTGGAGGAGATGTGCCCCGGGGGCACCGAAACCCCCTCTGGAAATCAGCACGGGTGGGAACTGATGGACACCAGGCGGCCTTTCCCTTGCCCTCCATCTCCTTCCCTCCTGCCTTGCTCCTCCACGTTGTTTCTCCCGCATCCTCATCCTGCCTCCCGCAGGTGTGGATGCCCCTTTCCCGGGGAGGCTGCCTGCGGGGTGGTCCCCAGCCCAGGGACGGGCAGAGCCCCCCCGGGCCACTGCCGGGAGGTGCTGGCTGGGCGGCGTGCGGGGGATCCGGCAGCCGCGGCATTAAGAGGATTTACAGGGGAGATAAGGCGCAGCAGCGCTCAGCTCCCCTCGGTAATCGCGCCGCGCACAATTCGGGGCTGCGCCGGGAATTTCGGCGCGGCTGACAGGTACACAGCGCTGATCCAATTGTCCTCACCGCCGCTATTAGCCAAAATAAGGGGCAACCGGCATTACAAATGATTCCTGGGTAAATGCTTAGCTCCGGTGCTGAACGATCTCGCAGCAATAATCCACACGTAATCCTCAATACAGAGACTCTGCTTTAAAGGCAGCTCCATTTTGAGCAGGCCTCGATAATGCATGGATGTCCTGATTCACAAAATAAAGGGGGAGGAGGGAACAGGAAAGCCACTTTTATTTTACAGAATTTTTTTTCTGAATTGTAAATAATGATCACATACATATTATTTATTAAGAGAAGATTACCTGCTTGGTAATTATTTCTTTGGGAGAATAATTTTAACTACAATGACTGCGTATGACTGCTTCAGGCAGGCCTGATGTATCTAGAAAATAAACAAATGAACAAAAATCTCCTGTAATGACTCAGTTCGTGACGTTTATCCTCTTGGTGACTGGATGTGAGGGAATGAGTGTGCTGATAGTTCACACCTCTCTTCTCTGCACTTCCTGATGTGAAAGGTTGCCCGGTCCAGTGGCACTTACTGCAGCCCCACTATCAGGGCAGCTGAGAGCTCTGCAGTGTTTGGTGTGTTGGGTGGACTCATCACAGCCCCATGAAGTGAAGCAGGAAAATGTGCTGCTCCCAGAGGCACAAATCCCAGAGAGGAGCAGGTCATTCTTCCCAAAACCATCTAGACCCAGGGCTGGGTTTCCAGAACCTCTTAGCACCCACTCCAGCAGTCATGCCTGGCTATTTATCTTTTTTGAAGAGTGCTCTTCCTACAACAACTTGATTGTCAGAGAGTGGGCATAGAAGAGTTTGAGTCTGCAACAATTACTCTGTGAGTAATCCTTGGGTAATCCCGGGAGGCTTTACCTGGCTGACTAAGGACTCTTAGCATTTTACCAAACCATTGGATATATCCCTTGAAAATATTTTTGGCCCACTGCTCCCACCAGGGCATTCAAGGGGACTGGAATGGGTTTTGTAATCTCTGGTAAACTTTAATTAACATCCATAGGACATTTTAACTGATAGGCTCAGCTCATGGCTATACAATAGAAAAGTGTTGGAAGCTGTATCTGCTCATCATGAATCACATTCTCCTAGCTACCTGCTACAGACAGGAAAGGAGGCCTTGCCAAATGCCACAGAAAAAAAAATTTAATATTTCTCTTCTAGCAAATTCTGGAAAAGCAAACAACATTTTCATAGTTTGTTTACTCATTTGTTCCTTAAAAGGGGCAAGGGAATCTGTGAATCAGAAGAATTTCCATCTGAAAAAAACTGCTTTGGCAGCCAGTGGCTTGCAATTTAAGATTAAGTGATTGAATTTCATGCAGCCCTGCTTAAAATTCACTACCCCACACCCCCCGTCACCATACACATAAAAAACCCCAGACAACAGTCCTGCCACCACCTCCCCCAGCATCTAGAAGATCTACTATAAGTAAGTAAAAACGTGTCCAATCAGCCGGGAGGTCACAAATGCACCAAATGAAGATGTTGTCTGTGTCTGTGCCGGATTTTTCCCCTCGCAGCCTCTCAGGCAGTTCCCGTTCCGATGCGGTGCCAGCGCTGGGCTGGCTTCAATCAGGCTGCACAAATCAGCAGAGCAGGAATGCCTCCTTCCCTCCATCACCTGAAGCCAGTGCTGATTCATCTCTTCAGGCCCCTTCCTCCTGCCCTTTCTCTGGATTCGCCGATTGCTGAATCATTTTTTTTTTTTTTTCCTCCTTTTTCTTTTCCTTCCCCCCGTTCCCGTCTGGAGCGTCCCGGCGCTGAATGCAACACGCTTGGTTTTGAGCTCTGCCTGAAAGGGAATATGGAAATTAATTGGCTCAGGCTGCTGGCAGCCTTTTCCACGTGCCTGTACTATGTAAGAGGTGCCGTGCAATTGCCTCTCCATTGTGGTTCCCCACCAGCCACCTGTCTCCTCGCACACACTGCCGCGGCTGCTCTCAGCCTGGGCTCTGGAGATGGGTGTCCCCTTCCTCTCCCCATTGTGCAAGAGGGAGGGCAGCTGGCAGGGCTGCCCTCCTAAGGGCTGGAGCTGCCCTGTTTGACTCAAAATAGGCCAGATTTAGTGAATTCTCTGGCTTGTGGTGAGCAGCGTGTGGCTGGTGCTTTGGCAAGGGCTGCAGGGGGATGTGCAGTACAGTGTCCCTGATGCTGAAGTGGTTATTTGTTCTGGCTATTGCAAGGAGAGCCCAGTTGAGAAAGAGCAGACAGGGGATGTGCCTCCTCCATGGGAGGGTGGTCCTGGGACCCTTGCAAGCTGGGGTATAATCTGGCTTCATGAGTGTGCTGCATCACAAACACGCTGTCCCATGGTGCTGTGGCTTTTCCAGCTCCATGAGAAAGACAATGCTGGGCAGAAAGAAGGCCTCATCTCCACGTCGTGCAAGGGGGAAGCCCAAAAGGAACAAGATCTTACAGCCAGCCAGGAGGGCAGTCAGGCAGGCCAGGAGCACTTATGTAACTGGGGAACAGCTCAGTGACAGAACCACTCTGGGTCTCTAGAAGCACCTCAGCACTTGCTGAGGGACAATGGGCTCTTCTGAAGGGTGGAGGGTACAAAACTGACTCAGTCCCTTGCTGGAAGGGAAAATCTGAGCTCTAATTGTCAGGAGGACATTGGTCATTTGTACTGATTGTTTTCTATCTGAAGCATTTCAAGAGGTGGCTTTTGGAGCCCTGAATAAGGACTTCCTGTGCCCAGAAGAAGCTGGTCTAATTTTCTCACCTGTAATAAGTTGGTCTTTAAAAAGATATTATCTCTACAGACAGACTTTGTCTTACCTATGTCCTTTGACCACTGCAGTCACCACAAAACTACTTTGAGGCTGCTATGGCATTCAGCAGCACATCAATGGCACAAACACTACAGATGTCTGCAACTCCTCAAAACCAGGAATAAGAATTTTTAGGTAGAGACATCCTCTCCTATGGCATCAGCCCTTGTGTCCTCATCTCAGCAGACTGATGGTATGAGCACCACTAGGTGCTGGTGAGTTGTTTGTATTTGCAGGGTCTTGGGATGACTCTGGCAGCACTGTGATTTCTCTGGCATGATGCCCATTTTTCTCTTCCATCTTTGCACTGCCTCTTGCCCAAGGAGTCATGGCCTACAAGAAAGACAACTTCCTATTTTTAGCACAATAGCCATAAATGAAAGAACATGCACATTTGTAATGTGGCATCACTTACAGAGAAGACATAATCTCAGGCACACTGGATGTCCAAACCAAATGAGAATTTTTTCTTCTAGTTTTATCACAATTTTTTTCCCAGAGCCACTGCTACTTGCATTCTGGAAATTTACAGGATGAAGAATTTTGTCATGATATCTAATTCTAATCTGGAGTGATTTACTGTTAAGTTGAAAATCAAGCCTGTACATATCCCCCTCCAAAGTGGTTTCTGTGACAGTTTCTATTAACCATAAAAATGTCACTTGCTAGGAAGTATCAGCCTTCTTATAGGCTTTGCAATCATCACTACCAGATGCACACTTGCTGAATGGAATAAATAATAGTCCTGTACAATTAGCCTAGGATGCAGGACATGTCTGGCTATCTCTCTTGGCTCCAAAGTGAAGTTTTCACAAGCAAACCCATATACCAGGAGATGAGATCTTTGTGGATTCTTTGGAGTTCTTCAGAACTTGAAATGTTATAAAGCCTTGAGGATAAAGCTAACAGTTTTGGTGCATAGCTTTGTGGTTTCAGTCTGTGTAAGCAACTGAAATACCCATCTTACTTCATTCTGATCCAGTTAAAAAAAAAAAAAAAGTGTTTATTCTGTCACTTACAATGTGTTTTGAAATACTCTCCTGGCTCTGTGGTGTTTCCTGCTGTTGCACAATCACAGTAAAATTTGCAGTGTGGGATTGCACCGTAAACACCTCATCCCCATCTACCCTTCAAGGAAATGACACACAGAGCTCTTCTCGAGCCTGGGGCTGTGGATGGGGGCTGCTGTCTGTGGGATGTGTTAGCAGTGTTGAGACACAGATTTGAGTTAATCTGATCCTCAGGTATGAGCTGAAACAAGAGTTTGGGTCTGTGTCATGTTCTGCCAGTGCTCTGAGCCAAGGTCTCTGCTCTTGGTAGGGAGCTCAAGAAATCAGTCTGAGTACAGAAAGTGACACTTAATGGTTTCCCACATTTTAAGCCATATTGTGAGCAGAAGCCATAAAGAAAGTTGTGACTTGGACCTTCGTTGCTGTGTTTGCATCTGAGGATTGAAGTCCAGGGGGTGCAGAGCTGAAGTGGTGGATCTGAACTGCATGAGACACACTCTTGCAGCAGCAGAAGCAAGAAGCCTGTTTACATCTGTCTAGAAGAACAAAGTCATAATCTCCTCTTCTATGCACCATTCTGACTACTGAGGTCAGTGAACTTTGACTTGTGTGTCAGGGAAAAAAATTCACTGTGTAGGAGTTTGCAGCTGGCACAAGGAACAGAGGGAAATATCAGCCACCTCTACAGAGCACCTGGATCCCTTGATGAAGTGAACGTACAGCACCTGGATGGATCTGAAAGAGTAAGGGGAGAAAGAAAGCATTTGGTCACATTTCAAGAGCAAGGACATTGTATTTGAAGGTAGAAGCTCTGAGAGGAACATGTGCTATGAGTCCAAAAACATCTGCTCATACAAGGAGCACCATCACTGCAGGGAGCTGAGTGTTGAGAATCATGCAAATGACAGCTTCTGTACTGTGCTGGGCAGGGCCCATGAGAGAAGATAAAGTAGGCAATAAAGGGGTTAGTTCCTTCTCCCCTTTCTGTCTGCTTTGCAAAGGCTGTTGTGAAAGTGGAAAGGGTTAAAAAATGTCTGGAAGAACCATTTGCAACTTGTCAAACCTGCTCTAGAAGGAGAATATGAAGAAGCTCATCCTATCAAACTGCAGAAAAATAAATTTTCAAGTATGATTTAACTTCAGCACAGGCAGAGGCATCTAGTCTGATGCTAGAAGGCTCTTTGTCTTTTATCTACCAAATACGTATATATTCCAGAACTAAACCCCCTGTGTGTCCCTTGCCAATGGAATTGATAAAGATTTATAAATTAAAGTTAGAATTACAGAATATTATACAATATATATTTCTAAATGCTGTTGTCAGAGGGAAAAGTGCCTGTGGTCTGTTTGTGACTGCAGAATCCGTGATGAATACCTAGAATGTTCCTCTCCTGGAAACGCTGTTAATTGTTTTTTCACATGATGAAATTGGTTTGAAGCAATTTCGCTGTCCCTTGAAGTCTTGTGAAAACAGAAAACAGAATATATTAGTACAGGAAAATATGATGCTCACAGTTGTCTAAGAACTAAAAAGCCATGTGTATTCTTCAAAGTCTGTGGGATGAGGCTGCTTTCTTCACTGCAGTGTTAACACATGCACCTTGGAGACTCTCATCTCAGCCAGCATCTGAGCATGCTCTTGCATTTTATCTGATGGCTCAGGAGCAAAAGCACCAGCTTATATTCAGCAATGTGCAGCTCCAAAATCAATGTCAGCTAAGCATTTTCATTGCTAACAAATTAAACATTTTCACAGCTATTATTTGGACTAAAACTCGATAAATAGAATTGGAGGACTCTGATGAAGCTAAATTCTCCAACCTGTGAACCTTCTTCTCTGACTGGGACAGATGAGAGAAAAGAAAAAAGTAGTTTGTGCATGTTTTCATCCTTGCTCTCTATGACGTGGCTCTTCAATGGATGAATGTCCCCAGAGAAAAACTGTCTTGGTGAGAGCTTTGTATGGAAAGATCCAATTCAAGAAGTGAGATTTGCAGGCCAAACTGAAGGAAACTGTTTCCAAATTTCAGTTCAGTGGAAGTTTGGGGATTAGTAGGGCCAGTGACTTTTCCACACTTGAGAATGATAGCAGGAACACATACACATGCTGTGTACAAAGGCACTCCCTGAAAAAATGAAATGGAGCTGATATATTGGAAAGGTGTCAGACTGATACAAATGGGAAATCCAAGACATTCATCCTCAGAGCAGGTATGCCAAAGGTGCTGGCAGCAGAAGCTTCTCCACAGAGTGGAAAACTCATTGGCCAAGTTTTGTTTTAGTGTTTGTGAGGAGAGATTTGGTACCCACAGCATCATCCCAGCTCACTTCATGACTGAACTTTTGCCATTATCATGTATTAGATTTCCCCATAGCAAATAAAGTATTGAAATTGGAATAAAGTATTGAAATTGCAGTGGAGACAATACATGAATTTTAACTATGTCATAAACCATACTTTAGACGGCTATAATAATAAAAATGTTTGAGACCTAGAAAAGCTGAGGATTTTGTCTCTGAAAAAAAAATCCCAAGCAACCCAAGCCTGCTCAGTCTCCACTTCTAAAAAAGCCTGTACAAAGAGACTTAGCATTGACTTTACACTGGCTGATCTATGTTCAGGCCACAGCAGCACGCAGAGAGAACCAGGAATTTGCTGGCAAGCCAGACCACAGCTTTTCCTGTGGCAGCTCATGGAAGGGGGTCCTTGTCTGAAGAGTCTCACTCATGCCCCATTCACTTTATGGATGTCTGTGGATGTCCTCTTGTCTGAGCACATCTGAGTGTTTGCAGAGCACCTGATGCAAACAGGCCCCCGTCCCACTTCATTTATCAAATGATAAATAAGATGATAAGACCATAATTGAAGTCACTCACACAGACAGTAATCACCTCGTGATTCAGTACAACACAGACCTGTGAGGTGGAAGACTGCACTAAGCTTATGCAGAGATTTCTATCTTGCCCGTCAATTCCTGCACACTAAATATATTCTGACTCTATGAATGCTGAAGTTTTAAAGTGAGATTTTCTCTACTTGGGCTAAACCCAAAGCGATTAATTTTTGTAATGCCAGAACAAAACCATTCAGCCACTTTTGAGTTACGTGACACTGAAAGACAAGGTATTGATAATGTTGCTATTAACTGCTGAACCAAGACTCACTGATAGCACATATAATAATATTTTTTTTATTTATTTATTGAGCAAGGAATGGCAATACAGGAGGAGGTGGAAGTCAGGAAACTTCAGAGAGTTTATGCCCTCCAGTGAGCAACACCTGATCCAGAAATCAGGCTCTGGCAGTGTACAGTGCAGAGAAAGTACGCTTGAATTAATGCCCAGGACCTGGCTGAGACATACCTCACAGCTAATCTGGTTACACGGGGTTTATTTCACAGTCGGAAGTTCTTGCGCTGGAAGAGAGTCCTGCTGGGGTTTTCTGAGCACACGGCGGAATTAATGAATGAACCAACGCAGCTTGCCAGCCCAGATTTAAATTGCTTACTAGATCAAAATCTGCTCATTTTCTCTGCCCTTATTTCCAGCCTCTCCGTCTTTTATTTATTAATTTATTTGAGAAAAACAGATAAAGAGCACAGAATGTGCCCGCGGACGTCATCCAGGCAGCGAACGCAGATAAAGGGCTGTTTCTTCATGCTGGCCTGGGACGCTGGCACCAGGCTTTGAGCCACGGTCCCGGGCAGGGAGGTGCCTGGCAGGAGCTGGTTGGGGGCTGGTGCTGCTTGTGGGGCTGGGGGTGTGAGGGACCGTGGCTACACAGCCCCCAGCCCTTAAAACCCGGCTGCCCTGAGCCTCTCACTGCGCCCTTTCCTACAGCCCCTGGGAAAAAAGGACGGCTTTAAAGCAAAGCCCTGCTTCTGCAAGAAATAAACCCGGGCTGCTTTGCAGGAGGGGTCACGTTTTCTCTGTCTTTCAGATCCGCGCTGCCTTTGGTGTTAGCCAGTTCTCAGGCTTTAATGGGCGCTTGCAAACAGGATATCTGGAATATTTTGATTTATTTGGCCACTGGGCAGATCTCCAGCCTGCCGTCTTGACTGCGGCGTCCGTATTTTAAACAGGAGTTTTAAGAAGGCTTAGTTAGGGGTATTTAAGGTAGTCCCCGAGTTTTCATGCAGACTTTTCAGCTCCGGCCGAAAGCGCAGCACCGAGGAGATGCGGCGGCAGGTTTTTAAGAAGGAGAGGGATGCTATTATAAACGTGCCACTCTCACTGCCGTCCCAAAGACGCTTTCAGAAGGTCGAAGCTCCTCTCGCACCGTCGCGGCTCCTTTCGTATCCCGGTGTCCGGACTCCTTAACGCCGTGTCCAGCCGCGCTGCGCAGGGCTGCGGGCAGCGCTCGGCGGCAGGAGCGGGGCGCCGGGGGAAGGACGGAGCCCTGCTCGCCCCCAAAGCGCTCCCCAGACCCTGCTTTACGAGGCCGGGCATCCTCCCTCCAGCCCCGGCACCGGGATGTGCTGCAGGGAGGCGGCGATCGCCGCTCCGAGCTCCGGGCAGCCTCAGGCGCCTCCCCGGACTCCGGGCTGCGCTCTCAGAGCGAAGGGGAAGGGAGAATAATGTGGCTCATTCAAGGTGAAGGGCAGTGCTGGCTTGACGGAAAAGCAGCCTGTGCTCTCTGCCAAAGACTGGAGATCTTCCTGAAGATTCACTGCTCTTCAGTTGGTCTTTTTTTTTTTTTTTTTTTAGAGCTTATGGGAAGAAGAGGCTGATAATCAAGAGTGAGATTCTGCCAACATATCCAGGTATCTTGAGCTGCACTGCCCCTGCTCTTCCTCACTCTCCTCTCCCTGTGCTGCCAACACAGGCTGAGCAGGGATGGATTGCTCTGCTGCCTGGTGCAGTGCAGGCGTGCAGGCATCTGCTGCTGCAATATTGACCAGGTTTGCTTTCCTCAGCTAGAGACTGCACTGTGACTTACCTCCGGGTCTCTGGAGGTGCAAGGCCACTGTGCAAAGCACTCTGCCTGCTGCTGGCTCAACCCTGCCTGTTTGGACCCCAACCCCTGAGGAGGGTGAAGCACTTTTCCTCCACACCATCCCAAAAGGAGCTGAAGAACTTCAGAAATGAAAATCTGCTTGGAAGGTGTCCCCATGGTCACCCCACTTCTCTGGGAGGCAGTTTGGTAACTGAAAACCAAACTGGGGAGCAGAGCTAAACTCCCCAGCCATAGCCTGGAAGAAACTAAAGCAAGGAGGAGGATAAAAGGCCCCTCAGAGCCCAGCACATCAGCTGTTCAGCTGGAGGTTTTGTCAAGTCTCCTCTGCTGGTGTGAGGCCCTTCAGAGCCAACAAGCTGCAAGCAGCTGCCCTCCTTCCTCTCCTGCTTCTCCCCATGGGGCAGGTGCAGAGGAACCCACTGGAGAAGGGAAGCTCAAGGCCTCACTGTAAGGCTGGGCTGCCCTGCTCAGTGTGCTCACACCCACACACCTCTACCACAGCAACCTGAGGAGAAGGTGTGATCTTGGCACATTGCACGGATCCTTGCAGAAGGATGGGAACACGAGGGTGAATATCAAGGCTTGAGAACATATCAAGGTTGAGTAAAGGCTTTGCCTGGGTGGTGAAATGTTTGTGAAGTGGCACATCGGTGAAGGAGGAAAGATGCAAAAGGCAGCCCATCAAAACTTCACCAGCTTGTGCTACCAAGCATCCCTTGAAATGCTAATTAAAACGAGCAGAGGGAGAGGAGCCTGCTAACAGGATCACAGCCCTGCTTGGATTGAGTAATAAATGTGTAGTAGGCATCCCTGTTTTCCTCTACATGTGTCTTCCAGGCTGAGTTGACTGAAAATTCTGCAGTTTTGTGAAACGCACAGAGCAGGATGCAAACACAGACTAGACAGAGAGGCGAGGTCTAGGCACGAAGCTGGAAGAGAAAAAGCCGCGACGGTCTTCCGCAAAAAAAATTAAATAAATAAACAACTGCCCGAAATGAGGGCTAATTAACTTGCAATAAACCAACTTAACCACTTAGGGGCAGCGTTAACACAGAGTTAACATGCAAAACAAACCTGTGCTTTCTCACCTGGTTAATTTAATATGCGCCGTGAATATTCATAGCGTATGAGAAATCCTGCTACACCAACACACCGAGCGATGCAGTCTGTCAGAACCGGGAACGCGTGGCGAGAGGAGGGACTCAGCCCGGCGCTGACTTTGATCAGTCACTGTTTCTAAACACATCCATAGCGGAGGCAGGAGACTCCGCGGCTTTCCCTCTGTCGGGGTCACAGAGCGTGTTCTATACAGAGATTAAAACCTAAAAAAAAAAAAAAAAAAAAAAAAGGAGATAGGAACGAGCTTCACTTAAAATAAACATAAAGAAAATCAAACGGGAAAAAGGTGTCTTTGAGAAATGCTGCTCTTGCATGCAGGAGCTGAACACCCCATTTTATCTCCGTGCCCACATTCAGAGTCACTTTGCTCTCAGACAATACGTTTCTTTCTCTACATTGCATGCAAAAAAGTCCCAGTTCCTTGGATTCCTCTGAAACATTTCCTTGCATAAAAAGGAGTCCAGATCTGTTTCAGGTATGTTTACACATCCAGATCAGAACACATACATAAAGAAAAGGTGCCTTTTTTTTTTGTTTTTTAGTGTGACTTGGCTAACTTGAGTGAGCTCTGTCAGAAAAAAACAAAACCCACAGTAACATGTTTTTACTTTTATTTATTTATTTATTTACCTATTTGTTTTTAAAGGGGGCTAGCAGCTTGAATTCAGACTCGGGTAAACCTCATCTTACCTCAGAGTCCTTTTAACCTGAGGTATTAAAAGCACAACTTTCCCCCTCCTCTTCCTGCCACCTCACCTTTCCCCTTCCTCCTTCCCTTTACACAGTAGCACGTTTCCAAGCTCAGGCATGGCTTGTCAGTGTCCCAGTGGCTTGTCAGTGTCCCAGCCTCACCTTTACAGCCACCAGGTGCTCTGGCTGGGCTTGCACACTGTGCCTGCTGCTCCTGGCAGCTGCTGGAGCGTGCCAGTGAATGCCAGGTCCATGCACCATCAGGGCACTCAGCAGGAAGAGCAGCCCTGGGTGAGGGTGCAGGCACACAGAAAGGTGTGCTCACGTTCCTGCTGCATTAGCCAGAGTGCACAAGAGGCAGCACCTGCCAGCTCTGTGCTCTGTGCTGGCCGGGGGAGGACAGACGATACCTGATGTGGCATCAAGTGAGCTTGGTGTGGAGAGGAGATATTGAACATGGCATAAAGTTAAAGCAGGATGGGTAAACAGTATCTGATCTGGCAGAAGAAGCTGCTGGTACAAAGCTGGCCTGTCAGAGCCATTAAAATAAATTCAAACCAGTGGAGTGAGTGCCACGTGGCCAAAGTGTTTTTGCTGCAGAGTCAGGGGGCCCAGAGACAGATTCCTTGTGCTGTCAAACTCTGCACTTGGGAAAGGGGTGGGAAATGTGTGCCAACCCCTGCTGGCATGCCTGACTGAGGAACAACACAGGGGTGGGTGAGGAGGCAAAGGACCAGGGATGATCCTCCCACCCTGAAGGATGCAGATACAGACCTTGGTCAGCATTGCCCAGGTCCCTGCCGCTGTTTGACAGTGGATCCTGCTGTGGACAGTGGATCCAGGCTTCCCCTGGTGCAGGAGGTGGTGCTGGGAGGCTGAGATGGAGGAGGAGAGAGATGTGCAGCTTTGCTGCCAGCACTGCCTCTGCAGAGGAGGGGGGGATCAGGCTCCAAAGCCATCACCCTGCCAAAAACATCAAACTGACTGAAATAAAGTCCCGCAAGGAGAGGAAGCAAGCGAGCTGTCAGAAGTGAGAGAAACAACAAGCCCACTGTACAGGATCATCCACAGACCACCCTTCCCCACTGAAGTGATATTTCTCCTTTCACCTGTCTCAAGTGGATGAAAAAAGTCAATGTTTAGGCACTTGCTTCCTTTGCTTATACAATCTGAGTGTTGGCCCTGTCTTTTCTTGCAGGCTGGCCGGCGCTGCCCTGGGAGATCCAGCCCCACAGCTCCTAGGAAATGGAAGGAGAATGACGGGGCTGACTCGTCATGCATTATGCTGAATATTTACCCCTCATGCATGCTATTTTATTTTAAATCTAGCGTGTAATATGCTTTGCATCCAGCGTGTTGCTCTTGTGTGTTTTTCCCTTGCCCTGCCTGTCTCTTGCTGGCAGCTGCCATCGTGAAACAAAAGGCAGCTGCCAGTTTGAGTGAACATCTCTCTTTCTCACTCACTCTTTCGCCTCTTGCTCTTGGAGCTGATGCAAAACCGCTTCACAGGCTGGGTGGCAGGCACTGGTGCAAGGGGGGTTTGCTGCCCTTGGGATGCTTGAGCGTGCAGTGCCTCTGAGACTCGCTGCCAGAGCTCAAAGCCGTGCTCAGGCTCTTGAACCTGGCTCAGCAGTAGCCAAGAGACAAGCAGCTGTCGCTCTGCCAGCACACCAGCTCAAGCTATCTCTGTTGCAGCAATTGCCCATTTCACAGGATTTGATTATGCTGCTTTTGGCAAAGGTGATGGTTTATTAAATACCACTTTGGTCTTCTGCTCCAAGATGTGTAATCAGACACAGGGATCTCTCGCTCCAATCCAGTGATATTCCTACATCATCTGAAAAAAAGCCTGGAAGAAGCAAGATTGAACTGAAACAGCATTTGGAAGAAGAAATTTTCCTGTGTCAAGTTAAAGTAACATGGGGAGAAAGCAGGAGGAGATGCCAGGACCCAGACCCTCAGGCCAGCTGTGGGCCTGGGGTGCTGCAGTCCTTTGGCCAGTGATTCTGTGCAGAGTGAAAAGCTGCTGTGTGTGAGACTGCCTCCAAAACTCAACCAGGATCTGTTGGAGAAGATGAAGCAGGAAGCCCTTGCAGAGATAGTTCATTAGTAAAAGATTGTAAGAATATGAAACCTACAAGAGTTACAGAATTGAAAGCAAGGTTTGAACTGTAGAATGTTGAGCAGGAAGACAGTGATTGAATTAACTGAGTCAATAGCCAAGGCTCCTGATTAAGCAATTCCCCTCCCCAAACAGAAGGGGTTTGGACTTCTCAGGTATCAGGGAAAAGGTGGTTTTTTAGGTTTCTAGTATGTAAATTAGTATGTAGTAGTCCCTACTACATACTAATGTAGTAGTCCCTATAGGCTGTATGTAAATTCTGTATGTTTTGTATCTTGAGGTGATTGGTTAATGCTCATTAGAATATTCATGATAGAAAGGGTTAAAATGGAATGTAACAGGTAACTCGGCCCCCTTTTTGCCTTGCCCTCTTGGCCTGCTTGGATCCCTGCCCGTCTAGACCTTTCCTGCTGCTGTTCCCTGGTCAGGCTGTCCCCCACGACTAATAAAACCACGTGTCTCGAGAACACACCGGTCTCGAGACGTATCTTTGGACTCAAACAACCGCGATTTTTTTTCTACAAGGATCCTTGTCCCTTGGCTCCCCTTATGATTCTATAACTCCATGTTCTAGGAGGCTCTGGAGACCATCAGAGGGGCCAGTTCAGCTGTTTTTTTTTCCAGAGCTGGAAAGTATGGAAGAGATGTTTTTGCTTTTCTTACGGAGCCTTTCCCCAGAGCTATAATGAGAACATGCTTTGGGAAAACAAGCTGAACTCTTGACTGCTGTAAATAGCCATGGGCTGGGTCACGCCTCTGGGAAGGGATTGTGTCCTGCTGGGAGAGGAGCAGGGATGAACTGAAGTTTGCTGGAGCTGTAGCCACTGGCATGTCCTCTGTATTTTATCTCTCTGGGCAGTGCTGAGGGGTCTGGTGAAGAGGGTGAGGCACAACAGGCAGGGGGGTTGTAAGAAATCAAGAAGGGCTCCAAATGATAGCATAAAATGAAAAAGCCAAGTAAATGCAAGCCTCAGTTCCAATCAAGAAAGTTAGGAAATGAGATCTGAAACACCCTCCTGGGAGTCTGGTGTGTGCTGAAGAAGCATACTGAAATAAATTCTCATGCAAGCTGGATCACTCTGATTGTCAGAGAAACTCAGCCCTCACTCCTTTCCTTTGTGACAATTTTCTTTCAGACAGCTCCTGGGTTTTTTTGTTGCATGGCTTTTTCTTTTTTCTTTTCTTTTCTTTTTTTTTTTTTTTCTCATAACAGGAATGGGTATTCTCACGTCACTCATTGTAATCTCTTTTGTGGAAATTACGGCAATATGGACTGGTTCTTAGGGACAGTTTGGAAAGATCCTGGTTTGCCTGATTTGCCTGACATTTTTTTTCCTAAAGCACAGAGAAAAATCAGGAAAAGAACCTTCAGAGGACATGTCTGGAGTCTCTGAGGAGCTGTCAGGGCAGGTGAGAAATCACGAGTGCAGGTGAGAAGGTGGTGAATTTTGTAAATGAAGAGCAAGCTATACTTCCCAAATGAAGATGATTTCCTCTAGACTAAGCAGGATTGCAAAGAAACAAAGAATAAAAGTTTATGTCCATGAGCAAAAAAGGGCATCTGGCACTGCTTTGTGTACTGACTTGCCTCACAGATAGGCAGGTGGGCACTGCAGGAAAACAGAAACACTTCCACCTTTGCAATCCCCCTCACCAGAACTCCTGTATGAGTCTAGAGGTTTTCTCTGCTTCTAAAACTACACAGAAAGTAGAGTTTATGGAAATATTTCCAGTTTGATTTATATGAGACACCCCCTAGTAAGTGGATTGTGAAGAAGCAGCAGCATACATGAACAGCTGGATGCCTTCAGGCTCCACTGTGGCCCCGTGATCTTGTGCTCTGATGTGCCACAGTTGTGCTCTGAGAGTGCCAGAGTCCCACTGCCAGGAGCTCTGTGGCTGCCCTAATCCACTCATTGGTTGTAGCACCAGGTGAAACTTGGTCCTGCTCTGAAATCTCTGAAAACTGCATTTATTTTAACTCCTGCAACACTGATGAGTTAACACAGCTGTGATGGAAAGTGGATGAGACAAATCCCTTTCCTTTGTCACCATCTGCATTGGCAAGCCAGGACTGGCAGCTGGGCCAAATCCTGCTCCTGAATGTTGATCCTTTGCCATTGCTTTGGGTTCTCCTCTCTGCCAGCTAAGGAGCTTTTCCTGATTTCCCTTAGGGAGCCCTGTTTAGCAGCAATCCCAGGTTCTTGCTACGTTTTCCCCATGCTGCAGGGGCAGGATTCTGCTGGGGGGCTCCCTGCCCTGGGCACAGCTTCCTTCTCCACCACTGAAGTGGCCTGGCCCTTTGCTTAAGTGGTAACAACCCTTACAAAAGGATTCTAAAACACCTTCACAAAGGACAGAAAAACATAACTCATCTTTTTTTTCCTTGAAACTTTGCACCCAGATTTTCTGTAAGCCTGCCTTGGTCTATCTCATCTCCAGTCTCTGTTGAACCAGTCCTGCCCCGTTGATGGCTGGGGAGTTCCCTCATTCCCAAGGCAGCAGCAGGGAGGAAACCTGCTGTGCTCTGCTGTGGGTCTCTATCTGGGACATCTCAGCTCTTGCACCTCTGCCTCACCATCATTCTGGTTTCCCTTCCAAGACCCTCTGTCCCAGGTGCTCTACAAAAAGACCTCCCTGGCCTCTTCTCTCTTCTTGTCCCCTCTCTGCCTGCTAACCTGCAGCCTGTGCTTCCCTCCCCAGGCTGGGGTTTCACCACTTTGTCCTCCCAGTGCACACTCTGTCACCCTGGGCACACAGGCACTGGCAAAGAGCAGCCACAGGTCCCTGAGCAAGGCTGGTTCGTTCTGTGGCAATCATCTCAGGGCTGATCTCAGCAATCAGGAGCATCTGAGGGATGATCTTATAAAGGGTGGGAGAGTTGTGGCTGTGGTGCATTGGGGTGGACACAGATCCTGGAAGAATTTACCTCGCTCCTGGGCCTCTGCACATCCTGGCGAGAGACACTGCTGAAAAACAGAGAATCAAAGCCACCTGCCTCCTTCTCCTTCTGACACTCCTTGCTCAGTGAGATGACTGACTGCCCCTGTGAAAGGGAGAGAAAATCACTCGCTGCACTCAGATGGAGAGTCAGGCAATGAGGATGAATAGGACTTCCACCTCCTTAAACAATTCCATAGTCTTTCCCTCACCAGGGCATCAACCGAGAAAATATATTTCTTCTTCTACAACCCTTTACTTGCTACTTCCTCAGCTGCAACTAAGGGGTACCTGGCAACACAGAAACAGCCTGTGCTGAAGCCCATCCTGGGGGATGTTTTCCAGTGGTCATTTGCCAAGCAAGGGAACAAGGTTTCACTGCAGTCTCAGATCACCCTCCTGCCCCCACTCATGTTCCCAGGGTGATGCAGGTCCCTTGGGACCTCTCATTGCTGTGCCCTGAGCCCTGGAGGGATCAGCAGATCACACTACTCACATCCTGGGATGCCCTCTGCCACCCAGACCCAAAGAGCCACTTTCTAGGGACTCAGCTTGGGGCTCAATATGAGGTTTTGAGGTCAGATCCTCCCTGCCAGCAAAATCAGCTCTCCTACCCTACCCTTCTGTGTTTTCAGCTTTTAACTAAAGCAAGTTGAGGGCAGACCTTAAATTCACTTTTGATCTCAGGGAGAAGGGTTTGAGACCATTACAAGCCATGAATACCCCAAAACATTGGAGAAGACAACAGAAAATGCCAATTACCTCAATGCTGGAGGAGATCCAGACTGTCTGCATTCACAGTGGCACTGGCAGCAGCCAGCCATGCAATCTGGGCAATCCCAAGCTCTCCTGGCCACAGTAATGTCCCTCTCAGAGCGTGGGGTGGATGATGGCCTGGGTTGTGCAGCTGGGTAAAGCCCAGGTACACAATGAGATGTAAAAACCTCGCTAGAAAGCAAACAAGAGCAGACACAGTGCAGGGCACGTGGGAGCCCTGAGTTATGGGGGTCTGGATCACACAGCTAGTGCAGGTTCACTTCCAAAAGGTCCCAGAATGGGAACCCTTTCAGGGGGGCTTAGAGCTTACAGTGACAACAGGCTGCCACTCAGAAATGCTCTGCAGTGGGCCGTGAGGACACAGAGCTGAAGCAGAGTAACAGTAAAGAAACCAAGCCTCAGCCATCTGTAAATCTCATCAAACCATGGAAATCCCCTCTTTTTCTCCAGTAAAAGGCTCTCTTGTGTTGGGAAGAGGAAGGCTGAGCTGTTGATCTCAGTGTTGAGGCATCCCTTTTAAGATTCCTTATAACATCCCATTCCTCATCTCTACCCCCAACCTGAGGACCTGCCTGCCTCCTGGAAATGCACTGGCAAGGTTGGATTTCGAGAGCTCTCCTGTGGCTCTCACTTGCACGTGGTTCCTCAAAAAGAAGGCAGGAAGTGGGGGGATGCTGAGGGCTGGGATGCAAACAGCCTGGTGGTTAACGGGTGGTCAGAGCTTGCTCTCCCTGCGCTGGGCTCCTGCTCTGGCCGAGCCAAGAGCCCTGCCTGGCACGGCCTGACCCCTCTGCGATTTCATCCTCCACACTCAGCATCCGACCTGTGGATTTTTCCTTAAGAAAATGAGAGAAGTTGCGAGGGAAAAGAAACCCCCACAAAGCCTCCTGTAAAAAGCCGAACTTCCCAAGCCAAAGCCAATAAAAAGCTCCCCAGCTGTTCCCGCTCCTCCGAGCCAGCTCGGGCTCTCCGCAGGCAACAAAACCCCTCCGGGCCGGGCGGGGGGCGGCCGTGGGGCGGGGGCCGGGACCCGGGGCCAGGGCCCCCCTGCGGGTGTCCCGTCTGGAGAGCTGGGGGCCCAGGGAAGCGAGAGGTGCCTGCCAGAGGGGCTGACTCAGCGGGAGACAGCGGCTTGTGTAACCTCCAGCCATCCATTATTACAAAGGGGCTTTCAGGAACTCCTCCGTGCCAGGCGCAGCCAGGGTTATTGATTGAGGAGACAGTGCAAATGCACGGAGAGGCTCCATCCATTAGGGCCGCTGCTCTCCGCCAATTAGAAAAAAATCATTACTCAGCAGCCGTCAATGGGCTCTGCGCAGCGCTGGAGTGCGTGCATTCAATCTGTCTTCTCCCACCTCCCTGAAAACTTAATGACAACTATTAGAGCTCCGCCGAATGCCCGGTGTGTACAGAAGCAAAGATTCATTTGGTAATCTTAGTAATTACGACGCCATGGGAGGACACATGCTAAATTAAAACAAGGGTGTGAGGGGGAGCCGAGGGGGGAAAAGCCTGAATTCCTGTGTTGTGAAAGCCCTTGTCTTGCTCAGCCTCTCATCTCTTCCCACTCACCTGCTGCTGCCCCTCCCCTTCTCCCACAGCCTCTCAGTGGGGCTTTCTAGGCTCACTTTTCTGCCTTTTCTTTTTTTTTTTTTTTTTTTTTGTCCCCTCCCCCAAAGGGGAACATCATTTCGTGAAAGTAAATCGAAGTGGGGCAGCTTGGGAAACGTTTGAGACCTCTGGATGAGGCACAAGCCTGGCAACACTGTTTGACAGCGCTGCCCTGAGCGATCGAGGAGGCGAATTCCCATTTACAAAAGCCCGTGGAACTGTTCTGGAGCCCTGCTGGCATAACACAGGCAGGGTGCAATTTATTTACTCTGCCACGGGCCTCTCCTCGCCCCACCCCCGCCACCCAGCCCTTTCATTTACACACGTTCAGGACCGAGCTGAGCGAGACCCTCGTCTCCCCCCTTGCCAATGCATGTCACTCCGAGTTATGGGGAAAGCAAAGTCCCAGGAGGGAATTTTTGGAAGAGCTCAAGGATGGATGTGACACGTCATTGAAGCTGAAAGGAGCAGTTACTTATGAGCGGTGGAGCTTTTCACAGGCCTGCTCTTCTCCACTCCAGGATCATTATCTGAGGGGCACTGGCGGTGCAGCCACAGCCTGGTGACAGCCGTCAGTCCCGTGGTGTTCAGCACCTCAGCACAGGAGTATCTACCACACCACTGGCAACCCTGCAGCTTTCATCAGGATAAGGGACAGCTAAAAGAACAACATTCCTGTTTCCTGTTTAGTACCCTCTACGGGAGCTGATCCTGCCAGGATCTCGCACAGCGCCAGCCAGTCCCAAGGGGAGGATCACCAGTGATGGAGAAGACATGCTCCCAGTGCCTGCTTCAGGTCAAGCTTGCAGGCTTGATGCCATAAGTTTTAGCTTTCGTGTTTTTCAGACTCTGTGCTGCTTAGGTGTGTGGTTCTGAGCCTCATATGAGGTGCCAGTCAGCTCTCTTCACAGAGGAGGGAGACAAAACAAATCCTTTTCCTGCAGAAGACCAAGGACAACTTTAAGGCCCAACAGCAAAACAACGGTCGACTGAAGGGAGGAACAAGAAGGATGAGACCTCACAAGCTGAAGCTGTAACTGGACAATTAAACTCCAATATGCAAATGGACCAAAACTTACAAAAATGTAAGGTCTCGTGACCAGGCAGCCATTTTTGTGACCATTCTTAGTCCACCTTGGGTGTAACCCTGGTCAGGCCCTGTCCTGCCCAAGATGGATCCTGGAGGCCTTTCAATAAATACCTACTTTATTCTCCAGCTCTGTCCAGTCTCTGTTCCAGGTCAGCCTTCCCAAGGCATCAGGCTGATCTTTCAGAGCATGGAGAAGCTGGGTCACCACATCTCTGTAGCCACTCTTGACTGGTCTGGGCTGAAAACATTAGCCCCGAGCTTCACAGCTATAAGAAGTCTTGATAGCAGTAAAGAGTGCTTAATTTTCAGCTGGGCTTGAAACCACGACAACAGCACAAGGCTTCTTTGAACTTTGCTTGAACTCCTTGATCTTCTTCATATGGACTCATTATAGGAAGAATGCAGAAGTTCCTATGACACCCAGCAGATGGAAAAATATATGTCAAAGGCAAAATGGCACAGACAATTGTAGGAAAATCAGAAAAAAAGGGAAGTAAATCCCAAAGACTACTCAAATTTTATTTTGGTTTTACTCAGGGGAGGTATTTTTAAGTTCAGCAAGATTTATTAAGCACAGAGTGGAGGCCTAGGACTTCAGAGAGGTTTTTAAGGAAAATGTAACCTCTAAACTTTCTCAGAAATAAAAATAGAAGGTATTAAAGTATTCAGTGGAGAGAATAATCTTTCTCCTCTGCCTATGAAGTATGAGAAGGGCACTAAGGGAGAGGTTACTTGTCTGCCATGCTACACAACCTAGGACAGGCACAGAGAGCCCTTTTGCTGCTGAAGGCCAAACAGGCCTTCAAAACCCTTGGATAAGTTTTGTATTAACATCCTCCTTAATGTTATCCATAAACAATGGTGAAACATCACAAGTGGCTACAAGGCACCTGCAAAATGATATTGCAGCCTGTGTCTGCCCCTTGCATACCCTCTCACTGGGCTGTGGATCACATGGCAGGATGTACCCTTGTACAGTCAGCAGACGTGACTCTGCCCTGATGAACCTCTTACATCTGCAGCTAAGTGGCTTTTAATGTTAAAGTTTATTAAATAAGGATGAATTCTCAGCCAAGCAAAAGGGCACGTCTTGGTAAAACGCAATGAGAAGATCACCACGTGCAAGGCACCAGGAAGAGGAGGAGATGGACTTCATCAGAAAACCCTCCAGTGCCTTCTCATGTTCCTTCCCCCAGTTCACTGCCAAAAGGCACAGCCCATCTCCCTTCCTGCACTTTGTCTGGGGAGAGCCCCTGAGGCAGGGATGCTGGGAAAAGAGAGACCACAGCAACCAGATCAAAAGACAGGTGTCTCCATGATTCCTACCCAGCCATCCCTGACCTTGAGGCATCCAGTGTGACTCAGAGCCAGGAAGGGCAACGTGTGAGAGTCCATCTGATCTCCTGCTCAGGGGGAAGGTGCTGGCAGCCACCACGCGGGCTGTGGATCCGGCCATCTGCTACAGACGTGGGGGAGCTGAGTGCAGGCCCAGCTGGCAAACAGGCTGGTGCCTGGCTGGCCCCTGAAAGAGAGAGGAAGGTCTGCAGGTTCAGCACAGATGGTCCCAGGAGAACAAGGAATTGCTCAGACATGGAGGTTTTTTCTGTGCCTCTGGGACACGATGGAGACCAAGGCCACAGGTGAGCCAGGTGAGGTGTTTTGCTGCTCAGGTAGAATGCTAGGTTAGAGGTCTAAGCACCACCTTGGCCCTTCTCCTTATTACCAAAAGCCATGGAATCGCTTTCCATGCTTAACCAGGAGCAGGCAGAGCTGGGCTCTCTGGTATGTACAACTTTACTTATCCTCCACCACAGCCCTTTGGTATTCCTTGTGAGGACCTCAGCAAGGAGGAGAGGCAGAAAGAGCAGGTACTGAATCAACAGCACTGGACATTTACTGAAAACTGCAGGCTCTGGGGGATGAAGGAGGATATATCAGATCCTTTGGCCAGGGGGCACTTGCTATGTTTCTTTACATTGGTGCTTGGGGAATGGTGTAGAGGATGCCTGCCTAGAAATAGATTTGCTGAGCTATTTGCTTAAACTACAGAGTCACTTGGGCACCATCATCAGAAGGAAAGCCGTGAGCTTCTTTGACAAGAAACTATTGATAACACCCTTGAAGAGAAATCCTAAAGCTCTAGGTCCATTTGCTGAGCCTCCTTCTCCACATTAGGAGTGATTATAGTATTTAAGGAGTAAGGACAGTAAGATTTCAGGTCATATTTAAAATCTAACTCAATAATGACACAAAGCCAAAGACGGAGAAGAGGCACCCATATTACAACAAATACTCAAAACATGGCAATTTCACAAGTTTTCCATGATTAAGACTGTTTTTTTCTTGACTATCTGAACAAAAATAAAAGGCTCCACCATACATCAGAAGAGTGGAAATGCTGATGAGATGTTCCTCAGTGTGTGCCTGGGGATAGCAGACAATTTAATCTCCAATGTTTTAATTCATACTAAATGACAGGTGCATGTCCTGAATGTCTTCTAATGAGATGACATTTGCCCAGATTCTCTTCCTTTAATACCATAGCTGTTCAAAGAAGCTGGAACAAGAAATCTGCCCAGGGGCTATCTGCAGATATAAGTCAGTGTTTTAAACTGTACAGTGTCCTTTGTTGTTTTGCAGGATGCTCTGGATGATGCATTTTTGGTGTATTTATTTACATTTGGAATAAAGTCCTCTTGGAGGTCCCATCCTACCCCATTTGGAAATACTTCAGTTGGTGCCTCTTGTGGCTTCTTTTCAGAGCTCTCTTGCCTTTCAATTTAGACTAAAAAATATTTATGGATTCTTAGATATTTACTGGTGATTAAACTGCTCCTTCTGGATCCCTGAAACATTTTTTGTCAGAGAAAATATTTCTACTATGGCAGACCAGACTGGAGCCTTGTTTTGGTGGGATCATTGCTTAGGTGTCTTCCCCTCAACCCCTTCAGTATTTACAAGATCTCTCTTAGCTGCAATATCTTAGCCTGTCTCCTAGAAAAGCATGTCCTCTTTTCTATAATTTCCTTTTGCCACCTACAGATCGTTTTCCAATCTGTCAGCCATTTACAACTCCCTCTCATCTCATGCTTTCTCTCATCCCACTCCACTGTGCTTTTGTCAGTCATTCCTTGTCTTCCCCAGCTCTTCTTCTGTTTCTGTATCTTCTGCTTCCCTCCTTGGCTGTCATGGCATCCCTCTCGTAACAGATGTCCCTCTGCCTCCTCCCTTCCCCTCTGCACTGTGGCTGTGTCCCAGAACTACCTGACTTGCTGCTCTGTGTAGATCTTCTTGTCTTCTTATCTCCTCCTGACCCTCGTCAGAAATACCCTAAATGTCTGTTGTTCCTTTGGATCAAAGGCAAAGCCACCCCAGCATCCCTCAGTCCTCTCCTTGTGTGAGCTGCTTGGGGAGAGAGCTGCAGGCTCAGGGGGAGGATGCAGCCACCCCATCCCTCCTCAGCACAAGGAAGGACCTTCCTGGCCTTGAACCTTAAGAAGAGGAGGAATGAAAGACAAGCTGGCTCTTTTCAGGCTTGTCACCTCTTCCTGGTTGCTGTTCCTCATGTCCACCCTCCTGCCCTGCAGATACCAGCTATCATTTACCTCAGATTATTCAGATGATCAGCATAAACCAGCTGCTCTCACCCCTATTTACCTTGGGGAGATTGTTGCTTCTATGTCAGACCTGAGGGAGTTCTTGCATTCCCTAAAGCTGGGTTGTTTTCCTCAGATACACTATTTTGTTTAATAAAAGGTGTTACCTGGGTCTGTATCTCTTTCACCCTTTTTGGCAAAGACACACTGAGGTACAATTTCACTGTCTTCCTCCCTGAGATACATTTGTTTTGTCTCCTCTCTTCCACTCAGAAAGTTTTTCTCAGACAGGACAGGCTTCAAACCATCTTTCTGGAAGCAACATCCCTGTTCTGTCTCTCCTGCTGGTGGAATTCCTGTCACTGGAAGGGCCCCTTACCACACTGTCATGAACAGTAACAGGTCACACATCAGCTGTCTAGAAAACCAGGCAGAGAGTCTCCTTCCAGCTGAGATGTGAGGACTACCTGCTGCCAGAGTAGGAGAATACTTCCAAAGTAGTTGACTGGAAAATATTAATGCCAAACTCCTCCCAATGCTCCCACAGGTTTGAAGTAGTGATGGTCAATGCAATTAGATCATGGCAGGGTTGCAATCTGAAAATTGTGCCCTGCTCAATGCTACCAAAATTACTGGGTGCTGAGGCCACAAAGTTCACAAGACTCATTTTGTGTTCTGCTTTGTGTCTCTTCTCTGCTGACTCTGTTTGCCTTTGTCTCCTGCAACAGGGAGTCCTTATCTGCATGGGGACTGGCCTCTGCTGCTCCTGTTTTTCCCCACAAAGTTGGAGGTGGGCAAAGCCCATGGGCAGGCAGGAGACCAGGAGGAGAGTGGGTGAGGAAGAGGATTACCCTGAGGGAGGGAGTTGCCAGTGTCTGAGGGTTGGGGTGTGAGGGAAAGGAGAGGCTGCACCAAGCCTCCAGTGCCACGCGCTCCGCAGGTTTTGCCAGGTGATGCACTCTCAGGAAGGGCTTCACTGCCCCTGTAAACTGAACTAACCAAGCAGTAGGAACTAGGGAGGGATAAAAGATGAGACTTGCCTTCACCTGGACCTTCCCAGCTTAAACCTTTGTCCCAGAGGCTCAGCAAAAGCTTAATACTTGATGATGCTGTGGCCCTTCTCTTGGTATCGGTGTCATGAAAGATTCAAATGGCATTGTCCACCTACAAAGCTTTTGCAGAATGAATCAGTTTTCCTATGTGCCTGACTTGACACACATTCCCTGACCACTTGGAGGTCACAAATTTAATTAAACCTCAGTGAATAGTAGCAGACCTCACAGAAATAAAGGCCTTAATCCAATCAAGCCACATTTGTACTCCCTGTACAGCATCAAGCACGACCAAAGCAGAAGGGACAGACCGTGGCGAGCTAGAAGGGCCCCAAGAAGTTCCTCTGTACAGCACCATTTATGGATGATAATGTGATTGTGACACTTGCAGACAATACCAGCAATTTCTCAAACGGGAGGTCCAAGGCTTGGTATTATCATGCTCAGCTAGTGCCAGAAACATGGGAAAGATCACAGCTAGTTCTGGGAGTAAAATGCCTATGGCTCACAGGAGAGCTATCATTTGTCAAGTGGAGATCAACTTTAACAGCAGCTGGTACAAATCTCTCAGCAAAGTCACAGCGTTGCTTGCATGGGTCACTTTTGGGGGAAACTCCTCCACTCTTTTCTGTTAAAAATAAAATAGGGAAGAGCAGAAGCAGCTTGTTGTCCTAGGATGTGCTTTTAGTCTGCCTGTGCAATAGTAATAAATTTTGCATAACGTCTCATGCTGCATTCCACCCTGGAGGAGGCAATGCTTGGTGTGTGGGCCAGGTGATTCACTGGTGATCAGAGGAGCCAGCTGTAATTTTTTTTCTGGAGCTGACAGAAAAGTCTACTGAAATTTTGAGAGGAGGAAAATGTGACAATGTCATCACAAGTTGCTCATCTTCAACATATGCATCAGTCAACATTTGCAGACTGGTGAAATTTCAGCAAGGAATGGGCAAAATTCCTTTGCTAAAGAATTCTCAGAATTCAGCCTAAGTGTAAAATTCCTACTATCCCAGTGGAGTAAATTTCACTAATCAGATTAAGGGAGATGCAGTCTGTAAGTAGAATTGTATGGGGCTTTGAGGCATTTTCTGGGTGTTGCTAACTGTCAAATATTAGTAAATTGTGCCTTAACAGTATACAGGTAAAAACCAAACTATAACAGGAGTGAGATAGGTATGCAGAGTCAGGAGCTGGTTCCTGATGGCAGGTCCTGGTTAGGAAAAAAGGCATCTGAAATGGGTAGAAGGCAGTGTTGAAGGATTTCATTGTTGGACACCTCAAGGGAAGGTAAGAACTAAGAGCTGTGTGCTTCACAGAAGCCTTCATCTATCCTACTCAGAAACCACACCAGAAAATGGAATGGGAACTGTTCCTACTCTTTGTTACTCAGACTGCAGTAGTAGATCGAGAGCATGCTGATCGTGCTGTTTAATGCTCTACAGAGAGTAAAAGGTAGTGCTTGTCCCAAAATGTTTGTAGTGAAAAGGAATAACGACATTGGAGGGAAGCACAACTTTTGCTTTGTGTTTTTTTTGTAGGCAGGGCTGAAGTTTTGCTGCACCTTTCCTTGTGCTGGTGGAGGAGGGGGGAATTTATGAAAACTGGTTTCATTGGAATCACTCAGCTCAAAAGATGGGGCTTTAAAAAAGAGAGAGTGAGTCAGAGAGAAAAACTCTAATGAAACGTGTGATGTTTTACAAACCATTTCAACTACCTGATGAGCAGCCTAGGATCAGCTGCAATGTGCATGGGATAGTGCCCTGGCCATTCTTCCCCAGGAATCTGCCCGGGAGAAGTCTCCTGCCACAGGTCAGACTGAGCAGACTGCAGTCACACTCTGCTCTTGGAGCTGCTCTGGGCTCCCTGTGTATGCTTGAGTTCAATAGGCTTTGCCCCTGTGCTCATTCTGCTGATTAAAAGTAATCTTTTTTTTTTTAAAGCCACCAGCATGTGAGCCACAAGGATTCGTTCATTATTGCTCAGCCGTGCTGCGAGATGCTGTCTAGAAGTAATTAATTGGGCAATGCTTTGGAAATGTGGAGGAAAAATATTTTCAGGGGAAAAAATTAGTGCAGGAAGAGGGGGAGAGGCTTGCATTTTCCCTTTGAAGTGAGGATCTTTTGCTGAGAGGGAGGGAGGCACAGCCAGAGAAACAAACCCGCTTATAATTTTACAATGTTATTCTCCACAGCTGGATGTATAAACTTTAGCCTGCTTTTTTTTGCCTCATTTTAAAAATTCCCCTAGGAACTGGACTTTGTTAATGAAAGTTTGTTGTGGGAAAATTTGTTTTTCAGGAGAGGGAACCCTGCCCCTGTTGCAAACCCTCCCCTCTAGCCCAGCACATGCTAAGGGGCAGCCCTGGGAGGTCCACGCCACCGAACCGTGTGTGGCTCTCGGTGTCGTTTGCAGAACATCTGCTCCTTTCTAGCCAAACCTCAAATAATCCTGCAACTTTAACAGGAAACACAAGTTCATGCAAGGAAAAAAGGGTGGAGACCCAGCAGCTGTCAGGCAGGCCTATTTATATCCAGGCTGCCAGTGCTGAGTGACGTCGGTAATTCCCTGGTGAGGTCTCTTGCCCGGCACAGCATCAGCTGCGCTGTTCTCTCTGGCCATGGGATTAAAGGGCACTAAATCTGAATGAACTTTTTACAAAAATGCCTTTAAAAGCACAAAGTCTTCTGCTTTCTGCCCTGACTTGAGCCTGGGGAGTCTGGGTTCCGTTAGCTTGCCCTGGGAAGGGGGCTCTTAGCAGGTTGCTTTGCTGTCTCCCATTTTCACAGGGGTCCTGTGGATTGGGGATCCACCAGCACTAGGAAGCTGGCAGCACTATAAAATGAAGTGATTCTTCATCCCAACAGGATGAAGTTGGGGACGCAGGTAAAAAAGGGGGAGCTTCGGGAGAAGGGAGGGATATACCAGGAACTATCAAGGGAGCTAAAGGAAGAGGGGGTGATCCTTTCCAGAGGCAGAGATTGTGTGTCAGCATATGTGCGAAGTCTGCAGGCAAATCAGGCACTGTGGATTCAAGTGTAGAGACACTGGCATGGAGTACTTTGCATGCCTTTAGTAGTTTTTGAACTTGGGATCACATAAGAAATTGACTTTCTGTTTTGCAACAGGGAATTTTGCAAATCCAGAAAAGAAAACTGAGTGTGCCTCTTCAAAGACCACCATCTCCTGTGAATTCTTGTCACACTCACCTGTCAGAGATGGCACATATCCAGAGGAGAGTGCTGTAGAAATTGCTGGGAGAAGGAATTATGGTAATATAAATAATAATTAGCAAAAATAAAATACTGCCACTCCCAGTGTCTGCCCACTCGAGAGCCACCCAGGCTCTGACAGTGTTTCAGGCAAGCAGCCTTGTCATCTGTGGCCTGAAAGAGGCATAAAAGTTGTCCCTCTGCTCCCCAGTGATTTGGGCCAAGCCACCGTGTCCCACCATCATCTCTTGTGATGCCAGGCTCCCTGCAGGCACTGTGATGGTAACAGCTTTGGCACACCAAGAAAACAGGCAGGACTTTGGGATTTTTGGGTTCGTGCGTGACCTGGAGTTCTTTTGAAAGAGGAACAATTTGACACTGAAGTAGAAAGAGGAGTTGATAAAGGGGTGGTGTTTATTTGTGCATCTGTGGCTTTAAAGGAGCACTGCGTCCCGGGTCGAAAGGCCTTGGCTGGGGCTGCGAGTTCAGCTTTGTTTCCAGCCTGTTCTGCGGGTTGCGTTTAATTGCGCCGCTGCACGACGTTTCCCTGCTATTTTAAGAAAGCGTGTGTACTCATCAACATCGTCAGGGAAACACAGACTCCCAGAAGCACCCCTCATCTCAAAGGAGCAGACAAACCTCCTCCAACACCCCGAGTGGGCAGGCTGATCCCCCTCCCTACAGCTCCCCGGCCCTCTGCCCTCCTGGTGCCCCCCATCAATAATCTGCCTGCTTTGGCCAGCAGTGACGCTTATCGGACAGGGCAGCTCAGTGAACTGGCAGGGACATGATCTGAAGGTCATCCGGGGATCCCCAGCCACGGGCCAGCCCAGGGGCAGAGGGCTGGGAATCAGCCCCACCACCGCCTGGGGAGGGAGAAGAATAGGGTAAAGAGAGGGCAGAAAGAGAGAGAGAGCACAAAAGAGCTTGAGGCACTTAAATAGCGCTTGGGATGGTTGTTGTGATGGGGCCTGGGCCCTTTTGGATGCTGTTGCTGACACTTTTGAAGGAGCTGACAGCCCCGGTTCTAGAGGATTATGTTCAGTAGCGACTCGCTGTCCCTGCCAGTAGGCACAAACAAATAGCTTATTACACCGGGGCCAATGTTATCGGAATGGCTTTAAAAAAGCAGTCAGCTTTAGTCTCCCTCTGCTCATTAGAAACTGCGGTTAATCACTTGCTGTGAAAAGGCTCACCACCAACTTGCTTACTCCTCCAAGCCCTTCTTTTCTGCCCTTCTCACAAGTAAATCCCTTATTCAGCTGGCCCGTCCCCCTGCCATCAAGTAATTCCGTATGCCTGCCACCCACTCTGCCTGGATTAACCTCAGGTGGTCACTACATCGCACGGTTCTTGAAAAGCGCTGCCTCTGAGCAACCTCTCTGTGCTTTTTACTCCTAAGCCCGGGTTTTAAAATCCCTCTGTGTATCTTGAACCTGCAAGACTCTTCCCCCCCAGGCTCTGCTAGCAGTTTAATCGCCTCTTGTTTCTCTTAAGCCCCCGCCTTACTAAGCTGGATGTGTGAAGAACGCCGATGGGGAGGCAATGACTTCTGGCTCCCCAGCTGTGCTTGGCACCTTCTCCACTGGCTGCTGGCTCTGACAGCAAGGGCTGCTTTCTCAAAATACTTGGTCCTTTGGGTGTGCTTGTGCCACCTGACACTGTTGTACACCACTGTCTTGGTTTGGAAAGACAGGTATCTGCTAGGGAAAGATGGAGTTTCCCTTGGAATGGAGAATGTAAACCCCTCACCCCCTCCAAATTATAATTTTGCAATTAAGGGCTTTCAGGCAAAGATTTGGGAATAGGAATAACAGTTCTTTACTAGAGATATTAACAATACAAATGTAGTAGAAAAAAACCCCAACAAACAAAACAAGCAAACAAGCAAACTAATAAACAACAATCCTAGAAAAACCTGACAGAGTCAGAGCTACAACCAGACACCCTGTTGGTCAGGGTGTTGGAAACAGTCTAAAAGTAAGTTCACCTGGAGTGGCAGATGTGGTTCTGTTGGGGCAGAGATGATCCTGGGAGAAAAGAGTCCGGTGATGGTGAGAAGGGTCCAGTCTTCCTCCAGGAATCCAGTGGAGCCAGATACCTTCGTGCTCTTACGTCTCAGTTTTTATCCAGGTAGGAATGGTTGGCTCCCCCCACTGGGTGAAGCATCTCCCACTGGGATGATGGAATGTGTCCTGTCCTTGGTGAGCCTTAATGGTCCATTAGCAGGAAATATCTCCCTGGAGGGAGGATGGGTGGTGAAAGAGATAAGAAACACTGCCCCACCTGGTTTTAACAGTTGGCCCATTATCAGAAGGCACCGCCCCCCTCCTCCCAGAGTTACAAGAGATAAAGAAAAACATCTCCCCAACTGCTTTCAACAGATGACATAGAATACACATTTTTGGTTCCATAACCCAAGACAACCACAATGACACAGACTCCGACTTCAGAAGGCTGAAAATGACTTCTTTATTTTTGGGATGTGTCTCCTTTTTATACTGTTCTACACAGGCCAATTTGATTGGTGAGACAAAGACAAACCTCTTCAATCACATTGGTCAGATCAGGGGGACATCAAGAAGAAGTCCCTCCTGGGGAAAGGAATGTAAACAAAGTTACAGTTAGAAAAACATGTCTCTTGTTTACAGAAAATTCCCTGAGAAAAGAATTTCAGAAAACCAAAACATCTCAGGCACAAACCAGGGCTACACCACCTACCTGAGCTTTGACGCCACTAGAGCCCAGATGTGCCTTGCACCCACTGCTGGCCACCCCACAGCCACAGTCCTGTCCTGATGTGGTAGTGGAAGTCTCTCTGGATGGAAAGGTAGGTCTTTCTTTCTGATGTTTTTAACTGGGCAGCTGCTGTGGCTACAGCTCCCAGTATGGAAATATTCTAGGGGTTTCCAAATGCTTTATGCTTTTGTTGTCTAGTGCTTGGTGTCTAACTCTTGCTCTGCTGGAGGAGGCAGTGGCTGTGAGTTCAGCTGCGAGGAAGGCAGGAGAGCCCAACATGTACTGTGACTGGAAAAGCAGCATAGCATTTTGACTGGAGGCAGAGGCAAAGGCACTGCCTTGTGTGTTAGAGCTGCCTGATGTCAAGTGATGGTACTGGTACCCAGTGTGGGGATATTCTGATCACCCCTCTGGTCCACCTGATTTGTTTACTAAAAGCACCAAGACAACAGCTGGAAAATGAAGAAAGTAACACTCTGGCCCCAATGTGCTGCTAATGTAACCACAGTGGTTCTAAGCTCTCCCCAAACCAGAAAGACTTTCCTGCTGCAAGGTGCTGTAGGCAAATTTACAAGGAATCACTGCCTCCTAACAGTGTTTGGTGGAAGGGGCAGGGTGGGCTTCCACACCTCACAGGGCATCCACAGATGCAGTGAAGCCTCTGACTGGATTTCCAGGAAACTCCAGGATCTCATCCTCATTGATTACAGGAGAGAAAACTAGATCAGAGGGAAATATTGGAAATGCCTTTAAACAGAGAAACCAGTGAGACTCCCATGTACTGTAGAGGCAATAATGTTTTGGGGGAGTGTGGGAATTCTGTTTTGTACTGCAAAGTCTCAGCTATTGGGACATGATTTTTATCTGTGTCACTGTGAGCCTGCCAGACCCCCTGTGTGGAGTGGAACTGCCTGCACAGGCTTGGCTGCAAATGGAAGTGGGACTTTCACTGAATCCCAGTGACAACGAGGCAATGGATGGTCCATTTCCCTTCCAGCCATCCTCTGGCTCGGTTATGGTGTGTGCTGCTGCTTGCCTACAAGATGATTAGCAGAGCTGCCAGCAAATGTACCTGCTCTGTTCAGAACTGCTCTTCACAGTTGGTGCCTCTGGTTTGTGATGCTTTCCTGAATTTGTTGAGCTTCTCTGATGTCCTCTACTGAAGCTTCAGATCCCACAGAGGGAAATTCAACCTTTGGCTCAAGCTCCCTTTCAGGCAATGCACAAACCTGTGACACTTGTGACAAACCCCAAGGAGGGAGGCCCACCATCCATGGGCCACCACTCTGACTGGTCCCCAAGCCTTCAGTGCCACCTGAAGCAGCAGAGACAGCACCCACCCTGTGCCTGCCTGGGTTGTTTTGCTGCAGCTGGGCTGTAAGGGCAGCCCTGGGGCTTCGGGGACAGGGACTGATTTCCTGCCCTGCCCTGCCTTTCAAAGGTGTCACTCGGTGTTCACAGCTGACATGGTGGCACATGGAGGTCCTGCTGCAGGTCCTACAGAGGTCCTGCTGCAGGTCCTGCAGGTCCTGCTTGAGCAGCAGCTGCAGGTCCTGTTTGAGGAGCAGCCTTGAGCTGGCACATGAGGAAATCCCCTCTCAGGAGGAGCAGGGGCAGCACAGGGCGGTGGGAGCGGCTGTCGGGCACCACCTCTGCCAGGCACGGCTCCAGGGCTCAGCTGATGTGTGAGCAGGCACAGGACACGGAGGGAGCAGCCAAGTGAGACCTCAGCTCAGGCTCTCCCTGGTTTTCAACGGGACTTTCCTGCACGGCAGCATTTTTTAAGCTGTTTCAGTCTTTCATTAAGTGCAGTGCAGCTGCTCGTGGAGTTTCAGAGGGTGTGACTCCTGACTCCTGGAGTCAGAAAAAAAAGCACAAATCACTTTTTTTTCCACATCGGTGTGGACATTTTCCCTCAGTGAATTCACACAAAGTGAATCACAGCACCTTACTTGGGATATCCCTTATTCCTTAGAGCAGAGTCTCTCCTGCAGGCTCCCTGAAGCCACTGAGACAGCAGCACAGCCAGTCTGGGGTTTGCTGCTGTAACACACGTGGACCTGTTTTGGCTGAGGGAGGAGGAACACTCACACGGGACAGGGAGGCCCCCTTGCTTGGCAGCCTGCGTGCCAGGAAGGACAGGCAGCTTTCAGACCTTCCTCTGCCACTGAGGCAGCTGGGGCTGGCCTGATGCCCAAGTATAAACTAAAGCAGCTTCACAACTGGTTTAATTTATGTCCAATTGCCAGTAGCCCCGGGGCATTTCTGTCAGCCGAGGCTCAACCAGCTGTAACAGCATCCTGGTTTCTGCTGCTCCTCTCGGTGCTCGCTGCTTTTGCCAGTGGCTGAGCGAGATCAGGGTGCAAGCGGCCCCAGTGTGGGCTCTTCATCTTCAGGACATCTGTGCTGCTCACCCTGCTATCTTCTGGCCAGGTTACAGCCTGTGTTTCCACCTCACTCTATGGAAGGCACTTCCTTCTCATATTTGTGACGGTGCTTCATGATCTGTATCCATACATATGACGTGAGCAGCCAACTCCTCTGCAAACCGCCCACAAATCACCCTGGAGTCAAAAAGCCCAATCACAAAGACTACAAAGAAATATGAAAAGACCGTCTGAAACTCGGAAATAGATGATGTACAGTAATTTTTCCCATCTCTCTGCTTTTGCTGGAATTAATCAACAATCTCTGCCTGCAATTGCTGGGAGTAATTTATTTCAAGAAATGCAAAGAAAGAGCATTTAGGATAAATATTTAAATTTCCTCTTCCAGCCCATCCTATTCTCAATCATTGTTTGTGTTCAATTCAGTCAGCTATGCATAAGCTGATGCTCGTTCTCTGTGCTCTGGATATTTACATATTTTTTTCTCTACTGAATCTCTGATCACTAAGTCCTTCTTATTCTGGGTGAGAATACATAGGGTCACCCAGGACATGAAGAAACCCTTACAGACAGGTTTGGTGCTCCCAAATGCTCTGTCTACCTAGGCCTCTTTGATTTACTCCCCCTCTCCTTGGGATGGTGAAAGTAGTGGTACTGAGGACAAGGGAACAGTGTGAGCAAAAATGCAAAAAAGCTTGGTTCTTGAAGACATATGTGTATCAAGTTGTATGGAGCACATAGAAAATTAGATTGGAGTTTGATGTAAAACAAACCCCAACATGCAAAAGCTTTAGTGTTGAGGAAACTATTTAAAAATATTTTGCATTTTTAACAGGAAAACTACATAAATTGAGCTGTGGGAATAATCAAACAACAACAAAAAAAATAAACTTCAAAGGCAGAACTTCATGTCTTTCAAACTGAGAAGTCTAAAAAGATGAAGAAATGAGAATAAAGGATTAATTCTGGTCTGTGATTGTTCATCCATGCATCGGTCATGGGTTTCCCCCAGCTTCCTGTGGCCAAACATCTACAAACACAGCCTGGACGGGTCCTGCCTGACCTGTACCCTGCCCCACCAGGGCTGTGCTTCCCACTTTGGTGAGCTCTAATTAGCTCCTGCCCACAGAGGTTTGAACTGGAGCAGGCTGGGGGAGAGTCATATATAAACTTTAAAGGCAGCTCATCCACCACGTGCAATTTGTATTTTACACCTCATGAATTTTAACAGCTGAAGTTATAACTTCACTGTAACCCCCGGTGTGCCGGCACCTCTGCCTCGGCGGGCTGGGGACGGAGGCTGTGCCACAACTGCAGCTTGCCTGGCTCAGAGAGGCTTTCCCTGCATCTCTGCCCTCCCTCAGCCAGCAGGGCCAGGCTGGAGGTGCAGCTTTCACTGCCTTCTCCCCCAGTTCCAGTGCTGCAGCAGCCAACAGCAATTCCTTTTCTTTTCTTCTCCCTAAAAGAGCTCAACCACTTGTTCAAGCCTTCCTTTCATGCTGAGTATTAGAGTAGCAAATGCCCTCCAGATACCAGTAAGAGGCTGCTTAAAAACAGAACAACAAATGTAAAAACACAGATGACTGCAGCATGGAGTTAAAACTCTCTGCACTGCTGGCAGGTTTTGCAGAAAGCTGTAGCTGGACGGGTACACGCTTGATCTTCTGTGACTGTCATTTGCACTGTCGTTAAAAGTCGATGTTGTGACTCCATAACAACACCTCAAAACACTTGGTGGAATCAGAAAGAAGTTCATTTTTTACAACATGAAAACTGCACATGCAGGTGAGAGCTGGGACCTCTGCTCCCCAGTGGTGTTTCATTACAGCACTGAAACTATTAAACCAATTTCCTAGCGCTGGGGTGTGAGGTGCTTGTTGGATTTCCCTAGCTGAACAGACCAGCTCAGAAGCCTGCAATTCATTAAGCAAGTTATCAGGCAACAGCCTCCCCTGCTCTCTCTTTGGCATGCCTGCAATCCCTAACTCACAGCTTGGATTTTTTCCAGTTTGGTTTAGCAGGAGGGAGATTCTAAGCCCTTTTATTTGGGGCCACGATGCCCCAGGAGGTCGATTAGTTGAGTGTGAGCCTCTCTGTGAGTGGGGGCTGACAGTGCTGCCCTCAGTGCTGCGGATTCAGCCTCACCAAGCCCTCTGCAGCCACTGGGGACGGCTGTAAATGGATCAAGGCAGGTAGTGGTGTGGCTGCAGCAGCCAGGGCTCTGCTGGGAGCGTGTCCCGTGTTCCATGGCAGGGTTATCAGCTGAGCTGGCAGCTGGCAGCAGTGGGAGCTGGCTGAGAGCGAGCTTAGCTGTCTGCAGGGCATGGTGCAGATGTACCCTGTGGTCAGCCAGCCTGATGTGTGCTGTCAGACCTAAGTAAGCTGTCAGCCCCTCAGCCAACACACACGAGCTAACATCCTAAAGCAAGACAACGCTTTAAGACATCCTAAGGTCTTAAAGGCAAGACATCGTGTTCCTTAATGCAACCTAAACCAGCCAAATCTGGCTGAGGCTTGCACATCAACACTCCCTTTCAGGAGGCAGCAGCAAGGATGTGTTCCCAGCAGTCCTTTATGTCCTGGTTGCCACAGAGCTGTACTGGGCTGTTTTTAAGCTTTCAGTCTGTACAGGTTCTCTGGTGAAGGGGCAGAGCCTGAAAACTGCTGCTGAGGACTTGCTTTCCTTGGCTGTGATGTGAGGGACTCTCAGGAGCAATTGGTGGGCCAAGCATTCAGAGCCACTGCCTTTAGGATGGGGAGGCATGAGTTACCACACAGAGTGAAGGTGAAAAGTGGTACACCAGGTCAGTTTTTACCACCTCTCATCAAACCTAAAATTGCCTATGAAACCGGGCCCCATGCTGCCACCCTGGAGCCACTACACGTCCCCTGATGATTTTGCAGGAGGCTGTGCTGACTGCTCCTACATCCAGCTGCTGCCTGCCCTACCCACCGTGAATGAGAAGCAGGAGAAGCTGGCTTGTGCTGAGGTCTGTGCAGCTGCAGCTGGGTGGCTGCTGATGCCGAAGTTTGCTAGGCAGCCGCCGAGGCAAGGCACCCTCCCAGGATCATCCCTCCCAAGGAAAAATCTGGTGTTTTGGAAGCATTGCAGTCAGGCAGGGACAGACTCAGCCTCCTCTTTGGCTCTCCTTTTGCCCTTCCTTTGGGTGAGGTGATGACAGGGGATGACAAAGGGGTGCGAATGCTCCTCGGTGCCGGGCTGAGCGCTTAGGCTGGCGCTCAGCAGTGCGGGAAGGCCTTTTCTTCCAGGCCTTTGCATTTGCAATTTGAATTTAATCCCGCGAGCTAAAGATAGCTCTGGCTCGCCTATTGTTCCTCCAGCTGGCAACAGCTTTATTTCTTTGATGCTTTCAGTTCTCGGTCGTTTCCAAGGAACTGACAGACGCTTCTAACACAGAGCCTGTCCCAGCACTGTGTCACGCTGGTCACTGCCTTCACTCTCCCGGCCCTCCCTCCCTTCGGCGCTCAGCTTCCCACCGGCAAGGTCTCCTGCAGACACTGCAGGTCTCCCTCTTGCTGGCACGGGCTGACTTCAGGGCTGCTCCCCAGAGGCTCCTCCAGGGGCAAGAGTTATCCTCAGGAGCAGATCTTTCATGAAAGTCTTGCTCAGATATTCACTAATTGGTCTTACTACCATTACTCCATTGGAAGATGTAAGTGATGTGATCCTTTCCTGTGTTCTTGGCGGCTGTTTGGGTTCATCTGTGTACCTCTCTAACCCACCTTTATTGCCTATCTCTCTGGTAAGAATTCAGCATCACCTTTTTTAGGAGCTTTCTGTGTCACATCAGCCAAGGAAATGCAGGCTCTGCAAGGTCACTGGATGCATGTTTATTTCTCAAGTAGCTGGAACAATGATTTGAAGTGGATTAATATTGGCAAGCTCTTATCTTTGTTTAGGTTTGTATGCGGTGTATGTGCATCACACACGTATCTATCATATGTGTCACACACATTAGGCTGTATATGTGATTTGCTATCTTGTAATCTCAGGGACAAAAACGGGATGCCTTTCCAAAAAACTGAATTTTGGATTGTTCCACGCTAACTTGTGTTGTTAATTAGCTATAGCAGGCAGCCAATAAAGCAAGGCAAACGATTTCAGGTTCCTTAGGAAATGTGCCAATACGAACGCAAATACCGATCTAGACGTGGAATTTTCACGGCGCCTCTCGGTGAAACTCATTCATTAAATTTAATAAACGTGCCGTGGTTGCAGGCGGCTGGCGAACGCTTGGAAGAAGGGGAGCGCTGGATGGCTGGATCCCTCCCTGGGCGTGTCAGCAGCTCCATCCCGCCGGCAGGAAGGGCGGGGGAGCCCTGGCATGACTGGCATGAATCCCGGCGGTGATGTCCCCGCTCCGCCGGGATGCGCGGCTGGTCGGCACCGCGGGCACGCTGCCCCAGGGGCTGCCGGCTGCCGGGAGGCACGGAGCCGCGGGGAGATGGATGGATGCACGGGAGGTGAATGCAAAAGGCGTTCAGCGGGGACGCTTCCTTGCCTGCAGCAGAAAAAGGCGTTCCTGCGGGGAGGCGATGTGGCAAAAATCAAACTCGGCACAAGGGGAAGTCTGACTCTGGGTATGGGGCAGGTAAACTGAGGGCAGTAACTGCAGCCTTTCTCCCCTTTTTCTGGAGATTGTCCCAATGCCACACGAGTCTGTATGTGAGAGCATAACATCAATACTGCATTTAAATATTTCTCTGTCCTCCGTCCTGCCCCAGTTCCCTGTTTGGGACAGAATGAGGATCTCAAATGAAAGCACTCTGCAGCAGAACGCCAACTGTTTGGAAAACTGGCCATGAGGGGTTGCAGACACTTCAGCAGAGGGGAAGGAGGAGATGAAAAGTTTTCCAGGAGAGGGTTACTGAGTGGCCCTAGGGACGGACAGACTCCAGAAGCATCAGTTATTCACCTGAGCATGTATGTTTTGGGCTTTGGACATCTTACAGTCATACAACTGGGAGTCAGATCTCCCCGTGCAGACTCCAGCACTTCTTCCCACACAGCTGCTGGGGTGCTCTTCTCCAAGTTCAAGGCATGTCAGACTGAGAGGAGCTGTGTTTTGTCCCTGAAGTCAAAGGAAGCACACACAGGAAGTCTTGATTGCCTTGATAAAGTTGTCAGTGAATGGTCATCCACATCAGATACAATCTGAGGTATCCCCAGGGTGCTCCAGGAAATGTGTGTACCTGTGTTCACTGCTGTGCTGAGTCCGTGCTTGACCTCTGCAAGTACATCCACCTGGTACCTCTTAAAAGAAAAACAGCATGTTGAAGTAAATTTTGATCATCTGTACTACATGTGGGACCTGAAGCCTTCCTGTAGGAGGATTGTGATGCTCTGGTTTAAGGGATGAAATAAAACTGTTTGTGAAGGCAGAGTTTGGCCCCGTGTTTGAGGCAGAGCGACACTGATGATTTTAATTGCATATCCCCTCGGGGGAAGCAATGACAACAGCTCCATTGATTGGACTTCAGTCTGCGGTCAGTAGCAAGCACAAAAACTTAAGAGGAAAAGGACGTGCCTGACAGAAAGAAAAATAAGGGTTTTCTCCCTGTTGGGAGCCTTGTGGAAGACATTTATTAGTGACTCTGCACAAGCCATGTCTGCACGACAGGGGCCTGTACTGGGCAGGCTGCAGACCCATGTACACAGCAGTAAGAGGGAACATGCTGAGATGCCTGCTGCTCTTGGTGCTCTGGGGGACATCCTTGAGGAGAGAACCTCCCCATCTGTCAGAAAAAGACATATGATTTTGTTTGTCACAGGAGATTGAAGACACCATGGTACAGGAGGGAGACCCATCACCTCAGTGATGATAGCTGTGGCAGTTCATCTGGAGGCCATCTAATGCAGCTCATAAATGGGGTTCCAGCATCTGAAGGGACATAAGAATTACTTTACATTCCTCTTCATATTTTATGTTATTAATAAAGCAATTTTATTATTACACTGCCTGCTGTTGTGCCTTCCTTATTGACATCCAGAGAGACCCCTGCACCTCCCTGTGCAGAATGCCCTCTGGTGCCCCTTGAAGTCCCTCAGAGGGGCTGGTTCATGAGGAGCTGGTCCAGGGTCTTACACTCTGAAGAAGACTGGGGTTTGCTCATTCTGTGGACAGGAGCTCAGCCCGGGGGGCACAGCAGGCAGAGTGCAGGCAGCTCACTGCTACTTCTTGTGCATGTGGCAGGAGCCAGGGTGAGAGGCCAGGACAGTGTACCGGGGGCTGGACAGCTGGATCCAGGCAAGGGGGCTGCTAATTCAACCTTCCCACCTACGAGGAGAAACAGCTGCTGCTGCTGCCAGTGCAGCCAGGGCACACAGCAAAGCCACAGCGTTGGCTTCCCAGCCTGGGTGAGCCTCCCCCTCCCGGGCTGCTGCCTGCCAGGATGAGTCACGCCTGCTGCTGGAGCCGGGGCTTGGTCCCACGCCAGGAACGTTCTCCGGAGGGAGACCGCAGAGAAACACAGAAAAATGTGCAAATCCATAAAAACACCCCATGGCTTCCCAGCGCCGGCCTCTCGCAGGTGCCAGAGCGTGCTTGTGGCAGGTGTCACCTGCCTGTGCCTGCTCCTGGGGGACAGGCCCCTGTGCCAGGTGAGCTGGCAGGTCTGTGCTGTGCTGGGGATGGGCTGTGAGTGCCAGAGCACGCTGATGCCAGGGGCTGCCTGTGCAGGGGCTGGGGCTGCTCCCACCACGGGGCCTCGTGAGCCATTAGCCAGGGTGACGCCTGGTGACGCCGTGCCGCGAGCGGAGAGGAACCCTGCTAGCCATGAAATGGCGTGGAGGGCCCCCAGGAGCCTTGTAGAACAGAATGGTGGAGTGTAATGAATAGTCAGACATATGGTAAAAATGAATTAATGTCGAGTTGCCATCCACTCTGCCATTTTTTGCTTTCAGTTTCCCCGCTGCGCCTGTCTCCTGGCATCACTGAATCTTGATTCAGGGAGAGGCAGCCAAGTAGCTTCCTGTGAAGCCAACATCACATCCTAAGTTGGCCAACAACTTGGTAGTGCTTTCTCCTGGCTCCATCTGGCTGGGACTCTCTCGCCTGGCCTGGTGGAGAGTGACCCAGCCCCAGAGGCGTGGGTCTGTGTCTCCTCCCCTCTGGCAGGGAGCCACCCGCCCTTGGGAGATGCCAGCTGATGGTGAGCACAAGTGCCTTCAAGCAGGAGCTGCCCTGAGCATGTCAAAGCAAGTCCTGAATCTCAGGTTTCACAGCTACAGAAGCAGTGGCCCTGATCCAGGACTGCAGGAGGTTCACCTGGAGCTCCTGGAGAGCTCTGTGACTGAGGTGCAATGGCTTGTCTGCTGTCTGAGGGATGCTGGCTGTTTCAGCAACGTCCTGATAAAGAGGAGAGGTCCAGCCTGGTGGAACACACTTGAAAGAATGACTTTAGAGAGCCTGATGCATTGCTATAGGCAGCACCAGTGCAGATGTGTGTGTTTGTGTGCATGTGTATGTGCCTGTGTGAGTGCACATCTGCATGTGTGTACCTTGAATAATCCTAATTTTCCCACCAAGAAGTAAAGGACCATAATGTACCATAAATCAGTTTATGAACTGTAAGTATATGATAAAAAGCTTGCACAGTCCAAGAACTGGATGGGGCAGAAAAGGGCAGGAATATTACACCCATCCTCTGCCTTCCTGCTGCAGCCTTTTCATCCACAAGCATCTCTTCTTGTGCTGCACACAGCACAGATGGGCTTTCTCCAAAATGAGTGGGCTGCTTCTTTGCCCTTGGAACCGCTATGTCTCAGTTTGAACAGCCTCAGGGGTTAAAAGAGAGGGGCAGGAGCAGAGCTGGGGGGCCGTGCAGGCAGGGAATGCTCTCAGCCTGCCTGCGGGTGCAGCTGGCGGAGCGGTTCGATGGCAGCGGTGCAGGCTGAGGCAGGCGTTCCCGTGTGTGTGTGCGAATGCACGCGTGCATCCGTGCCACAGAATATGGAAATGCTCGTGCTAAGAGAGCGAAAGAGGACCCCCCAGCCTGGGGACACGCGTTTGGCTGCAGCCACACCTCTTCCTGCTCTTGGGTACCTCCATCCTGGAGCGGGGAGCATCGCAGCCGCTTCCCTCCCCACAGCACCCGCAGCCCCTTGCAGTGCCTGCGGGGCTGTGCGGTTTTAATCAAGGCTCCTTGCTGAAAGCAAGCTTCCTCTTCTGCAGGGGAAAAAAAAAAAAAAATCCTCGCTGACTTAAAAACAGCTGTCGCTGTACAGATCCTATTCCTGGATTTCTTGGAAAAAAGGGAGCGCTTGTAGGGGCTAAAGGGCAGGAGACGCAGGTCGGGTACTTGTGCTCTGCTGCTTGCTCAGCCGCTGAATTCTCATGTAATGGGAGGCGAGTCACTTATTTTTTATATTATATAGGACGAGGGGAGAGATAGGAAGAGAAGAAGAGGACAGTGCTATTAAGCAACCTTTGCGAAGCGATTTAAAATCCACAGTGGAAAAAGCCATAAATGTCACATCACATTCATTACCGGGCAGCGGCGGCTGTGGCCGTGGCTCGCAGGGAGCCGCTGCGGCCGGGCCAGCCTTGGCAGGCTCTTCCCCTGCCGCCGGGATCTGTCCCTCCTCCCACTGCCGCCTCCCGACGTAATTTTTATTATCCGGCAATCACCTGTGACCCTGAGATATTTTTAATGCCTGCATTTTCAGTGCTGCTGTTCTGCGGGGCTGTTCAGCCAGGCAGCATGGCCCTCCTGCTGCTGCTGCTGCTGCTGCTGCTGCTCCTCCTCCTCCTCCTCCTCCTCCTCCTCCTCCTCCCTTGGGCTCCCGGGCTCCTTCCCCTGCGCAGGCAGCCTGCTCCTGCCGCCCACAGCGGGGATCAGACGCAGCGGCAGCTGGGGAAACAATTGGGTGCCAAATTAGAGCGGCTCTTCAAGTAATTGACTGATGGAGCCGCGCTCATACTTAAAAAAAAGAGAAAAAAAAAAAAAGAAAAAAAATGAAAAAAAAGAAAGTAAAAGCCCCAATTTCGCAGTATGAGTCACCGGGGCGGCTGTGCTCTGAGCTGTTTAAAAGTCAGACCGTGGTGGAGGTCAGGGGATGATGGAGCTGTTTTGCTCCGTGCTGCTCAAGGCTGGCCCCTCTCCTGGGAACAGCCCAGGGTTCGCCCGGCCATGCCGGGGCAGAGCTGCGAGATGCTCGAGCGATGCAATCCAGCCGCACGAATGAAACTCAGCTCCCCCCCGCCCCTGTGCTCCGCCCGCCGCTCCCCCGGGCTCGGGGTGAGACCCCCGGCAGCCGCCGGCACTCTCGCTGCAGTCACACCGACAGCTACAAGACAGCTCCTGAAGGGATGTTGTTTTAGTCAAGCAGTCAGGAGGGAAAATTTCATCCCGACCTGGGCTAGCCTTGCATCCTCTCCTGCTCCTTGGGATGCAGTGGGAGCAGCCGGAGCGCTGTGTGCTCCAGCTATATCGAGGGTCCTGCCACACCCTGAACCACAGCCCTGGCTGGGGAGCAGTGCTGAGCCCTTCCAGGCATGGAGGACAGTAAATCTGACCTTAATTGCTCTTGAAAGACCACGTAGATGAGTATTCCCCCCTGCATGAACGTTTTAACAGCTTTCTCAAAAGAAGTAAGGCTAGAGAAGCCAAGAAGCAGCAAGTTTCACATTATCAGGGCTCCAGGAACCGGGGCTGCAACAAAACCTCCTGATATCCCAAGACACACAAGATACAGAGATTATCTCTGTAGCTCATGCAGCACTGTGTGGGCAGTCGAAACCAGCAATGACACTCTCACTCATCCTCTTTCCCACACTTTCAAGGAACATGGAAAAAACCTGTACTGATTGCATTTTGGTTGTACTTACTCTGTATTGGGACAAAGCAGTCAATAGCCATGCTGCTTGAATTCATAATGTCTCTCTGGGTGTAGGCCTTCATGTGTCTCTGATTCCTAGGCTTGTTTGAAGATTTAATACCTTTCTGGTCCCTGGACTTATTTTCTTTTCCAGATATAACTACAGTATTGTCTCTAACACATAGCTTTTACAAAAGAGGGGCATGAATTAGAATAACTATTTTGCTGGACATAGTAATGATGATTTACAGGAAGTTTACAAAGGTACCTGAAGTTTGTTCAAGATATGCGTGGTATGGAAAAGAGAAAGATTTCTGCATGTTGCAGGTGTTGTCATTATTATAAGTTAACCTGGCATTTATGGAAAAATGTAAGCAAACAAATCTACTTCAGGGAACTGGCCAAAACCCTCCTTGACTGTCAAAGAGGTGACTCTGAGTGTGGTGACTTGTTTAAGGGGTAAGGATGTCCTTCATTGTGTTGTGCCTCGTCTCCCAGCTCTGCTCCCAAAGGAGTGAGAAATGCCAGGTTCAGAACTGGCTGGTCTTTCCACACTCCTTGCTATCAGTCTTCTCTTCTGGAGCAATACTCTGGAGCAAAATACAGAGCAAAAATTGTGCACGGGTTTCCCATACAAAACTCAGGAATGGTATGCAGCATTCAGGAGCTGGGCTGCAGACAGCCTGGGGTACAAGGCTGTGCCTATGGCCAGTGCACCTTCGTGGGCTTCTCCCAGGCATCACCTGCTCTTTTACTTCCAGGGGCTTTTTCCTCACCTTGCACTCTGTCAGAGCAGTGTGCCCTCACCTTGCTGTTCCCAAAGCCCTTTGCAGCTTGAAGTGTTTTGATTTAGGCTTATTTTTTTTTTTTTTAACCTGTCAGAGCAACCCCGCTAACTTGTGCAGCAAAGCCAGGCAGCCAGAGCACTGTTCTTTGAAATCTCATTTCCTCGTCGCTGGTGTCTAGCCCTCGTGTATTTCCTGTGGAGGGTTGTGTTGCTGCTGCAAAGGCGCCTCCTTGCCTTTCCCCAGGTCTGATTGTTTCCTCCAGCTTTGCTCACAAGGGGGTTAATAAGAAGCTGGTAATTCCTCCCAGCCCGTGTGGAAACCTGATCAGGAGCCAGCAGTGAGAGGGAGGTGAGGCAGGGATCAGTCCTTTGCGGGAGGCAGGGCGGAGGGAGCCCCAGCTCCTGGCCCTGTTCTCAGCACGGGGAGGGTTTGGGTCGTTCCCTGTGTAGTTCCAGTGCAGACCCCCCAGCAGAAGAACGTGGATCCTTGGCTGTTCAGAAAGAGATTATGGCACATCTCTGGGACTCCTCCTCATCTGGCTGGTGAAGAGACTTTATAGTCTCTGGGTTGTGGGGTGGGGGTGGCTGATTTTGCCTCTATGCCAGCTCCACCAGATGTCTGCCCTCTGTTCCTGTGTGGATGGGGAGAGTGGCTGTGTCTGTGTGTGTGTCTGTGTGAGAGAATGGAGCGCTGGCTCATGCTATTTCCTCCCTTCCCTTGGGGCTTGACTGGGTCCCATTTTTTTTTCTCTGCTGCCGCTCTAATAAAAAAAAAGTGGCTCAGCCAATTCTCTTGAACCTGAACGCAAAAGGAAGGAGACAGGGAGTGAAAAATGTGAAATCAAATGGGATTTTTTTTTTTCCCAACCAGCCGCAGTCACCAGGGAGTGGGGCTGGGAACACTGTGGCCGTCTCCAGCAGCAGGTTGGGGGGCAGTAATTACTCATGCTGGGACCTGGAGCAGGAGCGCTGCTCTCCCCATCTGAGGGAGCTTGTTACCGCCTCGAGTTTGCTTAAAATACAGCTCTAATTACCTGTTTAAACAATAGCTCTGTCCCTTCCTTGGTCTATGAAGACTGCACACATTTTAATTATCGGGAAGACCTTGGCCATTCACCTTTCCGAGGTATTTAATGCTCCCAGTCAAATGCCTGCCCTGATGTGCTCTGTTACTGCGCCACCTCTCGAACTCTGGCTGGTGGAGAACTGCAGGGTGTCGCTGGTGAAACGGCATTCTCTGGCAGATATTTTTCTGCATAATCACGGTATTTGGGTTCGTTTTGCTTTGCTGGGCACATTAGTCTGTGGCTCCTAAAAAAAAGAATATGCAGGCCCTCCTCCTGCCTTTCCTTTCCCCCCGTGCACACATGAAAAATAGGGCTTAGATTGTGTCGGAATGTGTGAAAATATTCTAGTCCTGTAAATGAATGCCAAACCTGTACCTTGGAGAGACACCTGTTCTAGAGACAGTGTATCTAGCACAGGAAGGGCTCTCCTTTTCCTTTCCCCAGACATCGATCCATCCACCCCAGCGCTGTGTCTTCTCCCCACAAAGCCTCCCATTTTGGGTATTTTTCTTTTCCTAGCAAGCAGTGGGCTGGGAAACGCTTCCAATCACAGAGCGGCACAGCAGGAGATCCTGCTGAGTTAAACGCCCGGAGGCGATGGAAGCGCTGCCGTCCCTGGGCAGACAAACCCGGCTTTCCCAGGGCTCGGCTGCGCAGCCGTGGGAGCCTGAGCAGCAGGAGAGATGCTGCAGCTAAAAGGCATCCTGCCTCAAGGGCCCTTTCCTCACGGATGCTGGGCGAGCAGAAACTGGGATGCCCTGGGACCCAAGGCTGCCCCAGCTCCTGGCAGTGACACAGGGCAAGGGTAGGGGGCTATTCCCAGCAGGCAGCAACTTCTTCTGGATACCCATCAGTGTGCATGGGAAAGCATCCCACTGCCACACCCGGCCCAGGTGATGAAGGCTGGCAAGAGGGCTTTGCTTCAACAGAGTGCCTGAGAAGGGGGCCAGGACGCTCAGAAGAGAAGAGGACACAAATTTATAGTCAGCGAGAAGGAGGAGGCCAAACACGTGCCCGGCCCATAAGTCTCAGCCTCTGAAACCTTGAAAGTTGTCTGTGAAACCTTGTCTGTGGGGTCTGAGCCAGCCAGCTGGGAGGAACCCAGAGTAAACGCAGCAAGCTGCCCGGAGGGTCTGCAGCTGTAAATCTCCACGGCCTGGATTTAAAGAGCTGCCAGAACTTTTCATGAGGTTAGAAAAGTACTGGGGAGGTGGCAGAGGAACACCTGGCTGTTTCTTCCTTCCTTCTCTGCTGTCCTGCCTCTTGGGGTTTTTGCCTTCCCTTTAGGAGCTGGTGAAGTGTAATGGAGCCTTTTGGGACTGGAAGATACTGCTCTGATTTAGGGTAATTGCCTGTATGTCATGATTCAGCGCATCAGTGGAGCACTCGTCCACCTCTGGACATGATTAACTGGACATGATTAACTGTAAAGACCACAGGGATTTTCCATGGGACTTAGGCATGTGCTTCCCTGCAGTGCAGACCACAGCTCCCCATTACCACTGCCGACTTCGGTGGGGTTGCTGGAGAGCAAAGGGAAGAATTCAGCTCTTTTGTATCAGATCCCCCTTTGTTTTTATCTGACCGCTGAAATTGCAGAGCTGGAATATTTCAAAATATTTGCTCAGCTGGCTACGAAACGCGAGGGTTTCTTTGGGGGGAACGGCTCATTTATTCTCCAGCCAGATCAAGCACCTCCAGCTAATGATGAAGCATCACGACACATTGAAGCCCTGCTAATGGCAGCGTCCTGAGGAGTGAAGATAAACAGTCCTTGCCGCAGCATGGGGGGACGCCGATCCCTCCCCTCCGCTGATGACAGAGGGATGAGTAAAGGAAAAGGGGAGGGGAAAAAAAAAACACCCGTGCTGCTCTAGATGCCCCAGTTTTCTTGTGCCTTCTTTTTTTTTTTTCCTTATTATTTTATTATTTTATTAATACCTAGTATCCTTACCAAAGCTAAGCAAAGAAACCCTTTCATCCGCGGGTCTGTTTTCTACCTTTGATGGCCCAGCCTTTCATTTCACTTTGAGGCATCCCCGCTCAGAAAGCGCCTTGCTGCCTAGCCAGCACATTTGTTCCTCCCTGGCCGGATGCAGATGTGGCCAATTTGCTTCCCCGACACAATGCCAGTGGAGGCAGGGGCGGAGAGGGGAGGAAGGTCTGTGCAGCCCGGTGGTGCAGCAGAAGGCAGCCAGGGGAGCGCCGTGCTATTTATTCCCTGGCTTCCACCGGGGTCTTCGGTGTCCTGGCAATGGTAAATCTCAACTTTCATGCTATAGCGCACCGGGATGCAATTTACTTCAAAGACAGCGTAAATCCCTGGCTGCCGCTTATTTCGCAGGGCTGTTACATAAAAAGGGTTTATGCACTTCGGTCCCGGGGACAGGTTTGCGCTTTTTGCCGTGGATCTCAGCTGAGAGGCCCGCAGTTGGTCTGAAAATCTCACAAAGGGCACAAAAAACAAACTGTTCCTGCCCTTCTGACCCACCCGAGTACTCTGCCACGCCAGCCTTGGGAGCACTCTCCCTACATCCAGCCCCACTGCTGCAGGGCAGTGACTCCCCCAGCGCCGGGCTGGATGGGGAGGAGGGGGAGGCATAGGCAGGCTCTGGGATTATTGTTTTTTACCCTTAGGAAAAATGCCGGCGAGGGAGGGGAGGAAGGAAGCAAATTCCTCTCTCTTTGCTACCACAGCTGTCTTGCCAAAAGAAAACAGAAAGCGCTTTGGGCAGGAAAAGCTGTGTGTGAACTGGGTGCTGCCCTCGCAGAGGCGGGCTGGGGGCATGCGTGGGAGTGGGAATATCTGCCCTGGCTGGAGGCAGAAGGGCCTGGCCCTCACCTGCTGTGAGCCTTTTGGTCTCTGTGGATACCCACGAAGTCGTGCCACTTCACTCTGACCCCTCGAGCTTTTTGTTCTGCGGCAAACGTCACAGATTTAAACAGGGGAGAGCTAAAAGACCTCTTTAGGCACATGAAAAAGGTACCTTTTCAGAAGTGACAGAGAGCCTGCAGAGCTCAGACCCTGCTGTCAGGAGTGACGTGGGCAAGTACAGCCCCAAATAACTTCCAGAAGTGGGACTTTGGCTCTGTTTAAATACTGTTTATCCACCTCTTGGCCAGGAGAGTGGCTTCCTCAGCCAGATTCCAGACAGCCACCTTGCCTAGGAAGACTTGTCTTATGCGCTAGCGAGTTAAAATCAGGCTAGAAAACACAGAGTTAAACTTCTAAGAATTTAATTTCTTGGCTTAACGCAGGAACCCAGACGTTTTCAGAATATTGCTTTTGGAGTGAAAGAGGAGAAAAGAAATCCCTTCTGCCCTCTGTAGTTCAAGCATATTAATAATGTCTTAGTTGCAAAGCTGTTTACGCCTCCCTCCCCTCCCCTCCCCTCCCCTCCTGCCGGGGTGCTGCTGTGTTGCATTCCTGTAGGGGAGGGTCTCTCCCTCACAAACCCCTCCCCCCAGAGACTGTAACCTGACCTGGTCTCACCTGCCCCCTGACTCTGACCTATGGCCTTTGGCCAGGTAATCTGACCCTGACCCCGAAAAAGATAAAACCCCTGCCCCTTGATGCTCTTTCTCTTGGCCCTGGGATTCCCTTCTTAGAATAAAGCCTTGGAACACCTCCTGAGGGTAAGAGCCTCTTTTGGAATTTCCTTTCGCTATCCTGAAGATCTCCTTTCCCCAAAACTCCCCAAATCTGAGCTAGCAGCCTGTGGGGGGCAGGGGTGGAGGGGAGGAGAACACTTCACTGCTGCGCGTCTGCTCCCGCCAGAGTGCCGCTTTCAGCCGCCTTCACCGTGCAGCAATGCCTCATCGTTAGCTGAAGTTGCTTTATCTTCGTGAGGGAGAAACAAGCCGTCCCCCTCGGAACCACCCATATTTCATGGCCAACTAAGCAATATCACAGAAACATCGAGGTTCCTCAATTTCCTCCATCGCGTGCAGCAGATGCTGGTTTGATGCTGGGAGAACTGATTAGCGAGCCCCTTCCCGGCCGGTCTGTCACGGCGCTGACGGCCCCGGCGCAGGCGGCTTGTCCGGCAATAGAAAGACCATTACCGAGCGCATTTTTCATGCGGCGGGAGAGAGCGTTTCTAGCTGCTTTCACGCGATGAAAACAAATTTCCAAAACGCCGCACGGCCAAGTGCCGGGGCGATAATCCACTCCTGCGCGATGTTACCTTCAAACGCGTTATCGCTGGAAGAGTGAGATCCCGGCTCCTCTCCCGCTGGAGCCCCACTGTCATTAATCGAAGGCTTTGCCCGGCCGGGGGCCTGTCTAACTCACAGGGCTGGCTGTGAAACCAAGGGCATTACTGGATGATGCTGTCATGCACAGCCGTGCAGGTCTCTTTCAAGGGAGCGGGGGAGCCGTCGGAGCGGGGGAGCTGAAATCCAGTGTGTGTAATTTCAAGGGAACCTATTGGCTTGCCGAGGCTAAAAAATCAAGATCAAGAGTTCAGGGTTAAATTCAGCTGTCGGGTCTAGATAAGCTTATCTCCAAAAAGTGGCTTACCAGAGATCTGCTCTGGGCTGAAATGCTTAGCTGGTGACCTGCAGGACTCCTTCCCACCAGGGCTTACCTCCAGATCTGCATGTCTCCTGCATTTGGGATGCTAAAGCCGTGGCGGGGAGGCAGGGGGTGGATAGCATGTCAGGACAGCTGTGTGCTGGCCCCAGGCCTCTAGCAGATTTATGTGCTTTCTCTTAGCCTGGGTGTCCCAAAGAGAGCAGCGAGTGGCGAGCGCTGTGGTTTTGTTATTACACAGAGGCCTGCTCTGGCAAAAAGGGAAAATTAGAGAATTTTTTCCAAGCATTCTTTTCCACCCTCTGGGAAAAAAAAAAAAAACAAACCTAAACCAAACAACAAAACAGGCATGCCTGTAATCAGCTGCAGGAGCGGAACAGCCCTCTTAATTTATTTTAAAGTGTCCTTCAGGACTGTCTGCTTAATAAGCACGCTCCACGGCGCTGCGCTCCCCAAGGGCGGAAAGGCGCCGCTGCCTGGGAAACTCGTTTTGTTTTTTTCTCCGGGATTGGATGCCCTCTGCTTCATCCCACCAGACGCTGGAGAAGGGAAGCGTGCACCCGAAGGAAGCAGGGTGGCTGGGACAGCAGCAATCCTGGCAGCCGCCCGCAGCTGCTGCGGGAGCGGCAGCTCCGTGTTCGGGATGCTGAGGAGGGCGGCTGGCACAGGGGCGGCTGCCACGGCCACAGGGGACTGTGGTGACACATTGCATTCCTTTTGGGGAGTGGTCTCTCCCTCAAAACTCACCCCGCCCAGAGACTGTAACCTTGGTCTGATCCTACCTGCCCCTTGACTCTGATCTATGGCCCTCAGCCAGGTAATCCGACCCCCGACCCCGAGAGAGATAAAAACCCCTGCCCCTTCATGCTCCTCCTCTTTGCCCCTGGGATCCTTCTTGGAATAAAGCCTTGGAATACATCCTGAGGTAAGGAGCCTCTTTTGGATTTCCTTTCCCTATCCTGAAGACCTCCTCGCCCAAAACTCCCCAAATCTGAGCTAGCAACTGGCCAGGGGGGGCGGAGGGGAGGGGAAAACTTCAGTGTGCCTGATCCCAGCCCTTGGCTCCAGGGGGCTGCTGAAAGGCTCTGCAAATCCTGAGCCACCCGTGTCACGCAGCTCTTTGGTCCTGTCAGAGGTGTCTGCAGCACATGGACACGACACATTTCTGGGAAGGGCAGTAAACGGGAATAAAGGTCAGTTGATCAATCATCTTGCTGTCTAGAAGGTGTGGTGGCCTTTGTAGGGAAAAGTAAATCAATCACTTTAGCCTGTCCCTGTTTTTAAAACCTGTGCAGAGGTTTCTGGGATGCAGCGTGGTGACACGGCTCAGTGAGGTGCCCACTCACTCAGCCAGCTTGTTACCAGGAGGAATTAAGATAGAAGCAATAAAACAAGCCTGAAAGGCTGCCAGCAGCAAGAAGGCAGTGAAGAGGATGAGGTTCCTGTCAGGTTAGATGTGAGGTGCATGGATACCCCTCTGGGGTGGTCAGTACCCACTCTTGCCTGCCACTGACCTCCCCGGGCAGAGACCTCCTGCAAAGAGAGGTTCATGCTGCTCCACATCCACCAGAGGATCCCCTCTCAGAGCTGATACATCCAAGCAGTGCCCCAGGCATCCAGTGCCCACCCCCACCATGGGTGCCAGCAGCTCCCAGTCTCCCCTGGAACAGCACACTGGAGCTGCCACCTCCAAGGGAATCCCAGACCCAACATTTTCTCACAGTGTATGATTTCTGTACAGAGACACAGACACACGTGTGCCTGTGAGAAAGTCACAGTTTGGCCAAAATGCAAAGCATCCTGCATTGAATGTATTGAAATCCAGTACTGTGAGTCATTGCTATGGTGCTCTTGCTACCTTAAAATGATCCAGAAATGTTTGAGACACTGAAAATTAGATGCTTCATCTTAAAAAAAAACCACAACCAACCAAACAAAAAACAAACAAACAAACAAACAAAAAAAAAAAAAAAGAAAAGAGACTATAAGGGTCAGGGAATACCAGTTTAAACTTTTAACTTCTCTTCTCTTCTCTTCTCTTCTCTTCTCTTCTCTTCTCTTCTCTTCTCTTCTCTTCTCTTCTCTTCTCACTTAAAGGCAGACTAAGAAATTTTGGCAGAGTGTATTTTATTTTGAAAACCCAGTTTTTGTGATTTCTAAGAATGATAGGAACAGTCTCAAAGCTTTAAAAAACCCCAACAGGCCTTTGCTGATTGTGTCATTGAGAGAAATCCAAATGCTGCTGCAGGGAGATCCTGAAAACAGAATGTCCTGCGGCTCCTGTGTCCAGCCCCAGCCACACACAAGCTTTCAGCTGAGAAAGTAAAAAGGAGACTCATGAAATGAAACATTGTTCTCCCCAACCCTGTAGCTGTTCAGGAAAAAAGCTGTATGGAAGCCTGATGGAGACAATTCCTGAGCTAGTCACTCATTTGCTCCACAGAAAAGCTCTAGGGAAGGGCTTTCTTGACAAGGGTTTTAATTGGCATTATTTTCCTTGCATTTTAAGGGCCGACATTTTTTATGGTGGTGGCAGTGTATTTTCTTTGATTGTTTCTTTTTTCTGGAAGTAAAAGTGCATTATGCAATCCGAGAAGTCTGAGGCATGGGGCCTGAGAAACAGAACACCACCACATACCCAAAGCTTGTGTTAGAACTGTGGGATTTGGGGTCTCTGTCACAAAACAAATCTGCTATGCTGACTTCCTGCATCCCATTCTCCTGAGTGGTGCTGGTGTGGCACCTGAACAGTGGCAGTCTCTTCCTGCCAAAAATAAATGGGAAGCAGGGAGCTTAACTCGGGCAGGACCTGGTTAATCTGTGCTTAGATTATCTCAATTGCTCCCAGGATTAGGAAACTCTTTAGCAGGGACTAATCTTACCCGGTGGACAGCAGCCTGTCTGACTTCTTAATCCCATCCCTCGACTCCCAGGACTTGACTTCCAAAACAGATGGGTCCCAAGCACCCCTGTGGCCAGGCTGTGCCTCTCTGTGGGGTTGTGGTGGGGAGCACAGGTGTAATGTCAGGTCTTTTGCACAGCAAACTCTGCATCTGGTGATCCCTTCTTCCTTTCCCCTCCTTCCACACTAAGCAGGAATCAGGCAGAAGGCTCTGAGCGCTATGCAAAGCGTTAGGCAGGACAAGACAGAGCTGTGTTAATTACCCTGATTTTCTGAAGAGACAACGCAGTGGAAGATGAAAGGGGAAAACAGCTGATGTGAGAGCATTCCTTTCCGCCAAGTGACGCTTTGAGAAGGTCTCCAGTGACATTTCTGCGGTAGTGGAACTGAGTTGGGTGCCCTGAACCTCAGACAACTTTCTGGGAAGGTAACTCCATCCAGCCTCTCCCCACTGAAAGGAAAATAACTCCGTGTACAGCTGCAATGGAAATCCCCCACTTCAGGGAAAACAAGGAGAAAACCCCACCAAAACAAACAAATAATAATTTAAAAAGTGTGGTTTTTGCTTGTTTCAAGAGAAATAAAACATTTTTGCACTCTTTGGCCATTAAAAAAGCCCCAAAACCTCAAGAGGATGTTGCTAGTAATAAACAATGCAAAAAAACCCTCACTAATTTCTTGTTTGCAAAATTGGCAGGATTCAGAGCAGCTGAATTTGGGAAGCAAAGTAGAGGTTTGCGAGTGTGAAACACTCGTGTGGCTGGCATCCAGCAGCTCCCCTGCCGGGGAAGAAAAGCCTCTAACACAGATTATCCAGCAGTTTATGCAGCTCAGCTTCAGCGGGGAGACCTTTACGACAGCAAACCTCCCAACAGCTCTGGTTATGAAACCCCAGAGCTCATCCCTGCCGTGCCTCCGGCCCCCTCCCCGCACCGCAGCATCACCTCCTGCAGAGGCTGCCTCCTGCCCAGCCTCCCCCTTCCCGAGGCTCTGCAATTCCCCAACTCGGACGGTGCCCAAAAGCACCGCTGAGCCGTAATTGGTGCCTGAGGTGAGAATTACAGAGGCCCTTGAGAGGAAGGCGAAAAAGAAAAACAAAGTCCCTGCCCCAAACAAATCAGCGAAGCAGCAGCAACAGCGAATAACCCCTGCGTGATTTAAAGACTTGAAAGAGGCAATAAATAAAGTCAATTAGCCCACAGACTTTGCCCTGGCTTATATGGAGCCTGGTAGAAAGAAGGGCAAACCCCAAACCCGTTAGTCACAAAAGCATCTCTTCTTCTCACTCTAAAAAAAACACCTAAAAACCACTCTAAAAAAATAATAATAAAAAAAATCAAAAAGAGCAGGGGTGGTGGAGGTGATGCCAGGAAGAAAAGGGGAGCAAAAGCTGCTGGGGAACGGGCTATTGGTGAGGAGGGAGCCCCACTGCCAACTATCGACCTCTCCTCCTGCTCAGAAGGAGCCCCTCACCTGCAGGGTGGCTTTGCAAGCACCCTGCTCCCACACTCTGGGTGTGAAGGTAACACCAAGATTGTCTCCAAGGGATGGGGGAGCTGCTTTGTCACCACCCCTCCCTGGCCCTGCTCAGGGTCCCACAGGCAGGTCACAGCTGCCCGAAGGGGATGTGGCAGGGAAAGGGCCGGTCTGGTTGTTCAAGTTTTTAAGGCCAAGGTTAGGAAAGGATTAACACAGCCTTTCCCAAACCTCAAACTCTTTTAATCAGGATTTACAGTTGTGAATTCACTGCTGAGGTCATTTACTGTCCCTCCTCTGTCTTGCAACCCTCATATCCTTTACAAGAATGCTCTTTTGGTACCCCACAGGTACCTTTGCACATCCTACCCTTAATAGAAATTACCTAAAACCCACAGAGCTTTGGGACCCAGATACTCAATATGCTTCTGTGCTAAACATGCCACAGTGTCTCTTAACTCCTGACAACCATTATCCAGCTGCTGAATGAGCCTTATTATGAGCAATTTTTGTAAATCATATTGAAAGCGTAAAGTCAGAACGAAGAAAAAAAATGGATCTTGGGTCATGAACTGCAGCAACACCTGGCAGGTTGGTGGAAAAAAAAAAAAAAGAGAGAAAAGCTAGGAAAATTGTTGACACAAGATCCTGGGATGATACTTTACAGCCAACAGCATTGATGTGACACCCGAGCCCAGGGCAGGGCTTACCCAGCCCTCCAGCTGCAGGGCTGACACCCTGCCTGGCACCGCTTCCTGCACCTTTCCAGGAACCTCTCAGCAGCTTAGCTCGGAACCTGCCAAAACCCAAAGGATTTTGAGACACGCCACAAACTGGAGGGGTTTTTATCGGCCAGAATATTCCTGGTCCGAGGGAGGCTGGGGCAGACGGGCTCTGTATCGGCAGCAGCATGGTGTTAGTTGGCAACTCTCCCCCTTCTGTCCCTGGTGCTTGGCGGCTCTCCGCAGCTCTGCCAGGTGCGGAGCAGGGGAGCAGATAAACGAGGTGTGTTGTGGCCCTGGGCTGGTGCCTGCGTGCGCTGTGTCACTGGATTTAGAGCCGTGCACGGGCCATTGTGCTGCTCCGAGCCGTGGGTTTTGGCCATCACTGATCAAGAGCCCTCCGGCTGTGACCTTAACGAGCCGGGTAGCGCGCTGGTGGCTGCGGGCTCCTGTCACTGTCGCCGCAGAGGGCAGGACGGGGATGGGGGAGTGGGCGAGCGCTCTACCCGGCATCCAGGGGTCTCCTCCGGCCTTGCTGGAGACCAAAGAATTCGTGTGTGTGTGAGGCACAGGGCGGCAGAGCGGTCCCTGGGGCCAGCGGGGTCTGCGGCTGGCAGCCCCTGGCCGGGGAATGTGGCAAGGAAGGGCAGCCCGGCGGGAGCAGGAGGGTGTTGGAGTGGCAGCGGGACCATTGGATTGTCAGGCGTCATCAGAGCCAGTGCCTCGAGGAAAAAAAAAAAAAAAAAGAAAAAAAAAGAAAAAAAGAAAAAGAAAGAAAAAGAAAAAAAGAAAAAAAAAAAGAAAGAAAAGAAAAAAAAGAAAAAAAGAAAAAAGAAAAAGAAAGAAAAGAAAAAAGAAAAAAGAAAAAAGAAAAAGGAAAAGGAAAAAGAAAAAAGAAAAAAGAAAAAAGAAAAAGGAAAAGGAAAAAGAAAAAAGAAAAAAGAAAAAAGAAAAACAAAGAAAAAAGAAAAACAAACAAAAAAGAAAAAAGAAAAAATAGAAAAAAGAAAAAGAAAAAAGAGAAAAAAGAAAAAAAGAAAAAAGAAAAAAAAGAATAAAAAATAGAAAAAAGAAAAAGAAAAAAAAAGGAAAAAAAAGAAAAAAAAAAGAAAAAAAAAAGAAAAAGGCAGGGCGGCAGGAGGCCGCGGGAGCCGTGCAGGTGTGACAAATTAAAGATTAGCACTGCCGCGCACGGGGATGCTCGGCGCGGGCTGCGCTGCCGCCGGGCGTTTGTCTCACCGCCGGCTGCCGCTGCCGTCACGACGTGTGGCACAGCCCCGACACAGCCCCGGCACAGCTCCGACACAGCTCCGGCACAGCCCCGACACAGCCCCGACACAGCCCCGACACAGCCCCGACACAGCTCCGACACGTCCCCCGGCTGTGCCGGAGCGCCGCGGCGCTGCCCTTGTCCCCACACACGGCCGGCTGCCGTCCCCCAGTGTCCCTCGGCCGGCCCCCTCCCAGCTACACCCACCCATCAGCAGTTCGCGACTCGCAGCCCCGGCTTTGCCTGCAGCCCTGTCATTACTGGGAGCGCTGGCTCGGGTCGGGCTCCGCACGGCAGCCGAACAAAGGCCAGCGGGAACGGGCAGCCCAGCTGCCAGCCCGCAGCCAGCCCCGGGAGGGCAGCTCGGCCCGGGGGGGACAGCGAGGGAGGCTTCAGGTTTCAGGCCGAAATTCAAGCAGGAAGGGGAAGGAAGGGAATGGGTGAACCACGAGCTCTAAAATAAAGAGGAGGTTTTGTTTTATTTAATGCGGGGCCATTTTGGCCGGTGTAAAATATATCCGTCAAAATGGAGACAGAAAACAGTTCTGCCTGAAAACCTTGGGGCCAAATTGGCTTTGAGACTTGCGTCGTCCTGAGCCAATTAAAATGTCATAATAATGCAATCTCAAAAAAAAAAAAAAAAAAAAAGAAAAGGACACGGTGTCTGCTAGTTATGAGACATACATAAGAAAAGGAATCATTCCCCAGCTAGAAGTGTTTATCCAAGCAGCTCTCCATGAGAAAATCAGCTGGTGAAAAGGGAGAGGGAATACCCCCAAAAGCAGCAGTAGCCCAGATGCAAGTCTGTGCTCTGCTCCATGTTCATGTTGCCCGTGCTGGTGTCCCTGGAGCTCTCCTGGAGTTCAGGGGGGTCTTTGCAGGTCTGGGAAGGTCCTGCCTGCACTGCAGGTCTTGTGCTTTGGGGTGGCTTCATTGCAAATGACAGTTTTAGCCTCTGTGCTGAATTTCCCAGCCTTGATGAGTCTTTGGGAGACATGTGTCCCCCAGGTATATCAGCAGTAATGGAAAGTGCCACTGTCACTATAGGCACTAACTCATCATTTTGATGACCCATCGATCCCTGGAAGAGTCGAGTGGAGGGTAAAATAAATGTGGTTTGCTGGGACAGGAAGAAAGGAGGAAAATACTGAAAACATTTTACTTCACTGGCCACTGGCTGGACTGTGCCCATGTTCACCAGAAGTCAAGAGACGTACGTGCTGAAAGGGACAGCCATCCCGGGCTAGAGGGAATCCCACCTGTGCCCCTCTGGAGCTGCCCAGAGGTGCCAAGGCTTGTGCTTGGTATTGCCTTGCTCTTTGGAGAATCTCGGACCTGCCTGGGGCAAGGGGGAAATCCCACGCCCTCCCCAAACTGCAGGGGCCTCCAGGGCCGGTGGAGAAGCCCGAGGCTCCCACCCTGGGCCAGCAGAGCTGTGCAGTGGGTGCTGGGGAGCAGGAGTTTCCCGCAGGGAGCCCATTCCAGCCGATGCCGCAGGCTGCAGCGAGCCCCGGAGGCCATCCCCTCCCCTGGGCTGCCACAGCCAAGTGCTGAGCTGGAGCTCATTAGTCCTGCTGCGAGGGAAGTTAATTAGCTCGGGGAGGACGCCGCGCTAATTTGCCTAACCGGCTTTGGGGAGCGAGGTTAACCCGCCGGGCAGGCTCGGACGCTCTGGGCTGGCTGGGGCTCTGCCTCCCGCAGCCCCTGGGCTCCGGAGGGGCTCTGAACGTGTCAGCCCCGCTCTCCTGAGGCCGTGAGAGCTCAGGTCTCCTGGCAGGGGGGGGGCACTGCCATCCCGGGGCAGCTCCGGCACCGCTGTGCGCCAGCCGGGCAGGGGGATGGAGCAGCCTGGGCTCCAGGGTGAGCATCTCTGGCACTGCAGGGTGAGCATCTCTGTGCCAAGCAGAGGGGCCGTGGCCGTGCCTCCTGCGGCTGCCACACAGCTCGGTGCGGGGTTTGCAGCCTGTGTGCCTTCCCTTCACACCCCCTGTCCCTTCACACCCTGTCCCTTCACACCCGCCCAGCTGCCCCCTGCTCCCAGGTTGGGCACTGATTGCTCTGACAGAGCCTTTCCCTTCCTTTATCAGTCCCCCTTGCCTTGCCAGAGTGTAGAGCTTGGACAGGGCGATTTGAACAGCGTGTGGAGCAGATGGAAGCAGGTCCCCGGCTGTGGCCAGGTGGAGGGAGCACTCAGCAGGCAGACGCTGGGCATGGCAAGCTGGGAAGAGGCTCCTGGCTCTGCGAAATGCTGCTCCCTCTCCACCTAATGCTAAAGCAATTGGTGTGGATGGCTTTTGAATGACTGCTTTTGGCGTGCAGGCAGGAGGCTGGCCCCTGCTCCCCCACCACAGAGGAAGCCAAGCTTGGTTCAGCATGATTTGCAGCAAGGGAGAGAAAGGAAAAGGAACACGTACAGCAAAGAGTCAGGGAGAGAAAAACAGGAGCAGGGTAATCTTCAATGCAAGCTTGCAAACTGGTCTAAAAATAGAAGGTGAACTGTTCCCCAGCAATTAGCCAGGAGATGGTTTTATTTGCAGCAGTGCGATTTCAGCAGCAATGCTGTTGGCAGGAGGAGACTGGAATGTCCCAGCAGCTCTAACCTTGCAGAGCAGGAGGAGACTTGCCTCCCCTTGCCCAGGGACAATCCCCACAGAGAGCAGGCAAGTGTGGGCTCAGGCATGAGCACATTCACATCTTCCTCTGCCTGCCTGGACCAAGGGAAGAAGAGGGCAGTGGAGAGGAAGTATCCCCTCCACAATGGCCTGCTGCCTGTCTGGGATTAGATGCTCCTCAGCCTTTGCACTGGAAGAAATGATCAAGTCCTTTTACAGGGGGAGGAGGCAGCAGCATCCTGGCAAAAGGCCTTGATCCCTAAAGGGGTTCAAGCAAGGACAAGCCAAGCCTGAGGTCTCAGTGGGGAATGGCATAGGGACCCAGGTTTGGAATACAACAAGGACTGAGCCTGAGGCCCTCGATTTGCCTGCAGGTGCATTCTGCAAGTCTTTGCGTCCAGGGGAGGTGCTGAGGGTTGTGCCTGCCCTGAACCAGCACGTGAAGTCAGACAGGTGATGGATGATGGGGAGAGGGTGTCAGGCTGGACTTTCCCAGCCAGCCATGGTGGACACACAAGGGTTAATGCCAAGGCTGCCAGGTACCTTCTCTTTTGGTCTTGTGGCAGCAAGGACAGGGGGCTGTCCTCCCTTCCAGCCCAGTACCAGGGCTCCTCATGGGGCAGTGGGCATCTCTGGGCTCCTTGCAGGAGTTGGGCAGCTGAGGGCTTGGGGTGGGACAAGTGGCAGAACTGTCCCAGCCTGGCTCTCAGGTGGTGCTTGGGTGCTGGAAGAAGTGAGAATCTTCCCCTGGCTTTGCTGGAGAGGCATAACAAACCCAAGGAATCATGTTAAAATTCAGGAGGAACTCAGCATTTACATCCTGCTGCTGCTTACAGTGGGTGTGGGACTGGGATGGAGTCAGCATGGGTGCAGGTAATTTCATGCATTTTATGGGTCCTGACAACGCAGGATGACAGTGGGAAAACAAAACGTAGCAAAACTGCAAACAAAAATGCAAAGAGTCAGCTCAGCACTGTGCTGGCCTTCTCCCACCAGTCCAGCACTGCATAACCCAAACCCACCCACAGCTCAGAAGGAAGACAGAGGGACTGGAGGGACATTTTGACCGAGGAGGTGCAGACTCCCTAAGGGCAGCCAGTGCTGCAGTCTGACAGCACTGCCCCACGCCATGGAACCCAATGCTCCTTGGGCAAGGGAGGGCCACCACTGCCCCCTGTTCCACAAGGGTGTGGGGCACTGTCACCTGCATCCTGGAGGGGAACAGTGTTGCAGGACTGTTGCTTTCCAGACCCAGGAGATCTGTTATCACTCTTGATAAAAGCTGGTTTTGGCAGAGGAAAAGCCCAGTGGTGAGAGGACCATGTGCCATTTGACCTACAAATGGCCTACAAAGGGAGAGCCAGCAGTTCTCCCTGGGCTGGGAATGAAAGAGAACGGGCTTTACATCCCATTTCAGGCAACACCCAGCTCCTGCTGTCCTCCTGTTGATTCTGTGGCTCTGCAATCATGTTTAACTTCCCATCTTTCTGTCTCCCTGTTGCTGCCTGTGAGGCCTGTGCAAACAGCAGGGGAAGCAGGCTAATTGTCTGTGGAAAAGGAACGGTGAGAACAGGGATGTTGGAAGAGCCATCACAGCCTGGTGGATCACAAATGGAGAGCACAGGGAAAAGCACCCCCTCTCCCCTGGATGCTCCTCTGAAGGATTACTTGTACCCACAGGAGGTTCTGCTGCTCCAGGGTGCTGGGCACTGCTGATTTTGAGTGTCCTCTCTTCTGGGACACAATTAACTGGAAAATGTACAAGTTGGGAGGTCTCCCCAGGAGCCAGTTTAAAGGCAGTGGTTCCTCTGGCTCACTCCTGCGTGGCAGAGCAGCTGTCAAAGTTGGATAAAAATTGGGGAGCAGGATGGGAGCAGCTGGGGCATGCACCTGTGCTGGTAGTGGGGCTGGACCTGCAGCTGTGGTGGGGGGATGCCTTGGAGTTATTTTGGGTGTGGCTGCAGAGCCTCCAAACGGTGCCCATGCAGCCTTTGGGGCAGGAGGGGAATTTGCTGTGAGGCCCCAAGTTCAGGAGGTTATGCAGAGCTTTGCTGCCCTGCTGTGCCCCCAAACTGAGAATGGCCACAGGCTCCCCTTTCTGCTCCAGCCTCTATGGAAACTGTGTGTTGGCAGATGTGCTCTCACCCCCAGGCAGGGTAGAGACGTGCAAGAGATTTGTCTATTTTTTACATATATATATATGGGAGCAAAATGTGGCCAGGTGTGCACTCATCTGGGGTGTGGATAGATGATGTAGCCCACTTGAGACATGAACAGAGGACCTGAGCTGTTTCCTTTTTCCCTGTTTTTTCCCCTCCTTCCCCAGTGAGTCCTTTGCCCCTGCTCCAGTGCCCCCAGCAGCCAGGGGCGACACCGCCGCTCTCCTGCTCATCCCTCCCCTGCCCTCCTCTCCTCAGGGATCCTCCTGCAGACAGAGAAATCCTCCCAGGAGGGGAGCAGCAGTAGGTGGGTTTGCACGGTGATGCATGAATGCAATCAGCCCGGCCTTTGCAGGAGCACAGGGAGCGTGTGGTGAGGGGGCGCAGCCTCCCCGGAGAGACGATACCTGAGACGCATTGGAAATGGCTGGGGGGAATTTTTAAACTAGCAATCAAGAGACAGCTTGGAAATGAAAATCAGTGATGGCCAAAGAGGCTGGGGGGAGGCAGGGGGCTGCCCCTGCCCCAGAGCTGGACAAATCTGTGTGAGTCACTGTCCTCTTAGTGAGGGACAAGATCTATGCTGCAGCGAAGGGGGAAACTTGGCTGGGAGTTCCAATGGCTCTGAGATTTCTCAGCTACAAAGGACCGGTCTCCTCTGACCTGCTGGATGACAAAGCACTTCTCAATTGCCTAAAAATCCCTGGACAATGAGAGGGAGGACTCAGAGGGGAACAGAGGTCAACCAATGCAGCATGTCACATCTTGGTGCAAGCTTCCCCTGAGCTTGGGTGGTGGGTGCTCAGCTCTGGGTTTCTGGGTTCCAAACAAGCTCTGTCTCCCAGACTGAACATTGCCTGCTCTTCCCAAAAGCACACAGGGGTGTGAAGTGTCATGTAAATGGGGTCTGCTGATCCAGAATTCTCTTGCTGGGAGAAGCAAAGCGAGGGAGAAAAAGCCGATTACAGAACTGCCAAATTAGCAGAGCTCTACGTGACAGGTATGGGAAACACCTGCACTCCCAATCCATACAGTGCAGCATTTCAAGAGTGGTTATTACAAACCTGCTCTGCAGGATGCACAGCCCTCCCCTGCCTACACTCCCCTCTGCTCTCATCCATGGCCTTTCCCTTCCCCCAGCTGTGGGCAGCTCTGGTGCAGCAGCTTGCTCTGCTCCACACCAGGAGGATCCCACCTTGGTGGCTTTCCCCAGTGCCCACCTGTCAAATCCTGGAGCTGAATCTGCTCCTGGCATTGCTCTGTGTGGCTCAGGGCAATGCCAGCAGTGAGTCTGGCTGGGAATGTCTGCAGTTTCTTCAGTAGAAGGGAAGTTAACAAAACCCCAGGCCGACACGGCAGAGTGGAGCCGTGCCCCCTGGCAGTGCCAGCTGCACGCTGCCTGGAGCAGGCCAGCCAGCAGGGTGGACAGATGGTTGCTGCCCATGTTAGCATGTTGTTCTTTCGAGGAGGGACTCGTGCTTCCCCCCCCTCCACCTCGGCATTTCAAATATCAATTCTCCATCCACTTCTGTGTCTCCAGCCAGCGGCTTGCTCGCAATCCCGGGGCTGAAGCAGAGATGTCTCTGTCCCCAAGGCCAGGGTACCATATGGCACACTTCCAGCCTCACAGACCAAACAGCTTGCTCAGGCACATGCTGGGGCAGGGGTGTCAGGGAAGGGGATGGATATCTGAAGAACTCTCCCCAGCTCTGCTGTCAGGGGGTTGTGACCTTATGCCTCCTTCTCACACCCCCCTGAAAACACGGCGGTGCAGCCCCTGGCTCCCCAGAGGAGTCCCCAGACTGGGCTCTGCTGAAGCCATGGGCATGGAACTCCCTTCTGCTGGACTTGACCTGCCCTGTGCTGGGGCCCAGGCTCCAGCCTCAGGTTTGGAGTGAGCTGTCTCCCAGTCCAGGTTTGGGAAGGTGTACAGGAGGGAGGAGAGATTCCTCCTTTGCTCCTCCTCCTCCAAGAGACACCCCTGCCAGGGCTCTCCATGCCTTTTGCAGTGACACAGAAATGCTTCCTAGCATCCATCAGCAAGAGGTGGGACCCTGGCACCCATGCTGCAAAGCCAGAGCTGCTTGGAACTCTGAGCAGCTGCAGAAGACTGCAGCAAGCCTGTTTCCCTTCCCTCCTGCCTACACATGCACTCCTGGAGGCTCTGTGGGGCAGGAGCAATGAGCTCAGGGTAGTGTGGCACTGGGTGAGGGCACAGCAGGCAGTGCATGGGCAGAGGGGCTGCAAGGCAGTGCTGTGGAGAAATGGGATTAGCGTGGAGAAGGGAGGGAGGAAGAGAGAGAAGTGATCCTTGTGGTGGGCTTCAGGACTTTACTTGACATACCTTGGTAAGAAACTAAACTAAACACACTTGGTAAGAAACTCACCTGCAAAATGTGAGTGAAAGTCTAGCACGAGGGATGAGGACTTGCTCAGTGATGTTGTGAGGGTTCAGAACCTTTGGCTGGAGGAACCCCCAGCAATATTTTGGTGCCATATGGGTTGTTAAGTGCAGTGGCATAGGAGCAGGAGGCTAATTCTCATTCTTCCACCGGTCCTGGGAACGTGAAGCCTGGGCCTGACCTGGGGGCTGCCTGCCTCATGCATCACTCAGATGACAACAGAGTTATTTTTTCCCTGACAGGACCCAGAAACCAGGTCACTCTGCATGTAAATCTATAACAAATCTGGCTGGGATTAGGCAGGCCATGGAGAGGTGGCAACAAGCAGCATTCATCAGATGTGCCTGTGGTGCAGGCTCTGCACCACTGACAGGGGAGGGAACAGAGGCACATTCTTTCTCGAGCAGGGGGGTTGCTACGCCAGGAGCTGCTGTCCTGGGCTGGAGGATTTGGGCTGTGATGGCCTCAGCAGAAACAAACGCTGCATTCCAGGGAGGCCAGTCCTTGAGAGCATTAAATAATAATAACACGATAGTAATAAGCAGATCAATCAATCCCTCCATGAGCTGAGGGACCCTGGGGGGAGGACTGGGCTTTTCCCAGAGCAAACTAGGACGAGCTCTTCTCCAATGAACACAAATAATACCAGTAACAAACCTCAGATCTCGGGCCAAACTTTGGCTAATGACACTCGTGCAGGGTGTGGGATGCACGTGGGCTGCATGGACATGGCTTTAACTTTGCCTGTGCAGCAAACTCTGCCCTGGGCTGAGGGGAGAAAGAAGCAGCATGGCTGCAGCGTGCAGGCAGGGGCTTGTGATCTGTTTCCTACTCCTTCTTCCTTCTTGAGGAGGTGAGCACAGGCGCATGGGATGATTACAAACCAAATCACATCTCTCCAGCAGCGTGCCTCCCCGCTCCAAAGTAATCAACTGAACCTTTAAGGGTTAAAGCATAGCAGCACTTGTCTCCATGGGCATCGCAAGACCTATTGAAAAATCCCCACCCCTTTGGCTCAGTTGCTGAGGGAATTTTTCAGCTGAAAATGCCAGGGCTCTGGGAACTGTTAAACCCCACAAACCCTAGATTGCTTTTATGCCTGCCCCAGGCTGCAGCCTTGGATCTTTTCTTTTCCCCTCTGCAAACTGCTGGGTAATGAACCCTTGTGGCATGCCAGCTCACCTCCCCTTCTCCCAGCTGGCAGCCCAGCTCCACGGCGATGCCCTTTTGTTCCACCGGTGCTGAGATCTGCAAACTCATTGCTAATTACTGCATCTGGGGCTTCCAGCTCCAGCGACAATGCCAGGACTTTCTTTGGGCTCCTGACGGCCAAAGTTCACCCCCCTGCTTATTTCCTTACTAAAGACCATTATCTCTCATTTGCATCTAAACTAGTTTTTTATACCAGTTTAAATGCTGCCCCTCCCCCTGTAATCTCCGCGCAAATGAATTAAAAGTTCATTCTTCCGATGCTCAAATCCTGCGCACTTTCTTTCTCACTTCTTATTTAAATCACACACTGTTTTGAACTAAACCTTTTATTTCCTCCCAATTATTATTTCTGGTGTGTTTTCCAGAGCCTTACAACATGGCATCTGATTATACACAAAGCTTGGGAATAAAGCCCTGCTTTTTCCCTTCATTAAGGACACAAAGGATTCCTGTGTGAGCCAAGCAGCACTTTGGACACTAATACAGCTTTACACCCCAAATCACATCCTGGCTCTCTGCAGAGCAGATTGGGGAGTGGATCCCTGCCTTTCCTTGCTGCCAGCATCCTTTGCAGGCTGCAGCCAGCTCCTTCCCTCCTTGGAATGAACATCAGATTGAGCTGTGCCAGCAGCTTCGCCCACAATCTCCCGTCCTCTGGCTCTTCCTACATCACAGCTGGGTGTGTTTGCCAGCTAATCCTGCCTGCTCGGATCCCCTCTGTTTGTCTCTGTGTTGGGGATCCAGAAGTTTGGTGGGTCCACACATGATTTTGCTGTTGTTGACCATTCCCCACAGAATGGGAGTCACATAGAAAGCCTAATCTGTAAAGCCCACAGCCCCTCCTGAAGCCTAAAATTAATGAACTTTGGGTCAAGTGGTGAGACCCAGGACATCAAGGCAGGCAGTGGCAGGACTGCTTGTAGGCCCCAGGGGTAGTCACCACATCCCTCCTGGATCTGAGACCTTGCCATCTGAAAACTGCCTGAATCAAACCAGCAGCACAGGAAACCACCCTGTCTGCAGCATGTTTCCCTTATGTAACATCATCATGCAGAAAGGAATAATGTATGCCATGTTTACCAAGCAAAGGGGGGAGAGCTTTCTATCAAAACGATGCATTACTGAGCTGATTAGCTGCACAAGAAGTCTCTAAGCAAATGGGTTTTATCTTGTTAATATTCCAGCATTTTAGAAATAAACTATTTGTTCCTGAAGAGTTTTAAAAATACTTCTGACTGGCGGTCACCTGGAACTGACAAACATTTAGAACCACGGGGGTTCAGGACAGATTTCAAAAGGAGTTCATAGGGTGTGAGAAGCAATTTGCCAAATGGACACAGGGCAGGAGTTGGATCACTGGTTTCCCCCAAAGAGAGACTTCTTTCAATATGGAAAGGTTTTGTCTAACAGGATTTGCGTGGGTCTGTAAGGTGAAGGACATTAGACCTGCAGCTCTGATACCATACCAGCTCCTCCTCTGGGACCTCGTGCAATTCAGGTTATCCTTGTCTCTGTTAAACTCTGTCTGTAGAACTGAGATATTGCTGCCTGCAGTAAACACCTGCAAAGTGCTGGAATGTGAGAGTGATTACTGTTAAATATCTGTGCAGCTTTCACCTCTGCTGTGCTGAGAAGCCAGCCCTTACAAACTCTGGCAGAGTAGGAACCTCATGGTACAGGAGTGAACATGGACTGAGAAACATGAGGAAAGCCAGAGCTGCTCCACACCAAGATTTATTTTTTTTTTCATTAAATATTCGAAATCTGAAGTATTTAGCTACCCTGGCCACTGTAAGCTTGCCTTAAGTTTAGAAACAGCCAGGCCCACGTGCTTCCTTGAGCGCCAAGCTGCCTTTCTGACCTGCTGAGGAGCAATGCATATGTCCCAAATGCCAGGCTGGCCACTTCCTCCTCTATGGCAAAGTAAAATTAACATCTGAATCCCAACGATCCAGGTCAGCCCGACCCCTGAAGAATATACACCACCAGGGAGGTCATGAAACGCCACAAAAGCCACGAACAAAACCACTAATTGGCTTCTTTTCAGCCCTACCCCTGTGCCACCAGTCCTGCCCTTCCCAATCCACCCTATGCTGCCTTCGGACTGCTGAGACACAGCCTATTTTTGCAGGGCCAGAACAGTTAATGATACTTTGTGTTACTGATTCTGTAATTCACATTGTTTGTGCTGGCAGGGAATTCCCCGTGACATTTTATCTCAGCCAGTCTCCTCTGGCTGTTTAAAATATTTGGAATTATTATTTCTGGCTCACGTCTCCACCCTGGGTCGTGGCAGGATTATTCCTGGGTTGTGCACAAGCACATGGCTGCTCTTCCCAGTGTCACTGGGCTGGAATAGATGGGCATCCAGGATATGTAGGACATAGCAGGGGTGGGGGTTGGGGGTGTGCAAAGTTTATGGGAGGTTGGGAACAGACGAAATTAAGGCAAATGGGTCTTAAGGTGTTATCCTGGCTGTTCCTGGGGCCACTGAAAGGGGTACTGGATGGGAGACTGGGGAGTGGAGAGCCCATGGAGTGAAGTAGGGAAGCTGGTAGGTGGGCAGGGGGAAGCAAGCCAAGGGGCAGAGCAATGCCAGGGTGCTGGTCTGGGCTCTGAGTGTCCTCCGTGGGGCAGAGCTGGGCATTTGATCTGCATCTGGGGCCGGAGCGTGATACAGGGAGAATGCCTGTGTGTGTGTGGGAATTTGGGAGCTCCCACCACTCTGGGGACACGGGGGTTGAGGGGCATCCCCTGCTCAGCTGTGTGTGCTGCTGCGGCTCTGCTGGCAGGCTGCTTCCCTCCATCAGCTGTGAACATTCATCAGCGCCCTGCACGCTGGCCCCCGGAGCTGCAAGGCCTATCACAAAGGGCACATTTTAAACACTGCTCTTAATCCCGCCATCCTGAGCATTTACGCCTGAACTGCCTTGCATTTGAACCCCTGCAAATGCCTTTTGCAGCAGCCCCCAACCCCACACACCGTTCTAGAGGAAAACTAATTAAAGCTGCCTGACAGGCTGCTAAATATTAAGAGCCCGATAGCGGTGCAGGCAGAGGGACATCATCATGGGAATGACAAAAGCCGGTCGCCGGTGGCCGCTGGCAGGCGGAGGGGCCGGGCAGGCCGGCTCAGCAGAGCCGCCCCGCTGCTCCGGGAGCGCGGTCCGGGGAGATCGCTCCGGCGCTGCCCGCCCCGCATCGGCTCCGCATCCGCCCCGCATCCCCATCCGCCCTGCATCCCCATCCGCCCCGCATCGGCTCCGCATCCGCCTCGCATCCGCCCCGCACCCGCTCCGCATCTGCCCCGCATCCGCCCCGCACCCGCCCCGCATCCGCCCCGCACCCGCTCCGCATCCGCCCCGCATCCGCTCCGCACCCGCCCCGCACCCGCCCCGCATCCGCTCCGCATCTGCATCCGCCCCGCACCCGCCCCGCATCCGCTCCGCATCTGCACCCGCTCCGCACCCGCCCCGCACCCGCTCCGCATCCGCCCCACATCCTCATCCGCCCCGCATCCGCCCCGCACCCGCCCCGCATCTCACGGCCGGGCTGTGCCCGGGCTCGCTGCCCATTCCCCTCAGGTAAAAGCGGCAGGCCCAGCTGGCCGGCGTGGGCCGCGGGGTCCTGACCCTCATCTCTGCCCTTCCTCCAAATACTCTGCAATCACGCGTCCATGGCTGGCGGGGAGGGGAGGAAGGCGAACGCGCCGCGAACGCTGGGGCTGTTGGCTCTCAGCGGCTGGGGCACAGGATGCTGCCAAAGGAGAAAGTGGGTGGCGGGCAGAGCTGGTGTTTTGGGGTTGTTCGTGTCATGGAAAGCCTCAGAGACCCTCCAGGATGACAAGCCGTAGGCACAAGTTCCTGCTAGTGCGAAAAAAAAACCTCACCAAAACAACAGCCCAGGCGAAAAAGGAATTTGAAGGAGAAAAAGGGAATTTGGAATTCAGCTAAATCACACTTCTCTCTGAAAATTTCATTCCTGCAATTGTTCTGAGTAACACGTACGATTACTCTAGCTGAAAGAAATGATAAAAAGCATTTTGTTTTCTCAGCTCGTTTGCTTTCTACATCTGGCAGCGTTTTGTGTGCAGGCAGTCTCACCGTGTTCCTGAGGTAGAGTGCTTGGAAATGGAAGCTGAGAAATAAGAGTGCAAGATGTTTTTTTTTTAAACTGTTTTGCAAACGCTTCTGCTTCTAACGACCAATAGATGAGCTAAAGCCCTTGGCAAAAAAAATGATATGACAATAAATAACATAGCAGTTTGCAGTGTTATTGTAATGGTGAGGAAACCTCCACACTCCTTATTTAATATCCAGGTACTACCTTGCAGCACAGCAGAGTAGAATGTGCTGGCAATAACTTCCCCAAAGAAAAGCTGCCCTTTGATCCAGTGCTGTCCCCAGCTGTGCTTTCACAAAGGGGGTGGAATGGAGATGAGTTTACCTTGGGTACTTCCATGGGGGTTGCCACATGTCCAGCCCCTCAAAGCCTGAAGCCCTCCAGAGGAAGGGGCATTAAATGAGCTGGGCAGCAGTGCACTCTCCTCATCTGAGCAGTTGCTAGGGAGATGCTCTGTGATTTAGAGGTGTGGTGGCATGGTCCTCAGTGAGCAGGGTGCTCTGAAAGAGCCCAAGACCCAGCACAAAGCAAACTTCCCCATGAGATATGCCAGGCCATGCACTGGCACTTGCAGCACAGAGGCTGCTGGATGAGGATGTCGTGGCTCTGGGTGATGTGTGGGTTCACAGCTGTGGTTCCCACCTGGGAAGTCTCACAGGACTTCAGCTCCGTTTGCTGGTGCCCCAACAGCAAGGGAGGAGGGAGGATGAGCACACGTGGAGTGAAGCTGTGCATCTGGAGCAGGATCAGAGGGATACGGTCCTTCCAGAGTCCTGTCCTCCTCATCTTTCTCTTTGTGGCAAGTCACAGACAACAGAGGCACAAGGGACTCTGCAGTTTGGAACAGCCCATAAGCATTTTGGGGTAATGAAGTCAAGAGTTAGGAGGAGTCATCTTTCACACTGGTGAAAAAAAATTAAAAAATCCTGCTGGGGAAAATTCAGATGAATTTTATCTGCCTTTCAATGTGCAGGTGTGCAAGATCACAGCTCCAGTCTAAATGGGAGGTCCTCTTACCTGATGCACTCTTCCTTTTGAGCACACCTGTAAGCAGAGTCCATCCCTTGGCTGGTCACCCCTTTCTCCAGTGGAGCTGAGGAGTTGATGGAAGCAGGACAAAACTGCTGGAGCCATCTGTGCATTCCCTGCATACCCCCCACACCTTTATTGGTGCCCCCAAACAGCAGCCCTGGGGGCTTGGCACACAGGTGTTGGTTTAACCCATCCTGGCTAAATGATCGTGATGCTCCCCACATATTCTCCAGGAACTGTTCACCACCACCCTGTCCTCTCCTGATCCCACTGGATGAAAAAGCAGGAAAAAGGGCAGATCTCAGGGACAGGGCTCCTGCTCTCCAGTCATCCCCAGGTCAGAGGGTGTTGGCAGCCCAGCTCAGTCCCCAGTGCCTGCAGATCATGCATCATCCAGAGCGCTGGGACGAAGCCCAGTGTGCTGACTCTGGCTTGCTCAGAGATTTTTGAATAAAATGGCTTTTCCATGAGACAGTGCAAGCTCATCAGATCTGATTTGTTCCCCAGAAGAACAGCAGCTGCTATAAACTTTCACCGAGAAAAGGATGGAATTTCTGCTTAAAGCCAGAGCTGGAGGAAGATATAATATCAGGCCTGCCTGGCCAGTGGCCAAATGATTAGGACAAAGAAAGACTGAGTACAAGTCTTTTAGCTGACCAGAGCTTGCACTGAACCTGGGTCTCCAACACAGTCAGTGGGTGCTAACTCTCCAAGAATTGTGATGTGAGACAGGGAAGGCAAAAGAAAGCACGGCATGCTGCAGAAACAAAAGCAAAAAAACCTGCCCAAATGCAACCCCAAAAACACACACACAAAAACACCCCCCACAACAGAGAGGAGCTGGAAGCTGTCATCAGTCAGGGAACATTTCCAGCTAGGAGCCTGCTCTCAGCTATCCTTATGCTGAACTGCTCAGCTAAACGCCCCAAGGGCATCTCCAAACTCTCCTTTTCTCTTCCTCCTCCTTTGAATACACACATGGTATTCAAACACCAGACATACATACATAAGCTGTGATACACAGGACATATTCAAAGTATTTTACATACCAACTACTGTTCCCATTAAACCTTCTGGGCTTTGTGCAGTACCTGCAAGAACATCTGCAACCAAGTGGAGATTTAACAAAACCCTCTTCGTATAAAAGTTTGAGTCGTGGAACCAAATTGTGTTCCACACAGGGGCACAAAAATGGTACAAAAAATTAAGATATTAATTTTAATGTGATCTTAAACATTGGTCCCAATTAGGCATATGCCCAAGTCCCATTGGAATTAAGCACATCATTTCTTTGCTGAACAGGGAAGGCTGCTGAATCAGGACTCCAGACTGTAAAATTGCTCAATTGCCTTCAAATTTCTGGGGAAAAAAAATAGTGTGCTCTGAAAGCAATCACAAAATACATTTGGTATTCAAAGAGTATAAGTGAGTGCAGGGCTTATAATTAAATCCTTATCTACGAAGCTGCTACTGAGTGACTGTACATTCTGGGTAATTTTTAATGGCCTGAAACTCAAAAAACAGCATAACCAATTTTTTTTTTTAATTTTTTTTTTTTTTTTTTGCAGAAGACACAGCTAGTTAGCTATAATTCTGCAACAAATCCATTACTTCAAAACAAGTCCCTGATCCTGCAAGCATGAATGCACTTATTTCTAACGATGCAAGAGTACCAAAGGGGAGTCATGGCAGAAGCTACCAGTGTTAATATGGAGCAGCATGCAAGAGACAGAAATAAAAAAATATAAAAAACTATAAATAAATAAAAATGAGGGTGAGGTTGAGCCCTGAAATGTGCATTGGAGCTCTAGCCCTCCTTTTCAGTCCCACAGCTGCTTCTGCCAAGGGCTTAGGAGAAAGCCCATGGCAAGGTGACATGTGTGACTCTGGGACAGACAGCAGCAGCAAGCAGCCTCAGGAGGGCTAAAACTTCTTTCTCACTCTTTACCCCTCAACTCTTTAATTATGCCACAATTTTTCAGAAACAGTTTCTCAGTTCTTTTCACCTGGGTGAAGAACCCAGTAGTACAGTAACAACAGTCAAGTAAACAAAGTCCCACATCAAAGAAAGGATACACTGGGCAGATTTTCCAATTGGGTAAGTGATATTTTTTTAAAGCTTGGTGACTTCAAAGACAACTTGTCCAGTTTTGCTCGACCTTTCGGGAAAATTTACCATGCTTTGAAGCCAAACAAATTTTACATCAAATAATAAAAATATGAACTTAGGGTTCAAAAAGGAAACAGTGGGTTGGCTTGCTGGAGAAAGGCTCCTGTCTTTCCCAAAAGCACAGTGAGACAGAGAATGAGCACTTCTCCAGTGTCATTTTCTGTAACACTGTATTCTTTAAAATACAAATCTTGCCACAATTACAGGATCAAACATGAGGTCTTGCCTGAAATAAAAGGTCGTGTGGCTTTAACTGTAAATAAGTTTTATAAAAAGCTCTTAAGCAGGTCAAAGCATAGCAGGAACACTCTTTGCAGACCAGCTTCCTCTCCTTCCACAGCTCACCCCCACTGAGGTGGGGTTTTGGAGGCACCAGACAGGCTTCTCCTGGTGGTGTAAACCCTGAGGATTACACAGAGGCCGAAATAGCCCTTCTACTTATAGACCGGGTTTCCCAGGTCCTGTCAGCCACCCACCTGTGCTCTCAGCTCCTTCACCTGCCACTACCATCCCAGCCAGGTGAGCCAGGGGAGCTGAGCCCTCACCCAGCATTACAGATCACTGCCCAGAACTCAGACATGGCCAAGCTGTGGCACAAGGCCACTGCAGCAGAGAGGGGAGGGTGGGTTAGAATTTGTGTCAGGACCCTGGGGCTGGTTTGACACCCTTCAGCTCACTGCATGGCCATCAATTCTCCCGCTCACAGCACTGCAGGACTTTGGGGATGCAATATCTGAGCTTGTCTTTCGTGGTCCTGGGCTTTGTTTTTCTTCCCCTGGATGTTGCCTGTCTGTACATTTCACTGGCTCCTGTACATCGGTTGCTAGGTAGCTCCCACTCCTACTCCCTTCTGTGTGCCCTTAACTTACTGATGATCTCTCCAGTAGTTCCTGCATCTTTTAATTACATTAATACCTGCTACAGTCAAATGAAAAGGGAAAGAAAAAAAAAGAAGGCAAAAAATGTGCGCGGGGAACAAGCAAAGGCCAGTCAGCACAGCAGGCTTCCATCTTTTGGATTTGTCTTAATCCCCCCTTCCTGCTTTTTTCAAGCAGACCCCCTCGAATCCTTTTCCTTCTCTTGAGAAAAACCCAGGCATCTCTTGAACTCATTTCTGCACTTTGCCTCAACCGTCTCCCCTGTAACTTATTCCATATGTTTGCTTGGCTTTGCCTTCTGCCACAGTTCCCTCTTTACTCCCAGCTCCTGGACCCTCAGATCACATCACTGGGGTGCTTTGTTGACTTAATTGGATCATCAGCCTGGCTATAAAGCTTCTCCAGCCAGCCCTGCTTCCCTCTCCTGGGCTGCTGCCCCCACCCTGAGGCTGGAGAAAGACGTATTTCTCTGCTGGTGTATAAATAGATGATGCAGGTTAAATTTAAAATACATTGAAGCTGATAACCACAGGTGCAGGGGCTGAATTCATCCACTGGAAACAAACGTCTCTTTCTGGAAGAGGAGGAGAGGACCCTGTGGCTTGGACAGTGAGGAGTGTTCTTCCCCTCCTGCTTTCACCTTGCTCCCCTCCTGCTGCCCTCTCCTGTGCTCTCCCCTCCATTCCCCACCCCCGGCTGCTGTAAGGTCTCTGCCTGTGCTGGGAGGGCAGGGGTTTCAAAGGCCCATGGAGGGAGTCCTGGCTGTGCTCCAGGTTGCAGGATCAGCCAAAGGGCAGCATGTCTGCTGTGCAGGGTGCCCAGACAAGACAGGTGTAGGGTCGAGCCAGGCACCTCCACACACCAGGTCCCAAAATCTGCCCTAGCACCGGGTGGGCACCTGTGTCCATCTGAACTCGCTGCTTGCCCATCTTACACTGATGCTGGGGTCAGCTGCACCTCGACACATCAAACCCACACCAGGATGTACCAGTGCACCCTGAGCTGCTCCCTTTGCCTCCTGCACCCCTCTGCACCACTGTGGCCAGGAAGAGCAGCCATCTCCCCTTCTCCTGGGTGTGGGCACCTCGGCCTCACAGCTGTGGGAAGCTTGTGCTGGTCCTGGTGAAAGGTGCAAGAGGTGGGGAGAGCAGCAGCTAACACACCCCCAGCCAGGAGGCTTCAACTGCTCTAACTCCTCCTTCCTCTAGGAATTAATGTCAGGTGTGGACTGTGATGGAATAAAGGAATTACACAGCTGTAATGCTGATAAAGGCCACTCACTGGCAGGGAGGGAAAGGAGAAGAAGGGGAATTTTAATCTGTGCTGTTTAACCCATGTCATGGCCTGCTACAGGAGGAAAAGTGTGGCAGTTAGGGCTAATTTCTCTTCCTTCAAAAAATACTATGAACCCTGCTTATGTTTATCAACAGTGGAAGTTTATCTCAGCTGCAGTGTTGTACTAATAAAAAGGCTTTCTTGTTCTCATATTTGACTTTATGACAATGGGAACTTTGGAGCTGGTGTGAGACTCTGTGTCAGGGGAGCCTTGCTGGCAGCTGGAACCTGGGGACAGTCATTCCTGTCCCTTAGCCATGCAGACTTCCAGTGATCCAGAGGAGAAAGCACTTGTCCTCTCTGTCCAGACAAAACCCTCCTTGTAGATTCACACATCCGTGTGCCTTCAAACCTTGAGTGAGAGGCTGCCAGCTGCAAGACCTGCTCAGATCACACTGCTGCTGTGTTTGAGCTGTAGCTGTGCTGTGCTGAGGAACAGGTCTCTTGCTTGGACATTCCCACAATTTCCTTGGCTGGTTTGAAACCAGTTCACAGCTTTCTGCTCCCAAGTCTCACTTGAAATGCTGCCTGTCATTCCTGCGGGGTCCAGCTGAAAAATGAGGGCAGTAGGACCTCAGCATGTTGTGGCTGCATCACCATCCCTGGAGGTGTTTAAAAGCCATGTAGATGTGGGGCTTAGGGACATGGTTTAGCCATGGGCTTGACAATGCTGGGTTAATGGTTATACTTGATGACCTGAAAGGTCTTTTCCAACCAAAATGATTCTGTAACCAAGTAGGTGACTTTTCTCCAACTAGGTGCTGCAGACACCCTAAGGACTGCAATACCCACCTATCATATTATGGTTTTGTCCTTCCTGCCACATGACAGCTTTGGGTTGCAGAAAGCTTAGTATGGAACCCACTTGACTGGACACATGCCTTTTCTGTGCTCGTGTCTGCCTGCCACCTGCACACACACTGGGACTGTGAGGGTGTCCCTGGGCTTTGTGCACCATATCCCTCCCTAAGGACATCTTCCTGCAGATGCAGCTCAGCCACTGCTGCCTGCCACCTCCATGCTAAGCAGTGACACCCTCTCCCTTGAACTCCAGGTGCTACTCAGGGGCACTGGCAGGAGGAAAAATATGGGGTGGTTACGTAATCAGGACAGAAATAATTAGGTAGATGAAACCTTAAGAGAAGCCATCTATCTTTTGAAATGGACTGGCAGCTTGAAAAATTTAGAAATCTTCATCAAACTATTACAAGCCAGAAGCGTTCATGTGCTTTGTTTTATGGGTTCTTAACACATAAAGGACATGCAAGTATAATTAAGGATTTGCAGTCCGTCTTCTTGATACTGGAATTGGACACTGGAGACTGTGATAAATAATCTGTAAACAATCCTTCAAAGCCAAATAGTCTATCAATTAAAAAAAAGGCTCTTGGCATATAAACCACTTATCCTCATAATGTTGTCCCCCTTTGGAGCTGAAGGTCCTGATTAAAAACAGAAAACAGTTAAAACACCCTTAGCAAAACGTCTGAGGTAACTTTTATTAACTCTGTGCATAATAGGAAAGTAACAGGACCAGAAAATTTCACCTGATTGAAGGGTAGAACAACGGGGAAAAAGAGTGGTACAGAAGGGTTAATTGCCACGACGTGGCAGGTGTGCATCAGACCCATGAAAATACTCACCTGTGTGTCCGTCCTGCTCCTGACCTGCTGCTTGTACTGCGTGTGAGCACAGAGGTTTCTCTGTGTGGGTGGCCCCAGCCCGCCCTCCCAAATGAAGCTGTTTGGCTTTGGCTTCACTTTTAAACACCAGCTCAGACCCACCTCACTGTGCTAGCAGAGCGATGCCTGAGGAAACACTATCTTCTCCCACCTTGGTGAGGAGCGGAAATGTGTTTTCCCTTATTTTTAAGCCTGTGGTTTGCCGAGCATACTTCTGACTTGTTCTGTAATACTCGCTGGCTGCGTTGGAGCGACGCGAGCCTGTGCTGCTGCCAGGAGCTACAGCCCAGCCAGCATCAGCCTGCAGAGCTTCACAGGGCTGGTCCTCAGTGCTCCCTCTGGATGCTTGTCCTGATTTAGGGCAAATTTGGGAGGAAACCTCCGAAGGGGTTCCTCTGGAGAGCAAACCCAAACGGCCCCTCCTCCCAGCCAGTCCGGGAAAAACTTCCTCGGAGAAAAGTGGAAAAAACTATTTATTTAACAAACAAGATGCCCACAAGCACAAAGAATGAACAATATGAAACAATAAAACCTCTCGTAGCTCTGAAGAGAGATGGCAAACTGAGCCAGTCCTTGCTGTGGGTGTAGCTCAGCTCCCTCAGTCTCTCACCAGCCCCACTCCCTCCGCAGGGCCAGGCCCGGTGGCCGCAGGTGCCAGCCCTCGCTGCTCCTCTGGGTTTGTCAGTCCAGAGCAGATTGAAACAGTCCCAAGGAAAAGAAATAAAACAGTCCAGGGAACTTCTCTGCCTCAGCTAGCTAAAACTAACTAAAAGCACAGGAGATCTCTGCCCCGCCGCTGTCTGTGCCTCAGACGAACGCCGCAGCCAGGCCGTGTGGGAGTCAGGCAGTTTTCTCAAAACAAACTGCTGCTGCTTCTTTCTCCCCTTCGCTCCCAGAACCATTTTAAAGGTACAGAACTTAATACACAGCACAAACAGAACAGGCTATTGGGGACACAAGCAGCATAAAGTCACCCTATCACAATGCTGGAAGAGAACCCCCTCAGTCACATATCCAGAGCTCCCTGTTTGCAGCAGCCTGCTCGCTCGGGAGCACAGAGCCATGAGTTCCTCTTTCCAGAGGGATGAGGTGGAGGGAAAACCGAACGTACTGAAAACTGCACGGTATGAGATGTGCAAACCCCAGTGCATTCAAACCCCACTGTGTTGTGTAAATTGCCACCTGCTTAAACCTCCCTCGCTGGCCTGATTTGACACAATGTTGGTGATCCAGCATGTTGGAAGGCAGGTCTCCTCCTATTTTGGGGCCACAAATCCCCCATCTGACTCCACAGCCTTCCCATGCCAGCATCAGGTCAAGTGGGGCTTCTCACTTTGTCAGTGCTGAAGTAGCCTCAGTCTAGGAATTCCTGGATGTTTGCATGGAGCAAGGTGTCAAGGGCCTGAGTGGCAACTGTCTTCATGAACTCCAGCAACCCATGACCCATGGCCCCTCCAGTCCTTCTCTCTCCTGCTCTGGAGTCCAAATACCCCAAATTCTCCCCACTAGGCACCCATTGCTCCCATCCTGCTTCTCTCACCCCAAACTTCTCCAGCCCATCCCTCCAAGTCCCTTCAGGCCCAAAGGTGTGTACACCCCTCCCTGCTTGCCCAGCATGTTCAGTCTTGGTCCCCCTTGGGCTTTGCAAAGCACGCGTGGCCCCAGCTCCTGCTGTGCCTGGGGCTCCCAGCCCTTCCCTCCCAGGGCTGCCAGCAGCTGAGGGGCTTCCTTGTTTAATAGTCACACCCAGGCCCCTGCTTGTCCAAACAGCTGCAGCAGACACACGGACACATTTGTCAAACCCCTGGGCTGCCTGGGAAAGCCTTGTTTCTCAAGGCTCTCTTCAGCCACCCCTGTGAATACTGCAGGCAGCAGTTCACTGCATCGCGTTCCTTGGAGCAATGGGAACGAGGTTAGGTTGGGTGAAACTCCCAGGGCTTCCCCTTTTTTTCAACAGCTGGCTCTAGCCCCTGGAACATCTGTCCAGCTGGAAGACCATGGAGCCCACGAGACTCATTATTTCATTAGTTGGCCCCCAGTATCAGCACCAAGCCCCACCTACCAAAGCCAAGTCATCTCCCCCCACAGCCATCTCCCCTCTCCTGTGGTTTCCTCAGGCACTCACCCAGCTTGTCCTCTTTTTGTGTTTTTTGGGAGAACTCTGCCACCATGGCAACAGCTGTGTCAGACAGACTGACACACACCCATAGTGTTGGAGCAGACGCCTCAGAGTTTTTGCCATTATCAAATGCTGTTACTTCTCTCACCCATTAACTCCTTCAATGCTGACATTCCTGTGTGTCCGGTGAAGCCTCTGGTTGGTCTGGAGACCAGTTTGCTTTGCTGTTGCTCAGAGAGGTACTGAAAGAACTTCCAATTTTTTTATTGCAAAAGCTAAAATGTGAAGGTTAACCTTGAAAGAGGCTGGAGCATGAGTTTTGAGGTGGGTAACTAGTGGCCCCACTGCATTCAGTGGGCAGGAGTCCATGGATGTGCTTTGGCTTTGATAGTTATCCCAGGGGTAATGGTCCTTATGGAATTTTCCAACTGTAAACCCAACTATAGGTTTATTTTAACACAGCTAAACCCTTTCACTTCATGTCTCTCAACAACAATTCATTTGGATGTACAGTGGGTTTAGGGGCTGTGTGTCAGTACTCAAAGCAGCCTTTTATCCATCTCATTTCTTACCAGTGCCAGTCACTGGCTGGAAGCTACAGGCAGATTTTTCCAAACCAATGTGGAAAACCAGAGCAACCTCAGCCTAGCAAATGATTGAAGACCCCTCTGTTGGCGTGGGACAAGCCAAGAATGAGGAAGCAGCTGTTCTCCCTGCCTTTCTCCTCCTCCAACGTGTCTAGGAGGAGAGTCTTGCCTGGGAGTGCCAGCTGCATCCACCTCAGTGTATGTGGGGACAGCTTTGCTGGATGTATCTCCATCCCACCGGTGGCCAAACACCTGGGAAACCTGGTGTGCTTGTGACTTCTCACTCATTGATCAGGAAGTGGCTTCAGTTCAGGTTCAGAGGCTCAGAGGTCACTCTGGGCAAGGGCAGATTTATCTCAGGGTGTGATGGCATTTGCAGGGCTTGTCTAGAGAAGCCAAGAAAATGAGCTGAGGCCGGGGGCTCTGGCACTGAGGACGTGCATCTCCTGTGAACACAACACAGACAAAAACACAAACCTTAAAAATGCAAATCTTTGGGCTATAAATTCACTGCTCTACCCAAGGCAGTTGTTAGTTTTCCATATTTATTTATGATTCATTACAATCTGGATTTTTATAGATCTCCTACTCTAAGTTTTATATTTAATTGAATGAGAGTCCTGGTATCTTTCTGCATGTGTTTATGTGGTTTTCATTAACTACTGTGCAATCCAAGAAAGATCTTTGTTAACCAAAAATAAGGAATGTTTGTTAATGTTTAATGGAAACAATAACAATAAAATTACACAATGATAATTAAAACCACCCCAACCGTAAAAGCTCCTTCTTAATGAATCATATTAAGGGAGGGTTCAAGCATGTATTTATGATCTGGGTTGTGATTTAAGGGCTAAATCCTGCCCTTGTATGTCTGCTTGAGGCTTTCACTGATTTCCACGGGGGCAGCATCTGCAGCGGAAGGAGGCAAATTTTGGATGTGCGCTGATTCAGTGCTGCCAGAAAAGAACATTATTTTACTCTGACACAGTATATGCAGAACTGAAATGTTACCCTCCTCCCCTCACCATTAAAAACAGAGAATGTGAAGCACGGTGTTGCTGTGTGTGCTGGCACGCTCCTGGTAACTGGCTGTTGGGAGTTTTCCAGTGGATGTCCCAAACTCCCAGCGGTGATTTGTCACTAATTGTCACAATGGACCTCAGGATACGAGTGGTTTGTGGGGGAAGAATAACTGATATTGGCAAAAACCACTTTCCTGGGCAGCTTGTGGGACCCAGACTATTGCACAGCATTGCATGTTCAAGAACTGGGTTCCTTTTTTATGCTGAAATTCCTCTACGCCACACCAAGAGCTGGAAAGGCTTGCAGTGGGTGCAGCCCTCACTTGCTGTCCTTGTGAGGCTGATTGGCTTTTCCTGCATGGAGTAAATGGGCCTTAGGGCAAATGAGAATCAGACCCCAAATGTTTCTGATTTGCATGGAAAAGTCAAGAAAGGCAAGGCAGTATTCGTAAAACTAATAAGACATTATGATGTGAATGATTTTTAATTAGCCAGATATAGATTCTTTTTATCTGAATACTTTTAGGGCCCAAGTGGATAAATGTGCAAATAATATCACCAGGCACAGAGGTACTTACTAGAAAAGACCATCTTTAGAAAGATGCCCGATTTCCATCTATTCCACAGCGAGCAGGAGTGCAAACTTATTTAACAAAGCTCCGATGTCTGCGCGATAGAGCTGCGAACCTGCCCTGCGGGGGGGGATTTAATTCCCAAAATCGGCAAGCGGTGACCAGCGCGTCACACAGAACAGACGCCGTGTCTCCCTGAGGTTCCTTCTGCCTCTGCTCCGCTGTGCAGCTCCGTCTCCTCCCTCCCTCCCCCTCTCCCTCGCTCCCTCTGTCCCCTCCAGAAGCCACTTTGTCCTGGCCGTGTCCCCACCTCCCCCGGCTGGAGCGTTTTGCCGCCTAAGCCCCGGAGCAGAGCCTGGTGCGAAGGGTGGGGGAGGATTCAGACCGTGCTGCTCACGCTCCTTTGGATCGGCTGCCACAGCGACTCGGAGGCTTATTTTTTAAAAAATGGAGCCCCCTAATGTCTATTTAAACCAGGAAAAAAAAATATATACATCCCCTTCAGCCTCGCAGCCCCAGCCCCGGCCCCGCAGAAAGATGCTCTTGGCTTCTTCAATTAACAAATACGAAGCAAGTGCCCTCCTTTCCCAGCACAATGACAGCTGCCACTATTATCCCTGGCCCCCCAATTATTTCTGAGAATCTCTCACTTAATGAAGTTTCTCTGCCTCCCCTTCCCAGCTCGACAGACTCAGGGAAGCTTGCTGAACCAATTTAACAAAACGTTAGGAAGAATAAAATGTAACTGCGTTCTCCTTTCTTTCTTTCTTCCGCCGTTTGGTCGGCAGCTCCCTGCTCTGTTCTCAGCTGTGTCCTTCACAGCGGTGCAGATCAGAGCACGGAAATGCATATCTTGTGGGTGCCAGGAGATGTGAATCATGGAAATAGAGACAATTCCTTCCCCTTGATCACAGTTTGCCCACTTTTTCATTAAAAGGCAGCCTTTCAATAAAACCCTCACATCCGAACACCTCCGAGATTGGGAATGGGATCGAGGTTTGGATTGGAATTCTGCTGTGGCCTATGACAGCAGTGGGTCAAGCCCGCCTTCAAAGGTGAGCCATTAACTGGTGGTGCCCTTTCAAAAACCCAGTGTAAATCAGGCTGGACAGTGCCTCCAGACCAACTTGTAGCCTTGCAACACTGTCTGGTTGTCATTTTCCTCACTGCACCATTCCTCTTTTCTGCTTTTTCCATCCATCTGTGGTCATCCCTGTATTTAGTCTTCTTTTTCACCTCTGACAGGATTTCCAACAGTATTTTCCCCTGCCTTGCCTAAAGATTTTTCCTTTACAGATTGCCCCACTCTGTAATAGCTTCTACCTATGCTTTAAACAGCATTCATGTAACTAAGACTAAAGAAGAAAGAGAAGTCTGCTTAAATATTAAAAAAAAAGCCACATTTCTGCCATTAATATTCCATGTTGGCAACACAGTGTGTCTTATTTAACACCATATCTTTCATGAAGTGAAGCAAAGAACTCCTTTGTCTTAACACACCCTCCTTTTTGGTAATCCTGGCATGGATTTGAGTCCCCCTGATGCCTTGGGAAGGCTGACCTGGAACAGAGACTGAACAGAGCTAGAGAATAAAGGAGGTATTTATGGAAAGGCCTTTAAGGGCACACCTTGGGCAGCACAAGAGCCTGGCCAGGGCTACATCCAAGGTGGATTTAAAATGGTCACAAGGTCACGAGGTCTCACACAAGTTTTGGTCCATTTGCATATTGGGGTTTAATTGTCCAATTACAGCTTTGGGTTGTGAAGTCCCATCCTTCTTGTTTCCACCCTTGTTTATGCATTTGGGCCTGAAACTTTTACTCATTGTCCTTGGTCTCCAGCAGGAAAAGGATTTGTCTCCCTACTCTGTGAAGAGAGCTGACTGACACTTAATACGAGGCACAGAACTACACCCCTAGGCAGCACAGAATCTGAAAAACATGAAAGTTAAAACTTAAGGCATCACCCCAGGAGCACCCAGGCTTCACAACACAGGCTTCCCTGGTTTAAAACAAAGGCTCAGGTACCCCTAGGGGTGCACTGGTTGTGGTTTCTTCTAGAGCTTGCCCTGCAGAGAGATCCATGCAGCCAGGTCTGAGAAGAGCTTGGTGTGGCCCAGACTGCCAGACCCATGTGGTACCATGAAACTGGGATGGAAGTTTCCTGAAATGTCTAAAAAGCCCTGACATTGGGTTATGGTTGGTGGGAATCAGTTGGCAAGCCTGGCTGCCATGGGACAGTTGGGTTTCTACCCAAATATTTTTCACCAAGAATGTCTTCTTCTTCATGAAAATACTGAGTTTTTCCTCAGAAAACATGTGCCACCTGCTCGATTTCCATTTGTGCATCTCCTCATGTCCTCTATGGTCCATGTTCTGAACACAGAGCCTGTCTCCATCCCTCCCCAATGCAGCACTGACTCCTCATCCACTGTCATGCACTGATTTGAGCCTGGAGTCTGGCTGGAAACCAGAAAGTGGGGCAAAGTGTGAGGGCATGAGCTCTGATTAACTCCTGTCAGGACTGCTAAATATAAGCACTTTGGGGTTATTCTGGCAGACAGAAAATCTCTTTCAGGAGGGAGAGAACAGAAAATTGCTCTAATAAAGGTACAGCTGGGTGGCAGCTCTTTCCCTCCTGTCCCTGAGGAAATGCTGATGTCTCTCATATCAACAAGCCACGCAGAGATTTCTCTGAGGGCAGGCTCTAACTCTACCTGAGCATTAACATGGGCTGCAGGAGAGCAAAATAAGAGAGACCGAGCCCCCAGCTGGCCTTGTCGAAGTGTAAGGGAGCTATTCCAGCCTGAATGCATTTCTCTTGCAGTTTATTCCAAACTCTGACCACGTGCAGACGCTGCCTGTTGTCACCCTGGACGTGCAGATGCCTTTTGGAAAGCCGTGCTGGGAAGCTGGCAGCCAAAACAAGCAGGAGATTCAGCACCGGGGATGCCTGTGGTGGGGTCCTGCCTCTGTTCCCAAGATGGGAGGCACAGACACTGAGCTGCTAGAGCAGGACCAGGCTCCCTGACTGGATTTTTGTCTGTCCTGGCTCTGGCTCTGTCAAGGCAGGGATGGAAATTGCCCTGGGGGATGGAAGCTGGAAGAGCAATATGGAGAATGGAACTGCTGGCTTCCAGCTGAGCCCTTCCCAAAAAACACTGGTAACCAGGAGAGCTGCCAAGCCAGGAAGCCTCTGACTGCTCCTACCAGGACAGGTGAAGCCCTCCAGGGGTGATCTGTGCTGCCAAAACCCATGAGGAACTCCAGTTTAGGGGAAAAACAAGCTGGCAGGAAAAGGAGAAAGCACCAGGAAAAGCAATCCATGACAAACACATTCTTCACTTGAACAGTGCAGGAGCCCAGTGCTGTGCTGCTCCTTGGCAGAGCAGAGGCAGGAAAGCCAATTGCAGTGGAGCTGGCAGCAAGTGAGAGCCTGTCTGATCCACTTGCTGCAATTGCTTCCATCTACTGCAAAGGGTGTTTTCCTCTTTTTCCTGCCACCTTGTCCAGGGAGTCTCTTGCATTCAGCTCTCCCTGCCTCCTGGTTTGGTTCCTTATCATGCACCAGTCCAGAGTGTTCAGTGGGTCTGCTGGGAACAGCTGTGGGATGGTCACTTGGTGGGCAGCTGCTCAGCATCTCTCTTTGTCCCTTGGCTGCTCACTACATATCTCCCAAACATTTTTCTGGCAGCCAGAGGCTGACCCCCACAGGGGCTATTGACTCTCTTTGGAAAGTGCTGAGTGCAGGGGAGAGAAAGGAGACAAAACTGGAAAATTTTGTCTCTGTTTTCAGGTGGCTGGTTTTGTTTTTCCTTTGTATGTCCAGATTGCAGCTTCCATGCTTCCCACCACAGCAGAGTGCAAATTTAACCCCTCATCTCACAACCTTGGTACTCTACAAACCAGAACTTCCTTGTCCAGGTCCTGACAACCTGTACAAATTTTGGATTAAAACACTTTCCTAACATTCACTCTGAGCTCTGTGGTGGTGAAGGATACAAATCAGTGTGTCAAGCCTTTTTTTGCCTGAATCCCACAGCTGTGGACCTCCTTCTGTCATCCTCACTACCAATGGCCATTTTGGGCACTGAAGGATGCAGCAGCCCTCATTAATTAGCAACAGCCTAATTCTCTGCACAAACCCTTATGCCTCCTCTAGCACTGTCCATTTGAGCACCAGGGGATGACAACTGTTTGACAGTGGTTTTTAAGGTTTTTTTTTTTCCCCTTAACAGCAGCATTTTTTTTCCAAGTGCAGAAATGAACACATGTTCAGTTCTCCTGGGCCAAAAGTTGCTTTTTGGAAGTGCCTGTGGTTTGACTGCTGGCTCTATAAACGGGATTCAGATAGCAGTGTCTGACCTCCCTCAGTTTCTCTGCCTGCTGCCTCTCTGCATGGTGCTGAGGGAGGACCTGAATTCAATCCAGTCCCTAGCCAAGGGGAATGAGGAGGCTGAGGAGGTCTGGCTGCCCTTCCTGCTTTGCCAGTATTGTAATCCAGAAATGAAGCATACATCAGTTTGCTAAATAAAATAGTGCAGGAGTTGATTCATGTCCCCAGGACAAGGGACACTAAATAGTTTGTATGTTGGTATTTCCTGTAAAGCAGAGTGGCTGTGCATAAATAATACAGCCTTGGGTCTTCTCTGGGCCCAAAGGCCCTGTGGTCCTAAAATATGACTGTGACCCCTTGCACATTTTTTTTTTCCCCAGTTTAAAGCAACTGAAGTAACGGGAGGGCTGTGTTGCAGCACACTGGGGCTGACTTTTATGGTATGAGAATTTATGGCATAGCATGAGGTACAGCTTAAAGGCTTCAGGTTTGCTAGGGTAGCACTGCAGATAGATAGTAGGGATAGCAGGAGGGGCCCAGGCTGCTGTAGTGTTTGTCATCTGCTCTGGGTCAGAGTCAAGGAGCAGAGGTAAAACTCATCAGTGAGTGTGGTCCTGTGCCCCAGGCTTCACCCCAGTCCCTGGCTGCTTGTTTAGGGTTTGTACCCAGAGGCACCAAATGCAGCTGCACAGGTCATTGGATGACAGCACTTTCCTTTTGCATCCTCAACGTGGTCCAAGTTGCTTCTTTCTCCAAATGTACTGTCAGCAGCTTTTGGAGAGCAAATGGAGAAACCCCTCTGCAAGCAAAGAGACAAGCAGAAGAATGGCTGCCAACCTATAAATGGTGCTTTGGCCCTGCAGAGCTTTTGGCAGTGATCTCCACCAGCTGAGCTGATGGTGTGGCTGGTAGCTGCAGCAAACCACCCCTCACCAAGCATCCAGAGACGTGCACATTGTCAGGGTCAAGAGGTGACTGTGTCCTCTTAACAGGTGATCTCTGTTCCCTGGGGTGACTGGTGTGGCTTTCATCCTCTCCTGCTCCCTCTGTTAATGCCCTGCTTCATCCACGCCAACCTGCCCTTCCTTTACCTCCTCTCTCTGCCAATGCTGGGCACTTCCCATTTCTATCCAGGCAATGCCAGCAGGAGGCTGGCACTGAAACCCTGTGTCATCCTGTTGATGTTTACATCTCCAGCATCCAGCTCCTTTGCTGCCTTTGAGATCCCAGAGGAGAAAGTGCAGGGGAAATCTGGCTCTGCTGCCACTGCCCTGGGGCCAAGAGCAGCCTTGGACCTCTGAGACTGTGGCCACCACTTGCCCTGGGCTGTGCTGGGGCAGGAATGAAGGCTGTCCTTCAGAGGGTTAGAGCAGACCTGCATGGGGGTAGATTTGCACAGGGCAAGCACAAAATGATTCCTTTTTCCCTGGCAAGTGCTGAGATCCCTGATGAAGCCCTGAAAATGCTCAAAGGAGGTGCTGGCAGAATAGTTTCAGCCTAGCCAAACCCCAAGTATTTCCTTCCAGATCCATTTTGGAGAGCCAGCTGAATTAGTTTTTGAAATGCTTCCCTAAATATTCAGCCAGAGATGTGGAAAACTTCTGTACAAATATGACAAAGAAAAGCATGCAAGCACTCTGATGTGTAGTGCAGTGTTAGGAGCAGCCATCCCCACCTGCCCTGGCTCTGCCTCACAGCCCCAACCTCTCCTTCTGCACAGTCTGGGGTATCCTTGACAGACACAGCCAGCCTCTGGATGAAATGTCACCGTCCCTGCACGGGGAAAACATTCCAGAGGCTCGCTGTGACACTCGGTCGTTTGTGCAGTCCTGAAGGATGGAAAGTGTTACACATGTGTTATGTATTATTATTAACTCAGAGAGTTTCTGATTTCTACTTCCATGAATGATAGTCACAGATGTACAAGGGCCCGCATAGTTTGTAACAAAGGTAAGATAGAAAATGGATAATCTTGAACTTTCTGTCGGTTATTTTTAGTTCAAAACCAGATCTGGGACTGAGATTCAGCCTTTGCTGTTTAGTTATCTAAATAATAAAATTAAGACCAAAGCCAGATGAACTTAGGGAAAGTTAAGGTTCAGATCATATCAATGACTGTACCTCAGGCCCAAATTTAACATGCTGATACTTTTTCTCCTTGCTTTTAAACTATGTGAGGGACTTCCTCCTTGTTTTTACAGAAACCAGATGTGGGTTATTTTTTGACTGGCATTTCATGGCAATGTGTATCCTGGTTTATGTGCCTGATCTTTTTTCCACGAAACAAAAAAAAAAGAAAAAAAAAACCCAACATTGCTTGCAAGTATGAAAATGGCAACTGTGGATGGGAGCAAGATTCAATGCAATGGAAAGCAGATTAGATTAAGTGAACTGTTGAAAATTTATTCTTCTGGTTAATTTTATCTGTAAAATTGTCCTAAAGACTAATATTGTCAATTCTCATTTGGCTCTGTAGGACCCTGCGTGAATCCATATCCATCCTTTTTTGGCAGGCCTTTTTATCACCAGTGGTACAGTGACATCTAAGTGTCAAGAAGATGGGCCAGTCGGAGCATAGAAAATTGATTTGAGCAGCACCATCCCCCCTTGGCTGGCTGCAGATAAACAGTTCAGCTAATACTCTGCTCCCGACCTCTTTGGGGCTCTCTTTGAATGTGATCTAATATGGCAGCTGCTCCACTGCAAACGCTGAAGGTAAAGGAGTCCCTGAGAAGTTTTGCTTTTCCCTTGCATTGTTAAAGTTGGGGCAAATGAGTTAAAGAAAGGGTTTGCAACCATGAGAGCTTTGCATACAAGAAACCTTTGTGCCATTTGCTGTTTACTGATTTTTTAAAATATTGAAAATAAGGAAAAAATGGTCTCTGTCAGACATGAGGGTACAAAAGCACAATTAAGCTATAATTTTGGCTCTTTTTCTTGCCCGGGATTGCTTTCCAAACTACCTGGGCAAATGATATGTTTGAAAGGTTGTTTTAGAAATGATTTGCATGGGTGCTGACAGCTGCTCTGAGGGGCACGGAGGCAGCCCTGCTCCCTGCAGGAAGGAGTGTGAGTTCCCATCTGCTCCAGGCCTCTGCCTGGGCTTGGATGAGGGAGCAGTGGAGCATGGAGGGAGGCAGGAAATACGTAAAAGGCAGAGGCTGCCGCTCGCCTCTCTCTGCTTTTCTTCCCTTTCTGAGATCAGGGGATTCGAGCTCTCCTGCCATTCATCTTCCTGTCTGCTGCCAGGGCTGCTGTGCTCCGTGCAGCTTCCTCGAGTGCTGTCATCCCTGCAGAACCCGAGTGCCTTCCAGCAGGGCATTACACGAAGTGACTAACATCTGTCACACGTGGCTCATTCTTTCCCTCAATCAGCCTCAATCAGCTTTTCTGCAGGCAGCATTTCCTATCTGCAAATAACAGCCATCACCGAGGCTGGCAGGATGGTTGCTTTCTCCTCTGCTTCTCCTTTTCCAGCTTTACTCCCATTTTCTCCCGTTGCTTTTCACTCCTTTTTGTTTCCTTTGTGCTCACCACATTGCCATCATTATTTGCCTTTGTGCTCCGTGTCCTCAGGAAATCCTCTCTCCTCTCTTTCCTTATGCCATTTCTTGATCCTTTTCATATTTCTTTCATTTCCCCTTATGACCACCTGCCTCTTCCCCTCTTCCCACCACCCTGCCAGCCCTTCACATGCCTTCTTCCCCATGTCCTGTACCAGGACACCTGGCCCCTGCCTCTACCACAGCCTGTGTTGTGCTGGTAGAGAAACCTCTCATCTTGCCAGGTCCAGCCAGCACCTGGGACTTATTTCTTCAGTCAGTGCCCTTTATATGCTGGTTCAAACCAGAATCCTGTGGAAACAAGGACACCCAGATCACACACATGATCCTACCACCATCTCCATAGGAGACCATGGTTAGGAAGCAGAAGGCTGTTTTGCACCCCTGTCCTGCTCTCACCACACTGGTTGCTTTTTGAGAAGGGTTCTTGTCTCCAGTACCTTGTTCTTGCCCTCTGTAGAATGGGGGCAGTGCTACAGAGTGCTAGGGTTCAGTGTTTGAGGGTAGGAAGAAACACCAAGGGCAGAGCATGGTTTGTAGAACCATAGAGTCATTGAATTGGAAGTGGCCTTAAAGATCCCCTAGGTCCAACCTCCCTGCCATGGGCAGGGACACCTTTCACTACAGCAGATTGTTCAGAGCTCCATCCCACCTGGCCTTGATCCCAAGCTCTCCTCTAGCTTTGACCAGGATAACACTGCAGGTGGCCGAGCCGAGCTAACTCAAACCCGACCTCCCGCTCCAACCTAAGTAAATGCCTTGCTCACTTTCCCTGCCTTTGAGACAGAAAACATCACCTGAATTAAACATGAGAGCGGAGGAGCCCTCCCTGGTCATCACATTCAATCCCTCACTGTGGGTGGACGAGGTGCTGTATAATCCCTTTCACAAACGTATTGAGTTGGATGTTAAAAACAGGGAGTTATTATCCCTCCCCCTCAAAACAGCTGATGCTTCAGAATTTAGATGTGCTAGAAAGGAGAACAAGATGCTTTCTTTCTCAGCTGAAATTTCAGCAATAAGGGAGAAAATTTATCTGAAGGCTCCAATATTCTGCTCTAACTGAGCAGTCTGAAAAGTTTGGATTTGAGATGCAGGCCATTTTCTCTATTAAAAAAATAGGCATATAGGCATGGAGAAAATTACTGATTCAAGGGTGATCTGCACAGGTTTTTTTTTATAATATGATCTTAGATGGACAAATAGCAAAAGAGAGCCTATTTACTGGCAGATGCTTTAACCAGAGCCTGCACATCTCCCTCGTTTAGCAGAGACATTTGGTCCCACACCTGCCCAGCTCCAGTCTATTATGCAGCAACTTAGCACTGGCTGAGATCTTTGCAGGTGGAAGTTTACTCACTTGTGCTGACTTTAACCAATGGTCAGACAAGAGGAGTTTTAAGAACTTAAAAAAAAGTTTTTAGTTACAAATATTCCGCCTCTTTATTTTAGATCTTGTCTTGCTTCCAAACTTGCTTGTATCTCCTTTCCCCCGAAGGAGCTGTGTAAAAGCCCTGCTTGCTGGGCTGAGTCTGAAGGATATCTCCTTCCTTTCCCTCACCTTCAGTTTTTCCATTTGGGTGGTGAATCAGTGAAAACCAAAATGTTCTTATGGCTTTAATCTTTGCTTCCCAGCAGCATATACTGAAGTACAGATGCCTGGCCTGTGCTTTAGCTCTACATTGTGCTCCCACAATCAGAGGGAATGGTTGTATGTCATCTCTGACCCCATCTCCTGTCTGCAGTGGATATAACCATCTTTGATCTGGACTTGATGTGTTTTGGGATGCCAGCACCTGGAGAAGAAGCCAGTTTTGGGAGTGCCTCTTTCTGGCCTACACAACATTTTCAATGAATTCATGCCCAGGAAAGTCACATCTCTTTCATTTAGTGCTGATGAAGACATGACACAGGTCATTGCCCAGTCGGACGCAGAGGTGTCCTCGAGCCAACTGGAGATAGTGGAAAACACCCCCAGCCAGCCAGCTGAGGGATGCAGCCCTGAGCTGCAGCACACACAGGGGTTGCCTGCCTGTGGGAAAGCCCAGAGGCAATGAGAGGCTTGGAGGAGCCTCCCTCCAGCAGCCAGCATGATTCCCTTCCTTGCTGGTCAGCTCTGGGCAGCTGGCCTCCCTCCCAGGGCTGATTTCTTGCAAGCCCTGGGCCAGCTGGTGTTGAGTGGGGATCAGCAGCAAAGCAGTGTCCTGGCTTTGCATTTTGGCACTCATCCCTGGCATCTCGTCAGCTTGGCCACTAGCAAGCACACAGACACACAGACGGCAGGGAGGAGCAGAGCATCCTCTGAGAGCTAAGGCTCCTTTTGGGCAGGTATCACTCCTGGCACCTCCACGAGCCAGGGCTGCCTGGGCACACACCAAAAGGCAGTGGGAAAAGCTGGCTGCCTCTTGCTTTTCCCTTCCTGATGAGCCTGTGCTGCTGCCGAATTCAGGGCGTCACCTGGGCTGGCGCAGATTCCATCGGAATGGAGAAGCTCCTTCCTGCTGCACGGGGAACTCGCCTTATTAGACAGATAAGATTTGTATTTATTGCTTGTTTGTCGTGTCAACAGAGGTGCTGGGGGTGGCAGAGGGGTGTGAGCTGGCTGCTCTGCTCTCGGAGATGGTGCCACTCCTCCCACAGGCATTTAGGCTAAACCTGAAAAGGTGCATGTGAGATGCTGTCCCACACTCCCTCCCCTCACCCACATCCTAGGAACTCCTTATCAAGAGAAAGAGCCCAAGGGATGCAAGGAGAGCTGAAAGGCAGCTGTTCTCTGCTTTTCCCAGGAAGCTGGGAGTCAGGACTGCCACAGCCTGATCCTTCTCACACCACTTGTGTAAGACGGTGTAAATCCTCTGCTTTTATGGAGATAGACCACCACAGAGCGGGGACCAGGGAGGGGAGAACCGGGCTTAGCAGACCGAATTACGCTGCCAGCACCACCTTCTCAGCGTGACAGGCAAAGGGACTTGCTCTTACGCCTGGCTTCCCCTCTCGGCAGAAGAAAGGAGTGTCAGGGAAGGAAATCAGGGTTAATCCAGGCAGCCGGCTCAATGGCTGGCACGGGTACGCGTCCGTCCTTTGTACTGTCAGCTTGCAGCAATATCACACTCATGCAGAGGGTGTTGCTCTGGGGCACCAGTGTAGAAAGAGCCAATCAAACCCTATTTATCAGCTTGGGCTTCTCAAAGGCCGAGCTGACGCAGCACTGGATTTTTATTTTACCGGTTTAACACCAGGATTTATGGGTCGTGTACAACCGCACATTGCAGGGCACCATCTAAATAAGTATTTATCATGTAGGAAGGGGCCCTGAAGGCAAGCAGTGCTTAGCACCATGTAGCCCCTTGTCCTTGCATCAGCTTCACACAGGCAGCCTGACTGTCACAAGGAGAGCTCACCCCTCAATTGTACATTGCTATGGATGGGCTGGCGAGTGTTCTTTGCTGGGGACGCACGTGGATCAGTTCAGCAGCTGGTAGGCTGCTCTCTCTGTGAGCATGTCTTGGGTTATGGAACCAAAAATGTGTATTCTATTTCATCTGTTTAAAGCAGCTGGGGAGAGGTTCTTCTTTATCTCTTGTAACTCTGGGGGGAGGGGAGTGGGTGCCTTCTGATAATGGGCCAGCTGTTCAAACCAGGTGGGGCAGTGTTTCTTATCTCTTTCACCACCCCTCCTCCCTCCATGGAGATATTTTCGGCTGATGGGCCATTAAAGCTCACTTAAGGGCACAACATATTCTATCATCCCATTGTGAGATGCTCCACCCAGTGGGGGGAGCCAACCATTCCTACCTGGATAAAAACTGAGAGGTAGGAACACCAGGGATCTGGTTCCACTGGATTCCTGGAGGAAGACTGGACCCTTCTCACCATCACTGGACCCTTCTCACCATCACTGGACCCTTTTCTACAGGATCATCTCTGCTCCGACAGCACCACATCTGCCACTCCAGGAGGACTCACTTTTGGACTGCTTCCAACACCCTGACCAACAGGGTGTCAGGTTGTAGCTCTGACTCTGTCAGGGTTTTCCAGGATTGTTGTTTGTTTGTTTGCTTGTTTGGTTGGTTTTGTTTTCTACTACATTTGTATTGTTAATATCCCTAGTAAAGAACTGTTATTCCTATTCCCAAATCTTTGCCTGAAAGCCATTAATTGCAAAATTGTAATTTGGAGGGGTGAGGGGTTTACATTCTCCATTCCAAGGGAAACTCCAGCTTTCCCTGGCAGATACCTGTCTTTCCAAACCAAGACAGAGCACCACACCTCGAGGTACCCACAGCTTCACTGGCATCCTTGATCCGTCTGCAGACCTGCAGTGGGCACCCCACACTCATAGAGGAAAGTCCACAGAGGAAAAGCTGGCTGGTGCCACTCACAAACTCATCGTGTCTCCTGGCCCATCCGGGGACTGTGACTTGTGCACGAGCCATTGCTTTCCCCTCACTGCGCTCCAAGGAAGCACCAAACCAGGTTTAGTCTGTGCACCAGGGAGCTGTTCCCAGAGGAGACTGGGAAAGGGGCAAGAAAGGCTCAGGGAAAGCCAATAGGATGGTGTGAGGGTGGTGTTCCAACGCCTGACACACACGCTGCTGATGCATTTTTTCAGTTTCTCTGCTTTATCTGCTGCGTATCCCAGCCTTCTCACTGCTGGCTGATGACACTTGCCTTGGCATTGGGCAGGCAAAAGATGAAAATTTTCATATTGCTTGTGATATATTCCTGTAATAGGATTCAGTGGAGCCTTTGCTGGAAAATAACTGGTGGTTCACATTTCTGCTCTCTTCTTTGTTTGCTCTTCTTAATCAGCATTAGAAGAGCTAAATTTCTCTCCCTCTTCTTATGCTCTTTGTACAACTTTAACTTGCTGCATTTTCCCCACACGCAGGATACAGTGGAAAGTGGAAGTGGAGACCTCTGTGTTAATCTCAGAGCGAAGAAAATAGGAGCATGGGAAATTCCTGTCTTAAAATAAAAATATCCCTCTCCCTCAGCCACATCATTTCAATACCCTATCGCTCCAGCTTCCCGTGCCTACTTCATCCTTTCTGCTCTGTTATTTACAAGCCTAGACCAGGATAGGAGGAAGAGGCGTCTTGTATATTGAGTTTTATTTCTTTCCACAGATAAGCACTGATTTCCTTTAGTCCACACTCCTTTATTCTTTATTAACATTTTTTTTTCATTACCCCTAAAGCTCTCTGTTCTCCCACTAATAAGAAATCCGACATCAGAATTTTGCCTTTCAGCCTTTGCTTACACCTCGCGTCCTCCCTGACTCCAACAATGTGACTCAAACCTAACACAGGATGGATTCGACCCAAAGCAGAGGAAACCAGATGTGATACCAAGAGGCTGGATCTGCATCTCCGGTGGCAATCAGGATGCTCCAAAGGCAGCTCCGGCTGTGCCCCTCCGTCAGACCCCAGGGAAAGGGCAGCAGCGATTCATTAAAAACCCACTGCCATGCGCTGGCGTGCAAGCCTGAATGAATGTCACCGTTTTCATTACGGAAAAAGAGAGACCAAAGAGAAAATGTGACAAAGTACATCTCGCCTGGCTGTTGATCTTTAAGCAACAGTGTGATTAGCAGCGTCTTGCCTTTACATTTCAAAGCGCCGGAGCACAATGGCAGGGAGATAAACATCCAGAGGTGCTGCCTGGCTGAAAGACATCTTTCTGACAGCGCATTACGGCTCCTGCCTCCCTCACCGGAAAGAACATGAGGTTTTAGTCAACGATGAAAGAGAAAAAAAGCCACACTTTATCTACCATAAACAGTTGCCTATTTGTATTTGTTTTCTCCCCAATGAGTTCCATCTTTGAAACGACGCTCCCCCGCCATTCTTTAGCAGCCGGGAGAGCGAAGCTGCTTTCCCACGGACTCACAGGGCCCTGACTCCTTCTCAGAGGGAGCTGCAGCTGCTGGGAAAAAATAAAACATCCCCGACTCCTCTCTTCGCCTGCGCCGAGTACTTTGCCTTTCTGCCCTGTGCCTCCAAGGAAGACTCCGAAGCTGCTTCCACAAGGCGGCCAAGAGCCAGACCCCTTCGTGCTTCCCAGTCAGGGAAACGCAAGCCAGCTCCCTTATTTGAGAGTTATTGGCTGTGACAGCTGCATCAGCTTAGACGGGATTAAAAAAAAAAAAGGAAAGAAAAAAAAAAAAAAGGAAAAGAGAGAAAACCCCTCCTTCCTTCTGAAATTACTCGCAAAGTCACCTTTTTAATGCTAACACACACAAAACGCGCTCAGCCACTGATTTCAGCAGACCATATGCTGCCACTGCTGCTGGCCAGGTCCTAAGGGATGAATTTTTTTCCCCTTCAGCAAGCCTCCACAAATGTCATAGAAATTTATATGCTTATTCACAGAGCCGATAAAGCAGAAAACCGGTGTTTCAGCTATTTTTGTTTTGCTTTGCAGATGGACAGTAAAAGCCATAAATCTCCTCCCCACCACTCGAACGCCCTGCCTGGCTCCCTCTTTTGTGCCGAACCACCAGAGCTACAGGACTCGCCTGAGGTCCGTAAGCCAGCCCTCCTCTTGGCTTAGAGAGGAGCAGAAGAGTGAAGCACCAGGAATCTCCCAGGACATGACAAGCGCCTCCACTGATGAGCCGAGGCACAATTTTTTGCCCAGCCACCCAAGCGGGACAGCTTTTTTTCTTGGTGGAGGAGGAAGAAAAGCGAGCTGCCCGCCCCGGGGTTGTCCCTGCTCCCACCCCTCCCCGTGTCAGCATCCCGGCTCTGATGGAAGGCACGCAGCTCTCCCATGACGTTGTCGGGTGCGTGCCCCGATTTACAGCTCTGTGCCACACACCTCCATCAATCAGGACAAAGCCCCCAGGGGAGCCCGGCCAGGCCCCTCCTCAAGTGCGTGCGGGCTGCAGACCCCAGTGATATTTTAGACACGTTTGACATTTGACCTCAGGAAAAGCAATATGAGGAAGAGAGGGGGGGATCATGGCTAAATCTCCCTCCCAACTATATTTACAGCCACAGCATGCGCCTGCAGCCCATTGGAAAACACGCCTTGCATGCCGCACCACCAGGGAAATTCAGGATCAGCAGCCCAGGCCTGTTGACTTGCTGACTAAAGGAGGCAGCAGGAGGGATCCTGGCCGAGGGCAGGAGGTGGTTTCATTTCAGTGGATGGCGCTGGGGCTCCCAGGGAAAATCTGCTGGCAGTCATCCCCTCCCTGCTCCTGCATTTCCCACGCTGTTGCTGCGAGTGCAGCCGGCAGCTTTTCCTTCTCCAGGCAGGGCAAGCCTGGGGCTGCTCCAAACCCATCAGCATCAGCCTCAGTGCCCCACCAGCTGGGTTCACTGCCCCCCACCCCGGGAGAGCCCCTTGGGGGCTGCCTGAGACCCAGAGCAGGGAGGGACTGGCTGGGCCCTGTCCCTGGTGCCATCCCCTGGTTACAAACACCCCCGGATCTCAGCTGCTGGGACAGCTTGTCTGCACAGTCACAGCAAAACAGGGGCTGGCTTTGACAGCCATGCCGTGCTGGGGAGCAGAGAAACCAGGAATAACCCCAAACCCAGCAGGAGGAGAGGATTGTGCCTCTGTGCCTCACAGAAAGAGCTCAGCGGTTCAGGCAGCCCGTCATCCTGGCTAATAACAGCAAGCCAAATATTTAACTAAGATCTCTTGATAGCGAGGAGCTTGGCAGAAGGAGGCCTGCAGAAAGCAAGCACTTTCTCTCCAAAGCCTGTTTTCTCCTTATTTAAAAAGGAGGAAACAGGTCAGCTGTTGTATCTGCCAAGGTCAGAAGCTCAATTTGTATTTCAGAGCCCGGGAAAGGTGAATGCACCAGAGCTACATCCCTGATGGAAACAATCACTCATTCTAATAAGGCTGGCAGAGGCTGGAGCCTGCCTTGTTCAGATACAATTATTACAGCCCGGGTGTCAGATTACTGAATCTATTAGCCGGGAATCAGCTGTTCTTTCAGAGCGAGGCAGCTATCCTACAGGCAGTTGTGATGTACATCATGCGTGACGCCGGGCCCGGCTCACCCGCCAGCACCAGGGGCAGGAGCGGGGCAGGACCGCCGGAGCTGCTGAGGAAAAAGCCCGTGGCAGTGACCTCTAGACACAGCCACATCTGTCAGTGCGGGGGTGGGCAGAGCCCCGGTGGCTTTGCCCTGGAGAGAGGCATGCTGAGGAGTTAAGAAGAATTTCGCAACCTCACCCAGACCCCTAAGGTAACAAAGCAAGCCCTCCTGTCACGGCGACCTTTCCGAAGACCCACAAGGCCCCTCGGGATCTTATGTAGATCTGTTGTAAGTGATTGGCTTTGTACCCTAACCCCCTCCCATCGGTTTCCCTATAAAACCCCCTAAAGTTCACTGATCGGGAGGGCTTCTCGTCCTCGGCCCCCTTCGCTGATGCCTTTGCAATAAAGCCACTCCTGCGGAACCGCCAAATGAGACCTTCTCTCTCTCATCATCCCAAGCCGGCTACAGGGGAAGCGAACTCGCAGGGCAGGAGCTGAAATCACTGAGCTGAAATCACTAAGCTGAAATCACTGCCCCCGTGCTGAGTCGCTCCCTGCCAGTGAGGGAGCGCCCTGGCCCCCTGACGAGTCCTCTCCCAGGAGATACTTTTTGGGTGGCTCAGCCTCCTCGGGTCAGGAGCAGCGGACCCCCCTCACCAGCTGGAATATATCAGATCGTGGCGTTGCGATGATGGGGGAATATTGCTGCCAAACGACTGGATTTGCTGGGAGAGAGGAGATCCCGAGGTTGTTGTAAGTGCGGCGCACGGCTGTGCTGAAGGCTGAGCGTGTCCCTCCCGCGGACAGAGAGGTGGGGACAAGGACCCAGCGCTCCCTTTCTGCCCCAGAGGTGCTCAGGGAAGCCTGAGCTGGGGAGGAGGGGACTACACACAAGTCAGTGGGCAGCTCTTTGTGCGGGAGCTAAAATAAAAACCCCCTTTACCCAAGAAAATTTACAAATTGATGGCTAACACAGCGCTCTCACTTGAAAGCACAGCTTAAAAAAAAAAAAGAAGAAAAAAGAGAAAAAAGAAAAAAGAAAAAGAAAAGAAGAAGAAAAGAAAAGAAAGAAAAGAAAAAGAAAAGAAAAAGAAAAGAAAAAGAAAAAAAAATTAAAAAAGAGTCGGTGCTACTTTAGCACTAACAAGAGGCGTGCCTGCACGGTTCTGGTGAGCCTCTCCGGGAGCAAGCCCAGCCATCCTCCAGCACGGAGCAGGTGGCTCCCAGGGCCCCCCTGCTCTGTGTGTCTCCCTGGCAGCAGGCAGCTTTGCTAGTGATGCCCTCCCAATCCGTTTTTATCTGTCTCCCATGGCAGAGAGGATCCTCTTCCAATCCAACAGCCACACACTATTTCAGCTCCAGCCACATTCACTGGTTCAGTGGGACATATCCAAGCTCCCCAACTCTGCCCCATCAACGTGCAGAGGTTGGAAGTTGCAAAACTTGGTGTTTCATGCTTCTTGGTCCCCATTTTATTTTCTGTGCAAACTAAATGCTCACTCACTGAGCCTGGGGGGAAGTGCTGGGAGAAGGAATGTGACAGGAGGGAGAAGTAAAGTTAGAGACTCATGGCTGTATGTGCTAATTGAGATTTGTGTGGCTTTCCCCTTTTGATTCTGCCTGTTTGTGCTGTTTTTGTTTTATTACCACGAGGAAGTGTTCATCAGACTGAAAGGCCAGCTGTGGGACAGGGCTCCCATATGTCTGGGACAACAGCAGCGAGAACTACAGAGTGTTCAGGAATCATAGGTGCCCTCAAAGGATCACCACAGTGAGGTTAAGGCTTCGGGGTGCAATTTATTCAGTTGTGAAACGCAGCTGTAAGCAGGCGAGCAGGATCTCTAGCTGGGTTAATGGTGAGGAGGTGAGGCTAAAGGAAGTTGCTCCACCTACTGACAGAGTGATTATGGGACACCAGGACCATCTCACTGATTTCATGAGAAACTTTACTAGAACAACTTGTTTTGACACCCCTGTGAGAGACTGGAATGTCAATCATTAATGGCTCAACCGAGGGCCCATTTGTGAAGGCAGTGGGTGCTTTGCTGAGGCTGGGTTTGCACCCCCTGAGTGGGAGGAGGTGAGTTTCTGGGTGTGTGGTGGTGAAGCCTCTGGTCTGCATAGGACAGAGAGGTGAGCACCCACCACCCACCACGAGGGCTACAAGCCAGGCCTTGAGCCAGATGAAAACCCTGCAGAGGCAGGATGGTGCTTTTTATCATCACTGTTGCGCCTCCCTTACAATTCACTCAGTTGTAAAACTCCCCCAGGGAAAGGTCCTGATTCATCCCTTCTGATGGGGCATTACTGGCTCCACTCCTGATGTGAAAGGCAGCTGTCATGTCTTAGAAGGGGCCATAAACCATCAAAGACCCCCAGAGCACCCCCAGACTCATTTCTGAGGCTTTCACCAAAGGACTGAAAGCTCCTCCCTGCCCCCCCAGGGGAAGTACCTAGGCATTCCTACCTTAACCTGAATGTATATTAACCTACTGAACTTTGTGTCTTGGGGGTTTTCCCTACCCTTGGTTGATCAGGACTGCAAATTATCTCTTTGACCAATGAACATCGAAGTTGTAACAATCAAATCTCAGTGCAGGATCCATAGGCAGTGACACCTTTCTGCCATGGGGAGGTGGGACACAGAATATCCCTGTTTCACAGCAGGTTCTTCTGCCTTAAGCCTTTACAACGTTGACTGAAGTACTCTTTCCTGCTGGCAACTGGCAGGCATTGCTCTAACCAGAGGGAAAAGGTAGCAGAACATTCCACCCAAAGCAGGAGGTCCTGGCCCCACAGGTTCTGCTGTTCACAGGATATGCAGCAAAAGCTGCAACAGGCCCTGGGAAAGCAGGTTACAGCTCTTTCTCTTTTCTGTATTTGTGCAAGTAGGAAGGGAAACACCAAAATCTGCAAGATTAGGAGTTAGGAGAGCTTCGGAGCTTCTCTTTATTAGATTTCCCTGGATGAGGAGACCCTTGGGTGGTCCACAGAGAGTGCCATGCTGTGCACCACTTGTCTGTCCAGCAGAACAGTGTGACTCCCATCTCAGCCAGCTGGGACTCCTCGGGGATAATTGACCATTCTGCATTACTGTGTCCCTCGGGGAAACTTCCCTCTGCAGCCCAAGCACTTAGCTCTTGGCTGGTGTCCTGAAGCATGAGGGCTAATATCCCCCACACAGTTTTACCAGAGAAATGAAAGAGAGAGGGTATTTTTTCGATTCAATGGGAAACAAGTGAATAATAATTCTCTGAAGCCGTGTAGTGGAAAGAGAGACTTTGAGCGCAACAAGAAACAGGATTTTAAAATTTCATCTGCACAGCAGAAGGTCCTGCCAATTGAACCGTTTCCAGTAAACAATCTGCTAAGTCTGACAGTTTGAAGGAATACCAGACTGCCAGGAGTGAATAGGCTGGGATTTTTAAGAGGTTTATTTTTCATCCGAACACTTTTGTTTGTGAGCAACAGCTCAAAAAAAACCCCAAAATGCATGTGCAGCAGCATTAGCAGCCAGGCTGAAGGCTTCTCCCCCAAAACTGGGCTCCAGGGGGAGCAGAGCAAGAGGGCTGTGCTGGCCACACCATGTGCCCTGGGCTGCTCAGTGTTCCAGCCTGTGGCACTCTGGGTCTGCACCAGGACAGCCCCTCTGGTGCTCCCATACTCCCACAGAGAGGTTTAGATTGAGCTCAGTTGCTTTCCCATTTTCTGCTGCTCTCTGTGTGGGAGCATCAGCCGTCTTTGCTGATGTGGAGGTCCCCAGATGGATGCCAAGGGCAGGACAGGAGGGGATGCAAAGGACTGGTTGGAGGTCGGGGTCTCAATCACAGGGCTGGGGCAAGCAGAGCAGGAGGATGCTGCTGGATGTATGAAGAGAGCTCCAATGATGTGGCCAAGCTGGGCTGTACAACTGTGATACACCACAGGTGCTGCCTTCTCCCAGGGCAGGAGAGCTTTGCCTCACCAACAAGAGAACAGGGACAAGGAGATACTTCACTGCCACTTTAAACAGCTCTGCAAGGACTTATTTAACCTGGGCAGGGGTCCCCCTCCCTAGAATAAACAAGGGGCAGAGATTAAGGGGTTGAGCCTCCAAGCAACAATGATTTTCTGTGCATAGCTCTGTGGCAGTGAGTTCTAGAAAAAGGGTGGCTGAGAAGAGGGGAGGTGCTGGCTGGAATTCTGTGGGACCTGGAAATGTGCAGTGTGGCACAGGAGATGCATAGTGAGCACCTTCCATGCACACATCCTACTCAGCATCCAAAATCAGGACCCTTTTTGAATGTACAGAGCTCTCCATCTCACAGCTAGGTCATGGAACTGGGCAGGGAACAGAATGGGATTCTTTTGGGCATGAAAATATTCATGTCTCAAACTTTTCATTTCCTTTTTCTCAGCAAGGAAAGAGGAAAAAGGTTTTGAGGTCTTGAGGAGAGTTACAGGCCCATCTGTGATTGAGAAAACAGCTTGAAGTCTGCTTTCCCAGTTCAGAGCCAGTTCTGCTCAAATCCATTAAGGAATGGCCCTGACTATCTTGTCTGGAGGCGTTCAGCCTAGACCCTCAAGAAGCTGGTAAACCCCTTAGGGACCTCTCAGATTTTCCAGCTGAGCTGGGGAGTGACAGAGCAGCGTTGGGCACCTGGCATCCAGCCAGGGTCAAGCCACCACTCCAGGCTCCCTCAGGTTTCCTACTTTCTCTCTTCTGCAGAGGGATTTCTAATAGGATGAGCAAGGAGTTCCTTAATCCTATCCTTTTCTCAGTGATAGTCCCACCACGTGCCCCTTTCACTAGAGCAGGAAATCATTGGATCGTGAGAATTGTCACCTTACTTTTTCTAAATGCAGTTGAACAATTATGCCCCCAAAATCATAACACAGAAGGGTTTTGGCAATCATTTGCATTTCTGAGAATTAAATGTAAAAGTGCTAACTTGTCACAAGACAGCACTGAGGAAAAGCATAGCCTGTGCAAGCAGAGATGGTTAAAATGCACAGGAGGATAACAGCACTGCAACAGATGCCTGGAAATACAGTGGGGAAATTTCCTGGTCCAGAGAATGTTCCTGGTCTGGCACATAGGGAGATGGGGGCTGTGTGCTGCTCTTCAAGCTGATTTTGCAAGTGTCAGGACTTCCTTCAGTGCTGCTGCTGGTTTTCACTGGGAGAGTCCAGCTGCAGTGCACCTGGACAGCTCACCTGGGTGTGGTGTTTGAACAGGCCAACAAATAACTTCCTCTGAGTCCAAATGTTTGCTGTCACATTGCTGCACTCCACAGGATAGGAACTGACCTTTCCTGGTCAGAAACACTTGAGAAGCAAGGACTGGAAACTAGGCAGGGAGTGAAGCCTGATGGAAAAACCCTGATGTACAGAAGACTCAGGCAGGATCATCTGGAAGAGGTGAGAGCAAGGCTGAGATAAGGGATCATTTCCACAGCTTCCTGGGAAATGGGGACATTCCCAGCTCTGAAGCCCAGGACTGGCTCTTCTTTCAGCTTGGTGATCCACCTTCCTCCGTGGGTGAAGTGGCAGCCCCATGACCTGGCACCTGACTTCACCTTTCCCTGGAGGGGTGAGGGCTTGTAGCCATTGGCATCACAGGAGAAGACCTCAGTGGTGACTTGTAACACTCCTTCCTGACAGTGCAAGACCGATGTGGAGATGAGATCTGCATAAAAAGTCCCACACCTCCACTTTAACACACCTGAGGCTGCCCTCTCAAGGCCTGTCATGTCCCTTTATGGTGTAAGTTATTCTGCTCTTTTGGGATTTATTTTTGCATGCTGCTGCCGTTCTTTTATACTTCAAACATTACAGATGAAACAAAAAATACACTTGGCTGCAGTACACTGCAGTAGATGTGTTGGGATTTGTCCTTCCACAACTTGATTTTCAAAATGTAGGACTTGGGGGGTGTCTCTGTTGTGCCTCATCAGAGGTACCAAGCTAATGACCAGCTTGCAAACATGCCACAAGAATCAAGCAGAAAGATTTAGAGAGAATTCTCTGAAATGAAACAAAGCTGGGCACAGCTTGGCAGCATTCTTAGGACTGACTCAAGAAGTCATTGTTGCAGGAGGGAATGGTTTCTTGTCCTGAGAGATGGACCAAAGCCAAATGGCATCTGCTGGCCTCTGCCTTCCTCTGTCTCCACCAAAGGAGAAAGGGGCTTAAAGGATCCTAAGGCAATGCTGGGAGTTAGGGCATTTGTCACCAGTGCCAGCAGTGTCCCATGGCAAGGAAGGAGATGGGACCTGGGTGACACTGTTAAAGATCACGAAGACACAGACTCAGACTTCAGAAGGCTGACAATGACTCTGTTTATTTCTGGCAATTTTTTCCCTTTATGCTGTTCTACAGAGAACAACACAACTGATGAAAGAAAGACAAACTTCTCCAATCACATTGGTCAAACCAGAGGGACAGCAAGAAGAAGTCCCTCCTAGGGAAAGGAATGTAAACAAAGGTTACAGTCAGGAAAACATGTCTCTTGTTTACAGAAAACTCTCTGGGAAAGAGTTTCAGAAAAACCAAAACATCTCAGGCACAAACCAGGACTACACCTGGGTGCAAGTCCAGGGGAGCCTGCCCTGTTCCCTGCCAGCCAAAAATCAGCCACCTTCCCTGAGAGCACCTGGGCCAGCCTAAGGAGTGCAGGGGCAGAGGCAGGCAGGCTAAGGGGTGGGTGGCTGTCAGAGGTGCCCTGGGGCTCGGAGGTGGTCACCTTCAATCAAACCTTGCCTCCCCACCAGGTACTGTGCTGACAATAATCCCTGCAGAGGGCCTGTGTGTGTAGCCAAGGGCACTGAAGAGCATAAAAGTGGGAGGAAAGAAAGGACAAAGAAGTGCATAAAGATGGCTTCAAGGCAGGAGCAGCTGCAGTTTCCTCCCTTCAGAGGAAAAGCTGTTCTCAGGGTGCCTTTTCACATTGGCACTGGTGTAATCTCAGTGGCATCACTAAAGAGCCCTTTGCCTACCTAGGCTACTGACCACCACTGTTTTACAGAGCTAGTGTAAATTGAGATAATATTTTTTCTGATTTACTTCTGGACTCACTCCTTTTTAAAGTTTTCAATGTGAATAAACACAGCTTTCTTTCAAATGTATTAGACAGAATATTCTGTCAATGTTGTCAGTCCATCTCAGGGCCCAAGGGTCATATATCAGCATCCCAAACCATAAAATCAGTTAACACATCACGAGACTCTTTTGGAAAGCTGCTTTCTGTGATCACCAGTTCAAAGATTTCTGGCCCAGAAGAATTCATCTCTTTTAGGTTTTTCTTCGTAACAGGGATGGCAAGACAGAATTCTCTTCCAGCGAAGGAAAGCTGATTTCTTGCTGCCCATCAGTACTTTTGGAAGGAAAACCACAGTGAAGTATAGCACTGGTGATTGAATCACAAGAATTGACAACCATGAGTCACAAGCAGTGCTTGGTTCTCTGCAGGGATGCTCTGAATCACCCTCCTGAAGTGCTGCAGCTCTCTGTGGGCCAAAGCACGAGAAGCAGGGAGTCGTCAGACCAGGGCTGAGTCTTCAAGCAGGGATCTCATCTCTTTTCTGTTTTCCTGACATCACTTAACCAGGACCCAGCCCTGCAAATACTCGATTGCACAAAGCTTTTTACGTTCTTGATTAGTTCCCCTGAACTCCGAGGGAAGCTCACGTGCTGAAGGACGCCGAGGGTTGGAGATGACAAAGGCAAACAGAGAAGTGGAAAAGCTAATGGGTTGCCTTCTCCCTCCTGCTGCTCTGTGGAAAGCTTTTATCTGTTGGGCTCTCCCCTCTCCTCCCTTCACAAACAAGCCTTAGGCCAGAGAGCATCTCTACATGGGAAAAGAGCCTCACCAGCAGAGGTACAGCAGCAGCACGATGATGGCAGAGTGCTTAGACACAGCTGTGCCAGTTAAACCCTGCTGGTAGAATCCCCAAAACCTCCCCAGTGCTAAAGCCTTCATCTGGCTCAGACAGACAGCACTCCAGCAGAAGAGGTGGTATTTATCCACACGGGTTTCCAGAGCAGCAAGGAATCCTGTGGATGATGGGAAGGAGTTTATTTCTGCCTCCACAACAAACACAGCATGCAAAACTTCTGGAGTCCCAAGGGGCTTTTCCAGCTCCTGTTCCCTATCTGGGCTTCCTTGGCACTCCAGAGGCAGTGTCATGGTGATGCCGAGGTGCACAGCTCACCAGAATTTATATCTGGGCTCAGTCAGCACAAAACCTCAGCCCTCTCCAGCTCCCTCATTATTTACTGCATTCTGCTTGCTGACTTAATAGTGTTTTGTCCTGTCCTTGAATCCTGCATGGATGGATTCAGAAAAAAATCAATGTGCCCTGACCAGCAGGCCTTCTTCCAGCAGCACAGGGGAATTTCCAAAGTGCCACCATTTCTACTATTTATTTGTTTCCTTTAAGTTATTAGCATGATGGGGCTAATTGTGATGTTCCAGTGCATTAAATCTTGCCTTCCATGCTCAGAAGTGTGGAAGCAGTTGAGGAGGAAAAGAGCAGGAGCTGTAAAAAACAGAGCAAAAATAAAATAAGTAAATCACTACCCTCCAAAATGAGAAAAAATGATGGCAGGAATAAAGCATTACCATTGTGATAACAAGGTACTAATGCAAAATGAAGGAGCAGGAGCAGAGTAGCTGATGAGTTCTCCACTGTGGCTTAATTAGGCAGGCAGCTACAACCTCCCCATCACCACTGACATAATTAGTGGGCACTGGTGAAGAGGGAGCATCAGTGTGACGAGACCTCAGGCCAGCCAGGGCTCTGCTCCTGCAAGGTTTGGTCTGTCAGGAGGGTGCGGACCTGTCCAAAGACTGTGCTAGCACCATACTGAGCCAGGAAGGTGTTTTCTTCACATTCATGTGTGACATGGCTGTGCTGGCAAAGGTTGAGAGCAGCACCTCACTCGGTGGCCTCCTTGTCCTACCTGAGCAACACTGACAGTGAAATGGCTGGGGGGGTATGGGTGGTCTCACCTGCTGGTGCAGCACCTGGCACTCTGAGTGTTAAAACATTTAAATATGACATTTAACAATGGATGGACTCATCCAGTATTCACAACTCTCTTACTCAGAGCACAATATTTATAGTCACTACACTGCCTTAAATCTAGAGAGTAAAGGCTGTCCCCTGACAAGGTTTACAGACTTGGGAGATATGGGGAAGCAGCAGCATATTTTCAGGGGATGGGATGTGGAGGCTTTGCAGCTCTGCTTTGGTGTGGACACTCTGACAATGGAGAAAATCTGGAGAGCAGCTTCCCAGAGTGCCCTCCTTGGTGGGTGGAGAAGCCCTTGGACATCAGGGCTGGGTATAGATGCTGTTCAGAACTGCTTCAGAGCTGCCAGCAGCTGTGTGAGGGCTGATGGCTGCCCCCAAGGTCTCAGCCCATCTCTGGGCCTCCTACCTGGCTTCTCAAACCCTGAGATCCAGTCTCCTGCTACAGAAAACATGTGCCACTGCATGCAGAGTGCTGTGTATATATCGTGAGCTGCTCTGGCTCCTTACTCTCCTACCAAAATAAGATTTACTGCCAGCTGGAGTTCCACATCTTGTCATCCTGCTCTGCACCTCAAAGCTCATCCACATTTACCCAAGGAGGAGGAAGCAACAGCATTGCCACAGGGAAATACAGCAGAGAATGTTTTAAAGAGGCAGCAGACGCAGAGTCAGTGCCAGCAGATGCTGGGTCCCCTGCCAAAGCTATTGTCCCTGTCAAAGTCCTGGTACTGCCTGAAATGGAGGAATGGGTGGCTTTCAGCTCGTTTAACACACAGGACTCATGCCTTTGGTTCTGGCAAACATAGGGTGTCTGAGATCAGGAGCCTCCTGTACCACTGGATTGACAGGCTGCTGTAAAACTAATGGGTGCCTTTGCCATCCCTCTCTGCTCTTCCCCCCACCCACACTCCCAATAAAAAGAAAAAAAAGGGAAAAGAAAAAAAAAAAAAAAGGAAAACCAGACCCAAAACCTTTAGAAACTTGTACTCCTTTCAGCAAGCAGCCAGAAAGAGCCAAGCATTCATCTACAATCCTCTGTGTGCACAGCAGAGGAGGAGGCAGCAGCAGCAAGGTGTGAGGTGTTCCCCAGTGCTGGTGGCAAGGCAGATTCCTCACTGGCCTCTCCTTACACCAGCACCAAGGTGGGATCAGGAGCTGTGCTGCTTCCCATGGGGGTGTTTGCCAACCCCACAGCACAGGCTGCCAAGACCCTCTGGGGACACCGGGACCCCAGGCAGAGCCATGGCAGAAGTAGGGGCGTGCTTCAGGTTGCAATAAATGCACTAAACTCTCCTCTCCTTCCTCAGGTGCTGCTGAGCTGCTGCTCTCAGGCTGGGATAGCTCAGACATGTGACAGCAGCCTGGGGGAGAGGATTTTTCTGTTCCCTGCTAAAAGTGAAGCAGCAGCAAAAACAGCCAACTGGCACAAAAAATTAATTAATTAATTCCCCGTCCCCGAACTTTTAGCAGAAATGTGGGATTTTTTTTTTTTTTTTTGTGCTTGGCTGGGTCTTGTTTCAGCAAAGAAGTTTTGGCCGCTGGAGCACTAAGCAGATGAAAGGGAGAGGCTGGGATCCACGCTGCAGCAGCCTCCACGCTGGCATCACGGTGCTGAGCCGATCCATCTCCACTCGAGTTCACAGCCTCTTTGATCAATCTCATCTTTAAAAATACCAGTGCTCCGGAAGGCTCAGGAGCTGCCTAATGTTCCTTCATTGTTTTTCGAGCCATTAAAAACAGAGGTATGAGCTGCTGCATACTTTTTGTCTTGCTTGGGAGTAAAGAAAAAAAGAGAAGAAGCCGAATGCTAAAAGCGCAGATTAAACCGATTAAAAATAACGGAGCAATGAAAGTCAAACTGTTGGCTCTAAAAATGTTGATGCCTTGCATTGCTGTAGGCATTATATTCATATGAATGAGAGCAGAGGACCCTGCTACCTGCCTCTGTGATGAACTGTGTGTGTCATTGCATGTGGCTGTTGCATTAAATCTGGAAGGATTGCCTTCTGCTTGTGCAGCAGCCAGGGCTGCCTCCTTGGTGATACAATATAAGGTGATTCCTCTAAAAAGCAGACTCACCTGGGACCAGTTTTAGGGCACAGGAGTTTATTTATTTATTTATTTATTTATTTATTTATTTATTTATTTATTTATTTTGGCACTTTTCTATTTTGTTTCCCCCAGAGTTCTGTGAATTGCTGGTCTGGACGGGCTGCCAGGTCTCAGATCTTTCTGCAGAGGTGCCCCAAGACCCTCCTGCATGTGCTTGTGGGGCTCAGAGGTGTTTGTTTTATTTCTGAATTGGCCAGGGCTCTGTGAACCCACACATGTGCCCACTCATCCAGTGCTGATGGAGACCTGGGCAGAGCTTCAGGAACTTGCTGCTGGAGTCTCACTTTTCTTTCTCTGCTGAGGTCTTTACCCAAGCAGCAGATGATCTCAGTGACAGGGTTATAGGTAACCAGTCTAAAGCTTTACTTCTATTTGAACCACAGGAAGGAGTGCTCATCTATCTAGAAAGAATTAAAAGACCATCTGGAAGGTGGAGCTTTTCCTGTGAAATGACTGTGGGGTTTAGGGTACTTCTTGACCAACAGTTTTTACTTGCAAGCCAGCTACACATTTAACACCATTGTGGAAGATCTGGGTAGGTTTAGAGCAGGCATGCTGGCTTCCTGCTTGTCCTACGTGCCTGATGAATTCACCCTCAGTAGCTGCCAAAGGCTGCTTGGCCCTGGCATTCACTCTGCTTTCTGGTGGCCAGGCTGGTGCACTCCTGGAATTTATGGAATGTTTGACTCAATCCCACCCTTCTGATGGGATATTAAGCAAATATTTTTTAACTCCTTCCCTTCCCACACCACAGCTTCTAATTAAAGAAACCAATGTCACAGGAAGATGAGTTATCATACGATCAGATCATCACTGAGAGTGGCAGGACCAGCCTGCACCCCAGCTGGGAGGGTCAGCCCCTCCCTTCTGTGGGCTAAAAACTTTGTAAGCAAAACAAATCCTGCTTAATTCTGAGAGAGAATTAATTTGAGGTGAAAGTTTCTGCTGGCTAGGCTCAAATTTGTCATCATTTACTTTCCAAGGAGCATTTGCAGCCATGGACATTTGTCTCACAACGGGGTCCGAAGCTGGGGCAAAAATAATTTCATCACACCTAGAGATGCAGGTTTTCTCTTCACCTGACACACTCTCAGCATTTTCTTCATCCCCTCTGCTGTGTCTCCTGAAAGGCTGGTGCTGAGCCAGAGGTGAGAAAAGGCTGAAATGAAAAGAGGATTTGGATGCTTTGTCAAAGCTGATCAGAACTCCGCTGGTTTGCAGTGCCACGGTGCCAGCCCTGCTTAGGAAACACTGGCTATTTCTGGCTGCTCCTTTTCAGCCTTCCCAGATGCAAAGAGAGCTCCCTGCGTGTTCCTGGCACCTCTCCTGCTGCTGAAGCTGGAATGGCATCGCGAGGTGGGGCAGGGAACAAGGGGACCTGGCTTGCTGGTGGGACTGGATTTAAATGCCTGAGATGCTTTTATTCCCATGGAGGAGTTGCAGAGATGGTTACACATGCAGACCAGGCTGTGCTTCAGCAGGACTGAGGAGTGTAAGAGGCAAAGACAGGTCATTGGAGCCTTAGATAAAGCACCAATCTGTTCACTCTCCTCTGAACCTGTTTGGGATTGACCTGTGGTTTCTTGCATGAGGGTGGGAAGGGGATGCCAAGGCCACGCAGTAGTGCCTCTTGCTAGAAGCCCTGGTGGGTCTCAGTTTTGTAAGCAATCCCCTGCTGTGGCTCATGCTCCAAGGGCAGTGCCACAGCCATGTCCCCTCCTCCCAGACCATTTCCCACAAGCACAACGTGCTCAGCTTGCTGTCCAGCCTCGCCTGAGGGTGTGTGACAGCAGCTCTCAGGATGCTCTGGGCACAGCGGGCAGGCTGCAGCACAGAGCATGTTACAGACACTTGGCTCAGACCAGCATGCAAGATTTGGAAAATGGAGCCCCTGGAAGATCCTGGGATCCCTCTGAATTATGGGGCAGCCTGAGGGGATGTGGAATCCAACCCTGATCCAGGTCCATGGGTATATGGCAGCAGCTATAAACGCTCCTAGGAGTTGTGCTTTACAGACTGAATGTTAATGTTAATTCTCTCCATTTTCTTCCAAATGGAGAGAATCCTGGCTATTGCAGTAGGTTATTAAAATGGATTGGATTATTATATATTGGACATAGCAGCAGCTGGGGTGTATGGTAGGGCAGGTAAATATTCCTATCTGAAAGCATGGCTTCTGCCTATTCATCAGTAAAAGCATATTTCTGACATTTCTACTGGAACAGCTTCATAATGATACCCAGCCTTCTCTGTGGAAGCCCAGATATACAGCAACAGCGCCCAGAATGGCAAATCTGCCTTGTTCTTCCTTTAATTACCTCACTGCTAAGGGAAAAAAAAAAAATGACACACTTTTCTTGCAAGTGGAGATTAAGCAGAAATTCAGCTCCAGCTCAAAACTGTGGCTCCCAGCTCTGATTTTAAACAAACAGCGAAAGAAATTCCTAATGCCTAAAGCCAGCAACCTCAGACCATGTGGAAGTTCTCCACATCACTAACCTGATTTCCCAAGGTGATGAGCTGTAGAAGGTTGCCTAATCTGACAGGAATTATCTGTTAAAAAAAAAAAAGGAAAAAAAAGCCTTTTTTCTGAGACAAATCCCAAAGCATGCCAATTTTATTTAGTAACAAATCCAGTGGATCTCAGCTGGTGACCAGCACTTTGGGTCAGTGTCAGAGCTGAGAGGGATTTCAGCCAGACCCAGGTTTGCTGGGTGGATGCTCAGAGCTGGCTCAGACACTGCCCCAGTGTCCAGATCCCCCACGAGCCTGGAACGGGGCCCAAACTGACCTGTGGCTGTCTGCGTTCCAGGCTGAAGGTGGCTTGCATCTAGCCAGCCCTGAGCATGGTCTGTCTGTGCCTGTCCTCCTGGCTGTGTGCTTGCATCAGCCAAAAGGATTCACTCCACAGGAGAACATCTATTTCACATCTTCCTCTGGATCAGATTGTGTTTTTCAGATTTATATGGAGACCAAGAAAGAAGGGTCCCACTCCTCAGATAAGGGATCCAGAGCTGGGTGCAGGTGGAACTGAAGATGCACCTCTGCTGCTGTCACCAGAACAGTGCAAACACACCCCAAAGATGCTAAAAATGATGGATTAAGTTTCACAGCCAAAATGTTACAGAGTGGAGCTCAATTGTGTGTTTGCTGCAGAAAGAGGCTGAAACACCATCTTCCATCCTGCTGGACAGTGTGCAGCTGTTAGGCAGGAGCACATCCCACAGGGATGGAGGTTACTCTGCTCCTGTGTAAACAGCAGCATCCCCACAGAGTCAGGGACAGACTACGAGGGGTTTGACAGTTTTGGGAGGAGGACATCACTGGGGAAGGTGGAGTCCCCACACGAAGGAATAGCTAATATGCTAATATTATTTAATCACTGATGTATATTTAACCACTTTGAGGACATTTGTGCTCCTCCCCTTGGAGAATGGTCCTTGAGTCCTCCAGCGAATAATGCTGGAATTTCCCTTCCCCACAGAGATATTTCCTCTTGGAAGTGACTCCACGAAACAGATAGATATTAATGAATTTTTTAGAAACTATTTCTGCATATGTTTTTCTTGCCAAATCTGTTTTCTAGTTTAAACTTCAACTGAACTGAATAATCTTGGCTTCCTACAAGCCGCATTTCTCTGCGAATAAATAATTTTCCAGCTCTCCCTCCTTCAGATCTTATGTCCCATGGCATGCTTGGAATATCACTGCAGAGATGCACGGCATCGTTTTCCATATGGATCCGCAATCAGCTCCTTTATCGTTTGGCATAAACGATCGCACGGAATTAGTGCCTGAGGGGAGGGAGCGCGAACATTCCCTGGCACCCTCGGTGGGACTCGGCAGCGCTGCGCTCCGGGCTCTCACCACAGAGAGCTTCTTCTGCCTCCCGGTGTCTGCTGCTCTGGCTGCGACGGGCTGTGCCCTCGGCACAGGCAAAGGCCACCTCCCTCCTGCACCCTTGTCACAACGCCGTCCCCCTCCCGATCGGAGATGTCACCCCTACCACCCCGCCAGCCCCCTGACGGTGCGGGCAGGCCGGACACAGATGTTCCTCTCCATCCCGGCCTCACACTTGGCAGCTCAGCGTGCTGCTTCCCTCTGAGACACGCCATCGAGCCAAAACACACACGCTGGGTTTTATTTTTAATTCAGAGCTTTTCCTCGCAGCCAAAGTTGTGTAATTCTGCCCTTCCCTTTCCCCTTCCCTCCTTTTTTTTTTTTTTTTTTTTTTTTTTTTTTTTTTTTTTTTTGACATCAGCGCGTGCTCGGGTTACATCCAGCCCGAGCACACTGTGCTGTGTACCAGTGGCTCTATTTTTACACCTCCTCCTGGCTCAGCTGCTGGCTCTGTGGTTTTTGATGCTGTATGCAAGCTGCAAAAAGCAGCACTCGTTGTAGCCCAGAGCCACCCGCAGCCAGCAGTTCCCAGAGCCCTGCCTGAGGTGCTTTGGCCTCTCTGCCTGTCCCAGGCTGTCACTGTGGCTCAGCCATGGTCACAGGGTTGTCCTGTAGCACTGCTGCCCTCCGGCTGGGTCAGTCTGGTCGGCATTGTCCCCCGAGCCCAGCTCCCAGGAGTTCCCAGCTCCCTTTGCTGACAAATCCTGCTCCCTGGAATACCTGGGACAGCTGTGCCTCTGTAGGTCTGTGCTCAGCTCCTTTGCAGATGCTTTCTCAGGCATGGCACCCTCTCTGTGATTGCTGTGCAGAGGGGAAAGCTGGGCTAGCAGAGGCGTCAGATGCTTTTTAAACTTCCCTCCACTTTTCACACTCTTCTTGAATTATCCTTGCTCCATGGTGGTCACAGTGCAGACACACAGGCACTCAGCCATCCCTTCCACATCCTGGGGTACTTAAGTATTCATCACCCCCGTGGGATGCCCAGGATCCACACCCTTCCAACGCTGTTTGTGCTGGTCTGGCTGCCTCTCCAAACCCCATCTCCCAGGGCCGGGCTGCAGTTCTGGGATGCACATGCAAGGGGCAGCCTGCCCTCAAGGCCACCTGCCTACCACCCCGAAGGGAAGTGGCCCCAGCCTCCCTCCCCTGTGGCTGCAGGGCCAGAGACCCTTTTATGTGACACCAGCCACTGCTGTCGTTGAACTGATGACTCGAAAGTGCTCGGCACAGGGTGGAAAGAAAAAAAAAAAAAATGGCAACTACAATGTAATTAATGCTGTAACAACTTGTTTCCCCCTTGGAGAATTATACCATTAGCTGCTTCAATTGTGCATGAAATATAAATTACATTACTCAGAGGCATCATGTCTAAGCAGATACAATCCTAAGTGACACGGCTTGCCACAGTGTATCATGCTCCCTGGTCAAAATTAACAGAAGCCCGGTTGCCTGAGGCTAGCAGATATTCATTCAGATATCAAAGTTATAACCACCGTAGTTCAACCGCCTTCCTGCCTCAGGGGATTTCCCAGAGGAAAGCAATGAAACCAGGCTCTGTCCTCTGATGAGAGCAGCTCACAGGTTTGAGAATTGCTGGTCTACCCCTGGCAACTTCGTGTTTCAGAGTCTGGTGCTTGAACAAACCGGGGATGTTGTAGCACCGCCGCCCTGGTGCACACCTCTGATTCGTGTGTGCCTGTCGCTGTAGGACACGAAATCAGGACACAGACTCACAGAAGGCTGGAGATTCAAAATCTCTCTTTATTATTATATATTATCTTTTATACCTTTTTACAATGAGCCCACCTAAGAGGTGGGATCTTTGGACCCATTGGTCACATCAAGGGGCCATCAAGCAAATTCCCTCCTCTGGGGAAGAATGTAGAAAAATATGATAGTTTACAATAACATGTCCTTGTTTACTACAAGTGTCCTTGGGAAAGAATTTTCTGAAATCAAAACATGCCAGGCACAAACCGTGGCTACATGCGCCTGATTTCTGTTTGCTGCAGTCAAAATCTGACCAGGGTGGTGGTGCTGAACATTACAGGGATGGATAGCAAGGACCTGGCAGGAGGGCTGCTGAGCCTTGGACATCAGGGATCCCTCAGCAGAAGGATCCCAGGGGCAGGAATCTCCCCCTCACACTGGAGACAGGAAGCTTCAGTTCTTGTTCTTGGCTCCTCTAATTTTGGGGTTAGCAGCTGGCTAGAAGAGACATTTTATTCTCCTCTGACGCCCATCTATAATGAATGATTGCAACCCTGCAGCCTCGATTAGCTGTGTTTGTGAAGAATAATTTGCTACACTGTTGGAATAGCATCACAATTTTTTTTCTTAGTCACTTAAAATGGACCCTTATAGCTGCAAATGTGAAAACAGAAAGGGAACTGCAGTTACTCTTCTCTGCTTCCAGAATAGCTTTTGCCTTAGTTTGCCTTTGCAAAGTGGAAATCCTAAAAAAATCTCTTGCTTGGGGAAAAATATGGGGGAAAAAGGACAGTCTTGACAGTCACAGAATCAGAGAATATTTCTGTTTCACTGCTTTGCAGCATCTCATTCCCTAGTTTGTCTGTACAGCCAGGGTTGCCCCATCCCAGGTGCAGAATGTGGTACTAGCCTTGTTGAACTCCCTATCGTTGGTGATTGCCCAGTCCTCTGATTTGTTAAGGTCTCTCTGCAGGGCCTCCCTGCCCTCCAGGGAACAACAGCTCCTCACAGTTTTGTGTTATCTGCAAACTTTCTCAGTATCCCCTCCAGTCCTGCATCCAGCTCATTTATGAAGATGTTGAAGAACACAGGGCTGAGGATTGAGTCCTGCAGAATCCCACCTGTGGGTCACCAGTCTGATGTCACCATTCACTACAACCCTTTGTGCCCAACCTGTGAGCCAGCTGCTCACATACCACATCACGTGCTGGACATTTTTTCCAGAAGGTTTCTCTGAGAGACAGTATTGGAAACTTTACTGAAATCCAGAAAAATTACATCCACAGGCTTCCCTTGATCAGCTAGGTGGGTTACCTTGTCATAAAAGGAAATCAGGTTCGATAAGAGGAATTTCCTCTCATAAGTAGTGCTGGCTGTGACCAGAGACTGTGATGTCTTTTGGGTGTTTTTCAACACCTCCCAGAATAATCTCCATAGCTTTTCCAGGCACTGAAGTGAGACTGACAGGCCTGTAGTTCCCAAGGTCCTCCCTCTTGCCCTCCTCAGCCAGCATCTGCTGAGAGAGTGTGCCTCTGGCTCCCATTTAAGTCAAAGGGAAATGAGGATGCTTGGCACTTTCAGCATTTCTCCAGCGGCGTTGCCTGAGAACTGCCAGCACTCATGACAGGTATGGGTTGTGGTCTCCCGTGGTGGGGAGCTGATGCTGTGGAGAAGCAGGCTCAGGCCAGGTACCACCCACAACACACACTTTGAGTTGCAAAAACTGCAGCACCATTTTCTCTGCAGGGCCGTGTATGCGTGGGCTTTGCCAACAGTTACGTGCAGGGTAGTGGCTCAGCATCAGATGAAACAGTTGGTGTTGACAGGTCTTATCCAATGCAGCTTTGGTCTTTCAGTTCCCTTGACCTCTGCTACTCAGTAAAGCATGAAGAGTGCATGAGAAGTACCTTGCTCTAGGCTGGAAAAACCTGCCTGTCAGAGGAAAGAAAATGATCTTGGTCCAAATTGACTTTGGAAGGAAAGGTTGTTTTCTCCGTCTCTTGTCTGGCTCAAAATCCAGACAGTGAAAATTTCTTTGCTCCAGAGAAACTGTTACTAAATTCAGTGAAAAAGTAAAACTGGGGTATTTTCAGAAGGAAGACTCTCATCCCCTTTTCTATTTTTGAGTTCTGAGTCAAAGTGTAAGACACCTGATTTTAAAAGAAGGAAGTATCTAACACAGAAGCAGAATCACTGCTGAGAACTTTGCCCCTGAAACACAAATTGCCATCAGGGTTCAGTTCAGGGGAGATGCACCCCGCTGCTGGTGTACTCCATGTAACCACAGCATGAGGGTTTCCTGCTTTCCTGCTCGTGGCTGAAAGTTGTACCTGTAAATGTGCAGTCACAGGGAGCTGAAGGCTGAAGGCTTTGGTTTAATAATGCTCTGGCAATCCTGGAGCACAAACGTAACGCAAGCTACAACAGGGGCACCCTGTGCAGGGAAAAACCTGGATGTATCTCTGACAAACAGGAGTCATTGCCAAATGCTGAAATGCCATGAAACCTCTTCCTTCTAGCCCTCACTGACTTCTCTTCACCAGCCAGAATGGTGGCAAACATTTCTGAAGAAAGGGAAAGAAAGATAAAGAGAAAAAGGGATTTTCAGCGGTGTTATTCTAGAAGAGGCAGGCACCTGACTTGCCACACACATTTGGAGAAGCCTCCCCTGCCCCCACAGCAACAGCCAATGCAAATACAGCTAAACATGTCAATATTCACAACACAGTCCTTAAAAAAATAGCTGAAGGAAATCAAACACGCTGCTTCCTGAGAAGACTGGGGAATATACATTCCCAAGTGCTGAGCAAGATCATCCATTATACATTTCTATCTATTCCACCGGCTGCCTGCACATCCCCCGTGTGCCTAGACAGGACAGATGCCCTGGCTCTGTATCCAGCACAGGAGAATTGCATCCAGCAAAGAGGCACCCCTAGGTCTGTGGGTTTGCTCTCCTGAAACGTTAAAATGCCAGCACTCTTTCAGGAACAATTTTCTTGGCAAGGGAAGATCTCGACTGTCGATTGCACTTCGGCAGCAGCCAATATGGGAAGTAGAGGTATAAATTCCCATTCTCATTAAATGTGTCTGTCTGACTGATGGACGCCGGTAGAATTACACAGCGGATCCAGATTTGTGGGTCTGACAGTAATAAACCAAATTTTCATATAGAATACATGTCTCAGAGGGGCGTTGGACATGCTTTATTTCTGTGAGTTATGGGCACCGCGTGACACGGGAGCGGCGCTGGGCACCACTGAGCGCAACAGCCACCGAAACCAGCCCAGCCCCGAGGGGCAGAGCAGTGACCTCGCAGGCACACACTGCTTTCACTGCCCAAGAGACAGGCTCATCCACTGCTCCTGCTCCTCTGAAAAACCTCTCGCTCCGAAAAACCCGCCCTGTGTGCTGCAAGACGCTCCTACACTCTGCTGCAGCAGCCTTGCTGGGAACAGGCAGGGAAGGGAAAACCAGGCACAGGAGGAGCTTCTCTCCCGAATCCATCACCACCTCCCCAACCCCTGGTAACCTTTCCACAGAGCCACTGTGACCAGGCAGGCAGCCAGGAAAGTGCTGCAAAGGGCACTGGCCTTTTTTCCTTATAAAGAAAGAGCGAGCCAAAGGTGTAGGTGTCGGGTCTGGGATGTGGTGGGTCATTGCACAACTGTGAGGCAGCCAGGACACCCAGAGCTTTGTTTTCCAAATTGCTACAGCAACGACCAGGGTTAGATACCGGAGCTGTTAATTCATCTGTGTGGCTGCCAGTGGTGGAGTGGTGCCAGAAGGAAAGGTCTGCAAATTTTCCCAGTACGACTATTTATCAATACTGCTCTCTGTCCTGCTGTTTCAAGTGGGTTAATAAAAGACGTAAAATATTTCCTTGTCTTACTTTTGCACTTTGAGCTTCTGTTTTGCACACAAGGCTCTTTTCTCCTCTGCTGTCTCAACTTTTCCCCAGCAACCTGTCTCAACTTTCTCCCAGCAATCTGTTTTGCCCTGGTTCCACACAGCCACCCTGCTGACCCTTCATTCTGGGGTGTGAGGTGCTGTCCCTGCTGCTGCAAGCCCAGGGGGCTGTTTTGGGCTGTTGTCTCTTCAGTGTCTCTCCCAGGCACTAGATAACACTCAGGAAACCCTGTGACAGCTCCTGCTCACTGGTTTTCCTTGCCAGAGTCTTAATTTCTGTCCCTGAACTGCCAGGTTGCTGAGCCCCGTCCTAAAAGTGCCTCCCATGTCCCCGGTCTACACCGTGTGAGCATCCCTGGTCCAACAATCTGCTTGCTGCCACAGCTGTGAGCTCCTCTGCTGCCTTGGATTACTGCAAGTGAATCAGCCAGCAGCAGCTTTGCCTTTAAAACCCTCTTGAAAGCATTTTCTTCCCCACTGGAAGCGTCAAAGGAAATTCCCCTTGATGAGGTTGCTGGCCCTGGAAAATCAGCAAGGAGCATGCCAAGCAGAGGGCTCTGGTAGGTCTCATGTTTCAGGACTAATCCTGGGGTCCATGGTGGAGGAAGGTCCTTGGGAAGGTGGCTGAGTGGTTGGGCTGCTGTACCCCAGGAGCCCTTGAAAGAGGATTAGGTCAGCGCACTGAACAAATGGAGGGCGAGCGGAAAGCTCAGTCATTTTGGGATTGCTCACCACAGCTGCAGACAAAGAGATGAGAAGAGGGATTTAAAAGATTATTCTGAATGCAGGCCAGACTTCAGGAGAGCAGCTAGCTGGCGGATGGGATTGCAGCTCCCTCCCACCACGCCCGATCCAGCCAGACCGTGCTCACGGATGAGGCTGGGCATGTGTGATTATATGGAGATAGGGGGTCCTGTTTGCTTTTTGGATCTGGTTTTTTGGGCAGTTCCTGGGTTGATTCCGGTCCCATTATTATGTTTGCTTAGGCTAATATTTACCAAGAAGTCCTCCCCCAGTCCCAGCCTGTCTTTCCAGAAGTGCCTTTGGGGTTTCCACACTGACAGGGCTTTCTCAGGAGCTGCAGTAAGTGTTTACCCACATGCTGGGGCTCCACCTTGCCTCAATTACTTGGAAGATTTTGCTGTTCCCAAAACGGTGACCTTTCTCAGCCTCGGGGCTGTATGGAGCTTTATATTGTGTTTTAGGATTTGCATTTTTATTTACTATGTGTTTCGTTGGACAGCTGTTCTCTAGCACAGATTTTTAACGCTTTGGAGGAGATTTCCTCAGTATCCCCTCTTGTCCATGTCCTTTAAAAGTAATATTTGATAAAACTAAGCTGTTTTTTGTGCATTCCCCAGTTGATTTCCCTGACTGATTGTGTGACTTTTAGTGCCTTATTCCCTTCCCCACATCCTACATTATTCCTACAGGCCATACAGTCTCTGCTCTACCTGTAGTGTGATAACAGATATCTGGAAGGAGAGGAACCAGGAGGAAAAAAAAGAGAATATTGTATATATAAAAATCACAAGCCCTTCCCCTTAATTTCTTCCTCAGAGAACCAGCAGTGGTCATTTGCCAGATAAAAGCCAAATATTACAGCACTTCCCAGAGATGCCTGCGCTGCTGATCTGGAAAACCACACTGAGCTAAGACTCATTAAAAATCTCTCTTGGCAATTTTAGATTTTGCATTGAATAAAAGTTCACGATTCCTTCATATCAACAAAATCCATTTTTGAGTATTTCAATGTCCAAGGAGGTTGAGATCCAGGCTGAACCAGCCTCAAGGCCTCACAGAGTGTGAGGGTCTGTGCCCCATTCCTGAGCCAAGCAGCAGTGCCAGGCAAATTACCCCTGTGAGGCTCAGTCAGAATTGTGCTCCCCTGTGCACAGCTGTGATGAATTTCTCCTTTCACACTTCCTCAGAGGCAAGGAGAGGTCTGCAAACACCTCACTCCCAATTCAGCCAGTGGTCCCTCCAGCACAGGGGATTGTCTCCCCGAGGTCTTGTCTGTGTGGGCTCTGCTCCTTCCTTCCTGCAGCCTTCCCTCTCCACTCTCCCACTGAGAGGTGGGCACCTTCTCATCCCATGGGAATCAGTGATCCTTGGGTGTTTTCCTTTGGCCTTTAATCTGAAGAATCTGAAGCTCAATCTCAAGAGATGTGGTGCTAGACTATTGTTTTGGGGCCCAAGTGTTTGAGGTGCAATGCAGATCCAGCAAAGTCACAAAAGGTCACACCAAAGAAACTGAGAAGATGCAAACGTTATCACTGGTGGGCATGGGAACCTTGCCACCTAGCATGGGTGAGAATCCTAATCTTTTCCAAAAAATCCAACAGGAGAGACCAGTTTATTGAATAAAACCTCCCTATGAGAACAAGTGGGGATGGACATGGCATGGGTTTACCCTTGAGACAGTTGATGTGGTGTTGGTCTGAAAGAGACAAAGTGATTTTACTGACATTTGCTCTTCCTTCCCACATCTTGCAGGGGTCAGACAGCTGAGAGTGGAGCTGCAGGATATTAAAGGACTTGGAAAATATCATTACCTAAATATGGATGCATATATCATTTCTGGTTCATTCCAGCCTCCAGGGGACGAGTGAATTTGGTTTCTTGCTGCACTTCCTGTACTTAGTGGGAAAATGGAGGCTGCTGCCATCACAGAGTCAGATCACCATCCTAAAAGAGAAGGAGGTGGCAGCCTGCACCAGCCAAGGCAAGCAGAAGTCATTGCCTCCTGGCCATGAGTACTTCAGGTATTTCTATGTGGCACCACACTTCCCTACTGATGTTCCTCCTCCAGCAAAGGTTCAGAGAGGTGGGAAGGGAGGGTCTGGACAACCCTCTGAGGGGGACAAACAAATACACCAACACCCTCAAAGCCTTTGTTGCCCCTGTGTGGGGAGGGAAGGGGTTGATGGTGCAGTGTACAAGGGGGATGTAGGATCATGGCAGGAGCAAGCACAAGAAGGCAAGGAGGAAAAGGTGACACTGGGAAGCAAAAGGAGATGGGAGGGACCAGGAGTTTAGCTTTAGGAGACAGAGTGTGAGGAAAAGGATTGGCTGAAAGCTACATGGCACCTGGGAAGGGAGAGAGCCACAGAGGCAGCCCAGGGGTGAAAGGCACTCTCCTCTTCTCAGCTTAGTCTTTTTTGGACTGAGTCCAAACCTGAGCACTTCGCAGCTCAAACCCACCCACACAGTGTTAGCTAAGCTTGTGTAAAGCTAGATCCAAACTCCTCAGGGCTGAGGATCAGATGGCTTGTGCAGATGGCTAAATATAGTGATGATGATTGTCCAGGGCACCTTGTTGTGGAGCTCACGCCGTGTGCGCCAACAGCAGCATTTTCTCCACTCACACTCTCCCTCAAAGGACATCTTGGCCTGGCTTGCATGGCATCCCTCAGATGTTTTGGAAGCATGAGAGGCCATGGTAAGGAAAATGGGAAGGGGCAGGAACAGGAGGAGATATGTATTGGGTGAAGGAGAATTGTGCTGACGTCCCAGGCTGACGACTCACTCCCACCTGACACGGCCAGTTCTGGAAAGCGTGTGGTCACCCTGAGTGTCCTCAGGCAAGCTGAGCCCCTGAGAGGGCACCCAGTCCTCCCAGGAGGCCAGACAGCTGGAGGCAGGAGTCCTGGCCCCTGCTCCTGGCTTGGCTGCTCACCTGGGGGACGCACTTCCCACCTCCTCTCCTGGAACTCAGGAAGGGGGAATTTATGATCCTGACCTTCTTCCTGCTGTCAGATCAGCTGATGAAAAAGTACTATCTAGGAATTGATTAGGGACTTGTCCAAATCACTGCTATAAATCTAAATGCCCCCAATCAGAAATTCCAATATAAAGCTGGATTTTAACATCAACCCTATCTGTAACAGGTCAAATCTGGATTCTCATTTTCCTCTAGAAGAAGTTAAACTTCTTTGAGTCTAGCTCCTAAATACATTAATAGCAGCAAGTGAATTTGTGATCTCCAGCACTTTTAGAGTTAATTGAGAATAAATGGACACTTTCAAATAGATTCAGGAGGTCTGGCCATAAATCGTCTGTACGATAAAAAGCAAATATAAATTTTCAAAAAAATTTAACCTTGCATGGTGTATAAAGAGAATACATAATTCTTGAGCATAAATACATCTCAAATCAAGCCCATTGTGTACACACAGAATACCTAATGGGTTTGCTTGAGACATTTACCTCAAGCTGAGGCTGAACTGGAGATCTTTTTATGACCAATATAGTTCTTTAAAGCTTCCTCCATGCTGGTGTGTATATCATTTTGCAGGCCCCAGTACAGACAGTCCTCGAGTATATGTAGACCTGCAAGGGTACATCACACCTCTCTTACATGACAGGCTCTGGAGTCAGCTGTGGAAGTGGCTCATGCAGCTGGGGAGGACAGAGCCTGTGGGCAGAAGGCTGAAAGGAAGGGGTACACAAGGCAGCTGGAAGAAATGGAAAGGAAAGACAGGGCTGGAGTTCCAATCAGCTTTATCTGACAGCTTAGGATAGGGATGAGAGTCAGCAGCAGGAACCACCCTGACCATTTATATCTCAGGCACTCCAGGTCTAGTCACAAGAAGGGGGAAGATGTGGTGACTGCAGGACACACAGATAAAGTCACTGCCCTGTCTTTGCACCTGACACCATGCCCCTGGCACAGCACAGTGCTGAACCATGCACTTCAAACCAGCACCTCCAAGGCTGGGCAACTGGCTGCAAGGTCTTATTGCCCTGACATGCTGATCAGAAGTGCTGATCCAGTCTGGGTGAAGAAGCTGTCCTGGAACTGACAGCACTAATGACCTCTGTCCTCATTCACCTGCACAGTGAGATGGTTCATTGTGAGATGGAGAGGGCTCTGCCCGGGCCAGGAGCTGCAGGGAGCAGCAGTGGAGCTGGTCTGAGGAGACAGAGATCGTGCTCCTGTGTGTGCCCATGCTCATGCACACAGACACCTCCTGTGCATGCTGTCTCCTGGCCTGGTGTGTGTCACATCTGCAGGTCAAGAGTTCAACTCAGATAATCAGACTGTTGTTATTGACTTAGTGTAGGGTTCACTGGCTGTGCCCACGTGGCAGTGCTCTGTTATCAGAATAAACAAGTGGCTAATTGTACATCTGGATGAGAAGTGGTGGCACACCATCCCCTGTATGTCTTGCTTGAAGCAAAACGTGGCCAGCTGAGAGGGGAGGGGCAGAAATTGGTTCCAGCACCTCCTCCTGCCAGCACTCTTGGAGGTCTGGAACTGTTGGTCACACCACAGAACCCCACCCCTATGTGTGGACAGGGCCATACAGGGTCTGTGAGTTTTCTAAGGACATCATCACTCACCAGGAATGTACGTGGCAAATCCTTCCTAAAAAAACCAAGAGAAGCTGGTTCCTCAGTGCTGGCCTCTTGCTGGAAGTCTGCTGCTCCTTCAATGTTAGCAAAATCCATCTCACCTCTGTAACAACACCCTGTAAATATAACTGCAATTCACAGGAAGCCAGCGTGTGCCAGAACAGCCATGCTGCACACAGAACACCTACTTCAAGAATTATATTTATTCCCTGGTTCCAGTCACAGGCCAGAGAGCAGGTTTATGAAAGGTTAATGCCCCCTTATATGGCTGCTGTCAGCTCTTACTTCCTCCAGAAGCTACATTTTAGTCTTTCTCCTTCCACTCCCTCCTCTCCTTCCATCCCAGAAATGCAGCTCCAGGAACATGAGGGGGAAGGAGGGAGGGAATGATGCCAGTCCCTAGCTGATCCAGGCAGTGCAAATGTAGTGACGCCAGTGGCATTAGAAATGTCTGTGACTGCTCTCACTGAGCTGTGGTTTCTGTCTCATGGTTTGGCCAGGTTTACTCCTCCAAGTCCCAGCAGTGGCAGTCCTCATCTGAAGTCCAGCTGTAGATTCCAGATCCAGTTTTGTCCTCTGATAGAGCAGCCCTGGGCTCCTTCAGAGATGTAAGTTGTTCTCCCCAGGTTTTGAGGGATGTCCACATGAAGCTCTTCTATGTGCCAACATGCTCAGGTGGATGTGGAGCCATCCTGCTGATTTCAGACCTTGTTCCTTGGGACCACACCTGTGTACATGTAGGTGTACATGGCAAGGGAATAAACATTTCTACAAACTTCCCCCCTTAACCCTTACTTTCCTCACTTGTCTCTCCCAGGTGACATTAATAGAATTTGACATTGTGGCATGACCCGTTAGTCATCCTGCCAGACTGGTAATTTGGTCAAATGACAAACTTTCAATCATTTGAACAAATGGCCGTTTCACTAGGGCATTTGATCAAATGATTAAAACTAAAAGGCATTTGGCCACATGACTGAAGATGTGATCATGGCTCTGGACAGGTGCCGGAGCAGATTTTTATAAAACAATCAGACTGGAGGATAATTCTTCATGCACCGGAGCTTCAATATGAGCAGGTCCTGCCTGCTGCTGGTGTTATGAAAGAATGTGGGTTTCCCTGTGTCTTGGTTTGGAAAGACAGGTATCTGCCAGGGAAAGCTGGAGTTTCCTTTAGAATAGAGAATGTAAACTCTTTACCCCCTCCAAATTATAATTTTGCAATTCAGGGCTTTCAGGCAAAGATTTGGGCATAGGAGTAACAGTTCTTTACTAGGAATATTAACAATACAAATGTAGTAGAAAACAAAACCAACCAACCAACCAACCAACAATCCTGGAAAAACCCTGACAGAGTCAGAGCTACAACCTGACACCCTGTTGGTCAGGGTGTTGGAAGCAGTCTAAAGGTAAGTCCCCTTGGAGTGGCAGATGTGGTTCTGTTAGAGCAGAGATGATCCTGAGAGAAAAAGGGTCCAGTGATGGTGAGAAGGGTTCAGTCTTCCTCCGGGAATCCAGTGGAACCAGATCCCTGGTATTCCTGCGTCTCAGTTTTTATCCAGGTAGGAATGGTTGGCTCCTCCCACTGGGTGGAGCATCTCACAATGGGGATGATAGAATATGTTATGCCCTTAAGTGAGCTTTAATGGCCCATTAGCAGAAGATATCCCCCTGGAGGGAGGATGGGTGGTGAAAGAGATAAGAAACACTGCCCCACCTGGTTTGAACAGCTGGCCCATTATCAGAAGGCATCCACTCCCCTCCCCCAGAGTTACAAGAGATAAAGAAAAACATCTCCCCAGCTGCTTTCAGCAGATGAAATAGAATACACATTTTTGGTTCCATAACCCAAGACACCTTGCCTTCTCCCTCCTTCTGACCTCTCTCATGTTCAGTTTGCCTGGCTCTGACCCCAAAGGCTCAGGAGCCTTCCAAGCCCTCTGACCACGGGAGCTGGGCTGGGAGAAGGTTGGTCAGTGGTGAGGTGGGAGGGTGCAGGTGGGAGGATGGAGGGTGGAGTGGCAGCATGACTGCCATGGCATGGTGTCCTGGGAGTGACCACCTGGCCACCCCACACAGGCCTCAGAGTATTCTGTGAGTCTGTGACTGCATTAGGGGTCCTTGGAGGGGAGGGCAGCACAACAGCCCAAAGGAAGGGCTGGGGTCCTGCTGCTCTGCGTGGGGAGCAAGCACGGAAGGAGCTCTCATGTGCAGTGGAGAGTCTCTGGGGAAACAGGCATTCAGAGGTGTGTCTAGGGCTTGATGTCTCCCCCAGAAATCCTCCTGGGCAATTTGTCCATTCCCAGCCTGTCCCAATAATTCACGACAGCAAGATAAACACTTTGCAGGTAGAAGGGGAGCACAATCTCTCTTCTGTGGGGCTGACAAGCTATGACTGGAGAGAGACGATGTTTGTGGTGAAGAGCTTCCTGTAGCTACAGAGAGGTCAACAGGATGCTTACCAAAAATGAGATTCAGTTCATTGAATTAATGCAGTTGAAGCAGGGAGCACAGAATATACAAGTGAAGAGAGGACTAAAGCTTTTAAGCAACAAGCATTGTGATGCATTTAGATAGTATTCCCAAATCACTATACTTGATGTTTTTGCCAAAAGCTAAACCCCCTCCCAAACCCCAGAATACAAGAAAACCACATAAAAGAGACTATTTCTGACCAGAGTCATTGCCCAGCCACTATTCAGATTTTCCTGCACATTCACAAGAAATGTGACCTTTGCATGCTGCTGCTGGGGGTAGGCCTGGTCCTCAGAGGGATGGGAAAGTGTGTGAGTGCTGGATGAAAGCAAAAGGGAAGCAGCTCAGCCAGCAAAAACCCTGGAGGTGTTTCCAGTGCTTACTGCATTTGGAAGACCCAGCAAAACCATGCCTCCCCTCCTTTGCCTTCTGAAGGCAATTTTCAGCCTTCCCTTTTAACATAGGAACACAAAAATGCCTCACTGGGCCAGACTGTCATGCCCAGTGCTCAGCCTTAAGCAATTCAAGGAGAGAATGTGAGCCTGAACAAACACCCTCTGTGGCTCCTCTGCCTCCACCCATCCCACAACACCCTCACCTGTAGATGTGCTGAGGGTGATGAAGGGCACATCCCTGTCTGCTCCCTTCCTTTCATGTCTGTTTGCAGCCCTGTCAGCCATGACCATGCCTAATTCTTTTCAAGAAAAGGAAAGGAGCCATCTCAGCCTCAAACTCCCCTAGTTTATATTACATCCAGTAAGCTGTATTCCAAACTAGCCACTCCAAACATTCAGAGAGGGGGACAAGGTCAGGGAGTGCTCCAGGCTGAGGGCTGCCTTCACTTGGTGTCCACAGAGGACAACCTAACAGGATCCCTGTCACGATCAGGAGCTCTCAGGGGAGTGGAGGAACAAAGACAGCTACATTCCCCTCCACCTCTGTGTGTACATCTGTGTGCCCCTTTTGGGGAAAGCCTTTTCTTCCTTTTTTTTTTTTTTTTTAAATTTTGTGTTAGTCCTTTCTCTGCAGATGTACATGACAAGAGGCTTTTAACTGAATGGTTGGAAGTTTCTATTTGTCTGGGGGACTGTGAGATTTTCATTTCACTCATTAAATGAGTGAAATTTTCAGCCACTTGACTGACAAGAGTGTTTGGGGAGAAGGAAAGCCTTATATGCTGGAACAATTTGATGAATTTACCATCAGAATGACTAAGATGTAGATCCACACGTATGGGAACTCCTTTCTGGCTAATAAATAATGCTGTCTCACTTGCCCTACCAGGGCAATGGAAGAACTCATTAATTACTGAGTCTGCATAGCCTGGAAATCAGAAGATGTTGGTTAAATATTAACTCTTCTTACCTTGTAAAGCAAAAGGCTGTGTTTGGTTTGGAGTTGGTGTGGTTTTTTGGCAAAAGCACAACCAGGATTTTGTCCTGTGATGAGGCTATTCACACAGCTACTTGAGGCAGGTATAAATCATATGGACTGTGCATGGAACAGGAGAAATCTACTCTATGCAAAATTAATGTTGGGCTGGCCCAGCAGAAGCAGCACACGTAGCAAAGGTGAAGTGCACAGTCTTGGAGGGAAGCTGTGTGCCTGCCCACCTGGTAAATTTATGTCTTTCACCTCTAGGACTTCAATTCATGCACAGTGTGAGGCTGTAAGTGAAATGAATTTATTGATGCCAGTTCATTCCCTAATGGGTAACAGTTCATGTCACAAAATCAGCACAGATAATTTGTCATGATTGGAAGACTCTTATAACGAGAGGCTCCAGTGTGCAGGGGTATGGAGGAATTAGTTGCTGGCCCCTGGGAGAGATGGCAGAGCTTGATAGAGAAGCCCATGCTCCAACAGAGGAAACAGAGGTAATAACTAACCCTCCCTCCCAGCCCCTCACCCCCTTGTGAACTGCGTCAGAGAAAGTTCCTGTGCTGCAAGTTCAACAGTAATGAAAAACAGGCCTCCCTCATACTATACCTCATCCTAGGATGGGAATGAGATGCAGTGGTTATGTTAGATCAACACTGAAGTCAGTGGGAAAACAACACCAGCAGAGCAAAACAGAGGCAACAGACTGTGTTTGCAGCTGTGCCAAGAGGGAAACGTCACCTAATGACCCCTCAGGGTTTACTGCAGGGGAGATCCTGCTGACATCTCTGCTGGGGCTTGACACTGTTCCAGGCAGGACTCTCTGTCTCCCAGCTTAGCCTGGGGAAACTGGTCTCTCACTCCCCTCTTTGGCCTCCCTTTCCATCCCTGGGGACAAAGCAGCCAGGAGATGCTGACGCATGCTGCAGACTCTCGAACGGGGGAATGCCTCAGAGCTGCCTTCAAGTGTTTCCCCTCAACTCAAATCCTCAAAATCCACCAACTGATCTGTATCAAACTGCCTGGGAGTGCCTGCGAGCAGCATTTTGGATCACTGCCTGTGAAAACTCCTTGTTCTGTCTAGGACACAATGGTCACACTGGTGTCACTGCTCACACAGGCTGGAGGTGGATCTGCCAGGAGAAGTGGGGCAGCACGAGGACAATCACACCAAGCTAAGATCCTTGGAGAGCTTGAACTGGGACAGCCCAGATCTCATCACAGACTCTCTTGTGCCTCTTCCCAACCTGTGCAGAGCCATGTGGTTGTGAGCACGTGTGCCCTAGAGCCAGGGTGGCCAGGGTGATCCTGCATGGCACTGCCTGGCAGAGGCAGGGCAGGCATCTGTGACATCAGGGTGCTCTTTGTATCCCACTGACTGTTCAGTTCCCAGCCCAGTGAGTGACCTTTTGAAGTGGTCACTCTGGTAAAGATGCAGTAGAAAAAAAAGGAAAAAAAGGTAAAGGATCATTAGGTACCTGATCAACTGATTTTCTGAAAAGTTAGAAGGTGCTAGGAAGGAAAGAGTGAAATGCACATTCCACCCACTGCCACCTTACATCTCTGACTCCAGTGCTCTGCTTGATCCAAGGAGGAGAATCATTACAGGAGGAGAAAAAAATCCTGTAAGATACCCAGTCTCCTCTTATTCATAGAAGAGATGACTAAGAGAAGAGAAACTGCTCTTCCCGTGCCCTGGGAAATTCTGTATCCAAAAATGAAGGAAACAATGAAATAAAAAACCCAGCCAAGGAAACAAGCCTCAACCAAATTTTTGCTTCCAAAAGAGAAGGAAAATATATAAAGATAGAAATCTGTGTCTCTACTGCCAGGCTGGAGTAGGAATTCCCTGAGACTTCACAGAGTAGGCTGGCTGGCTGCTGCTCTCTCCAGAGCACTTCCAGGGCTCAAAGGCTGGCCAGGAGGTCCAGCAGCCAGGAAGCCCTGGGAAGTCCCTCCACCAAGGAGCCAGGAGACTGGGGCTTGGCAGACTCTGTTCCCTGCCTGCCATCTCCCCACCAGCCTGCCAGGTGGGCTGCTGGGCGGGGAGGTAGGGAAGCTTTCAAAAATTGCTTGGCAAGGAGGATGTCATTCTGCATCTGCCTGGTTTCTGGGAGGATCTCATCAGAGCTGACACGTTTCCAGTGTGTTTCCATGCCAGTGTATTAGATTTTGCAACGCCAGAGGAGCATGCCAGAAAATTGCTGACCGGCTGTACTGTGCACACTGAGAGCCAGCAGCTCTCAGCTGCAGCCCCCTCCATCTGCCCAGAGAAACCTGGGGGGAAAACTCACCCACCCCGACAGCAAAGCTCCCACAGCACTCAGCACTGGCTTCTTCAGGTGTGGGCAGGACAGTGCTGGGGATTTTGGGAAGCTTTAGCACTGGCTTCTTCAGGTGTGGGCAGCACAGTGCTGGGGATTTTGGAAACCTTCAGCACTGACTTCTTCAGGTGTGATCAGGACAGTGCTGGGGATTTTGGGAAACCTTTAGCACTGACTTCTTCAGGTGTGGGCAGCGCAGTGCTGGGGATTTTGGGAAGCCAGTCACAGCCTCAGAATGATGCACTCTGAGCCACTGTGTGCAGGGCTGGCTGTTGGGCTTTACTTTATGCCTGCTCCTCTAGATAAGCCCTGGGCCTGACTGTTGACCCAGGTTCATTTCCAAGCCCTCCCCTATCAATCAGACATGCACATATACTGTTCCAGTAATGAATCAAGCTGCCTCGTTCTTGGCCTCAATCAATCAAGCAAGACTGTGTGCCACACAAACATTCATCTAGGCTGGAAATAACAGGTAAGAACAGCCCCAAGCACAGCCTGTGGGGAGCAACTCCCCATTGCAGCAGCTCATCAGGGAGGAGAAATTTTTTGGTGTGTCAGAGGCGTGAGGCAGCAATTAAAGATGGCGAGAAAAATTATCCAAACTCAAGTATTTTCTGATAAAAATGTGTGAAGAGAAATGTAATGCTATTGGCACGGAAAATTCAGAAGGCATAAAAAGCTCACTCTGTGGAATTCCACCCAGTTATAGAAAAGCAGGAACTCATGTTCTGCTTTTAAGCCTGTTTGAGAAAACTGAACTGTCAGAGTTAACCAGGGCATCTTCAAGCCAAGAGCTGGAAATGGGCTGCCCAGATAATCCGTGTGACCACAAATTTTGCTAAGGTTTCTTAAAGATATGGGGGAAAAAGAGCTGTGCAGCCAGAGCAGAGGTGTTCCCTGCTCCTGGAACGTGTCAGGGTGATGAGCCACCATGTAACCTGACAAAGACTGATCTACAAGATACAGCAGAAAATCCTTATTAGGCACCAGCCTGCTTATCAAGCAACTCAACAAGCTCTCCTGAATCACTGCATGGAAACTTAGCAGAAAATCTTTGTGAAGGTGGCTTTTCTCTCCCAGCTGTGCTGAGCTGACCATTCAGGATGCAAAAAAAAAAAAAAAAAAAAAAAAAAAAAAAAAGCAAGCTGCACTCAGTGCTTGCTTCAGACCCAACCCAACCCATCTTTATCAGCTCCTTCCAGATGTTCTTGCAGCTGTATCACTTTGCCATCGCCTCAATTCGATGTGGCACCAAGGCAAATTAAGGGCTACATTTTTGTAGGCCTTGGTGATGCTCTGTGCTCTGTCTACTCCAGCTCGCTTCTCAGCCTGTTTTTTACACACTGGTGTCTTCAATTACTTTTCCAAATGAAAGGGAGTCATGGTACTTTAATTAAACATTTAATTGAAGGGAGAGAAAAAAAAAAAAAGAAAAAAAAAAGAGGGAGGCAGCTGATGTTTGCCAACGAGGAAAGGATAACGGTGAGAGATTGCTGCTTCTGAATGAAACCTCACAATGCTGCTCTCTGCAGCAAGAGGCACCCTGGGCTGGGGCTCATGTATCAAAGTACAACTCAGCTCCTATTCAATTAATGTGTCTGTTTCAACGGGAAGCTTTTGTAAAGCATTGTTGGAAATGGTTTCTAATTTTCCCTTCAGTTTTTGGCTGGTTTAATTAAACTTACGCCCCTTGAACCCTTGTGTCTCTCCAAAAGCAGGCTGGTTATTGACCTAGGGGAGTTTTTTTAATAATTTCTATGTTTCCCTGGCCACCTTCAGTGAATTAGTGAATCTATTATTTTTTTTTTTTTTTTAAGGGTCATCCAATACTGAGGTGATTCTGCTCCCTGCCCCTCCAAGAGCTGGCAAAACATGTCTCATCTCTCCTTTTCTGCAGCAGCCTGAGAACTGCAACTCTCCAGGCTGGAGTTTTCCCCAGATAAAGAAGCCATGCAAGCCAGTGCCTCCACAGCAGAAGCAGGATGTCCTGGCACTCCTTGCCCCTTTGCCTGGGGGTAGGATAGACTGTGAGAACAAACCCACTCACTTGTATAAAGGTTCATGGGAGTGGATCCTCATGAACTTGGGCACAAGTTTGTTTTGGGAGTGAGTGACCTAAAGAGGTCTGGTTTTCCATCAGTTTGGGTCTCAAGAGCGAGCAAAACCCTGTGGATTTGTTAATGTCTGTGGCAGATGGAATCATACAGCGGCCTCTCCCTCACTGCAGAATTTGCAAAGTCTCTCTCCAGTTGCCTGGTCCAAAAAGGCTCAGAGACCTAATTATATTTGGGACATCTCTCTCTCAAGTTCAGTGGAAATCTGCTAATAGGCTCTGAAATGACGGGAAGGTTGAACGAACTAACAGAGAATTGCAGGAAGCTCCCCTCCTTTGGAAAGCAGGCTAAAAATGAGGTTGAAGGCTGGGTCATCTGTCTGCCATCCCTGCCACCCCCACGTTATTTACCTGTGGGCCTGAATGGATAAAACACAGGACCCATATTCCTCTGACGCTGTCACTGCAGGCAGCGATTACCTTTGAAATTTAGGCTCTGCCTGCGTGTTGGAGGATGAGAACATTCACACATGTCAAAACACAAAAGGAGGCTTACACAAAGGAAACATCCCGCGGCAGAGCATTGCCGCTGCACAGTCATCCTCCTTGTCACCGAGAAAGCAGGGGGTGAGGGAAGGCAAAACTGGGCCACTCCAGCAGCAGTGACTCAGGGAGGAAAGAATACAAGCCTGAGATCAGAAAACAGGGAGTGAGTCTGACGAGCAGGGTTGCCTACCCTGCTCTCTTCTCCAAATGCTCTGAAAAAACAGCAGGACAAAAAGTGTTCCTTGCGGTACAGCTGACAAAAAACGCAAGGAGAAAACATTCTTGTCTGCTCACAAAGGACTGTGGAGGCTTGCTCCTGTCTAGGGCACAAAAATGGTCCCATTCAGAGCTGAAACTTTGTTGTTAGAGGCTCTGTAGTGGAAAAGCAGTGGAAGTGCATCAACCTGCTGGATTTCCCACCCCCAGCAGGCAGGAGAGCTGCTCACAGCCGGGAGCTAAACACGGTTTCTGCTCCTCATCGTGACTGTGCTGTGGATTAGATGCAGATTAACCCAGCGACCTGCCATCCACTCTCATCCATGCTTAAGAATATAAGCAAAGGAAAGCTGATGATTAGGGAAAAGAACAGGTGAAGTTCAGCTCAAAGTTCAATGTCATTGAAAAAAAAAAAAAAAAGAATGCCAAAAGCAGAGTGGGCTGGTTTTAGTGTCCACAAGCATATGCAGAGCCCACAATGGCTCGGTCATCCTCCCGAGGATTCAGATGAGAGCAATAAAAGAGGGCTCCAGCCTAGACTAAGATTCCCAGCATGGGAATTCCTATGGTCTGGCTTTGGTTCCATCACCAGCTGGCTCAGGGACAAGCCACACCACTCCTCTTGTCATACTTCCTTTTAGCCACTTCTGAAGTGAAGATACCGAAACATCCCCACCACATGGGGATGTTCCCTGCTTGTGCTGTTTGCTCTGAGTGATTTGGGATTTACATATGCAAAGTGCAGCAGGGAATTAGGAGTAAGCATCAACCAACCCAGCTTTCACAACCTCGCCTCAGTGTTACGTAGGAGGAGGAGAGGGATGGGAGACAGGCTTGATTTTATCAAGATAGGAATAAACTTAATTTCTAGGTCTGTTTCTAATAAAATAAAGGCAATTCTCTCTGGCTTGTAACACCTTAATAATCACTGTAGTTGTGACACAGAATCAATCATGCTTTTATTCTGTACTCCTTTTTAGGTTAGGAAAAGCAAGTCTGTTCGAGCAACCCTTAGAATGAAATCCTTTGATATTTGTTTTTGTGTTTTCAGGTAACAGAATTCATACTGGCCTAAGAATTTACTCTGTGCACACACCTTATCCATACCTGAGGAAGACCCAGAGCAGGTGGGGAAAGCATGATGACACAAGATTCCCTGCCTGATGCAGGGCAAAGGGGTTGTCCAGCCTGCTGCTGCTTTCCATATGAATGGATTTTATCCGGGCATTGCTGTTGTTGTTGCTGTTGTTGTTGTTACTATTATTCAGAGAAGGGCAGGAGTGTAGCAGCCTGGGTGCACCAGAGCCCTGTGTCTCTGTGGTGGTGTTTCTGTTTGGGAGGGCAGCAGTCAGGTTGTACACCAAGAGCAACCTGGATGTTTATTTTATCTTTCTTTTAGGGCAGTTGCAGAATATGGCACACTAGAATACAGGTTGCAATGTATCCTCTCCCTTGCTTTAAGACACCATTCAGTTAACAAGCAGTTCTGTGAACATTGGCACTGAAAGGAGCAAAATGCAGGGACAGCTGAGAGATGAGGAGTTTCTCCCTTGGTTTGGGAAGGTGCTGTCCCTGGTGGGAGATCTCCAGTGTCCAGCAGTGGCTGAGCACATTCTGCAGCACGGCATCCTGACCAGTGGCAGCTCTCTTCTCTTCACAATTCCCTATTTTCACAGACCTGTAGGAGCTGAATCACCTAAGCAATCTTTCTGTGCTTTTGCATTTTGTTGGCTTTGGCCGGAGGGTTTCAAAAGTTATTACAGGGAGAATCACACACACGGTGTGCTCACATAAGCCTTTAAAAATCCTGCTGCTGCTATACTTATTACCATGGATAGTCCCCTTAGCTGAAAAATGAGTCATAATTGTAGAAAACAGCGCAGAATTTGAACCTAAGCCATTAATGCTAATGTAATATATGGTGAGAAAATACTATTAACATTTGGATGGATGAGTTACAATACTCTGATTGCTGCACATTTGCATTCCTTAGCTTCTGTGTGATTACAACCTCAGCTTTGAAGCTGTGCTACCACAAAGACCTCTTGCGCTGCTTCGATTTGTTTGCTTGGTCTGTGCATATTCAGAGCCAGTGCTGGTTTGCTGTATTAATAATATTGATTGCACAATGATTCCTGCCGTGCCCAACCCAGGCGACGGAGAGGGAGGACAGATGATCCTACAGGGGTGAATTCCCTCTTAGGAAGGGGAGTTTCAGGGATTTATGGAGCACTCACCTCGCTGAACTGTGGCTGTTTAATGGCTCTTTAAAGGCTCACGTCCACGGTAGTGTCCCGACTTCCAGGACGTTCAGCGGAGAGAGAGCAAAGTACCTCTAGAGGGCAATTCATCCCATGGATTGCAGCCGCCTCCGGCGCAGCAGGCTCGGTTTGCCGGAGTTCTGGGCTGTCCCTCGCTTGTGGTAGGTGGCAGGGCAAGCCCAGGCAAGGTGGGAGACCTCTCCCAAAGCCACCGCAGCGGCAGCTTGGGTTGCAAGAGACCTTAAAGGTCATCTGTTGTCTGGGTTTTTGCCGTTCTCCTCTGTCCCCTTTAAGGAGTTTGTAAAAGTCTTGTTTTTAGCCTTCTGCGTTTTGGAGGCAGATACACTTTCGTATAAACAAGCTACTTGTTATTGTAAAATCTAGCGATGTTTACATTCTTTTCATAAGGAGGAGACTGTAGATAGACTGTTGGGTTGTCCAGTGTGGTTGGAGAAGAAGATTTTCTTCCTTCAATCCATGATCACTGCTGGAGTTGGATAAATGTTGATTCTGTAAATAAACCTCTCTCTTTTCCGCCTGGGACATCACAAGGTGTGGGTGTGAGTTCTTTATGTCGAGAGCAACAATCATCTTGTTCCAACCCCCTGCCATGGGTAGGGGCACCTCTCACTAGGGAGGGGGCTCAGAGCCCCATCCAACCTGGCCTTGAACAGATCATGTCATAAACCTAACTATAAATTAAGATATCTAAACTTTCACAAAAACTCAATAATAGGCAACAATGTAGTAGCTGTATTTTAGATTACTGGACTCTGGATCTGAGTTTGGAGCTGCCTGGAGCCAAAGAGCCAAACCACCCAAGGTGAGCGGCCTGGCTGTGGGTGCTCAGGCTGCATTTCTCTCCACTCAGTCAGCAAAAACGCTTCTGCCCACTCACCAGTGTTTTCCTCCAGGTTTTTCCCTATGAAGAATTTTCTTGTGCCTTTTCCATCAGCGTGAGGAGCGGGAGGGTTCCCTTGGTGCTGCTGTGCTGCTTTCTTGGGGACATGGGCTGAGAAAGTTTTGTTCCCAAGCTCTCTAACTGCGAGCAGCAACAGTGTCAAAGGTAGCAAGATAGATCTACCTACCAAAATAATCGTGGTCTTTCTGGTGCTCTTTGTGTGACAAAAACATAAGAGGACATCGGATGGACAAGTGGTAAGGCCAGAGATTATGCCCAAATGTGAAAGATCTGGCAATCTCTGCACTATTTATTGGGTAGGACCTAGAAAACAGCAAGCTAAGTTATAAACCCTTTGAACATCTTGAGGACTCCCTACTCCACAGCTCTGATGAAATCTACCACTTCCTACATTCTGCATGTGGCTTACAAATTTTCCCTATGTTTTTGCAATTCCAGCCAGCCTGGAGGGTCAAGTTCTGCTCCCTCTTAGAAACTGAGAACAACAACTCTGAGAGGTAGAGAAGTGGAAAAGAGAAAGAGTGGCTGACTAAAAACCCCCTGGGCTGTACCTGTGCCCGCAGGACATGGGCAGGGTTAACTCTAATTGCCATAGTGGGGCTGCAAGGTGGGGCCCTGCTCACCAGCAGTTTTGGAAAGCAAAATAAACTGTGTTGACAGGCTGAAAACAAAGTCAGAGTACACTGTGGCTTTGCAGAGAAGGGAGCTTTCTGCCCATGCAGTGCAAAGCACATAGGTGCCAAGCCTCACACAGGGAAAGCTGAAGGCACTATCATGATGCTGGTCTGCCCCAGCCTTGGACCTGACCAGGGGAAAATGTTACTTTTGGTTAGTACATAGAAATGTGTGTGTGAGGAGAGGAGGGAGGGAGGAGACAATTCTGTAACCAGTATCTGTATTGCAGTTTCAAATTAATGGCAAGTTGTCTTAATCGTGGGACAGGTGTTCCTTTTTATTCTCATTCCTGCAGCAGAATAAACGAACGAAATAAAAAATGAGGAAGAACTTCAGCCTTCACGTAATGAATATTGTGGACACAGCCTCCTGTAAATTACATTCTGGACGCCCAACAGGTAAAGCCTCATATATTACTGGGATACTCACGTGTCTTTTCAAGGCTCTCCTACAGCAGAACCCTGAAAAGTCAGCACACCTTCTGCAGGTTGGAGGGAGTCTGATGGAGGAGGAAGAACAGCGGAGTCATTAGGGAATATCATTAGAGGCTTAAGAGCTAATGATCCAAAGCACATTGACATTAATGTGACTCCTTTTTTTGGACTTGAGGCACCAGGGCATGTGAATCCTTGCTTGTGATATTTAACATGTCCGGTTTTTGTGCAGGATTATCTGTTTTGGAACAGGAAAGGGTTTTTTTCTCCTCCGTAGAGTAAAAAGCAAACAAATAATCCCCTTGTGCTGAACAAATCAAGTCCTAGCACTGGAGACAAGATTTATTAGAATTGCTCCCATCATAAAATCTGCTGCTTTGTTTTTTTTCCTATGTTTATAAAGGCAGTAAGCAGTCCTATTAAAATTAATAGAAATACTCACAGCCACATAATTAAACCTTGCCTGCCTGGCCAGAAGAAGGAAAAGCCAAGGCCAAGGATGCTTTAACTTTTTCACTATGCTTTTCCTTCTGTCACAATAAAGCCACAAAATGCTATTGTTGGGGCCTAGCTTGAAAATCAAAATATTCTCCTTGGGGGACAGTGTTTCAACCCCCAGAGGGGAGAAGGGTTGAGGAAACAGCTGGAGTCTCACTGAACAGGGACGTGCAGGGATTCCTGTGAGGGACTCAGTGCCTTGTAGCTCCATGTTAAGATTTACTCTTTGCTTGAAGGAACAGTCCCTGTGCATTCATTTTGACCTGATAATGGCTGTGTAACAATCCGGGATACTGCTTATTTACGTTGCTCCCTGACAGCTTAAAAATTCATTAATGTCTCAGCAATAAATTCTGAGCAGAAGAGATGAAAAACGGGGGGCACCAGCTAATGAATTATCAGGCAAATACTCTGGAAGGAGGGTCCGAGCTCCTTTTCCTGTGGCTGAATGGAAAGGGGCTGGGGTTTTGAGTTTCATTTTTTTATTTCTGTTTTTCTGCAGAAGGTGGGAGTAGCGGAGGCAACCTCCCCATCTGGCACACACAGCCCATATGGCAGCCACACGATCTGCTCCCCTGCATTTCAGAGCCTTCTGAACTGGAAGGGCAGCCCTGTCTGAAACCCAGCACGGGCTACAAGAGTAACTTCCAATTCCCATCCTGTTCCCCCTCCCTCCCGAGCAACTCATTTACCAGTGACAATTTACATACGGTGGTTTTACAGTGTGGACTAGGATGCCCCAGGGACTGATTTAAGACTCACAAATCCATTTCAGAGCCTTTGTGCTGAGAAGACGGTGTGGCAGATTCAATATTCAGCTGTGCTCATCTAAATCCAGAGGTGATTTGGGGGAACAAAACCCTCCAGATTTACTTTGGTGCAAGACAGAAAAATAAAGACACCTGCTTGGACTCACAGCCACTGTACCTCAGTGAAAAATACCTTGCACACAAAATTCACAGTACTTTTTAGCTAAGGATAGATGACAAGCCTGCCACTATATATGCAAATATTGCAGAATGCAGGAGATCAAGCAACAAACATATTTTTTACTGCTAAGTTACCTTTCCCTTCTCAAAAAGTGGCAAATTTAGAAAAAAATGAAAGCTGGACCAAATTTTGTCCTTGTAATTTCCATGATGAAGTTATGTCAGGTATTTTCCCAAACAGTTCTTTGCTGTGGATTGCATGCATGGATGAATGATCCCCACATAAGCCACATTCATTTTTAAATTTACTGAAAGGTGAAACAGCTCAGAAAACACTGACAATGCAAAACTAAGAATCTTACTGAAAGAAAAGAGTTTATTAAAATTATGGAACTCTTTTTAGTCTTAGTTACATGGAAATAGTGAAAAGGTGGACTGGGAAAGACCTTTCTCAATACACCCTTCCCAGAATTACTGTGCCAGAGAGGACCTAAACCATCATCCTGTTTGAGGCTGAGACAGCTGAGAGAGGGGAAGAGAATTCCTTGTTTCTATCACTTTCTAACAGGCAATTAAATTTATTTAAACCTTGACAATTAATTTTATTTAACTCTGATTTCTTTTTGCTATATAGGAATATGAAACTGTGCCCTGATAATAATAAGTGAGGGGAAAAAAATTGAAATTATCATGATGAGCACATTCATTTTCATGAATACAATTGTTTCAATTTGAGTCTCAAAATGAAAATGAGAGGAAATTTAGATTTCTTTCAGCCATACTCTTCTCTATACCCCAGTGCTGCTGGAGATGCTGTGGATATTTCATGAGCCACCCATGCAAGGGAAGGTGTCCCTATTTTGATTGGGAAGCAGCTTGAGAAATTTTCTGAGGTAGTAATAGTGGGAAAAAAATAATGAATATTGAAACTGTGGGGCTTCCAACTTCCACTGTGCAGAACAGAACCTCTTCAAAGAGCTAAATGGCCCAATAATTATTTGGGGGCTGCCACTGCTGTTGGTAGCAGCTACAGCACTTCCCCTGCTGCTGGCAGTGCTGGGGGCAGCAAATGTCACTGAAAGTCTCCAGCCCAAGATCCATGGTTTTGCCAGGAATCCTACATGCAGGTGAACAAAACCTGTGCTTCTGACACCTCTCCCTCTCTCATTTGAGTGCTGGTCTTGTCACACAGTGTTCAAGGAGTAAACCTGTGCAAGGAGGAGACCCCAGCTGTGATGGAGCAGGCAGTGGTTGGGCTGTAGGGAAAGGATGATCTGCAGGTGTGGGACAAATTGATCACCTCCCTTGGCACCAAGCAGTTACTTACAGCCAGGTGGAGGACTCTCAGCTTTCCCATGAGGCTATTTAGTCTTTTATCAGTTAATAAGATATTAATTTTTTCTTTTGGGTGCATGGCAAGAGTATGTTCTATATGTGTTTGTGTGTCTGTGTGTGTGTGTGTTTTAAAGACAATACTCAGAAGCTCATAGTGCAAAGGGAAATGTGCACCTCTATCCATGAGAGACTGCTCTGGAGCAGGAAGGCCTGAGGCAGTTTCACATGCAGAAGGTCACATCAGTTTTTCTCCAGCATCCCTTGTACTCAGACAGGCAAAATTCTGACAAGGGGCTTCCAGATTTAAAGCTGCTCTGCACTCACTTTTGGTGCTTTCTGAAAAGTTGCAGCCTGGAATAATCCTGAAATAGCAAACCTTCCAGCAAACCCTTCTACAGTCCTAAGCCAAACACCCAGACTTCAGTTGAATTCTCTGAGCTTTCTGGGCTTTGTGGAAAAGTTTCATTCAGTTCATGTGACTCACTCTTCCTCCTGTTGGGATAATGGAAAAGATAAACCTACCCTTGGATGTCAAGAAACCACAATCACCAAACACACAAAGAACAGAAATTATTAAATAGGGGAATGTTTTAAAATTTTTCTCTTTCAGATTAAAAACCCCTACCCAACCAAGTACTTTCAGCAAATGTTTTCTAACAAAATTGCATCTGGAGAATTCTGCCCTTTTCATTTTGCAGGCTGATCAGATTCTGTACACATGTTGGACTCTTCCCATGGATTCAAGCCTCCATCTGAGATTGGCCTATCACTCATGGAAACACAATCCTATTCCCCCTAGAACGGGGCAGCACAGAGAGCTTGGTGTGACCAGCCTGCAGCAGGAAAACAGGAAGACCAGCTGCTCCAGCAGTTCAAAATTAGTTTACATTAGTTCTTCCATTGCTGCTGTGTAATGGCCTGATTTGACAAACACAAAATCTCTGAGTCAGTGGAAAGCCAAAATGAAAAGCCATTTTCCGTAGCTCTGCTATGTACTTAACAAGGTTATATAACCAGTCCTTACTGAGCTCTTAAACTAGCCATTAAGGGGGTTTTTTTGCCTAAAAAGGGGTAAAGAGATGTGATGAGTCATCCAGTCTTCCTCCAAATCTTTGTGACAGTTAAAATTGCATAGAAGCCAGGATGACATCAGAAAACTGTTTCTACTGATGACTGGCCACAGCCAGTTGTGATTCCCCCTCTTTTCTGCAGAAATTTTCCAATTACTCAGTTCAGTAGTGCTCCAATGGCTTTGGAAACAAAATTGTTCCCCTCTGAATGTGCTTTTGCTCTGTCTCCTGTGAGGGGACACACATTACCTCTTACACTTTGGGGGCCTCAGACCACACTCAAAAAACCTCAAAATCAAAAAAAAAGAGAAACACCCCAACCTCACATGAACCTCATTTATCTCATGAGCTTTTCAGAGCAACTCTTGAGGGTCCTTGCCCTGTGCCTACCCGAACTGGGCCTGGCTTCTTTCAACTCTTAACAAATAAAATGTGTTTAGTAACAGTTTCACTGAAGCCATCCAAACAAAGAACTCCACCTTATCCCTGAATAAAGCGCCAGAACAGGATCCAGGAGGCCTTCTCTCTGTCCCACTCTGCTGGAAAGAGCACACAGCCTTGGTGCAGAACAGGGATGTGTCTCTCAGGCATTCCCCACCACAGTGTCTGCTGCAATCCAGGGGGCTTCCCCTCTCTCACCCCATCTTCAAGTGGTCATCTGAGAGAGGCAGGGGCAGAAAAATGCTGAATGTTGTCCATCACCTTAGTACAGCAAAATATTGCAGTCTACATAGCTGGAGGCTTGTCCTTCTGCACAGAGCCCAGCAGGAACAACTTATGTCAGCCACAACCCAGCTTGTCATTCACACAAGCTACCAGGAAGCTCAGATCTCTGAGAGAAGGCTGGGGCTGACTTACCCTCTGCTCTTGGGAAGGTCTTGCTAAGTGTCTTGAATTCAAGACAGTCCACACAGGAAATTTGTTTCACTGTGAATCATGTGTGTTCTGACCTATTTGCCCCCACGTTTCCAGAGGATGGGACAGTCCTGTGGAATTCTCTGGGATTTGACAGAGCCCTTCACCTACACTGCAGTGCTGAGGACAAGGAGGCTGAGAGCTGAGGTCTCTTAAGCCCCATTCCCTTTCCTCGAAAAGATTCCAAACTATCTTTGGAGGCTTTCAGCTAGCTACATCCCTTCTGTGGCAAAACTGGGAGGGGATGATCTGGCTTCGTGCACTTTTTAAAAAGCTTGAGAAGTAAGAGCATTAGCTTCTCCACGCTGGCTAAAAAAAGGCTTGCTAAACCCGTTGAAACCAATTGAGGAGCAGAGCAGAGTTAATCCTGGAAAACGCTCACGGTAGCTCAGTGACGCACAGCCATGCAAAGGCAGAACAGAGTTGCAAGGGATCTGCTCACAGAGGGCTGGGAGAAGTTGCAGCTGGATTTCGGGGTGGGGATCAGCCCTCAGTGTTGCCTGAGTGGAAATGGAGGCTCCTGCTATGGAACTTCTCCCGCTGCCTCTTTTAACATTTTGCTCTTCTTCGTGTAAGGTTTTCTCGGTTGGGAATTTCTGACATTTTTCCATCTGCCTTCTGAGTTCAGGCTCATGGAGAATAGGCATGAAGTACAGCCATAAAAGCTTTCTCCTTTGAAAGGACCGTGTGTTCCAGCCTCTACCTGGAAGAAAACATTTCAGAATGCATTATCACCATTCACATTGTGCAGTGGTACAAGCAGCAGCTGTGTACTCGAAACAGGACCAAGGTCCCCTTGTCCCAGACACTGCACTTCCAGGGAATGAGAGGCAATCTCCATTTTCAGTGTTACAATCTGAACATCAGAAAATGTATTTATACTTGTAATGGCATTCTGTTGGATTAAACATATTGGTGCCAAGCATCTCCCCTTCATTTAAGGTGCGAGAAGCCATCAGCTCTTTTATTAAATTAACTTGCTGAAGCAATAGCACTCTCCACCCAAACCATGGGCTCATGTCAAAATGAAATGTATGGAGCTTATAAGCTCCAAATGAAAATGTATGGAGCTTACAAGGAGCCTCAGTTGCAAGGAAGGATGGAGTGTGCTGGGTGTTGTTTTAAGTCTGTGGCTCTATGTACACAAATGTATGAGAGAATGAAAAAGGTACAAATACAGAGAGAGAGAGGAAAAAAAAGAAAGAAACAGAAAGAAAACCTCAGAGATGGGCATAGAACTGCTGATGGTAGCACTCTGAGAAATATCTGAGAGAATTGATGCTTAGAGTCTGAAAAGGGCTTGGAAGTTTGGCAAAGAACAGACTGTTGTGTGATTCCCCTGGGAACACAGAGTTTGTGTGGTCCCTCTAAAGGAACTGCATCCAGGAAAAAAACTGTCTTTAATTCTTTTAACTGAATCACCACAAAGCTTTGCTACTAGCTTGAGTTTAAAAGAAATTAGAAATCTTAGAATAGAAATCTACCACTTTTGCTCATTTTTAGCCTACTTGTCTTCCAACAACAAGTTCCAAGCAGGCAAATTAAAGTGTCTGCAATGGAAATTATCTTCTAAAAATTGCACTGCTCCAATAACAATCAGAAATCTTGCATGTGACACGATGTAGCCTATCAAAACTGCGCCATATAACTCAAATTTCAAATTCCAAATAACTTATCACGCCTCTGTTTGGTTTTGGTTTCTTTCAATTAGTTTCTGTTGCTTTTCTGTAGAAGGATGACAGACAGTTAAAGCCCACAAGAATCAAGCAAACATTATCCTCCTTATACAAACATCACTGAAATCCTCCGATGCTGTTTGTTCGTTGACATGGTTTCCGTAGGGGCCACTCCCTCAAGTCCTTGTTTAATTTTCAAATTTGCCCTGGAACCAAATTTTTCAATTATGCTTTGGCCACATGAGATTCTGCCAAGGCAGCTTAAAGGCAGAATCTCCAGGCTCCAAGGTGGTAAGACACGAGGTGTCCTCCTTAGGGCATCAGATCCCCATCCCAGCTCTCCACAGGTAATCAGGAGGATGATGACTCCACAGTTCAGCCAGCAGAGCTCTTAAGGATCTCAGTTATCCTCCTGACAAACTCAGAGGTGTCAAGCACTGCTTCATATGTCACTTTGCCATAAATACAATAACCTAAGTAATCACAAACTGGCATTAACTCTCCACCAGACTGATGGCTTAAAAAAATTTGGAGTTCTGGGGAGTTTTTTGAAAGAGACCTCCCCCCTTTTGCTGCTGTTTTCCCTTTGTGGTTTGGGCACAAGAGCTGGGAAGGCAGGATAGGCTTGGCTCTTTCTACCTGCAGCATCATGAGTAGCACAGACCCTGTAACATGGGTCCAGGGAAAGTCACCTGGGTGTGCATGACAATGTTCTCAGCTGGCCAGGAGGTTTCTTTTGGCTCATTTCCAGGAAAAGGCAAAATCTAGCAATAAAATGAGTATCTGATCAATAGCTGTATGTGCTAGTCAGATGAGTTTTAAACACTATGGCCTCCACTCTTCTCCTTCCTCTGCTGTAAATACAAACAAGCTTCCCTGCAACCATAGAGTGTTTGCTGAAAAAAAACCCCAACATACAAACATTCTATCAAAATGGGAAATCACATCTATTTTTCCCCAGATTAATGGCCATGTGTGTCCCTTCCCCCCTGTGACAACGAGCTGATTTGATAGACATCTTCTAGCCTGTGTCATTCTCCTGTCGTGTTCTTCACATAGTGAGATTTCTTCTACTTCTTCTCCATGCTGTGCCACTCTCTAATATGATGACAAGGCAAAGTGTGGAACTGGGTGAGAAAAAATCCTGAGGCTGTATTCATTAACATGGAGAAAAGATTCAAAATAGCCTTGTTTCTTGGAAGGTTTGAGAGAAAAAAAAAGAAAAAAAAAAGAAAAAAGAAAAAAGCTGAGAAACATCAATAGCTACTTATTCTCTTATTTTAAATCAGATCTGATCCATCAGTCAAGACCAGCTAAGCTGAGAACTTCAAGTGGCCACAGGACTACAGTTCACAGACTCTTTTTGCTGCCATCCTTGTCCCTGAGTTGAAGAGCTCATTTTCCTGAGGGAGACAAAGTGGAAATTCCTCTAGGAGGCACAGAGGTTTTCCTCTACCTCCCAAAGGAAGAAATATTCATGAGCAGCATTAGCAGGGCTGATACTGCAAAACTGGCACACAGCAGTGGGTTTTTTCCCCCCACCTGTGTTATGTGATGCCACTTGAGACTTGAGAGCTCGGATACAGCCCTGCCCCTTCCCAAGGAGCTCCCCTGCCGTGGCTGGCCTGTACTTTAGGATGCAGGCAGGTTTGGGCTGTCCTCTCCTGCCCAGGAAGGCATCCCCCAGCCCCCAGCCCTCTGCTGAGCTCTTGGTGAGTGACTCACTTCAGTGGTGAGTGACTTTTCCTCAAGCACAAGAAGCTTGGAATGGCACGGGTCCTGCTGGTGCAGTCAGAGGCTTTTCTTAATTACTCCTACATATTCCCTTGGAAAAGCTGCAGCATGCTGGCAAGGCACCTCCTGCATTCCCAGGCTAGCCAGAGGCTAGCCAGAACACACAAACCCAGGAACATGACCAGCATGCCTAACATGAATGAATTCACTCCAGACTCTGCATACTAATTAGAAGCTCCTTGCTAGTAAAGTAATAACTTTATTATAAATAGGGCTGGTAGCAGCCCTCTCATTGGATCAATCAGCTGTCACCCAGGCACCAAAATAAGCAAGCAGATCTTCATAAGCACAATTTGTAAATTGGCAATGAGTTCTTTTGCAAATATGACCCCAATTTAATCATCTAAGAGGGAGGAAACTCCTTTGGGGATTATGGTTTTTCAAAGAGGACAATAATCAATGGCCACAACCAACTTGAACTGGCTTGAGTTTACTAAAAATTAAGATATATGCACACCTTATCCATTCCATGTCTGTCTGTCTCTCCTTATCACTGTCATTTCACTAATAGCACAGAATATGCACCAGGACAAGATCTTAATGCACTTGTTAGAACATAACACTTCATCATTGTCAGGCAGATAACCGAAATCCCAATGCTGAGGATACAGTGCACTTTAAAAGGGCATAAACAATTTAGCACAAATGAAAAATAAATTTGTCCTGTCTAATAAAGACCTCATAAATACACTGATGTATTACAACAAGATGTGTGGGGGTGGGGGGATGATGTCATTCTAACACAGGCTTTTTCATCAGTTTTGTTTTCCCACTTCAGGCAAATAAGGGGAGGGGAAAGATGTCAGGTTACAAATGAGAATGAGAACTGAAGTTCTTAGCAGTAAATCCTCTCTTTCAAAAATCAAGAAATCTCTTTAATGCCTAAGAAGATGTTGACAGTCCTTGGAGATGCCCATGAAAACATATCAAGGAGTAGTCACTACTCACAGTCCCTCCAAATTGGTGCATTTTAAAGACAGACATAGATACTTGCACACAGACAACCCTGTGTGTGCCTGTAACTCCTGAGTGCTTCTCACAGGGAACAGCAGTACAGTCTATCAGCCTCTTAAGGGTTTCTTGTCCCTATTTGAGTTTTGCAGGGTAGGGAGTCACTGTCCTCCACAGACACATTGCCAAAACAACAACTGCTGGGCATCATTTCTTTTTCCTTTTGTGCTGGAAGGACAGTGGGGAAAAGTGGAAGCCTGTCCACTTTGGTAACAGGTATCAACACCATCAAGCTACAGAATCACTGCAAGGGGTTGTAACTAGATTTTTTTGGGGGCAGTTAAAATGGGTCTGTATGAAAGAAACCAGGAGCGACTTGTCCTAGAGGATGTCAGCTCCATTTCTTGAGTGGTTCTCAGCACATCACTGATCCCTCACCTCTACCCAACAATGCATTATATTTACAAGGAACAGTTTTTCTAGGCTCTGCCCTCCAAATCCAAATTCCTCCTCCGTACAAAACAGATGACAATGATTTTACATTTTGGTCTACATTTGCTCACACCACCAAGCCCTTTCTGCCAGATGCTCTGCAGTTAACCCTCCTTTACAGCAGGAAAAAAACTCCCTTAACAGAGGTGAAACCCTCAGGTTTTAATGATCACATCACCTACTCCTGTTTCCAACAGCTCTAAGTGGTGTTTTCAAATGGGGATAAGCATTTCTGTATGTATATCAAAGCTTTGCAGAGAGCTATTGTATGCAGAGGTAGGTACCTCCCAGTACCAGAGCAAAAATTAGGGTGTTTACATGCAAGGTCTCCCTGGAGCAATCAAAGTGCAGATAAAAAATGAGAAAGGATAACGTTAAAATTTAAGTTTATTGCATAACATTAAGCATGCATTTCTAGATTTTGATCAAGGTCAGTGTTAGGAGGAACAGGTCTTAAAAAATTTACCAAATATTCCCTTTTCTTTCAATTTCACTTGACAGTTGATTCAAAGCTTGATCCAAATAAAATATGCTTGCTAAAGAGGCTTAAGCTAAAGGGGTTTTGTTCACTTACACCTCATGACCGATGTCTTGCCTTCCCACATGACTTTTGCTGCACCTTGACCCAGGTGCAGCTGCAAACCTTGTGTGTCAAAGGTATCATGAGCCCTTTTATGGTGCAGATGAGTAAGGAAGAGCTCAAACCATGAAATAATTTTGCCATTTCATTGAGTCTCTCTCCAATTTGGCGTGACGGATTTTTGTCTCTTTACCTCGCATTTGTTCCACTTACTTGGTCATAGAAAACAAATACACAGTTATCATAACACTTGGTAAGAACATGCAAAAGGAGGCTTCACCAGAATTAGCACATTATCCATAGAAACAACACCATCCTTGTGTATCATTTTTAATGGAGCAGGCCCAGTGGTGTAGTGGCTCTGAGGAAATTAACCAACTTGGTAGCTGTTGATGAGAAGAGAGAGAAAAAGAGAGAGTGAGAAGGAGAGAGAGTTCTTTTCCAGTGGGAAATATGAAACAAATTATTTTTTCCCTTAAGACCACACAGAGACAATAGCACTGTTTCATGAGGAGTAGCTTTGAATAAAAATATGTTGTGAATCAAAAACTTTCCACCTCAAACCAACTCAGAAGTCTGAATCTCACAAGCAAGTTTTTCTGTAGAGACTTATGGTCCAGAAACAAATCCAGGATTTAAAATGGTCAGAAAACAGTGCTAATTCTGTAATTTCTGAACAAAATTCCTTTTGCTTGTGCCAACATCATAGGATTTGCTTGTTTAGGTGTGCCCTAGGCAGCAAATGGTGTGCTTTAAGAAACTTCAGTTTCTATCAGGTCTACAAGTTAGCCCACTTTAATCTCTGGAATTAGCCACAGTCAGCAGGAGCCACCTGCATATCAAAGGAAACAACACAGTCCTTAGCACCTGAGAAAAGGGAAGGGGAACCTTTCTAATGAAAGAGAAAGAGCCCAATACCTCATTCCTCAATTTCTGAGCAAAATGAACAAGCTTCTTTTAGAAAGGATAGGTTTTCATTGAACACGTGAACCAGGAAAAACAAAAGGAAGTCTAGGAGGTTACATGGGCTATATTTTAAAATGGAGAAATACAATGACAAATGACCACCACCACCAAATTAATTTTTCCCTTGAATATTGTTAATTATGCTTGTTTTTCAGAAATGAAAGAAATCTGGAAATCAGTGTGTGATGAGATTGTTGACAGACTTTACTGAAAAAAGCACTAGGTGGAACCCAAAGTGTCCTCTAATGAATAATGTTAGTCTAATCTTATCCTTACAAATTTACAGGTGAAGTGTACAGGATAGACTTTAGAGAAGCCCAGCAAGCAGACAGCCCAGACACACTGCACCTCTCAGGGTGGCTAGTTCAAATTAAATCATGAGCTGAGAAGGAATAATCCTGGTAGGTTCAGAAAACCAGTTTTGAATTTGGTCTGCTAGCAAAATTCTGAATGTATTTACTCTGGATTCCATCTCTGAACCCATATTAAAGCTCCATAGCATAATCAATTATGGGCTTATTGCAAAGTACAGTAGGATTCAATCTCTAGGAATGCCTCAGGGTATGTCTTAGAAGGACGATAAAACTAACAGTAATGGGGCTACAGCTTCTAAGGCTAATTTTCACAGTTACAAATTTTATAAATAAATAGAAGGAATGTCAACTCTCAGTCACTCAGCTTGAGGTCTCTCATGCTGATAACTCCTCTCTTCTCAGATACTCTCCCTTTCCTCAGATATATTCCTTTTTCTCTTCTGAGGCCCCTGGGACTTGTTCAAAGCACTTCCATTCCTACCTTTCACATCACTAAATGGAGCAAAGAACTAAGGCAACAAGGAATATGCAGCAAGTACAGGAGAGGATGGTGCCCTCCCTAATGTTGCCTCTCAAGGAACAATCGTACCACCCGCAAGCCTGGCTTCATGAGATCTCAAAGTAAGCAGCATGAGGCACTGCCAGATGGAGAAGAGGCTGCCTTGGAAAATTCAAGAGCTATGGGTATTGACATTGGTTGTTTTGCAGTAGATTTCTCTTCAGCAGGAGAAATGACAAGAGAAAAAAGACTCCCAAACTCAGTGACTGTCTTGCCAGAGTTCCTGAGATTGTTTATTTCATATCATGCAAAAGAAAAACACAAGGAGCATTCTTCCACTGCAGCTGCCATTTCACACTGGACACCACCCAGGTCCCCTACAGAGCCTCACTAGACTCAGGTAAAGTGCTCAGGTGAAGTGTACACCCAGGGAAACCTACAGTGTATTAAACTGGTTTTGTCTTCAACTCTGCCAGCGATGGGGAAGGACTTGAGAAGCAAAAAACAGATTCAGTGTCTCAACATCTGGTTGTGCAGATAACACCAACAGCAGATAATCAATCAGCTTTTATCATTGTGGGGCTCTCTTTGAGCATCAAGGACTGGCAGGAAGAGCTGATCAAGTGGGACAAAGAAACTTTGTCAACAGGCTGGTCATCCTGGTGAAGAGTGTTGTATAGCAGGATTGGCATGGCAGAATGAAGAAGTGGTGGAACATGGCAAGGAAGGGTTGTATGGTAATGTGGGCAAGAGAGGAATTCTATTTAAATGCAATAAAAAACCCATTTTGCTATAAGAGTGTTTGAACATGCAGCAGGTTGTCCAGAGAGTGTGGTGTCTCCATTTCTGCAGATATTTCATACCTGACTGGACATTCTCTGAGCAACCAGCTCTAAGTGACTCTCTGTGACCAAGGGGGTAGGACTAGCCACGCTCTAGAGGTGCCTTCCTGATTCAACCATTCTTTGATTCTGCCTCTCCTCTCCCTCCACCCCCTCCTGCATCCCTTTCAAAGATATTTTCTCACAGTTTTCTCGGCAGTGCAGCTCTCCTTGGAGATGCAAACACAGAAGAAGGTGTCTGGCACTGCTCCTTGGTGGTGTGGTTCAAACCCAAAGAGCATTTTGTCTGTTACCATTTCCAGTGTCCTTGTCCTGGAGGAGATCACACTGGAAGCAATGAGACGAGAGTCAGAGAGGAAAATGTACCTTGTTATTTCAGAATCCTCCATTAAAATGTAATCTGCTGTACATTGTTATAATCTTTGACAACAAATGTTGGCCTTAAAGGATAAAATTGAAAACCACGGGGAAATAAAATGCAGTGAAAATGGCCAATAAAAGCACACCAATATCCACAAAGCCTTCAAGATCTAATATGATCTAATAAACAGAAGATCAACCTGGAATCTGAAACTGGATAAATCCTTGCCTCTGCTGCTCCCCTGGTTATTGAATGTCACACAAGTCACTTGACCATTCTTTCCATAATATCACTTATGCACCCAGTGCTACCTGCTCCTACACCTAGCTGTGAAATGGGGTTTAGAACAATTAACTTCCCACACTCCTTATTTGATGCCAGAATTAATTAGTTCTTTTCTGTAGGAAGAATTCTAATGCTGCTTTTGCCATCTGAGTATTCCTTGTAGGCAGTAAATACATTTTACAGGGATACTAACACAGTTTCTGTGCAGTTGCACAATGGATGTGTTGTCACCTGCAAACAGCATCGTGGTTTGCACTGGATGTTTACACAGGAGAAGAACGATCCTTTTGGGGGCCATCCCTCACCAAGAAACCCTTGATGAAAATGCATTTACTGCCAGGTTCTTAAGGGAATTCCACCCTGGTTTATAGTCACTCATTTCTCTCCCTGGCCAAATCCAGCAAGACCTGTGCCTCTGCACTTTGAGGCACCCAAAACAAGATGTACACCATCCCTCCTGTTGGTAGACAACAGCTGTGCATGGCAAAATGGAAAACTGTTCATTATGGACAGCCTGTTTAAGCCAGGTTCTCAAAAAGAAAGAAAGATTTTTTTGTTTTGCTTTCCCTTCCTTCAGATATGAGAGTTGTCAGAGAGCATTGTAGATGTTTCATAGCTCACAAATGTGGCATCCTGCTATAAAGGATGCAAGTCACAGTTAGCACCGTGTCATCAAGGCTGATGTGTGAGTGTTTTGTGTGGATTTCCAGTGTATTCACCCATTGGACAGCCCTTCTGCCTTTAGTTTAACCAGATTCCCACAGACTGGGAATTGCTCAGACAGATAATGAGAGATACCTCCCCATTCAAGCAAGTCCATTTCCCTGGTAGTTCTGGTAGGCCAACAACTGCAGGTAAAACACCCAGTTGCCTTTTCCTTGGTGTAAATCCCCTGAAATGCCAATAGGAACATTTTGCAGGGAAGGATGCAGAACAAAGCAAGTTTTCTTCATACAATTAAAGCTGTTCTCAGTTCTGGACTCTGCAGCTCTACCTGTGCTGCAGAAGATCATGTCATTTTTCCAGGAACTCATTGTTACCTGGAATAATTCACTTCCAAAAGCTGTGAGCACCCTGCCAGGCTGACGGGACTGTGAGGCACAAAGATCCAAACCTCAGGTTTCCAAGGCCCACAGGGATAAATTGGCCATACATGTACGAGGCCATGCTGAGAGTGAGGTGCAGCACAGGACAACGTGGTGGTCTCTTGGGTGTTTCATATGTCTGCCATGTGGAGTGCTGTAGAACTGAACAATACAGACCTTTTAATTAGAGGTGGAGACAGACACCTCATGCATCCAGGGCAAAAATACCCAACCTGCCTGTTTTAAATAGCTTTTCATCCATGGCCGAGCTCTTTAAACTTTCTCCTTTTATTAAAACAGCTCAACTGAGACCATTTTAATGTGCCCCCATCTAGTTATTTTATTGGAAAATATTAAAAGTGTGGACCAGGCGAAATTAAATGCTTTAAAAGTGAAAATCAAGCAGTACTTTTGGTTTTTAAAATCAGCTTCCCCTCCTTGTGCTGATGCACTTAATACTATCCCCATATTTAAGAGGCATTGTTTGAGCTAAAATTGTGAGTAACTCTGTAATGGGCATGAACAAAGGAAAATGATAAGAAGAAAAATACAGCTCATTAGAGAGTTTTTGATTAAAAGGGGAAATGGACTTACAAAGGTTTGAGATATTTTCCTCTGGTTATTAACCAATGTTCTTAGTGTTCCCTCCACCACATGCCAAGGGTAGATGGGAATAAAAGCAGGAGAAGCCAGAGATGGCATGTCCTCCCCCAGCTGCTGAGACCAGCAGGTCTCCTCCAGCAAAAGGCTCAGAAAGAGAGGCACAGAACTGACCCTTTCTGTCTCAAGCACAGATCTTGTGTCTCATGTGTGGAAAAGATCAAGCTGCCACTTTCCAGACTGGCATGTCCTAGCTGAAGGCTTGGCCTGGATGGTTAAGCCTCCTGCATGGATCAGGAGTCAGCTGATGTCCCCTTGTGGGCAGGCAGCAGTCCATAACCAGACAGCAGTGCCCATGTGCCTTTTAACCAAACCAGCCAGGCAACCAGCCTTCAAAATACTTCTGATTTCAGGTGAGAATGGCCAAGAGAAGAGGGGGTTTAGAAGAGTAGTTAGCAAGAAATGAACTCCTCAAACACATACATTGCCAATCTTTCTCATCCACTATTAAAGTATCTCCTTCTGGTTCTCACTGAAGATTTAGGTCCCATCTGACCCTAAGGTCATTTACAGAGGACAGGAACAAGGCCTTGGACACTGTCAGCATGGACATAGGATTGTCACTGTGGTGCTACCAACAGCATGGTCCCAGCCCTGTGCCAGGCTGTGCACAAGCTCAGGGTGGGAATCCAACCACACTCCTTCTGCCCATTGAGGGCTGTCCCTGACTGGGCTGCCCCTTCTGCCATGAGCACGCCCTGGAAGAGTTGCCTGGACACTCAAACAGTTCTCCAACCCCAAACAATCATTTTCCTTGGCACAGCTTTGAAGTAAATTGTCTACTAACACCTGCCATACCCCATGCAGAACACTCTTTGTAACCTAGAGGTGTGGTGAGGTGTCTGCAGTGGGATCCCAACAAGGTTTTGTGGTTCACGTTATCTGAAGGCTGAGACAAGTTCCTCTAGGCTAAAGCACAAGTTCAAGAGCTGGCAAAGAGCAATCCCTGGAGCTGTGGGAGGAGAGTGTGGGGACTACAAGGCACAGGGTCAGTGGGGCGAAAGGGCATTTTCTGGTGTAATCAAGCTGCAAAGGCTGACTGTTAAAACATGCCTATCCCATCTACCCCAGCACAGCACCAGTGTAAATGGCACCAGCTCAGCTGGGAGCGAGGTGAGGACTTCCTTGGGGACGGCATGACAAAGACATGACACCACAGCTGGCCTTTCATGAACCTGATGCAAGATGCAGCAAATCCATTTTGCACTGGTCCCGCTGGAAGGACAGCTGTGTATGTTCACATTGCAGCACTTTCAGGAAAAAAAAAAAAGGAACTAAGAGCTATGGGAACAGTAATTCTCCCAAATTTTGGGTTGTTGTGCTTTTTAGTTCCATGAACAAAGCCATGAAGACATAGTAATGCAAATAAAAAAATGTAAAATACGACTTTGATTTGACCTTAAGAGGATATGGGCTATGGATAATAAATAAAATATTTCTGAAACTGAGGAATAAATCTAGCTCTGGGAATTCTCAGGGAGGGGAAAAAGCATTCATAAAAATTCACTCCTCTCTGAGCTGCAGCCCTGAACCTCCCATGCACTAGATGGGAGACACTGATAAATCTAGGAGGCCATATGTGCCAACCAGCTCATATGTTTTCAGTGAGCAATGACAGGGAGCCAAATTGCTTTATTCCGATTAGTGAAGGTCCTCTGACTGCAAAATACACCGTGCGAAAAAAAAATATTGAGTTTTAGTTCGCTGACACATCAATTTAAGAGAATTATTGCTCTCACAGAGAGGCCAAAGCATGTATCTCCCTTCATGTATGTGCAGTAAAAACTAATTGTCAACTTTTATGTAGGGGTGAAAGGGGAGGGAGAGAGGAATGGGGACGGTGCCTCTCCGACCTGCAGCAGCATGGCCTGACTCCCGTGCATTATCTCAGTGGCCAACTACTGGCACTTTGTCCTATTCCTAAATTCAAAACAAACTCTCCGTACAAAGCATCGTGACTCACATCCTTCCCAGCTGCCTTTTCTCTAAAGAGGTTTCTAGAAAAGCAGTTTCATCCAGCTTCTTGGTCACGAAGTCTCGCAGATGGCCAGAGAGACCGCTGACGAAATCCATGACCAGGCCGCCTCCCGATGACGCTGTTCAAGATTACAACGACAGGGACTCCGACTTCAGAAGGCTGAAATGACTCCAAACTTTATTGTTATGGGAATTTTTTCCCTTTATGCTATTTTACAAAGAACCGCCCAAGGGGTGGAAGAAAGACAAACTTCTTCAGCTGCATTGGTCAAGTCAGAGGGCCATCAGGAAAAGGTCCCTCCTAGGGAAAGGAATGTAAACGTAGTTACTGGTTAGAAAAACTGTGTCTCTTGTTGACAGAACAGTGTCTGGGAAAGAGTTTCAGAGAAACCCAAACACCACAGCGCGAACCAGGGCTACATCCTGCCGCGGCCTAAACCTCGCTTGCTTTCCTCACGGAAGCAATTTGGCAGGGGAGGATGCCAAGGTGCCCTGGGATGTGTGGTCATTTCAGAGCCTCCTCTGGGCGGGTTTTAAGCCCTGCCATGTGCTGGAGCTGATTCAATTACGCCGTTTTCTGATTTGGAAATCGCCCGGAGGAGGGGGGCGCGGCGAGGCCCGGGCGCGCTAATGCCGCTCAGACAATGGGCGTGCGAAATCGATGTTCACGCAGTATCTTTGGGTCCCCAGAGGTTGGCATTTTCAGCTATTGTGCCAAACGCTTCCCTTTCATTGCTTCTCCCCTTCACCTTTGTTTCCCAGCTCGCCGTCTCATCCCCTGCCTTGGCTGGGGCTCTGGCTGCTGCGGGTTTCTTCATTGCATATTCAGGAGATCCGCTGGTGCAAGGCAACTCATTTTCAGCACCTGAAATTCGCACCGTGGAGGCAGAAATAATCAAATATTTTGAAAAAAACCGCTGAAGCGAAACGCTGCACATTAATTATTGTGATAGTTGTAGGATAATAACTAATTATTAATTATGATTTCCAGCAATTGCTGCCCTGTATTTTGTTGAAATCTTCAGCTCGGCACTGGAATTTGTACGAGTTCCTCTAATGCAGCATTTTTACAATCAAAATATATAGCATGCTCCCATTTTTGCTGGAATGATTTTCCTCTGTGATAAAACAGGAACTGGCCTTTCCTGGGATAAGAAAAGAAGAATTTATACAGCTTACTGCTCTGGCCCTACCTGTGCCAAAACCAGAAAAAGAAAGAGAGAACAAAATGGGGGTTTTCTAATCCCAGCTTTCTCTATCCCCAGTTATTTCACCACTTCTCCATTTTCTCACAGCAGACTGTCTTTGATTTGCTTTCAAAATGAAGGCCTAGCTGACAGACAGCTATGAGAAAAAGGGGTTCCAAACAGGGAAAGGGACTTTGGGGAGGCACTGGGCATGGGGTGGCTGGGACTTCAAAGGGGAGACGGGAGGGATGAGGAGGCTGAGGGAAGGGCAGCCCTGAACGTGGGTAGGAGGCAAATGATAGACAGTGACAGAGAGGAGGGACTGAAATAAAGGGGAAAATGAAAAGAAAGGAAAGCTCTTGGAGCATGAGGTGTCTCATTCCCTTGCCAGAGGGAGGAAATGGAGAGAGGTAGGAGGACCTTCCTGCCTGAATGAACATCCAGGCCGAGTGGAGCTCCTCCCCTGCCTGCCAAGGCTGAGCCCTGATCCACAGAGGGCTTGGTTAGGTGTCCCTGCTGAAGGGGAATAAGATTGAGAAGGAGAGTATGCAAATGACTTCAGAAAATGCTTTGCACCTTTCTGCTGAATTTGAGAAGTCCCCAGTGATGTGGGAGTTTTACATGCTGCTCACAGCTGGGAATGCTGAGGAAGCACAAGGGCTCGTCCAGGCCACTCAGCCACTCTGCCCAGGCCAGCACTTCCTTCTCTGGAGTCACTCTGAAGACACAGATCCCAAAATGGGGGGGCAGGTGACTCCAGAGGGCAGGAACAGAGTTAAGGATGAGGAGAGAAAGGGAGAAGTGCTGGGGAAGTACTACCAAGTCTTTGCTTTTCCTCCTTGCTCTCCCTGCTCTTGCTGCTGATGGCTTTGGGTTGTTTGGAAGGCAGATTGGGACCACAGCCTGCAACTAATGTGGAGGTGTTCCCTCCTTGTAAGGGACAAGGACAAGGCTGTTGGAGGCATGTCTGCATTCCATTTCCCCAGTGGAAAGCCCAGCCCTGCTGGCCAGGACAGTGAGGAGTGGGAGCAGCCCCCAGGCCACCCAGGGCACAGTGCCATGGACATTTGTCAGTGTAACAGGGAACTGGGAAGGTGAATGGCAGGGGATGGGCAGGCAGTGAGGTACAGGGTGCAAAAACCTGCCACTGGGGAGATTTGTGGGACAGCTCTGGGCAGGATAAAGACTGACTTTTGTTGGACTTTGTGATGCAGCAAGACTTCTGCTGGGCACTGGACAATATGGGTTGTTCCCCATATGGGTTGTTTCCCCATCTAGGGGAACTGGAAGGAGCTGGAAGCAGGCAGGCAAGTGTTTGGGATAGACCAAAATGTAATCAGAAACGCATCCGTGGGAGGAAGCCAAAGTGCTGCAGGATTTAAAAAAAAAAAAATTAAATTATTTTAGAGCCACTACTTGACATATCTAAAGTGTTCAAGCATTCAGACCTTAATAAGCAGCACTAACAGGAAGGGAAATTTCTTAATGACAGCATTTGCTACACAGACCTTTATCCGTATCAGAGATGCATAACAGGAGCTGGGCAATCTAATGGAGATTAACTGCTCAAAGGAAATAAAAAACACAACACTTCCACACGGCACTGGCTGCTGCCTCAGCTCCCCATCCCCTGGCAGCTTCCCAAACACACAAGTTCATACTGTGAATGCTGAATTGGAAAAGCTGGAGGGCAGAGCTCTCGTGGAAACCACAGAGGGAGAGCATACATGAAGAAAAGGCTTTCTGCATGACAGGATCTAAACTGGAAGGTACTTCTGCTGGGGAAATAGCCCCACATACCAAGACTGAGCCAGGAAAAAATGGCCTTGCTGCAGTGCTGTTGATTAAACCTACCGTGATTCAAAGAAGCAGCAATTTGCTACTTAATTGTAACCAGGCACAGAAAAGAAAGAAAAAGAAAACAGTAAGGGAGCATTTTCTCACTGCATCTAGCTCACCTATTTAAAATTTCTGTTCGTAGTGACTTATTCCACATGCAGAGTGTAGGCATTTATTTAAATAATAGATAGATGCCTATCTCCAGGTACAGAACTGGGCATGCTACAAAGCACACAAACAAATTAATGCTAGGCTCAGTGCCCAGATAAGAAGGCTTACCAAAACAAACAAACCAACCCCAAAAGCTCAGATCTCAGCAAAAGAGAAGAGTCCCAAAATAATGTAGAAAGTATGAGAGTAAAAAGTTGTAATGCACCTGTCTGGAAATGCTGTGTTACATCAGCCAAGGTGTCCTTATGATAAGCACTGTACACCTCAGTAGTGAGGGATGGTCCTTGCTGCCTGCAAGAAGGGGCTGTCCAGCCATGAGAGAGGAGTCCATGGTTTAAAGATATCAGACTTGGCCCAAACTGCATGCAGAGTAGGAATAACTACAGAATGATTTCCTCCCAGTCCCAGATTCAAGGATCACACACTGCTGAGATTCAATGGCTTCTCTTGAAATTCAGCATGGAATATTAAATGCCCACCTGAGCTTCCTTCTCTGACCTCATACTGTGCCTTCCAAGTCAGGGAAAGGATGTTCAGGGTTGAAGTCTGAAACTGTTAAGGACAGAGTTGGAAGAAGATAAGGAAAACTCTGTAGAAGAGATGTCTTATTTGAGAAAAACCAGTCAGAAAGCAAGGACAATTCAGTATCTGTCTCATCTGCTTTGGAAGGACACAGCAAAGCAGCAGTCACTCAACAGCCTCAGGCCTGGATAATTAAAACCTTTCTGTAATGTCAGGTAAAAGAGCAAACAGTCTTTCCATGGTGTTGTGGTTCAACTCCAGATGGTAACTCTGCACCACACAGCCAGTTGCTCACCCCTCCTGTGCTGGGATGGGGGAGAGGATTGAAAGTGTAAAAATGAGAAAACTCAGAAAAAAACATAGGTTGAGATAAATACAGTTTAACAGGTAAAGCAAAAGCCATGAGAGAGAGGAGAGCAGGAGAGCAGGGCTGCATCACGTGTGATAGCGACTTGGGGAGACAAACACCACCACTCTGAATGTACCTCCTCCCTTCCCCCTCTTCCCCCAGCTCCACATGCAGGCCATGATGCCTCTGGAATATCCCTGGGGTCATCTGGGGTCAGCTGTCCCTCCCAGCTCCTTGTGCACCCTCAGCCTCCTCGCTGGTGGGTTGGGGTGAGGAGCAGAAAAGGCTGTGACTGTGTGAGCTCGGCAGAAATGAGGGCACCCCTGTGCTACCCTGCCCCGATCCAGCTCAAATCCCAAACACAGACCCCTATGAGCTGCTATGGAGAAAATTCACTCTGCCCCAGTCAAAACCAGCACACGCGGCAGACTAAATTCGAACGCCTCCTTCCCACTTGCAGCTCGGGGGTTGTAGGTTTTTTTTCCTTTTCCAGAGCATCTTGAGCAGATAATCAGAGCGTGCTGACATTCAGCAGTAATCAATTAGCGCCTACTTTAGATTAAATTGAGAATATGTAAATTGGACTCCTCATCAGGCACCACAGTCAACATTGCAGAGACTCACCATGCTCTGAACATATCAAACAGATGAAATGCAGAAGTCGTTCCAAATCCTTTCCCAAAATAGGAAGCCAGGTGAGCTATATCAACCATTTAAGATTACTTTTATCTTCTTTTTTTGTTGTTGTTTTCTTTTGGTTTTGTTTTTTTAACTTACTAGTTTCTGTTAAACTAGCCTCTATGATTCTTTCGCCAACCTGACACAAAGCTGGCAATTTCATGGAGTTACTTACGTATGTAACATGATAAAATGCACCACTTATAAATTAATACAAGGAATCTGACCCTAAAAGGTGCATTACAACATTCCTCCTGCTTATCCTTTGTTCCTTCTGGCAGGGAAAACGCAGCCACCACCAACTGTCAGGAGCTCATGCTGGCCCTGGCAATGTTTGGAATAATTCCACTTTGTTTCATAAAAAACACAAAGAGGATAATCCTTGGTGTCATCCCACTCCCAGTGCCAGAGCACCCACGCCTGCTGGTTAGCCAAGACCCTGTTGGACCAGCCCAGAAGTCCTACATTGGTACAACAGCAAAGGCTTGCAGGAGCCACTTAGAGCTTCAAACACTGAGCAAGGAGCTTAGGGAGAGTCTTGTAATTTTTCTTATAATTTTTTTTTTCCTGTCTGAGCAGCAAACTTTCCATCAGACCCCATCTTGGGTCAGTGTGCCTGACCTTTCATTATAAATTAAAAATGTTGATCCTTCATCACCTCACTTTCACAGCACCCACCCTCAGCTGATCACATTTGGAGAGAGACAGTAACTGGACCTCACTTTAAATGGATATTGGAGAAGGTGCTCATTAAAAAGAGCATCTAACCTGTGTGGGGATGAAAGAAAGCACGGATGTGTTAAAAATACATATATTTGAGCGAGGTTGGTTTTTTAAAATATCTTTTTTGTCTCTACAGATCATCATCTTACACAGAAGGATTTTTCTTCTGGCCTCTGAATGCATGTGATTGCCAGGACTATCGGGGGTTTGCATTTCGTTCTGCTCCAACAAAAGCCCTGCGCTTCAGCCTCCCCTTCTCTCCGCTGTGTTCTAGGTGAGATTGTTTCTGTAGAGACCGGTTTGTCGTTTTTGCACGAACGTATCCCATTTACATAACTCATAAGGCATTAGCACGAACGCCCCCCTCAAACCGCGCCACGCACGCAGATACACGCGCGTATAAAGCTGTCACATTGTGCCTACAATAGCATAACCACGCACGGCAGATAGATTACTCCTGTCCCACAGTTTGTTTTTGTGATTAGCAGGCGTGACGCAGACCCAATAGACATTAGCATGTCCGGGAAGCACTCGCAATAAATTGCCAGAGCTACTAATAATTTAGATATTTTTATGACTGTTCAGCGCTGGCTAATTTCGTCTAATAAAACCCCATTAAGTTGCTGCCTAGTCCTTTTCCTTCCTCCGAGTCCCCGAACGGGACTTATATGCTAATTGCAACCAGTATATGCTAATTAGGCCTCATTTCCATTTCTTAAAGAGATAAGCGCTGCCTTGCGCCAACCCATCATTAACACCTCCCACCTTTGCCGCAACCTTTCCCGTCTGGCTGAGGCAGAGGCGCGATAAAAGCATCGCTCTCGGCTGGGCTCGGCGCCGGGGGGGAGGCAGGCGGGGATGCTCTGCTCCTCCCCGCCCGGCGGTGCGGGGAAGGCAGGGATGCTCCGCTCCGCCCGGCGGTGCGGGGAAGGCAGGGATGCTCCGCTCCGCCCGGCGGTGCGGGGAAGGCAGGGATGCTCCGCTCCGCCCGGCGGTGCGGGGAAGGCAGGGAGAGCCTCCCCCTGCGCTCTCCCGCCCTCGCCGCCTGCCAGGGGAATTCTCGGCAGCCCCAGCTTGGGGAAAAGAAGGCGAGCCCGGGCTGCCGGGTCCTGCGGCTGCCCCGGGAGGAGAAGCGGCCCCCGCTGTTCCCCGCACGCCCCGGCAGCGCTCCCTCTCTCTCTCGCTCCCTCTCTCTCTCTCTCCATCACGCCCGGCCCACGCGGGCTCATTAGAGCTCCGGGGAAGCAATCAAGAGTTTATCATGCTTGAAGGGGCGGCGAGGCTCCGCGCTGCTGCCTAATGTGATTTTCGCGGCGCTGCAGTGTGTAGTCGGAATTAGATCCATATTAAAGATGGGTTAGCGGAGAGGGAGCGGGAGGCAAGCCCTGCTCTGGGGTTTGAAACCTCAAGGTGCCTTTTCTGCGCTATTTTTTTTTTTTTTTTTTCTGTGCCTTTTCGGGCTGCGGTGCCCTGCGCTCTGCTCTCGGGAGGGTGACCTTCAAATCCCCGCGGCAAGGTTCGCCAAGAGTTTTCGGGCTGAATACAAAAGAATTCAAGCAAATTCTAGGCTGAGTGTTTAGGCCGGCAGCTTCGCAGTCACAGGACCAGAGCCGGAGCTTGTCGGCACTGGGGTAAAAGCCCACCAGAGGGAAGAAATGAGCCCGTGGGAGTGAGGAGGGAAACTCCCAGGTTCCACGGTGTAAAAACAGAGCAGTGACACCAACACGGTGCATCTCGGCTGTGAGTTTAGGCGAGTAGCTTATCAGCACATACTTTTCCCTATAAAAAGCATTTCTTGAAATTAGAAATGCCATTTCCCTTCTGCCTTTTCCAGAAAGCGAATTGCAACGTTTTACTGTCTGAGAAACACAATTGCAAAGTCAAAGGATCTGGGAATATTAGCGATGCCATTGTTTGAAAAAGAAGCAGCCTTGAAACATCATTTGCAAATCTATTCATTATTCTGAAATGCTAAATGCAGTAAGAGCAGGTTTAGCATCTGTCTGCTAAGTAACTCCCCGATTATTACCCGGTGGAAGAAGAGGAAGAACACAGGCAGACAGAGCTGTACTCCGGGAAGCCCAGCCGCTGTGGGTGTGAAGTGTTCCCAAAACATGCAAGCCCCCTGAGCCCCCACCCCAGGCAGGGCTCTTCGCATCTTTGCTTTGTGCTGCGCTTGACAGATGAGGGTAGCGTGGCTCCTTCTTTCCGTGGGTAAAATGACTCCCTGCCGCTGTCTCCGGGAGCTCGGCGATGTTCCGCCAGGGATGAATTCGCCCATGTCCGCCTCAAACGAATGCATTTCTCCCCGTAACCAAAATCATTATCCGCCTGATTTCCCCTCCACCTTCCTCACCTCCCGCCTCTGAACACACACACAGAGCACACACACAGAGCACACACAGAGCACACTCACACACACAGGGAGCACCCATTGACACAGAGCACACAGAGCACACTCACAAACACAGAGCACACACAGAGCACACACAGAGTACACTCACACACACAGAGAGCACACACTTGACACAGAGCACACACAGAGTACACTCACACAGAGAGCACACACTGACACAGAGCACTCACAGAGCACACACAGAGTACACTCACACACAGAACACACACAGAGCACATTCACACACACAGGGAGCACACTGACGCAGAGCACACACAGAGTACACACACACACACAGAGCACACACTTGACACAGAGCACACACAGAGTACACTCACACAGAGAGCACACACTGACACAGAGCACTCACAGAGCACACACAATACACTCACACACACAGAGCACACACAGAGCACACACACAGCATGCATACAGAGCACACAGAGCACACACACAGAACACACACACAGCACACACACTCACACAGAGCACACAGAGCACACACAGAGAGCACACACACACAGCACACACACAGAGCTCACTCACAGAGCACACTCACACACACAGAACACACACAGAGCACACACAGAGCACACTCACACACACAGAGCACACAGAACACATACACATACAGAGCACACTCATGCACACATAGAACACACAGAGCACACACAGAGCACACACACACGCAGAGCACACACTGACACAGAGCACACACACACAGAGCACACACAGCACACTCACAGAGCACATTCACTCGCACACACACACACTCATGCACACGCAGAGCACACACACAGAGCACACACACACACACAGAGCACACTCACACACACAGAGCACACAGAACACATACACATACAGAGCACACTCATGCACACATAGAACACACAGAGCACACACAGAGCACACTCACACACACAGAGAGCACACAGAACACACACATACAGAGCACACTCATGCACACATAGAACACACAGAGCACACACAGAGCACACACACACACAGAGCACACACTGACACAGAGCACACACACACAGAGCACACACAGCACACTCACAGAGCACATTCACTCACGCACACACACACACTCATGCACACTCAGAGCACACACACAGAGCACACACACACACAGAGCACACACACACACAGAGAGCACACAGAACACACACATACAGAGCACACTCATGCACACATAGAACACACAGAGCACACACAGAGCACACACACACACAGAGCACACACAGAGCACACACACACACAGAGCACACACTCACACAGAGCACACACACAGAGCACACTCACACACACAGAGCACACACACACACAGAGCACACTCACACACACACACACTCATGCACACGCAGAGCACACACACAGAGCACACTCACACACACAGAGCACACTCACACACAGAGCACACTCACACCCACACACACGCCCGTGTCAGTCACAGCTCGCTGTCCCACAGGGCTGAACCTCCCCCCGCGCTGTCCCCGAGGGTCCCGCATGGCAGTCACGGACACACCGCGGGCTGCCGGGGTTCCCTCTCCGGGACAGCGGGACAGACGGACAGAACCCCTCGCTGGCGGTGCCAGGACGGCCCCCGGGAGGTGACACTGAACCGAAGGGAGCTGGGGCCGGTGCCGAGCGGGGCAGGGGCCGCTCCCCGGGACAGCGGGACAGCGGGACAGCGGGACAGAGGGACAGCGGGACAGCCCGTGGCGGGGCCGGGCGTTCGCCGGTGCCGCGGGGAGTGGCACCACACGGAGATGCTGGTGTAAGACGGAAGAAAAGGGAAAGGGCATGCGAGGCGAAAATCCATCAGTATGTAGAAACCATCGCGAAGGCGACTTTCTTTCAGTAAAATCAAATGGACTGGAGGGGGGGCTCCTGCGGAGCTGATCTTTTTATTGCTTGCACATCTCTCTTTATACCTCTCCCTTCTGCTATTACTGATTATTTAACTCTGTAGCTGCACTTTAACTTTAGAAAGAGCTCCGGGATGCAGTCGCTTTGAAGGAGGCCATACAAAATAAAATTTTATATTTTATTGCATTGTATTGTTCAGCATTTTAAGGAGGTAAATTAATCACTAAACTGCTGTTCTGTGCTTTAAACTACCAGCTGTTCAGTGCTCAGAATTACAAGATTTATCCTTCAGGATCTTTTACAATAATTTTTTTTCCACATTTCATATAAAGATTTTATAGGGAAATAAGAATATGCTGGGGAGCGGAGGAGGGGATTAAGAGACAAAGAATCACACCGTGCTTTGGTCTTCATCCCACATCAGATGACTCGGTGACAGCCCTTCCTCTGTGGGCTTTACAGCTTAATTACCTGGATTGTGGGCCTTCCCATTTCCACTCTTTCCAATCACCCTCAGACTTTATTATTATTTAGAGCATCTTACTTAGTCTGTTGGGTTTTCTCCTCACCTCGGCAGCTGTAGTGTTAAACACACACAAAAGGCCTTGCTAAGCCCTCATCACTGTGATCTGTGCTTAAATCAAACAACACAAAGTCTGACCACAGCAGGGACCTTTTTTCATTACAGGTAGAAGTGAGGCAATAAAAAAGAAATGTGGGGGAGGGGAGCATGTGTGTGTGTTTGCAAATGCCCCCCAAGGTGTCCACAGGCCCCCTCCCTTTAAGAGAGTGTGCAGGGCTGATGGATGGGGAAAAGGGGGATGGTGGAGTAGTTATTCTGTGCCTTCGAATTCCCATCTTTAGTTTTTCTGAACCACTTCTCTGCAACTTTAATTGAAGCACAGTTTTGAGCCCTGGGTTAAAGCAGCACCAGCCACCTGATCCCTTCCCTTTCTTTACACCTGGCTGGTGGCAGCTCACCCACAGTTTCTGCTCAAAGCATCCTCACCCTGCCAGGAACAGAGGAGCTCAGGGTTTGTGCTGGGAAGCATCAGTGATGCCAGCCCATCCACATGGGGTGTCACAGCCCGAGCTGCAGCACAAACTGTGGCTGGGCTCTCTCCATGCTCCACAAAGAAGACAGGATAAACAAACCAGAATCCTCTTCCAACCCCAGCATTGCTGCTTCAGCCAGCCTGCCTCCACCAGTTCCTCTCTTATTTCTTTCTGTGCTATACTGGAGGGAACAACTTCTGCAGAGAGTGGGGCATGAGAAGTGCAAGGTCAGGATGGAAAGTCATTGTACAAGTTCTGGAACAGGGCTGGACATTTGGCTCCATAGCAGAGATGGCCACATGCACAGCCACAGCCTGCATCCTGCAGGACAGGTGAGAATGGAACGCCTGCTGCATGTTTGGTAGCCAGAGCAAATACAGGAGATGAAAGTCTCTTGGTAGCACCATGAAACAGGTTTTCTGAGCATGTTTGGCAGTCAGTCTAGGTTTATCTCTCAGACACTGCTTTCAGACACCAGTGAACACCCCCAACTCTCAGCCACTGCCTTTTGAATCTCACCTTACCCAGAGCTACTGTTGTCTTCCTTCCCATCCAGCCAGAGGTGATGACTGCTTGAGTCCAGAACCTGAGTGACCCTTGCTGAGCATCCTGAGGGCAACAACACCTCCTACCACCATTCCTCAAAGCATCTTGGGGCCCAAACTAGGGACAGTCTCTGCTTTTGTGGCATCTGCCCAAACATCCTTCTCCATACACATGGGGAAGGCCAGGTTGGGTGGGGACCTGAGCAACCTGATGTGTTTTTGGCATCCCTGCCCATGGAGGGTGGGAATGGGGCTGGAACTAGATAATCTTTAAGGTCTCTTCCAACCCAAGCCATTCTATGATCCTAGATTCCATCATTCCATGATTCCATGATACACATCCCCAGGAAACTTCACATGCTATTTCCTTCATGCCTGAATAGCATGGTTCTACTCATCTTCTCCACTTTTTATGTAGCTGGACCCAAACCTGCCATTTCCCCCCTTTTCTGTTGCACTAAAAGAGCTCACAGGCTTCACCTTTGAGTGGCACTTGACCATGCAGCTATGTCAGTAACATTAATTTCATTTAAACACTCTAACTGAGAATGGGAGCAGAGTTTGTCACAAGCAGTGTGATGGGTCAGCAGGCAGGCAGAGATGATGGATCCAACAAAATGACTATGGACCCAGCCAAAGGAATGCTGAAGGAAATACACCTTTCTCCAGGAAAACTGCTCTCTCTGGTCTCACCATTACATGCTCAGTCATTTTCAGGTTAGAAAGAGGAGAATTTATGTGCAGTGCAAATCATTATTTCTAAATCATCATCTACCTAAAACCAAAGCAGAGGAAAAAGAAAAGACATAATTAAACCTAATCTGTTCAGGAAGAATTTTATTTCCTTTAGATTGGATGACCACACACTCTGATTTTTTCTTGGGAGAACCCAGATCAACCCAAAGAAAATCCTTGTCATGTTCATTTGCCTTGGACATTAATCAAGGCAAAAAAAGCCACTCCTTTTCCAAGGGCATTCCAGACAGGGGCTGTGGCCCCTTGCCCCCAGGTCAGCTCAGTTATTGCAACCTGAGCTAAAATGGGTGTTGGGAAAAAGGAGGAAGTATTGCAGTGGCCCCTGCTTCTCCAGTCCTCTGTTTTGAGGGAACTGAGCACAGCACCTGTGCCTACCACATGCCCTAAAACACCCCCAAACACCTGGGCACTCTCTATCACAAACACCACGAGGGGCACAGACCCAACCTGGCAGGCTCCAGGTAAACATACAGCAAGAAATTTCCTTCTTCCCTTGAAATCTTGCAGTTCAAGAAGTGCACAAAACAGTAAGAAAGACAAGAAAAAGGAGCAAGAGGCGTTGGCATGACAAATGATGAGCCCAGCATATTCTTATCCCATTGATAGAAGGCTCTTTTAGGATTCCTACTGTTTTAAAGCACCAGTGTGAGCTTAGGCAGGTGAAGCCACCACTCCCAAAATGCTGGGAAAGCCTTCATTGGATGGTGTGAATCAGGGAGACAGAAGCAGCTCCTGGTGAGAGGTATAGAAGGGGTGTGGGGGTAGGCAGGAGCAGAGCTCTGAGCATGACTGGAAAGAGCAATTTCAGAGATTCATGAGGACAAGTCTGTCATGAACTGTGCCTGTAATGCAGGTCAGTGGGTTACTTGGTCACTTCAAAGCCATTGCAGGAAAGCCTTGCCTTCATCATGGCATGCTCTGAATTTTAAGTGAGCCCCCTGAAAGTTATTTGAAGTCTCTCCAAAATGTTCAGATGCAGAAAGCTTGGTGAGCTGAAGGGTGGAGATAATGCAGAAAGTTTTAAGATAACTTATTAATCTGTAAATGTCTATGCAATGAGCTTGTTATCAGCATGCTTTTTAAACCTTTGATAAGGTAAATCAAAATACATCTGCTCCAACAAAGTTTGCCATATTGATTAAAAAAAAAAATCTCATGCCATTTCAGTTTCCAAATCTTTTCCATTCACTCTGTTACTAGCAAGTTTGGATCAGTTTCACAGCCCTTTGGAAACATTATCTAAATTATGAGCTTCAATCAAAGGAATGAAGACAATCAGACTTCAAAGAAAATTAATATCAACTTCCCAAACATTTGGAAATAACATCCAAAGATAAGTGTCCCAACATTCTATGGTTCCTAGAGAAATTTTACCTTGGAAAGGGCTGATTTAAAAGAGCAGTGAACAGTTTTACTGCAACCACACATGCAGTATAAAGTTGATTGTGGTACTTTGTCTGGACTCAACAGGGCATTATACAAAATATCAAGACCACAGCTCTCAATTCTTCATTATTTGCTTCTTGTACAGAAGGTTACAAAGCTGCAAATCTCACTACATCATGCTCTGCACCTTTTGCAGCTACTCTGCATAAGAATAAGGCAGTCTTTCTTAAATTTCTGTGTGTGTGAGTGTTGTGCATGATGCAGCAGCAGAGCCTGTTCTGTCTGGCTGATGGAGCAGGTTGGTGGGCTCAGCAGTGCTGAGCTGTTCTGCAGTCAGGGCAGGCACCTGGAGCCCCTCCAAGCACCTGACCTGGGGTGCAGACCACGTAGTTTGGCTTCCCTAACCATCATGGGCAGAATTTGAAGGCCACCAGTAACCAGATTTTCCAAGAGATGAAGCAGCTGAGATTTTCCATGTGTCAGCCTGGCAATGGAACCCTGAATTCTCCTTGGACATGAAGATAAACTCAGTTTGGAGCATTTTCTGGCTGTTGTGTAGCTCGTGTGAAGAAATGATATGTGGCCAAAACCTGGCACCAGCTTTCCACTGGATAAGTATATTTATAAAAAAGTTGTGAAGAAGCAAAAAAGAAATGATAAAAAGTCTTCCAACAGAACCTTACCCATGGTGATGTGGATACAGAGATCTGCGAAACCCTGCAGAGAAGCAAGCAAATCACAAGAATGAGTCAAAGCAAACCTTCGACTGGGGAAGAAATCCTCAAGTGAGCTGCACCAGCAGACAACACTGGGGCTCAGCAGCAGCAGCAAGGACAGTACTCAGAGACACTCAACAGTGGCTGCTTTTTCTCTGCTTTACTCAGGAAAAATCTGGAAATAAAGCACTGGATGTCCACGATGCAGCCAAGTGCTGTGCTCCCTGTGGGGAGGGCTGGGGGTGGGATATTTCCGGCTGGAGAAGCAGACCTGACTACCTCAGCTTGGGATATGGAGAACATATTGCACAGACACATAGAAGAGATTTACCATGCCCATTCACAGAAGGCTCTTCCCCACACAGATGGTGTTTATCACCTGAATTCGCTTCAGAATTTTTTCCTGGGGAATTATTGAGTAATCAACTTATCTCTCACATAATCCCTTCCTTATTATCTGAGGCAAAAGCTGCTGGATCTAATAGAAGACCTGCACACAAAGGGCAAATAATGTTCATTATGACTGAACAGAAGTAATTCTTCCTTTAAATCTCAGATGCTGCACTCCACAATGGCATTTCTTTTTAATCTAACACCACACCAAAATCTGATCAGGTAAGGAGAAGTGAAATTGGCCCGGTGTTGAGTTTTAGAGAATTAAGAAACCACAACTCCCCTGATCAAACAGATTTCACAAGAAAGAAACCTCACTAGCTTTGCCCATCCCAGATTCCAAAATTAAAACCTGAATATAATGAATATTTGTGGGAGAGGAAGGAATAATATGGTCTTATTGAATGCACTCTGGGAACAGGTATAGAGGAAGAAAATAATAAAACATTATGAAATTTGGATTATACTTAGTTGAAGTTTTACATGCAATTGAAAATCAGATTGGATAGCTCTGGATGAGATGTGCTAACATGTGATAACATCATAATATGCTGCATGGGATATTTTTCTGAAGAGTTTTCTCAAGCCATGAGCAGTGAGGGAGCAAAGGGAAGCTCAGCATAGCTTATCCAGATCAACATCTCTCTTCAAGGCTGACAATGAGATTTTTAGCAAAACCATTAGTCATTTGATTGAAGGCAATTTGACCAAAATTGATTCCCCCTGATGTAAAGGAATTAATTTCAAACACTGCAGGGTGTTTTCATGTAACATGAAAGGGCTCCTTTTGTGCTGCATGAGACTCAGACCCCACAGATCTGCTGTTCTGCAGCTCCCATCTGTGCATGGAAAATCCTTGACAGTTAGTTGTCCAGATATTTAATGTTTCAGAGAAATAATTTATTACAGGGCTCTGGCACCTTTTCTATAACCATGTAGCAACAAACACATGCCACCCAAGTCATTAATTACTCTGCTTTCAGGAAAACATAAGAAAAAGGGCTGCAGAAGGAAAGAAATACATATGGGATCATATTTGTCTGTATGTGATTCTAATTCTGATGGTGCACTGCTTTCTTATTTGCTTGATAAACTGAAGCATCCTTAAGACATTTAGTGGACTGGAGCTTCCTCTGGTTTGTGCTGTTTTGACTGCAAGGATGTGGTGGGTGACCAAGGACAGTGACAGCACCAGTTGGCACAGAAGCTGCCATCAAGGGAATCCAGTGTGTGTGTGGATCCTGGGACTGGTATAATTCAGGACATGGCACAGCTGAGCTTGTTCTCAGAGGCTGATGGCTGTGCTAATGCCCATTCCAGATCAGACTGGCTTCTAACTTGATGGCTGGGGAAGGTGTGGATTTGAGTCACTGTGGAGAGCCCTGAGAGTGAAGGGGAGGGTGCTGAACCAGCTGACTATCATACAGAAGGCATCTGTCCCTGCCAAATCTTAAAAGAAAAGTAAAGTTTCCACTCCACTCTGCCTGGATTCCACCTTCCAGATGTGCCATGACAATCCTGAGCAGCATGGGGAAATCAGCCCTGAGGGCAGAGTTCCTGGGTTAGAGATGGGGTAGGTCTCACTCTGCTCAGCCTCCTCAGGACTGAGGTGTTCCTGAGCACAGACAGATGCACAGCTGGGGAATGTTAAAGTTAAAAGTTTGTGAAACACAGGATGAGGTGGACACTTCCAGGAATGCAGATTTGGACTCAGGCACCTTTATTTCAGTTTTAAGCCACATCATGTGCATAGGTCCTTCTTGGGATCAGCCCTCCATACCTTCTTAGTTTCTGTCACCTTCTTGGGTCCTTTCACATTCTGTTTTCACAGAGGACAAAGGGCTTCAACAGCATTTCTGATAAGACCTGCATAAAGAATTAATTGCCTTTTGAGATTACTTTCAATCTTTCCTTCAGTCCTCATTACAGAATTTTAAATAATACAGACAGAACTCTTTCCCCCATCAACAAATTACCAACATGGAGAGTTCACTGGCTATTCTTGAGATTAAAGAAATAGAAGGAATGACCAAAAAAAAAATCTTATACTGTTTGGTAAAAAAGATCATTAGCATACAAAATATGTTCTTTAATCTTTCATTTTAGAATATAAGTGAACAATTAACTGCTTTTCACTAGGCAGAAATCTCTATTAACAGCTTTAGAATGGAGGACACATCCTGTCACTCCTTTGGAGGAATGTATGTTTACTAGTTCTATAGTTAAGCTGGATAAGCAGAAAGGAAAGATGCATCACTGCACCATTGTTTCAAAAAAAAAAAAAAAGTGGTTTGTAAGTAAAGTTGCACATTTGGGGTTTTCAGCATTTTTTCGGTCAGGTATGGAAGTTATGGGATGTTACATTATAAGCAGAAGTGGTGAAGGCTACTCAGCAACAGCAGAGCAAAAACAGGATTTTCAGCAGAGAACATCTCCCTGGATTTTGCATCTTCTGTTTCCCTATCAATAATTTGCAAAGAAAAAACGATAACCTTTGGTTGACAATGTTGTTGCTGGGCTTCTGAGAGCTCACCCTCACAACCAAGGGAATCCTTTTCTTTTAAGCAGCGAGCAAAAGGGGCAAGGCACTTTGGGGTTTCTAGAGGAGAATTAATTCAGGTTGTACAAACCCAGTCAAAGGGAACCCTTTGCAAGCTTTGAGGCCCACGTAGCTTCATTAGCAATTCACAAACACATGAAAGTGATGCAGACAGACAGACTCCATAGGTAGTGTGAGCTTGTACAACCCTGGGAAAAAAAAAAGCAAACCAAAAAAAAACCCCAAAAAACCTAGGCTTTGATAAAAAGAAATGTGAAGTATTTTATAGAATATGAAATCCCTTTTGAAGTTTGTTAGAATGACTGGGCCCTCATTGAATGCAAAAGAGAAATTTGATGTGCAGGATCAACTCATACCCCAAAAAGATTTCAGAAAAGTGGCACAAAAGGTGAGAAAAGCTGAAACATCAACCTAAGAAAATATATCCTTCTTTGTTATAAACTATGATTGGGAAGGACTTGGGAGCTTAGTGGTTCAGCTGGCCCACAGTAACTTGTCAGTTTAGGACTCAAGATCTTGAAGGGGTTGTGCCCACCTCAGGATGATTCACCTCCTTTTTCTCCACAGAAAACAGTCCACAAAAAATAGTGTAACCCTGCATTCTAAATTACATAAAACTGTGTCCTGGGTTATGGAATCAAAAATGTGTATTCTATTTTCATCTGCTGAAAGCAGTTGGAGAATTGTTCTTTATTTCTTGTAACTTTGGAAGGAGGGGGACGGGGGGAGGGGTGGGTGCCTTTTGGGTAATGGGCCATCAACAGACTATACCCCCGGACTATACCCGCTCCCCCCAGAGCCCCAGAAGCCCCATTTGCATGCATGGTCCTATTGTGGGATGCCCCACCCAGTGGGGGGAGTCTACAATTGCTGCCGGGAAAACTGAGCCGGCCGGGGACAGACTTCACTTGCTTCACCCCGATTCCTGGGAGGAAGACGGCACCCCATCTCATCTTCGCCAGACCCCATCTCATCATCGCCGGACCCCATCTCACCATCACCTCACCCCTGGACCCCTCCTCATCACTCCTGGACCCTTTTTGGCTACAGGATCGTCCCTGCTCCAACAGAGCCACGTCTGTCATCCCAGGACTCACTTCTGGACTGCTTCCAACACCCTGACTAACAGGGTGCCAGGTGGCAGCTCTGATTCTGTCAGGGCTTTCCCAAATTGTTGTCGTTTGTTTGCTGGTTTGGTGGGGTAGTTTTGTTTCCTACCACATTTGTATTATTGATATTCCTAGTAAAGAACTGTTATTCCTATTCCCAAATCTTTGCCTGAGAGCCCTTAATTGAAAATTTATAATTTGGCAGGGGTGGGGGGTTTGCATTCTCTATTCTAAGGGAAACCCCAGTTTACCTGGCAGACACCTGTCTTGTCAAACCAAGACAGATTTTGGCGCCCAACGTGGGGCACAAGGGCATTGAGACAGAGGAATAACAGTTCTTGTGTACTAGATAGAAGTCTACTGCTCAAAATCATGTGGTCCAGCTTTCCCTGGTTTGGCTGGCACGTGGTTGTGGCTGTATTTCTGCCATTTGCTGGCCCTTATCTAAACATGGGCCCTATAACCAAGGCTACTGTGGCTGGCATCCAGTTTATTTTGTGGGTTAATAAGGTGAGGAATTCGTGGATTTTTAACTTCCTTTGGAAAGCAGGCACATGGATTCAGGGCTATCATAGACTAACTCTGTGTTTCTGGGGTTACTTTAATAATGGTACATATTGTGAGGAAATGGCACCAGGGGAAATTTTCTCCCAACCCTTCACTCAGTTTTTTGGGTCTACTCCACCAGCTTTTCAAGGGTTAAATTTCCCTCTGAATGCTAATGACGTCATACAGTGGTTGGTGCTGCTTATAGGCCTATTCTATTTGGTATTCAGAGATAAAGGGAGACTGGCCTGGGTAAGCACTCTGATAACTACCCCAGAGAATAAAGATGCTGCCCAAGAGCCCACCCCTGTCCCACAGCCAGCCTCAGGCATAAACCACCCGGTTTGGGTGAAGGCTCTGATAAAAGAAATGCATGAGATGAACCAGATGCTGAAAGAGTACATTTCCCCAGCTGGTGAGAAACCTTCGCCCTGCCCTGACAAAAGAGAATCTGATACAGAACCTGCAGACATTACAACTGTCCAGGTTCCAGCTGACACACAGGGGCAGTCACAGCCAGCAGCAGTTGCCCCTGTGGAAACAAGGAAATCTAAAGTGAAAACAGCAAACCCAGAGAGTAAAGATAAGAAGGGAGGGCCCTCACAAGACACAGGGGAATCACATGTTCAGATCATCACTGAGACCCTGTCATATGAAAGTCTCCGTAATCTGCAAAAAGATATTGTACGGCGGGGACGTGAGGCTTACACAGCCTGGCTACTTCGGGTTTGGGATCTTATGGGCACAGGTGTCCAACTAGATGGTGGGGAGGCCAGGAATTTGGGACCCTTGACCCAGGACTCAGGTATAAATCAGGTATTTGTAAGGGAGCCTGGACCTCTTTCCCTCTGGCAGCGGCTTTTAACGAGTGTGAGAGAAAGATTTGTCCACAGAGAAAGAATGCAGGAGCACCACCATAGAATGCGCTGGAAAACTCTGGAGGAGGGAATCCAACAGCTGAGGGAAGTGGCAGTACTAGAGGTACTTTTTGGGAGGAGTGGACAGCATGATAATGATCCTGACAAGGTTAGATGCACAGCGCAGATGTTATGGAACCTGGCAAATCTGGGGCCATCTCAGTATACTACATTCATTGCAACCATTAATGCTGAGGACAACCGAGTGACAGTGGGGGCTGTTGCCAATAAGCTTAGGAATTATGAGAGCATGATCAATGGCCCGCTGCAGGCTCATATCTCTGCCGTGGTGAAAGAGCTCAAAGAGGAAATGAGGGAGGTGAGGGAGGAGATGAGGAAGAGCAGTTCCAATGTGGCACCAGTGCGAGTCACAGGCCCCAGAGTCAGAGCCCAACGATCCCCAGCCAGAGAGAGAGGGTACACCCCGAGAGCTGACCTGTGGTTTTACCTGCGTGACCATGGGGAAGACATGGGAGTGTGGGATGGGAAACCCACCTATGTCCTGGCAGCCCGGGTGCGTGAGCTCAAGGAGAGGAACACTCACCAAAGGGGTGCCACTAAAATGAAAGTATCCTCAACCTCCTATGCCCAGGCTGTCAGTAGTCAGGATGCTGGAACCTCTAGTATGTATGCTCAGGGAGGGAATAACCAGTGCTAGAGGGGCCCTGCCTCTAGCCAGGTAGAGGAGAGGGACAATCGGATCTATTGGACTGTGTGGATCCGATGGCCTGGCACATCTGACCCACAGAAATACACGGCTTTGGTTGACACTGGCTCCCAATGTACCCTGATGCCGTCGGGGTATGTGGGAGCAGAACCCATCTCTATTTCTGGAGTGACAGGGGGGTCCCAGCAACTGACTGTATTGGAGGCCGAAGTGAGTTTGACTGGGAATGGGTGGCAGAAACACCCCATTGTGACTGGTCCAGAGGCCCCGTGCATCCTTGGCATAGACTATCTCAAAAATGGACATTTCAAAGACCCAAAAGGATATCGTTGGGCTTTTGGAGTAGCTGCTGTAGAGACGGAAGACATCAGACAACTAAATACCCTGCCTGGTCTCTCCGACGACCCCTCTGCTGTGGGACTGCTGAGAGTTGAAGAACAACAGGTGCCAATCGCCACAGCAACAGTACACCGTCGGCAATACCGTACTGACAGAGACTCTGTGACTCCCATCCATGAGATGATTCGTAAACTGGAGAGCCAAGGGGTGGTCAGCAAAACCCACTCACCCTTCAACAGTCCCATTTGGCCTGTGCGTAAGTCTGAAGGGGAATGGAGATTGACTGTGGGCTATCGTGCATTGAATGAAGTGACTCCACCACTGAGCGCTGCCGTGCCGGACATGCTGGAGCTCCAGTATGAGCTGGAGTCCAAGGCAGCAAAGTGGTATGCCACTATTGACATTGCCAATGCCTTCTTCTCCATTCCTTTGGCAGCAGAGTGCAGGCCCCAGTTTGCTTTCACCTGGAGGGGCGTTCAGTACACCTGGAACCGACTGCCCCAGGGGTGGAAGCACAGTCCCACCATCTGCCATGGACTGATCCAGGCTGCACTGGAAAAGGGTGAGGCTCCGGAACATCTACAGTACATTGATGACATCATTGTGTGGGGAAACACGGCATTGAATGGATCTATCACATCCCTTATCATGCACCAGCTGCCAGGAAAGTGGAACGGTGCAATGGACTACTTAAGACCACTCTGAAGGCACTTGGCAGAGGGACCTTTAAGAACTGGGAAGTGAACTTAGCAAAAGCCACCTGGATGGTCAACACCCGAGGCTCCATCAATCGAGCTGGTCCTGCCCAGTCTACCCCTTTGCACACAGTAGATGGAGATAAAGTCCCTGTGGTGCACATGAGAGGTATTTTAGGAAAGACTGTCTGGATTAACCCCACCTCAGGCAAAGGCCAACCCATCCGTGGGATTGTTTTTGCTCAAGGACCTGGTTACACTTGGTGGGTAATGCAGAAAGATGGAAAAACCAGTTGTGTACCCCAGGAAAACCTAATCCTAAGTAAGAACTGAGTGTAGGGGTTCATTCTGCATAATAGTTCATTGCTTTAGGTATGATGCAGATGATAATAGAATAAGGGGTGGATAATGTCCTGGGTTATGGAATCAAAAATGTGTATTCTATTTTCATCTGCTGAAAGCAGTTGGGGAATTGTTCTTTATTTCTTGTAACTTTGGAAGGAGGGGGACGGGGGGAGGGGCGGGTGCCTTTCGGTAATGGGCCATCAACAGACTATACCCCCGGACTATACCGCTCCCCCCAGAGCCCCATCTGCATGCATGGTCCTATTGTGGGATGCCCCACCCAGTGGGGGGAGTCTACAATTGCTGCCGGGAAAACTGAGCCGGCCGGGGACAGACTTCACTTGCTTCACCCCGATTCCTGGGAGGAAGACGGCACCCCATCTCATCTTCGCCAGACCCCATCTCATCATCGCCGGACCCCATCTCACCATCACCTCACCCCTGGACCCCTCCTCATCACTCCTAGACCCTTCCTCATCACTCCTAGACCCTTTTTGGCTACAGGATCGTCCCTGCTCCAACAGAGCCACGTCTGTCATCCCAGGACTCACTTCTGGACTGCTTCCAACACCCTGACTAACAGGGTGCCAGGTGGCAGCTCTGATTCTGTCAGGGCTTTCCCAAATTGTTGTCGTTTGTTTGCTGGTTTGGTGGGGTAGTTTTGTTTCCTACCACATTTGTATTATTGATATTCCTAGTAAAGAACTGTTATTCCTATTCCCAAATCTTTGCCTGAGAGCCCTTAATTGAAAATTTATAATTTGGCAGGGGTGGGGGGTTTGCATTCTCTATTCTAAGGGAAACCCCAGTTTACCTGGCAGACACCTGTCTTGTCAAACCAAGACAAACTGGCAACTGATCAGGTATAGATTTTTTTCTGCTACTTGTCAGAATGAAGTGTACATCCAAGTTCAAAAGAGAAGGGATGGGAAGAAGAAGGATGTGGTGAGCAAGGTCTATAAAGGGACTTTAATCCCTTGAGGAAAAACCCTATGGACTGTCACAGAAAATAAAAGCCAACAAATAGAAATCCAGCATCGTTCCACAGAGTTTAAGAAAACCATATCCCTGCCCTTTAGAATTCACTGAACAGGACAACCTGGAGAAAATCACATTAGCCTTGAAAGAGCAACAATTCTTCATCTGAGGTGTTTCCACTGGTGTAATATTTCAGTGTCTCACACTTGTAATTATCTAAACTTCATGTCTTTGAGGTACAGCAATCCTCTTACCTCCTTTCACAGATGAAAGAACTGAGAGATGGTGCAGGGTTCTGGCTTAGGAGCAGGATGGGTCAGCAGTAGCACAGCACTCATACTTTCTGCAGCTGCTCTCAGGGCTGCAACTGCTCCCCTGCAAGAAAGGTTTGTCTGTTCATGGAGCAGCCACCAAATCTCTGCTGAACAATACAGGCCATGTAGCTCTGCAGCTGCTACAAACAACTGAGGCTTTTCTGAACCCCTGTTCAGGGAGCAGAGGAATCAACAAGGTGGGGAAGAATGGCTAGGGATGCTCTCAGTCACTCCCTGAAGGACTCAGGGCAGGAAGGAAACTGCCTGGATTTTACACAGCTCTTTTCCTCACTGCCATGGCACCCTGCATCTCTCAAGATCACATTTCTATTTGGATCAAGCAGTGTTCACCTTTTCCACCATCTTTTCCACCCTTCAAAATGACAGCTTCAATGGGAGTCTTGATCATCCTAGAAAAAACAGAACTTTGTAGAGAAGAATGGTGCAAAACTGCTTTCATTGCTGATGAAAACAACAAAATTACAAACAACAGAAGAATTAAATGATGATGTCTGTCCATATATTGCAGACACAAAAACAGTGGCCTTTCTAGTTTTGCATTTCTTGTTTTTGTGATGAAAGTCTGCAGGACTTTGTAAGAGATTAGAATAAGCCCTTGGCACTTTCCAGATCAACCTCCTATTGACAGCCAGCCCTTAGCCAAGAAGGACAAGCTTCACTAGGAGAACAGTACACATTTAATCTCAAAGTTCCACATATGGACCACAGGGAAAAAAAAAATACTACAAAATCATCCTCTGGTCTGCAGTCTTGTGCTTCCTACAGTGTCATGAGCTACAAACTGGAGCACAGCAAAAGGAGTTTGCTATGCAAAGTTCTGCTACCCAGTACAATGTAGGGAAAGACAAATTATTCACAGCAGAGTAATACCTGGAGCAAAACAATGCAGTTCTACTGGTCAGGCTTATGATTTAAGAGGAGCCAAGTCCTTCTTCCCCCACTACTACACCAAGCACTGCTCACAGTATGAGGCTGTCTGCTGTGGTTTTGGTTTAGTCCCAGATATAACTCTGACACTTAGTTACACATCCAACCACATTTCATGAGGCCAAGAATCACACCACTGGCCAGCAAAACTCCAAACCCTACTGCACATACTGGTGATGTAACTAGAAGGTTCTTAGTCGGGATGCCAGAGGCACATAAACATTGGCAGTGCTGCTGTTTTTGCAATCCAGGGTGGCAAGAGGATTGCTGCTGGTTTACAAAACACAGCCACTGACACACTCCTCTTGGCTCCCTGCCAGTGTGCTGTCCTGAGATCCCCTCCCACAGTCAGGCTCTTCTTGACTTTGACACAACCAAACCCTGCTCCAGACCTGTCCCCTGTTCCAGGGAGTCAGCCTGTCAGTGGTGGAAGGTGTGAGGCTGAGGGTGGGATGTGAAGGGAGTCACATGAACCCTGAATCATGAAAGATGATGGCAAAGAGACAGGAGACAGGTCAGGTAGGAAGGATGCTTGTTGGGTACCCTAGGAAAAAGGTTTTTACTTCACCCTGTGTTTAAAAGTGATTGTACTTAAAATTTTGAGGCCAAATCCTTCCCTTGAATATGCATCTCCGAGTAATTCCGAGCTGCTCAGAAAGGGAAGAGTTATCTTGACTCCAAGGTAATTAAAAACCCAACTTTTACAGCATCTGACTAATAGGATTGCAACCTTCCAGCAAGCCTGAAGGAGCTGTGGGCTTATCAGGAATGCCAGCTCTTATGTCATCATTAACTAATGACACACTATTCATACCCACCTGGAGATGAAAGTAAAAATTTGCACATGTAATATCTGCTTCTTCTTGTGTTTCCCTAATAGACTTAGAAAACAGAAACTTGTAACAGGGCCCGACCCTGCATTCATAGAAAATTCCTCTGAATGCCAGTGTGATTGAGGGCATACAAAGAACACCAGCCTGGGAAATGTGTATGTGGGAATTTCACACTTCCAGTTCTAAAACAAAAAAGCTGCATTAAAGTATTACTGTGCTGTAAGTGCAGGTGGTCCTGAAGGCTTTTAGAAATACCAAAACACTTGGTCTTCAATCTCATGGTAATCACATTGTTGATTGTGTCTGTGGATGTGTTTAACCCTTAATATGGAGTTTTCCATGCAGTATTTACCTTCTTCCTTTACCTTCCATGTTTGCAACGCATGAAAACCTATGAATAGCTAAACATTTTCAGAAAATGTGTGTTGCAAATATTGTGTAAATAGCCAGGCAGACAAGTTGGCAAAAGCATGCAGCCAAAAAATGCACATCCCCTCCAGGACCTTGTGACAGGCAGGTGTAAATCCTTGCTGTTCCACTTCTGTGCAGGGAACAGCCAAGGTTTATACAGGAAGTTTTTACAAATTTGGACACCAGCCTGAAAACTTTGCAGAGCAATAATTGATAACATAACTGAAAGAATCAGAGCCTTGAATTAAACATGAGTGTGTTTGAATTCTGCAATGGTGTAGGCACCTTGTTTGCCTGTGCAGGTGCATAAAGCTATGCAGCCAAAAAAAGGGTGCTGCTGCTTTCCTTATCCTTGCAACTAATATTTTCTGTATAGTTAAGCTGTGGCTGCAAATACATATTTCATGTAGCCAGAAAGCCAAGGCAAGGTTTGGTCAATTGTCCCTGAATTCTGAAGAAGTGTACTTAAGTTTCTCAGTAGCCTTTTGCTGTCAGATAAATCAGACAAATAATTTTCTGGTTAAATTAGAAAATGTGGCTCAACTACGCCAGTTTTGTCACACAGGTAATGAATTAGTCAGTTTGCAGTACATGTGCATTAAGTGGGATTATTTGGAGAAGAACTTCTGATTTATTTCAGAGGGAATTTTAAGGTAATTTTCTCCTGTGGGGAGACTTTGCCCTGAACACTTTGTCTTATTTTCCATGGCCAAACACTGCTCTCTAGCTACTCCCCCATTCAAATTCTCCTAAATTCACTATTCACTGGATGAATGGCACTTTTTCTTTTTCCCCTCCAAAGATCAACAGGGAAAAAAGAAACCTCTCTCAGGCTTACTCATTTCTGAATCTGTTCTGCTCTTCATCACTGTAAGAGTGATAAACATGAAACCACATTCACCCATTTATTCCCTGGCAAACCCAGTCTGCAGTATGTCTGTCTCTTGAGTTGTCAGCCCTTCAGGGTGGGGACGGCTTCCATTTGTATCATCCAGCCCTGAACTCCTTGGCAGGACACCGAGCAAAAGAATTCAGCAACAGGGGCAAACATTCATTTCATCTAAAGAGAGGACATTTATTTCCTGTGCTGTTTCCGAGTGCTGCTTCCATGTAAAGAACGTGGGGACAGGCTCTTGGCTGGAATTCAGATCCTGGTGATCTGCACCATCTGAGAATCTATCTGGAATTCTCAGACGGTGCAGGAGTTGAGGGATCACTGATCCCCCCTTTTTCCCTTTAAATTTCAAGAAAGAAAGTAAAGAAGAGGCTCCTGGGGTGACGCCCTGCAGAACAGCCCAGGTAGGTGTCCCACCCTTGCTGGATCCCTGTGCAGATCAGCCCTGTGCCTACAAAACTGTCCAGGAATCAGGACCAGCATTGAATCCAGGCTGGAGCTGCCTAAGGCAGGGCTGGACAGAGTCTGTCATGCCTGGGGCAGGTGGTGGCAGCCCCAGGCCAGGCAGGAATGGTAACAAAAACTGGCCCAACCCGCTCGGAGCTCAGGGTTCCAACTTCACCACTGGTTCCCAGGGAGTGAGAAAAGCAGAGTTTTCTTCACAGGATTTTTGGAAACTTTTCATGGAGAAATACTGGCATGCTCTTTAATCCTTTAATGCGAGATAAGATTTGGGATGGGCTACAGCAGTCAGAATTCTGGGAGAGTTTTGCCAGTCACACAGACTGGCCAGTGAGATTTAGAAGATATGCTGAGAAAGAAAAACATTCTCATTCATCACATTCCCTTGTGCAATTCCACACACTCAGAGACAGGAGCAGGCTGTTTTCCCACTGTGAAACCTGACTAGACCTTCCTGAGACTGTAGGCAAGCTCAGTGTAGCTGAATGCTCTCCAGTTCTGGCAAAAGCAGTGTGAGGGCTGGGGCTGCCCTGCTGTTTTGACGTAGAAACAGAAGGAAACAGTCTGAGAGAAAAATTAAAAATAAATAAATAATAATAAAAAAAGGTTTGTTTTCAGGGGTACAGTTCAGAGAAAAAGAAATTGGGCCTTGTGCTGATCAGTGAGTTCCCCCTAACAGCTGCAGCACCTGCAGCTCACATAAGGGGTGTGTGAATGTGGGAGGGGAGAGGAGGAAGCTGAGGAGGAAGACCAGGGTGCAGTTAGAATTGGCATTCCACAGCAATGCCCATAAGAAATAACCCAGTAACATTTATTATATACTGCACAAGGGGTGGGAGCAGCCAGATGAGGTGAATGCATGAAAATCCAGGCTGGTTTGAGCTTTGGCCTGGCTCCTCTCAGTGTCTGCTTGGTTTGTACCAGGGTAAAACCACTACAGAAATCTCTTGATAAAACACATCAGTGAAAGGGGAGACAGTCTCCTCGTCCTTCACAGACTCTTCCAGCCTGTGGACACACTGGCCCTTTCAGTCTGTGAGGGACAGTGACTCTGCAAGCATTTTTGTGCAGTTAGATGCCCTCACTTACCTTCTGACTAAGCCAAGAGGTATCTCCACATCACAGATTTGTTTTCGTCACAAAAACACAAGGAAATGAGCAGCCATAACTCAGTTATGCTCCAGAGTGAACTCAAGGCACTGCAGTGAACTCAGAGGAGGTAATTCAAAGGGAAATGGGGCAACTGCCAGAGATCTGGCTGGATAAACTTAAACAAAAGAATATCTGGCTTCCTTTAGACTTAGCTGAAATAAATTTGCTTCTCAAAGCTAAGGTCCTAGCCTCAGCTCCTGTTCCCCATCACCCTATAAAAAGGCAGCACTGACAGATGAGCTTCCAGCAGCTGCAGTTCAAGGTGTGTTTATTTGGTGGCAGTTCTGGATTAGCAGATTTAGTCTCTTCTCCTTTCACCACTGGTTCCTCCCTCACAGCCCCCATCTGCTGTGCTGGGACAAATGTTTGCTCCTCTGTATAGAAAGTGGATCAGGGAACTGATGTGGTTGAAAAACAGCAGAAGGTACTCCCCCCACATCCCCAAGGTTACTTTTCAGGGGGTCTCCTCCCCAGGCTGCCAAAAGGGTGCAAAGGACTGGGCAGGGAACCCCAGGGGTCTTCAGGTGCACCTACACACAGCTTAACACACACATGAAACCTGGTATAGACACCCCTGTTCACAGCTCTGCACTGTCCAAATGGATGTGAAAACTTCACATTTTGTAGCCTGTAAAATGGTAACCCCTGGTGGGGCTACAGGGGCCCCTCTGTAACCTCCTTTAAATCCAAACTTCCACTGAAAGAACTGGGGTAATGCCATACAAATGTACCCCTAGCACTTTATCATTCCAGGATGGGAATGACCTCTGCTTCCCGGCCTCAGAAGCAGAGCAGCAGTGTCTGCTTGTCACCAGAAAGGGTCAATCAAACAACACAGGCTAAAGCAGAACAAAGCAGCTCCTTTCAAGTGAAGGTTTCCTCCCACAAGGTATTTCCCTTTTTCTTTAAATTATGCATGCAGATCACCATGCAGAAAAGCACCTAACATGCTGAAAATGCAACTTTTGAGCAGCTGAAAGTCCATAGGTAACCTGAAAAACAAAAGTATTTCATTTTCCCAAGCCAAGACAAGGGTCAACCTGTGACTGATGCTTATGCAAGCACCTGTTGGGCTACAGAACCCCAAGGCTGCTGTAGCCAGGGGACTGGAAAAGCTTCCTTTGCCTGCTCAGGGCATGTGCTGGCTGTGAGCACAGTATGAGAATGAGAATGGTGGTGTGTTTCTGAAGGGATTTATTTTGGCCCATGTGACACCCTGCCCAGCTTTTCCTTGCTGTCAGCAGGAAGTCAGGATTACAGCTGATCCCCACTGCTGGCTGGGCTGAGGTGGATGAGAGAGCCCCGAGGCCATGAGGGGAGATGGCTGCTCCATATCTCCTGCCTGTTACCCTCATCCCTAGTAAATGGACAAATTAGCCAACTTTAAGGGTTATTCTGATTTATGCCTCTGGGAGCCATTATACCAGGCAAGGGTAATTGGGGAGCTAACACCCTCTAGCTAAATGTCCTTCTCCAAACACTCTGTGCATGGAAACTGCCAAGAAGGAGCCAAATGGCACCAGTTTGGATAAGGTCCCTGTTGAGCATGGCAGTATTACATTCCTTAGCTAAAAGGTGCTGGCACTGCCCCATGGGTGCACAGTGTGGGTTTGTTCTAAGGCTGCCAGTCACCCGAGCCTCTCCCCTGGTACACTGAGTCCCTTCCTGTGGAGAGCTGAGCTCCAGTCCACTTCACACACCATCACCCTGGCTCCTGCCCTCCCCACAGCCACTCCTGCCCCCTGTGCTTGCAGCTGCTGATTTAGACTCTCGTGTTTTACCTCAAGCACTCTTCTACTGTTTTGCAATGGTCTCAGCCCCACGGAGGATAAATTGACCAGGGCATGCCACCCTGTCTACCCACTCCATTCCCAGGATAATTCTGCAGTAAAAGTGTGCAGAAGGGATTATACAGCACAGGAAGAGCTTTTCCAAGACACTCTGATGGAAGCTGATCACTGTTTGAAGGGTAGATGCTTGCTAACTCAGCCACACCTTTGCTTCAGGTACTATTGCAACAACTGGCAATTTTGACTTTCCTTGTAAACCCAGTGCCTGACTAAGTATGTGCCAGTTTCTGGTTTTTAACCACAGTCAGCTCAATGGCCAGCCAATTGAGTGTCTGATGCTCAAAGTAGAAAACAGTCCATCACCCAGAAGTAAAAGCTCTGACATGAAACCAGCTGCCTGGAATCATTTTTTACAACTATAGGTATTTCCATGCATCTGTTTTAAGAACCACAAAGACCAGGTTATGCTATGAATATGGTAGCTTAAATCTAAAGTAAATTTCACTGGAATTGATTTCCACTGATACCAGACAGAAGAGGGTAAGAATTAGGCTCTTATTCCAGATTTATAACGGAAGAACTAACAGCAGAATGTACAATTTTATTCCAGTAATAGCTAATGATTAAATAAAGCAAAAATGAATTTTGACAAGCAGCTGGTTTGATAAAATTTATAGGCACAGTATCAGATTCTCTGCCTCTTGCAATTTACATAGTCATTCAGACCAGCACTAAGTGACTTCAACTCTCTATTGCTCCAAGCCAAGGGTCTCTCCCACCCAATGTGATAAAGGTAAAAATAATTGTGTATGCATGAGAAGCACAGAACCAGGTTCAGTAGAATTGCATTGCATCTTTCCTTGTGAAAATTTTTGTCCATGAAAAGTTCTTACATTTCAGTCACGACAGTGTGTAAAAATGAAAGCTCACAGAGCTATTCTGGAAAAATGGAATGTTAAAACGGGGTATTTTGGAAAAATAATTAAACCACAATTATTTTCTGGGGTATAAAGCCATATCTTCAGCTTCTGTAAGCTGACCTTAATCCAAGAGCAGTTGAGAATGCTAAAGTGTGGCAGAAAACAGGTAACTCACTGCTTTTTCTACCTTAGGCTATTTGTTATGCCACTAAAATAAAGGGTAAATTGGCTTCTAATATTCCTGATGAGAACCTTGAAGAGAGATTCTGAGAAAGGAGGAGCTTATGCCACTGGCAAAACTCTGGCACAGGAAAAAGAGGTGAGATGATTCCTGGGAAAAGCAGAGCTTTGTGTTCTCCTTTCTAGAGAGTGTGCCAGGAGAAGCAGAAGAAGTGAAGAGTGGAGTGGTCACTTCAGACCAGGCAGTGTTTACAGTGAGAAGGATCAAGAAGCTGGCTCAGACACTACAGCCAGGTATACACCTGACAACGGGGCTTGAGTTGTTCTAAGTGCTGGAGAATTTTGTAATCAGTGTTTATTCTGACTAGGCAGGACAGGTAACTTGGCAGGAATAGGGGAGGATAAGCACTGAGAAGGTTTGCAACAGGCACACAACATAAAGCAGCACAAGGATGCTTTTTCCACTACACCACCTATTTCTTAACACTACAGCTGCCCTAATTTAACCAATAGTTGGATAATAAAGAAAAATATTAGCTGAAAAGTGTGCACACGTTGCTGCAAGACAAGGTGGAGCAGAACATGGAGGATATTAGCTAGTTTTTGGCTCATCTTGCACACCTTCACTAACTCCAAGGCAGTTTACTCCCCTTTTATTGTGGAGAGATACTTTGTACTTCCCATAGAACTGAAATCCAAACGTAGGACTTAACATAAGCCAGATGAAAACACAGCAGATTTACATACAGCTTTCCCATGGAGATAAGCCTTCAAGAGTCCACTGAAATACAAATTTAGCTTTTATCCCCTTATTAATTCTAGGAGCCTTTCTTGCTTGTAATTGATGAAGATAACACTCTTCCATAATGTGATAAATATATTGCAGTAAATTGCATTAGACATGTACATGACGTGCACCTAAAACACAAAAGGACATAAATTAGAAGGCAGAAATTAAGCAAGTAATTAGTTATAACCAGAAAAGTACAATAACCTTATGATCTTTAATTGATGGCTGTGAAGTCTCAGCCTAGAGTCCCCAGTCCCCTGGCATGCCTCTCCTAAATTTCTCTGAATGTCTAAATGACCTGCTCTGCTTGTTACAACAGCACTCATGCTTTAGGTCAGTGCAAGAGGAAATGGCCAGAATGACAGAGTGGCCACACTGCAGGGAATGGCTGAAGCCTGGTATCCAAGCACAGAGCTGTGCAACGACAGGACAGTGAATTATACTGCCACGAAAGTTTAATTTTCTGCAGCTTGTACCAAACACCACCCAGAGGCACAGAGCACGACGGCTTCCTGAGGGCCACTCTGATATTAAGGAAAAGAAAGGGAATGCAGGGAAGTGAGTGCTGACTGTGATGTTCAAAGAGATGACAGAAAAAGAAAAAAAAAGCACATCCTCCTGTATGTTATGCTTTTCTTGATTCAGAATGCAATAGTTTGTCCTTCCCCTGCATCACCTGGGCCAAGGTTTTCTTCATCCAGCCATGGAATATGCACATGACAGTGAATTTTCAGGTGGACAGGTAGAGAGGCACCATCAGGCTCCTTTTCCCACCCAGAATGGACTGGAATATGGCAGCTTATTCTCCTAATATAGGCACCACCTTTTCTGCTAAAAGCAATAAGAAAAAATCAGTTTAAAAACCCAGTTCCCTTAGGAAACAGACTGAGATAATTTCATCAGATATATTCTGGAAATCTGTTACTCCAGACTATGAAGAACTGGTTGGTACCTGAGCAAAAGAAACCTCTTAAACAGTGGGCCAGCTGTCCACAGCCCAACCATTTTACACACCCATGGAATTAAAAGCACAATTTGAACCAGCCATCACTGAATTCATTTATAATACAAACAAACAGGCTTCATCTTAGAGTTAAGCAGGTGTTGATTAAAGCAATGCTTGATTGAAACTCACTCCTGTCTCTGCTAAGGGAAAGAAGCTGAGCTGCCTGGAACATGCACCTCCCAGGCACGTTGCAGACACAGCCTTCACCTGCTGTCCTGTGCTCAGAGGCATTTTGAAGACAAAGCCTCTCATGAAAACAAAACCACAACTCTCCTGACAGTTAGCTGAAATGCCAAACAGAACAGAAAACAAAGCAAAGCCACCACTCTGCCAGCTTTTTCAGAGGTTTTCTCTTGCTGCTGCAATGGAGAGCTCCCACACTGAGGCAGGCACTAATGCTGAGCCTGGGCTCAAGCCATAAATTGTGGTTTAAATGCTCTGAATAGCCCAGTGAACTTTGTTACAGAAGTCTCCTGAGTACCTGATTTGACTGTGCAGTACAGCCTGGAATCAGGACCTAGGCAGGCAGGTGAAGGCAATTGTGCTTCTCAGGTGTTATTATATTGAGGGGAAAGGCACTGAGCAGGGTGGGTGCCTCTTCTGCAGCAGAGCAGACATCAATGCTGGAGCTGCCACAGTGTGCCAGGTCTGGAAGCTGAGGCTAAAACTATTCCCAGGTCTTCTGGACTCTTTTAAATGAGCTCTTAAGAAGCTTGTCTAGGGGAGAGAGACATCACCACTGCTTGAACTGGCCATGCTGCTGGCCAGCTGCCCATCAGCTCACACAGCCCACAGTCATTTCACAGAGTGTGTGAGCCCACACTCACACCTCAGGAGCCTTGTGACACCCCACAAGGTGGCCCAGACAGCACCAAGGCCAATACCCCTGGCCATGTCCTGCTTGCATATTCTGACATCCCAGTCAGACATCCCCTGGTGAAAATTTGGGCAGCAACAGAATCACGAGTACGACACAAAGATCAGCAATGGAAAAAAAAACATCAGACAAAAGCTGGGGAAGGTTTTGTTGGAGTTTATTTAATAAAAGGAGAAGTTGGTTATCACAAGGAATAAAATATCATGTGAATAAAAAGAACTCGTTTCAGCTGTCTGTTTAAATTTTTCTGTGCACCTTTTCCTCTGTAAAAATCTTGAAATACACCTGCCTCCATTTACAATGCACCGATGTTGCAGTTTACATCCAGTCCTCCGAGGCACTTGGATGTTACTGGGTATTGCCAGGCAACTACAGCTCTCGGTGACATAAAAGAAATTTGGGATCTTCAGCTGAAGATAATTAGTATCTCCATGGATGCTCTGAGAACCTGATTCAAAGAGAGATGTGTGACTTTTCTCTACTTACACACCTGTATCCCTTGGAAGAGTGATGTGTAAGTGCCTGCTAACTTTCCTGGTAAAAGCATTAACATTTTTTTTTTTTTTGTGATCAGGCCCTTTCTGACACAAGCTGCAAGTCAAACAGAGAATTTCAAGAGTGAAAGCAAAGAATCCGCACAAAGCTCTGTCTTTAGCCTGAAACAGCAACGAGCTCATGTCCTGATAAAAGGCTAAACACTGAGCAGAGCTAGCAAGATCAGAGGATTTCCTCACAACACTGTCTCAGCCAGCTTCTGTATTTTGCTCCGTTTCACACCGCAATGAAAACATCCACTAAGCAGGAGCAGAACAACCTGCCTCAGTGTCAGGCACCAGCCCACCTTCCTGCCAGCTGGCAGGGAAACTGGTGAGGTGGCCAGGGAGCTGCCCTGCTTGCCTGCAAGGTGGGTCCCAGCTGCCTGGGAGGGTGGAAGTCAAGCCACAGGGCCACTCTAGCCAGCGGCAAATGCCAGGCACTCTCTGCTCTCATACACGCGGAGATAATTTGAGTCACCACCCTCCCAGACAAGCCAGCCATAAAAATAAACCCCACCACACCCAGGTTTTCTGACAAGGCAGGGATGTTACACACACGGTTTCAACATCAGAGGGGCATTTGCCAGAGGAAAAGGGTTTCCCTGGCAATGAGGTGGGCAGGGAGCACCAGGTTAAAAGGAAGACAGAGGAGTGTGCCCGTGCCTCAGGGGACACCCTCTTTCCTGTTTGTAGCTGTGTCAGGAGATCCTTCCCACAAAGGGTGTTGGAGCTCTTTTCTTCAAGCAAGCAAGCCACGACAGGTCTGGCATGAGTGGGATGGATGTTTTCAGGGCCCCACCTATCTCACAGAAACTTGTGTCCAAGCCAGCTCTGGCAAGTGCCCATAAAACCTGCAATCAGTGGCAGCTTTCAGACTAAAGGTGTCCAGAATGACTTTCCTTTCAAAATAATACAGGATGAGGCTGCAAGGTGTGCAAGCAAGTCCATTTTTTTACAGGACAGTTTAGAGCACAGGCCTGTCCTCTGTCGCAGTGGCTGAAATGTGAGGCAGCCCAGCACAGGGAGAAACTCCCTGATAGGCACAGTACAGCCCCAGGGATTAAGGAGAGGGATTACCAAGCATCCCCTCCCCACCAAAAAGCAGCATTTGGGAGAAGCAGCGAAGGGGAGGGTGCACACCTTGCATGCTGTGCATCCACCTCCTTTCCTTGCTAGTGACTGAAACTAGTGGCAGACTCCTCTCCCTGATACCATCTCAGGGCTTTAGACTGGAAATGGCTGTTGCAAAATACTGTGGTTCCACTGTTTACTCTGTAGAAGCTACGAGTTTCAGGTTGGCCACCAAAATGAGATCTACTATTTACCCAGGTCTTTAGGGAAATTAAACATCCATCACAGCACCATAACTAGATAGTTTAAAACAAAATCCAAACCTGAAAGTCCTCCTAAGCCTGGATTATGAAAATATGCAAAAGCAACATCAATATCCCCAGAGAGACACGGCTGTGTAGTCAAAAAGAAGAATTTGGCCACATTCTGGGTTTTCACATATCCGTCAATATTTATTTGTTGTGACCTGCACGCTCATGGCTCTGAGCACAGCTGAAACTGTTCCCTGAACATGTCCAAAATCAATTGACCTTGACTCCACTCCTGGGTGAGAATTAAGCCAATTACATATTTTTAACTTGCAGGTTTCATTGCGATTAAATCCTATGCAAAAGAGTCCGAATGTGATGTGATAATAAAAGGTTGGTTTTCTGCCTTTTTTTAGAAAATTGATCGGTAGGTTTCTTCCAAACCAACAAACCTTGCTACTGAGAAAAGGCCAGGCGATGAAAATTAAATCCAGAGGAGTAATTTTTTTCAGGAAATTGTAAGCAATGGGAAACAAACTGTTTTAAATCAAGTGCAAGTGCAGCCTTAAATAGGACTTTCACTATCAACTAAGGCTTTAATAAATACATCTTAAGACTAATGACTTTGATTCTTATTCCAGAGACTTTAAGGTGAATTGCCATTCTACTGTAGAATAGAAACCAATGTAAACCAAATTAAAAGTAAACTTACATGGAGAACAAAATGACCTGTTTGAAATTCTTCTCCCTATTTCCCATTTGCTATTTATTCACTTTCTTCTAATTTTGCATAAGGCAGAGAGCAAGATCCCTTCATTGCACGAGGGGAAATCTCAGTGGCTGTTAATCTGACTTGATGCTACTTTGCCTGCATCCTTTGCTATGCCAAGGAACCTGGCACTGAGGGCTTCAGAGGGGCCTATGGGCAGAAGTGCTGGATGCATTCTGCAAAAGCATTTCCTGAACCACCAGCTAGCTTGTGAAAACCCTCACAGGTTTTCCTTGGTGAAAGTGCCACCACTGCTACATTTCTACACTGTGCCACTGTTGCCCTGTTTTTCTAAAGTTCTTTCAGCCTTCTGATGTTTACTTTTTGTGGTGGAGTTTCTCATGCACTTTTCATGTAAATAATGATTGTTTTGCATTCCTTTCTGGAGGAGGAGAGAACTGATGGACTGTTGGTTTGACCAGTGTGGTTGGAGAGGACAATTTTCATCCTCCAATCCATGGTCACTGTTGGAATTCTATAAATGTCGAGGTCTGTAAATAAACTGTCCCTTTTTTCCTTGGACATCTCAGTGCTTGAGTGTCGTTCATTCGTGTCGTATTGCGACATGCCACTTTACTGGGCAGTAGTATTTTTCAAACACAGCCTAACAGGGTGTTGGAGTCCAGGGCATTCCTTTGGATACCCTGGACAGTCAGAAACCTGTACAGGGGGGTTTAAAACCCTTACAGGGGGGTCTGGGATCTGTACAGGGGGGTTGGAGACCCTGGCACAGAGCCCAGGAAGGCAAGGGCTCTGACTTTAGTCCATGAGAGAGACTTCCAACATTGGGAGAGGAGTTACAAGTCACAAAGTGTAATAAAGAGTAGTATAGTTTTCACATTTGGGTTTCTAGAATAGGGGTGAATGGGGACAAGATGGAGGATTCTGGGTGGTGCCCTGGGATCTTCTTCTTCTTCTTCATCTTCATCTTCTGCTGTGACAGTGGCACAGAGTAGCTTTAGAGGGATTGGGTTAGTGTAGAAAAAACCTGTTTAGTATAGAATGTAGATACTGGTTTGTAATTGTAAATAATAGACACTAATATATACTAATAATAGACAATAATATAGTAATAATCTGTATAAGAGATGACAAACCTTCGTCAGAGGGAGGAGTCGTTGCCTGATGCCCATGCTGTGGAGACCTTGGCTGGGCACAGAGAAAAATGAAATGATAAGAAATAATAAACAACAAGAAAATCCTTGAAAAAGAACATCTGAAGACTCCGGTTCATTTCTGCATTCGGCTTGGGGCTTTCAAAGGGCAAAGGACACTTAACCACCCTAATCTCCGGGAAGGGTGACCAGCCCAAACCTGAGAACAGGGAGCAAAGCTCAGTGCTCAGGGAGAGCTCAGCCCTGCTCCTCTGTGGGCTCTGGGAGGAGCTGGCAGCTGTGGCTGACCCAGCCTGCCTGGGTGCTGTGCCACAGAGAGAATCCTAATTTGTTCTAACAGGATGGGCGTACGCCAGGCCGCGTCCCCAGCCGGTGTAAATCACAGGAGCCCTCCTGAAATCAATGCAATTATGCCAATTTTCATAGATTCATAGATTTTCAAGTCAGGAGGGAGCATTGTGATTTACATGTTGGCCATAGCTGTGATCTATGTTGTAAATGAGGATTTATACCGGCCGGGAGGATCTGGCCCTTTGATGCATTTCAGGAAGTCTCATCTTTTAGTCAGATAAATTCTACAGAGCAGCTGCTTTGCTTGCAGAAGGTTTTTGGCTCTGCAGGAGAATAGCAGAGCCCTGCAGATTCACATGTCATGGGAAGGGCTACTTGCACCTTGATGAAAGAACCGAGAGGGCAAAAAAGAAACAGCACAAAGTACTGCCTGGAGCAGAGGACTGGGTCAGGGAACAGCAAAGGTGGTTGAGCAAGGAGAGAATGACAACTTGATGGAAAGCATCTGGATGTGCTGCTCCAGACACCCCTGGCAGCTAAATGAGGGCAGGCACAGAAAGCAGGGAAGCAGCTTTTGAGGGTCAATACCATGTTTTTCCTTCCTCTTGCACCAGCTCAGCAGGGAACCTGTAGGCTGGGTGGGATTTTGAGATCTCTCCCTGCTCCTTTCAATTCCTGGCTCTTTCCCTGGGCACCTTGCTGCTTGCCCGGCCTCCCTCAGCCCCTGAGCCAGCTGCAGACAGCCTTGCCTGGGAGAAAGATATCCCTGTATCCTTGTTTGCAAGGGATTGTGAATCAGGGGAGCCATCAGTACAGTGATTGTATTACAGGAGGATTTGCACTGATCATTTTGGAAGGTTACAGGTAATAGTGGGTTCGTATAATTTCCCCCAGTTTTTCCCTATTTACCCTTTCCTATCAGGCAGGGTAGATATCTGAAGGTTAAGATACCAGTCACTGAGGGAGAGCTGCACTGAGGTTTGAACTTGTGTTTTGCAGTGCATTTCCCTTCACCACGACAGCTATAAATCCCTTTCTTTCCTATTGCCAAAGCATCCCCACATGCTGCTTTGTGAGACAACACAAATCTGGGGAAAAGGACCTGGCATGGCAGTGAGCTCTGCCCAGCAGCCTGACAGCACCCAGGGACTGGCAGTGATGTCCTGAAGCCCGGGATTAGTACAGGAGGGAAAATGAGGTGGCCTTAAGGAACCTTTTAGAAGCTCCATCATTCTTCAAAGAAAGAAGAGAATTCAAAGCGATGGGTCCAGCCCAGTGCTCTGGGTGACTGGCATTGGCTAGGTTTGGTTTTGCTGAGAAAACATGTCAAAGCAATGAATCTAGAGCTAGTCAAATAGGCTGTGGTCATTTTGTTTCATCTCACAGAACAAAAGAGAGCCAGCTTGAAGGGAGCAGTCCATCTGCACTGCCCAGAAGATGTTTGTGTCATAAAGACTTCGCAGGGAGAAAGGGCTCAGTCTCCTTGCAGTCAACTGAAAGGCATCTGAGAGCTGGTCAGCTCTTTTACCATGGCAATCCCTTTGCTTAATCTTAACTCATCCAACTCCAACCAGTGCGAGACAAAAATTCTGTAGGCTTAGGTAGGGCTGGGGAATTTATGAGGTCTTGGTGAGAGAAAGGGTTCATGTATATAATTCATGGACCAGACTGTGGGCTGGGATAAGTAAGCCTGGCGTTGGGGGAAGGCTGATGCTTGTTGAGAACTGGAAATTTCTGGGGACTCCTCAGATACATTAAAGGCTGCATTTTTGGGGTGTTGCAAATGGATCTGGGATTTCCTGTGCTTTATTTCAATAACTGTGATTACCCAGGCAGACACAGACTAACTTAACTGAAGCATTCCTACAAGCTGAAATAAAACAGCTCTTTCCATTTCTACACAGTAAATACAGAAAGCTGTCTAAAATTTCTCAAGTCATGCAAAATACATTGAAGTGCTACTAAATCTTGCCCACAAATGCAGCAGTTGGAGAAGGAGGCCTGGTATCTCCCTGATTTCCTAACCCAGCCCTAACTCCAGTCCAGAACATACAAAACATCTCTGGAATGGCACCAAGAATATGAACACAGAGTGCTTCTCTTTCCATGATTAATTCAATTCACAATGCTTGAGGAAGAGTCTATAAACACACGCATGCACACTCAGCAGCAGTCTAACAAATTATGCAAAGCGTTTACTTCATTTCTAGTTTTGCAATCAACGCCCAATTTGATTAGCAGCTGGCTGACACTCACCTGGGAGATTTTTCCAAGCTGACTTTTGCTGCTGTGGATGCACATTTCAGTCATTCTCCACCAGTGCAGCAGCAACCTCCCAAGGCCCCAGTGGGGGAGGGAAAACATAAGGCTGGGAAAGGCACTGCTCATCTTGCCTTTCTGGTTTACATGTCCACTGAATCCCACTCGATTTCTCTGCCAGGCTGGCTTGGACACAAGGGGAAATTGGGACAATTAGCACTCACTCCCTGTGCACACACATACCCTCTTGGGAAAAAACATCTCTGTCTCTGGAACCTCCTTTGTTCTTTCCTTCATTGCAGACTGGTGCTGCAGGATTTTGAAGTAAGACACAAGAACTGCTATTCACAACTAGCTGTTTCCTAAAAAGTGTTGGTTTGTGGTCGCTGTTTAATTCCTCCCCATGTCATTGCTCAGGATTACATTTACAATACCAACCCAAAACACAAGACAATGGTGCAGAGAATCTAAAGATAGGCATTGCAAACTTAGAATGAAGCATGTGCACAAAACACTGGCCTAATCTGGAAGAAGAGAACAGTGCTAAATTAGAGTGAGAAAGGTAACTGGGGACTTTCTGGACAGCTCCTCCTTCTGTGGAACACATTTCCACAGGGACTGTGACTTGACTGCATGGTGGAACTGAGATTGACACCATCAGGGTATGAGATGAAGGAATCCTAAAGACAGTGTGGAAAGTAGCTGAAAGTAACTTGAATTACTTTAAGATGTATTAGGAAGACAGGTATTATTCAGGGATTGGTTACTACTGCTCGATCACTGTAAGTCCTCTGAATCAAAACCTGAGCTCAGAACAGAGACTGATCCAAAATAAAACCACTTTAGCCTCAGAAGGTTTTGCTGTGCACTCAAAATGGAGGGAAAAATTAATTCTCATTAGAAGCAGAGATGACACAAAAATCTGCATGTCTGTTTTTGGGGGTAGGGTGGGTGGGGAACATCACTCTTTTTAAAGCAAACTCACTTCAAAACAGAAAAAAAAATAAAATAGAATTGTTTCTGCAGAACCAGAAATTCAGTACTTCTGCATCACTGAAGCAATATAAACATGGAATATATAGACAGAAATATGTAAATACACTAGCAAATGTTGCAATAGAAGAATCCAGATCTAAATGAGGAAATCAGAATAAAATGTTTTGACTTGCAATAAATGAAACAATTTGACATACCACAGTGAAATGAGAAAGTCAAAAGACAATTGTTTCTCATTTTCCTATTTTAAATTTTGATGCATTTCCAAACACTTTTACAAAGAGAAGACGACTCCACTGATTCTTTTTGCTCAATCTGCTCTCCTAAAAGCTTCCCACAACAATGAGGCAAATCTTTGCATTCTTCTGCACCTGAGCACTTCTCTGGAAGCTGCTCCTTGCCTTGAATTCTTGCTCTGCTCTGTACCTCCAAATCTTCCCTGCTCGTCTGTTTGAAGTCAGAGAAGAGCCCCACACAACTGAAGTCATCAGCCAACCAAGGATTATGACAGATCTCATATATTCTAATCTAAAAATTCAGCTCTGGCAGTTAAAACTAAAGCAGGTAGTTATTTTTTATTCCTGGAATCGTGGCAGGTCTCTTGGTGAAACACTGGTTCCACCCTCAGCCCCTCTGACTGGCTCCACCTTTCTCTCTCCTGTTGTTAAAAGAGATGTGCTGTTCTCCTCCTCCAGTAGCTACAAGGACTCCTCTGACATGTTTTTCACCACTTGACTATCTGTCGCTCTCTTTTGCTAAAGTTCTTTCAGCCTTCTGATGTTTTACTTTTTGTGATGGAGTTTCTCATGCACTTTTCATGTAAATAATGATTGTTTTGCATTCCTTTCTGGAGGAGGAGAGAATTGATGGACTATTGGTTTGACCAGTGTGGTTGGAGAGGACAATTTTCATCCTCCAATCCGTGGTCACTGTTGGAATTCTATAAATGTCGAGGTCTGTAAATAAACTGCCCCATTTTTTGCCTTGGACATCTCAGCGTCGTTCATTCATGTCTGTCTTGATTTGGCAAGACAGGTATCTGCTAGGGAAAGCTGGAGTTTCCCTTGGAATGGAGAATGTAAACCCCTCACCCCCTCTAAATTATAATTTTGCAATTAAGGGCTTTCAGGCAAAGATTTGGGAATAGGAATAACAGTTCAAACCAAACAAACAAGCAAACAAACAACAATCCTAGAAACCCTGACAGAGTCAGAGCTACAACCTGACACCCTGTTGGTCAGAGTGTTGGAAGCAGTCCAAAAGTAAGTCTTCCTGGAGTGGCAGATGTGGTTCTGTTGGAGCAGAGATGATCCTGAGAGAAAAAGGGTCCAGTGATGGTGAGAAGGGTCCAGTGATGGTGAGAAGGGTCCTGTCTTCCTCTGGGAATCCAGTGGAACCAGATCCCTGGTGTTCCTGTGTCTCAGTTTTTATCCAGGTAGGAATGGTTGGCTCCCCCCACTGGGTGGAGCATCTCACACTGGGATGATGGAATGTGTCCTGTCCTTGGTGAGCCTTAATGGCCCATTAGCAGAAGATATCCTCTGGAGGGAGGAGGGTGGTGAAAAAGATAAGAAACACTGCCCCAGCTGGTTTGAACAGCTGGCCCATTATCAGAAGGCATCTGCCCCCCTCCCTCCAGAGTTACAAGAGATAAAGAAAAACATCTCCCATCTGCTTTTAACAGATGAAATAGAATACACATTTTTGGTTCCATAACCCAAGACAGTGTCATATTGCGACAACTCTCCACAGCAATAAAGATGAAAAAAAGATAATCTGGAAATAAACATGGGAAGTTGTGTCAGGCCACATGCAGAGCTGGTACAGCTCAGTGTAAACTCAGGATGCTCCAAGGACCACCTGAGAAGTTCTGGGCTTTGTGAAGGCTCAACTGGAGACCAACCCTAAATGATCAGGAGCTGTAAGAAATATTTGGTGGACAGTGTTTTCCCTTTGAAGAGGAAAGGAGAGCTGTTCTCCTTATTGTCTGAAGGAGACACTGCAGCTGCAGTGGGCTGCAGCTGCTTCTGCTGATGGATGATATCAACGCGTTTTTCACAAAATCCATATGCCCCAGAAATTTTTCACAAAATGCACATTTTTCACATGTGCATGTGCCCCAGCCAACTCCCCACTGAGAAAGTCCTTCCAGTCTACCTAATTCCTTCTTGCAGCTGCCACAGAACACGTCATTTTTCACTGCCTCTCCACAACTGTGGGGTAGCATCATTCTGTGCTTCTAAACACCTGACATGTCATCCCTGTGATGGATGAAAAGATTCATACCAATTATTATTATGTGGCCTCTTGGAGGCTCCAGAACTAAAGCCAACTCTGAAACTGTAAATTTGTAAGTCTAATTTCCTGGAAATTAGTGTAAAAATTTTGAAGCTGAATTCTGAAAGCAAGTGAAGCTAATCTTCTCAGGGTGACTCAAACCCACATTTCTGCTTCTTCCACTGGACATTGCAAAGTTTCCCTGGTTTGAAACATTCAATCTCTGCTGGCCTACAGTGGCCTTTTACTCCTCTGGCACCTGTCAGGTGACAATGTAAAGTGCCACGTGCCAGTTTTATGTAACCTGAAGAAGAAACGTTTTCCTGTCTTCTCCATCCAACTGCCTGGGTGTGCTGTGAAGCACGAGACAATATGAGCACAAAATGGGCACTTTGCTGACACTGATGAGGCTTCTGCCCTTAAAAGGCAGCCACTCCTTTTTGTAATTCTCCTTCAAGGATAAGGCTGGCCCTTACTCAAAGGCCCCTGAGAAGGGGAAGGGCTAAAGGAAAAAGAAAAGGAGAAAAAGAACTGATTACAGGGTACAGAAGTGAACTAAAGAGAAGGAGTGTGAGAGTGACAGGATTAGACATGCCTTGAGAGAGAGCTGGATGGAAGGGACATCATGCAGGGCACCCTCAGTGGCAGCCATCACCCCAGGATGGCATTTGAGGGGCTATTGGGTGTTCTTCCCAGCGATGGGAGAGGGTGGCAACACAGGCAGAGCTCCCACAGCTTCTGGGATTTACCACCAAACTTCCCACACTGGAGAGGGGACGTGGAATTTCCTTTGACATTTTCAGCTCATTACAGTCACTGAAGGTACATATTAAAGCTTTAGCCTGAAAACTGAAGGAAGCACATGAATCCAGAAGCTGGAGCTGTAAGAAGCACAGCAATTATTGCAAAACTTGTAATAAAAAATGCACCTGGCAATACCAGCAACCTTTCAGGCACTGGTTAATCTTTGGGCTGCTTGACATATAGGGTGAGAAGGACCTAAAGGGCAGAGAAGGTTTGCAAGGTGAAATAGGACTGGAAATCAGGGTTGCTTTAATAGTTGTTTCCCTGCTTTCTCATGATGGTTTTAGAAAGAAATGCATGTACCACACAATCTCAAAATCTAAATTGAAAGAGCTTTGTGACCTTCTTTTCATTTTCCTTTTCCTTTCTTTTCAGGTGTACAATGCGTGCAGGACTGAATTTTGCATTAATGTATATAGTGTGAAATTGCTTACTTGAATATAGAGTGTAAACAAGAGCAGGATTTGACCAGCAGATAGATTTGCAAAGTCTATCATTTTTATGTAAATTCTTGTAGTTACCTTTGTACAGAGCACTGCATTTTGACACAGTATCCTTTGTCTAGTGCGGAAAAACCCAACAAACAAGGAGATGCACAGCATATACTTTTTCAAACTATTGCTGACAAGCTCTTTCCTTTGGCATAGCATACAGCTTTAGGCTGTATTACATGTTATATAGTAATAATCAGTAGCATTACTTTTTTTTTTTTAATTGAATCCATCTTTTATCATGCAAACCCATTAACACAGCTGTTTTTTGTGTGTGCATGTGTGTGCCTGTGAATTTCCCTCAAAAAAACCACTCCAAACTGATCAAATAAAGCATGACAATGGTAAATTTTTGGATTAAGACTCAAGCTTTTGTCAAGTTCAGGACTACATTTTTCCCTCTGAAAACTGTAAGAATGACTTCCCGTTGCTTGTTCCATGTTTATATTATTGAAGGTTTGTTACTTCACTGAAGACACTGTCAATGGACACCAGAGAACATGAGAGTGAATCAAGTCCAAAGGCTCTGCCATTAAAATACTGACATAACCCACGTGGCAGGAGTGAAAACACCCATAAAAAGGTGGCCAAAACTGGGGATTTGTAAAGTCAGAACAGCTGGCCTTTGTATTTCCACCAAGCAACAGAGAAACCAACTGCTGTAGTAGGAACAATGTCTGCAGAGTTAACTCTGAATGGCAAACAGGAGGGCACCAAGAGTGGTCTAATGTAACTGCCCAGCTGTGCCCAGGCACACACAAACAGCAGATTACCTTCCAGATTAATAAATTAAATGAATCAATAAACATTGTCCAAATTTTTCCATGTATTGTCCAAGTTTGTCCATATATTTCCCAAATACATGATGTTCTCCATATTGATGAAGGAGATCCCACATTTCTTGGGGGCTGCCACCATTGCCATACAGACAATAACACAGCACCTGGAGGGTTTAGCAGATCTGGAACTGCAGTGGAGCAAGTGCACAGATGCCTGCTGAAGTGACCTGCATAAAATCATCCCGTAAGCCTGGCAAAAGCCAGTGCACCTCCACGACATTTTTCACCAGACCTTAGCAAAAGGTCTGGAGGTCCCAAGCTCTGGGCTGGCCTCCAGTTTTATGAGGACTACACATTGCATTTTGTTCTGCTTATGCAGGATCCTTTCATAAGCATTTTTCTTTTTCCTCATTCAAATGAATCATGTCCTCCTTTAAACACCACAAAAAGAAATAAAAGAAAACGCAGGAAAACACACAAGGTTCTGCATAATGTGTATAAGAGATGAGTGTTTATCACTGCATGAATACCTAATTAGACCAGACATGGAGCTCAACATCAAAACAGCAAAACCATGGGTTAAAGCATGCAATGGTTAGCACTGCAAAGATACAGACAAGAATGTGGAACAAAAAGTCTCTGAAGTAAGAGCCATTAGGCAGGCAAGTAAAAAATCCTGCAGAGATGAAGGCGTGTCTTAGCTGGGCAGACACTCTAATCTCTTCACTGCAGTCCTTCTTGTTCTCCACCCATTCCCAGTCCTGCACTTATTCCTGCCCTCAGAGGGATGTAGGCCTCCATGCTGAACAGACATCTGCCTGCCTTTGGGTTGAGTGGAGTGTGTGGGCATAGGGTGTACTCGAGGCAGACCTGGTGGGATAGATGCTGACCTGGTTTGTTGGCTCAGACCTGGCATCACACTGATGTGGTTGCTGTGCTTCTGCCTTGGTTTTGAAAGACAGGTATCTGCCAGGGAAAGCTGGAGTTTCCCTTGGAATGGAGAATGTAAACCCCTCACCCCCTCCAAATTGTAATTTTGCAATTAAGGGCTTTCAGGCAAAGATTTGGGAATAGGAATAACAGTTCTTTACTAGGAATATTAGCAAATGTAGTAGCAAAACAAACAAACAAGCAAACAAGTGAACAAACAACAATCCTGGAAAATCCTGACAGAGTCAGAGATACAACCTGACACCCTGTTGGTCAGGGTATTGAAAGCAGTCCCACAGTAAGTCCTCCTGGAGTGGCAGATGTTGTTCTGTTGGGGCAGAGATGATCCTGTAGCCAAAAGGGTCCAGTGATGGTGAGAAGGGTCCAGTATTCCTCCAGGAATCCAGTGGAACCAGATCCCTGGTGTTCCTACGTCTCAGATTTGATCCAGGTAGGAATGGTTGGCTCCCTCCACTGGGTGGAGCATCTCCCAATGGGATGATGGAATGTGTCCTGTCCTTGGTGAGCCTTAATGGCCCATTAGCAGAAGATATCCCCTGGAGGGAGGATGGGTGGTGAAAGAGATAAGAAACACTGCCCCACCTGGTTTGAACAGCTGGCCCATTATCAGAAGGCATCTGCCCCCCTCCCTCCAGAGTTACAAGAGATAAAGAAAAACATCTCCCCAGCTGCTTTCAACAGATGAAATAGAATACACATTTTTGGTTCCATAACCCAAGACAGCTTCCAGCCCCAGCTGGCCTGTCCTGGTTTGTGTGGAGCTTGGGAGAAGGAGCCCTGTGATTGCCAGCACTCATCCACACACCTACAGGGACAGGTTGCTCTGCACAGAGACTCTCTGTGTACATTTGGTTTTGGGTAGAATTTAGAGCAGCATATGGTAAAACACTCAAAAAATCTGCTGTTCTCACTGATCAAGGGTTTGGATTTTATGTGTCCTGGGACTTATTCTTCCAAGCAATTAGAACAAGAGCCTCTGTCCAAGTCCAAAGATCAGATTAACCTTTAAAAGCATTACCTGAGAGAGCATGAGGGTCACAGAGATCTCATGGTGTAGTAAAGAGTGGCACTGTGTGAGAAGATGACTTACGACACATGCTACTTATAGGAAGGCTTCACCTGAAAAAAAAAAATCCACAACTTTCTGTCTCCTGGAAGTCTTGTTCCTGATGGTCTCTATTCAGGCTCCATTGCTTTTTTAGCACTCCACCAACAGACACAAGCTAATGAGAAAGATTTCAGAAGAGGTCCAACCATCCCTGCCATATCCTCACTTTTTTGTCTCCAAACCCTTCCTTTCTTACCTGCCTTGAATTCCAGGAGTCCATTTCTTCTCTCTTGTTCAGGAAAAAAAGCAAACCATTCAGCAGAATCTTCTTGCAATATTGTTGTCCTCTTTCGTGCAAAAACTTTCTCTTTCTTCCAGATCCTACTTTCTACCATTCACTTCAAACTCAGCTGATCCCTTTGAAACTCAGCTGATCCTTTCCCGAGCTTCTGAAGCATCTCTCATCCCAGATGCAACTGCAGTTCATTCTTCTCTCATGATGCCTGGGGATCTGACTCATCGTTTTTGCGATCACTTCTTTGCATCAAAGCCTCATCTAATGCTTGGTGTGTCTGCATGAAAAAGCATGGTTCAAAGAGGTATGACTATCTAGCAACCCCTGGAGATAACAACAACAACAGAAAAATGGAGACAGGTAAAGACCATCCATCCACTGGTTTAAATATATATATATATTTTAGTGACCTAGGATGGTCTATCCTGGGCAAGAACAGCAGCTCAGAACAGAACCTGCCTCACATTAAGAGGTGTTGCAATCTGCTGCAGGCTTTTCAGCTGGTGAGGTGCATGCCATGCATTCTTCAACGCCTCCTCCTCAGCAGTGACAGGGACACACACTTTTTCCCTGCCTTCTGCCATTCTGCAGCTGGTCTGAAACTGCTCCTGAGCAGTACCCACTTGAGCTGTCCCATCATCGAGATGGCTCAAAGAGCAAAACCTGATGTGAGGAAGGTTGGCAGGAGCTGAACGTGCTGGCCCAGCTCCTCAGCTCTCACGCCAATTCACTGGTGGCTGTGCTGCGTGCATGTCGGGAGGAGATTAACTGCCTCAGCCCACAATCCGTTTTTGTGCTTCTCAGGGAAGCGTATTCTAACATTCCTCTCTTTTAAAGACCAATCTGGGCACATGCTGGATGTGGGTGCCCCCCTCCCCATGTTTAATTCTGCCTTCTGAACTGTGCATTTTGAATGCTTCCGCAGAGCGCCGCGTGCAATTAGTGACAGTCCCACAGGGCAAAGGTGCAGGCTGCATCCTGAGATATTCCTCTGCTGTGGAAAATAAACAACAGCCTCTGAGACTATTCCTCTGCCAAAATAATTTTAGCATTTCACTGTCACACAGCAGGTGGGCTGGGTGGGGAGGGAACACCACCAGAGGTGCCGCTGCGCCAACCTCAGGAGGCTGGTTATTTTAAAAAGCACCAGACAATTAATTAATTTTCCTTTAAAAAATATTGCAAAAATGTAGTTGGAGGTATTACACCTTCATAACAAAGTCTCTATTATAAATGAGCCTCTCCTTTTCAGACAGGCCTGTAATTAGATTGCCTGTGGTGATGATGAATGGCCAAGGTGAATTCATTTCAGGGGAAGTGTTCAGCAGCAACCCACATCCAAAAGGCAGGGAAGGGCTACCTGCAGCCACCCCTCGGGTTCCCACAGCTGTCCCCCTTTGCTCAGGGAGTCACACAGCCCCCACTGTGGAAAAGTCATGGCCACTCCCTTCCCCTCCTGACCCTCAACAGCTTTGCAGCAGCGTGGGGCTGGATGTGGCCTCTGGGGCATGATCCATTGCCAGGTGGGCACGGAATGAGGAGTGGAACTGGGGGCTGAGGTGCAGCCACTGCAGCCCTGACAGGACCCCCTGCTTGTCCCTCAGCAGCCCTTGGCTCCTCCAGCCCCAGATCCACTTTGGTGGGGCCAGGAGCACCGGGAGGCTCTGGTGGGGGTCCCAGGGCTGCAGTGCAGAGTCACAGAGCCTGCCCCGCCTTCACAATGAGCACCAGCCCCAGCATCTCTGGGCAGCTTTATTACTGTGATTAATGCTGGGATGAGGGATCTCCCCCTCCTCTGCCTGCTCCACAGTAAATGCTGTTTCAGAGGCAGGGCCATGGGAGAGCACTGTGCCCCAGTCACCAGGGAAATGCTCTCCTTAAGGTCTGGCTTTAAACACTTCTGCTATCAAGAAGGAGAAGCTCGCTGGTCTGTCGTACTGCTCGTGGCTGTGTTTCAAAGGCAACATTTTTCAGGATGCAGCAGGTATCTGGAGAGGTGTAGGACAGACTGGGCTCAGTCCCAGCCAGGAATCACACCCTGCTTACAGATGTTCATCATCATTTGACTCACCAAGACAAACAGCTGGAGCTTTGCACCGTTTCAAGAGTTTCTCCTTTCTCTAAATCGTGACTTATTTTTTTCCTTTCCCTCAACTTTACTGTCATTATGCAACAGCCCATGCCTGGAAATGAAGAGCTCCATTCAGAAGTAAAAGCTGCTATAAAAAGAAGAAACTGTCCCCAGGACAGATCCATTTCAGTAAATGGTGAGGGTGATGTGAAATGAAACTTGTGCTGAAATCATTAGCTCCTAGAACACTGAAAGGACTGAAGAGGTATAAGCTGAAGTGTAAGAATTATAAGCTCCGTTGTCATTTACAGTTACAAAAACTCCTGCCTGGACAAAATCGTTGGCAGAATGAGGCAGGTGATGGCTGTAACAGCAGCACATTTCTGCTCTGTGGGCTTTTTCCTTGGCATTAATAAAAATAGTCCACTTGGAGGCTGGAACAGCCACCTGCCAGAAGGCCTCTGGCTCCACACACAGCGCTGGTGGGTGAGGATGTTAAACCTTAGGAAGGAACACTTGACAGGGAAATTGCAGGCCTCACTAACACACAGACTGATCCACTTTAACCACTTGTTCTCATGGGCCTCCCATTCCTTCTCTGGCCCTGAACATTTTCTGAGCAACCCTAAAACTCTCAGCATCAATTAATGCAAATGTGACAGGCTTCTCTGATGTGTAGGGTAAGGAGTCTTTCAGCCTCATTAGAGAAGGGAAGAGCTTTCCATCCATCTCCTGATTTTGATGGAAATGGTATACAACATGTTTTATCTCTGTGAAACAATAAGAGCGAAGGGGCTCTGAGCCAGGGCCGCCAGCTAAGAGTTGAAGATGAAATTTAATTGGTTAGTAACAAAATTTTACTGCTGAGACAGCTTGTTTACATCTATTTAATGTCATTGCTCCCTGAATTTGTCTATCAGGGAGTGCTGCCTGACTGCTTCAGCCAGATAACAAACTGGTTCTTGCCGCTTACAGATTTATCTTCTCTTCTGGCCACCAACAGCCACTTTTCAGTGTTTCAGCCTCTGTCTGGTAGTGTCCTTTCCCACTGAGCTGAACTGGGGTGCCTTCTGTACCTGCTTAGACCATGGCTTTTCCCCTGCTGGTACTGCTGTTTTGATCCCATCCCTTATCTCAATCCTGGCTCTGTGGGTCTTGTGTGCTGTCCCATAGCCCTTTGCCCCTTGGCACTTCTGTGTTTCCCAAACCTGATCCTTACAGCCCCTGAAAAGTGCTCTTTATTTAAATGATTTGTTTATTTTATTTCAGGTCTAACGCTAAATTGTGCAAGGACTTGGGGAGTGGATCTCAGGAGCATGGAATCACTGAGTGAGCTCCTACTTTGAAGGACTGAGCCTGTAATGCACTCGAATTTTCCTACATTTGCTTTAGTTTGAGCTGTGGCTGCCAGCTCCCCAGCGTGCCTTTAAAAGGCAAGAGGATGGGAAGTGCATTTGTGCAGCTTGCTGTGTCTGTGGCACGGTGCTGCACGCTGCGGGCAGAGCCCACACGCAGCAGCCTCTGACCCAGCACTCTTCAGGGCCTGGGTTTGCAAACCTCAAGAGGGAAAAGGAATGCAAGTTCAGGGTGACTGAGAGCATAATGCACCTATCTGTGTGCAGAAGCCCCCCCGTCAAAATAAAGCACTGTAATTGGGCCTGTTGACATTCAGGGGATGTGCCCAACAAAGAGCAGCCTGCACGTCCAGGAGGGTACACCAAGACTGGCTCTGCAGTTCAAGGGGGAAAAATATGAGACAGTATCACTGAAGTGCTGTTGTAGGAATGCTGGAGGCAATGGTCTGCTACTCCACCTATATAGCTTTAGGAACATTTTCTAAATATTCTTCACAAATGGCTCTTGTTGCATTATTAAAGCAGGGAGGCAGCAGTAAGGTGTTTCTTTTAAAGTGGGAGGCAATTGTTTGTGAAAAGATGCTAGAGGAACAGTCAGATGTACACCAAAAAAACCTGACATGACTTTCACTCTAAAGCTCAACAAAAGGCAATGGAGTGGTTCTCTAGTTAGCTTTGTACTTGGGTGAATCCCAAATTTCACTATTTGGGTCTTGTTGGGAGGATTATTTAGCCAATGGAAATAATCCTGAGTACTTCCAAATTCTTCAGCTAAGTGCTGAGGAAGCTGAGTCAGGATAAAAGGTCTTGTTACAAAAATAGTTGCTGGCATGGAAGAGGGATTCCAGACCTCAGAATAGTGCCATATACATGTTTCTCATGTTCAGGGGATCTGTTTCACTGAGTCAGAGTTATTTCATAAGTTTTAACTGTTGCTTACACGAACTTCTGAGGGTAATCTACTGCAGAGTTGCAAAATAACCAGTGTTGGAGAGACCCTGAGGCTCAGGTCCTTCTCTGTGAAGCCCTCAGAACCAAGCTACAAGAGGAGCAAGAGTTTTGGACTGCAATGCATGACACAAGTGATAACAAAAGATATTGTCAGAAGGTGTGAGTAGCCTTAGGAAATTAAGAACATTGTTCCTGGAAACAGAGAAAGAGCTCATTAAATCGGGTCTGTTGAAAGGAGGCTTTGGGAAAAAGAGCACAATTTTTCAGAAGTCATAAGAATACCAATTGTAGCCCTGGTTCATGCCTGTGATGTTTTGGTTTGTCTGAAACTCTTTCCCAGAGAGTTTTCTGTCAACGAGAGACATGTTTTCGTAACTGTAACCTTTGTTTGCATTCCTTTCCCTAGGAGGGACTTCTTCTTGATGTCCCTCTGACTTGGCCAATGTGATTGAAGAAGTTTGTCTTTCTTCCACCCATTGGGTTGTTCTTTGTAGAATAGCATAAAAGGGAAGAAATTCCCAGAAATAAACGAGTCATTGTCAGCCTTCTGAGTCTGAGTCCATGTCATTGTAATCTTGAACAACATCAACCTATGAGAGCCACTCACCTTCCATATGGGTCATTAACTGGTGTTTGGGATTTTGAACCAGTGAGGATGCAAAACCTCAGAGCTTTGGAAGATAACACTGGAGAGATAACCCCTCAGGCTAACAGCAATGGTGACATCAGACCGTCACTTCTGTGAGTGAAGAATAGCAGGTGCACAGCTCTGCTGCAGGAGGTGTTTGATACCATCCCTCTGGAACCACATTTTGTAGGTGGGACCTTGGACCAAAACTGGGCTGTGCCAGGCCCCGTGCTGCCATGGGACTCTGGGGGGACACTGCCATTACTGACCTGTGGCAGAGCTTTTAAAGATGGCCACTTGGTTTTGGCTGCAAGTGAATTGCAGGCTGTTCTTCCCCATCCCCTGTGGCCTCCCACACCCTTGTGCTACCTCTGCCAGAACAAGGCCTTTTCCCCCAGGGGAGCAGAAAAGAGAATACCCTTCACACAATTTTGCTTCGCCCATAAGGGCATCAGCCAGGCATGACGTATTCATGGCAACTAACAAGGTTTGTAAATATACCATGTCTAGGAAGTCACTGGTGGCAGATGTTTTTTCTCCCTCACTGCACACAAGCCTTGTAAGCACGAGCACCCTTTCAGCATAGCAGCAAAGGAAAAATACGGCGGTGTCTTGCCTGGCAGAGAGAAAAGGCATTGTCTGGAGATGAGCAACTCGTGCTGGTGGGGGGAGCTCATTTGGAAAATTAAACATGACCTTTTAAGCAGAAAATGAATGGATGTAGAGCAGACAGCCCATCAGCTGTGTGAGACAAAAATGCTGCAATCTGGCTAAAAGCACCCTGTGCTTTTTCTGAACTCTGGATGCTATAAAAAGCCATGGGCACGTGATTTTGCCTGGCCCCTCTGAGTATTGATATATGCAACTGTTTGCAACAAGGGGAGCAGCAGTGTCTAATAATAAACACCATGTATTCTCAGCACTTGAGGGAGAAAATTTGGCCCTGGCACAATCAATACAATTGCACGAGCCTGACTTTCTGCTGTCCCCACCCTGCAGGTCCCTATACACCCTTGTTCCAGTGGCTGCAGCTCAGTCAGCTCTGAAATATCTCCTCAGAACCCTGGCAGGCTCCCCTGCCAGACAAAGAGCCTGTGGCTCCCACTGCAGACCAAGCTTCATCCCTGACTCCTGGCAAGCCTTGGCTTCTTCCTGGGCTCAACCTGGTGTGCCACAAGAGAATAGTCAGGATGTGTGTGGGAAGCTCCCTGGCTCCTGGGACCAATGCAGTGTCTCTTAAGAAGAGACTCTTGTCAAGAATGAGACCCAGGGCTAAAGGAGACCTCAACATCTGCAGAGCACAAGAGGTGCACAGTCATTGCTGACTCCACTGAAGAACTTGAGGTGAAGAATGAACTGCAGAAGTCTCCTACTGCATTGCAGAAGTCATGTCAGTCTTCTCCAAGGTTCCCATCCACATCTCAGCCTCTCCTGACCTCTCCTTGGATATCATACCACCTTCCCCCCAGAGGCAAGGGGCTGCCATTGAGCCAAAGCTGCCACACACTCTGTCAGTTTGGAGTTTTCCACTGCCCCTTTAGGTCTGCTCCTGCCTCCATCTGCCAGGGCCACTCAGCTGCTGCATTTTATCAGAGTCTCAGCCTGGAAATGTCAAAAAACCCCAAACCAGAGGCACCCCATTCTGCCTCTGCTTCTCATCCCAGACAACCTGTGAAAGAACACAACCTTGTGGCTATGCCTGCAGCACCTGAGAGCAGGGGAGAGCATGCTGCTGTGCCTTCTGTCACAGCAACCCACAGCAAGCCTTTGATTTCAGGCTGCCCACCTTTTGTTAATAGTGTATTTCATTCATCCAAAGCTGCATGGGTGGAAGAGCCCACACCCATGCTGACACTGATTTGGAGACTCCATGTGCACATTGGGTTTTGGTTTCACTCACCACCACTTTAAAGGGAAGCCAAACCATTCAAGGAATGCACAGGCTTGGTGCCCTCCTCTGTACAGCCTGTGTAACACTGGTTTCCAGGTTTCCAGAAAGAAGAGTAAGTTGGGGAAGAAGGGCAGGAATGTGTCAAAGCCTCAGCCTTTCATTTCTATGTTTACATAAACAGAAAAAATGTAAAATAATGTTTAAAACTCTCTTAAAAATACTAGGCATGCTCTTTCTGCTGACCTTGCATGAAAATGATAATCAAAGAGCCTTTGTAGGTTACAGCCTTTTTTAGTTACAGTTCCCTCCTATGGAGATAAAATACTTGTTGGTACAGTGAGTGACAGGGAGAGCAGTGATACTAACAGGCTTCCAATGATGTCATCCCAGGAGAAAAAAAAGGAGAAAAAGGAGCAGCAGAAAATTAAATACAATAATAGAAACATGTCTCTTCATATTAAAAAGTTGAAAATGTGGACAGGTAGAGCCATATCACTGCTGGGTATAAGTCAGCATAACCCTGCTGACATCAGGGATGCTATTTGCCAGTTCACACTATCCAAAGAGCTTTTCCTTTAACTATGTTCTGCTTTCAGCCAATGAATCCCCAAGTATAATTTCCAGCCTGCAACTGGACCGTGTGTGCAGGTTTACAGCAGTGATAAACCAAGGGACTGGGGGATGGCCTCATTTGAGAAGACTCTGCTCAGCCTGCCTACAGCGTGTCCCAAGAAAACAGTAAAATATTTGTCATTTCAAGCAGCAATCCATTAGCTGTGAGGTGGGTGCATAAATATCATCATCCTTATCTAGCAGACAGGAAAACTGCATTCCTGCAGGATTTAGCAGGTCTGTGGCAAGCGCAGCCAGTCCTCTGGTCTTCCCTCTACCTTCCCCAGGCCTGTGACTTCAGCTCACAGTGCTGTCAGAAAGAGACTCAAAGAAGGAGCACTTTACCTTGAAACAGAGCAGACTGCAGCAGGCACTAAAAGAAACACAAACCAAAAGGCAGAATGCACTCAGTGCCCCTGCAACCTCTCTGCTTATTCACAGACCATTTCAAATCAGCCAAGTTAAACACTGCCCTGCACTATCCCCACGCTCAGTACATTTCCCAAGGACGCAGTTTAAAGGCTTTCATCAAGGCACAGCTTAATTTATTTGTTTGCTTCTCCCCTTGCTCAGGAGAAAGCATTTTTGTTTAAATGGGGAGAATAAATAGTCTCCTGACCCTTCTCTCTGCAGCACGTGCTCCTGCACTGCCCTGTGTTTATGAGGCTAATGGGGGAGAATGCTGTGGGAGGCCCTTGTTAAAACACTGGCAGTGCCTTCCCTTTTGTAACAGGATGATTTGGGGATGCATTGTGTTTGCAGAAGCAGGAAAAGGAAGAGGAGGCTAATAAAAAATATCCATTATCGGAGCTTTCTGTGCATAAGGACAGACGGGCAAAATGCAGGGAAGACAACAAATACCTTGGAATAAAGAGCCCGTGATGGAGATAAATAATCATGGGGCTCATTCAACAAGAGCCTGCTGTTTAGAAATCCACTGGAACAGCTGCAGCTTACACGTCATTATACTTCTGATCAGTGAGCATTAGGAGCCTTTTTGTGAGTCCCTTGTTTGTTATATCAATCATTGCAAAACAGATTCTACAGACATAAAACCACAGAGGAAATATGGGGGACTTCTCCTCACCCCAACTTTTCCAGTCAGTCTCCATTTTCATCTTTTTAACTCCACCCCTTTATTTTTCTTTTCTCCAATGTTCTGGGGTTAAATGTCCATCTTCCTCATCAGACCTGTATGCTTTTCTTTTTGCTTTTTAAACAATCTGTTAGTAGAGCTTGAGATCATATCACACCTTCTGGCTTGGGAGACACTCATAGAAATCTGGAACTATAAAGATAGGGGCTGAGGTCTTACATATCAAGCTTATTTCTGCACTTATTTATGGCCCTAGAAGTATCTTGGCAGTGTGTCAACATGCTGTGCAGGAAAAGATGTTTTTCCCTTCTCTAATTCTTTTGGGAATGCGTTAAAGGAAAATGGCATATCACTGAAAATAGAGGGGGAGAAGGCCCCTGGATTTTACTGCAAGAAGAAAGATGCATCACTCCTTCACAAACAAGTAGAAAAAAGGAATAAAGAAAGAGCTGGGAGCCCACCAGCCTTCTTTTTATCACAGACGTCTTCTTCAGGCTTTGGGTGTAGGGCTGGTTGAAAATCACTTGTGCCCCTAAGTGGAGTGACCCATAGGCATAAACATGAGGTGGGCTTGCTCCTGCTTTCCTCGTGGTGGTGGCCCCTAGCCCACAGCTGGTGGCTGCACACATCAGCCACACAAGTGACCTGCAGTTCCTGGGTGGAGGTTGTAGCAACCGAGCCTCCCCCAGCAGGTGTTGGACAGAGGAGGGCAATGAAACTGCTCCCACTGCCTTCTTCCTGCTGCTCACAGAAGTTTATTTGTGAGTTGGTGTTGCTGTGGCTCCTCTGCAGCCACAGACCTTCTGTTATAGAATCACAGAACCACAGAATCTGCTGAGTTGGAAGGGACCCACAAGGACCATCGAGTCCAGCTCCCTGCCCTGCACAGCATCATCCCGATACTTCTCTGAGATGTCTGGAGTCTTCTGGAGGCACAGACAATTCTCATGGAATGAGGTGTATCCAGTCATTTCTGTAAGGCTTTCTGTGGATGCTCAGATCAGACCCTCCAGGATCAATCAATCCTGGCTGGATTGTTCAAATACCAGACACAATTCCAGTAAGCCTCAGCTTCTAAACCGGGTCTTTATTTCCAAATTGGTTGCTAGTTCCAGATTTGCTCCACCATGTTCTGATCCCATACCTCCCTTGCCATCTCCTCTCCACTGTGCCAGTTTCTGAACAGGATGGAAACCAGGGTGTGCTGGCTGATGGTGACAGTGATGTGCTCGGGGCTGGCACAGTTTGGATCTCTGCAAAGGCTGGGATGTTCTGTGCCATACCCTAGAGTGCTCCCGTGGATGCAATCTCCATGGATTAATCACAGCTCTCCACAACAGAATCTTAATTGCATGGTTCATCTCTCAATATCTCCTGTAAGATCTGCTACTTTGTTTCTCACAACCTTTCACTGCACATGCTTTGGTATATCTGTATCCAAGACAGGCCTTTATCCTGCCAGGATGGAGATACCCAAACATGTTGTCTTGGGTTATGGAACCAAAAATGTGTATTCTATTTCATCTGTTGAAAGCAGCTGGGGAGATGTTCTTCTTTATCTCTTGTAACTCTGGAGGGAGGGGGGCGGGTGCCTTTTGATAATGGGCCAGCTGTTCAAACCAGGTGGGGCAGTGTTTCTTATCTCTTTCACCACCCATCCTCCCTCCAGGGGATACCTTCTGCTAATGGGCCATTAAGGCTCACCAAGGACAGGACACATTCCATCATCCCATTGTGGGATGCTCCACCCAGTGGGGGGAGCCAACCATTCCTACCTGGATAAAATCTGAGATGTAGGAACACCAGGGATCTGGTTCCACTGGATTCCTGGAGGAAGACTGGACCCTTCTCACCATCACTGGACCCTTCTCACCATCACTGGACCCTTTTCTACAGGATCATCTCTGCTCCAACAGAACCACATCTGCCACTCCAGGATTTACTTTGGGATTGCTTCCAACACCCTGACCAACAGGGTGTCAGGTTGTAGCTCTGACTCCGTCAGGGTTTTCCAGGATTGTTGTTCGTTTTACTACTACATTTGTATTGTTAATATTCCTAGTAAAGAACTGTTATTCCTATTCCCAAACCTTTGCCTGAAAGCCCTTAATTGCAAAATTATAATTTGGAGGGGGTGAGGGGTTTACATTCTCCATTCCAAGGGAAACTCCAGCTTTCCCTGGCAGATACCTGTCTTTCCAAACCAAGACACCTGTGCATCCTTTGCCTGAGAGAGAAGATCCCTGGAGCAACTCACACCTTGTGCCCAGGTGTGAAAAGGAGATGCCTGAGCAGCAGCAGGAGGCTCCATGCCCACTGGACTGGCCAGTGCCTGTCACAGTGAGGGCCATGCCATGGTGCACCATCTGGAGACTACCCTGTGTCACACAGCAGGTGACTTCCAGCCCGGGCAGGGCCAGGAGGAAGCATTTCCCTTCTTCCATCTTTCTTAAGATTTTGCTGCAGCAAAGCAAAGTACCATGAGGGACACCAAACACCCAGACTTACCCTGGCAGCCTGCTGCTTCACTGTTGGATGAGGGATCTCTTTGCCTTGTTCTGTTTTGTTTGACAACTGCTCCACTTCTTCAGGAGCAGGGTGGAAAAACCATTTTCTAGCACAACCAGTGCAGGTTTGGTGCATCACTCACAGATCTCACCTGGCCATTCCCCACCTCTGTCTGATTTGCTGCACACAGTGTGGCCCTTCCATGTCCCCTGGGGAGGGGACATCTCTGCAGTGGCAGAAGTGACCTGTGCTCTCTGCAGGTGCAGCCCTCTGTGCTGGCCACTGCTCTGCCCATCCTGCTGCAGACACATGGACACGGCTTTGAGTGTGGGATCCTTTGGATGCTGAACTCCTTCTCCCAGGTCTTCTGCAATTTCCTATCTCTCCTAGACTATTAACTCCCCAACAGTGTAAGGGTGACAGTGCAGCCTATCTAAGAAGGAACCTAAGCATGAAGTCAGTGGTTAACCGTAGCTGAGCAGGCCAATCCACATGCAAAAATGTAACATGCTGTGTTTCCAAAACGTTTGGTTAAGATCCTGTGTGAGATTACATAATGTTACTGAGAAAAATTATGTGATATAATTAAAAAGGCCTCCTCCTCTACCCCCACTGCCTGCTATTGGTTGTTCCTGCTCTCCTTGGAGCTCTCTGGCAACACACGAGCAAATAAGCAGCATCAATCACTTACATTCACTTTGGTTTTCTTTTTCATCCTTGTTGTTTAATTTAAAAATGCTCCAAAGTTGTTATTGTTCTGGCCCGCTCCTAATAAATTAGTAAAAACCCCAAAACCCTTAATAAAAAAAAAAAAATCATGAATTAGTCCTGACTTGCTTGCAACCTGCCTGACTAAATATCTCAAGCAGCAGTGTTCCAGCCATCACATCCTGAGTCCCTGACACCAAAGCTATTTCCACCAACAGCACTGGAATAACTTCAGCAAGGCTGGTAGCTTCTCCTGGAATAATTCATGAAAATGATTTATTATTTAGGAGGGCAAGCAAGGCCACTGGGATCTGCCACTTTCTGCTCAAGAAAGAAGCTCTACACACTGTCTGTGTTAACCCTCTAGAATACGGTCACATGCATACCTCTAACAATGGCTCATAATTAAACTTCTCGTGTATCCCATTAGAAAACTACCCCAGGGATTTTTCTGGAGTTGTTTCATTGTCATTGGTTTTTGCCCAAGCCAAAAAAAGGAAAAAAAAATAAAGAAAAAGGAAAAAAAGAAAAAAAAAAAAGAAAAAAAAAAGTCATGATCAAGCAAATACAGACTTTCTGAAGATGATAAATATTGCCAGGTCAGGATATTTCCTAACATGGCTAGGAAAAGTGAGACATAATTATGCAAAATGGTTGGCCTCTGGGCAGTGTAGGAATAATTAGGAAACTTTAATTCCATAGCAAAAATCCTCTTCTGTACTGGAGAGCTAATGAACTGTAATTCATGGTAACAATGTTAGGCCAAAGTATCAATGCCCACAGAATTTCTCCCTTCAAGCTCCCATCCTGAACACCAAGAGAGGACATGGGAATTGTGAAACCTGCTCCTTTGTCCTCCTGTCAGCCTCTGTGGCTTCTCCACAGCTGACCAGGGAGGTTGCTGGTGAGGGTGCCATGTACATTGGCCATCTCTGCTGAGATTGTAGACACCTCAGGAGAGCTACAGGGCCTGCCCCAGAGATGACCCAAATCAAGAGATTGATTGCTTCAAGTAAACTTGGAAAGGGCCTAAAATAAAAACGCTGCTGTCGTGGTTTAACCTGGTCCCCACACAGCCACTTGCTCATCCCCACTCACAGGTGGGATAGGAGACAATCAGAAGTGTCAAAGTGCAAAAAAAAAAACTTGGGTTGAGCCAAAGGCAATTTAATAGGTAAAGAAAAACCTGCACATGGTGTTGTCTGGTTTTTTGCTGTTCTCCTCTGTCCCCTTTAAGGAGTTTGGTAAAGTCTTATTTTTAGCCTTCTGTGTTTTGGAGCCAGATACACTTTTATATAAATAACCTTCTTGTTATTGTAAAATCCAACAATGTTTACATTCTTTTCATAAGGAGGAGACTGTAGATGGACTGTTGGGTTGTCCAGTGTGGCTGGAGAAGAAGATTTTCTTCCTCCAATCCATGGTCACTGCTGGAGTTCAATAAATGTTGAATCTGTAAATAAACCTTCTCTTTTCTGCCTCGGACACTGCAACATGTGGGTGTGAGTTCTTCATGTTGTGTGCGACAACACAGCAGCAAAGCAAAGCAAAGCAGGGAATCCCCTCCCCACCTGCAGGTGGGTGTTCAGCCATCCCCAGGACAGCAGGGCTCCATCACACCTCCTGGTGACTTGGGAGGACAAACAGCATCACTGCAGCGTGCCCGTGCCCTCCTTCCCACAGCTGTGTCTGTTGATCACGGTGCCACGTGCTGTGGGATCAGCCCCGGCTCAGCTGGGCTCAGCTCACCCCCCCAGCCTCTCCCTGGTGGGGTGGTGAGAGGCAGGAAAGGCTGTGACTCAGTGGAAGCTGCTCAGCAATAACAAAAACATCAGTGTGTTATCAGCAGTGTTTAGCATCACAAACCCGAAACAGCACAGTACTGTGAAGAAATTTGACTCTGTCCTTGCCAAAGCCAGTCCAGCTGGGAGTATCTGAGACTTCCTGAACACCTGTGACAGCTATTGTGATGTGTAGCTCAAGAGCATGGGGGCTCAGGTCGCTGCTTTCCAGACCTTCTTGTCGGGTCCCAGGGAGCCAAAGCAGCCAAGGCAAACGTTGAGAGGGCCCAGCCTGAATGCAGTCACTGAATGCAAAGGAATCTCCTGCCCTGAGGTTTTTGGCATTCCTGTTCGACCTTGCAGGCATTTCCCCCTGCCTGCTCCACCCAAGAGGGATGCTTTGGGATGGATATGTAATTCCCTGGGGTGGTCACTGCAGACAAGCTGATTTGGCAGCTTTCAGAGAGGGGACAGTGTCTATGAGGTGTGAGGATGTCTCCCTGGGAAAGGCTTTGCAGGCAGACATATCCATACCCTGGATCTGTCTATCCATACCCTGCCATAGCTTCCATTAGCTGCTAATTGCCCTGCAAAGAGATTACCTCTATGTTCCTCAGCCTTTTCCATGCTATGACCCCTTGTTTGAAAACAGCTAAAGTTTTTTTAGCCCCCCCTCACTGAGATATGTCCCAGAAAAGAAGAAGCCGTGGGGGAGTGACCAGTTCCCTGCTGCAGGCTGTAGCCCAGACTCCAAGCTGGGACATTTGCATTACTCTTTAAACAGCATTTTAACAGCACAACAGCAGTAGTGGTGTGTGTAAGAGTTTTGCTCTGAAAAATGCTGCCTTGTAGGAGACACTTGGCCTGCAATCCAATACACCCCCAGTAACAGCTGTGATGTTTAATGACAGGATAGTTTGGGTTGGGAAGGACCTTAAAGGTCACCCAGTCCAACCCCCAGCAGTCTCCAGGTCAACATCACTGTCTAATCAACATTTACATGGTGTCCTTGAGAGCCCAGCACAGCTGGGGGAGCAGCAGCAGCACAAACCTGTGTTTCCTGTTGGATCCCATGGACAGTGCCTGACTGCTCTCTGCAGAGCCACTTAACACCCCTCTGGCTCCAGCTGCGGGAGAAAGAGAGCAAAGCCAGCCTCCCCCACTCCCTCTCCTCCCCACAGGCACAGAAGAGGGGCTCTGCCCCCTCGGCCATAAGCTGATAGCAATGATCTCCTTGTCTTTTGAGTGAAAAAGTGCCCAACAAGGCAGCAGTGCTGCCTCAGCTGAAAGGTGGAGGCATTGCTCAGAAAGCTGAGCGAGTAGCCCCTGCCATGCCCAGGCAGTCTGGCACCAGAGTTCTCACCGAGGTCTCTTATTCTTGTGCTAGGAAATGGAATTAATCCCAGAATTTTGAATTATTATCACTTTTCTCCAAGATGAGTGGGCAAAGTTTCACAGCAAAGAAATGTATGTGAATTCAGACACTCCCATAGCATCATTCACACACACACACCCCTCAAATTTATTTCTTCTGTGTTTTATTTTGTGTATGAGTTAGACCCAGCCACTTCCTTGGCAACACATGTGTGCAGGCAAAGCCAGAACTCACACTAGGGTGGGCTGATGCTGCACCTCACCTCTCAGCTCGTGTGGAATTTGGCAAAAGGAGACCTATTTTGGTCACACCTCTTTGTGTTGGTTCAGTTTCAGTTATATTGGAAAATTACAGAGGCTGAGTGAGGACTCATGAAAGCTGTCTTGGTTTGCTTTGATAAAAGTTTTAAGTTATAATTAAAGCATGTGTGTGTAAGATCTGTACAAGCACAAAATGATTAATTTAAGGATGCTTGTGCAACAATGTTTTATGTACCTAATTTCTGATTTCTCTTCAGACTAGACATCAGGAAGAATGTCTGGCTGGACATCAGGAAGGATTTCCATCCAGGAAGGCTGGACATCAGGAGGAATGTCTTAATGGAAAGATTTTTTTAAGCATTGGAATGGGTTGCCTGGGGAGGCGGTGGAATCATCATCCCTGGAGGTGTTCAAGAAATGCCTGGATGTGTCACTCAGCAAGTGCCATGGGTTGACAAGGTAGTGATTGAAAGATTGGACTCAATGATCTTGGAGGACTTTTCCAGCCTCAGCAATCCTGTGATTGTGTGATTCTGTTCACCTAACCAGGACAACTCTCAGTGAAGGCATGGAGGACATTGTAGCCCTGGTTCGTGCCTGAGATGTTTTGGTTTTCTGAAACTCTTTCCTCAGGGAATTTTCTGTAAACAAGAGACATGTTTTTCTAACTGTAATCTTTGCTTACATTCCTTTTCCTAGGAGGGACTTCTTCTTGACATCCCTCTGGTCTGAGCAATGTGATTGAAGAGGTTTGTCTTTGTTTCACCAACTGAATTGCTCTGTGTAGAATAGTATAAAAAGAAAGATATTCCCAGTAATAAATATACTCATTTTCAGCCTTCTGAAGTTGGAGTTTGTGTCATTGTGGTGTACAACAGCGTCAGGACATCACTGCCTTTCAGCACCTCCTGCAGTGCAGTGGCTTGGCAGCCTCTCCCTTCCACACTCACCCAAACTCCTCCTCTGCCCCAGTGGCTGTTTAAGAAGACTGGCTGGGCAGTGAGAGCAGCTGGCTAGGAGCAGTGGTGAGGCCAGGGAGGCAGTTACCCTGCTTATTTTATGTGACATCAGGCTGTCCAATCTGTCTGTATGAAAAGGATGCAGATGGAGAAAGATAAATGGAAATGTTGGTGTGGACTAAACCTGGTGGCACTGGCAGGTTACACTGCATAATCAAAACAACTTGTATTGTGCTAACTGTTCTTTGTAGCCCTAGTTTGTGCCTGAGATGTTTTGGTTTTTCTGAAACTCTTTTTCCAGAGAGTTTTCTGTAAACAAGAGACATGTTTTCCTGACTGTAACCTTTGTTTACATTCCTTTCCCTAGGAGGAACTTCTTCTTGATGTCCCTCTGGTTTGACCAATGTGATTGAAGAAGTTTGTCTTTCTTTCACCAATTGACTTGTTCTCTGTAGAATAGTATAAAAGGGAAGAAATTACCAGAAATAAACAGAGTAATTGTCAGCCTTCTGAAGTCGGAGTCTGTGTCGTTGTAATCTTTAACAGTGTCAGTCCTTGACAAGTAATTGAGGGCAGTTTTAATGGTGCTGCTGCTAGGGTCAGTCCAGAATCCCAACAGCTCCTGTGTAGGATGGCAGAAGGAGAGGGATGCTGTCAGTGTTTCCTCAGAGCTGCTTTCCTGACTCAGCTCTTGCACAGAAGCCACACGGTACCTGAGCATCGGCCCGGCTGGGTGGCTCCCAGTCTTGCTCCCAGTCTTGCTCTGAATCTTTTTCCTGAAGACAGAGAAGCCGTCAAGCTCATTGAGGCATTTCCTCTCCTCAGAGAGAGGAGGATCAGCAGCAGGAGCTGTCCCCCTGAGCCTGGGTGTTGCACACAACACAAAGAAATGGCACCCACACGCTGAGATGTCCAAGGCAGAAAAGAGGCAGTTTATTTACAAACTTCAACATTTATAGAATTCTAGCAGTGACTGTGGATTGGAGGAAGAAAATCTTCCTCTTGAACCACACTGGTCAACCCAACAGTCCATCAACAGTCTCCTCCTTATGAGAAGAATGTAAACGTGGTTGGATGGTTACAACAACAAGAAAAGTTGTTTATGTAAGATGGTGTCTGACTCCATTGCAGAAGGTAAACACAGAAGGCTGAAATAGAATTTTAGAAAAACTTCTTAAAGAGATAGAGGAGAACAGCGAAAACCCAGACAACACCTGGGTACCTCCACAGGGACTCGTGGAGGCTGTGCTGCCCTCTCCTCCTGCCTTGAGCTCCCACCCATGGCTGTGTCTCTCTCAGGACCTGTCATTTGTGAGTGCAGGTACACAGTGGCTGCATGTGCATCTATAGACCCCCTCCCTCACACATTTTCACCAACTTTTGTGCACCTTTGTCGGAGCAGGATGGCGGGGCACGGCTGCCCCTGGGGTTTACTCTTCCTCTGGCATCCACTGTGGGTTCTCAGCCTGCAGGAATGCCTGTTGCAGATGTTTCAAATCACAGTCAAAAAACCCAGGCATCTACTTCGCTTTGATTTTAAAAGAAGTCAAGTCCCTTTTCCGAATTACTCAGCTCTCAGATTTCAAAGGCAGGGAGCAGACCGCATGTGCAACAATCCTGCTTTATTCGCTGCCTGTAATTTGTGGTGTGGCTTCTGCTCCTGGTGTCAGGGAGTAACTTTTCAAAGGGAATTAAACAGCAAGCACTGAGCGCCTCTGGGTGAACAAGCTGTTTTCTTTACACCTGAAGACATTACAATAGAAACCCAGCCTCCATTAACACAACTGCCGAGCTTTCGTGGTTGGCAGAGGAAAGCTTTTGAGTATGAACTCTCACTGCTCAGGAAGCAGAAGTCAAATGAGAAGCATGGAGAATATATCAGTCACAGAAAGCCCATTAGTGCAGGCATGGAGGGATACAAACAGGATTGAGTCCAACAGCAGCCTGTTTGTAAATATTTGTAAATACTGTTTCCTATCGCTTGGGTATTGCAAATCCCTAAATTTTTGCTTTCCCAGAATTCCTGCTCTCTCCTGAAAACTCCCATTGGCTTCAAGCTGGCATCTCTCAAGGTCACACTGGTCTGCTATTCACTATTAAAACCACTTCCCATGGAAGAACCCATTAAAAGCGTCAGGAATCAGATCACAAGCCATTTACTGCGGAGCGTGTTTCCCCCACTGTGTTTGCTGCACTCTTAGCTGGCACAAAGGGCTCCCCAACCTGAATGGGGCCTCCGGGTGTGATTCTAAACGTTAAACAGTAATTATTTTTTGTTAGTTTTGTTTCAAACAGAACACGTGGAACACGGGGCTTGCAGAACTCCCCAGACAAAAGGCAGCTGGGGTTATCAGGGGCTGCCCGGGTCTGCGGCAGATCATTTGCATTGCCTCCTCTGGCACATTCTGCCTCTTAAGGAGGTCAAGCTTGCCTTGGCTTTCCCTAGGAGAAAATGTTGTAATGCTTCGTATGACACATGTTTTTAAAGTAATTAAAAAAATAAATATGGCTATCTCTACGTAGAGTTTATTTTTATGAGCCTCAGAGAATCGTATTAATTGCTTAATTTATATTTCCATCAGGGTCCATCAATTAAGAGGAATTGGTGGTATTATTATCCTTGTAAAACACCACATCAGTCAAAAACGAAGCAGAGTCAGAGGTCTAACTGTTAATCAGGTCACATTTCACTTCCTGTTGACATTTTTATTTCCCTTGCAGAAAATATTTGACGTTAAGTCTCGGATTATGAGCGCTGTTCACCCGCTGCAGAGGCGGCAGAGCCGCGGCCCTGCTGGTGCAGCTGGGAGGAATCCGCTGTGAGTGGCTTGCCAGGCACCTCTCCAGGCAGCTCGGGGTGGATCGACAGCTATTCATCTTGGTGATGAATGGGAAATCGCTCCAAGGTGAAGGTCAGATTTCCATCTGCACCTCGGAGAGCCAGGAACGGGAGCAGCGATGGCAGCAGAGGTTGTTCCGCCGTGGCTTTGTTGCAAACTGAGCAGTTCGAAGAGCTTGGCCAAGGAGGCAAAAATACCATAATGTGATAAATGTGATCAAGTGTTTGCTGCCAGCAGGGGATCGGTAGGCTGGGCTGATGACACGGGGGAAGAGAGGAGAGGACAGCTGTGGTCAAGGATTCGCTTTAAAGCAAGGCAAACAGGGAGGACAGTTTGTAGTTAAGGAAATTGGCCCAGAGACAGGGAGGCTTTCAGTTATTCAGAACCAGATATTCATACGCTTCTTGAGCAACCTTGAATGGGTCATTTAGTTCTCCTGGGGTAGACTGAGCCTCAGAGAGGCATAAAGCATGCCAGCCTGAACAGGCTGGTGTTGGGTGACTGCTGCACCCTGAGCAATATGGGAAACACAACCTCCTCTCTGCCTCACAAGCTTTTTCCTAGTGGACTTGTTAGTTTACAACCCAAGATAATATTCTGACTCACCAGAACATTACCCAGCACACCACTGGTTCACAGTCTGTAACAAGGAACTAATAATATTTTCCGTTTATTCACCATATCTTCTTCCCAGAGAAGTCCCCAGTCGTGTTGGTGGAATTTGAGTAATGTGCACTGTTCTTGAGATAGCTGACTGATGCTTTGACAGCAACAAGCATACTCAGTGTAGCTCATTTAATCAATTTCTTTACTATTCCCTCCTTGCTAATGTCTCCTCTCTGTTTATTCATTTTGTCTTATTTATAGAACTAAAAAGATGCTTTATTTGTTATTGCTCCTTTCTGATGCAAACACTACCACTACCACCACCCCAATTAATGCATCTTTTCTCAGAAAGTGAGGCAAAACATTGATTAGAGTTTGTTAACAGTGATAACATTGTACTGGAAAAAAAAAATCTTTATTAAAAATGTTACTTGCACAAGTACCTACAAAGGAGAATCTAGTGTGGACACACAGTGAGGGCTCAGCCAAAACCAGTAACTTTCTAAAACTATTGTTCACCTTTTAGCATTTTATTCATATTTTTCAAACTTGGAATAGTCTAACTACCCCACCAAATGTCTGAGCTACAGACACTTAACAAGGGGAAGAACTACACATGTATGTCTTTTTTCTCAATCAAACTATGTAAAACTTTCAACTCTCATTAGGAAGCTGAATTTTCCACCTGAAAAGTCTGTAGAGAGTTGTCAAGAGACATTTCAGAGACAATCAAAACCCTCCATTCCTGTGAGCTGGGGTAGAATTAGATCAATGCTGTGGTGCAAAGTCCATTCCTATGGAGTGTAACACACCTGCTGCAGGTATTCTGTTAGCAGCTAAATCTGCAGACCTTGCCTCTCTCTCCTGACACAAAAGGCATGTTTGAGTAGTACCAATTCTCAGATAAGCAGATATTTCCTCTTACACATATTTGCTTTTCATGGGGTGTGTGGCATTTTCTCTTTAACAGCAGTCTCAAAACTTCTCTGGATTGCTGTCTACACTCCCAGTTTGACAGCACTGCTTTGAGATCACTGTGACTCAGAGTAAGTTCAGGTTTTTATCAGATTCTGCACTAAATCTTCATTTTGCTGAATATTTTACATGTTAGAGTAACATGTGTGAGGACCGGAGGGAAAGAGAGCTCTCACTTGTGGCTGGCAGGGTGAGTGTGAGAAAGCGTGGCATTGATGAGGCCAGTGGGAGTGCTTGGAATCACTCTGCATCCTGGAACACTCAGAAGTTTCCTGAGGTTTCTGGCTGACTCCCAGCCCCTGGGCAGAGCCAGCAGAGAGGGTCCTCTCCTGTCCATTCAGAGCGAGTCCTTCACATGTGTACCCCAGGTGCCAACCTTTTCACACTCCTTGTGCTGAGACAAAAAGCAAACCAAACCCCCTCGATGTGCATAGTCAAAGACAAACGTGGGCAATTAAAACCTCCAGTGTAAATAAACATTTCAGTCTTAGCAGAGCTGATCCACTGTTGAGCAAGCAGCTGGCTCCCAGCGCTGCCAGGGCTCTCCAGGGTTATTTGGGTTGTGTGTCCTCAAGGCCCTCTTCATCCCAACTTAAGTATTCAAAAGCCACCAGCCTGAAATCTCCTCCTGATACGGGTGAAGCCTGGGTAAATATTGACAACTCCCACCAAAAACTTCTGCTAAAAAAAAAAAAAAAGGTTTTTCTCTGCAATCTAATTGTGAAAGAGCTTGTTCCTTTCCCTTTGTAATATTGCATAACTGCAGCTGAGTGTGAAAGGAAAGCAAGTGCATGAAACCTTATGCATTACCTTCAGAGAAAGGACATTCTATTACATCTCTGTTTGCAGCAGGTGGAGTAAAATGTTTTGGTGGTTTTTTTCCCTGTATATGACTATAACTTCTGAACAGCTGCCTTCCCAAGTTGATCAAGCAAGTCATGAAAAATGGTCTGTTTATAAAAATGATGATTCTGATCGAGTTAAAGCACTGTTAGGCAGGCAGTACTGTCCCTAAAGAGAGAAAAATAAAGGCTTTATGGAGAAATATCTTGTTTTCCTAATAGCTTGGTTTGGAAACAAGTTTATAAAACACATTAAAATTCCCCAGAGGGTTGAGAACTGCAGCGATTCTGAACAGTCACATTTACCTTGACCTCACAGCTGCAGGATAAGGAAAGATTGCTTTCTTTTTTAGCCCCAGGAATACCATGCTTGGCATCTATTTAGCACTTGCAGTCTTAATAGCTCTGGAACCACAAACCAAGGATCCTTGCAGCCCAAACACAGCAGCAGGTTCAGGCACCTTTACTGCAACCTGTCTTCCACCCCTTTCCTCATCTGCCTGAATGAAAGCCAGCCCTGAGGGGCTCCTGCCTGCCAGGGTTAGAAATATTCCACAGGAGTCCAGCTGGATACTCAAACACACAGGCCAGTTGAAGAAGAAAAAATGTTTCATGGAGGTTGCAAAGAAGAATTTTGATTTTGATCATATTCAAAGTACTGTTAAGGTTAAGGGCTTAAGTGGCATGGAGAGACAGCATTTTCCATTTGTGGTTTGTGGGGTTTTTGTTGGATTTTTTTGTTTGTGGGTTTGTTTTTTTTTTGTTTTGTTTTGTTTAATTTTTGTTTTGGGGATTTTTTGTTTGTTTGTTTTTGATTTTTTGGTTTTGGTTTTTTGTTTTGTTTCATTTTGGTTTTGGTTTTGCTCTTGTTTGTTTGCTTTGTGGGTTTGTTTTTTTTATTTTAAATTTTATTTTTTAGCTTTTTTATTTTATTTGACCATCACATTTTGTAATCCTGTTGTCTGCTTTTAAACCTTAGGAAGATCTTGGCTCCTACCTCTCACCAGTTTATTATTATACAAAGTACTTGTGAAAAAAAATATGGAAAAGAGAGGCAGGGACCAGTAAGTGCACAAGCCAGAGACCAGACCCTACCAGGTTTTAAAATGGATCAGCTTCTCCTTTGTCTCTTGCTGTCCTCACTAATGCCTTGGGATTTTTATTTTATTATTTTGACTCAGCAAATTAATGGGAAAGTGGCTGAAGGTAAGACTAGCCAGGGAGATTTCTTAGTGTCTGTAAAGTGATAGTGCTGTGTTTCCTTGACCACAGCACCAGGGTGGAAAGTGCCTTAAGGGGCATCTTAGGTGGAAAGTGCCTTAGAGGCGTCTTAATTGCTAAAGACAATCACACAAGTGAAGAGTGAGTTTTGTTTACCAGAGGCTCTGTCAGTGTCCATCCAGCGTTCTCATGCTCACCTGGAACATGAAATCCACATCAAATAGAGTAAAATGTGAGCACTGGTGTGTTCCTGGAGCTCTCACCTTCTCCTTTAGGCTTGCATTAGAGAAGCAGCTCGATTTCATGGATCTCTTTCCATGAATGGCCCAGCATCACGGGTGTGGGATGCCTGAAAAAAGCCCTGCCTGCAGACTGGAGGAGGTTCAGACTGGAGGCTGCTGCTGAGGAGGTTTCTGAGAGGCTCATGGGGTGTTGCCTGCTGCCCAGGCATTCTGTAGGCAAAGACCAGAGGAGGGGAATAAAGTCAAAGGAAATTTTAGATAAAGTTCTCTCTGGGAATACAAAGTGGGAGACAATGGTAGTAGTAGTAATAATAGTAATAATGACAACAATAACAATCACCTTTTAAAATAGCCATGAAGAACTTATCTAAAAAAATGAGTGCACAGCAATATAGACTGTAAGATAGGGCTGTCATTCCATATTCCTATTGATTAGACCTTGCACCCCATTTTCATTCCCAAGCATGCCTCTTTAGTTTTATACCTTTAACCATTGGTTTAGATTTATAGCAGCTTAGAACACTGGAGTCTCAAATCATGATAGCAACCCCTCTGATATTAACTCCATATAGATATTAACCTTCAATTATAATGCACTGTTTCACCCTACTGAACCATTATACTGAATTTTTAAAACAAAGACTACCATTGGAAAAAAAAAGAAAAAAAAAGCTTTTTCTTTTTATACTAATTTTTCAGGTGTAAGACACCATTTTCCAAAAGCGATGTGTGTAAAAATAAAAAATTGTCCAGTCACCCTATGCATTATATAGTACTTAACTAAGAAGAATAGGCATTGACTATAGATTTAAAAACTCAGTAGATCCCTGAGAGCCACTATGTAATCTTAGGAATGCAATTATGATTCAAAGCAAATGTTAAAATCGATGTCTTTATGACTCATCATCAGCAACACATCCCTCAGAAGAGAAAGCTGACGATGGAGTTAACTGATGGATGCCTTTCCTGCAATGCTGCTCAGGGCAAATAATTTTACAGCACATTCCAGAGTGCTGAATGACCCCGAGAGATGACAAACCCCTTTGTGAACCCCCTGGGAGCCCGAGCGGAGAGAGGTGGAAATTACCAGCACAAAATCTGACTTGCTGAAAAAATTGTCACATTTTTCTCAGCTGGTTCCTCTATGTCCACCAAAATGAGGATGGTGCTGCTGCAGCCCTCCCAGATTAAATCAGACAACAAAGAGCTGTGCTGAGGAGCTGAAAATGTGTGAGCTCATCTTGCTTTTACCTACAGGTGGACTCTGGACTCTGAAAATCTCTGGACTCCATCTAAAAATCTTAAAGGTGGACAGTAGCACAGCTTAATCCTTCAGGGCATTCCTTTAGCCTAGCAAGCTTTGACCCTTTTAAGCAGATCTACAGGAAGCTACAGCTTGACTTCTTCCATACATAGCATGCACTTGGTAGTCTTGGTCACCTTTTTGTGGCTGTTTCCTTCCACAGCTGTGTCCTTTAGACCAGAACACAGGTTGTAAGGGAGACCTTTACAGCCTTCCAGGGACCTTTAAAGATCAAGGAACAGGGGAGCAGAGGGCTTGGCACCCTTTGGGCTGCTGCACTGGTGCAATGTGAGGAGTATTGAAGGGTTACAGGGGTCCCTGGGGCTGGAGGTGGTGGGGTTTCTTTCCAGTCTGAGATTCAGCCTTGCTCTGGTCTCTAGTTTTAAAGGCACGCCCTCCCTGCTTTTTATATCTAATGAGGAAGGGGAGACATAGCTCCTGGGACAGACCTTATCAGCATGTACTTTCTTAACAGCTTGGCTTGAGAGCTGCTGGGGATTTCTAAGTAGATGCCACTGCTGCCTCCCATTGATTTGAGAGAATAGACCATGGGTCAGAATTGCTGTTCCCTCTGAAATAGGCATGCACTGGATGCTCCCAGGAATAACATGGTGCTTCTCTGCTCTGCATCATCTGCACTGGATACTTAAAGAACAAGTGAGAGAATGCCAGGGTGGGTTCCTGGGGCTCATGGAAGCAGGCTGACTTACCTCCACGGATTTCAGGGGAATTTCCCTTGGAGATCTGAGATGAAAACCTACCTGCCCCAGCAGATAAGTGAGCTTTGCTATAACAAATAGCTTCTTTACAAATAGGTGAAGACTGAGTGAAGACTATGGGGAATTGTGCTTTGGAGGTCATGAGGATGCCTCAGAACACAGCAGGCTGGACAGGGGACAGGGGTGGCTTTGCCCACCTCCAGAGGTCACCTGGTGTGGCAGCCACCATAGTCAGAGTTAATTTATCCATTGGGATGAGTGATGCTGGGATAGGGGTAAATGGGGGGATTTCTTAACAAGGGCATGGTTGGGTTTGTTTTCTACCTTGTCTTGGGTTATGGGACCAAAAATGTGTATTCTATTTCATCTATTAAAAGCAGCTGGGGAGATGTTCTTCTTTATCTCTTGTAACTCTGGGGGGAGGGGGGCGGGTGCCTTCTGATAATGGGCCAGCTGTTCAAACCAGGTGGGGCAGTGTTTCTTATCTCTTTCACCACCTGTCCTCCCTCCAGGGGGATATCTTCTGCTAATGGGCCATGAAGGCTCACCAATGACAGGACACATTCCATCATCCCATTGTGAGATGCTCCACCCAGTGGGGGGAGTCAACCATTCCTACCTGGATAAAAACTGAGAGGTAGGAACACCAGGGATCTGGTTCCACTGGACTCCTGGAGGAAGACTGGACCCTTCTCTCTCAAGATCATCTCTGCTAAAACAGAACCACATCTGCCACTCCAGAAGGACTTACTTTTGGACTGCCTCCAACACCCTGACCAACAGGGTATTAGGTTGTATTATTCCATTTATTTTATTTTACTTTTTTCCTCTCTTCTCCTATTAAATTGTATCTCTGACTCAGAGTCTCACTGGTTTTGCTTTCAAACCAGCACAACCTACAGCAACCTTTATTTCCCCATGCTTCCTTTCTGTCAAACACATGATGGCAATGTGCAAGAGTGTGAGGAGCAAGCTGAGCCTCCAAAACCAGACTTTGACACACACTGAGAGCCTTGAGAACCTTGTTTTGCAGCGGAGGCACCTCAGGAACGCAGTGCTGCATTTCTTGTTTGTTCTCAGCACATGTGCTGCTGAGGACTGGTGCAGGCCTCTGCTTCTTGCTGGCTCCTCAGCAGCTCAGCAGCATTGCAATCAGCAGGTGAGAAATGCAGTGTCTCAGCAATGGAACGGCCTCCAACCCTGAGACACGTTCTGGGAAATGGGGAGCATCCAGGAAAGAAAGGGAGAGGCCTTAAACCTGGACTTCTGTGAGAAGCAGTACTTGAGAAAGACACTGGTGCACAGGAAAAGTGATATTTGAGTTTACTAGAGTTATAATGGGATTATTTACTGTTAACAGGTGGGAATCTTTCAGCACTCACCTCTGGTGGCTTCTAGTGGCAGTCTAGTGTCACTTGATGCCTCATTGCCATGTTTTGGGTTTTTTTTTTTTTGCAAGGGAGCTCAAGGGGTTTTTTTCCTGGAACTCAAGGGACAGCAAAGGTATAGAGAGTGTCTTGCCCTTGGGCCAGCAGTTCAAACACGGCCCAGAGTCTTCGTGTCTGGAAGGTGACTGACTGACCTTGATGGTCAGTTGGTCACCTCAGGCTGTGGGCAGTTTTCCACTTTGCTGTGTGCTTTGTTTGGGAGCCTGGGACGCAAACACAATATCTGGCACAAATGTGTGGTCTGTGTCTTTGCAGCAGCAGCTGCTTCCAGGTGATTTTGCCTGAGCTAAGGATATCTCTACCATCTTGTCAGTCAGAGCCCACAGCAGAGGAAAGCGTGATTAAATCTGCAAGGAGAATTCGATGCTTTCTCATCTTCAGAAGATCCTTAGAGGTCAAGGTCGAGTCACAAAAGCTTTCCAGGCAGCAGGGTAAGCTTCTCTGTTGATAAATTCGAGAGGACTTCGTGGCTGGCAATATAGAATCTTGACAGGTGCTCAGTTATCCCAGCAGTAGGTGGGATAGGACATAGGAAGCTATGGATGACAGATACATGTTTGAACAGCTCCATGTCTTACAGGCTGTTGTGAGCCCAAAATTCCTCTGAGGTAGACAAGTGGGCCATTTCTAGGTGGTTTAAGCAATGAGAAGGTTTACAGGCCCGCAGAAAAAAAAGAGACACCACCGTCTTACCCAAAAGAAATCCCACATTATCTCCCGTGTAGGGATTGCTGGTATAATGAATATTGGTATTAGCATATGTGCTGAGCAGTTCCACATCAGTGGTGCTGCATGCAGCTGCTGGAATGGAAAAGCATTGCAGAGCCTGGGAACAATGGGGGGGATCCCTGGATTCTCATGCCAGCGGCGTGTCCGCGTTCATTTGTCTGCAGCGGCGCCGGTGCCCCGGGATCAGCAAAGGGCAAATTCCGCCAGATAGAGATCAGTGCACGGGCAGAAAAAGTAATTAACATTTGATTATCATCCCCTTCATGTGCAATTAAAACAGAGTCGATTCCCCTTCAGATAAAGAGGCATAAATAAGCAGAGGCTGGCTGCGGGTCCTGGGGCAGACAAAGGTAAACTGAAAGTCGAAAAAGATCACCTGTCAGTTCAATCCCTCACACAGAGATGCTGCAGGGAAAGGTGACAAGCAGAGCACGTGGGAAATGGCACGTTCAACAGCGAGATAGCATGCAGACAGCTTTTTGCTGTTGTAGTTTCAAAACCCAATTTTAATTGCTGTGGGTTTACAGGTTAATGAAACAATGCTTTCCTTCCAAAGAAACAGCTGTTTGGTGGATAATTTTAATCACAACCTGGTGGTAACCACCCATGGGAGCTCATCTGAGCTGCCGAGTAACTTTTTAAACAAAGAGTAAAGACTGTCCTGAGTCTGTAGCTGAGGAACTGAACAAGTGGAAACAATTGAGCAAATTGAAACGCTTCTCCATCCCTCCTTGCACGCACATCTCTGAGTAGAAAAGGCTGGGGAACACAGATCACTTTGTCCCAGGAGCACAGCACACACACAGTCACTGCTGCTGACCATCAGCTGGTGCTAAATGGCACAGCACATCTGATGCCAGCTGACTGCACCCCAGCACGCCACCCATTAAGGAGTTTATTGGAGTCCTCAGCTTGGACAGGCTGCTTTGAGGCAGCCTCTGCTGCTGAAATTGCTGGAAAATCTCTGGAATCAGGGCTCCTCGGGTCAGACTAATTATAGGTCACTTAGCCCGACACTAATTGTTGAAGGCAACCATGTGGGATAAAAACAGGCTTCTGCCTGTCTGGGGTAAACAGTGCTAGTGACACTCCCTAAAAATCAGACAGTGTGTCTGGTGAAAGCTTTTAGAGCCTTTCACAGGCTGCAAAAGAGCACCAAAGTGATCGAAGGTGGTAGGCTGGGTGTGTTATTGTTCTCATTAGAGCATCATCTGCCAATTTATTGCAGCAAGAAGCCAGCAAATGCAGAGCCTTGTCTGTGTAAAAAAAGCCCCACTGTGCTCCTTATGCAACATTTAAGATATTCAGGGGTTGGGCACACGGGGAGTTCTGTGGATTGGCCCTCACTGCAGCCTGGGTCTCTGTCAGGAAGAGCAGAGGGAGGAGGAGCAGAGAGGGCAGCGAGGTGGCTGTGACAAAGATCTCAGTCCCTGGCTCCAGTGAGGGCACTGCAGGCACCAGCCTGGGACCTGGACTCTCCAAAAAGGGACAGCACCTGGGCTCCCCAGGATTTCATCATAAGGAAAGCCCACTGATGGTCACCAGACTGTTGCTTTTTGTGCATGCAAAGGAATAACATCTCTACCTTAGGCACGTGCTTCCAGACACACGTTTATTTGATAAGGTGGATTGATTTTTATCCCCATCTTCCCTTCCTTATGGCCTGGATCCTGCTACCTTTGAATTATGTGGTTTCTGTAGTGTAAGATCAAACATCTCAGCAGCTCTTGGATAAGAAGAACCCTACGCTGCAAGTGTCCATCCCCACACAGCCATCTGTCTCCTGTCCTTCTCATGGACAGGCTAATACGCTGGTGGAAGAAATTCTATTATCTGGGGAGCACTGGGGATCTGGCCATTTATTTACAACAAAATTTGTTGCATAACAGACCCTGTGCAGTAACAACAGGCAACCCTCATTTTGTTCCTTACTGTACGAGCTAAATAGGGGCTGCAGGTCATAGGGGTGTGAGCAGCTCTGCACCTCTCAGCTCAATCCCTGCTGGCATCAGCTGATCCCAGGAGCATTGGAGGTGTCGTTCCCAGGCTGGTGAGAGCAGCTGGAAGACTTGGAGCCATCACCAGCCCCTCTAGGGCTGGATTTGCCTGCAGTCCAGCATCTGCACAGTGAGGCCTGGGAAACTCTCTGGGAACTCTGCACACTACTGTAAAATAGAGGCAAAGGATTAGTAAAGCCCTGCAATGCTCCAAAGAGGTGTGTGTGCAACATGAGACTTTGCTCCAGCTGGGGAGGCTGCAGGTTTTACATGAGCAGGAGTAACCATTCCAATTCTAAAAAGAAACTAAAATTTGGAAGTATAGGGAAGTGCTGTACATTTGCCCTGCCTTAAGACAGACCTTGAGGTGTCTGAGATGGACCTCAATCCTCTTTCCTCTTTGCTTTCTCAGCTATAGCACCCCATACCCACGGAGAGAAGGAAGCTGAAGAGAATGGAATGTCCTGGTGGGCTGAGGACCTCCTGCCTCTGTCTCTGCTGTTCTGAGCTCAGCTGAGCCTGCCTGGTGAAACCTGCCCATTTCTAGGGGGCACATGGCAGCTGCTGCCCTGCAGAGCAACCCAGGGAAAGGGAAATCCCAATGCATTCAAGGCCTTCCCACCAGCACACTTTAAAAGAGTGAAGCAGTGCAGGGAACTGCTCTGGGGTTCAGCACTGACCTCACTGATCTCATTTCCCAGCAGTGCAGCTGGGGGCTGATGGGGAGGGCTGGACCACCTGCACCTCTGCAAAAGGCAAGGGTGAGAGGGCACCTGTGTGAGAGAGTGCAAGTGCTTTACCAACACTGCAGTCCTGCACGGGGTTTCAGAGTGCTGCTGGCACTGGGGAGTGTGCTGATCATCAAAACCTGGAAAGGAGCTTCTGAAGCAGCGTCTGCTGCCATCCAGCCCGCCCCTGGTTTTCAGAGGAAAGAAATTGCCTCTCTGGCTACAAAAGCATCTCCTCCTTGGGAACACGCTGGAGAGCTCTGATACAGCCACCACCTCCCAGGGGAGGCTGGGATCCCAGGCACCTCAGCAAATTCAAGCTGAAATGTTTTTCAGTGTTTGAAGTTTTGCTGGCCACTCCTTTTCCTTTGTGGCTGTAGATCAGAGACTGAGAGAGAGAGAGGGAGAGCAGAGAAAGCAGATGGTTTGTCTAAACAAAGGTCAGATTCGCTGCTCAGGAGGCAGCAGACCAGTGTTGTTCTGCAATGAGCCGTGTAACACTGTCAGGTCACACAGCCAGAGAGTCCCCTGGGGAAGGGGAAAGCATTACCCCACTGATACCATTCCTATCTTTTATGAAAGCCTGCACAAACACACACAAATTGTGTCATTAGCTAATACTCAGACAGCTGGTACCTTCTAAGTGACTCAGATAAGATCAGGCAGTAAAAGCAGCAGAACCTCCTGCTTGTATCTTCCTGGGGGTGCAAAACCATGCCCCAAACAAGAAAACCTTGTTTTCAGCCATGTACCTGAGCCTGCTGCCAAGTGAAGTCAGCAAACACACACGAGAGTGACATGCAGATAAGGAGCACTGACTACTCCAGCAGCTGGACCTTTGAGGGCAAAGGACAGCTAAAATTCATTCTTTGCATAGCATCAAAGACAGATCTAAACCAAAATGTGAGCAAGCTGCATAATCGGGTTACTCAAAGTTGTCTTTTACTTCGTGTTCCTTAAGAAAGAAGCATTGTTTTCTATCTAACAATGGCTGTAGCCAAAATGTAAAGCTCTCGGGGGAATAAGTGAAATTCCCTACCCTTTCAGTAGAGCAGACATCACTAATTACTTTCTTACCTTGTAGAATGTCAAATTAGTTGGAAAAAATAGATCAAGCTACTCTTAAGCACAGTGATTAAAGTGATCAAAAGCTGGTAACAGCACAGAGAGTGAAGCGTTGTTGTGGTTGTGCTCTAACACCTGCACTTCATGATGGAAGATAACAAGAGGCCTGGAGAAATGTAAACATGAGCATTTTGCAAATGCTCACATTGAATTTCACAAATCATCTCAAATGTGGACTTTGGGATTTAATCTCAAACTTCAATCTCAAACTGTGTTTTCCAAAGCAAGGCAAGGCTTGTGGGAAGAGGTAATATTCTCTCTTCTGACCTTCAATTATCCTGGCTACAAAACCCTATTATGCCGTTATTCTAGAGGCTCATTAATAGAATTTTAAGGGGGTTGGGATATTCTGAAACATAAGATGCTGTACAGATTTAAAAGACTCAGGCCAATTTCCATGTCAGCATTCAAACCAACCTCAGATTTTCTTCTGAAGTCTACACAGCCATCCCTCTCTCTATCAGAAACAGGAGGATGGATCTCATTACTTCACTATATTTAATATTTTTCTTGTCAGTTCTTCTGTGTGGACTAAATGCTGAGTGTCTTTTCACATTTGGAACCACTCCATGCAAAAATCAAAGCCTGGGCTTTTCCTAGGTGTCTTTTAGAAGCAGAAGTCTCTCAGCCAGCAGACTAAATTTCTTGCATAGTCCATGGTGAGACACAGGTAACAAAGAAGGGTAATTTATTCCAACTCCTTTCCTGGCCCTCAAGACAACACAGCTTCCTATTGCAGACCATGCTCCTACCACAGGAGCTTCTGGTGATACAGCAAGAATTAGGTGCAATAGACCCAGACCTAAGTAACTTATCCAGTGTCATAGTGGGAGCCTGTGGCAGATCAAAGTTTAAAATCATGTTTCCCTGGGTCCTAAAGTATTCCATTGTAATGTAATTATTTTGTTGTTTTGACTGTTTCCTCAGCAAGGTGGTAAATAAGTTCCTCTTGGACATTTGGGTTTGTCCAAGCCAAGAATCTGCAAGAAAGAAGCAGATGAGAACTGTGAGAAATGGCAGTCACAGAAGGGTTCATAAGGGTTCATAAGGGTTCATAATGTCCACAAGGGTCCTCTTGTATAGCCCATGGAGATGAGAGAAACCTGTGTTAAGTGCAGTACAACTGGAGTTAACCCTGTGAACCCCATATGAAATAATTGGCTGTTTTCATAAAGAAATCGCCCAGATAAATATAATACTTCTTGTTGTGTCTTGGGTTATGGAACCAAAAATGTGTATTCTATTTCATCTGTTAAAAGCAGTTGGGGAGATGTTTTTTCTTTATCTCTTGTAACTCTGGGGGGGAGGGGGGCGGGTGCCTTCTGATAATGGCCCAGCTGTTCAAACCAGGTGGGGCAGTGTTCCTTATCTCTTTCACCTCCTGTCCTCCCTCCAGGGGGATATTTTCTGCTAATGGGCCATGAAGGCTCACTAAGGGCATGACACATTCCATCATCCCTTTGTGAGATGCTCCACCCAGTGGGGGGAGCCAACCATTCCTACCTGGATAAAAACTGAGAGGTAGGAACACCAGGGATCTGGTTCCACTGGATTCCTGGAGAAAGACTGAACCCTTCTCACCATCACTGGACCCTTCTCACCATCACTGGACCCTTTTCTACAGGATCATCTCCACTCCAACAGAACCACATCTGCCACTCCAGGAGGATTCATTTTTGGACTGCTTCCAACACCCTGACCAACAGGGTGTCAGGTTGTAGCTCTGACTCTGTCAGGGTGTTTCAGGATTGTTGTTTGTTTGTTTGCTTGTTTGGTTGGGTGGTTTTGTTTTCTACTACATTTGTATTGTTAATATTCCTAGTAAAGAACTGTTACTCCTATGCCCAAATCTTTGCCTGAAAGCCCTTAATTGCAAATTTATAATTTAGAGGGGGTGAGGGGTTTACATTCTCCATTCCAAGGGAAACTCCAGCTTTCCCTGGCAGATACCTGTCTTTCCAAACCAAGACATGTTGTGAGGTCATTTGTCTAAGCAATGGCAAATAGATACTCATCAGTAGCTGTAAGCCAGAATCCTCTAAACACTGTTGCATTAGTTTACAGCAGGAGGAAATTTGACCCAGCATATCTAACAGGATGTTTGATAATTGGGGTTAGGCTACTTTGAGGGATCTGGAATGATTGCTTCTGCTCTTGGCCTTGCTTTTCTTCAGCAGATGAGGGGGTCAATTCTACAGTTTTCACAGACACTACTGGAAACTCTGCAGAAGATAGGATTAGGACTTATGAAATATATAAAAGTATTTTCTTTGGCATTCTCATAAAGTGTTGCGAGGTAGAAACTCATTTTCTCCTTGAAACTGAGCAAAATTCAACCCCAAGGTGCAGGGACATTACATTTTGCACAAAAAAGGGAGACTGCAAAGAAATCAGGAATGAGAAATTTCGAAATCAGTTTGCTAACCAAAATAACTGTCCTACTAATTTGCATTTTCTGTCCTGCAAAATGTAATTCGGGAAGAAATCACCCTCCCTCCCCCCCCAGTCTTTTATTTCTTATCTAGAAATGAATTTTCATAAAAGGTAGGCAGTGTCGCTGTCATACCTCTGTTCATTAGCAAATCATCTGGAGCCACTCCTGTTGCTCCTAAACATCTCCATCTTTAGGAAGCAGGCAGCAGTGTCAGTGGAGCACTGCTCATTGCAGAGTGCCTCAGGAGCTTCTGGCTCTCTGTGAGACAGGGGGGGAGAGGAACTGCCTGAAAACTGCTGAGACCCTGGGGCTCCACCATGGTCAGCGTTTCAGGAGCAGAGGAGAGGGGTTTTTATCAGCAGTTTATTCTCTATCAAACGTGCAGCTTGGCAAACATCTCAGATTTAAGAGAATTCAGCCTTTTCCTTGTCCACTGTTGCAAGCACGGACACGTGTGGGCATCTGACCAAAGACAAACATGTTTTCAGTGTTTACAGCAAAGCATCTCCAGTGCTGCTAATGAGAAAGGGAGGGCAGTATTATTTTTCCTGTATGTGCAGCTAACAATTCCTGGAACCTCAGCTCTCCTCCCACTTCCCTTTTACCCTTTCCTGGCTCCTTTCCTCTGGGATTTGACAGCACTAACCTGAGGCTCTGGGTTACCCCTAACAGTGCTTCTCCACTGTTCCTTTTGAAGCTTGATTAAGATTTAAAAACTGAAATTTGTGGGTTGCTTTTGCATACAAAAACCGTGGGGAAAGCAGAGATAGCACAGATCTCCTGGGGTTTCAGCTCTGGGAGGATCTGTGCTGCTCAGAGCAGTGGTGTGCAGCACTCCTGCAGAGCCCAGTTATCCCAGGACACCCCCCTGTGCTGCTGGGTACCACCTCCTTTCTAGATTCCTGCCACTTTCCTTAGGGCCTGGACTCAGTACTCAAAATCTTGGGCTAATTGTCACCCTAGTTTAATCCTTGCAGCAGTCACCCTGCTGGGCACAGGCTCCTGCCAGTGGCAAAAGTAGGGAAGAGCCTGATCCCACAGGAGACCCAGGAGGTACCTGAGGGGATGCATCTGTGCTTAAGAGGCTCATTACTTAACACCTCCTCCGGGCATTAAAGTCTCAGCGTGCACTGAACGGCTTCGAGAAAGATAAACACAAAATCTGGATGCAGCCCTGGAAATGGAAATGATGGGTAAGGGAAACAGTGAGTGCCACAAGCTTTCTTGCTGTCTCTGTGTGTGCAGCTGGCTTGAATGCTGGACCTGCTGTTATGCTACAGCTCTACCTCCCTTCTGCAGGGCAGAAACAGGCAGCACTGGAGTGAGAATGGCAGGATGCAGCTTTGCTCAGGTTGTTCCTACAGCCAGGGAAGGATCTGGCTTTGCTTGGGTACTTCCCACAGCCCTGGTCTGTGTTAGGGGGAAGTTTTTCTTCTGCCTGACCATGAAGCAGGGAGATGTCTGGTTTTCCCTCTGTCACACAGGGAGTTTACTGCTGATCCCCAAAGGCAATCAATTCATCTGAATTTTTGTCTCATGCTCTGACCCCGGGATTATCCTTCCTGAACATTTTCTGCATGCAAGGATGGCTGGAAACACAGCCCAGTTCGAGACCATAATAATGTAGCCCAAAGCCTTTTTATCACTGCTCACCATGGCAGATAGAGCCTGGGATGTGGGCCACTGCCTCGTGCTGGGGCAGACCTGTCACCTAGCTAGAGAAAAGCCAAATCTCTGCACCAGGGTATCACTGTGCCACCCACAGGGGTTTCTTTGGATGGGTGTCCTGATGCAGTGTGCAGCCTGGCTGGAGATTGTGTCCCCTGGCCTCACAGGTCACCTGTGGCCTGCAAGTCACAGCCTGGCATGGCCAAAAGCAGACCCCTGGACACTGAGCAGGGCATTGCTTGGGAAGTGATTCACTCCTAGATCTCTTGCATGATTTGCCACTCTGGAAAGCCATGATGTGATATTTCTTACAATAAGGACCTTAGAAAATGTTTTAAAGTTCTGTTTGAAACATTTTATTGTGCTCAAGTAGTGGTGTGTTGTCTTTCTTTCTCTGACCAAGCTCAGAAGCTAGAAAAACCTATTTTCAGTGTTTAAATGTGATGCTGCCTGTTTAATACCATGGTAGTCCTGGCTGGAAAGCCCTACAATGGCAAAAGAATTGTGACCAAAGCTACAAGGAAAGGTCTGGTTGAGGAAAGTAACATTAAAAGTGGTGCAGCCATAATAACTCTGTTTCACCATGCATGCACACAGTTCAGTGCCCAGCAGGGGACTGTGTTAAGTATTTATATTTATAAAGTTCTGCCCACTGCAATGAGGGCTCTTGGTCACAATGAAATATCATTCTTAGATGATTCCTCTGATCCTCCTTGCCCCTACATCAGCCATAGCCTTTTATCCCCCCTACAATCCCCACCCTCAGAGGCAGTGGCAGCAGCCAGTGCAGTGCCATGGTCCCAGGGAAATTTCACTGTCTGCCACCACTCAGGATACAGCCTTTAGCACCCTGCACTGAGAAATGGGCAAAAGAAGGCAGAGCAGCAGGATTTTCCCAGCTGTCCTTGGCTTGGCTGCATCTTTCTCAGTTCATTTTCACTCTCTGGCTCAGAGGAGTTGTTACTCACCTTGCTAGGCAGGGTGTTTCAGGTCTGTAGGATTCAGCTTTGTGTGCAGGGATGGCAGCTATTTGCTCAAATTCCCACTTCTCAGGGCCAATGTGGGGTAAAGCAGCACCTTCTCCTTCCCACTGATCCCTGCTGGAACCACACCAGCCCTACCTGCATCAGCTTCACTTTCCCTTTTATTTAAATCAGCAGCCAGGAAAACATCTGGGTGTCAACCCCTGGCAGCCCTCAATTTTCCAGCAAGGGGCAGTGGAAAACTGAGAAACGGAAAGAAGAGCTGGAAAAATAAACCAAACAAAATAACAAACACTACAAGATGTGTCCCAGTTCCCTTAAACTGTGAGATTAGTTAGCTTCATAGTCCAATGGTTGTGACAAATGTGTATGTATATATATATATATATATATATATATATATATAAATATCATATATTTACAAGGTAGATTTCAGGGCCCAGAGCAGGTCAGGTAGACAGTACCACCATAAATACATATTTTAGGTGTCATGGGACAAATTCACTAAATGTGGAATAGGAGCCATGTGATATTCAGGAGTACAAGTATTTACAGAAAGATTCAGCACTATGGAAATTTCTGCAAGAAGGTTTTGTTTGGGCAAATTTAATCCCCATCTCCCACATACCTCCCCAGTGCTTAAAGTGCAAGAATATACTTGTTCCCTAATTACAAAAGAGCACGAAGGATCTGTTAATACTTCTGCCAGTGGGATAGGTAAGTGTTGGCATAATCAGAGAAACTCTTGACTGCAGGCTTTCAAGTGTCCAGATCAGCTCTGGAGTTTGGAGAGGAAAAAAATGAGGACAAAAAAGACTGGTGAAAAAACAAAGTGGTAGGCCAGAGTGCTTGTTGCCAAGCTAAGTAGTGTTTTTTAATTCTCTATCCAAATCAGATAATCCAGGAAAGGTAGTCCAGATTAAATTTATGACTTTCTGAAAGCCTTGCACCTGTTCTTAACAGGGTGGAATTTCCACTGCCCTCTAGACAGGCCTTAGCTAAGGTCTCAGTATCACCTTGGAACATACCCTGACTGGGTTGTGCAACCTTTGCTCACACTGCTGCCCTCACTTCAGGAGCCTCTTTGCAAAAGTCCTTGTACTCCCTGAACCACTTCTGTGTGTATTTGCATTTTTGATGTGGAGGTCCCCTTTGTAGTACCTCCCAGCCAGGGATCTCCAGGACTCATATAAATATTAGTTATGAAATTCTAATGTAAGCCTGTGAAGCTGTTCATGACTTCTTTTTGTTCCACAAGAAGAGTAAACAGAGGTGCCAAGCTGGTAAGAGCTTTGCCTGAGATTAGAAATGTGGAACACAGCTGGAACAAAGGGTATCAGTGGAAGTGTAGGGCCCTGTGCTCAGCTCCTGCCCTTTACTGCCAGAGCTGCAATTCTGAGACTGCACTGGGAGCTCGTTTGGCCTCAGTCAAACCTTGCTGTTCCCTGCCATTTCATTTATTTGCCTTTGAATCTGTGTGATTAAAGGAGAGGTGGGTTTGTTGTTGTGGCTGTGCCCTGGTTGGTAGCAGGAGGTTTTACCGGGGTGGAGGGCAGTGCAGGGGGAAGGGGATGCTCCAGGACCACCCGGTGGATGTCACCTCAGTTATCTACAGGCACTTCACCTCTTCCCCACCTGTTGCTGTAGAGCACGAAATCAGGACACAGACTCTCAGAAGGCTGAAGATTCAAAATCTCACTTTATTATCAAAGCACCTGTCTTTTATACCTTTTTACAATGAGCCCACCTAAGAGGTGGGATCCTTGGGCCCATTGGTCACACCAAGGGGCCATCAAGCAAATTCCCTCCTCTGGGAAAGAATGTAGAAAAATAGGATAGTTTACAATAACATGCCCTTGTTTACCACAAGTGTCCCTGGGAAAGAATTTTCTGAAGTCAAAACACGGCAGGCACAAACCGTGGCTACACCCACCCCTCGTTGTCACCTTGGTGGCCAGATTGTGGAGCTTTTGTGTGGGCAGCAAGGGCTGCAGGTGCCCCGCAGCAGGGAGCTCACCACAGCTATCGGATCATCTCCCCCAGCAGCCAGCACCACCTCTGCAAAGCCTTCACCACCTCTGCAAAGCCTTCACCTGCTGCCTGCCCCATCGCCGCCGATAGCATCGCCACCGTGACCTTGAGATCCTCCTCACCAGTGCCACCCTGTCTCGCAGGAGTGGGGAATCAGATCCCCCTTCCCTCGGCACAACTCCCTGCATTTTCATTTCTGAGGGAAGCGCCGGGGAGGGGATGGAGCTTCTCCCTGTGCAGCAGTGACTCTATTTTCAGCTGTAGCCCAGCAGATTGCTTCGCTCCTCTGCCTTATCACCCAACACCACCTTAATGCATGCAGCTACGCAAGGTTACTATTAGTGACTGATAGCACTGGCGCTGCCGACTGGAGGTTTTAACCCTAGATGAACCAAAATCTCTATACCACATCCTTGGCTCTCCCTGGATTTTCAGATATCAGTTATTATTATTACTACTTTTGAGCATTTTTTTTTTTTTTTAAAGCAGAAAATACTGTAAGTTTGTTATTTCAGAGGACGACAAAGAGAACAGTCAGCCATTCTCGAGGACCAAATCAATCAGTGGTTTACCTTGCATGGAGTGACTGACAGCTCTGGCCCTCTGGCATTGTAATTTATTTTCCAGGCTCAGCCCTTTGCAGGTATCACATGTCATGCTTTTAAAAATGTATATATAGAACCAGCCAGATAGTTATATTTAGTGCATCTGTAGGTAAGGAGGCATTTCTTTTTTTATCTTCTGTTGGTGCAAATATAGAGATAGGAGAGAATTGAACAACCTCTCCTCACCTCTCTCCTGTGAAAGCATCCCTTCCATCTGGCAATGTGCCCAGAGGAGTCTGCAAAGCTGCTGTTGGGGAAGGGCTGTGGAAAGAACTGGCTGAGGAATGGTGAGTTCACAAGACATCCCCAATTTTCAGTGAAAGGTGCAAAAAAATCTCATTGCACCGCGGAATAAAAATGTGGTGCAGAATAGAAATAACAATTTCTCCCCCGAGCCCTGGAAGGTCGAAACAATTTATTTTGACCTTTTAAAACCTGCCTTGAGGCTATGCAGGTCACAGGAGGTGTACCAGTTGGTAAGTGGGAAACCCCAAAGAGCAGAACACCCCTTAGTTAAGCACCTGATGCAAGATAAGAATCCTGACTTGTATCAGCAATGGTGTGGCCAGCAGGACTAGAGAATGGATTGTCCCCTCTGCTTGGCCACACCTCACTGAGTGTCCAGTTCTGGGCTCCTCAGTTCAGGAAGGACATTGAGATGCTGGAGCAGGTCCAGAGAAGGGCAATGGATTTGGGGAAGGGTCTGGAGCACAAGTCCTACAAGGACTGGCTTAGGGAGCTGGGATTGTTTAACCTGGAGAAAAGGAGACTCTGGGAAACCTAACTGCTCTCTACAACTCCCTGAAAAGAAGAGTGTAGCCAGGTGTGAACCTGTCTTTTCTCCCAAGTAACAAGTAACAGGAAGAAAGGAAATGACCTCAGGTTGCTCCAGGGAAAGTTTAGATTGGATATTAGGAAAATTTCTTCATGGAAAGGGTTTTCAAGTATTGGAGCAGGCTGCCCAGGGTCTGCCAGGTTGAGTCACCACCCCCAGAGGAATTTAAAAGGCCTGTGGAAGTGTCACTGAGGGACATGGTTTATGGGTGAACTGGCAGTGTTGGGTTAATAGTTGGACTCAAAGATGTTAGAAGTCTTTTTCAACCTATATCATTCTATTCTATTCTATTCTATTCTATTCTATTCTATTCTATTCTATTCTATTCTATTCTATTCTATTCTATTCTATTCTATTCTATTCTATTCTACTCTATTCTATTCTATTCTATTCTATCCTATCCTATCCTATCCTATCCTATCCTATCCTATCCTATCCTATCCTATCCTATCCTGTTTTCCAGTTCAGGATTCTCCAAATGTGCCCTTCTTAGCAGATTGCCCTTGGCCCAGGAATGGGAAGTGCTGCCAACTATGCGAGGCTCTCAAGGCTCCAGCCCTTCTTGATGACTTGCATCCTAGTAAATGGAGCACACTGGAAAATTGGACAGCTCCAGAGCACAGGTGAGGAAACCAGGAACTGAGGAGTGTGTTTGGGACTGTTGATGTTCTGTCTGTACCCCTGCAGAGCATGTCTAACCACACAAATGCACATTTTTCCAAGAACAAGTTGTTCCAGGCAGTCCTGATTTCAGACTGGGCTCCCTCCTTGGCAGGGAGCTGGTGGCTGCAGGAATGAGCAGCACAGCAGGGCAGGGGGGCACCAGGCATCCCTGTCGGTGCGGGGTCCCTTGGCAGCTCCCAGCTGTTCCTGACAGCTGAATCCCATGGCCTGACAGCAACTGCAACCTCCAAAGGCATGAAAAACAGACAAGTGTAACAGGTACAGAGGCTTCTTGTCAGATCTGAACAGAAACCTCTCCTCTGGTCTGGGCAAGGCTTTGTGTGTCCCAATATATCTGTTTTCTCAGGCTGTTATCAGCTGGTCTGATAAAAGGTGTTACTCCTCCCTGCATTTCTCACTTTGCTTTTACAGTGGCCCAGGAAGGGTAAAGGCTTATGAACTGCCTGTTATAAATGCACCATAAAAACAAACACTTGCATTTTTTAAATGCCATTGTCCTTTGCTATTTCAGCTTTCCATTTCTCATCTGTTTGGTATCTCCTGCTCTGTCCACACATAGGCACTCTCATTTGTACATGCACAAAGCAATGGGCATGCACCTTTTCCTGTGTAAATTAGCTTGTTCCTTGGGCAGTTGTACATCACAGGCTGGTGACACCTTCTAATCTTATTTTAGGAGCTGGTGGTAGGTTTTTCACACGTTGAAAACCTCAAACCTGCATGCACAAAAAATACCCTTGCTCTTAGACTCTCAGGCCTTGTTTTTCACATCTCCCAGCAAGAGAGAAAGACAAAGAACACTCAGACATGAGAATATACTTTATGATCATTGAGAAGGCAATAAAATCTTCTGCTTTGGAGCTGAGATACCTAATCCATGTGTATCTGCCTGAGGCTGGCCCGAGCAGAGCTCCCACAAGGCTGGGATGTGGCAGACACAAGGTGATGGATGCAGAGTCACAGGCTGTTTGGAGGTGGCAGCATTCATACCCTGGGTATTGGTAAGGGCTTGGAAGTTATTACATCCCTTGCTCAATGGGGGAGAGAGATAAGGAGCTCTTTCAGCAGGGTCTAAACACTCAGGGTAGTGATAAATGCAAATCCCTCAAGCTCTGCACAACGGGGCTAATGGGCCTTCAGCTTCAGCAGAAAGAGAGTCACAGCCTGGCTGACCTCGTCCAAGGAGGACAAAAGACAAAAAGATGAGAAACTGTAGGAAGCAGCAGGAAGCTTTCAGCAGCTGTGACTGAAAGAGGGAGAGGTGTTTGGGTCCCAGGATCTCAGAGACATGGCCACAGAATCCATGGGGGAGACAGGCCTGATGGCAATTTGGCCAAAAGCATGAAAGTGGCAGGGTGCACATTTGTCTTGGTTGAAATCAAGGTTTTTGGGGGGTTTGTTGAAACAAACCGACCACCAGCTCTCACCCTGGTGTGGGATTCTCCGAGACAGAACCCAGCCCTGGGATGTGCATGGTAGCAGCCCTGGGGTGTGAACCTTCCCCTGCACTGGGACAGCCTCTCCCTGGAGCTGTGGTTGCTGAAGCCACTGCCAGCAAACCTGGCCAGAGGTCACTGGGCCCAAGGAGAAAGGCTCTTGGGACACAGGGAGACACTGAGAGTGCAGGAACTGACAGCCCTGGGTCCATCCCTGCCAGGATCCCTCTTTGCCTGTGGTGATGGTTAAAGAAACACATCTTTCCCTTGCCATTCTTCAACCTCCAGTGATGTACAAACACCAGTATTTGCTGAAGCTGCTGGTTAAAGATGTTCACTGGAAGATATTTCCCATTGTGCCTTCCCAAAAGACATGATGCTGTCCCACAGCACAGCTCCAAACTGCCAGGAAGTTAAGGCAAAAATATCACCTTTCCCCAGGTGCTAAATGACTGGCATGGACTTGCATACTTAGTGTACTCTGCTCCCCTCTCTGCCACAATCAATACCAGCCTGATTTCTTTATCCTGGGTGCTGGGGGATGGAGATGAGCGATCCTGCTCATACCTCAGCTTTGGCATTTTGATTCCCAAACAGCCCATTCGCCAGTAGCATAAAAATAATGTAAAAACAAATAGATCAAACAAATGTAGCTTGAAGACATCTCTATTACAGCCCTGCTCTGTATTCTATAAGCAAAACATGTACTGTGCATACAAACGCTGGGGGAATGAAGGGATGCACGCATTAACACTGACACATCAAGTGGCTCCTTTGTGAGACCACATTATCTACACAATCACCCACAAGTATTTACGTTTCATGAACGAGGTTTTCCAAACACCACCCCCAGCTGCACCACCTCGTGCTCTTCTTGGATGTAGCTCAGGCAAAGAATGAGGCCAAATCAATGCCTACAGAGGATGTTTTTACAGAAGACCTGGCTGCAGGGGGAAGAGGTGGGTGCTTGTGACCTTGAGTTGGGGTGACTGTGGCAGGGCTGGAGGCAAAGCATCATGTTTGTGGAAGACATCACTCAATAGCCAAGACAGGCAAGTCCACTGGAAGAAAAATGTTGAGAAAATCTCTGGTTGGGTTCAGCCTCGATCTCGGCTACGGGGTCGAGTGTGGTTTTTTCTCGTATTTTGGCACTGGTTCTTTTGAACACAGTTTAGCATAGGTGGGCCTTGCAAACTGTTTCCTCAGTAGGGCAGTTGTGGATAATTTGCCACTCATGGGGTGCAGTTGGTGTCTGAACTCACCCGGCATTTTTACAGCCTTTGCCGGATGAAAAGCGTGCTAAGGAGGAGGAAGGTTTGTGAGAACCACCCACTCTGCAAACAGCCTCTCTCTGCAGGCAGACTGAGTGAACTCAACACAGCTGGCACTCCAGAAAGTTTCAAAAACTCCACAATCAATTAATGGATTTTTTTTTTCCATATCGACCCACACCTAAATCCTGACGACCACTTCAGACAGGGCACTTTATGGCACTAATAAAACAAATTGTGTGTTAAATGCCCCACTGCAGTTCAGCAGGCTGCCTGCAAGGACCAGACTGACTTAAGGCCAACGTCATGTCCTGACTCCAGCACAAGTTATCCATTTTATTTACTTAAATTCCCTTTGGAGGTCCAATGACACACGTGCTTCCTCTCTGCTGCTTCTCCTAAGTCACTGTGATTATATTTGCTGTTACAAAGTGCCTGTTTGGGTATAATTTACAGGATAAATGAAAAACCACACGCACCTTTTTAAAAAGGGAAGTCTTTTGGAACAAAAAGTCTTAATACTGTAAGAATTATTAACCTATGCCCCTCCTGCTCAAAGCAGGAATCCACATTTTGTGCAAGGATAACTTATATGACACTGTGTGAAAATGTGTATTTCTAATAAACTTTTGTGGTTTTTAATTACATGTTAACAAGCAAAGCAGGAGGTGGCTGGGGCATCCACACAGGATGTGGGAGATTAGGGTTAAACTTCCACTCAGCCCAAGGGGAATGTGATCTATTGCACTTGCCTTTTGCTGGGAGATTCTCTATATCCTCTGTCTTCCAGCTGCCCTGGGACATGGGTGTTCCCAGCCAGCTGTTGCAAAACATTTTACTATTTCTTGGCAATGGGAAAAGACAACAAGGGAGTACCCATGTGAGGCTAGGGAAGCACACAGTTATGCTTGGTAAATAGATATGCAGAGTCCAATCTGAGAAATAAATGAATTTAGCATTCAGCTGCAGGTCCCTCCAAGCACACACCAACTGCTGCAGTAATTGTGCTGCAGCCAAGGGAGCAGGGCCGTGGAGAAGGATTTTCTCTCCAGCTGCAAAACCTCCTGTGGCACCTCTGAGGCTCACTGTTCCAATGCTTCCTCTCCCCTGGTGGATATGACCACTGCTCAGAGGGATAAAGCTGCTGCCTGAGGGCTAGTAGGAGGGTTCAGGAGAAGGAGAGACCTAAGTCCATCACACTTAAGATTAACTCTACTCATACAATTCTTCCTCTGTAAGTAAAGGATCCATAGATAAACTCCAGTCTATTATAGGAAATGTTCCTGCTGGCATCAGTTGCTTGGACTTCCATGAAAGCTGCCACAAAGTATTTTTCAATTATTAACAAACCTGAAGCCAAGGTGAATGGGTCAAGTTATGTCACAAGGGGCACTTATATTTTAAAAACTCTGAGTTAAACAAGATTACCTTGTACTAAGTTAGAAGTGTTTCCCATTTGCAGGGTGAGAATTTGCACTAGCTCAGGTGAAGAGCTGAGCCATGGGGGAGTTTATTACCTGGCACTGCAGGGTCTGATCCAGACCCCATTCGTGCATTTGAAAATTCTTCCTTGCCTTCCCCAGGCACAGAGGAAACCAAGAGGATGGAGGATGGGAATTAGCCTTGTGTCAGTTGGTGCCAGTATCTCTCTTGAAAATCTCAGGAAAAAAAAATCTACTACCAAGACAGATACTAAAGAAGGTGAAAGCTCACTTATTTAACATTCCTGTGGGTTTTTTACTCACCTCAGACCTGTGCTGTCCTGATCTGTCTCCTGATCATTGTTCTCTATTTTGACTCTCAGGCTAGCATGGAAAGACTTCTCATGGCACAGTGAGAAGAGCCTCTCTATAGATGTGCTGCTCCCACCATCCTCCTGTCTAAATTGGGCCACTCCAGCTGCTGGAGCAAGGCCTGGCAGAGTGAATTTTACCCATGGTTCATGCATTTAGTCTGCAGTTCATGCCTCCTTCACACAGCTAGGGTGCAGGAAGGGGTCTGAGCAGAAATTGAAATCAGCCTCCTGGGTGCAAACAGGAAAAGTCAGCCACTGACACCCTTGGGATGTGAGCACCTATACAGAAAATGGGTGTCTTAATCACTTAGCAGAGTCTGTCCACAGCATTTATGGAAAGCTGATACCTATGAGCATTTATGGAATTGCATGAATGAGGAAAATGTTTGATCCATGGCTGTGAAGGCAGCCACCATGTGGGACCCAGGCAGTCAGTCTCCTGCACCACAATAACAGCATTTTGTAGTAGTCTCCTCATCTCCACCTCTGCAGGTCTTCATCCATGGCTTGCCCCTTGGTGAGCCACAGGAATACATTCAGACCTTGGCTCAGTGCTGTAAAGTGAAGAGGGGGAATGAGTGCATGTGGGGAAATAGTGTCCTGAAAGGAGGAACTGGGGGAGCCCCACACCCCTGGCTTTCTCTGGAAGAGCTGGAAAAGAGCTCTCTCTTGAGCCCTGGGGTAGGTGGATTAAGGAAAGAAGAGGTCTGAGAGCACTGACTGTGCTGGGCCCACTGAAGATGGAGGGCTGAACTCTGACCTGGCATCTCTGGTAGTGATGCTAATGAAAACATTATGCACTGTGAAGCCAGAACTTGGCAGGCTCTTTACATCTACCTGCTATATGTGAGCTAAAAAAAAAAATAAATCTCACAATTGCTTCCTTAAACAAAGATTTGCAGTCAGACTGCGTGCAGGTCAGTTGAAGGCAGATGGAAGCCTCCCAAAGGACTTCAAAGATAAGATAACAAGCACACACACACAAAATGCAGCCTGCCTTGAATTCCTCTGGAGGGTCACTAAGGCACTGCAGAGCCAGCTCTGGGTTGAACGCTCTGGTTTGCTTGTGGACCTTCCAGCAAAATGTGGTCTTTTCTCTGCAAACCTCAGCACTTAGGAAAGGAGAGCTGTGTGGAAGAGTCTTGTCTCTGAAGCAGGGGTGCAGCCAGGCTCTGTGCTTACTGAGTGTGATCAGCTGTGCCTGGGGACCACAGGGCTTGACCTGCCCCAGATGGCAACACAGAAACCCAGAGCGGAGCACGGGGCTGGACCAAAGCTTGACAGCCCTGGATCAGCCTGAGAGTTCATTCCTGAAAGCAGCCAGTGGTGGATGGGGAGGGAAGGAGTAAGAGGAACGTGGTGAGGAGATGATCCACCTCAAGGCCACCTTCTCAGCATCTCACCACTGGCAAATGGGAGACTTGAAGGACTGAGCTGGAGCTTGCAGCCAAACCTCTGGGGACTGCAGCTGTGGTTATTCCAACTTCCCAACTCTGGCTAAACCCTGCTGGAACCTGTTTGTACTGGGGGCCTCCACACCAGCTGGTGGCAGTGAGCTCCCCAGTTGAATTATGTGTGTTTTGGAAAGGCATTCCTTTGTGTTTGTTTTGAATTGGCTGCCTGGTAATTTCAAAGGAGCTCCCAATCTGTCCAATCTAATTTGGAGGATGTGTGCCCAGTGGCTAGACCATAGGAATGGATCTCTGAATTAACTCTATTTTCATCTCTGTCATTCTTCTAGAAGAGCAGGTATTATTATTCATTGGGGTGAGTTTCACCTTCAGCCAGCTCAGTTAAAATTACCCCAAGCAAATACTGATCTGGAATTTGGACGAGACTAATGTTCCCTGTACACCAGCAGAGAACAGGTAGAAACTAAACTAGGCAATAAAGGTAAAAACTCTGTTTTAAATTTCCAATGCCTGGATCGATCTGTGCAGCTGAAACCGCTGCCAACGTGTTACAAAATAACTTGTCATGCAGAAGTAGACTCTATTATTTAGCAGAATGCCCCTAATTACAGAAAGATGAGAGCCCACAGGCAGGGGGAAAACGTGTAATTTCTAAAAATAGCAATTTGCATACTGACCTAAGGACTGACTGACTACCTATCCATCTATCTATTGTAATTGTCCTATTTCTATTGATGTGCCTTCGTGTCACTTGTAGTTTGCCACTGAGATGGCACAAAAATCTTGGAAAAAAATCAGCCAGATGAAAGAGTATTGTAGCAACCCCTGTTAGCAGCTGAGGGAGGTTCACAGACGTAGAGGTGCTGGTTGTATCTCAAAACGAGAAGTGGTAAGTGCCTGCATTAATTATAGTTTTGGGCACGTGTTAGTACCACACTCAAAGCCCAGCCTTAATGGGATTTTCTTCCTTCTTTCAGAGGCAGAGAGCCAGAAGGAAAGTCAGGCAGCTTTTCTGCAAGAGGTCGTTTGCATCCAGGACGTGTACAAATCTCTTTACATTTATTTAGAAACTGAGGCAATTAAAACACCCCAGGCCCCTCCTGTTAACTCAGAAACATCATTATGAAGATGCTTATGCTGCAGTGGCTTACTATGCTCGGTTTAGTGGAAAACTGGAAAGCTGCATTTCCAGCCATTTGATCAACATTTTCCCGAGGTTGCTAATGACTTGCAGAAATCTGCCTAACAGTAACAACCTCAGGGAGACCGCGTTGTCTCCTCTGAGGACACCTATTTGTTTTCAGAATGAGAAGTTTAATTAGGTGAGGGTTTGTTTTTTTTTTTTTTGGCGGAGGAGTTCATGCTTTGTGCCCTCAACAAACGAACCCTCTGTGGCTGCCCGGGAGCTCCAGCCTTGGCACAGCCGAGGACCTACCGGGGCAAAGGAAATTAATCTGATTTTAAACTGGCTCCTGTTGTCTGGGTTTTTGCCATTCTCCTCTGTCCCCTTTAAGGAGTTTGTAAAAGTCTTATTTTTAGCCTTCTGTGTCTTTGGAGTCAGATACACTTTCGTATAAACAAGCCACTTGTTATTGTAAAATCTAGCGATGTTTACATTCTTTTCATAAAGGAGGAGACTGTTGATGGACTGATGCATGGTCCAGTGTGGTTGGAGAAGAAGATTTTCTTCCTCCAATCCGTGATCACTGCTAGAGTTCGATAAATGTTGATTCTGTAAATAAACTTCTCTCTTTTCCGCCTGGGACATGGCAAGGTGTGGGTGTGAGTTCTTTATGTCGAAAGCAACTGGTTCCCACTGCGTTTCCCCCCTTTTGGCGCAAGCGGAGCTCGCTCCCCTTCTCTCGGAGTTCACCCCTGTGCCTTGGTTTGTGCTTGGCTTTCATGGCCAGGGGAGGGCAGGGGGGCGAGGGGGGGAGCAGGCAGAGATGCCAGGGACTGCTCCCGGAGATGCCACCAGGGGCTGGCAGGTGTCATTCCCCCGGCGGGGCGATGTCTGGGCAGGGCGCGCACAAACAAACCCATCCGGGCAGGCACCGAGATAAGGGACAGCCAGATGCCACCGGCATTCCTCAGGGCTTTCTCAACTTCCACCGCCCTAAAAAAAAAAAAAAAAAAAAACCCACGCTCACGAGGCACGCTTAGGAATCCCCAAAGACTCTCCATTAAGTCACTAATTGCTGCTAATTATCGTGAGAATGATTTGTGAGTGCCGGTAATGCGCTTGGTGCTGAGGAGACCGCAGAGCAGCGCCGGTCCCCAGCCGGTGGCAGTGGCACTGATGGAGATGGAAGCATCCCAAGCAGCAGCTTGGATGCTCGCTCTGGAGCCGCCCCAGGGGCGCTGAGCAGGACACGGCCCCCCTGGGATCGGGGGAGAACGGCACCGCTGAAAGGACCTCGCAAAAAGTGGGATGGGGAGAGGGGACCGGGGGTACGGGTCACCCAGGCATCCCCTGATCGGGGCTGAAAAGGGATGCGATCCAGCTCTTGGGAAATCTGCCTTCTCCACCACCTTGGGCTGTTTTTCCCAGCAGAAGCAGAGGAAGGGAGTGTTATGTTTATCTGAACAGCATTAGCAGTCTCTCCTCCACATATGGTCTCATCACAGTGCACAGGCCAAGTGTAAGATTTCCATGCTATTTCTATGGGTTGAGCTTTTATCCTAATTTATTTATTTATTTATTTATTTATTTATTTATTTATTTTTGCATTTGTTCTTTTTTTCCACACGAAGGTCTCTGCTTCATTTTGCTCCCTGTAGAAAACAACACGATTGCCATGACTGGTTGCTCTGCACTCCTCCCTTTCCCCCCTTTGCCAAGATGTGTCCTGTAGGCACATTCCCCAAATTATTCTAAAGCCAGGCTGGCACAGCAAGGCACTCTCAAGTTTAAGAAGAGGAGCAGAGACGAAGACAGATATGTGGGGCTTTTTTTTTTTCTGACAGGGGGTAGTGAGCCACTGGAAAAGTTTCTCTTCGGAGGGTAAGAGAGACTCTTCCCCTTCGGCTGGCAGAATAACACACATAGCTCCCTCCCCTCCAAAGGGAAAACTGCCTGTAGTAAGTGCTCCCAGGCTTTGGAATCTTCAGGCAGCAACTGCTTACCAGCCTCCACTTCCCCAGCTGCTGTTCCTTGGAGAGGGATTTTTCTTAAAGCAAGCGTTCCTCCGCTCTTTCTTAGCCGAACAAAATGGGCAAAATCAGTGATGGCATCTCCTACAGAGCGCCCTATTTAGTTTGCTGTCAAAATCATTGTATGTATTATTTTTGTGCCATTTTATTTCACAGCATAAAATTAATACAGGAGGAAAGTGGGTCTTTAAAAATCAGTTGCAAACAGCATGTTCTGATGTAAATGAACACTCTTCAGCAGCATTTGCAAATCTTTACTGGATCCTTGTGCATCAGACTGAAAAGGAAAACAAACTGGGGGTTTGGCTACCGAGGGAAGCCTAGGTTTTTCTCTCTCTTGTTTTTTTTCTCTTTTACAATTCAAACTGAAAGGGGAAAAAAAAGGCTAATAACATGCAGCTGAAAGCTAAATTAGATATTTAAAATTCAGCCTGTTAAGTTAGGGAAGGAATTGCTCAACACTCCAAGAAGAATATGCTTATGGTCCGTGGTTCTGAACCCTGCCGAGAGACTTTGAGCTCTGCCCTGTCTCCATCTCCCGAGCAAAAGGAGTGCAAACCAGAGGCAGGCATTTCCCACTCAGCTTGTGAGGCCGTCAGCACCTGATTAGCAAAGGGAAACCAGCCAAGATTATTTTTAGCCTTACAACATCCCTTTAAAATTTTCAGCTCCACATCGATCTATGACAAATGTGCACCTGAACAAAGTCCACTACAGAATTCCTTTTAAGAATTACACAGAAGTGAATGCAAACGCAAATGGGAGTTGGAAGCTTGGTCTCCAGGCTGCTGCCTGTCAGGGCAGCTCTCTGTGCCTTAAGGATTGGTCACTCCCTATGGGAAGTCATTCAGGAGGACAGCTGAGCCTTGCTAGACAAGCCCTAATTTTCATATCTGTTATCTAGCCATCACAGCAACAGCCAGAATGAGATTAGGCAGATACACAGATAGATACTTTACATTGCCTTCTAATGACAAAAAAAGAGCCCCGGGGAGAATGCATCACTTGTCCCAAGGGAGGACACAGAGGGTGACACATCTGTGATAAGGGAGTAGCTCCACGGAAAAAAACCAAAACAAAACCAAAACCAATCCCACCCCCATAAGTAACCCAGCTGGTTGCTTCTGCTTTCCCACTTCGACTCCCTTTTTGTGCAAACTTTTTTTGTGCAAACTTTTCTCTCTTAATAACTGATGGTTATTAGATGGTGCAAAGCAAGTTGTTGAGGTGTCTCCTAAGCTTGCCCATCAGACACACTGTGGACACCAAAAAGGGGGATTGCAGCAGACCTGGCGGGGCTTTTCCTGCCTCTGCCCGTGCTGTGGGCTGGCTCTGCCTTTTCTCAGGTGCAATGAGTCGTTCAGGAGGGAAACAGAGCAGCTTTACCTTGAACCTTGCAGGACAATTTGTAGCCTGAAATGATTCAGTGAGGTGCAGCAAGCTCTATTTAGAAATGGATACATCCAGCCTGGAGCCCTGGGAGACAATAAAGCATCTGTTTGACTTCCTCAGTGGGCTTGCTGTGTGTAAATCATTTATCCCTGCTCCCGCTCCCCTTTCTTAGCTCTCACAATTTGTGATTTTTTGCTAAAAAAAAAAAAAACACCAAACCAAAAACGATGCCTGCCTTTCTGCTGGTGAGCAGCTTGGGACACATTGCCTGGAGTCTGACCTCAAAGTAGGGTGGGATTTGAATCTGAAATCCACTCGGTTTGATCTCGCAAGAACCGCCGCGCTGCACAGCTTGTACATCTTTAGTAAAAAGGCAAGCCTTCAAATCCATCCTTTTCAGAGGCCTGTCTCCGTTGTCAGCTGCCATCTTCCGAGAGAAAGATCTAAAATTAGAGAAAAGCTGCCCTCCACTGCTGGAGAATACTGCTGCTGTGACATATGAAAGCAGAAATAAGCTTCAAATAAAGGTCTTCTGCTTAGGCTCACGTAATGAACAAGAAAGACTTTGGGTCTCTCCTGTCCAGAGCAGCGTTTGTGGGGATCTGATTGAAATAGGCAGCCACAGCACCAAGGCTTATCTTTGTCTGCCTAAGCATTTATACTTTGCCTGTCATCATAGGTGCCGTTATTTTGATGGAAACCTACAGATCCAAGTGTTTTTCTTTTAAGTACCTTCCCTAGAAATCCCGAGGGATGCCAGGAGAGGCTACTCTTTTCAATAAATCAGTGAAAAGAAGGAAACCCTTGCATGTGGGAACAGCATCTCGAGACAGTTTGGACATGGTGGTTGTGATGAGGAGTGGACAAGGAGCAGGGACTGAGCTGTGGCTGCAGCCCTGGAGATCTCAGGTTCAAATCTGAGTCCTTCAACTGGGCCCAGGGTGTCCTCAGAACCCCCCCAAAACCTATTGGCAGTGGTAACCCCTGGGGATGAGGAGTCTGGGGTACCCTGGTAAACCCTGGTGTTTGCACTCCACAGTCTCCACTGCTGCATCCCTCCCACTGAACAGTGTTCTCCTGCCCTGGAGGGATTAGTGGGGCTTACAGGGTTAGATCTGCTCTAATGTACCATGGCACAGCAGCCCGGGCGTGGTGCCCAGAGGCAGAGAACTCTGGGGAGAGCCCAGGCTGGTGCCAGAGGGGAGAGGAGCTGGTGATGCACCAGGGCGAATTAAGAATTAAGAGAACTGATTTCAAGCTTCCCACTACTTGGGGGCAGCGAACGTGCTACAACAAAGCAGGGTTTGTTAGGAGCAAGGCAATGTGATGCTTTCCCTTTTAACCTGTGTGCCACACAGTTTCCCAAAACCAGAGCAGCTCCTGCTCTAACACAGCTGCTGAGACTCGCAGCGAAGAAAACAGGAAACAAACCTCCTTCTTCTGTCTCTTTCCTCCTGTTCCTTCTCCCCCAGGCATCCAGCCCCAATTCCCCTCTGTGGGGAGCCCCAGCTCCTGCCTGTGCTGTGCTGGTGATGTCACACCATAAACTACCCCCAGTGGCTGCAGCAGGAGCTGAGAACTGTCCTGCATCCCCGGCTGGCCGTGCTCAGCCAGCCTGGCAGCAGTGGCTGCCGTGTCCCACAGCAGCAAGCAGGGGCTGGGAACAAGTGTCTGGCTCTGCAAGAGCCATCACAGGAGTTGGTGGAAGTGAACACTTGGTAGGAATGACTGCCCCAGGAGTCACCTGGCTGAACAACATGTTGGTCAGTAGCTGGCTTTAAAGAACCCTGGCCAAAGGTAAGTGCACTGCAGTCAAGTTCTCGTCTGCCAGCTGGGGAAGGAGGCAAGACTGGCACCAGGAGAGACGGGAGAACAACAGCACCGAGGGAAAAGTGCAGAAACTGCTGCTGGTGAGGAGACTTTGCTTTCAGCAGGACTGCAGCATATCTGAAAAACTGTCAGAAGCATGAGGTTCCTTCAGAAGCCCCTTCTCCACATTGCAAACACAGGAGAGACTGCTCACTATCCTCCCTGCAGTGGGCCCCAGCAGCTCCAGTCCCCTGTGCTGGCACCACAGGCTGCCCCTGGAAGAGGCTCTTGTTCAGATCCTCTCCAGCACAATGGCACAGGACAGCCAACTCTGTCACGTGCCTGGCAAAAACAGAGCCTGAGGCAGAGTGCAAATGGCCTGCCTCCAGGGGCTGCAGTGCCAGTGTGCTTTCCAGACCTTTTCAGATCCCTGCAGCTCATGAGGCAGCATCGTGACAGGGGAAAAACCCAAAATTCATGGCTGGGCTGCAAGTGCAGGCGAAGCAGGCACACAGCACCCCACATGGCACACAGTGTGCAGGCAGGATCCTGTGGGAGAGGGCACCTGGCAGCTTAAGAGGGAGTGGGATTTGGTTACTGGAGTTAACAGGGACTCATTTTTCTTAGGCAGGAGCAGTAGAAGTTTGTCTTCCTGAAGCACTAAAGCGTAACCAGGATGGCTCATCATCTCCTGGCAGCACCCCAATGTTGTTATTACTGTTGGTATTGCAGAGGGATCAGATCATTAAAGATTATTAAAGGGCATGGCTAAATCTCTGCAGCTAAAAGTGCACATACTTCTAGCATCAGCAACATTTTAGGCCTCATTCAAAATCCAGCAAAACCACTGGGAAAAATATCCTGTTAATCCCTTGAGTTTGCTCCTCTGAGATTGGCTTTATGGGAATAGTCCCAACAGGAACTCAAGCTGACAGAGAAACTTGGCTACTTGCACACTACATAGATGGAAAACCAGGACACATTGCTTAATCCAAGAAACATGAGTATCAGTGAATCCCTGTTGCTGGTATGGTATTACTGCCATGCATGACTCTGGTGGATTTGCTCCAGAGCCTTCTCCTACCTTTTTTTTTCTATGTCAGAAGCAAGACCTGGTTGAAAATGGGTTATTTATTTTAAGCCAGGCCGTTTGGATCAAGCTCTTAGGATGTCACTGGCTAAAGTACCTGATCCCTAATCTCTGCTTAGCCTCTGACTTTGCACTTGACTTAGGAGGAGGGGGTGAGCCTGCGCTGCTGGGGGGGCTGCAGAGGTCCCAGGAGCTGGAAGGTTGGCAGAGCAGGAACAAAGAGGAAGATGGGCAGCTGCCTGAAACCCAAGGGGCCAAGGCATGATGGTTTTTTTTGCAGGCAGGACCCAGGTGCTGAGAGCCAGGCGCCTCTGGGCACCAGGGTCAGCAGAAATGAGGTGCCTTTGCTGTGAGGCTGCAGAGCAGGAGCAGTGCCACGATGGGGTGGGAAGCTCAGGGCATTCACACAGAAGAAGTGGACACAGTTAAAAGGATTTTCTGATATTTGTTTAGCTTGGCTGCTACACTTTGCTAAAGAAAAGGAAGGTTTTTGCTAAAGTTGGAACAAACAGTAGATCAGAACATTAAATAAAGGGTTAGCAAACCTTCCAGGAGTGCTAAGTCAGGTATGCTGATGAGGTCAAAATTTAATTCCACGCTGAAATTGGAAATTTCAAGTACAAATGTTCACAGCAAGCCAAATTGTTTTACCTACCAAACCTCCAGGTTCTCTGCAGAGACTCTTTCATTGTCATTCATCCAATCAGTATTTACAATAGTAAAATCCACTATGGAAACAGGAGAGAGCAACTTTTTAGTCTATGCAGGGCAGACACAGCTAGGACAGCTGGAAACTGTGCAGCCTGCCTGCCATGGGGCCTCCCCCAGGCTGACAAGACCTGCAGTGCCATCTAAGCATCTCCCACTGATCTCCCCCTTATCCTGACCATTCCCTCAGCTCCTTCATTAAATTATACTAAGGATAGGAGTAATTTAAAAGTGCTGGTTCATTGGGATCAAGAGGAGCAGAGGGTTGGGAGGGTAAGGAGAGTGCACCCAGAAGGGTTGTGGCTCTTGGAGGGATGTTCAGGGGCAGGTTGGGTGAGGTGCTGGCACAGAGATGCACAAAGCTCCCAGTGCTCTGATATCAGGCCTCTGGGTGCAACACCTTAGCCCAGGCCAAAAAAACAGGCAACATAATGGAGTGATGTGGCTTCCACTCCGATAACATCTGCCCACCCAAGGAACTCCTGAGTATTTGGTGGAAACAGGGGCATTCATCTCCTCACTGCTCGTGTGGCAAAGCCAGCAGCCTGAGTAACTCCTGGCAGGGGTGATGAGTAACAGGTTCACAGCTGGGGCTCTGTGCCCCTTGCTCAACCCTGCACTGCCCATCTGCAGCTAAGCCAGGAACAGCTCTGGTGATACATCACATCCGAGTTTGTGACTTATGGGTGGTAATTATCCTAATTAAGCAGTGGTCTCAAAATACTCCCTGGGTTGCGAATGCTTCTGTGCTCAAGTAAACTCACGTTTACCTAACTGAGTAAGGGCACAGCAATTCTGTCCCATAAGGTTTGGATAGCATATTAAAGTTATATCCTCAAGTTGCACATCTAGTTAAAACACTCTTATAAGTCATTTTCATAACTGTTTGCAGTATAAACACATTACCAAGTTAAAATTAAATGAGCAATCATCATATAGTATAATATAATATAAGAATTCACTCCTTATAATACAATCTAAAATTCACCAAACAGAGCAGCAATGCTGTGTAACTAAGCAAACAGGATAGGTGTGAAATTAAACAGGATATAGATGCATTGTGTGAGGGAGATTTGGTGGTGGAAATGAGTCACCTCTTTGTCAGCAGCATCACCACCAACTACAGCTTGCTGTGCAGAGGGGAGGGGAGGCATCCAGAACAGCAGTGGCTGTGCAGAAATGACACCAGAGCCAGCCCAGCATGCACTCAGTCACCTTTAACAGTAAGGAGTGTCACCAGGAAAGCTCAGAGATGCCCAGGGTCCCCATCCCTGCTCCAGCAGCTGGCACAGCTCCAATCCACTGCCATGGGAGCTGCCTCCACCTGCCTGCAAACAGGGATGGTGCCTCCTGGCTTGGAAAAGAGATGACTGAGAGCTTAGGGGCAATATTGAATCCATCCAATGCCTCTGATAGATAAAGTCATGCAGTGTGGTGTTAGAGCTGTTCCAGTGACCTGAATTCACAAATGAGCTCTCTGTGGTGACCTGGTTTCACCATGCCCAAGAGGGGCAGCAGGACTGTGTCCCATGCAGCAGCTCCTGCCCTGCAGCCTCAGCTTCAGTCCCAGCTGCCAGCACAGTCCAAGGGGTGCAATCTCACCTTGAGGTGCACTGGCACAAGAATGGGACTGGGCTGTGGTCCCAAATTCATCCCAGGGGAGCCTTGCTTCCAGCCCCTCTCGCTGGTGGCCCCACAGAGAGGAGAGGGGCTGTTAGGTCCTGCTGGTGCCCCTTTCCAAAGGACAGCACCACAGCTCCTTTTGTGCTGTCCCACACCAGGCTAGGGGCTGTTAGGTCCTGCTGGTGCCCCTTTCCAAAAGACAGCACCACAGCTCCTTTCACACCAGGCTGCCCTGGGGACATCCCACTCCTTAGGGGACAGGGATCGGGTGCCCTGACTGAAGCAGAAAGAAAGAGCTGACTTTGCTCCACGCTATTTTGCACATTAATTGTTATATAAATGCATTCAAATATTTGTAAGGTTGATTGAAAGTGTTGCTACATCAGACTGCTCAGATTTAACCACCAGAAATTAAATCAGATAATAAACAATCAGCATTTCTTTCCTACAAAAGGATGATAATTCTGTAGGACTTTGGGTTTATATTGTCTATGCACCTGCATGTGGAATGGTGGTGATAAAGTGAGATTTGATAGCAAATTGGACTGGCAGACTGTTTTTGAACATAATTGCTCAAAGAGAAACCACCCGGAATCAATTTAATCATAGTGCAACTGATTTTTAATTTCCAATGGGACAAAAAAGTACCATTCACTTAGGATTTTACTGACTTTGGTTTGTAATCATGGAACGTCCCTATTGTAGCCCAGCTAATTAAATAAATGCTAAATATTTCTCACTTTGTAATACAGAAAAAAAATTTAAATAATTAAAGGTGCCTCCTAAATAGCAAAATGAACAAAAGCTAATGGCCTGGCAGCACACTCAATCCATGGTTAGACACAGTCTGTTCTTGCTGCCGTTGTGAAATTCTGGGACAATTATCAGCAGTTTCTCTTGGGGCTCTCTGGACAATTAGCAGTGGCACTAACAGAGGGTGGGGACACAAAGCCCAACTGCCAGAAGGGAAGCATTGCTGCAAAATTGCATCTGAAATCTGGTGTGCAATGCTGAAATCTGTCCTGCAGAAAAAGGTGCTGCCCTGGCAAAGAGGGGGGTGCCCAGCAGGGCATCCTGCCCTCTCTGTTCTTGCCTTTCAGGGCAGCAGAAAAGCTGTGCAGCCACCAAAAGGAGTGAGACACAAGTGCCAGGGCCCCTTCCTGCTCCCCTGGCTGTGGAGGCACTGGAGTGGGTGTGGCAGAGGAAGCAGCTGCTCACAGCTGCCTGAGCATCAGAGGGGAAAGCAGCTGTCAGGTCATGTGGTGACTCGAGCACGAGTCCAAAAAACACATGGTGTGTATTAGGAAGAGGAAAACAAACTGCCCCGTGGTACCTTGGGCCTGAGAGGAAAGGGCTGAAGCAATTAGATTAATTTCATTTGGGATGGGAAGTCATCTCCAGCCTGCTTTTGTTGTCTAAGTGGTTCTTTTTAACCAATTTTGGTGTTTGTTCTGGATGTTGTTCTCTTAGCTGGAAGCTATCAGGGCACACTGATCTTACAGCCCTATATCCTGAGACAGAGATCTGAGATGAGACAAAACTGCATTCTTGCCTTCTCATCCTGCTTTTGATTTAGGGAGGGAGGAATTAGACCCTACATTCTCATGGAGGAAACATTGAAAATAATTTTTTCCTCTGATCCTGTTGAGCACCTTGAACAAAAGAGCACAGACCCCGTGCATGGCAGAAAGGTGAGGTGCTTCCCCTCCCCTCCGTGGCTGCAGCATCCCCCTCCACCAGGAACCTGCCTGGCAGCAGGGGTGGGTGTTTCTGATGAAGTGGCCAAAGGGCAAAATCTGCCTTTCTGCTTTGGTGCTGCCTTTGTGAGGGCTGTGGCAGAACAGACAATACCTGAACTCTCAGGATGCCTGGCAGCCCCACAGCCCTCAAACAGCCCCAGACAGCCAGGCTGAACCGGCAGAGTGAGCTCCCTGAGGGTCTGGACATGGCCCTGCTGGGCTCTGGAGCCCTGCATTGCTGTGACACTTTGATCCCAGCTCAGAGCTGAGAGAGCCTCACTGAACCACTGCCTGTCTCTGTGTACCTGGCTGCCAGGAGCCTGTGCTGGGTGCCAAGGGATCCCACACCACACAGGGAAGTGCTCTGGCAGCACAGCTGAAAGCCCAGGGGTGCTCAGGGAGCTCTCAAACCCAGGGATGCTCAGGAGGTGCAAGTTCCTGAGGGCTGCCAGCCCAAGTGAGGGGAACACAGGAATAACCAGGGGACTGAGAGAACAGTGCCAGCTCCCCAGCCCCTCTTTCTAATCAGACTGTATTTAGGGTCATAAACACTGCCTTTTGTCTGGCAGAGCGTCCCTGATGAAGGGGCAGCATTTAAGGCCAGGAAGTTTTGCCCTGCCTCAGACACAGGGGCACCAAAAAAATGGGTGTTTATACATTGCACACAGCAGTGCAATGCCCAGCTCATCCTTCAGGCTTTTGGCAAAACCAGCCTGCTCCACTGTATATATATTTAAGATTGATAATTCCTGTCACAAGAAAGCCCCAAGCAGTTGGCCTGGCTTTAATAAAACACAAGTCACTGGTGCCTTCTCTCTTTTGCTCAAGGGTGAAATAAAAGTTGTGCTTGTCCTTTGTGGAGCCGGGAAAGGACGTGCATCAGAGCATTTCGGGCACAAAGCCTGAACACTGGGGATTAGGCTACCCCACCCTGCGAGTCAGCTCCAGCACAGCTTAAACAGCAACCCAGTGTTCAGGCAGGGGAGACCAGTCCCACGGAGAGCTACCACAGCCCTCACCTTCCTGGGTGATTGTGGGCAAAGAAACCCACTGCCTCCCTGGGGTTAAGATGCTCTGGGACTCAGTCTCTTCAATTTTTTTTCTCCACAAAGCAAGGATCTCAGAACAAAAAAACCCCCACTGCAATATGCTCAAGGCATCCAGAGGCTGGAAGGGAAACCTGCACCAGGGCAAGTCAGCTCTCATTCTGAATGGGGGGTGTATTCCCCACACACGTAGCCTCTGTGCCATATTACTGGATATGACAGAGCCTTTTTTACCACACCTGTCCCACAAAACCCCAGGCAGCCTTCATAACTCCATGCAGAATTAAAAATGAACTGAACTTAAAAATTACATCCAGCACTAGTCGAATAAGAAGCAAAGATTTAAAAGGGCATGTTATTTATTTGTTTGTTTATTTGTTTGTTTGTTTGTTTTGAAGAGCTCATTTGAGAATGGCAACACCCCCAACCAAACCCTCTGTATTCCCAGGAAATGATACAGCTGAGCAGGATGGTTAAAATTAACCCGGTTGAAAGGCTCCCGGTCTCCTGTACTCTACGGGAATTTCCTGTGACTGCTGCCTTCAGGGAATGCCTAGCAGGGAAGTACCGTCTGCTTTATCTGTCCTGCTTTATCTGCCTCGCCCCACCCTGTCACAGCCGGCAGGGCATCTGCCGGGAAAGGGCTTTGCTGGCTTACCAGGTGGGATTCCGGTGTTTAAACGTCGGTGATTTGTGCCATTCGAAGTGCCCCGGGGTATCCGACTCGATTCCCGGCAGCTGCTTGGGGAGGGTGGAGGTTTCTGGCAGCTCCTCTGCTGACTCTGCCCTCCTCGGATCTCAGACAGGTGCTGGGGCATCCAAGCCCCCGCAGAGCTGCTGGTGCAGGCAAGCAGGAGCCCAACACAGAGAGCACCCCTGAGGCTCCTACCGAGCCAATTTTGTGGTGCTCAGGATCCAGGGTCCAGGAGCACAGCAGAGGAGGGATGTCCTGGCTCTGGGCAGCATCCCTGTGCCAAGGGCAGAGCGGGCACGGCAGCGCTGCCACGGGAAAGCTGGGAGAGCCTCAGGATGTCTCAGGGCAGAGGAGCCTCAGACACTGAGCAGGTCCCACAGCTTCAGCTGAGCCCTGGCTACCTGCAAAGCAGGGCTGGTAAATGCCTGCTGCATTTAAGCCATGAGAAAACCACACATGCTCCTGGGCATGAGACAGCTCCTTCGGGAAATCACAGCCCCTCATCGTCCTCCTGGTTAGATTTGTTTCAGTGGGCTCAGCTGACAGGCCCCAGTGTTTTTCCTCCCTGTGCCCTGTGGAACAGAGCAGCAAAAACTGAAAATGTGGCATGAAATATGCTTTCCCCCAATGGGATGTTTTTAAAGTAAAAATATAAAATGTAATAGAAAGCTTCAAATAAAATAAAAAAACGACAGCATCCTGTAGGGAGAAGATGCACTGACTTTTCTGGCTTATTCAAAATTGGGATCTCTTTACTTTATGGTTTATTTTTCCTCTCCTGAGACCTAGGAGGCTGGTAGGGACTGTCTGATTATCCCCAATGAGCTCTGGCCCCATCCTGAACAACTGACTACTCTAAACATTACCTGCACAGGAAAGTTTTGTCAGATGCCCCAGCACAGGAACAGAGATGACACTACTGTTGTGGTACAGCTGCCTTCTCCACATGCTGCTCACTGCTTTCCCAAGCTCAACCACAAAAGAAAAAAGAAAAAAAGAGAAAAATAGAAAGAAGAAGAAGAAGAAGAACAAAAAAAGCATGATAGTGTAGCTGCCCTGTGTTAGGATCTCAGACTGCATCCAGAAAAGCTTTCCCACAAACACCAGGATGGAGGTGAAATCCCTGCAGCCATTTATCCTGGTCAGAGCTCTGTGGATTTCAGCAGATCCACAACCTCCTGTGGGAAGAAAAGAAGGTGAGAGTTGCTGTGTGGCTTGGGAGACCAGCATCACTGGACATCAATAAGGAGGAAAAAGGAATGGTTTCAAGGTTTCCCACAGTCTCTAGGACAGCTGGGAGCTCCAAAACCCTCCCTTTGTACCCCTCCCATGGCTCTGTTCCCCAGAGCAGGGGTTCAACTCCTCAGGCTCACCTTCCTCCCCTGTCCCTGGGAGGCCAGGCCACCCCTTCAGGTGTTCCTGAGGCAAACATCAAAACCCTGCTTTGCTGCTCTGGAGGGAACAATCCGTTTGTGGGGAAGGATGTGAGTTGGTCACAGTCACCTCAAGTGCCAGGATGGCCTTTGGGCTCCCAGCTCCAGGGGGAGCCAAGTTTCCTGTCTGCAAAGCAGAGGGCTCACCAAGCATCTCCAAAGTGGAACTGACACCAGGAGTCCTTAGGGCATGCAATGAAAACTGGTGTCTGGGTAAAATTTATAAAACACAGGAGGCTGCAGGGGAAATGGGGCCCTGGGGAGAAAAAGCACACTTAGGAGCAGGGCTTGCCCAGCAGTGGGGATGCTGGCAGTGGGGATGCAACAGATTGCCTCTGACCACCAAAGGTTACACCAGTGGCTGGACACATATATTTAGCTGGATGAAACAAGGGAGAAACCTTGGGAGCTGAGCTGGAGAACAAGCATCAAGAAGTGCTGCAGTCCTTTACTTCAGTGCATCTGTTTTACACCCCAGTAATTTAATATACTCTTTTTGTAATAGATATGCTGCTGCCTGTACCCACCAGAGCACTGTGTAGCTGGTGCTGACACTGAGAGGGACCCAGAGAGAAGGGAAAACCAGCAGGACACAGGGCTGCCTGAGGACTCAGCACCCAGATTCAGGGCAAAGATCAGGAATACTCTTCTTTTAGCATTTAGGGCACCAACACAGAGATGCAGCTGGGAGTTGTCCTCCCAAATCAAATGAGGGATGCTGCTGCCTCCATTTGGCATGGGTTATTTATCAGTTTCCTGAACACAATCTTTTTCACTGAGTGCAGGATCTGCCCTTGGAGCTTACACAGATATGAAAGGGAAGGCTAAAAAAAACACTGACAGGCTGATAGTGCAGGTTTGAGGGGAAAGTTAAGTGAGCCTGATAAACCAGCTCATCACATTGGTCACAAAAGCTGCATAATGTGGGATCCTGTTAATTCTTAAACTTATGTGTAACAGGGTGATGGTCATTCCACACTGAGCTGAGCCACCAAGCCACATGGCACTTTCATCTGCCTCCCCTCATCCCCAGCATCCTTCCAGCAGCTGCCTGGAGTACTCTCACCATTCCTGTCCTGTCCTGGGCCTGGTGGATGCTGCCAAGTGTTCCTGCTGGCTGGCAGAGGTGCCAGGTGTCCCTGCTGGCACAGTGTGTGCTCTCCCTGCTCCTCCAGCCCCCAAGGCACAGCTGGGGTGACAGTGTGAACGTGGATGGTGCTTAGGACAGGACCTTACCCTAGGGATGCTGCAGGGGCAGCTTTGTATCACAGTGTCAAACCAGAGAGCCCTTCAATGTCAGGTTTCAGCAGAGTCTGGAGATGCCCAGGCCCTCCTGCAGGAGCAGCAGCACATCTGAGGTGGATCCCTTGTGAGAAAAGCTGCCAAACTTCATGGATTGCTGTCCAGCTGTAACTTTCCCTGTATCCCTCTGCCCCCTCTGCCTTACCATAAGATTGAAGTTTTCCCCTCCCCTCCACCCCCCTGGCCAGTTGCTAGCTCAGATTTGGGGAGTTTGGGGCGAGGGGATCTTCAGGATAGGGAAAGGAAATCCAAAAGAGGCTCCTTACCTCTTTGATGTATTCCAAGGCTTTATTCCAAGATGGATCTCAGGGGCAAAGAGGAGGAGCATGAAGGGGCAGGGGTTTTTATCTCTCTCGGGGGTCGGGGGTCGGATTACCTGGCCGAGGGCCACAGGTCAGAGTCAAGGGGCAGGTAAAGTCAGACCAAGGTTACAGTGTCTGGGGGAGGGGTTTTTGAGGGAGAGACCACTCCCCAAAAGGAATGCAACATAAGATGGCTTACTTTGCCATTTTAGGGAAGCTTTGAAAGCTGCCCCAACCTTTGCTGCACCTCCCACAAGCGGGCACCTCTGTAATTTCCAAGAAGCCATTGAGCAGGCTGGTCTGCAGGGGGATGGAGCAGGGTGGATGAGGGAGGCACAGGAGCTCTCACAGCCTCATGATGCCCTCAGCAGAGGCTCCCCCATCCTCCCACTGCTGTGCCAGCACCTCCCATCACCCTTCCCTAGGGCCCTGTCACCCTGCCCCTGCCTCCTGCACTTCCCTGACCTCCCCAACAGAGATTTGTCACTTCTTCAGTGCTCTGATAAGTCAGGCCATGCTCTCCTTGTTTTCTCCCAGTGTTTTTTGTCCTCCTACAATGTAAATTAATGTGGGATATGCCTTGGCCTCTCTCCTTTGGGAATATTAAGGAAAACAGTTAATTATATTTTTTTCCATTTACCAGTGGCCAGCTCACATCAATTAATTATCCTTACCACGTCGTGCAAGTAAATTTGCTGTCTCCTCTTGAGACCTTTTCCCTTGCATGTCTGAAGAGATTCATATTTACCTTGATCTCTTGCACAATATTTCTTTCATTATTTGTTTTTCTTCTGTGTGTTTGTCTGTGTGTGTGTGTGCACACGTGTGTGTTACTTCTTTCACTTTCTCCCCTCTACTCTGCAACACCTCCCTCCCTTCTCTGGGGTGATGTTTCAGACTTCACATATGCCTCTCTGTGGTAGGGTGACTTTATGCTGCTTGTATCCCCAATAGCCTGTTCTGTTTGTGCTGTATATTAAGTTCTGTACCTTTAAAATGATTCTGGGAGCCAAGGGGGAGAAAGAAGCAGCAGCAGTTTGTTTTGAGAAAACTGCCTGACTCCCACACGGCCTGGCTGCGGCGTTCGTCTGAGGCACGGACAGTGATGGGACAGAGATCTCCTGTGCTCTCAGTTAGTTTTAGCTGGCTGAGGCAGAGAAGATCCCTAGACTGGTATTTTTTCTTTTTCTTAGGACTGTTTAAATCTGCTCTGGACTGACAAACCCAGAGGAGCAGCGAGGGCTGGCACCTGCGGCCGCCGGGCCTGGCCCTGCGGAGGGAGTGGGGCTGGTAAGAGACTGAGGGAGCTGAGCTGCACCCAGGGCAGAGACTGCCTCAGTTTGCCATCTCTCTTTGGAGCAGCGAGAGGTTTTATTGTTTCATATTATTAATTCTTTGCATTTGTGGGCATTTTGTTTGTTAAATAAATAGTTTTTTCCACTTTTCTCCGAGGAAGTTCTTTTCCCGGCCTGGCTGGGAGGAGGGACCCTTTGGGTTTGCTTTTCCAGAGGAACCCCTTCAGAGGTTTCCTCCCAAATTTGCCCTAAACCAGGACACTCTTCCTCATCCTTGATTATTTTCTATTCTTCCATGCTCATTGACAGTGCCCTGCTTTAACTCCATGGTGTTTACTCCTGTGTGGCACATAAAACCTGTGATTTCTGTGCCACTGCTCTTCATCCTCTGCCAGCCCACTTCATGCCCTTCCTCTTCTTTACCATGCATGGTTCAAACTCACCCACACCTTGTTTTTTTCCTATGCAGTTGCACTAGAAGCAGATATCTCCATTTCTCCCTGTTTGGGAGCTGCTCCCACCTTGCTTTAGGATTTAGTTGAACCACAGGCTCTGCCTCTCTCCAGGTGGGAGCTCCAAACAGCCTCAACAAGCACCAGGAGCACCTGGCTGACCCCAAAACTCATCTCAGGGCCCAGCAATGATGCCTGGCTGCGGGCTGGCTCAAGGCCACCCTGAAGCTGGAGGGACTGGACAGGAGCTGAAAGGAGTGAGGTGGAGATCCTTGAGCGCATCCAGAGGCTGGTGAGGGGCTTGGAACACAAACCCTGTGGGGAACTGAGGGATCTGGGGTTGTTTAGCCTGGAGAAAAGGAGACTTAGAGGTGACCTTATCACTCTCTACAGCTTTCTGAAAGGTGGCTGTAGTCAGGTGGGGGTTGGTCTCTTTTTCCAGGCAGCACCTGACAGAACAAGAGGACGCAGCCTCAAGCTGTACCAAGGGAAATATAGGTTGGATATTAGGAAAAAGTTTTTTATGGAAAGAATAATAAAGTACTGGAATTGTCTGCCCAGGGAGGTGGTGGAGTCACCATCCTGGGTGTGTTTAAAAAAAGACTGGATGTGGCACTTAGTGCCATGGTTTAGTTGAGATGTTAGAGCATGGGTTGGACTTGATGATCTTGAAGGTCTCTTCCAACCTAGAAATTCTGTGATTCTGTGATTTTGTGACTCTGTGATTCTGTATGATTCTGTGATTCTGATTCTGTGATTCTGTGATTCTGTGAGCAGAGCCAGCACAGAGCCCTCCCAGTGCCACAGGAAATGGTTAAACTGCAAGGGGTGCCCGGGAAAGGGCAAAGTCCTGAATCTGCTCTTTCCTCTGGAGATCTGCAGGGCTGCAGGGCCGGGTTTATCTCAGCCATGCCAGCCAGGGGATTGTTTAAGACATCCTTTAATCTGTCCCAAGAGTTAGGGTGGGCCTCTGATTTGAATCACCAGTCCCATATACCATTGTCCTAATGCCCCTTATCTCAGTTATTGCTAAACATTCCTTAGCAGCAATTACACCTTTCCTCTCCAATCTCCCCCAAAGCATCTTTTACTATTTACCAGCATTGATTTTCTGCATCCCATTTTATTTATGCCCATTGTGCTTTGAATTACAAAGTAAAAGGCAAATTTGCAGACTCTGGCATGTTTCTGAGTCCCTCTGCGTGTCTGTTCCCGTCCCTACTTCTTCTGTACACCACAAATTGCTTTCATTTGTGAAAGCTGCTTTAAGAACTTCCAGAAGGAAGCCTTGAAGAGGAAGTGCACATAATTTTTTTTTGTCTAGCCTCTCTCTTGTATTTTATCAGGGGACAGATGTGTCTTCTTGTCTGTCCTTGGGATACTTCTCCCCTCCTCTCCATGGATTTTTTTGCTAAATAAAAAGAAAAATGCCTCCTAGCATGGAAACATTGTCTGGGCTCCTGGAGCTGGGGCTTCACAGTCACAAGAGGTGATGGGGCATCAGGTCTTGTGTCTGTTAGCATGGGGTGACCTCCCAGGACAGGTCATTGATTTAAGAGCCAGTGATGGGCTAAAAGCAGTTTGTAGACTTGTATGGGTGGATAATGACTATTGGTGATGGCTCTGCACATTCAATAAAGCCTTAACAGATACAAATCTACTTGTGCCCACTGAAGAATATCTTCTAGAGCACAGCTGTCCAGCAAAACATCAGCTGGGTCTTCAGGATGGACTTCCTCTGACCAGAGTAAAGTAAGAGCTGGGGACAACCTGGAGAAATCAGAGGTGCTGTGGGAAATGTCAGACTCCAATAACCAGAAAATGTAAACACACATGGAGAAAAACCTCAAGTGTCTATGCCTCTGGTCTGCTTAAACACGTTGCTTCAAGTCTGTTTCGTTAGACACAGATTTCTTTTTCCTTCCTGACAAAGATTCTGCCTCTCCTTTCTTTTCCCCCGCAGCCGTTGCTGCTAACTGCCACTAGGAAAAGCAACAGCAGAGGGGGAACAAAGAAACTATTGTCAAACAAAAGCAGGCATAAATAAATGGAGGTTTCCTGGGGTACTCCTAAAAACTAGACAAAACCTTCTTTCTCTCCCAGAAGGAACCATTTTGTAATGAATCATTAGTTCCCCAGGGGTTATTGTTCAGCTGATGAACGTGCATAATGCTCAGTTACATCGGCGCAGGTGCTGCGGGTAGGGCACAGAATGGAGAAAACATCTCAGTTCCAGGATGCTGCACAGATTGCAGCATCTGCCCTGCTAGCAAATGACCTGAAACTATGGTTTCAATTTTCCCTCTTCAGCAAAACAGATTTTGTTTATTGGTCATTATGATGCAGAAGTTTACATATTAACAGGCATCTTTCCAATAATTTCCACATCTCTGAGTCGACCCCCCAAGCAGCTTAATAACAGCAAGGCAGCTCCATTTTTACAAGGCTGAAAATATTGAGGAGGGAAAGCATGCTGCTAAATAGAGGTTTGTGAGTCTCTGATGGGATTGAGTCCTCTTGTAAGGCAGTTTGGTGTTTGAGCTGCCAGGTTTTAGGGATGAGCCAGGGTTATTCTATGGGCTTTTCCAGCAAGAGCTCCACCCCTGGAGGTGAAGGTGGGGTTGTACCTTCAAGGGCAGCTGCTGTGGTCTCAGGTACCACCAGCTTGCAGGACAGTGAACCAGCACCTGGCGCTGGTGGGGAATCAGAGGTGAGACAAAGCTGACCACTGACTGCCAGCATGGGGTTTTCTCCCATGGGAGGAAGGCTGCAGGACACTCAGCCCTCTGAGGGGCCACTGGCTGCAGTGCTGAGATGGTTCCTCATCACTGCTTGACAGCTGTTCTGCAAGCTGAGACCAAGAAGAGGATATCAGGCATGGAAGTCGGAGGCAACAGTGGTTTGTCAAGCCCCTCCCAAAGTCCACCCAGCTGAAGTTTACTCAGCTTCCTCCCACAGCCAGTTGTGACTACCTTGCCACATTTTGCAAGATGTTTCTGGTGTGAGCATCTGCTCCCAGCAGCTGGTTGATGTTATCATCTGCTTCTGGTCCTTAGGAAGAACCTGTGGTACCAGAACATCTCCTTGCCTCTGTATGATCAGTGGTTCCTGGGGATGAGACTGCCAGTGGGGGTACCCCGAGCTGAGGGTCACCCCTGCTTGCAAGGAGGAAGAGCCTCCACCTTGTGTCTCACCACGTGGCCTCTACCATTAGAGAGGATTCCACCTCCTGTGGTGTTTCTCTCCTGTGCTGTGCCCTTCTCCATGGTCTTCCAGACCATTTACAGCTGGGCTGTGGGACCTTGGGTTGAGCCCAGCTGCCTCTCCCCTCCACATTCTGAGAGGAAGGCATTTTGTCCAGGCTGTGGGACAGTTTTGGGGGTATATTCTGCCCCCCTCTCTATTTCCTCCGCATCCTTTTAGGAACTGGGCAGCAGACCTGGCCACAGAATGCTGCATCCCTGCCTTTGGTTCTGGCAGTGCAGGCACAGAATCCACACCTTTGCTTCTCCCTGCTTATTGCTCTGCACCCCACAGCATCCCATTAGCTGTGTTTGCAATGCTGCTCTGCTGAGAGTCATCTCCAGCCGTCTGCTTTACAATCATTGGATTTATAACAAGCTTGACCAAACCCCAATCTAATTTGAAACCGTGCTAAAGCACTTTTATATTTACTTTAGTAATGAAATAAAATTTCAGGTCTGTTTTTAGGGTGATTTATTTCAGCATCACTACAGGTACAATATCTCATTTGTGTTTCATAAATTGCCATAGGCAGGAACAAAATGCGAAAACTGTTTTCAGCAAATTACTTCTAAAGAGGATGTTTTCCCCTGTACACTTACACACAGAGATTTACCTTCTCAGATCTAACCAGTGATTTTGGTGCTCAATCTGACATCTATAAAAGGTGCCTGATCTTTAGAAAAGGGTGTATAGACATCTTCTGATTATCCACCTATATCCAGTGTGGCTTAGACTGGATACCTAAACGTACTGCTAAACAAAATAATTTTTGAATCTGTGGACAAAAGTTATTTAAAAATATTTTTTTTAATTGATCAGAATGTGGTCAGCTAATTTGCATCATGGTAGCAGTGTGAGATGGCCCTGACAGTTATGTTTGTAACCCTAAGTTGTCCAGCAGGATCTGATCTCCCACTAAGGACCAGGAGAGGTGAAGAGTTCAAGGCAAGGAGTCTCCACTAAGGGGATGGAGAAGGTGGGCTTCAATTTTGAAACTCATTTTCCCTTTTGGTCCATCAGTGCCAGATTTATTAACCTTCCCAACAGGCTGTAAAGCCCATCCATTTCCCTGTTCCAAGCTAAGGCTATTGCTAAGGGTGTGAGCTGAGGAGGATTTATTTATGGGAGGTCCTTTGTCTAAGTTTATGCTGTTATTTTTAATTTATGTGGTAGGCGCCCAGTGTACTGCTAAGATGCCTAGAGATACATTAAAAAATTTGAATACATAAATAAATAAAATACTCTGTACTCAACCAGACCTAAATTATACAGTACAAAGGGAGGAGCAATTCAATAGACATTAGGAAAAGCACCAAAGGAGCAGAGCAGACCAATGCTTCTTGCAGACCCAAGAATTCTTGCCCTTGAGCAATAAATAGAGAGGAGCTACAGCTGGCAGCCCAGATTTTGTGTGGTGTTGCAGCCCATCATCCAGCCTTTCACTTGAGAGCTGAGTGCAGATCTGCAGCAACCTCAAACCCCACCAAAGTCAGTGTTCTTCCTAAATAAGCTGATGTGTCACAGCTGGTGAAACCCTGCCAGGAACTGCCAGGTTCTTGGCCAGCAGCCTGTAGGGAAACCAGGGTCTCACCAACATATTTGGTTGTGCAAGTCAGGTCTAACTGCAGGATGAATCCATTGTAAGGCACCCACCACTTAAAAGACAGATGTTTAAAGAATCAGAAGACATTAAGCAAATAAACATCAGCTGCCCTATCAACAGGATGACTCTGATTGATGGTGCAAGCATGCTGGTGTGCACTAAGTACAGTGTACATAAAGGTACATAATTAGAGGTAGCAGAACGTTTGTGAGCGTGATGCAACGAGCAGCGTGGCACAGATGTAACCAAGAGCTACACTGGCCTGTGATGGGGAACCCATAAACATGTATAATTACACATAATGGGGCTATAGTATGCTGATAACACACAGCACTTACTGGATATGTAATCCCTGATAGCATCACACAAACAGTGCTGTGATGTTCTTGGCTAAACTGTACGAGCGATAAACACAGAATAAATAATAAATGTATGCATTCTGTGGCCTTTCATTTGTCTGGGGGTTTAAGTCAAATTACAAGGAGGCATAGGACCAAAGGCAGAGCACATAAGCAGCTCTGCACACATCTTGCTGTGGCCCAGGAGCACCTGGAGCAGAGGCTGCAGCGTGGGGAGGGGGCTCAGGGCCTTTGCTAGACAACAAGCAAACCCACACCATTGAATGCTTCACGACAGTGAAAGTGTAGATAGGAAAACTGGTCTGTGTTTCCCTGGGGCAGATTTGCACTGTGACCACAAATAATGAACATTACTGAGCTACCACTTAAGCAAACCAGCTCAGGCAATTCTACCAGTTTGGTGACTGTGGCATGGGCTACAATGACCATGGATTTTGTCTTGGCTGCTGAGAGCCCCTGTGGCTGTCACTGCCATGGATATGGTGTCAGAGCTGTAATTTAAAAGGCACCAGCCTGGCTGACCTACCCAGGCTGTGATGGCATCTCATGGCTGTGCTGGGGCCTTTGCATCAGGAAGCAAAGGTGGTAGCTTCCCCTTAAAAACACTTTATTTCTTCAGGATTTTCTGTCTGCACTTTGCATTTCACCCAGCCCAGGATTGAGGCTGGCGTGGGGCACCTCTCCTTTGAGCAGGTGAGCTTCTGTGAGCATAGGAGCATTTCTGAGGAATCCTCCCCAGAATGTGCCAAGCTGTGGCAGAAGCCAGGCCATGAGCAAAGCACACACTGCACATGTTCCTGGTGTCAAGGCACAGTCACAGAAAAAGGCTGTGACACAGGAAAGGCTCCTGGCCTACAGCTCCAGCTCACGTGGGTCACGAGGAAGCCCTGGCTCTGGTGGCAGAGCCCAGCTAGCAGCTGCCATCCCAGGGCACAGGGATGGGGACAAAGACATGTCCCCCAGTGCTCTACTCACCCCAGCACTGTGTCACCACAGCTGGGACAGGTGGCACAGCCCACAGCCCCCTGCCAAGCCCCAGGCTCCTGCCAGGCCTTTCTCCATCTTCGTGCCATCAAACCTGCCCTGCTCCCCTGGAAACAAACACTCACTGTGGCAACAGCCACTGCCCTCCACTTTCCAGCCTGTGGCTCCCTGTGATGGACTAAGCCAGCTTGAGCAATGAGGATGATATATTTGCCATTCAGTGCATGGGCAGAAACACCTGAAACTGTAATTGGTGGAGGCATTGATCTCATTTGCTGATGTGAAGCAATGGGCATCTTCTGTCAAAGAGAGGATGCCAGTTTGCATTGCACAATTTGGAAGTTTTATTCCCTTTGTTTTGAAAGAAGCCATTAGGAACCAGATGGCTCAGGGATTTAGTAATAGAATATGAACCCTCTCATCTCTCCATCAACCATTCAAATATGACCTATTGTGTTAGTCATAGAAAAGCATCAGATTACTTGCTGGTGTCTTACACAAAATGAGATATCCATCCTCTTCTGCAACCCAGCTCCAGCTGAGCAGATTTTCCTATTGAAATAGTAGGATTTTGTTCTGGCAATTTGACTTTCAGCTTTAAAAAATCAAGTCTGTCTAGATTGCATGCTGCAGTAAGCTCCTTACTGGGACAATGCTGAGCCTGACTGCTGCCTCAGCCCTGACACAGATGTCTGCCAGTGACACAGGGAAGGGATAGCTCTGAGACATATCTTCAGGTCTGTTTAACTCATGAGTGAAAGTTCCTTATGCACAATGCTTGGCCAATGCTCCTCAGAGAGAAGAGCGGTGCTGGAACGGGCCTGTGGCTTTGTCAGGATGACTTCTTGGGGAAAACACTACTGAAAGCAGTAGAAGTGATGAAATTGCACATCTCAGCTGATCTGGGGTGAGCCCTGCAAGGAAAGGCTGTGTGATGATGAATGGAAGAGAATCAGAGGTAGCCCTCAATGACAAAACACTTTTATTAACCTTTCTACTTAGTGGAGATGCTTTGAAATTTTCAGTCTCTGTGCTGCCAGCTGGAGTGTGAGGGATGAGAGTGGTGAGGGAATATCCTCAACCAGGTCCCTGGTGGGGCCCATGACCCACACAGTGGCTGAAGAGAATGCCAAGCCAAACAGCCTCTCTGTTACGGTGAATCAAATGTCACAGAACAACAGAGGGCCATAAGGAAATACTGGTAAATATAGAATTATAGAATCATAGAATCATTTATGTTGGAAAAGACTCCCAAGATCACTGAGCCCACCCATTACCCCAGCACTTCCAAGTCCACCACAAAACTGTGTCCCTAAGTGCCCCATCCACAGATCTTTAAATACCTCCAGGGGTGGGGACTCAGCCTGTTCCAGGGCCTGAAAACCCTTTCCATGAAGAAATCTTTCCTGATACCCAATTGAAACATTCCCTGGCACAACTTGAGGCCATTTCCTCTTGTCCTATTACTTGTTACTTGGGAGAAGAGTTCAACCCTCACCTGGCTACACCCTCCTGTCAGGGAATTGTAGAGAGCAACAAGGTCACCCCTGAGCCTCCTTTTTTCCAGGCTAAACACCCCCAGCTCCCTCAGCTGCTCCTCACAGGATTTGTGCTCCAGACCCTTCCCCAGCTCTGCTGCCCTTCCCTGGACACATTCCAGCCCTTTAATGGCCTTCTTGTAGTTTGAGGACCAAAACTGAACCCAGGATTGGAGGTGTGACCTCACCAGAGCCAAGTACAGAGGGGTGGTCACTGCTCTGGTCCTGCTGGTCACACAGTTGCTGATCCAAGCCAGGATGTTATACTTTGGTGCATTGGGTTTTCAAGGCTAGGTTTTGCTTGCATCCAAAAACACAGGGAAAGAGGAATGAACAGAACAGCAGAGCAGAGAGAAATGTGTCTTCAATGTATTCAGTTTTTCCCACTCATGACAAACCTCTGCTGTTGTAGGCACCGGCTCTTTTCTTGGAGAGCTAAGGAAATAAAGCTTTTAAGGAAAATGTGCATGTTGTGGTTTAACCCCAGGTGGTAGCTAAGCCCACACAGCCTCTTGATCACTCTCCCCAGGTGGGATGGGTGGGGAAGAGAATCAGAAGAGTAAAGGTGAGAAAATTCATGGGTTGAGATAAAGACAGTTTAACAGGTAAAGCCAAAGCAGCACTCACACAAAGAAACAAGGAATTCATTTGTTTCTTCCCATGGGCAGGCAGGTGCTTAGCTGTCTCCAGCACAGCAGGATTCATCATATGTGATGATGATTTGGGAAGACAAACACCTCTGAATGTCCCTCACTTCCTTCTTCTTTCCCCAGCTCTGTATGTTGGTGCCATGTGCTGGGGGATGCCCCTGTGGTCAGCTGGTGTCAGCTGTCCCAGCTGTGTCCCCTCCCAGCTCCTTGTGCACTCCCAGCCTCCTGAGGGGCAGAAAAGGCCTTGACTCTGTGTAGTCAATGGCTAAAACATGCAGGAATTACCAACCCCCGTGCAAGATACTGTGAAGAAAATTAACTCTGCCCCAGCTAAAACCAGTGCAATCTTCCCATGTGCCCTCCTGGCCTCGAGGACAGGACCAGAATCCTGAGCAGTGCTTGGTGGAATACAGAGCATCTCTGACACTGGAGCACTGCATGCCTGATCTGCTCAGGCACAGATGTCAACAAACTTGTAAAATCTCTTGTGTTCCTCTGCAAAAGTGAGGAGCAGCCACATCCACGGATGCATTATGAGCTTGGGCATGGCCGTTGCTGTGAACAGATTTCTGCTGGCCATTACCCTTCTTCAGGGACTTTGGGCAAGGCAGAGTTGGGCCACGCTCCAGCAGCATTCCTGAAAAAGATGGAACAGGCAAATAGCAGCCACTTGCAGCTGAGAGATGCAGTGAGAATGAGTGGCTAAAGCTTGCAAGGCAAAAGTACACAGCTGAGGATGGTGGGACATGAAGAAGAATGGAGGTGCTACACTGATCTCCTCATTTCCAGCAGATGGAGAAAAAGGGAGGCTGCAGTGGCTCAAACTATGCAGCTGGAACTTCAGGGAACAGCCAGAGATGCTATCCCACATGGATACTAAAACATTTTACAAAACAGAAAAAGCCCTACCTGTTTTTAATAGAGACAAAATTTGCTGTCCTGCTCCCCTTGCCACAAGCCTCAATAACGTAATGTAAAAAAGGAAGAAAAATGGGATATGATCTCATGTTCAGTGATTTATCTAAAGTGAGCTGCTGAGCTCAGCCCAGCTCTTAGTGACCAGATCCAGGCTCAGTGAGCATCTCACACTCCTGACCTGCTGCTGGTTTCCTCAAGAAAGTCTGGCACTGATGGCCCAGACCTTCCCCTCAGGGATTTTACTTTCCATTCCTGGGGCAGCAGAGCTGGAGGGATGGAGGCTGGAGCACTCTTTATTTGAAGAGGTATTTCTTCCCAGGTGAGGGATTAGATTTACTGGTAGGGTAGCCTTGCTGTGTGGTTTTGTGCCAGTGAGGGTTAGAAAGGTCCATGCCTGTAGAGACAATGTATTTCACACATCCAAACTTCACTTACAAACAGGTAAGAGAAACAGGAGTGATAGGAAGTAATGAGCAGGAAAGCCAGCATAAGTAAGTTGAAATATGTTTAAACCCACCCCTAAAGGGTTTGTACCCTTAGGACTAGTGAGTCCACCTCAAGAAGCTTTGCACTGATGTGACTTGTGCTACTGCTTCATCTTTTTTGTCCAATTATCTATTTTCCACCCCCAAAACCCTTTCATTGGGAGGGGAGGCAGCCACATCCATCAGTGTCAGGGCTCAGAGAGACAGAAAGGTGGGACTGAGAGTGGGCACAGTTCTGTGCCCTGCAGCCAGGTGTCCTGTTGGCTGCCCCTGCAGGATGGGGATGTCCCTGTGCCTGGAAAAGCAGCCAGCCCTTCACCACCCCAGCCACGGCGGAGAACATAACATGGAAATTATTTCTATCCCTCTGCCATCTTGGCTAGGCGCTGCATATTCATCATCTTTATATTTTCCCTACTTTAATCTCCCCCATTTGCATAGACACAGGTCCAAATGATAACAATTACCATAAAACAATCTCGTTGTCGCCCAACCAATAAAAATGGCTCTGTTAATCAGGAGACTTTCAGAGGCACCGTGCCTGAAAAGACCTCATTTTAACCTGGCAGGCTGAACGGGGCAGCAGATGAATTAGCCTGTGTATGATTGCATGCTGAAATACATTGATTTAAGATTTTTCCCATTCAGCCTGACAACTTGTCTAAATAAGCCCATGCCTGAGGAAGACAGCTTGCAGACACGATGCCAGTGACAGGGCATTGCAAATAAAATGCAGCGCTTGGCAGAGCCAGGGAGCAAAGTCATCGCAGAAGGGATTAGAGGGACAAAAGAGAGGGTTAAAAATAAACAAAAGCAGGTACTCCAAACAGCACAGCTCTCAAATTTCACCCGGATTTTCTTCTTCCGTTTCTAGTTGCTAAGTCACGACAGGGAAAAAGCAATTACTGATCTGCTATCATTCACCGTGTCATCTTTGGGTCCTCATTAGCAATTCCATCGACAGTCTTAGCATTTAGCTCCCATCCTCTGATTCTGAGTGTCCTGATCACACCGTGGTGGCTCAGGGTGCCTGAGGAGCAGGGAGCAGAGGCCATGCCTTCCCCTGTGTTTGGACAAACACAGCACCTCAGCTATGGATTGTCAGAAGTGAGTGATTGAGATGGGTTCTGGTCACTGCCCGTGCTGTGGGCTCTGCCTGTGCCATTCCACAAACATTTTCAACAAGAGAAACACTTGAGAAGGACTAAATCCTTTTTGAGAAAGCATCCCATGAAACACACCATAAATCAGCCCTGTGCCACAAAGGTTTTAACCATGTAGGTTAAAAAACCCCTCTAAAACTCCAGTATTTTTCCTCACCAGCAGCACACAATGCCAGGTGAAAGATATGCTGGTGAAAGAGCTGACACTCCTTGCAGCACTAGAGTTGATATAAAATAATATGCATATTTTGATACACTGTGTACTACCATCCACATTATAAATATTAACTAGGTGCTGGATTCTCAGTACAAGGCAAAGGCAGAGAGATGATTTATGGAGGAACTTCACTGGAAACCTTACCACCCAGAAAGCTCAGGAGAGCTGAAATTGGGTGAGGTGGAGGTAGAGGGTGCCTGGGAGCCCTTTGGCCCTGCATGGGCACATGAAGATCTGGGCTGTGTGAGGATGTGCTGCCGGAGTGAGCCATGGTGGAAAGATCCTCTTCTCTGCCTGCAGTGTACCAGCTGGGTCCCAGCAACAGCTTCACTGGAAATCATCAGAGAAGCCTTCTCCCCAACCTCCCAATCCATATTTTGCACTTTTTTCCCCCCCCTGAGAGAAACCTGAGGGACTTTTTGAGTTGCCTCCATTGCACCTCAGCCAGAGGTCCTTCCCCTGATCAGTGCTGGGATAATCCCTGTGCTCCCTAGGGCACAAGGGCAAAGCTCAGAGCAGAAGGTGTTTCTCAGGACATGAGGGCAAAGCTGCAGTTATGGATGTACCCATCATTTCTGGAGTTAGTTTTTGAGGTGTGTAGTGTACAGATTTTGCCATTTGGAGCTAAATAATATACTACAGAGAAGTCTGTGGGAAAAGCCTTGTGCAGAAGAGGTTTGTGGTGCTAACAAAGCTCTGACCACACGTGATTCCTATGAAGGCTGTGGCCTTGGCAACAGAGGAACAGAGAGAGCAGGGGTTTTCCGTGGATACTGAAGCCCCAGTGGAGAGCCCTTCCCCTTTGCATGCAGACATTCCCCAGCTCATGCTGCACAGGGCTGAGGGACCCCTTGCCTTAAAACTCTCCTGTGCCCCCACAGCCTGCATATTCAACGTCAGACCCCTCTCACCAGCCATGACCTGGCTCCTTTCTGCATTAACTCGTGATGTAACTGGGTCTCCACTGTCCAGAGAACATGAACTTTTCATCTTCCATGTGAGGTAGGGAGGAAAAACCAATTAGAAAGCCGTGCTGTTGAGTCCCCTGGTGCTCTGACTGGTGAAGTGTTAGTCACCAGCACAGCTGGGAGAGCTGTTGTGCTAAGGAGTCCTCCCTGTGCCCAGCAGGACAGGGACAAGCTGCTGCAGGTGTGTGGCTAGCAGGAGCTTCACGTGGGCTTTCAACACTTGCCTCCTGCTCCTGCCGGGTTATTGCAGCGTGCTGACATCTGAGGAGGGTGGGGGATCAGGGAATGTCTCCCTGACACTGTAATTATCATTTATTTGATCATCCCTCGCTGTAGATCCTTATTAAAGCCTTTCAGACGTGATGCAGTTTTCTCTAGTGGACCAATAAATTAAGGAGACATGCATTTTTAGAGTAAGCATTTTAGTAAACAAGCAGTCTGGGGGAAAAAAAAATTATCTCTGGGAAGCTGGTATTGATGAAAAAACAGCCTGTGTTCATGGGGAGCTGCTCATGTCAGACCAGTGAGAACTATTCAGCTGCCTGGAAGACAGAGAGGGAAGGGCTGATGTGAGGGGCAGAGGGTGCTGTCGCAAACACAACCCAGAACTGCTGGGAGGGGAAAGGAAACCTCTGTCAGTGTGAGGGATGGCAGTGGGCTTCTCAGAGGTTACCCTCTTCCATTCTGTTTGGAGGTTTAATTACCTCACAAGATGCTGCCCAGTCATCCTGGGAGACAAGCCTCTTCCTGAAGCCAGAGCTTCAGGTTTGATATGCAAAGGGAAAAAGGTTATACCCTGTGCTGCAGAAAATACCCAGAATCAAGGACTCTGCTTCACATTCTGAACTTCTCTTGGCCAGCACTGTGTGCCAGGAGACCCTATAAAACCTTGCTGCAAGAGTTCTCTCTTTTTTGGGTTCAGAGCACTCATATCCCCTTGAGGACATCCCTGTGTTCTCTCCTTCATTGCTCTGGCCCAGCATAAAGGCATCCTGCTGATGGGAACAGAGGCATGGCAGCATTGTCACTTAAAGAGCATTTTTGCTTGCAGTCACTGGAAATTGGAACTTTTCACCCACCACAGTTTGTCTGCACAGCTCTTGCATGTGTCCAGCTCAGGATTCACAGATATTCCTCTGTCTTTAGATGGCTGGTTCACTCCTGCCAGGCTGCACTGGTTTTTTTTTACCTCTGCAGGATTTGTTTGGGGTAGGAGCATATTTCCCTTTCTCTGTGTCCAGGCTGTGCATACTCCACAGGTTCTTGCCAATTCTTCTGCACAGCAATGCAATGCACTAGGCTATTGCACAACCTTTACCTGCACAGGGGTTAGTTTATGCTGGCTGTCACAGGCTGTGCCTCTCCACATGCCAATTTTTGTGAGTCTGACTTTGAACTTCACATGACCCCTCGTGTCAAGCCCTTACCTGCAGCATCTTGATTTTTTACTTTGTCCCTTCTGTCAAGGCACTGTCCTCCTCCCTCCATGATTTACCTCTCTTTCTTGACAAGCTTTCATTCTTTGTCATGCAGTAATTCCGTGCCTTCCTTTAATCTCTCCCAGAAGGTCTCAGTCCAAACCTTCCTTATAACACAGTCTGACAAAAGACTTTGCTCCTAAAACCATCAAGGCATTTCTGCAGCTGGAAAACCCTTGCCACCCATTGTTCCCTCACATGCAAAAAGAAGTAGGTACATCTCCTTTGTTTCCTGTTGACAGAACACACCCCACACCAAAGCTGCCGTGCATTTTCACAGCTGAGCTAACTGCAAATCTTTAGGAACTGTGGTGCTCATTGCAAGGCGCAGAAGAGCTCTTTTCCTGGCTTGTGCATAGCCCTTGGCCCTGGCTGAGCCTCTTCCAGCCACTTTCCAAGTTTGTAGCCTTTTAGTTCCTGCTGGGAAGGTCTGGCTGCATAAAGGTGCTCCTCCTCCATCCCTTCCCAGTTCAAAGCTGTTTCCTGTCACTGAGGAAGGTCCTAACCCAGGGTCTGCCTGGCAGTGAGTGCCCTTCCTGGGGGTCCAGGGCAGGGATGTGTCCATGCCTGGATGCTGTGCTCAAGAAAGTCCCTTTGGGGACTGGTGCCACTCGTGGCTGGCTCCGTGTCTCCTCTGCACACTCATGAGCAGCAGCACAAGGAACAGATGGCACCTTCTCCCTTTAGTGCACCAAAATGAAACCTGATATTATTCCCTGTTCTTTGTTATGAAGGGCTCTAATTGCATTAGAGGCCTCAAGATTTGCAGTACACATCATCCCTTATCGGGCAGGGCAGGGAAAACAAACACGGCCAGGCTGGATACCCAGTGACTCATTCACGGGAGAAATTCTACACTGCGGGGTTGGATTGGCTCTTGGTCAGTGCACACCCAAGGGCCTGAGCATCCCTGTAGCCCTGGTTCATGCCTGAGATGTTTTGGTTTCTCTGAAACTCTTTCCCAGAGACTTTTCTGTCAACAAGAGACACGTTTTCCTAACTGTAACCTATGTTTGCATTCCTTTCCCTAGGAGGGACTTCTTCTTGATGTCCCTCTGACTTGACCAAGGTAATTGAAGAAGTTTGTCTTTTTCCACCCATTGGGTTGTTCTTTGTAGAATAGCATAAAAGGGAAGAAATTCCCAGAAATAAACAGAGTCATTGTCAGCCTTCTGAGTCTGAGTCTGTGTCGTTGTAATCTTGAACAGCGTCACATCCCTTCAGCTGGAAGGGGTGATAGGACTGGCAGGGAATGCCAGGATAACAGAGTTTTGCTTTGGAGAGCTAAACTAGAGTAGTTAAGGGACCAAAAAAAGGAAAAAAAAAAAGAGAACCGGATTTCAAGGATGCAATTAGTCACTATGAAATTTGCATTTTCATGTTCAGTCACATAGGTAGGGGATTAAATGCACGTTAATCATTGAAAAGTCTCAGGATAAATATTTAGATACATGGAAATGATCTGCAGATTTCTATTCCAAGACAAAATACTTAAGGGGATGTTGAGAAATGGCCAATATCCAGAGCAGTTGCTGAGAAATGAGTAAAAGCTAAAGTTCAGTTTTACAACAGGATGTGCTGTTAGCCCTGGAATGCCTGTGAATAACCCCTGGCTTCAGTGGATTTACAGCCTGACCTGAGTAGTACTCAGGTTTCTGCTTGACTTCTGCACAGAAGCACACTTCAGCCTTCTTCATACTCAGTAGAGGTATGAAATTTGCTTTTCCATTTTTGCTTTCACCCAGAATTTTTTGTTTTGTCACAAAAGCATTTATTTCTACTGAGAATGTCTGGAAACACCCACAGCCTGCCCCTCTCAGACTCTTCATATCTGCCCTTTCAATGGTAATAAAGTGAGGTTTGGTCTTGTTTGGCTCTCCATATGGCCATCATTAATTTTGTCATCATTCCTCATAGCTCAGGGCACTCCGTTTTCCCAGTCACTTTTATTATCTTAGAAAAACCCTGAGCACTTTTCAGGTATTTCAGCCACTTTGTCCAGCTGCTTTGAGTATCACAACACTCCATGGAGTTCAGCCCATTGATTGAAAAGTAAAGAAGGAAGTTTGTTGACATGGTCCAGGAGTAAGGAGCACATTAAACAGAGAAGGGGGAATAAAAGGCACTTGTTCTGAATCCCAACCCTCTTATCCAGGGCACATAATTTTCCCCTGTCCTTACTTGCCAGAGGTACTGCAGGTGTGGGGAAGTTGCTGTCACACTCCTCCTGTGCTTCCCTACATTGCTGACTTCAGCAGTAGGCTTTGTCCAAAATCTGAAGCATCTCACACCTGAATTTCACCATTTGTAACACCACTTTATTTTAGATCAGCAGCAAGGCTTTGTCTTTTATCAATATGTAAGAAAGGGTGTTGTCTCCCTGTTTTTTGTTGTGCTTTCCCCACTCCTTTCTCAGGGGATTTGAAGTCATTGTTAATCTGGTTAAACTGAAGTTGATTAAAAATCCAGCTAATGAGTAAAACCCATCAGCAGCACACACAGTCTTTCTGGAAAATTCCTGCACAGTTCTCCCCACCCCAGCTCCAGCCTTCATGTATTGGTGGCAACCTTTTGTCCATATTGGCATTTACCCCAAAAGCTGCCACTGAAGTGGGCAGGAGTTTGAATGCTTCCACCCTGTAACCCCAGTGGGAAGGTGGCAATCCCCTGCAGGTGCACAGCCACATGCAGGGGGCTGGGAACACCTGAGCAGGGCTCAGCTCTCACAGAGGACTTGCCCATGGGAAATGTGCCTGCTCACAGGCTCCCTGAGCCCACCCAGCTTCCCCAGGGAAGGGAGAGAAAACAGGGCACCAGGTAGCTGTCTTTAAAAGGCTTTCTTTAAAAGGCTTTCTTTAAAAGGACTCTCTTCCCTCTTTCCAAGGCAAAAAGATCTTCAAAGAGATTTACCTCCCATTCCCAATTTTGGGTCAGCTAGCTAGTGGCCCATCCCAAGGCAACTCCTGCAAGCAGGAGGGTGCCAGACTTCTCCAGAGGGCTTCTCTGGGCTCTGGAACATGCTCCACCACCACAGCATCCTCTGCAAGGACTCTGGTCTCTCTCTGTCCTGAGGAGAAGAGTGCCTGACCCACAGCACTGGGGGTGTATCCAGCAGGCTGCTTATCCTGTTCCCAGCCCACCATCTGCATGACCAGGGTCACAGTTTCCCTCTTTTTGATGGTCTCAATTAAAGGTAAATCTTCCCCTGGTTTAAAACATGTTTTTGCACGTTTTAATTTGTTAAGCAGTCACACAGGCAGATCTCAGGCTTTCATCAAAAGCTCTGTGGCACTTGGTATGCCAGCTAAAGCACCCACTCCAGGAGATATGTGAGTTTATGGACATTTCAGCCTTCTTTTGATCATTTCACTTATTTTCTCCTCATTGCTTTGAAATAGATTTGCTTAAACTCTTACCTCGGAGATTTTACAGAATAGTGAAATAACTTTTTGTCAAGAAAATACACATTCTATAAAAAACACTGTATGAGGTTTCTGAGTGGCATTCTCACAAACAGCAGAATAACTCCACCTTGGTCCTGTGAAATGATTTTTGCTCCTAACTGTAAAAGTAAATCTCATGATTGTGTATTAAGAATGTTTTAAAAATCTATAATTAAATCAATTAATGGAACTGAAAGAGGCACAGCTATGGACCAAATCCATCAGAATGCCAAATAACACCCCAACAAGCACTGAAAATATCCAGACAGGATCTTTTACCTACTGGTTTATTACACATGATTTTGAATACATTTCGTTCATCATAGTAAAGTTATGCCTCTAGGGCAAAATCCACCAGCACATCAAAAACACAGTTAAAAGAGTTTTAAAAAAATGAGAAAAACACCCAGAACCACTTGCAGGTGCTGGATCCAGTCCTCAATCTGTGACCCAAGCTGGAGGATGTTATTTTTAACAAGGAGAAAAGTCTGAAAGTGTTTGAACTTCTTAGCTCCCAAGTTTTTAGCTATAGTAAGTTTTTTCCTTAAAACAAGTATTCTTCACAAATCCTTCCTACTTGATCATCTTCATACATTTTAAAACACCTTATAGACTTGATAATCTTGAAAATATAACATAACTTATTTCCAAAGTCCTATGGAACAACCCACAGTGCAGAGAAAAAGCCCTTCTCCTGCTTTATAGTTAAGCTGTGATTATTAAACCAGGCTCAAGACTGGGGAGCTTGGGACTGGGAATTCATAGGATTGATATTATCAATTTTCCATGTAATGACTTCTCCTGTGATCCCTTCATCCATGTTTTTTGCCCTGTGGTACTGTGCTCAAACCCATAGGGGTTTTCTACATTTTAAATCTTCTCATCTTGGCTGGAACAACTTATTTGCCCCTTTGCTGTTATCTTGCATTTCTCCTAGAGCTGGAGATGTCTCCTTCAAAACTTGCCAGCAGGAGCTCAAATTCCCAGCAGCACAACTACCAGGTATCCAGCAGGTATCCACAGATCCAGAACCTTTCCCCTCCATTTTGCAGGACTTCTCAAAGGTGCTGAACAAAAATGGGCATTTGCATGTTTTCAGCAGCTTTGCACATTGCCTGGAGCAGCTGTTGCATTGTGGAGCTGAGGATGGACCATGCAGGACCCCAGGTTTGCTCTCTCCTCACTGAAATCTTGCAGGAGGAGGCTGGGGAACCCCAAGCAGAGACCCTATCACGGAATCATTGAATCTTAGAATAGTTTGGATTGAAATGGACATTTAAAGGCCATCTAGTCCAACTCCTAGGGCCTCTTGAACTAGATAAGGTTACTCAGAGCCCCTCCAGCTTGGCCCTGAATGTTTCCAGGAATGGGGCATCCACCACCTCTCTGGGCAACCAGTTCCAGAGTTTTACCACCCCAACTGCAAAAGATGTTTTCTCTTGTTCCTGGTCTGGCCCTAAGCCAGGCACCGATGGATGCTGCACAGAATTCTGCCCTCTCTAAGTACATGAGCTGATTAAAAGTGACACCTCTAGTGAGACCTGAAACTCACTCCATCTTGCCCCAAGCAGATCAGCATTAGAGGATCTGCCCAGCATCCCTGAGCCTTGGAGGGAGGACGTGGTGCCTTCCTCATGGGTCCCTGCCCAAGGACTCTCACTCTGGAAACCCAAGAACTCTCATTCTGGAAAGCTGCTCCCTTTCTGAGAGGCAGATGTGCTCAGCCTCCTCCCTGGCCCTTCTGCAGCACAGGGGCTCAGGATCTTCAGAAACACCCTAGGTCTGATCATACAGGTGTACTACACACGGGCATGAGAGACACTCAGCTCAGTTTCTTGGGGTTTTTCTTCCTTTTTACCATTTCTCACTCAAGTCTCAGGAGGCTCAGCTCATTTCCAGAAGGAGTAAGTGCGTGCCAGGGGGATGCATATAAAGTGTAATCATTAACCACGACAGATAAGACATAAATGGAGCTGTCTCCAGGTGGGCTGGGAGCAGCAGCATTGCACCCATCTCTGTTCCCATCTGACAATCATCAGCCAGGGGACAGTGCTGCAAGTCAGGCAGGGGGACCCTTCCTCACAAAATGTGCTCTGGGGGCTGGCTGTGGGGCAGCAGCCTGACAGACCCGAGGCCAGCCTGGAACAGCTGGCTGGAGGAAGAAATACATTCTGCAGAGGCAGGGAGGAGAGCTCCCAGGTGGGGAGCCTGCTGCAGACAAGGAGAAACTCCTCACAGTCGTGCAAGGGACAGCAGGAATTAGGGAGATCTGCACTCAGGCATGGGAGCTTTAGATATCTACAGGGCATGGGGCAGCCAGGAGAGTCAGAGGGTGCTGCTGTTCACTGACCTTTTACAGACCAACATGCACTTCTAGGGCAACTCTCTCTTCCTCAGGCACCTTTGGTCCCATCCTGCCATGCCCAGGGCACTTGGAGGAGAGTGACAGTGCCAGCCTGTGCCCAGCAGCTGGCAGTGCCCAGCCTGCACCCCAAACAACCCCATCACCCCACAGCAGTTCCTGCAAATCCCACTTCAGTCCACCTCCACTCCTGGATTGAGGCTCTTGGAGCTTGCTGTGCTTGCACCCCCTTGCAGAGCACTGGGGGGCTGCTCCTCATGGACTTACATCTCATCCTCTGCTATTCAGAGCACCCCTCACTTCACACACACACACACACATCCAGTTCCATTTTTACCTGTTTTTATACTGTGCAGTGTGACAGGACACCAGATGGAAATGGTTGCACCAAAAGTTGTGCAATGCATCAGTGAATGGTGTGTGCTCCAAGATGGGTGGCATTCACTCCACAAATGCAGCCCAGACTGGGATATTAAAATGTTTTGTAGATAATCAGGACACATAACTAAAACCTGGAAGTGCCACAAACAGGCAGCCAACGGCAAGCTGAAGGAAAGCATTAATAGAGACCAAGAAGTGGCAATTTCCCTTCTTGCCCTGGCCTCCTGCTGGATTGGGGTGTTGGGAAAGACACACTGCCCCTCTTCTCCAAATGTGGCTTGGCAAAAGTACAGAAAAGGCTTTGCCAGTCAGCAGAAGGAGGTATGGCAGCAATCACGGCAGGGACCTTTGGACATCCTGGAGAACTTTCTGGAGAGCACTCAGGCAGGGTGGAGGAGTGACCTCTTCTCTTCAGCCCCATTTTTCTGGCTTTTCTCCTCCCTTCTCCTTGCCCTGTTCCCTCCCCAGCCCTTTCACTCTTGAGGAGGCTGAGACAGAGACTTGCTTTATTCATGCAAAAAGTTGGAGAGAGGAGAAAGAAGTGAATCACACCAAATCTACCTCACACTCCCCAAACATCAGGCAGCTTTCCAGCACTCCCACCTACTGTGTCCTGGAACCAGCAGCAATGCTGTGTTTGGCACTGGAAACACAGGGACCAAAAGGATCTCTCTGCTTGTCTGGGCTGGTCTCACACTGTCAGGGGAAGCTTCAAAAAGTTCAATGGTTTGCCAAGCTGCTTCCCTAAACTAGTTAGGTTTTTTTTTAAATTTTCTTTTTTGCCCTCAGAGTATCATTTGTTTGGATCTATTTGTCCTGGATAATGTTACCACGAACTTTGAAGGCAGCAGCTGAATTTCCAGAGGAGGAAGAAAAGAAGATTCAGGGTGAAATGTACCATGGATGTGTAGTGATCTCAGTGCTACCCATCCTCCTGGATTGCTTATGCTGCAAACCCGCTGGCATGCCCAAAATATGTAAATGTGTAGAGGTTCATCAGCATTTTTTTTGAGGGAAAAAGATAATCCAACGCCAGCAGACCTGTTATTTTCATCTACACAATCATGAGAGAAAACTGGGGTGGATGTGAGGGAGCCTACCAAGCATTACTAGTTTTATGTCCAGAGCACCCAGAAGTGTGGGGCTTGGAGGAAAGTGCCTCAGTCTGCCTCTTCATTTCCAGCATAGCAGGGCTCTTAGCAGCCTGACAGAAATAGTGGAACTCTCCAGGGCTCAGTGGGGCTCAGTGCCAGCAGAGCTCCCCAAATCATGTTTTGCTCTCCATAGATGCTCTGGGTACAGCTGCCCTGGGTCATGGGAGTGACCATGGGTGTGAAGGGATTTTGGAACCTACCTCTAAGAGCCCAGATTTGGAAACTTTTTTTGCCACAGAGGTAACTTTTCTTTTCGTAGGGAGTTAGTGTAAGCAAGCTGCACTTCAACTTCCTCTCAACTTGAGCACTGAAAGAGCTGCAGTCTCACGAAAATCCCAGCAGTGTCTTTTACATGAGGTTTTTTTTCTGGGGGAGGCCAGCTAGCAGGCAGGGGTGGGCAGTTTTCTCCCCCAGGGCAGGTGAGGGCAGGCTGAGGGCAGCCACTCCAGGGGCTGATGCAACTTTACCAGGGAGGAGGTGACAAAGGGATGCCCGCCCGCCCTCACCTCCTAACCCGGCACTGACCAGGCAGGGTCACTCCACAGCAGGGGCAAGATCTACATCCAGATGGTTTGTGTGCCTTTCCTCAGCGCTTCCTAACGCAATGTTTGTGGTGTTTTGTGAAATGAGTGTTTGTGGGAGGCTCAGGCTGTTGGTACAAAGAGCAAACACCGACCCTCCAGAGGTGTTTCCTTCACCTGCTCCCTCGCGTGCCCCAGCTGTGCCCCTGCCCAGCTCCTCAAGGACACAGATCTGTTGCAATCTCCCTCAAGCAGCCCCAGCTCACAGAATCACAGAATCACAGAATCACAGAATCACAGAATTTCCAGGTTGGAAGAGACCTTCAAGATCATCAAGTCCAGCCCATGCTCTAACACCTCAACTAGACCATGACACCAAGTGCCACATCCAGTCTCTTCTTAAACACATCCAGGGATGGTGACTCTACCACCTCCCCGGGCAGGCCATTCCAATACTTTATCACTTTTTCTGTGAAAAACATTTTCCTAATATCCAACCTATACTTCCCTTGACACAGCTTAAAACTGTGTCCTCTTGTTCTGTCAGTTGTTGCCTGGAGAAAGAGACCAACCCCCAGCTGACCACAGACACCCCTCAGGAAGTTGTAGAGAGTGATAAGGTCACCTCTGAGTCTCCTTTTCTCCAGGCTAAACAACCCTAGATCCCTCAGTCGTTCCTCACAGGGTTTGTGTTCCAAAAGGACAGGGAATAATCAGCTCCCTTTTGAGGCCCCCCCAGAGCAGCCTTTGGGGTGCTGCATCCCCCCCTCAGGTGGCGTTCGGGGTGCCAGGGCCTCCCAAGATGGACAGATGGTGCTGGTGTTTTGTTACCCTTCCCCAGGGGAAATCAGAGGCAGGAAATTATGTGGCTGCTACACACGCTCCCACAGCCTGCAGAATCCATCCTTCCATGAAAATGCCAGAGAGATTTAAACAGCTTGCATAATTTCAGGAGGAAGTAGCGAGAGTAGAAATAAATATACGTTGTAATTGTATAGTATCACTGGGTTCAGGGAAAAAAAAGAAAGAGGGGAAAATACAATAAAAAGAAAGCTATGTGCTTACAAAGGTAACCAGATCTGCTGGCAGCTCCTGGAACCAGATGGGACTGGATCCACAGAGAAAACACGGCAGGGTGAGTGCTCAGGATCCAAAGGGAGTGGTCCCACACTGCTCCCAGCCCAGCACTACTGGGAATGGTGATGGCTGCTTCTCTGGTGACAGCCACCAGTGCCACCCATTGCTCCAGGCAGCTGTTGGCACTCCAGCCTTTTAGGAGAAGTTACAAGGAATGCATGGACAGATAACCTCAAAAAAAAAAAAAGCATGCTTTGGGATTTTTTTTCTCTGAAATTATTTTGTGTTCTTACCTCGTGTTTTAAATTAGCGAATGCTGATCCAGGTGCATTAGCCAGGGTGTGGAAATTTTGCTTGATAACTAATGCAATTAATGCAATAAAAATCTCTTCCAAGTTCCAAGGTGAAAAAAAAGAGCTTAACCTCCAGTTACCAGTGGACACAGAAGCACAGTGCCCTCAATCACTCAGAGACTCTTGCCCCATGGATTTGCCCATTTAAGATAGCAGCACCTCAGGAGAGAGTTTCCCACCTGTTCTGTACACCTCAAATAAATTACTGGGCATTTTGTGAAGTACAAGATCTTTAAGGCTGCAAGAGGGAAAGGCTACAGAGAACTCAGGTGGCTGGTGACCCTGTGGCAGAACAGACCATTCTTGGCAGAGGCAAGCCCCATTCCCCCTGCAAACAAAAGGAGCATCAAATCCAGGAGTCTGCATGCTGTGATGGCATTCCTCCCAGCAGGGCTCTGCTCCCGAGGAGAGCAGGCACCAGGAAATTATGTGCAATACATTTAACTGATTTACAGCTCTGTGCTTGTGCAAGCCCACTGTCAGCTCCAGGTACTTTACAGCCAGCAGCAGCTTCAAGCCACTTAAAGGTTTCTTTTCCAGCTCACAATATGCATACAAGGTGGAAAGGAAGACTACAAAAATCATGAGTTAAAGGGGAGACATAATTTCAAGAAGGAAAATGCAGATAACCACGTGAGAAAGAAGAGTCTAGTATGTCCCTTGGAAGGAAATTCCCCATCCCAACCCAGGTTCCAAGGAACTGAAAGAGGGGCTGGTGGGGGCACTGGGTTGGTTGAGCCCATGGGAGACTTCAGTTAGAATGAAAAGGGTGGAATGGATGCCATCAGCATATGGCATTTTCATCCAGGATAGCAAGAATCTGCCTGTTGTTACCCCCCACTTATCCTGTATAGGTAAGGGAGAGCCAGTATTAATATAAATTTATCTGGAGGCAAAGAGCAATTCTCAGAAAAGCACTGGCAAGCTTGGGTGAAGCAGATGTACATCCAGTCAACACACAAGTTTCAGACTCACACTTTTTAAAGGAAAATGTGAAATCACAAAATAATAATTCTGTTTCTTGTAATGTTGCATTATAAGGAAATACAACACGTCTCTTAAAGTGCAAAACTTAAAGTTAATTTTTAACTTTCCTTTTTTATCTACCTCTAAGCTGAGCTCAGACTATCACAGTGGGCACCTCTCCAATTCCTGCTTATAATTTTGAGTCACTCTTCACATGGCTCTTTTGCTCCCGTGCAAAGACCAACTTTGAACTTTGTGTATTAAGTTTTCTTCACTGTGACTTACTTCTCTTTAAAAAAATCACCCAAACTGAGGCCATTTTACTTTCAATGCATTTACATTTCAGCTTCCTTATGCCAAAATGGCAACCTCACTGGGCTGTAATTCAAACAACCTTCAAAGCTTAGGGGAGCAAATGTGACTTTTGCTGTCCCTATCTAACATCTTGAGTTGAAATCCTTGCTGTGCATGTGGTTGAAGAGTTTACTGCAATCCCTAGATAAATTGGAGCAGAAGACTTTTTTCACATCTCTTACATACGTTAGAGGGTGTATCTGTATCTTATTGCTAAAATTTCACCATAGCTGGACTTCCCAGGGGGTTTCTGCACCCTCTCCATCTTCATCAGACTCAGTAGGGAGAAAAAAAATCCAAAGAGTATTTTTTTTTCAGTTTTATTTCTGATTTTCTCAAATGTAGTTTGGTTGTTTTGTTTGATTTTTTGTTTGTTTGTTTTCTCTAGAGTGGAACATGGAACTTATTCACTACCAGGGCATCCAGGGACTCCACTTAGAGCCAGGCCACTCTAAATTATATTCAAACATGTAGGAAGAGACAATTGCTGTCTCATAGCATGTGCAGCTGGGATGTCTTCTCTAAACCAGTGACACAGAAATAATTGTTGGCAAGATCCCACTCTTTTGTTTGTAAACTTGTCAGAGCTCTGAAAATACGGCCCAAATGTAGAGGGGTTAAAGCAGCAGCAAAGACCATGTGATACCCTCTGGTGAGGGTTTTTCCTTGCATCCCTATCAGTGCACAGGGAAGACCTCTACATCCCCAGGTCAGAGACCCAGCAAGGGCTCCACATCCCTCTTCACACCAGGCACAAACCCCTTCTGCCCTCTTGTCACTGACAACAAAACCACGGGGAACAAATTTGGTTCCATCCCACCCCTCCAGTTCCATCCACTTCTCCTAAGCCCCTTCCTCCTAGCTGGCAATTCAGGAAGCACCACATGCTACAGCAAAAGCCAGATGTTTGGTCTTAACAAATTCAGCATGAAATCATTTTAAACCAGTACAATAAAGATAACAGTTAATGAGAGACCTACGCACAATTTTTACCTAATGAAACTTTTTTTTTTTTTTGGAGTACAGCTCAATGCAAGTACCACCTAAACCATTAAAATTAAATTACTAAGCAGAGAAATGCACCCTTTGCCATGCATATAAGTAATTAGTCTTGTATTTTGAATATGGAATATTAATAAATAAAACTTAGCACCTATGTTGCGACTGTGTTTCAAACTGCTTTTAAAATTAATTAACTCTCACCAGCTTGTGTGAGGCAGAAAAACATTATTAGCCTAGTTTTTACACATTGAGGTAGAGAGCTTCCTCCAGCCTGCAAGCTCCTTGGGCAACATCACCAGCGAGCTCTTTAAACAGCACTTTTAACTCCTGGAGCCCAGATCACTTTGCAAAGGAAATTGGCTTCCTTTCCTTGAGATGAAAGGAACCAGGAGAAGAGAGCTGTCAGTTCAGAGGTTCTAGGTGTGTTTTATTTAAATCCCTGGGGCTCCAGCGATGCCTGCCAGGTCCCCTGGCCTGTCCCCTTGGCTGCTGACAGGCACAGGGGATGTGAGCAGGGTCTCCTCAGCAATTGAAGGAACAAGATGGGCACAGGGCAGATGCTCCAGCCCTGGGCAGCATCTCCTGGGTCTGCTGGCAACAGACCTCATCCCAAGCAGGATCCTGAGCTGTCAGCCTTCCACAGGGGACTGCAGTTTTAGGAGAAATTGCTGTGCCAGCTTTCCTGTGGTTATTACCTTGTTCCTCTTGGCCAAGAGCCAGAAGCCTCTGGTCTCAGCAAGGTGCAGCTCTGGGGCCCTGGAGGCTCAGACCTGAGCTGTGACTCGGGACTGGCAAGCCCTGAAGAACCCTCCTGGGGCCAAATGCTCCAGGACAGGAGATGGGACAGCTTTGTGGGCTCCTGTGACCTGCTCCAGGACAGGAGAGGGGACAGCTTTGTGGGCTCCTGTGACCTGCTCCAGGACAGGAGATGGGACAGCTTTGTGGGCTCCTGTGACCTGCTCCAGGACAGGAGAGGGGACAGCTTTGTGGGCTCCTGTGACCTGCTCCAGGACAGGAGATGGGACAGCTTTGTGGGCTCCTGTGACCTGCTCCAGGACAGGATGGGAGCCCCAGGCACCCTCCCTGGTCACCACCCCAGCCCTCAGTCAGGCTGCTCTGCCTGGACACACCACGCAGCTGATGGTGCACATGAACAACTGATCTCTCTGGGGCCAAGATGTAAGATTAAAACCTCCACAGACTTCTCCAGGGCTCAGAGAGGAGCACTGGAGCACACGTGCAGGCACAGCCACAAGCTGTCTCCTCCTGGAGACTTGCCAGAGTGGAGCCAGCTCCCCGAGCCAAACCTGGGGCAAAAGGCAGGGTTGTTTTGGTTCACTTCTGTTTGCTGAAAGTAATTCAATGGAAGAACTGAATAAAAAAGGGCTTGTAGGATTGCTGCTGCCAGGTGACAAAGGCCATTTAAGGAAGGTCATGGCTTGACCTGGCCTTACCTCACCTTGTGTTGGGCTTTCCCCTCACATCTCCTGCTCTCTCCCACTTTCTGGCATGTTACTTCCTCCAGCCTTAGCCCCACGCTGGGGTGTGCTGCACTCAGGACAATACTATCTACACCTGCTAACACCACACAGGTAACAACAGGCTGACTGCCCTGGTGCTGGTTACTGGCAAAAATAAGTTGTCCTCTGCACCAGCATCTCAGGTGGAGTAAATGGTCCTTTAAAGCACAGGGGACTCTACATGGAGACAGGTTTGATGGTCCTTGCAGAGCACAGAGGATTCTACACAGCCACATGTTTGATTTAACTTCTGAGTCAGTCTTGCAGGGGAAGGAAAAGCTGTGGAAGTTATAAATATTCTGCAGATTTCTGCAGTGGGCGATTGTATCGTGGAGAAATGACCCCTATTGTCACCACCCTGGGCTCTGCAGGAGTTCAGGCAGCAGGGAGATGTTTTGGTACTTGAAAATCTGTCAGCCAAGCATGGCCAGCACAAGCCAGAAAAGCTCAGCAAGTTCCTCAGTGTCAGGAGCTGGCAAGGGGTGGAAGGAACCCCAGAGCAAAGGTGATTAGAGCACCTCCAATCACCACCTGCACACTCTCTCTCTGCAGGTGATTTCTCTGCAGCAGGCAGGTGGGGAGGCACTCACCTGCTTCCATCTCAGCTGGGACCAACAGGGCAGGGTGCAGCTCAGATGATTTTTTTTTCCAAAAAGAAAAGAAAAACCAACCAAAGAAATAAAACAGGAGCACCACATTTAAAGAAAAGAGCAAAGCAAAGCCCCAGAAGACTTCTGGTGGTCTTCTCAGTGGCTCTTGGCTTCTGGCCAGCCTGGGTGAACAGGTTCTACCATATTCTGCTGTCACTTCTCCTCACCAGAGACTGCACTGGCAAGACCTCATGGTACTTGCATGTCACATCTCAATTAACTGGGTCTTAATTTGTAGGCAAAAATCCAAACCCCAAACCCCACCATCACTACCAAAACCACCCAAACAAAAACAACAAACAAGAAAAAACCCAAAAAACAAAACAAACAAACAAAAAACCCCCAACAACAGCAAAACTCCCAAATAAATAATAATAATAAAAGATTTTTGAAAAACCCCACAGAGCACCTCTGAGAGCAAGTCCCAGCAGAGCTCACAGGTCTGTCAAGCAGTTCAAGCATCATGTGAGACCAAAGCCAGAGGCTACTGAGGAGAAAGACCTAGAGGGCCCCTCTCTTCTGGGCTCCTCTTCACTTAGCAGATTTGCTGAGGTTTAACAGCAGCAGCATGTAATAGAGGAGAAGCTGCTCCCTCCTCCAAATGATCATTTAGCCCAGGCTTACCAAGCCATTCGTTTCATGCTTATTAACCTTTGGAGTATTGTTTTGTCCAGGCTGCCAGACAAATTAACTTTTAAGAGGGGTCTATATGGATGTCTGCAAACTCCCTTAGACACAAAGCAACTCTTAAGGAATATTTAATGAAATATGTAACAGTCAGTTTATCTAGCTATAAACTAACACATCGTTCTGGACAACAACTCACTGGAAGAGCTGTGGGTAATTCTCAGGGAAAAAAAGAAAGTATCTACAGAGGTAAATAGGGAAGAAGAGCATGACAGTCAGATATATCTACAGAAGTGCTCTAAAATCCCCATGCCAGATCCCTGCACAGCACACCAACCCCAAGCGTGGGACTGCAGCAAACTGCTGGGAGGAGGTGGCAGTTCCAGGGGGCTTGGATGACACTCATTTGTCACTGTGGAGAAGCCTGTGGAAAGCAGATTCCCTAAAAATTCCCTCAGAGATTTTCTCTCACCACATACTTGCATGCAGGCCAAGTCCCCCTTCTTAGCATACTTTGCCTTTTTGTCTTGTTTTTCTGACTTCCAACAACAACCCAAACAAACCTCTGGAAACAATGAAAGCATTAAAGGGAAATGTCATGCCTATCAATAAATGCCTTTGTGGCTGTGGGAGCGGAGAAGGCATGATGTCACTGGGGGGAACAGCTTAGAAAGTTCCATTGAGAAAAGGGATCTGCCTTTAACAGAGGCCAAACATCCCAAAATATGCACTGTGCCACCCAGATATCCAGGAGAGCACCGAGCTGTGATGCAGCACAGGCCAGGTAACTGATTTAATTCAGAAGTTACAGAAGAAACTTGTACTCATTCACCACAGAGCATAGAGAGGGGATGAGTGCAGGTTTTAATTCTGTGAGCAGAGGTATGGAGGGGAGCATTCTCATATCCTGACACATCATAACAACCCCTCGAGGTGTGTGTGAAATGCTGAGGCTGGGTGCAGCTCTGCAGCTGAGCCCTTTGCTGGGCTGTTGAGTTCCACTGCAGAACTTTGCATGAAATCAAATAACAAGTTTGCCCCTCTCACCTTGGCTGCCTGATGGACCTCTGTTGGTCTCAAGTGCATGACAAAGGGATGAGCTTCTTCTCCTGGTGACAGAGATGTTAATTTTCTTGTTGGCTTGGTCCTGAAGTGCACTGGAAACAGCAGCCTGGTCCCTTAGGGCTGGATGGTTCAAAAAGCCACCCTTGTTGGGATGGCAGTGGTTCAAAAAGCCACCCCTGTTCACCTTCCAGCTCCCACCCTCCAGTGGCTCAGCTATTTTCAGTGCATCACTCAGCAGCTTTCTGGCTGGTGGCTCTCCATACTGACAAGTACACTGGATTGAGACCAGAGGACAGGATTTTGAATGTGAGAAGAGCCAACACTGATGGTGAATTTTGGATCCAGATGTTACCCTCCTGAAATTCCTGGGAGGGTGGGATCTGAATTCTGTTTTCTGCAGCTACAGAGGTCCAGAGGTGACTCAGGGCTTCAGTTCTGGGCTGGGTAAACGCTGCTCTAAGACACTTAACCACCTCTTGAGCTCACTAAAAACCTGAGGCTTCCCCACCTGGGAATAAGAGTGAAAAGGCAGAGTCCCATACAGCAAGGTCCTGCAAAACAAGGTCCTGCTGGTTTTCCTCTCTGCAGTCACCCTCTTCTAAGGAACAGCTCTGGAGGAAAATTAGATCAACTTACAGTGTTACAACAAACTTTATACTGGGAAAGTACTGGCTCCTGGCAGTCTGTGCTGGGATATATAGAAATTACAGACTTGCCCAAACTCACAATCTACTGGGCTGTTGCTGTTGCTGAAAGGCATGAGCAGGTATGAAACAAGGTGAGCAGAGAGCCTGCCTGCCTGTGTTTGAGGTCATCCTCCCTCTCTCATTTACAGCATGGCAATTGCCTGCTGTCAGAGGCATCCACAGGCTGCAGGCAGAGGAGGGCAGCTCCAGCTGGGGCTTTGGGAAGTGCTAAAGGTGCAGTTTTGTTCTGGGAGGAGTGGTGGTTTGAAAATGCCACTGCAGGGCTCAGAGTGTGTCTGCACTGCAGAGAGCAGCCCTGCCAGGGACAGCTGAGCTGGCCCTGAACGAGCTGCTGGCAGGGGAAGGACACAACCTCAAACACAGGTGAAGTCCAGCTGACCTTAAACCGGCTGGAGTGCAGAGCTGCATCCTCTCCCCTGTGTACCCAAGCCGTGGGCCAGGTCTGCTCTCTATTTACCCAGTCCTGGGAGCAGACTGGCACATGCCATGGCTCCCTGCTCGCCTGCAGGTTTCCCTGCAATAACCAAGGTCACTGCTGTGGGCCTGCACCTTCTCACGGCGTGCTCCCTTCTCACTGTTTAGATGCTGCAAATCCTGCTGGCCCTTTCATCAGGATGGATGATTTCTGGCTCTCCTCCCCCAAAAGTCGAGTTGTTACAGCTAGAATCCACTGAATGCTCCTGTTTATAAAGCAAAGGCCAGCACAGCTCACATTTCCAAAGCATAGCTGGATCTGGTTTAGAGAAAGAGCAGTGAAGTCATAACAACTTATTCTGTCATTAAGTTCAGCTGTCCCAGTTTGGGCAGACTTGGGAAGCAAAACAGTTGAGACTGAAGCTAACCAGACCCTTTTAAGGGTAGATTTGTGCTCTAAAATGCTACAATTCGTGGTTGTTAGGGTTCCTTCACAAGGCTCCTGTGCAATGCTAGCACGTGAAGGGTCACACCAAATGTCTACCATATGCTGCACAGGCAGTTTCCTCTCAAGGTTTTCATTATTACATTTTTTGTTTATTCCTTTAATTCCCTAGGCTGTTGTTGGAAGTAGATGCAGTCGTATTGGTGGGAGGAATTTCACCTGTTCAAATCAGGTTTTGAGGGATCTGGACACACATTGTTTTATGTTTCCTGATCAGTATTCTGCCCTTTGTCCCTCCAAGGAGTGGTGGCCATGCTTCTCATTTCCTTGCACATACCCACAGTACCTGTGGCCGTGCTGCACAGGGCTAAGGCAACACAAGAACCCTCTGCTTACTTAACACAGGAATGTAAATGAATGTCAGTCTCACCTCTAATGTCACACAAGAGTCAACACAGGAAGATTATATCCCACCAAAAGCCTTGGCCTGCAGGTCACTGTCCCCCTGCCAGCCTACTCCAGCTATTCCAGGAAAGTCAACAGACCTCGACCCGTCATCTCTTCCAGGTGGGTCAACAAATGATACCACTGAGTTCATTTAGACTTTTTAAAAGTGTAGCTTTTCTAACTGGGAAAATATATACTGAGCAAATTTCATTCTAGCTCAGACACGCTTAGACAAATTAGAGTACAAAGTTCCTCTGCTTGTTTTGTTTCTCCACAAAAGCATTTGCAAAAAAGGCTAATCCACATCATTAACTGTACTAAGTTGGCAAATCAGCCAATTCTATATTTAAGTTTCTAATTCTGAGTTTCTGCACACGATGAAGAAAGATTGGCTGTCACAATTTGTGGACTACAGTCAAAATCTATAGCTTTTAAGCACTTTCTTATAGGGCTCCTGAGTTTTGGCTCCAGCTGCAATTTAAAGAGATCTATTCTCAGTGGAGTTGTGGATCAGATATAACAACCAAATTAATGCAAACAAAAGGTAGCAGGTCAGGTAACTTACAGAATAAATGCTTGGGAGCCCACTTACATTACTCTTTACACAGACAGCTTTATTTGGAAGTACCTGTTCTGAACAATTCAAACCCACATTTTTTATTGTAAGGGAGGCAGAGTTCGGCTCAGAGAGGTTCAGGATGAGAAGAAATAAAAGACTAGTTTTTACAGTAATTCATTCTGTTTCCCAGCTAAATCTGTCCTTAGGTCTTAGTAAGGACATGTAGAAAGTGTTATAACTCCCATTTGATGTGCAGCACAGAGGTCTGGTCCTACGTTTAGCTAACAGCATTCTGCTCACATGGTAACTTTGCCTGGCTGTTCTAAGGTATTTCTGCAGCCACTGGAAAAATGTGAATTTTAATATTCCACCTGGATATAATAGAAATGTGAGTACCAGAAGCTCTTGAAGCAGAACTCATCCTTCAGCTCGTGAGTGGAAGCAATGGCTTTCTTGACTTTGTAGCATTGTTGGAGATTCAACAAATTTCCCCTTCGACCTCCACATACTCTAGAGAAGGGCTCCAAAAAGGATGATACTTGAATTTCCCTAAAGCTTTGCATTTTATGGAACACGTAGTACAAAGACTGAGCACCATGGCTTCAGCTGAGCATGTGAGTGTTCACATCCAGTGAGGGCTGCACTGGGTGGAGGATGAGGAAGAAATCGAGGAGATTGTGTGGGAGGTACACAGGCACTCCTCAGTCCATCGTTACATGCTTGCTGTTTTTAAGATCACTGATCACATTCAGACTAACTCTAAAATACTGGATTAGATTGCTTTGGGACTTGCCTCGGCCCTTCAGAAATTTTCAGGTATTTCTTTTTAAATCATGACTAATTACGAGACGTGAGCTGATGCACAACAACTTTGTCTTTTTCTGCAGCCACCTTACTCTTACCCAGCCTTGTTTATTTAATGGTGTCTTAATCCAAGCTAATCACGTCCCTGGCAGCGAATTATGCTCTAAATGACAATGAATTATGTTAGCAGGGGGATAATCAGGGGAGAGCAATCCAATCACTTCTATTTTTTTCAGCATACCTTAATCATAAATGGCAGAGAAGAAGAAGAGACTTTGCAGAGCAGCACACGAGAGGAGTGAAGTATTGCTGAACATACCTGGACCTGCATTAAGCAAGTGTGGAGAGAGTGTAGGACCCTCCCATCAGAGCTGTGCCTTCAGCTTTGTCCTGACTGCAGGGCAAGTAAGACAGGGCTCTGGGGGAAATGGGGGGAGGCATGAGGAGGGGGCTGAAGGAGGATGGCTAAGCAATGTTACCTGGGCTTGAAAGCACATTCAGGATCATGAATAAATGATAATTTATTAGTCCTGCACTCAGAGCCTGCACTAGCCTTCAGAAAAGTCCTTGATGGGGCTGGGGCTGAGCAGTGCTCCCCTGGCTGGTCTGAGGAGTGAGAAGAGAGAGGGTACAGGGGGAGGGTACATTGTTCTGTATCCAGACTTGCAGGATCTCAGTGGATGCTCAGCACAGACAGTGCACTGCTGAGCTGCACAACTCCTCTACCCCAAGCTGTTTGTTTTCCAGGGAAGCACTGTAGTAAGGATACTGGGTATTTATTAGCCTTTCCAATGCCCCGACAGACAGGCCACATGTCAGACCTGCTATTTACCAGGAAGCACTTTTATTGATTACTTTTGATAAGAGAGTAAAATATTGGCAAAGGCCTCTCTTACTCCTTATCATGAACATCAACACAGAGCAAATTTCATGCATTAGTCCTGTACTTTTTTGACAATAATGTAGAGAGCTTAAATAAATTCATTCATCTTGCAGCAGTGTCGCTTCTGGAAGAGCTGCTTTTGCAGCAGTTATTCAGCTGCTGGGAAGTGACAGATCAGCAGCCAAACAGCACAGCCAGTCCTGGCACACAGAGGGGATTATCTGGGGCTAGAGAACTGCCCCATGCAAAAAAAAAAAAGCAAAAAAAAGCAAAAAAAAAGCTAGCAACAATTTGCTAAAGTGGTATGTCCTGTCCCACAGTTGAAAAGTACCCTGGGACCCTTTCTCCATCTGCCTGCACACAGCTCTCATTTGCTTCAGCCTGATTCAAAAGTACATTTTGTTTTCAACAGTTTCATATCTGCCACGAACACCATGAGAAAACAGGGCAAAGCCTTCTCTGCAGTGGGAAAAGAATCTTAATGGACAGCTCTCTTTCAGCAAGCTGTAGGAAGGAAAAAAAGCATGTTTCTAAAAAGGCAGTAAATAAATTGAGATTCAGCCTAAGTGAATGCAGGCTGGTATGTTTTGGGGGGAGGGAGGAAAGGGAGGAGCACAAAGTAAGAGGCACTTACAGTCATGAAAAAAGCTGAGAATCAATAAACAGACTGAAGAGCAGCAAATAAAATGCACCAGGATTGAAAATGAAAAAAAAAAAAAACAACAAACCCCAAAGCCTCCAGCCTTGGGGAATTAGTGCTGCATATACAGCTGCAGTGGCCCAGGAACAGAAAAATTAAGGGATCTTAAACTGTCAATGGCTGTGGCCAAAACCCCACACATCTTTATTTCCCTACTTTAAAAAATACCTGGTATTTCCCATATCCTACTTTATGGCTCTTTAGGACTAGGATCAAATCTGGAAGACTTGGGGTAGCAGTTTTCTGCCACTCTCAGGGGTTATGCCTGTCTCATGGGGTAAGAAGGAATCCTACAAGAAGAGGAGGCTTAGGAATGTGCCCTGGGAAGTTTGAAACCATGAATTGTGTACACTGAATGCTCTCAGCACCAAAACACGTTTATAACAAAAACGTGTAATGGAATATATATTTATTGTGCTTCTATTTCTTTCTTCAAAATGTGTTGCCATGAACCTGCTAGGCTTTTAAAAGCTTGGGATCCTGTTTGCTTAAGATGCTCTTTTCCTGCTGGAGATGTGCTTTCTCAGGCTGAGCACAGGAAGCTCAGGCAGTGAAGCCCTAAACACCACTCCCATTGATTCCTGCTATCATGCTGAGGAGAAAAATGAGATAATATCATCAGATCCTGCTCATGTCACAAAAATGCATAGGCAAGAAGACAGAGCACATGGAAAAGCACCTTGTCTCAGCACAAATGTCCCCTTGATCATGGCAGGCGTCCTCCCCCAGGGACACCAGTTGCATTGCTGGTCCGTGGGGTGAGGTGATACTTCTGGCATTGGCAGCCCAGCTGTGGATGTGTGAGCAGGTCTGGCCCATCCCAGCAGGAGCTTTCCCTGTGGGACTCTGAGTCTGACTGCAGTGAGTGGGAGCCAGAGCCTTCGCACCCAGGGGTAGTGACCTGGTGTCTTGGTTTGGAAAGACAGGTATCTGCCAGGGAAAGCTGGAGTTTCCCTTAGAATGGAGAATGTAAACCCCTCACCCCCTCCAAATTATAATTTTGCAATTAAGGGCTTTCAGGCGAAGATTTGGGAATAGGAATAACAGTTCTTTACTAGGAATATTAACAGTACAAATGCAGTAGTAAACAAACAAACAAACCAAAACAAACAAGCAAACAACAATGTTAGAAACCCTGACAGAGTCAGAGCTACAACCTGACACCCTGTTGGTCAGGGTGTTGGAAGCAGTCCACAGTAAGTCCTCCTGGAGTGGCAGATGTGGTTCTGTTGGAGCAGAGATGATCCTGAGAGAAAAGAGTCCAGTGATGGTGAGAAGGGTCCAGTCTTCCTCCAGGAATCCAGTGGAACCAGATCCCTGGTGTTCCTGTGTCTCAGTTTTTATCCAGGTAGGAATGATTGGCTCCCCCGCATTGGGTGGAGCATCTCCCAATGGGATGATGGAATGTGTCCTGTCCTTGGTGAGCCTTCATGGCCCATCAGCAGAAAATATCCCCCTGGAGGGAGGACAGGTGGTGAAAGAGATAAGGAACACTGCCCCACCTGGTTTGAACAGCTGGCCCATTATCAGAAGGCATCCTCCCCCCTCCCCCCAGAGTTACAAGAGATAAAGTAAAACATCTCCTCAGCTGCTTTTAACAGGTGAAATCGAATATACAGTTTTGGTTCCATAACCCAAGACATCTGGTATTGAGGGAGTGAAGAATCACAGAACCACAGAATGTTCTGGGTTGGAAGGGACCCACAAGAGTCCAACTCTTAAGCACCAGAGCAAACCCAATGGGCTGCCCCAGGCACAGGGCTTGCTCACACTTAGGAGGAAGCTTTCCCTCATCCAAATACACTGCAGGGATCTCACCAACCTTGCAGCAGGCAGCTCCCTCAGTGCCTGCCCCAGAGGCATTCAGGAAGTCAACCCTTGTGTACAATGAACCTTTCTGAGGTTTGGGACCTGCTTTCTCCTAGACATGGGACCAGCAGCCCGTATGGGTGGGGAGACAGACAGAGATGCTGCTGAAGGCAGTCTTGCCCTTGGTATGTTACAGCTGTGTTAATTATCCAGGAGTGGGAACAGCCTTGCCCTCACAGCCATGGGTGTGATAAAGAGTGAGTGAGCTGGTATGGAGTCAGTTGGAGTTTGCTGGCCGTGCTGTGAAGAGCTGGGGACAGGAGGTTGTGCAAGAGACAGAAAAGGTAAGATGCTGTATGTAGGGCAGACAGGAGGGTTAGGTGGCCGTGCTGGGGACAGGAAGGAGCAAGCAAGAACTGGAGAAGAATGAGAGACAGAGCCAGAGCTGTGTGGAGCTGTCCTTGGGAGGATACAGAGAAAAGGTATGGAAGACTTTAGAATAACAAGGTGCTGATGCTTGGAGCCTTCAGATGGTTTTTAATGAAGCACTTTGAGTGCAGTGTCCATCTTGACTACCACATATGGCCCACGCAGCTTGATCTCCCTTAACAGGCAGTCCATGGCTGTTTTTTCTTTCTGGAAAGGGTGCCTGATCAAGAGTCTTGCTTTAAGCTTGGTTTTCAGGAAACAGAAAAAAAAAAAACATGCTCACATGGTTTTACTCTCTGCATGTACAAATGCCTGGATCTCCCTTAGCAGGCCTTGAATCCATCAGCCCAGCTCACCCAGGTTTGACAAAGGAGTTGATATTTCCAGCTGCACTTACCTGCTCGGCTGGATGACCTTGGAGGTGGCACATGTCAGGGGATCTGGTGGAGTGTGTCACATTCCCCACACGGACATTTCCCTCTTCTGGGGCTGGAGGGACTGAGGCACTGACACTTGACTGTGTTTTTGTTGACTGTGCTCCTACAGGGTGAGAGTAAGCCTGTGGAACCCAGGAAGGCAGAGGCTTGGGGGTTTTGCAGTCCAGACACAGCCAGAGGTATGTGGGTTTTGTGGAAACAGGCACTGGGTATTCATGCTCTGCCCCTGGAGAAGACTGAAGCCTGAAGTCGTGTTTTGTTGGCAGGGAACCCCTATGCCAGAGAAAACATGCAGACCTCATAGTGCCCCAGCTTCAAGAAGAGCTTCAGCTGAAGCTTTTATTTCCTTAGATGTCAGAGTCAACCAACACCAAGACAGATCTGTACTAAAGCATCTGGTCATTGGCTCTTTTACTTGCTACTTCCCATCTTCCCCACCCAGCCCCCAGCCTGCTCTCTGAGCCCACTCCACTCCTGGAGTTTACAGCTGAAGAGGAAAGTATCTGCATAAATTACATATTTTATAGTTTGCAGTTACATTCTGCCCTGCACATCTTCACTCTGCCACAGGTTTTTCTCAAGGTGTCAACTCTACAGGCAGGACTCTCATATTCCCTAGGATGTAAATCTGAGATCACAAAATGATCTCATGCATTTTTTTTTTGCTCTGGTTTAAATCTCCCTTCCCTTTCCCAGCACACTTACAATATACAGAGTATGTTTCCCTGTCTTAATTTTCAACCACTTTCTATTTCCATTTTTGCATATTCCTTCTCCTTGCTCTCTCTTTTTGCCTTTTGTCTCCTTTTCTACTTCTGTCCTATTTCAAAATCTTCCTAAGAGCCAAGCCTACTATCAGTAAAAAGAGTAATGCTGTCAACTTTAATAGGAGCTGAATACTCCCACGACTTTCATCTTCCCATCTTTTTTTTCCCCTGCGTCCTCTGTCTGTTTTCAGCCAAAAAAATCCCAGTTCCTGCTCCCATTTTCAACTTCTTTGGAACTTACTTGAACTTTTCTTTCCATTACTTACCTCACACCCTTCTGCAGCCCCTCCTTGAGCCTTTCCTGCTCTTTTCCCTCTATCCATCTCACGGCAAACAATCTGCCTAATCTACCATCTCTCGGGTACTGAGCATTTCAGCCCACACCCACCGCTGTTGTATGGGAGCACCGAATACATATTAAGATTAGGATCTCTCTCCCGTTCTCTCTCCTTTCCTTCACAAAGGATGCCAAAAAGGCTGCTGTGGGGTTTTGTTCAGTGGTTCTGCCTCTTCCTTCCCTGCTCCTCCCTAGCTCTCCTGGAGAAACAGAAAGCCAGAGATGTGGGTTACACAAAATCATAATTAGCCTGTTAAATAAATACAGCAGAGATTTACTGTTTTGCTTTCTCCCTCAGAACACGACCTGAATCCTGATGTAATATCATCCAAATCCATGCAAGGACTGAAATGAAACTCCACAGGAGAAGGAACAGACCCTGGGGAGAAGAGATTGGCAGAGGATGTGTGGAAAAAAAAAAAAAAGAACTGGATGGGAGAGAGGACTGTAGAAGATGGGAATAAAAAGGAATATTGGAGAAAACCCATGTTACCTGACACATTATCTTCTCCCTTATAATCAGAATCTCCCTTGAAATCTGTATTCCACTGAAACAAATTATCACTCCCTGGGGAACTTATTCTAGGAGGCTGATCTAGACAGAAGGGTAAAGGAGGATCCACCCATCATGATCTCAGCTATTTCTTTCTCATAGTTCATAGGAAAGTAATTTTTTCTCACAGCCACTGCTTCTCTCAAACTTCTGTGCTGTTCTGGGAAATAAAAAGGAAATGGGCAACTTTGGGTATCACCCAAACTTAATCACAGAAGTACAAGCAGGTCTGGAAGGGATTCAGTAACCTTGACAATAACAGAAGGGAGTGGATCCTGCTCCTTTCTGACCCCAAAACCAGGAGGAGAAGACAGTGAGAGATGTTTATTGGAGTACTTCCTTTCTGTGGGGCCAGGAGGGAAAGGAAACAGAAATCAACAAGAAGGGTTGAGAGATGTGAGCATCTCCTACCCTATTCCTGGGTGTGAGAGAGAAGAGGAGACAGGAAGCAAGGATGAGAACCTCTTCTAGATTTTCCTGGTCTGTGAAACATGTGCCTGGGAAAAGCAGTAATGTTTAGGGTAGGGTGCTGGGAGCAATATTGGGAGCAGAGGACTGAACCTAGCCCTGAGATTTCTTCAGAGGTTTCTTCAGTTCCATGGTGGAAAAGGGTCAAAGGTGAAGTAAACTTACATCCATGTTTTAGAAAATGTAATTCCAGCCCTGGAAGTCTGTCTAGGCTGCTGCAGGCAGGCACTTCTCCAAAACACAGGGGCTAAATGCAAAAAATGCAGAGAGGAAAACCACCCCAAGCTGCCAAACAGCTTCTCTGAGAAGGAAAAGGAAAGACAGAGGAAGAAAGAGAACATGCAGAAGGAGAAAAAAGGAAAAAAAACCAAGATCATAAAAAATTTAATTAAAAATATCTTAATTCACAAAAATTCATGTCAGCAATGTTACGTTAAGTAAATTGTGCTATTAAGTTAGAACTGCCTTGACTTGCCTTATCTAGACAGCACAGTTCTTTAAGTGCATCAGCAGTAAATTATGTGCATTTGCCATGATGTTCTTGCAACCAGAATTAGGTTTCTGCAGGTTTTAGTTCCCCTCTTTTCCTATGGCAGCTGAGATGGAAATGACAAGTCTGTTCATATGCTTCTCACCATTTCTCCTTCCTTGATTACTCAAACTTTCTGCTCCAGGCAGTGTAATTAGCAGCTGTTTCTGCCACACTGAGGCTTTGCAGCAGGTACATGACCCCAGCTCCTGTCCCAGTCTCAGTCCACAATGCTGAATTAATGTGGTGAGGTTTTCCACAGACTTCCATAACTGCAGGGAAATATCTGCAGGAAGGAGAATGCAATAATTCCACGTCCATTTGCATGATTTACAACCCCAGAAGAATAACTGGAAACTTGCTTTCAAAAGTCTGTAGACTGGAGAAACAGCAGTGTGCAGTTTGTGAAGAGAGGAAATGATGCTGATTGTCACTAGAAGGAAAAGGATTGCAGTGTAAATAATGCAAGAGGGCAGAAAGAAGGGGCAGACAAAAATAACACATTATTGGTCATAATCAATAACAATCATCATACAGTTTTTATTAGAGTCTATCCTCCTTGAATAGGTGAAGGCATAGGAGCATACCTCAGTAGCCTAAAGATTAGAATGTTAGAGAGAAGTAGAGCAGACCATGTTTTTACCACTTGTCAAGTAAAACACGACATGTTCCTGAGTAAATAAGGCAGTATGTCTGCTGGCAAAGTGTGCAGAGCAAAATACTGTCATCTGTATATTGAGGGAACTCAAATCTGCCAATTCAGAGAAAGTGGGGCTTCCTAGAAATTAGTCATTTCATCTGATTAATAATGGAAAGACTCTTCTCTCTTTCCTTAGGGAACATCTCCTCTCTTTGGGTCAATTTCTTGGGGAATCCCCCCGCATCAATCTTCAACCTGAAGAACTTGTGCCTAATGGTTGTGGCCACTGCCTGTGTCAGAGAGCACAGTTTAGGAAGCATCCTCAGAAAAGCCTTTACCTGATAAATTCCTTGAGTGGCAGAGATTATCTTTTCCCTAGTGCCCCAAAACTGCCTTTCTCTGCTCCACTGCACCAGTGACAGATCCTGCCTTTTGCTGTCTGTGCACCTCAGGGTGCTTTCCTTTCCCTCTGTTAAAGCATCTTGATTTTCTGGTGAAAAGCAAAGCACACTTACGTGTCTTTATACATCCATGAAACTCACAAATAATGGAAGAGATCCTTAAAATGCATTTGTGTTTCCTCTGCAGAGAAAACTGAGAGGACTGAGGTCAAAGACAACTCACCATCTCTCCAACATTAGTCAATGAGACATCTATACTTAGCTTTGCTTCACATCCTTTGGTGTTCTCGTTCCTAAATACTTATGTTTGCTACCTTGAAGCTGGAGCAAGGGTGACCCACTCTCCTGCCTTTAAAGGCAATTTAGAAAAGTGAAGACATTGCTGTGCAACAGAAATGATGCCTTGGCAGTAGATGCTCTCCCAGAATAAGTCACACTGCTTTCCTAGGAAGGGGCTCTTACCACTGGACATGGACCAGATTATTTCTTTAAAAAAATTCAAAATGCTGTCCTGTAAACCATGCACTGACCCAGTGACGTTCAGGATAAATGAGTGGAAGGAAGATAATATATAGCTTAGCCAACAGAGACTGAATGATCAAGCACCCAAGGTAGTCACACTGTGTTCCCCTCAATATGCTCTGACAGTCCACAGACAGCTGGTTGGTCATATGGTGCCAGTCTCTTTTCCCTGCTTCTAGCTGCTACATGATATTAAAAGGAGAATGAAGGACGGGAAATCCCTTCTTAAAATCATGTATACAAACAATAGCTGCATCCATGCAGATGGAAGGGGATTCTGTCCAAAACACACAGTCAAAAGCAGCAAGTGCTTCAGAGTCTGACAGCCAGTCTCTCCTGAGCAGGACTTTCTTGGAGAGAGCCACTGCACCTGGAGATGTCCCCTGAGCACCGAGTCAGGGGAGGAGGAGGAGGGAGTTGCTGTGCCAGCCCCTAAAGGCCAGCCCTTCATGCAGAGGGCAGCTCCCACTGCCACCAACATCATCAACATCCTCACCCTGTGTGACTGTGTGGTTCAGGGCCCTCAGCCTTGTTTCTGATGGAAACTCTTCTCCAGAATTGCCTGGGTAAGTCATTACACACATGCAGACCAAAAGGGCACTGTGGACATCAAGGCATCCTCCTCATCCCACGTGGGGACTCCAGGTCAGATGGGGGCATGGTGAACAACATTCTCCCCTACCTTCCACTTTCTGTATGAAGGAAGCTGGGCAGGAAGGTTGGAGGAACGCTGTGGGTTAGCACTCTTGTTCACATTGCACTGCATCAATTTCTGCTTCTGCTTCTCATGGAGGAAGCATCTTCTGGCAGAATCAACAGGCATCCCCTCCTACCCTTTCCTGGTGGTACAGACTCCTGCCTGCAGCCTCCTGTGTTTCCCTGGTGGCTGCTCTAAGAGCAGGGAAGGAACAGAAGCTGAGAGTCAGAGTAGGGCACAGCAAAGCTCCAGTGCCACAGGGAGGGTATGAAAGGGTATGGCTGGGGAAGCCATTGCCATGCAGAGCTACCTACCCAACGGAGAGAATTAGGCAAAATCCTTGCTGCCTTCCTTTGCTCTTCATCCACCATGGCTGCAGCAACAGCAAGGGAAAATTTTTACCTTGCACAGGGATGTGGAGGCAAGAGAAGTCTGGTTGTTCTTGCACTGCAGTCAGATCCTACCTCCTGCAGAAGGCAAGGTGAGCCAGAGGAGAGAACTGTGCCAAAATCTGCACTCCACTAAACCACAGCTCACACGAGAAATGGATTTAGGCTTGGTAGTGGTCTCATAGCACATCTGCTGAGAAGGACTGCTCACAAAATACTCTGCCTTTTTACCCACTGGCACCTTTGAGGCATAGCAAAAACCTTATTTTCCACCCTCCAAGTAGCTTCAAGTTCACCTCTCGAGGTTTCTTTAAGAGTGGTTCATCACTTCAGGAGCAACCTGCTCTCCTGGCTTTCAGTCTTCTGGTCACAGCCTTATGTTTTGCATGGCATCCTTTAATTAGAGAGCAGGAGAGACCTTGTGCTCAGGGCGCTCCCAGGAAGGGCAAGTCCTGGGCTCCCATCCCTGCACCAAGGCCTGGCATGTGTCAGTGCCTGTGTACAAGATGCACCAGGGCTTCTGTTGTCCTCTCCTCTTTCCCTCACACAATCCAAAAGTATTAAAGCCTTTCATACCAAGCAAGATTGCTGCCATGGCATACTCAGGGTCCTTGTCCCATGGAATCTCGTCGGTGTTCTCTGGGAAGCTGGGACACCAGAGGAGGCAGGATGGCAGCAGTGCTGTTGGCTGTGCTCTGAAGGAGCTGGGGGTCTCACTCCTAAACTTCATGTGGGAGCATCTCTTCTCTGCCACGGCTCTTAAACTCCATGTGGGAGCATCTCTTCCTGGCCATGTGTCTTGGTTTGGAAAGACAGGTATCTGCCAGGGAAAGCTGGAGATTCCCTTGGAATGGAGAATGTAAAACCCTCACCCCCTCCAAATTATAATTTTGCAATTAAGGGCTTTCAGGCAAAGATTTGGGAAATAGGAACAACAGATCTTTACTACAAATGTAGTAGAAAACAAAACCAACCAACCAACCAACCATTTTGGAGAACCCTGACAAAGTCAGAGCTACAACCTGACACCCTGTTGGTCAGGGTGTTGGAAGCAGTCCAAAAGTAAATTCTCCTGGAGTGGCAGATGTGGTTCTGTTGGAGCAGAGATGATCCTGTAGGACAAGGGTCCAGTGATGGTGAGAAGGGTCCAGTCTTCCTCCAGGAATCAGGTGAAGCCAGATACCTTCTGTTCCTACTTCTCAGTTTTTATCCAGGTAGGAATGGTTGGCTCCCCCCACTGGGTGGAGCATCTCACAATGGGATGATGGAATGTGGATGTACTATTTTGGGGAGGGTAAGTTTGGGGATGTGTGTTTTGGGGGTGTCTTCTTGGTCCATTAGCAGAAAATATCTCCCTGGAGGGAGGACAGGTGGTGAAAGAGATAACAAACACTGTCCCACCTGGTTTGAACAGCTGGCCCATTATCAGAAGGCACCCGCCCCCCTCCTCCCAGAGTTACAAGAGATAAATAAGAACATTTCCCCAACTGCTTTCAGCAGATGAAATAGAATACACATTTTAGGTTCCATAACCCAAGACACCATGGCTCCTAAACTCCACAGGGAGCATCTCTTCTCTGCCATGGCTCTTAAACTCTGTGTGGGAGCATCTCTTCTCTGCCATGGACACCACGAGGGGACGGAGGCAGCCAAGAGCCGGAGGGATGAGGGGTGACCTCAGCCTCCTCAGTGCTTTCCCGCTGTGGTTCGAGCCGCCCTGCTGAGTGTCCCGGCCGCCGGGAGGGCGGCGTGGGGAGCCAGCTCTGCCTCCTTGGAGGCTGCAGGCTCTGGCAGAAGGAGCCGGCGCCTGGCAGAAGTGGCACATCAGTGCTGGTCCTGCCCAGGATCTCAGCCCCCGAGCAGCCGCCAGTTTCAGCGATACTGAAACTCATCAGCATACAAACCTCTTTGGAAGATGGGACTCAGATGACACTTTCACAACACGCTTTAATCCAATCTGCTTGAAAGTGGCTGCCAAGAGGGGAGGTCCGACTCTGCCTTCTGGCAGTGCCTTCCCAACCCTTCCTCCAACACCAGCCCGCAGCTAATGCAGCTACACTTCTGCTGAATGAGGGAATTAGTACAGCTGAAAGCTTTTTTTCCTCTGCTAATTTTGATCTGGATCAGCTCCCTAAGTCTGGTAACTCCATTGCTGCATGAGTGCTTGTGCCAGCAGAACAGAACCGGAGAGTTCAGAGGGATGGGAGTCAGGGGACAGAACAGGACCAGCCCTCTTGGCACTGCCTGAGCTTAAACCAGTCAAGAAATAGTCACTGCTGGGTCTTAAAATAAAAACACCCTCAAAAACAGTGATTGTGTTTGGTTGTTGAAATTAAGGCTTTCATGGCTGTATTCACCTGGATGAGAAATTATTTTAGTCTTTGCAAAATACAATAGATCAAGACCAGTGAAAGCTGAAAGAAACCTACTGCTGTTTTGTTATAACCAGACTTCTCAATTTCTTTAAATGAGGCTTTTTTTATTTTCTTTTGCATTCCACTGAACTTGGACACAAAAGCCTATCAGAAATGCCAAGGCCATGATCTGCCAGCTCCCCTGCTTTTCCTTGTCTCTGTTCAGGCTCGCTACAGGGTGGTTTTTTCTCTCAGTGTGTGATGCTACATAATAAAAATGGCAATTATTAGGGCACGTCAAGAGATGAGCACTGCACACATTAGCAACAGAAACCAGTTTTCTGCATTGTTGGCTCTGCCTTCAAAACAGCTATTTAGACATTGATATTTCTCAAAGTATGGATTGGTGATCAGCCATCACTATTGAAACATTTTCAAAAGAAAAGTGCCTCCACATGAAAAACAGCAGGTTAATAAAAGAAGCCAGGTTTAATTACACAATTCAGACAATAAAATATCTTGAAATCACCTAATACTCCTGTTGTTAGTAACTGCAGTTCAGTTCAAAACTGAGAGCTGTCTGGGTAACAAAATGATCTTGGTTTACCAGGAATTTCAGAGAGGAAAATTCTCAGAGAGGGGCAAAGGAAATGGGAAGGACACATATTGGTTACAGGGTGAGAAAACTCCCTGTTACCATTCTCCCTTCCAAACACTGTACAACCTGTAGTAAATCCCTGAAGGAATGGCTCACCTTGCATCTGTCTCCATGCTCCAGCACATAAACCAATGACCAAAAAGCACTCCCAAGGCAAGAGGGCTGCCATGCTCCTGTGCTGTACTCTGAATCATGGCTTTAGGCATTCTGCCCTTCTTCTCAGTTCAAATACAGATGGGAAAGTGAGATGCACTTAAAAAGGCTCAGCTGAAGTGTCTAAAGTGGTGTGTCTGAGCCTGTGGGATATTGACCCTGCTGTCTGTACCCCAAAGTTGGGTAAGATAAAACAGGCCAGAACAAAAAGACAGAATCATTTTAGAATCAGATGTATGTAGATATACATGATAAAAAGTACAACTGATACTATGGCAGACCTTACAAATATGGGGCAGACTCATTCACTGTTTTGTGATTTAACACAGAGGCACCTGCTTTCTCTGTAAGTTGTCTAAGCTTCTACTGTGCCATTCCTTCCAGAGCAAAATTCAAAAGCACAAAACCTGGAAGGCATTTTCCTCATTCTATCACTCTGGGTCAAATAAGGATGTTTGAACAGGGAAGGAATATTACTTTTACAAAGAGTGCCCATTCTGGCAGTTGGCTACCAACAAAAAGATATACCATTACTGCACTCCTATTTGCAAATTTCCTTTTGGAAAGGTGTTTATAGCTTTGTTCCTTAAAAGTAATTTTGACCTAAACTTGTCATGCAAGCCTGTGGTCTGGGAAAAAAAATTGCAACATTAGAACTAACACATTCAGGTATTTCTGGTTGTTTAGGGGTGACAATGACAAATAATAGAAAAATGCATGCAAAGCTGGAGATGCTTTTGCAATGCTCACCTTGATTGCACTTCCCTCAGATTTTGTGGTGAGTTATAACCCACTGTGCTCCTTTCTTCCCTGTGTGTACTATCACTTAAGATCTTTGGAAGCAACTGACGTCATGTGCATGAAATTGTGCAAAGCATTTGACACTGTCCCACACAGCATCCTTGTCTCTCAGCTAGAGGGACATGGATTTGATGGGTGAGCACCTCCATGGATGAGGAATTGGCTGCTTGGTTGCACTCAGAGTTGTGGTCAATGGCTCGATGCCCAAGTGCAGAGCAGTGACCAAAGGTGCTCCTCAAGTGTCAGTACTGGGACTGGTGCTGCTCAACCTCTTTGTTGGTGTCTCTGGAAGGACAGGTATCTGCCAGGGAAAGATGAAGTTTTCCTTAGAATGGAGAATGTAAATCCCTCACCCCCTGTCAAATTATAATTTTGCAATTAAGGGCTTTCAGGCAAACATTTGGGAATAGGAATAACAGTTCTTTACTAGGAATATTAACAGTATAAACGTAGTAGAAAACAAAACCACCCAACCAAACAAGCAAACAAATAAACAAGCAATCCTGGAAAACTCTGACAGAGTCAGAGCTACATCATGACACCCTGTTGGTCAGGGTGTTGAAAGCAGTCCAAAAGTGAGTTCTCCTGGAGTGGCAGATGTGGTTCTGTTGAAGCAGAGATGATCCTGTAGAAAAGGGTCCAGTGATGGTGAGAAGGGTCCAGCCTTCCTCCGGTAATCGGGTGAAGCCAGACAGCTTCGTGTTCCTGAGTCCCAGTTTTATCCAGCTAGGAATGGTTGGCTCCCCCCACTGGGTGGAGCATCTCACAATGGGATGATGGAATGTGGAGGTACTATTTTGGGGAGAGTAGGGATGTCTTAATGGCCCATTAGCAGAAGATATCCCCCTGGAGGGAGGATGGGTGGTGAAAGAGTTAAGAAACACTGCCCCACCTGGTTTGAACAGCTGGCCCATTATCAGAAGGCACCCACTCCCCAGAGTTACAAGAGATAAAGAAGAACAATTCCCCAACTGCTTTCAGCAGATGAAACAGAATACACATTTTAGGTTCCATAACCCAAGACAGTTAGTGACAGGGGCAGTGGGACTGAGGCACTCTCAGGCTGTGTGGTATGGTCCCCACGCTGCAGGGAAGGGCTGCCAGGCAGAGGGACCTGGAAAGGTGTGAGAGGTCCCTGTGAATTTCAATAAGCTCAAGCAGGAGGTCCTGCATGTGGGTCAGAGCAATGCCAAGCACAGAGAGACACAGGATGGGTGGAGAATGGGTTGAGAGCAGCCCTGAGGAGAACAGCTTGAGGATGTGGTTTGATGGAAAGCTTGACATGATATAGCAATTTGTGCTCACAGCCCAGAAAGCCAAATGTGTCCTGGGCTGCATCCCAAGATGCAGGTCATGGGAGGTGATTCTGCCCCTCTGCTCTGCTCTGGTGTGACACCATCTGCAGTGCTGCATCCAGCTCTGGGGTCCCCAACACAGGAAGGACGTGGGCCTGCTGGAGTGAGTGCAGAGGAGACCACAAAGATGATCAGAGGGGCTGGAGCATCTCTCCTAAAAAGACAGCCTGAAAGGATTTGGATTATTCAGCCTGCAGATGGAAAGGCTCCAGGGAGACCTTACAGCAGCCTTCTGGAACCTAAAGAGGGCTACAAGAAAGCTGGAGAGGGACTTTCAACACGGGTGTGTACAGATAGGAGAGGGGGAAATGGGTTCAAACTGAAAGAAAATAGGTTTAGATTAGATATTAGGAAGAAATTTTTTTACTGTGAGCATGGCAAGGTACTGGAACAGATTGCCCAGAGAAGCTGTGGATGTCTCATTCTTGGAAGTGTTCAGGGCCAGAGTGGATGGGGTCTGAACAACCTGAGCTCAGATCAGAAGGTGTCTCTGCCCATGGCAAGGGGGTTGAAACTGCACCTCTATCCAATTCTGTTTTTATGACCTTTGAGCTCTTTGGAATATGGTACCTAACATGCTGTTACCTAGATACAAATAATCAAAACATTAAAAGTTTAAAGGTATGAATAATAAAAAGGAATACTTCTACTCAATCCTCTCTCATACTCAAGACTTCAGGGAAATAAGTCAGTGAGGGAAAATTGCTGCAGACTTTTCTGCAAAGAGATTAGCACTGTACCAAATCCAAAGGCATAGAAAGGAGATGCTTTCTATTTTCTTTTTTCTTTTTTTTTTCCTGGTAGAACAGGGTGCAGAGCTTTAAGCACATGATAATAAGATCCTAACACAGCCTTCCCTCTGACCACTAACATTAGTGCATCTTTCAGCAAAGTCACTCTACTGATGACTCATGTTGTCTTGGTGCAAGAGCCTGTGCAGGGGGGGGAGGACACAAACCAGGAATATCTTGATCTAGTTAGAATCCTCTGCAAGGAAGAGCTTTCAGAGGGAAAGCAGGAAGGTGACAGCCTAGCCTGACTCAGCCTAATCTGCTTCCATCAAGCACTGACCAGCCCTTGATTCTTGTTCTTTCCATGGAACTCACACCCATCCCCAGTGCCTTTACTATTATGAAGAGAAAAATAGAGGCAGAAATGAGAGAGATGGCTTTCCCCTCATTTGTCCTCCTTTTGTATACACAAAACCAAGAGTTGACTCATGAACTATAATGACAGATACCATGCACTTTTATATATTAACTGATGCATGCCATGAGCAATGTCCTTGAGGCTCCTTGGCTGTAAGATAAATTCTGCTGTAATCAATTTGTTAGTGCAAACAGCTCTGAATCTCATTAGTTACTGCTCTTCTAATGTCTGCCTCTAGACTCTACGGAGTCTATTTCACTCAAGTGAGCTAAAAATGACAACTGCTTCTCACGGTGCATATCCCCTGTTTTGAGCATGGCTGGGGTAGTTTGGCAAGTTGTCTTTTTGCCTGGGTGTGGCTAAGAAATTAAGTCACTTCCCAAAGTATTTGAGATCATAAAGATACTCTACATTAGACTGATGCAATTTGTCATTAACACAAGTACCAGAATCACCAGGGCAGCCTAAAGGTTTGCTGAACTCTGTATACAACTGGGAGACTTAAAGTGATCCAGTCCTTCAAAAGGAAACATAAGTCCTTAATAATAAACCTAATTGTTTTATATAGTGCTGCTGATGGAAATACTTCCCAGTTCAGCACCTAACATAGAAAATCCGCATTAAGACTCTGCAATCTCATCTTTGCTTACTGCAATGCCAGGAGCCAGCATTTACATAATTGCCTGACCACCCCACCTTTCAGGCCAAGTTGTTTTACAGCAAAGCCCCATCCCTTGTCCTTTGCATGAGAAATACATCCCTGGTTTTATCTGTTGTTGTCTTTCCCCTGCATTAAGAGATCACTTGCTTGATCCCAAGAGCCTCAATCCTCTCCCACGACCTTGAGAAGGGGAAACTCTAAAGCAGAGCCCAGGTGGGAGGTGGCAGGAGTCTCCTCAGCTGCTGTGACTCCCGGCAGGTTTTGCATGGCGGAGTTGGGATTATCGGGGCTGCTGCCAGCCCAGCGCTTGGGCCCCCGCATGGGAGCCACGTGCAGTTCAGCAACTGCAGCTTAGTCACAGAGAGAGGCAAGGCAAACCCTTGAGTCACAGAATCCTCCTCCTCCTGTTACCCAAAGCTCTCTGCCTCTAAGGAAATGCCACCTCTGCTGCCCCATAGCACCGGATTCCAGCTGCTCTACCACCAAAACTTTTCTCTTGTGCCTGTTTTTAGAACGCAAAGGGAATGGATGCCATACCCATGGCTGTGCTGCACTAATGTACCATATTTTTCTGACATTACTCACAGTCTAAATCAGCATCACATTGTCTCTTGTGCAATGTTTAAACAGTATTGTCCAAACCCACACCAGGAGAAGTTACCAGGAGATCAAAAGGCACACACACGGGTGAAACTGCACAAGCTGCTTTTGTCTGAGGTTTCGCCGGCGCTCCCCAGCAGGGGCTGTAATGTGGTTTTCAGCTGATGGAGCACAGGGCCAGAAGGGAGCCACACGGCAGAACAGGTTCTCCCTCTCACCATCCAGCACAGGGCACTGCATCTTTCGCATTGCATTAGTTCCACCGCGGAGAGACTGGCAAGCTGACATGTTAGGAAACCAGGGTAATCCCTCTCCTTGCTCCTGACTTTTTCCTGGCATCTTCCCAAGAGGGGAGGGGAAGAGGAGTTAAAAACATTACGAAAAGAACAAGCATCGCCAAACTAAAAATTATCCAGCCTCACAAAGTTCTTCTTTACCCCAGAAGGGAAAAACCTTCCAAAATACATATTTTTAAACATAGATTTAGGCTGAGTGTTTTAACTTACACAAACATCTGCCAACTAGTACCACGTCTGGAGTGCTCATGCTTTACTACAGTGTCCTAACAGTTAAGGTGCTTAAGGAATACCTGAATTTAAACAAAAATACCCTTGAAATTGAGAGAAAAAATCTGCTATTTTTTAGAAGAAAAATCCCAAACCAACACCACCAAGTAAGCCCTAAATTTGATGACAGTAATACAAAGTGAAATTTCAGCATAAGATGTCTACAAACTTGGCATGTCAGTGCCTGAGAAGAAAACTTATATAATGTAAAGACTTACATATTTATTAAACATTTATCCTCTGTTACATATTGTACCACAACCAGCAAGTGCACTTCAGTATCAGGACTCAATATCAGAACACAATATAGACATCCAAATTCTGAGGTACTTTCCTTCATGAAATAAAAAAAAAAAAAAAAAATGTAGAGAGAAAGAAATCAATACAATCTGGATAACATAAAACCGATTAATTCCTGGTATCCAAGGAGGATTAGAGGCAACAAATGCAAGAGATTGGGGAGGCAAGTCTGCCAGACCTATTCGGAGGGAGAGAAAAGAACTCCCCACAGTACATTAAGATACTTCCCGAAAAAAGCAAGAGTCATTCCTAGGCTTTGCTCCAACTTCCATGAATCGCTGCCTGCAGAGTAACCATGACTCGATCTTCTCAGATTTTGTTAAAGAGACATTGACCTTCAAGGCAACACTCACACGGAGGAACTGCACTGTGCAGCTGGGAACAGCTTACCAAAACTCAGGCCATGTATGGTTAAGTCTAATATGGTCATTCAAACATTTTAGATATGCCAAGTTATCATCACTGCCTACTTGCTTTGATGGGGAAAAAAAAAGCCACAAAGCCCCCTCTCTTGCACACAGACTTCTGTACCTAGTAAGGCAACTCTGAATGTAACAGAAGAAAAACAGAAGAATTCCAGATGTTAAAAATATCATTTAATTAGAGAAAGATAAATCATACCAAAAGTTTAGGTCACTCTTAATTAATACATTTGCATTTATTTTAGAATATACTCTACATCTGAGTAAAAAAGTTTTAAATAAACTCCAGTACATGTACAACCATGGGACCCCGCCATCTCTCCCACAACAGAGGGATGCTCCTTAGCTCACTGGGTTCCCTCCGGGGTAACAGAAGCAATTTTGTGCCAGTTTCGTTATGTTCATCGGCTTGAGTAGAGCCTCCTTATCAGCCAGCAATGCCACCACCTCGTACACGTACGGGTTCAGCCTCCCCGCTGGGTCGGGCACAGCGACTGCTCGCCCCGGACCGTACAACGAAAGAAAAAAAAAAAACCACGGAGGGGGGGGTCAAAATAATTAATAAACTAGTACTGATTAATTTACATCTCTTTCTCTCGCTTGTGCGTTGGTAGAAAACCTGCTGCAGTCCCTGGGAGCGCGCAGGGAAGCCCCGGCCCGGGGCGCTGCCCTCGGTCACCGCAGCAGCGGCAGCGCCGGGCGGGGACGCGCCGCTCCCGCCGGCTCGGAGCCCCTTCCCCCGCTCCCTCCCCGGCGCTCACTGCCCCCAGCTGCTGACGCCGATCTCCTGCTTGTATCTGTTGGTGAGGACGTTGGCCTTGCGGGTGAGCTTGGAGAGGACCGAGTGGAGTCCGCTGAGGTGGTAGTGGAACTGCTGCTCCAGGTCCTCCTCGCCCTCGCCCTCCTCGGCGGGCCCGCCGCCCAGCTTGTCCTTCTTGCGGGCGGCCTCCTCGCCCGCCGGCGGCTGCACCACGCCCCACTCGATGTCGTTGCGGATGGACTTGAGCAGCATGTAGTGGCTATACATGTCCCTGCGGGAGAAGTAGGCGCCGGGGTCGCCGGGCGGCAGGGCAGCATCCCGGGGCGGGCACACGGCGCCCGCCGCGTCCAGCTCCTCCAGCAGCAGCGGCACGTCGCGCAGCAGGCTCGGCACCATCACCGTCTGGTCCATGTTGTTGACGGCGCCGATGAAGCGGTTCATGGCGTTGAAGAGGGAGTACTTCTGGCTGTACGAGTCGCAGATCTGCATCATGCTGGCGGCAGGGGCAGGCGTGCTCGGCGACGCGGCTCGGAGCGGACCGCGGGGCTCCTCCGGCGGCGACCTCTTCCTCCTCCTCCTCCTCCTCCGCGCTAGCAGCACCGGCCGCCCTCGGTCGCGGGCTGGGCTCGGCGGCTGCTGGCGATCAGAGTCCTGCTGGGAGGCGGTGGCGGAGGCGCCGGGGTTAGAGGCTGCTCTCCCTCCCTCTTTCCCTCCTCCCTCCCCCAACCCGCCTTCCCGTCCCCTCCCGCCAGCGCCTTCTCCTCCCCCGCCGCCTTTATCCCCGGCCGCGTGCCTTTCCTCCATCGCTCCCTGCCCGTCCCTTCTCTCACCCTCCGCTCCTCCGCCTGCCCTGCTGCAGCCGCCGGGGCTCGCTGCCGCCGCTCCCCTCCGTACGCAACGAGGCAAAGCGTAGAAGTCCCGCACAACTCCTCCCGGGAACCGGGTGTGGGAAGTGGCCGAGGGGATGGCAGCCCCGCACGGCGCCGGCGAATTAAAATTCAAGCGGCCCCGAGCCGCCGTGCCGCGGGGAAGGCACCCACCGTGGTCCGGAGCTGTTCCCCGCCGCCCGTGGCCGCGCTCCCATCCCCGGCACCGTATTTATAGCGCGTATCTTACAACAAGGTGTTCCCCAGTGCCATCCCCCGCGCCCCCACGCCAGATAAAGGCGGCGGGCGGCGGCCACGCCGGCTCCGCCTCTCCCCCCCCCACCGGGGGAGGGCGCGGGAGCCGAGCCCGCATCGCGGGCATCCCGAGGGGGCCGGGCCGCGCCGGCTTGGCGCTGGCGGCACAAACTGCGGGGCTGGTGCCCCAGGGGAGCCGTTCCAGTGCGGCGAGTCCCTCGTACGGCAGCCCTGGGAGCAGGCGGCGGCGGCCGCAGCACGGTCCCCGGCGGCGGTGCCGGCCCGGGCACGGTGGCAGCGAGGGGCAGGGTGACACAGCAGCGCTGAGGGCCCGCCCTCCCCCACCGCCGGCAGGGGGAGCCAAGGGCGGGGCCGCGCCGGGGCGGGGCCGGGCCGGAGACCGCCGGGTGATTGACAGCCCGTGCCGCGGGGACACGCGGGCCCCGCGTGCTGCCCGCGTTCTCCCGGCCCGCCCATTGGCTGCCGGGCGCGCGGCGAGCGTGACACCGGCTCCGCCCCGCCCCCGGCGCGCCGCGTGCCCCAGCGCCAGTTGGAGCGGGCGGGCGGCCGGGCGGGGAGGGCGCGGGGCTTGTCTTGTGGGCGCCCGGCCAGGCTCGTGTTGCCACCTCCCAGCAGCGCGCCAAGAGCCGCGGCTCCCCCGCCGCCCTCCCGCGCCGCGCCAGCCCGGGGGGCGCGGGGGGAACTCGGGCAGCCTCCGGGCAGCCTTTGGGCAGCCTTTGTCTGTGTCCCTGCGCTGCGCGGGGCGGCGGGCATCACCCCACAGCCTCACCTCCGGGCCCAACCAATGGGCGCGCCGCCCGTCCTCTCCCCGCCAATCAGCGAGCCGCGGCGGCAGCCAATGGGAAACAACAGCGCCCCCCCCCCCACACGCCCCCGCCTTGGTAACAGGCGGGTTGGCCGCGAGCGCCGCCGCGGGTCACGTGGGGCCGAGCGGCGCGGGCTAGGGGGGGTGGGGGGGGCGGTTGCCGTGGCAACGGCTCGAGCATCGCCCGGCGCGGCGCGCGGAGCGGCTGCGCGGGCCCGACCCGGGGCTGTCGCTCCCTCACCGCCGGGGATGCCACGTACGAGCCTGAGACCGGCCTGGCACCCCGCCCCACGGCCTGCCCACCCTGCTCCCCACAGCCTCTGCGGTCCCTGAGACGGGCCTGGCACCCTGCCCCACGGCCTGCCCGCCCTGCTCCCCACAGCCTCTGCGGTCCCTGAGACGGGCCTGACACCCTGCCCCACGGCCTGCCCGCCCTGCTCCCCACAGCCTCTGCCGCCCGAAGGCAGGGGGCTGCTTCCCTGGGTGACTTACCGTCTGTGTGAGGGATGGGACCGCTGCGGATACCTGCAGTTAAGCGGTAGCCGGAGATACGGGCTGGTGTAAAATTATGAGTTGTTCGCAGATAATTCGCTACGGGGAAAAGAAGTTGTTATCTCACCGGGCCAGAAAATTGGCCGCGACTTATATTTGCGTCTTTATATAGATGCAGCGTGTCGTTAATAGACCATTAACAGTTTTGCTGCCTTTAATTGAAATACAGCCTGCACTGAACGCTCAATAAATTGGAAAAAGCAATAAATCTTTAGAAACAAGGGGAATTGGTTTATTGTCCAACTTTCCAAATTAAAACAATTAAACATTTGAACAAATCAAAACTGAAGTCTTTACCTGAGGTTACAACACACTGGCTGGGGAGGAGGAAGAGTTGGCAAAAGCAGCCCAGCTTGGAGCTGCAAAGGCAGGAAGTACCCTTGTATTCAGTGTGATGGTATTATACAAATTAGAGCCTGAGCATGAAATAATTTTCACCCACACCTATCTTCTTTGTTTCCCAAAAGGTATAGCCATATATTCTGCTTCCTGTAAATGTTTCCTTATTTTAGGGAGGCGTGTGCCTCAGCCATTAGGCTGAGACAGATCATTCAAGTCAAACTTAGCAGCATAAGGGAATTGGCTTATTTTTATTTTTTTTACCTTTCTTATGTTCTGATCGAATTTGATAGGTGACATAAATGTCCCTGGTACATATAATGTGCATCATGAACACAAGCCTGGGTAGGTTTGATTCCTCTTTGGTTCAAACAAAATAAAGGAACATACTCCTTACTCCAGTGGTATGTAATTGACATGGCTGTGCGCACGAGAGGAAAAAGAAATGGCACTTTTCCCACTCCTCTTGAGGAAAAGATGATCCCATTTGAGGCAGAAACTTTTATATGCAAGTGGCACTTGTTTGAAACGTGTTCTCTTCATAACGATCCGGTTATCGTGGCCGTGCAGGTCCTGGAAGGGGCATCAGCTGCAAGCCCCTTATCGTGCCCTGAGCAATGAGGAAGTTGGCATGTTTGCTATCTGGCAGTCCAGGAAAGTGTAAATGTGTACCTTTGCCCAGCACGGTCCTGGATAAGGAGACTAATGTGCCAACATGCAACAGTAGCCTTTATCCAGCACCTCAGCTGGATGGAGCACTCCTGATGCACCAGCCCAGCTGTGCGAGGTGAAAACACCTTTCTGCTCAGATAAACTTGGTTCTGCTCTTGAGGAAAGCAGGAGTCACATAAAAGTTAGCTAAAAACTGTATTAGCTAAAAACCTCTAATTTTCTCTGAAATGAAAGAGAGATGTTGGTGTCCAGCCCTTTGTGGACAAGAGCCTTCTTTCTTCTTCCTGAAGCAGAACAGGGATGAACTACAGCTCTTCCTGAAGCAGAACAGGGATGAACTACAGCTCTTCCTGAAGCAGAACAGGGATGAACTATAGCTGTTAACATTTAGCTGTTCCTGTTACTGAGCTATTAATGGCATTAACTGTTTGACTTAGCTGTAAACCAGTCTTTAGCCCCAGCAACACTGAGGTTAGTGCTACAAAGGCTAGCTATAGGAGCAGAGCTGCTCCTGGCCTGTCTCCTCTGGCAACATTAGCAGCTGGGCAGTGTTTTCCAAGTAAAGACAGACGACACTGTCAGCTTGCGTGGGTTTTCATAGCGTTTGCGAGGCCTATCTAATTTCTCTGCTCGGTGGCAACAGGATAACAAACCGTCTTTGTTCACAGTTTTCCCCAGACACTTGCTGGCACGCAAGAGGTGCCACTGGCACGCTGCAGACCAGAAATGGCTACACTTTGGTGGCTAGGAAGTTGTTCTGCTGCGCAGTGTTTGCAAAATAAGATGAGATCTCGTGCGGGCAAGAAGTGATAAATATGTGCAAATATTTAGCGTTGCATTCTCCAGGCTGGGAGCGCCATTTGGGCCAGCCTCGTAAGGGCAGCATCTCTTGGGAATTTCACTTCCTCTCATAATCTGTTGTCAACGTGACACGGCAGATTAGAGTTCAGCCTTGGAGGCTGCGAGTTGTTCCCTTCTATTCCTATTTGACAGAGATTTTTGCTCAAACTTGTGAACTGCTCCCATCATTTTGGGAAGCAGTACAGAGTACAGATGCAGGGATTTAACACTTCTTCCTCTTTCAGAAAGCCAGTCCAGTTGTACCAAACACTGAACCGGGGAAACCCGTCATTTCTCATCCAGAAGGAATGTATGTAAATTTATCATCTTAATTGATGCCTCTCCATGAGGTTCATATAATCAGCCCTTGTAGCTTAACATGCTAATGAACAGGGTAAGTAGAAATCTAATATATTAAAGGAATGCAGACCAATTTGTCTGAGCCCTGCTGAGACCTGCAGTGTAAGTTTTGCAAAGATTTACTCATCTCTCTCCTATCTTTCACTTAGCTGCCTTTTACTCCTCTTTCTGTTGATCTTCTGCAAGTGGAGTGACTCTCCAAAGTGCTCAGAAGCCTCTGCGAGGATGTGCAGAGGGGTCAGGAGGATGTTTGGAGAAGGCAGCGATGATGGTAAATCTCCTTTCCCCCTGGCACACCCAGCGATGTGCACGACACGACACGCTGCCAGCACAAGAGCTCTGCATCCTCATATCCTGCCACAGAGCAGCAGTGCACAGTGAAAAGTGTGGGATCCAGCAGGAGCTCTGCTGGCAGTGGGATTAGGGGGCAGTGCTAGGCAGGTAGGCAGCTGTCTCAGGCAGCTGAGCTCCTGCAAAGCCCCTCTGAGTTGCCTGGCTGCAGTTTGCACCCAGGTCTCTCCAGGTCTGTCAAGTCCTTGCTCCCTCAGCTTTCCTGGAAATCATTACATGCACAGCTTCAATCTGTTTGCCAGTTACTGTGTATTTTCAGGGCCTGGGATCATCTAGCTATTGCTATGAGGTCAAAAAGGGCTGAATCCTCTTCCCCCTTAAAGGAGCCAGTGGGATAAATGCTGCCACAGATTGGTTTGCATGGGCTGTGCATAGCATCCCTCTCCCCTACCTCTTGCCAGCCTCATCCATCTTCCCTGGGAGCTGGTCTGAGCAGGCACTGCAGTGTGCAGTGCCCAGGACAGCAGCAGCCCTTTTCAAATGGCTCCTTAGTGCTGCCATAATAAGCCTGATAAATAAAACATGGCTTGCAGACACGGATTTACTGGAGAGGGCTAAGGGGGCTGTAGCTCCCTCATTAGTATCTCCCGGTGCAGCATGTGTGCTCCTCATTATGTGGCACAGTGGCGGTTGTCTAGTCATCCATGATGAGGCTGCAGCCACTCCAAGGATGCACCAGGGATCCCAGGGATTCTTTTTTTTTTTCTTTTCTTTTTTTTTTCTCCTGTGTTAATAATAGGAATTTAGAAGAAAAAAAAAAAAAGAGCTTGAATACGAAAAGGATGAAGGGGAAAAGATTGCAACTGGGTCTGATTTTTTCTCTCTTGCATCTCTGTAAGTCAGCAGCAAATGCAGAGGAATCTGTATAGCTGTGCTCATATGGAATTGGCATGAGCAGGATCGAGACCTCTGTACTGCACAAACTCTTATTTTGGGGAGCTTTGTTTCTGTTCATTCCAAAATGCTGCTCGTAAACTTGTGGCCCGAGTATAAACTTTATCATCTCACTCACATTTTTTGTCTTCTATTCAAGGGAAAGGAAGCAATTTGGCTGATTTCAAGTCCCTCAGAGCTGGGGACTCAGGAATCTGGGTTAATCTGAGCATGGTTTGTGGAGGTTTGATCCAGCTTTTCTTTCTGGCCATCGCTTAAATCCCTCCTACCTCCCGCATGCAAGTTACAACTGCATCATCTTAGTAACCCTGTGACCAAGAGGCACGAGAGTCTCCTCTGAGACTGTAATCTCGCTCCAAACAGCTCTCTGGCGGGTGCTCCTGAGCGGCGATACATCATGCAATTTTCTCCTTTAGAGCCTCGCGGTGTCATCTCCACCGTGATCCCTGCCCCGCCTGCCCGGTGCCGCCGAGCCGGAGACCCGGGCCTGCCTGGGAGCGTTCCTGGCACGGCTCTGCACGGCTGGGGCGTGCCTGGGGTCGTGAGCAGCGTCAGCAGAACCTGCCCCTTCCTCTCTGCCTCTCGGCCGCGCTCTGGCAGGAGAGGAACCTGTTCAGGATGGCAGGAGACTTTGCTGGTGGAGCGAAGTAATCCTCAATAAGCTCGGGACTTTTCTGTAATGGTATTTAATATGCAGATAGTCAAACGAATGCCACTGTGATATATTTTTATGGACAAATATTATATATTAAGCCCTGATTTATAGGTTTGAGCGTAATACCTGGGGCTCTGAGGAGAGCCTTTAATCTCTGTCAGCGCGGCAGCACGCATGCTAAAGCGCCGAGTAAATCTGCACGGGAGCGCTGAACTGAGCGCAGCATATATCAGAGCTCTTCCGCCCGATAGAATTAAATACACGGGACCGCCTTTCTGTGACATTCCCGGGCTGATACAGCAGGAAATACCCGTCTGTGCTTCCCACCCCGACCCAAACCTGCACCACTCCCGCTGCTTCTGCCGCCCCCATCCCAAGGGTGCCGTCTCAAGCTCCCAGAAGGCGTTCCTGGGAGCAGGAAGGTCTCTGTCCGCGACGTTCCCCCTCTCCTTCCACCCCAAGGGTGCCATCTCAAGCTCCCAGAAGCCGTTCCTGGGTGCAGGAAGGTCTCTGTCCGCGACGTTCCCCCTCTCCTTCCATCACCTTGCTCCCATGTGACGGCCTGGGCGCAGCTGAGGGGTGCCGGTGCCCTATTTCCCCTTCACCAGCGCGCCCAGTAAGGTGAGCACCGTCTCAGCGTGGGGCTCTGCATTTAATAATCTCACCAGCTCAACTGTTTATATCTGAATCTCCCTCCTGAACTGATAAATCTAAATTGCACATTTTCCAACCCGCTGTAGCGGAGGGGGAGCTCTGGCAGGTATCCTCAGGTGAGGCGCGGGCTCTGCCGCGCCTCTCCGGCTCCATCTACTGCGCTGCCCAGGGACTGCCGCCCCTGCATCCCGCCGGGCTGCCGGAAAAACGGGAGCTCTGGTTCTGCTGGAAAGGCCCAGAGCTGTCCAGGTGGTGAAACGAATGCAGCACGCCTTCACACAGTCCTATAAATTGTAATTCCTCCTTGCAAACCAGTGGCTGATTGTCAGCGCCTGGCTTGCGGGGTGAATTCTTCACTTCCCGGCGCTCAGAAGGAGAAGCAGCGGAACAAAGGTGGCCACTGTCGCTGAAGCTTTCCGTGCTGGCCGGCAGAGCGAGAACTGGGGACATGGCAGGACGAGGGCCTGCAGGAGAGCTCTGTGTGCCTGCCTAGGAACAAATCTGCTGGCAGCCAGAAAATGCAAAGGAGAAGATAGGAGAGGACACCAGCTTGGATTTCTGCCGTCGGATGGGGACTTAGAGGGTGGGACTAGAAGCAGCAGAATTTTCCTGTGAGAGTCCTCTCTCTTCATTTCACATTCAGCATTGTGAGAGGAGCTGCTCTGAAAGAATATCCTACTTTTCCTGGCTCTGTAGTTCAGAGCTGACATGGAGGCGTTGTGTGTCCTTATTATAAGCACTCCTATTATAGTGTGGTTTTGGCTGGGGGATGCTGTGTGGTTAAAGACGACTATTACAACCAAAAATAGTACCAGAGCTTCCCGAATGCTGTGACTACTATGTATTTGTAGGATTAATATTTAGTTGCTCTACAAAAAGCACCAAAAGCTGGAAGTCAAAATCAGAACAAAGTTGTGCTAAGGACTGCATATAACTTTTTTTTTTTTTTAATATATCTATTCGTGGTGCATATTCCTGTAGGTGACAGATTAACATAAAAATTCCGCCAGTTTTTCAGGGTTGTAAAACACAAGGTACATCATGTATTATTTTTTAATTGAAACTGAGATTATCTGTTTGAAAGGAATTTGTTTCAATGGCAAGTAACATGTTTTTCCACAGTCCTTGTGAAAACTGGAAATAAGGTAGATTTGGCAGCTTAGCCTATGAAGTTCTGGGGCAAATCTCTAAACCGAAAGACCACAGGGTTTTGTCCTGGCTTTGATGAAGTTCTGAGAAGAGCTAAATTAAATCCATGCTGGAGCCATATGTGTAATTTTGTTCTACTGGAATACTTATAGCTGTCAGTGAATTTCTCCATACTCCCAGCATTGTGTAAGGGATGACACAAGAGCCTGAAGATTACTCTCTCCAGTAGTAACATGCATTTGCAGCCTTAAAATTATTACAACAGCATTTTTTTCATTTACATGGCTGGAGAGAATCTGTTTTTGCAGTAAATTTGTATTTCAAAGCAGATTTTTGTGTCCATCATTATCACTGGTTTACAAGATTTCTTTTCTCCCCCCCCAACCCCCCTGCCATTTGGAGATGTGGGAACAAATGAAATAAACCCATCATAAAAAATAATTTTGTCCAGGTGGAACATAAATCAGCCAAAAAAATATTATTCTACATGGCAAATAAAAAGCATATGCTGTATTATTTAAAGCACAGCCTCCATATTCACATACAAAATTAATGCTACAGTGGGAGGTAAAACTGATGGAGGCAGACAATGAAAATATTAGGAGTAAAACATCATGCCAGGAACAATTCAAGCAGAGCCACTTGCAGGGTCATGGTCGTATTCCATTTCAAATGGGCATGGAAATACACTGTGGGTTATTCTTCTCCAGAGATGCACACATAATAAGCACCTGCTCCCCATGTCTACTCTTCCCTTTTAACTGTTGATTTATTGGATGTTTCTGAAAGCTGTGGCCGGGCTTGTGAGGGATATATAACGTGGTGCCTGCAGGAAGGAATGGGAGTGGGCAGGCGAGCTGCCACGCTTCCCATCCCTACCGTGGGGTGAAGGGCTGAGAGGGATTCACAACAAAAGCTGGCTGCTCCCCAGCTTCCAAGGGAAAGGACACCACTGGGGGGTAAATCACAGCCATTGTGGCTGGCTCGCACCTAGGAGAGTCGGTAAAAAATTATAAACTGTGTTCCTTGCCTCCAGCTGGAGGAAATGGTGGGCTGGGAGGAGAAACACACAGCGTTCAGCAGCCTAAGGGATCTCTGCCATCACTGGCTATTTGTCTCCCACAGCATCAAGGAAATGATATATGAGTATAAAACATAATGTTGCATGTGTTTTAAATAATTTTCAGAGGATTATGAATCCGCCCTTCTTACATGTGTGGGAAGGTACATACCCCATACTACTGCTCCCTACTACACTGGAGACAGTATCACCAGCAAATATTTTATTCTCATCCTGGTTCTCCCTGGGTTGGGAGGGGTTTTCACTCCATTCCTCCTCTGAAGTGGAGCCTCACTAAATAAGAAATGAACATAATCTTCAGATAATGTTGGAGAGAGGTCACTTCAAAGAGACTTTGAATTAATATGATGTTTATCCCTGTAATTTAACAACAACAACAACAAACAAAACAAAACAACAACAACAAAAAAACCCCAAAAAACAACCACAGAGAACACTCTTGCTCTCTGCCCTTCTATTTCACTAGTCTCTAAAATTTTCTTTTCTGCAGCAAGAGCAGAGCTTTGCAGACATGAGGTCTTGAGATATTCTTGTCTTGGTGGTCCTTGAGTGACACAGCATGCCCATTTAGAAACAAAAGGATGAAAATGCTATTTAATTAAAAACATGAATTAGAAAATGTAGGGCTATTGAGAATCATCCTGAACTGCTCATTCTATGTACATGGCTAGAAAAAAAGATGCACTGTAGCAACTGGAGTAATTCATGGTTCAGTTCCCCTATGATGGTAAGCAGTTTATTGACCTAGAACTACAAAATCATTCAAAATGACATTTGGGAATGCTGAACTTCTGACACAAATCCCCTGATGTAAGGAAGTGGAGAGGGCAGCCACACAACCTTCCACTGAGCCCTGCTGTGTCTTTAAACAGCAGCAGGAGAGGTGCACCTAATTCAGAAAACTAGGAGAGCAATATAGGAGCAAGAAACTCCTGCATTTTAGTCCTGGCTCGTTCGGTGGTCCTGAGTCAGTCACCTGGGGTCAGACATTCAGGTGTTAACCAGCCAGAGTGCAGGCCAGGCTTTACACAGAGCTTCCTGTGCTCATCCTCAGCCCCTTGGACCTGACTGACACACTCATTGAGGTGTTTAAAAACCAAATCCTGGTGGTGCCTGCTGGGAGCTTTTGAAGAAGGATCTCTAAGGTCTGATCTAACAAGTCCATGATGGAGCTGTGAGTCCCTGTGACACCTCTCAGCCAAGGCAAGGCCTGGCTCATGTTGTCGCCTGCAGGGAGACACAGCCTTGGCCACCACATTCACTTCAAGGACCTGTTGGGTCCCATGAGTGCATGGGCAGGAAGGAAAATCAGCAGCTTGCCTGGCAGGCTGGTTCCTGGCCAGCAGAGGGTTTTTGACCCAGTGTGAATCTTCTTCTTTGATAGGCTGTGGTGATACAAAAAGAGATGCTGCTGAAGGCAGTCTCCCCTCTGATATGTTTCACTGGTGTTAATCATCTTAGAGTAGAAACAGCCTTGCCCTCACAGCCTTGGGCATGATAAAGAGTGAGTTAAGTGGTATAGAGGTCAGTTGGAGTCTGTTCACTGTGCTGTGAAGACTCAGGGACAGGAGGTTGTGCAAAGGCCAGAAAAGGCAAGATACTGTAAGATATTGTACACAGGACAGACAGGGTTAGGTGGCCGTGCTAGGGACAGGATGGAGTGAGCAAGAACTGAAGAAGAGAGACAGAGCTGTGTGGAGCTGCTCGTAGAAGCTACAGAAGAAAGGTATGGGAGACTTTTGGAATAACAAAATGCAGATACTTGAAGCCTTCTGATGAAGGACCTCGAGTGCAGTGTCCATGTCAACTGCCATGTATCAGCAAGGAAAGCTTTCCTGTTGCAAGGAAAGTGTTTCCCAGCCTGAGCTGCACGCACGGATCATGTCTGCTCTACCATGCAGCTGGAAGGGAGCTTTGGGCACAGGGCTGCCAGAAAGCACAGCCTGACTCAGAAAGCAAGCACACCTCCCAAAATGGGGGGACGTGAATTTACTCTCTGATGCCTTTCAGCTCCAGTAATTTCAAGTGGTGCAGTAATCTCAACTGCTATAAATAACACTGCACATGTTCTCCCACAGAAGTTTTATCTTTTGGCTGATGCCATCCCTTTAAGTGTTAAGACACTGTTGTGCCCAGTTTTTTGCTGTAGCCAAATGGGACTAGAAGGAAATCAATAGCCCCATTTTGCCTGTCACTTACTTAAGCTTGATTTGAACCCATGTTTGTAAAGCTGAAAGCTTTTGTAATCCACTGTTGCTGTGCCTCCCACAGCCAGCCCACCTCTGAGAGTTTCATATTCCTACATTTTAAGAAGAAATATATTGGACAATGAAAATACATGTTTGTTTGGTTTTAGTAAGTTTAAGTCAACACTTCTTCTGTTATTAAGGCTGTGCCAGAAAGAGACTGCTTTGAAAGGAGACACATCTGCTCAAAGCAAAGACTTCCATAACTCATTCAGAGTTATTGGTCATACCCACAATATTAGTGATAAAAATTGATTATCCATTCCCTCTTGCTTCACGATCCATAGCTTTTTTTTCATTCATATTATAAGTTGGTTTATACAGAGTGAGACAGTGTTGTTAAAATAGCCAAGCATGATACATCTTACAAAAAGCCCACACCAGCAGAAAGCAGATTTTTTTTCATGTTAGTCTTGTCATGTCCTGAAGGTAGAAATAATCTAGATTTGGCAAGTATCTTGGCTTCTTTCAAGAGCAAATACCCTTCTGTCAGTGTGTGCACTGCCCATTTAGGCTCACTGCTGCCCTTTTATCCCCAAGTGCAAATTTGGGACTTGGTGGAGCACTGTCACTGAGATTCCTGACTCATTTTGGGACTGTCACCAGCAGCTCACAGAAGGCAAGGGAGAGGGGGAAGGACTGAATATTGCAAGCATGGAGAGAAAAATTAAAGGGAGGGACAAAGCTCAAAGCTTCTTGCAAAGCTTTCTGAGTGAAAGCTCTGTTTTGAACATCCTGTTTCAGCAACATGGGCTCAGCTGCTCCCAAGAGGGGACCATGCATAGGACAGCTCCAACAGGGTGACATCATGACCATTAGCAGCTGTCTGGGAGAGGAGGAGCATTCCTGCCATCAGTCCTGTGTTCACAAGCCTTGACAGAGTAGAGAAGTTTGGATATCCCCTTCTGATGAAACTAAACCTTTGCAACCTCCAACTTAAGTTGTTCCTTGCAGCCCAACAGGTAGATATGGTGGGAGAAGAGAGGTAACTCTCAAATGGTATAATCTGTAGTGTTGCAGTTGTGAGGATGAGTTTATTGACATGACCTTAACTCCCTGTTAAGAGAGTGATTAAACCATGACACTCCCTTACAAAAAAGAGAGAGGGATTTACTGGCCTGCCTAGAGATATTTTTTTTTACTTAGACCTAAAAGGTTTTTGTTTTTTGATCCCAAACTGGATCCTGAGGATTCCAGCTTTCCTTCTGTAACTCCTTTTAGCATAAACAGGTATTATCTCCACACAAGGGAAAAGGGAGAACAGACACCTAATAAAAACACTTCACACCTTAAGAGCATAGGTGATAGCTTCCCTCACACAGTAAAACACCCAAAGCATAGACTGACATGAGATTGAAAGGAGAGGCGTTTCCACTTGGGACTATTAAATGTAAATCTCTTTTTGTTCAATAAGGGGATGAAACAAATTTTTCCACTCAGTTGCTGTGTAATCTCTTTTGGAGCGAGAGCTGCTCATCGTGCACGGGATCCCGAGAGCAACTGCAGCTCCACCACTAATGCCAGCAAGAGCAATAGAAAACCAGCCACCTCTACACCCTTACAGCCGCCTCACCCCCGGTGTTTAGGAGCTGCATGCGATCTTTCGGCCGCGATCTCTGCGGTTGGCTGTGTTTCGAGGGAGGGAGGCCGGGCGGGCAGGAGGGCAAGGCAGGGATGCACATCCTCTCCTCCTCGGGCCCCGCTGCCGGGGCTGGGAATGCAGAAGGGCAAGGCAGGGATGCTCAGCCCCTCCTCGGGCCCCGCTGCCGGGGCTGGGCAATGCAGGAGGGCAAGGCAGGGATGCTCAGCCCCTCCTCGGGCTGGGCAATGCAGAAGGGCAAGGCAGGGATGCTCAGCCCCTCCTCGGGCCCCGCTGCCGGGGCTGGGCAATGCAGAAGGGCAAGGCAGGGATGCTCAGCCCCTCCTCGGGCCCCGCTGCCGGGGCTGGGCAATGCAGAAGGGCAAGGCAGGGATGCTCAGCCCCTCCTCGGGCCCCGCTGCCGGGGTTGGGCAATGCAGAAGGGCAAGGTAGGGATGCTCAGCCCCTCCTCGGGCCCCGCTGCCGGGGCTGGGCAATGCAGAAGGGCAAGGTAGGGATGCTCAGCCCCTCCTCGGGCCCCGCTGCCGGGGCTGGGAATGCAGAGGGACAAGGCAGGGATGCTCAGCCCCTCCTCGGGCCCCGCTGCCGGGGCTGCGCTGCCAAACCTGGCGCTGCTTTGCCATCTAGCGCCGCGCCTCCGGATTGCAGCAGCCCGCACCGCACCGAGACACGGCTCCATGGCCCAGCTGGAATTACCTGAACTGCAACTTGGGTTGGTTTTGGTTTGGGGTTTGTTTTTTTTTTTCTTTTTTTTCACGTGAATTCGCATCAGTATTTGATGCGCCGCAGTGGCTGCGTCTGGAAGAGGCGGCGGGTGCGGTAGCGGTGGGAAAGGGGATAAATCACTGGTGGCCACACGAGCTGCCTGTGCCTCGCTGGGAAACCCTTCCCTCACTGACTTGCAGCCGCCGAAAAGTGGATATTTAGTGTCCTTCGGATCTCCCGATTTCGGGTTGAAACGCTGCAGCGCTGCTGCCACCACTGAACTTGTTTGGCGAGTGAGGCTGCTTTGGGTGGTGAGGGACGGGATTTTACAAGGGAAGGCTTGGGAGCAGAGCCAGGGGAATCCATTTCAGTGGCACTGAGTAATGGACCCTCCCTCTCACCTGGAAACTGCCCATGAGTAGGTCACAATTTTCTCACATTAACCCGTTCTTCTACATTGCTGGGTGAAAAATTTCAGGCAGTTTATTGGGGAGCCCTGGAGTCACAGGAATTATAGCTGGAAGCACAGGAACACTGTGCTGAGACTTTTGGTCCAGACACACGTGTATGAATTTCTGATTTACTCTCTGGAATAATTCTCCCCTGTTCATTTAGAGAGTGCTATGTCTACAAACTTCGGGTCTGTGACATTTTTAAGACTATAACTAGATATGAAAAAATGCCTGAGATGCAAATGCAACCTAATTTCCCATAAAGTACAAATTAATATTTGCTGAACCTTTTTATTTCAGGTTTAATTTAAACAAATTCTAGTCACCTCTGAAATAGAGAGGGCATAGATAAGTGAGTTTGGCTGCCTCACAATCAGTTCCCAGAATGTAGAACTAAAAGGTCTCATGCTTCATGAACTGAATTTAACAGGGACAGGTTTGGACTTTGAATTTCCTTAAAGAAGAAAAATCCAATCTTTTTGTTAGCAACCAGTTTCCAGAGGAGTTTTAGAAATAATTTCTGGTTTTGTTATGTGAAACATCCTTCAGCAGTTGGATCCACACAAGCATCTTTACAGGCCTAAGAAATTATCATAGGGAGGAGTTGGCATTGCTTGGGTAAGGGACAAGCACATAAACTGTGTGCCAAGCAGCTTAAAAAGTAGATAATGATGAGGCAAAGCAAAAGCAGACTGAGTTAAGCTGGAGACTGAGACAGTCAGAAAGGGTGAAGGCAATAACAATAAACTAATGAGCTGTTTTCAGAATGCCTCTCCTGCTGCACAGGAAAACAGGGCAGCAGATGTGCCACCACAAAGAAAACTTGGCAGGTTTCGGGTAAGGCCACACCACACCCTGTGGGCTTGGTGAGCTATGAATAATACCAAAGTTTCATTTTGCATGCTAGCACAGGCTATATTGTCATCTACAATTCAAATCTTTACTTAGGAGGTTACTGGGTTTGCTATCAAGAGAGAATAACAAAGAAGTGTTTGAAGACAAGATCCAGCGAGACCTGGTTTTCTACAGATCCGTGGCTTAAGGCTGAGCACCTAAGAGGAATTTGTAGTGTGTAACAGCACTTATGCCCACAATGTACCCTCTCCCTCAGCTGGGAATATTAATAAGGTCTTTCCCATCCACCTTCCTGCTTTCATGCAACCCAGAGGGAATGCCTGTCGTAGACGTCTTTGGCCCTCTGTCACATTTGGTTAAATTGGGTGGTAAGTTTGAAAGCTGTTGAGGTTACCTGGACTCAAAATCAACAAATGGCTTGAATTAGTCTGTTTCCCTTAGCAAACTCAAACCTAAATTTGTTTCAATCAAGGTAATTTCCAGCCAGTGGGTTATTTTTATCCCCCTACTTTTGCATTGATTTATAGAAATTGTGATTATGTATTATTGTGATTGTTCAACACAGAGTTGGAGGGATAAAGACTTCAGCCTTCAAAAAGGGATTCTACTGCAGCAGAAAGGATGACCTTTTCTAAGCCTGGCAAGCATTTCCATCATTATCAACAGTAATGACTAATAAAGTTATAAAAATAACAGCTGAGCTTTTACGTAATAGCTTACATCTCCAAGTGCTTTTCAGTTGCTTTTCTCCACTTTCAGAGCAATTCTCTCAAAATTCATTGCATTTTTTTCAGTGTTGTTTTAGCCCAGTCCCTTCTTGGGTAGGACAAAGACCATCACATGGATTGCAGCACACTGCACATCAGTGGAGGGAGAGGAAATTTTAGGCAGAGACATTCAGATGGATTCCTGCTTGATCATAAAACGTCAGGGTTTCTTTCATATTAAAGCAAGGAAGACAGAATTTGAACAGTAGACACCTCATTCAGGTTTTTTTTTGCTAGACTGGGCAAACTGTGAGCATCATTGTAGGTGGTACATCCCAAAGCCAACCTCCTATCAATACAAGGAGCTGAGTTTGGATCAGAGCTGCACTGTACAGGAGCACAGCAATGTTGATTTTGTGAGATGTGCAGTGCTGTGCGATCGCACAGATCCTGAAACATCCAGAGCACACGCCAGATAATGCCTCAGATCCAAACTAGTAAATGCCTCTCCTCTGAGGACTTGAATGCCAAAGATGTGTTCAAAGGCAGAGAACAGGCCATTGAAAAGCTTTTGAAAGGATTGCTGCTGAGCTGTGCTTCAGTTTAACTTTTGGGGCAGGATATTTGCTTGTATTCTTACAAAAATGTGAGCTGTGGAGTCTCTGCATGTATTAGGATATGCATACAAAGAGACAGAGAGGAAAAATTACTGAATACTTTATCCTTTACAGATTCTAAAATTGGTGGTAGTTACACGTTGAGGGGAGGCTGAACTTGCCTGCCATCAGCACAGAGACAATGACTGTGCCATTTAGCAAACATGCAGAAAGGGTACTATAACATTTATTAATTAGTTTCTCTTTATAGTATCTCATTAAGGTATTATTGTTGTTATTATTGTTGCTATTCTTCTCCCAGTGAGTGTGCACAGAGAATGACTAAATAATTTGGACAGACAAAGCCTGACTGGGGAAGAAAAGGGTTTCTAAGCACTTCCTTTCCCTCCATCTTGTTCCCTCCAGAAAGGAGAATAAAATCCCGTGGTTTTTGCACAGAACTTGGGCAGGAGACAGGCAGCAAATAATTAAGCATTCTTTTCTGACAGCTCAGCTTAGGTAATCCCTGAGTGCCAGTGAGGGTAGGAAGGGGCTCCATGCAGCCAGTGCTTGGTCAGTGACCCAAACTGTGCCAGAGGCCAATGCCAAGAGCAGCTGGAGTCCACCAGATTGGCATAAACAGCAAAGGGTTTGCAGAAGGGTCAACACCTGGATGATCTTGGGAGGGAGAAGGGAGTGGCACACCTTTAGCTTTCCTTGGGTTCACATGAAAGCAAGTTAGTGGCATAAGCCATGTCCATCTCCCTGAGTGAGACACAAAAACAGCCAGGAGAGGATGGAGCAGCCCCAGGTGCACCTGCACCAGGTGCTGGTGTTACACCAGCTGAGATGGTCTGGGCATGGAGCTGATGGGATCCTGAGAAACCAGGTGGTTTTTTTTTTTTTTTTTTTTTTTTTTTTTTTTTTTTTTTTATGAAATAATGGATGTGGCTGGAGGTGGAATTGAGATGATAGAAGGATAAACTACACTGAGGCTTCCTTCTGTACCTAGTTGATGCAATCAGCACAGATAGCTAAACTGAGGTCCAGCACTTCAGAGAGACAGATAAGGAAAGGACTGGAGCACTTTTCAGAAGGGGTGAACCACTTTTCTGTGTCAGTAATGCTGTGTCAGGAATGCTCTTTGATTATTTTTCCCTCCAAAATAACAATATGTGAAGTTGTATGAAGAATGTTTGGTAGGAAACACCAATTGTGTGTAAAGCTACTTCTGGAAGTTTTACAAATGAGCTTTTCAAGCAACTTACAGAGGTGGGAGGTCAATTTCCATCGAATTTTAATGGGATTTGTGCATCTGTTATTTCAGTCTTGAACAAAATTCTAAAACTGTTGGTTTTCACAGGGGCATTGCTTAACTGCCTTCTTTGTACTGTAGTAAAAAAACAAAATCAAAGTCCTTTAAATACAAATCAATATAATGGACAAAATTACCATTTGAAAATTGTGGGCTACTATAGTAATTTAAAGAAAACATTCTTAATCTAGCTAATCCCTATTCAAATAAATCCAACAACTACTTTAAGAGGCATATAATGATCTAATGTACTCAGCCAGCTCTGTGTCTCCTTGAATAACTCAAGGGGACAAAACAAAACAAAATTCCAGCCAATAGCCAGATGGGGGATATGGCACAACTTAGTAAATTAAAGTAAGATGGGAGACAGATGGAGGCCTTTTCAGAAGTCAGATTTTGGTAGTTGGAAAGGACAGTGATACTCCGGCTGTGATAAAATCCCAGCAGATTGGACTTTAGAAAGCTGTGGGTAATGTGTGGTCACAGCCTGACATTGAAAGTCTGTAAACTGTTTGCATAACTCCACAGATCTCCTCTGCCTCAGAAACAAATCATTTCTTGGGAGCATTGCTGGGGTGTGTGGGCATGAGCAGTGCTGGAACACCGGGGATGCCGTGAGGAGCAGCATCAGCAGGGATTTCCCAGCCCTGATCTGAGCCCCTCAGTCAGCTGCCTTGGGGTGAAGGGCCCCACTGCACTGCCTCTCAGGGCAGACACAGAGGTCCTTCTCCCTGTCCACCCTGGAACTTCCAGGCTATTTTCTCTCCATTTCAATGTCAGTGAGCAGAGTCACTGCAAAGTGCTTTCCCACACTCCCCCTTCCACTCCTTCCTTTTCAGCATCGTGGGAAATACTGTGCCCACACTTTTCATGAATATTCCCTAATTGACTGAATGTTTGTGTGGGGGGATCAGTTACACCATCCTGTACTTTGAGGGTTGGTTGCTGTTACAGTATTTCCTCTTTGGCTGCATTTCTTTCCCTGCTCTCCCCTTTTTGCTGGAGATACACCACATTAGGCCCTACCATGTTCACATGGGAGGTTTCTGCTTTCTCCAAATCATTTCTATCTCATCAAGCTGAACACGCTGACAATTACCAGGTGGAATGCTGGCTGCTCTTTTGGACTGACATAATTTTTCATCTAGACTTTAAACCTGCAAACAAAGCCACTCACAATTACCTGCCAAGGTGCTACTCCCTGTCTCTTCCTTTTCTGTAGGGTAGTGGTTTAGGTGCAATTTATATTAGGATGCCACAGAGTTCGGGGATGGCCATCAAAAGAGCATACAGTGACCTACATGGCCTGGCACATCTTGCCAAACTGGTTCCCATCCTTGTTGTGCCTCATGTAAAGTCCACTACAGGCTACAGTTACTCGAGCCTGTATTTCTTGGGTGACACACCACCTCTCCTCTCTTTAGTTCTCCCTGTGGACATCCTGCTCCTTTTAATTTTTTTTTTTTCAGATTAGCAGCTTTCCAAAGGCAGAGACACTTGATCATCCTCTCAGCTTCACCGAGCATGTTAAGTCTGTGCTGCACATCAGCAGATGTCACACTGTTTGATGGATTATAGTTTAAGAGCGAAAATATGGCCATCCTAATGAAAGAGACACTTGTGAAGGTGGGAACTACAGACCATGGAACATTCTGTAGTCACTGACACAGCTTGGCAAAGTCCTATTATTTATTTACAGCTGCATTTTGCCCTGTAGCATGAGCCTGATTGTAGTGGTAGGAGGGTGAAGGAGGAGGAATACTGATGATGCTCGTAAATGCTTCAGGTCCTTGCTGTCTCAGAATCACACAATGGATAAGGTTGGAAGGGCCCACGTCCACTGCTCTGGCTGTGATAATTACTCTGTATCTGAGCAATGCACTTTCTTTTGCAAGTGGTTGGAGTTGCGTGTCTGGGTGTGAACAGGCTGACCTACTTCAACCTCCTTTGCAATTTCTAAATTTCCCTGTTTACCCCTTTCGTTGTCAGCTTGTTCACTGTTGCTTATAATCAGCAGGCTTTACTGCCTTTGTGGTTGGCTTCTCCAGACACAATTAAATTGTCTGCGATTGACATCTGGCTCTGCTGAGGTTTGGGTTGCATCTTCTTGGCTGCCTCAGTGTCCTCCTTGATTTGGGATTCTGATCACTGCCTGCCCGGGCATGGCACATCATCAATGGGCACTTTCATTGCTGAGGGCTCCCTTGTGCCTGCAATGAGGCAGTGAAGTGTTTCTGGCTCTCAGAGCACTCCGGAAGGTTATTTCAAGACAGCCTCAGCTGTTGTGCCTGTTGTGCACGCTGGAGCCTCCAGCAGGACTGCACTGAGCTATAGGAATTTCTGATTCCCTTTGCAGGAGGGCTGTGAGCTCTCCAGGGCTGGGGTCTTCACCTTCACACCCAGCCAGAGCTCTCCTTTGCAGTGCCCCTTGGTCCTTCAGTCGCTGATAAAGTTCTGACAAAAAGCTGATTCATGGAAGAATTTGGTTTCTTCCTGCTGTCTGTGATCTTGCCAAAGGGTCAAAACAAGACCTCTTGGTACCTCCCCTGTGCCCCTTCTCTCCTCTGCTGTTTCTTATGGCTTAACCCAAACTGATAAAGGAGCCCCAGGCAGCCACTCACTCACTCTACTGGTGGGATGGGGGAGAGAATCAGAAGAATAAAAGTTATAAAACTCATGGATTGAGATACAGACAGTTTAACAGCAGAAGCCTTGTGTGCCAGCAAAGCAAACCAAGGAATTCATGCACCACTTCCCATGGTTGGGCAGGTGTTCAGCCATCCCCAGGACAGCAGGGCTCCATCACATGTCATGGTGACTTGGGGACACAAACAACATCACTTCTAACATCTCCCCCTTCCTTCTTCCCCAGCTCTATAGGCTGATCACGACACCATATGGTCTGGGATATCCCTGTGGTCACTTGAGGTCAGCTGTCCCTGCTGTGTCTGCTCCCAGTGCCACGTGCCCCTGCAGCCCCCTGGCCAGTGTGTCAGTACAGGAAGCAGAAAAGACCCTGATGCTCTGCAAGTGCTGCTCAGCAATGCCAAGAACACCTCTAAATTATAAACACTGTTTTCAGCAAATCCAAAACACAGCCCCATATCAGCCACTGTGAAGAAATTTAACCCTACCCCAGCCCAAACCAGCACACTGTTAGAGAGCTTTCTCTCATTTCATATGTTACAAGCTGTGCTATCTACACTCTTCATCTGCAATGCTTCTTTTAATCCCTTAATTTCAGGTTTGTGAAACACTGCAGGTGGTGACAAGAGCAGGGTTCATCTTTTCCATGACATACTCTTGTGTTTCTGGTGAACAGCCCTGTGCCTCTCCTATGGATGCAGTTGGCCCCTTGCTTCTGGGAAGAATTTTTGCTTTTTATTGTTGTAGCTTTTGGTGATGTGGTGGTGTTAGACCCTCTTGGTCTCAGGTATATGCAATCTCACAGCCTACAGCTTTTCTTTGTCAAGTTCACTGGCTTTAGTGGATTAAATAAATGACAGGTACCCAATCTAGAGATGTCACTCATTGGAAAGTTTGGCATGGCCAGTTTTCATCTTCATACTAAATTTCCCTACAAGAGTCCTGAACAAGACCTGGCTACGTGGTTGAATTTTGTGGTCCTGTGCTTGCTTGCCTGGCCATGGTCAACTATGACTGTCCCTAGATGTTTTCCCAAGTGAGAGCCTTAAAACTTGACAGATTGTCTTCTCACTGTGCTTGAAGTTGCTCCAATTTTTCCTGTAAAGACCCTCCACATTTAACCTTCACCTCCCACTTTTTCCTGTTTTGAGCTTCTTGTGATTCTTTCTGGTTGGAAGCTCTTCAAAGTATCCATCCAATCTGCCTTGTTATCACTCCCTGTAGGAAAGGATTCCCCCTTTCCCCTGGGTTTCTCATGCACTTTTCCTCTGTCTGCTTTACTCTGGTGTTTCCAACCACATGCTTTCTGATGCTTTCCAGACATCACATTACAGATGTGTTTGTTCATTTCTGCCTTGCCCAGTGGGATCTCTGCACCCAGGCAGAGGCTGCCATGTATCCTTATTTTCTACAGCCCAACAGGAGACACTGCACACCTTCAGGATGCTAAACGAAGATGTGTCAAGAGCTGATCAGCTTGAAGTTATGGGGTTTCTTTAATATGCCAGACTAACAAGGCTAATTATTTAAGTCTGTTTTAAATATGTAGGATTTTTTTTTTTTTATCTCTGACTTCTTATGCAGAACATTGATCTTTGGCAGATCATTTATGTAAAATGTGTAATTTCTGAGGTAGTGTTCTTCCCTTCTTACCCTCACTCTCAGCTCTCAACTCCCCCCACTAAAACCAACACAAAGTGACACTGACTGTGCTCTTTCCCATTTTCCTACCAAGAGGCAGGCCTTTATCTGATTTATTTTTCATGGCATGCTTCCATCTTCCTTATATTTAATCTTTTGCTCTTGGTGGCTGATCTGTAGCAAGAACTGTAGAGTAAACAAAGTAAATTCATACAGCACACAGCCCTCCAACACCACTGTGCTCTAGTCTGGGTGTATTTTGGAGCTGCTCCCCAGCTCTGTGTTCAAAGCACTGCCAAAGTCAGCTGGAAACTCGGTGCCCACAGTGACCCACGGGGAGATACAGGGGCTCAGAATTGATGCTGGGCTTAACACTTCCCTGGAGATAACCCAGGGATCTTCTGCTCTGGGCAGAGAGTGAGCCTTGCCCTGCAGGGGCTCTTCCAAGTTGCACTAAATGAGGTGGCTGCTATCTGTGCCAAGGTGGGGAATTGTATTATTAAGATTAAGTTCTAATACTCGTTGCTCTGATCCCATGCACAAAGGCAATCTGTTAATTGAACCCTTCCCTGATTAGACAGTCTTCTTCCAAGAACCTGAGCTGCATGAAAGTTCAGGCCCTGCCACAGGAGCCCTGAACAAGACCAGGCTACATGATTTCAGGGGCAGAGCCCTGTCTGGGAGAGGCTGGAGCTGTTCTGGGCTTTAGGTGCTGGTGAACAAACTTGTTTAACTGGAGAATATCTAAATCCTCAGTTTTGCACCCATGATCCTAGCTATATAAAGAGAAATCTTTTTTAATCTGGTGGGCTTGGCACAGAATTCTTCGTATCAAGTTCCACTGCTGATCAGTGTGTCTAATTGTGCATTTCAGCAGTACCTCATTTACACCTGGACTCATTAATAAGAGCTGATTTACAGGAACAGCCACTTCTGGAGAGACAGGGATCCTCTCTTCCCTCATTTATCTCCCTGGACCCTGACTACAAGCACTCCTGAGATGAAGGGAGTGGACCCACAAATAACTGATATCCAGCACAACTTGTTTTCCCCCGGCAGAGCTGCCAGATCAATCAGCAGAAAACCAAACTGGGACCAGTTTCAGGCGACTGCCCCTTGTTTGCCATCGATTTCCGAGCTGCCTCCGTGAAAGGCTGATGGGGCTGCAGGGGCTGCAGGGGCTGCTGGGGTGCTGGGGATGCTGGGGATGCCGGGATGCCAGGGATGCTGGGGATGCTGGGGATGCTGGGGATGCTGGGGATGCCGGAGGTGCCGGGGATGCTGGGGATGCCGGGGTTGCCGGGGTTGCCGGGGTTGCTGAGGATGCTGAGGATGCTGGGGATGCCGGGGGTACTGGAGATGCCGGGGTGCCGGGGGTGCTGGGGATTCTGGGGATGTCGGGGATGCCGGGGACGCCACCGCGCACCGTTCCCCCGGACTGTCTCACAAAGAGGCGAGAACAACTTTGATTCACGCACAAGGTGAAACGGCAAGCGCAGCTGTGAAGCTCGAAAGGGAAGCGGCAGAAAGCAGAACACAGGCTCCTGCTCGTCGTTGAGCGGAGACAAACCCGGGCGCCGCCAGAACAACAGCGTTATCCGATTAGCGAGCGCCTGCAACGCGACAGCAGCGGATCCGCCAAGGCAGGGACCTGTCAGCTGTCCTTGCGACACCACGGCGAGTGCCACAGCGCATTAAGTGGGAGTGAGGAGAGGTGGTGCAACAGGTGTCATTGCAGTGGTGCTGAAAGGGACACTGTCGCGGCTTGCAGACCGGGAACGCGACCTCTCGCTCTCCTGCGTGGGTGTGCAGGGGGTGCAATGCTGCGTTGCACTGCGGGCTCCTCTGCCTCGTGGCTCCACGCTGGCATCCAAGGATGCAACAAGCTTGTGAAACTCAGCACTGACCTTGTTTACAGCCCAGAATCAGCAGAGGGCTGTTTGGAGTGGGAATACCTCTGACAAAGTGTCTGCTACGGCCATGCTTGGGACCACTGGGGTGAGCTACCAAATCCCTGCTGCCCCAGAGAGCTGAGTCTCAGACATCAGCTTTAAAAGCACCCAAACCTGAGCTGAGTCTCAGAGACCAGCTTTAAAAGCACCCAAACCTGAGCTGAGTCTCAGAGATCAGCTTTAAAAGCACCCAAACCTGAGCTGAGTCTCAGAGATCAGCTTTAAAAGCACCCAAACCTGAGCTGAGTCTCAGAGATCAGCTTTAAAAGCACCCAAACCTGAGCTGAGTCTGAGATCAGCTTTAAAAGCACCCAAACCCCTCTAACTTGTCCTTCCCTTGCCACGTTCTCTTCCTCCCCATAAGGCAAAAAAATGTATTCCATTTCAATCAGAGTGTAAGTTATACAGATATATTATACAATGATGATGATGATAATGATGATGATAAATGGCATAATAGCTGTCTTTTTAACACATACACAGATGTGAGTGCCACCACATGCTTACATTAGAGAAAATACTCAGTGTATGAACTATCACCTAAGCATGGCTTCTCTGATCATATTTTTACTCTCAAGGGTAATTGGTAGAAATAATGAACTCTGATAAATTGGAAAGTGTTTATAGGGTTTTCCATGGGATCTTCTGATCAATAAAACAAGAAGGTATGGTTCACATGAAGGGCTGGTGTATCATGCTCATCTTCCACTTTCAAGATGCTACAGGCCAGTTCATTAGGCTGCCACTAATACATTCAGTTTATTATTTAAATCAATCAGCCATGGGTAGTTGAACTGTCTTGAGACTGTGCTTTAGATGCAGAGATGTGCACCCTTACTAGTACCTTCCCCAGGTGGCACAGACACACACCCTTCTCAAGAAATCAAAACGTTGAAAACATTCATTGGTGGAGAAACTACAAAAATCTTGGTCCTGGAATGCAGTTCTGAAAATTGCAGTGTCAGTACCAACATGGGACTGGGCTCCCAGAGCTGGGAAATGCAGTTCTGGTAGACCTTGGCAGCTGGGCCCCTGGGCTGTGTCCTCCACAGCATGTCTCAGGTTTAGTCAGGTGGATTGGACTGACTGCAGCAAGGCAGAAAAGCCAGGCCAGTGCCTATTGGCACCCATGGCATTTCAGTGGATGTGCCACAGAAGGGATGAATTTTCTTTGGTGTGTTGGGACCCCATAACACCACCAGGTGAAACTGTGCTCTCCACCAGCGAGGGAAGGGATCAAAACTCCTGTGAGAGGGGAGATATGAGCCCTCCCTGGCCATTTATCAGCAGCTTCCTTGTGCTGGTGGCAGGGTGAGCATCACAGCCTGGAGTGAACTGTGGGTGTTGCACCTGTGCCTGCACAGCCACCCCTTGGAGGGATGCAGCCCCACCATGAGATAAAGGAGGCTCTAGGGATGGAAAGGCCTCCTGTTTCACCTCCTGAATATGCCCTGCTTCAGACAGCAGGAATCATGGAATTGTAGAACCACAGAGTCACGGAATGGTTTGGGGTGGAAGGGACCACAAAGATCATCTTGTTCAGCCCCCCTGCAATGAGCAGGGACATCTCCAACCAGATGAGGTTGCTCAGAGCTCCACTCCAGTGCCTAGTTGCAATCCATGTCTCAAAAGCAGCTTATTTTTTTTCCCAGAGAGATGACAGAGTTTGCTGTGACTTTTTGGGCACCTGTGCACACAGCACGGCTTGTTTGATCATGAGCAGAGGGCTGGCATGGCCTTGAAAAATGTATCCCACTTATTAAAAAAGAGAATCCAATTATTCTCAAATACAAAACACTGCTTGGCAAGAGAGAATTAGGAAGGCTGAGGAACAGTCACAGCCATAGATTTTCCAGTTTGGAAATAAGTCAGTGACAAACACAACAGCTCATTTGTCCCCCAGGTAGAATTTGCCTCCTGACTGTTGTAACTGTGCAGGGTGTCCAGCATTTGAAACCCTGCTGGGATGGTGTAATGGTTTTACCCAGCTGGCAATTGAGTACCAAACAACCACTCACTCACTCCCCACCCACTCCAGGGCAATGGAGAGGAGAATCAGGAAAGAAAAGTAAAACTTAACTGTGAGTAAAGATGGATTAATAATCAAAACAAAATAAAATATATTAAAAAAGGCAATAAAACGATACTACTATTAATAATAATTGTAATTAAAAGGAAAGCCAGAGAGAGAGAACAACCAAGAAAAACAAGGTATACACAATACAAAGTCCTTGTCTTAGTATATACACTACTTAGCAAAAACTAAAAACACCAGTGTGTTATCCACATTATTCTCATCCTAAATCCAGAACACAGACTTGTGCCAGCTACTGTAGAGAAAATCAACTCTATTTCAGCTGAAGCCAGGACAGACAGGCAGCTATGTGCAACCTCCAGTGCAGGATAAAATGCAAATAAAAGAGCAAATCTGTCCACGTCCTTCTCCTGTCAGCCTTTGCTCTTGACCCGCTGCTGTGCACAGCTGTCCTTCCAAAGCCCAGCAAAGCCATCCAGACAGGGAGCCAGGGGGAAAAGGAGGTGCTGGATGTGTGATCCCAGGACTGTGGCAGCATCCTGGGCAGGACAGTGATTGCCCTGGGGGGCTATGCAGCCTGCAGGTATCAGCCACCCAGGCTTTGCATTGCTGTGGGATGGGCTCCTTAGGTGCTGTATGAATGGGAGTTTTGTGGGGCAGGTAATCTCTAGGGAGGGCTGGTGAGCAGCTCCCACTTCAGTAAGTGCAGCTGTGTTTGGGATCACAGCTCCCACCGACACAAAACACACTCACCCTGTATCTCCCCCTGGTTTTGAGCTTGTAGCTGCCTTTATGTCTCAGAGCCTGACCTGTCCTGGTTGCAGATACAAGCAGCTGGTATTTCTTGGCACTGTGGCTGTGATGGCATTAAAGGATAACTCCCCTTTTTTCAAGCTTCAACTATTCTTGCAAAAATTCCCTTCCTGGTATTGCAGGAAAATGGGTGAGGGAAAATACAGACTCCAGTGCTGTATGAGTCCATAGGAGACCTTGCCCTGGCCTTCCTTGCTTCTCTAGAGAGACCAAGTCAAGTTTTCATCTCTTTTGTTTGTTGAAAAAAAATGAAAAAAAAAAAATCCCCAAAAAGGGACAAATCTCAAAAAAGCAAAACCTGCAAATCCAGTTGCATTAATTTAAAATATTGTTATATCACCAAAAAAAAAAAGTAATTCTTGATCCCAGATACTTTAAACATAGCAGTTAAGTGATTCCTAGTTCATGTTTCAAAGCTAATTACAGCTTGTTGAAGTTCTGGAAACTTCTGCATTGGAAAAAATCAGTTTTTCCCCCTTGTAAAACTTTCCCTAGAGGTCTGCCAACCCTTCCAGCAATGACAGGGAATAAAACTCTAGTGAGTATTAAACTGAGGGATCTTTTTTTTTTTTTTCTCTTTATGCTAAAATCATGACACAGCATGGAAATCACCCTCCCCAGGGAGCCCCATGCTCTGTGGGAGCCTTCCCTTGATCCCCACGGCTCCACAGCCCAGGCAGCTTTTCCTTTGGGCCAGGAGCTGAACAGCCCCACTTCCCACCCCATAAAGAGCTGGTGAGACAGGCACTGAAGGGCTGATGCAGGGACTGCAGCCCTGCCAAGGGTACCTCAGAGCCTGGTTATGGTTCCACATGAAAAACACATTTTCCCGCGTGTACTTTATTTTAGAAGCGAAGTAATTACATCAAAACAAATGTGTGCTCCAAGGAGCTTACAGCTGTGAAATTAGGCACCCATAATCTACGAAATGCCAAAACTGAGATTGCCTAAAGCAAGTTTAATGCAGCTCTGTGCTCACTGCACTGATCCCAACAGCCTCCACACTGCCTAATAATCTTCTCTCTTTTATTTTTCCTTTTCCCAGGGAATATTCCAAGCTGGAAGGGACCCACAAGAATTGAGCCCTCTGCCCTTATTTGTTCCTCCCCTCACACCAACAGCCTTAGCTCCTTGGCATGACTGAATTCCCTTGACATATCCAGGGAGACAATGCTCTGATCCCTCCCCATGGCCTGCAGGCAGCTCCAGACTGTGAGAGGAGCAATCATCACAATCCCTGCTCCCCCGAGGGTTCCTCTCTCTGACACAGCGTGGAGCAGCAGCTGGGACCTGCCCACCACAGAGGTGTTTGGCAAAGCTGCCTGGTACAGCCTGGGCTGGCTCCAGAGCTGGCTGCCACCCCTGCCCCCAGTGTCACACAGGGGCTGTGGCACCACCTCTGAGCTGTCCTCATCCCCACCGTGGGCTGGACTGTCATTGCTTCCCATGAGAGCACAGGGAGAGCTGGAAAGGAGGAGAGGCTGGAGGCATCATTTTGCTCTGGAATGAGAATGGGCTCCCCAGAAAATAAGTGTGAAATAGCAGAGGGAGGTGTGGGCAAGGAGGGTTTTTCCAGCAGGATGCAGATGTGCTGTTGGCCTCCTTAGTTAGACCTCCCATTACCAACTGTCTTTCCACAGGGAAAAGCCCTGGGGCCAAGCTCTCCATCCTGGACCACTTCTTCCTGGGGGGATTCACCTGAATCCTCAGGTTTGTAAATGTAACAGGGATGCTTTCATAGCCTGGCTGTGCCAGCAGTCCCTGCTCAGCTGTGGCACCTGGGGTTCATTCCACCAGAGCCAGGTGGAGCAGAGGGGTCAGAGGGGACCAGGAGGGATGCTCCCAGAGCAGGGGAGGGAAACTGTTGGTTCATCTGTCTAGTCTGTGAGGGCTTTCTTCTGACAGAGAGCCCTGCCTGTGCTGTGCTCACCACCCTGAACAGAACCAGGTGGCTGTGATGGGCTGTCAGAGCAGGAAAGCCACTGGACTGAGAAGTCAATGTGATTTTTGCATCTGCACTAACACATACCTCACTAGAAAATGCCAACCATCAAACAGGAGCATGGGGGAAGGGGTGCTGTCCCCAGGTGCCCATTCCCTGTAGTGCCCAAGAGCTAAGCACTGAGGACTGCAGGGACACACAGCCCTCTGCCATTTGGCTGCCAAACACCTCCAGACCATAAAATCACCACCTGCAGACAGCAGAGCCCTGTTCCACCCTGCCAGGCTCTAAGGCACCAGCACTGTAAGGTTGTGGCCAGCACTGCTGCATCTCCATTGGCTTTCTCAGCTTTGACTCAGGGAAATGAGACCCAGTTTTTTGTATCCATTGCTTCATATCCTTCATGAGTAAGAAGACAAGTCTACAGCACCAATCCAAGCAAATTATCATGATCTTTCATTTTTATGCAACCAGCTCCAGTGCTCACTAGAGCAGGCTTGCCTCCTGTTTGTGACTGTCCTGCTGCCTCTGTTGTCAAACAACCTTGTTTTATAACAACATTCGTGTTGAAGTGGATTATTATCGGGTTGACTACCCCTTGGGGTGTAATGAAAAGCATTCATTAATGCTCAGGGCAGGAGGGCTAATTACTTCTTTATAAAAAAATCCGTGCTAATTGCCAATAACTATTTTATTGAATGGGTCTCATAGAGATAATTTTGGTTGTGTTTTGATTTCCCTCTCATATTGCAACGCTCAATGCATAGTCCAGAGGAGCTGGGAACAGCTAGGCTAGTCCAGATGAGCATGGGGAGGAATCCCCACCACTGCAAAGAGCAGTGGACCATGCCAGCCTTTGCTCAGTTCAGTGCTCCAGCCTGCTGTGGTGCTGGCCAGGATTTTCTGGGTCTTACACCTTCCTGCTTCCACCAAGCAGGTGGAGACCTGTTTTCTGTACTCCCCCAAGGCACAGCATTGATTCTGCTCTGGCAGAGCAGAGGGAATGAATGCACAGGGCTCAGGCAGGTTCCCTGCAGAGCTGAATTCCACCTCACCTGCAGGAACAAGGCAATCCCTGGCCCTGCAAGCACCAGGAGTGTATGAAGGCAAAAGGACTAACACAGCAATAACCCATGGGCTCAGTGCACCTGTTCCTGTACTTGGGGGTATAATGAAGACTCATTCACCTGATCTTTGGGTCACACTGCACTCCAAGATGAAGAAAATTCCAGATAATCATTTGTTTGCTTTTATTTACAAATAACTGCAGGGCTGAAGGTACCAAAAAGTCAACACAAACACTGACTGAGTCCTTTAAGTTCTACAGAGGAAGCAATAACTTCCAAACACTTCATTGAAAGCAAATCCCACTGAAGTACAGTCAGCCTGTGGGAGGCAGAGTAGGAAACCACCAGGGTCCAAATGTTCCTGCAGAGCCTCAGGAGGTGCCATGGGCTGATGCTGGCCATGACTTCACTGGATATATACTGCAGCAGTTTCTAGCTGTCTGACACCTACAGACTCCCAGGAAAGGCTGATCTCACCACCCAGGGGATGTCCTGGCAGGCAGCAGTCCCCTCCAAACCAGACGTGAGACCCTGAGGCTGCAGACCTGAGCTGCTGAGCCTACTCACCTTGGAGCTACTGCCAGACACACCATCAGATTGAGCTACTTTCCATTTCCAACACCTCTCACTGGAGAATTCTTTTTCCCTCTTTTTTCTTCTCCTGACCCACCCCAGCAGTTCTACAGGGCACCAGTCTTCTCTCACATCATACTTTCTGTTTCTCTACTCAAGAAGATAAAGCACACAAACCACGGCCTCCATATGCAAGCCAGAAAGCTGTATTTCCCCCTGGAAATCACAGTTTCAAAAATATTAATGTTTTTTAACTTGGTTGAACAGTCCCCATTTTAAGAACAGATAGGGCTTTCAGAAAAGACTTTTCTCAGTGCCCTGAGAGATTTTGAGAGGGCTGGGTTAACAAAAAGTTGGTCATTTGGCACTTTCTGAAAGCATTCTGGAAATACCTCCAGGGGTTGCCCGGAATCTACTGCTCCTGCAAGTCTTGGCCAAGTGTGGTGAATAAAAAACAGCATTCAGGTGATTTAGTAGCTGCTTTGGGAATGTTTGCACTGTGGCATAGTGCACCAGGGAGAGAATCACAGAAATACAGAATGGTTGGATTGGAAAGGACCTTAAAGATCATCTTGTTCCATCCCCCCTTGGATGAGGCTGCACAGGGCCCCGTCCAGCCCAGCCTGGATATTTTGTGTCTGTAATATGCACTCCCCAGTTATTGATCACACAGGAGGACCACAATCTAAAATAAGCCCTCGGTGTCAGCTGCAGACAGCTCCAGACACCAAAAATAACCACACTGCAGCTACCAGGGAGCAGAACAGGCTCCAGAGCTTGAGGACTTGCTGCCTCAGCACAGCTTGCTTTTAATGAGCTTGCACATCCCAAATCTCTCCAGTCACGCTGGACAGAACTGAAATGACTTTTGAATAAAATGTTTTCTGGTTGCAACAGGAGCAGGTGCAATGACAAGAAAAAGGCAATAGCAACAGCTTTTTGCTTCAAAATCAGGCCAGGCTGGGAGAAACAGCTTGCAGAATGCTGACCATACTTTACATGTTTGGAGGGCAAAACACTTCTACTTACAAAATAGAGAAGTGTCATTTCTATGTCAAATCATGAGGATTTTTATTTTTGTGATACAGGTTCCTAGTGGAGCAGGCCTCACTCAGCCCTGGTAGAAGTCTGACATCCTGATCAATCCTTCCTCTCCAGTGGGATGCCAGGTATTTTTATGCAAGGGACTTGGCTGGCAGCAAATTAATTTCATAGCTTTAAAATTATCTTCAAAAGTAACGAGCCATTAAAGTCAAGGGAAGAATCACAGAAGACAAAGTCATCTTGGGGGCTGCACTGGGTCCTCCAAGGAGCAGCAGCCTGAAATCCTGTAAGCACAGCCAGTCTCTTTTGCAGCTGTGCTTGCCCAAGGATGGCAGCAGCAGCACGGCCTCCAAGAGCTGCCACAGTTCACTGACACCTTGGAACATCACCTTCACAGCAACATGCTGTCCTCTCAGCAGGGCTCAGGGCTGTCCTCCTCAGAAGAAACAAGCCCAGCTAAGGCTGCTGGTCCTTACAGCTGAACCAGGCTGGCAGCTCACCGGGACCGAAGCATGGTGGTGTCCCTTCTTCCTCCTCCCAGAGTCCTGCCTCATCTGTTGTCATGATTTTGTGGTGGATTTGGCAGTGCTGGGGTAACACTTGGACTGATCTTAGAGGTGTTTTTTCATCCTAAATGATTCTATGATGCCCCACTCTCCTCAACGCCCAGCTATGACCCATTCCTCCCACCCCTCCTGGGGCTTATCTGGTTGCCCCATCATCTGCTTTCCCTCCCACACCTGCCCACCCTTCTTTGGCCCAGCTGGTTCATTAATTGCACAGAACACAATTTGCTCAGGTGATGCCTCAAGTTCTAGCTTTCATGTCCTTCAGATTCTGTGCTGCCTAGCTCTGAGCCTCATATTAAGTGCCAGTAAGCTCTCTTCACAAAGTAGGTAGAAAAAACAAATCCTTTTCCAGATGGAGACCAAGGACAATGGTTACAAGTTTTCAGGCCCAAAAACATAAACAATGGTGGACTGAAGGGAGGAAACAAGAAGGTTGGGACTTCACAACCTAGAAGCTGTCATTGGACAATTAATATGCAATGACCAAAATTTATAAAAATGTGAGACCTCGTGACAGGTCATCCGTTTTGTGAGCATTTTGGGTCCACCTTGGGTGTAGCCTTGGCCAGGCTCTTGTACTGCCCAAGGCATGCCCTTAAATGCCTTTCAGTAAATACTTTCTTTATTGTCTAGCTCTGCCCAGTCTCTGTTCCAGGTCAGCCTTCCCAAGGCATCAGAGGGAGGGATGAGGCAGGCAGAGCCAGCCCGGCGCTGCAGGAGCCTGGATTCCTCTGCTGCTCACTCAGCTCATACCAGAGGGAGCAGTGGGGCCGCAGCCCCTGGGGCAGAGACCTCTGGTACCTGTGCAAGGAAAACCCCGCTCGTTTGTGCCTGACACTGACCCGTTCTCTGCAGCTCCGGCTTTGTTTCCTGCATCAGGAGGGAGGAACGGGGGGGGAGCGCGGGGATGCTCCACCCAGGGCAGGGGATGCTGCGGTGCCAGCCAGCGCAGCCTGTGTGGTCCCAGCCCGAGCCAGGGGGATTTCGCCAGGGAAGCCCCTGGCAGTCCCTCCACCAGCCGGATCCTCTTCAGGGAAGCTGCCAAGAGCCCAATTAACACACCTACCCCATAAAAGCGGGAGTGGTGCTGCGCTGAGGGAAACAATCGACCACGCACTGAAGGGCTTTGCTGAATGGACTCAATTCAGCGCTCACGCCTTAAAGCGGAGCACAGCTCAGCTTTCCTGAATGGGGACAGGCACGTTTGGGGGCCTGCTGACCTGTCACCCAACATCAGCATCTTCAAAAGGAACAGCTCTTGGCACAAACAGCTCTTTCTTTCAGGGAAGAAAAAAAAAAAAAAAGGAAAGAAGGAAAGAAAACCAAGGAGAGGCTGGTGCTTTTGTACTCCGGAAGGTCACTGGTGGCTCCTGAAGGAGGCGGTGGCAGCCTCACCCACCTCCCTCCCCTCCGTGGGGCAAGGAGAGACCTGCCCGGGAGTGAATAGGGGAGGGAAACTGGGGCAGCTGGTGGGCCAGTTCTTTCTGGTATGGAAAAACATCTCTCTGTGAACATCCTGTGCCTACAGGAGAAGGGCATCGCTCCAGCATCGCGTAGCCCCAGCAACCGAGCGAGCGGCTGCGACTGCTCTTAAGCCCTCAGAAGAGACTGCAAATGTGAGTGCTGTGACCTGCCGAGCGGCTTTGTCCCCAGAACCGTCCTGCTTGGCTGCTCACCATAGATGCAGGACCTGTACTGGCATCTCCACCTTTAAAGATGCCTCACTGCCCCGTGGCAGATGTTTTATTGAGGGTGGATTTAAATCTGGGGACCAGATTCCTCTCCTATTTGCAAAGCTCTTTTTCTCTTTCCTGCTCTGGAAGTGCTGTCTGAATAAAGCTAAGGAGGATGCTACTGGGATTTTTAAGATATGCTGGCATGTTCCTGCCTGTGTGGCTGTGACCCCTTTTAGAGCTGTGGGAGTGCACTGACCACTGACCAGCACCACTCAAAGGTTCACCAGGATCTGATGCTGGGGGCACCAGGCAGGGCACCCACCCCGGGCAGGGGGTCACAGTGGCACTGATGGATGGACAGACAGACAGGGGGAGGACTGGGACTCCAGCAGCTGCACAGCTCCCACAGACAGAAGGCTCCAGGACTTCTCAGGTTTCCCTCTCTGTCCACACTGCCAAGCTAAGGGCTTGGCCCAAAATTCCCAGGTTTAAACTTCCATGGGTTTTCTGTCGGATCTGTGACGTTTCACTTATTCAAGTGAGAGAGAGAGAACTGCCTGCCTTTCCACCAGCCACCCTCTCCACCCCAAAGCTCTCTTCTCTCCTTTCTCACCAAAATCAAGAGAGAAATGCTCAATGCCAAAATCACTCACAGCACTAAGGATGGGATAATTAATACTGCAGATTTTTAACAATTACAAGAAGAAAAATTGCAAAGCAGAGGGTATGTATTTGTCACGTGGTGAAACCAGCTGTAGAAGGAGTTTTGAAGCAATTCCAGCCCTTTTTCCTATTTTTCTTTTTTATTTTCCCAGTGTAGTAATACTTCTTTTTTACAAGCAAATTAGTTGTTAAAAAACACATAGAGACATGTCATACCAAGCTGTGCCTGGGTGTTTCACGTGCACTTTCCCCCCTCCCCAAAAAAGGAGTTTTCTTTTAATTAAAGAATGAAAAGGAAGCAGCTAGAAATCTGTAATGGTTCCATTTATTAATACGTATATCACAAATACTCACAATATCAATGCATTCTCGTTGGCATGCTAGACAGAGGCATTATTAAAAAACTCCTATTTTTTTTTAAAAAGGTTTTAAACTTTTGCTTTCCCCCAAAAATATTTCATATGCCTGGTGATTTTTTTTTTTGTGATTTTTTTTTTTTTGTGTCTGTGTGTTTTTATTTCAATTCGATTAAACAATGTATTCGGTGGCTGCAACCTCGATGCAAAAAGAAAGGAAAAAAAAGAAAAAGAAAGAACAGGAAAAAAAAAGTATGAAGGCCGCAGTACAGCACAGTTCAATTAGTTCATAGCTACGTAATAAAAACAAAGGGAGCAAAAAGTTCTGCCTTCACAGTAAGCAACAACACAGCTTAGTAACAGTATTACACAGGATCAGGTTCCGAGGCAAAATGCACTAGACAAAGCCTACCGGGATACGCACTAGGCATACAACACTGAGTAAGAATCAAAGATGTAGAAGAACATCAGGAATAACAGTTCCCTTCAAGCACAACATTTTTAACATCATTTTCAAGTATCTTTATGTTATGTCACTGATTCCTTTGTTTTTTTCGGGGAAAGGGGGGACAGGCGCAGGGGAAGGCGGGGGGTTGGGGGAAAGGATGGAAACCTTAGTAAAGCAACAAACGAAAGAAGAAATTAAGATAAACCCCCCCCCCCCCAAAAAAAAAAGAATATATATTTCATATACCGGTTTACATGAACGTGTGCAACACTTATTTAACCATGGCGAAAGGCTAATTAACGCCCTCCAGTCACTACATGCACAGCCCGATCAACGCTGTTAATGAGTTACCTTTGTTAACTTGACGATGCAACTACTGGTGTGACCAAGAACATACAGACGGTGCCGCCCTACGCCGAGAGCCACGGGGGTGTGAGGGTGGCTCCGGGGGGCCGAGGGGACCCGGCCCGCTCTCGGTGGGCACCGTGGAACTTCACAGGATGGGACACTACGCGTGGGGACAAGTCGGGGAGGGTGGGGGGGTGGGTGCGAGTGTGCGCGCACACGGGCTCGCTCGTGGGGGTGTGCGTGCGTGCGTGCGTGCGAGAGACAGTGTGTGCTAGAACATTCATGTCAGTCTTTCTCCGGTTCTGCAGCTCCTGGTCTTCACACAGGCTCTGGACTTCACACTTCTGGAAAGACTGGACAGCAAGGCGGGGGGGATGAAAAATAAATAAAATTAAATAAAAACCGAGCAACAGACTGTTATAAATGCGTGTTTTGGAGTTGGCTTTTTGTCGCAATAGGGCACGAAATAAGGACACGGGCTCGTTTTCAGAAGGCTGAAGATTGACTCCAATCTGTCTTTAATTCTTGAGCTACTTCCCCTTATATCTTTTTACAAAGAACCCACCCAAGGAGTGGAATTCTTGGACCACATTGGTCGACTCAGAGGGGCATCAAGTAAATTCCCTCCTCTGGGAAAGAATGCAGAAAAACAGAATAGTGTACAATAACACATCCCTTGTTTACAGAATTGTGCCTGGGAACAGTTTTAGGGAAATCCAAACATTGCAGGCACGAACCATGGCTACAGCTTTTCGCAAATATTTCACAAATATCTTACATATAATGTAAGAAGGTTGTACTGTGTTTTCTTTTATCTGTGTGATGAAGGTATGTTTTCTAATTGTAGCATAGTGTAAAAACAAAAGACTAAGGTTTTTTTCTTTGTAACATCTAAATTGACCAAACCAGAATGTGGAGGAGAATCATCTTGTATTCCTGTGAGAGAAGATTGCTGATAAAGAACAATTGAACCTTTTTGGCCAAGAAGGATTTATGACACCTAGGCCGAATGCAAGGTGCCAAGAACAGATAAAGAAGCTGCAATACTTGGGGACCCTTGAAACAGATGAACAAAACAGATGTTTAAATATGCATTAGTCTCTTTTAAATATGTAACACAAAGATTCTTAAATACCAAGAAATCTGGAATAGGGGGTGTTGCTTTGCACCCTCAGCTGAGTAGCTATCTTCTTCTGTCTCCTAATTGTCTATTTTTATTTTATTTTATTTTATTTTATTTTATTTTATTTTATTTTATTTAAACTTATAAATTAATATAAAAAGGTGAAACATCGTTTTTCACAAAACCAACGAGTGGGTTGCTGACAGTGTTTGCGGCAGGTGTTTTGCTCTCTCTTTCCAAGAAAACTGAAAGGCTCAAATTCAACGCTGCATTTTCCCCTTTTGCCCTGTGTTTTTCAGCCTTCTGACGATTTACTTTTTGTAATGGAGTTTCTCACGGATTTTCACATAGACAACCTATTGTTATTGTAACTTTTCTTTCATGCTTACATTCCTAGGGTGACTTTATGATGCTTGTATCCCCCATCATCTGTTCTGTATGTGCTGTATGTTAAGTTATGTACTTTTAAACTGGTTCTGAGAGTGAAGGGGGAGAAAGAAGCAGCAGCAGTTTGTTTTGAGAAAACTGCCTGACTCCCACAGGCCTGGCTGCGGCGTTCGTCTGAGGCACGGACAGCGGTGGGACAGAGATCTCCTGTGCTCTCAGTTAGTTTTAGCTAGCTGAGGCAGAGAAGTTCCCTGGACTGTTTTTCCTTTCCCTTGGGACTGTTTAACTCTGCCCTGGACTGACAAACCCAGAGAAGCAGCGAGGGCTGGCACCTGCGGCCGCTGGGCCTGGCCCTGCGGAGGGAGTGGGGCTGGTGAGAGACTGAGTGAGCTGAGCTGCACCCACAGCAAGGACTGCCTCAGTTTGCCATCTCTCTGCGGAGCAGTGAGAGGTTTTATTGTTTCATATTGTTCATTCTTTGTGCTTGTGGGCATCTTGTTTGTTAAATAAATAGTTTTTTCCACTTTTCTCCGAGGAAGTTTTTCCCGGCCTGGCTGGGGGAAGGGGCCGTTTGGGTTTGCTTTTCCAGAGGAACCCCTTTGGAGGTTTCCTCCCAAATTTGCCCTAAACCAGGACATTCTCATAGCAAGGAGACTGTTGATGGACTGTTGGTTTGACCAGTGTGGTTGGAGAAGACAATTTTCTTCCTCCAATCCATGGTCACTGTTGGAATTCTATAAATGTCAAGGTCTGTAAATAAACTGCCTTTTTTTGCCTTTGACATCTCAGTGCTTGAGTGTCATTTCTTTTGCATCATATTGCAACACACCCCTCCCCCCCTTTTTTTTTTCCCACCACACATAAAATTGGCATGAAAATCCCAAAGCAAAGAAGCCCATGGGAAAGCTTAATTCTCAACGAACACACTCAGAATGTAAAATCTGCTCGCTGTCTTCAGCAAAAGCAGCACATCCACAGCAACACAGCAAGGCTTTTATAGATTTACCACCTGGAAGAGGGGAAAAGCTCACCTTGTTACACCATCTCGTACTGGTTAGCAGTAATAAACCGGGACAGACAGCATGCCAGCAGCATCCCGATCAACTGTTCCAGACAAGACAGAGACAGAACAGAATTTAAGTTAAATGACATCAATGCAGGGCATTGGTAAACATGTATTTCATGTTCTGGAGTTATAATGCACCAGGTATTTATGCCTTATTTTAAGGACTGCTCTAATTAGAAGAACAGCATTAAAATCTGTCATCCTTTGTCAGATCCTCCTCATGATTTTTATCATTTATTTGACAGGCAGCATGCCTTTTTGGTATTTTTCAATCCTGTTGTCAATGCCTGGCCAAGCTAGAGATGGATGAATAAATTGCTGGGGGTGTCAGCATGTTACAGGCTGTGTTTCACTTGCTCCACCTGAATTCCTCACCACCACCCATCAGCCCTGAGAGCTGGTGCCTTTAACTTCTTTATCACTGTGCCAGGGAAAAGCTCCCTGACGTCCCAGAGTGGTTATGCTTCCTTTACAAGTGCTGCAGCACCGTAGAAATGAGCACTGTAAATCTGGAAATAACTTTTTAAAAAGTCATTCACTGTTCCCTTGGCTGTCACTCAGATTATTGAAAACAGATCTCAGTCTTCCACTCATCAATAAGCACTCAGTCTTTTCAATGTTTTGTTGACTGCAGTTTCTTAGTGCTTCCTGCATGTGCCAACAGTGTTAATATGCTGTAAATAATTCAACCTGGCTTTTCTCATTGGGGTTGGTCAATTAATTAACTCCTCAGCATATCTAGAGCATGTCTAGGTATGACTGGCTGGCTGCTCATCCAAACTGGCTCCTCCTATTTCACTCCTCAGGATTGTGTGTCCCTTCCCCTAGACCAGGCAGTGCTCCCTGTTAACACAATCATCATCAAAATACACAGCTTCTGCACCAGGCAATTGCTTGATTTGGGCTGGCACCAGCCCAGAGCAAGGCCAAGCCAGGGTAACTCAAATCTGGATGTTTCCTGTCTCTTAGATGTCACAGTCCTTGTCAGACAATGCTTCTTTTGCCAGAAATTTGTTCTGTTTCCTGTTTCAGTGTCCACCAGAGCTGTTCCAGGAGTTTCAAAAGGGCAGAGAGTCACATTTAAAAGCAGGTTGAACCCTCCTGTTCCCCACATCACCCCCTGATTTTGGCGCCAAGGATGACACTGCCGTGGTTGTAACTAGATGTGGGGCACTGGTACCACCTCCTGACCAACCTCCAACAAAACCCAAAGCTACCAGGGTCCAGGGGCTGAGTTTTTCATTGCCAAAATGATATGTGTGTGGTGAAAACCCTCCTCAGCTCTGAAAAATCTCACTTGATACAAGAAGATGTTTTAGCCATTTTGTTGTCTTTTCTACTCCTCACTGGGAGGATGATTTAATCAATTGTTGAAGGCATTGCTGAAAACCAACCACGTTCTACAGGCTACATGACACTCCTGCAGCTGACTCATGCAGTTTCTTTAGCTCAGTTCAGTTTTGGAGAATGAGATTTCTGTTTTGGACAGTGCTCTGTATTTCTCCATGCTCTGACAGGCTGAACAGAGTGAGTGCCTCTGGGTGGCCCTGTCCCACCCCCTTCACTGTCATTTCTCTGTGTTTGTGGTGACTTTCCATCTTGCTTCACCTTCCTTGACTGGACTCAGAATTTGTAAGATGAACTTCACAGTGTATTTATTCCAAATTATTTTCCCTGAGCCAATTCCAGCCCAGACCAGAATAAATTCCTCTCTACCATGGCCAAGACTGTATGTATATTGAAGTTGTTTATTTTTCCCCATCACAAGCACCCAGATTGCAGCCACTGTTCTTCTCAACCACAGTCTGCTGCTTGTGTCAGGTTTACAGGGGGAAAGATGCTGCAGCCTCTACAAATAGGAAACCACAGGCTTTTATTTCTGGAGCAGAACTTCCTCAGATATCTCTAATTAGGGATTCTTCTGTTCTGTGCAGACTGTAACCCTAAAAAATCAGTGTGTCTAAACTTTGTAGCATCTGCAGGCATGTAATGGTGTTTTGTTTTAATCAGCTCACTCCTAAGACAAATGGCAGGTTATTCATGAATGTATCTTCTAGATCTTTGGCCCACTTATTGATTCTTGGCTCTGACCTTAGGCTGGTTTAGGCATTTAAGTGGTTATAGTGACATAATGTTTACTCAGTATTTCAAAAACAATGGCTTGCATATCAAGCCATTGCACACACATCTTATTCAGCATTTCTAAGTATTACCAGAACACAGCAGAGCTATAATAAATATTCTAGAAATACTTTGAATGCATATAAAAACATGTCTTTTTCAATGTGTTGACTTCCACATCTAACCACAAGAGCACTGTTCCTCCTGCAGCCAAAAAGAGGCAATATTGTACTGAGTTGCTGCGTTTTCTTCACGGTGCTCTTTCATTACAGGCATAACTACAATCCTCTGCATTTAAGTCAGGCTAGAGGCTCCCAGACTGTGCAGCACAAATCAGCACTCTCCACCCTGCCTTGTTCCCTGCATTTGTTCCACCACTTGCCTCCTCTGCTCTTCAGGCAGGAGGAAGCTCCTTATCCTATTGTGCACCAGGTCCCTGCAGCTCCTTTGAAAAACCAGAAGAATTGGAGTTAAAGGATTCCCACAAAGAAACTGCTGCTGGGAGCTGCATTCATTTCCCCACACTCTCATTGCCTCTCAAATGCCCCTTCTCAACTTTTATCCACTTATTCATTTGTTTGATTTCACTGTCTTGATTTTTGAGTGCTAAGATGTCAGACTTGGTTCTGTATTTGTCTTCTCTCGTTACTTTTTTTCCTTTCTTCCCTTTTTTTTTTAAGATTATCTTGGTCTTCTGAGCTATTATATAGAAAGCAGAGAGTTTTCCATACCCTGCTCTTGCCACAGGAAACTTGAAAATGCTGATAAATTCTTTGGTTTAGACAACTGAGAAACCCACACCCCTCAGGTGTGTCTTCTGTACTTCCATCCTGCTGGCCCCAGGTCATTCCAGCAAGCAGAACACAGTGAATTCCTCATGGTTTCTAGGAGCAATCTCAGGCATATCTTAGCTCTGACTATTGAAAACCATCCACAGCATATTTTGTAGCAGTCTTATCCCTGCTATACACATAATAACTGGCTTTTTAATATACTTATTCTGTAGGAGTTACCACTGACTGGAAGCTGTTCTGCATGACATATTTATTACACCTTATTATACTGAAGAGAAAGAAACTGAATTGCAATTTGAATTTCCATTTTATTTTGGGTCTTGGTATCGTCACAATTTTTCATTCTTTGGGAGAATTTCTATAAATAAAAATGTGTTGAACTTGGAATCCATCAGCACATCAGGTAAGCCAAAACTGGGGGGGTTTAATCCATCAGGAATAATTTTTTTAGCTTAATACCTTGCCACAGTCTCAAAATGCAAATCTCCAAACGTGCAGGTCCTCTGGCTCTATTTTAAAAGAGAGAATTTTCTATGCCACAGGTCATTTATTTGAGGCAGCCTCCTGTGCTGTGGTGTGCCTCTGCCACAGATCCTACCTCCACACTGAACCCACTGTGATGTAGTGCTTAGAAACAGATTAGTTTTTAGACACAAATCTATAGAGTAGCCTTTAGAAACAGCCCAGTCTTAGGCCAGATTTCAAGTCACACTTTGGATGCTGACGTGGATCCCACTCCCTAAGCCCTGAGCCAGCCCCAGCCTCGCTGTGCTCAGGGAGGAGGTGCAGCAGACAGGGGATGATGTCTGCACCAGAACTGTGTCCACGTTCAGGCAGAGCTACCCACAGTGATGCTGACAGGAAAGAGGACAGGTGGGTGTTGTACAGTAGAGAGGGCCCATGGCTGTGTGGGAATTGATCTCAGTATGATGGCACCTGAATGTGCCCAACAACTGGTTTGGGGCATGTGGAGAACACCTGATTTTCTGTCCTTCAGCACAAAGGGAACAGTGTGGCCTGAACATTGCACTGAGTCTCCCTTGCTTACAATCTATAAACCCCTCCAGAGAGTGTCTCTTGCATTCCTTAAGCCAATGCCTGCACTGTAGTTTTATCTAGGCACAGCTCTCCATCATCTATGCAGTTTGCATAATTTTATTCTCTGTTGGGCACAACACAGCAATCATTTTTCTGCTCTGAAGAGCACCTGCTAAACGGAAATTATTCCAGCTGGAAGTCAGCACTGGCATCCAAGTCCAAAAACAATCAAATTTTATTTTATTGTCATTATTTCAAACCCGAGGAGCAGGGCAGACAAGGTCAGCATCACAGTGGTTTTATAAAAACTCTTTGAGGGGGAGGTCTGTGCCAGGCCTGTAAGATTTGCAATGCCATTACATCAACTGTCCCTATTTCTGGGCATCAGCACATTCCCCACGCTAGTCAACACCTAACAAATCACGTGAGGGAAAGGCCCTTGAGCATGCTTTACTGTAGAAGAGCAACATGATTTAATTTGTCTTTTATTTAGATTAAATCTCTTCTCAACAGGAACAGCGAAACCTCGCCTACAGCTGGAGCCCTGCCTGGCATTACTGCCAGCCATGTGAACCTGAAATCAATTTGTAAACACTGCCCCTGATTTGGCCCAGCAAAACAGATTAGGCAGTAAATTACAACTGGCCACCTTCTATTCTTCACAGCCTGGGAGAGCTGCGTTTTTCTCCTCTGCAGCCTCTCTCTTGACTTTGTTTGCTAACACCTCAAGCTCAGCTCAGGGTGTGTCCTGGCAGTGCCAGAGCCCAGAGGGGCTGGGGAGTGACATCCCCCCTAGCAGCAGGGCTCATGGTGCCATCAGCAGTGTGAGATGCCACCACCCCATCAAAACACACCTTGTTTTCCCCCTCAGTCACAGGGACAGAGTGCCTTGCAGCCCATGCTGCCTGCAGCCTGCCATGAAACACCCATTAAAGGCTTTCAGACAGTATTGGTCCTGAATTTTTCCCCCAGCAGCATATTTTACAGTTCTACTCGTCTCATTTTTCTTTTGGATAGCTTTACATCAGGTATTTAAAAAGATGCTTTACAGCCTTCTGGCTATCTAGAACCCAAGCTGAAACCTGAGCCTGGAGTCCTACAGCAGTAATCAAGCCATAATCAAGGCTGGAGAAGAGTATCAATGCTGTCACCATTCAAAAAGAGCTAGAATAGCCCATTAAAAAAACCCCTCCACTCATCCATGCACAAACAGCTCCAGATTGTTCACCTTTTCTGGATTCCAAAAACTTGACATGCAGGCACACGCTCTGAGCAGCTGCTGCTGTGATGAACCAACATTTCCACCCACGCCAAACCACGCCCTCCTCACACCCAACACCTTGGCTACAGGGCATCAGGCTCCCAGATGTGCCCAGGGCAGGGCACTCAGCCAGTCTGAGCCCAGACAATTTTAGGGCTCCCTCAGGCTGTGTGTGTGCTGATGGAGAGGACGTGGGGGCATTTTCCACACGGCTTGGGGACAGTTTTGAATTGTGCATGTTTCCCTCTCTCTCCTTTTTGCATGTTTCCAGTAGAGCCCTTGCTCTCCCACATGAAGTGACTGGTATAAAGGAGCACCTTGTTGAAAGATGCAGGTGTTTTCCTGCCCTTTCTTGATCAGAACAACCTGACCAGACCTATATTTTCCCCAGTTCCTGTCTATATAAATGCAGTTTGAATATCATGGAGCAGAAAATCCTTTCTTAGCTCTCCTCTTGTTGCTCTTGTGCCACACTCCTTTTGGTGCAGACAAGGTTTAATAATCTGATTTTGGTAGACTTATAGTTTCTCAGTGTTCAGTGTTAAAGAGAAAATAAATAAAACTGGTCACAAAGTGTCCCCTCCTGGCTCCAGGTCCAGGGTGGGGAGGGCTGAGGGTGCACTCGTTTGAATTCTTGAGTCCTTTAAGAACAAATAAGAGTACTTAGAAGCCTAGCCAAACAATGGATAAGCTATTTGTCTTCTTAGCTGTTTATGCTCCATTTAAGCCAATGTTTTATTGGGTTAACCTCTATTTGACCCAGTGGAGGGACAAGTTGTTTTCCTTGAGCTAGTCATTAGCTCAACCGTAACTGATATTCCCAAGGAGAAACTTCATTTAAGTTGAAAAAAAGAAAATCAATGAACAGATGACCTCGGGACTAATGAGCATGCTGAGTTCAGTCCCTTTCCATAATCCTTCCTTCCTTGAAGTCCAGGTAAAGAAAAAGAGGGGGAAAGAACAGGGGGGAAGGGGAGTGTTTATGCACTTACCTGTGAGAATGCAATCCCAAAAGCCACTCCAGCTATGATTCCCATATTTGTCTCCATAAAACTGGTCACCAAGTCATAACAGCCCTGAAAAACAAACATCATCATTCCTCGTACTGACCTTGCCTGACATGAATGCATACATAAAAATTTCTCATTTAAAATGAACTCTGGCTAGACAATATTTCTGCTGTAGTTTCCAACAGTGGCACCTTTTTTTAAATAGCAATTCTGAGTGAATGGTGTGGAATTGTGGAAAAAACCAGCTCCTTCTAGAAACAAATGCATTTCAATACTTTTAAAATCTAAATGTGATGTTGCACTTATTTTTATGGGTCTTTTAAAAAAAAGTCTGTTAAAAAACAATATAGCTTTGACCTGAAACCAAACCAGTAACAATACACCAATGTTATAATACGATACAGATGTCAAAAATGAATAAATGATGCTGATTTCTTAATACTCCAGGTATTTAATAAAGTGTTCCTTGAGGCATTCTGCTTGCCTTTACCCATCAAAGGACACCAGGCAAGGCACTGAACAGCATGTCACTTTAAACCATACAACAAAGTTATCAAGGGTTTTGTATGAATTTTCTTGGTTCGTTTGCCCTTGGACATAGAATTCCCTGTCCTACTCCCCAAACCAAATCTTCTCTCTGCTGGCTTGTTTTCTCAGGCCTCAATTCACAGCTCAGACTGGGGCCAGAGGATTCATGTACAATATATGCCCTCTATTGGATAGACTTTTTTGAGAGGATCCCCCTCAGTACAATAATGTTTGCCAAGATTCTTCCCTCACCTACTTGGCCTCTCAAAAAAGCATTTAAAATTAGCTCCTAGTTTGTGGTATCTAAATTAATCTAAACAAGTGACTTGATACGTGAAGAAATAAGAAGAATGGCATTTATTTTTTCTTTCATTATTAACCCATCTGTCCCCACAATCCAAAGTCACTGCTCAGCCCCTTTTGCCACCTTCCTCAAATGACCAACACTCTGGTTTGGGGCTAGTCCTGAGGAGTTTCATATATTATAACTTTATCCACTTAATCAGAAATTGGAAAACTCAGAAAGAACAGTGAGTTGCCTTTCCCAGTTTGGACTCCTGTCTCATAAGAGAGAAGTGTCTCCACATTTCACCTACACCCACACACCCCTCACTCTGCAAACACTGAGGAACTCCTCATGACCTCAGAGCATCAGGTGCTTGTAAAAAATATCAGCAAGAAGGACAAACAATGTCCTTTATTACAGACAGGCCATTCATTAAATAAGTGTAAAAAACCCCATTTCTTTGACTTCTTTTATAACATCACAAGACATTTAATCCTGAGAGTAATGAAATGCTGAACCTAATAGTACCTGAGGACCAGCACAGCTGGTCCTGATTAATTTCTGAAATGTTTATGTGTACATATCAACTATGTTTTACCACAGTGTACAGCAGGTCTGATCCAAGCTTGCTTATTTAACCCATCAAGCAACTATAGTTTGCATATCTTACATGCTATGCAATGAGATTAGATTTCTCAAGCAGTATTTTCATTCTGTCTGACATGGCTTAATGCTCTCCCAGCTCTTCTGAAATCTGTTCTGTTGAAGAGCCTTCAAGAGATGCAACACCAAAGCACAGTAGTAATTTGAGGGAGATAGAAGATCTTGTCAACAAAACATGCAATGGCAGGGTTTTGATCACCTTCCTCACTTGAAGACTCTGTTTTCCCAAGCCACAATAATCTGTTTACTGAAGCACATTGTTTACATCTGGCTTAGTTGCTCAGTCCTTACTGGGAGTGCAAGCAGCACCCACGAGCTGCATTGCAGGACAGAAGTGCGTGCAGCACCTCTGGGTGCCGACCCAGAGATCCAGAGCACAGAAGGGACAGGTCACAAAGGATCTGATCTTTCTTGACTCCATGCATCTGTTCCTTTCTTAAGATTATAGAGAGAAATAGTTCTTGAGGTTTTTTGGTAAGGAACTGTGATTAAAAGAACTAGATGAACATTAATTAGCTAATCCTAATGACAGCTCCTAAAGTTAGGTATTAGTGCTGTTGGAGATGAAGAAACAGAGAACCTAAATAATTAACCCAAGGTCACTAAGCAAGTTAGGGTCAGAATTGGCAAAGAAAATCCAGGAATTCTGTCTTTTAGTCCTGTAATTATATAATTAGTTTAATCCTCTTTGGTTAATTCATTATTAGTCCTCAGAAACTGCTAGTAATTTGATTAGCTCATGGAGAACTCATCTTACTGATAGTTTTGCAAGTTCCACCAAAAAATGTAATCCAAATATACTTGTCCACAGGCATGGTGAGAAGGGTCTTCTACAACACAAACAATAAATATTTTCCTTTTTCTCCAACACACAGAGAACAAAGGGCTTGTTTCCAAGAGGAGCAAGGGGCTTGGGTCAGAGGCAATGAGGTTTGCTGCCTATCTGAAGTGAAAGGATAGGGCCAAACAACATTTTCTCCCCCTTTCTTTTTATTCCCATGGGCCTTTCAGACTCCATTTTTCTCAAATGTCTGTGACAACTCCAATATCTCACAACTGCTGAACAGAAATCTGCAACTTTTGATTTCCAATGGCTATGTCAGAAAATCAGATAAAACCACATGAACTTCCAAACATCCAAATTTCCTCTCGGTAATTAAATCAAGCAATTACTTCAACAGTTTCCTGAGGTATCAGCAGTCCTTTTCTCTCAGGTGACTTGTGCATTTGACAGGAGAGCAAGGAGCAAGAATGGCTGGAAGTCTCTTACAAGCCCTGGACTAGCACACATTGATCCCTCAGTCCCTTCCTACAATTCAGCAGGCATCCTGTGCCACGAGGAGCTCAAAAGTGGACAGGGATTCTGTGCAGGCAGAGCAAGCCTGGCACTTGGGGGAAACAGCAGATCAGTGCTGGGAGTGCAAGTGGTACCTAAATGGTTGTGCAGCCAGGAAAGGCTCAGAGTGCATGGCTGTCCTGACCTGCAAAGCTGGGACCTGCTGGTGGAACAGCAGTCACACCAGAAAGCTTCCCTGCTGGGAAGAGGAGCAGAAGGGGCTCAGGGTGGGCTGCCCAGGAGGCACCATGCCTGCTGTGGGTGCTGCCTGTGCTGCACTTGCCCTGGATCCACCCTGCCCTGCCTCTCACCTTCCTTCCACTTCTACAAAAACATCGAGTCAGTGCAAATTCACAAAGAGCAACTGAACAGAGTGGCTCGCCCTCTGTGCTCGTGCAAGATTACTCTGCTGGTGGTGACTGTGAGTTACTCAGCCAATGGACATCACCAGCATTCCACACATCTGCAACAAGTGGCTCTCATTAAACTATTGCAAAAAAAAAAGAAAAAGAGAAAGGCTTAGTGGAAAATAATCCTCTAGTATCCCTTTTACAATACATGCCAGAAAATGTTGTCTACTTGACTGGTTTTCAAAGATGTTTCAGGCTGTGCTCAGCCACCAGTCCAACCTTCTGAGTCACAGGTGACTGAGGTGAAAAAGACAGAAACAGAAGAGACAGAGGCATTTCCATATTTCCCCTGTTGTCTACTCAGGACTTCTATTTATTTTTAAAATAGATCTCTGAAAATAAAAACAGAAAAGAAAATAATCCTTAAGTCTGACTAGGCTGTACTTCAGCTTGGAATGATGATTTAGCCACAATATCATTCCTCTTACCAAAAACTGTTCCCTCTCTTGCAAATCTCAAGTGAGAAAGAATTGATGACACACTAGCACTTGAAGCAATAACTTGAGTTGCACTTCTTCAGCACAGTGTCTAATGCATAGATGCTGCATTATTTTCTCTTTATTCTTCCCTTTCTTAGCATTTTCTGTATTTTTATTTTCTAATTTTTCATTTTTTTTTCTGTTCTCCCAACTTGCCTTCGATTTCTGTCTTCCCAGCCTGCTCCATCAGGAGATCCCAGGGAAAGGGTCACTTTGGCTGTGCTGTGCTCAAGGCCTACATCTTTCAAAGACTTTACTCACCATAAATGTACCCACCAACCACAACATTGACCCGTGTTTCCTCAGAACTGGGGTTGGATTTGAGAAAGGCCAGCTCAAAGAGAATGAAGCAAGTGCAGGACCGAGCCCATCCTCACCACCACTCCACCCTTATCCGCACATTACCAACCAACCATCTGAAATGAAATGCAGCTGCAAGCAGCCACACACTCCACTGGGGTGCTGGGTGGTGTCACAACAGCCTCTGGCACAAGGTGACTGGTACCTTCTGGTTTACTTTAGTGGCAGCCACGGTCATGTTGCGCAGATCCTGAGTGTTACAGTCACTGGAGTTCATGCAACAGCTCGTAGGGATGCCGTGCTTGAAGAAGTAAGGGCTGGTGCTCCAGTTGGTGTAGCTCTGAATGCCACAGCAGCTCAGCTAGGAGGGATAAGAGGCAGGTTTAAAACACACAGACAAACAAAACAGAATTAAAACCAGAACAGAATCATCTCGGCCCACTTCATAAGCTAATAATCAAAATAAAGACAGGCACTTCAAGTTTTGAAAAGCAGATGCCACCCCTGCCCTGTGAATTACAAAAGTACCAGGGATGTAATTTATAGAACAGGGGAGCAGATGACCTACTAAAAAGAAGGTATTTTATGAGCAGAACTATTATTTGTAACATTTGACAAAGGTCCAGCCATAAACTCATCTCTTTTAGTTGACAGTCTGTTGGGGTTTTTGTTTGTTTGTTTTCTTTACTTTTTTATTCAATTAAGGATGACCCTGTAAATTCAAGACCTCAAAGCATTACACAGAATTACATGTAACACATACAGGCTCAAACTAGTACAAATCAATAAGGTGAAGCCTCTCTAACTCACCAAAATAATTTCTAGGACAATTCACTGAGCTGTGAATAGAAAGAGACCATATGTTCATGGGGTGTATCTAGGAAGTCAGCTAGAAAACCCTAAATTGGGAAGGATGTTCTCATTTAGATCCTAAGCTAGAAGACAGAGACTCAAACATATGGAGTATGTGCTGAATTTTCTGCATGGAAAGGGCTTATAAATGCAGTTCCTGTAAAAAGAGAACTATGAATGAAATGAACATTTTGCTAAACAGAAACACTGAAAAACTACTCAGAACTATTTTGTTTGGTCAGCTCCAAGGAATCAAAAATTTAAAATACAGGTTAACACCAGCAAACAGACACTTTGACAGCAGAATATACTTGGAGCACTGCAGTAATCTGCTAACCAGGAGAAGCCAGGTTAGAGCACAGTTTCAGCCGTGCTGAAGGGTCCAACATAAGAGCTGTAATGTCTAAAGGTCTGGAAGTCATCAATACAATTACACTGACATTTTAGCCATTCATCAAATTACAATCACATGGAAAGGAAATTGGCTCATAGAATGTATGACAAACTGGAATAGATTCTTGCTGTGGTAGAGCTTCCAGTGGGAATTTAAATGTGAATTTTATCACTCTGTGCTGTAGTTGGTGGACTTGGTCTCTTGTGGGTGGCATCCTCAGCTGGTTTTCCCATGCTGTGGCATTTGCTCCTGCCCTGTGCCCTGCTGGGAGGCAAGGCAACCCCCCACTGCCCTGCTACCACCCCTGAGGGTCAGACAGGCTCTTCTCCATCAAGCTCCTACTCCATCCCTCCAGCACAGCTTTCAGTGCCAACCTCAGCAGTTTTCCCCTCCATTTTCCTCTGGGGAAAATACACCCAGTTTTCCCCTTCACTCACTAGGTCTCCTTTGCCAGCCTCTCTCAGTGTACTTGGGAGGAGAACTGCTGCAGTTTATCAGTGATGCAGGACACAAGATTATAAAACTCTGTCTCATCCAGCTCAAGTTTAAAACGTTTTATAATCTTACTGGCAAATTCCCTTTGGAACAAGGTGTGTTCTTTAGGAATAGAACTGCCACCTAAACCTAATTCAAGATCTGGGACCAACAACGAGCAAGTGAAAGGCCCTGCCTTTATCAGACAGATTTTTCACTAAAATTTAGGCATCCTGGGCAAGCATCTCAGCTGAAATACTTTTCCTTTAGATCAGTTTTGCCAGCCTTTAATTTTGCTTGCAAATTGCAGCCTGCAGATTGAGCCATCAAAGCTTCACATTCTGGGATCAAACCAGTGCTTTCCCTGTTGACTGATTTTTGGTGTCCAGTTTTACACTTACACTTTCCTGTACGTTATCCACTGCATGGCTCCGCTCATCGTTCTTGTTGTAATTCTGGATTGCTTCAGTGTATGTCCTAAGGAAAGTATCCTTGATCTGTGAGGGTGAGGGGAAAAAAAAATCAAACCAGCCCATGTGAGCAACAAGAAACACAAAGTCTGAAGCAGTTGTTGCAGGAAGCAAATGCATTTCTAAATTTCCTAAGAAGACACCCAAGCTAGCCCTTCTCAGTTGTTTTTAGAGATGTTTTTAAGGGTGTTTTTAGAGCTGTCAGGGCTCCCTCTGAACTGTCAAGAATCATTCATGCTATTTTTCCAGTGGGATCTCAGACACAGAAACAAGACTACCCAAGCAAACTGATATGCTTAAAAAATGCTGTAAAATGACTTAACCTATCAAAAAAAAGTATAATTTTATGCTTCTTCCCCCAAACTCTTTGTTCCAGCACTAAGTCTGAAGGAGACTGCATGCTTCTCCCTGCTCATGGATGCCAGGTGGGAGCCAAAGCTTGTGCAAACCCCCTGGGGACACAAGTCAGTGGCACCAAAGTAAGACATGAATCTCCTGACCAGGCATCCCTGGCACCAGAGGGATTTGGGTAAGGAACAAGAGGTCCCTCAGCTGGAAAATGTCAGGCACATCATCAGGAATGGCACTTTGACTGGGTGGGAAGGGGGCTGGGAAGCAGATGATGTGAGCAACCCACATGGTTGTGGCCTTCACAAGACACTGCCTCTCTCAAAAGGGAGCAGTCTGACACTGGGGCTGCTGCAGGTGAGGTGGGATGAAATGGGAATCCTCAGCAGGTGGACAGGCACCTCAGGACCACATTAAAAACAATCCACCACTTGCAAGGGTGGACAGCAGAAAACTCTACAGCAATGGAAATGTCATGTCAAAAGAGGAGACCCAAAAACCAGCTAATACAAAGAGAAGAGACAAGGAGGGTCTCTGGGGTTGTTCTGGTCCAGCACCAGTGGCATGTAGGTCCATGGACTTACAGCCAGAGATAGACCTGATTACAGTGGATAAAGCAGAAGTGTTACTACAAATCTAGACCATCACGCTTTTTTAAAGCTTCTTCCTGTCCCAGTTTCCTACCTCACTCTACTTCTAATCTCTCCTTATTCTTAAGATAGAAATGAAATCCCATCCCACTCTCTCCCCACCCCCTCTCTCCATCCCCCCTAAGAAAAAAAAAACAAAAAAGATTTACAAAACAGCAAGTCTGGTGTGATGCCGAAGTTGTCTCTGCCTTACATAAAGCAGCATTTGCCTGGCTGAAAAAGCTGTGTTTAAGAAAAGCATTTAATCTACCCTGCAGCCCTCAGCATATGTGAAAGAGTAAAGAAGGTCTCACAGGGTGGACACACAAAACCTGATAGCTCCAGAGTAAATCATCAGGCAGCTGAGGGCAAGAGCTTTGGCTAAATCCCTTCATTTGGAATCACGCCGATTTTTAAGAGCTGCACAAGTTACTGTTGCACATCAGCCATTCCTGGAGATGTGCTGGAGCCCCCAAGCTCAGCACCCCACACATTCTCCACGCTCCAGGGAACTCCTCAGCAGCTCCTGCCCAGGGAGGCACTGCCAGATGCAAACTCAGCACGTTTCCACCTACCTCGTGGCGAAAGACAAACCCTGAAATGCCAGCCACTAGCTCAGCCAGGAACACCAGGGACAAGAACATGGCATACTGAAAAGGCAGGAGGCAAGAGAAGTCAGAGCATGATAGGCTTTTGTCTCAGCACAGATATTATCACATAAAATGCAACTTTCCCCTCTAGGCACCCTGCAAAGATGTTAATAAACCAAAGCTCTTTTGGAGGAGATACACAGGTTATGACCTGAATGCAATACATGTGTTTATACAACTCACACCTGATATATATTGCTTAATTACTGGCTTTTCTGCCATTTCTGTTCCCACATTTCTTAGCATTCTCATATACATTGAAACAAACTCACATGCCAGAGGTGAATCCAAGTCACTCAGGTTTTGATCTTGCAATAAGGGACACAAACAGACCCTTCCTGTTTGCACGGTGCTCTGCTAAGGGTAATGTGCTTCCTCAGGTGTTTTGGTTTGTGTTTATCTGTCTCACTGCCAGATTGGGATTTGCTGCCTGATTTCTGAAGTTTCTCCAGTTGAATGAACTGAAACATTGCCTTCACTGGAAATAGTCTCACACTAACACCAGACATATGCTCCAAATACCTTGCTGAGCCAAGGTCCATATTTGGCTTTAGGTGCAGCATTTGGATCAGGAGCTAAATAAACCTTGAAAACAGTGCTTTCAGTGTAGGCACTCACCAAGTACTAAAAATACAGTTAAGCAGAAATAAAGAAGGTAAAGAAAAAAAATGTAAAGTGGGATAGTAAAATTTGAAGTTGGGTCTTAATCTTCTGGAGGAAAAATTACCTTTTTACTCCACCTGCTAAGTAACAGTTATATAAGAAAGGAAATGTTTTAAATTAAATTCAGTCCTAGCAGGATTTAGTGGAGAAAGGGAAACTTAGCTTTAATGAAAGGTTATTGGGGAAAGGAGCACAATGGTGAAAATAGAACTAGAAAAAAAAAATGTGTCCAATTAATGCAGCTGTCAAATCACTGTTCAGAAGAGAAAAGAAGTTTAGAAACATTTCTCATATGTACAATGAAAATAAACCCACATGCTTGGAACAGCACATGCTACTGTTAGTGGCATAGCTTTAAGAAAGTTACATGAGTTTTGGAGCAGCTAGCAGAGCCTGATTTCCTATGGATTTGTATCATCATTCACCTTTATCCCTTTTCCATCTGCAGTGACTCCAGCAAGCCTCTGCACATGCCCTGACAGCACATCACCAGCAAGAGACAGCAGTGAGGCACTTGCCAGCTGGCCACCAGCTGATGGAATTGCAGCTGCTACCTCTCCCCTTCCCCTCCCTGCCATCATTTAGGAGGAAATTAACTCCCTTTAACATGCCCTTTCTTTTTCAAAATGCAGTTTAAACTGGAGAAAAATCATCCCATCTCCTTAGAAGAGCAGCCCCAAAATACTGTAGCAGGAGATGCATTGTACTGTTAAGCCCTTTCTCACTAGTTCAGTGCTTCACAAGTGCTATTTGCACCCTTCAAATGATTGCACATGCAGGACTTTCGCTCCTAAATATGCCTAGAAACACAGTTTGTTATGTAAGTTTGTTTAACCTGTAGTTATTTTGAATTTTAAGGTAGGCTGGAAAACTCAGAACAGAGAAACTCACATATAGAGAGGTTAAAGTGGACTGAGGGACAACAGCTTCCCCTCTGCCCAGTGCACCTCGAGCCCCTGCTGCTTTTGAGATGAGGCCAAACATACTACACAGTGCTCTGCTTTTGGCTTGAATTGTTCTAGCCTAGTGAATGTTAGGAGAAAAAGAAGGGCTGGTGTGCTTTTATGAGGTACCAACTATTGGCTCCATAATTTCACATCAGGGTGTTAAACTGACCCCTTAAAATACAGTTTGAAAGAATCTCACATTTATGATACTTTGGGCATCTTTAGGATTCTAAATATATTTTTCTATCTGGCTCACAGAAAACCAGAATGATTGTAGAACGACTCACAGAGCAATTCAGCAGCATTCCACCCTGCTCCAAACCCTTGGGCCTATGTGCCACGTGTAGCAAAATTCAGTCATAGTCAATCTAAAACTGGTTTTGGCAAAGGGTTTTTTGCCCTCTTTGTCCAAGAGGCACACATGTTGAACATAAAGATTAATAAAACCTAGCTTATGTGCCTAAAAAGTTTTGTGGACATGTGTCAGGGGGTGGGGGGAATCCCAACTGATCAAAAAGCCCTCCTCCCCTCCCGAGGCACTTGGGTTTGCTCACCAGCTTCAGCATCCATGGGCTGCCACGACAAGTGGCAAAGCAGCCGAAGAGCCCGAAGACGATGATGGTGGTGCCCGTCCCGATGAGCACGTAGGGGGCATTGGTGGAGTTCTCAGCAATCAGGGAGATGTAGGTGCCGAGGGTCAGCTTGCCCCAGACGCCCACTGCGAGGAGGATGACGCCGGTGATCTGCAAACCAAGGGAAGAAACGTGTCAGGAGCTGCTGGGGAAGGCATCCAGGGTCAGCACACGGCCACCCTGAGGGGATGTGCTGGTGCCAGGCTGCTGGCAGAAGCCTCGAGACTTCTACAAACTCCAGAGGGACAGACAGACAAAATTAAACTCCAGTATCTCTTACATTAAGGCTGCCACTGAAGGACGAACATCTAAGACCAATCACTGCCAAGAGAGGATGCAGTGTGCCACCTGCAGGAACAGCTCTCTGCTCTGAGAGACATGGCCAGCTCCACATGTCCCTCTGTCTGAGTGTCCCTGCTCCCCTTGATCAGCCTCAGCAGGAATTGGCATTTCTGCTACTACTTTGGGACAGGATTAGCAGAGGATCCTGCTCTCCTGCACACATTTCAATAAGAATAAATCCAGCTCTTGTCCATCTCTCAGTGCAACTGTGTGAAAATGCTGATTTCTTGCTATTGCACCCAACAGCTGAATGTCAGAAAAAATCACCCAGGAGCATACCAACCCACAGACAGCAAATGCCCTTTGCCAAGTCTGGTCCCATCCCTGCACAGCACCATCTTCACTTCTCCTTATCCTGAACAGAAGAGCATTAATCAGCAAAATCTGAGAGCAAGCTGCAGAGGACTGGGAAATCTGCAGAACAACTTCTGCTCTCTCGCCTCCAGTTCCACAAAGGGCTGGTTTCTGTGCCTAAGCTGCTGAAAGTTTTACCACTGTCCCCAGGGAGGCATTAAAGCAGCCTTCACTGCCAAAATGAACAAGCAGCTTCACATATGAAAGAGAGCTCAAGCCTCGTAATAAAAAGCATTTTTAGTTGGCTGTTTGAAGCAATTACTAACCCTTTACTATGCATTTTAAGAGTTTGGTTTCCCCAGATCTCGGGGGGCCGGGACGACCCATTGAATTTATGGCACACACAGACTTTGGAAAAAAGGAGGGAAGCCTCTTGGTGGTTTATTCCCCTTCTGCATCTTAATAGAGCTCTGATTTACAGGGATTTAAGGAAATCCCCGAGTTTGTTGGGAGGTCTAAGCCCCTAGTAAGCTTGGCAGGGTGCAGAGGGGGTGAGAGGTTCCCAAAACGACACGCTGAAGATGCACCTCGGGTTGCAGCAGTGCTGGCTGGAATTTTTGCTTATGAAGAAGCAAACCCATAAGATTTCCCTACAAACCTTTTCATGACCTTTATTTAGCAGAGCACAAGCAGTGGTATGACTAATGCCTACCTCCACCCCAAGGCAAGCCTCGTTTCCTTATTTCCAAGACACAGTTTTTATCACTATCTCTCCGTGCCATCACACAGTCTAGGGAACAATGAATGTACTGGTTTCTGGTTTGGTTTTTAGATTTTTCTTTAAAAGCAGGGCAGACAGAAGACCAGGTCAGTGCTGGCCTGAGAACAGGGCAGCAGGAATAGACACTGATCCTGACACTCACCATCAGTACACACATCCTCCCTTTATCTCTGTCTCCTTCATTTGATCTGAAATCTCTCCACCAGCCTAATTCTGTGACCTGTGGGTCAGGCTCAATAGTTGCAAAAGCAGGGTGCTGTGGGTCCAGTTAGACCTGAAAGGTCTAAAAGGAAACTCAGAGCACTATCTCCAAGGCACAATCTCACCCCAGTCTTCCCTACTGCCTTTCCACTGTAAAGTTTCAATTCAGACAATGATCAAACAGGAGATGTACAAAGTTTTTCAGATATTCTGGCAGCCAGAGGAGAGTTACTGGCAGCCCTTTGACCTTTAGAGCCCCTCTGAGCATTCAGCATCCAAAGGAACTTTATTTACAAACACCTGGAAGAGCCAGCACACGTGGAGCACGAGAGCAGCAGTCACATTCCACCAGTGGACTTCTACAGCAAAACCTGGACTTCATATGGCCCAGCAAGAATTTTCAGATTTGTCCTGGAAATGCTATGGCAGCTACAGCCTGTGAGGAAAAAGTGTCACAGCCCCACTCCAGATCCTCAGCAGACACAGAAGAAATGAACTGGCAGCTGCACAGCCCACAATGCCCCAAATGAGACATCTGGAGTGGTACAGAAAAACAAGCATTTGCAAAGAAAAAAAAAAAAAAAAAAAGGAAATAAAACATAAAAAAATTCAACCAAAAAAAGAAAAAAAAAAAAAAAAGAAAAAAATTTGCTTCTAAAAAGCAACTAACTGCCAACCTAAAGCTAACCTAAATGTAAAGACATGTGGGATCCTGTCCTTTGTTGTTTTCAAGGGAAAGAAAAAGAGAAAAAATGACCCCAAATACCAGGTTACAAGGCCTGTCACAAACTTACTGAATGCTTTTCATTCAGAAAAAAAACCTCTGGAGTTTTCCTTGAACTTTATACCAGCCTTGTTTTAAGCAGTAATAGCCCACCCTGGATAGCACAGGCAAAGCTCATATCCCAACCAGACAACATCAGTAGGGAGATTCCTGCCAGCAGCCAGGGCTGGCCTGATTTATCCATGCTTAGGAGCAGTTCCTATGATCATAACAAGCCCCAGAAACATCAGACAGGTCTTGTGTCCACAAATGGGCTTGCAAGTGGTTTGTGCTGGTTTTGGTTGTCTCTTTTTTGTGCTTGCACCCTGTCCTGCCCCCCAGACTGTTTTGATGGATTTTTCCTGCACCTTCTGTTTCTTTTCTGTGTTCTTTCTCTAGTTTGCAACATTATTAGAGAGCTATTTCATCCTGGATTTCATCAAAGGTAGATGATATCTTCCTTACAAAAGTTCACTGCAGTGGAAGCCCCTGGACTCACATTTCCTCAGCCAGGAAATCGGAGATGTAGCATTCCATAAAACATTATTAGTCCTGCCCTTCGCTTAGGTCAAAATTTTAAAGGTTAAAAGAAAAAAAAAACCAACACAGGAGATATCCAAGTAGGGCAAGGATTGTAAAGGCTGCACACAAGTAGAAATCACATTGTTTAGCCCTAGCAGGTTTCACATTTCAGTGCCTCTGAGCTCAGGCTCAGCAAACACACCCCAGAAGCCCTTGACTGATGAGATGGCAGGAAATGAAGCAGGTGGGCCACCTGGACATTTTCTAAGAAAAACTCCACTGAAATCAAGATGTTCCCACAGAATGTTTTAATTGGATTGTTCTGGCTTAAGAAAAAAAAAATAAAATCTGTGAACCAACCCCCATCCTCCCCAACTCTACCTCTTGCCTCTCCTCCAGCATGGTATCACAGGTACATCCCACCAATCCCTGATTTCAGTCAGAGGTAGGCTTTCTAGTCCTTTTACCTTCCTTCAGCATCAATACAGGTGTTTCCAATGTCACCTGCAGTACTGCTGCCTGTTCTGGATGTGGTGGAAAAGTTACCATGCAACAGGGAGGCAGAAATACAACAGACTGACTGTCAGCTCTAACTTCACTTGTCCAACAAACCAACTGCTTTTTAGAGACACACAAAGATATGGCCAACAGCACTGACACAAAGGTATCTGCTTTACAGGACACAGGGAGAGTGATGTCCTGGTAATGCTGGGCATTGCTGAAATCAGAACTAATACTAAAAACATGCAGTTTCTCATTAAAAGGCAACAGAAAAATGTTGGAGAATTCTTCTTTAATAGTGCCAAAACAAAGATTAAACTATCAACCCCTCTTTTCTAGGTAACAGCAGCAAAGTATGCAGAGAAGAGTATTTAGAAAGTAACTCCTGAAAGTGCACTGTCTTTAATTCTGTCAAATTAGGCAGGAAAACATTATGTACTCCTTTCAATTGGATGCACACCACTCCTAAAAGAGTCTGTTGTCTTTATACCCTAAACCCCACAGAGCACTGGTGGCATGATATGAAGGTTGCTGCTGATACAGGAGGCATGAAAGGTCCTACACCTCACATCCACAGAGATTCAGGACCCTAATTCAAACCCTTATTTATGCTCAGGACTGCCATATGCAATATTTAAAGTTTGTCAGTTACAGAGGTGAAGATAAGTTTTTAGCAGGAATTGCTAGTTTATTGGTCCACATAACTCATGTCCTCCTGTTCACTACTGATGTGAGTTATTTTGATTCCTAAGGTCTGTCAAAATTAAACTTGGAAGCCAATCCTGATTGCTGCAGAGCACACAGCAATCCCTACTACTCCCAAAAGCAGCAGGAAGAGCTCAGCATTTCTCTGGACCAGCTCTTTATCTGCAGAACTCAGATGCAGGACAACAACTTCACTAATTAGGGTCTCACTGTAGGTATAATTCTTCTATTTCATGTCATATTTTCAACCTCGCTAAATGAACATAAAACGTGGGCAACTTAAAAAGAAATTCGAAGCAGAAGCAAAGAATCAGACACAAGGAAAATAACCATGTTGTTGGTATTTTCAGTTTCTCAGTTCCAAATACTTCCTTTTCCAAACACCAGCCTCCCTGCATTTTGGCAGAGGCATGCTGTCTCTGCACAGCTCTCCTGCAACCTTCTCCTCAAACAGGATAGAGAAAGGCTGTGCATGAAATGGATGAAGCCAGGGCAAGGCAGACAAGAACTATCTCAATCCATCTTGGCTGAAGCTGAAAGGTCTAGCAATAGGTTTAGCAGGCTGTGACGAAAGGAGAGAGGACCAAGGCACACAGTTAATTAGCTCTTCCAGACATTTCCCCAAAGGAGGGAAACTTTTTAGTGAAGCAAACGTCCGACCTTGACAACATCCAGAACAAATCCTGCGTTAAAAGCATGTCCAGAGAGACTTAAAAATAACTGGCCTACCTCTGAAAATTTTATAACTTTCCCAAAATAGGCAATGGATCACATTCAAAATGTTCTTGCTTTACAGCTTGTCAAGCACTGGGAGTGGCTGGCTTTGAGTCTTCTCCTGCCTCAGCCCCTGGGCTCTCATCAGGCAGGCAGGTGACTAAAACTCATATAAATCTTTGAGCTTCAGTGTTGTCAGCTCTTCACAGGCAGGGGCAAAGCATTAGGCCAAGATACAACAGAACATGGAAATGCCTGTAAGCCAGCAACACACATTCTCTGTCCTCACATCTGCTGATCTTGACAGCGCCTGCAAACCCAACTTGGGTCAGCTTTGCACAGGACTGATCTCTGCTGGAGCAAACAGGACATGAAGATCCCACCAACTGTACCTTTGGAAGAAACCAACAAGTTGCAAGACAATCTAATAACCATTTCTGGCCCATTTGCAAACTGAGAGACAGCCTGTAAATGTCGCTGTGTTAGGAGAAAACACCTGCAGTGGCCATTCTTGTATATAACTGTTCTAGTGTCTTCTAGTTCTTGATTTCATTTCTTAACATGTTCCCCTTGTACCTAACAAGATTATTTTGTCCCTCTACTCTTGTAACTCAGGCCTGTCCCTCTTCTTCATTCCTTACAGTTTTCCATGTAAACAATTCCTTCCTAAAAAGACACAGCCAAAAGGATTTAAAGGAAAAAAATGCCCTAAGGTTAATTCACATTCCTCTCTGTGATCCTGTGCCTGTCTCACCTGGGCAGGCTGCCATGCCTTGGGCTCAGGGATTTCTCTCCCTGTTGCATGTGTGAAATGTCCAGCACAAGGAATCTTGCCTCATCCCTTCACCTCAGGAATCTGTTTGAGTTATGATCCCTGCTGTTCAGCATCCATCTAGAGCTAGCTGCTGTCACAAAACTGATCATCCACCACAGCCCTTTCTGCTTCTGTGCAAAACTGAGATTCCTGTGTATCAGAACTACTGGTCCACATCCTCCCTGTGGAAACCATCATCAGGGATACCAGCACAGGCAAACCACAACAATGGGGATGCTGCCTCTGCTCTCATGTCACCACTGGGTCAGAGCTGAGTATCACTGCACTCAGCTCAGGGGACAGCCACTGAATCTGCCCTGAAGTACAGTGAGGGAGATTTTGATTAGACACACTGACATCAAGCTTAGCAACCTGTTCTCACACAGCTCCTTTCTCTAACTGGACTACCATCCTATTTCCTTTTCAAAAATATTTTTAATTTTCAGGGTTTGTCCTAGCTGGGACACTATTACAAGTACACGAATAGTTGTCCCGAGTGAGCTGACATCAGATTAAGGTCCTCAGAGGTCAAACTGTAGTGCTGATAAATATTATTATTATTGTTATTATTATTATTATTATTATATTAAAACATTGGCTCTCTGATGACAAAATGAATACCAAATGATCATGGAGCTGATGTGGCTACTCACCACCAGCTCTGCAGACAGCAGAGTGTGTACTAATCCCTAACTTTAATAGTGCCTGTACAAAGTACAGAGTTAAATGACCTCTGAAAGGAAGTGAGCATTTTATAAACAACCCAGGTGTTCCCCAGCATCCCCACCCTTCCATGCACCAACCACACACCAAGGTCTAAGTGCTTTCCTTGCAGGCTGGGGCAGAAATGACAACCAGGACTGTATCACTTACTCTGTATGGGAAACAGATTAAAAATCATGTTGAGGTGAGTGCAACCTTCTCCTTGCAACCAGAAGAGGCCAATGATCATTTAATGAACAGCAGGGAAGAAAACATCACAGTAATTTTGTTTGCTGCAGGATAAAAAATTGGACATGGCCCAAGAAGTCCTAGGAGTACTGACAAGGACTGCAGTGGGGAGACAAGTACTTGAAAACAACCTTGCAGCATTGCTCAAAACTAAGGATTTCTTGCTAATACAGTGCAAATACCTGTTCTTAGAGAATTTTGCTATAAGGATCGATTGATTATGTGCCACTTCTAGGAAGATTCAGGAAGAATAAGGACATTCGTGACCTGATCTCTATACTAATGCCATGCTTGTGGTGAATAGTTATAATAAACAGCCATATTCTTATGCTAAAGATGCAGCTTTATTACACCTTGCACTTTCAGAAAAGAAGTTGGAAATCTCAGTAAAATTAAGTTCTTTATCATGAGAATTATACTTATTTTTATGTAAGACACTTCATTAAATGAGAGAAGATATTCTGCTTTACAGTTTAATCACCAGTGGCTCTATTAATTGATGTATCTTTTAAGCCAGCTTGCAGACAAAAATGTGGTCATCTCCGGATAAAAATAAAATGCAAAAATACATCTCTGCTGGGAATTTTCAGACCTAATTTCTAGAAATGTAGCTTTAAATATGCATGACTGAACATCTCAGGGAAAAGAACTTAGAGAGTGGAGACTTCAAAAGCAGCATCCCACTCTGCAAGGCTAAGCCACACTCCCAGCCATAGGAATTGTGGTTGTTTTGCAGGTCTAGTAGTAGTACACAGAACAGAAGGAGATAACTGATCATCAGCAAAGTGATACAGCCAGACAATATTTGCCTGTGGGGCCTGAAAGTTTTTGGAAGCTTAAATGCAGCAGCTGTCCCTCATATTCACATTTTCAAATCCCTTCAGTAGCAATACACAGAGGTGACAGAAATGTTGTTTACACAGCATGTCATAGCTTGGTCTCACATTTTAAAACAGTTCACCTATTTTAATGAGATATAAGACTTCAAATGATAAAAATGCAAGACAATAAAATGTTTTGAAATAGGAGTATCCCCTACCTAAATACTTTATTGTTTCTTAAATGCTCTTGTTTCATTGCCTGCTAATAAATCAAGGCAAAAATCTAATCTTCTATAACCCTATGTGTAGAAAGTAAAGAAATAAAATTAAACACTCAGAAAAATAGGCTCTAATGCTATCCATGCCCATAAGACTAGCACTGTGTCCAAAGCCCAGGCTGAGTCAGACTTCAGTGGAAAGACCCTTGTTCCTCAGGACTGACCAGGGCAGAGAAGACTTTGAGACCTCAGTCAAGGAGTTTTGGTAATTTCAGTGGATCAATCAGCACATAAATTCCTCCCTGCACATGTAAACAGCCTTACAAAGTTTGGATTTAGCAGTAAGAAAAATTGAAAAGAATTAAAAAGAGATGTCCAAGCTCATTAGTCACTGCCCACAACAGCAGTGGTGTGAAACTCTTTCAGAACCATTTTTTATCAAGCAACTACAGTCCTAATAACCTTCAGAAAAAGCAGAATATGGCATTGAGGTGTGAGATGATAAATTCAGTAGTACCAAATGCAAGGTCATGGTGCTGAGACCAATTCCAACAGTTTCAAACCCCTAAATTTGCAAATAGTGGAGGTAAAGGATTTCTGAATGCCAGCTGACCACGGTGTTTACGAGGAACCACTCATGGCACACACATACAGGAAAAGGAACATGGAATCCAGAGGTGCATTTCCAAAGGCAAGGAATTTCCAGAGGAGGCTGTTTCCAGGAAGCTGATGTGATGCTGCAGCGTGTCCATGGCAGGACTCCCGGGATGACTGCAGAGTCCCTGGGGCAGGAGCTGAGACGTGTGGCTCCCACAGCCTGGCGTGAGGGGGATGAGGAGGGGTGAGGGGATCTAAACCTGCCTGTAAGGGGACTACACTCCAAGGACAAGAGGGAGATGGTTAAGGCACAGGACAGCCCAGTGGGAACAAAGCGAGGCAGGCTGGCCATGGATGCACTGAGGGTGCAAATGAGGGTGATGAGGGTGGGAGCTGCCTCCTCTCCTCTGCAAGGGGGAAGGAGCTGAAGCCAGCAACACAACCAGAGCCTGCAAAGGGTGACAGCTGGGCAGCTTTCAGCCCTTCACCATGGCATGGGGCTGCACAAATGGAGAGCTGGGGGGTCCCACTGAATGCCTAAAAGGATGGAGTCTGTGAGGAGGAAGGGGGGACAGCGGGGTCTCAGCCTCCATCCCTGCAGAGCCAGGCTGCCTCTGGCAAGAAGGTCATCAGCTGCAGCATTAATTTCAGTTCAGTCCATCCAAAAATCAGCTTGGGGGCACATGTAATGATAAGGTTTTGTTTAAAGTTTAAAAAGGATTTTATTATTGCAGCCAAACCCCTCATGTCCTGATCCCATTTTATGGAAAATCACTGGTTATTTACATTCTCCTAATTGTACTCAGAATGAGCTGAGAAGTGCCATTCCTACTGTTCTATTTTTTCCCCAGAAAGGACACATTTCTTTCATCATTAAGACTTCTGGTTCTTTCCTTTTCCCCTTTCACGTGAGCCATGTTTTCCTCTCATGTTCTTCAAGCACCATGCTCCAGTGTTTTCTGGTGGTCTGCTTTTGGAGGCAGTGCACCTAGGATGGATCCCCACTATGCTGTTGTACAGTTCACATGAGAAATAAAATGTTCTCAGTCCAGCATACCCAAATCAGTCCTTTAAAACCAACCATGTTCTCCATAACCATTTGGATTTGCTCTCACCCACACCTCAGCTACTGCCCATCCTCCCAAACACAAGCAGAAGCACAGTCAAGGAAGTGAAAAAGGTTGGCAACAAGGATGGCAAAAGTAAAGTTTGTTCTACTCTAAAACAATCCAGTTTTGCCCAGCCAAGGTCCAGCACTCTGGTTCTGCATTTACATAGAAATTTTCATACTGCTGTGCTGTTCATCTGTGTACAGCTCTGGTTTTCATGTGCTGCTCCTGCTACAGGAGCCAAAATAAAAATCAGAAGTTGCTTTTAATACTTCAATGCTTTTTTAGGGAGAGGAAGGAAATATCTGCTCCGAATCCCAACAGGATTGCAAACCCAAAATTCCACACCATAGCTTATAAATATGATTTCAAAATAGTTTAGGATCTGTAACCATTCACCAAAACTCTCTGGATGAAATGAAAAGAAACAACAGAATTGTGTTTTATATTCCTATACATACACTGGTGCTTAAATGGTTGAGATACTGGAGTTCCTGTTTGTGGGTATTCACTCGAGTACGTGTCTGAAAATAAAGGCATATTCCTCATATATTAGTTGGGGTTCCCTAATTCAAATACTGACACCTTTGAGTGTGTATGACTATATGTGCTTGCATGGGGAAAAAAAGTTTCTATGTAGCCTGCACTCAAACTGCTAAACTCCAGCTGAAACAAAACCAATAAAATGTCAGAGCAGAAACAAAACCTTAAAAATTTCAACCCAGATGTTTGACTATTAAAAATACCAAAACAACACTACATGAAAAAAATAAAACCACAAAAACAAAACAAAAACAAAAAACCCAAGCAAAAGCAAACTAAACCAAAAATATCAAACCAAAACAAAGCAACACTAAAGAACCTGAGCAACAAAAATGATGACAAAACCCCCAAACCCACCACCACTGCCACAACAGCAAAACCAGTAAAAAACACCAGATAATTACAATACCAAAGTGACACAACCATGTTGCTGATAACACACATGTAACTGTACTGCTGGTACTTTAATTCCCTTTTGAGACCCAACCCAGAAGTCTATTCCCCATCAGGACAGTGATGCCACCAGGAAAGCCTTTTAGCCATAGGTCTCCCACTACTGAAACTCAGTCTTTGGCATGGGTCCAGAAGCTGTGGGATTCCAGCAAGCAGGATTCCCTCGCCCCACCCTGAAGCTTTGCCACAGCTCCTGTGGGAGCACAGGGACAAATGTCTGGGTCATTTGTGGCTGAGCTGCTGCCAGCCCCCTTCAGAAGAGCCTTGGGAGGCGAGGGCTGCTGCTTCGATCTGCAGACCCCTCATCCCTGCCATGAACCTCCACCCAGCCTGTAAAATGTCCTTTGTCAAAACCACCAAAATACCCCAAAACTGAGCAGGAATGCTCCTGCTATTTGAGATGCAGTGTAAGATTTGCAGAAGGGATGGATTACTCTTGGGTTTGAAATCAAACTCTTAGATTTCTACATATAGTACTTGCTGCTTAATCCTTCAAGTTTTCTTTTCCTGAAACGGCTGCAATGATGTCCTAAATGACAGATGGACCAAACTGTATGGTATTTTGCATATCTTATTGCTATGAAAGATGATTCATTTTTAAATACTTTCAAGCTTCTTTGTTCCTGTTCATCTCATCAGCTTTAATCAGGTTTTGATATACAGTTAACATACTTGCTAACCAAATCTGCAATCAATGCAAATAAATTAAGTAAGTGGGTTGTTTAAAGGAAAGGAAGAGGAGAACTTTATCTGATCCTTGGCTCTGGTGCACACAGTTCCTGAGTGCAACTTGCAAATCCTTTATGAGCATCACAGAGCAGGCACTGGAAAGGCAGAGATGAGCAGCCATCCCACTGGATTTTGGTGCTGTTCTTCAGCCCCCCAGGCACGAGATAAATTCCAGAGTGAGAGAAAGAGATGAGGTTTGTTCTGCCTGGCAACTCCTCTGAGTTTCCTTTAAAGTGCCTGCAATTACAACAACTGGAGAAAGCCTCTCTGTGTGCTCGGCGTTAGTGCACTTCCATCTTCCCTGGAAATTGGGCTAATAAACCCCCCTATGTTTACATAAAGCAGAGAAGAAATATGTTGAGGAAGCAATTTCATTTTCAAGCTTGAATGGAAGTACTGCAATTAACAGAAAGAAAAAAGACAAATATAAAAAGTAGGCATTAAAAAACCTGTTATGTGTTTCAGAACAGCAATTAAAGGAAATGATTCACTGTAGAGCCCCTGTTGAAAAGATTAAAGAAAACCACTGCATCTTTCTCAAGAAGAATTACAGTTTGAAGGGGGGTTTCATGCTGATATAATGCTAGTTTATTTACAGATATTCAATATTTATCTTACTAGCATTCATATGAGCAGTAAGGCAAGCTAATGTTACTATCATTATACACATCATTCTGTTTTATTTCATTTGACTGGTTGTTGTAAAATTCATGTTTGCACTGTTGCCAGTTGATCTTATTCAAGCCTCGTCTATGCTCTTTATAGGTTCCAATTTAGGGAACCACCTACTAACGACAGAAAATAGAAAACTTTAAAGGGTTGAGCACGAGCCATAAAAATTCCTAGTTGATTACTCTATCAAGCTTTCCCCTTTTACTTCACCAGCTCTTACTACACCCTGGCAGCTGCTGTCACTAGGACTGTACTGTGAGTGGCTCCAGGCAGGGATGTAGCTCCCAAATTTGCCATCCTAGCTGGCTGTAGCTGATGCACACTGCTAATCCAGGATGACACACCAGCACCACGGTGGTTTACCAAACAGGCTTCTCTAAGCTTAGGATATCAGAGCCTGGGAGGAATGACAGAGCAGCAGAACCAGCAAGGAAGGAAAGAAAGATAAAATTGCTGCACTCATCCATATATAACAAAAATAATAATCAAAGAAAAAATTAAAAACCTTGGCACCAAACAGTATGGGATAAGACCAGACACACCTTTTCCACCTCATGTTGCCAAGCACACTGTTAACACACAGTAGAGTGTTCCCTTCCAAACTCCAGGCATATACAAAAGGACCACATCCTCCTACTTAATTAACATACAAGATTATATAGAGACCAGAATTTTGATGGGGATTATATTATAAGGGAGACCCTACAGCTTCCAGGCATGCCAGGCTGTTGGGGAGCTGTCCTGTCTGAATGTTGTGGAGGTGAAAGCTTAGGAATCGTGCACTTTCCTAGGGTTCACAGGGAGAAAACAAAGGCTGCTTCCAGCTGTGACAACCCTGTCCAACAGTCCCAGCAAGTTCTGCTCCTTCAAAAACAAAGCATTCCCATCTAAGTGTTACTGACAGGGAATGCTCCAAAATCAACCTCTGGAGAAGACACAACCCAACCAGTAACAGGAACTTCTCTGAGAGAGTCTAATATCATTCTTTATTTTCTTGCTGTCTGGTTCTTTGACTGAACTTCACAAAAAGGATCCTCTATACCAAAACATGCTGTTCCTTTAACCCTGATTCTGCTGTTTCTTATGGCAGTTTCCCACATGGGCATTTCCATTCACACTTCTCACACATTGATCTTGGTGCTTCAGTTGCAAGTTTCTACACTGCAAGGTCTTCATGCATTTTGCAGTGCATTTTGCTGCACTGCAGCTGTAGAAACCCAGAATCAAGATCAGTAGAAAACATCCCAAAACATGACACAACAAGAAATGTGAGTATCTAAAATTAACAAAAAATAATCTTCTTCTGTTTGTGCCAATAGGGGCATATTTTCAAAAGATATTCCAGATATACTGTGAATTAAGCACAGAAGGGCTGAAACTCACTGACTTGTAAGTCACTCAAACACCATGAATGAAACACCAGATGAATGCCTTGTCAATTAAAGAAAAAATACCATTCTGTAATATAGCAAGAAAGACAAACCATCTGACTTACAAAGTTCTTTGCAAAATGCAAATTGCTTAGAACCTTCTACCTTAAAACCCTTCTACCATTACACCATTTCAATAGATTAGGGGAAAACCTTTGTCTTTCAGGCCATCAAGTTCTTACTATCCACATTCCAGGTTCCCACTTTGTATCTTTCTAGAGAAATTATGGCAGAAATATCCAACCAGCCACATCCATGTCCTAGAGATGGAAAAGGGACTGGATCCATCTCTTTCAAGAGCAGGGTGGTGTTGCCAGAGACAGATGACTGGGAGATCTGGATGGTCTGTCTGGCTCAGGGAGTGGGGCTGAACACTTTGAGCAACGTGGACTTAAAGATTTTGATGTGTGTCATTCATAGAGGCAAAAAACTATGGCTGGATGCTAAGGCACAAATCATAAATGGGTGTCTAGAAAAGAACATATCCCAGAAATACTCCACATGGGATAAATGATGCCTCAGTGAGATCAAGCTGCCTTACAAAACAAAGCTTAGGCAAGTGCACCCCAAGAGATGCCTCAAAGCAAAAGAATGCTTAAACTATAATGAAAAAATATTCTTTTTTCATTCTTTTCCTCTTCCCCAACAGAATTGCTCAAACAGAGCCAAATGCTTTATGCCAACATGACAAAGTAAGCTAAACTTACTTCAGTCAAATTTGCTGATCAATACAGAAATGTAAGGGCTTCTAAAACACATTTACACTTCTGTTGAGGAAAACATTTTCTCATTCAAATGGATATTTTAATGTCAGCACAAGTAAATACACCCCTGATGCATCATTACAGCAACTGTGCTGTTTAACAATGCAAATACCAGAAGAAAGTAAAATAAAATGTGTTAGAAATATTTTAAAAAAGTTAAGTAAATGTAGATATAGTTTTCATTGTACAAGCTGATAAAGTGTCAATATAAATGGGGAACTAGGGCCCACCTATTGAAAATAAAATAATACTCCTGCAACATCTACCATCAGGCATCAGCCCATTTCACTGGGTATGAGGCATTGCCTCCACTTCTAGGAAAGAGTGGCACCTGGAAGCAAGCCATCAACAAGGTATTACCTTCACTGTTATTTCTTAAACTCTCAACGTCCCATCAAATGTATCTGGAATATCTATCAAAATGCAACAATATTACAAAAATATTCCTTTCAAAACTTAGCACCAGCATTAATTTTCACATCCAGATGATCAGTGGATCATCTGGACATCTTCAGTAGCATTGCCTGCATTACTGCAGCTAAATGAAGCAAAACCCCCAATGTTTTATTAATTTAAACAGATGTCTTATTTTGACCACAAAAAATTTAACGTAGTTTTTTTTTCTAGCTTGTCTTACTTGCTTTATTAAATGAAGTCATAGAGGTAAGTAGGAAGTGGGATAAAACCATGCAGAAAGCAAGCTCATTGAAGCTTGGTTATTGCAAATTAACCCAAATAACTCTTTCTGAAAAGCTGACTCACTTTTTATACAACAGAAATACCTCTGGAACCATCTGAGCTCCCTGCAGGAAACCTGCTGACAGAGCACCATGTGGAAAACCCAAAAAAGCTGTACTGAAACAGCCTGATGACAAAGGAGCTGGAAACACAGGGGAAGCTGCAATCACCTGTGCCAGCAGGAGTTATTAGAGAAATTCTGCAAGCACTGGAGCTGACTTGCTTTTATGAGTGTCACAAAAAATAAGGAACATCCTAAGGAAAGTTTATTGATGAAAATGGCCATCACTGTCACACAGAGGACACTGGAGGAAATGGAGGCATTTCACACCAAAACAGAAGGAACTTGAATAACTGTGTAATGTCCTGAGCATGTGTATACAGACCTCTGGCATAGCCTGGTCTCAGTGCTCAGGAACTGCAGCTGAAAGACCTGCACCAGCTGCTCAAAAGGTATTTGCTACTAGGGCAAAGCAGGTGTGAAAAATGCTTGTGGAAACAATGTACTTCCAGCACGTGGAAATATGGGTACTAAAGAACAAAGCCAGCCCTGATGAAATCTCCTCTGCAGCACAGTATGATTTGAGCTGTCCACGTTCAGATTATTACACGATGAGTATGGCAGACACCACGACTGCTGCAGAAACACAGTTTTCTAGGCTGCTCGGGGGGTTCCTTGTCTTCCCTCAGCAGCAGCACCAAGCATGCTCACGACAGTGCAAGTGCAAGGTTTAAGAGCAGTTTTATTGGTAATTTTCAGTCATGCTCTTAACTCTTTTCTTTTTGCAAGCATGCACGGCCTACCTGACTCTGTGGATCCCGTGTAAAATTGGTTACACAGCCAGTTTAAATTAGAGCTGGCTGGGAAAAAAAAGAATAAAGGTAGATCTCAGTCTCATTTACAGCTTTTATGTTCCAACTTGACAACTCCTGCTACACTTGACAATTTTTGCTACACTTCCAATCCTCATCTCTGAAGCATCAAGAACATGGCTCTCTCTAAATCTACCCAAAATTACTTGAGCAGAGTTCTCAAGTGTCGCTTTTACTTTTTTAACACCTTTGAGTGTTTAGCTCCCACAAAATACTGCCTGAACTGTCAGCAGAAACACTGAAACAAAAGCTCAGAATTCTCCGTCCATGAAATCATTTTGTAGACTACAGGTCACTCATTTTAACAGATTTTAGGTATCTAAACCCTAAACCAGAGTTGTGAGCTCTCATGTCCTCTATTTCCTTCTTCCATCTCTTGTCCAAAAACCCAGTGTTGACTTTGGCTGTCAACACCATTAAAGCATGAAAACTGCACCCAAGAATGGGCATCACAGGGCAGAGGATAAAATACAGAGGCTGCAGCTTCCATACCTACTTAAAGGAGATTGCCAGAGATGTAAAAAGCCTAGCATGTAAATAAGGACTTTTCAAAAGCACCAAGAGACTCAGAAGAGATAATGCAGTAGAAAAGAGGCACCCAATTCCCAAAGGCTGTCTTCCATTGCACAGAGGTCCAGCAGCCTGACCATCTGAAAACATCAGGACCTATCAGCACTTTCAGGTACCTAAATAGAAATGTGACTCTACATAAACATCACCTTTTCTGACCACCCTCGTCCCACCATTAATCTGTCCCTTCCCTAACATCCCTTGACTTGTGTTCATTTTTTCCATTTAAACCATCTTAGAACAGCAAATGAAAGTATTCAGTATTTCAGCTCCCTCCCCTCAGCCTGCTAATACAGACACAACATATTTACAGTGGGTTTCTAATATAGACGTGTAACTAGAGCACCAGCAGAGATGGTTGCTGTAAGGAAAAGATCACATTAAATATACTCTGCAAAGAACATAAAATCAGTGACATTTTGACCATCAGGCCTTGGGGAATGATCTGTGCTCCCCGCTCACAGCATGCAGGCTGGTGCTGGGCTGATGCTGAGCAGATGGCTGCAGAGCAGCTTTTGCTGGCCCTGAGCCATCATATTGTTTTTTCCTTGCTCGTGAAGGTTGGGCTATTTATTTATTACGTGGCCTGACACAGCTGTGATGGGGGCATGATGGAAATGCAAACGTACGAACAATAAGATGCCGTTTGCCGTTGTGAGGGGCTGTTCATGATCAAACTTTGATTTTCTGCTGCCAATTTTCCATTTACCACCTCTGGCCTAATAAAGCCTTCCCTCCAGCTTATTGTGGCTCCAGCTTACAGCCGCTAATGAAATGCTCGGGGGTTTCCATGGGGGCTGATATTGACGTGTTTTTCCTGGAGTTTTCTGTCTTTGCACACAGCGCTGAGGATGTCAGCAGAGATCCTGCAACCATTTCTGTTCAGCACAAAGGTTAGGATCTCAAACTAATTGGCATAAAGATAGAAGAGTCTTTAATTAAAGATCTCTGTCAGTGAAAGGGGTTAAATACAGACACAGGATTATTAGATGCTAACTTTCATAAAATTGTTGAGAAGATACACTTTTAGTAACTAATAAGATGCTCATTTTTCCTTTATAATTCAATCCCTCTAAAAATGGTAACTTTTATTTTAAACTCTTTCCCTACCACTAAGCCTCTCACAGATGCTCATTTTGACGTTGCATTTGAGAAAAAAGCTAAACAAGAACCGAGTACGTGTGAACCAAAGTAGAAATAAACTCCATTTGACTCCAAACTACGATCCACACAAACGATGCTGCACAGAATCAATAACCATTCTGCCTTTTGCATGCATATTTAAACAGGCCTAATCCCACACATAAAGGCGACAGGTTTAACAATTACAAGACAATCATGAGACAGACTTTAGATCAGCCAGATGTCCAGAAATATATTGTTAATCTCAACTGTAGTTTTACCTCCAAAATTACTTTGTATCCTATCTTCTGCCCCCCATGCCTCATTTTTAAATCCATCCATTATTCACTCCATAGCTTTTTATTATCCTCCCCTTAACTCAGTGTGATCAGTTAAGTTCCAGCAGATGAACACATTCTCCATATGAATCAGAAACCCAGCATAGCCACAGTGCTCCCTGGTATTTACATGTAAAGTGGTAAATCTTATAAGAAGAAAATTAAAATGACATCAATTTATACTTTGCATTAAGTGGATCAGACATCTCCTCTCTCCCTTCCCCCGCTCCCTCCCACCCCCCAAAGCTTAAATGACGACAGCAGTACTTAATCTTTTTGCTGAAGGATGTTAACAGCACTGGGCTATGTGTTCTGCTCCTCTAAGTTTGTTGTTTATTAAATACTTTTTCTGCTTGGTTGCTTTCAGGCTTAGAGTCAAGTTAAAAATAAATGAATACAATGCAATTATTAATACTCAGTTCTGAACCAACTTTAAGCATTTAAGAGGTAGTGAGAGAGCACAGCAAATACACTCTAAGAAATTTTATTTCCTTTATTTCAATTTAGAGATGGAAGACAACAGAAATGCAACGTTTCTAATGACTGACAGGGAAATGAAAGCTGAGGAATTCTCAGTGTAATTGACCTGCTTCTAAAAATATTTTGGTCGAAATTAAACACAAAGCCACTCCCCTCACCCCATACAAACTCACAAATAAACCTGGTGTGCTTTGCTCAAATAGCTTTCTCCTATAAAATACCACATCAGTATATTCCAGGCTTAAGGTCCTGCCTTGGTTCTGGACCTCAGTCTGAAAAACAAGAAAGTGTTTCCTATTTCACAGCCCAGGGCTGCCCAGGGCAGCAGAGGTGAGACCCAGGTGAGGACCACAGTCACATATCCAACATCAAGCAATTCTCCACCCCACACCAACCACTGGTACCTGCTGGGTCCCTGGAAGAGAAAGCAGTACAATTTGCACTCTGCTGAATAAATGCCTCATTTCCTTTTCCAGCTATCTCAAGTGACAGTCATTCCTCTTATCCTAGCAATGTGCATTAGTAGAATGAACATTACCCAAGGCAACTGGGTTAATTTTTTTTTTTTTTTTTGGAAGAGGAGGAGTTCACATCAGAGCAGCTAGCATGAGGGACACTGGCAAGAAGGTATAAGCAGCTCCAGGGATGGCCAACAGGAAACTGATGAGTGTGAAACTAAGAGAGTGCCCTCAAGAAGTCTTTGGGTTATTCTGTGGAATGTAGTCCATGGCAGGAAGAAAGCAGAGGGAACAGGGCTTTAAATGAAGAAGGCAGGTTAGTACATTTTGGAGTGACACATACATGGACAGTCAGCTGTGCTGATAATCAACTATCTCTCTTACAGGTGCTGCTTTATATCAAATACCATGTTTATATCCTTTAAATTGTGGCAAAGCACATGTAGAAAGATGGAAATTACAGCAATCCATACCTCACAATGCACTGGTATCACTCCAAAGTGAGGCATGGGCTGAGTCTGTCAGCTCCAAGCTCTGATTTCCCAGCAAACATCCAGGTCTCACACCATAGTTCCCACGTCCAACAAAACTTCCAGTTACAGGAATGTGTGATGCAGCATAACTTGACAAAATAATGGTGGGTGAGATCCAGTTGTTACTGGATCAAAATGCATCTTTTCAGACAATGCAGTAAGCATGTTCATGGCCAGAACGGCATTTGCATTTTGTCACAGAAACATGGTGACACAATTTGGTTTTCCTGGATGGATTTTTGTAGCCATGATCAAGTTTTGTTTTTCTTCTTCAACGGAGAGGAATAATTCAAGCTTTCTCCACAAGCTCCTCTTTCATGCCTGAACTGGATTTTCTGGAAGCTACACCTATGCAGCTTCTCTTCTGCTTAGGAAACTTAGGAAAAGTATCCTTAAAAAGTGTCCTTTCTATATTCCTCTTCTTTACAAGGAAAAGCTCACACCACTGCTCCAGCAGGTCACCATGGGCTGACCAGAGACAACCCTGTCCATGCAGCATTGTCATCTCAAATCTGTTTCCAAGCATATCATTAGTAACTCAAATGTTTTTCTGGAGACCTTTTCCTCTGTGTTTTCAGTTTCCTCCCACTGGCATCCAAGGGTCCTGAATACATGACTGGAAAAGCATCCACTGTCATGATGGCAGCAAAGTAAATTCTGGGTTCCCATCCCTTGTTGTGGACTGCATTTTCTGCAGCTCTCAAACAGCCAGGCTGGCTGGGCTGGTGAGGGCACTACTGCATGAGCACCACCATGTGATGTGAACCATCCACTTCCACTGGAAATAACTCTGCCAGCAAGGAGCAAAGTAAATAGGGACTGACAAGACAGGAAAAAAAAAAAAAGAAAAAAAAAAAGAAAAAAAAAAAAAAAAGAAGAGTGATGGAGTAAGACAGCAAATGAAAAGATGGAAGGAAATGACACAGCAAACACAGCTACAATGTTCCTATTGTTCTTTTACAGCCCATCTGTGAAGCCCTACATGCTTTACTAGTGCATCTCTTTTATAGAAGGAGATGCTAGGAAACATCAATCTCTGGTATGCAAATGCTTCGTACTGTAACTACAGCTGGGTAATATCCTTGTTACACCTTTAACCTGTCCCTGTTTTACTGTAAACCAGTAAAACAAAGAAAATTCTAGGTGAGATCACAAGTGTATCAAAGACCCCTCTGCCAAAAAAATACACAAAGCCTGTGGCCTTCTAAAAGCAGTAATCTGGTTTATGGCCTTAAATGCCTAGTAGGTTACACATACAATTGATAATGTACATTTACTATGGCTAAGTGACCATTTTGTCCTTAGACACTTGCATGTGACACTTACACTGTCATCCTGTGGTGGTTTGACATCTTCTAAGCAGAGGCCAAATCCCCTTGTGGGTCCCAAACACCAACAGATAACTTAAGATAGCCACTTGGCTCTTCAATTTATGTTCAAATTTCTAGCAGTCAGTGCTGGATGCACAGCAACCTGCAACCTGCAAGCCAGTCTTGCTGAAGACTCCTCACCAGCTGGTCCAGCCATGGGGCACAGAAAAGAGTCCAGGAATCTGCAGAAGCCTCTGCCCAACCTAGAGGTCTGTCACACCTGGTGTCCCCTCCCTCTGGGCTGGCTGGGAGCTGGCAGGCAGAGCTCAGAAATCAGCACGTGGGGTGGCCCAGGGGCCTCTCTCTGTCCATCCATTCGTCCCTCAGCCTCTGCTGTCACAGGAGACTGTACAGAGCCACGAGGCAATTAAAATAACAGCGTTTCGTTTGGGCATGTTCAAAGCACTGTGCAAATAGAGGGATTAATTAATCCCCACAACAGCAGAGCAAGGTAAGCAGCAGTCTCCAGATGGAGAAAAAAATTACAGAGGCAGCACGAAAAGCCAAGAATAAAATGCAGGTCTGTATGCCTTGTCAGACTTGATTTCAGTCCCTCGGGCCACAAAGCAAAACATTTGTCTTTAAAGGGGAGTGATTTATGATGAGCTGGATCTCAACCTTGACCTACTTTAACTATTATAACCAGGCAGGGAAAAAAAAAAATCTCTCTCAAATGTTAAATGAAGGTTTTAAATCAAAATCATCTATTCCAATGCAGAGGCATTTTCTGTACAAAAGGAAGCAGCAAACCCCTCCTGGTTCAATGGTGGCAAGGTCCTGAGCTCATTTACCCCAGAGTGATGCTGAAAGGCAGCAGTGCTGGGATGTTTTCACAAATAACCTGAGCTACTGGCTCCCAAGTCATATCTCGTGTGTGGTAGCAAGCACCAACTGGTAAATTGCAGCAAATGCAGCTAAAATACACAAAATTAGTACCTCCATGTAGCATCCCTGGTGTAACTACCCCAGGGGTGCTACACAACACTGAAATGCCATGAAACAACCCTTCTACTGAGGCATGAGCTGCTCTGCAGGATTTGGAGCCATTGCACTGCATGAAACCTTCAGCACAACAAGTTTATTTCACTTTCACACAAAAGCCAGCTGTCAGGAAGGAAAGGAAAAACTACTCTTTGCCACACAGAGGAGAGTAGTTGATAAGAAGGAGACACCATTCTCCAAGGCAGGAGGTAGAGTCCCCTGGGTTCACTGCCAACCCAAGATGTTTGCACTTGCTCCTTCCCCACAAAAGGACTGAGCAGACTTTCATGTGATCACTCACTTGCTGGTGTTGCTATGTAGGTTAAGATTCAGTCATCTTGAACACAAAAGGTTGCAGAGTGCAGTTTTATTGCTTGGGAGATGCTGTGGCAGTTCACAGGCTGATACTGTCCCTTAATGCTGCCCCTGCCACCAACCAAGAGCCTCTCCCAGATTCCTCATTCAAAACATCTGAGCATTTAAGCATCTAATCAAGTCTAGCTGTCATCCCCAGTGGGAAAACAACTATGGTAAATATTTTAGCCAATAAGCTATAATGGACTTGGGTATAATTCAGACTACAAACATCCTTGTAAAGTGAAAGTTTTAATTTTTAGGGGGTTTGTTTCCTACACGGGACGGCACACTGACACCATGAACAAGGATGAAAGGATTCTGTAACAGTCTAGCTAAAACAGTCTAGCTAGGTTCTGATTTATCACCAAAGTCCCTGTGGAAAATAATTCCAAAATAATGGACTAAACGCATGGTCTGACCAATGACAGGACGAAGGGGAAAGGAAACACTAATTTGGGCACCTTCCTATGGCATGATTTCTGTTAAAACTTTACAAAGCAAAAGATGGGGATAATGAGCTCCATGTTGCTCTCTTTTTTTGCCCTGACACCTTTCTCTGGAGCTCTCACTCCTTTTGGTCATAGCCTGGCTCCATCAGCCAGAGCCTTCCAAGGGCTGCCATTCAAGATAAGATGCTTGGTTCAGAGGCACTGTATCTCCTACTGTGCTGGAGCTTTTCTGCTCTCTCCAGAACATCCCCTGTGATGTTGGAAGACCGGGATTTCACAGGTATTTTAGTGGGACATAGACACACACTGGGTCTCTGGTGAAATTTGGGCTGCCACAGAACTGTCCCACATGCTGAACAAAGCCAGTGTTTTTTGAAGTCTCTTCTGTGCAGAATTCAGCCCTGCAATGCTAAAGGACATAAACCTTAGCATTTGCCTCAGGTTTTCTTTGAGGACAACCAGCAGCTGCTGCTCCTGTTCTGCCCTTCCTTCAAACACTGAAAGCTGGGGTGTATGGCCATCTACTCATGGAGTCAGGGAGATAAGCAAATGGCAACTATGCCTGAGAGGTCAAGGTGGGAAACCTCTTAGACAAAATCCAGGATGGAGGATCATTGGAACAAGCAAAGAATAAATCCCCCAAAACAAGAAAGAGAGTAAAAAGAAGACACTTGTAGCTGTTACCTCATTAAATTGACAGAGAAAGATGGGACAAGCTGTTAATAAATTCTGTGCCATTCATATAAAAGAACTGCCAAGATGGCACAGAGTGCAAAACCAGGAGAGATGATGGAAAAGCCCCTTCTGGAATACAGCACTACCCACTGCACAGGTAAGAAGCTGTGGGGATTGCACTTCCCAATATTAGCTGGCTGGTCTCTTACCTTTGGACTGGAGATTGGAGAGGAAAGGAAACATGGATTTTCAGGTTCCAATTTCTACCTAAAATTGGAACAGGAGTCCAATCTGCAGTGTGCCACACAAAATTAATCACTACCAGTTTACATTCCCACCAAGGCCTCACTGCTCCTACCCAGAGAGGAGGCAAAACCAGGTATATTACAAGGGAAACTTGTGAACAGAAAACAAACCATTACAGAGCAAGCCACCCTTCCTATTAGCAATGCTTTATCCATCCCTTCCTGGTACTGGTCTTCACAGTGAAACCTTGTTATTTCTAAGTGACACAACCTGAGTACCAGGGGGAGGTTCACTGATACCTTCTTGGCAGCCACACACAAACCCCAAGCCCCTAAGCTGGAATTGCAGTGAGCTCAGAGATTGAAATCATGGAAATCACAGAATAGTCTGAGTTGGAAGGGACCCAGAGGGATCATCGAGTCTTACTCTTAAGTTTTGTTGCACCTGCCACACAAATGTGCATTTACTGACCATTCTGCTTGTTTTACCTTAGTTCTTGTCTTTACTCAGCACTCAAGAAAGGGATGGAAAGGTAAGAAATAGAAAAGACTCAGTTACTTCTAGCAAAAGTATGTTTCTTTCTAGCTCAGAATGCAGCACAATTTTGTTCCCAGACTTGGCCCTTTTCTCAAAGCTAACCAGCAAACTCTAACTCTTTTGGGGAATTAAGTGTTAGAGCAAGAAAATATCAAAGAGGCAGCCAACGGCATTCAGCTCTTCTGCAGCATTTGCTATCATCAACCTCTTCCTCTCCCAGCATCAAAGCAGTTCTTAGTGAAATTTCACTGGCAACATTTTAAAACTGAAGGCACCGTGTTAGTGTAAGCTTTTAATTTAATGTCTATCATTATATATATATACATATATATATAGACACCTACAAATTTTTGGAAGGTTTGGCCTGTTTAAAATCCTTCCTTAGAGAAGTGTTCTTCCCCGGGGGTGTGGAAAATCACTCCAAAACACAATACCAACAGCTAAGTTAGTTTCTTTTCCAGCAAAGCTACTGAAGCTTCAAAGTCTCATGTCGGAGCTATTCGCTTGGCAAAATTTTAGGCAATTAACTGCATTACCTGGTGCTGCCACGAGATGTCAGGGAGCAATAGAGAAAAATTAGTTGTGGCTGCCCTAAATCACGGAGCTGGCGTTGTAAAGGGGGGGTAACATGGCCGTGGCAGCTCTGACAGGGATGTCCACATGATTCTACCCCTATTTACTGCAACGTGTCTTATCACACCGTAACATCTTACATGCAGGGAGTCTTCTTTCAAATAAACACCCCCAGGTTTTGAGAGCATCGTCAGGGGATGGAAGGAAAAAAGGAAAATCAAGCTTGGTTTTCTGAAGCTGGAAATTCAAAAGAAAAACCCTAAGGTAATGTAACAGCACTATGTAGGTCTTAAAGGCACACGGCTCAGAAATAACCGCTTCCAAGATCAGCCCTGTTTTGTGCACATGTAACAATATTTTTACATGTACTGCTATCTTCTCCCTTTAATTATCATGCTGTTGGCTGCAAAATTTTACACGCTTTATTCAGAATCCCCACCCTCTCCAAATCCTGTTTCAGTGATGAATAAAATGCAGAAGGATACATTAGAGGCTCATAGCAGCCACACTGTTTCTGCCAAAATTGAAGAGTCCCTTCAAGTCACTCTGTAGCAGAGTCTGAGAGCAGGAATTGGAATATGTGATAGGGAGGAAGGGCATACAAGGTGACTGCAGCATGAGTTTAAAAACATGGATTGTTCACAGGTGGTGAAGCCACAAACCGGGCTTGGATGGCAAGATAGAAATGTTAAAAAAGAGCTACCCTGTATCATCCATATGTCACCTTTCCAGAAAGGCATCACAAGGCTTTTCAAATCCTACCACAGCTATTTTTTTTTTTTACCCCTTCAATATGATGGATACAAGGCTTGGAGCATGCTGAAGTCTGTTACACGATGTAGAACACTTATACTTTCCTGTAAAGAGAGTAAGAATTTTAAAAATTGGTGTCTTGGGTCCTTTCCAAAGTAAGATGGAAGTGCTGCAAGTTCCAGGGGAAGGGGAAAATTCCTACTTCTCTTGCAGTGCACATCTTGTTGAGGAGCAGTCCAAGAACACGCTCAAAGCTATGGTTGTTTAAATTACACTTTTAACTCACTTCAGGCAGAGAAACTTGGAGGTCCAGAGGAGAGAACGTTTCTGTGGCAGATTGAGTGACTGAAAAACACGTCTAAGGCTTTAAGTCACTCAAGGCTGAAACAGGGCTGGAAGTGATCAGGTGAAGAGAGGGAAGCCTGGAAAAGCAGCCAATACCATATGCCAAATTAATTATTTTTTGTAGGACTTCTGCATGTATGATTTTATACATTGCATTCAATGAATATACATACACATCAATATCCAAGCACAAAAAAATCTAAGGAGCTGTGTTTTGAAGGGGTAATCTGCCAGCCCTTAGGGCTTGGATTAGTGGGCAACTCCTCAGGAAGCTTGTCCCAGGAGCTGGGTGGTACGTGAAGAGGACCAGCAGCTGGGAGCACAGCTGATGCCCTGGAAACCTGCGAGCAGATGGGAACTGGAACGATGGATGTCAGCAGGGGAGCGGCGTGGGTAGCACTTTGTTCCGGATGCTTCGCGCTGAACGTAGGAGATTATCAGTTATGTGAGCAGCAGATAGATGGGCAGCAGCTCCAGCTACTGTGGATGCTCTGCTTCCCCTCACAATCCCATCTCCCAGGTGATGAGAGCAGCAGACCCAATGCTTTCCCTTCCTCTCTGGAGCACGGCGCAGTATGGAGTACAAGGTAAACAGAGCGTCAACAAATTGGTTTGTGCCAGCCTCGGCATGAAATACACACAGCACATGACACAGCCTAATGGAAATTGCTTCAGAGGGCTCGAGTTCCAAATGTCTCAGTGAGGAGATGTCCCCATCCTTCTGTTAAGGCAGAACATTGAGGAAATCCCAGGACACTGAAGAGCAGTTCTGCTTGCTGTGGTGGATCTGGCTGTTGCATGCTATAAATACAGCCACTAAAGCTGGGCATTAGTTCCACAGTACATCAGGCAGCAGACACTTCTAGTATCACACACTGCAAGCAGTACTGCCTCCTAAAAATTCCTTCAGGTTATGGCAGCTTGGGTGTGAAGCAGGTCCTTAGGATTGCAGTCTTGTTATCTGATGCCAAATGCTTTTTAGAGCTAAACAAACTTATTCTATAAACAACATTTGAAAAGTCTCCCAAAATGTACTTGCTTCCTTATTTATTTATAAATCATTGAGTAACTCATGAAGAGAGCAGACAAAGGGAAGAGATGGGTACAAACAAGGTGCCCAGGATTCTAACTACATGTGGATTTGAAGAAAAAAACTTTTGGCTTTGAAAGGTAAGACTGCACAGTTGTCTTAAAGCCTTATGATGTCATTTCGCTCTTCCAAATGCACATCAGCAACCACAGGAGAGATTAGTGGTTCAGAGCCTCACCACAGAGATCCAGGCACAGACCTGCTGAGTTTGCTGTGGGCTTTTTCACATAAATGGCTTTATCCTCATGTAGGAGAGCAGGAGGCTGCAGCATGAAGGCATTAGAGGAGACTCCATGCAAACCAATAATCTGAATTAAAGGTGAAGCCTGAAGAGCTATGCTCCAAGGGCTGATCACAGCTGCAAAGAAGGGTTTGTCAGGGCACACCCCAAATCCTTCAATAAGCAAACTTGAATTTATTTGATAGATTGAGGAAAAAAAACACCCTTAAAAAGAAGCCCCCAAGTTTGTTAGAGCCCAGTTTACTTCCAGACTTTGTTTCTCTAGCCAAATGCAGGGCAGGCTGACCGTACCCTGCAACTGCAGGCACTGAAAGGAGTTCATGTTTCCAGCTCCTACTGCCAGCATTTGAGTTTGATAGAATCAGGTCAAAATCAGTCTTGCTCAGTCTGACGTAATGCAGACTTCTGGATCCTACCCTGCTCACCAAGATGTGAGACCTCATTCTCCCTTCCCACAGTCGAGCTCTTAAAAACTGCCAGAGAAGTGCTTATGTTGTAGATTGACATGCCAGCAAAAACCCCCCAAACCTTAGGTACAGAGATCATTTTCAGAGAGGGGAAGCATATTTCCTACCACCACAGAACAAAATAATGGAAATGAATAGTGTGCCAGAGCAGGCAGGTACCTTAACTGAGAACCATTTAAGTTAACTGCACTCCCAAAATCTATTAAAAGTCAGTACAAATCTTGATGTACTGGCTTATCATGTTGGAAATAAAAATAGAGTGAACAGAATGTGGTATCCTCCTTTCCTAGCTTTGGCTCCCACAGAAACATTTGGTGGTGTGCACTGTCACACTCTCTTCTCCATCCTCCTTCTTGGGTGAATTATGCAAGTCAGAAGGTCAGGGGCGTACATAGTCTTGCCAATCGATCAGTGCTTAGAGCAATCCTAGGTAAAAAAGACCCAGTTTCTTCCAACATAAAAAAAAGCCTTCAGAAAACAGAACTTCAAGCCCCATAAGAGTTCCTTCCCAAGTGGTTCAAGCAGAATGAGCTCACATGGTAAGGACATGGGTTAAAGGAATGCACTGAAGCCGTCTCCAGAAATGGATCTGCACATATTCCAATCAGTGAGGTCTTTTAATTGATGAAAGCTTCCTGTAAATTGAAGGGGCTGCACAGAAATGTCAGAAAGGCCTATTAATGCTTTAGCATATCTCCTGGAATTTACTTGGGGAAAGCAAACACCAATCCACTCCCGAATTACAAAAATAAAGCCGCAAATCAGTCCGAAACCCAGGCTGAAAAGTCAGCTGGCTTTGGCACCGGGAAAACGCAGTCATTAAAGCACCAGCGCCGTAGCTCTGCGCATTTGCCGCTCCAGTCAGTCTGAATCCCTGTGACAGCAGCAAGCGGCTGCTGATTGCCACCAGCTAATTATAGCGCTGGGCTCACGGCGGGGCGGCCGCTGCTGGCTGCTGGGGCGGTGTGAAGGCAGCAGCTCCGTGACACATTCACCAGCAGCTCTCCAAAAATGCCCCGCTCCTGCCCGCCTCCCCCTCACCGCCGCCTTGCGCCATCGCCGGCCGCGCAGGGCCCTCCCCGGCTCTGGCGTGTGGGCCCACGGCAGCTCCTGCCGCCCCACGGCCTCGCCCACAGGGAGCACCTGGGCTTTCTTGATGTAAGAAAGCTCAAGGCAAGACCTCATGGCGTGGGGAAAGGGATATACATTCCAGATCTGGGGAACCTTTCGGAGGAGGTGGAGCCAGAGCTGTCAGGGCACCTGCTGCCTGCAGCAGTCTCCTCAGGAAGGCGGGGGGCCGGAGAGCAGCACGGCTACCGGGCTGCACCCGCTTCCCTGGGGCACTGGCCACGGAACAACAACTGCTGCACGTTTATTCTCCAGCCTCCACTGTTTCCCAAGAATGAGAAGCAAAATAAAACGGGGAGGTTATTCCTCAAATGTTTTCCTTGAGCTGGAGAAAGGAACAGCTTGCTACAGACTTCCTGCTGGCCTGCCCTCGGTCAAAGCAACCGAAAGGGCTGCTGCACGTATTTCCATCTCGGAGTTGTTTACAGAGTTTTGTCCTTCCCTCAGGCGCTTTCCTTCCCAGTATTAGCAGCGATGTGTGAAGATACTCCGGTATCAGTACCCTTTTCCTGGAAGTGTTCCAGTCCACCAGCCCCGATGACTGCTCTGAAGGGCAGCATTAGCTCCAGCCTCTGCCCTTCTCACCCTGTACAGGTCTCCCAGGTTCCTTTCCATACAGAGCCAGGCAACAAGGCACACGCGGATTTGCAATTTGACTCTGCCAGAGTATCTCTGTAAGACTCATTTAACAAGAAGACTGTTTTTCCTATACTTGTGATAACCAGGCAACCAAAATGATGCCACACAACCTTAAACGTTAAAGACTGCAGAACAAGACAATTCTAAAGAGATACTTAACATAAAATCAGTGCTAAGTAGGTGGGGAAATGAGGAAGGAATGAAAAATAAAGCCAGCAAGATAGCACATCTTAGTTACTTTTCTATCCACGCAAGCTGCCTCTCTTGGAATCAATTCTATTTTCACCTAAACTAAATCTGATCAAAGTTGCTGTAATAATTTGTATACTTAAAGTATCAACTCATCAGTAAGAATGAAACACAGTCAGCTCATCAAATGCTTCTCATTATTACAGTCTTTCACAGCAGGAGCCTGCAGCTCCCATCCCTGCAGACATCTGCTGTGCTCATCAGAAACCCAAAGAGAAAGTGGCACGAAGACTCTCTTCTCAGGCTTATTTCAGTTTGAGCACTTGTCGGTGCCACACACCCCAACTCCATTCTCCCCAGCTGTCACACATGGAGAAGTGCAAAAGTACTATGAAAAGAACCTACTGCAAAACCCACACACTGGCAAGGGATTTGGGGACCTATATAGCACTTGAACCTACATTTGCCTTCAGTCTGTGAAATAATTTAGCTTTCACGTCTAGGAGGCCTTTTAACATGGGAGCTTTCAGTGCCAATCTTCCTGAATGCCAGCACCTAGTTACCTGGTTTTGAACATTTAAAGCCAGGAGTACGGCCATTCCAATGTCTGCTAGTTGCCAGCTTCCAAAACCCTTATGTTTATGACTGATTAACACTCCTCTGCATGGTTTTTTTTCTCATGTGAAAATTTTCATGTGAGGAACCTGCACTTACACCCCCATTGTTTTGCACAATCACTCGCTGTTGCAACTTGACTATAACCAAACGGAAGAGGAAGAGAGTATATTAGTAGCCCATGAGTTTTCACTTCTGCAGGAAAGCTCCAGATACCTCTGTACAAAAATATTTTTATAGTTTTTACTTCATGTATAGCCACACTTCTTGGATGCTGCATTCACAGATGTTCCAATAAGCAAGGAAGAAAGCACAGTCTTGATGAAACCAGCAACAAATGGACCCGCATGGGTGTCATGAATGGGACACTGTAAAAGCAAAAAGAGATGTCAAGTAGGTTTCCTCCTTGTTTTTTTCTTGCTCTTGTTTCTATTCCCCTCTAACATTAGTGAAGGAGAGGAGGAAGTAGAGGACATGCTTATTAAAATTTGCAGCACACAAGTCTGGAGGGAACGCAATTACACCAGAGGACAAGATTATATGAGATTATTTCATCATTCGAAGACATGCTTTGAAATTCAACACGGCCAGAAGTATAGTCACTACAGGCACTCAGGAGCAACCAAAAAACAGAGGTTGGGGAAAGCTGTTCAGGACTGTTCAGACAACAGCTCTTCAGAGGAAGATTTGGAGTGTAGCAGACTGTAAAGGGAATGTGCCTTGGTGAAGTCATACTGTTATGAAAGCTAAACAAGCTGGTATTAATAAATACAGGAGCCCACATCACCTACAATATAAATAATTCTTCTGCTCTGCTCAGCTTGCCTAGTTCTTGGATGGAGTATTATCTCCCACACTGAGTACTTTAAGTAAATAAAAGGGGACCAAAGGAAGAGAGTACAAAAAACAGGAAAGCCATCTAGAAAATAGGACTTGTCAGGAGGCGTTACAGAAAATGGCAGTGTTTTTATCTAGTGAGGAGAATGCTATGAGCAGGGTGATAATGGTCTGCTATGTACATAGAAACATGCTGCAAAAGTCAATAGAACGATCTGTTCTCCATAACCACAGCAGATAAGGAGTAATGGGCTGAAATTAGAGCAAGAATGACTCAGATCAAACATTATAAAAACTACATATAATGATAACAAAGCACAGGAATAGATTTTATTCAGAGTTCTCCAAACACAGGATAAATTAACAGCAGTGGTGCATAACTGAAGCAGTGCTGATCATACCCAGGAGCAGGAAGAGGACCTTGGCAATCTCATGGCATTCTCCCTCCATCCCATTTTTTCCCAGTTTTTCATGAATCTCAAGCTGTGCAACTGTAAGCACTAAGAGCTACAACAATATTATAACCATAAGAGCTACCACAAACCTCAGTGAAGTTCACATGCATTGAGTAGCTCATTAATACCATCCATTAAATCACAAATGGTTTGTGCTGCCTGGGCAATGTGATGGCAGGGAAGTGCCTTTTACTAAGGGCATGAGACATTCAGCTCACATAGGATTAGCAGAAGAAGAGAAATTTCAGCCACATATCACTCTCAGCCCCTGGCAGAGTCAACAGAGACAAATACCCATGGTCAACACCTGCTTTTGGGATAAAGGCTGTGTCAGGAGTGTGCTCTGTGTTGGCTGGGCAGGCACCCTCAGGGCTAGCTCAGGGCTTGGCTGGAATTGTGAGATTTCTAGTGCAGGTAATACAGGATGATTTGTCTGTGTGCACTGAAACAGTCACCTGTGTCCCCAGCCCCTCAGTCAGAAACCCATGCTGACACTTCCAGGAACTTCCAGATCAGTGCAGCCAGAGAAGATGCTGCACAGCACTGGCACATGAAGTCTCAGATGGATTTTACATTTCTCGTCTAGAAAGATTTTGGCTAAAACCTCTACTACACAAGGGAGCAGAGCATCCCAACATGCTTCAGAGTTCTATTGATGCTATTCCATATGGGATGTCAGCATGTTTTTAGAGAAACATTTATTTGAAAGATGTACCATTAGCCCTGGACCCAGAGCCTTTTTTGTTTGTTTGTTTGTTTTCAAGACACAGCTTGGGAAGCTACCAGACTGGAACAGCTCATGTCATATCCTCACTGGAACATCAGGCTTAACTCTTGCAATTAAGAAAAGCAGAATCCTTCATATTACATTTCAGGTTTGGGGTCTGCCCCTTTGCATTGGGCTTTCTCCTGGTGGGGCATGTCCTCTCTGGAAAACATTACAAAGCCAGGGCAGTGCTGTCCCACAGCTCACGGGCCTTTCACAGGGCACAGGAGTTGCTTTCTTACACCCCAGCATTCATTCCAGCCCCCTTGGGGCTGGGAGGGCGAGGAAAGCATACACAATTCCCCTACTGTGCAGCACTGAGACAATTTCTTCTAATTAGAGAACTCTAAATATTTGGAAGTCAGCATCCATTATTATTCTGGAAACTTCACACGGCAATACAAGATGGGTTGATTCTGGCAAAAATTCTTTACACCAAAAGAGCATTATCAGGCAAGGACAGAGACATTTTTCTGGTTTTCAGTGCAGTAATGCCAACAGATACATTACAGCCAGTCAGACAACTCAGCTATCTCTAAAGGGGAGAAGGGCAAGCCTCTAAATATGAAAATTCCAAATGAATTGCATTCAGATATCTCTCCTCCTCTCACAGATGAGCCTGTGAAAAAAATTTCTGATAAAAATGGCACAGAACATCAACTGAAAAATAACCATGAATTCATATTCAGCTGCATCTTTCAGATGTCAATACAACTTATGTGACTTCTCTTCCCTCAAATGGCTTTGGGGGGAAGGAACAGAGAAAGGAGAAAAAAGAGAAAGAGAGAAAAAAAAAGGAAAACTGTCCTGGAATTGACTTTGGGAACAAATGCTATGTCAGCTGGAAGAAAGCCAAACTTGAGTTGAAATAGCACTTTGCTATATTCAACTCTACAGATTTTTCTGACTGGAGATGGCTCCACTCAAGGACATTGCCATAATAATTGGGAACATGCTGACATCTGCATCAGAGGCTCAGTCTAGTCAGAAGTTGAAGTATGAGAAAGAAGCAGTGAGATCACGCTTCAGGATCTAGAAAGCTTGCAGTCAGGACAGGATTTTGGGGAAGGTTGCCTGTTTAATTCCTAAGCTTGCTGAAAATATTGGGAAACAGAAAGCTGATCCTTTACTCAAACACTTGTCTCAAAGGAAACCCAAGCTACCCACTTCACTTGATTAAAATGTAGTTAATTCACAGGCTTTATTCAGGCAGTACCACAGACTGTATTTGTTGGCCTGTTGCTGGGACAGGGTAATTCCTTCACCTGTTTATCAATTTTGCACAGGTCTAGTTATGGTTGAAATATTAACTTTCAAATAGCAAAATTTTTGTATGAGAGAAAACCAGAAGGCTTAACAAATAACAATTTGAGTCATGCTCTCTTCTTGCCATCAATTTGCAGTGTTGGGAGCAGCAGAAAGGGAAGATGCAAACCAGAGATGATGCAGAGATTTGTGAGAAATTACTCATCAATCCAAACCCCAATATGCAGCAGAGCAGAGAGGAATTTAATTTCAAATGAAAAAAATGTCCGGTCACCAGCACATAAAATTGCTTCACACGAAGTGGCATTTCCAGTTGCAGACTGTGTTCTGCTCAGACACAAAATCCATTGTATTCCTCTTTCCCTTGGTATGCAGTGCACACATGAATGGGAATTGCTGCTTGCTCTCAGGGTTGAAGGTGATCACATTCCTCCTAATTATGTAAGAAAATTCCACTGACATGGTGATTGTTGCAACAAGAACAAATGTGTAATGCATGGGAACAACAGTGCTTTGGGACTTCAGCAGATCACCCCACTCTGTTCAGAGGATGCTGGGACCTCTATTTCTGTACTCAGTTCCATTAGGCACCAAACAGGCCCAGCTGCTATTTCTGCCTTGCTTCACTTGCTGTGATGTGGCTTCCTTTCAGTTTGCTTCCCTGCATCCATCAGGGATGAAGGAAAAGAGGCAACAGGATTTACTGCATGGTTGTTCTAGCTCTGCATACAGGATCCACATTCCTGCTAGAATACAATCAATAACTGGTTTTCTGTTACTTTTCTCTTTGTTTTGAAATTAGGAGTCACTTTTATTTGTTCATAGGCCAGGAAGATAAGGGCTTGCTCTGCCATCACATTGGTTTAGCATGGCTTCAGGATTCAGTATTTGCTGAATTTGTTTGAACTTTCTTTTTGTTACCAGGCCTTCATCCAAAATGTTCCTCAAGTAGAAGAATTTCCTCTTTTCCTAATACTGGCAGCAATGTAGCCAGTCTCCTGTAGTGCCCACCAAAGCAAAAGCTGATGAAACTCAAGAAAAAGCAAGACTTTATTTCCAGCACATACCAAAAAACCCCCAGTGAAATCAGATGGAGAAAACAGTTTTCTTTAGGAATATACCCAGGAGTTTGCAACTGACTGTGATTCTACCTGTGACTGTCTAAATCTAGAATTAGATCTTTGTCTTCCAGGACAAGTGGGCAGACAATGGGAGGCTGAGAGGAAAATAATAGTCCAGTACAAAAAAATGGGCATCTTCATTCATGTCATAGCACTCCCTGGGATACCATGGTAGGAGCTGCTTTGTCCTGATCCTGGCTTGGCTCACACAGATGGTCAGGCACTTGCCCTGGCCAGTGTCCAGCAACCTCCTCCTGATCTTCATTTTCCTCACTTGAAAGAGTTTGGCACCACATGAGTTTAAGTGCAGAGAGGGTTTGTAGGCAGCCATGCAGATGACCCTGAAGCAATCAAAACCAGCCACGAACTTTTCCTCAGCAAAACCACGTTTGCTCTTGCAATGTTACATTTTCTTTGCTGTCTCCATCAGGGGCTGATTCAACCTGACATATGACCTGTAATCCTCACCAAAACTGCCTTTTCTCTGTTCTGCATTTTCCTTTCAGGGTGACTGTTTGATCTCACCTTTACACAGGAGTCTCCAAGGGCAGAGGGCAAAAGGGAACTGCAGGAAGGAGGGAGGAGAGAAAAGTCACACCAGCGTGTGGACAGCAACACAGACTGCAGCCCACAGCAGAACAGCCAGACCTTTCTCTTGCTGGTGGGGAGAGCTCATGTGGCAGAAGATGAAAGTTGGTGCTGTTGAACTTTACATTAATCACTGAGTGCCAGGAGTAGCCTGGCTCTGTCAGTGTGGAGCACAAGGAATCGCTCAAGGGTTCTGGTTTCTCCTGCCATGGGGATGTGCTGCATCAGGATCCCAAAACCAGGACCATGGCACAACAGACTTGGAAACTGCTGCAGTTAAAGCAAGGAAGAATGTAAAATGACAGGATGCTAAACCAGCACCCTTCTCTTCCCAGAAAACCACCGAGCAAACTCAGAAGATTTTGAACAGGAAGGTACTCATGAATTCAGTAACAAAATTACCTCACATTGTTAGAACATCCTTCCTTTTCCCCGAAGGCTGCCGCTGTCTCACCGGCAGAGCAGGCGAGGACACTGCACTCGTCTGCACATCCCCTCAGCACTGAGGATGCATCACTGCACCATTTGAGGAGAAACACGCTGCATTAGCGTGTCAGGTCTCAAATGAGCAGCCTTTTCAGTTTAGGGCAAACCCAGAGTTTTTGGTTTAAAACAACAGCACTTTGGGAGCTTCTCATTCGTGGGTTTCCAAGAGCATGTGCCATTCCCTAAAAAGCTGAGCTGGCTATTGCTTCAGAGGCAGCTCTGCACAGGCCATACTCCCACAACGTACTTCACATTTCTCTGCCCACATGAAACCCCCCTCTCAGCCTGGAGGAGGGCAGGCACCAGATGCCCTCAATGCAGCTCTCTGTTTCCTAATGCAACATTTCACAGCCAAAAATAAACCAGCCCCAAACAACTCACTGGTTTGTAGGTACTGCACATCCTATCTGTTTCATCAGCTAAAGCCAAGCTCTGTGCTGCAGAAATAGTTACACCTTGAAAGAGAAAGGATCACTGGGGTAAAGAAGTGCAAAGGAAAATTAAAGAAGGCAGAGGCTCTCGTAAGGAAAGCACTCTGGCACGTCTCCTCCTGGGTGGCTTGGCCCCCTGAGCAGAATACAAATGAAGAGCATCACTGACAGCCCAGTCTAACATCTCAGTCCCCTTCACAAGCCATCCATTCGGCTCAGGGCACAGAGACAGTGCAGGCATTGTCACAAATACACTGGGCACAAACAGACTGAGAGGGAGGCCCACAGACAAACATCACCCTATTGAGACTGAACACAGCCTTAAAAATATACTAACAGATACAGCTATTAACATGCCTGCACAGAAGGGAATATGGGCAGAGCACTCCGAGTGCTTGTTCATTCCTCATCCTCCATTTCTAGCTATAACGTCACCCTGTAATTAGCTGAAATAACCTCTATTCTGCTCAGCTTTGCCACTGATGAGGAGCTCACAAGAAGCATGAATAGCCAGGAAAGGTTTAAAAATACACCCAGTTTTAACAGCAACGACAAGAGACATAAAGCACTTGCTTTTTTCTTTGTGGGATTTTTTGTTTTGTTTTTGTTTTGTTTTGGGGTTTTTGTTTGTTTGTTTGTTTTAATCTTGCAAGGGCTGATTAGCAAGGATGGCACCAGTTTGGTTTTGCAAGCTAGTTCATAAGAATTAAATGGGAATAGACTCGTCCTAAGTGGGGAGAGACTTTTCCAAAGCTTCAGTTCTAAGACAAAACGACCATGCCATTGCTAGGAAATATATGGGCATTACATTCTTAAACAAAGGTACATTGTAGAATCCAGCAATGCTTAGCTTTAAAATAGATTAAGGACAAAAGATCTAACATCAAGGCAAAAGAATTAGCATAGCAGAATTTACATAAGAAATAAAAAGTTGAGGATGTCATATATTTTTACTGACTGATCATCCTTGCAAAAAAACATGGGTGGGAATTAACTCTGGGCAAATAAGGGACCCTGCATTTAAATAGCAGATTATTCATGAAGGGTTTTTTCCCCACCTCTATTACTCTGAACATCTGATTCACTGGGCCTTTTGTGTTTTTTTCTTTAATTAAACATTTCAAGCCATTCACCACATCTGACTAATGAACCCTGCATCTTTCATTCTTGTTTTGTGTGCAGATGGGTTGTACATACAACTGTGAGCACTGTGGCTTATGATGGATAAAAAACAAATGTAGATTCAAAAAGTAAGAGAAAAAAAATCAAATCTAATGCAGTTTCAGAAGCTTGTGAGAAAAACACAGTCTGAGTGCTGGGGAAGCTCAGGCTGTCAGAACGCCAGGAAAACCTCCAAGAGTCGTGTATGAAGATGCAAGAGATAAATACACCGGGACAACAAAATTGTTATAGGCAGGAATTGTTCTTTTAAAGAAAATGATGGGCTGCACAGGAACAGCAAACTGTTCTCAAGCCCTGTTCACGTTCTCTAGGTGCCACATTTACACAGACTGTAATGAGAAACGCAGGCTTAATTAAGCTTTTTATTTAAAGAAAGAGCTGATAAAACATGTAAAAGAGAGCCCCACATCTCTGGTATGCATTCCCCCTTCTTTTAGCTTTGCTTGCTCAAAAATCAAACACACAGAAGATTAATTTATTGGTTGGAACATAAAACCAATTAAATAAATAAACAGCTTGTCACTCTTGCTTCAGAGTGAATCTAGTGGAAAATTTTTTTCCCAGGAAACCTATTTTGGGAAAGCAATAAACCACAGAGAAGGGCAAAGGCTAGAGAAAAGGCTAGAGGCATAAAAAACCCACCTGGAGACACTGTGCTATTTCTGATGTTATTGAGGATTTTTTTTGGGAAGGAGCCTGCAGGATCTGCACGCTCAGCCCTCCTACAAGAGCAGCCCACAGTTCTCAGGTGCCTGGGCATCTCACTGCACCTCCAGCCAAGCAGCCACACTGCTGTTCCCATCCAGATATCCATGGTCTGTGCTGTTTTTCTTCAAAGAGAACATTTTTTTCCTCTATTATTTCGCTCCTGATCTATATGACTACAGAAAGGCAGTGGATTCCTCTGCAAAGATACAGACCAATGAAGCTGTGCTTGTAGGCTTGATGGAATTAAATCACTGGTGGAGGGTTCAGTTCAAGGTGCACCATTACCACCCACCCCTGTGAGGAGGTGAGGAGCAGCCCTCCTTTGCTGCCAGCCTGGACTCCAAAGTAGAGAAAATTACTACACACAGCACAGAAAATGTTTCCTTTGGCAGCAGTTATGAAGATGCCATTCATCCTGTACACAGCCTGTATGCTCCAGCATAATAAAGAGAGTGATTGAATGGTCTTTTATGAAGTTTACTGGGTCACATTTCTCCTGGACTAAGGCCAAGGCTCCCATTATTCCCCAGTGCTGGGTGCACATCACACAAATCCTTTACTGGTCTCAACCCTTGTTTCTTACTGATGCTGACAGTGCCTGAGAACAGAAATATGAACCCTGACATTACTTTTCATGTAAAACACACTTCCAGAGGTTGTCTAGGGTGAATTAAGGAGCCCTCCTTGCTTCTTAGGTGTCCGAATGGCCAAGAGAAGTGGAGCCTGTGCACTTGTGTCTGTGTCATCCAGCACACACCGTTCTTCATAGGCTTGCAGGAGAATGAGAAGCAAACTAAAATACAGTGTGAGGTAGGATGATGTGAGAGCTTGATTATGCAAGCCATTAAAGTTAATGGCACTAGTCATTTAAGGACAAATTATGCCAGGGACTATGGTTTTGCAGAGAAGTGCACTGACAGTAAATTGTACTTTCCAGCTAGACATTTATGCAGCTTCCTAAGACAGTCATTCCTTCTCTCACCACAGTCAAGGGGCTACATTTTCCAAAAAACACTCAATGCTGAGGGCAAGAGCCTGTGCAGGGGCACTGCTGTGTCCTCTCCACAGATGAACTCAATGCCTTGAGACAATCACCTGCTGCATTCAGGGGTTCTCCTGAAAACCAGCAGAACACAAAGACATCAGCAGTTGCACAATCACTGTCTGAGGCTCTCTAGGTCAACAGGAATTGCTAGTAAGCAATTCATCTTTTGCAAAATGAAGCAATTTCTTACAAAAGAGGGAAAACCAGAACAAATAATTTTTCCTTCTCCTTAGCTGTACTATTGGATTTCTCACCTGTTTAACCTATAGGTCTTCTAGAGCAGTTCTTTTCTGCTTTTATTTTAATGATTCAAGCAATAATAATTTAATATTTTAGTGCTTCAGGTATTAGTACTTAAGGAAATCTCATCAAGGCCCACATTTCAACAAGCATTTCCATAAACTGAGGGTAATAAAGCTCTAGAGAATGGCCTGTGCACACCAGGAATCAGCAGCAGTCACGCATCCAGAGGAGGGTGGGAGCAAAGAAATGACCATAAAACCCAGCCTCTGATTCATCCACAGAAAGAAAACCAGCCTTTCCCTGCACAGCATCCCAGCTGGCTCACTCTGGGCATCGTGGGCAGAGAAGAAATTGCAACACAGCTCCCTCAGGAGCTCTTTGCTGCACACTTGTTTTAGTGACCCTGCAAGGCAGAGAGGCTTTCCCAGTCCAGGTCTGAACACACAGGACCTCAGCTGGGCCAGAGAGCTGTCCCTGCACAAGCAGAAGACACCCACAGAAAGTAAAGACTTTACAGGACACAAAATAAATAGGCACAGAGGTACATTTGCAAAGCCTGGCAAAGAGTTTCACTCCTCACTCCCATTAGACTAATGGGCACAAGAACAAGGACGTATTCTTTATGCTGCCCAGATCTGGATAATTCTGCCCAGAAGGTCCATCTGTGGCAATTTTAAATCATTTCAGATGTAAAAGCCAAGATGGGAAAGTAAGGGGGAAAATAGCAGAAAAAGAAAAGAGGGAAAGAGCCTTTGAATCTCTGCTATTAATAACGTTAAAAAGTCCAAATAGCTTCATTTCAGACCCAAGACCTAATTTACTGAGTAGTAATAGCACTGTCACTGTACTTATCACAAAGAGCCATTTTTTCCCATTGAAATGTGCCCTTGGAGGCATTACTGAAAAGCCTACAGGACAGGAGGCTCACTTTCTTGTCTGGAAGAAACTTTCAGCCTGTGAGCCTTTGACTGAGGTAGCTGTGCACAAACATAGCAAAATTATGTGCCCTCTTTTGCTGATGCTCTTGCAGGGGCTGTAAATCAGCAGTGCACACACTTAACTAACACCTCACCTAATGCCAGGGAGGCAAACAAGCAGGATTTGGATTTTGCTTTTGCAAGAGGCCATGAGCTGCTGAGAGCAGCAAAGCAAGAGAATTCTGAGAGTGGTGATGGCACCTTTGGAGGGCAGCGAGGTGCCCAGCTCCCACTGTGATGGCCACTGGACAGGGAGGCTCTCCTCAGCACCCTTCTGCAAAAGCCTCTAGGCTCGTGGAGCTTCAGAAACAAAAAGATACCTTTCTGGTCTTCTGCACAAGCAAGGAGCAACTCTGAGCCAGAGATACCTCCTGAAAGCACCTCAGGGCTGGGAGAGCTCAGCCCCAAACAGACAGCCTCCCAAAGAGATTTAAAACCAGACATTTGTCCAGGCAAGAGGCGGCGTGACAGATGCTTCATGGATTTTCTCATTGCTCCGAGTTACATTTTTGAGCCTCCCATAAGCTTTCCCTGCTGGGATCTCCACTGAAAACTTGGCTGTGAAGAGGCTGCAGCTGCGTGGGACTGCACTGATGCCTGGCAAAGCCCCCAACTCCAGGGCAAGGATGCAAAAACCAGAAGGAAATGTCGACACTGCACTCCAGGCACTTGTGATGTGCCATTTCTCTGCTTCACACTGCAGCAGTTGGGCTCTCTGGTGCTCCCAAAGACCCACCAAACCCTGCCAACGCCCTCCTCTTCTGCTTGTCCACTGGTACAACCCAACAGTGTTTCTGCAGTGCCATCAGTAGTTGTACCCAGAAGAAAATCCAAGCCAATTTTGACATGTCTCCCACAAAAGAGGTGATTTTAACCACCCCGGGTATGCTACAGGCAACATTTATATTTGCACAGGTTTAAATGAGTAGAGTTCAGTTTCCAGTAGACACAGATCAAGCTGTGGTACAAATTTAAGCTTGTGACACTTGTAGGAAGGAAGGCTGGACTGATAAGTGATGACTCAGACAAGCTGGCACTGAGGAGCAAGATGACAGAACATTTAATTAACAAATTAACTTTCTACTCTCTTAAATAATCATTACAGTCTTGCAAACATCCAAGAATACAGCATTCAATTTCTACCTACAAGGCTGTCCCTGACATTTTTCCAAGCCTTACTTCCCAGTTTCCATTAAAAACAAGTTTACCTACTGCATCATCAGACGTTCTGCTGACAACAACATTCTGCTCTGAGCACTTCTTTGTAGCTGCAGGACGTATTAGCCAATTCCTCTGAGTCACATCTAGCAGAGTCTCACTCTATCAGCAGCACTGAGTTGTGTGAGTGTCTGTTTGCTTGGCTGCCCTCCAACCACACCAGTTTTTCTGACTAAATCTCCTGGTCTCTCTCTGAGCAAATAGGAGTCAGGAGGCTTGCAGAAAGTCTTCCTCCTATTGGGAGGGGGACTCAGCAAAAAAAATTCCTGGAGACCTTTTTGTGAACTGACTCGGAAGAAGGAAAGGAAAATGGACAGGAAAAAGATAGAACCAGGTATGTCACCATAAGAGTCTTAAGACCTTTGTCCCTTTATGAAAATCTCAACCTTCCAAATTTGGGTGGTGTGTGGAGTTAACCAAGGCTGATACAGACTATTGTAGCACATTTCCAGAAAACACACATCTAGAAGAAGTGGCTAAAGCTACAAAAAGACATTTTTATGTGCTAACCTGATCCCCTAAGGCACTGGATCAAAAATCTGCCCAGACAATTTGGACTCCTGTTCTGCTTTTTGGTCACTGTCTTTTCCCCACTCCTGCACACAGCCCTTGCTCCCCATGCTGGAAAAAGAAGATTTACCATTAGCAAATGTTAAAGGCTTTTGGAAGAGATTTGGCTCCTGTTTCCCAAGATAAGCCATTTGCAAGGTCAAGCAGGCCCAAGCACCCATTTTTCTCTTTGAGCATCTGCTCTCACATCAGCCAGTCCTCGAACACAACAGCCCAAATTTCTCTAGCAACCACCATTTGGGTAAAATTGTGAGCGTCAGTGTTTAACAACCAGATGGGAGCATCAGCTCCGAACACCATTCAGACAGGTCCCTTGGGCTGGGACCCTTCTGCAACCCTTACTTACACAGGGACTGGTAACAGGCATTTAATTGTAATTAACAGTTTGCTGAAGGAAACGCAGTGGTAGCAGGGCCAGGACACAAAGGAAAGAGATGCTTTCCCTCCTTCCTGGGACAGGGAACAAGAAGCAGAGACTTCCAGTGATTTAAAAGAGCGAACAGCGGCCAGTCGAGGTACCTCGGGGAGCCCTGTTGTAACGGGGAAAAGGTGTTTCGGCCAGGAAACCTTACAACTTCCCAGCAGCCAGTGCTAATTCCAAAAGCCCTGATGGACACACAGTAGGGAAATTAGGAAGCAGTCCCGTCTCTGCTCCGTTTCCCCAGGGCAAGCTTCCCATCCTCCGCGTCTCAGCGCCCTGCGAACGCTTTCTCCCCGGAGCTACGGGCTTGCTTACCGCATTACCGTCAGCAGGGGAATCTGGGTTGTTTATTGTCCCTCTCAGGGAGGGCGATCCCGTATTAGGAGGATTAAGGTCATCCTGCGAGCGCGTGACAGGATAATCTGCTGCGGGCGCCGGAGGGGCTGTGACAGCGACACGGCACAAACCCTGCCCGGGCTGTGACAGCGACACGGCACAAACCCTGCCCGGGCTGTGACAGAGACACGGCACAAACCCTGCCCGGGCTGTGAAGAGACTCGGCACAAACCCTGCCCGGGCTGTGACAGCGACACGGCACAAACCCTGCCCGGGCTGTACAGAGACTCGGCACAAACCCTGCCCGGGCTGTGACAGCGACACGGCACAAACCCTGCCCGGGCTGTGACAGCGACACGGCACAAACCCTGCCCGGGCTGTGACAGAGACTCGGCACAAACCCTGCCCGGGCTGTGACAGAGACTCGGCACAAACCCTGCCCGGGCTGTGACAGAGACTCGGCACAAACCCTGCCCGGGCTGTGACAGACGACACGGCACAAACCCTGCCCGGGCTGTGACACACACACGGCACAAACCCTGCCCGGGCTGTGACAGAGATTCGGCACAAATCCTGCCCGGGCTGTGACACACACACGGCACAAACCCTGCCCGGGCTGGACAGAGATTCGGCACAAATCCTATCCTGCCCGGCTGTGCACACAAACGCACAAACCCTGCCCGGGCTGTGAGAGGTGGGACAACAACCCTAGCCCTGGGCTGTGGACCGAGACTCGGCACAAATCCTGCCCGGGCTGTACACACACACGGCACAAACCCTGCAGAGACTCGGCACAAACCCTGCCCGGGCTGTGACAGAGATTCGGCACAAATCCTGCCCGGGCTGTGACACACACACGGCACAAACCCTGCAGAGACTCGGCACAAACCCTGCCCGGGCTGTGAGAGATTCGGCACAAACCCTGCCCGCTCTGTGACAGCGACAAGGCACAAACGCTGCCCGCGCTATGAGATTCGGCACAAACCCTGCCCGGGTTGTGACAGACACACGGCACAAACCCTGCCCGGGTTGTGACAGAGACTCGGCACAAACCCTGCCCGGGCTGTGACACACACACTGCACAAACCCTGCCCGGCTCTGCACCTCAGCAGCTCCGCACGCCCCGGTCACCCCTCGGTGCTGCTGCCAGGGCGGACCCCAGCAGTCCCCTGCTATAAACATCACACCGATGCTGAATCTCCACACCTGGACTGGAATGTTCGACCACGCAGCACATGTCCACGGTGTCTGCATGACCTCCACGAGGTGTTGGACTTTGCTGCTAATACCCTCCATCCTCAGCCCTTTCCCAGCAAGACACAATATTTTGGTCAAAATATACCAGGGTTGCTTTGGCATCCCCTCCATCTCCCTGGCACCCTGCTCTCCTGTACCTTCTGAACAGCCTATAAACCAAGATCCTTCTTAAAGTGTCAAACAAATTACACTGGAAAAGTCATGAATGATTCCAGTGAAGTGTGTCTGGCGGGGGAAAAATACCACCATTTTTTTTCTGAGAACAGCAGCTGTTATTTGCATCCTAAAGGAACAAGCGACCCTTCTGCACATTTTGGAAATGCAGAATTGGGACTTTTAGATACTATCCTTCACCTCATGAAACTAAATGAAATTTAATTTCATGCTGAATAAGGTAGCTAAACACAGACCATATTTTAAAGCACAGCAGCACCCACAGAAAAAAACCCCAAACACAAAAACCCCTTAAACCAAAGACTTATTTCTTGTCCAGAATATCACTTTACTGCTGACTCAGGGCAGAAACATCAAGCTATTCTTAACTGGCCTGGTCACAGTCATTTTCTTCAACAGCAAAGCGGAATTTAAGTTTCTGGATGCTCAGCAACTGCAGCTCACAGCATTTCTAGTATTTTGCAAGCAAAGCCACAGGATTCCCATTGCACAGTGTCCTGACAAGAGGCCTGATGGTGCAAGAGCTGCCTGACATGCAAACCAGGCATGGTGTAGGCAAACCAACACAGTGTCCAAGTATCCACAGTGTGAATCCCCTCTATGCTTGTGGTTGCTTTATTTCTTTGATAAATGATGGTCCCCACCCTCCTTAGATTAACCTCTTCATCATCCCTTCCTCCTCGGCCTCCACTCGCAGGGGAGACCCCAGCCTGCAGCTCTCATGCACTCAGGGGATGCAGCGCTGATTTTTAGCAACCATTCTCTCTCTCCAGCTCTTGTTTCACAGATGAGCAGCAGCTTTGAATGCTTATCTTCCCTTCAGACACTTAATTGCTTGATGTATTGAGAAACTACCTCTTAAAATTATTCCTCAGCTCCGTATCAGTAGATCCCCATCTCTCAGCATCAAAACCCGTCATGCACAATCAAGCTAAAGGAATCTTTATTTGTGGCATCACAAGGAAAGAATTAAGAGCCCTATAAATTAAGAAAACTGCTCGTATTTGCAGCAAGTTTGGAATGGTTGGTACTTTCTGTCTCAGCCTTTCTTCTTCAGAGCTAAACCCACTTTTTCCAGACCTGCCTGCTACTAATTTTTCACCAGTACCTCAAGTGAGGAAATTACTCTGTTCTTTCTCAAAAGTCTAGTCTTATTACAGGTTCTGTACCTAGCAGCATGAAAAAAGAAAATAACCTTTAGTGTGGTTTTGAAATCAGTGCAAATGCAGTTAATATTTAAGTAAGAAAGCCTCATTAAGTAAATCTTCATGTCTAGAAATACAACCTGTTGTTATTCTCCTTTTCCAATCCCCCTCCCTACCTCCCCTCTAAGCTAGCAAAGCCAGCTAGAATGATCAGAATGATGGTGCGCACCAGTTGGTGTTTGGTGCACAAAATAGCCCCTCCACTCCCAAACCACTCCATTCCTGAGGGCTGAGATAAGATTCTGGGTAAGATTCAGGTATCTGCTTAGCACCAATCTCAAGGTCAAATTTTCTTTTAAGATCCACTTCCTGCAGACAACGATGAGTTCACTCTACCAAAGGTAACTCGAAATCAATCATCTTCACTACACAGAGAAATAGAGGGGTGTCAAGTGAAAAACAGGAATGGAGCCCCCTTGGAGAGAATCACAGCCACTGCTGAAATATTAATGAAGCTCTTTATTTGAGAGAGTCTAAAAAGGACTTTGAATAATGCATTGCAAGCAACGGTACATCAGCACTGGCTTTTTTATCCGAGAGGCAGCTGGCATTTTAAAAATAGACAACTTTCAACTTGATGGGGGTAGCTCACCAGCAGAGGAAATTATCCAGAAATGCACCATCATTTAAGAGAACAAAGCAGACAAACAAGCAGAGCACAAAGGAAGTTCATTAGTACAAATGCTCTGAAGCAGTCCTCTCTCAGCACAGACCTGCCCACCATAAGCTCAACTTCACTATTGTTGGGTGTCTCAACATATTCTGTTCCTTAATGTCACCAGGAAAGTCTCTTTAAGCTACTCCACAACAGGCATGGCCTGGCAAAGATCTAATGATTTGCACTTGTAAACAAAAGAGATGCTCTGTCCCACCCAGGCAGCTCATGAATTTCTGAAACTTCTATTTAAAAATGGGATTATTAGTGATACTGGCTTTTAATTCAATAGAAGAAAAGGAAGTGGGAGAAAATGGAATTTTGATAGGAATGGAAAGTAAGACCCTTGAAGCTTGCTCTCCTGCGCAGCTGATGGGACATGTGGAACCCCTTGGCTTCAGGATTGCACTGAAGGCCCCAGTCCCATTGCACAAACACCTTCAGCACATGGAACAGACACATGGGCTGCAGCCAGTGAAGTGCTTGGCTCATTGGGGGGTGTTCACACATGTGACTGATGGACAAAGATGTTGCTGTAGCTGGCTTTTTGACAATTCCTCCAGAAGGTGATGTAAGTTCTTCCAGCCAGACATGTTTTCTAAGTATCCCTGACGTGTACTCTCTTTTCCTGCACAAAAAGCTTTAAAAGAAAGTCACACAGGCATATCTAAAGGTGTGGGGCTGGATTCAAGGCACAGGTGCCCTTGCAGTGACAATGCTCAAGTGAGGTTGAGCATTGAGGTTGAGGTACAATGCCATTGGTACCATTGATTTGCTGGTGAAAACACTGTGAATCTTGATGTCACCAGGAGGCACATCATGACAAAACTGCTTGGGAAAGGGACTGATAGGAATTCTGTATCCACACAACTGAAAATTTCCCTCCCTGCCCTCAGTGCCACACTGCCTTTCCTCCCACCAACCCCTTGCTTCTGCTACAGAGACTAACCTGCAGATAAAGGGGTTTTATGCCACTATGGTAAGTTGAAAAGAAGCACAGGGATGTCTTCCCCTACCCATTTCCCAGGGTTCTTCTATCCCAACACAACCCCTGAGATGTGCTGATCTCACAAATTCTGCTCCCACACCATTTCCCCCTTTTCCTCCCCCCACCAAGGAGTGGGGTCAGTGGGGCAGCAGCTCCTCACCCTGAGGCACAGGGAGCCAAAGGAGGAGCAGAGAGGGGCATGAATAGGCCCCACAGTGAAGCACCAGACTCAGTGATACAGAAGTGAAATGTCCCAGAAAGCAAGTGAACAGGGCCATAAAACAGAGTGCCCTGCCAGCCTTATCTCCTCTTTACCTTCCTGATTTATTCTGCATAGCCACTTACTTATTTCACTGGCCAACAACTGACTGGTTGGTTGCCTCAATTACCTGTTTCCCTTTGCCCTTCTCCATTAACTTCTGCTTTCCTTCTCCATACATCTCCCTTCTCTCTGTTAGCCCACCCTTTCTGCTTGAGCATCTTTGCCTGCACAACCAAATTCAGTCACTTGTTGGTGTCCACATTTCACACAGCTAGAAACAGGCAGCCATCAGCACCAACACCCACTCTCACTCCTGGCAGGTGAAGCTGCCTGAAGGAAGAAAAGCCCAAAGGAAAGACAGAAGGATTTCCTACCCCAAAGGCATCACATAAGATGGCCTGAGAGAAACTCTGAAAACGGCATCAGGGGTTGAGGAGCAGGGATCCCCAATGCAGCCTTGCTCCCACCCTGCACTGGGGGTAAGCAAAGGGCTGCTGCCCCACCAGAGCCACCTGGCACCCTGAGACAGCAGCATTCACTCCTGCTGCTGGAGGAGAACACAGGAGCACATGAGGCAGCCCTGGGCTCGACTTGTTTGTTTTCAAAATCAGCTTTGCCTTGCCTGGGCACAGGGGAGACACTTGGACTCCACAAACACCACAGTGTGAGCTACACCACAGGCAGCCTGCCCTCACCACCACCTCTGGGGAATACCTGGGTGGTGCTGCCAATAATCAGACAGCCAGTGAGAGTTCATCTGTGCACAGGGAGACTGTGCTGTCCAGGGGGTTAGTTGTGAATGAGATGACAGGAGAGGCAGCAGCATGCACAGAAATGTCAGGAGTGCAGCCCAGTTTGCACTCCTGACATCTCTGTGAGTGCTGCTGCCTCATCTGATGCCATTATCCCCTGTGTCAGCACGCAATGCACCAAGCTGTATGCTTTTGCACCTCACTTCACACTTTTATTTTCCATTTTTTCCCCTCTCTTCAAGCCTTCCCCTCCCTTTTTAAATGTAATGCTCCCTTTTTTTTTTTTTTTTTTTTTTTCCTCTTCTTTTCTCTGCCCCGTGCTGAATGTAGGAAAAAAAATCAAACTGGCACACCTGAAGGGTGGAGCAGGAGGGTGTGCAGGGTGTGCAATGCTGCCCAGGGCACAGGTGCTGATGAGGGCAGGGCAGTTGGCCACACTGCATGCACAGTAAATAACTGCAGCCTCATTGGTAGAGCATTACAAATCCCAGATACAGCTGGCACAGGATGGATTTGGTGTGGTTGTGCTACTCAGCACTGGTATAAACCCTCCATGCCCTAAAGCTGGATCCCCTGCTACTGCAGTGCAGCTGCCCCCTCTCTTGTTTTAGCAGTTCCCAAGAGGCAGATCCCTCCCAAAATGCTGAACAAGGACAAAAGCACAGGGAAAACAGCCTGCAGTGAGGGCTTGGATCCCCAGACTGTACCACAGCCTAAAAGTCCCAGCATCTGGACTTCTGACAAGCTAAGCAGAGTTTCAAATAGAGGGAGCCCTCAAAGGGGAAGGCAAGTTTTTCTAAACCATCCCAAAAACATGTGGTGAACCTTTAAACTGGGGGGTGGAGTGAGGGAATAACAAAAAGGGAGAGAGATGATTTCATCAGTTTTTTAAAAAAAGGAAAAGGAGAAGTGCAAGAGTGCATGGTGCTTAGGATGAGGCATACCCTGTGGAGCAGATCATAAAATCAGAGAGAACCTGCTGGTTAGCCAAAGAGAAGTATTAAAAATGGGATAACTGTTTCTGCTAGAAGCATCAGAAGCAGAATGAACTCTGAACTTTGGGATGTTCTGAACTACATCCAGGATGTTCAATATTATTCCTGTTAGTATTTAGGTTAGATCTATACACCAATACCATTTTATCATGAAGTGTTTCAAGACAAACTGTTCACCACTTGTCTTCTACTCCTAAAGCTGGAAGCCTCAGAAGTGCAACCCAGGTGTGCTGCAGAAACACTGGCAGGTGTGTCAGGAGCAAAGAGATGTAAAACTGCAGTAGTGTGATATTGGTGAGCAACTATTCTCTTCATAAAGAGAGTTTAAAACAAACAGTGCTAGAGCTTTTCTTTGTTCAAATACCTACATCATCAGATTAAGTTACCTAAATTCTTCCAGCTTTTCTATATGAATCATCTTTCACATGCTTGCTGTAACAGAAAGCATGGTAAAATCTTCTGTCTTTACAGGCCTCCTCACCTTCTCTGACCAATCTGAAATAAGTAATGGGAAAATCCACATCTTCCTACAACAGGAACCAAGTACAAACACTTACATTTTACAGTCATTCTGTGATTTTCTTGCCAGTTTCAAGTCAGGTAAAAAATTCATGGTTCATTGTAAGAGTGAGTCAGAGACAAGGCCAGCAATGGATAGATAATGTTATGACAAGGATATTCTCCTTCCTAAGGAGGGAATGAACTTCCTTTTCCTCTAGCAGTGGAAACTCATATAAAAGGAACCTGCCAATTTCTATCTGTCTGCAAGACTGATTCATGAAGTCAAAGTATCCTGATAAAGATCTTTTTGCCTGTGTGATATACACACAGATCTTTGAAAAGGAGAGAAAGGTTCCACATTTAAACTCTGGTGTGAAGTTTTGGGAGGAAGGTGGCAGTTAACTTTGGAATCTCTGTAAGTTTTACAGCCCTTACATCATTTCTTAGGTAACTTGTCATGCCCATCAAGAAGAAATTTCGTATATAACAGCCTGTGTATGAGCAGCAGCCAAAGCAGTCTATGGAATAATAGGGGAAGCAACTTCCTCACCATCCAGCTCCTGATCTCCCCACTAGAACAAGGGGGCAAAGAGCAGGTTCCTCCTGCTATAGAGAGACCTGACCTGGACCAAAGCCATTTGTTAGTGGCTTTCCACCCCCTCCTTTCTCATCAAGCCACTAACAAATTAATAAGCTATTTCTCAAGAGCAGAGCTTAAGGAAGGAAGTGCAAGGGAGAATCATTAATTACTTTGATCCCTTCAGCAGCTTAGGTACAAAAGCAGGTGCTGCCTCCTTTGCAGTTCTCCAGGAGGAATGCCATGGGACTGCACTCCAGAGCTAACAGGGAACAGGAGAATCAGAGAATACCCATCCATCAATGGTAAATGCATTTGACTGTTCTGCACAGCCATGTATTATTCCATGTTTCCTGGAGAAAGTGGGGATAAACTTCTTTCCTTCCCTTGAAAGACCAGCAATGTGTTTCTAGTCCTGTCTCCAAATCAAGGTTGTTGGTGAAAAAGCTTTTAAGTGAATACAGAATCTGGCTTTACCCTAGACCCAAGCAAGTTTGTGTACATGGGCCGGGGGAGAGGAGGAATTTTCACCACCTTACTTGGTTTCCTCTTCTCTCCCAGGGCATTTTAGAGGCATTCCTTATGGATTTTTTTCCTGACACATTGCCAGCGTTTTCTGCTTATGCTCAAAAGGCACACATCAAGACAGCAGGAGCCATGGTCAACACAGCAATGTAGCACCAGGAAAGTGCAAAATTCATAAGGCAAGTTGTGAGACAAATCCTTGCAGGCCAGGCTGACAAGAAGGGTCTTCCCCTTGCTCAGCTGTCCAAGGATAAGGGTATATCCTGACAGGATTGCCTTAGGTTATCTTCCTAAGATCTTCCACATCATTCTCCGGGCAGGTGTAAAGTGTTTTATGTACTACAGGTTATTATCCTGCTGGTGAGAATAGAAGTCAGAGGGTGATGAGGCACTGGAAGAGTTCACCCAGGGAAACTGTGGCTGCCCCAGTCCTGAAAGAGTTCAAGGCCAGGCTGGGTGGAATTTTGAGCAACCTGGTCTAGCAGGTGGCATCCCTGCCCTTAGAGGGGATTGGAACCAGAGGATTTCAGGTTCCTTCCAACCTGAACCATTCTGTGATTCTATGATTGCCTCATCCCAGGACTGACACAAGCTCTATTTGCCTTATACTAAGCAAGGACTGCTTAGCCTCTGCCCAGGCAGGGGAAGGAAGAGGATTTAAATGTCAGAACCAAATGAAATGTTATCTTCTAAACTGAAAGCTTCTAGGACAGCAACAACAACAAAAAAGAAAAAGAACAAAAGAAAAAGAACAAAAGAAAAAGAAACCACACAAAGTAATGAATTTCCCATGACTGTCTGATAATGAATTTTTCAGTAAGAAGTTTCTCACATTTTTATTCATGTTGTGTCTTAGTGTCAAGAGAAGACAGGTACTAATATATACTCTAAGAATCCTCTGAAAGGCTTGATGTGCCAAATCTTAATCACATGGCCGTGTCTAGGATCTCTTGGCCTTCTCCTGCTGGCACCTGGACAAACATCCAGTATAATACAGTACACAAGACAAAGGTGGCTGTGGCTAAGGTGGCTTGGCCACCTTAGAGGAATCAAAGTTTGGCCTCCACAGGCTGTGTTTAAGATCACAGCTTTCTTCATTCATGCCTTTTGCCTGCCCCCTTGGAGATGTGCCCAGGCTACAGATGAAAAGCAGGTCGAAGCACAGGGGACTCTGCCAGCCCTGTGTTAGGGAGAAACTTTCCCAGAACATGAGCTCTGCAAGGCAGCCACACTCTGACACGTCCCTCTCTCCTCTCTGGCTTTTTGCCTATCATGGCACCCAAGTGTTTTAGTGCCAGAGCAAGATAGAGGGGGAAATACTGGTCAAACTATCTATGATTAATCCTGGTTTTCTTCCTTCAGTTTTGCATTAGTTACTCCATTTTCGGGATATCCCATGGTAGAGCACACATGGAAGCAAGATTGTATCATGGACCTGGCTGCCCTTTTCTGTGTATTTTCTCACACAGTACTTTGATTACAGGATAAACAAAAAAACCCTAACAAAACAGCAAAAAAAAAAAAACAAAAAAAAACAAAAAGAAAACTAGTAAGCACAGTGATTTTATTTAAGAAGAGGTATAATGCCAATATTATTTATCTAGCCCAACATGAACTTGATTTTCGCATAGGCCAAGACTTGGAATAGAGAACACCAAAAATCAGAGCTCTGCAGTTCCAGTGCCAGCTGTGCTTCCTCCTGGGAAGCATTCATGATGCAATCCAAAACACATATGTAGATAACACTGGCTCCTACCCCTGTGATCCTTCCTGTCCTTGCTAGCATGGGCCATCTGTTACTGCTTAGCAGGCAGCCCCACTAGACACTTGATTGGTACGACTTGCATGAAAAGTATGAAATAAACTGCCAGGAAAAATGGCATTAAGAAGTCTTTCCTAAGCAATTTACCATTTGAAAAGTGTAATTTAAACTGCACCACATAAGGTGATAAAAGAAAACAAAGCATGAACTAAGCCACAGAGCAATCTCTGTCCCTACATGATACCCACTCAGGGGGAAGGAGAAGTGGGAAACAGAAATCATGCTGTGGCTAACCTGAAAATTCTCTCTGCCTAAAAGCAGCATGGTCCAGGAATGCCAGAGAAATTAATTACCTTCTGCTGGGTCCCTGCTGAGCCCTTTGCCCTCTTGTTCACCAAGCCATAGGAGAGGATAAGAACAAAACAGTGACTGCCCTAAGCCATTCTGCTCTGCTCTCAGCCTGACCAGCTGGGCAATAGCCATTACAAGGGATTTTAGATAGAACTGCACAGAAGAAAACCAGCCTGTCACTCACCCACTCAGATTCAAGATGCATGCTAGGATGAATGATCACATCTTTCCATGAGCTGTCACCGCCTACACCCACCAAACACCAAAATACACCTTAATCCAGCCTAGTGAAAAGCCTTAATTTAACTCTGACACAAAACCAAGAGCAACCAGCATTAATTCCTTCCAGAAGGGTCTCGCTGGCGTGTGGGAGAAAGCACAAGCTACAGAATAGGCTCTCAGCATGAACAAACTCCTTTCTACTTGAAGAAATCCCCAAATTAAAAGTTTCCTCCAAGCAGTAAGTTACCTGATATCCTTTTCCTTGTAACATGTGCTAGCCTTAAATGACAGCTTGGGAAGCCCCCACTGTCCTTCCCAGCACAGCCTCTGCCCCAGCAGGCACTAGTGCTCTCTTCCTGTGCTAAAGCAGAGTCCTGAGAGCTGCCTCCCCACACAGAGTGTTCTTTTTAGTTACCTGATTACAATTTATCAAACAAAACTGCTAATAACTCTTTGCAGCTGTCATAATATCCACTGCATGAGTAAACTAGAGAGAAACCCTTCTTGAGCTAAGAAGTCAGTCCAGTTCCTAGAAGCACTCGACAATCCCACTCACAAAACCTGGCAGAATCCACAAAAGACAAAATTCTGCATCCTGGTCTTTAACCAGAACTCCACATTAGCAAAATCTTCCTCTGTGTCTTCATGTCCACAGCAGGGTGTAAAAGTAAGCAAACCACCTTGTTCTGGAGGTCACCACTTAAACCTGATCCTGCTTGCCACACTTGGAAAATACCATGGAGATAACAGATCGCTGGCACTCAGCACAAAGAGGATGAGGACATTCTTAAGCAGGTACACTAAGTCTCCTCTCCATGGGGAAGTGTGTCAACATGCTTGTGCCAAAGTCAAATGATCTTCCAAAATAAAGGTGGATATCCATCTGCAGAAATGTGCAGAAAAACTATCCCCCCTATGCCCTGCATGACAGGATTTTTTTTCCCCCACAAAAGGGTTTGCCTGATCTGTGAAGTCAGGAAAGCTGCGTGGATCACTCCCAGATGTGGAAGCCCACTCACCTTGGGGCTTGCTCTCATGCACCAGCATCTCCACTCCCTTTCCCAAGACATTGGGCAGCCTGAAAGGTTTTTCAGAGCATTCTCTATGCAGCTTCAGAATAAAGAAGCATCATGGTGTATCAATTTCATAGCTCAGGTACAGCCAGCTGCTCCATCATAATCTGTCTTCACAAGCAGTATTCATTAGACTTCTCAAAAGCATTCCCATACTCTACAAGCAACATCAGGTAACCCTAATTTGTATTTCAGCTAGCTACTCCTGCAATTGAAGTAAGATGTCAAAGTGAAAGCTACAACATAATAATTATTACAGTTAGGAACTTAAAATAACTAATTCACAGCTGTGCCACATCTTAGACATATTGCCTGACTTGCACCAGTGGCTGTCTTATCAAATGGACATGCCAACTATTATTTTTTAAGGACTACCACTGGTAAATAAATCCAAAGGTTTAGTGTTGCCATGAGTAATTACACAATGCTTCTTAAGAACAGAGAAAATATAACATACAGCTATCAATGTTGTAAAAAAATCCCATCTTATCAACATACAGGGTGCAGCCAGGGTCCAGTTTTTTCTGAGTTTAATCCAAACAACATGTATTCTGCCATGGCCTCTGATGCCAGCCATAGTGTTCAGCATTTATTCATCCACCAGCTGACTCACATGGTCTTGCACTACACCATCTCATCAACACAGAGGTGTCTTTTGCTCTTGTAGTCTTTTAGTTTAGGCTTTGTTTTCATATAAGCTGCAAAATCTTAAACATAATTTTACTTCTTTTAGGGTCCACCTAAGCTCCAGTGGGACCACTGCACCAGAGGATCACATATCTTCTTGTAAAATGATGTTGTGCTGCAAAATCATGGGGTAACCAAAGCAAGTCTAGAGAGCAGAGGCAGAATTTAACTTGAAAGAGGAAGGGGAGGAAAGTTTATCCTGTTGAGATATCCAGCACATGAATGAATGATAAACCCTCCCAACCACATGTCTATAGGAATCCTGTGGAATCCAAGCCAGAGTAACTGTCTGTTTCACTGGACATGAATATTAAGCACAGGTGGATTTCAAAAACCATTGCCTGACTGTGTAAGACAGTTTGGTCATGTTGGTTTCCCACTGAATTTAAGCAGAGCAAGATGATGTTCTAAGACGTTTTACACCTTTCATATGGACCAAGCTGAGTCCACCCACATGCACCCATCAACCAGGGCTGATGTAATTCTTCTTAAAATGTCTTTTTATTCCATATTCTTCTGCTTCCCAGTATTGCACTAACATATGATGTAGAGCAAATATGTTTTCAAAAGGGAAATTTTAGTGCCACACAGACTTGGGCTTGGGGCACAACTGATAAGCTGGTTAATGGTACTAGAAGAAAAACTGGGTAATTGTCTGCTCCTCACTGATGAGGTGGCTCTTATTCTTATATCATTAATAACTTGATTGACTGCCTAAGAGCTAAGGCTTAGCATGAAATTCTCTATATCCTTCAGATTTAGAGGTCTGCAATCTTAAATATTTTTAATATTCAATAGTGCTGGAAAAATAGGATTTAATTTTGGTCTAACACCTGCTATGACAGTGGAAATTAGGTGAAATTAAGAGAAGAAATCAACTAAGTGGTTGTAGTTCAGTTATATTCTTTATTACTTGGGGATTGCATTGCTCTAGGAAACAACCAAGCTCCTTGCTTTAATACTGGATATTCTTCATGGCACAGGGATTAATCCTGTCTGGTCCTTCAGCAATCTGAGGTCAGTGAGCAGGAGGAAAGGAACACATTAAATCTGATACTTCTGTTAAAAAATAGCTATGGCGCAGCCTGCTCAGGTTTCTGTACAACAGGGACCAGGTTTGTTTTGTGTTAAAGAGTTTTACATGCATATCATGCCAGTTCACAGAAACTGAGGCAACTTTTCCATATCATTCTGATCAATTCCATGAGCTGAAAATTCCCTTTACCACAGACAAACCTATTTTGAGTACAACCACCTTGTCACAAAGCAACTAGCTGTTGCTTACAAAACACAAAAAGTCCTGGGAGTGGGAGGTTTTATTTTTGTTGCTGGTTTCAGTTGAAAATTACACAAGGGCTGGATGAAATACTGTTTATTACCACAGTGGCTGGTCCAGCACATCTCCTGCCGTTTGTAATTTCACCAGCTGGTGAGCACAGAGGGAGAACCCACCCCACACCTGCCTGGCAGTGCTCCCATGCTGGCCGGGAGGCTGCTGGCTGTCCCTTGGCTGTGGCAGGGACCACCTTGGATGGGACAAGGACCAATGGCCCTGTCCTGCATGTCTCTCTGGTGAGAATGCCAGTAAACACAGCTGAGGGTGGGTGAAGTCAGCGCTGAGCAGGGCACAGAGGGCACTGAGCTGCCCTTTCCACGCTGGGAGGATGCCCAGTGAAAGCCTGGCTTTGAACTTGGAGACCAGTAGGGAAAGGTTTAAAAAGGAGTGGTTTTTTTCCATAAGGAGCTATTTATCTACAAGGCCATGGGCAAAAACAGCAGTTGCCCCATCCTGCCAGTGAGAGTTTTGCACGAGTGCCCTGAAAGCTGCACAGACATCCTGCACATATTCAGTAAATGCAGCAAGGTCATGCTGCCTCCTAGGAAGGCTGTTATGTGTCCCCAGTCCTACCTGCCATGACAGAAATAAACCTGTAAGGTCATCTCCGTGAAGAACATTTGTTTTTCTTTTTAAATGGTGTGGCCTTCTGTTGGAAAATCCTAATTCAATCCCTTTGCATCAGCTCCTGTTTTCTGAGAACAGGAAGCAAGGAATATACCAAGGTTTAGCTTGTATGCTCCAGGAAATAATCGGGAAACACTCTGAAAGTCAGCTCTGACATCCTGAGATCCTGGTTCTTTCTTCAGGAGGTTTTAGATCACACTTGCATAGAAGAAACCCAAAACTCTGAAGACTGCAGGTGATGCACAGATGGCCTATAGGTTATTCTGGGACAAGAGAGATCAATTTAAGCCTAAATTAGATTATTTGACCCACACGATTTAACTCAGTAGTTTTCCTGAAGTATATTGGAAAGAGGAACTCAGTTCCAGGTAACACTCAAGCTGACCTCAACATTTACAAGCAACTGCACACTGGACCAGCTTTAACTGACTCAAAGATTCAGCAATACAATAAAGGAGCTCGAGCATATCATCAATGACCTGAAAACAGAGGAAATTTGAGAAAAAAAAAATCTCAAATACATGCTATAATATCAGCTGCTGGTTTCCTCTAAGACATTATTTTGCAGGTAAATTGAATGATGCTCTGTCTGCAATCAGTGCACACCACAGAGCAATAAATGCTACATCCAGCACAGGGCAGCTGCACCAGTAGCAGCTGAAAATTCAGTTCAGAAAATGAATCCAGCCAAAAGATGCAGCCATCAGGGAGAGCATCAGGGTACTGAGGGTAACCTATCTGTATTTGTTTCCTTTCTTTGTTTTCAAAGGGAAACAGACATGCACTTAATTATATTCCCATTCCAAGCCTAATTAGAGCCAGTTAAGTACTATTCAAGTGAAACAGGAGGATTGTGTTTCTATCTGTTCTTCTGTCAATGCATACCTGGAAATGTCTTCTCTTCTACCTTAAGCTACTCTTCCAAGAATGAAAGGCACAACCTGTGTGGCACATTTCTGGTGTGTTGACTGTCTTTTGATGCAGTGGTGGCCACAGCAAGTTGTAATAAGAATATTTTGGGCAGGAGACTATTAGGGAAGACAACAAAAATCATGGGTTCTGCATTGCAGGAAATCTGCAGCAATCCTCCATCTCAAATAGCTTTTGGAATTGACTTGGACATGTTTCCATGATCTGTTTACAATGTTCTCCACCTTTTCTTTGGTTGAGGTCACAGCAGAGTATCTGAACAGTCCAAGCAACCTGCCATGCACCTTTGTATTATCTTCAAGCATGGACAAAAATCCCAGTCCAGGTGTATATCCTTGCAGGCTCATGGGCCTACAGACCCCAGGTCCCCATCTCTGCCAGACTTTCACCTGTGGTTGGGCTCCAAGCCCCAGACACAACTTCGAAGCCTTGGTACTGCCCAGTTGGACTGATGCAACACATGCCTTGACACAACCTGTGATGCCAGAAATTGGTCTCAGTTTCAAGTCCAGATAATAATGAAAAAAAATTTCATGCTACCTGGCATGTGCAGGAAGTTCTCATTTCTTTGAAAACTTTATTTTTTTTAGAATTTCCCAAGTATTTCCCAAATCACTAAGTTTTTATCATTGAGAAGACACCTCCATTAAAAATGTCAGGTTTTGATATAGCTCCCATTTACTTTGAGAAACGTACAAAATGAACAAATTTTCATAATCTTTTGCCAAAAAATGCTAAAAGGAATTCTCCAAATGCTTTAAAGTTTTTTTCCAGATGGAGGCCAACCCATGAGAAACTCCATCCAAACAATAAATGTTTTTAAAACTTATCAAATGACCAAATCAGCATGGCCTGGCTGAATCCTCAGTTGCAGAAGATGTACTCAGGTCCTTACAGTAAGAGTTTCTCATGTGCTGAGTTGCAGGCATGCTTTGCTGGTGGCATTCAGTGCAATTTGCTGCTCCTGTGTACTGCATTCTCTGAAGCAGTGCCTGTAATCCAGTCAGGAACAAGATCCTGAGGAACTTGTCAGCTTCACTGGTAGCTTCAATCCTGTGGCAGCAGCAGGTCTGAGCTGATCATTTCTGTTCAGAGGCATTAAGGCACTGAGTGGTTATGTGGGTCAGATAGCAGGGGCCTCCTTCTCTTCCCAGTTTTAGGGAAATGTAAGTGCTCCTCTTCCTGTGATATTTACAGGGTTTCACTCTCTTTTCTCCTCTCCTACTTCTCTGCAGCACCTTAGAAGCATGCCAAGCTTTTCCTTAGGTCTGCTCCCAAGATCCAGAGGCTTCTGCAGATTAAGTCCATCACATCATTATTCACCCCATCACCCCATTCTCCTAGCAATTAAACTCTTTAAAAAGACCCTTTTTGAATATAATAACAACAAAAAAATAACATTTCAGTTTGATCCATCCAAATCCACATTCAGCCCAAATCAAATCCAACCTTTCCTCAAAGCCCTCAGCAAATATATCCCAATAATAAATGATGGCAAGACAAAATTCCAACCTTCTGCTCAGCCCAGGCTGTTGGTTCATGTGGTGAGTCCTGCCTGGCTTTTGGGAGAGGGTCACTGCCAGCAATACACAGCCACAAACTGAACTCACTACAGCAATTCAGGGAGATGGGAAAAGCAAGAAACAGAGAGGGAAGGGGGGCTGCTTGCTTCTTTCAAGGATTTTAGTACTGTCCCCAGAAACACAGAGATGAAAAAAGCACATCTGGAAAACATCTCGCAAAACACTAGGTGGAAATGACAGCAAAATTAGTATTAACAACATTAACTTCCACTCCTTTATTCCAGCTCCTAAAAATCCTGTGTCCTCCTCCCGGAGCTCAAAGAACCAGCTCAGCTGTGAAGTAATGATAATCCAGCAAGACACAAGTGTGCCATGCTTCAGCAAGGGAAATTCAAATGCTTCCCTCTCCTAACCCAGAACTGTTACAGAGACAGAACATTTCAGCCATCTGCCCACCACTGTGAGAGAGAGCTGAGATGGAGCCTGCTCTGCCCGTGTGAAGGATCTCTTCTCTGAGAGATTATTGAATGCTAATTAATAGACAGGAGCCTAAAGGAGTAACGTTATGCAAGTAAAAATGGCTGTACAATATCTGTCACCTGCTCCCCACAGTCACTTCTGGAGTCCTGCATTTTATTCTGAGGATTCAGTCGCCGAGGTTTGCAGGGCACTGAGATCAACAGGGCTGAAAAGTGCAAATTTGGTGGCTGCAGAGTGGACTCAGCACTACAGCAAAGCCAGCATCTCTGTAACAAGCGTCACTGGGCTTAAACAGCATGTGAAAGATTGAAGGAGATGTTTCTGCAAGCTCACATGCACAAAGAGCCTTTCTAGATATTCATCTATTAACTCACTGGCACGTAAATTTGTAGGACAGTTGCAACAATAGAAGAAATGATGATAAAAATCCAGAGATGGAGACAACTAACGGTACCAGGTAACCTAATTTCCCTCCCTGACAGCATGGGGAATTGATAAATACTCATAGAATCAGAGATAAAATCAGATTATTGGATCCATTTTAAATTCCCTTGGTTTACCTACGATAATTGCCTCCATTTCCTTGACAAGCAAGGCTGGAATGAACCAGCATCCAAGGACTCCACTGCTGTTTTCACAGAAAAATGCTTACATGGCCTCACCAGCACCTTTCCCTAGAATTTACATTTACCCTGTTTAGGCCCCACAACAGGTTGCTCAGAGCACGAGGGAATGCTAAACAGCCAAATGTTTACTACACACACAGTGGCACTCCCCCACAGCCTCGTCCCCTTCCCTGTGAAAAACAAGGGCTCCTGCCACTGCTTGGCTATGAATGCATCCTATGCCTTCCCAAACAGAACTGAAACAACTTCCAAGTCACCCACTACCCTCCTTCACCAGTCCAAACTGACCCATTCTTGTGGAAATGTCACCATCCTCAAACTACAGAACCGTCCTGATGCAAACTCCAAGGTCAATGGTTCACACCTGCCGAGATGCATGCACAGCTCCACGAACAGAAAAGGAGCATTTAGCCAAAGGCAAAGTCGATTATTCCATTAAATGAGGTGTAAAATGCTAATTTGTACCAAACCCACACAATTTTCAGAATGTGAAAAATCCCGATCAAAGCCCCACCAAACTAAGCCAAGCTGGGTACACATCCCAAGAAGGAACTTAGAGAGCTGACTCTGGAGTTATGGTTTCAAACACCATCTAGCCTTTTCGGGTTGTTTTTTAAAATCCAGTTATTTATTTAGCCAACAGAATTCACCTTGGGCTATGCTCACTAGAGAACACCATTATCTTTAATCTTTCATGTATATGATTATGAGAACAGAACAGGAAACAACTGACTTAAGGAGGCAACTGCATGAGGTTTGTGCCTAAACCATGGAGCACTTCAAATCTGTCATGATGGGGGGACACTGTGCATTTTTTGAGGATTTCAGGTAACTACATATGAGTAATAGCACTTCTTTCTAAAAGTACAGCAATGTTGACTTTGCACTCAAATGGAACCATCAAGAGATTGAGCAATCTAAGCCACATGGGAAAGCTAAAAATTTCCCAAAATATTTCCTTTAAAACCATCTGCTAACTTATACTTTGAACGAATTAAAAGAAAAGCAATACAGGCATGGTAAGAAGTATTAAAAAGACCAGAAGCATGCAGGACCCAATGCAGAAGCACTGGAAAGAAGATCTGGGGAGAAAACCAGTTATTTCAGCAACCCAGCTGGACGCTTATAGGGGAGATGACTAATGCCACCAGTAACTCAAACGGACAGGCAAATTTAATCCCACATTATAATGCACAGCTCAGACGGCTGCATTTGAGGATGGGTCAGGAGTTGAGCCATAAATCTGTGCTCCCGAGCTGGCCGCCACACTCGCTCTTTGTCTCGGTCGTTTCCCGGAGAACAGCTTTGTGAGCCCCTGGAATGTTGGGGGAATGCCCCCTCCACCCTCCTGCCACAGCAGGAGCTGCCCGTCCCAACAGCAGAACCACCCACAAGTGACCTCCTCTTGGAATTCTGAGAAGATGGAAATGGAGGGGGCACTTCAAAGCAGACACCAAGGCTTTCCACAGCTCCAGTGCCAGAGAACCACTGTGCCCATCATCCTCCATGGGGCCATCCCCAGACCCACTGACCTCCACACCAGTGACACCACGTTCCCAGAGGAACTGGCTGGAAGAAAAGGAACTGTATGAAAACATGCAACTTTGACCCTTTTTAACATCACGGCCCTGGTGTGGCCTCACAGCCAGCAACACTTACCTGCCCCACCACTCTCCTGCCACCTGCTAACTTCCAAGGGGTCACACCAGGATGCACAGGTCTATTTTCAAAGCAATAAAAACTCAGAAAACCAAACTACCAAGTAACTATGAGTAGGTACCTTGGTTCTGATTTTGTCACATAGCCAAAGACACACCAATTTCTAAGAACCTAATGTAGTCCCCAAAACGTTTAGAAGATGCTCTTCAGGTCAGTGACCCACCTTGGAACATTATCTAAATGGAAATTCTACTTCCACGCTTTTATTACATTAACTGACAGCAAGAAAACCCAGTTCCAGCAGGACAGCACATACAAAGCACCCATTTGAGTGCTGAGTGCCTCACAGGGTCTAGGATCAGAAAGGAATCTCTTTGCTATGGTGCCTATTTGGAGCAACAGCAAGCTTTGCATGGAAAAGCTTTGCTTTTCTATTTTCCTCAGCCATATAACTTTAAGGAAAAGTGCACCCTTAAAGCTCCCCCCAAAACACATTGAGGCAGGCAGTTAATTTGGTAACAAAATACCTTTAGAAGGCTACAATGAAATATTAATTATACACGTGTTTTAAGACCAAAGGTTACTTAAGTACTAGACAAATACAAGGTACTGAGGGGTGCTTCAAGGTTTCTCTCTCCTATAAAAGATTCACTTAGAATTCTAATCCAAAATTCATCTTCTCTTAAAAACAAGACAGGCTGTATCTCGGATTTCTATGCAAGCAATTTATGATACCCAAAAGGAAAAAATAAAAATAGCTACCAGCCAAGTAGGGCTTTTATCGCCTTTTTTTAATCTACTAGTTCCAAACCAGATGCATTCAGTACAGAATTCTGATTAGGAAAAAAAAGGGCTGTTGAATTTTTATTACTACATCCCTTAAGGACCAAAAGCGGTAACCTTAGGCATTTAATGTGTTCTATGAATAACAATACCTATGAGCACACAAAAAGCTTGTTATCTCTGTTTATGGAATTTTTTTACCATGTTGATACATTTACAGAAAGAAGTTGGGAAGTGTGGTGAGGGGGAGGAGAGGAAGTTATCAAAATAACAAATTACATTAAACAAAATCTATTTGGAAAGGAACAAGCTGCACAGTATGAAATTTGAATGAACTGTGTCTCCCCATTACGGTCTTACAGCTCCCATGAAATCCATGCAGCCTCATTTGATGCCTATCCTAAAAGCCTCCTCCTATACACATCTGTCCCACAGATACAAATGCAATTCATATTTAACCCTGACAAAAAATCACTTGTTGGGGGAACATGCTGTGTACACAGATTTTTTTAGTTTTATAAACAATGTGAAACACACAGAAGTCCCTCATGATGGTTCAGAACAACTCACTGGATGCAAAGAAGCATCTTCTCCCCACTCCCTCACATCTGTAACCACCTGACCCAACAGGCAAAGGGTTGCCACCACACACCACCCTGTTTCAGGACGAGTTTCTGCCCTGTATTGTATCACAGCTCCATTCCCACAGCTAGAAAAAAAACCCCATACAAACTGCAGCTAAGCAACGCAGAGCTTTCTCCTTCAGAAATCAGCTTACAACCTCTCCAAAAAATGTGGGAAAGCCGTCAGAATAAAAATTTACAAACCAACCATTTGTGGCACTGGCATGGTTTCCTTCTGGCATTTAGATCAGTCCAAGAAATAAATTTTTAAAATAGTTCCTCCAATAGAATCCTTCCCATATTTTCAGCTCTGAGAATTCACAAGGATTCAAGTTGAATTACACTGACTCTGGAGCCAGCAGCTTCTAAGAGTACAAAAATCACCCTGGAAAATAATGGAGGGGGAGGTTGAGGGAAGTCCATGCATCATCCCTCAGTCTCCTCATGGCAATAGCTGCACCCTTGTTCCAATTTATCTTAAATGGATTCAGAGCCCAGAAAGGGGACAAAAACATGAATTAGTTTTTGTTCCTCCTTTTAGCACAGAAGAACTGATAAAGGCTTAGAATCTGCTGTCAAATGCTCTGGACCTTTACCAAATCCTTTGCTGTCTTCTCCCACTGAGGCCTGCCTGTGTGTCCCTAGGCTGGTGCCTTGAGAAACCAGATGCAACAGCAAGCATGATTCTTCATTCTCCTTTGATCATGGCTGCAGGATTCTCTGTCTCCAACCACTGATTTCCTCCTTTTCCAGGCTCAAGGAAGAGGACAAACAGAGACTCTGGTGGCCGTCGAATGTTGAGTAACCGGAACGTTAAGCAACTGGAAGAGTGGGCCATGCCCTTGGAGAAGATCAGGACACACGGGAGCCTGACCCACAGTTCAGAGGGAAAGAATTCACAGCAGAGAAAGAATTCACAGCAGAGCATCCCACCAGCACAGCCGCGTTGCTGGAGCCCAAGCCGGAGCTCGGCTGTGTTATTTACCCTGCGAGGTCCCAGCTGTCAACCTGGCCTGGCATCACCACAGCCTACGGCACAAATGCCCCCAGCCAGCTGCTTGGCTCAGCGTACAATTCTCTCTTTTTAAATGAGATTAGCGTCGGTGAAATGTGCTAGCTCAACGGGCATGCTGAGCTAAGTCCCCTGTTTGTTCGGGCTGCAGCAGATACAACCATCACTTTAAAAAAAAAAAAAAAAGATGCAATTTTAAAAGATGCATGGATTTGCCTGAGCTGCTGCAGTTGCTCACTCATCACAGGATGAAGAGGGGTTCCTTACAGATCTGCTGAGAACTGAGGACTGGAAAGGATGGATCTTGAAACTGTGGTAAGTATATAAACTTAGCCACCTACCTCCTCGAGACTAATGTGAAGGATCTACTTGCCAACAAAAAACCCAACAGATGATTCCAGCTTCCTATCCATTCCAGTCATCAGGCACATCTGCTGCCACCAAAATTATTAAAAAGAAAGGGGCGGGGGGGGGGGGATATGTTAAATAATATGGGGAGGGGGGCGGGTACGAGGGGGCCAATAACACCGAGGTACTGCCACAAGTATGGATAAGCCAAATTTGTTTTGGTTATGCTTTTATAAAAAAATGAAAGCCTATGAAGTTAAAGTTGAAGCAGCTGAAGTCCTACGTTCACTGCAAGGATGTCAAACGTTATTGCCATGAATAAGCAATTCTTTGTTTCGAATGCCTTTTTAAGCAGAAAGATGAAGATTTGAGTGGCCGTGTTTCACAGGCACTTTCCACAGCACAAAGCTACCAAACCGACAGAGCACAGCCAGCTCCCCTGGCTAGGAAGTGACAAATGCGCCTCAGCGCGCTGTACCGATGATGTGCGGAGCAGGTCTCTAACTGCACACAGCGGGGCCATTATCGTGCCTTGTCACCGTGTGCCATTAAAAGGTCTTTAACCTGCCGATCGCCGCCGCGATACGCCGCTCCTGCCGGGGATCTGCTGAGTAACAGGCCGGGGAGCTGCGAAAACCTCCAGCCCCCGGGGTCGCCTGAAAAACACGGCCGGGCTGCTCGTCAGGCAATCGCGGCAACTCAATTAATGCATCTGGGTCAGGAAAATGGTTTGCGGGAGCCCGAGCCCGGTTACGAAACGCGGGCAGCGCGGCGGGTACCGGGGGCTCGGGCAGCCCCCGCGGCGCGCCGGTACCGGGGGCTCGGGGCGGCATCCCCCGCCGGGGGACACGGACACGGCGGGCCGTGGGGACACGGTCCGGCACTGCGGACACGGTCCGGCCGGCCAGGGGGGCGGCGGGGAGGGGGCAGGCTATGGAGGCTCTCGGGGAGACCCCCGCAACTTTCCCCCGCGGGGGCTCGGGGGGATGTGCTCGCCGCGAGAGGAGGCAGAACCCATCATTTTTTTTTTTTTTTTTTTTATACATAGATAGGTGTGTAAATAAATGCGTGAGCTCCTGTAGGTGTGTGTGTGTGTGCATGCAGATGTGTATTCCGGCGGACATGCCCCGTCCCCGCTCGCCCAGCCCCGCTGCGAGCCCCCGGTGCCCCCCGCCCCGGGCGGGCAGGTGGGGGCCGGGGGGTGCCGGGCCGTGCCCAACGGTGCCTCCGTGCCCGCTCCGCGCCGCGCCGCACTCACCCAGAACACGAAGGAGTAGATGATGAGGAGGGTTTTCAGACACGTTATCACGGGTTTGGTCTCCATTCTCCTCGATGCCATAATACTGAGATCCCGGCTGCAGGCTGGGCGCGGGAGGAGGCGGAGGAGGAGGGAGGGCAGGGGGAGGGAGAAGGGAGCGGGGGGGCGGAGGGAGGTGAGCTCAGCGCCCGGCTGCCGCGGCCGGGCTCACCGCGCCTCCTGCTGCTGCCGCTGCCGCCGCTGCTGCTGCCCGGGGACCCCCGGGCCCGGCCGCCCAGGGCAGGGCACGGGGGGCTCGGGCATCATCGGCCGGCGCGGCCGCAGGGGCGGCGTTTACTGGAATATCTCGGGGGGAAGGGGGGGGGTTGTGTTTGAGGTTTTTAAATATGAGGTGAAAGACACCCCCCGGCCGCCCCCTTTTCTCGGGAAGGTGCTCGGAGGCGTTGCTTGGGCTGCTCAGGGGCTTGGGGATGGAGGCGCTGCATGGTCGGAGCTGCAGAGGGAATTGCCGGTACGGGAGAAAACATCTTTCAGTGTTCACGATTAAAATGCGTGTTCCTGCACAAGCTTCGGAGATCTGGAGACCACAGCAAGGGCAAGAAGCACAGGTTTGACGGTGCTCCGGTTACAGCCGCGCAGGCTGGCTGAGCCAGGCTGTACCTAAGAGCAAGAGCTCTGCACCGAAGCCATTTGAGGGACCGGGGCTCCTCCAGCTCTCCGCATGTGGCCGTGCCTCTTTTGCAGCTCTAGTGCAGTGTGGAGACTGTAAGAGCTGTGACCTGTGCAGGGTGCCTTACAAGAGCAGGTCATGAAGCTGGGGCGCTGCTGGAGCCTGGCCCCTAGCCTTGGCTTCATGTCAGCCTCGAATCTGAACTCTGTGCTGAAACTACTCTGGACATCGAATCCCAGCTAAAACTGATCAGAAATCTCATACTTCTGTGTCTCTGAGCCCCTCAGCTTCAGCTGGAACAGAGCTGGCTCAGGTCTGCCTGGAGAGAGCACAGAGCTCTGGGGAGAGCCTGCTTCTCCTCTCTGTCACCGCAGCCACCAGCCCCCTGGGAAATCCAGCAAGGGATGGACAGCAGGGAAAGAACCGTGCTAGTCTGGGGATGGAGAGGGAGCTGATCCTGGCAGCAAAGCAGTGTGTGGGTCTCACCAGCCTCCTCTGGGTGGGAATAAAAGCAGCTTGTGGGCCGGCTGCCTCCAGGAGAAGCGTGGCCAGAATGAGGGCACACGTGTGCCTCGGCAGCCCAAGCTGCTGCACCAAGCCCGTGGGCAGGCACAGAGGGGATGCCCACAGGGTTTTTTTTCCGTAGTTCACATTTTGGAGGAGGTTATGTGTGCAGGGGAGTGGATGCTGGAGCACTGCATGTCCCTCCTGAGTGCTGTGCCTGCACGACCCACAAGGAGGGATCTGAACTGTGACTTTAACTGCATTAACATCAAAACAAGGTCAACACTAAAGAGTGAATCTCCTCAAGCTACAAAAGTAATGTGGTTTGTGCAGCTGAGACGTATCAAAGTGATGAAACAGCCTTTGCCATTCAAGAGACAGTGTTTGAAAAACAGAGTGACAAAAACATGGTTCCTCAGGATGTGCTTTTGTAATATGCAGAAGTTTTGCCATGAAGACTGCTGCAGGGTTTTACTGGGTTTAACTTATGACTTTTAGAGCTGTTAGCCTACTGTTTCCCAAAACAATAAAGGCATCTAAAAGATGCTTGGAGAAGGAGTATTCCGCAGGAGATACTGGGGTTTTTTTAAGCAATCACCACTTTTGTGGAGAATTCAGATGACAGGTGCATAAATCTTTATTGGCTTGGCCATTAAAATGTAAATAAGTGCACTAACTGCAAAAAATTGTATTGACACTAACAACAGTTATAAATATTCACTGTACAAAAATTACACTGAGATTTTTGACAGAAAATAGCTAGGAGCTGGAGAATTCCCTTCCTTCCCCTCACACATGGGCTGTAGAAAAGATAAATGCTGCTGTCACAGCCCAGGGGCCAGCAGCCATTTATTTCAGTAGCTGTGGTTATTCTTCCCCTCCCCTTCAGGTGTTTTTAAGAAAGCATGAAACAAACTACAATATCAGTCAGAATGGATATTTTGGCAGACGCTGATTTTGACAAAGACTCACATTTTTTCCCAATAGCATGTGATTTTAGGTCACTCTGTCCCATAGTGCCTAATTTGAGATACATCCCCTGAGTCTTCTCAGAAGGATGTGTTGGGGATCTAAACTGCAGAGTGCCTGCAAAGCCTCCCCTGACAGTGCTGTTAAAGCTCACAGGATTTTGCACCAGGGAACCAGGGAGAAAACAGAGGTGCAAGAAGAAAAGTCCACATCAGGAAATACAGCTCCATTCTTCACAAATGTCAGGCCCTGGTGGTGATGATGTCCAGGGAACTGAGAAACAGAGGCTCCATGGTATCTCCACCTGAACCTACAGTCTTCTCACGAGGATGTCTTTGGAGGAATTCCGAGTTGCTTTTTGGCATACAGTCAAGGAGCATATACTTTATTGGATATAGATGCAAATTTTGGATTAAAAATGAGAATGTCTGAACAGAGCTGAACAAAAATCTGCCTGATTACAGCAAATACCGTTAAAATATGATGAGAGCACTGAGCCATCAAACATTTTAGGCTTAAATGGAATTACCGAACAATTGCTCGCCTTTATATGTGGCTTGGAAACACATCTACCTTTTAAAATTATTTTTATCATAGTTTTGCAGATTTGGGAGGGCAGATCCTCAAGTATTACTTGAACAAAATCAAAGCAAGCCTTTCTAAAGCAAAATACATTTTTGGTTCTGTAATCCATGTTTGCAAAGTCGGGAACATAATTGCTCTTCACATCTCCCCACAGAGAGAACATTCTTGTAGTTATTCAAAACAGGACATTTTTGCCTAACTGTGTCATTTGAGAAATATTTCTTTAAAACACTGGCAGTTTGCAGGGGATTCTTCTTCAGCCTGTAAGCTCCTATTTCTTCATAATGCACAGGGAATATCCTCTGTCTTAATAAGTCTGTTTGCAAAGCATCAGTCTAGAAGGGGCTCCTTCATCCCATGGCAGAGTGTTGTACCATAGAAAGTAAAAATGAGGGCTTCCATCCTTACCTGAAGTTGACCTTGGCTATTTGGCAGTTAAATAGCAACTTTCTGGGGAAAGTGGTAGAAAAACATAAAGGTCTCACACTCTTCTGCAATTATAGCAGGTGGGGAATGTGGTGCTTTGTTCTCTTCATGCCCATTCTGGCCTTTCCTGGATTTACTGTGAATGTAAAGGCAGCAACCTCTGCTATCCTTTATTGGGCATCCAGGTTTATAATCCACACTCACTTCATCCTCCCAGGGGAGCAGAGGTTTGAGGGGCTTTTTGTCCTTTTCTCATTCCCTGTCTCCATGTGGCCTGCCAGCAGCTGTCCTCAGCTGGCAGAGTCTGCCTCACTCCACTGCAGAGTAACCACCAGCTTTGTGGCAAAATGCAGGAAGCAGGAGGAAAAATAAGTGTCTGACAGTTTTGCTGCATTCCCAGTACACAGGTGAGTTCAGGCAACTCTGTACAGGTCCCACTGACACCTCTACCTCATAATTCACCTCTTAAAAAGCAAAGCTCTCCCACAGCAGCCAGTTTGTCACATGGCTGGTGGCTGCCTGCTTTTGGCAGATGCATCAGTGGGACCAAGCTGCCAGGCCCAGGCCCCAAAATGTGTCTTCTAAAGATGCCTCAGACTTTATAGGGCCCCCAAGGAAGAGATGTGGGGTTACAAAACCAGTGTCAGAGAATGATTTGCCAGAAAAGATCCTGTAAGGAGATGAATGTAGTGTTGACAAAGTCAACCAAGAAATTTCCATTTACCACAACTTGGAAATAAAGGCCCAGTTTCCTGCAGCACAGGCACAAGGGAGCAAATACAGACATCAGCTTCAGTAGTTTGGAAAGAGGTATGAGTTAGGATGAAATTCATGTTCAGCACTGGTTCAACATAAAGGGCTGATGGGATGGCTCTGCAGTGTTGAGATCATAGTGCTTACCCTGATGGGCAGCAGTACCTGTTTGCAGAGGAAGAAGCAGTAATGACAGGAAACTTTCTTAAACCTTTTAAGAAGGTCTTTAGGATGCTTTACAGGAAGTACCTCATGCTCCCTGAATTATGCTCAGTTTATGCTCTTATATTAGGCCAAAAAGAGATGTTCTTTAATCACAGAATCACAGAATTTCTAGATTGGAAGAGACCTTCAAGATCATCAAGTCCAGCCCATGCTCTAACACCTCAACTAGACCATGGCACCAAGTGCCACATCCAGTCTTTTTGTAAACACATCCAGGGATGGTGACTCTATCACTTCCCCAGGCAGGCCCTTCCAGTACTTTATCACTTTTTCTGTGGAAAACTTTTTTATCAGAAACTCTGATACAAATAAGCTTTTCATAACTCTTTGTATTTCTCAGAAAATGACTTGATTTAAAAGGGAAGTTTATAGGAAGTTTTGTAGGCAGGTACTTCTCATGGCCTGTGATGACTTTCCTGATTACACCAAAGCTTTGTGAAGTGTCCTCTTGAAGGGAGTGGAACAGAGATACATTTGTGACTAAGCATAACTACTACAACAGGATAAATGAAGATCACCAGTATTTATAGAGGGAGGGTGGAGGACTTGGAAAAGATAAGTCAGAGAACAGAAAAATGCACAAAGGGCATATGAATACACAAAGAGCAGGTCTATATTATTTCAGGAGAAGCATTATTACATCTCCAAATGATGAGAGTTTTGACACACAGCAAGAAGAACACAGCCACACAATTTTATTATCTTCATCTTTAGCAATAAAGTGACAATTAACCCTGCACATTTGCATAGTCACTCACATTGGTTTGTCACACTGTATTTTCTCTGGTTTTATTTTTCTTTTCTTTGTAGTTATGAATAACAACACCAGATTCTCTCCTGTGTGTCCCTGGAATACCTGGACATTTTCTTAAGGTCAGTAGATAATTTACAATAATCTTGGGAGGAATGAGATAATTTCTTCTTCTGGAAAGATCAATGTGAGAGTCCAAGAATCATCTATGAGGTCTCCCTCCTCCATGGCTTTCTGTTATTTACCTTCTGTCAAGAAGTGTGGTTGGGCTGCACATTAGACTGTGAACACCAAAGTGTTCAGTACTGTTTGCATTTTCCTCCTTTTCCTTTCTTGACTGTGCCATGATTTGTTTCCACTAGATTTCTCTTTTGTGTGCCCTGAAGCAAACACAGGGAGAACAGGGGATCTCAGCCTCTTCTCCAGTGCTGGCAGAAGTTACCCATTGTCATTGCTGGTCTGTGAGTGTTTGCACAAGAAATAGGGGCAGGAGAGCAAATCCAGCTTTTCTGTTCTGCAGCAATCCCCCAGTGTGACAGACACAGGCTCCTGGCTGACATGGGAGCATCTGTCTGCATATCGTGTGGTGTTTCCTGGGCTGGGTAAGACACTGGTCTGCCTGGCCACCTGCAAGGACCTGCCAGGCCCTGGACCTTGTCTCTGACAGCAACCACAGGTGGTACATGGGGGAGGACCCTGACCTCTTGCCTGGGCTGCTCCCACTCTTGTTGCCCCAGCTGCAGACCCTGGATTTTTTGTGTCAGCCATAAGAGCCCTGCAGTGAAGTGTTCACATCCGTTCAGCAGAGACCACCCCAGTTACAGGCTGGAAACAGCTCTGAGAAAACTTCATTTTCCCCTGAGGCTTGCTTTTCCTTGTATGCATCTCAGGTCTAGTTCAGAGGAGAGGAAACCATAACCTAAGTCTTGTGCAGCTATTTGAGCAGAAAGGGAATTCTGGATGCCCTCAGATTATGGACAGCAGGATGGGGAAAGCTCAGGTGTGGGACAGCTGATGGACCATGGATGACCCATCATGGACAACACGGATGCTGCTGAGGGAGGTCAAGGTGTGGAACGTGATATTGTCTTGGGTTATGGAACCAAAAATGTGTATTCTATTTCATCTGTTGAAAGCAGCTGGGGAGATGTTTTTCTTTATCTCTTGTAACTCTGGGGGGGAGGGGGTGGATGCCTTCTGATAATGGGCCAAGCTGTTCAAACCAGGTGGGGCAGTGTTCCTTATCTCTTTCACCACCCATCCTCCCTCCAGGGGGATATCTTCTGCTGATGGGCTATTAAGGCTCACCAAGGACAGGACACATTCCATCATCCCATTGTGGGATGCTCCACCCAGTGGGGGGAGCCAACCATTCCTACCTGGATAAAAACTGAGACACAGGAACACCAGGGATCTGGTTCCACTGGATTCCTGGAGGAAGACTGGACCCTTTTCTCTCAGGATCATCTCTGCTCCAACAGAACCACATCTGCTACTCCAGGAGGATTTACTTTGGACTGCTTCCAACACCCTGACCAACAGGGTGTCAGGTTGTACCTCTGACTCTGTCAGGGTTTCTAGGATTGTTGTTTGTTTGCTTGTTTGTTTGTTTAACTACTACATTTGTTAATATTCCTAGTAAAGGACTGTTATTCCTATTCCCAAACCTTTGCCTGAAAGCCCTTAATTGCAAAATTATAATTTGGAGGGGGTGAGGGGTTTACATTCTCCATTCCAAGGGAAACTCCAGCTTTCCCTGGCAGATACCTGTCTTTCAAAAGCAAGACAGATTTTCCAAGGGACACTGTGAAGAGCACCACAGAGGCTATGGGAAAACCAAGAGCTCTTTAATAAATAGCCATGCCTAAGGTAAAATTAGACCATGTACATAATGAAAGGTACACTGCATGGATTTTGATCCAATGTGTTTTCTCTCTATATGGTGTCTAGTTTTCTTTCTCCTCCTCTAAACAGTGGCTTCTCTTCTTTTCTTCAAAAGACAATTGATTTTTAAAGCTGCCATATATCTTACAACAATATGCTAGTGATGAAAAGAAAAAAAAATGACAACAAAATATTAGCACGTTTTTAGCAAATAGAATTATGCTCTGTAAAGAAATAACATCTAAAAAAAAATCCATTACAGGTATAGTGTATGACAGCAAATCTTTAAACAATGAAAGAAACGAGACTGATACTTAGAACACACCTTGTGCCCTCATCAGTGCCAGTGCAGGCAAAGTTCTTGTTTTTCAAGGACAGCCTGTTGAGTTCAGGTGTCTCTTACACGAGCACACAAAAGCTCTGGCTCCAGCTTAGAGGCCCAGCTGCTCATTGTGGGGCAGACTCCTCCCCTGTGATGCTGGGGAACGGAGCAGACATGAACTGCTCACTCAGACCCTGCTTGTTTCTTGGATGAGCTGGGAGGTGGACAAGAGCAGTTCTTCCTCCCTTGTGGAGGATTTTCTTGCTTTGTGCCCACATCCTCTCCTTCTGGAGGAGCAATCTGTTCCCTGCAGACACCCACTGCTTGTCCCTGGCAGGCTCCCTCAGCGAGCAGCCTTGTTTCCTCCACAGCCATCCAGCAATTCCCTCAGCCCTTGGGTGAGGAGCTCTGCTCCTCTAAGCAGAGGAGCAGCAAACAGCTGTGTCTCAATTTGTGTCAGGCTGCCAAGCACCACCTGCCTGACCCTTAGCACATCCTCCAACTCTTCCTGGGCTGCTTGGGCTGGGGGATGGCTTAGGTGAAGGGTGCAGGTGTCACATCTTGAACCAAAGCTTCGGGAAAGCACTGTGAGAAGCCTTGGTGGAGATGGAAGGGCTGCCCTTCTCTCTGGAGGTGCTTTTGGGCTGGGCACTCTCCTCATAATGCTGCAGCCCTGCCTGTGGCCATGCCTGTGCTCCAGGCTGCCCACCCACCCGAGATGGGCTCGGGTCAAGGAATGCAAGAGGCACACACAGCTTGTTCACAAAGCCTCCCTGGCACTGGAAACAAAGCACCATATGCTCGAGCAGCAGGAGCAAAAGGAGGAGCCCAAGGCACAGGGGGCTGAGAGCAGAAGGGCAAGGGAGGTGCACGGGGAAAGCACCAGGAGATCTTGCTTCATGTTCCCCCTCCCCCTCCTTATGGGCACTGATGGATAACTCAGAGGTCTCTCCTCTCCTCTCCTCTCCTCTCCTCTCCTCTCCTCTCCTCTCCTCTCCTCTCCTCTCCTCTCCTCTCCTCTCCTCTCCTCTCCTCTCCTCTCCTCTCCTCTCCTCTCCTCTCCTCTCCTCTCCTCTCCTCTCCTCTCCTCTCTTCATTTTCTGATATTCTGCCTCGAAGGTGCTATAACTCTATAGACATCTTCCCCTTTTTACTGCTTCTGGACACCATCACCTCCTCTTTACCTTACAGTCTCCCCTGCTGCCTTAGCTGCAGGTGAAGCCCAGGGCAGGATGAGCAGGGCAGGGGGCTGAGGTGCTGTCCCTGTGCCAGTGTCCCCAGCACAGAGCACGGCTGGCAAGCCCTGGTGCCACTGTCACTGACACCTAAGGCACAGAGGGTGCTGCATTGCTGGCCTGTCACACTGGGCCTGCTGCATCCAGGCCCACACTGGAGATACACAGATTTTTAATTAACAGGTAATCAACTAGGGCTTTTCTTTTTAAGGATGCATAGTGGAGGTGGATAAAATTTTTATTGATTTATTGCCTTTGAAATGTGTGACATCCACATTTGTCCTGAACTGCATGTATTTGTTAAAATTTCTTCTTTTCTGGACATGCCCCAGAAATATAACTGTATTAGGAACTGAGATAAATAATTTATTGACTCATTTGGACCATTTTTAATTATGTCACTTGTATTCAATACTCAATTTCATATAGCAAAAGGAGACATAAAAACAGGGTTGCACAAATCTCACCACAACAACACACTGTGGAAACAACCTCTGTTTTGATGCAGGATTTGGTATTTGGTGCCTGGATAACATTACTGACCTTCAGAGCTTTGCTGTAGTTGGTAAAGTAGCATCAAATAAAATACAAAGTTCTACATTTGCTTTCTCCTGAAGATTTTTCTGTCAAACTGGGTCAACTTCTAAGTAAAGCAGGAGATCATTTTAGTCTGTCAGCACTGCAAAACTAGCCTGGTATTTGAAAATTACTTGTGTGCTTGAAAATGATGGGGACTCTGGATTTGGCAGGCAGTATTGTTTAAAATCTAATGGTATATAATTCAAAACCTGAACCCCTCTGCTTTGCTGAGCTTACCATTATTTTAGCAAATGTTTGTTTTGGTGGGTTCTTGGGGGTTATATGAACAAATGAAAGCTCCATAATGATATTTTTTCCAATGCTGAGAATAAAAAAATAAGCAACATCCCCCCAGTTTTTAAGCAGTAGCATTTGCCACCTTTAAAAAGAAATCTTTTATAGGCATGGAAACAGATCATAAAACTGCTATGCCCAGATCTGCAGGGGAATCAAACAGATGGCAGATCCCACTGCAGTTTGGATGAAGATTTCATAGCTAGATAGGCAAGAAAATAATCAAGGTCAGTGATGAGGTGAAAACCATGCCCAGATTTTCTTCAGCAAGGAGCATGTACAGCCTTTTCACACATTTAGAGGAAATGCACCAAACCCAGAATTTTTTTCACAAGGAGAAGCAAATGCCCTTAATGTAAGACAATACAGTAACAGGGAAACAATGTGCTTGCTTAACTGTCAATTTTAAATTAAAATTAAAACTAAAACTATTTTTTCCAAATTTTTGTGTGTATGTGCCAGTATATATTTTTTAAATTTGGTTAAATCTGCAGGTGGTCATACACTGGATTGTAAATAATATTATTTGTCAATTTTGGCAACCAAAATGATTCTCAAATAATGGTTATTGTTATTCAATTAGTTCTGGGACCAACATACATGTAGAGCTCTTGGCAGATAATTTTTTTGCTCAGTGCTTCTGTCTTTTATGCCCTCACAAATGTCTGAATTGAGAAGTTATGGCTTGAAATGGAGAATTTCCTCCCTGATTTGTTGTGTTCTTTTAAAAACAAAAACCCCAAGCAATCTAGTTTGTGATATACATCAGGCTCAGCTACACAGATCTGGAGGCTGTATTTCTCTCTTGTTTATGTCGTTAGTCTGGTTTTAGTTAATTTTCATTTCCAGATGTCTCTTGTGCATGTTGGATTGTGTTTTTTTTTCTTGTGGTTAACAGGATATAAATTACCTTGATAGGACAGAGCTGTTTGCTCTGTTTTACTTGTTTAATTTCTGGATATGCTTTACTGAGCCTGATCCCTCATCATCACAAAATAGATTTTACTGGCTTAGAACATAGATTTTAACTACAGTTATTTACTGGCGTGAAATATGCTCAGCTCAGTGAAGAATCACACTTGCAGTCTGAGTGCTTGTTTCTCCTGTCATTAAAAGGGCACAAAGACCTGCTCTGGCAAGGGCTGTGTTCAGCTCTCAGAGCACTGGGGAGCACAGGGACTCCAGTGAGCCTTGCTGAAAGAATAAACCTGGGGGCTGCTGCTGTGAAGGCTGACTCCTGCTTGCTAGATTGGGATATTACCTCAGAGGAAGCAGTGCTAGGTAGCTTCATGTTTAGTATCTGCCATCTGTGAGAGCAAAGGTTTTGGTTTTACTTGTTTTCAGTGGAAGAGGTGCTGTAGGGCAGCAGCTTTAGACCTGCAATGGGGTCTCTGCCAAGCAAATCACTCCTGCACTGCACCTTCTTCTGCTGAATCACTTCTTGTCCTGAGGCTTCCCTCTGAGGGAGTAAAGGACAATGCCACTGCCCAGGCAGCTCCTCCAGTTTTTTCCCTGCAGGAGTGTCTGAGGAGGGGTGTTTGGGGTGCAGTGGTGTCTCTTGTGCCTTAGTGGACTTGAGCAGATCCCCACCACGTTTCTTCAATTAGAAGGGGATCAGGTGCCTTTGTGTGTGGCTATTGCTGGGTTATGTAAGGCACTGCAGCAATCAAATACTTCCTACTGCTTTCCCAAAGAGCTGCTGCAGGGACACTCACACCTTGCACACAGGGATCACAGGGCACCTTGTGCTTTTTGCTGGAGGCTTTGAGAACTTAAAGAGGTGAGATCCAGCAATCTTAGAAAAAGCATGGGAACTGGTGTCCCAAGAAGAAAATCTCAGTGGCAGGGAGGTCTCCAGGCTTGTTCTGTGATGCCATTTCCCCATTGGTAGCACAGGGGTAACTAACATTCAACTCCAGGCCATCAAAAAGAATAGAAATGCTTCTAAAATTTTCCAAAGCTTAAAAATATATACAGTCATTACTACTGCTTCTCTAACCAAAAAAAGGGCCCTGATTTAGGGGCCTGCTCTTTGTGGTTACCATCTCCAGACAGTCCTTGGTGTGACTGTCTTGGTTTGGAAAGACAGGTATCTGCCAGGGAAAGCTGGAGTTTCCCTTGGAATGGAGAATGTAAACCCCTCACCCCCCTCCAAATTATAATTTTGCAATTAAGGGCTTTCAGGCAAAGATTTGGGAATAGGAATAACAGTTCTTTACTAGGAATATTAACAATAAAAATGTAGTAGTAAAACAAACAAACAAATAAACGACAATCCTAGAAACCCTGACAGAGTCAGAGATACAACCTGACACCCTGTTGGTCAGGGTGTTGGAAGCAGTCCCAAAGTAAATCCTCCTGGAGTGGCAGATGTGGTTCTGTTGGAGCAGAGATGATCCTGTAGAAAAGGGCCCAGTGATGGTGAGAAGGGTCCAGTCTTCCTCCAGGAATCCAGGGAGGATGTGTTCCTACCTCTCAGTTTTTATCCAGGTAGGAATGGTTGGCTCCCCCCACTGGGTGGAGCATCTCACAATGGGGATGATAGAATATGTTGTGCCCTTAAGTGAGCCTTAATAGCCCATCAGCAGAAGATATCCCCCTGGAGGGAGGACAGGTAGTGAAAGAGATAAGGAACACTGCCCCACCTGGTTTGAACAGCTGGCCCATTATCAGAAGGCACCCGCCCCCTTCCCCCCAGAGTTACAAGAGATAAAGAAGAACATCTCCCCAGCTGCTTTCAACAGATGAAATAGAATACGCAGTTTTGGTTCCATAACCCAAGACAGGGACAAATCAACTCCTTGCAACATTTGCTTAATTTAGGAGCCAGATGCAAGTGCTTTTAGGGCACCTTCCTCCTGCTGACCAGCTCCCATGAACACACAGGTGGAGGAAAGCAGTCACAGAGCACATACCAACAACCAGCAGCACAGATGCACCCACCAACTGTTGTCACTGAGGTTACATATTAATGGCTGTTCAGACTTGCACTGACAAACACACTATTTTTGGCTCTGTGCTAGTCAGCCGAGGTCCTGAGCTCCTGCTGATCAAGGATCACGAAGGAGACGATGCAGCAAATGAGATTTGTATGCTGCAAGTCGCTCGTGCTTTGAGAGCCTGCCAAAAATAATGTTTCAGAGGGCATGTATAACACTGCCAAAATCAAGCTGATGAATGGCTGTATCATTGAATTTGGATGCAGAATGAGGGTCAAGTTCGGAACAGTCTAGCAATGGGCCATTCATGCAATCTAAGCAGGATGGGATCAGGGCATTTTGTAATCAACGCTTATTAAAGACCTGTTTTATCCCAAAGTGCAGTGGAAGGAGGGCAGAGAGAAATTAAGTCTGCAAGGTAGATGACAAGGAAAGTTTAAGGCTGTATTGTGCCAGGCTTATCTGATTCTTTGGGAGTTTCCTCTAGTTAGGCACAATAAAACAAGAAAGGAAACGCTGATAGTCTCTTCAGAAACCTGTACACATCCAGGAGTGTGTTCTGCAACACTGGTGCTCAGTCTTTTCTTCCAGTAGAATTGCTCATGGTTAATATTAATTCAAAACACGGGAATAAGAAGTCTATAGATTAAATGCTGCATGCTATTTTGCCTGAAGATGTGAGGAGTTTGAATTTAAAATATGAAGCTTAGCTCTGAAAGCATACAGCCTTGCATTTAATTTTTTTATTGAGGAATTTTATCTCCCTGGGTAACATGCAGGTGGTACAGCAAGAAGTGCATCACTTTTTCCTGTCTAGAGAAAGGTGGTGAAGAAAAGCACAGATCAGGCACAGAGAGTGTCAGGTCTTGACTGAATACCCTCCTCTCGTAGCTTTTGCTTTTCAATTCCATTTACATTTTTCTCTTTAACCAGTAGGTGCTTTCCCATTGATTTTACTTGAAAGAGCTTTTTTTTTATGACAAGTTACTTTGGACTGAAGCCAGTTTTAACTGGTTTTATACTCAAGGACCTTGTGACCAAGAAGAATATCATGTTCAGGTCCATCATGGCAACTGCTGAGAGGAAAACTGAGGGCTAACATCAGAGACAATGCTGCCTAAAATAACCACCAACCACGGTTCTGCTAATTGCTATTAGCTGATGAAAAGTGCAAAATCACTTCTAGCACACAACAACAGCACATGAAGGTGTGTTGGGAATGCCATGGACAATTCAGTTGGAGTGACTGGAGGTGTGGTGATTGTTGCTGTAACCTTCTGTGGTTTTTGTGGCCTCAGTGGTATCTCATACCTCAGCTCTGAGCTCTCGGAGTGACAACGAGCCACTCCCAATGCACTGAGAAAGGCCCAGTCCATGGTGTGGAATTATATCCAGATGGGAACCTAACAGAGAGATGACTAAGAAAGCCACTTAATGTAAATTAGTTGTTTGTGCCCAGAAATCTCATGTGAGAGAGTTCTTGATGCACATGGCTCAATGGAAGACAGATAACAGTAAAAGAATAACAAACGTGTAATTAAATAGAGTTTGCAGCTGAGGCCATCTATCCAAAATCATCTGCTCAGTATTGCCATAATACCTAGTGATGGACAAATCCACCCCATTGTATCTGGACATACTGGTTTAATAGATATTTGTCAGTTCTACATCCATGCTCAGGTTCCTAAATGACTCGTATGAGGCAAATTAAATCTCATGGCAGAATATTACATTAGAAACATTAGCCAAGCCTTATAGACCCGAATAATTGCAGAGCTATTCCAAGTCACCAGGGATGATTAATACCTATCCTTTTATTAATTTATTGCCTGCCCCTAAATTGGAGAGTTGCTCTTCAGGAAAAATGTCTCAGTTAAAATAAGAACTGAACTCCAGAAGACAGAGGACTTGGATTCAAGATAGCAAGGAGGGTAATAAGGATTGAAGAGTTGCAAGTGATGTATTAGTTTGCAGTTTGAATTTAGCTCCAGCAGAAGTCTTGCCAAGATACCCAATTCTCTTCCACGCTTATCTCTGGACAGCAGGGCTGGATGCTGTACATTTCATCCAGACAGGAGTTGGGTTTTGAACCATGTTCTAATAGTTATCAGTGTCTCCCTCTCCCAACCAACAAGTCCATCTCAGTGATCTTTAAGGTCAAAGCTAGAGTGGGGCAGTGCACATAAAGAGTTTTACTTAGCTTTACTTATCTGTATCCTTCTGCCCAGCTCCTGCTCAGGCATCTCACCCTGTGCTCCTGCTCAGGACCACAGACACCTTGATTCTGGTCAAGGACTCCACCACTTCTCAAGGGTTCCTCCTCTTCCTCAGCACCACCAGGCACCCTTCTCGTGGGTCTGGACTAGAAGTGCTGCCTGCTTTGCTCCCTGATCTCTCTGTGCTTCCTCACTCCCTCAAACACCCCCTGCCCACACAGTGAGGGTTAAACCAATTGGTACCAATTCCTGCAGCGTGGATTTGTACAAGCACTGATGAACAGCCCCTCTCCACGTTTCCCTGTGAACAAACTGTGGCCATTCAGATGTTTGCTTAAACACAAATGGATTTGAGCCTGGCCGAGCAGGATCTCTGTCTGCTTAGGCACAAATATGTGATGAGATCTTTCTCAATCCTGTTCCCAGCTAATTTCCAGCTTTATACTTAACTGATTATCTAACTGATGACTCACTGTCAGTGTCCATGATCAAGAAACACTGATTGTCTTTAGAGGGAAGTTCATTTCATTCTCCCAGGCCACACTGAGGGTGATGTTGCAAAGCTCAGAGGGTGAAGGTTTGCCTTCACAGGGGGAAGGAAGGATAGGTGGCTGTACTTTCATTAGACAAAGAGATTACATTTTAAAGGTCAGATTTCTCATCTTCAATTTCCTAGCTACAATCCAACCAGTGCTTTGAAATGCATTGCTGCTCTAGCTGTAAATAACAAAACCTAAATTTAGGCCAGTTTATGAAGCAGCACTCAACTCTATAGCTTTCATGGCAGCTCCTCTTTTGAGACCTGTAAAAGCAAATTTATCCCAAGAGGTGTTGCCTTACAACAGGTGTTAGAATCTCTTAGAATCTGAGATTGGAAGTGAACACCTTGGCAATGGTGAAAAGTGCTTTGTGTTTGGAGAGCAGCAAGTTAAATGTCTAGCCTGCATCCATTTTTTCCTGCTTCAGCTGAGCAGCAGTGCCAAAACCAGCCCAAAACACCAACAACTTGCCTGCTTTTATGAATTCAGGTTGCCCTAATTTATAGGTTTTTATGTGGATATGTATGAGCAGCCTACAGTGGGTAAATGGGGAGAAGAACTTGACCTAGAAAAACTGGAGTGTGTTTTGGGCTGGTACTGGCTTAGAGGGACATTGGCAAAGGTTGCTTAATGCAGCTGCAAAAAATGTGGCTCACAGAAAATAGAAATGTCATGTATTTGGAGGGGCCAGCTGTGCTTTATGAATAGGGGGGTGGGTAGTGCTGCTGGACAGAGTAAAGCTGTATATGCTGTATATGGATAATGTGGAAAAAGAGTTACATGGATAGACTTGCCTTTGCCATGTTAGGCAGGCTTGTCTTTGGAATGGTCTAACCTAACCAGCTCAGTGGCCTTCTTTTATAGAATTTATCAAACTGAATAACAGAGCAAACAGAAATTGAAAGCCAGCATGCTACTTAGTTTATTTACAAAGCTAATAAAAATGCAAAAAAATACAGTGATCAAATTATGTTCTCAAGTAAAAATGAATCAATAGATTAATAGCTTCAAAGTGCTTCCGTACCAAATTAACACAATAAGCAATCAAACCAAATGATGAGGCTGTCACTTTCAGTCCTTGTCACTAATGAAGTTGTGCTAAGAGAATCAGAGGAAGAGTTGTTTTCAGACCACAGTGAATTGTCTGGCATCCAACCCAAAACACTCCTTTCACTTGTCTGGGGAGCAGCACAGGTCACATTGCCTGTTTGGTCTGGACTTTGACCCTTAGCAAGCAAGAATGAGAGGTGAGCAATGTTCTTCTTTCAACATAAGTAGTGCTCAGCTATCCAGGTGTAAACAGTGATTCTTGCCATAACATTTTTTTGAAGTCCTGTGACTGTTTCAGGGAGATGAGTGTCATTACAAGTTCCCCTGTCTGTGCACACTGTGTGTGGGATAGTGGGTGCACCCTCTAGCACAGGTGGGATTGCTAAATCCTGCATGATGGCAGCTTTAGAACAGCTTTTGTCCTCAGCAGAACTTCCTGACTAACTCAGCAGCAGGCTGACATAATTTATTTTTATGAAGCTGTGAAAGGTGTTTCTCCTTGAGCTGTACACAAACATTCATTTGTAGCTGGGGGAGGAGGGTGGCAGGTGGAAGAGAGAATATACATGGACAAAGTCAGCCTGGAAGTGGAGCAATTCAGTGAGGAGCCTGCAGCTGTGTCTGGGAGCTGAGCAAGTGCACTCTGGCCTCTGCTGGACCATCCAGGAGCCAGGATAGTGCCCACTGGCCCAGGCTGGATCATACTGAATCCCTGGTGTAGATCTGCTCAGATGCCACTTGATTCACTGCTGCTGACACACAAATTAGCAGGAGGCACTGTGGAAAAATAGAGAGAACTGGAGAACATACTGCTCAACAATCCCCATGTGCACTTGGAGAGGCTGTGCTCTCTGATGACCACAGTTTTCCCTTCCTGAAACAAAACTGAACCCCAGTGACTGCAGGGGACAAGAAGGGCTGGATTTATCCTCTATAGGGCGATGCTGAGAAAAACATTTCTGGATGTTTCTGTCACTAAAATATCTCACTAGGAGAGTACAAAGGCAGATACTAGTGAGTTTATCAAAAGAAAGAGCTTTCAACCCATCAGGGAGCAACAATGTGCTGTCCAAGGAATATGAAGATAAGCTACTCTAATTTCATGCTGTGTTATTTTATTCCATAAGACAAACTATTACTTGCTTTCATAAATTTATAACGATGACCATACAAATTATGGTTTGATGTCACAGTCAGTCTCTTGGCTTAGCTAGCAGGGGAGAGGAAAAGGTAATTGCAAAATGTACAATGACAATAAAACAGTAAAGCTAGGTGGTTATGTTAGCCATTATTTCTGATATGTGAATGTTTCCACTACAGCTAATTTTCGAGAGGAAATTGGAAATTTCTTTTAAAGAAAAATCCTTCCTGGAATCCTAATAAGGGCCAGAGGAAATGGATGGTAAAGCCTCATGGCAAGCTGGGTGAGCAGCATGAATGAGCAGTAGCAGAGAAGTTTGCTGGGATGTCACCTGTTGCTTCCTGACAGCTTCAAGGAGAGGATGTCAGTGAAGGACCAGCTGTGATGAGAGCAGGTGTCAGCCTGGTGGTCCTTGCTGGGGGAGTGGTTGGAATGTTGCAGTCTTCAGATATGCAGTAAAGGAACAATGCCAGAAATCAGTTCAACAACTCCTCTGAGCAGGTCGACACCAGCAACAAAAAGAAATTTCTAGCAGATAGTGAGAGGAAAGCCCCCTCCCCCCCATCAAATCTGTGTGGGTGGCTAGCAGGAGTGCAGTGACCTGCTTCTTTTGGGTATTGTTATAAAATGTTGGGAAGTCACTGAGGACAACCTCTCCAGGACAATGGCATTGACTTCAGTAACTCTTGAAGCGAAGATGAGCCAACAGAAGGTGGGTTGTGGTACAAAATAAAATGTTCTAGGGCATTCTGACTATTGAAGTAGGTACTTGTTTAACATGGCTGGTAATACTGTTATTAAAATAAATATTTGTTGCTAAGATACCCTGTTAGTTCAATAGCCTTGAAATCTAGTTTGTGTCATTAGACTGGAGGTGCAGATATTTTATAGATATGTCATTGCAGTGATTGCAGGCAGACCTAGGAGGCAGGGAGGGAACTCCTCAAATCTAATAAGAAATAAAACAGCTGCTAGCAGCAGCTCTGACCTTCAGGGCAGAGCTATCCTTGGAAAGCCAGCAGCCTGCTGAGTGGGAGGAAGAGCAAGAAGGAAAACAGTGGTAAGAGAGAAGGGAGAAAAGGAGCAGGATGAGCCACAAGGGAAGGGAGCAAACAGTCTGATAAATGCCACCTCATTTAGGCTCTGTTCACATCAGCCTGTGAGGAGGAGTAGCAGAGGCAGAACCTGGGGTAAGAGGGGTGATCTGGCAGCCAGAATTCTTTACCCTTACTACAGGACACTGAGTCTGCCCCTGGACTTGTCCCATGAGCTGAGGTCCAGTCAGTGGCTGGAGCACCATAGATAGATTGTACTCCTGCACTTCCAGAGTGGGCATTGTCCAAGCATAAACAAGCACCCAGGTATTAGGTTCTTCATCCAGAGCATGGCTGGGCACTGGCACAGGCTCCCCAGGGTAGTGGTCAAAGCTCCAAGCCTGACAGAGCTCCAGAAGTGTTTGGACAGCTCTGTCAGGCACATGGTGGGATTCTTGGAACTGTCCTGTGTGGGGCCAGGTGTTGGATTTTGATGATCCTTGTGGGTCTCTCCCAACTCAGAATGTTCTATGATTCTATGATCTAATTTAGGTCAGCACTAGCCTGCTTCTTGGGTCTCTAAACCCTGGTATAGAAACATTTATTCCAACCTTCCTAAAGAAAATTCTCTCTACCATTTAGAGAGGGCAGAAGGCATCCCTAGAAGCTTCCAGATATTAATTCAGCATCTTTGAGCATCTCTCTTTCTCTCCATTGATAATTTAAGAAATGAGTAGGAAATGCTGGATGACTCATTCCACCAGAGGTATTGCTTTTCTGAGGAGGATCAGCAGCTTTTCAGAGAAAAGGCAGTGGCATTACCTCATCTTTTTCTTCATCTTCCATCTCACCATATAATAAGACCAGGGGGTGGAAAATGTGCCTTGAATGAAAACAGCTTTGGCTTGGTGCTTTCCTCAGCCCCAGAAGATCTGGTTTTGTCTGATATGGGAGCATGGAGAGGAGCCAGGGAGGGAGCATGAGGAATCCTCTGTCCCTCCTGTTGGCAGGAATCCCCTCTGCAATCCTTAAAGGGGTCTAGCTCCCAAAGCTCATGGGGCTCAGCACAAAAGTTAGCAAGAGGGAGTCTGAGTCTCATTTGGGAAGCAGCAGGAGGCTCAGTTCCCTGCAATAAGTCAGCAGTAACAAAGGTAGTGACTGAGCAGGACTCAGGGTGTTTTAGGACAAGGCACTGACTGCCCTTACCTGGAGCAATTTTGCTCTTGCCCCTTCTGCTTCTGGCTCCACCACTCTCACCTTCCAACCAGAGACAGGTCAGGGTAATCAGGGACATTCTTTGCATGTTCAGGTGTCCATCAGAACAGGTCCCAGGGTTGTCCTGCTCCTGCTCACACAGCTGAGCACCAGACAAGCCCCAGTCTGCAGATCTCCTTAACAGCAAGCACAGGAAGGTTTGAAAAACCATCACCCCTCCCTTGCTACAGACTGACTGAAAAGGGAAAGCACAAAAGAGACAGCACCAGGGTTGGGTCCTGGTTTCAGCCGCAGAAGTCCTGGGGCAATGCTGGCCCACAGAGGAAATTTTTTCTCCCTACTTTTTGGTGCTTTAGCAGATGATATTAACATCAGTATTTCTCAAGTCAATGTATACAATTTCATTACAAAGGGTTTTGTCAGATGGTAACTCTTGCTGTAGCAGTTTAAGATGTTATTGCCTCCAGCTGTCTGCTCTGTCCCTCTGTTCAAAGTCACCTTTTCAACCTTTTAAGAGTTAGCAGAAGGAGATGTGCACCCACCCACCTCTGCTCCCATTCCCAATCCTGCACATTAAGGCCTCCAACGAGTGCCGTGGATCAAAATTTGGAGCCACCAAAGAAGAGGTGACATTTCCTTCACCTCACATTGCTAAGGGGGAGATAACCTTTGCAACTGGGAGTGAGTGACAGCTGGATCTGGTCACACATTAGAGCAGTTGCTCAAGTTTCTCAAAGCTCGTGCGTGGCACTCGGAAGCTGTGCTGGCCCTGGAAGGATTTTCCTTGCACAGTAATGCAGGTACAGGGATTTGAGCAACACAGTTTGTTCTTGGTTGTGCAGCTGTATCACCATTTCTGCTCTCTGTGCTCCTAAAGGACGCAGAGCTATATTTTATGAGCAAGCCAGACTATCCCAGAGAACACAAACTCCTGCCAGTGTAGCTGGATCTGCACCAGAGGCTTCTGCTGACACAGTTAAGACAGCCAAGGATTATTCTGCTTTTCTCCCCTATCAACCCACCAGGCTGGAAAATATCTCTTGTAGAGAGCAGAATAAAAACAATCACAATAGTTTGTCTTTTCTGTGGTGCTCCAATTTAAACAGGATCACATGGGCAGCATCCGTGGGTGCAGCTTCACTGCAGAGATCGATTTCAGCGCCCTGAAGAATTTGATCGGTGGCAATGTAGTGTGGCTTTAAAATTAGAAAGCCCAAACACAGCCAGGCTCTGTCTGCACAGCTTCTGCTTTGGTGACTGGGCCCACCAGCCTGTTCATGTGAGGGCAGAAACCTTCCACAGATGCCCCATGGTCAGCCTTTGAAAACAAAATACTGGGTGTGCTCGTGAAGAGGAGCACACGGTTACATGTAGCTGCTGTGCTGTCTGCTTGTACAACCATTTTTTACTCACAGAGGAGTGATTCTGGCAGAGTATAAATACTGCCATAACAGTTCTGAGAGCAGTGCTGAAGGAGAAATATGTGGTTTAGCAGGGATGGCTAGTGAAGCACTTATGTCACCTCCTCGCAGGGTGATGGAAATATTGTGTTATTACCAACCTATCCTAGGAAATGGAAGCCCTCCATCATTTTCCTTGTCCCTGTGCTTTAATAATGAGAGTGGTGAACCATATGGTGTCCTCTACAGGCCGAGAATCTGTGGACAAATTACTGAATTCATTAAAGCCAAGCAGGTAAAATCTTGATGCTACTGATTTCAGTGGGTCCTGCATTTTACTTTGTTCACAAACTTGCCCGTGTGTATAAAGTCCTTTTGTACTGTGTTCTACTCTTGTGTAATAGTTAACTTATTTCCCAGTGTTTATTAATGTTTAACATAGATTTTTTTTTTCTGAAAAATGTAGTTTTTAATGTAGAGCTAATTGATTCCAGCTCTGCCCCGAGTTGCTGGTAACTGAACCACACTTCCTTTGCAGAGGGGTGATGCATGGGAATGTTATTATCTAACCCTGGGACTGGGGGGCAAAGAATCCACTGTGTCATCATTCACCACTCCTGAATCTGTTTAAAGTGATGCCTTAAATTTTAGCTTTCATAGTTTCAGATTCTGTGCTGCCTAAGGATATAGGTCTGAGACTCATATTAAGTGTCAGTCAGCTCTCTTCACAGAACAAGTAAACAAAACAAATCTTTTCCTGCTGAGGACCAAGGACAACTTTCAGCCCAAAAAGCACAAACAATGGTGGACTGAAGGGAGGAACAAGAAAGATGGGACCTCACAACCTGAAGCTGTAACTGGACAATTAAATCCAATATGCAAATGGACCAAAACTTATAAAAATGTAAAATCTCGTGATTGGGGAGCCATTTTGTGTGGCCATTCCTAACCCACCCTGGGTGCAGCCTTGGTCAGGCTCCTGTAATGCCCAGGGTGGGTCCTGGAAGCCTTTTAATAAATAACTACTTTATTCTCTAGCTCTGTCCAGCCTCTGTTTCAGGTCAGCCTTCCTAAGGCATCAAAAGCAGCCAGCAGTAGGGAATGTTCCCCCATTCCCCACTGGTGGTAACCTGTGCTCACCCTCCAAAGCATGAAGAGCAGCCCATTTTGCTGACCAGTGGAGGTGATGCTCAAAGACAGCCACTTTCTCATCTTGCTTCTCCTATAATTCCTCAGTAGCCTTGGGCATTTCACTTACTGTCCCTCCCCCTTTTATCATATTTATAAACTAGGGATAATATTTATACAGTCTTTCAGCTGTTGTGATGTCTGTTAATTACTGTTCAGGGGCTGCTCTGAAATTAATGTATGGTGCAAGTACTAAGTGTAATTTAATTATTGAATTTCAGAAGTGTTTGACTCTATGGGTTATTTTTAGCTCTTGTTTCTTAGTCTGTATAGAAAACAAACCTATTTCTTTCAGTCTGCAAGAGTCTGTGTTAATGGCAACAGGTATCTATGACTTGAGGCTGGACGTTACAGAAATATGAGACATTCTGGATGCCTGGAAACCAGAGTAATGTTTGCACCATCTTCTATACCCATTACTGCACCTTCCTTCTTTCTGTCTCCTCCCTTCCTTTCTTTGCACTGTGAATGGTGTGGTTTTCCCACCAGTTTCTACATTAAACCTACCTGGAGATTCTGCCTATCTGGAAACAGCTTGGTCTTAAGATTAACCTGCACCCAATCTTACCTTCAAAACTCATTAAATTTCTGTCTTCTAAACTCATGACAATTTCTTAATTTCTTTTCAAGCTAAGAAAAATAAATTCTGGTTTTTTAATGATTTCTGACTGAAAATCTTTGGGGATTTGGCTGAACTCTATGTGGAGAGCTCAAGTGGATGGCTTATGTGTTGTCAGGCATGTCACAGTTTGGCTGAATGGATGTTGCTTGGTCTCTGTCTGTCTTCACCAACCCATGACATGGATTTTTTGTGTGTGCTCATGGAAAGAGGCAGAGAGCTGCACTTCTCCCAGTTTTGTCCTGCTCCCTCAGGAACTTTGAGAAAAATCAGTGGCTGTGCTGCAGAGACCATGGGGACCACCACTGAGGGAACTCTATTTGCTGGATTCCCCTTGTATTTGCTGTATTCCCCATTGTCATTATCACACATCCTCTGCCTGATGTGTGCTGGGTTGTTCCCATGGTCTAGAGAAGAGCAGTACTTACTCTGGGAAGAATTCAGAAGGATCTCATTCCCCAGCAGACAGGGACAACAGGGTCCTAATATTTGTAGCCAGTTAAAAGGAAAAACAAAACAAAACAAAACAAAACAACCCTTATACTCCAAAAGTCGTAAGGAGGATTTAGGGGAATGGATGAGAGCTGCATGCTCAGCTGCTCATCTTTAAAACCTGATAGGATCAATGTTCAGACAGCAAAAGGTTGTAGTAAATTTCTCTACTGGATATTTCTCTTCTACAGACAGTTTGGGTGAGTCTACAGAGGCTAACTCATGAAATGCCCATAATTTCTCAAATTCTCAAATCTGTGACTGCCAATAACTCTATTCTGGGAGTTCTGGGTAATATCTGAAAGGCTCAGTGAGCACCCTCTGCCAGACAAATAGCACAGCTGCTGCTAATGAATCTGAGGGAAAGGAGACCAGTGTGTTCATGCCAGAGTGGAGGGAGGACCAGGAGTCTCCTCAGGCTCTCTCCTAACCCAGCTGTTGCCTCTGAGATCCCCCTGCCTCAGGGGAGGCACAACTGAGGATGCTATAAAGCCATGGCCTCGGGCAGCATCTTTCTCCAGAGGATCTGTAGGAAGAAAATAGAAATATAGAAAGTTAGGGAACAACACAGAGCCATCAACCAGCTCCTCTGCTTTAGTTTCTGAGGAAGAGGCCAGAGAGGCAGACCCAGACAAATGACCATTGCTCCACCCTTGCCTTGATTTATGCACAAACCCCAAAGTCAGTTATTTTTCTGTGGAAAAAAAAAAATACAATATATTTTTGTTCCAGAAAAGCCAAAATACCTGGAAAGGGCTTTTTTTTCTATCTACTAGAGGAGTTCTGAGCAGGCTGAGAATGGCAAGACTGGGGAGAGAAAAAGCCTTCAAGTATATAGGAGCAAAAATGAAGAGAACTGATGGCAGCCAGCATGGCTCTGAGCTTGTTAGGAGAAATGCATGGAAAAGACAAGAACAAAACAGGAGACAGAAATAGCTGTATGCTGTACCCAGTAGCTACAGAAAAAACCCCAAACTTTGAAACAGTAAAGCTCCTGTCTTGCTGGTAAGATGAAACCGAACAAAAGACTTTTCCACTAGAAAATGAAGGAATAACCTGTTGAGAAGAGGATGTCTTGGATGACTTTGTATTTTTTTCTTGGTATGACAGTTACTGTGTTGAGTCTTGAGGTGTGGATCGTGCTACAGTAGGACAAATAGTTAAATGGTCTGAATAATTAAGCACCTCTGAACAGAAAGGAAGGAGTGCTGGAGACTGAAAAATGGGAAATTGTCATTCCACAGAGAAAAGGGTTTGAGTAACAGTGAGAGTGACTCTTTATACATTCCCAGCATGTCCATGCAGCAGCTACAGCAGTAATGTAGTAATCAGTCAGAGTCAGGGTGCATTTGAGCTGTTACAAAATACATGGTTTGATTTGGTTCCATACCACAGCTCTTCTTCTATTGCTGTTATGGTTTTCCATCAGTATATAATATTCTGCCTAACTGTATTTTAATAGCACACTATGGGCAGCAGCTCTGTGCTCTGCTGAAAACAAAATATTTAAACAAAGAACTGTGATTTTTTTTTAACCCATTCATATTTTATGGCTAAGTTTACTGAATTTTTTATAGCACTCCAATAGTTTTCTGCAGAGGTCACAGTGCCTTTTGCTAATAGGCAGTGTAACAAGTTGGTTTGTTATAATATGGACCCACCTCCCAAAGTCTGAAATATGGCAGCTGAGAAGTAGAAAGGTAGACAACACCAGGGACATTCCCAGAGACTTTTTGAGGGGTCAGACATTAGCTATTTGTAACACTGGCAGAAATGTGCAGTGGTTATTGCTTCAGCTTCATACTGGTGCCTGAGTGGACTCATTCTCTGTTTGGCCTCAGCCCCAGCTGAGTTCAGCATCACACAGAGATGGATTCATGGGTCATTCCAGCTGGAGCACACTGTCCAGCCCACTTCCCAGACACCTCTGAACTGCCCTCTAGCCCTGAGCATGTAGAGGCTACACATGAAGGAAAATAAAGCCATTGATAGCTGGCATGCTGAGGAAGTTTGGAAGACAAGCCCTCTGACTCTGGCTGCTCTGCCACTGCCATGGCAGAGCCACGAGCCTGCTCCAGCTCCTGCACAGCTGCTGATGGAAATGCCCAGCAACAAGGGCACCAAAAGCTATCATTAGCAGCACTTAAACACTTCAGTTGGGAAGCAGCACAGGGAAACACAAAACCTCTGATTGCAGGAAGCTGGGATAAAGTCCTGTCACCCTGGGAGAGAGCAAAACCTGTGTTCTAATATCCCTGTTCAGAACAAGTCAGGCTTTCAGCTGCTCTGGTGCCATGTGGCTGAGGATGCCATCAATAGAGAGGGTGTGACAACTCCCTAAAGTCTCATCTCCAGGCTGAGCATAGCTAGGTGAGCATGTCATCTGCAGTTAAACAGGATACAAGCAAGAGTCTGTGCTGGAATATGTTCCTGGATGGCACAGTCATGGAAGTGACCACCTGTCAGCTGTGCACATTTTGGGAATGTGACAGCAGGTCTTCATCAGCCCAGAGGACACGTGACAGAGCATCAAACTGTGATGCTGTAGACATGCCTGTAGCCTGACTAAGAAGGGACGTCCATAGACAAACTTGGCACATTCTAATTCAGGACAGGGCCAGACTTGTATCAAACCATGTGATGCCCCACTTAAAATAATTTTTAATCAATTTTTTAGCTCTTGGCAAACTTGAACTTCTGGTTTATGTGGATGTAGCTATATTTTTTGCAAGACAGTAGTTGTCTCTTCTATCTTCTTTGGGCTTTCCATTTTGTACTGATAAATGCAAAGCAAAATCTCATTAGTGTCTTCTGAAAATGGTTCACAGAGTTGTGGCTTCCATCAGAGCAGCTGATTTTGCATTCCAGGCTCGGTGAGCATCACACAAACCCACACAGGGGCTTGGCACAACAATACTCAACACTTCCAAGATGATTTGCCTGTCAGGCACCCATGGAAATGGCACCGTGGCCGTGATAAGCAACTCTGTCCTCATTATCCTCTCTTAAAAGCCTAAACCCCTCTCTGATTAATTCAGGAGGAACGGATAAGGGCCCTGTCATTTTACATTGCTTAGTGCTTTCCATTACAAAAGACCATCATGACATTTCACCAGAAACCTTCAGATATTCACTGTTTTGCCGTGGGGTGAGGGGAGCTGGATTTTCAGCAGCAGCAAAGCCTTTTGGCTGAAGGAGTGAAATTCTTGTTAGGTTTTTGTGGAGAAGTGTATTGCCCCCAAAATATCACCCTTAATTTTAATCTTTGGGAAAGACTTGCTTCCTTGCCAGCCATCAGCTTTCTGAGGATAGGCTGTGGCTGCAGCAAAACCACTCATCTTAGTCCTCTTGGGAGGCCTCAGTATCTCTGCTGAAGCAATCAGGGATGAGGAGAGAAACAGGCCAGGGGCCTTCCCTCCCCTTGTACTATCATACATTATTCTGAACCCTGTACACAGCAGCAGAACACCTCCTTTCCTGGGGCACCATGTTAAAGAGCAGTGTTCCCCCTCCTCACTCCCACACTGCAGGGCCCTCCTGTCTCCAGAAGGTGAGCAAGGAGAGAGCTGAGCACAGTTCTCCTGGGTATGTCCATTCCCCAGCCTGGAGGGGACACTCAGGACTCAGTTCTGTTGTCCAAAGACAATCTATGCAATTTCAGACACTCTCTCCTCTCCTGCAGATTTCCTTGGGGCTGAAGGAAAGGCAGGAGACCCACAATCTCCTGGAGAGCAAATGGGGTTCCCTGGAGAGTGTAAGAGAGCACCAGAAGTCCACGGTTAGGGAACAGGCTCAGATTCTCCTCTTCATCTCCACTTTCTGACACCTAAACACCTATCCCCAGAACAGGTACCTGCAGGTGGGCTGACTGCGCAGCTCCTGTTGCTGTCACTGGAGAGACATTTAGTAGGACCTGGAGAGCTGTGAGTTCACCAGAAATCCCATTTTAGGGAGGTCCTGTGGACCCCAATGACTACAGTGGCAGGATAGGTAAGTGTTTCATGTGCAGACACGAAATTTGGGGTCTGGGTCTGCAGGCAAGACCCATCCTCTGTGTTTGTGTCTGGAGTTCAGGTCCTTCTCACAATGACAGCATGTTGATAGAGTTACATATAATTTGTTCTTCATCATTTTCCACTTCAGGGGAAAAAGACATAGAATTACATTTAAAAACAGAAGCATGCAAAAAAATTATGCTAAGAAGCAAGTTACAAATTTGAAAATTAAAAGTTCTGTATGTAGGAGTAATTCTGCAAAACCTAATTCGGTTACCTTGTGAATATATTGCAATTTTCTACATTTTACAGCATTACAATTTTTTCATATCCACCTCTCTCTTCATTTTGCATTTCAAATTACTTTCCTCCAATGCTTAATGATACATTATTAATATAAATATAGCAATACAAATGTATTACAAATATCTCTACACAAAAATTGTATTTATTTAGCCTGCACAGTCAAGCACTTGAAAGCCAGGAAATGCCAGATGTATGCACTGCAAGCACAGCAAGATACATTCTCCATCCCAGAAATCTTATGAATCAAATTAACACAAGGTGAACCATCTGCCACGGGGATAGGATGGGAAGACAAAAATAATAGTGACCAGGACATGTTATATAACCTAGGTATGAGCACTGAGAGAAAATGAGTGATTGCCTTTGTTTTCTTTCTAAGTGGTTTCAGGAGACCTCTTGGCCCTGATGCTGTTGACATTCCTGGGATAATATTCTGCATATTGCACATATCCCTGGATCTTCTGAAATGGCATCATCAGGAGCAGGGTGCCTGTGGGGGCTCAGAGATGTCTTCTTCCAATACTTGTTAACAAACACATTCCTGGTACTAGAATTTGCAGTACTAAGTGGGAGTTCATCTACAAAAAGTGCTGCAAGTAAGAAAAAAAAAGATTTTTCATGTTACAGGACATAACTCTGGGCTCCAGGGTAAGGGTAGCCCACCCTGAGCCCACTGTCCTGAAAAGCCAGGGCCTTGCAGTGCAAATCCTGCCCTGAATGGCCTCACATCACTGGCACATACTTGGATTAACCTTCTTCTCCATGTTCAGTGTTATTTTCAGGGGTGGATATCTGAGCATGGGTGTGTGCAGCAGCACTGAACGTTGTGTGCAGAGCTGTGATCCCATTCTTTGGGTCTTTGTGTCTGAGTATTTCCTGCTGGCTCTAGTGACAGAGAATGACCCTGACACTCCCTGATGTCTAATGGGATACTTTAGACATCGAGGGCAGAAAAAGGAGGAGAGAAAATAGAATTTGGTTCTCAACTTGATCTCCCTGCCAGTTGTTCCACCATATCATTACCTCTATACAATTCCTGTTCTCTGTGTGACACCTCTGTTTTTATGCTCATGAGAAAAAATCTCAGCAATGGGAATGTAGAAAGAGGCAGCGATGTGATTCCATGTCCCTTTTGCTAGACTGGCTGCAGGCCACTCCTTTGCCCCAAATGCATCTTTCTCCAGCAGGCTCTGTAGAGCACCCCAAGCCGCTCTGTGCTGCAGGTTTCTGGTGGAGGTACTGGTGGAAAGGTAGGCTCCTGAAGAACACTGGCTTTTCAAAAACTGTCTGGACTGCTGATTCACCAATCTGCCTGCTAATTTCAGATTCGTGCCTTTTCTGTGGGATCCAGGGGGATTTCCCAGCTTCTGGATCTGTGTGTGTGCCTTCTTCCCACTTCCAGACCTGAGGCTGAATCACGACTTGGATATTTGTCAGCCCTCCTGACTCCACATTCCAAATTCCATGAGCTGTGCAGAGAAAGAGCAGTGACACACTTTCCCTGTACTTCTCTCTGAAAGAGGAGGAGAGCAGGCCTGCAGGGCTCACCACCAAGGCCAGCATGGTGGCCTGTGCTACCTGAGCTGCACCCTGTCATGAGCACTTCAAACTCTGCACAATCTGTTCTCAGCTTCTGGTGTGTCAGATGATTCATAGCACAGAGGAGAAGAATAACTAAATATAAATGGCAACTCTCACCATGCTGCTATTAATCATCTCAGAGTATTGTTGTCCCACCACACTCCTCCCACTGGCTGATGCCACAACACTCCAGAGTGTTTGTGTCTCATGGGCTTGTGCAGCAAAGGGGGGATAAACACGGGTGTAGCCATGTCCCTGCACATTTGTGGCTCTCCTAATAACCAGTGTTCTCTCTTGTTGCTCCTGGAATCTCTGCAATCCACTCCCCACCCACGTGCCTGCCATCTGCTTCAGGCTTTTTGGTGGTGTTGCTGTGCCCATGTGAGAACAACTGCACACAGCTCACCCTCAGAGATGTGTCAAATGCTGCTTTCTTTCCAGTCTAGAAGGAGGAACTGTGGGAAGGGTGTGGAGATCTTCCCTTTCCTGGTACCTGAAACCTTTGAAAAAATATCTTTTCTGTAATGATCACAACAAAATGCTCTTTTTCTTCTCTTTTATGCACACTTCAAAGCACACCCCTTGCCCTGATCTTTCTTTGGAGCAAGCAGTTTGTTCCTAGTATACTTTGCTCTTGCTAGTATTGATGATTATAGTGTTTGCCAAGTTTCCTTGGTCCAGTAGGTGGAAAAAACCCACCACTTCTCTGAACTTTAGAAATGCTTTTCTTAGCTATCAGCATAACTCAATATGCAAGATGTAAAAAGGGGTGGAAGAAGATACATCTGTGCTGGTTTGTAAAACTGGGGTCAGGTGGGTGGAAGAAAGAAATTATTTGAATAGAGAGGTGTGAATTTATCTTCTTTATGCTGTTTCTTGTATGTATTCCATGCTGTCTCTTGGTCTGCACAGGAGCAGGCAGGTCCCACACCCTACATGGTGCCATTGGCACTAGAAGGTTCTCTGAAAACTTTAATTACACTAATGATTTCAACCTGAGCTACCAAACAGAGAGTTCTGTAACTGGGGGATTTTTGTCTAGCTTAATTGGCACTACTTTTAAAACCACCCCTAAGCCACCCCAAAATGCCATTAGTTAAAAATGGGATTTTTTTCTGTTTGGCACAGAAATGGAGAAAGGAGTGTTCTCACTGCAGGTGTGTTGGAGCTCCCCTGTGGTGCCTTGCATTACATCACTCACCAAGAAACTGCACACCTCCACACAGCAAAAGGCTACATCAGTGGCAGTGCTGAAGCAGAATGGGAGGGGAAGGAAGAAGCAGCTTTATTTTTACACATGTGTACAGCTCAGCTGGCTAAAATGGCTTTAGAAAAAAAAATACAGACAAATTCCCTTCCTTACGAGGCTGAGTCAGAGGAATTGCTAAGATAATTAGTCTGAAAGTTCAGAATTGAAATTACAAATTGAATAGGATATGTCCTGCATGGACAGGACATTCCGTTTCACAATGGAAATATTTTCCTACAAGTGCTAATAACATATTTACCATTGCTTTCTATCCAGGCCAAAGAAAAGTGAAGAGAACAAAAAGAGGGAGTGAGAATAGAAGGTTAAATGCTTCTGTGTGATGCAATGTTGTGATGTCTCTCTTAGCTGCCAACAAAAGCAACACTTTGAGTTTTGGCTGATAATTCAACTGGGAGAATTTCAAAGCAGTTTACTGATTAGCAGAAGAACAACTGTAACATAAATAGTAACACAGACTAAGCAGAACAATAGAGGGAGAAAACACAAGATCTCCATAAGAAAACACTGTGCATCTCACTGGCAGCCAATTAAGTGTCTGGAGTGCAACAGTCTGTCCCTTACCTTTGCAGCCACTACATCCAAGAAACACAAGCTTCAGGAAAATGAAACAAGATGTGAACTGGGCAGATCATTCCCATCCCATCCTTTCTGGGGTTCCTTGGAAGTGGACCTTTCTCTGCCTCTGGTGTTGCAAAGCAGCAAAGCATGTTGTTATCCTTTTGTGATGCCTCCTCATTACACATTTGTGATGTCTCACATGTATTTTGAGATATTCTTTCTGTATTTATTAATTTATACCTGTATTTTTTTGCTCACATCATCCTCATCCTTGATCATTCCTGCCTACAAACAGGTTGTGTCCCCATGGCTCCCTCACTGCTGGCTAAGAGCCTTCAGGTGCAATTGTCTGTGAGAAATGCTTCTGTGGAGAAAACCCATCCTGCATGGGGAGGAGGAGGGAAGCACAAAGTAATATATTTCCTCTTTTGTTGTTTTTGCAACCCATTGATCATTGTTAAAATAAGTGATTTAGCTTCTCTTTATGTAAGTTGACAGTGTCCAGAATGGAAGGTGTGTTTGTCATAAACTTAGAGGTGCTGGAGACATGAGGGACTTAGTGGTCTCATTCCTAAAAATCCGTTTTTCTTTCCAGGTATTTGTAACAACTAGTGAGCCTTCTGCTCTATCTTAAAACAAAACAAAACAAAACAAAAACCAAAAAAACCCACCACCACCACCAACAAACAAACAAACAAACAAACAAAAACCCAAAAAAACCCCACCTCTGTGACATTTTCTTTACTTCCCTTCCTAGAGGTAAAAGTGGCAATAGGAGACCCAGGCTGCTTTCAGCTCATGCCTAATATGGGAAAAATCAGACAACTCCAGAGGTTTCACCAGAGCAGTTTTCTCTCAGCTCTAATCAGTAAGAACGAGAAAAGAAGATATTTGCTGTTGCCTGCTGGCTCCATCATTTTTCTTACTTAGTGGACTACAATATTTGTGTTCATAGCACAAGAATGCAGCCAATAGATCCTGGACAAACCATATATTTCTGGGGTTTAGCAACCCATAAAAGTGGAGCATAGCATCTGATTTATCTCAGCAAATGGCTCCAACTGTTCTCAGGAACATATTTTTTTCATCAAAAGAGGTGGTCCCTAGTTTAAGTCTTGATTTGAATCTCCTTGCCTGGGGATATCTGTACAGAACTACTTATAAAATATTATCCACTTCATAAATGCATTTTGAATGCTTTGTTCATGCAGTGACTCTCCTGAAATCATTGTTCCTTCCCAAAGGAAGCTGGCAGGATTATTGGTAATTGCTGGATTATCAAACAAGGCACAGCCTCATTTTCTGGCCTAAGCAAGTTATTGGAGTTTCATAAATGCTCAGTCATGTTCATTATTCTACTATGCTGACCTGAAGAGAGCACCAAGGAGAAGGTAAATGACCCACAGAGGGACAGAAAAAGATTTTACATTCCTGAATGATCTGGGACTTCACTTGCTTGCAGCCTGTGATGTTGATTCTTTGGTGTGTGAATACCAGGGATGCCTGGCCCCTATGTCCTATAAAATATTGGTAAGAGAATGATGACAAGCAGTGATGTCATCAATACCTGACATTTATCTTGGCTTGGTTTTAAATAATGGAGTCAACTTTTACTCATCTGCAGCCATCCAGCACAGCTGCTTTATGGTCCCTCCCTTCTTCCTCTCCCAGCAACTTTCTCTTTTTTGCCTCTGAAGCCTAAATCCTGGTATGACACAGAGATGAAAAAATCTTCAGGCTGGTCTCCATCAGAACAAAATTCTATTGGTCTTCATAGGCCTCCATAAATCTCCGCATGGCCTTCTTCCTTCCAGAAAGGAAATACAAAGAGGAGCACGACACATACATATTTTTGATTGTTTAACACTGAGTTTTAACCAATAGGTGGATGTACTGGAAAGACAAGGCAGAGATATATTAGAGGAAATCTTTTTCTTCGAGTAGGAAATGCTGCTTTGACAAAACTGAATTTTTTTCTGGTACATATGGCATTAATTAGAATATTTGCAAAATATGTTAAAATATTCCGTTCTTACCTTTTTGATACAGCTTTTATGTTACGCTGTTATTTTACATAAATGCAGAATGAAGTCTAATTTAATAAGCCCATAGGAAACAACTTCACTTTAGTGTTGGAATGTTTGGCCCCATGAAAACAATAAAATCAGTGCAAGTCACTTTCATTTATGATTCAGAGTGAAACCAAATTTTGAAGCCCTGCAGCTTTCCTGAGGATGGGATTTCTGGTTTCTGTGAGACAGACAGCAGTGCTGATCATGGCACAGAAATGGGACTGAGGGGGTGCAGCACACGATGTGTCCTGAGGTCTCTGCTCTCTACCACAGCATCCAAGTGCCACAAAAGCTTCATTCAGCAGCATCCCTGGAAAACTTCTGTTTAACTCACTTTAGTTGCTTTTACTTTTCTTAGGTACTGTTGGTGGGGTTTTTTTCCTTTTTTTTTTTTTTTTCCTCTTTTTCTCTTCCAGGGACTTTTTTCATAGTCTTGTCTTGCTTGTTCTTTTTTCTCTCTTAAACAGTTTGCTGACTGTGATGCTCTCTGTTGGCAGTCCATATGTGGGTTAAAGAATGAGGAGAGATGCTTTGCCCTTGCCTAGGGGTGGGTAAACTGCCTAAAATTTCTTCCTGGGAGACTTATTTGAATCCCTGCAGGAAGGTGGAAACGCAGATGATATATGACTAAACCATTTCATGGCTTATGACTTTTATCAGCATGTAAATGAAAGACAGTGAGTGGTTCTTTCAAACGTTCACAGTGAAAGTGTTCATTTGGACACATTACCAAAAAATAAGCAGTGAGGAAGAGATGGGAACACGGCAGAGAGAGGCAGAGGCTGGGATGTGACCAGTGTAGGAATGAGTCATCTGAAGCTTCACTGGGGGATGTGGTGCAGACTTGCTTTGTGACCCAAGGAAAGCAATTTACACATTTTCAAAGCAGCCATTAACTTCAGGAGACCAAATAACCAGGAAACAGTATGAGAGGAATTTCTCTCACTGGAGATGTCCATGTGCGGGCTGGTCACAAATCCCCTACTTACAGCCAGGAGAAAGCAGTAGCTGGGCTTAAGATATTTACTTCTTGGACTGCTTTAGATATTCACACCAGGACAAAATGCATCTCTCAGAAATGCCTGTTTCCACCCCCAGCCTACATGGGGAGCCAGCATGGCTCACCCATGCCCAGCTATCAGCAGTGCAGGGGTCTGGAGAGGTGAGAAGCTGCAGCACCTGCCCTGCAGCATCTTGTTTGATGCAGCTGCTGAGTGGCTGCAAACCCCCTAACCTCAGGTGAGACCTGTTGTCTTGGGTTATGGAACCAAAAATGTGTATTCTATTTAATCTGTTGAAAGCAGTTGGGGAGATGTTTTTCTTTATCTCTTGTAACTCTGGGGGGAGGGGGGAGGATGCCTTCTGATAATGGGCCAGCTGTTCAAACCAGGTGGGGCAGTGTTTCTTATCTCTTTCACCACCTGTCCTCCCTCCAGGGGGATATCTTCTGCTAATGGGCCATTAAGGCTCACCAAGGACAGGACACATTCCATCATCCCATTGTGAGATGCTCCACCCAGTGGGAGGAGCCAACCATTCCTACCTGGATAAGAACTGAGATGTAGGAACACCAGGGATCTGGTTCCATTGGATTCCCGGAGAAAGACTGAACCCTTCTCACCATCACTGGACCCTTTTCTACAGGATCATCTCTGCTTCAACTGAACCACATCTGCCACTACAGGAGGACTTACTGTGGACTGCTTCCAGCACCCTGACCTGGGTGTCAGATTGTGTTTCTGACTCTGTCAGGATTTCTAGGATTGTTGTTTGTTTGTTTGCTTGTTTTGCTACTACATTTGTATTGTTAATATTCCTAGTAAAGAACTGTTATTCCCAAATCTTTACCTGAAAGCCCTTAATTGCAAAATTATAATAATTTGGAGGGGGTGAGGGATTTACATTCTCCATTCCAAGGGAAACTCCAGTTTTCCCTGGCGGATACTTGTCTTTCCAAACCATGACACCTGTACAATGGGTGTTTTGGAAACAAAATCATTATCTTGTGATCTAGTACATGGCTCTTGCTAAAAAAATTTAAATCTAAGAGCCTGGATTTTTTTTTTGAGGGAAAATATCCTCTCAGGTTCGTGCTGCTTCTGCTTCAAGATTCTTGAGTGTCAGAGCCAAAGGAAAAAAAAAAAGAAAAAAAAAAAAAACGGTGAGGAATGTGCTATTAGGAAATCACAGATACTGTTAAGGACCTCAACCCTTTTGCTGCTCCTTTCAAAACCTAATTCCTTAATCCAAAATTGCCTTGTTTTTAGAATTACAGCAAGGGGCAAGTAAGATAAACATCTAATGGAAGTCTTCAGTCTGGCAGTTTCTGTGTCTTCCAAGTTACAGCTTCTTGTATTTATGCATAGCCATAAGACTGTTACAGGTCTTAAATGAGAAACAAGAATCCCTAAAACATTATAAGCTGTCAGAACAGAGAAATAGAGGATAGAGAAAATTCAGACAACACTCCCTACCCATTCTACCTATCTTTTCTGGAATATAAGAGTCTTGAAAGGATTGAAGAGAAACTTGTTATTTTCAAGCAGCAATCCATTACCCTAATGTGTATCCCAGGCCAAATTCAGCCCTCATGTAAGTGACTGGAACACTCATGAAGTCAGGAAATTCCTAGAGTCAGGCTTATGCCTGAATTTGGTTTCCTATGTTATATGGGGAAGCTCATATGAGGTTTTTTCCCCTAGGAGTGAAAGATACTTTACAACCAGGATGTGATACATCCCTTCACAAATAATAAACAAATTCCCCGTGACAGAAGCTCAGCCTCAGCAAACTGATCTCTGTGCAGCACTCAAAAGAAAAATAATAAAAAGCTGCTACAGCCCTGACACAAGCTGGGATGAACAGGATGTGTACCTGACTTCTGGTTTGAATTCAGCAGGCTCCTCTCTTCTAACAGAACAAACGGATCTTGCTTCCCCAGGCATATGGCAGCAACACATGCAATTTACATCCCATATGGGATCTTTTTCAGGCAACCCTCTGACTATAAAATGTCACAAGAAGCCACTTTAGATCCCCATTATTGAGTGAAGCCACTTAGCATTCCCTTTTGTAGCACTGTCCACAGCTCCAGGAGAGGTGCTTTTATTATAATTTTTATTTGTGCTGCTTTAGTACCTGCAAGTTAGAGAGCACTGCAACGCCTCTGCCATCATGCTGTGAAAAATGTAAAATGTAGGATTCCTTCAGATGCCCGTGGACTAATTTAGCCACAGATGAAACCAGTTGGAGTGACACATAATGAGAAAGAATGGAACAGGAAAAACAGCAGCACATGGTTATTGCATAGCACATTTTATCACTCAGTCTCAAAGCACTTGGAAAACGGGGTGAGCGAAATTATCCCTGTTTCAAAGGTGGGGAAACAGAGGCATGAGCAGGTGACTTGTCAGAGCATGCCAAAGCAGTGACAGAGCTGGCATCTAAACCCCAGTCACAGGCCAGCCCTTCACACGCTTTCACACTGCCTCCTCCTCCCATACTCGGTTAAAGAGATCACGTAATGCCTATGAATAGCTCAGCCACACACATGTAAATGTGGGGGCAAAACACCACACAGAACAGGCCTTTTCATCTCCTTGGCCGCCTGTTCCATCATGCTTAATTGGCACTGCTGTGTAGGCAGCACAATCAAAGTGCCTGCAAAATGCAGGTTTTAAAGGCTGGTATCAGAAGGGTAACCCCCCTTCCACAAGGAGGAAAGCATGTGTGCACTCAGTGGGAAACTGGATACCCAGGCAAATGGGGCTGGGATTTCTGGCACTGCAGAGGGTGGAAATCAACAGGGCATCAAAGTAAATAAATGGTCAGAAGTCTGGAACGGGAAAAGAGAATGTTTGTGCTTGATATATCTATAAGGAAGAGAGAAGCAGAAGGGGAGAGAGCAGGGAAGGAAATTGCTTTATCAGTGCACATGCATTAGATTTAATTGTTTTCATACCAGGAAGGCCAAGAGGGGAAGGATTCATAAATTCGTCTCACAGTAGACTATTACAAATACCATGTTGGGCACAGCAAGTAACTCAGGCTGTGGAAATTCATCTTACAGTGGACCTGAAAGACAGGGAGAGTGGTCAATGAGAGACCTCTGAGGTCAAGATGAATGGTGATGACTAAGGGAAGGGAAGGAAGGTGCAAAGGATGTTGATGTTTTAACCTAGAAAGATTACTTCCAGGTTAATGAATGGCTCTTACAAGCTCATAAGAGGATGTGGCTGGAATGCAGAGAGGATGAGCAATGTACTGTGAGATTCTCATTTCAAAGGAAGCAAGGAGAAGAACAGAAGAAGCCATTGATAAGAAGCATTAAAGGAAGAAACAGAGAAGTAAAATTAGGTCTCGAGAGGGAGAGGACTGCCAAAGCCACAGAAAGAAAAGGTTTCAGCAAGGGGATAAAACTAATGTCACCAAAGCCAGTAAGGAGGCTTAGGACCTAAAGATATGGACTAGCTGGGAAAGAAAGGATGACACAGCGATGTATGTGCCCCCCACCAAAAAATGCACAAGCAGTGGACCACTGTTCATCCCATTTCACTTACCCTTGCCCAAGAGCACATGAGAGAATTTTAGTTGTGTGGCAAAAACCTTGTCTTGAAGGATCTTATTTCTTCTCACTGACCAACCTTACATCATGTCCTTCATCCATCGTGACAGTGACACCACTATTAAAACCACTGGCTTGACATGGCAGTGCCATGAAATCAGGCAATTGTACCATGAAAATCCAGGTGTTTCACAACACATCACATAGCCACTCTCCAGCCAGTAATTTGCCTGCAATATTGTCCCCTTAGCAAGAATATGGAAAATCCAGAGAACTTGGTCTGGACAAGAAAATGTTCAGTGCAACACTTGAATTTCCTGCAGTCATTAATCTGATGTTGTTCTTTTACCTCTTCTAGTTATCCTGGTCCTTTTTAATGAGACTGTTTATTAAGCCATGCTAAGCTTTACCTTTAAGTTTGCATGCAGCAAGATTTTGATGAATGTTTTTAATAAAATTTCTTCAGTTTAGTCAGGCAACAACTTCCCCACTGCCAAACACCTACGCCCAGCCTGCTGTCTTTCCATTTAGTCCAGTGAACCAGGTCAAACCCCAGTCAAAGCCTCACTCCTGGGAGGCTCACAGTGGGCTATAAAACTGATAATGACACGAGGACAGTGAGCCCAGTGCTCAGACACAGTAATTGCTCAACAGTCCATAAGAGAAACAATCACAGTATACAGATAGCAGCCAGCACAGGGAGACCAGAGAGTCCAAAAAAACAAACATATTGCTCTCCAAAGAAGACCTCTAGTTAACTTCTCTCTGCCTTTGTCTAGACTGGAATTAACCTTATGAATTCAGGTAATTATTCTCTGCCCTGACTCTTGTGCGAGTGGCTTCAGAGCCATCTCCCTGCTGTCTCCACAACAGTCCACAAGGACATTTCAGACATTAATTGGAAGGGAAATGTTTGCCAAAGGTCACCTCAAGCGGAAGAAAAGCCCCTTTCATTGTGTCTGGGGAGAGAGCAGAAAAAATAAGAATCCCAAGGGAGGCACAGCCAGCCTTTGTGATTTATTTGGTAGAAGGCAGGTGAGGATCAGTGAATCATCCCTCTCTTATTATTTTTGCCCAGCCTTTACCAACTTAACACATTTCTAGCCAAGACATAGATCACCTCAGCACAGTTCTCAAGACTTGTCCTTTTTTTTTTTCCTACACTTATGCACACACATGATAAATCACTCTGCTCATGACTTTGTGTGGATTAGTGCACAGAGATGTTTAAATCAATGTTTGGAGTGGCTCATCTCACTTGCTGATGGCCAGCACCCACTTTAATGCAAAATGGCATTCAGGGACCAGAAGGGCATTCCCCTTGTATTTCACATGAGATCACAATGCCATTGAGGATGCAGAGACTGAAGTTTAAGAGGAATAAGGGTGGGAAATTACAAAGGACACATTGAAGGCCTCCTGACAGTTCAAGGCAGATGCAGGAAATACATCATAAATGATTTCAGCAAGGTCTTCTGCCACACTGGACATCCACCTCTTTGCTGTGCAGGCATTTCTCTATAGATCCAGACAGATCTCTGGCAGCTCTCATTCTGTTACAGAATTTTTCCTCTCAGACAAATGTAGGATTGCTTTACTCTTATTTTTTTGGTTACAGACAATATATGACATAAATGGAGCATCACGTTGCATTCATTATTTAAGAGTGGGAGTGGTTTTTTTGTAAAAAAATTCTCATTTCAGGCCTTTGTTCCTCACTATCTTATGCTCCTGGGTCCTAGTAAGCTGGGAGGTGCATTTGGAATTCTAGGACTGAGAAAAGGGGATGGGCAGATGAATTTGATAATTCATTCATTTGCTGAAAGTCTCTGATAAACAGAATGAAGATCCTGGCTACAGGACAGTCACCTGCCAAGCACCTCAGTGCCAAACACTGGAGGTGGCTCCAGGGTGTTCAGACCACAAGCCCAGGTTTTCAGGCAGCCATGGAGTCAGAGGCTTGGGATAGGAGGATCCCCAAAGCTGTTAGGCACTTGGTCTCTATCCCCTCACCAGGTAAACACCTGGGTTAAGGGACACATATTCTCTTCAGCAGCCTGCTGAAAAAACTCAAAGATAAGTAAAATTTCCTGAAAAAAGCCTGAGCTTTACTGTGAAAAACCAGCTTGGCAAAGTGTTTTGATACTGTCACAACTGCAGCTGGAAAAACTGCCTCCAGTTTTGCAGAAGTTTTGCTGCAAAAAGTGTTCTCATGCTTAAGCATTTGCTTAATCATGTCCTGTGTTTGCTTCTGCAAACTTCTATGTAATAGAAATTCTCCATCTTCCTCCTGGTATTAGACAACCAGGCAGTCTGTGAGCAATGGCTTTCCAACAACTGGTTGAAAAGGAGGACTGCTGCAAGGAAAGGCACTCTTTTGGAGACAGTCCAGACATTTAGTATGTAGAGGCTAATCCAGTTAAGCCATGTAAGGCAAATACTCTGCAGATTACCTTTTTAGCTGCCTAGCTAACAACCTACAAGGACCTCCTTTATTTTTTGTGTAATAGCCTTTGACACCTGTTTCTCGCAGGCAGCAGTAACCTTGAGACAGGCAGTATGAACTTGCTTTCAGAGATGCTGAGTGTTTAAGGTCCGTGCAATTTCTGTGAATTTATTTCTCCCAAAGGTTAGGTCCCATGTCTATAAATTAACCTCTCAAGTCGGCAGGACCCTGATTATTGTTACTCGCAATATACAGTGTTCAAAACAAACATGTTTGTGATCCTTCTCTGCCCATCTCAGCAATGGGCAAGAGTAGGAAAATGCACTGTGGCCCTGAGCATCAGCAGTGAGCACTGTGAAGCAGCTTTGTCCCTTGGCAGGATGGGGCAAGTCCTAAAAGATACAGGTGAAACAACTGCCCTGCCTAATCATGAAGATCTCAGGGGGCCACCTCTGTGGGAGAGATGCTCATACAGTCATCCACAGTGAAACAGTGGAGTTCCCTCAAGCTGCAGAGACAAGAACAAAGAACCAGAGGCTTTTTCCTATAGTAAGAGGTAAACCCCTCCAAGTGGCAACAGCTGACTGCCCCCCGCCCCAGCTCAGGATCCATCCTGCCCTTAGAAACCTCTAACACAGGTTGGATGTCCTGCCCTCTCAGAACATCAGAAAAGCTTTTCCTTGGCAGGCCCAGTTGTTCCTGCTGTATGGACACCTAGAAGCAATTTGTGCATAGTCACTGCAATTGTCTTTCAGAGGAATTTATTTAACATGCCTTCCTGAGTCCCTAATTGCAGTCCTGTGAATCCTAGTTACTACCCTGAACAAATCAACAGTATTGCTGGGAGAATAAGTATAATCTCCTGGTTTCTTTTTCCCAGGAAGAAAATTAGTAAAATAGATAGTTCTGCTGTACTGCAACTTCCTATAGCTGTATTTGATTGCATTGTCCTCCCCAGTGTTACAATAAGAATTAAACTTCTCTCCCTGGTGCAGTTTTCGGATTGTCTCCTGCTGGGAAGATGCTCTGTAATGCCCAGTGATTCACAGCTCTGATATTTCATGTCTAATGGAATTATTTCTGGATGGAATTGTTACCTTTCCTGAGAGAGAGACATTCATAAAGCTGGTAGGAGACAAATTATATACATCTTCCCCTATCTCCTCTGCAGTGCTTCTCAAAATCAAGTTATTTGGCTACATGTTTAAAAGTTCCTCCCACTGCAAGAATGTGGGAGAAATTTAAAGAAAAACATGGGGCACTGAAATTACACAAAACACAGGAAATTCAAGGTTACAAATGGACTTAAAAAAGACCCAGCTGTGTCACAGCACAGAGGATTAAGACAGGGGGATCTGAAAGCTCTCTCATCTTTTTTCTGTAGACCACATTATCAGTGGCTCTCCATTATAGGATTATGTGCCTATAAGGTGTGTGTATAGATCACCACCTGAGGTTCTGTAATTGTTGGATTGGGATTAAAATATTTTATTGCCTGAAGTCAGTCTGAGTTTAAAGTGTTTTAGGCATCCTGCCTCTGCTTCCTTCAGAGTGGCTGTGTCCTGCTGCAGGTGGCAGTGCCCCAGGGCTGCTCTCCCAAAGGGAAGTGACCTGGAGAGGTGCTTGTGCCATCCCCCTCTAGCACCCTGTCCTCAGGAATCCCCCCAAACTGCTCTGGCACTGAAGTCAGAAATCTGAGCTGTGCAGTGGGTCTCTCAAGCCTGCTGGTGAATCATGCAGTGATTCTGTGGAGCTGGCAGACATTTCTTTTCAATTAGTGGAATTCCCAAAGTAAGCAGATCTATTTCAAGTGATATCAATCACAAACATTGCAGTCTGCCCCGGGACAAGAGCGGTGCACCCACCATCTGTGGGGCTCCATTCTTAGGGTTTGCAGGTCAGGGACAAACCTGCCCCTCTGAGGCTGCCCTGGGGTGGTGGTTCAGCCCCATGGCACAGGGCAGGGGCTCCTGGGGCAGCCCAGACCCCCAGCAGGGCAGGAGGTCACAGGATGTGATCCCCCATCGGTGGGACAGTGCTTTGCAGATGGGTGAATCCCATCCATGGGGAGGGCACACCCCAGACAGGCAGGAGAGCCTCCTGGGCAACCAAAGCAGTGCAGATCCCACCCTGACACCACCAGAGAGCACAGCAGGCTGCCCTGCCAGCGGGGACATGTCAGGAGAGCACTCTGAGCCCTCATTTTTAACCTAAGCCAAGGTTTGTGTGCAGCTGCCTGTACTGGGACTCACCAGGGCACTTTTTCTGTGTGTGCACTACAGTGTTTCTCATTTCAGGTGCTCAAGGGTTTTCTTTATTTGTTACCCAAACAAGAAGAACAGCCAGCCAGGAACACTGTGTGTGGCACAGAACCCAGGCAGTTGTGGCTGGCAGTCTGTCAAACACAACCCTTTGGCACAGCAACACCCAGCCAAGTTCACCCAGGCACAGAATTGGGAACAGGATGGGAAAGTTGGCCTCCATTTTGGGCCACAATAACTTGGTTTGTGTCACCCAAAACACCAAAAAATGGTGTTTTAGCACCACTGAGTTGGCATTTACTGTGATGAGCCTCGTCTTTACCTTCTGAAGCAGGTGTCCTACACTGGGGCTGCACAGGGCTTGTGGATCCCATGGGCCGAACCTGGAGCCATGGTGGGGTTCCCACCTCTCAGGGCTGGGACACTCCCACCCCACACACCCCTCTGCCCACCAGCAGGGAATGGGCCATCTGAGCAGCAAGGGAGCTGTGGAGTGCTCCTCCTCCAAGAGTCCAAACTGGCCAGGGGTGGCACCAGGTGAGAGCATTCCCCTCACCTTCAGAGAGTGGGTGGGCACATCAGGGGAGGCAGGACAGAAGTCTGACAGGTGCAATACCATTGATCTTGCTGACTCTGAGGTGCAGAGGGACCTGTGAAGTCTCATAACTTCAGGGGTGGTAGGGCACTGGAACAGGTTGTCCAGGGAACTTGTGGGTGCCCCATCCCTGGGAGAGTTCAAGGTCAGGTTGGACAGGGCCTTGAGCAGCCTGGCCTACTGGAAGGTGTCCCTGCCTGAGGCAGGATGGTTGGAACAAGAGGATCTTTAAGGTCCCTTCCAACCCAAACCATTCTGTTGTGACGCTAATTTTGAAGACTTTAGAAAAAACTAAGATTATAGACAACAATACATTCCTGATTTAGCTGAAAAAAAATAAGCTTTGCTGAAATCAGTTAAAACTCAGAGGATGGTTAAAAGAGACCAAATTTTAGATAAGCTATCCTGGATCTAATAACTCATTGCTTGTCAACTTTATGTTTGTGTAAACTGTGCTTGTAACAAAAAACAAAGAAATTGATCAGTAGACCCCAGAAACACAAGACGATTACAACCCTCTGTCTCCAGAAACAGTCCTGGGAACAGGAAACTATAGATTTTACCAAGGAGTCATTTGTCACATATACATTGAAAGGTTGAAAGTGTAGAACAAGGAAGACTAGTTTTACTTCCTCCTTTTGGTGACCACTCCCCACATAAGACCACTGACTCATTTCAGAGAACAAACTACACATGCTTAATAGCCTTTTTGTCAATTAGCATATGAAGCAGAGAAGAGGAGGTGACAGGGGTATGAATATGCATTTGTATTTGGTGTATTCAACACTTTTGTGGACAAAAGGCTTTGTAATTACCTGTGATCTTTGCAGTGCCCATTGGGGAGCTATCCCTCATAATAAACATACACTTTCTAACTCAACTGTTAGAGAGTCTTTTGTCTGTCACAGTTGGGTATCAATATTAGATCGATATTCATATTTTAATAAATCACTGTGACCCTATGATTCTATAACCCATGTGGGTAGTTAAGCTTTTTCCCTTCAATTAATATTATTTTGCACTTAAATCACTAAGCATGACCTGCATTTGCCCTGCCAGCTCTTCTGTACTCTTCTTCAGCTGTCACTGCTGTTCCTTACAGTTGGAATTAAGTTTTGACTCAAGTAAGCGAACTTTGATCAGCAAAGATTGCAGATCTTGGTGCTCGTCCCTCTCTCTAGATATATTATGCTTGTGTTGGAGCCTACTTTGCATGAGTGCCAATCCCCTGAAAATAGGCCCATTAAAGAGCAACAGCATTCATTAATCCTCTAGCATATAATGCAGACCACAAGGAACTTTCCAAGGGATTTGGCAAGGGCAGGCAATGCTTTGACTGTGGCTGTGAAGGATCTGTTGTCTGAATGGAGGCACCTCAGATTTCCTGCCCCTAGAGAAAAATCCTCTACACACATACACATGGAAGGGATCATCAGCCTGTACAGAGGCCACAAAGGTTTGGGATTTCTTCAAAAAGCTGGTAACAAGATTGTGTAAGAATCAAATAACCTTGCAAATAGCTGTATCCCATTAGTCAGGAGAGCAAATGCTGGGCTGAATTAAATGTTGATTGTGGCTTGTGAAGTGTCTCTGTACACATAACCTTGGGCAAGACCCAGAAATTCTGGGCTCTGCATTTGAAAGGCAGCTGGCTAAATAGCCATGGCAAAATAATCAAAAAAAGACTGTTTATTTTCTCAATACATTAACCAAGTGAATGGCCAAGAAGTGGGAGACACAGAAGAAAGAAGAAACCTTTCCTTTTGTGTGAAATCTGTTTTTCAGACTTTCCACCAGTGTTACACATTCCTGGAAAACAAAACTAAGCTCAATATATCTCAGCTCAGCCATGAAATCTTTCCCCAGACTGAATGATCAGTTCAGTGCATTGCTCAGACCTTTGTGCAGCTCTGTTCCTTCTCTCTCAAAATTTGAAAGGCAGTGAGATAATTCTGGATTACTTACAGCCCTGTCGTATGAGAGACAAACATTAATTCAGGAGTTCCAGAGGATTTCAGGCAACCAACCCTTGGTGCTTCCTCGCTATTTAGTTATTTCTGTATTTCCCTTTTAGCAGCTCAGACTTTCACAGGCAACTTCTTCTGCTACCAGACAATGAGTAAATCTGCTGTATGTGGTGTCATTCTGGATGTAAGCTGGCTCAAATAAAATACCTAATTCTGCTTGAGAATTTTTACTTTGTTCTCTCCTGGTTGTCCAGGCTCCCCACTCAGTCCTTCCTAGGTTACACTGATAATTAGCAAATTCTTTCCACAGGCCTCTTACCTGCTGTGGTTACTGTGCTCTCTTCCTTGTAGTGCACAGGAAAAAAATGTTGTTCTTCCTCCCTGAGAAAATTATAAAGAAGCTTTCTGCCCCTCTCTGTCTACTAAATCTCTAGTTAATGTTAGATCACTTTTGGAAGATCACACACAGATAGCCAAAGAATCCCCCCACTGCTGTTAATGCACTGCAGAACAAGTATTTACAGAGTCTGTGAACTGCTAATGAACAACCCTTTTCTTTCTAGGATAGGAGTAATCCTCTACAGGCCATGAATATAGTGAGGGAGTGGTTGCCAAAGCACTGGATTTGGGGCCACCTGAGGTGCTGTCCTTGCTGGCCACCAGTTTCTGCCCTCAGTGCCCCATCGGTCCTGTGTCATATCTGCTGGGTCTGTGCAGATGTTCCAAGAGTCCCAGCTGTCTAAAATGACATTAAAGTACCTCTGGGCCCCTGTGGTCCCCCATGGCCTCAGCTGGGATCAGAGCCAGGTTTAGTGCCAGCTTTGGATCTGCGTCTGGGCTCTGGGCACCAAAGTCAGCATGAGTATGTCCTCCTGGGACAGAGCACAACCTCAGTGCCTGCCTGTGTGTGAGGTCTGGATGTGCCTGCACAAGCAGGAGCACACAACCAGCCCTGCAGAGAAGAGGAAGAGGAACAGGACAGGGGGGATCAGTCCACCCCTTGGTCCTGGAGAAGGGCCAGAGCACAGCTGTGCAGATGTGTGGGGTGAGATATTGGACCAGGGGATCACTGAATGAGTTAGATGTGGGTAAGAGTTGATAGACCTGAACTGACCCAGGGCTGCTCTCTGGGTCAAACAGAAGAGCAGGGCTTTTGTGGAAGGAAGGTCTAGGCTATCAGGAGCCAGGCAGGAGCATCTCTGTAGAAACACAGAGGAAACAATACCCTATCCTTCAAGAACACTCAGCAACGAAAACAGCACTCCTACTGATTAAAGCATAATAAATGTAATGAAAAACACTGCAAGCTGTTAGTGACTGCTACCTGTTATGCATTTGGTTTAAGCCCTTTCAATGCTGATAAACTGTTTTCCCCCATAGAAAATCTCCCTACATTGCTGCTGTTTCCCTTATTCACCACATTTGCAGTCATCACTAGTAAATTCAAGTAATGAATTAATGAGGAGTCTGGGTGGCATCATAATGCTGTCTTGCAGACTACCACAGCTACCACCCAGCAATCCCAGGATGCTTAACCTGCCCAAGTGGATTAATCCTGGCAGTGCTGTTCTGCTGTATGTCAAGGCAATGAAAGTCCCTACAGGCATAACAGAAACCCTTCAGGGCACTGTATTTCAGGGTCTGTGGGGCAGAAAGTCTATTTGGTACCCATCCAATGCCTCTAGGAAGTGTCAGATCTGCTCTGTGAGCACTGTACAGACAGTCTACACATGTTCCATAAATCTGTCTGCTGGGATGTTTTTGGTTCCCAGCACACAGATGGGTATTGCAGGAGGGAGTAGGAGGTTCAGTGATTCCACATCGTGGAATCCAGGGCTGAGGATATGTAAAGTCCACCCAGTATTTCTATAAAGCACCAGAACAGCTCATGGTGTGAGCAGCTTGTGCAAGACAGAGCAGGGACTGTCATCCTTTGCTGTATATGTTCACAGAGGAGTAGAATGAGGTGAAATTACCCTCCTGGAAATGTTGGACCCTCTTACTCACATGCTATGCCAGCAGCTCTATGCCTGTGTTATAAAAATGTCAAGGGGATTCAGCTGTCTGGCATCCTGCTCAGATTCCTGAGTACAAAAAGAGTCAGCAATAACCAAGATGCACATTAGCTCTAATCAGAGCACTGAGAATCAAAAGAGCAGGATTGTTAAACTGTTCACCATGAAACATTCAACAACACAGCTTTGGTATTGTAAGTGTGCAGGACTTCACTGACAGTGCATTGAGCAACACCATAAAACTGATATTAATGTGGTTTTTATGAAGGGACTAGCAAAGTGAGCTGTCTTACTCTCAGACAGCACTAAAATCAGGTCAATAAGGACATCTTCAATTCTGAGCACATGAACAGCTTACCAGGTCCAAGAGGGCCAATCATACTCCTACATATCTTGCTGAACTGGAACCTAATTCAAAGAATAGGACTTACTGCAACCAGAAATATACTGTATTCCATGCATTTTCCTCCACATGCTGAACTGGGAAGTAAAACATTGATTTCTACCACATACCCTATTCCTACATCATTGATGCAAGCTGTATCTCTGCTGAAGTGTAAATGTTCACTGAATTATTGAAACCCTTGTAATGTTGTAAAGGAAAATGTTAATCTTAACAAGACACACACAAATGCCTGCAAAACCAAGAAATCAATTGTAAATAGATAGACAGAAAAAAAGTATCTTTATTTTCATTTCAGTCATGTGTGGCCCTGCAGTGAACTCCAATTAAGAAAGGAACTGAATAATGTTTTGCAGCTGGTCAGAAAATGCAAACCCATTTGCAGAATTTTTTAAAATATCACAGACATTGTCCCAGTATTACAGTGGGAAAAAAAATTGAAACTATTTAGAAACAACAAAGAAGGTGTCTGTTAATAGTTAACTCAAAGCTTTACCTGAAATATTAAATGCACAAACCCAGATTTCACAAAAAGTACAAATGTCATGAATTTTTTTACTACTGAGAGGGATTAGTATCCTGAAATGTATGCTGTGTTGCAGTGCAAAATGCAGCAATTTCTGCAAAGAAGCTGTGTAAGTTTCATCATGTGGTGCCCCTTGTGTTTGCTTAGGAAAAAAGAAATTGAGTATTCACTTCTTTAGCCAAAATTCTGTTTGGGGAATGAAGGTCTAGGGGAGATAGGCACAGAATGAACCAGTTCCTTCTGGCTGTCTCTCTTTGCTGCATCCAGCTCCGTGGAAACAGCTTTATTCCAATTCCACAGCAATATCCCCCTGTGCCAGCCCACAGGAATGCCATGGAGGAGGATAATGCTCACAAGGTCTCTATATTTTTGGTGTCAAACAGGAGTGGGATTTGGAGGTTGGCTGGAGAACAGAACCAGGAGCCAGGGTGCCCAGGAAGTGCAGGCAGCCGAGGCAAACTGCAGCACTGCTGCTCCACACACGCTTCCCAAGATCAGCAATTTAAGGGACAGGTTCATGTCTGTCATATTGCTGCCTGGAATCAAAAGACAAAACTTTCCAAGCAGTATTAACAGTGGTAAGATAAAAAGCAATTATTTAGTGAAGGCTTTCAGGTGTGCAAATAGCTCTGTGCAGGCGTGATATGGGATTTCTACAATTTCTATAAAGTTAATTTATTACTGTATCTAGCAGGTACCTGCAATTGGAGATCAGTTGCTCCAGTTACCCACCCTTGGGTCTGCCCCTCTGGAGCTGGTTCAGGGGGTTGTTTGTCCTATATGTTGTTATGTCTCTCAAATTCTGGTGAAAAACAAGGCGTCCTTGTTAGAAATTCCCTTCTTGAGAATAATACTTAAACAGAATTTCAAGGATGTGTTAGAAAGGGTTAGTTTACTGTTCTAAAATGTGAGAGAGGGCAGGAAAAGCACTAGAAATGATACAACTATATATTAAAAATCTACAACACTACAAATATATGAAAAAGCTAAAAATCTTTAGGCACCAGCATCAGACAATGCAAGCCCCACCACACCTGCATGTAGACTATACCATGGCTATGCTGCTGGTGGACCCCACCATTAAGATACAACCTTGGAATGTTTTCCATGATGCTGATCCCTAAAAAGGAGGGCCAGCTTGGAGCACCCAGGTAAAAAGCAGCTTCTGCAATGGTGTTTATTGTCTTGAACATTCTCATGAGTGTAAGGCAATATTATACAGCTAACTATATAGTTTTATTAAAAAAAAAATCACTCATTGCCTTGGTCCTTTCTGAAGAAGATCTGTGTGCTTGCAGACCAGAATATTCTGCTGATGAGGAATATTTTTCTCCTGGCAGGAATCCAAGCATCAAAATGTGGGTTTTCGTAGCTGTGGTGAGTAATCCGTCAGCAGGGAAACCATGACAGCCTAGAGGAGGAAGAGAAGAAAAAAAATCCAATCACATTGGAAACAGATACTCCATAAAAATAAATAAGGGGGAAATATTTTCCAGCTCTGAAGCCTTGTGTTGAAAGTTATTATCCTGACAAAAATGGCACACTTAGATTTATTTGCTAGAATTTCTGATGATGAATCAGGCAAGAGCTGAAAACCAGTCAGGATGTTCTGTATTGTAGCTGATAGATTTTCTCAGTGTGGACAAAATATATTAATGGACAGCTTAGGAGCAATTCACACAAGCATTTAGATCAAATGCTGAGGCTTTTTGGCGTGCTGTGATGTGTTCTCAGCTACTTCTAGGAGATGCTGTAGGTACCCAGACATCACATGGGCTGGCTTGTGGATTTCAGCAGTTTCCATTAGCATCAGTGAGAGCCACGCTAGAGTATGGACTCTGAAATTTATCCCAGTTTAGCTATACTTTCTGTAGTGAAACATGGAAAATCCTCACTGAGGTTGTGTGTGCCATCCACCCCCCCTTAGGCACAGCTGTGAAATGGGAGAGATGGGACTGTCAGCTAAATAAAATGTGGTGTTGCAGCAGCTCTGCTGTCCCTCCCACACCTGTGCCTACAACAAACCCCCACTTGCTTGGCCTTGACAAGGCTTAACTTTACATTGCTGTGATTTCACAGCAAGGTCTGACTGCACATGGTTATTTTGGCCCAGCGCTGGATTTGTGAGGGTTCTCCAGGGGCTGTGATCTTGCTGCCCTGCCCTTCCTTTGCCCTCATCACTGCCCAGTGTGACAGGGTCACCCCAGGCACACAGAGGTGGCTGAATTTCAGCTGTGCAGCCCCTCAGTACTGCCCTTTCCAGCCCTGCTTGGATCTACAGCTGAGCAAATAATCTATTCTTCACTTTGCTCTCTGTGCTGAAAATGGGAGAAAATACTATATAAACAAGACCCATACATTTATTATTTTTATAGGTTGATAAAATACAAAGATGACATTTTCCTTTTTCCTCCAACTCCCCAAAAATGTGCATCTGGAACCCAAAGTAAAGGGCTTCTTTTCTTTTTTAAAAAATAATATTTAGGGCAATTAGAGACAGGGCAAAATTAAAATAAAAAATCCGAGCATTTTGTTGAATTTTAAGGACAAAACTGTGAATTTAACACAAATTTGTTAGTAATTTTGGCTGCATCCAATGTCAGAGTTTTAGCAAACACAACACTCAACCCCTTATTTTTTCATTTGGAGCACATCTAGACTTCATCTCAGAACTATGACAATGCATCTCTGTTTTGCTTTTCACCTCTGAAAGTTTTCACTAGCTTTTGTCAACTTGGTGGATCTAAGGCCAAAAATAAATAACAGGCTACTGAGTTCTGGCAGTAATTTTCTGAAATTCTAGGAATGCTGAGAGGGGAGTTATGGTTTATGTTAAATTCCAAGTGTCCTCTCATGGTTCCCATGGATTGCACAGTGTTACCCACACCATAACTTTTCAGGATCTTTCAAATCTTTGCCCTTCCAGCATTTCCTCAGGGAAAGTCCCCATTGGTGTCAGCAGCAGCTTTTCCTGAGAGAAAATAACTGGTTTTAAGTGTTTGAGAAACTGTAGTTTCTAAGACCAGACCCTGGGGCCTCAGTGTTTAACATGTTTTAATTGAGAAGTTGAGTTAATCATTAGAGTAAATCCAGTGATTTAATTACCAAAAAAAATATGACAGTTTATATTGTAGATTTCACTTAGTGATAAAACCTGGGTCAAGCAACAGCAGATTATCACTAAAATGGATCACATTTGTGCCCAGAAGTATTTGTGCTACAATGTTGTCTGCAGTCAAAACTGTGATGTGTTCTGGGGTAAATTTGAAACAGATGCTTTAACATTCACTATTTATTGTGGAACCAGGTTCAATTCAAGTTATGTAAGGCAGAACTGTATTTACCCTAACCTCCAAATACTGTTATCTTCTTTTTTTTTTTTTTCTTACCATAATTGTCCATTTTCTGTTTTCAGCCTCCTGGAACACCAATGACCGTGGAGAATAAAACACTTCATCATCAACTTCTTCGGGTTTTCTGGGTAAACAATGTAAAAAAGTCCAGTTGGAAGCAGCAGATTTTGCAGTCTGTGGATTAAAAAGCATGTAAAATAAAGACATATGTGAGGACGTTAGTAAAATCCTTAACTAGTAAAAAGGTTAACGAATTTTATATTAACTCCCACTCTGGTTACTTGGATGATGAACTCAGAAGAATTCCACGACTTCAAAAGAATTCCTCATCTGTGAATAAGATGGGAATATCCCCATGCAAGTCTGCAAGAGTTCAATGCTGACTTCACAAAAGTCAAAAAGTCACTCCAATTTCTCTGACTTTAGAAGGGGAGTGAAAACCCCTCTGCTGCACATATTCTGGAGCTGGATCTCATTGGGAAGCTCTGAAAGAGGCCAAGCCATGTGAATTGTATGACATAACCTAAACTTTGTTATCTCTGAGAGTTTTTTAAGCTGGAGGGAGGTTTGCATGTGAGTTGAGCCCCACTGAAACCCCTCCCCAAACTCATGCTCCGTTAATGTTGATTCTTATAAATGCAAACTGTAAAAATGTGAGTAAAATCCAAAATCTCAGTTTTTACCTGCATTGTAATCTGATAACCTTGAAAGGCCTTTAGTCTTTCTTTCTTCTCCTCCTCCTGTCCCATGCTTATCCATGTGTCTGTAACTAAGACATTGGCGTTGTCTGCAGCTTCCAAAGGGTCTGTTGTGAGAAGGAACTTGGTACCATACTAATGTGAGTAAAATAAGGGAGATCACTAAGACAAGGAACTTCATTTATAATGAAAATAAACTCTATTCAAACTATTCTACTAGGCCTATTTCTTAGGCTCCTACCTCTTTGGAGTTCTGTTCAGTGATTTTAGTTATCCTGAGGTCTGGTTCAAAGCCCTGACAGAAGAGATGATAGGTAAGACATCATGGAACATGTGATCTTCACTAATTAATAAGAATGGTTAGAAAAATATTTATTGAACCATTGCCCATGGAAGAAGAATATCCTTCAGAACTGTGAAACTTGAGAAAATGATGTTGATTTTGTTGAAAGCTTATTTTGGAGATAAAGTGGTGGAAAATGTTCTAAAAACATAAGAAAAATGTATTTTGACAGTTACAGAATTAAATGCATCTACAACATACAATTTTTTTGTTCTAAACTGATTTTTAAAGTATTTTATACTATATTACAATGCAACATTCTAAAATGTTGCACCACCAATTTAAACAAAATGAGATGCAACACTTCCACCCATCTGAAACAGGCTCAATTTTTTTTTTTTTTTCAATGGGGAGAGTGCATTGGATGACTTTGTAAGGCTTTATCAAATTGAACTGTGATCCTCCATGATTTATATTCCTGTCATGTATTCCCATTTCTGATGTTGGACTCAGTAGAATCACTCCTGCTTTGCGTCCAAATAACTGGGTGGGGATTTTGTACCTTGGTTCTGAAAACAGGCACTCAAGATCGATGCAGGCACCCCCAGCTGGGACCCTTGACCAATGCCTGAGTGTTTGAGACAAGCCTGGGTGAAGTTTGCCTTCCTTTCTCCTGGGGTTTGGTGTTCCTTACCCTGGGAGTGGCAATCTGCAGGTGCATTCCCAGCTTTGCAGCACTGGTCATGAAGGACTGCAGGACGTTGTTGCCATCCCCGATCCAGGCGATGGTGAGCCCCTGCAGCCCTCCAAAGTGCTCCTGCCAAAGCAATCACAAGCTCTGGGGTTACATTCCAGAGGATCTGGGCAGGCTGATGGACAGGAGAGAACGATCAGAAGGGTCTGTGCAAAGGCAGCCTTCAAATTCAACCTGCATGGGCCACACCTGGAATTACTGCTCCTACAGGATGGTCACTGTAGCCCTGGTTCGTGCCTGAGATGTTTTGGTTTCTCTGAAACTCTTTCCCAGAGCGTTTTCTGTCAACAAGAGACATGCTTTTCTAACTGTAACCTATGTTTACATTCCTTTCCCTAGGAGGGACTTCTTCTTGATGTCCCTCTGACTTGACCAATTGTGATTGAAGTTTCTTCCACCCATTGGATTGTTCTTTGCAGAGTAGTATAAAAGGAAAAAATTCCCGAAAATAAACAGAATCATTGTCAGCCTTCTGAGTCAGAGTCTGTGTCGTTGTGATCTTTAGCAGCGTCAGGTCATGGAGTAAAAGCCCCCTGTGTCATACAAGAAGGCCCAAGTGCTGCTGCTTCCCCTGGAGAAGGACACATTGGCACAAGTGCCACGTGGTGAGGCTCAGGCTGAGAGATTCAGCACCAGACACAGAGTGATTTTAGCATCACTGATGTACAGCTGTTCTTTGGGCCTCATAAAGATCAGTGAATGTTAGAAATTCTTATTTTAGAGACAGTCCTAATGCCTGGAATAGAACTCCTTCCAGCTTTCCCTCAGATTGTGAAAATATCTCTGCTGAGGTTTGCTGTGGCTTGGTTGCCTCTGCACCCTGTTCCCTGTGGCCATGGCAGTGGCCATGTCCTGGGAGTGCATCTTCACTCCACAGCTGCACAGGACAGCAAAGAGCAGCACTCTGAAAGCAGCTGTGCCACTCATGGCCTGCAGCATTTGTTCTCCATTGTTCAGACAAAGAGTGCAGGGATTTTTTTTAATTTTTTTTTTAATGTGGATTACCCGAACCTGAAACAGCATTTCAGAGTTAACTGTGGCTTTGCCTGATGGCACTTACAGCCTGGCCATCTGCAGCTACTCTCTCCCTCCACCCCAGCACATAAGGCCTAAGGAGGAACAAGAGTAACAGGGGTTACATATTTCCAGAGCAGGACAATTTGAGGCTCCTTAATCAGCCTTGTTTTAAATATGCATGTTTATAGGCACTTAAGCTGATACCAAAATTTTTACAAACATGTAACCAAACTCTCCTATAAGCCTGCTCTGTGAAACTCTACCTCTTGAAACAATTTCTGGAGACACCTTTATTCTTAGTTCAAATCTGGGCCATGCTACAATTGCATTGTAGTAGCTGGAAGCCAGACAGTGTTTCAACACTTTGTGTGACATGATTCAATGCTTGTCAGAGAGGATAAGCATCCACATTTTACTAAGTGGCAACCTTGCAGGCAGTTGCAGAAAAGATGCCAAAAGACTGAACAGGAAAAGGGCTGGGACTACCCCCTCCTCTCCTGGCAGCAGTTTCTCCTAAACAAGTTGTTTGTGAAGTTATTCCAGAACAGTTATTAGCATTTTTTCCGGTGACCACAATTTTGAGTCCAAAATAGTAGTACTTGAAATACTGAATGACATTAAAGTGCTGTAAAGATCTAAATATGATAGAGTCCTAGACTGTTCAGGTTTAAGGACCATGGTATTGCAAAAATGTCACTTTTTCAGCTGAATTTTGTTAACAGCAGGCTCATTGGCAGAGATTGGATGCAAGGGCATTTACAGGAGAACAAACCAGGACTTTGTGGACAAGGAAGTTACTTCAGTATAACGACTCTGCAGGTCTCCAAGGATCTTTCAAAGTCCTTCCACATCTCCTAGCAATGGTGCTGCTAGGAGAAGGCCAAACCAAAGCATTTATTTAAGGTGTTGTTTCCATTTAGGGCTTAGTGATAGCTGAGAGCAGAACCCACAGCCAGAAGCAAGTGAGACAGTCCTGAGTCCTTTTCATCTCACTGTTTAAAAATAGACATCTCAGCCTTAATACTCAAAGCACTGACTACAGTCACAAATGCACTATGTTAAACAACTTCACCTTATTGCCAGCTGCTACTCTGCATTAAAAGAAGCACAGTGCATACTAAGTGGTTTCCCTGTTTTCCCAAGCTCCTGGCTGTTACAGATCAAATATGGAGTGCTGGATGTGTCTGAATAATGATCCCTGATATGCACTGCAAATTGCAAACCACACCTGCAGTGACTACTGCAGAGAGTGGGCATAGCTGAACTGGTTTTAATGAAGACGTTTTGCTAATGGAAGGAGGCATAGCAAGGAAGAATCAAGCTCTGTGTGTGCTAGTGGAGCCCGTTTTGTATCCTGTGCTAGGCTTTATGCTGCCACTGGTGCACTGCTGCTGTAATTCAAACCTCTTCATCTAAAGCCAGATCACTGTGACTGTGACTGTACTGCTTATGAGCAAACACACACCCTCAGCTTCCAGCAAAGAGGAGGTGACTGTTGGTCAGAACCAGGAAGCTTGGAGGTAACACAAAAGCTACAGTAAATGAAACACAATTCCCCTCCTGCCCACTCCCTCTTTTATAGTATGTGCTTATGCAATCACACAGGTGAAATCCTGCTAAAAGTGTTCTAGTAGTAACACTCTGAATTAAATGAGAGCCTTCACAATACCTGCTGATCACCAGAACCTCTGAAGATATTCCCCCTTTGCACCCCACCCCAATTTTTACAGATTATGTTATATTGATGTAGGCTTTACTCCTGTGTGGGTGCTCTGCAGTTTCACTCTACATTTGGAACACGACTCCTAGTAAAGCCACACACAAAAATAACATATTTAGAAAGTCTAGACCCCTTCTTCCTTATGAATCCTCTTTGGCAAACTAGTAATTGCTGCTGCAGTGCCACAAAACTTGCCTGTTTTATTCTCATGAAAATCCCCAGCTAAAGAAGTAGTACCAATTTTACATTCAGTTATTTTCTCACCCTCATGTTGCTTTTAGAATGTTTTGCTCTGCTCTTATCCATGGCTGCAGTGTATCAGTGCAGGCAACCCTGGGAAAGGATAAGGATGCTCAGTGATTTGACCCTGCTGTATGTGTGGAGGAGACTGGGTTAACTAATTAGGGACATTTGTGTCTGCCCCTGCCTGGACTTGCTTCCAGTGAGACTGAAACTCTGACACCATTATAGATTAATGCTGAAATGTTTGACCACAACTGTCATAACAGCCCTCAATTAAAACAAGCTTTTGAATAATGAATCAATAATCTGTCAAATTTTAAAATGGAATGCCAGGGACTAATCAAAGCTTTAGCCCTTTGGGAGACAGTGCAATCCACCATTTCTAAATGAGAAATTGGGCAAACTTGGATCATCCAGCTCTCAAACTGGGCTTAAGGCAGATGCTGAGCCAGTTATCTTTCTTACTCCCGTGCTGGTTTTTTGGGCATGGTTATTGATACAGTATATTTTAGAGGATTGGGGCAGATCTTAGTTGGGATTTTTAATTTTTAGAATAATAAAGATGATGATGGTGATGAATCTGAAAATTGTAAAAATTTGAGGTCTTGGGGTCACACAACAAGGAAAATTTGAGAATATATTGCAAGCTTTTCAAGCTGGTCAACATTATTTGTTATGCTGTTTAGAAAGAAATCACCAATATATTTCTTATGCCAACCGTTGCTTTCTAAAAAAGAAAATTCCCCCCAGACCAGTGACATAAAAGCTAGTGGCATATGGATCCACTCTAATTACCAGCCTGGCCATCCTGCAGTCAGCTACCAGTGAGCTGATTTGGCCAGTGACATTAATTTCAATTGAATCAATGTCAATACCCGGGCTGTCTCTGGAATACAAATCGTGTGATGCTGTCCTCCAGCCACGCTGAGCAGAGCAGGAGCTGAGCCTCAGCTCCTGCCCAGGACACCCAGAGGCACTGGGAGGGCTCAGCACGTGGCTGTTACAGCACAAGCAGGGCAGTGAAGGGGCTCAGTGTGTGCTCACAAACTCACAGGACAAATAAAATTAAAGGACAAATCCCCAAACCCTAAAAATCGAGTTCTTTACATGTTTGCAACCATTTCGAGTGGGTTGTAACTCAAGCACACTCCATTCAACACAACCTTTAAGAAGGAAGGTAGTGTATATATGTGCTAAGGAAAACATTTATCTTGGCATAATAGAGGGCATTAACCCTGAGCACAATATTAAATGGCAGAGCCAGCTGAGACTTCAAACACGTGAGGGGATCCAGGTTGCTCAGGAAGGAGGCACTGGGCAGGAGGATGCTGAACCTGAGGAGTCTCACCCCAATATTCACAACAGGAGCACTCTGCATGATATGAAAAGAACACCTTGAACATTTCCAGGATGAGAATTTGCCTTGAATACAGAATGAGAATTGACAGCCCTGAAAATAAACTGTCTGCATTGTTTGGGGGATGCAATGGACTATACTAAAATAACAATACTAAAATGCACCTGGGAAAGGGAAAAGGGAATCAGAAGCCATAAGCAAGAAAATATTTTTTCAAAACAAACCGTGCAATGATGTGGTTTCAGACCAAAGAGAAAGTACTTGAGGAGGGTTCAAGAAGGCACACAACAAAATTAATAGGATATAGAAAATGGAAGCAGAAAAATGTGCTAAGCATGAAGAGGGCCAGAGTGCATGTAGAGCTCCACTGGAAAACAGAGAAGGAAAAAAAAAAAGAAAGGAAAAAAAGGTACATTTTGGGTATGTACTGACAGCAGGGAGGAACAGGTCCAGGCAGGAAAATATTAATGGGGATAAGGAAGAGACATTTTTAAAGAGAAATAAACTGCACGAAATCTGTAGTTACATTTAAATATTAGCCTAGCAGTCTGTGCCAGTGTTGTAGTTTGCATATATGTATAAATCAAATAAATTGCCTTTGCATTGCACAGAAACAGTCTAAATGTTATATATGGACTTTCAGCTCATTTAAAGAATCAGTGGTACCATTCCAAAACCCTTTATTAATCTTCTTTCAGGCAGTACTTGGATGACATCTTGCTGACAATCCCACAAGAAGCTTGATTGGGGAAAGTAGCAACTAGACCCTGTGGCCCACACCTCTTCCAGAGTTAATCTCACTCTGTGGCCTGGTAAAGTTCATTATATGATTAAAATGTTGTTTCATTACATGCCACTCCAGTCTTTTCCAACTCACTGTACAGCTCAAAGAGGAAAAAAGAGCAGAAGAACAGGTCAGAAAGGGAGAGTTCAGGCAGTGCCATCACCCACAGGGAGCTGCTGAGAGCTCTCCCCTGCCTGCCCCTCTCTCCTGGATAAGAAAGCAGGAATGGAAAGTGAGTCAGCAACTAGCAGTGCAACATGCCCTTGGCAGAGCAGGGTGGCCACCCAGCTGGCCTCTAAAGATCTCCTGACAAAGTTTGAGATAAAGAACATGCTGGAAAGAGTCAGAGAGAGATGGGCAGATGGAGGAAATGGTGCTCTGCTTATTGGGCTGAGTGTGAAAGTGCTGCAAATTTTAAAAAAACTTCCACATCTATCTAAAAGCTGAGCCATTCCTTGTGATCTCTCTAAGTGCTCACTTTGTCATGACACCTCTCCATGTCAAACACGTCTTTTGTTTGAGCACTATAAGAAACGGGCTGCAATGGGGTTCGATGAGAGATTTCCGGAGACAGGGATGCTCTCAGGACACGTGGTTTATTGGTTGTGGGGAAAGGCAACCTGACCAGCGCTGGCTGAAGCGTGGTCCGGAGGAAGCAAAGGGAAGGGAAGGGAGCAGCAGAAGGGAAGGTCCGAGAGCCCGAATTTCCTGTTACATTACATTTTATCCCTTTCTATGCTGAATATTCTGGTTAGCACCAACCAACCAGTACAGGATACAATACCTACAGAATTTACATACAGCCTATGAGAACTACTACATTACCATACTACTCTACATACTAAAAACCTGGAAAACCACCTTTTTCCTGCTACATGGCGGGGCCCAACCCCCTTTTGCATCCCTTTGTCTGGGGAGGAGTATTGCTCAATTACTAGAGCCCTGGTCCTCAGCTAACTTAATCGCCATCTTCCTGCTTAGCATTCTATAGCTCAAATCTTGCTTTTAACTCTATCTCTCCTGCAGGTTTTACACTCTTAGAATCTTTCACCAATAAATCATCTCTGCAGGGCCTTCCTGTTTCATCCTCCCCAGCAGAGCACCAACTACTGTGGACCTGTTTCTTCATCACCAAAGACATCTTCCTTGGAGTTTGGACACCCACAGCAGTTGGTGCTGCCCTCGGTGTTCAAACCAGGGAAGAGTGCAGTCTCTAGGCTCATGTTCACAGGGAGCTTCTACCACGGCTGCCTTACAGGAGCATGCAGTGGAGGAGGAGCAGGGGGTGATCAACAGGGCATGTTCTCATCCTGCTGTTTTCCATAGGCTTCCCCTAAGATCAGTGGAGAAAGAGATGCATCTCCAGAAGGAGATTGAGATGCTCAGTGGTCTCTCTTCATTGACTGCAGGTGGAGTAGAGGGCAGCAGCACTGTGAACCTGGGTGCTGGAGTCAGTGGCCTGGATAAAACCGTGTTTAGGGGCAGAGATATCCATGGTTGTGTGGCCTGTGAGTCTCACATTCCTGAAGAGTGTTACTCACAAGTGATAAAATGCTAATTAATAAGGTGTTTGCAAGACAGAACACCCCACAAAACACAACCAGACGATTCTCCTGACTTATATTTGCATTCAGTGTTTAAAACGAAGTGATGACACTCTCATTACAGCTTTCATCCTATGCAGTTTGAACAAATCTCCCTTATTCTGAGGTCTGTAAGCATTTTAGTCTCAAGTTCACCAGTTTTTCAAGGTGAATACAAAAAATTTTCAAAAAAATACTTTAAAAAAAAGTAATTTTCACCAAATCCATGAGTCTCTCAGTATTTAAGGTTTAAAGCATGAATAATTTAATATTACTCTCACTAGATCTTTCCCACACACTGTATGTCTCACAGCAAAGTCCCCCAACAGCTGAGAAACATAGCTGAATGAATCAGGAAATTATTCTGCCCTACCGTTTTTCAAGCAGTGTGGTTTTTATTCATTCAGAAAGTAAACAAGGTCAGAGGAGTTCATCATAGTTGTCAACCAGCCCTGCAGTATAATAATCTTTTTTATAAGCCAGATCCTCAACTGATTGTAAAACCACACAGTCCTTCTGTTCACAGATAAACATCTGGTATTCTGTGTGTAAAATGTTATCCTGCTGTCAGATCCACTATTACATTAGATAAAAATAAAAAATACAATCTCTTTTAACTGTTCTTTGATGTGAGCAAAGTTTAAACTGGTTAAAGTGTCTGAACACTAAGCAGTTGTACTGGTAACATTAACTGGCTTTTCAAAACAAATTTGTTCAACCAATTTCCTGATATATAAATAGCAATTCCTTTTAAGCTGTCCATAGATTAGGGGGGAATCAAGAGAAAACTACTGAGTATTTTTAAGTCAGTGGAAAAACTTCTGCTGGCTTTGCCTCAGCCAGATTCTCATCTTTGTCTTAGTACATACAGCCCTCTGTACATTCTTTGAATTGCACACTAATTCCAATGAAGTACTTAATTTTATGCTTAACTTCAGTCCCACTACAGCTGATAGGGCTACGTAATTGTTTTAAATTAAACAGGTCCTTAATTATATTGCTGGATGAAGATCTCTTTAAACAGCAAGTGCCATGTAATTACTACTTTGAAAAACCTAGGCATAAATGGTTTTGAAGCTGACTTCCCCAAATACTTATTAAGAATTAGCAAAAAAAAAAAAGTTTCTATATTTACCTGAAGGGTTAGGTAATCAGCTAAAATCTGAAGAGGATGGTGTAAATTGGACAATCCATTGATTATTGGGATCGTGGCTTCTTTTGCCATTAGGTCCAGATCATTGTGGTCATAAACTCGAGCCAAGATTGCATTTGTCATGCTGGACAGCACCCTGGAGATGGCAGAAAATACTCAAGTCAAACATAATAAATATACCCCTATTGCACTCTTCACCGTGCAACACATAAATATTAATGAGAAATGGTAATGAATCAATATTTTTCAGCTATCTGAATAATTTATCATGCCTGCAGAACAGACTCAAATGTAGTCATTTAACAAGCTGCTAATAAGTTAGAAGTTTCACTTCCTAACACTACTACAGTAAGTAAATGAAAACTGCTGCTCTATTTTATATTCTTTTCTCTTTAGCATTTAATTGTAGATGGAACATTGATACATGTTAAGCTCTCTGAACTAAGATAAGAGATTGTGTGATACTGTAACATTTGAAGAATTTGATAACCTCAGAAGAGGTTGGGTATATGATTTTTTCAGTCTTTTAGCAAAGACCAAATGTAGCATTGACTGAATATTATAGACCCTGTATGGTAGCCTGACTTTGTGAGGATCAGCAATACAGATCTGTCTTAGATTCCAGTTGTTTACTGATCTTTAAATAAACACAGAAACAGAACAGGCTGGGGTTGATGTCCTGCTTGCTCCTACCTACACACCTGTGTATTGACTCACATGGTGTCAGCATTCAAGTAATGCCCAAATTTCAAACTCAGTACAAGGGAAAGGGTGCAGGACTCCCTGTACCACTCTGGCATTAACCTCATTTGCTGAAGTGTGAAAGACACAGAGATTACCATTGTGGATTAGCATAGTGTACTCTGAATTTCTTAGATAAATTAAATATGGATTGGAGCTCTTAATTTCTCTGCATTTCTGCGTTTTAATCAGGCCCTGAAGCCTGACTTTGAAGTAGCATTTTGTGTGTTTTCATGTTATCTGAAATAGGACCTTAAAACAAAACAAGGGAGGACTGAATTAGAAATATGTGGAAAAAATCCTTGCAGTATCTGCCTTCCTGATTACCATGAAAATTTCTGCACCTCCTTTTGTGGAAATAAGGCTGTTAACACCATCATCAGCAAGGTCTCCAGATGAAGTCAGTAACAAGCATTTTCTACTGACACCAGACATTCCTCACACAAGCAAAGCTCTTATAAAATGTTACAAGATTGCCTGTAGAGCTCTCTCTGAAGAAAAGACTGTCAATAACAGCTACAAATGAAAAGGGGGAACTGAACAAGGTATTTACTGATTACAAAGTACTGGAACAGTTGCTCTCGGTGCCATTATTTCTTCTTAGCTCACCAGTTCCTTTCTCTGGGGAAAACCTGTTCTGTTCTGAGCTGGTCATCAGGGATGTGATTCATGCTTCCTTTTGTTAGCCATCCCACTGGCAGACACCCTAAATAAGGCACAGTCAGTCCCCATCACTCAAGGGAAAGGGCAATCACATTGAGAAATTGCTCATTTTCCTTATAGCTTTTTTTTTTTTTCCTTTAGGATGTCAGGATAGCTGACTTCTATTTGACACAGCTGATCAAGAAATTAAAAAAGATAGTTCCTTCATAGGGTATGCCATTAGGGAAATTCAGTCATAATCACCAGCTAGTGAAAACTGCTGGACTTTCATCTTTAGTCTGTTGGAGGTAGATATCAGACTTATTAGACACCTACCAGCAGGACATCAGACAGTCCTTCTGCCAGCATTTCTAGATGTCATATTTTATAGTAGGAAAACTGCTGTAAACTGGCTTTATTCTTTGTGAAATCAAAATAAAACTAAACTTGGGGGGAAAACCCACAAATAACCCTAACCTGGAGGTCTGATTACAGGGGAATGATGAAGTCTCCAGTAATTAAATCAGTTTAAAGGAAACCACGTAAGGCTGGAATTGCACGGAGAAGAAAGGGTCCTGAATATATAAGAGTCTTAGCAAAGGTGAAGTTTTGGAAGCTGAGGGGCTGTAAGAGCAGGTTCATTAGGTGACTACATTGAAGGTTCTTATTTTATCAACCACTAGGTCTTTCTCTCTTTTCATTCATTTGCAAAACAGTGAGACTATGAACTTCAAAATCCCAGAGCCTGGAAATATGTTATATTGGAACACTGAGTACATTGGAATGCTGCATATCTCTCTTTTCAAAGTAATTTGTATTTCTACAGATAAAACCTCAATATTTTTCCTCAGCTGTATCCTCTGAGGAATCCAAAATGAAACATAGAGTATGCCTTCTTGGTATGGCAGACCTCTGAATTTGAAAATGGGGCATTTGCATATATTTTGTATAGAATACTGCTATGCAAGGTAGTATTGCTTTTATTTTTAAAGTTTATACCCATTCAAAAGCTTTAAAATTCTGACAAGACTACTTCACTTTCACTCATAGTCTCACAGGGACAGATAGTGGATGTGTTCTCAGCAAAGTAAACCTGCTCCCCATAAATGCAGAGATTAATGCCCTAATAATTCCAGTGGACTGGTAAAATCACCCCATGAGTTCTTCAGGGCTGCCACTGAGCCTGATGGCCACTGAGCTTTAGTGATGCCCAGCGGAGCTGCTCTGCAGTGGGAAATGCAGACACAGTGCTTGTACTTCATCTCAGGTAATACATCAGAGATGTTAAACAGCACTGAAAGGCTGAGAGCTCCTTAATGGGCGGTAACTTTTTGCCACTGTGTCAGCGTAAATGTAAATGTCTTGTGAAGCATGGAGGAACTGATTTATGAGCAGGTAATAAGTCACTAAAAATATGTTCACAGCAGCGATGCTTTCAACCCTTACCTGCAGCAGTTCTAATAAAAACTGTGACTTTTATGGATCTGTGCTCCTTTCACTTTAAGTCTCAATCTCAAATACTTCAAAGGCCTTCAGAGCCCCAGCCACATGGCTGTAAATATTTGAAATACCCTCTGGGTATACTAGAGGCATTATTTTTTTTGTTCTCACATTAACTGAATGAGGTTGGGATGTCATCTTCCATTCACAAGAAGCACCAAGGAATTAACACTCCAATTGTTCTTTTGGGTAAAATGCTCAGCCTCGATTATGCAGTCAGTAGTATTTCTGCTAATGAGAGCAGGAGTGGAGCAGAGCACATGAGAATCTGTAAGGATTTGGGAAAATCCCCTGTCTGTTGTAGCAGGTGAGAACTGTGACCCAGCAGAGGAGCAAAATCCCCAGGTAAGGGTCATAAATTGGGACTTGCCCTGAAAGAGCAAGCAGTGACAGAGAAAAGGGGACTGAAGGTTTGCTTGGGAGGTGACTATTGTAGGAACTTTATCCACAGAATGGGGATGCCTTCAGAACACCTGGAAGATTTGCTTGCTTCTGTTTATTGCCTTGTTTCTTGTAGTTTATTGTCTGCCTTTTTCCTTTTTTCCTTGTGCAAACAAAGGCCTTTCAGGACATTGTAAACAAAAGATTTAATGTCCTTTTACTGTCACATTTGGGAAGAAGAAGAAATGAATATATGGCCTATATTAAGCATATCTGGTTTTGTGTCAGATTTGCTGTAGGGCTGGCATCTGAATGGCAGAGAGGCTCCAGGTGACAGTCCTGCATGGCTGGTGGGACAATGCCTGTAGAGCTTATTGCCCCTTTGGAAGGGCCCTGACTTCATCCTTCCCCTTCCTGAAGGTTTGGCAGCTGGGGCTCACAGGCAGCTTTGCAATGGTGCAGGTGAGGGCTGCAAGGTGATCAGAGGGAGGGAGCACCTCATCTACAAGGAAAGGCTGAGGGAGCTGGCATTATTCAGCCTGGAAAAGAGAAGGCTCCAGACTGGCCTAATTGTAGCCTTCCAATACCTGAACAGAGCCTACAAGAAATAATGGAGAGGGACTATTTACAAGAGCCTGGAGTGACAGGACAAGGGGGAATGGCTTCAAACTGGCAGAGAGTAGGTATAGATTGGATGTTAGGAAAATATTCTGTACTGTGAGGGTGGTGAGGCACCAGCACAGGTTGCCCAGAGAAGCTGTGGGTGCCTCATCCCTGGCTGTGTTCAAGCCCAGGCTGGATGGGGTTCTGAACAACCTGGGATAATGAAAAGTATCCCTGTCCATGACAGGGAGGTTGGAACAAGATGATATTTGAAGTCTCTTTCAACCCAAAACATTCTATGATTCTATTGCTGCAGCTCACTTTGATTATGGCAGAGTTCTGTATCTAGCAGAGAGTGAGAGTTAAGTACTTTCAAAATTCAAGGGACTGAGATTTTTACTTTCTACTGTCAACACCCATACGTCTTCCATTTCAGTAGTAAAAAGACAAGGAAGGAAAATTTAAAGTGTTCAAATGCTTGATCTTTTTTCTTAAATTTTCATCGTAGAGAACAGCAACACAGTTCTCAAACAGTCTCTCCCAGTGACTGAGAACTGTGGTATTCAGCAGAGGCAATGGAACTCATCTGCCTGATTGCACATTTTGAATTGAGGCTGATGAGCTTGACACTGCATATCTTTCACCAGAACAAAAAGGACCACTGCTAACCTTCCAGCAGCTGGGCCTGACTGAACCGACCTCAGGCTGCAAAAGGACTGCCTAGAAAGCAGGATAATGCTAAGGCTGGATGAAGCTTTAATAGCTAGAGGGCTATGGAGAACAGCAGGAGCACCTGCAAAACATGACCTGCTGTTCTGCCAGCTTTGCCAACATCAGAAAAGGCAGTCCACTGCAGAAAAACTCTGAGCTCAGGTCCTCCCTGCCACAGCAATGGAGACAGGCTGCTACCCATCCCTGCGTGCATGTGGGACTGGGCATGACTGAGATCTTCCAGGGATGCCAGTAAGAGAAGGGAGCCACAGCCCAGCCTCCACAGCAGTCCTGACTGTGGGTGTAGGAAATCTGAAACTGGCTACAGAGTGTTGGTCCACTTTCATACTGCTGAAATAGGGGATCAGAAAGGCCCTCAGTGCCACCCTGTCACTGCAGGGATGCTGCTACAGCAGGCTAAGGCCCACCAGAAGCTGGCCTAACATAAATGATGTCTTTGCTTCTTGATTTTGCTCCAAGGGCAGCAGAACCAGAAGGTTTGAGTCTTGTTAGAATACATGTGCTGTCATCAGTGGAGTTACATGACTGCTGAGGTTCATAAAAGTGTCCCATTTGTAAATGTAACCCTAATTAACACTCTATATGCCAAAATAAGTCCCAGTGTTGGAAGTGTGGGATAGCTTGAGAGGATGAAATAAAGGTTTACTGAGCTACAGATTCTTTGAGCTGATCTGTAAATATTTAAGAAATTTGGGCTACCTTCTGACATTTTCCAGAAAGAAAATATCAGCTTCCAAAATTCTGCAAGACAGGTGTCAGCCCAATCAATTATCAAATGCAGTCATCAATCAAATGACATTTTACCAACCTTGCTGTATCTGTGAGACTCTCATTAGTGCCCAGATGTATATCTTGTGTTGTAAGGAAGGAAGGATGTCCTCCAAGGAGAGCAAATCCTACAGTGAGGCAAAATTAAAAAAAAAAAAAAAAAAGAGAGAAATTAAACACCAGCATCTCATATTTACAGCCAAGATTCAAAATCATCTTGGTATAAAATACATTTAAAAAAACAGAAGTGGAACTCAGCAGGACATCCAACAGTTAAAATGATTAGCATTTGACACACAAAATTCCAAACAAATGTGCTTTGGAATAAACCCACTCAAATACCTGCCTTACTGAAATCCTTAGCCATGAGTTCTGATCTGTTATAGAGGAACAGTCATTCAAGCTCCAAGGCTACACATTGCCACAAGCATCACTGTTGCTCCCTGTTAATAGCCAGGTAATCCTTTCATCATGCTGCATTTCTACTTCATGGGACTTTGCATCCTAGAAGGGGCCATCTGAGCCACCTGGTGAACTTCCACATCCTTGCAAGGATCAACATTATCTTTCATGTAAAGTCACTCAGACAGAAAACCCTAAGCCTCTTCATACACTGTAACAAACTTGAATTTGGCCTCAAATGACCAAGTGCCTGAAAAATGATAATGTGAGAGAGAGAAAAGTAAAGGTCTCAGGCCCTGCCAGCATCCCTCTACCCTGCAATAGTGAGGAATCTGCAAGGAGGTCCAAAGAACTGGATGGATTAGGTATGAAGAGTAAAATCCATTCCTGAGCAGGAAACCACAGAAAGACTTGAGCATCATTTAAGAACTTCATTGGGGAACTTCAAAGGTGTCTGAACAGTGTTTTGGATGAAGACAAATTACATGTTGAGGGCAGCTCTCAGGTTCTCTGCTCTTTATTTTAATTGCACCACCAGTAGAAAGTTACCACAAGCAGCCATCTGACACAGACGGGGAAGAAAACATCTTTTCACCAACATCTGAGTCTCGCTGCCTTTGCCTCGTTTAAGTCTGAAGCCTCTTTCTACTGAATCTGAGTGTAAAGTCCCTCATGGGCACACACTGGGAGGATGGGGCTGTTTTATGAGCTGTCACAGATGGCTTAGCATAAGCCTAGCACGGAACACAGGGTCCCACAGCTGGGGAGGTACCAGGTGTAGGATTTGAACTGGGCTGTAGCCCTGTAAGGCATTTTCTGGGTGGTAAGAGCAACTCCCTTCCAGTACAGAAATTTCCTGCAGGCAGATCCTGCCCTGTCACTAACATTTCTGATGGAGGAAATTTCCAGAGAATCTTAGTATGGACAGACCAGCCTTGTTGAGACAACACTGTGGGGGCGTGAGTCTTTTATTGTGGCAAAAATCTAGAAAAGAGGCTGTCTTTATATTGCCAGGAAGAGAAAGGCTGCACACAGAAGAATGGAGACCCCCACTTTGTTTACCAAACTGTGACGTCTTGGAGATGCTAATGAATTTCGTGCCGTTAGAAACAAACATTTAAAAAGAGAGAGAAAAAAAGAAGAGGAAAAGGAAGAAAAAAACTAGAAGAAAAGGTCAAAAGCTGCTCAGGCTGGCTGAATCCATTAGATGGCACTGCTGCCAGATTCAGCACTGCAGCTTCAGCACGGTGGTTGCACAGGTCTGCCATAGATTAAAAACTTTGTCTCACAGCTGCTTTTTAAAAGAGGATTAAACCAGGGCTGAACACTAAAACCTTTCACAGATAAAACCAACAGGTACAGGCAGCAGGTCTGGGCCCCACAGCTGGGCTCCTTACACAGAGCAACCCTTATTAACTACCATCTCCTGTGGGCAGCAGGGTTGAGGTGAAAGCTTCTGCTTTGCATCAGTTCAGCCAGCCTCTGGAGTTTAAAATACAATAGATTAAAAAAAAAAAAAAAACAAACTGGCAAATCATCGTCTTTGGACTGTCTCAATTTCCTTAAATGTCAGATTAAAACTAATGATGCTCCAGGTCCCACCTGAAGGGCAAATTTCTGCTCCCCTAGCCAGTGTACACTCGTTTTATTGAACGGGCCCTTTTTTATTACTTGTTGTTTTCATTAAGGATTGCTCCAAATCCAAACAATATTGCAAGTCAGACACAGCAAACTTTCAAGAATGAAGCACCATTTATTCTACTATTACTTCTTTCACCTCCCCTCTGCAGCTCAGACACAAACACTGTATTTAGAGGACAGTGTATGCAAACTACACATTACAGCCTGTCTATTCAGTGCAAATTTTTAAGTCAAGACCTCAAGGATGAACTGTCATTGGCAGTAACTTTTCCTTCCCAAGTTCTTGTGGATTTTTTTGGAGTCATATACAATTATGTCAGTGATTTATTCCTGCAAGTTCTACACAATACAGCAGCTCTGCATTTTAGGATTCTAAATGCATATATTTTGGTAGATGATTCACAGTCCAGGCAGGCTCCAATGGACATGTTCTGTTTTCTGTAAATGATGCCCAGGTAGAAAAAAATGGGAATCTGAAGGTTTATTCAGAACTGCCAGACGTCAGACAGCCCAATCAGAGCTGCCACCTGGAGTCTGTGTACATAGCAGAGCCCTGATGTGTTGGGCTTTCTGTTCATGAACTGGCCATCTGTGCAGGGCTTGGGAACATATTTCCATCCAAAACTTTCCATCTGGAAATACAGGAGCTCTGTGCTCTAGCTTTGTATATAGTTGCAGAGACAGAATCTTTTTCAGACTCTTTCATCCAGACTACCAATAGAAAGCAAAAAAAAATGATGCCTTTTGAAAGTATGCAGGCACCAATTCAGCAAATAAACATTGGAGTGCTGTGTTAAGCTGGGAGATCTAATCCTCTTTGTTGTCACAACCTGGTCAAATCCAAGCCCACTGCTAAATATTTATATGAATTGTGATATCTTCAATAAACTACTAAATGTTCATAGTACAAATCCAGAATAGATTACTACCTCATATCTACAGTTCTCACTACTGTTAGTTTTCAAAATACACAGTTTCACACCTCATGCTGTGGCACAGTATTGACCCCACCTATGCAGAGTTTTTCAGACAGGACATGAGTGAAATCTTCATCCCAGGCTGTCCCTGCCAAAATGAATCCTGTAGTTCAGAGGTTGGCTACACACTTCTGGGGCTGTCACCAGGAGGCACACAGTCATCTTCTCAGACTCAAAGGAAGGATCTTTTTCAGAATTCCAAGGCATATGGATTTGCATTCATTAATTTCCCCACTGCCTGCCTGGACTTACAAAATAGAAAGTATTTCTCCATTTAGACTGATAACAAAGAACTCTCCTAGGCAGCAGTTAAAGAATATTCCTAAAGCAGAAGCTAAAAACTGATAAGCAGTTTTTAAAAGTTATTTTTAAGCTACCCTTTTAAGTGTAGAGTAAACTAAGAGTACATTTGGGCCCTCTGTAATGAGGCCAAGCTAAATAATGCTTAACTACTCCAACAGAAAACAGACCCTGTACCCCTGCCATGTAATACCATCCCCACTGCATTAGTTCATATGCTATCATGCAATTATTTCTGTGACTCTGTGTAGCTGTCTTCAGGCATGGCCATCATGTTCCTCTCACCCCACTGTGTAGGAGGAATGAGTTGGGAGTAATTCCACTAGAGCCAGTGGCACTGAACCCCTGTAAGGCTGTTAAGATCCTGTATATTCCAGTGCACAACAAGAGAAGGTAGGCTGAGCTCTCCTACCTGCACTGCTTCCCCTCCATTTCTACCCTGTGAAATATTGTCTGCATTCATTATCTGTGAAAAGGTTGGATTTATTTATGATTTATTCACTAAAACATAACTACAGCTGTATATTTTAAGAGCAACAGTGACAATCAGAATATTTTACACCAAAGCTATAACAAAAACAGGGCATTCACCTTTGTGCCATGCCTGAGGATGTTTATTTTACACGTAATATATGACCATGTGAACAGTTCTGTTTTCAAAAAGTACACAAGATTTTATGCAGAATAGGTATGGGATTCTGACTGTGAAGAGGTGACATTTTCCAGTGTAATAGCAGATATGTCACATTTTCCAATAAAATAGCCAGTGATAGAAATAAATCTACTAGACTCACAGAACTGGATTTACTTTGCTGCTACTCTATGGAAGTTACTTCTAGTTCTGCATTAAACTTACAACACCACAGCTTATCTTAGAAATGGTAAAATGATATAGGTTTCAGAAATACACATTAGGACAAGATTAAAGAGGCAATGAATTATACCCCAAGGAGTGGTATATTATTGAGTACTGTTGCAATGCCATTAGAATAAAAGAGGATGTTGGAAAACCTTAAATATCAACTAATCTATTATAAAGTTATCATAAGTTAATGTTTTGATAATCTGCAATTGATCTGCACAACTGGGAGAAATGTAAAAATGTCACCCCTAAGTTAAAGAAGGGCAAAAAGGAGGACACAGAGAATACAGGCTATGCTGCCTCACCTCAGTCCATGGGAAAGTGATGAAGCAGCTAATGCTGGAAACCATTTCTAGGCAGATTAAGGACAAGAAAATCATGGCTTCGCCAAGAGGAAGTCATGCTGGAGCAGCTTGATCAACCTCTGTGATCCTGTGACTGGCCTGGTAGATGAGGGGAGGGCAGTGGGTTTTGTCTGCCTGGACTTCGTTGTGTCCATTGACAGTGTCTCCCATGAGATCCTCCTAGCCAAGCTGTGGATGCCTGGGCTGGATGAGCAGAGTCTGGGATGGGTTCAGAACTGCCCAAATGGCCAGGCCTGAGAGTGGTGACCATCAGTACAAAGTCCAGTTGGAGGCCAGTGACCAGTGGTACACTAGGAGTCCATTTGTGTCCAGTCCAGTTTAACATCTGTGTTAAGGATCTCAATGACCCAGTGTGGTTTCAGCAAGTCTGCTGATGACACAAAACTGGGAGGAGTGGCTTGTACATCATAGGGCCATGCTGCTGTCCAGAGGGATCTTGACAGGCTGGAAAAATGGTCTGATAGGAGGAGCCCCATGAAGTTCAGCAAGGAAAGATGCAAAATCTTGGACCTGAGGAGGATCAGCCCCATGCACCAGCACATGATGGGGGCCTCCCAGCTGGGAAGCAGCTTGGCAGAAAAGGAATTGGGGGTCCTGGTGGCCAGCAAATTAAACATGATCCAGCAGTGTGTGTACATTTCCAGCAAGGGCAGGGAATGGTGTCCCGACTGCACCAGACAAATACTGCCAGGAGGTGGAGGGAGGTGATCCTTCCTCTTCATACAGCACTGGTGAAACCAAACCTTGAGAGACTGGATTTGGGGTCCTCAGTATAAGAAACATGGACATATTGGGTACAGTTGGTATGTCCATGTTAACAAAGGGTCACAAAGATGGCTGAGGGACTGAAGCATATTGCACATGAGAAGAAAAGCTGAGGGAGCTGGGACAGCACAGCCTAGAGAACAGAAGGCTCAGGGGGAATATTGCTAATGTAGACTAATATTGCTAATGTAGACACCTGAAGGGAGGGGACAAAGAAGACAGAGTCAGGTGTTCTTCAGTAGTGCAATGGGCACAAACTGAGAAGGTCACTCTGAGTAGTAAATTCTATTTATTGAAAAGCTGATTGAGCAATGCCATAGGTTGCCACAAAATTCCACAAAATTCCACAAAAATTTGTGGAATCTTCATCCTTGGAGATATTCAAAAGACTTCTGACACTCCTGGACAACTGGCTCTAGAAGACCCTGCTTGAGGACCAGATGACCTTCAGAGATTACTTCCAACTTCAACCATTCTGTTTATTTATTTTTCAATAATGTTGTTCTTTATAGGCACAGGGACAGTAGGAATTCTGAAAAGACTTCCATGGTGTTAATATGTCCCAACAACTCCTAGATACTGCACAGAGAAGATTTTGTAATCAGTGCTTTCCAAGTTTCTACTCTGTAATGAAATCCACTGATTTAGGTATTCCTGAGAGTTGCAAAGTTTGTTTAGGTTAATCTCATCCCCAGGACCTTGCCCTACAAGTGACCTCCCTCAAGTTATTGAAGGGGCAGCTCTTGGGAAGTGCTATTTGAGATGACTCAGGAACTTTATAAATAAACACTTCAATCCACTGCAATTGTCCACTTCCACTAGACATTAGAAATTTGGTATTAAATTATCTTGTTTAGCTAAAAGGAACATATGCGGCCCCACATTCATTTTGAGTTAGAAATTCCAAGGAGGGAATGGTTTATGTTAAAAAAGCAGCTGAAATGTATAGAGTTTTTGTGGACAGAAAAAACTTGAGTTTGCCTTTGAAGCAAAGTCTTAGGCTTAACAGACTTAAGACCAATTAACTGAAGGTGTGAAGTTAATGCACAGAAGCTAAACTGCATTAAACTCCCTCGTGGAAGCTCTCACTTAGAAATAAATTTGTTTTATTTCACTGGAGCTTAATTCTCCCTTGGATGAATTTATGTGCATTAACTCCCATCCTTAAGTTAATTCATTTGAACTTTCCTGAGCTTCCCCCTTCCATAAGCCTTCAGAAACCAAGGACTAAGCAGTGTTTTCCTCAGAATACAGAAGAATGAAGGATAAACAGATCCAGAGAATTCATTATCTGGCCATATACCAGGATGGCAGGCAACAAGAAACTGGACTAAAAACTCAGGAATTAAAAGGTGAGTGGTCTTCCGAGAGAGGGAATGTACATTAGTAAGTCCTCACTATCTGGAAAAAACAGAAAGCAACAACAAGTCTGCTTAAAGAGCAGGAACAGCAGGCAAATGCTGTGCCAGAGAATACGAAGGCAAATTCAGAAATGCTTGGAGTTAGTGCATCTGCTTCTTCCTTCTATCATCTTTACCCTCTCTCTTACAGCTTGTAAAGAAATGTGAATACTCTCAACAGGTTTCCTGTTCCTTCACTAGGGGGAAGTGAGGGATGCTGGGTCAACTTAAATGAGAGAAGAGCAAGTTCTTCCTTGATGCATCATCAGTTCAGAGCTATTTCTTGCTATGAATGATTGATTAATGGTGATTTATTTCAGCAGTGCCATTGAATTCAGAACAGCTGCCATGTAAATAAAGACACCATATGTACATATTTCAGTGTTTTCAGGGCTGTAACCTGAAAGAAAAAATGTTCCAGTGCCTGATATTATTAGGCTAATACCCTTGAGTCTCCATCAAGTTATCTTCCCCTGTAGATAATCATGTTAATTACCCTCACCCTTCTAATTTATATCAAGGCATTACTGTGATTCCAAGCCTAAAAACATACTTTGAAATGTAACAATGGTAATGCATATTACATTAGAAAAATATTTATTAGAGCTTGCACAAAACTAAATCTGTGATGCTCCCTGAAGTAGATGTTAGGAAATGTGCATCTTGACAGTACAGCTAGGAGCTTACAGCAGAAATGCTTCTGCCTGTTGCTTTATTTCTGATCTACTGTCTTTTGGAAGATGTTGACAAAATTTCAGTGACCAAAGCCATGTGTTTCTGAAATTAATATGCAAGGTGAAACACAAATAGCCACCTTTAGCTGCACTCAGTCCATGTCTTTGCACTATAAGATAACCATTCTTTTCTTATTTTTGTTTTCAAAGTTTAGGTTTCTCCTGAGTAGAAATTGCTAAATGCAAAATTATGCAGTGTTTTTCAGTACATGCTCAATGTATGCAGTTTCATATAAAGTCTTATTGTGCCATTGCTCAGACCTACCTGTTTCTGCAGATAATCTTGTTCTTGTGCTTCTCTTCTCAAAAATCATGGCCAAAGATTTGCCTTGCATCAAAGGCAAATACTGAAACGTGAAAAATGAAGGTATTTCAGTTTTATAATCATTATACACTTCAAAGTATGAAATACTTCTTGCACATTTAAATTCACCATTAGAAGAGTTGCAAAAGTGGGGTTTTTTACCTGTAGTTTTGTTCTCCTGCCCTTCAATAAATTTATTGGCAGTGGAAAAGTTAAAGGTAAAGAAGTAATTCTAGGCCCAAAACCAACTGCATTTTAGCACTCAATTTGAGCCAGCATTAAGGAGAACTCAGATACTAATTAAATCCCATGCAGGGAAGTGTCTTCCATTTCCTACATTTAGTGCTGCATGTACACCATGTGTGGATGGAGGGGGCTAGCTGACAACAGGGAGTTAGCTGCACAAACCTGTTTAACCTTTCCACTCACAGAGTCCTCTGAAGTGTTTAAAGAAAATCTCTGGACACTTTACAGGAAGGCTCTTTGATTTGTGGCACATGATTTACAGTATTTAAGAGCTCAGGAGACTTTGTTTAGGACAAGACATAGGAAAGGCTTTTTCACAATATTCTTCAGAACAGTATTTATTTCAACATCTGAGGGACCTAAATGACAGTTAAACCATTTTACCTCTCCTTTGTGCTTTATCCTTTGTTTCAAATCTGCTGCCATCCACAGCAAATACTTCAGTTCATCAGCTGTGTAGTTCTGTAAAGTAAGGAGGTCCCGACCTTTCATATCAACATTCATTTGAGCTGGTGTCCCATACCTGTGTCAAAAGAGAAAAAAAATGTGGGTTTTTTTGTTCGTTCGTTTTATTTTGGTGCGGTTTTTTTGTTGTTGTTGTTGGGTTTTTTTGGTTTGTTTTTGTTTTTTTTTTTTTTGCCATTCAGTGCTAAATTGTGCATGTTCTAAAGCCAGTGAGCAAGCACCTGAAATATCTCCTGCTCCCCTCATATGACCCAGCTGGACCATCCTGATAGACTGTGTTAATTGGTTTAAATAACTCCTTCTGTCAGACAGGCACAGCATGCCACTATGCACTGTATCGATGGCCACTGTAACAATATTTCAAATTGTATCATAAAATGTATATTAGATGTATTTTCTTCTGTCTTTTGAGATGCATGTGGCAGCTGCATGCTGCCTGTCAAATAAGGCCATTCAGAACCTGGTAAAATGATTTATGTGTAGACCCCAAAGCTGCCCTTTCAGGGGACAGAATAACAGAAATGGATCTCGGGGCTGTTTCTCCCTCCTTAAAGCTTTATGGATGAGTAGACACTTGCCACATTCCAACCCCACTCTCACAAAAGGTGGCATTTCTATAAATGTGTATGAAATCTCTTCATTACAGTGGAGGAAAGGGTAAAAAAAAACCCAACAAAACAGCCTTACTGTACCCCACAAGAGACATTCTGGACATGTGGTGTTTATTCAGTGTATTCTGGCCTCCATCCAGATTTAGGACTTCAGAATCACATGAAATTGGATGTTGATAATCACCCACAGAAGTTACATGATCAAATTTTCTCTAGCTTAGATGAGACATCTTCATGAAAGTCTTGTCCAAGCCCATTTTTCACAGGCTAAAGATTACCAGGGAAGTGTGGGAGCTCAGCCCGTTCTCTGACTCTGTACTTACAGCCCTCCTTAGCACTACACAACCCACACTGTACTCTTGCTAAGGTTTTGATGGTATGAGCTAAACATGTATTTTTATTTAAAGTCAACATTTTTAGGCTGATCTAATGAAATGGAGACCAAAGCAGTGCAAAGACATGGACTGAGTGCAGCTAATACTTTTCTGTTAACAACTGTATTTGTGTTTTACATTTCCCTTTACCTCACCATTGAGACTAGCTCAGATGCAGCACCTGCTAATTGCCAAGCCCTGAAGTCCACAGCTAGGAAAACGTGCCCAGATTTACCCCTGTGAGGCTTTAGACACGGTCCCACACGACATCCCCAGCCCCACACTGCAGAGCCCTGGCTTTGGAGGGTGGGCTAAATAGAAATATTTATCTATCTATCCATCTATCATTGGCCAGATAGATGCAGCCAGGGACTTGTGGGCAGAGGCTCCATGTGCAGCTGCAGGCCAGGGATGAGGGCTGTCCCTCAGGATTCTTGTTCCACTTAGGTTTAAGCCATTTCAGAGCTTTCCAAATTCTTTATTTCTATCCCATTCCTTTTCAGTAGGTTCCGCTTTGGTTTTCAGAGTGCCACTTTCTCAGCTTAGTGCTCTTGGTGTCCTATTTTCTCTTCTGCCTTTCTCTGCCTGCTCTGTTTCTTTCCTACTGTCCATCTGTACCTGTGGCAGCTCAGCCAAAGAGCCTCACCACATAATTTTTGCCAGTCTCTGAGCTAAAACAGCCCTTGATGAAGTTATGAAGGCTGGCTGTGAGATGTCATTGTAAGATCTTGCTCCACTTGGGTTCCAGCCCTTTCAGAGCTCTGCCTTAAAGGGCAGGAACATCTTTTCCTTGCTGGAAACTGGAATTCCAGACCACTGCAGTGTGTGCCATGGATCACAGAGGGGAATTACCAAAGCTCCTGGGGTGCTGGTTCTGCTGTGCCTCACAGGGGAGCTGTGCAGGTGCAGGTGACAAGGTCCTGGAGCTGTGTGGGCTCCCAGAACAGACAGAAATGTTTGGCTGCTGGACATTTTCAAGCACATTCCCATCTTGAAGCAGAGGGAAGAAGAAAATGGAAGCAAGTGTATGGGCACTCATGGGTCAGGTAGTTTCTACCACACCATGAAAAACAGCCCATCAAGATAAGCTACCGAAATCCACTCTTGAATGCCAAGACACTTAGTTTATAATCATGGGATTGGCTTCCATTTTCATTGTGTATATTCTGAAGGAAAATAGTTTTATAACTGGGACTTTTTTAATTACTTTAAGTTTTCAGAACAGGGATTTGCTTTTTTTAACATGTTTGTGGGGAAAAAAACCAAACTTGTACTGCTTTCAAATCTATGCAATTTCTTGCTGCTCCCTCCTTTCCTTTGCCTCCTTGTTTCCAGAACAGCTTTGGGGCTGCTCCTTGTTTTTCTCATTTCAGCCTGCAATTCCTTCCAGGGATTTAGAGATTATCTAATCTCAATGTGCCAAACAACAGCTTCTGTTCATTGGTCCTGTTTCACCATCTGGCATGATTGAGAAGTGGACTGAGAAATATTCACCACTAATTTCTCCACTAGCAGATAGTGAAGCACTTAAATTTGTTACCCAGAGAGGACTTGGAATTACCATCCTTAAGTATTTTCAAGACATGGCTAAGCAAAGGCATAGCTGCTCTCCTATGGTGTTTGACAGGCTCCAAGCAGAAAGTTGGACTAGAGATCTGCTCCTGACCTCTTGAAGATTCTGTTTTATTGCTATGACCTCCAAGAAATTTGCTCCCTTCCCTGTTATCCATATCTGAAAGAGGGGCAGAAATGGAAAAATTGATTCCAGGGAAGGAGCATGAGACAACATACCAAAGTTAAAATGTAATGGGCAGAATTGCAAGGTCAAGCAGTTTGGGCTTCTTCCTTCCTGAGCAAGGACAGGATAACTTTGGACTATTAGCACAGACTCACAGACATTAGGTTATCCTGCAGTATCAAACACAGTGTGCTCAGCTGGTAATACTCACAGACAGTGCTGAGAGCTTATGCCAATGTTATGCTATAATGTTAAAAACCCCACCAAAAATAACAATGCTGTGTGTGTAACTTAACAAATCGGATTACTTCCTCAGAAAACCAGCTTTACTACAGTTGTTTTCCAAACTTGCTTTTCCATCACCTCTATTAACTGCAGAAATTTCCCAATTGGCTGCAGTAAAATTCCAAAATTCATAAAAAAAATACTACCCAGCCTTTAGGACTGCTCTAAAACTGTAGCAAATAAATCATAGAATTTGGAAAACATTGTTTTTCATATGATGTAATGTAGAAATTATAAACAAAAATTACTTATTGCATATTAGGATTCCTGTGAATGTAAAATTTCTGCATATCGTTTTCTAGAACTAATCAGTAGTTATGTAACAAGTGTTAATTCTGCTCTTATTGAGGCTGACCTAAAACCATGAGAAAACATGGAATTAAGTTTCAGCTCTAAAATTTTAACCCGATTTTGGAGATGTGACAAACCTGAGAAGCAGTTTAGTGAAACGCTGTCATACTTTCCTAAAATCAGGGGGGACAGGCGCAGTTGTGTGGGTGCAGGAAGAACCCAAAGCCAGGTCACAGAGGCAGGTCTGCCTGCTTGGCTTTGAATCTCCCATCACATCATGCTTTTCCTGCATGCCTCCAGGGTATATAGAAACACAAAATAATGAGGCAGAGATGCACCTTGCAGCTTCAAGGAGAGAATTCCTCACCCAGACTGGCCATGATATATGTTTAAATGCAGAAAGATTACTTGTACTTTATTCAGATTGTTACTCACTGGTTACAGTACCTGCAGCACACACTGAACTCAAGAATAAACATTCCTTCCTGACTTTGCAGCTAAACCCCATGGAAGAAATTAATGGTATTCCACAAACACTAAAAACAGAGAATCCTCCAATCTCCTGAAGTCACAGAGCTTGCCTGGTGAGGTAAAAGGACACTAAAACTGCAGGGAAACACCCCCCTAGAGCCTTTCTCTAAAACACTCACTCCTTCACATGATTCTGCTGCTTTTGACTCCAGGTTTCTGACCAAACACCATGCACCAGACAAAATTTAAGGACAAGCTCACCCAAATTGTCGCAGCAGCTGCTTGCTGGTCCCTGCTAGTTTTGCAATGCTGATGAAATTCCTCCCATTAAACAGCATCTTCTGTTTGCATTAAGAGTTCTCTTAACCCACAAATAAAATTACAAGTGAGGAAGGTGTAGGAAGCAGAGAGTGAGCTGTGCTGCTGTGCAAAGGAGGGAAAACCAAGAGCCAAGGTCCTTGTTTTGGTTGTTCCAGCCAGGGCTGGGCCAGCCTGGAGCTGACCCTGAACCTTTTCTTTGGTGAAACCCTACAGATACAGAGATATCTCCCAGGGCCCATTGCACCACTCACAGTTTGTGTTCTTCTGTGTCAGCTCATCATGTCATATCATAGCTGTGTCAATACTATTTCGTAGCTATTTCATGTTAAATATTTGTACAGGAGCCTGTGCTGATAGAAAAAGGCAAAAGAAGGCTTGCAGGATCAGGATGAGCAGGGTGGCCCCCTAGGGATGGGACTGTGGCCTTGGGGACTCTAGCACAGCCCAGGCAGGGACTGTTTGCTCTGAGCTGAGCTAAAATGAGGGTTCTGGGCCCATGGGTATGGAATTCAGCAGGGCATAAAAACTTATTCATGCTTTTGGGACCCTGACAATAATGAAGTAGTCTGCATTAAAGAAATCTATGTTTTCCTGTGAGATTTTTTTTTTCCCTACCAAGTTTTCAGTTGTGCTGTGGTAGTGTTAAACAGTGTGGGGCCCAGAAAGTGAAATACTGCAGCCTGCCTACCTCCTTAGGCTAAACTCCTTGCTGTATAATCTGAAGTAGGTCAATTGCTAAATACTAAAGTGATTTCATTTAAGTTTCTACCTTCAGATGTAATTGTCAGATAAGATTTTATGCCACTTGCACTGTAGGTGGTTTTGAAATATGACCATTACTTTCTCATTTCCTCCTCCCTGTAAGGAGAGACGCACTAGTGTAAATCAAGGTGATGGCATATCTGTCAGAGAGGGTGATACGTTGAAATTACATTGCAAGAAACTTATAATTAAAACATACAGAGAAAAAGTTTGACTCCCTGGGAAAGATACACAGCTGCGAAAAAGTCATGCAGGGTGATAGCTCCTGGTGGGATGTGTTCAGGACCCCTGAGATGCTTGGGAAATAAATCAGTTGACAGGGGAAATGTCAAACAGAATTAAAATCCAAGAGAAATTGATAGTAAGGGAATGGAAGAGAAGAAAGATAAGAAAGATAAGAAAGAAAAGAAAGAAAAGAAAGAAAAGAAAGACAAGAATGACAAGAAAGAGAAGAAAAATAAGAAAGAGGAGAAAAAGAAGGAAAAGAAGATACGAATGAGAAGAAAGAGAAGAAAGAGAAGAAAGAGAAGGAAGAGAAGAAAGAGAAGGAAGAGAAGAAAGAGAAGAAAGAGAAGAAAGAGAAGAAAGAGAAGAAAGAGAAGAAAGAGAAGAAAGAGAAGAAAGCCAGCCCATGGTTTTCCCCCTGGTTGTCCTCCAGCAAATGACTCCCAAGACCTTCAAGTCGAGCCCCCTGAGGCTGAGCTTGTGTCATTAGTGACACCCAGGAGAAAAGACAGCAGACAAAGCAAATGTGGTTGAGGTGCCAAGGTCTCCAGTCTCCTGCAGCCTCAGAGGGAGGGGACAGTGCCAATGCCTCTTTGTCAGGTCACACCTTGTACCAGATCTGGCTGAGTTGGAGTTTGTTTTCCCCTAGAAGCCCTCACAGTGCTGGGCTCTGCACTGGTAGCCAGAAAGATGTTGATAACACACCAAGATTTTTGGGTACTGCTGAGCAGCACTGGCACACCATCAACACTGTCTCTCCAACTTCCCACCCCCCATCAGTAGGTTGGGGGTGGACAAGATCTTGGGAGGGGACACAGCTAGGACAGTTGACCCAAATGAACCAAAGGGATATTTTGTATCATATGATGCCAGCTCAGATATAAAAGCTAAGGAAAAGAGGAGGAAGTGTAGCCCTGGTTTGTGCCTGAGATGTTTTTGTTTTCTGAAATTCTTTTCCCAGGGTATTTTCTGTAAACAAAAGACATGTTTTTCTAACTGTAACTTTGTTTACATTCCTTTTCCTAGGAGGGACTTCTTCTTGATGTCCCCCTGATCTGACCAATGTGAATGAAGAGGTTTGTCTTTGTTTCACCAATCAAATTGCTCTGTGTAGAACAGTATAAAAAGGGAGACACATCCCAAGAAATAAAGAAGTCATTTTCAGCCTTCTGAAGTCGGAGTCTGTGCCATTGTGGTGTACAACAGCATCAAGGAAGGGGGAGCATTCATTATTTTACAATATGTGCCTTCTGGAGCAAAGATGAGGTGCTTAAGTCCTGATTCCTGGTAATTGGCTGGACATCACTTGCTGATGGGAAGGGAAGGAAAGAAAACAAACTTTGGGTTTTTTGCTTTGTTTTTGTGCCTGCAACCTTTCATTTTTGCTTTAGTAAACTGTCTTCTCTCAGCCTATGCTTCCTGTCTTATTTTCTCTCCTCTGCCCACCTGAGAAGAGGTAGAGATGAAGTCGCTTGGTGGGCACCTGCTGTCCGGCGAAGGCCGATCCACCACACCCCTGTACAGAGGCTGCCTGATCCCAATTCCCACATGGACCAATTTCATAGCAAGCTCCTGTGAGCAAGTGTCACCTGGGAGGAAGGGAGTGGCCAAGATTTACAGATGCCTGCGGCTGAAAAGGAACAGCAAATACCAGAGCATCAAAAAAAAAAAAAAAAAAAAGCCAAAAAACCAAAACCAAACAAACAACAACAACAAAAAAACAAACAAACAAACAAACAAAACAACAAAAAAACCAACTTAGAAGTTTTATTAGTAAATTATACATGCGGCATGTAAATTTGTACAAGTTAGTTCTGTATCTCCTAGTAGCAAGAGATATAAAATAATAATAATAATAATAATAATAATAATAATAATAATAATAATAATAATAGTAATGGTGGGAAGAGAGAGAAAAGGAAATCATCGGTCCTGGATCCAGTATCGATCAGGCCAACAAGAGGTCCGGGGTCCTCAGGGGCACCACCTGGGCACTGTGGGGGCCGATTTTATAGAGCAGCTTTCCCCGGGAGCTGAGGGCGCTGTGCCGGGCCCGGTGCCGCCCCACGCCGGCCGTCCAGGGAGGGGATGGAGCCACCGTCCCTAGAGGTGTTTAAGGAAAGACTGAATGTGGCACTGAGTGCCGTGGTGGCGCTGGCCGTAGGTTTTACCCGGTGATCTCAGAGGTCGTTTCCAGCGCAGCCGATCCTGTGATATGCCGTGCCCTCACCCCTCGTACCAGGGCTTTTCTCTCGCCCAGCACAGCCGATCCTGTGATACCGTGCCCTCATGCTTCGTACAGGGGATCCCCTGCCCTCTCCCCTCGTACAGGGGATCCCGTACCCTCTCCCCTCCTTCAGAGGATCCCGTACCTTCTCCCTCGTACAGGGGATCCCCTGCCCTCTCCCCTCGTACAGGGGATCCCGTACTCTCTCTCCTCGTACAGAGGATCCCCTGCCCTCTCCCCTCGTACAGGAGATCCCGTACTCTCTCCCCCCGTACAGGGGATCCCGTACCCTCTCCCCTCGTACAGGGGATCCCGTACCCTCTCCCCTCATACAGGGCATCCCCTGCCCTCACCCCTCGTACAGGGGATCCCGTACTCTCTGCCCTCGTACAGGGGATCCCGTACCTTCTCCCCTCGTACAGGGGATCCCGTACCCTCTCCCCTCATACAGGGGATCCCCTGCTCTCTCCCCTCGTACAGGGGATCCCCTGCTCTCTCCCCTCGTACAGGGGATCCCCTGCCCTCTCCCCTCGTACAGGAGATCCCGTACTCTCTCCCCCCGTACAGGGGATCCCGTACCCTCTCCCCTCGTACAGGGGATCCCGTACCCTCTCCCCTCATACAGGGCATCCCCTGCCCTCACCCCTCGTACAGGGGATCCCGTACTCTCTGCCCTCGTACAGGGGATCCCGTACCCTCTCCCCTCGTACAGAGGATCCCCTGCCCTCTCCCCTCGTACAGGGGATCCCGTACCCTCTCCCCCCGTACAGGGGATCCCCTGCCCTCTCCCCTCGTACAGGAGATCCCGTACCCTCTCCCCCCGTACAGGGGATCCCCTGCCCTCTCCCCTCGTACAGGAGATCCCGTACCCTCTCCCCTCGTACAGGGGATCCCGTACCCTCTCCCCCCGTACAGGGGATCCCGTACCTTCTCCCCTCATACAGGGGATCCCCTGCCCTCTCCCCTCGTACAGAGGATCCCCTGCCCTCTCCCCTCGTACAGGGGATCCCGTACCCTCTCCCCTCGTACAGAGGATCCCCTGCCCTCTCCCCTCGTACAGGGGATCCCGTACCCTCTCCCCTCGTACAGGGGATCCCGTACCCTCTCCCCTCGTACAGGGGATCCCCGGCCCTCTCCCCTCATACAGGGGATCCCGTACCCTCACACCTCGTACAGGGGATCCCGTACCCTCTCCCCTCGTACAGGGGATCCCGTACCCTCTCCCCTCGTACAGGGGATCCCGTACCCTCACACCTCGTACAGGGGATCCCCTGCCCTCTCCCCTCATACAGGGGATCCTGTACCCTCTCCCCTCGTACAGGGGATCCCGTAGTCTCACCCCTCATACACGGGATCCCCTGCCCTCACCCCTCGTACAGAGGATCCCCTGCCCTCTCCCCTCGTACAGGGGATCCCGTACCTTCTCCCCTCATACAGGGGATCCCCTGCCCTCTCCCCTCGTACAGAGGATCCCGTACCCTCTCCCCTCGTACAGGGGATCCCGTACCCTCACCCCTCGTACAGGGGATCCCGTACCTTCTCCCCTCGTACAGGGGATCCCGTACCCTCACCCCTCGTACAGAGGATCCCCTGCCCTCTCCCCTCGTACAGGAGATCCCGTACCCTCTCCCCCCGTACAGGGGATCCCGTGCCCTCTCCCCCCGTACAGGGGATCCCGTACCTTCTCCCCTCATACAGGGGATCCCCTGCCCTCTCCCCTCGTACAGGAGATCCCGTACTCTCACCCCTCGTACAGGGGGTCCCCGGCCCTCTCCCCTCGTCCCCGCGCTCCCCCCGCGCGCCCTGAGGGCCCGGCCGGGCCCGTTGCCGCCCCCCGCCGGCCGCCAGGCGGCGCTGCCCGCGGCCCGGCCCGCCCGGCGCGGCCTCCTCCCGGCCGCCATGGCCGCGCCCGCCGCGGGGACCGAGCTGCCCGTGCCCGGTGAGTGCGGCCGCTCCTCTGGGCACCCGGGAGGCGGGGGAGTGCGGCTGCCTGTGCCGGCCCCTGCCCGCTTCAGCCCCGCAGGTCCCCACCGGCTCCCTCTGGCTGCGAGCCCCGCGCCGGGCCGGTGCCTTGCGGGGTTTGGGGAGAAACGCGTCCGCTGCCGTCAGAGCCGGGACGGGGCAGCCCCGTCAGCGGCGGGGGCCGGGGGCAGCGCCGGGCACTCGGGGGGCGCGGATAATTCTGAGTATTAATGGTTAGTTTGTGTCGCGGTTTGGCCCAGGGCAATGCTCAAACGTTTGCGCGTTGCTGGGACAACAAACGCCTCGTGTATGTCCTGTGGGATTTACGCCGAGTTGATGGGATTGGGTTTCCGAACCGATGGCAGCGCTGAAGCACAGAGTGGGTCAGGCTGGAAGGGACCGCCGTGGGTTGTCTGGTCCCACCTCCCTGCTCAAGCAGGGTTATCCCACAGCACATGGCACAGGATTGTGTCCGGGTTCTGGGATATGTCCAGTGAGGGAGACTCCACACCACAGAATTCCTTCCTCTTGTTCAGGTGGAACTTCCTCAGTTTGTGCCCGTTGTGCATCAGTTTGTGCCCGTTGCCTCTTGCCCTGTTACTCAGCATCACCGAGCGGAGCCTGGGTACATCTTCTTGGCACCCCCTGGGTTTAGATATTTATTCACATTAGTAAGGTTCCCTGTAAGATGTCTTTTCTCAAGGCTGAACAGGCCCCAATCCCTCAGCCTTTCCTCAAAAGAGAGATGTTCCAGTGCTCCAATCATCCTTGTTGCCCGCCCCGGACCCACTTTGTGAGCTCCATGCCTCAGTTGTACTGAGGAACCCCGAACCAGGCACAGTAGCTGTGTCCAGTTGTGAAATGTTGTGGCTTAGTCAAATTAATACAAATACAAAGACATTGGGAAATTCATCAGCTTTTTGTATACATTGAATGGAGAACATAAATTGTTTTCATGTTAACCCTTCCAAAGGGAAAATAAATGAACCGAGAGCTCTCTACATGCCGAAGAGGTTGCTAAGAAAGTTCAGAAGTGCATGGATGTCTGGCTGGAGATGAAAACTTAAAACAGCTTTCAGATGCTGTTTAGCTGCTCTGTACTTGTAGGTATGTCTAGGTAAAATAAGGAAAAACTCAACTCTTTCTTCAAAAAGGCTCGAGTTTGTCTGCACAAAGCTTGTTGAGCAACTGAAAGTGAAAAACACATCTAGTGAGGTAATAAGTACAATTTATACATGCCTGCTCCATCTGATACATAAAATAACGTCTTTGGAAATAGGGGAAGCTTTTGCATTAAATAATTATTTTAAATGAAAAACAAATACGCATTTTAAGAAAGATCTTTTAGGTTTTGGAGCTGGGGTGCATATTGTTGACGAGATTATTTTCATTGAAAGTAAGTGCATTAAGATGTCTCAATGTAATTTTCAGAAATAGTCTACTGTTATTTTGTTTATTTCCTGGCATTTGTTACATGCTAACAAAATTTACAAGGAAAAGGTTTCGTTTATTATTGAGTCTGTTTTTAAAAAGATCTTTGTTTATAGCACAGGCTTTGACATTTTAAAATAGGGTGTCTAATTGAGCTTTTATATCTGAGCTGACAATGTCTGCAAGGATTTTGACAAAATATTTAACTTGTAAGTTCATTTATTTTTCTGTACAATTAGTATTTTCTGTCAAACCGCATGCCTAACTAAAAGCTGAACAAATAGTTAACATTCTGTGTTTTGAAACAATGTTGCTAACACTTTTTGAAAGTGTGAAGAATTGAAGAAACCAGGCAGACTACAAAGCCTGAAGAGCTGCTTGGACTTTATTTTGGGGTGGTTTTGTTTGGATTTTTTACATCATGGTCTTATCACTGAATCACAGAATGGTTAGGCTTGGAAGAAACCTCTGTAGGTCATTTAATCCAACCCCCTTGCTAAAGCAGGTTCCCATAGAGGAGGTTGCACAGGGTTGAGTCCAGGCAGGTTTTGAATATCTCCAGAGATGGAGACCCCACAGCTGCTTGGGGTAGCCTGTTCCAGTGCTCTGCCACTCACACAGGAAAGAAGTTCTTCTTCCTGTTTGGGTGAAATGCTTTGAAGGCCAAGAGAAGAAAGAAGACAAATGTGCCACTGAATTGATAGAACGTGTCTATTTCAAAATACGTAGACAAAATTTGCTGTCGCTAAAATTGACATTATCCTTTTGTGTTTCAGAATCAGGTGCTGTTTTCACATTTGGGAAAAGCAAATTTGCAGAAGATATTCCTAGCAAGTTCTGGTTCAAAAATGACAAGCCTGTGCTTATATCATGTGGAGATGAACATACAGCTATTATTACAGGTCAGTATTGCAAATGGAGGAGATAGAATTGTCATTGTTTAGGTTGGAAGAGACCTTTAAGATTATCAAGTCCAACCATTAACCCAGCACTGCCAAGTCCACCACCAAACCACGTCCCCAAGTGCCACATCTTTACATCTTTTAAACACCTCCAGGGATGGTGACTCAGCCACTTCTCTGGGCATCCTGTTCCATTAAGAAATTTTCCCACTCTCTATTTTAAACCTTCCCTGGCACAGCTTGAGGCCATTTCCTCTCATCCCCTTGCTTGTTACCTGGGAGAAGAGGCCAACCCCCACCTGGCTACAGCCTCCTTTCAGGAGGTTGTAGGGTGATAAGGTCTTCTCTGAGCCCCCTTTTCTCCCACTGCTTCCCTGATAGGACTTGTGCTCCAGACCCTTCTATGGACACATTCCAGCCCCTCAATGTCTTTCCTGTAGTGAAGCTGACCTATATGATAAAAGGTGATGTATTTGGACACCTTTGAAAGTTAGGAATCTTACTTGCATCCTGAGGTAATAGATTAATTGAGGTTGGGGAGAGGAGAGAGGACTGCTTTGTGGGAACTGTGGGATACCTTTGGAGTTAGGTTGCTCAAGGTTTTCACAGGACACGCCCAAGAACTGTCTGGAGGAAGTTTGTAATAACTGAGTGTATGAGAGGATTTAAACTAAGCATAACTTAGTTCAGGCTGGAGGTTTCTGGTGGATCTGACAATGTTTAGTATGTTACATTTATTGTATCATGGAAGTAACAGTAACTGCTGAGCATTTAAGTTCACCAGAAATCTCCTTGAAACAACAGATACAATTGTGTCTCTCAAATGAAGTTTGGAATTACTGTCAGGTGAAAATAACCCTTGAAAGAGCAACTCAATAAATGATCTCAGAAAATCCTACAGAAATCACAAACAACTGGAAAAAGTGTTCAAAGAAACTCCAGTGTAGTAGAGGGAGCATTATTAATTGATTTTTCTTTTCTTTGAAATGATTGAAACAATACTCATTAAAGAATTTGTTCATTTTATTTTACATGGAAGGGACTAGTCTTCTGTGGATAAGCATGTGTGATGAGTGTATTGACAATCAACTACTGACTGATAATAAGATTTGGTTGTTGGAAAAAATATATGTGTATTTTCAGGACTTTTAAAGTTGGTATGTAGTTATTGCTCATCAATATCCAATTGGTCATTGCTTATTAAATAATTTCCTGAGGGCTTCTTGCAATGTTCACAAGCAACATTGAAGATGCTGAATTTTTTGAAAGAACTATTCCAGGCAAGATAAAAAAGACTATGGATTTCACGGGCTGCAGAACACCCTGAGGTAAAATTACAAAATGAATTTTTCAAGCCTAACTTCACAGAAGATGAATTATACATTAATAGTTTGTTTTGAACAGAGCTTGACACTTTTTCTTGGATTGAACCAATAATATTAAATTACCTGTTGCATTAAATTAATCCAGATGTAACCTGGGGCACTGTGGCATTTTCCTTTTGCATTTTCTTTTTACGTATACTTTTATATGCCCACACCCAGCTTGAAATAACACAGGTATAGTTCTGTGTTTAAACCAGTCAATTTAAATTGCCTCCCAGCAAGTGCCTGGGCCAGCAGTTAACCCCAATCAGCAACAATCCCCAAATTCCCACATCACTGGAATAGTGACCACTTAGATAAAGCTTTTGAAGAAATCATCTTGCAGAGATCTTCATGCCAGCATCATTTCTGTATAATTTCCCCTTCTCTCCATTATTTTGGTATATGCAACTTGTTTCAGAAGTCTCTGTAGCTTGCCTTAGCTGTTGTAGTGGGCAGGTACATCACCAGGGAGGCTTCTAGATGATCAGATCTTTATTTCCTCGAAGCTTTTGTGGTCAAGGAGCTGTAGAAGCATGAGAAAAAGACTTCTTTGGTAGCAAAAGGTTTTCTGGGTCATTGTAAAGTGCAGGCAAAAGTGAGGGTAAAGTGTGGAGCAACAACAAGCAAAGGTAGAGAAACTGCAAGGGTCATACAAAAAAAAGTGAAGAAGGGAAAGAAAAAGCTCTTCTCCCTCATTTGTTCTTCACACCAGTGCATACCCATGTGCACCTCACATTTCTGCAGTTAGATGGAATTGGATGATACAGTGGAATTAAATCCTTGGGAATGACCCTGAGCTGCAATAACACCTGGAATAAATGCTCCAGAAGTGCATGCTGATAATGAGTTTACTGAGAAGGGTACAGACCTTGTGGGAGACCAGTAGCTTCTTCAGCTGAACGTGACCTGGAAGAGATAAAAGACAAACATCACTGAGGAAGGAGAATATCTTAAGCAGGTGTGTGTTAATGCATGCTTCATTTTACTTTCAGTCTTTATTTATGGATCACAAAATTTCCCCCTCCTTTTTGTTTTTTCCACACCTTGAAAGAGGGAGTGGGAGCTGTATTTGTAGGGGACAGTGGGAATATGAGGTAGATTAAAATTTAGAAATATATCAATTTTACACTTACCGTGGCTCAACAATTGTAAATAAAGCAATCACCCAAACTGATACAAATCATTCCTTGATGCTGGATTTGGGCAGGAGAGAAGGCTACATCTAACACAAAATCCTGACTGAATACTAAGGAAGAAAATGTACAAGAACTGAAATTTAGCATTCAAACAAAATATTTAGAACCTGTCAAATACTTCTTTCATCTAATCCAGCATCAATATCCCCATATGATTTTTATAAAGACAAGTGTAGAGTAAATATAAAACACTCCATCCTTTGCCTTTCTAGGTCAGGAGTTAAGAGTCCAAAATTCAATTTACATGCTGTGGCTGCATGTTGGAATTGAAGGGACCAGTGATAGTTACTTGCTGGCTTCAAGCTGGCTTGTTGAGCTAGCTGAAGAAATGTTTTCTTCTCCAGGAAGGAAGTTTGGGATTGAAATTTGTGTTTCTTTATTCTTTTGCTGTCTACCATTGGCATAACCTTGATTAAAATGTCCAAGCAGGAATTTTTTAAAGCAGTGGTCTTCTTTAGGTCTTTAATGCAGTCATGAGCAATATTCCAGCATCACTTGTAACATGTTTCATAATGGTTCTTGCCTCATTCCTGCATTTTTTGGCCCAAGAATACTGATGGTCCACTTCCTGCATCTTCTATAACCACAGGCTTTGGAAAGCAATTAATTCATCCTCATGGGAGCTGGTGTGAAGAAGTATGAATATGCATACTTTTAAGAATCTCCTTCCAATGCCTGTGTATTAGATTTTGTTTCCTACAAAACTCTTAAAGTTAACAGCTGTCTTATTGTTTATTTGCCTTGATTAGAGTATCCTAGGCAGCTTAACCACATTTAATTAAGGAGACCGATCCTGTTCACAAGGGGGAAAATGCTGATGAATGAAGACACCTTTTCTGAACTCAGTGCTCTGGAGACAATTGAAGTCCCCAGCACAAGAAGGCAGAAGGAAAGAAAGAAGTATCAATTGTAAAAGTCAGAGTGAAAAGAGGTGCATATGGAACCACAAGAAGAGAATGTATTCATAATTTCAGTTTTGTGAGGCATTAAACATTCAACAAAGAGACCTTGGAATCTCTCCAGGTGTTTTCTCACCAGTATTTTGTCACCACTACTCTGCTTACCAGTAGATCATCAGAATATGGCACAGTGTCTTTTGCATGAACTGCAAGGGGAGGATGAGAAAGATTAGTACACATTTGTGTTGATGTATATGAGCAGCAATGTACTGTGCTGCTTTTGCTTGTTTGATGCCAAATATAAGCATGACTGTTCTTGTTGCTCAATAAAGTTTCTGAGAATATCACAACTTGTCTAACAAAACTTGTGCCATTCCTATTTCCCTGGGATCTGCTTGACTTCTATATGAGTTTTAAATCAACAGTTAACATAATTTATTCACTAGATAGCTTGAATAAAAATAATTTAAAAAAATGATCACGGTGCCTTGACATTTGCTACTCTACAAAATACTACCTTTTATGTTTTATTCAGATACAGTTTCTCAGAATGATCTCGTAGTAAATATTCAAGGTCTGTACATCACCTCCCCATCTTATTTCTCTCCCATACTCATATAATTTAAAAAGAAAAGGGGGAAATATGTAAAATGTACCTTTTAAACATAGATGATTAGAGTACTTGGCTGCCTGCTATGACAAAGCCTATGGGAGTTCAGCTGGTATTTCCCAGCTGCCCAAGGAATGCCTTTAAAAGCACTTCATGAACCAGAAGTGCACATGACTGATGGGGTTGCCTGAAATCACAGTTGTGATAGCAACTGTTCATGAGAAGTGAGGTGGGAGACAATGTCTGAAGTGTCCCACAAAACCTCTGTCGCTACACATGGAAGTGTCTTGTGGCTTCCCTGGTAGCCCTGAATTGCTGTTGGTGAAACATCTGCTGGTTTACCTGCCAGTGAACACATACTTGGGAGGGATGCTCCAGTTTTGCATCAGGATAAAGGTGGAGACTGCTGTTGGAAGTGTGTTTTCATCACCAAAACAGTCTGAGTAGATGTTTCCATTATATCCTGTTGTTTCCCTCCTGGACAGAGTCATAGTCTTGCTCTGCTGGATCTGTCCTGTGCCAGCCTTTCCTCCTGGCAGATGGCCATAGTCTGGATGACAGCACCAAAGTGGAAGCAAAAACCCAAGAGCAATTTGAGTTTACAAAATTTTGAAATTTGAAACTTGCCTCTTTGTCTGCATTTAGATTCAGTGCATCTGTGTGATGGCTGGGATATCTCAGTATGCAAATTGTGCCTTTTGCATGTAAAATTATATTTGATTTCTTGGCCAGCTTAGACTGAATCTTGTCTCTTCTGAAAGTTGATTTGCTGTACTGACCAAGAAACATTGCTTCATTACAGGCATTTGTTTAGGTTCCTCAGTAGTGCCTGTTAACTCTCACTCTCTTCTAAATTAACTGCTTCCCAGATTTTTTTATTTTTCTATTATACTCCTAGGAAACCTGAAATTCTAAAAGGCTGTCACTCAGTTGTAAAAGAATGTGAAAAAATTCCTCTCATCTATTAAGCTCCTTGACTTACAAAGCAATGCCTGAGAATTTAAAGACTGATATAAAACCCAGCAGATTATAGGATGAAAAGCATGACCTTGTTTGAATTTTGCATGGATAAAAGAGAATGTGCTTAAATTGAATTAGGGCAGCTTGGCATCATACTCCCACAGAAGTACTGCTGTCTTAGGAAAGCAGTTGGAAAGTGTAAAGCAAGGATACAAGGAAGCCATACCAATATAGGATAGATGTCATTTGCTGATAAAAATCCTTTCTGTTAAGGTGTGTTTGCTGTCAGGGACAGCTCTGCATGTGTTTGACATGATTGCATTATCCAAATTAGGATGGAGATATAAATGCTGTTAGTAGAACACTGTGAACATGAACTTGACCTCTGTCTTTCTTCCCTTCCAGCTTTCTTGGAAAGACATAATATTGACACATAGTCCCACGTGCCAAGAATTGTAAAATCTAACAATTTGATCAGGATTTTAGATACCAATTATAGTTAATCATTGGTGTGGGTTTTTTTTTTCTTTTTAACTATGTGGTTATATTTAAACAAATGAATGGATTTTTTATTAGAATAGGATTTTTTTTGTAGTATTTAAAACATTGCAATATCATATTTCAAAGTCTCTGTAAATCACAATCAGAACCTTCACTGGGAACAGCCATATTATTTTGGCATCATTATATGGAATTGCTATTGCAGACTGTGGTTGTGTAATTGTAGATGATGAGGGTGACAAGCTCTATGACCAAATTTCTGTTGAGGGTGACAACATTATGATGGAGTATAATGCACAAAGCTCTGCAGACCTTCAGAAGTAAAGAAAGTCCTTTTAGTTGTTGTAAAAGGGCGGGGTTTTGAAGAGAGGATGTTGTTTTGTTGTGGGTTTGATAAATCAGTTTCTATTGTTTTGCAAAGATTTCTGTTGGAACAAGTGTTTTCATTTCCAGTGGGAACTTTACAGCTTTACAAGATGTGGTAGTTTAAAAAAATGAAATTAAATGAGTTCATTTTAAGGTATTGTCAGTAGTCAGTTTTGGCTAATTTTCATCCCAGATGACAAAATTCTCATCTGTTCATATACCATCCTCAGAAAAAGCACTGGTTATTCAGTTTATTGTTTGCAATGGTCAAACATGCAAGTCCAATCATAGGAATTTCTGAAAGGTGATTCTAGCGTTGTTCCTTTTGAACATTTGTAACCTAATGTTTACATTAAGATTTTCAAAACTCTCTGACTGCATGGTGGATTTATGCATTCTGTCTTTATATGCAAAATAACAAATTAATACGGTTTGTGAAAATTTATCAGAAACTAGGTTTGATAGAAATGTGTATTTGTAAATTCATTTTAAGAGAAGACATTTAGCAGTAAAAGAAATATCCCACCCTAAACAATCAAATAAGCCAAACATTACAAATTTGTACCTGTATTTATCTAATTGCTGCATTTTTCATTTGTGTCTTTGGGATAAAAGATGTGGGTGCTCAGTTAGATATGCTTTTATTTTATAAGGGGGCTTAGAGATACTGTGGTTTCTGAACTGCAGGGCTGCCCAAGAGTACAACATCTTGTTTTCTGAAGAGCACTTCATCTGTGCTGTAATTAAAGATGAGGATGTTTCTTCTTCTGGCTGGGGATTTTTTACTCAAACAATACAGTTACTATTTTTGAACTGTAAAATCATGAGGATATTAATTATTGTTTACACTTATGTATGAATTGCCTAAACTTAAACCTTACATTAAAAAGGAGGTAATAAGTTCATTGTGAGTGAATGACCATCTTGTCTTGAATGAGATACTCAAACACTTGTATGGATTCTATCTGTGATTGTTTTTCAGGGAAAGGGAAATTGTACATGTTTGGCAGTAATGACTGGGGCCAGTTAGGACTTGGATCAAAGAACACTGTCAGCAAACCAACGTGTGTTAAAGGTTTGTGACTTTTCTTTTTTTTCTTTTTTTTTTCTCTCTCTCTTTGTTGTTGTTGTTGTTGTTGCTGTTATCTTTTTCACAAGAGGGGACCCTTGTGAAAATGCAATTCCAAAATAACTGGTTCTTTATTCATCACATGTGCACATTACTGCACAAATCATGAAGGTAGCTCAAAGGGATCCCTTACTGATTTTCCATTACTTCAGATTCTGTGTCCTTTTGCATCTGAGGATTACTTCAGATACGTAGAGCTTTTGAGGGCTCTGACTTTAGTATTTGCCTATTCTGACAAACCACATCTTTATTTCTTACTGCAGACAATAATCAGATGCTTGGTCTCTGCATTGTCTATGTGTTAGAAACCAGAGTTCCAATAGTATTGTGTAGCCTCTGTGTCACTACTTTCTTAGCAATTTTGTAAATGAAAAAAAAACAAAAAACCTATCAGAAACTTTTCACAAGTACTGCTATATTTTTAACAAGTATAAGAAATGCCCAAGGCGGAATAAATGTTAATACATTTTTATGAGGCAGTAAAATAAATTCCTACGTGTTGGAAAATAAATTTTCATTGCACTGTGATCTTCTTGATCTTTCCTAGCTGTTTTTATCTTGTCAAACAAAGCTAAGTCAATACTTTTCCCTATCCCTTTACTTATGTCAAGTCAGATCTATCCCATTAACACATTTCTTTTCACTATTAAATGTTTATCTTCACTCGTTCTGCCAGCAGATCGGTCTGTTATCTTATTGTTAAAAACAAATTATCCTGCTTGTTCAAACTCTGTTCTTCCTGATTTAGTTTATTCTACTGCCCTTTATTTGCTCCTACCTCCATCTCTCTTCAGGTTGAGAATGCAGTTACTCTCAGGTACACATCTTCTGTCAGCCATGTGAGACATTGATTCTTACCTCAGCTTAAATAGATTTGGTTTCAAGCTTTGGGTTTGCTGTCGAATTGCAATGGAGATAAAAGATGAAGAGGAGATGACAACAATTCAAACCAGACCTGGAATTCATTGAAAAAAGTCACAAGAGGGGTGTCTTTTTTCTCTTGGCAGTAGACAGCAGGAGGAGTTCCTGGAGCTTTTCTCACTAGCCTTTGGTCATCACTTGGCTTTGGGAATGGGGTTGCAAGGACACTTTTCAGTTTCTGCTTGGAGCCAAATGCTTATGTCTGCATGTTTTCTGAGGAAATATTTCCTGGGACTTGGCTAGAGATTAATGAAACTGATTATAAAAAATCACCAGCAACATTGTAAATATAGCATGTCTCACAACATACAATTGGTTAGCCTAAGTGGGAGGAAGTTTAGGGAGCACAGACTTCTGAAGAGCTGATTCAGATCATCTCTGAAATTGAAGAATGTTGGGATATGAAGATTGTAGGAGGAAGCCACCATTGGAAATGTTATGGCTTCAGCCTGGTGGTACTGGTAGGTGTTGGATAGAAGAGGCGGGAACCTGAATTTGGACAAATTAAGTTTGTGTCTGTGTGACAGACCAGTGGGGCTGGTTAAGTTGATAGATTTGTTTGGTGACTTGGTAGAAGGGACCTTAATCTGGATGTTAAAGAGCTGATGAAAGTTGATCTGGAAGGGCTGAAAATGGGTTTGTGAAAGGGATGATTGTTGTTGGCTTTGTTATGGACTAGTGCAGTGGAAAAGCAATTAAAGATTTATTATGTAAAAATAATCCTGGTTTAGAGCATTGTATAGGGTACATGGCCTGAGAGAAGATAATTTGTTGACAATGAGCAGTAAGTGGAGCAAGGATGGAAAAGTCAGGGAGATATTTTTCCTTTCTATTTTTAAATGGAGTGCACTTGTCATAGGAGAAGAGGAACCTCTGTATCCTCTCTTTCCCACCAAAATAGTTCCTGACTCTCTTCACATACATTCCCAGCCTTTCAAAGTGACCAGCCTGCAGAGAAGTGCATGCCATGCACTTCTCATTGGTGGTAACTCAGCAAAAAAATGCACATGCAAAAAATGTAGGCACTAGTCCAGGTAGGGCTGCCCTTGGCAATTGAGGTCAGTGATCAGAACAGAGCAGCAAAGGGCTGTGAGCACAATATGAAGGGTGGTAGGGATGGTAAGACAAAGGAATTGTATGGTTTTCAAAGATTTACAGTAGTGTGAAAAGTCTTAAGATGGAGCTAAGAATAGTACAGCTGTTGAAAACTGAAGACAGCTTAAATTATTAATTTTACCCTGCAACTTAATATATTCTTTGAGGCATATCCTGTAAATGGTAAATTCCAGGGACTGTGGCATTGGGATGAGGTAACCATCATCAAGTTAACTTGAGTGGTTTAAGTTTTTAAGGTCTGACCTATTTTCTTATCTTGAGGGAATACTGATTTGATAAGTCATGTGCAACGATTCAAATGGGCAACGAATCTTGTAATAATTCTGTTGGTAAAAATGTGAAAGAAGAAATCAGAGCTCCCTCTAGAGCATAGAACATTTTGGTGTTGAACCAGCTATCAGCTTGTTTGTAACTTTCCCTTCTCTTTGGTTTTAATTCATAGCTTTAAAACCAGAAAAACCAAAACTTGCGGTTTGTGGAAGAAACCACACTTTAGTTTACACAGGTATGTAACCTCTATTTCATACATTTCATACGTTTCTTCCCTTGCTTTCATGCAAAATTACATTAGGAACCCCAGAAGTGTTGAGGAAGGAAAAATCAATTAAAATGGGGGTGATAAAACTTAGAAGTTTGACATCCAGTTCTTAGAATTTGGAAATTTTTTTTAGAATTATTTGATTTATTCAGAGCAAAAGCATTTAAAAACTTGTGCTAGTAGTTTTCTAGTAATAGACATATGGAAAAAATTCTTGCTGATATTTGAGATATGATTAACAATTATGAACCTTTCCTTTAAGCCTTGTAAATATATATTTTTATTTTTATATGCATCTGTACTCAAAATTACCTTTGATAAATAATCTTTTTTAGTGTGAAGTTATATATTCGAATAATTATAGTAGAACTGAATGTTTTCAAGTCTTCAAATTTTGTTGCATTTTTGGTTATACAACATAATCTGCTATTTCAATGACAAGTTGCTTTATCAAGCTATAAATAAATAAATTGTAAATTTAAGCTTAAAAATAAATTTGTAGAGACACAGTATACAAAGAATTGATGAAGATTCTTGTCATGCTTCTATAGTTTATGTAATGGAATAGCCATGTTTGTGGTTGCAATCCTTTAGCTTTCAGTACTATTGTAAAGAGGATTGTTTGATTATTGGGAGGTTTATATATGTGGAGACCCTGAGCACTGTAAATAAGATTGTTAGAATAAAATAGAACATATTAATAACAATCAATTATGCAAGACTGCACAGGGTAAATATTAGTCACCTTTGGTGTACACACTGGCTAGATAATTTGTGGCCATTTACAAATTATATGTCAGTTTATTTATCATATTTCTGTCTGGGTTTGTGTTAATAATGGGCTGTATCTGTTTCTTAGATGAGCACTTTAGATGTGAAACATACTAAAATTAAAAATATAAATCTTAAAGTTCTCTAAAGTTGAAGATATCTGTCATCAGCATTAAATTCAAGATTCTAAAAAAATCCCCTGGTTAATTAAATCAGAAGTTATTTAAATATTAAAATAAGTAAAATATTTCTAATAAAAAAATAAGTAGAAATAGATTTTATTCACAGTACTCAAAACTATCAAGTTATTAATTTATTTAATTTACATACTGGTACAGCTTCAGTTTTTCTTGTGTGTGACATCATGCACCCTTTTCTTCCACTTTATCTTGAAATATACATTATTTGTGGAAGGAGCTGCTTCTGGCTGCCAGGGCTACTGGTAGTCATTTTCTCAGAGCTATTGCAGAACTTCCAATCACAGTTATTTTTACATCAGTCTCCAGAACAGTGGGAAATGCAGTCTAAATACATGTAAGGCCTTTAGAAAGTTCTGCTCCAAGTGTGTGCAGGAAACTGCTAATTTCAACTGGAGGGTGTTTCAGGGCAAGAGACCCTAACATATTTGTGATTTTTTTCCATTGAAAATTAAATTTCTTGCTCTGGTTTCTTCTTTCTGTGTATTACCTGTGCTTTTCTGTATGCAGAAAAAGGAAATGTCTATGCTGCTGGAGGTAACAGTGAAGGCCAGTTGGGATTAGGTGACACAGAGGAAAGGACCACATTTCATTTAATTAGTTTTTTTACCAACCAGCACAAGATCAAGCAACTGTCAGCTGGATCATACACTTCAGCAGCAGTAACTGGTGAGAACAACTGCAAATAAAGTCTATTTATGTGTGTCCAATCTGGTTCCAGGAAGACATTTAATCCAGCATTCTGTTTTCATTTTCTATCATCACTACCTTCTTCCCTTGGTAGCCACAATCATTTTTTGGCAGGCAATTGCCTGTTTTAACAGTCTGGTAAGGGGTGTGTGTCTCATTGACTGTTTAGAGTTTTTGTGTAAGTTTAGTAGAAATTCTTACAGAGAAGGAACAGTATAAATACTCTCAAAATGGGAAAAAAAATCTTCAGTTTATTTCCAGGGAAAGCAGCTACAAAACATGAATCCTATGAAAACCAAGCATCTCTAATTCCACTTGTTACTGCAGCTATTGTGGTCCCTTGGTGCAGGCTGCACAGCTGTGTCATTCCTTACTAATTCTGGGAGAGGCTGAGCCTCTCACCTATTTCTCAGATGGCAGAATTATACCAGTTATGCATCAATAATTCACACAGTTACAATACTCCCAGTTACTGGATGGGTGGTTCTTTATTATCCTATAATGCAATTTTTCAAGTCTTGCTGTAAAGCAGTTTTTTCTGTACCTGTTTAGGGTTGGTTAGATTAACTGAAGCTGTAATTTTACAACTTGAGAGAGATGCTAGGCTGCTTGTTTGGTTTTTGGGTTTCTTTAATGCCAATTGCTGACATTCTCCTGAGATTTTTAGATTTTTAGGACAATTTTGAATTATTTTAGCTCCTAATACCACCTCAGTAGCACTGTAGGTGGTACTTTTTATTCATAGCTTATTTCCCACCAATAAGAAATACTCATAGAGAAGACCTTATCTCTTCTAGAAGAATCTAGAGACTTTCCATGCTGTTCACTGCCTTTTTGGGGTTTGGTTTTGTTTGTGGTTTTTTGTTTGTTTGGTTGGTTGGTTGGTTTTTGGGGGGTTTTGGGGTTTTTTTTGGTTGTGGTTTGTTGTTTGGTGGGTTTTGGGTTTTTTTTGTGGTTTTATTTTGGGGTTTTTTTGTTTGGTTGGTTGGTTGGTTGGTTTGGTTTGGTTGTTTTTTTTTTTTGTTTGCTTGTTTTGGTTTTTTTTTCTGTTGCCATTGGTCTTTTTTTCAATAGAAACAGTTCTTAATAAACCTGGAACATCTACAGTTGTAGTTTAAGGAAAGCAAAATGAAGCTGGTCAATATAACCAGCTGTGAGGAGAACTGGAAGATAAGGCATGAATAAATGGGATGCCTACCAAAGTCAGAACAGAAAATAAGTTTGGAAGAATGAGAAAGGGGTGACTTGAACCTAAAAATGTGAAGATGCCTTAAATTCACTGTAATATTTTCATACTGACCTCTGGCAACTGAATTCTCAGTCTTCCTCTTTCTGAAGGAATGTTTTTTACATAGTCCTTTTTCTATTGGTATTTATGGCCTAATATTGGTTGATGTGTAAGTGTTCTGGGTCACTTTTGAAAAGCTTAAGGAAAACCCTCTTATTCCCAACTCCTTTTTTACATTGAACTAAATTATCATTTTAATATTCTTGACATCATGACATTCAGTAGTATCATATACAGAGTTTCTGAAATACTCTTCAATAAATAGATTAACTTTTTATTAGTTTTTGGTTTAAATCTATTAACTATCCATGTCTTCATTTTAGAGGATGGGCAGCTCTTTGTGTGGGGTGATAACTCAGAAGGTCAGATTGGCCTGGCCAGTGAAGCCTCTGTCAGTGTCCCCTGTAAAGTGGATATTGGAAAACCTGTTTCCTTTGTATCCTGTGGATATTATCATTCTGCCTTGATTACAGGTAAGAGAATGGGGATAGAGGTTAGTGGAAACAAGAAGTGGTTTTCAAATAGTTGTCTGAAACTTGATACTCTATATCAAGTTGATATAGAGTATCAACTAGTTATGCTCTACTATAGAGAATAGTTGTTAAAAACTGCCATGTGACAGCCTCCTATGTAGCTATGTATCATGCAGAGAAGAAACTTGCAGTTAAACTTGCAGTATTAGAAAGAATGAAATATCTCATCACAGTTTGTTTTCATAAACATATATTGTGGATTAAAATGATGGTTTCAAAAATCCAACTTATTTTGAGGTTATTTTTTTCTTTTTGATGACCAAACTTCATCTTCTTTAGAAACATCAATATTGAACTGAGTTGCTATGTTATAAGAAAAAATTAGTCTCGTTAGAAGTAAAAGATTGTTGTCCAAGTTTGTTGTTCAATCTTAAAATTTAAGTTTTGAAGTCAATTAAACTGGCAGTACATGATATGAGAAGCAATGCTACAGTGAGCTATTGTCTGATCTCCAAAGCAAAACCACCTTCCTATTGCTTTCCACCTCTCTCTTCCCAGCTCTTCATTGGTTTCCAAAGGGAAGATTCCACTCATCTTTTAATAATGCCAGTATGGATGAATTATCAGCCAGTATTGAAGGCATTATGTATGAGCAGCTATGAATTCCTCTCAGCCATATAGATTTACATTATTAAACTTTACTGTTTGTCCCCTTAGAGTAATTAAAGATTTCAAAGGATCAATAGTTGTGATTGTAAAGCTTTTAATGGGTACCCAGGAGCTATTCCATCAGATACCTTTCCCAGATTACTTGATAAATGTTACTTTTCCACATACAATATCTATACTGCTCTCTGAGAACATGCTGTTAACAGAATGAGAGCTTGCTAGGGTGGACAAATATTAATTAGGTGTTATGCTGGTACTGTGCAACTTTTATTACAAATGCTTTATTACAGTAAATGAATTTAGTATCTGGGACTGGTCAGTATCTCAGCACCTGTTAGGAAAAATACAGGTTCCTAGACTCAGAATAAATGGGGGGGAAAAAGATACTTGCTTCAAGGATGTAGTTGTAATGTGTGTATTCCTACATTGAAGCCAAGAACTGAAGGGCCAGGAGTGCAGCAGGATGTCACAAAACTTCTCAGTAGTAGAAGGGTTGAGGACAAACATCTAAGAGTAAAGAGAGAACGGTGTGTGCCAAGTGCCCTAAGGAAGTGGAAACTTGGTGGAAGGGGATAAAAAAAAAGGCTTAGGCTTGTACCTGGTTAAGAAAAATGGAGCTTATTAAAATATTGATAGGAGGAATGAACTGGTTATCACCTGTGAAGATGAAGAGTTGTTGAACCTGTTACTACTTAAACAGGCCTGAGTATAAGATGGAGAATCTTAATTTTCAACCTTAGTATCTGCAAGTCCGGCATGAATTGGGTTCAGTCTATGTCACTGGAGCTACTGACACACCCATGGCCTTCTTTGTGGTGAAAGCATAATTTTTTTATTACTTTCCTTTGGCCCCATGCTAACAGTTTTATTTGGCTGATACTTCAGCTACTGTGAAAATTTAGTATTGAACCTCCAAGTACTTTTGCAGAATCGATTTTCTGTTGCACTACCATCAGTGTGTATCCACACAGGGTTTAAATATTAACTTTATGCATTTATTCTGAGTATACCATAGTCATAGGATCTGTTACTTATCAGTTATTAGAATACTATAGAATTACCACATTTTGATTTTTAGACATCAGAAAATTCACTGTCTTTAACAGTGTAACACACTTGCAGGATTTAAGACTTGGTAAAGTCTGACTCTTGTCAGACTGAACTGGTGAGCATGGCACCATATGGCTCCCTTTCTTAATATGATTATGTTTGACATAAGGTGTGCACTGGCTGAAAAACCTGTTGGGAACACAGGCATATCTGGGTTAAAACGAAAAGGTGGCTCATGAGGCAACTAGAAAACATAGTGTGGACACAGAGTGCCCTCTCCAGGGCAGGATGTTCATTCATAAGAGAGTATTGAATAAAAAAAAATGGTGAAATATGAATTTCACCTTTTTTCTTTTCTTTTTAAACTGAAGTTTTTATTTCTTTGACATTGCTGGGTTTTAGAAGATTTTTTTTGGTAGGCTTTTATCTTTAAGGTGTTTAACTGCTATAAAGCCAAGAGCAATGCCTCTTATAGTTTCAAAAAGATGATGTCACCCTTCTTCCTTCTGCTTTCTAGAAGATTTTCTTTGCAGACAGTAGTTTAACTGCTGAACATGTGTCACCTGTATTCTGCCATGTGCACGTGGACTCCCCTGATGCCAGAGTGGTTGTAGAATAGAATAAATCCTGAATATTTTAAATAAAAAAGCCCACTTCTGATATTTAAACTAGGGACATGCACAGGCAATGGCTAACACAATTCCATATGCAAATTAGGAACTAGTCTGATTACTCAGTTCATATTTGAAAGATGATTGTTTGCTCACCTTCCCTCTCCTTTGCATTCGTCAAAGAGTTCCACTGAAAAGAAGTTCTTAGTCTGTAGCTTCCAGCTCTCTTTAGGATTTCTTCACAGTGTGCTTCCTGTCCTCCCTTTTTGCAGGCTTTGGACTTTGCATCCCAGTATTGGGGTTATGTCTCAAGCAACTCAACAGAGAAATAAACTGCTGGGAGAGTGTAGCAACAATTTTGAGCACTTGTACAGATCTTTACTTGGCTCTCCTTTGAGCACACCCTCAGGAGGGGACAGTTTTTCAGGAAGCATTAAGCTTGGCAAGCATGTACAGCTCACTTGTCCAGTGCAGGAGATGGAGAGCAGGAAAAGCTGATGTATCTCACCACTGCTCTGGGTTCTACAGCAGAATTACATTTGTGGAGACAGAAAGGAATTGAATATATTAGACCCCTTCTAGTGTTTCCCCTGCCTGAATTGTAACTGTAATCAAAGTCAAGATGCATTCTTACTGAGAAAATGTCTTTTTATAGAGAGCTTTACAGGTTCCTTGAATTCTCTTTTTTAATGTATTTTGTAATTATTTTTAAGGACTGCTTTAAGAATCCTTCATCCCACAATCACTTCCATCCTCTGAATTTCAGTGTTTGAGACAATTTTAAACAATTTGGTCTTAATAAATATTTATTTTCTTTTTCTTCTTAATTTATTCAAGAAATCTCAGAGTTATCCAATTCTTTTTTCTACTCATTTTTCCCCTCATTTGCTACCAGCTAGGTCTCTTATCTAATCTGGAATTCATGTTTTCCTTTGACATTTTCCATTCACTTGTCCATTTTCTCGATATGCTCCTGTGATTCTAAGTTTAGTGATACAGAAAATGTGCCACATTAGGGAAAGTTCAACATGTGACAACATGACTCATATGAGAGGAGAAAATTAAATAACCAGGTTTTGTTGTGAACAGAGTGTCCTTAAAATTCAGGTGTTCTGCACACAGTACATCATGTCCCCAGCATGCGGATGTACTGCACACATACTGCACCCAAAATTTATCTGGGTTTGGCTGGGTTCTGTTTATGCTTGATTGCTATTTTTCATAGTTTTTAGACCACTATTTGCCTAAAAGGGATGTGTAATGTATTCAAAAATTGCTTTGGTAAATGGTTTTATCTTTGTTAGCTGGATTATTAAGTGGAAAAAATGTAATAAACTTGATTAGTTTGGGAGGCTTGGCCATTTGAATCTCTAATCCTCTTAATTAGATAGTGATTGGATTAATTTTTTCAGTGCAATAGTGTTTAAAAAGAACTGCTGGTCTCTTCAAAGAGAAATGCATAAGTAGCTATCTCCCAAGTGCTTTTGGGGTTTTTTAAACTTGTTTTTAGAAATATATGGCTGATCTAAGAGTATTGAAAAAATTCACCTTCCAAAAATTACAGGATTTCTTTTTCTTTCTCTTTCCACTTAGAATGCTTAATAAAATCTCTTTTTGTCAGCAGAATGTTTTGGTTACAGAAAAACTCACATTGCAGTTGATTTTTATCTTTTTAATTGGGCTACTGTTTAGAACAGAAATTTGATGTTGGTGCAAATTACAGCAAAGTATCAGCCTGTGCAGAGTATTTCTGCACATAGAAAAAAATCAGAATTAATACAGGAAATCAAACTGACCAGAGAAGCCTAAACACAGTCCATAGGTTTGAAATTAAATGAAATACACTTTTTTTGCAGCTGAGGTAATTTGCTGTTTTTTAAGAGGCACAGACAGATTGAAATGACTGCAAAAACTGTTAGAAAAGAGATGTAGAAGAATGTAAGAAAGCCTTGAGAAGATGAGGCTGAGAGGGGTCCTCATCCCTGTGTGCCAGTGTCTGCAGTGATGCCTTAGGAAGGCTGACCTGAAACAGAGGCTGGACAGAGCTAGAGAATAAAGTAGATATTTATTAAAAGGTTTCCAGGACCCACCCTGGGCATTACAGGAGCCTGACCAAGGCTGCACCCAAGGTGGGTTAGGCCACACAAAATGGCTTCCTGATCACAAGATTTTACATTTTTATAAGTTTTGGTCCTTTTGCATATTGGGGTTTAATTGTCCAGTTACAGCTTCAGGTTGTGAGGTCCCATCCTTCTCATTCCTCCCTTCAGCCCACCCTTGTTTGTGCTTTTTGGGCTGAAAGTTGTCCTTGGTCCTCAGCAGAAAAAGATTTGTTTTGTCTGCTTGTTCTGTGAAGAGAGCTTACTGACACTTAATATGAGGCTCAAACCTACATCCTTAGGCAGCACAGAATCTGAAACTATGAAAGCTAAAATCTAAGGCATGAGCAGGGAGGGCTCAGGGCATGGACCAGGCTCTGCTCCCTGGTGCCCAGCAATGGGACAGGAGGAACGGGCAGGAACTGATGGCCAGGAAGTTCCACCTGAACATGAGGAGAATTTCTTTCCTGTGCAGTGACCGAGCACTGGAACTGATTGTCCAGAGAGGGTGTGGAGTCTCCCTCACTGGAGATATTCCAGAAATGTCTGGACACAATCCTGTGCCGTGTGCTCAGGGATGACCTTCCTTGAGCAGTTTGATTTTCTATCAAAATTCTACGCAAAATTATTTTCTGTTTCAGTTCAAATTCTTACAAGCAAATTCAGTTGACTTGAATACTGGTTACAGAGGGAATTACAACCTCTCAGAAGCAGGGTGTATATGGTTTTGTTTTTCCAGTGGCTGCATTCCTTGAAGGCTAAATATTGTGATTCTGAATTTCGAAGGGGCTAAAATCTAGCACCTTTGTGTCCCATCAAAGCAGAGTGCTTTTTGCAGCTGTTTGGGCATTATACAAATATAATTTGTGATTACGGCTATCCTGTCATGTTCATACACTTTTCTGTCTTTTTAATTTGTGTCTGCAGCAGTCTTGACAACCCGTCCTTGCTCCTGAGTGTGTGCTGGAAACCATGCTCTGTTCTGTATTTTCACAGGAGATGGTGAGCTCTATACTTTTGGAGAACCTGTGAATGGGAAACTGGGATTATTCCCTGAACAGCTGAAAAACAATAGAGTCCCACAACCTGTACTGGGAATTATGGAAAAGGTTAATAAGGTTGCTTGTGGTGGAGAACACACTGTGGTGCTGACAGGTATGCAATTTAACTGGCTTTTCTTTCAGCCCTGTAATTTAAACTCCATTAACTCTAAAGAATTTACATCCCACTGAAATGCTGGATGCTGATCCTAACTGAAAGACCATTGTACACCAAGGAGGTAGAAATCCATGTATCACCCAGCTAAGGCAGGCCTGTGCTGCACTGCCCACATCCCTTGGCTACAGGATGAACTTGGCCAGGTGATTTTAACAAAGGGGCTTCCAGGCAGCTCCTGGTTGACGCCACTTGCCTGTCCTTGCTTGTATCTGAAACTTCAGCAGCAAGTTCCCAGCAAGTGAATGTCCTTTTTATTCAGTATAAAATGCTGAATTTATCAGTATAAATGATGTATAGAGTTGTTTAGGACGTAAGAAAAACCTGTAAGAACTCAAACTGAGGTAACCTTCCATGAGTAGGATCTGCACAGCCTGCTGGGGTCCTTTTCAATTCCACACAGCTCAGGATTCCCAGCCTCTGAAGGGACAGAAGGTTATTGATCCTGTCTTCTTTTTCTTTATAGTCTTAGCTCCAATAAATAGCATTTTAAGAGAACTTTACATAGGCTCAGTGCCTTTCTTACCAGAATTGTAATGAGCCAGCACCACCTGGTGCAACACAGATAATTGATGTTTCTTTCCTCTAAGGAGCTTGAAATTGTTACTGCAGTGAGAGGGGAATTCTAGAGGAAAGCTTCCATTCGGTAGTAAATTTAAATGCTCTTGAATATTGAGGAAGATAGGTAGGAAGTCACTTTTCAAGTAGCTTCACTATCTACTGCATGCCTGAATAGATTAAATATCTCTTACTGTGATACAGAACTTGTTTGTGCCTTTGAGCAGAATCTTTAATATAAATATGAAACTGGTACAGACATATGCATTTGACATATTGTACAGGTTATGAAAATCAACAAATACAACTGATACATTCACAGGGCCACATGTATAGTACTTGGAAAATGCTGTGTGTTACTGAACTCTTAAATAGTTGTCTGCCAGTGGTGACTTAGCTTTTCCAGGGCATATGTGCAAAGCAGTGCCAGCCATTTCTTTCCACAAATTCTATCCTGACATAAAGTGGTGTAGAAGCAGGAAAGGTAAGTTTGACTTTGCCAGAAGATAGATCAAAAAATATCAGCTTTAGCTTGTAATGAATATAATATGTGTAAAACTGTATGGCCTGTAAATTTTTCTGCCAAAATGAAAAAGCTGTAAAACCAAATTGGATGTATAGATACCAGTCCTTAAATCTGTATTCTGAAGGTTCTCTATAGTTGTCTCTTGACAATGTTGTGATGTACCTTCAAGGTTATGTAGCCTAACTTTCTAAAATATAAACTGAAAATCCAATTGAGGGAGATTGTGAGAAATATGATGTGTGTTGTACTGCAAGACATTGGAAAGAATAAAGGTGGAAGTGAAATGCTGGGAAGAATTATGTGTAGTGAGTCCAGCTGCAGGATTCTGGGTAGGTTAAAATTCCTTTGGGAAAACTTTGAAGAGGAAATAGCAGTAGCCAATCCAGGAAATAATGTAAACATTTGGCTACGTTTCAATGCCTTTGTCTCCCTTCTTCCACCAACATACAGTCTTACCCTGGCAGCATTCTATGTCACAAAATAAATTTCTTTATGTGAAATCAGATGATCATTATTAATGAAAAAACTACCATAAATTTGGAACCAACAAATGCATAAATCATAGCATTATTTTACGAGTTATAAAGTGAAGTTTTGTAGAAACAATTTTTATTATCATTATTGATTATTTTTTAACCATAAATCTGAATTCAACCAATAGGTATTTTGACTCTATGGCATTTCATGTGATAAAAAATCATTATAACCAATGACCATTACAGAGATATAGAAGAAACACACAGACTTGGATGCCATTATCATTATAGTGAAATCTGTACAAGACCTAGAACAAAGAGGGACATATAAATGCCATAGAAAAAATGCAGTGAAGAGAATACTGTAATAAGTATGTGTGTATGTATTGAAGATTTACTTGCCTTTGGAAATAAATTCTTAGTAGAAGGTAAATAAGAAATTTAGTGCTGGCTGAGCTGGCAGCTGATGATCAAAGTGTTGAGTGCCCTATAACCTAGTTGAGTCACAAAAAGAGGAAAACTATATCCCCTCAAAAATATATATTTCCTAAAGATTAAGAGTTGTGATAAGAGTGAAAAATCAGATAGATTTTTTAATGTAATTCAGCTGTTATTAAACAGGAGACAGGTGTGAACTTCTAAGACACTTCGAGTGAAACAGAAGAGGATAGTGGCAATACTGTCTCAAATGAAAGATACTTAGTCATAAGTGTTAACATAGACAAATTTTTCTGACTCAGAGCAAAATTTGAGGAAAAAGTTGTGAAAAGAGAGTAGATATGAATACTAAAAATTTTAAGTGACTGTGACTTAATGTAATACATACATTATTGGCTTTGCACCAGAAACTTCACTTGAAATTGGTCCTAAATTGCATCTTGAGGTGAAGTGGTGTGACCAGAAACTGAGAATTCTGATAAGATATCTTTAAAGAGGGGCAGAAACATTTATATTTCCTCTTTTAAACTCATTTTCATAAATTAAGAAAGTAATACAATTTTGAAGAATCCTGAATTTCACGTGTCATCCTCCATGCAAATGGGTGCTGCTTGTCCTTACTGGTGTGGTTTTCATCCTTTCAGGGTCTTCCCAGATTTTAAGGGTTTTAGTTTCAGGAAACAGGAACTGAGTGTGTGACTATTGAATATTCCCCTGCTTTATCTATCTCATTTAACATAGTGAAAATACAAGAGAAAATGTCATATGGAAAAACGGTTGCACATCTTTGCTCATTTCTTGACATCATTTCTACTTAGAGTTTATCAAATTAGGAGAATGCATAATTCAGTTATCTTACAGAGTACAAGGCAAGTTTCTTCCTGACTCTCATGTGTAATTAGCCTATTCCAAAGCACTTCATTTGATTTCTTTTTATGACTGTTATCTATTCTATTGGCAATTTCGTATGGTAAGAACCATTGTTATATGAGTTATTAAATCAAGGTACTGTTTGGAATCTTTACAAAAAGTATCAGAGTAAAAGGTAGAAAGTATATATTAAAATAATTCTTTGGGATTTTTTGCTCTGAAATTCCAAAATGGGAAACTCAATTATTTTTCCCAGAGAACAAGAATCAAATTGTTGAGAAAAATAATTTAGAAAAAACCCCAAGTTTTTAAAGATTGGGTTTAGAAATGTTGAGTGTGGTATTGGAAACCATCTTCTTTATAAGCTTTATTGTTACCTCTGCCTTTAATATTTGCAATTGTTCTAGACAATAAACAGAATTGCATTAAAAAATTCTGTCATGCAAAATCTTGATATCACAAAGCTATTCATTTCATGACAGTCCAAGCAGATCCCATCCTCATCCCAGATTCTTTCTCTCAGAGACTGAAAAAAATGCACTGTCTACCCCCAATGCTTGCAGATCCTTCCTGCTGCAAATGAAAGCTGTTGGTATCATCACTTTCAAATGAAATACAGGAGAGCAGCAATCCCAATTTGCCTGCTATTTTCAATAAAAATTTTTTTATTAAAAAAACGTTTTAAAAGATGGAAAAATAATAAATGTGAATCTAGAAATTGGAGAAGAAGAAACAGATTATTTGGAGTGGCCTTAATATCTTGCAGTTTTTTTCAGATGAGGAGAGATCCTCTGGGAATAATTTTTTCTATAGAAGGATATATTACTTCCTTTTATTCTCTGACAGGAAGGAAAGCAAAGATAACTCTTCAAAGGAAAAAGTGAAGCAGACCTTTGAGAATAGAATGTTTGACATAAGAACATTAGTGCATTAGTATGTAAAATGTTGGATTTTTCATCTTCTGTCTCAAGGTCTTTTAAAAAGAAAAGAAAGCCAAGGCACCCTTTTGAAAGAGGACAAAAAGGATGGAAAAGCTCTACCTTTTCCTGGCAGAACTCACAACTCAGACCATATAGGATTATTAGATTTTTCAAACCATTCCTAAATCTGTATACTATTTATACTGAAATCCCCAAATCCAGTTACTAACTCTGAATACTGAACATTATGTTGACAGTTGATTTTTTACAGTAACATTTTTCAGCATAAGCTGTTTAAAAATAAAGCTATTGTGAGAGTGAATAGTTCATTGGTATAATAGTTATAGTAGTAGTAGTACTAATAATAATAATAATGTTCAAGGGAAATGAATTTATGTGGACAGGCCAGCAAGATGATTAGAGGGATGCAGCACCTCCCCTATGAAGAAAGGCTGACAGAATTGGGGTTGTTCTGCAAAAGAGAAGGTTCTGGGCTGATCTAATGGCAGTCTTCCAGTACCTGAACAGAGCCTACAAGAAATAACAGAGAGAGACTAATTTACAAGAGCCTGGAGTGACAGGACAAGGGGGAATGGCTTCAAACTGGCAGAGAGTAGGTATAGATTGGATATTAGGAAGCAATTCTTTACTGTGAGGGTGGGGAGGCACTGGCACAGGTTGCCCAGAGAAGCTGTGGATGTCCCATCCCTGGCAGTGTTCAAGGCCAGGCTGGATGGGGCTCTGTACACCCTGGGATAGTGAAAAGTATCCCTGCCCATAGCAAGAGGTTGGGACCAGATGACCTTTAAGGTCTCTTCCAACCCAAACCATTCTATGTTTCCATAGCTTACCTGTCTGCTTCCTTTTTAGTTTGTGGACTTTTTAACTTCATCTGTAGCCTCAGATACATAGCAGGGAATACATGATTCTGAAAAACATTCTTTGAGCTCACACAGTTCTGTCAGCAAATGGCATGTTTTAAAAAATAATATGAAAACTGTATAGCTTTTTGCCCAGGACTATTTTATTGATAGTGCAAATGGTCATGGAGACTACAAAAGATGCCTGCAAAGATGGAAGATAACACAGTTACAGGGAAATATCCCTGTTCTTCTGAAAAGGGGAATAGGAAGTGAAGAAGCAGCTCTTCCACAGTCAAGTGCTGGAGGTCACTTGGAACAGCAAAGCCATTTTCTCCTATGAAAGCTCTGAAAACATTTCTCTTCATCCTTCAAGGGCCCTCTCATGAGCTACTACTGTGTTCAGAATGATGAAATTCACCTTTGTCATTTTATCAGATGTGTGAGGTTGCTTTTCCATACACTTCTCTTTCACCCATTTATAAAGACGGATTGGAGGAAATACCTCCTTTCTGCTAAAGGGGGTTGTTATTAGTGAGGCTTGACCTCACTTCTGCACCAGAGTGGTGAGTCATTTAAGAAAGATTTCTTCTTCTTCCTCTACCCTGATAAGTCACTAAGAAGCAAATTTAGGAGGAGCAATATTTAGGTGCCCCTGCCTTATAAAGGCAGCAGAAGAAATTATTCATCATATAAAGGCACTCTAATTTGATTTAGGATTGGCCTTTTTCCTCATTTTCAGTAGAAACACAGGAAAGAAAAAATTCCCTGCACTTTTAAAGTTAAGAGAACATCTCTCAACACAAATGCAGAAGATATTACATGTTTCATGCTAGGATTAAAGGGGAAAACCTCATAGTTCACCCAAAGTAATTATGTTAATCAGATAAAGCCATGTAGTTAAATTATCTGCCAGTTTCCAAAGAATTGTTAAAACGAATGAAGTACTTTTAAATAGAATTTTTGGAATCAGCCATCCTGAGAAAGCAGTTTACTAAAATAAAGATGAGACTTTTGTTTGCTTAGAGACAGCTCCTGTCTTTCAGGTATAGTTTCTTGATTCTTATGCAGGAAGTCTAAATATTACAGGAAAATTCTTACTACTTCTTTTACTTTATAAAGCTCTTTATAAAGAAGGTTTTACTTTCTTGCACTAAAATTTCCAGCAGAGGGAGCTTTACTATTACATTTAGTCAAAAAAACCCCCCACAGGTTTACTCAATATTTTTCATCTACAATTTAAAAATAATGTGAGACCATTGGGTTTTCTTTTTTCTTTAATGGAGTGAATTCATGACATCGTAGTATGGAACAATTCATAAGGAACAGGAAGGAAAACACTTTCCTAGAAAGAACATTTCCATATGTAGTGTAACTATTTCATCACAGTTCTTTTGAAATTATAAAGTTCTTTTAACTTAATATGAAATATTTTTTTGTTAATTCATAATCTTTCCCATTTTTTCATAATGATTTTTCAAGTGCTTTAGGCAGAATTTCTCTCACTTTGTTGCCTACATGCAAAAGAAAAAGGGGCAGAAAACAAAATTCTAGGAAAGCTTCTCCTTTTTTCCCAAAAAACTTCTCTGTTCAAACATGACCTCATCAAGATTTCCAAGCTTCACAATCTTCCCCTGCTGTGGTGGAGTGCCAGGGATGGACACACCAAGAATCTTTATTGCTTTGGAGAAGCTCTTATTCTTTTTCCTGGCAGAGACAGTCCATTAAACAGACAAAATATAAATGTGGAAAGATGATTATTCTGTCACACGATAACACAATTATAGTGTTCTCTGTATTTATTGCAGGGCTGATTTGGTAGCTGAACAGAATACTGAAACCTATTCTGTTACTGTTCCAGACTCTTCTTACATACAAATTATGAGGTCGTGTCTATTCAATTTAAGGTCATACAATGTTCATGGAGCTAACGAGAAATTAGGATGAGGCTATTGTGAAAATGAATATATAGGTATAAACATTGTGGTCTTGAATTGATTGCAGTATGTAATTTCCCATACATTTGTTTAACTTTGCTTTGTGTACATATGATCAGTGGATTATTTTGCATTTATGTTAGAAAATACATTGTACATTGAACCATTTAAAATTCTTTTCTGTGTATACTTTAGTGCTTCAATTCCTGTTTTTTTATTTTGTTGTATATTAAAAATTGATAAATGTAACTGATTAGTTGGCACATTTTTTAATTGGTTAAACATTTTTTAATGATGTTTATGTCAGTGGCCTTCCATTTGGAAAATAGAACTTAGGCTTATTATATAATTAAATACATAATTAAATATATGTATCAGCATATTTGTTGTTAACTTTGCCTGTATAATTTCAGAGACAGATGTTTATACTTTTGGACTTGGACAATATGGGCAGCTGGGACATGGAACTTTTGTGTTTGAAAGTTCAGTACCAAAGCCTGTGAAACACTTGAAGAGGCATAAAATACATAACATTTCTTGTGGGGAAAATCACACTGCTGTGATAGCAGGTAGGGGAGTGCAAAATTCTGGAACCACTTCTAGCAACTCTCTATTATACTGTAAAAGCTTTCCTTGATGAGCAGTAGCAGACATATCCATTACTGGTTCTAAGGGTGAAATGAACCAGTGAGGAAGGTGAATTCGATAGGAATTTCTGACTCACAGCCATGCCATGCATAACTCTGTATCTCCTGGGGAATTATAACCTCCTAATCATGCCTTGCTAACAAATATTCTTGTTTAGAAGCCTTTGTTTTTCTGTACAGTTTAAATCATATTGTTTTATTGGGGTGGGGTTTTTTTATGAATTGTCTAGACCAACATCTCAGACAGTACTTTGTCTGAAAAAATACGTATTTTTAAATAATATTCATCTTTGAAGATCTAAAGATAATTGTTCAGGTTTTACTTTTGGAAGAGAAATATTCCTTATTTTCATGGCCTGTTACTTTTCTTGTAATGGTTCTGTCCTGGTTTTGTATTGAATCTTTGTTTTAACATGCTTTTTATTCCCACATGCAGAGAATGGCCTCATGTTTACTTTTGGAGATGGACGACATGGCAAGTTAGGATTTGGAGAAGAGAGTTTTACAAATCTGTTTGATCCCACTCTGTGTTACAATTTCTTGAAGTTCACAGTCCTTTTGGTAAAACTTTTCTTCATTCTTTTCAGACATCAAGATATTTATCTTTCTATGAAACACATTATTAATCAGAGCTAAAATTACTTCATTCTATAACGTTTAAATAGTGGACAACACAAACTGAGGAAAGAGGAAATTATACATCCTTAGCACAGTGTTCATTTAGTTTAGAGTGTCTTTGACTAGGGCTACACATAGAGATTGCTCTTTAGGGTTTTATTCAGTACTCTTGTGCCATGGTGTTTTAGTCTTTAGAGCTGTGGTAGCTTATGAGTGGAATTATTTATTACTCTTGGATGGTTGGAAATATTGGGAAATTTATATCTTTTCTGTGAACACCAGAGAGTCATCTTCTCAATTTTGGCAATTTTTGTGCAGTAGGATACCTTTAAATCTTAAGAGAATTTGAGGTGTTAGGTTTTGTTATCCAAACTGGACAAGAAACAAGATAGTCTTTTCTTTTTTAAATAGTGTAAGGGAAACTTTTTTCATCTGCTTCTTGAGTTGCAGAGGAAATAAATGTCACAGAATTGTCAGCATCAAAAATGCTAATATGACTCAGGATTAAACAAAATTTGGGATAAAAGTCTGTTAAATCACTTCTGTTTGTTTACTGGAATTACAGGTGAAGGAAGTTTTATTGGAAGCAGTGAGTGTTTTAAACCTTTAAAAAATGAAACTTCTGATCTTTATGTGATAATATTGTGTCTACTGGAAGGTGTCAAATTTGTTTTACATTTTGCTGATTTTGTGATAAAGCATTTAAGGTTGAGTCACTGAAACTCTCAGTATTGCTCTCATTTGACTTGTATCAAAATAATTACCTAAAATCTCTTGAAATCAGTGGAAATATCTTTGCTATCTTCTGTATCAGAAATTTGATAGACCTGTCTTTTTTCTGTTCGATACAAATATATTGTATTTCACTAATTAGAAGTGAATATAAATCACTAGTCATTAATAAATGTAATTAAGTACTTTTTTATCTTGCTGGTGTAATTAGGAACTAAATTTGAAGCCATTCAAGATGTCTTACTTTTACTACATTTTTTCTTATCATCTAAGCCCCTAGAGATAATTGTAACAAAAGTGCATCCTTGCTACTTGCAAGTGAAGTAATCAGACCTTTTTTGAGCTGCAGGTTGCTTGTGGGGGTTGTCACATGCTGGTTTTTGCTGCTCCAAGACCTAAAGGATCTGAGGTAATCTTGGAAGATTTATATGGGCCTCATTTGACTGCCACTATCCCTAAAATGAGTGGGGACTTCGTTCTAGCAAACACTTTGCAATTATCAGCAGCACGAGTACGACGTCGAGAGAGGGTAAGTTCAGAGATATTTAGAGCTGTCACACTTCTGTCAGGAAACAAAATCACTTTTAAAGCAAAAATCACAGCATATACCAAGCAGTTAAATATATTTTCTTAAATTGTTTAATTTTAATGTATAATACAAAAAATATATATTTACCCTGGTCCCAAAAATTGATGCTGGACAAAAAAAAAATAGGTATTGGTCAGATTTTACTTATTTATTTCTGTGAAAGAAATTCAAATTGAGATTGTAATTTTTTTGTTCTAAAATGTAGGACCTGTTCCTTTACATTTGTTAACCTACCTTAGAAATATTTTTTAAAAGATAGTAAGAACATGACTCTTTCACTGTTCCCTTTGAGTCTTGAATATATTAAGCAATTTCATAATTTATAAAATATCAAAGGAGAATATTAGCTGTAGCTACTTAAAATATTACTTTCTCCTCGTTTATCTCCACTACATATTCCATGTGATTTCCTTAGACAGCACAATGAATTGGATCATTTCACTTACCTGTCTGAGAACAAACTCTACCAAAACCTGAATTTATTCTGTAAAAATGTATTGTTGCTGTGGATAAAATACGTTAATGTTATTTGAGATACTAGTTTTTCATTTGTAATAGTAATAAAAAAAGTTCTTTTTCTCCTTTGTTTATATTTTAGGATTGCTTGAAATCGTGGCATAGAGGTGATCTTAAAAATCCCACTATATACCTGCCCACTTTCTAGGACTATAAATTAAAATTTTAAAGATATTTGTTTCTGCTTATTAAGTTGCAACACTGGATCCCCAGCTAAAAACAAATACCAGTGATAAGTATGAGAGATTGCTTACATTTTTTTCTTCTATCCTTTTTCTCAATCTATTGTTTTCCATCTCTTAAGGAGAGGTCACCAGAGCAGTTTGTTCGAATGGCACGAACTCTGCCTCCAATGGGAGAAAGCTTCTTAAGATCTTCATTGCCTGTCACAAGCAACACCAGCCCATTCTGGTTTTCTGCAACAAGCAGTCCTAAATCTGAATCTGTGAGGAATGGAGACCATGAAAAAGGTGAAGTGTCCCCACATCTTTCTGCTGTTTTCTGATAAAAGTGGTTTGACTCTCATCATTCATAAAGAAATGTTCCATTCGAACCTGAAAAAAGGTTCTGATTCAGTCTTACCTCAGGAGGGTCTGGCAGCATACAGACATGAAAGCTGAGAAATGCAGACAAAAATTGCCTCACACTGCTCATGTTTGCAAAACAAGTTTAAAGATTTAGGGGAAGCTTGAATGAAAGAAAAACAACTTATAAATTGTACCTGTGGTTCCTTAAGCCTTTAGAAATAACATTTTACAAAAATACTGTAAGAACATTAACTACTTGCTTTGTTTTCACAAAAAAAAAAAAAAAAAAAAAAAGAAAAAAAAGGGAATTACAGGCAAAAAAAAACTTAGAAACAATCTTATAGATAAGCCGACAAGAACTTGGATAAAAAAAGAAGAGAGGTCTATTAATTCTTACAGGAGCTTTCTTCTTCACTTGGAAATGCAAAAGTACTCTTCACTCTTTGTTATCTAAGATAATAAGGATTTATAATATTCTAGCTAATGGGAAAGTCTGGATAATCATAATACAGCACTGCACTTTGGCACAGATTCTCTAGGGCAGTTCTGGACTTATCTGGGTTCATGGGCATGAGTGATTTCCTGGGAAGAACAATGCTGAGGAGTGCAGGATGCAGAGCTTCTGTGTAATAGTTAGCTCAGATTTACTGGACAGACAAATCTAATTTGAAAATAATTAATTCATAGAATGAAGATGATTATTTTTAAATGTGCCAGCATGTCCATTAGCATTTCTGGTTCCAGGAGAGCAATGCAATGAAATTTGAATTTCCTTCAGAGTCTTCTTAGGCCTAAACCCTCACATTTTGTGCTGTACAAAATGGTCATAGCCCTGATGAGCTTAATGATGTAGGGATATTTTTATAATGCTGCATTAAACTCTCTGTCTCTCCATCCATTACATAGATAATGTGCAATGGAGATAACACAACTGCAGCTAATTTGGCCTAATTGCTACATTATTATTCAAGAGATTATTCAAAGGAATCTTTGTCCCAGGTAATATTTTAGGCTTTGAAAGACTGCAGAAATGATCAGAGATCTACAGTGCACTGAGACCAGATTGCTGAGCTACCTCTGTTGTTAATGATGAAATGAGATGAAAGTGTTTCTGCTGTGTCTTGGGCTGGGGGAATGAAGATTTTGAGGACTTCAGTTCTATGTTAGTAAAATAGGAATTATCTCTATTTTTTAAGAGTGGGGTGTTCTGTTTGCTATACAGTGCTTGTTCCTATGACATTTGTTCATTTCCCCTATTTTACCTTGTAGAAAATAATCATCAAAAAGATAAACCTGGTGAAGTTTCTTCAGAACAAGATTCAGATAATGAAAATATTGACAGAAACCTTGGGGATACAACTGACATCCTAAATATGGTAATATATCACTTACTGTAATTCAGTAAGTTTTTGCAGGGGGAGATAAAGAAGCTAAATTGTGTTTCAGGTTCTAATACAGAATTCCTGACCAGCCCAGAACATCATATGTGACACCAAGAAGTACTGACACACTGAGCATGAAATTTATATCATCATTACCCAATGCTAAAATATGTTTTATTTTTCCAAGCAATATTGTAATATGAGATTGAAGAAGTCCAAGTAGTGCAGTGCCTCCCCACACTTTAGCTCTGGAAACCAGAAAAAAAGGAAAAGGATGCTGGAGGCCACATAGTGATCTCTAGCTCTGACCTTGCTTTTCTTGATGATTTCCATCAGAAAATTGCAGGAAATGAAGCAGGAGAGCATCTTTTCCTGTTTTGAGAAGAGGCTTTTTAATACAGGTGGATCATATTAAAGGGAAGGCCAAAATCCAGACATTTTGATTATTTGATGATCCCCCAGTTTGTTCCTACACATTTCTTTTATTTAAAAGACGTGTTCACCTTATCACTTGTACAACTTTCCAAAACATTTTATTCTATTGGCAGAAAGGAGCATGTCCTGGCCTTAATGCAGCCACAGTTATGCTGGAGGGATTGAGCATCTTACAAAATTAGTATTTGTTTGCATTTAAAACAACTATGTTATTAAACAGGCTGTTTGTGCATGCCATTTATTAAACATTAAACAAAACTTTATTTTGATTTATGAGAAAAAAATGTGATCAGATCCAATGCATAGCATGGCCTTCATTGATTTACTGAAGCATTATTTACATGTTGCACACTTTATGTGATAGACTTCCTTCTCCTCTTCAGTTTAATATCTATCACCAGTCAATTTTAAAACATTTAAAAAAATTCAAGCATAAATTTGAAAAAAAACCCATCAGGCAAACTTGTCAAAAAATACAAAATAAATGGTTGCTCTTCTTGGATCTGAATGAAAACAATCTGTTACAGCATAGTTTTTATCAATTTTTCTAGACTGTGGCAACATAGCTCTTATTGACACATATGACAAGAGGAGGAAAAACCTTTAATGTCATATTGATGACACAAAGTATTGGGAGTCAAAAAACAGAACTGTCCATGCTCACTGTGTTGAAAAAGAATATAGTGCTTAAACCATGAGCAGTAAACAATCAGCAGCAGACAATATTATTATATTGTCATTTGGAATATATGGCAAGGGATGAGCAAAATTTCCTTCTATATTCCCACCTAGTAGTATTCTGTGTTGCCTCTTGATTCCTTGCTTTATGTGGAAGAGATAAAGGCATTAGATTCCAAGGAAAATTTGTGCTGTGTAACATTTCTTTGAAGGTGTTCTTTCAAGGCCCTGGTGCCAAACTGGATGTTGAGTTGAAGGTTGTGATGATGAGGGAGTAAAGTTGCATTTGTAATCTCACAGTGAGTGCAAGATGGATCTCAAATGTGCTTGTGGGCTCTAAGACAGGTCAGGGTAGTGTTGGGTGCTGACATTTGTTCACCAATCTCTGTATAAGCAGTAAATGAGGGAGTGGAAGTGAAACAGATGATCTGAATGGTCATACAGGTTTGCCTCACCCTGACTGTGCAATAATATTAAAATATTCATCAAATAGCTCTGTTTAGTAGAATTGGGCTTTGATGCTGCTTTCCATATTAAATATATTTATTTTTTTAATAGAGATCTTATTTTTTGCAGACACATGCAATGAAGTTGAATCCTGCTGACTGGTCCTTAAAATTATCACCACTCCAAAAACAGAAGGTACTGTAACTAATAACACATTTGTATATTGATACTGATTTAAAAAATCTGCAATTCTTGTATTGTCCTAGTACTTAATTGTTTTGCTTTGAGTTTTTAAAAAGTCAGGCAAGTTTTATAGATCTCCTCTTGTTAATTTTCTGAATATCCAATATCCATGACCTAAAATTCTAAGAAGGTGCATAAAGGCAGAGAGAATTTGGGCAGGAACTTAGAACCTACATATCCAGTGCAGTTTGAGATGACTGCATAATATTTCACCAGTTTAAGAACTGAGACACTATCATATACATTTTAGAAATGTATATGATATTTTGGGACACAATGTTAAAAAAGATTTTATTTACAGATATTCACCATGAAGTGTATTTAAAGGAGCAATAAAACTGATATTAATTATGAAATTAAAGTACTTTGCAATACCTTCCTATTTCACTCCTAAAGTGATCCCAGCTTTTCAGCATTTTGTTATATTTCATTAAAATTTTATTTTAGATTTTTTTAAGCTAGTATTCATAATTTGTTAAATAAGTGTAAAATTTTAAGCAGAAAGACAATAGATTTTCAAACTTCTTAGAAAGGGCATACCAGTGAGCACATCAGAAGATTTCCAAAGGAGGAAGGTGTGAGAGAACTGTATTAATTTCCTTCTGCTTGCACAGCCTCATGCATTGCCCCTGCTCTGGTTTATGGGATGTGTTACTGGCAATTCTTAGTGCATTTCCTTGGATGTTGAGAAAGGTGTAGCACTGCACTGATCATTTACAGGATGTTACATTCTTCTAATATGTGCACTTGCAAATTCATTTCATGTGAAATATTCTACCTTTTATGCTGTCTTTTAATCCCCTCACAATTTATTTTCTTGTTCAGATGCTTTTGTAACCTTTTTCTTTCGCTGTCATTTGTCTTTAATGCTTTTTTTCTTTCTTTTTAATTTTCTGCTTCTCATGTGGAATAGAAGAACAGTAAAAATGTGAAACTGAAAAGAGATGGTAAGGGTGGGCTGAAAAACAAGGATTCTGATTTCACAAAGGAGGGCTCAACATTAGAGTCTGGCTCTTCACAAAAGCAGTCTTCACTTTCAGAGTCACCTGGACAAGATTTAAAAAAGAGTAGTGCCTTTGTAGGGAAGCCTGTGGGCAGAAAAAGTATAAAGAAAGGTAAATCTGAGCATGCACAAAGTGATACTATCTTGAAAAGTGGTGCTCAAGAAATTACTGAGGACAAAAGCACATTAGTGAAAAGGGAAAAAGAGTTTGTGGAAAATTCTGAAGTTTTCAGAGAGGACGCAACATATAATCTTCCCACTGAAAATCAAATTCTGACTGAAAAAATAAATTCTTCCAATAAAAAGCCAAAAGCTGTTAAATCTAAGCAATCCCTTAAAATAGAGGTACTTCCTTCTACTCCCAGGGATCAGCCCCAGACTGATTCATTAATTGTACAAGAATACAATCCTGTTAAAAAGCAAGGGAGTCAAAAAACAACAGAAAGTCAAAACAAAATAAAGAATGGTGTTGAAAAATCTGCCAAGTGTGAAGGAATAAACGTCACAGAAGAAATTAGTGCTGAACAGAAGGAGCTTAAAAAAAAGCATCAGTTTTTGAAACAAATATCTGTAACTTCATCATCATCTTCAACTGAGGAAAGTACTAATGATCTCCAAAAATATATACTTAAGGAAGAGGTCTGCTATGAACACAGAATTGTCCAGAGGGCAAGGAGAACAGTGACACATCTGGACTTAGAAAAAGACACTGAGATTGAGGAGATGCAAGCTATAAACAATGAGAAAGAATATGTAGAACAGACTGATTTAAAAAGCTTCAATGAGGAAGAAACAAGCTCTGATGCTAAATCTGGTGAAGACAGGCCAGTAGAAATTAAGAATGAGGAGGAATCTGATCAGGAGCAGGAGAGTGAAGGCAGTGAAAAGGGTGAAAGTGAAAAAGAAAAACTGGATGAAACAATTGATAGTGAAGGTAAACTAGAGGAGGAAGAAGAGAGTGAAGTTAAAAAAGATAGAGATGAAATTTCAGTAGAAAAAGATGAAGAGGAAAACGATAGTGAGGAAGAAAATGAAAGAGAAGAATCACAGGCTGAAAGAGACAGTGGGAATGAGGGTGCAGAGGAGACTGAGGAGGTCAATCAGCAAGGTGGCAAAGATCAAGGAGATGAGCAAGGCAGGTCAATGGAGGAAGAAGAAATGGGGAGTGAGGGAGAAAAGGAGGATATGGAGGAGAAGTATGAGAAAGAGGAGGGCACTGAAAAAGAAAAAGAGGAACAGGTTAAAAGTGAGGTAAGAGATGAGAGTGAGGAAGAAGGGGAAGATGGAGAGGAAGAAAAAGAGGTAGAGGCAGAAGAAGAAGATGAAAAGGAAGATGAAGTAGAAAAAGAAAGGGAGAATGTAAAAGAAAAAGAGAGCAAAGAGGAGGATTCTGGAGACTCATTGGCAGGGAGGGAAGAAGAGGTATCTGAAGAACAGGATGAGGAAGATGCAAATACAAAAACTAAGGAAGTGGGTGAGGATGGAGTGGAAGAAGGAAAAGATGGGGAGGATGAAGTGGAAGAGGAAAGAGAAGATGAGAAAGAGGAAGGAACAGAGGCAGAAGCAGAAGAGGAGGAGGGGGAAGATGAAAAGGAAGAAGAGGAGGGAGAAAATGAAGAGGAAGGGGAAGATAAAGACAAAGTAGAAGTGAAAGAAGATGAAGGAGTAGGAGAGGAAGAAGAGACTCTTGGAGAAGATGAGGGAGAACAGGGAATGGAAGAAGAAGAGGAAGATGAGGAGGAAGAAGGAGTGGAAGCAGAGGGAGTGGAAGAAGAGGGGGACGAGGAAACAGTAGAGGAAGAAGAAGAGGTAGAGGGGGGAGAAGAGGGAGGGCAGGAAGAAGGAGAAGGAGAAGAGGAAGAGAGGGAAGAAGAGGAAGAGGGTGAAGAGGAAGAAGAAGAGGAAGAGGAGGAAGAGGAAAAAGGGGAAGAGGGTGAGGAGGAAGAAGAAGAGGAGGAAGAGGAGGAAGAAGAAAAAGGGGAAGAGGGTGAGGAGGAAGAGGAAAAAGGGGAAGAGGGTGAGGAGGAAGAAGATGAGGAAGAGGGGGAAGAAGAAAAAGGGGAAGAGGGTGAAGATGAAGAAGAAGGAGAAGAGGGTGAGGGGGGAGAAGGTGAAGAGGAGGAAGGAGAAGGTGAAGAGGAGGAAGGAGATGTAGGAGAGGAGGAAGAAGAGGATGAGGGAGAAGAAGATGAGGGTGAGGAGGAAGAAGGAGAGGAAGAGGAAAAAGCAAAAGATAAAAGGAAAAACTATAGTAGTAAACTTCCAGAAAAGAAAAACAAACCCAGGAAGCCAGAAAAGACAAAAAGTACTGCTTTACCAACCAGCTCTAAACAAAACATGAAGACCAAACGTCATGTAGCAAATGGTTTACATAATTCAGAACAGTTTTGGAACAATGTGCTACCTCATTATTTAACACTAAAGTAGCACAGACTACTGGAGATGCAGTTTAAGCCTATTCAGGGAACATTGATTTTTATTACTGTAGAGAAACTTTTCATGGAATCAATGCATACTATTATGCATATGATATAAGTGCCAATTTCTTGAAAACGACTGAAGAAAATGTTTAGATTTAGGATACTCTTATGAGAGAAATCATACTTTATTGATACAATCGTTTTCACAATCATGTTTATCATGTATGATATATAAAAATTTTAATTGCTGAGGAGGTAAACTGTGTTTGCCTCTTAAAGTGTAATGTCATGCTGACAAATGAATTATACATTGTAACAGTGTAATCTTTACCTTTCAATCAGCAATACACCAATTCTAGTTGCAGGACAGTTTACTTGGTAATGTGCCTTACATGAAAGGAGTTTCAGTAAATTAGCAAATGTACCTATTTTTAAATTTTGGTATCACTCCATAATTTATCCCCCCTACTTTTATTCTGTTCGCACATTGGTAAAGTGTTCAACTGCTTCAATTAAAGTAAAGACAAGTTGCCAAATTTACGTGGGTCAGCATATGGGAGGTAAATGGAAATGCAGGCCTGGGTAAGTGATGGCCTGGGACTTTTCAAGGGCCTTAAGGCTGACTTCTTATTTTGGTGTCAGCACACAAGTCTGTGCAAAAAGACACACACAGGTCTCAGAATCTGGTCTAGATTACATTAGAGTTCAGGGATAATTTTTTAATATCACACTTGGTGATTAGATAGAACTAAGAATTTGAAATATACACCTCTAAAACATTCTTTATTTGTTTATACTGTGCAATACATAACAGATTCTATACCTGCCTATGAAAGACTACATCACATTAGTCCTCTAACTCTGAGGTACTCCAGGAGGGGGAACATATGTTGTTGCTGTATGAAACACATACATGTTTTCAGGATCAGAGCCAAAGCTTCTCCTCATTGGAGGAGATTTATGGCTTTCCCTCCTAAAAGATCCTATTTGTAATCTCTAAAAAAGGGGTAAACCAACAAGCTAGATGGAATAGTAAAGAAAGTAGCAAGAAAGTCTGAATTCTGTTTGGAAAAGACAAAGTTAATACTTTTAGGATTTCCTTAAAATACACAAACAAATCTTGCAAATTATTTTTGTAAGATAATGCATCACTCTTTCAATCATTAGGGACTGAACTGGCAAATGAAGAGATAGGGACTCATCATGCAGCATTGTTACTTGAATATTATGCCAATGGGTGGTCTGAGAAATTTTTGTAAATAGATCTCAGTATTGACATTCTCTAGAAAAACTGTTTTTTAAACCCTACTTGAAAGTTAGGAGAGAAGAAGAAAGGAATCAAAATGAGTAAATGTCATTCAATAAAACTGTGAATGGAATCAATACATATGTTGAGATTATGAAACATTTTAATATTGTTTTGTAAGATACTGGCATTAAACAATCTTTGACACGATGTCTCCAGAATTTATTTTCTAAAAAGCCTTTAGTAGATCAGTAGTTTGCCAGTAAATCCTGTAGTCCAAGTCCAGTAAATCCTGTAGTCCAGGTCCAACCTTCCTGCCTCACTCACCCCTTCCATATACTGCATTTGAAGGTAAGATCACTTCAGTCACGTGCTGTGCCAAACTACAGCAAAAAGTTACCCCAGTATTCTGTCCCTGTGAAATTTGTCTCAAACTTTGGAATTCTCTGGAACACATTGTCTTGACATCAGCATGTGTCTTTGGAGCAGGGTAAGTATCCTCATGTTCTGTTGGAGAATAGTTTATCAGTTAAATGTCCTTCCCAAGCAATCAGCTCTCTCTAACAATGGAGTCAGTGGATATTGTGTTATCACTCCTCTGAAAACACTTCCCTTTGAAACTAATTGGAGCTGTGATGTGTTATTTTGTCTTTCTTAGGAAAGGTTAGGATGCTACTGTGATTAAACTTAGAGTAGCATTGAATATTTTTATAGGCCTAAAACTGGGTTTCTTGGATATGACTACTTCTATTCTACTATTCTACATCTATTCTACTATTCTACACACTATTCTATTCTTCTATTCTGCTTCTTTATGCTTCTAGAATTCATTGTTGGAAGAAAATTGGGCTGTGAAGAACAAAACAAGCCTGTCATTTCTAGTGAAAAATATTTCCTAGAGAGAGGGAGAGAGAAAAAAGAGAGCATTTTAAGCAAGTGATTTCCAATTCCACATAGGAATAGCCCTTCATTTACTCCTTGGTTTCAGCATTTAATGTAAATTCTTAGGCAAATGAGGACTATTTGTTGTTTCTCCCTTAACATATGCAGATAGCAGAAAGCTTTCTAAGAGAGTCAAGGAAGCCAACTTATGGGCATCTCTCTTCTTTGTTTTGTCTGTATGAAAATTCATTGATTTGAGAACTGATTTTATGTAGTTTTGTGGATCATTCCTGTGGTAGGGGAAAAGCAGAGCTTTAGTCCAGCACTTCTAAGGGTTTTCCACAGACTCGTTACATAAATTGTGCTCTGTGCCAGGGTTTCTGGGCTTTGAGGGGACTTTGGAACTCCGTTAGCATAACGATGGAATTTTATTTAGTTTGACTCATTCTGGTTTATAAAGTTTGCTACTTGTGCTTTTGTGAAAATTCAGTATATCCTTGGTATTTATTATGGCATACAAGGAGATTTATATGCAGTACTGAAGAAACATGGCAGAAATAGTCCTGAGTTAGTTTTTAATAGAGAAAAAAATTCCTGCATTAGAGAGAGAAAACAACAAGACAGTTGCCCAGACCAAAGATCTGTCCATCTTTTTTCTACCAGTGGCTACTGGTGAGTGCCTGGGAAAAAAAAAAAAATTAGAATATTAGAGTAGTACAAACATGTAGTTACTTCACCCCTGTAATCTTTCAGTATAATGAATACATTCAGCATTTTCAATAATTTGTTGTTCAGCAGATATATGTATTACATTTAACATCCATTTTATTCACATGAATTTCTTTCAATCAATTTCTAACCTGTTTAGCATGTTTTGGAAAATAATTCTTAGGTTTTTTTACACATTATTTGGAGAAGTAACTCTTCTTTTTATTTGTATCATTTGATGTCTTTGTATTCTTGTACTAGAAAAAAGAGCATTTATTCCCTCTTCATTATTTATTCCCTAATGATTGTCATGTGGAAAAAATGTTCAGTTCCGTGGTTTAAGTCTAGAATAAGTGGTTTATTGATTTATTAATTAACCAGCAATCAACCACCTACATGTTTTATTCAAGAGCAGCAATACAGCAGTTGACAGCAAGACTGGACGTCCTTAAAGTGTTTGTTAATAGATAGCTGTGAATTTCTGGGCACCCCCTGCAGCTCATCTCAGAAGTTGGAATGCCCTGCACAATCTCACAGGCATTCACAGAATTACAGATGCACCTGCTGCCCTTTGCAGCTGGTATTCAATACAAACACCTCTGGCACTTCCAGAGGGGTGGGGTGCAGCTCTGCTGCTGCCTCACAGCTCTGCTTACAGGTGAGGGTGTTCTAGGTGACTTTTGAACATTCTGTAGCACAGCTCTTCTCGTGTGCCTGCAAAATTCCAGCAGATAAGTCTTTCCATTATAGCTGAACATATCAAACCATTTATTCAGATAGTAGATCTCTTTGCATAGTTGATGATGAATAACAAAAACTTCCTTCTCCAAACTACATAAAATGTGTAGGTTTTGCTCATTATGTTTTGTTCAGTTTCTTACTGGGATGAGTACATGGATATTCTTTACAACAAGGCCTTTCAGAATTATGCAGAAAGGACATCTAGTTTTTGTTTTCATTGCTTTTAGGTTTTTTTCCCTCCTAGTTTTTCTTACTGTTAGGCATCTTTTAATAAAAATTTTAGATTATTTTCTCCCAAGATGACACTACCTTCTAGATCCTATCTCTCATATAACATTAAGGATCTGTAAAAAGGCCAAAATAGGGCAAAGTAAATGTGAAAGGGTAATTTTTCATCTAATTTCTAATTGCGGAAGTGACACTGTTTAGTACTGTGGCATTCTATGAGCAACTGAGCAAATTCTTTGCTTGCACAAATGGCAAGCCCATAGTATTGTGCTCAGTAAAGTTCTGAGCATGTTTGGGATCCAAAGTCACTCACTGAGCTGTAAAATTCTTATACACTTATTTATATTTTAATGGAGACAGGAGAGGTTAATTTTTTGCATATTGAAAGGATTTTGGAGAGACAGCTTTGGCATCAGAAAATTGCATTGCAGAGCGTGACAGAGATTTTATTTTTCTATTGCCAAAAGAAGAAGCAAGTACACTTAATCGCTCTCTTTTTTTAAGGATTTATGATAGTGCTCATTGCTTTTTTGCTTCTCAATCTCATGCTATAATGATTTAAACAAATATTAATACTGCTATCTCAAACTCCCATGCTTAGTTATGAAAATAATTCTTATCACGGCCCTGAAATGTCTCATGTAAAAATATTTACCATTCTGGTTTTCTTATTTCTCCACCATTTAAAAACCAGAAATTACTCTTTTGGTCTGTGGTGGGTTGCAGGGCTGTCTGCTGGAGTGTTCCACGTTCAGTGGCATGGATTTAGAGCCTTATAATTTGTCATGACTGCCACACCTTTCACAGAGAGTCTCATTTGTGGTTTGTGTGAAATGTAAAGTATTTGTGCTGTCATATGGAGAGTGTGAGAGAGAGAAACGAAGGTGGCTCTAAAAAGAATTATATATTAAATAAAGTCTTTGCACCTTTTTTGCAAGGATATGGATCACAGTAGTACAGAAGTGTAATATTTCAAACCCCCTGTGTAATAATGTTAGTACAAGAGCCTATGCTGTTCCACTGGAACGTGAATAATAAATACCAACCTAAAAGGGGCTTGTGAGCCACCCTGGCAGAGCCTGGCTTTCTTACAGGAAGTATAAAATACTTCACTTTCATTCTATCCAGCATCTATCCAAGGTATAAAACTACTTTCATAATTAGAAACACAGCAGCAGAACTGCTGCAAAATTTAACTTCTTTTACAAGGCACTTCATTATCATCTGTGAGGAGAAAAAGAACAAAGCAAACCTGAATGTGTCCTGTATCAAGGGCACAGAAAGAAGTCAAGCTGTGCTTTAGTGAGCCTTGCAGTGGCTGAGGGAGAACTTCCACAAGTGTTGCCATGACGTGGAGAACATTTCCATGGGAAGCTGGTGGCACTTGCATTACTGAGTTGGGTGTTCCTTGAAAAATCTATGAAATGAGAATGGGCTTAAAGATTAGCCATGGTTGTGGAAAAATTACCACTTTTACATCAGAGTGTTTTGAAATGGAGGCTCTCCTCTGAGACCCAGTCTTGCAGTCTGGGGAGGTTTTAGAAATGACTCGTGGACAAGTTTTTTGAGGAATGTACAGAATCAGAGAATCTCAAAAAATTTTCATGCCTGCTTTGGTGCTTTGGCAAAAAATTGCCTTTACCAGTATTTTTATCAAAGCACTGAATAAAACCCAGCATGATTAAGGCAGGATTTTAATGAAAAGTACAGGATTTGGGAGAGGCATGCAGTACTCTAAGCTATGTGCACAATAAAAGCAGAAAGTAGTGACTGTCCTCATTTACTTGCAAATATGTGGGAGCTGCATGACAAACTCCAGACACTAAATTTTATTCTATAAGGATTTGGAAAATATGCACAATCTGCATCCAAGTGTGGGCCAATATTCCCAAGTAATTTTTTTTCTCTGTCTGCTAACATTAAGAATTCATTTTATACAGCATAATATCTTCCAGAGACACAGTAAGTTTTTTAGATAACACCAACATATTCTGGAGTTGCTCATTATTTTCTCCTGTTTTGCTTAAGTATTTTGGTATGCTATTTCTGAGTGACTGAATATTAGAGTGTATTTATGTTATTGTGTAAAATATTTCATAAAATATTATACTTGATGTAAACAGTCTCTAACTTGTTTACTGGTTTTCACAAAACACCTTAAAATTATTTCTAGTTCTATAGAAGTTTTTTTTTCCCATTTTTGCTTGGAAATTTATCTTTTCTATTTGTTCTCCAAAGAAAGAAAACTTTTATGAGAAGGTAACTGTTTTGTATATGAAAGCTGTAGTACACCTGAGCTATTTCAGATGTTGACTTATCTTGCGGAATAAACAAAAAATATGTTCTGAGTTCCTAGGAGGAGAAACCTTTAGATAACTCTGTTTAAATTTGTTGTGAAAAACTGAAAGTACAAATGCTTCTTCAGAATGTAGTTTTAAATTACAGTTTTATACATTGGTAAGTAGTTGTTTTTATTTACAGAAGAATGCAGAGATAAATCTTTCTGCAGGTACACCTACAGCAGCAAGCTGGCAAACCACAGAATAATTACACCAAAGCAAACTGAAATTATCTCTAAGAGAATGCTCTCAAAAATTACTGGCTACTCTGGTAATAAATGCCAGTGTGCAGTCTCAGGATGACACCTAAAGCCTTGGTTAATAAATGTAATCCAATTAATCCTCTTAATGTAAAGTATGTGCACTGCCAGCCTGTGACAGAAGTGCACAGGTCTGTGGAGACTTGTAGGTTGTTGTGTTCAACTTTTTGTAAATAAAATATGTTATGTAGCAAAGTATGGGCCAAAAAAACTTAATGGAAAATGAGTCTGTTCAGTCAGTCTCTACCAAGACCATTTTCAGCTGTGTATTTGCTATTTTATCCCAGGGTGATGCCATCCTGTTGGAGGGCACTATTGTGGTAATTAGTCACCACATGCCCAGGGTAATCAGTGTCTCACTACGTGGCAACTGCTACTTCAATAGGTTTTCTTCTATTGTATTTACAAGAAGGCATAACTACCTTTAAAGTTCAGTTTTTGACATTTAACGATGGAAACTCCCATCTGACATAAACCTGGTTTCCAGAGATTTCACTGCACAGTCTGCCTGAAATTACAAGTGCAGCATTGCCTTAGTTTTCCAGGATATCACACAACAGCAGCATTAAGGGAGTGTAATAAGTATCAGGTAATCCATGTTAAGTGCTCTTTACACAAAGTTGAGTAATTAGGAAACCAATATAACCTAGTAGAAGCCTAGGTGTTAACTTTTAGACAAGTTATGGTGGCTGGCCCAGCTTTTTACTGGAAATTCTTCTAAGTGTATTTAGCTGAGCTTTTCTGTTTGTCTCCATGACAATATATAAGGAAAGCTTAGTTTGGCTGCCTTATTGCTTGTAAGTGGAAGGATAAGCTGCTAAATCTCTCTTTTGAGTACTCACATCTTTGAATTTTGTCAGTCTTTAAACTGGACAGCTTTCTTTAATAATCATTAAAGTGAAGGATATTTCTCTAAGGCTTAGAGTAGCTGAGCTAATAACTTCTCTATATTAATAGCTACAAAATGAAAGCCAATTCAAATACCTGATGACAAATGGCTAACACTGTGTGGACTTTAAGGTGCTAAGCTGTCTCTGGAACTGCTTAGTAAGAAACTACATGGTATAAATCTCAGTTTTGCTAACAGTTGTCAGGCAGTATTTCCAATCACTTCACATCAGATGCCATGACACCCTGAACAGTATCAAGAAAATGTTACATGTCTACCCATCCATGTACCTCCAACCCACAAACAGTAAACTGAGTTGTTTGGTTTTGGGTTTTTTTTCACTCATGTGTAAGACTGGGGTGGGTTACACTCAACCCTGTAAGATGAAGGTTGGTATTGTTACTTTCAATGCTGTTTTAGTAAAATGTTTACCCGGTGCATTTCCCCAGCATGGACAGTTCAGGAAGGACATGGATGTGCACTACGTTTTTGGAGAGCAGAATGACAGCTAGCATAGGATATGATTCCTCTGCCTGTTCCTCTTCAGTTCTGCATCAAAGTAAGAAGATAGTCTGTAGAATATGTTTTGTATTTGTCTTTACTAGTGCCCCAGAAAGGGAGCACTGTTCAGGCCCATGTGAAGCATTATGCCCACTGCCCCACCTCCTTGGACCTAACACCCATCTACTCAAGAGCCTTCTACTTCATAGGGAAGTTCCTGCTTGGTATTTATACCATCCATTTATCCTGTAGGCATGTAAAAGGGCCATGAGAATGCTTTCAGGCATGTCAAGCTAATGGGCTGGGCAGGTAACAGACAAATGTGTTCCTTAAATGATTAAAAACTCTGCTAAGCAATTGCTGGTTTATGGCTGCTTGGCAGAACACCACACAGGAACAGACATGTAGCTACCTACCTCATTCTCAACTCTCTTTAATAAGCTTCTCTGTGGATTTTTAGCAGTTTCCATGGCAACTGGAAACAGAAACATCTCTGTAAACCAGAGCTTCCTAGAACTCTCCACTTCAAGTGGTACACATAGTAATTTCAGCTCTCTTCATCACTGAGTTTTCACCAGATTTTTAAAAGATCTGCAGCTAAATTTGTCCCATCCATGGCTTTGAGATTTTCTTCCCTAAAAATATAGAATGGTGGTGGCAAACATTATTTTGACTTCTTGAGGAGATGTGGAAAGATACCATAAGCCTTCCCTTCTGAAATGCTAATTATGAGCAGCCCATCTGCCAGAGCTGTTTCCATCAACTAAGCAGGAGGGGTCCACAATGAAACAATTACAGAAATACAGGGAAACATAATTTGCAGCTGTTGTTTGAGCAAGGTCTGCCATGAGATATGTCTCAGTCTTCAGTGAGACTTTTAGCCAGAGCATGGCACCATGTGAGACAACAGTACAGAACAGAGTGAGGTTTTTTCCCCTCTCTCCTGTGGACATAGGACCACATTTTTGTAGAGCATTCTGAAAAGCAATGCCTTTATTCTGTATTAATCTGCCCAAAGAAAAGCCAGCTGCAGCCATTTTAGCAAAAGACAGCTATACCTGCTGAGTTATACCCACTAAGGCAATACTTTTGCCAAAACCAGTGCAAGTAAGGTCATTTGTCCCCATAACCTTGGAAACAACAAATTTATGTTTAAAAATGTCTAGTTATGAAGATCTGGATTTACAGGAAAACCAGAGTAAATGCATGAAAAAAAAAAATCAGCAAAGACAGCTCTAGAAAAATCTGTGTAGTATGTTAAATCTGCAAGGTTATATTTTCTAGACTGCTGTTTAGCTGCACTGATTTATTATACTAGAGGTACAAAATGTTTAAGGCTGTTTCATAGTAACGACCACATTTTTTTCCTTGAAGAAATGGAAACCTCAAGCCTAAATGAAACCAGTTTGAAATATTTCACTTGTATGCTCTCTACTACATTTGACTTTCTGTGTGTGACCTTGGCCCAGACAACTTCTCTGTGTCTCAGCTTTAGAGGTATTGAAGGTATTCTTTCAGCATTATCTTTCTATGAAAAAGCAATTTAGAATTAAATAAGAAAATAAACCCCCTAAAGCATGGTGAAAGAGAATAATGAAGAGATTATAGATATATATGCATATAACATATAGATGCATATATATACACATATATGTACTTTAATTAGTAGCTTCGATTCTTAGATTATTAAATTCTTCAGGTATAAGTTTGAATGGTCAGATGATTCATCCTTTAGGGTAAAAGCATATCTGTAGTATGACATTCTCAGATCATTCCCTACCATTGGTAAAATCTCCAAAACATGCCTGTAAATGGGCAAGCAGAAGTAACAGTAACAGAACTGTGCTATCAGAATTATGATGCACCATGTGCTATTTTAGAAGTTGAACAGATGAGGTGACAGCCAGAGACACTTGTGAAAAGCTGCAGGAAATGGAAACGGGGTCAGTCTGGGAAGCTGGTCAGTTAAACAGGTGGTTTCCTTGGAGTAAAAGGAGTGTCTCTCTCCTCCACCTTTTTTATTTTGGATGAGGAGCATGGCTCAGTTGCTGAAAAAAAAATTCATCTAGTGTGATTTTAGGTCCTGTAGGCTGTGAGCTGGAGTCCAGAATAGTGTAGGTTTCCATAAGTCCCCTATAAGGATGTCTCAGATTCCTGGGGTATGTGAGTTGGGCTTAGCAGAGGAGTTCCACCAAAGTTCCACCAACTTCTAAAAACATTCACTGGTGGTCTCCTCCTCACCAGCAAGTTACCTTCTAATGACCATGAGAACAGCTGGGGAGACAACAGGCAAAAATCCAAAGAAGTAAGAGAGAATGGGGAAACCATTAACAAAAGATAGGAGACAACACTTGGAACCAGGTCTAGGAAGGGGTTCAATGTAAGACTCATTCCTCTACCACGCTTCCAAGAGAGTGTGCAGATACTGCCTACCAGTTACATTGGCTGCAGTGGAACAGAAATGTTCTCCTTTTGGCAGTGATTCAAGTGCCTTCACTTGATTTGACCTTGGAAGCCCTTGGTTTAGGCCCTTATATTTCTGCAATGGGAAGGAGAATGTTTCTTATTTAAATATTGTTTTTTATGCTGTTATAAGCGCATACTGGCATAATAATGACAATCTGATTGAAGGGAGTAAGAAAGATATAATTGGTTTCTTTTTCTACACATTTTACAAAAATAACATCTGTGCTTTTAAATATTTTATAATGCCCTTGGCCATTTTGTTTTTACTATATTGGAGTTTTATCTTAGGCTGAAAATAACTTAAATTTAAATTATACTGTCTGTATTGAATCACATGAATCAAAGCATTGTATCTGGCATTTCTTCATTAATTTTCTTGAGAAAGAGATTTGAATTTTTCTTCAGTGTTGGAATTACTACTGCTTGTGTCAATTATGCTCATTTCACACATTTAAAAGAAATACTTCCTTTCCAAAAAGAAGTTGTTTTCATTGTTTTTCCTTTAAGGAGGCACATGTTGGCAAAACATAAGTCAGCTGCACTCCTAATGTTCCCTGGAGGTAATTTTTTAAAAAATATATTAAAATTAGCAAACTTTGATAGATGTCTCCTGTGTCTGTCTTATTCTATCTACTCCTTAGAACATTTCTTTTTGAATATATTCAACTCAAAACTTTTGAGTTTTCCTGTTCTTAGTCAAATTTTGATGTGTGATGAACTGGTGTAGGATGAGAATCATGATCATTGTACAGCTTGAGTTTCAAAATTATGTTTTGGCAATTTTGTCCAAGGAACAAAACTTGTCTGGAGATGAAGTAATAGATGATGATGAGGAAGAAGAAGAAACAGAAGAAGAAGAAGAAGAAGAAGAAGAAGAAGAAGAAGAAGAAGAAGAAGAAGAAAATGTAGAAGAAGTAAAAAGAAAAGAGGAAACCAAAGAAGATGATGCAGGAGAAGAAACAGAGAAAAAAGAAGAAAAAGAGGAAAAAGAGGAAAAAGAGGAAAAAATTGAAAAAATTGAAAATGAAAAGAATCGTAAACCACCTGAGGGAGAGACAAGCAGTAGTAGAAGCACTTTGGAAACTGGAGAGGTAAAGGCCTTTTAAGTTACTGGTCTCTGAAAGAATTTGGTTCTGTAACTAACTTCAGTTTGATACATGTGTAGCTATCCTGTAAATGCAAAGTTGTTTGGGGTGGTTTTGGTAGAGGGAGAAACACGTGTAGGTATTAATAGTTAAACATCATTTTTTAAAAAACAATTTTGAAAGAGGGTTTTTTTGGTTTTTTTTTTTTTTGGTCTATAGACAGAGGAGACTACTCAGAAAGAGACCATCGTTCAGCAGGGTAAGAACACAATTCCCAAGAACTGGACATTCTAAAGACAGATAAAAGTTTTCTAAACAATATTATAAAAATACTGGACAACACAGTTCTTGTTCATAGTTGGTAAAGCAGTTCTTGAGAGGTAATGAAATTTGAGGGGCAATCCCCCATTATTAATTGTTAATGATTTGAAAGAGATAAATACTTTTCCCAGTTATGTGTTGGAGGAAGCCCATGAGAAGGACTTTATTTTAGCAGGACTGTATCCTGCTAAGAGCAGTTCTGGTTGTGCAGTGCCAAAGTCCTGGTGATTTTATTATCTCTCAGGCAACTTCTTTAGGTGCCCTGTGCCTCACTTCAGCCAAGAAGCTTCTCAGAATTCTTCCCCATCTTTTTCAGCTACATTTCCTCATTCCACTCACAAAGAGACTATTTTAAGTGAAATGTGATAATTGCTGAACACTGTCCAGGATACTGAAGATGTAAGTCTAGAAGCTCCTTGCAGTTTTGATGGCAGTTTATGAGAACTGCATATTCCTTTGGAAGAGCTGGGGAACATGAAGTTGGGTACCCTATATGTGTAGGACTTCCTTTATTTTAGAAATCTTGGAATAATCTAGAATGGTTCTCTTGAAAGAAAATAACAAGTGTGGTATAAAACAGACCACAGCCTTTATAATGAAGAAGCTATGCTATTTATTTTCAATATTATAATGGAAATAGCTTGTACAGAAGGGATGCTTAAATATTTTTCCATTATCCAGTGATCTGGAAGTTTTGATACTAAGTTCAAAATGTATATGATTCATACAGGGAGTATAGGAAAATTTAAACACAGGAACATCAACTGAGATGGAAAGTTTTTCCTTTCCCAGAATTGTTTCTATGGAATAAAAATTCATGCTGAACCATAACTCCTGCCCTAAAAGTCACCTTTACCAAATTAGAATATATTTACAAATAAGTGTGCAAGACATTATCTCCTGTCAGCAAGAGGAAACTGTGAGTGTCAAGTAAAAATATTTTATATATTGTCACTGCCATAAGTGTTCTGTTCTTAAAAATTGAGCATCTGGAGATTAATTGAGTATCAGGACATTATATGGAGAGGTTTAAAAATAAAAACAGTCTTTTCAAGGCTGAGCATCAAGTTTTACTGAATATTCTGACTGCTTTTTAAGTTTAATTTAGTGACCTCTACGTCAAAAATAATCTGAAGAGCAAATTTTTTCTACTTTTCTGTGATATTTTTCTGGTTTGCATGAATCAGAAGAAAGTTAATATAAACGTTTATATTGTTGTAGAGAAGGAAAGCACTGACAATCACACTGTGAACAATTCTTCAGAGAACACTGATGACCAAAAAAACGGAAGAACTGTGGGGAGAATGAAGGTTTGTGGCCTGATGTTTCTTTCTAGCTTTGCCAGTGACCAAGAAGCCAGTGAGCAGTTGCCAAAGCAAATACCTCAACTCACATGATCTGCATAGATAATTAAACTGCTGAGTAACCTGTTCCTTCTGTTTAGGACTTGATTTTATTTTTTGATGAAATAACTTTAAATTGTCCAAATAATAGAAATTACTTAAAGCCCATTATGACCTCTTCATGGAGGGCATGTCCCTGAAAGAGAGATTGTTTATCACATCACATACTGGTGAGGTGAAAACTTAGGACTTGATTCCTATTGGACATTATCTAAAAAGATTCCCCCCCTATTTGTCTCTGAAAGCAGAAGCTGAGATTGTTGACCTTGCATCTATTTGCAACATGCCCTGATTTTGTGATCATGTATATCTCTCTAGATAGGTGTATGAGCATGTTGAGGAGTACCTGATATGGAAGTTCTTACAGGTTTTAGCATCCAGAGGCTCCTGCAGAGGCTGCTGAGTTTCCTGTTGACCAAAGATCCTAAGCATCACTTAACTTTGACACGTGTGGTCTCACTGAGCACAAGCACTGTCATTAATGGCAGTACTCGTGTTTATCAGGAGGCAGAGTAAGCACGCACTGCCCTGGGGCTTTAGTTTTGGACTTGGCTCAGGCTCTTATTTGAAAGAAACCCAAATAAATGCACCACTTACAGCATTTTGTTCAAACAGTGCAATGTGTAAATTGACAAAATGCAATCACTTCAACTTTTCTGATTCCCATGTGCTATTTTACCACATTTCAAATACTGCAAAAGTTTCTCGTTAACATTTTTTAGTCATTTTGTTTTGAAATAAAAAAAAATATTTTACAAAGGAGAAATCTGCCAACCTCATTTAACTTTGGTATATACAAAGGGGTTTGTGGGCTTTTTTTATCTTGAATTTCACTGCTAACTCTTTCAGTCATATCATTTACCTGGCTTTTTTTCACTTCAGTTTTCCCTGTTTAGGCGAAAGTCACTGACAAGCCAGAAGAATGAATGTAGCAGAAAGGAAGACAGCTCTGAAAAGCCATTGCAGAGTGAAGAAAAGGGAAAGGAAGATTTATCTGGTGAAGACAGTAAGGATGAAAATCAGAATCATACACTGGAGAATTCCAGTGAAACTGTGACTAACCAGAACAGAAGGATGAAAGTTAATACATGTATATTGCTGTAACACTCTTAGAATATATGAGAATGTGAAAGTCTTAAAGCACATAGTGCATTTTTTACTTGAAAACATTTCAAGTTATGACTGGAGATGTTGATGGCTGCTTTTTTAAAATTGATTTGATTGCTGTAATTTTAAATAGGCAGATGATTTTCTTGGTATTTATTGGTAATTTTAATAGTTCAAAATTATATACTTATCAGCACCTTGCTGGAGTTCTGTGGCCTTACCTGTTGATGTTCTAAAGCAAAATATGGGGGGGGATTATGTGAAAAGTTGAATACAGGCATTTTCTGGGTTTTTGCTGAATAATTTTATTCTGTTTCTGTCTACAGAGTACCACTTGCAGCATGATACTCTTGCAAAATTATAATCTTTGATGTAAGATATTACTTGGTTTAACAACCTAGTTAAGAATATTGGAGGTACTCACTAACTTAGAAATAAGCATGTTTCTTTCTGTTTTGACATAGAAAAAATATCAGTGAAACTCTCAAGTTAACTTGTAGGCCATTATGGAAGAAGTTACTTGAGTATGTGCCTAATTTCAGGCATGGCAGCAGTCCCAGTGGAAACAGTGTAAGTATAGAAGTATCCTGCCAAACTGGGACAGGGAGAAAGCTTTTATTTATGAGAGGTGCTGACAACCTTTGCTCCTGCTGAAATTGGCATAAGCTGATGGGCCTCTCTCCCCACTGAAAACTGGACACCCTCACTCTTGCTTCACTTGGATTCTAATCATGTATTCTCTGAATATCCACACCTTAATGAGTCTCCAGTGAAGCTTTTCTTACAGGAAAATAATGCAACCAGAGGTACTGAGGCATCAGTATGACAAACTGATCATTATGGGGTAAATATTCATGTTTTTCTCAGGCAGACTGGCTTTTCCTCAGATGGACACTTAGCAGGAGGAGTCAAAAATCAGTACAAATAAAAACCACTTAACACCACTGTAGAATTAAGAAGCAGGAATTCTTTATTCAGCCAATTCAGGGATATCTCCTCCAAAATATTGTGCAGGCTGAGTACAGAAAAAGCTCCTGTTTATATACTTTATTTTACCTACATAGTCATTGATTTTCTCAGAATAAACACACACATGATAAATAATTTCCCTGAAATCCTTAATATATTTTCCTTCCCCTTTACATGCCTCCTTCTGCCCTGGAGGTCTCTTTGCTGGTGGTTGGTGACCCCAGAGTCCTCCCTGACCACACAGTGATCTGGTAAAAGGTGGGACAACAGGCCTGGTTGCTTTCCAGTTCTTCCTTCATTTTTTCCTAATTTCAGTGTTGCTTAAATTTTATATAATAGGTCAGAAGTGTCCAGAGTTGATTTCTTCCTAGGAGTTGGTTCACCTGCATGCTTTCTCCTTTTTAAGTATGGCAGGTGCCCAGATTCTTTCACAGGCCTCCTCTGTGCTACCATAATCGTTCTACTAAAAACCTGGAGGCTTGGGTCATCCTTTGCCAGAGTTAATTAGGATCCTTTTGTGTCTTTTATTTTTGTTTGGGCTACTCCTGGGTTCTGCAGTGAGCCTTACATGAGGGGTTTTTCTCCTCCATTATTGTTACATATTTTCTTGTTTTTCTGAATGCACATGTGGTTTCTCTTCTACTTGGATACTGTTGAGAAGAGTGAAGTGGAAAGGTAGAAATAAAATAAATTATGTCCTTATTAATTTAAATAAGTTTTAATTATTTTTTAAGGGGAGATCAGTCACAGAAATTTTTACTGTAAGGACAATTTCTTTTTTAAAGATGAACAAATTTAGTGGGAAATATTACCTTAAAATGGGAATTGCACTCAAATTTAATGCTACAGAAGTTTACATAATGGACTCTAAAGTCTGTATGTCTGAGCAGTTTCAGGGACTGGTACATTTGTCTTGTCCACATATTTTGCTTAACAAGAAGCAGGAACATATTAACTCATTCCAATGTCTTTTTTACATGTCTTCATTTTTAATAAAAAAGATTAAACAAATAAAACTATTTACATGTGCATGTGTATTAACTTAGAAGGTTTTTTAACAAGTTCACAATATTTACGATAAAAATGTAAAGATTTTTTATCACTGAAATATTTTCCTAAACAGGTAAGTAGCAAAAAATTCTAGAAACATTTATAGTACATCTTTCTCTGTTTTTCTTTCTTACTTTCCCAAAGATTAAGTGTATCAACTTAAGTTGATATTTCTCATTTTTATAGTTCTGCCATATAACTGAGACTGTGCTTTGGAATTGTTGGGTTTCTAAAATTTCACCACTAAACCCATCACTAGGTGGAGTTTGTGCTCTTCAAAGGTGTAACCAGCTCCAGGAGCCAGAAATTCTCCTTCTCATGGCCCCTGAAAGAAGCTAAAGACACTCATTCAGTATCAAATTTTCTGTTTCCAAATTCTCAGAAAGCTTTATGTTTTCTGGCATATTGCTTTTGTCATTAAAGTCTCTGGTACCTTGGTGTATTTCTATAATGCATTTTGAAAGTTCTAAACTGTGTGTATATGTAAAAATATAAAGATAAAAAAATACAGTTACTCATTTATTTTCTAAGTATATATAAATGGACAGTGGTCAAGTTCTGATAAATAAATGTAAGTCTAGATATAGGTGGTGGATTTAAATTGAAGTGGTATTAGTGCACCTTGCATACACAGACACATGCATGTACATTGAGACAATATGTGTGTATTTATAGACAAAGAGATGTCTATACAGACATATGTATGTGTGTGTGCACGTGGATGATCAAATGTGTGCCTGACCTCATGAAATTTCCATTTAATCCATATATTTACATATGCAATTTTACTGATTTCCAGAACCACGGGATTCATTTATGCAGCTGCTGCCCCTATGCAAGTTTGTGGTGATTGAAATTAAAAAAAGGGAGAACATGCTGTTTAGACACTGTTTTATACATCCAAAATTAATAATCATAATCAACTTTGTGCAACTTTTTCCTTTTTCTTCCAGGTATTACTTGTACAGTATGCAAAACACATCCAGTCTTTGTCCCTGAGGAATATTGTAAGTCATGCTGTTGGCATTAGGGTAGTTGAAGTTAACTGAATTCACATCATGATGGTAAACCACTGTAAGTCCTGAAAATGAACAATACAGAAGGTAATCTTGCAAGACTCTTGAGAGACTAAGTATGGGTTCCCTTAAAACATACTCATGTACTTGAACTACTTTAGCTCTTTAAAATATAACTGTAACTATAACTATAAATATATACTATCTCTAAATTCCCTCACAGTGCTTTTAGGAACTGTATTATTTATACTGCTCACTACTTAGATGAGTTTACAACATTTTCACACTCTGTTATATATAAATTCCTTTAAGGTCCTAAATAATGTTTTGATTAAGTGTGATGAGACCATCAGTGGTGAGAATTGGAGATATTAATGCTTTGGTAGTAAATCTGCTTTGCTCAGTATCTCATGGTGATGAGCTCTAAAGTTCACACCTATTTGCCTTTCAAGACTGTTTTGGAATTACATTTTATTCATGCTATGTAATTACCACTTTCTTTTTCAGGAGCAGATTGTAATGACTCAGCAAAAGCCTTGCAAAATCTAAATCTGCCTAAACTGTAGTTCTTTTATTTGTACACAAAGAAGTCTTTTATTTTAAAGACCATTCTCATTTAATGTCCAAACAGTTTAGACACAGCTGTTTCCAATCACACTCATCAAAAAAAACCTGAACAGATATTAACAGTTGAAATTTTAAGGGGTATTAACAGCATGAAATAAACCCCAAAAAACCAAACAAACCCCAAAACCAGAGATTTTGTTCTTCAGTACATCTATTAAACATGATACCATCTATCTGCTGATTTACCACATACTGATGCATCAGTCAGTGTCTAACTAGGAATGCAATATTGTCTTCCCTCCAAAATTTTCTGTTTTGCTGGCTGCCTAAGACACGCCAGCCCTGCCAGAAGGAATGGAAAAAGGCAAATGGTGTTGCCAAGACTTGCTACACGTGTACACCATGTATGTGCTTTCTGTGTGCCTGACTCAGACTTTCATGTCAAAGTTTTCCATAGCAAGGGGTTTGGTAGTGGAGAAATTGAGGGAAAGTTATTCTCGCCATCTCCTTTGTGCCATTGCTGGGAGGAAGGGCATGAGGCCACCTTTAACTGGAAAGAGCCAAGCAGATTTCTTCAGATCACTGGCATTGGCAGCAGGAAAGTGCTCAGGGATGGGACACACAGCCAGAGACTGCTGCCCTGAAGAACATTTCATTTCCCTAAAATACACTACTTTTACAGTCAGGGCAGTATCTTTTAGATTTTTGACAAGGAGTGTGCCATTGAGCCTTAGGTGTGACCTAGGAAAGTTATTAGGATGTAACTTCAGTTTATTATTTCACACAAGAAACCATATGATCATCATCTCTGTTATTTAAGCTTCCAGAACAAGGATTTCTATTGGTGCACATCTTCCTGACATTTTTAGCCAATGCTGTCTTCTCACAGCCTGGCCTCTAATGTTTCTTTCCTGTCGTTTTAGGAAAAGCAGCTTTCTATTACCAAACATGAATATCTCACTTCAAAATGCAAAATGAGCCAAGTGCCTTTGACAGGCATAGCACGTGCAGGGGAGATGCTTTTTGAAAACTGCACTGAGTGAAGTATCCACTCTGCATGAAGGGATGACCTTGGGCTAGCAGTGGTGTTCCTTGGCTAGCACTGGGGTTTCACAGGGGTTCCAGTCATGAGCTGACAGCAGCAGCAGGGTGTGTGAGGAATTTTGTCAGTCATTCCTCCGAGAGCATCCTACCTGACACTCATCCACCTGCCTCTTTCTGCCCATGTCCTCCTCTGAATATTTTTGCCTTTTTTCCTCTTCATGCCTTCACCACAGCAGCACCCATGGAAGATCTGTTCTTCCTGCCTGCTATCTCCACAGGTCAACCCCAGTCTTCACCCCTATTTCAGCCTCCCTCTCCCAGACTGTCAGAGTTTCTGAAAGCTCTAAACACTGGAGTGCACCCCACAGCCCCACAGCAAGCACCCAGAATGGCCCTGAGTGGGATCCTAAAGGGACAAGTGTCCAAGCACAGCTCATGTGCAGCAGGCTGACATCCAGAGGGAAGAATTTGGCCACAGGAGTTGGCAGTGACACCAGCAACTGGAAGGAGGGTCTAATAACAGCAAATGTTGAGTTACAAATGAGTATTTTTAAGTGTTGCTGCCATTACACATCATGACAAAGTAATAATAAGCTTCAAGAACTCTAGGAACTGTACAGAAGAAATGCATTACTATGATTATTATTTTAAGACTGTCTGTTTCTGCAGATATTTACAAGAGTAAATCTAAGTATAAGAGCATTTGCATTCAGTCAGGCAATTCATTGGCTGAAAAACTGTGTGGTTTGGATTAGGGCCCTATTTGTCATCCTCTTATGACTAATTAGACCTTACTCTGGGATTCCAAAACTTCATTACATACAGCTGGGTTGTGTGGGTATTGTTTTTATTTTTATCATTCTTTTACTATTTGGAGAAAAATTATTAGCTTGTTAAACATATTAAAATTTGATTTTAATTAATTTCACCTCTCCATCAAAAGCTGTATTTTTTATTATCACTGCAACTGCAGTTGTTATCCTGGCACAGAGTAATAAAATTATACCTCTGAACTGCTATTAAAAAAAGCAGAAAAGAAAAATGATGTCTTTATATTAACTCTTTGACATAACAATAATATTTTTTTAAGTCTCCAAGAGCACTTAACTTTGCTTTGGGCTTTATTTTTCTATCCAACCAAGACATTTTCACACATTTCAGTCTTCTAGTGTCGCTTGATTTCACTCTTAAAGATTTTCTTTTACCTCTGAACTGTCAAAACCTGAATTTTCCATGAAAAGCAGACTGGTTAATTCTTGTGTAATGCCAGGAGTGCCAGGAACTCCAACAAACCACAAGCTTAACTTGTTGGATTTTTTTTTTCTATAAAAATTAAAAGCTGAACTGGGGAAAAAAACTGACTGTGTCTTCAAATTTAATATATATGACATTTGTTTAAGTCACTCATAGTTCCACATGCTCCTCCTATTAAAAGGTCCCTTAAGAAAACTACAAAAATCTAATTTGTTGTTAGGAATTCCATTTTTTTTAAAGCTGCCTTAAACTTGCCTTTCAGGCCCCAGTGTTTTAGGTGATTTCACATTGCTGTCATTCCATCAAACACAAAGAATGAGTGTTACACTGCACAGAAAAACTCCGGAGCAGATTGGAGTCGGGATGAACGCACGCCTTGGCACTGGCGCTTTTCTGAGGCTCATTTCAAACAGGCCATGAAGGATGCATTCCCACTGCTACTCATGCTCACACTTGTGCCTAAACTTGAGCTGTAAGTTGCAGACTGTGTTAGCTCTTTAATGTTTTGCCTTTCTCAGAGCAGCTAGGACACTCCAGGAGCTGGCTGTCAGAGGAAAAGCAGCATTGCAGGCACGCCCGCTCACAGTGCCCACTGCAAGAACACTGTGCAGTGGGCAGGCAAGACAAAGCAAAAATTCTGCAAACACCAGTGGTTATGTTGTGTGAGCAGATGGAATTGCACATGCAGAATGAGGAGCAACAGGAAAGCAGTCTGAGGTCCCACTGATTCCAGGGAATCAAACAGGATTCTTGCCTGTACTAACTCAGACACCACAGCTGCAGTTTGGCACCTACTACTGACACCTTCGTCTCTAACGCTGATGAGTCAACCCAGCAAAGAGGATTTGTCACCACAATCACCACATTTCTGCACTGTGGCCATGCAGCCTGAAATGTCTCTAAAAGGCTGCCCAGGAGAGAGGCTGTGACCCATGGGCACAGCTGATGGAGAAGCTGCAGCTGCATTCACACTTCTGCAGGCAGTGGCTTCTTGTACCACTCTCTCATAGCAGTACAGACCGTAACTCACAGAAATACCAGAAGGCCAGTGTTTTGGAAATGGGCAGCTACAAGGACAATACACAAAGGGAAAGCAAGAGATACCTGACCCATTAAGATCTGCTTCAGGTACCTTTATTGTTCCAGTAATTGGAATGCTGAACTCTTACCAAAGCCTTGCAGCAAAGATAAACTACAGCAATTATCACTATCAGATTAAAGCACTGCTTTTCCTGATGTCCTTCTTTAAACAGAGTAATGTTAGTATTTTAATCTCTTCATGTGTGGAAATCTAAGAATTCCTTAGTCTGTTAAACTGCAGTTGCTCTGATGAAACTGCCATTTTTGGTAGTTGGTTTTTGTTACCATCTTTCTTTTTCATTTTTTGGCAAACAAGTTCAAAAGAGATTACTGAGCCCAAGCATACTGAGATTCCACCTGCACTGGGCAGAGCAACTTGGAGAACAGTTTGTGCTGAGGCCCCAGTGCCCACCCAACCCCACCAGGTATTTTACTCCAGAGCAGCTCTAGCCTGGCCATGGGGATGCATGAGGTGCTCTCACTCCTGTGCACATCTCAGTCTCAGACAGCAAATTAGGGGATACAAATGGGGAGGTATCCAGGGGCACTCCTGATATAAAGGGAAAGTCAGATGAAAAGAAAATGCTTTGGAGAAAGCTCCCAAACACAGCACTCCCACAGACTTTTATTATAATTACCAGCAAGATTGCATTTTTCTTAGGCCACTTTGGTATAGCCAGCCTCAAAGTGGGGCAGAATTGTCACCTTCTGTTTCCAGACTAACATGTCCCCTTGAGATGACTCTCCTTCCTCTGCAATTCTGTGCCCCTTATTTTTAAAGAAGCATTCCTTTCCCAGACTAGACCAGATACTATGCTGACTAGATGGTATTTCCCTATTTGTCCAGGAAACAGTACAGAATGTGGAAGGGATCCTTGGAACTCCCTGGGCTTGCCCTGTACTACCCCAGCACACAAACTCTGGCTGGGGCTAGGGCTTCTCCCACACCTTTGTCAGTTTAGACTGCACATTAAATGCTCATGGTAGGAAGTGCAAAAATAAAGAATCCCCAAATCTACCTGTAGTCAAGCTGCAGGGTTGACAGATGTCAAATCAAAAGTGTTGGAACATATGATGCTCTGTCTGAAGCCTCAGTCTCCGTAGGCTTGGAGTGTCTGGGGAATTTGCTTTCATGTGAAAGGCAGGAAAAAAGGCCTCTAGTCTTTGTGGTTATGGAACAAAGCCTGAAAATGTAACTGCAACACACTGGCAGCTCAAAAAGTTAACAAGAAATGTGATGACTCCAAACTTTCTTTTCTTACTCTCGTGACTTAGAGATTTAACATTTAAAGATGGTCATCTGCAAACTGCTGAGCAACTGGGGCAGTTCATCTTCAGAAATGCTGCTTCCTTGCACTGCTGCCTGCAGAACCCCAGGCCTGTGTGGGCAGGCACTGCCAACTGGGATGGGGATGGGGATGGGGATGGGGATGGGGATGGGGATGGGATGGGGATGGGGATGGGGATGGGGATGGGATGGGGGCCGGCAGCATGACGCTTCCCCAGAGAGGTCCTACCGTGCCAGAAAAGTTACCGGAGGGAGCACGAGGAGCTCATCCTCCCCATCCTGCCCTTGTTCACTGGGAGCCTCCCTGCCTTGGAGGGACAGATGGGTGGACATCGGTGACAGACACACTGTCCCGGCCCGCTCAGTGCCCTGCTTGAGATCGGGGCTCATGGCACCCAGCAGGGACCCCACACCTGCGCTGCACCAACAGCAGCGTGGGCAGCACGTCCAGAGAGGGGATACTGCCCCTCTGCTCTGCTGAGACCCCACCTTGAATAGCGCATCCAGTTCTGGGACCCCAGCACAGGAAGGACCTGAACCTGTGCGAGCGGGTCCAGAGAAGGCGCTGGTGCTGGAACGCGGTGATCTTTACGATCCCTTCCAACACAAACCATTCTGATTCAATGTTTCCATGACCCCTCTCCGGGCCAGGGCACCACCGGGCGATTCGGGGGCCACGTCGGAGGGCAGCGGGCAGCAGGAGCCCCTCGGGAGGGACAACACGGCACAGGGGACACCGCAGCCCCAGCGGATCCCGAGCGCCTTCCCGGGAGGCGAGGCGGGGCCGGCGGCGGGAGGAGGAGACTCCAGCGGCGCCCGGGAGCCGCTCGGGGAATGTCCCGGTCCCACTCCTCCTCCTCCTGCCGCTGCTGCTGCCGCTGCCGCTGCCGCCCCTTGCCGAGCAGCCCCGGGCCGGGCAGAGGCGCCGTGTGGAGCATGGGGAGCTGCTGGCTGCGCCTCGCCGCGCTGCTGGCCCTGGGCGCCCGGGCCAGCCTGGAGTACGAGGGTGAGGAAGGGGAGGAAGGGGAGGAAGGGGCGGCGGGGCCGGGGCAGAGCCGGGCCGGGAGCGGGGCCGGGCCGGGGCGGCGGGAGCGCCGCGGTGTCCGCGGCAGCCCGAGGGGCCGGGGGCCCGTCCTGCTCGCTCGCTCGCCGCCCGCAGCGCTTTGTGTCTCGCTCTGTGTCCGCTCCGGTCCCGGCACGTCCGTCAGCGCGGATGAAGCCGCATCCTGGCTGTGGAGCGCCGGGTGGTTACCGGAGCGGGTGCGAGGAAAGCTCCCACCCGTGCCGGGTTTAGGCGCTGCCGAGCGCGGGTTGGTGGCGGAGCCCGGCGCGTTCTCACTCCGGGTGTCACATCTGCACCTCCGCGCCGTCACCCTGGCACTCGGAGAGAGGAGGTGACACCCGCTCGAAGCTGCTGAAGGAGAAGAGAGGCTCTGTGTTGTCCCTAAGTGTAAAGTGTAATTCCGATGGGCCAGCCCTGCCTCTCGGACCGTGGCACATCGGAGCTTTTCAGTAGTTTTTGGTGCCCGGGTGAGACTGCATGCAGCAAGGTAATTCTCAGTTCTTTGTGTGAAAAATGAATGAGTGAGTCTGCCTGGTTTCTTAGGCACCTAAGTATAGTTTTTTTAATAGTAAATTTTTTTTAAAAAATGCATGCTGATGCCATTTCAGTTCTAATTATTTGCATTTCCCGTAGCAAAATTTGAAATGAGCTCAAATTTAGACTCCATTTCCATGCAAAAGGGAAGGGGTATGTGAGTTCTGCCTGTTATAAAGCAGCTGTGTCTTCTCTGGTTAATCCCTTTTGATTTGGCAGACGTTGCAACCAAAGGCAGAGTAAACTGGCATGCCCTGGTTTAACAGGTGTAGTCTGTGAGAATTTGTGGTCAGAACAGAGCCTTCCACGTAACTGGGTATGGCTTCAAACTGAGGTGTGTTACTGGGTTGAAAGGGAAGGGCGGCAGTGAACAGGCGAGAAAGGTGTCTGATACAAACCACTGCTGCGTGTGGGTGACACCCATTTTTTGTTTCCTGGAGCTATCCCTACTTAATATGTAGTTCTGTCCATGGAGGGGTGTAAAGTGGCACAATGGTGGTATTTGTGAGCTGATATTTAGCTTTCCTTATTTTTGTTGGCGGGGTTCCAAGTGCTTCTTTCCAAGACGAAAGATGTTGGAACACACGTTTATGCTCTTTCTTTACCAAGCACTAAGGTATTGGACACATCAGTTGCTAAATCAACAAAGACAACAGAAATTCCTGTCCTGGTATTTCTCTGAGGATTATTGTACTGCCAAATTCTCTTTATTTTCTTAGGAAGATGAGTGAATGCTTTAGTTTGTGGTTCATGTGAATGTTAGTCTTCATACAGAGGATGCTAATGTCCTATCCTCTCTTTTCCTAAAAGGCCAAACGTAACCTCTCTAATCTCAGAAGTCTACTTTTTGCATGTAATCTTCAAGTTGGCTGCACAAAAGTCTGATTGTTTCGTCTCACTCATTTGAAAGTCCTATTTCCTCCTTATGCTCAGTGTCAAAGACTTCAAAGAGCTTAAGTCAACAGCAGCTATCATTGTAAATTATATTAAGTTAATGTTTCATGTTACTTTTTTTCCTTTTTGTTTTCAGTAGAGAAATGTGATATCCTTTCAGATCTTTATTCCCAATATGAAATCTAGCGAAACTGTTAATAGATATTTTCTCTAATGGTGCTGTGTTGGTATGTAACCATGCACATTAGGTACTGAATGCCATTAAGTAAAACTAAAATAGACTTAAAAAAAATAAAAAATCTCTACAACACGTGTGTTTGGCACCCTCTTGATTATACAGGCACAAGCTTATTGAACCCTTGATAAGATGTTGATACTGGACTACTTTGTACACAAAGCCAAGCAGTCTGTTTTGGATTCATGCAAAATGTTTGTATTCAATAGTAGATTGTTCTTTAAACATCAGGAATAGTCTAATCAGCTCTTGAACTCATCAGTTGGTAACACTGAAGTTTTTTGGTGTAGGACATTTGTGCTTCACTATTCCTAAGACTGTGTTAAACACCACACTAAATAGGTGTAATTTTCATGCCCTAAGAGTTCTGCCATCAATTTCTTGGTTGCAGGCAAGTAGAAATCAAGCAGTATTCCATCTGTGAAAATGTAATTGTACTAATTATTTGCTTGGCATAAGGAAGAAAACTGAAAAATATCCAAATAATTAAAATTCTTAAAAGCCTTTGAAGCAGCAGGTGCTTTAACTGTAACTGTATTTTCAAATTTTGAAAGGATGCTGTGGTATTCTCATGTTGGTACGTTCAAAGCTAATGAGGCACTGACAAAACCTCTCTGGTGGCACTACTCAGGGGAAAGTCTGTTTCTCTTCAAGAACAGTTTAGAGATGTACCTTTTGGAAGTTAAAACCAGCATTAAACCTTTTCCCTAAGGACTGAAGAGGGAGATGTGATAATGGAGCTCTTCAGTGACTTTCTGTGGTGTTGGGGAGGGCACATGTATGTACATATATGTACATATATACATATGGAGATCACTTGTTCAGTATTTGGGGGATGTGAAGGTGAAATCAAGTGGCACTGTGTGATGTAAGGCAGTGGTACTTGTGTCTTACACTTTTGGTAGATGAAAAGAAAAGCTTATCTGTGATAGAATGGATGGGAACTGTGCATTGGAACAGGGCACTGGTGTGAAGGGGCCATGAACCTTGAGAGACATGTCACTAAAATCACTTAAAGACCATGTAATATTATGGAACTATTTTGTAATATTATTATATTTTATATTATATTATTTTGTAATATTATGGAACTAAGCTGTATGAGATTTAATTCAAAGAAAACAATATATATATATGTGTCATATGCTTATAACCCATGTATATTATGGATTAAATATGAGTAGATGGAAGTCAGGTAATGGAAAGAGCAGTTCCTCTCAGAGCAGTGTGCTAGATCAAAGGCTGCATCTATGAGTGAGTCTTCTGAGTGCTTCAGCCCTTCAGAGAGGCAGTTCTTGCCCAACAGAGTTTATACTATAAATAGACAAAGGATAGGAGGACAAGACTGAAGGAAGAAAGTATTTAAGATTGCCTAAAGTCAAATGGCAGGCTTTAAAAAAATCTGGCATTGCAATAATTTGATTCCTACTCATTACTCTTCTCCATCAGACCAAGCTGCAGAATGGTCAAGAAGCAATCTCCAGGGCCCTGAGCAGCTGGTGCCCTGCAGTGCCAAGGGTGGGGCCTGTTGTTCTTTTGAGAATTTTTTTTGTTGTGTTTTTCTTTTAAACACAGCTTGCTGGCTGCCTTGTCAGTTCTGGGTGACAATTTGTATGTACAGGATCCATGTGTGGAGCTGCGGGTGCCGCTCGTGACCCGTGGTGGGCACAGACCTGGCCAAATACAGCCCAAAACCCAGCATGGGAAGGAATACTCTAAGGAAAGGTGTCCCTGTCCACAGCAGGGGGCTTGGAACTAGATCAGCTTTAAGATCCCTTCCAATCCAAGCCATTCTGTGATTCTGTGATGTTCTGAATACAAGCAGGTGTGTTCTAAGGCATGGCTTTATCCACGGCTGTGCTCTGGATGGGCTGGCTCTGTCCAAACAAGCTCCAGTTACCTGGATAGTTGCATGTGAATAAGACTTCCAGCAGCAGAGAAGCCTAATAGAAATTACATTCTCAGGTAACCTCAGGCATAACAGATACGTCATGTTAATATCAATCAACGGTGTTAACTCATCTCCTGACACTGCTTTCATATATTCCTGTTAAGAATGGGCCAGGAGACCAGCTCCTTTGAAAGGGCCTTTATTGAAAAGCAGGGCTGGGTGGGGGCCCGAGGGGTCACACACACCGCCACTGCTGACGCCGAGGAGGAGGTGTTCAGCTTTGCTGCACGGCAGTGTTGCCTTAAGGGCTGAGATAGAGGCCATACAGAGTTATATAAAAAACAAGGTGCACCTTTATTGAGGCCTTCAAGGCCACACCCTGGCAGTGCCAGAGCCGCAGCAGTAGCTTTGCCTGGATGGCTCTGAGATGGAAGCAAAAGAGGAAGGTCACGAGATTCTCCTGCTTTTACAAGTTTCCATCCACCTGCACACCCCCCCCCCATTCACCATCCGATCAATGATTCCAAATCTCGGTGTTCCATCCCTCCTGCTTGTCTTCTCCCTTCTATGTTGTTTATCTTCAGGGCCTTGGAGCACGGAGAGTGTCCTTGAGGGCGTGAGTTCCCCGCCAGAACCAGAGGTGCTCTGCCAAATCCCCGCACCACTTAACACAAAAGTGAAACCACCCACCAGTACAAGACAGAAAAAAACCTCGAAACCTAAGGCATCAGCAGAGCTGGGGCTTCCATCCTCACCAGAGTCCCTGGGAAGACACTTGTTGGCTCGTAGTCCGAGGGTGTCATACCAATCAAGTCATGTCCAAATCCAAGTCATGTCCAAGTCATGGCGAGGAGCTGGAAGTCTTTAGTTGGTAGCCTGATGTTCACCACTGTTCTTCTCACCTGAAGAAGTCACTTATAGTCTTTGGTGTTGTAATGGCTTACTGCCTTTGGGGTTGTCTTGGTTTGGAAAGATATGTATCTGCCAGGGAAAGCTGGAGTTTCCCTTAGAATGGAGAATGTAAACCCCTCACCCCCTCCAAATTATAATTTTGCAATTAATGGCTTTCAGGCAAAGATTTGGGAATAGGAATAACAGTTCTTTACTAGGAATATTAACAATATAAATGTAGTAGAAAACAAAACCACCCAGCCAAACAAGCAAACAAACAAACTACAATTTTGGAGAACCCTGATAGAGTCAGAGCTACAACCTGACACCCTGTTGGTCAGGGTGTTGGAAGCAGTCCAAAAGTAAGTCCTCCTAGAGTGGCAGAGTTGGTTCTGTTGGAATGAAGATGATCCTGTAGAACAAGGGTCCAGTGATGGTGAGAAGATTACAGTCTTCCTCCAGGAATCGGGTGAAGCCAGATACCTTCTGTTCCTACGTCTCAGTTTTTATCCAGGTAGGAATGGTTGGCTCCCCCCACTGGGTGGAGCATCTCCCAATGGGATGATGGAATGTGGATCTTCTGTTTTGGGGAGGGTATAGTTTGGGGGTGACTGCTTTGGGAATGTGTTAATGGCCCGTTAGCAGAAAATATCCCCCTGGAGGGAGGGTGGGTGGTGAAAGAGATAAGAAACACTGCCCCACCTGGTTTGAACAGCTGGCCCATTATCAGAAGGCATCCGCCCCCCCCTCCTCCCAGAGTTACAAGAGATAAAGAAAAAAACATCTCCCCAGCTGGTTTCAGCAGCTGAAATAGAATACACATTTTTGGTTCCATAACCCAAGACAGGGGTCTTTATCCATAAATATTGTCCCATGGGTACTTGGTGTCTCCTCATTTGCATGCATGCCATTTTGGGGAGCAGTGGAAGTGGTTCCCAACGGGAAATGGATACAGGTATATGATGAAAGGGAATCAATGGACTAAAATCATCAATAACAGGTAAGTAATTAACCTCTTTAACAGGTAAACATTTTAACAAGAACACTTAGCAATGGTGGAGTACCTTAACTGAGACCCGCAATTTGGGATTTATTTCCCACATTCCTGTGTGAAGTGGATCGTTTTCATGCGCTGTAGTACTTCCCTACTGAAAACTCCTTGTGGCTTCATAAGCGTTACCAAAGCAGTACATTTCTTCCTGAGTGGTCCTTAAATAACCAGGTCATTGCATCCTCCCTGCTCAGCCTGCACACTCTTCAGCAGCACCTGGAGGCTTCAGTGCAACTGAAATCTCCAGGGTGAAATCACATAAACAGAGAGTGAAATTAAGGATACTTCGATGAGTTGTTGAACTGTCCTTTCTCTCACAGTGAAATACACCTTGCCAGAAAGCACAGAAAAACTAACTGCATTTAATGCCTTGTGTAGCTAAGTCTGGGCAAGCACTTCAGGTGGTACAGGAGGTGCCATATAAATGCCATAGAACCATCAGTGACAGGTTTTTTTCATGCCTGCAAGCTGCTGTACCCCTTATCTTGGTCCACTGCAGCAGTAAGTTGTGGCATGATAAGGGCTTGCCAAACATCTACGGTGTAAAAACCAGAGTGTTTATAAAAGCTTGCACTTGAGATAGCCAACAGTATGTGTGAGGTTCTTTCTGTGAAAAGTATGAATGTGTTTTTAATTTGGTTTATCAAAAACATTGATTCTAAAAGTAATTTGGAAATGTTGATGTGTGTTTTACTTTTGTCTGACAGTTGAAATGAGTAGTTAGAAATGAACATCATTAAAATACAGTTCTATTCTCTCACTCTTGAGCTGTGAATGGAATGGGTATTGATTGGTCAAACTTGTGGCTGATGAAGGTACAGGGAGCAAGATTTGGCAAGTTATCGTGTTGGCATTCAGTTGAATAAGCCACTGGTTTGAAAATTCACACTCCATACACATTTTACATACAGCCTTAGGCAAGCTGCTTAGACTTACTTTGCAGAGTTTGGAGATGGGCATGGCCTTAAGCCCAGACTGAGCTGGTTTGATGTCTGTTGATAAACAGGAGTACCTTTCTTGGGAGAGACTGCTCCCAAGCCACAGATCCCCAGTCCAGCATTGTGATTGTTTGGACTGGAGAGCAGTGAAGAGGCAATCAAAACTCATCCCTCCCTCCCTGCACTCCCATCACACTACTCATGTTTTGTCCAAAAAGCATATCAGTAATCTAATACTTCATGAAATTTTAATATGTAGTGCATTGTAATACAGACTCTAATTTAATATTGTCAATATTTCCTGGTACTTATGTGAAATTTCTGAAACTAAAAGTGTTTTTTCCCTAACTGAGATAACAAGTTTCATGTTCCTCTAAATACCTGGCTAATTTTTCTGGCTTCTGAAATGGCTGTGTTTTGGTTGTTTTGAGATTTTTTTCTTTGATTTTGCAGTTTCAAGTTATGTGAAAAATTACAATGTGTTTGTATCACTCGTTTCACTTTTTTTTTTAATGCAGTAAATGAACATCTCAGCATAGAGGACATGGCTGGCTGGCACTTCTCTGCCACTGTTTCTAACTATTGATTGTATCTAAGGGGCAGTGTTAAGTTTGTTCAAACTGAAAATCTGTGCTGCAATACCTTGAAAATGGCTCCAAATCGTGGCTTTTAAATTTAACTATTTTGATCTTTCTTATAACTTGAAATAACTACTTAAGATCTCTGCCTGAGTTTGAAACCACTTTGACTTGTCATTTGCCACATTTTGTATTTCTTGGGAGATCCAAGTAAAAAATTAGGCTTCCTCAAGTTAATACATATTGCAAGCACAGCTTTGCCAATATTTTCCACTGATTGGCCTGAACAATCTTGGCGAGATTTTGTTGTGCCTGAGGAAATAAATGGTATCTTTGGCATGTACATAACACAGAAATGTGGAAGGAGTAGTTACACAGAAAGTAAAGCTCTGTCAAATGCAGCATCAGGATGATAAGAAATCCTTCCCCAACCCACCATTACCTCTAAATGGTATTTCTTGGTAGCTGCAGGAATTTTTCCTGAGAGAAATGTCTAAAATTACACTTCTTCTTCAATTCTCTGAAGATGGAGGGAGAATGCATTTGGCATGGACGCACATTAAGAACCTGCTAGTAGCTTGCAAAAGTGAGTCTGTCCAAATACCCTGGTGTTGGGCTACTGTAAAAATGAAATTTTTTTCTGCTGAAAGGCTTATTTGGAGAGAAAGTGTTGCTCGTGAGTTTTGGCTTGTTTCCTAAACACAAGTTACTAGACTAGCTGGCTGGCCCTTATCATCAGCCCTCTTGATTTTATTTTTAGTGCTGTGTTTGTGCTTTCCCTCTAGCACTTAGCAGATGCTACCTTGAAAAAGCAGCTACTTTGCCTTCCTTCACCCTGTCCTTCTTCTCAGCTGTATCTCTTAATTTGATTGCTTTTGGAAGCTGTGCATTCCCTCCAGGAAACATTAGGCAGCTAGGGGCTGTTGCTGATCCTGGTGGACTCTGTATTCTCCCCATGGCTGTCCTGGGCTGCCTCCTGCCCATCCCTGCTGCCTCATTCCTGGCCCACCAGACCTTGGGCAGGATCCTTCCCCTCAGTCTCTGTTCAGGTGCTGACATAGCAGGGCACAGGTCTGGACCCTGGCCAGGACTCCTAGGCATGTCTGCAGTGTGGGGGAGATTTCCAAAATAGTCTTCTCCCCAAACCTACTTTGCACTGCTGGAAACATCCCCTCTTCTCTCACCTGGGCAGCAGTTTTCAGCTCTTTGCTACTCTCCTGCTTGTGTATTTTAACTTAACACCTGGACTCTGAGGTGGGCTTCCCCTGGATGAGCATTCCTGGCTCCCTGGGCATGAGTTAACACAGAATCTTCCATGGGATCACACACCTCTGGAGAGAGGGAAGCCTGCTAGGGAGCCCAATCAGGACATGATTCACATCAATTTTTCTTGGATGTTCTCCTGTGCCCTCTTGTGCTATTTGATGTGAAATAAGCCCTGAGGGTGGGACCCATCTTGCTGCTCTGGATGGTGCTGTCTCTTCCAGCCTTCTGCACATCTTCACTGCTGTTTTGGCTGTCGAACATTGGCTCAGTATTTGGGAAGAGCTGCTGTCCCCTCCTGGCAGCGTGCAGGGCAAATTACAGGCTGGGAGAGGGAAACACCTCCAGCCATGTCAGAGTGCTGAGCTTCTGCCAGCCTGTGCAGCTCAAGCTGGGGGTGGCTGGACAATTTTGGCAAAGGTTTCTGCCATTTGAGCAGTTAGAGTTTGTATAACTTCATGCTTTTTTTCTTGCTCAGTGAAAATATGTCTTCAGCTAAGGGCAGATGAGGTCTGTGGGGTTCAGGTGGGCTGCTCTAAAAGACCAAATTTTGCTGCCTGATGCATAGACTTGGGAAACAAAGAGTGCTTGAAATTTCGTGTATTTTGGGTTGTTCTTGTGGGACACTAGCAGGTCATTATGAGCTGTTCTTGAGGAGAGAAAAGAAGACCCACAACTGAAACATGCAGGATGTGTATCATAAAGATTCTTGGTTACATTCATTTGTTTGAAACTGGGGAGCAAATACCTCCATATGGGTGTATACATCTTTGATTTGTATAGTCATTGATTTGTGATGTGCAGCTGTGTCTTTCAGGGATACACAGAAGAAACTTCTGCAGCTTTGCAGTGAGGTACATCACATTAAATTTTATGTTAGTGCTATCACTTCCTTCAGATCTTGCAATAGATAAAAATACGTATGTGTGAGAGTACTGCACATGTGCAGATTGAATGACTTAGAAGTTTTATAAGTTAATCTTGTTTTGAAGATTCTGAAATTACTGTGGTGTTGATATAGAAAGAAACCCTTTCTTTCCTGTTGTGTAAAATTTAAAATTTGTCACAACTCTGAATAGACACGTTTCCTTATAATTTGAGCAGCATGATTGAAGACATCTGATTTTTTTCTTCCCTACTTCTCGCCCTCTTCTTGTTCTTTGGAGGAAATGCCATTGTTATTTAGGGTACTGGATTTAGATGTGTTGCACATACATTCACTAAGAATAGCATTGCAGTTTGGAAGTAGTGCTGTATTCAGGCTCCTGCAGCCATGCCTTCTTGTGCTGCATGGTTTACCCAAAGCCTACACTTAACCAGTGTGGGCTGGCAAAGTGAGTCACTGAGCAAAGTCTGTCTCCTTTTAGGCTGTGTCATGAGAGTTTTAACCTGCCAGGGTCTGTGGTCCATCCTGGTGTCCCTCAGAGCTCTTTTGTCAGGCTTTCCTGATGCTGGCTGGGCAGATGGGGGAAGATGCTGCTTCCAGCTCCTGCCTCAGTTAAATTGTGAGCCTGTGCCTGTGAGAGTTTTCTTTGGAGTTGTTAACTTCAGGGCAATGCACTCAAATATAATTACTCAATTCGAGTCTGCCTGTCTTGAGTCCATCCATTGTGGCTTTGTAGTTATACTGTGTGATTTGTTAGTAAAAGAGCCCAAAATTAACATGCCTCTGTACAGCTGTGCTCAGGATTAAAATCATGCTGGCTTGCAGACATTCCCTGTTCTACACTGCCCAGGGACAGATACCAAAAACATCACACCTGGTGCTCAGTTACAGTTGTAGTGAAATGTGTAAATAAGAAAACCATCCCAACAAATACTATAAAGGTCTTTCCCATACTTTTCTGGGAAAGGAGAGGATGTGAGCACCCTGTGCTGAAAGCAGGTACCTTTCCTATTACTGTAGTAAGACAAAAAATGGATGACTTGCTGAAAGCATCTGACTGGTAGTTTGCTTCAGCATTGCAGCACTGATTTCTTTTTTCTCACATTAAGGCAGCTGGTTGGCTTGTGTCTGCCTCCCCTTTGTAATATGGTCTGTCCAGAGAGCTTTGACTGAAAACATTAATTCAGCTGCAGTTTCTCCATTGCACGTGCAGTGCACCATATTAAGTAACACCACGTGTGTGTATTTAGTTATGGAAGTGCTGCAGGTGGCTTTTGTGTCTCTTTGGAACTGAAAAGGGGTGACCTGAACCTGGTTGTGGCTCTGGGCATTCCTGTGTGCTTTCCTGGCTTGTCTTTCCATTGCTCTCCTTACTGCTTCAGTTCAAGCTTCTGGATGTGCATCTGTTTTGGTGGGTATTGGGAACCACATTTTGAGTTTCTTGCTGGTACTTGACATTTATTATAATGAGGTAGGAAATACATGTCTGGGAAGAACAGGAGATAATCATAAGTGGAAACTTGCTTTGACTTAGAGTTTAGGGAAATTTCCAGTCAAATACATCAAACGCTGAGTGGTTCTTTAATCAGGGAAGGCAGCATTTGTAGGAATACCAGCAGTGCTGTTGGTGTATCACTGATGCCTCTTTGTTTCCACAGCACTCTAGAAGCTTGCAGTGTTTGACTGTCTGACAGCTTGTTATCTTTTTGGAAACTGGAACACCCCAACTGTGTTTTGGCTCTGTTTTTATTATAAGTGTTCCTGATTGGGGATTCTGTACCTCTCTCCAACTGCATATCAAAACCAAGAATATTAAACTGTACCTTTAGATGTCTCCAAGGCATTTCAGGCCTCTTGGATACCAGTAACAGCATAAGACATGCACTGCAGCCCTTTAAGTTCTTTTGTTTTATACAAACACATTCTTTTGCAATATTTTTGTCTGCCATATTGTAGGCAAATCGTTAATATGTGTCACACTTACAAAATCACTCAGACACTTTAGCAATAATATGCATTAAAAGCCATAAATATTTTGTGTATAATAAAAGGAAACTTTTATCTCATCAGAAAGATAATGTTGATTTATAGCTCATTTCCCTATTGGAAGAGTAAATTGGTTTGCCAAAACAGATCAATCCAAAGGAATTGAAAGTCCTCCATATGAGTTAGAAAATATTTCCCTACTTGTAAGCCCATCCCAAGGAGGATGGGGTTGGATTTATTTGCAGTGGGTGAATGTTGCCTCTAAAGCACAATCCTGGTCTCTGTTTACTCTTCTGCCATTAACAAAGCTTCTCTTACTGCACAAAGACCATGAGAAGGCAGGACAGGGAACAGAAAATACTCAAGCTTGTAGTGTGTGGCACATGAGAATAGAGTGAATTATTAATAATGGATTTTGTGGTGCAGATGGTGCTCAGGGTTCCAGTTCACAGGAAGCCATGCTCTCCAAAATGTTCTCGGCCTTTCTTGTAGGAAGGCACCATGGTAAGTGGAACTGACAAATGGCTACAGAAGTGCACAAAGGGAAAACAAAAGTCAGACCTAATGGCTGCAAAGATGAGTAATTTAAATAAAGTTCAACTGGCAACCCCTGTGCACCAGTTCCGTTCAACAAACTCCTCACCCTCCTCCCGAGCTCTTTTCAGAGCTGATGCAACAACCCATGTTTTGTATTACAAACATTTCTTTTAAAACCATGCTCTTCAATTCCTAGTCACCTCTCATTTCCAACGTGGAAAGAGCTGTGAGGAATCCCTGCCACTGCAGTGAGGTACTTTCTCTGTGTGTTTGAGCAGGGGAGGGGAAAGCTTGGCAGGAACCACGGTGCACAGCAACTCACAAGTTCAGACTGCAGCTTTTTTGGGTTTTTACTTGTCAGCCACCTGCAGTGAGAGTGCTCCAGCCCTGTAACAGGCTCCTGAAAAGCTCTGACAGCTGGAGCAGGCTCCCATCAGGCAGCTGGCTGATGGACTGCTCCTGCTGACAGCTCCTTGCCAAGGCAGTGGGTTATCCAGAGATGGTTGAAACAAGCCATACTGTATCTGCTTTTTCCCAGAAAATGTTTCCTGTTCCCAGAGTGAGCTGGGTTACTGTCAGGTGTTGCTGGAGGTTGCCCTTGGCCTGTTTTCTTACTGGCAGATGTTGATTTTGTCTCAGGTTGCTGCTGAATACTTACAAACAAGAGCCTGTGACTGCAGAGGAGCGGAGTGGCAAGAGGCAAGGGACTGGGGAGCAGCCATGTGTGGCTTGTCTGACCCTTTGCCTTCTGCCAGGGCCTCCTGCCAAACACAACATCCCGTTTTCCTCGATGTAATGAGGCCAGTACAGGTCTGTGATAATAACAGCAGGGGAGTGATGCTGATTGTCTTTTGCACACAAGACACACCACACTGTGGAACTGACTGTGCAGTATGTTTCTAACGTTTTTGTGTGTTATAGTAAAATTTCGTAAGAGGGGAAACTTTAATCTTGGAAAGGAATCAACTCAGAAGCACATTTTTAGATAGGTAACTGTGTGTCTCCTTTGGTTATTTGGTCTGTCTGCAGTGGAAATCCATGTCAAATCTTCCAGCATTTTTGATGACATGGGATCTGATTTGCAAAGGCAAGGTGAGAGCATTGCATCCAGGAACGTGAGCACTTGATTTTGTGTTTGTGTCTGGATGGTCCAAATCATTTTGGCTTTTTGCAAACCTATATAGGTTCCTCAGCTGAAGAGGCTATTTTTCTATGAAACATCGTATCTGATTGAGATGCCTAGGAAACTGGAACTGATATTTTTCAATAATTAAAAAAAAAAAAAAATCGGGGGGGAGGGGTTCAAATTTCTCTTTTCTACACAGAAGACTTGAGGGTTGGGTCTGTCCTGGTTCTGTGAGGGCTGACAGTGGGACTGGGATCTGCCCCAGCAGCCCAGAGGTATGAGCAGAGCTGGGACAGGGATCAGCTCTGGCTGCAGGGACAGGGGCACCCCGAGGCCAAGCCTCTGTCAGGGCTGGGGCTGCTGTGAGGTTTATGTAGTAGAAGCGATACATCTCACATGTTTGGGTAAAATTCCACATTATTTACAGTGTATTAACTCTCAGTAACGATTTAGGCAGTGGTTTCATTTTTCCCATGAGAACGATTACTAGCTTTGTACCTTTTCTGTGGATTATTTTTCCCCCAGTGTGTTTGACATGCTCCCTTTTTACATCCATATCTCTGGTCCACATGGCAGATTTGCAGGTTGTCAGTCTGCTTTTAATGGCAAGCCCTGAAACCGCACAAGTCAGTTTCTCAGACTTCAAAGTTCTGTGACTTTGAAGGAAACAGTTAGAAATACAATGGCATCTCAATCCTGCCGTTCTGAGGCAAACAACTGATCCTTGGTGTGTGTCTTCAGCGTCTTTCACTAGTGTAATATTTTGACAGTCAGAAGAAACTGGTGTAACAAGAATACCAACAAGTCTATACATCTGTTATTTAAAAATATCTGTTCTGCTACAAGTTTCTCTTGTTTTTTGGTGGGGTTTTTTGGGTTGGTTTTTTTTTTCTGACAGCCTTTAGTTGTCACCTTCAGGATGTTTATGAAACTTGAGAATTTTTTCAGTACTAAGCTGATTCTGTGGAAACTAAAATTCATAGAACCGACTATTAAAGGATAATATTTTAATTATGTTAAGTGAACCCTGACTTTGGTAATTTGAAGCTGTCTGCCAGCTTTGCTTGCTGCAGCTGGTCATTCCTGCCAGATGTTGCTCATCAATCCCTACATATCAGCCTGCCCTTAATGGAAGGGACCCAGAGCGTGGCCATCCTTAGGTAACATAGCTGCACCAAACACAGCTCAACCTCACATTTCCCTGCTTAGCCCTGCAGCTTCCCAGCACACTCTGTCCTGATGTCCTGGGGCTGGACCTGCCACTGCAATTTTAGTAGCTGAAGGAAACAGGGCATCATCATCATCCTTCTTGCTGAGGACCATAGTGCTGGCCATATCTTTTGTAAAACCTACAGGTTGGCTGTGTACATGTTCCTCTTCTTTCCAAACAGGTTTCTTTTAGGGTTCCATTTCAAGTGCATCAGTTGCCTCTCCTGTTTCTGGTAATGGCAGTGGATTTTCCACAGCCCTTTTTCCTCTCCTGAAGAAGCAGGGTGTAATTCTAGAAACATGGCCTCAGTGTGTTGAGGTCATTAAGTTTGTTTAAGTTATTATATTGGTGTTGCCAGGTCTCCTTTTGCCTTAAACCAGCAGTTAGGGTTCCAAAGGCAGAGGAAAATGAATATTATTTTGATTTATTTCTATTTACTTTTTGGGGCATTTGCAGTTTCTGAGCATTGTCTTTGGCACTATGGCTATATAATGTATAAAGAGTCACAGAATATCTTGAATTGGAAAGGACCCACTAGGATGATCATCAAAGTTCAGCTTCTGGCTCTGCTCAGGACAGCCCAAAGAATCACACCTGACAGCATTGTCCAAATGTTTCTTGAGCTCTGTCAGGCTGGTGCTGTGACCACTGCCCTGGGGACCCTGTTCAGTGCCCAACCACCCTCTGAGGGAAGAACCTTTTCCTAATATCCAACTTAAACCTGCCCTGACACAGCTTCAGTTCTCTCGGGTCCTGTCACTGTCACCATAGAGCAGAGATCAGTGCCTGCCCCTGCTCTCCCCCTCATGAGGAAGCTGTAACTGCAGTGAAGTCTCCCCTCAGTCTCCTCCAGGCTGAACAGACCAAGTGCCCTCAGCTGCTCCTCACACAGCTTCCCCTCAAGGCCCTTCTCCATCTTTGTAGCCTCCTTTGTTCACTCTCTAATAGCTTTATATCTTTTTTGTACCGTGGTGCCCCAAACAGTGTGTATCATCAGTGAAGCTGGATCTTCTAAGTCAATATCCTCTCAAATGACCTTGGGAACCACTCTTGCAGAAGGAAATTTGTTTACCCTCTTGATTTTGATGGAAGTGAGAACATCCTCCTGATGCAGATTTGTCACTGACATGAATATTAATGAAAAATGAGCAGGGGTTTGAAGGGACTGTCTCAAATGTTCCTTTAAAATCTAATCAGCACTATTTTATGCTGGCTCTGTGAAAAGAACTTTTGACTCTACCTTAGGGTATGATTAACACTGATGATTTTAAGCAAAAGGAGCAAGCCACTTCTCATAAATTGGTTTATACAATTTCTGTGCTTCTGGCTATATTAAATACTGTTTTTTGTGAGGCTGTTTTTAATACTATTCTTTTTAAATAAATTAAATTCCTATCTTCTGAGTCTTGACAGCAATTGCTTACTTTTTCTTTCAATTATTGGTTTGCTATTACATTTGAAGCTCCTTTACATCTTTTTTTGGATTCTGAGTTCCACCTGTTTTTCTGTTCTTTGCTCACTTTTTGTCCTGCTGACTGCCCTTACTTCCCCCAGATTTGTTCCTGCAGCTGTTCCTCACTGGTGTAATGCCTGCTTTTTTTCTACCCTTGCAAAGCACTAATAAAGCATGAGGAGAAGTAGTCCTGGAGTTCTTAAAGTCCCTGTTTTCTTCAAGGAAGGGTGCCAGCCTGGGGTTTATAGTATTTCTGTGTTGCTTCTGACATTCTGTGACTCCACTTACTAAAGAGCAGGAGATCACTGTCAGTAACATCACATTTTTCCACTCCACTTCTGTTTTCTAGGAACTTGTTGGAGAGTTTCCTATGGATTACAGGCAGCTCCTGATGCTCGTTTTCAAGTGTTGATGTAGTGGCTGACACTTGAAGCTGAGATCTTTTTCACAGGGTGCCTTTCTTTGAGTCTGCTCATAAAATCTGAAAAAAACCTTTCTAAAATGTCAGAAATAACGTGTCTCAAGGATAAAAAGCCCAGTGTATCTGGTACTGTAGTATTAAAAGTTAGAAACTGAGATGTGCCAATTTCCACTGTCAGCATTAAAAATAAAAATAAAAAATTCTTCCATCTGCCACCAATTCAGAATAGATCAGGATTAGTTTCCAGTCTTCTCCTTTGGAAAGTTATCCAAGGTCCACTGGAACTTGTCATTAGAGAGACTTTCAGCTTAAATGGTCTTTACTTAGTTAAACAGTTACTAGTAGTTCTACCTCTTTACTTAGTTAAACAGTTACTAGTAGTTCTACCTCTTTTCAGTCCCTTCTGTAGGTGACTTCCTGTTTTTCTGTGTTTTCAATGTGCTCCTAAAATGCTGGCCTACATTAAAGACTCTAAATATCTTAATATAAGGGGGGAAAAAACCCATATTGAAGTATGTTCACAGGAATTATTTTTTTTTTCCACTCAAAGTCACTCCCTTCTTCCCAGAAGTGAGAGTCCGTTAGTCCTGATCACAGTGATGATGTGTGTGATGTGCAATAACAACACATCTCCAGGCTCTGACCCCTCATGGCCACTGCAGAAAAGAGCCTTTGCAGAGCTTCTTGTAGCTTGTCAGACACAGAGTGCCAATTCTTTTGTATAAAACGTTCTTCTATACCCATGGACAACCCCATGGCTGCTGTACCTATTGAAGGCTTAGCCAGAGTTTAGGCGTAACAGGAAAACACAGACACATTTGTGTTCAGGATAACAAATATATTTTGCAGTATGCAGCTAAATAGCTGTGTTTTGTGAAGATGTAATGCAGCACTTACCTTCCTTAAACTTATCGATTAAAGGATGAACAATTTTGTGTTCAGCTGAATTGATTTGCATTTTGGGGTTCATGACACTTTTCATCCTTTCTCTGGTAACAGCCTGTGACAGTTTCTGATCATAAAGAGAGATGCTGCCACTAATTTTTTAGCATTATGTATTGAAGAGTGCCTTAAGCAAAAATCAAACTTTTAATTCCTCACAGCCTGAACAAAGGAAACATTTTTCTCCAGCCTCCTCCCTGTTAGTCTCCTGCTGGCATAACTAGGTGCCTTTCCAAATGATCAGTGACTTCTTTTGTTTGCCTGTCTTTTCAGAGTTTTTATTTTGCTTTGATGTATTTCACTTTATTGAAAGATCCTTATTCAGGTGGAGCACTTTAAAAGGGAGGAAAGAAGGTAACCTCTTCCTTTTCCTCTGCTCCTTATTATTTAAATCTTTGGGCAATGAGCCAAAACAAACAAAAACCAACTCACTGGTGGGGCTGAAAACCAGTATCACTTGAGGGCACTATTCATGCATGTAATGTTCAGATTTTTCCCTTTGAGCCAAGCTCTCAGCTTGAGCCCATCTTCTTGATGAACCTTTGTGGCTCATACTGCTCAGCAACCAAGGGAACATGGCTTATGTGGGAAACATGGATCAACAAAGGAGATGACTGAAAATTTTCTTGAAATTGTACCAATATTAACTCCCAAGTGTATCTTTATTGGTCTTTTGAGCTTCTTTTTTTCCCCTCAGAGTAACCAACTCTTTATTTCAGTATCAGAAGCCTTTCATTCATGTATTTCACTTTTTTTTTGGTCTGCATTTATTTTAATTTTCTGTTGAAAACCCAATATGTAGATGTATATACATTTAATAGCTTGAAATTAAATTAAATCCTCACTTTCTATTGAATCATCCAAAATGGCACATCACAAGAGCAAGTCAGGGCAAAACAGAATTTCCAGAATTAGGGTTCTGGAATTTTATTTAGAATTTCCTGAATTGGTATTCTGGAAATGCCTCATTTGTTTTCATTGAAAATAAGGGCATCATTTTCATGAAGGATATTATTATTATTATTATTATTATTCTTTTTTACAGCCTCAAGCCTCAAACCTTTGGCCATTTAAGCGTGTAAACTGCACGCAGCGTTTGAACATACTGCTCATTCTACCACTAAACACATTATTACAAGTGAAAGCAATTTCATTTGCAATGGAGCAAGGTATCCAGGAGCAGCCTGGGACTGCACTAAGGTTCCTGGATCGTATGGATGTGTTGGCAAAGGGGTTTGTTGCTTCTTGTTCTGTCTGCCAGCTTTCCCTTGACTGCAGCTGTGTTACAGGACTTCTGCCTGCATTGAGTCAGAGCCACTTGAGCCACTTCCACTTTTTATTGCCAGTCTGGAGTGGGAAAAGTAAGCCAGAATCAGTGGTGGAAAGTGTTTTGCTTTGGTTTTGCTGTATCTAAGATATCTCTGTGTGTCCATAAAAGGAAGCAGAGTTCAGTTGTATTTTACAGAGCTTTTCTGGATTAGCACTAACTTCTGTATCCATGCAGTTTCCATCCCACCACTGATTTTTCTGAAAGTAAACTGCACAGGCATGGCTACCTGCTTCTGGATATGGGACTTCACTGAAGTGAAGGAAACTCCTTGAGCCAGCATTTTTTTTCTTGCACAACAAGCAATTTTTTTTGTTGTTGCACAATATTTACCAACATGTGAAACAATTTTTATTTTGTTAGCTGCCTTCTATGCATAGAAAAGCCATAGCTCTCTCAACATGTAATTAATCTATTTGGAAACACCTGCATGGCTTGGTGTCAGCTGCAGTGTTTCTTCATAGTCACACTGGGTCACAGATGGCAAGGGAGTAGGAAATTATCTTTTGGGAAAAGAACCCATGGGTGCATGGGTTTTCATGATTTCTGTGTAATTGGGTGGTTTTACTTCACAAAGCACAAGCTACTGCTGGCACGCAAACTTCAGGCATCTCTGACCTCTTTTGAGCTTGATAATTGTGAAGTTTTTTGTTCTGCATTTCAGTTGTGCTTTGAATGACTTTGCAAGAGCTGTTCTTTGATGGGATCTTGTATGAGGCATCTCTCTTGAAGCAAGTTAAAACCTGTGTGCTAAAACACGGTGTTTGCATCTTAATCAATACTGGGACAGTGAATTAATCTGTGTACAGCCCTAAGGGGATCTTCTTGGTGTAGGATTACTTTCTGTGCCTGAAAGACTGTACACCTGCAAGGAATAGAAGCACAACAGTTGACTGGAGCTTGTGGCTGTACGTGGAAACTCAAATCTGTGCTATACACCTGTGTATTTCCATATATATGAGCAGGGAAATGCCTAAACATCTCTTGAAGTTAATTATTTGGGCTAATAAACTGCACATAGGATTATTAACTTGGTTAATAACAGGACCATGCCATGATTTTCTTGATATCCTCTGCTTCTCAGTTGAGCACAACTGTTGCTGAGTACAAAATGGTTGTGTTTCAATGTTTTAACGTCCCTTCCAACCCAAACCATTCTGTGATTGTAGGAGTTCTATAACAAAACAAACAAACAAACAAAAAATATAAATAAATATATATAAAGCTTCACAGACCAGATGCAACAAAACACCTAACTGTGCAGGCAGTTTTTAAACAAATACTGAGGTCCCACCAAAGCAAATGGTTTTTCAACATGAACTTTGAAGACCTCTGGGGTGGAATGTTCAGCCAGTAAAGAACAAGATGAAAAATCCAGCTTTCCATTTTTAGTACCATCATAAAAATGAGTGCAAGTATTTTAACACACAAAATGTGAACATTGTGACCATTTTGTGCCTTTTCTGCCCCATCATGTGCTTCTTTCAAACTTCTGAGGTCTTAGAGTGACCTTAGCCCTTCCATACTCCAAGAAGCTCTTCAGTTTGCTGCAGTAGAGCTAAGGTTTTAAATTCACATATTTGATATGGCACATGCTTGATATGCCTTCAGGTTCTGTGGAATGTAAAACTCTGACTCAAAACATTGGAGGAACTAAATCCAGATGTTGCAGACTTACTGGTGGAAACTGGTCATTCTCTTCTTACACATGCTTAAAATGATGAACTTTTTGAAAATGAGAGGAATTCCCAAGCACTTTTTCTCTGATTTGAGGGATAGGCTAAATGTGAAAGGAGCCTTTCTCCTTCCTCCCAGTATCAAGAGTAGCCAGTGCCTGCAGACTACAGAAGATGCTGCCTAGGTTCATTTAATTCATGTTGTTTCTGTGTGATCAAGACACAATGCCATTATAGTTTTGAGGTAGCTTTTGCTTTTTTTGTTTTTCATTTTGCTCTCTTCTTTTTGTTATTCTATGAAATCTACCATGCAGCTGAAATTGGCTATTACTGCCGTATTTTTAGGGCATTTTACCATTCTCCATTTCCCACCAGCATTAAAAAAGTTGGAAATGCAGTGATCTTTGCAGTATAGGCTAGGGGCAGAGTGGCTGGAAAGGTGCTTGGGGGAAAAGGACCTGGAGGTGCTGGTCAGCAGTGGCTGAACATGATCCAGGTGTGCCCAGGGGGCCAGGAAGGCCAATGGCACCTGGCCTGGATCTGCAGTAGTGTGGCAGCAGGACCAGGGCAGAGATTGTCCTCCTGTGCTGGGCACTGGTGAGGCCACACTGCGAGTGCTGTGTCCAGTGCTGAACCCTTTAATTCAGGAAGGACATTGAGGGGCTGGAGCATTTCCAGAGAAGAGGCACTGAGCTGGCAAGGGTCTGGAGCACAAGTTCTGTGAGGAGAGGCTGAGGGAGCTGGGTTTAGCCTGGAATAAAGGAGCTCAGTGGGCACCTTATTGCTCTCCACAGTCCCTGAAAGGAGGGCTTAGCAAAATGAGGTTCGGTCTCTTCCACCAGGCAACGAGCAGTAGGATGAGAGGACGTGGACTTAAGCTGCACCAGGACAGGGACATTAGGAAGATTTTTTTTTTTTTTTCCTTCCCCACAGAAAAGGTGATGGCACATCGGAATGGGCAGTCCGGGGAGGTGGGGGAGTCACTCTTCCTGCAGGTATTTAAGGATAAAGACTGGACGTGGCGCTCAGTGCCATGTTATACATAGTGGTCATAAGTTAGACTCGACGATCTCAGATGTCTTCTCCAACCTAGCTGATTCTGTGATGCTATGTGAAGACATCTGGACAGACACACTGGCCCCTGGTGCCCTGGCTGAGGTGGGGCCGGCCCAGCACGCCCGGGCTCACGGACCAAGCCGGGACCCCGCACATCTCTCCGGGCCAGGGCACCACCGGGCGATTCCGAGGACCACGTCGGAGGGCAGCGGGCAGCAGGAGCCCCTCATGGGGGGACAACACGGCACAGGGGACACTGCAGCCCCAGCGGATCCCGAGCGCCTTCCCGGGAGGCGAGGCGGGGCTGGCGGCGGGAGGAGGAGACTCCGGTGGCGCCCGGGAGCCGCTCGGGGAATGTCCCGGTCCCACTCCTCCTCCTCCTGCCGCTGCTGCTGCTGCCCCTTGCCGCGGAACCCCGGGCCGGGCAGAGGCGCCGTGTGGAGCATGGGGAGCTGCTGGCTGCGCCTCGCCGCGCTGCTGGCCCTGGGCGCCCGGGCCAGCCTGGAGTACGAGGGTGAGGAAGGGGAGGAAGGGGCGGCGGGCCGGGGTAGAGCCGGGCCGGGAGCGGGGCCGGGCCGGGGCCGCTGCACTGAATTTTAGTGTAGAAATGACAGCACCCAGCTCTGCTTTCCCTACGAGTCGCCTTCACCGCGGTTTTCCGTGCCAGAACTTTGCACTGGCATGAGGCCAAGCCTTCTCAGAATCTCCCTTCAAGGTTCTGATCAGGAATATTAGAAGCTAAATTATCCATTAGTTTAGCAGCATAAAAAGTACATTAAGGTAGACAAAGTGATGAGTTACTAGCCCTTTTTCCTGACACACTTTCTTCAAGTGCTCTTTAGGGGTAAGGTCAGTTTACAGAAGGTGGAGATCTGGGCTTATACCCCCAAAAAATGACTGTTGTAAAATGATTTTCCAAAATGTCTCTTTTTAGTACTCCACTAAACCATGTCTCTAAGTGCCACCTTGATATCTTCTGAATGTCTGCAGGGATACTGAATAAACCACTTTCCTGGGCAGCCTGTTTGAATGCTTTTGACCCTTTCAGTGAAGAAATTTTTCCTAATAGCTGTTTTAAACTTCCCCTGACCCAGCCTAAGGCTGTTTCCTCTCTCTCATCCTGTTGGTTATTACCTGGGAGAAGAGACACACCCCGGCTGGCTGCAGCATCTTTTCAGGGAGTTAGAGAGTGATGAGCCTCCTTTTCCCCAGGCTTAACAACCTCAACTCCCTCAGCAATTCCTTACAGGTCTTGTGTTCCAGAACTTGTCCTGTTTCAGGGCAGTAAACTGAAAAGTGTCAGGTTGGTTTAATGTGCTGTGCTGTTGTTGTCTAGCTTACTTTAAATTAAACTAACAGAGGTAAATAATTCTTATGTCAGTCGTGGGAAAGCAAGTGTGCATAATTCTTCTGCCTCTTATGTGTCACATTCCTTCTTTTTCTCTGTTACAAAGGATTTATAGCACAACAGCATGTGAAGTGCTGTTCATGTGTGTGCAATGCCTGGCTTGGCACTATGTTCTTGTGCCCTGATCTTGCCATCAGACCTGTACAAGTGAACCTTTGCAATGGGGACAGAATTTTATTTTGTGAGTGAAGAAATCTTTTCTTTTCCTGACATAAACCAAATCGTGTAAATCCACAGATAAATCATAAAATGAAAGTGTTATTTCATGCATTTTGCTTGACATCTGCCAGAACAAAGTCCACACCTGTTTGTGGCAGGAACGTGCTATACGCTGAACTGGGATAATTTTAGCACTTCCAACACAGAACAATGGTTTGTCCATACATGGCTTGGTAGCCAGTTTTGAATGTATGTGAAGCAGAAACACTTTGAATTGTGGCTGAGAAAATAGAGATGAAATGGCAACACCTCTCCTGTGGCTCCCCAATAGCCTGTTGGTTATTAAGAAACCATTGATTGTTAGGAAAGAGACGTGACTGGCTTCTCATTTTGAGGTATAAAATGAGCTGGAAATGGGAGATGTCGAGTTCCATCAAGAGAGCCTTGTTTCAGGGCAAAAGTAGTGAATAACTCTTTAAGACAAGTTTTTCTTAGAAAACTTTCAGAAGCACTTAATTGTTTTTGTCTAAGAAAAGGCAAATGCATAGGAGCTCACGTAATCCTAAGATTAACTAATTTTAAATGTTAAAGTCACTGCACACTAAAATTTGGACAATTATTAGTGATAACACTGAGGTAACAGTTCTATAACCCTCAAAGTGAGTAAGTATCTAAGACTATTCCAATTTCTGGCAGAAAAATTGATGCTTAGAGAGGTATTCATTTGCATATCAAGGTCTTCCTGAAGCCCTCAGGGATCACAGCTTGCTCTTTGCTATACAGTCAGATTTCAAGTGCAAAAAAGTTTGGTTTTATGTTCAGAAGTCTCTCAGATGTCAGTGTTTAAGTATCAAAATTGAACCTCAACAAGAAACATAAAACATAAGAAACAAGAAACATAAAAAGTCCAGAGAAATTATTCTAAGTGATAAAAAGACTTCATTGTGTATAAATCTCTCACTTAAAGAGGAGAAGTTGTTTGGAAATTTATTTCTTCAGGTCCCAGCTCAAACTGGTGGAGAGATTCCCAGTGACCCAGTGCTGGGGAAGATGCTCCCATGGAGCAGCTGCAGTTACATGGGCTGGGTTTTCTTGAGTCTGGTGGAGTAAGAAATCACATTTCATCATTTTCTGGGCAGATATTTTGGGGTTTAGGTTTGTTTTTTTTAGTAAGAAATGGAGTCTGTTGACAGAAATCAAAGTCCTGGGTTTGATTTCTGCTGAGCAGTTTCTGCTTTGCACATGAAATCAGTAATTTGTTGAGGTGCCTGAATTAAATAATTTTGTCTAAGTTTAAGCATCAGCTTGTACAGACCGTAGTCTGAGACGTCAGCAAATGCTGATGAAATAACTCCAAATGCTGTAACTTGAGATACCATGTGAGAAGGTCCTTGTACCTCCTGTGGCCTATTGCATGCAAGGTTTTTAAAAGGATATTTCAAAGGGGGAATTTGTATGAACTCTTCTTTGTAGAAAAGATTTATCTATAATTTAGACTAGACTTCATACTCTGAAGTTGCTAATTTTAGATAGGTGCTGTTTAGGGGATTTTGAAGGCTCTCTTGCCAACTGCTTTGTTTTATTGGTGGGTTATTTGCATAGTAGTGCTCCAACTGGTTTCTGGTTTTTAGAAAGCAGCTTCTACTTTTATTTTAAGGTAGTTTATTTTAAGCAGCTTCTACCTTTACCTTTATTTCAGCCATTGCACAGGGTTTTAAAAGTATGGAGCTTTGTTGTCTCTTTATTTGAACAGTGCCAGAAGAATGCTTGAAACCAAACTATGTTTGTGATCTGAGTGTAACTTCTGTTTGCAGGTCATGTACTTCAATGTCTTGTTCTTGGTGTGAGGATCTTACAGGTCATTAAGAAGGGTTGTACTTGAGTTATTTACATTTTACTTTTGCTGTTTGCCTGATGGCTCTTAACAGCCATTGACACTATGGAACCACTTTATAGTGAAACCTCTGCTGGGGCCCTTCAGCTGTACCTGCTCTGCTCTCTCTGCCCAGTAGATCACCTACAGGGTAGGTGGGTTCCCTGTAACAGAGGAGCTGTGATGTGGCCTGTGCCACTTAAAATTGCACAACAGTGCTCCGGAGCACTGAGAGAAATTTGTTATTTCACTTGAAATTTACTATTTCACTTGAAATTTACTATTTCATTTGGTTATCAAATCAGTTTGCCCTTTCTAAATTCACTATCAAGTGGGTCTGCTATGACTCTGAGCTTCAGAGAAGCCCATGCTGATGACATTGCATAGATTATTGCATCCTAATCTTGCATGTCTTTCCTCAAAGCTTTCTTTTATTTTAAATTTATATTTCCTTTCTTGCTGCAGTGGTTTTTTTTTCTCTTATTTTGTGTTGTAGGATCGGGATATTCACCCCTTGAAGATGATGAGGATGTTTATACACGCAGTAGATACAAAGGTGAATGCTTTGCTTATGTGCTAAAGAGGATCAACTGCTTGCTGACAGAAAGCTTCATTCTTTTTCTTTTCATGGATTATACAATCTTGGTGATCCAGCTCCATGTTTTTGCTCATGGATATTTAGATCAAGATTTAATTTCTGCTGTTTTTAACAACGGAAATTAGACCAAATATTGATCACAGCTCTTTCATGTACCTGAGTAAGTAACTTTTACATTGCCTTTGCTCCTGGGAGATGAGGTTTCTGAATTATGAAAATTATGAAAATTATTAGGAAGAGCTTCACTTTCCTATCCATACATGCTGACAAAACCATCAGTGATGAGCTGACTCAAAACCTGGGCTCACTGATGGTAATGTATAGAAGTACATGCAAGAGAACTTGATTTTCATTACTATTTTCTTTTCATAAAATTGCTTGCATTTCAGGTTAACCTGCTACCTGAAATGCCAAGTGAAGTGTGTTTAACAAATGCATGTGTGCATTCCAAAACCAAATTATGTAGCTGGATGAGTGAACAGACAGGCATGTATATAAAGCAAATTCAGGTTTTCTTCCATATTCTGGAAGACTTTGCCAATCAGTAAGAGTGAGAAGTTTTTTGCCACTACCAGTGTGTCTTCCATTTGCTGTGTCCATTTACTAAAAAGTCTGCTTTTGTCTTAATATCACTCTCCTCTGCCAAAATCCCTCAGAAGCCTAGACATTAGAGAAACATAGCATTTCATTTGTCACTTAAATGGTAACTGTTTCTTTTTAGTAAATTAATCTGTGGATGTACTATTGTCACCATTTTGATTACTTGAAAATACTGGTCACTGGTGTCTTGTTGTACATTATTGATCCTCTTCAAAGAATAAATGGGCCATATGAGAGGTAAGTCATAAAATAATTCAGACATTTATGAACAGCCAAGGGGAAAGCACAGCTTTTATGGCTATGTTGCTGATTTCATAAATGTCTCATCATCCTCCCAGTAAAATACTCAAGTATAAAATTTTGCTTTCAAACATGTGCACAAATAATTCTCTAAAGCTTTATTTAGGTTAAGTCATTTTTCTTTGCCTTTTAACACGTGATCCTTTGCAGACACATAGAAAAAGAACTCAGAGATCATTAAGATAAATCAATGCCAATTCATGCCAGGGCAGGCAAGTAGTTAAGATGTGGATTCTGTGTAAATTCCATTTCTATGGTGATCCAGAATGGATTATACTCATGTCAGCTGAAATGTCACCAGGGTAAGTGAAACATAATGACTCGTTCACACAGATACTAAAAACTGCCCCAAGTTTTGGAAGCACTACTGCCAAATGTTGAGGAAAAGATAATGTGAATCTAAGAGTATAAATCATTAGAACAGAAAAGGCTGATTCTTCATTAGCATACTTCTTCATGTTGGTTTTGGGGGGAAAGAGGTAGAGAAAGACAAAGCAATGAAAAATGGGCTGTGTGGCAATCTTCAGAGCTTCTCCTCAGATGTGCAGTCCAGCATTTTGGGTGTGGCCCATTTCTTAGCAAATAAAACTTACCAATAATAGGAACTGAATGGATTTTTGTAATTGATGTTCACATATGCAAGCAGCATTGTGTTTTTTCTTTTTACACATGTGCAAGCGAGCACACAGACTCATCCTCTTTGACATCCCCACACAAAACATTGCAGTTTACTGGGAGGGGTGAAAATCGGCCTCCTACCAAACCCTTTTGTCTTCATCTGGATGTTTTCCCACTTGCTCAGCTTTCCAGAGAAACATGGCCAAGATTTTCTGTGCCTACAGCATTTTTAAGGAGTTTTTCCCTTCCTCCCTGGTGAACCATCAGCTCTGTTGGCTGGTGTAGCAGCAGGCAGCAGTAGAGCTGGTCACTTTGTGTGCTGTTTGTGAAGGAAGGGCTCAGCTGAGGCTGGTGCTTGAACAGGACCAAGGGGCTGGGGGAGATGATGCTCTAGAAAATGCTGTCCTTCCTGCCACTTGACATCTCTGATCGTATTTCATGAGGAAAGGTTTCCTGAGTACAGCAGTTCCTGTGTTCCTCACAGCTCCAGTGCCACTGCTCTGCTGATCCTCATTCCTGGTATGTTTTCCCAGGTACTGTAATGATCAAGCAGTATCCAAAGCTCTAAAGACAACATTGGGACTTCAACCATTTCTGTTTGCTGCCTGTTTTGCAGTGGTTTCAAACACAGGATTGAGTCTCTGGAATGTTTTACTACTAAGTGAAAATTCAGGCTATTTATTGATGAGGGGCTTTTTAGTTTTTTGGGGTTTTTTTCTGCTGAGGTGCAAACTTTATATTAAACAAAAAAAAACCCAGTATATAGGTCCTGGTACCTAAAAACTCAAATTTCAGTTGGGTGAACAGAGCCTGGTATAGATGGTGAATTTCCATAAAAGGTGTCTAGGAAACCTCTAGCTTTTATAATCCCCAAAGCCTTCAGGAACATGGCTGAGCTTGCCTTGAGGCAGGGAACAGCTTGTATAACCCCTTGGGATTCACACAAACCTAGTATTCCACAAGTGCTCTGTGTAGCTGCTTGTCCTTTGAAAACCAATATGTGCCTTCAGTTAAAAATAAACAAACTTTGATCTAAAACTTTGTTGTATTGTTTGATGTGCTTTTCAAGTTAGCTGGGTTCTTTCCATCAGTATCACTTGGTCTAAACCCCAGTATTTCTAAATGGCTTGTAAACCCTGCCTCACCCACTTTCTTCTAATTGCAATCAGTTCTAGAGTAAGCATTATCATGTTTTAAATCAAACAGATGTTCCTCCTAGGCTATTGAAGTTATCTGCATCCAAAAGAATGTTTGCTTTCATTTTTCTTTCTGGCAGAATCATTTGGTCCAGTGTAAGATGCATTTTGCCCCTGTCTAGGAGCTTGCTTTGTTTCTCTCTGTAAATCACTGTAGCTGCAGTGACTCTACAGGAAAGGCTTTTACTTTTTCAGTATTGTGTTTGTGCATTAAACTGCATGTTTTAGCTGTTAGCTACCTTTTTTTTTTTAATATATATGGGTAGGTGTTAAGTGTATTTGCAAAACCACAAAATTTTGCAGAAAAACTCGGGCAATTCGCAATACCTGAAACAGCTTCTTTGTCCTCTTTATTTTATTTTTATTAGCCTCTGGATCATGTTGCAAAGCATATTTTTCTTAACACCCTTTACTAAGGAAGTCAGCGATGTGCATTTAGAGTTTATACATGTGGAAAGCCCAAGGCATAAATGTCTTGAACTGATTTGCTGAAGGATTACATAACTGGCTGGGGTGAAAGCTCAGCCCAAAAGTGAGTTTTCATCTACCCAGTCCTGCCCTTGCAGACTGTGTTGTCTTAGTAACTTCAGGTTTAAGCTATTCTGCAGAAAAACTTGAGGCCTGGGTCTTAGTTAAGGACAAGCTTGGGTGTGTAAATAAATTGAGTTTAAGGTCTCAAGGCATGGGAAGAAGGAAGTGGGACAGAAAAACCTGTAGAGTTTGGTCATGGGACCAGTGAAGCAGAGATTATGGGAGAGCTCAGGAGTAGGAGGATTTCTCCAGGAGGTGAATGAGACAGAGGCTGTGAATCCAAGATGTGTGGCTTCCCCCAGAGAGTGGTCAGAGGTGGTGACTGAGACTGCACCAGCAGAGCTGGGTATTGGCATCACTTATTTTTGCAGCAGTTGACTTCTGTTCCCGTTAGCTCACACTCCTCACCTGTTGTCTCAGTTTTAGTGTGGTGCACAAGCATGAAAAATGGGAGCCACTGTGATACAGCCCCTCAACAAAATGGCCCAAATCAGTGGATGTGGGGATTTTTTAAATGTGTTTTGGGAGCTGTGGGATAGAGATTAGGGTGAGGGATAGGAAATACAGTTCTAAAAAAAATCAAACCCCCAAACCAAAACCCATGGTCCACCAAAGCACTTTGCATAATTGTAAGGTAAATAGCAGAGGATGTATTTGACATTCTGAAAACAGGCTTATAGGTGGGAAGAAAGAGAGCTGGAATGATTGTGTGGCTGAGCCAAGAGTCTGAACTGTACTCTACCCTTAACCTGAGGGGTGCTGTTAGACTGGCCTGCTTGTGTCCTGTGCCTCAGTTACTGTGTATTTGGTGACACTGGGAATAATTTCACCTACACATCTTTGTAAAGGGTTTTTACTTGTATTGATGAAAGACAAAAAGAAGCATATCACAGTACAACTGCTTCAGAAATGGACTAGTTTAGAGGAAATATGCCCTTGGTCTAGGCAAAAGATTGATAATTAGTCTCTGATTTTAGTCTGCAGATGCTATTTGTGTTTACTCAGGAACAGCACTGCAAAATACAGATGTAAAGTGTAGTTTCCATTGGGAAAGTATAAATATGTCCTAGAGACATAGCACACTGAATATAAATACCCCATGTAGGAGAAATGCTGTATTGATTGTTGTTTATTTATGTGTGGAGCTGATCCAACTAGTGTAGGAAAATGTACTTAATAACTATGGAAATTGAGTTAGAAATGAACATCTGCCAAGCATGATCTAGAATTTTTTTTTAATGTTGTGATTTTGTAAGTATGAAGGCTGAAACTCATGTGTTTTATTCGTTTAGGGTTTTTTCCATCTTTCTTGCAAAATCCAAATGTTTTTTCATGCCCCTCCCTCATGTCACACATTGTCACACAGGATTTCAGGATTTGTCATCTTTCCCTTTTTGCTTTGCAATCCCTCTCTTCCTCCCTCTCTCCTCTCCCAACACGTTCTTTTCAAATCTTGGATCTGAGAAAGGGGCAGGCTTAGTCACTGCTTGTGTAGGAAACTCCTGCTGAGGAGCTGCCCGTTTTCTTGGTGCACCCTGTTGTCAAAGTTGAACAAAGAATGTGAAACTTTGGCTAGGAAGGGAAGTGTCTACTTGATACTTCTCATCAGCACCACGGTGTGGTGGTAAATCCTCACAAGGTGGGGGCACCCATATCCTGAATATTTTACAGTGTAGTCCTGGCCAGTTAATAATGGTCCAGTTTGAGCAGGTTCAACGTGACATATTGGCAATATGATTTATGTTAGTGCTGTCTTCTAACTCTGGGAGAGCTTGAATGATTATTATGGAAGCAGAACTTACTTTTTTTTTTTTTTTTAATGAGCACTTAGCTAAATGTGGAAAGCTGACAACTGCAGTTAGACCAAGACATTCCTAATGCAAACTTCTCTTGTCAAAGAGCAGTTAGAGGTGTCTGCTTAAAAACAAGAGGGAAAAATGGCCCAGTTGTCATCAAACTGCCCACATGGTGGCACACTTAATCCATGGACAAAAAGCATAGGAAAACCTCACCTGCCCTCCCAACCCCTCCAATATAATGGCTACAATCTTTAATGTTTGTCATAAAAAAAAGAGCTTCCAGTCTTTAAAAGGCTGACCTCCTCATGTGTAAGTGCACCTCTGCAGTGTTCTCCACTTTAAAGATTGGTGGCTTTTTAAGTAAGAGGAATTTTTCCTTTTCTTCTCTCTGACCTTGATTAAGCAAAGTGATTTTATAATTATGTCTGAACTTCTACATTTTTCTAATTGCTTTGTGTGTTTTGTTTTTTTTTTTCTTCTCTGTGCCAGAAACACCGTGGTGCTCCCCCATTAAAGTGAAACATGGTTATGCAAACTGCAGGACACCTCAAGGGGAATATTACAAGAATGTGTTGGGCACGAGATGTGATATTCGCTGTCAGAAAGGCTACGAACTGCATGGCCCTCACCAGCTGATCTGTCAGGCAAGCAAACGCTGGTCTGGGAAGGTGCTGTGCAAACGTAAGTGGCTGCAAAATCTGTGTGTCTGTGACTTGTGCTCCAGGTTCAGACAATAAATTCTTACTTGCCATTGAAAGTGAACTTTGGGTTTTTTGGTGTTTTTTTTGTTTGGTTAGTTTTTTATTGTTTTTTTTTATTATTATTATTTTTATTTTTTTTATTTTAAAGGTTGGCAGTATGCTTGGATATGTAGATTAGTTTGTTAAAGATCTCACAGGGGTACAGGACATGATAAGCATCTCAGTGGTACAAACACTCATGGCAAATAGGGAATATTTTATCAGTGTGAGATTTTGATTTGTGGGAATAGTTTTATGACAGAGCCATAAAGCTGTTTTAAAATATTGCCCAGCTTATTCTTTTTAAGTTGACACAATTTGTACCAGGTGTCTAAATGGGCTCTTACAGTAAAACATTTCTGAGAAGAGAGGAATAGGTACTTGTCGTCCCTTTTCTCATATAAATATTGTATCAGGCCACTAATGCTTATGTAGAGTTAAATTTGAAATGCAGCTGATGAGAAAAGTGTTGAAAAACCTCACCTGGAAGACGACTTTCTCTGACTTGTTGTTTGCCAGCTGTGTCTTTATTTCTGTGCAATACCCCACACATGCATTACTGTCAAGGGAGGGTTACAGGTTTCCAGAAGTCTTTGTTTCCAGAAGTCTTTGTTTCCTTTTCCAGAAAAGCGTTGCCCCACCCTGTCCATGCCGACCAATGGGGGCTTCAAGTGTTTGGATGGTGCCTACTTTGGCTCGAGGTGTGAGTACTACTGCTCCCCGGGGTACCAGCTGAAGGGGGACCGCATCGTCACCTGCATGGACAACAAAGCCTGGAGCGGCCGGCCCGCGGCCTGTGTCGGTGAGGGCGGTGTTTGGTCTGCAGCCCGGGGAGTCTGCATCCTGAGGCACCTGCCAGGGCCCAAGTCCTGCACACATAAATTCCCAAAAGGCCTGTTTTTATCCAGTTCATGGGGAGAAAAAGCAACTCTCCCTCTTAAGGAAGCAGAGAACTGTTTTCCAAGGGTGCAAGGTTCTGTCACTTGGTACTTTCAGTCCAAAGTATCCCAGCATTACCAATTCAATAGAAATGAGTCTGGTGTAAATGGCCAGCCCTTTACAATGCTTGTAATAGCCTTTGGTGATTCCTGAGTGACTCCTTGGGAGCCTGTGATGACTGTGCTGCTCTTCCAGCATGTCTCTGTGCTGCAGTCCATCACGCTCTCTTCTCCTTAGTGATTAAAAACAGGTTTGAAAGTAAACATGTTGTCTGAAATGTTTTTCTTCCTTGGGATCATGGTCTTCAAATATATCCAGGAATGCGAATGGATGACAGTTACCAGCATGGTTGCAGTGAGCTAATTTAAATTTCAGCCTAGTTCACTCTAGTTATGCCAGCAATTTTCATTACATAGTCAGTGGTCTCCTGGGAACCTCGGCTGGAAGTATTTCTATATACATAAATCAGGAGAGAGATAAACAAATATTGAGATTTAACTTCCCTGACTGCTAATGAAATTTCAGCACATAGTGAAGTCTCAGCCTGCTGCCCCTGTTTCTGGGAACCTCTGATAAAAGCTTCAGCAGCCACCCACAAAGGAAAATATTTTTTGGCCATCTGAAATGGCTACCAGTAATTTAAAGCATGTGGGTGGTAGAGTGTTTGTGCTTCGTGTTTTGTGTGTATGATAACTTGGTTTTCCTCAGAATGCCTGTGGCTCAGTCTAGGTTGGCAAATGGTTTTGGAGCCTCTCCACTGTGGCCTGATGTTCATAAAATGTTTTTCAGGTTTCCTGTTACTTGGTGTTGTACAAATGTGGAAATGAGCTGCTTAGGTCTAGACTGTTTGTGGTGTCTCTCTGCTGTTATATGCAAAAACAAGCTTTGTCCTTCCCAGTGGTGTGGGCAGAGGAAGAAAAACAAACCTTTTAAGTTTGGAAATGATAAAATACAATCCTCTGTATTTCCTGGCACTTTCAGAAGCTCATCTGTTTGCAGAGATGGTGTGTTTATTACAGAGGATGCTGTCCTGCAGCATACAGTAACCAAGTGCCTTAAGCAGCAAAGAGAAGAGGCTAAGTTAGCATTAACACTTCTTTTTTATTCCAAAAATGCAGAGTAGTTGTTGCATAGGGTTTCAAGTCCCAATTGTTGCCTAGGATTGCAAGTCCCAAGTAACCCAGTAAAAGTAATACTAAGATTTAAGCTGTGGTAATACTGCATAGTTTGGAGAAGATCCCTTCAGATCTTGTGTGCACACCATTTCTGTATGCAAATAGTGAGATCTGCTGTTTAATAAGGTTATATTTTGACCTCTTGACAGGCAAGATAGAGATTTTTTTTTGTGACCAGACATCGTTGTGGCCAGACATATTCTAACAGTATAATGATGTTTGCAATTGGACTCTTGTTCCCTTGGTGTAATTCAGAAGTACAGAACTGCAGCCTACACAGTGGCCAGGAGAGGAGCGGCTGAACAGCTCACTTTCAGCTGAGAGTGAAATTGAGGGGAGCAATGAAATACAAAGGCAAAAGCTGCTTAATTTCTTGACTTTGATACACAAGCAGTTAGTTGCACTGTGCATAGTAGGGATGCTACTTGTGATCAGAGGCATGGGCTGGTAAACTTCATGTCATGGAAGTGTCCTGGGGATTCCACAGCTTTTGGCATTGAGTATAGCTAAAATTACTTCAAACCTGAACTTAAAGTGCTCTTGAAAACAAGGGGTTTCCTCTATCCTTTTATACTGCAGTTGCACTGTGTAGCATTTTGGCACTAAGTTATGTGGGCTTTGCAGTGCAGCAGTGAAGATCCATGTAGGAAAGGCATAAGGCCTTTCACTAGTCAAACATGTATTCATTAAAAACTGGGGGGAGGGAAAAGATATATATTTTTAATTAGACATGTTCTAGCAGTGACTTACAGAAGTCCTTATAGTTAGTAAGTATTCTGTCCTAACAAAGCAGGCTGTCTCCTGTCCCCACCCTGTAAGAAGAAGGATATCCCTCATGTTGCTGAAATAATTTTGATTAAAAGAAAAATCAATGTACAGCTGGTTGTGGTTTTCAGTTAGCTAAAAATGCCAATACTCACTTGAATAATATTTCCATTATATCTTCAATGCACTGTAACATCTATTTAAATAGATACTTTCCTCTAGAAGATTGAAAAATGTCACTGTCTTTTCCTCTGGAAAGATTGCCTTTTCCTGCTGATTGTGTAACAGAGGTTGTGGTAAATGGCTGTCACCAAGCTAAGTCATCTTTTTGTCACATCCTGAGGCTGTATTGATGGGATGCTTGTCCTAGCAGTGCTGGCTACTGATGTAAGACATTATTATAAGAGTTACTAAGAAAAAATCAAATGCAGCATTGATTCTCCACAAAATGGCAATTGTGCCATTCTGTTGTTTCTCATTTTGCCATTACTGCAGGAAAAATTACCAGCATGCTAAAAGTAACGTGCAGAGTTACTGTGCAGAGACAGATTGATGTTGAGTGTGCTTTAAAAATGCTCTTAATCACATTAACTGCTGCACACATGGACAAAGAAAAGAATGCAGATAAAGAGAACATCCAGGCTCCTTAGGTGTGGTATTGGACATCCCTCCTCAGAATTCAAAGCCATCCATTTGTCAACATTACTTTTAACTGAACTATGTACAGGAATTCACAGTAACTACTTTTAGTTGGGTGTTTTGCATGGCAAAGGGCTGATCGTTGTCAGAAAGGTGAGAAGCAGAGGCTCCGTGTGCCTTGGCTGGGATGAGCCCAGGGCTGAGGAGGCCGGCTGGAGGTGGTCCTGGGTTACCCTGACAGCAGGGAAGGAGCTGTGAAGGAAATGCACAGCTCTGGCAGATGCTTCAATGCCCTTTTCTGTGACACTGATTTCAACAGATACGGAACCTCCGAGGATCCAGTGCCCGAGCGTGAAGGAGAAGACGGCGGAGCCCAACAAGCTGACAGCCAGAGTGTTCTGGGACACGCCCGAGGGGCGGGACACTGCTGACGGCATCTGACAGAGTAGGTGAACATCTCTACGTGTCTGCATTTTCTCCTTCTTCCTCTTTGGTTAGCAATTCAGCAGGCCAGGTACCCTTTGCCCTTCGTTCATCCAAGATGCTTTTTTGTAGCTGTCACATATCACTGCTCTACGAGGAATTGCATCCTTAACTGGTTAAGCTGGCAGTCTGGAGGTGAGTTGTTCAGGAACTGGTTACCCAGTTATTTAGAGCTGGTAGAATAAACAATAGCAGCATTTTGACTGCAGCTGTGAAGTCTTCAAGAGCTTCTTTGTGGGTCTCATAATTAACAAGTTTCCTTACACCAAGTTACCTTTTGTATACAACAATGAAAACAGAGTAGTGCATTGGAGGTAACAGAAGAGCTAAGTTTGACTGTCTTAAAAAACCAAGGTGTGTCACAAAATAATATCTGCAATTATCTTTGCATTTCTTCCTAAGGTAGTGCTGGTTACTGATGTCCCAGGATTCTGCAGCTACCTTTAAAGTAACATTTCTTGTTTGTAACCTTGATAGGTTTAAACATTGGATTTAGACATAACACTACAAAATTTCTTTGTCGGTTTCAATGGTTTCACACTCCCATTTTCCAGAAGAACAGGGTGTACTTCTGGAGGTACTGCTGTCTCTGATTTTCCCATTTTTATCATGCAGGTCAATCTATCTGGATTATTGTAATGGTGGGAAGATGGGAAATCTGTTTCTTTCAGTAAGGAAGCTACATCATTACATTAGTGGACTGGTTAATCTTAAAAGTTCCAAGTTGTTAAGCTTGAAGATGTTTACAGTTTCATGTGAATACAAAAAAACCTAATGAAGACAATGATATTGCCCTCTATAATTTAATAATTTCATGAAGAAGAATTAATTACATAATTAAAAACTTATTTGCCATTAAGGTCAGATGTAACAACTTGGTGACAATTAACAACATCAAAAACTACACCTGGTAAAGTAAAAACTTGAAAAATATCAGATAAAGAAATTCCTAAGTCTTATTGACAAAGGAATGTCTGATAGGGAAAAAAATGGGGAATACTCCATGTAGACTTTGTCATACGAGTAACTGTTGTCAGCTCAAAAGAGCCAAGCTCTTGATTCAGTGGAAGCTTTTCCATAAACCACATCTCTTTTTTTATAAAATATTGTGAAACTGTGCTGTTTGATAGAGTATGCAGTGCTTTTCTTAAATGCACAGTCCTTCAGTTTCAGGACTACAAAAGCTTTTCCATTACATGGAAACCTCTTTGGTTACATGCTCTCTGCTTCAATACTGAGATTATGTTTTATACATCTGAATTCTCCCACCTTGTTTCCAAGGACAGGGGCAAATTGCAGGTGAAAATGCTGCTATGAATCACCACACCCTTCTGCTGTGACTCCAAATCTCACTTTCTGTTCCATTTCTTTACATATTAACAGTCACAAAGGACAATCACAGGAGCAGTTCAGAGCAGCCAGGTGGGAATACATCCCCACTGTAAGAAGCTGGAAGTTTTCTTTTTTAATGTTGACTTTTTCTTCTGTAAGGAGAAGGAAGCTTGGGCTTGGTTACACTATGAATTTTTGTTTATTAAATTTGAATATTATGTTTTATAGGAAGGGAGCAGACCCTGCCCACTCTAACGCCCTTGTCTCAGCAGGGTGGGCTGTAGGTAACAAATATAAATACTCTGGTTGCTGCTGTCCAGCTTCTTCCTTTGCTTACTCTCAAGTCTTCTGTCCTGCAGGCAGCCAGACAATCCTAGTATGCCACAAAAATCCCTCTTCAGGCTTTTACAGCATTGTGAGTAAATAAATACTGGTGAATTTATTAATATCTCTCCTGTTTTACCTCTTGGTTTAGTGTTATTTTGAAAGGCCTGCCACCAGGGTCACATTTTCCAGAAGGGGACCACAAAATTCAGTATACTGTGTATGACAGAGCTGAAAACAAAGGCACTTGCAAATTTCTTGTTAAAGTCAGAGGTAAGGATGATGTTTTACCCTGTAAACACAGACACTGATTTGTACCTGGCTTAGTAGGCAATTTGAAAATGTTCTCATTTCTGTATTCATCTGCATTTTTCTGTGTATATAAACTCCTGTGATGATGCTGAAAGGGAGAACAGTCTTGCTGAAGACCCTGGGGGTCAAGTTTGCAGCATTCCTGCACATCCATGAAGAGCTTTGATCAGCCCTGCCTCCAGCTTCACATTCCTTCCCTTCTGGCAGCTTTTCTGGGATATGTAGCCTGTGAGCTGCTGAAACAAGGAGGTGAAGGCATTCTTTTCAGCTGAGGCTCACATCTCTCAAGCAGAGCTGCCCTTTCACAGGTCCAGATGTTAACCTCTGGAGTTGAATATACAGAGGTGACCTATATAGTTTTCAGCTTCAGCCCTTTGTGCTCCATGACCTTTTGTCACATGCACACACCTACACATCTTTTTCATTTTATGTAAGAGTGAGGGTTGGGGGACTTCAGATTGGTTGGTTGGGGTTTTTAAGTGCATGACTAATAAGACAGAAAGCAAACAGAAAAATGTTTTTGATACTGGTATTCCACTGACCTGTGCTACCTTAGTGACAAATGGTGATTCATGCTGTGTCTTTCATTTTGGTTTGTTTTTTTCTCTTGCTCAAAGTCAGGCGCTGTGTGAAGTTAAATGCCCCAGATAATGGCTACATCAAGTGTTCAGGTGATGGAAATAACTATGGTGCTACCTGTGAGTTCTCCTGCATTGGTGGCTACGAGCTGCAAGGAAGCCCAGCTCGAGTCTGCCAGTACAATTTGGGGTGGTCAGGAGTGGAGCCAACCTGTGCACGTAAGTGAGTATTTCACCACTCTACCAGGGAATCCAGCACAATGGTTCTATAGGCAGTGAGAATTTGGGAAGGGGGGATACAGCTGCAGTGTCCCAGAGGTAGGGAACTTAACATCATCTTTGTCTCCCCTGCCAGTTTGCGCTTTTGGCTGAAGCCTTTGCCACCTTTGACTGCTCTTTCCCAGAGTTTGTTTGAGCTCAAAGCTTTCTACAAAATGTTACATTCTGGAGTCCTTCCATTGTGCAAGCTACAACAGCCTGCAGTAAAGCTGCTGGCTTCAATGAGGCCAGCATTTCACCCATGTCTTCTTTATTATTGTTTCTTGTTCTTGTCTTTCTGCTGTCTGACTCTGCCTCTAGAAATAGATCTGTTTTCAGTATGCTCCATAACTTTTGTTTTAATTTTATTCCAGCCATGAATATTAATGTGAATGTGAGGACTGCAGCTGCACTTCTGGATCAATTTTATGAGAAGCGGAGGCTGCTAATTATTTCAACTCCTACTGCAGCTAACTTCTTCTACAGGATGCAGCTGGGGATGCTGCAGGTAAAACACAGTTAAGCAGGATGTGCAACTATTTTTTTTCTTTAAAGAAGGACAGGAGAGGACAAGCTCCACTTTTCTATAGATCTACAAACTTCAGCTGTTATATTGTAGCCACTGGAAGATCTGGCTCAAGCTGTTGTGGTTCCAGATGAATCCTTTTCAGAGGGGTTTGAGTTGGAATATCCCCCCAGTCTCTAACTCATCTCCATTCTGGATTGTGCTGCCTCTGACCAGTCACTGAATCCCAGGCAGTTCTGGCCCTTCCATCCTCCCCAAATTAATTTACTTGTGCTCAAGAATAATTCCCTATCTCAGCTGCTAAAGAAGTCTAAAAAAAGCCCAAACCCAACCATCCAGCTCTTCAAGCAGCTCATGCAGGCCAGGCTTACAGAATTTTCAACTAGAATGCAAGAAAGTGTGAATAGCTTCAGAAATAAAAAGTGCACCAGCAAACAAGGACCAGAGACACAGCACAGAAATCATCCAGAGTGCTGGAGATAACACTGAGGTGTTTTGTTCAAAAAACCCCAAACACCTGGTAATTTTCTTTATTATGTGTTGTGTGATGCCCTTTTTGGCTTTTTGCTAGACTTAGGGATAGATCTCCAAAATGTATCTGTGTCCTTAGGGAAAAGGAAGGAAAAGAACCAGTCCCGTATTCTTCACAGCTACAAGTGCTTCTATCTTGTTTCTTCTTCTCACAAGTTGTAACAAAATGCAGTATAAATAATCATTGAGATACAAATGTGATGATGTTTTTAGCTGCTGGCTTAAATTACAGTAGTATTCAGGGAAAAAAAAAAACAACAAAGCAGCTCCTTTTCTCTATTATATAAACTTGGCAAGAAAAAATCAATATATTGATCAAACTGAATTTAATGGCTATAGTACATTTTCCACTTCTTGACAGTGGGCAAAGGAGTTGGCATGGAAGAAAACTTTCTGCAGTCGTGTTCTGTCTCACATAATTTTCTTTGATTGCCAAATTAGATTATTGGTGCAATGCTTAAGATCCTGGCATCTTTTCATAAAACTACAGAGACAAGTTGATATTTCTCCTAGGTGGTCCCTGTGTGTTGGGTTTCTTAAGAGTATCTGAGAATCTGTTACTTAACCTCCCCTGGAGTCACAAAGCTCCAGTTCCTTGCCGTGAGAATTTGAGTGTTTGTAAAATATATTCTCAGATCAGTGTAAAACAGTTAACTAATTTAAGGAGAGGGGACTCTGTGAACACTTGATGCACACTCAAAACATCCCCCTGTCCTCTCAGGGATAACCAACACCCCTCTTTCTCCTCTTACCCCTGGCAGCCGGCGCAGTGTGGGTTAGACCTGCGACACGTCACCGTGGTGGAGTTGGTTGGTGTCTTCCCAGCACAGATAGGAAGAATAGGAGTGAAGCTGCTGCCCCCATCACTTGCCCTGCAGCTCAGGTAAAGGAAGCTCTCACTGCTGTTGTGTTTGCACTTTGCCCTACAAGTTGCATTGCTTTGGATCCCTGCATCTTACTCTCCAAATACACATGTTCTACTCTGATGTACACAGCTAGGCACTGGGAAGTAGATGGTGGTGAGCACACTTTAGGATTTATTTGCTCTCTGTGTAATAGCTACAGCAAATTAGAACACAATAACAAATTTATTTAGTTTTATATTTAATGTGACTATATTCAGAGGCATAAGTCTGTATTTTTGGTGGTGCCACTGAAGACACTTCAGAGTCTGTCTGTATTTGTATTGGATATACAGATATATGCTCCTTGCTCCTTTGCAAGGACAGCCTCAAATGGCAGAGACAGCCCATCCTCTGCACCAGGGGTGGTGGTGGTTGTGGCCAGGCCTAAAGGGGAGGCAGTGAAAGGGGAAACTCTTTGAAGTCCCAGCTGTAGGAATGAGATGGGCAGTATTTCAAAGAGGAAATTATGTCAGCCTCCCCAGCCTGACTGCAGCATCAGCAGTTTTACTGAGGTGCCTAAATTGTTTTGACTTGGGTTTAGACTGGCAGAGGATTGGTTTTCACTTCAAAGGGAGACTTCAAGTGCCAGCATTTCCTAGGGACTGGAAGAGGAAAAAAAAGCCAAAAGTGATGGCCTCATTGGCAGGAAAAGAAAGAGTTGTTTAGAAAAAAGTCAAGGAGCATTTTAAGCAACATAATCTATGATATGCCTGAGGAAAGGGAGTACGTTTTAATTGGAGACAATGAAAAATTGCTGACACAGCAGAGAGGGGATTTAAAAAAATGTTTTAAAAAGCTGATCTCAATAAAAGGAGAGCACAAAAACACTTTTTTTTTTTTTTTTTTTTTTAATAAAGGTACTTTTACTAAAGTTGAAATGGTTTTCTGGTAGCTCTGTAGAAAATAATAAGCTCTCTTTAACACCTCATTCCCTGATCCCCTACAACTTTTAATGAAGCTACATTTCAGAAATTGGTATAGTATGACTTGCCCTGCACTCAGTGAAAGTTAGTTTTCATTGATTTTTTTTGTTGTTGTTGCTTAGTGTGTGAATTATAGCTTTCCAGCTCTGCAAGGTGCTCAAATCAATATGAAATGCACTCTTAAGAATAAAGGTGTTGTCCAGAATTGACATTTCAGTAAGCTAATGAGCACAGGTACCCCAGTTAAAACTTTGGAAAGCACAGAAGTTTAGCATTTGAATTTTTAGGAGCATTTTTTCTTAGGTGATATATGCCACAAGATGAATGTAGTTTTCTATCACCATTGCTTAGCTTTATTCTTATTTCAGTTTGAATTTAATGGCCAAGCTCCCTAATTGCAACAAGACTATGCCTAGAGCACTCAGACTTGCTAGGAGGCTGAGGAAGGCCAATTTTGGTGCTTCACACCTTTCTAAAATCCCCCCAGACTCTTCTTCATGGCAGCTTTCTCTCATTCTCTCATGGCTGCCTGAATTTATTTACCCCACACTAATAATGCTGACTGACTGCATATCTAAGGATCTTCTAGTACATTAGTTCTTCAGGCAAAAGATGAGTAGAGCACCACAGATAAACTTTTGTTACTTAAGTAGTTTTTGCTCCTTGAGGAGCTTAAATGACCACTTCCACCCCTTTGGAAGAAGGACTCTTCCATGACTAGCTGTGGCTTTTGTTCCTCTAAAACTAGAGTCACAGGCGATTGTTATTATTAGGTAGCAGTGAAAGCAGACTCCAGTAATTTTGTCCTGCTTTTTCTTACTGTAATTTTTATACCAAGGAAAGCCAAGAAATGGAAGCCAAGAAAGTCTTACTTGTAACTCAAGCTTCATCAAGAGGGTTTTCTTCAGGCAATGTTCATACTTCCTTTTTTGTCTAACCTTGTTTCACTCTTGTGACAGCAGAGGGTACTGGCAGAGAACAGAGCTGGGTGCAGTCACCTTGACACTGCCCTAGGGCAGAGGCAGAGCCTGCAGCACTTGCAGGCTCCTTGTTAATGCTGACACCAGCTGGACTCTGTGTAGCCCCTGTGTCCATCCCCACCTTCCCCTGCTCAGGCTCAGGAGGCTGGTGCTGCCCTGTAACAAACCCAGTTCCTTCCTTTGCAGGCTGCTGCTGAGGATCCCCCACTACAGTTTCAACATCGTGGTGATGGACAAGCACGGCATGGACAAGGAGCGCTACCCCTTCCCAGCAACACCAGCTGAGCTCTTTGCCCTTATTGACAAATTCCCCTTGAGAAAAGATGAGATGAAGCTGCAAGCAGAAATTGGTCAGTCATGCCCCTAATTCAGCATTGCAGGGCCTGCAGTTGTCCGTGAATGTTTTATTTTTAATCCACGTGAATTCTCCCCTTGGTGCTACACGAAGCATGGCTTTTTAAATCACTGATGTGATTTTTTTGTGTGTATTGGTAGATCTGTCCAGCCATGTAGCTGCTGTGCATGGAAGGGTGCACAAGGCTCTTTTGTACTTTCAGTCATCTTTAGATCATAGAATGGCCTGGGTTGGAAGTGACTTCAAATGTCATTGAGTTCCAACCCTGCTGCTATGGACAGGGGCATCTTGCACTAAATCAGGTTGCTCAGAGTCCTATCCAGCCTGGCCTTGAACACAGTCAGGGATGGGACATCCACAGCTTCTCTGGGCAACCTGTGCCAGTGCCTCACCACCCTCACAGTGAAGAATTTTTTCCCAAATATCTGATCTGAACCTGTCTCTTACAAGTTGAAGCCATTCCCCTTTGTCTGTCACTCCAGACTTTTGTAAAAAAGCTGTCTCCATCTTTCCTGTAGGCTCTGTTCAGGGACTGGAAGGCCACAATTAGGTCACCCCTAAGTCTTCTCTTTTCCAGGCTGAACAATCCCCATTCTCTCAGCCTTTCCTCACAAGAAAGGTGCTCTGTCCCTCTGATCACCTTGGAGGCCTTCCATGGACTTGCTCTGACAGGTTGATGTCCTTCCTCCTGCTGGGGACCCCACAGCTGGATGAATGTGGATGTAGGATTTACTACCTAATGGAATTTCTTGTACAGAGAGTGAAGAACTGAGGCACGTTTCTGGGAGTTTATTTTGGATTTTTCATTCAGTGTAAAATTGGGGTTTCTTTCTTACTGTTTATAATTCTTTTTATTAATAAAATATTGTTTTGCAAACAGATAGTTGTCTAAAATTCCTCCTGGGGGTTAAAGGTGGTCGATTGATAAAAAAGCTGGTTCAAAATATCTTTCTGCAAACCATTATAAAAGACATTAGCCTCACATTGAAAGTGTACAAGGAACCCAGTGGTACCTTTTAGTTCCACTAAAAAAGTGTCAATCACAGACAAAAAGCATAAGCCAAAGGCAACACAAGCATTGATTTTCAGCAGCAGCAGCAAGGAGAAAATTGGTGATAGCAGGAGCATGGAAGTCATTGCCACAGGGAATATGATGAAGGAGCAGTGATCAGTGTAGAGGATGGGCAGCAATTACTAAGTCCATGTACTGCAATTCTTAATAGGAACATATGCTCTTACCTGCTACACTTCTGCTTCTGGCTTTTAATGTCCAACAGTCTAGGAGTAGCAGACATTTTTTCCCCTCTTTTCACCTTGGGAGACAGACCAGGCTGTTGATTTGATGGCAGGGAAACATTACTCCAGGGAAATGTCATCAAGGATTTGTCACTTCCAGAGCTGTGAGAATACTTGTTTGCAAGTCATCACTTTGAAATGAAAAAAAAAGTTCCCTGTTCAATAAAAAACATATCAGGAGGCAATCAAAACAGGAAAAAAAAATCCATTTGTTTTATTACAGCCCACAGTCTTCACAGTCCACTGCAAGAAATACACATCACACATGAGGAATACAAGTATCAGAGGAGTGAAAGTTTGGATGCCTGGTCACAGGGTATGGTGCATAATTTGTCTGAACTAGCACTCCAGCATCTGTGCTCTTCATTCTTGCCCCTCAAGAGCAGAGTCTTTTTTCAGCCAAATGCTTGTTTGACTTTGACCATAAGGTACAGTTTTAAATTTTCCAGTTGTGTCAGTAGAACAACAGTTTTACCAGCATCTTTAAAGCAATCCTTAGAATTTGGTCTCTCACATCCTCTGAAATAATAAAAAAAAAAAAAAAAAAAAAAAAAAAAAAAAAAAAAAAGGAAAGAAAACTCTTTTTAAAAGATTGGTCCTGCAAGTGAATTAATGAGGGGGTGGATGTGAAGAGAGGCAAGTCAGCCTTGATATCAGCTAGCAAAAGCTGATTTGTGGGCTGGAGCATGACAGCACCAAGGAGGATCTCTGTGGGGGTATGCCATGTCTTCTGAGCAGGATGATCTGCTTCCCAGTGTTAGGAGAGTGTTGCTGAACACCCAAGAGCAGCTATGAATGCATGGATTGGCCCTGCAGTGCTATTACCAAAGGCCAAGAGGATCAGGATACACCCTGAACTCTGCAGCTGGTGGTGTCAGGTTTGCCAGGATGAGCAACTGAGGGCAAGGAAGCCCTGGACTTTCCAAGTGTTGCAGTTAGGAATAAGGGGCAGTGGCAGGATTGGTGACAGAAAGTCACAGAAATACCATTTCCCTTCCAGACCTGACCAAACAAATAAATTCTGAACCCACTGTAAAGGAGCAAGGAGGGTAAGAGCCTGTGGGGTGGTGTGGGGAGACAAAAGGAGATGCTGCTGAAGGCAGTCTCCCCTCTGATATGTTACAGCTGTGTTAATTATCCTAGAGTAGAAACAGCCTTGCCCTCACAGCTATGGGCATGATAAAGAGTGAGTTAACTGGTAAGGAGTCAGCTGGAGTCTGCTGGCTGTGCTGTGAGGAGGAAGGGACAGGAGGTTGTGCAAGGGACAGAAAAGGTAAGATACTGTATGTAGGACAGGCAGGGTTAGGTGGCCATGTTATGGACAGGAAGGAGCGAGCCAGAACTGGAGCTGAAGAAAGAGAGACAGAGCCAGAGCTGTGTGGAGCTGCTTTTGGAAGATACCAGAGCCAAAGCTGTGTGGAGCTGATACAGAGGGAAGTGTCCATGTCGACTGCCACATATCGACTGTGACAGGGTGGTGGACACAGCTGTGCCCCAAACTGCCTTCCCTCTGCTGCCTGACTGCAGTCAGTGGTTAAGGAAATCAGGGCTGGGCACGCCAAGGACATGGACCTGTGGAGGAGACCAGAAAAGAGCCACTGAGGTGGTCCAAGGGATGGAGCACCTCTCCTATGGAGACAGGCTGAGAGCACTGGGGCTGTTCAGCCTGGGGAAGAGAAGGCTCCAGGGAGACCTTAGAGCAGCCTAAAGGGGCTAAAAGAGAGCTGGAGAGGGATTTTCAGAAAGGCATGAAAGGCCTTAAGCTGAAGGAGGACAGGTTTAGATTAGCTGTTAGGAAGAAATTCTGAGGGTGATGAGGGCCAAGAATCTGGAGGTGTTCAGGGCCATGTTGGATGGGGCTCTCTGGAGCATGTCTAGTGGAAGACTCCCTGCCCTACAGCAGGGAGATTGCAACAAGATGATCTCCGAAGTCCCTTCCAACCCAAACCATTCTGTGATTCTGTGCCTGTGGAACAGAGGCAGCCCAAGGACACATCCATACACAGACTGTTGTGGCCCCAGTTCTCTGGCTCAGGTTCTTCATGCTTAGAGCATGAATCATAGGTGGACAGGTTTAGGTTGTTTTTGGGGTTTTTTTTCCCCCTCACTTTCCTCACTGAAAAATGAGAGCAACTGATTTCCAATGATTTAAAATCTATTACAAAAATAAAAATCTCAGATGGGTCTGATTTTTCTCCTGTATTGCTGCAATTCCAATGTGCTGCTGCTCCATTTTGATTTAGGTACAGAGTCAGTGCATCCAGTCATCTTTCATGACTGGATGAGCAGGAGCAGGGCTTTACAATTGCTACAATCAGGGAAGTGATTGCAATCACCAGGCTGTTACAGGAAATTGAATTAAGTGGAGGAGAGTGCATGAGTGATTGGATTACTAGTTACATTCTGCACAGAACATCTATTAAAATCCTGTGATTAAGAAAAGCTGTTCTTGATTAGTAATAGAAGGTTTCTGGCATTTTCTGTTGTACATTTTTGTGGGGAACAGTGAAAATACCATGTGCCATCTCTGTTTTGGAGTCAAATCAGCCTGCATGTATGGTATGCACGGATTTAGTAGAATGGCCTTTTGGGAGTGTTTGAACAAGGGATTTAGTATTTATGGCTTTAGCCCAGCATTTATATATGCAAATATATTCCAGTAACTCATCCTGTACACATCTGGTCCCAGAAAAATAACACTGCATAAGCAAGGTTCAGTATCTACACCAGTGGACTTTTTTTATTAAAGGTTTCACAGAAATTTCTGCTCCCTCAACGTTACACTGGCTGGAGTCTCTTTCGTACTACCAACACAGCTCTTCTTGCCATAGCCCTAATCCTACCACTGCTGTTAAAATGCAAATCTGATTGAAAACACAAATATTAGACCTGCCATAAATCTTCTCCTTTCCATCCCACCTCCAGGCTGTTCATTGCAGGAGATGTGACACATCACAGTGTGAGGATATAGTCATGGGCTGGAGGTTCCTACATCGACCTGGAGGTTCTGAGTATGAACCAGAAGACTTCAATTATTTCAGATGAGAAAAGAATTACCATTCCTGACATGCAGCATCTTTTACAAACAAAGCTATTGAGATAAATTGTGGGAGGCAGCAGTTTCTCAGCAAAAAATCAATTTTTTAAACAGCCTGGTTTTTCTCAGATTCTACCCTATAATCCAACTAATTAGATGAGAACAACCCCTGCTGTCACACACCTCTACAGCTGCAGAAGAGAGACAAAATTTGAAGCTGCACATCCCTATTCTTGAAATTCAAAGCCCTCTGGGACAGCAAGTGCTGTGTTTTAATGAAAACAGCTATGATCCTTTACAGCTCTGCACTAAACGACCACAACATGGGACTTCATTACAGCTCAGTACTTACATAAGAGCATGAGTCAGACTGCATCACATAATTAATGAAAATGCAGAGGCTAAAGAGTAACCTGGAGTGTATTTAAATACCCTTATGATCACAGCCCACTTTTTAAATTGAGGTGAGGGAATCACAGAGCTCAGGCTGTGCAGTCTCAGTGCTCGATTGCTTGCAGCCACTCACCACAGTCTCTGTTCCTGCTGTGCATCCACAGGAAGCAAAAAGGGAGAGAGTGCTTCACACTGTCAGGAGCTGGCACAGCTTCTCTTGGCCATGTAGCTGCTGCCCATTTCTCTCTCCCCATTTGTGGCTGGAGGATATTTTTATGGCAGCTTGGTGAAGGGGAGAGTGGGAAACCACCTGCAAATGCTGGAAGGCAGAGAGCAGCAAAACTGCCTGGGGTAAGAGGAGCCAGTGAAGACATGGGCAGCTGAGGAGAGCACATGCATTTTTTTTTTCTGGCCTCTTTCAAGCAGTGACCCAGCTGCTGCATGCTCTGTGAAACACAGAGGGAACAAGTGGGAATGCCAGAGTCCATGCAGAATGTGCTAGTGCATATCTAGTTACCAACGTTTCCCATTGCCACCCACACAGCCAGAAAGTAACCAAAACCTGAATTTCAATAATTAGGATAGCCCATACTTCAAATTTATAATGAGAATTTGTCATCTATCACCTCAAAGAGAAGGGAAGGAGGAACTGCAGTGCAGTTGTGCAGGAGTGACAGAGATGTCTTCCAGACCCTCAAGCAAGTCCTTGAGTAGAGTCCTGAGCAAAGGTACAGAGAGCAGAGAAGTGTTAGGAGGGCTCTTCCCCTCCCTGCAGCTGCCTTCCACTTTTTGGGTGTCTGACCTGCCCATAAAGGCCAGAACCAGCACAGGACAAGTGAAACAAGAGTGGTGTGAGGGCAAAAGACCCTGTGCCCAAACCACACCAGGAGACCACTGAGCCCTGCTGAACTAGTCCCCCCTTAGCCTGGGCACAGGAACTGAGGCAGGCTTTTAGGCTGCTCCAAAGTGAAAGCAGAGGCAGCACAAGCCCAGAGCCCAGAGCAGGGTTTGTCTCTCTCTCACTGGGAAGGCACAGCAAGACACAGAAGCCCAGGGAACTGGAGAACCACAAGAAGATGTAAGAGCCCTCAGCTCTGACCCAAGTTGAAGTGAACACGACTCGGCTGAAAGTGTAAATTGAGGCGTCAAATGCTTGCTGATTTTTCTTATAATAAAAAAGGAAATCAGGACCAGAAATTACAGAAAAGATGCATTTTGAACACACCTGGATTTTCAAGTGGGCAGGACCTTGAACTAGGGAAGAGGTAGGAGATTCAGAGATGGAGGGGAGGACCTGCTGAACAGGCAGAGTGAATATACATGTAAAATAATGCTATAGCAAGGAGGAAGAGAACACTGTTCTTCCTTTTTCCTTAGAATCAAATATTTAAAAGAAATCAGATAAAATGCTTATGAAATCAAAAATAGTTTAATTTCTAAACTTTAAGTGCTTTTAAGACAAAAAAGGAGAGACAGAGATACCATCAATGGAGTGCCACCTTGGAAGATATGCCAAGCCCCTTACATTAGCATCACATATAAGTGATGTCTTTACCTCAGTGAGATAATATGGGATATTCCTGGGAGACATAGTTTCCTGTAATTCATTTTAGGAGAGACAAAGACACAGCAACATTTCAGTATTTTAATTTAAAAGACATAACAGAAATCTTGACAACAGCTGCAGATGCCTTACCAGCCATCTTTGTCCACAAAACAATGTACAATGCACAGTACAAAAATGTTCTCAGCAGAAAACATTGCTTTGTCTCAGTTTGGGCAGAGCTTAACATACTGCAATGCCATTTACTGCTACTACTGCTCATGTCCACCAGAATAATTAAACAAATTGATAGCAACAGATTTTAAGCAGAACAAAGGCAGCACGAGGGATATGGGACATTCTCTAATTGCTGCAACAAATGACTATGCTTGGCTTTAGGCAAACCTCAGCAATTAGAACTGTTCTCAAAAATATACAGAGAGCTGTCAGGAGCAGTAGCACACAGCCATGTAAATGTTATTGCCACAAAGTAGAATTGTTGAACTAAATAATCTAAATAGAAGGTCAAGATGCAGCCAGGGTGAGTTTCAAAAGCAACCTAAAAAGTCACCTAAAAAGCAGGCTGAGATTCAGTTTCCAGTGTCAATATACACAGTATAATTAACACTGTATGATTATCACTTATTAAACAGCATCTGCAAACATGAAATCATCAGGGAGGAAATTCATGGGCACAGTGGTAAGGTTCTGTTAGCATGCTTGTCAGCATCTCCTGCTGAGCTATGGTAAAGGGCATCACTGCAAATAAAAGTCTGCATCCTAGTCTGGAATTCACCATCATTTCTCTAGGGTTCTCAAATGTTAACATTTCTGGGAGTAAAAAAAACCTAACAAAACTAATTAGTTTAAAAAAAGTTTATAAAGTTCATGGGTCAGATCTCAGAAGATACTTGTTTCTGTCATGGTGGCAAAGTGCTGAAAATCAATAGTGTTTGTTAGCAGAGGAAAATTTCAGTCTTAACCTCATGTAGATGAAAATAAGTGAGGCTCTCTCATCACTTCTGCATGCTGCCTCCTCCCAGTGTCCAGGGAGAACTTTCTGGCTGGGGCTGAACCGAAGGGAGGGTGAAGGGAAGAGAGAGCCTTGCAAAGATTCAGGTACAACTCTTGGTATCTTGTGTGAGCCCACAAACCAGACAGCTGTGGAAACAGGACTCTGATCTCTTCTCCAAAGGTGGGAGAGACCCAAGCAGCTTTTCTCTTCGTTGATGCTACAGAGCAAACTGCAAACTTCACATGCCTGAAGCTGGGCAATGTGCAGAGCCATCAAGAAGTCAGAATTACACCAGACTAAAATGCAACCCTGCTGTTACTTCTCCTTATCAATTAGGACCAGTGGATGCTGAAAGGCTGCTCTGCTGCTGTAATTGAGTTGATATTTTGCAGAATACAACTTAGAATAATTGCATTTAGCAGGGTTTAACCAGTAAGGAAAAGAAAACTCAAAAATTAATATAAAAAAATGCCTCATTCATGCTGCCTCAGCATAATCTGCATTGGAAGAGGCACAGCAGAAAAAGCTTCCAGTCTAATCTATCATGATCAAAACATGCTAAACATCCCAATGCTTTCTCTCTTAAACCATTACAGCTGGAAAGAAGGATGAAGATGTGGCATCTGAAAGGCATCCAAGGAGGGCAGTGGCACTTGGATTAGCACAGGAAGATGGCAACAGCAGCCCCCTCAGTCTTTGCAGCTTTCATCTCAAGTGTAACATGGTGGAGGTAAAGGAGATAGGAAGGAAATTTCAAACTTATTTTATCCTGGTTTTGGTATCTCAACATGCAGGCAGGTTTAGAAGCCTAAAGTCCCCATACAGCTGAGTAGAAAAAAACACCAGAGAGCAGGACTGGATACCAAAATCTGTTGGGAGGGCTTGGAAAGCCCTTGGCATCAGCTCTTTTTGATAGTTATTGGTGCTGTCTCTAGATGTGTTTACGGCACAACTTGACCTTCTAGAGCAAAAGCTGCACTTTTATTCTTTAATGAGTTGAACCCTCAAAATTTAATCACAAACCTTGCTAGAAAAAGATGTAGTAGAGTAAAATGTGTTTTGTAACACGTTTTCTACACCCACCATGGAGCAGATTTCTTCTCCAGTGATGCAGCTTTAGTTCAGGTCTGTGTAGAAAAAGACTTCAGAAACATAATCTCTGCTGCATCTGCTTACTTAGGACAGGAGTTTATGAATCAGTGTTAAAATCGTGGCTATTTCCTCCTAAAAATTAGCTTTGAATAAACCATTCATGCACCTTCAGTACCATAAACAGAGATAGAAAAGGAAGGCTTTGGTATAATTCCTGGCTTTCTGTCTTTTTTTTGTTCAGCCTGGTAACACACAGTCCATGATGACGCACAATTATGGGCAATTAATTCAAATATCTGGGAAACAAGAAATCACATCTGCAGTTAATCATCTTGTGCTTTTTCCAAACCATAAACCATCTTTACAGAAGAAGAGAACAAAGAGATGAGACATAATTAAATGTGACATTTTCCATAAATCAGATGATACAATTGAGCTGATAACATCAGAGAGCAGCAAAACTTTCCAAATTGCTCCAGTGTTTATCTGATGTTCATCATCTCTCCAAAGCTCTTTTCTATTGACACCATGCTGCAGAACTGTCCCTGCTAACCCAGGAGGTCATTTCCCTGTTCTGCCACAAACCCCACCAATGGCAAACACCACCACCTTGGCCAGAATTCTTTCCCAGGTGAAACTGTTCTTCCATGGGCAGAACTGCAGCCTGCTCATAGCCCAGCCTGTAATTCCAGGTGTGAGCTCAGAGTGACATTTTGGCCCTTTGGAAGAGGCAGAACTTAAAGGCCAAGTATGTGCTGGGTAACACTTCCCAGATGAGACCATTTATCACAAACTCTGCTTTAGGACCAAAATGGGCAGAAGTTGAAGCAATAAAATACAATTTTTATTCTGTTGTTTCAAAGCAAGACATGGTTTAGCTAAAAATGTTCATGCTTAGGAGGTTCGGAAGTACCATTCAAAAATCAGGCAAATGCTTGTGCTCCATGCAAATGTAAATTCAATTTAAAATTGTTTTAAGTTTTTTCAGTTTGGCAAATGAAAAAATGCGCATTCCAAGGTCCAACTTGGAGGAGTTTTTTTGTTATTAATTTTGCCATTTTTCACCATCAAAATTAATCAAAGCAAACCATTCAAGAGACCAATATTCCTCTGCAACTCGAGCTGGAATTTTACCTTGAAGAACCATTTTCTTTAGATTCAACGAGTTTATCTGTTTGAAACAGCTTCTAGCAAAAGGAAAAAACCCAAGTTTGTGCCTACATGTCACTATAATAATATTATTCCCAAAATAAATTCAGGTTTGTAGTACAAACAACCAAGACAACTCAAAACAATTCTGTTAAAGAGAGAGGTAGTTTAGGTGTCACAAGTTAGGTTTGGTTTCACTTTGGAAGATACTGATAAAAAAATAATCTAATACTTAAAGGCAGACTATTGTGATAAGAACAAGGTCATAAAATGTTGTGTGCTTGATATTTGTGCTCTAATTTATCAGCTCACAGCATCTGTGGCACAGAATTGTAGAATGACAGAATCACTTAGGTTGGAAAAATTAAAAGGCAGCTAAAATCAAACTAGACTTCCCTCACTGCCCAATTTGAGCTGAACTTCAGAAGAAAATGAAGAAAAGATAAGAAGGAAAATGAAGTCAGTTTTTTTGAGTAACCACTGAGGTTTGGTTCCCAATCTGAGATTCTGTAGGAGAATTTTCATTTTCAAAGATGACTCGGTAATTTCTGAAAGTGGTGAGTCTCCAGCTGGGCAAGCAGTACCTCCAGTGACTTTTAAAACTCATATCAGTATTTTTAAATAACTTATGCATAATGAAATAAATAATTTTATTAAAACTACTGTTTTCAACACAAATAAATATTCTTTAAATCCAATATTATGATTTTATACAACTGGCTGAAAACTTCCCTGCAGTTTCCAGCCCCTCCAACAAAAAACTGCATAAAATATCTTAAAAAGAAAAGAATTAACATTACATTTTTAAGGTTTTGAATTCAGCTCTAAATACATGTATTTAATTGTACACTAGGACAACTACAGATGTCAGAATTTCCAGCTGTAGTTGCTTAGCTATCAGTTCATATTCTGCTGTTCAATCTAGATTTCTTGCAATAAACTTTGGGGGAAAAATCAAAATGTAGGAATAGCTATAGATTAATTTACCAGTGCAAATAGAAATTCTGTGCTCTAATTGTGGAAAACTCAGAAGAAATGCTATCCACTCAGTTTCCTTATATTCCTTTGTCTTATACCTTGAGCAATCACAAAATTACTGTTGAACAATTGTCACAGTTAATAAGAATAATGATTGTATTGGCCAAGACCCACTCATCACTAAATCCACTGGGGGATGTTCAGGAGAAAAAATGTCCTACTTGGATTATAAATAATGTGCATGGGCCTGAATAGAGACCCCAGCCCATTCAGAGAAGATTTTACAGTTATGCAAATTATTTTGGCATGTGCTTAGATCCCATTCTGTTCTATACAATCTGTTGAATCAAGTTTTAGCTAACTCTGTCCAAACCTGGCACGTGTCTCATCTCAGCAACACATCAGATGGGGACTGGCATGTGGGCATATTCCCTCTGTTCAATGACATCAGAAGGTCTTGGCTAGAGCTGTCAACTGAATGAAAAACACAGTAGCTTCATGTAATTCTGGAAAGTGTTTGAGGATTTGTTATGATTTATTTTCAGTAGAGGCTCTTTGATTACGTTGCCTTTTATCCATGTGCATTAAAATACCCAGAGGATGCCAGGAAACCAGCACTACCCACCCTCTACCTCACTGCTGCCTGTTTCTAGGGTGCAACACACTGCATTGGCCCTGCTTGGATGGGTTTTGGTCCCAAGGCTGTTGTGCTGCACCACTGCACAGCCCAACAAGCAAACATGATAAAGGAACACTGTTTGTTGTCCTTCATAACATTTATGGCTTCTTAACCTACAAACACCAAAGCACAGACTCACTCTGAATCTGCTTGTACTGTGCCACTTCTACCTTCTGGGCCATCTCTGTGCCAGAAGGAGATTCATACACCTGGCATTACTCACTAAATGACCAGTGAGAGAATTTGCTCACTCTGAGCAGCCCTCAGGCAGAATGTTCATCAGCTGCACCAGCAGGGACAGAGAAAGCCAGCCTGATCTCTGTACAAGGTCCAGTCCTCACTGGCTTCAGGAGGAACAATTTGTACAAGAAGCCTGGGTAAAGAACATGTGTGTGAAAGTGCAGAATGCATTAAAATCTCACTCAGAGCCTTCATATCCAAGGCAAAGGGTACAACCCTTCTCATGTTCAAAGGGGCAAAGTGTGAGAGCCTGGACAGCACTGAGGGCAGGAGTGCCTGTGGCACCCCCAGGGGTTGAAGTTGTTCAGAGTCTGCGTTTTCCCATGCTGGATCTCAGCATCAGCACCCCTTCCACTGCAGCTCCAGGGCTGTCAATCATCTTCTGCCAGAGGAGCTGCTCTTCCCCTTGAGAGTCCATCCAGTCAACCTCCTTGCCATTGCTTACACCTACAATTGTAAAAACAGGAGGGAATTTGCCACTTTAGAATGCAGTTGGATAACATCACTGCTCGTTTACTACAACTGTGTACGAGACAAATGACAAGCACTTTGCATTTCCACCTGTACAGGGAGTTGTACTGAAAGCAGGCAGCTCCTGGAGACACCAGTTTGGCACTGAACTCCTTCAGGCAGACAGGCAGAGGCTCGTAAACCTCCCCACACTGCACCACTAACAACTTTCTCCCAACACAGGAGGAAAAGATTCACACCTCTTCCAGCTCGCACCATCATCAGCAGAAAGGCTGCTGCTGGGCAGAAGCTGTTCACTCCTTCTCACTGGGATGCTAAGGAATGCTTCCCAAGGTATTCACAGTTCTCTTAGACTGTGCAGAAATACAAATGGGCACATAATTTTTGTGTCTCATTCAGTGGAGGAAGGAACTAAATCATCCACAGATTATCTACATGTTGCCTTTTCTCCATTTTCAAATTCCACAATTTCCCATAGATTTTCAAAACACTCAGTAACACTTCTGTCCTTCTTACACATGAAAATCACGTGGGGTAAGGGAAGAGGAGAGCAGAATAAGAAAAGCAACACGAGTGAGATGGGACCTTACCATTTCCAGTGCTCAAACGAACACCTCCCAGAAAAATATTGCTGGAAAGCGACTCCTTGTCCCACACAGTCAGCTCCAGGCAGACATTCCGTATGTCCCTGGAATTCAAGCCACTGAAGGCAAAGGTGTGATTCCACTGGGGGTTCACACTCTTTTTTACTATGGGAGTTTTGTGTTTTGTAGCTTTGCTGTCGTCTGGGAGCAGGTAGCTGGGAGACAAAGAAAAGGAAAGTGAATTTGGAAATGGATTTTCACATAGTATTCACAATACATAACAATCATGTAGAGGCTCAAATGGGATCAGGACCCCATCTCCCCACTGTTATTAGGTTAAGCATCTACCTCAAGTGTTTATTTTGCATTTGTGCTCCATTTGTTCTCACACCTACAGTGCCAGTTACCACAAGCAGAAATTGATTTAGGTCTCCTTGCCCCAAGTCTCAACCACAAACTTTTTGTTTCAGTGAGGCTAAATATAGACAGTCATAAAAACATTGGCTAGAAGGGACCTCTCTGGAATCATCTTACCCAGTGTCCCTCTCAAAGCATGAGATTGTCCAGAAAGAAAGGAAAACTACTTTTTCTACTTGAAATGTACGTGCTGAGTGATAGTTTTAAGCACAGCAGAAGACCACAATAAATTCTAAGCTCCACCAGGGGATTAAAGACACGGTGTTTCCTGTGGACCCCAACAACACTCAACCCATTACTATGAATTAGAACATATCTAGAAATCAGCAAGCCTGAAAGCTAGCATTCAGAGCAAAAACTGGTAAAGAAAAATGGTTTAGGATACCTATTACTCCCTAAATGTAACATTTATAATGCATAACCAACATTTATGAGAAATCCATTATAATGAGAGGTGCAGGATTATGTTCATTTTTTTTCAAACACAAGCATTCTGTGTAGTTTGGATTTTGAGTGTCCAACATAAAATGCTGCATATCTAAAAAACCCACATAATATTGTCATACTATGTAAATTTTTTGTGGACCCACATGCTTATAGGCATGTGACACAAATCTTAAATTAGATCCAGTGCAGTCATTAAGAAAAGGAGAGGAAAAAACCCCACAAACCCTTTCACAAAAGTGTCAGATGTGCCTCCTGATTTCACTGCTGTTAAATTCTTTGCTTCTTTGATGAGGACTTCTAATATGCCTCCAGATGGCAGATGAGAGTCTCCTTTTTTTCCTTTTTTGAATCCTCTCTTTCCTAAGCATAGAACAAAGTTGCAAAATTTACAATCAGAAATTATATATACACTGTAAGACCGATTTGGAAATGTAAATTTTCTTGGCTAGATTTTTTAAAGTAATTTATTGCAATGGGATTAAATCATTCCTGATTAAGGCAGGGGAAGAAAATCACTCCATATTTGATAAAGAACTTGACCAAGGACTAACCAGCTAGTCTTTGCAGAACGCAACAACATGCTCTATCTGAAGTTCTGTCCCAATATAAGTATTTGAGGATTGCTATGCTGAACACAAAAAATTGCATGCCCAGTAAATCCTGCTCTCTTTTCAGAATCCACTTCCAGTGCTGATGTTAAGGCAGCCCTGGACCACAAAGCAAGCTAAAAAACCTCTGTCTCTGAGCCTGAAATCCAGAAATAAGCCAGCTGTATGCTGTATGTGGGGATGCACTGCTCCTCAGAGAGCAGGGCAGAGGGCAAGGGCTCCCTGATGCTGCTGCTGCTGCTGCTCCCAGACAGCAGCACAAGGACACGTGCACCTGCAGCTGCTGCAGGTTCCGAGAAGCTCTTATCAGCAGAGATTGTGCACTCTGATTCAGGCTGCAAACATCAGGGAAAGAAAATCAGAAGTGATGTTAAAATGTACTAATTTTAAAAAATGCAGACTGTATCTGGACTGAGTTGATAGCAATGAGCTTTTAAGAGAGCAAACCTTGAGTAAACCTTACTACTGGTAGAGGGAGTATCACCTGTCATTAAAAAAAGAAGAAAGGGAAAGAAAGAAATCTAATCTATCAAATGCTAACAAGCAATACTGTCACTGAGACAATGATTTACCTGCATCTGGTATATCCATGTGCACTCAGGTGCTACCCAGTGATTGCTCTCACATCAGAGGATTGCTGTTCCTCATGCTAATACAATGCAAAGAGATAGTGACTCTTCTCTCTTGTTCATTGCTGATGAAAATAATGGCTCACCCTAAAGAACTCAGATTTTACAGGACTAAATTGCAGGAGTAGTACAGTAAGACTGAGCAGAGGAAAAGCAGTGTGAAAAAGGGGTGAAAATGAGGAGGCAGACTAAAGTGAATTAAGCATGAAGAACTAAGTGAGGTCTATTACTTCATCAGCTAAACACTGTATATAACTAGCTGAAAAAAGAGCTCTCAGACTACAATGCAGACAATTTATTTCTCTGTGGCTGCCCTTGATCATTTTACCTAATGTCTGGATTTTTTTTTTAAATTAAGTCAAAGCCAGGCATCAACCATTGACTGCATAATCCTCTTCCCTTCTCTCTCCTTAAGTGTAAGAGAAAAGGATGAAGCAAAAGAAACATTCAAATGGTTCAGAATTTCCACACATGACTGTTGAAGCCAGGTTGGATAAGGCCTTGAAAAACCTGGTCTAGGGGAAGGTGTCCCTGCTCATGGCAGGGGGTTTGGGACTAGATGGTCTTTCAGGTCCATTCCAACCCTTTAACATTCTGTGGTTCCATGAACGAGCATATTAAAGCATGATTTCAATCTTCACCAGTGCCATTACTTCACCCTAAGTGAGGATTTTTAATACATCATCATCACGTGATTTTTAAAATCATCATTATTAATGTTTGTTTTACCTTGGAACTGCCCCAGAGGAAGCATTAGGTTTCTGTCTGGGGGAATGTAACGTAAAACCACTGTCAGTTCTCCTTTGTATTGAAGCCCAAAGTCTGTCACAACCTCCATCTGAAGAGAAAACAAACAAACCAACCAGAAATACAGCCAAGGTTAATCATTCACCTTCTTCTTCTGATTTTAATTCTGTTAAAATATATCAATACATCCATATAGTGTTTTAAACACTTCTCAAACACATCAAGATGTACCAGCCCACTTTCAGATAATTAGACATTCCAAATTGGAGGCAATCACATTTTAGAAAACTTTCTGAGCTAGGGAATGCAAGCTCTCAGGAAAATAAACCCTTGTGGCATTAGACACTGTTCAGTGAACACAGAGGAGAAAGTTATCTAGCATGAGTAAGTGAAAAAAACCAACAGCAAAAAAACCCCTCAGACTTATTTCTGAGTATATAAACTGTAACTGATTTAAGCTGATAGTCAGCCCTTATTTCCACCAGTCAGGATTTAAAATGTAATTAGCTTCATGTATTTTAGAGCAGTCACTCCTGAGTCACCATTTGAACAGATGTGTGGGGAACAGAGGTGAGGGAGAGCAGAGCGCAGTTTGGAAACAGAAAGACTTCTTAAAAACTGTTATTCCCAGTGTCCTTTTTCTTTTCTACACAGCTACTATTTCTGCATTTCTACATCTTTTTTTATAAATGTTTAAATCTTACCCAGAAGAATGCAATCGATGCTCTTCAGTCCATCCTTATTAAAATAATATTGGGCCCTCACTGGCAGGGTACTGAACTTCCACTCATGTTGTAAGAAGTTGGAAACTACATTTTAGAAACTTTGGATGCAACACAGAAAGATCCAACTTCACTGGTGGAGGTGGGACTACTCAGATGCTCCCAGCATCCTGGTGCAGTGAGAGCTGTGCCTGCCCATGGCAGGGGATTGGAACAGGGAGATCTTTAAGGCTCCTTCAAACCCAAACCATTCTGTGATTCTGTGACATGATTTCTGCACATGCTGCAGTGCTCAGGTTTGGGTACAAATGAACAAATCCTCCTGATTGCTTTAGAGGGACAAAGGACATGGATAAAGGGAGAGGATCCTCCAGCAGGCACCACAGAGGCCTTTAAAGAGCTGTTTCTAGAGGAATGTCTGACCTGTGAATGTATTTCTCTGAGACATACTCAGCTTGTTTCCTGACACTTCACAGAGATCAAAATTCCATTACCAAGAGAAAACAAGAAAAAAAAGCCCCACCAGGAATTGATAAGGTGTGTGCAGACAGTCAGCATTGCCTCCACCTCACAGACTCCAGGCTGAGGCACTGACCACGTTCACTGGGGCTAAGTCTGCACCCAAGGGTGGGGCAGAGAACAAAGCAATTTCAGTCATAGCAACAGGGCCCTTTTGTGACTTTGAAGCATTTTTAGAGCAACACAGGCACTGCTGCACTGACTGAGAAAAACAGTCCTGTCTCACACCAGTGTCCAATGCCAGCTGCTGCAACAAAGGACTAAAGAAAACCTGTGGCAAACAGCTGTGGAATAATCTGCACATCTACATTCTGCCAGTCAGGCAGCTCACTTATGGCCTAAACTAAGCAAGTTTAGGATCAAATTTCCCATAAAGGCATGAAAGGTTATTTTTTATTTAGTTCTACTAGTGGACAAGCAGTGGTGTAAGTCCTAAATTCAGAAAAAATTTGTCAGCCTGTCCCCCAAACCCCCTTTTAACATGACTCTACACTCTTTTCCCTCTTTAGCCACAGAACTGCTTTCTCTACTTTTTCTGACTTAACCACACTCCTCTGGAAAAAAGATCTCTAAATGCTCATAGAAGAAACATATCTTCAAGTCTCCAACCTTTTCACTAAAGCAGCCAAACGATTCATGATAAAACAAACAAAGCACTGTAATAAATCCCAGAAAATGTTTGATTGCCATTCCTTCATTCCTGTCTCTAGCAGGCAGTCCATATAGAAGAACAGTTTGTATTTTTCATGGATATTAACCCATGCCTTATTTTTGTTAATTCAAAAACCAGTAACTGATTTTTTAAATATCATCCTTGCTGATCAAAAACTTTAGCAGTGTTTTAAGTTTAGAAACATTATTGGTAACAACTTAGGAGGCAGACAAGACCAATTCTGTGTTTGCTTTCTTTGACAGTAAAAGTAGCAATTTAAAAATCCTTTTAATGTGTTTGGAAATAATCATATACCACCTTCCAGCTGCACTGGCTGAAATGATTAGTGCCTCATTATTATTTTCCTGAGCAGGAGAGCTTCATGACTTTTTCAGTTATTTTCCCATTAGGATTAAAAGAAATTACCTAGAAATTAATTACAGAGCAAACAGATCCATCTCCCACCTGATAGAAAGGCAAAAATTAAACACACTCTCCTGAAACCCAAAAGATAATAGGATTTCCTTAAATGTAATGAACATAGAAAAACCAAGTCATCTAGTCAATCTCGACAATATTAGCTGCACATCTTATATATTTTTGCAATTAGAAAAATACACTTTCTTAAATGTCAATCCAAACCCCTGGAATTCCTGGGGATTATGGCTGCTGCAGGAGCAAGCAAGGCAAAAGTCTTTGATCCTCTAGTTTACAACAGCTCCTTGAATCTCTTCCAGAAATAAACACCTTTGCCAAAGCAGGGGAGCCCTGGGCACAGAAGTCACCCTCCCCTTCACTGAGCACAGGGCATGCTCTGTTGCACAGACCAGTTAATTTGCTGGCTGAGAAGCTTTATCTTGTGCCTTTCTAGTTAAGGTGAGCAAGAGATTAAGAAGTCATTTTATCACATCTGAAAGGTCTAAAGCACTTTGAACTGAAAAAAATAAATCTTGTTTCCTTAAAAATCTCTTAAGGTTTTGGTTGGGGGAATGGTAGGAAAATTCTGGTTTATGTGCTATTTTAAAAAATTAATGTATTTACTAGGTAATTTTTTATTGGAGTTTATTACAGGATGAACTTATGGTTTATTTAAAAGGGTTTTTTTCTTATTGGTTTTAAGTAGCCAATCATATGTGAAATTTTCATGAAGACTTTAAAGTCACTAAGCTTTTACTGAATTAAGAACAAGTAATTTTTTTTTATTGTCATGTTAGACACTTAAAAATCCTACTTTATAAACAAGCTCCACAGGAAAAAAAATAACTAACTCTTGCTAAATTTGCTTCACAGCACTTTCACCAGCCCTGGAAACCCTTACCTTAGGCTGGAGCACAAACCACTCATCACCCTGATTTTCAAAGTTCCAGGAATCGAATGGAATTTCCACTTCCCCGAGGAAGCTGTTGTGTCCGAATCTGTCATAGTGCCAGACAGAAAGCTGTAGGGTCCTGGTTTCCAGCTGTGACTGACTGATGACATACTACCAACAGAAAAGGAGAAAAAGAAACTCTCAGAATTAAGCAGAAGTAATATTTTCCACTGAGCCTTTTATGGCTCTAGCTCAGTTTCACCAAGCCCACAGCAGTTAACAAATGGAGCATGAAAGAGAGGTTTGTTTTCCTTGCAAACAAGATTGATCTAGCCAGAAAGCTCATAATGTTAATGTGAAGTCTTTCTTTCCTGTATGCACCCAGTGATAATTTATGTTACTATCACTATTGTGGCTTTTTTGTTTTGTTTTGGTTTTTTGGTTTTTTTTTTTGGTTTGGTTTTTTTGTATTATTTACTGGGTATTTATCACTATGAAATAAATTATAATGCTTAAAAATATGATCCTGCTAATTCCCTAAAAGTTTATGTAAAAGAAGAAGATCAACATCTAGGTTGATAAAAAGAAGAAACCCCACTGGTTCTTTCATCCCTAAAGAGAGTCTGCTGAACACTGTTTTCCAGAAATCATCCCCTCATTTCCATTTTTTCCTTTGCAGCTTACAAAAAAGTGTTCTGAAAACATGTACAGCAGCATCTGCAAGGCATGCAAGGAGTCTATCAGAAACCATTGTTGGGTTTGAGTGCTAAAAAAACCTCATCTCTAGCTATAAATACATCAAAACTATTAAAAAACTCACATTAGTAGTCTAGCAAATACACAGAAAAATACAAACATCTGGAATTCTGGCTCCTCACACTCTACTTTTAGCAAGAAGCCCATGATTCCCCTGCCATTCACCCTTCTAGTTTTAGCTGAAGACACCCAGATGTCTCATTTTTGCATCAGGAACAATATCTGGATGTGGACAAATACTCTCCAAAAGCAGAAACAGTTGAGTCAGCAGGCTAATTATGTACAGATATATGGACAATGCCTAACCCTAGATGCCAACTGTTCCACTGTGAGAAACCTCACATTCTGCAACAATGGAGTAAAAGTCAAAGAGGGAAGATACATGACAGATTTAAATATTTTTGTTTCCTTTTTATTTTAACAGGATTTTCAGTTGGGATGAACAACCCTTCCTTATCTATGCACATTTCAAGTAACCCCCTTTTGTTACAATCCATGAGAAACCTCTATGTCCTATCTTCACCCAGCAATTATCAGTGCTATATTATTTCATAAATAAAGTCCAATTCTTTATTTTTTTTCCCAGTTCAGGCAGGCCTCAGTTTTACTCTATACTGTTTAAAAATGAGGCTATAAAAAGGCTCTCCCTTGGCAAGCAGCACGGCCAGACCGAGTGTGTGTGCCTGCAAAATGGTTTTGTAGCCAGGCTAAGCCAAGTACACCAGCCAGGGAACATCTCCTTAACTCTCTTACAGGAAACTTATTTAAAATGTAACTGAAATTTAACAAAAAATAATATAAAAAGAAATCAGGGGAAACTAAAAAGAGTTTCTGGTTTCACGGTAGCCTGCTGGATAACTCCTTTCAATTGGTAGGAAAGGGAATCTTCAGGAGCCTTGGGGTCAAGATGCCAGAGAAGCAGTGAAGGGGCAGCAACCCCACCACTCCCACCTGCACCACAGAGCCAGGGAGGTGAACAAGCAGCTTGTGAGGAGCTCAGAAGAGTTCAGCCTCTCCAGTGGGGGTGGGGAAAGGGCAAGGAAGGAGAGAGCTGTGGGCGCTGTGTCCTCAGGCACATCAAGTCCATTGCAACAGAAAATGAACTTCACCACAGGTTTTTAAGAAGACAAATAGTGAAGCAGTTCCTGACATTTTCTTATCAAAGTTAGTTCTGTTTTAGGAATAAGTTACATCTTCCAGAAGAATTCAGATCTTACTGCAAAATGTTATTTTCTCTTCTAAATCAGTTAGATGAGAAGTTCTAATCTAGCTTTATTTTGGCATCAGGCATAAAAAAATCTTTAAGGTGCTTTTAACAGCTCTAAGCTCAGGCTAGATGGGAACATCAACAGTTTTGAAAGAGACCTTTGGAAACTAATAGAATTTTTAACTATAAAATAGTTAATAACTATATTAATCACTATATTTTTAACTATAAAATAGTAATAGGGAGGACCAAACAAAACGAATTCCTTAATGCTGAAAGCCAGAAATTGAAACTCATATGTTTACTAGACGATTTTGCTTAAACGCCTTCCCTTCTGAGGCATTTCTTCCAAGTTCTAATCCCTGCACTGAAACACACATAGAAAACACCTGTGAGCACAAGTGAAGCATTCACCAGAGCCTGAGAGAGAGAGACTGTTCTCACCTTCAGGGTCTCATTAAATTCTGGGTTGGTGCTGTTGCTTTTAATTTTGGTCTTGCGCTTACTTTGGCGGGACTTGTCAGGCAGCAGGTAGGCTTTGACATATCTGCAGAGCAAGGAGCAAAGGATTAGCAAGGAATAGAAAACAACCAGTTTGAGCAAAGACCTGACATTGCTGTGTCAGCAACACACAAGAGGAAATTAATTTTTGCAGAATAAAGAGCGTAAACATGTAACAGAGAATATGCAAAACGTATGAGAGGTATGGCCCTTGCCTACAGTCATAGTGGTGTAAATCAGAAAAGATCGGAATAACAAATGGCAGAGCTAAATTAATTTACTTATCCTCAGAAAGGCAGCAAGCTGCATTATGGCTTGTTTGCTAACAATTTCCCTTTTGCCATACATGATTACCAACTGGTCACATATGATAAAATATACACTAAAAATACAAGAGAATTAAAATATTCATCATTTATATACCACAGATTAATCATGATTAGAGACACTAATTATTACTAATTATTACTTTCTAATGAGAGAGTTTACATGTTATACTGAAAACTATGATGAGAAACTCAGACAGAAAACATGATACTCGCGAAGTGAGTATATGGGCCCATAAAAACAAAGTTATTTCCATTAATCCTTGCCTCCAGAACACCTCTCCTCTCATATACTTCAGTTTTAATTACAGAAGTAAAAGAAATTCGATGCTGTCTCCCTATTCCTTCTTTTTTCCTTTTAGTATCAAACAGGTTGGTAATTTAAGTAATCTTATTGTTTCCCCAGAACAGACACATATTGCTCTAAGAAGTGCACAGGAAATGCCCTTCTCACAGGAAACCTGTTGTCTGGGTTTTTGCTGTTCTCCTCTGTCACTTTAAGGAGTTTTGTAAAGTCTTATTTTTAGCCTTCTGTGTTTACATTTTCTAATGGAGTCAATTTTATATAAATAACCTTCTTGTTATTGTAAAATCTAGCAATGTTTACATTCTTTTCATAAGGAGGAGACTGTTGATGGACTGTTGAGTTGCCCAGTGTGGTTGAGGAGGAAGATTTTCTTCCTCCAATCCATGGTCACTGCTGGAATTCGATTAATGTTGAATCTGTAAAAAAACCCTCCTCTTTTGCTGCCTCAGACACCGCATCGTGCATGTGTGTGAATTCTCTGTGTTGTGTGCAACAGGAACCCAAACCATCACCAAAAAATGCTGCTTGCACCAACTGGATCCTGTGAATTCCCAGGCTCGAATCCCAACCCCTGGTTACAGTCAGGGTGGGATGTGGTGGGAGACACCCCTGGCAGAGCTCAAGGAAATTCTCCTCTGTGCTTACGGATCTGTCCTTTGCTTCCTCTCATCTGCAATGGCCAGGTTCCTGCAGCTCCTCACCAGGATGTTGAGGGCACCTGTTTTGTAGACGTAGTTGATGCTGAGGAGGATTTCCCCGCTGACCTTCACGCTGCCATAGTCGCCAGTTTCACTGTACACGCTCGTCATGCTGTTAATGCTGGTCTGCAGGGGAACAGGAGGAGGGCTCAGAGGCTGAAACACATCACTCTTTTCCAAAATCTGCTTGCCTTTTTTTTTTATTTATTTATTTTTATAAAGCTACAGCCTTGCAATATTGTCATACTTTTAGGACTTGCTATGGAAACTGACACATCACAGAATGGAATTGCCATGGTTGGATGTAGAGGGAAAAAGAACTGTAGCTCATAGTAGTTTAAATGTCTAGACAGATGTGTTTTTTCATGCAAGACTCAAACATATTTATAAACATGACTAAATCTAAATTACCACCTTTTAATTAATGTATGAACTGAAGAGCAGACAGGCTACATAAATTGTAAACTCATGTAAGTTCCAAGCAGGAAAAAAAAATCACTTCTCTGGCTCAGCTGGTCACCTCGTTTTTACTGAGTCTCATAAGACAACTGCTGACAGAGCCCTTAGGAAAACTTACAAGGATGCTTCCCATAACAGAGATAGTATAAAACCATATTTATTTAAATTGGCACCTGTCTCTCATTAACAATTCTAAAAGAAGGAGCAAGACTGAACCCCCACCCCATTGCTGCAAATTTTGTCAAGTCAAAACATTTTATCAGTAATATCATCAATACAATAATTTTCTCCATGACAGCATAATATATCATCCCTCAGTCCTTCTTCCTCACACTCACAAAATGCAGAGTATTGTTAGAAAGATTCCCCCTTCCAAAAGTTTGCAATTACGAAAGAACTGAATATTTTTCAAAGAAAACTGGAGAAATATGCACACTGCCAGAACCAAAAGCATTTGAGAAATCTGGTGTGCATTTCCTTTTGTGTCATTGAATAAGATTGCTCCAAAACATACATAACCACCTAAATTCTGACACACAGAGCCTTGCAAGACACACAGATACAGTCTTCAACAAAGAGGGAGAAAGGAGAGAGAAACATTAAAAGTAAGCTAGAGCAGAGGATTCAGGAGAACTCACAGTATCACCATCTGCTTCAGGAACATTTAAATATGTCCATTTTCTGTCAGAGCCTTCTGGGGAGTTCTTTAAAGAAGGTAGTGCAAAAGATCAAGAGAAAAGAGCATTAGACTGCTGCAATAAGAAAGAACAAGTGCAGTGAGAAATCTTTATCTATATAGAAAGGTAAAGGAAGCTTGTATTGCAAAGCCTTAGTGAGAAAGAAAAGAGAAGGAAGAAAGAGAAGGAAGGAAGGAAGGAAGGAAGGAAGGAAGGAAGGAAGGAAGGAAGGAAGGAAGGAAGGAAGGAAGGAAGGAAGGAAGGAAGGAAGGAAGGAAGGAAGGAAGGAAGGAAGGAAGGAAGGAAGGAAGGAAGGAAGGAAGGAAGGAAGGAAGGAAGGAAGGAAGGAAGGAAGGAAGGAAGGAAGGAAGGAAGGAAGGAAGGAAGGAAGGAAGGAAGGAAGGAAGGAAGGAAGGAAGGAAGGAAGGAAGGAAGGAAGGAAGGAAGGAGAGAAAGAGAGAGAAAGAGAGAGAAAGAGAGAGAAAGAGAGAGAAAGAGAGAGAAAGAGAGAGAAAGAGACACAGAAAGAAAGATAAGAAAGAAAGAAGTATCACCAAATCAGAGAAATGCTGTTTTCCATACACTTAAAGTATTGAAGGATACATGGTTCAAAGTAATTACATAGAAATGAGCTAACCTATGTATCAAAATAAACAAGCTATATTTTAGAACAGTAGCTCAGCAGGTTTGGGTTCATATTGGATTACATTTGGATCTTTCTCATTTACATGTCCATGTGCATGTCAATCCTCCCTGAAGCCAGTCAAAAGCTAACCATTCCTCTATTTGCAGCATCAGTGCCTTTGTAAAAAAGGGCAGTTTCTCTGTGGAGTTCATCAGAATATGGCAATTGCACTAAAGTGCAATTTCTCTGGGAAAAAAAAATACAGTAATTCATTATTGGGGGTCATATTTTCCCTCCTCTGCTTGCTAGATACAGCAGGATCTCACCAACTGTGTCTTGATCCATCTCCTTCCTTGCCAGCTGCAGGGAAGAGCACAGATCAGGGAAAGGGAAAGAAAGAATTGGTTTGTGACAAAAACCATCTCTCCAAGAACCTTGCCCAAGGGCCTTGCAGCACAGAAGTCTCAAGGGATAAACAGTTCTGTGTCAATGTAGTAAACAACAACAGACAGGAAAAAGTGTTCTTTATATGAGCAATTATTACCCATAAATTTAATTTTATACCCCATGCAGGAAAAATAAATGGCAAAAAAAGTGGTTTTGATGTATTTCTGCTGGCTGGCTTTATCCTTAATTAAGAAAAAACAAAAAAGAAAGAAAGAAAGAAAAATGCTTGTTCTTTTAATCCTTTTTATAATTGTCTGAAATTCCATTAACTGGACTGGTTAAAATTACTGGAGAATTATCAACACATACCAACCAATGTGAGGTATTTTGTCCAGTTTCTAACATGCCTTGAGCTAAATTCCAGTCTTTACCATTTATACATTTCCACCTTTAAAATACATGAAAATATCCTTTTACACTGTTAGGGAACTTAACCAGTTCAGTATGTGCTAAAAAATGCCTAAATTATCCCTGCAAGGATTTGTATGCCCACTTCAGGAAAAAAACCCCCAAGGTTATAGCAATACAAGGAGGTGGATGAGTTGTTTTCTACTCCAAACACTTCTCTCTCTAGTCTAAATACTTTTTTTCCTCAATCTTTATGTAAGCAGACAGCAAGGGATAAATGGCTGGGGGAAAAAAAATCCATGACGGAAGGTTCAAAACAAAGAGATGACCCTTGAATTTATGCAAACTCAATTTCTGAATTGCTTGCAAACCACAAAGAAAATTATACAAATTTAGTAGAACTTGATATACTTCACTTTTTGCTCCCCACACCCAGACTCTGTTCTGTAGCATTTACACTGGACATTGCACACACTAAATGTAAAATCCCAAAGAAAAATACTCATATTCTGTTTAGGAAGTAGCAAACAATGTATGAAGGATGCAGATTCAAGTGTCTTTTATCCTTTGTGATATTTTTTCTTTTCCTCAAATATGCATTGTAAGACCAGCCATATTTACTGAGAGGAGAGAGATACAGTTATGAGTCTACTGTTCATTAATAACATCATTCCAATGTGACTTAATATTTAACTGTCATTTGACAGCACAGGATAAAAAACATACTGTGCAAGAAGGCTCAAAGGCTTAAAACAATCAAAGTGAAGGTAAAAATACGATGGGGAAATGTTAGCAACACATTTAAGGTGAATAAAAAAATGAACCTGTAAAATTGCCCTGCTCTTGAAGGAAGAGGCAGCTGGCCATCCACAACTTTGCCATTAACATTGCATGCAGTGACATTAAAAATCATGTCATGGTGAATAAGGAGAAATGGGAGCATTGATATGTCAGACTATCTCAAACCTAAGCACTGGAAAAGCTGCACTTTGCTTAAGAGAAAGGTCAGAGGGAAATCTACAGCAAAGGACAAAACCCAACACAGGGACAGAACGCTGCCTGAAGCACAGAGGGAAGGATCTCTAATGCAGTTCCTTAATTTGTTGCCTAACAGAGGCCCTGCAACCTGTCTATCAATATTCAGAGGAAATGAGAATTATTCTGTCTATAAAATCCCTAGGAGAAGCAAGGATTGCAGGCTGTGAGTCACTGCCAGCCTAGGCTAAGCTGGTGTAATTAGCCCAGTGCCCACAGGCTACAGGTGCTCAAGTCTGACCTGGTGAGAGAGATGCACTCTCCACTGTGTCTACAAAAATCAGAGGGAAAGAGGGTCTGACAGGGCCAGATCTAAGACATCCAAATGCTCTGTGATGTTAACATTCTCAGCCCTTTCTCCTCCCCATGTAAGCCAAGCTTAAGTTCAGCCAACTCCATTTCTTTGGGTTCAAGAATCAATGGGGAGTCCCTTGGCCTTGCTGGCACAGAGACTGATGGGGGTGCAATCTGGAAAGGACAGTTCTTTGGTTGTTTTTGTGGACCTCATTTTCTCCTCCCTTTCAGCACTCAGACTGATCTGTCCTCATCCCCTTCAGCACTCACACACTACATAGAGTTGCAGCTTTGTGCAGTCCAGAGCTATTCTTAGACACAAGCCATAAAGAAGAGTAGCCAGAGAGGACTCTCTGAAGATATTATCAGTTGCCCACTGATCCCAAAAATGAGGTACACAGTGGATAGTAATAAACTAGACTGTTAAAGGCTGCTTCTATTATCTATTTTCTTTCCCAGTGAATAACAGACTGGCATAATGAACAGCAGAAGGCTTCTTAGCTTCTTGTACCAATTTTGTTGCTACCATCAGGTGCAGCTATCCCTTTATTGTCACCAACCTAATCCCCAAGCATCTCTCTCCTGCAGTAAAGGGAAATACTTTCCAGATGTGGGGGGCATAGCAGTCACGCCATGAGGAATGAGAGAAGCTGAGTTGGGGGATGGACAATGATCCCATGGAAGTGGGATGTATGCAAACACACAGACAAATGTTTGTGTCCCAAGAACCTAAAAAATCAGGAAGTGGTTTGAGAAGGAAAATCCACTCCCCCACAGCCTTGTTCTCTTTGTTTCAGTTTAATTAAGACCAAGTGCTCCTCTGCAAAGCTGAGCAGTCACACACTGTAAACACCTCTGGTTTGCCTTCTCCACATGTAAGCTTGATAATAACCTGAGCATACGAGGAAGTCTGCTAATGAGTATGCAAAATAGTTTTCTCCTTCCATGCCCTGCAGAGAACAGCCTTTTAGCTTTGAACAGCATTAATAATATAATGGAAAGTCTATCTGAATGCTATAAGATGTTTCTCTAGTGTAGAATGGAAGATGAATGTGGTGATATGAAATAAATTCATTTCTGGAGGAAACATGGTCTTTTGTGAAAGGACAATGCATGTTTTCTGCTCAAGATCTTACTGTTGATAATCCACTTGTCATATGCTCATGTTTTCTTGGATAACAAGAGGCCACTATGTCATCAATATCTTCTTCTGCTTCATCCAGATAGCCCTAAATGACAAACAGGCATTTTAGTTGTCGTGTTCTGCACTGCTTTTGGTCTGTCACTCAGTTTTGTTTCACAAGTTTTTCACTTTAGGAAGATAGTGCTGGATGCATTCAATTTCTCTTCCGTAGAGGAATTTTGATTCACACTTTTCACATCCCTGCACAGACACAGAGCATAAGGGGAAGAGACAACTCTAGTTTCAGGATTCAGTTGTTTAAGAACTGAAAGTCTTCACACATACACTTCATGTCTCATTATATCAAGCCAGTTGATAAGCATTTTGAATAATAATTAAATTTCTCTATTGTATTAATAATAAAAAGGTGGAGAATCAGTAATTGCACAGGTTCATATAGGAGCTTGAGTTTTAATAAGCAAGACTGAAGTTTGGCAACTTCACCTATACACAGAAAAAAAATATTTCATTGTTTAAACACAGGAATAAAGCAAAATCTAAACCAAATCTTTAGATATGATTGATGGTCCTAATGGGACTCTTAACTTCTGCTTAAAATAATATGAAAAAAATGCCAGCAGACAATTATAATCCTATTAGGCACACCTTGAAAATCTCAGCGTTTCCATAAGCCTTATGTCAGGTATATTTTGAAAGACTTTGCTTTTAATTTTAAAGGAAGTCAGATTTTCAACTCCCTTATATTTGCTTTGCAGCTATAAAAACCTCACCTTTTGACCTACCTCATTCTCTATTGCTTTGTTGCTCTCACTCTTTGAAACTAAACGGAGAAACACTGTATTATTAAATTCAGGAGTCTCAAAGACTTCTGTGCTGATCAGCAAAAACAGAGCAGAAGTGCTGCTGGAAAGTTGAATTCACAGTTTACATAAAAAAATTTGCAGCACATTTGCCATACTTTACATAAAACTGGCTGTTACATCTCTTCTCCTTTGCTCCAGTGACTGAACTGATACGAAACCACCTAAAAGTGATTTTCTATTACTGCTTTCCAATTGTTACTGCATATGTAATATTGAGCAGAGGGAAATCAGAACAAGCTATCACCAAAATTTACATACTGAAGAAAACACTTAATTTCATGTTCTTACCATGAGCTTGCTCTGCTGCTCTCCTATCTTTCTAATCTGTTGAAAGCACTGTTAGCACCCCACAGAAAGAAAAAAGGAAGTAATAGATACCTTATACTAAATGAAAGGAAAAATCCTTGGAGACCTAGGCACAACAGAGCAAACTATTTCAGGGAGACAGAAAGCTCAATCATTCAAAAGTAAAACCTCCCAAAAACCTAAAATAAGACAAACACCAAACCAAGCCAAACCAAACAAACAAACAAAAAAAAAACAAAAAAAAAAAAACAACAACAACAACAACAACAAAAAAAAAACCCAAACAAAAACAAGCCAAACCAAACAAACAAAACCCCCCAAAAATAAAAACCCAAACCAACAACAACAACAAAAATAAACAACCACAAAACCCAAAATAAAACAAAAAAACCCCACTCCACCTGTAATTTCTACTCCCCTCGTTGAGATCAGATGTCAGGTGATGTAGTCTAGTTTTAAATTTGGAACAAGAATACAGTTTTCTTACTTGCCCATGGAACAGGAAGAAGCAATTCTATACATGAAAAACTCTTTTCTTTACCCTGCTGTATGCCTACCAGTGAACTTGAAAATAAGTAATGCTACATTTTTACTGCAAAATAATTAAACACAGGGGGAGATAAAGGCAACATCTTCAGATTGGGGTGTTTCAGGTCTAGACACTCAAATACTAACATTGCTTCATGGAGTCCTAACAACTGCTGAATACCAATTTTTGTCTGCAAGCAGGAATCTAAAACTTTTAAAAAAGGTTAATATTTAACTTACACTCTTAATTTATTTTGCACCACAACGATTATATTTCTCAAGAGGTGCTACTGAATTGCAACTATGTAATTGGTTGGGGTTATTAGCTTATTAAAGTTAGAGCTAGTAGGATAACAATCTCATGGTCTCCAGTGGGGGCTATAAAACGCACACCATCCAATTACTCCTGAAAAAGCAGCTGAGCATGTAATGAACACTGCTTGGTCAGGAATTCAACACACATCTCTCTAGAAAAAGTGATCACACTTGAGCACAACACTGGATTTAGCTGGTTCCCCGTGCTCCTTGATAAATCTGTACCACACCATGTGGGTTTTGGGGCTTGTCCCTTTTCATTATCAAAAGCAACACTAAGTTAAGAGAAGCAAAATATCCATTCCATTTTCCAGCTGATTTCTCTGTATGGGGAATGGGTTTGTTTCCCTGATAAAGGTGGGAGCAAAGTAGCTAAAAGCCTTTTCCCATCCTTTCAGCTGATAAATTCCAGCAATCTGCATATCCTATTGACGTGTGGCATCTCCCAGAGCAGCTCCCATCACTTAGGAATAAGAGGCTGAAGGACCTCAGCTAGAAGAAAAGGAGGTAAAACTCCAGCTTTTCTCAGGCTGCAGGAGCTGTTGTTACCATCATCAGACACCTTTCTTTTTGTCTCATACATGCAAGCAACAAATGAACTGAATTCCAGCAGGAATACAGCTTTTATCTCAAACCACTGCATCCATAATGAATATGGGACAAGACTCTGAAGGACTCCTGTGAGACAAACTACCCTAAATGAATACAGTAACACAAAAGCTGATAAATGCAATCAGTTCATTTCATAAGGCAGAGAAATTGAGGTTATGGGTAAAATCAGAGATCTGTGACTCCTGTTATGAATGAATTTTAAAGGGGAGTTAGCACCAGACTCCAGAGCAGCTAAATCAAGGTTATGCCACAAGAGAGGCCTCCTGTGCTAGCAAAGCAGCTACAGAGCTGCACAGATGCAATCTGACATTTCATTCAGAATCAGCAAGAAAGAAATACAAATCAAAATCTCTGATTAAGAAGACAAAATTCAAAGAACAGAAAACCTCTCTGGATTTTTCATCTCTGGCAGCTGCCTCAGGAAAGTATCTAAGTTGTAACTATCAGAGCAGAGAAAAGATATAAAGAAATATAAAGTCTGCAATTTTTATTTTGTGCTTTTTTTGCATTATTTTCTAACTTCTTAATAAAGAATGCATCCTTTCTCTTTATTACAATTTTAAAATGAACCACTTTTTTTTTTAACTTTTTCTTCCACCAACACTTGACACACAGGAAAGTCTTTTGTTAATTCCTCAAAGATAAACCCAAAGCAATGCTGCCAGGCACATTCTCTGACTGCCACTAATCCAAGAAAAATGGAAATCCCAACACATGGTTTTCCACCAAGGTTCAAATTTCAACACTACAGGAAGGGGAAATATCTGCCATGGCCAATCCTCTTCTGGAAAGAACAATGGAAGGGCAGGACTATGATGACAGGCACAATGCATAAGCTACAAGAACACATTTGGAAACTTTAGAATAAACTGTGATTAGATAAAGAATTATTTAAATAACTTTTTCCCCCCTCATGCATATTTAATAAGCTTGGATGTTCTTTTATAGCACTGATGCACATCTGCAAATTGCCTATCTTGGGTATGTGCATAAGAGGAGATGGAAGTTGTGAATCACTTCAGGAAAAGCAATCCACAGAATATACAAAAAAAGGCATGGACATGTATGGAAGAGTCAACAGAAGGATGAGGTAAGCAACATTGCCAGAACAGAAAGTTGGGTCTTCCTGCTAAAAATACAGATAAGTGGAAAACCAAACCAAACAAAGTTTAAAGGTTTTAAACTATGAAGTTTCTCAGCATCAAAATTAAAACTTATGAAACTATGAATTAAGAGAATTTTGGAGCATGTGCAATTTAGTGCCTGGAATTTATTTTCAGGCTAGGTTTCTTTCATCTATGAACTCAAACATCCAGCAAATTAAAAACAAACTGGAACCATGACTATTCATTGAAATCACTCTATAGCAAACATACCCAGAAGATGACACTGTTAAAAAACTCATTAAATATCCCTGAAAGAATGTTCTGCCTCACCCACATTTTATATGGATACACATCCAGTCCTGATTTCATTGGTCCAAACAAACAGAATTTCCACCAGAGGAACATTTACATATTTATAACTCACCAGTTCCTGATCTAAGGCACTAGGTACAGATTTGCTTCTTGTGCTCAGGGTGTCCTCATTTCCTTCAGAGAAAGATTCACTCAAATCTATCTCAGATCGGCTACGGTCTGGGAAACAAAAACAATTTAAATGTTTGCTATAGCTTGTACAGAAATATTCCATTTCATCTTCCATACAAGTATGGAATGTTTTTGTTTTTTAACAAAAACAAAACAGTACTTTAGTTATCTGTCAAAAACTATGGCAACTGAACATCACTATGATAAATGGAGAAATATGCTTTCTGATGCTGCTCAGCCTTCTGGGCAATAATTTTACCCCTGTACTATTTATTTATCTACTGGGATTGTCTTCTGTGGATGATACCATAAATCATCAAGATTCTGACTTTCTCTGGTAGGCCTGACAGCCTGGAATGTTGCAAAACTCACTGCCCAAGTATTCACAGTGATTGTCACATCTACCACCATCAAAATCTCCCCAGCATCTGCATCAGAATCAAGCATCTGGGGGTACAGAAAGATGTAGAAAGTACTTCTGTTATTAACAGTGTTCCTGGTGCAGAAATTAGGAGGAAATAAATAGTCTCAAAAGCAGTTTCTCCCAATCCTACAGGTCTCCCATCCACTCTATTGCATAAGACATAGAAAATCTTTCTCTAAGGCCTCTTAGTCCTCCCCATATAATTCCTTTGTGTGACTGTTTCAATATATTTAGAAAGAAAAGAGGGGGAGGAGAGTACTTTTAGATCCTGCACTTAGGAATCTGAAAGGTTTTTAACTGTTCACCTTCTGCCTGGTCTACAGCTGATGTGGCAGGGAAGGTCACTCTCCTGAGTTTAATGTCCTTTGTGATCTGCCCAGGAGACAATGCAGAGCCTGAGGCCAGTTCCCAAGTTGCCTACAGTTTTGCTCAGCATCCATCTGCTTTGGTAACACGAGGTCAGCTCTTATCTACCAGGAAAGCCTTTATTTTGTGTCTTGGGTTATGGAGCCAAGGATGTGTATTCTATTTCATCTGTTGAAAGCAGCTGGGGAGATGTTCTTCTTTCTCTCTTGTAACTCTGGGGGGAGGGGGGTTGGTGCCTTCTGATAATGGGCCAGCTGTTAAAACCAGGTGGGGCAGTGTTCCTTATCTCTTTCACCACCATCCTCCCTCCAGGGTGATATTTTCTGCTAATGGGCCATTAAGGCTCACTAAAGGCATGACATATTCCATTGAAAGATGCTCCACCCGATGGGAGGAGCCAACCATTCCTACCTGGATAAAAACTGAGACACAGGAGCACAAGTTATCTGGTTCCACTGGATTTCTGGAGGAAGATTGGACTCTTCTCACCATCACTGGACCCTTCTCTCTCAGAATCATCTCTGCTCCAGCGGAACCACGTCTGCCGCTCCAGGAGGACTTACTTTTGGACTGCTTCAAACACCCTGACCAACAGGGTGTTAGGTTGTATTATTCCATTTATTTTATTTTACCTTTTTTTCCTCTCTTCCCCTATTAAATTGTATCTCTGACTGAGAGTCTCACTGGTTTTGCTTTCAAACCAGCACATTTCGTAAGGTAGCAGGAACAGGAGAATTTTTACTTCCTAACTAAGTAGCCATCTGTAACACCTCTGCCTGGAGCTGCACTGAGCAATATTCTCAAGGAAACTCTGATGCTTTCAAGCTGCAATGTCTGAGGTAAGGAACATTCTCTCCTTGGATTAGCTCTGTGGAATACACCACTAGGCTAAATCCAGCTACAAAAAAGTGACTCCTGCTGTGCTCCAGAGAGAAGCCTGTAAACCCAAACCCACTCCATCAGCCCTGCAGGAGGCCAACTGAGTGCCTGGGGGAAGCAGAAGAGTGCAGGATGCTCCTGCCTCCCATTTCAGAGAGGAAAAAGAGGATCTCCATCCACTACTGCAAAGTGGCTGTGAGAGCACCTCCCTTTCTACCTACCAGCCTCCAGTGAAATGAGGTAAATTACAGATGGATTGACTGGTTCAGAGCATCATATGTGAAAATGAATAAACCACTGCAAGACGTCCGTGAGGGGCTTGTTCTCTGACCACTCATTGTTTCCCAAATTTTCTTTTGGTCAAAGTAGGTGTGAAATGTAGTGGCAGCAGCAGAGTGATATTATGTACAGGTAGTATTTCATACAGGTGGGTACACAGAGAATGATTGAACAACGTGCAGCTGTGAATGAAATCTTGCAACAACTCTGAGAGCACAAGATTTACCTAACAATAGCATTGTACCAATGTTTCTGAGGCAATGATTACCATTTTTTAATGTAAAACTTGTGAAGGGGTATGAACTTGATTAGTAAAAGGGAATTGTTATCAGAATGAACAAATTTACGAAACTTACAGTTGGTCTTTCAACATGTTGTAAGAACAAAAGGAACAGAGTCACAAGAATGGGCATAATCCTCTGATAATAAAGGCTGTCAGAAAGAAGAAAAAAACTTAATACTTGCCTGATGACAAAGATACCCTAGAAACTGCAATGGAAGGTGTTCCAGATGGCTTCCTGCAGTGCTTCTTCACTAAATCCTCAGGTACACTTTCACTTGCTGGAATAATCATGCTGTTTTCCAAGCCAGTGTCCTGCCCAAGAGGAAAAATGCACATGCCATAAATACAAACCCCAGGTTTATTCACTATTAGTTTATAAAAGCATAATTTCTATTTGATTCCAGAACTCCAAAGCTCCTTTAACATTACTGAATATATTTAGATTCCAGTCTAATCTGCTTTGCTTAGCACTGATGATGTATAAAATTTGCACAAAGATGCAGTTCTTGCTTACATTCTGAGTTTGCAGCTGAAGAACCAGAGTAAAGTATCAGGAAAAAGAAACACTCAAATCTCTAGAAGCTCACTCAGCTCAGAAATCAGAAAAAAAAATAAAGAAGCAACAAAACCTATGCTTTTTGTACTAGCATAATGATTTCAGCCAGGGCAAAACCAAATGCACTTAAAGTTATTAAATTATGCCAGTACAACCCCTTAAATAAAGCCAATATCCTTGATACTATTATGACCTTTTGCCTGCCTGTAAAAAAAAAGCTAATAACATAACTCCATCTAAATTAAATGGATTTTTCAATCAAATCTAATGCACTGGAAACCAAGTCAGTCTATGTGCAGACAAGAATATAAATACAACAACTATTCATTTATTTACAGCTCCCAAAACTGCTCTTCATATACAGCAACTTATTTTTTTTATTAGGACAGACAACATATTAGACCAAGTATCTGGAAGTTGGAAAGAAAATCGATGCATTCAATGGGGCTCTGATCTAAATACTCATCTATCTTTTTTCCAAACATTAATGATAAATACCTCCCAAGAGGCCTAGCAGCACGTGAGAGGAATTGTTCTGATAGCGTGTTTATCACACATTTTGTGTTAGGGAATAATTTAGGCAGAGCCCAGTGTCCAAATCCAGAAAAATAACTAAAGTCAGTATGGCCTGATTTTCTGCAAGTGCTGGACTTGCAAAGCTTCCCTTAGGAGTCATTGGGAAAATGCTAGATTGTGTGTGCTTTAAAGTGCAACAAGGATTGTGCATCCTTATTTCACAGCATCTACTCAAGGCTCCAAAGTGCCAAAAAAAAAAAAAAAAAAAAAAAAGCTTATTCCCATCCCTTGTGCCTCCCAGCTCAGAATCTGTAACTCATTATCTAATGCTGGACATCCACAGCAATTTTTAGACAAAAGAAGAAACACCTGCCAAGCCCAAAACCCCATCACTGATAAGAGCACGACAAGCCGTGCTCTAGCAGAGATCTCCACAGGCCCCAGCAGAAGGGAGGGAGGGATCAGATTTTCCTTGCCAGGCTCATCCTTGCAGTGCTACAAACAGAGCCTTGGGGAGGGCAGATCCCAGCCCAGCCCTGGTGCAGTGCCCTGCTCCTGGAGTCAGCGCTGATACATGGAAAAACTCTAAAACTCAGAGACAGAGTTTTAAAGTGGGTGTTGTAAATGCATATTTTGGAGTTGGCTTTTCGCAAATACTGAGATAAATGCTATACATATAATGTAAGAAGTTTGTACTGTATTTCCTTTTTATTTGTGCAATTTAAAAATATGATGAAGTATATTCTTTAATTGTAACATAGTAGACTGGGTTGTTTTTTTTTTGTAGCATCTAAAACCGACCAGAGGGTGGGAGATGCCTCCCACATTCCTGCGTGAAGATTTCTGATAAAGAACAATTGAACCTTTAATGGCCAAGAAGGATTTATGAGACCTGACCAGACCAAAAGGAGCCCTGCACAGATAAAGAAACTGCATACTTGGGGGATTCTTGAAACTTACAAAAAAAACCATACCCGAAATGAATGCTTGAATTATGCATTAGCTTCTGATTGAATATGTAACACAGGGATCCTTAAAAACCAAAGATCTGAAATGGGCAGTGCGTTAGTTCGCACCTTCGACCGAGAAGCTTTGTTCTTCTGTCTCCCAATTGTCTATTTTTATTTTGTTTTTATTAAACTTATAAATTTCTATAAAAAGTGAACATTGTTTTTCACATAGGTATGTAGTTCATTCAGCGCCGGGCGCGATGCGGGACAGCTCCCAAAGGCATGCACAGCCCATTGCTCACCCATGTTTTCTTTTAACCCCTAGAATGTTACATATGCATCAAGTTTTACAATGCACTTATGCATATCTATTTTTTGGCTCTCTCTCTCTGCTTTGTATGCTAATCATCTTATCAGTCCTTTGTGCCTGCGTAGTTGTTTCTGGTTGTTGTCTTGGGGGTCTCAGGGATGAAGAAAATAGTCTTCCTCTTGAGATGAACTTTTGACTTCGCTGCCTTGTGCATGATCTTCTATGATCACGGTCTATCATGACTATGATCATGGTCTATCATGACTATGATCTTCTGGTCATAGTCCAAGCTATGAGATTAGTCTTATCTGGTTTTGGGGCTTGAGGAGCCTTGTTATCTCAGTGTCTCTGGTAGTTTTGTACTCTTGTCCCCTGTTTTGGTAAACATCTTTCTCTTTGTTAGACACCCTTGCATCCTTCCTTATTGGTCTCGCACATAGTTCTGTCTCTTCCCTTCCTTAGGCAACTACTACAGCACAAAGAGCATCAACTATTAAGCAATACTCACTATCTGAATGCTTATTCCTAATAAATATTTTCTAATTCCTATGATCAATATCTTCTAGTTTCCAACCTCACGTTTCAGCGCCACCCTTACCCCGCTGCAGTCGGCGGTCATGCTGCGGGTGCTGAGCGCTGGGGAGCGCGGCTGGGAAGCCTTGGCAGCGCTGCCTCTGCCCCTTGCATGTCCTGCAGCAGCCCCTGCACTGCTGCTGGCCAGGGAAAGCGTGCTCCCTCTGCAGTGGAGACAGGAGGAGGGAAGGGTTACTGCTCTGAGAGAACCAGGGCGGCTCCTTCAGCAAACCACTGCAAGAAAAGTACTGTGCGAATTTATGGAGAATAACAGAGCCCTGGTGGGCTGGGGGATCACCTGGAAAGAAAAAAACACAGGCAAAGGTGAATCACAATTGCTTTACCCATACAGGTCACACAGGTATTGTCAGAGCGTCCATCAGAACTGCAGATGGCCCAAGTGGGCAGCTCTTGTCCAGGCTGTGTTTGTCCCTGTTCAATCCACATTCACATCCAGCACTGGGAGGGACAACTCCAACCATTCCTACCAGGCTATTCCATTGGTGTAAAAGGAAACAACAGTAACATGAAACTTCTAGACACTTCTACAGCCAATTTAGTGCCAGCACTATCTCCAGAAACTCTAAAATCCTTGTGTATCTGTCTCCATCTATCCATCTATCCATCTATCTATCTCCCGAAAAACACTAACTTGTTCACTGTCCTGTTTATGTTGTAGCTATGACTCTAGACCCATACCCATTTCAACCAATGTAGAAATCTAAGAAGATTGGACAGGTCTTCTTGGAGGCTTCACTTTAGTAAATCATCTGTGATCAGCACACCAGACTCCAGCTGCTGTCTGACATCACAACAGGTGAAAATTTTTCCATGGAACATTTTCTCTTAGAAAATAATGGTAAACCCATGTGAACATTGAGAGTTAGAAAGGGTAATCTGTTGGACTGTTCTCAACCTTTTTAAACAATGAAAATTATTTAAAAATGTGTCCTTAGTTCCTTTTTCAGTCTACTATTAGGAAGAGATTTGACACATTTTATGCATGTTAAGTAGACAAGACAAAAATGGTGTTGTGACTTTGCCAGGCTTCTCCTGGTAGTAGACAAGACCTGAGTGCAGTGGGGTGGAGTGCCTGTGCAAACCAGCCTGAAATTCCCACACTATTACTCCTAGAAGTATCCTGACCTGATGCAGCCTCCAGTTCATTCAGCAGCAAAAACATTTACAGCATTCAGCAGTAAACATTTTTGCTGGAGTAGGAATAAACCAGTAGAAGAGGTGAATTCATGGCCTGGATTTCCCTGTTCCCAGCTCAATACATCTCCTCTCAAACAGAAATGTTTAAAAAGAGTAAGAATTCTCTCTTGGTTTCCCTGCTGGTAGGTGAAACACTACCAATTTTGGCAATGTTGCTTTGGACTTTGGCACAGGACACCAATTTCACCAGGTGAGAATGAGATGACAAGTAGAGTAAAAAGTTGTCAGAATCACTCAATACCCCTAATTTAACAAGTCTTGCACTCTGGCTCTGGGAAACAGCTAGAAAATGATGATTTATGTGAAAGTGAAGCAAGGCAATCAAACATAAAAGCTGTCTTTATAGACTACTTCTCCCCTAAATCTGTACAGAGAGTTTATCGGGTGCTGAATTCCACCACCTAAACAAAATTATTTTGCTTCATTTATGGTTAACTGAATGAAAACTTTCTTCTAGTTTGGCACACAAAAAGAGCTGGACAGACCTCCACAAGCATCCCTTTGTCCTTACCCTGGTAAACTCACAGAGAAAGCTGCTAACATTGCAAAACCTCAGTATTAAGCAGCATAGACACCAGATTCCTGAGGTTTTTTTCTCTCTTAGATCCTTCACTCATCTCTACTCTCTACTCTATTCAATGAAGATGCAGAAAACCAGTAAAAATTCTGCTGCTGGTCTCATAGAAGCCAGGTATGAGTCTGGTGAGATATAGAAGGCCCAATAAGCTTAGTGAAAAATAATAGTGAACTGGATGGATTAAAGAAAACAACTAGCTTGAAAGCTGGATTGGCTGGTAGGTGCTGCAGCACCCAGTGGAAAAGAAAAATCAAATTATCAACTGTCAAGAAGATTGCCACCATCAGCTTTAGGCATATTGCAGAACATCTAGAAATTGGGATTTGAATTGTAGGTAACAAAGAGAAGCAAGTCCTTGCTTGAACAAGAGGGTTTATCTATGTGCATACTAAACTCCATGATGTTCCTTTTACCTGTTATCCTCTGCTCCTGCATATTTTTTTGGAGTCTCCCAGAAATACTAGCTTAGAGACAGGAACTTACTGCAAATTGTTATTATTTTTTTCAATCCAGATTGTGAAAATTCTAGGTGTGTGCACCTGAGCAAAGAATGTGTGTCTATATCCAGTGCAGGGTATCCACCTGAAAAAGGGAAAAGTGAGCTGTTTTTTGGCTTCATTTTGAAGGTAGGACAGGACAGGAATGTTGCTCTTGGAATTTGTAATGCCATCAGAGGCACTAGCAGAGCTCTCTTAAGCCCAGAAGAATGATAAAATAACTGGGACAATAATCCTGGAAAGGGAAGGGCAAACAGCCTTTGAAGGAGAAAACACAAATTGTAATCAATTAACATTTCATTAGTAAAGAAAAACAAAGAGCCTCAGCTCTGTAACACGAGCACATCTCACCAATTAAAAGCCAGAAAACAAAATCAGCGCACTGACTTCGGGCACCAGCTGAGCACAAGGAGAGTAAAATAAGATGAGTGGAGATAATTTGTTTTGGTTTGTTGGATGTTTTTTGGTGGGGTTTTTTTGTTTGTTTTGTGAACTTAAGCTCTATTTCTCAGACAGCATTTGTGCTGAGCATCCAAAGAGACAAAGCAGCCCAGGGCACTGGCACATGCCCCCGGTCGGCCCCGGACTCCTGCTCACCTCTCGGAGCATGGAACTGATTTGCCACCACGCAGACTTGGGCTTTCAGCCTCTGAGCCTCTGTTCCTCTCACCTTCATCTTTTCCAAATGTTATTTCTCCTTTGGTAACTGCCCTGATAACCCTCCTGTTGAGAACAGGGAATAAAAGATTTTCAAAGTTGTGATGAGCACAGTCATTTCATCTAAACTATGGACAAGTCTGGATCTAAAGGTCACCAGAGCACCAAATCTGGTTATGAAACTGGTTCCTGGGAGGAAAAGCATCATATTTACTACAAACTGCATTTTAAGACAACAAAAACACTAAAAAAAAACTCCTCTTATTTGAGCTTAGAACCAGAACAGCCTTTTGTGAAAATTCATCTCTTTTTTGGGGGGGGGGGGGAGTTTTTGACTGAGGGTGTGTATTTTCCTCTGGAAGAAAATACTACAGAATACATACAGTATTATGTAGAAAATACATACAGTATTTTCCTCTACAGAAAATACTGTATGTATTTTCTCTTTTGATATTTCTAGAATTATATGCATCAAATGCCCCAAACATACAATTTCTAAAAAACATAGCATCACTCCCTTACCCTGGAAAACATGGTCTAATGGGACAGAAATTAATGGAATGAAATTTCACAAAGTAATATTATTCCTCATGACCTTACAAACCACAATAGACTGATAAGTTATCCCATTACACTGTCAGTAGCAGCTGGCCCCAAAAGAGCCTTGCTAAAACAAATCCCCTCACGAGATACATGAATGTGAAATGTGAGGGAGGAAGAAGCAAGCAAGGAAGAGGAACAATAACAAAATATTTCTAAAAGAGGCCACCAAATATACTAGGAAAAGCAAGTCAAATTCTTGTAAGATTAAATTTCTGTTATGGGGAATGTCACCACTGAAAACATTTCTGTCGACAAACAGAAACACCACTAAAATAAATAACGATTATTAAAAAAAATGGGCTTTTTGTAAGGGGATATGACTAATTTGTGTGCTTAAAGGATTTAAATGGAAGGAGGATTAGAAAAGCAAATTTTAATGCCCTCTTACTATGGCTTAGCATGACTCAGAGCAAAATCTAGGTCTATTATAGAGGATTCCCTAGGCTGGATCTTTCTTCACCACAATTTGAGAGGCCAGAGGTGTTCTGATGCTCTTTCCCTCTGTATTAAAGAGAGATAAATCACTTCTGTTAATTTCTGGAGTCACTGGAGCATTCCATTCTCATCTCTCCTCAGAAGTCAAAAAGCCATGGAAAGCATCCACCTGCCCTATCTTTCAAATCCCTGATAAAAATGTGTTCTTCCTCTCAGCAGAAATAAAGTTTTCCAACTACCATGGAGGCTCCAGCCATGATATGAACTTCCATCCAGGTTTTCTTTCCATTCACCCAACAGCCTCAAGTCAGAGGCTCCAGACACCATTTGTGCAACCACATAGTCAATGCACCTACCTGTGTCCCCTGAGAGGGAGTGCCCCTCAAAAGGCACAGCCAAAATGGGGCTAAACCCTGCAAGATGAGCAGCAACAGCTCTGTTTATTCACTGCCACACACACACTCCCAGGCTGTACTTGCACAGCTGAAAGCTCAAAGGAAAACTTGTCATGTGAGCCAAACTGATCAGTATACATAAAAAACCAGGTCCTACAAATACTATTCTTTGCATTTGCTTCTCTGGCAAGCCTGCCTTTAATGACACTCTGTAGAAACAAGAAAAATTCAAAAGTAAAATTGACTTTTTTTCTGCTACCTTTATAGCTGCAGGACAATTACTGCTGCATTTCCTAGGAAACAGCAATCTAATTATCCAAGTATGTCTTTAAATGAAGGCAGTTTCTAATCCTGGGAAGTTTGAGGCTGATGTGGAAGACTGGAAAAACTCAAAAGAAAATCTATCCAACCATATGCAGCTCTTTTTAGATTTATCAGTTTTCAAAAAAAAAAAAAACCAAAAAAAAACCCCAACCAACCAACCAACCAAAAAAAAAAAAAAAACCCACAAAAAAAACCCAAAAAACAAAACAAAACAAAAAAACAAAAACAAAACAAAACAAAAACCAAAACAAAAAAACCAAACAAAACCACCACCACCACCAACAACAAAAAAAACCCCACAAACACAGAAACCAAAACAAAAACCAACAACAACAAACCCAAAGGATTTACCCAATCTTTCTGGGTCTGCTAAAGACAGATTTGTGCCCAGTTGTGGAGCAGGCATCTGGCTTTTTTTCTTCATTTTCTTGGGGTTGATCTTTGAATGTTCTTTCGTCATCTGCATTGGAAACTGTGTCTGCAGTGCAGGGAGAAAGAAAATAGAAAGTGAACTTCTGTATAAACAACACAGCACAGGTCAAACAACCTACAAAAACAGATAATGAAAAAACCTTGAGGGATCTGAATGAAATGAAATAAATGAAATAAAACTTTGGCTTGAGATGTTTCTTCTTATCAGCTCTTGTCTTGATCTAAGCTTCCAAATTTATCAGTGACAATATTTAATAACCATAAGACCTGAAATTTAATTTCGAAATGCACAGTATCTTCTGTGTTGAATGAAAGAATTTCTTTTCCTAATAAAAATGTTTGTTCAACTAGGACCGTAAGGGAAAAATGGCTTAAATATATTTTTCAATATATCTATCAACTAGCAAATAATGAAATACCCAATCTGACCACTGACCAATATTGAGAACTTACACTTGCCAGTTTTACTGCTTCTGAAGCACAGTGATATTGCCAAGGACTGTATTTTCCAAGGAGCAGGTTTCCACCATGTATAATTTTTCCAGTGGCAGTAAACCAGACCCTCTCCTTACAAGCTAGGGGATAAAACTGGGCATAAATGCTACACCTGAAACAGACTCCCTAACAGCTTCTGTGTTCAGAGTGAAGGGGTTAAGTGAGTACAAACCATCAGCATTCAGGAAGAACTCCTATTTCTTACACCAGTGGTCCTGTGGTACCATGCAAGGTCCCAGAGCAGCTCACACACACCAGGCTGTGCTTGGCCAAGACAGACAGACAATTTGCTGTACCTAAAAGTGCAGGTGCAGCTTGTTTGAAATACCTGGGCAGAAGGAAAGTCTGAATACTGGGTAGCCTGGATAGAGCCCATGCTCCAGCAGACAGCAAAGGAGCTCACATTTACCTTTCTTGTTCAGAGTTGAAAAAGAAAATTTGAGTGATTTTTACACACCACTATCACAAATAAGAGAGCCAAAGGCAAAAAATGACCAGGCTGAGATCTCTCCATACAGCCAAACTTCCTGGCAGGAACTGAGAAAAAATTTCAGAGTCTCTGCTGCTGGGCTTTGCAGCTGAATAACACTGTCTCTCTGTTTGGACAGTGAGTTTTCAGCAGCTCCCTGTCTCCACAGAGATACTTCTTTTATATAGGCCTTACCTTTCCTGAATATCAATCATTCATAAATCACCGTACAGGCACAAATAAGAAATTAAGATTAAAATACTGACTATACTTCAGTCAGGAATAAAATACAAGTCAAACACTCAAGAAACAAGGTTTTGAACATATAAAGCACAAGTAAATCTCCCTCTTGAGATCCCTACCTGGGAATTTGTGAAGGATTGACTGTCTGACAACATCAGTTCCGAGATTTGATTGCTTGAAGCGCTTTGCTCTCTCTTCAAAAAACCATTCTCCTGTCACTATCCTTAGCTCCCTGTATGAGGAAAATGAAAAAAGCCAGAGACATATACACATTAACAAACTTGGCCAACCAAAGCCACTGCAGTTCATCAATCAACTGCCACGCTCACAAATTCTGGACAACATTAGCACAGTTCAGAATAAAGTGTAAAGAGATTGATTGTACAGCTTGGAATAATAGGACACAGCAGAAAAATATCACCTTACTGGGTGAATGGAAAAGAATTTTTAGTAGATGGAAATTTACTTGGCAAAAGAAGTGTTTCAACCACGTTTACAAGACTTCTGTAAAAAACACAGAACATTCTGTCATCCTAGTCTTTTATGAACTACTCAGGGTCAGAGTTTTCAATATCTCCAAAATGGCAAGAGGCATAAAAACAGCAACAGTGGATTGAGGGAGAAAATCCCCACCAAAGCTCCTGCCAGATGAGTCAGCAGTTCATGGACCCTCCGTGGTTATAGGCAGCTGCTGCAAGCCCACAAGTCCATATATATTTTTCATTTCTAGTTTTATATGCTGACACTATATGCAGTTTCTTCACACGGCAGTGCTGCTATGACTTAGCTGTGTCTCAGCAGCTCAGGGCAATGAAAATTTGTCTTTGCTGCTGTTCTGGATAATGCTGCTTTTTTTTGGCTTCAAATTCTTTTACCAATACTAGCAATTAAGAAAACCTGTACTGGCACTGCTGGGTATATTTTAATGCTGGTTGTTAGCCTTTTCCTGAATTAGTTTCATTACAGCACAGCATCACCATTTCTACTGCCTCACTACACACAACTGATGGCAAAAAGCTACTAGTCATGAATACTCTAATAAAAAGCAAATAAACAAACTAATTACCCCCAAACACTAAAAAGTGATTTAGCTCCAGATGTGTTCCTGCTTGCTGTTCAATAAGAAATCTTACTTTCAAACCTCTACCAGAAAATAAATCATCCAGTCTCTTGGGCACGAAAATTACTACAGATGGATTTAGAGCACTTATCAATATCTTCACTATTAAGTTATTTCTGAGTCAATGCCTGAATGGAGTCTTACTTGAGAAAACACTAAAAATTACAGAATAACATCCTGACACTGGTGAAAAGACGTCATATTATTAGTTTGTCCTGTTAATGAATCATGCATCCTTCATGACTCACTAAAAAAAAAAATTCAGAAAAATCAAAACCCCAAATACATGCCCAGAAGCATAGAAATAGATTATTGCCTTATCTTCTTGTTGCAGACTCCTAGTGAAACAGCCCTCCATAATTCATCATCACGATCACTCAGTCGTTATGAAAGGTATTAAATAAAATCTTTATGCTTCAACCAGGAATTTTTAAATTACTTCTGTTGGTTCCAAGCACTGAAAAGGATTCACTTCATTAGAAACCATGCCTGGCCTGGCTGGTGTGAAAAATGTTTTTTAATCTGAACATGTATTTTCACAATTCCCTTACAGCACGCACTTCTCTGTGCAGTTACTCTATCCCAAGACTTATGGCATGTTTAATGTTTTATTTCAAACCATAAACCTTCCAGACCTTTCTCTACACCATGAAATTCCATTGCAGTGTGAATGACATATCACATTACAGCATGATCTGTACAGTTCACTCTTTTTTTTCCTCAGTTACTACCAAGTTTGACCATGAAACTCCACAAGCGCTGCTATCCCCTCAGATGGAGATTTCACCCACCCCTGATGTCTTACCAGGAATGCTTAACTTGATCAAGGTCAGACAGAACACTGCCCACATCCCTATCCAGAGAAGCATCCTCACCCTTCTCCAAGCTCTGACAACCTCAAGGAGCTGTGACCTTCACCCAGGGTTTCAGCAGGGTTGGAGGTTGCTGCACACAAAGCTCCAGACTTTTACAACCAAACCTTGCAATTATTTTCACACACAGCCCTGACAGTGACACCCACCTGGGTTGCTGGGGTTCATAGAAGGGCAGATCTTTGCCACAGAGCCCCTGGAGAGCCATCCCCTACATTTTCTGGCCAGGTGTGAACAGTGATGAGGGAGGGAAAACCTCTCTGGTGCCTCCTGCATCACAGGGGCCCAGGGGCCTTCAGCCTGGGTGGAAGAGTGGCTGAGACCAGAGTGTCTGCTTGCTTTACTGTCCAGTAATTTTGTGATCTGATGTGGAGATTTGGCCTTGCAACAGCAGGACCAAGAACTCAGGGAGAGTCATGGGGCCTGGAGAGACCAAAGGAGCTGCAGCCAAGGGAAGGATGGTTGGGGCAGCTGTGGAAGGAGACTGGGAAGCAAGCAGATGGGACTTCTGGGCTGTGCCAGGAAGGATCAGCAGTGGTGTTGCTGGTGGAGGCAGGTCCTCCCTCAGCATCCATCTCTGGGAGAGGCGCCCCCTCTCCTCCGTTCCACTGTGGTAGGGGACCTTAGAGCTCACCATCAGTCTCCCTCTCTGTGCCCCCACTCCACCCCACCCCATCTGAACAACCTCTGCTGCTTCTCCCTCTGGCAGCAAAGCAGCCTACAAGATGGGAAAGGCTGGCACCAGGCTGGGAGTGAGGAAGGAGAACTGTGCAGAGGGACTTTCCCTTCCTCTTGCCATCCCTGTGTAACTACTAAGCCAATACTCATCTTCCTCAAAGCATAAGCTTTGCAGGGAAGGGATAGATTAGTTTATTTGGGCACCAATGGTTTATTCCTTTGTCTTCTGGCAAAGGATAACTAAGCAATCTACCTCTCTTACTAATATCTCTGCTATCTGCAACCTGCCACTACCAAACAGCCCCAAATCACACAGCTTGTGCCCTCTTGCTTAACCAAGGAAACTCCAGGGTGTTGCTGGCAAACACAGATTGGGCCTCAAGGAAAGAGGAGGGTGAAAATCCCTTTTTCAGGGCTGAGCAGGCAAAGGAGTGTGACAGTCACTACACTGACAGAGCTGAACTGTGTGTCCATTCAGGGCAAACTGTCATTACCTGCCCACCTGTCTCATTAGAAGGATGTTATTAAGATCCACATTTTCAATGAGGTGCTAACTCCTGGACAGGGATACCCTGAAGAGGCTCACACCCATTCTGTTCTGACTTCACCAGAAGAATGAGGTTTGAGGCAAAACACAGACAACTCCCTCAACTGAGGCAAGAAATATGGCAAATAGAGGGAGAATTGCCTTGCTTCAGTCAGGTGCTGCACCCTCTGGCCAGCCCTGTTTATCCACAGTGAAAGGGAAGAAGCAACAGGCACTGACAGCCAGCCAAGGCAAGTGCTGCATGAAACAAGGGGCCTCAACCCTCACTTCAGACCTTCATCCTTATTTTCAGCAGTTACTGTCAGTCTTGAGATCCTGACTTCAGCTGGCAGACCTTTTTTTTTTCCCAAAAATGGCATTATCTGATAGATCATTTCTACAAAAATATCACTTTCTAATGAAATAAAGGGAAAATCCCCAAGATTTGCAGCTTTGAATTTCTAGTGTACTAGTACTGGATGTATTTTTCATGTATGCTGAAAATTCACACAATGACTAGTGTTCATATTATCTTAATCACTCATACATGTCAGAAGTACCTATTAAAAGAATTTTTGTTCTATATATAAATAGAAATTACTTCAGATCAAATGATTGCCTAAGTCTCTGACTTGAAGTTTGAATTTAATAATTGCATTTGACATTCTGAATCAAAAAATTGAAGAGCAAGACCTAAACAGTCTTATAATAATAATAATGTTACTTTCATGCAATTATGACAAGGGGAGTCTCTCTCCTACTGAGATAGAAGAAAGATGCACTATTTCAGATGCAGGATTTAAATGAACCCTTTCTGTCTAAAGAACTGTTTCAGGTGAAAAGAAACAAGGGCTTTACTCAACAGTACATTGAATCAGTGCTTGCAAATTTGGGTTTGTTTTTTTTTTTTGCAAAATGGGCCCAAGGTCCATACTGACTGCAGGTTATGCTACGTGCATGCCTTTTCTTTACTTTCCCAGTCAGATGTAGCTCATGATGTAAACAACATGTATAATTTCTACCAAACCAGGATTTAGACTGGCCTTCCAAGGTGTTCAACAGATGCTGAAGTCAGTAGCTTCAGAAAAAAGGAAAGCAGTGTTATAAATTGTAATAACAATGATTTTTGCACGATTGCTCTTTCCTACACTCAGAACAGCTAGGAACATCAACATTCAAGCAGTTCAGTTGGGTACCAAATACTTGAGGTATCTGCTAAAGTCCTTCTATGTTAATTCCTGATCCACCTACTCACATCAGCATGTGAGAGGGAGCAGGTTATGGTTCTGTGCCTCTTCCCCCTCTGTGATCTCCTACTAAACAAATCAGTGGCACACTGCTCAGTTTAAAAACAGAACATAACCTATGGCCTGCCCCTGCCAAAAACTCAGATTTTCCACTCTCATTTTTAGGAGGCACTTCATGGTTAAAAACCCCAGCTAATAATAAAAAAAATCCATTTCGGATGGAAAGTCCCAATTGTTACTTTCAATTATTTCTATAGGGCAAAGCCCCACATTGGTAAAACAGTTTCATCTCCATTTGATCATCCTGTCTAATTCACATCCACAGCAGAATCAAGAGATTCAGCCTACCTTCCCTTCCATCCCTGTTCTTCAAGTTATTTTTACTTCCTCCTCAGGAAGAAAATGTGGGAAAAAAAGGTAAAATCAAAGGCTAGATAAAATGCAGCCCATGTTTGAACATACCAAAGCCCTTATCATATACCCTCACATATCCTCATTTTTGTAGGTATTCAATTTCACACAGTATTTTCAACAACATAAATTAATTCCACTTTAAGTTTTATTATGCTGTGAGGCTATTAAACAGAATTTTTTGACCCTGTGAAAATTTGCCTAGAAGTTACTAAAATAAAATTATAAGAAATTTGAAAAGCATTTGCATAGTAAAACATTGGAAATGCCTCTATTTTTAGGCTCCTAATGGGAATAAATGTTACTAAGAGATACCAATGAATTTTCATGACATGTTAAGACAGCATAATTATTTGAGAGATTAAGATAAATTTTCCATTACTGCTTTGTTCTGCTGTAATAACTTGGGCTACCTAGGCATTTGATATATAAAGGCAGTGCTCTCACATATCTAGACACACTTGCAGTAAGAAATACAGACAGCATCAAGGTATGAAATACACCTTTCAGAAGACAGATGGAAGAACTTTATTTCCCTCAATCCATTGATCATTTTGTCTGCCAAATTTAAAACAGAAACTGATCGTAATTTAAGAAGATGCGGCGGAAAAAAAAGATATTTTAATGGAAAGTTTCTCTTTTAACACCCATGTCTGAAAGCTCCTAACGACCTCAGTTCCTTTTATGCAGGGAATGGAGCAGAAAGATTCTTCTTTCAAGTTCATCACTACTTACAGGCTGGATTTACCTCATTAAATAGTGCAACCACACAACCACACTATTGAACATGGATAAAGACTGTCTTGTTCTCTGACCTTAGCTGGAGAACTAAGAGTTTGGCTGAAGACTTAGCTCTAATCCTTCTTGACCTGTAAAGGCTTTGTCTTGAGACTTTGTATTTTACCTGGTAATAACACCCATGAGGGGCAAAATCCAACTAAGAGTAATTTTCTCTTTATGGACATTCAAGGGAGTTATCCTTTGACAGTAACTGTAAACTGTAAGACAACTTACACATAAATCTGTTTGTCATACTTAAAAATACTGATGAACCTCTTTCACTGTTCGCATTCAAATGTCTTTCCTCAAATTCACTAAATCTCTTTTTCTGAAAGCTTTTCACAATGTAATTAATGTATTGTAACGAGCTTCCCCATCACCATAAGCTGTTTTTCAGGCAAGTCTGTCTCTGGAGAAATGGCAGGTGAAATGCTCTAAATATTATTTTATAATAGTCAGATTCTATTGTTGCCAGATGATGTTCTGATTGACAGCTGAACAAAGAGACTGAATTATTAAATGAACTGGTATCTCACCCCTACAGCCACCATCATGTTACTGTGTTGTGCTTGAGGTTTTTTAATTTGTTCAGTTAATAACATTATGCTGTACCACATACTTATAAAATTAGTGTCTTGAAATTACTGTTCTTCAAATCAAAGTGAGCATGCTTGCAGTTTGTCATCTTTTTTGGTTTGGTTTTTAGTTTGGTTTTTTTGGTTTTGTGGGGGTTTTTTGTTGTTTCTTTGGGGTTTTTTGTTGGGGCTTTTTCTGTGCGTTTTTGTTGTTGTTGTTGTTGTTGTTTTTGTTTTGTTTTTGTTTTTGTTTGTTTGGTTTTTTTGGTAGCTGGACATAAATCCTCCATAACTCTTAAAGCAATAACAACATTTGACCCCAGGCCATGTGACAAAATGCCCTCTTACTGTACTGAAAATATCCCAAAGTCCAGTGTTAGGACCAGACAGGCAGGACTCAAAAAGCTCATAAGGAAAGAAATGTCAAAATGTATCAAATTATGCAACAGGCAGATATTGGCTGATATTCTTTTTTTATTGACACGAGCTGTTTCTGCAACCACTTTGGATTATGTGTAATTCAAGGTATTTTTGCAGAAATTAGTGCAGCAGTTGTCTCTTTGTATGAACACACTCCCCACCCAGTACCAGATCCTCTTCTCTGACACCAAATGTACAAATTAGGTTTTCCAACAGTTCTGAAAAACTTCTAGACATACTCCTACAGGTATAATTCATGACAAGGAAGAGGGCTTGTACAAGCTACTGCTATATGCACCACCTTAAACAGCCCTTAAAAGATACTCTTGAGCACAATTTGGGGAGCACAGCCATGAACTAGTACAGCACCAAAACTATTAAGTATTCTCAAAGGCCATAAACACTTCTCCCTGACTTTTAAAGGTCTCACAGTCTGTGTGACAACAGACACACACATCACAGCAAGAGTTTAACCTGAAACAGCTCAGCAGGGGCTAGAGTCTCTACAGATATCAACAAAATCAAGGCTGCTAAAAGATGGGCAAAGCAGAGGGACATATAAAAAGGTTTTCCAACAGTTTTTGGGAAGCGTGCTAAAACAGTCCAATGTGACAGACACAAACACTATGCAGGTGAACACTACAGAGCTAAAAGATTTTTCTCCTCTTCCTGCCTTTTGCTTGCTACTTATAAAGCATAAATGTCTCTTAATACTGGGTTATTTTCTTTTCCTTTCCTTCCGCCTTTTCATCTTATCAAAGGCCTATTAACTTCATCAGCTCCTCCATCAACTGTAATTTAAAAAACACTAAAAATCCTGATTCCCCCTGCATTTCTCACTTGGTAGAAAAGCAGAACTGAAATAATTTAAACAATAACTATGCACAATGATGTAACTGAAATGCCTTTCCCAAACTCCACACTGCCCACACAGAAGATAATCTCTCTGTGTACTCCCAGCAATGTAAAAGACATTTTACACATCACTAGCTGTCATGAAGTCTTGCAGAAACACTGCATATGAGCAAAAAAGAAAGGAGAGAGAGAGCTTTCAATTTAAGAAAGATACTCAAAATGGACAGAACTTTAGCACTTTGCAAGCAAATTACACCATGTAATTTGTAACAACCTAAAGGCAGACTTCAACCAGAATTAATTGTCAAGGTGATTGCTAAGACCACTGCTTGGCACACAGAATTGCAGCACAATCAGGCATGCAGGGGTTGCATGTGTTTTGAGAAGTTGCCTCACCCATCTTACATCCCCCAAACAGGACCACCTTTATTGATGTCATCATCCCAAGAGAGATTTATCCAACATGTTGTAAAACAACATTCTGCAACCCTTCCAAGTTATGTTAATGTTCATATCATGTAAATTACACCCTTTCACTGCAATTAAAATATCACAATACTTTTCTTACCCGAAGAGGGGTCATAGAACAGCCTGTAAACTGATTACTGTAAATTTAAAACCCGGGTATTTTCAGTCTTCTCTCACCTAGGCTGAACACTTGTGACTCTTCCCATTGCTCTGAACATCCTGTGTGCTAAGTTTCATTATTTTCTGCTGGACTTTCTCCAGGTGGCCAATATGAACTCTGATACACAGAAATGGGCAGGTACTCTACATAAAATGGGATTTTATCATGCATTTTACAGGCCCTAATTTGGCTTGTACATAATTGTGTGTTGCTCGATTTTTCTGCAGTGGAAAATTCTGTTGATTCATGTTCAGCTTTTATCAAGTGCAATACCCATATCCTTTCCTAAGGAACAGCTGCAGAAGATGGTTTTTATCCTCATTTTTTGTTTCTGCAGCTGCATTTTTTCCCAAATGCAGTACTTCCACATGCCCATAGGGAGCCATCATTTGCTTACCTTCAAACCATTTCTCTAAATTCTAAGCATCAGTTTGAAACCCACTTCTGTCTTACAGCATGCCTGGAGCACCTCTCAGTTTTATGTCTCCTGCAGGTGTAACTGGCAAATTCATCTGCTGCATCAAGGTCCTTAACTGAAATATTTAACAGTAATCAGCCAGAAAATATTCTGCTCTATATCACTGGGTTTTTAAAAAGCTTTTTCTGGTTTGTATGTGTGGCGCTTTTTGGGGGATTTTTTTATCTTGGGGTTTTTTGGGATTTGTTTTCTTAAGGTTTTTTTGACAGTGAAATGTCCATAACCATGCTGAGAACAGAGCTTTACAATTTTCCAGGCAGGTCTGCAATCACACTGGCAGAATTTATTCCAGGGCACAGCTACTCTAATTTGTCAGCCTATTAGAAAGGAACAAGAGAGTATCAAAAGGTTAACTTCAGCCAAGTTATAAGACAGCAACAGATTTTCCTCTGTCACCTATCAAAGATGGAAATTAAATTGGTTTTGACATTATTTGTCCTTGAGCCAGCTCTTACTCATTGTCCTGTCACCTTGTCTTGGCTTTCAAACAACACAGATACCATTTGTTTTGGTGATTTTAGAGAAATTAGAGGTAGTGTGGCAGGGTCAACAAATCCCTTGTTCTTTTCTTCATTTTTAAAGAGTAGCATTGTGTTTGCTGTTCTCCATACTGTCACCTCACCTGGATCCCATAACTTCTGAAAGGCACAGCACTGACATTATCTCAGGAACTGCCTGAGGCCAAATATAAGGAGGTCAGCCAGGCCCCTGCCAATTTAAAATCATTTCACAAGTCAAACGCTTAAACATTTTTCCTCTTAAGAGGTGAGACACTGTCCTTTGGATGTGCCCCACTGGATGCAGAGGAGGTTAAGGCATCTAACTTAAAAATGGATGTAACCTTCTAAAACTAAAGTTAGAAGACACAAACCCTAAACTCCATGCCCTGCTGTATTAATTTTTCACTAACTGTCTAGGTAGCCAAAGTCTTGACAGAACTAGAGATTTGTATTCACTTCCAAAAACAATTTACAGAAAGCCTTCCCTTTCTGATCTTGTTAGTTTGAAGATCTGTTAAAAAAAATCCCTCCAATTCTTTTTTTTATCAAGTCTCTTTCTTACATCATCCAGTCCTTACATCAGGATACATAACTGAGTTTTGTTGCCCAACACATCTCTCTTTCCTCATGGCTTTCTTACCAAGTCAAGCTAAAAAATCCCATATTACCAAACTAATTAAGTGAATTATTCTTCCAAGTCTTCAGGAAACAAGCTAGCTGAAACTGGCTTGGAATTGGGAAAAGAGATACTGCAACAAATAACCCCCCCAGAGAAGCCTCTCCCCTTGTGTACTCTCTGCATGTTCTTCTGTGCTAAGGGGATGCACAACGGTAGCACCAGCACAAAATCACGGACAGGGCTGTAACCTCCAAACATTGGTATAAAAGCTGCCCAACTGTCTTGGGTTATGGAACCAAAAATGTGTATTCTATTTCATCTGTTGAAAGCAGTTGGGGAGATGTTCTTCTTTATCTCTTGTAACTCTGGGGGGAGGGGGGTGGATGCCTTCTGATAATGGGCCAGCTGTTCAAACCAGGTGGGGCAGTGTTTCTTATCTCTTTCACCACCCGTCCTCCCTCCAGGGGGATATTTTCTGTTGATGGACCATTAAGGCCCAAAGGACACATTCCATCATCCCATTGGGAGATGCTCCACCCAGTGGGGGGAGCCAACCATTCCTACCTGGATAAAAACTGAGACACAGGAACACCAGGGATCTGGTTCCACCGGATTGCCGGAGGAAGACTGGACCCTTCTCACCATCACTGGACCCTTCTCACCATCACTGGACCCGTTTTCTCTCAGGATCATCTCTGCTCCAACAGAACCACATCTACCACTCCAGGAGGACTTACTGTGGACTGCTTCCAACATCCTGACCTGAGTGACAGGTTGTATCTCTGACTCTGTCAGCGTTTCTAGGATTGTTGTTTGTTTGCTTGTTTTACTACATTTGTATTGTTAATATTCCTAGTAAAGAAGTGTTATTCCTATTCCCAAATCTTTGCCTGAAAGCCCTTAATTGCAAAAGTTGTAATTTGGAGGGGGTGAGGGGTTTACATTCTCCATTCCAAGGGAAACTCCAGCTTTCCCTGGCGGATACCTGTCTTTCCAAACCAAGACACCAACTTACGCAATCTTGGCGCACACAGAGCACTTCCACTGCCCATCAGCTCCCACCACACGGCACGTGCTGCAGACTCGGAGCTTGCAGCTCTGGCACAGCTCTCCCCTGTCAAAGATGAAGCCCAGGCTCTTCTGGCAGCGGACACAGACCCTGCTGTTGTCCTGTTCAGAGTGGCGGTTCCCACCTTTCCTTCTCACTTCCAAAAGCTCGTTTTTCAGTTTCCTAGAAGTAAAAAAATAAAACCTTTTCATTTGGAGATTCAACTCAATGGTTTGTAAGAACTTATTAAGACTATCTGCTAAAAATACAAGACACGAGTAAGTGCAATTTTTTTGGTCGTATTTGCCGTATTTCCTGACACACACATGGCAGAATAAATCTATTTTCCAGCTGTCAGACATGCAGTCAAGAGGAAAATCTGGTAGATCACTATAAGTAACTGCAGATAGCTGAGCAGTCTGGACAACTGATAAGCCATCTTTGCTTGTCCCTCAGTCAATAATTCAAATCATGCTGAGCCCAGGTTGACAGCAACTCAGAACTGACACCATCCAGTGCATGCACAGAAGGAAAAGAAGAAAATATTTTCTGCAGTTAGTGTGCATTTAATAATACAGCCAGTGCAGAGCTGGGAGAACATATGCAATTCTGCAGCAGTTATTCAAAGCCTTGAAACAGCCCAAACAAAAAGATCTAAATAGGTAGTGGTGTTATGCTGTGATGTCACCATCAAAGTGAAAAAGGAGAATGCCAGTTTAAATAGTGTGACTTTCAGATCTTACCAGTTCTACCACTGACTCTACAGAATAAAAATATTTGTGTTTAAGACTTAATTTTGAAGTCTGCAGTTTCAATGGCCAATGAGTTGGGTCCTTAAAAAGCAAACAACTGTGAGATGTAACAAAGCTTAGTGGCTGCTAAATTCTTTCAGTTTTACATGCCTGGGGGTTGCTGTGTCTCCACTACCCCACCCTTCCCTATGCTTCTTTCATCATCAGCCAGGAGCCCCCAAAGTCCCTTAGACATGAAGCACTCCAGCTCACTGAAATCACTATCCCTGTACACACACAGATGTTTAAGGGGGGATTTAAAAACCTGCTGCCACCTTCACCTAGAGATCAGTAAAAATGTGTCAGAAGAAAACCACATGGAAGATAAAATCAATAAAAGATTGCAGGTTGCAGCCCAGTAAAGGAAGCCAGGAACATTGCTTGGGCCACCAGGGAGTCAGCTCTGATAGAATTAGGTTATTTGTGGATACACTGCCTTGCTAAAAGGCTGGCCAGCATTTTGCTTCCCACTGGGATCCCATGAACAACAGCTGCTCTGCAGCCACCTGACCTGTGGATGCTCTGTATCCTCTGACAGCTTTAGAAGGGCATGCCCAATCCCTCCAGGCAGCAACTGCAAATCCCAGCCAAGGGTTTTCCTCTGCTGGCCTCTATCCAAAAGCTTTAGACCCTTCTTCCACATCCAGTCCAAACAGCCTTTCTCTCATGCCTGAGCCTTCAAAAGTCTGCCCAGGATTCACATGCTTTGTTGGTACTTTGCTAACTCTTCTTGCAGTTTGTTGGTTGCATCTTACATCTCCCACTTCTTGCAGAGATGTTTTTGGTTCCAGGCATGTGTCCAACTTCTTCTGTCAGTCAGCTCCAAATGCAGACTGGTGACTTGTGCTGTGAAACCTGCCAGTGGCACTGGGTGTTGCCACTGTGCACAGAGAAGGGAGATGATCTTTATTTTTGCCAGCCCCATCCTTGGATCTGCCTTCCAAGCAAGCCTGCCCTCAAACATCAAATGAGAACTCCTCTGCTTTTTCTGGGCTGAGAACTAAAGGCAATCCACCACCAGAATGCTCTTGACCACACCATTTTCAAAAAAGATGCCACATCTGTCCACCTGAATAACACCTTTAACTGCTTGTGAAGACATCTGATTACTACAGAGTTTATGGTCACTCACATCTCACTAAACATCAAACAAGATTCGCAAATGCTTGATGATTTACTGTCACCCCTCCAGCAAAGTGAAGCTGTCAGAGATAAAGTGCTGTGCTACATTGGCCACTTCAATACCAGCTGGCCTTAGGGAAATTTGATAAGAGTGATTGTGCTTTCACACAGTGAGAGGTATTGCAGCACTTTCCAGGTTCAAATTCACCTTGCCCTGGACTTTTGCAATGACCTCAGGAGCTGGAATTCCTGGAGAACTGTCAGACCCATAAGGACTGAGGCCAAGAACAGCACATTGGCCTTTTCCACATGCTTTGTCACTAGGTCCTCTATTCCACCCAGCAGCAGCCCCACACCCTTCCTCACCTTCCTTTAGCCTCCATTTTCTCAATCACAATGTTCTCCTGTTAATCTCACCCGATTTGATTGCCAAACTGGACCACCACTTTACTTGATCACTGGTCATTCTCTCTCTATCTCATCTTTTTCGTGGTCTCCAGTCAAAACTGTGACTTTTATAAAGCAGAACTGCCAATGAATGCTCAACAGAGAGTCTTTGAGAGAAAACTGTATTTTTACTTTTTATTCGTCTTTGCAAAGATTTGGTCAATCACATACCAAAGAACTAAAGAGGCACAAATAGTTCAGTTTCTTTTGGCACCTGGGTATCTGTATGCAAACCAAGCACCTGATCCTCTACCCAAGTGTCAGAGTAACTCAGAAGATGAATATTGTTATTCCTCAAATCTCAAAAGAGTTAGAATACTATGAACTAGCAAAGGCTTATTTTTTCATAACAGATTTGTTTACAGTGGCTTATTTTTACGGAAAGAACTGAAATTAATCATGACCCATTGCATTTCAGGAGCTTGACACGCAGTTATTGGCAGTTGCCATCTTTTTGGCAATAATCACTGTGTCCTGTGTACTGCATCCAGGTGTCTAATGCTGAAACAGAGCCTCCACTCAACTCCTTCCACTCCAGCCTTCTCACTCCCCACTGCAACTTTCAGCCCCTTTTGTGCTTAGTTAGAAGTGTTATTGGGCACAAAATCTGTTCTAAATAGTTCCAGTTTGAAATTAGCAAATGTCTATAGGCCCAAAACAATAAAGAGAGCATTTTTTTTAAAGTTTGCTCAGAGATCAACATGATGAAAACCTTATCAATGTTCTTGTGACATTAAAAAGACATTATTCCTACTATTCAGTAGTGCTGATTGGAACAGTATTTCCCACTGCTTATGTGAAACACAATCTAAAATTCTTATCAAGTGATAGCTGATCTGCTAACAGCGTAAATTCTGAGAAGTGCTCGTTTTCTTATTTTTGAATATAAATTGCCTTTGATGACTTCCAGGGAACTGAGAGAAGATAAATCAACCCACAGTTTCTCCACCCAATTAAACAAATAACAAAGAAAAATTAAAAAGCAAGCAAAGAGTGCACAGACAGATACGCTGGATATGAACTTTCATTTGAGATTCCTTATATTTGTTGAGCTGAACTCCTGATTGACTGCAACAAATATATTCATATCGCAAGAAAATAAAAAATGAACTGTTTGAAGGGCCAGGAAGAGCAGGAGGAGGTGTGTGAGTCATCTGAAAAAATCCATCATCATAACAGTCCCTAAACGGGCACAGCTGAGCTGCACTGCTTACACTGTGCTGAAAAGGGATAACAAGTGCAGCCTGTAGCTGCACTGACTTACCACTGCGTTTATTTCCCAGGGCAGGAACCAGCTGGGTTATAAACACCCAATTTCCTCGTTCCAGTCTAACATTTGCACTCCCCATGATTTTAAAGGAATGCATTTAAAGGCGGAGTTAGATATTTTTAATCGCAAATATTAAACAAGAATTAATCTTTATCAATCTCCTAGTAATATGAAAGGGATAATAAAACTCAGCAGAAGCCAGTTTAATAGGCTTCTGGAGAAAAAGAATCCTATCATTCATTGGAGTTTCTAAACCTTCTATTATTATTCATGGGTGTTTGATGAAAGATAGCTATTAAAAATAAATTTGATTCTGCCAAGTATAACAGAATATGCTGCCATTTTTCTAAACTATGAATTTATATTAATATCCCTCTACTGTCTGAGAAAATATGTTAAGCACGTTGGAGAAGAGTTCTGTTGTAAGCAGTATTCCAGGTAATTCTCAACCTGAGAATTCAGTATTCTCAACCTGAGCCTGTCTAAAGGTGGCCTAAAAGGCCCATGTAAAATACAGCAGGAAACAAAACAAAGCAAAACAACAACCAAATAAACCAACTCCAGAATTCAGAGGTCTTGGCACATCAGCTACCAGAGGCACAGGAATCCCTAAAGAACTCTGGTCCTTCCCTACAGATGCTGAAAGCTATGAGGCAAAGGTCCTTGCTCCTTCAAAAATGCATCCTCAAGAGATTAAATATTCTCAAACCCCTATTGTATTGCAAAGAGGAAGCAATGATAAGCCTTAAAAGATTCGTTTTTTATTAAAAACAAGCTTTACCCTAGAGAATATTTATCCCCCCAAAATAAAATAGGTATACTGCTGCAAGAGGCAAGACATACTTTGCCCAAGCCATTCACTTAAATGAATGCCATAATTTCCTTTAACTCTGTAAGCAATATCCACTTGCTTTAAGCTAGGTAGATTTTTCTTTCAATGCCAAACTGACTGGTTTGGATTTTTTTTCTCTCTCTCAGTAGGAAAGAAAACTTAGTAAACTTTTTATTTTGAATTTTTTTTTACCTCATCTCCTCTCCATTAAAAAACCCAAACAAACAGTCAAATGTAATAGTATACATAATTCCTGAGTTTGATTTTCAAATTTCTCCTGGATCTTCTTGCTCCCCATTTCAAAACCCTTTTTCCTCTGAAGATGCAGATTGTTCTGAATCTGTGCAGCTGCTAACTTAGATACTAAAGAATTTTTCTGTGCAGGAACTGGCATCAGCATTCTTGAGTATGAGGAAGAAAGGAAAATTTCTTTCCAGACTGATTCTCAGTAGCTTCTCCAAGTTCAGCCAGATTCCCTTCACTGTCTGGCACAGTGTGCAGAAAATAACAATAAATATTATTGAGAGTTCACAGAAAGAACTGGGCTATTCCCAACTTCCATTGAGATCTCCTTGGGTTGTAAAATATGAGCACCTGAAGTATTTTCTATACTTATTTAATAAGCACAGGCTTTCACATTTTGTTTATGTAGCAGATCAATCTGATAAAAACTGTGTTAAACACACCCAGGTACAGAGGCACATTGATGACAACACAAGGAAAGAAGCAAAGAATGACTCTGCAAAGAAAAAGAGATCAGGCAGAAGGAATGGCAGAACACAGCCCAACGAAAAAAAGGAAAAGAGACATGGGAACTGAAATTATACTGGATTTCGTAATAAGGACAAACTTCCATAGATAAAACTTTTTCTGGGTAACTCACTCATCCTCTCAAATAAAAATGGTTACTAAGATTGGGTGGGGAAAGAAAAAAGAAAGAAAAAAAGACAAAACAGATCCCCTGACGGCTTTTTGCTTGTCCTCAATAAAAGAGATTGCACCCAGAGTATGAAAATGAGCCACCATGAGAAATTCTTCCCCCACTGCAGTATCATGGTTCCCAAAGAACACAGGACAGCAACACAGGCACCTCTACCCTTAGAGTACTGGCGATAGTAACTACCCTTGATGGGAAAGTCTCTGATTCAAAAAAATAACAGCGTGATAAATGGTGTTAAATACACCTCACAAATGACTGAGCTGCCAGACAGGAACTTTGCAGCTTCCAGGTACAGATGGCCCATGTGCTTTAACACAAGGGCTCTCTCTTTCCAATGTTTATAAGCAGTTTTACAGAAACACAGACCACACACCATATTAGATATGTTATCCTGCAACCATTTTGTGCTTATAAACAAGTCCAAGTACATACTCAGCTGGTAAGTCACCTCCCAGTCCTCAAACTTCTGCTTTTTTAAAGTACTTGCCTGTAGCTACCACATGGTGGTATCCATGCTAACAATTTCTCCTAGATTATAATAAAGTTAATACCCTCAAATGTTTCCATGGATCTCTTTGGACTGATAAGAAGATGCCATTTTAGTCAGATGAAAAGACAGGAATGCTAAATTGCCCTGTCAATACAGATCTGGGGCTGGTGCAATTCTTACACAACTAAATGCTGAGGGTAAATGCTGAGGGAGAGGTTCAAGCAACAACCCATTAAAACCTTTTTCTTGGACAAAACTGGAAAGTTCCTTCTTTGCTTTCCCAGCACAGCAATTATTACTCTATCTCTTCTAAAAGCATGGCATTTGTAGCTGTGCTCCGTAAAGAATGGAAAGGAACTTTTTTTTTAAAACCCTAAGAAAATAGCTAATGTAAGATTTAATGATTTTGTTCAAATAACTTTAGCAATTGAAAAAAAAATGGTCATTAAACTGACATCAAAAGCATCATAAAGCAATGTTTAGAACACAGTAGGTTATTTGTACAACTAATCTGTTAACAGCTTCAAATCAATCTTCAAGGAAACTTCAGTCATGCAAGATGCACACTTAGAGTTAAGAACATAAATCATAATCTTTATTAAGGAGGTTGATTATTTGTATTATCGAAACTAGACCTCAGAAAAAGAACTTGATGACTTCTGTGTTTCCCTCTCATGTGGGTGAAATAATTGTGCATCAAAGAAAAATACAAGAAGAGCCACCTGCACTCCAGAACACAAGTATGAGCAGTGATAGCAAAAACAACCCTTAACAATTTCATTATTAGAACATCCTCCCACATTTACCATTGCTTTCATAATGAATAGAAAGGTCTTTTTAAGTTGCAAGGGCTTTTGAAAACTAAGAGGAAGAGAAAAAAACCCAACAATTATCAAGATGGATTCAGAAAATGCGGAACAGGATAATAAGAATTCTTCAGTACAATGTACAAGTAAGCATCTTCCCAGAGTGGAAAATGCCTTGAAAATAAATAAAAAGGGACTTGCTCTTTTGCAAAGTACTTCAATAAAGTATATAACAGATTGTACCAAATGGAATTTTAAAGACAACAAATGTTCCTCTGAAGTATGCTTTTAAGCCACGATTATAGATCCTTGCCAAGTTGTACTGAGAGAAAGAAAAATTAAAAAGTCTCCTAGGAAGCAGTTAACCATCAAATTTTTTACAGTTTTTATATTCTGGAAATATTTTATAGACTGCATTCCTCTGTTATCAGGCAAAGTATAGTCTAGTGACAATAAATACAAAGCCAATTGGTTCATACACAGGTGCTAGAAGTATGCATAAGCACCACACTGCACCATTAGTTATTCTAATTAGCATTATATTTCAGATTAACTTGATTTTGAATATTTTCTTAGAGTGCTTCTTCCATTTTTTTCCAAACTACTGATAAGCCAACACCACCTGTGACTTCACTGAACTGTGCTGTACTGTATTCTCCAGGGGTGCTGAAAGTTCCCAGACTCAGTGGATTTGGCAGAGTGAATTCCAGCAATGCCATAAAAAGGAGAAAATTTGGGGGGTTAAGATATCATATTAAAAAAAGAAAAAAAAGAAAAACACACACACACAGACAAAACCCAAAACAACAACAACAACAACACACCAAAAAACAAAACAACCAAAACCAAACCACCAAAAACACAAAAAACCCAACCCAACCAACCAACCAACCAACCAACAACCCCAGCAACAAAAGAAACCCCAAACTAATCAAATGAAAAAAAAACAAAACAAACAAACAAACAAACAAACAAACAAAAAAAAAAAAACCTAAGACCCCCACAAAACCTCAGGAGTTTCAAATTCCATTTGAGACTGGGAAATGACAATAGTAGAAAAAAGCTTTCAGGAGCTTTAGGAATCTGGTGATCTGATACACTCCATAGTGAGGATAATCATTTGACAAATGATTATTGGCACATCACACATTTCTAAGGCCACCACCTCAGGAAACTAAAATACTTTATTTGCAATGTTTGTCTTATTACTAAACAGAGCAGAATGCCTGGAACAAGCAGTGCTCCATCTGTTTTCTTCTTCATCTCACAAACCATTAAGGAGACAAAATGTTTAATTTGCCCACACCACCTTAAAGAAACACCTTTCCTCCCAGTCTGGCAGCAGCAGAAGCAGCCAGTTTTCACCCCCTCCTTTTAGATGAGCCACTGTGTTCCCCCAGGTAAACGGGCTCCACACCAACAGGAGCATTGCACTTAGACTGGGTTCAGTTGAAGAAGAAAAGCTTTCAAAAACCTGTGGCTAACTCTGCATAGATTTCCAAATAATGGTCTTACAGAGTAGAAGCTTCAGCAGGTGCTGAACATGCATCTCTGCAATGTCTAAAATGTCTTTGCACAACATCTAAAATGTTTTTTAGAAAATCAAAGGGAAGGACAATGCAGCCTGGCCTTGGGATTTACGAAACAAGCAAAGGCTGGAAATTTCCCCTCTGTCATTCATTATATTCAGCAGCCTCACCAATACCAAGTGCTGCATCCATCCCCACTAAGCCTCTTTCTCAGAACCAACACTGAGACTCTACTTCTCCCAACAGTGATTTCTGAGATAAATACCTGAGATTTTAAATTTTATTTATTAGTAAATATGAAACGTATAAAATGTTAAGAGGGCAGTGGGGGGAAGTAAAATGAAGCAGCAAAACCATCTTTGAAAATCATAGGGAAATTTCCAGAAGTGATACTTAGCTGAACAAACTCAAACTGAGCCTTCTAAAACTGCTGACTCAGCCTGCCTCCTCACATTGTTCTCTGAACTTTGGTTTTTACTTTTTTTGATTAGAAAAAGAACACGTGGACTCTATTAATACCCTGAGATTCTACTTCTCCCAACAGTGATTTCTGAGATAAATACCTGAGATTTTAAATTTTATTTATTAGTAAATCTAAGTAATTTGTAAAATAAAGTGCCCCTCCCCCCTGCTCTGTAAGCACAACAGAAGGAGGGACACCATCGTGCATTTGTCCCATGCTGTTAGGGAGTCCTGAACAGAGACAAATGCCAACTTTCTGTACCTCTGACACCTTCCAAACTTCTCTCCCTCAGTCAGATCTGAAGGCAGGCTGTGTGTGCAGCTCCTCTCAGAGGGTTCAAGTGCTGTTGTGGTGTATTTTTATCCCCAATGGTTCTGTTCCTCCCTGCATTGTTGGTTCAGTCCCAAGTTGTATCCTCCCACCTAGCTGTGCATCTAGCCCTAAACCTGCCCCTTGATCCAGACTGCTCCCTGTCCCTCCTCCTGCTGAGCTGTCAATTCTACCCTGTGCCAGCCCCTTGCCTTGGAAATCCCTGTGGAAATCCCCTGTTACTGGGAGCCCCACTGGTTTGTGTGAACTGTTCACACCCCCTGTGCATCCTCATTGGTTTATGTATTGCAAAGTCCACCTTGTAATCATCCCCAGTCCCTTCCCTATCGGTTGAAGATTTGTACCCTCCTCTAGATCCTCTCTGTATAAAACTCCCTGCACATCAGGGCTCAGGGTCTTTCATCCCTGGACCTTTCATGGTAATAAACTGCCTTGGAATCATACAGATCTCTCCCTCGTTCTTGTCCCTGCCCTCAGCACCTCAGCACCTCAGCACACCGCTGTGCCACGGAGAGCAAACCCTGCTCCACTGCCACTTGGATCTCTTTGAATGGCCAGCAGGAGCAGGGAGGTCATTCTTCCCCTGTACTTGGCACTGGTGAGGCCACACCTGAAGTGCTGTGTCCAGTTCTGGGCCCCTCAGTTCAGGATGGACATTGAGTGCTGTGTCCAGCTCTGGGCCCCTCAGTTCAGGATGGACATTGAGTGCTGTGTCCAGCTCTGGGCCCCTCGGTTCAGGATGGACATTGAGTGCTGTGTCCAGCTCTGGCCCCTCAGTTCAGGAAGGACATTGAGTGCTGTGTCCAGCTCTGGCCCCTCAGTTCAGGAAGTACATTGAGTGCTGTGCCCAGCTCTGGCCCCTCAGTTCAGGAAGGACATTGAGACGCTTGAGCGCATCCTGAGGAGGCAACGAGGCTGGTGAGGGGCTTGGAACACAAACCCTGTGAGGAACAACTGAGGGAGCTGGGGTTGTTTAGCCTGGAGAAAAGGAGACTCAGAGGTGATCTTATCACTCTCTACAGCTTCCTGAAAGGTGGTTGTGGTCAGCTGGGGGTTGGTCTCTTTCTCCAGGCAACAACAGACAGAACAAGAGGACACAGCCTCAAGCTGCGCCAAGGGAAATATAGGTTGGATATCAGGAAAAAGTTTTTCACAGAAAGAGTGATAAAGTATTGGAATGGCCTGCCCAGGGAGGTGGTAGAGTCACCATCCCTGGATGTGTTTAAAAATAAAGACTGGATGTGGCACTTGGTGCCATGGTCTAGTTGAGGTGTTAGAGCATGGGTTGGACTTGATGATCTTGAAGGTCTCTCCCAACCTAGAAATTTTGTGATTCTGTGATTTTGTGATTCTGTGAATCTGGGAGCAGCCACTCTTGGTGGGTGGTCAGGAGCCAGTGGCTATTCCAGCACCGCCTCAAAGGGCCTTATTAAAACTTTCCATTTACAGGGGGGAATTCAGCCAAACAGGACTAAATCTACAGAATCGGAAACTTAAAAAACACTGCTGCGTACTTTTGCACTTGTTATCTTTCTTATACTCTTGTCTGGAAGCAATGGACGTGATTTTTGTTTACTGAGAACCATACTAGCAAGCAATTTTCTTTTTAACACACTTTACTTGAATTTACAATTAACTGTGCCATCTTGCAGCACTCATCCTTATGTGAGGCATATAGAAAATCTTTACTGGTACCACAAAAATATCTACCAACCATATATTTAAAAGCAATAACAAAAAGGGTTACCTTATTCTTTTATCTTCAACTTTTTTCAAGTACTCATCTCTCTTCAGTACTCCCAATATTGTTTCCCTTTCATGTTCCAACAGAAATGACAAATTGATGATCTCCAAGTGCTTCGTCATGATCCTTCAACAGCCACTCTGTCAATGACCACTTTGCCCAATCAATACTTCCAATGATTTATTTGCACAAGTCCAAAGGCACGTTTGTGTCAGAGATACAAGATCCACACAGTCGAGAGGTATTTTGAAAAATGCTTCTCTCAATTAGCTGGGTGGCAAGATTGTATTGCTTTTCCTTCCAGCTACACAAGAAATGAAAGTTTCTCCTTTGTTTGTTCCCTGGGAATGGCAGTCATTTTCCTGGTTATTGAATGATCTTGGGTCCTGGCCAATGCTCACTGCAAGCCTTCAGATTCCATCCACCGCAGCTGCAGAATAAGCTTCCTGAATAATTGTAGTTTGGAGCCAGAAAATCACTGGGTATATTTATATCCAACTACCTGAAAGTCAAAACAAACATGTGTGGATGATTTTGAATTACATCACAGTCTGATTTGACAAAAGATAAATCTAGTAATGGTTTGGAAGCCACTGAAGAACGGCCTGAAGATTTAGCAGTTTATCTCAGGGGCTACTTATACACAACTGGCATAAAAGTTTGGTGTTTTTTCCTAAGAGTAAAAAAAAAAAAATAAATCATTATTTCTGCAATACAGATCCAACTCTCAGTATGACTTTTATCAGGTAAGAAAATGGGACAGGAAGGCAATACATAACAGAAACACAGAATAAGTCAATGCAAGACAGAAATACAAGTCAGGAGTGCTAGTTATGAGCTTCTTATCACTGAAAATTGGGAAACAAGCAAACCATAGGCGACTACCTTTGGTTAGATTGCTGCCTTAGACATACAAAGCTAAATAATGAAAACCACACATGGAAAAAAAATATTATAAAATAAAATTCTCTGCATTTGTTTTAATAGGAAAAAACAACAACACCCCTACCTGCCTCTCCAAAAAGTGGGACTATTAAGTTTGTTCTCAATTCTTGAAAAAGATGTTTCTATTAATACTTGTCATGGGTTAATATAGTTTAGATTTTGTTGGAAAGGACATCACAATACCATAAGACCAAGTTACTTGTAAGCAAAAGGAAGAAATCCAACATGTGAACGGTTCTTTGTTATTATCAAGGTCAGGTTCTTCCTTGAACTGCCTAGAAAAATGCCTGGTGAAAGCAGCACTTTGAACCCAACCTGATCCTAACACTAGCAGTCTGGGGAGCATGAGGCATCAGCACAAATCTCACAGAGTCATTGCTTGCCTGGTCAAGCTGCTCTGAAATTCTGTTTGCTGATTTTCCTTGCAGGGGTGACATGAAGCATTATTCTCATGGGCATTCATTTTTAACTGAGGAAAAAAGCACCAGGTTTTATTGGAAATGGAAAGCCAAGAGGTAAAGGGGAAAGACTGAGTGAAACAGTTAGAAATTCGGGATAATAAATGTGCTGAAAATTATCTCTGACAGCACCATTGTTGGGTTGATGATGTGCTACAGGTGGCCAGGGGTTCTTGCAGAACCACAGTGCAGTGGAATGTCAAGCAGGCTGCCAAGAACACTCTACCTTGTGAGATATTCCAGCATTGGGAGTTCAGGGAAGAAAAAAACTGCTTGATAAGGGTTAACTTGACATCTGATAATTTCTTCTCAGTTTTTCTTTTAACTCTAAAGAGATTAGTACTCCTACCAGACCCTACAAAAGCCTCAAATATTCCCTTTGACTAACTGTGTTGCTGATCCTGGAATGTGCTGGGAAATTTTTCTCTCAATGCAGGGAAGCACAAAATTTCTAAAGCCATAATTGGGAATCCAGTTATTTCATTTGCCACCAAGAGGGACAAATACACAGAACCCAGAGCAGAACCAAGCACTGGTAAGAGTGATGAGACCACAAACTGTCAGATAAGTCAGACAGAATTTCAGAGAGAGCTACACACTCCTGTGCCAGATGTAAATCTGACACAGCTGAAAGATCATTCCATTTAGTTTCTTACAGGGAAGAAATCCTAAAACACAGTGGTCTATTCAACAAAATTCTGGTATCTCATGCTGACAACTGAATTATGGTGAACTCTGCAAATCTTGACTAGAAATCATTACAGTCTTGTTTGTAAAGACAACAGAAACTATGCCAAAGTTTGCAACATAGAGAATAATGCAGAGAATTATGAAGTTTACCAGATGGACAGATAGACATAAAGTGCATCCATGTTACCCACATTAACAGAAATATGTTTGTAGTAAGCTCTATTCTTATAGAATGACTATAATCAACTGAAATTGAATTCTATTCACAATGGTTTGTGTGGATATATTTCTATTTTTTACTGAACATTACTCAGAATTTATCCTTTAGTCACATCTATGACAAAAGCCTTGTGGATTTTAACTGTCCTTTTCACCTAACAGAGGCATTTGGCAACTAAAATACAATTTTACCTGCTTATGTGCTCAACCAGCTCTATGTAGATTAAACACATTGCCAATTAGCAACAGTATTCTCTTAGAGAACCAAGATGGCAGCCTGTTTAATGATGTCCTACTCAGTATTTGCAAGGTGTAAACCCCACCAATAAGAGTCTTAAAAGCAGCATTCTCCAATTATCTTATTGCTTTGGTGGGAGAATGGCTCCAGCACACTGAGCACATCAGCAATGCAGGTTTTGGGTTCAGGCTGCAGTAACAGACCTGATGCTGAAGCAGCTCAGTTTTCCTGTCTTCCCTCTGTCCAACATATGCACAGCTACCAGATAATTGACAGTAAGACTCACCTCTCCTACCAGAATTTCTTCTGCACAATGAAATTGCCACTCAAAAATACAATTTCCTAACCAAATGTTCCCTCCCTGATGAAGCTTCAGCAAACACCTCAAGAGAAGCTCCTCTTTGCTCAGGCAGGCTTCCTTCTGAACATGTTACACTCACGATCTCTGCCTTGGTGATATTCTGTACCCCAGGCTAGCTGAAGTAGTGGCAGCAGTTAACTTTGCATAAAACAGATATTCCCAATTCCTCTATAATTCTTAGATAATGTTACCCTTGCCAGGCTAGCTTTTAGGACTGAAGACACTGCAGATGTCTTCACTCCTCAGGAAGCAGATCTAGTAAAAAATCCTTGGTCCTGCATCCTACATCACTCCTGCCTACTTAGACAGATTCTGTGCTGAAACTCTAAAGACTGCTGCTTGTTCTGCCTTGTACTGGTACAAGATGTGCCAAAACATCCCCCACCTCACAGAAGGAGACCACCTGGTTTGGCCCCCTGCCCTTTGTGGTACCTGCTGGGCATTTCTGTGTCACACAGAGTTGTTAAACAGCAGAACAACGACATCACAACCTGCAGGAACATTTGCTCTGTAGGAAAAGAGACTAATGAATAAAGATACTGATTTTAATAATCTACCACTTAAGACTTCCTTGCTTTGGACAACACATTATTAGAGACTAGGCCTGTATTTCAAATTAAGACTCAATAGGAAAATTTGCTCTTATCCTTTCCTGTGCTACTTTTGCTCTCTCTCTAAATGGTCCAGAATAAATTAGCTGACAAAAGCTGAATCATGAATCAACCTGGGGTTTAAAAACAAAATCAGCCAGCCAGCCTTTAAAAGGTGACAATGCTCTTTTTAACAGAGTTGTGATGTTTTATTAAGTAGCCCTGGGGCTGATTAGGAAATGTAGTTGTTTTCATCCTAAAGTGAGTGAAGATTTCACACAACAGAGAATTTGAGGAGCACTAAAATGTGAATTAGGATACTGGAAAAAATGCAAACCTCTCCTAAAAGGATGGGCTTTGTTCTAATCTACATTCAGTATGAAGACAGAACATTAATTTCTTAAGCCAGAGTAAAGCAATGATCTGATATCAGACTTACAGAGGAAGGAGACACTTCATTCATTCCTGCTCCACTGTGACATAATCCCAAGGCTGTATGTAAGTGAGCTTCTCAAGTAGGTGGTTGTTTTCCCTTGCCTCATGAGAAAGGTAGAAAAAATGCTCAGTGAGACTATCCCCCATGCTTTTGCCACTTCTCTTGCCCCCATAGAAATGTATCTCTAGAATGGAGTTTTACTCTCTGAAGCTATTGTTGCAGGAAGATACATTAGAAATAACATGCACTTATTAGCAGAAGACAGCAAAATTAAGCAAAAATTAATAAAAAGGTACAGTTTGTCCTGCATATAACTGCATCCACTGCACACAGGTACCATGTCTATCCAGAGAGCATTTGCTCACCCTCCCAATACAAAAGAATTAAGAATTGCCTAAAAAATAAACAAAAACAAAACAAAACAAACAAAAAAACAAAACAAAACAAAACAACAACAAAAAAGCATTACAGTGTGGAAGAATACATTAATTATTTTTTCTAGCTCTAGCTATATAGCTGCTTGTGACAATTACAGCACCCCCAAAACTGAACCTCTCTGAGGGGCACCAGTTCAGAGCCACAGGAATTATGGTGAATCCACTGCAATCAGTGATGTTTGCAGTCACCACAGGCACAGTGACCATGAATGTCCCTGCCACAGGCATCCTCCCAAGCCCAGCAAGACAACAGTCATCTGCACTCCAAAACACTTCTGTTTCATCTTTCCCCCAACTTTTTGGGAAAGGAGTAGAAGTATCCTGCTCTCTAGAGACAAAACTGAATGGAAGCAAGATGAAGGGAGAGGAATTATCCTCTTTTCTTCAATGGCTCTGTCATCAAATTGCCTGATGCACGAAATTGCTCCCACAGCTAAACCATTGTTTACTTAGCTGGAAGCCAGGACATGGAGCAATTTAGTGACTCAGCAGCAGAGGCAACATTTTCCACGTGCACTGGCTGCAGTGGTACAGGAACCACAGCATTGCCTGAGCAGTAGATCCTCCACCTACTGCTGGCAGGAAATTCTTTGCCAGCAGAGTAATGTTGTTTGTACTACGTATATTTACTAGCATGGGTGTATTTAGGATAAGCACAAACTGTGTTTTCATACTGATAAGGAAATTCCCAACAAGAGTAACCCAGTGCAGCAGGCGTGGTGGCTGTAATTGACTTTTGCCACTTAAGAAGCTGAGATAGATCATCTCCTGAAAAGGCACCAATCACTGCTTGAACCAAAGCTGCATGAGGGATGACAGCCTAGCTGGAAACTCCGCAGGAACAGTGGATTAATGGCATTACTGACTTTTCCCTGTGCTTCAGGAAGCCACAGGTTCCACCTCCCAGCTCAGTGCTGGCACTGTAGAGCACAGCATGGTGAATCTAAATCCAGTGCACACAGCTTCAACACTCAAATGAAAAGAGGCTCATATCATGTATGTGCTGCCTAAAACACACAAATCCTCTGTACACTGGGTTCATTCACATGGGGGTCTGAAATAAAACTCAAAACTAAGCTGGCATCAGTAGGTAGCCACCAAAGCATAGTCCACATCCACAGCTATTTTTCTCTTTTCTGAGGCCCACAGCAATATGTAAGCCAATGATGGAGGAAGGAGGGGAAGGGCTGCCCACATTAATTCTAATAAAATAGCAGGAAGACATAAAAATACACAAATGTAAAGCTTACCATGCTGAAACTGTAGAGGCCAGCTTGGTTTCTCCTCCTGCTCTCCCCTAAGCATGCTGCTTGTAGAATGCCATGAACAGGAGCAAGAAAAACCAGCTTCACTTCCCAGCAATGTGTTTGCAGAGGGCACACGCCCAGGTGAGCAAACCAGATGTCAGCAGGTACCAAAGGACCAGGAAATGCTTGTTGCACAAAATCAACAGATTTGTGAGGTGAGAAAGAGCCAGTCAAGACACCAAAGTCAAGTGGCAAGGAGGGAAAACCAAACCACACTTGTTGAACATGATCTTGGTTAATTGCACATGGATTAGAACAAGTGAGAGCTCTGGTCAGTATTACAGTGTAAATAGTAAGCAGATTCTTTGGTTAAGAGCAATCTTCAAAGACCTTGAGAGGTAAGAGCTGGAGACTTATGAACTGGGAAGTCATGTATTACAATGGAGACAGGATCACGTCTGAGTGACAGCCACAGCATTTGAAGAGCCATTTAAAGCACAAATTGGTATCAATTACAGTGAATACAGGCTGAGAAACTGAAAATATGATTCCTTACGTCTACTTCTTTCTAACTAGTGTAGTGTGAGTGTGTTTGACTTCAGAGTAATTAGAAAAACTCAGATTTGTTAATTAAACAAAACCAATGGATAATGGATTCAGAAGCAGGTTTCTGTTGGTTTTTTTTTGGTCAGGCACAGTTCCAGCTGTCTGGAAATGTTTTGGCAGAGCTGTCATGTACCTTCCTACAGGACTGCAGATCTCTCCAACCACAGTCAATGCCTGCGAGCTATAGTTAATTTCTACAATTACTGTAATAATATTTCAAAACCAAAATCATGAGTGTTTAAAGACTAAAGTAATAATGTTAAAGCTCATTAAGTCTACAGAGCAGACCTTGCTGTGTAAGAAAGCAGTAAATTAACTTGCCTGATTGTACAAATAAGAGAGCTAGGACTAAGCTCAGCGTTGACAGCCTGAGCATTCATTAAACATTGCTCCTTCTACAGGTCTCCCTCTGCTTGTTTTTCAGCCCTGATAAAAGCACTAAGTAACACACACACAAGAAAACTTAAAAAATAAATTACATTTTCTGTTTCCTTGCTGTAGAAATTTAGGCTGGTGCAACTGTGCAGTCAGGTTACAACCCTCAGGAACAGGGAACAGCACTGCCCAGAGAAAGCTCATTACAGGGACACTGCTGGCTGCCACCCCAACAAACTTGGTTTATTTTTCAAACTGGGAAAAACGCAGCAGCCACTCAGGCAGGGGATCAAGTGCAGAATAGACCAGAGGTTGAGAGGACACCAGGCAGTTCATTTGTGAACATAAGCCCATGCTCCCTAGAGATCCTACAAAACAATGAAAGAATTTAAGTCCTTCAGAGATACTTTGGAATAAACAAATGTCTAAGAATCTTTTCTATGTTAAGAGAAGATTCTGGACAATCTGTCACGTTTAAGATAATTTATTTACAGACAGGAGACAAGGAGTGGAAAGAATGACATGATAAGATGGCAACCTTTTTCTTTTGCTTTGCTCATCATTGGGTAAATATGGTCTACCTTCCTGGCTGATTATTTAGCCAGAAAAGAAGACATTTCCCAGGACAAGAATGGAAAGAAAATTCAATGCGTCAGTTTGCCAAATCGACAAAACCAAACAGATCTGAATCAAAGAATGAACGAAGGAAGAAATATTTCTGCTATTGTTAAGCAAATAGCATCTGTGCAATGATAAATCAGCCATGAAAATATGAACTAGGGCTTGAGTCATCTCAGTCTTATTGCTTAGTCACATTGTGTGTGAAGGCAGCAATTCATTCAGCACTGAACTTTACCTTAATATGTTTAAGCTAACCCCTGTGTCTTTATGCTTCTGTGATGAAATGGAAAGAGAAGCAGTAAACTGAAGTCTAGAATAGAATGGATTTATACACAGTTGTAAAACAAGTTCTAATATTGACCTTACACATTTTACTTAATGCATAAATTATGAATTTAACCAAGATCCACCATTATTAAACTTAACTAAGACCAGTGGAAGAAAATTTATCAATTCTTTATTTCTAAAAATCCATAGCACCCTTTCCCCACATTAAAATAGACATGGCATTTTAGGAGAAGGAAAAAACTTCTTGGCATTCAATTCTTGTAGAAATTGAAAGCAAGTAGAAGTACAGCAAGATCCCTGATTCTTCTTTCTAACCACTAAAGTTTCTTTACAATATCAACACAGCTTAGGTACAATATCAACACAGCTTAGGAGAAGTTAAATTGATAAATATTGTGTTATGACATGATTGTGTTTGACACCAGGATCACAGGAATGAAGCAGCTTGCACAGGACACCTGGAAGCCCCTCTCATGTCCACTGTTCGTCAGATCTGGTCACAACCTTTATTCATCCTCCTTAAATTCCCTGTCTCCTCTGCACTGGGACTGGCTGGATTTTTTGAGGCTGCAGCCACCATCACGTGTTATGGGATCCCTGGGGCAGTGGTCCTTACTGCAGCACTGTTACAGGAAGCTTCATCTCACATGAAGTAGAAAATGCATGGTAGAACAAGTGGACTATTTTCATTACTTAACAAGACTCCCTCATAAAAAGGGAGGGAAATCCCTGTTTCTTCTAACTGCAGTAAGTGATTGACTGAAATGTGAGCAGGTCTATTTGATTTTTTTTCCCCAGTAGAATTTTCTCACCAAAAAACCAGCAGCAGACATGTTGCACAGAAATGGATGAGGGTTCTTCAAACACACAACAGAAATCTATCTGTATCTTCAAATTCAAGTATTTTCACTAATTTGCTGAACTAGGAGTACTCTGAAGGAAGTGCCTTCACTTCATCAAACATTTCATTTTGCAGAAAAACTCATGACTCATCTGAGGTTTAGTCCACTTGGAAAAAAAAAAAATCCGTCATTGGCTTTTCTTTCCTCATGAACTAACCAGAATTAAATTCTCTCTGAGCTCTGCAAGAGGGCTGCAGGAAGACTTTTAAGGAGCTGCTGCAGAGTCAGAGAAGAGGGAAGGCGAGTCTACAAGAGGAGCCATTTGGGAAGGCATCCACCAAGCCAGTGAAACCCACTATGGACTGGGGAGAAGATAGCACAGCCCTGGTGTGTGAGTGCTTTGAAGGAGGAAAGGTGCACGTGGTGTGTGTCTGCAGGAGATGAGAACTCCAGTCCTCCATTATTTCAGCCTGTTTGATGCCAAGTGCTCCTTTGCCTTTCTGCCACAACAGTGTGGTGTAGCAACACTCATTTTCCACTATTCTTGATAATGACTTTCTACTTGATTTAACAGAACAACAGGATTTGCATTTTAATGAGAAGAACTAAGTTTGATCTCCACACATACCAAAGGTATCTCATCATACATTATATGATTTCTCTCCGTAGAGGTGTGAAAAGTCTTTAGGAGATTCACCTGTACAAGGTTGGGGTTTTGTGGATTTTGGACTTTAAGGATTTAGACTACTAGTAGATTTTTACTACTAAATATAGGTAATCTTTAAAGGTCCTTTCTAATTCAAACCATGACTCTATTCTATGATTTCTCTTATTTCTTCTGACCTGATGATTCCAGTCCCTCTCTATAAGCAGCAGAGACAAATAGGCATTTCCAGGGCATGACTCACCTCATCTTCACAGGAACATTTTAAAAAGGTCAGAGGAGCCCTTGTCTGGCAGCATCCATTTCTCTCCACTGACTGTGAAGGGGATGAAGCATGACTCCCTCAAATGCAGGCATGCAAAACATGTGAGCAAATGTGTCCTACTTCTCATTTGCAGCATAAAATGGGCTGTTCACAAGGACACTTGTCCAGAAACCTACCAGAGGGTATAAACAGCTTAATCAGAGAGTGGGATGAGCTTGGAGTGTTGCCTTGTTTTGTTTTCCATTAAACACAATGCTACAGTGTTTTTCTCTACAAACAGCAAATAAATCTAACAGGTCTGTTAAATCTTCCATGAAATGCATCAATGTGTTCCTCCAAAGTATCTGCCCCAAAATGAACATGGTTTGAAAATCTGCATATATAAGAACATCATTTTCCAAAATTCTTGTGGCAGGCAGGAAAAAAACCCCACAAAAATGTAGTTAGAAAATGTATTCTCACAGGTTACAGTGCTGTCCATCTGAAGTCCGGGATGTGCATCAGCTATCAGAACCCTGAGGATGCCCTCAGCGGGGCAGAGGAGGTAGTGGAGTCTTCCTTCTGCTTCCCAAGGTGGGATTTGTAACAAGGTCTGTCCAGAACAGCTCACAGTAACAGGAGATGGTCTGTGGGGAGCAGCCGTGTGTCTTTTATGGTGAGGAGCTGAGTTAGATCAGTGAGAGAGGGGCTGACTCTGCTGTTGGATCTCCTTAGGACCCCAATGAATCCAAGGAGCCCTTCAGCCTGTATGGACTGTCTGCCAGCAGCAGGCAGAGGATCAGCATCCTTTTTCTGTATGACAAAGAGAAGTGGCAGATTCCTCTGAAAATACTGTATTCAAACCAGAGGAACATCTGGGATGGCTTTTGTTGGCATTTTAAAACTCTGCCCTTGCAGTGCAGTGCAGCCCATCCAGTGCCTCAGATGGATGTCTCCTAAGGCAGGGCCAGTGCTGAACAGACTTCTGTCTGTCTACTTTGCACAAAAAGCAACCACAACTCTTTGGCAGCACAATCTCCAGCAGTGGTCACTGAGCAGTAGCCAGGGACAGGGCCAGAGGAGTGAAGCTCAAAGCTGCACAAGGGATCACTGTGTGGTCAGGGCTCCCAACCAGAAGGAACTGAGTGCAACTGCTAAAGATTTCTTGGCAGAACATGACAGAAGATGCCAGATGTCCGTTGCAGAAATACCTTATAAGACCTGAGGCCTCCACCAGTCTTGGTCAGTAATGTGAATTCTTCAAACAAACAACATCTAATATACACGATACTATGACAGTTTTTGATAATTTTAAGAAAAAGTTTTCCCATCCACCCTTCTGGCTGTGATCTGCCAAGATAATTCCATAATATGGTTGTAGTGGTGCTGTACAAACAGCAGGAAGATGCAGAAGCTCTCAAGAAGCAGCTAGCTCCTACTCCAGCACAGACATATATTTAATCACATCTCTTCATTACAGGTTCCCTCTGTTACCATACCATACACATCTCTCTCTTTCCAGCTAGATGTGTAATTCCAGTGTCACCAGAAGCAAAAGGGTTCAAAAACCTGGAAGTAAACTTCCAAACTGTCTGCCCTTCCTAGGGCTACTTGTCCAAATTTACAGAAGAACAGGTGCTGGGCACAGGCAACATAGTACTAGGATACCAGCTTTTAGATTAAATGGGAAAAAAGAAATTATTCAGGAGAAAGACTGCACAGAGCTGCATTCACAGGATATTAATCACAACTTGACCTTTCTGCAGCATCTTTCTGCCTCCCTTTGGCCAAGATTTACTGCAGCTATCTGCATAGTAAGTGTTTCAGCCTTTTAATTGCATTTGCAATACAGACAGCTTATGCCACTTGAAATTATACCAAAATTTATCATTATGTGAGGATCAAACTACTCAGTGGCCAGGGTTTAAGACAGAAAGCACAGTGGTTGCACACCTCCAGTAGAAAAATCTATGAAAAATCTTGCAGAACAGAACAAGCTCTCTGAGATGGTCAGTGTGCACAGAGAAGGCAACCAAAGCCTGCCAGCCCAGAAGGGATGGTGGCCTCATGTTCTCACCTGGAAAGAACACCTCCAGGATGGCCTGGACGCAGTCAGGAGCTGCTAATAGTGGTGCCTCTTGCCACTGGTGCTGCCCCTTGCTACCCCACAGCAGTCATGCCATCACAACTTGACTGTGAAGGCAACTTCCTCATTTACCAGTACAGGTTTTAGGTGCTAAGGATATATTTATGGAAGCCTGGTTAATAATTTCCAATGTGAATAGAACTACATTTTTTCCAGTGATCCAATGCTAGATACCCATGTTCCACAGCTGAGCATTTCTCCTTACATATCATGTGCAGCAGCTATAGTTTAATAGATGCCTTCAGGGAGTACATAGGAGTGATAAGGACATGAGTTTCAGCTTGGGACTATTGAAAGGTTAATAAGATTTATCCATTCAATCACTGACTCAGAGCAGAGATTTAGGGTAGGTTTTATTCTCCCCACACCAGTGAGTGTATCAGCTTGCTGCTGCACACAGCTCATGCTCTCAGCCCAGCAGGGATTCCTCTCAAAAGGATTCCTAAATGCACCTTGTCAGGGGCAGATCACCCTGTATTCCGAGATACTCTGGAAAAAAAATGCCTCCTTACATGATAAATTGAGATGGCAAAGGAAGAGAAAAACACTGATTTTTTTGTTATTTACTCCATAATAGATGAAGTGATCTTTCTAGTCTGTTGGTTTTGGAACACCACTCCCCAGTGGATACTGCCCTGTGTTCCTACATGCAGCCTTTTGGGGACAGACACCATTTGGGTCTCCTCAGAGACTGAAGGGGAAGAAAGAACCTGTCAGGACTAGAAATCTGTTATTTTATGGCTGAAGAATAAACCTCCCCAGATTTAAAAAGGCCATGGTTTTGACTCTATCTACATCCTTAGTCTTTCCTCTGTGATTAGTGCAAACCAGCAAGCTCAAACACACTTTTCCTGTTTAAGTTAAAGTCCCTAAAGGAAAGTTTCCAGAAACCAGAGTAAATAAACACAAACAAAAAAAGTCATCTTAACAAAAACACTTTCTGATCATCCTAAGTGAATAATCTATAATAACTCCTACCTTTACCACTTGTGAATATCAGTAATATCCCAATCCTCAGCAATTAGGCTTGCATGTGTGTGTGTGTGCACAATCCCCCTAAGCAATTGTTGCTCTGTTCTGAATGATATCCCTGGAATTCTTCAGGAAACAAAACAAAACCCCTAAGCCACAAGGTCTTAGGTACAGCTTTTGGTACTAAATCAGGCTTTTAACTGTTCAGCACCTTAAAAATTTGTCAATTTTTATTCACCTCACTTGGCAGCATGAAAAGATGTTAAAAATACACAGCCACAAGTCTTGTTTTCCACAGGATTTCTGTTCCATTCAACAATCAGGAAAGATAATGGCAAGGCAGTTCCTCAAAATTTCTTCCAACTTCCACCATTCAGCATGTAGCCCATGTCTCATTAGTGGTACATTTTCTCACTCCTGAATACAGAATAATAGAAGATTTGAGCTTTTATATCATACTTGTACCCATGTGTCCAAGTACCTTACAAACACTGATCTTTATATAAAAATTTGGATATATTAATTTTTGTTTAGAAAACCAAAATCCTATAGGTTAATAGCAGGACAGGAAGAGAAACACTTTGGTAATCAAAATATGTTGATGTCTAGACACTCCAGTTACAAACAGCCTGATTTTTCAAGTGTATGGTAGATAATCCCACATTATTTTCAAGAAACTCATGGACACACAGCAGTTTGAGTGTCATGCCCTGAAGTACAAAATTCTTCACCTTGTTATAGGGAGTAGAAATCCTTCACTCATCCTCTTCCTCCCTTTCAAATAGTTCTCTCTCCAAAAAGCCACAAAACTGGTCTTTTTAAGGGGGACCTCCCCATATTAAGTGTTGCATATTTTTTTATATATGCACACCATTGCAGAACTGTGGGACATTTACTGTGATCAATAAAAAGTGATTGTGAACAGGAAAACTGATAAACTGGAAACCCAGCTACAAGTAACAAGATGATATTTCCATATTCCTATTCAACAGAGCATCTAAAATCAACTGGAAATCTGAAATTCTCCTCTGCAACACTCATTTAAAAGCATCAGCACTATTCTAAAGATAATTCCCACAGAGAAGGATAGCAAGAGACACTGAGAAAGTCTGTCATGGAAGCTAAATGTCCTTTCCAGCTGTGAGACTGCATCTTCTTGGAAGACACTACAGGATACATATTTCTGTAAGCTTTTTCTCAAGTAAGATTTTAAAAAGAGGCAAAAATGAAACAAGAAAGTTGAAGGTAGAATGTTATTAAGGCTGTGTAATGCACAAGAAGAAGCAGTGAAATCCAGGAAAACCTACATTACAGACTTCTCTTCAGAAACTGAAAATATAACAAGCTGAACACAACTAACGTAGCTTTGTCTTTGCCATACATGATTTATTGAACGAAGCACAGCCTTGTAAAGAACACACCTCAGGCCATTAAAGGCATGTTGAAAGAATGAAATATGCTCCTCCAGTGTGAGGGGATTGTACTTGGAAACAGATCATTGAAGTTTCTCAACTGCTTCAGGTTTACCCCAAAAACCTACAGACCAACCCCAAAACAAGAGAGGCTAACCTGATCCCTTTATCCACCTGCAACCTCTCTGTAGGGGTAATTCAGTGTTAAATACTCCTTGAAAATAGTATCTGAAGGCAACACTGTCTTCAGCACTTTAATCTGTTGCTGAGAAAACTGCAAGACATTTCTGAAATAGTAGATCACCCTTAGAAAGGGCAGCTACTTCTCTTAAATAATGAGTCCCAGAAACTCCAAGCCACGTTTTGGCAAATGTATTCAGATTCTCAGCCTCTCCCTCCACTCCTTCATCTCTTATATTTATAAATAAACCACCTGTAGCATTACTGCTCTTAAAAAGAGAAGCACAGTACATTACAAAACGATTCAGGATGGCAGAGGGAGGAACTTTCTGGCTGAACTCAGCATTGTTTAGCAGCCTGTTTGATGGCAGAACTCTGCAGTGCAGCTGTGCCAGCCCATAGGTCAAACACAGTATGAACTCCAACACTGACAGAGAGACCACAGGATGCTGAGCTGTTTGCACACAACAGTCCTCAGTAAGGTCTCCTGCCATAAGGAAACACGTGGTGCTCAAGCAGGGAACACCACTCCATTAACAACAACAAAAAATTTTTAAGCTTTCCTTGAATTAAATTAGAGCATGAGCACTTTTTTTTTGGTGCATAGTGAGGGAAAAAGGTTGCAGGCTGAAGTGTGCTTTTCTATAGTGTGCTTTTCTAGGAAAGGATCAGCATTGGATTTTTCAATGAAGACATGATCCACTTTGATATGTTTTGCTAATCTAAATAGATTTCACAAACTAATAAACAGACACACTATAGAAATTACTTCATTTCTCAATTCTCTTCCATTTTTCCTTTCTCAAGAAGAATTTTACCATCACAGATGCACAGCTGTCAAATCTCTTCTCTAAGATTCACCCAGCTCCCATCTTAAGCTCCTTTATTGTTCAATTTCCCTCACGGCAGCCCAAGAGCTTTTCCTCAGTTGTGAATAAACAGGTCTGGTCAGCTCACCACACATCTGTCAGATGAGGTAAGAGGAGGATAAAATCTGCTTTGTAGCACCACACCTTAGCATCTCTCCTGCCCACCAGGGAGCCCAATTCCCAGGCACAGTTTCCCTGTGCAGATCCAACCCTTCCAAATAACCCAAGTGCATGGGAAGCACCCATCCCACAGCTCAGGGCAGAGGTGTTCCCATGACACAGCAAGGGATACAAACCTGTACATCAGAGGAAGAGGAACGAGAGGTTTGGAGATGGCGTGGGCCAAGGATGCCTTGCCCACACATGTGAACAAAATCTGATTTGCCAGACTAGAACCTCCCTGGGATCCTTGGCAGATAAAGGAGAGGCTGTCTCTGTCTAATCACTGAGGAGCTGTATGGGAGATGATCTCACAAGTGGGATGTTCTCCTCAATTGTTTGTGAAGTGAGTAAGCCAGGATACTCAAAAATATTCTGTTTAAATAATTTTTTTAAAAAAATTAGAAAGTTAATTACTTATACACAGTACAAATGTTTGGGAACAGGGACGTCCTACCCATGAAGGCAAAAGGAGAGACACAATTAGATTTCCAGGTCTCTAGGTGTGGACTAAAATTGGTTTAATAAATTAATTCATTGCTCCTAGATGTACTAAGTGCAGGCCTTATTGCTGTTACAAACCAGCTCACAAGAAGATTACTCATGACCTGCTGTGGAGACAAAGGGAAGATATGATTGAATATGAAGTGTATGAGTGCTTTTAAGTACTGGAACATTCCCTCCAGCCTGCAGAAAGAAGATTAGCTGACCACTTTGACACAGATTACTCAGACTTCTCATATTCCTGCTGCCACAGAACTGGGTAAGAAGGATTTAGACTGTCAGATCCAGCAGAATTCTGGGGATACAGGATATTTCATTTTATATGTGCTTATATATATGATATGCCATAAAACTATTCTCAAAATCCATGCACCAATTTACCTGCTCTGACAACTTTCTTGTATTGAGCTCTGAAATTTTCATCAGCTTTTCATGTATTCACTTCTGCTGTAGTAGCAAGCAAAGCTCACTACAAATCATTTCAAGGCATTTAAAAGCAGATATAGTATTGCTTGGCTCTCTCCACCTCTTCAATTGGATTGTGTCTCCTCAGTAATTTATTACAGAGATTTCTAAAATAAAAGTTCCATTTATACCAGTAATTTTCATGTAAGTTATTACAAAACCCCCAAATTCTTGGGAAGTTTCTTGAATGCTTCTTTCCTGTGATATTTTGTCATGCAAATTATCAGTTCACCACTGCTCAGGAGAGCTCCTTAACCCATGCAAAAATATGGAAAGAGATAATCCTCAGGAGGAGCAAAGAGGCACAAAGAAGAAGCCATTGCCACCCAACACATGTAAGCCACAGCAAATCTCTCAAGTTCTCTCTGCCTCTGCTTGCAGCCAGCACAGGGAGAACCCCATCTCCTGGTCCAAGAGGTTATGCCAAGGAAAAACACATCAAGGGCCAGGAGGCTCACTGATAGTATGGGTACACCAGACATTGCACTAAAATGCACACTCTATATCAAATTACCAAAATTCCCCTTTTATTTTCTGTGTCAAACAGGATCCTTCCTTTCCTGCCTGGCATATAACATCAGGTGGCCTAGGAAGCCTCTCCATCAAAAACAAAGTTTTGGGTTTTTTTCCATTACAAAAGGTCAATTTCCTAATAACTTTGCCATGTTACCCATCAAAAATTAGTTCTTTTGCAATACTCACACTGATGCTTAGGGATATATTCTAGATGAACATTCTGAAAAGAGCATGGAAGGAAACCCACCACATTGCTTTACTTTGCCACAGGTGTACACCATTTCCATTTTCACAAATTTATACACAAGTCTTAGGACAAACTTAAAAGGATAGGAAATATTTTCTGTCAGAGAACATTTTTTGCAGATGCTGTTAAAATTCATCTGGTTAAAACCATATTTTAAGCTTGTGGAGGAAGGCATAGCTCATTCAAGTCCCATAAGTCTTGCAAAAGCTACCAAGCATATGAAGACAAGCTTCCCAATGGTCAAATTTGGGAAATTTTGGAAGAATGTGGAGGAAAAAAACCCCAAAGAACAAACAAAACCCAACCACAAGCACACAAAAAATATAAAATGAAAAATATACTATGTGCAAGAGGTATTGAGCAATCTGATCTATAAAATTGGTTATGCCAATTACAGTGTATCCAAAAGAGTTAATTCCATCTGTTCTCCTGTTCTCACTCTTAACAAAAGGGAGGTTCTCTCATGACTTCTATGACCATCTTTGTCATCCCTTAAACAAAGAAATTCAAACTTCTGGACCAGCTGAGACTCTTTGCTTAGAGGAAGGAACACCACACACCCAAACAAATAATTCCTTTGATGCCTTTTTCATCTAAACCAATATTATAAATGGTGCAAAAGTTAATTAAACTGTAGATTGAGAGGCACTGAAAGCCAAGACTAATACTCTGGGGCATCAGTATAGAAACAACTCAGTTTGGGAGGTTTCACAGAATTTAGAAAGCTGGCTTTGATTTTTAGACTATCAGGTCTATTAATTGCAGCAGTCCATACACAAATTTAACTAAGAAAGTACAGAGACACCAATTTCATTTAATTTGGACTTATGAAAATTGTGGTAAGGAAAATGAAAGTATTCCTCTGTATTTGCTCCATTCCTTTTGTACTTTCTGGCATAATGTAAATGCTCTCATATTTTGGTCTCAGAAGCAAGGAAAACTGCACTAGCAGAGGTCATGAAACATCACTGTAATGTATCACAGTTAATGGCTGTGAGCCTTAAATACTATTTTTCTGTTTTCCACTTGGCTAACTGCTCTTCCTTTTTTCTTTTTTTTTTTTTTTTTCTCTCCATTTTGTCACAGGTTCTCTCACCCCCACCCCTACTTGAGGTCTCAAGACACATAAATAATTGAAGTCATTTAATGTGGGGAAGGAGTAACAGTATTTTGGCAAAGTAGTCACTCTGTCTTTAGTGCTCCACAGGAATAAAAGATTGAAGAGCAATTGTACCAGGGGTTGGAAAAGGGACTCAGAGGGTAAAATAATTAGACCTGTAGAAAAACTATCTGGTTTTGCTAGAGCTCAAAGATATCATTTCCTTTGTGTTTCAGCCATCTGCAACAATCGTGCTGTTCACACTCACTTGAGACTAAAACCTCCTCAAGCCAATCCAGTTTAGATGTTTTTCCAATGCAGAACTGCCACAAACCTTGGAAAGCCTGATTTGATTGTCAAGATTGACACTAAAATCTGTCCCCACGAAAATGCACACCTCAGTTTTGGGTTTTCATTAAAGATTGAGAACTACCAGCCCCCAGTTCTGCTTCCAGCCTCCAGCAGATTTGCAGGTGTGCAGGGGTTCCCACATATAACTGAGTGTCCACGTGTGAGGGAATGAACCATTTAAATTTGTGTCTGGAAGAACACTAAAAGGACTCTCCCCACTCATTTTGCCTGACAGAACTGCCCACGAGAACAAAGAGCCCAGTTTGAACTGCTTTAATTACAGAGATCCAACCTCTCTGGTAATGTAAACTGATACAGCTCTGCTGGAGAAATTGGATTGTCATTATATTGTTCAGTTGGGTACAGCTCCATTTTTAGTTTGCCTCAAACCCAATACTTTTAACACAATGTTGTTTTACAGCTGTTGGAGAAAAACCAAAAGGTCTCAGGTAGCCAGGGAACTGCAGTAAACCAGCACAGCCCTGAGCACAATGAAGCATACTCTACCTCTGGTAGAGCCACTGGACACATTTTCATCCAAAAAGCACAATTGGTAGAATTTCTATTTATTTCTGAAGAATCCAAAACTTCTCAAGTACCACACAGCATTTCATTATGACACCACTGTGATCACGCTCACCTGTTATTTATGTTTCATTTTATGCCAGGGCTTCAAAACACAATGGGAGAAATCAGCCTCTACTGCTGAGGATTATATACTGCAATGCACAAAACCCACAGACAGAAAGCCAAAATCATGCTGTACCACACTGTGTATTTATCAAATCAACATCCTCAGATTCCATCAGGTATTAACTGGAGGTGCAGAAGTAATAAGCTGGGTGGATCAATGCCATGGAATCCCTTAAATAAGAACAGAAAAGTGGTAATGTATTAATGGCCAAAGAATATGATCTCTTAATTTAAGGATGTAGACATTTTATAGCACAAAAAGACAATTTAAAAACATTTGCTTGACTTGTGGCTGACCAATGGAAAGATTCTCAGTTTTAGATTGCTGTGCAGTTGGCCTCTTTTCTTTTTGCACTATCCATAGTCACTGGTAAACAAAATATATCAAACCACAGGGAATATATTTCAATATTAGAGGTATTTTCCACTGCTATTTTTAGGTACTCTTTCAAAAGAGCAAGTTTCTGTCTATGCTTTTAATAGCATATCACAAACTGATCAGGTATACAAGGTCCTTCAAAACTCAACAAAAACCCACTAGGAGCAAAGAAACTCTTCCTAAACCCCAAACACAGGTTTCTAATTGTCACTGGCCTCCTCCCTCTTCCTTGTCTTGTTACTGGTTATTTTGTTATTAGAATTACTGATTAAACAACAACAAAAAACCACTCAAAACAAAAATCTCACATTCCTGGCTGTGTGAGGCTGCCACACGATGATACATTATTCTGTCTCTCTTGCCATTCCTCTGTTCCTTGAATATCACACTGAAAACCTTCAACCTGGTCTCATTCCCTCTCCATTAATAAAAAGCCAGGATTTCAAAAGGGGCTTTTTTGAGAATGCCAAAAATAAACCCAGATTGAAAAAAGTGCAAGTTTATACATGAGATGTGATTTACTGTCAAGGAGGATCAGTAGAATCATATCAAATCAGAAGGCAAGAGTATCAAAAAAGACTTGGAATAGTTTTAGCTTTTTGAGCCTTGGGCAATCAAAAAAAAGTGTGCTACACACAGCATGTACAATGAACTATTCCACCATAACCCGCTTGTGCAATTAAAGTGCTCTCATTTTTCATGGACTCATGGGGTTTTCGTAGTTGAGATCAGCTGTTTGTGTGCTGGTGATGCACATTGGCACACCCCAAACAAACCTGCAATCATCCATGACATTGTCTGATGCCTGGTTTTGGTATCAAATCAAATGCCATATTGCACAGATTTAAAGTTCAGAAACAGTTATTGCTGTTTAAACATTACTTTTTCAATTAAATGGAGAAAGGTCAGAAGAAAAAAAGGCATTATTTGTGATGTTGCTATGCATATTAAGGTGGCCCACTACAGACATAGTGAGCCTCTGAATCAATCTATAGTATGTTTAAAATGAATTTAATGAAATTATCCTGTCCTTAGTAACAGAACTGGCTCAGATCAATCCCATCAGAAACCAAGATGTGAATGAGTGCAGAGGTTCAATGACTGAAATCTAGAACCTTCATCATCTCAGTGGGCACAGGGATGGGACAGAAGACAGACTGCATTGCTCAAAGAGAGAACATTTACAGATATCAATGATCCAAGTCTTCAACAAGCCTGACACTGAATTCTTGACTGCTTTTACTCCCAAACACAGCCTTTTCATATTTGGAAACACAGTGTGGCAAACTAATATTAAAATGTTTTCACAAAATTAATCAGAAGTGAGCTCATAATTTCAATTCAAATGTAAGGACTATGACATTAATTATTTAGACACCTAACTGAGAATGTGCACTTTCAAAACTAGTGTACCACAAATCATTTTGATGTGCTTCTGCTCTCTTCCACAATAAAAGTGAAATGTCACTGGCAAGGTCATGGTTTAAAGTGATTTCATAGCAAACAGCAAATTCCTGCAAAATGAGATCTTGGCTCAAAAAAAGTTTGTAAGAAAAATCTTGATCAAGAGGGACTTCTACTTTATCATGGATGATACCATTTAAATAATTCCATTGAGGATTCTTACAATCATAACCAAAACAAACTCTTGCTGAAATACATTCAGGAAAAACAGGAAATCCAAAGGAATATTATTTCTAGTGCCCAATGCTGACAGCCCAGATACTGGGAGGATGCATGGTTAAATTTGAATGAATGAACTCCATTCAGGGTCTGCATCTGGGAAGGTCAAAGCCAAACAAACACTCCCTAAAGGAAGCACAAGGTTTACAAACACACCATAGGCACACAGAATTCCCACCCCTCTTCCAGGGCACTCCTCACTTACCCCTCACCAGCCAGGTGACTCTTGTGTTTGCACAGGTTTCTCAAACTTCTCCACCTTCTTTGCTGCTGTAATTCCCCAGCAGAGACACAATGCCAAGGAGGTACAACCTTCTCCCTTATTCATTTTCAGTCTTACCTAATAAATCATTATTCTTCAGTGCATTAATCGCTGTTCTCCCCCTAAATGCTTCCTACTCATCCATACTGTTCTGACAGTGAGGGTTTCAAAGCCAGGCAGAGTTAAGAACTACATTCCCATTAAAAGCTCATTATTTTTCCCCTCTAAAACTTCACATTGGTAGTAACAATAAAGAGAGCTCTAATCTGGATGAGGATGCCAAGAGTTAATAGACATTTTCACTACTGTAGCATCTGAATTTTAAAATATTTAAAAGGTATAAAATGCATCTGTAAAAAAAAGGAATAGAAATGTTCCTTGAGAGACAAATATATTTGCACTTCTACTCCAGAGCATGACTAGAGTCAAGGAAGCTGTTTTATGGTTGGCAACTTTGAAAAATGTTGCAGAAACAACAGCTAGTTTAGAAAACACTGCTAGGTAAAGTGGCTTCTGCAATGCAACATTTGTATGCAGACAAATGTGTCACTTTTTTTTTTTTTCCCCACTATTAATCTTCAGTGCAAAACTCAAATAAGTTTCAAACCTACAGGCTTCAAGAATATTTTTTTCCTCATATTTCCATCTTCTGAATTACTCTAGACAGGATTAGGGCTTGCCATTCCCCACACAAATCTCATGTTTTTGGCTGTTGATGTTAACACACCCCATGATGCAGTTGGTGCCATTGCTGCACTAATGCCTACAGTGAATGGATGCTAATTCCTAGATCATATCTCTATTTAATTGAATATGTATTTAACTGAAGCCTTCCGAATCTGCATGTGTGTACAAGCACCTGTTAATCTTGGCATTATTAGCCTATCTATTTTCTTAATATTGTGAGAGTGGGAAGTTGGATCCTTATTTCCTCCATTTTTCTCTTCCCTGACTCACCAGGCACTAGGGATTTTGTGCAAAGTTTCAGGAAAATGAGTGAGGTTTTAGAACCAATAATAAGTCTGACTCTTCCCAAGGCTGACCTTCTCTCAAGCCCTGCAATGGCTGCAGAAGTAAGGAGGAGAGCTCAAATTCAAAGCACATAAAATGCTCAAAAAGCCATCAGCTGTGTCAGGCAGTAACTGCAAATGAAAAATATAATCTCCAAGTGACAAATGGCTTGCTTTCAAACACCACTTTTTACCAGATGTACAACAGCAGAATCCTTGGAAACAATATTCCCATGGTCATGGGCATTTGCTTCCACATTACTCAGATAACACTTGCAACTTTTTTGTCATACACATAAAGAAACCCCGAACCCAAACATCTCCTCCAAGCTCCACTCCTGTTCAAACCCTGGAAACACACTGGTGCTGTACACAATTCCTGGTTTTTCTTCATCTCTGTATATATTTTGTAAATTATTTAAAAACTTGGAGACCCTCCTGCTGTGAACATGTTTTCCTCCCACCTGTGGAGGAACTGCTGCTTTCCCAGCTTGCCAGGCACAGTTTGTACAGGTGAAAGGTGGCAGAGTGATCCTAAAGTCACTGGAGCCCCAGGTCAAAGACACAATTACATCCAGCTGCATGCAGATCACAAGTCACCCCCACACAAAATGTAACCACTCCTAAAAAGCACAGGCTGTGGTGAAAGATAATCTCTCACACACACACACAAAAAAAAAGTTATATGTCAACAATGAGGGATGCCTCAGGTAATTTAAGTATTCCAGAGCTGCATTTAAGTGAAGATGCAGAGCAACTCTCTTCAAAATAAATAAAATGCTCATTTAAGGAGCTTCCCCTTAATACTCGTTTGTGGAATACAATTCAAACCACAATGGAATTTTGTTTCATTTCTGATTCCATTTCTGTTTCTAAGCAATACAAGAAGCATGCCCAGGGAAAAGTTACGAAGAAAATAAAAAGGTCCAGATGAGAGTAATTGAATATAGAAATTTCAGTGCAGACAGACAAAAGATTTAAAAAAAAACAACAGAGAAATTCAGTTCTTAAGCAATTGATTCTGTCCTGAGACTGAGCCCCAGCATATGGAAAGCCCCACAAAATGGGGTTGCTCACTCATACCTAGGACAGACTAAGAGAGGAACATAAAACAGAAGGGAGGTATTTTGTGTTTGTTTGCTTGTTTGTTTGTTTGTTTGTTTTTACAGCAGACACGGGGTGTTTGGAAAAGAAAGAATGCTGACAACTTCATTGTTATATGTTGTACATATACATATAACATGTACATATGTTTATGCATTCCTTCAATATAAAAAGTTGAGAAAAGTCACTGTGAAATTCAAAGATGCACACATGTAATTGTGCCTACCACATGTAATTTGTGCCTACCACAAGTTACCCGCCTACCCCACCACCCTTAGAACCAAATCCATTCTGGTCTTCAAGGTCTGTTCTTCCCACTGTGCTTGCCTATTCTGCTTTCCTATGTTTCCAGGCTCTGGGAAGACAAACACATGAGTGTGTTCATCCCTGGTATGAACCAAGTTTGATTAGAAGGCAGAGCAAATGTAGGCAAGGCAAACAGCAATAAAACACTGGAAAACAGTGCTCAGCCACAACACAGTCCTGCAGTGCAGATGTCTTCAGCCATCACTCCAGCAAACAGATTCCCTTCCTCCCTCCACCCCACGAGACCAAATGTCTTACTAAGAGATGGTAGTTAATCATCAAATATGAAATTTATCTCTCTTGATAAGGAGACTTAGAACAAGTCCAACAAGGGTCCATATTACATTATGTAATACAAACATGTTTTGCAGACAGGCAAACAACTGGATGACTACACCATCACTGAAAATTAGTTTAGTTAGATCCTTAATGCCTACTGTCTTTCCACCATAAAAAATACAGCTACAACCTAAAATTCACATAGAATTTTAGTTAAATAAGCATTTCTTCATCCCTAAAGAACTTAAGATTTCAACTACCATGAAATCTAAAAAAGTCAAACATGCAACTAAGTATTTCTTAAGGGTAAACATAGTGCTGAAGGCTGCTTAGAAATGTTAACATATTAAATAACTTCAAATATTTAAACACTTTGATAGTGTCTGGGAATTGTACCCACACCTGAGCCTTACAAACCATATTCCTCAAACCTTACTCAGATCTATGAATAGCAACGCTCATTGCAACTTTCATCTTCCATAATTGTTTAGAAAGAAAACAGGAACTTGGAGACCCCTGGATCTAATTGCATTTGGGGAATAATTTATATTAGAGATACACAAGTAACCATACAGTGAAAGTCTAACCACTGATGTCACAGAAAGGCCTGGGTTGAAAGGGACCTAAAAGTTCATCCAGTTCCATCCCTCCTGCCACGGGCAGAGATAGTTTCCACTGGATCAGGTTATTCAAAGCCCCACCCAACAGGGCCTTCCACACTTCCAGGAATGGGTCATCCACAGTTTCTCTGGCAATCTGCTCCAGTACCTCACCAACCTTATGGTGAATATTTTCTTCCTAATAATCTAAATCATACCTCTTCCAGCTTAAAGGCATTACCCCTTGTCCTATCACTATATGTCTTCATCAGAAGCCCCCCTCCAGCTTTCTTGTAGTCCCCTTTAGGTACTGAAAGGTGCTACAAGATCCCCCCAGAGACTTCTTCAAGCTGAACAATCCCAACCCCCTCAGCCTGTCTTCATATCAGAGGTGCTCCAGCTCCCTGATTGTCTTTGTGGTCTCTGGACTCACTCCAGCAGGTCCACATCCTTCCCACGTTAGGAGCCCCAGAGCTGGATGCAGCACTGCAGGTGAGGTCACAGCAGAGCAGACAAGAAGGGCAGAACTCCCTCCCTGGACCTGCTGCCCACGCTGCTGTTGATGGTACCCAGGACACATTTTGCTTTGTGGGATGCAAGGGCACATGGCCAGGTTATGCTGAGCTTCCCATCAACCAACACCCTCAAGTTCCTCTCCTCAGGGCTTCTCTCAGTATTATTGAGCCTTTTTACATCAAGGAAATTGGGAAGCAAAGGAAAGAGAGTGCTTGGGGAGTGTGCTCTCAGAGACGATGGAGTTTTCCTGGTCATGCTCCTAATTGAGGCAATAAGGGTTCATTATGATCACTTGTTCTGGCCTCCCCTACATATAGCCCATAAGATTTCCCATACCAGGTCTGGTATAAATAAACTTGCCTTTTAAAAAAAACCCCCTGATTTAGGTTTTTAGTGATGAAAACCTCTAAGAATTTGTTAGTCTAATGACTGCTTTTATTTAAAAAAACCTGCCCTCTCTGTCTAGCCTCAGGATGTCCAGCTTCAAATTTGCAGCACTGGCTGTTCTTAAATCCTTTTTTTTTCTTGAGTAAAGAGGCCATTCCTCACCTCAACCTTTTTAGGCAAGGATCCAACCGCTTCTTCCTTTAGGATCCACCAAAACCAACATATACTCCCAGCGTCTCTACAGCAAGGGGCTTTAAAATGTTTAATGGGCTGCACCTTGAACAAATCTTTCAGCTGAAGTGCACACAGCAAAACAGTAACACTTGTACACTTCAGGAGTAATTGTCCCACCTGTCCTCTATCTTCTCAAATTCTTTGAAAGGGCTACTTCCCTGGCAGTCACATTAAATGTTTCCTGCCAAGGCTTTCCAAGAATCTGGGGTGCAGAATCCCTTTAACTGTTCCCATGCTATGACTCCACACTTGGAATACTGAAATGAGTGGTGGTTAGCTGCGTTCAGTAGATATCAAGTATCCAAAATTACTGAGTAATTGGTTCTCAGCCTCCATCATTTATTCTTTTCTTTGCACAGCCATAAAATAAAATTGAAGTTATACATTACTGTGTTTAAGAATAATTAACTATACTTTTTAAAGGCAGAAAAATTTAGGCAGCACACGGCAAGAGCCGGTCTTCACCTGGGCGCCACGGAGCCGCTCACCTGCTCAGTGGCGAAGAGAACTGCGCTCCCGTTCTTTATCATCCCTCCCACGGCACAACAACCCCAGACGGCATCGTGGACGGGCGAGATCCACCACCCCGGATTTTCACAGTAACGCATTGTAGAAAGCATTGTTCTAAAGCAACCCCCCAACCGAACGTGCAGGCATCCCCTATCACGTTATTAACACCAAAGCAGCCGGTTTCCTCGGGGAGAGCGGGAGGGTCTCCACCGGCACCGTGCCGCAGGCTCCCTCCTCAGGTTCTGCTCTCGGGGTAAAGAAAAGGGGGGTAAAAAAGAGTAAAACCGAAACACCCTCCCGAACCAGTTGCTATTAAGAATGACGGACTCACCAGGAACCTCGGCAGGAGAGGAAAATCGCGTACAAGCGGCACCATCGCTGCCGAGTGCTGCTGCTGCCAACTCCGCAGCCCGGTGGGGCTGGCGGGTGAAGTCCCTCTCCCTCTCCCTCCTGGTTTGGGCACGGAGCTCACAGCCCGCACCGAGCCCGGGCAGCCCCGCACTCAGACGGGGCACGGGCAGCTCACAGGTGCGGTCCTGCGACAGCCAACCTGTCACCCTCCCGCAGCCCGGGGCTCCCGGGGGTGGCTCCAGCTCAGCCGCCCCGCCGGGAGCGGAGCCGCCTCCGCCGCGTCCCCCCGCACCCCTGCGCTGCCGATCCGGCCCCGCGGCCGCGCTCCCGCAGCGCCTCTCGCCGGCCGGGAGCCGGGCCGGGATACGGGGCGGGATGTGGGGCGGGAGCCGGACCGAAATGCAGGACGGGAGCCGGACCGGGACGCGGAGCTGGAGCCGGAGCCGCCGTCCCGACCCGCCGGGAGCGGGGCGGAGCAGCCGGCGGAGCGGGGCCGAGCGGGAGCGCCTCCGCAGCGGCACCTCTCCTCCCTTCTGCTCCTTTTCCCCTCTCCTCCCTTCTCCTCCTTCTCCACTCCCTTTCCGCTCGCCCTTGGCCGCCCGCCCCGAGGTGTCACCGCCGTCCCATGCGAGGGGGCACAGTGGGGACCCAGGTCAGGTCACCCATCTCTCTGACGGGGCTGGGAAGGGTGCGGGTCCCGTCAGTGTCATCTCCTGGTTTCCAGAGGGGGGTTAGTGGTGAGGAACTGGCAGCTCAGGGGGTGATTCTGTGATTTCTCAGGAAAGGTTTGGAAAGGGGGGGAAAAAAAAGGTATTTACTTTACAGTTTTACGGTTTTTCAACCTTTATTGAATAACAGGTGTATCTGCATCGGGTGAGGGAAGCATCCAAAAGGTAGAACTGTGTTTAAGAGTATAATAAAGGGCACTTGTCATAGCTGTCCTCCTTACACCTATAGGCAACACTTACTAAGCTTTATGACTACCACTTCCAACGGTTCAAGTGAGCTGGATTTATCAAACAGCTACAGGTATTACAAAATACTCCAAAATTCAAAAGTAAGACAGCAGAAACCACATCTCGATTAATCCAGATGAACTGAATGATTCATTCACCCTCAGGTGCCTGAAGAGCTCACAGAGCAGGCACCTAAGAAAGATAAGGAAACTAATTTAGCACTAACATGCACTTCCTTACATGTTAAAATACTACTCTGAAATTGTATCTGTATTTGTAATTGTATCTGTAATCTGTAATTCTGAAGTAAACAGAGGTAGGCTGCATGAAAAAAGTTAACCCTTTCTTTTTCCACAGCTGTGAAATTTTATCACCTTCAAAAAATTCTGATGCATACAATCAGAATCTCCTGCTCAGCTTTCACATTAAAAAAAAAAAATTAGCATGGAATTTGCAGTTTATGTACAATAGCAATGTATTGTTACTCATTATCCTCAAATTATTTTTTAAAAATTGCTGGATTTGTGTTATTCCAAATACTGCATGTGTTGGAAAAAATTATTGGGAGGTACAATATTTACTTGGATAGTATGTAAATTCACCACCTATGGAGCATAATTTGAATTTGCTACATGTTATACTCACTGTTTTTTGACTTGCTCAGGCAAAGCTTTTGAAGGGACCTGCTCTAGATTAAATGCTCAAGTACATCCTCTGCCTGCAATTACTAGAATAACACATTGCTCTCTATAACAGTGTGAATCACTATCAAAAAAAGCTACCCAAGTGAATATATTCTGTAATGCATGATTTAATTTAAAGTATTAAATCAACAGTTCCAGATTTACCTGGTTTTTTTTTACAGTTTCATCTTATAAATGTTATTTGGGGGCTGGTGAAGAGAAGGGCTGACAGCTATTTGCACATCAAGAACTCAGGTACAGCATTGCCAACCAGATATCCAAGTACAAGGAGAATTTCTGAGAAACATCACAGACCTTTTGTGTTTCTCTTGGGGCAGAGAGCAGCCACTCATAGAAACTGGAGGCCTTGTATAATTTAGGTGGCACTGCCCATACCAGCCCATATTTATTAATCATCCTTTGTGATCCATAACAGACCACAGGAGCCAAGGGATCTGTAAACCAGGATTACAGAAATCTGTGGCCTATTTAGAACAAAGTGTTCTTGTTGCTATTTCTTTGGTGACTCCAATCTCCATCAGTAACATTGCATTGCTGTAAAGAATTAGCCAGCTATAGTCCCAGACTGCAGCTTTATTAAGGGTGAATTGCAGTGCTTGTGGCCCTTTTCCAGAGTACTGTGACAACTCTCTTGTCCTCTGGGACAGATGTTTTGCAGTCACTTTTCTTCTCTGGATACAGAGCTACTAATACCATGCACCAGAAACCAAGGAACTTCACCATTTATCAATATCCTGTCTCACACAGCCACAAATTCTTCCAAATGGAAAGAACTTGTGCAAACTTCACAGAGGTCAGTTCAGTAATATTAATGAACAAAACCTGGTTTGCTTCCATTTCAGATAGCATTGAGTGCTTCTATTTCTCTCCACCTTAATCTAATCCACCAATAAATATCAGAAAAACAGGCTATCAGTGCAATTTCCTAAACTTAAAGGTTTTGAGTAAAGAGATCATGTGCCGTGAAATAGAAAAGAGATTTTCAATAAACACCCATAGCTCTTAACAGCAAGACCTACTCTGGAATAGCTATTTACATTTTTCTCCTGGATAACACATGTGCTAGGAGCAGAATTTGAAAACAAAATAAAAATAATAAAAAAAAGGAAATCCTTTGTGGAGAAAGCTGAGATATGCAAGTTCTCATTGTCCAACTGAACACTCCCTGGGCTATTTTCCAAAAGTGTAATTGCAGTCATCATGGAGAGAGGAGTGTGCATTTTGCCAACTCTGTGCTCAAGGTTTTGAGCTATCACTTCCTGGAGGTATTAATAAAAAAATAGAGACCTTAGAAGTACCTTTTAGCAGTCAAAAAATTAAGGAAGATATTTCAATGCAAGTGTCCTTTTTCTGGTGTTTTTTGTTTTGTTTTGGGTGGGTTTTTTGTGGTTTTTGGGGTGGTTTTTTTGGTTTTTTTTTTGTTGTTTTTTGGTTTGTTTTTTTTTTCAGTGGTTTGAGATCTTGTATGTTCTGCATTTTAAATCATGGGCTTTTTGGCATTTCTGCAAAAAGACTCTCTGTTGAAATTTTAATGTGGCCTGTGATACTGATGTACTTCTTTGCAGTTCCAGCTAAAAGGGAAAAACCTCGAATTTATGTTTGGAAAAAAATGCCTTGTTTGATGCACTAATTAATAAAAAGGCAAGATAATATTTCAAAAATAAATACAGTAACTGCTTCAGGAGCAATAGCACCATGCTTCTTCAAACCATTCATCAGTTCACTCAGAGTTCCTTTTTGAAAAAAAATAATTTAATGTAATCAATGTTATTATGCCTGCTGAGTTAATTTTACTTAAAAATACATTTAATTTCATTTCAGACTGTTCTTTCACAATTCCTGCTTGGTGAGTGTGTGTCACACAGGGTTTGTTGGAATTTGATGTAGCCCCATGTCTTGGGTTATGGAATCAAAATGTATATTCTATTCCATCTGTTGAAAGCAGTTGGGGAGATGTTTTTCTTTATCTCTTATAAATCTGGAGGAGGGGGGTGGATGCCTTCTGATAATGGGCCAGCTGTTCAAACCAGTTGGGGCAGTGTTTCTTATCTCTTTCACCACCCATCCTCCCTCCAGGGGGATATTTTCTGCTAATGGGCCATGAAGGCTCACCAAGGACAGGACACATTCCATCATCCCATTGGGAGATGCTCCACCCAGTGGGAGGAGCCAACCATTCCTACCTGGATAAAAACTGAGACGTAGGAACACCAGGGATCTGGTTCCACTGGATTCCCAGAGGAAGACTGGACCCCTTCTCACCATCTCTGGACCCTTTTCTCTCAGGATCATCTCTGCTCCAACAGGACCACATCTGCCACTCCAGGAGGACTGCTTCCAACACCCTGACCAACAGGGTGTCAGGTTGTATCTCTGACTCTGTCAGGGTTTTCTAGGATTGTTGTTTGTTTGCTTGTTTGTTTGTTTTACTACTACATTTATTAATATTCCTAGTAAAGAGCTGTTATTCCTATTCCCAAATCTTTGCCTGAAAGCCCTTAATTGCAAAATTCTAATTTGGAGGTGGTGAGGGGTTTACATTCTCCATTCCAAGGGAAACTCCAGCTTTCCCTGGCAGATACCTGTCTTTCAAAACCAAGACACCCCAACAATCTTCTTTTGAGTGTACCTCATGAATCTTCATGGGATCAGTACAACCAAGTAGAATTGTGATCCAGACCCACCTGCTTTTTGTAGGACTTGGGTTTTGTCTTTGTAACAATGGCACTGGGCTGCAAGTCAGGGGTTCTTGTCCCTGAGCTCACTTGACCCACTGTTTCTACTTATGTGACATGAAGACGTTTTCTTATTACAAAGCCAAGCTTCCCTCTGAGAGAAAAGTGACATTTTCCAAGCTTCATTCCAGTTATTCACTGTCACCTCAGCCTTCTCTTCCTCTCCATAAAAAATAAGCCTTGTCAAAATCAAGATGCAGGAAATGTTATACAAGAAGAATGAAGCCTCTTGTACAAGAGGGCAACACTTTGTAAAGGTTTTTCTTAATGTTAGTTACTACACCAACAGAAAAATTACATGTCACAGACTTAGAAATGAAAAAGGGAGAACTGGTGACATTAGCTCTTCTGAGATAAGGCCATTTCTGTTTCAGCCACTGAAAAGATTTAGAAAAGCAGGTATTTATGGAAAACTTTTCAGAGTAATTACAGTATCTCCTGTTCCTTTTAAAGGAGAAGTTAAAAGCAAGCTCAGAAAAATGAAATGCAGCAACACATTTGTACTTCCCTTTCTCACATAATAAAATGAGGAATCTATTTAATTTCTCCTGCTTTTCTTTAGTACATTTAAAAGAAAGAGAATAAGAGAAGGCACTAATTACTGCCTCACTGTGCTGTACGGAGCCAGTATTTGAATTACAGCCTAGCATGGACTCACGCAAGCTAAGGGAATGCTCTTACAAACCCCATTACTGTGTGTACTATTTATTTAGACTATTATTTTGGTCTCAGCTATGCCATTTTTTTCCACAAGAAAGAACTGTGCAAAGTGAGTCAGAGCTGTAGAATGAAGTGCTGCATAAAGAAGGGTTCAGTTGATATGCAGGTACCTGATGTTCCATGTTGAAAAATATTTCTCCAGGCAACACTGAAAAAAACACTGAAAGAACTTGAACATCTATGATGCACCTGTAAAGCGTAGACTGGGACCCAAACATATAATTCCATCCTAAATGCACCAAAGTACATTTTTAGAATTACAATTTTACTTCAAAATATCTAGCTACAATTCTACTAATTAACAAATTAATCAGTAAAATAGTTGTGTTTTTCACAAATGTTTTATTGCAAATAATTTTAATGGCCTCTACAAACTTCAGAAATGTTTAATGAAACCAGCTGATTCCCTATATATAAAATTTGTAAGGTTCATCAAAAATATAGTTCAAGACAACTAAATTTTAGTTATCTTCTAACTGTCAGTTAACAAGATTTAGGACTTTTTAGAAGATGCAATGGAAAAAAACCTCAGAACACTCCTAAAATTCCATACAATAGAGAATGAAGAGAAACAGTCTTCTCCTAGCCCCCTAATTATTGTTTTTAACACTTAACCTCAATATTTTTGCTGGACCCATGAAGAGTTATGGCATTTCTTCTAATAAAACCTCCCTAGAACTCTACAAGATTACTACAGTTACTTTGCTGAAAACGTAGACACAGACCCTTAGAGTCTCTCAAAAATATTTGGATTGCAAAAATTTCTGGGATTCAGACAAAACTCTTCATTTTCCTCTGTTTGCTGCCACTGAGCTACTCTAAAGCCAAGATATTTCACCAATGTCTTTGCATCATCGTGACTCACTGCAATACTTTGGTATAAGCCAACCAGAAAATGAGTCTATAAAACTGCAGGGTTTTATTGAATTAATGATCCCCAAATTTATCTTTCCATGGAATTATTCTGCTGCAAGCAAAGGTACTTGTTAACACCAGCAACAAACATCTAAGACAGGCTTTATTCATTAATGCTTCTCATTCTGGTCAGAAACTGAAAGGACATTTTAGCTCAAACAAATTGGTTCAACTTGTCCTTGACAAGAAACTCTGCTTAGGAATGGAGAAGCTGCCTTCTGCATTTAAAACAGGGTTTGGAAAAATAACTAGGGTGACAAACTTACATCTGCACAGCTAAAAGTACACCATTTATTTTATAAAATAATTCTTCACCATTTAGAAAGCCTAATGACATGGAAAAAGTATCTAATTTGCATGATGTTTTGCTAAATGCACTTGTTCACAGTAGTATTCTTATGAGGTGATTATTTCTAAGTGAAAAGCTCTAAACTTAGAAGGGGCTCTGAGCAACCTGGTCTAGTTGAAGGTGTCTGTCCCTGACAGGGGGTTGAAGCTGGGTGGTCTTCAAGATCCCTTCCCAACCAAACCATTTTGTAATTCTGTGATTCTATGATCTTGAATCAAGTGCTTCTTCAACATTGTTTAAATGACTTATAAACATGGCCCAAATGTGTTGCCTTGAACACTTGTAGGGGATGCTAGGTACCCATGAAAATCTCTCTGTCACTCCCCTCCTCAGCTGAACAGGGAGAGAAAATACAACAAAAGGCTCATGGGTCAAGATGAGGACAGGGAGGGGTCACTCACCAGTTACTGTCACAGCAAAACAGGCTCTAATTGGGGAAATTAATTTATTTCCAAATCAGAGGAGAGAATGAGAAATAAAACCAGATCTTAAAAGCATCTTCCTCTTATTGATCCCTTTTACCCAGGCTTAAATTCACTCCTAATTTCTCTACCTCCTCCCCTCCCAAGCAGCACAAGGCAGGGAATAGGACCCCTGGACCACTCGGTCTGTTGGCACTGAGCCTTCACATCAGCTCAGCTTCTCGTGGTGTTTGCTCCACCTCAAAAATAGTGTGTGTTTGGTGTTTTTCCCAAACCACAAGAAAAAATAAAATCACCAAATTGTAAGTGCATCCATGTAACACTCTTGCTAGTTTTTAATTCAGCATCTAGTGGTATGGCATTTTGTATCAGTTATAGCAAGAAAATGTCAGAAGGGCATCCCCGTCCTGTAATGGTTATTTTCATACCAGTAAAGCAAATAACAGTATAGAAGCTAAGTCCACAGTGTAGAAGATGAGGTAAAGAGGAACATGTTTAATTTTCATGAAGTTAAGATCTTGCATTCCAGAATGGGGTAGTAATGCCTGCTTTTAACGCTGATATTGAAGCATTTCTAAATTATAAAAGACTGAGATTAAGACTGAGATTAAGATGTCTTTATGCACAGCACATGATAACAAAATTCACAGGCTGGATGTTTTTAAACAAACCTTTTTAAAACAGTTCTTATTTTCCCTTAAATGTTTATACATCATGAAATCTGTCATCTTCAAACACACATGTTGTGGGAGTATTTGGGCACAAGCTCTCAAAATTTATAATCTTACAATACCATTAAGATGACTGCGTAAATAGCATTTAAAACAACACCATATTCCATGTATTTTTAGATATTATCTAATATTATTTACTAGAAGCAAATTAAGAGTTACGAACATGTGAATAGTCTTTGTATATTCTGATGTTTACACAATAAGGTCACTGAAGTTCATTTTCTTTACCATACATGACTATTTACAGAAATATTGACAAAGAAAACAGTTGTCTCAGAAATCATTTAGATTTATGAGCCTTCATAGTCATATGAATATTCTCAATAAGACTTATTTCTGGTTCTCTGAATTGGGAGGTTACTCTTCTATTTAGTAAATCAAATAAATTGAGATTTCAATATGGAGATCACACATTTCTCCTGAACCATCTGTGGTGAATTTGGATCTGTAGGAGGAAGTAATTCAATACATTTTGAACAAATAGATCTGGAACCCTCGGTTGAAATCAGCCAATTTCTGGGTTAAAAAAAAAAAAAAAAAAAAGAGTATAAACTCATGGAATTTATTTGATTTATTTGCTTTAAGACATTTATTTTTAAATTTTGATCACTAGAAAATCCCACTAAGTTGCTTTGCATGTGGCTTTGCTAATGGCTTTGGAAAAGCAAAATATATTCTATAGCACTCATTCTATCTACTTGGGAAATAGTGTCTTTTCCAGCCACATACAATCATATATTGAATTTCTGAATCCCAAGTTACAGCTCCAATTGGTCCAAAAATTTCAATACACTATAATACTTTATCACAGATGTAAAAACTAGTAATATATCCTAACTTCAGAGTCCCTTGTTTTGGTTAGATATATTCTCATTTCTTTATCTCACTGGAAAAAAATGTGACTTTGAGAAAAAAACCCCAAGCAATAGGATGGAGAATGCCTAGTCCTGTGATATGTGCTAGGCTTTTCCTCCAGCAATCTGCTCCCGAGCTGTTCCTGCTGTTCCTGTTCTGTATTTATCCCATAAGGAGGAAAACGACTGAAGTGGAGCAAATGATAATGCATCTTCTCCTGCTTGAAGAAAGTTGATATTCAAAGGCCTTCAAGTAATACCTGCCATCCTGCTGCCTTTTTGTGTCTCTAATTGCTGAGTATCACTGAATAAAGTGATGCTGACAGCCAGCAGCTTGGAGAAAAGTGCTGCTTTCAGCTGTGATGTGCAGAGGGAGCTGTGATCTGCTGGTGTGCTGGGCTGAGGCAGCAGCTTGGCTGATGGGCCCAGCCTTGGGCAGTGCTGGATCCATTTCCAAGGGGGCTGGAACCAGCTGTGCCTGACATGGAGGCAGCTCCTGGTATCTTCTCACAGAGCCCACTCCTGCAGCCCCCCAGCCACTGCCTGCACATTGCCATGTGAAGGCAGTACTGGAGGTTTGTGCTGTTATTTGGGATCTCTATGCCAGCACAGAAGGGAATAAAGTGGGAAATCAGATCCCTGTGTTAAGCCATGAACTTGTTGTTCTCTCTGTAGGCAAGAGTTTGCCTGTTTCCTAAAAGCAAGAGAGAACTGTTCTCAAGGACCACCACTGATGGTATCAAGCCTAAGACACTCTCTCTCTTTATTTGAGGCTAACATCTATACTTGAAAACTGGAAAGACTAACTAGATATGTCAATAAATTTTCTTCTGTTTGTTGCCAAGGTAAATAATAAAGAGCTGGTTCCCAGGACAGCTCTTCTTCATATCATTTCTCACCTTCTTTTTTCTCCTCAGCTTTAGTTTTGAAGATGCTGGAAGTTCATGAGAACATGAAAATCCTGAGAACATCCTTAAGGACAAGTAACAGCTTCTCCTGAGGTTGTTAATTGCGCTGGTTAATCACTGCCATGCACAGCAGTGAACAATCAGTTCTTTAGACAATTTCTTTCTGCATCTTGAAGTGCCTTGTCCTACCTTCATCAAACACTTTTTCTTCTTCATTGCCATATTTGCTTGTTTCTGGCAGGTGGCTTTAGCTCCAGTGTGTGCATGCAGTGTGAGATAGTGCAAGCTGTTCTTATCAAGGCTTGTTTTGTCTTGTCATGAAAGCCACAACAAACACCTTGCCTTCAGTGAGCAGGTGAGCAGTCTCCACAAACAGCCTTTCATTCAAATTTCTGCCTAAACTCTAAGATCTGAAATGTCAGCATTTCCCATGAAACAGAAATTGAAAATGCCAATCAGTTTTTATCCCAAGTGTTTGTGCATATTGTACATCCCAGTATGTTTTTACAGTTTCCTGGACACAAGGACAAGACATTATTCTGTCCACTTCCTGCTAAAGCAACTTTCAAAACTTAGAAAGTGAAGGAGGCTTTGCTCTTCTCCCCCTCCAGCTCAGTGGTTTCTGTTTGAGTTGTCATGTTGTGACATGACAATAATGCTTCTGCCTTGCTGTGTTAGAACCAAGAATTTTTTTAAACAATGGTTTAGTGGCCATTCAGCTCTTCAAAGAACTTCTAGCAAGTCACTGCACTAACAACTCTCAGAAAAAAAACCAAACCCCAAACTCAGAAAAGCAAATAATTAAAATTTCTGCTGGGGTCAAGCATCCCTGATCTGGACAGCAGAAGAGGTGCCATATAGATTATCCCAAGATAATACAGATATCTGACCCCCTGTTCCAATCCCTGTGGCAGTGAGCAGTGAGTGTAGAGGAAGAGAGCAACAACAAGAGCAGCACACTGTGATTCTTCCTCCAGCATCCAGCCACGTGTAACTCAGGAGCTAAGTCAGAAAAATTAAATGGAATTCTACTGATTTTGTATTTCACAGTTCAATGTGGATGTGGAGGTTTAAATGTTTGCTACAATGTAAAGGATAAATCCAGACAGGAGGCAGATGATTTTGGCTGCTTTAGTATTCACAATTTTTCCTGGCTGTGCTCAGGCAGCGTAGGATCTGCACAGCCTGCACAGACTGCCACCTCTCCAGAGCACCAAATCCTCTTCAAATATTTGCTTTTTAATCAACAAGTAATTTCAACCTCACTGTTTGTTCTCTTTCTTGTTAAAAGCTCCTGTTCTGCATTTGAAAGATGAAAGCCTACAGTTCTTTCACATTTAGGGTTGTATTTCTGAGCCACCACTTTCAGCATTTTTCACATTTCCTATCACAGTTCTCAGAACTGATTATACTGCCAACTCATTTACATTTTCTAGTTTGCAATTTGCAGTAGTGTAATAAGGAATTAAGCAACATTATCAGATAATTCCTCCTGAAAAGAAGTGTGCTAGCTCCTTGTTAAATTTTTTTTATTTCTCTTGTGAAATCACTGAGAGCATTAGTTATCCTAAGGGAAAAAAAAAAAAAAAAAAAAAAAAAAAAAAAAAAAAAAAAAAAGGAAAAATAATTATGATTTTGGTTACTGAATTTAGATTAAAAATAGTGAATTTATTAAGAAAGAAAGGAAAATAACCCCTCAATAACTGTGAAAGTTGAATAAATCTGTGTCTAAAATTAGCTCAAGCATTATTTAATACTTCCTCCTCTCTAAAGGCCACTTAGATGCTTGGCAGATGTTAACAATATGTTATTGATCCAGAGGAGGTGATTTCACAAGCAGGTCTGCCTCAGTGCTTTATTATTCTTATCCTTTGATATTTTTTCTTAATATTTAACGTAAATCTCCCTGAGTTCTAATTAAAGGCATTATTTCTGGTACCACCTTTCATTACACATTGGCTCGTTAATCACCTTTTCCAGTAAATCACTGTGCAGTCAGAGACATCTATAAAGAAGTCTGGGTAAGGGTGATAAAATAAATGCAGTTCCTCCACAAATCACATTTTCTAAGCTCCCTTTTGCTGCTGCCTTCAGGAAGAATTACTCCTCTGTCTGTCCCACCGTCACACTGGGCTGAGAGTTACATTCAATGCCTGATAAACAGCAAGCAGAACAAAATGACTGCTTTCTGTGCCCTTCATGGTACCCTTCAATTTATTTTGTTGTTTGTAACATCATACTTGGGTTCCTATTTGTTCTAATTACATATTTTTCTCTGCAGCACCGCTGCCTAGACAATTAGGCCCCATTTTGTAGTTGTGCATTTGATGGCCTGGTTTTTATGAAATCTCTTCCTGTTGTTTTCTCCAACCTATTCAGTATTTTTAGTTTTGATCCTGTCATTCAGTGTGCTTGCAACTTCTTTCAACATGCTGTCAATAACAAGCTTTTATAAGCATCTTTTTATTCCATTATTCAAGTTATTGTGACTAATACTAATTAGGCCTTAGAGCAAAAACCCACCCATCTTCTTGCATTTATTCCTCCTACTTTTATAAACCTTTATTAGCAATGATTGGTTAGTTTTTCCCCAGATTACACAGTCTTATGTGGGAGAGCATAAAAAGACAAATTTGCTACAAAATAACACACCTATTCTGCATTTCCTCTTCATCCATTAAACCAGCTGTCCTACCAAAGAATGAAATCAGATTATTTGACATATACTCGTGACACATCTGTGTTGGATGCTCATGGGTGATGCTGAGTGTTTATTTGTAAACACTTCCTGGGTTATATATTGTTTTGTCATTTTGTTATTTTTCTAGTGGCTCTCTGGATGTTGAGCTGAACCTCATGGACTCAGCATTTCCTTGGACCTTCTGCTATCCTCCTATCTGCAAAGGGTAGCTGGAGAGGAAGGATAAGAAATTTTTTGTGTTAGAACCTACAAACACTCACATACACACAGACATTCATCAGTCAATCAGGAACCCTTTTTATTTTCCATGTGATTCAGTGACATAATTATTGCTAATATTTTTAATTTTTTTTTAATATTTCTAAACAGAACAGAAAAACAGCCTAGGAACTATTTTCATTTTATTCTATACTGCATCTAAAGATACAGATGTAAAGATGTGAGATCTCTGAAGGATACAAAGGATAAAAAAATTCACAGGATGCAAGGATAAGTTATTTAAGCACTGTTAGCTTTGTCCACAGGATGTCAATACATATACAACAAATGCTCCCACTAGCTTTTATTTCACTAAAAGCCAGCATGCAATTTCATCCCTAGCTGAGCTCACAAAAATACTGCAGAGGTCACAGAGAGAAAAAAAAAGAAAAAAGAAAAAAGAAAAAAATAAAACTTTATACTGCAGAAGATTTTCTTTCCTGTGTTTTCCTATGACCACATCCCTCTGCACCTGCTCGTAAAGATCTGCTTTTGAAGAGGTTTAGTCTTCACCTTCAATTTTCTCCTTCCATGGCCGTTAGCAAATACTAAACATGAAAGCTATGTTGAGAGCAGAGCATTAAAAATGCTTAGTTTTACTTGCCTGTGTACTTTCATGTTTTTCACAGTCTTTCCAATGAATGTACCATTAAGACTAAGCAAGAAACCCTTTTTAAAGTAGGTGTCTACATGTTCAAATATATTCCACTGATACTTAAACTGGAAGCCTTGGTCTTCTCTGTCATGTTTAATCTGGTTTGGAAGTACAGGAATGACGCTGTTCAAGATTACAATGACACGGACTCAGAAGGCTGACAATGACTCTGTTTATTTCTGGGAATTTCTTCCCTTTTATGCTATTCTACAAAGAACAACTGAATGGGTGGAAGAAAGATAAACTTCTTCAATCACATTGGTCAAGTCAGAGGGACATCAAGAAGAAGTCCCTCCTAGGGAAAGGAATGCAAACATAGGTTACAGTTAGGAAAACATGTCTCTTGTTGACAGAAAAGTCTCTGGGAAAGAGTTTCAGAGAAACCAAAACATCACAGGCACAAACCAGGGCTACACAGGAGAAATCAGGAGAAAATGCAGGAGAAATCACAGGAGAGAGACCTACACAAGTTTCCCAGTTCTTCTCCTCCAATAAAAATAATAGTAATAATTTAAAAAACCCACACTGAAACAACAACAAAAAACCCCACCCTTTGAAAACGCTGCAGTTTTGTATGAGGTGCCTTTCTTGTTTCCCAGGCAACTTCAGAGAGACAGCAAAGATATGACGCATTTATATATATATATATATGTATGTATGTATGTGTGTGTGTGTGTGTGTGTGTATTCTCAGGGTCAATTCTCTATAATGAAGTAGAATTAAAGGAACCTGAAATTAAATTATCCTTTTCTGTAACTTTGGTAGCGACATTATTGGTAACTAATGGTAACTCTGTACTGGATAATTGACACAAATTCATTCCAAGCAGGGGAAAAGGGGAACACAGGAAGGCAGAGGGATATGACGGCCCCTCTGGAGAAGCCGCTGGCGGGGGAGCTTTGTACGTCCAGCAAAGGACTTCCCAAGAGCAACAACGTAACAGGGAAAAGTTCTGGGCTCTTTGGAGGGCTGTGCTCGCACACAGCCCGGCTGTGCCGCGGTGCCGAGAGCCGCAGGAGCGGCTGCCCGGCCGTGCCTTCTGCCCGGCTGTGGATCCCGGGGACGAGCGCTCGCTAAGGAGTCACAGAGTCATAAAATGGTTTGGGTTGGAAGGGACATTAAACACCATCCTGTTCCAACTGCTCTGCTGTGGGCAGGGACGCCTTCCAGTCGAACCATCCAACCTGGAGGTTCGGAGCCCCATCCAGCCCGGCCTTGAACACAGCCAGGGATGGGCACCCACAGCTTCTCTGGGCAACCTGTGCCAGGGCCTCACCACCCTCACAGTAAAGAATTGTTTCCTAACATCTAATATAAACCTATGCTCTCAGTGTGAAGTCATTCCTCCTTGTCCTGTCACTACATGTTCTGTAAACAGTCTTGCCCCATCTTTTCTTTAGGCTCCCTTGAGGCACTGTAAGGCTGCAATTGGGTCATCCCAAAGCCTTCTCTTTTCCAGGCTGAACAACCCCAATTCTCTCATCCTTTCCTCCATCCCTCTGACCCTCAACTTGGTGGCCGCCTGTGGACTCGCGCCAACATGTCCCTGTCCTTGCTGTACTGGAGACCTTTCCATCCTCCCCTTCCCGGCTGGGCAGGGCAGCTCCGGGCCCAGCGGCGCGGGCGGGTCCGGCCCAGCGGGAGCCCCGCCCGGCCCGGCCCGGCCCGGCCCGGCCCTGCCCGCCCGGCGGAGGCGGAGCCGCGCAGGACTCGCCGCTGCCGCCGTTGCCGGAACCGCCGCCGCCCGCGCCGGGGCCATGGAGGAGTTTCACCCCCACAACGATGAGGTAGGGCCGCCGCCGAGCCCGGCGCTGTGCCCGGGGCCGTGCCCGGGGCCCTCAGCCCGCCCGGCCCCGCCGCGCCGCGGGGGCCGGGGCTGCGGGGTGGATGTTCCCTCCGGGAAGGAGCCGCGGGGCGCTGCCGCTGGGGCTGCCAGACTGCGGCCATTTTTCCTGGGAAAAACCCCATTCCCATGGGGAAATCCCAAGAAGTGCCGGGCCCGGTCAGCGCCGCGGGCCGGTCCTGACAGTTCGAGCGGAAGAGCCGATCCCTCCCCGGGCGCCGCTTCAGGGCGCTGGCCACCAGTTTTCACATAAAAATAAACCGAAACTCCGAGCGACTTAAACATTAATGCCCTTGAGCTTTCTGCCCCTGCCCGAGTGTTTGGAGTTGATGGCTGTGAACACAAGGGAACGTGGCATGATTCCTTTGTGAGCCAAGCCAAGTGCCCGTGAGCAGGAAGGAGTAGCAAATAGGAGGAATCAAAACCTGCAAGCTTTTTCTGCGCCCGAGAAACGTGTTTGGGTAAGGTAATGACTGTGCAAACCAGTCTCTCAGATATTACGTTTGCAAAACCGTGTATTGCTCTTGGGAAGCAAGACCTAACCTTGTGGGTTAGCAAGTTTGTGACTCCAGTAAAAACACAGATTAAGACCCAGAGGAATAAAATTTGTTGTTTATTTTTTCTTGAGGAATATTCCTGCGACAAGCGTAGATATAGTGGAATTTAATCTTTACAGAAAATGTAAAGTGAACCTGTTTCAAAGTTCACTGAGGTCTGAGCTTCTTGGCCCCACTCAAACATCACTAAAAAAACAATGCTAAATAACCAATATATGGAGCTGAGGAAAAAAAGTAAGATTTTAAAATTGTACTAACAGACTACAATGGAAATAGCTAACCATTATGTGTTCCTTAAGCTATAATTTGTTTACTTTTCTGACAGAAATAATAATAATTCACTTCTATTGCAGATGATCTTCAATGCTGATGAGGCCCACAACATAGTGAAGGAGGTAGGTTTAACTAACAGCTCTATTTCAAAGAAATTCTTTACCATACCTTGCACAGTAGTGAGAACAGTTATTTTCATTGACTATCCCAGATAAATATAAAATTAAATAGAATTAGTATTTATATAAAGACAGAGTTTAACTTGGAACTGCTTCAAGCTTCATATAATTGCTGTCTTCAACTACCTAAAGAGGAGAAGGTAGATGAGAGGGGAGCCAGATTTGCATTACAGTGGAAAGAGTCAGGGTGACAGTCACAAGCTGCAAGGGAAATTCACTCCAATTTATTTTTTCCTATTTATCCAGCTAGAGAGAAGCTAATCACTGGAGAGGCTGCAGGGACAGCTTGTGGAGTCTCCATCCTTAGAAATTTTTAAAACTGGACAAGGCCTTGAACAATGTTATCAGACTTGGAAGTTAGCCTTGGCATGTGTGGGAGGTTGTACTCTATGAGCTCCTTGTTCTACCTTTTAAAATACATTTTTTTACTGAGAAAGAACAGGATGAAAGTGAGTAGCCTGGTAGTCTAAATTAAATACTTAGTAACTAGAAAGTGATTAATGGGAAGCCTGTGGCTCACAGATGCTCTCAGGTTTTGCAGGGAAATAGTGTTTTGAGATGGGAGTTTCTGGAGGAGCTCTGCAGGTCCTTTCCCACCTGCACTTTTTGAAGTTGCTCCAGTACACAAGAATAAGCTCTTGGATGTTAGATAAACAACAATTCAGCCCTTTATGTAACTGTCCCTGCCTTGTAAAGCCAAATACGGTGTGGCACAGTCTCCAGACACTGGGAGTAAAGCCAAGTGTTTCTGCCTCTGATGGGAAGCTTAACCAGGGCCCAGGAGCTCCAGCACTGGGTACATCTCTGGAAGAACCAAAATCCCTGAGGAGTCTTGTCCCTCTTCTGTCTTCTGTCGTGTTCTGTGACTGCTTGTTTCCACTTTGGCCAGCTTTGTACTGTGTGGCCAGAATTAACTGGGCTTTTCAAAATCTGGGACACAGGTCTCTTACACAGCCTGTTAGTGGGGGATTAGTGCACGGGATACATCTTACTGAATCAGAGGAGAACATGGTTTTATTTCCCTTACCTTTCCCAGGTGTGTGTTTCTTAAGCAAATTCATCAACTTTAAGAAGTATCCATCAGCACATAATTCTGAATTGCTCAGGAGCAGAGAATGCAATTTATGAGTTACAGTTTGAGAGAAGGATTTTTGTTCAGTCATTTTAAGTTTTAAGCAAATGTTGGCCAATCTGTAGCTGTGGGAGAACATCCAATTTTCAAGCAGTTCAGATGTTTCTTATGCTGCAAGGTACAACCCTTGAGTACCTTCCCCATCTTTTAAGCAGGGATGTGCATTTCACTGTTGTCACTCCATCTCTGAAGGTTTTGGAATTTTGCTTAAATGCTCTGAAAGGTTGGCCAGCCCAAGCTGATATTATTGATTTGAGTAGTGCCATCCCCATTACAGCAGCTTCTGAAAGGCAAACTGGAGGTGGCAGTCATTAGGAACAGTGGGATGTGTTAGGATCTTCACTGGTAAATGGATCCATTCACTTGGTTTCCAAAGTGTCTGGCTAAGATCTTTCCTCCAAGAAATGTTTAGTCAGAGTCTCATTTTTATACCTGTAATATTGTGGTCAATATGTACTAAAAATAAATTTCCAAGAAGGGTCATTTTACTTCCCATTCAGCAGCTGATACCTAATGAGCTCGAGTTATTTCAAGTAACTTAACTGCTAGAAAAAAAAATTCCCTCAGATTATGCAAAACATTTTATAATTCTACATTTTGAAGTGTGTTTACTGTAAGTATTTTTTCCCTTTGTTCTAGTGCATAGAAAGTGTTTTAGGCAAGGCAGATTACAATCACAACAAAGTCAATCAATGGACTGCTGCTATAGTGGAACAGTCGCTGACCCATCTGGTGAAACTTGGGAAAACCTATAAATACATTGGTAAGTACAAGCAGCTGTACTTGTAGCACAGGCAGTCACAATAAATAATTACTGAAAGGTTCAGGGGAATGCTATAAACGGAACAGAGCAGGTACCTGAACCCTTCTGTTACACAGATTTTTAGTAATTCCTGTGGTACAGCTCTGGCAGTTTTACCTGGGTTGAGCATGCTGGCAACACTTAACACAGAAGTTACATGGTTACATGGTCTTTCCTTATTGATAAGCAACCCCAAGACAATTATATCAACCTATTAGTTCAGGAAAAAATTGCTGTCTTTAATAAAATTTTCAATCAGATTAAGCCTCCTCTAAATAGAAACATCTGGAAGACTTTAGTCCTGTACCCAGAGTCATGTCTCATTATATTTATGTGTTTACCTGTAGAAGGAAAAAGGTAAATAAAGGTTAACCCATTTCAGTCCTGTTGTGGAGTGTTGATGTAGTAGCAAGTGTTTGCACTCTGTTCTGTTTCAAAAGTCTTGGACTCAGGTTGTCAGTGGTTTTATGACCACTGCAGGTCAGTCTGGAAAAGCTGCACATTACTGGAGAGTGGTTTCAGAGAGGGGTCAACAAGTATTTTTGGGAAACAACTCTCATCAAGTGTGACTTCTGCTGTACCTGTGAGGACAGCACCAGCAATCCCATTCTGAGGGGCACAAGCCATATCCAAGTAGTTCAAAAGATAAAAGCCATAATCCTATTAGCCAGTGTTTTGTTGAAGCTAATATATAGGTTAATGAAAATGTTGTTACTCACATGTTGTCTTCATGTGAATAAAAATAATCATGAAATGAGTAACAAGTTCTTAAGGAGAATATTGGGGCCAAAGGGGTTGTCAAAAAAGGTTTTGTCTTAGCTGAATGCCACATGCCAGCCCTTTGAAAATATAATACAGGCTTGAGTTTGTAAATGCTGAATGATTCACCTCTTCTGCTTTAATTCCCTGGTTTTTGATTGTATCTTGCAGTTACCTGTGCAGTGATGCAGAGGAGTGGAGCTGGTCTCCACACAGCAAGCTCATGCTTCTGGGATACCACAACTGATGGTAAGTTTCCCCATCCAAACATACAATTTGTAATAAGAGAAACATTCCTTCTTGCTCAGTTGTAGTAGTTGGGTTGAACATTTTTGGAATGACTGTGGAAGCAGTAATTTTGAGGATCAGGTGCTTGTTTACGATCCCAGCAAAAATGTTATCAGTCAGTGCCAGCATTAAGAGCAGTTGCTTTGTAAATTATGAGAAGCAGGAATAGAAAAACCTTTCATTCTGAAACAAGAGTCAAAATATTTAATCCTCTCAGCTGAAGAGGCAGAAAATATTGCTCACAGTAAATACTCATGGGTAGCTCGAAATATATCTGCTTGCTGTGAGGGGTCAGCTACTTTGGAGGAGAAAAGAAATTAGTGAAAAATAGAAATAGTTTGACTTACTTATGTGTTTCAGCTGTGTAACTGTCAGCCAGGCTTTAGATGCCTTGTATTGCTTCAAAATTAGTTCCAGATAGATTATTTCACAGGTTGAGAATATCACAGGGATACAATATTAAAATAATTTGTTGTCTGTCACAGATTCAGAAAGGTCTTTTTAGAAGAGGGTGCCAAGGTTTAAGTTTAAAACATAGAGGGCCTCAAAAAGTCAACCAAGCTTAAAAATAAATCGTAATATAAAGTTAAATAAATACAGTTTAATCTTCATGTTTCTTTTGCTTGTAAGGCATTGATACAACAGAAGAGGAAGAATAGAAAGTAAATCCACTGGAATATATTTGATTCAGTCCCTTTTCTGATTTCTTGTCTGATTGTCATACAAATTTCAGTATGGGAATTCAAGGATTTTTGCAAGTCCAGCTTTTAAAGAAATACTGAAATGGTGTTTTCCTGTTAACTCTCTTAAGCTTACAAGGCTCATATTAGGTAGCAAACAATGTATAGATTAATGAAAATTTAGTTTTTGTTTTAGTCAAGCTGCCATACTACTATTTCCCTTAAATTACATCTTAAATATGCATAGTAATCTGGCATAGTTTACATTCAATAAAGTGGCTGTAGTAAAGACAATGGAATTCTATTTTAATTTTGTAATAATCTCTTCCAGGAACCTGCACAGTGAGATGGGAAAACCGAACCATGAACTGCATTGTCAATGTGTTTGCTGTTGCTATTATCCTGTAGCTGACTGGAAGAGAAATAGGAGCAACACCGAAGCCTTTAAAAAAAATAAATCATCCTAACATATGGCTAAATATTTCAAACTATTATTTGTTTCTGTATGAGGAGCATACAGAAGTTCTCTACAGAGAGCATACAGTTTAAGCCAGTTCTCATAAATTAGTTATCTGAAAGCTAGCAAAAGATATTTAATATATATATATATATCTGAAGATAAAAAAAATTAGTAATTTAAATATTTAGAAGTATGTTAATGAAAAGTTGCCACAAAGATCAGTAGAATTTATGTCAAAGCTAATATCAAAGATATTTTATTCCAGAGGAACAAAACATATCAAAGGAAATGTCAAAGGGCAAGCAAGACCTCTCAGGATTATGGTGCCTTTGGGAACAAATTATGAACACAATTCAGCGTGGATGTACTGTAAACAATACTGGTTCTCCATGCTTGATTAAACAAAGCAAACTCTCCCTTGGAATGCTGGTGCTTGTGAAATTGCATGAGCATCACTTTTTGGTCAAGCATGAACGTTTACATGGACACTAAATCCAGGTAACCTTTTCCCCTGGAGGCAGAGGAGGACTTTGCTGGGACAGAGTTGGAATATACCCAGTCCTAGCAGAATTCTAATTTGTCTTCAAATGAAGAGCATAATATTTGTTAGCAATTCAGGGAAACATGCTGGGGGTCTGACACCAGCCCTTAATTAATCATTTATAAATCTGAAAACATTCTGAAGGTACTTAAATTTGATTTTATTCCATGATTACAGAATTTGTGACAAGCACTTTATTGATTCCTCATGCAGTAGCCAGAAGCTAAGGCAATGTGACTGCACCCATACTCCAAGTAGGATTAAAGTGATCAGTGGGAAGGCACACACATTTCTAGAGGCTCTTGTTAGCTTTGAAAGCATTTGTCAAAGTATTGTATCTCTTCTTTATGAGAGTTTTCCTATGTTCTCTAAGTCTAGAATTGGATCTTAGTCCTGTGAAGTAAAACAGTTAAGTTTTCAGCACTAAGAATTCCCTTCATTTAAAGACTTATGCAAGTTCTTAACTTTGCTCATCTGATGAGTCTTAACTTGAAATATTCCACGTGGAAGAAAAGCATTTGCACACCTGCAAGTATTTGCTGGGTTTGGGCCTACATTTTTGTTGATAAATGCACAAATTATATAATTAAGAGATGTATCAATACCAAAAATGCCTAAATGATTGCTGCCACTAAGTGGCAGCTGCATTAAGTTGTTTTCTCATATGCTGCTTAAGGGTAGAATTTTTTGTTTATACTGTATGTCTTTGAAAGAGACAGGTAACAGCCAAACAGTACTGTAGGGCTGTTTTGAATTTTAAGAAATTATTATTAAAGCATTATTATGCAGATTTGTTTGGTTTGGGTTGTTTTTCAGATAACTGACTATTAGGTATCAAACAAGTGTTCTGTGCAAAGAGCAAGCTGAAGAGTATTTTACTGCTTAAATTGTGTATGTGTGTAGCTAGTGTGACACTACAGAAGGAGCCCTGTGTATGTGTAGTTTACAATACTGTTCAAAATATCTTGCTTTGCAGACAAAATTCTGCTTTTACTGAAGTGCAAGTAAAATTAATACTGTAATACTGCATTTGCCAAAGGCAAGTGTTGTGTGAAAATGTTTGTGTATGTTGTACTGGCCTTCAAATGTAGATTAATAATTAAGCATTGTTTGGATTACGATAGAAATTTCTGAATTAGGTTCCAGCACCCAAGAGCAAATTGTGGAACTGACAAAAATACATTACTTTCACTCATATTTGGGATTGTGCAATGTGAAAATGTTATGTGGGTCAGCAGCTGGAATAAGGTTTGGTATGATCAGTATGGTTAAAATGGTTGAGTAAAAACAGTGGTGGCTGTTGTGTCCCTGTCATAGGTATTGAGGTGCAATCATCAGAAGAAATATTCCACATAGCTACTTGTAATCTCATTTGGTATTTTTGCTTTACTTGAAAAGCAGATGCACTGAGTAAGAGTATCAGTTTAATGAGGCTTTGTGAAGATCCTCCTGCAGGAGAACCCTAGAAAATACTGCTTAATTACATGACTGTTTCATTTTTCTTTCGACCAAAAAAAATAAAGTTTTGCCTTAGTTGTATTTTTTGCTTTGTGTTCTTGATCAATATAAAAACTAACTGAGAAAAATATTCTTCTTACTTCCCTTCACTTGTCTACAGTAGTGAGAACTTGGGAAGTACATTGATGATGCATTTTAGAGACAAGATCTTGTAGAAGTCCTGTTCCAGACTTGGCCTAATTTCTTACACCTCTATTTCTTACACCACTATTTCTCACACCTTTCCCCTATTGTGAATCTTGATGATGCAAGTTAAAGCTTTTTTACTACAGAAAGATGATTATGAAACTCTGGGAGAAGTATTTTCATGCTGCATCATGTTCTAGTGAACTTAACTTGCTTTCCATCTTTCTTTCCCCCATCCTCTGTGGGTACACAGCTACTTCTAACTCTCCTAACAAATGCTTTATTATTATTAGCTGCTTTTCCAACTAGTTCATTTCAAGGATAAATCTGTGAATTGCAGACTATGAAAGCCCACAACATTTCCCTGGTATCTTCTATCAGTACAGATTTTCTTTGTTGTGGCAATCAGGGGTATGAGCTATGGGTAGCAATGGGGATCTTATTAATGGTATTAAGGTCCAGCCCATGTACAGGGAGCTGTGTGTTCCCGTGTATGATTTCATGATGAAAGACACCTGCTGTTCTTCCCACGCAGGTCTCCTTAATGTAAACAGAGAAGTGTGAAAGTAAGGGAGCAGATTTGTTACTTTCCTTCTTATTGCCTGCTGGGTGTCTGCCAGTAACTCGTTATCTTTCTGACGGCTGTGATCCCATTACGCTCGATCTGGTGTGTTACAAAGTCTGGTGTGTTCAACTCAGATTCATGCAATCTAAAGAACTCACAGAAGCCACTGAAATCCCAGCTTGCAGCAAGGCCATGTGGAGTTGGACATGAATGTCAGAACATTGATGTTTTAAATGCTCCATAAAAGAAACTGTTGGCTCCTGGTGGCCTGTATGCATCAGTACAGTGGCTGCCATATAGACAGATGGGGTTTGTTAATACAGAGAGTTAATATAGAGTTCCTGTAATGAGCAATTCTTACCTGATTATTGGGATGAGCCCTGCTGCCTCCTGTGTGGTCTGACCAGGTTATTTTGTTCCCATTTAATTTGGAGAGGGATTGTTCAGCACAGTTGTGGTGTTGATAAAAACACAGAGCCACTGTACACTCCCCTCAGAATATCCTGAGTCAGGAGGTTCTGTCTGTGTGCTGCAGGAGCTTCCCAGCTCAAAGCCAGCAGCAGTTTGTGTCTCAGGGAGTATCAGCTCAGAGCTGATATCCTGTAAGTGCAGCCATAAACCCAGTTGTACCGTGGCTCAAAGCTGTGCAGTCACATTTGTGTTTTGTTTCCTGTGAGCTGCTCTGCCTGCTGGGTCTGTGCCAGGTCAGGGGTCTGTGGGCATTGGTCGTGTATGGAATGGTTTCTCTCTCCCCCCTCCTCAAAGAAAGCTGCAGCCACACACCACATGCCCACCGAGGGAGGTTTTTCTGTTTTGATGAATCTAAATCACCAGTGAGTAACTGGAGGTTTTAGCTCCCCTGTTCCACCAAGCATCTGTTTTCAGACACAGGAAACATATGTGGCAGCAGCTTTATTTGTTACATAAAAGTTTTCTAAAAAGAAAGAGGGTGGTGCTAGAGTGACAGCTGCAGACACCCCTGAAACTCCCGTCCAACATCTGATCTAAAATGAAAAGGAGAATAAGAGTCACAAAAGCACTTCCTTGGTCCTTATGGTTTGTGTCAGGCATTACCCTCATGCAAAGGAGCTACTGGGGTCACAGAGCACAAGTACTTGCAGTAAAAGAGATGGAAAGGCAAGTTTTGTAGTGACAGTGACATTTTAAAATTTTACAGTTTATTGGTTAATTAATAACAGGGTTTGTAATCTATGGTTATGAGGCTTCAGAGCACAGAGGCAACAGGGTCCAGAATCAAAGCCATCAAAATTCCTCATCCAGAGGGGAAGGTGGGGAGATGGACTTAACTGGCTCAGGTGCAACACGCTCTAATTTCTTTCTAGTCAGCAGGTTCTCCTCCTCATAGGCCTATATTGGATGTGATTAAAACAATTTCTAAACAGCACCTCCTAGAGTATGAAACATTATCATCCTACCTGCAAAACACCCACACATGTGGAATCACCTTAGGAAGAAATCAAACATTCCCTGCTCTATGATTTTGTAGAGTTTACTGCAATTTCTGAGGCATCTGTTATTCAGTGTTTATTCATGACCAGCTGGGTAAAATTAGAGTTTGGGGGAAGGGGGATGAATGAAATTAAGTCCTTATTTGACAAAAAGTAGTATGATCTTTCTATGGAACTTCCATACATACACACACATATATATTTCTAAATGTGTTTATCCTTTTTTATTTATCCATATTCCTAAAGATTTGGAGTCAGACAGAGACAATATTTTTCATTTAAAATTTCATTTCTTGTTGCTTATTTCCACTTCACCAATGTCTAGATATCAAGACAAGTACTCCAAGAGTGTTCTTACAGACAAATATCCAAACAGAGATAATACAATTCAGCATTTAGATATTAGCCAGCAGAAGGGAGAAGGTGAGGTAACAGCAAGTTTGTGGCTGCCTTTACTGGTGCTTACAGCACTCTGCTCCAACTTTATCCAACCTCTGTCAATAACTCTGGGGGCTTATTTTTTTTTATTTTTTTTTTTTTCTTCTTGTGTGGTCTTCTACAGCAGGTGTTGAAAGTGGTCTGTCCAAGTCTCACAAGAATCTGCTGCAGGGTTTCTAGTGAGGTCATTTGTTAGTCAGAAATATATTCATAACTGTGTCAGAACCTCATAAATGAATGCTGTAATAGCTGTGCAGTGTTCATGCCTGAGTTAAATGTTTTAGGAAATTAAACAGTAGGCACAGTTGTAGCTGAGTGGTCTGGTGATGTGAGCAAATTATAGTTGCCTATTTCATGGCACTCATTACAGGTCCTCTTAGTAGCAGTTAAAATTATTTTTTGTAGGGAAAAACTTTGCAAAAGCTGGCTTTAGAAAGGAAGGAATTGAGAAGATTTAATTTAAAATTTACATCTGGATCAGCTGAGGCTTAGGGATCAGAGCTGAGATCTTCCAAGCTCATCTCTTTGTAGCATTGCTGTGACATCATAAGCAACTTATATCCCTAAGTTGCCTTAGGGGTGTGTCTGTCTGTGCAAAGTGTTACAGGCTTTGTTTGAGTAACAACTGGAGAATGCATGCTTTCCAGTTTGGTGTCCATGAAGCAAACCCAGACATCTCTGAACAGGCAGTTCTGCTGCTGCTGGTTCCAAGGACAGCTACAGCAGGAGAGCAGTGGCCTGGGATGGCTGGTGTGGGGCCAGCCAAGGAGGAAATGCCCTGGCTGCAGGCTTAGAAGTTGTAGTTATGGCACATAACAGAAATTTGTTACACAACAGCCAGGGGCAGTTTCGAGTGTGCCATTCCTCTTGAAACCCATATTTTCTGTGAAATTGTCACAGCCTCCAGGAAACACAAGGCTGCCAGCTGCCTGTCTTTGCTGGCTGGCTGATACCCCACAGATGCTCTCCTTCTTTCCCCACTGGGAATTCCAAAGTCAGGGCCACAGCTGCAGCTGTGAGCTGGGTTTGACAGTCACCCACCCATCTTCTGTCTTGGGCTGGTTTGGTATTACCTGTTGGGCCCAGTAAGTTTTTGTACTCATGCTTAACTACAGATGTGACATACATTTAATATCAGCGTTGTTGCTATTTAAAATGCCTTCTCTTGAGAAGAGACACAGGACTGACATTCATGTGTCAGATCACAAGAGTAATGATATCTTATTGATACTGAAGAGATGTCAGTGAATTAAATATAAAGCTGGTGTTACATATTGCCAGCCTCCTTCATTCACCCACTGCAGCTGGTCAAGGGGCTGTACCATCTCCTAAATACTTTCTCTTTTATAAACCAAACTTGAAACTGAGAAAAACAAAGCAGAGAGACAGTGTGAAGGGGCAAGGAAAACACCAAGAGCTGAATCAGAAACTGAAAAAAGATTTGAGCTTCCAATTTACTTCTTATTTTCCACACTACAACTCATAGAGCCAACCCTGACATGCATCTGAATTTACAAAACCTGGTCTCCATCCCTCCCTTTTCTAGTAATCCATTCGTTCCTTCAGCTGCTGTCTCATTTTTTCAGGAAAACAGATTAAACAAATAAGCCAAACTTGGAAACTGATCTTAAGCATTACTCAAACTGTAGCCACTGGAATGTGTGTTTCTAGTTCTCCAGAACAGTAGTAGCAGTAGCAGTAGTAGCAGTATTGTGTCGTGGGTTATGTAACCAAAAAAAGTTTATTCTATTTTTCCATCTGTTGAAACCAGTTAGGGAGATGTTTTCTTTACCTCTTGTATAACCCCTTCCTCATAACTCCAGGGGGGAGGGTGTGGATGCCTTCTGATAATGGGCCAGCTGTTCAAACCAGGTGGGGCAGTGTTTCTTATCTCTTTCACCACCTGTCCTCCCTCCAGGGGGATATTTTCTGCTGATAGGCCATTAAGGCTCACCAAGGACAGGACACATTCCATCATCCCATTGTGAGATGCTCCACCCAGTGGGAGGAGCCAATCATTCCTACTTAGATAAAAACTGAGAGTCAGAACGCCAGATATTCCTGTTTTCCACTGGATTCCAGAGGAAGACTGGATCCACATTGCCACCACTGGACCCTTTTCTACAGAATCATCTCTATTCCAACAGAACCACATCTTCCACTCTAGGAGGATTTATTTGGAGTGCTTCCAACACCCTGACCAGCAGGGTGTCAGGTTGTATTTCTGACTCTGTCAGGGTTTCTAGGATTTTTGTTTGTTTGCTTGTTTTTCTGTACTACTGCATTTGTATTTCTTTTTAATATTCCTAATTTAGGACTGTTATTCCTATCCCCAAATCTTTGCCTGAAGGCCCTTAATTGCAAAATTATAATAATTTGGAGGGAGTGGGTTTACATTCTGCATTCCAAGGAAAACTACAGTTTTCCCTGGCAGACACTTGTCTTCCCAAACCAAGACATATTTTTATTCTCACAGTATTATTACTGTATCATCCAGAAGCACTAAGTTTGGAACAATGCCCAGCTATGCTAGATGTTATTCAAACATAAAAGAAAATCCCAGCTACAGTCTTAAAGCCATTGAATTTGACTATGGAGAGAAAACTGAAATGGATGGACAAAAGAAATCCTAGGAACACAAAGAAGCAGTATCAGGCACTCCAAACCCAGTGGTCCTAGAAAGGAATCTGAGCCCAGCAGTTGTCTCAAGATGAGGAGAGAGATGAGGTCTCTGAGGAAGTTCATTGCTGAACATATTGGTGCTGACTGCTGGGAGCAAAACAACTGAGGGGTAGGAACTTTACTCACAGCATGGAGAGTCACACTGAGCTAGAAATCAGACAGAAGGAAGTTTAAGATGAAAATGGGAGAATCAGCAACCTGATAAAATAATTTTTCATGTATGGATGGAAGAGAAGAAAGTTTGGTAGTTGTATTAGAAAGAAATTGCTTATATTAGCTTTTTAAAAGATGAGCATTCTTGAATTGGGTGGAGAACAAGACAACAAGGGGAGAGGTTCCCTTTGTAGCACATGTGACATTTACAAGGTATGCAAAGTCCTGGGCAATCTTTCCCATAGACACTTTCCTCAGCAGAAGTAAATACCTACTTGGCATGTAAGGCAGCTCTTTGCCAGCTTGCCCTGCCAGTATTTTCTCTGCTGATACTATTCCTTACACAATTACAAAATACAAAAGCTGTCCCCACTAGCTGGCAATGAACAGTGTTTTCATCCTTTGGTAGGGAAAGACCCAGTAGCTTAAAAGAAATTCAAGGTCTGTGGACATTTCCTAAATAAGGGGGGAACATCTGTTACTTCTAAAGGGGAAGTGACATCTTAATGGGTTACAGTTTAGTCTTTGCAAATGACTTGAAAGTGACATGAGAACTTTCATAATTTTCTTGGGTGTGGGGCTGGTTTCTGTTGCTTACATAAATGCAAGTGTGTCTGGTGAATTTTCCTAGTAGTCAGTTGCCTTTTTCTGTCACCCTCTGACTAAGTCTGAGAAATGCAGATTTTTTTATGCAGAGTGAACAGTTGGAGGATGCTGTTTTTTTCTACCCAGCCTCAGAAGCTAAGACTCATACAGTGTCTGTCATCATGTCAGCCATATCCTGGGCTGCATCAACAGCACTGTGGGCAGCAGGGGAGGGAGGGGATTCAGCCCCTCTGCTCTGCTGAGACCCCACCTGCACAGGGGATTCCAGCACAGGAAGGGCATAGACCTTGGAGAGAGCCCAGAGGAGGCCACCAGGATGATCCAGGGGAGAGGAGCACCTCTGTTATGAGGAAAGGCTGGGAGAACTGGGATTGTTCAGCCTGGAGAGGAGAAGGCTTTGGGGTGACCTAACTGTGGCCTTCCAGTACCTGTAGGGAGCTGACAAAAAAGATGAAGCAAGACTCTTAACAAGAGCCTGGAGTGACAGAACAAGGGGAATGAGTTCAAACTGTCAGGAAAGTAGGTTTAGATTAGATATAAAGGTGAAACTCTTTACTGTGAGGGTGGTTAAGACACTGGGACAAGTTGTCAGAGAAGCTGTGGCTTTGTCGTTCCTGGAAGTGTTCAAGACAAGGCTGGACTGGACTCTGAGCAACCTGGTCCAGTCAAAGTTGTCTCCATGACAGGAGGGTAGGAATGAGATGATCCTCAGGGTCTCCTTCCAACCCAAACCATTCTGTAATCTCTCTTGAAGATCTCTCCCCAGAAGTTACTACAAATATCTCCTCTCTAATCTGTCACTGCTACCTGTACCCTGCCCACCTCACCACCATGGGAGGTTTTAGATCATAAAGCACTTAGAGAAGGCAGCACTGCATAAAGGGCTTTGATAGGATTTTGTCTTTTTGCAAGCTATAAACAAAGAACAGTGGGAAATACTGTGGGTACACCAATATGCTGGCTCTGTACTGCAATGCTCAGACAACACTCACATCACTGTGGTTACCCAGGGGAGAGCCTGGGGTTTCAGAGTGTTTGCCTGGGGTAAAGCTGCTGGAATGGCCCAGGCAGAGGTGTGAGGCCACACAACAAACCTGCAGTCCCCAGACAGTCAGTTCATTCAATGTGATGTCTTTTACAGTGGTACCAGCTGATCATCTGACAGATTAATGCAAATGCAGGCAATGGGACATTCATTAAATTACCAACAACAATGACCAACTTGATGCAAGATTCCCTGGCTGTGTTTGCAACACGGACTCAGCTGCCACACAGAGGATATGAAATGGCAGGGAAGTGGCTCCCTTCCAGCTTCACCAACAACTCTGGCAGAGACTATAATCTTCTGAGGTTTCCTGTAAAGTGAATCCAAGCTGATGCTGGGACACTGAGCATCAGTCAGTCCTCTGTAAGCAGAATTTCACTGCAACTCCTGATGCTGTCCTTTTCACACTGTTTTTATCATAATTTTCTTTGGCTTGTAGCCATAGCTCTTTGCTATCAAGTCCTTAATTTATGCACATGAGATGAACAAGAGTGATGGACAGTGATCCACATATTAACTTAACCATTTGCAGCCCTACTACAGTGAGAGTATTGCATGAATTGCTAACAGTTCTTGAGAGGAACTGTCAGAATTTTGAGTCAGAAGATGGCTGCTCAAAACCTGCAGGGTTCTTTTTCTGTCTCCTCAGGGGAATTTGCTTTAGAAGCTGTTTCTCACAGTCGGTTTGCAGTCTTTGCTGATTATTTCCTTTCTGCTGGCCGAGCAAGGGTGAGGTTTCAGAGGGCTTGATTGAGTTCAACACCTGAAAAGAGGCTTGGGCTAGCACTGGCTGCCTCAGATGAAAGGGAAGTACGAGAAAAAAAGCAGACAGAGTGATAAGATCTCAGCAACAATTGCCTTCATTATCAGTTTGTTGGAACTAGTACAGCCTTGGGTCGTCCTGCAGGGATATTCACACATGCCCTGCCTCCCTGGCATTGCAGGGTGGAAAACTCTTTGGTCTATAGAGGCAAAGAGTCTGTGTTATGAAATAGCACAATTTCTGTGCCAAAATGCCCTGCTATTTACACTGGTACTGACAGCTACATTTTGGCCTGCTAACTGCAAGGAGATTACAGCAATTGCCTTGTTCCAGCTCTTCCCTATGCCATTTCTGCACCCAGGAAAATTCCACCTGAATTTTCTCAGTGCTCTCCATCATTCAAAGAGAATCTTACAGAGCTGCAGTGCGCATCCCAGACCTTTGCATGGTCCAATCTAACTCACAGGAGTATAAAAAGACAAGCCCAACACAGGAAGCATCCACACCTTACTTCAAAAATGACTTGGCCAAACATCTCTCTGCAATTCCTTTGTTCCAAAGGTCAGAAAACTTAAGGTGACTTGTCTTTGCATATTTTCTGGTCTTAAACACAGTTGACCTACAAGTATAAACCAAATTCAACTAAAGAATTACTTGCAGGACACTTTGCTTTGTAGATTGTTTCCAGAATAAGAAAATATCACTTCAAAGGGGGACAGCGGGTCTGATTCTCCTTTCACTAGCCTTTCCCTCCTCCATCCCTTCCTCCCTCTAAGATGATGATTTGCAATGTGGCTCAGTATTTTGGGGGCACTGAGGTGGGTTTTTGGCCATGTCCTGCATTTCTGAACAGTCAAAATGAAATAAAGGTCAAATGCAGGGCTTTTTTTTTTTTTTTTACATGATAAATGTACAAAAATTGGCTCACACTGCCGAAAATCTAGAACAGAGCAGCTCATAAATTTCTTTCATTTTAGAATTTAACATTAAAATCATTAAGCAGAAAATACAATTGGAGAGGTCCAAGACAGTCTGGTTTGTCAGTCCAGAGGTGGTTCCTGCCCTGGTCTGTTTGACAGGGAAGGTTTCAGCAGAACCATGTTTTGGGAGATGTTCACTCCAGTGGCTGGAGCTCAGGGTGAAGCCCTTGTGCCTCTCCCTGAACTTGCATTGGGCACAAGCACTTAAAACATTGGCAAAAACATCATGGGAGCTGGAGATTTAGAGGAAATCTGCAGAGATTGGGAGAAGAAAGGAAGTGAATGAGCAAGTGAAGCTGGGGCACAGCAGCAATTAGTAGAAGAAATAGAGAGAAATCAGTGGTAGCTCTCTGGGCAGAAAGTCACCAGTTTGCCAGGCAGAAGAGTAGCAGAGGGAAGGGAGGGAAAGGGGCCAGCAGAGGTGCAGAATGAGACTGGGAAGCATTTGTAATCTTTCAGCAAGTCTTTCAACAATTTTCCACTCCACTGTGATTAATTTTGCTGTTAGTCTGGGCTGGTTTGTGTGTGGTGAATGTAAATGAGGCCAGCAGGTTGTTAAGGTTCCTGTACCAAATGCAAAACTGAATGTTTGGTTCATGACAGGTAACTACTCTGGCTTGTGTCTGTGCTACTGATGCTGTTTTACACAGTCAGGCATGAGGATCTTGATCCCACCAACATTTACAACTGTGGCGTCTTAATATATGCTCCTAAATTCCTTTGAGCATAGGTAACTATGTGTTTAGAGACTTGGCTTTGAATTCTACAAGGAACTTGTTGAAACATTTAAAAAAAAAAAAAAAAACAACAAGCAGTCAACATTAACTTGCTAAGAGCACTCCAAAAGAGAGCAAGATCCTCAGAAAAAGTGCCCTAATGAGACCTGAACATTATCTTTTTGTTGTTCAAAAATACCTTGTGTTTCACAGGCAGCTTTTTGTTAGGGTGTTGGTTTTTTGGGGTATTTTTTTCATTTCTAATTTGGTTTAACCCACCCTCTGGGAACTGAAAGGCAGAAAATCCCCACCCAGCAGGGAAAGTCTTACAAGACTTCAGAGGAAGATCTATTTTGTAGCTGGGGTGGTTTCCCACCATGATGGTGAAAAGGCACAGTAGCACTTTTTTTGTAGCCTGGAGCTTAGGAAAACTTGGAGGTCATTTGCCCACATTTACATTTGCCAAGTAGGGAGCAGAGAAGGAAGTGGGGCAAGATGAGGCCCAGTCATATCAAGTTCTTGCCTGAATACATCATCTGAGTATGGCCTAGTTCCATGTCCTCTCCAAAGCCCCGTTTCAGTTTCCAAAGTCAAGGTGAGGCCAGTGGGAGCCAGAGCTGCCCAGCACCCCAGGGGGTCACAGTCTTTAAATGTGAGGCTAACTACAGTGGATTGGAGAGTGAGGGTATTGATGAATTAATTAACTGCCTATTTCAGATGAGTACATATGGGAAGACAGAGAAAATGTTGTATAAGAAGGGAAGGAAAACATCCTAGACTGAGGCTATAAGTGAACTTTGAATTGAACTCCTAATTGCTCCCATTAGTTGAAACAGTTATTTTAATAACGGCTCCTCTCCTCTCCTCTCCTCTCCTCTCCTCTCCTCTCCTCTCCTCTCCTCTCCTCTCCTCTCCTCTCCTCTCCTCTCCTCTCCTCTCCTCTCCTCTCCTCTCCTCTCCTCTCCTCTCCTCTCCTCTCCTCTCCTCTCCTCTCCTCTCCTCTCCTCTCCTCTCCTCTCCTCTCCTCTCCTCTCCTCTCCTCCCTTTCTGCCTTTTCTTCCCCTTAGCAGAACATTTGTCATTTGAGTAGGTAATTTTTTGGCACTGAAGCAGATATCAGAGTTCAGTACACCATAATACACAGAAGGAGGAATTTTTCAGCCCAGCTGATAGCAATGGTCAGATTGCAAGCAGTGGCATTTGGCCACGAAAAAGGAGTGTCCTTGAAGCTCACCTATAGCCCACTGCCTTTAGGAGTCAAACTAGTTTGTTTCATTTGTTCCTTATATTTGTATTTCAGTGTTATTTCACTCTTGTATCCTAGGTTTAAGAAAATATTCATATTCAGACCACGAGAGTTGTGCATGGCTTGCTATTTTAGCAGGATTTAATATAACTAACTCATAAAAAAAAAAAAAAACCCTGAGAAACCCTCACTTATTCTTTAATCTGTTTTATGAAGACAATGATTTATAAACAAATGCAGAATTACTGTATCTGAGTTCAAGATGACATATAAGCCCTGGTACAAGTATGCAGCTGGTCAGGGACTGTCACTGCAACTGAGTAAGGAAAGATCCCTGGTGTTTTAATCACAAACATGGTAATGTAAAGAAAATTAATGGTGAATTAAAAAACCCCTCCAAGACTCTTGTTATGATAAATATGCTGTCTCCATATGACCCCTTGCAATTCCTCTTTGCCCACTTTATAAGATTATAGAAGCCTTATCACATTTCCATTAAAATCAAGGGCAAATATATCAGTGCTCTTTGCACAGGATGAGACCCTCTACTGTATTTCAGTAGCAATATTCATTCCACAGAAGAAGTTTCTTTGGCTATACTGATGTTCTGTTATGATTTAATAGGTGTGTTTCAGACAGAATTATGTGGATTTGAATATGGCCCTTCTGAGGGAAAGAACTATAAAATTCTCCACCAAGAGCTGATCTTTGCCAACATTCATTGATAACTGATATTAATAAATAGGAACTGGTAGGCTGCCTTTCTGAAGCAGCATTCAGAGCCTGGATAACATTTTAAAATGCTGTAAAGGGAGAACACATATCCTGTCTGGCAAGCTGAGGTGTAAAATATGCTACATGCAACCAGATGGCTGCACAAAGTTGTCTGAAATTGCAGAAGGAGACCACAGCTTTCTTCTGTGGCTGCAAGAACCTGCCAGGAAGGTCTTGTGCTGTGCAGGAGCTGTTGCAGGGCTTGGCTGTGGAGTTTAAATGTCACTAAGCAGGCAGCTGGGAGGAATAGAAGACATGGCACACTAGACTGTGGCTCTTTCAAGGGTTTTTGCACTTGGTTTTTCAGTTTTTTTTTTTCCTATGCTGCTGGCTTTAATACTTTTCCTCTCTTGCTAGTATTAAAAATTTTGGTTCCCTTTTCTGTCTGTTTTTAAGAACCTGCTACCTGTAGTGTCCACACAGAGGCACTGTGCTGTGCTTGGGAGTCTTGTGCACTTCAGAAACTTTACTCACAGCTATTCCATAACTGTGAATGAAGTGACCACTGCTTTCTCAAAGCCTGTTTCACCATCAAAGAGGAACAACTGAGCAATAGGGCCAAAGGCAGTGTCTGTGTTATAAATGCATATTTTGGAGTTGGCTTTTTGCAAATATTGAGATGAATGCTATATGTATAATGTAAGAAGGTTGTACTGTATTTCCTTTTTATTTGTGCAATTTAAAAATGTGATGAAGGCATATTCTTTAATTGTAACATAGCAGACTGGGGTTTTTTTGTAGCATCTAAAACCGACCAGAGGATGGGAGATGCCTCCCACATTCCTGCGTGAAGATTCCTGATAAAGAACAATTGAACCTTTAATGGCCAAGAAGGATTTATGAGACCTGACCAGACCAAGAGGAGCACTGCACAGATAAAAACTGCATACTTGGGGGGTTTTTGAAACTTGCAAACAAACCATACCCAAAATGAATGCTTGAATCATGCATTAGCTTCTGATTGAATATGTAACACAGGGATCCTTAAAACCCAAGGATCTGAAATGGGCAGTGTGCTGGTTTTGCACCCTCGGCTGAGAAGCTTTGTTTTTCTGTCTCCTAATTGTCTATTTTTATTTTATTTTTATTAAACTTATAAATTTTTATAAAAAGTGAACTTCGTTTTTCACAGTCTGCATCTCAGAGTGCTTCAGAGAGCACCCATTAAATCATTCAGCAACAGCTTTTTTCAGCCTTGAAAACCAGAAATGGCAGTCTTGAAAGCACAAAACCTCTTCTGCACCGTGAGCCTGAAGATGTGCAAGGGAGGGTGTTCAAGGCAGCCGAGCAGTGACTCACACCCCAGGTGTGGGACTCGGATTGAATCCGCCCTTGTCACCCCTCTGCAGCTGGGCTGCTTCTCAGAAGCCCAGGTGGTTCCTCTTCAGTTCTTCATTTTCCTGAGGAGAAGCAGCTTCTTTTCAGCTGCATGTGTGCTCTCCTGGAGAGGATGTTTAAGGCTTATGTTGGAAGCCTGGAAGGTGTTGGTGTGCAAAGGAGTTTTCCTCCTGTAAGGAACTAACTTCCCCAGACACCCTTTTCCAGCTCCCCTTGTTCCAGGCATAGGCTGCAGCCAGGATAAGCTGCCTCCTAATAGCAAGCATTATGCTAGAATGCTTTATTGTTTAATAAAGCTTTAACTAAGCTTTATGAGTGGGAATTGATTCCCAAAAGCAAATGGCAGCCTCCACTCTTCAGCAGTCATGGCAAATAATAGGAGGATAAAGGCAAATAATTGATGGGGAATCCCTTCACACAGACAAAGAAAACAGATTTCTACCAACAGCCAGCACGTGGAGGGAAGTGAAAACTTCTCTAAGGTAAAACTTGACTCTTTTACTCTACCAGAGACCCAAAATATTTCCCAAGAAGCAAAAGGACCTGTGTTAGTGTAGCCGAAACTTAGAAACTGTGCTGTCCTTCCCAGACTCCAAAGAGAAAAACAGGTTCAGTCTTTAGACTTTGCATTTAATGACTCTCACATGCTTGGGAGTTAGAAATTTTCTTTGTTAAAAATGAAGTGTACTCCTCGTGGATCAGCTTCTGAGTTGCTGATGCTCTGCTTGTTGAGTGTGTCAGCCAGGCCCTCAGGGCCACAGAGGAAAACACCTATCCTGGAGCTGTTAAGAAAACAAAAATATGGTCAGAAACTAGGTATGGAGCAGCTGGATATTCTCCATGTAAATAATTTGTATGTTCTGTGTATTTTCCCAGTTACAGGAACTGAAGTAGAGCTGGATGTCTATCCCCTAAACCTTATAACCCCTTAAAACTTAGTACTACTTCTAAAACAAGTGCAGGCCTAAATCTCAGCTCAGCCTTAGTCAGTGAAGACAGGTTTATTGACCTCACTGAATCAAAGAAATAGAGATTCAAAGAGCTTACAGCACAAATTCTTGAGAGGACCTATTCTGTTTTTTTTTCTTGCAAATTTTGGGTGGTTAGCTAAAGGTCCTCCATATTCAGGTTTGGTTCTAGAGGTAGAAAGTGGTTTTGGAGGTTTCAGAGACCACCTGATATTCCTATTTACTTCAGCTGGAAGGATAGGGTTCTTTTTTTTCCTAAATCTTCTTCTAGTAATTAGACACTCCAAGAAGTATCTTGTGAAAAAGGAATTTTTTTTAAAAAATTGTAGGTCAAAATAATTTGGTCAAGATCACAGATCATGTCCATGGCTGAAAAAATAATAGAAGATACCTGGAGATAGGTAGGAAAAAAAAATGCTCCTCACACTTTATCAGCCAAAGGAACAAGATTGCGCTGTATGGTGTGTATGGCCATTAAATAGAGGAAGTCCATAGATACTATAAATTTGCACAGGTTTACCCAGGATGTTTCCCTGCAATCGTTTTGAACTCATTTTCCCAGTTAGGTCTTCCATACAAGGTTTTCTGTTTCAGTCCTGTGATCACATCTTTCTCCTCTTCATGATGCACTACAAAGTGAGTGGCCTGTGGGAAATGAAAGACAGAGGACAGTTAAATACAGCAGCATTGTGTTCTGGTTAAAAAAATAATAATGTCAATACTGATTGCATTATTTCCCTAATGAGATTATGGAATTTACAGTGTTTTGCAAGGAATGCTAAGACTGATAAAATGCTGACTATCAGTGTCTACCCCTTCCTTCTCCCCAGAGTTAAAGCTATGAAACATTGAATGCAGCAATTAATTGTAGGGTTTTTTTAATGAACAGGTTTAGTCTAAGAACTCTAACACAGGACTGCAAATTAAAAAAATCCTTTCCCTTCAAGTACAATAACATGACTCCCTTGACCATAATGAAATCCTGCCAGTTTGTTCTCTGGAAGGTTTGAGCTGTATGAGGAGGTCTTGCCTGGGTAACTTCCAGCTAGACCAGCTAAGTTCAGTAAAGCAAGGAAGAGAAGATGAGGTTAAAGGCAAGTTCAGGCCATACAGAGTTCTGTAGCCCTTTTACATGAGACAAAAAAAGTTCCAGGTAACTTTATCCCCAAGGAAAAAAATGTGGAACTTTTCATTCCTTTCTGGTTTTTTGACGTTGTGTACATAGTAACTTCGTTGCTGCTGCCCTCCCTATCTGTCTAGCTGAGCTACAGCACCCTGGGCCTATAGTGAATTTTGCAATGGTGAGGTAAAACATCATTAAAAGTAACAGAGTGAGAGCCTTTCCTGGCTCAATCCCACATTCTCACGTGTCTGCTCCTTTGCATCCCCACAGCAACCTATCAACACAGGACCAGAGCAGTCATGAGTCCTGAAACAAATATGCTGCTGTTGTTCAAACTTTGTGCATTAGCTTCTCTGGTTCCTAAGGCTCTTAATTCCATGCTTTAGGCAGCATCAGCTATTTCAGAGACTTGTACATGGTCAGCTGAGGTTCCTCCTGTGAACAAAGCCTACTTCCCACAGAGCACAGCCAGAGGAAACCAGAAAGGAAGTGAGTGCACATTAACAGCTGATCCCATGTAACTTCTGATGGATAACACCTTCCTGCATTCAAAACCTCTGAGAACCAGATGGATGCTCAGGATAAAAAAATAAAAAACCAAACATTTGAATAGTTATGAAAACAAATTTTCTAACATGAACCCCAGTTTTATGGCAGTGATATCCTCCACTGTGTGGTTACCTGAGTTTCATCCCAGCCTGTAAGGTAGATGTTATAGCTCAGAAACTCTGCGTTATTCCTCTCCTGCATTTGAGCCTCCAGAGACTGCAAGAGGTCAGCAAACCATTCAAAGGCATGAGTGTCCCTGCAAAGCCAGTAAAAATAAATCTGGAAGAGACAAGGATGAGCTGTCAGGGGACACAAGCACTTACATTTTCTGGGTTTATGTCTTCTGACAGAGTGAGGATTATAGAGTTCGTGTAAAAAATGTCCCGAACACTTCAGTAGATGGGTAGGATGGTACTGAAGCTGTTCAGGAGTTTTGATGCTGGGAGGGTTATAAAGCTGAATGACTGACAGCAAGAACAAGGAAATGGCTTCCTATTTCTCTTCCGCATTTTTAGTTTGCAATGTTTCCCCACTGATCTCCTTGTAAAACCATTTGTTAGGACATAAATGAATGATTTAGAGGTGAGTTCTCTTTCTGTCTGCTGACAGACAAGATAAACTAGGTAACAAAACCAGCTCTGTTCCCTGAATATGACCATAACTGCAAAGTGTGACCCCACACCTCTGCACAGGGAGTTTCCAGGGATAGAAGAGGAGAGGAGGATGCTTCCATTGCTCTTCTACTTATGAAAAGCCTTTCTCTTTGTGCTGAGGGAAGGAATGCAATATTTGCCCAGGCTGTATTCATGCCTTGAACTTTGTGTTTCTCAGGTAGATGAACACCATTTCCACTGCAACTGGAAATCCCCAGGGCCACAGTCAGGATGTGGCATGTGTGATTTGGTTTGTAGGCTGTTTCTCCTTCCATTATATTTTGCTTTAGATCCTCCTGCTTTCCTCCTGCTAACCTTGAGAGGCAACTGGACTCTTCCTTCTTTTAGGACTCACACATGCCTGGAGCCCAATCACCTTTGCTGTGCCTGCTTTGATTTGGGCCCTTGGCCCTTGAACAGCTACAGAGGTCTGGGAAAGAGGACACAATACCTTCTTGAGCTTTAGGTTGGTGGCATCATGGCAGTATTTGTACCAGACAGACTTGAGGACAGATGCAAAGGGGGTGACCCCTATTCCAGCTCCAACCAGCATCACAGTTTCATAACTGAACACATCCTCACTTGCTGTTCCAAAGGGGCCATCCACAGCTATCCTGGAATTGAAAGTATGCTTATTAAATCAGTAGTGAGTGTTTATTAACACCATTTAAAGTAACAGTTAAAAGATATTTGTATGCTACAATGCATATTTGGACTGAATACTAGTCAGCAAAAGGAGAGGTGGAGTTGATAGAAAAAACATAAGGAGGCATCTAAGACCCACATCTGTGTCACCATTTAAGGTTTGTATCACTGGTGCCATCAAATTGCTTGAGCAAAATTGAAACTGGCATAGGTGTTCGTTGACTTTACCAGGGAGACTCTTTGTACATACTTGGGCAACTTCCATGCCTCCTGGAATTCTTGTTTATCACACCCACAGGCATTGAACAAGCCCTCTGTCCAGTCTCCTACGATACGGACGTGAATGCTGAAGTAATCCTCCTCTGGAGCAGAGGTCAATGTAAATGGATGCCATTCCAGTTTGGACACTGCTGGACATTTGACAAAAATGTATTGTCCAACCTCCATCTTGAAGCCTTTTTTCATCATCTGGAGCTCAATTGTCTTGAAGGGATGAATGACTACCTATGGTGAGAAGGGCAATGGGAAAAATAAGGAAATGTCCATCTTCATGGATCACTGATGTGTCTCACTGATGTATTTACATCCACCATCACTAACATCATCCTCTGCTATCAGAGCAAGGAAAGCAGGTGAAACTTTCCTCTCAGCAGAACTGAGAGTGAGGAACAGCCCCTGACAGGCAGATGAAAGCCTGCAGAGGATGCTGATGTTTTGGTTGAAGTGTTTCCTCACACCACTCTTGTAGTCACTCCAAAGGGGACAGGCCAGGCTGGCACACCTTGAAACACATCACCAGATCTCTGTGTGCACATTGTGGATTCCAGATGGGCCTTACCCAGTGGCACAGAGCACAGAGTTAATGGGCCTGACTGTAAATATAGGGGCAAAAACATAGGGCTGTCCTACAGATATTGGATAGGTAATACCACTGGAAGTGGATGTTTTCTTGTTTTAGTTGGATGGGACCTTGGCTATTCTTTAGAAACAATATTCTAGAAGCAACACCAGTAACTCTGTCACTATAATTTTTAATCCTAAAGTTGTCTGCCAAAATTATTTTTATTCTTCAAAAGAGATTTGCAAGAGGGAGAATCAAGTCTCTCTGTCTGTTAATTTAGGTATTAACAGTGGTGTTTAGGATTATGAAGGGAATATTCTGCCAACAGGGTGCTGAATAGACACCATAGAAATACAGTGTGGGATGTCACAGGATATTTTGGTAAAATTACCAAAAGCACACGAATATTTAGGAGTCTTCCAATGTGCCAGAATCATTTCAGAGCATGGTAGAGACACCTAATGTCATCCCCTAAACCCTGCTATGATTTGAACAGGTTGTGTCCTTAGGATGCAGCACAGTGCCATGTGAGGAAAGTATGCTGGGAAAGGCCAGGAGAGTTTTCATATGTTTGAGCTTAGTGCTGTGCTAATTTGGCTGTCAGGTTTTCAGGATCAGTGTTAATATCTCTGCAACACACCATGGGAATGAAAGCTCAGCATTAGATTTGGGTACATAAAATAAATATTCTCTAACTTGTATCCAGGGGTCATTTGTTCTGTGTCCTAAATTAGTCTCAAGTCTGTGGAATTTCTGCACTCTGGAATTTTTCACCCAATACAAAGAAAATTCATTTCTTTCCTAAGATTCAGCCCTGTGCCTTAGCTAACTTCCTCTTCTTGCTCACTTTTGGAGGCTACATTTGGATAATAGATGTTGGCATCATGACAGCAGTCAGAACACTCCTTCCACTGACAATTTTTTTTATGTAGGAGCATCTGCCTTTGCTGCACCATTTGGAGAAGGTGATGCTTTGCCTGGTATTAGGTGCAGCATCAGCACTTACCTTTGTGATCACAACCTTCTGCTGTGACCTCCAAAACCGCACCAGCCGCTCACACAGGTACAGAAACATGGGACCTACCACCCACTTCCATGTCTGTAGGCAGAACAAAACAAGCCAGGTGATGGAGATCACAGAATCATGCAAAGGTTTGGGTTGGAAGAGATCTTAAAGGTCATCTAGCTCCAACCCCCCTGCTGTGGACAGGGACACCTTCCACTAGACGAGATGGCAACTTAGATCAAATCAAATCCTGGAATTCTATAAGCAGGGGTGAAGTTCAAGTAATCTGTGCTCTTTATTAACAGGTTTAGGGAATCCTTAAGATATATAATAGCTTCAAAATTCTGGTGAGAGAGGGAATTTCTTTCTCTGTTGAGTGTTGCAGCTGGCTTTTTAGTTTCTACTAGAATTACAGCAAGGTATTTTCCTGTAAGTAATTTTGTCTCTGTCTAAAAAAGAATATAACAAAGTGAAATGCGGATCTTAAGGTATTATTGACTCAGGCTCTATTACTGCAGGAAAGGATGTGGTTTCTCTTAACAGATCAGTCTGAAATGTGAAAAAAATTGAGCCTGGTTAGTCAATAAAAGCTGAAGTTTCAAATTCACATTTCCAGAGGTGTTATTTTCTGCTAATGATCATTAGTCCATTAATAATGCTAAACCATTTATTATGAGAATTATAGCACTTTCTAAATATCCCCAGGAGCCATTACTTTGCAGTTTACTTTTTGGATAAAAAGTTCTCAGATACCATTTGCTCTTTTGCCTTGGCTGTCAGTTGTGGTTATTTTACAGCACACTGGAAGTGTGTTGTCAGTCTGGAGCCCATCTCAGCTTACAACTCAAAATCTCTTGCTTCATGCAAAGAAAACTACAACTAAAGAGTGCTCAGGGTTATATGGCTGGTTTTCTATGCAATTTAAGAAAAAATAGCAAACTGTAAACATTTTTCAATTGGATTTACACACAGGACAGCTGTTCTTACCATAGGAGGATTCCCTGCAAACTGGGGGATTGGGCAAGCCTCATTCTTGCCCCAGTGACTGAAGTTCTTGTGGCAAATCTCTGGGTTATGTTCTTTCAGACTTTCAGCTGTTTGTCCCCGTACAATACGACTGGGAAAAAAGTAAAGATCATTAAGGCAATGAAATGGAAATTAAAGTATCTGTTCCTTATTGTTATTCTATTTATGTATTAGTCTATTTATATTGAGTTGTCAGCTTCTGCACTGCTGCAGCTTTGATACAGCTTTACTGCTCTAATCTACCCACAGAGCTACCATTAAAGAAATAAAAATGGGGAGGAAAGTTTGATAAAATCCTGATTTCAAGATTAGGTGAGAAGCTGGGAGTTATATCCATTACCACTTCCAGGGTGTGGTCACAATTAGAAAGCTTCATTCTTTTCTGAGTTATCCTACTTTTTTCTTCCATTAAAAAAAACTGACAAAAAGAAAAAAAAAAACAAACCAAACAAACAAAAAAACCAAACCCCAAGATTTGGGATGGACAAGTAATCAATTTGCTACTGACCACTACAGAGATTATTTCTGCAGTTTATTTTAGAAATGTGGAGATCCCTTTCCAATACACATTCTTCCTTTGGCCCTTCCTCTCCCTTTAATGCTGTGGAGCAGCTGTTCAAGTGCTACGAATGCATACAGATGCTTTTGACACAAGCAGCTATTGCACCTACAGCAGCTTGCATCAGCCTTTTACCTGGCCTCAATATTCCTGCTTGGTTTGTTTTTTGTTTATTTGGTTGTTGTTGTTGTTTGTTTTAGTATAAAGAATCCTGACTGATCCAGTACAGCTGTATTTCCAGTGGCAGAACTGGTGCAGACAGGTAATTTCAATTTTGAGGGGCAAAAGTTATTCTCTTTCTCTATTTCCTGCCTCTCTCTGGAGTTCTGCCAACCTCATGATCTTAGTAGAAAAAAAATCAGATTGAGATCTGCTGAATTTTCCCTAGAAACAGCCTGCTTCTTATTAGGCTGCTCAGTTTTATGCCAATGTGATTCTTTGATATCTTCTCCCCATGACTTCTCTTTTTGCTCTTCTAGCTCAGTTTCTGTGGACTGGACTACATTTCTGATATTTCAAAAAATCCATGGTGTCTAAACCATATGCATGCCTAGCTTTATGTGACAGATTTTTCAGAGGATTGTTAGAAAACCTCTGCACAGTGTTGAGAGATATTTCTCATAAATATTACTAATGAACCTCTTCTTCATTAAATGTTTGATTAATATCCTGTCTGAAAAATAAAGGGAAGCAGTTGCCACTGTCCCAGCAGCATCACGAGTCGCAATTTGGAGGAACATCAGCAGTTACACTTCACTTCCCCACTAATGACAACGGGTTCAGCCTCTGGGACGAGTTACGGGAAAAGGAAGAGCCCATTTCCTCCACTGCCCACCCCATTGCTTAAGGGAAAGAGGGCCTGGGAGGTTTTGTCTTGCCCTCTGAAACCTCTGTTCAAGGTTTGACAATGTAAGTACCCTGTGCAAGAGAAAAAAAAAAAAAGCTTATTTCCCCTTATCAGTCAGTGTAGATGCTCTTTCTAGTACAGTAATTAAGCATTCAGCAGTGTAGCCTTAAAATTACTTCTTTTTTGGCTGAAGATTTTCCTTTCACTTCAAAAGAGTGAACTGCACCTCTGTACTCCCTCCTCTTTACATTTACTGTGTTGGGAAATTTGAGACATTTTTCTGTGACACACAGCTCATGCACAAATAAATATCAGTGCTTTAAAAGTGCTGTAAGAGCTTGTAACAGACAGGAATTATTGTAGAGTCAAAGAATTAAATTACACAATGGCTTGGGTTGGAAGGGACCTTAAAGATCATCCAGTTCCAACCCCCCTGCCATGGGCAGGGACAACTTTCACTGGACCAGGTTGCTCAGAGTCCAGTCCAGACTTCCCTTAAACAATTCCAGGGCAGCCACAACTCTGACAACCTGTGCCAGTGCCTCAACACAGTCACAGTAAAGAATTTCTTCCTCATATCTGATCTAAACCTACTCTCAGTTTGAAGCCACCCCCTTGTCCTGTCACTCTGTGCTCTTGTAAATAGTGTCTCTCCATCTTTCTTGAATCTGCCCCTTTGATGTTATCAATAACCTTTGACTGAGCTTTCTGTACATACAAGGATGTGTGTTTGTACAGATATATGTGTGACAGCCTTCTCTCCCCTGAGATAAACTGGCATTTATGCCTCTTCCTAACAAGTGCTTTGACTGTCAGTTCATACTCATTCCATGACATCCATCTTTGCACACTCCAGATCCCTTCCATGAGTGTAACAAGCCCGTCTCATATTTCCCAGTGTATTTTCTCTGAACTCAAAATGTCATTATTACCTTGAAGGCCAAATAAGCAAGGTCACTGAGTTGACAGCTGGAAAGCATCCTTTCCCTCTACAGATGAGAATATTCCTATCTATATCTGCTTCCAAAGGACAGCTGAACTTCACTGACAACCACTGCTGCCCAAATTCTTTTCATTCCAGTACAATTAAGATGGTGGGAGTACAGTGAACATTGAAGGAAATAAAAATTCAACTTTTATAGAGTATATTCTCTCCAATGACCTCTAGAAAGGGCAATGCTTGCTTTCTGATAGCATTGTGTAGTAAATACTGCCAAGTTTGGACATTGTGTCAGTAACTATACAATGTTTGATGCAGATAACATGAACCACTTGTTCTTTTCCTTCCACAAGTTTTGCTCAAACCATTTCCTTGTTATGAAAGTTGAAATGGACAAATGGGGGTGATTCCCATCTGCCTTCTATTTTTGTTCTTCCTGTTTTACATTAGTTTCTGTCTTTTTTTATGGCACCAATGGACTGTAGGGAAGTGGTTTTTAATAGTCATTTTTGCTGGGCATTTTTAAAGCACACTTTCTATTGCATATAGAATTTCCTTTAAAATGGGCAATGTAGTGTAATTATGACCTATCAAAATCTAGCTTGGATACTTGAGTCTTTTTTTTTTATTCACCAGTTCTTTGGTTCTATAAAATGGATCTAAAGTTCATTTTTCTAAGTGCTGAAATTGTGTTTGTGTAGTGTTAAAACTATTTCATGAGGGTTTTCAGCTCTTTCAGAAGATATGCAATGAGGCAACAGCAGTAAAAGATATTTGGCATTTGAAAGTCAGAAAATTTTACAAATGCCTATTTCTAAGTTGAGACAGCTAAAAATCTATTTTTAAATGCTGCTGATATTACAAGTTCATCCAAGCCAGAAACATAAATCTATATTACTACAGTTTTCGTTATCCAATAAAATTCTAGACTCTATGTAATTTTTATACTGAGATCTCCTTACATGCATGTGTGTGATGCAATTCCTTTTAGGAGAGAAAGGTAAATTAACATTTAGAAACAGAAACCTTGGAAAAAAGCTTTGCAATTAAGATATCAGAAGAAGCTGAGTGCCAGTGAGCTTAAGTATGCCAAAGTCACATGAAACCCTCTGTATGGTCAGCTTGTTGCACGTATCAGTGGGAGCCTCTTGACTCTCACAGCCTCCACTGGTCCATCACTGCCATCAAAATCAACTGCTGCTCAGTGACAAGAGTCCATACATTCATGTGTGAAGGGGGCTTTAAATAAAGATTCAGTAGTTAACAGATATTTTGTGATAAGTGCAAATACTCACCCAGCACCGTGGATGACAAGGCCAATAAAGAAGATGACAAAGAGATGGTGGGTGTACCAAAACACCTCGAAATACGACCTCCGGATGGTTTTGGTGGATGAGGTGATGATGAGGATGAGGGCCAGTGTGATGACAACCCCAGTGATGCCAGCCAAGTATGTGAAAGCCACATAGAGGCCCCCAATGGGATTCTGTGAAATAATTGCACACCTCGGTCTAAGGAAGGGGTTGCACCAAGGCAGAGCCTTTTGAACCACCTCTCACCAAACCCTTTACCTTGTTACAAGTCTTTAAGTCATCTGATGCCAGAATCTCACTTAATTTTTGTTGCACTGCACATTTACCTTTACTAAGGTAAATGGAAGTAGAGAGAAAGGGTTTTCCATGAATTAACACACCAAACATGGTTTCTTACTCTGCCATGGTTCAGGACTGGTTTCAGGATGGGGAATGCATTTGCACAGCTCTGGGGTTAAGAGCTGGAGTCTTACATGCAAATTTCAGAAGCTAAATGAAAACTCTCCTCTGGTGTTGCAGAGCCATGGGACTCCTAACTCATGCAGAGTTAGGATGCTCAGTGCTCTTCTGAGGAGCAGGGAAGTCCCTTCTTTTCTTTTTCTCCACTGATCAGGGCTTAAGCCACCCAGTTTCAAAACTTTTGCCTTGATTTCTGCATACCATTCTGAGTGCCATGTCTAAGCCAGAACACTGTTTTACAGGGTATGTTTTTACATAATGTTTTGAAACTGCTTTGAAATCCTCAGGTGAACAAGTTTAAAGTACTGCTAAAGTTCAGCAGTTCTATTACTGGCACATATAGAAGAATGCATTCTACAAGGTTTTTCCTGCAAGATGGCCCAAACCCAGACTGTGGACACCAGAAAAAGGCACTCAGCTCAAGTAATTATATAATCACCTAAACAACTCACTAAATAACCTAAACACCTCCACTCACCGGAATGGTTTGTCTGAAAAAGTTGACATAGCTTTCATCTGGTTTGTCTCCAAGGCCAGAAAGCACAGCTGCCAGAGTGCCTTTCTCTTCAACCCGGGCTTGCACACTCCACTCAACATTGAATAAGTGTGCAATGGTGTGAATTGCTAGGAGGGACATGAAAGGAATAATCAGCGCTGACCACAAGTACTCAGTGGTTTTGGGTAACGTTTGCAAGTTTGTCACATTTGTCAACTGCAGCTTAAAAGCTTTGCTGCTCTTGCCCTCTTCATCAAAATTTCACATCACTGATGTGTTTTCGTGTTTAAGTTTTACCACCTGAAATTTAGTTTCTGAGTGGGGAAAGGAAAGAAGCAAAGGGAAATTTCCAGTAAAGGGAAATGTTATTGTTCAACAAAGGTTTTCCAAAATTCAAATAGTAGTACCCTAACATGTGGGAAACTGAAACACAGAATGGCTATAATTATTTCTCAGGATCATCCTCCTCCAGGCTTCTGTCAAACAGCTGAGCAGTCAATCTGGATTTCTTTGAGGTCACATTTGCTAGTGCTGCTTTGTTCTGCAATTTTGCTAATAATCATTAGTAATATTCTCTCTGGGCTGAATGCATCGAAAAACCTAAACCAGCTGAGGTGTTCACATGAATTCCACTACATGTGAGAAGGGTAAAGTTGTACAATGCTTTTCAAAATTTGAACCACCTTCTAAAAGCAGACACTTATTTACCTTCAAAACAGGTCCAAGTTTTTTAGATACTTTTTAAAATATAATTTCTATTATTGTTTCAGACATGCCAGATAAGAAATAAATCTAAACAAGAATTAAATGCAGTGTATCTGGTTCTCAAGACATTGCTAAACGCTCCTTATTAAACTATCAGAAATGGTACTGACAGTTCAAAATAAAGGTATCCTTTCTTATCTTTTGCTCTCTCACAGTTGGCACGTATCTGGAAACTGATTTAAATCTTGGGACACACTGACTTCCTTAACGAAATCACATCTCTGCCCATATCCTTAAAAACTCAAATGTCACCTGGATTCCACAGAAAACACACAAGGAAGCAATAAACAAAGAAACATTAGAGTACAAACCTGTGTGGAGGGCGATCATCCAGGCCACCATCTTGTGAAAGGTGAGGTTTCTGTCCAGCTGGCGCCTGATACGGGTAGAGCAGCACTTTGGGTTGAAATAAAAAGGTATTTGAAGATTATTTGTGTTGTCTATGCACACTTTTTTAAGACAGGGACAAAAACAGAAGCCCTGAGCACATTGATGGCATTGCTAGGAAAAACTTAGAATTCCAAAATATAGACAAAAATATTTATCCCTGTCTCTCAGAAAAGAGGAATTCCAGATTATATTTTAACACGACCCACTGAAACAAAGTATTTGATAAGGAGAAAAAATTTAACATCCAGTATGACAAAGGAATACATCTTATCTGTTTTAAATTGCACATTATAAACAAAAGGAGGGATCACAGTCTGCCATGGCATAACGACTGCTTTGGTAGCACCAGCATCCTATTGTGGTTCACAATCTAGAAACAGGCTGCAAATTTGGGTGTAACTGCCTCAGGGAGCTCCCACCCCAAATATGTTAGTCACCTATGGTGGTGATATCAAGGCATTCCTTCCCCAAAATACTGGGTTTACTTCCCAGGAATTCACTTAAAACTTGATTTTGGAGTTACCCAAAAAGAAACAGCAAAAATCTCTGCAGATACAAACCAAAGAAATTAATTTTCAATGAAGACAGGATGATATTTTAATTACTAAAGATGATGGGTTCCTAACAGGCCCCATCTGAATTGTGCTGCAATCACAGGGAGTTTTCCTAAAACCTTAAGTCGTTGTAAAGCTGGCATTTGCTGTCTCCACACAGTAGAAGGCATGATTGTCATGTGTTGTATGTTTGCATTGGGTTTGCTGACTGGATAAGGGAAGAAAACACTATGCAAACTACCACAAATATTTCCTCACAAGAGGCAAACACTCTGGGGCTGTCACAATGGCTTCAGACCATAATAATGACCAGGAGAAATCTGGACTTTCTGTATCACCTATATTGAGAGACAATACAAAAAGACTGTAGAATAAAATGTAGCAGAGTGAGGCAGTGCTTGACTCCCTTGGAAAAGCCACTTGATCTAAGAAGTGAGGGCCAAGCAAAGGCAGAGGGCTCCAGCTGCCTTCAGTTGTCAGGCTGATTAAGAACAGTGAATGCAGCAATGATGGGAATGCAAACCACAACACAGCTCTCCATTAAAACCAAATAATTTTGTAACGTGATTTCTGGGTGGCAGGATGGAGGGGGCAAGACTTTTCAGTACATTCCCATTGAACGCTGGGTTTGAACAATTCTTTCCTCTTCTTGGCCCCAATGAAATTGCTGTTGGGAAGGTCACTACTCTTCCAATCAGTTATTTGACACTTAAATGATTTTTCTTATAGACCCTCACAGTTGTTACCTGCAGAGCATGGCTAATTAGAGACAACAGCACAACAAGCATAAGCAGCTGTCCCCCTGTGCTAAAGCCACCTCAGCACTGTCATTGCCAGTGGCTCACTGGGCCGTGTGTGTTTTGCTAAAGAGCTAAAATTACCTCCTTCCTGAGGTGTAACTTGACTGCAAAAAAAGCAACTGGAGCTAAACAAACACCAGCTGTCTAAGAGTCCTCTTCTATGTCCCTCCCTGCCCTCCTTGCTCACCCTCAGAGCCCTTTGGTTCCTCATTCCCAGCTATCAGCAGGAGAGTGTGCTGCCAGCAGGCAGCAGGAATGGAACTGTATCTCCCTGCCTGGGACTCACTTTTGTGCTGGGTGTAGCCTGAGTGACTCTACCACAGAGCCCAAGGCAGAGGGACTGATTCTGTCGCTTGAATACCAGGAGGGGCAGCTTTCCCAAGATCTTGGTTAGAAAAGCTGAGTGATGCATGCTGGAGAGGAGCAATTCAGGGCAAGCAGCACAAAGTCCCAGCTGGAATACAATTTTCAACACCCACAATCAGGTTTTGGCCTTCCAGTAGTCTCCATGTATGTGTCCCCAGCTCTTTCACTGCTTTGAGCTCAGAAGACCTCTGCCCAGCTTGCTTTCACCTGTGCAATCCCAAAAATGTCTTATATGATCAAGAGCTTGTCATTATTTTCCAGTTGCATTCACCCATAGCTACACTAATTCTTTCTAAATTTATGTTCATTATTGACTTCTGCAGCCAGAGGATTCAGCTCTGGATTTTGGCTGATACTTGCTGATCTGCCTTAGGGCAGGGCAATAACAACTTTAACCCTACAGATTTATCCTTTTGACATGAATGGAGGGTATGACTGTCTGTTTTGTAGCATCTCAGGATCTGAGGGAGTATAGAAAAAGACTGAAAGCCTGATATGTATTTCCAATTTTATATACCTAAGTGTTATGCCTTAGAAAGGCTAGAGCACTGGCCTTGCTCCTAAATGTAATTTAAGAGTTTAATGTGGCAGGCACATCTCATTTATTCAGCCACACTCATTGTGAGGGTGTATGTGCTAGATGGAAGTACAGCCTGCTTTGTCTCTGGTTATTTTCTTATTGCTTCATATCCCACTTTCTTCCCTTGTGAAGGACTCCTGAAACATTGCATCTGTTTTGTCACTTCCTCTTCTGCTCTGCCTTTTCAGCCCCCACAAGCTGTCTCATTTGCATGAAAAAATGTATATTGGGTTTAGAGATGAAAAACAACTTCTGGGAACTGGTTTTGTTGATTGTGTTTATGTTAAAAGTGTCCAGAAAGAAAGGATCATTATACATTTGGAAGGACAATTCATGAACTTGAGGATATTGCTTTTTCACTCGACCATGGCCTGCGTTGTCTGCATTATTTCTGCTGTAATAGCCAGAAATCTAGATTTTGGCAGTGTGATAGAGTCAGTCCTATCATAGGAAGCCTCTCCAGCTGTCACTTAGGATCAATTGTCTTTTCCTTAGTGTCAATTCCTCAGTGCTGTGTATAACATTTGTATTTGGGAACTAGAAAAAGTCAAAAGGCCTGTGAATTATTTCCTCTGAGATGGAAACGCAGCTCAGACAAGAAAGAATGTAATTTATGAGCCAGCTGAAAAAAAAGTCCCATTCTGAAAGTCTGTAAAAGACTACATTTCCCTTAAGGACTGAGCATGCAAAGACTGACAGGGACTAATATTTCCCTCTCTGAGTGGGTGTAGCAGAAGTGACAAACAGTGCATGTGTGTGAGCACCAACAGCTTCTGCCAGCCAAAAGAGACACTTTGCATCCAGGGCAGGACCATGCCCAGGAGGCAGCTGAACAGGGAGGACTCAGAGGAGACTAATTCAAAGCTAAACTCTCAACAGAGCTCTAGGTACCCCATGGGCATTAGATCTCTGCCTTGCCCACAGCGAAACTCCAGGCTTATCTGCTGCTTATAAGAGGACATCCTCAAAATATGGTATATTTGGGGAACTTGGACAAAGTTTCTTGGTATTGGCAATTCTGTTTAGGTTATTATCTTTCATAAATTTTGAAATTCTTTCCTCATCTTACCGCACTTGATCCTCTGAGGAAGGAGAGCAGGTTTCGACACACTGGCAGCAGAATCAGCATGCAATTGAAATTCAGGCAGGCTGCAGGGGCCCTTGCAAGAGCCAGAGCACGCTGTAATTAGAGAGATGCTGTCATTAAATGACATTATCTAGGCCATGGATAGGCACAGATTTCATTTGTGTATTATTATATCAGAACTTGTAAAGAGTGTGAGGTATGGAGTTCACATTTTCACCGTGAATGTTCAATGGAATCACGCTCTGGTCAAGTCAGAAACACATGTGCAGGCAGAACACAGTCCTGCAGACAGACAGACACCTCCTGTTTGCAGTTTTGAATTAATATGGCTGTATGAAAAGCTCCCTGTTACATCTGGCTTTCAACAGTCAAACACAGGTGCAAATCTATGCCATTAGTAGAGTTTTGTGTCCCAAGGCTGTAAGGAGTCTGTGGTTTCAGCTGGTGGGGGTTATGGTGGGTGGACAGCTTATAAGAGAAGTGGTTTAAGTTCTCTGTCAGTAAAGGAGTCTAAGTAAATTTGTTGTCTCGGCTTTTAGGAACCTGTTTCCTTAATGTTGATCTTTACACCCTGAATTATTTAAGATTTTTGAACTGTTTGAAATGAAGGAATAATGCACATATTAATCAAAATGTAATGAAGGGAAGACAACATTTTCTCTCCTTGCATGGATTGAGACCCTTTTAGGATTTAGGCTACAGCTGTTTGGGGTTACATTGAGCTCTAGTTATCCAAGCACAAGTCTCTTTGACTTCAAAGGCAACTGAACCATGATTGCAGGGGGCAGGATTTGATCCCCAGACCAGAAGCCATATGCAGAATGGGATTTCATGCTTTGTAGAGTTAAACCACGGCTTTGCAAGCCTTCAGCAAAATGCTGTGCTCTGTAATCTGAAGCTTAGGCTGATTTTTGTGTTTGTGATCAGGGTTTTAAAATATGTGAACAAATTAATTTTCCCTGTCAATTGGTCATGACCTGAGGTAGCTTTGGAAGCAAGTTTGTGGTTGGATACACAATGCTGCATTCACCAGTTGGATTAGATGGAATAGCCCAGCATCAAGGAGCACTTCACTACCTGACTGCCACTCACATTCTTGATGAATATATGAATGATGATTGCTTTTCAGAGCCAATATCTTTATAAATTATTCATGCTCTGAAAAAAAATTGCAAGGAGAAATGACTGCACAACAGTTCAACAGTAATATTTTATTCATCTTTTGCTTAATAGAGTAGCCACAATTAACGCTTAATTTAATTACCAGGAGGATAATAGTTAACTGAAAACATCTTTAGAATGGGATCTCTCTATTTTGTGTACCAGCTTTCTGTTCAGAAGCACTGGACATCTGCCTGCATTCAGTTATCTGCTGGCATGTGACTTCTACATGAGTCTGCTGCTCCAGCCACTAGATCCAGTTTTGATCAACAAAAACTATTCCAAACTGTGGTGTGCTCTGTCTCTGCAAAAAAAAAAAAAAAAAAGTCTTGTACTTACTCCAAGGAGCACTCTGGTGTAGTAGAACTTTGGTGGGACATCATACACAAGATAATACCACCAAAAGAGGAAGACATTTAAGCCCAGCCACACAAGCTGAAAGAGAATTAAACAGGAAGCTTACAGTTTGTTGTTACAAATAATCCATCTGAATTTACACAGACCAGATAACAGTCAGTTATTTCCCTGTGCTCCTTTTTGTGCACAGAGCTGTACTGCAGGCTACAAAGTTTGCAGCAGGGGTGATGGAAATCTTTCTAGTATAAATAGGCTCTGATGTGTGAACACAAGGTACAGGAGTGACAAAAGAGCAAAATACAGCAATGTGCAGCTGAAATGTTTTCATAGGTGGAGGAGGAGCTTAGGGTTGGTTGTATCAGGACTGTCATATTACAAGTGTTTAATTCTGAGTCCAGTTAAATTTCCAAATACCATTGAAGGTTAGGGACTCTTCCAAATGGCAGTTCCACAGATACATTAACCTGTGTGAGAGGAAGACTTGGAAGCTGTGACAAAGAAGCCTGATATCTAAATTTAGATGGGCTAAATTACACATAGAGCTGGATTCAAGAAGAAGGTCTGAAATCAGTCAGCAGGTAATATTCAACACAGGCCCTTTGGTAGCATGTACACTACTCAAAACCAGGCTTCTTTGTAGCTCTCCTGCAGAATTTTCTCACACTTACACATCCTGAGGTGCAGGATTTTTAGGGAAAGGCATGTTATTAACTCTTAGGCAGCTGCAAGTCCATCTGGCAAAAAAAGATCATAATGAATCTGGATATTTGCCCTCCTGGAGCTGGTTGGCTGATTTCACATCCCATATTGAAACAGATCTGTATCACTGCATGCAGTCTAAGTAGTTTTACTAAGTGGTGCATGAAAACAGAGAGAAAGTCTGAGAACTGGGAGAAACCCCAGAAAAGGTGACATTACATTTCCTCTCCCCTCCTAACCCATACATTTTGCTAGTTCTTTGGCTCAAATAACACTGTAAAAACCCTTGGGATTATTTCAGATCTTGAAAATGTAAATAAATACTGGGAAATGAAGGGATTTCCATCAGGGTAAGGCAGTATATAGGAAATCCCCAAGTCCTCATTAAAACACCAAGCTCATCTCTGGATTAAGTGCTTAGGGTATGTATTAAAAGTGACAGTGGCACACTCTGGCAGCATGTTTCTGTTTTGTTGAGGTACATCACTGGGAATTGTGTCTGTCCTGTTTCTGTCAAGCACTGGACAACCCTGTGCCTGCTCAGTGTGCTGTAAAGATGTAGAAGCCAAAGCAGAACACTTAGGTAAGGTTTCCAGTGTTAGTTTCCTTCCCTATTACCCTGACCTTGTTATAGTTTTGAGGTTCAAAAACCAAATTCCTTATTTGAGCAAAATAAAGGCCCCTTACTTAATTCTTTTAATATTTCAGTTCTGATGGGGAATAAAAAAAAAAAAAAAAAAAAAAAAAAAGGCCAGAATTCACCTCTTGGCAGTTTCAACTTCCTCAAGTCACTGAAGGTGACAGCAAACACAGTCACTCCCTTTCAAAGAACTGAAGTGCACAGCTATGGGATTATGTTCCTAAATTACAAGGTCATACACAAGTACTGATTGCTCATAAAGCAGAAAGGTTTCTTGGCATAAAGATCCTCACATTCCAGTCACCATAAATATGCAAATTCTATGCCTTCTTTTTCTTCCTCTCAATATTTGCATCTACTAACAACAGGTAGCCACAAAACCTGAGCTGCTCTACATTTTGGTTTTGTATGTGTTTTTAATACATGAATGTATATGTACACAATATATGTATAGAGGTATAATTTTAGCCCTTGTATCACACTGTGAAGTAAAAAAGAAAACACTAGAAAATAAACAGTTTTCTCCAAGAAGGACTGCCCTGCTTACTCTTTAGCACTTCTCAATGCAACTGGGATTTTCCATACTTTTAAATCTTGCTCAGAATTAATCTAACCTAATTTCAGAGGTCCTCTATGCAAACTGGAAACAAATTCAATTCAAATACTAGTTGTCTTAAGGATTCATGAATCTCTGCTCCAAATTCTTGTATCTGACATTAATAAATATTTTATATCATCAAGACACACTGTACTTTCAGTTACCTACTTCTGTTCATAAAACTGCAAGAAAGGGAGATTGTTTTAATTGCTTTCTCTGTTGAAGTGCACATAGTTAAATGAGTTTTAAAGTTATTTGTTTTGCTTAACTGATGTATTTCTAACAAAGCAAAGTCAATACACGATCATTTCTCAGTTAACAATGAAGCCTACAGCAACTGAAATACCAGAGAGCTCCTTAAAAATTATTCCTTTGAAGCATTTCCCTGCGTTTGCTGCCCCAGTTTCAGCAAAATCAGGTGCATCTTTCACTGGCACAGTGAGAACTGCTTGGCACAGCTTTCTGTAGAACTTTTCACCAGACACAAATGACAATAAAAATTGTACTTACAACAACGAAGATGGACAGTCCTTCATTCTCCACCCAGTTCCCCATGGCTGCCTGAGATGTGTGTGCTCAACAGCCCCTCTCTCTCTGGGACAGCCTCTATGTCTTCTCTCATGAGGAAGTGAGAGCAAAAGGTTGCAGCACCCTGTTTCCTTTCTCATTCATTTGGGCAGTAAGTTAACCATTTAATCATGACCCCAGTTCTCTTTCGAATATGTTTCTACCATCTTTACATATAAGGTTTCATAAATATATATAAACTGTTGAAATAGACTTTTTCATTGTGACACAAAGGATAAAATAAATTATATGACTGGTCAAGTTTTCTGCTAAAAATATATATATTGCCACTTTATATAACTTTTAATGCTGGAGTGTAACGTAGAAGGCACAGAAGAGTTACCTCTGCCCAGTCCTCTCTCTTTTTAATCACCTCAGGACTGAGATGTAGTTTATACCGATCTTTGTTGATAAATAATCACTAGTACTATTTCTCTTGCAGTGACTCAATGTCCATGAAAACTTCAAAGTGTAATCTAACACTCCTCTTTGTCTGGTACATTCAAATCTGGCTAAATTCCTTCCAAAATTCCTCTCTGTTCTGGCCAAAACTGAGGACATATGTCACTGGATAGGCTTTTTTTTTTTTTCCATGGTTTTGAGTCTCGCAGAATCCCCTTTGATGGCCATCCCAAATGGATCACAGAATTATAGAATGATAGAATGGTTGGGATGGAATGAACTTTGAAGATCATCTACTTCCAAACCCCTGCCATGGGCAGAGAGGCCACCCACTAACTCAGGTTGCTCAGGGCCCCACCTAACCTGACCTTGGATGCTTTCAGGGATGGGGTAACACTTCCATGGATGCTGGATGTCATCAGAGGGTCTGGTGTCCATGTTTTTGTTTATGGAGGTAGGCTCTGGAAGTTAAACTGTTGGAATGGCTAGGGAAGGAAAGGAGGGGACAGTTCTGATTTGTGGATGTCCATTCTTGCAGAGAGAAGACAAGCCTTCTCTCCCTGACCAGGAATGGCAGCATTCTCACTGCCTTTTTCCTCCCCCTAGCTCAGGATATGTTACTTTTGCCTTCTCTGGGGTGAGCCAGTACAGGTATCCAGGATGCTCTGAGCTTCAGCAGCTTTATCTGGCCTGGAAGCTCCTCAGGCACCATAGCCCCTGAAACATGGATTTATTGGCTCAGGAGGTTTCTGGCAGGCTACAAACCCAGAAAGGTCTGATCTTGGATCAGTCACAACAGTTGCAAAGTCTGAGGTCCTTTTGACAGCCAGACCATGAAGCAGGGTATATTTCAGCTGCCCTTGGCCAAGCAATTACCAAATGCAGTAGCTGATCTCACTGCCTGAACTCAAGAGAAGGGGGAGAGGTGCTGGGCCTTTCACAGCCAGTGAGTTCTGGTGCTCCCTGATGCTTGTGACTTTTTTGTTAACTCCAAAAGTGAAATGACAAGCACAGAAAACTTTGCCTGTTGCTGCAATAGACAAATTTTGAGTAGAAATGGTACCAAAACCACCCACACATCACCCCTGATTTAACTCTGATTGTTTCACTTTCTAAATGAACGAAACATTTTTGCTATTACAAATACCCAAATGTTTCATACTTTGCACTAATTTGGAAAATGCATCCTGTACAAGAAAAAACAATGTTGTCAGCTGTGTATTAATTATGTAGGAGTGTAAAACTGAAGTATGGAAAAAATTAAACGTTATCTCACTCTGTTTATAATTTCTTTTTTCAAGCTACTGGATTACACAGAGCATTTTTCATCTTTCTTTGTGCTGAAAAGTTCAGTGAACACTGATCCTTTTACAGCATGACTGTATTGCAAAAGTATTCATGTCTCAGGGTTCTTCCTTTTCTTGCACTAATTTTACCTCATTGCTTAGGAATTAATTTAGCTCCTCTCCTGCTCTGCACAATAATGGTCTGTGTATTGCTGCACAAATTTAATGCCAGGTGTTTGCAACAGGCCTAGGGGTTTCACACATGTCCCTAAGAGAACAGTGAAAAATTCTGCAAGTAAAAACCCAAAAAGAGAGAGTGATGTGAAGAACAGAGTGAAAGATCCAGCCCTTCTCCTGCAGCAGGGGAAAGCCAAGTGGAGACCTTGATTAACCTGTTTGGGTTTTTGTTTGTTTGTTTGTTTTGTTTTGTTTTGTTTTTTTTTGTTTGTTTGTTTTGTTTTTTGTTGTTGTTGTTTTGTTTTGTTTTGTTTTGTTTTGTTTTGGTGGGGGTTTTTTTGGGGGGGAGCGGTTGGCGGGGATTTTTTTTTTTTTTTTTTTTTATTTTGTAGCCTGAAGTCTTTATTTTGAATGCTGTGTAATCACTGTTTACCAACCTTCCCTTGATTCTACACCAAAGAGGAAGAAGCAAACAAGGGACTTGTCAAGCTGTCTTCCCTGAAAAGACTCTTCATATGCAGCCTGAGGCTGCCACTGTGTGCTTGACTTCACTCCAGGGAACGACGTAGTCTGAAACTTCTGCTCTTTCTGTTTCCTTTACAAAATAAATGATTCCAAACTGAGAGAGCAGAAAAGGGGATAGATATGAGCCAGGGAAAAACATGTTGATGAGACTCCAATAAGGACTGGCACACCCTTCTAGGTCCTTACTTTACAATGTAACTCTCAATGCAATTCCCTGCTCCAGTACTTCCTCATACTGTCTTTTGCAAGTCATCATGAGAGACCCATGTGCTGTATTAAAAAAAATCTGTGTCTGATTCAGATGCTGTTTGCTACACCAGTCTTGGATTGAAGACAAGCACCACAAAATGGGCCAGAATGGCTGCACACCGCTGTGTTATTGGAAGGAAGAGACACCACCAGCAGCATATCCCAAGTACAGACAGAAATTTCATTTTGTTAAGCAGTCAGTATTTTCCAGGAAGAGCTGGACTAAAGCTGGGACAGCATAACATCCCACATATAAAGACAGAGATAAAATTAACCTGCCATTTCATAGGACTGAGGGAGAGAGAGCTCAGGTGGCATCTTTTGGGCAGGGTACCAGCTTTACGATCTGCTAGTGTGGCTCTGGAACACAACCATCATCGGTTTGCGGGACTTCTCTTCCCAGGGCTGCAGATCCGCTTCGTTTGCACCTGCTGATGATAGCCCAAGGTAACTTTTCTCTGCCTGGAGAGAGGGACTCCACCAGCGATTTCCTCCTCAAGAAAACCTCTCGAAAGCTGTGAGCAGAGGGACGGCAGTCTCTCCTGTGCCCGTCTCGCCCGGGCCGGTGGTTCAGCAGCCCCGCGGTGCCACCCGCTGGCAGCGCACCCCTCACGGGGAAAGAGCTGGAATCCTGCTCGGTCCGTCCCGGACCTTCCCTCCGCATGCACTGCCCTCGTGTCTCCTTTCCTGCTGCATCCCTGTTCAACACCACTTTCCTGCTCTTCCCTCTCTCTTTCAGCGCTGGGCTGTCAAATCACATTTCTAATAAGCAGCTCCCAGCACAGTCTGGGAAAGGACTTCCAGAGATCATTAGCTCATTTCTGTCCTTCTTAATAGGATCTGCTGAAGCTGTGTTACTCCTGACACACGTTTGCATCCCCATTCCATAACCAGAAATAAAGGAGGTGCCTCCCAGCCTGCCAGATCTGTGCTGTGGTTGCTCATGCCCATGGTATCAGTGTAACTCCACACCCACAGGAGTATTCCAGTATCCCCCTTCACACCCAGGAGCAGCCCCCAGGTGTGAACACCTCAGTGCCCAGACCCTGAAACACAGGGTAACATTACAGGTCTTTACAATGCTGCAATTTGTCTTGTGAAATACAAAGGGGTGCTGTGATAATGCTTTTGCTGATTTTTCTCCTTCCCAGTCCTCAGTGTGGAGGTGTGGGGGTGACCCAGCTCTGTCAGCAGATGACTGTCCACAACCAGACACTGGACAGACACAGCCTTGGGTTTATGTTCATTTTCAGTAATATCAGTAGAGAAAACACTGAGGAATGATGTCATGTTTAATGGGCATGTCTAACCAAGCTAACATGATACAATAAATTATGGCACCAAGGAAGAGGCTTTTGCTTTAAAATTATCCTTCAGCTAGATTACTAAAAGAGAGTTCATCCCTGTGCAAAGATTCAGCATGAAGCCTGTATGCTGCTAAATCATACCTAAATTGCCTCTTATAGAATTACACTGCTACAGCCACACAATTGCTGGATTTATATGTTTCCCTTCACTTATTTGTCTTGATAAATATTTTTTACTTCTGGATTTTCCCTGATAACTTGGACACTTGCCTGAGACTATCTCACCAACCCCTATCCAACTTTAGTTACACTCAAGAGAAGTTTGGAAGCATCCATCCATCTCTTTGGGAAATTCAGTGAAGACACAAGTGTCACATAACTCGGGCTTTGAACTGGGATAAATTTCTTCCAGGTTAAATTACCACTGGATGAGTGGTTATTAAAGCCTCCTGTTGCAGGACTGTTTACAGCAGTTCATTCATACACACAACCTCTCCCTCCTGGCACCTATTTTTAGCACTTCAGAGAAATCACTATGAAAAACAAAATTTCAACAAATGTGTTAGATTAGGGACTACAATTTCAACAATATTGTTTATTCATTGCTTTCTTGTATTTATGATTTCTTAAATTTTGATGGTTTAATCATATTCTGCTATTTTCACTGCTCAGGCTTTCATGGGAGCAGCAATAGGCAGGAGGTGCTTCATTTCTTTCTCAGCTGGATTTAGAGATCCTCTCACACAGTCTTCTGCCAAAGCTTGAGGAGCTGTGTCCACTTTGATCAAATTCAGAGCTGTTGACTGCTAATTCCAGTGATTTATGGCACTGTCTTTTGCATTAAGGGACACAATGTCATCTCACTGAGACTTTTGCTACCTGGCAGGGAGAGTCTGCCAAATCATACTCCAATCCTGTCAGTAATTTTTCTCCCCATACAAATACACTCCTATACATGCTAAAACTGCATTTAGTTTTCTATTACACTGGAACTTCTTTTGAATGAGTGATACACTTAAGACTATAAGCAGTTTGTTGTTTTTAATTTTAGATCTCCCACTAGTAAATCTTCCCTTTCCCTAAGGATTTTTTTTCTTTTCTTGCTTGAAGAGACAGCTGCTCACTTGCTGTTGTGCCCTGGGAAGAACAGTGATGTATGGACTATTAAGACAGCAGCTTAAACACATAAGCCCTTGACTGCTAAAGGACACTATAGGGCAAGTGATTGATAGTTCATGGCTAATGGATTCCTGCTTGGAGCCCTTGGGGGCTTCCATTGCATTTTGGGCCAATGGTAAATTATGGTGAAGAGTCAGCTGTCACTGGCATCTAAGTTGTCTGATGAGTTAATGCTACAGCAGTCTGCAGCCTTCCCTGAATTTGCCTTACCATCAATCCTCATGGCACAACACCAACATCCTTGAGGAGGCCCATCTTTCATGGCTAGGCAGAAGTAATTTTTCACTTATTACTTTCCTTGCCTGTTCCCACCTGATAACCTGTCTCCTGCAAAGTTTTCCTTTTCCCTTTCCTCTGAATCTGAGGAAGCTTGGTTCATTTCTGCTCCACACAGCCAAATCACCATGAACAAGGCTTAGCCCAGGCAGTGTCCCAGGTTTCTCCAATCAATTATCATTTATCTTTCTGTGAAGAACAGACAGGTTTTTTCAGCACATCACATCTTGTCAGCTGATGAAGAAAACAAGATCAATGCAGGAACCATCCAGCTACAACATGGTTTAAAAAAACTACCTGACATATTGCATGTTCCATTGCTTTTCTTCCCATGCATAAGGAAGGTGGAATTGTGTAAGCAAACTGCACATAAAATGTCATTTGTGGTAACATTTCTGTTCTGACCATTAGCATTGAAATTGTCTATTTGTGCTCAGATGCAGTATCAGGCTAATGTGTGTACACAATACATATCATACTTAAAATAAACATAAAATTATATATTTCTATATTTATATGTATTACATATCTAGAAATACATATAATGTTACATATAATTAAGACTGCTGGTATTAAAGTAGTCAAACAAAAAAGATAGATAATGATGTTTTTTAACATGATGCTGTGTCCTAGATCACGACAACCTTTGGGGTTTCTGCCTCGCTGTACCTGGATTCCATTCTGGGGTTTTCACTACGCCTCTCCAAGAGCATGAGTGGAGAAATCTAGGCTTACCCTCAATGCAACATGTGTGTGAGTTGCCACACACATTTCCATAGGTTTGCAGTGACCTTTTTTTCTTTTTCTCCATAAAATATTTCTTTTCTGTTTGGTATTTTTTCTTCTTGTTGCTTAAAAAATAAGAAGGGCACGGAAGACCACAATAAACAGGATGAAAAAAAAAGTTTAAACACCTAATTATTGTGCTTTTGTAGCACTCTCTTACTTTCCTTGTAGCTCCAAAGTTGAAGCTACTTCTTTTAGAAAATTCCATTTCCCCGCTAATTTTTTTTAAATGACACCTGGATGCTTTTGAGTTACTGCACTGCCCACCATTATTAAAATATTTAAAATGGCAATGAAGTACTGATGCATCCCATGAGTTCAGCCCTTTTCATTGCCAGAAATCTGTGGCTCCAAAAGAGCAGCCCAACTGAAAAATCTGGCTGAGTATTTCACGGTGCCTTGTTTCTTGATTTCTATTTAAAATGACCCCCAGGAAGGAGCAGAGAGGGAGGAGGAGTAGCCAGGACACCCATTCTGAAGAATGTAACTGGTGCTGTGAGGGCCAGCGATGGCAGAACTGAAACAACTACAGGCACCTCTCTGCTGTTTGCAGTTGGGTCCAGCACACAAGTTAATCCATTTACAAGAACTGCAAATCCATGCATAAACATAACAAACTGCAATGCTGGCACCTCATCAGTAAAGTGTTGTGCTATTGTTTTTGGCATTTACTTCCCACTCTAGAAGGCAGATGCAAATTAATCTTTACCTTGACTACCTCTGGCATCGCTCTCCATCTAAATCTGCTCCCGATCATTTTCCAGAAAGTGTCTGTGGCTGATTAAAGCTCTGTACTGACAGGGCACATTAATCAGATGAAACAAGTAGCTGATGAGAGTCATTTCAGAAGTTAAAGTATCTAACATTTATCTGCTGTCATTTTGTGTGCTCTGTCAAAATAGGAATTTCAGCAATTATGAACATGAACGCACATACCCTATTTAAGACAGGCTGTTTCTAGTTCATTAAATCAATCAGGTCTCACCTTCAGGACCAAAAAGTTACAACTGTGATGTTATTCCAGAAGGATCTCAGTAAGCAACATTCAAAAAATTTGCACCCATCCTCTGCTTAGGTGTGTTCTCCCATTAATGCTAGTCTGTGACTAGAAGCCTTTACACACAGATGCATTCACATCTGAATTTCCCACCTGAAAGGCAAAATTTTCATACCTGAATACAGACAGTCATCATTTCTGTAAAACTTTATTTCAGTGGCAAGAAGTTTTCCTTGTAAATGCATGTAATAATAATAATAATAATAATAATAATAATAATAATAATAATTAAAAAAAAAAGATAAAACTGTCCTTTTTTTTTTTCCAGGATATGAAGTTGTTCATTCAGGGCAGAGATTCAGTAAGCTTTCATATTGTAATTTTGAAACACTTACCTTTCAATCTTAGTCTAATTTTGGAGTAACTCCAAGACTTAACAATTTTATTTAGCATTTTTTTCTTGGTCAGTAGGAACTTCCATAATCCTTGATACATTTTACTTTTCAAGTCTTCTATCTCTGGTAAATCAAACTTACCATCTCTGCCATATTACTGTATGTTCATGTTTCTGCGATGATTCCTACGTGAATTGAGGCACTCACCACTTCATTTTAAAATACAAGATTTTATCTACTATGATGTCTGGTTTGCAAACATCTGAGTTCAAACTCCTGTTTTCCTTGCTACATAAGGCTTTCAAATAGGTAAAAAGTGTTAGAAAATGGTTCATTGTTTTATGAAAATGATTCTATCTGTTTTAAGCTAGATATTATCAGCTGCTATGGGGAAAAAAATAAAGGAACTGTTTGTAAATGAAAAAAAAATAAACTAGAAGCATATTTAGCAGTCCCAAGTATCCACCAATTCTATGTTGTAAGGAGTGCAGCTCTTACTAGAACACAGTAGTATCAGTCACCACTAGGACTTCTAAAATCTTTTCTCAGTGCTCATGTAAGCGATGTACACACATTACAACTTGTTGCAATGTATCTATTTACACCCACATTTAAAATATGTGTCTATTTTATCTATTTAAATTTAGAAACACTTACATGTGTTGCAAAGTTTTTGTGCATTCCTATCCTTCCTCAACAGTCCTCAGCACTGATTTTGCTGGATACTCCCAGGGCCAGATATAAGTATATGGTGAATCCAGATGAATGTAAAACAAGTGGGAAGAAAAGAAGTTGAAATATTCTTTATAAGGTAACAATTTCCTCCCAATTCTCAGTGTAAACCAGTAATATTCTCACCCTGACAATGAATAACTTACACTAATCTTGTTCCATACAACGCTGGTCTCTTAAACTGCCCCCCTCTTACAAAATGTTCTGCTAAACAGCAATGGAAGTGTGGGGGTAAAGAGCTCCTAAATCAATCACAGATTAATTCTTCTGTCAGGTCTTCTTGAAAACATTGCTGCTGCTGCGTGGTGACAGATGACAGTGTGCTGTTCCCTTTACTTTGGATTTCTTGAAAGCAGCACACTAAGAACTGACACCAACACAACTTGAGGGATAATTTCAGTGTTTTAATTTGTGTTGTTTTACAAGTATAAAAGAAAACCCATGTGTCAGACCTTGCATACTCTTATACACACAAATAACCCTTGCTGAGCCATCCTTTGTGTGACTCAAGACTACTCAAAAGAGTACAGTTTTCAGCACAGCCCTAAACCCTTCCATGGAATACACAGCCCCCTCTAACATTCATAGAGAATAAAAGCACAGTGAACTCGCAGCAAGAGATCACTCATTCATACACAGACAGACTTTGTACTCATCCTGTCCTCTCCATGCAGCCATTGTGTGTACTGATAACAAAACCCTCCAGACTGTCATTACCTGGAGAAAAACTGCCTCTCCCAGCTTTACAGCACACTTCAGAAAAATAGCTGCTCCCTTAAAACCCTGGTCTAACACGGTATCGATGTGTCCGTGACTCCCTCCCTCTACCAGCGGTGGCAGCACAGCTGGATAAACCTCAGAGCAGCCACGCTGCCGGCTGGGCTCCACCCGGGCCATGGTGACACCAGGCACTGCACAGGCAACAGCCCCTCGTGCTGGTGGAGTGTTTGAACTGTATTTGGTTATTCTGCAAACTAAGGCAAAACCACAGGACGGTAATAGAACTCATAATTTTTTTTCCCCCCTCTCATTACGGTGATTTAAATATTCAGCTCCCTATGCATGCACTTCAGGAGACCTGTATAAAAATAAGAAGTAATATGGCACACACTCTAAATATGCATATACAGTAGTCTGTGAGGTTTAATGATACTCACTGTGTATTCATTCTGAGCTCCTGGCTCTGTAACTCTCCTATATTTGACTTCAACATTTCACTGTAGCACCAACCTGGCTGAGGTTTGTGTTTCAGTTTCCAAATGGCACAATCACAACTGCACCATCACTGACAGTGTCCAAAGTCTGCTTTGTGCCCTCTCTTTAGATATGAACTACTTCTACACATGAAGTTACTTTTTAAATTTTCCCCCAAAGACTAACATTTCAGACCTGGGTAGATGTGTAGATAGGCAGCCACTGTAATTCCCTGCGTATTGATCTTGATGAGTGTCCAGCTATAAAGACACACTCAGTTTTGGCTTAAGAACACCAGAAAATTCGAGTCTGTGGGCTGAACTCCACAGGTTTGGAAGAAAGGGTTACATTCTCCCTTGCTCCTTTAACCCACTACTGGAAAAGAAAAAGCAATAGTCTTTTATCTAGGAAAGTACAGAAAAATGCTATACTGTACTTTTACATACAAAGGTACAGAGAAACACAGTCGTGTCTTCAAGGAGTCACTTCACTATTCTTTTCTCCTCAGAGAAATTAGAATGGAGGTGTTTGGTGTCTTCCCTAGATATGAGGTACATTCCCATGGCAAAATCAGACCAAAAATCCCATTACCACCCACCAGTAATTTAATGACATCTACAGATACATACCATACACAGATACATATTATGCAAAATGAAAACATAACGCCAAAATAGAACTGAAATAGGAAGACATTCATTTACACTGTAGTAAAGAAAAAAATAAAAGCAGGTTATGTCTGCAGCACTGCAGGTGACATATTTGATTATAAATGACCCCAGATGTGAGTTTGAGACACTTCTAAAACAATTATGATGATGTCATCCCTATTAAAAGCTTCACATCTGCATGATGACAGAATGGAGGCTAAGCTTCGGCCACTGGGAGATACTTTGGGTCATCAATTATTTGTTTCCATGAGCAGCCATAATGTGTAACACTCGAAAGAAATGTTAGGAAGGTGCTAAGCAAAGAAAGTGCAAAAAGCTTTCACTTAATTTGTGAAAATACATATGGGTTTGTACATTTTCACTAAATTCTTGGGTGCTTATCTGCTAAAGTTTTCTCAGAAACTTGCAAGATACTGAAACACTTTTATTTGTGGTGATGTATTGCTGAGAACAAAAAGTCAATGACTTCCATTTTCTCTTCCAGACTTCTAGGTTGTGATACTTCTGAGGTGAAGAAGTCAGAGGGTTTTGAATTGATGATATTAAACTAATCATAACAAATCACAGCTCAAAAAGAAGGATTCAGCATCTTCTATCCCAGTACAAAAAGTCAATGAGCTGCCTATTCGATGCACTACCAAACCCCTGACAATCAGGGTAGTGCTCATCTCTCTAATTTCAGCCATCTAAAAGGAAGATGGATAGTCAGAACTGTGAAGGCATGAAGGCATCTGGTTAACACTGAGTAACAGCTCTCCAGAGAGTGATTCATATGACTACATTTTGAGATGGGGTGAGTCACTCCCCGGAGATGTGCACTGGAGAGCAGCTACAGGATTTGCACACACTGTCTGCCCAGCCTCTAGATATTTACATAAAGTGAACAAAGTATTAAGGAAATGATAATGAAAGAAAAATGAGCTATTCAAGAACATCATAATTAATGTGCTAAATTTAATTCCCTTACCAACAAGAAGTAAACATGAAGGGTGAAACAGTGCAAAGCCAATAACCCCTCTGTCCATCCTCAGTAACAGTCACATTTCTGTGTCAGTGCTGGCTAATTGGCTGTTTCATGGCAACCCAGACTACAGTGCATTGTGCAAGTCCAATTCTTCTACCACTGAGAGAAGTATTATCTTATTACACTGATTAGAGTGTAAAATAGTCTACAATTTGATCAAAGCAGACCACAGCTACAGTCCATAGAAAGTCCAGGTCTAAGCTCTGTTTCTGTGCTAGGGTGGCATGCCATGGGACATCCTATCTGAAATAAAATTCGTTGCCTTCCATCCTCAGACTTCCTGAGTAAGATGAGCATCAGGGACAGTTTCTGAATGATGTCTCTGATAACGACTTAAAATAAGCATGTGACAATAAACCTATGTGCAAAAAAGCTCTGAAAGAGAAATCTACAAACGATTGCTCTCCATACACAAACACACACAGACACAAATACTCATACACTGTTCTCCACAAAAACAGGCATGTCAGCCATCATGCAGTGCTACACCTGCAAGAAATAAATCCTACCCACAAGACACAATGTCTAAGATATGCAGTGTTCCCAGCAGGTGATCTGCCACCTTCCAAAGGCACCTACTTGCTTCCAGTTGTACTAGGCATTGGAAGAAACACTTTGATGAGTACTCCTGTTTTGAGAATCTATTGTCTTGCTACTGCCCCGTGCTTCATCAGTATTTTCAGGAGATGTCATCGCCACCTTGCCTTTCAGTAGAGTGGATTTGTGATGCTGGCAAATAAAGTAGAGGATCTTGAAACAGGACAGAAAAGCTTCGGTGATGCTGGAGGAGAAAAGCTTTTTGCACGGGTGACAGAACTGGTAGAACACCAACATGAAGAAGATGCCCATGCAGTAACCTATCAGGAGCTGCAGGAACAACGTTGGGGCGCAGACATACAGGTAGAAGTCTGTTCTATAGATGTACCACATCAGCAGGAGGAAGGCGTTCTCCACCAGCCGCATGATGTAGTACACGGTCATCCGGTACCAGTTCTGGGATTTGCTAATCAGGTCAGGGTCACTGAGCTCCACCTGCACTGCCGACCAGCAGAACATGTTAATGCCAGCATACAGGAACGTGAGAAGGCACAGGACGATGGTAGTGCCCACCCGGCTCAACTCCTTCTCTATGTTCTCAGGAAACGGCGACTTGCTGAGCCAGAAGAGGATCCACGGGTAGAAGAAGAAACCTAAGAAATTCAGTAGCACGATGAGGAAAACCCAGATTCGAAGGACTGAACCGAAAAGCACCAACACGGTCACCCGGGTGGCGATCTCAAAGCTCCTCCACATGAAGATGCAGAGGTAGGCAGCCGGTTTCACACGGACATCGTAATCGTCGTACTTTATCTTAATCGCCAGGATGTTGCAGCGTAAGGCGCCGTAAACAATCGACAGGAGAGAAAGCACCATGAAAATACCTACAAAGAGAAAAGTCAAATCAGGACCTTCAGCTTAGCAGCAGGCATTGCATCAGGGAGAGCAGGTGCAGTCATCATCACCGCACTCCTGGGGATTCCCAGCAGGGTGTAATGCCACAGGAGCCATTCCCACCCTATACCTGTGTGAAGGAAATTAACTCTACCCCAGTCAAAGTCAGCACATTACTCTAATCCTATCTCATATTTTGGTCCCACTTTGATACTTATTCAATGTCTTGGGTTATGGAACCAAAAATGTGTATTCTATTTCATCTGTTGAAAGCAGCTGGGGAGATGTTTTTCTTTATCTCTTGTAACTCTGGAGGGAGGGGGGCGGGTGCCTTCTGATAATGGGCCAGCTGTTCAAACCAGGTGGGGCAGTGTTTCTTATCTCTTTCACCACCTGTCCTCCCTCCGGGGGATATCTTCTGCTAATGGGCCATTAAGGCTCACCAATGACAGGACACATTCCATCCTAGTAAACCATTCCTACCTAGATAAAAACTGAGACGTAGGAGGAACATGAGGTATCTGGTTCCACTGGATTCCCGGAGGAAGACCAGACCCTTCTCACCATCACTGGACTCTTTTCTCTTAGGATCATCTCTACTCCAACAGAACCACATCTGCCACTCCAGGAGGACTTACTGTGGACTGTTTCCAACACCCTGACAACAGGGTGTCAGGTTGTATCTCTGACTCTGTTAGGGTTTCTAGGATTGCTTGTTTGCTTTCTTGTTTTTTGTACTACTACATTTGTATTTTTTTTAATATTCTAGTAAATAGTTCTAGTAAAGAACTATTATTCCTATTCCCATATCTTTACCTGAAAGACCCTAATTGCAAAATTATAATAATTTGGAGGGAGGGGATTTACATTCTCCATTCCAAGGGGAGCTTCAACTTTCCCTGGCAGATACCTGTCTTTCCAAACCAAGACATTCAAGTAGCTAGGAAGAAAAAGAAGGCACTTAGCAGTTGTAAGTGTCTCTCCCTCCTCCCCCTGCCAAGGACTTTTCATACACAGGCTGTCCTTGGTAATTTCACAGCTCAGTCATAAGAGTATCCAGCTTGCTCCCAAACTCCTACAGTACTCCACAAGGCATGGGGTGCTACTCCCTTTCCATATAGATGAGAAACTGCAAAATACAAGCTGAAACTTTGGAGTAACTTGGACATGCAGATAACTTGGTGCTTGTGAAGTTCTGTGTCACAGCAGATCACAAAAAAGGTATGTCATACAGCTCAAAATTGAAAGCTGAAGAAATTTAAATCCAGAACTTTCCACATTGTTTCTGACTGTGTAGAGAAATATTTACTCACCTGCCTGCACTGTGTTTTCCTATACATCAGTTTTCTTTATACACCCATCTGCATCATGCATTAAAAAATACTCCTATTAAAACTCTTTAAATTCACATCAATTTTCTGTATCTCCCACCTGCCCAGAATTCCTGAAAGAAAGGTTTCACATTTAAATTCTACAGAAAGTGAAGGTAGAGACCAGATGTTACTTGGCACTGCAGCAGGGCATCCTACTGTGCCATATTAAGGTACATGAACACTGGACACAGAGAATAAATAAAGAGCTATATGCCCACAGGTTTTTTAGTATTTGCACACACAATTATATAAATATTTATTCACTTTTTTTACCAACATGCTGAATAGCTGATATTGTATCAGATAAAATAATCAGAGTTGGGAATTCTTAATTATGTCAATTACATTTTGCAATGGTTAGCAATCAGTGTCTTCTGCAGCCTTCAGAATTATTGGCACACAATTCAGATATTGTGTGTCAATATCCTACAAATAACCTGGATTCCGTGTTTTGCTATAGCTATATGGACAAAATTATTAGGATTTGGGGTTTTTTTCTTAATTATAAGTCACTAACTTCTAAGCAATCCTTTGGAAGAAATAAGTGTATTTTAAGTTCTCTAACAATGTTCTAAGACAATTTTCTCAATCATTTCAGCTAATCTCTTTTCCTTTACAATCCACAAACACCTCTGAATTACTTTGGAAAACAATTAAGTCATTATATCTAATTTTCCAAGGCACTCGATAAGGTGAAAAGCATTTATCATTTCATATGGTAATTCTGTACATGTCAGTTTGGTGGTGCATATATTCTCTGAAAATCTTTATGTTCAAATTGCTAGTAGGTAGTCAGTAGCTTTTAAACAACTTTCTTACAGCACTGAATAATGTCTCCAATAATGACTTAAAATAAGCATGTGGCAATAAACCTATGTGCAAAAAGATACATAGATCTGGGCATTTTAAATGTTATGTCTTGGAAAAACATCAGCCAAAAGCAGAAGAGCAGGTGAATATTGCTTGATGTCCTATGGCTTTTTACAAAATCTTTCCTGTAGTTTTGAGCTGTGAAAGAACATAAATTCCAGCAGCTAATGATGCAAAATAATATTCTCAGAATTAAAGGAACATAAAGATGTACCCACCAGGGACTGAATGCTGCTGTGCTGGAACTCTGCTTGCTTTCTGTTTTGACAAGCTGAAACATTGATCTTATTCCCCCATTTCACTTCAGGGAATCTACATTAATATCAAACCTATCTTATAAACTCTAGCTTTCAAAAGAGTTGTTTCTCCATTGATAGAAAATAGGTCATGCTGACTCTGGTTTAATACACTAGTCCAGTCCTACTCCTTTCCCAGAAGCTCATTATTGTCACCAAACCTTCAGTTCAAATATAATTTTTAACTCTATGAGAAAGATGGTCTGAAGCAACCACAAAGGGAAGTATGAGAGGGTGACACTTGCTTTTAGTCATCCTGAGCAGGCAAAGAAATGTAAATTTATAAGGCAAAGTATCTTCCCCCTGGAACAGTTCCAAATCCTCTAACAGTCCTTATAAAAGTGGCATTTCTCTTCTTCCTTCCTCCTCCCAAAAGGCTGTCCTTTCCCTACAAATCAGATGTGGACACTCACAGAGTCATCCAGGGAGGCACTGATTTACTTTGTTATGTTTTGTTATTACATCCAAAGTCGTTTCAAGACCTTGTCCTTCCCACTTCAGAAACTGCTAAGACAGTGACTTCTGCTCTAAATGAGCTACATCACAAGTACCACTGAAATCTATTATATATACTATAGTTACATGTATACAGAATAGAACTAGGACTCAGGCTAATACATGTGGATTTCCAATGTTGTATTAAATCCAACATTTTTTACACTTTTCATTATAAACAAAAAAATATTTTTTTATGTCACCAAATTTTTATGTCACTCATCACTAACATCAAAAGTTGGTCCTACTTTTGCAGCTCTCTGGTTGTCTTGATCTTACATTCTTGGTAAACTGTGAAATGACAGTTTCAAAGAATGCCAGACACTGGTGAGACTCCAGTAATCCAGAAGAAAAAATCCAGAGAAATTAAAGGATGCCATGAAATACACAAGAAATATGCAGCATGGCTCTGGCTGGCAAAGGGTGCATGCACTTTTCAGCAGCATTCAAGGCAGCACTGGAAGCAATAAGGAGTTTCAAACAGATTTGAAAGGGACAAGCCATGTCCCCAGCATGATGATAAACAGCTTCAGGTTCTCAGGTGATACCAACCTCATTACCCCTCAACAAGCAGAATTTACACAGAATGACATGGTATACAGGAATCCAGAAAAATAACAGACTGATGAGGAGACAAGACAAAACGTGGAAATCAAAATACAAGACACTGATGATGCAAATGGAAGAGAACCTGAAATTTGGAGGGCTTAAATTTCAAAGAACAGGGAAGGTAAAGACATCTGAAGTGTGGAATAAGAGCTGTACTGGCTGGATAAAGAGACTGCAGAAAGTTTCAGTATATCAGCAGCTATGATACACACAACAAGAACATGGTTAGGATTCTTGTTTTTCTGATGAATGAGCTCTAACAGACATTGATACTAACACTTTTTTTTTTTTTTGTCTTTGCATTTCTGTATTTTAGAATTACATCTGTATGGAGAGGCTCCTGGGAAGCATGAAATAGCTGCTGCATTTGCAAGTGGGTTCACCAAACTCTCTGGTGAGCCAGCTTATCCCTGGTCATTTCACCCAAGGAATGTCACTTAGCAGTTTGTGATTTCAACTTAGCAGTGGCTGAAAAAGCTAGAAGCAATAGAGCATTACAAATGATTATTAAATATGCAATTCTCTGATCATCTGGAACACAGGACTTCTCTTTGGAAATCATGACCAGTAAGGTCAAAACCAGTAATAAAAGAAAGACAATAAAAAGGTGACCTTTCTCAAGTAAATGCCATCTACAGCAAAGTGACTGGAGATTTTTCTAGTTGCACCATTCAGCAAAGGATTCAATCACGTTGTCCTGATCCCACATCACAAATACTATGGCTATTTGAAGGACCTACCTCTGATATGCAGAACCCAGGAACTGAAAGGAGCAATGTCTTCCAAGAAACTACTGCTATGATATGCTGGTTTTGGCTGGGGGAGTGTTAATCTTTTTTCTAGTAGCTGATACAGTGCTGAATTTGGATTCAGTGAGAATCATGAGAATAATGTTGATAACACACTTTTAGTTGCTGCTCAGCAGTGTTTAAGTCAAGGACTTTTCAGTTTCCCATGCTCTGCCAGTGAAGAAGTACACAAGAAGCTGTGAAGAAGCACAACCAGAACAGATGATCCAAACTATCCAGAGGGATATTCCAAACCACTGGTATCATGTTCAGTGTATGAATTGGAGGAAGTTGTTTGGGAGGGGCTGATCGGTGCTGTGGGATGGTTTGTTCATTACTTATCTTTCTTGGGCTTTATTCTTCACCCTCTCTCTTCCTCCGCCCCTCTCACCTCTCTCTATCCCCTTCATTACTACTACTACTATTATTATTAGATTTTACTTTATTTCAATTATTAACTTGTCACCTTAGCCTCACCCTCCCTAGCTGTGAAGCTGGTAAAGATCCTCTCAGGGTCTTAGAGATACAGGAGCTGTTTAGTTTTTCAGTGGAAATGCACCTTCAAGTTCACACAGGTGCCAAAGTCCTTTCTTACACTGAAAAGCTGTTTTTCTCATGAGCAGCAGGAGATGGTTCTCCATTTAGCAGTGAGCCAGAAAATCAAGAGCACGTCATGGAAGTAAGATGCAGAGTCCCACGGTAAGAGAGCTGTGTCCTGGTAAGTCCATGTTGTGAAGTGCTGCTTGGTGAAGGTTTAACAGCTTGGGTCCAGAGATGAGATGACCACAGATGAGATGACCACAGTTGCATAGCAGCTTACTGAGTCCTGACTTTTGATTCCAGAATCAAAGTCTGGACATGTAAAGACAGCTCATGTCCTCAGTTCCTATTTAAAACTGCATTTCTGAAAGTACACCTTCCCTAAGGCAGCATGACAAAACATGCTTTGCATGTACCCCAAAGAATTTCCCAGAAAGTTTTGCTCAAAAAACAAAACAGAACAGAGGTAATTTTTTTTCTTCTTCATGAAGACAGCTTGGTTCCTCCAGCTGCCTCCCTCTCATACCATAATGGTCACTTTATCAATCAGTGTTTTTATAGCAACCCAAGTGTGCTAAAGAAGGTGTCATAGTCTAAAACATGCCAATATAAACTTGAAAGCAACATCACCACCAACAGCTATCAGGGAGATCAAACCCATTGCTGAATGCTTGGTTCTTGTGCAGGGCAGCCATAACTGACTGCCCTCCCACCCAAACACCAAAAAGGTCATAACAACAGCTCTACCTACTTCTGGCAACCGTGATCTCCTGCTGCAGGACACAGATGTAGAGCTGGAGCGTCAGCTGGGGCGCTGAGCCGAGGAAGGCCTGGATCACAGAGGCCCTGCTGAAGGCAGACCTGTGTGTGCGCAGCTTGCCCTCAGCCTGTCCCACTTCCTTCTCAATTTCTTCTGAGTACCCATCCTTGGGCATCTGCCTCTTCTTTGTGATGCTGACATAGGGCTCTTCAAATCTGTTAGCACGGAAGTAAATATAAAGGGCTTCCACACACCTACAAGCAAACAAGTAGATAGAGTAACAGGGAAAAATAAAAGAATGAAAGGTCTCCTCCTGGTATTTTAAGCAATCACATACCAAGTCCTAAGCCATTTTTTCATAGAGCAAAGCCTGTAGGTTTTTTCCTCCTGGTAAATTTGGAATAGGACAGATTTCATTCTTTAAAACACGAACTATGTGTTACTAGATGGCAAGAACCTGGCAGTGCCCTTTGGGCTGCTTGTAGCACTCAGACTTGGGAGGAGGTTTAATTACTCTCTCTGAGCTGGCCTTGCTCTCTGGTCCCATTAAAGTCCTTAACTGCTCATCCTACAAGGATGCCAAACCCAGGACTCAAACTGGAAGTGTGTTTCTTCAGATTCTCATGGTTTTTTTCTTCTAGTTATCTATCCATATGTGACATGCTAATGGACATGGCAATAAATTCACTTTTCATACCTTTGCCTTATAACATCTGATGAGAGAAGCTCAGGGTACGAGCACATGCACACACCTCAAAACTTTACCAAGCAATTGTTCAAAACACCAGTTACATGCTAGAAAAGGAGCAGTTTTGACCCTCACAACCCTTGAAATTACCATTTTTTTAAAAAAAGGCACAAGAATAGGAGCCTTAGTTCTTAAGTGTGCTTACATTTATTGTACTGTTAAAGGAATATTAAATATAATCTTGCAAAAAAGGTTCTAAGTAAGAAGATGCAGTAATTCCTGTTGCTGCAGCTCTCCATACTTTAAACACAGTGGGAGCCAAACCCTCTTGTTTTTACAGGTCTAACTTACTGCCAACTGACTTCCAAGGAACAAACTGGTGCCAGCACATACACTTCTCCTCATAAAGTACATATTGTTATACAATTTGCTGCCTTTACCCACGCACAGAGACAAATCCATACATTTGGGAAGGAATAGAAAAGGTTGTCTCCAGAAGATGCTGTAGCAACAATGACAATCTGGCTGCTAGAGTATTAAAGAAGGTAACAACCCCAGAGAGATATCTTCAAGGAACGAACACCTCCTGCAACTTCCTTCCAATGACTCTTTTTTAATTGGCTAAAACATTATGAAAACTATGATAACTACGTGGGTATGAAGGTGTCAAGGGCGGGCTTGGGCATCAAGCAGGACCGAAGACACACAGGGAAATATTCTCCCTTGTCTGGGAAGTAATAACAAGCAAAGAACAAGACAGGAACAGGTGAAATCACAAGATGAGGGGGAGGGGAGAAGAAAGAAAAGAATACTTTTCTGTATTTAAATAAACTTTACTTCATTTTTTCCTCTAGCAGGTGGACCACTAGCAAGTTTCAACCACTCTAGATGAAAAGCAGTTTTGGGATTGTGTAGTACTATTCCTGACTCACTAGGTTTCAGCTATCATTATGACTAAAGCTATTCAACCTTCCTGCTGCTCTGGATGCTCCATTCACAGAGGTGACTTCCTGTCTTCCCCTCGTTAATCTTTTCACTCCCTGTCAGTCTTGTTCCACATGAAAGAATCCATACAGCCAAAAATAAAGTGTGAAAAATTAATAAAGCACTGTGGCTTTATGAAGCCAGCATAGATTCTGAAACCAACAAATTGATTTTATTCCGAAAAGAAAGATCCCAGACCATTTTTGTCTCATTTAGTATTCACAGCCATGCATTCACCCTGAGCTGAGGGCAAGTCTGAGTACATTATGGAAAACTTGATCTCAGTATCAGGCTCTGAACTCTTGCTGCATGTGATTAGAAGCAGATATAGTCTAGGGACCCACTTAAAAAACATGTAGTGATCCCATTAAAGAGATCAGATTTATGAGACTACTGACAATAGCAAACATTATAATCAACCAAACACTGAGTTTTGGAGCAAGCATTTGATTTTTTTTTTTTTTTATTAGCTGGGTATTAAGTAGCAGTATACTGCTTGTGATGGGGATGTTTTGTCCATACAGAAAAGCACACATAACATGAAATGGTCTGATGAGCAAACCTTAGAGCCAAATGGGGCATTTACCACTACAACAGAGTAATAAAAAATGCTATTATGCTAAGCATTCAGATTACATTGATATTGATGTCCATTTTCTCCCAGGCCCTGCCAGTCCCATGCAAGAGTGTTTCTGGAAGTCAAGCCTTCTGGGAAAAATAACAAATGCACTCAGGATTCCAGCTGGTGCCACTGCCCAAGCAAGTGCTTCAAACAGGAGTGGACTGGCAGCTGGCACACTAGAAAGGACAAGCACCAATGTAAAATTCTAAGGAATAGAGTGTGAGAGGGGCACAGGCTCTTGAATGACCATCCAGGTGAGAAGGGTCCAGAACTGTGATGAAGAATCAGTGCAGATCGTGTTGCTGTGTCAGACTGTGACTTTGCCTATGAAGTACATGCTGAGGGCTTGGGCATTTTGTCTTTAAATGAACTACCTGGCTTGCTCTTTTTTAGCATGAAACCATGCAAGAAGGGGATTGATTCATGGCAGCTTTTTCCCACAGTTACAAGATCCTGCAGCATGGTGAATTCTGCAGAAGACCTCATTGCTGCTCTGCTCCAGAGGGACAGGAGTGAGGGATCCCAACTTCTGCACAATCCATCTCCTGCAATGATGTTCAGGGCCCCTTCAAAAGCCCTTCACATGGTATCAAGAGCAGAAGGCAAACTGCTGGCTGTCTCCTCTGCATGTAAGGCACTGACAACCACAGCACAGGCTCTGAAGGAACTAAAACTGCTCTGAGGAAAGAAAGTCAGATCTACTTTCTACAGTGAAAGTTAAGAGGTAAGAAAAGGATGGTGCTGTTTCCTCCCCTGCTGCCATTTCTTGGCAGAAAGAAGAGACATACTTTTTCAGGGATCCTGATGGTGCCCACAAAGAGTGATTCAGCTGCAACACATTTGTCTTCTACACAGTAAGTAGGAGGAATAATCCTACCCTTACATGCTTGCTGAGAGTGAGCACCTCATTTCCTCTTTTAATCATGGATGTGTGGGATTGGAACACAGGCAAAATAATGGTGGTGTGAAGAGGGAGAAGGCAATGAAAACAGGGAACTTTCCACACCCAACCAGCACTCCAAGAACAAACAGCTATTTGAGACCTATCCACACACACCCTCTGCAAATGTACAAGCAGATTTCTCTAATACTTAAATTTTACTAGTCCTTCTCTTCAGAGAAGTGTGAAAAAGACTTATCAGTCCTGTAAATTTACTCACCTGCATCAGGCAATCTGTTCCTCACTCATTGTTCTACCTTTTATCCACACTGACTTTCTGTTCATCTCACCATGGACACCTAACACATCTGCTCAAGAATAAAGGAAAGAAAATAGCCTGAAGAGAGTCTAGACATATTCTTCCCATCTGGAAAAAAGGGTGGTGCATCAACAGTTGTAAATTTTACAGTCAGTAGGATCTCCTACAGTGAGATCTGCTGATAAAGTCCTACAAGGAAGCAAAGTTTTTACTCTGTTCTATTTTGAACTGTTAAGCAGGTCACTAGCAAAGAGAGACTACCCACGAGAGACAAAGCTTCTGCACAATGTCACTGAAGCAGTATCTGTACCATTAGAGCTTACTAGATTTCAAACCACAGAATTAGATGCCCAAAACATGAATGACTGTAAAAAATTGGGGTTTATTTTTTTTTTTTTTACTTCCTGCAGCTCACAGACTCAAACTTTGGCCATAACAGCAGCCCTCTGGCAGTTTGATGCAAGCTTCCTCCTGCATCTGCTGTGCTGCTGTCTACATGGTACACAGAGACATGTAATTGTTCCTCCTTATGCCTTGAGAAACAAAGCCTGATCCCATTAAAAAAAAAAAAAAGTCCATTGTTTATATCCTTGTCCTATTATGACCTGAGGAAAACAGTCATTAGTGTTCTATATAGGGGACCTGATATATTTACTTGAGATTTTTTTTTTGCAAGAGTTCATCCTTCTGCTGGCCCAGCCCTCCCCTGATTGCATTTCCACACACAGAACAGGTTGGGCTCACACAGAGCACAAGGGAACAGAGTTCCAAAGACACCTGCAGTCACTCACACTTCCCTCTTCATGAAGCTGGTACCAGAAGGAAGCATTGCCAGGTTCACACCAGCTGGTTTTGATGATGCCACTTCAGTACAGTCTTCAGTAAATCAGGTGGGGGGAAACACCTGTACCCAGCAGACTCATGGTCCCAACACCAGCAGCATCCCCAGTGTGTGGCTGTAAGCCCCGACTGGACAAGTCAGTCTGTTGTAAATCTGCACTTCAGCTCTTGATCTTTTTATTACTTGAAGAATTGGAAAGGACAAGCAAGTTAACAGGGAGTTCTCTGGTGCCTACCATGAAGGATAAGGACAAAAGGAGGCTCAGTGGGAACATTATTGCTCTCTACAACTCCTCAGGAGGTTGTAGTGAGGTGGGGATCAGTCTCTTCTCCCAAGACAACAAGAGACAGGACAAGAAGAAATGGACTAAAGCTGTCCTGGGGAGGGTCAGGTGGATATTAGCAAAGATTTTTTCACCGAAAGGGCAGTCAGGCTTTGGAACAAGTTCCCCAGGGAAGTGGTGTAATCTCCATGCCTAGAAATATTCAAAAGGCACGTGGATGTGGTGCTCATGGACATGGTTTAGTGGTGCTGGGCTATCAGTTGAAGTCAGTGATCTCAGAGGTCTTTTCCAACCTAAACAATTCCCTGATTCTCAAGGGTTTATTTACACATTGAAGAAATCCTTAAGTGTAGAGCAGTACACCAGTGACATGCAGTAATTATGTATTGGAATTGTAGCAGTACTTAAAATCTCAAGATGACCTTGATGCTACAAGTGCCATCCAAACGAAGGGAACAAAGAGACAGACCCTAGCACAGGAGCAGTTTGAGCCAAAAAGCTCATCATGACCTTCCCTAGAGAAAAGACAAAGGTAATAAACCTCTCATTGATGCTGGCTACTGTTTTAAGTAATTTTTTAATGTATTAATTTACTTAATGCATTAAAATAATCTCCTTTTATTAAAAAAAAACCACAAAAAAACCAACAAAAACCAAAACAACAACAACAAGAAAAACCCAAACAAAAACCAAAAACCAAAACCAAACCTACCCAAATGCATCTTCTAAGCATCCAGACAAATTAGTGCACTCATAAGCAGTGGCACTGACCTGAAATGCTGCAGGAATCCCCCATGATGCCCAGAAACCTGCAGTCACTTTGTTCCAGCCAAGTCTCTGCAGACCCTTTGGCATGCCTGCACCTGAGGGATCACAGCCAGGCCACTAAGGGAGACAGGAGTTTTGCTCTACAAATTGCTCTGAATTTATAGAGAAATTCCTAGGGAGTGGGAGAAGAAATCAAAAAAGGGTACATTAACAGTACACCAAAAGTCCTCTCCAGGAAAAGGGATGCTACCTAATTTTAGTCCTTCCAGTGGCAGCAGCAGGACAGCAAGTGCCTCCCGAACAGGTGGAGTGTGGGTGTTTGGGGAAGGTGGTGGCATGCAAGAAGGTTCTATGAGAGAAAGTACTTTTTTTCACATCACTCAGATGATTCAAAATAGGCTGAATCATTTGGCTTGCAAGGCTAAATACCCTCCTTCCCTGCCAAGATATTTCCAAACCATTCCCCGAAATTTAAAGGGGCTTTTTTTTTGAAGGAAAAAAAGGCAGGGGAAAAAAAATTTAGATTTTAAGATGATGAAGAAAAACTCACACAACACACATGGGCTGATGGTAAAGAAGTGCACTGATATCCGAGTATTTAAATCTGAACAGAGAAATCCTGACTATTCTGCATCATACCAAACCAAACAGAGATAGTTAGAAAGTCGGTGTTAAGTTTCTTTCAAAGCCAACCAAAAGTGCCAGCCCTCTGTTGCAGCAAGTCATCACACAGCCTCAAGGTTCTTAAACACTTAATTCCTGTGGCACAAGCAGACAGAGCCTGGGGAGGCTCTACTCTCTGTGTCCTGTCTGACCTAATTTGACCCAGCCCTCCCTAAGCAGCCCTGGGCTGTGCCAGTGAGACACAAGAGTCCAGGCAGGGAGGATGGAGCCAGGCTTCACACGAGAGAAGCAGATGACTGAGAGCAGCAGGATTCTCTGGAGCAAAGGAGCAGAGGTTGCCTACAAGGATGGAGTAAAATGCCTCCAAGGACAATGGTCCTTTTCAGCTTACAAAGAGTTGAAACCACAGTGCAGTGATGATACAACCAAGAGATACTTTGCCTTCTGGGTATCACTTGAGCCTTGTGTGCACGCCAGTCCAGGGTAGAAAGCCTCCTGTGCAAAGCAGGGAAAGGAAAGGTATTTTGTTTGCTAAAAACATAACAACATTTACAGTGCAGAGCTATATCTGACAGGAAGCAATCAGTTTCCTCTTCTGACAGATACAGCAATCTTTAGTGGCAGGAAGGCAAGGAAGGAAAAAAAAAAAACCCAAACCTTTTACCTTTTACCTTTTACCTTTTACCTTTTACCTTTTACTGTCTCAGATCACTCTGCCTTCCCAGGACTTTTGTGCTCTATCCTACAAACTGACACATTTCCCTAAAAGTAATAAGAGGTTGTTTTGTGTTAAACTTTTAATTTGTAGAGTCCTTCCAGCCTTTAGCAGGAAATAAGTCTTTCAGGTAGCATGAATGTATTGCCCTATTTAATTAGTAATTATAATTCTAGTTATCCTGGGTTTAGAGAGAGGTTAACATAAATCACTTTGTCATGCCACAATGATGCCATGGGGACTATGGCACAATTATGCTGCAGCACATCCAGAACATCTCCAAACCTCCTGGAAACGCTAAGTTTGTAAATCTTTGAGAAAGGAAGAAGTGCAGAGTTGGCAACACACTAGAGGAGAGGAGAGGGCTTCCATATGCTCACCAGTTTTACAGCAGTTCTACAGTGATTGCAGCTGGGAGTTCCCCAGAGAGCAGGAACTGCATTCTGCACAAGATAAGATTTGTGTTGTAAACAGAAAACTTCATGCAGAGAAAGAAACAGAAAGTCAAGCCAAGCTTGGTGCTTGAGGTCAAAGTATAAATCTGTGTTTCTTCCATATAATTAAAAAGAAAATCCTTCCATTTCTTCTTGTTGCTCAAATCCTCTGCTTCTTCAAATATTCTAGCTTGACATTTCTCTCTTTGTCTGACCTCAAGAAATTGATTTAGAATAACAAAAGTCATGGACTTAATTTCTGATAGTTTCTTTCTCTTTGGTTCCTCTCTTATTTTCCAAAAATGTGGAAGCATTTTGTTCTTAGCTTTTAGAAAATCAGAGCTCTTTAAGAACGGTTAAGCCATAACTTGAACATCTTTAAAATATTAATTAAGCAAGCAAAAAAAAAAATAAATCCATGCATAGTTATAGAAGAAGTCAAGGTTTTTGAAGTTTAAGATATTTTGTAACATCGAAACTGTTCACCTTTCTTAGCGTGAACAAATCTGTCTTTTACACGCTACCTAGGAATTTCAAAAAGTTGGTGATACTTCTCCTAGCCTCTACTATGGACATACTGCATTTATTTCCCTTTCTTTTTAAATAAGAGATTTGAGTATAAATTTAAAATTAATGCCCTCGGGAAACATTTTGTCTTGGAGTTGCACACTGCTGTAACTTTTCATCTAAATATTTTGATTTTTTTTCCCTAAGGGTATTTTCAATGAGACATTGGATAGATCCAAAGCAATTTGGTTCAGGAAGCTCACGTTTGGAAAGAAGAGTTGGACTAGAGCATCACTGATATTCCAAGACACACGGATGGGATGGGTACTATCGCTGTTCTAAACTCGCAGCCGAGTGAAGAATCTCCCGTTCTCTCTTGGAAGTGATCTGAGAGCAAAGCGCTGTGGATGAGGCAGCAGCGAACAGACACAACCATCTGCAAGAAGCCACAGGGATGGAAACCCAGCGCAGAGCGGGACGCGGAGGGGCTGTCGCGGCTCCCCTCGGCCCGGCAGGGCTGAGCCCCTTTCTCGGGGGTCACCCGCGGGTCTGTGCCCGAGGCATTCCCGAAGGACGCAGCTCCTCCCGCAGCTGCGGCAGAACGCGCCCGCGGCTCCCGGCGGTGCAGAGCGGGAGCGGCCCCGCCCGCACCGCACAAAGGCCGGGGGGCTCCGGGCGCCCCCGGGCTCGGCCCCTGCCCCGGCCCCGGCCCGCTGAAGGCGGCACAGACTCACCGACCTGACGAGCGGCCCCAGCTGCAGCAGGTGCAGCAGCAGCACCAGCGGGCGGTCGCGGCTCACGTCGCGGTGGATGAAGACCAGGCTGAGCTGCACCAGCGCGCAGGGCATGAGGGCGAAGAACATCGTCAGCGTCTGCCACATGCGATCCCCCGCGTGGCGGTACGCCGCGCTCAGGCACAGCGCGGCCACCGTCTCGGACATGAAGAGGACCAGGGAGATGAGGAGGGAGCCCGGGAATTTCATCGCAGCGGCCACCACAGCCCGGCCCGCCCAGCCGCGGCCGAGGCGCACTGGGGCCCGCTCCCCGCCAGAGGGAGCGCCGCGCTCGCCGCTGGCCCGCGGCCTCTGCGGCTCGGGGCTGGATCCGGGCCGGAGGTCCATCCTGACCCGGCCTTGGGTCCTGCCTGGCTCTGGATCCTGGCCGGGGCTCGACCCTGGCTGGGCTGGAAGCGGAGGAAGGTTCCCCGGCGGTGCGCGGGGAGCTCGCCCTCACCGTGTCTCCCTCAGCCGTCAGACACAGAAGCGAGCTGAGGGGGTTGGTGGGAAGGGGCGAGCGGGTGCCCCTCAGGGCGCTCCGTCAGGCTGGGGAGATCGCACAGCCACAGCATCGCTCAGGCTGGAAAACAACCACTCCGAGGCACTGAGTGCCACGTCCAGGCTTTCCTGAAACACCTCCATGGACAGTGAGTGACTCCACCACTTCCCTGGGCAGCCCGTTCCAATGTCTAATCATTCTTTCTGTGAAGAAGTTCCTCCTAATGTTCAACCCTCCCCTGGTGCAGCTTAAGATAAGATCATGTCCTCATGTCTTATCACTGTTCGCCCCACCTGGCTACACACTCCTCTCAGGGACTTATAGACTGATATAGAGATCTGAAAGGAAGAGGCAAGGGCAAAGTCTGTACCAGGAATAACCCTGTGCAACAATTAAAGGCTGAGAGATGATTTAATAAATAAATAATTTTAATAAATAAACAATAAATAAACAATCCCCACAACAAAACCAAGCAAACAAAATGCAAAAAAAGGAGTTGTGAGTGCAGAGGAGCCTCACCTGATGCACCCAGCTCAGGCTCTCTTATCAGGGCAGAGTAGAGTGTCAGAGTGCCTTTCCAGCACTTTGCTCTCCTCTTGCTTGCCAGACCTTTTCCTTCAAAGGCTCCTTGGGCCACAGAACCCTAAGCTGTGACAGCAGCTGATGACCTGCAGCATCTGCCCGCTGTCCCTGGGCCTTTCCCCCTCACCAGCAGGATCCTTTCTCCCTCACCACTAAAATTCTGGAGTCCTTCTGGAGATATGTACAGTCACCCCAGCAGTATCACCAATGCCTGCATGGATGAGCAGCACAAGGTGACAGCCTGAGGAAGACAAGCCTTTGTAGTCCCTCCATCAAATCCTGAACCTGAGCACCTGGCAAGAAACAAAACTGAGGTGCCAGGTTGGCAGATGGTGCCTCTGTCTGACACAGGAGTCTCCAGTCTCACTTCTCTCCTCCTCCTGGTGCAGGTGCTTGGTTCATGCTCAGCTGGCTCTGGTGATAGATCTTGTTTCTCCTTGCCTGTTCCCAGGTAATTGCTGATCTGAATGTGGGGGTTAGCTACAGCCCTGGGACCCACAGGAGCACAATAGGAAGGCAAGACAAGGAGTCTGAGATATTATTAATAAGCTAACTGCTGGCTACTTCTGCGTATCCACTACTGTTCTTTAATGCAATTTAGGTTGTCACCAGAGGTGCACAAAAAAAAAGCCAATAAACACTTGGCCATTTGTTTAACTACTGCACTGGCAAATCTGGAGTCCTGTTGCTCAACTCAAGTTGAGCTCAGCTCATGATGACAAAGATGGAAACCTTGTTGTGAGCAGGCCTAGCTGAATGTAATGCTTGTGTCCTTCTCTGGGAATGGAGGGGTGTTTCTGGAAAGGGAAGGCCATGAAAACTGAGATTTGAGCATACTGACAATAAATATCAGGAGTGGGAAACTTTGATCTACAGGCCAAAAGCAATCTGTCTTGTCTTGTGGGAAACTACCCGGAGGTGTTTTACCTAAGCACTGTGTGCAGCCTAGATGATTTATCTCATTCTAAAATGATTTATTTTACTTTTGATAACCACTGAAAAGCCTGAAAAGCTTTTGGAGCACTGAGTCATGACTATTCTGGAAGGAGGAGTTGCCAGCACTATTAAAGATAAGTACAGAAATAAACAATCCAATGCAAAATCATACTGTTCAAGGTTGGACTTTTATTTAAGGCAAAATATAATCACAGCTTTAATATTCATAATATGGATATACACAGTTTGTTCTGCCACTATGAAGCTTAATATTATCACTGCTTTTAAAAAGCTATAAAATCTATTTTCTATCATAATCTACAATACAAAACTAATACAATAAACACATTCTGAAAGATCACAGTGTTTAAAATATTAGAAAAGCAGGAGTCCTGCTTTCAAACAATAAGGTGCATCTCTAAAGAATCAAATCAACCTTGATTCTACAGGCCTGTTACCACATCATGGCTGTGAATGGCTGTAACACTGAGAAACCAATCTAGGGCGTGGCACATACTCAAGGAATGAACATCACACATTGGAATATACTGAATAACCAAGTGGTACCAACACAAACTAGACATGAAATAATGCCATTTAAGTTCCCTGTACTTTTTATTTGTATTGGTATTCACGTATATTGCAGAGATATCGAGATAAAATGTGTATAAATTGCTATCAAACAGGGCCCTGCATATGCAAACACCTGTGCTTTCCTCATACGATGCAAACATGCTGTACTAATTCCACGGGACTCATGTGTAAAGGAAAGTTTGTAGGCCTGGGGTCTGGAATGATATAGTCTTACCCCTCTTTCAAACATGTGGAAGGAGCTACCTTATATGCCTGGAATCAAGTGGAGGTTCACCACTGACATCAGCAGGTGGCTATCAGGCCCTTAAAATGAGTGCAGGAGGCCAATTCAGTGGCAAAACCAGACCACTGTTAAAGGAAATCCTTCTCTCTTGTGTGGTCATGGTAATGAAGACAGAAGCAGAGTTAAATTTCTGGTCAGACAGCCTTTCTCTTCCAAATGAAGTAAAAATATATGTTGGACTAGAATCTGTTTTCTATTCCCTATAGGATATAGTTGACTTAAGGACTTTTAAATAGTCATACAATGCTGTTGCTGAGTATCAGTACACTATAAATCTCTATTGTATTCAAATATTATACTACTGGGCAAAATGGGGTTTTAACCAATTTTCTGCCATTCTAGTTGGTATTGCTGTTCTTGACTTAAATGCCTCCATTTTTTCTTTGAGTCACACAATGAACAAAGTCAAGGGACTCCCTTCTAATCATTAAAAATAAATATGGCCCTATGTATTTTCAAGCAGATGGCTATTTATATTTTTTTTGACAGCATGATGTAGAATTTCAAATATACGGGCTGTAAGACCAATGGTGGCAGTAAAAATTAGTCAAGTTTAGTAATTCAAAGGCAGATTGAAAAGTTGGTGCTATTGGCTTCTTGAATGTATTTTTTAAAACTGCCTCATCATGGATAGTGCACATCACTTGTGTTCCATTAAAAGACAGGAGCAGGCAGTAGGTTCAGCTACAGGCAACTCCTTCACAGGCAAATGTGTTTTAACATTTGATGACTTTGCTACAATGGCAATGGAGTGCTGTTCAAGGCAGCTGAAACCTGCACAGTGCTTGCTGTACCACTACCTGTGCCATGAAACACTGTGCTATTCCCTTGGAAAATGCCTATTCACATCCCTAAATTGCTGTATTGTTTTGTGGGCCCTGAGCATTTTTGGCTTATGGCTTTGAAGCATGTTGTTCCCCTCATAGTGGGATTTTTGGTCATTTTCTTATTTCTTTTCAATTTAGCTTTCTGGTGCTACTACCTAGTCTAAGACATATTTATATAAACTGAAATGTCTTCTCAGAGCAGTCCAGGCTGTGCTGCCAGCCAGCAATCGTTAGTTCTTCAGAGCAAGATTACTCTTTGAAAATCTATAGGGCAATTTTAGTCCTGATATACTAATCTTCCTACAGATTAGAATATGCACTCATGCCAGTGAATATTCAAGGCATGTAGAAGATTACTGCACCTGAGATTTACTTGGCAGACCTCAGAGATCCAAAGAACAAGGATATATTCCCAAAATGCATGCATACACTAAAATAGGTCACACTGTTGGCATAAAACATGCAGTATGTTGGCAGATGCTGTAACTGTATATGCAGAAAACAATGTGAGTACAAAAGCTTGATTGCTTATCAAAGTTTCCATTTGCACATATTGCCCCTCTGCATTTCTGAAAACAGCAGATACCTATGGTTGGGTTTTTTCCACAGTATTTAAAAAAAGCAATCAGTATTCTTGTCATACTCTTTCCATGGCCATATATAATCAGTATTAGAACATCAAAGTGGCATTACTTAATTTGACAGAGTAGCAATAAAGGTGATCCCTTTGCTTGCATTCCCTTATGTATATTTCCTAGAACTAATTAGAAGTGTCTTTTGGAATGCTTAGCCATTTCACTTGGTTTCGATTGTCCTAACAGAACTGAAACACTGGAGAAGTGACCATGCTCCCTAGAAAGTCTCTGTTCTATTTAATGAAGTAAAACACCAGTGACAGTTGTTATACAGGATAATGATTTTTCCTTAGCAGGTGGGAAATGGCACAGCCAGTGAGAAGAGACCATCTGGGAGCATAGAATAATGTAATGCAAGTTAGTAGAACACCCTGCTTAAGCAAAATCAATCCATCTTATTTTCAAGAACAAAAGACCTGGGCTGCTTCTTCAGCCTCCTCAAGTTATTCATAGGTTGGGAAACAAAGGCAGGGAAACTGAAGGCAACAATGAGGTAAATAAACCAGATGTTGAAAGCAGTGCACAAAATGAACACGTTATTGTGATGAGAAGTTGTAAGCAGCAGGTGAAAATAAAGATCTATTTGCTAGAACTGTAGTGTTGATGAAACTTATTGCATCTGGTTCTGTGAATCTGAAATCAATAAATATGGACACTACAGATCTCATTTCCCTCAAAATTATTCCCTGACAGTAATCTATGGATGGCAGGCTAAAAGTCATGAACAGTATATAGCTCCTTAAACTGATGTGTAATCTACAGCTTTACTCACAAAGAGCACCACACAAACACAGGTACATCACAAATAAGCACCAATACCCACATAATACATCCTCTTTGCTTTAACAGCATAATCAGAAATACTATTATATCACGTAAATTCCTATTGCCTACACTTTAGAAACTAAACACAACCAAGAAGCTAATGTGCAAACATGACGTAGTTACTGTGTTTGCACCCTGAAAGAGGCTGCTTGAGTTTCCCACAACACAGTCTTTTGCCACAGCACCAGGGCAGAATCTGTTCAGGAATACATTTTTCAGTCCCTAAGGGCCCAATTCGGGAGCAGGAGGAGACAGTATCCCATGGAGAATGTCTAGCAAAGGTTGCAAGATTGATTTCTCAAAGCAGGAAGAAGGGTACACAGAGGACCTTACTTTTTATTACACTGGAAAGTGCTGACAGCTCTACTCAGGTTGCTGTTCTGTCAATATCTTAAAAGCAACAAATTGCAACGGCACATTTGTAACAGCATATATACTACAGAGAAGAAATCAGTAAGACAATAAAGCCGGGAAGATTAAAAAAACCCCAGCTCATTTAATGAGTGGCATTTTCCAACTAGCCCTGGGGTGTATCTGCACTGTGTTCAGAATCCACGGCTGCAGCACATGTAGACGCCACCTTAACCCAGCCAGGTCAGGTAAGAAAAGCCACAAATCTCTGAGAGTGAGCTCAAACTGCCACATCTGACCAAAGAGATGAACAAATACGATCCAAGATTTTTATCAGATGTATCCCATGAGACTAGATGTTTGTGTGCTGCCCTTGCCAGAGTCAGTGCTGAACTCACATAACCTGCAGAGATGTTTGGGACCTAGATTACAAAAACTGGGTGGTTCCATGAGTTTTCTCATTGGTGAATGGACTAACTCTTACTCAAATAATTATTTTCTTTCTCTCTCCAAAGCATGTGGTTTTATATACAAAGAATGGTTGTGGGGACCAGAGATCTGTTTTGTGTGTGCTGTTGATCACAACACAGAGAAGATCAGAGTCTCCTCTGGATGTGAATTGGAAGAAATTCTACAAAGACAGACAACACAGGAAAAACCACTAGAAAACTGACACTGAGCTCAATGTTTATTTCCTGGCATTTGTGAAGAATCACATTTAAAAGAAGTGGATAGGCCAAGTTTTACCTTCTTTAAGCTTTTCTCTAAGAAGGTTCCAGTTATGAAATATAGCCAAATGTGTTACAGGAACCAACTAGATCAAAAATCCTAATGGATTTGGGATCTTCACTACTGACAATTGGCTTTGCTCTGATCAAACAGGAGCACTTCCACAGGGCTGGACGGAGCACACTCCCATATCCATGGGCTGTTTGATTCAGCCTCATGTGTACACCCTCCCTATGGAATTCATCCTTCTGTGTGCACACATCTCAGTGCTCAGAGTAACCAAATAAGTGACATTAGTGGCTTTCTTAAAAGACCATTTGACCTTTTAACTTACATGTTTTAATAACTATGTTATTTCTATGATTAAGTAATTAATTAGAGCTGTACAGTGCAAGACAGAGTAACAGAAATCCTTATCTGCAGCTCATAATAATGCAAGCCATCTCATTAAAATAACAGTGGCAAGAGCAGGAAGGGATTATTATATTAAAATGGGGAAGGATTGCAAGACCCAGCTCCAACTTATAGCCTGATCAAAGCCCACTGAAATGAAATGGGAACTTTAATCCATTAGGCATTAAAAATAAAGAAATTGTAATCTCCTCCAGCTGAGAATACAGGAAGAGGGGCTGCATTGTTTGGCAGTGCATGTACAGCAGCTTTTTCTCTCTAACCTCAGTTTTTGACATATTGGCTTTCCCAATTTGTCTCTACAGATATTATTCCCATATAAATAAAAATAAATAGTAAATAGGTTTTAAATACAGATATTCATTTTCTAATTTTTAGTACAAATCTATGTTAGTGTTTTCTTTAGCTTTCAAGTACCATGTCATCATATCTATATTACATAGAAAACAGCATATAATTGCAACCACACGTGCTAGTGCAACTAGTATTGAGCAACCCATTTATTTCTATCTAAATTATTTTCTAGCTAAAGATCATCTGGGCATACACATTATTTTGCTAACTAGGAAAAAAAGCAATTCTGAGTTTTGTTATCAGGTTTTTTCTGAGGATCAGTATGCCATCCCAGGATTGTATTCACTTTTCAGGGCTTGTAGGGAAGAATTCATCAAGGAAAATAGGTTTTCTATCATCTGAAAAACTTGGGGTACTGTTCAGAAATGCTGCTGAAAGTAATTAATTTTTGAAGCTTTTGTATCACTGAACAATACTTATCTAGCAATGCTGTACCATGAAGAAAAGCATCTGTCTGCTGTATCTTTGCTACAGAACTTTTCAATCTGAGTCTTCTCCATGGCTCCACCCATCTTCCATATGACTGGGAAAATACTGACAAGATGTGACACAGGTCCAGTAGATCAGAAAGGAGACCAGCTCCTTGCCAGACTGAGCTCTAAAAGGAAGGGTCCACTTCAGTGCTCATTTACACACTTGAGACCCCACTTGCTGAAATGAGCTGTGAAACTGCAGCCCGAACACACAGCTACCTACAGAACTGCCATTATAGGCATTATATGAGGACCAAAGAACTCAAAGATACAGATTTTCCTGATTCATGTTACTAAAACTAGCAGATGTGGTTTAGTTAAAAAAAATCCCAGAATTTGCCTTTGTGCAGCGCAGTGACACGTCTACAACACCCTCCCCGATTAGTGCATTGCTCCATAAATGATTTTTGCAGGACTCTTTTTAAAACCTACTGGGTGCATCACAGTTTCTTCTTTGCATGTCCTTGCAATTCTAGCTTGCCTTTTTTTCACCAAATTACAAGTTTGATAATGCCCCTTTCTCTCTCACTTGAATAATTAGATAAATATCTACGATATCAGATTCAATCAGCTCCCCCATTTTTTTTCCCCACTGACCCATTTATTTTGACCACACACTTTCCCACCCCCCAAGCCCCAGTGTGTGTTGGTTTTGATCTGACTCCCAGCTACATTAAGGCCAGCATTAGTGGTACCCCATTTGTAAATAGCCTGCCTTGACAAGTAAGTGGAACTGCAGGTGCCCTCTCCCACTACCTCCAGGATGTGGCCCTGGAGAACATCAGTCTTTAGACAAAGACACTGAAGAGAGGAAACTCGGCTTGGTTGGGTTGCAGCAAGTCAGTCAGGAAACACACAGTTCCTGAAAAACCTTCATACAGGCTATATACACTTTCTAGTGCCCGGGAACCAGACTTAAATTCTTCTGTAAATAAGAACTCTGCAAACCTAAGAGAGAGAAAAAAAGAATTTGTTATTCCTTTACGTCCCTCTCTCTCTACTTGTTGTTTGGAAGCATCATTTTAAGAACATTCAGTAATTAAAAAAAAACCCCTTTTCTGCAAATTTTATACTATCCAGTTTCCACAAGAAACTGAGGTTCATTAGATCCAGAAGAGACAAACCTTTGCAATCTGTGCATGCGTTATGCTTAAGAGTTATAAACTTTTTCTGATTTCTGTAAGATGTATCATTAAACAAATACTTTTTGATAACTTTTAGGATGCAAGCAATGTTTCACATGAATGCGACAGATTCTGTAATGCTGAAATAGCTACACAAAGTAAAAAAATAAGCAAAGGGCTGAAAATCAGACAGCTTAATTTTACCACTTCCCTTTGCTATCCCGTGCTGTAAGGAAAACAATAACAAACACAGAGTACTATGTTTTTAAACACTGTACAATAAATTAGAGATACATAGTTAAAGACAATTGCAGCACTGTGACAATTTTCACTGGACCACAGGTACTTGCACCCAGACAAAACAGAATTTACACCACTAGCTAAGCTAAAGGTGGGAATGATAAATTAAAAAAAAAGATAAAATAACTGCACACCACATCCTATACTTACTTTCCACTTCTAATAAAATGGGATAGTGTTAAATGCTCTGAAAAAATCATAACAAGTCATGTTTTACTCTATTCCTGGACTTGGGTAAACAGCTTTTCTGAGTGCTGCCATCACATCAGGATGAGGCCTGGATGTACATGATTCCTCCACATCCTGCCCAGTTCCCTCTGAAGGAACACAGGCTCTTGGGCAGGGAGGGGGCCTGGGAGAACCCAAGCAGCCTGGAATGAGACTGCAGAGCTCCTACAGAGTGCACCCACCCCAGAGCTCAGGGCTAGAATTGACCCTTAAGCTTAAACACTCGGGTTACATCCGAGGGTGGTGACCACAGACTCTGCTTTATAAACGTTCCTGAAACTTTCTGGTATTACCCTCAACCCAGAAGGCAGGAATGCTCACCTTTGTGCCCTGTATATGTATTTGGAGTTCCCAGTGAGCCTGTACAGCAGCAGGAACACATAAGCACTGCCAGCCACCCCGTGGCATATCCCAGGGCCCTTCTTCAGCAGGCCTTTCTGCCAGGTGAGCTCTCCACAGCGGATACAAGTGTCCAGATATTGAGGCTTCTTGGAAACCAGGTAAGCTTTGGCAAACAGATATGCAATGCCTAGGAAAAGAGCAGTGAGACTACCTTTTGTAATAAGCACACCAAGAGTTTCACAGAACACATAAAAAGCTGCAGTCTTGTGCTCTACACGTCAGCATAGCCTCTAAATGCTCCATGTGGAGGGAGGAGTACCTGCTATGCTAAAAACACACAGTAAGATGTACTTATCCACCCCCTGTGACAACACCACTTTCAAGCTTTTCAAATCATTATTGGATTTCAGGGTTTACTCTAACATTCCCAGACTTCCATTATTTTAAAAGAGCCTTTAAACAGTTTTGCCTTTAAACAGTAAACTCTTATCACTGTCTTCTATTGGCTTCAAATCCCCATTCACCTCATCTTCTTACATTGACAGAAACACAAGGATGGGCAAGACAATTTCTTACACAGGCAACAGACACAAACTTTTACTAAATGAGAAAAAGAAACTCACTTTTCTTTTTTCCCAATGAGGCCTACACTGCTTTATTCTAGTTATACACAGTTATGCATACTAATTTCTGCTAAAAAAAAAAAAGAAAGCTATTTGGCTTATTTAAATATAATTTAAATTTAAATATATTAATCATCATCTTCACCACAGCACTGCACAGCTCTGTTCATGGTGACCTTATGAGAATGCACATGACACATAACCAAGTCAAGTGCCTAAGGAAATGTTTAGCTGACTTGTGGTCTGAATTTAACAAACACTGGAGTAGCTGAAGCGTTCTTGTAAGCTACACCTGTGTTATTACCCAAGAACAGTGATGGGATACAGGTTTTCTGGGGTAGAACAATAACAATTAATGAATTTCTGCATCTCTAAGTGATATTTCTTTACGTCTTTTGGGGTTTTTTTTCACTTTGGTCAAATTTAACCTGAGATTATCTTCTACATGGAATCACCTAATGTGGAAAAGCAATGTGTTCAGCATCTGGCTATGCATAGCATCAATGGGAAAGAACCTGGAGCTCCATGGCACCAGTGCACCAGCTCGTTCTCCCTCTCGATTGTCTCCCCCAGCTCAGGGGGCCAGTTGCTGTTCTGTTCCTGGTCCATCAGGAAATCCACACTCTGCCACACGAGCTCCTGATCTGCTGGCTGCAGGTACTCATAATAGGAGAGCAACATCTGCAGGATTGAGGAAAGCCCATGTGCTGCACCTGGAAAGAAGAGGAACAATTGAATTAGAGGGGGGTTAGGTCCTGTCTGCACCTCATTGCGACTTTCCCTTGGGACAGATCTCCTTGTCAAGAGCATGGCTCCTTCATCTTCTTCATGCATACTGGAAGAGTGCTTGGAATAAAAGATTTCTAGGTGCATGACACCGTATTTTACTACTTCTGTCATTTCTAGTTCCTCTAGCTTTGCAAAAATATGTATGAATTCCTTCTGCTCTCACTCTGACATGACTGAAACTCACTGTATGAACTGAACTGAATACTGTTTCAAGGTGTTACTCTTGACACACTGCTGAATCTGGGCCATATATTTGCATTTGCTGAATGCAAAACTGGGCCATAAATGGGTATTTCACAGTTACTGACTGACAGTATCAGTGAGCTAACACCTAAACTTCAGTGCAGGAACTGTCTGTACCCACCAGGGTCTGTGGAACACACCACTCAGTGCCTGCTCTCTCTGCTCCCCTGCCAGGGAACTGTGAACCAATGTCACACTCTGCAGTGATACTGTGCCTTGAGAAGCCCATGAGGGCCCTGCTCAGCGGCCTTTCACCACTGCTTCAGGTGAGCTCCAGCCAAGCTGCCCGTGAGGGGAGCAGCTGACCAGGTGCCTGAGCCACACTGCTGCGGCCAAAACTGCTCTGCCAGTCCTGGCAGGGCAACAGCAGCTCCCAGGGAACATCCCTGAGAGTGCCCTGAGTAACCTGCCCCACACCACACCCCTCACTGCCTCTGCTGGACAGGCTGAGTTATCTACCAGGGCAGAAAGAAGAGGGACTGAAGCTGCTCCCCTGCTGCAGCGAAGGCACCTCTTGCATTCCCAGTGCTCGGCAGCAGCAGCCCTACCCTCCAGCTCCTCAGTCCCACTTCAGAGTTTTAGGAGGTTGGATGGTCCCAACGGGTTCAGGAGAAATCCCACACTGTAGATTTTATGTGTTTGATTTCTGAAGTGCCTACTAGCTCAGCATCTCCACACAGCACTCTCTCAGGGGTGTTGGTGGTTTTTACTCACCGAGATACTCTGTTCCATAGTAGGAATACATCAGTGGGACTGGTTTCCTCTTCTTCACTGCATACTGTTTTCCTGATTCTAGTATGGCCAGGCAAATTGATTTAATTTGTGCTGCAGTCAGCACCTAAACAGAAACATCAAACAAACATCAAGTCTATTATAATTATTTCATTTTTAAGACATTTTTCAGGACTCTGCTTTTTCTCCTGTGCACAGGATGCAGTACTGTCTTTAATCTTATAAATACGCTGTAATGTACATCATTATTAGGAGTCCCTTACATAACACAGTTGATTTACATAATGTTTCTCAAAACCAGAGTTTCATCCTGTCTCAGGAAGTGAATGTCAAATCTTTAGCTGCACAGATGAGGTGAAAAGAGGCCCTCTAAGAATCTTTCCTTCCCAGAGATGCTTCAGTCTGATGGAAGCTGACAACAAGCAGCAGGCAAGATGCAGAACAGCAGCCTCCAGACTGGGGGAAGAGGCATTAGGAGAAGACAAAGGAAAAGATTAAAGAAGTAAATGTTACAGGCTTTATTGGAACACACTGACCTAGACAGATTTTTCTACAGACGATTAAAAAAAAAAAAAAGGAAGCAGGGAAGAGTTACTAAATTACTGAAAATCACTACTATGTAGGAGGGTTCAGAAACCTCTCAGCAAAAGAATCAGCCTTTCTTAACATAATAAAATGCTAAAAAAAATGAAGTGCAAGACAGACTTCTATGAAGATAGGCTAACTATGCTTGTGGGACTTCAGCATCACAAAGAGGTTAATGCAGTACCTAAAAATGACTAATGCCTTACTCTTAGAGGTGTCAGAAGTAAAATTGACAAATCACGTATTTCACCAGACATGAACATTTCCATGTTAATGATCTAAAGCATTCAGTGAGAAATCAGTTTTACAGGTTTTAAGTACAACTCTAATTACATGCAATTCACTGCAATCACCAGCAAAGTCCTGTGTCAGCCACACCTGGACAATACTGACCAATACCTCGGCCAATTAAATAATTTAACCACAGTACTGTTTTAGCTCTAGGGGAAAGCCCATATGGCAGCAGTACTTTGAAGAAATATATTTCAACTTGTGAAAAGAGAACTGAGAAAGCAAAAAGGAAAAATGACGCAGGAAAAAAAAATGAAAATGCTGTACAAATAGTCTTGACAAGATAAACAACAACTCTAAAATTAACTGGAATATCAGAATAATGTCTTTGAAATGTTTCTGAACACATCTGGGTTTGCTATAATTTTATTATAATAAGATTTGCAATTACTTCTTCAAGTTTAAAAATACTGATAGCTTTAGTATGGAGACAACATCTGTTATAAACTGTATTTTCTCATTTGGACTGTAAAAGATGCCATAGATAATTAATGTCACTTAAAACTTGACTGAAAACTAATGGCTGAAAGATCTTGTGTGTCTCACCTTGCTCCATGATAACAAGGGATGTTATTACAGCTGCTCTAAATGACTCTGGTATTTGTACAACCTGGAGAACAACCTAGTTCTCATCTTGATTGGTGTTCTTTAATGTTACTGCAGTAGAATTAAATAAGCCATTAACATCTGGAGACTTCACTCATTTTCAGTCATTTTTAAATTAATTGTTTTAGCTTCACAGAATTTAAAGAGATGGTTTGAATCTTAAACAAATGAGAGCAAAGACATGGTGAGAAACACTGAATTCTCACCAGAGCTCTCATTTTACTGTCTTGAAATTTGGGACCTACTCCTCTGAATTCCATACCTTGTAAAAGCATTAATGAGGTCATCCTTTAAAAATAAATGTGAAGGATAAGTTCTACTAATTGTAATTCTGAAAGGCAAAGGCATCTGGGTTAGAAAAATCTTAATCAGTTCATTTTCTACATGTAATGATTCCTTCACTTAATATTATCAACTAGCTTTCAATACAAATCATGTTTTGCTAAGCTTATTTTTATGTTCAGCACATTTAATTTTTAAATTGAACTAATGACTGTTTCAGAATGCTGATTGTGTATTTTAAATTGATATGAACTTCTACCCAAATCCAGCCTTCCACAGTGCTGCATAAAGAAGTATCAGCTAGATAAGAATGCACTGTTCACTGTTTTTAACATAAAGTAAGTGTAAAAAGTCAAAACACTTGAGCACTATGAATACCTGAGATTATACATAGCATACCCTTGTGGCTGGCATAATGAAATATGCCAAAAAATGTCACCTCTTTTTCAGAACGCAAAAGCAGCCCATATGTAAAGACAGAAGAGAAATGGTATTTAAAAGCATGGTTGAAATCAACCCACCTGACCCAATTCCACCTGACCAAAGAAAATGGGAAAGAAAATGAGCTGTGTATCTTGAAAACAACCTTATTTCTGGCCTCTCTGACTGACCTGTGGGCTTACACGAGGTAGATGTGTCCTAACTAACAGCTAAACAAATAAATCTTTATGTTGACTACAAAAACCTCTTACCAAGTCACTCAATCCACAGTCATTGTAGGGTTGCTGCCTGTTTCTCAAAACACTTAAATATGACGGATTTGCATTTTGCTCCTTATCCTGGGATATGACTGACTGGAACAAAAACTCTCACCATCACCATTAGTGGCCTGCCAAAGGCTGAATAATCAGCAATCACATTTAAGATCTCCATTGGTTTGACACACTTTACTTTAACCAATTTTGTGTTGTGTTAAAACCTCCTTAGATTTCTGTCACTTTACAAAAATAACCAAACAAACTGTGGTATGGTCCCTCACAGTATCTTTAATAAAACAGCTAAATCTTATGATGAAAACAAAAATCACAAAATACATTAATCATAACCACAGACAGTGCAACTGTGGTCCAATAAACTTCATTTTATTTCAGTGCAGTCGCAATTCCTTGCTCCTGGGAATTACTGAAGTAATGTTTAATTAGGGACAAAAAAAGAAACAGACTGATCATCCTCAAGGCTTTGAAACGATAAATGGTGTATTGATACCACACCCTCTGGAGCCATCAGATGCTTTGATGCAGAATAAAGCCAATATGAGAATATGCTACCTAGGAAAAAATTCATGCTTGAGATAAGATACACATTTAAAGAATATGAGCATAGGTAAAATTTCTCTTTATCATGTCAGTACTTGAATGGAAGACTAATGACATTAGTGCTTTAAAATGTCACCTAACTCCTTTCTGTATTTTTGAAGGCATCACAATCTGTTCTACCATAGAATTACAGAACACTTGGGTTGGAAGGCACCTTAAAGACCATTCAGTTCCAAGTCCCTCACCACAGGTAGGGACACCTTCTATTAGACCAGGCTGCTCAAAGCCCTGTCCAACCTGGCTTTGAACAGCTTCTCCACAACAACCTGTTCCAGTGTCTCACCACTCTCACAGCAAGGAATTTCTTCCTAATATTTACACCAAACTTGCCTTCTTTCAGTTTAAAGCCATTCCCCCTTGCCCTGTCACTGCATGCCTGTGTAAAAAGCCCCTCTCAAGCTTTCAGCTATTTGTCAAACACACACATCATACGTGTTCCTTTCCCAGCTCAAGTAGAGGTGGCCTGCCCACTTTAGTCAAAAGAGGTGATTTTGTCCCTGCTGATGTTAGAAATTATCACTTTAGTCTCCTCACTAGACTGAAGTTTGGAATACATGCATTCCACATTCTCCCTGCACTTTTTGTATCAATTGGCCACTGGAGTTCTTTATTTTCTATTCTACATCATTGTCCAGTGATGCTGAGTGCTGCCAAATAACTGCTCCACTGGTGACAGCTACATTCCAGTATATGGGAACTGTTACTTTAAGCACAACACACGGGCAGCACTATAATACCTTCTCTTTGTACCTCTGTCTGTGTCTAGGAGCCTGACTTGCAGTAAAAAAGCTGTGATTGTTCATGAAGTCTCTCCATTTTTCTGTGGTGCCACTGCAGACAATATGCCTTTTCCCATAAAGGCACTCCACAATTTTGTGAATTATTTAAGGCAGGTCCTTAATTCAGTAAATCCCAGTTAAAAGCCAGCCAGGAAATGCTACGTCTACAGCAATCACAGAACATCATTCTGGTTTTTGTTAGCAATCTCTCACCCCGAGATTGTTTAGTTGGAAGTCAATAATTTCACGACTCCTTTTAATCTACTAAAAGAGATTTTGCAATTATTGGTTCTGACAGTGCTAAGCCCCATGAATGTATTTTGAAAACTGTAGACAGGAATCTTGACCTTGAGGATTAGGCAGAAAGCAGCAGGATGAGCTCTTCTGATTAGAGTAACATTTTCAGCACTTTTTCATTCCTCTGAAGGCTTGTACAAACCCCTTGGCTCATTTTGAAAAACCACTGCTACATCAAACTGCATACTGTATGGAGTGTATTTGATGACTGTAAGCTTTTAATTCTTTTAACAGGTCTGTATTTATTTCCTTAGAGCTCTTTCCTGTGACAGAAGGCATTACTGAAGCCAAGTATCATTATCTTTTGATAGATGCATGAGCATTTTCAGGAGGTAACAGGTACAGTTACATTACTGTGGAAAAAACCTTCTATGCACAGTAAAAAACATTTAATTATGCACCTAACCCATCAAATCTCTCGTTACACTTCTAAAAAAGCCATTTACATGAATTTGATTGTACACTTCTGATGCTGTACAAAGTGTCAAAATAAGCTGAAGAAAATGTGTCAGTCTGCAGAAAAGGTAACAGGAGCTTTGCCATTGCCCTCCTGTGCTGGTAGGCCAGCAGAGGGAGCTTGTGAATAAGTTATAATAACCCAAAATGCTGCAAAAAAGATACACATATTTGTGTTCAGCAGGACAGCAGACACTAGAGTCAGCTTGGTAATTTCATGATACTTAACTGCAGCACATGGTATTGTCTTAGGTTATGGAACCTAAAATGTGTATTCTATTTCATCTGCTGAAAGAAATATTGGGGAAATATTCTTCTTTATCTCTTGTAACTCTGAAAGGACGGGGGTGGGTGCCTTTGCCCAACTGCTAAAACCAGGTCCTCCCTCCAGGGGGATATTTTCTGCTAATGAACCATTAAAACACCCCTAAAAGCACACATCCCCAAACTTACCCTCCCCAAAATAGTACATCCACATTCCATCATCCTATTGTAAGATACTCCACCCAGTAACAGAAGCCAACCATTCCTACCTGGATAAAACTAAGATGTAAGAACAAAAGCTACCTAGCTTCACCCGATTCCTGGAAAAAGACTGGACCCCTTCTCATCATCACTGGACCCTTGTTCTACAAAATCATCTCTACTTCAACAGAACCACATCTGCCATTCCAGGAGGACTCACATCTAAACTGCTTCCAACACCCTGACCAGCAGGGTGTCAGGTTGTAGCTCTGACTCTGTCAGGGTTTTCCAAAATTGTTGTTTGTTTGTTTGCTTGTTTGGTTTGGTGGTTTTGTTTTCTACTACATTTATATTGTTAATATTCTTAGTAAAGAACTGTTATTCCTATTCCAAATCTTTGCCTGAAAGCCCTTAATTGCAAAATTATAATTTGGCGGGGGTAAAGAGTTTATATTCTCCATTCTAAGAAAAACTCCAGCTTTCCCTAGCAGATACCTGTCTTTCCAAACCAAGACAGTTATTTAAACTCATTCCTTCAGCTCGATCTTTTCCTGCCAAAGACAGGGACTGGCATCGCTCAGGAACCTTTCCATGCAAGGTCACAGCTAGGTTTTTGCCTTTCAGATGATGGTAACACCTGAAGCCATGGAAGAGTAGCAGGTACAACAGCAGGGTCTGCCTCCCCTTAGTGTTATTCCAGTTTGATTGATGTACCTCTCCTGTGGCACAGTGGGAAACCCAGCTCCAAGTACACAGGCACAGAAGCTCAGGAGTCTGCTTCCCTTGGGAGCACTGTTGAGTACACCCTTCCTTCAAAGATAAAAAATACATGGTTTTAAATCTCCTGAAATCCTTGGTCAATAAATTAGATAGGTTCCAGAAGTACTGTTCCTAATGCAGTCTGTTTGATGCTGTAATAGCACCATGTATTGTCTGGAGAGTGCACTTCCCCGAATTTCTCATACTAACACAACTATGTGACAATGTGGTCACACTCAGAACAATTATCAATATGATTCTGCCAGTTCACTGGAAAATGATACCTGACTGCAATTTTGAGTAAGTCAGACTTCCCTACAGATTCCCATTGGCATTGCCTGTTTTTAACATGTAAATTTGGGGGTTTGGAGGCTTGCTCTTTGCCTTAGCACCACAGAAAGAGCAAAGCCATTCCTGTCTTGTTTTGTGGGTCACTAATCATGACTCCAATCAAAAACTGAAGGCTGCCTTTACTTCTGATGAATCAGATTACTGGAAAGTAAGACAATACAGAAGTTTTGTCAAACATTAACAGAGTACAGAGCTTCCACAGGTCCTACTTGCCACAAAACTTCCACACAGTCCTACCTGTGTAGCACTAAACCCATCAAATTCTGCTGTTAAACCTGTCCTTCAGAAGTGTTCCATGAAGTGCTGCAGAAAAGGATGGAGCACAACTGTCACTGTACAGGTGGCTGGCTCAGGGCATCTGGTGTTGCTAAACAGTTGCTCAAATGCAATGAGCATCTCAAATCCTTATGTCTCCACTTAAAAATTGAGTGTTTCAAAGAAAAAAACAATTGGTCCTTTGTGGTGGGCGGCAACATCTGGGGTCTTCGTGTGCACTGTCCACACACACTTCTCTCCTTATGATTGTCACTGGTGGGCATTTTGATTTGTCCTAAGGTAAGAACACCAGGTAGGAATTGGAGGAGTGCCCAGTTGGCCCAATATCCAGCAGCATTTTACACCCTTTTGCAGGCTGGTATGTACCAAAGACAGTAGCAATAATCACAGCATCCCCCATCCCTGGAATGCATTCAGCTCCCTGGCAGGAGGGCATAGCCAGGTGGGCATTGGCCTCTTCTCCCAGGTAACCAGTGACACGACAAGAGGACAGTGTCTGAAGCTGTGCCAGAGGAGGTTTAGCTTGGACATCAGGAAGAATTTCTTCACAGAAAGGATGATTAGACATTGGAATGACTGCTCAGGGAGTCACTGTCCCTGGAGGTGTTTAAGGGAAGACTGGATCACACACTACAGTGCCATGGTCTGGCTGACATGGTGGTGTTCAGTCACAGGTTGGATTCGATGGTCCCAGAGGTCTTCTCCAACCTAACTGTTTCTGGGATTCTGGGATTCTGCAAGCAATCACACAGTTCCCCATGCAGGGTGTTCTTTTCTTAAAACATTTCTCAGCTGTTCTCACCTTAGGACAAATCACAATGCCCAGCAGAGACAATGGGAAGGGAGAGGGTGTGTGTGGAGGAGGAGGAAGCACAAGAAGACCTGAGTATCTTTTGTTGCTGCTGTACCTTTCTTCAAGCTCCCTCTATCCTGGGTCAGTGAAGAAAGAGGGAAACATGAGTTTCTCCTAGTTACACTCAGGCTCCCAACACCTCTTACTCTGCTGCAACCACCTGGCTGGATACACCTACCCAGTGTAATACAGTGGCTCCCCCCAGGTCTTGGGAAGGAAAAAACAGGTCTCCATCAGCATCATAATTTGAAGAAAGTAGAGAAGCACCACTCCCCTGCTCTCTGCTGCAGAAGAAATGAAGCAAGGAGGATGCCAAGGAACAGATCCCTGATCAGAACAGTTCAGATAATCACCATGACTGAAGAGGCATCACTCTGCCCACTGAGAGCTGAGGTCCTGCTCAGCAGCAAAGCCAGCAGGGCATTTCTCAGGAGGACAAGTCCAATTACAGGACATGTGAGGTATCCCGGGATGCACTCCTGTGTTGAGGCTTTTGAAGAGCAGCTGTCTGCACCCCAGCTGCATGTTCTCTGCTGCCTAGTCGAGGGTTAGAGTTACCACAGAGCACAGAGAGCCAACAATTTAATTTCAAGCATCTCTCCCTAGAATTGCACCCAAATTCAAGAGCGTGAATTGAAAAGCGTGTTTAAAAACATTAAAAAGATTTGCAAATTAAGTGAGAAACAAACCCAGCACTGCTTGGAGAGGCTTTTTCTTACATTACAGAATTCTACCCCAACGTTTTTCAACAGACATGTAAAATTATTTTTTTCCTTTTTCATTGTTATTATTGACTAGCCACATAACACATGGCTGAGCAATTACAGGGACACAGACGCTGGGAACTGGCAAAAATGGATGTATCAGAGATCACCTTTCTGCAATCCAGATCCTTGTTTGGAGCTCCTGTGTATCAACCACTCCTTCACCAGACACAGCAGTCTATGAGAGCTGCAAATAAGCAGATTACTGCTGCATGGATACTGCTTTCCTTCCCATTCTCCCCTCACAGGTAGGAAGAAGATTATTCATGTATAAACTTTATCAGTGGGAAATCCTTTGACTCTGTTTAGTCTCAGTCAGAAAGTAAATCAGTGCATGAGCTCTGTAATTAGCTCATGCCAAAAACACAGCACAGAGTTGTCAGTTCCTGATGGGAGATTTATCCTTCTGCACTCCAGATAGGTGTCCCTGACAGTGCTGCATTATGATGACAAACACCTTCCAAGCTGGGCCCCTTGCACTCTTGTTGGGGTAACAGGCAGCCCAGTGTGCTGGAGCTGTGCTGCCCCAGGATCCCATCCCATTTATAACACTACCAAGCAAGGAACATCTGCTCTGCCTGTGTACATTGGATCAGCTTACTGCCCCTTAACAGCGGGTCTGCTGGTTCTCTGGAAGTGATTCCACACCTTCATCTGTTCCACAGACATTTCTTGTGGTAGCAAAGCTGTCCTGGTGCTTGGACTGGTTCATGAGTGCAATCTATGCAGAGGCATAACAAGTACTATGCATTCTTCCAGCTCCAGAGCAGCAGGAAACAGGATTCACGACACAGCCCTTGCAAGAGACAAAATCTTTGTAACCAGGAATGAGAGACCCTTCCCAAAAACTGCATTAACCCATGGCTTTAGTCTGAATTTAAAAATGATCCAAGTCCAGTTCATTTGGGCACCACTATTTGCTACTAGGATCTTAGGCAGTTTGCTTCTCGGAAAAAGGAATTTATTAGTGTTTGTACACATCTGTAGGTCAGCACTAGGCGGGAAGAACTCAATTTTGAGCCAGTCAGTAAAAGCTAACATTGGTCAAAGGGAAACTGACCTAGGCTTAGAGTTCTACAAATTAAAATGACATCTAGAGACCAAAGAAAGTTGATGAGCCATATTTGAAGATGACTTGAAGGTCTCCAGAAAGAATTGGACACTTCTGTTTCTTCATTCTTTTACTTCACTGGTAAGAGATACAAGATCTCAAAAAACCCCCAAATACAACTAAGAGATTATACTTAAAAGCAACTATATAATAGAGAAGGTAACTATGTAATACAACAAATTAAAAGTACAGGATGAGGTCAGAGAAAGACTGATTGCTAGTTCCTTGAGAATATCTCTAAGGATGCTCATCATTCAATTCATCTTAAGTAACACCATATCTTAATCACTCCCAGTAATGGAAAAGAGCCTTTCCAGCCTCATGCAGCACTTTATTTTTCAAATTGGCAAAGTCACTTCAACTATTAGATCATTCTCATGGCTTTTAATATCAAAGTCCTCATTGACCTGAATGGCTCCTGACTGAGGAGACTGCTACTCCTGGCAAGTATCATGTCAGAAACGCTGGAAATTTTACAAGTTTGTCTTGCTAGTAACACCATAGAGCTGGCTCATGGTTTGTTGGGACTGATAATTCTGTCCAAGTTAGCCCTTAAAGACTGAGACTTCAGGAACACGAATTACTTGACAGGGTAAAAGGCTGACCTCACCTGCAGAAGCTGAGTAGAGACAAGTAACAGATGCAGCTGAGCAAACATCCAACTCTTCAAACATTGATCCTACTCTCATTTCAGTCAGTTTGGAGGGAACTAGCACATGCACTGCCATTCACTGCTCTAAACCAATGTGGAGTGCATGACTTAGAGACAATAAAAATACTTGGGTTTCTTTAATCGCTTTTTTCCAAGGCTGTGCATACTTTATGCCTATTGAAAAAAACCCGTGCATTTATAAGCAGTAGTTCTCCCTCAGACTCTCAAAGAACTGTCAAAAAATATTCTCAAGAAGACTGTCTCCTGTCATGAGCCAGGCAACACAACATCTTCTGCATCTAAATGAAAGAGACTAAAAATTTCAGTTGAGTTATGAGGCACCTGTCCCCTGAAGCCAGAATTCCAAATAATAGTTTGTATTTTCTGTGGAGGCAGAGCTTTGCACTTGTGCTGTAGATCTTCACTACATTGTTTGAAGAATTAAAATAAAATTAAGATGTTTGAAAAACTAAAATAAAGGATTGCAGTTTATATAAACACCAGCAAATTGTATTGGATCAAATTATCGCTCATCTTGCTTGAAAGTCAGTTTAACAGGAATTACTTGCCTTTCAAACTAATATCCTAGGTCATGGTTCACAGATGCAGCTGAGACTGTCAGACATTTACAGTTTTCCATGGGGAATTCTTTTTTTTTCTGTCAGGACTACAGGATTTGGCCTGGACTACATCTGTCAAAAACATTTTACCACTTTTCAACTAATCAAATATTACAATGTAAGCAGTGCTACATCCATTTAATTTTACATATGAAGTGTGTTGCTGGGTGTCATAACTTATTTCTTTCTTCTTTTTTTGGCTTCCTCGGTGTTTTATTGAGCATTGTTTACAGGGCTGCAACTCACAAAATAAGCCAGGGACATTTGAAACATTTGAAACTCAGGGACATTTGAAACTCAGAAAACAGGCACTTCATTCTACACATTATTAGGCAGCCTTATATTTTTATGTTAAAAATACTGCATTCCTTATCTGTCATCATCATCCAGTCCTTTTATCTTCCTCATGCAAGAACTCCCAGTCTACTTCCAGTGCCTGCAGGCCTGTTTCGTGAGTGTTCAGACCTCCTCCTGTACAAGTGAACATGCCTCATTCACAGGCTTACCAAACTAAAGAAGAAAACAGATACCTCTCCTCACAGCCTCGTGGCAGAAGTGTTGGAACCAAAAAAATTGATGGAGAGGAGGAGGAGAGGCTGCAGAAAGTAGCATTTGGAAAACTATCCATAAAAGACTGTACAGCTTGTTACTGTTAAAACTTGCAGAAATTAACTACGACTCATTCCTTCCTTTTAAGGTTCAGAAAGAGAACACAGCTGCTGCCAGCATCAGAGGCTCCCAACTACAACGCCTTCAATGCAATGGGATTTTTTTTCCACATTTAAAATGAAGAAAAGCTTGGGCTTCCATCATAACATGCTACCTAGAGATGCACGTGTAGTGCTGTATAATGTGGCTGTATAATCCAGGTACAGCTCAGCACCTCAGAGGAGCCCCTGACCGCCCCGAAATGTCACACTCAGGGAAGAGAAGGACCTAAGCTACCTCAGTGGAGCCCCTGACCTCCCCGATATCTCACACTCATGGAGAAGGACCTAAACTACGTGTGACTATTTGCTGAGTGCTGTGAGCTGCTCTGCTATCTGTGCTCAGTGTATTGCAGGAAAGCAAACAGAAGGTGCTAGGATGCAGGAGAGTAAGACTGAAATGATTATTTAACAGGCACTTTAGCAGTGATTGTCCTGTTCTTTCTTCGGATAATTCTCTGGGTCTGTTCTCCCATTATCGAAATAAGCAAAACAAACAAAACAAGAAGTCAAGCAGAAACAAGTACTTTAGAGGTAATTAAGAAATTCTTCTAAGCGAAGCTAACATCTGTTTTCTGGACAGGAGATAATGTGTTAAAGGAGATAACGTGTTAAAGAACACAAAAAATTGTTTTATCTTGCAATGTATGAACAAAATGATAGTTTATGAAAATCTGCAAGTTTAAAGGCAAAGTATCTGTCAGCTCTTCCAAGACTCAAGTAAGCTAGGGAAATTATTTCTGCAAAATTTACCTGAGTCCACTCACACTGTGCAATTTTAACAAACCAACTGAACTTTTCTATAATTGAGAATTTTTAGAAAGATCTTTGTCTTAGCTGCTGGAAGTGCTCCACCACTCCAACTGAATTAAATTTGAATTCTTCAGAGCCCACGTTGTGTAAATAAGTAATTTATCACCTTTCAACTCACCCAATATTACAATGTAAGAACATTTATTCCTGACTGTGAGAGACTGCAATGTAAATGGTTAATGACTTAATTTCCCATTTGTGCTTTGCTGGGGCTGGGCTTGCACCCCCTGAGGAGCAGGGAGTGAGTTTTTGGGTGTGTGTGGTGAAGCCTCTGGTCTCAATAAGACTGAGGGTGTGAGCACTCACCACCCAAGGCAGGCTCTGAGCCAGGTAAGAGGCAGATCCTGCAAGGTGGGATGGTGCTTTTGATCATGCCAGTTGTCCTCCCTCAGTCGCAAAACTCCCTCTGCTACCCCAGGGAAAAGTCCTGAGGGTGTTCATCCCCTCCAATGGGGCATAAATTCTAAACTGGGTTGATGTGAGAGGCAAGAAGGGGTCATAATCCATCAAAGACCCCCAGAGCACCCCCAGACTCATTTCTGAGGCTTTCCACCAAAGGATTGAAAGCTCCCCCACCAGGGATGGTACCTGGGCATTCTCACCAAGCCTGAGCATACATTAACCCACTGAACTCTGTGTTTTGGGGGCTTCCCCCACCCCTGATGTATCAAAACTGTGACCATCACTTCAACCAATGGACATCGAAATTGCAAGAATCAAGTCTCATTGCAGAATCAATTGGTGGGATATCTTTCTACTCTTATGCTTTCTTTCTCTTCCCTCATACATTTACTTGTTATTTTTATGCTTTTATATTGCTGTATTACTATAGATAATAATGACCAAAATTATTATTTTATGGCCACACACCTGCTCTCCCTTGCAACCAAACTGTTCCAAAATAAACCCTATGTAGATATATTTACAAACACCAATCATTCAGTGTTTCATTCTAATCTGCCCCAAGGGATCTATTAACAAGAAGCTGAGTTACTCTTGCCTTCAGGGATGGGTCACAACACTGCCAGATGTTGCAAACCAAGTCACAGAATCAACTCCCAGAACTTAGCCCATGGATTCTGGAAGAAAAATAAATCCTTTTGTTTCAGAGCCTAAAGCCAGTCCTTAATAAAAGCAGATTAGGCACGTTACAGACAACACGTTTCAGAATCACTTTCCACAGACGTTTGTGTAGCTGAGTTATCTAGCACTGGTACAAGACATTAAACCAGATGGAGCACTGGAAACAAATCTTGAAGGAGAAAGATTTGTTTATACACTATAGTGCTCCTCACTGCAATCAAGTGGAAGCATCCAACTGTCCATGCTGTGCGTGTGTGAAACAGTTTGAAAACTGTGATTTAAACCTGTTGTGCAGTTACTGTGCCTCTGCTGTGCTGCAACATTTTCTTCCCATGCTGTCACTTCAGGTGACAGAGTTTGGGGGCACTTCCCTCCAGGCTGTGCTCTGAAGAATGTTCCAGTGTTAAACTGGAGTAATTTCAATCAGAGGTGCAGTAAGATGCTCCAGCCATCAGCACACTCTGCTTAGAGGCATCAGCTGAAATCACTGCACTGTGTCAGAAAAAGAAGGGAGGTGGATTTGAATTACCAGGTCTGTGATGAAATCTCAAGGTTATTGCATATAAAAAGGAAGACCCCCTACTTGTTCTGTGATTTGCTCAGAGCCCATTTGGTCTTAAAACCTGTAAGGGTGACAAGAGGTGAACACATTCTGCCCTTGCTACTGGGAAAAGACGTGATGCCAAATTTGCTTTTACTCCACAGCAGGTCAGACCCTTGGGGCTCTGTGAGAAGAGCACTTCCAGCAAACTGGGAGAGATGGGTTAGGTGGGATGTGCTCCCCAGCTGCAGCCTTACAGCCTCCTTTGGAGGATGTAGAGATGAGTTATGGCAAGGTGAGATGAGTGCAAACTGCCACTAGCTGTGGGAAGACTGGAAGGAGTTGCATAAATACCATGGAGAGAAGACAGCACTATAAATCTGTACCACAGCTCCACAGAAGGGGAGTGATGTAGCTGCTTGCTTATGAATTTTGGCATGGCTTATGTGGCCCTCAACACAGCACTCTCAGGACTTGCATCTATCAAAAGATGCCCAAAAAGATTTCCAAGGCATAAATCAGGTGTCTTGGACATTTAAGTGTATCCAACCTTATTCCAGCCTGGGAAAATTTTGACTACAAAACTTTTGATGTCTTCACATCCCAGGTGAGTTTTAGGCAATGGAAAGGTCCGAGGAATCACAGAGAGTGAACACATAGTATCTCTGTTGGATGGTACAGCTGTGCAGGGAGTCCAAAATGGCATTGACTTTGTGGATGCTATGTTGTGATAACGAGAACTGATTATGGCTTTTCATTGATATTAACTGCTCATTCTCATGGAGAATAATTGCAAAGGAATGTAAGGAGAATTTACATTAAAGCGTTGAACTCTGATGTACTCAGGCCCTGTCATGTCCAGCTTACTTGAATCTCAGTTTCTTCCTAGCATACAGGATAAATATTACAGATATTTCTTTGCAGATACATGTGCTTACACTAAAAAATAAAAATAAACCTTGTTTTAGCTCATTTTTTAATCTCTTGAGCTGTTTTCATATTCTCCCTCTGCCTGTGCATAAAGTCTGGCAATTGCTTCAGTTTAAATGCCAAAGTAATTCTTATCCAGATATCTGGCTCCTCTGGATCATTAATGAAGATAATAAATAAGGCTGGTTGCTACATCAGTCCATTATTAGTACTTATGACTAGCTTTGCTTGTGGTCTTTCAGCCAATTCCAAATCCACAATGTCCCCATCCAAGCCAGCATGAATTAAGTTTTCAAAGAAGATTATCTTTGACACTGCATCAAAAGATCCATTCAAATGTAAACAAGGTATTGGCAACTTTCATCAGCCACTAATTTTATGATTCTGTTGTTTACAACAAGTGATCTCGCTTGTCTCAAAATACTTCTTTATTCTATGTCAGGCTGCTTTATATGCACAGTTCTATGCAGAGTTTTTTTTTTTTTTTTTATGAGGCATGTGGTATCTGGAAGTATGTCTAAGTATTTGCTGCTGAGGAACAATGTGGCTGAAATGAGTTAAATGAGGTAAACGACACAACAGCATCATCCACAGGCTAACCAAAGCATAAACCAGTCACTTTAAAGTAGCACCAGCACTGCCTTCAAGCAGGAGGAATTCTAGAGAACTCCATGCTGGCACCATGCCACTTTTACTCTGCGTGATGATCTGCAATTTGTGCCATGCCAATAAGCCACGGAATAGAAATATCAACTTCATCTACAGGAAGAATGCTGACAACACAATGCAGGAAAACCAGATGAAGGTGATCAAGTCCTCTGAGTCATCTGAATTTTACTCTACCCTCAGACTGTGGTAGCAGCCTGATGTAGTAAAAATCCTGATGTTCTATATGTGGCTCCAGATACTCCAGGGCACATCGACAAGATGGCTCTGAAGCAAGAGACAGTAACAAAAGAGTTTCCAGTGGCATGCAGTGCCATTAGCATTGCCTGGAAATATGCCCACAACTCCAAGTCATATTTCAAATACAGACAATCACTTACAATTCAACACTGCCACATTTCAAGGGCAGAGTAAGAGTCATGGGATTTATCTGAGGAAGTGTGGAAGACTATGCTCTTTAAAACGTAGCTTACTTGGTAAGTAATGGGATTACTATCTGTCCTTTTCTCCTAGTTGAAAGACTGTCATTTGGTACTATAATAGAATTAGGAAAATTTTATCAATCTTCCCTTTGTGCTACTTTTTCTCAGTTCTCAGTAAACCAAGCAGACTTTGGGAGAGAGACTGCTGTGTCAGAAGGAACAGTTCAGATTACTCTAAGAGTTCAAACCTCACACAGCAAGGAGGAAGAATAAGAGCTATGAGACAAATCACACCACTGCCAACAGTAATAAAGATATTTTCACAGCACTTGGCCATTAGCTTGCATGTAATTAACTAACAGAAATTACTATTACCTCATGTTACAGATGACACACGGTGCCCTGGGAGCACTCAGTGCCTGCCACCTTCTCTTGTGGTGGATTTGTCATTTTACATGATTGTTCTCTGCATCCCCACAGGAGGAACTGAGCAAAGTGAGACAAGAGGGCCCCACGCAGCTATTCCTGGACCTACAGATCACGAAGTGTTTTCTCCAAGGCAAGCTTGTTAAGTCAAAATACATGTATTTAAAACTCTTCACCAGATGCCTTTTATACCCTATTTTGTGTGCTTAATATTCTGATGCCCTTGGAATAAACCAGCTTCATTTCAAAGGCCCAGAAGGACACTGAAGTTGTCTGATGTCTGTCATGCAGAATCTGAAAGGGATTCCATAAAAATAACAACAGAAAAGAACCTCCCTCACAGCCCCCGTGCTTGTGGGGTGTCCTGGCCATCTGCAGAAACTGGGAAGAATGTTTTATCATCCCCTGGCCTGTAATTCAGCTTTCAGATGAAGGTTTTGTCTTTTTTCCCTGATGCATCCTTGGCTGCTCACACATCACACACGACAGGGAACTCTGCTCCCCCACTGGCAAACAGCAGCCTGAGGTGTTTGATTAACACAGTCAGGAGATAATGTTCCTGCAGTGCAGGGGCACAGGCACTTTTAGGGTATTTCTTGTCTTCTCTCCATGATGGGGCATGGTCTACCTCCTACAATCTCATCCAGGCATTTTCACGAACAGACACACAGAGCTGCAGGGCTGTGAGGCCCTTGAGAAGCCTTTGAGCTGCAGCATCCACTAAACCAGAGGAAAAAAGAAATCTTTATACCAGAACTTTTCAGATCCACAACCTTCCCAATTACCTGCCAGAACCAGGAACGATTTTTGTCAAACCTTAATATTTAGCCACTAAGAGAAGATTCTGCCCTTCCTTGATACAGCAAAGACTGACAAGAGGCCCATGGTGCTGAGTGGGTCCTTTTGACCCTTCTGGATTTCCCTGCTTGCAACTGCAAGAGAAAAAAAAATTGCAATCCTTCACCCATTCAAGGTACTAGAGGAAGTCAGAAGAGGTAGAATGGCATTGTGAGCCTGTTTTTTGGGAAAAAAGGCAAATGGAGCAGGAATGACTGTGTGTTTTCTATGTACTAACTCAGAGATTGCTCAGCCTGGAGAAGATCTCTGTGGAGATTTCATCGATGTGTATGAACACCTGACAGGGGAGAGCAGAGGAGACAGAGCCAGCATCTTCCTAGCAGTGCCCACTGACAGAAAATTCTACTTAAATATAAAAATAAAGCCTTTTTACTGCAAGGATAGCCAAGCACAGGAACAGGTTGCCTAGGAAAGCCAAAAACCAGAGATATTCAATATCAAGTTGGCACATCTGCTCTTGTGGACCCTGCTCTTAGCAGGGGGCTGGACCAGAACCTCTTCAGAGGTGCCCTCCAGCTGTGGCCAAGCTTTGACTCTACAACTGAGCCAATTCCAAATTTGAGTATGCTAATCCACTGCTCAGATAGATAGTGTGGATTTTAATCATTTAGGGACTCTTAGATCCAAGCCAAGTTTGACTCAGCTTACCTGTGTGTTGTTTTTTTTTTAATATTTGTTTTACCAAAATAAGCTAGCAGTCCCATAGTGCTTAGAGAATAAATCAAAGTAGGACAAGTGCACTCACACTACATCTCTGTCTACATTTTGTCTTCTGGATGTGCAGCAGTAAAATGAGCATTATTTCCAGGCATTTTTGATGGCATAATAAAAAACATGTATGGATGAAAATAGCAGCCTGACATAAGGAAGCTCATGACTGATTCAGCTCTGCAAGACCAAAACCAAACAAATCAATATTTATTTAAAGAGCCTGAACGAGTTTCTTTTTCTGTTCTACTGCTAAGAATTCTCCCTGAGCTCATATTTGACCAACTGAGCTCTGAACAAATTTAAACAGCTCCATGTGGAACGTGTATCTTGCAGTCCATTGTTATTATAAGTGGAATTCTGACTACTTAATCATTGACTTAGTCTTAGAAAACTAAATCAAGTACAGCATTAGCCAGTTCACAGATGCCAAAAAGCAGAGACAACACTGAGCTTTATCTTTATATTAGCAACTGAAGTAAATCACAAGAACAGACTAAATTTAACCTCCAGACACTTCAGATTTCACTTACTCCTTGATTTCTAATGCGGACAAAATAATTGACTTAATACAGCCCTCTCAAATATATTGTTCCAAGTGTACTTCCACAAGAGAACTCTTATCACTTCACAGATGTCCCCTGGATATGTAATGGCACACCTGAAGTTACAAAGCAGAACAACGTATTCCCAATTTTATTCAGGGAACAAAGGAAAAGAGATTCTCTAGTTGGCATTAATGACACAAAGCTCCTTCAGCTGAAGAAGTTTCTCATCTTGCATATCACAGCACAGTGTTCAATGACTCCCTGTCTCCACATGACCCCTACCCACTTCACTTGTTCAGACACTTTTCCTAAAGAATACCTGTCCGTGGGCTGCAGCCCATTAAAAGGCTGCTGGATAATAGCAGGTCATGGAGGTGAGTCAGTGCTATGCTGGTGTGAGATGCAAACACCTCACTCAGCTGTGAATATGGAAAAAAAAGACCTGGAAGAAACAGAGTTATCTCTTTGCTAAACTAGAAAGGTCTTTGGCAGAACCATGTGTCCAACTTCTGGCACTCTTCAGGAAAGGTTGGAGGGAGACTGGCAGAGTGCAATAAGAATGACCAGAGACATAGCAAACATGACACACATGAGAAGATTGGAAGGATTAGGATTGTTTAGAGAAGAAAAAAAAATAAGGGTAAAAACTGTAACAGTCTTGAAATTATAATATAAAGAGCTTCTGCAGAGAGGAAAAAAGTTTCTTGCTATTTCTCAGTGGAGAGGACAAGGAAAATCAGGCTTAAACTACAGCAAGATCCAGACCAGTCATTAGGCTGGACTTTCTAACAGCAGTGTGTCAGACATCCAGGGCAGACTGTGGATCCCTCATCACTGACTGGGGTACGAACAGCAAGGCAGGGAGGGGCTGCCAGGAATGACAGCACAGGTACACCTTCCTGTGGGCTAGATGGCAGCCTAAATTACCTCTCAAGGTCCCTGTCAGCTCTCTGATTGTGGCAGGGATATTATTTGGTTGTCAGGACTACGCAGACAAACTGCAGAATGCCACCAGTATGGAATAAGCAGTAATTACCATCTTCCAATCCTGCACTGACCCACCAGCACAGAGCTCCTTCGTCCTGCACTGCTTCTAGACCCAGGCCCACACACTTTTAAGAGCAGCCTTCATTTCCTTCATGTTGAAATCCAAATATGACCAGCACATTCCCAATCTATATTCCTCAACCATATTAATATTGTACCAATGAGGGATTGGAAGCAGCCTGTGAAGAAAAAGATTAGCCACACAAAATAGTAAATGCCTTGGACAGATAGAAGATGTATTTATCTGCCACATTTTTTTTCCTCCCAGATTATTCAATGCTATCAGACATCCATTCCATATCACTCATGATCCACTGTTCAACAAAAGATACCAAGCCATTATAATGAAGAATTCAGGAATGCTCATCTACTGCAAAAATAGATTTATGATTCTTCTCTCAGACATCAAAATATACTGAACTGAGAAACACCAAATGACTCAGCCACAGCTTGGACAGCTATTAAAATACTTTTTGATCATGTTTGCCTAAAATGAAACAGCTATTTTAATTATTTTGCCTTGGTACTCCAGCTCGCTAAGTATCAATTGAAAATAAGCCTACAACATGGACAAGAAATAACTGGTTTTGACAGGATATTGTCCCTGAGCTCTGCTGTAATGGAGTGGACAGAAGGTTACACAACATCACTCAGTGATGTTAATCTCATGCTTGTCGATGGCCAAAGAACTCCCTGCCATGACAGACACAAAGACATATTTTGACAGATCATCTTATCAAAAATAGTGACCTGATTGCATATATTGAACTCTGTTTTGTTTTTTTTTTACAGGGGTAGAACAGAGAAGGTGGGTGACAGCAGGACCACGGGACTTCCCTGACCCTCCCAACAGAGCTCCAGTACTGCTCAGAGGCAAGGCTGAGAACCTGCTCTGCAACCTTCACACAGCCTGCCAGTGGGGCTGTAGGTTGATTTCGAGACTGTCCAGCTGAATTAACAGAGAAAAGTGGGATCTACTGATTTAATGTAGGCAAGACAAAAGAAGAGGATAATTTTTACATCTGCACCCTGCCAGTTGTGGCGCATAGCTGTGCTACATCTTTATGTAAAAATCTAGTGTTCTAACAATGTGTATTAAATGGCTACAGAGGAACTTACAGTTTACTTTTATCCCTCCATTTCAGTGCTGTAAAGTGCTGAAGGTGTTATAGTTTCACAGAGTAATTGTTGTTAGCCTAGTGCTCTTTTCTTCCTCCCTGGAGCAGCTCGGTCCTTCATATTCCTGCTTCTTTAGCCTGGTACCAAAGGAAAGTTTACTAACAGCATTACTGTTTAGGTTATACATTGATTCATAGTATTGCATGCACATAACAGGAAAATGTCAGTGTCAGAAGTACAGCAATGTACATGAAAATGCCTGCATTTGCCTCCAGACATCAGTAGTTGTCTCAGTTGTTCCTTAAAGAAAATATGGAATATAACACATAAGGCTGTGCTCTGATTTGTAAGCACTGAATGTGTTGACAGCTATTTTTGTAAATGTATGACTGTATGCAAAGAGAATATGGGGACAGAAGAGTGACAAACAAAAACCAAGCAGACAAAAATAGTAATTTTCCTCAACAAAATGTAGCTTACTCCTCCTCTGCCTGTCCTCTTCTCCCTGTGTTTACTGTTGAACTTTTACCTTCTTCTAAATTGAGTACATTGGCCATCAAATCTCCACCAGATAGAAATCAGATCTGTCAAAAGAACCTGATTTTAGTTTTAAATCTCCCCTGCTCTGGGGACGATGTTATTTCTTGCCTTTTTCCCTTCATCCTTGAGCTCTGCTACTGCTTGCACCTTCCCATTTTCTGTTTTTGCCAGCAACTAATTCTTTCGCTTTTTAAGTAATTTTTAAATTGTCTCTTTCTTTGCCTCTCTCTTCAGCCTCTGCCAAATGTCTTTTTTCCCCATGCCTGCCTGTCTCTGCCTCCACACACTCCACCACATAAGCATGTTTGATATGCACCTTCCTCCTTTCTGCTGTGTCATCCAGTGCTACCTGTGAGTTAACACAGTTAAATGTGACTTTTGGTCCTGTGTAAGAACCAGGCCAAAAAGATCATCAGGGGAAAACATCAATGTCAAATATTGCTACCTGTAGAAACACAGTATTGTAATAAAGTTCTTTGGTGTACACATAAAACACAATACATGAAAATCTGAAAACTGAAGGCAATAGATTTAAGGAACCTGTGGCACCAAAGTGACTCCAAGTAACTACTGCTGTGAAAAACAGCAGCTCCCACCCCAGCCCTGCACCTCTCTGCCAGAGAGATCCCCTGCTCCTCTGCTTCAAACACTGATGGCTCCAGACACTTCCAGAAATTCAGTCACCAGACACACTCCACAGGCCCAAGTAACTGCCCAGCACCTTTCCACAGGCATGCCCTCATTTCAGATCCTGTGCTTTGTTCTGCAGCTCTCACCTCCCAGCCAGAGGCAGCACTGCAGAGGGCAGGGACACTGCCTTGAACACCAACAAACTCCAAAGGGTGACCTCAAAGCTCTCCAAGGGGATAATAAGGAAGGTGACTGAACTGACAAAGTTTAAGAGTTAAATGCTGGCATATGAAATTTAAAGCAGTCAGGAGAGGGATAGGGAAGCAGAGATCTATTCTGGATAAAAGAGGTGCCTCTGCATAAATACATTTCCTTTTTTTGTTAAAATCCCTTATTATAACATCAGTATTACTGCTTGGGCTGCTTTTTCAGCAGAAAGACGCTGCTGCATAGGCAAATGTTCTTCCAACAGCACAAAGAGGTACAGAGATACAGCAGTGCTTTTGTACAGAACTGTCTTTTTAATACCACTCTTCAGCCCTAAGTGGTTGAAATCCGTATTTCTGCAGCAGAATACATAACTTATGTCACTAAACTTGTGTCAATCAAACCTCCAATTCCAGCAGGATCCAGTCTGTATTACAGTGCTTTTTTGCAGACTGGTAAATAGTGCACTTGAAATTCACCATTTTCAACCTCCAGTTTTCTACTTTGACTCTACAGCTGAATATTCAGGGTCCACTGCGTTGAACTGAATCCAGCCATTATCAAGATGTCCCCATGTCCCAGTCTGAAGGCTGTTAAAATAAAAAGGATTCACATTGTCTTGCTGAAGAGAAACAGGAAAATACTGAAATGTATACCCAAATTATTTCAGATTCCTTTAAAAAAAATCCAGATGCAAATAATTCCCTTTGTTTTACTGTTTACTTAAAAAAAACCCTTTAGAGGTTTTCAACTCCTGGTTTAAATTCATCAATTTAAGCAAATTAATGCAAAATTTTTCCCCTGTGTGTAATTTTGGAAACCGTGGCTAGGAGACTGTACATTTAAAAGAGGCAGGCTAGAATTGAAAGATTTTATCTTTACTGTTAACTCATTTTAATCCCCTGGAAAAAAAAAAAAAAAAAAAAAGACATCCTGGCTGTGTAGTGGCCTGTGTGAAATGAAATAATGAAATCAGCACAGTCCCAGCTAGCACCGCCATATCTGACATTTAAAACACCACAAAATGTTTCACAAAAACTGGCAAATTCTTCCACAGAGAGAAAGGACTGGAATGGCCAGAGTGGAGGAATGAAATCTCACCTCAAAGGCCAACCCTCCCCTTTCAGGAGCAGGTGAGATTAAAAGCCTGACATGGGGATTCTTCACTACAGCACTTGGAGGAGCATCAGTTTTGTGGGTATTTTGCAGCTCTCCCTTCAAAGAGCTTTAATTTGTATGTCTTTCAGAAACACGATGTTCAGCATTAATACATCTACATTCCACGTTGAAGAGTTGCAAATGAACATGTTCTAGGCAGGACTCGGGAAGATTCTTTCTCTCACACTTTCCAATTTTTTCCTAAGAGACTGGAAAAAAACAAGAAAGTAGAGCAAAGCAGCCTACAATAGTCTTTAAACACTCGCTGACTATCTGGAGGGAAGGCTCCGAGGAACCAATAACATCATCCAGAATTGTCTGAGGAGCTGAAAGAAAACAGTTTTCATTCATTTGTATCTTCTCTCCCCAAATATTACAAAATACACACTGGTTGGACCTGTCAGGTTCCACACTGCACATCATCCGTTCCACCGCCTTTTAAAATAACTCCTGACACTTCCCTTGCTCTGGCAGCCAGATCCTAGACACCCCACAGCAGTGCCATTCCTGCTTTCCACGTACCAGGTGACTCCTTTAGCTTCATTTGCAATCTCCTGAGGTCCAAGACAAAAGAGGTTCTGGTGATCGATGGCAGCCAGGATAAGAATGGTTTTCAGTAGGGCTCCACCCTCAACAAGGTCCTGCTAGAATGACCATGGCCCTTGCTGGGCAGGCCCTGACAGAATATCAGAATTTTGCACACTCTGACAGCAAAACACCCCTGGAAAGGCACACCAAGTCATGACCTAGCACTGGCTGGAAAAGCAAATTGAGATGGCCTGTCTGCCACAGAGACAGGAAGCTTAAGCACTGTGGCATGAGAGAGCCTCTACAGGCTCTCAAGACTCCCCAGTGCCTCAGTCCCTGAGGAAACAGATTTGGCCACGTTGCTGCCACTGTGTGCTGGTTCACCTTGTCACCCCTGCAACAGCAGCAAGGGTCTCTTACGGGGTCCCCAAAGCCCTTTGAAACCAGGGTCTCCAATGGAATCACAGCACCAGGCTGTGCAAAATGCTGCCCTGTCTCCTACAGGGCACCACTGCTGCCTGTGCTGCTGCACCCCCGAGCCAGGGGCAGTCAGTCGAGCCCATCCATAGAGTCAGTTATTAAAAGATAACCCAAGCTGTGCTAAAAGGCAGCAACATCTTTAGCAGATGGTAATACAAGGAGCCACTTGAACTCCTGTACCTTTTCCTCCGTCATCTGACAGTTACATTGCCAGAAGGGAGTGCAACGACCGAGGCACACCATGCTCCATCAACCACGAAATGGGACAGAAGCACCACGGAGAAAAACTGAGGAGAGGATAAAATATCATCTGAACGGAGGGATGGGACCACCATTTTAACCGTGTCTCACTGCTGCTCGCCCAAGCAAACAGAGAGGGAGTGAAGGCAATTAAAAGCAGGACTGACAGATTTCCCCAAGGACACACAACAAACCAACACTACAAGCATTAGAAAAAGATGTCCTTAAGAGAGAATAAAACAGATTTTCCCCCCTGAATGGCAAAAACACGGCAGTTAAGGACAGCTAAAGTACATGCACCTTATACAAATGACACACTGTTTCTGCCAAAACAATATTTTACCTATCTCTGTCTGGGAAGCACTGACTGCAATATAATGGAAATTAAAGAAGGGATGAAAATATAACATCTTTCCTAATGCATGGTGCATCATGAAAGTCAAATCCTGTTAAGCCTTGACTGCTGAAGTAATCCTTACTCATGCAAAAAATCCCAATTAATTAATCAGGGGAAAATGCTGTATTAGCCTAAAAATCTGAAAACCAGCTGAATGCAAATGCCTTCTTCACATGAGGTCAGTCTTACCCAACAGACTGGATCCTTCAGGACAGTCCATTAACTTCATGAAGAACATGTGGAGCTTAAAGACACCAGGACTCTTTAGCAAGAAATTGAAGTATTGGGGCAGAGCAGCCGAGCTAAACTCGTGTTTGCTGAAATAAAGCTTTCTCCTTCCACCTCTGCTTGGATTAAACAAAAAACAAACCCAAGACACAAATTATAAAATTCCCTCAAAAGGCATTTTTCAAGGACAAGCAATTTCTCATATATAGGTCACCATTTGACTCCTTCAGAGGAAAAAAAACCACATGGGCAGCAGCGGCTGTGCTTATACGTAAGGAATGGATTTCACTTTGTGCTGGAAATATTTGCACAGTGTCCTCAAAATAAAAAAAAAATAATTAAAAAAGAAAAAGAATGTGGGTAACAAGAAAACATGCTGCAATGAGCCATGTGAGGCTGTGCACAATCAAATTACAGGAGGTAGCATTTTCCAGCGCTTCGAATCACAAGATATTGCTTCTATTCTGGGATGTACCTGGCTTACAGTTTGACCTTGGGTAATAAATGACATGCACTCTCTCTGGGCATCCCTTTCTTCATTTGTAAAAAGATGCAGGGTTTGGCCTGGCAGTGTACTAATTAAAATAATTCTGTATTAGGCTGGGAATATTTATCAAAGGACACAAATTTCGCTCAAGATTGAGTACATATAGACGAGAAATCACAATTCTCCTCACAAAGCAAAATATTTCAGCTGCAATTTTTTAAAATCTCTTTAAAATAATAATATTTAATTTGATTTTATTAATGATTAATGGTGTGGTTTGTTTCTTGCACTATGCATTTAAAATCACGATGAATCTGACAGAAGAAATAATACTATAGAAGGACATTATCTTATCAATGGAAACATCAGCAAGGGTCACAGGATATGTTTTATTGGCAAAACAGCAATTAACCCACCTGCTAAATAGATTCCACAGTAAGTGCATACCTGTGCTTATCTGTGGGGATGTTTAACTCTTTACAGCTATGTTTAGTGCAATTTTTCACCAAGGAAGCAAATAGAGGAGAGCTCTCCCATTGCTCACGCTGCCTGTGAGAGGTGACTGCACCCTCTCTCCCAACTGTTCAGCAATTGCTCTCAGGGGTGTAAGGCAAATGGAAAATGCATTAAATAAGGCAGCAGAGTGCAGGGTGCCACCTCCTTCTGCTGGAGTGTGTCACAACACCGTCATAAGCATTGACATGGGTGCTGGACACACTCCTCCAGTGCAAACTGCACCAACAGGGATGGCTTATTTCTCCATGAGAAACCATCTCTTCAGGCAGGCACTGCTGCACCAGGGATTGAGACATGTCTACAAAACTTTCCTGTCATGGGAAAGGCCATCAAATGAAAAGTTTGGTTATGTTATGGTTACAAATAACATAACCATGTTTATGGCTATGATCATCAGACAATCCTGTACTAAGGAACAGCAGGCTTGGTATGCTACTTGAAATGCTTGGTGTGGTTACAAATTCTAGTTCAAGGCAATCACAGTATTTAACTGACTTAACGTTCTTCCTGGCCTCTCTGGATACCCTCGAGCCTCCTGAGACCTCCATTAAGTGAATTTCCTCAGACTCCAATTGCAGTGACTGGTATTGGATGGGGCAGAGCCACTAGTTTTTACATCATTTATTTACTTATAAATACATCTTGCTTCCTCTCCTGGGAGGGAAGAAAGCCAGAAGCACATGAACTTGCAAATCAGTGATTAACAGAGGAAACACAGATTGGACCTGACAAGAGGACAGGGGGAAAAAAATCTACCAACTGCCTGCTCAGATACCACACTGACCACTTAGTAACAATCACCACAGCAAACACAATCAGTTGCAATAATTATTATGCCATAATCAGTGGAAGCTCTGAATTGTCAGCTGAATTGTACTGATAACGACAATGTCCTGGGGTAAAGTCCCGATTACTGAAACCAGTACTACGTTGAACCATAACCACAGCTCACGCTTCCAGCAAAAAAATCCCTGCTCTCATTCATGAAAAGCACCAAAATACACGGCCAGATTTCCGAGAGTCTGTATGCTGGGGTTAGCAAGACCAAACGCCTCTGAAAATCTGATCAATTACAGCACAGCAACGCTTCGTATTACAGGGTTTCTCACTCCGTTTTACTCAACAGCTATTTCTTTTCTTGCCCACTTCATTTTACGGAAATACTCTTGAAAAGCCCGGGGTGGCTTCTGCCAAGTAATTCACCACCCGGCAACCAACAGCTGATGCTCTCGGCGTGCCCCGGGATGCAGTGCTCCGCTCCACAGCCGGGACCCCATCCCGCTCCCTCTGGCCAAAGCCGCAGCTTTTCATTTCGGGGAGGAAGGAGCGCCGAAGAGGAACAGCTACCAGGGAACTCGCTCCCCGGGCGCTCTGAAGCTGGCCCCCGAAAGCGCAAATCGCAGACGGCCGCGGCACCGCTGCGTCCCCTTCCAGCCCCGGGGGCACCGTCCCGGCCCGGGTGACCGCCCCGCCGGCCCCGGCCCGCCCTTACCTCCATGCCCAGCCGCTGTTTCAGCACCAGCGCGGCGCACAGGTACCCGGCGCGGCCCACGAACAGCTCGTCGGAGCCGCACTCGAGGAAGGAGAGCGGGGCGCAGACCTCGCTCAGCTCCCTGAACTTGCCCAGCGGCCGCGCGTACTCGGGCAGCCCCAGGGCGCGGTAGACCAGCGCGGCCACCGCGTACACCCCGGCGCCGCCCAGCAGGAAGGCGGCGCGGGTGTCGGCGTCGGCCTCGCCGCATCCCTCCTGGTAGCGCAGGCAGGCGTCCACGACGCGGCGGGCGGCCCGCAGGTACGAGTCCCGCGACGGCGCGAACAGCGGGCACTGCGCGACGTGGTACAGCATGTAGGCCACGCCGGCCACGCCGCCGTACAGCCCGCCCGGGCAGCCGCGGGGGCCGCCCAGGGGCGGCAGCTCCCGCAGGATGCGCTCGATGGTGGCCGTCACCAGCGGCACCGCCGCCTCCCTGTCCGGCGCCGCCGCGGGGCTGCCCGGGTAGTCATCGAAGCGGTTGGCGAAGCAGCGCTGGCTCTCCATCCCCCGCCGGCGCGGCCGCTCTGCGCAGCGGGGAGCGGCGGGCGGGAGCTGCCGGCCGAGGGGGCGGAGGGAGCGCGGGGGAGGCGGGCGGGGAGGCAGCGGAGAGGCGGGAAAGGGGCGCTCCCGCCGCCCGCGGCCGCCGGACGGGGCGGGCGAGGCGCTGCTGCCGAGGTGGGGGCGATGCCGGCCGGGAGCGATGAGCGATGCCGGCCGGGAGCGATGGGCGATGCCGGCCGGGTGCCCCGGCAGACCCGGTCCGGGTCCGGCACGGCGCGTTCGGTGCCCGCCCAGCGCCCCTCGCCGCCCCTCCTGCGCTCGGCGAGCGCTTCTCGGCGGCCGCCCGGAGTGGCTGTGGCCGACCCGGATCTCCGGACCGCCGGGCTGAGACACGCGAGGGGCCGAGCCGGTTCTGGTGTCCGGCTCGTCCTGTCGCAGGGCTCTTCCTTCACACAGGGGAAGCCAGTGCATCACCTTTGCCCGACCCGTCTGTGCATCCCCGAGGAAAAGCGTTTAATTGGGTTTTTCATCCTCCCCCGCCCCGCTGCTATCAGGGATGCTGCTGTTTGGCTCAGGGATGAATGCTGGGTCTGCTGGAGAAATCCAGGGGCTAGAAGGGTGGCCGGAGAGCTGCTGAGTTATTCCTGGCTGTGGAACGGCCCCTCGGGGGCTGCTGCAGCCAAAGCTGAAGGACGGAGCCAAATCCAAACGAGGGCAGCCCGAGGCCAATTTACATGGGAAGCTAAGCAAGTCCCCAGCAGACCAGCGGTGGCACAAGGCCATCTTTGGCCCCTTTCCTTCATGCATGAGCCAAGCAGCACTTATGAGGAACAGAAAAATTAGGTCATTGAATAGATTCCAGTTAAAAGAAAGAAAAAAAAAAAAATAAAATCTTGAAGGAGAGATTAAGAGCAACTCTTTGATGATACAAATACACACTCTGTTGTCACTTCTGCCCCTGATGGTGTGAACTTCTGCACCATAAGTGAATCTCTCATCAAAGATCTGCGACTTACGGGCACCTGGTAGTCTCTGATACTTTCTCTGGACATGCAGCCTCAGTAATTGAGGACCTTCCCAAAGAGAGGTGGAAGGTGCAGCTCGCTGGAGACCCAGGCAGTAACCAGCAGCTGGCACAGTAGTAGCAAGCACCAGAGCACTCTCCTTTGGATGCTGAAAGACCTTTCTGAAGTGGTGGCTGGCTTCTCTCAGCTTCGTGCTGGCTACTTCAGCCAAGTACCTTCAACCCTGTACAGCTCCTCACTTGCACTTTCAAACCCTCTTTTTGATTCAACTGATCTGTCGATTCTCTTTCCTTCTTTTTTTATGTGGTGTACGATCTGCTCAGAGATATTTGCTTTCATCCTCTGATTTTGTTTTCTTCACTTTTCCTCAGTACCTTTTTGCCATGTTTACATCCCAGATACCCACATACTAGTCTGTGTTTGTAGTGTGTTCCTTAAAGTCCTGTTTTCTGGCTTATTCACATATGGTACCATATGTGGTTTTTTCTACCACACAGACCTTGGCAATCTAGAGCATTGGAAATGTGAAAATGCCCTGCAAATGGCTAGGATATCTCATTCATGTTATTTTCTCTCATAAACTGCCTTCTGTTGGTGCCCATTGATAAATTGACAGTGTAGCTAAAGATTTTCCAGCATAATTTCTGTTGGTTCTAGAAAAGTGTATTCCCTAAATGCTTTTTAAAGTTAAAATTTGGGAGTTTTATTTTTCATTCTGACATAATTTATTTTACATTTTGGGGGTGCTTGCTTCATCTCTTCACTCTTCAAATTAAAAAGGCTCTCTCATTTTGAGGACCTCAGCAAAGGGATCTGGAGCTCTTCCAGCTTCAGTGGCAAAGAATTTAAGAAAAACACAGACTTTATAACGAAATGAGTTGAGTTAGCAACATTTTTCTACATCAGAGTCAAAAGTAAGTCAGTAATAACAGGCCAAGAAGGAACACCTTCTGTGCTCTGGGGAGACTTCTGTTGAAATAAAGAGAGCTTAGCAAATGCCACACAGCAATTGAGCAAGAAATGAGGATGACAGTTTCTGCTGTCCTTCTTTTGTATGTATAAAACCACCAAAGCCAAAGGGAGAGATACATTGAAAAAACCACATGCTTCTTGTAGCAGCAAACCCCCCAAACCTTAAACTGCTCCTGTGTTCATGTACAAAAGTTTTGTGCTTTCAGGTTGTGCTCTGTATCTTTTTCTCTCAAACAAGGAAAAGTGCAGTCCTAATACAGCTGGAGGAGAAGTTGGGCCGATTCTCAGGTGTAGTTCATGTGTTTCTCACCAGATCATTTGAGATTTGCCCTCCTCTTCAGTCCCAGAGCAAAAGTGGGTCTCTAGTGTGGGTCTTCAGCTTGACAAAAAAAGTGAATTCCACTGTCTCACTCCTCTGCACTTCTGCAGCTCCTTGGTTTGTTTGCTTTGGGCATGCTGTGCCTCCTCTTTGCTCTATAAATCTGATGCCATAAGCCAAGGACCAGGAAAAAAGTACAGATTGTACAAGAAAGGGATATGATCCTGGTGTGATGGGTGGAGGAGGGAGCTGAAGCCTTGAAGCTGTTTGTTCTGTGTTAGTAAATCCACCATTCTAGAACACATAATCTGGAGATTTGCTTGTTGAACATATTGACAAAGTGTCTCATGATAGAATAAATAGGCTTGGGAGGAACTTCAGTATCTAGTCCAACCCATGCTCAAAGTGGTGCCTGTTGGTGTACTTGTTCATGTATGCTGGTTCACTTCTACTTCTTTATTTACAGATTCCTTCAGGGAATCCAGGTGCCTGGTATTTCCAAGAGAACACAATAGTCTGTCTTTGGTTGTTGTGTAGGGACTGGAGGCATCTCTAAACAAATGTCTTATGGATTGATCTGTCATTTGTCTTCTATACCTTTTAGTGATGTACCAGTTTTGTATGCCTTCAGGACTTTGGGATACCCATGTGGCTGCAGTTTTGTTCTCACCCAGTATTCCACACCTCTCCTGAGCTGAAGGTGAACATACACAGGCTGAGCTCCAGCAACACAATTGTGTTGAATTGTGTGAACACATCAGCAGGGTTGTGCTGGAGGGTTTTCAAGGCTGGTTGAGCAAACCTGCTATTAAATCCCAACTCAGTTCCCACCCTACCTATCAAAATCAGCCCTTGGTTCTTCACTGCCCAGTGCTGCTCTTCCCTCCCCAGAGAGTTTTGCTGCTGCAGGTCAGCTCTGCAGTGAGATCCTTTCCTGCCTGGGTGGGCTCTGTCCCAGGAATCTACACTCCTCTACCCCAGAGGCTCTGGGTTTACAGCCCAGCCAGGCAGTCAGTTCACTTTTGATGGGCAGCTGGCCCTAGGGCATTTGGCAGAAAGGAGTTAATCAGGCTGAGCTGTTTCATGCCCACATCAGAAAATAATTATTTACATTTCCAGTATTCTCTCTTGAGGGTTCTTTGGTGGGACAAGGGGGAGAGGGGAGGGTGGAATTATCTGTGCACTGCAGAGAACATGCTAGTAGCCAAAATCTGGAATAGTCTGATCAGTAGTCATGCAGTGAAGGCAGCCACAAAGGTGTTATAGCATTGTTTATTTGGGAGCCAGATTGCCCCAGCAGTTTCTGGTTGCTCAATATATTCTGGTTTCTTACCATAAGTATTTTTTTTTTTAAATCTCAGATTGAGCTACCCTGTTCTGTATGGACTCACAATGAAAATTACACATCAGAAGACAGGGCTGCACTGAATTATCTTCTGCTTCAAGAGCACACTGAATTTTTGTCCACTACTCAGATTGATAAAATTTAACAGGAGTTGAATTTCTTTGAGACTATATCTTAATTACCAAATATGGTAGAAATTGGCCAACATGAGAAATTATGGGATAGTGGGAAATGCTGAATAGGTACTTGAACAGTCATGCATATCTCTTCCTTGAGAGACACGACTAGAAGCTTTTGGGTTTTGTTTTGTTGTTTTGTGGCAACTTACAGATTTTTGTAACAGGATACTGAAAGCGTGGGTGGATGTACTAATTGCTTACAGAATTGATTCTTATTACAAAATGTCACATTTTCCATTTGGAGAGGTAGGATAGTTTTGGTAAGGGTTTCATCTTAGGTAGAAACATAACTTCTGTTCCAGAGTCTCTGAATGGAATATTGCATTTTTCAGTATCTTTATGTAGAACTACCTGTGATGGGTGAATCACTCTTCAGCTGTTCACAAATGCCAGGGCTTTCTGCAGAGCAGGAAGTTTGAAATTCAGAGTTTTGGCTTAACTGGTAAAACTCTAACTTAAAAATAGCAGTACCTTGGCCTTACCTGGAACTTTTTTCCATAGACTTTGTTATCCCTGGTTTTCCTTCCCTTGGCTGGAACCTGTTCAGATTAACAAGATGGTGGAACTCTTTTCTCAGACATGTCTGTCACAATTAACAGTTTCTTTGTCCAGCAGGTTATCCCATTTTTTTCTTTTTTTCTTTTTTTTTTTTTTTAAATTCAAAGTGATTTCTACTGAACACAAGTGCTCTTGTATGCTTGGAGAGCAGTTCTTCATCTGCAGTTCTTTAGCTCTGGCATTGTCTGATAGAATAAGGAAGCAAAGAATCCCACTGGGCACTCTACTGTTGATATTTAAACCAAATACCTCTTTTTGTCTCATTAATTATTCTGTCAGTACAACATATATTGTAAATTCTAAATTTCCTTAAGTGCATCTTTTCTACAATAGATGTCATTGTGATATCCAAGATTTTAATTGTAACTTTTTCTTTGTTACAGCCAGAATTTGGAAGCATTTCAAAGTACAGGAACAAAAATCAATGTCTGAAGTCAACTAGTACATTTTGCTATTGCCTTGGTGTTAGCTGATCTCAGTAATTGCTGTGATGGAAATAATGGACTTTTATTAACAAACCATGCTTCCACTTGCCAGGACAGGGACCTCACCAGGAGGCCCAGAGCAGGTGATGAAGGGAGCTTGGAACAGTGATTGTGCCTTGGGCACAGGCAGTGAGGAATGATGCAAAATACTGGGATTTCAGGCTGTAACACTGAGTGTGATAAGAAAATGTCATGGAGTCTAACATACAACTAATGATGATAATGATAATAATTGGTTTATATCCTTGAGGAAAGCTAGCACCTGCAGGAACAAGTTATCCTTTAACAATATGCTATGGAAGTTAGATAGGTGATAATGGAAATGGAGGATTTCCAACTTCTGAATCATGAAAACTAGTGCAGCCTTTGACCTTCTTTAAAATTTCCATCTTGGCCATGCTTTGACCAGGTCTGGGTCTCTTAGTTTGACACATTTTCGTAATGCCATGTGTTACAAGATGTGTACACACACACAGACACACACAAATACAACACTGTCCATAAGCAAAACCTCTCCCAGGTGTTTTTGTGTTTGCTTGATTTTTTGTTTTGGTGGGGTGGGGTTTTTTTGTTTGTTTGATTTGGGATTTTCTTTTGGCTTTTGGGGGTTTATGTTTTTGTTGGGGTTTGTTTTGTTTTTGCTTTTGTTTTGGGGATATTTTTGTCAAATTACCAAAACAGTAAGACAAGGCTGGGTTTACAAAATTGAAAACTTTAATATGAGACTTTTCCTGAGAACTTTCTAGCCCAGCTGTTTTCAGTTTTCCCTAAGAAGTAAGCAGCCTAGGTTAGAGAAATCAGAATCATGCAATTCACCTAGGTCCAGCTTTGTGCACCTGAGAGCAGCCTGGTCTAGATGCTTTTAGAAATCTGCAGAATACTGACTGCTCTCCATGGAATGGTGATGCATTATCACTTACAGCTGCAAACCTAGGAAAGCATAACATAACCTGACTTTGGGTGTATAGTTCTTGTCTACTCAAAACTTGAAACAGTTGGCTTAACTGACATTGAAGAGGAACGAGGTTGATACTCAAGATATTTCAGTCTCCTCTAGATTTTTTTTTTTAATTGACACATTTTAAAGCTCAGTTCACTATGTAGGATGACAGAATGGCTGAGGTTGGAAGTGATCCAGCCTCACTTTGGTCCAGCTCCCCTCCCCTTCTCAAGCAGGTCACCTAGGGCCAGCTGCCCAGAGCTGTGTCCAGGTGGCTTTGGAATATCTGAGCACAGAGACTCCATGACATCCCTGGACAACCTGTGCCAGTGCTCAGACACCCTCACAGTAAAAAGTGTTTCCTGATGCTCAGACAGAACTGTGTTTCAGTTTGTGCCTTTTGCATCTTGTGCTATCACTGGGCACTACTTAGAAAATCCTGGCTCTGTCCTGTTTGCACTTTCCCTCCAGGTGTTTCTCTGTGCTGACGAGGTCCCTCCCTGAGTCTTCTCCAGGCCAGGCAGTCCCAGATCTCTCAGCCTTTCCTTGTGGGAGAGGTGTTTCAGGCCCTTTAAAATCATAGTGACCCTTTGCTGGACTCTCTCCAGGAGCTCCATATCTGTCCTGTCCTGGGGACAGAAATAGACACAGTGCTCACGTACAATTCTTGTTCTACTTAAGTTTGACAATCCATAGTAATTTGCTTGTTTTTATGTAAATATTGCAGCTGAACTGAAAATAGGTCTGAGAAGAGAAAATAATTAACGAGGCCATGGTTTATTCTTAGTAATCCTGAAACAATGCATGGAATGTTTCTCTTTAAATACAGTGATAATATTTTCTTGTGAAAGTGCCAAGAACATTTCAAAATCAATTTCTGTTCACATTCATTTACAGCTCCTGCACTTATTGCACCTTCTGTCTTCATTTCACTGCTCTGTACTACTCTGATGGGATGCATAGAGCTCTGCTAAACTGTGCTAAAGATCCATCTGTAGCAGTTCATGCTATTTTGCTTGTTAAGCATCCAAGAGGGAGGTAGCAGAAGTATTAAAGGTACTGTACTCTGATTTGGGTTTTTTTTAGTATGAGCAATTTTATGGGTATTTTTAAGTTATGAATTAAAATAATGTGAACTATTATTATTGGACTTTGAACAAAAATCTTTTGCTTTGTTTTTGCACCCTCAAGTGTGTAAACCATGATCAAGAAAATATTTACATCTGGGATTTATCTTGCATGTGTGAACAGTCCCTCACTGCTCTCAGTACTGTTCACAACATCATGGTCTAAGTTTGCTTCAGAACACTGTTAAGCATTTTTGTTTTTCCAGTGTTTGGTTTTCAAACAGCTTTCTTTAAAAAATAGAGACAGAGGATATATAAAAATAATTCACAGCTTCATGAATTATGCAGGGAAACATTCTAGTTGATAAGGCAAAATGTTCAGGTACTAAGATATAAATTTGGATGGGGTATTACAAAATTAGGCTCTGATTCAATAAACCATATGGGTCAGAATTATTGCTTACAGACTTGATATAAAAAGCTCATGCTTGAGTGGATCAGACCAATACTGCTCTGAAACAAGATTCCCCCCTTCCAGCTTTCAGTACGTTGAGATTTCTCTGAAGTAAGCAGAATTAAAACTGTTTAAAGGGCATTTTAAGCCACTTAAGGCTCAGAAAGTGATACTAGTGAGTGGCTGCAAAAACCCACTGTATTTCCCATACAAACATGGCTATTAAAACTTCTCTGTGTAAGGCGGATGATTCAAATTCTTTAATGATGAAAAAGGCAATGTAGATAAAGGAAATTATATGTATGTAATATTTATACACAAACTTACATTTTATACATATATGTATGCATATATAAGCTCAAATTTGAAAACAAAACTTGTGGTGAGTCTGAAAATCATTTTAAAATGGAGCCCTTCCTTTCTCTGATTATTACTTTTATTATTGCACATTAAAAACAAATGAATCCATTTATGTGTGCTTATTTAGTGCTTAGTTTACTTGCAGGCTTCCACCATGCTGTTTGTAAAGCCTTTTTCTTGCTACAACATTGTTTTTATTGTTTGTGTAAAGAGGCTCAACAGTACTTTTTAGAATCACAACCAGTTTAGAAGGGTTTGCCTGCATTTTCTGCCTTTTCTTGCTGCTCTGTTCCCTGTGTCAGAGCCAAATCACGGAGCAAAGCCATCAGCTTTCCGAGTCAGGCACTAATGCACAGTTCAATGAGAAGCCTCTCCTTCTGAAGGGGTGCTGGGCTCAGTCAATAGTCACTGCAGTAAAAGCTGTGTGCTTGCAGTGCAGCTGCTGATGCTGGCAGGGCTGGACTGGCCGCCTCCCTGGATGCCCCACATTTGGATGTTTGTTATTCACTGCGCAGTGACTTTCACAGATGTCGGTGCTTGTTACCTGCTGGGCAGAAATTAAACCTCTGCCTGTTGGCCGGGGTACAGACTGTTCCCTCTCTTTAATGTCACTTGGCCTTCCAGCCCACGCTGCCTCTGAGGCTCCAAGGCCCAGCTGGGGTGCTCAGTCACATGTTCCCATATCCACCTTTGGATTTAGGCATTGTTGTGCTGAGGAGGTGGAGTTGGCTTTCAAATATTTCTTCTGATTAGAACAACCCCATCTCAGCAGGCGATCAGCCTGATGTTTTCAGTAACTCCCATTTGCATTAAGGTCCTGAACTCCTGTTTATATCAAGGTCCTGTTCTTGCATAATGTTTCCTGGAGCTGTGTCTGGATCAGCCTTGACTGTCACTCCAGTTGCTTTTCATTGCTTGGGTAGTTAAAAAATGGAAAAACTAGTATATCTGACCTCATTATGCACAGGAATTTTCCACTGGCATTCTCCCCACCATTGCCAAGGAGAAAGGGTGAGAGAGGACATTTTCCAAGTGCTTTATGGCCCAGTGATGACCTCTTCCTAAAATAGCATCTAAGTAACTTCTGGGACAAGGTAATGAACCTCCTACTCTTCCAGCCCCATATTCGTGGCACACACGTCCTGGAGAGCATGGACACTCCTTGGTGGCAGGATGGAAGTGGGCTGGGAAAGGAGTCTCTGGAACTCGAGCAACATTTTGCTGTATGTCCTTGGATTCCTGTTCTTCATCCTATGGCCCACACATGTGAGGTTGGGACAGATGATTACACATGTTTGTAACTTTATTAGCTATTTCTTTGTCGGTCCCACTTTAATCCTTAGCTGAAAATGAAGGTTTCTGAAAATCCACCTGTCTCCAGCATGCTGCAGAAGGAAAACAAGTTCTGTTAGAGGTGACTTGCCAGGTGTGATTTCTTCCATCACCAAAACCTCTTCCTGCCTTGCTTTTTTAAAAGTTTACCCTCTTTGGTGCTTGCCTTGCAGGCCCAGAAAGCTCAGGTTTTTCTTCTGCTGAAGAGTTCCAAGCAGAGGATGAGCAGGCACTCTGATCCCAGGGCAGAAGGGGTGGTACAAGAGCCAGGACATGGTGCTGTGAAGTGCCACTGCCTCAGATAGTTTATTTTTTCCTCCCTCGTCCCGTAGGCTGGAAGAATAAGGGATGGCAGCTGGAGCAGCTGGCAGTTTCTGGGGGCAGGTTGCATCTAGAAAGAAGGAAGACATGGTAAAGCATTGCAGAGAAAGGAGATGTAGCCACGGGCAGGGGCAATGTGACATGAGCCAAGTGTACCCGTCTCACACTCAGTGTGTGACATTTGACAGGTCTTTCACATCAGAGGCACAAGGATCATGTGCGGTTTTAGAGCCAGTCCCTTAGGGCAGCATAAGCAGGATTAAAGACTTAAAATGGAACACTTTTTGTTTAAATAAATTCAAAAGATGCTTCCTTCTTCCAGTACATTCTCTTCTGTGTAAGCTGGGGTTTTAGGATTTTAGGAATTAGTAATATCACTTCCAGCATGTGACATAACTGAGATAAGAATTCCTAAATGCATTTGGAACAAACAACTCCGTGTTACTGAAAATAAGATCAGTTATGTGATTAAAATGAACGTAATCAAATTTGAATCTTGAGGCACTGCAGCTAAACAAACATATCTCCAATCAGCAAATTATGTCCTTCCAAGGAGCAGCATAATTTCAAAATGGAGAAACTACATTGAAGCAGTCTTCTTTAGCGAAGGACTGATTATGCAGCAATATTTACAGATTTATAGAAAGCGTTTTTTAAAGGAAATTCGCGGGGATTTTCCCGATCCCGCACCTCAGGCTCTGGTACAAGGGCGACCCCTGGCGGGCAGCTCCCGCCATGGCCGGCCCGCCGCGCCGTTCCTGGAGCGCGCCTGGAAAATCCCCGCGTCCTGGGAAAAGGCTCCCTCGGGAATTGGAGCATTGGAGTATTCCTAACATTGGCCTCAGAGACTCAGGGAACTGGGGAAGGGAAGAGGAAGGGGAAGAGGCAGGGAGCAGGGAAAGAAAAAGCAACAAAGAGGGAAAAAAATATGATTTACACATTGTGTTTTATGGTTCTCTTTGACATTTGCACTCACGAGCAGTTTCTTATAAATTTTACAAGTTCACAGAATCAAAGAATCGTTAGGGTTAGAAGGATCTCTGGAAATCACCTGGTCCAACCCTCCTGTCCAAAGCTGTGTCACCTGGAGCAGGTGGCACAGGAATGCATCCAGGTGGGTTTTGAATGTCTCCAGAGAGGGAGACCCCACCACCATCCAGGCAGCCTGGGATTTCAGTGCCCTGCCAGCTTTGACATAAACTTCTTCCTCATGTTGAGGTAGAACTCTTTGTGTTTTATTTTATGGCCATTGCTCCTCGTTCTGTCACAGGGCCACTATAAAGAGTCTGGCACATCCTCTTGGCACCTCCTTTGTGACATTTATATGCATTAATGACATCCCATCTCAGTCTTCTCCTCCCCAGACTGAACACGCCCAGCTGCCACAGTCTCTCCTCACAAGAGAGATGCTCCAGACCCCTCCTCATTGTTGTGGCCTCTGCTGGACCATCTCCAATAGCTCCACGTCTCTCCTGTACCAAGGAGCCCAGACCTGGACACAGCACTCCAGGTGTGGCCTCCCTAGGGCTGAGCAGAGGGAAAGGCATCCCCTCCCTGACCTGCTGCCCACGCTCATCCCAGTGCACCCCATGATCCCATTGGCTCTCCTGGCTGCAGGGGCACACTGGCAGTTCATGGTCAGTTTGTCACCCACCAAGACTTGCTGGTCCTTCTCTGCAGAGCTGCTCTCCAGCAGGTCATTCCCAACCTGTGCTGGTACTTGGAGCCGTTCCCCAAGGTGCAGGACCCTACTCTTGCCCTTGTTCAACCTCATTAAGTTTCTCTCTGCTCCACTCTCCAGCCTATGAAGCTCTCACAGAACAGCAGCACAGCCTTCAGGTGGATTGGCCACTCTCCCAAGTTCTGAATTGTCAGTAAACTTGCTTAAGGTGCATTTCATCCCTTTGTCAGGATTCTCTGTTATTCTTTCCTTTGAAGCATCTTAATTAAAACACAAATGATGTTATGGGGTAGTGACACTCTCCCAGAATTAAAAATGCATATTGTGTTTTGTTTATTGGCTGACATGTGAAATGCTCTCAATTATACATACGAACTCTGTATGTCTTGAAATTTGCTGTGTTTAATGGGGATAGGAATGAAAATGATTTTCATTTTATGGTGCAGCTTATCTGTACGACAGTGCACAGGGAACTGGTATGCCTGCTTTCAGGACTGACATCCATGAAGATGACCATGAGACCATACTCAGGTCCCTTGACACATGAAACTATAAAGGTGTAAAACTTTACATGAAAAGCTAATAATACTTTATTGCCATGCCAGTTTAGTCCTAAAAACATTTATTTGGAAATAATATTTTTACTACTGATTCCTCCTCCTTCTCCTCCTCCTCCTCTTCCTCACTGTCCCTCACAGTTCTTTCCTCCCTCCTCACTCCCGCTTGCAGCATTTTCTCTCTTCTCACAGGCCTCTCCTGCAGCTCCACTGCTGCCAGCCCTGAACACCAGGCCAAGGACACAGCTCTGCCTGTGCCAAGAGTGACTTCCCAGCGGTCTGGGAGACACAGGCAATGCTCCCACTTTGGGAGGGGAGAAAAGCAGGAGGTCTGTGTGCACAAGGCCGTGTCCCAGCACCCATCAAACTGTGTCCAGAGGTGGCTGAGGCTCCAGCTGTGGGTCAAGATCTGATGGTCAGAAATAGGTGATGCAATGGCCTCCACAGGCCTTCGGGTATTTCAATTTAGGGAACAACCATCCTATAAAGAAGAGCTTGAGGAAAAGACCATATGATGGAACTGCTGATTTCAGCAGAATCTTTTGAAGCAAGTTCAGAGATATTCTAAGGCATGGGAAAGGATGCTGGGAGGAGATGGTAAGAATACCAGGAGAAGAGAAGACAGGGAGGTGCCAAGTGTCTAAGCACAAGTGTAACCACTGCAAACATCAATGGGAGCACAAAATTCATCTCTTTGTTACAGAGGGGAGATGGAGCCATCCCCCAGCCCAGTCCTGCCCAGAGCCTCACAGACACAGGATTTCTCAAAGCAAATCAACCGTTTTATTAATAGATGGATGAGCAGGAAATCTCCTGGCAGGGGGAGCATCACAACTGGACCATTTGCTGAGGCTGTGCAGGAAGCAGGGATTTGGACTTGTTTGCCTCCTCAGGTGGGAGAGGAAGAAGCACAGCACATTCTGTGGCTGCTGCTCCCCATGGCTGCAGTGGTATAACAGCAGATCTTCCCCAGTCCCCAGCTCTGGTGGAAAAAGTGCAGTGGTTGGTCTCAGGGACAGGTTGATGATGTTGTCCTTGCAGGTGCTCAGGACTTTGTAGGCACTGCCAGCTCCCATGGCTGGATGCAGCTGTCAGAAGGTTGTTTGTGGGAAGGACAAGGCAAAAGCAGTGAAGGTCCCTACCTTATCCAGGGGCTTGTGCTCCTCCATTTGCTCCTAGGCACTGCAGGTGGCTTTCTCCTGGCTGCCACTGCCAGAACCAGCTCTCTTCTGACTGGACAGCCAGTAGATCCCAAAGAGTACAAAGATGATTTCAATACAGTTCCAGAACCACCACTTCTGGCAGACTGAGTGGAGCACGCTTGCCTGGGTGGGTCTGCTCTGCTCCTGCATCCTCTGCTCCATCTCCTGCAGCTTGGCCATCTCCTGGCTGCGCTGCTCCTCATGCTGCCTCAGGAGCTCTTCTGTGACCTTCATGGCTGGGAGATCCACACTCAGCGCGTATTGGAAGATGCCTGCTGCCGTCAGGACTTTGATGATGCTTCCAGCCATGGCCTGGATGAGGAGGGAGAGAAGGGGCTCAACAGGGCTGGATGATGGAGAGATGGTGGCTGGGGCAGTGAGAACAGGAGATGGAGGACACAGGGATGTGTGGGATAGGGGGTGCAGGAGCCTGGAGGCAGCCAGAAGAAGGTTGGGGAACTCCTTGGGGATGGGGGCACATCCCCACAGGCACTGGCTGTAGCTGGCAGCCCTGGGGACCTCTGTGCCTGCCCTTCCAAAACTATCTCCACAGTCCCTGTACCCTTTCCCCAGCCTTAGAAGTTCCCCTGGGTGCTGGTGCTTCTTGTCTGTCCCTCAACCCAGCCTTCCCCTCACCTGCCCCACTCCCTGCCTCAAGCAGTGACCCTGCCACCTGGGGTATCTGGGGATGTGTCCCCCTCCTCTCATGTCAGAGATACTGGAGCCCCACAGAGATACCCTGCCCAGCCAGCTGGGGCTTTGGATGGAACTCACATGGAGCCAAAGACTTTATGGCCTTTGAAAGAAGGAGCAGCCACTCAGGAGCACTGCACAGCTGTCATGAGGTTGTGCAGGGAGAAAATCAGAAGGGCCAGAGCCCAAATAGGACTTAATCTGGTTATATATTAACTGCCATATAAGAGAATGAAAACGTTTCTATGAATTCATTAGCAACAAAAGGAGGGCTCAGAAGAATCTCCATGCTTTACTAGATAGGGGTGAAATACAGTGAGAAAGAATGAGGAAGAGACTGAGGTACTTAATGCCTTCTTTGCCTCAGTCTTTAGAGTAAGGCCAGTTGTTCTCCGTGTACTCAGGTCCCTGAACTGGAAAACAGAGATGAGGAGCAGGCAGGAAACAACAGCAGGGCAGAGGGACTCAAGTGGGATGCAGGCACTGTTAAACTCAGCCCATGCCAGAGGATGACTGCCCTGCTGTTCACAGACTAACCAGGAGTTATTCCCAGCTGCCCAGTCACTTGAGTGATTTACAATCTTTCTCACCAGCCAAGTTGTCTGGCCGTGCTGTTGTTCATGCTGGGTCAGAACCTTTGTTGTGGTCTTCATTGCCTGGGCATCTGCCCTCAGTGTGTATTGGAGGATGGCCAGCACCAACAGGATTTTGGTCATCTTTCCAGCCATGGCCTGGAGGAGGAGGAGGGAGAGAGGGGGCTCAGTGGGGTCGGGTAGCAGGGAGAGGTGTCTGGGGCAGCGGGGGCAGGGAATGCAGGGCCCAAGGACAGGGCACTGTCCCCAGTGGTGGCACCTGCCCTGCCCGAGGTGTTCTCCACAGCCCCTGCACCCTCTCCCCAGCCCTGGAAGCTCCCCAGGTGCTGGTGCTGGCCCTGGCTCAGCCCAGCCGTGCCCCTGCCAGCCGCACCCACCGCTGCCTGGAGCCGCACTGGCGCTGGCACTGCAGCGCGCGGTGCCTGGGGACCCCGGTGTCCCCTCCGATGTCACAGACACCAGGGTTCCACGGCTGCACCCTGCCAGCTCCACCCTTGGGGGAATTCTGGTGGAACCTCATGGAGCCAGGGAGTTTATGACCTTTGGAGAAGGGGCAGCCACTCAGGAGCAATGCACAGCCTTCATGGGGTTGTGCGGGGAGAAGATCAGAAGGGCCAAGGCCTAACTGGAAGTTAATTTGGCCCTAAAAATGGCCTAAAAGATGATAAAAACTACTTCCATAAGTGCATTGGTGACTAAAGGAGGGCTCAGGAGAATCTCCAGCCTTTAGTGGATGGGGAGAAACACAGAGACGAAGGAGGAGAAGGAGGAAGATCTGAAGTATTTAATGTAAGGCCTGCTACCCTACCCTCATGTCCTCCAGGACAAGATGACCCACTCAGCAGATGAGGGAGAGTTTGTGGGTCCTGATTCCCTGGAGTTTAGTAAAGACTTTGACACCATTTCCCACAACATTCTCCTGGAGATGGCTCATGGCTTGGATGGGTGTGCTCTTTGCTGGGTGAAGCACTGGCTGTGGGGCGAGGCCCAGAGAGGGGTGGGGAACGGAGTCACATCCAGATGGGGACAGGCCCGGGGTGGCACCCAGGGCTCAGCGTTGGTGCCAGTCCTGTATCCTGAAGAGTGACTGAGGGAGCTGGGGGTGTCCAGCCTGGAGAAACAGGGGGAGAGGCCTTGTCACTCTACAGTTGCCTGTAAGGAGGTTTGAGGCAGGTGGGATGTGGTACCTTCTCCAAAGTAGCAGGCGACTGGACAAAATGAAATGGCCTCAAGTTGTGTTGGGGGAGGCTTAGATTGGATATCAGGAAAATTTTATTCACCAAAAGTGCTGTCAAGCATTAGAACAGGAAGAGCCCAGGGAAGAGGCTGAGTCACCATCCCTGAAGGTAATGAAAATACATGTTAATATTTCACTTAGGGACATGGTGTAGTGCTGGACTTGGCAATCCTGGGTTAATGGTTGGATCTTACGGGTTTTTCCAACCTAAACAATTCTTTGAGTCTGTGATTCTGTTGTAGCAGTCTAATGTGATAACTAGGCTCAACACAAATCCTCACCTGATATTCATTTGACAACTCCAGCCATTTTCCATATATCTTCCTGTGTATATATCTAATTAAAAAAAAAAAACCCAAACCGTTGTGTGTCTTCCGCAACTACAGCTGCTACAGCTGCTGATTACTTTCAGAGTTGTTATTCCATCAACCAAAGTTTGTCCAAACAAATTTTAAGTCTGTCAAATTCATCTTAAGGCTGTAGTATTGTCAGGATATGTGGCAAACCAAGGAAAAATGCCCTCAGAAACAAATATGCTGCTGTGCACTGCTCTTCCGTCTTCCATTTCCCCCTGCTATAGTGAATTTTTGGCTTGTGTTTTCAGAGTGCCTAAAGCAATAAGTTTCAGCCCTCTGCTTGTAGCTTTCTAGATTGTACTGCGGTGCACATAATAAAGATTGAATATTTGCTCCTGGAATAAAAGTTACCTAATCAAGTGGTTGGGATACAGATTCACAAATTGGAGAATCTCTTCTCAGTTCTTGTCTCAGCCAATGGTCTGCTCTGTGCCTCCAGTGTCTGTGGCAATTTCTCAGTTACAGGGTAGGGAGAGTAGGACGTGGTTTTCATCCTAAAGAGGAGAGCTGCTGTGAGAGGCTAAAATCCTGAAAGAGTTAATGTAAACCTGAAAGCATTCATGTCTCGAACACTGGGCAGAGGAGAAAAGGAATATTACCATGCCAACAAGTTAAGGTGATGTTAGGAAAGAGGGTCTTGGAGGCAGGATAGCGCTTTTTTGAGACCACCCTCCTTACCTGGGGTAACTATCTCTAAAACCAGATTTGGAGAGTGTTGCAGTTGTGTCTCTGACAGGGGAATTGAAACTATGAGAAAACCCAACCCGCTTCTGAAATTTTGAGAATAATGAAATGTGCCTGCACAAGGACTGTTCTGTAAATATCAGCACTGAGGGGATGTGTGTGCACCCACCACTGCAGGAACTGCACCAGAGATGGTGCTGGAACCCTGGGTGGTGACACGGATCCTTTACCTCTAATTTTCACATCTTTCCTTCTTCAGTTCTTCCTCTCCTTAAAAGTTTAATGTGCTGCTGCTACAGGCTGCTCAATGGAGTTTAACTCGATGATGCTGCAGGCTGTTCAGAAATTTTAAGTTGTTGCTGACATGGACTGTTCAACCTATCATAAGGTTTAAAAGTTTACATTGCTGCTTCCATAGCTAAAACTTTCTAACTGGTCGTTTGGCATTGTTTTGCCTGAATTTATTCCAAGGGTATCCTGAACATCAGCTGTCCCAGAGGAGGCAGTCCAGGCCTGCCCTCTCCAGATTCAACATTTTGCTGTCCCAGAGCAGGAGGCCCAGGAGCTCCCTCACAGGACCTGACAGCTGCTCAGGTGAAAAATATTCTGGAATCTTGCTTTGATTTTATTATATTTCAATTTCCCATGACGAAGAGCAATGATATCTCTAAATTAAAAGTGAAATATTATTGAGACATCCAAAAGCGAAATTTTGTTTTTTGCAAGTCAAACCAGGGCTTATTTGAATTCCTCTGACTTGGCATTGAGCTTTTTCAAATGGGATATAAATCTACCACTTTCAGTTGCATGTTTGACTTTTTTAACATCACTGAGTAAGGGCTGAAGCAATCAAAGAATGAGGTGTCACACTTAAATTTTATGTATTTATTGCAAGGAAAGCAAAGATTGAGAATTAGAACTATAAACAAACTTTAAATAAATTTTTATCTATAAATTTATAATATAATTTTTATATTTTATGTAAATTTTATTTATCATGTTTGTCAAACACATACACCTATATGCACACTGGCTGTTTGGAATTTCTGGTGCACTGAATAAATACAGCAATGCATTTGGAAAATGAGACAAAGGTAAACAAAAGAACCAAGATAAAATAATAATTTTCAGCTTTTACAATTATTTAATTGCTCCAGAATAATTCCTTTAGACATTGCTCTTTTCACATCCTCAGAGAGTGCAGCACATTTTTTCTGCTCACAGGCATAAGCTGAACCAGTGAACCATCTTTTTATTCTGTATAAGGGAGATGAATTAATATTTCTTCTTCGAGGAGAGTTCTGCATCCTATAGAGAAAGTTGTCAGAATGATCAAATTCAACAGCAGTTTCAAATATATAACATAACTCACCTGAAAAATATAAAAGAATATTTTTCCATATTCCTATTCTTATTAATTGAAAGCTAGCTGAGAGTTTCTAATCATTCATGTTTTTCAAATGATTGGTTTCTCACTAAAGTGGCCAAACAATGAAAATACTGGAAATCAACCCGACCTCCCTGTATTTCAGACCACTGAAGAATGGAAATACACTTTGCTTTCAGGCACTTTTCATCACTTGATTAATAGACCTGATTCAGATTTGGGTCAGTTCTTGTTCTCTCTCAAAGCACTGTTTACTCCCCACCCTTGTACAAGTTATGAAGCAAGGGCAAGCATCACCATTGCTGCTTGTTCCTGGTGAAGTAAATCCATTCTTTGGCCAGAATTAGGGCCTAAGCACACCTACAGCTGACCTGCTGACAGAAAACATGAATTTTAGTCATTATATCAATTATTTTTAAGGTATTTTATATAAAATTGGCAGCCCCAGTGAGAATTTTCAAGGCCAGACTCTGCAGCAGTGTATGTGGAAGCACACACACCTACTGCCTTCGATTCCCTTCTCACTCACTGCAAACCTTACAGCTCAAATTGAGGCCAGCTCCCAATCATCTGCCATGTGAGTTGTGCCAAGTGACCCAAACTACCTTTTCAGTTCATAAAATATTCATTCAGTCCCAGCTGGGACTGTAAAATATGGATGCTTGGTTATGATGTTGGTAACATACCCTTTTCATTCTCTTACATATGTATAAGGGAAATAGCTAGACACCACTCACAAGTACACCTATATGATAAATTAGTGCTCTAAAAAACCCCAAACTTCTCCATCTCACTCTGCTGGAAGCCCATTTGACACTACAATCCTCTGTCTAATTCAAATGGTGGCCATTAGAAAAACATTTCAGATTTTACCCTGCCATAAATTCCTACCCTCTCCCTTCATATCCATCTGCCCTGTGGGAAATTTAAGTTCCTCCATATTACCTTCTCCTGGCATTCAATATTCCATGTTGGACAAGTATTTATTAATGCAATGCAATTCAGAGATAAAATGCTAATGAACAAAAAGCTTTAGAGTCTCTGTGATTGTATATCCACTAGTTTAGAGAACTGGAAAGTGCTCTGAAATACAGCTTTAATCACAGAGGAGCCTAGTGCATAGAATACCACTTTAGGATACATTTGAAAAATTTTACCCATCTTGATCTTGAATTTTCTTTCTCCTTTGTTTGACAGACAAGGATTAATACAAATCTTTGCACTTAGGAGGATTCAAATATTCAACTCCCAAAACACTGTTCACATATTCTGAAAAATACTTTAAGTAAAATTTTTCATTAGAAAATAATATACACGCCTAACTGTCCTAGATGTGCTTCTGTAAGTGCAAATTTGTGTCATGACATAGTGCTTAGGGCTATTTGCAAGAGTTGGGATGAATGTCTTGTCTTTATAGTCCAAACAACTGAACAAAAAATGCTCAGAATGCCTCGTGCTAAGAAGGCCTAAGTGAAAAGAACTGAGATGAGTTTGCCTTGTAGGCCCAGTGCTGTGACATGAACAAAAAATGTCAGACTTTTTGCAAATTTGAGTTGGAACTATACCCATCACCTTTTAAAGAGAAAGAACCACAGTACTTAGTGATTAAACTTTACTATTTGGTCTTTACTGGCATCTGACTTACGCAGTTCAACATATAAGGATTAGTGGTGATTGATGCCTCCTTCCCAGTCCTGGGGTTATGGTTGGTAGAAATCCTGCAGTGTTCATCCTCTCTTTGTTCTCTGTAAGCCAATACTGAAGTTTCAGGAGATCATTTACTTCCCAGGAACATACTTTTCTGTGAGGCAATGTAATGGTGTATGGAATATCTGCCAGAAAGAGAAATCTCTCTCCTGCAATCTGAACTCTATGTTTCTGAGTGAGGAGCCAGCAACAAGGGGGAAAGATCATTGAAGGAAAGGAAATAAGGAGAAAACAAGCTAAAAAAATAGCAGGGTCTTTGTGAGGGCAGGAAAAGGAAAACGAAAAGGAAAAGGATAGAGAAAAGAAGCTTCATTTGGCTGGCAGATAGGCAGTGATGAGTGTGCTCATCTCATAATTATGCAGCTAAGCAGGAGGTACATCAGTATGTTGTTAGGGCTAAAAATCTAGTCTTGCATGTTCAGCTATATGCACACCACAGTTTGCATGCTCATATGGACAAGCACTTGAAGAGAAACACAATCTGCTATAATGCCTATCTGCTAGACAAAGTGTGCATGATTAGTTCCATATGGCTTTTCTCTCTGAAACAGTACAGTTCCAAAGTGAGAAAAGATTTCAAACAGAGGTGATGATGTATTTCAAAATTGCAGTTCAGTAAAAACCTTATGGGGGAGTACTGGCCTTCAGTGGGATTTAAATGCACATTAGTGTGCTTTGCTGAATAGAGATGTCCTTAAACATCTCCTTAAAGACACATACATAGTAAGACATGCCCATAGTAAGACATGTACACAGTAAGAAATGATCTTGTTTTTGTGGGTTTTGAATCAACTTCCAAGTGATTTGCTGCATGAGGCTTCCAAAGAAGATACCTGCAGTCTACATAAATTCAGTATCTGTTTTCCAATGAAACATTTCCTTTCCTGCTGAGTGGCATTGTCAAGTAGAAAAGTGCTGATGCTATTGCTCTTCACACGGTCACATTTTGGAGGCTGATACAATCCTTAATGGAAGGAGCTGCCTAGTCTTGTATGTGCCTATTGCTACCATTGCAGAGGACAGAGTCCTTTAGAGGACAAATCAGAAAATCCAGATGCTCCACTGCATTTTAATGTAACTCAACACTGACTTTTAAACAGCCCCTGACTTCTAGTTCCAGCTTTGAGAAGTTTCTAGGTGAGTTTTTCTTTCTCCACACATCAGACAAAGGAAACGAAGTAGGATAGTCTCCCAGTTTAGATGAGTAAATTAGCTGCCTAATTTTGAGTGCTGTTAGTAAGCTACATGATAACCTTTGTCAGACAGGGATTTTTAGGGGAGATGGTTTCTGTAGTCCCTATTTGTCCCAAAAGCAAGAAAGAAAACAAAGCTCTCTGTCCACTGTGGCTGTTTGCTTTCAGCAGCTGAGAGCACTTCAGCAGGCACCCAGCAACGGGCTGCAGGAACCGAGAGGCAGCAGCTGTGGCACAGCTGTTGTCAGCACCTGCCCTGCCATGCCACCTGCAGGGGTGACTTGGTGGGGTGACAGTCACTCTCCACCGAAGACAGGAAAATCAGGCTGCCAGCTGGGAATGTCCAAAAGCCAACTGCTGAGCACAGGAGAGTTTTAAACTCGTCATTGAGAAACACCAAGGGAACCAAACGCTGGTCTTTGATGTTTCCCTGGAGAAAGAGGCATTCAGTGTCTGCAGTGTCTTGCCTGCTCTCCTCCATAACCAGGGATTACAAAACGTGCCCAGGAGGCTGATTCCCAAACCAGCATCAGCCTTCCTGTCATTCGAACAAATGGCTCTGCATCACAGGAAAAGCTGTCAGTTCACAGCAGGGGCATTTTGCACAGAGGTGATTGTCACCTCTCAATGAGCTCAGACTGCTCTCTAGTCACAAGTGTGAACGCGTGAGAGCAGAAGGCAAGGGTCCCTGCAGGGGACTGGATCAATAGCTTTGGTTGTAGGCCCTTGGCCTGGGAAGGGGCACTGTATGGTTCCTTAGGCTAGTGAGAAACTTGAAACACAGCACTTATAAAGCAGAGAAAAATGCCCCAGTGTGGGAGCCAGAGTTCTGCCCCCAGAAAACACAAAGCCTACTGAGCCCTGGGTCATGACTGCTCTCTGCTGCTGCTGCAGCCCTGCCTTTCTCAGTGGCCCAAGAGTAATGAGGACCATTCCCACCCCAAATATGCAGCACCTGATGTTCAGGGCATTCTTCTAGTTTCAGGGAAGTGGAGGCTCAACTTTTCAGGAGATTAGAAGAGCCTAGGATGTAGGTTTGGTGTTTCCCACAGCAGTGCTCTCTGTTACCAGTCAGAAGTAGGGCATGGTGTTTTGTGATAAAGTCTTCTTAAGTGAGCTCCAGGATAGTTCAGACTTGTGAAATGAATTCGGAATTTGGTCAGGCCCCAAACAGCCTCAGAAATTCAGCATAAGCCTAGCTGGTCAGCTCAGCCAGGTGCTGCACTAGGCTCTCAGGGGAGATTTTCCCTGGGATTTAAGTGCATAAAACAAGTGAGGCAGCATTTCCCTCAGCTTGTTACAGTAGGGTAGGAAAAGATCTTACCTTGATTCCTTCCCTGCTGGGAGCTGTAAGCTGTTCCTCCTCTACCCCTAGGTGTTTACAAGTAGCACAGCCTGCATGTGAAGTCCTATCCGAATGCAGTTTTTAGGAAACTTTATTTCATAATACAGAAATAAATGGCTCATAACAAGGAATTGAACTGCTGCTGCTTTCTCTCTCCCTCAGACAGAGAAGGGAACTCCCTGACAGCTTCCATGCGTGCCACCAGGCACCTCCAGTCCTTTAACAGGGCTTTTCACAATGCACATTTTGGATATAGACTCTTAAATTCTGCCTAAGCACCACTTTGCATACATAAATCTCTTTTTGGAACTGAGGATTAATCCATGTGCTCACTTTGTCATCTGCAAAATGGAGAATTTTCTTACCTGACAAGAAAAGTGAGAGGATAAATATTTCAGAGACTATGAAGTACTCAGACAACTCAGCGCGGGTGACAAAAGTGCTTTGGCTAGACAGGAAAACGCTCCTTTAAAATTCCCCGAAGAGCAGGACGGAATAGAGATGAGATCCAGCGTTGTGGGAGGCAATTGCAGCACTCTGTGTGATAGATGGCATCATTCCCAGCACAGTAAAACGGATCTGTACGTAGACTTTCATCCCTGGTACTCTCCCTTCACTTCTGGCACGGGCTCTGTGCCACCAGATAGTGCTGCTCATCCTCCTGCTCTTTGATTCTTGTTTGGGACATCAAGTCCTGCAGAAAGGGATTTGGGATAGGAGTGGTACTGTATTTGTGCTGCTTGTTGTTGTGATGTTACAGGACAATCTTTGCAATTTTTGCAGGGACATAGCCTCGGAGCTGTGTCCTACAGAAATGCAGGAAGAGAAGAGTTAGGGGGAAATGGGCTTATCTGAGTAAATATTTACCACATGCAGATCTCTGAAGTCTCTCCCCGAGGCAGGACAGCCCTTGGATGTCAGCTCGGGCCGCTGGAACCCGTGAGTGACGCCGGGTGGCAGCTGCGGGTTCAGCTGCTGTTTGCAGGCTCGTCCCACGAGAGGGCAATGCAGGAACATCCATCCCACCGCCTCCCTCCAGGAAAGGACCGAGCTCTGTGCCCGGGAATTCCACGCTATAATATACGTGTGGTATTTATAGAAAACAGCGTTTACTCTTTTAAAGTGTTGCTTATAGCAGTAAAATGTAATCAGTCTGCATTAAATTTCATCTAGCAGAAGCTAATATGGCCCTCTGCTGCTAGGCAATCTAGACACCTAAACATCCAAAGAAAACCTTTTTTTTTTTCCAATATCTTGGACACTCTATCAGACAATTAAACTGGAGGCTCAGTGCTACAACTCATCCTCAGGGAGTACCCTATTTATCAGCTGTTTTAGTAGGACTGACAGTTTGAGTACAATACTATAGGTTTCTGTGTTACTTTCATGGACCTTTATGCAATTAAATACCTTATTCTGTATCTCACCCTCGGGTCTGTAATCTCTTTTGTTTGGCTGACAAATGTCCGTGTCACCTCCTAACCTGGTCGATCCAAATGAGCTTTTTGAAAGTGCCACTGACAGCAAATCACTGTGGTCTATAAAAGGTTTATCTTCCACTTGACTGGAAATTGTTTACCATGTGCTAAACACTGTTGATAATGCCAACCAAAAAGGCTTTTTTTCCCCCACAGATTTAATATTCTGTCTTATATTCCAAAAGACTGTGCATATGTTGCAGCTGTCTTATGGGAGGCAGCTGAAATATTTTGTTCTGAGTGACTCAGTTATACACGAGTGATTTCTCTTTGCTTTGCATTACACACAAGTTACTGGCCAGCTGCAGGCTCTGGTTGTGATTTGCAGTGTCACCAGCCATTAGAAAGGAGAATGCAGAGTCGTTAAGCACATCTTGACAGGTAAATGAGAGAAGAACCACATCAGCAGTGCTGTGAGGAACGCTGTGGGAAGGAGGAAAAAACATTCTTACAAGCAACTGCTTAAAATGAGTGAATAAGTAAGGTGAGATAAAGGACCTTGCCGGCTGTGACTGCACCGTTTGCAGCAGAATGAGCAGCAGATGGTGAGGACAGGAAGGCAGGGATGCAGGGAGGCCTGGCAGCACTGGCTCCTCCAGTGTCAGCCTGCAGCCCAACTGTGCCAGCGTGAGCAGCAACCGGGCTGCAAGTCCTGCCAGGGCCACGGCCACAAAAGGGTCAACATATTTTGCATGGCATAGACATTACTGTCTGTGCTTCTCCCACATCTCTTGTTGTTTAATTGCTATAAACAGTTGGGCAGCTCTGTGGAATGGAGGAATTAAGGAGGCTGATTAGTCGCCGTTGTGAAATAGTGGCCTGGTGCACATGTCCCTGCACAGCCTGTGTTAGGCAGAGGCACGAGGCTGCCATTACCTGGGAGGATGAGCTGCCACTCTTCCAGGTCAGGAGTGAGGATGGTGGAAAGCAGAGTCATTGATGCCACAGCTGGGGTGGAAAAAGGGAGGGAGCCTTACAAGATTGGAAAGAACTGTACTCAGAAAATTGCCTGGATGAAGAACTTCTGTATTGATGAGGACAGATCACTCCCTAATCATTCTGTGCCCTGCTGTGAGAAGTGGCTGTGCTGCCATCATGAAAAATTAAAAATTAATTTACTCTCTGTTTTGTTTTGCCTTCCTTTTGGACACCACAGGTGGTCAGGGAGCACTGTTACCTCCCAAAACTTTTCTGCTGGCTGGAGAGACACCGTACTCTCATGAAGGAGACTGATGTGGCATCTCTCCCCACAAGGTGTATTTGAAAGGGTTCTTTAATAAGCCTGTAGTTTCCAAAGTGACTTTGGGAAAGACACCAGCAGGCTGTGCCCAGAAAAAGGTGAGATGGGAGCAGTGCAGCTGAGGCTGGGCACAGCCCAGTGTGGAGGGCACTGAGCAGCTGCTGCTGGCTGCACACATGGAACACACTCAATGCTGCCAGGAGAAAGAAAATATTTCTGATGAGAATGCGAGGCAGATTAAAGCAGGAGTGGAAATAGTCATGCATCAGGTGTGCCAAAGGGGCAAAGGGCACACTGGGGCCAGGCTGGGAGGCTGCCATGCTCCTGTCTGCCCCGTCACGCCCCTGCAGAGGTGGCAGAAGGCAACAGGCAGCACCAAAAAGAGGATCCTGCTGGTTATGGGGAACAAACCACTGCCCAGTCCTGGGCCAGGATGCCTGGAGCTCTGCAGCCCCTGTCCAGGGCTGGCTCCAGCAGTAAAAGCCAGTGAAGGAGAACACTGGGGGTTTCTGTCCTGGTCTGGGGGCAGACCCTGCTGTCCCAGCTTCACCTGCTGGGGCCTCTGGCTCAGGCACAGAGCTGCCCTATAGCCACAACCATGGCTGTGGTGACAAAGCAGCCTGGAGACCAGTATGACCATTTATAGGTTCATTTTCTTTTCATGAAAACAGTGGCCTTCTCCAGACTAAGTTGCACCAACTTTTCAGCACTAACAAACCACTGGATGGAAAATTTCCTTTACATCAACAAGATTTTCTTAATGGGAAAGGACATTACTGTTGAGAAAAGCAGTTTTTACAGCCCTCAGAACCAAATGCCAGCCAGCAACAAAAAAGAGAAAAGGGAAAAAATATGGAAATTATAAAAAGTTCAGTGACTTTTTAAATGTGATTCTTTACTTGTGTTAAATATTTGACAGCAAAGTGCAATAGACTTTTAAGCAAAAATAAACTTGAATGGACTTACAGGAAATGTTTCCTGCAAGACACATATGTGAGTAGGGCTACACAATTTTTATTAAAGCATCATAAAAAAGAAAGTACAGATTTAGTGTGACATGCAGTTTGTAAACAAATCACAAATCTCCAGTTAAATTTGAACACTGTGATGGATGTGAAAATGCAGAGGTTGAATTTTGGATAATTGCCACTGTTTAACTGCTGAAAAAAAAGACGAGGCAAAGCCTGAAGAGTTTTGTCAGCTCAGCCACTTCCAAAGTGACCTCCCACCCACGCATAGTCCCATTCTCACAGCACAAGCTGCTGTGCAAAGCCACTGAAACATGCTGGTGACAAAGCACAAACAGGATCAGTTTCTGATTTAAGTAGATAAGACTAAAACAAAGCCAAGCTGAAACTTTAGCCCAAATGAAGAACTTTATAGGACAAGGCTGGTTTTGTCTTGTGGCAGGGGACAGAAACAAACTGCTCCAGCCTCTTCCAGGTCTGTGCTCACAGCAGCAACCTGTGTGGATGGTGCTATCCAAAGTTTGCTGCAGTTAAAATGCACTTCTCCCCATCACCCAACTTTCAACATGCCTCTTCCCACTATCTGGTTAAGTAAATACATATTCTCAGTAGCTAAATATAAGCAAAGAGATTCACATTTTTCTCTCTTATTGATTAACCATCTTTGCTTCAAGATTTGCAGTGAGTACTCCACAGCACCCAGATGAATGACATGTTACAGAACTGGGGCATCAGCCACTACTGACTAATCACAGTTTCATTCATTGTATTTTATATAATTTAACTGGCTGAATCAGCTTATCATTAAGGGAATTTGTAAACCATTTAAACCTTTTTTAGTCAAGTTCATGACAATTTCCTTTTCCCACAACCAAAGCTGTTCTCCCAAGTACCTGCACAGTTATTTCCTGCTTGGGATGTTTAGCTATTTCATGGGGAAGGTCAGTAATTTCACCTGAGACAGATTGGCAGAGTTAAACTCAATGGGAGCCTAACAGAGACCCCAGGTTCTGTAACCAATAGATTATATAATAGAGGTTTATTACTTTTCAGAAGAAGTGACAAAACTAAACATTAACAGACAGATTGACTTTCAGATGGGGTCACTGTTCATTAAATTTCCCACTGCTTTTACAATCTGAGCTGCTACAGTCATTTAGCTTTTAGCTCAAGTCATTAAAGCAAGAAGATTGTTTCTTTATTACCTTGTGACCATTCTTCATTTTAATGACATTTTTCAACCTCTCACGCTAAAACTGGCAAACACTATTAAAAAAAAAACAAACCCAAAAAGTGTGCCTTCTGTGGCTTAAACACAAACAAACCCAGTTGCTTCCATCCTTCTCATTTAATATCTGACAGGCACTGATTTGTGCCAGGCAGGTAACCAGGTACCTACTGGAGAGAGCTGGGTGAGGATGTACACAGAAGTTGGTGGTAGACTCAGGGCAATCAGCCCTGAAGGTGTAACCCTGTGAAACAGCATTTGTGTGGGGTGGGTGCTGTAGGAAAGTGACAAGTTTTGGCAGGTAAGAAACCAGGAACTGGGGATGAGGTAGTTGAACAGAGCAGGACATGCCAGTGAGGGGTTTTAACCCTGGGCGTGTGCACAGATGCCCTGAGGCACCACAGTGCTGTAGCTGGACCAGCAAGTAGTGGCTTCAACACCCCTGACATCTTTTGTCTTCTCCTTTCCTCTTCCATAAGAGACTATGCAGACTTTGGACAGATACCATCATAAAAGGTCATCCAGGTACATCAGAGAGGATTGGAAAAGAGGGCAGAGAAAAGAATAAGAAACTGTTGAGAAACTCCCTGCAAGAGATTCCATCTGTCACAGAATCACAGAATAAAATCACAGAACAGTTTTGGTTGGAAGGGACCTCAAAGAGGATCTAATTCCAAACTTCCTGCCACAGGCAGGGACACCTTCACTATCCCAGATTGCTCAGAGCTCCATCCAGCTTGGCCTTGAACACTATCAAGGATGGGGCATCTTCTCTGAAAAACCTGTGCCAGGGCCTTACCACCCTCACAGTGAAGAACTTCCTAGTATCTAATGTAAACATACTCTCTTTCAGCTGGAACTGAAGAAAGGCACTTTTTTTATTTCTTATTAGGTAGATAAACCATAACATTTATAACTTTTCAACAAATATAATTAATAACAAGATTCATTACTCATCTTAATCACATTCAGTATCTCTACAGACTTCAACAGCTACTAGGACATTACTTTCTGGACCATTCTTTTAGGTCATAGGTTACTTATAAACACAAGGACCACAATATGAAATATTTGATGAGATAACAGAATAAGAGAACCCTCTTATCTTACATCACTCATTTCCCAAGGAAAAAAAAAAAAACAACCACTTTTCTACACATGCTACATTTATTACAATAATCTAATTCCTTATTTTTCTGATAAAACAGGGCTCATGTCTTAGATTTTACATTGTTTTGATGAAATATTGAACAAAACTCTTTCATGTTTGCCTCTTGCTCATCGATTGTGACCTTTGAACTTTGTTTCCTACCACTGATTGATGGTGGAGCAATGCAACCTGACTGCTTTCATGCCTGCCCACTCCAAAAATGGAAAGCTGATAAAAGCAATAGATGAGGTAGGGGGAGGCAAAAATCTGTTGAATCAGTGTTCTATGACTTAGAGAGGAGTTTTGAGTCCTTAACCCTTAACAGCTAAGGATGCCTAAACCAAGAAACACCTGGGGGAACTTTGCAGCTGAGCAACACTGGGGGAAGGAGGCCGTGCAACATCTTAGGCTGCTCCTAACATTACAAGCTCCAATTATTTTTCGTGTCTAAATCCAGATTTATTCTTTGAGGCCATCACTAAAACGTTCTTTGTTTTTCCACTATGAAACAGATGGCATAAATGTGCCCTGTGATTTTACTGCTGCTACAATTTCACCTGTGTCACCTCAAACCAATGGGTTCATTCAGTCCACAATAAAACCTCCATTCTGCTGTGCTGCCAATGGATGCACTGAATAAAATGGCAGCTGAAAAAGTTTCAAGTTGGCAAATCAATATTTCATTATTTGTCTCATACAGGTTTATTAGCAATAGAAACAAAGCTCAAGAACAGATAAAAGCCTGAAATGGTTACTTGGAAAAATGGTTACTTGGAAAAATGTAATGAGAATGGTCTTGTGCACGACCACTGCATTTTTGATCTTCTTGGTTTTTAGTATGTCTTTTTCAACATGATGAGATTAGACAAAATTGCTCAATTCTTTTCTCAGTAAGGTTGGTCAAACTACTGGCTGAAAGTATCTTTCTCAAGGTTATAGACAAGTGAAAGAAAATTTCTGTTACAAAATTACCTTGGCACTGGCATGAATAAAAAAAGAGTCTGATCTGTGAAGAGCTGTTTGAAGAGTGTTCAGTTCAAGAGGAACATGACTAAAGGGAAAAACCCTGAAATACAGCAGGATTTAACTCCTTACAGTCCTTCATCAGTGCCTTTCAAGCCCAGCAAGAGCCAGCTGTTCAACACATGTAATGGTTTACAGCCAGAGGCAGCTACAGGAACTTGCTACTCTCACCTCAGAGGGATTCTCAAACCCAGGGAGGGTGGAGTTGATACCTGAATACAAAAACATTCATAGAAATCCACTTCCTTGATTTCTTAAGGTGATTACAGCAGGCCAAACTCAATTGTTACTGACAGAGGCTTAAAACAGAAATGACAAGAAAAATATTAGAAATCTCTTGGCTCTAGGGGACACTTTTATCAGCATGCCCTGTAGAGATAACATTATTCACACCACCAAGGGAGCAGAGAGGTGACTTAAAAAGATCCTAAGGAATGAAAACACCTGCCAGGTGAGACAGTCACTGCAAGGTTGCTGGGATAACCTCAGCATTCCTGCACCACTCCCCTGACATCAAGCAGCCTCTGATTAACCCTCTCTGGAAGTTGACTCTTTCACACAGATTCCACCAGTGCCTGCACTGGCCAATCCAGTTTAGCAGACCTGTAGCTCTGGTTGCTCTGCAGGGTGGCTGGTTCTGTGACTGGTTCAATATCCTCATTTTTATCTCCCTGATGTGGATTTGCTGCGTATACCAACCACTTGTGCTTGATACCAACCACAGCACCACAGGCAAGCCAAGGCAAAACAGAGAAGCACGTTAACTTGATCCAAATGTAGACAATAAATCTATAAAGGTAGCAGAGACGTGTACATGAGCAAAGCCAAGGGCTTTGGAGGACTTTTAAACAACTACTACAAAAGTAATTACTTCAGTTGAACTGGCCTCTTCCTTTTTTTTTTCTTTGAAAAATACTAGACTATTATTTAATTGCACCACTTTCTTCAGATTCGGCCTTAAAAGAGACCTTTTAACATGTCTGAGTGCCCTTCAAATAATTAGATTTGAAAAACTCATGCTGTAGCATCCTATTAAAATTAATTAACTCACCTGACAGCAGTTTAAATAACAAAGTGAAGAACACAATTTGTATCAGGCACTGGACAGTGATGGTGGGAACACTCCCAAGGAACCCTCACAGGGATTGTTTAAACTGCCTTCAAAGCCATGTAAAAAACAGGCAGCTTTCAGAACTTGTCCCAGAGAAACTAAAATTAAGACAATGCAAGTAAGAGGGGCAGGGGCTGGAAAAGTTCTGATACTCACCCAGCCTCCTTTGCAGCACAGATGCAGCTGAAGTGCTGCTGGGATGTGGCACATGGAGAGAAGGGATGTCCCCAGTGGGAGCTGTGGGGTGCTGTGGGGTTTGTAAAGCAGAACAGGCACCTCAGGCCACGAGGAGCCAGCACAGCTCTCCCAGCCCTGCCGTGTCTCACGTGCAGTGAGCAGCTCTTCCACAGTAGCTCAGGCACGTGGAGCAGGGTGCCACATGCTGGTCCTGAAGCTAAAAAGGGCTGAAAACAGGGCCAGTGCCTGCTCCTCAGAGGCACTGAATACTGCATGGTCACATGCAGCTGGCAGCAGGCAGCGAGGCTGCTCTGTCACAGGGCACACAGCACAGCCTGTGCTCCACCACCACATCTCTGTCAGGCTGGGCACCTCCACGAGTGGGGAAAGGCAGCATCACTGCCACCTCCCACCCAGCAACGCCTCCAGCACATCAGTGCTAACCAGCCTCAGGCCAACACAGCAGCTGTGCTGGGGACACAGTGTGCTCCCAGCCTGAGGAGGCTCTGGGAAAGCAGAGGGAAGTGCCATGAGCAGTGGGGGGACTGCAGGGTAGCCTCCTCCAGGATCTCACCTGTGACCTCTCGTGGAAGAGGAGCATTTGTTCACTACCAACACCAGCAATCTCTTTAAAAGAAAATAGTATCAAAATGATGTTGACTACAAGCAAGTTACTCATTTGTCATTGTCACCAGCACAGAGGAGGTGCCAGATGAAAGGTCCACAGGCTGTCCTGGCTCTGAAATCCTGTGTCAGACAACAAAGTGAACTCTACAGGCCTCCAACCTTTGCAAGTCCTGGCACACAAGAGCTGCTGGGAAAGGGCAGGCCAAGGGGAGCGAATGCTTTGGGGATGTGGGGTGGCACTACTCAGCTGCCTGGGGAGATTCTGGACATCCCAAAACAGGACTCTGGGAGAAGACCTTATACCTTTGGTGTGACTTTGGAGAACACTTTTCAACACAAAATGGGCACAAAATGTGGTGCAGGGAGTACTGGTGAAGTGAGATGACTTAGTCAGCCTCATCAGGATAAACACAGCAATCTGGAAATCTCTGGACAAATGAGCAACGTGGGATGATCTTCTTTCAGTCATGTTGCTAGGAGACACCATCACAGTCAATCATAGAACCATCAACTGCTGCTACTCAGGATTTTTTTTAATAAACACTTCTATACTGAAGAGTATTTCAGTGAAGCTAAAATTGCTTATGGGATCATGCCAGTTTTGACAAAAACAAGCAACAAAACCTACACCGGTGAAGATTTCTCAGGTTCCAGACGAAATTTGTGATCCATAAAGTGTAAAATACCATGGTTGGTGTCACCAGCATACAAAAAAATCAAGAGAGCAGCTGAACCCCACACCCTATGATATCCCATAACTGAAATATACTGGTCTGCTTTCCAACAATCTATAAGAAGTTAGTAAGTAAATTAAGTCTATGTTAAGTAGTTTAAATTCACTATACCCAGAGATCTGCGTATAGTATAGAAAATTTCAAAGGATTTTGAAGCTTGAGAAAGATAAAGACTGCAAGCTTAGTCTAATATTCCAAGCTGCCTAATGCCCTGCAATGAAGGCAACACAAGTTTAAATCCTTGCTCCAGGGCTGTGGGTGAAGGTCAGGGTGAGAGCCAGCCTTCCTCAGGAGCTGGGGGTTTGCTGACAGCTTGCCACTGGGATTTTGTGAACAATTTTCAGGAAGTCAATGCTGGGTTATGCAGAATAGTAAATACTGAAATCTGAAAGCAAAGTGCAGAGCAGAACCCTTCTTTTTTAAACATTCCTGCCAATGGAGGAGATGGTAGTGTTCTCATGGAGCCAAGCTGCCTGTGTGGAAAGGCTGGAAGATAATGAGGGTGAAGCACAATTAAGCAAGAAAAGGGAAACTGAGCTACAAGTAACACTTCATAAGGCTGAAAAAAATGATTGAAGAGAAAATAACAGTAGACATTTTCAAAACTACATTTCTTCTAGAGAATCTGCACAATAAAAATACAAACTGTTATGCACTTTGCTAAAGGAGCATGTGAAAGATTTTAGGGGGAGCAGAAAAAGGAGGTATCATTATGCAAACCCTTTTATTAAACAAAATACAAAACCCAGCAAGCTGAGAGGGGAAACATGACTCACTCAGAAACAGAAAAATGAAAAAAAATGAAACACGTAGCTTTTCATGATTACATGTATATTTTACTTTCACCCATCCGTAAGGAAAAACCTGTGGTTAGAATACAATCATGAACAGAAAAGCAGACACAACAAAAGCATAAGGAAAAAACCCATGTAATTCTAATACTAAATGGCAACAAATTACTTGTGCTAAGAGAGTTTAGGGGTACTAGCTGGGGAAAATGTTTGAGCTGGTCCCCATTGCCCTTGCTCTTCTTTGACAGGACCATTTCTCAAAGAAAGTCCTGGCAAGAAATGCTGCCTGCAGGGGTTTTAATCTTGGAAACAACCCACCTGAGGTGGCTGCATTCACACTGGTAGTGCAAAGGCCACAGGTGATAACAGTCTGTGCCTCACTGTGTGTCACAGCAGGCTGACACCTGCCTCTGGTCCCAAACACTGTGTTCATCCCCTCAGCTCTTTGTCCAGCACTGAAATACTGGTGTGAGCTGAAATGCACCAGCCTGGTGTGAGCAGAGCAGCAAGATCAGGGGAGGAAAGCAGGGAAGCCAGGGTCCCTATGTACAGCTGTGTGTCACCAAACAAACAACTCGAGTCCCTGTGCACGGCCAAGAGCGGCTGCTGTGCCACTGCCAGCGGCAAGAGCTGAGTGAGAAAATAAAGAGAAATCAAATTGGGAGCCTCTGACCCATGGAATTGATCCAGGGTCTGTTGTGTGGGAAAACACATCCAACACCACAGGAAAGGCCAGGGAGACAGTCTGGTACAGATTATTCCCTATGCAGAGATTTCATTGCTGGCAGTATCAAAAGGAATTTTTTAAATACTTGTTTCCTTCTTGCTTTAAGCTCTTCAGCTAACCTCACCAGCCACACAGTTAGGTACAATGCTTCCAAGTGGAGAAGGAAACAGCAGGGCACTCTGAAAATTGTCATTTTGATTCTTAGGCTTTGTTTCTAAAGGGGAAAATAGCACAGCAGTTAGTGTGTCTTTACTGCAGGATACACAGAGAGAGGACAGACAAAGAGAAAACAAGTCTAATATTACAGCAAACATTTGCAGAAATCTACACAGTAAGCAAGTCCTGTATTATCTGCTCTATAATGTATGTGCTGGAGGTATCTGTATCTATCTACAGATAGATATGGTCAAGATAGCATAAGCAAGACCTTTCCTGAACTGACTTGTTACTTAGCATTCAATAACTCACTGTCAAATGAAAAATACAATTACTGAGACACCCCTGCAGAAGAAAAGTGTACTTCAACTTTCTGCAAAATTCAAAGTTCAATTACCCTGTAGCAAATCAATCAAATGTGTGCGCAGCAAGCAATGAAAAAGTACAGATGTCACCTCAGTGCTTTCAGCTGAACATGGTTTTCCTTCTTTTTAAAAATCAGCACGTGGCACTAGGAGACATTTACAAAGCTCACATTATGCAGAAAATAAAAAGAAATCTATCAGTGTGATTTAGAGCAGCACAGCACAGCGCTCTGGGCACGAGAAACAATAAATAATGAACATTCATCACTGGTAACCTGTGCAATGATCTGATCTTTACAGACACTGAGATTGCTGACACCAGTTTGGCACTGAATGCCCCCATAGCTGGAAGCCAGGCCCACAGGGGCAGCCGTGCACTGAGCTACGTGCACACAGCAGCCTGTGCCCATGGATGTGTGGCAGCACACAAACGTGTGTGTGCACAGCAAGCCCCACCTAAGCCAGGGCAGAGCATCCTGTTTGGATGGTGCTGGCCTGGGATACACAAATGAAAGCTTCTCAAGGGGAGCACAGAGCCACACTGGGCACTGAGAGCTTGGAAAGCCACTGTCCTTCGCTGCTTCATGGACCTTTCTTTGCCCTTTTGTTATGAGCAGCACAAAACTGCAGGTGAGTTCACAGCTCTGAGACACAAACCTCGCCCTGGGCTTCTCCAGCCTCTCCCACAGACCCTGCCCACGTGAACAATCCCAGGGACACTTTATCCTGATTACCAGAGTGGGAAGGGATGACACACACTTTGTGTTGCCTGGAATGGAGATCTTCAGTTTCCAGCAGGGATCATCACACAAGGTTGGGTTCGGTTTTGTTCTCTGTTAATTCAACATTCCTAGAGCTGACATGAAAGTTTGTAATCACGTTCAAGTGGCTGAAGGGAACTTTGAAATTAAGTCCTCCAACACTTTTTGATAGTTTCCCTGAGCCTGTGACTTATTTAGCTATGGCTACAATAAAACACAGAGCATTCTGAGTTGGAGGGGACCAAGAAGAATCGTTAAATCCAACTCTTAAGTGAACAGCCCATGCAGGGATTGAATCCACAACCTTGGTGTTATTAACAGCAGACTCTAAGCAAATGAGCTCATCTCAGTGTTAAATGCCTTTTTTTTTTTTTAAATAGGAAACAATACAAACTCACAACTCTGATAAAAATTGAGCCTGAATTTTAAAACAATAGACTTGCCTACCTGCAAACAAAATTATATTTGTATTTTATATCATCAAAACAGCTGATTCATGAAAATGATTAAGTCCATAGAACAATGGAAATTAAAAGACCACTTAACTACCAAGTTAATACTCACTGTAGTTGTGTAAAATTGACATTTTGAAACATTAGAGGCATCTTAAAAATTTTTATTTAGCATGTTGAAAAACAAATGTTACAAAAAATTTTCTATAAACATAGGCAAAAAGGTTTAAATAGGATAATTTAATGTAAACCAAACCCCTTTAAAATATACAATACTGTAATCAGAGGTTATTTACATCCAGTGAAGAGAGAACAACCTTCACACATGTTAATATCATCTAAGCAAATCATTAATTTCCATAATTTCTTAAAACAGTGCCACCTTTAAGTTAGTTTTGGTAGCTAAATCATTTCAGTCCTAATACAAGATGAAATTCAATGTTACATTCAGAAGAGGGAAAGGCAGTATCCTGACTATTCATGTCATCAGTCAAGACAGCACTGCATTCAGTTGCAAAACCTTAGAAAGGTACAACTATATATTTTTTGCATGATAATGCAATTACAGGATATGTAAAACAACAAGAAAAGAAAAAAAGCTGTAAAAAACCCCAGTAAAAATAAAATTTTATTTTTCAATCAGGTTAGAAAAGCAAACCACGAGATTAAGTTATTTTCCCACATTTCACGATTTGTAACAAACAATTTTTAAGTTTACACTATTCCAACATGGAGAAAACTGTTCATGTTTTAGAGGAAATGCATTTGCACAACTGTCCCACACAGGTTTCATTTAAATATTAAATTTATTCACCAAGATATAAATTTATAGCCCACAATGGTTATAGCCCACACTCATGTACTCATGGAAAAGGCATTGTCTAATTAATTCAACTCACAGATCACTAAGTTTTTGGTTGAGACTCTTTTTGGAATGGCAAACATTGATTTTTGGATTGCACATAAAAGTATCTACAGGACACAGTAACAGGATAAAGTTGCATACTCAAGTCAGGAGCCAAAAACAAAGCCTTTAAAAGTGGTAGTGGAATACAGAGTAAAGAAAACACAGAAAAAAGGGAAAAGCCAGCTCATCTCTAAACTACTAAAGCAGACTGCCCATGTTTAGGGGATGGTGACAGCTGCTTAATAACCTAATGTGACATGGGTGATCTCCATGCATTTCCTACAGGAAAGTCCTATATCCTGACAAGGAAGTTACTGCTAACTATTATCTGTGCTGGCAGGCACAGGAGATGCCAATATGGCACAGACACTGAAATTCCAGCTGTTTCTGAGGTGGTTCCTGTGTGCTGGGATGAGGCACTTTGTTCTGGTGAGTCTGCCTAAAGCAGTGTATTTATTAACTCTTGCCTGGTATGAAAGGAACTTTAACTTCCACAAGTGGCAATTCAGGATTCACAAGAGCTAAAACCACTTCAGAAGAAAAGGTCTGATAGTCCACAAACAAAACCCAGGCAATTTTTACTGCAAGTGTCCAAAACATACTGTACTTATCTGCTTATCTTAATATATCTATTATATATAATGAATCTAAATATGAGTTACAGTTTTGCCAGTGAAGTCAGGAGTTGGCCAGGAGTTCATCTCTAACTTGCCTTAGCAGCTGAAGATCCCCAGCAGGCAACAAAGGCTAACTACTCTTTGCCAAAAATGAGAACTCCTGATTCCACTTGTCAATAACTTAGATCATATTCTTATCAAAGTGCCCATTTACACACCCATTGACAACCATCCATTTCCTTCCAGTCTCCTTCCATACAAATCCTCTGGGAACAGTTAGGCCAAGCTTCCATGAGAGGGACATTAAGAGCAATTTCAAACAGATGGCACTGCCATTTCATTTGGGGTGTTTGACACAAGACAGTTTGGGTTTCTCTTGTAAGAAAGCCAACATAGCATAATTTAGTCCTCCAGGGCTCAACACATTTCAGTTGGTGTTAATTGATTAGAACACAGAACAGTACTAAGCTAATGCCACACTGCCTTGGTGTGGGAAGAAAGAAAATTGAAACTTAATACTCAGAAATTAAACTGAGCAATTATCTTTTAAATCAACCTGTGAAAGAAGAATCACCACACTAGAATTTGTACCACCTAAACCAAGTGGATGAAATTCTGTACAAGCCTGCATGTAACTTGCATCCATCTCTTCAGCCTCAAAAAGTCACTCCACACTCATGCCTGGGGTTAGGCCTGCATGTTCTTAGAATTCCTTGTTGGAATGGGTAAGCAATACATTTATTTGTTGTTGAAAAAAGATATTTATATTCTCTGCAAAGAATTTCCACAGGCACCAGTACAAGGTGAACACAAGGTACGTGTCAGTAGGTAAGGAAGTATCAGAACTTGAGGAAGGGGTTTATAGCTTACAAAACCTTGAGGAAGGTTTTCATAGTTGGGGAAAAAGGGAAGTCACAGACACTGAATTTCTTTCCTTTTTCCCCTTTTAAAAAGGAAAGGAATGCCTTTGGGTGTATGTGCTTACAGATTGCATCCTGGTCCCAGTGAAAATCACAGTAGGAAGTCCATCAGGATTTTATCCCTTCTTGAGAACTTCACTATTACTGTTGCATGAACTTTCAAGTTCTGAAGTTAACATATGCACACTTCTCACCTCTAGAATACAAAAGTAAAACCATATAGGAGAACAGGAAAGGTAGAATACAGACAAAAACTTACACCATTAAATTCATCAATTAGTGTCTTGAATTGTCAGCTTCTAAGCATCTACAGAATTTTGAGTTGTACTAGCAAAAGCTTTAGAATACACCTCTCCTGCTAGGACTCTGGAATTATTGCTCTTACACCAGCATTCTCTACACGAGATCTGGTTTGAACACAAAGGCTCCCAAGCCTCCTGAGAGCCAGGAGAGGGTGCAGCATATAACAAAAATCCAAGTGAGAAATAGGAACCAACCAGACAAGAGGCAATACTGCAAAATCAGTCCCCTCTAGTGTAAATAACTATTAAAATGTTGCTTAAGGATTCCCTATTGCAGGGAATTCTAACAGTCTGCAGTAAGAAAGGGGAGGGGGATCCCACAAATCTTGTGGGGAATCTGGACAGTGTTTGGAATAAAACAAGTGACATCCTTCAAAACAGAGGTACTTTTGAGAAGTATGACAGAGCACCACATCTGTATCTGCACTACACTCTCAATACAGATTCCTTATCTTCTAAAACATTCGACAGGGGAAAAAAAAATCCCAAACCCAAAGAACGAGTGAACCTAAAAAAGGTGAAATTCATCGTATACAAGTCCGTTAAATTACAGAAATGCATAATAAGCCAAGATAAAGTGCTACAAAATGATTAATGATTCTTAAAAGGTCCATGGCATTCTTCTTGTTTTACTTAGTACTGGTGACAATGGGGGTTAGTGCAATGGCATTGGCTGAACTGGAATTCACAATGTCTTCGTATTGTGGGGGTGGATCTAAATGCTGCTCAGTTTCGTTTCTTCTCACACTGATTTCCCCAGTGGCTTCCTCATAGGAAGGAGGAGGATCACAGTTTGAGAGCCTTGTGGATATTGAGTCTGACTGTGCATCCGAATAGCTCAGACCTCCTGGAGAGAGCCCACTGACTTCATACATTTCCTCCTGTGGGGAATGAACAATGCTGAGGGGCGGCGGGAGGGGCCCTCTGCCATCAGCACCATCGCCCAGCGCTCCGTGGGCTCCCCTGTGCACGTACACCGACTGCCTACGCATTTTCTTTTTAAACAGGCATCTCCAGATGACAAAAATGACAATGAGGATAACAAAAAGGCCAATGATTAATGGGAATGCAAGGTAAAATGAATACCAGCTATGTCCTGTGTTACTTTCTCCCTGGAGTCCGTTTTTGTAGACTTTCCAGAACTCCTTCTAGAAGAGCAAGACACAACACGTCAGAAACTATAACACAGTTAATAAAAAACAAGCAATGTAAGCAAGCTGTTTTAAAGAATGAGGAGAAAACAAAAGGCATTTCAAACACTGATGATTAAAATAAGAACTGGCATGGATAAGCACACACAAACTTTCAATTTTTGTTCTCATGTGATTAGTGATACAAAAGGGATTTGGTTTTGCAAACAAACTCCTCACCGCTTCTAACGTTCTTATATCTGCACTCAGTGTTTACAAACATGCAGCAGAGACAGGACTAAGCAATAATACACTCAGAAAAGAAAAAACCCAACCACAAAACAAACTAGGAAAGAAATATCTCAAAAGCCCCTGCCTAATCAGCATGCACATCGTCCACTGGTGGATCAGAATCTGTCAGCACCACTCAAGGTATAAGTTTAGGGTTTATTTGTTTGTTTGTTTTAAAATTGCAGTATCACACTAGTACAATTTGATATGAAAACACTGGCTCACAATGACAGATCATTTTGGCAAAGCACAACTATGCTGCACCATCTTATCATAATTTAGACATGCCCCACCCTCTGGCTCATACAGCAATTGCTGTCAGCTTATTTTGAGTTGATCCAGATCCTTTGTTTACAGCTAAAAATAGCTCCATAACTATCAGACTATTACACAGGTTATATTCTAGAAACCTTGACAACAGAGCTACAGAAAAATGCAACATAAAGTGAAAATATGAACCAGTGAAAACAAAAATGAAGGGGACACCAATACTTGAAAATCCTCTTTGCTGTATTAATATGAGCAAGTTAGAGCACAAATATCATGTTACCATCAAATTTCCTCTGCAGTGAATGCTATGGAGAAACAGCACAAAACAAAACATACCCTGCCTCAAAAAAGTAGCCATCCTCACCTGTAATGTTTATCCCACTATGAAACACTTCCACTGAGTTTTATAGTCATAATTTAGTATATTGTAGTACATTGTAGTATAATTAAAAACCCAACCCCAAAAAACTGTCATTAGTAACACCCTCCATGCAGCCAGAGTCTCTAAACTTCAGTTTTCTTTAAAAATGCACAGACTTGACCCGCTCACATCCTCCCGCCAGCATCACATTAATTTTAAATGACAGCACACATTTCATGCAACTATTTATAAAACAGTCACCAGGTAGAATTGAAATTGTCATCACTCAGCTGTTAGTAAATGATGTATTTAGGCTGCAGACTGACTTTGTGCACAGACAAATCAGATTCTTTTTTTTTTTTTTTTTTTTTTTTTAGTTCAGGCCTGCTACCACATGATGAGCATTAAACAGAAAATGCCACCAAGCTGACCCCAGAGGCAGCTTGAGCCCAGAAGCAGCACAATCCCTCTAGCATGGAGGTCAAGCTTTCCCTGTGCAAAGGCAGGACCAGGACACCATAAGCAAAACACACACTATCAACACTTCTGGATCAGAATTTACTCAGGTTAAGAGCAATCCATGTACACGAAACAACTGACTCCTTTCCAAAGATAAATTCAGTTGTTCTGATGTCTATGTGCAAATTCAAAAACCAAAACAATTTCAACTCCTACACCAACCCAGGATCAGTTATTTTCCCTAAATTTTAAGGCTTGATACCACAAGCAGGTTGTCACAATGCCCCTCTTCGATTTGAACCCAGGTCCAAATTATCTAAGCTGTGTCAGGTGGCATTGGTTTCAAACAAAGCAAGAAAGACTGGAAAGGTTGACTCTAAATACTTCTCTACAGGGGCTCTCCTTGACATGTGTTCCACAGTGAACCCCAAGCCAACTGTTCAGAGTTTAGAAAAATGTATTTTGGGGGAGAACTAACACTGAAAAATGCCATTAGCTGCCTTTTGGGATCTGTGCATGATAAAACCTGGCAGAACCAAACACCTCCCCCTCTCCCCACCAGACTACCAGGCAACTAAAAACACCTATTACTTTTGCATCTGGTTAGAATATAGCTAACTAGATTACTTAGCAGATAATATAGTTAAATAAATATAGTTAACTAAAAATAACAGATAAGGATTAATTAGTATGATGAAATGCTGCTGTATTTACTGGAATCAAACTTCCCACATCACTGTTCTGTGGCCTCAATGGCAGCGAAGAAATAAAATTGTACAATGTTTGTTTTTAAGACCAAAGATTTACTGAAAGTCATTAAGTATGCTGTGCAAGGATATGTAATTCTAAAGATTCTGTAGAGGAAAAGGGTAGTTTTGATTAAAAAGAAGAAATCACACTTCTCCCCTAACAATCTGTTATGTGTTGCAGACTGCAGAGGAAATGCACCTTCTCCAAGAGAAGGGTGGCAAGTAGTGACTGGTATTTGAAAACTGTTTCCATGTTACTTCTAGGTCAGATCTATCTGCTGTAGAAAATGTCTCTGTATCTCCAGAAAGCTGAAACAGCATCTCTCCTTGGCACTCTGCTACTCAGCAAAGCAGCAGAAAATCTGTTCTGTTCTCCCAGAGTGGCAGGCGCTTAGTGCAGAACAGGGTGTGTTGCTTCAGGGATGTTTGACTTGGTGATTTGACCAGACAGATGCATAAAGAGCTTAAAATAAGAGTTTAAACTGCCTTAAGGATGAAAGTAGTTTAATGTCCTCTTTCATTTACATGCAAGGTAAAGAAAATTCAAGACAGTTTAGACATTCCCACTCCCTGGTCAGAAACTACTTTAGGTCTTAACACTATCTTACAGAGACAGAGGAATACAGTTCTGCACACAGGTGAAAAACACTCAGAAAGAAACATTTGCCTAGTCACTAAAAAAAAAATCTTTAAATGTTCTTCTTTGTGGGAAAAGGAAAAAAAAAAAAAACAATAAAAAAAACCCTCCCCCCCAAAAAAAAAATCTCCACAAAACTCCACAAAAATAACCTTGTTAGCATACTAGATCCCGGGTTCCCAGCTTGCATTTTTGCAACTCAGCTCTCCAAGAGAAACACAAAGACTTTGAGCTCCAGACTGCCACAAGTGACAGGAACTGCAGGAAATTCATCCTTCAGGTCTCAGTTGCAGAGCTGCCAAGCTCTCTCTCTGCTCTGCCATCCCACAGCTACACTGCAAAGTAAAGGGATGGTGCAGGAGGAGTACAAGACATCTGGTCAGAGTCAAATCCTGCCCAACAAAGCCACAGAAAACTTAGATGAGTTTGCACAGTGTGAGGATTTGTACAACCTGCTGTTTGTAAAAAAAACTACTGTTTGAAAAAGACCAAGAGGGGAAGATTGAAAATTTACAAAGTATCTGTAAAATTCATAGAGAAAGTTAAAGAGTAATTTATTAGCTGGAAAACTAACAGCACAAACATCCCTCCCACAATTGCTGGTCTCTTTAACTAACAACAGAAAGGACTTTCTGCTTAACAAAATTATTAACTCGTGATTAATGGAAAGGACACTTCAGTAATCATTCATCCTGAGTGCTGTACAACTGGGAATACCAGGTGTAAAAGCCTTTTAAGGCTGAAAAACTTAAGCAGGCTACAGAATCAGATAACTGCAATGGAAAAGACTTAGGAAACATCTAACATATATTCCTGCCAAGAACTATTTTTCTGAATGTCTCTTAGTGCTTTGGCAAATCCAGTTTGAAATAATGAAAAGGAATTCCCAAAGGCATCCCAAAGACAGTTACAGCAAAATGTTCCAGAATTCTGTTTCCCTTTCATTTGTAATACTTCTCAGAACAGAGTCAGCATCAGCTGGATCTGAATGCTGAATCAAATAAGGGATCCACAAGGAAGTCAAGACTCATTCTCTGGAGACTTTCAGGGGAGGCCTTTACTGCATTTGACAGCATTGTCATCCTCAAATGATTCTTTGTCAATTGCCTGACTTGTTTGAGAGGTGGACTGATAATAAGCCAGTCAGAAGACTGCTTGGTATTCACCAGGCAGAGGGTGAGAACAGAGCAATAAGGGGAAGTGAGTGTACCTGCTACACTCTTCCCTTCTGGTCTGCCCCCAGTTTCAAGTAGCAGGAAAAGATTCACATCTTCTGAGTATTTATCCAGCATCCATAATTACACACAGAGTGACACTGGAAGTCTTACTTGATCACATCATTTTAGATCTGGTGCTGACAAGTTTTGAGTTCCTTATAAGCTTTTTAGCAGCGGTTTGTTTTGCTTGAGTAAAGCAACAAAGAGAACATGGCAATAAAATTCACTGGAATTCACTGGAAATTTGCAACAGGAACGAAAACCTGTGACTTCCAGGTTTTAAAATCTTCACGCAGTTTAATTAAAAAAAATGAGTTAATGGAAATTAGTATCAGTGGATCACACTCAGATACTTCACACAGTAACCTTTGAATAAATCTTTGAGCATCCCAACAACCTCTGACACCTGACCAGTGACCACATTCAGTGCTGCCTGCAGGCTACAGGCACCACCAATAAACAGCTTTGCAAGATCACACCTAGGGCTCACCTGATCTGTTAACTTCTCTCTGCCAGTAATCATTAGAGAGTGCTGGAAGAGTTCAAACACAAGCAGGCAGGGATACTCTCCCAGATTTCACATATTTGTACCTCAAGAACTTCCATTAGCCAAAGTTGTTTTCTTTTAATTAAGGGTTCCAGACTGATTTATCTTTCTTTCATTTACATCACTGTTCTCTGAACCTATACAAGCTTTTAGGATCTGAGACATCCTGTCCACAGCTCCATTAGCTGTGGTGAGCAGAGACTTCTATTTGCTTGGAACCTGCACCTTTCCCGTTTCCTTTGAGGCCTTCTTAGCTCTGCTATCAGAAGGATGGCAAGTGACTGACCTCAGCTCAGCCTTCATCTCACAGACATCATTACATATTCCCTGATTCAATTATTTTATGATCTACTGTTGTTATACAAGTCTATCCATATCATTGATCATTTGTCACACTCCTTCCTCACCAACTAATTTGCTTTTAAAGAGATAGGGAGATGAGAGCTGTACACACTCAAAATGTGGGTAAGCTCTTTATTTTGATCCCTGTTCCTTTATTTTAGATTCTTAGAACTCAGGGGTTTTTTTTTTTTGTTTTGGCTTTGTTTGACTGCTCAGCATTAAAATGAAGTTTTCATAGACTGAAATTCAGATCTTGTTCCTGAATTCTGTTCAAAGCCAATCATAATATATTATAATGAATGTTCTCAATTCCTCCACATGCATTACATTGTCAACACAGAATTTCATATTCTGTTTTACTCACTAAGTCCTGCAAATTCTTCCCTGTTGGCTCTAGCCTAACATCATAGTTTTATCTTTATAACTAAATTTAAAGTTTTAAATAATAATCCTGAATCTGTCAAAATGCCCAAGCCTTGGAAATATTGAAAATGGCATGTATGCACACTTGACATACACAATGCTAATTAAAAACTCACGCACCAAAAATAACTTGAGGGAACTGCTCAATATTCTTTTAATATTACAAATCTGCCCAGAAGATTGCAGAAAAACAAAGAAGCGAGCAGACAAGATAAAAAATACAAAGACAGAGATTAGACAAAAAGTTATCATGAGATAAATAAGCAACAGCCCCTATTTGAATTCCAGTCTACCTATACTCTGAAAGGTTTCATCCTGTGTTTCTCTGAATATCCTATACCATGTTCCCAGTCTACTGCATCCATTCTCTTCCCCTGGGCCGCAGATGTTAAGTTTTACTAAGTGGCTGTGTGGATGGATACTGCTGGGGGACAATGCACTAAATAAAGCCAAGTAAATGAGGCTGGTCAGGCACCACTGCACATTAGCAGAGCCTGGCCCATTAGCAACTCCCAACAGCAGAATACAGCAGCGAGGGAAAAGGAGACAGTAGTGGAAATGGATAAAAGGTCAGGACCTTATTGGAAGCTCCTTCACCACTGTGGCAGAAAAGAAATGTAATTATTTCTATTTTACCACTTCCCAAATACCTCTGCAAGGGAAATGCTAATTACTGTAACACGAAATGTATCTAAATGGGAGAAAGAAGCTGAGAGGCAACATGTTTAGGTTGCTTTCTCTAGTGACTGGAACAAAAAGCAGAAGTGATACTGTGTTAGAATTTTATACAAGTTGTCTCACTGTACACATTATATTTAATTACACAGTAAGCTATCATTAAGAGTAGTCACATCAATTAAAGCTTGGGAGGTAAAAGCACATGTGTGCAGGCACTTTACAGCTTCAGAAAGAAGAAGCTTTGAAAAGACACCACACGTCCTACAACCTCATTTTAATAAATCAGCAAATTCTGATGCCAGCCTTATCCATCTCCCCAGCTATGTGTGAGATACACATCAACACTAACAAAAAGATGCCAAGAACTTAAAATGTCCATTAGGCCTCAATACACTGTTATTTTTTGATGTAGAGCTCAGCCACTGCAGAGTGGAATGTGTCACCTGTGTAAATTTTGGAAGAAATATGTAAGGCTCCCTGTGCCACTTTAGTGACTAAATCACAATTTCCCTGTGCAAACCCCAAATCTAATGCAACACTGGAAAACACACAAGCACTCAGCACACCCAGAAGTTTGGTGTAAATACACCCCACCCATCCTTACATACACAGCAAAACATACCGTTTTTTCCTCATTTTCAAACGCTTCTCTTGCTTCTTCATAGCTACAGATTTCTTCTCTGCATTCATGTTCTATGTCACCTTGCTTTATTTCTTCAAGAAATGTGTTGGCTCTTGGGTATCTCTTTAACACCGAGTTGGCTTTGTCCTCTGTTAAGAACACTGAATAAGAAGAGGAGAGTCAACAAAGGTCACTTCTAAAATAGACACCCAAAACCTCATGCTAGAATTGCTCCAAGAAAATACGCCTTTGAGAAAAAGTTTCTTCAAAGTCTTCCCCTTTATTTGATATGATAAAAGGCCTTTCCTAGTTTTGCTCACTGTGGTAAGTAGCTGGGCCTACAATTTCAGTAGTTACTGCTAAAATGTCATAAATGCACAGACCTCAATTCAGCATCACAGTGCTGTGGTGAAACAAGACTGTAGCTGGTACCTAAGAAGAGTCCTTGGAAGCGACAGGCACATGCTCAGCTCAAGCTGACACAGAACAAACAAATCCTGCTTGTCAATATCCAAAATGATATTTGCAACTGCCTAGGGCACCACAGCCAGAAAGCTCTGAAGTTCTTGATATAAATATTTATGACTATTACCCAGAGTCACAAACACCAGACAGCTGCATTTATCAATGTTTAAACCTGTAAGTTTTCCTCAGCAACTCTGAAGCAGACTTGTTCCCTTCACTCCAGAACTCTCAACCATGAAATGGGTGCTCTCTTGAGGGTGTGGGGGGAAGTAGCCCCTTTCTATTTTTTTGAACCATACAGAAAACCTGACCTTATTCAACGAATCAAATGAAACAATTCTAAAAGGCAACCAATGTTCTGATAGCTATTCTTCATGGTTTCCCTTAGTTTGCTGTATGAGGAGAGCTGGAAGCAATCTCTTTTGTTCTGATGTTCCAGCTTTCCAACAAACTCTGTGACCCAGCGGTTTTTACATATGCAGTAACTGGGAACACCTTGAAATCCATCAGCCTGAATTACCCAGGAGGTACATCTGCAGTGCATGATGCAGAAATTCTCAAGGTATTTCAGGTCAGGAAGCAGGAACATCAAGTCAGTGCTATGCTGCTCTTGGCTCTGAGGGGATAGTGATTCAATGCACTGCCACACTACTGCATTTATAGCACTTTCTTGGCCTATACAATCATTTGGGTATTGCTTCACTTGCAGTCAGTCTGAAGGGGGTTTTATTCCCTTAATCATCTGATTTTTAATGTTATAAAAGGAGGGCAGCAAGGAAACTGTGTTTTTGCTCTAGAAAGATGTTGTGGTATTTGCCAGCACTGATTAGCATAATTAGGCATTACTAATCTCAACTTGTTTAGTGTCTGTGGTATACTACTGTAATGGATCTACATGGCCAGGCTACAGGGGTGGCTCGTGTGAGAAGCTGCTGGAAAATTACCCGGTGCCAGTGGAGAAGAAGGGGAGGAGGTGCTCCAGGTGACAGAGCTGAGATGCCCATGGTGAAAATCAAGGCAGGGGAGAGTGACAGAGCAGCTCTGGGGGCACCTGGCATCCAGCCAGGGTCAGTCAGTCACAACTTGGTTACAAATCATGAGACAGTGATCTTCCTTTTGCAAAGGTTTATATGAAGATGTGAAGACTGAATTCCACAACACCACTGACTCCTATGCCTCCAGCTGAATACATTACATGCATGCATCACACAAATTACCCTGCTCATGAGGATGCTAGGGGTTCAGTGCATCCAGCTCTGCAACTGCACCTACTGCAAATTTGGTTTTCTTCAGCACCACAGGTGAGCACATGGACACCTCCCATTGTATAAGTTCATTAACTGAATAACATAGAAATTAATATTCAGAAATCTCTTCAAAAAGGAAAGAATAAAAGATGGGTTTTTTTCCACTTCCCAAACAATTCCCCTCACTTCCCTCTAGGCCTGAATAATTTGGTTTCTTTCAGCCTCATGCCTCAGTGATCACCTCAAGGGGATGAGCTGAAGGATTCATCCATATCAGGAATGCAGCACACAGTCATGCCTGAGGATGGTCTGCAAGTGCTTTTCCTACTTCCCCCAACTCCTTGTGGGCATTCCTGAAGGGAACAAGTGTCAGGCCAGACTCTCCTAAGAGTGCCCATATGCAGGGGCACTGAAGAGTAGATAATGCACTATAAATTAAGTTTCCCTTCCTCCAGCAGATAGAACTTAGGGGATTTCATTTCACGGCTGGAATCCAGCCCCAAAAAGAGCAATGAGAGAAATGACAGCTTTGTATTGGATGCAGAGGGTAAAAAGAACACAGGAAAATGCAGGTTGCCGAAAATAACCTGATTTACAGATTCTGGCTCTCAGAAACAAGATACAAATACTTATTTCTGCATGCACTTTCCAATTTTCAAAAAGAATAAAGGTTTAAAAGCTATTATGTTAAGAAATATTGCATTTGGTACATATTGGTATGAGTTTTTAGCTAGTACTTTAGTTTTCCAAAAGGAGATCATCTTACATTTCTGTAATGCATAGATGAAGAACAGCAAAATGTTAATTCAGTTCAAGAATGGACAATATATGACTATCTAAACCCTCAAAGTTTTTATTTAACAATTCATATTCAGAAGGCCTGTCTTCTCTCACAATACAGTATACAAAATGCACAGACTACAGAGACAAAAAAAGCCTGCTGAGGAAAATAAGCTACATCCCATATTAATTATGAATGTATCTGGTAAATAACAATCTCCAGCTAGTCCAGACCATGAATGCCTTTTGACCCTGCAAGGCTGGAAATAAAAATGAAGTTTATTAACTTGTTTGTTTGGATGTGACATTTTTAATGCTTTGCATAATCTTAGTGACTTCAAATCCTATTGAGAAGTCAATACAAATGTATCAAGGAAATAAAAAAACTGCAATTGAAATACAGGGATTTAATGAGAATCAGGCACTGCCTGATGAATCTTATAAAAAAAGATAATGGAACTGTATTGCAGAACCCACTCTGACTTCTTAGTATTCCAGGACCATAACCATGTAGATATTCAGCTATGGTTGGACAGGAGTGTGCAAAAAGCCCACTTGGGTTGGATGCCCACCTAGCTAAGCCACAGCATGGCTGAATTCACTGCAGCTGTGACTGTGGAATTGAACATAATCAGGGAAGACTTGCATGTGGTAAAAATAAAGGAATGAAGCAAGATAAGTCACTTTTTCACTTTGTTAAGGAGATTAACCAGCAAATAAAAAGATTTTTAAAAAGTCAAAATCATTATTTTTGCATTATGTAAGACACAAATCATCCAAAGCCTCTTCTACTTCCCCAATTTTTGTAGGATATAGATGAAGTTATACAGCTACCGAATTTAATGTGTTTGTGTAATAATTGGCTTTTACCAAGTTTTCATGTATCAGAAAGCTTCCAAAGACTTACTTTCACTTATTATTATTGAAGAGGACAATACAGTCACATCAATTTATTACACATCCTCTGGAAAGCCTACCTGCTACGCTAGTAGTGAATGGATACTCTAGTAAGGCGAAATTCAATCAAAACTGGAGCCAGGCACAGACACAAGAGGATAAATATTTTGCAGCCTGCCAGCTGAAGCTGTCACAGGGAAAGAAAACAGACTTTAGGTCTGTAGTGACAGAGGGAACAGGGAGCAGCAGCGTGGGAAAAGTATTCTGAGACACTGAAGTGCCACTGAAGCAAAGCCTGGGGCAGCCTGCACACCAAAACCAGCTCTATTGAAACCATTATTGTGCTTCCTTTTTTGACTCCTTCCCAACATCTAAGCAGACTAAAATCACTTCTAAATAGTAAAAAATAAACATTTTAGCTCTAAATTTCAAGCTGCTGCTATTAAATCTTTCTGTAGGTCATCTTAATTAATCCATTTGGTTTGAATAGGGCTGGAAGGAGAAAAATGATTTGTGCTTTTATTTATAAAATTTTAAAAGTGACTTCTGCTCTGACAATCGGGAGTCACAGAGACAAGTTTAAAAACAGTTAAAACTGTTAAAAATCTGGAGTTACAGAGACAAGCTTAAAAACAGTTAAAACTTAAAACAGTTAAAGTACTCAAGGCTGGAAATTCAGCTCTGTGGTCTTCATTCTGCAGCCAGCTTTCAAAGGGCCACAATAAGTCTGTGATGATTTTTATGGTCTGCAAATAATATCTCTGTCAGAACAGTTGCATGACTCCAGTTCAGCTCAGTGTGGGCAAAGATCTGCATCATCTGTAACATCAAAGCCAGTTCAATGCCAGAGGGCATCCTTCTGCAGAGAGGCTGGGATTATGAGCAGAAGACACTTCTGGGGTGTGTTACTGTGTGAACTTACCACTATCCATGGTGATTGCTGCCAAGGCAGGGAATTTGCAAATATCAAGTCTGTAAACAAAAGAGGAAATATCCTGATGAGTTTGCAAATTACGATCAACTTGGACAAGCTTCTCTTGATTAGTATAAACAGACCAGTATTTGAAACTCCATGATCAGAATTAACCCTCTTTGGAGTTGTACCAGTGCTGCTTGCAGGCTGATTTCAGTAGTATAGGAACACTATCCAAGAAAAAGATAACCTTTGAAATTGTTTAACATTTTTCAAGGTTTTTCAAATTCAGAATATCAAAAATGTTAATATGAAATATGAGGGTGTGTGTAATTTCAAACAAAACACAACCTGTTTTGCCTAATTGAACTTTAAAGATATTACATTCCCCACTGCACTTACTTATACCTTAACTAAGACTTAAACTCACTCTGCAGAGATCATCAAGTAAACTCATTATCCTCATTATCTTTAGTCTATAGATCAGATCTTTTGAGATCAGAATGAACACATGGAAATTCATTCAGAGTCAGGTACTGATTGAAACAGGATGCCTGCATAAAGTTCAAGGGCAAAACACGACCTGTGATTTGGCAAAGGAACTTGCACTACATGAGAGGATCCCAACCTGCCCTACAAGAACTTACATGTACTTTGTACCTCATCTTGGAAAGAGAACAGACAGGAGATGCTCCTAGTTGAGAAAGTGCCTGAAGCTCGTTGCACCCACCAGGCAGAGAGCCAATATGAACTGCATCTGGAGGAAGCAAGGGTAGTGCAGCTCCTTGGAGTCTTTTTTAGTATGGGAAAAGTCAGGAAAATAAAAGCTTTCAGCAAAGTAAGAGAAAGGTGCAACTGCCTAACCACAAAGTTAAAGGTTTTTTTATTAATAAATTACCTACTCCTAAGGGTTAGCACCAGTCTTCAGAGGCCAGGCTACACCACCCAGATGTCCTGACTTTCCATAAATGCAAACCCTCAGAAACAAACCTTTCTGTAAAAAAGGTTGGCCATGGCTGTTGTAGTAAACAAAGAGGGAAAGTTAATGTTTCCAGCCTGGCCTGCTCAACACCATAACTCATGCAAGAGCAGACTGCAGTACTTGCAATGCTGAGCTGAATGGTGCTCCCTGAAAACATCCTAGCCTGCTACAAAACTGTGGGAGTGGCACTACAAGATGGGGGATGAAGGAGCAAACTGATTTTAAAGAAAGTTCATCAAATCTCTGTAAAGGCAAATAAATGTGAATAAAGAGCAGACAGTAAGGTACTCTGAAATCTCACCACCACAGTGTTCAGCTTGTTGTTACTAAGTATTGTAGGTTGACAGAAGCAGAGAGTTTAAATTTTTTTTCAGAATATATATAAAACCTCTTTAAATAGCCAGAATTTTCCTTGGCAGACTACTCTGTGCCAAAACAAATGACATTTGCCCTTTGCTTCTTGAATAAAAATAAAATTAGTGTCATTTAATGATTAGTCGCATTGTCACAACCCAAATATCTGTGATGAAGAAACTGATAAACTTATTAAAATAAACAGGTCATGAAAGACTTAGCTAGTGGTCTATTCTCTTCATCTGTTGCATTACTATTTTCTTTTGCCATTTATTACCCACCAGTTTCAGAGAGCTGGTTTAGCAACAGCTCCCCAAATAAACACACATCAATAGAAGAGGCAGCACCCAGGAGTGTGCCAAGTGGCAGCAATGCAGTGAATTAAACATACCTTTCCTCTGCTTCCCCTCCTGAATGGGGGTCATTTTTTTGCAATAAATTTCAGTTAGTCTTTAATGTTTCATGTTTTTAACAAAACTTGAGTGTGAATTTCTACAACATTCAAAATAAAAAAAAAAAACCCACAAGACAGAACACAAGCATCCACATCCATGAGTCACAACTCCTCTGATGGCTCTGCCTACTTGGAACTGTGTTGGGAAAAAGGGGACTTTGTGCCTCCCCCCAGCTATGGGATGTTTTCCACCAGGAGCAGAACAAGTCACTGCCTCTGCCTTGGCCCTTGGCACTTGGTACTTGGCATGTCATGTTCTCTGGGAATGAACACCAGAACACTGACACATGGGTTGGGAAACTGGGGAAAACACAAGGAGAAGAAAAAAGAAAACAGAGAAGGCAAAATATCTTTTAATTTCTTCAAAGGAAACTGTATTAGGGTCTCGTGACAAAATAAAGAGTTGCTGAAGTGGCTGCAGAACACAAATTATGTTTCACTTTACCTCCTTCATTACAGAAGGAAACAGTATGCCCTTCTCTAGGAAATATCAAATACAGCTTTTCAGTCAGTGGCTGTAGTGCAGAAACTTCCCTTCATCAATCCACATTAGATTTTTACAGCACTTAAAAGTATTCAGAGCTCCCTGGAACTAATTGAGCCCATTCTCTGACAAATGTGTTTTTTCTATGCTTCTCCTGACTTTCCTTTCAAGCTTCTTCAGTTCCAAGCTCCCACAAATCACAGCTTCACCCTCTATAAACAGTCCCTTCCCCTAAAGGGAAGGAGTTTAATGATTCTTTAGCTCTCTACTCTGACACTCTTGGTTCAAACTGACTAAATAGTTCAAAGTGGCTTCGAAGAAGGGATTGAACAAAGCACAAAATTTTTTTTTACTGTCATAAGCCAGCTAATAAAGCAGAAGAGGGCTGGTCATACCACAGGAACATCCTGACTTACTACTGACTCATTTATTCCTCTGTCCAACTCTTATTTAGTTTCCTGCTTTTAAGTCCTCACAAACCTTACTGAAACACCCAAATTTGTTGTTTCATGAATCCCTCTTCTTTTCATCTTCTCTAAGGTTATATACATCACCTTAAACATGTGACAACACAGTGGACAGCTGTACAGCCCTATACCCATGCTGAGTGTCCAATTCTGAGTTAATGGCAGCTGATCCAACCACACCTGACCTTTTCTGACTGCCTGCTTGGCTGTCAGTAGAATGCTTAAAAAACAAAACAAAAAACAATGAACCACACGCTTCTAGTAGGAACTATAATGACTCAGTGGGAAATACTAAGTTCTAACGCCTGTGAGAGAGCCCAGGAAACACACCAACACCACCCCTGCTATTTACCAGCAGTACCCTGCTCACCACCAACAGGCTGCAGCCTCTTACCAACGAGAAACATCTTGCATGAAAGAGCAACTACTATTGAAATAACAAACCAAGCCGTACATTTCTTTCCACAACTAACCTAAATATTCTTTTTCTCAATTCTGAAAGTACCCAAATCTTGCATACACTATTTATAAGCATAAAGCACAGAACATTTGTATACTTGTTTCCAAAGGTGGCAATCACATTCTAGCAGTGGCAATCTCTCAAATTGGGAATGTAACTAATTTCAGCATTAAAAGCTGCTGTCTTAAGACAGTGATTCTGCAGGATTTTGTTGCATTTATTAGGATAACCATCTTTGGCTGGCAGGCACACACCTCTGCTGGGTACATGATGGCAACTTGTGTGCAGCACGTACCATTAAAGGACAGAGGATCTGGCTGAGGGCACACAGACTGCCTGCACTGTTCTCCCTCACTGTCGTTTCTTCCAAGGATACAGAACATCGAGAACAAAGTGAGTTTTTAAGGGAAGGGAGTAGAAAGGGAAGGGAAAGCAAGGCTAATATAAAGCAGCAGCAGTATTTTCCCTCACCTAGTTTCTCACTTGCTGTGATAAAAGGGACTTAAAATACTGCAAGGTCCCTGCTCCTCTCCCAGCTGGGATGCGCATGACTGTGTCCAGGTAGGGAAGGGGGAAGTGGCTTTTTTAACATTCTGCAACAGAAGTCTGACAAGTAGCACAGCTGTTAACTTTAGTTTCGTAATCTGTACAATTCATGAAACCAAAGAGCTACATAATTTCTTAAAATTATCAATATTTAGGTTCTTCTGAAGCTTTTTATGAAAGCAGGTCCATTCCAGGGACACTGTTAACTAAAACATCAGTAGACATTCAATCTAAAAACAAACACCCCTGTTCTAGCTCCTCAATCCCAAACCAGGTGCAATGCAACAACTGGAGCACTCCTGGGGGAGGTTTGTTTAGAAGAAATATTAAAACATTATCAATCTGACTTCCTGTGTAGCTATTTAATTATATGACAGCCATTTATACAGAATGTATTATGTGCCTACCTAAAAATCCCACTCCCACCATGTCTTTTACATGCTTGGAAAGACTACAATTTCTTTTACTGTTATCCACTTCCAAAGAGCTTTCTCCACAGGAGAAAAATGTGCCAAAGAATTTATATTGAATCAAATGCTGGAAAAATAGATTGATTTTTCTCTGAACAGGAATTCCATAGGATATGGGAGAACCCTGAATTTATTAAGTTCAGTTTGCTTGCAAAAGCAAGGTTTTCCAGGGAATTTGGTGGGAATAGAGAGGGAGGGAATGCTTTGGAAACTACTCTGTCAGACAAGGATACAAAAGATTACATGGGAGAAGAATAAGAGTAAAATGGAGATCTGAAAAACCTTCTGCTTTGTAAATGCTATTTGATCACAGCATTATAAAAATTATCATTAATTTAAGCACTCAAAACCAGAGACCAGATCCTTAAGAGGAACTTGTACCTTTCAGACTGCCACTGCACCCTAAACCCAGTGAAACAGATTATTACTCACAGAATAAGCATGCACAGGGCACAACAGCACCCTGTTAGCAGAGAGGAGGAAGCTCCTCAGGACTGCAGCTGGACAGAACTGCAGCTGGAGAGACCGAGTCTGAGCTTCTGCCTCAACTTCATTACTCCTTCTTCACTCAGTGCTTTTTGTTCTGTTTAAGCTGTGGCAATATTCTAGCTGGTTATTTTCTTGATACTTCCAGAGGTTCAAAGGGGGAATTGCTATAAGCTAAGCTATCTCTTCCTTCCCCTTCCTTTAAAAACCAAACAAGAGCATTTCCTGATATATCTTGGCGAGCAGGCCCTTTGGCAGGAGAAGTAACAAAACTCTTTATAGAGAGGGAGAATTTTGGTGGACAGTTGCATTGTTTTAAAACTCCTGTGGACCACATGGGGCAGTTCCTGGGAGGCATAATTGAACACTTACATAACCATCTGTGTGGAAACCAGAATTCCACAAATCCTTAAGAGACCATGCCTTTCCGAGCAGCCTGTAGAGTAGAATTTCAGACACCTCACTCATTTGTTAGCTACTGTCAGAAGACATTGATTTATGTTATAAGGCATCTCCTATTCCTTAGGAATTCAAATTTAGAGCATTTAACTTGATAATCCATTGAAATGCTGATATAACAATAACCAATTCCTCCCCTTTTTCAAGTGAGAATGATGAACAATTAAATAAAGCTTTCACAGTAGAATGTGTTTTTATCCTGATTTTGTTTGGACACAAAACTGATGCTGTGTCACTTATCTATTCCACATTCTGTTCCTTGTCACTTATCTATTCCACATTCTGTTCCTCTGCCAGTATATTTTAACTAAATCTGACACTGAGATTTCTTTCGTGCTCCCACACATTTTCCATGAAAATCAATGACCAAGAAGAACAGAGAAAACGCATTAATGGTCTTCAGTGAAGTGAAGATGAGTTTACCAATTGCAGCAGTTCTCTCAGCAGTCACAGTGCCTTTGGCAGCTGGAAATCATTATCTATTTTGCCAGCAGAAAAGGGGCAGTCAGGAAGCAAACACCATGTCCAGGACCAGGCACAGCTCCACAGTCCTTTGCAAGGGGGCAACTCAAGCAGCTTCAAGAGATGAGAACAGAGAAAGAGCATTCCCAGCACATGTGAGATGTCAGAATATTGTAATTTGGGGTAGCAGTTGGGTAACAAGGATAAGCATGTTAGGGAATGGAGGGGAAGTCAGATTAATAGTGGGAAAGGTGAAAAGGTAAGAGAAACAGGAACACAGCTTCACTACAGATCTGGTGCTCCCTGACCTAATTAGTGTTTGGGTGCCAGCTGACAAATCTAACTTGTCAGCCACTTGGATATCATCTATGCTAACTTAGGCTTGAATAGCTGGACTCTTTATCTGAAGCAATTACAGTGGCAATGAATAATAACCTCTAAGTGCATAATAATGATCTCTATCCATGACTACACTCACATTAGCTAGGAATGCAGAGCACGATAGGAGTGCACCTGAAGAGCTAAACAGTTGGTGCTGAGGACCCAACACTTACACAACACAGGTCAAGAATTCTACTTTGGGGTAGCTCTAATTTGCTTGCATGAGCTGAGCCCTGTCTGGCAGTGGGACTGCAGCTCTTGGAGTTAAACTTCTCTTGAAGGTTTACCTTCAGCCAAAAATATCTCAGTCTGAGTGTTTTGAACTGTTTCTGCAATGCAAACCAAAGCACAGCAAGTAGTGGCAATTGGAAGATTCCTATTCTGAACCAAGGTGCTACTGCAGACACAGCCAATGCACACTATGACCACACACTCACAGCAGTAAGTAGCTGAAGGAAAGAACCTCTATAAAAATGATGTCTCAGTAAAGAGCTAAAGGTTATTATGGGGTGATAGTGAATGTTTGGGAGAAACTTTCTGTGAGGCTACAAAATTACTCTGATAAATAGTTGACAAAAACAAAGGTAATGTCAGGCTCTCTGTCAAACTAAAAAACAAAGGGAACAATAAAATCTCTCAAAAAATCTCAGCAGAGTCAAAGAGATTTCTGAAGCAGTCCACATGCTTGTCTTTTGTCTTCAAACAGTATGTTCTTGAAGTGGAAATTACATCCTACTAATACACAGGACACCACAGGGCCCAGTCTAAGGCTAAAACCCTGAAATACTGGAGTAGTTTCTCAGAAACACCAGAAAAAGAGACACACAGAGACAGCTAATCCAGGAACTATGAGACAGCATAGCCAGCCCTCACCTCCCCAAACAAAAAAAGCACATTTTTCCCACACATCCCTAAGGAGTGTAATTACAGATTACAAAATTAACATCCAGTTTATGATCATCATTACTGGTATTTTTAATAATCTCCTCTCCAAAATGTTACCAGCTTTTAAAATCATAAAGTAACATACAAAGTCAATACATAATAAGGCAGAGAAAGCACATGATCCCTTTGCTACACATTTACAGGTGGCTGACGTGTTAAATAATGTATTGATAAAATTATGTTATACTAGTAATGTCAGCTGCTTATTAAACACCTATCATGTATTTTTAAAATTTATATTAAGATAAATAATCAATGGACCTGCTAGCACTTTTAAAGAAAAAAATCCACATGAACTGTATCAGAGTACTGCACAGCCTCCCTAAATTAGGAGCTTTGAATTAGGAGCTTTGAATTAGGAGCTTTTAGGCGGATTCCTCTTATTTTCCTCCCCTATTCTGTCACTGTTTTCATACAATGAAACATTTGCATCTGTTCTCTAGATTCCAAACAAGCCAGCTTTGATTTTGTAGTTCAGACCACCTCCCGATGCTTTACAGACAACAAACTGAGGAACAGTCAGCAGCTCCCAACTTCAGCTGAAAACTTCATTGTCTATGGATGAAAAATGACATGTTGCTATTTATTTGGAAAGAAGGAAAATATCCTTGGTGTTTAAATCATCACTGCATAACAAACCTCTCAGTTCAGAGAAGGCAGACATTCAGCTGATCTAACTGTAGCACAAGCAACACATGGCAGGCAACCATTACTTCTCACAACATGAGAAACTGGAGGGTACCCACTGACCTCAGCTGACACGGATGTAAATAAGGCAAAGCACCTGAAATTTCACACAGTGTGTAATTCATGGAACTTGCTGCCATAGGATGCTGTTCAGGACAAAAGCAGAAATAGATTAAAACAACTAAAAAGGAAATCAATAAATGAGAGTGAGATTTGGTGATTACTATAACACAATTATCCAGAGGTAGCTTTTCTTGTTAACTACGTGGCTGTGAAAGGAGAGGAGTCCAGTGCCCAGTATGAAATGGGTAACTACAACCAGTTCCTCTCCAAAGTGGTTTAAAACTGGATTAGGACCAGAGGAGTAAATATCAGCACATATTTCAATGACACAACCAGAAATCGAGTTGATAGCATGTGGTCTCTTTAAAGATCCTACTCACTACCTACAATCTCTCTTATTCATTGTCTCTGGTCTCCCAAATCAACACATCAAAGCACTCATAAGATGTAGGAAGGAGAGTACAATAGTGCTTTCTGCTTTTTAAAAGCCTATATGGGTTAGGTAGGGAAGGAAAAAAAAAAGTAAAGAGTACTACTTTTATTTTAGATTATACCTCTCTAGACTGAGAGAGGAGGGCCAAGGAACAGTCTCTGGGCACAGTCCATTCACAAAAACTGTAATTTCATTACAGGTACAGTGTTTGTCTGCTCAGAAAAGGTCATAAGATCAAAGCTAACAATGTACTATTTATCCTGCTCTGAAACTCTTACAGATAGTTTCTTCCCCAACACAGCTTATAAAGCAAAACCATGACCCAAGTGTCACAAATAATACCTTTACAGATTTTCCAATAACACAAACTGGCTGTACAAGATTCAGCCTCCAACTCTATTAATCTGTATCCAATATTCAACTCTGCTCTTTTCACAGAGAGAGAGAGACCTGGCAATTCCATACATTTGAAAAAGGTTTTCCTCAACTCACTGAAGTTTTTCTTGGAATTATTACAATATTGTGAAAGGCAAGCAGCAACAGCTGCTTTTGAAAATCACACTACCTCTAAACTACCAGTATTTTTCAAGTACCTATTAAGAAACCCCAGAAAGATTCTAGATCTCAGAATGTGCATTTTTGCAGTAAAAAGGAACCTGAGTAACTTCACATGGGGATCTTTGTGTGCAATAATTTTATAGCAAACGTAAGATTACTACTTAATGAAGTTTACTTTGTTTTTCTGTGATGAGGCAACATTCTGCCCCATACAGAAACTCCATTTAGCAGTTGTTTGGTAGGCCAATGTCTAATACCTCATTTAATTCAGAAAAATGAACCCCAAACCAATAAAAAGTAATTCCTTTGTGAAGTGCTAAACTAAGCTAGAGAAATGTGCAAACAAAGACTTCTCTTCCAAGCATTTCTGCACTGCCAGCATGCTTTAATATAAATTTCCACCCTGCCTGTCCTCCCCTGAAGCAATGCATATATGACAACATTTCAGAGCATGTTTTAATGGGATTTTCCAGTCAACCAAAAATCAAATTGCAGAGAAGTTATGAAAGAGTCATAAACACATATTTCATCTTATTGAATTATATGGTAACTAGGCAAAAGATAATGAAGCACAACTCCTTTAGAGATTTTATTAAGTTTTCTGTCACACTGGGGAATTGCATAAAGAGAGCATACAGAAAGTTGTACACCACCAGAATCCACAGAGCAGCTGCAGTAAAACAGAAGGGTAAAGAGCCCTACAAACCAGGGGAAGAAAAAGAAGTAAATTTTAAATGCTGAATACTTTTATTTCCCTCTCTCAACACCCACATCCATTATTTCTCACATAACTTTACCTGTATTTCCAAACACATGAAGATGCATACATTATTTTACTGCATTGCACTTGTTTTTTTTCTGAGTAGGATTTGAACAAACCTACCCACAAAGCTCATTTACACATTTAGGGTATAGCAAAATGTGTTTTGACTTCAGCCTTGAAGAGAAGTCAAGCAATTTCTCCTACTTTCCTGCCACTGCCACCCACCCTTTATTGGGGATCAGCCTCCTGATGTGGCTGATGCAGTTCTGTGCTCTGCACTTTGGCTTTGTCCCTCTCCCACTGATCCCTCTCTCCCTCTCTGCTCCCCAGGACAGCCACAGAAAGGAAGTGTGAACTTTCCAGACTGTATCTGCCACCAAAGTCAACCTCTCAGAGAGCTAGTTTTGCATCCCTTTTGACCTCTAGTCATGGTCTTGTCCAATCAACTACTACAGAGCAGTAGAAATCCTTAAATCCATGGCAGTTTTCCTAAAGGAAGCACACTGATCTAGAGCATGGAGGCATTCTGAACATCACAACTGAAGAAAACACTGGAAAATGAACCTACATCTAATTCAAACTGTCATTTATGAGGAAATAAGGATCACAGTGAAACTCTACAGCTGATCAATCACACAGCATAATTCCATACCTAATAGTATTAGCTCACACTTATAAACAATTTTTGCACTTTCCAGCACTGTAAAAACACTAGAGCAGCTCCCAAAACTAAAACAATAATTCTACTGTTGCTCTTCTACCCCTTATGAAGTGAGTCAGTACAACACCCATTCTGCCTAAATCAGAAGCACAAAAAATGCCTGTAACAGATCAGAAGATGTTCATATTGAAATTCCAAAAACTCACGCGCCAAATTGATGTGTCAAGTCTGTGTATGCAATTAACTGTATTTGAAGATGTAATTTATCTTAATTGTGTCAAAAGCATACACAGAATAAAATAAAGTTAGCTCTTAGTGTGGAAAACTTCATTCATAACTGACAAATCCCCTACAGAATCCCACATGTCTAACATTTTGTTCTTGGAAGTTTTAGAAGGGTAAAACTCCCCTACTCCCCTATAAAGCTGAACATCTACTCCTGGATACAGAAAATGTAGAGGAGTCTTCTAACACAAAAACTACACCACTGATATTTTTTAGGTCTGGTAACTCATTCACACATTTGTAATACACTGCAGAAGTCACTGGAGAGATCCTAGATGTGCTGTCCATCAGCAGGTGCATCTCCACCTTGTGCATTTCTGGTGTACATCGCTTCACCCTTACCATGGCTCGTTCCACAGAACCATGGAGCAGCCAAGGAATGTCAAAAGATTATCTGGCCCAACTTTTTGTGTGGAAGGCAGCCCTGATGAGGTTATCTAGCACACTGCCCAATTGCAAAAATGACCCCTCTAGTTATGGGCACTCCCCCATGTTCTTGGGGAGGTTGTTCCAGTGAATGATTGATCTCACTGTAAAAATTTTCTTACATTGAGATGAAAACTTTGATCAAATCTTTGCCAAGAGTTCCTAACAAACAGCTGCAGTGAAAGTGCTCTGATACTGTCATTTTTGAGAACTGCAGATCTGATGAGCTTGTAGTTGGGCACTTCTTTACAGTTCACTCTAAGTGGCCTTTCCAAAAAGGATAAGTTTGTTCACCTTCTCACTTGTTTTAAAACAGATCAGGTCCCTGCTGCAGTTGACTGCAGAACCAGGGAAGCAGTCAAAATGCAAAACCCAGGAAGGATGGAGTGGAAAAGGAAGAAGTTCTGTTTTCAGGCAGAGGGAGAAGCTTAAATCAGCTAAGCCGCTTACGCAGCCACACACTCAACAGGCCTTGCCCTTATTGTGCTGCTGCCCACAGCTCTGACAAGCAACAGCAGCCAACAGCAAACAGTACAGGGACTCCATTCCATTTCTGATACTCAGAAGTGCTCAGCAGTATTGAAATAAAATATCACAGATTGTGCTCACTTCAGCTGCCACGGGAGAAATCTGCAGGAAAACCAGCAGGAGATTTAACTAATTCTGACACTGAAACCTCATTTAAGCCTTCCCCACTCCCTACAGCCATGAGAAAGGAAACTAGGGACAGAAAGACAAACAGAAAGTTGTTTCTCCTCCCAGGTTTATTTAGTAAATAGTTGGAAAAGTTACAGTCTGCAAATAAAAGCTGAAGAATACACACAAGGTCAGTAAACAACTCACTGATAAACCTGGAGCAACAGCCAGGTGCAGAAGTTCACATCTCTGAACTTATAATGTGATTTATGAATTTTCCTGCTAGGATTCCATAAACTGCCTTCACACCAGTGAGCTAACAAATTCACACTTCAATGCCAAGTTGCCAAGTAGGCAACATTTACAAATACAGCTGATTATAATAAATATTACAGTTTAGACAGTTATGTTAAATGGTTAATTTAGCGATTGGGATTTTAATGAAGAATTGATGTAAAGTGAATCTTGAAACTGGGCCATCTATTGTTATTCTACAGGAAAACAAGAGTTCAGCAAAACAGGAATATCCAGAATTACCACAAATCTTGGTGTAAACAAACAAACAAAAAAAATCTCACCCACCCTGAAGTTCTGGCAAATACTGATTTTCTGCAGTTTCAGGTGACAAAATGAGTACTTCACTGGGATTAAGTTTTAGGTATGACAAATTACTGCCATCCTACACTTCACATGGTGTCTCTGGATTTTGGCATTACTTAATTTGACCCCATATTGGTACATATTGGTACCATATTGGTACAGACTGACCACTAAGATGAAAAACTGGGAAGTATGATGAGTGTGTGATCTTCAAATATGAGATGCCAGCTTTCAAAAGTAATTTCAGAAGCAACATGAGAAGGCTGATTCAAACATTTGAAATGAAACACTCCACTGAGCAGGTAAAATGCACAATGAAATGTGTAAAATGCAAGGGATCTCAAAGATCTTTCAACTGCAGGATAGTCTGTATCTCTCTCATGCAAAGACATCTAGGGTCAAAAAATTATCTATTTACACAAAGTAGCATTCTTGGTTTGAAAATGGGCAACACTTCTTGTGCTACTACAGTGTGCATGTCTCAGCCCTGGATGCTAACTCCAGTACACTGGGCTGTAAAAATGTATTTGTCTAATTTTATAAATGCAGTTCTGAAAAGATGCCTTTTATTCAAAGTTAAAGTTATTTTACATTGGGATTATGTACTATTAAAATTAAGCAACAGCGTGAAATAGGCACAAAAGAGCTCTCAACAGATGTGTTTCCTTAGCAAGCCAAAATCCATGGTGTGATTTTAGGTGGTTAGCATGGAATTTCTTCAACTGTCAGTATGAAGACAGGCTTTGCTTGTGAAATGTAGCTATTCTTACAATAGTGTTCAGCAACCTTGAGTAAAACACTGATTACTTGATAATCAGCACCATCAAAAGTGTCAGCAAGAAAAGAATGGGTTAAAGTGTATTTCAAACCTCACAAATGCATATCAAATTTTACTTAACAAAAATCAGTAAGACAAGCAAAAGTAAACAAGGAAAGGGTTTGGTATGGTCAGATTAGATTTCAAAAGGTCGAATAGTTACCCACATCTGAACTCAGCTGGCAGGAGAACAGACGAGACATTAGGTCATTCAGGCCACTCCTTTGCCAGCTCTGTGGGGTTCCCTACTGCACACTGCAAGTGCTTTTGTTTATAATGTGGAAGAGGAGAGGAAGAAATGGTGTGGGCAAGAAAGTAGATTGTCTTTGGAGGCTGAAGCAAAGCAACCATTAAAGAAACACCAGCCAGACCAGACAGCATCCTGGAAACACAGCTGACGGGAATTCATGAAAAAGCAAGATGAAAATGAGCAACAAAATTCAGGATTGAGCTAACAAACTGAAAGCAAAAGCTTTTAACAGGATGGTGAAAAAAACCAGAATTCTTGCCTATAGGAATCTGGCGTCATTTGTTGAGCAAATGGGAAGAAATGACACATAAGATTTCCTGGAATAATGGAAGAGGCAAGCAGAGGGGCAAAATGGGTTAGTTTTTCCCCAGTCCTCATACCTGGGCTAAGTGCTACCAACCACATCTCTTGTTCCCTCCCTGTCCAGCTGTTTCTAAGAGCCAGGTAAGAGGCAAAAGTAAGTCAGATAAGTCTTTGTTTTCAACCTGATCGATCCTGTGATCTGCTTCACCAAAAGAATATGGAAATGGTTACACTATCACAAGTGAGGGAGGTCACAGAGGCAGGCAGAACAAAATGATGGACAAGAGGATCACAGGAAAAGGGTGCTGTTTAAAAGGACAGAGCAAACAAAATTGGTTCACACTGCTGTAGTCTGAAGTAAGTTAGCACTGTCCTGAAGTATATTTTGTCCTCTTTTGCCACAGAATTTATTCATGACTCTAGATAAATTATAGATAAAAATGCTGTTCTAACGTGGACACCAACTACTTACATTTTATTTTAGAGATGCATCTCCCAAAATCTGACTGGTTGATTTGCAAAAGCAGAATAGGTTTAGAACAGACATTCAATTTATTTGCACCTGTGCACTTCAAATAAATGAGGACAACTGAACTCAATACCCTGAAAAAGTCAGATCCTACCAGGACTAGATTTAGTCTCCATAGTTTTATCCTTCACTCTCCATGCGGAATGGGAGGATGATTTCCTTGTCTAAGGAGAGTTTTGTCAAGTAAAGGGGAAATTAGTTGAGTACTGACATACTTAGGTGATAAGCACAACAGAAGATACAAGGAAATTTGTAATTCCACAGTCAAAGCAGAATTTGATGCAGTTTTGAGTCAGATCGAGAAAATGTGTCGACATCACACAACCCACGTAAAGAAGATGAGACCAAAATACTTTATCTCTTTAATACCTTGAGTACCACAGGATTTTTATGCAAGAAACAATATGTTATTACTAAATAGAAAACTGTAGTTCGATCTAGATGTATGAAGAAACTGAACTAAAGCTAACTTCAAAACTTCAGTTCTCCATTTGTGTTTCTGGAAATGACACTATTAGTACAGTTACTCTGTGTGTAACTATCCACTTCTCTCAATAGAAAACTGATATCACCAAGTTATAATCTCAACACCTGCATGTCTTACAACCAGATGCAATGCTTTGCTGTTTTGAGTCCTACACCAGTCAGACACAAATTTCTGTATGAACTTATATGAGAAAAGGATAATCCAAGTTTCAACTGGGAACTTCCTGACATTTGCTAGTTCCAAGAAGAGTTACTCAGAATTCCAGGTTCCAGCCTAATCTGTTCAAGTTTTCTAGTCTAAAAGAAGTTGAAGTAGAGATGGTGAAACTGAACAGGTAAGTAAAAATCGCACTCCTATTTCCATGCAGTACTCTCACACACAAGTTCCCTGTCCCCTTCTCTCTGGCTTCTATTCTCACTCCCCTGGTTCAGCAAGAACTACTCTTGCAATCTCCGTCACCTTTACTAGGTAAGTCTCCTCAGACTGCTCATCACCTCTTGCTCTTGTAAACCTCCCCCACAACTGCTTTATCAATGGCACTCCCTCTGTTCAACACAAGGGCCAGAATATTCAACCTACCAGTTGCACAATCCCTTTACAGAGGTGTGTGTGTGTCTGTGCATAATACACAGGTGTGCGTTAGAAAACAGGGCTTCTACATGCACACCTACTCACTGATGTACAACTAAAAAAACTCTTTCCCTCCCAACCACGTTTCCTTGAGCCAGTATAAGCAACCCTACGGCAGTGCAGGGAAACAGATGTGATTACTAACTAGGTTAATAGGAAAAAGTGTTTAAAAGGTCAGTTTGAGTCTGCAAGTAATGCTCCATGCCATTGGAGCATTACTCCCCTCCCCTGCCGTATCAACAATGGTGCCAGCACGGGGAGAAGATGGTACAGAACGTGGTAACGAGGAGAAAAAGTACAACGAGGGCTTTTTTCAGTGACAGTCAATAGTAATAATAAGTTTAAGGTCTTGATTTTAATCTAGAACACCAACATCTGCATAACTGTCCCTCTTCACGAACTTTTCTATGAAAACTTGAAATTCTTTCACTCACTGGCTCCATTCTTCTCTGTTTTGTTCCCAACAAGCCCAATCACTGCCTGCTCTCTCACTCCTCAACCAATGCAACATTCAAACCCAACCGTGGTAAACGCTTAGGCTCCCTCCGCCCCTCCTGTTTCCTGTGGATGTGGATGAATTGTTCCCTCGCCAGCACCAGGCCTAGGAGAAGTCAGCAGAGCCCGGGAGGGTCGGGCTGGTTCCCAAACACACCTTCCTTCCCACCGCAGCCCGCACGGCCTCCGCCGCACCGCCTGTCCCGGCCGCCGCAGCTCCGGCACAGACCCTGCCGACACTGGAAAAAGTTTTACCAGAAATACGAGAGATTCGGATGGCTGCGGCTTGTGCTCTGCGGGTTTGTTTTGGGGGATGGCGTTTTTTAAAACTTCGGAGAAAAATATATCAGCTGCCTATTTTGGAGAGAGTCGCTAACCTCTTCCAAAAGAGAAATCCCGCAGGATGCTTCCTTTGTTCAATACACTCCACACATTTTCTCCCCCCCTCCGCTTAACTGGAAATGGCACAAACCCCTGGAGAGGAGTTTACCGGGCGGCTGCTGGCCGCCGGAGGGCGGCGAGGGGCGAAGGGCAGCGGGGCGCGTTCCACCCTCACTCCCCTCAGGGGTCCCCGTGCGGGACGCCCGCCCCGGCCACCGCTCCCGCCGTCCCCGCGCCGGGCAGCCCCTTTCCCGCCGGCGGCTCCTGCCCGCACCCCGCGCTGCCCGCACTCACCACCCCAGCCCGCATCTCAGCCCGCACTCACCGCCCCAGCCCGCATCTCAGCCCGCACTCACCGCCCCAGCCCGCATCTCACGCCGCACTGCCCGCACTCACCGCCCGTGCCCGCACCTCACCCGCACTCACCGCCCGGGTGCGGAGCAGGGCCAGCGCTGCCGCCCCGCGCTGCCCCAACGCCCGCTGCGCGCTCGGTGGAGCGGGCGGCACCTCCGCGCATGCGCCCGGCAGCCCGAGGGCGGCGGCGAGGCGGGAAGGGAGTGAGGGCGACACGCTGCGCCCGCCCGTGCCCCGCTGTGCCCGCCCGTGCCCCGCCGCCCATTGCCCGGTGTCCCTGTTCAGAGCTGGCCCAGGGATCAGGAGCCCCGCAGGGTGATCCTTTCAGCCGCCCCCCGATCGGGAGCTCCCCGCCGTCGCATCCCGGGGCTCAGCACTCCCCGGTGGTCAGGAACGCGGCCGCGGCCGCCTCCGCCTCACCGAGCTTCCCTGCCAAGGTGTATCCCAGAGTTATCGGTTTGTATCCCGGAGTTACAGCACCAATTGTATCGGAAAAGATCTCAGGGATCATCGAGTTCAAGCTGTGACCGAACACGACCGTGTCAACCAGAGTGTGGCCCCGTCCCGTCTTTCTTTAACACCTCCAGAAACCGTGATTTCACCACCTCCCTGGGCAGCGTGTTCCAATATTTGGTCACCCTTTCTGTGAAGAAATTCCTCAGAGTATCCAACCTGGATAGATTGACGCAGTTTTTCTTGTAGGGAAGACACAAACACACACACACACACACACACACACACACACACACACACACACGCACGCATTCTGGTTATTGTGGTCTTTGATGGAGAGCTAAAATTTGTGCTCTCAGACCTCACCCCCGGGGACGGTGTATTTCAGTAACCCTAAAATGTCACGTTCCACATTAAAAAGTAAAGGTTGGTTGGCTTTTTGCACTGCCCAGAATTAATCTGAAACCAGAGAGTTTGATAGCTTGGTTTTGTTTGTGACTGGTACCTTCATTTTCACCTCTATGACTTTTAATGGATGTGTATGGAAAGGAGATGAAGCTCCTCAGAAAATTCACAGCAAATTAATAATCCCTACCTGACTTGAAAGGTGCTGTTGTCAGTGGCGCCGTGGCCTGATTATAAATGACTTAGGAACAATCCACAAAAAATAACAACTTGGCTTGCCAGAAGAGAGATTGAGGTCTAAATGGTGTGGAGCGTAAAATACCATTTATTCCATGAAAATGGAATTGAAGTTCCCTATAAATATGCAGTGGGATTTTTTTATTATTTTTTTTAAGTTTACATTGCTGCCGTCTTCAGATTCAATGAATATGAAGAATATGAAAATGAATTTTTGTGGCTCAGAGTTTTAGTGGGTTACTATGCTGTGTACCAGATCTTTTAAACCTTATTGTATATTAAGAGACAACTGCCAGTGAGCAGAAAAGGAATGAGGTAGCACTTCAGTCACAGAGGAGTTGAGGGAATGGAAAGATGAGACACAGTTTACAGTAGTTCAGGCCATGTCTCAGCTTCTTTAATGAATCTTGACCTATAATAAAAGTTAATGCTTCCATATATGTCAGCTGAGAACTGATGCTGAGACCATCAGCTTTTAAACAAAAGAAATTACATGAATGTGTCTGACAGTTCTTTGACAGAATTATCTAGAAACTCCAATGCCTTAAATCAATGGGAGACAAAATACCTCTGCTCTTTGAAAGTTTGTTGAGGCCCTGACAACAAATGGTCAGCAGTGACTGTGGAGAGAGGCACACACCATCAGAGGCTGAGTTCCCAAGAGAATTGAATTTACATCTGCTTTGCTTTTGGAAGGCAGGGAGTTTTCCTGTAATAATTTACGAATACTTGCTACAAGTTGTTTGAATATGCACTATTCAACCATGTCTGTTTAACTTAATAGCAGGTGGTTGGGAAATAACCAGGAAAAGCAATAGATGAAAAATTTCTTTACGAGGGTCAGGAGACAATATTTAACTTAATAATTATGCAGCACTTTCTTCCTTGATTCCAGGTGCATTGCAAAGTTTGTTTGTGAAGGCTTAGGGCCAAAAGCTCAAAAGGGCAATGAAAAAGTTAGAAAACACTGGGAACAGAGGACAAGAAATGTCACCAGCCATATTGGAAGAGAGAAAATTGGTACTGAGCCTGCTGAAAGGAGTGGAGACATGAAAACAGACCAATATCTGAGTAGAGCTCTTTGGGGAACCTCACTGTTGTCAGTTTTTAAGGATATAGTTTAATAAAATTCAAACTATTTGTCCAAGGTGGAATTTCTGAACAGAAAGAAGCCCGTTAGTATGGATAATAGTTTTGCTGTGTAGGTACTTCCCTTGGATTTTTGAAAATGAATTCAAATCCTGACTCTTTGACTTTGCATACATGGGAATAATGTTTGGGTCCCACTTCTTGGAGACATCTCACTTCATATAAATATTTAAATATTCACGAGAACAGCAGTAGTAAACCCACCAAAGGCCCTAACATCCTGCTGCTGAGGGGAAGCTCGATGCCTTTGCCTATCACATTAATGAAGATATCAAATAACACTGGCTCCAAAACAGACCCCTGAGGAACACCACTTGTCTCTGATGTCATTGGGACTCTGAGCCACTGATCACTCTTCCCTGGGTGTGACCATCCAACCCCTTTCTTATCCATCTAACAGTCCACTCTTCAAATCCATCTGTCTCCAATTTAGAGAGTTTGGATGACTCTCAGTTTTTACAGTCTTAAGCCTCATTTCTTCCCCAAATTCTGTCATGGTACAGAAATAATGTTAATACAATTAATATTAAAATACAATTTGCAGGTCATATCTGCTTTCATCTCTAAGAGTAAACTATCATTTGATTTTGAAAAGATTTCCATAGACAATTACACATTTGCTTCTAACTCCAGGATACCTTCAGAGGGTCCACTCCTAAAACATGAAGAAATAGATACAAAAGTGAGAATTCAGCCAGACTTTTCTGGGTTGAAAAAAATATCTTTAAGATGCAGCCCAGGACCAGGACAAGGAGTGGGAGAAACAAGGATTTTGGCTGAAGAGAAATGAAAGTTCAAAAGCTACTGCAGTAAAAGAAGTGACAAGACTTAAAAAATGGAAGGAAGCAGAATTGTGTCCCAGCACAATAGCTGGGATACTCAACTGTTTTCTAGAAAAATATATTGTTGTGTGTACCCTAAATTTAGGCACAGAGTACACGTATAAAGGAAGTGTGCCTTACAAAGTCTTCTTATTTTTTGTGTGAGTAATATGTTACGAGTAAAGATGCTTAGAGAACTTGCTTGAAATGGGCAAAGGGGGAAATTAATATAAAGTGTGATTTACTGCCAAGGATTATTATGAGTGCTGCCTTTTAAACTCACATATGAGTTTTCCTGTTTATGCTCTGCATTGTGTTTGCACAGCTGATGTGTACCCTGCACTAGAACATTTCTCTGGATGTCACACTTTTCACGTGAATGTAACTGGTTTATTGTTTCTTTGCCATCAAGCAAAGCAAACAAATGTAAGGCCAAGAGGCTTGTAAAGGGCCATGTATTGAATATGAGTTTTTGTGGCTCAAAGTTTTGGTGAGTTACTGTGCAGATCCAATGTCCTCACTACTTGGTATTTCCTGCTCTGTGACCTCTTCTGACAAATGAAAAACTTCAGCACTGAAGGGGTTAGTATGAGGACAAGAAAACACTGCAGATCTTCCCTCTTCATTTTATCCCTTCATTTAGTTTGCCGTTCAGTTTTGAAACTTCTGATGTTTCAATGCAAGAATGCAGGATGCAAAGAAACAATGACTGCTATGGGGAACTGCATTGTATTTTCCAACTTATTCATTTCCCCCCTCCAGTCCCTCTGCCCTGGGATCTGGACTGGAGCAGTATCCTCTCAACCCTGGTTGAGCTAAGGCTAAACCAGGTGGTTTTTAGAGCCAATTAAAGGCACCTTTTAGTCAGGGGGATAGTTGGTCCCTGCTGAGTGATGTTCTCAGTGTCTCATCATGATCTGATGCTGTTGCTGCTGCACTAAGCAGCTCCTGCTGCACTCTGGGAACTTGACACCACACACACAAATTCTACACTCTTGGGCTGTTTTCACATTTAAATATCACTGTGTAATACATTAACTTGATTCAAGTATTTTGGATTTTTTTAATAATCCTTCATTATTCCAGCAAAGCAACATAGGAATGTTTAGTTTTCTGAATGACTGCTCACATCTAAATGGCTTTGTTCCTTCAAAAATTAATTTATGATTCGCTCCACTCGCTCCCCAAACATTGACAGGATTAGATGTGTGTTGCAGTTGTTTTGTGAATTGCTCAGAAGGCACCATTTTGCATCTGTGTAGGTGTTCACCTGAATCACTGTAGATCACACAAGTATGCAATTGATCTGAGCCAAATAGTACAAAGTAATTGCAAATGTATTTCTGGTCTCTAACTTTGATATGAGAGCAGGCTGCATATAAATCCTATACCATTGTTTTTATAATGGATATTTTAATTTGATTGTTGGCCTCCATATGGCACCTGGGAAAGTGCCATGATTATTTTTCTGATCCTGATTAATCTCATAATTTCTTCTGTGTTGAAAAAAAATTGCCAGGAAAAAGAAAAACAAATAAATAGAAATATCTAAGAACAAACAGGGTCTTTCAGCTGTACAGTTCTTCCCTACACATTAGCAACCACAAACCCCCAGCACAGTATGACATGAACCTGCAAGTTATTTAAGACAGTTGTAGAGCTTGGAACTGAAGATTATGTGACCAGATCCTGGCTGGGGCAACAAAATAAGCAACTTCCTACTCAGGGTTTGCAAGTAGCTTTGTTTCTCACTGAATAAAAATGTGAAAATATTCAAAATATTCTTAACATCTAGAAGAAAAACAAATAGCTGATGAAATAATACCATCCTTAAAAGAGAGTCTGAAAACTGTTAGGGAAATTCCAGTTCCCATGATATTTGTGGAAATAAGTGATTTGGATTCACACTGCTAAACTCCACCCTGTGACTTTGGAATGTATTTCCATACTTTTAAGAGAAGAAGAATAGGAAATAGATGAGTGATTTTTTATTTTATAACACTGTGCAAATCTTTTGAAAGCCCATTTGATATAAAAAATAAATAAGCAACTGCATTTAATAGGGCTGTTCTAGCAGTCTTAACATCCCTGTAATATCACAAGCAACTCAGATTTCCTTTCTGTGGTTTGTAGTGTTTTTCCAGAACATCTCAACAAAATAGAACCCTTGCTACGTGTTTTTTTGTCTTAAAGTCTGTTCTGCTGTTGACAATATAAAGCTGATACACACATTTAGTGACAAGGCATGCATACAAAAATAGCAAGTCTCTCAAGTATAAAAGGCAACAAAAATGTAAATGACTGGAAATGGACTTATTTGGTTTGTTACTTCATGCTGTCAGAATTCCACTGATATGATCTTATGAGATGCAAACCTTTGTGCTTTCTGATTGTAAATAAAAGTCTAAAGAGAAGGATATTTATTCTGTATTGTCCTCAAGTACATATCTTGAATTTCCTCACAACACGATGATGACAAAACCCTCTGTGGTGCTATAATTCTGTTAATTGAGAGATGTGATTAGAAGACCCCAGTTCTTTTCTGGGCAGAATAGGTCTCTTGGGGTGAGTCTGACTGACAGACCAGATGGGTGTCCTGCAATTTAGAGGGACCTTGCAGGCTGGAGGGATGGGTCAGCAGAAGTCTCATGAAACTGAACAATGGGAAGTGACAATGCCCCTGGGGAGGAATTACCCTGTACAGCTGTACAACTGACCTCTGGAAAGCATCTTGGCAGAAAAGCTCTGGGAGTCCTGGTGGGTACCAAGCTGACCATGCCACGTGCCCTTGTGGCAAAACATCCTGGTCTGCATCAGGCAGGGTGTCCACAGGTGGTGGAGGGTGATCCTTCCCCTCTGCTGAGCCCTGGTGAGACACACCTGGAGAAGGGCCATGGAGACAACTGAGGCCCTGGACAGGCTGGGAGAGCTGGGACTGCTCAGACTGGAGAAGAGAATGCTCAGGGGGATCTTATCCATGGGTATAAATATCTGATGGAGTGTTTTTCCCATAGAAGACAAAGCCAGGCTCCTGTCAAATGTGCCTGGGGACAGGACAGAAGGCAAAGACAGGAAACAAATACAGGAAATTTCATTTAATTTCTTTTTTCGTAATGAGGATCAAACACTGGAACAGGCTGCCCAGAGAAACTCTGGAGGCTCAATCCCTGAGTCATTAAAAATCTGTCTGGACATGACCTTGAGCAACGTGCTCTGAGCAGAGTTTTGGACTAGAGATCTCCAGCATCACCTTGCATCAGCTGGTTTGTGCCTCTTTCTCCAGACCATCACCATGTAAATGTGAGTTTTTGTAAGGGTTAGGACAATAGCAGTGGGCTGGGCCAGGTCCTGTGCTGTGAACCAAGTTGGATGACACGTGTTAGAAACATGTTAGGGAGTGAGAGGCTTCCCATGGGCTGCAGTCAGGCCTGCATGGAATCACAAGGACTGAGCTTCTGTGTCAGCATCAGTGATGTAAACATTGGCCTTTGGCTTATCCTACTTAGCACTGCAAAGAGCAAGTGGCTTTCATGTGTTCATTCTCTGTTTTGAAATGTGTTTACTATTGTTTCTGCATAGCCAGGGGGATTTATAGGCTGACCCTGGCGGATTATTGCAGTTTCAATATAGCTTGTTTCTACATAGCTAACAGCATATTTACCAATGACTGATGGGTGGTCAGGAGCAGGAGGAAAGGTAGTTTAACCTTCAAGCTAAAGATGCACCCTTCTCACCTTGTTTTAACTTTGCAATATCCAGCAACCCTGAGAAAGGTCATTCTTTTTTCGTGACCACACTGGAGCTGGATCCAATGGTCAGTGCTACAAGCTATTCTGATAAGCATTCACAGTTTGCATCTTCACAACTGATTTAGAAAACTGACAAGAAACCATCTTAACAAAGTCAAGAGCTCTTAAAGAGAAGAAAAAATAGTACAGAAATAGGAAACTGTCAGATGAGTGAAGATGAGCATGAAAATATGGTGTGTGTGAGGGATCTAACCAAATGGTTATAGAGCAGCAATATGCAGAGAGAGTGCAAATAACAAAAAGGTAACCATGTTAATGATTAGAAGGCTTGGGAGTGGTTTCTCTAGTATTTAGTGAAAGGGAGGGGCAAGAGAGGCATGGAGAGCAGTGACCAAAATTTCACTGTCAAAAGAGTTTCTGTTGTATTTGTCTGTTGTCCTGGTCCATTTAGGGAGCAATGAAATTGGAAAAAAAAATACTTATGACCTTGTTAGATAATATATGGAGAAATTACAAGTATGCTTGAGGATACAATTCAAATGAACATTAGTCTTGCTCAACTGAAAAAAAATAGAAGATGAGGTTGTACAGGAACAAATGAAAAGTAGTATATTGGGCAGTGTACATACATATATTGTATATGTGAGCTCAAACTACTTTCCAGGGATGGATAAGCATTCAGAAGCCCTGAATTACACAGACTGGCTATCTTTTCATAATGCCTATTGTGGCACCATAATAAGAAAGATATAAAGATATTAGAGAGCATCCAAAGGAAGGCAATGATGGTGAAGGGCCTTGAGAAGCTGTACAATGAGTGACTGAGGTGCCTTGGTCTGTTCAGCCTGGAGAAGAGGAGACTGAGGGCAGACCTTACTGCAGTTACAGCTTCCTCCTGAGGGGGAGAGCAGGGGCAGGCACTGATCTCTGCTATCTGGTGACAGTGACAGGACCCAAGGGAACGGCCTGAAGCTGTGTCAGGGCAGGTTTAAGTTGGATATTAGGAAAAGGTTCTTCCCCCAAAGGGTGGTTGGGCACTGGCACAGGGTCCCCATGGCAGTGGTCACAGCACCAGGCCTGACAGAGCTCAAAGAGTATTTGGACAATTCTCTCAGGCACGTGGTGTGACTCTTGTGGCTGTTCTGTGCAGGGCCAGGAGTTGGATTTGACTGTACTTGTGGGTTCCTTCCAACTCAGGATATTTTATGATTCCATGAGGTATCCCTGACAAGATTGCTTACCTGTCAGAAGAAAGGGCTCCCAGAGTGATTGAAGACAACCCCAGCACTCTCTTTAATGCCACTGAATTGTGTGATGGGGTGTGAGCAGGACAGGGAAAAAACAGATCTGTTATAAAGCCATGCAGTGTTTTGTCTTTAGCTGTTGTTATGTGCAGTCTCAATGAATTAGATACCAAATAAACTTTATGAACAGCTCCTGCTTCTGTTTTCTCTTTGGGAGCTCTGAGATTTCCTGCACAGTTTCCTGCCAAGAAATGGACTTTGTGGACCTGGAGCAATTCCACTGGCAGCATTCAAAAGGAGCAGCTGCGTTTTCCCAACCCTTTGCTGTTACACATCATTCCCTCAGTGCAACTTTGGTGGTTTACTGTAGAACTTTCCCTATCTGTTGTGGTGCCAAGGGAGACAAGTTTTTATAAACATTCAGTGGCAATTTTGTGCAACCATGTTTTATTTTGCTTTCCAGCCCTCCAGCAGTATGTGTGTTGTCAACTGTTACACTTCAGCTGAGGTGGCCCTTGCCAACTAGGGCTAGTAAAATATCAAACTTCTTTAACAAAAATAGAAGTGTGATCATGCTCTTCATAGTTAGCAACAGTATTTCATCAAACATATTTGATAAGTGACATTTCTTGTTTCTCCATGGAAATTTGTCACAAAACTTGTGCCATTATACATTCAGTTACTTAATAGTTAATAACTAAGGAGATTTTACCAAATTCACTACATCAAAAGATCACATTTTCATCCTAATTTTTGCTCAGAACAGAACAGAATTCTCAGAATGCTTCATGTCCTTGAAATCTGTTTTGAATTAGTGAATGAGCAATAAAATGTATAGCAGCTTTCATATTTAGAGTTTGTTTTCGAAGTCTGAAGGCAGGCCAAGTAAGCAGGCATCTAAATACTTCCATAGTTGCCTTTATATCACATTATGGCCAATTTGTCAGCAATAATGCAATGCAGGGGCACAAATTCATATTTGGCTTGGAAAGAAACAGATTTGCATTGTTGTCTGAAATGCTGTATTTTGTATGTCCATTAAGCAAGCCACAGTTGTAAAAATAAATTCCATTTCTTGCTTTCATATTCAATTTTCATGTTAAAAATGGGCTGTATCACTATTGTGTTGTGTTGCTTTCCAGCATATACTGATTATTAAATGAAATATTTAAAATATGCAAATAGGAAATAATTTATTTGGCTGTTGAATACTAATTCAAAGTCAATGAATTTTTCCTTAGGTTTGACTCTTTTGAAATTCATAAACGTGTTTGTATTACCTGGTTTAGATTATATAAAACATCTTTGATTTCTTCCGGGAGCTCTTTATGAATTTCTATTGTAGTTGCATTTGACTAATGATTTCAGTTCAAGTCATGCAAATCATTAGTGCTGAAAACGATCAGATTAAAATTCATATAATTCAAGAAAAAGATTTGTTTCAGACAGCTTCTGAAGTTACTGAAATGGAAGATATTAACTATGTCTCTTTCCATTATTTTTCCCTATGTTCACTTTGTGCCACACAATACGAATGTGAATATCTACAAAATGATATGTTTCTTCTCAACTGTCTTTGGGTTTTACACATGCACAGACAGAAAGTGTTGGGTTTAATTGATTTTTGATGTGCACCACCTCAGGACCTCACCCATCTTGGCATCAGTGTATTTTTAGTGACCACCTTATGGAAATTAACTCCTGTGCATTGGCATTAATAGACTTAGACATAGAAGTGACAAAAGTTTTGGGAGTATTTTGTCTCCAATAACACAGAAATTACTTAAACTTAGAGGTTAGCTGTGCTACTGAGAAGCAGTAGCACAGCTAACCCTGAGTTCTTCAAGCACAGAATTGTGGTTTTCTGCACAACATAGGACACTGAAAATCCTCCTGCATCCCTGGTTTGTCACTTAGAGTTACAGCATGGCAACTTCAAAGAAATAAATAATGCTAATCTATGTCCAGCACTGACTAATGAAATTTATTTCAGCATAAACATTTCTACACTCCATCAGCCTTTGTGGATAGTTTTCCGTGAAACAAAGATGGTGCATTCAGTACAGAATTTAATAAATGGGGAAGAGCTGTTACAAGGTTTTGTTCTCCCTATTATAAAGTCCCTGGCAACTGAAGTCAGGACAAATTTGATTGCAACAAGAAACTCCTAATGAGTTTGCCAAGATGCTATCCCCAGCATGTCTCACTAATGAGGCTGAGAGGCTGTGATTGAGGGTGGTGTTATATTTATTCTGCACACATAGAAACATTAATAACCCTTCGGAAAGATTAAGTTCCTTCCCAGCAGTATTAATGAATGCAGAATGAGGATTTTTTTTCTTCCCAAAGAAAACAAATTAAGAAACAAACACATGAACGTTTGGTTCAAATCAGCACCATCATTTTTCCATCCGTTTGGCATCGATTTATGCTTTTATTATTTAAAACCGAAATAATTTTTTTTTCTGTTAAATTGGTGGTCTGAAAAAACTCCTTATTCAACTCAACAAAATTTTTCAGTGGAGACCAACAAGGTTGTGGCATCACTGGAGTAGGGACTGGCACCCTTGGACTGGGCTGAAATGGGGCTTCTGAGCCATGGGTGGGGTTGAGGGAGGCCCTGAGGGTGCTGAGCAGGGCCAGTAAGGCTTATTAATGCACTCAGGGCTTTTATAAATAGGTATGGGCTTTCCTTTGATGGTCAGTTGGCATCTTTTCACAGTTGTGTTGGCTGGGTTGAATGCAGTCCTAGGTCTGGATCATCATGGTTTTTCACATGGGAATAAACTACTTTTTTCCTTACTTGTTTTAGACTTTCAGGAATTCAGTGACATGGCAAAACTTCATCAGCTTGTATTGTAGTTGTTGACAGATAAAGTGTTAGTTGCTTTTTTTATCTGTATTACATTAAATACAAATGAATTGTGGATGGTAAGCAAAATTTCTGAAGTCACAAAGTTGCTGTGAGTGAGTCTGTCATAAAGTAAGCACATTGCATGCCTTGCAAGAGGGACAAAATAACAATAGGTGATGAATTGAGAATTTGGTTTTTCAAAACTGTAGTGGATCAGCAGTAGCAGATACTGGGAAAAGGATTTTTTTGACATAGCAGAGCTCCAGGAGCTGAGATAATGCATCACTCAATTCCATTGTAGTTGTAACTGAACAAAGATTAAAAAGAACACTATTAAGAAGAACAAATTTGCCTTAATGGATTTATAATCTTAAACATTGTGACTGATCACACACAGTAGTCATTAGCAGGTAAATGTGCTCAGCAGTGGGAACTACATTACCTGCACAACTGCAGTCAGGGGAACACTACTGAGATCAGTGCCAAGGACCCAGAAGTCAGGAAAGCAAAAGTGAGTTGGACTCTTATGCTTGTGTTATAAGATATTTAGTTACATCACCATCCCATTCAATTTAAAGAATAAGCAAGACTTATCTAAAGTGAGTTTCTTCTTGCTTTTCCACAGCTATTTACAAGTTAGACATCTAGTCTGCGATTTGTAGGTTATCTTTCTAGTCATTGGAGGAAAGTAGTTATCTCCAGAGGGTTTTCAGAAAGTTAAAATTCTCATCAGTATCTTCTTATACGGAACTTTGCCTTTTTTGTGGTGCTGCGTTTTTTTGATTTTTTTTTTTTTGTAGCCTAGAAATCTAAGATTTAAATCACTAAAATTAGATGAGGTCAATGCCCTCCCAAGTGCAGAGGAGAGTTTCCTTCACTGTGTTGCAGTCCCTGGCTTCACACCAAATCCAGGGGAACAGAAGGTACAAAATCTTTCTGAAATACAACCTCCCCTAGATAGCATAGATGTGTGATTTGGTCAGTCTGAGGAGCTCTACAGCAATTAAGAAATGTTAGGTTCTTTATGGGCTGTAATTAATTTTATAATGAGGCTTTACAAGTATGTGAAATCTGAGATCTCTTTTTGTCCTCATTGCACAGTTGAACAGATTTTCATGAGGTTGCAAAAGACTTCTCCCTGACAAATATACTAACCACAAATAAAGGTCAAGCTCCTGCTCTAAAACCTGGAGAAAACAGAACATCCAATGAAAAGGCTGACAGGACTGTTTTATAACCCAGACAAATCAATGTGATTCCCTAGCTGTATTTTCACATATGTGTGACTAATCAGTGCTGAATTTTTTTGCAAATAAATAGCATTATGAAAGCACCAGATATGGGGAAATTTCCCCATAAGAAAATGACTTTTGCATACTCTTAAGATTACAAACCCAAGGTTTTTTAATGGCATATATAGCCCAGTCTGTAATAAAACATATTCCAGCTGCTTGTATTGTAAATATCTAAATATGCAAAGCATTATCCCACTAATAATGGCAGACCTCCAATTTTCATTATGTCCTGAATATTCACAGTGTTTGGAGAAAGTTTCAGTTCTCCTGTTCTCCAGAGTTTTAAACAGCCCTCAGTCTTTTCCAGGCAGATGCAAACCCATTTTCATCAGACTCCAAGTCAACTGGGAGCTCTGCTGATGTTCCAGCACGTTGTTGAGCCCAAGCTGATACACCCTCACAGGGTTTATTAGCTTTGCCCCTTGACAGCAGCTTTGCATAGCTCCTGCCTGGGACATGGCTTGTCTCCAGTCTCCCCAGACCACGTCTGCCTGCAGGGTCTGTGGAGAGGTGCCCTTGGGAAAGAACTTTAAGAAGTTCTGCTTCTTTTACACAGGGGAGGCTGCTGAGATGGTGCTTGTAATGTGAACAGTAAACTTGCTTACAGCTGTGAGATTTCTCTTTGGCAGCTCTGAGGGAGCTGGCTGCAATCAGAAATGCACACTGTGCCAATGCTGCTGTATTAACTCATTCTAATGGTTTCTATTTTGTTACTACCAGCATGGTTAAGCACAGTGCACAGACCAGATTATCAGGAAGAGTGAAAACCTGTAATGGGACAGCTGTGTCCCTTTAAATCTGACAAACCAAATAACTTACAATAGCTTTCTGAGCATGTATTATTTATTACCAGCCATATAGTCTCCCTCAGCTGTTATTCAGATTTGACCTGCACTGTGGAGTTTTTGCCACCAGAGTTATTGCAAGTGTGAAAATAATGGTGCTCCCTTGCTGATGGAGCTGTGCTGCAGGAGAGAGAACTTGTTGGCTTGACTAATGTTGCAGGGGGAAATAAAACAACACCCAAGTTGACATAAACCCCCTCTTGAATGAATTCACACTGCATCTTCACCAGGCTGCTGTGCCAGAATAGCTGTGCTCAAACTGGGGTGTCCACAGAGGCTCTGTAGGAGAGCTGACCTGTCAGAGATAATCCTAAAGAGACAGTCAAAATGGAAACTAATGTAAAAGAAGGAATAATGGTTTTGCTCATTAGGCATCAAAGAGAGGGTTATGCATTCTGTGAAACCGTGGATATGTTCAATTCCTTTTGGTAGCAAAGGCTTTTGGTAGCAAGGGCCTTGTTCTTGTAGGCACAGCACTAAATGAAGGATTCAGGCTGAAATTTATTCTTTGGCTCAGGCAAGCCCAAAGAACTAACCTGTTTTTCTCTTCCCATCTTTCTTGTTTTCCAAAGGAAAGAAAGCAAGAAAGAAAGCAAGAAAGAAAGAAAGAAAGAAAGAAAGAAAGAAAACATCTTTCTTGCTTTCCAGGAAAACCCCCAGTATTTAATTCTTTAATATCTTGAACTGAGATAATTATTCTTCATTTCTGTTTATAGGAATGCCAATACTCTCTCTTTTCTTATTGCTGCTTTATTAATGCATTGTTTTATCAAGATAACGGAAATCGTTATCACAATATCCATGGAGAACTGTGAGCTTGTAGGCATTTATCACCTTCCTTATCCTTTGAGAGTTTGCTTTTAATTCAGGGAAATCTCTTAAGATTAATGGACTGAGGGAATGGGCTGAGGGATAGATGAAGGCAGAAAAGGAAAATAAACATCCCAAGAAGAGCGTTGCTGTGCAGAGTGAACACAAAGAACAGAGCAGAGGTGTGGAATATGCTTGGCAGAGAAGTCCCCCCTGAGTCCTGTCTGCAGCTCATTGCAGTGCACTGCAGTCTTCATTAAAACTTGATTTCCTGAGCTCTAGAAGGTGTGCTTGTCTCCCTCCTGGTACAACGTGCAAAGGTTCCCTTTCTCAGTGGTTTATTCATCTGTGCACCTGTCAAAGCAGTGTTTAATGCCTTCACATAGTCCCAGAGTACTTGTGTTGCTTGAGGGCCTCAGAGCCAAACCTTTAAAGTGATTAAAAAATCAAGACCAAATTCTATTAGAGGCTGAATTTCAGTCAATTAGCTAAGACAGCTGATGTCCCAGTGTGATGCAGCTCACAAATCAGAAGACAAAGCACACAGAGCTGGGAGTTGAACCACCTCAGGGCCACAAAGTTTTTCTTTCTGGGGAAGCCTCTTCACATGCCTACCTCCTGCTTACCCCAGTCCTCAATATTGTAGTAATATTGTAAATAATTGTGATAAATATGAAATAAATAATATTGTATTGTAAATAATAGTGATGAAAATACACTATTCAAAGGGTAGATACATATACTGAAACCTGAAAGAGATTGGGTATTTCAAGGTACCCATAAAGGTCTTAATTGCTGGAAGTCTGGGTTACAGGCAGAAATTTATGACAGTGATGTAGGGTTGTATTTTAACCCCCAAACAACTCCACATCAGTTTGGAATAATGATAATAATATTTTTCCATTTTTATTGTGTTTATATGAAATAGAGTGGTACAATGATAATAGCTTATGTTTTTATCTGTTAGATTCATAATGGTTTCATACAGGTAAATACACATATCTCTCTGGGTGAGTGGTATATTTTATATCTCAGGGTGGTAGAGGATGAGTAAGACTGAATACAGAAGAAGTCTCAATTTTGAACACTGGTCTTTCATCAGGGACCACGAAAGGTCATTTATCTACCTCACTATACTTTATCTGTCATCTGTCATTTGAACAATAACAATTTGAATTGTATCCTTTACATTTTTACATATCTATTGCCAAGGATCACTGACTAAGAAAAAAATAAACTTCAGATCTGTACAGAAGTTCATTAGAGAAAATTATTCAAAATTCAATTAATTACACCAATTTATTCCTAGACATGTTAAAAGCCTGTTGTTTTAAGAGTGAGATACTACTATTTGGATATGAATGGAGATGTGAGAAAAATAAGCAAGTGCTATTTATATACTCACAGGTTAGTCAAATGCAAAGGTAGTGGATCATCTAATATACTAGTTCTGCACTCAAAATTAAATCATTATATATATATATAACATAGGCTACAACTTCTTTCTGTCCAACAATTTTTTCCTGGAAATTACAGAAGCATAATTAAGCTAACCTAGCTGTACTAATCTAGCTGTCTAAATAAATGCATATTCCAGCATGAGAGTGGCTTTTTCTGCTCCAGCTGAATCAGTTCTAAAGGAAAAATGCCAAAACTGGGGAAAAAAAGGCCTCTCATAATTAGATGAAAGTGTCCACATATGAATTTGTATTAATGCCTTGTAGCACTTTAGAATCACAGCTTACCTTTTATTACCATAATTTTCCATGTGAACAATCTGTAATCTTCTGTCAAATGCCAGTAGCATCAACACATTCTGAGTTCAGTCTTGCATGAGAGTCCTATTCTAAAATAAATTCAGCTGTGTGTCAAGCTGTTCTCTGCATTTCCATTCTTTTTTTTTTTTTTTTTTTTTTTGTGGTTCTGGGAAACTATGCTGAAAGCTGAGTAGTCACTTTTTTTTTTTTTTTTTGACTCATACTGCTGACAAGTAAGTTCTTTTAGATTTATGGGGTTTTTTTTTTACTCTCTACTACAGAGTTTCATTCTTCTCCAAGTGAAAATGTGTATTTACACAGCCTGTCTAAAATGGTCTTGCCAATTGAGTAAATACTGCTCTGTATATAGAAGAATCTTAAGCTGCTGAAACAAATATAAGAGGGTATCAGTTGATCAAGGAAGAAAGTATTTGTGATTCTAGCATCATGTTGGTTTTTCTGTGTTGATGAGGACACATACTGCTTAAAGTGAATCTGAATGTGCATTTTAGCAATGACTCCATAATAATCCTGGTTTATTTCTGGGAAGACCTGAAGCATGGGTGTTTTTCAGGTATGATTGTGCAGTAAATGTCAACCCCTACTTGCAAGAGGTACCAACACAGCTGTTCATGCAGAGGTTGTGTCCTTCACATCCCCAGGACATCAAGCAGGAGGCAGCAGTGGTGCCTCCCAAGGAACACATGCACACAGTTCCTCCCTTCTCCACACTTCCTGAGCTGCCATCACATTTCTGGATGTGATGCTTCTTCAGCTGTGTGCTGGTAACAGGAAGACAACATAGAAACGAGGTATCTGCATCTTTTCTATCACAGCAGAGTCAGTGCATGTGGATCATAGTAATGACGTCTTCACTCTTGGGACACAAGAAGGAAGAATTTCACAGCTGCCTTGTTGAGTTCCAAGTCCCTGAAGGATCTTGGGAATCCTTTTAGGCTCTGGACTCTTGTCACCTTAAAATAGATAGAAGATGGCTTTTCCTTCATTTTCCTGTCAGTCACTTTTCCAGATGTCTGGCAGCCTTGAAGGCTGATGCAGGACCATAAGCTGTTGCACTGAAGCTGCACAGCTGCTCTGCAAAGGTGTGCATGGGGAGCCTGCACTGACTCAGGGATATGACAGCAGCATACACGCCCCAGCAGTGAGACCACAGCAGCCTCAGCCAGCATTGCTCAGGGCCTCACAATTCCCTCTGACAGCCTCCAGCAGGATCTCTCTCCTCTAATCAAAGGCAAATTGCCTTTGGACCCGGTAGTTCCATGTGCCTTTCTGTGCACTTTGGGGACCTGTGTACTCCAAGCAGTTTTGCTGTAACTGAGGGATGTGATGCACAGCCTCAGGAGGGATGTGGGCAGTGTCTGGCTGGGGCAGGTATTGCTGACACCACACACGGGCTCACTCAGCCTGCCTGAGGTTGCCATCCTGTTGCAAAGCAGGCAGATGTGAAAGCTCTTAACTCCATCCCCCAGCAGCCTGGTGCTGTGGCTCAAGCCCATCTTTGTTGATAGCTTAAGGATTGGCTCTGGAGGAGTTGAAGTATGTGCACATACTGTAGTCTGCCAACTCTTCTCTGAGGAAAATAGCCTCTGGCAGAAAAGAAGAGAGTTTTGAGACAGATGTTGTTGTAAAGCGCGTTGGCAGGACTGCCTGCTGCTCTTCTGTAAAGCCCTCTGTGGCACTGATGTGGAGGAGTCCTGCAGACTTTTGTAGGAAGGAGAATAAAGTCCCATTTTATGTACAATGACAATATATCCTTCTGATGTAAAACCCACATTCTAGGTGTTCTGGGAAAACAGTCATTGTGGACACCAGGTTTTCAGTGATGGAAGTTACGGCTCACTTATTCCTTTATTTATTATTCTGTGAGTTATAAAAGCCATATTTAGGACTCTAGGAAAAAAGGAATAACCTTCCTTATTTACAAGTTAAAGAATGTTTCTGTATAATGCCTCAGAGAAATGAGCATATTTTTGATCCTTTTGTAGATTCAAGTAATTTATTCTTTCTTAATTATGTGATTTTCTATAACTTATAATGAAGTGGTACAGCTAATTTTATTTTTTACTGACAGAGTGGAAGAGGCAAAAGTAATTTCCAGTTACTGCAGCAAAGCACCGGGATCTATTTAGAGAAATAAATTGATTTAGATGCCATAAAAAGTGGCAGCACAAAGTCAAAACATTACTCATACTGTTAAATAATTTAGCTAGCGACTTCTGTCTCACTTGAGTATATCTGATTTGGTACACTTTGGGATTTATATTTGTAGGCCTTTGATCTCTCTGAGATGACTGCCTTTTATATCCTCCCCACAAAACTCAAAGGAACACCTTTGGAATGAAGGTTAAGCTCAAAACCCTTGTTTCTTTTTCCTGTTCACTTCAGATCCAAAGGCACAAGGGCAGTCAGGAGTGTGAAGCACTTTTTCACCAACCATGGTATTATCCTGGGCAGCTTTTCCTTGTCCTGCAAGTAAGGCAGCTGCTTAACTGAGTGAGATTTCCTTCAGTTTGGTGGCTGTCTCACAGCAAAGGTGGTATCCTGCAGTCAGTTTGTCTGAGAAAGCTTCACCTGGTTGTGGTGGAAGGGAGCTGTCCTCCCCTACCTGCTGCCTGTTTACAGGCAGTAGCTAATTTTAGCTATGATGTAAGTGAAATCCAGTATCTGATCCAATATCCTCAGGGTGAGTTACCTAATTTCTTAATCACAGCTCTAGTTTGAACTCACATGGCACTTAAAAGTAAATGAAAAATCTCTGGGCTTTAAGCTGATGGTTACCTTGGGACCAGCAGGGTTATACTCATCTTGAAAAAAGATTGGTAGTTTCATTCTGCATGAATGAATGTTATGTTATATAACATATGTTATATATTCAGTGTATATATTTATATTGGCTTCAAATAGCAAATTGATTTCCAAAGTAGAGGCACTTTCTGAAATAAACTAGGTTAAGACAAAAAATAGCCCTTAAATTTGTGAAATAAACCCATTACCAGATTGTTGTCACAGTTAAGTAAGAAGTGTTGTTTAAGGCAGTTAATTTTTGTTCAGGAGTTAGTGAAGGAAAAAATGAAAGGAAAATTTGAGAAAGAAATTAAAGGAAGGAAAAAAACGAAAATGCGAATATAAGCGAGTATGAATTACAAACAATAACAACAAAGGAATGTCAATAAGGAGAGATAAAGATAGAACAAAAGAGACTGGAAGTTCTGAAGACAGAAATAACACCTTCTCAAGGGCATTAAGGAGAATATAAAATGTAACTGGTATCCGTTGCCACAAGGAGATGGAAATTTTTGAAGAGCAACAGGAAAAACTGTTTATTCAATAAATGGTTTTGTCTTTCATTTGCAAAGAAACAGAGAAATCTAGTCTTAGCACATAAGGATGGAATAGTGTTTTCCAGTGTGCCTGAGTGAAAGGAATCCCAGTAACCCCAGTTTGAGTCCAGTGATCCAAGATGTGCTGGTCAGCTGCACCTTACCGCTCTCTACAACCACTCAAAATAAGGTTGTAGCAAGGTGGGAGTTGGTCTCTTTTCTCAGGAAAATAAGTACTGGGAAAAAATTCTTTACTGAAAGAGTGATCAGACATTGGAATAGGCTGCCCAGGGAAGTGGTGGAGTCACCATCCCTGGAAGTGTTCAAACAGTGCACGGCTGTGGCACTAGGGGATATGGTTTAGTGGTGATTACCAGCTGGACTCAATCTTAGAGGTCTTTTCCAACCGAAAGGATCCTCTGATTCTCTCTCAAGGGCAAGTACTCCAGAGGGGAGTTTATTCCACTCTGTGTGAGGGACTGCAGCATCCAAATGACCACCAGGCCCATGAGGAACCAGGCCAGGTGGGTGTAAGTTACCCTATAATGACAATAAAATTACACACACAGCTGGTAGCCCTTGATGCCCCACTAGTTGACACCATCTCGGACAGCTCCAGCCAAGCAGCTGGTTAGGGACAGCTTCAACAGGTTCTGTTCATGGCCAAATTCACGATCCCCACCTACAGAAGGAATGATTTGGTCTTGCACTGAAGGTGCCCTTTTTTTAGCAGCTGTCAAGATAATAGTGTGTGACAGCATAACCATTGTCTGTCCAGGCAGAGCTTATCATTCTGTAAAATATTCTGGCAATTTTCCAGGTGTGGCTTTGTGGTTGCCTCAGCACTTACTCCAGGGTCAGTGACTCGGTCACGTACACATTCTTGTTTTAGGATTCCTGAAAACTCCCTGTGCACAGCACTTTTCTCATGAATAGAGGCACACATGCTTATAATGCTTTGTTGCCCATGTGTTATTAATATCTGTGTGCTTACAGCAATGCTAGTGGCATGTGCTCCAATTTTTTTGCTTCTCTTTGGACTACAACAATTCTCTTCTTCGTGATGACCTGTTCAAATCACAATTTCCCTAAAAGCGCAGCCGATCAGACCATTCAGTTCCCAATCATATCAGTGGCATTCTGAGGAAACATTTGGGGGTTGCTTCATAATGTATTGATTTTTCAGTGCTTTTTGGAAAATAACCTTGAGAAAACACATGCAATGACTTACCAGTGTAGCACATAACACCATAACCTGCATTGCTAATAGTTCAATACTGGGTGAAATGACACACATAACAAACTAGATGTTGTAGGACTGTAGAACAGCCAGTCCCACTGAGACTTAGTAATTACTCCCTTAATCTCTGATGCCCATATTGTAATTTCTTGCTGATTATATTCAGTTTTCTCCTTGGTTTGTTGAGACAGTGTCACTGATAGGTTTACAATGGATTCATAATAAAAACCTTTTCTTTCACAACTTTTTACATTCAACTCCTGTTTTTCCTGTTACAAGAGTACCTGTCATGCCCTGGGGAGGATTGTTTTCAGTCATTCTGATTGGAGAATGATGTCTGGTTGTACACCTAAAACCTGGTAAGTAATGACCACAATATCATTGCAAAAATGTGGGTTTCAATTTTAAAATGCAGTCTTACTCTGAAGACACCATGATAAATGATTTTAGTTTTGGGTCCTACCAGTTGAACTTTAGATCAGAATAATTCTTTATGGTGAGAATTTTCTTTCATTTCTCTACAGCAAGAATGCATCCTAATAAACTCCTGAAACTACACAGGCAGCTTCTTCTTGGGGAATGCTGGGTTTCCATTAGGGATGGAGTTTACCAGTTTAAGGGTCATCAGTTTATGTGTGGTCCTTTCACAGATCAGCAATACTGTTCCATACAGGAACTAATTAAAACTACTGCTTTACAGTCTTCTAACATATGGTTAAGATGGTGGACTTTTCTACACTTAATTAGGTTGACTTTCTTTCTATTAATCTCTGCAGTGAGAGCATATTTTAATATCAGTAAACCACATGGACCTGAATATATTGCAATCAGATTATTCTGCAATTATTCTAGCATTTGAAGCTAATGAGAACACAGCTTTTTCAAGGAGCAATAATACACCCTGGTTATGTACTGAAAACTGTAGGAAGGCCTTAATCACATCATTGCCTATCAGTGATAATTTATCCCAGCTGGATTCAAGGTCTACAGTATTCAGTGTTCCATTCACTACACCTAAATTTCCTAATAAATTACTTAAATCTCCCTTTCACTTTCAAACATTTCTCAATCCATTGCTTAAAGAGGCTTTGCTCAGCATACATTCCAGTTGAATAATTAGGAAGTTTAATGGAACAGTTACTTGAGTTAATTTGAACCATATGTAACTCTGTACCAGATTTAAAAGACCTTATGACTTTCCATATTGCCTTTGGAAAGTTGGACTTCTGGAGACTTCGATTCCAACAGTAGCTGGCATTTGCCCAAATAAAGGAAACAAGGTGAGCAGATGGAAAAAGTCTGTGAGCATGGGCAGGTCCAGCACTGGCACAGAGAAATCTGACCTGATCTTTCATGGAGAATTTTATTCTGGGAAAGTTAACCATTAGTTGGAATTAGTTCTGTGTGATGCTGGCTGATCACAGGAAGGATTAAAGGCTGCCCAGGGAGCTTGTGGAATCCCTGCAGACATTCCAAGCCCTCCTGCATGTGTTTGTGTGTCACTGCTCCAGGTGACCCAGGCTTGGCAGGGAGCTTGGACTGGATGATCCCCAGAGGTTCCTTCCAACCCTAACAAATCTGTGATTCAGTGATTCTGTGATGCAGGGCAGTGGGTACACTGCTCTGGCTGGCAGGACAAGTTGTGAATACTCTGATACCCCAAATCCAGCTGCAGTGTGTGGGAGCGTTATGGGCCAGGGTACAGACTACCTTTGTAGAACCCCACTTGTGGTGTTTTACCCATTTACAAAGTGGATGGAAGCTGTCACACAGTTAGCTGTGATGCAATCATATAGTGTGGCATTTTATCAGTGAAGAATTCCCAAGGAAACCATGCCAAGAGCAAATAACAAAAGAGTTGTGCACAATCTTATGAATCAAGCAAAAATGAATCTCACAAAGCAGGACAACCTCAAAGTTTTGGACAAGTGAAATATTTCTGTAGGACAAGCAAGGAAAATTAGAAAATTATTAAAAGGCAGTGATGATTGGGATGAAGAGCTGTCTCTGGACTCATGGTCAGAAGAGCAGCCATTGTAGTTTGGTTGGTGTATGTTTCTTGAGACCTTGATTTGAAGAGAACTGTAAATAGCACAACACTGTTAGCTGTAAGAAGAATGGTTTGTTGAATGGCAGTCTTACCTGAAACCCTGAAAAATTTCAACCTAACAAACTTTAAATGGTTTGTTTCAGAGTTTGAAGAACAAAATTTTATCCATTGATATGTTTTTGTTTATGTGATTTCCAATCAAGGCACCCATGGAAATATCTTTAAGTGTTTGAAAGCTAAAAGAAGTGGCTTATATTAACAAAGGTATCATACAAAATGCAATTAATTTTGAATATTAAAGGCAAGACCCAGATGGTCAATAATCATGGGTGTGGGCACATGTAACACCACATTAGTCTTCCTACTGAGACCCCTAATTCCTTTGCTATTGCTCTAAACTCAGTGCCATCTAATTCTGCCTTGACCATGATTTGCACTATGTCTGCTATTATAGCTAATTTTTGTTTGGTTTTTTGTTTTTTTCAGATGAAATATTTTTGATGTCCCCTTTTACTTCACTCTAATCCAAAGAGCACCCTGGTTCTCACAGAAGTTTTGGCTTAACTCACTCCCTTTTCTGGGAAGTGTTCACTGTGTTCCATGTTGTCCTTTTCCTGGAAACCCCTTAACATAACTGCTGTCCTTAATCCTTCTGAGATTGTATCACATTCCAAACTGCTCTAGGGCTTGGATCCTGTTTTCTGCTGGCTTCCTAAACAGGCAATGCCCAGACTGCTCATCCAATAAGCTCTTTGGATACCCTTAACTTGGTTCTCATTAATATCCATGCTTTCAGAAATATGTTTTACATTTCCCAATTGCCCATGGAAAGCATTCTTTGTCTTTTGATGAGAACCCCACTGTCTGCTTTTCTTAAGCAGGCATCAAGATAATAGTCCCTAAAGGCATGAACAGTGGTTTCTTGGTCACAAACATGTTCCCATTTTAGAGTTCCTGAAAATTCCCTTCATGTGGAACAGCATGCAAGAATATAAGTGTGTATTTTAGCCTAGTGCTATTAATATCTGTGTATTTACAGCAATGTAACTGATACGTGTTTAAATTTATTTGATTCTCTTCAGGGTAATTGGAATCAAGTGGCTGTATGGGAATCTTATTTTTCTTTCTTTGTTGTGGGAATCCCTAAAACTCTAATTTTAGACACATTTAGGTGAGATGAATCACCCTATTAGTAGCAAATGTGGATGTTAAATGCACTTATGAGCAGAAGAATATTTCACATTGGCAATCCTGACACCAGGACTCCTAAAAGCAATGAGTTTTCAGATTGCCTCCTGAAAATGTCAGTTTTGAATAAGTATTTGCATGTGGGTGATTCTGAAGATCAAAAACATAATCATATTTCATGAGTATTCAAAATGTTCAAAGGGAAGAGAAGGTAACAGGAGGCTTGCTTAGATAACATCAGTTATTGGCAAAGTACTGGAAAAATTATAACGATTCTGTTGGTAAAAAGTTAAAAGAAGGGTTTATAATTAAGCTTGGTAAATGTATGAAAAATAGGCTATGTCAAATATATTTGACTTCTTTCTTACAATTAGAGTTGATAGCAGTAAGTACATAATGGACTTCTGTAAAGCATTTGATTTATTACAAATGACATGTTGATAAGAAAATTAGGACTATGCAATATCAATAAAGTACATCTTAAATGGATTAAGAACTGGTTCACAGGACTGAAAGAGTACTTGTCAGCAGGGAGTTATTACTGATTATGACACTTTTAGGAAAGTTATGTAGTGATTACTCCTAGTTCTAAATTATCTTCATTTTCATCAGCTCTGTGTTCTTCATAATTTTCAATTGATTGGCAGAAATAAGTGAAAAATAAAATCAGTGGTGTTAGCCCTTGTGAATGGTGCAAAGTGGTGGAGGATGTGAAAAACAAGTCACTCAAACAGAGTGTTCTGGATTGCAAGGGAGAAAGCTGAGCTCCATGAAACACATTTGACTTTCACAATAACTGCTGGGAGGACGTAGGGCAAGGAATAAGATCTTACTGAGGCAGGACAGAGGCTGTCTCCTGGGAAACAGTGAGAGGTTTACTAGAGAGGGAGCGTGGTCTCCCAGTTTAAAGTGCTGTAATAAAGGGTTTATGGTGCATAAACCCCAGAACTGTAAGTGGGGAACATGGACATGATTTCACCTCTCTGCATAAAATTCCGCAGGTATGCAGCTGGGATACCAACACTTCAAAAAATATGGTTGAAAAAACAGAAGGGGACAGAGAAGAATAACAAAAATTACTCCAGGGTTAAGGAAAATGTTTTAATCCATCAGACATTTTTGTTGCACAGTTAATGCATCAAGGCCCCTGAAAACCACTCCATCAATACTGTAGTTCTGTCAGCTTTTTGGTACCCTCAAAAGAGCTCTCTATATGTTTATACAAACTCTTAAACAAGACCTTATAATGGAGCTCTCAAATGAGATTTATATTTATATTTATATTTATATTTATATTTATATTTATATTTATATTTATATGCTCTTGACCTATATAGGATGAAGGCCAGATATTTTCCTTTGCTACTCTCACCCCTCTCAGGAACATGTTAACCACTGTGACACCTCTGTGTTTGCCTGGAGACAATAACAGATGGTTTTACCTTACAGCAACACAAAGGACATGAGAGCATGTCCAGAAGCCCTGGTGCATTAAACCACTGAGTTGAGCAGTGAATAAAGACACGCAAAAGCTGACAGAGTTTTACAACCTGATTGTTAACTTGTGGATAGTGTTAAATTAATGCTGTTCATCAGAAATTGCCCATCCAATAGCCCAATAGCCGACACCCCGAGATGCTGAAAAAGTTGGATTTTTTAAACAAATAGAAGGCAGCTGGAAATCAAGATAAAAACTGTCTTTAGGAGTTACTGGCCTCTACAAAAGTACCATGTAAAGTTTAATAGCCTGTGCTATAAGGGAAATCAGACTACAGGATCTAATATTGGCCCCAGAGGTAACAATCTATGAATAAACTGTAGTAAAAGTATTACATGGGAAATTGGATTGGAAAGCACTGTTCAATTATCTTATAAATCAGACCAATGGCTGTGATCCTTTCTTGAAATTCTGGGACAGAATATTCTTTTAATTTCATACTACTAAGGCTTAAGTATTTAATCTTGAATTTCCATGAAACCTGTTTCTGTCTCACATATCTAGTGTCATATGTCATGGCGATAGAAAGCTGAACTCAGCGCTGTAGGATGGGATTGTCAGAGCTGGAAGAAACCCTACTAAGATCAAAGAAATTGAGTAGAGCAGATAAAGAGGACATCTATCCTTTAGTAAATGATACTTGCAATAAAGAGAAACAATGGAGAGTTAATATTCTTGGTTCTCTGACCCTTGAGATTAAAGCAGTATTACTCTAAAGCCATTCAGTAGTTACTCTTGCAATGCTGACTCTGTACTTTGAAATTGACCTGTATTTGCTTCAAGTATTAAAGATATTTCCAAAACTGAATGTCAAAAGGATTGCTTTGCAAACTGCAGTAATATTGACTTACTAATTAATTTTAAGTGGTGATTTCATGATTACTGGTTGCCATTAAATTGCTTCTTGCAGGATCATGCAGCGTGTTTGTTTGAAACAGCTACAACAATTTTCATATAACTGCAGGATATAAGTGCAATACAGTTGAAACAAAGTGCAGGAGACACATTACAAGAGCTGTATCTTCCAGATACAACAGAACAATTTGTTTTGTGATTCCTAATTGCTAGCAAGTCAGTGGAATGAAATGTGCTTTCAGAAGCTACATTGCTGACATCTTGCTGACATCATCTCAATCAGCACAGAAGCTGCCTCTATGTATTCATGCCCTTTGAAAGTTCCAGTAGTTGATGCTGAACAAACAAAAAATAGCTACAAGTACAATAAAAGCACAAAGTATGGGATACACGGGCTGAGTCGTGGAGAGGAAAGAGAAGAAAAGATTTAAAATAAATGGGAAATGAATGAATGAAAAAAGTTTCTCTGGGATATGGAATAAATCACCAAATGAAAAAGAAAAGTGATAAAATAATGACAATCAGAAGAATGATGATAAATGAACACAGAACAGCGAATCAGACAAATACTAACACTTCTGACAAGAAAACATCAAAAAGCAACAAGATAACAGAGTTTTAGGCAGAAAGAAAGTCAACATGAAAAAGGTAAATTAAGAAAGTGACTTAGAGAGACCTAAAGGGAATGAGTTGGTCAAAGAGAGATAAGAGGGTCCTAGCTAATAAAGAGGGCCGTGACTAACAAAGACAATTTTCAAATGGTCATTCTGAGAATGAAATAATCAGTTTTATTAGGCAAAGATAAAGAGTAAGAGCAAACAAAATGAAGAATGATTATTCTCAGTGTGTGGTGCAGTTTCTGATTCCTGTGTAGGTTACGACAGGATGGCCTGGAAAAGTAGAGAGACTTTTAAATTTGTTTTATGTAAGCCCTTTTTGTTTTGTGTATGCCTTTCTGAAATTGTTTTTCTCATTTGCAGAAGAGTAAGTTGAGATATCTGAGGGTTCTTTGTTTGCCTTTTGTTTGTAACATTCCTTTTCTAGGGAGTCACAAAAGAGCCTTTTGAAGTATGGGTTGTGTTTATTCCTTCAGTTTTGAAATACAAACTCATGTTTTTTAAGAAATAGTGCCAATTCTAGGACTCTCTCTTAGAATCTAGATGGGAAAGATGTCGCCCTGTGTTTTCTTAACTCACTGAAAAACCTTTAGTGTTACTAAATGACCAAGATGGCTTAGTCAGATCTACTGATCTAACAGGATATAGTTAACATGAAAGAACTGCTTTCTTCAGAAGCTTGTTGTCAAACAATGTGCTTGATCTCCCCTCTTAAAAATGACTCACAGAGAGCAAAGGCACAGAGCAGCTACAGAAAATTGCCCTTATTCAGAGACTAAATGCTTATATATGTAGTCTTCTGTGTCTGAATGCAGGCCACATGATCCTGAGAGAGGGCTGTGTACAGTCCCTACATGTTTTCGACAGAGAAGAAAAACTATAATTCTAGATTTTATTCCTTGGTCCTGTTTAGCTGAATGTGGCAGCAGCTCTAGCCTTTGTATTGTTTTACATATTATTTGCTTGAGTTGGGGTCTTGCTAAAATCTCTTGAGGATCTACAAGCAGAGGCTCAGCATAATACAAGATTAGTATCTGACTGTCTATCCGTGCCTTTTTGAAGCCCTTTCCTTTCTCCTGCTGTCTCTCAGGTGTCACTGGAGCAGCCAGAGCCCTAGATCAGGATGCCCCACAGCCTCCAGCACTAAGAACCTTTGCTGTAAAGGGTTTGTTTTCAAACAGCTATGAATTGTTAATGGCCAGCAAGGTTTTGTCCAGACTACACCACCATCCATATTTTTTTCACTGTTAAAAAAACATACATGGAAAAACTGATTCACTAATTCTTTTGTTCTAGCTATGTGTGAAATGTTTTTTAGTTGTTTCACAATCTTAAGTCTTCCTTCAGATACTTCAAGAATTATGCCAAAACTTCTAGCAGACTTCATTAATATGCTCTCTTGAAAACAGCTTGAACAGTGCTTCAGTTTTGATCCTGGTAGCGTGAGAATGAGAAAAAAAGTTATCTATACAGATATCCTTGTTACTTTTTTGTTTTACTTTCACATTTATATTCATTTATCTTTCATCCATCCATAGTATTTAAATGCTTCAGAAACAACAAAGACCTTAAATTTCTTTCCTTTGAAATTTTATCTGTTCTTCATATCTCGAATAGGTGTTTGTAATTTTTAAGTACATGATAATATGCTATTTTTATGCCTCTCTAAATGGAGACTGAATATAAGTAAGATGAGGCTAATCAGAGATTTCTGAAATGCCACTAATGTATTTTAAATGCCAGAACAACAGTCTGCTATTCAAAGTGTCAATAAAACTTCTCCTGTTGTCCTTGATTACTTCTGCAGATGTGAGAGAATCCTTATTTTCAGCCACAGATGTTGGATTTGGAAACATTGTGAGCTCATGCATAAATGATGGATGCAGATCTATGACAGTACAGAAAATAAAGAGAAGGGTAACTAGCAATTGGAACCAATCAAAAAATACAAGTACATCAGAACTGAAGGTCTTCATACCAAGATATCTAAAGGATAAATTTTAATACAGCTCCAGCTGCTGGAATGAAAAAAGCAATTAGACCTTGGTAAATCACGAGGCTTTTATATTGCTGAAAGTCTCATTAGATGATCACAGGACCTTTTTCATCTTAAATGTTATAAAAAGTCACTGACAACTATGAAACCTCAACTTGGTGATTGCCAGGAAATGCTTCACAATCTCTGGCAAGATGTAGCAAGAGATGTGTTAAATACTGTGGCTAGCTGGACCCCTGAAGCTACAAAGGAGGATGGAACAGTGCTGCCCTCATGATGTTACCAAAAAGAATTGTGTTCTTGGCTAGAAACTTGAAAAACTTTGTAAGCTGGCTTATAGCCCTGTGGGTGAGAACTTGTGGGGAAATGTTCCAGTGGTTGCTGAAAGCCAAATTTGATTTAATTATGCCACTGTGAAATATAAGCAGCTAATTCAAATACAAGGAATTTAAAATCAGCATTAAAATGTTATTATACTTCTTCAACAAATAATGACACTAGGCAGATGAATTTATTTTCAGAGTTTGGCCAAAAATATAAAAATACTGAGATAATAGAATTCTGCTGTGCTACATCTGACCATTCTTTTGCCAACAGAAGAAAGAAGAGCACTGCCATTGATGCCTAGAGAGGCTACCTGGAACAGAGCCTAGACAGTGTTAAAGGACTAAAGTAGGTATTTATTAAAATGCCTCTTTATAGGCATATAAAGGATACACCTTGGGTAGTACAACAGCCTGGCCAAGGCTCCATCCAAGATGGATCCAAGATGGATGCATGATGGACGACCAGTCACAAGTTTTCACACTTTTCTAAGTTTTGGTCCATTTACATATTGGGGCTAACTGTCCAATGACAATTAGGTTATGAAGGTTATGAATGACTTCAGGTTATGAAGTCCCATCCTCCCAGACTGTTCTCCTCAATTCACAATTGTTTATACCTTTTTGGGCCTGAGGCTGCAATGTGTCCTTGGTTGTCAGGCTGGAAAAGGATTGTTTTGTCCAACTACCCTGTGAAGAGAACTTGCTAACACTTTATATGAAGTTCAGAGTCACACATTAAGGCAGTACAGAATCTGGAAAATATGAAAGCTAAAACCTAAGGCATCACCATAAATACAGTAGCTTGCTTGATGTGTACAGCTCAGTGCACAGTTGTTCTCAGTACAGGAGGCCTGCAAGGGAAGACAAGTGAGAAATAAGTCATGCAGACAGATCCCCAGGGCATCACCATCCCCATGGATAATGGGCTCAGCTTAGAGTCTCCTCCACTAGACTGGCACCAGATGGGCTCAGCCTGCTCCTGTGCCTTAAAGATTTCCTTCTTGAAGAAGGTCCAGTCTTCCTGGACTGCTTTACCCCTCAGGACTTTCTCCCCAGGCGCTCTACCAGGCTCCTTAAGAGGGCAATGTCTACCCCATGGATATCAAGGCACAGGTTTGCTGACCCCCTTCCTTCTCCATGAATGAATATGATTTCTGATGGCTGTGCCCAAGGCTGTCTCTGACCATCACATCACCCACCTGTCCCTCTCTGTCCACAAACAACAGTTCCAGTGGGTCTCTTTCCCTTGCTGGCTCCCTCACCAGCTGTGTCTGGAAGTCACCCTCCAGACTCTCCAGGAACCTCCCAGACTGTTTTTCTCTGCTGTACTCTATTTCCAGCAGACATCTGGTAATTCAAAGTCCCCCATGAGAACATAGGCTAGTAATTGTAATTTCAGGAATGTGGATTCCTCTTCAGTTAATAGAAAGTAATAAGTACTGAAGAAATGAGATTCAGCACTCAATAGTTTCCCAAACTAATAGCTCTTTGAGAATAGCTCTGCTAATACTGGTGACCCCTATTCCCACTGGATAATTGCTTTTATTATGCATTTCTATTTTCTGTTCTTGTCTTACAGCACTGATGGATGTCATTTAGTTGTATACTATATAGGTGCCTAATGAAATTGCTGAAAGAAAGTTCATTGCCAAGCTAAAAAAATGATGTCAGCTCTCGAGTCTCAGTAAGGGTCTCACCTTCAAGCCTGCCTTTTTTTATTTCCCAAGCACATTAAATATTTTTCACTATGGCTAGAAAAAATTAGGAAGGGCAAAAAGCCCATCATAGGTAGCCTAAATTCAGAGACACCTCACACTACCATAATGAACAGACATGCTGTATCTGTAGCTGATAAATTAGGCCACATGACGGAGGGTGAAATGTAGATAAGGTGAGAGTATTGCATGATGAAAGGAGGAGATTAAGACCTGTATTATGTTGATATGACCAGTCAGAAAGAAAAATGTGTGCTGGCAAGGAGAAATCAATTTAATGTCTGCATTATACAAAACATCAATACAGACAGGACATTAAACTGCATTAGGAGACATATCCATAGGTAGATTTACAGGTGGACTGCATAATTCGAAAATATCAGGGGACTAGAAAAGGGAAAACAGCATGGAGAAATTCTCAAGTGAAGAAAAATATATTAACAAAGGACTTAGTTGAGCGAGAAATATTAGGAAGGAGATATTTCAAATGGTGAATGAAATAATGAAAGTCAGTTCAATGCCCATATTTATTCCTAGTGTAGGACAAAATATTAAAATAGTAATCTGAAAAAATTAGTGTAAATTTCATAAGAAAAAGCACATGTTGACACAATGCATCATTAACCCACTGAGCAGCATAAATTCCCCAGTCTGCAGGTTCTATACTCTGCAAGATATGTTCTATCTTAATTACCATTTAATGCAATTCTGAAACTTCTGTATTGATCTTCAAGGCCACTATTGGATAAGAGCCCAGCTAAATTAGGTAATGTCCTTTCATCTGTAACTTATCAAGACAGATGAGCTCTCCCAGTGTAATGCAACAAGCTCTGATGGCATTCATCAGGACCAGAGACAGTATTTGAGGCAAAGTGGATTGATACAGAGCAGCTGGCTACAAGAAGGCTGGAGAGGGACTTTTCACAAGTGGTGGTGGCTTTAAACTGAAAAAGGGGAGTGGAAAGGGTGTACTGAACTACAGTCTGATAGCATTTAGAGTAAATAGACACACCTTTTTGGTAATGGTTTGCAACCATAATTGAAATCAAGGAGATAAAAATTTCAAGCTCTCAGAAGGATCAGTACCTAAAAACCTGAAAAGTAGGCAGCAATACAGTACTCTAGATGGTCAGAATGCAAATTTAATTTATCTTGCTAAGCACTTGGATTCTAAGGAAGCTGGATAAATTTCATATAAACTGTATAAGATACATGTAAAGTAAAAATGCATATAATTCCACCACACAATGATTAGACAGTAATTTTTGGCAAAAGGAAAAAAAAAAAAGTACTAATATATGAACATGCTTTTCAATATTCTTATCATTTCTGCCTAAGAAAAAGATTCTTGAAATTGCATAAGTGACACACAAAGCCAATGTGATATATGGAACTCTGTTTCAAATATATTATTTCAGATATATTTCAAATATATATTTAAGGGGAGGACAATGATGATGGAGGTACTTATCTCACTCCTAACCATAGTGGAAGCTTGGACTGGACATTGATTCTCAATCAGTGAAGTGTGCTGAGATGAATCTCACCATTAGAAACTATAGAAAATCACATCTTGTGTTTAGTTGAAATTTAATATTGATTCATTGATGCCAATAGCTGTTGACATCTTGATACCTGGAAATTCTACTGTTCTAGTTCAGCATGGGAGATACTGAGATTTTATTGGAGTATTTGAAAACCACAGATAGCTGTTAAAGAAGCACTAATGAAAAAGTGAGATTTTCAGAACCATCCTTTACCTGAATTTCCTATTATCTACATTGATGCAGTTTCTCCACAGCTGTGTTCTGTTTTGTTCAGAGATGATCTGCCCAGCACAAAAAGATAGATCTTCATCATGTTTCTCAGTGTGATTCAAGGGTTTTTCTTTTTACCCTGCAATTTTTGTATTTGTCTAATACATGAAATCTGGGAGTGGATATGGATGCATTTAGAGTTGCTAAATTTTTCATGAACAACGATGTTTCCACAAATTGTGACTAAAAATGATGCCAAATGCAGAAAGCATTTCCAGTGTTGCAGGAAACAAAGGGCACATTTGTACTTTGGTGCTGAAATCTTTGGATTAACTGCTGTGAGCTCATAAGATCAAAACGTTCAGCTCAGCACTGAGTGCTGGGAGTAGCCTTGATCCCCAGATCAGTATTGTCATGTTCCAGCTGTACTGTGGCTGACCTCCTGTTTGGCTAAACTGACTGATTGTGATGATAAAACCACTCTGATTCTGCTCCATGACAAATATAATAACTCAGTGTGTGGCTCGGGGGGCCCTAAGCTACATTGTCAAATATTGGTGACTGTTTGTATTTGTAATACAGGCTTTTCCTTTACCAATTCCTACAGAGTCACTCTAAAAAGGGAAGGCATTTGTGGTTGCCTTGTCTAACTAAGAATCTCTCTGTCGCTCACTTTTTTTAACAATTTTGGTCACGCTCCTTTCAGCCCAGTCTGAGATGGAAGGACACCTCAGAGATTGGCAATTCTTACATGTTTTGTGAAGACTGATGGTTTCATTCAGCAAAAAAAGACCCAATAAAATCTTCATTAGTTCTGCCTCTAACAAAATGCTTTGCTGAGTGAAGAGACCTTTAGAGAGAATTAGAGCTCTAATCTGTCATTTTGAACATCCTCGTTTTCCATTAAACAGAGCAATTTGCAAGATTAAATGCAAAGGAATATCTTATTAGTCCTCATTATTTGGACTTTATCTGTTTCTGATTCCTAAAAGCTGATTTAAAAATATACACCCTTTGTTTGTTTAACCAGTAAGTCATTGTATTTCCTTCTTGTATAATGTAAAAATATTTATTCCTCCCAAAGTAGAATAAATAGGTCAACATTCACAGTTGAAATCACAGTTCCTCTGGATTCAGATTCCAGCAAGGAAGGGCAGTATGAGTGGCAGTTTCTTCAAATTACTTTAATTATTTCACATATCACTGTCATTTCTTGTTGCTGAATTACTGTCAAATAAACCACCCTTATCAGTTTAGCTGTCCCCTTTTTATTCTTTGGAATACCTTCTGAAGGGATTTCCCTGTGCTTTTAGAGATTCCTGGATAAGTGAGGTCTACTTCTGGTCTAATAGAAGGCTCAGATGCTCTCCAGGCATTTTTGACCTGTGTTTAGAACATGAACAGGTAGGAGCAGTGTCTCAGATCTTGCTGCTTACTAACACATAATCTCTAAAAAAGCTTTCCCCTGTGCAGCTGGAGAAAACAGACTGCAGATGGTTTTCTCATTCTGCATCTTATTTTACACTGGCCATGGCCCCAGGATTGATCCGAACAAGATAGGAGCTATTTAATGATAAACAAATTGGCCTTTTTATTAAATGGGAAAAACCTAATGATGATATTCCAGTTTTCTGCCTGAAAGCTGGGAGGATAGTCAGACCTGGGAGGACAGTCAAGGAACTTTCAGATCTGAAAGTCTGGCTTAGAGAAGTTGGAAATGATTCTGATATTGGAGTGTGATGGGGATTTATATGACTGTACTCTTCTCTCTGATGACTATAATACAATAGTGAGAAGTTTGCTGTGAAGGTTTTTTATTCATCACCTGATACTGCTATAAGGTGAATGCAATGTGAATTGTACAGATTACTGCACAGCTTCTGTACTGTAAAATTTTTGATTACTGTAAAATTTCTGTAGAACTAAAATGACTCCTAATGTGGTCAGATGATAAAGAAAATGACAATACACAATCTATACCCTAGCATTAGGTATAAAGGATTCTGACATCCTTTGTCATCAAAGGATTCAACAAAGTACACGTGTTCCTTTACAACAGTCTTCACTTTGGGGATGAATATTAGTTGACCAAGAAAAAAATGCTTATGAATCCAGACTAGCTGATAAAAGGAAGGAGAAGAGTCCATTATCTAATGGTGTTTCATCATGAGCTATCATAGTGATGGCAATAATAAGCATTTGGATATAATAGTCTGCAGAAGAGGAAGAGAGCCTAGCCAAACTATTTCAGAGAGTTCAGGATTCTTTTAATGCTGGACCTGACTCCTCTATACACAAGGTAAATCTCAGTTTAAATTTGTTTTTTAAAGATCTAGTTAAATTGATAAAAATTTTGTATGGACATATCTATGTCAAATCAAGGGAAAATAGACCAGTGTTCTTTGATGCTAATTCTCTTGTGGAGTAGTAACTTTGTCAGTGAGGGCTGGAGCAAGCAGCAGAGACAGAAATCTTTAAAAATTAATTCTGCCATGAAAGAATTAGCATCAAAAGACCAGAGAAACTATGTAGGAGTGTTCTCCACTCTATATTGGAAAAAAGCAGAGACTTTAATTATTTGATAAGGTAATCTTCTATTTTAATTTTTTACTCCTGTTTTTGTGTGTGTTTCCATTAAGTACAACCATGTTACCATAACAAAGATTCAAGTAATCTTCCCAAAGAACTCCCTCCAGATGCTTTTACTCTTAGTGCTTGCAGTGTCACGTTCTAGCACATTCTTTAGTGATCTACAGATGGGTAGCTATAATTTGAATCTTTAAGAGGGACAAAAAGACCTGTTAGCATCCTACAAACAAATGCTTTTCACTCTCCTTTTTCTCTCTAGGTTTCTTGACCTATTAAAAATATTTTTTCCTTTTTTTTTCCTTTTTAGTTCTGATCTGTGCAATCCATGTTTGCAGCTCCTCATATCTGACTTTTAAAACAGAAATAATTTCAGTCCTTATGTACTTTCAAGCGATGAAGTAATCCAAGGCAAAACGTTTTGAGTTAATCAGAACTCATGTCTGAGGTTCTCTGTACCTGCTGTGTGTGCTGTGCTCCCTCCTTTATTCTCCTGCTTTGAAGGCAAGCACAAGGTGGCTGTCCTGGTTCAGGGCAAATTTTGGGAGTGGCCCAGAGCACTCCAAGTCTAAGTGCTGGAATCTTGTCAACCTCATTTTACCGCTTGAATTAGAGCACAGGAAGGATCAGAGCAGGAACACATCTTCCACCACTCAGTGAATGGGTGCCATGAATTATTAGTGTGGTCGCTGGCGCTGCAGACACCGAGCTCCCAGCACTTTGGGATGTTAGTGCCCGCTTCAGCTCTGTGCAGGCCCTGCCTGTGATTGACATGGAGGCCCAGAAGAGTCATCAGGCCGCTTTTATTTCAGTGCAATCCATCTTTAAGGAACCCAGGGCACCCTTGTCTGTATCACCCAGCACTCTCCCAGGCTGCTGCTGGAGCAGGAGCCATAGCAGGAAACACCTGGGGTGGACAGGGGGATGTGGGGACAACCCCAAGCCTGACCCCAAGGTGGGCATTGGCTCAGGTATCTCTTTAGTGGTAAATCCCATCCTGAGGTGTTCTGGGAAGAGTGTGGCCAGCAGGCCAAGGCAGGGGATCCTCCCCCTCTATTTGGCCCTGGTGAGGCCACATCTGCAGTGTGCAGTTCTGGGCTCCTCTGCACAAGAAACACAAGGAGCTATTGGAGAGGATCCAGCAAAAGTGAAGAGGGGTCTGGAGCATCTCTGATGAGGAGAGACTGTGGGAGCTGGGCCTGATTAGTCTGGAGAGGAGAAGACTGAGAGGAGATTTCATTTATGCATATAAATATCTCAAAAGTGGGTGCCAAGAGGGTGGTAACAGATTATTTTCAGTGGTACACAGTGACAAAACGAAGAGCAATGGCCATAACTAAACAAAAAGAAGTTCCACCTCAACATGAGGAAGAACTTTATGTTGAAGGTGCCAGAGCACTGAACAGGCTGCCCAGGGAGCTCAAGGAGTCTCCCTGTCCTGGAGACATTCATACCCCATCTGGACACGTTCCTGTGTCACCTGCTCCGAGCCAGCCAAGAGGAGCCGAACCGAGCCGAACCCAGACGAGTTCACCCGAGCCCAGCCGGACCGAGCCGAACCCAGACGAGTTCACCCGAGCCCAGCCGGACCGAGCCGAACCCAGACGACTTCACCCGAGCCCAGCCGGACCGAGCCGAACCCAGACGAGTTCACCCGAACCCAGCCGGACCGTGCCGAACCCAGCCGAGTCCGCCCGCTTCCCCCGTTCCGATTGGTGGGTTTTGGCTCGCCGCGGCTTTTCCGCCAATCAGCGCCCCGCGTCCGTTGCTAAGCGGCCGCTGGCGGCCGGACGGGCCATGGCGGAGCGGTGGCGGGACGTGTGCGGGGTGCGCATTGCCCCGGCCGAGCTGCGCTTCAGCGACACGGTCCCGGGGAAATGCTACCGCGCTGCGCTCACCGTGCAGAACCTGCGGGCGGACACCTGCCACCTGCGGCTGCTGCCGCCACACGAGCCCCAGGTGAGGGCCGGCCGCGAGGGAGGCGGCGGGGGGGTGCCCGCGGCCGCCTCTCCGCGAACAGCGGCCGCTCTGCGTTTGCCTGGGGCCGCGCCTCCAGCCCGCGGGAGCAGCGGCAGAAGGAAGAGAGCTCTGAGCTTCCCGGTTCTTTATTCTCTCGAGGCTGTGAGCAGTTTAGAGAGAGCTTTCTTCTTTCTTAAACCCATGGTTTCAGTAGAAATAAGCAGTCTTTCCTTACTACATCATCCATTAACAATTGCACTTGATGGTGCTGGAGGCCTTTTCCAGCCTTAGTGGTTCTTTGACCAAATCCCTTGTTGGCAACAAATCCCATTTTGCATTCTTGGCTGGCTTTGCGCTGTCCAGAATTCATCCCGCAAGAAGCCCACGAGTTCCCCATAACTTCAGGGAACATTCTGTAAAAATGGGTTGCTTTGCTGTGGTGTGAACACCAAATCTGGGAAGTGACAGCTCTGTTACCTCATTTCTGAGTCGTATACTTTCAAGTTTTTTGACTGGAATACGCCCCTTGTGGTGCTTGTTTGCTGAGATCTTTCTCAGAAAAGAGGACGTTTGCAATCTCTTCTCAAGATAGTATGATTGCTATGAACAACATCTGATAAGTCATTGCATTGCAAGGCTTCTTAAAGGCAAATGCATCTCTACAATTCTAACCAGTTGAGCTCTTGTAACCTATGTGATTTCAGTAACAGCCTGCTGTGGTTAGTGGTTTATTGTTTGTAAATTATATGAAAATTCAGATCAAAAGGTTGAGTTGGACTGGCATCAGGGGTTGAACAGAAGCTGATGTTGCTTTTTGTTCACAGCAGCTTGAAGTATGAATAATTCAGGGTAGTCATCAGTCTGATTTTCAGACAATTGAAGTACTTTGAGTAATTTCACTATCTGAGTAGTGAGCCTTTCTTTTTGAGGGCAAGAGTGGCAGCTTGATTCTTACTAAACTGTAGCTGAAGACTTTTGTTATGAGCTAGAAACTGTCGAGAGTGCTTGATTTGGTAAGGCTGTGCTTAGTCTGTTTTGTTAGTTTACATCAGCCTTATCAATTTTTCATGTGCTCCAGAAGTGGAAATGGCAGATTCAATGTTGGAAAAGAGAAGAGTTTACTAATAATAGCTTTGTGGTTTTTCCCTCTGTGATTAACTCTTGCCTTTTGCTGTGTATTTTTATGTCACGGTGCATGAGACGACCAAGATGACAGCTAGGGAACAAGATTCCTCTTCACAGCCCAGTTCCAGAAAGCTCTGTTGTGTTGTCCCTTCTCATTCCCAGACCTCGTGTTGCTGTCTGTGATTTCAAAGCTCTGAAGTTCTGGCTCTGAAGCACATTCTGGTGCATTACATGCATAGAGTGCAAGCACTGAAAAGTAACTTTCCTTCAGCTGTCACAGTGCATGGCCAAGAAATGCCTTCCAAGGAATAAAGCTCACAAGCACTTTGCCATAGGCTTCATTGAATGTTCCTAGTACAAAATATTAATTTTGCCTTGTATAAAATGAATATGCTTGGATGTTTAATTCTTTTTAGAGAACAGATAGGTACTACACACCTCAGAATTAAAACATGGCTACTCTTTCAATATCAAGCCCATAATCGTGATGTGCATGACATAAATTTCCTTTAGCTGAGTATTTATACTGCTAGGAGGATTCTAAAGGAATAGAAGGAGATGCTTGGGTAACAAAACCAGCAAGTAGTAAATTTTGTTTGCATATTTAAAACATAAACTAGAACAGAAAACTTAGAGAATACTGGGAAGACTGTCTTTCAGAAATAAAAAATATTTACTGGACATAAAGAGCAGACACTGCGCATGGGGTAATAATGTGAATTTTAAGGAGACTGAACCACCAGAGGAGACTGAACCACCAGAGGAGCTCTAGACTTTACTTTGAGGCTTTCCTAGGAATGTGTGAAATGCTGGATTTCCCTCTGTGTGCTAGTGGGTTACTTGTGCCTTCTGTTCAAGGAAAGGTGCGAGAGGTGTTTCATTTAAACAGATGCTTGCTGACAACAAGTCCAGCATAATTTTTTTGAGAGAGGAAAGAGTGCTTTCCATCCTTCTGTTTTTTTGGGTTTTTTTTCTCTTTCATTTGACTCCCAAGACTGAGATGCCTTGGGCCTTTCAAGCAGATTTTCAATGATCAATGAGACTTTCTCTGACATCAGTCAGACCTAGAGGAAATTCTTTTCTGTCCCCTTTTGTTGCTGCTTTGAACTGAGACTTAATCCTTGTTATTTTCTCAGGCATTAAAAATATTCTTCACTGAGTAACAGCTGATTTAATTTTGTGTTGCTTCAGAAGGTTTTTTTGCAACAGTAGGAAAAGCTGGAGCTCTCTTGGATAAACTAGAAAATTTTATTGATTCATTCTGTCTTTTCCTGTAAAAAGTCTGAACTTCAAGAAATAGAGAGGTAAAGTTATAAAAACGTGCATATAAGTTCATGGTAAGTTTTAAATCAGTCTGTGTATTCTGAAAATAAACTACATCTATATCCTTCTTAATCTAGAAATGCATAACAGTTAAAAACACCTTTTTTTTTTTTTTAATTGCAGTTTAAATTGATTGTGGAAAATCCAGAAAAACCCATTGCAGCTGGACTCCAAGTTAAAGCTGTTGTGGAATATACTCCCAAGAGTGCAGAAGATTTTCAGGATAAACTAACTCTTTTAGTGGATGATGCCGTAGTTCATATCCCTCTGCTTGGGTATGATATTCAAAAGTTCATGTGCTCTGTTAATATTTGCAGTTTAATCTTGAGGAAAGTTTACTTCTGGCTGTCAGTTATGGCTATGTTACTAGTCTGTCAATTGCATGGAAAGCAAACAGTAAGTTTTCTTGCAAAAGTAAGATTTTTCTTTTTTTTTTCAGAGCAGCACATGGGTAAGAAATTCATTGGGGTGATATCCCTCTAAAATCATAGAGAGTCTGGATTTTTAGTTGGTTGTGATAATGTTGATGATTTTGAATGCTGTATTATTAGACAAGTCAACAGCTACTTGTAATGTCTTCCCTTCATACTGAATCACTGATATAGAAGATTTTACAGTAATTGTTCATAACAGTTGCAAATCTGGATTATATAAACATATGTTGCCTAATTCTAAAAATATAGTGCATATTTCAGAGCAATATCACTTGTTCAAGGATTTTTGAAAATTTTTATCAGGGTAGTATTGTGAAGGTAAAGCCACTTAGGATGATAATGCTTCTGGTGACTCCTCTCTGCAAAGGATTTGCAATAGATTAAGTATTTCACATCTTCATGTTTAAGTGTCATTTGTGGGGGAGGTGTTGACAGGCTTTATTATTTTTTTTGTGTGTGTGTTTGGAATCATCCTTTATGATTTCTTTTAATCACTGTTTTCCAAAACATATTTTGTGTCATGCAAAAGCAGTAAATTCCAGCTTCATGAAAAAACTCCAACCAGCAAACCAAAGCAAATAAACCTCACACTATATTAAAACACTAACCCTAAACCTTTTAACTTGACATACCTCATTTTTGCAGGTCTGTATGTGTTAGAAAATCTCATTGCATATAGAATGTATGCTTATTTCTGTCCATTTGGGAAAGGAGATATTTGGATCTTGAGAGGAGAAGTACTTTTGTTTCATTCTTCCAGTAAAGCTTCTTTTAAGAATGTCTGGATATTTTGAGAGTACAATTTTTACAATGGTTTTGAGTGTACTCTAACTTTGATAGACGATTCCTATTTTTTTGTTGTTGTTGTTTTCTGCCATATCCTGCTGGTCTAGCATCATGTCTTTCAAGAATTTATTAAGCTATTTTTTTACATTACAATTAATTATCAAAGAAAATTAAAAGTGTATTGAAATTCCAGAAAGCAAATTCTATTGTGGCATTTCTTGATTAATTTTTTTCTCTGTCCCTTCCTTCCTCCTCCCCTCCCCTCCCCTTCCCTCCCCTTTATGCAGTAGAGTATTTGGGCAGGATCTACCTCACTCGACCAAGGATATTTATTTTTCTTCTCCATTATTTCTTCTGTACTGTATGTGACACAGATCAGGAGATGGAATTGTTCCTGCATTTTGTGGCTAGGAGGAGATAGACTGCTGTGCTGATGTAAAATTCCAATTGATTTGAAACACAGTTTTATGTGAGACCAGAGGTGTCATTGTATTAAAAATTGGAGTCTTCAAAATACAAGTTTCCTGAGGCATGATCTTTTAATTATGGCTAAAAAATATCCAGTACAGTGATGTCATTTCACTGGCTGAGGTTCTTAAATAAATAATAGAAGTAGCTCATGGCTTGTGTCATTACCCACTTCTGTCTGTTGTAATAAGTTTTGTTGAAGTCACAAAAAGTATTTATCAAACACAAAACTGTAAACTGGCACTACTTCTCTGCTTTTAGTTCATGCAGCTCATAATGAATTATGGTGAATTATTTGGTCTTATTTTGTGATGCAACTAACTCAAGATAGTTTTGCTTAAAGTACTGTAATGAATACTTTGAAATGAAATAGCAATGTGTGCATTCAATTTTGACTAATCATTTATAGCTATATTGTTTTAAAGTTAGTATACTGAGTCATTAAAGAGGCTGATAGATTAAGTGCCTCTCTTTTAGATCTTCCCTGTGTATGCTGTAATGCTGAAGTGAAGACAAAATCTTGACAGGAGAGCTAAGACAAAAAGGAGAACTCTGTTCCACTGGAGTGCTTGGTTAATTTTTTTAAAATGCAAAGGTATTTTTAAGTTTCACGAAATATTATGTTGTCTGTTCTCTGCAGGTTAATCCCATATTGTGATCTGGAAGTAGAGTCAGAGGTTAATTTTGGTGAAATGATTGCAAACAGTAAACTAGTTACTAAAGAGTTTAGTATTACAAACCGTGGAACAACTTCAGGTAAATATTTAGTATGCATTAAATAATACGAATATTTTATTTGATTGGAAAAGGTAATTTTATGCAAATTAACACTTGAGTGTTTATGTTAACACTTGAGTGACCAAGTAGCAATTAACTGGAATTTTGGGTATTGTAGCTGCAGGTGTTGTACATGGCTCACTGTTTATGTAGCCAGTACTATATTTCCATTTAGGAAAGAAAAAATACTTCAGAACTTTGACAATTTCATGAGTTCTCTACTTTTGAATCCCATTTGGAAGATGTAAAAATAATAGTTGCTCATTGCCTTTGTGTGCCCAGCATAGATAGCAAATCATATCTGCTCTTGCTTTGTGCTTCTGTGATCCCCAGACCTGTCTCTCGAATAAACAACTACAAGTTCCTTGAACTTTCCAAGCTCAAGTCCTCTGTGATGGGAATTGAATTGTATTTGTTGCTAGAAGATAATGAGAGGCCTTTTATCTTGCTGCCATAGCTTTTGAAATCCTACAGCTTTTACAACAGGCACATCCTTAAATTTCTGTGAGCAGTTATTCCAAGGAGAGTAAGAAACACGGACAGAGGAGCATAAGAATGCTTATATAATCCTAGAACCTGTTTGCCTTTTGCACTGGACAAAGCTGCAGAAACCTTTCTCCAGAGGCAGGGTGGCAACTATGCTGAGTTTCAAACAACAGATTTAAGGCAGCTAATTATTTTTGTTCCTCATTTGTACACCTGCTTGTTACATTAGAGGCTACCTTTTTTTTTTTTTTTTTGCATTAGGCCAAAGTTGTGGGAACATTTGTCTCCTAGGTTTTCACAGTGTACCAGGAGAAAATACATGATTACAGAAACACAGAGTTGCAATATTAAAAAACTCCAAAAATAATAAAAAAAAATCAAATTTCTGTCTAGATGAAGCAGATTTTTTTCCCCATGAAGTAAAAGGAGAAATTATTAGGGTGTTTTTCCTAGCCAGTTCATCTTAAAGATATAGTATGTAGTCTATATAACCATATATGCTAACTTAATAATTTGAGCAATTATGATTAGGTAAAGAAAATGAGAGAAGCTACAATCTATATGCATCTACAACTAAGCTGTATGATAATTATTTTTTTCCTGTTGTGTAGGGAACTGTTTCTAGTTATAAACTCTGTTACATGATACATGCAGGCTGCATGGTGGAGTTTGATAGGATTGGATGAAAATTAGAAGGTGATGGTTAGTAAAGGATGTCTTGGGGACAGACAAGGGAAGAGCAGCTGAATCTGTGTTTCTGTAAGCTCTGTAAATCATAACACAGCAGGTCACAGTAACAGGCAGCACATAAACTCTGTGAGCAGGAAGTGCTCTGTGCTGGCCTGGGACTCAAGGATTGCATTTCACCTGTCATTCCATGCACTAAAGGAGTCCTTTGTTTCTGCTTCTGATCTCAGAGATTATCTTTTATATGAAATCAAAGAGTGCATATTTTGTACATTTCAAACAATTTCTTTGTGTCTGTTATAGAATGTCAGATAATTAATATTGTTGGTTAAATACTGGGGTTTTTCACATTTGAAAACTATTTTTATAACCTAGAAATATTTATGTTCTCTTCTGCAGTAGCTGTTGTTACCCTGCAGTATGTACTTAACTTACTGGCTGCTGTAGCTTCTTAGAGCTTTGTATAATATTTGCAGATGTTATTTACAGCTACTTCATGATATAGTCACTTTTGTTTGGAATGTGAATACCTTTCCTGTTAAAATCACAGCTTACAAAATGGAATTGGACATGTAGGTGTAATAATTAAAGAAAACTTGCAAATAATGATCTACTTTGCTTGGAAATAGCTTGTAAAAAATTCCATGTTTCCTGTTTTCATAGGAAAATATACTGCTTATGAGCATCTGCATTATGTGTTGTGCAATTTTAAGTGTGCAATAGAAGTATGTAAACCTACAGCTTTTTATTGTATAGCATTCTGTTGGTTGCTCTGGGTTTTTTTAGGTGTATTTAGAGTATCATATGATGGGGTTGTCCTGCTTAACATAAGACCTGCCAGAGGAGTGGTAAAGCCAAAATCTGTAAGGAAAATTCAAGTTGATATCTGCACAGATGTACCCTGGAGTCATCAAAGAAATGATGAAGTGAGTGTATGACTGAAGAGATATGGCTCTATAAATTCCCTTTTTTTGTCTGTTATTAATTCAAGTCTTTACTATGAATGTAAAAAAGTTGTATGTATCTAAAAAAGTTAAGTTCCTAAGTGTCAGTTGCTGCCTTTAATGTTTAGTTTTATTTAATTAATTTGTTTGTTATGTTATCTCCATAGAAAAGTGATGTATAAATTGCGTATCTGGCTGTGTTAATAAAAATCTTTCATAATTTGTAATCATCTGGGATGTTTGCACATTTCTCAGAATAAAACTAACCAGGATACTTTTGTATCTTTCACCTTTCTGCAAATCCTGTGTTCCTTCATTTTCTTAGCTTCTGTAACTGCACATTTTCTTTTAACTCTGTGTTTGAGGAGAAACATTCTGGTGTTCTTTGGTGTATCCTGTTTTCACTGGAAGGAATGTATTTGCAACACAGGAGTAGATTGCTTTTAAAAGCATGCCTTATAGAATCCTAAAATCCCAGCATGGTTTGACTTCAATGGGACTTTAAAATCCTGTATTTCCAACCCCTCTGCCATGGACAGAGAAAGTGTTATTATTATTTTCCACCAGACCAGGCTGCTCAGAGCCCCATCCCATCTGTCCCTGAACACTTCCAGTGGTGGGGAGTCCACAACCTCTCTGGGCAATATGGAATAGGATGTGGTTGATTTGTTGGGTGTTTTGTTTTGACGATTTGTGGAATCATCAAGATCAAGCTTCCAGGCAGGAAAAGCTGCAGTTCTTTCATGCTTATTCAGGTGAACTTCTAGCTCCAGTTCCATACAAGAAAATTAGGTTTTATATGCTAAAATTTTTATTTAGATACAAAGACTCTGAGGGATAAGAGCAGCTGTATATTGTCTGTGGACACCTCCTGATTCTTTGCAGATGTCACGCCTATTGTTTCAAACGATACTATTTCAAAATTTAAAAAAAGAGAAAACAAACCAAACCCAAAACTCCACCATGTAATGTGTGATTTTTCCTGATTGCTGATGTTCCTGTCAGGGCATTGTCAAGGACGTGCTCACTTACCCTGCTCTCCCACTTAGTTTATCAATGTGATTTGAATGCTTGGATTGGGTAATTTTTTTTTTTTTAGACCAGATTCTAGTACAAAGCAAACTAACCAAACTGATTATTTCTAACACTTCTCTACATCACCTGTTGCTGCTCTTACTGGCAGAGTGGAGTTGGAAAGTCGTGGCTGTGCTGAAGTGTGGATCAAAGGTGTTGTGGTTGAACAAATTCTTAAAGTTCTTGGAGTGTCTTGTGAAAAAGTACTGAAATGCATTAACTTTGGACCTCTTTACTTCGGGACTTCAAAGACAGAAAAAATACATTTATACAATGAAAGCCCTGAGAGTGTGGATTGGGTAGCAGTACTGGAAGACAATGCCATTGGGGGAGAGATGGTAAGAAACTGCTCTGGTTTTTATTTTAGTTGAAAACTTGTTTCCATTTCTGCTTTTGCATTTTTTATTTCTCAACATTCATTTTTTAGTATTGTTTACTATGTCATAGTATTTCCTGATCAATAGGCTTTCTGAAATGACTGTCCAACCAAAAAGTTTTTTATTTCAATTTAACCATAGACTTGAATTTTTCAAATATTATTTACTAGGAGTTACCAGAATATAATTCAAGTTCTAAAATATTAATAATCTGTGATTTCACTTGTTTTTCTCAGATAGTGAAATAATTTGAGAATCATGTTTAAAAAAGAATGCAAAACATTGACATGAAATTGATTTAAAATTTGTTTAATTAGCCATGTGCTGTGTAACTATGTGACTGCTATTTCGTGTGATACATCCTTCTATTTGTTATAAATGAAAATGTATGTGTATGGAAAAAAACACAAAAGGGAAAGCAGAACAGGGCTGAACTATTCCATTTTTTTTTTTTTTTTTTTTTTTTTTTTTTTTTTTTTCAGGGGACAGATCTTCAGGGGAGTACAGATGCTGTTTTACACGACTTAAGCCTGAAAAATAAAGATGTAGATGTTTCCACCATGATCTTGTGCGTTCCCAATCAAGGAACTTTGCTGCCTTATGAGAAATCTTTGATTACAATCTGCTTTAGTCCAGAGTGAGTGAGTGACACCAGTTCAATGCATGTGCACACACACACACAAGTTGATTGGTCCACATTGTTCTGCCAGAGCTGTCTTAGAGAAAATAATTTTGAGTTAATATGTCTGCAAATTATTTCTGGGTAATTTCTTATGTATTTTTGTGTGTTAAAAGAAATTTCTTGATGTGATTCTGCAACTAAGAAAGCAAAGCCTGAAGTGTTTCTATGATTTTATGTTTTAAAACATAAACATTTTTATGTTTATACCCTGGGGGTGTATTTGGACTAAGAATTGGTTAACATAGTTTTGTGAGAATAAGAATTTTATTAGATTTTCTATATATTAACTGCCAAGAGAGTGAAACATTTTGGAGAGCTGTCATCTCATTAAAAATAAAAACATCCCAAAACAAAAGCAAAAACTAAACATAAAGAAACATTTCTTCTTGGATAAGGAAAAGAAAAAGCAAATGTGCTCTTGCCATTTTCCCTTACTTAAATTCAATATAGGTAGTTATTATGCATGTGATATTGGTTTAGAAAACTGTTGTAGACTGGAAAAGATATCAAATTACCAGTATAATAAGCACATAGATATTGATGAGCTTAAACTTGTTACTATTTGCATTTTCTGAAAGGAAGTATAAAGATCATTTGTTCAAGCTGTTACTGACAACAAAGAAGCCAGACTGGATGTTCAGAAATATCTCTTGATTTTTTTGTGGGTTGGGTTTGGAAGTTTATTTTTTTTTTTTCCATCTTTTAATTCAAGACTGTGACTCTTACAGAAAATTTGAAAGAGACTTTGAAACAAATGACGCATCACTGATTCAAGATTATGTCCTGTTTCTGAGATTTGAAACGGTTGGGGAGAGAAGTGGCTGTCTGCTGGGCCTCAGTGGTGGTGCCACAGCAACCACAAGTATGTTAGAAATGTATAGTCACCATCAGAAATGTATATATGGATGATAAAACTGTATAGCTTGATTCTTTTAAACTTTAAAAAAAAATCTTGGTTGTCTCAATAGTTTTATGGTAAATCTGCCTTTTTTATATCAACACAAATAAATTGCATCTTGAATGCTTTAGCACTAAAACCTCTTTGAACAGTGAGTAGAAAGGAGGGATTTATTTGTGTCATGAATGAACACCTTTGACTTAATTATAAACGAAAATAATTATAAATGCAAATTGTCTTGGGGCAAATATTTAAAAGAAATAAAACAGCCCCAGCCATTTGTGAGTCTCTAACACTTCTGTAATACCAGTTTTGTGCATTTTCAAGTGCATGTTTGATCATCCTCAACTTCCTTACTGAGGGAATGCATTATCTTAACAGCTTTTAGAATTAAAGATCTCTGTATTAGGTTTATAGAAACTGCATTATAAAACATACTGATTTGTAGAATTATTTTGTTTTTGTGACTGTACAGCTACAGCATGAGTGTCCTTTAGTGAGATAATGGGTGTGAGAGGGGTTTTGTTTGTTTGCTTGTTTTTGTGTTTGTCTAATGCAGGGAGACGTTCTCGTCACGTGGACTTAGCTTTGAAGGGTTCTGGATTTCCTGTGATATTAACTTTTAAGCCAGGAACTGTAATTAGTTTTAAGGACTGTTATTTGGGTGAACAAACACAAGTTGTGTGCACAATGAAAAATGAATCCGAGTTCCTTCCAGTAACATTCTGCTTCCGCAAGGCTGCACACTTCCATGTTTCTCCTGAAAGAGGAACGATTCAAAAAAAATCTGAAAAGGTAACTCCCTCTTTCTCTTGGGTTATGTAAGTGTGAAGATTATTTTACAGTGGTTAGCAGTGAAATTTCTTAAAAGTAAAAGCAGAGGAATTTCATTTCAGTAGCAATGGCTTTCAATACCAGTCAATATATACTTTTTTATTTTGTATAGTCTCTTAATGCTCTTTCCCTACTCTAGGAAGCAACAAATATTATTTTAAATTATGAAAAAAGATTGGAGGTCATTTAGGGTTTTTCCTATCTGTAATTTTTTTTATTTTACTGATTTGAGAAGATTGATTCATATTCAAATAAGAAAATTTCTTTTAATGAAAGAAACTTTGCCAAATAATAAGTCAAATATGGAAACATTTACAATTTCCCAAACTGCTAAGTCAGGGCACAAGATTTCTCTCAGAAGTGTACAGATGAGACTTTGTTGTGTTCTAACCTGTCACATTTTTATGTTACCTTATGTTGCTAATTTTATGTGCCTCTTGGCATATTCTGCAAGCCCAGTTTTGAATACCTGTCTTAGAGGTAAGTGTGGAGAGAAGTGACTCAGGATCTCAGTCATATACAGAATTACACAGAACTTGACTCTTTATTGTCTCATATGTCTCATAATGAGTTTTCTTTTCCAGGAGGTGATGATTTCATTTTCTCCACGTCAAATAGGAACATTTGAGATGAAGCAAATTATTGATATCATTGGTACAGGAGTAGATAAAAATAATGTAGACGCTTTGAAGACAAAATCCTTTCATCAAATATATTTGACCTTACTTGGTGTGTGCAAATGTAAACGAACAAGCATTGTTTTCACAATTAATCCTGGTAAGATGCTAAAAACGTTAGTGACAAGTGGTAAAATGTTTTAAAAGCACTTTTTTAGCATTTTAAAAGAGATGTTGTACTACTTGTAGTTTGCTTGTAAAAAGTAATACCTCTTTGGAACTGGAGGGAGTGCTCAGTTGTATGACATATGTCACATAAGACTGCAGAACAAAGGCTAAAATAATGGTACCCCCTCCCATAATTATATCAAAATTTGTACTATTAAAGCATAAATTTTCATCATATGATTGTCAGACTTTTTTAAGGTTCAGTTTTTGCAAGTGATGCTGCTGCACAGTGCTAAGATGTTTCAGGAGTAAATTGAGAGATATTTAAAGCACAGGAAGAACTAGGAAAGATAACAGGTGTTCTTCATTGATTCGACGTTACTGCTGCCAGATGAATTTGCCAGTTCATACAGCCTGCTGCCAGTTCTATGTCCACTGACTCTTCCCATCCTGTGAAGCCTGTGCCAGCATAAAGAGTCTCTCAGGATATGCAATTATCAGCCTATAATTTGTTCTTTGTGTTCCAAATGTTTTCACGAACAACCACTTTGCAGTAGATTGGACTAAGCTGTCACTGGATTATAAACCTGTCATGCAAACATGATTTTTTTCTAACATCAAATGTGCTGCAGCCTCTGCAACACCAGTGCAACCACCTGACCTGTGCACTGGTGTATGTGGTGGCTGTGTGTAGATCAGGAGGGGAACTTAAATTCTTTTTAGCTGCTGCCAGCTTGAGGATGTACTCCCTAATGAGAAACAGGAAGGCAGTACCCAATTTTTCCATTCTGGGAGAATAAAAAGTAGAAGTTACTGGGAAGTCATGATAAAATGCTGATCTTTCTACAAGTACAGGGATAGTTGATAAACCAGTGGGCATTCCTGCTACTTTCAGGAAGGTATTTCCAGTCATGGCTGTCAAGACTTGATGAAAAACTGAGGTTTGGCAATTTCTTTGTTTTATTTTTGAAATCCAGAGCTCCTTCAGCTTTCCTGCTTCAGAAACCCATTTAGAAGAAGTGGGTTTTTTGGATCAAAGATTTAATCTAGTACTCAAGTTTTTCAGGCTTTCTACATTCTCTTGTCTACCATTTGCTGTATTGATGTCCCCATTCTGGTCCCACTTGCAGGTTTATAAAAACATTATGAGGGATATCTGCGTTTTGCTTTTAAGCTTCATTGAAGTGTGGAGGAAAAATGATTTTGCTTTTTTCAGATTCTTTTCCAGATGGTTCTGTATCTTCCTGTTATTTTCTCCCAGTGTCTGTGGATGAGTATGTGTACTTATGTCTTTGTATTCAGGGAAAGGCAGGGGAGAGACTGGAATGAATCTTCTTGCAAACTGTGCCTTTCTGGCCAATGAAAGTTGTGATCACTCCTATGGCTTAGAAGATGGAAAGTGGTTTTTGATTTTTTTGTTGGTGGATTAAAGTAAGGCTAAAGTGGGTAAAAAATACATGTTTAATGATCAGTTTATTTTTTTTTTTTGCAGGTGAGGGAGGAAAGGCAATTAAAGTTTCACCTTATTTCTGCCATAGTTTTCTCTTTAATGTTCATGTATGTGTGCTTTTGTAAAACTAGAGTGAAAAAGATTGGAGCTGTCTTTTTAGCTGTTCTAGCTTGGGAAATTTTCTCAAAATTCATGCCTCTCTTTGCAGCCCCTAAGACAAGCTTTAGGACACTGTGATTGGTTTTCTGACAGGCAGCTCTGAGTGTCTGATGATGTGTTTGTGCAAGATAAAGCATCACAGCTGGACACAGCTGGTTTGAACTCTGGTGTTTGTTTGTTTGGTCCAGGCCAAGGGAAGCAGTTGGCTCTTGGCATGATGTGAATGGCTTCTTCCCTCTTGTCTGAGGAAAACACTGTGGGATGGGTGTCTGACTGTTGTGCTGCTGGGCACACCATTGTAAATTAGATATGTTTATTAAGACTTTGAATTTTGTTTAGAAAATACTAGTTTAAGTTTATGTTTTATTTGAATTTTAAGGTCTAACACCCTTGATTTCCAATGCAACTGGACAGTTTGTAGTTCGTGGCACAGGACAGTTCAGTGATACAGCACCTGTGGCAATCCTTAAATCAACCCAAACACAAATTCATACCCACCGGAAGAACAGGGATTGCAAGGATGACGCACTTATAGCTTATCCTAACGATCGTGCAGCCAGCCTTAGGCCTAGTGAATGGAATAAAAAGTACAGGTAAAAATTATATGAATCTAATATTTAAACCCACACATTTATAGATATCATATAGTAGATCAAGATTTTTTACTCACATGATAATTTGCTGGGGGTTTTTCAGGCTGAAAGTACTTTAAAATTCATTGCATTCTTGAGTCTCTTGCACATAAATTTATTGAGTTTTCTTATGTGAAACTACAAATGTAGCTATTACACTTGCAATATTTCATTTTTATGGTTGCCTTTACAAGGTCAAATATTAATAACCAGCTGTGATAAAAAAGAACGTTTGGAATGAAATATATATGTATCAAAATCAGTTATGTTTTCATTCTAACAAGACCCAGTATCATTCTACATGTGTAATGAAACTACAATTCTCTTTAAATATTTAGGACTATTTTCACGAAGACTGAGAGATATAATTACATAGACCCGGAATTTGCTTATACTGCCTTTGAACAACTGTTTAGAAAAGCAAACAGGAAGCACTACATAGACTTCATTTCCAGTTTAAGACAGCATCGTTTAGAGAGAGAGGCTGCTAGGTAAGACTTGGTTTAAAGGCTAAATAAATACTTTAGGCTCATGTACAAAATATGTGAATATATGTGCAGAATTAACTTAATGGCACCGATCATACACCTAAATTTTTCCCATGCCAATATGCTTATGATCTTGGGATTTTCATTTAAAATGCATTCAAAACCTGTTTCAAGTATTTTGACACATAGAGATCACTTCCTGGATGAAATGTAGGGATAGAGACAGGGCACTTGAAATTAAGCTTAAAGTGAGCTTAAATTAAGATGTCAAGTTTTAAGAATACTTGGTTATGATTAAAAGGAAAAAATATAACAGTGATTGTTTTGGATTCTCTTTATATAATAAATATCTATTTCCAACTAGGATGTCTAGCTCTCCCCAAGTGATGGATTCAGTTGTAAATTATTATATATTCTGTGGACTGAAGCAGATATAATCCTTTAATCAGACTGGTCCTCTGGATTTACCTTACAGTAAAAACCAAAACAATAAAATTATTTTCGAGGTATTTTCTGTGCCTGAGGGTTTTTTAAATAATGAAATATTCCTACTTAAAATATTAATAGTTTTGTTTAAAAATATTAAATAATTTAATGTACAGATCATGGAATGATCAAACTTTTATATTTCCACATTCTTTTTTTTTTTTCCTTCCCTGTAGGGAGTTTTATATTTATAACAATCCTGTCAGCATAGGCATTAAACCAGGTGAAGGTCTTAAGTCACCACACATCTCAATCACAGATTTTCCCATTGAGAAGCCAGAGCCCAAAATGCTTCCTTCAGATGACGATTGCATGTTAACGAGTCGAAATTTGGCAGCAATTGTTTCTAAATCTACAAACAAAGGAGTAAGTTAAATGCTTGAGTAGTATGTGACATAATGGGTTTGCCATATTAAAAAAATCATAAGAATTTTGATCCTGCTCTGAGGAAGTGTCTTGTGCTTATCACAGGTTTGGAGCTGGCTTAGTCCTGTGCCATCTTCTCCCCAGGAGAAGGAAGATTGTGGGCTAACTTTGACACAAAAACAGCTTCATCAAATATTAATTGGTAAGGTTTTTAATTTGGTTGCTAAATGCATATAGTTGTTAGAAAAGCACTTATGTATAGTAACACGATTTATGATTATAGTTGTTCACCCGAAATAGAAAACAGTTTAATTTGGTAGGCAGCTTGAGACCTACAGTAGTGTTTCACTGAAGCTTTGTAATTCTCAGCAAATTCTGAGATATCATTAGGTATGAACATGTAAAAGAAGAATTTCCTTTAAAGACTGCTCACGCCACAACCTCTTACAGAGAACTCACCACAGCATGAGAGTTGCTCATACTTTAGGCCTTGTTAGTGGATAGTACCTGAACCAGCATTAATAACAGCAAGACTCATGGAAGTACTCAGAATATTTCTGGGAATAAACAGTAAAGATTGATGCCCCCAAATCCTAAAACTTCAGGATCCTCCATCAAAATAATTTCAGGGTAATGTTCTGTGATGGGGAGTAACACCTAAAACTTCTTAGTGACTTATTAAAAACACTTGTTACTGCTACAGATCTAGTTTAAGGTCAACTTTTCTTCAGTAAAATTTTTCACAGTAAAAAGAGAATTTTCAGTACTTCCTGGGCTTTTTTTTTAAATTTTCAGTCAAGCCAGAACTTGAATAGTGTAGCTGTGTAAACTAATATACCTGGAGAAAGGTGGAACAAGATAAACATAATAAAATAAAAAGTACTGAGAGTTTTGTAAGATGTTTGATTAGTACCATGAGTACTCAAGTTTACTGACCAGCCTGTGAACTAGGTAATGAAGTAGTCCTGTGGCCGTCACGTGACATGAATTATTAACCCAAATGGTCACAAATCAGGGAGCAAACCAACAGGTTGCATACATAAACTTTCAGTGAATTGGTGGTAATTGGTCCTTTTAAATATTTAAAACAAATTTTATTTTTTGTTAAAATAATTTAAATGATTTTAACAAAAACAAGTATTTGTAGTTATTAACGGTCCTGTTAGTAGTGAGCACGTTGATTTCCTATTTTACCAGTTCACTAAAACAAGCACAATTAAAAAATAAATGTTGCTGGCTTTTGACTTGTACTGCTGAAAACGCTCATGGAACATGGATGATATTTACTTCCACGTTTTAGTGATAATTTGTTCCACTACAGGATTTTTGTAGCTGACCGAGTTTGTAATTTGAAGAACTAAAATGTTTGATCATATTATTTTAGTAGTTATGTTTCCTTACATTAGCTTTTACCTTTTAATGTTGAGGATCTTATTTCTTATGTAATTCAGGTCCTTCTACTATAGATTTTGGTGATGTTTGTATATTTTCTACAACAACCAAAGAACTGCACATCATCAATAACTTGTCAGTTCATATTTGGATTCAAATTGACGTTGAAGTTGCAGAATTGCAGGAGACATCTCCATTGTCTCAGGTGGTGCCTCCTCTTACAAAAACTCATATTCCAGTTGTGTTTGAGACAACCACTGTTGGAATGTTTAAAAAGTAAGGCTTTTAATATTTGTCTTGATTTACACATTTTCATGGCAGTAGTAACTTTTTTTTTTTTAAATCACCTGTCTGATTTTAAAGTGTAATCATGATAATTGTTAATGGCGTGCACTCACCTATGGTGACATTGCAATAATCAATGCAATTTTATGTTGCAAATTTTTCCTGGTACAGTACTGTTTCTTTTTTTGTTTTTGTTTTTTGTTTTTTTTTTTTTTAAACCACAGACAAAAATCTGTCCTGTGAAAAGCCTTATATAGCTAGAGGTGCATCAGGGAAAAAAACTTTGTTTTTATGGTGTATTTGCTAGGAGAAATTTTTATGGAAAATACTGTTCTCTTTCCAGCCTAGCGTTGCATCACTTGCATCCATGCTCAGCTCTTTTGATGAAGTTAGTTGGAAAATGTATAAAAACACCTGTTCTTTAACCTGCTGGTATGAACTCCTGTTTTCTAATGTGAAAATAACCGTGTGAGGCTGATCATCCTTTACGATGATCTTCACTTTTGACATGACTTACATAGTATGCAACACAATTGCAAACTTTTCTCTTGTCAGTCTTAACCATGTGTTCACACTCAGTTGTTAAGTATTTTCTTCATAGTGGTTATATTTAATGTAAATTTCACTCTGACTGTAACATAATAAATGCATAAAAAATTGATATATATATATATTAATGTTACAGCTCTTTCAGTTACAAAATAAATAAGCAACACATTGGACATGTGCTGGTAATTGCACATGCAATGCCTATTGAACTTCAGCTGTCTACAAAGGAACTGATATTGAGTCCTGTTCCTGGCTGCCTAGCAGGGACAGAGTTTAGAAGAACTGTCAGGGTATGCAATCCCAGAAACCATCCTGCTGGCTTTACTTGGAGACCTGTAACTGGAGACAAAAAATCTGCATTTACTATAAAACCAACCAGAGGTATGCTATGCAAATACAGTGTGTGTATGTATCTTACATGTCAACAGTATTAAATATGACAAACATTTAGCTGATGCTGTAAATGATATTTTTAGGTTTCTGTCAATATCAGTGTGTCCCAAAAGCAGTATCAGGTCACAGCTTAGCACCACAGCAGCATTCTCTGTGTAAGCCCTGCCCTGAATGCATCCTCAGTCCAGCTCCCTGCTTCCCTGCCCAGCCAGCAGTGCTTGTGTAAAAATTTTTCTCAGCACAGATTGCTGACATTTCAAGAGTGGGGCAGCATCATCATACAGCTCATCAGGATGGGAAATTTTCCAAAAGCACTGAATGAAGCTGCTAAAAAGTTGATGAAGGTTGAGTAACATAAATGGAATTCAGTCTGGGTTTAGCCTGCATTTGCATCATAGATCAGTATTTGTTAGATGTGTGTATAGCTTTTACCTTCTTCTCTTTGAAAAATAATACTCTGCAGGGATATGTTGGAGCTCCATTATTAAAAAACAAACTGCCAACTGTGTTGGATTTGGTGTTCTCTGATCTTGAGAAAAGATACTTCTGCTAATACAAATTCAGACTCAGTTGCAAACAAAAAGGTGTATATGATCTTTCCCCAAGTTGCTATTCTGCAAGAAAGATAGTCTGTTCTTTCAGTTTTGTTTTCAGTGTTGACTATTAGAGTAATTCGTGGCTAAAAATACCAGTAAACTTTGAGTGTGTTTTACTGCTGGATACTGATAAACAGAATATGCAATGCTCATGAGAATCCAAGACCTAATTTTACTCAATTCATCAGACTGTTCAACACCCAAGAAATGTAGGCTTACATTTAGCAGTAGAAGGTCATTTCACTTTTATGTGCCTATGTTATTTCTAATTATACAGTGTAATGTGACAGTTGTACATGTGTATGCTATAACATCTAAAGTATGTGCATATATTTAGGGTTTGTGGAGCCCTATAGTGATGTGGAGTGTGAAGTTGTTTGGCGTCCAGGGTTCAACACTCCAGAAACGGGACAATTCCTCTTGTGTGTGCGCAAAGGAAACTCGATTAACTTGAAATGTTTAGCAAAGGTAACAATTCATGCAGCAGCTTTAGAGAAAAAAAATATGTGGATTTCTTTAAGCAAGTAATACCTTAAATATGTTTCTGTTATCATATATTTTTAAATTAAAGTATTTTCATACAGCTTTTACTGAACGTGTTTAATATGTTAACATGTTGAATATGCTCCAAAGACATGATGGAGAAGGCAAGGCAAAGACAATTTACCTTTTTCTTGCTATTGATGATAGTCTTCCTTTGGCATCACAGCTTAGTGGTCCTTAAATGTCATGGGCTAGTTATTGTGCTTGGCTTGCCTAGTTTGACTAAACAAATTTTGAGAGGTGATACAACAGTTTTTTAGATATATATTATTTATTAAAGGAATAAAAATCTAGATGTGTGTGGGAAGGTATATTTCAGAGTCTCAAGGCAATAACAGACTCTTAATTTAATTTTCTATTTTGTATTGTTATTTGAACCAGCAGTATTCTGGGTAGTATTCTAAACAGTGACATTCAGCTTTGGTAACTTATTTGTTGTCTTATGTTGCCTACCTGGGAATATGAAAAAGAGAGACTTTTTCTTTTTTTTGCACTCTATTCTACTGGGTACATGTTCTAGAACTTATATTGGGAGTCAAGAAAACTTTTCCCTTTCTTTTCATGATCCTGCTCTTGTTTTTGTTTTTGTTTTTTGTTTTTTTTCCCCAGTAGCTATTTTTCTTTTCTTCTTCTTCTTTTGAAGTCTTGGAAGTTTGCCATATTTAAACCAGGATGTGTGTAAATTAGAATATTTGCATTTCTACTGCTATTAATATCTCTGAAATATCTTGTCCTGATCACACATTTGGAGTTAATGGAGTTTGTGCTTTTAAATTAAATTTAATTAAAATATTTTTATTGGTCTTGAAATTAGTCCAGAAATATCTGTAGGGTTCAGTCTGTTCAATTTGAATCTAGATAAATTCAGTACGTTGAGTAAATCTTGCCTCACACTTGAGCTGTGTTTTCCTGTTTGAATTCTTCCAATTTATGCATTTGCTCAACTATATTAGCTCATTATGTAATAAAAAATTAGGCTGAATTATTTGTTTGTACTTAAGAATATGTTATATGGTTTGCTTGTTTTCTCTCTTTTTTTTTTTTTAATAGTTTGGTACTACTAGAGTTCAGTTTATGGCTCAAAATATATCCTTCAGTCATAGTCCAATTGGTTTCACTACTTGTAAGACAGCCAGTATTCTAAACACAGGATACAACCATGCATACTTCCAAGTAAGAGAAAATTATTTCTAGCACACTTCATTCCTTGGGTTGGGGAGCAGAAGGGAGTTAATTTTGCTAGATCATGTTATGATTTTGTGTTTACAGTTATTAAATATACACCCATTTATGTTTTTGTGATATTTTCTGGAGGAACAAGATTGATGTAAATAGGAATTCTGTCCCTCTGTCAAATTTGCACTGATGAGTAGATGGGACAAAAGACAAGCAAAGTGTTGATGGCCTAAATGATTCTGGCAGTTTCCTGGGAGCCAGGGTCGAGAGTAGAACCCCATACTGGGGTACCCTATGGAAAAGCATTTACTGGATGTTTTCCTGCATTGAGAGACAGAGCAAACTGGCTGGTTGTCCTACCCATGCTGCCCAGGCAGTGCATGCAGGGACCCAGAGCAGTCACAGCACATGGGATGACTTTGCTAAACCAACATCCAGGGGCAAGAGGGGCTGTGCAATGAATAGAAGAAGGGATGAGATGGATGCCAGAGTGGGTAAAGACATAATACACAAATCAATAGGAAACCTAACCTTAATTAGTTTTGCTGATCACAGGATAATTGCTGTATTTAGTGAAGGAAAATAATTTTCATTAAAATCCTCAGTTTTTCTTACTGCATTATTACAGTACTGATAAACATGTTTAACTTCTTTTGGTTTGTACCAGATTTCTCTTTTATCAGCTGAGCATTGAATAACAAGTAGTACCATAGTCTTGGAGGCTGGGCCTGAAAGAATCAGCACAGCCAGTAACACAAACATAACAATCCTTTTTAGCCTCCAGAATTACTCTTAAGCCAAGACATAGCTGGTTGCTCTTGGTCACTATCTGTTGTGTAGCTATACTTTAAGAAGCTGTCTGTTAGGAGTGCATTGGAAGAGAACAAATTCCCTTTTATCTTTGTTAACTGTGGGTAAACTGAGTATTTATTTACTTCTAATATTATTACTGAGCTATACAGAATTGGGGTTGTGTGTCCCATCTTACTGTGAATGTCAAAAAAGAGGGGATGAATTTATTTGTCACAGAAAAAAATGTTTTGTAGAATATTTTGAAGACTTGCTAGATAGCAAGTCTTAATTTTGATAACTTAATGAAAACAACCCAAAACTCAGAACTCCAAGTTTCCAATTGGTGGCAAAAATTATTTCATAGTAGAAACAGACAGTTATGTTTAGAAATTTGGTACTTTATTTTGTTAACTAGCATTTTCCCCCAAACTTCTATGTCCAAGTTAGCATTATATGCTATGAAGGTTCTCCTTGTAAGAATATAAAATGTTTATGATAGATAAAGATAAAACTTTGTGATAGATTGGTATAAATAAAACAACAACCACCAAAACAAATGAATGCAAACACCTTTTTTCAGTATGTTTCTTGTTTGTGTTTGTGAAGGTTCCTGACACAAACCCAGTGCCTGGAATGAAAATCACCCCCTCTGAAGGAGTGATACCCGTGGGAGGTGTTGCTGATCTCAAAATCTCTTTCACTCCAAAGGCACACATGAGTTTTGATAAAAAAGTGGAGGTATTTCAAAACTGGAAGAACTTTGTCTTTTCAGTGTTATACTGTGTGCTTATGTGTGTACATTCATGCATCTTTTGGATTTTATTTCCAGTGTTCTAATGCTTTTTAAGAGTAAGGTTTTCTTGCAGCAGATCATTACTTCTGTAACCTATTCTGGTTTGGTTTTTTTTTTTTTTGTCTTTTTCTTTTTGTCTCACTCCTGCTCAGAAGTATCAAAGCAGCCTGTCAGTTTGAGCTGATTCATATTATGCCACTGACAAGCTGTTGGAAGTAATGTGTGATTGCTCTTTATGAGATAATTTAGACATACCTGCAGTTTTTGTAATCAATAGAGGCAGGATTGGATAACCTTAATGTTTTTAATTTTTTGACTTCTTTTTGTGGTTTTCTCAGAGACGGCTCTAGTAGTAGATTTGCTTGATAGTAGGTGTGCAATAAACGTATAGTATATTTTGTTTTTTGCATGCCTGCTTCCTGAGATAAGTGAGGTTGGGAAATAAGATCCTGTCAAGGGCCTGAACTTTGCTACCATTTCTGACTGATCCTGGATTCACCATCTTCTGGGGCTGCATATATTAAACCTAGTATAAACTTTGTTTTTCATTTTTACAACAGATTTAATATTGTCCAGAACAATAGTGTCTACCTTGTACCAGCACTTCTGTCAAGCAATGTGTGTTGTGATGCACATTCCAATCCTCACAGCTGCTGAACACAGATTTTCCTGTTGGAAAACACTGCTCATTCTAGTAACACAGCCTCCTGCAGTATTATTTTTTCTGCAGAATTGGGGAAGACTGGTTTACTGGTCTTTCTTGCAGCTTTGTGTTGTGGTTTTTATGTTTGTTTGTTTTTATTTTTGTTCTGTATTTTTTATTAACAGCTATGTCTGTCTACCTATATCTGTCCCAGATGTGGTATGCCACAAAGGCATGATTTGAAGCCACATGTCACTGGAATCTGCATACCTATGTTCTAGAAAATGAAGGCATTTACTTTATCTCTTCATACTTCTGCAGCAAAAATGCATTATATTATAAGAGCAGTGTTATTTTCATATTTTCAATGCAATTTATACTGACTCTCTCCTCTCTGTATCTGTGGGATGGGTTTGGGTTGTTTTTTTATGACAGATTTGGTGCAATAGTTATGTTAAAATGACCTTCTTCACAGTCCTGGTGTTGTCCCTTCACTTAGGTAGCAGTGAGAAATGCAGCAGAACTCACACTTAGGATTGGTGGATTTTCAGAGATCACTGAAATAGGCGTTGATGTGGTAAGTGTGAAGAAATTGTAGCAATTGGTAAGATTGTTTAAGTATTTTGCTTTATCTAGATGTCAGAGTGGCTCCTTTACTTCATATTTTTCATTTCTTCCTGAACTAACTTCCTAACGAAATTATCAAAGAGTTGAATCTAGGAAAAGATATTAAAACCCAAATATACATATAACACTTGCACTAAATGATAGCTGAAAGATTTCGTTTTTGAACTTGACAATCTGGAATAAGTATGTTAAAAATGAGAGGATTTCTCAAGGTAGTTATAGCAAAAAATGCAATAAAGGGAAAAGTAAGTCACTGATCTGTTTACTGAATGATGAAAACTTTTCTGATGGTGTAACTGGACTTGATATTAAATTCTAAACTCTTCTATTTTGTGTCCTGGAAAGATATTAAAGATAAGGGTTATGTGAGACTACTGATTAACCAGTACTGTTATTGTGTTGAAAATTGTGAATCTTGTGAATTTTTTCATATTATGTTCAATTAAGAACTTGATTTCACAGTGCTTTGACTCATTTTTGTTCTTCTTTAAACTTACAGCAACTATTTGAATATGGTAGTATTTATGTTGGTGCCACAAAATCAATTCCATTTTTGCTCCGGAACAAAGGACAATCATGTACCAGAGTGGAGTTTGATTTTTACAATTATAGGGATTTTAAATTGAATGCTGAAGACAGTTCAGGTATTTGCTTTTGCTGTATCAGAATTTTCATTAAATAAAGAATGAATAATGCTAAGAGAATATCTGCAAAACCATTTCTGGTAGCCAAATTTTCAGATATAAGAAAACCTAAAGCAATTATTTTATAAGTGTTGCTTAATATAAATTTAAGAGGAGACATTTTGGTTCGCCTATAAGATGGCATTTGACAAAAATAAATATTTGCCAAATTTCAGGTTGCCTGTAGATTTTTTCCCCCAATTTTTCCCCCCATAGTTGCTAAGGTATAATAAAAAAATGGAATACCATCTCACTGGTTAAAATAAAATATTAAACCCAAACAAACAAATCCAAACAACTCTAATAATTTCCTATTCATGGACTCATACCCACTTTTTGACAGTGTTTACACTTTGATTATTTCATCCCCAGTATATGGATTCAGACTTTTCTTTTTCCCAAAGGGACAGGGTGTGTGCAGGTTAATGACATTGACTCTGTTCTGCATGAATGCCCAGCTCAGGAAGTTACTGGGACAGTGGAATTGAATTCTTTTTTTCTTGGTGGAATTAGTTCAGATTCTTATCCTGCACATTGCTGCTCATGGCTTTCCTACCTCAGTCATGGCATCTCCTTGGATATTCCATTATTAACAAGAGAATTTTGCAGGGACAAGAGGCCTTGTAAGCAAAGCTGCAAACTCAGGAAATCAAGACTCTTTTGCAAGACCATATTATAAAATTTAATTGTATCTTAATGTAGAACTGTATGTGGATGATGCAATAAAAATGATCTCCCAAAATTAGAGGGGTTTTCTTACCATGTGGTGGACTTAAAAGGGAAGGGAAGAAGGTGAGGGCTCCTAGTCAGTCATCTTAACTTGGAAAAGAACTGTAAGGCTCTTTACAACAGGCAAGCAGCCAGCATGGGATCAGACTCATTGCACATGATCTCTGGATCAGTTTGTGCTTGAAACCAGTCATGTGACATCCAAGCAGGCTCAGTACTCAAACGGTGAATACTGGATGAATACTTCTGGTGTCCCATGATGGATACTGATCTTGGAGGAATATTACCTTTGCTGGAAACCTCTGCTTGTGCCAGTGCCATAAACAGAATATAGAAGTCTGAAAAGTGAAGCAAGCCTGATTGGAAATGTAGGTTATGCCTAAAACTAATTAAAAAAATTAAAAATAAAACCAAACAAAAAAACCAGAAAACCAACCAGTTTTAGACAACTATTTTATCCCTGTGATATTAGTTTATTATGTAATTAACTATTTTAGCCTAACACTTTTATTCAAAGGTAAAGGGACTGTGTTGTTTTGGGCTTTTTTTTGTCTGAAATATTGTGATCTCACAAATGAATAACTTCCATGAAAATTGCTGGTGGCTGGTACTGCCCAAAACCACCTTCAGAATCCTTATGAGAGATACTATATTCCATTGTAACCTTTGTGAGAAATGCTTACCATGCAAATATGTAGATACTTGATACTGGAAATCACTTTGAAATACTGCAGCTATTATAAAGTTGATATTTCATGCAATAACATCTGTAATTTGCTGATGAATTTTGTTTGGCAGTGATTGGCCGTTCTCGTTCAAAGCCTTATTTGTATTCAGTTGACTTAAAGGAAGGGTCATCTTTGCAATGCTTCTTGGCCTTGACACCAAAAAAGGTAGGTTTGTGGAACAGTGGTGATTAACTTAATTAAAATCATGTTTGTGATATTTCTGTGGTGGGAGAATAGAGACTTTAGATGAACATTTTAGTGTGTGCAATAGTTTTATAATTAGTAATGCAATTCTTAAGAAAACATGTTCTGAAATAACCTCTTTATAACTTTAAGTGTTTGCATACACCAGGAAAACACACTTTCTCAATGGATTAAAAATGATGTGAAGTAATACTGAAATGTCATACCACACATTCATGAAATCATTCAGCAAACCAGCAGCCACCTTCATTTTACAGCTGTTCTGGCCTGAATTCCCAGATGACCAAGAAACTGCAAATGTAGATGATTTTTATGTGTCATAAAGATTGGCCAAGTTGCTTTCTGGTTGAGCTATTTGTGTGGAAAAAAATTGAAGATATGAGACTTTAAGTTACTTTTACATCCGAAAATTAGCATTTTATTGGTAGTAACTGTCAATAGAGAATGCTCAAGTGAATTTTAAATCCAACCCCACGGAAAAATGCTTTGGAAATTGAAGGTTTGGGGTTTCCACATATTTGGAGAACAGTGAACTGCGAGAAAACTTAGTGTATGATATCATAAACAAGCTTCAGAACTAGCAGCTGGGGATCACTTCTACAGCATATAAACCCATTGCATTATCTTCACTTTTACCTTAAAAATGACTAACGGAGATTATGCATCTTGAAAGGGTCAGGAGCATTCTTTTTCCACCACCACCCACCTCCCACGCCTGCCTTCCCAGCAGTATAAAATGGAATTCCTTTGTTCAAAGCATCATTCAGATAATATTTATATATTACAGGCTGTATCTGATAATGTGATTTACTTCTGTGTACACATGGAAGCTATTGGAGTGAGTTTATAGCACATGCACGACTCTGAAATGATTTTTCCTGACAGAATATGAGTCAATAGATTTATAAAAAATTCCTTTTGAAGTATGGCAGGCCACGACTTAAGGGAAAAGGAATAGTTGTCATATGTTTTTAAGTATCTTGACATTTCTAATACAACTCATTTCTTGACATTTCTAATACAACTCATAAGCAAGGTAGTCAGAATTAGACTGGATTCAGTGTCAGGAAAGTATGTAATTGTTTGCAAAATGGTACCTACAGAATATCATGGGTGACCTATAATCAAACTGGAGAAAATCAGCAAAGGAAAAAGCTGGCATTTTCCTGTAAGTAGGAAGGGTCAGTAATGGGAACATAGGAGTAGGTAATGCTCTTGGAATAATGTGTGTGTATAGCATTGCAGGCCACAAGCTGAACAAGAATTAAGAGCAGACACTTACCAAACCAATAGGAATAATATTAATAAAGCAAGTAAAATAGTTATTCTAATCAGGGCTGATAACACTTCAGCTGCACCCTTTTCCCACATGGGATGTCATGTTTAAAGAAAGAAGTGGGACAATTCCATTTGGAAAGGAAGTCCAAAAGAAAACAATGGAAAAGAGAAGAACTCTATTTCCCATTTTGACATTTGAGCTCTATTCCTATTTCCTTCCCTTGTCAAGGTGCAGGATAGAAGAAAAGTAGAAATGTTGCTACTGACACTGCTGTAAATTGAAGTGACTTACAAAATTAATATTACTGAAGAATGCTGAAATAGTAACATGCTCTCTATGTTTAATTTAGCTTGTCACCTGAACATGATGTTCAGGATTGCTCTTCGTTATTGATAAGCATGTCCAGGTGTCATTTAATACTGGTGTACATTGGCTCAAGTGAGGATAAGGTTGTGCCACTTCAAAGTCTGCTTAAATTGTGGTATAAATTTGGAAAAACAATTTTTACATTTGATGGGATCAGTTTTGTGACTGTTCTTGCAAAAAAAAAAAAAAAAACCAACCAAAACCCTACACCAAACAACCCTTAAAAAACAAAGAAAGGCTATAGAATATTGCACATATGGATTACAGGTTTTATTTTTCATTTTTCATACTCTGAGTCGAAGTGTTTTTCAAGTCTTAAGAATAATTTTTGACAGACAGAAATAACTTCCTTCAGAAATACGGAAATAGAAACTTTAAAAAGGAAAATTTTTGGGGCCCCTCATAGCCAACTAAGTATTGCTTTAATTAAATGTTTTTACTTCAGTTTCCCTTCCCCGTGTGTGCTCAGAGTCCTTCTGTCTCCCTTTGCCCTTGGTGCTGGGTAAGCTGGGTGCAGCCAGAGCTGCCCTTCTGCTTGCAGTGTGTTCCTGCCTGTCAGGAGCAGCTCACTGCTGGATCATGCCCAAGGATCCTCACAGCTCCCAGCCCATTGGTGCTCACAGGTGAGCACCTCTGAGCTGGCAGCACTGTCACGGCTGGCCCCAAGAGCACTGACTAATGTTAAATTAAGTTACCCAGCGTGGTATGACTGCAGGCAGCATCTGGAAGTATATGTAGCCCCCAGGATGCTGTGGCTTTGCTTTCATTTAACTCCTGCAATGTAGAATACTAATTAAAAACATAGTTTGTTAAGAAAGTGCTTGAGGTATCAGCATCTCTTACTGCGATCAGAAACTCTCAGTAGTTACTGATTCTTAAAACATTTTCCTTTGGATCTGAGCTCTTTGTTATTCTACCTCATCTATAGTCCCCATTTTCTCACCAGATTTCTTTCCTGATTTTCCAGTTTTGAAAAAAACCCAAACCTCTTATCTCTGTATGTTGAACTTCCCCTATTCAGGTTTCACAGTTGCAAGTGCTATTTCCTGCCTCTGCACTTGAACAGCTGTTTCTCTGATCTCAGCTCTGTTTTTTTTGACAACTGCTCTTTCCCAGCTTACCTCCCAGCTGCTACAAACTTTCTGTATCCTATCAGATCACATTCTTTTCTGTCTGCCTTCTGGTTTTACTAGAACTTCCTGCTGTTGTAGTCATTACCAACAACACTACCCTATAAACCAACATACCCCACTATACTGATGTTGTCTTTAACAAAGTGGATACTAGAGCTAAGGAAAAGTAAAAATACTTCAGCAGCACTGTTAAAAACACAACAAAGCATGAAATTATTTTAATGTACTTTAAAAATTTATTAAAGCTACTTGAATTATTAATGTAAGGTTCCAAGTAATTTAGTCTTGAGTGCAGGATATCTTGAATTCTGCTAAAAAACCCTTCAGATCAACAAATGTACTACATACAGGAACTTAGAAGAGCTGCTACAATTCTCACTAAAATATAACATGCATTAATACATGGGACATCAGAAGATGATCTTAGAGATGAGTGTCTTGGCATGCTTAAAAAATAAACCTTAAAAAATGTTGAGCCAGTTCCTTCAGTATTCTGAGTGAGAAAATGGAGTCCATGCATTATAGATAAGGCTGGGATGTTGCTCAGACACAGTGTGGCTGTGCCTTGCTCTTATTCCAGTGTCTTTGAAGGTGTTAGAGGTGACAGGGCTCTGCACTGCACTGCAGAGGGTTTAACCTTAGTGTTTAGTGAAAGTCAGAGCTGTCAGTGAAAGCAGTGTTGATATAATCTATATCTTTATAATCTATAGCTGTATCTGTATCATCTATATCTGTATCTATATCTATCTATCTGGGTTTCTCCAGGCAGGATGATCCCCTGCTCACAGAGGTCCTGCAGGGTGTGCTGGGGAAAGCCTGCAAAGCGAAGTGCAGGAGTGGAGTGCTTCAAAATTAGTTTTTTTATTTTGTTTTAAACCCTGCTGGAAAATAACAAATTTCAGCATCTTGGAAAAGGACAAAATACCCAGCTGTGTAATAATGAAGCCTTCAAGTGCCTTTGATTGAGATAAACAGAACAAGTCATAGCTGTCAGAGCTTATTGCTTAAGCTTGTTGTAGGGAAGTGACAGGTGTTTTGGTGGGGTTTTTTGTCCTTTTAAATGATCTTTTTTTAAAAGAAAGAACATATTTGTCATGTAAAAAGTGAATTTTATGGAAAATCTGCAGCTGTGGAATTACAGGGCATTATTGTTGCATCATCTCCGACCATATACAAAGGAAAGATTTCATTTTATTGCAGTGCTTTGAATGATGGCTTTGAAAAGCAGTTACATTATTCATTGTGGAAGCTGCTTATCTGTGATAGAAACCTGGGGAATGAAAGATTTCAGTATATCTTAAGGAAAAGCTCACGTTAAATTTGTGGGAAGCTTGGGAGTGTATATTCCATTCAGTTGCAGGACATAAACACTTGGCTTTGAAGTTAGGTTTAAATTTGAATCAAACCGATTTTTTCTAATGTACATTACATTTTGTCTTTTAATTCTAAGACTCTCACTTTGTAGATGATGCCTCCTTTCCAACCAACATGCATAATCAGTGTATATCAGGACAGGAAAGATGTTTCTTATAATGATATTAACAAACAGGAGTGTTTGTGGAAAAACACTCTCTAGGCTGCTTCCTTCCTGCCCTTCCCATGTTCTCTGGTGTGCAAAGTTAAATGCAGCTTCAGGAAAATATCTCAATTGATAAGTAACTATAAAGTACTCATAAGTTATCTAAAAAGCAAGGATAAGTCCAGTAATAGTCTAAAGATTTATTTTTTAAAATACTGTAATTACTTTTTAAAGTATGTAATCTTGCAAAAGAGGGAATTTTGTATTATGGAGTTTGAAAAATGAAAAATTAATCGTAAAGAATTTTTGTAATATTTATAGAAAGAAACATAATGATTCTATTTGCAAAGTGAAGTCCTAATAATTGAAATGAATTTTTAATTCTGTTTCAGCAATATGTGCATGAATTATAATCTGGTTTCTACTTGCACAGAATTTTAAAATTATTTTTCATTTGTAATGTAGTTTACATAATGTGCACTTAATGTATGAATAAAAGATCTGTGATTTGTTCTCAATTATTTAAATGCCTTTCTATGAGTTATGTTGGCCATGGATTTGTACCATTGTGCTTCATAGCAAAAGTAGATTTTCAGTGAACATCATGATCTAAATGTAGTGAATTGAGTCTTTCACATATTTGCTTTTGTTTGCCAGTTCTTAGAAAATAAACCACTTGTTGTGTAGCAAAACAAAACAAAATTTTCCTGATAGCTGGGATGAAAAACAGGGTTTGATTTGCTGCTTTGGGAGAGGGATAAAGGGATTCCATCATCTGCTGTCTGGCCTAAATCTACCAGCATTGATGAATAACAATTGCAGTGCTAGACTACACTCCTTTGCATAGCCAGTGCTGTCATGAAACCTATAATAGACTAAACATTTTAATCTCACCAAACTTGGAAACATTTAGTTTTGTTACAAGAACGTACTTTGAAGATGTAATTTGATTAAATGTTTTATGTGGGTGACTTAAGGTACTAAAAATAGAGAGTATATAATTCAAAGGAGGAAATTTTTACTAAATCTTTTTTTGACATATCTTGAGCTTTAGTTACTAAAAAATATTACATGTCAATTTTGAAAATGCAGTTACATACTGTAAAATCTAATCATTATTAGATGTGAAGTATCAACATAAAACAAGGGACTGTGGTAATCTTGCTGCAAAAGCTTGCGCTCATTCCACGTTTTCCTTGAGCTAAGCACAGAAGGACAAAATGTTCCCCCAGGTTCAGCACACACCTCAGTCTCCAGGAGTGTGTAACTGTGTGTCACAGACCCTGCTGGAACACCAATCACTCCCAGTGCTCTGTGCTTGCTTCTCAGTAGGTGTTACAGATGGGTATGTGCCTCATGCTCTGGCTTAGGACACTTTGGGTTTTCTTTCCTGTCATTTATATATTCTACTTGCTACCACAGATTTGGAAGTGAAGAATGATGCACTATCTTCTGCAGGTTTTGAAAGCTTTTAAACGATTCATAACATCTTTATATAGCTGGTTTTATTGCTTTTTCTAAGCAGCATGAAGATTTTATAGGTTTAATTCCTTCCTAAGATTTCAGTGGCCTTCAAGGTGAAAACAGGATTTGAAGGACTCTAACAGTGGTTTTAGTGCAGAAGTTTTGGGGGTTTTTTCCATTACCTTTATTAAGGTTATCCATACCTTTTGTCTGAAGAACCTACTGTCTTAGTGTGTTGGTCCTTGGAAAGAGTGAGAGGCAAGAAATATCTTTGAAAGTGCTTTTTGAAATAAATTTGGCCTTTCTGATGCACAGTCTGTCAAAAAAGAGGATTCTGTACAAAACATGCCATTTTTTAAGTTCTAAACCCCACTTGGGAATGTGATAGCACAGATAAAATGAGGATCAAAATCACTGGAATTTAGACTCCTAGAATTCAGTGGCATTTCATGAAAAAGGTTTTAAGACTTAGTTTTTTCCCCAAGGTTTCTCAGTTTTAACTCATGTTTCACCTTTGATCTCAGAGCCCATTTTGTTTATACTGAATGTACAGTAATGGTTGACCTTTGCTCTTCAGCCCTTGAGAGGAGCTTCCATAAGTGATGTAGCTTTGTTTTCTCTCCTCTTTGCTCACATGAGCTTCTGCATTTGGGCCATGGCTCCAATTTTTTTTCACTCATGAGTGGCAGGAATGAAACACAACACTGTGATTTACCAGAAGCCTTGTCTGTAGCTCTGCTGATAACCCTGACACTTTTGGTCATAGAGCTTTTCCTGAATGGGGGAAAAATACCTGGGCACTGCTTACCTAGAGAACTGATTCTGAGTTCCAATAAATGAACATCCTGTTAATACCATGAGCAGGTCCATAATTGCAATAATTCTGCCAAAACAGCAAACCACTGAGATGGTTCAAGAGGGTACCTGACGCTGTTGTACACCACAAGGACTCAGACTCCAACTTCAGAAGGCTGAAAATGACTATGACTGGGAATGTCTTCCCTTTTATACTATTCTACACAGAACAATTCAATTGGTGAAACAAAGACAAACTTCTTCAGTCACACTGGTGAAACCAGAGGGACATCAAGAAGTCCCTCCTAGGGAAAGGAAGTGCAAACAAAGGTTACAGTTACAAAAACATGTCTCTTGTTTACAGAAAACTCTCTGGGAAAAGAGTTTCGGAAAACCAAAACATCTCCGCCACGAACCAGGGCTACAGGTACCTATGATTTTTTTGGGAAAGTGACCACAATATTTTTTTTCCCTTTAGGTGGCAACATATGACTTCATTCTCCCAATTGCTACTACTCGGGCCAGTTCCCCACCTCTCATTCCTGTGGCGCCTTTGAAGCGCGGCGTCCCCGCGGCTCAGCCACCCCCGGAGGCTCCTCCTCTTCCATCGTGTAGAGTCAGAGCTTCTGGTGGGTAAACCAGGGCCTTGAAGACCTGCTGGATGCATGTATCTGGAGTGGTATTTTTGCTTTGCAGAGAATGGCTACTTAATTGGAATTTGTATAATTTGTACATTTATTGGAAACTTGCAAAAGTTTCATGTTTTGATTCGTGTTTTTAAATATGCTTGAAGCTGAACTTTCTATACCTAATCATGACATGGAGAAAATATTTTTTTGTATAGCCATTTGCCTTATATAAAAATAGTTTACCAAAACTCTTCTTTGTGTCTATCCATTTATTAGTATTTCTAGACTACATCATGTGAATCCCAGTAATTACAGGAGTACCTCTGAAAAGTGTAGAAAAGTAGGATGTCAATCATCCTCTTTTGTAGAATTCTGCCGTCAAAACTACTATCTCTAGCTGTATTTAAAACCCTTTGAAATGCCTCTGAATGGCCCTCATCCCATCTGGCTTGTCAGAGGTTGTTAATAGCCAAAGTTACAGGCCATTTGCCTGCAGTAAAGAAATTGGTATCATATATTTCTTGTCTGCTTTTCTCAGAAATAATTTGTCTCTTTAGTCTCCTGTCTTATTCTTAGTGTCATGTAGATCTATAAATTGTGAATATTTGAATACAGTGGCTTTCCTAATCTCAGTTTTTTAATGTATAACCATTTTTTTATTTGAGGTGGGAGTGGAGTACAGAGTGTCTTCCTAGAATGATGTTTGTAATGTTTAAACCTCTTGGGAGCACTGAAGAAGGCTTGGCCAATTAAATATGTAATGTGGGGTAAAAGCAACTCCAATTTATTAGGATTTGTCTGGTTTTTTTCCCTTTGTTTTTCTCTGTAACTTTAACTTAAGTATTTTGAGATCTTTTAAAATATCAAAGAAATCTGAGAGACCTTCTTTAGATCCTGTCATGAAAGTAAATTCGTATTAAATGTTTCTAAAATATATTTAATTGAAGAACATATAGAACAAAGGTGAATGTACATATGTATATGAGATTATTAGGAAACACATCTCTAAGTAAAAATATGAATCCAAGTCACAAATTTATAGTGCAGAAGTAATTTAATTGATGTGAAGAAAAAAGAAAATGTTTATTTCCTTTTCCCTTTCTTTGTGGAATCGATGTAATCACTAAATCTCATGGATAATTGACAATCTTACCCAAATTTAATCACAAATTTGTGTTTCTGCTATGTAGAATTTCTTCAAAGTACATGTATTGGCCAGCAACAAGTAACATAATATAAAAGTGAATATATAGTCTTCAAGTCTAAGAAATAGTTAAAAAATAAAGTTTTGCTTCTATTAAAATTTGAGTATTGAAATTAAATCCCTACTGGGAATTTTAATGGTCTGGGAGAAGGCAGAGAAGTCTAAACAAGCTTTTTGACCACTCAGTATTTCAGATAATCGTATGGGTGCAGGCAAATAGCCAGATTATTTTTACTGTCAAAAAAAGAACTTGATGATTTGATTACATTCTGACAGTGTAATCAATTTAAAAAATTATGTCTGTCAGTAAATAATTTCAGATTATCATGTTAAAAGCTAAAGCTGAGTAAGATGTATCTTGCAAGTTCTAAGTTTTGATTTGACAAATATGCCTGACTCTCACAGCTGGATGCTTTTTGGCACATTTGTTTTCTGCTTTTACAATTTTTATTTTGCTGGGATGGTTTTTGTAGTTGACTGGGATTCAGACTGCATGGGACAGTGTGGTTGGCACTTAAACCAATATCTTGTATTTGCTGTTTATACTCAGGGTTGTTCACCCTGAGAAAATTATCACCCTAATCTTGGTGTAGTCAGCCCAGTCTTTTAACTTCAGTGTAGTCCATATGTTTTCAGTCCATCAGGAATCTGTTTTCTGATTTTTTTTTGAAACGAAGTTTGTAGACTGTTTCAGCACCTGGGAAGGAAAGCAGGTCTCTTCCTTAAATACTTTCAGGAATTCTCCCTGGGAAAGTGTGAGTCTTTATGTAAGAAAGATCTGAAAGAGAAAAATCTCAAACCACTGGAAAAGACACAAGTCTAATTTAAGCCTGGTACAAAGGAAAAGTTTGTACTATTGATGTAATGGCCTCATGGGAGTTGACATATGTTTTAATAATCTAACTCACAGGTTTTTTGGTTGGGTAGACTATCTCCTTTCCCTGACAGAGTTTCAGTTGTGCTGTGTTTTCCTGGTACAGGCAGTTTCTTAGAGAGCTGAGGACTTTGTGAGTGGCATAGTTGTGTGTTGGTGGAAGGGTTCCAGCAGATTCTGTTCCTACTTTGAAACAATATTACTTCATAGCGTTTATGTGCCTATGATTTAGAGAAATATAGACAATATTATTGTTTACATAATGTGATATATATGATTAGGAAATTCTTTGGGTTTTTTAGGGGGAGAAGAGACTTGATCAACACTGGGCAAGGAGCAGACATGCAGATTTTAATAAAAGGATCCTGTGTGCTTGCTAAGTTAGTTTCCAGTGTTGTTTCCAAGAAGTAAGATGAGGCTGTGGGAACCACATACCTCTGTTTTTCCAAACTCCCACTTTAAAATTTCATATGTTGTGATGATTTCATTGTTGCAGCTCTATGAATTATGAGAAATGCTGTTTTATATAAAATCTTCCAAGTCTTGTCTAATGGTTGCTATCAGAAATGTAAGTGCATTCATCTGCAGAAGGAAGATCATGTGGCTCTTCAGTTATGAAGGAGAGGTGCTATAAGTCTGGTAGATATAAAATTTAAATAATTTTAATTATTTAAAGAATCTAAAGAACCATAATACGACATAGTTAAATTACAGTAATCAGGTATATAGTATGGGAGCAACAAAAAGGGAAAAAACCATTTTTCCTGAACATGGACAGAAACAATGGTTTTATGAAGGTACTTTAAGAAAATATTTGTCAGATGATGCTGTATGAACAATTTAAATTGTTTTTTTCAATAGTACTTCGACCACTATTGGAGTTCTCTTCAATGGAATTTAAATTTGAGCAACATTCGAGTAACAGTACTGCTGATGGGAGTATGAATTCTCAGGTAATGACACTGTCATTGTCATTTTGTTCAATTTTCTATTTTATGTTTGTCTTTTAATCACTATAATTTTTTCCCAAAATTTGAAATTGGACTTGTAGTAACTCTGACAGTATGAAAATGGAGGTGCTATGAGAAATTGACCATGAATTGTGTAAGAAATAGATATGAATAGAATAATTCTGAAAATTTTCTGCATCTGCCTACACCAGTAAATGAGACAGTGATGGTGCCAGGGTGGAACTGATTTGTGCCATGATGGCCATACAGTGAAACAGCAGTCCCAGTGCCTTGTATGGTACTGACTGTGCCAACTGACAATCTCCCAAAAATTCCTTGTCATGACTTATGGCTTAATAGGGAAAAAAGGCATTAAATATAATATTTGCAACACAGGTAATTTGTACGAATGCAAAACATAGCATGACATAATTTATTGTTTCTAATTCCTGAGGACTTTGGTTAGAAATCAGAAAAAAATTTCGGCAATCATGGAAACCCTTGAAATGCTTTTTCAAATGCATTCAGGAAACAATAATACAAAGTCAAGTCGTTATCCTAGCTAGGCATGTTTCAGAAGCTGAGAGAGTAACTCTGAGATAAAGGAATTTAATTTTATTTTTTTGTTTCCACTGTCATCTTAGTGAATTTGAAAGAATGGGTTTTTAAAATCTATTCTGAAATTCTTCCATTTTCAACATCTCCGCCTCTAAGTCTAGATGTGAGCCATGTGTTTAGTGCTTGCTGTGCTTCATTTTTATCAGGAATAAGTCCTCAACTCTGTTTGGCTAAGCACTCCCACTGTGATGCTTTGATCTATTTACCTCACTTAAATGAGGTTTTTCCATTCTGGAAAGAAAGCATTCTCTTTGTGAATGTAGTGAGTGACTGGAAAGCATCTAGTCTGTGCAGATAGGCATACTCACCTTTGCACCCCACAGATATAATAAACTGACTTCCTCACTGCTTTCTAGTGCTGTCTTGCTTTCCCTCTGATGTGTTGGCACAAAGAACGTTTAGGAGAGAGCAATGTGAAAAGCATCACAGTGTTTGCTGTTTCCCTCTTTCAACATCACTCCTTTTCTCTAAATATTTACAGGACCTTGTCCTGAAGTGTCTCTCAACAGAGAGTGTGGTATGGAAATTGAATTTTGATGATGTAGACAAAAATATAGAAGATGGTATTTTCAGATTTAGTCGGAAGCGTGGACGCCTTTATAGAAGAGAAGAAGTCATCATCACTGTGTCCTTCCACCCTCGTAAGTCATTTTATGAATTCTTCTATACATTGGCCACTTGCATAGGTATGTTTAAATGAGGTTTTATGATGAATCAATAGTAGTACTTATTTTGATCAACTGAAGTTTTCTTTTTTGGTTCTGAGAAAATAAGACAGCTGCAGACCTAACAAAAAGCATGGAATCACTGTTTTTGAAATTGTGTTATTTGAAAAGTCTGCTTTGCACTTAGAAAGCATCAGGTTTTTCACACATAAAGCATCAAGGACTGGGATAAGTGTATCGTTTTTAGAGCTGCTACTTAAGGTGCATTTAGGTTGACTGACTTAGGTAGTAAAGCTTTCCAAGGGTACTTGGAATGCTTTTGAACTTTTCTCTAAATAAGCCGTAATTTAGATAAGAATAGAGATTTCCTGTCTCAATAAGATATAAAATCACTTGTCTGTGGTATTTTTTGGAGTAGACTGGTCAGGCAACCAGTCCTGAAGAAAAATACGTAAAATAGATTTCTAACAAAACTTGGGAGAGCAAAGGAAGATGGTAATCAATCACATAATGCCAGAAAAGGAATAGAAGAATACGAAAATTAAGATTCTCCTTTTTTCCATCCAAGTGTTTAGAGTAGACAGTGATATACAAGATTCATAGATTCGTAGGGTGTAACACTATTTGAGCTGATAAATCCCACCAGCAGTTCTGATGCCCACAGAACATCATCCTGTTGACAGTTTCAGTGCAGTACTTCTGGGGCTGCAGCCTTGTCAAGGAGAGGAAAAGTTGTGTTAGTTGGATCTGATGCTGAGTCAGCACCCCTGTCCTAAAGAAAGATGTTGCTGTTATTTATCATAGCACTGAAATCTCTAACCTCAATTAAGCACTGGAAACAGTTTAATATAAATAAAGAAAAACAGAGTTATAAGACTCTTGCCATGACTCTGTATGATAAATTGAGAAGACTGCATTAAATATTGTTCTGTAAATGTTGTGAATATGCAAGAGCAGTGTTTAATTGCACATGTTGCTTGGAGTTGCTTGTTGCAAACTGTGAAGCAGAGAACAGCATAAAAATAAAAGCCAATATTCTGAATTACTGGATAAATTGTATGTGCAAATTCAGATGTGTGTATATATATACATAAATATGACTGATAAATTACTGTAATTTGAAGTTATCTTTATTTTTGCTGTGTTCCCATATCTTTTGTTTACAGAGAATCATAAATAACTGTAAAGATCAATTACCCTTAATTCAATGTTCTAAGTATTTTCCCATGATTTATAGCCTGCTTGTGCTGTACCTTCAGTGCATATCATTACTCTCTCTTGTAAGAGAGCATTAGGTACATCAAAACCCACACAGGAGACCTAGTTAATTAACATGGGGTGCTAATCACTTTCATAGGCTTGCACTGTAAAGTTGTAGTATGTGGGGGGGGATGAACAAACCTTAAAATGAACTTGAGTGTGCATTAGGGTAATTTATTTAAATATGCTGCAGCAGTTATGATAGAGTACAAAATGCTGTAATAAACTTCAATGTTTAATTAAATGACAGAGCTTTTTTCAGTGGTGAAATCATGCTACCTGTTAAAAAAGTATTCTAAAAATAGAGATTTTTAAGAATCAAAGGTGTATTAATATGATCCTCTTCTGTTGTTTTATAATATAATGCATTAACAGTCTAAAAAAATGTTTCACTATATCTAATTGTTATATGAAAAAAAATTATCTGCAGCAAAGGAAGTTATAAGGAATTTGTGCTCTTGGGTTCCCTTACTGGGAGTTCAGAGATGCTGGAAGATGTGAGGATTGTGTAATGGGCACAGATGACAACTTTGATACTTTTATTGTGTGGTCTTTTTTAATTTTTTTTCCCTCCAACAGCAAGATGTTAACTAGCTGTGACCTTTAACAAATTCTGTGAAGAAATTATTAGTTTACTTTGGATTTTTTTTCTTTTTTTTTTTTTTTTTAAGACACCTGTAAGTTCTAGATATCTGTGGCTTTTATGGTTTATATTTCATGCAAATTGCTCAATGGTACCTATTAATCTTAGAGGAATATAGATGCAATAACATCTGAATTATCATAAGGTCCTAGGCAACTAAACTAAAAATGTGCTTTTGGGAGACAAATCCAGGAACTGCAAAACCATATAATACAAACTTATGAGGGTGAGAAGAGCAGAGGGTGTTTTTCCTTTCTTCTCATAAACTCTGAAAATATATTATAGAGTTAATACTTCTGGAGAAGAGAAAATATTTCCCATATAATTCTAGAGATTTTGTTAGCCCTTGGCAGATTTGGACTGACAAATTTTTAAGTACCATCAAATATCCCTAAGGAAAATACTCACATCTGCTAGACTAGCAATTAATGGTGGTATATCAGAATGGTAACAGCAGCCCAGGCTTTGGCAGCAGTCGTGAAAGGTGTGAGGAGTACAATAAATTCATGACTTCAGCTGTCAGTACAGGACATAATTCTCATTAATTTCTAAGTAATTTATTTAACATGATATCCTGAAAACACTGGTTATAGGCATTCCAAACTGATGAACAAATCTTAATAAATGACAGAATTAATTTTTTTCTGTCTTTGTGTAAAAGACAGATAAAATGATTGTGGTATTGCGTTGTCTTGGTGTTTCTGACATAAGCAATAATTTACTGGTTTACATTCTATGCAGAATTTTGGTGTTAGTAAATGTGTGGATCCATACACATGACTGATCAGTGATGCAGGATAGGCACTGTCTGTTCTGCTCTTTGAGTGAGCCAGAAATTCTATGGAATTAAAAATTTGTATGAGAAAAGATTAACACTACTATTGTCTAAGTTTGAAACAATGGTTAATACAAATATTTAAAAATGTGAGTTAGTGAAAATTGCACATTCTTTGGTACTGACATATGCTCCTGTACTTTTCTTCCTTCATTGTGTTCCATCCCTGTGATATTTATTGGTTATGCCCTTTCACTTCACTTTATGGATAGATATGGATGAAGAGAGGACACCAGAAATATGGTTTAGTTACAGCCCAGCTGTAGGACAGCCTTGTACATGGGAGCAGCTTGTATAGAACATCCTTTCTTACAAGCTTGCAAGAAATACCGTTTGGCTCTTCATCCATCTCCATGACTTTTTTCTGATGCTTTCTCACATTTCCGTCACAAAAGGGCAAAGTGCCAAAGGAAAATGTGTTCTTCTTGTATCAAAACCTAGAGGCAGAATCTTTTTAGCCTTCTCAGCAATATTGTCTCCTAAAGCTGATTTACATTTAACATGGAATTAATCAGATGTTGCAAACAGGTGCAGCAGGTTCCCATTAGAGCTGCTTTTCAGTTTGCCATTTTCATGTTTGCTGGTTTGAAATTAAGGGATCCACAGGTCGTGTTCTGGTGACATAACAGCTTCCACGAAGCTCTTCTATTGTCACCTCCATTAGGAAATTGGCTCTTACAGGAAAGGAAAAAGACAAACTACTTTGAAGACACTAGATGTTCTTCTTTTTGTATGTAAACAGTGACAGCTCTTTCTCAGGCTGTGAAAGTAATGATCTGAGGTAATCTCAGAAGACCCCATCATGTATTTTCTTCCATGACATGTATGTGTTCATGCATACATGAACACATACATGTCATGCAGACACATAAAAGACAAAATTTCTTTTTTGCAATCTTAATCATTAAGTGAAGGAGTTTCCATATTGATCTAATTGAGGGGAATCAAAGGAAAAGCTGTTTTTTCTCAAAAATTCAAAGATTAAACTTTTTGGGTTTTTTACAACACATCAGTGGAGATTTATTTCTAAATCCAGGAGTTGTTCATTAGTTTGCCCTCAAAATTGCTAATTTTGCTAGCTCTTCAGCAGGTGAGAATGACTGAGGGTTGGGTAAATGGCACTGCTTGGTTTGGAATATAATTTTCATAGTGTAACAGCTGTGGAAGGAAGTACTTTGTTCCCTGTATCAGTGAAAAAAAAAAAAAAGTGTTTTTCCATCCTAGAGAGAACTGCCTTGCAGCAGGAAGCAAGGTGGCCTAAGAAGGGGCTGAACACAAGGAAATCTTTTTCTTTGCTGCACTGTAGAGAACACCTGGAGAAGGATATTTGGTCATCCCTTCCCTTTTTTTTTTTTTTTTAATGGACTTAGCAATGTTAGGGTTGCAGTTGGACTTGATGACCCTAAAGATTTTTTCCAAGCTAAATGATTCTTTGAAATGGGAGATGCTCTGAGTGGAGGGTAGAACCTCCTGCTGCCTTGTGTGAGGATACTTGCCCACACTATGGGGTTTGGATCCATCTCTGAAGTGTTGTAATTGCACTCTTAAAAGGTCCCGACTTCTTCTTGTCTTGGCAGTCAGATGCTTCTGATAGTTACTCTCTTATAAAATAAACATTCACTGTGTCAATTAAATGTACATGTAATTCAAAGTATGACTGTAATTCAAAGTATGACTGCAATTCTGAAAATTCTGCTGTTGTATTGATATTATATATAATGGAATATTAATGCAATAAACTCATTTAATGTAGTTAGAACTCAGAAAAAAATTCTGAAAAGTTAAAAAAAATGTGGATTTTTGGTTTGCCATAGGCAAGTGTTCTGAGCTTTATTAAAAAATACGCTTCTGATACAATATTTATGTCATGTTGAACAACATTTTAAGAAAGCAGTACTAAATTAAAAAAAATTAATAACAAACAAGAATTCTAACTCCAAAATTCTTACTATAACTCTTTTACATTCCTGTATTTATGGTAATATATATATTTTTATAATTTTTCGGCAGCTTGTACTGGGACATATACATCTGAAATATCCTTGTATCTAAATGATAGTCCATCACAATATATACTAAAATTGTCTGGCACGCTGAGGTCACCAAAAATGGATTTTCATCCCCCCTTTTTAATGCTGATGCCAGTTCCTCTGGGTGTCAAAACTGAATCAGTCTTCACCATCATTCCACGGGATTTTATAAGGTAAAAATCTCAAAGTAAATTTATTACAGAAATCCTGAATAATTCTTTGTTTCATTCACTTGTGAAAAAGTGAATTAGTATTTGTTTGTGAAGGTTAGTATTAATTTCTGCTCAGCAGAAGGATCTGTATATTTAAGGGAAAATTAATGTAATTAATATTGTTGAATATTCAACAAGCCCACGTTTTGTCCTCAAACATTCCTGCTTCATGAAGTGTCTATCTTCTGATATCTTCACTCTGTGAATTTATATCAGTAATAAAATTACTATGGATAGCAAAAAAATTAAAAGCAGAGACTTTTTGTTGGGTTTAGCGAGATACTATGGTTTTAAATCTTAATTCTATTTTTTCACATTGTGAGAACATAAAATGTTTCTGTTATTTTATTTTTTCTATGCCACTGGTTTGAGGTTTAGCTACTTGAAAAGTTGGTGGGGTTGCAGGTTTTGGTGGGCTTTTTTTTCCTTCTTTCTATGTGAGGTTTTATTGAAAAGGTCCACAGAAATGTTTTATTCCTGCCACTTGTTACAATAAATACATATATATATATAAATTGTCTGTGGATCACTCACTTTATGCTGTTACTTGAATTTAAAAGAGAGACTTGTAATCTTTGAATAATGTAGTATAACCTAACACTGCAACTATTCCAATTCTTCAGATTAAACTTTTCTGTTTGTAATTAGTAAAGAGCAGTAATATTTGTTTGCTATGCTTGTGTAGGTATCATTTCAATACTAGAATTAGAGCAAGGATTTCCTTTTGTCATAAATTAATTAAATTACCTTCAAATTGTTACTGCCTTATCTTGTCTGAGTTGTGCTGATCTATCCAGTGGTTTGTCTGTTGTCAGTAGCTCCGTGGTTGGAACTGAAGGGATTCCACATGGGCCTGGGCTGACTGCTGTACTTATTTCAGAACTGAAACTTGTAACTGCATAACTACATACTGGAGCATCTTCCTCATCTTCACATATTTCCCCCTTAATATTTCTATTTTATAACTTGCTTTAACTTATTTGTGCAATAGTGCAGTTTAATGAGCACTAATGAAAGTTTTAAGTTTCAGAAGACTCTTTATACCTTTTGTAGCACAGTTAGTAGAAATTTCATTTGGATGTTCAGATATTGTGTGTCAGCATAAAATGTAGAGATACATACAAAGGAAACAAACTAGCATCTAAATGATGGAAAAATTTTATTTTTTAAATTGGTTTCAGTTGATTTACGCTTTAGAACTAAAGTTATTATTCTGTATTCAACTGTGAAAGAGTTTTGTGAATGTGTGAATCTATGAATTAACTTTATTACTGCAATCCTGTGACCACAAACACCTACTATTTATGTTTAACACAGGCCATCACGAATTACAGTTAAACTTCCTCAGCTTGAACTTGCAGATGGTACCAAGACTTGCCCTTTTTCTATGCAGTTCATAGAGGGACAAGATATTGTTATTTCATCAGATGGCACAACTAATGAACTGACTTGCCGCATCAGCTTCCAATCATCTAAGCCAATGTCATTTTTAGGGGAAATGCTCTTCATCGATCAAGAAGAAAACAGGTAATGTGTGGGATAAATATAAGGACCCAATAATTGATTGCCAATTAGATAAACCTTTATTAAAGTGAGAAGTCAAAGCAAGCAGCACGCTGGGAAAGCCGGAGAGCACAAGTCTCAGCTCGTGCTCCACACACAGCTTTCGGAGTTTTCCCCGTAGTTTCCCATTTTTAGAACTTTTTGGTTTACACACTCCCCTTGGTCCCTCCCCTGTCGCTGTAGAGTACAGTATCAGGACACAGATTCACAGAAGGCTGAAGATTTAAATCTTGCTTTATTATCAAAAACCTGTCTTTTATTCTTTTTCACAATGAGCCCACCTAAGAGGTGCGATCCTTGGGCCCATTGGTCACACCAAGAGGCCATCAAGCAAATTCTCTCCTCTGGGAAAGAATGTAGAAAAATAGGGTAGTTTACAATAACATGCCCTTGTTTACAACAAGAGTCCCTGGGAAAGAATTTTCTGAAATCAAAACATGGCAGGCACAAACTGTGGCTACACTCCCCAGTCCATCTTTTTCCATATTTGGTCATAGTTGAGTCTTCTAACTCCAGGAGTCTGGGGTCTTCTGCCCTCTCATGGTGGTCGGTGGATGAAGTCTCTCCTTCACAGCATGTCCTTGGGAAACTTCCACTGTGGTTACTATGGTTTCACCATATCTCCCATTTTCTCTCTTTCTTCCTGTCTTATGATACAAAGTTACATTACAAAGTTACATTACATTATCCTGCACCAAGGCCGGGCACTTTCTAATTTCTTTACTTCTGCGGTTTCTGCAACTAGCAGTTATTGCTTAATATCTTCTACATATTTACAATTTCTGCAGTTTGCTTAACAGCCCCTACATATTTATAATTATTAACTATAACATTTAACACAAATTACCTAAATCATTAATATCATCTATAACATGTGCAATTCAAATTCAGCTGGGGGAGGGTTCCAGACTGACCAAGTTGGATATAAGACACAGAACTCACAAGGATTGGGTAAAGGAGCACAAGAATCTTCTGAAAAAACTGAAAATGGAAGATAGACATTTATTTCTTTTTATTAGCTGGATTACAATTCAAAACTAAAAAAATCAGTTTTGATATCTAAGGTAAAATTCATCTAAGTGTCCATCTTAAGGTTTAGTTTCAAGATCTCATTCGTATCTCCTGGTAACTCATCTCTTGTTCAGCTCCAGGGATGGGGTGAGAGGGTGTATGCAAGAGGAAGAAGATAGGCACAGTTGTGATTAAAGTCATTCCTTTATTTACTATTTTCACTAAAGCAGCTATTTTGAGGGATAAATAATTACACCCTGCAGCTTAGAATAGGCTTTTTTCTAAACATAAAACTAAATTTTATATTATTTTGATGCAAGGGTTATGGATCTTTAAGTTATTGCTGCTCACTGGGTTAATATTTTATATTTTTCTGTATAGATTGTCAGCAAAGAATCTATTTGTTATTAATTTTATTTCATTCTAGGATTTAATTGTTGTGTGGGGTGTGATTCATAAATATGTGTTAAAGCTTGCTGTAATTACAAGAAAAGGATAATTTGAGCTTATGATCAAGTCTGAAATGTAGCTTCTGAGCAGGCACAATATTTAGTTTTAATAACATTTTATTTGATGCAATAGCAGCTTCTCAAATCTTGTAACAGAGAAATAAAAATTCTCCTGTGTAATAATTTTTTTCTGTATTTGGCATTAAAAAGAAATAAAGAATATGATCCTCAATTTAACAGCAAACAGAATGTATTTTTTTAAAAAAGGTAGCAAATAAAAGTCATCTAACTAACTTTAACAGCCATTCCTGCCCATGAGGGTGGAAAAAATTCATGCTTCAGAATGTCAACTCATCTTAGAATTGTTGCTAGGTTTTAAAATGTAGAACTAAAGTATTTGTTAAAGGACAGAACTTGTAACAGCAGTTTGCTAATGTATATGGGATTTCCTGACAGGCAGTTGAGTTGTGGGTGGGCTTTAGGAGCAGGTGATATAAAACCTGAGTAAAACTGGATGAAATAACAGCATCAGAAATAAAAGAATTATATGTGTGGCATTGGTCAGTGTGGTAATATTATTCATATTGGCTTTCAGATAAAATTATTTTTATTATAACCAGAAAGAATTCTTTCCTTCACATAGGAAAGTCTGAGTAAGCACCCAATTCTGTAATCCTGACCATTTCCTTATTCTTCTAATAAAGTCCATGATCATTTATCCAGATTTGGATACATTTATCTGAGTCTGGATAATACTGTTAATATTATTATATGCTTTGATATTGCACTCTGTAATTATATGTAGCTGCAATTTCTTGTTCTCTGCATATCTTCCCCTCATTCCTGCGAGCTCCCATGGGAGCCCTGTGCAATGTGTTCCAACTTCAAGCCTGATTCAACCAATTATCTAAGCATTTGAGCAATTTGTTTCAAACTGTGTATCTAATGAATTTAAACTGCTTTGTTAATTTGAGTCTTTTAGAAAGACAAGATTTCAGGGTCTTCTCGATCTTTAATAATAAAACAATGAAACCTATAACCTTTTATAACACCTATAAAAGCTAACTGGTCTTGAAAAAGTTCCTGGACTATTTAATAGGCTGTGAAATCTCACAGTTGCTGAAGATGTATTAATTTGTCAGGTGTTCTCTCTTTATATTTCCATTTTCAAAGTGATAATGTGTACTTTAAAGTGATTTAAACTAAACTTTTGAACTTCAACTCCTGTGTTCTGGGATATTCTTATTAAAACAAGCAAGTCAAGATTTTCAGAGGTTGGTAAAATATTGTATTCTACAGCTACTTAGAAGTTAAGGCTTTTTTTTCTAAGCAGAACTAGTTCTAGGCATATTTCAAAGTAGGAGTATTGAAGAGAAAAACACTCCATAGGGGTTGACCCTGGCTGGATGTCAGGCACCCACTGAAACCTCTTATGTCACTCCCCTCTGCAGCTGGAAAGGGGAGAGAAAATACAATGAAAGGTTCATGAGTTGAGATAAAGGAGAGATCACTCACCAAATACCCTCATGGGCAAAACAGACTTGAATCAGAGATATTAATTAAATTTATTACTAAAAAAAAATCAAAGCAAGATAATGAGAACTAAAATACAACCTTAAAAACACCTTCCCTTCACCCCTCCCTCCTTCCTAGCTCTACCTCTTCCTCCAGCAGTGGAGGGAGACAGGGAATGGGGGTTGTGGTCAATTCATCATAGGTTGTTTCTGCTTCTGCTCAGGGAGAGGAGTCCTTCCCCTCTGGGGGAAGGAGGAACCCCCTTCCATGGGCTCCCTTCCATAGGAGAGAGTTGTCCATGAACTCCTCCAGTGTGAGTCCATCCCATGGGCAGCATTCCTCCCCAAACTGCTGCAGTGTGGGTCCCTCTGCCCTGGGGTTTGGTCCTTCAAGGACAGCCTGCTCCAGCCTGGCTCCCCCATGGGGTCACAAGTCTTAGCAGGAAACCTGCTCCAGGGTGGGCTCCTCTCTCCACAGGTCTGCAGGTCTCTGCCAGGAGCCTGTTCCAGCACAGGCATCCCATGGGTTCACAGCCTCCTCTCAGCATCCACCCGCTCCAATGTGGGCTCCTCCATGGGCTCTGGCTGGGTCTCTGCATCCCTCCAGGGGCTGCAGGGGCACAGCCATCCCAGCACAGTCTGCACCTTGGGCTGCAGGGGAATCCCAGCTCTGGTGCCTGGAGCACCTCCTGCTCCTCCTGCACTCACCTTGGTGTCCGCAGAGCTGCTCCTCTCACTTCTTCTCTCTCTTCTCTTCTCTGGCTGCAATTATATGTGTGCCATAACTTTTTTAAAATTCTTAAGTATATTATTGTAGAGGTCTTGCCACCATTTCTAGTTGGCCCAGCCTTGGTCAGTGACACATCTGTCTTGGGGCTGCCTGGTGTTCTCATGGAGGTGGAGGAAGCTTCCTGCAGCTTCTCAAAGCCACCCCTGTGGCCCTGCCCCCCAACCAAAACCTGGCCATACAAACCCAATGCACTTTACTTAAGTTTTGTAGTATTTTGCTTTTCTAAATTCAGGTCTAAAATGTCAGTAGGATTGATTCATATAGCTCATGCTTAGTCCTAAATAATAATGACTTTTTTGCTTTAAAACAGAGTGAATGTTAGCTAGAGAATAGATAATGTTGGATTTGGCTGCTTTACAGAAAACATTTGAAAGACGACAGACAATCTTTTTTTTTTATAATAAAGCATTATAATGCTTTATTAATATAATAATATAATTTTATATAAAGCAATATATTAAATGTAGCTGTAAAAGAAAACTGAAGAGATATATGGTTGTCATTTATGCAATAATTTACTGTGTGCACAGATTCCATAAAATGCAACATATGAAAGTGCATTAATGTTCTTTTAAGGACTGCTTTAAATGAGAATTTGCAGTTAATTTCTAATATTACTTTAAATCTTTATGCTTTCTTTTCGCTCCTTTTACTCTGAAACAGAAGAAATTACTCTTCCTTACACAGGACTGATAGGAATTCAGAAGTAAAAGTTAACATAAAATCTAAGACTGTCTTCAGAAGTATTTAATAAATGGGAGAAATATTTAGTTATGACACATATTTCACAAAAAAACTCTGCAAACATGGCTTGTTTATATATTTGTTCTCTGATTATTGTTATTATATATTATATATAATCTGTTTTTATAGATTATTGTTATTACATATTTTAATTTGATGATTATACAAAGAGTTTAGTGGAAAAGAAATTTTTCTGCCATCTTGATTGATTGATTACTACTTCTGAAAATAAGTAGGAAACAAACAATCAAAGAAAATGGTGCTCTGGGCATCAAAATATACTAAAATCCCCACATATGGTGTAGGTAAGTTGGTGCATTGTTGATAACACAAGTGTGCTGAGATTTTTTTCCTCCTATGTTCTACAGTTCTTCCTTCCCTCTCCCTCTCCCACTGGGAAGCTATGGTAACTCATGAAATTTCTGAATTTATTCACATTATTCATGGCTGGAACTTCAGGAAGAGAGAATGTCAGGGAATTTAGCCTCTAATAACAATATGATAGAACTGAGACACAGTCACTAACCCAGTTATGGATTGGTTCCAGTTGTTTTGATAGTCCATCAGATCTCAGTGTCTCACAGGGGAAAGCGTTCCCTTTGCTCTTGGGAAATGTGCCCAAACCATCCATCTCCTTAATAGGCACTGCTGGCAAATGTCAAATCCATGTATTCTGCTGCCATGCCTGGGAGAACATGAGCTGTCAATTTCTTTCAATATCATTTACATTACATGAGAAAGCAGGGAGCTAGGAAACACTGGAGTTCTTGATATTTGCATGCTGCTTTGCAGCATTCATCTGACCTAAGAATATGTTGGCATTTTACTTCAGATAGTTGGGAGTGCTTTGAAAACAAGGAGGTCCAAACCCATTAATCACTCTGTTCTTTTCTGTGCTTGTGGCTTTCTGCCATTGTGATGGTCCCTGACAGCTGAAGCATCTCTTATTCAGGAATGAAGTGCTAACGTCACTGCTGCTAGAAAAAAAGTGGATGCTTTCCCAGCTATAAGTCTTACATATAGCATGAAATTATGTGTCAGCCACTGTTCATTGTTGTATTATGTTGGTTGCTAGGGAAGCCTGAGCTCCTGCTACAAAGGATGAGAACCCTTAAGTGTTGGGGAGTTGCTTATTTGTGAATAGTAATGGCAGAGCTGGCATGGGTCACCTTTTCCTCTTTATTCCAGTTCCATCATCTCTGGATCTGTTCTAGGATTTTTGAGGAGGAGGGCAGGTCTTTATTGCTATTTAAATTGCAACTTCCCTGCATCTAAATTTTTTTTTATTCTTTAAGATCTATAAAATGGCACACTCTTGGGTAAAGTTTTCTTTTGTCACTAATCAATTCTGCAAGCAATTTGTTTCCTAAAGTGGCAGTGTGAGTTTCTTTTAAATTTTTTTTTAGTTTACACAAATGATGTTGCTACAGGAAATTGTCAGTCAGATGCCACTGGATTTCGATTCTTTCTCATTAGAAATTTAGTGATATTCTGCATCTCGTAATGAATACTATCCAAGAAGGATTATTTAACTATGCCTGTATATTTAGAACATTTGAGGAATACTGATACAAAGCAAATCACTTGTTTGTACTTAGGAAACATCTGAAATTCTGTAGAGCAGATTAAAATGGATAATTGTATTTTGATTTGGGTTCTTTTGTCTTTCCACAAACATTAAAACAAACAATTGAAAAAAACCCAAAGTTACCTTAAGAGAAGTGGAAGAACTTCTTATATAAACTTTGTTTTAGAGTGTTGAATGGTATTTTTTTATCATCACAGTTGGAGCTTTGCTTTTGGTGATCAGCAGGTTTCAAATGTTGGTAAACACAATATATTTTATGGCCATTCTCCTGTTCTGTGTTGTTTGGAAATGCACATTAGGGAATAAACACTGGAGTAGCAGTGGCAATGATGGTTCCTGTAGATAACAATTTTTTTACTTGCTTTAGTAAGCATTATAAAACCAAATACACTGAATAATTTAATGCTTTTAGTGACTCCACATTTGCTAGCAATACAGGTACCTTTCATTCTAATAGAATGATACTGACTTTTCTATTATTTAATTAAACTCGGCTGCAAATACAAAATAAGTATGTTGTACAAGCCTTCTACTTTTCTAACATAATTTCTTTAATGATGTTGTACGTAAAGGTCAGTGGTACAAGATGCTTTTACACATACAGAATGCACATGTCTTTGTAATCTCTCTTCTGTATTTGTATGCTAGTGTGCATGCTTTTCTGTCTGCTGCCCTCTGACTCAGTTCCTCAAAGGCATATGATAAATACTTAGCTCCTAGGACCTTCTCTTTTCTGCCATGTGCCCTTGTGAATGGAGTGACATTATTTGAATCTCAGATGAAATTTTTAAGCACAGACTCATTCTTGAATTTTATTTCAAATAGCACTTCTGGGAAAATGCTGTAATAAAATGCTTACTGATGGTAAGTGGACAGGTGGCCAATAGGTGTGTTGATATTTATTATCACAGAATGCCTGAGGTCTGAAAGATTGTCCAGAGATCATCTCGTCCCCTTTTCAAAGAATCAACTCTATTGCCCAGTTGATTTTTTTCTATCTTGAAAGATGAGACTCCATAACCTTCTTTGGGCAGACTTTCCAGTGTTTAGCCACTCTTGTGGTTTTGGTTTGTTTTTTTCTCTTATGATGAGATAGAATTTCCTGTATTTCAGTTTGTACTTTCTGCATTTTGTGGTCTCACTGAGCATCACTGAGAAGAGTCTCCTTCTTCCTTATTGCCTCCCATCAGATATTTGTGCACACAGACAAGATCCCCCTGAGCCTTCTTTTCTCGCAGCTGAACACCCACACCTCTCAGTCTCTCCCCACACAGCAGCCTCTTCAGTCCCTTCTACATCCTTCAGTCCTGACCTCCACCACCTCGTGCTCACTGCAGCCCCAGTCATGGAAGTTAAATCCTTATGCTCAATATCAGCTTCAGAATCAGTTGTTGACTCTCCCCTCTTGCTCAGTATGTGCATTGTGCTTGCTGTTGGCTGAGTGTATTCATGTCTCTTACTGTGTTACCACAGCAGCCAAGGAGGCACTTCCATGGAACAGGGAGGAGCTTCTCTTGTGGCAGCACCACGAGCTCTGAGGGGTTTCTTTGTACACAGATGTTCTGCTGTTTGGGCTGTTCTGTATAATCTACATTGCACGGTGACTTCCTTTGCTCGTTGTTGTTTCACTCATGGAGTTTGTGTAAGTGGTTCAGGTGTACTGCAGTTGTTCTCAAGCACAATTTTCTGTGTTACGTTTCTGTGCAAATCAGAACATGAATGAAGATTTCCCCGGATCCCAAACCGGCATTTAGGATGGAAATGCTCACCTCAAACTGAGAAATCAGGAAGTTGACCGAGTCTGATAATACAGACATCTGAGTTACTTTCATGTAACTTGAGAGCTCTCTTTCATTAACCTCTGTACAGCTTTCTTCCCCTCCTGCCCTTCACTCAGTTGTCTGAAGTTCACTTGTGTGCCTGCAGAGTATTGAGAGTTGTCATTTGTCACAAGTAAAGTCATGAGTTGGAAGTTGCAAACCTTTCTGTGTTGTAGTTATTGATCCTGTGTGTCTTTAAGTGGCTTGGTGAAGGTAGAACAAACAAGCCCTGACACTTGTTTTGAACATGTATGAATGTACATTTTGTGCACATAGATAGGTGTAGATGTACCTCTCACAGCCACCTGTCCTGCTGATGCGCTGCTGCTGAGATAATTTTTCTGAATAAAAGCAGAAAGAATGACATTTGCTGCAAGAAATATTATGCTGCAAGGTGCCCTTGCCTTGACCCCAGCCAAGTTCCAGTAGGATTAACATTTCCTAAGAGCAAACCAAAGTACTGCAGAGCTAGATTATTTACTTAAATGACTGTTAGCTATCAAATTGGAATCCCAATGGGAATATTTACCTCTTAGAAAGTTTGCTATGGATTTTGTTGGAACCTTTCTCTATTTATTAAAGTTTCTTTGAAAGCAGTATCCAAGAATGTTGTGTTTGGAGAGCAAATATGGAAGAGGAAACAAAACTACTTTCTGATATTTTTAAAACATTTCTGTTTCCTTTGATTATGTTATTCAACAAAAAAAAGCAGTAAATTCTAATTACATAATATTATAAAAAAATTAATCTGAGAGCTCTTGTGATATCTTTTAATATTAATCTAAATTTGCAATAAATAGAAATTTCTCTGTTTCAAGGAAATAGAAAATATATTCATTTATTCTGTGAAAGGTATATTTTCAGTATGCATAACTCTCAATATATTAAAGCAAGATGGATATCAGCATGCTGTTTGAATTATTAAAATACATTTTTCTTTTTACTTTTGACAGTTTAATCAAAACAATTGATTAAAATTAATGTTAATTAATAAGTAAATGAAGACTACAAACTCAGCTATTTAATAACATCGGACTAAGCTCAGTTTAATTACCTGTCAGTTTCAATGAGGCTAAGAACATAAATACAGATGGCTCCAAGGGTTGCATTGATGGCAATAATTTGCTTGTTGACTACACTCTGAGAGACTGAAGTGAAGTACAAAAAGAGGGTTAAAAGGTGGATTGCTGCACATCAATAAAGTTGCTGCAGGTGGGACACTCTAGTGCACATCAGAGCATGGGCATCAATTTCTATTATATTCCATCAAATGCAGTCAATATTTTACTGTTTTTAAATTGAATCTATTTATCTTTGAATATTTATTTTGACATTTTTGTAATGTCTTATAGAATAAATGCTACATCAAAATAGAAGTTGCTTTTCAAGAAAACTTCCCTTGTCAAAAGTTATAGGACATATTATTTAGCAAGTTAGCAGGCATCTTTAGAAGACTTAATGTCAGTTCTAATTTTAGTAGTTTTTTTTTTTTTTTTTAGAAATGCAGAGTTAATTTATTCCATTAAATCTCTGCTGACTCTTTCAGACTGATGATACACTCATGCTCATAGTAAAATTAAGAAGTGGAAATACTATACTAAACTTCAGCATTTTGAAAGATGCAGTCCCACCTGTGTAATCTGTTCAGCCACTAGAGAAGAATGAAGGAGTTCTGATACTTTCACTCTGTCTTATGTTCTTATGCTGAAAAATATCTTGATTACCATTGGTAAATAGAAGATGATAACTTCTGTATTTTGTTTTCAACAGGTTCTCATTTCAGGTTGCTGGAACAGCAGACAATTGTCTTCTTACCTTATACCCGTACTTGGCATTGCATTCCTCTGATCAAAAAATTATCTGGAGAAGCAGTAAGTAGTCAACATTTTAGCTCTGAAATTATATTATATCCATTAGTATTATCAGTGTTTTCCAGGTGATAACAGGAATGTGACCATCAGGATAGCATTTTCCTGCATTTTTTGCAGGGGGATACTGCAATTAAACTTTTAAAACCATTTAATAGCTTCAGTTTTCTTGTTGAAAATGAGGACAAGTTATATAAATGATTAGGTAATACTTACTGAAAAATATTGAACAAACTGGAATCTTCCAGAATGTTTTGTGTTTTAAATATGAATAGGGAAAACAGCCAAAATCTTAGAGAATTAGTTAACTTGATTTGAATTGTATTGATAGGCAGTGATCACATGTTTTGAAGAAAGCAAAAGAGAAACCACATGATGTTATTTTAAAATGTGGTCATTTTTTGCCTGTTGGGAATAGTTTTCAGGGTTTTTTAACTCCTGTCCTTGAATGGAGAAGGGCACAGCTATCTCTTAAGGCCTAATAAAAACCTGTGGTCAGAGAGCAGAAATATTTTTATCTGCATCATATCTCCCTGCCTGCCTCCCTCTGCCTGCCTCTGTCTCTAAATCTCTGCCTGTGTCCCCTCTCCTGAACCCATCTCTGCTGCCTCAGTGATCTGTAATCTCTGTGGGTGGCTGTGCTTATGGGAAGAGATTGGGATCCTTGTATAATTCAGGCTGGAAGGGATCCCTGGGGGCCATCTAGTCCAACCTGCTTAAAGCAGGTTCAGTGGGGGGTAAATGATTATGGTTTTTATAGCTGTATATGTGATCTGATGTATTTTGATGAAATAGAGAAGTTTCTCAGGTAAGCAAGTAAGTCCTTACATCTGAGACAGATTTAGCATCAAAGACTGAGTTCTAAGACTGCATTAACTTAAAGTAAGTGTGTCACTCAGAGTATTTATGAGAAAAGAGAATTGATATTTGGGAAATTGAGAACGGGATTAGCAAGAAGACAGGTAATGTTTTGGTCTTTGTTACCCAAATGGAAGAAGATGAACCACATCATTCAGGGATAGCACAATTAAATGAAGATAGGAAGGGGAAAAAAGTATTATCTCTTATTAATGTGTAATTTTTTGTAATTTTGTTTCTTTTCTTTATTTTTGTGACCAATAGACCATTTTTGCAAGCTGTTTTTTAAAGATGCTTTGCAGATTTACATTGAGGATTAAGACAAAAATGGAGTGATGGTTTTATAATAAATGATCTCCCATTAATAATGGGTTATTTCTGTCCTGCATTGATTGCTTATTGGTTTGTTCACACATCAGTTTGTGTCAGTTTTGAAGGAAGTCGTTCCTTCTAAATTCCTTGAGTCTTTCTAATATAATTATGTATAGACTGTGTTGGTGTGGGATGATGTTTAATGTCACCAAATCATATCTATACAACACAGTGTCTTTGAAAGGTATCCAGGAAGGCTTTGCCTCCACTCTGACACCATGCTCTTGTTTTACTTCCTACAGATGATAAAAATAACAGTGCCAGCAATCAAAAGTTAAAAGATAATCATAGAGAGTTCTTCCTTCTCTTGGTAGTGTGTTTGCTTCTGTGGAAACTACACTTGGTGCCTCTTTTGTTTTGGGCTGACAACAGAGGGTGCTCTCATCCTATCTTAGGCCAACCTGAGACTGTCAGAACATCTGTTATTTCAGAACTGATGGATTGATAAACTTCTGAGTTTGGTTTGTAAAATATGTGTTGTGGAGTCTGAAAGAGCTTGAGAATGATGCACTGAGACTCATTACACTGCTGGGAACAAGAAGTCCTTAAGAATATTTTGTTCGTGACACAGAATTCTTGAACTTGCATTATTCTGATAGGTGCTTTTCAGCAAGTAGGAAGATGCATCAGTAAATGGGGGGAAAAAAGGCAGCGTGAAATTTTTTTTAGACCCAGGTCTAATAACCAAAGTGAGATTTTTATGAGTCAAATAAGAACTGTTCCTTGATTAATTGAAGCATGACATAGAAAAGAATATAGAAGTAGATACTCATTTATAATTTGTTAGAGCACAGACAGTAAAATATGTTTTCTCAACTGCAACTTGAATCTTTTTTTATAGACAATAAAGACTTCAGCACTGGAGAAATTGTTCTACAGCCATGTTTTACACCACTATCATCTTCACATAGTTATTCCACAAGTTCTTTAGGTGCAGGTAGTGGTGAAACCTTTGAGGATTCTGTATCAGGTATAGTACAGCACAGAAAATCAATGATCTTATAAAGAATGAGCCTCTTTTGTCCACATTGTATTTTTTTTTCTTCTTAAATCCCAGTAAGATATATTTTTTATTAACAAAGGTATCAATTGATTTTATTTTTGCATCATTTAATGAAACTTCAGCAGTGGTTAAAATGCACCTTCAAGGATGGAGTCACCTAAGTTATTTGTGCTGTAAGGAAAACTATTGTTTGTTTTCTTAGTTACCTTTTTGTGCCATGATATTGTTGTTGATGTTAACAACTACTAGCTGTTAAAATATATAAGTTATGAACAGATCAGAATTTAGGAGTGAGAAGGCCTAACAGAGGGGAGGAAAGTCCAAAGGCTTATAGATGTAGTGGGAGTTATACCTGTACAAAATGGTTAAAGTGAACTTGCAGTGACTGACAGGCAAAGCTGTGTGTGTTAGAACTGTGTGTGAGACTGATCCTTTTAAGATTCTGGCTGTAGTTTTGTAAGCCATGCCTGAATTTATTTTTTGCTGGTTGGGTAATGCTTTTTGCTGAAAGTGAAATTAGATCTCAATGTATCATTTGTTCTATTTCTAAGACGATTATGTTTAAATTGTTTTTTTCCTTAAATAAGTTGATCATTTGTTGTCTGGCAGTTTTTTGTTCTTTGAAAGCAATTGTGTGTTGAATATTTTTGTACTAGACAAAAATGGGGAAATAAAAAATCTTTCTGGATGTTTTATCTTGTGTGTATCGTTCAGAGAGTACCACTGATGAAAGTGAGAGTGATGAATATGAAAGTGAAGAGAATGGAAAAACAAGTGAAGAGAGTGAAACAGACTCAAGTCAAAGTGATGAGAAAGGAGAAAAACGTGAATTATCATTTTTTCCTGATGAAGATAAGGAGGAGTACATCTTCTTTCAAAAGACGCTAGCTGCTGTGAAGAGTTGGTTCACACTCTTTGGCTGGTCTAAGGGACAAAATCCTCTTTCAGTACCTCATTCACTGAGACGGTAATTCACTCCTGCTTAGAGCTAACTCCTCTCTGTCTCCTAACAGGCCAACAGATCTACTCAAGTGGTTTGGATATGATCTAAGGAATATCAACACACTCTAATGCACAGTTTTCTATCAACATTGTACCTTCTGTATGGTACTTATACGAAAATGTCATCCAGGTGTTAGTTTTTACTTTCTAAAATATATTTTCAACTATGATACTGCGAATCAAAATGCAGTGTATGTTAAATATGTATTTCAAACTGTATGTCACCTTCTTAACTGAAATAGATTCTCCTCTGAAAGCAAAAACAGTTCTAGCCTTTGTCCTTTCTTTGGTGGCATAATCAAGTGCTTTAACAATATGTCTTTTCCTCCCACATAATCTAAAGATCAAGAAACAGATGAGAAAGAATATTTTAGAATCAAGAGTCTTGCAAGCATCCTTGAAATATAGCTGCTGTGGTGGCCTCACTTACTTGATCTTATCTAGCTTGGTACTAAATAGTGAAGAAGCCACTCTCCTGGGAAACAATCACAAAGACATTTATAAATATGATAAAAATCCAAGTTATGTTTGGCAGAAAGCTTTTATGTATGAAGGAATAAATATCCTGTGCAGTTCAAAATTCTTACTTTATTATGAAAGTTCTATAAAGATAAAAAATGCTATACTTTTCAACCTTCCTTGCTGCTGTTTTTAATTCGTGGTTTGTTAAATTAGCCTTGTGATACATGTAATTGTAACTCATTTTGTGCATTTAGAAGAATAATATCAAAAGTTTTTTCTCTCCTAGTGATGTGTGTATAGTCCAGCTAACTGTTGCACAAGAAAAGAATTTCACACGAAAGGTTGACAAAGATAAGGGTTTTTATGAGATGTTACTGAATATGAATGGACAACCAATACCAGGCATTGCAGCAAGCCAGTCATTGCCCTCTGATCCAGTACAAAGAATGTTCCAGCTCCACTGGCAGCACTCTGAATTGCTTTCCTTCCTTAAGTAAGTACAAGTATGATGAGATATCCATGCATGCAATTTTTCTTTCCAGTTTTTAAAATCAGCATACTTCAAGCCTAGTTCTATCTGGATGATATACAGTGGGTTTAGGGTTTCCTTTATGCTTTTTGTGAAATAAGATGTATGCATTATAACCTTTAATTTATTTTTACCAAGGTTATCTGCAGTTTACACTAATCAGTGTCCTTTGGTAGGGTTATATCCAACACAGGAATTCCATAGGAACTTTGTTTCCTTAATTGCAAAAGATGACTCATAACCTTTCTTCTCAGACACACTCAGCAGACAGTCAGTTCAAGTTTTTCATTCATGATCTCACCATTTCACTGATGCTCTTGGTGGAGCCTGATGACTTTTATGTGGAATCTTCCCATTGAGATTTTCCAGGATCTAGGAATCTTGAAACCAGCATAAATGATGTTTGTTGAATACTTTACAATGATGAGTTTTGGGGAAAGTGGATTCCAACCCTTTTTGCTAAAAATAACAGCAATTAGAAAGAACTACTTAATGTTTCTAATGTGTTTCTTGGGAGTTTTTTTTAAGCTCTTTAATAGCTAAATTTTAATAAAAGACATCAGTTTAACTGAGCTTTGGCTGTTAAGTCATGGATATATTCAGAGCAGAATTGAAGCAGCAGCCAGTTTGTCAAGGCTAAGTCCAGTGCTTCTGTATGCAAATGCATTGATGACTGATAGTTGTTGAGGTCGAATGATCACACATGAAGTAGTAAATCATACCAATCCTAGAAAAACACCACAGGTTTGCATAGAAAAGTATTTCTAGCTGGACTCCTTTGCTTGTATGAGTTTGATGATCTTGGAGGTCTTTTCCAATCTGAACTCTTCTATAATTAATTTGGTGCTCATTTTGTGCTTGATGTTACCACATCCTGTTAGTTTTCTGCCTCTCCTAGTTTGTGTGAATTCTGTAAGATTTCTTTGTGGCCCCTCATTTATGGATCTACTTTTCCTAATTACGCATTTTAGGGTCATCTAGAATATTTGCATAAACACTCACAGGTGTTTATAGATCATAGTACAAAAATGTCTGATATCTGCACTGCTGGCATGACTGTGTGTAATGATGAGAAGACATCTAAACCCAGCTGAGATATCAGTAACTTATCTGTCATCTGCTATCCCCGCATGTTCACTGTGATTTGTGGAAAGTCAGCAGATAGTTAGTTCTTGGCTTTCTTACACCAACCACTGGTTTCTTGTCAGCGTGGTTCAAATAAAACATAATTTGTATCTCAAATTTTCCACTTGCCAAAGCAGGTGAATGGTGCTTAGTGTTTCAAGCAACATTCCAAGTATCAGTTTTATTGTTCTTAGACAAAAGGTTTCTTTGGTGCATTACCACAGCAGTAAAGGAAAAACTTGGGTATTTTACAGTACAAACAGGTTGTTGCAAGCCCTGTGTCTTGAGGAAAAATGTCTTAACAGTGTGAAAATTTTGATCTTGGACAACTGGCTTCATGTTTAATATTAACCTGAATGAAGAGGAGCTTTGTTAAGACAGTGTTCCTCAGTAGCAAAATGCAGCCAGTTGTGAGAACAGTCAGTTATACAGAGCTTTGCTATGATGACTGTAGTATAGTGACTTTTTCCCTCCTCACCAAATGTCAATTAATGCAAAACCAGCACACTGACATGTAACCTTGTTACATGCTTTTCTTGGAATGAAAATTATAGATTACACCTATTCCTATGTATTTGCCAAGTAAAAAGATAAAAAGAAAGATAGAATACCTGAAAAGATTAATACTGTATAGTTTCCTTATTTTTTAATTTGGGAGGAGCTGAAGTTTAAAAGGAATTTCATGGAACAGAGTTTATGGGCTAGTGGAAAATGGGAATTTCATGACATGGTGAGTTTTAGAACCAGACTGCTAACTTGGTGCTATTTCTGTGTTTCTGGTTTAAATACTTTTGTTTTTAAAAAATATGCTAGACAATTGTATAAAACATGAAATTTTAATGATTTGAAAAGATAAAGAATAATTTTCCGAGTAAAATATGGAAACTGAAATTGTACTCTTACTAGAAAAATATAATTCTGTGAGAAGAGTAGTAACTTGTCTAATGATCCTAATTGCAAACTGTGATATCTGACTTTTAATGTACAAATTAATTTTATTTTGAACTGTATGGTACTGAAAAGTATGATCATTTTGTTTGAATGAAAGACTGGTTATATACAAAGAAATACTAGTTTAATTTTTATTCCCATTAACCATTTTAAAAACTCAGAGAACAATTTAAATCTAGATAGGCTATGATAATCTTCCTGACCTAAAATTCAGGAAGCTTTTCTGCTTTCCTTTGAAAAATAAGGCTCAAAATTCTACATTGTTTTCCTTTCTTTCCAGCACAATTGTTTGAACTGTATCATTTGAGATAATGAATAGTCTTTCTTCACTGGAAATTAACTTTTTTGGTATTCAGTTTAATGAAGTTGCCTTTTGTTACAGTAATTACTTTTATTGTTGCATTTATAAGTAACTTGAGAAGAGATGGCAAGTCCATTGAGAGTTTTGAAATACCTTTGCTTACACCCATTAGGCTTCCAGTATCATTTGTAAATATGAAACTGTAGACATAAAAGCATCATCAAGTTTTAATTCTGCTGATGTTATGCAACACTGGTCATTTGGCTTTCACATAGAAATGGATATTACTTGTTTTGATGTTCTGTGTTATAATAAATCCTTCATGGAGGAGCAATGCTCATAAAGAAGCCAATCTGTCCGGAGTTGTATGTTCTTTTAGTGTGTAGTTATAACCATAGGAATGGAACATGAGTTTTTATCCATGAAGCTCATCTAAGCAATTAATGGAGCTGGACCACTAGTCCGGAGGCTATTCAGATAGAGGAGATTACACAAAGGTTGAACAACATGAAAAAATTGGATTTCTCTTAAAAATAATTATCTTTCCTATTAACCTTTCCTGCTGTGTGATTTCAGAGGCCAAGGAGCATATCTTCCTCATGTTATGCCAGAATTTCTGCTTGCACCTGAAGATTATGAGATATGGACAGAAGTGAATACTGGACTGAGGGTAGGTAGGTTTGGTGTTTTCTCTCTTTTTAACAAAGCCCATGTGCTTAGTTTCAGTCCTTTGAATACTAGTGGAAGTTCTTGGTGGACTGTGAGTGTTCTTACTGTGGTGACTGGTTTACATTGCATAAATCTAAGCACATGTGTGAGACTAAGGAGGAATTTAAGCTGACTCCAACATTTACATTGGTCTCCCTGGCTTTTTCAGTTCCTTCTGATACTGTTGATACCTGATATTAATGTCCAACAGATACCTTTTAAAGTAGAGATCAGATTATCATACAGATTTTATAATTTTTAAATAAAGTACTTTGTGTGTTTTCCCTGTTTCCTGATTTCTGCTTTCAACTCCTGTCAATTCTTTATTATGGTTCCTGAGGTAGCAGCAAACTGCAAATGGTTCTAATGTTGGTCACTATTGCACTATAGTAGATGTTATCACCCATTCATGCCATTGATTCTTTATTGTCCTCCTGTGAATTTCCTATCCAAACTGATGAAATGAATATTGAAAAAAAAATCCCATCCTTTTATTTGAAGTGTTTCACACCTGAAGTGAAGAGAGGAAGCATGAGAAGTTCAGGCAAATTAAGTGGCAGGCCTATTTTCATTCTGGAGCACAAAACGTTTGAGACAATGAGCAAACGAGCTTGGACAGATGTGCTGCTGCAGATATACAAGGTAAATTGCAGATAGATTTACTACCAGATTCTGAGGAACTGATGACCAAAAGCTTTATTTTGAAAAGGATCTGTGGTACATTGGAGGTTTGTTTTTTTTTCAAACACATCTTTAAAACTAAATACTTGTATTTTATTTTTTGCTAACAGAGAAGGAAAAAGAAAGAGTGAGAATATTTTAATTTTCTTTAAGACTTTATAAGTGTGTTAATATGTTCCAGCTAGGAAATGTTATATTAGAACAGTCTGCAATTAAATGTTAAATAAATATCAGTGTAAGTAAAGAAAACCCTGTCATGCTTTTGGGTACCCTGCTTAGAAGCCCTTTTCACTGGACACAGTTGCCTAGATGTATAACTGTAGCATTTATTACCTTACATTCAAATGAAATTTTTAAACAGCTAAAGATTTTTTATAATACCTATTTTTTTTTAAATAGGATCAACTTGGTAAGTATAGACTTCTCAAATTTTATTCAATTTTATTTTTATTGTTTGTGGAGAAAACCTTGGGTGTCACATTTTCCAAAGTAAAACTTAGGTGCTCATCAATGATCAGTAACATTTATGTGCCTAAAGTAAAATCTATTTCTATTCCAAGGGATGGAAAATAGATTAAAAATACAGCTGAGATTTGGGCTTCCTAGTACAAGTCAGACATGGTTGTACTGGAATGTAACTTCAATGAAGGATCCCAGAGATGATTTAAGAGACTGGAGTATCTTCATTTAGGGAGAAAGAGCTGAGACTGTTCAGCCAGGAGAAGAGAAGGCTTGGGCTGGGGGATGTATCTAAGAAATATGTGTCAATACCTGAGGGGAGGTTGTCGTAAAGAGGACAGTGCCAAACTCCTCAGTAGTGCCTCATGACATGGTTAGAGGCACCAGGCATGAACTGAGATGCAGGAAATGCATTTAAACTTAAGAAACCTTTTCTCCTATCAGAGTGATCACACACTAGAATGGATTACCCTGAGGAGGCTGTGGAGTTACTCTCCTTGGAAATAGCCAAAGCCCAGAGGAATGCAATCCTGGAGAAGCACTCTGATTGTTCTTGGAGAAGGAGATTTGAGCCAGGCAATCTCCAGAGCTGCCTTCCAACCTCAGCTATTCTCTGATTATGTGATTATTGATTGAGAAAGCACAATAAGAAATAGAGATGAAACAGTATGTGTACATGGGCTGAGACAGATGACTTAAGAGCACATGGGAGCATGGGTGTGGAAAAATGCAATCAGTTACCAGAAAGGAAGTTACTTTGCTGTTGTTTGAATTTGCTGTAGTATTCATAGGTACATGACAGACTAGCACAGAGCAAAACCCCACCAAAATTAATTGTATGCTTTGTTGTTTGGTTTTGATTTTTTTTCCTGATGAAATGAAACCCTAAAAAATAGGTAGCTTGAAATGCCTTGATTCAATCAGGTTTTATATCAGTCAGGTCGAGGAAACCTCCAGTATCAATCCAGGCTGGGGGATGAACAGATCATGAGCATCTGAGGTGCTGGTGGATGAGAGGCTGGACATGAGCCACCCATGTGCACTTGCAACCCAGAAAACCAATTTTTCCCTGAATTTTATTTTTGGCCTTTAATGGGAATCTTTTCAGGAGAAAAAAGTCAGTGAAATTTGGACCTAAATAAGCAACTGGGTCATGAAAGATACAATTTGGATGTTGTCTATAGATTGAACTGGACATCAGTGTAAGTAGTTCATCAGTAAGTGCTTTGGATAGAATATGCATGGTAATTCTTGGAATACAGATGACCTAGTGATTCCACAGGGTTCATCAAAACTTGGAGAAAAGTTGAAAACAAAAAGTATTTAGAATCAGAGAATATCTCAAGTTGGAAGGGACCCATAAGGAGCATCGAGTCCCAGCTCAAACTCCCAGCTCCTCACAGGACTACCTAAACTAAACCATATGACTAAGAACATTCTCCAGATGCTCCCTGAACTCTGACTGAGTTGGTGCCATGACCACTTCCCTGCTCCTGTGACTGACCACCCACTGAGTGCAGAACCTTTTCCTAAAATCCACACTTACCCTGTTGCAGCTTCATTTACTTGTGCCCTTATTGGTGATCATCAGAAAGAGGAGATTGGCACCTCCTTCTCCTCTGCCCTCCTTGAGGAATTTGTAGACTGTGGTGAGGTCACTGTTCAGCCTTCTCCGAGCTGAACAAACCAAAAGTAGCTTCTCGTTTGTCTTGCCCTTGAGACCTTTCACCATCCTGTGTAGTGGTTATGTGGGTGCTAATGTGCAATCTCCTAAACCTTTCCTAAATTAGTAAACCTTTTGAGTTTGAAGTGTTTGTTTTTTTCTTTATCTGTCAGCTCAAAATTCTTTTTACAATTCATGCTTTAAAACATTTTTTATCATTTCAGGTGTTTGTTCTTCCACGCATTTCTTCCCGTGTTGTTCCTGACCCATCGAGCCTGGAAAGCTTGCAGAACATGCCAGGAATAAAATCAGAACCTTTATGCAGTAATGTGTATTCTCGATATGAACGAACCGTCCTCATCTGGTTGAATAAACAATATGAAAAAAATCGAAAAATTGTTTGGAAAGATAGTCAAAGAGGTGAGATAATTCTTTCACTATGTTCTGTCTTCTAATACTCCTTTTGTAGACATTTGCAATTGTTACGCATAGAGATATTGTGACAACTTGCCACTGAAAGTATTATTTTTGGTATGTTATTGCCTACCCATATGCATTTCCTTTCCTTATGTTTCTGTGTTCCAAGATCAGCATCTTTTGATTAGCAGTGTTCATGGTGGATCTTCTGTGTTCTGTGTGTTCTTATAGTTTTTAACTAGGCATAAAGGGTGATGTGAACCTTCTCACTTTCTTCTTTCCATTAATGTTGTCAGGAAGTTCTAACAGTAATTACTTTATCTTAATATTCCTGTTTATAGTCAGACACAGTTGTTACTATGTGTGCTTATAGTGATATGTTTGAGAGCTAGCTTTTCAGAAGTTTTAGAATATTTTTGTATGTCCTTTATTCAGTGACATTTGGGGAGACAGTAGAGACCAAGGTTCCAGATTACAAATCTTGACCTGCTTGCAAGTACAGGTTGACTCTCATGATTCCTTGAGTAAGGGCAGATAAAATTACCCTTTCCATTTAAGACTGATCTAGGCAGTTTTGGTATTTAAATCTGATAAACTGTTCAACCACTAGTAGTTATTACTTCTATTTTCTTTCTTGATTTTTCCTTTTTGCTACTTGACCCTAACTGCCTTTTTCAGCAGTAATTTTGGGTGTGTGGTAAACACCAAGAGAGGCCAGTCTGATGTAAGTAGGGATGACCTCCAGAATGGCTCATAAGCCACATATGGAAAAAAATTTCTGGTGTCATTTTTTGCCTCAAGCGATTTCTGACCTCTCTCAGTTATGGATAATCTATTGGGATGTCATCTTCCATAAGTCTCATTTGGGCAGAATCTCTATCTTGCATATGCTTTGACTATACCTTTGCTTTTCTCACTGCAAAAGGCTCCTGTAATACGTGGGTGTTGAGGTGTGGCTGCCTTTGTTCTGGTCTGTAGGAGCTCAGTGGGGAGATTCTGAGTGCAAAAATATATCTTATTTAACTTTTAATTGAATTATAGTCTCTAAGGATGAGAGGAGTGAATCTGAATCCTAAAGTGCAGATTGAATGGACATTACCAGACAAAAAAGCTGCAGATGTCCAAGTAGAATATGTACTAAGGATGCACTGAAGGAGCCAATTATTGGAAGTGTTATTTTAGTTTCCTAAGAGTATGTAATGTATTATAATAAAAAAAATGAGGGGTCTGTTTTTAATGAGTCATCACGTAGTTAGCAGCAGTTGTAAAGTAGGGATTTTTTACAGTTATTTAGTTCTAAAGGCTCCCCAAAACTGGCACCAAAAAAGAGCAATTTAAGTACGATATTGGTGTTCTCAGAAAATAATAATAACTTCTTCTAAATCATGCTGTCAGTACAGATAACTCACTAGGTTGATATATTAATTAGTGCAAATCAGACTGTAGCTTTGACTCTGGGTCACAGGTGAAGATGAATTCTGTGGTTACTGCCAGGGGACATTTATCTGCATTACAGTTCTTGCCTACCATTTCACTTAATTACACTTTTCTACTTTCAGAGAAGTGCAAGGTTGGAATGAAAAGGCAGAGTTTATATATACTTCCTGCGTATGGGAAGTTACAGATACTGCTTAGCTTTATCAACTTCTTTATAGGTTTTTTTGGTTCAAGAGTTCTGTATTCTCTTTTCTGTAGGGCACACAAAAATAACCTCATGTATTGCACATAAGCATGCCCTTTTCTTTTGCTTCTGCATAAATGAGCATTGGCAAAGATCTAATAATCCAAAAAAAGAGAGAAAATTCTGAAAAATTCTGAAATTCATAGTCTTACTGTTATGCCTTTGAATTGTGAAAGCATTTAAGTTGTGCAATCTTACAGTTTTGTTTCAGAGATGACTTGCCTCAATATCTCTTTGAATCCTCTGTTTTAGCCTTCACTTTCCTCTAGCTTGTTTTGCTTTTGCTGCCTCAGAATGAATTGGTGTCTGCTACAGTGCTGTTCTTTCTGCCAAGTGAGGCAAAGAATCTGAAGGCAAAGAACACAGAAAAGACTTGAGGGACTCAATGCCTTCTTTTTTACCTTGGTCTTTACTGTTTAAGATTGAGCACTGAGCAATCCCAGGCCCTTGAGATGAAAGGTCTGGAACAAGGAAGATTTAGCCTTGGTGGAGGAGGATCAGATTAAGGAGCCACTGGACAAACACAAGCCAAGTGCTGAGAGGCCAATGTCATTACAAGGTCACATTCAACAGTCTTGGAAAAGTCAGAACAGTCTGAGGGGGGAAGTTTGGAAGAGACGTCATTCCCATCTGGAAAGAGAATCCAGGAAGCCTCAAAGCCAGTCACCCTCATCTTGTCTCTTGGGATGCTGATGGAGTAAATAATCATTGCAAACATTACCAGGCATACAAAGTACAGGAACATTTTTGTGAGTAGTTACCATGAATTTCCAAAGGGATAATAATGCTGGATCAACCTGATTGCCTTCCATGAAGACATGGCCAGCTCAGTGGACAGGGGGAGAGCATGATATTTTTTATCTCAGCTTAGGCAAGGCTTTCAACAGCCTCCTGTAACATCCTCAAAATCAAACTGGTGAAGTTCAGGCCAGTTAAGAGCCCAGTGAGATGAAGTTAGGCTGAACTGCCAGGCTTGAAGGGTTATGGTCAGTGGCACAGAGTCTGGCTGGAGTATATATTCCCCAGGGGTCATTAGTCTGAATTTGTTTCTTAAGATCATGCACTGGAGAAGAGCTTATGTACCTTGGCAGATTTAATATTCTGATATACTGTTGGTCCTTTAAGTTTTATGATGTTAAGGTTAATCTTTAAATTTATACTCAGCTATTTTGACATTTTAAATTATGTTAGCTTCAAACTAAGCATTTAAGCAGACTTTTCCAGAGGAAATTAAGTGTCATAAGAGAAAAATGTCAGAGTATATTAAGTGTTTATGCAGCTCAGCTGAAAGTCTCAAATATCTTCAGTTTTGAATTTTGGTTGTTATTGTCTTCTAATTTTAAGAGAAGGATTAGGTTTTTTTGTTTGCCTGTTTGGGTTTTTTGGTTTGGTTTTTTTTTTTTTTTTTTTTTCAGTTCTTACTACAGTGCAGATCAGAGAGCAATTATCACATTTTGCTTTTGACATTTATGTTCCTGCATATTACCATCCAAAGACTCTGCTTTGAATACTTAGCCCTGACTATCAAAATATATTGACCTGCTGTTTTCAGCTCAAAACAGTCTGTTTGGTGATCAATTTCCACTAAATAAGGATCTATCCAGGCCACATTTCTCAGTCTTTCCTTTGATACCTAAGCTCCTTAAAGTGAAATGTGACAGTGAGAAAAGCCTAAGCTACTGCAGTGCAGAGAGGTTTCAAATATTCCTCTTTATTACACTCTTCTAAAGTCAGAGATAACTATGCCATTCATCAGAACTCTCCTCTTGCAAGAATTAAGGTCTTAATATCTTAGAGAGAACATTAGCAAGAAGTTTAGTGTCTCCACATCTTCTCTCCTTACTGCTACTGAAAAATAAATAAGTTTTAAAAGCATCTTGGCATGTGTTTTGGAAGGACAGGCTTTGTACTGTGTCTTATTGACCATAAACTGGAAAGCAACGTTGAAACTTGAGTCCAAATGCCATAAAACTGTGAAATGCAACTATGCCTGTTATGCTGAGACTATAATTATACATGAAATATAAGGTTCAGTGCCCACTTAAGGCATTATATGGACAATAATAATGATAACAGAGGAAGCATTAATTATTTGAGCATAATAAATTTTCAGTTTACCTTCTAGTAAAGATAAATTTCCTTATCTTTATTTTTCTTTTCAACATTTCTCTCTGGAAGACTAACTACTAATAGCATGAAAAAGTAACAGTCAGGAAAAACCCTTAAAGAGTTTCTCAAGTATTGGAATATTGTAATTCAAATCTTGTAGTCCCTAAACAGTAGAAAATCTTGCAGGTTGGTGAATTAAATTGTCTCCTGAGAAGCTGTATGTCTCTTCCATATTAATTATGATTTTTACCATGCTAAAAAAGATAAATTATGGTTTTGGAAATAGGGAATTTTCTTCAGTGTGTTCCAGGAAGAGTTTGAAAAGAACAGATAATTCTATATTTAATATAAAATTGTAAGAGAAGATGACAGCCAGTAAATATCAGCAATATCTGAACAGTCAATCTATGTCTGAGATTCAAGAGCTGTCCCCAGAGCAGATACATCTTCACTCTACGGGGAAAATCTGCTTAAGAGGGAAGAGAAATTCTAATCCATTGCCAATATAGGTGTGTTTGGCAATCTTGGGCACAGTGTCATCTCACAAGATTCTTATTTCCAATTAGGAAAGTTTTGGGAATTATGCATTTTTTTTACTTCACTGTTAGTGAGCTTGAGGGTTTTGTGGTTTTAATTTTTTTTTTCCAATTTTGATATCAATTCAGCATGACACCTGAGTTAAAATGTTAGGGGAGGAGATATTTTAGTGTGTGATTACATATCTTCACAAAATTGTATGAGAGTTAAGTAGAATTCTTGTTTTAAAACTGATTCTGTAGAACTTTTATTTAAGGTTATTTCTGACATAGAAATTCAGGAGTATATATTTTTTCTTTCCTATTTTTTCATGAATTTTTCTTTCTCTGTCCTTTCTCCTCTGTCCTCTCGCCTTTCTTTCCCCAGTTTTTAGGAAATTGAATTTTTCTTCTCAATTTAATGGTTCTCAGAGAAAATTGAGAAACTAGAGTTAAAGAATACTTCTACCCTTTGAAAGGTGGAAAGGAAGAATTGTGTTTACTTTTATGTAAATTTTTTTCAGTTAGAATCACTTCAAAACACTCTTTTCCAAAATAATGAATCTTGCTTTTTACACACTTAATAAAAAGCTGATTTAAAGAAGAGGAAAAATACTATCTAATGAACTGCTATCATGATTATAAAAAGTCTGACTTACAACAAAAGTGAGCATTGTTCTTGAATGATAAATCCTGGAAAATATTTCCTGAAATATAAATTAGCAAAGTTTTAAACCATTTTTTCAGCATTACATTTCATGATCTGCACAGCAGAACATAAGAATGAAACATAAGATGTAAATATGGAGTCGAATAAATAGGCTTTTCCATCTTAGCCTTTCTTAGTTGATTTGAACACTCCATGTTTGTTTCCTATAGCAGAAAAACCCACAAGATCATATCTGAATTTAACATATGTTCTGGTTTAGGGCAAATTTGGGGGAAAACTTCTGAAGGGGTTCTTTTGGAAGAGCAAACTTAAACGGCTTTTCTTCCCAGCTGGTCTGGGAAAAGAACTTTTTCGGAGAAAAGTGGAAAAAACTATTTATTTAACAAACAAAATGCCCACAAATGCACAGAATTAATAATATGAAACAATAAAACTTCTGCTTGCTTTGAAGAGAGATGGTAAACAGAGACAGTCTTTGCCGTGGGTGTAGCTCAGCTTACTCAGTCTTTTTGAAGATCTAGGCCCGGCGGGCCGCAGGTGCTAGCCTTCGCTGTTTTTCTGGGTTTTTTTAGTTCTGAGCAGATTTAAACAGTTTTAAGAAAAAGGAAAAAAAAAAAAAAAAAAAACAAAACAAACTAGTCTAGGGAGTCTTCTCTGCTTAGCTAGCTAGCTAAAACTAACTAAAAGCACAGGAGATCTCTGTCCCACTGCTGTCCGTGACTCAGACGAACACCGGAGAGCTGCAATGTGGGGGAGTCAGGCAGTTTTCTCAAAACGAACTGCACGCTGTTCTTTCTTTCCCTTCACTCTCAGAACAAGTTTTAAAGGTACAGAACACAATATACAGCACAAACAGAACAGACGATTGGGGATACAAGCAGCATAAAGTCACCCTACCACATTCCACCTCTTATTCTTATATCGTCAACTTACTACCAAAACTAAAATTCTAACTCTACACACACATACCTTATACATGTATATATATACAGTATACAGCTATATACAGAAAATGGTAGTAACATTCAGTAAATGATATTTACTTATAGTTTTCACTTAACAATTAGATTTCTTTGAGGTACACATCGTGTTGTTCTATTTTTCTGCATTATCTACCATGTGCAACCTGGTTTTTGAGCAAAAACAATCTTACGGATGGGTTTGTCTGTACTTGAGGCAGATTTAATCTAAACTGTCTTCTTTAACAAACTTCTTACATGTACCACTGGAACTTTATTTCCATCTACTGTAGATAGGAGCTTAGACTGGGCAGGGCCTGCTCTGTTGGTGGAACCTCGGGTGTTAATTAACTAGGTGGCTTTTGCTAAGTGTTGCTCTCAATTTTTGAAAGATCTTTCACCTAATGCTTTCAAGGTGGTTTTTAACAGTCTATTGCACTTCTCTACTTTGCTTGCAGCTGGTGCATGGTAGGGGATATGGTAGACTCACTCAATGCCGTGTTCTCTAGCCTAGGTGTTGATAAGGCTATTCTTGAAATGAGTTTTATTGTCTGACTCAATCTTCTCAGGGGTACTATGCTTTTAAAGAACTTGCTTTTTTAGGCTCAGGATGGTGTTCCGGGCAGTGGCATGAGGCACAGGATAGGTCTCTAGCCACCCAGTGGTGGCTTCTACCATGGTCAGCACGTAGCGCTTGTCTTGGCGGGTTTGGGGCAGGGTGATGTAATTAATTTGCCAGGCCTCTCTATACTTATATTTGGACTACTGTCCACTGTACTAGAGGGGCTTCACTTGCTTGGCTTGCTTGATGGCAGCACACGTCTCACAGTCATGGATGACTTGAGAAATATTGTCTATGGTTAGATTTACCTCTTGGTCTCGTGCCCACTTATAGGTGGCATTTCTGCCCTGATGACCTGAGGCATCATGGGCCTACTGAGCTAGGAACAATTCTTTCTTGTGTTGCTAATCTAAGTTTATCTTTGATACTTCTATTTTTGCAGCTTGATCTACCTGCTTGTTGTTTTGGTGTTCTTCATTAGCCTGACTCTTGGGAACATGGGCGTCTACATGACGAACTTTTACAGACAGTTTTTCTACTTTGGTGGCAATGTCTTTTTATTCATTAGCAGCCTAGATTGGTTTTATTTTACGCTGCCAGTTGGCTTTTTTCTACCTTTTTAGCCAGCTTCACAGAGCATTAGCTACTATTCACGAGTCGGTGTAGAGGTAGAGCTTTGGCTACTTCTTTCTTTCAGCAATGTCTAGGGCCAATTGAACAGCTTTGAGTTCAGCAAGCTGTCTTGATTCACTTTCTCTTTCAGTGGCTTGTGCAACTTGTTTTGTGGGGCTCTATACGGCTGCTTTTTACTTTTGTTTTATTCTTACGATGCGGCAGGAACTATCAGTGAAAAGAGCGTAGCGTGCTTTTTCTGCTGGCAGTTGGTTATATGGTGGAGCTTCTTTAGCCTGGGTTACTTGCTCTTGTTCTTCTTTATTAATGAGATTAAAGTGTTCACTTTCAGGCTAGTTTGTAATTATCTCTAAAATCTTAGGACGATTCAGTTTTTTAATACGGGCGCGTTGTGTGATAAGAGCAATTTACTTACTCTATGTGGCATTGGTGGCATGGTGGGTAGCAGGAACTTCTGCTTTGAACATCTACTCCAGCACCGGTAGTCGGGGTGCTAAGAGGAGTTGCGCTTTAGTACTAATCACTTCTGAGGCAGCTTGAATTCTTTCATAGGCTGCTAAAATTTCTTTTTCTGTTGGAGTGTAATTGGCTTCAGACTTTCGGTAGCTTCGGCTCTAGAATCTTAGTGGTTGGCCACGTGTTTTACTAGGCACTTTCTGCTAAAGGCTCTAGGACAGACTATGGCTCTCAGCTGCAGAGTAGAGCACATTCTTTACATCTGGTTCTGTTTTAACTGGGCCGAGGGCTACTGCATGAGCAATCTCTTGCTTGATTTGGGCAAAGGCGTGTTGTTGTTCTGGACTCCAGTGGAAATTGTTTTTCTTCTGAGTAACCAGGTAGAGAGGGCTCACAATTTGGCTGTACTCAGGGATGTGCATCTTTTAAAAGCCTATGGCGCTTAGGAAAGTTTGTGTTTCTTTCTTGTTGGTCGGTGGAGACATTGCTGTGATCTTGTTAATAACATCGGTGGGAATCTGGCGCCACTCATTTTTTCACTTTATTCTTAAGAACTGGATTTTTTGAGCAGGTTTTTTAACTTTGCTCTTCTTTATAGCAAACCCGGCTTTCAGGAGAATTTGGATGATCTTCTTTCTTTTCTTAAACACTTCAGCTGCAGTGTTTCTTTATACAATGATGTTATCAATGTACTGCAGATGTTCTGGAGCCTTACTCTTTTCTAGTGCAGTTTGAATGAGTCCATGGCAGATGGTGGGACTGTGCTTTCACCCCTGGGGCAATCGGTTTTAGGTGTATTGCACCTCTTTCTATGTGAAGGCAAATTGTGCCCTGCATTCTGCAGCCAGAGGGATGGAGAAAAACGCATTGGCAATGTCAATAGTGGCGTACCACCTCGCTGCCTTGGACTCCAGCTCGTACTGGAGTTCCAGCATGTCTGGAACGGCAGCGCTCAGTGGTGGTGTCACTTCATTCAATGCACGATAGTCCACAGTCAATCTCCAATCTCCGTCAGACTTGCGCACAGGCCAAATGGGACTGTTGAAGGGTGAGTGGGTTTTGCTGACCACCCTTTGGCTCTCTAGCTCATGGATCAACTTGTGTATGGGAATTACGGCATTTCGAGTTGTTTTGTACTGCCGGCGGTGCACTACCGAAGTGGCAATTGGTACTTGTTGATCTTCTCCTTTCAGAAGTCTTACTGCAGATGGGTTCTCTGATAACCTAGGCAAAGTGTTCAACTGCTTAACACTTTCTGTCTTTACAGCTGCTATCCCGAATGTCCACCTGAGTCCCTTTGGGTCTTTGAAATACGTATTTTGGAGGAAGTCAATGCCCAAAATGCATGGGGCCTCTGGGCCTGTCACAATAGGGTGTTTTTTCTACTTGTTTCTAGTCAGGCTCACATCAGCTTCCACCAAAGTAAAATCTTGTGATCTTCCTGTCACACCAGCAATAGAGACAGATTCTTCCCCCACATGTCTTGATGGGATTATTGTGCACTGCGCACCAGTGTCAACCAAGGCCTCATATTCTTGTGGTTCAGATGTGCCAGGCCAACGAATCTACACAGTCTAAAAAACACGGTTTTCTCTAGCCTCTACCTGGCTAGAGGCAGGGCCCCTCTAAGCCTGGTTATCTGTTTTTCCCTGGGTAACCGGAGCTACTTCCCTCTTGGTGGAACCTCTTCTCTGAGTCTTGCCTTTCAACAATTCACGCAGCTGCTGTGCTAAATCGTCAGTAGATTTTCCATCCCATTTCTTCATGTTTTCTCCAGAATCACGCAGAAAGGACCACAGCTTAGCTCGTGGGATACCACTTCTTTCCCTATCTGGGGAACGTCTGCGCTTGGTACCAGAACCTCTGACCTGTACTGCGGAGATTTGGAGAATGTCCTCTCTGAGTTGTTTGTGGTTCTCTTCTATCTTGTTTTTTAATGTCTGCATACGTGTTTCCAGAGCTGCAATTCTGGCATGTGTTGGGCCGTGCACAGCATCTGCATATGCTCGGAGCTTCTTTGCCATATCCAGCACGGTCTCTCCCGTGTCATCCCGTTTTATTATTGCTAAAGCAGATGAGTATTCTTGTGGCCCAAGTCGTATAAGTTTTCGCCACATCACGGTTGTACACGGTACCAGGTCTGGGTTCCTAGTGTTTAGGTCATCTGAGAAGACGATCTCTGCCACTGCCATTTCTCTTAAGCGTTGAATCCCTTGTTCTATGGTCTTCCACTGGGTTTGCTGCATATAGAGATCGTCTGCACACAGGTATCTTTGTTCTACGCTTCCCAGGACCCGTTCCCAGAGACTGCGTGGATTAGCCTCTCTCATCATTCCTTGGTCAATAACTGGATCTTGTGACAGGGATCCCAGATGCCTTGCTTCGGTGCCGTCCAGAATTGTAGCCTCGCCTGCAGCATTCCAAAGACGGACTAACCAACTAATTATAGATTCATCAGGTCGTGGAGTGTAGTCCTTTCTTAGGCCTCGAAGGTCCTTCAGGGAAAAGGACTCAGTAGTAGCTTCTGGTCTTCTGCCAGTTGGTTGGGCTTGTGATCTGCTGCCAGTTGGTTGGGCTTCTGATTTTATGCTAGTTGGTTTGGCTTCTGATTTTGTGTTCGTCTGTTCGGTTTCTGACTGCGTATCAGTTGGTTCAGCATCTGATTGGGTGTGACTTGGTTGGGTGTTGGGAGGCACTGAGGGTCCTTCACCTGGATCATCATCCACTGGTTGATCAGTTTTGTGTGTGCGCTTCTTTGCTGGGGCGACTGCCAGTGTCTTAGGCTTACTGTCTGGTTTAGCTGCTGTCTGAGTAGCTGCTGTATTGGCTGCAGCCACAGTGACTGGGGTAGCTGCTGATTTATCTCCCTGCCCCCCTGCCTCTACCTGCTGCCCTACAGTATCTAGCAGCGTACGATAAGCATATGCCAGGGCCCAGCTTATTGCAATAAGCTTTTTCTCCTTAGAATCATCATGGCAGTTCTCCTCCAGATATTTCCCCACCTCATCTGGGTTCTGAATTTGTTCATGTGAAAATTCCCAAGCTGGGGGATCAGAAAATTCCTTCAAGGTTTGGCCCATTCTCTCCCATTTTCTACACCATTCAGGATTTTTCACACCTGGGTCTACTTCTAGGTCAGGAGTCTCATCAGCCCCTCTGGAGAACTCAGACCTCATTTTAGATAAGCTGTAGAACATATAGAGGAAGCCTACCAGAAAAGTGGTTTCTTTAACAGTCAGGGGACATTGAACATTCTCTAAAAGTGATGTAACTGATTCAAAAGAGAAGGAATAAAGAAAAGACTGAAAAGCTTCATCCCCTCTAACAAACTGGGTGCAATTATTAATAAATCCTCAAAACATGCTACTGGAACTAGGATGCAGGGTAGGACGAAGAAGCCATAAACCAAACATACCAGGCACAAACTCCAGTGCCTGTATAAGCTTCCTATAAATCATGAACATTAAGCCCAGGACAATAACAATCTTAATTCGTGCACCTCTAGTGTAAAAGCTACGTGTTAGAGACAACATCGGAGCTATCTCTGAATGAGAAAACAAACCTAAGGACCAGAGAGGTATTAAAACTTCAAAAAAGCCTAGGGAACAGAAACACAGAAAGGACTCCATCCCAAGAGACATTAGGAATTCAATAAGCAACATGGCTACTGAGTAGTCTATTCCCACACAAAGTACAACCAAAAATGCAATCAATGTAAGTTTTTTCCACTCTCTCAGGCCCCGCAGTTGGGCGCCAATAAGTATATGTTCTGGTTTAGGGCAAATTTGGGGGAAAACCTCCGAAGGGGTTCCTCTGGAAGAGCAAACCCAAACGGCCCCTCCCCCCAGCCGGTCCGGGAAAAGAACTTCTTCGGAGAAAAGTGGAAAAAACTATTTATTTAACAAACAAAATGCCCACAAATGTAAAGAATTAATAATATGAAACAATAAAACTTCTGCCCGCTTTGAAGAGAGATGGCAAACAGAGACAGTCCTTGCCGTGGGTGTAGCTCAGCTCACTCAGTCTCTCTGAAGATCCAGGCCCGGCGGGCCGCAGGTGCCAGCCCTCGCTGTTCCTCTGGGTTTTTTTAGTCCTGAGCAGATTTAAACAGTCCTAAGAAAAAGGAAAGAAAAAAAAAAAAAAAAAAAACCAGTCTAGGGAGTCTTCTCTGCTTAGCTAGCTAGCTAAAACTAACTAAAAGCACAGGAGATCTCTGTCCCACCGCTGTCCGTGACTCAGACGAACACCGGAGAGCCGCAATGTGGGGGAGTCAGGCAGTTTCCTCAAAACGAACTGCACGCTGTTCTTTCTTTCCCTTCACTCCCAGAACAAGTTTTAAAGGTACAGAACACAATATACAGCACAAACAGAACAGACGATTGGGGATACAAGCAGCATAAAGTCACCCTACCACAACATAAAAGAGGAAAATAATTCTTTTCTGAGTTTAAAGTCTATATGCCATTGAGAAATAAGCAGAACTCCATGTTTCATTTAACTTTCTAGATTTTTGAGTAATATAAAAAGTTGTTTTGTACAATTTATACTGTCTGGCATCATGCAGCTTCAGAGAAATAAAAGTGTGAAGAAGGGTAATCCTTGGAGATCTATATTGAAAACATTCAAAGGGTTCATATTTGAAAACCTGTCAAAAAATCTTTAAAAAAAAGAAAGTAAAGCCTAAACTCTTAGGCCCATGTGTATTTTTGTATATGCTTGTGTGTACATATGTGCATACATATACCTATGTGTGTTTGTAGACATGTATGCTTATATGAAAAAATGCATATATGTATATAAATATATGCTGGCCCTCAAAAACGTAATTTTCTAAAGAGAAATTATTAGACAAATGCTTAGAAAAAAAAATTGTTTCCTTACTTGCAATAATCTGTGAGATGTCTAAACAGAAATTCTGCTTTCACTAAACGAGGAACTTGGCAGTGTTTGGATGTTAATTCAAATAAATAAGCATTCTGATTATTTGTGTAATTAATGCTACTCGTGCAATGCATGTTGTCCTGGTTTAGGGCAAATTTGGGAGAAAACCCCCAAATAGGGCCCCTCCGGGAAGTAGACCCAAATGGCCCTGCCCCCAAAACTGGTCTGGGAAAGAACTTACTCAGAGGAAAGTAAAAAAACCTATTTATTTAACAAAATGCCCACAAGCACAAAGAATGAATAATATGAAACAATAAAACCTCTCATTCTGGAGTGAGATTGCAAATTGAGAAAGTCCTTGCCATGGATGTAGCTCAGCTCTGTCAGTCGGTTTTATCAGTCCCTCCAGAAGTCCAGGCTCCAGTGGGCTGCAGGTGTGAGCCCTTGGTTCTTCTCTGGGTCTTTCAGTCCAGAGCAGGTTTAAACAGCCCCAAGAAATAGGAAAAAGCAAAAAACAAAACAAAATACAAAAACAAACAAACAACCCCCGAACACCAAACAAACAAACAAACCAGTCCATGAAGCTTCACTGCCTCAGCTAGCTAAACTAACTAGAAGAAAAAAAAAAAAAGGGGGAAAAAAAAAATCTCTGTCCCGTTGCTGTCCATGTCTCAGATGAACAACCCCGACCCGAGAGAGAGCAATGTGTAGGAGTCAGGCGGTTTTTCTCAAAATATACTCCACAAACTGAACAGACAACTGGGGATACAAGCATCATAAAGGCACCCTAAGACACAGGTGAAATATATATACTGAGTGTGGTATAGCTGAAGATTTAGTAATACAACTTCAGATATTTTCTGAGGAGAAAAAATACTTCAGTCTGTGAAGTTTGAGAAAGATTCTCTTAATTAATTTTAAGTATCAAACAATAAATTTCATCGAGAGCAGTATTTCACTTTTTTTTTACTAACAAAACACAGGCATTATGGTAATAATTGTGGAGCCAGTCTAGAAGCCAGAAATGCTGTAACAAATTGCTGAGATTTGTGGCATTTTAAATCTAAATGATGTCTGAGTGAAATGCCACGATGTGAGGTCCCACCCTTAAGGCGAAAGGAGCACCCAAGATTCATAAATACTCATGATTAAAAGGAATGACAAAAGTCAGGGTCTGCACAAACTCACCAAGTTTTAGTAGTAAATCACACAGTTGGCATGGAAGTTGATATATTAGTCCCTGACCTACCGTGTAAAGATGTGGCAGTGGGTTTTGGATAAAGAAGTGAGATGAAAAGAAAGATAGAAAAAAAAAAAAAAAAAGAAATGAATGAGAGAAAGCAAGAGCTCACAAGCCCTGGTTCCAGCACTGGTCCAGCTGATGGGATGTTCAGGCTCCTGGGGGGGGCACACGGGCTTGGTGGGGCTTCCTCACCCAGGTGGTGGAAGTTTTCTGTTGAGGGCAAATGAAATGGAGACCGATGTAAGGTAATGCTGCTCTTAGATGATGCACGAAACCCTCAGAAATTTGTCAGTTTAAATATTGTTTAAGATATGAATCTTCCTCACCCTGGTGGTGGAAGTTTTCTGTTGAAGGCCAACGAAATGGAGACCGATGTAAGGTAATGCTGCTCTTAGATGATGCATGAAACCCTCAGAAGTTTGTCAATTTAAGATATTGTTTAGGATATGAATCAGTGAAAATAAAACAAAACTGCATAGAGAGTGAAAGATTATAGGAAATTTTTTTCAGGAGCAGAAAGATGAATGTGTATGCCTCAGGGTAAAAGTGTTCTGCAACAGATGGGAATAAATGAGACATATCCCCAGCGTCTCTGTTTTTTGTTACTGCCCCATGTGGTGCTTCTTGAACTTTTGTGCTTAGAATTATGAATTGACAGTGATATTAAGTTGGTCTGTCAGTGATATTTCAAGCATTCTTAGATGAATAATTATCAGTTTTGATGAGCAAGAGTTGTATCCTGCATCCTGCCTGAAGTAGGAACTGTAATTCTTCTTTCATCTATAATAAAATTAGACTTGTTTGCCATGTTAAGATAAATGTAGCTAGATGTGCTAAATGCTGTATGTTCTGAAGGCAGATATGTTATCAATCTCTTAATCCTAAATTCCAAGTAATAAATAACAACCTTTTCAAAAATTATTCAAAGGCATATTTCTTCTCATCTTTCTTATGCTCTGGATTGTATACTTCAGTACTATAATTTCAAAGCTTGTTCTGGTTCTAATGTTAGCATGCACAGGAAAGGTTATTGCTACATATTTCTTCTGTAAATGCATGTATTATTCAGTGCCAGATTTAAGCTACTGACACAGGATTATAGGTGTTATTGTAGCCATAGATTAGGTCCACCTCCAGAGATTTTCAGATTCCAGGGTAAGAATTTTTTGTATAAGAATATAAGCCATAAATTACTGCACTAGTTTACACTGAAAGGATGTACTGTGATATATTAAAGGTCAGTGTAGCTCAGTATTCCACCTTCAACAGAAGTTGCTTAGAGATGAGTAACACTGCAAATGTACAGAAATGCTTTATACTCTGAGGCTTCCTGCTTTGAAGTTCAGGACTCCCTCAGATGGAGTCAGGAGCACTCCTGTCATGCTGTACTAGGTTTCCATTCTCCGAATTTAATTGTATTTTCAACCTGTGCAGACTTGTAGTATCACAATATTCTGAAACAGTAAGCAAGTTTAGAATCTCTTTTCTGTATAAAATACTTTGAGTTTGCTGCTTAATACTGTAACTTGGTTCTTCCTTTGCTAACAAATTTGTATATTCCCCTAAGCTAACAACATCTAGTTCCTAATCTTGGTGTCATGCCTACTTACACAGACTGCTGTTGCAGCACCATTCCATTGCTACTCTTAGAAACATAGTGTAATTTATTAATTTCTTATAAAGCCTTGTTTCATACCTTTAATCACAGAAGGCCATCGGTTCCAAGGTTTTTGTGAGAATGTGTTTGGTTTATTTGAAAATTCTCATATAATAGTAGCCTAGCTCTCTATATTTTTTCCTCTGTTTTTCAGTAACTCAGAATTTGAAAAAGTTGCTTGTGGCTACATAACAGAAGATTTCTCATTGGTATCTCTTTTGTCTCCTTAAATATAAGGATTTTTCAAGTAATGGCAAGAATTTTATTTTTTTATTATTATTTTTGGAAACAGCAGAACAAGCTTCACAAGAAATACAGTACATTATTTAAAGATTTATTGATGTTCTTGCTTTTTTGTATAAAATAGCTCTTAAATTTAGTAGGTTAAACTAAATCTGATCCTTTAAGTATTTTATTCCTTGGTATAAGGCCAGTTTTTACACTGTGTAGTGTCACAGTGCTGGCACTGGTCTTCTTATCCAGAGAATTCCAATACATTTTATTTCTGCTTATCCAGATGATGGATTAGTTAACAAAAGTAAAACTTAAAAAGAACCCACAGTAAATCCCAGAAATGGAGAATGAGACCAGAAATAATCTGCTTTATTCTCCTATACAAAGACTAATCTGAATATACCTGTAATGTACTAAACAAGTATTTGCCTAGGCTCTTGTAAAAATCTCTGAAAAAGGAGATTCCACAATCCACTTCAGACAATATCTGCCAGAATTTCCCACTCATTTCCATTTGAAAGAGTTTCCTATTGTCTAACATAAACTCTAGCACAGGAAATTTTGTGTTAAGTCCATCCTTTCTCTTTTAAAATATGGTGTGTAATGAATCTCTACTTTTCTGGTAACTTTAAACATATTTGCAGGTTGTTATCTTCTCCTCCAGTTTTGCCCCATTTTTGCAAAACATTTCCATTCTTTCAGTCTTTCAGTGTACTCAGCTCAGGGTTTTTTGTTGTAAACCCTTTTAGCTGCTTCTTCTCTTAAAGTTTGGTGTCCATTGCTTGTTTCTATATCTGGTGAGACTTCACTAGAAATTAACAGAAGTGAAAAGATCAGTCTCTGTGCTTAAGATGCAGCTCTCCTGTTAATGCATGCTAGCACAGTATTTGCTTTTTCTGCCACAGTATTGGATTTAGTGTTTTCTCCAGATTCTTTTCTGCAGAAATTCTCAGTATCCAATTTTCCATCTAGCACTTGCATAATGAATTATTCTTAATTAATTGTAGTATGCTGCAAGCATCATTATTGGATTTCATCCCATTTGTTTCAGATCATTACTCCAGTTGTTCAAGAGCTTAAATTATAGTCCTTTCCTCATGAACACTTGCAAACAATTTTTCTTCCGAAAGCCAATTCTTTAATCTGTTTTATATTATCTCCAGATGGGAGTAAGATATTTTTGTGCAATTTTTAAAAATTGGATATGAAGATATTGGAAAGTACACAATCTATGATTTTTTTTTTATGGACAGCTGATAGCAGTTAGGGTCACTGTTTTTCAGTGAAGTTTGTGCTTCACTTTACAGGATCTTTTTCCTAGAATACATTTTCATTGCTTTTCTATGACAGAGAATGTAATCAAAATCTTACTGAAGTTAAAATGTGTAGTATTTTTTTCCTTGGTCCATCATATCATTTACATGTCAAAGAAATAAAAAGAAATTGACCTAGAGGAGTTTATGGTGACTGTTGCTTAGTATTCTGCCAACAAATAGTGATTTGTCATTTTTGTGTAGAATTGGTGTAGATATTACCTTGATTATCTCAATTTGGAAAATAGTTTTCATATCCCACAAAAAAAATCATGAGGATTCAAATCTAATAATAAAAATAAATAAATATTTAATTTTGGTGGCTGTTTGGTTTTTTTTGGTGAAAAATAGATTATGAGCAAAAAAATCATTGCAAAACCTTGTAGTCTTTCTATTGATTTGTCAGGGTAAGAACATCAAGTTTTAAAAAACTCAGTGGATCTGGACTTACTTTAAAACATTTTTTTTTAAAAAGGTGGTCAATAATTAGAGTGCCATGATGAAACCTTGCTGCCTCTATGTAGAAATGCTTCATGAATGAAGCAAGCAGTGTGTCTTCAAGAGTTGGCTTAACCTTTCACAAGAGAGATGGAGACAATGCTGTTAGGCTTGGTTACTACATGCATACAACATGATACCATTACATGGTAAAAAAACCACCCCAAACTATTAAAGGTAACTGCATTCAAGAGTTAAGTTCGTCCAAAAATCGTTGAATTGACTATGCATGCTACTTCCTTTAGTGCTGAGTGGAATCAACAAGTGGAACAGAACTACTCTCATTTCAGACCCTTGCAATATATTTTCAGGCTTTATATTTGCAGTATATTTCAGCCTTTTGCAGTATATTTTTAGGCTTCCATAACCATAACAAATGTTTAAGTGCACTCACAAGTGGCTGCACATCCACTCCAAGCTAACACTGCTCAGTTATTTCTTTTAGCAAGTATTTTCACACCGTGTCATGGGTGAGACACAGCACAAAACACCCTGGGGTGATCAGGATCCTGGGTTTGTTGTAGAACCAGCTCTTGCCCTGTTTGATAATTTCACACATCCAGTTGCTTCCCACAGCACTCTGCTCACATTCCCTCTGTGCCAGGGAGGCCACTGGAGCATCAGGGAAAAGTCTTGTCAGTTCCTGCTGTGCTGCTGCTCATGGACACCAGTCTCATGTCCATCCAAATTCCCTGGACATCCAGTGCCGTTTGTCTCTATGCATCCCTCTGATCTCCAGAATCTTCTCCCACTTTCAAAATCTTTCCTCTAGTTATGAATTTTCTTCACCTTCTTTCCAGTCCCCTGTTGTCTTCATCAGGACCACAGATTCTTTTTGGAAATGCCTCTTTTTTGCCTCGTCTTCTTTTCATAACTCCAAGTCCCCAGTTTTCCCAGTCTCATTAGTCTACACACAGAGCATAGTTCATTTTCTGCCTAATTGAGGCTTCTGTCTCACTCCTCTTCATTAACGGGAGATTTAGAATGTGCCATTTTAGTCTTGGTGTTATCAAAATTTGCAGCCAGCTCTTTTGGGATGCAGCTAGCAAGTAGCAGGAATCTGTCTCAATTCAGAAGTGAAAGTGTGGACAATTTTCTCTTCCCCTGCCCCCAGTTACAGAGTTGTTTGTTACATGTTACCATTCATGTTTGAAACTATTTTTGGCCAGGTTTTTGTCATTACATTGGATAAAAATCTTTATCTTAAAGCTCCATTTGAATGTTTTTTTTTTTTTGCAAGAAATGCCAGTACAAATGAAATTCAGTATATTTACATGCTTAGAGGTATCCTGAGTAATAATTCTGATTTCTATTGTTTATTTCTACTAAAATTGACTAATTCTATTTAAAAACTTAATTACTGTAGAGTGGTTAGCTGGCAGATGTTCTGCTAGATTTGATGTAATTAGGAAAAATACATTGTTTTCTGACTAATTTATTCACAAGCCTTTGAGTTAAGTAGGTTGATTGATAGTAGAAGGATTAACTGAAAAACAACAAAAATGCTTGTAGAAGTATTTAATTAGCTAAGATGGGAAAATATTCCACTTAATGGGGTCTTTTTTCCTTATGCTCCCATTTACACAACTATAAAGCTATAGTTCAATAAATTGTTTTTAAAAAATAGTCCTACCATGTTTCATTTCCACTGGCACGATTATGTGGCTGCATGGCAAAACTGGATTGTGTGATCCAGATTAAACTGTAAATGAATTTTTCGCTCTTTCTTTTTAAGCCAGCTTTGTTCCCCAGTTACTTTGTTGGCACACAGACAATTCTACCAGCATGAAAGCAAGGATTAGTGAGAACACAACAAAGTATAAAAGTGCTGTGTGTGGTGTCCCTGGCCAGGGTTTGGAGCTTCATGATCTTTAATGTCCCTTCCAACCTAAACCATTCTGTGACACAGGCACAACTGCTACTGCTTAAGTGTGCTCAAGTAATATTCCCCAGCAGAGGACTAAAAGCAGCAAATAGTATATTTAAAGTAAAATATAAAGTAGGATGAAAAATAAAGTTACTTTTTTTTTGATCAAAGCATATGGTTTAATGAGCTTCCATAACCATGCTCTGCAAATCAATCTAGATTACTAACCAGAGGAATAATTCAATATTGGACTTAGTAAAGCAGAAATAGTTAAACTGTTAAAAGTTTGAAAATGGTGATTTATTAAAAATACTGATATTATGTGCTGAGAATGAGTCTAAACTCTATTAAAAATACTGATATTATGTGCTGAGAGTTTGAACTCTATTAATAAAAAAAGAAGACAGTTTATTGATTTTTATACGTCCCAACTATGATCAATAAAATGATGAATCTAAGTTAGACTGACTTTTTAGGAAGAAAGCATGCTTTCAAAAATGTATTTTGCTATTTTAAAGTATTTGTTTTTGCAGTGACTACATGAAATAATTTTTAAATAACTGCAAGTACGTTACCAAGAAGATGGGATTAAACTAATGTCTCTTACTGTAGATATTTGTAAAATGGATGTCTGAATTGAGTTAAAATTAATACTGTTACAATTTAGATGTTAAGGCCATATTACTATAATCTCTTCCTGTCATAAGTAACAGGAAGATGTTATGTATCCAGTCAGACTCCATCTTTGGTACCTTCCAATATGGAGTTTTCAAGACTTGAAAGTTGAGTTTTCTGCTTGAAAAAGTTGTTTCAGTTAAACAATAAGGAAAAAAATAATTCTGACACAGTGAAATTAATGCAAGTTTTAATTTTGATTTGAAAACTTAAAATGAAATATTCATGCAAGTACTCTTTTAATACTGTTGGTTGTTTTTTAAAATAGGCTTAATGAAAATATATTTATGTGAATATTTATATGAATATTTAGGATAATATTACCTAAATTGATTCACAGCATGAATAGGAGGAAATAAGGGATTTGAGGCCAAGCCTAAACATCACCACACTGAAGCAGTGGCAAACTAAAATCATTACCCATGTCACAGAGTTAAGCTCAGATGGATTTACAGACCTTTGTTTTTAAGTTTGTGCAGAATCTGCTCCATGTTTTCTTACTAAAGCTGTATGAGTACGCTGAAGCATCTGCAAGTTGATGTGAAGGGTTAGACATTTAAGTTTTTTGATGATGACTCAACTGTAGTCTATAAATGTCTGCTCTTTTTCTGCATAATGGCAGATGGATTTTGCTTAGAATTTGGTACAGGGGTTTGTTGTGGGTTGAACTAATTTTTTAAGTGTACTAGTGAAATGAAGCCTATATCATTTGTCCCGTTTGAGAAAGCTTGATCCTAGTCTATCTGAAAACCTTGCCATTGGCTGAAATCCAAAGTGTTTCCTAAATTTGGGAGCTTGGACCTGAGACAGTAAAGTTGTGTAAATGCTGTGTGAAATATTTTAAGATATGGATGCTTCAAATAAGAAATTATAAATAAACTACATTTAATGTCTTAATAATCAGTTTTATTTTAATAAAAGCATTAGAAATATGAAAAGAATTCTAACCTTATGAGGCATTGGGGTTTACAACAGTTGTAGAAGTGATTTGTGCTGTAGCAATTGAGCTGTTAGCTCTCATTTATATTGTATTTATGCCAAATAATTTAATATGACCTTAAAGAAAATCAGTAACCTTTCCTTTCTGTGTCTTAAGTATTTCAATTTTAAAGGATTTCTGCATATTTTCATGAGTTTCAGTAGCTCTAATAATGTTAGGCCTATAGTAATAAAAAGTTTGCATATTTAGGCTCCTAATCTATTAAATTTAGATGATTTATTTTCCATTCTGCTGTGATGAATACTCTTACATGCTACAGCAGCAGGTGAATCAATAATAGTTACAGTATTCTAGGTGAGATTTTTCAAGTTTTTGGCAATGGCTCTGACATAGGAATATGCCAGTGAAATTCTACACGTGAATGGATGTTTCCTTCTTATATTCTTTCTTCTACTCAGTGACTTCAAATAATTATGATATCTATCTAGAGAAAAATAGGCATCTTAGGGAGAAGAGAGTCTCATGAATCTTGCTTTGTGTTTTAATCAGGTGGAATACCACCCATGAGATGGATAGTGAATTTTGACCAAGATCTTCTAGATGGTCTGGTGTTGGCAGCACAGGTGGCAGCTTACTGTCCATATTTGGTAAGAAGGTTTTTTAATATTGTGCCGGTTTTATACAGTTTATGAGTGTCAGTGTGTTTATTCAGGCCTTCACTCCATTGCAATACTGAGGAGTGCACTGAGGGCAGGCAGCTCGGGTTTGTGGTGAGCTTCAGGTGGAGCTCTGGGTGGTGGGAGCCCGAGGAAGGAGACCTGGCACTGACCCTTTGCATAGCAAAGCTTTTGGGGAGCTGAGACACACAGCAGGAATCCAGGATCCAGCAGGAAGACCCCAGACTTTCACACACTCAGACTGAGGGTGTGTAAAAGCCCAGGGTTTCCTTTGTGGGGATCTCTCCTCAGAGGCACCAGCTCCAGGTGTTCCTCTGTTGTTGCACTAAGAATAAATTATTTTAAGGATTCAGATGGCTGGGACTCTGCTGTGGGAAACCTGTAGTTGAGACAGTAAGGAAATCTTGTTTGAGAGTGTGGGAGTGGGGTGTATGGGGAGTCAAGCAGAGCATCCATCACTCACTGCAGCCTCCCACTGCAAGTTCCCACTTCAGTCCCAGCTCGTGTGGCTGCCAGTGGCTCCTGGGTGCTTGGACAGGGAACTTTCCTTAACAGCAACTCTTGGCTTATGACATTTTTAAAAAGAAAAAAAAAACCACCTCAACATTTAGCAAGTTGTGGGGGACTATTTCAGTGTTATTTTTTCTTTTTACTGCGTTTATTCTTAACGGGGCATTGCAGTTCAAAATTTACATCTTTTTGCTGAATGAGCAAAAATACAAAATCAGTGATTTTGTCAAGTGGAAGGTTGAGTTTGATTTCTCTATCTTGTCTAGATTCCCACTCACTTTATAAAGATGTATACTTATCCAAAAACTTCTGAACAATTGCTGCACAACTCCTTGATACTTGTGAAGGCACTGCATGCTATCAATCTGGATTTAGACATAAAGGTAGGTGATTTTATACTAGCAGCTCTTATCTATATTAACGTTTTTATTTTGATTTTTTGTGTAATAGTGTTGCACATCCAATTAAGGTGAGATTGTAGTGAAACAGTTTTGTTTCAGGATGTGCTGCTATATGATGGAAACCAAAATAGTGCTTCATATGAATAGACTTAATTAGAAGTAATTTCCATAATTCCTTGCTTTGTAGAATTGAGCATGCACAACTAGCTGAACATATATTAATTCAGTTCAGATTTTAGCATCCTAAATCATACTGTGATAACTCAAACGGAGTTCATTATTACTATTGGAAGCCAATTTAGAAAAATATGTTTAAGAACAAACATGATGCACTTAACCATAAAAAAAAGTGGTGAAAAACCTTATATGAATAAATGGTGACAGTTACATGCATCTAACCATGAAGGCCCATGAGAGTTCTGTCCCAGGTTTGATGCACACAGAAGTCAGCAGCTTTGGATGCTGGTGAGAGCAGCACTCACTCAAAACCATCAGCTTCTGGTGTCCTTTTTTTGGGGAGGAATACAGTGTTGATAATTGTTGATAATTTCTTCCATCAAGAATCTGCTTGGGATCTCTTTTATATGTTTAATAAACATGCTTTACATCTCTGTGGTTTTTATTGACATATAGCTCCAAATTTTCTATATGTGGTGACCTTACATAGGTTAGATATTGTTCCTTTGTGATTTTTGTTGTCCTCAAACCCAGTTTTCTCCTGTTCCTAAGTCTGCATTTCTTTAACTGTCCATTTGTGAGTTATTTATATCTCTGGGAGCGTACTGGGCTGGCTGGAAGAGCAGAAGATGCACTAGAATAGACACAGTATTTCAAAGTGTATGAGGAAATTTTCCAAAGGAATTGATGACATAGGAGTCAGAGGTAGAGCTTACTTGTGTGAACAAAGTTAGTATAAAAAGAAGCTCGATTACAACTTTTTTTTCCCCTGTCCATTTGGTTGTGTTATGATTACAGGGAAAAACTAACCCTGCTATTTCCATTTGTATCAGCTACTGTTTAGCTGTTGCTTCCTCATAGAGATCACTCTGTTAGAAATGATTTTGCCATGATAGGCTAAACAAAGAAAATCTGCAGCTTCCCATCCTTGTGACTGACAGGAAGTAAAAAAGTAATCTGGGTATATCCCTCAAAACAAAGCCTATTCTGCCTCAGCTTTTATTAAGAAAAATGGGCAGTTCAGCACATGAGGGCAGAGGCTTGATGCCAGATATGAAAAGGGTGTTGAAAACATTAGATATGGAAGCAGACTTCTGGAATATTCTTCTTAATTTACCTGTTTTAAGACGAAATTGTCTACAATAAATGAAACAATCCACTTCTGTACAGACTAACAATTTAAACAAAGGTACACAATCAGTACCAGAAAAAGGAGCTGATCTTGGATCTTCAAGGTCTGTATTTTAGTTCAAAGGGTACATTTTACATATATTTATTGAAATTCATATATACTTTTCTAAACCTATTGTAGAAACTTTTGAACTATTTTGTTCTGCAGTGATAAAAGTAGCAAAATACATGAACCCTTTTGCCCAACTCTCTTAATCTGGGAATTTTCTAATAGTCTTGTCTGAAATTTAGCAGGCCAAAATGTTCCAATAGCATTGGCAAAGTTCTTGACTCAGGCAGTCACTGCTTTTGAGCTCTGAGGACATTTGCATTAATTAACAGCACAAGCTGAAATGTGTTAGGTCTGGAACAGCTGGCATTTTCAATCTAAAAATCTAAGAATCTGTAATAATAAAGAAGTTCAACTCTGTGTAAGTCTTCAGGTTAAAATGACACTTTTAATGGAGTTCCAGCTTTAAAATCCTTTTAAGGATTAAGGTGAAGATTTAAGGTGGAGTACTTTGGGCTGGAAATGGTTTCTACTTTGTAATCATGACTTGCAATTCAACCCTAGAGTATTAGTGGTGGCTTTCTACGTGTTTTTAATTAGTGTTTGATGTTTTTAATTTTTAACATGCTTTGATTTGAAGATTCAGATGAAAGCCTAAAATAAAGTATTACAAGATAGGATGGTGGATAGCAGCAAAATGGAGGGAATGTGTGTGGCAAAGAGATTAAGATAGAAGGTGCATTGATTAGGAAGAGCCAGTAAAGGAAATTTGTTCCAGACTTTATTATTTATTGCTATTAATTTATAATTATGGCTATTGTTTGCTAACACATATCTTTTAAAGCAAATAATATTTACTGACTGTGAATTTTCTGATGAATCTTGTTAAGAAATGCATTACTTTTTTTAAATGTAGTTCTTAGACTAGTAGATAAGTGGCACAAATGGAGTTTTATGAATTCATCACAGGATAGAATTGTATTTTCTGAGGAAATAAATTCTGATCCAAGTGGAAATGGATAGAAGGAAGTAGGTGGCAGAAGAAAGTCTTCAACAGATAATCTACTCTGGCATCTTTTCTATCTTAAATGAAAATGCAGGAAGAGTGAAGAGTGTAGGGGAGTAAAACCACAGCCATGTTGGAATAATGGTTAACATTCAATACCCATTACTGAGACAAATGAATGGAAGAATCAGAATACTTTTCAGACTTTGGGTTTAAAGCTCTTGGCACAGAAGAGGCTTTTTTACTTTGCATAGTGAATGCATCCCAAAGTTTGAATCTTCAACCAGTGGTGAAGGAATTAAATAGAAATATGAGATGAGGTGTACGATTACATCAGTGAATGAAGAAATATGAAATTAATCTTAAGAATTACAAGGAAAATCATTATCTAGAAACCCATGGAGAGCTGCAGGGAAACTTGAGAGCAGTACCCAGTTATGTAATCTCTTGCAAGGTTTGAGGAGGAGCTGTGTGAGAACTGCTGGGAGTAGGATGAGCTGCTTGGCTGGATGCAGGGCAAGAGAGCTTTACCTTGAAAACTTCAAATAAGCTTTAACCTGAAAATAAAAATTAAGTCATTAATAGTTAAGATGATAAATATGTCTGTACATCTCTCTTGCAACACTAAAGACAGTCCAGAAGAGTAAATGTTGTTTTTCTCTGTTTTTCATACTCTGGCAAATAATTTTAGCACTCTCCTCAGAGACTTACTAGAATTGCTGAGAACTAAAGTTTGATATGTTTTGCAGCTGCCACACAAATTAATTTCTGTAAATCAAATATTTAACCTGCAGGAATACTTGCTACCTTTTATAAAAAAATTAACAAAATATAAATGTACCTGCGGTAGAAACAACTATATTGTTGTTATTTGGAAGATGAAATTGCCTTCATAAACCATTGCAAAATTGTAAGTGGGAGTATGTGGGATGGTATTTTACATAAAATAAAAGATTTAATTTTTTTAAGATAGTAAAAATATATGTATTTCCAGACAGCGAAGTTTCCTTGCTTTTTCTGTAATGCTTCATTTAATAAAATTAGCATTTGTTTCTGCTGAACCTTCAGGAAAAAAGTTGAGCTTAATTTTTACCCAAGGTTTATCACCAGAGCATGTCGGTGGTTTTCATTAATTAGGGCTTTTTTCGTGCAGTGACAAGATTCATATTCATATTAACCATGAGAATAATCCAGTTATTAAAGGTTAGATTAAAAATATTTGTATAATAAGAATTAACTTAATTTTTTTTCTTCTTCTTATCTTTAGACTATACAGGAAAATTTTTAACTGAACACGTGATTTTTTTTTGTTTGTTTTCAATATTAGGCCACGGATATCTGTGATCCAAATCCTATCATGATGCTTATTCTGTGTGTCCACCTGTATGACACTCTCCCTCACTACTTACCCAAGAGCACTATAGAATTTACAGGTGCTCTACATGCAACTATTGTGAAGCAGGTATTGATACCATTGAATTTAGATTCATAGTAATGCAAGGTTAGAACACTGTGTGTATATGTGTGTTTATATTATGTGTAAGCTACAACAAAGAATTAATAGGTTTTGTGTCATTTGGCTAGTAAATATAGAAGATGAAAGTGTGCATTTTCTGTTTTTATTCTCTTTAGTTTTGGGATTTCACTTCTGTTTTTCCCCTATGCTTGAAAGTACATGAAAAAATCCACAAATTTGACAAATCTGAGATCAAAGAGAGGAATAAGAGATTCACAGGCATAGGAGTGCAGTGTACGCTGTACTTTCAAAAATTAAGGTTGGATAGTCTGTGGGAAATCCACACTCCTTTGGAAGGAAAATTGTCTACCCAGTTATTTGAAGTACTTCCTTATTTTGTGATATGCTTAGTGTGTATTTTGGAACTCAGCTGCAGAACGCACCTTTTATAGTCTAAAAACTGAGTAAAAATAGGCTGATCTTGTTTTTGTTGTGGTAGGTGCGCCTGAAGAACCCGAGCAATAACACTTTGGCGTACAACGCTATTCTTGTGGGAAGAGATGCTGAGGATTTCTCTTTACCTAAAGGAAACACTGTTACCATTCCCTCTACGTAAGTAATGACTTGTTAGTCTTATTATTTGTAGCATTACAGAAATAGAAACTTACTAATTTATGACTGGTGGAACACTAGAAATGTGTACAACTACAAACAGGGCAAAATTAGTCGGTATAGGGGTCAGGTTTTCTCCTTAACCTGGAACAAATCAAGAGTAATATTTCTATGGGACTCCTGCAGTTGAGCTCAACAGAGCTTTAAGAGCAATGCATAAGCCTTCAGATCATTACAGGACTCATCTGTCTCCAATGTATATTTTTTTCCTATGTATCAAAACTTGATTTACATTTTGTACATCAATGCATTGTAGGAGTGTAGATTTCTTTTCTTCTGAAGTCTCAGATTTTGGCTCTTATTCTTAATTTAAGCATGACCATGACTGGGAATTAAAGAGACCATGACACAGGTTTGAGTATTATTACACTGCATCTTTTTGCCCCCATCCTTCCTCCCAACCAAGATGGATGTGATGTAGTTACTTGTTCATCTTACGTGTCTAAGAGGCATCTAAGGATTTCAGAGAGATTTAATTTTGGAAAAGCATTAGGTTATAACTTCTGGTAGCAGAAATAGCAGAAATACTCAATACTCACCATCTCATTGTTTTTGTTCACTAAGTACATTTTGCTCTTTCTGTGCTATGCAGCTTTGTGAATCAATACAGGAATTTCATTAATTCCTTTTTAACTCATGAAGACAAGAGGGATGTAGTGGTGACTCTGACTGTCAGCAGTTTTTAAGTTTATCTGCAAGATATCTTAAAATATCATGATACTTTATTTACAGATAAAGTGGATTAGAGATTGAAAAGAAAAAAAGTCAACATTTGTATGAAAATAAACTGAAGAAGAAAAAAAATTCAAATATAGATGATCAAATTCAAGAAGACTCAAGATACAGTGCTCTTTAATGACCATCAATATATCAGTATTGAATTGCATACCTATTATACAAATATGCAAAGGGAACAACAAATAATGCTGTATTTTCAGCAAGCTGTGAGGCTGATTTGATTCCATTTTCTTTGCAATTACTTCAAATAAGAGTTATCATATAAATGTAATCCTTGAAAATACCATGTGTTTCTGTGAAAGGTCAATACCATGGCTGTTTTTCACTTCACCTTTAAAAAACACCCAAAACAAACCACAAAGCAAAATCAAGACAGAAGAAAATGTGCACAACCTCGTTGTTGAGCTGCTTGGCATTATGTATAGAAACAAATATTTGGAAAATTGCACAGAAATAAAACCTGTGGAAATGCCAGTCATGCACAGTAACCTCCGCAGAGTTTATCATAATGTCATGATCATTAAATGAAAAATAGGTTCTTTGAAATGAATAGCTTTTGTAATATTCTTGTGCAAGTGTTTAAAAACTCCAAGAATTGACGAGACATCTGTGAGTCTTGCAGGTTCTTTATGTTAAATCATTATGCTGTAGGTGGTTTTGGAAATTACAGTAATGTGAATAACATTCTCTGTGTAGCTGAATGTCATATGTTGCATATGGCATCATTTATTCTTGATCTGAGATTCTCACTCTGCAGGGCACTGCACTGTGCTGTGTAGACTTGCAGTTCACAAGAGGAATAGCATAAACGCCCCAGGTTATAGAACAATTCCATAAAATGAAATTGCCCTCAGTTTATATTGACCACAACATGGATTAATAGAGGTAAAAACTAAGCAACTTTGTGGTTTTGCCAGAGAAAGCAACAATTCAAATCCAAATTCTCAGCTGTTGCATGAGTCAGAGGGCAAAGATTGTACACTGCTGTTGCCTGTCCTTCTTACTTGTGACAGAGCAGATTTTTTAAAACTTGATCCTTAAAGTGGCTTTGGGAGTGTATGTCTCAGGCAGTTTATTCCTCTGGGTGCCTGCATCGCAGCATGATTTTTCAGAACATTTTGAATGGTGAGGTGACCTAGGAGCCCAAGACTCTGAGGGACTTGGCAACTCTTCAGTGTCATAAATGGAACTGTCTGAGGGCTCTGCAGTAGGAACTTGAAAGCTGTGAGAGCCAGGTTTACACAACTTCCAGGATTTCATCATCAATATTCTGAACTGACTATTGGAGACTTCCTGCCTTCTTAAGATTAATCTCAAAATCAGAGAGACATTTTGAGAGCTTCAAAGTGAGAGCTTCAGGCACAAAAGTTTTCTTATTGTTCTTGTTTAACTGAAGGACTGATGCAGATAAAGTCTAAATTTGTACTTAGACTAAACTCTCATTCTGTGTGGTCTTCTCCAGTTTTCCCATTAGAGAGAATCTGTTGCTTGTTCAAGAGAACTTTGTTTTTTCTCCCCCTTAATCACTCAGCTTTACTGATTATTCTGAAGGGTTTTTAAGTAATTTCTTTCTCACACTTCAATTATAATTTGATTAAGACTCTAGGTCTGCCCCACAAAATTCACAACAGGCTGTCTAACTGCTTAACTCAGAAAAAGCTATTCAAATAGAGGAGCATAAACTGGATCAGTTGTTAACACAGAGTGATACTCTAATGAAAGAGAACTTCCTGTGCCAGTGTGTATGTGTGTGTGAAGAAAAATTAAGCTATGTGCTGATGTAAAAAGCAATAAGCAGTATTGTTCTTTGTCTATATAGTTCTTTTATTAGAATGTTTTAAGGTACTCTGAGGCAGAAGAATACTACAACAAAGTATTTCAGAGGTAACAAATTGCTTTCTTTTCTAAGACTCTTCCCTTACAAAGACACTGAAATGTGCTCCTGAAATTGCATTTCTGAGTAATTTCTGAGCCCTGGTTTTGTGCTTTTTTTTCATAGGAGACAAAGCTTTTTAACTGTGGAGTTCACAATTCGTTTCTTGCGCCCTGCTGAAGCAGTATTGCTACTGATCTCAAATAAAGTTGATGGAGTAGATGGTGCCACAATGACATTCTCTCTGAAATCTGAAGTTAAGAATATAGAGCCTCATGTAAGTTTATGTGTGTATGATTAATATTGTCACAAAAATATTGTTATTCTGTACGTTATATCAAAGGGAAACTGAGATAAGAATGAAAATGTGAGTTACCATCAGCATTTGCCTTTGACCTATGAATTTTCAGATTTCCAGTATTAGACTATGTGCATGCAGCAAAAACCCTAGAGGAATAAGTAAGATTCCTAAGGGCATAAATCACATTTGTATCCTGAATAAATTGTAAAAGTTTGCACTGATTGCTCTGAAAAGAAATCTGGAGCCCTTTCAGCATATGAATGTTATTGGAAATTCTGTTACAGGGGTGTTGATGTGCTTCAGCCTAGTGGTTTCAAATGTCACATGTAGATGGACCACAAGCTTTTGTTAGATGTTTCTGTATTTATTTGTGCTTTTTAACCACAGAGGCTCTGTAGTTGTCTGATATGTCCCAGTCAGGGCAGGTAGGCCCATGTTTGTAATCCACATTCATCCAGCATGTCTGACTGAATTTTTTAGACTTCTGAATTTTGATGTTTGTGTGGTCCTCTCTTTTTTTTAGCCCCTCTGTTAGAAAGGAAGATTGGGGCAAGAGAAAAAATAGAGGACATGTAAAGATAAGAAGAAGAAAATGATGATAACTTGATTATTTGTCTTGTGTTTTTTGTTCTCTTTTAGGGTATGATAAAGTGCAAATCCCCATGTTATGAGCTGAAGAAATTTAACCTAAATGTTACTAATCCCTTCAAAACTGATGGCATATTCAGGTAGACAATGATAAAGACAGGTCTTTAATGATCATGCTGTTTTATCCACTCCTTTCCATAATTTTCTTCTTCTTAAAAATGTAAAACCTGGAGGTTAAATGATAGGGATTTACATTCCCAAAATTGTTACAAGCACTATGAAGTGGAAGCCATCATAATGAATAAAGAAGATAAATAAGCCTTAATTGAAATCCATCTCAGTGTAAGCAGTAAAGCTGGAGCTTTAATTAAACAGAGTTCATGAACCTTGCTTGTATTTTTGTGTTTGGCTGAGGTTCAGCAGAATTACAAAGAGAAACAAGCCATGTTAATTAATAGTTGGTTATTTTTCCCCAATCTGCTTTATCCTGCTGTTTAAGTTATTAAGCATGCAAAAGAAAAAAAAATGCTTTTGCCTTGGGGCTTTCATCATTATCAGTTAGTCTAATTTTTAATTTGTATTCATCATAGCTGCAACAACTGCAGAGTTATAAATGTTGCTTTCCTTAGTACAAAGGAAATAGATTGTTGTACCTCTTTAAAATCTATTTATGTGATCTGACTCCATATTTTGTCTTTAGTCTTTAGAGCTAAGCATTGGTTCATCTCATTTATTTATTTGGAAGAACCATCCTTCACAAGATTTTTAGCTTGTTTTTTATGCAGCATGAATATACATGTTGCAGAAGCTGCAAATTAAATTTCTCTTTCCCCCACAGAATAGGATTGGTATATACAAATAATAATAATAATAAACAACAGTAACTATCTTGTAAGAGGACTGTTTCCACTGCTCCAAACCTTGTGTGTAGGAACCATATAAGTTTTATTAGCTTCTGTTTTTTATTCTGAAGTCCTTGAGGTGGTCAGTGAGGCTGAATCAATCCTATGATTTGGATAACTCCCTTGGAAATTATCAATGAAGTGATGAAGTAATTTAGTTTTATTTAATTGTTTTGAACAATCTAGTGTTTCATCAGGGGGTGTATTATTTACTTGCAAATAACACTAGGAAATGCTAGTTTGATACCAAAGGAGAAGATCTTTCATAGAAAAATTAGGGTTAAACCACAACAAGTACTTTTAAAGTATCTTTAATTGGAGATAATAAGCTTCTTTACTGAGCCTGCATTTAAAAGTTAGAATAAATTGAGTTTCATCTTCATTCTACAAGTTAAAAATGAAGTCATTATGTGTGCTTGTCATACTCCAGGGTAGTTTTGCTGGAATCCACACAGTATTTAGTGAACCCAGAGAAAATGTACCAAGCCAGGCAAGTAAAGCAAGAGCAAAAGTTCAGGTAAGCTCCAGATAACAATTGCTAGCTGTAATATGTTGGATTGTATACTTCTATTAATATTACCTGTTGTCCTGGGTTATGGAATCAAAAATGTGTATTCTATTTTCATCTGCTGAAAGCAGTTGGGGAATTGTTCTTTATTTCTTGTAACTTTGGAAGGAGGGGGACGGGGGGGAGGGGCGGGTGCCTTTTGGGTAATGGGCCATCAACAGACTATACCCCCGGACTATACCCGCTCCCCCCAGAGCCCCAGAAGCCCCATTTGCATGCATGGTCCTATTGTGGGATGCCCCACCCAGTGGGGGGAGTCTACAATTGCTGCCGGGAAAACTGAGCCGGCCGGGGACAGACTTCACTTGCTTCACCCCGATTCCTGGGAGGAAGACGGCACCCCATCTCATCTTCGCCAGACCCCATCTCATCATCGCCGGACCCCATCTCACCATCACCTCACCCCTGGACCCCTCCTCATCACTCCTAGACCCTTCCTCATCACTCCTAGACCCTTTTTGGCTACAGGATCGTCCCTGCTCCAACAGAGCCACGTCTGTCATCCCAGGACTCACTTCTGGACTGCTTCCAACACCCTGACTAACAGGGTGCCAGGTGGCAGCTCTGATTCTGTCAGGGCTTTCCCAAATTGTTGTTGTTTGTTTGCTGGTTTGGTGGGGTAGTTTTGTTTCCTACCACATTTGTATTATTGATATTCCTAGTAAAGAACTGTTATTCCTATTCCCAAATCTTTGCCTGAGAGCCCTTAATTGAAAATTTATAATTTGGCAGGGGTGGGGGGTTTGCATTCTCTATTCTAAGGGAAACCCCAGTTTCCCTGGCAGACACCTGTCTTGTCAAACCAAGACAGATTTTGGCGCCCAAGTGTGGGGCACAAGGGCATTGAGACAGAGGAATAACAGTTCTTATGTACTAGATAGAAGTCTACTGCTCAAAATCATGTGGTCCAGCTTTCCCTGGTTTGGCTGGCACGTGGTTGTGGCTGTATTTCTGCCATTTGCTGGCCCTTATCTAAACATGGGCCCTATAACCAAGGCTACTGTGGCTGGCATCCAGTTTATTTTGTGGGTTAATAAGGTGAGGAATTCGTGGATTTTTAACTTCCTTTGGAAAGCAGGCACATGGATTCAGGGCTATCATAGACGAACTCTGTGTTTCTGGGGTTACTTTAATAATGGTACATATTGTGAGGAAATGGCACCTGGGGAAATTTTCTCCCAATCCTTCACTCAGTTTTTTGGGTCTACTCCACCAGCTTTTCAAGGGTTAAATTTCCCTCTGAATGCTAATGACGTCATACAGTGGTTGGTGCTGCTTATAGGCCTATTCTATTTGGTATTCAGAGATAAAGGGAGACTGGCCTGGGTAAGCACTCTGATAACTACCCCAAAGAATAAAGATGCTGCCCAAGAGCCCACCCCTGTCCCACAGCCAGCCTCAGGCATAAACCACCCGGTTTGGGTGAAGGCTCTGATAAAAGAAATGCATGAGATGAACCAGATGCTGAAAGAGTACATTTCCCCAGCTGGTGAGAAACCTTCGCCCTGCCCTGACAAAAGAGAATCTGATACAGAACCCGCAGACATTACAACTGTCCAGGTTCCAGCTGACACACAGGGGCAGTCACAGCCAGCAGCAGTTGCCCCTGTGGAAACAAGGAAATCTAAAGTGAAAACAGCAAACCCAGAGAGTAAAGATAAGAAGGGAGGGCCCTCACAAGACACAAGGGAATCACATGTTCAGATCATCACTGAGACCCTGTCGTATGAAAGTCTCCGTAATCTGCAAAAAGATATTGTACGGCGGGGACGTGAGGCTTACACTGCCTGGCTACTTCGGGTTTGGGATCTTATGGGCACAGGTGTCCAACTAGATGGTGGGGAGGCCAGGAATTTGGGACCCTTGACCCAGGACTCAGGTATAAATCAGGTATTTGTAAGGGAGCCTGGACCTCTTTCCCTCTGGCAGCGGCTTTTAACGAGTGTGAGAGAAAGATTTGTCCACAGAGAAAGAATGCAGGAGCACCACCATAGAATGCGCTGGAAAACTCTGGAGGAAGGAATCCAACAGCTGAGGGAAGTGGCAGTACTAGAGGTACTTTTTGGGAGGAGTGGACAGCATGATAATGATCCTGACAAGGTTAGATGTACAGTGCAGATGTTATGGAACCTGGCAAATCTGGGGCCATCTCAGTATACTACATTCATTGCAACCATTAATGCTGAGGACAACCGAGTGACAGTGGGGGCTGTTGCCAATAAGCTTAGGAATTATGAGAGCATGATCAATGGCCCGCTGCAGGCTCATATCTCTGCCGTGGTGAAAGAGCTCAAAGAGGAAATGAGGGAGGTGAGGGAGGAGATGAGGAAGAGCAGTTCCAATGTGGCACCAGTGCGAGTCACAGGCCCCAGAGTCAGAGCCCAACGACCCCCAGCCAGAGAGAGAGGGTACACCCCGAGAGCTGACCTGTGGTTTTACCTGCGTGACCATGGGGAAGACATGGGAGTGTGGGATGGGAAACCCACCTATGTCCTGGCAGCACGGGTGCGTGAGCTCAAGGAGAGGAACACTCACCAAAGGGGTGCCACTAAAATGAAAGTATCCTCAACCTCCTATGCCCAGGCTGTCAGTAGTCAGGATGCTGGAACCTCTAGTATGTATGCTCAGGGAGGGAATAACCAGTGCTAGAGGGGCCCTGCCTCTAGCCAGGTAGAGGAGAGGGACAATCGGATCTATTGGACTGTGTGGATCCGATGGCCTGGCACATCTGACCCACAGAAATACACGGCTTTGGTTGACACTGGCTCCCAATGTACCCTGATGCCGTCGGGGTATGTGGGAGCAGAGTCCATCTCTATTTCTGGAGTGACAGGGGGGTCCCAGCAACTGACTGTATTGGAGGCCGAAGTGAGTTTGACTGGGAATGGGTGGCAGAAACACCCCATTGTGACTGGTCCAGAGGCCCCGTGCATCCTTGGCATAGACTATCTCAAAAATGGACATTTCAAAGACCCAAAAGGATATCGTTGGGCTTTTGGAGTAGCTGCTGTAGAGACGGAAGCAATCAGACAACTAAATACCCTGCCTGGTCTCTCCGACGACCCCTCTGCTGTGGGACTGCTGAGAGTTGAAGAACAACAGGTGCCAATCGCCACAGCAACAGTGCACCGTCGGCAATACCGTACTGACAGAGACTCTGTGACTCCGATCCATGAGATGATTCGTAAACTGGAGAGCCAAGGGGTGGTCAGCAAAACCCACTCACCCTTCAACAGTCCCATTTGGCCTGTGCGTAAGTCTGAAGGGGAATGGAGATTGACTGTGGACTATCGTGCATTGAATGAAGTGACTCCACCACTGAGCGCTGCCGTGCCGGACATGCTGGAGCTCCAGTACGAGCTGGAGTCCAAGGCAGCAAAGTGGTATGCGACCATCGATATTGCCAATGCCTTCTTCTCCATTCCTTTGGCAGCAGAGTGCAGGCCCCAGTTTGCTTTCACCTGGAGGGGCGTTCAGTACACCTGGAACCGACTGCCCCAGGGGTGGAAGCACAGCCCCACCATCTGCCATGGACTGATCCAGGCTGCACTGGAGAAGGGTGAGGCTCCGGAACATCTACAGTACATCGATGACATCATTGTGTGGGGAAACACGGCAGTGGAAGTTTTCGAGAAAGGAGAAAAGATCATCCAGATTCTCCTGGAAGCTGGCTTTGCCATTAAGAAGAGTAAAGTCAAGGGACCTGCCCGAGAGATCCAGTTCCTGGGAGTGAAGTGGCAAGATGGACGGCGTCAGATCCCCACAGAGGTTATTAATAAGATCACCGCGATGTCTCCACCGACCAGCAAGAAGGAAACACAAGCTTTCCTAGGTGGCATAGGTTTCTGGAGGATGCACATCCCTGAGTACAGTCAGATTGTGAGCCCTCTGTACCTGGTTACCCGCAAAAAGAACGATTTCCACTGGGGCCCAGAGCAGCAACACGCCTTTGCCCAGATCAAGCAGGAAATCGCTCATGCGGTGGCCCTTGGCCCAGTCAGGACAGGACCAGAGGTAAAGAATGTGCTTTACTCCGCAGCCGGGAGCCATGGTCTGTCCTGGAGCCTTTGGCAGAAGGTGCCTGGTGAGACTCGAGGCCGACCACTGGGATTCTGGAGCCGAAGCTACAGAGGGTCTGAAGCCAATTACACTCCCACGGAGAAGGAGATCTTGGCTGCCTATGAAGGAGTTCAAGCCGCCTCAGAGGTGATTGGCACTGAAGCACAACTCCTCCTGGCACCCCGACTACCAGTGCTGGGGTGGATGTTTAAAGGAAAGGTTCCCTCCACCCATCACGCCACCGATGCCACCTGGAGCAAATGGATTGCCCTCATCACTCAGCGCGCCCGTATTGGAAACCCGAATCGCCCTGGGATTCTGGAAGTGATCACCAACTGGCCAGAAGCTGAGAACTTCAGTCTCACCGAGGAAGAAGAACAAGAGCAGGTAACCCGGGCTGAAGAAGCTCCACCATATAACCAACTGCCAGCAGAAGAAGCACGCTACGCTCTTTTCACTGACGGTTCCTGTCGCATCGTAGGGATGAACCGAAAGTGGAAAGCAGCTGTGTGGAGCCCCACAAGACAGGTTGCACAAGCCACTGAAGGAGAAGGTGGGTCAAGCCAGCTTGCCGAACTCAAAGCTGTTCAATTGGCCCTGGACATCGCTGAAAGAGAGAAGTGGCCAAAGCTCTACCTCTACACCGATTCGTGGATGGTAGCTAATGCTCTGTGGGGCTGGCTGGAAAGGTGGAAAAAGGTCAGCTGGCAGCGTAGGGGAAAACCAATCTGGGCTGCTGATGAGTGGAAGGACATCGCCACCAGAGTAGGGAAACTACCTGTGAAAGTCCGTCATGTAGATGCCCATGTCCCCAAGAGTCGGGCTAATGAGGAGCACCGGAACAACGAACAGGTAGATCAGGCCGCGAAGATAGAAGTGTCTAAGATAGACTTGGATTGGCAACATAAGGGAGAGTTGTTCCTAGCTCGGTGGGCCCATGATGCCTCAGGTCATCAGGGCAGAGATGCCACCTATAAGTGGGCACGAGACCGAGGGGTGGATCTAACCATGGACAGTATCTCTCAGGTTATCCATGACTGTGAGACGTGTGCTGCCATCAAGCAGGCCAAGCGGGTGAAGCCCCTCTGGTACGGTGGACGGTGGTCCAAATATAAGTATGGGGAGGCCTGGCAGATTGACTACATCACCCTGCCCCAAACCCGCCAAGGCAAGCGCTATGTGCTGACCATGGTGGAAGCCACCACTGGGTGGCTGGAGACCTATCCTGTGCCTCATGCCACTGCCCGGAACACCATCCTGGGCCTTGAAAGACAAGTCCTGTGGAGACACGGCACCCCTGAGAGAATCGAGTCAGACAACGGGACCCATTTCAAGAACAGCCTTATAAACACCTGGGCTAAAGAACACGGCATTGAATGGATCTATCACATCCCTTATCATGCACCAGCTGCCGGGAAAGTGGAACGGTGCAATGGACTACTTAAGACCACCCTGAAGGCACTTGGCAGAGGGACCTTTAAGAACTGGGAAGTGAACTTAGCAAAAGCCACCTGGATGGTCAACACCCGAGGCTCCATCAATCGAGCTGGTCCTGCCCAGTCTACCCCTTTGCACACAGTAGATGGAGATAAAGTCCCTGTGGTGCACATGAGAGGTATTTTAGGAAAGGCTGTCTGGATTAACCCCACCTCAGGCAAAGGCGAACCCATCCGTGGGATTGTTTTTGCTCAAGGACCTGGTTACACTTGGTGGGTAATGCAGAAAGATGGAAAAACCAGTTGTGTACCCCAAGAAAACCTAATCCTAAGTAAGAACTGAGTGTAGGGGTTCATTTTGCATAGTAGTTCATTGCTTTAGGTATGATGCAGATGATAATAGAATAAGGGGTGGATAATGTCCTGGGTTATGGAATCAAAAATGTGTATTCTATTTTCATCTGCTGAAAGCAGTTGGGGAATTGTTCTTTATTTCTTGTAACTTTGGAAGGAGGGGGACGGGGGGGAGGGGCGGGTGCCTTTTGGGTAATGGGCCATCAACAGACTATACCCCCGGACTATACCCGCTCCCCCCAGAGCCCCAGAAGCCCCATTTGCATGCATGGTCCTATTGTGGGATGCCCCACCCAGTGGGGGGAGTCTACAATTGCTGCCGGGAAAACTGAGCCGGCCGGGGACAGACTTCACTTGCTTCACCCCGATTCCTGGGAGGAAGACGGCACCCCATCTCATCTTCGCCAGACCCCATCTCATCATCGCCGGACCCCATCTCACCATCACCTCACCCCTGGACCCCTCCTCATCACTCCTAGACCCTTCCTCATCACTCCTAGACCCTTTTTGGCTACAGGATCGTCCCTGCTCCAACAGAGCCACGTCTGTCATCCCAGGACTCACTTCTGGACTGCTTCCAACACCCTGACTAACAGGGTGCCAGGTGGCAGCTCTGATTCTGTCAGGGCTTTCCCAAATTGTTGTTGTTTGTTTGCTGGTTTGGTGGGGTAGTTTTGTTTCCTACCACATTTGTATTATTGATATTCCTAGTAAAGAACTGTTATTCCTATTCCCAAATCTTTGCCTGAGAGCCCTTAATTGAAAATTTATAATTTGGCAGGGGTGGGGGGTTTGCATTCTCTATTCTAAGGGAAACTCCAGTTTCCCTGGCAGACACCTGTCTTGTCAAACCAAGACACCTGTTTGTGCATAGCTGTGTGCTACCTGTTGTGAAGAATTACAGTGTAGGACATGGAAATATCACAGAAGATGCCCAACCAGTCCCTCAGCAGTGGAGATCCCCCTGGCCAGCTTTGTCTGGGTTTCAGGCTGAGCCTGATGTTCTGTGATGTCCCTTTGGCCACTCCAGCTCAGCCACCCTGGCTGTGCTCCCTCACAGATTCTTGGGAATCTGCTTCTGGCAGAGCATGGGAAGCTGGAAAGTCCTTGACTTAGAGTAAGCACTGCTCAGCAGCAAATAAAATATCAGTGTTATCAACATTATTCTCATCCTATTCTAAAACAAAGCACTGTGCCAGCTACTGAGAAAAAAGAGTGAATTCTACTCTGCTGAAATCAGGACAGTACTGCAAAAAAATGATAAACAGATTAAAAAAAAATTCCTCAGTAATTCAATAATTCTTTATTTAATAATTTAAAATATTTTCCACAATTTGTGATATGTAATTTTTAAAGCTCATGTAAACATTCAAAGTCTTGAAACACTTATTCAAGGATTATTGGGAAATATCATAAACCACTACCTCGTCAATACTGTAGGTTGATTTGTAATCATAGGAATGTTCCACAGCCATGTCATGAAATGTAGACTGTTTCTAAAATTTATTTTTAATTTTTTTTAAAGAAAAAAAATACTAAAAGCAGAAAAATAATGAACATTTAATTATTAAGAAAAAATATTCACATATTTTAACTGGAAATAGTTTCTAAAGTGTAATTTATACTACACTTTCTACTAAATTAAATAACTATAATAATTGTGGATATAGAAAAGGATTTTTTAATAATTTTGCATATTTCAGCTTAATTTATCCCCAATCAATCAGTCTCAATAGTGTAGTTATAGTCACACATCCAGATCTCTTTCTTATGGAAATTGATTTCAGGGCATCTTAGGTCTTTAGAAACTCCCAGTACTGATTTGCTTTATGTTTAGATGTTTCTGTCATCTGTGATAACAGAAGCCACTTAAATGCCCCTTTTCAGAAGATCTTTTTCTTGAATGGAGCAAACTTCTGAAATTTGTGTTAAAAAAGCAGTGTGTGTATATTTCATAATTGATCAGTAAGAAGATTTTTCCCTCAATCATTTTTACTCTTTTGGTAAATCCAGAAAATGCCGTGTACAAGCTCGGGGCCAGTTTTTCTAAGTGCTCTGTAAGTGTAAACCATAAAGTCAGTGCCCTTTGGGTAATTGTGTCTGTGAGACTGATGTCAGGACCAAGGCATGCAAATGACAACTTAATCACCCCAGCACGACCAGCTGGGCTCAGAGCTCCTTCTGCATCCTCATCCTGTGCCTCCAGATATGTCAGATCCACTTTCAACCTCACTGTAAGAAGCTTTGCCTGGCAGGTGACCCTTCTACATCCCAGCTTTCCCCTCTGGCAGTGTCACAGGCACCCAAAACTGTGTCATTCAGGCTGCAGAGGAGAGCAGCCCTTCGGTCATGGTGGGGTGGGTTTATCACAGGGTGACTGGAATGATCCCAGTCTGGAGCCAGAGCCTGAGGAACTCTGTCCTTGCTGTCTAAGCCCAAAACTCTAACAGTAGCCCATGTCCTTCAGTGGTTGCAGGCAAGACTTCTTTACTCATGCAGAGCTGGGTGTGTTTGGTGAGAAGCACAATGCTTTTTTTTCTTCTTTTTAATCCAGTTGACATAGTTTTTATTTTAAATATACTGGGACAAGACTTTTTCAAGTTATCCACTTCCCTGTGCTTTTCCAAGTCCTTGACACTTCAATTATTATCTTTGGTCTGCATCTGTGTGCCAGCATGGTCTGCTCCCTGTGGGAGAAGGAAAACCAGGTGGAGAGAAGCACACCACATGGCCCAGAAATTTACAATGTATTGTAAAATTACCCATAGCTTTCAAGCATGTTGGTATTTTTAAATGATGTCCATTAGAAAAAAAAAAAATCAAATGGCAGTAAAAGTTCAAGGTTAGATTTAATAACTGACTTTTCCTTCATAGATTTCCTACTGTAAAACTAGAAAGGGGTAAAGATATATCAGTGTTTCATTAATAGTCCTATTCTAAGATCATGACTAAGCAGATTATCATGTGCAGTACAGTGTCCATAAGGCTGGATCATGATTGCACAGATTAATTTGCAAAACAAGCTGTGAATGTTGATAAATATTTTACATTAAAGAAATGTATTCTAAACCAAAAAAAGAAAAAATCAAATTTCAAATGAAGCTCTGCATTGTGTATAGCTTCTTACTATTAAATTAATTATCCTTTTTTTTTACTGGTGCAAAAGAATGGCAGTGGGTTGGCATTGGACTGTCTTTAAGGTCCCTTCCTATCCAGGCTGATTTTAATCTGAACTGTTTGGAGTAAACCACAGCAAGAATGAATTGAAAGTATTCACACCTCAACCAGGCAAATGAAAGGTGCCCTCATTAATCCATCCTTCACCTGCAACATAATCTTGAATTTTTTCTTCATTTAATGAACAGTAAAATTACCTTGCTTTGTTAGCAAAAAAACCCAAACCAAATGAGGGCCAGTTGTAGAATTTGCTTGGTTTCTCTCTCTTTCTTATGAGCTGCTCTCCTCTCTCCCCCATCCCCAGCTCCCTCTGCCCAGGCCTTAAATATTGAAAGACCATAGTGAGCTCTTCCTGGAGCCTCATCTTCTCCAGGATATCTTCACAGGAGAGGTGCTCCAGCACTCTGACTGCATCTGTGGCCCTCCTCTAGCAGCTTCTGTCTTTCTTGTGCTGAGGACCCCAGAGCTGATGCAGCTCTGCAGGTGGGGTCTGAGCAGAGCAGAGCAGAGCAGAGCAGGGGCAGAGTCCCCTCCTTCTCCTGCTGCCTGCAGTGCCTTGGATGCAGCCCAGGACACATTTGGCTCTCTGGGCTGTGAGTGGACAATGCCAGCTCATCTGTAGCCTTTCATTTACCAATATTCCAAAGTCCTCCTTCACAGGGCTGCTTTTGAGCCATTCATTCCACATTCTCTGTTGATCCCAGGGATTTGCCTTATCCAGGTGCAGTGAACAGTCTGTGTAGACTTATTTTATGACAGCTTTAAGCTCTTCTGCCTAATCCTTTTCCTTATTTCTCTGTGTATTGAAAGAGGATGTATTGAACCAGGCTTTGAACATAACCAAGCTTCTTATACCTTCTGAACTTTATTCCTTTCAGTTTTATTATTGAACAAGATGCTATTTCTTTTTGTTATGGAAGAATGAGACACAATGTTCATGTCTTCCACAACACAGGTTTGTTTTCTTTTCCCATCACTTACCTGCAAGTGCTTTGTTCAGTGAAGTAAGAAAAAAATTGGTATTGAGAGAAGTTCAATAACGTGTTAAATCAGTCTAATGAGTTTCTCAGTTGTTCAGATCTGAAAAAAGGACTTATTCAATGTACAATTCTCACCAGTGAAAAATGTAATGTATTGTGTTGTATTATTATTTTTTTAAACAGCTCTTGAGCTATTTGTTACTTTCACAGTGTTTCTTTTGCTGTAGTCTCTGTTTTTGCAAGCATGACTTGGCATTCTCATTTGAAGATAAAGCATTGAGAGAAATGATGTTTTATATAAATTTTGTATTTTTTTAATGTGAGATACTTATTTTTAAAGTACAGTATAAATAGTATGTTGTATGCATATACTCAGAGATCATTTTCCTTTCTGAAAAAATGGTCTTTAGGCATTAAAAAAATCTCCAGGGTAACATATTCTAAGAATTTTGCAAGTCCATTTATTTAAGGTTGTGATTTTTTCTTAGCTCAGCAAGATTAACTATTTATTTTAAGAGAAATCCAACATCAAACACTGTATGTAGTAATTGTTTTTTCTGTATGTTGGTTCATCAAATTTTACTGCTGGGGGGAATGACTTTTATGTGTCATTATTTTAAATCTGAGTCTTGAGCTAAAACTTGCAGGTTTTTTGAGATACATTATTGTTTTCAGTGTCTTTGAGCTCTGTGCTTGTTGTAAATTAAGCAAAACTTTCCTTCCATAAATATAACTGCACAATCTTAACACCTGTCAACAATGGTAGGAATTACTTGTGAAGAACAATAGAAAATTGCATGAAGTCACATTAAGAAAATATAATGGTGAAGGAGCACAGTTTGCTTGGGGGGATGGGAGTTCAAAAGAGATTTCATTCAAAGCTGTTTTTTTCTGAGTATATCTGTTCTTTTCAAATACACTTGAAAAGCAATATTGTGAACAGAGTTCAGGTGATTAGGATAAGATTCATCCCTTTCTCCTTTCTTAGACAAAGCCTTGATTCCATTAGGTTTCTTTTGAATTATTAACTGCAATGTTAGTTAATATAGCTCATTCCTGTAGCCACCTCAAGTGGATAAGGTGATTTTTAACATTATTAGTTGGAAAATGGTTCCAAAACATCTATTTTGGTGGGGTTTTTTTTGTGTTGAAACATTTGCTTTTCTGGTATTTATTCATAAAAGGGGAACTAAACTATCTATTGGTAGTAGAAATGTTCAGCTTTAGAATATTACTTTAATCTTTTTTTTCCTTTTAGTTCTGAAAATAACACATTAAATTTAAAAGATGGTACACTGCCTGAAGATTCAAACAAAGAGACTTCCTGTAAGTACCTATGTAATACCTTGTGTCTTACTACAGTAGCAATTAGATTATCTATAGAAGCAAGATTTTGACATCCAAGTATGTTCAATAAATATTATTATGGATATGTTCACTAACTATTTTTAATAGTTTTCAAAAAATGTTGGCCTTAAATTGTGCATCAGAGTCAAAAACAGCCAGGATAAGAGAAGGTTCCAGGGTGATCTTATTGTGGCTTTTCAGTACCTGGAGGAGTTACAAGAGACCTGGAGAGGGACTTTTTACAAGGGTATGTAGGGATAGAACAAGAGGTGATGTCTTTATGCTGAAGGAAGACAGGTTTAGATTAGATACTAGGAAGAAATTCTTACTGTGAGGGTGGTGAGGCACTGGCATAGGTTGTTCAGAGAAGTTGTGGGTGCCCCATCCCTGTTCTATCTGTTTGGCATAGTTCTATCCAGAGTTTGGCACTTAGAAGTGATCTCATTTGTTTCTGTTGTTTTCACTTTCACATATGTTCTTAACTCTGCTGTTCTGCCTAGAGAGGCAACCAGCAACAGTTGAGGGTCTGGGTCTGCAGTGTCAAAATGTGCTTAGCAGATGAAAAACATACAGAGAGAAACTGCCAGATTCAACCCTAAGATTCTCAGCATAATGCTTTTGTGAAAGCAGTGCAAGAAAGTCTGTGTTGCCAATATTTAGGTTTTGCCTGTTCTAGAGGATTTTAGACATAGTTGCTGCTCCGAGAGTGAGATTCTTTGTTTAAATAGCAGTAAGTTATACTTCTGATGTGAGTAGACCTTTTCTTAGAGGCTGTACCTCCTTAAGGAATTTTTAATGGTGAGAACTGTCTGTTTTCCCCAGTTTTGTTTCAGTGCACAGAATTAGCAAAATGTATTTAAATATTACAGCATGCAATATTGCAGTACATCTACACAACTGTAAGTGTAAATACTGATTACTGATTACAGGTGTGCCTTAAATACTGATTGCTGCAGGAGGCTGTACACAGTACCCTTTTTTATAAACTCATGCAACTACTTTATTTTACAACCTGTGCTGTTGTATCTAAACATCCACTTAAATTATTTCTACAGCTGATCAATCTGGCCTCCTGCATGAGTTCTTCAGTCCAATGGAAAACTTGTTCTTGAAAGGGAAAGGCTCTGCAACCTTAGATATTCACTTCCTTCCCTTTCATCTGGAAAAGCGTTACTGCACTGTCATTCTGGTTAATGAAAAGGTAAGAATAAAGTGTGTGTTCTGTGTTTATCAGGTCAGGTAAGAGTCAGGACTTTTGCCAATCCTGGATGAATGAGAGCAGTGCTGTGAAAAGGGACTTGGGGGTCCTGATCAAGGGCAACTGTTCACTGTCATTTACACGTAATTAGAATTATATGAAATACTGCAGGCAACTTTTCACTTTAAAACCACTAAGTAATAAAAAGTAAGAGTGCAAGGAATGTTATTTTGGTGGCTTTTAAAGGCATCTGAGCTTCAGAAAAGAAAAGAAATTTGAATAATTTGTCTTGACGTGGGTGCAAGAATAATGCATAGGCGGGGAATGGATAAAGACTTTACTGTTCTGTACTTCTTCATGTATTCATCACTGTATTTAGGGTGTGCTGTCAAAGTAGAATAATAATTTTCCTTGCTGTCTCTTTTTAAATTTTTCTCTCAATCAGAGTTCCATTCAGAAAAGACTGTACATGAATACTGACTCCACAACCTTTCAGTCTCTCTTCACTCATGTAGCCTGGGTTTTGCCATATATACTTAAATGAAATTCAATCAAATTACCAAGATCTGTTTTTGATCAAATTTCAGAACGTAAAACCTTGCAATCCAACTTTTTGATGTTCCTGTAATCCTTTATCTCAGTGGTTAGGACCTTATTTCTGTGCCTTTAGTCCATCTTTTCACCTCTTTAACCTGTCTGCTGTGTTTTGTCTCTGGCTGTCAACGTTTTTCGAAACCCTATTGTTTCTATAATCTTCTTTGATGTGTGGCTGATCTCAAGGCTTGCATTCTGCTTCCTACCCTTCATAACACTGCCTCTGTTTCAGCTCTGTGCAATTACATGCCTCTGCCTTTCTCTCTGCCACGTTTTGATGACTTGGAACAATGTATCTAAAACTATATAACTTTTTCTCCTATAACATTCTCAGCTTCCATATTTTCCCCTTCTATAGAACATGGAACTTCTGCTTGTGTCTGGTGTTTGCAGGGATTTTTTTATTGCTTAAACATGACTTTGGCTATGCCAACTGGCCAGCTGATTTTTTTTATCTTATTCATAAGGAAAATAAAACTAATACAATGGTGCCCAAGCCTGTCTTTCTGACTGTCCAGTATTTGAAAATACTGACTGTTTTTTTAAAGAAAATAAACCATATGACTGGATGTTTTAAAGAGTGTACAGTTCTCTTGATTTTCTTGAAAATTAGCAGAGATAGAAGGGGATTTTCAGTACATTGAAATAGTGAGCTCACATCTTGTTGACAGCAGGGAATCACCCACAAAGAGGATGTATTAATGTCCCTGTGTCAGAGGTTACTAATCTTTGTGGATGGTTCAGTGGAATATCAATCCAGTGCTCAGCATCATTCAAAAAGAGAGAAATTATTAGGGAAGAAATACACATCAACAGCAGTATGTTCATAAAGGAATTTTAGATCCATCAGTGTTATTCAATGAAATATCTAGATGCAGTCTCTAGACAAGGAAGAACGTGGCCTACTGCTGTCTGGGAGTAAATCTGAGAGGAATCTCCATTTACCTGTTACGATTTTACACCCTGTAAATCTCTGCTATTGACAATTTACCTGTTTATTGTATCTTTATTAGAAGCAGAAGTTCACACCCTGGCTGACAAGAGTAGGCTCATGCTACACAAGGAATAGAGCCTGAGACCTAAATAATACAGTGAAGAGAAAGGAAATTTAGACATTTTAAGGAGAGAGTGTTAATCTAAGAGATTGGTCAGAGCTGTAGGATGGCCATAGTTCAGGCAGAAAGGGAAAATACATTTCTGACAGGCCCAGTGTTGCCTCCAGTGGTGATGTAGAAATAAATTTAGACACCTAGCTACTAGTCACTGTTTTTAACAAAGATTTAGTTGACCTTTTAACAACAGGAAGCATTAATGCCTCAGAGAATCTGCTGTTAAGTCCTGTATGGTAACTTTTTCTGGAGCACCTGGTCGTTCCAGCTTAGCTGAGTGGGTGTGATGCATTTAAAGGCTCCTCAAAGTGCAAAACTTCTGATATGCAGAACCTCAGGTTAGAAAAATTAGCTCCATCTACTTAATTGCATAATTTATGAGGAATTGCATTAAATCTCCTAGGGAAAGATGAAACTGCAAGATAGCTAACATAATTTTAGGGCTGTATAGTAATGGCACAGGAAGAATTTGGGTTTCTTAAATAGTTTGTTTATGGCTGCAATATTTCACCCATACCATTATCTAACTGACAAAGAAGTGCAGCCACCATGCTGTAGGATGAACAAATGACTTCACACAATGAGGAGTCTTGTATCATTCAAATATGAACTTGTGATATATATAAAATCTAATAAATCATTAAATTTAGCATTTCTGTGATTTTTTCCTACCTTCCTTTCCTACCCTTTTTGACAAATAGACCAAAATAGTAACCAGAGTAGGTCTGCTCCTTTATTACAACCAATGAAGAAGGTATTGATATTTAAATCACAGGACGTGAATCTGGTTGGGAATCCTATCCATCACTGCAGCAGCTGTATATCTGTAGTAATGGCAACAGGATACACTGATTCAAGGCTCCTGGCCTCAAGAATGTTCCTTAGTTTTGAAATAATCTTCATGTTAGCTTTTCTAAGGTTTGAAATGACAGCACAAGCCATTTAGCACATTTCTCAAGGATTTTTTTCAGTATTTGTTTTCTTTAAGAAAAATTGAAACAGACATTTTTCAGATTTTTAGCATAGATCTTTTTAGCATAGAAGATATTACATATTGTTAAGCATAACTGCATTGCTTTTTTAAAATATATCTTTGTTTCTGGGAGGTAATTTAAATATGAACAACGTGGAATTTTTAATGATAAAAATATATTAAAAGTTTAAGGGTGTCAGTCCAGACTTTTACAGTCAAGTCTCTAGTAAATTGTTTATTGAAAGAACACTTTGCTATCTGTTGCTCTTACTTACTGGCTTGCATGAGCAGCTGCAAATTCCTAGTAGCTCTACATTCTTTTGAAGCATCAGATAGCAATGGGATTGGATAGATAGTTCAACAGCTCTTTTACTAATTATTTTCATTAACAGTAAACCTTACACAATGTTGATGCTGTTCTGTTTGCAACTGATGGAAAATGGACATTTAAAGCATTAAAACTATGGGCATACAAGCTAAACTCTCAAAGTTCAGTGAAATACCCATTCTGTTCCAAAGCATCAGGGAAAAAGCTCAGTGGAAAGAAAACAGGATTTGCATTCTGTGGAGATCAAAACCTCAGAATTCTTCAAAGTAAAGAGGAAATTGGGGAAGTTTGTTCCTTCCTAAAAGCACATTGATGTCAGCAAGGACAGGAAAAGTAGCTGATAGCAGAATGGCATCCCAGCCACCAGCACCTTCATAAACTTAGTTGTGTGTGCTGTGAGCTCGTTAAGGGCCCTTATGGAGCCAAACCACTGTATCAAACAGGAATAACTCCTGTTTAAATTGGTTCCCAGGAGTGGCTGCTTGTGTGTGAGAACCCAATTTTGCTGGAGGTTTCTTTAATCCTTCTCAAGGAAGATTTGTGTGAGCTGTTGAATCAAGGAAGGGGAGAAAATACCACCAAAGTTGAATAGTTTTCCTTCTGCTGGGTCAGAAATATAATTGCAGTGTTTTCAACCTTAACATAAATATCTGATGAAACTACAAATGAAGGCAAAGGAAAAAACAGGGTTTTCTTATGTTATTGAGCAATATTAAAAGGGAAACATTGTGTTGGTTGGCAGATGCACTAAATTGTATAAATAAATTATTTCCTTCGTATCTGGAATGAAGAATAAAAGACCGAATACATATTTAGAATATGGTTTATGGAAATAAAGAGAGAATGAATGTGCAAATTACATCAGTTATTGCAGAGACATTTAATTCTTTGTCTTGTAAAGAGTAGAAGCTAAAAGTTTCTGAAAAATAAATTGTGGTAAACACAAAGAAGTTATCATAGCAATAAATGCAACTATATATGTTAAATCTGCCTAGTTCAGATAGGTGTATGCTACCTAGCTTAGATATCTTCTTAGTTTTGGCTGTTATGATTGTGGACTTTAATTTGGAATACTTTCAGTGAGTTTTCTTCAAAAATACTTCTCTGTCTTTCATTTGTACTTTATTTTTTTCATTCCATCTATAATTCAAAGTGTTATTTCTCTGCTAGTTAAGTTATCCTTTCCTCTATGAAAAATGACTGTCTTTCTTTGTTGTAGGTCATGTTTATATTTACTTTCAACCTTCTGTAGATTTTCCATTTTTTAAATAAAATAATTAAGATTTATTAACTTTATTTTTTTTGAAGGGGAATTTGTACATGATGCTAACTTGCCTTGACTTCCACTTTATTTTTGCTTTCTAAATCGAAACTATTTTAAGCAGTTTTTTAAAAAATTCCTAATGGTGAAGAGCAATGAAGGTTGCTCATGAATATGTTTAATTATATGTAACTGTAGTAGACAGTTAAAATTCAATCTTTTTTCTGTATTTATGGGTCAGGGTGCCCTTATTCAGTTAAATTATATGAGAAGTTTGAAGGAATTCTGCTTTTTGAAATTTCTTGACTTTTCAGATTTAATATTATCAATTAAAGTTACTTTATTATCACAGCATGGCTTGAAATAATAATTTTCTTATATTTAGGCATAGTTTAAAAAAACCAGTTCTCCTGAATATGTAAATTATTGCACAGGTCAGATCTTAGATTTTACTAAGATATCTTTGGTTTAGTTATTAGTTGTAATATTTTGCCTCCTGTTCTGCATGAGTTGCTTTCTGAAGTGTGTGCATGTGTGTCCTTGTGTTTCAGATTGGGGACTTTGTATACCTGATTGAGGGAACGGGTGATTTACCTTTGCCTTCAGTGTTGCCTGCCTTGCATAGTCCCAATGTTCTGCATGCTACCAATACCTCAGAAGGTACAGTGAACAGAAGGGAGAAGAGTAAAATAGAGAAAATAATCTTTTTTTGTAAATATTCTTTTATTTCTATGGATTTTTATTAAAATTCATTAAATTCCTGTGGTAAAAAAGTTCTTCATAGTGAAGTGTAAAACATACATTATAATGAATATATGCACTATTTCTTGTAATGTTTTCCAATCCATTCTCTTCAGAGTATCACCTGGTTCGTCTTGTATTGTTTTCAACATAGTCTGCATAAATACTTCTTCATAATTTTTCATTTTCTTCTTCTGAATATAGGTTGCTAGCCACATGAACCAGGACAAGTCATCTTTGTCTAGATTTTTCCTAGCTTTAAAACACGAGTTTTGTGTGCAGTGATGTGATTTGACAGATATTCCAATGCTTTTGTCTTCAAACAGCCAGGGATGAACTCCTGTCAGTCCTATTTCAAAAACAGTGTAGCTGCTACTTGAAATAATTTCTGGTAGTTTCAATAGAGGGGATGTGACATCATCTAGAGGGGTAAAAGCGTGGCTGTGTTGTGCAGGTATCAAAAAGGCTTTGGTAAACTTTTAATACTGTCATAATAGTAGTAACACTAAAGTCTGAGATTTTTTCATTATCTTATTTATAAACTGTTTCTTAGCCCTATTAGCTAAATCTTGGGTTGCATTTCAGTCTGCTAATTCTTACTTCCCTATTACGTTGAAAAATAAAGTATTATAGGTGATAAATGGCAGGTACTAGATTAATATCATGGAACTGAACATTGAAAGAATTTTGTATTCTTATTTTCTTTGGAGATTAGAAATTTTAAATATTCTCTGCAGTTCCACCAGCTGATAAATGTGATGTGTGGGTTTTTTTCACCCTTTAATTTATTTGGGTTTTTTATAACAGATGCAAGCACAGTGCAGCGAGTTTTATATTTGAAATGTAGATGTGGTCAGACTCTGAAGGAAAACCTGAAGATTCCATTGATCAATGAGTCAAGAGAGAGGGCCCTGGCTCTGGCTGCGCAGCAGCAGATGTCAGCTTTTGAGTATGAAAGGAGACTGATGACTGGGACTCTGCAGAGCAGCAGCGTTCGAGTTGCAACTGCGTTGTTGGGGCTGTCCAGAGTGCAGGTGAGAAACACGATTATCTGGTGCTGCAGTTAAATTTAGTTGTCCTTGATTTGTAGGACTAAATTGTTTCTATGTTTCAGGAAATTGTGTGAAGTTATGTTTTTTTCACTCATCTGTAATCTGACAGTTGCTAATCCCAATTCCCCCTCAGACACTGCAATATTTTACCTGTTCATTCTAAAGTTACTTTGTCACCCCGTGCTATTATGATGTCCTTCCTTTAAGAAAACTTGACTGCAGTTAAGAAGAGTGCTAACATTTTACTTTACTTCTGAAAAAATACTTATTTATTAAAAAATCTTTCAGTGTAATAGGTATCTGTATTAGTAACCTTCATTATGCATATTTTTGTAAGAAATGGATTTTTTATTTTCCCAAACCAATAGACCTTGAGAATAAATGAAGGAGCAGGACAGAGTTTTCCTTGTCTCGCAGTCAATGCAAAATAGTTTTGAAAAACCACAAGTTTTTCTAATTAGATATAGCTCCTCTCTTTTGCATCATTCCAACCTATACATATTTTCCCAAGATTTCAACATCTAGAAACAAAAAATCCTCCCTAAAGATAGTCCATTAAACAATCAGTTATCACTTGTGAATACATCTGTAATATTAATATTGCCAAATAAACTAGGCTTTTCCTTGTGAAGAATTCAAGTATAGCCTTCTGAGGATGATAGCCACACTCTGGGTTTTGATTTCCCTTGTGTCCTGATGGTACCTGGACTCAGACCAGTTGGTGGGCAGCAATGTTATTCCAGCTTTCCAGTTAGACAGTTCCCTAAGTATGGTTCCCAGTGCTGAGAGGTAAAGAATTTTCCCTCGTGATTTGATGTTGTTAAATTTATGCCTTTTGTTTGAAAAGTAATATAAAACAAATAAAATGAGGGAAACTTATATCATATCTTTCTTCTGTTGTGTGTTTGGAGTGGGACAACATTTGTAATCGTGTCATCTAGACTCGAGTAGTCTCCTTTGGGATTATGGCTAATCCACTGCTGTGGTAACATTTTATTGAGTTTTCAATTCCTTTAATATCACAGTCACTTAGCAAATACTTGATGAAAAGTCTGACTGCTCTGAGGTTGTGGATGGGATCAAGACAGAACATAATAGGAACGCCCCTTGCACCACTAGACATGTTAAGATGCAATATGAGTTCTAAAACCACATGTATTGTGCAAGAGTGGAGGATAATTAGCTAAAATGCCTTAAAAACACATAATGGTGGATACTAGCACTGAATAAATTATCATGTGGGAAATGAAACTAATGTGCAGAAAGAAGTATTTTGTTCCATGCATACAAAGCCTTATACTTGCTTATAAAAAATACAGGGGAGAAGTTCTGCTGCTGGAATAGAAAAGAGTTTGCACATTAAAAATATCTCAATATTATGCAGACTAAATTATGAAACATATTCCTAAAATCTTTTTGTAATAAATTCTTGCCAACTATCTGTTTAAAGGTGACAATATAGAAATTCTGGTAGCATTGACTGGAGAAACCTTTTTTGAGGGGGATTGGCGTTCTGCAGTGAAAAATGGAGCTGAAGTGTGGTTTTAGGCTGTCTAGATTCTCCCCTTTCCCCACAAAAAAAAGGCAAAAAAAAAAAAAAGCCCATCTACAGCGCCCATGGTTCAATGAATTATTTAGGCTCATTAAATCCTTTGGGGCACACGTTGTAGGTTAGAGATAAATCCAGAATCTTTGTAAATCTGTTGTTCTCTTTTGGATTTCTATTCCACCTTTCTACTTGCTTCCTGCAGGTAGAATCATGTTAGACAGTAGATGGACAGAAGGGAAAATACCCTTACATTAGCACTACTTGGTCCATTTTTTACCTGTCAAATTGAAGAATAAATAACAAAATAATTGCATGATTTCCAGTCTCTCTAAACTTTAAATTTTAGTCATGATTACTTAAGTTACATAGAAAACAGTAATAAAAGTGGGCTGTGGTTTTGGAGTCAAATTGGGTATGCATAATCAGTAACTAGAGGTGTGATTTTTTACTTGACCCATCTATACACATCTAAAAGTCCTAGGTACTTTTTAACTACATTTTTACTGTTTCTTTTTGTTCCCATAAGAACAAAGATCTATTTTGATTGTTTAAATGATTAGAATTAGGAGCAAATAATTTTTCTGTGTTTTTCCCATTAAATTGTGTTACTTTCTTACCTCCTGAGTGTTTCTTTAATTCCTCCTAAAACATTTTTGGGTAGTAGTAAAGATAATACAGAATGGAACTCTCAGACATTGTTAAGGTTGGGTCTGACATTATAGTGAGTAATTAACAAAGGCTGTTTTGTGAATAGTTAGTAATGATGAATAGGAGAAAGCAGAAAGGGAGACGTTTAGGTGAACATGGATAACAAGGGCAGGAAGATGGTGTCAGAAAAAAGATAAGAGACTGGAAAAAGAACATGTTTAGGCTGAAGTTGCTAATTGTAGTAAATAAAGGAAAGTGAAGAAAAAAAAAACAACAAAAAGAGAATTCAGTTACTTGGGACTTTGAGGGAAAGGATGCTGCAGTCAGTGAAATGAGATTCAAAATAACACGCCTTGTTTTAGATCCAATTGCTAGATACAGGACTTTTTCTTCATAGTCATACAGATGCCAATAATCTTGTATAACTAGACGTTATGGTAGGAAAAGTCCTGTTGTACAAGAATCTCAGAGTTAAAGCTTTAACTTTCCACCGTGTCCAGGTGTGGCCTCATTGTTAAATTGTAAAAAGAATTTACTTAGGCCCTGTTTTGCTTCCTTTTGAACATGTCTCATCTGAGTGTGGAGACCACATTTGCCATATTCCAGATGTTAGGACATTGTGCATTTCCTTCCTATCCTGCTGTCCATGGAGGGTTTCTATCTCAGTACACCATAGTGGTGTTGATGAGTTTTAGTTTTGATTGAGGAAAAGTGAATGGAGACCTTGTGCACTTGGGGCTGTGGCTTCTGCTGTTCGGCTGGCATGGCAAAGTCTCATCCTACACCTGTCCAGCTTGGATCTTGGGAGTTTGTGCTCTTCATAGGCACCCAGGGATCAAGAAGGATTTTTTTGTGCTCTTCCATATGGTTATGGAAATTTGTAACTTCAGTGTAAAGAATTCGCTTTAAAAAAAAAAAAAAATGGTGTGTTTTTTTGAGGCAGAATCATGGTGTCCTTGAGCAGAGAAGGTACTGGAAATAAAAAATTGCATTAGCTACGTTTGAGTGGGAATGAACTTTTCAAAAAAGGACCTGTGGTCAGATTTCAATTTGCTGAATTTACAAGTGAGACCAATGTCTTTTATATTACATCACTTATCTTTTGATATGGGATTTGGGGAGGTGGCAAACACGATTGATCATAGGGGTTCTGAAAGACTGAGATAATAAATTTCTTTAATTGTGAAAAACAGTTTTAGAAGTTAATTTCTGGAAGGAAGAAATGGGGCTAAATTAGGATTTAAAGAACAGTAATATGTAAGTAAGGAGAGAGGTGCCTCAGAACCCTGTAACAGAGTCTGCCACCCTTCACACATAGAAAGTGCAGAAGGTACATCTAAGAAAATACCTTGGAAAATCAAAAAAGTCTTGAAAAATATTAAGTTTAATTCTTTATATACCCTCCATTCATTTTTCAAAAAATTATTCTAAGAAAGTAATTAATCCTGAGAACTGAACTCCAATACAATTCTTAGCTGTTAATAAGACTTCCACTCTTGGAATATCATGAACCATCAGGTTGATGAAGTCAAAGTGCTTGGAATCTGTCTTTTTGTAACAAAGAGGCCTTAGATCTGCACTGACCATGAGAGTTAAAAAATACTAAATTCTATTTAACTCTCACTGCCCACAAAAATGTTAAAATTGGAGCAGTTACAACATTCATCTGAATTGTGTTGGTGTTTTCTCTTGGAAATGTTAGCCTAGGAGGCAGCAAAGTTTTGTCTTGTGAATGGTTACAGAATTTTCTTTTTCTGCTAGGTCTCTCATTAAAAGTATTTTAGCTCTTTACTTGTTTACAAGATGCCAGGAAACATTTGAAGTGTTCATAGATTATGTAATACTAACCAACAGGGTTTTATTTCTTAACATATATTTAAAATAAGATAACGTGAATAAGGATCTTAAAGTCTTTCCGTGACTTTTTAAATAATAAGATATTTCTTCAAGATAATATAATTCAAATGTGTTCAGTCCTCCAGGAAAGGTCATCTTACGATTATTTTGTCGATTAAAATTTAACAAAACTGTGTAATCATGTTGGATTTTTATTTCAGTGTTGGAAAATAATCTAGTTATGAAAATTATTTGTAGGTATAAATTTATATTTGATTATGCAGAAGATCAAGTCAAATTTAAACTGTAAAGTGTATGTAAAAAATGGTAAATGTATGTGATTCTTTTGGTAAGGAGCCTCCCATTACAAGTTAGAATGATTTTTTTTTTCCACTGTGAAGTATTTTGGCATTTCATTCCTGTCAGAGAGAGGTGGAACTTGCAATTAATATAGCAACTGAATTATTTGTACCTATTGATTTTTTAATTCATTTTGTGTGCGTTTGAGAGAGAGTAATATCAGAGTCCAATCTTGTATGATAGAAATTAGTAGTGAGCTCAGATTTTCATCTCACATAACAATTTTTTCTGTTCCTTCTGTAAATTATATTTGCACAAGTTGTGCAAATACAGTAATACAAGAACTATCCTAACAACTTGGTTTGATGTGAATTTTTTCAGTCAAATATATCTGTCCAGTTACCCTTCACAGAACAAGAATTTTGAATAATTGTCTGTTTCTATATTTATTGTGCCAAACCCCCTATATTAACAGCTAAATCTTAACAGGTTCCCAAAGTCCATATGTACTTTTTGTTAAAACTATATAGACACTATGGAAGGATAGATTAATGGTCAAAACAAAGCAAGGTCAGAGTGTGGGCCTGCAGCAGGGAAATGTGAGATTTGTATTAAAACAGGGGGGAAAAAAAGCAAACCAAAAAAACCCTACCACCAACCCAAAGCAGAACCCAGGCTTAGTTGATTTAAACAGTAATTTGACCCTCTTACACCTAATGTTGATCTTTAAGAGCAATTGTTTTTCCTTTTAAATTGAGCTTTTGAATTCCCACAATGAATTTGCATTCCTTAGCCTACTGAAATATGTACTGTGATACCTGCAGTTCTGGCAGTATTTTAAAGCAAAAGACCTTGAGAATAAACCAGTTTTCTTAGCAAAACATGAATATTTCCATATTTATCTCTGCCCTAGATTTGCTTCAAGGTAATTCAAAACAGTCATTAATTCAAAGCCTTGTCTGTAAAAAAAAACATTACTAGGTTTAAAATTTGTGCAGCTTAAAATTACTCTTGAGCATTGCAATTATAGTGTGTTATTGGATTAAAAATTGCAATTTTGAGCAAGTAGTGTATTAAATCATTGCAGTATTTTTGCAATGTTATCCTACAGGAGTCAAATTAAGTTCATTAAGAGGTTCAGATGCCTATATTGAGCTTGCCTTAATATACTGTTCCAATCCTTTACTAATAATGTTTCATGCTGTTGATTAGCAAGGCTTTTTACCAAGAGGAGGAGCTAACTTGTCTCTAGAATTGATTCTAAATGCCCTAATTTCTAAAATACATTTTCAACATTAAAATATCAGTTAGCTAATAGTTATCCCTTGCCAAAAAGCAAAATAACTTTTATTTTTCATGCTTCTTATTACTCAGAATTTTTATGAAGTAGAAGAATAAACATCTTTCTACCACTGATGCAAAATATTTTTCTTTTTATGTTTTGTTTTTTCTTTTCTTGCCTTTCCTGCATATGCATAAAGCTTAGCAGAGTTTTTTTCTGGGTAGGATGTGGTTTTACTGTAAATTTCAAAATGCATTTTTCTTAAGCAAATGTTTCAGATGCATAATGTCTAAAAATACCTTACAAGTCAGATTTTAGTTGGAAGGATCACTCAAAATTGCTATGTAAGTTTCTTAATTACCAATTCAGTTTTAAAATTAAGCCTGCATTTCTTAACCTGAAAATTTTATATGATTGTTCAGCTGTATGCATTATTGCTTCACTTGCAGAGAAATGCACTTCTGAAACCTCGTAGGCACCCCTCAGAGCTGAAGTACGTGAATTACAGGGTAGAAGCGAGCATGAAACACGTCTTTGAAGTCCCGAAAAAGTTCTCCATTCCAGTGTTAGCTTCAGCCAGAGTTAATTTGGACACTTCATCAGACAAATGCCCTACATCTCAGAAAACAGGTAATAGTCTTAAAGGTGATGAATTTGACTGTATTCTTTTGCCAAGATAATCTTTATTTTTAAGGTTTTCCTGAGTAGATCCAGAAAATTATCTTTCTTTCCTTTCTACTGTTGATCAACTTTGCCTTTTTTTTCACTACCAAAGTTCTAAATATTGGCTCAAACCAGTGCTTTCCACTTTCCATTGGTTTATTGGTTTTCTCAAAGGCACACAAGCACAGGAGACTTGGTCTAAAAGACAAATTAATTTGGTCTGTTTATCTGAAAGATCCTGAATTTGTGTTCCCATTTCTCCCTTCCACTCTCATCCAGCACTGATCTGTGTGCTAATTGTGCCACTCATATCACACCTCTTTTCTTGTTTGCCCTCCTCAGTCAGCCAGAGGAGATTTCAGCAAATGGTGTCCCTCATCAGTGAGCAGTTGTGCATTACCTTTCAGAGTGAGCTTGCCATCTTTGGTCACTCTGTTGTCTCTAATTTTTCTAGTATCTTAAATTTTATACTGAAATCCTGTTGATTTTAAAAAAAATGCTTTGTTTAAACCTATAAAGCACTCTAGGTTGCATTTCTTAAAAAAACTCACAAACAACTTAAGCCATTGAGAGAGCTGGAGTCTGGAGAAAAAGAGTCTTAGGGGGCAACTTCATGCAAATTGATGTAGAAACTTGAATTATACACAGTCTATATCTAGTTTTGTTTCTTTAGTTCTTTTCTTAATCAATGGAGTCCTTCTGCATATTTCTGCAGTTCACTTTTTCAAGTGCCTCTGGAATCAGTTGTGTTTTCATGATGTTTGTTTTGATGCTCAATGTATATCTCGTGGTTTTTGTTTCTATTCTGGAATTTAAAAAAAAGAATCTCTTTATTTTTCTTTTTCTGAGAAGTCTTTGTTACAGATACTTTAATTGAAATGGAATTTAACTGCTATAAAACATTTTAGGGTGTGTTTTAAGGAAGATGGCAGCAATAGTTATGGCAGTATTAGAAGCAAGATTGGTGAGGGACTACAGGACAAGCAGTCAGTAGAAGTTGTAGAATAGATGTAACACTGGAGGCAGGAACAGGTCATGTGTGCAGGATATTTAAATCCTAGTTGAAACTCTTCCATTGTCGGTTAATAACAACGTGTTTGTGTCATGGTTAGTGTAGAGGCAAACTAAAAAAAAGTCAATGGCTTTGTTGAGTGTTTTAGGAGATTCTTTGGATTGCACTGGAGAAGAGCAGAATAACAGCTGGGGAAAGAGAACCAACTCTGCACACACAGATCTGATGTCCTGACAGGATCTCCATCATGGTCTCATAACAAAGGTTCTTAACTGACCAGTTGGACAGATCACTGTTGCTTAGCAACTGCTCAAATTATTTTAGAGGTTGAAATGTGAATGAATATATCTGAAAAATGTAGAATATTATTTGCATTGTATTCACTACAAAAATATAATGAATAAACTACATTATGGTAAGGAAGTAGTTACTTTACTCTTAGTTCATGCTGCTTCTTTATTCAAAAGGATATTAAACAAATACTTGAAAGAGTTGAGTAATCAATGTAAAGTCAGAAATTAGATCATACCACAGTGCACCCAATCTTTTTGATATATATTTTTTTCTTTCTAGGATGGTTTATATTTACATGAGAAAGCAGAAATGTCAAGATGATGCAGAAATATAAATGGGGCTTTTGTAGTGAATTCAGAGAGGTGATGAGGTAAAGAACATCCAGAAAGGGAAGCTGAGGTAACCAGCTGATAGCATGGAAACAAATACGTGTTCAGTAGGAAGACAGTGCCAACTGAGTGTATTTATTGCAGTAATGAGGAAACAGGAGGCTCTTAGAAAACCTTGTAACAGAAGTCCCCAGCTGCTGGTCCTGGGCAAACCATTGGTCTCATCTGAAAATTTTGACATTACTGTCTGAGAAAGCAGCAGTATTTTAGCCATAGTGGTAGCTTTCCTCAGGGTGGCAGGAGGTGGTTCTCTGAAGAAATGACAATGCTTAGATCTATGAAGAAAAACAAAGGTGGAAGCAAGCTGACTAAAATCAATTTTTGGATCAGAATTTCTTAGATTGCAGTAGCAGGAAATGTGCAACCAGTATTTTAAGAACTCTGCCAACAAGGAATTAGAAGGTAAAAATCAATGCCACTCAAAACATTTTCTTGTAAAATAGATCTTGTTAAATGACCTTATTACATTTCTGGCACTATTTACAGATCAAATAGATAAAAAGAGTACAGTATGTTTACCTCACTTCAAGTGTGATATATTGATCAAAACCAATACTTGCTTAGATCTAAAATAATACATTTCCAAGATTGAAAACCTGTAGCAAATGTTGTTAGTTCATTATTGGAGAGTCATCAGAAAGGGAGTCCTTAGGAACCAGTAGTTATTGCACAATGTTAACTACATTTCACTAATTTGGAAGATTATACAAAGACTTTGTTGCATTAGGAATGACACAGATTTTGTGAAATAAGTGAGTTGGAACTCTTACATAGTTATAAGCTAAGAATTTTAGTGCAAGCAAATATGTAATTCTATATTTGGAACAGAGTCTGCGTGTTAAACCATTTGATATGTAAGAAGATGATGTCACATACCATGATGGTTGTTCACCTTTGTCTCAAATGGGATTTAAGAGTTTTAGTTTCCCTCTATCATCAGAAATAGCCTGGGAAATAATTCAATCCCCATATATAGCTCAAGGGAAAGGTAATTGACAGTATAACTTCAATGCTTCACAAACCAAAGAATGGTAGATTGAACATTCGGAAAGTCTTGTTAGGCATAAGTGAAAAATGCTGTAACATTGAAATATGTTGCCTTTTTCTTAGAGGGGTGTTACGAAAGAATGAAAAGGATAAAATGTCAGGTGGGATTAAAACAATGGCTCCAAAACTACCTCCATGCTTCACCAAACTAACAAGTTCCTTCTAAAGGTGAAAACACAATAAACTTAAAATAGAGATCTTTTATGGCTCAGAGTTGTAACTTGAGTTGTAATTTTACTTGCCAGTGTCACTGACTTTATAATGCATATATATGTTTATAATTTCTATATTTATTTAAGATTTCCTGCCATGTAGTCTTACTTTACATAACTGTATCTATGTAAATGAGCATGCTCTTCCTGCAGGTAAGGACCACATTTGGTAAGTCAGACCTGTTTTGTTATTTCTGCTGAATAGCTTTTATAAGAGTTTTTTTCTGCTGGTCCTGTCCAGCAGCACAACACCCACTGTGGTTAGGGAAGAGGGAAATAGCAGTGGATTTTCGAGCAGAATTGTGAAAACCAGTGCAAAAGTCAGTGCTATTTGTCTTTCCAGCAATTAATCAGCTGAAAATCATCTTCAACTAAGTTTTAACTAAGCAGAACAATTTCTTAGGCAGCTGGATTTCTTTGAACAACATGGGTTTTATGCTAAATAATGTTACATATTGAAGATGAAATAACATGGGTAGAAAGGGGAGGAAGGGCTTTGTTTTGCAGTGATGTCTCCCAAAATGTTTGAGAAATCTGCAAAGCAGCACAGTACCTATCTCACAGTGTGAACTAAAGCTGTCAGCCTTACTTCCCACTCTGTGTTTTTCTGATATCAGCCCCATTGTTCTTTCATCAAAGGATTTGTTGTAAAATTTTGAAAGACAAGGATCCTTGAATGCATAACTGAAAAAATACAGTGCAGGTATTGAAAAGTGCTTTTACTGTATTATGAAGGAGAACATAATACTGGAACAGCACATCCAGTTCTTGTTCCACACTTTAGACAGAAGGTTGCAAATGAGGAAGGGTTCAGCCAAGTTCTATAGTAATTTTCAAGGTCTTGAAAGACTGAGTACCTTGATTGCTCTGTGATCTCTGAGGGAAAGAAGTTCCTTTCAGGTTACCTGTAATTATGTAAAAAGGGAAAATATGACTGACTGTGAAGACTGTTAAGTTCTCTATGCAGAAAGTACAGCACTTCCTACATAAGACAAAGATTTATAATGAAACAATTTATGATTCCTGTAAAATTATGTAAATGAGAGGTTTATCAAAGATGAACGAACTCAAGAGAAACAAAAATCTTTCTACCATTCAGTCTTTTAAAAAGAAAGTGGAAGCTTTCCTAAGATACACAGTTTTGCTCCGATTGTCAGGTTAGGGCTTAATATAAGAATTATTTGGTGAAAGTCTAATGCTAAGAGAAACATCCAATATTATATGTTTTGGTATTAAATAAGGATTTATACCAAAATTAGGAAATTCTGGAATTTTCTGAAATAGACTATGCCTTTATACATTGTAAATGGCAGTGACAATTCCTTTGAGTAATGGAAACATAAAAGTTCCTGAGACAGAGCACCTCACAGAGCTGCCTGTGACAGTTCATCAATACTGCAGCATCCAAGTACTTTATAAGAAGGGCTTCCCGTTTATTTGGTTTTCTTTTTTTCAGACTGGTTTTTTTTTGTTTGCAATCTTCTGCCTTGAAATGACTTCAGATTATCTTGTGCTATTAGCAGGAAACGTGATAGCAGTACCCTTGGACTAGATGTTTTTTAAAGGAAAGAAAATATATGGGAGTAAATGGTTGATAGCAATTGCTGTTTTGAACATTGCAGCAACACAACATCAGTACCAGCATGTCAATACCTTATTTTATACCTTTTAATAATAACCAAATCCCAACATGAAATGATAAATACACAAATATATTCCATCAGTAATGATAGATTTGTGCAGTTCTATAAGGTAATGGTAGATTTTAATTTTCAAATGGATATGCACCTAAGCATGTGTGTTCTGATAAGCACTTTCTGTATTTTATTTGCAAGTGCATTACTGAATTTTTCTAAGGCAAGCATGCACGGTGAATCCTTTTTGTCATTCCATATAGTTTAGGGTTTTTCCTATGTTTATAAAAATAAACATGAAAAACCTAGGCATGAATATAAAACTAAAATCTTTTTTTTGATGGCTGGGTTGTACTATATCACATCAAAATTGTCCATAATTAAATAAAGCTCACAGTTCATTTTCAATGAAAACATATTGTTCCACCTTGCTGTCTAATTTACATTCAGTATCAAAAGCTAATATTAGAGTTCTGTTGCCTCTTCCTACAGGATTTGACAATGGTGGCTCCCTGCTGTTACACTTATGAAGAATATCCAAGAAGAGTTCTCTTGTTTTTCATTTTTTCCCCCTTTCTACCCAATGAATGGTGAAAAATCTTTCTCTACAGAGCTATCAGGAATTGTTAGATATTTTCTACTTTCTGAGTAATTGCTCCTACAGTTAATTTATTCAGATTGTTCTGACTTCCTTGTAGCTTCAGGTAAAGCAACTACTGACTTCCTTTTTTCTATTTTTTTTTAAAGAAAACCTTTCCTCAGAGAAATCTAGATTGCAAAAAGGAACCACACCACAGAAGTCTCTAGCTATCTCTTTTTATATCTTTTCACCATAAGCCATCATTACTAATTATGCATTAACTTACTATTTTGCAGTCAGTGATATAAAAGGCTTGATTTTGATCCCTCTCCATATAATATTTCCTTATGCATTCAGTGCAGTCTTTGTAATCATTCTGAGCTCTCTTCCTTGTTTGCAGGAAATTTTGTTCAGTCTTCCAGTCACAAAGAATCAGTTCTGATTTTTTTTTTGTAAATTTTGAGTGTCTGTTTTAGAGAGACCTTAGCTCTGATTTTGTTGTATTTTTAGATCAAGAGTCTTTGAATTATTACTCCATTTTATCAGTGTAATTCCTTATAATTTGTCTAATCCCTTTCAGCAGGGGCTATTCATCAAATGGCTTAAAAAACACCTTCATGTCATAGTTCTTAAAGCTATATAAAATCTACTTGGCAGCATTACCCACTGGTGTAGTGACTACTTGTTCTTAAAGTGCCTGTGAGTATTTTTCATAAATATTAGGGGCAATGATTATTAAACAACCAGCCCCTACAAGTAATTTATTGTAGTGCCACACAGCTCCTCACTGGCTTCTGAATGATACACAAACATGGCTGCTGAGTATTCATAACAAGACATTGAAAAAAAAAGTGTCTCCCATTTTCATTTTTAGATCAATTAAGGAAAACCTGCTTTCATTCTTTTTTTCCCCAGTAAATCTTCCTTTTCTGATTAAGTGTATTCAACTTTTTGTTTAAATGTATAATGGTATACTGTGTTTAAATGGAAAAAGGAACAAATAACCAGTTAGTAAGTTTTTTAGAAACTCTTCTAAAAATCTGTATGATTAAGATAAAGTGAAAGGAAATCATAAATAAACACACACAGTGGTAGCAAAAAATTTCAAAACTTTTCAGCACTCAATAGGGGATATATAAGAGTTGTTGCTTTTTCTAGACTACTGAGTTGAGTGATGTTCTAATTCAGATGAGCCATTTGAAGACCTAATATATAAGCAGAAGTCAGAAAAGTCTGGATTCCTAATTATGGTTGCTTATTTAACTTTCCAGGAGTCCATTTCTGCAAATTCAGTCTTGAGGTTAACTGAACCAGTTGTTTGTGACACGTGTAGTGTCAGAGACTGAGATAAGTTTAGTGAGAAATTCAGCTTTGAAATTCTGAATATATAGAATCACCATTGCTGAACAAAAGCTAATATAATGTGCAATTATTTGATGAACTGATGAAGGCCCATACTTTCCTACCTTCACAAATTATGACAATAGATTGTGGTGTGGAAGAGCAGCATTTCTATTTTTACTCATTTCATCCTCCCGCAGTTTGTAATAAGGCTAAACAGTGATTACTAAGGGCCATTATTACTACCTCACAGAATATGTTTTTTCTTACATTTTAATGTCAAAACAATTGTCATTACTTTTCTTTGAAAGGTACTGTTTGTAGGCTAATGCACTTAGAGGACTTTGAATTCAGGCAGATCTAAAATGATGAGTTATAAGATTTTTAAGAACCAAAAGACATGAACTTTGTTAGTTCTGGTGATCAGGTTGTGTTTTGCAATAAATAAAAGGCACAAAATGCCAGGCAATTGCCAGAGGACATGACCAGTGCCTATGTGCTGTAATTTAGTTTTCCAACAATGTGTGATAAAATTGAACACTAAATGTTTACCTTTTGCAAATACCCCTGTTTTGACAACTGTCTCACAACAAAACCCAGTATGATCAAGTGACTGTTTCCTGTAGGCATTTGTCAGACATAAATCTAGAAAATAAAACTGTCAGGTTATTTCATATAGAATGCTTCCCTGTGAAACAATAAAAATCGTGTGTAGGGATGGAAACTATGGCAAACCCCAGTATTGCTGTGCCTGACTTCACTGTTGGAGAATGCTTGCAGCCTCATTCTTTTTGATGGATGCAGACTCTGCTTCCTGCTACATGGGAATTAAATAAATGATACCCATGGCCTACTGTTAACACTCTTGTCTCAGAAATTATTAGGTGAGTCAGTTGTGGCCCCATGGATTATGTTCATTAAATCTTTGAATATATCCTTAAATTAATCTTTGTTGAATGTCTTATGAGACTGAGAGAACAAAACATGCTAAACTGAGACATTTTTAAGCCCAGTTTACTTTTAAAATTAAAAGTAAAAGGTATTTAAAAACATTTTTCAGGGAAAAAAGTCAATCTTCACCTATAATTTGAAGACAAATGATTTCTGTAGTTATTTTGATTTGGAGGAACCATGCATTGCTGCAGAAGATCCTTATTGCATTCAATTTACTTGCTTTCCTTTTGTTTCATTGTAATTGAGCATAATATTTAAGTTATTCAGCTGACTTATTCTAAAATGTATTTTCTAAATGCATAAGAAAAATTTTTTTACTAAAGTAATGCTGTACTAAATACTGTAATTATGGAATTTACTTTTCATGGTTTTTCTTTTTAAAATTTTTCTATAGGAATCATTTCTGTTTGAAATGATGCATTTCAAATATGAGTCAAATACAGGGAAAAATAATCCTAGTTATTAGTAATTAAAATTTCCATTTAGTGCAAGAAAGTACAACTCATGCAGAAATATATTGGATCTTTCAATACACTGTATTATCTTTCTTCAAGTAAAAATTTAAACATTTACTTAAACTTGAAATTGAAGTATTTAAAATGTCTACTTTAAATTTAAAGAAATTACTTCGTTTCAACATCTTAAAATAATTCTTGTGGACAGGGACTGTACTAATGAATTGAAAAATGGAAAAGAGTTTCATTCCTTGCATAACTGACAAACTCAGGTTACTTCTGTGGAAGATAGCCCATGGGGATAATTATTCAATGTTAAAATAGGACATATTGGTAATAATTAAAAAAATTACCAGCCCATTAATCTTGTCTTTAAAAGAGAACAAACTGATTATTTCAGAGAGGGTTGAACCTGAGGTGCAATTTATAATCTTTCTGATTGTCTGGTAATGTTGAAAGATGAATAATGTCACTGTGTATGATTTGTCTCTTGAACTTGAGCTTTTATTGTAGAAAAAACATAGTGATTGTCATAGTGAGGACATAAGGCCACAAGAAAACTTTAGCTGGGTGTTCATTTTCAGAGAGGTGAGACCTGAATACATGAGGAGCACCACTGGGTGGAAGAGAATGAGCAGCATTGCAAATGAAAACTGATTACACTTTAAAAATTCAGTTGTTGCCATTGAAGGTATCAGAATAGTATGAATCCAGTTGTCATGCATACCATCAGAAAATAAGTCAAATGAAAGAGAAAAGGGAAAATTCCACAAGACTTTGTCTGGTGTGCCCCCTCAGAGAGAATTGCATTGTTTGGAGTTTCATCTGTAAGGTTCTGTTGTGTCATTACGTTGTCTCTGACTTTCCTGATCATCTTTTTCCAGCTTCAGGCATTGGTTTCTAACCTCGGAAAACAGTGAAGAGAAGCAGTCTTTGTTACAACTGTTAACAATTTGTTAAAACTACAATTTTTACAGCTGCAGTCTTCATGTGGGTTTTCAGATTTCTTAGAGACTCTTGGGACTGGGGAACTCTCTATGGCTATCACTGGAGTTCCCCATGTACCTTCTTTTCTCCTTTGGAATGTGTCCTTTGAGGACTACTGAGGGGCTTAAAATCCTGTGGAAGAATCTGATCTTTTCTGTAAGCAAGAAGAGAGGAGGAAATCTTTGCAGCAGACTTGTTAGACCTGGCTCTGTGCAAAGATGGAGAGCATTTGTATTGTGTCTTCCTTGCTCCAGAGATTACAGAGAACACTCCACTGTTGTTTCTTGGAAATTTTTGCATGTTCTGCTGGGGAGACTTTCCTACAGTCTCTTTCCTACAGTCCTGCAGACTCTTCAGATTCTGCTTGTGAATTCAAAGTTCCTGAAAAGCTTTACAACACCACTTTTTTGTTTTGTTTTTTTTTGTTTTTTTAGGTGGAAGTGATGCAGTGGAGTTTCCTATAAAAATGTCTCCTAAATATCCTGGTTGCTACCACTGTCAGATTGTTCTGAAGTCCTCCTGTGATATTCGTGTGTATGAGATTGAATGTGTGGTTAATGCAGACCAGGCTGATGCACAGCTCGAATTTCTAACTCCAGCTTACCAGGCAGTGACTCAGGAAATTCCAATTGTAAGTTCACTCTACTACTGCTAGCTAAACTAAAATTAGGATTTTCAAAAAATAGATTTTGGATCAATTTACAGTCCCGAAATGCAGAAATGCATGTAAATACTGACTTAAGTATTATTTCTTGAAGTGCATGTCATAGATAATATAAAACCTGTTGGGAAAAATAAGTTACTTTAAGTTAAATATTAGTTTGATGGGCTTAATTTTGATGTTTTTCTTCTGAAAATTGTTAGTCTTAACAATTGTTTAATAATGTTAAATTTTTATTTAATAATGTTATCACAATGAAAGTGAAAAAAGTAGTTATTTAATATAGGGAATAAATACACTATTTCTGAAGAAAAAAAAGGAGGGATGCTGAGGAGTAAAATAGAAGAAGTAGATTACGTACAGTTGAAAAATGTGGTAAGCATAGCCAGTATATTGTGTATAGTTTTAGCATATCTACTTTGTGTATGAAACCCTTGGCACATGAAAAGACCAGAGAGAGAAGATGGGTGCAATATTATCTCTCTCAGAAAATTATTGGTCAAATTTTCAAGAACTTAAATAAAACAAATAAACAAATTAAAAAACAAACAAACAAACAAACAAACAAAAAACCAAACCAAACCAAACCAAAACAAAACAAAAAAAACCAAAAAAACCCACAAAAACCAAAACCAAACCAAACCAACCAACCAACCAAACAAAAAACCAAACAAAAAAAAAAAAAAACCCAAAACACCAAATTTTTGGTGTTTGGGAGGGAACTTAAGCTGTGAGAGAAGGAATAAAGATTCGTTAAGAGAGAGAAACAGTAAAATATTTCCTGAGATCTGAACTAAAGTTTGATGTATGTACTTTTGATTGTAGAGCCACTAAGGAACACTAGTGAGCTAATTTATAGAGAAATTATTCTGAGATTTTGTAGACAAAAGAGTGGGGGCAGATTCAAACAAGAAGATTGAATATCTGGGGAAAGACCATACTGAATGCTCTGTCAAATATTGAGACTAGACAAGGAGCTAGTACATCAGAAAGGAAAAAGGAAAATAAAAGGAAACCTTTTTACAGTGGTATTTCTTCTTGCATAGAAGTTTTAAGATATTAATAATTTATGTATTAAACATTGGTTTTTTTGAATGTTGCATTAGCCTAAAAACAACTGGTACATAACACAGAAAGGTGAGGGGATTTTCTGTCTTGTTTAAACAGACACTTTCTAAACAGATTTGCTTTATTGTTCTGATGGATTTATTTTTCACTTCAGAGTGTTCATTTTTTAGGAGTTAGATACTTTACATTTCTATATACACTCATTCCAGTTGGAGCTTCTCCATCTACCAGAATTTTTCCCATATTTTTATATTTTTATTAGCACTATTGTATTTGTCATTTAAATTTTCTTGAATATTCTGTGGAAAAAGATCTTCTCATTGTGGAACTGAAGATGCAGTTATTCAGTTTGCTAAAATTAATTTCTTGAACCAAATATTTAGTGCTCAGAGCACTTTTTAGAGACACAAGCAAACTAACAGTCATAATGTGTGTTAGGTAGAAAACTTTAGAAATGGAGCAAATTAAATGGTCAGCTGGTTTGCTTAAAGCCATGGAGTGAGTTAGTAACAGAAACAGAATAAGAACCCAGCTGAAGCTGAGATCTGTGATTAGTTTCCTTTGGAGTTTCCATAATTTTCTCAAGCATGAATGTAGCTGTTCCATCTCTGCCTTTCAGACTCTGCAGGTGTAGGTCCAATACAATTATTAGGTACCTTGGGTTGAACCACCTACAGTCCTGTGTGGAGATTCTGACTCCCTTAACATTAATTTTATTTAAATTAATCCACTTGACAGGCTTTGGATGAGATTTTTCATTAAGCAGAGGTCCTGTAGGAATTAGATGATTAATTAATTAAAGCCATTAATGAACAAGTGTAAAGGACTAGAATTTAACATACATTTTCTTTTAATTTTCTGGTGTTTATGGTTGTCCTTAATATCTTTCTTTAGAAGACACTTTTAGGCAAATTCATGCTGTGTTAGAAGGATTTGTTACAAAAGAATTTCACAATGACCATGTTTGTCAACTACATTTCTCCAGATAACAAGTTTTTATGTTAGAGATTAAGAAGAAATATTTGTGTTACATATTGATGTAATCATCTGTGGATAAAGGAAACATCTGGTACCAATTGTACTAGAAATCACTGAAAATAAAACAACTTAAGCACCCAAATTTTCACAGTCCTCCTCTACAACCTAGACCAATCCTGGTGATGTATTTCCTCTATCCCTACTTTTAACATGTTAGATTAGCAGAGAGTGATGATATGCCAATTTTGCACCTGGTCAGCTAGTTTTCAAAAGGATAAAGCCTTTTCTGGTATTGTGGGGATAAAATAGCCTGATAATAAAAATAAACTTTCGTTGTCTTTTTTTCCCTTTCAATTTATCCTTGGCATGAGGACATCATACTTTTTTTCTTTTGTGTTTTCTACCAGAGATGATGTCATTGTTATAGCAGAATTGGAGACATAGTGATGGAAATTTTTTGTAAAACTGAGGTACTACACACCATGCAGGCATATGTGTTCAGCTACTGGGAAATTTAACAGCTAACACTGAAGCATTAATCATACACATTAATCAAACCTTATATAAATGGTACTGCAGGTGTGGGTAGCTCTGGGTTAGCTCTGATGACCACAGGTTCTTTGTTTCTGAGGTTCCATAGACAGAAACAGACTGGAGTATCATCTCTATTCCCTGAAATCCTTTATCTGTGATGTTTGTATACAATTTGTCATGGATGAAGACCTTTATAGGTCAAAAGATTACCTCCTCTTTTCATAGATCAGATGAGATTAATCTTCTTTATTTGACAAGACATGAATTAGCTCATGAGTGACAGTTTATTTTATCTTTCAGATGAGTGCTAATAATTTTTTTTTCAGACTGGATGTTTGGTCATCTGGTTCTTTGAAGTAGTAAGAGGCTGAATATAATTATTTTAGTTTTACTATTTTTAGGCAGCCTAAAAATGCCTAAGCATGTATTATGAAATATCTCACTTTTTACCATAATCATGCAGTCTTGTGATATATCTGGATGCAAGATAAACATGTTTCTTAAATAGGCTCAGGCTGGGCATTCTTTGAAGTAGTTTAGTCTCTTGAAAGACCAGATTCTGAGAACACAAGACTGTAAATTCTCCTTTGGAGACGGAGTTCTTAATTCATAAGACTAATCCTGTAGCATTTTCAGTGGCCAAATGAGCCAAATCAGCACTTCAAAGGAGTGCACCAAGATTTTCTACAGATGGAACAGGAACAGAATTTTGGCAAGCATTGAACAGCACCATAAAGATACTTGTAAATGTTTATAATATACTTAAAAATTCCATCTTGACCATTAGCTAGATCATGCTCATGTTCTTCTAATGAGTATTCCTGCTGACAGTATCGCTACTGAAAGTAGGGGCTCTGTACCTCTGGCTGCCAGGAATAACAGATTTATTATTAGCTTGTTTCATTTTTAAAATACACTGCTTTTATTCTTCCCAAAGGCACTCTGAGCCTGTACTTGGAGCAAATGAGTACTGTGCTCTGATGTGGTGATAGCTGCAAGTGAAAGCTGAAATGCACATTAAAAAATTTAAATGCATAATGTAATTTACATCCTTGATTTCCTTTCAGACTAACACATCCAGTGGGGACTGGAGGTTTGAAGCATATTTGGAAGGACAGTGTTTTCATGGCCCTCGTGTAATAAATGTGCCTGTAGGTGAAACAGTTCCATATCCTCTCACGTTCAAGCCGGTTGCTCAGTGTGTAATAATGGTAAGAGAGAAATTAGTTTCAACATTTGAAAAGGATGCTTTCACCAATAAAGTTATCACCAGTATCCAAATTATGAAAGTGCATAGACAGTTGCTAATATTAAAGCATCTTCTTGAGAGAAGGAAAGGATAAGATTTACTACTATCTGAAGTAAAAACACAAATAAACTAACTTTGTAAATCTTAAGATTAGGTATGATAGATTTCCCCACCACATATTCTCATGTCTTTATTTCATTTTCTATTATATTCTTCAATTCTATTTGTTTCTACAAAATCCTTCAATCCTACAGTTATTCTGTAAAAATTCTGAACTTTTATCACAAAAATATACATTGTTATTCTGAATTTAAATACTTACATTAAACATATTTCGTTACCTAAATAATTAGGTAGTATTTCTCATTGTATGCCTAGATCTCAAATTAATTTATGTGATGAGTACTTCATTTGCAAGTTAAGCCACCATTTCACAGCTGCTTTTGCCATCAGAGTGATCACTATTCCAATGCTAAAATGATGAGCAGAGCAAAAGCTGTAACACCTTTAGCAAGAAGCTGTATTTGAGCTTTTGTTTGTGTCCTAGCTGAGAGATCCTGGCTGCAAGTTGCTGTTAAAATACGTGAATTGCCAAAGATGAAAAAAAAATGTTCTTTCAAGCATAAGTAACCCTTCTACATGTGTTACCAACCAAATATAATGCAGTTTAGGCATCCAGTATTACAAAATTATTAAAAGCCAAAAGCCCTGAATCCTTTGATGACAAATGATTATGGAGAACATTTTAGCTGAATCACAAAATCATCCAGGTTGGAAGAGACCTCCAAGATTATCTAGTCCAGCTGTCAACCCAACACCACCATAGTTATCCCTAAACTATGTCCCAAGTGCCACATCCATATGCCCCCTGAGATGGTGATTCCACCACTTTCCTTGGGAACTTATTCCAATGTCTAACCACTCTTCCAGTAAACACCTCTTCTAATGAATAATCTGAACCTCCTCTGGCACAACTTAAGGCCATTTCCTTTCAACCTTTCACTTGAGACACAGAGAAGAGACCCATCCCCACCTCACTACAGCCTCCTTTCAGGTATTTGTAGAGAGCAATGCAGTTCCCTTGAGTCTCCCTTTCTCCAGGCTCAACACTGTGCTCATATGACAGGTGAAGGACACATGGAAACACTCAGTGGGCAAAGTTAAATATTATATGAGGGACAAGGAGGCATGAAATCATATGTTCTTGGAGATGTTTGTTTTTCAAGAAGAAAACAAGAAGTAGAGAACCTAGAAATATGAAAACTTTATATTGTTGAATTTCATAGTTTAGACAAATTAAAATAAAGGGGTTTGTTTCTCTGGTTTAGCTCTCTTTTTAGCAGGTTTATTTAAGAACTAGGAAAGTCAATAGGAACCCTTTCTTGTAAGCACTCTGACTCACCTAGATTTGAGATTAATAAACTAAAGGAGTTGCTTTGGCAGCCAAAGGGGACTTGTACAGTAATGAAACTTCTTTTTCTTTCTCCTTTCTTTGTCATAGGGAAAGCTCATTCTGAGAAATGTTGCAGCTGGAACTCAGAACATCTTTAATCTCAAGGGAATAGGGAAGAAACCTCTGCCTCAGGATTGCATTGTGATAGAGTGCCAAGTGGGAAAGGTCGCTCATAAAATGTTATGGGTGCACAATTATACCAAGAAAATATTAAAATACAAGGTAATTTTTTTTTTGCAATAATGTGACAAATATTTTTCTGTCTGAGGACTGATGCATTATGTTTTACCATAGCAACAATTACTGTAATTTCAGACACACTAATAAAATTCATGTATCCATGAGAAAATATGCTGTAGTTCATAGCATATGAAGATATTTATAGTTAGGAAATCTGTGAGATAATGTATGATTTTACTCTATGCTTGATGGCAAAAAAAGATTTCTTCATGTTTTAGTCTGATTTCTGAGGGGACAACACTTTTACAGTTGTTCTCTGTTCATTTGCTAATCTTTTATTTCCAATAATTTGAAACCTGTGGCAAACTCCATCATTTTTGAAATCAGAGAAGGGGCCTGAGAATTTCTGGGTTCCTAAAATCTTCATAAAATATTGAATATTACATGAAAAGGACAAAAAACATCCTACTAAGGGAAGGACTGTAGCATGAGCTCACTATACATGAATTTCTCATGGCCCAGTGGCCTGGCCCAATTACTGTCTATTGCCCAGCTGTTGATGCAGCAATGCTGGAGGAAGTTGGGAATGGTGTGTTTGTTAATAGAAGAGAAAATTCAGAGGTAGTCACTGGAGTTGTTGAAAGGCAGTGGGTTCACTGAGGAGGTTAATACAAATTCTTAAGAAATACAGTTTGATTGATTTCCTTGCTCAAGAATATATTTTTACTATTAAATATAATCATTATTTTTCATATTTTCCATTAACTATATTTTATAACTGTGTTATAAAACACATTTTCCTATTTAAAACCACCATTGTAGTACTGAAATAGCATAATTTTTCTACTATTTATCTTGTCTGTATGTTTAATTTGAAAGTGATAAAACTATTTCTGTAGCATTCTTCACCTTCTATACCTATGCATTGGATCCCATGTCCTGTGCCAGCAGAGGCAGTAGGTACATGAGGGCACCAAAGATGAAATTCTGCTTTCCTTCTCAGCTGCAGAGAAGTTCTTGAGCAGGAACATCATTGACCTTGCTCAAGAAAATCCATATTTGTGACTCTGTCATGGCATTTAAATCTAGAGTGCTAGCACCCAGATATTATGGCCATGCATTGTGTGCCAGGACAGCTCCATTTGTTGAAGCAATGCAGGGGAGTGCCACCTTAAAATTGTCAGCATATGTAAATACATATATTTAGTTTTTATTCTGTGTAAGGGTTGAAAACGGGAAAATGTACAGGCTAGAAGATAAAATCTGACTAGCTGACAAGTGTGGAGTTGCAGTCTGAGTGATTTTGTTCTCTACCTTGATGCCAGTAGATCCAAATGCTGCTTTATTCAAATTGAAAGGTAATGGTAATGAGTGATTTGACCATATGATATAAAGAGAGATCATGTACATACCAGCAGCATTGTTCTATTAAGTAATGATAATTCATGCCAATGTGAAATCCTCCCTTGGATGCTTTTTTGGTAGTCTCCAGTTTTCCAGGTTTCCATTTTTACAGGTCAGTGTGCATTTAGTAAACTTAGTATCACAGAAAGGTCCAGGTTCGTATTCCTATTTTTTGGCTCATTATCATCACTCCAAAAAAAGTAAAAAATTAATTTTTTGGGCATCACCAGCTTTGACATTTTTATTTTCAACAGTCTTAGTTTTTTCAGATGTGAATGCATTTGCATTTCTGATGTACTTTTATCTCTGGAAGAAGTGAATGTTTTCTGCTTTCCTATTTTGTGTGAACTCAATTTTTTTTTTTTTTTGTGCCAATGAGTGAAAGGTACAGGAATAACAAACTTCAAAATGAATACATTAAAATTATTCATTGTATGTATTTTTCAGAAATATTGCATTAAATGAATTTATGACAGTTGTAACTATTCCAGGGTGAGCTCTGTCTGACTGAACTTTGACCTCCTTGAGGGTGTTCTCTGGGCCCTGAAATCTGGTTTTGGTTGATTTTGTGCTGTGGAGGGGGGGGTTGTGCTTTTTTCATCTCTCTGAAATGATGCTTGACAGTCCAACTGTGAATGTGCTCTTTTTGCTGTGGGACTTTTGGGAGAGAAATACTAAGGTCAGCTATTTCATGCATGTATGCATATAATAAATTAATCAGGGTGAATAATGCATTTTCTTTATGCAAGGTTCTTACCCAGAAGCAGTTGCAGATCAGTTGTTGGAGCAAGGTGGGCTGGAATTGCTGGAAAAGGCATGGTTACAAAGCCTGCTGCAGCCTGGAAGCTGTCCCCTCCACAAAACAAACAAATATTAATCACTTCCAGCACTCTCCAGCAGATGTCATGTGGTGTCTTGTGCTACTGGGGTGAGCAAAGATCATTTGCTTGCTTTTATTTCCAAAACGGTCTGCCTGTAAATTAGGATTTAATCACTAAATCCAGAACACAAGTATCTGTAGCTATTAGGGGAATGCAGAAGAGCTCCTCTAAGAGGGAATTGTGACCCACAGCCTTGTTGGAAATGCCAAATAAACTTTATTTACTCAAATGTATATAGCACAAAGGCCAACAGGAAAAATAAATGATTCTAATTTTTTTGCTGTTATTAATTCCATGCTTCCTGATTACTGTAATATTTGAGTAGTCTGTGGTGAAACAGAGTACTGCTTTTGTCTTTGTTGGTGTTTCCCTTGGGGAAATTTGCTTTCAGCACAACAACTCCTCCTCCTGTTTAATCCAGCATCTTTGACAGCTTTCTGTATTGTGCTGTAGCTAAGTTGGTGATTAGGTAGAGAAAATGTTGTCAGGCTTGGCAGACAGAGCAAAGATAATTCAAAATGTAATAGTTTTGGATGTGTTTTTGATGGGATCTTTTGTAATTTTGTTGGCTAATGAATATCTTCATTATTGAATTGGTTGGTTGATGTGCCCCATACACCCTACATTGCTGGAGTACAGGCACCATATGAAGTAATTTATCATAGATTAACTGGGACACACATGATAGTAAAAAAAAACCCACACAAGAATTTCATTTACTGAAGTAATAAGGCTCAACCTGTATCAAGAATGGTATGAGATGTGCCAGTAGCTGACAAACATAATAATTTACAGGCACCATAAACAATTTACTGCACGATGAATACTTAGCAATAAGTAATTTAGCTGAACTAATACGTGGGTAATTTTGCCTTGGAGGTGTAAATTTGGCTTCACTATTCCATTTTAATAACTGAATATATTAAACTATAAACTTTAAAAACCCCCTCATTTTATTAAAAAATACAATTATGTTATACATATATATGCTACTCTGTTTCTCATATTTGCTGTATTTTTCTAATAAGCTAAGCCAAAATGAGGGTGCAGAAGTGACTATTTAAAATGAAATTTAAGCTCTGGAAGGAGGAAGAGGGAAATAATCTTTGCCTTTACTGCATAAAGACAGTCTTCTTCCAGCTGAATAATGTTTTTTCCTTTTCAATCATATACAAAGGGTTTATGTCTGGGGCAGTAATAATTTTTGTATTTGTTTTTGATTGTCTGTGCAACCATTAGTGTGGATCTAGAGCTGGGGAGGGAAGAAGTACTGTGGCAGTTCAGTGGAGATCATGTGCATGACTCCATCAGTCTACCTTTAAAACGTCTGAGCAAAACCCTTTCAGTGCTCACAAAGCTTGCCATGATTAAAAAGACAATTTCCATAAATTCCCTTGAAAAATGTGAATGGTTTTATGAATTCTTTTCTACTGATTGATGTGTAAACCTTAGGGAACTGCTGCCACTGTGCTCTTCATGGTTGCTTCTGGGGGATCTTACAACAAATAGTCTTCCTTGTGATTAACTTACTCCTGGATATGAAAAAAAAAAGCAAACAAAAAAAATCACAACAGAATTCATAAAGAATTTTTACATATATAACATCAGCCAGAGAGCATGTCCTTCTCTGATGATGAATTAATAGAAGGTAAGTGACTGCAGTGTAAATGGATTTTAGTGTCTGTAAAATTACATTCAATTCCTCCTATAAGAGAAGGAAGTGTAAAGCTTTTCTATGAAAATTCAATCTCTCAGTCTCATGACAAATTTCTTGTTTATTTATATAAATCTTTGTCTACTGGATATAAATAATTGTTTGATGTGTTGATGGCTCCTTCTAATGATACCTTTGATAGAAACTTAAGCTATAAATGTGCCTAATTCTTTCACGGCATGGTTTTGCAATAAAAATATAAAACTGTGCAACTGTTTTTCTCATTGCTGTTCAAAATAGATGTCATTAAAGTAAACTCTCCAGAGGAATCTCAAAATTCAGTTAAATTACCTTTCAGGCATTAGGTTATACAAACTGTTAGTATTTTATAAAATTGTAGAATAAATACATAATGAAAAAAATAGGAAATCTCCTGTTTTCTGATGTGTTTACCTCTATTCTCTGTATATCCATTTTGAGTTTTTACAATGTCACCAAGACAATGTCATGAAGGTTGGGTATTTGTAACAAATACCTCAAAGTAATAAAATTATCTACCATAAACCTGTAATGAGGGGCTTCCCTGTTCAGCCTATCTCTTGTTTGGTAATTAATCTTGAGGTTTTCTGAGAATTCTGTGCAAGTGCAGTAACCTGATTGCTCAAGGTCAAGTTTATATTTAACAACAAGTGGATCTGTGTATTCCATAATTCTTCAATTTTTATCTGTCCTTCAAATTTCAATTCCTTTGGCTTCCACTGTATCTATCAGAACTTCTGTAACAGAGGTTCTTTTCACTAAAGAAAAGGCAATCTTCATAGCAATAATGAATGGTTCAAAGGCCTAGAGAATTTAAGAATAACTGTAGTTGTTGCCAGGTATTTTTTGATGGCTAGTGAAATTTTTAGATCAGTTAAGGGCATAGGAAGGTCTTAGGTCAGATTTGTTTCTTGCAATGTGTTAGTGGTCTTGACAGGTGTCCTAGATTATGTAGCATCTTTCATTATGTAGAACTCCAGATTGCTGTGAACAGGCAGGAATTATTTGGGGAATATCCTCAGAGCAATGCAAAGATGTTTTACTTTAGTGTGGTAACATGCTGGTGGCAAAATAAGAGTGGTTGCAAGAATTAAATGTTTTCCTAGTGACTTAGGAATCTGGAAAGTTTGCACTGAAAGGTGGATGAGGGACAGTAATAGGGGCTTTTTTTGAAAACCTGCCATTCTTGAGAGTTTTGGAAAGAGTCTGGATGTCAGATTGATCAGTGACTCCCACAGATCCTGTTCTGGCCTAGGGTCAAAGAGCATTAATTTTTTGCTAAGTAGAGCAATATTGTTAAACAGACCTGAGAAATAATTTTCAAATGGAAACCTTGAACATATTACTGTTTAACTTTGTTATACTGACACAATGGAGTTTAAGTATATTTGATTATATTCTTACATCCATTCACCACCTTGAAGTTTTTGGACTTACGCTTATTTGGTTATTCAACTCTGGAAAAAGTTACTGTAATTTTGAAGTTTGGTTTTCCATTTCTGTTCATGTTAATTAGCCATATTACAGTTCTGCAGAATGAGTTTTCAAACCAGTGACTGATAAATTAGTTCTAAATTGCAGCATTTTATGCATATACTCATTTATACTTTATGGCTGTGCATAAATTATGACTTGATATATAAGACAATGGAGAATACTATAATTTAAAAAAAAAATCCTTGGTTATGGATTGATTTGAGCAAATGTTGGGCAGGGTCACAATGATAACTTTAATAATAATTTACATTTTGGCTGCATTACATTATTCTGCAGTTCTGGTTTCCTGAGTGATAGTGGTGATGTATCATATTTTAAGAAACTGCAATTATTTATGCCTGATAAATTTTGTGTGTTCCTCGGTGTGTGTCTGCAGCTCTGCCTGTTTCTCTCAGTATATATACTGTGCCTAAGTACATATCTCTGCAACCCCACCCTTGGTGTGGGTTCCCATTAATCTGCCTGTAATTGTTCATCATGCTCTCTTTGCACATCAGGACAGAAGCTGACAAACTGCCTCTCCCACTAACTGGAAGAAGAAATTCCATCTCTTGACTAATTTTAAATAGCTTGTAAATTAATATTATTTTTGTTGTTGTTGATAAAAGCACCCCAATTTATGCCCTGTTTTCTTCCTTCAAATGTATTTGCCCAACAATAGTGATCCATAGAAGATTTTGTTAGGGATATTAAAGTACTTTAATAGTACAGGGAACTATTAGGGAACACAGTGTTGTAGATTATTATAGGATATAAGGTTATTCAGTGCTACATCTGTGACTAAAATTGTGTCCTGTTCTTACATATAATGCTCATAAAAAATTCATTCTAATAAGAAATAGCTCTCTCTCTGATATTCAGAAGAAAGTTAATTTAAAGCTTACTGTGTATAAATTCTTTTGTTGCTTCACTCAAAACTTTCCTCTAAACTCATGAAATCTTTGCAACTACTTATTGTTATAAAAATCTGCAATTTCTGATCTTTCCCCTGTGTGTATTTCTAAATTCTCCAAATTTTTCACTTTCTGAATATTCTTGGATGTCTTGTTATTTTGTAATAGACCTGCAGTTAAGCAGAGACATGTTATGCAACTTTATGCCATATTAGAATCCCAAATGTCAGTGAACAAATGAGAATGATTCTTAGTAGGAATTCTGATATTAGGATAAATTGCCTGTGTGCATGGGCAAGTGTGGGCATGCACTTTTAGTATCCATTTGTCATCTGAGGCTGATCATTTAATTAGCCACAGTAATAGAGCTGATAAATCACGTGGCCATTGGAGCAAGACAAAGTTCTATTTAAGGAACCTGGTGAGTGATGTCTGTCACAACCACAAACCTTCTCAGGAGGCTGAGAAGGAGGAAGTATTGTTGTGTCCCCTGCTTGGAGATTGGCTAAGGTGTGAGTAACTTAAGTAACAAATAGGGTTGGTAAATGAATGGGGGTGATTCCTTAATGGTGAGTATTTGTGTTATAGCTCTGGGATAGTGAGCAGCAGGAGGAGTATGAATTTAATGACTGCAGTTGGGAAGGTGACAGCAGACTTGAGGTCAGCATCAGTTAATGTACAAGTTTTAGTGAGCATCTGCTCCCAAGAGGTTTAATCTGATGCAGGACAGGGAAAGGAGAATTCCTTCATGTCTCTTGATACAGGATCTGGTTTCAAACACTGAAACAAACAGTGGCCATGTGTGTGACATCATTGCATTGTTTATACTCAAACTTTTCCTATTTGGTTGTGCATTCACTTCCTTAAGATTGAAATCTTCATTTAAAAATAATTTAGCTTCTGTTAGTTCACTACTCTGGAAAAGTTGTCCAAAATTTCTCTTGAATGATTGAAAATCAAAATTCCAGTCCATATTTACCCATCAGCAATCCCTAGGCATTTCATGTTTATAGTCAACCAAAAATGTTCCTTTTACTTAGACATCTTTTGGTAGAAACTTGTCTGGAACATCCAGTCTTTGATAGAAACTGTGCTACCCTACCCTTCTGCTTTTTACCCAATTTAAATTAATCACATTTATCCTACTTTTGCTTCTGTCTCCATGTTACTTTTTCCTTAAACAGAAATCTCATTTTAACTAATCATATATCTATCCATAGTAATTTGCTGTCATTTTTGTTATCTCAGCTGTATTTTTAGGTACTTATCCTTTACTTTTGTGTACATTCATTGTAAATTGAAATGGAATAGTCCATAAATGTAGGAGTGTGGCTAATTTATTGTTTATATTTTAATAAATGGATCTTCCCCATCTTCAGTGTGTAACAGCCCCACTTTTCCTATGCTTTGCTCTTTGTTGACAACTTAAAGATTTTTTTTTCAATTTTTTTTCTCCAAGTGCCAATTCAATGAGACTTTTCATCTGTCTCTTTTTAGCCTTTTTTTCCCTCTTGCCAAAGTAGTCTCTTCCTATTCTTTCTGGTTGCTGGACTTTTAATATTCAGTTTGAAATGCAGATTTATTGGGGAAGAGGAAGACTGTTGCTTTACAGGATTTTTTCCTCTGTTACTTGGAATAGAAATTCTGGTTTCAGAAGAACAAGCACCTGAAAAAGGAATTACAGTAACATAAATACCACAGAGAAGGAAGGCATTGTAGGCAATGATTGTCTGTATCAGAAGAAAAGATGATTTAAGGATTGGCTTGTTTTCTACAGAAAATATTAAGAAAATACATTTACTTAAAAAATGAATGTGCATCTAATGCTGTTAGTGTTGCAAAAGAAATCTTTATAGAATGCAGGTATCCAGTTGGATGCTTGACAGGCCAGCTCTGCCTGGGGATGCCTCAGACCTGGACACCTCTTCCACAGAAGCCTTTTCCTGGCTTTTTGTGCTTGGTATGATCTGTATGTGCCAGCATTTCTCTTACAGTGTGTATTCTTTCATTTGCATAAAATTTAGGACTTACTGATACCATATTTTCTACTTTTCAAAGCAGGTAGAATGGATAATGTCTGGATGGTGTTCTTGCAACAGTTCCTTGCTTTTGATGAGTTTTCCTCTTTGTGATTTGTCTTCCCCAGGTGTATTCCAATCTCTCAATGCTGAGTGGTGCCCCTGATGTGGCTGTCAACCCGGAGGACACTGTTGCTTACACTTTGAGTATATCTCCCTGCAGAAGAGGAGTCTTTCAAGGTACCATTTGGAACTCAAATACATAAAATATTCCTATAAATTAGCAGGTTAATCTGTTTACACCTAATGCTTGCATTTGTTCTGCATAACCTTTCTTCTGGAAGTAAGGTTGTCATTATTGGTGATTCAGGTTTTTAAGCTGGCTCATATTTTTATTTTTAAAGGTATCTTACTGCTAAATATGTGGTCAGGTTCTTCAAAAATGCCAGCATATGAACAAATTTGTGCATTTAATTTGTCTCATGAAAATTGACTAAATGGGAAGTAATGATTTTTGAATTATCACCAAGTATGTGGATCTAAATTTAATTTTCCAAAACCTGTTGAATCCCTTCAGTTATGTTAGCACTACTAGAACCAAAGATGTAAAGGCAGAGACCAGAATTTGATTTTTTCCCTTAATTAATGTTCAATTTGTTGATTACAAGGCAAGAGTACATAACTAGAATGCAGTGAACTGGGTTCTTTCTTTGACATATGTGGAGGCTAGGGAGATCTAAAATTAGTTTTACATAATTTGTATTCATCCATGTTTATAATGGTATTCTTATGATACAAGAGCAAAACTCTTGATTGTTTTAACCAGTGTCAGCATCCCATAATTAATGTTTTATCCTGATTTTCTTTTTTAATAACAATTCAGATTTCATAATTTTTAAATGTTTGGTTCTAAAATTCCATGGTGCTCCTTATTTACCTCATAATGTGAGAAGCAGGGTTTTGAGAATGAAGCTGTACAATCAGTCTTTGTCTTCCCTGTAGGGTAACTATTGTAGTAACTCTCAGCAGAGAAAACTACAAAGGTGTTTGGGAGGGAATTATGGAAGCAGAGGAGTTATTATGGAAGCAGTTCCTAAAGGAACTGAATAGCACTCAGGAAAGGATTTGGACTTCTTACACAAAAGGTTTCCTGATAATGGATAAATCTCTCAATACAAAATCCTTAGTGTGTGTAGATTTGAATTTGTGTGTTCCTAACTCAAGCACTTGGTTCTGCTACATTCTTGGACAATTGAGATTAATGACAGCTGTTTTCTCAGCATTAAAAACCTATTAAATCTTGTCCCTGAGGATGTCAAACTACTTTGCTCCTTTGGCCACTTTGTTTTTAGTACCTGATATGTAAAATGTAACTAATAATGCCATCTCAATTCACAAGTGATTTGTGCAAAGAAATTAATACTTGTAACAAGGCTTGGCCTAGTGCCTTTGGAAGACTTCAGTGCCCCGATCTGTAGCCTTGGAAAAAAAAAAATCACACTATATGAATAAGAATCAGCTTTCAATGAAATTGTAACCATCAGAAATGTGCACCAGGAAATATTGAGGATGTACTGTGTTTTAACATGCCTTTTTTTAAGCATTAAAGATTTAGGAATAGTCTCTTCTTCAGCCTTAGAAAATCCCCAGCTCTTTTATATATAATGAAAGTTTCAGTGGAAGAGGCTCCAAGGGATCTATCATACAGCAAATTAATACCAGGTGATAAAAGCCATGCCTTCAAAGAGACATAGATGGCATGTTCAGATCTACATCTCCAATGTTCTCTCATTCCCTTGACTTCTATCACAATGGTTTCCATTATGTCTTGAAGTATTATATGTTCACTGAGTGAAAAAAGAGAGAACAGTCAGTTTCTCTAACCCAGCAAAAAGGTACTGGTTCAAATGATGGGAAGCCATATCTGCCCTTTTTCTCAGAAAAGTTCATTTATTTTACACTTTAAAATAACTCGATAGAAGGCTAAAGTTATCCTTTGAAAAGCACAGGTCCCAGTTATCTCCAATCCACCCCCTGGCTCAAGGCTTGCTTTAATCACTACCTCAGGAAATCATGTTCATCCTTCCCCTGGAACAGAGACAGGTTTGTCTCTCTCACAGAAATACGTGCACACACTCTAATCACTCAGCTGCTGTAGCAGGGAGAGGGTGGAGAGAAGAGAGGCCACTATCACAGGTCTGAGAAGCAGCAGCTGGTTTTGCTGTCTGATGTTAGGTTTGATGTAAACCTAACTACCATGTGTCCTACTTACCTAAGGTAAGGTGTTAGGAAGTGCTTTCTTTGTGGCTTCAAGGAGAATGGAAGTCTGTCTGCTTCAGACTGTGCAAGGCTGGGAAGTCATATTTGTTCTCCAGGGCAGAATTTCCAGGTCCTGAGAAACTTCAGTGTCAAAGATAAATATATGAATACATTTTTGGCTTTCAGGATATTTCAACAGCCAGCCTGAATATTGAGGATCACAGATAAGATGTAGGTAATTCAAATGGGAATTAGGCAATACTCAGGAATCTTAATCCTTTCTAGGTTCAAGGTACTACAAGAAAAGTATAATTTAAACACCCCCCACCCCCCCAAAAAAGGAAAAAAAGTATTCTTCATTCAGTCTGCTGAATTTGTTTAGAGGGAAGCAAATAATCCAAGGGGTGAACAGTTCAAATGACTGAAAATAAAAAACAATGCTCCAAAGCTATCTGCGGAGGGAGTCAATTTTATCCTGCAAGGAAAATAAGAACAACTATTTTGATACCTAGCTGAAAATGCTGTCATAGTACTGATGAATAATTTCAAGTCTAGAACTTCCTGACTTGTAAGTGTAAAACTTTGTAGCCTTGGTGTTCTAATACTGCTTTTGTCATATTAAAATAAATTCTAGTAAAAGAACTTCTACCACGTAAGTTGTTGTACTGAGCAAATGGTTTGCATTTTTCATTTACTTTCAAAGTCCTTTTATTTCCAAAATGATATAGCTGCAAAATTATGCTGCTTTTGCTTTCTGTCTTGCTGTTTTATGGTTGCCAAGCTAAAAATGGGCCCAGTTATTTTCTAAAGCCCATTTGGAAGCATTCCAATAGAGGGCCAATATTACATGCTTCAGCTAGTTTGTAGGTGCATGACAGCTTTAACAGAGAAATAATAGCAAATAAATATGTCAAACATGATTCTGTCACTACATAAAATTCTTCCGCAGTCTGTTTTCTGAGTAATTGAGCAATTTTCTTTAGGTTTGATAAAGCATCTTCTACAGATGGCTTTGTATTTTATCAATTTTTTATTTCTGCTTTCCACAGAATAGACCAGAATTTTTTTCCAAAATACAGCAAAACTCATAATACTTAAATATGTCTTGTGCAGAACCCCCACACACCTTTCATAGTCAGTGCCCTTTTATTCATACAACTCCTTAGCATTTGGAAAGGAGCTTTCTAACTTTGTCTCACCTTTCAGTTATTTTTTAAGTAAATCTGTGTTTAGTAGGCAGTGCTTTTCCATGCTGCGTAGAAACTTAAGGAAAAAAGGCAGCATGTTCCAGGCCTGACAGATGCAGCTGTAGGACAGTTGTAGTGAGGTGGTGAAGATCATGCCAATACATTCTGGCCTGTAAATGAGTTAATTGAACTTGTTTATTTATCATTATGATCTATTTGACACTGGCATTAAAAAAAAAGGTCTATGTCTTTGCTGGAATTCTGCAAATTGATCTACTGATCACTATAATTTCAATGGAATCATAAACACCCATGAGGGAGAAAGATTATCTTTGTAGTTTCTTGTAGCCTGTGCTGAATTTCCAGCATGTGCCTGTTTGCTTTGAGCACTTCCTCTTCACCCACATCACCCTGATGATGATGAGTCCAATTCATTGGTAGCAAAGACAAAGCTTGAAGGCTCTTCTGGTTGTTTGATTATTGTGAATGGCTCTGCTGGATCACCAGAGTGCACCGGAGGAGCTGCTGGCATGGCCCAGCAAGATGACCCCTGGCACACTCCATCCTTCCTTCCTTCCTTCCTTCCTTCCTTCCTTCCTTCCTTCCTTCCTTCCTTCCTTCCTTCCTTCCTTCCTTCCTTCCTTCCTTCCTTCCTTCCTTCCTTCCTTCCTTCCTTCCTGCCATCCCTCCTTCCATCCATCCATCCCTCCTTCCATCCATCCATCCATCCATCCATCCATCCATCCATGTATCCATCCATCCATCATCCATGTATCCATCCTTCCTTCCTTCCTTCCTTCCTTCCTTCCTTCCTTCCTTCCTTCCTTCCTTCCTTCCTTCCTTCCTTCCTTCCTTCCTTCCATCCATGTACAGTTGGAGCTGCAGGCTCCTATGCCCTTCCATATTGTGGTTTCATTGTGACATTAAGAAGAGGCAGTGAGAATTATAAACAAAACAATTCACCTCTTTATTAAATGCTACAAAGCCATATATGAATGATAGTTGGCAACAGGATTTACCACTTGCTCATTTCTCCTTGGTATGAGTCTTAAAGGTTATTCTCATTTTTTTTTTCATTGTTGTAGGAAGCAATTTATTTAATCCTAGTATACCACCAAGTAGTAGGAAACTCCTTAGGATTTAGATGTCTCATCACGGAGATTTTCCAAGGAAAAATTGTGATTACAAAGTTTTGTACTAACCTACGGTAAATATCCTTTATTTTTTTTTCAGAAAAACTACAAGAACAAAATTTGGCCAAATAGCTACATAAATTACAGTCATCTTGTTAATTTATCTTATGTCTTCTGTGGAACCTTTCTATGGCAGCAACTGTACATAGATTTCATTGGCCAGAAAAAAACCAGGAAAAGATAAAAACCCCTCCTCCTACTCCCAAGACCTTATTAAGTTCATGTTGGTATATTTAAACCACAAGCCAAATGTTTCTATATCTTTTCAGATTTGTGTGATGAATTCTGTGGCCATATACCCTTCTGTTCTTTTTTTCCAGTTAAAATATTGGGATATTGTGGACTTTTATCATCTCTCTGCAGCAGAAAGTAATCATGCACACTATGTATCTTTCAAATATTCCATTTAGGTTATACAGAAAGGAAAGCATTGAGCATTTCTTCTTTCTTAACTGTATTCATTGATACAGGGGGTGTGTGGTATATAGCTCAGTCTAACATGGGGTGTTGTAATTACAATTTTATTGAGAAATAAAACAGCCTGCCTCCTTTTAAAGGGATGCATTTTCTCTGAAGCAATAGAAAGCAAGGCTTTGCTATTACTATGTTGACTGTAATTGTATAAAATGTTTCAACACTGACTAGTAAAGCGAGAAAATATGCAACGGTGTTTGACCAAGAAAGCTTTTAAAGGAATAATGTGTCAGCAAAAACAATAACCTCCTCAATTTATGTAAATGTTAATTATTAATTTTCAATATAATTCTAGAAATACTTGTATTATTGCTTTTACAAGTTTAGGATCATATATGCAAGTTTAGTCTCTTATATAATATGCAAAAGGACAGCTATGGAGTCTTGTTTTTTAAAATAGATGATGATGGCATAATTCTGTGGCCAGTTGAATCAGTGGGAATGGTATCTCTGGAATGTAGGTGAAATCTGCTTTGGTCTTGAATATATGCTTCAAAAATTGTCAGCCATGAGGTTTTGGCAAGTTACACTGATGTGTAGTGTGTGACAAAGAAGAACTGAGCAACTGGCTACAGAAAACAAAAACAAAACCAAAAACTGAACATTGAGGACTGTTTTGCATGAAAAGATTATCATTTATCAGTTTTGTAGCATCAATAATGAGAAGTGAGATGCATCAATAGGTAAAAGTTCTGCAACATGACTGTGCATTCACAGCCATAGGACCAGAACTTCCTGTGTCAAAGCTCTTTAAAAGCACAGGAGCCAAGCTCAGCAGAACTGCATGAAAAATGTAAAATCGCTTTTTGCATTTGTCATTTGAAATCTATCATTTTTGGTGCAGTGTTTCTGCACATTTCCAATGCATTATTTATGACTTCAGAGAGCACAAAGTACTTTTTATTACTCTTCATTGTATAAAACTCTTTTTCCCATCCTGTAAAACATCTCTTGACAGGAATATTTTGTAGCCCATAATTTGAATAAATTAATATATTTATGTATCATCTGCTATCTTAGGATCCAATAGGGGTCAGTGGGTTGCACCATTTACTCCCAAACCAGGAGAGTATTCTAATTAGGAATACTTCCTAGGAAGATGTTCTGCCTAAATTTATAGACTCAAGTCATGCAGATTGTACTACGTATTGTCCTCACTGATAAGGATTCTGCATTTTAGATTTGTCATGAAATTAATACACTTTTATTCTTTTGTTATTTGCAGTTATTGCCAGCAATGATTTTCTTTTATTTTTCCCTGATAAAAAATTCAAATAGCTTTGAGCCACTAGTAGATACTTCAATGCCCGTGAAAATGATGAAACACAATTTATTAATATTTTAGGATTAAGCAGACAAACTGGGTTATAAAATGTGTGCCAACTGTAGTAAAACTCATTACTTTTTCAGAAAATACTCTGACAGATTTCATTGAGAGCCTTGCAGAGATCTGTATTCACCACATCAATTCAGCCACCTTTATCAATCCAGATTACAGCCTCATTGTTATTAATTCTGTTTGTTTGAGATCTGGTTTTCATAAAGGAGGAAAATGGAGGGTCAGCAATTATACTACAAGTCTTCACTGATTTTTTGATCATCCAGTTGGTGGATTATCAGCACAGTGGTTGAGCAATTCAAGTAGTTTTTGGTTACCATAGTTCCTCTCATAGCTCTTGAAATATTCTTGAGCATTAGTAATTTAATCTTTTGGAACTTTTCAAGCGTTCTAATATTTGCTGCAAATAAAAATTATTTATTCAAGTGCTTCATCAAATTATTTTTATGCTTTTTGAGGCCACATTTGTGCAGAGAACAGAAGTCACTCTTTGTTTTACCATCTCATTACTTAAAACTGGGATCATTCCTATTTTGTCCCTTTCTCCCATGCTCACATATGGATAATTCATGATTCTGAAATACAGAGAATTGGTAAAGAGAATCCTCCATGGTCACTGGAAAGAAGAACTAAAAGGAAAAATTACTAAAATTTTAAAATTAGGCGTAACAAAATACTCTTTAAGAAGTGGGTAGAATTTATGAATGTATTGATTTTCAGCATTTAGCCAAGACTTTTTGATCAAATTCAAAGGTATAATTTTGCATTTTTTTACTCATTGTCTTCTAATTGTTGACATCTTTCAAGCATATTGATGGCAAGGATTGGTATTTAAAATTAATAAATTCTCTCTTACACTTTGCTTCTCTCTGGTATTGTAATTCAATAAACCAAAATAACATTAGGATTATATATTGAGACATAAAATCAGATTAATTAGTCAGCATCCTATGATCATTAGTTATGAATTAGTAATTTATCCTATGATCCATTACCTATTGGTGCCATTCCATGTGTACTCTTACACCAAGATTTATATACGTTGAACATTTTCTTCAGTCTTCATTATCCTTTCCGTAATGGTTTTCTTTTTTTATCCTTCTTGCATATCTACCTTATCTTTAAGATTAAAAAAAAAATCAATAATTTCCTCAAATTGCCCTCACTCCTCTGCCTATTTGGACCCAAGTTCTGACTTATTTACTGGGAGTAATTTTAGTAGTTTTTAAAACTTTTTCATTTTGAATCCTTTTGGTTTGTTTTTAATTAGTTTAGTTTATTTGTATTTAAGTAGAGTTTTCTTCATGAAAGAAAATTTGGGATTCTATTTTTTTAAGTTTGAAGATTTATATTATATTGTTTCTCTGGATTTAAACCTATTTCTATTTTTTTTATTTTGTTTTTAACTTCAGTGCTTTGTCCCTGTGTTTCTTGGTTGCTGTCTCTCACAGAAAAAGAGATTCTTCCCTATAATCATTTAACGTAAACCTTCTTAGTAGGAATAGTTTGTCAGTGTTTGTCATGTCACACCTCTGCCCCACTCAAAGCTGCAGAAACAAAGGATACTATTAAATGTAGGTATTTTCAAATCAAGTTGTTCTGGGTCTCTCAAAAGAATTCCCCATTTCAAATTTTAAAAGTTTCATTAATAATAATTTTCCCAAGTCCTTGATAAGATACAGTGAACAAATACCCTTTTGGAGATGTTTCACATAAATTCTAATAATTGCAAACGAGAGCATGTCTTACTATGTAATAGCATAAAATAAGTGTATCTCCTCAGATTTTGTATGAGGCAAGAATTAAACCAGAAAAATGTATTTATTTATTCTCCAGAATGTATTTGAACATTGAAGGACAGCAATTTAGATGCAAGTAGAATGTTGTGTGGAATTTCCAAAAGGTTGTGTAGATTTAAAATTCTTAGACAGGGGCACAAAATGGAAGAAATGAAACCTGTTAATTTAAAGCCAGTATATGAAATCTTCCAGAATACCATTCATATTATTTAAAGGGAACCTGCACATACTTAATTTTATTTTTGATTAAATAGAGATCTAGCAATTTAAAATCCAGGGTTTACAGTCTCTCTGTATTTTATCTTCCTGAAATATTTGAGTACAATTTAAAATAGAATACTAACACTAATCACAGGAATATTTTAACTGTTACAGTTACTCTCTTATAGCACTAGAATGAGACACTGTGATTTAAAAAGAAATAACAGAAACAATCAAGAATGTGCACAGAAAATTGAACTGGGAAAAAGATTCAATTAGTGACCATCAGATTTTGTAACTTTTATGAAGTCATTGTTTGTATTGTATTTCCTACTACTGATCTTTTTCAGGTGTTCATAATGATCTCTTCAGGCAAGCAGAAATGCTCTTGGGGTACAAAAAATGGTTAATTTCCTTGTACTCACTCAAGAGATATTTTTTAACTTCATAAATTATAATTGGATGGCTCACACCTGGAGTGGAAATTTTACTTCATTTTATATTAGGTTTGAACTGAGGAAATACTTGTACGTGTCTGGCAGTCTGTTTTTGGGAAGCTAATGCCTGGGTAATACAACACCTGCTATCTATTTGTTTTAGGTGTAATTTCATTTGTTGCTGAAGATGAAGACCAACAGGAGCTTCAAGGCAGCATCACACCACAGAAGAAAAGTGGTAAAAAAGCCCTTCAGAAACTGTCAGCAGGGACTCCACCAGCTTTTGGTGCACCTAACATTGGTATGTTTGTTATTAGGGATGCACTTGTTGTCAATTTTCATAAAATTACATCATAATGTGTTTTAAAATTAAATTAATATTTAGTATGCACAGCCTACAAACTGTATGAAATTCTCATTTTATGCTTTTTTTGGAACACTTTTATGAAATGTTAAGCTGAATTTTTTCTTTTCCTTTTTTTCCCCCCTCTTTTTTGCAATGTCGCTGATTGTTGCTTATTGTTGGAGAGGAGCAGAATGTTGTTGGTGTTTTTGATGCTTTCTTTATAACTCTCCAATAATAGTGACAGTGCTGATGTCAAAGCAAGCCTTTCCTGAAATTCATATTGCTCCACTTCTTTCCACTGTGGAAAAAACTTTCTTATAACAGTCAGACATAGATACTGCTTTGGTACAATGAAATAAAAAAGAAAATTCCAGAATACATGCTTACTTTCATATTGTCACCTCGTGCTTTATTCTAAGCAGTATCTGCATTACTTTTGAGATTTCAAGTGTTCCAGAGGAGTACTTCTGTGGTTACACCAAATAGACAAAGCCAGGTTTTTTGTTTTTCGATTAAATTCTCCACTTTCTTATTTAAATTTGCAAGTATAATTTTGCCTACAGAACCATGCTCTTTATGCTATTAATATCTAATTTGGTATATATTTAAATTATCAAGCATTTTTTTTAATTAATTAAAGAATATTTCCTACAAGGAAGGCTATCAAGGAAAGTTTTAAACTAAAAAAAGTTGGTTTAGTCAATATTGAGTTCTTAGGAAATTAAGGGCTTGCAGATTGGAGATCTCTCTGTCTTTATAACTGTATTTTCTAGATAAATTAAAACTAGAATTTATCAAGCTCTAAAAAGAATTCAAAGCTAATTTTATCAATAAATTAGAAATAAATTGAGCCAAGTCAATGTGAATGTCAGAAAGTCTGTTCTTTTATAGTCTATTAAAATCTGTACAGCAGCAAGGAAGTTGGTTGACATTAAAACTCATGCAACACCTCATTGGAACTTTACAGAAGAAGGATTTTAAGAAGGATTAAATTAAGGTGATATATGCAGATAGTACAGTAGAGACAAGAACTATAAATTTCCAGATATTAAGTGGAATTAATAATAAAAACAATATAAATGGTGATGCCAGATTAACAGGAGACAATCCTCAAATCTGCTGAAAGCCTGAGAATATTCATGAATTTAGTTAAGCTTCAATTGCCCAAATGAAACATTTTTTTCCTTATGAGATATTTGCAAATTTAGGAATCATCAGTCCAAAACTAGTAAAGGCTGTAACTGAACGTAGAAGGTCAAGTAAGAAAATGGTTTAGGAGAGTGGATGTCTCAGCACTGGCCCTGTCACTGATATGAATGGAGGGTGTTGTTCTTAGGTAGAAAATCCAATGTGGCTTCAAGGTTTGCTATTATCATTACTGATAATACCTTTGCTCCATTTGATTTCCCAATGACAATGCTCTTCCAAAAACAAGGATTCTGAAATTTGTATTTGTTTTTCTTCTTCAGATGTATTTACAAAAAAGCACATTTTGTTCTTGCAGTAAAACCCACAGCGATTCCTCATGATGAATCCTTTTTATGCTGCCTTGTACAAGAGGGAAAAAGAGAAAACAAACCAAAACCCAGACAGAAAAATGTCTGCAGAGCAGATGTGACAGGGACTTGCCCCTTTCTAAACTGACGTGGGGTTTTAGTTCTTTCCAGAACATGTTTCTGTCTTTGAAGAGGAGGTCCTAGGGTGTCTTTTCTCATGGGAGCCAAAAATAAAACAAGGCTAAGTGGTTGCAAAGACTGAAAGTAGGATGTAGCTGGTCTTTTATGTAAGATTTCTCTTTAGATATTCCTGTATTATAAAGTGCTAAAATCAGAAATAAATATTAGCCATGAATAGGTATTTGTTTCACAGTCTCAATAAATGCTACACTCCTCCTATAGGAGTGAGGCCTCCTAAACTCTCAAAGTAGAGGAAATTTTTCTACTCTGGAGTTCATGGTAACTTTCTGAACTGAGCTGGCCAAATCCCCCTGTGTTGTGCTCTTTGCTGTGCAGCCCTGGGGAGGGTGCTTGTCTCAGCCTCTGCCAGACCCACTCTGCTCCTCAGGAATCATCCCCTGGAAATGGGAGTCAAGTGTGAAGTTGCTGCAATGGCTAAAGCCTCCACTGCAACAGCAAATCCCCCTCTCCTCCTCCAGCATCCCTCACACCCTCTCCAGCACCAAGACTCAGCACAGACCTGGCACTTAAGCAACAGCTTTTAATGTTCCTGCTGGCAGTGATGTCTCACAATGTTTGTTTGTACAAGTCTGGGGAATTTTGCATGGGCTGTTGTTTTTATGGTGGCTGCCCTAAGCATTGCCTTTACCCAAAAATTGTATTTCCCATTCTGTTTGTCTTATGGAATGCATTTAGATTTTTATGTCACTGCCAAGTTTTTGAATTTCCTTGTACTTGAAAGGTTAAACATCAGAAACATACACTAGTAAATAGGCCATGATGAAAAAACACAGTTAGAGGGGCCAAGCCAGACATTCATTTTGGCAAAGCCTGGTTTAATTCTCTTTTTAAAGCTGATTTATGCTTCAACCAGGCTTTCAATGACAGGCAATGTTTTCTAGCCTAAGTTATCATTATAGTTCTTATGAGATGTCTCTGAGTCGAGTATCTTTCCTGTTGACTTTAGAAACTGCTTCTATATGATTCTTTGAGCAGCTGATGCCTTTGGAAGGTGATGATGCTTGCACATGTCATTCTCTTGGACTTCAGCCTTGAAATCAATCCCTGAGGGCTGAACATCTGTGGGACCACTATGGGATATTCATATAGGGAAAATAGTAAGATAAGGTCTTTCTTCTAGCAACTGTTGAAGTGATTAAGAGGTAAACAGTACTCAGAATGGCAAAAATATAAAAAAAGTTTAGCATTTGTTCATTTTAGTTTTTTAAAAAGATCATAAGGCCTGAGTATGCAATGGTAAGTGATAGGATTTATTCAGTTATAATGCAGTAGGATGTTGCACATACCTTTAATATATTGAATATATTTAATAAATATATTCAATATATTTAATAAATTTAATAAATATAATTGATACTTCTCACATGCATATTTATTTCTGGAATTAATGTCTTTTTAAGAGGACTGTTCTCTAAAATCAATTTGAGTTACCAGCCCATAAATTTTCATTGGGTAGTTAAGCTATTTTTCAGTCCAATCTACATTCTGTATGTTCATGTTTGGTGTGCTCCAGCTTCAGATTAGTTTAAGTCTCTCTTCAGAGAAAAAAATAAAGATGTATGCAGAAAAAATAATCCCCATGTAAATTGCATGCATATTTGCAAATTTAAAATACCAACCACAGCTTGGTTTGTTTGTGGAATTTTTTTGGTGTGGTTTTGTTTGTTTTCTGTGATCTTTTAATAGCATTTTCACATTTGCAGCTATAGTTATGCCAATGCATACAAGCTTTGGGGAATAGTGTAGCATATGTAGAACATTAAGTATTAGACTGTTTTATGCTTTTTGCCTTTGTCAAAAAGATTGTTCAATTACTGCTAGCTTTCTCAGTGGGTGCCCTTCTGCAGTACTGCAGTCTGCTGGATGTTATGAATTTTCCTGTGCCCTTTTGCGAATCAGAACAGCTTGATTCTCCCAGTAAACTAACATGTTTTGAAATAATTCAGATATAGTAGTGCTTAAAGGACCTCTGGCCCACATGGAATTTTGTGGGGCATGGTACTGTGTGCAATTAAAAATCTGTGTAAACAATGCCCATTTAAAATTAATAACAAGAGCAATCTGTAATTGCTCACAAAATAAGGCTGCTGATGAACTTTAGGTTGCATCACCCTTCCTGCAGCAGGTGTTGTAATATTGTTGTGCTGAAAAGGCAGGTAATGTTGCATCTGCACTAACCACAAATTAGTCACTCCTCTTGTAAACTTGTACATCTGTATATTTTTGGATATCATAGCATGTAGGATTGCATTTGCATATAAAGAGATTAAATTTTATTACCCAATTTAAATGTCTGTGATGTGCATTATGCTTGTTTTGAAAGTCTGTATAGGCTGTAAACTGTATTACTGAGAAATACATCATTCTGTCATGCCTGTGTCTTGGTTTGACAAGACAGGTGTCTGCCAGGGAAACTGGGGTTTCCCTTAGAATAGAGAATGCAAACCCCCCACCCCTGCCAAATTATAAATTTTCAATTAAGGGCTCTCAGGCAAAGATTTGGGAATAGGAATAACAGTTCTTTACTAGGAATATCAATAATACAAATGTGGTAGGAAACAAAACTACCCCACCAAACCAGCAAACAAACAACAACAATTTGGGAAAGCCCTGACAGAATCAGAGCTGCCACCTGGCACCCTGTTAGTCAGGGTGTTGGAAGCAGTCCAGAAGTGAGTCCTGGGATGACAAACGTGGCTCTGTTGGAGCAGGGACGATCCTGTAGCCAAAAAAGGGTCTAGGAGTGATGAGGAGGAGTCCAGGGGTGATGAGGAGGGGTCCAGGGGTGAGGTGATGGTGAGATGGGGTCCGGCGATGATGAGATGGGGTCTGGCGAAGATGAGATGGGGTGCCGTCTTCCTCCCAGGAATCGGGGTGAAGCAAGTGAAGTCTGTCCCCGACCGGCTCAGTTTTCCCGGCAGCAATTGTAGACTCCCCCCACTGGGCGGGGCACCCCACAATAGGACCATGCATGCAAATGGGGCTTCTGGGGCTCTGGGGGGAGCGGGTATAGTCCGGGGGTATAGTCTGTTGATGGCCCATTACCCAAAAGGCACCCGCCCCTCCCCCCCATCCCCCTCCTTCCAAAGTTACAAGAAATAAAGAACAATTCCCCAACTGCTTTCAGCAGATGAAAATAGAATACACATTTTTGATTCCATAACCCAGGACATTATCCACCCCTTATTCTATTATCATCTGCATCATACCTAAAGCAATGAACTACTATGCAGAATGAACCCCTACACTCAGTTCTTACTTAGGATTAGGTTTTCCTGGGGTACACAACTGGTTTTTCCATCTTTCTGCATTACCCACCAAGTGTAACCAGGTCCTTGAGCAAAAACAATCCCACGGATGGGTTCGCCTTTGCCTGAGGTGGGGTTAATCCAGACAGCCTTTCCTAAAATACCTCTCATGTGCACCACAGGGACTTTATCTCCATCTACTGTGTGCAAAGGGGTAGACTGGGCAGGACCAGCTCGATTGATGGAGCCTCGGGTGTTGACCATCCAGGTGGCTTTTGCTAAGTTCACTTAGTTCACTTTGCTAAGTTCCCAGTTCTTAAAGGTCCCTCTGCCAAGTGCCTTTAGAGTGGTCTTAAGTAGTCCATTGCACCGTTCCACTTTCCCGGCAGCTGGTGCATGATAAGGGATGTGATAGATCCATTCAATGCCGTGTTCTTTAGCCCAGGTGTTTATAAGGCTGTTCTTGAAATGGGTCCCGTTGTCTGACTCGATTCTCTCAGGGGTGCCGTGTCTCCACAGGACTTGTCTTTCAAGGCCCAGGATGGTGTTCCGGGCAGTGGCATGAGGCACTGGGTAGGTCTCTAGCCACCCAGTGGTGGCTTCCACCATGGTCAGCACGTAGCGCTTGCCTTGGCGGGTTTGGGGCAGGGTGATGTAATCAATCTGCCAGGCCTCCCCATACTTATATTTGGACCACCATCCACCGTACCAGAGGGGCTTCACCCGCTTGGCCTGCTTGATGGCAGCACACGTCTCACAGTCATGGATAACCTGAGAGATACTGTCCATGGTTAGATCCACCCCTCGGTCTCGTGCCCACTTATAGGTGGCATCTCTGCCCTGATGACCTGAGGCATCATGGGCCCACCGAGCTAGGAACAACTCTCCCTTATGTTGCCAATCCAAGTCTATCTTAGACACTTCTATCTTCGCGGCCTGATCTACCTGTTCGTTGTTCCGGTGCTCCTCATTAGCCCGACTCTTGGGGACATGGGCATCTACATGACGGACTTTCACAGGTAGTTTCCCTACTCTGGTGGCGATGTCCTTCCACTCATCAGCAGCCCAGATTGGTTTTCCCCTACGCTGCCAGCTGACCTTTTTCCACCTTTCCAGCCAGCCCCACAGAGCATTAGCTACCATCCACGAATCGGTGTAGAGGTAGAGCTTTGGCCACTTCTCTCTTTCAGCGATGTCCAGGGCCAATTGAACAGCTTTGAGTTCGGCAAGCTGGCTTGACCCACCTTCTCCTTCAGTGGCTTGTGCAACCTGTCTTGTGGGGCTCCACACAGCTGCTTTCCACTTTCGGTTCATCCCTACGATGCGACAGGAACCGTCAGTGAAAAGAGCGTAGCGTGCTTCTTCTGCTGGCAGTTGGTTATATGGTGGAGCTTCTTCAGCCCGGGTTACCTGCTCTTGTTCTTCTTCCTCGGTGAGACTGAAGTTCTCAGCTTCCGGCCAGTTGGTGATCACTTCCAGAATCCCAGGGCGATTCGGGTTTCCAATACGGGCGCGCTGAGTGATGAGGGCAATCCATTTGCTCCAGGTGGCGTCAGTGGCGTGATGGGTGGAGGGAACCTTTCCTTTAAACATCCACCCCAGCACTGGTAGTCGGGGTGCCAGGAGGAGCTGTGCTTCCGTGCCAATCACCTCTGAGGCGGCTTGAACTCCTTCATAGGCAGCCAAGATCTCCTTCTCCGTGGGAGTGTAATTGGCTTCAGACCCTCTGTAGCTTCGGCTCCAGAATCCCAGTGGCCGGCCTCGAGTCTCACCAGGCACCTTCTGCCAAAGGCTCCAGGACAGACCACGGCTCCCAGCTGCGGAGTAAAGCACATTCTTTACCTCTGGTCCCGTCCTGACTGGGCCAAGGGCCACCGCATGAGCGATTTCCTGCTTGATCTGGGCAAAGGCGTGTTGCTGCTCTGGGCCCCAGTGGAAATCGTTCTTTTTGCGGGTAACCAGGTACAGAGGGCTCACAATCTGACTGTACTCAGGGATGTGCATCCTCCAGAAACCTATGGCACCTAGGAAAGCTTGTGTTTCCTTCTTGCTGGTCGGTGGAGACATCGCGGTGATCTTATTAATGACCTCTGTGGGGATCTGACGCCGTCCATCTTGTCACTTCACTCCCAGGAACTGGATCTCTCGGGCAGGTCCCTTGACTTTACTCTTCTTGATGGCAAAGCCAGCTTCCAGGAGAATCTGGATGATCTTTTCTCCTTTCTCGAAAACTTCCACTGCCGTGTTTCCCCACACAATGATGTCATCGATGTACTGTAGATGTTCCGGAGCCTCACCCTTCTCCAGTGCAGCCTGGATCAGTCCATGGCAGATGGTGGGACTGTGCTTCCACCCTGGGGCAGTCGGTTCCAGGTGTACTGAACGCCCCTCCAGGTGAAAGCAAACTGGGGCCTGCACTCTGCTGCCAAAGGAATGGAGAAGAAAGCATTGGCAATATCGATGGTCACATACCACTTTGCTGCCTTGGACTCCAGCTCATACTGGAGCTCCAGCATGTCCGGCACGGCAGCGCTCAGTGGTGGAGTCACTTCATTCAATGCACGATAGTCCACAGTCAATCTCCATTCCCCTTCAGACTTACGCACAGGCCAAATGGGACTGTTGAAGGGTGAGTGGGTTTTGCTGACCACCCCTTGGCTCTCCAGTTTACGAATCATCTCATGGATCGGAGTCACAGAGTCTCTGTCAGTACGGTATTGCCGACGGTGTACTGTTGCTGTGGCAATTGGCACCTGTTGTTCTTCAACTCTCAGCAGTCCCACAGCAGAGGGGTCGTCGGAGAGACCAGGCAGGGTATTTAGTTGTCTGATGTCTTCCATCTCTACAGCAGCTACTCCAAAAGCCCAACGATATCCTTTTGGGTCTTTGAAATGTCCATTTTTGAGATAGTCTATGCCAAGGATGCACGGGGCCTCTGGACCAGTCACAATGGGGTGTTTCTGCCACCCATTCCCAGTCAAACTCACTTCGGCCTCCAATACAGTCAGTTGCTGGGACCCCCCTGTCACTCCAGAAATAGAAATGGACTCTGCTCCCACATACCCCGACGGCATCAGGGTACATTGGGAGCCAGTGTCAACCAAAGCCGTGTATTTCTGTGGGTCAGATGTGCCAGGCCATCGGATCCACACAGTCCAATAGATCCGATTGTCCCTCTCCTCTACCTGGCTAGAGGCAGGGCCCCTCTAGCACTGGTTATTCTCTCCCTGAGCATACATACTAGAGGTTCCAGCATCCTGACTACTGACAGCCTGGGCATAGGAGGTTGAGGATACTTTCATTTTAGTGGCACCCCTTTGGTGAGTGTTCCTCTCCTTGAGCTCACGCACCCGGGCTGCCAGGACATAGGTGGGTTTCCCATCCCACACTCCCATGTCTTCCCCATGGTCACGCAGGTAAAACCACAGGTCAGCTCTCGGGGTGTACCCTCTCTCTCTGGCTGGGGGTCGTTGGGCTCTGACTCTGGGGCCTGTGACTCGCACCGGTGCCACATTGGAACTGCTCTTCCTCATCTCCTCCCTCACCTCCCTCATTTCCTCTTTGAGCTCTTTCACCACGGCAGAGATATGAGCCTGCAGCGGGCCATTGATCATGCTCTCATAATTCCTAAGCTTATTGGCAACAGCCCCCACTGTCACTCGGTTGTCCTCAGCATTAATGGTTGCAATGAATGTAGTATACTGAGATGGCCCCAGATTTGCCAGGTTCCATAACATCTGCGCTGTGTATCTAACCTTGTCAGGATCATTATCATGCTGTCCACTCCTCCCAAAAAGTACCTCTAGTACTGCCACTTCCCTCAGCTGTTGGATTCCCTCCTCTAGAGTTTTCCAGCGCATTCTATGGTGGTGCTCCTGCATTCTTTCTCTGTGGACAAATCTCTCTCTCACACTCGTTAAAAGCCGCTGCCAGAGGGAAAGAGGTCCAGGCTCCCTTACAAATACCTGATTTATACCTGATTCCTGGGTCAAGGGTCCCAAATTCCTTGCCTCCCCACCATCTAGTTGGACACCTGTGCCCATAAGATCCCAAACCCGAAGTAGCCAGGCAGTGTAAGCCTCACGTCCCCGCCGTACAATATCTTTTTGCAGATTACGGAGACTTTCATACGACAGGGTCTCAGTGATGATCTGAACATGTGATTCCCCTGTGTCTTGTGAGGGCCCTCCCTTCTTATCTTTACTCTCTGGGTTTGCTGTTTTCACTTTAGATTTCCTTGTTTCCACAGGGGCAACTGCTGCTGGCTGTGACTGCCCCTGTGTGTCAGCTGGAACCTGGACAGTTGTAATGTCTGCGGGTTCTGTATCAGATTCTCTTTTGTCAGGGCAGGGCGAAGGTTTCTCACCAGCTGGGGAAATGTACTCTTTCAGCATCTGGTTCATCTCATGCATTTCTTTTATCAGAGCCTTCACCCAAACCGGGTGGTTTATGCCTGAGGCTGGCTGTGGGACAGGGGTGGGCTCTTGGGCAGCATCTTTATTCTCTGGGGTAGTTATCAGAGTGCTTACCCAGGCCAGTCTCCCTTTATCTCTGAATACCAAATAGAATAGGCCTATAAGCAGCACCAACCACTGTATGACGTCATTAGCATTCAGAGGGAAATTTAACCCTTGAAAAGCTGGTGGAGTAGACCCAAAAAACTGAGTGAAGGGTTGGGAGAAAATTTCCCCAGGTGCCATTTCCTCACAATATGTACCATTATTAAAGTAACCCCAGAAACACAGAGTTAGTCTATGATAGCCCTGAATCCATGTGCCTGCTTTCCAAAGGAAGTTAAAAATCCACGAATTCCTCACCTTATTAACCCACAAAATAAACTGGATGCCAGCCACAGTAGCCTTGGTTATAGGGCCCATGTTTAGATAAGGGCCAGCAAATGGCAGAAATACAGCCACAACCACGTGCCAGCCAAACCAGGGAAAGCTGGACCACATGATTTTGAGCAGTAGACTTCTATCTAGTACACAAGAACTGTTATTCCTCTGTCTCAATGCCCTTGTGCCCCACGTTGGGCGCCAAAATCTGTCTTGGTTTGACAAGACAGGTGTCTGCCAGGGAAACTGGGGTTTCCCTTAGAATAGAGAATGCAAACCCCCCACCCCTGCCAAATTATAAATTTTCAATTAAGGGCTCTCAGGCAAAGATTTGGGAATAGGAATAACAGTTCTTTACTAGGAATATCAATAATACAAATGTGGTAGGAAACAAAACTACCCCACCAAACCAGCAAACAAACAACAACAATTTGGGAAAGCCCTGACAGAATCAGAGCTGCCACCTGGCACCCTGTTAGTCAGGGTGTTGGAAGCAGTCCAGAAGTGAGTCCTGGGATGACAAACGTGGCTCTGTTGGAGCAGGGACGATCCTGTAGCCAAAAAAGGGTCTAGGAGTGATGAGGAGGAGTCCAGGGGTGATGAGGAGGGGTCCAGGGGTGAGGTGATGGTGAGATGGGGTCCGGCGATGATGAGATGGGGTCTGGCGAAGATGAGATGGGGTGCCGTCTTCCTCCCAGGAATCGGGGTGAAGCAAGTGAAGTCTGTCCCCGGCCGGCTCAGTTTTCCTGGCAGCAATTGTAGACTCCCCCCACTGGGCGGGGCACCCCACAATAGGACCATGCATGCAAATGGGGCTTCTGGGGCTCTGGGGGGAGCGGGTATAGTCCGGGGGTATAGTCTGTTGATGGCCCATTACCCAAAAGGCACCCGCCCCTCCCCCCCATCCCCCTCCTTCCAAAGTTACAAGAAATAAAGAACAATTCCCCAACTGCTTTCAGCAGATGAAAATAGAATACACATTTTTGATTCCATAACCCAGGACAGCCTGGCAGACTTCAAATGTGTATGTATGGAATTTTGTCAATTAATAGCCCATTTAATAAAAAAATACTTTGAAAAACAAAATCCCTAGCAGAAATAGTGCATGGGGCTCACATGACAGGTCCAGGTGTAAGCCCTTACTAGTTGTCTGTGACAGAAAACATTCAGAGTGATATAAAAAAATAACATTTTTGAAACCAGAGGAAATGAGCAACAGAGCAGCAGTCTCCCTGCAGCCAATGCCCTTGTTGTTGTGCTGAAGTATTTGACATGCTCTTTCCAGGTCATCATTTTGCCTTTCCTACCTTGTCATGCTTACAAACAATTATTATTTTACCCTTTAGCAAGTAATGAATTATAAACACACACAGAGTACATAATGGTGATGAAAAAGGGCACTAATATTTACCAGTTCCTCACAGTCCTATAAGCATGTCAGAGGCAGATAATGAGGTGAGGAGAGGATAGGGGAAGGTCCCCATCAGTCTCCTCTATCATCCTGTTTCAATTGCTGTGACCTGTGAAAGTATTCACTGAGCCAGAAAACAGGAAAAAGTCAAACTTTATGGCCTAATACATGGAACAGTTCATAGGAAGTGGAGTCAAATCAAATATGAGATTTTTAAAAAAGTCTTACAATGTGGAGGTTTTTTTCCTAGCTGAATAATGACTTGAATCTTTTACATTAATCTAAATATTATGAAACATTCAAATTAATCTTTCACACACACACAAAAATATTACATTCTCCCCAAGATATTTGACATTCAAATTACTGCATCTTCAACAATATTATCTAAGGGAGAGAACAGCTTCCTTCAAGGTTTATGTTTAGTCCCTCAGGCAGATGAAAGAATTGAATAAACATTCTCAGAGCCTGTTTGGACAATCCAACAGTTAAACTAATTTATAAATAGATTTACAAATCCAGAGCAAAGTTTATATATATATATATATTTCAAGTTTCTGAAAACTATGCAATTCAGAAATATCAATTAAAACATTAGATCGAATCCAAATTGTGTTTTTACGATGACAGGGAATATAATTCTGAACAGGAGAAGAAAATAAAGCACATTTCTCCTTCCAATCTAATTTCGTCTTCTTCTTCCTGTTGCTATCATTACTTTTATTACAAGTAGTACTAGATTTTTGTAACTAGACAAGTTTGCACCATGTCCTTCAGTCATGCCTTTGAAGCTAGGAATAGGTTATCCTTGAAGACTGTTTGTGATTAGAACATTATAGTTGTGTAAGCAATTTTTTTGGTTAGTAAAAGTCTCACTTCATCTCAGTGTTTTCTCATGGATCATTTTTGTGCCTATCTTAGAGCCTCTTTTCCCTTCTGTAGCCTGCTGCTGGAATTTGTTGAGAACTTTTATTTCTATAGCAGATGCAAAATAAATTTCCAAAACAGAATTCTGGCTTTTAATGTACACATTCTGCATTCACACATTCAGTTATGAGGTAGATTTACTGAACTAACTAGTGAAGGACCACTGATATTTTTACAGAGCAGACAATAGATATTTTTTGTCCATTGCAGTGCTTTATTTGTTATGGTCTGTATTGTCTCTCTCAAAATATTTCTTTTGCTTTCTGTGTGGGTACAGTCCTAATTGTTCTTGGCACAACTATGAAATTATTAGGGAACTACTGTTTCCCACTGTTGCAAAAGACAGATGATCCTTTATACACTGTCATCAGAGAGTGAGTGTTTGTGTGTGCAAGAAGTATTTTGAAATTTAGAATTAATTATAAAAATGTGATTCGTATTTCTGGTAATCTATTAAAGTAAATTTATGTTATTTAGGAAGATTTTTCTTCTCTCATAATGTGATATATATACATTAATTGTTATTGAATGTTAGAAAGAATTTCAGGATTGCTTTCACTAACTTCTCTGGATTTATTGGTTATCTACACCTTATTTGGCTAGCAATATATTGAAAAATTAATAAGAACAACCTTATAAAGTTCAGCTACTGTAAATATGGTAGACAATATCCATGAAATTAATGAAGGGTTGGTTTTATTATCATGGAATTGCTTGAACATAAAGATCTTCTATTTGAAGATTAATGGAATTTTACTTCATAGTTTCTTTTTATTATTGAAGACATAAATTGCTCACACAACACTACATTATGATTCCTGAAATCTAATGAAAATCTGCCCACTTCATCATTGTGCTCAGGATGCTATTTCATATAAGTGATTTTGTATTTTATGGATGTACAGAGAAATAAACATCAATTTCCTAATATGACCTGGGCTCTCAGCAGAAATCCTTAATACCTCTTTCAGGGAAGACATATTTTTTTAACCCAGAAAAAAAAGTTTCCTTTTCTGTGTGTGTGATCTTGTTTTGTGTTGTCTTTTTGCCTTTCCTTAGGAGAATAAGATGAAATGCCTACTCTGTGGCAGAGCTTAGAATGGAAAGTTATCCAAATCCAAATGAACTTGAAAGGGTCATTTTAAAGTAAAAGGGTTACACTGAAAAAGAAAAATACACTTGTCAGTTTTAATGCCTTTGCCTTTTCCTAGCTGTGTTCCTATGAAACACTGCAGTAAGACTGTATTAGGGTTGATAAAATGCTTTTGGTTAATTTGATATTTTTAGCAAACCTCCAGTACTTTGGAAAAAAAAATTGATCTGTAAATACAGAATAGTTTGGTTTTTTTTCCAGTAATGGCAGTCAGGAATCACTCATTGGGGTGCACAAGTATAATTTTTGTAATTCTGGGCTGTGTTCACATAGGAAATAGACATTCTTAGCCTTCATATCTAGCATGTTTTTAAGAGGAAACTGCATACACTGAGCCTGCCTGAGTATGGTAGAGAATTTAAAAGTGAACCCTGTCTGCAAGTGGTCTACCTTCTCACTGAAGCCTTATGTAGGTTCATACAATAAAATCAAATTTAACTCAAATTAAAGGTTCAGTTAAACGTTCATGTATATTCAAGGAAATGCTGTCAATCTAGTCTCCTGGTATCTAGAAGGGGTAAAATCTTTGAATACTAATTACATTCTATAATAGAAATGAAAATATGTTGTACTCAGCATTTCTTGGGTCCGTTTGGCTTGGGTTGTTTTTTTTTTTTTTTGAAAGTGCTGAATTGCAAGCTGGGGAATATAAAACTTTTAGGGAAATAGTGCAATTGATTTTACAGTTTCAAGGGAAATTCTATAGTTCAGTTGATTGAATGGTGTTTCTCAAGGGAAAGTCTCATGCTCCTTGTATGTGCTGCAATGCCTAAGAGCAGTTACTTGCTTTTGTGACACAGCACCAGTAAAAATTGGGTTCACTTTTTGTTCAGTAAGCTTATTTTTAATGTGTTATGTTGACAATAATAAAATAAGGCTTGGAATTTCACAGTAAAAAACATGAAGTATAGTTCACAGCACATTACACCTGGAGGATTGTGAAGGACCTTTAACAAGTCTTTGCTGCTAAGACTTAAAATTAAAAAGCTTTTGCAATAACTAAGTGCCATATTTGTGAGCAGACTTCTGCAACTGAAGAATATCTACTGCTCTTCTGATATCTTTTTGTATTTTTTTGACAGCTGACCTTGTCACAAGTCATTGTCTTTAAGTAATACACTCTTTATGTAATCTGTGCTTCACCAGTGTACAATCATAAGTTGTGTACAACTGAAACAAAAGTTGAAAACAAGAAATAATTACACATTGGTATGGCTTTTTTTCAGTAGAAAATTTTTACCAGTTCTAAAGTCATACTAATTTTGTATTTGATTTTTTTCTGGCTACAGTTTTTGGATGTTAAATGTTTTATTTTAAAGAGCTCTTAACAGCCAAAATGTTAAATTTATGAATATATTTTATGTAGTAAAACATCACCTATTTAAAAAAAAAAGAAAAAATGAAACCCCCCCCAAACTTTGAGCTATTATGTTTTATCTGAAGAAATATAACTGTTAAATGCATACATTTATAAGCTATTTTACATGGTTTGTTTTCATTCTGTAGATGTAGAACAGGAAAACACTTTGGTATCATTTGAAGGAATTTCCTGACTGGAAATCATCTGAGTATAACTTAACCGACTGTGCCAAGGGTATATCAGCTGTGACAGTGTGTACATGACTTCTGAGCTGGCTTTTGCCTTTTCAGACATGTTAAAATATTTGTGTGACACAGCTACCCAAGCTGTTCACCTGGCAAGTGATTTCCTCTCATAAGTTACAGTTTTCACACTCTTAAAATGTGCAGCACTATGCAAAACCTGGCCAGTGAGTGCTGTTGCTGCCAAGAGGCAGAATAAAAATTTCTAGGTTATTTTACCATATCCTTTTTTTAAATTTTTTCAAGCAATTGGTACTGGGAGCTCTTCAAACATAAGGCATCTTTCCCTTCTGTTCTCTTTCCCATTCTTTTCCTTGTTACATGCTTTATAGTGAAGTTTTGTCAATCCTTCAATATTAGTGATGATTTTCCTTCCAGAGAGCCTACAGGGAAATTTAAAGGTCTTTTTTTTCCATGATCACCCTTAGCTTTATATGCCAGCATAATTGGAATGAGCAGTATTTTTTCTGCTTCTTATCTGAGACCTTATAAGTTGATGGCCAGAAACAAGGTTCCTTCTGTATTTTTCTGTTAGTTTTGGATTTTTCTGAAGTTAAACGTAGGTAGACAAAGATAGAAAAAGGGTGTCAGTAGAAATAAAGGCAGATATGGCAAATGGAGAAAAACAGTAGTCCTTTAGGAAAAAACAGTAGTCCTTGGGAAAAAAAAAAAACCCTCTTGATTTAAGTAATTTTAAAAGTTGTATGAAGTAAGAGGAAGCAGGGAGGGTTAGTACATAATTTGAGGTCATTAGCTTAACACAGTCTTGACTTTGTTAACAAAGAATCACAACTCAATTTATGTGAGCCAAAGATTATGGCTGTGAAGGAGGGTGTTTTGAGACATCTTGTGGAATACAAGAGTGTGTTAGTTAGGTATAACTTGGAAGAAGTAATTTGTTTCCTTGAGGATTTTGACAACCATTTCTCTAGTTATTTACTAATTTACTATTTACTACTAACTTCATGACCTAGGTAATCTGTCCTAGTTCTTCTCTACCCTCACCACTGTAAGTTTCACTGATACATTTTGCATGCTCTAAACTCCAGTGTTTGTTACTTCTAGTAGCAACCTTTTGTGCATGTAAAAGTTGTGAGCATTTTCTTTCCTCAAAAATCTTCTCTAAGGAGAATAAAATATTTATTAAGCAATAGTTGTTTTCTAAACTTCAAATTCTTATTGGTTGTACAAGTTTTTTTGTGATTTCATGTCTTTTCATTGATGCCTAACAATCAGCTAATTTGTGAGGGTTTTTTTACTTCTTGAATTATTCTTGTCTCTTTGCCCTTTGGAATTATTTCCTTATTCAACTCTTAGACTAGATTATTCTAAGTATCTCCTCCACTTAACCTCAGCTTCTTTCTTTGCCAGGTCTTTGAACTAAGGTAATTATAATAACCAAATAACTGTGAGTCTTAAAGCAAATATCATTTATCTTCACATTAGAAGTTAAGCAGTACTTTAAAAATGTTAGTATTCTAAACAGTCACTTCACTATATAATCTCCAATTATATCAAAATTATGCTGAGTGAAAAGTTCTCATTCTTCCTTGCTATTCAGACTTCTAAAACCATAGTGCAGTAACTGAAGAAGTATCTTCCTGTAAATTGCCACAAAGATTCTGCTTGTGATGGCAGTCTGAATTTGAGGCAACCACTTGAGACATGTTAATCATCACTAAGAATAACAGAGCCAGGCAATAAAAGACAAAATAATGCCTTAAAGGGACAGTTTTGAGAATCCCATGTGACCTAATATGTGTGAGGTGCAGGTTGCCCCCAAAGATACAGACCACTGCACTTGAAACCTAACAAATTTATGTTCAATGGTCTATTCTTGGCAGATTCCTGATGTAGTAGATTGTTAAATGTCCCTGCTTTCCCACTTCTTCAGCAAGTATTCAGTGGCTTATTATGAAAGTCTGGGGTTCTTCTCAGTATGTGGCTTTATGGTCTTAGGAAGGCACAGTAAGAAATGTGAATGAGACATTGCACCTACATTGATAAGGTTTGTGACAATCCTTTGAATTCTTTCCCCCAGAATTTATTCCTCAAACTTTTACTAAGGCAGAATATTCCCTTCCCTGCCCCACTTCCCCCCACTCCCTCCCAAAACCACCAGAACAGTGAAGTTTTGACTCATGTTGCTAAAATGTGCTGGATTTCTTTCCTGCATTTGAAATTTTCTTACTCTTTGCATACTTTGTGTTCACATATGTCTTGCTGCCTGCAGAGCTCAAAAAGGTGAGGGGAGGTGGTTTCTAAAACCATACATTTCCTGTGTATTGTTGATTTTTTTTAACTCTTCTTTTAGATCTATATTTACTAATACCATAAGTGCTTGGATGACATACTGTCATGTGCCCTGAGTTTATTCCCATGCCACAATTTAATCAGAAAGAGTTTTACATGTTAATAAGATCAGATCCTGATTTCTGCCTCAGTGTGTACCAGCAGGTAGATCTTCTGTCACCAGTAGACAGACAGGCTGGGTTAAATATCCTGAAAGATACATACCTTGGATAAATGTAGGACAAATGGAGAGTGAAAAAAAAAAAAAGCCCCTCTAGAAGGTGAATAACTGTATTTGCCATATTTACCTTTTCATCACTCAACTGCAAGGGAGAAGGGAGACCTGTGACATCATCATATTAAGGTACTGAGAGTTTATGAAGGACAATAAGAATATTCTGTGGTAAAGAGATATTTTCCATCTTCCACATCCCACAGACAAAGCAGATCTGCTGGATGATGTTTTTGAAGTTGTTACCTGGGAGATGGAGATGAGACAGTGTCTATGGAATAAAGGTGTCTAACTGAAGAATGGTGTTAGAACATCCTGCTGTGGTGGTATTAATAGTATGAAAGGCTGAGCTTCTAAAATGGAAGATACCAGCAGCATTAGTCATCCATTTCCTTGAAATAAGCTGTCTAGTGTTAAAATTTTCTCTTCTCCTTACAGTTTTGAAGAAGTTGAGGGAAAAGGAATGTCTTTCATGAGCTAGTGGTATCTCAGTTTCCACCATAAGATGGTGATGTTCTTTTGAAAAGATGGATTTGAAGCCAGCATTTAAAAAATAGAGGTTCTGGATTTCTGCCTTTTAAGAGGTCAGACACCTTCTTCAGAGCTCTGTGTTGTACTAATCACAGATAATTCCAAGGGCCAAAACAAGGTTTTGATTTTGCATTGTAAAAAATTGTCCTGACTTCCATTTCCAAATTTTCCTGAGTGGAAAAGGCTCTGGAGATACAGTCTTTACCTAGTTTAGGACAAGTCCTGAAGAAAAGGAACCTTAATCCATCTTGCAGATTTTCCTTTTGTAGAGTACCCTTCTTCACCAAGCCTACCATAGGTACTATGTTAACTTGAAAACTCTGAATTAATTTAATATTAAGTACATATTTACACATGAAAGCATCATAATTTAATTTTAAATGGCAGCAAATGAAGGCATCACTTTCATGCATCAGTTCCAATTTACATGTGCAAATGGATGCAATCTTCCATCCTCAAAGTCACTTTAAGGACTGTCCCTCTGCATGGCTTAGGCTGGATACAGAATGTAAGGCACTCTAAATTTATGGAAGTTGCTCTTGGGGAATTGTAACATCATATCCTTTAAGAACAAGATTAATGACTGATGAATATTAAAATATTTTTTCAAGTAGTGTTATATGGAATGCATGAAATGAATATTCATCTAGGGTTTGTGTTTCTCAGGTATGTTCATGGACATAAAATGGCAGCTGAGAGCAAAGTTTATCTTGCCATTTTATGCAAAAGCATTTTTAAAAGCTGTACATATTGATTACTTTTATTGAAAAAGTATAGCCCTTAGATGAGAAAACTCATGAGCTCAAGCCTAAAGGTGAAACTGCTAAACAAATAACTTCCTGGAAGAAGAAAGTGTAGAAGTGTTGCCTTTCCAAGGATAAGTTATTCCTCACGTAGTAAAAATGAATATAAATGTCTGACTTTTTGCATCATTTTGAGCTCTCAATGTAAAAGGGTTGCAACATTTCCTTAATGTGTTAATGTTTTACAGTTTCCCTCCATAAATCAAGTGCAGATGTTTTACACTTGGAAACTAAAAGTGAAGAAGGATATCTAGAGCCAGTTAAAACAAGATTTAACTTCTTTTGGAGTGGAATGATGGGTCTACCTATACAGAAAAATTGCAGGTTTTTCCTTCAGCATGTGAACCCGTTAGATTTATCTAGTGACACTGTCAAAAGTATTCAAAGCCTTTTTATAAAGGGTTTGCATGTCTTAGGACTGATTATTGCAATTAGTTTTGTATCTGGAATGAACTTGGAGGTTTATGGTAAGTCTGAAGAAATCCCCTAAAATTCTGTAAAAAAAATTAAAAAAAAATATTAAATTTAGCATTATAGGGAAACTGAAATTGTCAGTAAAAGTTTGCAAAAGAAATGCCAGGTCTTTTTATGTAATTCTTAGACGGTTAAGGCCAGTCCAGTTAAAAAAACTAAGGAATGTAAAAAAATATGGGCTTAGCAGCTAGTCTGTTTGACATAATTTATATGAAAATCATTTATTCTAAATCAAAAAGGTATATTTTGATTTTTTTTTTTCCTGCATGGGCTCTTTACATATTGAAAGTTGTTACATGTTTATATATTGTAGGAAACTAGACAAAATGTAATTTTTAATTTATGTCTTACATTCTGTAAAGTACAGGAATATACCTAAGAGGACAACATTAAGGATGCTCACTCAATGAGAATGTTCATAACTTCCAGCCTAGGAAGTTTTTTGGAGAATCAAAAAATCATGCTGTATTATTTCTCTGCTTGCTATTCCAAATAAACCCATACCCTTAAACATCCCTATCTAAGAGTGGTTTATTTAAAAGTGGAATTGAATGTACTATATTCATTTTTATTGCTATATTAACTCTGCAAATATTAGGTAAAAATGCTGTACAAAGAACTCATTAAATTTGAAAATATCACTTAAATTCAGTTTTTTCCTTAAATAATCATATTTCTGATGCCAATACAAGAAGTCAGTAAAATTAGGATGAAGTATTTCAAATAGATTAATGTTATCTAGCAGTACAATTCAAGTTACCCCATTGTGTCCAAATCACACACACCCCCCTCCCAAAGTCCCTAGAATTCTACAATTTTCAGGCCAGCAAGGCAAAATCTTCCTTCATCATCAGTGATGTGTCATTCAAGGTGACTGATGGGCAGCTGTGTCTCAATCAGGAGGGAAGGATCTTTTCTATTTATAACTGACAGCACATTTAATGGCCAGTGTAGCAGACATAGGATGAAAAGTAAATTTAAGGAAAGGAGACAGAGAGATCAGAAATTTCAGCTTGTGGCTGATATGGTAATAAGGTATTCTTATCCAAGTGAGTAGAAAAGAGCATCTTGTGATTAGAAGGAAGAGGATTTCAGAACTGATAACTCTTCAGGACATGATACAAAATATAATTAAAAGTGTATGGCTTAAAATGGTGGTATGCTAAGAAAGAATTTATAACATTTTTTTTTTTTTAAATTGCACAATAAATGAAGAGATCAGGCAAAGGAGGAACAGTTTATTTGCATCACTGAAGAGAGGTAGGACAAGGCACCAGCCTGATTTGATTACAAAAGGATATTCAGCTCAGGAAGAAAACCCAATGATTTTGTTATATCATACAAGCTGGAATAAGGTTTGAAAAGGAAGTTTGAGGTTGTGACCTGAAATGTTTATTAAAGGTTCAAGTTTAATTTTCATTAAATCGTAATTTAGTAGTCCTGTGTTTTAAATACAGAAGTGTCTGTTCACAAATGTAATTACTGTCGATAAACACTAGTTGAAGAAATTGACTTGTTATTAAGGAATGGATACAGAAATATGCCTTATTTTTGTTTTTGTTCCCCCAGCTCAGGGTGACTACATGAAACAGGAATTACATGGCTTTCTGTGTTTCCAGTGATTCCATAGTAAAACCAAAAGCTACAAAATAGATGGGGAAAATTCTTAAAACTTAAAATTAGGAAGCTCTTTTACATTGGTGCTAACTGAATATGCAGCAGCTAACACATGGAAGATGCTGGTTTGCACTAACCATTAGTGACAGATGCTTGACCCTAACTTGTGAGGGTGAAAGCCTACTGACCAAAGGAGACACTAAAAGAGAGGGTGGTGGAGATTAAATATTGAAATAGATGCATTTTTACATTCAGAAGATTTGTGCTCGCTCCTCTCTAGTGGTGATTTCCATCTGAAGTACTGACTACAATTTGTTTTGTTTATTTCATGAGATCTGACAAGATCATGACCTGGTGGTTGCATAAAGCAGGCTAAGGATTTTTATTTGTCATTGAAGGCCCAGAGTGAGGAGATAAGAGATCCAGGCTTAAAGTCAAATGGAGTTTATCTCACAAGACATCAAAGTGCTGTGCTCAGGCCCTAAGAAAAGACTTAAAATGCATTAAAAATGTCAATGGAAGTTCAGAAAAGTAGAGAGAAAAGGAAGAGTGCATACTTATTTTTTCTGCCTGCTTTTGAAATGTGTGCAGAAAACAGAAACAGACAAATATAACCTCATTCTCTGACTAGAGAAAGCCATCTCTGAGTTTCAGCCTGAGTATATTGAGTTTATCTCCATTGCTCCTGTTCATTGAGCCTTTCCCAGCATTTATTCTCTGGTAAAGTAAAACTCATTGAAAAACTCCCAACAAAAAATGGTGAAAGAAATCCCCAAACTCCTGACCTTCTGCTCTGTACATTAGAAAATGATTTCCTAATACTATACCTATCTTCAGCCATACAAGTTGTTTTTTGCAAGTTATTTGAATGCTGAGATAGAATCAGAGGAAATTCCAAAAGCATTTGCTGTTATTTTGATCTGTTTAAGGTATTTTATTTTTTCCAAGGAGCTTAAGCTTTATAACTTTGGAAATGACTTCTGAGTATTCTTGAGAGTAAGAACTAGTTTCTGTCTTGTGGGTTGCCTTAGGAAGAGAAGAAATTTGGAGTAAAATTCGTCTATAATTACTTGGGGATGAGGATAATTGCAATAAACTTGCCTTGATGTAGCCTGTTCAAACACATTATATGGGTAAAGACATGAGCAGGGACTCACAAAAAAGATGCTCCTTCAGCAGATAATTGCCAGGTTCATACCATGTGTTAAGAAAACTGTTTCCATGAAAGTATTTTAAAATTTTTAGGGACATGACAAGTCTTGTGCAAATAATATTATCATGGAAAATACCTAAATACATGTAAGATCATTGAAAAATACATACAAGGTATTCCCTCCCAAACATGATAGCTGATTCCCAGAAAGGTAATCTGTAAGTACTGTAGCTTATTTAGGGTTTCCAGCAAACATATTTGATTTTTCAAAATTGAGAAAAAATTAAAGAGAAATGAGTCTAAACATTCAAATGCATGAACAATAGAAAAAAAGAAATCAATGATTTCTAACATAGAAAAAGGTTTTAATAGCCCAAAAGACTTGAAGTCAAAACTATAAAGAAAGCAACTTGACCTGAAAGTTTTGCTTTTGAGAAATATCAGAAATTAGAGTATTTTTTAAGCAAATTGAACAGAATAAATGAATTTATTTATTAAAGGAAGAAGAGAGAAGGGAAGTAGACTGTAAGTTTTATATTACTGCAGTTATGAAGAAAAGAAATGTGATTCTAGGAAGTTATGAATACAGAGTAGAAATGTGTGGTCAGAGAGAAAAGGAAGGCTCTAAATGTATATGGAAGAATAACTTGGTTGCAGTATATATGAATTGCTGGAAGGCCTGATATTGTAATGACAAGTAACGATGCAGGGTACTCTGTAAACCACATTTCCCTGGTTTTGTCAAAGAATTCAAATAGTTTTGTGTGTTGTGGTTTCCCTCCCTTATTGTGATGCTTAATAATTTTCTTTGGAATATATAAACAAACTCATATCTGTATTTTCTGAATTTGTGCAGGAGACCTGTCTAAAAATTGGCAACACATTCTCTGCCTTTTAATTTCTTCATATCCCAAGTTGACGTAAGCAAGGGGCCACATGCTGGATTGCACCACCACAGTTTGACACATGAGGTCCTTTTGAATCCACAAACTTGCAGAATCATAGACTGGTTTGGGTTGGAAGGGACCTTAAAGGTCGTGTGGTTCCAACCCCCCTGCCATGGACAGGGACACCTTTCATTAAACCAAATTTTTTTGGGCAGACACTCTCTTGCAAAGGTGATTTGTTACTTTCTTCTTTATCAGTCTGCTCTGAAACTTTTTCTGCTGAAACTTTAGTTTGGAAGAGTCTCTCTGACCATTCCCCTCAAAACAAGCTCTAGAGTTTAGAAAGTCCCTGAACTCCACTGTAATGAACACTAGTGCAAAGAATTAATTTAGATTTTCTGCTGCAGCCTTATCTTCCTTGAGCATTCCTTTTCCACCCTGATCATCCCTCAGCTCTTCTGAGTTTTTCAGGCTACCAGCTTCAGATGTGTTTGAAAAGGTTGTGCTACTTCTTTTTAAAATCCTTAGCAAGTTGTCACTTGAGGGTGGAGGGGTTTTTTTTGGTCTGAGTGTTCTTGGAGGTTTGAGAAGAGGGTGGCAGCCTTGTTAATTTTGTTTAAATAGAAGCTTATGCTCTTTTCTGTTTTCCTTAACCATACAGATATTCATTCACGAACATATTGCTGTACTTTAATAAATCCCTTTGCCCTGCAGTTTAATCACATATCCTCAGTAAATGGAACTTTACTGTTGATGATTTTCCTCTTTTGTTTCCTACCTGAATTTCAGAGCTTTTCTTATAGTTTGACTGCATTCTTGAAGAATGTGCTGTCCCAAGCTGTGGGTACTCTTTGGTTTTCTTTTGGTCTTTAATTAAGAACTTTTATTTCATCTTCCAAGGTGTTCTGTTTTGGTGTAAGGTGATCCTCCCTTCTTGCACAAGTTACCTTTCTTCTGTGTATTTTGTTTTGTTTTGTTTTTTTGGTTTGGTTTTTTTTTGTTTTTTTACCTTTTGTAATTGATTAGACTCAGGGTCCTGTACATTCCAGAATCCTTTAATGGACATTCAGAAGATTTCTTTAGCTCAATGATGCTAATTTTTATATATTATAAGACACTGAGGCTATTCCAGACAGTGTAAGTCTGGGATTCTGGTATTAAAACCCAGTAAATTGTATGTAAATCAAATTAGCCCAAAGAAAATGAGTAAGTTAATACAGAATGTATTTGATGAAAATTGTAAGAAAATAATGCAACAAAATCCTGTCAGAAACAGTCGTACTGGAAACAGGGCTTGGAAATAAAGTCCTATATGTGAAATAAAGAACTGCCATGGAAAATGGTGACTCTGAGATGAGCTGAGGTCACAGCAGAAGAGAAAATCAGTAGGAGCTCCCAAGACTAATGCTGTGGTAAAACAGGAGTGCTAATGGAGCTCTCTAGTGTATAATTCAGGAAAGTGTGAGTAGGAGGATTAAGGCTATTTTATTTTTTTTTCATCTCATACGATATACTGACAAACAGGAACAGTGCAAGTAGTTCTTGGGTATGCATTATTAAAAGGTGTTGAACAGCTCTTTATACATGAAAAAATCGTGCCACATGAAATATTTGTGCTGTGAAAATCAGGCCTTATGGTAGAGATTTCAGGCTTAATTTGTTTCATCTACCTGAACGAGATTGATGAGATAATTTTATTAACATTCACAACTGTGTTCTAAAAACAGGAAAATGCTAGACACAAAAAATACTGTGTGAGAGGGACTAATTTTCATTTCCTGATATAAAATTACGAAAGTACTGTCAGTTTGCTATGAAGTTTTAGTTACAAATCAATAATATTTAAAACCCAGAAACAATGTGGTAGTTTAGGAAGCTAATTTGCTAAAGTGCTATTTCCATTCAATTTGTCTATATATTAATTTTCTTATTATTTTGAATCCTGACAAGAAGGGATTAGATAAGACAGTTTGTTGACAGTGATTAACTCAGTTCATGATTTGCTTTGTCTCAGTATGAACAGTGACTGGCATTTCTTCTAGAAGTTCAAAGTTCTCATTGATTTGAAGGCTGCTAGCATTGATCACCTCATAGGATAATTTTTAAGGCATTTTGGTTTTTCTAACATAGGAGGAAGTTCTACAAATTGCAAAGTGTGGTTCTCTGTGAAGATTTTCAGCACACCTGCAGCAGCAGAAAGGACAATAGAAGTGGAGTGTAAAGCTCTGGTAAGATTACTCTAAATGTCTCATTTTGTTCTACTGCATTTAGAAGAAAAATTTAATTTTTATTGTTGTTCTGGCTGCTATCACAGAGGATTAATCAATTTTATTAAGTGACCACACAATCATTTTTTGAGTAATAAAATTCAATACTTATTAAGATCTCATTTAAGCTCAGTGATATGAACTAAAATAAATGCTTGAATAAAAGTATCTTCTTTATCCTGTTGGAAAAATTACACTTTTATTCTGCTGAAATCTGCTTTTAATTTTGGATCTCAAATAAGCCTAAATTCTAAAAAAACTTCAGTTTATCTGTTGTCCACAACAGAATATGGCTCTTTTGGTACTTTGCTTCTTCATGCATGCCAAATTATTATTGTCATTTAAATTTCTTTAATCATTGGGGTGTTTTTAATCATGTTTGTTTGTATTACCAGATGAGTACATACTGTCACTCTGAAAAAAAATTAAATTATATTAGTCATACTAGAAGAACAATTGCATCACATTAAATAAGTATGTTTTAAATCACTTAACTATGTAAAGAGTAAATAATTTTTTTAGTATGTTTGCTTAATAAATAGTGGTTTTGTTTCCCACTGATTTGTAATTTTATTTGTCTTTGAATTATCATTTATAAGGTGTTTGTTTTCAGAGCTAATATTTTTCCTAACTTCTGGAAGTGGATTTTTGCTTTGTCATCTAGACATCCTGCTTTCTGCATGCACTGTGATAACCAGTGGTGGTAACAGGTTATATGAGTAGAAATGACTGGTGTGGTATTTTTCTGCAGGAACATTTTGGAAATAAAAATACATGATGGAAGTGCTAGGGGAATACCTCTTCCAGTCACAGATGCTGGGAAGGGAGAAGAATCTCCTCGGTTGGTTTTACATGTGTTCAAATGGAGGGGAAAAATACAAACAAATAATCATTTCTGAAAACATTTAAATATCATTGTTCATGTATGACTTCAGGTTTGCTTTTCTTTCCTTTAAGTGTCCTGACTGTGAACTTCTGTAGGGAAGAGAAAGATAATGATATTTTCAAAGTCTTGGTGTTGGATGAGTGTGCTGGGAGGTGTCTGGTGCTAGTAAGAATCATAAAAGCTGGACTAAAAGAGTTTGTGATTTGAGACCTTGAAAAGAGTAGTGTAGGTTTTTGTCCCACAGGATCATGCATTGCCTTGTATCATTTTCTGATCTGAAAATTCTCTGAAGTCGTAAAAGGGAAAGCTAGATTTGAGGTACAGTATTGACTCCTATTGTATGAGAAATTCTCAAGGTGCATTTGAACTCTTCTTATAAATTTTAATCAAATTCAATGTGAAAACTTGAAAAAAACACGTTAAAGTACAAAATACTTTGGTGATGTTCAGGGCACTAAAATTATTGACCTTAAAATTTGGATAATTCCTTTAAAGGAAGATAAAGGAGGTTAAGAAGTAGCTATGCCTCTTCTTCAGATCTCTATGGGAAATGTAGTATTTTTTTTTTTTTTAATTAATGAATTTGGAAGATGACATGAATATTTCTGACTAGCAAATAATAACATGTGGTTACTATTATGGAATTGTGATTGCTGAATTTACTGGTTACATGCCAGACACTTAATTTTGGAGTGTGAGAGCTATCTAGCTCTAATGTAAGGGAATGGGATTATCCTAGCTAATGTCTCAGTAGGACTGTCAGTGTGACACCAGGGAAAAGAACCAGTACAGTCCTTGAGTGCTGAAGAGTGGTCAGACATGAACAGAAAGCAAATAATGGTGGTGGTACTGTTATTTAGAATGTGCACACATCTGGTTCTTAAAGGTTAAAAATGGTTTTGAAATACTGGAAAAAAATCAAAGATATCTCCTAGAAGCATGGGGGCCTACAAAAGCAAGCCTTGTTAATGTTAAATTGCTCTATTAATTTAGTTGGCAAAATAAAAAAATGGAGAAGAATGTGATCATTTACTGAAGAATATTTAGCGATGATATCTCAGTTTTGCTAACCAACATGCATCAAGAACTAATGGCCAAAAATTTACATGTGAGAATTATTTAGTCTTGCATGGAATGTCCCAGTAATGAGAACAACATTGGAAGATGTAACTAGTAAAAACTGTAGACAGAGTCTTGTAAAAGTGAGAACTTGAAATTGCTTCAAAAGCTGAAAAATATTTAAAAAGCACCTGGTACATCTGCTACACCAGTGAGTCAGATTTAATGAATACATTGATCTCTTTTTGACCTTAGAGACTTCTTCCTTCCTGGCCCTTGGAACAAAGAGGATTAGCAACATTTAATTTAAAATACTAATAACACTGCTTTTCTATGTTAGTTATAGCTGAATCTCATTATCAAATGCAATACAAGTTTATCCTCAGCATGTCAAAGCTACTGTTCTGTCTTACACAAGTGATCAGAGTTCTGAAACATCCAAAACTGGCTACAGCAGAGGGAAAGTTGGCAGGAGGGAGACGTTAAATGAACCAGGTGTACCATCTTGCTGTTCTTGATGGTGGCCACAGTGACCACCAGCCTGCAGGCAGCGAGGGAGGGCCCAGGGAGCTGAGGGTTGGGGGGCACCCCAGGAACAGTGGACAGTGTGGGGTCATCTTGGCACATGTCCTGTTATAGTCGATGAGTGTATTTCCTTGCAGATTCCAGGTTTGCCTTTGAGGTTTGGAAATGATTTAGGTTCACTCAGCCTTATGTTCTTCATACATGGGAGTCTGTCTGAAATGCAGTGCCTGTGCCAGGGTGACAGTTCCCACCGCATGGAAAGGGGAGCTGAGAGGTGTCAGGATTCAGGCTGAGTTCCTGACTCAGTGCAAGTTCTGACCCTGATGGATGGCCTGGGGCACTGGCCATCAGTTGTTGCTGCTCCTCTGTTGAACAGTGCAGAGAACTCTGAAGAAACAAGAAGTTCTACCTGGCAGCACCATACAATTGTCTGTAGCTCACATCCTGGTGTCAGCATAGAGCTGCCCTCTCCTGTTTTCAGTGCATAAAATCAACTAAAAGGAAATACCACAGTTAGGTCTGTACTGCCCCCACCCCAAACTCATGCATTTTGTTGCTATCCTCATTTATCCTTGCTCAGAATTTTCTGTGCTAAGTATTATTGCGTGTGCTTTGGCATAATGCCAAACATCAGACATCTGTCTTTGGCATAATGCTTAATTCTGATTAGATTAGTGATCTTGAATTGGAACAACACAAGATTTTCCACTTATATTTACCTTTAGTTTGCTTTGTTACGTCCATGTCTGAACATCCTTAAGGTGAAAAATTTCAATATCAAAGCGCATCTGCAGATATGTATCTGAAAGACTTAATTTGGTTTAACTTAAGTTTTTAATAAAATATTTTGAATTTGCATTTCTACATTGTTGAGATCCATCTCACTACGTATAGTTTTTGGATGTGTTTTTTCTCTCAACCTAAATTTCAAAGTGGAGACTGATCAGTTAAATGAATCAAGCCCACTTTTATGCTGCTCAAGTTTTCTTAAAATGCTTTTGACCTGTTATAGCTGAAATAATTTAAGCTTGTACTTTGCTGTTAACCAGTTTATGATTAAGGTGTTTATGGAAATAAAAGTATTGAGCAAGTCAATACTGAAAGCCATAAGCCATATTTAAAAAGTCATTAATTTTAAGCTCTGATTTAATTTCATTTATTTTAATCACTGTGTATCAGTAAAAGAAATACACTTGTTTGAATAGAAGAAGTTATCTAACTGGAAATTTAGAGTCAAATCCTATTATAGTCCTTACTCTTCAGTAGAAAGTGTGGGTTTCTGGTTGGGCAGGAATAGGCTCCCCAGGGCAGTAGTCACAGCACCAGACTGATAGAGCTCAAAAAGTGTTTGGACAATGTTTGGACAAAGTTTGGACAATGCTGTCAGGCACATGGGGTGACTCCTGGGGTGTCCTGTGCAGGGCCAGGAGTTGGACTCGATGTTCTCATGGGTCCTTTCCAACTCAGCATATCCTATGATTCTATGAAATGGATTTCAGTGAAGACCTAAGAACTGACCCATAAATTAAAGGAAGTAAAGGAAATAGCTATTTTAATTTAAAATATAATAGTGTCTTCCTAGTTTTTTACATAGAAGCACAGTAGTTCTTCCAATTTGAGGCACACCTGTATCTAAATTGAATTAGATTTAATTTTTTTAATCCATGTGGTCAATAGAATGCCCACCACAAGTTGTTTGGTATGATACAATGCTTTTAAGGTCAATGCAGCATTTGAATAAGAAAAATAATGTTATCTCATTTTCTATGTGTGTGTATTCATTTTTTTTCTATGAGGAAAACTATAGTAAAAAAGGAAAATTTGCCACAAACTTGGCTTCTAGTAGTGCTAGTACTGTTTAATACTGTTATGTTTAGAGGTTTTGGGACAGAGAAACAGTTTCACTTCTCACTTTTTCTCCCTGGTCATTAGTAGTCATGGTAGCTTCTGTGTTGGATAAATGCTTGGTGCCATTACTTTGCAAATAGCAGAATAAAATATTGATTTTAACTTTCTTTGTGATAATTCCACATGCTTCTATTTCCAAGTAAGCGATGGTTGACAGTCTGTTTTTTTTCAATGTTCAGTTAAACTTCTTGAAGATAGATTTAGTTCTCATTTTCCTCTCCAGGTTTTTGGGGTTTGTGTTTTTGTTCTTGTGGTTTGTTGGTTCGTTTGCTGGTTATGGTGGTGGTTAAGGAGGTTAAGGAGGGAAGGCTGGGTGATTTCATGTTTGGCTGGGGTTTTTTCCAACTTGGACAGATTGGTACATGATTTCTGATTTTCATTTAAAATTAATGATTTTTAAAGCCTATAGCCTGGATATTCTTTCTAATCCAAGCCCTGAATGCTCTGAAATCCAGTGTTCAACCATTGCAGAAATAAGAAAACCCTACTTAAGTGGAGGGAGAGTATCCAGCTGCAGGTTTATTTTCTAAGTTCTGTGTATATTAAGAGAAAATAGATGATTATTGAAGCCTGGAAAGGTTGTAAGGATGCATTCCAGCTGTGAAGGATTCCTAAAGCTTTGTAAACAGGGGAACCCTTACAGGTGTTCACTTTGTAAACAGGTGAACCCTTACAAGGATAAAGCTGTATTTCAGAGGAGGTATATTCTCAAGTGTTGATAATACTGAAATAACCCAGTCAATCCTAGTGCTGCTTATAATGAACACCTCCAACTTTACCTTACAACTTCATCAGTCACTGCCCAGATTCAACCTCCTTTTTTGCCAGCTGTCATGGTGAAAGAAACCAATCTAAATTTTAAGAATATTTGTCTTTTTTTCAGTATCCTCTGTCTTTCAGTCATTAAATACTCCATCAATTTCCCCACAGTCATTAAATACACTATCAATTCTGCTACATGTAGAAACATTTCCATAGCACTCTTCTGGAATTAATTGCCAGTAAAGAAATTTCAGATTTGTGAGGCACCATTTCTATTCTATCATTTTAGAAAATTGTTATGTTTTGAACTGCATGATGTAAGGGAGAGTGATGTTGGACACTTGTCAGCTTTGGCTTTCCTTCCACCAGTGCAAATTTCACCCTGACAAAGATCATCAACTCTATTAAAAGAGATCAGCTGAAAAGTAGTTCAGGGAAAAAGGGAGAAAGTATGCTCTGTAATCATAGTCTGCTGAGGAATTTATTAATTTTTCTCTTATGAAAGTATTAACATATTTTTATTTTAATTTTGTCTTGTCTAGACCAGCCTGTGGCAGTCTAATAAATCACAAAAGCAAAGGAAGAAACTTGTAAGAGTGGGGGTGGTATAGGATGCAGAAGTGTATTTTTAAATGTATATTTTACTTTAAAAAGATTCTGTAGTATCTTTGAATCATTCTGTGGGTTTTACTCTGTTAGTGACATCTAGATAGCACAGGCTAGATCAGACTGTTGCTGACAGCTTTTCAAATTCATTATGAATTCTAAGAATTGCCTGCACAAACCTTATCGAGTTCAAAAGGCCAAGAGCAAGGTCCTGCACCTGGCTCAGGGCAATCCCAAGCACGAATAAGGCTGGGCAGATCATGGATTGAGAGCAGCTCTGAGGAGAAGGACTTGGGGGTGTTGGTGCATGAGACCCAACCGTGAGAATTTGCAGCCCACAAAGCCAAATGTGTTCTGGGCTGTATCAAGAGCAGCGTGGCAGCAGGTCCAGGGAGGGGATTCTGCCCCTCTGCTCTGGTGAGGCCCCACCTGCAGTGCTGAGTCCAGCTCTGGGGTCCCCAAAATACATGTTGGAGAGAGTCTACAGGAGGCCATGAAGATGATCCAAGGCCTGGAACACCTCCCCTGGGGGGACAGAGAGACCTGGGGCTTGAGCAGCCTTCCAGTATCTAAAGGGAGATACAGGAGAGCTGGAGAGGGCATGACAAGGGCATGTAGTGGTTAGTCAAGGAGTAATGACTGTAAACTAAGAAAGAGTAGGTTTAGATCTGGTGTAAGGAAAAGATTCTTTACTGTGAGGGTGATGAGGCCCTGTCACAGACTGCCCAGAGAAGCTGTGGCTGCCCCATCCCTGGAAGTGTCCAAGGCCAGGGGTTTTGAGCAACCTGGTATGGTGGAAGGTGTCCCTGCCCATGGCAGGGGGGGGTGGAATGATGGAGATGGAGATGATCTTTAATGTTGATCTTTAATCATCTCCAATTTTTAAGGTTGGAGATGATCTTTAGTGTTCTGTCCAATGCAAACAGTTCTGTGATACTCCTCAAACTCTTCTCATACAGAAATGATTTTGCCTTCTAATGGATTTCTCAGTTGTAGATCAGAATTTTCACCTTTACCAACACTATGATGTGTTTCTTCTCATAGGATTTATTGGCTCAAGAGTAGTTCCCCACAAAAATCTTGGCAGATCTTTAGAACCTGAGAATCATGCTTTGGGGACTGCAGAGGTAAAACTCATCAGTGGCAGATGGCATTCTGTTTAAAACCTACAGTTGTTTTACAGAGAGGTACAACAGTAAGAAATCTCAGAAAATATGTGTTAATTTTCCCCTTGCCATGCTTCTTTCCAGTACCTTTCCTTCTTCTGTTTAATTACTTGAAGGGAACTCACAAGAAAATATGCATTGGTGTTAAACTCTCAGTAATAATGTGTTTTTAGCTGTCTCTCTTCTGATTGCCTCCACTCACTTCTCCTTCATCTGAATCACACAGTCCTGGAGGGGATGAAATCTGTCTCTTTTGGGTGTAATTTAACTGGAGTGTTGATGCTGTTAAAGGCCGCAACGACACAGACTCTGACTTAGAAGGCTGACAGTGACTCCGTTCATTTCTGGTTATTTCTTCCCTTTTATACTATTCTACAGAGGACAACCCAGTGGGTGAAAGAATGACAAACTTCTTTAATTACATTGGTCAAGTCAGAGGGACATCCAGAAGTAGTCCCTCCTAGGGAAAGGAATGTAAACATAGGTTACAGTTAGGAAAACATGTCTCTTGTTGGCAGAAAAGTCTCTGGGAAAGAGTTTCAGAAAAACCAAAACATCACAGGCACGAACCAGGGCTACAGAGGGATATCTTCCACGTGCTCATCTAATGTTCTTCAACCACTGATGGACGTTTAACTTCCTGGGAGCAAAGTGGAACCACCCCTAAGCAAAACATTGATGGGCATTGCACGGTGTGGTGGCTCAGTCCTCGCACTGCCTTGCTCTGTGTCTCCTCCTCCTGTCTCCCACTGCCAGCTGGTATGGACATATCACAGCACACAAATCTTTGTAACCCATCCTGTCAAAAAACTGTGGGGTGTTCATTCTAGCAGGAGTTTGTATTTTGTGGTAATGGCATTATGTCAATTCACAGGTGTAATGCAGAGATCTTGTTACAAGTTGCACTAGTCTTAGAGCAGAACCAACTTAGAATCTAAATTCTGTGTCAGTGAATTAAGTTTTTCATTATTTATTTAAAAGTAAAACACGTATAATTAAGAATGTTTTGTAATTACGTAACTTGGCAGTTGAAGACAGTGACACACTGTTTTCATAGCTGTGGTACATTATTTTTTCATAAATCCTAAGCAAAACTGTAGTCTGAATGTTGTTATATATGGCTGATACTTAGATCATGTTCTCAGAAATTGAGTAACCTGAAGGTATGAATCATGCCCCAAGATTTTTTAGTTTCTGTCATATACTTTCATCACAACTGGTAGTATAAAAAGTAAAAGAACCATAGCAACATGGTTGGTGGGAGGAAAAACAAATTTGAGAAGGTAGTAATTATTAATCACTCTAACTAAAAGCAGTTTGGCAAATAATTCAGACCAGAGCATATTTGTATAGCTCATAAATATATATATATATATATATATATATATATGTGTGAGTGATTTTTTTTTTGATAAATATTTAGCAGCTGCCAACCCCCTCCTCTTGTCCCTACAGATGAATAATCAGTTCTTTGATAGAAGAGCAGGGAGCTAATGTAGATCACAAAATGACATCTCAAATGAGCTGTCACTAACCACCATGGAACGAAAATGTGAGGTTAGATCTAAAGCAAGTAATTAGAGGGGATGTTTCATCTGGACAAGTGGTCATATCTATGAAAAATAACTGTTATGTGAAGAAAGAGAATGGCCCTGAATAAGGAAACCACCAATTCCCTTTGTCCATAACTGCTGTTGCTCCCCTGGAGCTTAGCAATCGAAACAAGAGGGTATTTTTCTCAACCATTAAACACAGCAAGTCCATGGAAAAAGTTCTTTTTAAGAAAAATTTGCTCACTGATGGCCTGGAGTACAGATTGAACTAGGTAGTAAAGTAACATTATTGAAAGGAAAATGTAATGTTTGAACTCTGTTCCCTGTCATTCTGTCAAGGCTAGGAACTTAAGCTAGATTTTTGGTTCAAGACAAAACATGATTCTATGTACACTCTTAGAGTTGGATGGGGTTTTTTTTATGTTTCTGTTTGGGTTTGCTTTTTGATGAGTTTTGGTTTTGTTGGTTTTGTTTCTTTGGTTGTTTTTTTCAATAAATAAATAACAGTGAGAGGAACATGAAAGAGAACTGAGAATTTCTCCACAAGATGTAGTTAAGTGTAAATTTTCCAACTATGTATGGAGGCTCTTAAAAGTGACCTTCTGTGATTTTTTTTTCTGCAGAAGTCTAACCTTTAAACCTGTCCTGCCATTTTTCAGACCCGCCAAGAAAACTGGTGCTACTGCACTGTTGTCCCCCTCAGTGATTAATGTGACTTGGTGAGAAATCTCTGCTTTCCTTGTGTAAGATGAAGGAATAGGAAGAAGGGATCCTTATTATTCATTCAATTCCTCTGAAGGTTGTCCATCTGTATAACAGAAAGCTCTAGCTTTAAGACTGTTTTGGCAGGGGTACTACTGCTCCCACAAAATGTACAAATATATCCCTGCTTCTCCAAAATGGCATTGCTGTGTTCCCATGATCAGAATACAATTAAAAAATTCTGGAGTGAAATTCAAATAAAATTTTATACTATCAAATATATAAAATATTTTTTATTCAAATCAAATAATATTTTATCAAATAATTTTTTCTGCATCTCTAGAACATGGGTTAAAGCAGCTGGTTGTTCTTTTCTGCTGGCTTTCTTTGGACAGTATGCACAGCTTCTGGAACAGACAGTGATAATTAAACTAGATCATTACAATGAGCAACAAGTTAATCCATACATACAAATATTCATAACATCTGAATCAGGAACTTCAAGTAAATAAAAAAGCTAGTTGAGTAAGGATTTGATTTGAAAACAGGTGCTCTGTTGAAGTTTGAAAAATGCCATTAACTCAGGAATTACTTGGTTTAAGTTGTACAATTTTACTGGATGTTTTTACTGTAGACTACAGCCCTACCTATTTTAGATGGTTTGGCCTATTGAAAAAGTAATTGAGATTTTTCCTCTTCTATTTAAATCAGAATAAGGAATGACTTTGTAAATGTGACAATCTCTGACACCTGCTTAAGTTATCGCCCTCAGCAGGAAGGAGGGCCCAGTGTCTGCTACTGTCTGAAGAATTTTCTCCAGCCTTCTAAAAATGAATTTGCTGCTTGATTTGAATTCCTGGTGTAAAGGTAAATGAAAATCATTCTAACTGGAATCTTAGAAGACTAAAGAAAAGCTAAAGTCTCAGTGATCAGAGAGACTACCTTAGTTGAAAATGCAGACCTATTTGTATAAAAATAACTCACCTGATGGCCATAAAATTGATTCCTTGCAGCAAATATTTCTACTGAACAAATTCCAGCTGAAGCTGTTTGAGAGAAATGGGGAGTAAAAATTAAGACCACTCATTTCACATGGAAGGAAGTAGTGAATATTTACTCAGTAATCATTTATATATTTCTCTGGGATTTAGAAAGGATAATTTAAAAAGAATTTTAACAGTTCAGAGGAACCATCTGTGAAAGCAGGAAGTTTCAAGTCAAATTAAAATTTATTTAATGTTCATTATTCATTAATTAAATAACACTTCCAGTCATCATGAGTTGTTTGTACATTGGTACATATTTTTAGTTCTAAATGCAGAGAAAACAACCATATTTTTAATTTTATCAACTGATAATTATTAATATTTTCAACCATTGAAAACATTGTGAGAATTTACTATTAAAACTTTTGTGACTGTATTTTACTTCAGTGTTTACTTTTATTTCTCAATTTGTAGCAGTATTACAGAGGCGTAACTTAGGCTAATAAATTCAGGTCCATTATCTGAAATTGTTTAGAAAAGTTAATTGCAATAGTTACTTTGCCTTACAAATATTCTAATGGATTTATTCAGGTTGAATGTAGAGGTCAAGAAAGAAGGTGATTCTTAAATTTTGATGTAAAGTGTCTAAAAGGCTGTTAGTTGCTGCTTTAAGCACTTATTAGCAGTTGTCTATTTCATGGAGAAAATTCTAAGTGTATATCACTGGTTCACTGTGTCAAGAGACTTTTTAATCCATATACTTGAAAAAAAGTATTTTCTGTCTTGAGAGGAAATATCTAATATGTGAGCTCCAAGCAGGATCTGTACAGCAGGAGATAAGCCAGAGGGGAAGGTCTGTTTCAAACAGTGAATTATTAGTTTCTGCTTTAATAAAACCAAAGCCTGCAGGGGATTGAGTTTGGTTTCCACATAAGTGTGGAGTGGAGACAATAGTTTTGTCTTTTCTCCACCAAATCTGTCTTTTTTCCCCCTCTATCTCCCAAGTCCTTTAGAACCACATGAATATCCCAAAGTTGGTAATGTATCTTTGAAACATGTTGCCCACCCACACTTCCACAAGATTGGTTCTTGTGAGTTGAAACTTGTGCTGCTGTTGCTGTTTGTGAAGGCTCCAAGACCACTCACATACTGCTGCTGAGCCCTTCGTGGTGCTTTTAGAAGGTCACTGGCACAGGGTTGCTGTTTACATGCAGATCTAAGTGGAGGCAGGGTACTCATTACTGGTTCCAACCTTCAAATCTTCTTGGTTCTGGCAGTCTAGAAAAATGAATGCAGCAGATCTGTTCTTTGTGAGCCCTACACAGCAGAGTGTGACCGTAGGATGAATATAACAATTGAAAAGCACCTCATTGACCCTCACCCAAGTTTTGAAGTTGAAACCTCAGGAGATAGCTTTTACTGTATAAAAGATAAAGGATGAAAAAATGACTCATGTCCAAATACGTGGATATCCCCCCAGAAAGTGTATTTCAGGTAATTGTAGTAGCAATTCTTTCCCTCACAAGGTGATCTGCCAGGTGGTCAAAACTGAGCAGACAGAAATGTGGAGAAATCAGTATTTAAAGGGCTTTACACTCACACTCCATGATTCATGGATTCATGATTATCTAATAAACACTTTCTTCAACATCTTCCCCCCATACAGACAGAGAGGCTTCTTTCTGACTGACAGCAGAAGAAGTCAGACTGCACAGACCCAGGGAATGCAAGTGTGGGCCTTGGTTCAGACTGCTCTAATTTTTGCTTTTTAGGAGGTTCTAGAAAGAGACGCCATCTATCTATCTATCTATCTATCTATCTATCTATCTATCTATCTATCTATCTATCTATCATCTATCTATCATCTATCGTAATATTATTAATAAACATTTCTTGTGATGTAATGAGCTTGCATTACTTTTGTAGAGTAGCTGCTAAGGGAATGAATGTGTGGGACAGACTGCAGATACCTCTAGCATGTCACACACAGAAGTCAATATAAATACAGCATTTATTGTTTCATGTGATACAGTAATCTGTAAGCAAACCTCAAGGGCTTAAAAGTTTACTTCTTTTGTTGCAACAGCTAGCAATAAGGCTGTTTTCAAAGTTTATCTGATCTTATGAGTCATAGTAAGGAAAAGAATGAGAGGACTCTTACAGAGATTGTTCCTTTTGATTTATATATAATTCTGTTTTCAGGAAAACTATGAACTATTTAAGAAGTTCTCTTCATATGATAACATTGTGTGGCTCCTGAGACTGCAGAGATATGCCAGAAATAAAAGTTGGATTAAAAAAACCCCAAGTGTCTAGAATCTAGGAGAGAAAGATTTTGTCAGAGGAATTTTACTCCTGGAAAATTCAGGAGAAAGTTTTTCTCAGCAGAAACCCTGAAAATTTCAGCTTTGTAGTAGAATTATCTCTACCTCTACATGCTTTTTCCCAGTGATAATTATGGTATCGGTCTTTTAAATTGTGAAGAAGTGCTTCCTTAAAAATCTATTTTTAGACCTACAGAATGAGAGAGTCACAGTAGGTGCAAGATCTAAGACAGTCAAATTAATTAGCATTTTACCTCCACTGATTGAGTAACTTGATAGTAAGTGGTGTAGCTGAGATGTAAATTGCCTCATTAGTATGGTCATAAAAATTCAATAAAATGAGATATTATTTGAGTTGGTTACTACTTTTAAAATAAAGAAGTACTTTTACTTAGCTCATACCAGCATGAGCTGTGAGTAGAGGCGCATGCATAGTAGAATATTTGCTTCCACGTTTAGCAGGAGTCTTCACAGTTGGTGGAAATAGTGTAATAATTAGTCCTGCTGCTATTCTAACTTTGGGTTCTGATAGGTGGTTTTAAGTTTGTTTTTACCAAGTATTTCTGAAAGTCTTTGAAGCACTGGAACATGGGCAGTGCTGGTCATTGCCTTTTTCTGGTCAGTTCTGAGTAAGCTGATATTCAACATTTCCCTGACATAGACTTTGTCATGTTTGTAGTTGCATGTCAGATGGAGATTTCTAACCTCATCACATCAAATTTTCAGTTCAGGACAGTTGGATCTAAATATTATTCACTATTAAACTAATAGGCTAATTAGATTAGAGTAAATTCCTGGAAGTAATTCTGTGGTTTCAGTTACTGACTTCTTTCTAAATATGCAGAAATCATCAGCACTTGCCAAGCCTTCCAAAGTATGTTCTAGTCTATTGCATTTGTGAATTTATGGCATTATTTTGACTTTATGTAGCACTTGAAAACCAATCAGTGAGACCAGCAGAAAATAATTACAGCTACCTGTTGTAGCATTATATGGGCAGATACAATTACTTCAGGAGCTAAACCTTGAAGTGCTGTACACATTCAGAGTCCAGGGATAATAGTGCAGTTCTGTGGTAAATAAGGGAATGACACAGATTTACTTAAACATTTAACCTGAATTAAATTCAAAAAAGATCTCTGAGAGTAAGATTTAGATCAGAGAGAAATGATTGAGAAAGACAGGTTTTGCAAACTGTCTGCCTGGTATATCAGAAGCTATTTGGAAAGTATCCTAAATTTTACATCTCCTTAACTTCCCTAATAGGAAGGGTCACAAATGCTGATTGTCACTATTTTGAGGCTGATTTTGGGCAGGTATCTCAGTGTGATGATGTGCTTGCAGAAGAGTTTGCATATTACTACTCCATGAGACATAACTGACTTTGAAAATGCAGTAGTCACTGATACACCTCTTGACTTTATTATCTAAGGACAGTACAATTCTCACTTGGAAATGTTGCACTTTCTAGTGCTTTTTATTGAGTGATACTGACCTTAAGTATTTTGTTCTGGTGTTGTGGATATGACAGTTTCTAAAGGAGAAAGGACAATCTGAAGCAAAAAGAGAAATGTCTGTTTTTGAGAGATGCAGCCTGGATTTACATCACCCGAAATAGTCCTATCACCCAAGAAGTGTAAATACATCCATTGATTTGATTCAAACTGTTTTCCACCATTGGTGCCTCATATATTGTGTGCATGCATCTGCACAGCAAAGTGACCCAGAAAAATGATGAATAGGAGCTGTATTGAAATCTGTCACTTGCTGTGTCATGCTTTCCAAAAATGTTGATGACAAAGTAGGTGTAAATGATTTCCCTGTAAAATCCTCTGGAGAATAATTTGGTCCTTTGTTACATTAATTCAGTGTCAGATATCAGAAGCAGCCCATCTTTCTGCAGTCCAGAAAGCCAAAGGTGTCCTTGGCTGCATCAACAGCAGCGTGAGCAGCAGGTGAGGGAGGGGATTCTGTGCCTCTGCTCTGCTCTGGTGAGACCCCACCTGCAGTGCCACATCCAGCTCTGGGGTCCCCAGCACAGGAAGGATATAGACCTCTGGGAACAAGCCCAGAGGAGGCCACCAGGATGATTAGAGGGAGCATCTCTCCTATGAGAAAAGGCTGAGAAAATTAGGATTGTTCAGCCTGGAGAAGAGAAGGCTGCAGGGTGTCCTAATTGTGGCCTTCCAGTTCCTGAAGGGACCCTCCAGGAAAGACAGAGAGAAACTTTCTACAAGAGCATGCAGTGACAGGAGAATAGCCTCAAATTGACAAAGAGTAGATTTAGATTGGATATTAGGGGAAAGTTTCTTACTGTGGGCGTGGTGAGGTCCTGGCACAGGTTCCCTGGAGAAGCTGTGGATGTCCCATCCTTGGAAATGTTCAAGGCCAGGATGGATGGGGCACTGAGCAGTATGGTCTGGTGGAAGGTGTCCCTGCCCATGGAACAAGGGATCTTCAAGGTCTCTTCCAACCCAAACAATTCTATGACTGTGATCTCCTTCCCCATTGATTCTGGTAATGGAAAAGATTGACTTCTACATTTTTTAGTAGGGCTGTCAAACCCAACTGAGCTTTGATAAGCCAGGTTACTGTATGAGGTGATTTAGGCAACTGAGCTGATCCCTGGAAGTGCCAATCTTCAGGATAGTTGGTGGCAAAAAGTAGCTGTAATTGGTAATTTCTTCTTCTAACACTGCTGGATCTGAGAGGGAAATCTGCCTGTGATCTCAGGAGTATGGAGAGTTATGAGCTTCAGTCTCCATGGATGCAGAGGTGCCCTTGATTTCAAATTCAAAAAAGTATTCATTAAGATGTGAGCCTAGTTATTACTTTCTCAGTTGTGGGAATTTGGGATGTTAATTTTACTTTGAGTCAGTCTGTATCCCCTTGTCAGGTATGTTCCTTATAATTATCTTAAAATAGCACTTCACTTAGCATTCAACTCATCATTGATACAACTTTTTCTGTCTATCTTTTCTATCTTTTATCTTTGAATGGAAATCCAAGTGTGTGCATATTATTTAGTTCATTAGTTTTCCTATATGTGCATAAATTATTGTAATATCAGTTTGGTGTGGGTTGTGGTATCTTTTGGTGGAGCTGAGGACATTAGAGGTAAATTCAGTCATAAAATGTAATGCTTTTTCAGTCTCCTCCTTTCCTTCCATTTCAGAAAAATGTTTTGTGTAATTGCCTCTTGCAAAACATTGTTTTCCCAGTTTGTTTGCTTGGTACAATGTGTAGGCCCCATTAAGAGGTTAACAGTGTAGTAATTTTTAGTCAGAGAGCTGAGAGTTATTGTAATAACTTATGAACTAATCATTGCTGTATTCTGTTTCAGGGCATTATTACTTAGGCACTAATGCACATTTCAGCTAAAAGAAATTCAATTCGGTGTGATTTTTCTATGTAAATTTATATGTAAATTTAAACCTGAAACTCACTGCCCTATTAGCTTCTGATATTAAATGTCCTGTGCAAATTTTTTTCCTTCTAGTTAATTTCCTGTGCTGCAATAGTAGTAAGAATGGATTCCTTGCTAAGCAATTTTTACAAATATATAATTTGCTTAAGGTGTTAGTCCTAAATTTCAAGCAGTTCAGTTTGCTGTTCTGATAGACTTCACTGCTGATGAACAGTTGGTGCCATTTGGAAAGCTGATATTTTATAAGGCAAAATATGCCAAGTAAAATGGGAAAATACAGTATCAAGAGAATAGCAATGCTGTGGTTCTCTAGCCTCATAACCCTACGTGGAAAGGAGAGGGTTATCTTGGCAATTCATTTACATCTCAGAGAGAAAACAAACAAACAAACAAAACAAAACCCAAACAAAAAACAAACCAAAAAGGGAGCTTGTACAGTGAGGGAGATGGTTCACTTCACAAAGATCTTCTCCACTGACTTAGGAGTGAATAGGAAGCCTGAAGGATTCAGCCCCTCAGGACAGAGGAGCTCAGGAGTTCCATATGTGAATGATCAGTGCCAGAAGGGTCCAGTGCGGACATGCGTGTCTGGGTTGGGACTGAGGTGAGGTGTGACTTGGGGGGACTTTGCATCAAGCAGTTCAAGAGCCAGAACTGATTCCTAGAAGTAGTTTGAGCAAACTGAGCTCTGTTCAGCATGGCCCTGAAACTCTGTCATCAACTGCAGCTTCTCAGCTCACTTGAGCATCTTTTGTTCCAAGAAACAGAAATGAGTTAATAATGAGAATACACCAGGAGACTCTTAACTGTTACTACTGACATATGGACACTGATGGGGAGGTTGAAAGCTCTGATCATTTTGAGCCTATGGAAGAGAGAAGACCAAAGATCTGCTTTCTCAACAATATTGCCACCATTCCAAGTCCAGTCCTTGAGTGAGCAACATTCCTGCTTGTCAGGAGCAGCACAAAGAAGACACTTCTCCATCTAGAAGAACCATGATTTGGACAAGGACCTACAAAGGGAAGAATTTCTGCTGCATTATCTCACCAAGCCTATAAAAATAACTTTCTTGCTGCTTACTCAACTGAAAATTTGCTTCTGTAGCCGCAGCCTGGCAAACTGGGGAGCAAATACAAATGCTTTCACCTCAACGTCTAAGGATTGAAAAAGCTTCAGACAACGTGGAATGAATGCCATCTCCTTAACCAAACTGGATTTTAATTGAAAACAATTCTTCTAAAGAATAAGAATTCTAGTCAGTCTCTTAGACACTTTGGCCAGGTACTGCTTTTATTGACACCTGCTGATGGTGAGAATAGGATTATTCCTGAAGATGGAACACAGAGAATTGTTATGCACAGTAATTGGAGAATGTGTCCATCTTCCTGTAAATTACCTTGTTGAACTGAGAAGAGGATTAGTTGATAGTTCAGTGCAGTGTATACATTAGTAAAAGTAAAATTGCATATTATGGACTTAAATAAATTGGATCCAGTTGCTCAAAGAGGGAATAGAGAAAGGAATGATGAGAAAGTCTTTGGGATAAAATATGTCAGGAAAATATTTCAGCAAACAAGTATAGTATCACAAATGATCAACTGATGATGGTGAGCATCTGAAACAGAACCTGGTTTACAGAGTATTAAACCTATGCATAGACTATTAGTAGGATTGAGCATATAGCAGTCGATTGTTTTTTCAATTTCCACAGAGAATAAATGTTATCTCATATTTACATTTCATTTTATTTAATTTTAACTCTGATGAGATTATTTTAAATAACCTGCACTGGACAAGAAGTGGGTAATTGAAAGTTCTGAAGGAAAATACCATGGCATATTGCACAAAAGTGTCTCTATTTTAGCAACTGGCAGCCTTGATACAAGAAATGTTTGAGGAAAGAGATTAATTTTCTTCTTTTCTCAACTTTTACATTTCTCCTCTGTCAAAATGTTTATAAAATACTCAGCACTGAAATGTGGAACTAAATTAATGACTATAAATGCGTTTGGAAATTGCCTGTGATGTTCCTATTTCACATTCTCTCTGATAAAATGGTACTTTCAAGAAAAATAATACTCTCAGCAATTGCATGGGCATTTTGTTATTTATCCTAGTTCTATGCCTCTGTAACAATCCAATAAGGCCTAGAAATGTAAAACAAAATAAAAATTATTTATATATTCTTCTGATAAACATACATCTGCTCTTATTACTATCACTGAAATGAGTATGGCAATTCCAGAATTTCCTGGGAAATTCCAGGGTAATAAATAATCTTAAGCATTCATTTTATACTGGCAAGAGAACAGTGTTTTATGATAGTATTATGAAGTAAAATTTCCTTTGTGTACAAGATTAAAAAGATTCTTTGATAGTTGCTGTTTTTTTCTTAAATCAGCTGCCCATTTTTCCTTTTTACTGTAAAAGTATTTTTTCAACGCAGCATGTTATGTTTTACTATAAAATTGTTATGAAGCCTTTGGCAATAAAGTGGTAGATAGATTTAGAAACTTGTTTACACCAGTAAAAACTATTAATCTGACCTTTAAAATATTTTATGGCAAATTTAAATCCCATTTTACTAATGCAAGGCACTTAAGTGATTTAAATTGTTGGTGTAGTCTTGCCATCTGTAGATCATTAAATGTGTTTTATGTATATTCCAGTAGTCATTGTCTATAAATGAAAATATATAGAAATTTACCAAATCATAGGCAGGCTGAAATCAGTGTGAGGCAGTTCTGTGTGGGGTCATAAAAGTATTTAATATTCATTTTTTAGTGTGTTATTAATTTTAATAGGCATTTTATATTTTTCTCCTTTCATATTGCAACTTGAATTATTTACTTTATACAAAAAAAGTACGTGGAATAATTTTGCTGTGAGAGACAAATCACTATATGTTTAAAAAAGCCAAAATTATATGCATTTTGAAATAAACTGCTTGGTTAGAGCAAAGGAAAGAGTAGAAATAAGAGTAGACACAAATTTAGGTGCAGAGAAATAAACACAAATCTTTATTTTTGGATTTTGTGTATTTTCTATGAATGAATGTATTTAAATGGAACATATGTATTTTAAACTGCAAGTATGCCACCTGGGTTATCACAGTGCTCTGCCTTCATAAGTATATTCCTTCTGGTCTATTCAAAGAGCTTTGTTTTATGAGATGTGTTGATACAGGGCACACAGGATGAATTTACACCATTTCTAACCTTACAGCGAAGGGAACTGTGCTGAAATGTAGGAGTTGTGCAGAGTGAGCTGTCTCTGCCCAATTCCTGCTCATCCTAAAGGTGTTCCATGTGTAAAATATGCATATTTATCTAATGAGGCCATATTTTGGCTCTGTTTTATTACAGTAACTGGAGCTTTTATGAATCTTTAATACTATTGATGTTTTCCAGGTGGTCAGTCCCTTAAACAAAGATATGGAGCTCCCTAGTGAGGGAAACGGCCTAAAAGACTGAGAGAGGGAATATTTATTGTGGTGTTGTTGTTTTAAAGTCAAGTATTATGATGTAACTTAAAAATTAAAGAAAGAGATCGAGCAGAATTCAGCCTAATTTTCTGCCAGCTTGTGAAGTGGATATTTCCAATTGTCTGTGCTTGGCTGTTGGGAGACAGCTTGAAGTTTTTACCTGCTTGGGATTCCAGCAGATGGGTTTGAAAGGTGTATTTTGGCAAGCCTTGGACATATCTTGGAAGGTGAAGTGGACTGTTAGAATGCAGACCAGCCAGGAAGATTTGAACTTTCCCATATTTATGGAATTAAAGAGTTTACAATTTGAGGGGTTGCCTGAAATGTTTCTTGCTGCAACTTTTTTTTGGATTAGTTCACACATCAAAGAAAGATGCATCCTGAGTTTGAGTAAGTGTAAACAATGAGTCAGCACCATACTCAAAGCCCATGTTTCTCTTGTTTGAAAAATATCTTCTGTGTGTAATCGCTCATAATTGATTTTGTAATTTGGGGTTTTTTATTCTTTCTAGGATACTGTTGGAATTAATATTCCCATCACTAATCCTACCAAAAAAGTTCTCAAGATGAGTGTGCTGCTGGACCATCCATCCCTTTTTGGACAAAAGTCTTTCATTCTCCAGCCCAAACAAACATTTTCATATAATGTACAGTTTTCCTGCAGCTGCTCTTGGCTCTTTTGCTGCAAGGTATGTTGTAGAGTTTTGATACTTGTGATTGTGGCTGTTTTACTAATAAATGGACTACTTCCACTGAAACCTAAGTCACTTGATGAAAATATTGCCCTAAAAACCTCCACTAAAGTTAATAAATGGAAGGAAGAAAATTTCCAACTTTAAAAGTATTGTATCCCTAACAGCACTTTTGCTCTCAGAGGAAAAGCATTATTGTCAGGCAATAGAATAACTCCTTGATATTCTAGTTCACTACAATTTAGTGAACGTTTTAGAAACTTACTTAATGTCAGAAGTTCCCCATGAAAACTTCAGATAAATAGTTAGTTTTGTAAATTTTAAAGTTCTTTAAAGGGAATAGCACAATTCCTTTTTTGTCTGAGAAGGAACAAAATTGTAAAAACATAACTAAAGCAGGTGAGACCCCTTTAACTGTCTTCAGTTAAATCCATTTACCTTCATGGTCTTCCATTACTTAATCATGATCTACTAATGATTATGGAGAGGTTTAAAATTAAAAATTTTTCGTTATGTTAGAAATCCCAGTGAAGACATGCTGGTATGATATTTAGGTATGAAATGACAGATGTCCTCTTGGTCTTAGTTTTAGCTAAAACAGTTCAGCAAGCAATTGAACAGCTTAGAATTGCAAAGCTTACTTTCCTGGGATTTGGTTACCTAAGCATTATTTAGTCGAAAGGCTGATTGAAAAACAATTCCCTGTTTTTCAGTTAGCTCAACTGACTGGCAAAAATACGGGGATGAGGTGGAGGGTGGGGTGGTGATTTAAGAGGAGAGCAGAGACATCTGAGAGATTTATTCAATTTGCTTGTATTGATTTTTCCAAAGACCAGAATAATGTCAGGTGTCATTGAGTGATACGGATTCAAATAACACTGTTTTATAAAAATGAATATTGTTATAACTCTAGTAGTAAGTATCTTTTTTTTTTTTTTCCTGTGGGAAATTGTAGAAATTATGCTATCTAAAGATAAAGGTTTGTTTTAACAAGACAAAACTTTGGGCTCTGCTTTGGTGGGTTGGGCATAGGGAATATATGCAGAGGTGAAATAAAGCACATTGACATTCTCCAACTGTTTTTGCAGTTTTGTTCTAGAGGTGTGTAATAGATCTTTTAAATTGCAGTAGCTCCCACAGACTGCAGTTGCAGCTGGACAGAGTACTGCCACATTGCATCCACACTATTAACTTCTTTTTCTAAAGCCATGGTCTGTTTCCTTTGCTATGTTAGCAGCTGGGAAGAGCTGTTGAAAAAGGGATTGTGGCAGGTGTACCTTTTCAAATGGTTGAATCTTTCCTAGAGCTGTTTTACGCTCACTTTGAAAGCTCTGTTGGCACAGGGGTTAGTCTGAACCATAAAGTCATGGAATAGACATAGTTATCTATAATTCAGAAAAAGTACTCATCCTTAGAAGGTCATGGGTTTGTACAGTGCATTTCCTCTAAATTTTATATGCATTTTATATGCTTTGGTTTAATGTTATTGTGACTCAGCTACTCAAAAATCCTCAAGAAATAGAAAAGGAGTTCTGCAGTAGGAAAGGACTGTATTAGAATGTCTGTAACTGAAATATATTGCTGTACATATCTCATCTACCAGCAGGCAATTTTCAGTCATGGCAATCCTTGATTGTATATCAAAACAATATACTAAATATTCCTTAAAGTGTATCTCTTTGCCATGCTCATAGGAATGTGTCTATATCTATTCCTCAGGTTTTATCACTAGATTTGAAAAGATTTTCCTTTTTAAAAATAGTGTATAGTATTTCTGTTACTCTGCCCTTCAAAAGGGCTAAAAAAAAATACTGTGATATTGAAATGAAATTAAAGCTTACTCTTATAAGCTGAAATATATTTGAGTTGTATTTTTGATAAAAGCAAGCTAATAAACAAAGACTACAAGCAACAAATGAATTTTATTGGTAGAATTTAAGAAAGATGAAGAAGAGATTTTGTTGCATCAGTAATTCTAAATATTATTAGACTTGGCAGCTGAATTCAGATACCAGCGAGAAGTGTTAGAGGAAAAATATGATCTAATTAAAGAACTCACTGTGTTGAACTCATTAGATCTCTCCTGAATTTTAATCTGTTTGGGTTTTATTAATGATCTGAAAAAAATAGCTGTTGTATTAAGCTTCTGTATCTGTTTGCAGTGTCATGTTCCGGTCAGATGTGATTGGGGAATTTTGGTATGCCCTCAAGTTCAGTGTAGAGAAGCCATCGCCAACCGTGCTACCTGATATAGGATGTGAGCTTGGAAAGTAAGTGGGTAGCTCATAATGCTGGACTGGGTCACTGCTTTTAGGTGTCATGGAAAACATATGAAGAGTTTAAAGTCAGAATAGTGCTCTATGTCTGCTGTAGTAGATTGCAGGATATTTGTTTAGGTATATTTGCAGGTAGGTGAAATGTTCCTCACAGAAAAAAAATTGAAATTAAATTTTAGGCTCTATGTAAACTTCCTCTGACTTCTTTTTGTAGAAATCACTCTGACAATACTGCAGAATGTAAGCACCAAGATCCATTATACAGAGCTCTGTAGGTTTGCTTTATTTTCTCTATCTTTTCTTCTCTCTGAACTAGGAATTTACTGACAACCCTGCTTTAAAAATGCTTGTATACTAGTTAACAATATCTTTTAACCTCTCAAGAAATGGCAAAAAAATGCAGCTTCTGTCCTGCAGGTCCTGGGGATAGACATGGTTGAAACACTGAGTCTTAAGAAAATGAAAACCTTAGAGAAATTAACCAAATTACTACTATCCTTCAGCAAAGCTTTTTCATAGCATAATGCTTGGTTCAGTTTTGACTTTCAATACATAAACTAAAACTTTGAGGATAAGACTTTGAACAATGTCAAAATTTCAGTAGTGCTTTTCCACATATTACCTCCACTCCCTTATAGTTTCTGTGGACACACTACTCTTCTGCATGCTAAATTCCACTTACTTCTGTGTATCTTTGACTAAATCTGTAGTTAGTATACATTACAGACTGAGCAGAAATGTTGTTAGTGATCACAACATGGAATTTTACCTGATTAAATTTTTGTGAGTGAATATATTCTGCTGTTCAAATATGATGGACAGACTGAAGATAACTGACAATGCTTTGCTATTATGTTCTAAAGAAAAATGTTGTGCTATTTCCTGGCTTTTACTTTAAAATTCTGGGCTGACTGGAGTAAAAACCATAATTTTTCTCTACTATGTAGGTTATTGCTATTAGGAGTTAGGAATTACTTAAAACCTTTTTATTCAGACTTTCTGGCACTCATAATTTTCTCTGGCATGCACTGCCTGGAAACTACATGCACAAATGGTCTAGTGGAAAATGGCAAGTCATCCTTTTCTACTGCAAGTAAAATGGATGTTGGAAAAGATTAGCTCCATTAACTACAATGCTTCCTGTCAAGACTTATCTAAAACTCCTCAAAGCCTATGTTTTAGTTTTTCAAATGAGATTTCTTTGCCCTTTACAAGTACATGCATGCTGTAGTTCCTCTGTATCTGTAAATATGCAGAGGAACACTGTGTCCAGTTCTGGACAGTTCTGGGCTCCTCAGTACAAGAAAGACAAGGAGCTACTGGAGAGGGTCCAGTGGAGGCCACAGGAATGATGAGGGGTCTGGAGCATCTCTTTTATAAGGAGAGACTGTGAGAGCTGTGCCTTTTTAGTCCATAGAGGAGAAGGCTGGGAGGGGATCTCATCAATACATATAAATATCACAAAAGTAGGTGCCAGGAGGATGGTGCCAGGCTCTTTTTGGTGGTGTCCAGCAGTGTCAGCATAATGTCATCAGCACTCTTCTTGAAGTGCAAAGTGTTGGACAGTGGCAGTCAATGATGGCATTGAGGTTACAGTTCAATCACTGGGAATTTCTCTGCCTCGTGAAGAGATGAGACACTCCAAGTAAATTGGCTGCATTGATGCATGTTGAATATGTAAAGGCAATGCAGGTAGACATCTATATATTTTCTAAGAAAGATATCAGTTTGGGAGTTTTTTGAATGAATTTACTTCCTTGCTGTGTATCCAGAGATGTGAACTGTAAGCATCATTAAATATTTGAAGTATTTCTGGTTGGTGAAGATTTTTAGTTTTTTAACAGATTAACTTTCATTCTACCACCTTTTCCTTGAATGCAGAAAAAGCATTAACATATGAATATAATAATAATGTTTTTCATTGTGTCCTCACTGTATTCTTTTTTCTATTGATCTGAACAATTTAGAAATTTGTGTCCTTGAAACATTACCTGAACTCAGATTAGAAGCCAAGAACCCTCTGATAATTTAGAATCAATTTCTAATCAATTCTTGAAAGAGAAAAGAAAAAAATTCTAAAAAATTATCCTTTAATCCTTCTTCAGATTCCCTAAGATTCCGGGACTATCACAGTCAGATCTGCTTTTTGTTTATATCAAGGTAGATTTAACACGTCCCTTAACATATGTCTCTAAAGAAGGAAACATTCTCCCTGTTATATTTTATGTTTCCTTATCCATCCTGTTATGGGCTCCACAGTAGAGTCAGTTGAATGATGTTCACAGTGATCTGGAATTTACTACCACATGCAACATTTTTTCCAGCATAACCACAATAGCCAATCTGTGTGGGGTGGCTGGATTTTGATGACTTGAAGAACCTCTAACAGTCAAGTAATTCCTTACTGAAACTTCAGATATTCCAAGTTAGCTTTCCCTTTGACAAAGTATTACATATGAAAGAGACCAGAAGAAAAAAAGAAAAAAACAAAGAGTAGAGATGGTAAATGTGAAAAATGGGAATTATAAAGTGAGTCTGAAGTTCCTGTGTGAAAGTTTTGTAATACTTTACTCTCAGGATTTGAGATCTTGATACAATGCTTTGGCAATTTTAGTCAGAAACAAGTCTGCTGCTCACTGCTGGGGATTTATGTCACTGCATGGTTTGGAAGGAGTCCACCTGTGAACAGGTTTTAGGGACTGAAGTTACAGTCATGAATCTGGACTGAAATATCTTCTGAATTTTGCTTTTTATATATTCTTTTTCCTTACTGATTTAGCTATGATTAACAGACTAATTTTTTCCAGATGATAAATATGTGGAGCAATCTGGCAGTTGACCTGCCACAGCTTTGACTAGAGGGAATATCCATTAGGAGATAAATTACAGCAAAACCAATATATGTATCTCATTTTTCAAACTTTTCTTATTTACTGTTTTCACTTATTCACCTTGAATCTCTTCTCAGTGTCCCCTTGGTATTACAACAAGAATGTGATTTATGGTCATAGAACTTTGCTAAAAACAAAAAAATATTAGTATTTTGACCAGAATAGAGGAAATGTTGGGAGTCTTATGAAATGTTTTTAAAATTTTCTCCCTATTGAAAGTATCTCATCAATATTCTTTAACTGGAAAATGAAGAAGGAAAGTCTGTAAAATAGAGGGCCAGCTGATTTAAAGCATAACACTTAGGCAATCAGCATACTCCAGTCTTTCTTCTGGGAAGGTCACTATTCTCATTAAAATATATAATCTACATATGCAACATAATGATTCTATGATTATGCTGTTAAAAACAAGAAATTAACAAAATGAAACATAGAATGAATTCAGGATTTATTGTTATTAATAATGATTATTAATAATAATTGAAATTACTAAGCATGTTTCCACAGTAGTGGGGAAGTGCTAATGCAGTAAAACTTGATTATTATTTTTAAAATAGAAAGATCCAGAATTTTTCAGGAAATAAAAAAATCCCACAAACCCTATGCATAATGAACACATAATGGAAGAAGCTTTGTAATTAATCATCGTTGTGTATATGATTTTTTTCCAGATGGGTTTATGCGCACATACCTCTCGCTAATCCTACTCATGAAACTCTGGTGCTACAAATGGTCAACAGCAATCCCAGCCATTTTATTGTTGAGGCTGACCCAAACCAACCTGTAAGTAAGATTTCTGTGCTTTTACAAAAAAGATGAGACAAGAGCCTTCTTTTTAAAACAAATTGAATTATGTATTGCACTGTGGGTTCAGAATATGCAATCTTTTAGACATTTTAAGTACGTATTTCAGAGATTTTATAGCCTGAGGAAGAAAACAATTAAACTTGAAAAGCAACTCAAGCTGAAGTACAGATTTTATTTTTTTCCTGGAATGTTTTGTGGAACAGTTTTGAGCAGAACTGCAGTGTAAGTTGTAAATAATTCAGGAGATGTTAGAAGGAGAAGTTGTGAACAAACCAGCTGGTTAGAAGCTTCATAAGTATCTAATAATCAACAGGATAACTAGGTAAATATTTAGGTTAGTAGATAAACTATTAATGGAAGAATACAAGAATATCTCATAGTCATGGCAGTTACAAGCAACTTGCAAGGACTATGAATAATAATTTGATCAATATACCTGCAAAGAAGTTTCAAGCAAATACCTAGAATCGATTTATTCTCCAAACTCACAGTTACCTTGAGAATGATTTCTTTAGAGCAAATCTTAAACCCTCTTATTCTTATGTACTTCACTTTTTCCTTCTCCATCACAGAAGCCTTTCCATCTTGCTGCCTAACATTTATGTCCTTTCTAAGAATAAGAATTGTATAGATTGGCTCAGCTTTTATATTTTCATTGAGATTTGATAGAGTTCCAGGTGGTCAGGGTTTAGAAAAGTATTTGTTATTGACCACTGGATGCTAGTTAATAGTGCAGGTCCTGTAAGCAATTCTTTGGATATTATTAAGTTAATTCTCTGAAATGTGTGACCTTTCAATGATGGGGCAATGAGAAAAGAGAGGGCAGATGCATGGAAATTCTGCATCTGAGTGAGTGGCATTGAGTGCCTCCATCACAGCCTCTTAGGATATGAATTCAGAACATTTAACATGAAAAAAAAAAAAACAAAAAAAAAAACGGAAACCTGTGCTGGACAGGCAAGAAATGGTGCCTCAGTGCCTTTTCTGGACATGAAGAAGGTAATCCATGGAAGACACCAGAGCTGGTTGGTCCCTTCCAACAGAACCTATTCCACAATTTTATTACTCTATTCCTGCAAAATGGTTTAATGGTCAGAGAGAGAGGGGAGAAATATTGTAATAAAATAAAGCTAAGAAGATACAAAAGACCGTCTGGAGAAAAAAGAGGAATGATACATAGTCATTATAGGTTCAGTTTTCAGAAACTAAACAGCTTTCAGCCTCAAATACAGCAGTACAAGCCAGACCAAATGTTCCTAAAAAGGGCTCTGATGGTAACAGCTAAAGGAGATCAAACTTATTTACTCAGTTTCCCTTTATATTGCTATGTAGGATTCCATTAAATTAAAAGTATAAAACGTGAAGTTTTTTTTTAGTCTGTCTTTTCTGTCATGCATAATAACACATCTTTATACACTATGTTAAACTTAGACAAGTGCTATTACTAATCATTTAATGAACTGGTATTTGAATAGGAGTGTAGAAACGGATGCAAACTGTATTAATTATCTGGGAGTATTATATATGTATTATGTTCAGGTCATTGGCACAGAAGTGGGTTAGATTTAACCATACTGACTTTTGGCTGCTGCAGATTGCATATTATCTTGTGCAGGAAATTAACAACAAGAAAAAATTCTCTCCACTCTCATAACTTATCACCAGAGATTCACACATCAACAATAGCTACGTTGCATTGTGTATGAAAAGACACATTCAACACTAACTGCAGTAATTTTCTCTCTTTCCTTTTTATTATAACCCTCAGGCATGTATATCATTTATGGATTGAATTCTGAAATGTTCCTTGTTAATTGCAGTAGTTCCTCCAGTTACAGGATAGTTTTGGTTGCTATATGCAACTACTTAATATTTATTTCATGTAGCTGTCCCTTTTTGAATCGATTTCTTCCATTACAGATCCATGTCTGGAGAGGTTATGTGATTTCCTTCGGTTTTGGTGACCAAGTCAGGTGGTGGCATTTATATCACAGAATCACAGAATGGTTGGGGTGGAGACCATCTAATCCAACCCCCTTGCTAAAGCAGGTTCCCCCAGAGGAGGCTGCACAGGATTGTGTCCAGGCAGCTTTTGAATATTTCCAGAGATGGAGACTCCACAGCTGCTCAGGGCAGCCTGTTCTAGTGTTCGATCACCCTCACAGGAAAGAAGTTTTTCTACATATTGAGATGGGACTTCCTGTCATGTGGCAACACTGGAAAGAGTATGGCATTTGCCCTTAAGACACTTGTATACATTGATGAGGTCCCCTTTCAGTTGTCTCTTCTCCAGACTGAACAGGCCCAGCTCCTGCTGTCTGTCCCCATGAGATGCTCCAGACCCCCAATCACCTTTGTGGCCTCTGCTGGACCCTCTCCAGTAACGCCTTGTCTTTCTTGGACTGGGGAGCCCAGAACTGGACACAGCACTCCAGATGTTCTTTCTTCTCCTGAATATTTTGCATCCTAGGCTTAGTACCTCCACACAACACTGCATTCAGCTTCCAGAAGATTACTGCTCATAAGCCATGCCCCGTGTTTCGGGTATTGGTTTATATTAATACCTATTTTAAAGCCTTTGCTATGTGTGGAAGAAGTTTCCCATCTTAATCATTCAAGTTTCTGCTCTCTTTAAAGCAAATAATTCTTTCTTGTCAGCAGAAAGATTCCGATTTCAGCAACCCTCAGATGAAAGGCAACAGAAAAGAGCAAATTATTAGAACAATAGATTGAAGATGGGATTGTCCAATGAAGATACATTATATTTGAAGAGTTAGTAGAGTCAGGTCAATCACTTTTATATTTCATGTAAATTTCCATATTTGTTTTTATGTCATCTAAGATGTAGGACTTTTGAATGTACTAGGCTGTCAATTAGAAATTGTCTCAAATGGATTTCTTCAGTCCCTGAGTTATGTCAGATAAACCAGATTTAACAGTGATATCAAAGATTTTTTTTCTTCCCTTAAGATATTTGCCTAAAATTAATAACCAAAATTTTGACTAATATTTCAGAATAAAAAGAATTCCATTATTATTTGCATACTTCCATGTGTATGGACAGTTTCAGTTTGGAACAAAGGGCATTACTGAAATATCATAAGGGGTTATTTTCTCTGGATCTGATTCAACTTCAAGTATGGACCTCATTAATAATACTTTTTCCTGAGGTCCAGTTGGAACAGGCTCAAATATTCCTGAACTTCAGGGTGCATAATGAAGCCTAAATGAAATTCAAAGGCTTTAAATCCTTTGTCAGCTTCATGTCAATTAGAAGCAGCTCCGTTACCCTTTGTAAGCTGATATAAATGAGAAAAGATGGCATATCTTAACTAGTGGCTTTGCAATTGTAGCCTAAGTCAGTTTAAATGGAATATAACATCTCGGTTTTCTTTCAAAAATTTTATAAAAGCTTTCAAGGATTCCCTTTAATGGGATTTGGATTTTCATATCTTTTTTTCCTTTTTTTTTTTTTTCTTAACAAGTTACATCTAATATTTGTTTTCCTTCTTGTCAACCTTAAACTAACTTAGTAACTTTATAAATGCTGTCAAATTATGTAAAAGCCAGAATGGAAGTGAATTTACATAAGTGAATTTACTGTAAAATTCCCGCTTGTTTTTCACTAGCATATTGGGTATTAGGGGTGTGTGGGCAAAAAGTCATTGGGGTGTTGAGTTTTGTGTCTGTCCTGACTGTAGCTTGCTTTGTCTTTAGCAGAAAAGGATTCGGGTTCAGCATTTAACAGCTGAAAATTTTCAATCACCAATAATATGTTCCCCAGTTTACTACTTTTCGTCTATATAAATACATTGACATATTTCACATACATGTGTATGATATTGATATACACATATATTTACAATGTACAAAAAATTCTTACAAACAGGATCATCTCTGTGGCCAAAAAGAAACATACTTTCACTGTAAGCCTTCAGTTTGCTGTTCTCCTGGCTTATAACTAGACTAAACCTTTTCCATTAAGCTGTATTCTTTCCTGATTGTCTTTGAAACACAATTTTTATTGAGGACAAATAACTTAATAGAAAAGAGCTGGCAGAGAGGAGTGCAATCTCTGTGTGCAAGCTTTAAGGATTTTCTTAATGACCACAAGTATTGTTTTGTACAGAGTAGAGAGCAAGCTTTTAGATTTCATGAAAAATTCCCCTCCTTTCTTCATTTTATAACAGAAATAATGTATTTGTAGCTAACTTCAGACTCAGCTTGTGTATTTGAACTGTTATATCTGGCAATTATGAAGAGCAATGATAATCAGTTCCTTTTCACATGAGTATCATGGAAGCCACTTGTTTATGTAAAAAAATGGAAGGCAGGTGATGGTTAGCATCCGCATATTTAATTGAATGATTGAATGGTTCTATGACCTTATTAAAATATACTGTTTAGCATTATTTCTCAATTTAGTTTTAAAAGCAAATTTTTGTTTTTGGCTTTCTGTAGAAAGCAAGTAGGGTTTTTTTGCCCAGCTTATTTCAAATCAAATTATTTTTTGTATTCACAGAACATCATACTATATAATACAAAATGAATTTTTAAAACCAAATCTATACTGTAAAAATTAACAATCCTTTCTGCTTTCAGAGCAGGCAGTCTGCTGGATTATCATATCTCCATGTTGATTGTTTTGATTCATTGTGGCAGTGCATTTTCTGAGTAATGATAATATGTCAAGTAATACTTATTGGAAATCAAACTCCTGTCTGTTTGCATCTCTGTGGAAGAGTTATTATTCTGAATAATGTGTATGTCTTACTGAAATTACTCAATGTTTAAAAATCTTAGTGTTAATTTCATTATGTATTCTTATTCTATGCCATCCTGTCTTTACTTAATTTTTCATTTTATTCAAAAGTATTTGGGAGGGGGTGTTTTCTGCCATGGTTCTTTCTCCATTTGTAGGTCTTCATTTGATAAATGGGTCTGACTAGTAGGTAGGAACTGGACTGCAAATGAAAGTTTAATTAACTGTTATGGCAGTAGTCTGCTGAATTACTTTAAAACTTTCTCCCCCCAAAAGAGAAAATAACATTTCAAGTTTCGTGTATTAGTTGAGCACACCTGAGCTCTGTCCTGTCTTCTGCACAACCTACCTCCCACTGCCATCAGTAGGAATATCTGTTGTTCAAGGCACATCAACATCCCCATCCCTCACTGAGCTGGTACTGATGACTAGCTTTTTAGCTTTTTATATATTTTCATATATTTGTGGCTTTGGAGACTGCTAATACATTGTTGTAGCTTCTAGTACTTTTCCTACCCTTTTTTTCCCTACATTATAGAACAATAAGCTACCCTTCTAACACATTCCTGAAATACTGCTTAGTCTTATTTTCAAGAAGAGAACCTACAACAAGATGTTTTGTTTTCCAACCAGAATCTGAGAAGACACAAAAGACATGAGGCAAAGAAGCCCTTGGACTAATTCCAATGGGGCAGTACCTGGGGTAAAATGACCTAATAAACTGCTCTTCTAATTGGGCAATATTTGATAGCTATACTATCCAATTAACCTTATAAAAATTGTAGAACTACTGTATTACGTATGCAGATTGCCATATTGTGCAGGCTGAAGGCCTTTTAATTAAAGATTTGCTTTTCTATATTATCATTTTAACACTATTAGGAAGGATCTGTGTTTTGTTCCAAGTAACTCTACCCTATAAATACACCCAGGGGATGACTGGCAAGACCAGGAACGTTATGGTTCCTGCGTGGGCCCAGCTCTGGGATGGCAGGGAATGCCATGGGGCAGTGAGGAAATGCAACAAAGGCTCTGTCAGAGATTGGATGAGATCAATGTCCCAAGACAACCCCTCTGTGTGTGGGGGTTGGGGATGGGCCAGGCCTTGCTTTGTGAGGAGACAGTGACCCCAGACCCCCAAGCCTGGCTGAGCTGTCAATCAATCACCGGGGGGGTGTTAACCCAACCTCTGATTGGCAGAGTAACCCATCAATCACACACAGGGGCAGTGATGGTTGGCCTCTGATTGGCCAACTGACTGGAAGGCTTGCCTGGGGGTCGGACCAATGAAGGCCATGGAGCTTAAAAGATGGAGCACAGTTGGACAGTGACTTCTCCTGGAGCTACTATTTCAGTCATGCTGGAACACTAGGAGTTGGTAGTTATATGTGTGTTTTGTCAGTCCCAGCTGTTGTAGGGTGTTGTTTTGACCTTCATTTGTTGCAAACTATATTCGTTTTATGAAAAACAGGTTAACTGCTCATAATATCAATCAATTACCTTTTTTATCTCTTCTTACATGCAAACATTATTTAGACATATATAATATTAAAAGTCTAATACTTGTTTTTTATTAAAGAAATAGTCATAGTAATTGTGTATTCAGTGATTCTGGCTGATCACTCTCTAAATGCATTGGCATTTTTATTCTTCATAATTTAATTCATTTAGTGCCTCTCTGGTTCTTGAAAACAGAGATTAATCCATTGTAGTCCACTGCTTTGCTTTTGCCTGTGCAATTGAGTCAGGTAGAATACTTGAGGTGAAGAGAAAACTCGCCACCTTATTTACAGTGTTGTTTTTGCTAAAGGTAAGGAGAAGAGAGACAAAGCACTTTTTTTATTAAAACCTGGCATGTATTTCCTTTCTAAACCCGTTGGTGTCTGTGGGGGTCACTGTGATAACCCTTGAGTGCCATCAGTACCATCAGACCCCGGCGTGATGTTGGGATGGTGTTTGAGAGCCGCTCTCCGTGTCCTTGGAGCAGATCTAACCCCAGCCCTGGAGCTGCTGGGCAGTGGACGTGCAGGGACTGCCACTGGGATTGTTTGCTGCAATAACTAGCTGCCTTTGCAGCCTGTGCTGGCTGAGAGGGGAAAATGCACCTGGTGGAGCACATTAATCACATACACATCAACACTGTTGGTACAAAGCACAAAACAGAAACTGACTCAAAAAAAATTGATTTCCTCTCCCTTAACTCTCCTTTCTTTTGCTTCTTTCTTGTGTTTGTACAGCTGACTGTTCCTCCTCATTCCACCACTCAGCTGCCCGTGAGATTCTGTCCCTCTGCCCTTGGAAGACGCAATCACAAGGCAACAATCACCTTCAAATGCCCAAAGGTATGATAATGTGTTTGTGCCCACAGCACTTGGGATTCAGGTTGGAAACTATTTATGATAGGCAAGGAAGTAAGAGGTTCAGCCTGTAGGTGAAGTTTAGTGACTGGATGCATAATAAAAGAGCAAACATGATGATGTTCAGAACTTATAATTTGTTTTATGCCTAGTTTTACACAAAAATTTATTCTGTTTACGATATTAAAATGTGGCCCAATGACCTAGGAGCTAGAACAGGTAATGAATAATTTTAGCTTTCTCAGTAAGGAGTTTTGCTGGTTTTCACACTAGAATATTGGCATTTCTTAGTAGTGTGACCTCTGAAATTAAATTTCTTGATGTTTTTCACAACCCCCCCAAAAATAAATTGTTTCATTTCTTTATCTGATCTGAATTTTAGAAGGTCACACACTTGAAAAGGTGAATTTTTCCTTTCATTTTATCTGAAAATGTTTTTTACTTTGAACACCTTAGAATTGTTGACTTCCTTCTTCTCTGTGGATTTTCCTAAAGTTGAGCAAGAAGCAAGTAAATAAAGAGACAGGAGTCATGAATATGACCTATTAACTGTTTTAAATTACAGCTGGAATAAAAAAGAAAAATGGATAGTACAATGTAAATGGTAATATTTTGTCATGCAAGATGTGGTTAAATGAAGCCTTTGTTTTCTGTGCAATTTCCTCTCTGTATTTATTTTTTTGAATTTCAGATATCCTAAAAGACTGCTGACCTTTGAATTATTCCAGTTGAGTGCTACCAGCAGTTTTCAATAGTGTTTTAAGTAATACTAAAAAAGCAAAAATAATCTTTTATATGAAGAAAACAAATACTGAAGGAAGTCATGTGGCATTTTTTTTTTCCTGAAAAAGTATGTTGAACAGGCAGGTTATTTGCAGGTGGTGTTGGCACAGCTTTTATTTTCAGAATCTCTCTTAAATATTTAAGGATAAAAACAAGGAGACAGCAACTCTAATATGAATAGTATATATCCAAGGTCAGTTCAAGAGGACACAATGTCCTTATCTTTGAAACCTGATGGTCCATGGAAATATTAGATCCACTGTTTCTTTCCAATATCCTTGATTTTTCTGTGTCTGAAGGTTAATATTCATTATTTTCTTTGGAGTAACACTTATAGCTTTTTGTGTGATTTTATTGCTGTCCCATCAAAGAATTATTTTCTTTCTTCATCTTCTGTAGAGAATTTCTCACTTCATCTGCTTTCAGGTTTTAATATATGTGCTTTGAATTTTGCTTTTGCAACCACCTACATCTTTCTGTTCTCTGCACTGAAAGCTCTGAGTAGCTGGATGGAAGTTAAATACTATGTGCTTGAAGTAGGACAGAAATTAAACACAAAAAGGAGATGTGAACATCTCCCAGAATGAAACTATTGATTTCCAGATAGCAATACTTAGAGTAACAACAGCTTGAAGAAAGAAAAAAGAAAGCAAAAATCAAGTTCATTTATAGCAGAGACACAGAATAGCAGAAAAAAGAAGTAGGCAAAAGACTTCAAAACGTACAGCTCCAACTCATCAAATAATAAAAAATGTCCCACTTCATTCACAGTTTGGAGAGCGGATATTTTACCTGACGGGATCTGGAGTTCCTCCTGAGCAGATGGAAACCACCACCATAAGTGCCTGCATTGGCGAGTACTCCTCTGTCATCATATCCTTCGAAAATCCAACTGCTGAGTATGTGGCAGTAGATATCAAGCTGGCAGGTACAGTACAGGGGTTTGGATATTTTTTTTTTCTTGGAGTGGGGGAAGGAATTTAAGCTCCTTGGGTTCCATTAAAAGTGTGAAAGGGATGTGATTAAATTTTCCTCATTCCATTTTTTGGCAATAGAGTTCTTGTGTATTCTCATATCCACTCTGAAAACTCTGTAGAGTGTGCTGTGGGAGGCAGGAAAGAGCACAAACCTGTACCAAATGTTCACAGAAGGCTTCTTAGGTCATGCAGCCCCACGTGGATGTGCAGCTGCTTGCTGGCTGTGTACTGCACTGTAGCATTTTGGCAACAGGAGGCTCCTGGGATGTGTTTTGGTAGCTGTGCCTAAGCCACATAGCTGATGCTTTGCTTTTGTTCCTCAATTACCTTCAAATACTTTATATTATTTGGTCATATTCTGGGTAACTAAAGGAGTTGGTAAGAGAGCAAGGGCAGAACATTTTTGAAGTTTTCTTTGGGATTTTTTGTTTTTCTTTTCTGATGGCCTTCCAAGCAAGTATATTTCATCAATATTTTCAAACATGCTTTAAAAGATAATATGAGATCCAGAATTATCAGAGATCGACAAGTAACTGTCCATACTGGGATTTCACAAATGCTGTAAAAACTCAGATCCTAAATCCCACATTCTCATTGATGGCTAAAATTTACTCAGTCGAAGAGGAAATTTCACTTCAAGTGCATCAGAAGGCTCTAAAAGGTTCTCTGAATCTCCACCTACTCAAACATACCATTTAGGTGGCATCAGAAAACAGGTGCCAAAGCATGTCCCAGCATCTACAAATAAAAATTGAAGATAAACCTTCCAGTTTTATATTCATAGATAAACAAATGTAAGAGAAATAGTAACAAAACCATAAGAGAATAGCAAAATTAAGCCTGTTCAAAGGTAAGTTTTAAGCCATGTTTACACACTTGTGCTGTGATTCGGGGTTTGTGGCACACAGAATAAGTGAAGAAATGTGGTTTTTAAAAACTGTAGACTCATGTTTATTTGTTGCATTAAACTCACTTGTTTTAATCCTACCTTCTGAATATGAATTAGAAATAAAGAAATACAGCTTTGTCCACATACACAGTGGACAGTTCATATATGGGGGATCTTGGAAATATGTTTACCTAAAAGATCAAGAGCATCTTGGTCTCATGACTCTGTACTTTTGCTCACCAGGTTTTTTTTGGGGTGGTTTTTGGGGTTTTTTTTTGTTTTGTTTTGTTTTTTTTTAGTTTTTTTTGGTTTTTTTTAGTTTTTTTTTTTTTTTTTGTCAGACTTCAGTGCAATTTCCCCTGTTTAACTGCTGAAATATTTTCATTCATGACTGTTACAAAACAGAGTACCATTTGTAAATGACCAGGTCTTGAGAATTTCAGTTGATGTTCTCTTCTGGGAAACACAGAAAGAAGAAACAGCAGGCAAAATATTCAGTGCTTACAGGCCAAGTGAATCCTCGTCAGGATCTTGGGGACATTGCCAGAGTTCAGCTGCTGAGCAGAGTACCTGGCAGAGAGGGGGAATCCTGGAATCAAGAGAAACAGTCTTGTGCAGCTTCCTACTTATCTGGCATCTGGGTGTCTTTAAGTGACAAGGAGCACTGCAGACTGGCTCTGCACATGGACACAGGGCAGTTGCTGCAGCAGGTGGCATTCAGTGCACACACACAAGGCTCCAAAGTGCTTCTTTGGAGAAAGTGTAAATGTTGACTGCACATCACAGGAGCTGCTCTTGGGCAGTCATTCTGATTGTGCAGTCATTACTTCTGTAATCCAAATGGAAGTTGGGAAGGTGGAAAGGAGGCAGTCAGGGATTGTTGAGGTTTCTCCCTGGCACTGCAGTGTGAATTGCAAGAGCCTCACCAGTTGGATGAATGCTGTGGTAGGTGATCTTCCTGTTTTGAGAGGGAAATGGGCAGCCTGTAGGGGAGCAACAGACTGTGGACTTAGAGCAGCTGAACGTATTCAAATCCACAAATCCAGATGGAATTCACAATGTAATAAAACAGTTGGCCAATATGATTGTGAGACTGTTGTTTTCTGTGAAAATTCATGTTGATCAGGAGATTTTTCTGTTGAAAAGGCTTTGTTGTTTCCTCCTTTGAAGAGTGATAGAGGGAAGACTGAAGGAGCAGTAGGATGATCAACCTCACCTGAACCCCTGGTGGGGTCATTGGACACTTCCTTTTGCAGTGTGTGTAGCCCATGATTTGCACATTCTCTTGCAGTCCATGTCCAAACCCATGAAGGTCAAGAAGGTAATCAGGAGTAGTCAAGTGGATTTCCTAAGTGCAAATCATGATTGACAAATGTGATTGCCTTCTGTATGGAAATGAGTGATTATGCAAATAAGGGAGGAGCAGTGAATGTAATATACTATGATTTAGTAAGACTTTGTCACTGTATCCTGTAACATTCTTGTTTGGAAGCTAAGGAAGTCTAGGCTTGATGAACAGACCGCTGAGTGGATTGGAAACTTGGCTGAACTGTTGGTCTCAAATGATAGTGATCAGCATCTTGACATTCAGCTGCTGGCTGGTAATGATTGCTGCACCCCAGGGGTCAGCTTTGGGGCCCCTATTATTCAAGACCTTTATTAACAACATGGATGATGACAGAGATTGCAATGTAAATTAGGAAGAGGAGCTGACATGATGGATGGTAGAGCTTCAGTCCAAAGGTACCTTGATAAATTGTTGGTGCAGCTCAGTTTTGAATTGCTTTGTTCATCAACTCATCATTCCAGAAACAGCTGAAGACAAAGTGAACTTTTGCATTATTACTAATGCACTTTTCATGCTAAAACGTTAACCCTTTGTATTTTCCCCTCACTCCATCTACCCTGTGTGCTTACTTAAGGCCAGACTGTATGAATTAGAAGTGCTGTGAATTACTAGCTGTGCAACCCACCCTGTTTGACCAGGAAATAACTGATTATATAAACTGTTGAAGAGTAGGTGTGTATTACATCTGTAGTATAAAGATTCCTGTTACATCTCATGAATGCAGGATGCTTTATTCTAGTGGAAAGTGAAAGCTGGGATTCTGATTTGTACAACAACAAGAGCAATTAGGAGATGCAAACTGCTTGTCTTATTGAGAATAAATCTATTGCCAAACAGCACAGTTTAGTATTCCATTACTATGAGGTATTATTTGTAAGAATGCTAATCCAGTGTGCTGTTCACAAAATAATGGAGAAGAATAATCAAACTTATGTTTGATGCAGCTTAATCAGAAATTATTCATAGAGCTTAAATCTTGTAACTAAAGCCTAGTAGATTGTGAAATTCTGAGAAACAGGAGAAACTGTTTTAAACATTGTTTTAAACATTGTTTTGTTTTAAACATTGTTTAATTGTTTTAGTCAAAAGAGTAATCTTCCTAGCTGTTGACATGAACTTGTCCCAGGGAGTTGTTCAGGTGACAGAGACAGAAGCATCTGGCTTAGACAGTGAAGGACAAATGTTTGTTTTTATGCATCAGAAGTTTTCAGTCTTCATTTTTCTTTCCCCATCAGTAGACCTGACATCATAATGATCTAATGTTTCTGTGATCTGTGGAGTTACAAAAGGTCTTCTTTGAAAAAATAAATTCTATACCACAATCTTTATTAAAAAATAATCATCCCTGTCCTTTAAAGTCTATCTTAAATTTTTAAATCAGATTAATTGTAATGTTAATTTTCTAAGAGAGTTGCTCTTGGTGACCTACATAAAGTTTGCTTTATTTTAATTACAACAAGATATAGTTGTTCATAAATACATTCAAGCTGTATTTAGATGTTGTTCATTCTATGATTTGCTTTGTGTTGCAATTCTTATTTCCTTCTTTCCAGAGGAAGAGAAATCTAGTCTTATAAGCAAAATTGTGGATGCACAAGTTCAGTTTACCATTCTTGGCCTTACATATCTTGAGAAATAATGTTAGGCTCATTGCTGGTGTTCCTGGAGGACAGAAAGAGGCTGGAATGGGGAAATAAACAGAAGGCAGCAACTCAGAAGTCAGAGTGACATGCCTGACTGATCTTGATCTTTAGAAATTGTCTTTTAGACCATGTGCCCCTTCTTAAGAGAATTCAGCGTGCCAACGATGAAAGTAGATCATCTCAATTAAAGTGTAACAGCAATAAACATCTACATTTATAGATTTACTTCATGCTTTAAATAAAATTATACAAGCTATCTGTCATGTTTTCAAGTAACATTTCATAGGCAGTTTCTGCCCTTTATAGATGTGAAATTATGTTTAGAACTGCAGAGTTCAGGAATTAAAATAGACATTAATTGGGAATTGTCCTATCTAGACCATTTCTGAAGCTTTCATTTGCATTTCTGAAGCTTTGTCAAACCCAACAGCATTATTCCTCAGAAAAGTTTCTTTCTGTGAATTTTGACTGCTGTTGTAGCACAAACAGTCCCCTATTTGGGATAATTATAGAGCAAGTAAAACTACTACTAATACCACCCTGGACCTCTTTAAACTTAAGTATTTTCTTACTGAATTTAATACCAGGAAGTTTTCTTCCCAGGATTTAGACACTTGGATGCTTAAATGTGCAGTTCTTACTCACATCAGCATTCACAGCCCATTAAGAATAGTCATATGAGTAATGTTTATTTGACAGCAGGTGATTTTCCCCAAAATGAGCCAATGACCAGAGCTACAGAGCATGCAAACTCTTGTCACAGATGGATTAGCAACCTGCACTAGTTCAGCTGTTTCAGGTTGAATGATACAGCTTTTCTGTAAATACCACTGTATAGTATTTCTGCTAAGAGTTTTTTTTGGAAGCAACAAAAATGATATAAATATTTAAAACTACTAAAATCTCTAGTGGCAACCAGAGCCTAGAGAGTTAACCTGTATAAGAATTATCCTTAAGTATTAGTGGTTTGTTAATACCATAATGCTTTATTTCAGCCAATGTGGACAATTTAATTTCATATTTTCAGTGGTCACAATGTATAGTTCAAGAAAAAAAATTGCAACAGCTCTTATAGAGGATATTCATTTCAGAGTTTGATGGGCTGTGCTCAAAGAAAATATTAAAGCTACAGCAGTAATTAGGAACTGGATAAGGGAGGGGGTTTTGTTCCTCTGGAATCCGGTGTTACCTGCAGTAGCAAAACTGATATCTGTGGCACTGCATAAGATTTCTTATTAAAATTTACCCTGTGTCCAGGATAAGGCTGCATTCACAGTAGGTTTTCTGTGTCTTTTTTCATTCAAAGATTTCCAAACTAGAATTGCACCTTTTTAAATGTACTTTGCAAAATATTTTCGAACTGCGCTCTGGGACTTCATGCAATTGAACTAAGTACTCAAAGTCAGGTCTGCTACTTGGTCATTTTTTGTTCAGGCAAAATATATTGGACTAAGTATTATTGCATATATATATATGTCAGTGTTAGAGTGAAATGGTAAAGATGTGGAAAAAATACTATTTTCAGTCATCCAGTCAATTTAGAATACAAGTGCTAACATCACTTTGTGCTCATTCTGACATAATTAAAGTTATTATTTTAGGTAGCAATTAAAAAAATAATGTGCAATATATAAATGCACCTCTGAACTGATAAATGCAATTTTGAAGCATCATGAAGCATAACCTAGTGCCTTTAATGTCATACAGTGAAACAGTATTTCAGATTAAAAAAAGATCTCTGGTGATTAGTTAGCTAGTTGTATGAAAATTACTTTTTAGCTGAATGTGTAGAAGGATATAAACTAAAAATAAATACCAGGTATTTTAAAGTTTGCTAAACTCTTCTAGTAGGGGAAATTTAAAGTATTCAGCTTATTAGCATCCTGGAAAAGAAGACAGAAAATAATTCTTACAGAAAAATTAGCATTATAGAAGATTTCACAATAGCCTTGTTTTTGCCACTGCAGTCTCTCAGGTCAGGAAGAAGATGATACAATTGTTTTACTGATATATTAAAATGAGTGGTTTGGCTTTTCTTATGCACCCACTTTTAATATTTGGAGAGGGACCTTCAGGTTTTTTTGTATTTCCTCATAGTTTGCAAATCTAACGTTGAACCTCTAAGCTGGTTTCTGAAACTGGAAACCTTGCTCTTGGGATGAAATAATTTTGGGGCTGTTTCTCTTCTTACAAGAACCAAGAATGATAGTGCCAAGACAGCTGTTCTCTGCCTTCCCGAACACTCTTGATCATTATTCTTTTTCTTAAACCTAGCTTAACTTTGTTCTGTAACCCCAAATTACAATCTTCCCTGGCTGTTGGATGAGTCCTGTGTATCCTATCTTCCTGTCAGCAGTTCATCATTCAGTGTTAACACACTTTAATATGACATATTTTACAGATATAGTCTATCTATTGGTCTCAGGTTCTTGGAGTTAGCTGCAAGACATATTTCCTACAAGGAATTTCCTTTGGCTGCTTGAAGAGTTCCAAAAGCTATTTATAAAATTGGACTTCAAACCAGTTTTTCCTATCTCATTTTCCATTTATCCACTGCAGTGACAGAGATCACTAAAACAATCTAAATAATGTCTAAATCCTTTGTCTTTATGAACTGATCTGTTGGTTGATCCAGTAACTTGCCAACAAGAAAGCAATTCTTGTCTGCAGCTGTGTCTGTACTGCTGGTCCTCAACCTGTGTCTCTTACATTTTGTGTCACCATTGGCTTTCATTGCTACTTGATTTTTTTCATTTAGAAAACAGTTTATTTTGTAATCTCTAAATGTTATTTAACTGAAAACATTTTAAACTTTGCATTTTTCTGATGCTATTTAATTTTAACTCTATTTAAAACATACCCAGTTTGTATCTATACTTCACAATGAGGAAAATACTGAGAGAACCTTTAAGCAGAGTGGGAAAAAAGGGGCCACGTGCTCCCATTCAAGGCTGCATTTTATAACACATCTGTCTGTGAAGCTGTTTTATTGGGGAAATTGTTCCAACAGTTTTAAATTCTAAATGGGTTTCCAAAAATAATTTTTATTTTATTTTGTTTTTTATTTTTTAGATCAGGAGCTGTTGAATCAGGATCTGAGCGCATCTGTCTTGTCCCAGGCCACCTGTAAGGAATCTGTTTTTCAACTTCTGGTTAAACAGCCAGAAGGTATGTAGCTTCTTAACCCTTAATATATATTTAAACTATTATTGTTACTTATTTTACCAATTGACCTGCAAAAAGTCACAGTTTCCTGAAACATGAAGTACCAGAGTGGAAAAATGTGTAATTTCTACAAAAATTATTTTTAAAATAAATTTTTATAGTTTGAAGGATCAGTTAAAAAGAAAAAGAAGAGGAAAGAAATTTCAAAATTCCAAGAGTTAGGCAATTGTAACTGCTTTTGATTTTTACCAAATTAACAGAAACCAAAAAAGAAAATTATTTCATTCTAGATACGCTTATGTTTCTCTTCAGCCTTGTCAATCACTTCAACTATTTTTTGTTTTGTTCAGGGGGATTGTTTTTTGGTTTTGGTTATTTGTTGTTTGTCTGGGGTTTTTTAGAGATAATTCTGGTCTATAGTTTCTGGGAACATTTTCATAGGAAAATACATAAAACAATATGTTTCAATTAAAAAACTATCTGGAAAGAATTAAAATATTTGGTTTAATATCCTGAATTAAATTTTAGATGTCATTGCTGGTCATATCTGAAATGGGACAGGAAAGGAATGAATTGCCTTTAGTGCTGTAATTTTATCCAAAATTATTTTTGACTTGTATATGATAATAATTGATTTATATGGTGTTATTATAAGGCTTGGATTATCACAGAAATTGCATATTTTAATAATTTAAAATTATTCATTGTTGAAGTATAGAAGATAAGTAGATTTCTGTACCTATTTTAAATATTTTCCTACTAATTATTTCTATTGATTACTTCTCATATATGCTTTCTAATTTCAGAACACACAGTTAAATTATTCATATCTTCAATTATTTACCAAAGAAACTAATTTTCTTTGCTTATATCCCCCACAAATATGTGTGAGCATGTGTTACATGTTAATATAGATATCAGAATAAGCCATACCATTTTCCTTGAAGAAATAGTGTCTATCTCACATTAAAGACCTTGTTTAGAAATATAAAATGAGGATCACTTTTTTACAATTCCATTCAAAGAAAATTTGCCATATGCTGTGACTTTCTTGTAGACGTACTTGACAGATCTCTATTTTGTAAAGGATATTGCAGACCTTTCTGTTCCCAGCAAGGAACGTTTTTTGTTTTCCCTTCTGGAAGCTTATTATGCTTCAAAACATTTCTAGGTGATATAGCAAGAAGGATTTAGAGAAAAAGAGGTGTAAGAATTGATCTGGGTGTCATGTCATTTTTATATATATACATTTCTTGTGGTTTCATCCCAGCCAGCAGCCAAGCCCCAGGGAGCCACTCACTCACTCCCTCCCACCAGCAGGACCAGAGAGAGAATTGGAAGGGTAAAAGGTGGAAAACTCCTGGGCTGAGATAAAGACAGTTTAATATGGAAAGTAAAAGCCATGCACACAAGCAAAGCAAAACAAGGAATTCATTCACTGCTTCCCATGGCTGGGCAGGTGTTCAGCCATCCCCAGGGGAGCAGGGCCCCATCCCACTTATCAGTGACTTGGGGAGAAAAACAGAATCTCCCCCTTTCCCTCCCCAAATTTATACACTGAGCCATGATGTCAGATGGTCTGGAATATCCCTTTGGTCACTTTGGGTCACCTATCCTGGCTGTGTCTCCTCCCAGCCCCCCATGCACACCAGTCTCCTCACCAGGGTGGCAGTAGGAAAAGCAGAAAAGGCCTTGGTTCTGTGTAAGCCCTGCCCAGCAGTAACAAAAACATCCCTATATTATCATCACTGTGTTCAGCACAAATCCAAAAAAACTGCCCCACACCAGCCACTGGGAAGAAAATTCATTTTACCCCGACTGAAACCAGCACGTTTTACACAGACATATATAAAAGCTGTCACTTTTGCCATGACCTTATATATATTATTTTTCCCACGGAAGCAGTGAGGGAACTGTCCAAAACAATCTAATTCATATGCACAGTCAAACTGAAAGTGCAGTCACTTCACAAATACAAGAAATATTTGAGGAGTGAAGCAATCTTTAGAAATTGTACTTTTTCCTCATCTTTTATGTCTGGAATATCTTAATGGTGTGATCAGTAGATAAAGATCAGATTAGATGCAGGTGTTACTGCTTAGCATTATTCCCTATAAAAAAGAAACAATGCTCTGAAAATATGTTAGAACTAAATATTGTTCTTGATAGACTTGCTGGAATATGATTGCTAGATTATTTTATGAGCAATATTCTTGCTTATGGAAAAACTGTACTTATTGCTGTTAATTACTTGTTTTTCCCTCCCTCACTCTAAAAGCTGGGAGTAGAAATTCAGAAATAATGAGATAGTCTGGGAATTTAGGAGTAATTTTTTCATCATCCTTTCACAAGAAATACAAAATACTAGCCATGCTGTGAAATTGGTACACAGAGCAGAGTATCCTTTTTCCCTGCCCTGGCTTTCCAGTAACACAAACTGTGTTTGTTACTTCACCCAGTCCTGATAGTGAAAGTTTGATCTCATTTTGCATTCAACCTCCAGTCATCACATTTTATGGCTCAGCTGCTGTGCTGGGTGATCAATAAGCCTCTTTGTTGTAACCATTTGGTGCAGCATCAAACAGGAGCAGTAAACAGGGCAGTTGGCTGAACCTGCTTTTTAGATCTCTCTCTCTCCATATTACAGCTCTTAAAACTTCGATATTTTAAGCTGCCATGTCACCTGTCTCATGTTTAATTCTTTCCCCATGGAGAACTCCATGATCCACTCTTTAATTTTTTCTTCTAACTTTGGTGTTGTGTAAGTATATGTATTTGGTAACTTTGCCAACCACTTAGGAAGGAAAGATGAAATATATTTGATAAATGTATTTAATGTGAGACATTTTCCAAAAAGCTGCCTGCAGTGTAAAACCAGTTGATGGCAATCAAATTTGAGATACTAAAATTCTCTGTATGCTCTTTGGAAGCATGTTACTATTACTGTTTCATATTTTAGTCAAGATTTTTTGAGAAAGTGTTTTAGCATACTTTTTATGTCATGTACAGTCCACTGTGATTACAGATAACTTGGCTTTTAAACTAATTTGAAGTAAGAAATGGCATAAATTTTGTTCAGGGCCTCAGACCATTTCCCTGAAGTACTAGATTTCAAGATTTGCTTCTTGAATTCAAGACTTATTTGCATCTCCTTTTTTCCTTCAGTAATTTTGTATGCACAATCTGTTTTTTCTTATTGTTGTTTTCAAAGACTGAAAAAACCCCCAAACTAACATGGTTGCCCTGGTTGTCCTTAGTTTCTTTCTGTTTCTTTTATAATGCTTTCATTATCTCAAAATGACTTGAAGAGCCAGAGAAAAAGAAAAAAAAGATGAAGAGCTGTGAGAAATATTTCTCCATTCCAGCAGACTATTTTGAAAACATGTTTGAAAATACTAAGTTTTCTTTTCTCTCCTGTGTTTTAACTGCCTTTTATGACCAGGGTTTGGTCCCTTACAACAAGCAGAAATAGTTTTGTAAGTTCCATCAGAGGCTCTGTTGAAGGCAACCATCAGTGGCTCCATCTGATAATGTTCCTCCAGCTGTGGGTATATTCAGTTCTTAGGAGTGCAGATCATCTTTTCTTTCTACTCCACTGTGTCATTTTTGGGAAGGGGCACAGTTTGCTAGATCAGGTTGCCTTTAACATCTCAATTTCTTTATACCCTACTACTACTTCTGTCCCTGCTTCTGAGGTGCTGTTAGGGCTGGCTTTGTGAGAGGATTAACTCCAGAGTCAGTTGAATGCACAAAGTCAGGCTTAACTTCAGTTCTGTTATGTTACTATGAATATGGAACAGAGGCTGGCTGATTGGAGACTGCATCTAGATGGGGAATCTAGTGGCTGCTGGATATCTAGTAGAAAAATTTATGGTCCATGTGTCCTCAGCACCAGTCTGTCAGAGACAGGTTTAATGTTGTAGATTGGTGATTGTCCCTGGTGGTTGAGGTCCCATGGAGTTGGTGGTCACTTGACCAGGAGCTTCATGAGAATATTTTAATACCATCTTCACTGGGTTTGTCCTCTGAGTGAGAAACCTACCTGTCCTCCTCCTTAGAGTATGAGATTCCTTCCTCCCGGGATCACTTTTGCTGTGTAGAGAGAGACTTTGTAAGCAGGATTTGTGTAATTTCAGAATACACAGATTTGTTTGATGTCTGATACGTGCAGCAGATAACCAGGATTAACACACTGCTAGGGTAGGTATTACCATGGTCAGTATTCCCAGTGAGACATGGGATGTATCTTTGCTGCCCAGGTTGTCATTAGTCATTTGAGGACAGGTCAACCTTTGTCTTGGAACGGGTTCATCCATGATATTGTTGAGTTTCCACCTTTTGATTCTTTGGGGTTTTTTTTCTGTAGATTTTTTTATAGCTTTTCACTTCAGAACATTTTTACTGAGTCCTTGAGTTGTTTCTTAGGTATTTTATCACACCTTACTACTTTTTTTTCAGTAGAATCAATCCAAGGTAGTGGTGCTCTGGTGTACCTAGTTAGACTCTGCATCACTGACAGCTGAACTGCTACTCAAAAGATTACATGTGCTTGTGAAGAAATCGCTGTTTTATGCTCCCCACAAAATAGCTTTCTAGAACCTAGTCTATGCAAGGCACAGTGACTTCCCTTCCTGGCCCTATTTGTCTGTATGACTGTTCCTTGTTTAAACCTCCAGCTGGCATTATCCCTTGTTCGTTTTTCTCTGATATACTGTCATGGTACCTGGAAGCTTGTACAGATGTAGATTTGCTTTGTGACATTTCCAGCAGAAAGGAAGGTATGGGATCCCTGCCTAATCCATGCACATGGCATTTTCCTGATTGCTGAATCACTCTGGCTTGCCTCTCCCCTGGGAAACCATTCTGAAAGAGCAGTGTCCTCATGTTATACCTGACAGAGCAACAGGGTGTCATTACTCAGTCCTGGGACAGCACAAATGATGTGGTCTAAGCCATATTTATCACTAGAGATGTGCTGACAAAATCAATGATTTGAAGCTGGTGGCATTCCTGAGTGCTGGTTGTCTCTGCTGTCAGCAAGGAAAACCTTAGAGAGCTCTCTAAAGCCACAGCACACCTGAGGCTGTCCTCACACAGGGAAAACCAGTAGGGAATGTTTTGTGTCATGTTTTAAGGCACTTGTTCCTTCTAACATAAAGAAGGACAAAGCTTAAAATTTTTCTTTGTACTTCTCTGCAATCTCTTCAGGCCATACATATTTTATATATGTGTATTTGGCCTTTTATATACTCTCTTTTTACCTTTGAATTTTACTTTCTTTACTGGTTATATGTTGTAGACAAATCTTTATATGTGTTTGCCAGGAATCCATTCCAGTAGAAATAAGTTAAGGAACCAAAAGTCAGCACTGTAACAATAAGCAAATATTTTGTTACTGCTCTCTTAAAAACAATGCTGTAAGTTGAAGGAGTAGAACAGTACATTCCCTTGACTGGGTAAGGAAATGATTTATCTATTTCAGCATGCTCTCCTGATGTTATAAAAGAAGAGAAAAGAAAAAAGATATTCAGGATGCAAAAAAAAAAAAGAAAAGAAAAAAAAAGAAGAGAAGACATCAGAAAGCCAGATTTTGCATAGTCTCACACAGATCCACATAATACTTTCCATGTGGGTTTATCATGAAAAAGATTTTTCAGACTGTAATTGCCTCACAGATTTTAGCTAGGCCATGCAGTAGGTTTCCTTCAAAATACCATGATTTGTTACTGAACATCTAGAGTACAGTACTTCAGAGCATTTAAACTATGCAAATCAGGCACAGGGGAGGCTGTTATTTCACATTATCTTGGCCTATTTCCCTATTTAAAAATATCTGCTCTGTTTTATAACTTGATAAGACGTTATCTCCTTCAACTTCAATAGAACTAGAAAATGAAAATATGATTAATTTTGACTTAGAATAGCATATTGCTGCTAATATATTTGATAACAACTGTGGATGGACAAGATGGAGTCAGTGTGTGCCCTTGAATAAGACAGAGCTGCTTAATTCCTCCCCTGTTCTTGATTCTTGTTTCTAGCCTTCACCTGTTTAGGTAATAAACCCAGTGAAAGCTCCAGAGATACAGGTTTGTTTCAACCTGTAAATTACTCAGCAAATCTATGTCTGCCACTAAATTTGCTATAAAAAATTATCTGCACTAATCTTTTGTTTCCAGCAGCACATGCACAGTGGGAAATTACCAGCAGTATAAAGCAGTTGTTTCTTGAGTGAATTAAGAGGCTTGATTTTCTAGATGTCTGTTTTATTTCCGTTTTCCCTGTCCTCCTCTGCTCTTGGAACAATGAAATCTCTGTCTCCCATTAATTCATCTGTGGAAGACACTTCCACATCCATGCACGACCCCAAACATACAGTGAAGTGTAGGTTTCCCTCCTGCCCTAAACTAGCTAATTTGCTGACTGAAAACTAAAATTGTTGATTTTGTTGTAGCTTTTCTTCATTTTTGTTTCTAAGTTGACTTTCCTTATTTATCCGGCTGTTGAGTTCTGAGAAACAGTGAAGGTACGTTGGAGATGCTTGTCTAACCTTGCTGAGAGAGGATAAAAGACTAAAAATGAAAGAAACAACAAAAAACCCCCATCCTACTGGCATTGGTATTAATAGGAAAAATGTATGGAAATTTGGAACAATTACAGAGGGGTTTTTTTGCTATGGAGGTTGAAAACAATTATGGAATTCTTGAAAATATTCCCTTAACATTTTAAAATGAGGAGGTGGGGTATGTGTAGGAAATAAACTCAACCCTTTCTCTAAGAACATTTTGAGATGGAGATCATGATGAAATTTTAAGTTTTTCAAAAGTAGGTCTGAGGGTTTGAGGGAAAGAAGAGGTAGTTGACTTAAGCTTTCTCCTTTTTTTGTTTGTTTGTTTTAATTACTTTCCAGGAGAGAAGATAATTTAAACTTACCTTATTAAGGAACTGTCCAGGGCATAGATTTTATTTTAAAGCATAAGTACTAGAAGGCATTATCAAAACTAATCTTTCAACTTGGACGTTTTATGCCTTAAAAGTGCTTGATAGCTACACTGTTGAACTAATGTTCTTTTTTTCATATGCTGAGTTTTTCTAGAACATTTTTTGTCAAATGTTTTCACTGATTTTTTTTTTTTTCTTTAGTCAATGAAGAATGGGTATCAGGTATAAGAAGCTAAGAGAAAGTAAAATTATATATATACATATATACATGTAGAATGCATTCAGTAGTTAAACAACAATTTTTACCCACAGTGGTAACAGAATTCTCAATATAGTGGTGCACACTTTGAAGTCAGGGAACCATTAAGGCTTTTCTTAATCAGAATTTGGCTTGCAGAACATTGTGTACTTCAGCTTGATCTTAAAGGTCTTATTTCCCAAGTCTTAAGCTTCTCCCACATCTATGATAGTCCCTGTTCTGACCCATTTTTTCTCATTCCAAGTAACATGAGATGTTCTTAGAAGTCCAAGCTCCAGTGCAGTATGAGGAGTCACTGGGCACAGGTATTTGGAAGATAAGGGTAAGATGTTTTTGCAAACCCTTGGTACTCTCTGTTAAGTGCTGTGAACAGCAGGATGTGCCTGGAATCTCTTTTGGAGTTCTGTGCAACATAGCACAGACTCAGCTGTGTTACCCAAGAGTGTTTGTTTTTTTATCTTGCATTTCTCGAGTCAAATTTATAAGATCAGGTCATTCCATAATTGTTCTGCCAAACAATTAACTTGCTTCTACACATTTTCCACAACTCTATAGATTCTTTTGTCTACCTGCTCTACTCAGAGTTCTACAACCCTTCAGGAGATACATTTCTGTTCTTGTCTGAAAATGTTCTGAGTTGTAATTACATGAAATCGCAATCTGAATTGCAGTCAGGAACTAATTGAAAGGAAAGAAGAGAGTGTTTCTTTAATATTTTTTTAATTTATTATTTTAGTCACAAAGTTGTCAGTAATAGTTGTTTGGCTTAGTTAGGAAAGCTGGCAGAATGTTCTGGGCATGCAGATGTGCATTTTCTCCTTGGCGAAGTCTGTGTTGTCTGAGCTTTAGTCTTGCACTGTATGTGATAGCTAGATACAGTATTTTTTACAAACAGCAGAAAAGGTCCTGCTGAATAAGGAGTTTTAACATTTAAGAGGTTCTGTGTTCTGTCCCCTAAACATCTCATAATAAAATTTATATGCATCTAAAAAATATGGTTGTTTTTTTGGTAGGGTATGTGATTAATTGAAATAGCTGCTAGCAGTTGGATTTACAAGTCAGATTATTCATTACTGGGAAAGATGCATTTGGGTTGTTCAGTCTTGGCTCAGTAGCACATTTGAATCTGATGAATTTCAGGTAGGTAAGACAATCCCCAGACAGCAAAGAATTTAAATTTAAACATCTGCCTCACTTGCACTGTAATTACAGGAAATGTAAATTTCAGACATCTATTCTCACTGCTGTGGTGTGAATAGAGGTGGGATTATTTGTGTGGCTAATGGTTTTGATAAATACTTTAGTATGCCCATAATCTATATGTTCACCTCAAAATTATATGTTTCTCCTTGTTTATAAGATATAACCAGAATCAATAATGCTGTAGCTCCAGTTCTTGCTAAATGGGGTCTTTAAAGCTATTCTCTGAAGGGTGGGAATAATTTAATTAAAATGAACATCATATTCTTCATACTCTGCTGCTTTCATTCTTCCCTAGATATTTTGTCATACTATTACTAAGATTAACAAATTATTCAAAATATTTTTTTTTTTAAATGGGAAAGATAATAAATTATTCACAATCTCATTAAAAATTGATATCTTTCAGTTACCAGGGGGAATTTGGATTCCCTGATTTACTTTTCTGTCACAAAGCCTGAATGATTAGGCAGGGCCTGTTTTGTTTTGATAAAGCCATTGGGATTGTACCTGCCTGAGTGTATTTGCAAAAAAGAATGCCTATCACTAGAACCCCTTCTCTCTTCATATAAGTCTCAGCAAAAATTTTTCATTCTCTTCTCTGCCATTTATGATGCACGCAGGATCTTACTTTCAGCTTTTACAATATTTATGTGCAATCCTTTTTGTTTACCTGAAGATCAGGTTGATACCTTCAGTCAGCAACATTAGTAACAATCTTGCATCTTACAATAATGTTTACATTTAAATATCATTTATTTCTTTAAATGCATCACTTATACCAAGCTCAAAAAACCCACCCAAGCCCCAAACCAACATGGGAAAAAGAGAATGCAGGCACTTCTGCTGTGTTTGCTGTGTATGAAAGATGAGGAATGTGCTGTAACTGTAACACAGACTTTGCCTTTATTTCACTGTGGTGCTTTTTCTGCCCACGTCTTGGTTTTGAAAGACAGGTATCTGCCAGGGAGAGCTGGAGTTTCCCTTGGAATGGAGAATGTAAACCCCTCACCCCCTCCAAATTGTAATTTTGCAATTAAGGGCTTTCAGGCAAAGGTTTGGGAATAGGAATAACAGTTCTTTACTAGGAATATTAACGATACAAATGTAGTAGTAAAAAAGCCAAACAAACAACAATTTTGGAACCCTGACAGAGTCAGAGCTACAACCTGACACCCTGTTGGTCAGGGTGTTGGAAGCAGTCCAAAAGTAAGTTCTCCTGGAGTGGCAGATGTAGTTCTGTTGGAGCAGAGATGATCCTGTAGAAAAGGGTTCAGTGATGGTGGGAAGGGTCGAGTCTTCCTGCAGGAATCCGGTGGAACCAGATACCTCATGTTCCTCCTTCGTCTCAGTTCTCATCCAGGTAGGAATGGTTGGCTCCCACCCACTGGGTGGAGCATCTCCCAGTGGGATGATGGAATGTATCCTAAGGCCCATTAGCAGAAGATATCCCCTGGAGGGAGGATGGGTGGTGAAAGAGATAAGGAACACTGCCCCACCTGGTTTGAACAGCTGGCCCATTATCAGAAGGCACCTGCCCCCCTCCCTCCAGAGTTACAAGAGATAAAGAAAAACATCTCCCCAGCTGCTTTCAACAGATGGAATAGAATACACATTTTTGCTTCCATAACCCAGACAGCCCATAAGCCGTAGTATATAAATCAACAAAGGGGACATGAACATCGTTTGTGTGTTCTTAGAGAAATGCAGAACCAGGACTTACATTGTAAATAGCTGAAAAGTGTTTGAATCATGACCTTTACTATAAGAAGGAGTAATACCACACAATCACTGAAGCATGCAGCACAAAATTCTTCATTGAACATCAAAGTTTATTTTCCCAATGTAAATAAGATGCTTTATTACACTCATAGTCACTTGATCTAGTATAATCTGTTGAGTGGAGGGAAATTAAACTTGCTTCTTTGCACAGTAATGCCATCTTTGGAGATGACAGCACATTTAAAGGGTCATGAGAGCATTGGCAGAGGGCTTTACTTTCTCAGACTCCTCTTGTTAGGACATTATTTTTACCCTGCAGTGGTTTATGTGCAAGGATTTTACTCTTTTTACTGTTAATATGATACATTAGGTAAAACCTGTGTTTGCAAAAATAGAGGCTCTGAAATTTAGGTGGGTAGTGAAAGTGCACTGAACCTTAAGTACTTTCTGCATCTTGTTAAGGCACTTAATTTTATTTTCACAAATCTCTTAATTGAGAGAAGGAATTTAGCATTTTATTCATTTTAAACCAGGAAAACAGTGGTATAGGTATAATAAAGGTTTTCCCCTAGTAAAGCCATGGCTGTTTCAAAATAAAACCCAGAGCCTTGAAACATAAGCAGATCCTCTTTATCATAATTATTTGGTAAAGCATTGAGAAAACAGATTTTCATACAAAGTCCAGAAGGAGACTTAGAATGAAAATTATCCCATGCAACATGAAGAGGTCTGTGAAACTTTGTGATGTGACTGTTTCTTTCATCTCTAGGTTGGAACTAGTAACTGCCTCCTTAAGGTTAAATTCAGTCTAGTTAACATGAGAGGTTTTTTGTAATAGATGAACTTAAAGAATGCAAATCGTGTTTTTTGATTGCCTTGTTTGCCTGCTTGTGTTATAAGAATGTTTTGTACACTGAGGTGAAAACTATAATATTGCAACCATTTCTGATGTTGAATTGTCTTTTATCTGATTTCTTCACTGAAAATCCCTTATAAATTAAGTAATTTTCTCCTTCAGCAAGATACTAAGATAAAACAAAGGTTATATGCCCCTAAAGATTGATATCTATTAATTACAGGTAGCACTGCCTTTTTCACAATGAGTGCCAGTAATTTCAGCTGATCCCTGAGATTCGTTACCTTTTTATTACCTCTGCTACATACGACCAGCAGAAACCAAAACTTGAATTGCATGCTGTCCTCTGATGGGCTGATCAAATTTCTTTTTTTCTAGCCATTGTATACAATTTTCTCTTTTCCATTAAATAGGAAAATAAGGACTTGATTGCTAAAAAAGAACTGTTTTTCAGACCTGTGTGAACAACGTATTTTCTACATGCACAAACAAGCAAATCAGTTTTATCACACGTAATAGCACATGGCACTAGACAATATAATAGCTTGTCAATAGCTGTCAAGGAAATTTTGGATTTCCAGCTTACTTTACATCCCTTCAAATGAAAAAACACAAACTGTGTCCTATTAATCTTTTCATCTTACTGATTTATCCCTTTTCCAAATCAAGAATTAATTTTTGTGTTATTTTTCTTTCTTTGATCTACAGATTTACCTAATTCTCCAAACTCTGAATTAAGTGGAAATTCCTTTCTTCCTGCTTTCTGGTACCTCTACTTTTTGATACCAATCATTGACTGTTTTTTTTTCAAACTTCTTGAAGCTTATTTACTTCTGGAGTCCTTCTGTTTAGTATACAATGTTAATAGCCTGGGTTGCCTTCTGCAGTTGTTGTTCATCTTTGCAATAAAAGCATGTTTCAATGATTCAAGACTGAGAGTGAGAGATTCAGTGATCCCAAATTACTTAGCAAAGAGAATTTTGGTGGCAATTTATTTGTCCTGTCTCTCTAAAGAGCAGAATGCTGCTGATGAAGCATTCACTGTTACAGAAAAAAGCAGGGACTGAAAACATGTCAGTATTATTCAGTAGACAAATTAAAAGTGAAACTTATTTTTAACAATGAGCTTAATTAACTCTCAGAACAATTCTCAATGAAACGTAGAAGATTCACTGTCACTGACATGTTTTAAATCAAGTGGCTGTGTTTTTTTCTAATTAAATTCTCTTGTTCAAGAAGAGTTATTGAAAGTGAACCTTGATTTTTTTCAAGTGAGTTCTGAGAAATCCTATGTATTTAAGTCAAGTTAGGTGATCATAATAGCAGAAGAAAAGAAAAAAGATCTCTGCAGAGTTCTGGATAAGCAAATATGCTTTAAACATGCTTTAATAATACAACCCAAAATGAAAAAAAATCAACTTTGAAGTTTCTGAATTAACATTTTCAGAATTTCCATTATCTTATTTTTCTTATTCTTTTACTACATCAGGATGAAAAAAGGGTCAAAAAGTCAAGTACCATCAATAGATACAAACTGTACAAGCTTTCTTTTCTTTACCATTGTAGCCTTTGCCTCTAAAGAATCAGCATTTTAAGTTTTTCAGTCATTAGTCTATATAAAAGAGGAAGATATCTAAAACTGAAATTCAATTTTGATACCCAATATATTTGAACAGAAAAACCTGTAGATTGTAGGAAAATGAACTACTATTTTTTAACTCCTTTTTCTACTCTCCAACTCCTTGCTTCCATGTATCAGAAAATAATATTTTTTTTTCCATTAGATTGATACCAAATGACAGTTTGCAAAGATTTGTTCCTGTCATCTTTGCAGACAGGACTTTTTTTCCTCTGCCTTTTCTTCAGTTGGCACCTATGACAAACTACTGTTGGGAAATGCATTTGTCCCTACATTTTTTCAATGTTTGACTGCAAATCACTTGTGCCTTGAGCTACTTTAGAGACTAAACCATATGGAGAGAAAAAAATGTCTTAGATTTGAAGGCTGGTAGCTTCTTGTTTTGACAGATTTAAAATGGATTATCTTGATTGATTAAGATACTTGCATGAAAATTTTCATTCCCAGTTATCTCACCACAAGTTATTGTCAGAGGAAGTAACAGTTGCTGACCTAAAATGTCTCCATTTTATTCCAGAAAGGTATTGTAGTTTTATCTATGGCTATATTTTAACTAAGCTTTAGAAAGGAATCAGAAATTATCAGTTTTCTTCCTTGCTGAATCAAAAGAAAAAGGGTCACTTACTGGGAAATCAGTTTGTGCAGGAAAAAAAAAAAAAAAAAAAAAAAAAAAAGCTAAATTTTAACATTTGTTTTGTATTTCTCATGTGAAAATGAAGTAGTCATCTTGTCCCCTGAATTGTGGCTGAAGGTTTCCATCTCTGGATTCACAGAGATGTACAGGATCTGCAGCAGCCGCCCCTGTTCAGAAACACTGCAGCTCCCAATCACCATTGAGTCATCCAAAGCCTGTCTTCTGTATGATTCAGAGTCATCCTGACACTGTCAAGTAATTTGGATCCTTGATCTCCTCCAGAATATCTTAATATTAATTCCCACTTTTAGGCTTAATTTTATTTGTTTTTTTTAAATCTAGTTAATTTCCTACATGTTTGCTTCTAAACGTTTTGTTCTTTTTCACGAGGCCCTCAAGTATATCCCTCTGTATTAATCTCTGAATTTCAGAGGTCACCAGCTCATATATTTATTGGATTTTTGGAATACTGATTGCTGCTCACTCTAAATTACAGCTGCGGGGGTGATTTTAACCTTGCTCACACAACAGGAACCAACGCACAGTCCCCAGCCATGAACTGCTAATTGTCCTTATGGCTCATGCCACATTTCAATTACCCCTCAGGGAATCAGGAGGATTGCAAGAATTATCATATTAACCACAGAAATTCAAGGGATAAAATATTGTCATACTTGAATGAAGTCTTAATGAAATCTAAATATGATCTGTAGCTACACGTGAGTCTGACAGTGAGTAGCCATGTGTCACATTCACTGATCCAACATCTCCCAGATCTTTGTAGCAGTTAAAATATTTCTGGATATTTCTAAACTGATGTATCCTAACGTGGTGTAATGATTGAGTAGCAGGAATGTACATAACCAGCATGTGAGATCACACTGACAATAAAAGATGATATTGTGTAGACATACGAATTTTCAGAGTTTGAAAAAATAGATTCTGTCAGAAATCATTACTTGTTAAAAAAAGAACAAGTCAATGTGAGTTACCAGTTTGTCCATAAAAATCAAAAATGTCTCTGAAGTAGAAAGGCACTTGACAGCTCAACAGAGTTTCTTGCTAGAGAATATTGCTGATGGGTTTTTTTCTGTACTTTCTCTAGGGACAAATTATTGTTCTGTGATAGTCTTGATAAACTCTGGAGCAGGTTTTGCATGTCAATGAGAGCAGTCAGAACATAAGATGTGTGTTCTATAAATTGTCATCCTAGAGGTATGATATCCTCTGTATGAGGCCACTGCAGTCAAGTCACTTCTCATTCCTAAAAATAAGATAAAATCCAACAGCAGTGACAGCCAGGCTATTGTTTGACTGCATTTTCTCCTGACCAAGGAAGTAATCAAAATGACACCCTAATAAATAGAAAAAAAAAAAAATGAAGGGTCTTCGTCTGCTCTCAAGGATTTACTTTTCCTGCATAAAGTTTTATGATTGAGTCCTGCAACCTTGTTTTCAGAGCACATGATTTTTATCTTTTCCTTTTCACTTCCCTAGATCACAGGAAACATCTCGAACTCACAACTTGCATTAGGAGAAAAGTGCTTGGTTTAAGTACCAAGTTATCTATTGCTGTTGTTAATGTCTCAGGCTATTTCTGTGTGAAGTCCACATTCTCTGAAGGCATCATCTCCTAGCTGAGCCCCAAATGCTTCAGTTACATTGCAGCTATATCCTGGCTGACCTTTGAATATTTTACCTGTAAGGACAAGGGTAAAGAACTCTATCTGATAAACTCTGAATAGGAGAAAAGTTTCATTTAAGTGGCCAACTTTTAGAATAGTTAAAGACTGAACCTGCAGGTCTAAAAACTGGTGCTCTGCCTAGGGATTTTTAATGAAATAAAAGAATTTTCTTTTGTATTTTACTTTCTCTTCTTCTTTGTAGGTAGGAGTTTGATATACTCATTCAAGTCAGATTTATTTTCAGACGGAATAATAAATGTAACTAATTTCCTCAGAATTTTGAAATCTGGAGATTACCTGCTAACAAGTGTCACGGCTGGCATTGAGGCTGGCATTGCCACATGTTGGATTGTATCATGTTGCACACAAAACAGAGTGGGTCAAAAGGATACAAAAGTAGAGCAATAAAATATTTGTCTAATTTGATAGGCTAAGAAGAAGATACTGTTAGTCCATTTACAATAATACTGCTGTTCATAGCTATGAAGTACATGTAGCATATTGTGGGTTCTGTCATTCACTGAACTGCTGTTCCATGACACAAGTCCAATTAATGGGCAAATGTTACTTTTAAAGAGGGATTCCTCTTACCATCTTTATCTATTTTCTTGAGTATGAAGAGGCCAAAAAAAAAAAAATGCAGAAATCAATTCTGCCTTACTACAGAAACCTGTAAAACCTCAAATGGTAAAGAGTGTATTTACCAGGATTTTGAGAATACATAACTCAAGTTAGATACAGATATAGATATATGTATGTGTATATATATATGACTCACAGTCACACTGTTTCCAGTTACTGTCTGCTGTATGAAGTGTGCTATGTCTTCTGAATGCTTGTAGGAAGCAGTACAATTTTTGGTTGTATGTAACAAGTGGAAGGATATAACAGCACTGATGTCATTAGTGATTTCACAACACTTTGCAGATTTTGATTAAAATCTGCCATAGCTTCAGAATTTGACTGTGCTTTCAGAGATCAGACTACGAGATACGTGTATCCGTGAAGTTTAAAGTAGAAGTAAAAACACATCTGTCAAAAGTAATCAGATATTTGACAATATGTCAGAAATTCAATTACATCTGAACTGAAGCAATTACAGTTTCCTTTCAGGCATGAACTCAAGACACTTCTGTGTATGTTTCAATCTAGAAAAAGATTAAGAAATAGGGAAGTTGTCATAGTCTTAATTTACTTGCTAGTACTTTATCTTAGGGTGACAAGAGAGAAAGGACAAAGTTTGGTGGGGTTTTTTGTGGCTGGGCACTAAATTGAAAGTCACACTTGTTAAAGAAGTGTATGCCATTTCTTGTGTGGCTCTTGCATTTTCAAAATATTTGTGTGGTGATTTTCTACTTTGTTGATATTTTAGGCAGGTTGTGCTTGTAGAGTGTTTTGTTATACACAGAACACAACTAATGCACTGTAGCAGAGGGGCAAGAGAGGTTTGAGTGGGTTTAGATTTTCTGTAGAAGTAGAGAATGTAAGATCCTTTTATTAAAAGATATGGCCATCTTATCACCCCACTCAGCTCAACACTCTCTGTCTGCACTGAGCTTATGGTCTTTCTACTAGATAACTACTTATCAATTAATATCTCTAGAGAATGTCTATTATACTTTCAACTGTGCAGAACTAAAATGGATATTTAGCTAAGGAAAGGAAAATTGACCTAATGCAACTGAGTTTTTACTTTTCTGTTGTTTATTCTGTCACAAATAGAATCACTCAGAGAAGAGATTTAGTATTGCATCTTTTACAGTGCTGATTTGGAAGAAGTTTTGCATCTTTGGCTTTGAGGTTTGCCTCCTGCTCTCAGTGACTGTGGATTTAGGACATTACAATGTTGCAGACGTTTAGATTTTGAATGCCAGGATGATCTACAGAGTTTTATCAACATAAAATTGTGATCAGGAAAATAGGGATGGTAAACAATTTTTTCAGTATATGAACTGGTCAAAGGAGGATGGGGTCGATCTACCAAGTGTCAGATTATTGGGGGGAAAACATAGATTTGGAAGGAGAAAGCAAGAGGAACTTTCAGTAAACCATGAAGTTTCAGAACAAGTGTTGGACCATAGGATAAATGGAAAATTTGCTACTTTCATTTCTGATTGTTCTTCACTCCTTACTCTTTGGCATTGCCTCTTCCAAATGATTTTAATGTAATAGCCTGGCCTTCTCCACACATTCTGCTCTCTGTCTGCCATGGCTTCATTTTGCAAGTTACTGTCTATGCCTGTTGCCCTTTTGCTGGTTCCTCAGGTGCTTTGTTCATTTTCCCATCCCTATTGCTGAACCCTGGCTTTGCAAGGATTTCCCTTCTCTGACATTTGCCTTGTGTTGCTCTGTACTGCTTGATTCAGCCTTGCTTCCTTGCTATTCTCATATGTTTCATTTGGATGTGTCTTGCCTGATGTGCCATCTGACTGGATCTCTGTAAAATGAACCCCAAGCCCATCACCCCAGCACCTCTGAAGGAAAATTGCAAAGACATCCCATGGTGTCAAGACAAGTTCATAAGGTAATAGCAGAGATGTAAAATATAATTGAATGTGGCGCTTATGTGAGTGTTGGTCCATTTTTGTTTGGTTTTTAGACAGGTCTGTAATACCTACCTGAAGTTAAAGCTGCAGGTATCAGAGTTCAGAGATAAGAGGGGTGGTCTCAGAGATAAGAGATAAGAGGGTGGTCTATGATAAGAGGGTGGTCTCAGAGATAAGAGGGGTGGTCTATGATAAATCAGTTTAGGATTATACATGATATGTGTATTACTGTAGAAGATTATCACATCAAAATTTATAATCAGATGTGATTGAGAAGTGATGGAGACTTTGTTGTGAAATATAGTAAGTGACAATTTTATATTGGGGTTTAAAAATATTTTTTATTTAGTCTCAGTAAAAGAATGTGACTTTCATGATGTATTTTTTTAAGTTTTCTCAGAGTTAAAGATCTTAAGTATGATTTTGCTTGTTTTGGTTTTCAGCAGAGAATGAATTACTGTACTTGGCAACATTTTTTCCTCCATGTGTTTAACCATTGTAAGCATAGTTCTTACTGCACTTCAGCAATAAATAAATATAATAGATGTTTCTGTCAAAATAATTGTTTTGATTTTTACTGAAACTGCACTGTAAGCTATTAGTTAGAGAAGGATAATTTTATAAATGGAAGGAACACTTTATACTTGGCCTTTCAGACATGTTTCATTTAAAAACAAAATAAATTTCATTAAATGAAACAACATATTTAATTACTGAGCCCTGTTCTCAATCCATTTATTTTAATCTAAATAGCAAGTGTTTAACTTGTATCCATTATTTTGTATCAGAAAGAAATTATTCTAAATGAAAACTCCTAATTAAGTAATCCAGAAAGTCTCTGCCAGAAGTATGCAAAATTGTATTAACACAAGATCCATAAAATGGTGAACAAATCTTATAAACATGCTCTAATACATTTTATTGTGTGCTTATGGTAGTGATGTTGTGAAGCCTTTATTTGTGCCATGTCTTTCTTAAAGCAACTTGTAAAGTTTTAATCAGTCATTTGTGATATTGTTTATTAGCATCTGAGCTGCATATTCATGGCTTAACTTTTACAACTAAGTAATTCATCAGGTCAGAGGGATTTTATTATTCTGTATAAGTACCAGAAGGGAGGGTGCAAAAAGGATGGGAAAAGGCTGTTTTCAGTGGTGCCCAATGAGAGGCAACATGGAAATTCTCATCTGAGCAAAGGGAATACTTTTTGTCCTGTGAGGTTGATGGAGCACTGGAACAGGTTGCCCAGAAAAATTATGGAGTCTCTATCCTTGGAGATATCCAAAGCCTTTTTGGACATGGTCCAGGTAGGTGACTCTGCTTGGAGAGAGGGCTGTTGGACCGTTTGTCTGTCAGAGGTCCCTTCCAACTTCAAGTATTCTGGGATGTTGTGAAGCTGCCAGAAGAAAGGGAAAACACAACTCTACCTCTTCATAATTCATGAAGCAGAGAGTCCCCTAGAAATGCAATCATTGTAGACCATATGTGAAAGGAACCTCTCTTACATCCCACCTACATAAATGAACTTTACTGAAGGAAGGAGAATAGTGATGTAAGTATTAAAACTTAGGATGATAAAAAAATATTTTTTGGCATATTGCATGGTTATTTTATTAGTTCTTTAAATTACTTTTTTTTTTTTTTTTTTTGTATAGAACTTGAAATGTCTTGAAGTGCATTATATTCCATTTTATTTGTCCCAGGGAAGATGCAAGTAGGAGTATCCTACTTCTTTGCCTTTAATTACATCCAAAATCTAATTGTCAGGGTGATCTCTTGTTCTACCTTTGTGCTTTCCCTTTGCAGGGTGCACTGTTTTTCATATCTCCTGCAGTTCACTGAGAAAGGTATATGTGTCTGATTTTACAAATAAGGATGTATTTTATATCAATTCTTAAAACCAAAAACGAGACAAAGCCTAGTGATCTGTCATGACCTCAGAATTCCAGAATCACAGAACTGTTTAGGTGGTAAGGAACCTCTTGAGATCATCTTGTCCATCCAAACCCTCTGTGGCTCAAGCAGGGTCATCTCCAGCAGGTTGTCCAGGACAATGTTCAGTCAAGTTTTGAATATCTCCACATGATGGATGCTATTGGCTGCTGTATGATGTTGTATGATGACTACTAATTCAGAAAATTTTGTTTATATTTACTCATTGAGACTGAATAGTACAGATGCAGCAAAACTAACACAGGCTGCTACACTCTTTTTCTTTTTTTTTTTTAATTAGAATCCATAACAAGGGACTGTGATCAGGTTTTAATGAAAGGGAATAAAAAAATTCAAGCAGCCTTGCTGGAAGCACACACACACAAAAAAAAAAAAAAAAAGGGAAAAAAAAAAAGAAAAAGATGCAAACAAAAATGAACCCACCCTTAATAAGAGTCAAGGCAGAATTGCTATCTGTTCTTTATTAAACTCTTGGGATTTAGCAATGAAACACTTCTGGGAGAGCTGCTATAAAAGATCTAAGTTTTCATATGCGACCCAGGATTTTATCTCTTCCAGCAGATGAAAATAAATTAATGCCTAGGCCCGACTTTTTTTATGCGTTTCGGATACTGGTGCGCTGGCAATATCTCACTGTTTACTATCTGTTATCAATTCTCCCTTTCTGGATGAGTTCCTTGAGAAGGAATTAGCAGTAATTCCCCAGCAGCAGCTGCTGTGTATGAATATTTTGGAGGTTGCCCTTTCCAGATTCTGACAATAATAGGAGAAAACAGACCTAATTATACTGGTTGTGACCTAAACCCATCAGAGTTGACATTTACATGGCCAGTGCTAATTTTAGCAGAGCTATCTGTGGGTTTAATCAAAATGCTGCTATAGTCATTTTAATGGAGAAACTATCAAGAAAACAAACAAACAAAAGTGCCCCCTCCTAAATGATTCTCCATGAGACTTCAACGAGTTATTCTGAGCTCTGTCTCAGCTCTCTTTTTCAATTAAAGGAGACTGAACTGAGTGCTCCTCTTCTGGGTAAAATCAATGGGAGGCACTCAGATGCTGCAGAATTAAGAGCAGTGCATCAGGGAGATGCACTTCAACATCTAGAAAATCTACCTGCAAAGCACCTTACTAATATGAAAAATACATGGCTTTAGGTTAAAGTTCAATGGGAGGATGACATATTGCAGAATATTTTGTTCCTTGCCATCACAATTTTATCACCATGGTATACTTGCTCTTAACATTTTTCCTAATCTACTGTAGAAGCAAAAAAAAGTGTATCTTTACTCATCTGTATTCCTTCCAAATAACATCCCAGCTGCTTTAATTTTAGCTCTCACAGTGCTGAGCTTTCTAGGGCTGACACAGAAGTTACACAGAAATCAGCCACAGTGTAGTGTCCCAAAGACTTGAAGCCAGGAATTTGAAATACACTCATTTTGATTTACTATCTAATCCAGTTCTGAGTTCTAGGCTCGGTGCCTGAGGAATCTTTCACAGAATCAATGTTCTCCAGCAGTGATCATCAGCAGCCTCTGGGGAGGCCAGAGGCAAGGCTTAACAAAAGGTTACCTAAAAATGAAAAGAGGGAGGATGCAGAGCTCAACACACTTTTTAAGGCAGTTGACTCAAATTGCAGCCCTTGGTTTGAGTCAGATGCCTTCAGTCTTTGAAGGGTCAGTGAGCTTACTCAGCTAAATTTGACTGTTTCCTAACAGGCTGTAGAACAGTGAAAAAGGAGTGAGGTGTTATCAAAATCTGGCCCAAAGCTTGTTACCAAATGTGATGTACCTGTGTTCAGAAAAAGGGACATGCTGTGGATTTCTTACACAGAATTTGTGGATACTCATTGCAGTAAAATAATTACATGAAGACAAGGACTCAGCCATTGGTATTAGTTTTTGGTATCCCTGGCAGAGTAATTGAGGTCCCTAGGCAAATAGGAACAGGTAACACTGATTTTTATTAAAGTTGTACATAGAGCAATTTTCTGTGTGCAAGTCCACATTCTCTAAATGGGAAAAAAAAATAAAAGCAAATTATTTTTGCCATTAGGCCTATTTTATCTATCTTATTAACTAACCAAAATCATAATTAAATAAATCTGTATTAGCAGTTAATGATCAGTTGGTTAGTTGACAGCTGCAGGCAAGCCTGATGATATAAAAATTACCACCATTATGAACATCTTCTATTAAGAAGATTTTTTATTAAAAATGTGAATACAATCTGTTTCAACAGCAATATTGTAAAATTTGTCTTTTCATGATCTTTAATAGCCAATTTTCTGCCAGAATGGCCCAGAATGTTATCATATGGATTCTGTATTGAAGTCTATTTGAAAAAACCAAGGGGCTCTGTCCTGTAACAGGCATAATTAAGCTACAGTTCAAAATATCTATGTAATGTATGCAGCTAATTATGAGTTTATAGTCTGTTCTATTTGCCATCTGTTAAAAGCTTTGCAAATGAAACCTAAGGATGTAATGGTGTTACAAAGTATTTACATTATTTTGGTATCCATGTATGTGTGGATTCAAGGCAATCTAATTGCAAGTATATCCTGAAGTATACTCTTCTGTTTCAAAGATATTACATGCCTTTGTCTTAACTAGACCAGAGTAAGCCCAAAGTGGGCAAATCCCAGCAGAGAGCTGACTCTTCTCTCACTGGGGGAGGATAGTGTGTCAGTGCTGTAGTGGGTTTCTGATCCAGAGGGATGGATCCCAGCTCAGATGTCTTCAGGGGTATCACAACTATGCCTGATATCAACTTATTTATTTCAGATACTGGATTAAAAATGAGTTGCTAATTTTAAAAGATTTTCACTTTGACCATGTGGTTGTCAACCATACATGTATATGTAGTATATCTTTAAATTGGGTATGGGCTTGATAGATAGTGTTTCAAAGATCTAAAGAAAAATCTTAAATCTTTATCAAAATGAGGAAAAAGTAAATATAGTTTATTTTTTCATATAGATACTAACATCTTAATGGATTTTTAATTAGGATATTTTCAAGCTCTTTCATGAAACAAAACTTTTCAAGTAATTATTTCAAATGCAAATTGCTCTTGCCATGATGAACTTCTACAAATATACAAGAATTGAGCAATCACAAATGCAAAGCAGTTGGTTAATTTTCATAATTAGTATATGATAAACCTCTTACATACAGAAATTCAGATATCTTTAGGTAAGAATTTCCTACGGCTTTTCACATTCATAATAAAGTGAGGCAGTGGTCTATATTTAATGTCCTGAGGCCTTTTTAACTGGGAGAGGTGGAAATCCAGCAGCTGTGTGGTTTTAAATATTCCCAACTTTCCTAATTAAAGATTGATTTTCCCATCTTAATTTGGTTAGTTTATTTTAGTTTAAGAGTGTTTCTAGGAAAAAGCTTAACACCTGCAGACTTTATAATTAAATGCTGGTAGGGAATTAGTGCAGATGAGGAGTCCAGACTCTTGTTCTGTGTTTTGGAGACAGGTTTGTTTCTCAAACCCTTCTCTTCTTCCCTGATGTGACTTCACCTTTTTTTGTCTTTCTGACCATTCCTGTATTGCTGTCTGACATCATTTTACTCAGTCTCCCTACACTTCCACCTTCATTCCCAAACTCCTGTGCATCCAACTTTTTTCCATTCCATCCTTCCCAAGATTGCACTACAATTTCCCCACCCACTCTTCTACAGCTCTCAGTGCTGAGGTCTTCACCCTTGAGGAATTTTGGCTGTAAGGAAGGTGACCATTTGTAGCACCAGGTAAAGTTTCCCTGCTGACATTTTTTTGAGCACAAAGCCAGCTGTGGTGATCAAAGAAGCAATCCCCAGGAGGGTGCTGCATGTCCCAGGCAGGGTGACTCCTGCAGATCCAGTCATTCTCAGGGAGTGATACCCACAGAACTGTATCGGCTTGTATTCATTGTAGAAAGCATGAAATATTATCACAAAAAAAGTGATTCAAAGCCTAATGTAGAAGTAGTTACTCATAACTAAGAGGATTTTCTGCAGATAGAATTAAAGCTGAAACCATAACCCTGAGGTGTCATTTCCTGCAAATTCCAAGAATTCTTTTCAAACAAAGAGCTTTAGAGTTGAAAGACTGATTTACTTGTTCTAGTCTGTGTAATCTTTCGATTATTTCTGAAATAGCTGAGGTAAATGTTCTGACACTTGGCAGACTGGCAAGTCACTGGAAAAAGGCCCTTATAGATTCAAAATATAAGGCTACCTTCATTACAGACAACATAAGTTTAGTTTGTGTTTTTTTTAAACAGAAAAATCAATCAGATAGAGAATCATATGGAAAAGGCATGGTTTGTATAATAATACTGAAGATTCTTTTAAATGTATTACAGTTGTCTTGAATGTGAGCATTTGTTTTTGGGTTGATCTTTTTTATGCAGTGTTACTCACAGATGTAACCCACAGCTAACAAAAACCATGACTTAGGCCCTATGAAATTATGGGATTGACATGCATATGTTACACATGATCTCTGAATGTTAAATGTGGGAAATTCACTTGATTGTTTTGTTTTGGGGTTTTTTTTTGTGGCAAAGGCGAGGTAAAATGGGATTTTTACAGGGAAAACCATATAATATGATAAAAAGATAAACAGTGATTAAAAAAGAGAAAGATATGAGTAAAATGATAGAAAATATTTTGAAAGCTTTCAAAATACCACAACAATCTGTTCTGTCTTGCAGGAATCCAATTAGCTCCAAAAGAAAAACTGGAAATCCCTGTGTTATTCATGCCAGCTGAAATGAAAATTTATAAAGCAGTGGTGATAATTCATGTAACGAGGGAAAACGGTGAAAGCTGGCCTTATAAGGTTACTCCTGGATCAAATACAGACTTAACCAGGTAATTTATTCTAGTAGGAAAGGAAAAAGTAGTTGAGGATGCTCAATCCTATCATCATTTATCCCATTGACTATTCATGTGTAGCTCCCAAGGGCAGTTCAGTGTCTGATTTTAAGGGCAGTGGGTATCCATCAAAAGCTTTTAATGTACTCTGCAAAGTATGCAGATTCAGGATAAGATTTCTGTCTGTTTTAATACCTACCTATTCTCACTTTAAGTAAAGAAAATGTAAAGTACTGGCTGCTGGGGCAGTTATGGATATTGAACAAATGAAAGCTCTTAGTACCTCTGTTTTTTTCAATATATTAGGGATAATAATGATTCTCATCCTGATATTTTTATGTAATGCATGAACTGCAGAAACTTTCCCTCAGTGTAAACATAACCTGACAGAATGCAGATCAGGCCAAATGTTTTCAGATCTATAATATTCAAGTACACTAAGTGGATCTAAATTATAGCTAATGTAATTTATAGCTGATATATGTAGCTGGATTTTATTTCATATTTTTCTCAGATATAGTTAGCATTGCAGCACACAATAGAATAGAGTCTAACCTTCCCAACAACTCTTAAGTCTAGATTACTTTGGAAATAGGATTTTCAGCAGTCTAAATGATACTCTTATTTTTCTAGAAATATTACTGTAGCAGAGAGTGGGGAAACTCAGGGCATAGTCTGGATCTATCCAATTAATGGAACTCCTGAAGCACCACAGCAGAAATCAGGTAGGTAATGCTTGAAAAAAGCTTGAACAATATATTTAAGAATATTTAAGAAAATCAAATGGTCAGTTATATATATAAAATTTGCAACAGTACTTGGCTGTATCTTAAAAAAAGATAAAATCACATATGAAAAATAAAATCCTCTCCCACTTCCAAAGCAAATAATCTAGATCATTACTTTGTTCTTATTGTGCATGAAAGGAGTTGGGGGTGGTTGTAAATCTTAAGGTCTGTGCCCTTAAGTGTCCAAATTAATCCTGAATTTGAGAATTGAAGGTAAGTTGAACAAAGGACTGAGTCAAGGGTAGACTACTTCTTCCATACCCAGAACACCCTTCTGGAGAGTCTACAGGGTGCAAAATATTAGAGTGGATATTGGCTGCTTTTCTCAGCCCTTGATTTCATGTCTTGATCAAAACCAGAATATAAAGTAGTGTGAACAGCAATAAGTTTTCCCCATGCTCCTGAGAAGTAAACTTGCATTAAAAGATGAGTTACATTCTTAGAGGTTTCTTGCTTATTTTGGGGATAGTAAATTCTTATGTATTTGACCATCTGCATTTTTAAGGTGTGATATCATTCCAGAGCTATGAAAAAGGAAATTGTGAACAGCTTTTTAAATCTATCACCCTGAAACTACAGCTCAAAATGTGGGTGTGGGACCAGTTCTATAGCAGCCTATCCTTTCAGCTTACCTTTTGTTGACTGAATAATTGAATATAATACCTTCCTACATTAAATGTATTAAGATACAGGAACAATTTCTGGAAAAACATAGAAATAGATATTTGTACTGTCATTAATTTATAATGCTTAAGGACTCTTTACTTGTAGACAAATGCCAATGATGTGGTATTAATTAGAGCTTTCATCTCTTTAATTTGCACTTTAATACCTTAAGGAATGAAATAGAATATTATCATGTAATCAACTGTTGCCCAAAATGAGGGCTTTAATGAGTCTCATTAGCATTAGAACTATGTATATTGATGTGGATGTTTGTTGTGTTATTTAAAGCTGTTGTGTAACTCACTGGCACTCTTCAAGATCTCCCTTTTATTGGGCTGTTGCTTTCATTGAAATCACAGAATTATTAAGGTTGGAAAAGACCTCTAAGATCACTGAGTTCAAAACCCAGCACCTCCATGTAACCACTAAACCACATCCCTAAGCACCACATCTCTGGATCTCTGAATATTTTTAGGTGTGATGATTGCCCCAGGTCTCTGGGCACCTTGTTCCGTTACCTGGCCACCTTTCCATGAGGAAATTTTCCCCAATATCCAATCTAAACCTCTCTTGGCACAACTTGAGGCTGTTTCCCCTTGTCCTATCACTTGTTACTTGGGAGAAGAGACTGACCTCCATCTGGCTACACCCTCCTTCCAGGTGGTTCTAGAGATGGAGATGGTCTCTCCTGAGCCTTCTTTTCTCCAGGCCTGACACCCCCAGCTCCCTCAGTCACTCATTAGAGTTGTTAGAGTCTTGTTAATCTTGAGACTCTTCCCTACCTCCACTTTCCTTTTCTGAGCTTGCTCCAGCCCTCATGTGTCCCTCATGAACTGAGGGGACCAGAGCTGGTGTGGCCTCTCCAGTGCCCAGCACAGGAGGACAATCACTGCCCTGGTCCTGCTGCCACACTACTGCAGATCCAGGCCAGGTGCCACTGGCCTTCCTGGCCCCCTGGGCACACCTGGCTCATGTTCAGCCTGTTTTTCTCCAGCATCCCCAGGTCCTTCTCCACTGGGCAGCTTTCCAGCCATTCTTGCCCAAGCCTGGGGTTGTTGTGACCCACGTGCAGGACCCAATACTTTCTATATAGGTAGCATTCATGAATTCCTTAAGTCACATCACTTCTGTATATGATCAGAAGCTCGCATACTATCAACTCTTACATAATTTTAAATTCCTAAATGCTTTTTTAAAACAGCAAAACTAAATTGTAGCATATTTATAACTATGTTATCCATTAGTTTATGTTCAGTAAATGTTTGTAATACTTAAAAAAGCATTGCATTAATTTTGAGTGCATATTGTTTGGCCATCAGCATGTTATATTGGGCTAATATTTTTTTCTCAAGGAAATACTAGGTCTTTCAAGAATGTTCCAGAAAACAGAAATAGGATTTTGTAAGTGTGATTATGGAATTTTTCATTCCTACCTTGATTTTGAAAGCCTATGGTTGTCAGTTATAAATGGGCATTTAGAAAACTTACATTGTAAGATATAAATCCAAAGCAGGTAATAACAAGAAATCCACTTTAAAAAAATGAAATATTTTAAATAATGATCAAAAGAGTATTGTCATCTCTTTTAATGCAGACATTTATTAGAATTGCCTGGAGGCTACAAGTTTCTGTGTCAAAACCCCAAATTGCTTTGCTGGTGTATTAGGGAGTTCATCTTTGGGTCATTCTTATTTGCATCTTAATGTACTTAAACTTCTAGAAGTCACTTGGCTTTCTATCTCATGAGACCAATTAAAATGATCAGTGGTCACAACCCATGTAGTACATGTTAAGTAGATGATACCTTGGCTATCTTATAAAAGTGATTACAAATGGAGGATCATCTGGAATATTCTTTTAATTCTTGTAGAGTGTAGAGTCAAGGAAGCATACAGCAAATTTAATTGGAGGGGACCACTGGGGGTCATCTAATCCAACCACCTGCACCAGGGCAGCTTGTTCAGGGACTTGCAGTCAAATCCTAGATATATCTGAATTTTATTCGAAACATTACTTAGCCATTTAGGATAAAAGAAAATGTAAAATCAATTCTGGTAGTAAGATGAGCTGTAGAATAGAAGATGACACAATGTGCACACAGTAATCTGAAACAATTGGTAAACTAGTGGAATACAAAGAATGCAATCTATTTTTAAGTATAAGGTCAAGATGTGTGTTTAACTATTTCAGTAACCCTCCCTCATGGAAATTCTAAAAGATATCTAGAAATTACTTACACCCTGTTAAACAGGGAAAGACCAAAGGAGAAAGGAAATTGCCTGAACTTGTGTAATTATCTATTTGGCAGAGTAATGGGAGTGAATAAAGTGCCAAAACTGAAATTTAAATAAACATGATATCAAAAAATGGGTTTCCTTCCTCTTTTTTTAAACTCTGCATGATGATTTGCCATGATATGGTTCCAAATTATTGATCATTAATTCCTGATGTTAACTTCAGAGTTAATTTGTGAAGAAACGTTGGGTCTAGATCTGATGAAAGTGACTTTTAGACCTTGAAACTGAAAAGTGTGTGTTTAGCTGTTCTTTTTCATGTTGATCCCCAGAACTCTAGGAAGTTCTAGGTCTTTTCTTTGAGCAAACATTTTTTTCAGTGCTTGTATGTAATTTTCTCCTTTTTCTGTTCCAATAAATACGAAAGAAACAGAAAAAATACCTCTTTTAATAAGCTTTGTAAAAACTAGTGTAAAAGCTAAAACCTAACAACTTTGTAATGAAAAAGACATACTTTGGAAACAGTAAATTAAAATCACTTACTGAACTGAAAGAAGTTCTATGATGCTTCAAACAGAAACTCATGTGAGAATGCTTTTTATGCTGGCATATTTCTATTAAAGTTGAACTTTGAACAATAGTATTCTTAAACTAAGAAATCAAATAGTAACTTAATATTCTTTCATTTAATCTTAAAAACTTTTAGTTTTTGTTTTTGTTTCAGTCTTCCTTTCTTACTGGCATATTTCAAGCTATGCCATAATTCCTATTAGCAGTTGAAATGAAATGAAGATACATTCAATAAAGATTAAAGATAAGAGAGAAATTTGCAAGTGCTGTTGGTAACTAACTGAAGAGATTTCTGTTTGCTTAACAATATTTTCTACTACTTCACCACAACAGAACAATAGAAAGTGGAGGTTGAGAAAAGCTTTTAGTTATCTTGCTCCTTGATTTGAATTCTGTCTTTCTCTGAGCACATTTAACTTCTATGTTTAATTGCTTTGTTAAAATCAAAATTCCAGGGCTTTGCAAATGAGATATTTTTGCTTTTCTGTAGTTGTGATACGCTGTCAAGCCAGGCAGAGACTGGAACAGAGAGTAGAGCTGCTGCTGATTGGTGTGATGCCTGGTGCCCCTGCTCTGCCTGCTGCAGGGAATTCTGCTGAGGTCGATACGGATGAGTCGTCCAACACCCCAGAAGTCACTGATGGTAAGAATAGTTTTGATGTCATACTATTTTAGGAAAATTTCAAGTAAGTACTTCCACCAGATGTACAGCTCTGCCATGACAATGAGTGAGGTTTAGGCAAATTGTCCCAGTCTGTATTTCTACCATTTTACAATTACAGGGAATTTGTTTAACTTATTGTCTGCAGCTATAGGCACCTATGAACCTGAACTTTCCCTATTTTTAAATTTGTCCTGGATGTGAGGCTTGCATACACACAGTCTCTCCTTTAAAAGAAAGGCTGCACAAATTCTTCAGTTAGAAAAAATGCATCTGTGTAAGCATTGCCAGGAGACATTTATCTACAGGTTTATAAGATGCATTCCCATCAGCAGGCCAATATTGGTATCAGAATGGATTGAAGAAGGAAGGCTTTTTGAAAGAAGTGATAAAGCTTTGTAAAAGGATAGCTTCCACTTACTGTTAGTCTGTGAGAACACAGTGAAAATCAATTTATTCAGATACAGCAGCTTTTCAAAATATACCTCTCCTTGAAACAGAATGGTACAACATATAAGTAGTAAGGAAGGAGTGCTTTGTTACTGCTGTATCACCAATAGTTCTGTTATCAGTCATAGGCACTACAACACTACACCACAACAAATTTGAAAACTGTGCATCTTGGAAACATAACATTTTGGGTCCAAAGCCATCCTCCTTGATAAGGAAAATGTTATTTAAAAATTATGACACGTAACATGAGACAGACTAATATGTGTTTAGCTTGGCTGTAGATGAGGGAAGGGATTTCACGTGTTCAAAGTGGTAAAAGATGAGTTTACAGATGTTGCTATAATTGCAGTCTATCAGGTAATCAGCTGGAAGGGCAGGCAGACTTGGCTCTTGTGTCCCATTTCTGCCATTTGCAGTCTGTTCCAACAGAGGCTTTGCAGGAATACCATGTTACAGAAAATGTCCTTCCAAATAGCAGAAAAAGTGAATAGCTGTAAAAGGTAAATCAAGATGCATTACATCCTTCCTAGAAGGCCAGTTTTCATGCAAATGTGCACATGCTCTGCACATTGATCAATGTAATCTCATATCAGCAATTACTGTCCAGATCTTTAAACAGATTTTATTTCTGAAAGCTTTTAAAATAGGAGGAAATCTGAAGCTGAACTGTTAAAAAGAGCTTACACAGCATATGCTTAATGATTACTAATATTCATAATTACTTTTTAAAATGTTACATTTACTCATACTGCAGTGTCAAAGAAAACTTATTTTCTGGGCATATTATCATTTTAAACTTCCATATTACTAAGTGATAGTGGTAAATCCAGTAAAGCAAAAAGATGTGCAGTTGTCAGTGTACAATCTTTCCCCTTTGGAGAACTGTAAATACTATTAAAAAACTTTGTTCAGCCTTTTGAGAACAATTTTCCATCAAGACACAGAGGCACTTTTGGTTGGTTGGTTTGTTTGTTTTCTTCATACAGTAACAAACAGATTTAGCTCATTATTGGCTGGTCACATATGAGTGGGCTGCCTTAAACATGCCTGGGCTATTTCCCTCCAAAATGGTGGCATCTGAATTGACAAGAAAAACGTGCAATGAGCAAGCTGAGGCTGCATCTTGAAAGTCTTGCAGATTCATGGTGTCTAGGTCTTGTTTTATTCAAAGGAATAATTTATTAACACTGGCTGCTGCACATGCTACAAGAAATTGATTTGGGGCATTGCATCTTTTTAAGTAAGAAGTCTGGTAATGAAATGCTTTACACATAGGTAGTAAGATCATTTTTAACACTGTGCTTTTCATAGTTTTCAATGACATTTTAATGCCATTATTGATAGATGAATTTGAGGCCTGTTAGGAAGCAAATTAAATGGTACTATCTGAGCTTTCTGCAGTTTACCAGTTATAACATAAATAAAAGTCTAAACCTCTAAGATAACAGTCTGGCACACTGTTCTTCATTTTTTTCTCTTCTGAAAGTGATTCATCAGAGTGCCTGTGTGATGTGTAGTAAGCATTTATGCCCAAGGATAAATGATGATAATTACTGGCAGATCAGATTTAAACAGCTAATACTGTGCTTCAGTATTTAAATTATTTGGACAAGTATAAATTCTTGTAAAGTGAAAAATCTTCAAGCACGTTTTTTACATAAAAAATTCATTTCATCCAATACAGAGGAGTGCATTTGACACAGAAAGCTACTATAATTTCTTGAGAAAGAGGGTGTAATCTAAGTCCTGTCTAGCTCCAATGACATAGTTTCTTGTTCAGAAGTCAGCAAAGTTCCAGGGATCAAATAATGAAGGCTTAATATTTGAGACATAGGAAATACAGTATGGCCCTTTTAAAAAATAGTTTTCAGTTGCATTAAATGTATATTTTTACCCCTAAATGGATTTTTCATCTGTTTTTTTTACATATGGCTCTAAAGATATCTTTTTCACTAAAGGAAATTTAAGAGCTGAGATTCATCCAAACAAGTGTGAAGTTTGCTATTTTTTAGTTTGAATATTCAATGGGGAATACAAAAATATTTAATTTTCCACAATCTTCTAAAAAAATCAAACATTCACAAATCAGCTATGGATTTGACTGACATTCGACTGACATTCACAACTTCTGTGTTTGTAATGGTCCTTTGTAACCTTTCCCTTTCAATTGCTTCAGTTTATCTCATGAGCCAGCCATGAGGGCTGAGTGTTTCTCATTATCTTCTCTCATCTTTATTAATTCATGGCTCTCCTCACAGCCCAGCAGCTGGTCTTAGCTGCTTGCTCCTGGGTTCTTATTTCTGGGCAGGTTTCATGACAGTTACCTTGGAGGGGAATAGTGCTGCCCAAGTTCTGTAGGGTTCTGTAGGCACAAGGTTGGTTTAGATTGTGATCAAGTTTTAGAGCCATTCTGAACTCAAACTAAACAGATGGACAGTTCAGCTGCACCTGAGAGTGAAATAACATTTTCCAGATATGCTAATCCATAATGTACATTGACATTCATTATACAAAGTGTATCTGTACCCTTTGTTTCACGATTTATAAAACCTAATATTCCTGAAACTCATCAGAATATACAAAAGGCTCTGTTTTCTTTCATTTCATTAAAGCAGCTCTTTGAAACTAGCAAAGAATAAACACATATCCAAACACACATTAAAAAGCTGTTTTCCATTGCCAGCAGGATTTTATGTTAGCCAGTGATATGGATTACACTAATAAATTCCCATTTAATGTGATGGATCTGGATCAGGAGGCTCACCTTTAAGATAAAAGGTCAATAAAATTTGGTATGACCAAAGAAATCTTTGGAGACAAGATGTCTTAATAGACTTGATCTCTCATCCAGAGATGTTAATGTGATTGCTGATAAAGTGTAGCAGGTTAATATTGAAAACAGTATGAAGAGGATAATAATGCTGAAGATGGCCCTATATCCTACTTAAGCCATTTCTGTATTGTAAGAATAACTGTGGCATTATTTTTCAAATTATCCTTGAGGATGAGAAAATTATAGCTATATAAATTAGATTTTCTTCCTATGCATGAAATAAAAGAAAGGGAAAACAAAGTGTTTGTTTTGGATTAAGAGTTGATGAAAGCAGTGATCAATGGCAAAATGAAACTGTTGACAAGGGGGTGAACCAACAACTGAGACGCTTTCTTATGGATTATTGCTTTGTTGTTAGGGGTGACAACTCCTGATGGAAAATAGAGAACTAGTAGAAGTCAAAGTAAAAAGCGTCAGAGGAGACCTGAAAGTCTTAGATGGATTATTTTGTCAGCTAGATAATTTTTATTTACATCTGCCTGTTTGTTTCTTTATTTATGAGTGAAGCATGGGAGAGATTTGATGTATTGTTTATTTCCATTATTGAACTGAAGTAATGCCAGGCATTTTAATGAAGAAGGTCAAATAGTTCTTGTTGATATACAAAGCTATCACTGGGTCCATTAAAAAAGAGAAAAAATAGAGTACAATTTATATCATAAATAAACCCTCCTGCTACCATTTCTTAATTTAACTAGAACGATAACAACAAATACTGGCAAAAAAAGAACTTGTGAATTGTGAGCAGGCAGTTGGGAACTGCTTTTATTTCTGTTTACAGTAGTCACTCATTTCTGTTTCCTTGCCATTTTATCGAATGTTAAGATCTGTAAGCCTTAGGAATGAGAATCATCATTATGTTAATTAAAATTACTTTGTGATACTTATGCAAAATCACACTCACTTTAAGTATTCAACACTTAAAGGGAAACAGATCAATTATAAACTAATCTGAAGTTACTTTTTCAGCTTCACAAAATTGCAAAAACAATAAATAATACAAACCCGGAAATAATGAAATTCTTCCAGGTGCTACTCTTCAGTATGATGTAGATCCAGGAAATATGAGAAGTCCAAAAGACTTTGCTTGACTAACCCAAATAATGTCTGAAACAAGAACACACAAATAGATATCCCTTAAAATTATTTGAGCTAGTGGATAAGAAAAACCTAGGCAATATAATTAGCTGGAAGAGTGTATTAATTACTTTAATTGCTGCATGTTTGTGATTGCTGTTTCTCCCCTTTCTTGCTCACAGAATTTCCTATAATCTCTTTGGCTGGGTGATAAGGAAGTATTGCTTTCAACAGAAACAGAACCACTACACCCTTGTTTTGTAAAGATATTTTGGGAAGGCTTCCGTAGTACAGAACCATGGCAAACACAGCTCTATAGGGCCATAACTGTTCTTCTGAAACGTCCTAACACCTAAGAATGGTCTGTTTGCATTAATTTCCACTTTTTTCATTATTTTCTCATTATTTATGGGATGCCAACAAAGTGTTGCTAGCCAAACCTCTTAAGATGCAAACTTCTTAGGTTTTTCTGGGGAAGTGGTCTCCTGTCTCTCAGCTGTGTTTGAATGCTTTTGGTGATAGAAAATCAGAGGATTTATGCACCTAAATTTGCCTCAGAAAATTTATTTGACAGTGACTGTAGTAAAAAAACACATGCATGCAACAAACCTATCCCAAATGCTCTTCTATTTCCAGGTTATTGCACCCTTTCTGTGATAAAATTCTTTGTCCTTGTCTTCTGTCTCTGAAGTTGCATTGTTCAAGTTTTGTTGTTGTTACAGAAAATGAAGTTATTATCTCTAGATCTCCTTCTTCTCTCCGACACTACACATTTCCAACAGAACAGGATACAAAAATCCCCCAACAAACTTCCCACGTTGTTTTGTAGATTGTATAAAACTTTGTGTTTTTATAAATTACTGCATCGAGCCTGTTGTTTTGACACTTTAAGAACAATTTGATCTGAAGCTTTGGAGATATAGGTAGATACTGAAACTATAAGACAAGTAATAAAAGTTACATAGAATCACCACAGAACTTTGAATTAAGTGATAACCTTGAACCATCACTCTTCAAGCCAGCTGAGGAAGACAAGAGTGAAACCTCAGAAATTTACTATACAAAACTTTTGTTCACTCTGAAACTTGAATTGTATCCAAAAAATAACACAAGTGGGTACCTCCCATAAGAGGAACTGTTTTAAACTAGAGGAATTTACACTGTCCTATGTGTAACTGAATGCAATCTGTTGGGTAAGGGAAAGGAAGCAAATGAATGTGACCCTAGTGATCAGGTGCTGTGTTCCTCTCCGTGGCTCAGTTTTGTATATTAAAAAAAGACAGAAGATAAAAAGTACATGCTTTTGTAACAGACCATAGTATAGTATAAAAGTGTCAAAAACTATTGAAAAAATGGTGCCATGGGTTTTCAATTTAGCCTCTGTGTGTGCCAATTGAAATAGAATTGTTAGGTTAAAAGTCAACTTGAGCTGTTACTGATTTCTATGGGCAACATTGAAAGTGAGGCAAATAACTCTGGATGCCATAAAAGAAATAATGTCTGTGTGAATTAAGATTAAATCATGAGATACATTCCTGAGGAAACTCCTTTGATGTTTCTGTGCCAAAGTACGGATGTGATCTTTATCTGCCAAAGTTTCTGGTTAAATGAAGACATGGGTAAATTAAAAAGGGAACTTGTTGAAAAAGGATTATAATGTTTATGAAGAAATAAATTTTAATTGTTTCCTTTATAGCATCAATTTATAGGGTAGCATACAAATCTGAGTAGAATGCCAGATCAAAGGCGAATAATGTGAGATCCTTTGGGCTGAAGAGAGTCCTTTTGGTTTTTCTGAGGTTTTTGTTTCGACTTACTATGCAAGAAATATGAGAATAATGAAAGTGTTGAGAGGGATGTATGGAGACAGAGTAGAAAGAGAATTAGTGAAAAAGGGATCCAGAGAGAGAGAATATATGGAAACAAGCTGCAAGGAACAATACTATATGCATACCATGTGTTTCATATACATGGAATGGATTCACACACTTCTATTTCATTCACTAAACTATGCAGTTTTGAAGAAACACATTCTCAAAAAAAAGGTGGGGGAATGCTTTTTGCTACTTCTTTACAGTAGAAACTTAGTTTAGAAGTAGATGCCTCTTTTAAAGAAGTGTTTTGAAAGAGAAAATTAGGAAACAGAAAAATTGAATGTTAGGGAAAGTTTAGGAAAGATGCATTCCAGTTGTTGCTAAGGAAATAGGCAATGGGATGCAGAGTTAAAAAAAAAAAAAGAGATGTGGATAAGAGAGAAATATGTACAGCCTTGAAGATATGGATGAAATTTTTTGGCTAGGTATGGAAAGAAAAAAACTTGCAGAAAAGAGATATAAAGATTATATGCAGAAATATATTGAGAATTTCCTTGGATTCCTATGAGGATCAATCATTTTGTTATCAACAGAAGGAGATCAGGTGTTTTATCCATTAATTTCTAGAAGTTTAATTTGGTGACTGGGATTTAGTAAAGTTATTTTATCTTTGCTTATATTTGTAATGCTCCATATACAGCTCTTTTGTACCTGTATGAAGAAATCTAGTGAAAGGCATATTTAACTACAGCCAGGACTTCTGGGGGCTTTATGCAATTTTTTTTTATTCTGCTGCTATTGTCCTGTCATTGTGACACTTTACAGTGAGAAACAGATATATAATTTTCAGTTGAGATCTCATGTCTTACTACCCACATGATGTCTACTTTAGAGTTTGAATGTTCTTGACCACTAAACTTCTTTTTACTTTTTTGTCTTTGCTACTCTTGCAATTCACTTTTTGATGTTTATTTGAATATTTACTTGAAAACAGAATATTTTTTTTAATCTGCTGTACAATAATGTGTTCTGTATGCCTCTACTTTTGCTGGAGAGGCAGAACTGCATATTTAATGTTCATTCCCCACTGCCTGCTGAGTTCCAGCAGTGACTTCCAGTCTGTGTGAAAACTCCTGGAAGACAATGGAAAAGCAGGAAAGGGACAGGATGAGACCTGAAAGGGGCTGTGAAAGAAGATATTTGAAAAGATTTGGAAGGTGAAGATTAGATGTCAGATACCTGGTAGCAATGAGTAGTTAATGTCTGGTTTTGTACTTTCTGTGTTAGCACTTTGGGAACTATTAGATCAAGAGGGGAAGAAATCTTTGTTAGGTATCAGGGCTACAGTGGACACTTAGCCTTGGAAAATTATCAGAACCAGCAAAAAAAAATCAGAGTGAGTGCACTGTTACATTCAGCACCAAGTGAAAATAATTAATCTGGTTTATGCAAAGCATGAAACTGCAAATTTATGAATGCCTGGGCTTTAATTACATGTTTGTATTTGGTGATTGTGCTTCCCTCCTTTCTGAAAAGACTGCAAACAAGAGCAGTTAAGTGAATTCACTTGCATCTCTGTTTTACTGCTTCCATCCAAGGAAAAGCCTCTGCAACAAGGACAAGCACTTTTGCAGTCTGAGCATGCTTCCATCACAGTTTTAATTTCCATCTGTCTCATTGGAAATGGGAGACAGGGTGAAAGTAAAGCAGGTCCCTCAGGGAGATGCTTCCCTCTGCCAGGTTTGTGTCACCAGGTGCGCCGCGGGTTAAGCGCTATTTGTGGAGAGCTCAGACAGACACATCTCCCCTGGGGACCCACAGGGCACTGCAGCCTCCCAGGCCAGTGGCCATGAGATTTTTATCATCAGGAAATGCAGGGTATAATGAGCTGGTCCTCAGAGAAATCAAACACTCATTCTTCAGAAACAGGAGGGAGGAACAAATGCTTCTCTCCTGACACGGTGAAACTGTGTTTGAGGTCAGGAATATCCCGTGGGCTTTTCACTGCTTTCTGTAGGCAATAGGTCCATCTGCAAATGTCTTTGTTATTAATTCTTTGAACCTTGAATACAGGTTCTTTTCCAAATATTATTTATAAAATATTATTTAAATTTCTAAGGTTCCTATTTTGTGAACCTGTTGGAATAGTTATTTAAATTTTAGCTGCATTAATTTTAGATATATGCATCTATTAATTAGTTTTATAGTAAATCTAGCAGTCACAAAATTTCACATTTCCCCAATTTGTATGCCCAGAGTGTAAAGTCCTTGGAGTTTTCATGCTGTAAGTCTTATGAGTCATAAAATATATGTATATTTTTTTAAAGTGGCCTATATCCTTTCATCTTCTTAGAGGCTATTTAAACAAACCCCAACACTTTTATTCCAGAGCTTTTGAAGCAGTGTCCTTACTAGCACTTGCAAATAAATGACAGCCAGGTCATAGTGCTGTATAGCTGAGAAGTCCGGTTGGTTTTTAAAAACAGGTGCTTCAGTAGCTCTGCATAGACAAGTGTTGCTTAAATGGATCTTTTTGTAGAATTCTTTAGTTACACAAATGAAAGCACTTGAAGACTGAGATTAATTGCCTTTCAAAAGAAGAAATGTATAATGATTAAAAAAATTGTCTTGGAATAATTACCTCAGAATATATTTTCTGTTCTTACTTAAATAAGGCAAGATGTTATTCAGAAAATAGGAAGAAGTAATAATTTTTATAATCAGAATTTCTATTCCCTAGATTTAGCTAACTATATATAAATAACATGCTTATATTTTCCCAGTGTTTGGATTGATAAATATCTCTATGTTGAGTCAGATGTGGCTAAAGCTCTCCCTGCTGCTCTCTATTTACAGAACACGAGTGGATTAATTGGGGTATACTTTTATATTTGCATGTGTGTCTTTACATCTTGCATTACCTAAAACAAGAACTCTACCTGTATTAAAATTGGTGATTTTTAAGAAGAAAATTGAACTGAAATGAAGAGAAAACTGAATGAAAGAACACAAAGGGCCTAAAGGATCAAGGCCTATTTGAGCAGTATGTTATATTGTATTTGACTTTGCTTTAAAGAAAGTGTTAGTGCTATCTCCAGGTTTTATATCTTCTGCCATTTTAATTGAAACTAGGAATTCTAAGAGTCAAGAGAACTCTGACTATTCGACAAATTGGACAATTTCCTAGCTGTTTCATAACTTTTCTTCTAGGTTCTGCCAGTTTGTTTAGGCAGCACGTGTAGAACAGGATTGCTAGAATCAAGTATTAACAGTTCACAGAGAATTCCCAGAGCATGATAATATAGGAGTCTTCAGAGCAGCTGTGATGAAAAATATAACTATGTTTTACATTTTTTAGCAGTGCTAAACTAGATCAGCAGTCTAGATCAAAATGAGCTGAAGGGACCAATATAACAAGGTTCCAAATATTGGCATTCATAAATGTACCATTTTTTCTTTTAAGTGTTGGAAGTATAAAGTATTTTAGCTAATTACTTAATATAAGCATAGAACAGGTTGCTAAACAGCCTGTAACAGAAAAAAATATATTTAATTGCTTCTGACTAAAAAGTTATATATATATATATGTCAAACCAAACCCAAATGCCTTTGGATATTAAAAGCAGCATGCAGTTCCTGACATTGTCTTCCTAACACCTGAACTATAAAATAAGCTTTTTCTGAGTAGCATTGTGTAACTGCTGAAAGAAGCATCTGCTCAACAGCTGCATTTTTTTTTCATTGTGAAATGCTCCAGATTGTGTCATCCTTTCTCTTCCATTGATTGTCAGCATCTGAATCATCATGTTGTAGCATTTGTCAAGGGTGACTCTTAAAAGCCTTGGGCTGTGTTGGAATTTGAATGCATGATATGGATATTACATTTTTCAAATGGAAAAATGGCAAGCATGAAACAACGTAGGATAGTCCTAAATTTTATAGACTGTAGGAGAAAATGTTCATGTTGAATTTCATTTTAAGAAATTACCTTTATTGTAATGAAGTCCCTGCATATATGTATTAATACATGGAAATCCTGTATTTTGGTACTCAGTGTGTGTGCCTAATCTACTATGATTGATAGTCCCATATGCTGGTCATAACACTTTGCTTACATCTGTGTGACTCTGCTATATATTGTACAGAGGTCTGTGAACAGTCTACTTTAAAGAATTACAAATGGTTCAGAATAAGCTGCTACATTTCTTAGAGTTAATCTTTGTGTTACAAAAATGAAGCAACAAAAGTTCATGCCTCCTCTTAGCTGCTGAAGTGGGAAGAGGAAATTGTGCATTTCAGAGAAGGACAAAGGACTGGAAGTGTGGGAAGGCGTCTCCATACTCACTTAAATTTGGGTGGTTTTACAGATTGGCAGTACCAAAGTAAGCTTTTCTCCAACGTTGTCCCTTGGACTTTTTATATAAACAAATCTGTTGTTTGTATTTTAGAATTCTGAGTCAGAAGGCCTTGGGAATTAACTCTGCAGCTGCCTGGCACTATGGAGCCAGGATTTGTGTACAGGGATGCACACACAGCAGTTCTGTACATTTTTGTACTCAACTGTGCAAATTCAAAATGTGCCCTGAGATAGGTGGTCATAGTAAAATGAAGTCTTCTGTAGGAGTTAGTGGTTATGTTAAAACACTTCTCATCCATAAAATGTGTAAAACTTTTAAATGGATTAACAGCTTGAGATTCTTTTCCTCATAGAAATGTTCCCTTCTGTGCACAGATTACTATTGTATACTGAATATCTCCGTTTCCTTTATTACAGCTGGAGGAGACATTTGATTCAAGAAGCTCAGCTGTTTATTTTTATGTCATTACTACTTGGCCTTTTCATATTTGCTTCAGGGAATAAGAGAAGAGGCTGCTGGTGACATCTTCACTATTTCTCTGTATTCTCTTTCTCAGGCTTGCAGCCATCAATGGCATTGATATCCTTAATGATTTCTTTTTTCAATTGTCCCAATGGCATTACTCAAAAAGAGTATTATGAAATTTTCATTTGGCTGATGAACTAGAAATATCTCACCAGACAGAACAATATTGCTATTACCATTCACATATCCCAAGTAAGTTTTCCAGCTTCTATTTTGCTGGAAACTATATAGCCTGTCATATGAAATGGGAAGATTTTGTTATGCAGTCAGAAAGAAATCACTTAAGTTTTAGATAATTGCTAGTTTTACTCATTTGTCATTTTTAGTAGCAAATGGAAGAATTGTAACACTGAGCCAACCAACTGTGTGAAATTACAGTGCACACAGGCTGATATTTTTCTCCTGTATCATTTAGGTTCCTCTGCAACACTGGAGTTTTTGTATGAATTGCAATATCAATCAGATGAAATTAGATCTCAGCTTGAATCTTTGGTTGGAATGCAGCTGGTTGAAAAAGAATGGGATACAGAATCCAGAATTGTAACGCTGATCTTTAATGTAGTGTTTGCACCTAGCAAACCAATGAGGTAAGATCCTGTTGCTTGCTACCCCAAGAGCATGTGATGAAATCCTGTCTAGTCACTGTTACTTATACAATCATTTCCCTGCATTCTTTTCCTCATTTTGTTTTTTAACTCTGAGATCTGTTGGTTTAGATTTTCTCCCTTGCTGCTTCTCAGTATGATATCTTTGGTGTTAAAACTGACAGTGTTCCTTTTTAGTGCCTTTGAGATAGTTCTGTTGAGTTACTTCCATAGTCTGTGTGTGTGCATCGTTTTACTTCCAAACATTGGAGCATTGAAAGACTGCCAATGAAAATTATTTGTTCTCATAATTCATAAAAAACATACAAACAAGATGGTCTCTCAGTCTTGGAAAACTTTTCCTAGACAAGCATGTGTGCATATTCTTTGACTGGGTGGGATAGTTGAATTTGAAATCAGTTTATACTGCCCCGGTAACAATGATCTACAGGAAGTTATTCTCCTTTTTTGTAATTGTGATGTGACAAATTATGTATGTGCTTTGGTTTACATAAGAACATCTCCCTTCTTTAAAAGGAAATTGTTGAAGGGAGATTTTTTTGGAGAGTGGGAAGTTTTCCCTTCCTTTGGGTACAGTCAAATGTGGGTCAGGAGGAGGCTGAAAAGCAGCTTTAGTGACCTGTAGGCACAAAGTAAGTCCTGACTCCTGTCATTACCAGGAGCGTTAGGGAGCAGTCACTGCTGAGTATCATGGATTGAATGAAAAAAAGTTATCTTTAGGAGGCAGGATTCTTTATTTGCAGTAGTCCAGAAGGTTAATGAAATAAAGAGCAAACCTTTAGGAAGAATGATCTACCCACCCAACTCAGTGTCATTGTGTCAGAGGGAGGTGAATTTAGAAAGCCTTTTCATTTCTACTCTCTCGTTTTTATTTTATTATTTTTTAATTTGGTTTGGATTTTTTTTATCTTTGTGTATTTGAGACTTAGGCTTTGTGCAGAGGACTCAATGACTGCAATTAATTAGTTTTGTTATCTTCAGAATCTACAGCACCAACTCTCTTAGTCCAAGGTCATCAGAGTCTGGCATTTTTCTTTAGTACATAGACCTTTGTCAGATCTTTTGATCCTAATATGAACTGCTAATGCATTCTGGACAAAATTCTCTAACATCACAGTAAATACAGAATAATGAGTAAAATAAATTTAGCTAATTATTTTTTTAATTCAAAAGAGAGCAAGCAGAATAAGAATAAAATCTCATGGCTGTGCCAGGAATATTACTTTCATATTGTGTTCTTTCTTGTAATATGTTGTAAATATCTACAGCTATTTAATCTACATTCAAGTCAAGTTTACCTGATATGTACTATGCCATACAAAATTAGGGTTGTATTAAAGTTTAAAGTAATCTCTATTTTCATTTTACTGTAGTTTATTTCTACACACTCAAGGATTTTTTTTGTAGATTAATCAGGTTGTGCTTTATACTGTTTTTCTATGTATTGACTGTTTTTATCTGAAATTTTAAGGAATGAGGCAACTGTTGTAATTCAGTGTACTGCAGGAGGCCTTTGGAAGTTTCCATTTGTGTTCATTGCCACAGAGCCAGAAGTGGATGATGTGATCAACATTGAAGCAGTTGGCCTGAATAAGAATCCATAGTTGGCTTTAAGCTCACAAGCCAGACAAGGTAAAAACACTTAAACTCAGGAATTTATGCAGTTTTCTGAGGGTACAACTCCTAGTCAAACACATTGGTTAGAATAAATTTGGGCAACAAACACATAACTGGGATGCAGCTATTTCATCATTATTTTCAACAGCTGCATTGTTTAAGTAACAAGTGTGATTTTGAAGCTTTGTTGTAGAAAACAGAAGCATTCTACATTTAGGCTTTGGCTTAAGAGAAAATCTGTGGAATAGATCCATATGTTTATGTTATGACTTTTTTTTGCCCTGGAAGGCTTGGGAGGATGTTAAAATGTGTAATACAACGTTTTGTGATATTAAAGGCTCACTAGTAAAGCTTTAAAAGCTTATGCTTTTACTAACTGATTTTTTTCAAGGTACTTTATGCTTACATCAAGTTAAAAACATTCCCTCACATTGTGCTTTAAATTTTTTTAAATGTGCCATTCTTTTTAAAGTACTCCTGTTGTATTATGTCAGTGTGCTATGAATTCATATCTACTTCCACTTGCTAAAATAATAGTGTAATTCTTCAGTATTTTGTTTTCTCCTTGTTTAAAAGTCCTGCAAAAACCTCTGTTAATATATAATTTTACATATTTCAATTATTTTCACAGAGTTTTCCCAATGTTATAGCAAACTTAAAGTGTCATTTGTATATGGCAGGAAGTCAAGGAATAAATTGTGTGGTAATGATATATAAGTTTTAAAATATTAAATAGGAAATCAGAATGAATCATAATGTTTACAATCCATGTAGCTTATGGCAGTTTTAAAGTTTTATTTATTTACTTTTAAATTAACTATTTTTACTATATATCTAGAAAGTGTGCCAGATATGCAGACTGACACTTTCAGTGTTCATATTGTGGATACATCCTTTGGTTTCATTCTCATCAGGAAGTGTATTTGGTTACAGCTGATTTTTTTAAAGCTTATTTCCAAAAGCTGTGTCTCTAAGATGGACAGTTGTTCCAGGTTTTAGATGTCTGTCAGTGATGTTAATTATTGAGGACTCTGACAAAGGCTTCTATCACAGTGTTCAAGTTAACAGCTTCAATAGAATGGCTGTTTCAGGAACAAAAGTGAAGCAATTGCTCTGGCAATACTGTAATCTCCTGGTAGGTGTTTGATAGTAGTGAAGATTCCTGATGTTCTCCAGATAGGTGTTATAAACCCTGAGTCATTATAGTTACATAAAGGAAGAGCTGTGATGGAAGATAGATTCTCTTTTGCCCTTAAACAAATTCCAACTTTATTTTATGTGTTCCCCCATACATTTCAAATGCAAAATATAATGTTTGCATGTACTAAAGAAGCTCTGTGTTATAAACAGTACCAGGAACTCCACTCATTAGGGTGCATTAGGAAGAGCTCTGCCAGCAGGTCAAGGGAGGGGATCATGCCCCTCTGCTCAGCCCTGGTGAGGATCACCTGGGGTGCTGTGTCCAGTTCTGGGCTCCTCAGGACAGGAGAGACATGGAGCTCCTGGAGCAGGTCCAGTGGAGGGTGACAAAGATGATGGAGGGGCTGGAGCATCTCAGTGAGGAAAGGCTGAGGGCGCTGGGCCTGTTCAGCCTTGAGATATCTGAGAGGGGCCCTCATCCCTGTGTGTCAGTGTCTGCAGGGAGGGCTCAGGGCATGGGCCAGGCTCTGCTCCCTGGGGCAATGGGACAGGAGGAATGGGCAGGAACTGATGGCCAGGAAGTTCCACGGGAACATGAGGGAGAATTTCTTTCCTGTTTAATGACCAAACACTGGAACTGGTTGTCCAGAGAGGGTGTGGAGTCTCCCTCATCTGGACACAATCCTGTGCCCTGTGCTCTGGGATGACCCTGCTTGAGCATGGAGGCTGGACCTCATGACACACTGTGGTCCCTTCCAACCTGTCCCATTCTGTAATTCTGTGATTCTGTGAACTGCTCTGTAGGTTATATATTGATTTATCTTACCTGTGATTTGCTTAGATTTTGGTGGTGGAGATTTTGTATAGAAATAGAAATAAAACACTCAGCCAACCAACACATAGCATAGTGGACCTGCAGATTAAAAGCAAATACATAAGAAAAGCATATATTGCAGGTGTAATTTCGTGCTTGAATAACTCACATTATTTTATAAAAATAAAACAATGAAATATTAAAAGATGGTTTAAAATTTTTGAATAGGATACAAAGTGTCATCCTATAATCCTCCCTGAAAAAAAAATTATCAGCCCTTTGGAATTTTCTTAGTATTCAACTAGCAGCACAATCTGTAAAGAACCAGTTCTGCAACTTCAAGAGATACTTTTTTTTTTTCTCCTTACATATATAGATACTTGATGTCTTCTTTTCTTATGCTGGACAGTAGCTCATGGCACTGTTGCTTTGGGAATAACTGTGGAGGAAACAGGTGTAATTCTGAGTAACCTGCTAGGGAGGGACACTGCAGATGAGTCTTTTTCTCCTGCTACTGCCCAGGAGAGAGAGGTTGCACAGCATCACTGAGAACACCTGTGCATCTTTTTGAGATAGCAGGGTGCATAGTGATGCAGCAAATAGTATTTGAGAACCAAAGGCCCTAAAAAAGGCTCAAGATCTTATTAAAACAGGTTAGGATTCTTGTAAATATACGTGTGATCCATATATACACACCACATTGAATGAGGATCTTCAGTGCTCCACAATAAACCTGTGAGATCAATGGGTTTGCTTTCTTTTTCTTTACAGCCAGTGCAACTGAAGTGTGGCCTTTCTCCTTAAATTCCACATTCCTCCCCTCCCTGCCTCCCCCAAATCCTCAGTGTGTACGGGATATCTCAGAATGAATTCATGATTTTGGTGTAGTTTCTTCAGGAAGGATGATCAGTTACAAATGGGAGGCCATTGCTACACTCTTCACAATGATCTGCAATAATGAAAGCTCCATGAAAATATGTAATGCACCCTTTCAGGACATTTAAAGTTCACACAATGGGAAACAGTCCAATATCTGCTCCAGAAAATAATGAAAGATACTGAAAATGCAGCTAAACAGTTTTATTGCATGAAGAAAACAAATATAGTTTTTAAAAACTGTATGCACCTATGTCAGTTGGAATAGAGTAGACCAAGATTTTACTTCCAGCTTTAAAAATTCCAAAGGGACATGTTGTTGAAAGGTTTCTTGTATTGGCATTAGCTTGATTAGAGTCAAGTCAGCAGATTTCACTTCCTAAATAAGAAAAATCTACCACTTCTTAACATTCATGGATGACCTTTTTCAGGTTTTATCATAAATGTAGGTTTAATTCAACACCAGCTGAAATCATTGGCAGCATTTCCACTGGAGTAATTTGTTTTGGTACAGACCTTTAATGTTTGAGATAATATTAGTGCTTGTTTTAATATCGAATGCATTATTGAATGCAAATGGTTTACAGAATGACAGCAGTGTTTACCAAAAAGGATAGGATATTATCCATGGAAATAGAACTTACAGAAATTTATTTGATATCTATCTTAAATTATTGGTCTATTATTTTAAGTGGAAGTCTGTAATTTAAACATAACATAAAAACTCTCAAAGTGATACTTTGCTTAAGAAAACTAGCCATTTCTATATTTGGCATACTGAAGATAAAAATAAATTTTCAATCAATTATGAAAAATGTCCTGATCCCAAACATTTGTATTAATACAGAAGTGGGTTTTGGAGCTTATTGACTGTTCTATCTTCCTGTACAGAGTTATTTTAATGGTTGGATTTATTTCTTCACGTTAAAATACTGATGTCCAGCTACAGCAGAATGTTACCTTATGTTTTCCAGGGCAAATGCTTCAGTAGCCAACATGAGATGTGCGGGATAGAAAGATATTTGTGAATACTATATTCACTTGGAAATCTTTTGCAAACTACACTACATTTGAAGTTTTAGTCAAGCTGGGGGATAATTCTCTCCTATTTTTTCTGTCTGATTCTTTCTCATACACAGTTTCCTTTCAGCAATTTAGTTGTGTCATTCCATCCATGTACCTGTTAGTGATTGTTACAATCATGTATGGCTTCCCATATACAGTAGAATTTTCTCCATCCTTCCCTGTCACTCCAATCCTGTGTTTATCACAAGCAGGATATTTATTACATTTAGGAAACTTCTTGGATAAACTGCAGCTGCCCCTCTGAAAGATGTTGCACCTGTTGTCACAAAAGCAAACAATCTCATGTTGATGTGATCTCCACAGAGGGGCACCTGATTATGGAAACAGAGCTAGAATAAAGAGGAAAAAAGCCCCAAACTGGTGGGCTGGGGAGATGAAAATAAAGATGAAATTCAGCTTTAATATGACTGCATGTGCAGATTTAGTTTTCTTAACTGACTTTTCATTGAAGATTTTCCTTATTTCTTCTGTGCACATTTCCTAGTGCATGGAATAAATGTTCAATTAAAAATATTCCTCGGTCCCTCGAAATTAATTTTAATTCTGAGGAATTAGTGGACAACCCATTTTGTTTCTCTACCCTCCCTTATTTTGAAGGGAAAACAAAACAACAAAAAAAGTTTACAATTACAAATTTAAGAACCATTTCTATTTTACTGTAATTACTGCTGTATTTCATTTGAACTACCATGAGCCAGGATTAAGTATGCTGCAAGAAAATGCATTTGCTAAGTTCCCAGTTCATGCATCCTCTCCTTCACTCTCTCACACATTGCTGTGTATGTTACTGGCCTGGATTCCTCTGCCAATCTCTTTGTTAGCAGTTCTGCAAAATTCTACCACTAATCTAATTAGATGTAATTAGAATACTTTATCTTAGCACTTCCCACACAGTGGCAGCTGCAAAGCACAAATGTTGACTGGGCTCCATTTTTTGGAGCCTGAATGGAGACTAGCAGAAAATATTGATAATGTAAACATTCAGCAGACCTTGCAAAAAGTTATGATCATCCTTCCTAACAATACAGTACTTGACATGTCACATGTTTAGTCAGGACCTGTATCCAGTCAGGAGTCAACCTGCAAATGTAACATCCCTGGGTAGAACAGGGATGAGACAGAAATTGTCTTGTGAAGAGAGAACCTCTAACTCCTGCTTTGGTTTTACAACATGTACACAACAAAATGTCATCTTAGAGTTGGTAAAGCATTCCCTGACAGGCATTTGTCATGCAGTGTTTGCCCATATTTTTTGAAAGTCCTTTAATTCTAAAGCAGCTTTTTCAAAGAGAAAAGGGATCACAGAAGTGATAGCTGGAGTTTTAAAACTTTTCTGATGTCCAGTATTCAGGATTTAGAGTGGTCAATTAAACCTGAGCTGGTTTGGGTATGAAACATAACCAATTTTCGTAAATAATAATGAGTTACTAATTTAGATTTTTCCACTGTAATTTTTTTGTTGGTAAGAAATTATCTAAATCATACCAAGTATCACTACTAATTCTGTAGAAGTTGGCAAATGCATACAGTTAATAAGTTTTAAGGACTTGACTGTGTAATAACTGAAATTTCTTCTGTGATCCAACAGATGTTAACTACAAATTACAAGAAATAAATTTAGTTATGATTAACTATTGTTTGAACCACTTGAACTACTGCAACATATTCATATCCCTTATTTTTTGAAGCAGTTATGTACTTTACAGATTAAGACATTTTTTACTCTTTTATTAGCAAAAAATACCCAAGCATTTGATCAAAAGGATTACTTGCTGGTATTTTTATGCATGGCTTTTCAAAATGCTGAATTTTGTAAAGGAATACATTTCTACAGGATAAATTCACTGCTTCAGTAGTTTTGGGAAGAGAAACATTAAACCTGTTTTGAGCCTTAATTTAATAAAAATTAATAAACACTTTCAGTTTTGGTGAGTATTTTACAAGTTTTGGAGTGTGATCTCTACAGGAATATAAATCTTAAGTTCTTCTTTAGTTTAAGATGTAAGCTGCTATTATTTTTTAGTTTAATAATTTGAAAATTGTGTAGCATGAAAACACTGATAAGCATAGACTTCTATTTAAGGACAAGATTAAAGGAGTAATTATAAAAATGTCCATGGATGACAATCTTTTCCAGGTTGCCATGATTTGATTTGATTTGATTTATTATTTTAATTCAAATTAGTCTTTACTCTTGTTCATTATTTGAGTAAGGACAGAGTTCATGTTGTCTGATGGCAGTATTAAATCCTTATGAGAGGAATGGGTAACCACATTTACTTTATTTGGTTTATAAGGCCTTGGTCCTTACATGTTTTAATTCATTTGTGCTTGGTTCATATTTGTTTTCAAAACTCTGCACATCATTAAGCTTTATAAAGTATGTTAATATCTGCCACCCTTCTTGAAAAAGTGCAAACTGCCTCACAACCAACCTTCATGGCTGAGAAATGACAAGCCAGACATTGACTCCAGAGCTGTTTCACCTGAAAGAGTAATCAAAAAGGAAGGAATTAAATTTTAATCATTTTAAAAAACATAATTATTAATTTTTAATTATACACTAAATATACAGGCAGCGAGAATGATAATGTCTGAAATTCAGGTGCTATTCTGGGAATTTCATCTCCAGATTTCTCTTTATTATAAAGGATGAGAAAGAGAAAGCAATTTACCTATGCTTGTGAGGTACCCAGCATGCCAGTTCATCTCCCTAATGTGAACAGTAGTGAAAGCACTGCTTGTTTTGTCTCAGGGGGCATTTGTAGATTTATTTTTAAAACAATGCAAGATTTATCAATGAAAGGTTTCTGATTCTGATTGTAATTTTTTAATTGCTGGTTTTTGTACCATCTTCATCAGAATCCCTGCTGGCCTATCATATTATGGCAATACATTTAATTTGTCAGGATTTCTATTTTCCTTACTTGGACATAGTTTCTACTCTGAGAAACATTTTGCATCCAGTAGATGCCCTAACTCTTCTATTTAAAACTGACAGGCTTTGGAAACAGGGAGGTTTTAGGTATATGTGTTCATGCAAGTTAGTATGCCTTAATGTATTTTACTCAACATGAAAAAAATTATAGCTGCCTCTAGTACCTTATGATAACGCTGTCAAGAGGTGTGCAGATTTTATTTAAAGCTTTTTGATTATTTTTTCTATCCATTTTTCTTTATGAAAATTAAAATCTGACAAGGGTGATGTAATAACATTATTTTTCTCTGACTTGGTAAATATCCTGTGCATAATTATAGATGATTTTTTTGGCAGTTTCACTTTAAACTGTCTGATCCCCTTGTCTGGACAAAAACTGTAGCTTTTTCTCCTCTGTGTTTTCTGACTGTTTTGATGTCTCTGAAAAGCTCCAGAAAAAGCTACTGTTGCATAACTCCCTGCTAAGAGGCAATTTCTGCAGGAATGAAATCTGTGTTTTCCTGTGTCTTCTGTGTAAGGAGCCTGTCCCCTGCCTCATCTCCCCAAGCATTTCATCATCACTTCTGTAGTCCAAGTCATGCTCTTGGATGTCTTACAAAGCCACCAAGCACTTACTAGGAGTTGTGGTCCCTGGAAAACAGACTAAGCATGGGAGATACAGAAAATACTGCTTTAAAATGTTCCTGAACCTAGTCAATAGAGCAGTGATGCTGGAAATGAAGATCTGTGTCCAGGTCTCTGTGTCCAGGTCAGAATGAGGGTTTGAATATTTATCTCAGGCATTTTTAATGTGCTCTACTCTGCTGCTCAGTCTAGATCCATCATTTCTTTTTGATGCTGTACCTGCTGTCTCTGTGTAGTAGGTGTGCTCTAGGCATTCACAGCTGAGCACTCCTTGTGGGAAACAAAGATGTGAAAATTCAAGGTTTACCTGGCACATGGATGGGAGCTCAGGCCCAGCAGGATCAGTGCTGATGGCCCAGGGCTATAAACTCAGTGGCACAGCTTTAGGCACCACAAAAAGAGGTTGTTAGCATAAGTTTGATGTCAAGACTGGAAATGTAGTTTCAGACATTCAGTACTTTTGCCCATCTTTCTGTCACCTAAAGGAAAAGCCAGGCTAAATCTGCTGATGCACCCAAGTCCAACAGCACTGCTAAATATCAATTAATTATTCTGGAGGCAACGGAAGCTTTTCAGTTTCTGTTTTCTGCACTCTCACTGTTTGTTTCTATAAAATGGCAGTGTGACCTTTTTTTCACGAGAGCATTTTGAATATAGCACAACCTTTCATGAGAACATATTCCAAAAGAGGGCTATTTTTAAACAAAATGACATCGGCCCGGCGTGCCACCCACAGGATAGCGCTTGCCCAGGAAATGTGGAACATTTCCACAGAGATATGGCTTGCCATAAAATATTAAATTTAATTTCTTGGTGGGTATTTTCTTTGAAAAGTGTTATTTCTGGTGTGACAGTCCATGAATAAACAGATTTGAACAGCTTTTCTTTGAGAGGCTGTTAGCTTTTCATTCTTCAGGTTTTATCAAGGGAAAATGTGTTCCCTCTAAGCATGCACAGTACTTGCCCTGCTGTACCGTGCCAGGGTGTCGTGGATTAATTTTTGACCATCCCATTGTATTTCTACTTCCAATTTCCTGTGTTCTCCCTCTGTCCAGAGAGTGATAGAGTTGTCCTCAGCAACACATATAAAGGCTAAAAGGAGAATGCCTCACCAGAAAATACAAAATTGTACCTTATTTTCATGCTGAGAGTGTTTATGGCTAGGAGTCCCTGAGGAATTGTGATGGACAGGCTTTAGTTTGGGACTGGCCTAAGATTGTTTCATGGTGCTCAGCCACTGTCTTTAGCAGGACTAGGGATTTTCTTTGGGTCCAACAGCACTGCTGTGAACCAAGGCATTAGACAAGATCTGCAGACCTGTAACAGAAATTCTTTGAGATAAGAGATACACAATACTATCAATAGAGGAACCTAATTATGTTACTGCAAGATCTTAAAATGTTCAGCTTATGGGATATGAAAAATGTGAAAACGGTGATAAAAATTATTATTTTTCATATCTTCCTTTCAAGGCTTTTAGAACTCCCTCCTAGTCTGGTAACACTCTGCCAGAATGCAAATTCAGTTCTAGTCATAAACCTTAATAAAATGGGTAGCTTGTCAGTTTTATTTGATTAAAGATTGGAAAAGGGAGTACTTTTAATAGGAAAAATGGATTTTCCCTCTGATATGGAATTTACTTCTATCACTATTATGATATCTTTACAAGTCAAATGATTTTCTTTTTCTAGTGGCAAATGCTATCATTATTCCATAGTTAATATAGTATTTATAATAGCATGTAAATGTGTTTGAAATTGAGTACCAGTATGCAGGTCCCTGTGTATAAATAAAGAATTACTATAGAATAATTATTCTGTAAGTAAGAATGCTGTTAATATTCCATATTCATGCCAAGCCATGTTTCCTGAGTCATGCCACACGGTGGCCTAAGTGTTAGATTGCAGATAAATTCAGTTAAGATGCTGTAAAAGGCACAACAGGCTCCTGTGCTTTTCTGCAGGTACCCAGAGCCATTCACTGCACACTTCCTGGCGGGCAGCGACCCCGATTTCCTGGTGATGCCACAGGCTGGAGAACTTCTCCCAGCAGGCACTGTGGGAACCCAGATAACAGTGGGATACAGGCCAAGGATGTATGGCAGGAAGCAGACAGCCACGCTGGTCATCGAGGTAAGGCTTCCCCAGGGCAGTGCACAAACACAGCTCCAGGAGGAGAAATCCTGCACCAAAGAGCAGCACTGGGACACACCCAGTGCATGTGCTGTGATAGTTTTGCTGTTCCTCACAATGGACAAGAATAAAAACTAAATTTGGAGAATTGACTGATGACAAGCTGGAAAAACATACTGAATTTTACACTGTATTACAATTTCTATATTATCCTTTTGCCACCCGCACCAGAGGCAGGTACTTAATCTTGATACATTTTTCACAACTCCATAGACAACATGATTTTCACAGAGAATCAAAATAATCCTGTTAAGAACTGGTGGAGAATATGAAAGTAATTGAAGATATGAAGCCTAGGTTATTGATTTTAATTGTATTATACATCTTATATGATCAAAGGCTCCAAGAAGGCAGGTGCCAAACTGTGGAAGAGAGAATTTCAGAGCACAAAGTTAGGAATAGCTCTTTTGAAGCAAGATGCAAAATAAACAAAAAATATTTGCAACCAAGTGGCCTGTGTAAGTGTGAAGATCAGGAAACATTTGAAGACATGTATTCCTTCAGCAGTTAAAGTGCTCTCAGAAACCAATTTTCAAGTTTTAAGTCATTCTTTAGAAGGAGTCTGTTGAAAACACCCAGCAGGGGTAAACACCCCACATTCTCTATAAATCATGGTTTTTACTTTGAGTCTAGTCACTGCATGCTGGTAGTGTTTTCAGACTACTATATTAGAAGTGAAACAGCAATATTGATTTAAGAAATAAGATAGTCAAAACAAAGCTGATAAAAAGATGCATGGCAAATGACTATAGTGTTTTATCTCTATAAGTGACAATGTGTATAACAGTTAATAAGAAATTCAAATCCAGGAAAAAACAAGGTCCTTCAATCCCTCCCTCCTACTTGTTTTCTTTTACTGTATTAGATGTTTGATTAATATAATCTTCTTACATAAACAGCAGTGATACTTATCACTCCTCCATTTAAAAAATAAGATAGCTTACTGAGTATATTCTGTGCTATTTTGTGTTTACAAAGTGCTACAGAGCTCAAACTTCCAATGAAGTTTTGGAACTGAAATTCTGGTTTTAGGCATGGCACATACAAATGCACTAGCTATGCTTGTCCTTGGTTTAGCTCTCATCACTGACAAGGAGATTTAACCATAAATCTGTCTGGACTGGAACAAACACAATGATCAAAGGTTATTATTATCTTTTTAAGAACTCAGGCAGTAATCCAGAAAATTTTTTTAGGAATTTATCAGTATGGATGTCCTGTGTCTAATTGGAATTTTAGGCTACATGCACTCACACCTCAGTCCCTGGTTATGATCTAGGCAGACAGCTCTTTACATCTCCAGCTTTGCTATTGTGTGTGGCTGCAGTAAGTCAGTCCTTCATACATATTACATCTCTCTCTATATATATATGTGTGTGTGTGTGTGTGTGTATCAGGTCACATCTTGTTGTCTCTATTCCTGGACATTTAAAAATAAGTACATTTTGGACTAATATAACTCCATCACAGTGTGTTAGAGTTGTTTCTAACATTCTTACCCAAATTGCAGAATTAAGTGGTTTCAGTAATGTGTTGATGAGGCTTGTGTTACCTTTGCTCTTTTTGGTAGCCCTTTTTTGTACTCCAGGCTTCCCCCTTTCTGCTCCACACAAGCTTTAATTCCTGCAGTTCTAATGGAAGGCAGAGCATCTGTGGCTGTGTGTGATTCAGCGCTGTGCTCTCAGCACTGACCCAAAATGAGGTTTGATGACATGTTGGGAATACCTGAGACTCATTTCTGCCTTTTGTGTTTGTTGAAATCATTTTCATTAGTGACCTGAGGGAGACAGACTTAGTTAGATATATTAAATAAAAGCAGTATTAAATCATTCTTGTTTGGGGAATAACAATGGAGGTGGTGAAATGCAATTAGTGTTTGACCTAACACTGAAGAACCTTTCTTGCATGTATCCTCTTTAGCCAATATATTGGCTGAGGCTTTGGGCTATTTTTAGAAATGTTGAAGAGGCTTCTCTTCTTTTTCAGTGCCTCTCTTCTGCTGCTGCTGCTGTAATAAAGGATTACAGTGCTCTTGCTTTAAAATATCTTTTGCATTTCCAAGGGTAAAATCATAGTCCTAACACTAACATATTTTTATTATTAAATTCTTTGAACAGTGAGTAGCAGATTTGTAATTTTTGTGTGTTTCAATGAACAGTGATAATTAAGCTATAAAGTAGCAGTTCTTTGGTTTATGTTCATCATTACAATTGTGTTGTAAAGGAAAATGGGAGGTTAGGATTATGGAGAAAGATCCTACAGTCATCTTTTTCTCATTTGGTTTAAACGTTAAGCCCAAATATTGTATGTACAGTTTTTTTTTTTTTTATTTATTACACTGCTGAGAACCCAATGCTGAGAAGCTAATTAGCATTAACATGTACGTAACAGTCTGTCTCTACCAGAACTTAGTGTGCACATTTTATTAGCTGAATGTACATATATATAATTGAAATCATGTTGACTAATTTATATTTCTGCACACAAATCAGATACTTTGTGGGATATGATATGGATTATTTGAGACTTAATATTCATAAATACAGTAGATTTTATTAATGGCAGGAAACCTTAATTACTTTTCTAAAGCAGTTAAAGTTCTTTAACCATCATTAAAACTCCTGTTCTCAGTCAACTACATATCAAAACAATTGAAGTTAGATAATTATTTAAATAGCTGCTAGGAATCAATTTTGCAGAAGTGACATAGAAAATTACTTTAAAATTTTATGTAGATCAAAGAATGAACTATTACAAAAAGGCAGTAAGGAAAATAATCATGCTCGTTTCTTTGAAAAAGCTTGTAGCTTTGAATGAGGCCATCACAACCTAATTGAGCTACAGGTAAGAAACTATTAAGTAAGAAACTATTTCAGTAAGAAACAGTAAAGTGGTGCCTGAACAGCATTTTTTAAATAGGTGTTTTTCCATAATCAAAATTCTAAATTTAGAATTGCCTTCATAAACAGTTTGGTTCTGACTGAAAAAAAAAAATATTATCCCTAATGATAAATAAGTGAAGAGAGTACATTTCTTAGATAAGCTGTAAAGTGCTGTGAGGACAGAAGGGACTTCCTGAGCCACAGTGAGATCCCAGAGCTGTGATGTGCCCAAGCTGAGGGATGTCAGGGTGCAGCTGGGGCAGGAATCATAGCCAGACACAAGGCAGAGCAGCCAGGAGGCTGGGAATCCTTGGCAAAGGGCATATTCCTGTTGGCTTGCAGTTAATTTCCTCTCACTGTGCTGAATTCAGCTGGAGACCAGAGCAATTGCTTTGTAATTCGTGTGTGAGACTTCTGAGATATTCTAAAGCAGAAGGCACACACAATAAGTCTTAAATGATAAAATAGGTGTCAGAGTGAACCAGATTGCAGGTAACATTATCAAGCCCTCCAGAAGTCAGGCTTGTGCACCTTTATTACTGAATAATCACTGACTTAGCCTATGGAAGATAGCATATCAAAACCATTTGTCATGCTGTTCTGCAAATAAATGATTCAGTGTGCCAGCCACGGTACCCAGGTGTGGCTTCTCTAAACTTGTCTATGCAAACTTGCATATCTTAACAGCAAACAGTGCTGTTACATATTCAGCAGCTTGCTGAAACTGCCTTGTTCCTGGTGGATTTCTTAATTACCATAGTTTAATGTTATTTTAAATTGTATCTCTTGAAAAGAATGAGCAAGGAAAAGTGTAACTAACTTACTAGAATAATTGAAATAGCTTCCCATTAAATAAGATACATGTTGCTGTTGCTTTGAGTTTTAAGATTAGAAGCAGAGTGCAGAATCAGTGCTCAACGTTTTTGATTCACAAGCAGGGGGAAAGATTACTTTGCTTATTGAGACTTACAGTTCTGGTAATGGCAAAAGGTGATAATAATGTGGGAACCATTGCTGTAAAAAGGTATTGAGACCATTGTCAGTCCTGAAGGATTTCAATTGTATAATGTCTAAGCAATGTTGTGAAACACCTAATATTTGAACTGCAGAAATCAATTAAGTAAATTTTAATTATATCTGGAAGTGTTCTTTAAGCTAAGAAAATCATTCAAACCACCTTCTTCATTAGATATTGGTCAGAGCCTGGATGGGCATTTGTCTGCTTGTGGGAGGTGGTTTTTATTGCTTTGGGTTTTCCCCCTTCTTTCTTACTAAACTATCATTGTCTTGATCCATGAGTTTTCTTGCCTTTGCTCTTCCCTTGCACAGTTCACATAAAGGTTTGCTATAATTTCATTCTGTATACACTGATTGTAATTGGTCTTTTTTTTTTTCATTTGTTTAACAAAACATTGCAGTATAAATTAATTACACTACCTGTAATTTCCTGTGGTTTAACTTTTTAGAAAGTCATGTGAATTTTATTTTGATTTTTATGAGTTAACACTATTTGGAAGCTAACTAGAATACAATATTCCTTGAAATTCCTGATCTTTGCTCCCAATCCACTTTCCTAAAACAGATTGTCTTGGCAATTATTTGTCATGTACATCAGTAGCACTCCAGCCTACAGTGATCACCCATGGATAGTCTGTGTTTTGCAAATTAATCCTCTGAGTCATGAGGCACCAGTAAAAATGGGTTGGATACAAAACAAATAGATTTTTATATAAATTATTTGGTGACTGTTACCAGTATTGGCTGAATAATTTACTTCATGAACATTACTCAGTCAGCCATCAAAATGATTGAATGACTTACTTGAATAACTTACATTATTTAATAAGAAGTGACAGTGTGTGTCTCATTTTTTAATTGTTAAAAACATTTTTCAGAGAGATTTAGCTCAGTAGATGGCCATACCTCCAGTCAGGTGAGCCAAATTGTTATTCTCTTCACATTTTGATTCAGGAATATTGAGGTTTTGAAAAAAGAAAGTAGTTCATTTCAACAAGAAATCCTCCCTCAGATTGTCAAGGACATTCAGAATATGATCTGGTCTTTCTTCTTAAATTGTGTGTGAAATAGGCCTAGATATGCATCACAGGGAGCCTGGATTCTTAACTACCTATGTTTATATCAGATATATCTTCTTAACAGAGGTTCTCTTTTGTAATTCTGTTCTAGTCATAGTACAGATTGCAGCAGATTTGATACCTTCATCTTTAGACTTTGTTCCTACCAGAGCTAGAATTGGAATTATTCCAAATTTGATGCAGTAAACTGCATTGCCTTCAAAATAGGAAGACAAGCTCCTCTGATTTGGGAAATTTTGGTCTGCTTTTGAGGCAAGTAAATACTACTTGTAAATCAAATATTCTGTCATAATTCTATGGTCATATGTGGATGACCTTTGAAAGTCTCTCTTCCTCCTCTCCACCATTCCAGAAAAGTCTGAAACTGTGATGATCTGTGTTTTCCTTTGCTGTGGCATGTCTGGCCTGGAAACCAAAGCAGCAGTTTTGAGGCAACTTGCATGAATTTTGAAGATGATAGATTTGCTGTTGCTGCAGTTTTCATATTGGTTAGAATAATTACTGAAGTTAAGCTTTACAGACTTATCCCCCGCCAAAAAAAATCTCACAGCTCGTGCAACTAATATTGTGCCCTTGGAAGGACAAATTAAGTATTGTAGTAAAATAGACATTTGTGGTTGCCTCAGGTTTACTGAAAATTACTTACATTTTGAAAATTCTGATTTTCTAGGTGGTTCTAATGCTAAACAAACGACCCCAAGTTATGTTGACAATTACAGTAACTTTTCCATGTGTGTGACACTCGTTTCCCCTTTGGCAGAAAATGCTGAGCTTACATTACACAACAGTACTTTTTTTTCCACTTAATGCATACATAAATGCACTTTTTTTTTTTTTTTTCTCAATGAATGACAGTAGTCTTGGATGATGGCACATGATTTACAATAGGTGAACTACCATAGTTCATGATAAGATATTAGGGTGAGAGTTGCAGTGTCTCCTGCTACAGAACACCTGACACAGCAAGAGAATATGCAGCTTTATTTGACAAGTCAAGCCATAACCCTTTTTTTTCCCACTGGACAGATAATCCAGGATATTTCTAGGCCAAACAAGAAATGAATAAAAAGTTATTTATACCCATAAATCAGTATCTATGGTTTGATGCTGATGATAAGTGGAGATGGCATAGCCACCATTTTTGCTTAAATCCCGCTATTACCAATGCTATAGACAGTCAAGTCACAACGTGGATGGATTTCACAAACAAAAAATATTTTTTTAGTAACTTTCTACTTGGCTTAAATCACTCATTGAAACACCTTTCAGATCTTTTCTTTGACCTTGAAATAATCCATGAGACTTGCACACAGTGAATATGACCCTGAGGTTAAATTACCTTTAAACTAAATTGTTCATCTGCTTTATTAAAGAAAAATAAACTATTTCATTTTGTACTGAAGTTAATAAAATAATGAACTTTGGAGAGCCACTTACTTCTCTTAAATGACAGCTTTATCTTTGGACATAAGATACTGATGCTGGTTCATGTCACACCTGCTTTTTGCTGGCTTTTGCTTTTACCTTTACAGACAGTAGAGTTACTAGTTCGTTTCACAGTATTAAATAAGGTTGAGAATAGAGATGAGTTAATCTGCCTGTTTTACGGAGAATATTCAATTTAAATGAGATTTTGATTTTAGTATGATAGTAATAAAAATTTTGAAAAAAGCTATGCATGCATGATGAAATATCTACTGAGTTCTCATTTACTAATCTTACTGAAATAAGGTGAGTCATTCAGCAGACACCATGTAAAATCAGTACTGACAATTTTCAAGTAGAGGTTTCTTTAAAAATACACACCAAGAAACCACTCATCTATTCTTTCAACCTTGGTGCAGAAAAGTATAATTCAGTTGCCAAAATGCTGGTTAAAACTACAATTAGAGAGTCATATGATGATGGTATTTAGGAGCTGTAAGTGTATGCAGTATATCTGTGAAATAATGTACATGCTCTATAGGTGCACAGCAGAGAACAAAGCCTGAGCCAAAGAGTTTATGGTTTAATGTTCTGAAACTTCTTTTTGTTGAGTATCTGCATTATAAATTCAAAACTGCTTGCAATGATACTCCTTAAATGTAATTTATAACTGAACAGGGTAGCAATTAGAATGGTAGGAAGAATCATATGAAAGATAACAAAGATAAACACAGTAGATTCAAGGTTTTTCAGTGGCATATATAAAACTCATGTAACAAAACTTAGTGAAGTCAAAGAAACATTTTATCATGCTTTTTCTCCCCTCTTCTGTATGTTGCTGTAAATATGGGATGACTCCACAGAATGCTGGAGGTGGAGAAGGTTCACTGCTCATCTCTGTGGCTTTTGCAGTGCTTTACCTAGACCGTAATTAAATGACAGAATGCAATGAATAACAAGACAAATATACACACTGTGCTTTGGAGATGGTTGATAGCATTCATGGTGTGTGAAAATCTGTCACAATTTGTGTGGATACTGTGTCACATCTCTACAGGCCAAATCTGGCTGGGGTACTGACATGGCCAGCAGCAGAGCAGGAGCAGAGAGCTCACACTGGAATGAGCCACAAATCCATGTCAGAGGTTGGACTGGCAGCTGAGGGAAAGACCCATGAGCTTTGAGGGTTGACTGTGGCACTGTTTTCCAGAGCAATTTGAGAGTGTATCAGCCTTTCTGACCTTTTGTTTCTCAGTTGAAGAATGACACTGGTGTTAGGTGTAATGTTTCTGTCTACAATTGATTGTTCTAAGGATTAAGTTAGTTTTAAATGGGAGATGAATTCCATGAAGTACAACTCCTGCTGTAATGATAAAACTGTGTGACTGGAAGCAGCAGAGAAAGGTGACCCTATGAGCTGTGTCCCTGGAGTTCAACACAGCAGGAGAGCACCAAAAACCTGGTCTGGAAATACAGCCAGCACAGCTGTGTGATTGCACTGCTGTGTCCTGTGGAAAGGCAGACCTTGGGGATTTGGAAATACCACTCATTTCATGTGACTCCCCTGCTCTGAGACTGCAAATTCAGAGTCTGATATGTTCTGAGTATTGTGTTCATGCTCTGTGTTCTGTATAAAAGCCATATTTCACTTGTATGAATGTATTTTAATAGACTTATACATGCCATATTTTCACTCAGTCTTCCTCTATTAGTTTTATTTCAGAAGGAGTAAAAAAAACCCCAAAGGTAAAACCTGGGATTTTCAGTCACTAAGTGTGAGGGAATAAATGAGTCTATGCCTGAAGTGGGCATGCAATACTTTGTCCTTTTGCACAGTACAAAGCTGGACATAATGACACATCATTTGAGATTTTGTATTATCATTTGGGTTTGTAATATTTCTATTGTTAGTTTACAACTTTGGAGAGGTTTTTTAAAGAAAAAGAGGATAGAAAACTAAACCCCAGGAATATACCTTTTTCCAGATGTAAAGACAGAAAAGTGCTAGAGACTTGGAATAAAGACCTGCTTTCAAAAATTAAAGTGATACATTATGAAAGGAAAATGATTGGAAGATCTGCAAAAATTACACATGAGCTTTTAACAACCAAAATTCTGTTTCAGGACAAATGAAGCATGCGAGGTAGACAGCAATATACCCTAATATTCGTAGAAATACAAGTCCTTAAGCATGGATAGATGGGATGTGTAGTAAGAATCAGGACCATGTACTCAGGAAGAATCAAGTATTCAAGCATTACGAGACATGACGTGGAAACATCTGTTCCATTCCTAGAGACCAGTTATAAACAGAGAGCAAATGAAGAGTGTCGTTTTCAATCCACATAAATATGCCTCAAACTAGAAATTCCAACATGAAGCTTCAATTCTCTTGTGCATACTCTGAATCCTTTCCTCTTAGTTCTGTTCATTGTTTTAATGTGAAGATCTCACCATTTGATAATACCATTGTTACAGATAGTAGAGCTGCAAGCGAATCCTACAGGACAAACCTGAGGCATTTATGTTGTAGGATGGAATAGTCACCTTTGAAAAACATACAGACCTCTGGGATTTTTAAATAAAAAAGGAATTTTAGATCAGCCAGGGAAGGTAAATTTCTCATCTTTGTTATGCCTGGTTCTGAATAAAGCTGAATGTGATTTCAGTTCTCTGTTCCAGGAGTGCAGTTCTCATTTTGTGTTATTCCAGTGCATTACATGGAGATGGAGAAGTATCTTTTGAAATCAATGTTGCGTCTTAAATCACTGACGAATTTTCAAGGTATTTGATCATTGATTTTTTTTTCTTTCTCTGTTTTTTTTCAGACACAATCAATGCAGTGGACATATGTAATCAATGGACTTCCTCCACAGACTGTACCACCTGCTGTGGCAGCAAAAGTAGTTTGCACCAGCAGCTACATAGGATCATCCACAGTCCGACAGCGCAACTTTATACGTGAAAATCTGAAACTTGTAACCACTGGAGCATCCTCACCAATCAAAGGAGCACCTTTGGTCCTTAGGGAAAAAACAGAGGAGTCTATAATCTGTTAATTTTTTTTTTGGTGAGAGAACAAATAAATTCTTCAGATAAAAAGAAAATATGGTTTGTTAATTTTTTTAAGCAGATATGGTACCCATGGATTGTATGTTCTATGTGGAAGATTCAGAACACCCAAGCCCTAGTAATATTCCTGTTTTTCTATAAAGGGTTTTGGATGCCTGACAATTTATTTATGTCATAAAGATATCAGCAAGTTCAGAGAAAGAACTTTGAGTCTAAAAAAATATTTCTGAAAACTGGATAACTCAAACTTTGCTTTCTAAAGGATGTTGGTTTAGTAAGACTGTAAGAGGAAGTTTCAATAAAATTCTGTGTGATGTTCAGCATGTTACACCCATGCAAACCAAGCAAGAAAAGACAATCCCTCTTGTTTTTCTTGCTTTGGCAAATTACATTAATTAGGACATCTTTGCTGTGTATAAAATAACAATCTTGTTTTATTAATACCATAACAGTTCAACTCTTTGATAATTATACATAGCACAGAAGTGAAATAAAATGTCCTGCTGCGGTAATTTTATGTCAGGTATATTTTATAGAGTGCTTTAGAATATCAACATATAGAAGGCTATGAGAAGTCAGTGAGGAATGAAGACAGATTTTCCTTTTTTTCTTAGAATAAACAAATCAGAGGTTCTATCCCTAGTGTGTTTCTATTTCCATTCTTTAGATGGGAATTCAGGCTTTCTCTGCTCTTTATACAATGTGGAAAATTAGATCTATGCTTTGTAAGATCATTGGATGGGTAACTCCTGACTTCTTTCTTCACTGAGATTGTTTTTCCTGATTTTACTAACAGAACATAAATTGTATTTGTGCCTTTATTATGATGGCAAAATGTACTTTGACAAAAAGATGGCTTGGCACAGATTAAGTGCCTCCTTGGCTCCAGTACAGAATGAGCATCACTGCTGAGGAATGGGGAGCCTGAGAACAACCTATGTAGGTCAGTGCAATGAGCACCAATAAAACCCTTTTACTGCAACGTGCTTGAGGATTTTGTTTATGCCACACATTTTTAGAGAAGCTATTACAGAAAATGTTGGGAACACGTAAAACAGCAATGGTGCTTTTTAATGCCTCCTTCTAAATGCAGGGTGCCCCATTTTGGTCAGAAACCAGGTAATCTGAAATGAGAATAAAATCAGCTTTATAAATTCAGTGCACAACACTGGAAGATACTGTCCATACTGGTATCTCTAGAAGACATTGAGAAAGAAGCTGTTGTAATATTTATCTTAAATGCTGCTGAGACCACAAATGCAGCTGGATTTCACAGGAAGGCTCTATCTGCATATATAAATGAAGCAAGTGTTTCTCTCACCGTAAGAAATCAGAATTTATGGATCAGCAATGGTTTCACAACTAATGATCGGTGTTCTGGAAATATTTAATTGACATCTTTTTGTAAAAGCTTTTTCATCCTTGTTTCACTCCTTTAAAGTTATGCTTTCCTATTTAAAATGGCACTTTTTTGCAAGATGCACAAAATTCTGTAATTCTCCCAGAAATGGATTAGCAGGTGGCGTAGAGGTGAATCACTTAAAAATTACATGGTGCTTACTCCAGAAATGTTATGCCCAATTTATTTGCCTGCACTTGCTGCTAAATGTAGTAGATTTCAAATTCTGTCATACATCTAAACATTTTAAACATCCATGAGAAAATTTGCAATAAAATAGTACCTGAGGGGTGTTTTCAAAGGAACCATTTATATTATCTGCTTTAAAAGGGATAAATGCATAATCTGTGCTTACAGGACAAAATTATGGGGTTTTTTTTCAATGTGTACAAAGTCATGTCTGAGCTATGCAAGATATGCAATTGTCAGTTGAATTTGGACCAATATTAAAAATGTATTTTTCTAATTTCTTATGGTTTAAGACAGAACTAAGCATATTTCTTCTGATATTAAGAATACACTTGCAAAGATGATTTAAAGAAAGACCATTTTAGCTGTGTGGTTGTAACATACACAGTGTTTTACATAATACCTGCATGCATTTATGTATTACAATGACTATATAAACTGTTAAATTCATTTGTGCTTCTTAGCTTGATAATTTTCACTTCCATCACAGAGGTGACTGTATTATTTGTAATGCAAGGACTAATTCCAAGTATATCTCTTAAAATACAGTTTCTAAGCAGCAGCACTGGAAGATTTCCAAAATGATAGCTTGTATTCATTATTTGCTTCCTTCTTTTTACTAGAATTACTGAGCCATTTCAAAAATATTAGTGTTTCAACTCCTGGAAGGAAAGGTCTGACACAGGAAAAGATTACAAAATTCTGGGGTTTTTTTACTTAAAGATTTCACTTCAAAGCTTTTGGACCCACCATTAAATGTGAGCTTCAGAAGAGCTGGGCAAGCTGCTCACCATCAGTCTGCACCCTAAAACTGAACTGCAGAGGAATTCAGCTGTTGGAGACAGCAACAATTGCTGCTGTCAGGGCTCAAGTCCGGAAAAAAAGCAGCCCAAATCATTTAGCTTTGAATTAATTCTAAATTATTATTCATTATCACAATCTTAAAAGGCAATGAGAGAGAATGAACACAGCCTCGAGTTATGGCTTTTGAAGATGCCCTCACAATTATTCCTGTGCGCTCATGCCACATCAGAACAGCAACTATCAGAAACTAGTAGGAGAAGACCCCAAATTTTTTTTTCCCCACATTAGAATACCCATCAGGATCCTTTCTTTCTGAAAAGGATAAAAAGAGGAGTTTTCCCCTTCACATTAATCTATGCAGGCACAGCAGAATCTCAGGGAAATGAGGAGGAACTGGTTATTACTGTAAATAATAGCTCCTAATTTCTCAATGCTAATATCAATTAGTGATCTAAAATTACTTCTGACCCCAGTTATATGTTTTGATTTGTAGAAATACCTAATTCATAAAACACAGGAAGTTTTTCAAAGTCAACGTGGTATTTATGGCCAAATGTTTTAATCATAGTCTTACATGCCCCACACGAGTCAGGTATGCACTGCTTGTTAGTGGCTGAGCAGAAATGCTGATTGTCTAACCAGTGTAGTCACCATGTGTTTATTAATATCTCTTCCTCCCTTCTCTCTCTCTGCCTCACTATAATGATCCATCTATCAGAGTAATTAAAAGAAGGACTAAAACCTTATGAGGCGGCATTATTGTGTAACACAGAACTTGTTACTTTGGGAATGAGGTCTACATTTAAATTTGTTAAAATGCAGTGGAGCTTTTGCAGCTGTTGAGCTCCTGGTTTTATGTCACATGTCCAGTAGTGGGGACAATCTGCCCTGAGGGGCTGCAGCGTTGTACAGTCAGAGCAGTGGCTTCAAAGCAGCACAAAGCAATCGACCTTCTAATTGTTTGCTGTTTGGCTGAGCTTTATTTGGCACAATGCACACAGGAGAATGAGACGAGGGTAACGTGCAGATGTCATTAGGATGCCTGCCATTAGCAGCTCAGCTTGGAGAGGGTTTTGCACAGATTTCAGTAATGCTTGTTCTATTCACGTCTGGCTCACCGTGGGATCAATGACACTCGAAGGCTGTTTTATACCTGATCTCTCTCACAAGATACAAAAAGGTTCGGAAGAATCAAAGGTACCCATCAAAAATAATAGGAGTCAAACATTAACTCCTGTGCCAGTGCAGGTTTTGTCTGAGTCAGGAGAGTGGGGAGATAAAGGCTGCTTTAAGCCCAGGAGGTGATCATGATCAGGTAAAGAGCCCACAGGGGCACGGTGCCCTATCCATTCCAGCTGAAAGAAAGGGATTCTTTCCATGCAGCTCTTTGGGACTGAAGCCAGGTTAGCAGAGGACAAAATGCTGAACCAACAATGCTCTTACTTTGGTGAAATACCATGGCAGCAGCCAAATCTGAGCGTGCACTTTTTTCCTCTTATCACAAACCCAAACTACCAGAAGAAATAGAAAGTTCTGACTCACCCTGCACATAGCAAACATTGGGGAAAATATTGCTGTATATTAATAGATATTCCTAGGAGGAAGGCTTAATATTTAGAATAAGAGAGAAAATCCCAGGCTTTGCCTTACTATTTATTTGCTTCTGAGGCATTCCATAATTTTATTTCTCCCTGCAGTGACTGCTCATTCTAAAATAAATGACTGAACAGTGCTTTACTGCTGACACAGATCACAGTTTGTTGCTAATGGAATGTTAACTGCTTTTTAAGTAACTCTGAATAAACCTACTGATCCATAGAAGATTCATCTAAAAAGGAATCCAATTCATCTACCAGCTTTTCTGCTTCCACTGTCATGAAACGTATTTTTCTGCAGTTTACTTTACTGCAGTTATTGTAATATTGGTAGTGTCAGATTTCCTGTAGTAGGATATTTTGCGTTTTGAGACCATGGCATAATGACAGTGTGGTGAAGTCATGGCAGAAATTGATGCCAAGGTCACTGCACAGAAATGTGTCTAATAATCACTGCTTGGTGGCTAGGGAAATAAGGACATAGGGCGAGGACAATCTTGGACCTTTTATTTCCCTCCTTATTCCATGATTAACTTCCTTTCTGCAAAGTACCCAGCTTCTCCTGGTAAAAAAATTAAATAAACCTGGAAACTTGCAACTCACTGCTCATCCCACCATAGCAGGACACAGCAGATCCCAACAAACCAGTCTGGTATCAGTCTTAAGTGACAAAATAAAATCAGAGGTATCAAGAGGGGTAAGGCAACAAAGCAAAATCCTTCCACTTATTAAATGGATAGTGTTGATGTTCATCAGATGAGATCCAATTTACCAATCTGTATTGTCCTAGGTTACAATGTAAAATTGTGCCTAAGGTATGTATTCTAGCCCCATGAGCCGTTGGAGCCAAGGTGGGGCAGTGTTTTCCTTATCTTCTGTTAATGAGCCCAACAATGCCTTGCCACATGATAACTCCTCCGGGAGTTATCTCTGTTTAATGGGCCATCAAGGACCCACTGCATGACTCATCATCCCATTGTGAGATGCTCCGCCCAGGGGGAGGAGGCAAACATTCCCACCTGGATAAATCCAGGGTTTGGGACAGCACAGATAGCTTCTATCCACTGGACTCCCAGAGGAGACAAGAGCTACCAGATGCTTGCTTCTACAGGATCACTGCTTTGACAAGACCATCTCATCTGGACTGCCACTACCACCCTAACAGGGTGTCAGGTTGTATTCTGACTCTGTCAGTGGTTTTTTTTTTTTGTACTATTACTTTTATTTTATGTTACTTTTCTTTTATTTCTCTTCTTTTCCTCCTATTAAATTGTGTTTCTGACTTGGAGTCTTCCACTGGTTTTGCTTTCAAACCAGCACAGTATGAAAATCAAAGGCCTAGTTTTCCTATTCTCTGTAACAGGTATCCAGGGTGCCTTTGCTGTAGTCCACAGACCTGATATTGTCAGTGTGATGTGGGAAGGGTGTCTATGTCCTTCAGTCCTCGGTGTTTTCATATATATAATGCTGAAGTGCAAAGTACATATTGCAAATCAATGAAACCTGCAATTGTTGTTCAAAAAGAAACCAACACCAAAAAAACCACCAAAACACAAACAAGACACAAGAAGCAATTTCCTCCACACACCCACAAGGTTCTTTAAAAGAAGCATCTCAGAAGACAGGTTTTAATTTTGAAGAAACTAGCCTATGAACAGATTTCTGATGATCTATCAATAAACAAACAGATTTCAGGTGAGGTATGAAACTTCCATAGCCTTTGATGGGTATAGAATGCATGTTTCTAATATTGTTTAGGTTTAAGAGTCACAGAATAGTTTAGGTTGGAAGGGACATTTAAAGGTCATCTAGTCCAAACCACCTCGATGAACAGGGACATCTTCAACTAGATCAGCTTGCTCACAGCCCCATTTAACCTCACCTGGAATGCTTCCAGATGCAGTCGTCTTCCACTTCTCTGCACAGCCTGTTCTGGTTTCACCACCCTCTTTGTAAAAGATTTCTTTCCTTTATCTAGTCTAAATCTCTTTTAATTCAAAACCATTACCCTTTGTCCTATTGCAACAGGCCCAATTAAAATGTCTGTCACCATCTTTCATGTAAGTGCCCTTTAAGTACAGAAAGGCTTCAAGAAGGTCTCCCTAGAGCCTTTTCCATGTGGAACAACTCCAGCTCCTCAGCCTTTCTGTACCTGAGAAATGTTTCATTCCTCTGATCATTTTTGTGGCCCTCATCCAGACTCACACCAACAGGTCTGTGTCTCTCCTGAGAACTCCAGAGCTGGGCAATCGACCAATTCCCCCATAAATATCATGACTGATACCTGGGATACAACATTTAGGGTACTGGGGACTCCTGTCAACAATCTGCAGCATTTTTGACGGTTCAGTATCAATGGAGAAAACAAACCCAAACCCACTATGTCAACAAATTGTACTGCCAGCACACTTAACTCCATCTAGGAATAGCTCTCTGCAGTGTGTGGTGTATTACAGAGTTAACAAATACATATATAAAGTAAGAATAAAGTAGTGATTATTTTTATTCCTTGAAATGTAAAATAAATGTTTATTTGCTTGACTCTGCACTTGGAAAGTCAAGCTGAATGTGAAGGCAGTCAGGTGTGTGCTTCTGAATTCAGAGCATGTGTGTGAGTATTGGGTTAAATACATGGTAAATATTTGAACAGCACTGACTCAGCAGCCTTGCATTGCTCCTGGTATGAACTGTTGCATTCAAATGTACAACTTTTGACTTTAAAATGCTTTTCTGAGCCCTGCAGCCACTTGGCTAGCCTTAATTGGTACTTCCACTTATCATTGTCTTTTTTCTGGCCTAATATTTGCTATTTTAAAAAGTAAGTAAACAAAAAATACTAAAAGGAAAAAGAAGCCAACACCAAACCAAAATCAAGGCTACCCTGCCTAGGTCTGAGCCTTCCTGTGCTCAGCTACCAGTTACTCATTTTGAAGCAGTTCCTATTGAACCTGAATCTAAATTACACAGAGGAGATAGTGTGAAGGGGAGACAGAGACAAGCAAGCTCAGAGCTACAAAATTAAATCCTCATGGTAAAGAAATCTGACTGTACATAAATATTTTCTAAGAAAACTTCCTTTCCATTAGAGAACAGTATCTATACACAGTGGCTGTGATCACTGCCATGTGAGGAATTAATTGCTAGATGACATGTCACTGTACTGAAACACAAATCAGCTGCAGAAACATTGGATTAGCTCATTAAAAAATGTCATTTATTAGGGGTTCAACAGCTGTAAGAGCTGTTTGGTCATTTGCAGGTCAGAGAAATAAAGTGCCCGAGTTCCATGGTGGGAGGTGGCTGGAATTGGGAACCCCCCCATGCTCCTCCCTTGGACCATGAGGACAAAAGGCTGCACTGGAGCTGCCTGGAGCTCCCTCCCCCTCCCCTTCCCCTTGTGCTGGGAGGCTTCAGCTGCCAACATCAGCTGCAGTGTTGAAGCCAGAGCTGTGCTGCTGTAAATAGGGGAACAGCTGGGGGATATTGCCACCGGGGGTCCCATGGCTTTAAATGTAATCAATTCATGGTCTGATATAATCCTTATCTTAACTTTCAGAGTAGGCTGCAAATTATCTCTGCACCTTTCCCCAGGTTTGTATTAAAAGGAATAAATTACAAAGAGGAAATTTGCATTTAGCTTGCTTAGCTTGCTCATGATAGCTGATAGTGAATTGTGATGTTGCTCTTGGAAGATTTTACCCATCATCTAGTGCATTGAGAATGATGGTTGGATGCAGTTCCTATCACTCTTCAAAATGTAAAAGAAAATAAATTACTTGATTATTAACAGAGGATCAACAACCAAATCAGACAGGTAGATTATCAGTGTCTGAATAAATGAATTAAAAGCAGCATGAAGAAAAAAAAAGAAACATTAATGTAATGGTGTAACTAGAACTATTTGGGAAGAGAAAGTTTGTAAGTAAGGAATAGTTCCACCTTAAAGAAAGTAGGACAAGTCAACTGGCACAGAAAACTGACAGGGTTATGGGGGATTATTTAAACTAGAAACAGGAGGAAAAATTCCAGCAGGTGTTGAGGATACTTGAGCCAGTCACAGACATCTGCCAGGACTGTCAACCCTATGACAGTATCTCTGTCACAATGTAAGAAATATGAAAAAATATTGTAAAACTAGGGGAAGGAACAGTGCAGATCCCTGCAGTCCATCAAGGAAAATCAGCCAAAGAAACTGACCAACAATAAAAAGAAAGAAAAACCAAACAATTCAAATAGAACAGATAGAAAGAAACAAAATAAAAAATGCATCACTAAGGAACAGTAGACTGTTGTAGTTCTGGCTGTAAAGTAGAGAAGGCAGAATGATCCTTAACTGCATTGCAGTGCCATGGCAGTTCCATAGAAATACATGGAGAGAGTGTTTGGTAGGGAGGAGGCCAGTGAGGAGAGCCAGGAAGGATGAAGGTGCAAGAACTGATGGCTCCCAAAAGGGAAAGCTCATTGACAGTGTGACACCACCAGCTGCTGGCTCAGAAGAAACCACACTGCATCCACAGTGTTGAAGAGATGCAATTAAAAGAACAAATGCTCCCCCTCCCCATTAAATCAAACACACCTGTGTCTGATAAACTCCTATCAATGTCTTTGATGGACCATAGACAGTGAGGGTGTTAAGAAGAAATCAGTTCCCCAACAAAATTCCACTGCAATTGCTTAATTTGCAGTAAGTATACAATGTAATTTAAAGCCCATATCAGGATATATTTAGCAAGGCCATATCTTGGCACACTATATGAAAACTAGTTCAAGACCAGTGAAAATATACCATTTTTAATATAGTCCAAAGGTAACATAAATAAAAACCAAACTGGTGTTGAACTCCTGAGCAGATAATAATCATTATTTAAATAAGTGAAAAAAAAGAGAAATCTCCACTCTGCAACATTCAGTAAAACCTGAAGAAGCCACAGAGCTTTCTCCCCAGAAAGCCACCACAGTACTGACACAAATACCTCCTTCCATCCCTCACTGTTCTCATTTATAAATATCACATGGATCTAAACATTGGCATGTAAATATACCAACTCTGACACTGCTTTGCTTCTGCCCAAGGCAGAAACATCTCTTTGAGGAAGATGCACAGGGAAATAGAAAGTTTACCCAATAGTTTCCAATCTCACCCAAACTCACACATGTCCAGCCAGAAGTGGTGGTGTGGAGGTGGTGAGGTCACGCAGTTTGGCTGGAGGAGCACAAGCAGATGTTGATGGAGGGCTCTGACTGGATGATGAAGAGTTTGGCCTTCCCTGGGAAAAACATTCAGAATTATAAGTGTGGGAAGCCAGTAGCAGTTGCAATCCAAAAGGAAACAACTCCAAAACATCTGGCATTGATTATGTGGCTTCCAGTTAATTACTCTAGCAACTAATTAATGTGCCTAGTGGAGATGATAATCAGCTGTGGGTGCCAGAGAGGTCAGCATGCCTGGAGTCATCTTGCAGTAGTTTCTGCTAAGGGGGGGTGCAGATCACAGGTGTGGTTTCACACTAGAGGAAATAAATGAAAAAAACCCTGGAATTTGTCAGAATTCAGTACTCAGAGTTCTGTAAGATTTGATGATTCACTTTTCAGTGTCACATAAGAAAAAATAACACCACATCCTCATATAATTTAATTATAAAATAAATTGTCCTAAATAGCAGGTAGAAAGCTACTGACACTAAGAGCAGTCAAACCCCCTTTGCAAGTGCCTAAGTTTACTTTCACCAACAAGTGCTTAGTATTTGGACTGTTATCTCCAAAGAATGCAATGTTTACTAACATATTTATTCTCATTAGAAGATGAAACAATGACAAAGACGCATTTCAGCTTTGGAAAAGTGATAATTACATTCTGCTCGTTGGTAAAGCACCTTTGGTGACACAGCCTATTATGTTTTAAGATGGGCTGAGCTACACCTGATTTTTGCTACTGGGAAAAGAATTGGGTCACATGTAGGGCTGTGCTGATCAGCTCTTCTGGCAAACTAGATATGTTTCCAAGCGTCTAAAATGCATTTGTTCAGCTAGCAAACTAACTAGCAATAAAGAAAAAAGACAGGTCTGAGCAGGGAGACTTAACAAGTTTCTGCCCACTTTCCCCCTCACAATCCCTGAACAATTTCCATTTTGAAGGGACTGAAATTTTAAATTAAGAAAGTAAAGCCAAACTAGGGTTCCAAAGAGGTTGAGGACAAAAAGTGGAAGAGTTCTGAGAGCAGGGAGGCAGAATATGTGGTTCCTCCTACAAAACCCCAGTGAGCCAATACAGGCTGGTGTGGAGGAATTGCCATGTGTACAAGCTGGGCTGCAACCGCTCAGCTCAAGTGACTGACGAACACCTGACTGCTAATGGGAAAATGGGTTCTTTTAGGACCTGTTCCAACTGGAGCTCAGGGGACTGGAAGAACCATTATTCTTCATTTATGAAGTAACTGTAAAAAGCCTTTGTTTCAATACAGTGTAACCATCACACTGTGAAAAGGATTTTCACACTGACGGCACACCTGGCTGAGAAGAGCCCATATAAACCATGGAGAATCACAGAATCATTTAGGCTGGAATCATTAACCCAACACTCCCAAGTCCACCACTAAACCATGTCCCTGAGTGCCACGTGCACACCTCTTTGAAATACCTCCAGAGATGGTAAATCAACTGCCCAGTTGCAGCCTGTTGGAATACTTGACTACCCTTTTGGTGAAGAAATTTTCCAAATATCTATTCTGAGCCTTCCTTGACACAACTCAAGAGGTGAAAAGCATGACAATGCAAATGCTGGTATGAGAGTTTGGTTTGCTGGGCAGTGTGGAGTGACTCCTTGGGGATGGGAGTTCTGGCTGAAACAGGGAGTGAGTACCTGATATCTTCTCTCCTGTTGTCTTCGTGAAAATTGGATTTCATTGTCACAGATGCCCTTTTCATTATCAATTTCTCCTTATCAGAAAAAAAAAAAAAAAAAGCAAGCTCCTGTGTTTCAGTTAACTGCCTGACTGTGAAGGAGATAAATGGGGTAAAGCTGGGTTCAGTCCCTCTTGAGTGGCAACTACAAGTGAAGCAGAGGAAGAACTGCTGTGAGGATCCCTTTGGGTGTCAAGGCAGACATGTGGGAAGCTGGTAAAAATGACACAGTTCCTATGACCCAACAACATGTCTGACTTAGGGCCTCACACTTGTTTATTGCCCTCAGACTGAGAGAGTCCCTGGGACTGCAGGATCAGTCTTGTTTTTTCTCCAAGCAGAGGCTTGACAGCTACAGGCTGAGATTAGGCTCTGAAGGAATCAACATGTAAACACTGGGAGATTAATGGCCAATGAATTATAGCCATATGGACAGGACAATTTTTTTTTTTTTTTTGGTGATTGAAATCCTGAGGACATTTGTGAGAGGAAGCAGCCACCAAGTGCTTGTCACTTTGCACCATGCAGCTGTATTTCAGTGGCAGATGGGGCACTCTGCACTGGTAATTTAACACCAGCTGAGGCCCTCATCTTTCTGGCATGTCTTTGCATGAGTCTTTATTCAGGGTTGAATAAGGACCATGGACACTGCAGTTTTCAAAGTTCAGGACAAAGATGTGCTCTGAAGTGCACCCAAAACTCCGAGATTTGAAGCCATGGTGGCCACACCAATTTTAATTGCAATTCCATGTGTACCCTTGATGTAGCAAGCAGTGATATAGTTAAGTGTTCACGAGGGCAGCTGTTCCTGATACATTGGTGATGAGAGGTTTCTAACAGGGTATGTGTGTCATTGTGATAATTGGGTGTCTGGGACCATTCCCTTCCCAGGGAAGCCACAGGGAGTCATCTCTAAGCTCTGAGCAAGGCATCTTTTCTCTGCATTTGGTACTTCTCCTAATTAATAAGAAATAGAAATAGCTCAAGTTTCACCTCATAGGTCTTCCATAAGGACAAGTAAGAGACAGGAAGAACTCATTTTTGAGATTATTGCAACTAGCCAGTGAATAAAATTTGATTTATGCTTAATTACTGAAACGCCTAACCCTTAAATCTTTCTAGTTTTTGTACACAGCCCATGAGACAGCCAGAGTAGACAAATGTTGTGAGCACTCCCTGCAGTGCTGCAAGGATTTTGGGTATCAGAGCTCGATGTTTTGGGATAACTTGGCCACTGACTGCTGTCTGCTGCAGGCTGTTCTCTGCCAAGTCCAGGAGACACCCCATCACTAGATCAGCTCTCCTGAGAAGGCAGCTGGGCACAGGCCAGGAAGGGGGAGATTTTGGTACCTCACTCTGACAGCCAACCTGAGGCAAGCTCTCCACACCTCTGAGCTGGATCCCTAAACAGCAAAGGCATGCACATGCAAGTGATGGCCACTTGGCCCAGCTCTTAAATAGCCATGGAATAAAATCACAAGGAGAAGTGAGAACTGCTTTGATCTCTGGACTAGAGAAATGTGCTCCCCTGCCCTGTGAGGTTTCTGAAGGGGGGAGACCATGCTGCCTTGCTAGCCTCTTGCTTGGCCACAGTCTCTCAGCTGTTTTGGGGGAGATGGATTTTGTTATTACAGCTATCTCTAAAAAAATAAAGCTGGCCATCTTCACAGCCCAGCAGGGCCTGCTTTTGCTCCTGCCTTTTAAACAGCAGATATTAATCCATCTCCCAAAGGATAGGTGGGTTTGCATGGAAGGAGAAGAGCCCTGCTAAGGCAGTCCCCCACCTCCTGGCTGACAGAAGTCATGGGCAGAGCAGAGCTGCTGCCAGAGCTGGTGGTCCCAGGAGAGCTGTCCCAAGCCAGGAGCAGAGTTGTGTCCATGGAGCTAAACATGCCCTGCCTGCAGGCTGAGCTGTGATGCTGGGGGAGGCTGCTGCTTTCCCTCTGAGCTTCTGAGCCCAATCCTCAGCACTGGGGCAGGATGTCTGGCAGCACTGGGATAGTTGCTTTCCTGGAGTGTGCCCAAATACAGGCTGTCACACCCCCCCCTGCCTGGGGGGTCAGGGCCTCTCCTCTGAGCCATTTCTGCCTGCTGCAGAACAGGGGATTGCAGTGCCCAGCTCTCATTTGTGGATGTTGTGCTGTGGGTGGGTACCCACATTCCCTACAAACCCAGAAGCCAGGGTTGGTGCCAGGCTGGCTCTGCTCCAGTGGGGTGGGGTGGGCTCGGGGTTTAGAGAAGCTGGTGCAGAGCCAGTGTGAGCCAAACCAAAGCAAAATTCACTGCTGCACAGTGAATTAGGGAGCACTGAGCCACAAAGGCAGTGCATGTGCAGAGCTGCAGGCTTAGGAAGTGACCTGCCCACTCCATCCCTGCATCCTGCTCCTAAATTACAAACTTGAGCTCAACAACAAGCACAGCTGTACCTTTTTCTCTGAACAGGCACAGGCTGACTTTTTCACCCCAGGCAGTTCAGGAACAGTGAAAGTGAAAAGATATAGATAAAATACTATTAAAAACACAGAATAGCTGCTCCTGGCATTTTTATAGCACTTTTTATCCAAGAATGTGTGCAGCACAATTAAGATCACGGGTTCAAGCACCCCAGTTCACAGCAGCTGCAATTGGAGTCAATCACAGATGACACCCTAGTTGCTCATACCATGCTTTTTCTGCTGAGCCTATCTACTGCCTCTGCTGAAGGCTGGTTTGAGCCACACTTCAAAATATTTATGTTATTCTTACTGAGTAAATAAACAGCTTGAGACTCTCGCTGCAAAACCCTTCACTATTGTTGGCATTCATGAAAGAACAAAAAAAACCACAGACAGAGCTCAGTCCTTGGCCCATCAGCATGCTGAGCAGGCCATCCATCAGATATGCCTGTGCACTGCAGTCATTACTCAATGAGCAAAAGCATTTACAGAAAAATCCATGACACCCAGCCCTATGGCACTGACAGTTCTGCAGGGGGTTTAGCACCTCCTGTGCTGCACATCTCATTTAGAAGTGATGTGTTTCAGTGGCTGTGCTGGGGCAGTGGTGGGTGACATCCCTGCTCCTTGGGGTAGACAAGACTGTGCTCCAGAGGGCACTTCAGAAATCTGCCAGTGTCCCTTTGAAGGAAGTGCATAAAATAACTGTGGATATCTCAGTGATAAAAAGGTCCCATTCACACAAATATTCAGTTTGAAGTTGTGATAAAGTGAGACTGGAGTTGTCTCCAGAATTGTATCTGAGTGCAGAAACCCAGCCCCCAGCCTGCTCCTCCTCTGCGAGCTCCTGCTCTCAGCAGAACAACTCCAGCAGCTGCCTCCCCTTCCCCACACAGCATCCCTGACTTGGCTTCTCCCAAAGCCTCGTGCTGTTTTCTCACTCATGCCCAGCACTGGCAGATTAATTGACAGCCTGCTGCTATTTTTACCTTGTAGCTTCTTTACTCAGCTGTCTCAATCAGCTGCTGCTTAGATTTTCCTCTCTGCCTGCAAAAACAGCAGGCTGGAGGCTTTCAACTCTTGCTCACTCCTGTTTCCCCTCTTCTTCAAGACTAAGATTCACATTAAATTCAGTCTCTTCTTTCTCCATCCCAAATTTTCAACAACCAAGGCTTGACACATTTGTCTTCTTGTATCTCTCTTCCAGCCTGACTGTGACAGAAAATGCCACTTTGTAATCCTCACTCACACCCGGAGCCAAGAGAGAGAGACGAGCAAACCCTCATTTCTGAAGATGCCAGCTAAGAACCTTAAATAAGGCGAATGATTCAGCACTCACAGGAGGTCTCAGTAGCAGGTGGCAGAGCAGACAAGCTCGCTCATGTTTGCTTGCACAGCCAGGCCCTTTGTGACAATCTTCTGGAGGGGCTGCTCCCCGTCTGCAGGGATTTTCCTGGCTGGCAGGACAACGCTGCAACGAGAGCAGGTCCTTTGTGCATAGATCTTTACAACACCCACAGCTGCCTGCAAGTGGTTTTCACACTTCTAGCTTATATTTTGAGTGGGTAAACATGCTTTTGATGAAAATTTTTCCTGTCAAGAAAACGTAATTTAGTTGTTCCCACAGTTGTGCTCCATGATATTTAATTGCTAAGGCTCTTTTTTCAGGTCACACTTAAAATCAAGCTGTTTCAAAAGAAAATGCTCCTGTGCAGATACATGTTTTAAACAATGGTTTCATATCCTCCATCAGACAAGCCATTAATAGGACCACTGAGAAGTCAGTAGTCTCTACCTTTCCTTCTTTATTTAAAGAAATGAAAGAAAACAGAACATGATTTTGCATAGGCTCTAGGCAACAATAAAAATAGCTTTTGGATGTTGAACAATGACACAGAGGTTGTGTGACTGTCGCATATGACATAAAGAACTCACACCCACACCTTGCAATGTCCGAGGCAGAAAAGAGAAAAACTTTACTTACAGAATCAACATTTATTGAACTCCAGCAGTGATCATGGATTGGAGGAAGAAAATCTTCTTCTCCAACCACACTGGATCATGCAACAGTCCATCTACAGTCTCCTCCTTATGAAAAGAATGTAAACAACATTAGATTTTACAATAACAAATGGCTTGTTTATACGAAAGTGTATCTGACTCCAAAAACACAGAAGGCTAAAAATAAGACTTTTACAAACTCCTTAAAGGGGACAAAGGAGAACGGCAAAAACCTAGACAACATGTGACTAGGAGTAAGGTGTAGAATTAGTGGTTTCCCTGTAAGGCTTTGACTGCTGGATCACCATAGATCCCCATTATATCACCTAAATTAGTAAGCAAGAATAAAATACTTCAGTAGTTTAAAATAATGGTTTCTTTCAGGTACACAGCTGGTGCTAACTCTGACCTTTGTCCTGCCCAAAGATCTCTACTACCATTTCACTGTCCTTCCCCCCTATGCAAGCACCACTGCCCTTAATTCTTCAGCACACAAGGTGACCTTGTGTATGTAAAACTCACTACAGGCTCTCATTGGAAATCTCATCCTCCACCAGTCTCTAAAAATGAAAGTTCCTTTAGTAAATGATTAGTCAGCCACAGGATAATATTCCAAGCTTTCCCTTCCATGTGCTGTTGCAGTGATGCTGCAGGCATGACCATAGGTTAAACACTTCCAACATAAAACCAGGCAGGTCATTGTCTTTTAATCTGGGATGCCAAAGGTCGTGTCTGTCTCTCTGTAGTTATAAACTTGCTGTTACAATCTTGTGAAAGAGTTGATAAATGCCACACTGCTCTGTAAGCTGGAATTCCTCTTGGGCCATGTTACAGAAAGGAGGGTTAAGTGTCTCCAGCTCCATGCTGCAGAGCTCTAATCTTCCTGACTTGTTCTCATGATGGGTTTTGCCTGTATTGATCTATGTTAGCAGAAATTCTAAGAACAAATATCAGCAGGTGAATTTCTGTTTATGGTTCCTATTTAAAATCATACATGGCTTTCCTCTAGGCATATGCCATGCCTGTTTTCTAAGTGACACAACTCTACTGCTTTACAAACAAGCATTTTTAGGGTTGTCTGAAGGGCTTACTGCTCAATGACCCGTGAATGTAAAGAAAAGGTCAATTTGAAATCTTTGGCCACTTTTAAAAACACCCTATCTTTGGAGGCAAACAAAAAATAAAACCCAATCAGAAGATGATATTAGGAAGTCCCTAAAGCCTTCTTTATCAATCATCTGATGTACAGTTTTAGGGAGAAGAATTCATTGAAATGCATTGATTGTAAAAATCTAACTTTGAGGTCAGGTTGACTTAGTCATAAACCACTCTTTATATCTGGGTAGGAAACTGGAGCAGAATAAATTCAGTTTGTATGGAGTGACAGATGCCTCTTTTAGAGGACAGAGGAGGAATTACACCACTCGTTAGGGTTAGATTTTAGGGCTAAAATGAAAAGGACATGACCCTTTCCACATTGTCTTGACCCAGCCCTGCATGCATCCCACTCAAGGTAGGATTTTGATGACATTTCAAGATACAGAAAGGCACGATTTCAGTGGTGAACAGACTTTCACCTTTCTAATTTCCCTTGAAATGAGCAGTGCACCAATGTGAATGTCTTGGGGCAGTACACAGACAGGAGTCACAAGGCAGAGTTTTGTGCAAGCAATTATGTGTCTAAACACTTGGATCAGTTTACATGCACAAAAGAGTGTTGTAACCTTCTCTAGGGTCTTTTCCTTGGAAAAAATATCTTAATGGAGTGTTGTTCTGTTCCAGACACTCACTCCTGTGTGCACAGACCAAACATGGAAAATTTGACTACTAAAACGAGACTGCCAGAAAATTAGGAGTCTGTGAAAACAAGAGCTGCAATTCTTAGTGGTTTGCAGTCTTTACTACAGCAGTTGCAGTGGATGACAGCTGCAATGTTTAAGAAATACAGCCTGACAAAAATTACTGCAATTTTCAGGGGTGACATGAGACATAAAGCTGATAAATAATCTTGTGGGAATCTACTGCCTGTGGTGTTTTACTGCTATTATGAAACAATATTAGTCAATAAAATTAAAAGGCAAGGCTATTAACTTACAAGGCAGTGTGTTGATATAGCTTACATTGATAATACCCAACCCAAAAATCTGTGTTCAAAACTATTTGCATTGACCTTTGTAATTAGTTACTTCCCATGACTACCTCTCACCTAGATGCTGCTAGCTTAAGCAATGTATTTAGGTGACATCTTCTATTAAAAAGCTTCCAACAAAACAGCAGACTTTCAGAGATAACCAAAAAGTTTACAAACAAAGACACTTTTTTCACAACAACAAAGTCATTCATACTACTGCATGAAATCAAAATTGGAAAAACATCAAATAAAAAAGTTTACATAATCATGAATTAAAAAAAAATAAATCTCTATTTGAACAGCCACCAGAGGCTGCTAGAGACCTAACCTTGCACCCATTGCCCTCCCCTTTATTACAAGTTTGTTGGTCTCCCCAGAGATACTTGTCTTCATCAGCCAGAAGGCCTGTATGTCCCTTTTCCATATGTGACAACTAGATTCATAATTAACTTGCCATGCTTTTCTGCAATAGCCCTTCATCTTTCCCAGAACAGAAATGTGAAATGTGGATTAAATTCTGCTTTGAACAATGCCAGTTAAAACTTGGCTGTTCTAAATGTGTGCAGCTGAGAAGACACTGAAGTCCTTTGGCCATATCATTATTTTTAAATCATATGTTAAAGTGTGCAGGATATTTTACCAAGGAGATAAAATTTCCACCCCGAAGACCTTGCAGTCTCACAAGATCTAAAAAGACAGAGGTACATTGGCTACAGGCTAAAGGACTCATTTGTTGAAGGTGCATGATAATGCTAGAAAATTTAACATATTATTAAAATTCTCCAGTCCTCTTCTGTGACTCTGAAACCCTCTGGCATTTGAGTCTCTAGAGGTACTTATGATTTTCCCACTGGGAAGGGTATTGGGGATTATGGCTATAGCAGGGTAGACTTTTTACCTCTTTCCCTGTATACTTGCTCACATTCCCTAAATCCCATATCCAAATGGATGGAGCATCCTCTCAGGTCAAGGTGAAGTCACCCAAATTTCAGGTAAGAAGGTCTAAGTCCTTGGTCTGTCATGGCAGCAGGACAGACAAGGCTGTCCCAGCCCCACTAAACTCTTCTTGCTTTGGGCAAGTTTTGGTGTAGCTTTAGGGCTTCCAAGAAAATTAATTTGGGGAATGGAAGCCAAGGGTGGATGGCCTCTCTATTCTAGCCATGATGTAGAAAGAGCAATAAAGAGCAGGCTGAATGGGGGATTCTCACACCAGAAATGCTACTTTTGAGCTTAAATTGGTATAAGTGATGCAGAGAAGTGCTGGTTTCTGAGAATTATCACTCTGACCTGTATGCTGCTGACTTTTGTTTATCTAAGAAGTTTTATAGCTGATAGATTTTATAGCTTTAGATGGTGACTATCTACATTTTTTACTCCTTTGGGTATGAGTATGCAACGATACCTCCGAGCAGTATTTTTAATGATACTTTAGAGCTTTCTTCTAAGCTTCAGAATAGCTTCTGCATGTGTGTTACAATAAAATAATGTAACTAAATAACAGCATTGAAAGTGGCATAGTCTTGGCAAGGTTGTTAGCATAGCTTTAAAGTTCTTTACTGTTGTTGTAAATGCCATGTTTTTCTTCTAAACAGTTTCCTTCCAGATCAATGCAGAATTACTAAATTTGATTTTAAACAAACAGTGGCAGCACTTCCTGTTAGTCTAAACAATAAATGACAATAACAACAATAAAGCATTGTCTGGCAGGATGTGATCCAGGTTATGTTCATATACCACCAATGACTGTGCATCAGCATAAAACTGTCTGCTCTCCTGTTTCAGTTCATAAAAGCTTGAAAAAGAATTAAGTCTACAAACTGGATTTTTATTAGCTTGGCTGTTGAAGTCAGAAAGCAATAAGTGTTATTTATCTAAGGAACGGAAGAACACAAAGAACTTGATTTAAGCAGTTGTATAAATATGAGTCAGGAAAAAGGAGAGACACACAAAGAGCACACAGAAAGTTTTACCAGGTAAAATCCTTTTTGGAGAGAGTCATCCTGAATAAAAGCAATGCCAAGTTGCAATGTGTGCATCTCCTGCTCTGTTGCCCTTCTGAGTGAGAGCCACCACCAGAGATTTGCTGGTCCCTGCACAGAGCAGGGCTGCAGGCAGGGAGCACAGAGCACCGAGCTCTGGGAAGGGCCAGGGGGGATCAGTGGTTCTTAACAGTCCCACTGGGCCTGCCTAAAGTCATAGACCCTGCTGCTGCCCAAGGAGAATCAGCAATGACTCTCTAACTCCTGGCAGGGTGTTGTCCCACCAATTCTTTTAGGGGAGTTTCCACAACTTTCTCAAGAAACTGTTTTTAACTTTCACCCTTGGAAACCTTCCCTAGTGTTCCTTGGGACCACATCCTCTTTCACTTGGGAACATGTCTTCCTGCCATTTGAGCTCATTGCTTCACCTTCCCCATCTGAATATGGAGATGATCCCCCCCCCACTCCTCTGAAGCTGCCTTTTGCACCTATGAAGACTTCTGACCCTCATGTGATTTTTCTTCTTTCCTCAGCACAAACCTTCTTCAACTCTCTGGTTAATCTCTCCTCTAATCTTTGGACAACTGCTCAGAAATGTGAAGCTGAAAATCTGAAATACCTGAGCTCTGGCTGTATCAGTACCAGGAGACTCATTTCACCTGACATGCCAGCTTGACATTCTTCTCTGCATCCCAGTCAGCTTTTGCAGCAACCTGAGGTTGCAGATCAGACAGAATTTGAGTCAAAAATCACCAAATCCTATCATTTTGCGATTCCCTTATGTGTATTTATGTGGCTATTTTCTCAAAATGTAAGACCCTGAATAATACTTTTTTTATATAAAAGTCTCAAGGACATTTTGATCTCTGAATCTTGCATTCAGGAGAGTGGCTGGTCCCCATTTCGTCCCAGTAATCCTTTTTTTTTTTTTGTATTATCTCTAAATTTAATTTTAAAAACCCTGTTGAGACATCTAGAACAGTAAAGAAAATATTAAGTATTTCCAGACTCCAAAGAGTCTGCTCAAGTGTCTTTCCTTTTGGCACTGGCTCATGAATAACTGTGGTTTGATTACACTGTTCCAGCTATCTTTGCTCCCAGCCTCTTGTGGTTCCCAGTTGGATGATGAACATGTCATTCAAAACACTGCTAGAAGCCAAGATATGACATCTTTTGCTTCCCTTCCACCAAAGTTTTTTCCATGTCATGTGAGGCAATTAGGATTGGCAAAAGAAAGACTTGTGAGACTAATCCATGTTTCCTTTTGATTTTTTTCCCCCTTCTAATTCTGGGTGCCTAAAATAGTTGGCTGGATGATTTCTTTCCCTAAAATTTTTCTGAAATTGAAACTAAGCTGACACCTTTGCAACTCTCTGGCTCTTTCCCCCTCCTTTCAGAAGCATGGGCACTGCATTTTCCTTCTTTAAGGGTCTGGCATTCACCCATCTTTTGCAGATTCAACACAATAATTACTGATGACTTGGAGGTTCCTACCAGCCAGCTTTGGAAGCAAACCAAGGGTGAAGTTCATCATACTAAGCAGATATTAAATATAGTTCTTATCTAAGCATTTCACCTGAGGGCTGAAATCCTGCCTCTTTTTCCAGCCATAGTCGTATTAGAGCCAGTTTGGGAATCAAAGATTTTTTTTCCTCAATTCATCATATTAATTTTAAATGTATTGATGAAAGAAAGAAAGAATGGAGGGAAAAAAAAATCACATCTTGTGTTTTATAATGATTAGGGAGAACAGAACGAGACGGCTGCTGCATTGTCACCTCCAAACAGAGGAGAAATTGTCATGACAGACACTCTTTGGTCTTTCATTGTGCATCCTGTTCAATGCTCAGGGGTCAGACTCACCCCATTAGAAGAGAAAGAGGCACTACTGAATGAGCCACGTCTCTGTTCTCACAGTGAGATGCTCACACTCTTACTGTGCAGTGAAGCTGTTTGCTTGTCAGCCTCGGGAAAGCTGCCTTTTTTTAATGAACATTGTTAAAATATCATCCATCCCTTCTTATTTTTAATCTTTCAAAACCAGATTTTAAGCCTTCTCCCTGTTTCAGCTGTGACAATTTTTCTCTGGAAAGCTCAAGTATCTTTCTGCATGGGGTTTATCACCCTGTAAAATTTCTATTGGTAAATATAGTTACTGGAGAGTTTTTCAGAAAAAAATGGTTTCAAGAAGTAACAATGTATTAAAAAATATGTTACCCATGCACAAACCCTATATATATATACACACACACACGTATATACACACACATATATATACACACACACATATATATATATTTAGACAAAAAGCCCTGTATGAAAGAGTTTCATCCTGAAAGGATGCTGCAATGGATGCAACACAGGCAACTTCAATGGACAGCTTCAGCTCTTGCAACAGCATTAATTTAAATACATCATAACACTTCAAATTCCCTTTCAGCACTGCAAACCCGAAGACCCAAACAAATGCTCATTTTAACAGTATCTTTGCTCCAAAGAGATTTCCTTTAATTGTTGTTTAAAAAGTGCAGAGAAGAATGCTAGAGGAATGGAGACACAGAGGAAAAGCTCCCCTGAGCTTGCTGGCTGTTCCAAGTGCTTCAGTCTATTGTTTATTCCTCTTTCCACACACACCTTGGAACAGTCTGGGTCTAGATCCAGCAGACTTTTAAAAACTAGCTGAAAACACTTTCAGAATATTATTTTTCTCCTGCCTTGAGCGTGGGTGGTGCCCAGGTTCACATTGTGCTTGATGTGAGCACAAATAGACCCAGACTTACACCCTGAAAGAGGGTGTAGCATGCAGTGTCCATGCAATAACCCTCACCATGCCTGAGATAGGGTTAAAAAAGTGTTAGAAACCCCCCTGCATACAGCCATAGGCTACCCTTAAAAGCTAACACTGCTTTCTAAAAAAACACATTGAAAAATTTAAAAACCAGAACACCCTTCCCCTTTTCAAATCACGAGATTTTGCACTGAAGTGGTGACCAGCAGTCTCAGCAAGGGTTGGTGGCTATTTTTGTGAAGTTCTACATGTGTGTCTGTACGTTTGAACACGTACTTGCACACAAACACACACACACATATATATATATACACAGTTGTCTCAGAAAGTGAATGGCACAGAAAGGCAAACTGCAGAAGGGGGCACAAAGAGGTGAGCTCATCTGCCTGTGAGAGCTGAGCAGGTGGGTACCAGAAATAGAAATACAACTGCATTTGTACATTACAGTTGGATGCTCCAGGTCTTACAGTGTCTCTCCTCCTCTGCCTGCAGGACGTGGCTGAAGTTTGCCACATCTGCCCATATTGTCAGTTCATAGAAAGTGAAGTGTTAGGTAGGAAAAGATTGGAATGTAAGGGGCTGGGTGTAGACCTCTTACCACACCTTGGTAACACAGTAAGCCCTCCCAAGTCCACCATATTTTTTTCCAATTTTTCATTTCCCAGAGTTTTCCTCATCTTTATGAGTCCATCCCATGTGGTGCTGGAAGATTTCCCAGTGCCATTGTGCCTGTCCAGGTTGATGCCCCAGGATATGTCAGACAGAAAAAGGCAGGAAAATTCTCAAATCTGATTGTGCTCTAAATGTGTCTGCAAATGCAGCACTACTGAGACATTGCTGGGGCCTACCCACTGCCAACTCTGCCATTCCCAGAAACACAAACAATATTCTGGGATGAATGCATGAGCTATGTGTGCTCAAAGTCTTAGCAATTAAAAAAGTTAGTTAAAGGTGGATTTGGTTAACTGTGTATCCTTATCCTTCCTGTCACTGTAAATAATTTTTTTTTTTTTTGTAGGAAATAAGGAGAAAATAAAGTGTTTGCAGTTATTACTGAGAGAGGACATGGCCCAGAACTTTGTCAGCTGTCAAGGTAACGATCCCATTTCCTATGAAAGCAATCTTGGTACTGTCTGTGGGGTACAAGAGTAGTGTGTGTGTTTCAGGGATAACAAAAGAGGAGCCAAGAAAGGTTACAGACCCAGCACTAAAGGAAAGCACATTTGCACATAATATGCTGGAGACACTCAGGAACAGCTCAGGATGAAATAGTGGCAGGTCCTGTCGTGCTGCCAAGGACAGAGTAAGTTGTTGGTCTCCTAGGCTGGGGCTGACATAGGCCAGTATTTCTCACAAGTAAATAACTTTATTGTGTAGCACAGAAATAAACCCCCACAACAGCATAAAGCCACCAGTAGATGTGGGCTAGACATTGCCATTTTGTAAGTCTTCTAAACAAGGTGAGGGGCTTAAAATAGGCCTTTATTTTGTGCTTCTCTTGCATGCATTTTTCTCTGTTCATCATGAGGTCTGCTGGAAGGAGCCTTCAGAAAGTTGCTTTTCTGGCCTCCACAGAGTGCTAATAGGCAATGTTATAAAAACAGAACTAAGAAATCTCCACTACTTTTAGTTCAAAAATTGTAGTAAATAAATATATTTGCACAAGAGTGGGGGAAATAGCTCAAAATAAAGTATGTTCCAAGTTCTCCAATACTTTGTGTGCAGAGCTTTATGTTACATTAAAACCTACATCTGCTGCTATATTTTAAAGTTACTTAAGCTATTTCAGAACCACTAGATTGATGAGTCAGTTATATATAACAGCTTGGGTGAATGGAATACTCATTTTTAAATGCTATTGAAAACTTAGTAAAATTTTTCAATCAAATCTTGTTTATTAAAAAATATGCCTCTATATACAGCTCTGACGTCTGATTCACATAGTCAGAGAAATTAAAATATTTGTCCTACTTAAATGTCTACAACCTGTATATCTACAATCATTGTATGAGTAATACAATAAGCACCATAAAAAATAATTCACAAGTCTGAGAAGTGAACCTCTTCTGTACAGATGCAAATTTGGGGCAATGACTTTGGAATCAGAGAATGTTACTTGTGAGTATCACCCTTTTTTATTTGCTATATTTTGATGGTATTAAGATGAATGTTTTAGCTTTCCACTGAGCTTCATTACTGAACAATCCTGCTCTATATTGCTTCCCTAAATCATGGGAGAAAGGAGCACCATAGCACTTTTCTCCAGAACAGAGTTAATGTGGCTATAGACCTCCAGATTTTAAGACAGGAGCGAAACTCTAACCTGAGCCTGTGGGATCGGCCTCTGTAGGACACTTTCAGAATAAGCAGAGTTATTTATGGCTTGCTAAAGAAACAGGGGAATAGTAGAAGATATAGTAAAATTGCTGTGAAGCAATTTATTGACTCCTGAGAAAATAACAGGAGGTAAGAAAGGTGAGAAGATATGAGATAATGGAGGAAGGGAATAGGAGGTGGAAATAATTTTAAGTTATGTACGCAATTGTTTCCTGGACTGTGTAATTGTCTGGAGGGAGAGAAGATTGTGCTGGATCTGATTCATACCTAGTAGCCTTTTTGTGCTTTGGACTTGGCCTAAGCAGTGATTTGAACACAAAAATATTAAGCTGGCATCCATCTCTTGAGCATTTACGGGCAGTATGGCTTTGTCAAAAGACAAAGGGAACCCTTCAGTCCAGGTGATCTAGGGGTGTATGTTGCATTTATGGTTTAAATCTCTGGTTTGGGGATTTTTTACATTGCAGCACCATCAGTTTCCTTTGTAAGCTCATTTGACTTCAACCTATGGAGGCAGAATCCAGCTGTTTGGCTTTGTGGCGAATACAGAATTATCTTTTTGAAAAATTGCTGGTGGATGAATTGATTTGCTTGGAAGTGAAATAAAATATTCATCCTTTTAAGTAATTCAACACCTACTGTCAGTCAACTTGTTCACTTGAACTATGATGACAATTAAAAGGAGACATGGATGACTCCAAATTCCTTGGAGAGCAACCCCACACATTTCTGTGGCTGCTACTACACCTGAGTGCACTTTTGTCCTTATTCTGTAAAGATGAGAGGTTCTCTTGACTTAAAGAGGTAGGTAGCATTTCACTGTGTGGATTTGCAGTTGCAGTCAGCGTGACTGCTGTAGGCTGTTGCTCTGAGTAAATGATGGGGATTTGGGCATTTGCTTTTTTTGGCCAGTAGGATCCTTGATAAGAGTGCCAAAGAGGGAAAATAGCCTTAAGAATGGGTGTTTCTGCCCCAAAGCAGGGAATTCAAAACCATCTTTCGCTTTGGAGGAGGTAGGATGGGAGCCTGCAGCTGGAAAACATGAAGGAAAAGAAGGAAGGCACTGAGAGGGCTGTCCAGATCCTGCACCCAGATCTTGCCAAAACCAGCTTTGACACCACCTGAATGATTTTAAACATATGAGAAACAAAGGTCACATAGAAATTGAAAGCTTTGGCAGAAGGTTGCTGGGATGGAGTGGATTTGGCCAGCAAGAGTCGGTTTTGGGTTCTCTGCCTTTGCTTGAGGGAATATCAGTTCCCTTATCTTGTGTCCATTGCATTCCCTCATTCCTTGGTTCTTTGCCTTTGCTTGAGGGAATATCAGTTCCCTTATCTTGTGTCCATTGCATTCCCTTATTCCTTGGTTCTCTGGCTTTGCTTGAGGGAATCAGTTCCTCAGGAGTTTACAACAAAAAATAGCAATTAAGGGGGCTTTTCAAGTTTTCTTGATGTGCCATCTCTTCTTGATGAATAAAATTGTTTGGTGATTGGGGAGCAGAAATATGATGACAAATTTGTATGGGGAACTGCTTTCATCACCACCCTAGGAAATGGGTTGATTAATGGAGAGAAGAATGAGATTTTTTGAGTTCTGTAATGAGACAATGCTCTGTTTTTGCAGCATATTGGTAGAATATATTTATTTTTTTACTGGAATGGGTTGGAATTGTGATTGAAAAGAGTTCCTTATGCTGAAATGGACAAAATGAATGAAAGGCTCCCACGAAGAGAACAGAGAAATGAAATGCTGTATTTTGCTGCTAGCCTTTGCTTTGTTTCAGTGCAATCTAGTTATTCACATCTGTGCAATTCTGTAGTCCAGTCTACTTATCTGTCAGAAGTCAACAAGCTATTCATCACCATTTATTTTGGTGAAATTTTATCTAGAAATCTGATGTCCTATGCAAAGGCCAGATTTCCTTAACTTTTCCATTTTCCTGGCCTCTAAGATAACCTGGGCAGCAGGTATGTAAGTTGTGTTTAAATGTTTTTTTTTTTTTATCTCTGAAAAATCTTTCAGGAGAAAGATAAATTAACTGTACAATAGTTCCTTTGTCAGAGATAACTATTTCAATATTCATATGATCAGGATAGTTTGCTGATGTGTATGTACTGATCAGGAAATTCACTTTCACATGGAACATGTATTTTCAGAGAAAATCCAACCACATTTTTCATAGCAAGTAGGAACTACTTTTAGTTAAAAACCACTGTATTTACATTTTATAAACTTTTTTATTGCAAAACAGGTCTTTTTAGGTCTTTTAGTCCCTTTTGTTTGATTTACATTTTCCTTTCTTGTTTGTTTGGGTTTTTTATGTTTGGTGGGGTTTTTTTGTTTGGGTTTGTTTTGTTTTTTTTGTTTTTTTTTTTTTTTTTTAGTTTTCTTTCCTTTTTTTTTTTTTTCTTTTTCACTTCTTAATGGAATTGACTTGCCACCACTGTGATCTACAAGGAGCCTTGGTCAGTTCCTCAGGCTGTGCACACAAGCATTAACACAGCAGGTAAAAGTTTAAGTAGTGCTAAGCATTTGAAGGTTTGCAATCAGTAGAATCGAAGTCAGTCAATGAGTCCAGAAATAGCAGATTGCTTTGAAGTGCAGTAATTAATTCCATACAATTTCACTTGTTCCATTTCTATCAAAGCTCAAGGAGTGCCTGTGTCTTCTCAGGAGTGTGTTATCTTCTGCTGAAAGTGTGGACTGAGAATTGGGTCTTGATTTACTCTCCTGATAAGCCTTTCGCTCTCTAAAGATCAAATGCACAAAATTGTAAGTGTAAACTGACTCAAAATGAAGTGATCTGCCAATATCATTCCAATGATATTCCACAATATTATGTTTTTAAAGGAAAATATCATAAATTTGGTATAGCCTCTGTTGTGGTCCCGTTGTAAGCAGAAGAAATGTAAGCATTCTTATTCTGAGTCCAAGGTGAGCAGTGAGGAAACACCCTTATCAGGGAAAGGTATGGAATGGATTTATGATAAATGTAAAGATCAATGTACAGCCCCAGGTAAGTATTATACGTTATCACATTTTAGGCCATTACATTATCACATTAAATATTTGTACATTGTAATATAGAAACTTCAGTTTTAATCTTTATAATTGTAGAATAATTTAGGGTAGAAAAGACATTTTAGATCAGGTCCAGCTGTTTGGTTAATACTGCCTGGTTCACAGCTAACTCATGTCCCTAAGCACCACAAGTACACATCTTTTAAATACCTTTGGGGATGGTGACTCAACCACTTCCCTGGGCAGCCTGTGCCAATGCTTGACAACTCTTCTCATGAAATAAATTCTTTGTGATATCCAATCTAAACTTCCCTTGGTGCAATTTGAGGCCATTTCCTCTCATCTTGTCAACTGTTGATTGAGAAAGTGGGCCAGTCCCCACCTGGCTACACCCTACTTTCAGGGAGTTGTAGAAAGCAATAAAGGGTCCCCTGAGTCTCCTCTCGAGAAAAAACACCCCCAGCTCCCTCAGTCACTTCTCAGAAAACAGGACTGGCCCCAGTGCTGAGCCCTGGGGGACACCCCTGCTGTCCAGCCCCAGCCCCAGCCCCAGCTGGACGTGACTCCATTCCCCACCACCATCTGGGCCTGGAGATGCAGTCAGTTTCTCACCCAGCCAAGAACACACCTGTCCAAGCCAGGAGCAGTTGGATTCTCCAGGAGAATGCTGTGGGAAATGGTGTCAGAGACTTTGCTAAAATCTCTGTATATGACATCCACAGCCTTTTCCTCGTCCAGTAACCAGGTCATCTTCTCAGAGTGATATGAGGTTGGTTAAACAGGACCTGCCCTTCCCAAATCCATGCTGGCTGGGCCTGATCCCCTGGTGGTCCCATACTTGTCATTTGTGATGACACCCAGGATGATCTGCTCCATGACCTTCACTGGCAGCAAGATCAGACAGACAGGGCTTAATTCCCTGGATCCTGCTTCTGACCCTTCTTGGAGATGGGCATCACATTTGTTGAATTCTCCTCACCTGGGGCCTCCCTGGTTAGCCAGGACTGCTGGTAAATGACTGAAAGTGGCTCAGGGAGCTCTTCTGCCAGATCCCTCAGGACCCTTGGGTGGATCCCATCTGGCCACATAGACTTGTGTGTGTCTAAGTAGTTACTAAAAGGTAGCAGCAAGTTACTGACCGCTTCTCCTGGGATTATGGAGGATTCATTCCATTCCCCATCCCTGTCTTCCAGGTCAGGGTGGCTGGGCACCCAGAGAACAACAGGTTTTACTATTGAATAGTGAAGCAAAGACAACGTTAAGTACCTCATTCTCTCTTTTTGTCACTGCATTTCCCCCACATCAGATAAAGGATGGAGATTTATAATGATGTTGACCTTTCTCTTACAAGAATCAGGGACTGGTATATTTGCCCTCTTGCAGAATGTTTTGTTGATTTTCATGTGCCAGTATGAATGCAACATGAATGAGTGAGAAAGTTTTCTCATTTATAATGACATTCTACCATTTTTCTGTCTTAGGTTTGGTAGACTGACATGTGTCATCATTTATCATGGTCTGGGTAAAGACAGTTTTGCATTTAAAAAGTAATGATGCATAAAAATCTTTATGCTGCCAGTATATTTAAATACCCTGGATGTATATATCAGACAACATGGAAACTTAGACATCTACTGACTGCCAGAAGAAGAACATTAACTTATAAGGAAGATAAATACTGTGCTGCTTTTTCACTTGCTGTTGTGTCTCTATAGCTTCCTGCCACAGGCTAATTTCCATGTCTTCCAGCTGAGCCATTCAGTTTCAGAGCTGTGATGGCAGAAATTAAAAATCAGCTTCCACTGCCTTTTCTGTTTACTTAGACAAACAGGCAAAACATAAAAACAAAGAGCATTTTCCTCCTCCCAGCAAAGCACTCAAGTGCAAGCTTGCCTTACATTGACCTCAATGAGACTTAGAAATTCTTAAGGGCTTTGATTTGAGGCCTCAGTTCCTAATCCTTGTTGAATGACTGAAGTAGGGTAGGAGACAACTCTTAATCGCCTATGAAAATATTCAGAAATAGCTTGAAACACTGCAGAAAGCTACTCTGAGCTTATGCAGCTATATAATCTTGGGCCATTACTCTAAAATATGACAACATTTTGTTTCTGTAGTGGAAGCTACAGAAGCAGCTCTGCCTATTGCTCATATAAATGGAAAATAGTTGTGAGCAGTATTGTGTCTTTGTTCTGCTGGTTCCCTGGATTAGTTACTTCTACTTTCAGGCTTAAAAACTTGAAGACTATTCCAAATTAACATATTTCCTGATAATTCTCTATTCTTTTTAACCTGACTTTAACATAAATGCTTTTTAAAATGTATTTCAGGTATTGGTGAAATACTGTAACCATGACTTCGGCATGCCTGGATCAAAAATCCAATGCTGTCAATGAAAACTTCCTCTGACAGAGTGAACGAACACCTTCTATGATCCTACTGAATGTAGGAACATATTATGGCATGAACCTGCAAGACCTGGAGCGTGCATCAGTTAGCCTTGTCACCAGCACTAGTGCAAAGTTACAAACAATGGGATTACTCAATTCTTAAACCTAGAACACATTCGGATGGATGTCATGCTAGGCAGAATACCTGACTGAATCTACATTTTCCTTTAAAGTGGCAATGCAGTTTCAAAGCAAGTTCCTTGGCTGTCCTCAATTCCTACTTTGCTCTCCTGGCATCTGGGAATGAGCCTCTTCAGAGGAAAACAAAAAAAATACTGCCTCAGGTGTGCATCCCACTGCACTTCTAGTCTTTTAGATATAAAGGTTTCAACCACTGCTGCTTTGGACTGCTTGACTGATTAATGGAGAGAGGACATTCAATCCTGAGGGCCAAATTAAACCTTGTCTGAAGTAAAATTTGGAAGACACATTGTATAGTGATGACAGAGCATTCTCAACACCAGCATCTTCTGTTTGTTAATCCATTCCTATGAGATTGATGATTCCCTAATATAAGCATAGCCTTGATAAGACTTTAGGTTTGTTAAAAGTGTTTCTTTTGCAAGTCTTTACCAGATATCTGTAATCTTTGTAAAAAAATAATAAAAAAACCCCTTGAAATGAGACAGTAGATACCTCAAGTGAACAACTTCACTGACAAAACAAATGAAATGGAACACAGTGAGGAAGTAACAGAAAATTAGTTTCTAGTGGATATGTTCATGGCATTTGCCATTGTCATGCTCTTCTGTTTGAAAAGTTCCAAACCAAACCTTGTACGAAACACATTACAATGCTCAGCAAGTCACTGAAAGTAATTACAGATAATGAATGAATGTGGCATCTCCGTTTGCATCTTGACCCAGTTCCTAATAAAAACTTGTCTCTTGCAGTGCTCTTCTTTGAGAAGAGGGATCTGTGGGCCTTTGGCATGTCTTATCCAACTTATGTAGAGATTCAGAAAGGGAGAGCTCGTGTATTCTGTATAATCAACAGATCTGAATTTCTTAAAGGAACTTCTACATCTCCATTACAATAACTTTGAAATATGCAGATTAAACAAATGGAAAGCTTCTGATACAGATAACCATTTCATAAGTTTGATAATTTCCTCATATTCTCTTTGCATTGAAATAGAAGATAATATAAATCAAAATTGCAGTGTTAAGTTTTCTGAAGTAAGTGATATGGGAGTTGTCTGCTCTAGCTTGGATGACAGGCACTGCAAGCTTTATGCAATCCTTCCCTCCGGCTTTGCATAAGCTTCCAGTGCTCCCTGCTATTTTGTGCTCTCACCATCTTGGATGCATTTTGTTGAAATACCAGTTAAAAGAGGAGTTAAGCCCAGATTCTCAAACATATTCAGGGCCTAATTCACTGGACATTAACCCCTTAAGTAGTTGCAAGTCTGGTCCACATTGCCTGCAATCCTCTTGTTTCACATTAAATTATTTTCCCATAGAAAACATGGTGTATATAAAGTGATCAAATGGCCCAGATTCAGAGACAATCTATTTTCATTGTGATGTCTTCACATCTCAGAGAATTCATCAAGACACTTTTTATATGCTTATTTTGTTATGATCTTGAATACAAACAGCCCAAACTCAGCTCTAAAAATTTATTTTCATCAATCTGCTTGCTAATAAAGCTTGAAAGTTACTGTATTTATAAAATCAATATCTAACGATGTTGTGCAATAGGACATTAAATATGGCACAGCTTTAGCTGCACAGCACAATATAAATACACTGTTATGTGTCTGGTGAAATACCTTGTTTAATCTCTGGTGTCATTAGGAATGCCCCAAGGGTTGTGCAGCTCCACAAACTGTATTGCAGCAATGTGCAGCTGTGTTAGCAATTGTGCAGGTGTATGGAACATATGTCAGCATTATTGAAATCTAATGGACAGTGCACTGTAACCTAAACTGGCAATGCTAATAAATCAATTGATTGCTCTCTGCCCTGTTTTCCCCTTCCCAGCTTTTGCACATAGGGCTCCCCTTTCCTCTGTGAGTGTCAGGGTTCAGCTGGAGACCTTGGGCTTTATATGAGCATTGCTACTACGTACATCTTCCAGTGTGCAGAGAGAAAAAAACCTTTTAAGTACAAGAAAAAGGAGCACATTAGATAAGCTCAGAAATGTTAGATAAATCAGTGGTGCAGTCTTTGTTCATGCATTCGCTGCTGCTTTTCCACCTGGAAAATAATATAGCAGAATTGGAGTACATTTGTGCATGTCAAAGAAAATGAAAAATGAGTCAATGAAAACAGCCAGAGAGGAGTTTTAGATTAGGATTGATTACTTGGAAAAAAACCCAATAACAAGCCTGAAAAAATACATATAAAATGACAAATGACATGGTGAAAGGAAAGTAAGGGCCTCGTTTCTTCTGCTTTTGCTATGCAAAAAAAAGGTGAAAGACTGTTAGATGAGAAGCAGGAAATTTCAGCATGATAAAGCAAACTCATCTCCATACAGTATGCAACTAGAGTGGGGAACCATTACCACAGGAAATTAAGGCCACAGCCTCTCCTGAAGCAATCAGTAAAGGTATATAGGTATCAAGGGTATGATGATAGCATTTTGAAAAAGGATATTAATCCTCTTCTATCAGGACATAAGACACTAGAGTGGTACCTAATAAGATTCCCACACCATTTCTGCTGCATATTTCTTATAATTCCTTACTCAGTGTGATCCCTTGAGAATCTAAAGCCTCATGTTTGGAGGTGTGAAAGAAAGGCAGTCTTCTGCAGTAAGTGTATTTTATTATTCTATTATTTGGGATTTATTGCTCGTGCACATGCCTCTCGTTGCAGAGGTGCAGCACAGCCAGCTGCATTTCGTGGTGTGGTTGATTCAGCAGCACTTTACTGAACAGGTGTGCTGCTCCTGATTAACCTGCATGCTGCAAAACTGGAGATGTCTTGCAAGATGTGACTCTCCTGCTCAAAACTCATTTCACTGGTTGTACTGAAGCCTTATGCCCAAGGCTGTATATAAATGTGAATTCAGGATTTTTTCTGAGCATCCAAAAAATGATCACCTGTGTTTGAATTTCTTCTTTCTTGCTCCTTCCTGTATTTTGTACATTTTCCAGAAGATGGTAGCTTGCATTCTGTGCACTGTGCCCTGAAAGTCATGAGGAAGAGATTGCACAAGATTTTGCTCATAATGTTGTTTTAGTTTCTACAAGTAGAAAAATATTAATTACCAAAGGAACAGAAATGAATATGCCCCCTTTGCTATGGAAGGGTCATAATCTTGACTCCACAACTGGAGAGTTATTCACATTTTTTCTGAAGTCTGTCTCTGATTTAAATTTGGTGCAGTTTAACTATTTAGTATTTAAATGCATTACACAAAATTGAATTATTACATGAAGGACACATGCAAATCCCTTCAGAAGAAACCTGTGTTTTTTCCTTTGTTTCATTCTGCTATTTGAGCTGTTGCTTTACTATCTTAGTCTGATGTTTATATAGACAATATGAAGTTTATATAAATAAAGAAAATAAATTTCAGTGCACTTTTGTCCCAGCTTTTCTCTTCAATATGAGGTTTAGTAGAAAGAAATTATTTAGGACCTGAATTTGTTGCATGTAAGCAGAATGGGAAAATTTACTATCCTTGGTGACACAGTAAGGTCAACACCTGCTATAATAGAAAGTGTTGTTTCTAGCAAACTGTGCAGCTTTCCTAGAATACCACAGAAATGTGATTTATTATTAAAAATTACTACAGTGGTGTGTAAGTTTGCTTTCTGCAAACTTCCTGGGGTTAATCTTCTGCTATCCTCCTTCCTTTCAAAGTTCTTATTCCTGATTGTGTATAATCTGAAAATTCTGCTGCAGGAGAAAAACAACACACCCAACACACTCTCCAGTTTCCCAATGGACACTGCTGGTGTAATGTGCAGTTCTGCCACTACTTCTGGTTGCCAAGGCTTCCTCTAATTTCAGTTATAGCAAAAATACCAGGGTCTGGGTTTTTTTCTGAAGATTAATTGGAGGCAGAACTCCCAATGGCTGCATGGTTTTCCATCTGACAGGCAATTGCAATGCAAAAGGAGCACACACAATGGCATCAGAGGTGTGGAGTGGTGGCAGTAACCTGGCCATAACAACATATTGGACAGATTTTTATTTGTAAGACTTCTGCCAGTGCAAGGCCAGAAACAAAATACCAACAAGAAGCCTATAGTATAGATGGCTACAGCTTTGAAAAATTCTGGTAAAGTGGAATGCAGTTTAATATGTGATGTGTACTATGCAAACTATTTTTCTCCAGCAGGCTCTTTTGCTGTAAGTGGAGCAGAAAATATTAGGTAAAATAAATCCCTAAAAATCTTTAAAAAACATACCTATATAGTAACAGTTTAAGATGACAATGAAGAATACTGCTTCCCACTCTAAAATAACTCCCTGTCATGCACAAAAATTAAAATGCTGTATTGGAATAGATAAAGTCAAAGGGCAGAAATTTAGACATTGGCAAGTTATCTGGTGTCCACTTTTGTTGTTCTTTCTTTTTCAAGTGGTTCTGACATGATTTTTTTTCAGATATGTTATAAGAAGACTTTCTGGAATTGGAAAAACACATGAAATGTAAAAAAACTTGTGCTGAAAAAGAAGGTCATAAAGAATACCTTAGAAGGTGAGCTTTTAGAACAGACTCATTGTAAATAAATGTATTTTTCAGTGTTTTCTGACAATTAGAAAACAGACAGGTGAAGTTAAGTTCTTTATCTGGAAAAACAGATGAGCAGCTCTTTTTACCTCAGAGTGCACATGATGTCCTTGTTTCCTCATCAGTGTGGGGAACGATCATCTTCAGTGTTCCTTAAAAAATTCAGGTCTAGTTGAGTGCATATCTAGCACTTTTGTTCCTGAAGTAAGAGCTCTGTGATCTGGAAACAAGCTGGTGATCTCATCCTTCTAATAATATACCTCAAATACTAAATTATGTATCATTTCCCTCTGATTATGAATTTGAAAGCATATGCCTCTATGTTGTATTTGTGCTTATTGTGTTACATTCCCCTGAGTACTTTGCAAGCAAGATATCAAGTCAACTACTAATTATTAGTATTGCAATTAGAGTAATCATAATGAAACTAAATATTATGGAGAGCATAATGAGTATCAAAAAATCTGATAGTGAGTGTAGATCCAAGTTCTTATAGAGGTATATGTTCCTAAGCTGTCTGAAAAAGTGTTTTCTGAAGAACAATTTCTTTTTGGTGACTGGCTGCCACTGCCAATGCATCTTGCAAATCAAGGGAGCATATAAATCAGAATGAGAGTGGTTATGTTGTTAAAGCATAAGCAGAACACATCATGTTTTCTCTATCCCAATATTTTGCTCTTCTAATCTCTCCTGCTCCCATCTCCTCTCATAAATGCAACTGACAATGTCTAAAATCTGTTCAGGATCAAAGGCTTTGAATTGCTGCATCCATAATGTTTGGGGTTTGTTTCAGTCTTTGCTTTCCTATGCTATACTGAAACAATTCCTTGCTCTATATGGTGTAAAATGGGAAGAGCCCTCTCTTTCAGAACATAAATAGAAATGGGCACATTTTAATTTTACAAATGCCTAAACTACAGTTAGCTTAAAGAACACTGCTTTTAGAGAATAGTCATTAAATATTGAAAAAAAGAAAAAAAAAAAAAAAAAAAAAAGAAAAAAAAAGAAAAAAAAAAGGAAATTGCAAAAACAGGCAACCAAATATCACAAGTTGCTCTGGAAAATTCCAAACTCATCCAAAATTGCCAAAGAAAATACTTTCTAGTTTGAGTCTGGTAGTCATGTCTCTATGTATTCCCTTAGTATCTTGCCTTACAAAGCTTTTTGAGATCTTTGCAGAACAGTCTGGAATTCTTTAGTATTCTGGGGGAATATTTTACTAAATATTTTATTATTTGAAAATTAAAGTACAATTCCAAATTAAATATTTTTAGAAGGCAAACATAACCTATGAGTCTTAATTATTTTATTAATAAATTTCCATTAAAAAAAAAGAAGGTTAATTTGACATTCAAAAAGCAGCACCTTTAGCAGGTATGTACCTGCCTTCTCAGAGGTTCAACTCAGTACCTCTTGCTTGCAATGAGGTGACTTCTGTGTTGTAATATGACACAAATGAACAACACTCTCATGCTGAGATGTCCAAGGCAAAAAAGGGCCAGTTTATCTACAGACCTCAACGTTTATAGAATTCCAACAGTGACCATGGATTGGAGGATGAAAATTGTCCTCTCCAACCACACTGGTCAACCCAACAGTCCATCAATTCTCTCCTCCTCCAGAAAGGAATGCAAAACAATCACTATTTACATGAAAAGTGTGTGAGAAACTCCATCACAAAAAGTAAACATCAGAAGGCTTTAGATGAACTTAAGAAAAGAACAGGGCGACACTTCTGCATCTTTTTTGGAGCTCAGAACTCAGTGGAAAATGTGAGTTTATGCCAAAGGCAAGATACTGCTGAGCATGACACCTGCCTCTGAGGTCACACCTGCTTAACCTATGAGCAGAAACTTGAGAGGAATTGAAGGGGGTGGGTGTGTAGGGGTGTGTGAAGTTAAAGGAGTTGAGGCCTAGATCAGTGGTAGGCACAATTTCCCACAACCAAGAAAGCGCTTTGTTGAGTCTATTAATTTCTGAAGCAACTGAAATCTAGCAGCTAAAAACCTGTTTTTGAGAATGCTGGGGTGTGGATTCACTGCAATGCAGGTAGAGATCAGTGTCTGACCAGGTGTGACAGCCTCAAGTGCTTGCCCCAGAAAAGGAGCATTTTTCTGTGTCCCTCACTTCTGCCACAGAAAATTTCATCCTGAGGAGAAAATTTTCAACCATTTATTTCCCTTGTTCTGTCTCTGCCTGTGCTGCATCCCTGCAGGGAATGTGTCTGGAGAGCCCCTGTGGGAGCACTGGGGACATGTGCTGGTGGCAGACACCTCTGAAGGGGACAGAGGATGAACATCACTGAGTATGGGGGAAAAGGATCCCATGGCTTTGTACTCTGAGGTGCCCAAGTGTTTGGGAACTGCAAGACCTGTTTGAAGTTGTTCCAGTGTGACATCATGCTCCACTCAGGGAGAAAGAATCAGCACAGTGTAGGAGTAACAATTTCTGTATGTTTGTGAGGGCAGCAATAGAAGTGCGATTATGTCTGACTTTCACAGAGGTACTATTGTTCATAATTTTTATTGACAAGGCAAGTAAGGAACCATGGCAACCAAGGGCAGATTATTGGAAGCTATTTTTGCCTATGTTGTGATTTCCCCACCTCTTCCTTTTATTTCTCAATACATATATAACCTTTTCCAGCAAAATTGATTCCTCTGAATCAATCCCTCCTCATACCTAATAGTGCCTTGGTAACCTGATCCGCCAAGAGAAACTTTTCCTGCATTTTCTGCATCATAACATGTCTGTGCTCCCAGATCATCCTCTGTGAGATACAAAAGATAAAACAAATATGAAAGGATGTTAATCTTCTGAAGATTTTGTAGTGAAAAAATGTTTTCATAGAGGCATAATGTGGCTGTCTATGCTTGTGGAGTTATTTATGAGCATCCTGGAGAGTTTTACTTTGATGTGTGAGGGTATTTTGGCCTGTGAAATCTTCTGAAGTGGACACGAGAGTGTTAATGAAATAACTCGCATTAGGGAGGAAACATGAAAGTGGAATGTGATCCAGTTTGCTCCTTAAATCTGTGTTAAGTGATGAGAAGAAATGCTCATGCTACCTCAAGCCTGATAAGGAAATGGAATGCTAAGTGTCAGCTGGGCTCCTGAGCTCAGTGGGTTTGAGCAGATGGGGGGAGAGGGGGCCACAGATTAGGGGAGTGCAGCAAATAGGACCTTTCAGAGCTCTTAAAAATACAACAGCCCAGGTAAGGGGAAGGGGGAGGCAATAACACATTTCCTTGGCTTTTGCCCTGATTAAAATGTCCTGCCAGAATATAAGGTTTAGATTTAAACAGGAAAAGAGGCATGTGTGCAGCTGTGCAGAGCTGCACAAGTGTCTGTGCCTGACAAATCCCTCTTCCTACAGACACACAGCTTAACTGGACACTGCCCAGTGCTTGGGCTGTGTGCTCTGCCCACGTGTCAGCTGCAGATCTGCTCCAGAGTGCTTGAGAATGCCTCTGGGTGATGAGCACAAGAGAAATTGTATTTCTATTGATGTTTTCTTCCTATAAGCCAAGGCACTGCTTATGAGGTACTATCTAGGCTGGATATGAAAAGTTTCAAACCTCCACATTATCAGTTGATAGACAAACTCTTTGCTCAGTGAGAAAGCTAAACTAGAGCTGAAATGGTATTTGAAGGACAAGACAGGACAGAAAGAAGTTCCCATCAAGCGAAACAGCATAATTTTGTCTATTTGGCCTCTCTGCTTTTGAAATGGGATATTTCTATTATTGTTCAGAGATTTGAATGCATAAATATTATCTGATGATTGGGAAAGGAAATTGCTTTCAGTAGAGCAAGTGAATGGGAAAAGGCAGAGGACTACCAATTATACAGAGGCAAAGAGGCTTTGCTGTGAACATGGAAAAGAAAATACTCCTCCAAAAGAAACAGAGGAGAATTACCTACAGACTTCTGTGCCTCTGGAACAGGGCACACTGAAGGAGGCTGCTGGAACCAACTGGACCTGTGTTCAGCCAGAAAACTGTGCAACACTGTTGAAAACAGCATTCAGACCATACATGCTGCCACATTTCAGAAGATATCAAAGGGTCAAAAGTCCATTGTGGAACTTGTGTAGGCATGTTGCATGGATTCAGTGGAAAGGTCAGATAAAAGATTAATTCTTAGAAATTCTGAAAAGTAAAAAATAAAAATTATGTGGGGTTGGAACTCCAAAGTGATGGAGAACGAGTTCAAAAACAAAGGGAGACTGGAGGCACAAATAAAAGCTGTATTGTGAGTAATGAACTGGGAGAAAAGAAAGCACACAAATCAAAGTTTATATTTGTGCATATGTAGCAATGTTACTTTTTCCATGAGGTAACTATTACTTAGAGGCCCAGTATGCCAACAAGTAGTGTCGTTATTATATTCGGGACGGTGGTAATAATGGTACAACTCCAAATCCTCTTGGAGGGCTTAAAAGCAACTTTTATTGAGAGGCACATCCTTTTAACAGTTTTGGTACAATGAATATTATTGGTCATTTAGAACAACACCCCTCGACCGTTTCTTACGAGTAAACACGAAGCCAGGAAAAACACCACCTGTGAACTGTTTTTCACTTTCCAAGGATTGCTTTTGATTCCTCCTCACAATTTCTCCGGCCAGTGTGAAAAAGTAAGTGTTCCCACAGGCTCTGCTGCTGATGCCTGATGGCTAGGATTTTTCTGTTTGACCACTGTCAGTTCCCACAAAGTAGCATTCCGTAATCACTAAATTAAACCAAAAATTTAAAATGCAATTATACTTCAGTTGGCTGTATCACTGCTGGCTTCCTTGTCCTATTTTAATTCGCATAGGTTAGACCACCAGGGCAAGGAATTTGACTCCCTGTGGTGATCAGGTATTACATTCTTTTTGCTGGTGGCCATGGTGCTGTAGAGAGGGTATTTAGCACACCCAGGCCATTCCATCCCTGTTGGCTCCAGTGCCAGAGAACTTTCCATGGTACACTCATGTGAATATAGGCACAGTGCCAATGGTGCAGACAGCTGAAAGCACAATATTTTGTTGTTGTTGTTGTTGTTTTTTGTGTGTTTTTTTCTTTTTGTGTTATGGGGTTTTTTTGTTTGTTTGTTTTGTTTTGTTTTGTGGGGGTATTTTTGTTTGGAATTCTGTTTGTTCGTGTTTGTGTTTTTTGTTTGTTTTGGTTTGTTGTTGTTGTTGTTGTTGTTGCTGATGCTCATTTCAGCTCTTACATTAAGGCAGTTCATTTAGCTTGCTGCAAATTACTTCCATAGGAGTGCTGGGAAAGGCAGAAAAGTTTATTGTTGTGTTGATGCTGTGAAGGTTGAGAAATATTGACTTAAAATACAAGAAAGGAGGTTTAGGTTAAATACAAAGAAAATATTTCTGAAGGTAAGCAGAGCAAGTAGATCATATTAGAAAGGGCTCAGGAGAACTCTTCACCAGGGATTTTTTGAATACATTGGATATGTATCTGTCAAGGATAACTAATCCTGCCCTCAGACAGAGACAGATGACTTCCAGATGTCTATTCCACTCTGTGGACAACAAGTCCATACCTGAATATTAAATAGGAAAGGCAAGGATGTGTCCCCAGCTATCCCTAGTGCACCAGGCAATGGGGGAGGATGAAGTGAAGGGGACTGGAGGGTGACCAGGCTCACAGCTTTCCTTCTGCTGCTTATCTCACAGGCACTCAGTGAGTCCAAGGCTTGGCATGACAGACTGCTCATCTGACCCAGAAGAGCTTTTTTTTGTTTGTGCATTCTATCATTATGTTGAAAAAAGCACCCTTGGCTTCTGGAGGAGGTATGGATAAAGTGGAAAATAAAAATATTATGTGATCATGTAAATAAATACCATTTAATAATTTACAAGCAGGATATATGAGGCATCATCTGAATGCTTGAGACTTAGCAGCCCTAAGATTGTATTTCAACTTTTACTTTAAAATTATTTCGTAAATTTATCAATTATTTCACCTCACATAAGAATTCCTCCCAATTCTGCAAATTCTCTTGCCCTCTCCAGCTGTGGTTATTTGTTTAATGATACAAAGCTGGTAATTTGCAATATAATCAAAGTGGATTTTCTGGACTCATCATCATCATCACTGGAGACGTGCACAGTTAGCCTTTGGGCTCCATGCCTGCTTGCTGAATATAGGAAAGAAAGACCTGGAACTCAGTTTGTGACTGTAATTTAAAGTCGTTCAGTGTTTACACATTACTGTGCTTCTGGTGGGACCCTGCCTTAAATCTGGTTGCTGCTTCTCTTCTCTGTCCATCTTTTTAGCTCTGGCTTTAGCTCTAAGTTCTCATTATTTCAGCTCCCTCTAGCTCCTCATTTTGTCTTTCTCTCCCTCATTATATCATTGCTACATTGTCTTCTTATCCATTCTTAGTCCCTTCGTGATTTTTCCTGCTCCCCTTACCGCTCATGCTCTTTTACCCCTTACATTTCCACTTTTTTCATGTGGGCAAACCCTTTCTTTTCCTCCTCTTTGTCTATTCATGGGCAACACGTGCTTTTGTGGCCCTTCCTAGGACTGCTGATATGATCTGCCACTACATAAAAAGGCTTGTGTATCAGCTGGTACTTCGCAAGCAGCTGAAAATGGGTTACTGGGTTGGCTGTTCTGCATATAAAAACATAATTCTTCTAGGCCAAAATTTGATTCAGTACTAGAGAAAGTATACTAGCTACAGTCTAGAATCTCCAAACTGGTGTTCATCTGCAGAACAGACATCTTCCTGATGTGAGCTACAATTAGTCTAATCCAGGAATGGATTTAGTGTGTAGGAAAGGATGGGTCAAAAAGGCAAAGCCCTCTACAATGGCAGTGCTAATATCTGGTGTCTTTATGATTGTGGATTTGTAGCTGTGCACTTCCCTCACAATTCTTTCAAGGATAACTTTCATTTGCCTGAGGTTTGGATGAATATTTTCGTTCAAAAGACTACAGAGAAAGCCTGTCACTTGTGATCACAGCGTGCATCAGCCCTCTAGTCTGGAAGGGGGATGAAGGCATCCCTAAAAGCAGGCAAGTGAGCAGTAGGATCAGACTCTGTCAAAAGTTAGCTGATGCACATCAAAGCAGCATGCTGGGCTGAGCCAGTGCCCATTCACAAGTGTCAGGGAATGGGCATCAGTTTGCAGAAAAACTTGGGTCCTGATTCTGTGTGGTGTTTCAAAAGGTGATTCAGAGCTGAGTGCTTCCCTGTCTCAGGGTCTTGGTCCTGGGAGGAACCTTTCGTTTTTTCTTGCATTCTGCCATAGCAGAAAAGAAACATTTGAAGAGAATCCTTGGGGAAAGCAGTCTACTCTTATTTCTTGAAGATTTGTGCATTCAAACACAAGCTGGAAAACAAGCATAAGTAATTTTAGTCTGTCATTTTAGATTTTATGTCAAATGTTTACAGTCACATTTCTCAAATGCCTTTATAAAGAAAGAGAGTTGAACCAGACCCTGAAAGACAGATTAAGCTCACCTGACAGCTATCATCTGGCCTCTAACTCTGCCTTTTGGCATCTAATGCAAGGTAGTAAAAGGATGTATGCTGCAATTATAGAATTGCTTTCACCAGCAACAAAGTTTTAAAGAAAAATACATCTATTGATAAGCTAAACTTATTTCTCCCCCACATTTTCCATCTTATTTTGGACTAGTCTTCTTCTCCTATGAAACTGTGTCCATGAAACGCTAAGGTTTTTAAAATATGAGTATTCATTATTGAACATCTAGACTGTGGAAAAAAGTACCTTTCCTCTCTTTTGAAATGGTTAACAGAACTAAAAATAATTAGCTAGACTTTCTCCTTCAAAAGAACTTAGCAGTTTCTTGGAAAAGTCAATGGTGTTTTTTTTTTTTTTTTTTTTTTTTTTTTTTTTTTTTTTTTTTTGTTAATGTAATTCAAGGAAATTATGTTGTAAAACTTTCTGATGATGGAATTCTGCTCTGTCTGGATTTCTGCAGCAATGTCCTCTGCAGATTACCTGCGAAGATTGTCCCTTCAAAAGAAACAATGTAAAAATTAAGCTTTCTGATTCAGATGCAATTTGTACCTGATTACAGTGACAGAGATCAGCCTTTTTCATTGATTGTTTGTTTGACTCACTGGATTTGCCAAGCTAGCATTGATTAAAGAGACTGGACTTGATTTTTTTCTTACATGTCACTGCCAATATTATTTATGCAATTCAGTGAGCTCATTTAGATAAGACTGTAGAGGTGTAATATTAGCATACTCCAATATCAAGAGAACAACAGTGACTGTATTTCAGATGTGAGAGTGCTTTTTTACTGTCTGGGGAAGGAAGGAGCACAAGTAAATACTTAAGACCCAAACTGAAAGTTCTTCTGGTTGAAATTTCTCTCCTCCCACCTCCTACTCCCTATATGGAAATCTTTGTAACAGTGGGGGAACATGTGAAATGCCATAATTAAACTCATAATGAAAATAGGAATGTAAGTGTTGAGAAAAGGTGGCGTCAAACAAGTGCAGGTTCTCAAACTTGTCTGCATTATTTACAATTTGTGTTTTTCTCCTCCAAGTGAGGACTTTGTCTGTGTGTAGAGGTCTCCCACAAATCTGTCCACATCTTGAACAGTGAACATAGAAGTTAAGAGGCATTTTAATGTGGGGTCTTCTAAGTGCTGGAACAATGGAGAAAGGTCAAATTACTTAGAAAGAGCCTCAGGTATCCTATACAGAGACATGTTTAGAATGTGATTTTTTTGCTATTGTCACATATCAGATCTGTTCAAACTAATTCATGCAGTCTCTTAAGTTATTACCAGCCTCAGAAAAAAGTGTAGAGAGACCAGATTTAATCCATGGCTTAAATCTGGATAGCACTGTTGAAGAGCAATTCACTGTCTGATTACAGCATTTGAAATATGTTAGGAAAGTCACATTGTGCTTTTATCCAGAGAACCCAATGGTAATGCAAATAGCAGCATTAATGGCCAATAAATTAATTATGCTCAGTAGTGAATTAATAATGTAATGAAGAATTAATTCCATTTTTTATTGAAGATCATCTTAAATGTTTCATTCCTCCTCTCACTTTGCTTCACTATTCCCCACTGTGATCAAGACTTCCTTTGCAGGCACCTGAATGACTAGACAGCTCCATACCCTGAGCACAGACTTTAAGATTTAGATAAGATCTTAATCTAAGAAAATGTTAGCTCTTCTTTTTTAAGCATATTCCACATTGCAAGGGTCGTAAAAGAGATTTGTATTGTACAGTTTAATGATATCTGGTGGGAATACTTCACAGTAGACAAGTTTTCCCTCAGGTTTTTCATCCATGTTTAGTCTACTTTTTTTCCTGACGTGTTGCTTATTTTATTGTGTGCAGCATATTGGTCTATTCCATCTGCAGAGCAAAGACAAACTGCTTGTGAATTGCCTGAAAGGAAAACAAATAGAAAAAAATCTCTTTATGTAATAAAAAAAAAGAAAAAAAAAAAAAGGAAAAAAAAAAACAAACCAAGGTGAGACCAAGGCACAAAATCTGTGAGGAAATACTCTCCTCTCCAGTTTTGCTGTTAATAGCCTTTGGTGTTTTAGGAAGCTTCGTGTGTGAATCTCTGCATTTCAGCAATGTTCCCCTGCATCCCTTTGACTCGTTAGGATTCTTGTAAAGTCTGAAAAAAACAAAAGAACCAACAATATTTGAGCATAATAAAGAGCTTCTGAATTGTAGAAACAGATGTCTAATGTCTTACTTTTGAAGTTCAAGTCTACTAAATCAGGTTCAGTAAAACCCCAAGGCTCACTCAGGTCACGGCAGCATTTGTAAACAGAGGAGACAACGCAATTCTTGCCATCAGTGGAAAGCCTGACTTATAAATTACCAGGATGGACAGGTAATTCTGAAAGTGGCTTCCATTTATGTGTGGTTAGATGGAGTTCTTTTCAGAGACATCAGTGCTCTCACAATGACCATGTTGTTAAGAGTGCCAGTCCCATCCATTACACCCTGCACTCAGTGGCAAGATGTCACACTGTTAACATGTCATTAACTTACATGCTTTTTCTTCTCTCAGAGACCAGAAGAACCCTGAAGTATTCAAAATTTCTGAAATACATGACTGTCCATGACAGCTGCTGGAATTGTAAAAGTTAATAACCAATGCTAAGCAATCAATCTGTCATCTTCTGGTGAAGTAAATTACAGGAAATCAGAAGTCAGCAGCCACTGTAACATGTTTTTCCAGAGGAGCAAAATTCTAACATTGTGGATAAGTTGCTGGTTGTCACCCATAAACAAGGATAGCTGCTTTGTTCCTTCAGCAGCAGCAGTGCACCTCCTTCATCATCTCAAACCCACAGTACAGAGGCAGGATGCCCTGTTGTTTATGGCAAATAGCATGTGCCTCTGAAGGCAGAGTCCATCATCCCTTTCCAATTCTCCTGGGGGGAAATAGTAGAATGCTGCCTTAAACTCCTTCTAGATTCTTGACATAGTCAGAGCACCTCATCCCACTGCAAATGTTTGACAAATTCTAGCTGCTGAAGGAAAATAGATAATCTGTGGGAAAAAAAATTGGCTGAGCCTGCACTAAACCTTAATAGGCTGTCCTTATATAGTAATTTTAAAAAGCTTTATCACGTCTCTCATTTTGATTTTATTGTTGATTTGCTGGATGAAAAATTTGGTCCTGCAGGCCAAATGTTTTAGAGAAAATCATACTCTTCTTAGAAGATAGTTGTGAGAAAAATAAGAGTTGGATCACTTTTGAACTTCTTTCTCTTGTCTAATTCAGCCTGTTAGATGTAAAAGTTATTCCCCTTACAAATCTTCATATTGTTTTTTCTAAAAATCTTTTCAGCTGCATCTTTATGACTCACCTGTCTTGCTGTCAGCAGCACTAATCTTCATTGCCTGACACCCCATGTATTTAGGAACTCAATCCCTCACCTTTACCTTTCCTGACAACATTATAATAGCATATCTATGTAGGGTAAAAACCCCCTATTTAAGAATTGCCCATTTTCTAAAAAAAATTCCTTGTAAACCATAATTCTACAAGTTGGTGCCATCCATACTCCCCTCCCACCAGGCAGGTGCAGGGAAGGTACCCCTCCTTCAGGACAGCTGCAAGCTTTCATCCTGTTCCCAATGGCACTTCACTGGATGGCCCCAAGGAGAAACCTCTGCATTCATGAGCTGCCAACTTCCCTCATGAAATAAACCAACTGTTACCTGATTGCACTCTGTCTCCACAAAGAATGGGACCAAAGTCCCTACCAAAATGCATTTTCCTTCTGAGTCACTGCCATTCATTCTGTAGACAAGGTAAATTATTGTGCCTGGTGTAACTAGCTCAACAGAAGCCAATTCAGGTACAAGGAGTTACTCCAGGTACGTACGTAGCCCTTGTCTTCTCACAGCAGCAAAGGGTCAGATTTGCAGGGGATCATCTACAGGGTTAATTTTGTACAGAAGCAATTTAGACAGTTCAGCTAAAACGTTTTCCACCTGTCAGCTGAGCCAGCCTTGCCATGTCTGCCCTCAAACTTCCCCCAGCTGGTGTCAATGCTCAATATCTCTCTGCATGCAGAATTCAGCCTTTCCTATTTCATTGACATTATGATGTACTTTCCACATGTGTCTCTGTGCCTTAGTTAAAAAAGAACAGCTGAAATGAAAGAAAGTAAGAAATATCCACTTGGAAAATAATATAACAATGATTTAATGTAACCTGTGTCCTTCGCCCAAGGACCCCCTCATTATCCCTGCCTCTTTAGCTTTGGTGTTTGAGACAGAGCACTGTGTTTAATTATTTACTGGTTGCTATAGTGTTGTTAAATGAACCTTTGTGACTGTCATGTGGTGGGTAGAGCTGTCCCCTCACAAAATATTAAAGCAGATCTGCAGCAATTTAAGTTTCCACGGATTCAAGAAACACCATATTCCCCTTTTCAGAAAGCAGAAAAGAAAAAAAAATCAAACCCTGAAGTCTGCATTTAACAATTCAAGAAGCTCTCAGAAATTCATTTCTTTCTCTCAGAACTGTGCCCAGTTGTTCTTTTTCTGCTCATTGCCATTTCACGTTACTTCAGTTTATAAAAATGAGTTTGCAGGCTTTCAGATGCTGAGGCTGTTAACTTACCAAATCTCTCCATATTCAGACAAGTTCCATCTGTATAAAGAGCACAATGATGCATAAAACAGATACATTGCATTATGCAGCAGTCTAATTTATTTCATGAAATATATAACAAATGACCAAATATATTCTGATTCCACAGCCATGAACATTGTAGGCTTACAGCAATTCAGCATGACCGATGGAGCTGAAAACCATTATTTGTGAAGTGTGAGTTGATGAGTTAGAAAAGTAAGACATTTTGGGCATCCAGATGAGTGTTTTGATGGAATAATGCAAAAATTATTGAAGGAGAAAAGAGATGAACAAAATAAAAAAACGAAAACTAGTTTGCAACTGAAATATTCTATGTAGAAAAGCCAAGACTCATTTGCAACAAGAAGTTTGTGGTATCTGTTAAGAAGCAGCAAATGGATTTAATATAGCATTTTGTTTTCCTTCATAAAACTTGTCACTTTATCTTTGCCTAGCTTATACAAAAGTACTTCAATAAAGCATTTGCTTACAAAATTTTTTCAAAGTATTATGATGTGCCATGTGAAGAACTTGTCTAGATAAAAATATCAAGAATCTGGACTCAAATTCCATCCCTTTCAGAGAATATTGTCATTTTGGGGGGAAGGGGGGGAGTCGTAAGGAGAGACAAAAACCAAAAATAGAAAAGATCCCTAGATGTGGGACTACAGATATGGTCCTCAATCAAAAATATTGCCTGACAATCAGTCGTTGAGTCAACAAGGAGAGGTAGCTGTTCACTGAAAACAGTAAAGAGATTTTCCTAGGAGATGCACTTTTATTATTCCATTCTGAGTATTCTAATTTCCAATTACGTCTGTGCAAATGATGCCTTTGGAAGGCTGACCTGGAACAGAGACTGGACAGAGCTTGAAAATAAAGTATTAAAACCTTATTAAAAGGTCTTTAAGGGTATGCCTTGGGCATCACAGGAGCCTGGCCAGGGCTACACCCAAGGTGGATTTAAAATGGTCACAAAGTGGACGACCAGTCATGAGGTCTCACACTTTCATAAGTTTTGGTCCATTTGCATATTGGGGTTTAATCGTCCAATTACAGCTTCAGATTATGAAGTCCCATCCTTCTTGTTCCTCCCTTCAGTTCACCCTTGTTTGTGCTTTTGAGCCTGAAACTTGTACTTGTTGTCCTTGTCTCCAGCAGGAAAAGGATTTGCTCTGTCTACCTACTCTGTGAAGAGAGCTCACTAGCACTTAGTATGAGGCTCAGAACTACACCCCTAGGCAGCACAGAATCTGAAAAACATGAAAGCTAAAACTTAAGATATCATTTCCCCTCTTTAGAGGCTTGACAAGGCCTTTTCCTTGTCAAGTCTCTATTCTAAATATCTACTAATAATAGGTATTCAATAATAGATAAGTACCTAACAATAGTAAACAAATAATGATAATAATATAACAATAATAAACATCTAAAAATAAACATTTAACAACAGATAAATATCTAGTATTGAATAAATATCTAGCAATATTAGTAATAATAAACAGTAATAAACATCTAACAGTTATGTCTTGCACAGTTGGGTACCATGCAAAGAAGAATAATGATTACTTGAAAAACAAAATAGGGTCTTTGGGACTGAAGATGAGTATAGAATAATCGTAAAGGGTGTAACTAGAGTAAAGAGTGACAAGCTGACAGGCACAACTCAGAGACAAATGTACAGGCAAGCAGCTGAAGCAGCTCTACATCAGGATACAGCACTTATGCACTGGGGACCTGTCCCAGATCCACTGAAGCTATTAAATGCAGGGCTGGGAAGATGGGGAGAACCCAGTGCTACTGACCTAAGGAAAATGAATTAATGTTCTGAAATACTTTCCCTTGATAAAAATTTTTATACATACTGTGGAGAAAAAAAATTCCAGCAGCTTGTCCAGTCACTGGAGTGCTGATTTTATTTATGAGTGCTCTAATAGGTCTTATTTGCTTCTGCTTCAGTGAATAAAGCTCTATAGGAGAGCAAGCAAATGGAGGAGAAGCACTGGCTAGGTTTAACCAAATAGCTGATAGGCAGCACCTGACATTTCCTACTCAGTTTTTGTACAGATCTTGATGTGCTGTGCTGGTAGCACGAGCACGCAAACAAAACCCCGAGTTAAAATCCATGCTGCATAACACGGTCAGTGCAATTAAAGCAGTGAATTATTGAATAAACAATATCCTTAACTCACCCTGTTGGGATGAGCTGGAGCTTCTGTAGAACGGGGCATGGCTGGTGTTCCTCCAGCATCCAGAGGGTTTGCCTGTGTCAGCAACCTTGCATTTCACAGGATGAATCAAATCGTTGCTTCTGTCAGGACCTTCATCTTACAGATCAACAAATAAGCAAACCTGAAATTTACTGGAATGGACTACTGATCGTTTTAAAGGAATTTAAATCAGTTTTTCATAGGAAAACTGCTTCAAAGGCTTTAATAAAAGTGAGCTCAGGCAAATGGAAACAAAAAGAAAAACTATTAAAGGAACAAATCTGATACTTTTCTGCTTCCAAAGTCTCAAACTTGTCTCTGTGTGTAAATTTCACAAACGACATTAATGAATTCTGCTTTAGGAAATAACTTAATTCCTATTCACAGGTTAAAAAAGTAACTTTTCCTTTTTCTACAAATATAAAATTTCTCACATTATAAAATTTCTACCGTTATATAAGCATAGATTTTTTAATATGTGGGCTTCCTTTAAAATAAGCTTTCAATTTTACAGTAGTTTTGTGCTGTATCCTTTACATATAACCATCAGAAATGAATGAATATTGAGTCAATTTCTGGTATATATAAATTTCTTCTACATTCACAGATTTAAAATCCCTTGGGAACCATTTCACAATCTAACTGATGGCATTTGTGGCCATGTCTCAGAATCAGCTAAATTATTTGAGAACAATTCCTTTATCCAGCAGTGACCTTTCATTTTCAAAGTATAGAATATGCGGAATAACTCTGGTAAATGGTCTGTGGATAGAAAGGACTGTCTTGCTTCCCTAAAATCTTTGCAATATATTTGGCTCATTAAAGACATGCCTGAAACTATAAGGAGCACCAAAATATTGTACACCTTATTTCAGCTTCAATGATAGTGAGACAATTTAAAAGTGATAGAAGTCCAAAGTAGTATAAAGTCATTTAGAAACAAACAATGTTTTGGTCAAAAACCTAAAGTTTATACCAAATTTTCTTGCATCCACAGGGAATTCAAAAACATTTGCAACAGAAATCTTTGACTTACCTTTTTTTTTTCCTTGACTTGTTTCTCTTAGAGTCAAGTTATTTTAAATTTCATTTATTGTATTGCTGTAGATAATCAATAGATTTGATTTAGACTGGCAAGTTGGCTCTCTACAAAGAGATCTCAAGGAGAGAGTTGATTACAGCACTGGAGCCTCCTCAGAGAACAAAACTGTAAGCAATCTAATGGCTGTCATCATTTATCAGGCAGCACTGCATTAGCTGGTTTTTTTTTTTTTTTTTGTGTTACAGGTGAGTAGAGCAAGACTTTTGAATGAAGGATTAAACTTTATATAGCATAAGAAGATCAAGGTTTTTTCAGCATAAAATCCCCCAGTGTAGCTCTTCTCAAAGACATATTTACAGGGATTGATTCACCAGCCTCCCATGGATCCGTTTTCCCGGGGCAGAATGAGGCAGTGCAAGTGTGAAATGCTGCTGCTCCTCTCTTCACACAGCTTGAGCAGAGAGAGCCTCCAGCACCAGGCTCTCTGGCCCCTTGAGCAGCACGCTGAAGATAATGAATTGCTTCCTCCATCACAGTAGTGGAGGTGTCCTCATATCGAAAACATTAGGGTGCAGTTGTTATTGCTGTCATATTCTGACAACACACTCACATATTCCTGGAGAGCAGAGAAGTTATGAAGACAGCTAACAGTGCCCAATGTCACTTTGCTGCATTGGGACTCTGGGACTGCTCGCCTTAAATATTGTTTGGCTGGGTCCAGCTGTTGTGCTGGGGCAAAAAGGGAAGATAAGTGTGTATAAAAACTGGCAAAGAAGAGTAACTTCACTGATTTCCCAATATTGGCCCCTGCAGCCATGCTGTGGTCACGTGGCAGGTCCTGGACACTGAGCTGTGCTGTCCTGGCTGCTCAGACTGTCACTGCCCTGACCCAGAGCAGTGGCAGTGGGGACACACGTGCAGGGTCAGGGCTGAGAGACATCCTTGTGTGGTTTGATTCACTGGTGTGGTGACAGCAATGTACTTCACCACATCCCAGGCACTTGCAGTGATTTCACTAAGAGACAAAACCACCTGAGCCAGGGCCAAGCTGCCAGAGGCCTCCAGGAGTTCCCTTGTGGCTTCCACTAAAAGAACTCAAAGCACCCTTTAGCAAGCAAATCCCCATTCTCCCCTGCTGGGATGTAGAATGGCTCTTGTGAAATGAGGGGCTTGGGCTTTGGACAACTTTGGTATTTATGAAATAGAGGTATGTGCCATCAAATGTCTTTCAAGGAGAATAGTCACTTAGGAGAGGGATTCTACAGTCTGTCTTAAATTATTTGATTTATGGATTAACCTCCTTCATAAATATTTACTCCTGGGTTCCTTTATTTTCTTAATTTATTTTTTCTGCCTGATGTGGATCCACATTTAAGTGCACCCGTGGTGTACAAATATATATCTTTCCCTTTGAAAGTATAAAAAGACAACAAATGCCACCATAACCCACTGCTTTCTTGATATATCCCTTAGTGAAGTGCATGGATTTCCCTGGCTGGAAAATGACATCATGAATGAGAAGCCTGCTTTTTCTAAAGTGTGGGATCTTTGCTTAGTTTTAACAATGTCAGCATGCACAGGGTGATGAAATGACAAAACCATGTCCTCCCCTCACAGCAGCCAGAAGTTACAGAAGGGCAATACCCTGACAATGTCCACTGCTACAACCTCAGTGCTGTGACAGAATGCTTGAGTTTGCTCTGTGGGGTCTTCATGAGTTCATGCAAAAGGCTTTTCTTCCCTCTGTTGTCTTGTGCACTGAGGCAGGGCAGATATATTGATGTGGCTGAGTCCTGACACAGATGAGAGCAGCAGCTCCAAGGGGTGGAACAGGGCAAAACTGTGGCTTCTTCTTCTCTGTGTGGCAAGAAAACTCAATGGAGTTACAGAGAAAAAAGCGTGTCCTTTCAAAAGCTACTGGAAAGGATTTCCTTAGTGTTTTGGAGGCATAAAAGTCTCCTCCATTTTTTTATAGCTGGCCTGTTTCTTTAGATTGTACATCATGAGGAGGTAGTAGCCTCCACACCTTTTGCTGTCTTTGAGTATTGTAGAAAAGCACAGGTCTTTGGAATTCCATTTGCTTTAATGTAAGGTACCTAGCAGTGAGGATTCCCAAATGTAAAATATTGAGGAGGATGGAAAAAATTCTGTCTTCAAGTTCTGCAGAAAACTGTAATTTCTTCTGGGTTTAGTTTGGTTTTTTTGTTTGTTTTGGTTGGTGATGGAGACTATTTTTTAATATTAAAGGAAATCCAACAATGATTTCACTTGGAATGATTTCTCCTTCCCAGGACTGCATGATAACTGTTCAAGTATTTGCTGTGTTCTATAATGAAGATATTTCTTCTGAAGTCAAGAAAATTTTACTTTGAATTGTGGAATGATTTGACATTTTAGATTCAACAGTTTTGTTTTTAGTATCCTCTTCATAAGTACTGTGGGACCAAGAGATTTCTAGAAGTAAGCTTTGAGAAAATGCTCATAACAGAAATGACTTCTAACCACAGATGTTGTTAAAAAAAACCCAAAAAAACAAACCCCACCTAACAGAAAATAATTAACAGATACATCTTTTCCTCAGAGTTCCTTTTACAGGCTAGGGCACTTATACTGTCTCCTTCCCTACAGTGGCTAAAGCAGAAGAAGAGATTTATTCAGTCAGAGCACTGGGCTATGAGACTGTAAATCTAAGGTCTATTCCCAGCTCTGTCTCAGAGCCTGACTTTGATACCTAAGGCAAGTCACAGACTCTCTGTACCCCAATGCTAACATGAAGATGGCAGTGATGACTTGTACAATTTTCCACAGCCATGCTGAGGTTAAATTATATGAGACTGTAGGACACATTTCAGATTTTTTTTTTTATTAATGGGTGGGTAAATGGAATTAACAGGGATATCACTTTTAATGTATACAAATATGGGGAAAGTCTCTTATTCATCTCCAGTGAATGTTCAAGGTAAAGATATTATAAATGGCTTCCTTCTCTGGTGTATGAATAGACACACATGAGATACTCGTGGACTTATTTGAACTGATTTTGACTAAAAATTAGTGAAAATACATAGATATTGGTGAATACATGACCAAGCTGTTGAACTGATCAAGTTACAGTAACTAATAACCAATTCACTTGTAAAATCATCTGTTGCAAAGATGTTACTAGAGGAAAACAGGAGCAGGATAAATCTTATCCTAACATCATCCAAACTGATGAGTTTACAAGAGCAAAATGGTACAGTGGTTGTAGGCAGAATAAGGCCACTGTACTGACCATTGAACTGTATTGTAAAGAGCTTTAATTTGGCTGTGCTCAGCCTGCCAGTGATCTTATTCTGCATCATGCAGGCAGGTGTAGAAGAGACTTGTTTGCTAATTAGTGTTATGATTTGAGATGCACAGCTGTAATGAGGCATGAAATGGCAGTCACCAGTGCTATTCCTGCAGCCCTGGTACGTCAGCCTGATGAGATGGCTGCACATTGTCAATAGCAGCAGGCAGAAAGTCCCAGAAGAAAAAATACTAGCTCAAGTGAGAAGGGGTTATTTAGTGGAGGGCAATTAAAGAGACTGATAGTCCTAATTACACATGCAAGTGCAGAAACTAGGTAGGCTTTTAGTACAGTGGTGACAAGAGTTATAGTCTATTAGGTTCTGACTCTTAAGGATGCTGCAGAGGAAACATGTTAATTCAGAGCATCAAAGAGCATTAAAAAAATCCCACCAGATAACAGCAGTGGTGAGAGCCTCACCAATCAGACCTGCTATTGTTTAGTGAATTACTGTATGGAAAGGCTGCTGTGAGCCCACGAGGAACTGGGAGGCCAGTTCTTCACAAACATCTCAAGGTGACAGTTTGGGGCATCAGTGACATGTCCAAAACAGTTGGCTGTTGCATGGGTATTTTTTTCATAATATTCTATTTCATATATGAACTTTCAAGGACTTTATGGAATAAAATTGGACAGGACATACATATTCTGTTTGTGAAAGTGTGAAAAACTCCAGAGAGAAGAAATAAGTCTTTTCCACCGTATCCATAAAACACAGCCAAAGAGTGCTTGGTGATGCTCTTACTGCTGTCCTTGGCCACCTCATACCTTCATATGAGGCAAGACTTGACACATGCTGTCTCTTCTGCACTCTGTTTCACTCCTGTTTCCATGCAAAGGGAACAGGGGGATGTGTTCCACATGAGAGCCCACTCTGACCATCTGCTGGTTTTGATGGACAAGAGTACAAAATCTGGAGACATGTTATCACACAAATTGGTAGGTTTAGTGAAAAACTTTATTGCAGAGCTGCTTTCAGAGAGAGTACAGCAAACCAGCATGAAAGGGAGCCTGGGGTCAGGTTACCTTGAAGTGTGTTTACATCTGTAAATTTCCATTGCTTCATAGAAGTGTGTTTTGAAGTCTGTCTTGCTCATCAAACATATTTAACTGCTTGGATGGAAAACAATCTCTAAATTTCCTACCATTACTTTATGCATAGATCTCATAAGAAGTGCAAGACACTGACAATTTGAGCCATGAAGAAGGTCATGCTATACAGTGAAATGATTGTTTCTGACTTAGACTTCATGTTCCTACAAAATTATTCTAAAATATTCCTCCGTTTTCATGTCTTTCTCCAGATTTTGGGAAGGCTTTATCAAGTCTGATCTCTGACATGCCAGTTATTTCCTCCTGCCTTTCATTTGATTCAGTTGTGCCTGATATTATCACTGAAAAACTTGCCTGCTCTGAGACCCACCTGCAGCTGAAAGCCATGTCAGAACAGTTTATTCCAGTTCATTAAAAGCCATCCTTGTTTTTTTCTTTTCTCCATTCCTTCAGTAATGGATAATTTTACAGTCCCTTTCAAAGATGGTGTTTCATCAGTACCTTTTATCATATAAGGGGACCTGTTAAACTTGCTGTAATCACACATAATACATGGCATATTTAACTTTTTGTATGTGCTCTGTATCTGGAAATAACAGGATAAATATCACTGTGTTCATATTTTGTGAAAAATCAGTAGGGTGACATCAATCTGGTCTCAAAAGATACCTAAACTTTTTTTTTTTTTGTATCAGGAAAACATTTCAAAATTCTTGATTAAAATTTACCAATTACCACAGGAAATCACTACAGTGGTTTAGAATGTGTTCCTCCCCTCATCATCTCTCTTCTTTTGACCCTTACTTATGTCCAGGGCACATCACAGTCTATATTTTAATCACAGTATATTATAACAGATTTTTTTTATGTCCTATCTTTTATTTTGCTTAAGATACATAAGATTAAAAAAATCAAACTCTATTACTTTTTCTTTTTTTAATGCAGGTCTTAAATTTATGTAAATTCATACTTAATTCGATTTATTTGTTTACTTTTAAATTATATATGGAGCACTTGATTTCTGATCTTAACTACAAAGAAAAAGTGATGCAAGACTTGGCAATTCTCTTTGCTCAACTTTGTGAGTTTGTGCTGACCCATTTTTCTGCTCTGTGAGAGGTTCCTTCAATGGCAGGACACCCATATGCTCTGTCAAGCACCTGCCCAATTTTGAGCTGTCTAAAGGGCTACTGAGGGTGAGTGCTGCCCTATCAAAGAATCATAGGATCATATGAAAGGGAAAAGTAGATTGAGATATTGATAAGGAAAGACATATCACACTCTTGTTTGGGTCTACTTTATGGCCTTGGCAGAAATTATTTCAGAGGTCTTTGTGTAAACTTTAGCTGTGTTTCCATTAGAGAGCTGGTTGAGAGCAGTGGTGCTGCTTAGAAATTAAACCTTTTTTCTGACAGCAGCCTTGGTTTCTCTGTAGTTTTTTACGCCAGAACTCAGTTCATTTTGGAGGAAAATCAACAGAAGCTCTTTTCCAAAAGTGCTCCAACCCTTAGAGAGGGACTTTAGACCCAAACCATGGGTGGGGGTTTTGCTCTGACTTAGGCTTCTAGTGTGGGCCACTGCCTCTTTCCTTCACAGTTTTCCATCACGAGTGGCTGGAATGTTTCCCTTGGAAGAAGAAATCCAATTGGAAATAAACTGACAGTGCCCCAGTAGTGGGAGAGAGTGCTCAGCACTTACTGCTTTGATCTATTGATCCACACATTTGCACCAAATTGTTAAATTCAGCCTACCTGTTGTGGAAATTATAAACAAATCACAGTAATATAAGGAAGCCAGTGACTTAGGCTAGAGCTTATTAGAGCAGAGATGTGAAATGAAGCCTGAGGAAGATGTGTTCTATTTCATTGCTCAGCTCAGGAACAAGAAATAATGAAGGAACTTGTAAAAATTTAAGAGAGATTTACCATTTTGCCAGCCTTTATTGATGTTTACTGATTTTTTCAGAAACAAGTTGATAAAAGCCACCAGCCTTATTCCATTTTTTTCAGTCAAAGTAGAGAAATATTTTATTTAAAGATATATCTCTGTATCTGATTTGTGTGAAATGAGGGAAATTATAGTCGATATAAATAATCACAGAACTGGGCATAATGTCTGAAAATCAAAACTTTTAATAGACTTTCTAGTTTGCTTTTCTTTTTGTTCCAGATATACAGCATGGAGGGTTTGTACACTACTGTTTGTGTAGTAAAGGTGGAATTAGGTGATGCATCACTGGTGGCCAAAATCCAATAATGAATAGTTTTATGCATGGAAATTATTCACAAATCTAAACATTGATCTATAATCATCTGGAGAAGCAAGAAGATTGAGGGGGAATGCCAGTGGAGCTACAAGTCATGGAGATCGACTCCCTGTGACATTAGAAATATTTTTCTTCCTACATACTTATTCCCTCTGCTATAAAAATGGCTACGAAGTACTAATCTTTAGTGAAAAATAAAATTATTAATTTTATTTCAGTAATTTAAAAGTAGAGTATATCACCTTTACATGTAATTCCACACATTTGAAACCAAGCATGCTTTCTCAATAACCTACATTCTAACATATGCGTGTAACATATATATTAATTACTTTTTATATTGGTAGTGACAATATTTTTACTACATATAGTTCAAAGAAATGGTTTGAAGGATTTAAAAAGTCCTTCAATAAATATAGAAATATAAATGGTTACTGAGTTGCCTAGGTAGAAAGATCCTGCAACCATGTGCATTCAGGAATTTTTCCTCAAACTTTACTAAGTAGTTACTTTAATTTCTCTAGTGTTATCAGCCATACCATCCATCTCTGCATTCTATGTTATCATTCTTTCTTGATGGAATTTTGCCCAAAACCTTAATTTACTTAGAAAATTAGAAATGACAATTTTCCAACCTATCCATTTCAATATCTTCATGCAGGATAATAAGACTCTCACAATAGTTAATATGCCCCTGATAATTCTTCTTGAGATGTAATGGGATTATGCACTATTTTTATATGTGCTGCAAAGTGAGAGGTATTTAGGAATGTCTCTTTATTTCTCTTTTTACTATAATTTTAATTTTCTTTTCATCTGGTGTACCATATTAACTACACTTTCTCATTTGAAGAAACAATGGGTGTAACTTGTGTCACATTTCCTGCCCAAACCATTGACATCATGGGTTTTTTATTGAACTTATTTTTTTTTATATCGCTAAAGGCAGAAAAAGATATGTGAATTTTTGTCAATTTATCAACTCATTTTGTTTCCTGGAAAAAACCCCAAACCCAACAACGTTTAAATAATTTGATCCCATATACAAAAACAATACTCCCAGTGTCTTAGGACAGAATCCCAGTTCCCATTGCTAATTATATCACCTGCATTTTTTTCTTTTCCTGAATGCTATCAGATGAACTTTTTCAACATCACCACAGATGTCTTACATTATTTCCACCCTACTATTTTTCAAACCTATCATCCTCTAGCTCACTTGTACGTTGATGCTGGCACCATCCTACGTTCTATATGGCCTTTGCAGAGTGACTGCATTTTTTGAACTGCTCTACCCCCTCCATTAACAAAAGCACATCTGAAAAGTAATTTATTTGATGACAGTTAAGGAAATCAATTGAATTTATTGCCTATTTAATTTAAAATATAAATGGAAGATGGGATAAAATGTTGCAGGGAAAACGTTAAAAGTGAACACGGAAATTGCTACAGGGAAAAGGAGGATATACAAGAAACAGCTTAATATATAGAAATCTATGTGAAGAGCAGAAGTGCAATTAATGCATTGCAGATGTTGATACGTGCACCAGTGTGTGTTGCTGATTAAGACCAAAGATGCAGGGAGCATCTGTGGGTGACAGCACAGGATTCCTTCCCTAGGACAGGTGTAGTTATTGTCCTGTCTCTTTCCAACACATCATGAGGTAGGACATGCAAGTGGTGTTAAATTGCATTTCACCTTGCAGTCATTGTAGGTAGCTGAATAGAAAAACTGATTATGAAATAGACTATGGGTTTAGAATGTTAATCATTTTTATTTTCCCTGTCCATATATACATGCAAAAAGCTTCCTGCCTTCTCCCTCTGCCTTCCAATCCATGGATTACCCTTTTTCATCCCTGTTATTTTGCTCAAGTTCTGGCTCACTTTGTTTTCAATTAGAATTGAAACAAAATAGAATAAAGAGAGAGAACTGCAGGGTTTGGTGGTTTTTGGTTTTTTTTTTGGGGGGGGGTGGTTGGAGTTTGTTTTTTGGTTTTGTTTTGTTTTTTGTGGTTTTTTGTTTATTTGTTTTTTTTTTTTTTTGAAAATGAGTTTGGTTTCCTATTTTCTTTAATATTTCTCTTTAAAAGCCCACCGTTCCTAAGAGCAGAGATGTTGCTCTTCACACCCTTCACTGATTTCAGGTTAGATTTCAAAATGGAGGCGTCCTGCCTGTAACTCTCTTAGCAGTTTCCTTTCTGCCTTAGTTTTTTATTCTAAAATATCATTTCAAAGTGTTCAGTACTGTTAAAGAGCTGTTGTGCTCTATTACACAAGTGCCTGTGTTTCAATGACTAAGTGATCCATACATATGTGTGTATATGAGCACGTAGAAATCCATAGTGCACAAGTAATAGAATGCATATAAAATGCATTTATTACTTTGCATAAAGATATAGGAAGGCTTTAACTGTTTGTGTTTGGGGAGTTTTCCCTGCAAAGTTTTTAGCAAAGCTTGAATAAAATGCACTTAGAAAGAGATGAACATCCCATTTGTAATTTTCACTTCCAGAGGCACTAAATATATGTTTGATATCTTTCCTCCCCAAGCTGGTTCAGCATTCCCAGGGAGGGTTGAAAGATGAGAGTAATGTGCAGAGCAGTGGAGAAATGCCATGGGAGTGGATAAATCTGCATGACCCTGGACACATTCCAGCTACCGCCCTGTAATGTGCTCCAGCAGCTGCTGGCAAAGCTATCCTTTGCTCCCTGAAAGTCACCTATCATAATCCTGATTCCACAGCACCACTTTGTGCAGGCAGTTGCTGGAGTAGCTTATCTGCTGGACATTCAGATGGGACATAACCAGTCCAAGTTGTCTATTGCCACAGCTGTTTGCCATGGCAGAAAAGAAACTTATGTTCCACATATGATCCACAGCCAGGAAGCAGAAAACTTGGACCAAGGACTGTAAAGTTCAGAGCAGAAAGGATAAAAATGAAGTAGGGTAGTTTTTAAGAAGAAAACAGAGAAAAAAAAAAAAAAGGAAAAATAACCATAAAACGTATCAACAACTAAACCAATAGGCCAGACACAGAGAAAACAGAGAAAGAGACAAACAGTGAAAATAAAGGAAGTTGCAATTCTCCCAGCAACGTTGATCTGTAGGTCAGCTAACTTTTTAAGAGCCTCAAGTGCAGAAACAGTACAGCAAGATTCCTTTTTTGACCCTTCTTATAGGACACTGTTCATTAATTTAAATTAAACCTCCCAAAGTAAGTACCATCCCCTGGTCTGTTGCCAGTTGGTGTCACATTAATTGGCTGTGTTGGCTGGGCACTCTCTCTCAGGTTTTCCTTTCCTAAGAAAGACCGGGCAAGTAGTCTCTCTCTCCAGATTCTAATGCAATGGGGTGGACTCCTCCCAAAAAACAGAAGTCCTCCCTTGTTGTCTGGATTTTTGCTGTTCTCCTCTGTCTGTTTAAGAAGTTTTTCTAAGGTTCTATTTCAGCCTTCTGTGTTTACCTTTTAAAATAGAGTCTCTCGTGATTTTACACAAATTACTTTCTTGTTACAGTAACTACTCATGTTTACATTCTTCTCATAAGGAGGAGACTGTTGATGGACTGTTGGGTTGATCAGTGAGGTTGGAGAGGAAGATTTTCTTCCTCCAATCCATAGTCACTCCTAAAGTTCTATAAATCTTAAAGTCTGTAAATAAACTACCCCTTCTTTACCTTAAATATCTCAGTGTATAAGTGTCATTGCTTTATGTCGTATTGCAACACTCCCTGTTACAGATTGTGTGCAAATCTAGCAATGTGATTAATTTTGAGATCCATTTAAAAATTAAGGACAAAAAAGCCAGCTGGTGGGGCTTGCTCCACACATCACACTTGGGATTTTCCCCATGCTTCCAGTAATTTCGAATGTTTTTACTTAGAAGATGAAGAACAATAGAAAGGCATTTCATCCTCTTTGAAGCTGTTTTTTAAAAATATCCAGGACTTATGGAAATAAATAACAGTTACCATTTAAATAATAGTTTCTGTGTTCTTTGGGGGGCTCTGTGCTTTGTTTTGATTTGGTTTTGAGTTGTTTTTTTTTTAAGCTGTCCAACACTGCCTTTATTGCCAGTAAGTAAGGAAAGGAAGATGGACAGGGTTGCCAAGCTACTAACTGGAAGAAACTTGAGACTCCTGAAGAGAGGAGGGAGGTGACCTTGAAGTGCAAAACAATTGCTTGGGGTGAGTGGAGTTTAACAGGCAGAAAACTCTCGTGCTGTAGCAGAGTATTTATCTGTCTCTCAAGGTTTTTTTTTTTCCTTGGAAAGTATTGTGTTTGATAATTTACTTGCTTCTTTTTCTGATAGTTCACAAAAATATGGTGAAACTAATAGATACTGCATTAGAAAAGTAAATAAAAAAGCTGAAAAGATAGATGATTTCCAATATTTGTGTACCAGTTTAGTAAGCTTTTCCTTTCTGAGAATAGATTTGATGGAGTTGCTGGATATTTGAAGAACTTGTAGGATTTGAGCTTATAATATAAAACATGAAAGAAATTATAAGTATTACAAAAATAATGAAATTTTATGCTTTGAAGTATGAACAGCTCTACTAAGCTGTCATTCTTTTCTTTCTTTGCATTTTGTACATCAATCAGCCAAATTTATTAAAAGGAATTCTTATCTCCTTTTTCAGTATTGTTATCAAGCTGCTGTGATCTCTGGACAAAGAACACGTTAGAGAAACATGTTGTTGAGAAATGCCTTGATCATTCCTTAGCAGAAGCAGTTATGCCACAGTAAGTGGAACAAATATGGAGAGCTGTAAGCTTACGGTTTTGGAAACAGAAAACATCAAAGATTCAGTTCTTTGCTTTTGTCACAATACTCAGAAAAAACAGAGGAGATATATCTTTAAGTTCCACAGAAATGCAGTCTATGTCCAGGCAGTGAAAAATTGCAAAATATGTTTCAAAGTAGTTGCACTTAATTTATGTGACAACAGGGATTCTGCAACAGCTGGACACAATTTTTCAGGCAAATTTTTTAAGGCAACACTTCAAGGAATATGAAAAAGTAGGCTAAACTGGTTTTGTCTCAAACTGATACAAAGTTCTCTTGGAAATTCTATGGTCTGATCTGCAACAATTCATAAACCTTTAGCAGATGAAATAATTCTAAATGGATTTAAAAATCTTTTCTAACAGTAAAATACATTTGTTTTGACTATATATTTTTTCTTGTATACATCTTAATTTATCATAGACAAAAAGGAAATTACAAAAAAAGATAGAAAAACTGCAACTGCAGATTTATGTCCTTCTTTCTGTTTGTTGAGATCTGATTCATAGCAACTTTGACAGACATGCTGTTCTTGTGGAGTGTGATGCCTTTAGGAAACATGAGGAGCTCCACAAACCCATTTATCACATTGGTCCAAAATGCTCACATTACAAAGAACATTTTTTATGTTCTGCCTTTTCCTAGTTTTCTTAGCCAAAGACCAGCATTGTATCATGTCATTCTGCTGATCATATTTCTTAAGTGCCTGTTTTCATGCCATCCTAAATAATCCTCTCAAAGAGAAATTGTTTTCAAATGTTTTTCTGAAAATTTTCCTTTTGAAGCTTTGAATGACTTTCCACTGGTACCTAGCTAACACTTGCACTGAACATTCAAGCATAAGGAATCCTCCAGGTAGAGGAGGTGCTTATAGGAACTACAAGTGAAAACTGTCCCTAGTAAATGTGAAGAAACAAAGGGTTCTCAAAACCAACTTTTTTTGGTCAGAAAAAAGATTACCATAGTCCTATAGGCCCAAAGCTGATACTTTTAATGTTTTTTCAGTGATGGGTGGATGAAAAAAACTGGTGATGTTGTATTAGTGTGTTGATTTTATTGCTGTCAAATTATTTGGGAATATTTTTGCTCTCTCCTGGTTTTATTTAAGGTGATCATTTTGCACAAACTTTTTCATGCTCCACTTCAGGCAGTTAGACTTTTTTACTACTTTTCATCAATGCTGCATTTTTGCTGCAGTATTAGTTCATGGGAATAAGACTGGATAATTTTACACTACCACTTGCTAGTGAAACAACAGTGGAAAACATGGAGGAATCAGGTGAATGTCATATTCTGGCTTGCATTCAGTTCTTTAATATTCTACAATATTCAAGAGGTCACACTGGATGATCACACAGGTTCTGGACACCTTCCCATGAACATCCACTGTTGGGAGGTTTGGCTTCAGTGAGCACCATTTCTTTTTTTTTTTTTTTTTCATTTCACCTGTCAGAAAGTCAGGCATGGTTGTCACTGCTGGCAAAGTGCCAACCGCTCCTAAGCTAGGTCCAGAAAAATCACATTTTAAATACTTCAAATTACCTATTCTTTGTTAGTTATGCTTTGTAAAGGAAAGGCAGAGGAAATTTGTAGACAAGTAGGGCTAAACACTGAATAAAGGCTGGCAAGAAACCCAGAGGGCAGCATTTCTGCAATCATGCCCTTTGCTGTTACTGGGCTAAGAAAGGCCAAGTTTGATAAGATTTTGTCTCTATTCCCTGGGGAAAAGAAACACTGTCAGATTACAAGGGGACCTTTAACTTAGCAAGTAGCAAATGATTCACTCCTCTAAACTGGACCTAAGTTTGTAAGTATGACATGTTTTCCTGAGAGGCTCTGTCTAAACTTTTCCACACTAAGAGCAGAAGGCAGAGATTCTCTTTCAGTAACTCTGCATGGTGACAGCTCCCCAAACAGTGGCCTCTTTCCCTTGCACCATCCCAGCCTCATGAGTATTCAGTTTCAGCTGCTGTTTCAGCATTCTGTTCAGCATTTCTTTCAGTTATTATTCAGTTCAGTTGAGTTCAGCATTTGTCCTTGATTCACAACTCAGTCTCTTAGGTAGTCTTATGGGATATCCGTAGGTAAGTGATTTATTGAGTTACTTTATGATAAAATAGGTGTATGTGAATAGATGAAAAAGTAGATAAATAGATAGATATGGATATTAATAGATATGCACCAGCTTGCCTTGTACAATTCTATAAATACTTAGGGGAAATAAGAGATAATTAAATATACCATCATGTCATGTCTGATATTCCAGGAAAATATTTCAGCCAGGAGCCATCTCCCTAGATCTCTTATTAAAATAAAAATCAACAAATTACAGTAAGCACACTGTCAAAAAAGCTCTTTCCTCTGATGATATTTTAAGTTGATTCCACATGATGGTAGTCAGGACAATTCCATTAGTGGAACTATAAAATGTTTATGTGTTTAATATATTTTGGGATGTCTGCTCTATTTACAGTGGGAAAGACTTGGTATCTCATCCAACAACTGCTAAAAATGTGTTATAAAGTCCAGCCTTGAACCTTGGTGTGACTTTATGTCCCATGCTACTGTCAATGTCTGTCCCCTCTTCACTGGGGATGCAATCTGAGTTCAGACCCCCAGCTCCTGGTTGGATAATTGAGTGAAATTACTGTTCAGGAAGGTGATGGAGAGGCAATATCTTTAAAATGCCATTCTGCCAGAGAGCTGCTTGGCTTGAAGCTGGAACTGAGAAGAGAACAGTTATAAATGGGAGGCCTCATCTTTTTCAGGGGGTGTGTGAATGCAGTGTTTGACAGCACAGAAAAAGGGAGCAAGGCTGGGTTGGCAGAACAAGTTGTGTTGTTCTTTAGGGGGAAGCTGCAGCATTCATTGTTCACTTAGAAATAAACTATTTCAAAAACTCCAGGAAAAGCTGTGGGATTTCTTCCATTCTTTGTCTGCATAAAACAGGCCAAACACAAACACACTAAAGTGAATAGAGTCTGCACTCTTCAGTTAAAACTTGGAATGCTTTTCGGTGTTTTATTTCAACAAGTTTTATCCATTATTAGTAAATTTCTTTCAACTCTTCATTAGCTTCTTTCTGTTGACTTGCAGAACAATTCTTCATAGTTTAATTGCACAAGGAGAACCTGTCCCACTGCTTTTAGGGTCAGGATGAAATAATCTGAACAGCAGGAGCAGTGACAGTTCAATTAGCAACACTGGCAACTTCTGTGGAATGGAAACACTGCTGGAGCCAAGGAGCTCGCTGGCACTGAAATGTCTCTCGTGAGGGGGAAGGGAAGAGTTCTTGGTACAGTTTTGTAGATTAGTGTGACAGACAACAAAATGAGTAACCAAGTTGGGAAGATGTAAACACAGTACAAAGCTTTTCCACGCCATGGGTCTGTGCTGAAAGAATCTTTCTCAACAAGAACAGCACGAGTTTGTTAGGCAATGTATGTACCATTTGCTGCTTTCAGTACATTCATTAAGGAAACTCTGCCTTTTTGTTAGCTTTTCAGATTAGTTTTTCTTTTAAAACTGTGTTCCTGTAGATGTGCTCTTATTTTTTTGTTTGCTTTCCTTTTCAAGAGTTGAAGATTTCCTTGGTTTTTTGTTCTGTTGTTGCTTCCCTCGTTGCTGTATGAATGAATCAAATTTCTGCAGCAACTTCTCAGTAATACATCTTCAGAGACTTTACTTGAGGAGCAAATTAATTTTCAAAATATCTTTTCATTTTGAGGAAATATTGTTAAGGACACTGGTCTCATGAAATAGAATTTATGTGCAGTAATCTTCATAAATACTCCCAAATTGTATCTCTTCCATAATTAATACGTTGACATTTTAGGAGGAAGGAAGGACTATCTGTAAAGTCACAGTCAGTGAAAACAATTGAAGTTCTATTCCCAGCTCCTACTCCAGATTCTCATTGTGATATCAATCTTTGTCTCTATTTTTTAAGTGAACGATTAAATAATTTTGTAATCCTCTATTGTTGGATGTTAAAGGTTTGTTTTGTTTTTTTTTTTTTTTTTTGATATCTGCTAGGTATAGCTCTCAGTGACAATGAAGAGTTTTAAAACATTATTGTTCCTCTGGGAAGGATGAACTCACATTAAATTAATTTCCTTCAGGTGCTCTTCTGAATTATGTGCTCAGTTCTGTAACAAAGACCTAAATGTGGGATGCACCAGTATGATTTCAAATAGGAATTCCATTATTGAATAGATATTCAAAGGTTGTGTCCTTTGCTTCCACAGGAAGGAGATGTTGGTAGGGAACAGGAATGTACAAAGTGGTTGCTTTGGAGAAGTAAGGAGTGTTAATTGTTGGCAAGCTGAAACCTTAAAAGCAGTAAATAAAAGTTTTTTACAAATTCTAATTAGTCTTTTTGCTCTAATTGACTAATTTCGCCTTTCAACAGTAGATCCAAATCTGCCAAAGAAGTTACCAAATAAGTCATGATGTTCATCTATTTGTTAAAATATTATCTAAGACAATGAAATCATATTTGAGAGAGAACAGTGTTTTGTTTTTTTTTATCAAGACTACTAAATGGGATGTGAGCTATGAAGAAAATGTTGATCTAGAGACAGTATTTACTGTAGAAATTCAGTTTTACAAGTGTATTTGTTTCTGAAAATTACTTACAGACAAGATTTGCTTATACCTCACTTCAAGCTGGAACACAGATAAAGTATGGAATTGTATTATAATTATTTTTTTCCATACATTTTTTTCCAGTTCAAAGTTGCTGGAATAAAATATCTACATTTAGCAAAAAGAAACTTCAGCTACGTAAATTTCCAGAAGTATTTTCAAAAATTATTGAAGTTCCTCAGAGAAACATATTTTGTACTTGTGGGTACTGTTGATCCTTCTGTTGGTGTCTGCTTTACTGCACTTGGTGGACTTTTGGACTATCATGAGTTTTCAGAAAATCTAGAAGAAACCTTTCCCCTGCAAGACGTTTTGTTTGTTCTCTGTAATCACAGGACTGAAGCACATGGATTTTTTGAGATGATCAATACTTTGAAAACTCTGCTGTTTTATCACCTGTGCTGAGGCTCATGAAAAATTAACACTTTTTATCAGCACCTGAACCAAATCAATAGTTAAGGTAATTAATTCTTGCTATTTAATAGATCATTTTATTGCACAAGTAAAATTTGGGGACTACATGGGGTAATAAGAGCTTAATCTTGGTGAACTGAGAATTGCAGGTAATGACAGTGCTTGTGTGGAAGGGATCCAGATCACACTTTTGCTCTGGGATGGATGGAGTTGGGAAGTCCAGAGTAGCCCCATGTGACTTAATTCACTGTGAGAGGCACAGCTATCCCAAACAGATCCTATTTGTGATATATAAAAAAGTATTTTTTATAGATACCTATTTATCAGGAAATCAATACTCCATCCTTTAAAAGAATATGATTAGAAGAAATTTTTGTGGCTAATCATTGGGTCCTACATGCAGGAATTCTGAGGTTGGGCCCTGCTGTTAAACTTGGTGTTTTATTTCTTCCTCTAGAGAACAGTGATATGAAAACTTCTTGTCACACATTTCAGTAACAGATCAGAGCTCTGCTCAGTGCTTAGCACTGTAAGGCTTTCATCTGTGTTAGGACTTACAGGCATTATTAAAATAACACTTGGTTTTAGCTGTCTTTCTTACCCTTGAAGGAGATCAAATGGTTTGCTCTGTGCCTATCACTTACAAAGAGCTATTTTGAAAGTAAACTTGAGTGTGGGAAATTCTACCTTGTGTTCCAAAGAGCACATCCCAGCAGCTTTGTTCAAGGGACACCCTTAAAGTTCTCAAAATGAAGTGCAGATATTTCCACAGTACTGAGGAATCCTATATACAAACAGAACATAGCCAGCTACCTACGTCATATTGCCCTTACGTGCACTGTCTCCAGCCTGCAGTAGAAGTTTAGTGGAGTTTGTTTTAATTGTTGCCTTACTTTTGTTTTATTTAGTTTTTTAGGACCAGGGAAAGAGATGTAGTGACAACACATTTGTCTTTGTACAAAACTACAAATTTATATGTGATCTGAAGCAATGATCATGACAGGGATGGTAAAAAATCCTTATGTATTAAAAATTGGAGGCAGAGGAGAGAGAGGACTTTTTGGGTCAAGAATCAGTTAAAGGAAGAAAAGATGCAAGAAATAACAAACCAAGTGGCAAAGATGAGGTTTTCATACACCAATGAGACCTGTGACTTGACTTAAAAGCTCAAGTGCAAGTCAGTGGTTGCTTAATTCTAAGAGGGGTTTTAAGGTAAAGGCAAGAGGGAATTACATTAACAGACTCATTCCTCTGAAATGCATGAACAGAGGATGTTATGGTGAGCTGCACATATGGTGCATATCTTAGCTGTTTGCAGTCTTTTAGGATGGTTCTCATAACTTTAAAATACATTGCCTAGCTTCCACTTAAGAATTTTCTTGTGTGGACAAAGAAAACCCATTTTCTTCACTGACAAAGATGAATCACTTTCATCATGCAAGGATATTGCAATTTGTTTTTAATGTATAAATGTCTCTTAAGTTTAATCTCTCTACACAAAAGGAAGATTCCTAGCCAGTCAGGGAAGCATGGGATGTGTTTCAGTAGAGTTGGGATCTACTCTAAGTACTGCCAGAGGCTGGTTAAATCACTTTAGGGAAATCACCTTGCAGCCATTTTTCTTATGTTTAGAACTGTGACTGAGAAGTTCTCTGTGATGCAAGTAATGTCATATTAACACACACCTTTGTCCAATCAGGGTGACAAAATTAAGTGTTGGATATATTTTATAAGCCTATTTTCTGTCTTAACAGGCAATTTTAATACTGGCAGAGCAAAAAAAGTAACTTTCCAAGCAAAATAACTGATCATAACATCACAGTATACATTAACAAATATGTCCCTTCATTACTTTAACATTAATATAAGGGAAAAGTTGTTTGTATAATACAGTGCTTGATATATTTTGCAGGTTTTGCATTTCAAAAATACTAAAAAATATTAATTATGCCCAATTAAAAATTGAGTAATTCCTAATGACTACAAAGATGAAAAATTATATTCTTCAAAGAAAACCTTCAGTAGCTGTTTTATTTTAATTCTTTTATAAGCTATGAAATGTATTTTTAGAGAAAACAGATGCTAACTAAAACCAGTAAGTACAAAAAAGACTATAGAATATATAGGAGTAAAGTATAAAAAATTATCATAACTTTAGGAAGCAGTAAACCTCAATTCAGATTTAGAAATTATCAGAAGGTCACAGTGAAAGTAAAAATGAGAGGATTGGGCTGTGTTTACTTTTCAAAGATTTTTTTATAGGTGAACATTAGTAGTTCTCATTGATGCTTCCATTACTTTTCATTGCTGTGTAATTTCTTCCTGAAATTTCCATTTCCCCTAATCATTACCAACATGTTTGTGTTTCAGTTCCATGTAGCAGTCTGTATATTCCTGTTCCTCACACTGTGCTTAGTCATAGACACTTATTTGTCAGCAGTGTTCAGGCACTTTTTGTGCTAAGGAAGGTACTGAAAATAAAAAACCTCACAGTGGTAATCTAATAATTATTAAAGAGTTGCAGTAGGAAATCAAGCAACTGTTGCCAAGTTTTATGCTATGAAAGTATGGAAAGTATGGAAAAGGTGGCAGTGATGCCAAGTGGATGCAAAAGAAAATACTCTATCAACAGGTTTTTGAGGAAGTTGCACTTAATTATGATTGTGCTACACAAACACAGGATTTCAGGCAAAGATTTTCAAAACCAGACATGTGACTCATCATGACTCAATATACATGCAAAATCACTGCTAATCTTGGAATAATAGCTGCTAATACAGCTAGTGAAGAATCTTGCTTATATCAAGCCATAGATTTTTGACTCAAATCCATTTGAAAATGCCTGCACTCTATTTACAATAATCCAGTCATCTTTATTCACTTCAGTTCCTTATTCTCCCACAACTCTATTTCTGGAAGGATTCCAACACTTTAAAAAAATTACTACAGACGTATTTAAAACCCATTTTTCCAAAATGTGATGAAGTAATAGAAGGAATTTAATGAGGAACATCATTATGTGTTCAACAGAAAGCTTTCTCACAGATCTTGTCGCAAAAAAAAAAAAAAAAAAAAAAAGAATCTTCCCCTCATTACTGGTGTCTTTCTGACTCAGCCAGGCTTTCATGTAAAAATAACACTAAGCTCACAAACTTGTGGTGGAATGGCAGCTATATTAGACACAGTTTTATTACCACTTACCAGTTATTTTTAGAAACCACAGATCAGCTTTTAACTTGAGTGGCAGAGTAGCAAAGAGAAAAGATTGTTCATAGCTGAAATTTCTCTGAGGACACAAAGAAGTACCAACACTTAGGGGAGATGGAAACCAAGGCTTCAAATGACAGCTAGTATTAACCAAGGAGTATGTAAAACATCTCTATTGATTTTTTTGAATGGATCTTGTCAATTTGGCATTATTTTAATTTTTGAAGTGCTGATCAAGAAATTTCTTGATGCAAAAACTTGTAAAAACTCTGTCAATTGTGGAGGATCTTGACAGCTCAGAACAGTGATACATATGTTTGCCACTGCACACTCCTGAGTGTATATATATGTTTTTTAATATACATATTTTGTTTCTGAAAATTTTGAATCTTGCTTCATCCAAAATGATGTGATATTTTAGAATATTATGTCATTATATTATATGGCACAGAGACTTTGCTATGCCCTGTCAGACACAGCAAAAGTCAAAAGAAGGCAACATTCTTGTTAAGGAAACCTATGGAAACACTTCCATTGGTTTCTAATCCTAAGATCTTTTCAGGATGCCATCAAGCTGACTCCCTGAGAAAAAGAAAAGTCAAGAAAGGACAATTCTAAGTACTAACAAGTGTCTAATGGAGAAGTATAGTTGTTGCTGCTATGAGGCCACACAGAGGTGATTGCTTTGTCTGGCAGGGATAAAAATATTGCAAGTACTACTAAGGAGAAGTAAATTAAAACCATAATTAAATAAAAATAAGAATTTTAGAGGTTCTCCAGATTGCAGAGAAAGAGCCTTGAGAATCTTCCATCAGTTGGTACAGTTGGTGATATAAAATAAATGAGCATGTTCTAAACCAAAATACTTGAAGACTGAATTAATTAATAAACTCTATTCCTTAGTATCATGTTCTTTATAGTGTTCATGATTTACTCAATGTAGAGCTGTTTGAAAATTTAACTTCTAATGTTTTCTTTCTCTGTGTGAAAAAAGGCATGACATTTTCTCTAACGGGAAAATTTTAAATTTCTTAGCTCATATATTTAGAATTCATTGGAGTTTTTTGTGCTTAATGTTTTGTTCCTAACTTGCACTTTAATCTAGAGTGCAGGCTGTCTATCTGAAGGTTTTCTGAGCTCCTACAAATGTTAGCAACATAGTTTGAGTATTTTCTGGAGAAAAAATGTCACAATTATTTTGGTGCTTAACGATGGACTTGAGGACATGAATAAAGACGAGGTTGTTAAATTATCTCAAAAAAATAAACTCATGTAAATGTTGCACTAATCATCATGTTGTTCTACTAACAATCAGGAACTAAACAATAAACCCAGACATACTTATTCTTGAGAAAATTACTATAAGGGTGTAAAAATAGTAGCTGCTGTGCTGCAGCAATCATTCTGGTTAATCAAGAGGCATTAAACTACAGTGCTGTAAGAACCTGACTGACTCGAACATTGCCATGTAAAGAAAAATTAAAAACAGCATAGAAATTGTCCATTGCTGTTATCTATTGTTGATGTAAATTTGGATTGTGTTTGGGATGATATATTGGCTGGTTGATGGAATTTAAACATCTGTGGATAAAGCAAACAAATCTTAACCCCTGCTTCTCCATTTTCCTTCTTAGAGATTAAATATTGTATAATGTAAAGACAAATTTTTAAACCCCCAAATGTCCTAATGCAATGCTGTCACAATAGAAGTGAGGACTCCAATAGTTCCTGTTTGTGAACAACCCCAAAAAGCCCCAAATGCACATCTCCTTCCTCTTACTTTTCCTAGACTTGATTTTCCTGTTTTAGTATAACCCAATACAGCTCTCAAACATTTCAGACATCTTCTGTCATTCTCACCCTCAGCTGTTTAGACAAGACTTCTTATCAACTTTTCCTTCCTGACACAGATTCTTATCTTAATTGATAGCATGTTTTCTCATATACCACATCCCCATGGGTTGTGATTACTTTTCTTGGCTGACAGGTATGTCAAAAAGGAGCTGAGTCTGGAGTGTGAAAGAGACAGATGTGTTTAGAGCAGCACAGGAAGAAGTAGAAAAGGGAGACATTCTACAGACTGAAGAGACTTCTGGAATAGGGAGTTGAAGTAAAGACAAGGAAAAGCTGAATGGAATAAAAAGTGGTGCTGTCATCTGAGAGCATATGAAGATGGAAGAGGGCAGCCTGACTTGGTTTCCTGCTGATGCCAGTTACAGCAGCATGCAACTACACTAACAGCTATCTCCATTTGTCTGAATGCAAAATTCAGAATTACATTCCTCACACAAAGTTCACTTGGATGTACTTCAGAACAGCTGGACATCTGCATCAAAAACCCCTTTACCAAAACAGAAACTTTTGTAGCTAGGCTAATGAACAAGAGTTAGACATCAGAGATCAGTTTGGAGGTTTCTTGCTGCCTTTAAACTGGAGAATATCAAACCCCAATTTATGTTGGTTTAAAATGAAGGGCATGTTAGGAAAGAAATGCAAAATGGGGGACTCAGTTTTCAAGAGCATGTGAGAGCTCTGTTTTTACGGACTTATGAGCATGCAGAAATGAAAATCTTGATGCCTGTAGATCCAATGCCACAAGTTTTCTAGCACAGACACTTTCATTCATCCTTGGGAACCTGCTTTAAATGAGATTGCTAGGACTAAGGACTCAGATTTGTTGGATTTTTTAAAACTTAAATCCCTTTGAGTCCTTATCTCATCTAAAAATATCAACATCATTTCATGTCAGTATTGACTTGAAAACTGAATTGGCTTCTCACATGGAACTGGGAAAGCCTTTATGTAAGAGATCATGCTGGACTTGATTTTGTGATGTCTGGGCAGCCCTTCTTGAACATGGGGGTTGGACTGGATGACCCCTCAAGGCCTAACCTCAACCATTTGTGATTCAGAGATACATGAGGGAGGATTTAAACCTTGGTGGCAAGGAAAGGTATCTTTGCTCTGATTGGGTCAGTGTTTTAGGCCCTGTTTTTGCAGACATCCCAGGAAGATCACTGAATTCAGTACTTGTCTGCATGGGACAAAAGGAGTTCTCAGAAATGGTCCTTGGCCTGAGCTGAATTGAACATGATGAGGTCAAAAAGTGTGAACTGGGAAATTGCCTCCTTTTTGTTAATTTTAAGTAAGCTCTTTTCAGAAAGAAATAAAGAAATTCTTGCAGATATATTCAAAGACTTAAAAAAAGAAATAGGCATGTAAACCAGATGTCCCATAGAAGTATTTTTTCTATTAAGTTGCTCGGATGTAGTTATGGTTACCAAATAGCTGAAGATAAGCAGGGAGAAAGATGTATACTATTATTTTTTTTTTTTTGTCTTAAGGGAAAATGAGAGAACATAAACATTTTACAAAACTTTTCATTCCTGGTTGCGTAAGTTGCCTGAAATTTAAAAGGCTCAAGAATGAATTCATTTTCTGTACTTCTTCACTTTTTAAATTGGAAATCTCTCTGCTAATATAAGCAGTTTTGAAGCTGTATAAATTATTTTACGACTTTCAAGAGCAGTAATTCAAGAGTAGCTATAAGACCTGTTACAGTGAGACTGTAATTAAAATTTAACAATAAAAGCCCAAAAAACTTATTTTCATAAATTTGCATCAGAACTAAACAGAAATGACCTAAAATTCCATTTCAAGCTCACCAAGTCATATCTCAAGACTAGTCTTAACATCTGCCAAAACTTTCATAAATTGAGACACTTTGATCAGAGTGATTGCACATTCTCTGCACATTTGATAAGTTAAACTGTATATTTGTATTATATGTAAGCATCATATGACAAGTCATATTAAATACCACTATTTTCATGGGGTTTTTTTTGTAGCAGAAGACTTTTAATAAACAAAAGAGTTACATTTAAATGTGCTAGGCCAGACCCAACAACCTACAGACTAAATAGGATTCATAGCACCACTGTATACAGCCAGTGATTTCTCTGCTATTGATTCTCCCAGGTGTCACTGAATAAAAATCACCAACTTGTTGTGTATTGAGAGCCTGCACATGAAGTCTCTGGGTTTTTCAAAGCACCTGCTGAATCCATGTTTGAAGGGGTGGCTGTTGGACTCCAGAAAATGATCAGCCAGGCAAGGCAGAGAGGAGAAATAAGGAGGTACAGAAAAACCTGTAGGAAAGGGACACATTTTATGGAGGAGTATTGAAATGATATGTCCAGGAGCTTAGAGGCTGTGCAAGTCAGAAAAATAAGGCAAATCAGACCCTGCTCCTGTGACCTGAAAATAAAATATTTCTCACTTCTCCTAGGTTTTCCTGTCAAATGCTTTCCTCTAATAGATGACTTTTCCTTCTTGAGAAATGCAATGAAAATAAATTTTATGTAATTAGTATCAGAAACCATTTAATCCTCATAAAAACCTAGACTAATCCTTGACATTCTTCACTGATTTACTCTTTAGGAAGCCTTTTTCCACCTGCCATCAAGCATCAATATAGATGTCAGTGTTACCTGGTACAAAATATTCATTCAATTCATTTTCCTGAATGGTCTTGCCATGACTGCCACTGTTCCTGTTGCAGAAAGAGTCTGGTTGAGGATGGTTCTTTCTGTGATGTATCAGGCATTTCTGTGAAAGTCAGGCAACTTCAACAGGCATCAACACTGTGGGGGATTAAATTAGTAGTGATATGTTCATGTAGTTTGAGGATCTGTGGTAGTGTCAGCTCTCCCTTTGACATCAGTGTCAGAGCAAACCTGACCTTAGAGGACACAAAAAGCTGTTCTGAGGCTCAGTGCTAGCATTAATGCCACCTCTCTCCATCAGAACAGCCTGCACCACTTACAATCAGTTTATAAAGACACAGCAGCCTGTTTAATCACAGCCAGTGTCAATGCTGGCATTTGACTTGATCATGTAGATCCCCAAAAGATTAGAGCTGATTTTGTTCATGGCAGAATTTCAATGCACAGACAGCTCTATAAATACTCCCACAAAGCTAAACTCTCTAAACAGGCTGCTGTGCTGTCCTGGGTTATGGAATCAAAAATGTGTATTCTATTTTCATCTGCTGAAAGCAGTTGGGGAATTGTTCTTTATTTCTTGTAACTTTGGAAGGAGGGGGACGGGGGGAGGGGTGGGTGCCTTTTGGGTAATGGGCCATCAACAGACTATACCCCCGGACTATACCCGCTCCCCCCAGAGCCCCAGAAGCCCCATTTGCATGCATGGTCCTATTGTGGGATGCCCCACCCAGTGGGGGGAGTCTACAATTGCTGCCGGGAAAACTGAGCCGGCCGGGGACAGATTTCACTTGCTTCACCCCGATTCCTGGGAGGAAGACGGCACCCCATCTCATCTTCGCCAGACCCCATCTCATCATCGCCGGACCCCATCTCACCATCACCTCACCCCTGGACCCCTCCTCATCACCCCTGGACTCCTCCTCCTCACTCCTAGACCCTTTTTGGCTACAGGATCGTCCCTGCTCCAACAGAGCCACGTCTACCACCCCAGGAGGACTCACTTCTGGACTGCTTCCAACACCCTGACTAACAGGGTGCCAGGTGGCAGCTCTGATTCTATCAGGGCTTTCCCAAATTGTTGTTGTTTGTTTGCTGGTTTGGTGGGGTAGTTTTGTTTCCTACCACATTTGTATTATTGATATTCCTAGTAAAGAACTGTTATTCCTATTCCCAAATCTTTGCCTGAGAGCCCTTAATTGAAAATTTATAATTTGGCAGGGGTGGGGGGTTTGCATTCTCTATTCTAAGGGAAACCCCAGTTTCCCTGGCAGACACCTGTCTTGTCAAACCAAGACAGATTTTGGCGCCCAAGTGTGGGGCACAAGGGCATTGAGACAGAGGAATAACAGTTCTTGTGTACTAGATAGAAGTCTACTGCTCAAAATCATGTGGTCCAGCTTTCCCTGGTTTGGCTGGCACGTGGTTGTGGCTGTATTTCTGCCATTTGCTGGCCCTTATCTAAACATGGGCCCTATAACCAAGGCTACTGTGGCTGGCATCCAGTTTATTTTGTGGGTTAATAAGGTGAGGAATTCGTGGATTTTTAACTTCCTTTGGAAAGCAGGCACATGGATTCAGGGCTATCATAGACTAACTCTGTGTTTCTGGGGTTACTTTAATAATGGTACATATTGTGAGGAAATGGCACCAGGGGAAATTTTCTCCCAACCCTTCACTCAGTTTTTTGGGTCTACTCCACCAGCTTTTCAAGGGTTAAATTTCCCTCTGAATGCTAATGACGTCATACAGTGGTTGGTGCTGCTTATAGGCCTATTCTATTTGGTATTCAGAGATAAAGGGAGACTGGCCTGGGTAAGCACTCTGATAACTACCCCAAAGAATAATGATGCTGCCCAAGAGCCCACCCCTGTCCCACAGCCAGCCTCAGGCATAAACCACCTGGTTTGGGTGAAGGCTCTGATAAAAGAAATGCATGAGATGAACCAGATGCTGAAAGAGTACATTTCCCCAGCTGGTGAGAAACCTTCGCCCTGCCCTGACAAAAGAGAATCTGATACAGAACCCGCAGACATTACAACTGTCCAGGTTCCAGCTGACACACAGGGGCAGTCACAGCCAGCAGCAGTTGCCCCTGTGGAAACAAGGAAATCTAAAGTGAAAACAGCAAACCCAGAGAGTAAAGATAAGAAGGGAGGGCCCTCACAAGACACAAGGGAATCACATGTTCAGATCATCACTGAGACCCTGTCGTATGAAAGTCTCCGTAATCTGCAAAAAGATATTGTACGGCGGGGATGTGAGGCTTACACTGCCTGGCTACTTCGGGTTTGGGATCTTATGGGCACAGGTGTCCAACTAGATGGTGGGGAGGCCAGGAATTTGGGACCCTTGACCCAGGACTCAGGTATAAATCAGGTATTTGTAAGGGAGCCTGGACCTCTTTCCCTCTGGCAGCGGCTTTTAACGAGTGTGAGAGAAAGATTTGTCCACAGAGAAAGAATGCAGGAGCACCACCATAGAATGCGCTGGAAAACTCTGGAGGAGGGAATCCAACAGCTGAGGGAAGTGGCAGTACTAGAGGTACTTTTTGGGAGGAGTGGACAGCATGATAATGATCCTGACAAGGTTAGATGCACAGCGCAGATGTTATGGAACCTGGCAAATCTGGGGCCATCTCAGTATACTACATTCATTGCAACCATTAATGCTGAGGACAACCGAGTGACAGTGGGGGCTGTTGCCAATAAGCTTAGGAATTATGAGAGCATGATCAATGGCCCGCTGCAGGCTCATATCTCTGCCGTGGTGAAAGAGCTCAAAGAGGAAATGAGGGAGGTGAGGGAGGAGATGAGGAAGAGCAGTTCCAATGTGGCACCGGTACGAGTCACAGGCCCCAGAGTCAGAGCCCAACGACCCCCAGCCAGAGAGAGAGGGTACACCCCGAGAGCTGACCTGTGGTTTTACCTGCGTGACCATGGGGAAGACATGGGAGTGTGGGATGGGAAACCCACCTATGTCCTGGCAGCACGGGTGCGTGAGCTCAAGGAGAGGAACACTCACCAAAGGGGTGCCACTAAAATGAAAGTATCCTCAACCTCCTATGCCCAGGCTGTCAGTAGTCAGGATGCTGGAACCTCTAGTATGTATGCTCAGGGAGGGAATAACCAGTGCTAGAGGGGCCCTGCCTCTAGCCAGGTAGAGGAGAGGGACAATCGGATCTATTGGACTGTGTGGATCCGATGGCCTGGCACATCTGACCCACAGAAATACACGGCTTTGGTTGACACTGGCTCCCAATGTACCCTGATGCCGTCGGGGTATGTGGGAGCAGAACCCATCTCTATTTCTGGAGTGACAGGGGGGTCCCAGCAACTGACTGTATTGGAGGCCGAAGTGAGTTTGACTGGGAATGGGTGGCAGAAACACCTCATTGTGACTGGTCCAGAGGCCCCGTGCATCCTTGGCATAGACTATCTCAAAAATGGACATTTCAAAGACCCAAAAGGATATCGTTGGGCTTTTGGAGTAGCTGCTGTAGAGACGGAAGACATCAGACAACTAAATACCCTGCCTGGTCTCTCCGACGACCCCTCTGCTGTGGGACTGCTGAGAGTTGAAGAACAACAGGTGCCAATCGCCACAGCAACAGTGCACCGTCGGCAATACCGTACTGACAGAGACTCTGTGACTCCCATCCATGAGATGATTCGTAAACTGGAGAGCCAAGGGGTGGTCAGCAAAACCCACTCACCCTTCAACAGTCCCATTTGGCCTGTGCGTAAGTCTGAAGGGGAATGGAGATTGACTGTGGACTATCGTGCATTGAATGAAGTGACTCCACCACTGAGCGCTGCCGTGCCGGACATGCTGGAGCTCCAGTATGAGCTGGAGTCCAAGGCAGCAAAGTGGTATGCGACCATCGATATTGCCAATGCCTTCTTCTCCATTCCTTTGGCAGCAGAGTGCAGGCCCCAGTTTGCCTTCACATGGAGGGGCGTTCAGTACACCTGGAACCGACTGCCCCAGGGGTGGAAGCACAGTCCCACCATCTGCCATGGACTGATCCAGGCTGCACTGGAGAAGGGTGAGGCTCCAGAACATCTACAGTACATTGATGACATCATTGTGTGGGGAAACACGGCAGTGGAAGTTTTCGAGAAAGGAGAAAAGATCATCCAGATTCTCCTGGAAGCTGGCTTTGCCATCAAGAAGAGTAAAGTCAAGGGACCTGCAGTGGAAGTTTTCGAGAAAGGAGAAAAGATCATCCAGATTCTCCTGGAAGCTGGCTTTGCCATCAAGAAGAGTAAAGTCAAGGGACCTGCCCGAGAGATCCAGTTCCTGGGAGTGAAGTGGCAAGATGGACGGCGTCAGATCCCCACAGAGGTCATTAATAAGATCACCGCGATGTCTCCACCGACCAGCAAGAAGGAAACACAAGCTTTCCTAGGTGCCATAGGTTTCTGGAGGATGCACATCCCTGAGTACAGTCAGATTGTGAGCCCTCTGTACCTGGTTACCCGCAAAAAGAACGATTTCCACTGGGGCCCAGAGCAGCAACACGCCTTTGCCCAGATCAAGCAGGAAATCGCTCATGCGGTGGCCCTTGGCCCAGTCAGGACGGGACCAGAGGTAAAGAATGTGCTTTACTCCGCAGCTGGGAGCCATGGTCTGTCCTGGAGCCTTTGGCAGAAGGTGCCTGGTGAGACTCGAGGCCGGCCACTGGGATTCTGGAGCCGAAGCTACAGAGGGTCTGAAGCCAATTACACTCCCACGGAGAAGGAGATCTTGGCTGCCTATGAAGGAGTTCAAGCCGCCTCAGAGGTGATTGGCACTGAAGCACAGCTCCTCCTGGCACCCCGACTACCAGTGCTGGGGTGGATGTTTAAAGGAAAGGTTCCCTCCACCCATCACGCCACCGATGCCACCTGGAGCAAATGGATTGCCCTCATCACTCAGCGCGCCCGTATTGGAAACCCGAATCGCCCTGGGATTCTGGAAGTGATCACCAACTGGCCGGAAGCTGAGAACTTCAGTCTCACCGAGGAAGAAGAACAAGAGCAGGTAACCCGGGCTGAAGAAGCTCCACCATATAACCAACTGCCAGCAGAAGAAGCACGCTACGCTCTTTTCACTGACGGTTCCTGTCGCATCGTAGGGATGAACCGAAAGTGGAAAGCAGCTGTGTGGAGCCCCACAAGACAGGTTGCACAAGCCACTGAAGGAGAAGGTGGGTCAAGCCAGCTTGCCGAACTCAAAGCTGTTCAATTGGCCCTGGACATCGCTGAAAGAGAGAAGTGGCCAAAGCTCTACCTCTACACCGATTCGTGGATGGTAGCTAATGCTCTGTGGGGCTGGCTGGAAAGGTGGAAAAAGGTCAGCTGGCAGCGTAGGGGAAAACCAATCTGGGCTGCTGATGAGTGGAAGGACATCGCCACCAGAGTAGGGAAACTACCTGTGAAAGTCCGTCATGTGGATGCCCATGTTCCCAAGAGTCGGGCTAATGAGGAGCACCGGAACAACGAACAGGTAGATCAGGCCGCGAAGATAGAAGTGTCTAAGATAGACTTGGATTGGCAACATAAGGGAGAGTTGTTCCTAGCTCGGTGGGCCCATGATGCCTCAGGTCATCAGGGCAGAGATGCCACTTATAAGTGGGCACGAGACCGAGGGGTGGATTTAACCATGGACAGTATCTCTCAGGTTATCCATGACTGTGAGACGTGTGCTGCCATCAAGCAGGCCAAGCGGGTGAAGCCCCTCTGGTACGGTGGACGGTGGTCCAAATATAAGTATGGGGAGGCCTGGCAGATTGATTACATCACCCTGCCCCAAACCCGCCAAGGCAAGCGCTACGTGCTGACCATGGTGGAAGCCACCACTGGGTGGCTGGAGACCTATCCTGTGCCTCATGCCACCGCCCGGAACACCATCCTGGGCCTTGAAAGACAAGTCCTGTGGAGACACGGCACCCCTGAGAGAATCGAGTCAGACAACGGGACCCATTTCAAGAACAGCCTTATAAACACCTGGGCTAAAGAACACGGCATTGAATGGATCTATCACATCCCTTATCATGCACCAGCTGCCGGGAAAGTGGAACGGTGCAATGGACTACTTAAGACCACTCTGAAGGCACTTGGCAGAGGGACCTTTAAGAACTGGGAAGTGAACTTAGCAAAAGCCACCTGGATGGTCAACACCCGAGGCTCCATCAATCGAGCTGGTCCTGCCCAGTCTACCCCTTTGCACACAGTAGATGGAGATAAAGTCCCTGTGGTGCACATGAGAGGTATTTTAGGAAAGGCTGTCTGGATTAACCCCACCTCAGGCAAAGGCGAACCCATCCGTGGGATTGTTTTTGCTCAAGGACCTGGTTACACTTGGTGGGTAATGCAGAAAGATGGAAAAACCAGTTGTGTACCCCAGGAAAACCTAATCCTAAGTAAGAACTGAGTGTAGGGGTTCATTCTGCATAATAGTTCATTGCTTTAGGTATGATGCAGATGATAATAGAATAAGGGGTGGATAATGTCCTGGGTTATGGAATCAAAAATGTGTATTCTATTTTCATCTGCTGAAAGCAGTTGGGGAATTGTTCTTTATTTCTTGTAACTTTGGAAGGAGGGGGACAGGGGGAGGGGTGGGTGCCTTTTGGGTAATGGGCCATCAACAGACTATACCCCCGGACTATACCCGCTCCCCCCAGAGCCCCAGAAGCCCCATCTGCATGCATGGTCCTATTGTGGGATGCCCCACCCAGTGGGGGGAGTCTACAATTGCTGCCGGGAAAACTGAGCCGGCCGGGGACAGACTTCACTTGCTTCACCCCGATTCCTGGGAGGAAGACGGCACCCCATCTCATCTTCGCCAGACCCCATCTCATCATCGCCGGACCCCATCTCACCATCACCTCACCCCTGGACCCCTCCTCATCACCCCTGGACTCCTCCTCCTCACTCCTAGACCCTTTTTGGCTACAGGATCGTCCCTGCTCCAACAGAGCCACGTCTACCACCCCAGGAGGACTCACTTCTGGACTGCTTCCAACACCCTGACTAACAGGGTGCCAGGTGGCAGCTCTGATTCTATCAGGGCTTTCCCAAATTGTTGTTGTTTGTTTGCTGGTTTGGTGGGGTAGTTTTGTTTCCTACCACATTTGTATTATTGATATTCCTAGTAAAGAACTGTTATTCCTATTCCCAAATCTTTGCCTGAGAGCCCTTAATTGAAAATTTATAATTTGGCAGGGGTGGGGGGTTTGCATTCTCTATTCTAAGGGAAACCCCAGTTTCCCTGGCAGACACCTGTCTTGTCAAACCAAGACATGTGCAATTTCAGGTGGTGCAGGATGATGTCACAGCACTTAAAACAAGCCACCAAAAGCAGGAATTGTGAGGGAGGAATAAAGGAAATGATTTCAGGAAAAATCCAAGACTTTCAATTTTAAAAGAAGCAGTGAACATGAAGGGGCAGGAAGGATGATCTTTGTAAAGGAATGGATTGAACCAGTTCACTGGAATTATATGGGGAGAGTCAATTATGATCCATTCTTCTACTCAGAGCCTAACCTAAAGTTACACTTTTTAATTTTTCTTTTCAAATGCCTTCTTCAAAGACTTTAAGTGAGTTCTTCAACAGGTAGACAAAGAGAGAAGATACTTGTTTTCTCTTTCTGTATGAAAGAATATATATATATTATTGGGATGCAAAAAAATAATTTCAGTACGAGTACATGTGCTAGAACACACAGACCTATTTATTCATCTATTTATTCATCCAGTGACCTTTTAACACCCATCTTTCAGTGCTATATCAATTGTTTGTCAGCATTTTAAAAGTGTCAGAAAGTCTATATAACCAGTAATGAAAATTGTAATTCTAGGAATGTGAATTCTTCAAACATTTGATGGAGTTTCTTAGAAGGGAAAAGAGGAATAGATAAAAAATAAAAAATCTTGCCATCTGTGGACCTCAGATGCATTTCAAAATTTTTTATTTCCTCTATATTTTTCACTGTTTTCCTGAAAATATTTCTACTTCTAAGTACTTAGAACTAATGTTCATATTCATTTTTTTCACATAGGAACTACAAAACAAAAAAATGCACATATAAACACAGATAGACATGATTGCCAATATGTATTTAGGTTAGTAATTACTATTCTCTTGAAGAGCATTTTCATATATTTTGTGAATATCAGAAGCTACTAAATTGCCTCAGTAAAGGTTGCCAAATTTTCATCCACATCATCCTTTTTCTTTGTTTTCTCATGAAAACAAAATAAAATTATTTCAAAATCAAGAGATACAATATAATAAAAGTAACAATAGAAAAAATCAGAAATAGAATATATTTGAGATTCAATAAATTTCCTAATATTAACATTTTCTAATGTTAACACTATTAACTAATAATATGGATTTTTTTTCAAAATGGCAGTTTCATTAATGTGGTCCAGAATTGAATGAAAAGTATAAAAAATACATTTATTTGAGGATATCAATGAAGAACATCTGCACCATATAATTACACTGGAGCTCTACTTTCAGTCTACAACCTGTTGTAGCGGGGGAGGTAGTCTAGTGATATTTTTTGCATTCAATCCTGACAGTTTTATTATTTTGTACATACAAGTGTTAGTTTTTCTTTAGTTGTTGGCATTTTCATCCTTTGAAATTACATAAATCCTGAGTTTGATGCTGATCAGCTTCTTCAAGGAAGAAACATCTAAACTGCAACAACAATATCATAGAAACTAGTGAAATTAGAAATTTATGTAAGCACTATATCCTTTCTAAAACACTCTTGGGAGGATTTTTTTATCTGGATAAACACAAACATATTTGCTGAGAGACCTCCTCAAATCCCGGAACTCTTTGTGTTCTGCTTTTGAGTGTTCTTTCCTGGCCTTTATGGCCAGAATATATTGATATTCCTGTCTAGACAGGAGGTAGTCACATAACTACTACAGGGAGCAGAGTTCAAACATGTAAGGCAGTCCCAGGGATAAAAGAAAAACAAAAAACCCAAAAGTTTAGTGACTGAATAAAGCAAAAAAAACTATTAAGTCCTCTCAGACCTTTTTATATAACTATTACTGAAATTTAAGACACAGAAAGGAGTAATTATGAGAAACATCAAAAGCACTGCAAACCCATGGATACTTTCTGCCTAATTAACTCATAACTCATAAAATTATGAAACAGTTTAGTTTGGAAGGGACCTTAAAGATCATCTAATTCCAACAGCCCCTATCTTGGACATGTTAGGCACACCTCCCACTAGATCAGAGCTTGCTCAGAGCTCCATCCAGCCTGGCTCTCAACATTTCCAGGGACAGAACATCCACAGCTTCTCTGGGCAACTTGTTACAGCACTTCAACATCCTCTCAGTAATTTCTTCCTTACATCTGTTCTAAACCTATTTTTTTTTTTCAGTTTAAAGCAATTCCCTCTTATCTAACCACTAGATGCCCTTGTCAGAAGTCCCATTCAGCTTTCCTATAAGGCCCCTTTCAGTACTGCAATGCTGCTCTAAGGTCTCTCCGGAGCCTTCTCTTCTTGAGGCTGAACAGCCCCCTCAGCCTGTCCTTACAGGGGAGTTGCTCTGGTCCTCTGATCATCCTTGTGGCCTCCTATGCACTCATTCCAAAAGGTCCACACCTTTTTTTGTGTTGGGGGCCCCAGAGCTGGGTGCAGCACTCCAGGTGGTGTGTCACAAGGGCAGAGTAGATGGGGAGAATCACCTCCCTCAAACAGTTTATGGTATCATGTGAAAGCCTTAAGAAAGTGGAAAATGTGACTCCTCCCCACGAACTTTTTGCTTTCTGAGAGAGGAACCAAATCACTTCATAATGCATCTTATAAACCATATTTGTTTGATTTTGTTGGTTTGGGTCAAGTGAGAAATAACTCTGAATCTGCTAACAGCTGAAATTAAGATAGTAACATGTAACAAGGAAGAAATACAGTACATATTCACAGGAGTCTCCCCAGCAAGATTTCAGATTATTTACTCTTCACTCTGTTAAACAAGGAGAAAAAAAACCACAACTAATATTACAGCTCATGTGAATTTAATACCACTATGAAGCGATTTCAAAGCTTTTATGCTCAAGTGGCTATGATATGAACTGGACCAACATGAGCATTCTGGGGTCTTCTTATTCTAATGATAATGAGAAGATTTTCTTTTATCCAAAAGAAACATTGTAATTTCGATGGTGCATGTGCCTTGGATTTGATCTTTACAATCTTGAAGCTGTCATTGTTTGGTAGTGGCAGCAGGAGCTCAGCCCAGACTTCTCCCTTTCTGCATTCCAGTCTCCCAGAGCAGCAGAAGCACAAACTCCTCCTGGCATGTCAGCCACTTGATTTGTCAGACAGCAGAGTGGTCTTTTTCTGGACATGAAGGGCAGAACTTTCCCTTTTGTCCTGTCCCTAATCTGAGTGCTTTTGGAATGGGAGTTAGAACGTAACTGAGTGTTTTTGCCAAATAAAAGTCAATCACAAAGTTTTAATGCGGGCCAAGCACAGAAGACTCAATTCTATACTTCCTGCACCTATAGTTAGTTGTTTTACTGTCCTGTAATGAATTGCAGCAGGTATCTACTACTATAATCAGATTACTGTAATAAGAAGAAAATAAATCAAAAAGGAAGATTTCTGTTCATTTTTCAGGAAAGTGATTTGCTTTCTTCCCCTCTCCACTGCTGACCCTGTTCAGATTTATGATACCAGATTATGTCTTTCCCTTCACCACGTATTACTTTACACAGGAGGGTTTCTACAGCTGGAAGCTGTACATTGCAATTTAATGTCTGAGTTTCTACCTTGATTCCACCTATTCAGTGTCATCATCAATATGTGATAGTTGAGACAGACACTGCACTCAAGGTGCTTCATTAAAAACCATCAGAAGGCTCCAAGCATCAGCACCTTGTTATTCTAAAGTCTTCCGTACCTTTTCTCTGTATCCTCCCAAGGGCAGCTCCACACAGCTCTGGCTCTTTTTCTTCTCCAGTTCTGGCTCGCTCCTTCCTGTCCCCAGCACAGCCACCTAACCCTCCTGTCTGTCCTACGTACAGCAGCTTACCTTTTCTGTCCCTTGCACAACCTCCTGTCCTTTCTTCCTCACAGCACAGCCAGCAGACTCCAACTAACTCCCTCCCAGCTAACTCACTCTTTAACACACCCATGGCTGTGAGGGCAAGGCTGTTCCCACTCTAGGATAATTAACACAGCTGTAACATATCAAAGGCAAGACTGCCTTCAGCAGCATCTCTGTCTGTCTCCCCACAATTCAGTATAAGCACACAGGTTGCCTTAAAGCACTTAGAAATCTACAAGCTTTTTGTATAATTTTTGGCTATTGGGTGTACTGATGAGTATAAATGCATATTGCTTTGAAACAGTGACTGCTGTTGGGCATAGTGTATGTCTAAGCACAAATTTGCAGTGATTTTTGAAGGAAATATGCCATCTTAGTCAAATGAGAAGTCCAGGCTGCCCACAGAACAACAGATTGCTGAGACTAAGGAGTCTGATGGAGAAAGGGTTGCCACAACCATGCTTTTATTATTTTATGTCCTCTCTAGAAATCCACTACCAGCCATTATTTGACCTTTTTCCATCTGTTCTGGAACAGAAAAACAGGCCTTACTGTCACTGTGACCGCTTAGGTCAAGTGGCCACCTCATGGTGCTGTGGATCACTAGTGAAGCCAGCATTGCACTGATTCATAGGAAGATCCTGCTGCTTGTGAAGGGAAAAGGATATAAGAGGGGAAATTAAATTTGAATGGAAAAAAATTGCACATCTGTATGGAGAAGCAACCTGGTCTAGGCTTTTGAGTACCCTGGTCTAGTGGAAGGTGTGGGGAAGCAGTGGTCAAGATGATAATTTATTTCCTTCTTCTCTTTATCCTTTAATCTGATCTGCTTCAAGGCAAGAAAATGGCAGAAAGAAAGCTCCAGAAGTAGGATCTACTGTGAACCTTCCCCTTCCAACCAGCAGGGCTTCTCTGCCTGATTGCCAGAGTTGCCACACTGCCTGACACAGGTGAGCTTGTGTCTGTCTTCTGGCTGACTTACAGACATGGAACACCATGCAGCTGACACTGAAAAAGAAATAATTCTACAAATTATTATAATTTATTTTGCAACAACAATCAAGTTGCACAAACTTTGCTTATTCAATATTTAAAAATATAGCAGTAAATACAAACTGTAAATCAGAATCAATCCTTTTGCTAATCTGGTAGATTCTTCAGAATCTGATAATCTAAACAGTCCCAAATGAGCAGAAGACTAAGAAGGATAAAAAATGCATGTTTATATGAAAAAATTATACCTCATTCAGCCTGCAAATTGAAATGAGGATAAGGAACTTAGCAAATGAGGCTTCCTCAGTGACATCATTAAGTGCTCAAACACATAAGTGCCTGACTACAAAATTAAGTCTCTTCATTATATTCTTCCACTTTTTTTACAAGTTCAAGACTACGAGTGGAAGGAAAAAATACCCAGTAAAGTGTCCTTGTACTTGCCTGTTCCAGGATTCCACAAGAGTCCATGTGAAGTTTTTTGGGTTTTTTCTATAAGAGTGATTATGAAAAATCTCTAGTATTGAATAGTACTTAACACCAAGGTTATTCAACTCACAGACTTCCCTACTTGTGTAAAAGCAGCCTGAGATAAAAAAAAAAAAAAAAAAAAAAAAAAAAAAAAAAAAAAGTTTGATCCATTTTCTGTAAGTAAAATAAAAGTTTCAGGTTTCCTTGAACAGACATCTTATGTGAGAGCCAAATCTTGTTTCTTGGTCCTGGAGAGCAAGGCCACTGCAAACAGTGACCTTTTCTAAGTTTTGCCAGTTTAGTCTCTGTTAGATCTACAAAAAATACCAACCAGCCAATGGGATGGAACTCACAGGCTGCTAGAGGAAGATGAGACAAAAAGATCCAGTTTGATGCCTGAGTCTGACATGAGTGACAATGTATTTGTCCAAAGAAGAACATAAGTATTTTAGTACAAGCCTGATTCCATCCAAGAGCACAATAATACAGGCTTTACCTGAACAAGAATTTCACACACATTGGTGTGGGATATCTGTGCAGCAAATTGGTGGTACAGGAACATTACTTCTTGTTCAAACCCCTATATTCTGCATTATAGTATCCACATTCCAAGAGATGTTAACTTCAGTAGCAGCATAATTACTCTCTAGAAAAAAAAATATAAAATAATCCTTCCACTTCTTTTACTGCAAAATATTTACTGGACTTTTTTTTCATGGAAGGCAACATTAAATATTTCCTCCCCTTAGAAATTCTGCAGTTCCTAGGACCAGCTGCATTCAAAAAACTTTCATCCCTTCCTCCACATACTCTCAAGACTTCAAATACAAGTGCCTGCTGTTTTATTTTGAAAGACATTTTTACAGAGAACATTGTTCTACTATTAGTCTGCAGTATACTCCACCCTTTTGATCTTGGCTGACTCAGCCTGACTGCTTATATTCTACACAAGATGCTGAAGAATTATGGATTCATTTTGGGCAACAGATGTTACATGTTGGTCTTCTGATGTGAATTATAGGTGCAATACTGGTGCTACCTTTGCTTTATGGCTCCTAGAAGTGATTCCCAGATCCTGAATCTGAAAACATACTCTGGCCATATCATTGTTCTCTGTGAGGACAAGGCACAGATTTGCAACATCTTTCCTTTCACAAATCTTATTTTGTACATAAAAGCAGTGTTCAAGAGGAATGCCATTATGTGCTTTAAACAGGTACTGATCTGGATGATTATAAGGAACTTGGCTGCTTAGCAGAAAGGACAGTGCTGCACAAATCAAAAAGAAAGCCCACACCTAGGTTAGGTAAATAATTTTTTGTTGTTGTTGCTTTCTCTAGTGCTAATCTTGAATCTTGAAGTTTAATCTTGAACAGTCTCCTAACCCTGTTAACTGAGTTTAGTATGTGAGGATGCAGAAGAGAGAGGCATGAATCACTGAATGAGGAATTGCAACATGAGGGTAAGAGAAGATCTAGATTTAATAGAGCACACTGAATATTTGTTTCCATGAATCTTAGAAATTAGGAATAATTTGTATGAATGGAAAAGCCCCGTGAAAGAATTTCTCATTGTGCATAGATTCTGAAGACCTATTTGTTCCATCAACAAGAACCACTGCTTGACACTTCTTTCAGAAGAAAAAACAACAACAACAACAACAACAAAACAACAAAACAACAACAACAAAAACCAAACAAAAACCCAAAACAAACAAACAAACCCCAAAACAAAACAAACAAACAAAACCAAACCAAACCAAACCAAAACAAAAAACCCCAAATTGGACCACTGCTAATACCTGCCAGCTTATTGCAGCACTTCTGGAAAAGGCTTTATCCTAATGCCAGCTGAAGGAGGTGGATTGACCTTGTGTGTTCATGTTTAGAAATACCCAAAGACTTGTGTTCAGCTTATGTACACTACATAAAAGAAACATTTGGAGCATTGCTTTAGCAATTTTCTAGTGTAATGAGAGAAGATAACTCACCCAGGGAAGGTTGAGAATAGCACATTGATTTCTCCTGAAAGGCAGGCATTATGATGAAGGCGAATTTTGCCTTCTTTTATAAGTTACAGTTCCAGTGACGAAGTTTTTCTCAGTGTCACTGGCTCGTCTGCAGGTCAAATGCTGTGTGACTTTCAGACTCACTCGATAGTCTGGAGTCTTGAAAGGGATGAGCACTACCAACACAAATGGGCTGCAGCAAGTGCACAAGAACATACAGCTCCTCTTGGGACATTAATCTGCCTCTTGCCTCACAGAGTTTTTCCAACTATTTTCCAGTCATTAGGGCAAAGGGACAAGCCTTTGTGGTGCCTTCTGAGCAAAGTAAAGTGAAGAGAATTAGGCTGCAGCACACAAAACACAAAAGCATAGGAGGGACGAAGGATCCTTGCGGGCACAGAGTGACAGAGCACAAGATCAGTACTCAGGAGATAAAAGGAACTGATGAAAACACTGCAGAGCCCTGATGTATCACAGATACCAGGCAGATGTTTGCAGCATTTGCTCTGCTGCCAGTTCCTTCTGTTGTTTCTGGGCTATCATCCATTTACTCTGTTGCCTCAGCTACAAGGTTTTTCTTTCCTGCCTGACAGCTGCTGACATCCGTTTTGGCAACAACACTTCTGCTTCACTTGCTCAGTCTTCCCTGCTTAAAAAGAAACTTAGTTTCTTAACATACATTCAAAATGTTTGTCACTGATTAGTGTCTTCCTTGGACAATCTTTTTCCTGTCTACAAATTCCAAACATGGGACATGGAAAAATATGAGAAGAGGTAAGGAGAAAGAATATCCAAAAAATATCTGAACTGAAAGAATTCTGTTACTTCTGAGAGACTCCTTAAATGAGCTCTAATGGACATTAATATACTATATACTTTATCAGTACATAGCTATTTTCCTATTCAAAATGCATTTCAGTTTCTACATGTACATAAGAATTTAGTGACAAAAAATAAATGCGGTCATAGACTCAAAAGCATTCTTAGTTTTTAAAATGAAGAGAACTCCACAATCTTTGCAGCACATACTATTAACTGAACATAAAAAGTGAGAATGCTAAAGAGAAAAACAGAGTAATCAATGAAAAAGCTCAACTTGGTACTGAAACTTTTGCTTCTTTCTTAAAACTGTTGAATAAAAAAAATTAATGCAATGCAGAAAAGCTCCTTTCTCTATGCCCTCATAGAAGTCACCTGCTTGTAAAAGCAGCAGCACGACCTTGAAAATTAATTTTCTGAACCTGAACCTGTTACAACTGCTTTGCACACAGGATTGCAACAGTAATTTTTGTTGTAAAAATGGCAGTTTCACATAATTCAACAGAAGGAAAAAGTATGAGGAACCTTTTCTGTTAATTTATCATTTGGTGGTAAGGTATATTGCAGTTATGGCAAATGTAATCATATTTCATTGTTCTCTGCAGAAGAAATCTTGATGATGCCTCAAATACATGTCAGTACTGCAAGATGTGAAAAACACCCTTAAAATGTAATTCATGGAACACTTGCAATACTGAACCTGATGCATATCAATATCCCCTCTGTAACTGGTATCTGTGGATTCCTGTTGATAACAGTGCTAAAATGTGAGTGAGGAATGTCTTATTTTCATCCTAATCTCCTTACTTACCTCAGTCAGCGTCAGGAGAAGACTTGGTCTGTATTATTTTCTGCTGTGGTCTTTGTCATGAAAATGAAACATCAGGATGTTCATTTCCATCAGAAGAGAGCTAGACAAGTAGAAGCAGGAACTGCTGCAGATCATTTTGAGAACTGTAGAAGGAACATTGCTTATATTATTATGAATGACAATAACAGACATATAAGTTAAAAATAAATGGGTTCGGTTTTTTTAGGAAGAGAATGTGTTAAATTTTTTTGTAGCTAAAATAGTGTATTATTTCCATGTATAGATTTTCACAAGACCCAAAATGATTTAGGAATACAAATTCCTTGATTTGAAACAGCACTTCAGCTTCAAAGGCAAAGAAAAACTTTTAAATATTTGAGTCAGAATCTTATTGCATACTAGGGAATAATTACTCTTCAATTATGCAATCTTCTTCTCTTAACAATGTGGGAGTGGTTCACACCTGACAGTTCAGGTTGTCAGAATTCCCAGAGTGAATCACACAGTGCAAAGGGCTTGTGGTGCTGCATTAATGGTGCTGCTCTGTAATGTGTGTGCCATGAGCATTTTGGTGTCTTGTTTATATGATGAGGGCACCAACAAACTTTGGGTGCAAGAAACGGTAGCACAGCGTGAATCTTCACTTTACAATCACAGGGATGAACACAAGCTGCACCTTTTTTTTTTTTTTTCTTTTTTTTTTTTTTTTTTCCCACTACAGGGAAGCTCTGTGATTTGCTGAAAGTTTGCAAAGTGAGGAACACTTCCCCCAAAAAATCCCCAAACACAGCAACACTGAGTTCTGTTTTTAAAATGGAATGTTAAGACCATCATCTTTTCCAACAACATTACCACCTGGCACTTGGTGGGAACTGAAACTGCCTTCTTTTTGTTCTATCCCTCTTCATTCCTCTTACTGTGTCTCAGTATCATGATGTTGTCCTCAGAGCTCTAGTAAAACATCCATTTGACCACTTCTGGAAGAATTTGTGTGAACGTTTTGTACCACCCTGTTTGGAATCCCTGTAGCTCCATTCTTTGATCCCCCTCCATTTTCCTATTCCCCAAGCAGCCAGCCTGATAAACATGATGCAGCAGTCCTAGTCCCATCAATGATCACTAGGAAAATCCTATTGTACTGGGTCCCCCCTGCCTCTGATCTCTAGGGAACCCTCCAAAGTCCTCTCCTTTCTAATTCCTATGGAAGGAAATATTCTCTTTGAAATTTCCTTTGAAATAAAACATGCATTTCCAATGCCAAGCAGTAAGCTGTGTGGAAATGGTTCAAAACTCAGTAATTCATAATATTTCCAATACAGTCACTTAATAAATAGGAATGATTGTAGTAAAATATTATCACTTCATATTAAAAAAGTATCCTGAAATCTGGAAAGGTATCTAATATCAGCATAAAAGAAAAATTATGATTCTTTCTTGGCTACTCTTTTAGCAATATAAGTGATTTAACACATTTAGTTCTCTCACTTCAAACATCCTGCTTTTTCTTCTTTTAATCATCCACAGTTGGAAGGAATTTTTACTGGACTTGAGTATATCAATGTGAGATGTTGGGGGAAATCGGTGATGAGACAATTAATGCTCATAGGAGAGAGAGAACTAAAAAACCTGGAGTTGGGAACCTGGCACATTAAGCAAACACTCCCCCTTCTCTGATGCTGAGGGAGGAAGATGTCTTCCAGAGATCTGTCAAATAACTGCAAGTTACTCCATAGTTTGGAGCTATAGATCTAAACCAGGGAACCCTACTGTGCTTTTTGTAACCTATATTTCACTGCTGAAAGTGAACTCTGATTTCATAATGCTGCCATGGTCTGCTAGCACAGTAATGCAAGTTTTTTTTTCTTTAAAAACATACGAGAAATATTCCTAGGATTTCTCAAGACTGCAAAGATGCAGTTTTTCTTTAAAAATTACATGCGTTTCTGCCAAGTATTTCAGTTAAATTGGATGTGATTATAAATAGAGAAACCTTCAAAATCATGTAAGGCTTCAATTCACTTTTCCCCTTTTGCCTGGCACTCCTCGTCCTGGCCCTTCCAAACATTTCTTATTTGTATAAAGAGTCTGTTTATTCTGTTTGGTCTATTAGCAAGATATGTTCCATAAGCAGAGTAAAAAGTGAACTTTTGCCACCAGTTGGCAGAGTTCACTCTCATTCAGAGAGGAAACCACTTAGTGTGACTTATTGCAGCTCACCTCCCCCTAGTTTCTTAATTTCTTGGACAAAACCAAGGGAAAAACAAATTCCTTCCACAGATCTTTAAAGCTGTTCCTTGGAATATTTTATTTTTAACACTAACATTTGTTCATCTTTATTCCCATTCCATGGCTATTTCCAGAACAGCTCTCCCCAGAGCATGGCAGAGCCTTCCTGCTCCCATTTTCCTTCTCTAACAGTTGAACCTGAGGAAAGCACACTTTCATTTAACCTTTCCTTTGAAATTCTGTGTATGCAGCCAATTAAAATCAAGTAGCCAATGTAAATAATTGATCTAACCCTTGTGTTTGAGGAAAAGGAAGTTGCTGGAGGAAGAATTAGAGACGCCAGCAGGAAAGGCTTACAGATGAGAAGTGGTTTAGGCTTCTGCAGTGGAGTGGGATTTGATGTACAGACAGGTGGCATCTTTGACAACCAACACAGCAGACCTGGCTATTAAAACTTCCTGTGCCCTTACAATAGGAGTCAAAGTTGCATTGTTCGTTCCTGTATCCCTTACTTATTCCTGCTTTTAGACAAGATACTGTTTCACAATATTTTATTTTGTGTTGGTAAGTGGATTTCTTTTTTTTTTTTTTTTCATTCTGCACATATAGTTAGGAAGTCCCATAGGACCAAAGAATTTTCTCTTTGTAGTGACTAACTCCAGAGCCAAGGAACTTATCATACATCCTAAGGTGGGTTTACAAGGATATCAAACAGATAGTCAGGGTACATAGTTAGAAAAGGAGTTTAGGGAGGCAGGGCATAAAACCACCTGGATATTTACCTATAAATCCATACAGAGCGGAAAAGTAAGGAAAAAATTCATATTATCAGGAGTATTTAAAGAAGAAATGGGTGTGATACTGATGGGAGTATTGTGTTTAATTAGTGGTGGCAAGAAATTTTTGTTGGGACAGGCACAAAACTAAGGTCAAATATATAACAAGTTAATTCATTAACTTGTCTTTCAGAGGATGGCAAATACAAGGACACATAAATACAAGAATAATCTACTCTTATGTTGAATTTAAAGAATTTTCATCCCTAATATTTTTCTTCTAAAGTGGCTGTGCACACTCCAATGCATGGTGGCCCAGTTTGGGCTGCCTCTGGAAGATGTGCAATGCCAGGAAGGTTTGAGTCACACTGTGGATGAGTGTCCTGACTGGCAGTAAAGAAAATTCTGGTGTGACACTTAATAAAAACATGTCAAGAACCAGCCTCTGCAAATTGCAGGTATCCAGGTGAGGGTTTAGTAGTGACAACAATGACAACAATAATAGATTTTTTTGGTTTGTTTGTATGAAGCTGAGAAGGAACTGCTACAGCTCAATGCTAGATTCACCAGCAGGTGTGTGACGGCAAATAAACTACAGCTGTGTTTGCTGTGGCTTTCATTTTATTTTGAATTATTTATAAATAGCACTAGGAGCAATTTAGGCATTACCTCATGATATGCCCTTTAAATTATTAGTTGTTTTTTTCTCTTGAACTCACTGAGCAGGTAGGAGCTAGATGGAAGATAATGTCAGTGAGGTGCAGAGCACAGTTCTTTTTCAGACCTACGACTCCTGTGGTCACTGCAGCAATAATGAAGTTTTGAGTGAGCTTTCAGAAAGAAAATTCAGCCAGTGCTTTAATATAGCAATGTGCTGCAAATTACCCAACCACACAAATACTCCTCAAACAGCACCATCTGTGTATATCACAATGCTGACAGAAAAGTAACCTGAAAATGGAGTGAGATGAAGCAAGCCCTATTGTTCTGTTCTTGTCCTCCTGCAGAACACACTGGTACTCTGTTGCACCATCCCCAGACAACAATAAATGTTAATGCCATGTCAATCCCCCATTTGATGTCCTGTTCAAAGGCACATCACCTACTTCCCATTTGTGCTTTTGGTGTTCTTCTGTTACTGTGCCTGGAATACTACAGCCCTGACGTGCTCAGCCTGCTGTTGACCCTTTTGCTCGGGCAGTCATTTATCTGTTGCCTCTCCTTTGCTCCTCCAAGCTGACACTTCATGTCAGCTAATACCTGAATATCAATGCTGCTTGGGTTTTTCCCCTATTCAGTTTCTCATACTCGGAAGAGATTTATAATAAATATCTTCAAGGACCTGTGTGCAATATATTCTTTTAAAATTCACATTTCCAAGTACACATGCAAAACATTTGGCAAAGACAGCTGTCCTGTCATACTGCCCAAGCATGTCTTGTTCTTACCTTGTCCTCCCCTGCTTGTCTGAAAGCATCTGTTGTCCCATCTCTGCTTTGGCAGAATGTTGAAGAACTTATTTTAACTGTTTGCCCATCACTGCCAATTGGCCTACCTATTAGACAGGGAGAGAAGAACTTTCTATCTGAATGATAGACTGAGTCTGATACAATATATTTTAAAAAGTAATACCTGAACGGTGAATCTAAAGAATCTAAAGTCATAAGCTCCTTGTGACCAGCATTCTCTGCTTTTCCAAGTAGGGATAAAGGAGATCTGTATATACTGAGAAATGCTTTTAGCAAGAAAACAAGCAAGAACAGATTTCCTGAACGAGATCTTTCCTTCTACTGCACAGACCAACACATCAGCTGTGGAGCCAGCCTTCCTCCAACAGAGAGAGCAGAGCTACATTCTGCAGTGAGGTGGTTCAGGAACTGAGATCTCTGACACAAACAGGGGCTTGCAGTTGGTGTGTTGGTTGTGCATACTCTGATCCTATCTGTGTCAATTCTGCTGCACAAGGCAGTGGGAGCTTGGAACAGGACAGGGATGGCATAGAACCTTTATATTTGAAGGCAAACATTGTGTTTTTCTCTCTTCTGTTTGCTTACTCAGTAAGGAAAGGCAACTGCAACTGATATTTCTCAATAATAACTCCCTACAAAAACAACATGTCATATTTTCATGTAATTACAGGCCAGGAGTCACTTCCTCCCACAGTCCTTCCACTGCAAAAGAACTCTGGGTCCAGAAGCAACTGAGGTGGTTTATTATTCATTTCCAGAGGACTTGTGGAAAGAATCGTTAGGGAGGGGGGAAAACAAAAGGAAGAAAGATGAAGTGTCCATTAAGTATACCCAGAGAACACAATAATACACTTTACAGTCCAAAACCATTTTACTTATGCACTATCATGGGCAAAAAAGTTTCAAGTCCAGGAAGTCCAGCTTGTAGTGCATCCAAATAAAACTTCTGATCACTAATTTGGATAGCGAGGAAAGAAGTGCACAATTACATATTAATTCACTCTGCACCAGTCCTCAAAACCACATGCTCATTCCCACTGAGAAAACAGACAGCGAATAGGCTGAGGTTGTTGTGCATGTGATGCTTTTTCCACTCTTTCCTTCTCACTTATCTCCCTCCCACATCGCTCCTTAGTGTCCCTGCCCTGGTTTAACCCCAGCTGGCAGCTCACCCCACATGGCTGCTCACTCACTCCTTCTCTATTGGAATGCAAGAGAGAGTACAAAGGGTAAAAGTGAAAAAACTCATGGGCTGAGATAAAGACAGTTGAACATAAAAAGCAAAAACCCTGCTCGCAAGCAAAGCAAAACAAGGAATTCAGGCACTGCTTCCTAGGGACAAGCAGGTGTTCAGCCACCTCCAGGACAACAGGGCTCCATCACATGTAATGGTGACTTGGGAAGAAAAATGCTGTGAGTCCAAAAATACCCCCTTTCCTCCTCCTTCCCCCAGTTCTGTATGCTGAGCATGATTCTATATGGTCTGGGATATCCCTGTGATCCTTTGGGGTCAGCTCTCCTGGCTGGGTCCCCTCCCAGTTTGTTGTGCAGCCCCAGGGTGCTTGACCAAGGCCTGGCTCTGTGTAAGTCCTGCTCAGTTCATCCCTGTAGTAACACCACAGTTTTTCAGCACAAATCCAAAACACAGCCCCATAAAATCTACTATGAATAAATTAACTTAATCCCAGTTAAAATCAACACTGTTGCCCACAGCTGCAGTCCCTTAGGAGACTCCCTGCCCCTTTTGGCTCCATGTGTCTCCCTCCAGCCTCTTCCCTTCTGATGAGAGTTCTTTTCCTAAATATGCTTGTGTAGGAGCACCATGTGCTTCTTATATTTGTTCCCACAATTTGTGAGGGGTTTGCCTCAGCCTCTGAGCTGGGTACAACCATCTGCAATCATCTCAGGGCAGCTGACCTCCTGCCCAGGGCAGCACTGGTGCTCCCAGCTGCATCAGCCCTGAGAAATGTGCCCCTTACAACAGGGGCTCCTCTTTCACTGCTGGGCTCTGCATGAGGAACAAAGTTCAGCAAAAGGTAAAATAAGGCTCAGGAGGGAATGGGAGAAGTGATAAATGGGAGAATTTATAGAAGAAAAATTGGAGAAATCTTTGTCTGGAACGTGTGGGAAGCTGCTGTGACCTTATTTGCATGTGTGCTTTCCCACTGTGGGCACATCAAGCAGATGTGTGGAACTCAGAGAAACCTCATCCAGTTCCAGGTGTCCCTGGCCATGGCAGAAGGTTGGAGCTGGATGATCTTTAAGTTCCCTTCCAACCCAGGCCATTCTATTACTGCAATATTCCTTTTGCTCCTAGCTGTGCTTCCTCCCTGGCAGGGAGGCCTGCAGCCTGTGTGGGCACACACCTCTACTGCCATCCTGGGTGCCCCATGCTCTGTCTGCCCATCTCAAGCAGGGGATGAGGAGAAAAGGCTTCTCCCCCCCCTTTTTTGGCTTTTTCAGCTCACAGCCCTGAGAGAAAAGGAGAGGGGAGGGGAGAAATAGGCTTGCATTCCTCACGGCTCTTGCTTCACATGCCTCTGCACAATATTCCTGAGGTAGAAACGAGCACACACAGAGCACTGCTCCTATCTTACCTGCACTGGGGGATGTTGGAGTGTAAATGGCACATTCAGAGATGTTGTTGTACCATGAACAGCTCATGTCAATGAGTGAAGTGCAGCTCCTGAGTGCCCCAGCAGCAGGCTGGCTCTCTGGGCGCGGATGGAGCCTGGCTCTGGCTGAGGAGGAGGTTTCTGGGCAGGCAGCAGTGCTTGGTGATGTGGGGTAAACAAGCTCCACACCATCAGCCTTCCTGCAGTGGGGTCACATTGGAAACATTTTGCTTCAATCAATACTGAGCAGAGCACCAGCTCTTAACCCTGCCTCTGTATTTCCATCCCTTCATCCTAATCGCTTTTAATTTATTTTCCAGATTTGCTGGAAGGCAGCGTTTCCTCAGCACAGGCTTCGTACAGATCAATCCCTTTGCAGCCTTTCAGGTTCGATGTACAAATTTGTGTTTCACAGTAATGTAGAAGGGGAAGCATGGAAAGGTGGTCAGGGTAATTTCTGGTGCATGAGATCTTATACAATGTTGTGATAAGCTTTGCAATCACTGCATCATTACACTAATTGTTTGTCACTGTGCACATGTGCATATAATCAGCAGCCTTGAACGGAATACATTACATTACTCTTGTGTCAGATATGGTGTGTCTCAATCCATCAAGAGGAAATGGGTAGAAATGAATGTAGGGAAGTGTTTAAGCCAGAAGCAGAGATTCTAATTATTTCACACCAAGAACTTCACATACTTGCTAAACTGAGTTGTCATGCTGCTACTGATTATAATTGTCTTCTGCCATTGACAGGTGATTGTTTTGTGATTTCTGTGTCTAATGAAAATTCATTTTAACTAGAAAATTATTTTTTACTGTCTGGATTCACTTAGAGAAATTTTGGAAAGTGTCTCTGCTGCTACTTTTACCTCTTAAGACAATCTTGAAACTATACTTTCTGCTTAATAAACTTAATTGAGAAAATTTAAATAGGTGCATTTAGTTTTTCAATGTGACTCACAGTACTGACACATAGAAGATGTCTCTGCAGTAATAATGGAGATGATTAGTGGGAAATAAGAATAATAATTTGGTTTTATCTACTTTGGTGTTTTTGTAAACAGACAGGAAGTTAATTGAAGTTATGTCCCTTTATGAAAGCTGTGTGATGCACTTCATCAGTAAGAACCAGGTTATGAAGCTCAGTGATATCTGCCTGACTGAACGAGCCTTCAAGACAGATTAATATAAAACAAAAGCAGACCTTTTAAAATTGCATAAAGATGGTTCAATGTGTCTCTTAATTCTGTTGTTTAACACAGTGACGGGTGATGGTCTCATCTCACCTCATCTCACCTCTTCCTGCTTTCCAGGCTCAGGAAATGACTGAAGCTTTATCCTGAGACAAGAGAAGAGGAAGCCCTGGGGCAAACCTGAGGGAATGGAAAATCCTGGTTTCTTTGTCAGAGTGGGTGTAACAAAGAGGAAGAATCTCCTTCATTCATTTGGTCCAAAACTGAATCTTAACTCTTGAACTAAATTTCTGCAAAGTAGTGTGGGGTTCTACTGAAGCAGTGTTGAGTGGAGGGCAGAAAGGGAAGAAAACTGGAGAAACCTCTCTGCCTGATGGAGAGTTTCCAATAAAGCAGTCTTGTTTTGGGAAATGAACTGAAAGGACGTACGTACTGTCTTGTTACCTTCTCACATACATGTATACAAAACCTATGGCTGAAAGTCTGGGCATTGGACAAAAAACAAGATGTAAAGAACTGGTTTGATCATGCAGGAAAATGGGTCAATGGTAACTGTAAAAGCCAAACCCATGCTGTGAAAAAGTACACACATTTTTATACAGATATAATTACCATTGTGTCATCTATCATTTTTGAGCATGTCTTGTCTTAGAGGGGACCAGTGATATCTGAGGCCAATAACAATAAGCATGGTGTATTTGTTCTTGCATGGGGTAGATGCCAGGGGAACAGGAGGCTGAACTTCAACAAGAGAAATAATGTTGATTTACTAACAAAACAGTATTCCTAAAGCTAAGCATGTACACTTGTTTCTGCAAAAAGTTTCATAGATGAAGACATTAGCTTTACTATAATGTAACATTTTACCTACAAATGGCATCATAAACCTGGTATTATATATAAAATCTTTAGAAAAATGATATGGTTTTTAAACTTTTGAAGTCATTTAAAGTTAAGCTGTAAGAACATTACATGCATTTTATTAACATATTCCAAATGTAATTTAAAAAATAACGAATCCTCTTCCTAGTCTGATCAACAGTATATAGAAAAAACCCAGAAAATATGAGGAAAAATGACTGACAAAAAATCAGGACTAAAAATAATTCAATTTATTATTTTTATAGAACACTAGCCTGGATTGCAATATAATTTATTTTATGCAGTCTCTAATTTGTCTTCAGATATCTTAAGCCTTTGATAGGTTGCTAATATAAGACATGATATCCACTTTCAGTCAAGTTGAGCAATCTGCAGCTGCTACCTATGGAACATCTGTATATATTTCCTTGTAACAGAAAATATTAAGCTCTGTTGAGCCATGCTCTCACTCTAACATTCATTTGGTAGACTCTCAAAAAACACCTCACTGGGCTGCACATTCTGACCAGCTTTTTGTGAGTACCTTTGCCTGCACAGAAGGAGCCCAAGGGAGCACTCTGCCTAGATGGTTCATCAGGAATGGAAAACCTAATCAAGGCTTACTGAAAAGCTGAGTTACACTGGTACTGTGGTCCACCTTTTCAGATAGTCAATCCTTGAAATTTTAATGCTACTCACCTCCCACACTATTATTTACTTTGCTTGATAAACTACAAAGCATGCTGGCAGAGAATTATTCTCACGTTGCATTTCTCTCCTACTGGCAATGGAAAAATACTTAGAAATAAATTGCCAGAGCATAAGTGCCATTTCTCAGAATTTCACGGGCTGTAGTCTTTGATGCTAGCATAGCTAATGTACAACAAGTTTTTTATGTAAATACTAAATGTACATGAAATCACTAAAGAAAATGCAAATACCTCAGAAGCTCAGCAATAGAACTTGCCATTTTACAGTAAGGATTTCCTTTTTTCCCCCTCCTGAAAGAGTAATTGGAAATTGTCCCAGAAATAACAAGTGAATGGTGTGATTGTCACATTTAAGTAAAGGTTGTCATCAAGAGGGACCTTGACAGAGTTGGGAGTTCCCAGAATAAATCAGTCATGGACCTGTTAGAGAAGGTCCAGAGGAGTGCCACAAAATTGGTCAGAGACCTGGAGCACCCCTCTTACAAATTAAAACTGAGAGAGTTGGGGTTATTCAGCCTGAAGAGATGGATGGGGAAAACCTTATTGAAGATTTGCCATACTTAAAGGCAAATTATAAGAAAGATGGAGAGAGAGTTTTTACCAAAGTCTGTAAACAGGTGGTGACAGGACAAGGGATAATGCTTAAAAAAAAAAAAAAAAAAAAAAAAGTAGAATTGGATTGGCCATAAGGAAGACTTTTTTTTAAGGTGAGGGTGTTGAAACGTTGGAACAGATTGCCCAGAGAAGTTGTGGATGACCCATCCCTGGAAGTGTTTAAGGTCAGGTTGGATGGAGCTTTCAGCAACTCAATCTAGTGAAAGGTGGCCCTGCCCACGGCAGGAGGGTTGGGCTAGATACTCTTTGAAAGTCTGTTCCAAGCCAAACCCCTCTGTGACTCTATTAAACCTCACTTTTCTGAGGAGAATATTGTACAAATATTTGTAAAAGAATTCCTTGCTATGACCTCTGTAAAGGTATCAGGGAGTCTGCACAGAAATCAGAGATTATAAGCACTTCGGGTTTTTTTCTAATTCTCATGTTCCCTGCTTAACTTCCTGATGAGTTTTCCTTTCTGCCCCTTCTTTCCAAAACACGTTAGTTTACAGATGCTATAGATGAATATTGATCCTGGAGTGATTCAGGGTTCCACTCACAGCGTTCACAAGACATAAAATTAGGCTGGGTAAATTTTTTGAATCAGGTAGTTAGACTTTGAGGGGGTTGAATTTTAATGTCATTTGGGAGTTGCTGAATCCTTCACCATTCCCTTCCACACCCCAGCTTCTTGAAACTTAGCATTTTTAACATAAAGCTATACAGCTCTATCCATGGATATTAACCATAAAATGAGGATAATATTTTGAGGACATTCAATGAAGTCACTGAAACATATTTTCAAGCTTTGCTTTTTATTATACACAAACCATTATGTTAAAAAGCATTAGGATTGCAAAGACAAGCAGTCCAAGGCAACATTCACCCTGTACTTTCTTCCCTTGTGATGTCTTTTGAGCAGAGACACTTTTTAGTACCTATCCGTCAAAATCCAAGTTCATTTTTGGGGGTATCCAAATAAACAATACTAATAATAGATGCTGTAGAGAAGCAAGGCCATCACAACATTTTGGATTTAATGTGGATAATATAAGTAGCTAATTTGCATTTTGCAAATTGAATGCACTTTTTGCAGACTTAGCTCTCTCTCTTCTTCTTACCTTATACAATAAATATTTTATCCCACAGACCTGGTTGTCAAACCTGGAATGTTTTCCAGGTTATTCCATTTCATTATATCCTAGAGCAGAATTCTTCACTGCTGCTGCTCATGGGTCATAAAAGAACCAGAGCACAGCAGGCAATGCCCCATTGATGGACCACTCGAGCATCCCTGCACACAAATGCTAAACTCCCACCATCCATCACCACTGCACCCTACCCACACTTACATTCAGCTATCTGGAGGAATATATCTAGATGTGAACCAGTTCAACTATGAAGAAATTACTACTTTTACTAGCATTAAATTAACATTTAAAAGATTACTCCTTTTTTTCACTATGGTCAAATTGCATTAATGCAATTTAAAAAATAAAATATTTAAAAAAAAAAAATTAGAAAAAGAGAAAGAACTTGAACTAAATTTTCAGCCCCCTCTAGCCTCTTTTTGGATCAGGATGGCAAACCTACAACATCTGAGTATCTTTCAATGTCTGCATACTTCTGTTTGTCAGTCAGCATTGCTTTAAATAATAGCTGTAAACATGCATGTATTCAGATTTCCTGGTGAAATTAGTAGCTAGGAAAGATTAGTACCAGAGCAGGCAACATGCTATTGCAGCTGATAAGCTCTACAGCTGTATCTGCATCAATGGATTCTAATAAAGTATCTTAAGGAAATGTTTTTGGAGATGATTTTTTTTTTATTTATGAGACATAGATTCAACTACTCCTTTCATAAGTCTATTTTCTCTACTTTTTAGCCCAAAATTCCATTGCCTGCATCACTGTGGAGGCCAAATAATTTATTTAGTGAACAGGCAGAGGAAAGAGATATTGCCTGAAGACATGAAAGACAAGTATCCTGCCCTAACACTAATACAGTAGACATGATGGCAAATTCTGTAGAGGGACCAATAATTTACATTTCTAAGTTTTTAGTACATCAGGTGACACAGTCAGAATTAGACAAACTCCTGGTAACCTCCTTAGGCTGCCCAGTAACTCCATGGTTGCAGTTAGCTTCTTTCTCATTTATTAATTGATTTGAATTCAGAGCAGTTGATTCCTCAGTTAGTAATCTGGAGGGAGCTTGAGTTATTAGCATCAGATGTTCCAGTGCTGGTAAGTCATTGCTAGAAGTAATTTCCCCTTTTTTTCTGCACTTGCACATTATTTTTTTCTTAGTAGGAAGCACCTTCTTGAATATCAAAATGTTTTATTGCATTGCAAGATGAGGAGATACAGACAATTTTTCTTTTTTGGAATGAAGCTCTAAATTTCATCCACTGATATTTTTAATCTCCATTTTTGAGGTACTGCCTTTTTTTCATATTATTGAAAGACAACTGAGGAGAGGGAAAAAAAATGAAAGCCAGAATCATTGACTTATTTAAATTTGCTAGGTATTGTTTGTTAAAAGGCAATCCCTCAAAAATAATAAAAAATACAGCAATCAAAATATCTATTTCTAATAGCTCTGTTATTATACTTCTTCCAGTACTAGAAAATATCTGCCATGTGAAAAACAGCAAATAGAGTCTTTTAAAGTTTTCTACATGCTGCACAAGGCCATACTATGAAATAAATACAGCAAATCATAGTGGTTTCAGAGTCAAATGATGCCTCACCTTTTTATGTGTAGAGGTCTCAAAAATACTGCTTTGAATACAATATTCAAGGAAAATATATTTTTCTGGAGCAAATCAGAAGAGTTTTCTTCATATTCTATCATGCCTATTCATAATTTCAAGTTGTTAGCCTTAAAATAACACTTCAAGTATCACTATCTTCTCCTATATTTCAGTAAGAAAGACAACTCTAAAAGTGTTGAAGGTTATTGAGACAGCTTCCCTGACTTCTCCTAGGTTTTAGATTTATGGCAATTTTCACCAAGTTCAAGAAAAATTTGAACCAAGGCAAGACTATTGTACTATGATTAAAGAAAAATCTGCAAGTGTTTAGTGGGAGAAATGCATTAACAGCTCTCACACTTCATATTAGTCCAAAATAAATAATAGGATAGCAACAGCAAGTATGGACACAATTCTGTCACCTCAAGTAGCTACTTTTTTAGTAAATTGTAAATAGCAATTTAGTGTTAAGTAAATCAAAACCCAGAAATGGTGAGAATTATTTAATTATTTGCAATTTTTTTTCACAAGGAAAAAATGAAAGGAAAATTCAAATTGAATAATACGAATTATTTTCTCTTTAGTAATAGGTATTAACTCAAAATCCTTGAGTTTGGATTTTTTCAGTCTTTTCATATCACAACTACAAGGAAAATAGAACTAAAATTAAAAAACAGGAGCAGAAAAGTCTAGAATTCAAGGCCAAAGGGCTTGGCTGTTCCTTGCCACTGATGCCTGACAGAGATGCTGTTTTTATGTAGCCTGCTAGGGAACAGAGCACATGGCTGGACAAGGAGAATGGTTTTAATTATTTCCTTGCTCTTTTCCTTTAGCCAGCGGAGGTGAATCCATGCATGAAGGTCCAGGAGGCAAAGTGGAGAACAGGGAAGAGGGGTGGTTGTAATTTGCAGCTCACATTGACTAACCCAGCACAAAAAGAGATGGGAACCTTTTCTGGTGTAGAGGAATAATCCATCCTTGCCTTAGCTCCCAAAATGTAATGTAATGCACGGGGTGTTGGAGTTCATTCTACAGGCTCACCAGGAATTATTTTTCCTCCAGTAGTATTTCTAATCTCCGGAATTGAAATAAGTAAGTCAATTGAATCCAACTGAAATCCTAACAAGTAGTCTAATTTAATAAGATGTGGGGTAGTTTGGACCATGCTGAAATTACCACTGACTGAACAGAGCCAGTGCTTCACTTGCCATCACTGCAGTTCTGCTTGGTTTGATGTACTCTTCAAGTTGTTCTGCAAAACACCCTATTGCCTCCTAGATTTGTATGCTTTTAGTATCAAAAAAGAATATGAAAAAAAATATGAAGAAAAGTACAGAGAATATTTTAATGTTATTTTTTCTCTCTGTGCTTTCCCTTGTTTCCCTTGTCATCTTCATTTGCTTGTCCTCCTGGGCTTAGCTCCCATCACAGCTCCCTGTGAGATGCTGCTCGTAGGGGACAGCTGAGTGCTGTGCTATTCCAATAGGGAGAGAGAGACTAAACTGTGCTCTCTCCAGTGATACATGCAATGCCTCTACTACAAAGGGGAAAGAACCCCACAGTTTAGAAACAGCAGTGCAGGGAAACCTGAGTTAAAAACTGAAAATGTTTTATGCTGTACAAAATCTCTTTAGATCCATGTAGAATCTAAAGATTGCAAGATGAGGTTCAGAACTAATTATCATTTAGATGTATGAAAAGCAGAGCAACACTGTTTTTCTAGCAAAGCCACACTCAGCTCTACTTTGCAAGCATTTTACTTGCTTCATTATCACTGTCTTTATTTTAGTGCCATCCATCTCTGAAAAACTGATCCTTCACTTTCGTACCAGTCCTGTGTACTTGAGTTGCATGGATACCAGATCAATATCAATGCTCTTTCCCTGCCAAACTTGAAATCACAATTTGTGCTGTCACTAAGAGCTGTACACTTACAGTGAACCTGGGACAGAACTGCAGTGCCAGCTCACCATCTGATCACAGCCTTGTGGAGTGGGCTTCAAGGCTTACTGAGCCAGCTGCCAGGGATAGCCCACAGTAACATAACTCCACTGATACCATTCTCACACTTGTCATCTTGTGTGGTATCTGAAATCCTGACACATTGTCAGCCCATGCACAGTGTGTCTAGAAGCCATCAAATAAATGTGATGCCATGTGGCAATTAACATCACTGGTGCTCCAAAACACAGAGCTGGTGGGGAGACTTGCCTGTGGGGTTTTGTGGGAACATATTATATGTATGATGCAAAGGAAGTTCAAAGGAAGAGATGGATAAGGTTTTGTTCAACTAGAAAGCACAAACTGAAACTATTGACAACTAAATCTCTATATTAATGACACTATCTTTTTTTGACATGGAGATGATTTGCCTCAAGTTTTTAGATCCAGAGTGACAGCAAACTGCTACGAATCCAACAATGCTTTGCTTCAGCCTTGAGTAGCTGTTGGATTTTTTTCATGCAATGGAAAGCATGACATCTGGTCCTGTGTCTCCTTGTCAGGTGTTATGAAATAAGACTCCCTTCTAAGCTTTTACTGGTGTTATTTTACTCTGCAGGTTCTGAGGAAGGAAGAAGTAATTGAAGGCCATTGTAAGGCCAGTGATGCCTCCAGTTCTGCAGAAGCAGCCCTGCCTGTTTCATCCAATGAAACTCCCACTTGAAGCTTAATTAGAGGACCCTGATATAGACCTTTCACACTTATTCTTGAAAATATCCAGATTGACAGCTAATGAGTAGTGTCCACCTGCTGATATGACTGTTCCAAATAGCAAAAGATCAGCTCAGAGAAACCCAGTAATGATGAAGCTCCTTCAGATGGAGCTCTGTGCAAACCTGCTCTAATAGGGAAGGACATATTGGAAGGGAAAAGTTTAATCCATTCTGAAAAACTCAAAGATGTATTCAATACATATGATCCTGTAAGCTTGATCTTGGCTCTCTAGGGATCTAGTTATTTGGGTTTTGCAAGGTGTTGTTGAGTCTATATTTTCACTGTAGGTTCAAGTAAACCTGGATTTTTATTTTTTTTTTTAATATTAAAATATTATACTTTTCACCTTGGCAATTGATTGTATTGACCATCACTTTGGCTACATTCATAGCTACTTATTCAGATAGAAATAATGAATCATACTTTTACTGTGCCTTACCATGCCTCAAAATTACAAAATAAAAAACCAGAAGCTGCTGCAGGGCTCCAAGACAACAACAGTGATAAACCAGTAACTTTTAAAGATCTATTTTTCTTCTCAGTTTTATTTATAACTGCTGCAGGGGGGCAACCACTTTCTTTCAAACTGCATTCTCTCAGGGACTGCTCACATGACAGTTTTATGAACAGAGCTTATGCCAATCAGACACAAGACCCAGGAGATATAACCCTGGCCATTCTGCTCTTTCCCACTGCATGGAACAGCTGTTGCATCTATCTGGGATTTTTGATTTTGGTAAGGAGAAAAGAATTTGAACAGGCCACCTGCAGATGAGTTACTGTTTTCTTAGTCTGTTTGCAGCCTGGGGGCAGAGGGCAGGCACAGAATTCTGCTGTGGCGGATTGAATACGAGCATGACTTTAATTAAATGAGACAAAATAGCATGCTAACATGAAAACTGTAGTCTATTTATATGCACCAGTCTTTTTTGATATCTTCCTCCATTTATTTGTTAGAATAATGGTGAAATATTGTTTCTGACTGGATTTTTTATCATTTGAAGAAGTTATATATGTCAGAGCAGTTGCAATCTGATTTTCATGGATGTGGAGAGTCAAGCTTGGTCTTAGTCTTTCCCTCTGCCATGCTAGTACTGATCACTGCTGGGCCAGAGAAGAACAAATGACTGGCAAGATATCAGAAGTGGTGATAAATGGGAAATGGCTGATGTTAGTTTATCCCTTAATGAGATAAACTTAATGGATGAATGATCATTTTTTCCCCTGTTTTTTATGAAGCATAAAAAATCCAGCTAACATTGCAAACAGATGTGCTATCTTGGAGAAAATCTGTAAAAAATATGAAAAATACTGTTTTCTCATATATAAATAATATATATAGTATATATATAAGAAAACAGTATATATAAAAACTGAAAATAAATATTATTAAAGGTAAATGAAAACTCAATTTTGCAGATTGAAAACTTGCTGAATCTTTCTGAAGTTGAGGAATAAGAGTGAAATAACTGAATTTACAGCAATGCTTGAAACTGGTGTGTGTGGAATCATTAGTTGGAATGGGGAAAATCTAGTTCAATCTCCCAGTGTTTTTGATTTCCCCTGCCATTTTCTATGCCCATGCATATTTGTATGTTCCCATTTTCTGGGTTTCATGATTTGCTGTTCCTAGGTCTCAATCACTGTAGCTCAGACGTGATCTACAGGTTAAGGGAGATAATTTCTACCCCTGCTCTTTTCTTGTGAGGTGCCCACCCAGAGTACTGGCTCCAGCTCTGGTGTCCCCACCAAGAGCAAGACATGGAAATGTTAGAGAGGGTCCAGAGGAAGGCAAAAAAAGAATGGTCAGAGGGATGGAACACCTCTCCTATGAAGACAAGCTGAGGGAGCTGGGGTAATTCAGCCTGGACAGAGAAGACTCGAGGGAGACCTTATAGCAGCCCTTCAATACCTAAAGAGGGTTGTAAGAAAGATGGAGAAAGAATTTTACCAAAATCTGTAGTGACAGGATAAGGAATAATACTTTTGAACTGAAAGAGGCTAGATATAGATTGGACATGAGAAAGAAATTTTTAAGGTGAGGATATTGAGACATTGGAATGGGTTGCCCAGAGAAGTAGTAGATGGAAATGTTCAAGACCAGATTTGAAGAGGTTCTGAAAAACCTGACCTGGTGATAGATGTCCCTCCCCAAGATGGACTAGATAATCTTTAAAGGACCCTTCAAACCCAAACTACTCTGTGATTCTATGATTCTATATTTGGGTAATGCTATAGACACTGAAGCACATAGCATGGCTCATTTTAGAAAATGGAAATGGATGACAAAAAGCCTCTTTCAGTCTAAATTAGGGTGAAGTAGGTGTCTCAAGCAGATGTTTTGCTCTTTAATCACCCCAATCTACCACACTACAAAATCAAGTCCATTACAGCCAAAACATGAAAATGAACAATCAGGGCAATGTACTGCCTTCAGCTGCCGTGATTTTCTCTACATTAATACTGATGTTGAGGACATCAGATTGCAACAAAAGTCACCAGAAGAATATATGACCCCACCTCTTCTATGAGAAAACAGTCTCTGGATAACTCCACCCCCAGTACCTAGTGTTTGTGGTATGACTGCATACAGATATGCATGATTTCCATGTGATCCATGATGCTTGAAATGCTGGAATTCTGAAATTGTGGACATTTCAGTATTGAATCTTTTTTTCCATCTGTAGCTTTTGCTGAAGTGTAAAGGAAAGATTTATTTCTTCTTAGTTTGAAAACAAACCAACTGTAAACCCCTAAGAAAGCTGTGAGACAGAAAACAATCCACTCTCTTGTGCAAACAGAGAAAAATGAAAAGTACAACCCATGATTTTCTCCAGTCAATCCAGCCCCATGCCAAGGATCTAACATGAACAGGGAGTGGCATTAACTTAACCTGTCCTTTTTGCAACTTTTCATTGGTAAAGTTGTAGTTTTATTAAGATGCTGTAATAATTATGATACACTGTGCTATCTCCAGGAGAGGGTTATTTCAAGCAGAGTGTGCTGTATTTTTAATGGAAACTGTGATTTAATTTCTGTGTTCTATGTTACTTTTAGATTCTCTTACATCCTACACAAATGTCACTTGATAATATTAGTTTATGGGGTTTTTTAAATTTTATTTTTCCTCTTTTATTTTTTTAAACCAAGCTTTTGAATTCTGCAAGTCATTTGAAGAGGAAAGGATGACTACTGCTCTGGGTTTTCCTGCTCCTGTAGTGCATGGCAAGATCAATTTGGGCATTAAGCTTTAGCTTTTACCCTCCTGCAAGCCTGCCAAGCAGTAGGTATTACTATGCCAGGAAATTTCAGCTTCATTAAAACTTCAGTATGTTATCAGAAATTCATGTGTTAGGCAGACACACTGAAGGAATCCGTATTCCTTACTTGGAGAAAATGTGATTTTTTTTTCATTAAGTTAGTTGTATATATTCTTCAATAAGTTTATTTTTTAATTTTGCATAATCTCCTCAAAATAAGTAAACATCCACTTTTAAAAATAGAAAAAAGTCAACTCTTCATGGCAATTTGGTCTAAAATTCAACAATACAATATTGATTATAGTTTAATATCAAGCTTTTTTTGTCAGCATCTTTGATTCACTTTAAATTCAGTAAATAATGTTTACAGTGGAGATACATAATTTTTTACCCAGTTTTCCTCTTGATTTGAATTTGAATAGTTTTCTAATTGAATATGGTTTACCACAGACTTAATTTTTTTTTCCTTCCCCAGCAATTAGACAAGTTACACAGTATCTACTTAAGCTGTTACCTGCTTCTGGAGCAAAATTCAGGTGACAGAAATGAATCCATTAAGTGCAAAAGAGATGAACAGACTTAGAGCAACCTCCAAGGAAAGGTTAACTTTGGATTCACTCTGTAAGCTAAAAGAAAAACTGCTGCTGCTAACATTTAGAATAAGCACACTGAACAGTTTTACTCTTGCACTTAAGCATTTTACTGAAAATTTTCTCATTTTGCTAAAAATATACAACTCTTTGTTGTTGTTTTTTTCTGAAACTGAATGTCCATCACCTGTAGACAAAAATTCCTATTGATAAGTAAGTGAACTAGAAAGCATACAAAGATACATGAGGTTGTGACCTGAGGGAATCCTCTGATCCTAAAGCAGCAATAGTGCTTACGAAGAAAACTATTGAAAAAATTCCCCCAGAACCTAAGGCTCTGATGATATTCATCCCAGGCATTCGAGTGAGAATACATTATGCATTAATACTGAGGCTCTTTTCCCTTCTGACCAAAGCCAGAAATCACTTCTTTGGTGTTCTGAATGGAGAGGTCAGCTTACCTGGCCAGGTTGCTGTGATCAGTACATGCAGTGTTGAGAACAAAACATTGGACAACACTGGTAAAACTTTGAACTTTCCCTTGTGTTTTCAGCACTGGTTGGGTCAGAACAGCCCCAAGGAAGAATGTGATTCTCATCTTAGGTAAGTTTATCATACTTCACCTGTTAGCAACCAATTTACGAACTGACCATGTACCTACAGCCACACAAGTAGCACTGAGAAACAAGCCACAGTAGGAACAGAAATGCCAAACTGTCGTGGGCTGCTTTGATGTAAGCTCTGCAGCTCTGTCACATTCTCAGACTGTTTAAACATAGCCCATATGATGTTATGCAGCTGGAACATGCCCAGAACACAATCATTCTGTACTAAACATGGGTTTATAGGTTCTCTATGGGGGGATGTGCAATTACATGAGTATTTTAGCTCAGTTCCTTACTCTTCTGAAGTTAATATCCTGACTGCCCATGCTTACCTTCATGTGATTTGTACTATTGAGTGGTTTCAGAGTGCTTACAAGACACTTAGTTGGATGAAAATAACGTGAAAAAAACTACTCTGGGAAAGCACCAAATGAGTGCTAACTGCAAATGGGAAATGAGCCCACAGGATCAAACTGGAGCCAGTCTAAAGGAGGCATGTATGATTCTCACTTGCCTTTGATCCTCCATGCCAGCAGTTTCTACAGATCTGCTCTCTTCATTCTTTCACCAGTTTGTGCACAGAACAGAAAACAAGAATAAGGCTACAGCCTACTCCCCCTTCATTCTTCACTTTAAAGGCAAGAAATTTCTGAGAAAGCGCCAAAAATTGGTTTATACTTAGCCGCTGACACGGAGACCAAAGAAACATAGACAATAATTCTGGATTGAACTTTTTCTCAGAGACCAAAAGAGCTAATAACTCTAAAAGTAAATATTTCAATGGATACCTCCTTTCAGAGATATGCATTGTCTACAGAGTGTAATTACGTGCAACTGTTGCTTTTTTGTTCAAGGAACAGTATAAATCACAGTAATTTGTGTTTGATTTTTAAAGAACGTACTGTAGATTTAGGCATGAATCAAGAAGAATGCATTGGCTGAACTCTTTAGCTCTTACTCATTTGTTTGCATTGATTTTTCCATGATTGTGAGTGTTTTTCCACTGTAGAGAGAAAACAATATGGGAGACATCTGGTGGTCATTAATTAACTGAAAAACTCTAATTTATTGTAATAGTTGATTGATCTACTGCTAAGCTTATAAATAAGCAACTACAATTTTAAATTTCAGGATAATGTATCAAAAAATCCACCCCTAATTTATTTGCTACTTTAGTTTTAACTATTTACGCCTATTCATGATGTATTGGTCAAGTGCAAAGAACTGTTGTAACTGCAAATGCATCAGATTTACATTCCCAAAAACCAAGTTCTGAACTTTGGAGAACTTTGGAGAACTTTGGAGACAAATTAGGACTTTGACCAGACAACTCAGAACTATCTACTTATCTATTTTCTTATGTGGTCACTTATCTACTTCCTACATATATTTTTAATTAATATTAAATGATTTATTTTACTTAAAATTATTTATTCACTTATACTTTTTTTGTTTATATGTGTGATTGATAGGAAGAGGTGACAGCACATAAAGGCATCAGTTGATGTTACAGCATCTGAATTACTAAAATAAGCACTTATAATAAATAAAAATGTTAATCTTCTGACTGTTCTCCAGCTTGGCATCTTGATATATCTGCGCATGTAAGTGTGTAATGATATATTTATTCATTTTTTTCTTTTGCTCACATTTTACAGCCTCTCACTTCATTCTTCAGCAAGGAAGGATGTTTAAATGACTAGCTCTTCATGAAAGAATCTCTTCAAAAGGTTTTCCTCTTCAAAACACAAAGGTACTGTCCTTTTTATTACCCCATTTCTTGGGAAAACACTGAATAATAGATGCTACTGCATTCAGAAAAAAATTGTTGTGTCCATGACAGAGAAAGAAAGAAGTACAGCTCATTTTCTAGTATCTAGAAGTCATAGTCAGGGTTTTTAACAGAGGTTCTGCTGTTCTGCCCTGACTTCCCCCTGCTTAAGGCAGCATGGTTCAAAATCATGCATCCAAAACTTTGACTCCAACATCAAAGACAGAGTGTGGCCTCAGGAGAAAGAATGGGAGTTGCACCTTTTCTTTTGAGGATCTCAGTAATATGGTGTCTTCCATTCATGGGGAGGGGATAGAAGGAGAGAGAGTGAAATCCAGTATTTCTGGGAAAACCTCTCTCAAATGCCATAGCTTGTTCAGCTTCACCAATAGCCACACTGTGTTGGTGGCACCCACTCAATGTCCCTGGAAGACAAAGTCTGACTTGGGAGTATCTCCATGAGTTTCTGTGGGAGTTCTGGATGTGCCACTGCCCAGCTGGAGCTACCCAGTGCCTGTGGCCTGCCCTGCACAGCCGGGCAGAGCAGCTCACGCAGAAGTCGCGCCAGAAGTTCTTGTCCAGAAGCAGAGATGGGCAATGAGTCACTCCCTTTGGCTTCTGAAGGAGAAATATCAGCATTCCAGAGGGCTTTCAAATCATTTGAAAACATTCCGAGGTGAGCACTTAACAGGAAGCCAGATGCAGTCATAATTTTAGTTATCAGATTAGTGACTTGCACTTTTGAAAGTTTTCTTTACAAGAAAGATTAGACCTAAACATACATATCTATACCTTCCTAACTGTGGAAATTAAGTACACAATTTTGAAATGTTTAGCTCTTATGATTTGTTTTCCAGAAAAAATTTCAGAACTGCAGTAAAAAGAATGCTTCTTCTATATGTGATGATTCTGAGAATAGAAAGGAAAATTTATATTTGTGTGTATGATGTTTCCTGATTTTAAGTGAACTTTTTTGATACAGATTAGGCTAAAAACATTGCTTATGGGAGCCCAAGTATGCACTGAAAATTCAGCCATTGACCTAAAAAAGAAATTAGCATTATTTTATTTTTTTTTTTAGTATCATCTGTAGACCAGGTAAAATGTTTATTTCCCCAAAGCTAGTAAGCTTTAATTTCTGCTAATGCTTTAATTTTTGCTGAGGTCTAGTATGTCAAGCTGTTGTGCCTGGTAATTCAATATATTGGTTTCACAAAATGTTAATGTATTCGTAATCATGTTTTCTTCTGCCCAGATCTACTAGTCAACTTACCAGTCTATTCCCAATCTAACGTTATCTCAAATAACATGGTACAAATGCTATAAAAAAAAAGGAAACCTACATCAAGCATTTTGCATTGATTTTTACAAAAACTGTCAAAACATGTCATGATGTTATTGATGTCAGCATTTCTCTGAGGCTTTGAGTGTTTAATATGCATATTAAAAAAATCCTTCTTTGTGATACTGGAGATGTCTCCCTAGTCAGTGCATTCACTTTTGTCTCAACTTTAAATATTTTTTGGACAAAATTTTGCTCCTGTGTTTTGATTCTGCTCCTTCACCTGTTGTTCACCAGTGTGATTATGTCTACTGTTGTGACTGGCTTTATGAAAGGCAGATCCTGCTTGACTACCCTGGTGTCCTTCCATGGTGAGATGACTCCCTTAATGGGTGAGAGAGAGGTTGTTGGTCCTGATTCCCTGGAGTTTAGTAAAGCCTTTGACACCATTTCTCACAACATTCTCCTGGAGATGGCTCATGGCTTGGATGGGTGTGCTCTTTGCTGGGTGAAATGCTGGCTGTGGAGCCAGGCCCAGAGAGGGGTGGGGAATGGAGTCACATCCAGCTGGGGACAGACACCAGGGTGGCACTTGATGCCTTAAGTTTTAGCTTTCATGTTTTGCAGATTTTGTGCTGCCTAGGTATGTAGTTCTGAGCCTCATATTAAGTACCAGTAAGTTCTCTTCACAGAGTAGGTAGACAAATCAAATCCTTTTCCTGCTGGAGACCAAGGACAACAAGTACAAGTTTTAGGCCCAAAAACATAAACAATGGTGGACTGAAGAGAGAAAACAAGAAGGATGGGACTTCATATTCTGAAGCTGTAATTGGACAATTAACTCCAATATGCAAATGGACCAAAACTTATAAAAGTGTGAGACCTTGTGACCAGTCATCCATTTTGTGACCATTCTAAGTCCACCTTGGGTGTAGCCTTGGCCAGGCTCTTGTACTGCCAAGGTGTACACTTAAAGGCCTTTCAATAAATACCTACTTTATCCTCTAGCTCTGTCCAGTCTCTGTTCCAGGTCAGCCTTCCCAAGGCATCACACCCAGTGCTCAGCATTGAGGCCAGTCCTGTTTTCTGAGGAGCAAGTGAGGGAGATGGGGGTGTTCATTCTGGAGAAAATAAGGCTCAGGAGAGATCGTTCCCCTCCTAAAACTCCCTGAAAGGAGTTTGTAACAAGGTGGGGACTGATCTCTTCTCCCAAGTAACAAATGATAGGACAAGAGGAAATGGTCTCAGGTTGTGGTGGTGGAGGGGTTTAGATTGGATATTGGGAAAAATACTTTTGTGGACAGGGTTGTCAAACATGAACAGGTTTCCCTGGGAAATGGCTGAGTCACTAACCTTGGAGGTATTTAAGAGATGTGTAGATGTGACACCTGGGGACCTGGTTTAGAGGTGTACTTGGCAATGCTGGGTTAAGAGTTGGACTTGCAGATCTTAACAGCCTTTTTGCAAGTTAAATGATTCTATGATTCTATGACTTGGAAAATACAAGAGTATCAAAAACTGGGCCCTGGATTTTAGCTGAACTCGAAATTATATAAATAACTAAGTGCAGGTGTTCTCTATTTAATTTGTAATTAATCTGTTCTGGTCCAGCTCCCAGTTCAGCATGTGGAAATATGTTGTGTCAGACTCTCTTTTCACCTTGCAAAGGTTATGAATTCTAGGATCCCAGAGTATTTGCGATATTTTTTGAAAACCTCTCATAAAGTGTACAGAGAACTCTCCTACTCTCTACTAACCACCCACAGCTCCCAATGCCCATAACCACAGGGCTTCAGCACTGATGCTCTGTCACAGATTTCAATATTCCAAAGCACAAAACAATAAAAATCCTACAGACTTTATACACTGTTATCATTATTACTCAGGTTACTGCTTCCAGCACACAGAGTACCTTCAGATGTCCTTGGGGGCTATTGAGCATCTTGTTAAACCACAACAGAATGGAGCACTTTGTGACACCATCACATTCCACGTGAAGGAGCCGCTGACACAACAAGGTGTTGATGATATTTCTGCACAAGTAAGGGGAAGCTGCCCCACTTGATGGTGAGGTGACACGTCAGCTGTCTCTGGAGAACCATGGAGCTGTATCTGTGCTTCAGCCATGGACTTTGGCCCAGGGATAGATGGGAAGGTCAGAACATGGGGATCAGCACACCTTGGTCCAACTGTGCAATATTTCCCTTGAAACTATGCAAAGATTTATCTCACTGTCACGTTCCCCAAACCTCTGAAGCAGCAAGTTCAAATTCCCAATGGTGCTACTTGCAATTTTCAGTGCTGCTTTTTGATTGCAGGCAATTTGTTCTCTTCCTTCTGTACATTTTCTCTATGGTTTACTATATGCAAAGGTATAAATGTCTGCTAGTCTAACTAAATAGAAAAATATTGAGGTGGGGAGGCTTGTGGAAGGACAAGACTTTGTAGACTGAGAAAAAAATATCTGTAAGGATTGATTAGATCATTTTTAAATTTACTTGACTGATCTCTATGTCCCATTTTCACAGCTCTGGTTAGGAAGTAGGATTTAGATGATGAATTTATTTACCTAAAGGTCATAAGCTGATGAAATTCCTGGTTCACAGGAAACTAATTTATACTGTTAAAAACTTGGGGAGTACCTTTCCAGATACACTTTTAAATGTATAATTCATCAAATAGCAGAAATACCAAATTATTGGAAAGTCAGTTATGTATTAATCCAAGAAAGAAAAAATAATTATCTTTTTGGCATGACACATAGATGCAAATTTCACCAAGGTAAATGGACACTGATTCACATGTATATCATTCACAGAAGACATCAGACCCCTGCCTATTAGGAGAAAGGGCAAGGTGGATGACACTGAATTTGATGACAGCTGTTGTTTTTGCATGTTGTGGAAAAAAAGCAGTTCCCCATGTGAGAGTAGCTTTCTGCTTCAGAAGAACATCATGGACACTGATCAGAATGCAAGGAAAACCAAGCATTAACAAAAATTAACAGTCGGTAAGCACATAGGAAATTTTAAAACTATGATATTTTTAAAAATGCTACATTCTTCTCAGGTGTGGGGTGGTGTTTTTTTGTCTGTGATGCTCATTTACTTCATGTCTTCAGGGTTGCTTCACATCTTCAAGGTTTTCACCACAAGGATTAGAAATCTGCTTTTTAATCTTTGTGATTGAAAAATGAGCTTCTCGAGTGAGATCACAATCATAGCATCTGAAGGTGAAAGAAAATTGTTCAAAATTAAAACTTCTAATCATTTACCCAGCAAAAATTGCAGAAGTAACACACACTTGGGTAGTATACACTGTGAATTTAAATATACATGCATGCACACCCTCATGCAGACACACACATAGACTAACGTATTTATGTGAATACAAGGATGGATAAATATATGTGTGTATGCATGTGCACACACCCCCCTGGGTAAATAAATCTGAGTGGTACAAGATAGGAACTATTGATAGCAAGCAGCAAGAATATTTGGAGAAGAGCTTCAGAGCCTCGCAAAATACACACTCCAGGTTAGAGGCAGTAATTATTGACAGATGTCAAATATCCTCCCTATCCACCCAGATTTGGGTATTCATGTGTTTCTATTAATCATGTAATTTTTAATGTAGAAAAAAGAGTAAATCTGTGATAAAGATATATGATCTTTTATAAATGCATATATGTGTTTTTTCATAATTTTAATCGCTCAAATGGTGGTTCTGTAACCTTCCCCCTCCTTCCCTGTGTGGTTGGTTTGGTCCCAGCTGCATTCCTTTTTGCTGTGATCACACATCCCTTGGACCTATCCACTGTTCCCCCTATCCCCCGTCAATCCTGCTCTGTGCTTGTCACTCCCACTTTGGGCTCAAGTTGCTCCCCGCCCCTTGTGTCCCCCATTGGTCATTGTGTTTGTTCCCTCCCCTGAGACCTCCCCTGTTTATAAGTGGCTGTGAGACCGGCCTCGGGGTACCCCCTCTGCCACGCCCTCGAGTTAAGATTCCTTTCGGTTTCTGTGAATAAACCCGTGACTCAGAACGGCACGTGGTACCTGTCCCGTCATTCCCTACCCCGATTCCCCTGGTGAGTGCCAAGGACACTCAGGAACTCTGGGGAAGTGTTGCAGCCCCCCTTGCTCGCAGCCCTGGACCAAGACTGGGCATACAACACATATAAAACTGGACCAAGGGAAGGAATACCAGTATTGTTTAACAAGTATTTTTGTGTCACAGTGTCATAGGTTGCAATGCAAGATGTAACCAAAAGTATGTATTCTATTACCATCTGTTAAAACCAGGTGGGGCTGCGTTCTTTATCTCTTCTAGGACCCATCCTCCCTCTGGGGGATATCTCCAGTTAAAGGACCATTAAGGCTCATTGTCTGACTGATAAAATTACATCATCCCATTGGGAGATGCTCCACCCAGTGGGAGGAGCCAAGCATTCCCAATCTCATCACCACTGGACATTCAGAGGAGAACTGTACCCTTCTACAGGATCATTGCTTCAACAGAACCTCATCTGTCACTCCAGGAGGACTTAATTGGACTGCTACCAACACCCTGACCAACAGGGTGTTAGGTTGTATTCTGACCCTGTCAGTGTTTTCTTTTTTGTTTGTTTCCTTTTTTTTTTTTTTTGTACTACTACATTTTTATTTTAATTTTCCTAGTAAAGAACTGTTATTCCTGTTCCCATACTTTTGCCTGAAAGCCCCTTAATTTCAAAATTATAATAATTAAGAGGGAGGGGATTTACCTTCTCCATTCCAAGGGAGGCTTCTGCCTTCTTTAGCACACACCTGCCTTTTCAAACCAAGACATACAGTATTTTTGAAGTTCTTCTGGGAAATCCTAAATAGTGGAAGCAGCATAAAGAGTGTGTGAAGGAAGTGGTGAGAGAAAATTTAAAAAGTTAAAGGAGTAAAAAGCACTGAGTGATCAGAAGGCACTTGGTGCTTTTGTGTCCTGACAATAAACTGAGAATGCCCTCTCTATGCTGGCAGAGGTTTTCCAGTCATGACACTCAAAATAGCTATAGCAATGTAAGCAGGTTTTAGCATTCACCAGGAGGCTTCACCTGTTATTTTCTCATCCTGTCTGTAATACAAGGCACCTGTTTGTTAAAAATTTGGAAATAGGCATAATTTTGTGGGCTGAAGCCAAGATTTCTGAGTATTTTTAAGAGAATTGTAGCTGATAAAAATAGCCAGGCAAAGATCCAATAAACAATAAAGTTATTTTCTCATGAAATACTGGGCAGCATTCAGCACTATGCTAACTAGAAAGATATTGATCAATTAGAGAGAATTTAGTGAAGAACAACAAATTAATTTATAGGGGAGAATGAGGATTTAGGAGATGGGTTAATGGTACTAAATTAGGCCTGTGATGATTAAGGAAAGCAAGAAATGGTGTTCAAATAAATCTCCCAGACTTGCTCAGGTTCAGTGCCTGAGGTGGTGCTACATGGGTCATATAAAAGAGGATGTGTCCCTCCTGCTCTGGGACACCTCTGTCACCTGCTCAGAGCTTCCTGTGGTTCTGATGCTGCACCACAAATGGTCCCACAGTAAAAGCTCAGCCAAGGGAGAGTGTGAAAGGGGGAAGCAGCACGAGTCCCACAGTGACTGTGCAAGGCTTGATGGGTGAGAAAAGTGTGAAGATTGTTAGCTGAATGAAAAGAGAAGTATTTAGTGTTTTTATGGGAAGATACAGGAATAAAATAAAGAAATTAAAAATTAGTCTGCCAAAATACAAACCAAAACCACAAAACACAAAAGTGGTTTCTACTGAGGAATTGGCTCCTGAGATAACCTGGAAGATGATTCACCACTGGTATTTTTAATATTATTCTGCATGAACCTCCAGAAAATGTGCTTTTGGGATTAAGCCTCCCTTGGCAGAGAAATGGGCCTTGTGATCAATGAATCTCTGATTTTAATGTCTGCATTTTTCGGAGAGTATTCTAAACACTGTTCATATTTCTGCCCTGGAAAGTGCTGCTGCAGAGTGAGAAGAGTCTGTGTACTATTCCCATGAAAACAGTGGGATGCAATGAAAAAAAGCTTGTGAGTAATAATGAGAGCTATTAGCTAATAGACTAATAATATTTTTCTCATTATGTGGGGTGGGGAGGAGGAGGAAGAAGGCAGGCAGACCTCGTGCCAGAATCTGAGTCACAATTAAAAGTTATGCTGCAATCTTGCAGAATTTGCCTTTTATGGTGCCTGCCAGTTGTGTCCCCAGCAGGGACATGTGAATGCTGCCATTCCTTCCCAGTGGCACTGTATCCCCACTCCACCGGCACTGGGTCTCCTCTCATGGACATGGAGAGAGCAGACACAATGCCTCATTACTCCAACTCTCAGCTGTTAACCCTTGTGGTTTTTCTTTCTTCCTTATCTCACAGAAGTCACAGAACTCCTCTTATAACATCTCCCCTCCTCCTCTTGGGAAGATAGCTCAGGCTATAATTTGTGGTTTGTTTCTTATCTCTCACTTGCAAAAGCCTCCAGCTTCTGAATGCTCTTCAGGTCCCTTGTAGGCCTAGCTCACAACTCCTGCATGGATGTTGGTTCTTCAGGGCGAGTGAAATCCATGGCTTGGGCTCTTCACTTCAGTCCTTTCCTCGCCACACTCATACACAGCCCAGGTGGAGTCTGGCTCTGTGAGGATTCCCTGCTTAGCTGCCATCCAAGTCTGATGCAGGAATTCTTTTTCCTCTCTCCTCAAGCTTCTCTGTATGTTTTCAGTTGTTTTCCATCACATTTTCATTTTTTCACTGTTTCCTCACCCTCTACAAAAGACCATATCGATTTTCAACCGTGGTGCATACATATGGATGTGTATCCTTCAAAAGAGTAATATAGAATGTTGCAAACATGCAATCGTAGTGATGGTGAGTATGGCTCTGAGGAGGCAATAAATTGTGACCAATTCCTATGATCAGCAGAGGACCAGGGAATGATGTGTCTACTTTGCTGTAACAACTCAAGTTGGCACTGAAATGAGATCTGCACCACTGACAGCAGATTACTGGCGCTATTGCTTGTACAACTCTCCATCTCTTTTGCATGTTTTTTGGATTTCTCAATGCTCTAATTTCTAAGCCACACTGACAGAAAAAAATAAAGAGGGGGAACTTGCTTTTTAATTTTCAATGATAAGTTCTGTAATGTTAATCTTGCTTATTAAACTCTTGAAGTGTTTCTCAAGCCCTTGTTATAAACCCTGTGCTGAACAGTGATGACCTGAAGCAGGAAAGATTGATGTTTTGTGGAGCAAGTGGTGCAGCATTAAAGAGCTCCTGATGGCCTCCAGGATGAGTCTGGATGCTAATAACAAAACAAAACAACACAAAGCCAAAAAACCCCCCACAAAATAAACCAAACAACAACAACCAACCCAACAAACACCCAAACAAAAACAAAAACACCAACAAAAAAACCCACAAAACAACAACAACAACAAAAAACAACAACAACAACAAAAAAAAAACCACAAAAGAAACCTAACAAAAACTGAACACTCCAAACCCCTCACTAAGTTTCAATAATTTTTTTTTCTGTCAGTTTCAATGGTAGGTGATGCATAGCTAATCATAATTGTGCCAGCTTATCTGTCAGCTCTGTTTTATCCAGAAAGTACTGTCTTGTGCTCATAAAGGTTAAACTGCTTCTCTGCTTTCCTAAAATCTCTGTTCCCTACTGCTGTACTGGAAGTTAAAATCCAGATGCCTGAGTGGTTTAACAGTTTAATAGATATGAATATATATATATTTAATTTCTTCTTCCTTCTGAGGCCTGGAAACTGAAATAGCCCAAGAGATTTATAATTGGCATTCTAGGTTTTTTGTAGTATTTCTGTGTCTGATTCCAGTTCACTCAGAGCTGCCTCAAAACTTTGTCACAAATACTCATTGAGTTCATATATAAACTTGAGGCTAAGGCCCAAGAGACAGACATAGCAGTAAGAGTTGCATAGTTTCATGTAATTGTCCTGTTGTACCAAAGAAATCCAGTGTCCCAATTGAATTGAATTCCCAATAGAATCTTGTCTATAAAAATAATTCTCTACCTTCCAAGAACTTCAATACTGTGACAATGTCCAAACAATATGGGTTGGTACATAATCTATTTTCTAGTAGTGAAATTTATAGGGTCATTAAGTGGGAAAGCAAAAGGAGAGATGTTTTAAATGTATTTGTTTTAGCAGAATTTTCCCCATGTAGACAATGCAAAAAAAGTTGATTTATTTGACTGTTGCCATTTCTTTTGGCATGCAGGAGTCTTTAATTTAATTAGGGAATATTATTTAGCCCATAAATTCAATGTACACAGTAGAATTGAGCTTATTACATGAAACTGAGCAGCAAATAACTTTAATGTGTTTTTTGTACCTTTTATCAGTAACAGTAGCATATGGTGTTTTCTTATCAGAAATTAATTATGAAGTCTTCTTTCCAGTCAAAACAGGAGTTAAAACCTTGAATGAGGCCTTAGGAAAACTAATCATAGTAAAAGAAGTTCTTCTAACCTAGGCAAAGTATTAGCAAGATATTCCATCTGCAAACTTCTTGAATATAAAGAAAAATACAGTTTGAGAAGCCTTTTTTTTTTTGAAATTAATATTTTTGTTTGTCATGTAATTAACACAGGCATTATTATGGTATATAGGACATTTTTCTTCACCAACTCTTAATGTTATCATCTACCATATAAAAAGAGAGACTTTATAGCACAACTTTGTTAAAATCAGAAAGGAACCTAAATCTTTTGCTTTTAGGCTGTGCAACGCAATTTTAATCCTAATTTTCATTGTGTCAGTGACACATTTACTTCAGCCTAGTGTATGTAGGAGCTTTGCAGTCATGGAGTAGCAGTGCAAAGGGTTCAACAAATGGGGAAAATAAAGGCACATACTGATACTAGATGCTTTGAGCTATAGTAAAATTGGAAGACACTGAGATCCCATCAATATTTCTTTTATCCTTTTGTCTCAATAGTCTTTTGTCCTAATTCATAAACACGATTCCTGCATTCATATTTTTAAGCACATAAAATCATCTGGTCTTCTGAAATGGACTGGGAGACTATTCTTTTCTCCCTTGTTTTTCCTAACACAGTTACAGTCATTATTAGATCTCCATTATTAGATCTGCCAAGTTTCTATTATATTCGACAACTGGACTTGGATTCATTTTCCCCACAAGGCAGTCTGCTGTGCTCATGGCCAGGCAATCAGGTCACCTTTTGAAACTACCAGTACAGTGTTTGATTGGCAGATATGTATATTAAAAATAATGTTCTCCTTATGGCTTTTATTTTCTGCTGTGCTCTAGTGTCTGTCTTCTCTTGATAGTTTATTAACTGTCTGAGCGTATCTACATGAAAGCAGTAGTGTCCCTGATCCCTTGCCCTACTTGTAATATTCCACTCTCAGCTCTCTTTTTCAGAGCTGGTTATATGCTGAACCTTAAATGATGCCTTTCCAGCTCTTTTCAGCTGTACAAAGCTGCTCTGTTACCCTTCCAGCTCAGTTTGGAGCTTTCGTGCCTGTGAGCCAGGGCCCTGTCAGTTCAGTTTCCATCCTCAGCCTCGCACCCTCGCCCACCAGTGACATTACAGAGAAGTAGCAGGCTGGATGCTGCCTCTCCTGGCCTCTGCTCTGGTGATATATAGGTACATCCCTGACTGGAGCCCTGCCCCAGGCTGGGGGAGCACAGAATTTTCTCCACATTGCAACATGAGGTTTGCTTCTGAAATGGCTCTGCAGGTGGATTCCTGGAGGGGGATCTATACCTGCTGCTCAGGTCTTAGGGCTGAGTCCTTCTAAACTATACTTAAGTGCCTGGAATAGTGCTGAGATAGACTCTGATACAGATGAAGGCAAAGGGTAACCTATAGGGGAACATTGGGACCATAGAGATTATGGTCCTCATTCTTCTTAGCTTCGTATATTTGAAAGTAGAGTAAGACACAGCCCAGGTCAGCTTGTTCTGGTCCTAGTTATGGTCAGTTCTCAGACACTCCAGTGCAGCACTCTCAGGACATGGGAATCCCATGAGAGATTATTCCTACACATGAAATCAGTCCTAAATATGAACTATACACATGAGTTCATTGACTGGCATCAGCACCTTATTAAAATAAGTGTGAGGACAATGGTGCAGGAAATTGAAACTTTCCCCTTTTTGCCAGTGGGTCCCCAAATCAGCAACCAGCCAAGATTTCTTCTCAGTCACAGATGAGATTTTCATTTTTGTTAAGGTTTTGATAGGTACTCCATACACTAGTTATGGGTTCTTCCCTCTCTATGTAATATGCTGGATATTCCTTTAGTTTTATTGGATCTTCTGCATGTCTTTTTTGGTTGGTTGCTGGTTGTTGCTATTCTTTAGCACTGATATCCTAGGATAGCTTCAGTGCATGTCAGTACACACCCTCAGTAGTTGCCATTTAGTTGTTTACTACATGGCAATCAATGGAAGAACAAATCACATTTAGTTTGGAAGAAAAGGTTAAGAAGGCACTTAAAATTTTTTGCAGAGTTTTTGTTTTTAAATTGTACATTCTTTAAATGCTTTTAATGTCAGCATCTAAAATAGGCAATTAGTACTCATTTTTTTGGTAAGATTTTCATTGCAGTGACATAGAGCTGAGCCACAGGACCTTCTGCCTTGTGTCTAGTTTGACAAAATAGGATTCAAAATAAAACTCTCAGTTCTATATGCTCATTAAAATTGTTCTCATCCTAATAATCCAGATAAAGGGCAGAGAAATTATTGCTTAGTTCTTTTCCCTACACTTGCAAAGAAGATCTAAAGAAGGTTCTTTGTCATGTCATTGAAAAGATCATCTCCCAATTTTCCTTAAAGTTTTAATTTTCTCATTATCAGAATCTTCCTCCAGTTCAAGGCTTCAGGTTGCAGACCAGCAGCAATTTAAAAGCACCCTTTCACTATGGTACCTACCCAAAGAGATGCAGGTATAAGCTTTTCACATTACTTTAGTATAGTCTTAGAAATGGTATATTTTGCAGAAATCGGGATATTTTGTTTTAAATATGAGTAGCAATTAAGCCAGAAAAAAAAGGCCAGTGTTTCAATTTTCTATGGCCAAAAAAAGTAAAATAAGACATACTAATGAGCAGAAACAGTAACATACTTATATATTGGACCCACTTATTCCTTCCAATACAGGAAGTTCCTTTCTGCATGGGACTTTCAGATCTCTGTTTTATCGAACAGAAACATCTCAGTGCACCACAGGGTTGGTCTCTACAAACAAAATTTGACATTTATAAATGTCTTGAAACCAAAAGGGAATAGCAAACAAGTCTTCCAGTATGATTCAGCCTTCAATGTAAATAATGTCTTGCTTGGTTAAAAGAGGGTTTATCAGACATTTTGTGAGGGTACTGTGCCTGGCTGGGATGGAGTGAGCTTTCCTCATTGCAGTTATAAATTAAATGAATGATTTAGGTAATTTGTGTTAAATGTTATCGTTAATAATTATAAATATGTAGGCGCTATTAAGCAAACTGCAGAAATTGTAAATATATAGAAGATATTAAGCAATAACTGTAAGTTGCAGAAACTGCAGAAACAGAAAAGTTAGAGAGAGCCCGGCCTTGGTTCAGGATAATGTAATGTAACTTTGTATCATAAGACATGAAGAAAGAAAGAAAACTGGGATATATGGTGAAACCATGGTGACCACAGTGGAAGGTTCCCAGGGACCTGCTGCAAGGAAGAGGAGAGACTTCATCCATCGAGCACCATGAGAGGGCAGAAGACCCCAGACTCCCAGAATCAGAAGACTCAACTATGACCAAATATGAGAAAACATGGACTGGGGAGGGACCAAGGGGGTGTGTGTAAACCAAAAAGTTATAAAAATGGGAAATTGTGGGGAAAACTCCGAAAGCTGTGTGTGGAGCATGAGCTGAGACTTGTGCTCTCTGGCTTTCCCAGCGCACTGCTTGCTTCGACTTCTCGCTTTAATAAAGTTTATCTAATTAGCAATCAATTATTAAGCCCTTTATATTTATCACTCATAAGGTGCTGTGCTTTGGTTGAGTGGCCAGAGCAGGGCTGATACCACACTGAGGCTTTGGCTTGTTGCCAAGCTGTGCTTGCCCAGCATCAAGGCTCTGTTGCTCACTCTGCCCTGCTCTCCTTATGCACATTCAGTGCATAGGCTGGGGGTGGACAAGAGGCATGGAGGGGACATAGCTGGAGTGCTCGACCCAAACGGACAAAGGGATATTCCATACCAGATGATCTCTGTTGCGGTGTGTTTTATGTTCAGTGGTTTGTTCCGTTCTCCCCTGTATTGTTGGTACAGTCCTAAGTTATATCCTACCACCCAGTGGGAGGATAGATATCTCCTAGACCTGCACCTCGATCCAGATTGTTCCCTGTTCCCTCCTCCCACTGAGTTGTCAATCCTTCTTTGTGCCTGCCCCCTGCTCTGGAAATCCCCTTGGAAATCACCTATTCTTCGAAGTCCCATTGGTTGGTCCAAACTCCCCTGTTGTTTGGGTTTTTGCTGTTCTCCTCTGTCTCTTTAAGTTTTCTAAAGTTTCATTTTCAGCCTTCTGTGTTTACCTTTTGCAATGAGTCAGATACAATTTTCTATAAACAACCTTTTGTTATTGTAACCATCTAACAATGTTTACATTCTTCTCATAAGGAGGGGACTCTTGATGACTGTTGGGTAGCCCAGTGTGGTTGAAGAGGAAGATTTTCTTCCTCCAATCCATAGTCACTGCTAGAATTCAAAAAATGTTGAAGTTGTAAATAAACCTCTCTCTTTTCTGCCTTAGACATCGCAACATGTGAGTGTCATTTCTCTGTGTCGTGTACAACACTCCCCTCCCCCTGTGCCTCCCCATTGGTTTAAGTACTGTAAACCCCGCCTCGTGCTCCTCCCCAGTTCTACGGCTATTGGTTGAAAAGTTGTACCCTCCCTTAGAACCTCCCTGGTATAAGAGTCTCTGCACATGTGTTCTGGGTCTTTTGTCCCTGGACTTTCTGTGGAATAAACTTCTTTGGAACCTATACAAAAGACCTCTCTCTCACCCTTGTCCCTGCCTTCGGCGGATGGCAATCAGTGCCGTAGAGAAAACGCCCTGATTGCTTTTGGGGAACATTGCTTTTGGGGAACAACCCACTTTTGGGGAGCTTGCCAGTAGACTCTGGTGCTGCGGCTGATGTCATGCTCTTCAAGTAAAGCTCAGTGAAAACAGTGAGGGAAAAGGGTGCTCTTCTTCCCTACTGGATGTGCTGAAGCTCGGCTTCCCAGCAAGTGGATAAACATCTTCCTACGAATGGGAAACATTGAATTAATTCCTCTTCTTTGCTTGTGCGTACAGCTTTTGCTTTCCCTGTTAAACTGTCATTATCTTCATCTACATGTCTTCTCAATTTCCTTGTTTTCTTGCCATCAGAGAGCAGAGTGAGTGAGCAGGTGGGTGAACATTAGTTAGCCAAGGCTGGCCCACCACAGCCAATGTTACTGCCAGAATCAGTTTCAGAAATTTCTGGACATACATGCTCAAGAAACAACTCTCCAGTTTGGCTTTGTTGGTTTGTTTCGTTGTAGTGTTTGGTTGGCTGGTTGGTTGTTTGGTTGGTTGTTTGGGGTTGGGTTGGTTTGGTTTGATTTTTTCTTTTTTCTTGCATGCATAGAGGTTCTATGATTCAGTGATCAACCCCATGCCTACTGTTGCCACTCTGGTCAGTTTTTAGATGATGCATGTAGAAGTTCCTGGATAAATGGAATCCAGATAAAATAGAATTCTTGAACAGTATCTCCAGCAATATTTTTAAGGCTCAGTCACATGTTTCTCTGATGAGTAGAAAGTGCCTAAGAACAGCTGCTGGATCACTCTGAGTTAGCTGGAGTGTTTGGTATTTCTGGCTAAAGAGGAGATTAATTACCCTGGAAGTAGCAACAATCTGTAATGATAAGAAGGGTAAATTTTAAGTTATGCTTATGTGATTGTGACTCCTAGATCCTTCTGAGAGACTGAGATTTAACTTTAGCTCTCCGTATCACTGGCCAAAAATACATTTAGGGTTCTTGACACTCTTTCAAAAATACACTTCACAAACATATGTTCAGACTATTTGCAAATGTATCTGGGTCCCTTGCAAAGATAATTTCAGAGAGAGTCAAGATATGTGGGCAATCTGAGTAGTTATGGACATTTGCAACTGAATTAATTTATTAGATCCAATACTGTGGTAGCACAAGGCTAGAAAACCTTCCATGTCTCCCTGTTCCCAGAAGGTTTATCAACCTGTGGAAAAATGGACAAGCTATAAGGAAGGCTCAATAAAACAGTATATATTGGGGGAGGCTCAGCAGCCACAACTCTCTCACCTTCAGCAGAAGTTGGAGATGCTAAAAAGTCCTGGAAATGAGTTAGTACACCCTACTTGGCAACTTAGAAAAAAAAAAGGGGCTTTGCAGTATATCTGCTCTTGCTAAACAGTGATTCCCACAATTCATACTCTTCATACTCTTTCAAACACTCCTGCACACGCTATTCTGCCTAATTGACACACTTATGAGTCACAAGACCAGCTACGAACCAGAATCATAGACACTGCACTGGTGACTGCACGTGCAGGGGACAGCAGGACAAAATCCCAGTAGCACTGCTGAGGTTTGCATGCAGTGACAAAGGTGTGCACAGCACTGTGCCAGGGCAGCACCCTTTTCCTCTTCATGCAGGAAGATCAGGGCGCTGTAATGCCATGCCTTGGACATCCAAAGGCTTGGATATTCAGTTTGTATTTCCAGCAGGAACAGAGAACTAGAGAGTGTTTTAATCCTCATCTTGGAGCCATCATATTGAATGATAAATGACCAGCCCCAGAACACACAAGGTGTTTGTGGCAGAGCACAGAATTATGCTCTAATGTCTTATGAACCAGATTAATGCCTTTCTTAGTGGGTTGCTCTTCTTTTAATCAACTGGGACACCTCAGCATTGAGTCAAAATGGAATGAGTAACAAGCAAATGCACCATGGGTGCTTTTTATTTAGTAACAGTGGTGAATAATTGATTGAAGGAATGACAAAAAGGCATCACACTTTTTCTTAAAAATTAATTATAGCTAGTAGATATTTTAAGCTGTTATATTGAGTGCCTAAAGCAAGTACATGACCTGCACTGTTGTGACAGCAAGGAAAAAAGACAAAGTAGCAATACAAGTAAAAGGATTTAAGAGTTCTAAATAAGGAAAAACTAGCAAAATAATGCTGTTTTATTAATAATCTTCATTTATATACCCATAAACAGAATTTTACATTAACTATTCTTTGGAAGCAAGCAAAAAACATTCTGAAATTTTATGCATGGACATCAATTTTGATGAAAATCCAAACCACAGACAATAATTTGGAAGTACTTACTTAAATTTTTGGCTTAATTTTTTCCGTAACTGTTTCAGCTCACTGGAGGTAACTTCCATCAGAAAAGCCTGAAATTCTGAAATATGAGTTATGGACGAAGTAATTAAATGTTGAAATGCTACAAAGGCTGCCTTTAACAGAGCTTTTCCAGAGTTCAGCTGTTGGCTTGGCCCAGACACACTGGGAAAATGGCAGTTTTGAAAATTACATTATTTATTGTGGTGCCTCAGTGTTGGTGTCACTCCTTTATTTGAGAATAAACACTTCAACCCTTCCAGTGTTATTCAAGCTGATGTTCAGGGTGTGTGGGCATTGCTGGGTGCATGGAATGTCTGTAACTGGAAGGAACAATCTCTTTCCCACTGCTTGCTTTGGCACACCTAGACACCAGGTGCTCCCTACTCAGGGCCAGCTTTTCACTCTGAGGAAGTACTGGGTGTAGTAGGGGACTGATTTTTACCTTCCTAGAGAGAAAGAGGCTGTTCTCTCTTTGGAACCTCGTTTTGAAAGAGCTTTGTAGACAGTGTGTGAGGAAATGTGTATGTGTGCTAGACCAGACAGAGAGATTGCATGTTGAGTGATTCCTGCTTCCTCAATTCTACAAATTTCTCTAAAGACCTGACAAATGAGTCCCTTCATGGATGTTTCCATTCCTTTTAAAGGTTGTTTCAATAAAGTGACATTGAATTAATTGCTGACAAGTTAATTAGCTGAATTAGGCCATTGGATCAAGAATGCACATCAGATCTCTCTTACAGACTTTGAAGAAGAAAATTTCTGTGTCAAAGGATGAGTAAACTGAGGGCTGTCAACACAGGAGACACCCTGGGAAAACACCAGATACTGAAAACACCAATTATCCTATTTTAATTTAATTATCTTAGGGGACCTATACACTGCTTTAGAACAGTGGGGTAACTTCTTTACAGTCCTTAATTATTGTTTTTAACAATTACTGAGAAGATACAGTAAAACTGAGCAGGTTTATATTGCTTAGCTGGAAACATAATTTGTATTTTTTCCTTGTATGTATGTGAGGACTAATTTAATCAAATTCCAGGCTACAAAGTTTACTGATGTTCTTAGTGAGAACACAGCTGGAATAGCACAGAGAGCCTTAGCAAGAAATTTGTGGTGCTTTCGTATTTTTTTGACAGTTCTGTAATCCAGAAGAGCTGCCTGTCCAGGCTGCTCAAGATTAATTGTGCCTGAAAGCAATAGAAAATGGATCTTTAGCTTTGCATATTACTGCTTATCAAATACAAAATATGCAAAAGCTTTTCTCTGTCTCCAAAGAGCGCGCAGTTGGCAGTGTCTTTTTCCTGGTTACATTTCATATTCTTCAGTGTTGGTAAATCAAAAAGCTTCTACTTTATATTGAACATGTAAGTGGCCATTAATACATGAATTTATACAAGGAAATACAATTAAAATGTCTAAAATTTGGAAATGGCAGAACACCTCCACTGACATTGTACCCCCCAGCACTTATGCAACCCTCTTACCCTTTGTCTGAATGTTACAAAAAAAATTTTAACCAAAGATCAATTAATATTTCCTCTACAGGACTTTGGCCTCAGCTAACACACAGATGCTTCAATAATGAAGTGGAAGAATGGGATTTTTTTTATACAAATCCCTTTTTCTTGTTCATTTCAGAGCTGACAGATGGATAGTGGCTGAAGCAGGGAACTGTAGGAACAGAAATGCGACTTAGTTTTCCTGAGAAAATTAGTTCTATACCTGTCCCTTCTGAGAACTCTGTATGCAATGATTTGAGACCTGATATGTTCTTTATCTTTGACTGCCTGGTCTGTACCTCTAGGTCTGCTCAGCAAAATGTTGAAAGGTTCAGTTGCTGGCAAAGTCCATGAGAACTAATCTATCAATATGTGAGTTCTTCTGTAATGTTAAAATACCATTTTAAGAGTCTGAAGTATTTCACATTGGACACCCAGTATCTATAGGCTGCCTATATCTCAGCTATCTCCTAAATGGAGATAATGCCTTCAAATTTCACATGGTTTTTACAGTGATGGATTTATTGTCTGCAAAGCACTCAGATTTTGGGGTGATGAGGATTATAGAAAAGCACCAGAGGAAATTAATAATTTTGTTTTCAGAGTAGGGCTTGAACAGTGTTTTTTTTTAAATAAGACCCAGGGCAACATATTGAACAATGAGGCTAAAAAAAATATTGAACAGCTGCTAATTAAGTCCTTTCAATGCACTAAGTAGGAGTATTCTTGAGAGAACTGAATGTGTAATCCTGTAATTAAAAACTCCATTCCATATGAAAAAGGTGGCCAAGTTAAGGTCATACTGCTAACCTGGATTCTGTCCATTTCTAATTTTTGGCAGCTTCACAGTCATGATCATAATTTTTGAGAGAAAATGCTGGGTGACTGTAGTAGAGGCAAAACCAAATCAATGGCATGGTCTTGTCACCTACTTTATGCACAAATAGAATTGGGACCTTAAGTGTTTCTCTTCTCCATGAATTAACTAAGTAAAGGACAGCAGCAGCAGGATATTTTCCTCCTGGAAAAATGGGATGAGATACATGTTTTCTTAAACAGCAGGTATGAGTTTTGGGTGTCAAAGATTTTATTTCAGACTGAGGAAAAAAAGTTGCACAATGTTTCACATCACCCCCAAACACCTTTTACCTTTTATCTGCCTCTGCCCTCCAGTACACCTTGTCTTTTCTGATTATTTTCTCAGTTTTCTTGCCAAACCTGTCCTTATTTTCTATTCAGTTCATCTTGTATCTCTCTCACATCTGCTGCCTACACTCTGTCTCAGGGAAAAAAAACCCCAGTTCACACAGTTTAAAACAAATTATGATCAAAGTGATTTATTGGTTTGTTAATACCAGGTCAGGAAATATACATTCAAGATCAAGGTCAATAACGCAGTTCTGGACATATACAAATGTTGATAAACACCTGCACATTTCTAAATACCCTTCCAGAGCCAATGCCTAAAAGTCACAACCACACACACACACGTGTGTGCTCACACACATTGGCACCATCCCTTCCATGAGGAAAAACTGGTGGCCAGCACATTGCTTGGTTACTATATAATCTGATTGATGATTGTTTTCCTTTTTACAAGATTAGTGTGGGACTAAATATGCTTTTAGGCAGTTTGGAATGTTGATTTACAAACATTCTCACACTCATGTTTTTGTCCTGACAACAGTTGTTATTCAGATTTTGTCAGCAAGGGTGACCTATGTGTGCAGCTTCTTATCACAACTTCTTTTTGCCTCCTGGAAGCCTTCTCTGAGCCTCCTTGTACCTTGTCTCAGTTTTGTAACATGCCCTTCCCTGCAACCCCACTGACTCCCATCACTTCCACATCATTTTTCCTGACCATGCTTTTCTTCCTTATCCAGGCAGACCCTCTGCTGAAAGCTATGATGAAAGCTGCCTTTAGGAGTGGGGAAATAATCCAATCTGGGGGAAAAAAGTCATCTCTGCATCAGACAGTGAATGTCCTTCCACCCATGTGAGAAGCAGAACAGAGTTAATATAAGCATTTTTGAAGGTAATTGATAAATTGAAGCAGAATCCACATCTAGCTGTGGGCTTTGACTGCTGATAGCACAATGGTATCATAATCATGCCCCAAACTCAATTTAACTGCCTGCAATTGCACCATGTGACTGCAGAAGAATTTCTTCAAAGGCACAGTCATGGAGGACTCCCCCTCCTTGTTTTTGTGTACTGCTTCAGAAGAACAAGAAATAGCAAAAGGCTCCTTCCACTGAGCCCACAGGGAGCAGATGTACAGCCAGCCTGACCAGAAGATCTCTGTCCTGTTTCCAGACCACTCATTTTTCTGGTCACCCATGATACATAGCAGCATCTTGACAGCTGATTCAGCTGATTTCATATTGGTGTGGTTTTTTTTTTTTTTTTTTTTTTTTTTTTTTTTGTTTGTTTTGTTTTGTTTTGTTTTGTTTTGTTTTTTTTCCCAAGGGGGCTTTGCTGTGTAGAACTGTGGGAGTAAATAAGGCCTTTTAAACAGTTTTTTTCAGTCTCTGCATGTGACTTCCAGCAAGAGTCTGCAGAATTCAGCAGTATTTTCTGGGCCAACACCACTCCTGTTTGAAAAGGACTATTCCTAAATCACTGACTTAAGCAGTGCTAAACCAGAGAAGTCTGAATCAAAATTGTAGTGGAAGAATCTCCTTTTTTTTTTTTTTTAAATCTGTTAATTCATTTTGTTTTCAGGAGCTCAAGCAGAACAAAAAAAGAATGCTAATCCCCAACACCTTACCTATCCCCAAAACAGAGTAGAGACAAGACCGGGATGTTCTTTTGTATAAAGATCTGGGACCAGTTGGACATCTTTTGGAGATTTAGTTTATGGCCATCTCCCAAACACTTCACAGACTGCCCCTCCCAATTAGTGTCTGCTATTTCTCTCTTCCTTTTTATTGTTTTTTTAAATTTTTTTAAAGGTGTGATACATGAAACAGTCTTTATGGCTCATAGAAAAAATAATTGCACATTACACCAAATACCAGAAGACCAAGATAGTTATTAAACAAAGGAAGGCAGAAAACAATAAAATGACAACATTTTCCTACCTGATCTGCCACTCTCCAGATAGCAAGATATCTTTCTTAAGTCAAAACTTAGGAAGATGAAGCCTTACCTCACAGTAAATACATCTTTGTACTGCCTGTGGATATATTTTTTTTAAATTGTTTTCCCCAAGTGACTTCTGTACAAGTGAGGTTTATCAGTCTGTGTTTGGAATACATGGGGAACATTCAGGAGTCCCTCCAGCTCTTGCACTCCTTGGAGAAAGAGAGATATTTTGTTAGGAATGACTATTGAAGTCATTGAACTTCACTATTGTGAAGTTTTAAAAGTACATTTTTCTTTTTAATGTGGTTGGTACATTGAAAAAAATGCATGCTGGATTAACATTTGACAAGTAAAATCAATTTACTGGCAGCAAAAGGGCAAATCCAAAGACTGTATATATGGAATAAGTAAGTGGATGACATTTTAAAAGCTACACCTTCTTAAATCCTTTAGCCAGGTCTCACTGCATACCTGGGGATTAAAATTACTTACATGCAAGTTTATTATGCAACTTTAAGAATATGTATTCTGTGATGTCCCAGTTCTGACTAACCAATTTATAAATCAGTATAAACAGCTAAGAAATGAACTCCAAAAAAATAAAACAGTGAATGAGATACTTCCATTATATCCTGAAAAAAAAATTATTTTTTTCCTGTAGATGTTGGGAAACACACAACAAAGGACTGGCTGATAAACAAGCAGCTGAGTTGTGGGTAATAATGCTGAATGGTTTGAAAGGCATTGTTGTGTACTGCCTGACCTACATCAGAACTACTTACAGCCTGGGAAGGGGGGAGAGGATTATACTCAGCACTGAATAGTTTCTAAAGCAAATCATATCTGGTACTCTTTGTTCTCGGTGTAAACAACGTGTAAGAAAATCTTACACAGGAACCCTGTCTTTCTAGGGAAAGTAGTGACAGTAGGCAAAGAATTTCTTCAAATTGTTTGCTATTCTTTATGATACCAATGCCAGCTAGACAAAAAAAAAAAAAAAAGAAATAAAAGCTGTTAGTCTTTGTGGCTCTACTTGTTTGGTAATGCTGACCTAGAGGAAGCTAAATTAAAAGGTAGACAGCCTGCAGGAGCAAGCAGGACTCTCAACTACTTCACAGAGTAAGACAGTGAAAAGTCAGTACAAGATATCCTGAGAAAAAGTTTTAGATAAAAATGAAAATTACTGTTGGCTTAGCTGCAACACCAAATAAATAAAAAATGCATAAGGTAAATGATGAAATTTATTGAGAATACTAGAACTACTAACAGGTAGAAATAGATTGCAGAAGACATCTAATAGAGTGAGACTGATTATGTATGTTTAAATTCACATAATAACCATTTCAGCTCAGCTGAGATTGCAAAGTGAGCTGAATCTTGTGTTTTCCAGACATAAATGTTCAGTGATGTCTGACTACTATGGTAGACTCAACACAGAGTTGTATATGGTTAGAAGATGTTACTACAAAAGCAGTGGAAGGTTTCAAGCAATTCAGTGGAAGCAAAGTACAAACTTCACAGGTCATTGTGCACATCAGGATTTCAGACTCCATCCAATGAAAATAATTATATATATCTGTATGTAGTAGGGTCAGTCCAGTGATCATCACCTGCATTTACTTCACCAAAGTCTAATTTCATAGACCTTTTGTCTTTAATTGGGAAGGAGATATTGAATCTACTTGAGTGACCCAGTGTTATGTGACTTGAGTGCTGCAGACCCAATATTTCACGAAACAAATACCATGAAATCTCACCCCCATTGCAAGCAAAGGCTCCTTGAGGCTACATATCAACCACAATCTTTGTTCCTATTCATGGAACAGACACGAAGGTTCAGGTTCAGAAATCCTATTAGGAATTGTCCAGTTGAGTGTTGTAGAGCCTACAATTAAAGATATGGTTTAATCAACACCTGTTCACAGTCACCTATAAAGGAATTCACATCTGTAGGTGTGCATATACCTACACAGGCTGGGGAGAATTATGTTCCTTGACATGAGTTCCTAACAGGTAACTTGAGTCATACAGAAATACCAGGAAATTAAATGCCTTGTATAAACTTACAACTTTGACTGGAGAATATTTTTCAGATTATCCTTTTTGCCAGATAGGACTGGATCAATCTGTTCATTTCTTTAATTCCAAAGTGTACAAAATCCCTGAAACTGGGCAGAAATTGCATTGTGTATCAGTGGCCATCGCTGAACTAGCACAGCTCCCTTCATCGGTAAGCTCCTTAAAAGAGCAGTTCTGGAAAGGAAGGGAACCTGAAATAATCACTTCTTTTGAATAGAAATAACTGTGGCTCCTGTGCTTTGGTGTGACCTTCATGCTGTCAGGATGTATTAGGTGTACTGTGAGGTTTACCAGACCAGACCTCTGGGGACTTTGGTAAAAGGATGCCTAAGCTGTGAATTTCTGACAGCCTTAGGCACTGAACCATGCAGCTCAGCCAACTTGGTGGCCTATCTCAGCATGCACAGTAGCAAAACTTTAAGTATCTACTTAAGCTTTGTGTTGACAACTTTGGTGCCTGTGCATACTCAAGCACTCCAGCAGAAAAGCAGCTTATTTTTTTTTTTTTTTTGGAATCCCCTCAGAGTCAAAGCACATGAATGAAGCCTAAAATGAAATTGAAGTGCCACAATTCCTTTGTGAGGGTCTGCATAAGTTCTCTGGAATGAAACTTGCCTCTTTCATTAGGAATGTCTGTCAGCATGAAGAAGTTTTAAAGGTCATTGGTTTGCAAAGTGGTATGAGCAGAATCTCAAGGCTGGTAGAGCAAGTCTCGCTGAGGAAACTGAAAGGAAAGGATGAAACATCTTAATTTTCCCTGCAGGGTCCTTGAGTTCCTCCAGTGCTCCTCTGTTTTGGTCTCTGCAGGACCCTTCTGATCGACTAGAACTTTGCACCATGTGGCTTTTGAGAAGGAACACACACCAAAGATTATTGCAACATATACACCTCACACTTCACTGCAAAGACAAGGAGAATCTGGGGCCTTTGATTTTCTGGGGCTTATGCAGACCAAAAATTAATGGCAACCTCACTGTTGACAACAAAGAAAAAATTTAAGGCACATATATTTTGTGGAGATACACATCCCACTGAATTTCAGGTTCAGTGCCTTCTGCAGTTGAGGAAATCCTTACTGTTTTGAAATGCTTTAAAATGCGAAGGAAGTGCATTAGCAATGATTTGTCTAAATACCAAATGTCATAACTTCAATTCAGATACCATACTACAATTTGATATCAGGTATCTGTGAACACATTGATTTAATAGAAAAAAAAGCGGAAGTCCTTTGGAAGAAAGAATACTTTTGGGTATATGAAAAATGGAAGAAAAATATGATTTAAAAGGGTTTTGCCCTCTTTATCTTTCAAACATGGATTGATGGGTCTAAATTCTTCAGCTGTTGTCATAGTACAAATATTAAATAATTTACTTTTATGTTACTATCCAAAATCAGAGTTATGCAAATGGGCCACAAATGGACTTTTTCTCAGCTGTTAATGTCAGTATAAAGAATAAATGTGAGTATGAGTCATGTTCCCTGTTGTACTGAAAGATCAATTAATACGAAGATTACCATTCCAAAGTGTAACTCCATATAAGGAGTGATACTTTGGAAAAGGAAAAAAAACATTCTTGGCAAATGGCTCCATATAAGGTCTCTTAAGTGAGGTCTATTTTACGTTAAGAAAATCTATTTGTATAACTGTCAGCAGCCAAAGTAGTGGCCTTTAATGCCTAGTATATTAATGTGCTACCTTGACATTAGGGTGGCTTCGTTGTTGTTTCACCCACTTTTTTCCTGTTTTTCTGTAAGCCTTCTGTACAAGGAGTTTTGTTGCTTTAGAGGAGGCAAGCAAGAGAACATCTGAATCCAGTGGGACTTTTATTCTTGCATTGTTTTCATGGGGAAAGTATATAAAAATGGACTTTGGGTGTGAAGAAGATACATTATTTATTATTACTGTGAAAGGAATTGTGAATGCTCTGTTTGATAGTTCCTTCTGGTTTAAAACCAGTGGAAGAGGTGATTTTTTGTTGAGTTGTCTTGGTTTTTGGACTATCTGTTTATATTTTGTATTACCATAATGCCTGTATAGTTTACAATTCATTTCAATGATCCATTTTTTCCACATTCTTGTTTGAAAAGGGACAATCTAATCGGAATTATTGACATGATTATCACAACAGCACATGAAGAACAAAATCACAATTCCTCATAAAATCAAAGGATAGAAAATTCAGAGACATCAAATTGGCCTTCCTAGCTGTGCCAGCTCAGTGCCTAAAAATGTGTTTGTCTCTACTGGAGTGATGCAAAAATCTGTAATGAAGCAGACTGACTTTCTGTGTAGCTAATAGGATGCCTTAAAAGTTTCCAGAGGTTATTTCACAGCAATGATAAGAAACAAGCAATTATGAAAGCACAGAGGATTTAGGAGTCTGTAGAAGATGGCTGAGAATGTGAGAACAGGGAGCTGACTTCAAAGGCTGCATCTGTGCCCAGTCATAATCCACTCCTCTTTGCTGTACAAAAAACTTGGACAGGAAGCAGGGGAAATGAAGACCTGCTGATGGCAGATAAAGAATCAGGTCACAGATTTATCTAGGTAGGTTACCCTTCTCCTTGGTGAATCCCCTTCAAAAGTCTCAGTGGGTGTATGGACCCAAGAAGAGACAAACCTTGGATTCAGAGCTTCAGCAAAAGGGCAGAGCTCAGCACCCTCTCATGCTGCTTCTATAGTTTTTCAGTAACTTGCTCAGTGTATTATTACTCTATTATCCTTTTGAGGCATGAAACTCTCACCAGTCCCTGTACATTATCCTTGGGAAGCCTTTAGAGCTCAGAGACATTAGTAGTGCTTAGAGCAAAGATGCCTGACTCACTCTTTGAAATGATCTTACTGGGGCCAGGTCCTTAATTTTTGGGCAACCCAATACCTAAAATCCTTTAATTGTGCCCTTTGGCTTATTCAGGAGCCGTTGAAATTGAGAACAAATATGAGGCCTTATGCTTTTGTTATTGTGGGGGATGGTTTTTTCCTGTTGTTTATATTGTTAAGATAACCTTCAATGAGGTGGGGGGCTTAAGTTTAAATATTTTATCACAGTGCATTGTTTTCAAGGTTCCCCAAGTGTAAGGACTGTCTACTTCTAAATACAAAAGGATTTTGCAATCAAAGATAATAAGAACAAGATCAGGTCACATGTGAAAGAGTGTCACTATGCAAGGAACAAATATTTTCAGTGCAAAAGGTCTAAGATCTTTATGAGTTTTGTGAGAAACTGTCTTCCACTGAATAAGGCACCATCAGAACAGAGCAAAGGAAAGAAGCTGGAAGATCCTGAGGCTAAGAAGGGCAGCAGGCATTGGAATGAATGATACCTTTGGAGAAGCTCTTGGTCCTAAAATCAAAGCAAGCTCTGTGAGCTGAAGGCTAAGTTTGGCCTGGAGACATTAGAAAAGGAAAAAACATTCCTGGCAAATGGCTCTGTTGAGATTAAATAACAAAGAAGCGTTGTAGGATGGGGTTGGGATTTTCTTTTCTAGTATAAATTCTTGGATTTCAAGCAGAGGAGGAGGCGGAAATTCCATGTGCTAATAATAGCTTTAGATAGGAGAGGTGGTGTACAGCATCAGCTCTTATTGAAACATTGAGGGGGAGGGAGAGTTTGGAATGTAAACTGCAAGGACATTTAAGCCAAATCTGCTAAAAACTGAAAGCTTTGGGCTCCAGCAATCCCTAAAATTTAGGTAAAATTATAAAAAAATAAAAATCTGAAAGAGACTTGAGGCTGTTATTCTATCTGTCCTTGTGACCGTGGCTGCTTCCTGCCTAACTTCATTTGTATGACACTCATTCAGCAAAGGGTGTCAACAGGTGCTGAGGTTCAAACATGTAATTGTCTCTGTAATACCCATTTTGAGCACGGGTGTGGAAGTGTCACCCTGCATTCTCTGTCACAGCCTGCAGAACGCTGTCAGTGACCTCCAGCTCCTGACCATTGCTAAGGATAAGTGCAGTGAGCTGAGCTCATGCTGTTCCTGCTGCTGTGCCCACTGATACCATCTTTGAGGCCAGAGGTTGCTGTGGCCACTTCCTCCTTCATCAGTCCCCTGACTCATCCATCTGTGAACTTTTCTCTTTTGTTTGGTTTTTTGTTTGTTTGTTTTCTGCTCATTGCTGAGTGCCTTTCAGAGTTAAAACCTGCAAAAGGAAGGCTATTATGAGATGCTATTTTCAGTGTGCATGTGGTTGCAGGTTTCCTAGGTTAACAGTTTCTGAAGCCTGAACAATCCCTGCACAAAGCAGTCCAAGCAATTTTGTCTAAAAATTCTTTTGTCAAGCCTAATACCTCACTGCTGAAATAGAAGGTATCTTTTTAAAAACATAGCATTTAGTAAAACCAATAGAATCTTTTTTGTTTGTTCTTTGTTAATGATTCCAATGGTTAACTGAGGGTTATACCCTCATTTCAGTCTGAATTTCTCTAGCCTTAACTGCCAGTAACTCTTTTTTTCTTTTTTTTTTTTTTTTTTTTTTTTTAAGTAAATGCTGGTCTTCTTTTGTCAAATCTACGTATAGATTGTTTCAAAACCACCACATATCCTCCTTCTCCGTAGGAAACAGTTTCAATCCAAGATATATTTCTGCAATAATCTTTTTGGATCGTTTCTGAGGCTGCTAAACTTGCAGTATTCTCTTTGAAGCACATCAGAACTACATACAGCTCACCAGTGGTGGCCTCTTCAGCCCTGAGTATGGAGACTGCACCTGCTCCCCCCTTCCTGATAACATTCCTGTTTCATATTCAAGGAGTGCCAGAGTCACAGCTTTGAACTACAGATTCATAAACAGCAAATTATCCACTCCCAGTACCTTTCCAGAATCGTTGCTTTTCAGGATAAAGTCCCACATCCTTTGGCTCTGTCCTGGGTAAACAAGGCACTTGACTTTGCTTAACTTCGGGCAAGTTTTGTAAGGAGAAATATCTCTTTTGAGATCAGCATATACACTCAGAAAAGGAAAAAAAAAAACCAAGAGAAGCCTTGGGCACGTGAGCTTTCTTCATTTCTGTGTGGAAACTGATCAAAATCAGACAGATATGGGCCTGAATGTTGAAAAAGCCCAGACACTAAAGCACTCATACATTTCAAAACAGGAAGGGATGCATCTCTCATGTCCCTGCTGACATATCTAACTACTGGGGGGATATTGTCTATTCTGTGGCAGCTTTTCTCTCTCATTTCCAGCTGCTTATTTTTTTATATTCTCTTACTAAGTGCTGTCCTTCAGCTAAAGAGCGTTTTGTGCATGATATTTGGGGTTGGAGTGCTTTTCCAGTTAAGTCCATTGATCCAATATAAAAACAGTGCCTCTTCTTACAAACCTTGCCTCCATTTTATACAATTAAGCCACAACAGCTGCAATAATATTACTACTTTTAGCTGTATCAAATCCTTGTGTATTTGGAGTCAGTTTACCAAATGATCTAAACAGACATGTTTGAATCAGCTTTGTCATCTGCAAGCTTTAGCCAGAATATTTAAGGCTTTCTTCGGAATTATATTTAATAATATCTTACTGTTATTAAATATTTCAATGTCTCCATTATTATTTGTTTCTCATTTCATCGAGTAGAAAATGAGGATTGAGAGCAGATAATCTTTTTCCAAATCTCAAGTAATTTATGATTTCAGCACAGGTTATTTTAATTTCCCTGGTAGAAGTCAATCAAAAATGAATTTTATTAAAGAAATTTCTCTGGTTTTGAAGCTCCCTAATGTGTATTACAACATGCTAGAGAGAGGAAGACTTGTTTAAATGTCTTTCATCTTGTCTATTTCACCAATCTGAATCTATTCCTCTTCCTACAGACAAGCACAGGAATTTTCTTTCCTCCTTCTTGAACTTACCACCTCTAATTTCAGAGTTCCTAGTCCTTCAGCAGCTCAGCTAATAGCCTAGGAGACCACGTAATTCAATATCCTTTCAGCATTCGATGAAGTCAGGTACCTGATGAGCCCAGTGACTTTGAGCTGACCTGCTTTGATGGACCAGGCATGTTGGCCACTATAGAACACGTTTTATTTCAGTGTTTCTCATGGACTTAACTCAGTCTCATGGGCAAGTCAGTCCTTCCATCTGAGTGTAAGGTTAAGCTGAACTTCTGTCAGCGGCTCAAAACAAATCAAACATTGTGAGCAGATACTGTGAGATACAGAGAAAAAAATCCTAATTTTTGTGATCATCAGAAGGCATCATCAAAGTCCAGTAGCAACCAGGCCTGTCCCTTGCTTATTTTTGTACTGAAATTACTGAGGAAAACTCCAGTCAAATAATCCTTATAGGAAGATGAATTCACAATTAAGAAACCAGCTTTATCTTTTCTTCCAGTGACATCATGCAAAGTATTTGTGACAGCAGTGTTTTCTCTAGTCTTTCTTTTGATCAAATGATGCATTGTCTCATGCAAAGGTTTAACTGCATCATATCACAACCAACCTACTCATCAGTCAAGAAGAAACAGAAAATGCAGATTATTAATATCTCAAATTCACACTTTGTATAGTTGTGAGCTTTATTTAGGAGGAAATAGTTTGGATTTTATATGACTCTTTTCTAATGATATGAAATCATTTAAATACTGGAGTAATTCTATTTAGGAACTCACTTAAAACATAACTAGCTGTTGGATATGAATATTGCTGATAACAAAACAGGAACAATGCTGACCTAAACAGAAAATAGTTGTGATCATTAAAATATGCACACTTTATAATAATAAGCCAGTCTGGTCAATTCCTTTTATTTAAGGGTATAGCGTGCCAATGCCAAGACTATTAGAGTAAGTGGCCAGTAATACTGCTATCATTTAGTAGTGTCTATATTACCACTGAAAGAGACTAAAAGCATAAATTGTAAAAGTTATATCCCCAGGAAAAAAACAAAACAAAACAAAACAAAAACCCAAAAAAACCCAAAAAACAAGTAAACAAGCTGAAGGAGCAAAGCACCATCACTTCATTTGGACCCCATATTCTGAAAAAACTCTGTCCCCCCAGTCACAGGCTGTTATGGATGTTTTAGGCTGTTTCCAGCTTTGAAGTTCTATGTCAAATAAGGAGAAGGAATAAGAAAAAGGCAGAAATTCCTAAAAAGAAAATGTAACTTTTAAGGACATGTGCTCTAAGATTAATTGCATGTTCACTTTGAAGAAAAAAAGAAAAAAAGAATAGTGGCTTCAGCTTTGAGAAAGACTGGAAATCAGCTTATGAGATGGGAGGAAATAAAATCAAAAGAAACTAATTCACTGTCAGAGCAGAGAACACCTAAGAGAAGAAAAGAATTTGTGGAGTGAAGAACATAAGGAAGGGAAGAGCAAAAGGCAAAAAAGAAATATAGAGGCAAAAGCAAACACTTTTAGTAAAAGTGTACCCTTTTTTCTTTTTTTGAAAGGTGGTTTCTAAAGAGATTACACTGTATTTCACCTGGATGCACTTTCAAGTCACAAAAATAGCAATCAGAATTAGTTTTCTGGGTAACCAGTCCTCTGATTGTTCTAAATACACATTACATTTCTTTAATAAAACAGAATGAAATAATTTACGGTCAGTTTTCTCAGTAGTGCTCATCTACTTCAAGAAGTGGCTATGGAATCTATGAAACAACTGCAGCTTTTCACTGGTTTAGAAGTTTAGCTCTATTTTACTGTACATTCTCTATGTACTCTAAAAATACAATTCTAAAGTCTAGTGTATATAAAGAAAGTAAAAAGATCTCATCTTGAGGAGTGTGAGCCTTCAGCTTGAGAAAAGGAATAAAAAAAATCATCTGTGTTTCAGGACTTAGTAAATTCCTACAAAGAAGAGCTCAAGACACTGCAAACTATAAAGATTCTTGTTCCCAAGGCCTGGAACCAAATAGTGATTGTAAAGATAGTGTTGAAGGAAGTAATGAAAGGATGGGTAGTAAATAGTGGATGTTCTTGTGTCATCATTGTCCAGAGGTGGCCAACAAAGGTGAGGAACAGAAGAAGAACAAATGAAAAGGTTTACATTTGAATGGATGGCTGTTTCAGGATCAGGCTGGGAAAGGTGGCTACTTTTGCTTGTGAGAATTTTCTTATTGCTCATGCACCCATCTCTATGCTGGTAACTCAGTAACCAGTCAAATGTTATGCAAAGCAGTACCTTTAACAATCCATCAGGAGAAAAAAAAGGAACATTTCAGCACTGAAATCCTGATTCTGCATTACTAAAATCCATTTGAGTTTTCCTGTTGACCTCAGTGAGCATCAACATGCAGTTTTATATTTCAGCAGCAGTTCAGTTTCCATATAATCAGGACGGCAATGATCCAATGCTTCTCCTTCCCCTAAAAATCTGTCATAAATAATGGCTACATCACAAGCATTTAGTATAATGGCATTAAAGTCATCACATTGCAAAACATTGTCATAGATTGATATTTCTTGCCTTGACATCAAGTGTGTGTTTTGGCTTTACTTCACCATTTTTTCTATAAGGTAGGAATGATTTGGTCTTGAATTTTTTGCAAAAGCAGATAGCTATGCTGTGAAAATGTCCATGTCATTAGAATGAACTACTCTGTGATAGGGTCAAATGTGGCTTTTAAAAGGCAGAGTGGGATTTCCATTGTATATTTCAAATCTGAGGCCATAGAACTTATATATTTGATCTGCATTCAAACGGGTCCTTCATGAAATCCTGTGTTAACAATAAATGCATCATGGAGATGATTTCATCCAAAACCAAACTTCCCTCCACTCTTTCACAAAAAGCAAAGAAAACAGTAAAAAAATCCTTTGTAGAGGTTATTTATTTACCAGTGTATAGATGTATAAGTATCACTAGAACTTTATTGAGAAAATACAGATTCTCGCTGTCCAAAGTGAACCTATCTGAACCTTGTCATGGAGGATTACTGTGAAAGTTGTACCTGCAAGTGACTGGGACTGACATGGCACAACTTTATAGAGCCTCCACAATGTTCCACCTCACACTGAGAGACAACTCCATTTGAACAATTCCTAATATTAAACCCAAATGTGTATTGCACCTCCACATGTGGAGACCTTAAAAAGAATCAGTGGAGTCTGGAAATAAGACAATTTGTTGTTGGTGGTGTTGTTTTTGTACCCACCCAACCTTTCTTTCACAGTTATCTCCCTTGTGTGACTGGGTTGTGTCCCTGAAAGATTTCAACTTGTGATAGATTCTGAAAAACCAAAGGGGTTTGGAAACATTTTCCTCCTTCTCTAATCCCATGGATATGGGGTAACTCCCCTGTCCTTTCTCCTCTCCTTGGAGCAGCCTCTTCCACAAGTCATGCATATGCTGTAGCATCCCTGGGAGAGGAGGGAGGAAAAGCAGAGTGGTGAAAAGGGGCTAGGAGCACAGCCTTCTCTCCAACCGTGCCCTGACTCTGTGGATGAGAAAGAGCAGCTCTGGCAGAAGCACAGGAGAGCTGTACAGCAGAGAAATGGACCAGAAATTATTGTGCAGGCTCTGACAGGAAAGGACACAAAGCAAGTGTTGCAGTGTTGGCTGCATCACAGTGTGAGCGTGTAATAATTTTGATGTTGTTTGGTATTACATACATTTAGGTTGTCATAAAGTCACAGAAACTGTCTGTCACTTATCATTACTGTCAATGACTCCATATGCCCTGCCAGGTGAGGAAATTTGCTGTAAAAGTTTACTTCTGATTCTGATAGGAAATGTAGGCATGGAGAAGAAGGGCATCTGGATGTCTAGAATGATTTGTATGACCTGCACCCCCTTCCGTGGCTATGTCCCAGCTGCCTCTGAGAAAATTGCAGAGGTAAAACTGTGGCTGTGGTGGTTCTGGTGGGATGATTTTATCTTAAAAACTGTAAAAAGGCACTTGATAAAAGGTTAGGTGAAAAAAAAATTGTAAAAAAAGTGAATAATCTTGACATGTTAATATATGTCTTTAAATTTTAACTCAAATATTAATAAAATACCTGCTTGGATAATTCCTCTTTCCATTCAGACTTTTCTTTATTTCCATGTGAAATTATTACATCTACAAAATACCTTCATTTACACTACCATGGTTGTAATAAAAAGTGTGCAAAGGAATCCCAGAATGATTATGTTCCATACTGTTATGGAGCCCATCTCATGGTCATATTCTGTCCTTGCTGTTGCTTTTCTCTGCAGAGGAGTGACCATGAGAACCCAGGGGAAGTGTGTGGGAGGATATAGTGCCACTCTGGGCACTTGGTATTGCCTTTTATGGCACAGAAATCTTCAGGGTAGGCCTTAGTTTCTCCAGAGCATCATCCAGCAACAAGAAGGCAAAGGAATTTTTCATTGAAAGAACTGAATTCCTACTAGTAGCCCAAAGAAACTTTACCAATTTTTTTTCTCAAAAAAAAAAAAAAAAAAAAAAAAAAAAAAAAAAAAAAAAAAAGGCATCACAACTCTTTTTGGTAGTATGATAACATCGTGGTATCAGGTTTATGTAAGATTCATACTTGAATCACTTCTTCAGACTTACATTGTCATAAATCAGGGAAGAACTTAGTCCTATATCTTTATTCCATAGATATCAGGGAGTCTGAGCTAACTGAAAGTTTTGAATTTCTTTTTGTCTTGCAGAGATCTCCTTTCATGCATCTCAAGGTTCATTAGGGGGCAAAATCCTCCTCTTCTTGCTCATGCTACATGATGAAAATTCCTTTTTTGATCTCTCTAGCTCATCAAATCTACAGGTCGTTTCCACTTTAAGTTGAAATATCTCCATTTTCACCCTTGTGCTGTTACATTTTCCTTGAACTTTGAAAAAGTACTTCACTTTAGGGGAGGTTTTAGACTCCATCTGAAAGAAATACAAATCTAAAGTTCCAATCATATCCCTTGTGGAGGGAGATGCTTTAGAAACTTCAGATTCAAGTCTGAATTCCTAGCATCATCAAGAACTTACACAAGTTAAACCCCAAATCTGGGTTCTTTTTCATCTGTGTTTGTGTCTGGAGTTGTTACGCAATAAAAGACCTGAAGCTCAACTACTGCTTCTCCTTTTCTTACAGAGAATATCAGCCTGTGGTCTTGCTTCTGAAAAAAAAAAGGTTTTGTTAAGAGGCACATGACCTGCTCTTCACCTTGTCAAGGCACTTTATATGGAGAAGAGTTTAGGGATCCTGCAGAAAAGGTTACCAGCCTTGCTACTAAAAGGCTTGAGATGTATCAGGTAATTGAAAACAAACTCTGAATAAACCTTTGAACGTTTATCTGTTTACTCAAATTGAATCTGAACGTGGAGCCTTCTGAAGTTCACTTGTCCCCTGTTTATTTGAAAAATGGATTAGGATAAATTACTGAGCCACCACTAAGGGACAAGAGTTCAGCGTGAGGCAAGCCAGCAAATCTCCACTGCAAATTCAGTATAAATTACTGACCTCTAAAGTTGTCACTTTAATATCAGCTGACAATGTCATTTCTCTCAGAAGATCTGCTTTGGTGCTCTGTCTCTTTGCTGCCAGTTGTAAAACTTTCTGACACCTGTGTATTTCCAGTAAGATTTACTGCTCTGTATCCCCAGCAATGGGCAGAATTTGCACTGCACCCGGCCGGCATTTCTCCTCGGCTGTCAGCAGGGATCTCTTGCTGTCTGCTCAGAGTCAGTATGAAAAGAAATGTCTGATTTGATGGAGATGTGAGGGAGTTGTTAAAGTGTTTTTTTTCAAGGGAAGGTGCGGTGCAAACTCTACAGAGTGCTCACAGGTCCTGTGGCAGGAAATACGGCAATCCAGACTGGAGAAGCAAATTCAATATATGTAATCAACTGTGATTTCTCCCTGATTATCTCTGGACTAATTAGGGAGTGTTTTTTTACAGCTAATCAGAGGTATCTGGAAAGAAGTAATTTGCATAGCTTCAAGTCAAATTATGTCATGAGGACAGCTGAGTTAATGTAAACTGGCATTTACTGTAAAATTAGTATGTATTGCATTCAAAAAGGAAACAAAGGAGCAATGGAAACCTGTGGACTGGAAACCAGGAAGAGCAGCAGTGGCGGAGTGCAGAAGCTGTGCTACATCAGGCATATCAATGCACAAAGCACAAGGAATGTAAATATGCAAAGGCCAAAACATTTGCAGGAGGGGACTCATTTGACAAAATTGTAAATGCCGTGGACTCTGCTGGCTGTCTAACTGTCACTCTGTAGCTGCATTTTGTCATGGTTGGTAGTTTAGTATTCCAGGGGAATGAAATCCCTATTTTCTCATTTACCAGGGACTGTTTTTCACTTAAAGTAAATACAGTCTAAAATTAGCTTCAAATCTAGTATTAGAGCAAGTCTGGAAAGGACAACCATACATACTTTCGTTTCTCCTTCAAAAACATGGAACACTGGAATTCTGTTTACCTTCAAGACTGATTTTGAAGCCTATCTCCACCTCTGGGGATGTAAGGGAGGTTTTGGCTACCTCACTTCAGGCTGCCAGACATTTCTGCCTGCCTGTAAACCTGACATGTTTTCTATCTGAGAGACCTGATCTGAGTGTGAGCTCCACACACTGAAGCACTGGAATATGTGATTTTTCATATGGGACCGAGGGCTCAAACATTACCTGTCAACCTGCTGCTTCACTCAATAGGAAGAGGATATCCTTGTGGGCTCTGACATTCATCCACAATCCATTTTATGCAGAACAGTGGCCTAAAGTTAGGACTTCTCATAAGGGCCTGGCTGAGGATTGATATACAGAAAACTTGAGTCTAACTGAACTGAACACATAAGACAAATGCTCTCTTGTGGGAACATAGAATGCTAATATCCATTATCAACCCTTCGGAAAAAACAGGAGTTCTAGGAATAAATTAACCTGGAGATTGATGAGAGCATTTAGAAAGGATCAGCTGGTGACTAATTAATCCTTGAAGTTAAGACAGAGTTCCTCCACAGTGTATATTTTTTCACAGGTCCAGGTCTGTGTAATATTTTTCCTAACAAGGGTCACTCAGCTCATAAAGATTTAGTGCTTGGCATCTGCTATCAGTTTTGTTGCAGATGGTATTTGGAATATGCAAATTATCTGTCCAATCCTATAATGAAGTAAAACACTCTCAGTTGTGAGATTCTGGGTCTCTGAAATGGATTCTCACCTTCAGTGAAATTGATTACAAGAATTTGGGGGATCACTTGACTCTCATGTAGACTTGTTCACCAAAATGGCCATTTTGTGATTATTTTTACATTTCTTTGAAATAAAAAAACTAGCACCTTTAATTTTAAAAGATGGATTTATATTTAAAAAACATGACATTCATGATCAAATACAATTTTTAATATAGGGCACTTATACAAAGAAGGTATAATTTTCATTGCTTAGTTAAATATGCATTCCATTTTGTGAGTCCCTGTATAGATTTTTGTTTGAAACGTTTTTTTTGAGGAGGACCTACTCACATGGAAACTAGTAAACTGAGAAAGAATATAACTCTTTGTGTTCAAACCTTGACTAAATGTTTAAACCCTAGCTATGCCCACATGCAGAAATCGTAGTTTTGATGTTCTCTTTAATATTTTGTCCCCAAAAAAGCACATTCTCTTGATGTGTTGTGCTTGCATATCAATATTTCTCTTTTTTCCTTTTCCCTCAGCAGCTTTCCTATAAGCACATAAACATGTGTACCTACTATCACTAGGCCTAAATTCTTTGGCATGAAATTTGCTTTCTCACAGCATTTTTAAGAAAGTCTAAAATGGAAAAGACTATCCTTATTTTGATGTTTGTTCAATGGGTTATTTCCTTCTGTTGAAAACATCAGGGTTTATGTAAATCACCATTTCTACTTAGTGAGCTAATCCAAATTATTAGTTCAAATTTCTGCCTGAAACTGATTTCTTAAAATACATTTTATTTCAGTTTTCATTAGAATAAAAACAAGAAAAGTTAAGAGGTTCCAATTTCCACTCTGTTACACTTCTTAGATCTTGTCAGATCCTGGATATCAGGGAAAATGAACACGTTATGTAAGACCAGCAGGCCTTAAGTTACTAAATGCTACAAAACTCTGCTTGGAACCAGATAATTTTTTATTTTCCTGTTTGTGCTGCTGGCCACTGTCTGAGAACAGCCACTGCTCTCTCTCTAATCTAATCCAATCCAACAGAAGTTGTGCTGTTAGTGCCTAGCAAAGGTTTCTCACTGCCTGGGGTAGGGCATCCACAACCTCTCCCAGTTTGGGTAATTAAAGGTTTTTCTGTCTCTGTTGCAATCCTGTTCAGAGAAACTACACTTTCTACAGACTTTGTGGTGCATACAGGCTTTTTTAAGAGCCTAGAACTCTTCCAGGCTGTGTTACCCAAGAATACCTTAAGATCTTATTAAGACACATTATCTAGTTTGCTATTTCCCTATTTTTACATTCCTTCTGTTTTCATTCAGTCCCTCCTGTTTCAGCTACAGCCCAGCACTCTCACTCCATCTGTGAGGGTGGTAACTCCAGCTGCCTCTGCAGCTGCTGTCTTCACTTTTTCTTGGCCAACGATCAGGGAATGACTCTTCCTTCCCTAAAGACATTATACATTTCAGCCAGCTTCCACTTGAAAAGCAAAGGAAGCCATTTAAATACTGCATAAAGTCAGTTTCCCACCTCTGAATCTACAGGGCGAAATACCTGGAGCAGAGAGCTAACCACATGTTTGCTTCGAAGACTAGTCAATTTATTTATTTACTATTTTGAAGTTTCAAGTCTTGGGCTAGTGATTTTTTTTTTTTCTTTTTTTCACTTTCAGATCTGTTCAGACTGTCCATGCAGGCCTTATCTCGACGGCAGGTCCTGGGAGAGCTCTGCAGGTTCCAGATCTGGGTACCTGCCACACCTGCAGCCTGACACCGTGGTCCCCCCACATCTCTGCCGCCTGCTTTGCATGGAATGCAAACCCATGCATTGCAGGCTGGCAGCAGCCAGGGAGATGCAGCTGAGCACAATTAGTCTGCATTGTGGATGCAACAGAAAACTCAGCAAAATGCAGCCAGCTACAAGAGTGAACATTACTATTAATGCAATAGAAAATGGATAAGATTTTTTATCTTGTTGGGAGACAATAGAAAGTATGTGACCAAGTTCTGGCCACAGCTGGTGGCACAATGCTAAATTATCTAGCCCCTGGTAAGTTTGCCACTCTTAATTGCTTTTACCCAACACAGTAGTAAATGAGAGATAAGAACTGCATTCTAAATGTCTCATGGAAGAAAAATCAGTTTTTCCTAACCTTGTATAATACTAATTCACCCATTATTTAAAAGACACAGGTAGCTTGAATTACTGTCTTAAAGTGCATCTACAATGTAGAAGGGAGCTGTGGGCTTTCCAGGCTGGGATGATGCTGTAATTTGGGTTTTTATAAGATGCTGAAGAAGATTCCACAGGCACTAAAGATGTTTTTGTCGCCATTATTTCTTTGATAAACTTACTAAAACATTTTAATGATGCAATAACACCACTACTCTGTTGCTGAAATAAGCAGGGAACATTAGCTTAATGTTATTTTCATCATGAACTTAATAGTTCTACAAATTTAGAGGCCTCTTATACCAGCTTTTTCTTTGAGAAAAATAAAACAACATCATTAAAGAAGAGCATAAGTAAGGCACAGCTAGTGCCAACAGTTATGAAGCTCATACTGATATTTCTTTTTCCCATTTCCTGCTAATTTGCCAGAACAGCTTTTGGCCTATCCATAAATAGGTCCATGATAAACCAGACATTAAATTGGAACTAATTCCATAATTAGTGCAGTTTCATAGTCATATGTTTGCAAGACAGTCTCACTTAGCAACAAAAAATAAAGAAAATAAAAGCATCTATAGGCAGCTTGGGAAAGCAAGCATTCAGTAATCTAATATTTATAACGCTATACATTAGAAAATAAAAATCTAGAAAGCATTGGCATGATAGAGCAAGCCTATTGCCCCTGGGTTTAGCTCTCAACCTGTTAAAATTTATGTGCTGGTCAAGCTGCCAAATGGGCAGCTGTGTCGTGGAACAGCCATGGGAGAGCCACAAGAAGTCTGGCTGCACCAGCAGCTCTCTGGTTCCCCTGTGTGCTGCAGGGCACGGAGAAAACATCCAGGCAGAGCTCTGCAGTTGATGTCTGCAGCACCCACAGACACTGGGCTCCAGTTCCAAACTCCTGCATTTGGCACAGCTGAAGAAGTTGAAAAAAAAATCTATCATGGAGGAAACCAGACATACAAGATATTCTAAAGATATGGGATAGTCCTTCCTGATCCCCTGGACGGAAGCTGTGAAATGAGAGATTTTATTACAGATATCAAATTCTCCTTTCCTTAAGAGATGTCATCAGTTACCAAAGCTCTCTCCAGCCTTCCTATAAAATCCAGCAAGAGGATCTAACCTCAACTCACCCTTGTGACTTGTGGCAAGAAAAGATGTAGAAGTTTTATTTATGCATCTGAGTGTCTCCTTTGTGTATAATTAAATGTTGAAATTTAAAAAAATGGCACTTCATGTTTCTGGTCCTTAAATTAAACCTGCACTCCTGAAAAGAGGTGTATGCAAATAAACTTTTGTGCTTATGCAGAGTGCCACTGTCTGAGGGGGGCTTCCCATGAGGGAGATAATGCTGGGTCAGGGCAAACTTAAAAAGCCTGAAGCAGCTGTTTTCTGCAAAGGCATGAGGAACATTCATGCTGAAGTCTAAAACACTTCTGCAGTTCTGTAGCTTGAAATTAATCCTGTAACAGTTTAAATTTTTGTAAATCCTTCTTACCTACTCCATATGATGCCCAAACCCTGGGAGTGTTCAGGGCCAGGTTGGATGGGGCTTTGAGCAGCCTGGTCTAGCAGGTCCTGATTAGAGGAAGAATACTACACCTATTAAAATAGCATTTGAAATTCACATTTTCCATTGTGATTTATGGAAACCACATAGTTAACTATTGTTTCAGGGACTTTAACTACTTTATATTCCTGTCTTCAGACCAAATAAGTGGAAATCTCATTTCAAAGCTGAACAGAAAGGTTTGCAAATGCTTAAGCTTTCAGCATTTTGTTTTGGGCTTTTTTTCAAGATATGGTGGAAGAGTGCCAAGTCACTGTTCTTTTATCTGATGTTCAGATATGTGCTCAGGAATTTAGGGACCATGCTGAATTAAGCTAAGCATAGTCTGTTTTTCCATCTAAGGAAGGGTAAAGAGAAACTAAGGAAGCAACGTAACAGATTTTTTTAAAAGTTCTATTTTCAAGGAAAAAATCCAAAGAGCGGAAGACCAGATATGGCAAATTCCACAAGGTACACATAAATGTTGCACATATCATAATCAGCACAAGCTAAGAACACGTGAAAATGTTATTGAAATTGTAAGGTAAAACAATAAGAAGTGTTATAATTAAGGTTACAGTGGAAGTGTAGCTTAACTCTTTTTCATGACTGGATGCTGATCAAGTTTTAGTTGCAGACTCCTTTTTCTACTCATGCCCTGAACCACCCAGGGCAGAGAATAACTAATCAATCTTTTGTTTTGTTTTGATTTGTTTTTTTTAACCTTCATTTCTCAATATATCTCTACATCCCATTACTTCAAATTAGTCAAACTGCACTGAAAGTGAAATTCTATAGGGTTTATCACCACGTAATCTAACTGCAGGAAAAAGCAATCCCCATATTTGCACAAAATATGCATGAGATTATTTGAATTTTTCTATTACATAGAGGCATTGAGCTAAGAATTTATACACTACTTTTAGATGAGTCTCACTGTGGAAATTGATATTGCAGAGTATTTCATGTTGTGTTTTGTGTTGTATTTCAACTTTCGCTCAAAGCTTAGCACCCAGAGGCTTCAATTGCATCTGGGAAGGTTAAGCATTTCTGTGCATGAAACCCATATAAAATCAAGTATAATGACAAGTCTGGTTGGTTTAGTGACTTGATTAGCATCAGAGAAGAACTTTGTGGCTCAGACAGGGCTAAAAGCCAGCTATTCCATTCAACATTCAACTTTCTTGAGAATGGCCTTGCTTCTCCTGAAATTTCTGCTCATTTTTTTCAATAAAATTTTACAAGGAATGAGGGAGAAATCCCACAAGGTTAATTTATTTGTCCACTTCATGGATGCAGAACAGGAATGCTGCTTTAACAAGAACGGGAGTGTACCCTGAAATGTGACTTTCCTTAACTCTTGTGTGCTTGCATTTCCACAGTCCAAGTGTGTTTTTCTACAGCACTTTATAAAGAAATCTCAGGAAGTACCTGTGGAAGACTAAGTGCTTTGGGACCAGCACACCAGGAGGGCACAGGGTTTTCCTCCTCTGCCTGTGCACAGGCAAAGGCCTACAGCAATTCCCTGATAGTTCCTGCAGGCATCTCTGGGCAGGGAAAGGCGTGGTAGGACAGCTGCACCCAGCAATGTGCTCCAGACTCTGCAAAGCTTTGTGCCATCTGCTCTGGTCACTCCAGACACAATATCCTCTGCCTTGCTCCCTCCACCTTAACACTCACCTTCCATCTGTTCTTCCATCCTCCCTTTTTCTGAAGCTTCTTCTCCTTACACAACCATTCCTAGTCCCCTCTTCCACTCTCAGTCTATCAAACTTACTTCCCAGACACTGGAGATGAAAGCAGTGTCAACCAGCTTTCTGCTCTCTGATACCTTCTCCAGTCTTCTTTGACTGAATCATTCCCTGATTGTCCATTTAATGTTAAGATCTAACTGTATCAGTTAATGGATCTTTTAAGATTTAAAACCTATGGAGTGACCAGCTTTCCAGTTGTCAGTCCCATGGTCTCCTTTCTACTGAGACTTAACTCCTCGTATTCACCCCAGGTCCAATATTCTCCACTCTGTCCAGTTTTCAACCTGAAAAGGTTGAGTATCAGTCCCTGTTCCTCACTCACACCTTCCTCATCCATTTTGTTGTTTTTGGTCCCAATCAGTTCTAGCTGTTCTCCCCTTTGCAACTCTTCCCTTTTCCCTTCTGACACTGGAGCTGTGTCAGGCACCAGGGCTGCTGGTGAGCCCCATGAAATGCTCAGCTGTACTGGTTGGCCACTCAGACAGAAAGGGGTTTTAGTCCAGAGTAGGCCAAAGACCCTGTAGAGCCCATGCACAAAGATTTCCTTCCTGTGAATAGCAGGAAATAGACTCTGCTTCCCAATTTTGCATCTGTTTCATCTCAGGCCACGGCTTAGGAATTCACTGTGACCTGGGGAGTAATTACAGGTCTTGCAGTTTGTCCTGATTGGAAGGAATGTAGGAGGACAGTCTTCCTCTGCTCAGTTCTGCTGCCCACAGGCAGCAGTCTGGACCCATAATTGCAGAGAAAGTTCCAATTCAATACCTCAAAGCTTAAGCCTGGAGAACCTTAGTCTAGGAAAATTGTCAAGAGATTTTAGCCTTCAAGTCTCTAAAAAGTATGGGGTACCTGATGACCTGGCACATTTTGGAGAACTCTCATTCATAGTACAAAGCGGGCCTTCCCTGCCCTCTTTGTGATCCAACTTCAGCACAGTGGAGACATGCAGTCCTTTCAAAGTTCAGAATAAAACTTTTCCCAGCCTCATCCTCAGGAATGACTAACTTTGTGCTAGCTGAGACTTTCCAACAAAGAGGAAATGAAGTGTGAGACAGACAATGGCATGGGAAATTTCAGTCCAAAATGGCCAAGCAAAGTCTTGAAGATTTAAATTTAAAGTACCATTTTAAACAAGGTACTGGTGTAAAGGGCTAAAAGGCAGTACTAGACTCTGTTCTTCTAAAGTTCTACTAAGCCTTCTGATGTTTACTTTTTGTGATGGAGTTTCTCACGCACTTTTCATGTAAATAATGATTGTTTTGCATTCCTTTCTGGAGAAGGAGAGAATTGATGGACTGTTGGTTTGACCAGTGTGGTTGGAGAGGACAATTTTCATCCTCCAATCCATGGTCACTGGAATTCTATAAGTGTCGAGGTCTGTAAATAAACTGCCCTTTTTTTGCCTTGGACATGTCAGCGTGTGAGTGTCGTTCTTTCGTGTCGTATTGCGACTCTAGATAACCTTTTAACAAACTTTAGGGACTGAATGTGGTTTGTATGTTATTGTAGCTACTATTATTGGCGGTATTAGTAAAATTAGATTAGGACATGCAGCTGTTTAAACACTGTAATATACATGAAATATTCTTGTCTTGCCTTGATAAGAGTACCTCAGACATATTCAGCACAGCTCACTCTGTATCAGAGTGGTGGTGGGCTTAGCTTCTTGAAAGCTGTCAGAGCTGCTGTGCTGTACATAAGCCTCTCTCCTGCCTGGATCCTTGTCTAATCCAGAAGATTTCTGTAAAGTGTCTCTTCAGTGCTGCTCTTCCCTCTTAACAACATCACATCTCTTCTCAGCATTTACCCTGAAAAAATGTACATAACTGGATGCTGAGCACGGGGAAGTCATGTTTCCCATCCTCATCTGGTCCTGTCCTGTTCTCAGACTTACCTCAGGCAGGCGATGCTGGTCTTTAAGTTTTGAGGTGACTGGATATGATTGGCCTCATGGCAATTTATATTAAGATGGGACATACAAATTAGAGAAAGGTTTTCTTGTGTTGAGAAGCTGTCCCTTCTCAGCTGAGTAGCATGAACAAGATCCTGAGCAAGTGTCTTTCCTTCAGGTAATTAGGTTGCATCAGTTTACAGCCACTGAAAAAGCTGACCCATTGCACACAGAGCATCTTCAGATATATGGAAACACACTGTCAGTTAAGTGTCCTCCTTGGTAGTTTTGAAGACTTATATTGAAACACTACCAAGATTATAACAGTGATTTTGCATTAGCTTTCTTTTCAGAGCAGAAAATTGTATCAAGCTAGAAATTATAGAACTATTTTCAAACTTTTAATTGTAACGTCATTGAAGGCTTTAATAACTATTCTAATTGAAGTGAGTACTAAATTATTAACTAAAATATTCTTCCTTTAAAAAAAATGGCCTTTTAAAAATTAAAAGCAATGTTATGAAAGGGAGTGAAAAGAAATTTCTTATTTTCATGCCCATCCAGCTCTAACAGAGAAGTGTGCATTTTAATTACATTTCAGATTCAAACTAGAAGTGTGAATTTTAGACCTATAAGTGAAAATGGAATTTTTTTAGACATATCAAAAAATCGTTTGAAAGCAGAGGGAAAAGAATAATGATGTTGCATCTTGTACAGATATTTTTACTACAAAGTAATAAAAATGCACTAAAATTATTCATGAAACTTGTCAATAGCTAATGTCTTGTCTTTGAGATCCTTAGTATCCTAATATAACCCCTTGAAACAGTTTTACTTTTATATTGCTGTGCTGGGATTCCAGCACACATTGGAGAGCTATGCAGAATGTAAATGTAGTGTCAAAGATTATAGAAAACCACAGGGGAAATTAAGAGTTGTTTCTTATATGGTGTTACAGGCCTTAAGCTATTTTTTTATGGGCATCTCGTCATTATTGTTCTGTATTTAAGTCTTTGGTGGTGGTAAGTGAACACATTCTGAAGGTAAGAATCACTCCTGTGAAATTCCAGAGGGATTATATTTAAAAGATTGTCTTTTCTGAGACAGTTTTCTTGAAGATCTGTGAATTACAGACAAAATTATGCAGATGTTCTTGGTATCTTACATTTCCATGTAACTGCACTACATTACAAGGATATATGAAACTCAGTTAATTTCAGTGGTAAAATTTCTGTTAACTTCAGTGAGCACAGTTTGTTAGGTTGCAGTCCATCCACATCTTTATGCAAACTCATGGTCACTGCAGGTCACAGTTTGCCAGTCATGCTGTTTCTGGAAAAAAACTAGAGCTTGGAAGGTTTCCTTGCAAATATTTTGTTTGTTTGCTTTTATTTTTTTCCCAAACTAGACAGACGTATAAATGTTTACACATTTCACAATTATTTTTTTGTACTTTATTTGCCTCTTTTCTTGTATCTTTGCTTTATGGAGGTGAACTTGCATTTCTTATTCCCTGTGAAAATATGAATAAGAGAATTTCATGTTTCCAGTGGAAATGGGAAAATAAAATGTAGGGGACCATTTCTTTATCCTTCAGCCACTTAAAGACAAATTTTAGTTTAAAGATTGCTGCCATATATGTTCAATGACTGTCAGAGGACATAAGACCTACATGGCCCTACCACACTGAATTTACTCTCCATGTTTTCCAGCCAAGGTAGCTGATTACCTTTCTGATCATGACTTGTTACCCAACTTAGCATCTTGAATATGTTCACAATTTCAATGAGCAGCGATGACTAATGCTTATTTTTGTGTGAAGGATATTTAAATGAATCTTGGGAATACCACCTGTGTCCACAGGATTGCTGTGTTACAGAGTTTGTCAGGCTTCCAGCAGTCGACTGCCTACAGCTGGGGTCACAGGGTTCCACTTCCAGGCTAGTGCCAAGGAAAGGTGTAAATCTTCACTGTTCATGTGGCATGAAGGGATAGCAGTGCTGAGACCAAAGCTGAGGGGGGATTGGAACTGGGGGATTTACCAAAAGGCAGAATGAGCAGGTCAGGTACATACATTGGACCTGAGAAACTAAGAAACTTGTCTTCACAGAAATAAAAGAAATACAAACGTGGAGAATAACAGCCTTGTGCTTTCATAGGAAAAGGATGTAGCTTAGTTCTGGATGTAATGTGTAGGAAAAAAATGGTCTGAAAACCATAAAAAAGGTGGAGAATAGAACAGAGAGACTTTCAGTTTCACAGATGGAGAGAAAAGCTACTGATCTGCTAAGGTGATCCAAAAATGTTTAGATTATAAAGAAGGAGAAAATTCAAATGCATGACGATGTTTCATTTTTTTGCTGCTTCTCGCAGGAAATATAAAAATTCTTGGTATTTGAAACCATTATGGAAAGGCTGTGTGCCTATTTGCTTGCAGTATTAAGCATCCCTCAAGATTGCAAGGCTCATTTTTCAGCTGATGAGGCTTGGCATGACCTAGGATGTGGAGGCTGGTTCACAGACTGGTCACATCTTCCACGTGAGGGCCTTTCAAATCAGGAACATACTCTGTGCAAACATACCTCTCATTTGTTGGCATTTGGGGCACATGGCAAAATTCAATGCCCAGCCTGGTTTCTTACAGCGAAGAGCCATGTTCAGACAGCTGAGAAGTAGTGCTATTCTCACATTCTTGAAGTGAAGAACACAATTGTGTGGCAACTGTAGCTCAACATTTGGTTCAATGGTCATTATTTTCTATCCTTCTTCATCTGGCTTCCAAAGGAAGTTGGCTTCCAGCACCACTTAAGCAGAAATAGTTTGTTAATCTGCTTCCCAAGTACTTTGTGATTGCTCTTGATAATAGGTGCTGCTGATGTAAATTGCTGCTATTATCATCAGTGACTCATTAATCCATTGGTTATTGATCTGCTAAACCTTTTTGATTTTAAATGAGAGGAATAAAGATTGTGCTACAACCTGCATTTCAAGATCTCCATTGAAAGTTTAATGAAATGTATATGATTTTACAAGGAAAACAAGATGAATGAGGTCAATGCACTACAGGTTTGGCTTTTAACTCCCGATTTTTCAAAGCCCCCTATTTAGATGTTCATGGTTTCTTTTAATATTGACTACTTTAACCACAAGTGGAAGAAAAAGCTGCAAGCCCAAAAGATAATTAATTTTTTTTTTCACTAAGTGAGGAGGGATTGTACACAAGTAACCAAGAGTATCTTAGCTAGCTCACACATGCCAAAAATTAAGCAAGATTAATTTAACTCTAAATACTTTACTTTGAAAAGTATACTCAAGTCAATTCCCAAGTCAGCTTTTCTTATAAACTACTTAAACACTGAAGTGAAATAAAAATAAAACTCTCATTATTAGGGAAAAATAGCAAAATATTAGCCCAGAAGAAACTTCCAAACATTCTTATATTGCCACCTGTAAAAACAGGGGCAGCCTGTAACAGGAATGCTGATAGAAAATAACCCCAGCAGAAGAAGTGAGAGAGGCTGGACTCAAGCTACAGAGAAACTGTGGACAGTGCAGGAAGCCCACTGAGGAGGTCACAAGTTTCAGTCAGCGAGGTTGCCCTGGCCTGGAGCAGAGCCCAGTGGGGTACACGTGGGGTGAGCAGAGCCCTGCTCTGCTGGAGACCTACCCTGTCATCAAGCACCAGTTACACAAAGGCATATTGGGATGAAGGCAGAACCTTCCTAGAAGTTGTTAGGAAAAAAGGGCCGGAGAAGCACAGCTTATATGGGATGTCTATTGTTTGCTGCAAATATGCTTTAATAATAGGGTAATTTGTTCCTTCCACTGAATTTGCCAATTGACGGCGAAAACAGTTCTATAAAAGTCATCCAAGCAAAATAACGAATGGGAACAATTATTCTTCCTGAGTAGATATTCTAAATTAAGACTCCCAGCAAAAAGGCTGAGATTGCTTTCTTTAGCTAATGCTCTTTTCTTGTTTTCTTTTAATTTGTAGAGTACACGCTGTTTTGCAATGCCTCAGCTGCTAAATTGTGTATTCCTAGTTGGCTTAAATGTCTCGATCTCACCCCATACACAGACAGATATAGATTGGCAAGTTGACTGATTGATTAAATGGTTTGTGAAAGTAAAAGTTAGGAAAGATCATTGCTACTCTTTCTTTTAAATCAGGCATTTCCATGAATTTAGGCATACAGGTATTTATATAAATATATCTCTTGAGCTTCATTATTCAAGGTCAGTGCATTAGGCCTGCAAGGTATTGTCTTTTCACAAACTGCCAAGGCCAAAGATACCTTCAAGTAAATTAGAATTTGCCTGACCCAACTTGCTGTGTATCAAACAGGGCATCTGGGAAAAACTGGCAAGGAGCTGATGGTAATGAGCCTTTGATTTTCACACATGCTTTCTTTGCTATAAATCAGCAGCACTAACACATTTACAGAATTTTTAAAATCATTTGTTGTGTTGGTCAACTTTACATAGACAGCTTTGAAAATATAATTCTTAGAGTGGAAGTTACATGCCCAGTAAATTTAATTCTGGAAGACTCCTAAATCAGGAATCTCTGTAGGGTCTTGGTATTAGTTTTATGTCAAGAGCACACAAAACTTAAGTCATAGCTGAGCACCTAACTCACTTAGTGTTTGCAAGTATCTGTATAAATATACATGTTATTAATCTATGAACTGAAGCACAAAATAGTTGTTTTAATACGTGATAGGCTTGCCCATGTTGAGGTAACCTGACTAAATAACTGTTCATACAATGAATAAAGCAAACAGACAGTACTTAGAAATACTTTGTCTTCCCAAAGGGAAGCTCAAAAGGAGATGGTGACACTATGAGTTGAATATCATCCTGCTGTCAAAATTTAGTTTAACAAGATGTATTTCACTTTCCAAAGCTGATTCCACCAGGCATATTAACACGAAAAATGCTTCAAAGCTTTTCTGGGTGAGCACTCTGAACCTTGCAGAACTTGGTAGCCTACTCTGGTTTAGTCTCCTACCAGCAGAGCCATTGTCCCAGGGAAAGGCAAACAGGTGTTGTCACTAAAACCCTCCAGTGGATAGAGGGCTGGAGCATCCCTAGAGTTTTTGATTTCTTGGTCTCACTGTTCAGACTACAAGGAACATGCTCACCACTGTAAAACACACTGGTACTTGGGAAGCACCACCAGGGTTTCCTTGTCCTGCCTGACAAACGAATGCCAGAGCTCAGGACTTTCAGGGACTTTTGAGGCTGCCTCATTTGAACTCATTCTATGCAGCAGAAAAATCCAACTATTAATCCTCTGAGAAGCTTACTTGTAAGGAGGCATTTAAAATCACAGTGGGAATAGAAATCTGTGCCGGGGCGTGTGGTACCGCTGTGTGATAATGAGCCGTACTCGCATCACTTGACACGGTTTCGAGGAGATCTGCGCCACTCGGCTGCAGACTGCCATCTCTGCAGGACCCCCTGGATGGATGGGAAATGTGTTTACACAGGAATCACTGGGTTTATAGTGTAGGTAGTGGGGTCTCATTGTCATAGCATAACAGTTTCAGATGTCATCTCGTACAAAGGAAGCTTGCTCTAAACCCGATCTCGGGTAAGATGAGCAGAGAAACTCTGACTGAATTTTATGTTGGATGGATAACAAAGACTGCTTCTTAGGAATGTCAAAGTAAATAAATGCTTTTCTGCACAAATCTCTTCATTCCACAAAGGTCCTAGAACTCCCCCTCTGCAAGAATACTTGACACATCAGTGGTGAGACATGGCTGGAGCAAAACTGTCTTTTTTTCCCCTTTTCTTAAGTTGTGTGCTAATTTTGCAATAGGTAACATCATCTGGAAAAGACTTCATGGCTATAAAGAATTGTGATTTCTTCCCCAGAAAGCTAACAATACCAAAAAAGGAAAAGTTATTTTTTCAGTGAACAAGTAATGAGTAACATTAGAGACAGATCATAAAACAAAGAAGAGAAAGTGATGAGAGATATGGCCTTTAAAATGTGTATCTTCTTTAGTTGTGTTTGTTTTATTATGTAATTTCTTTGCTCTTGCTGATTTTGGCACAATTATTGTAGCTAGTCTGTAAATTTTTGTGTACTTAGCTCATGACCCTTTGAATATTGGTTTGTGTTTTTCTCAAGCATTGATTTCAGCTAAGAATGCATTCAAGCTTCCTCCTACCATTCTCTTTCTCTCTTGATTTTTCCTGGTGAATGAGATTATTTATGGATCACTGGATAATTTCAGATAGTTTGAGATTTTAAAAATGGTTCTTAGTCTAAATTACTCCAGTTTTGCAGTGAAAAGATTTCTTTTTTAATAGGATTGCCTTTAATACATACTGAGTTCCCATCACTTGCAGAGACATCCTGCAAGTAAAATCCAGCATTTCTGAAACTGAATTTCTTGGTCCCCTATCAAGCTGTCTAGCTTGGAAAATGTTTCATAATGTTTGGCACCTAAAGCTATTTTGCGTGACACAGGAATATATCTAATCAGACTCTAATATATCTACATAATTTTTTTATGATCTAGATAGAAATAAAAGGAACACTAAATAATATTAATTCATAGATAAAGCTAAAATCTACTTACTATACTTGCATTCCTCTTTGAACATAAATTAATTTAACAGTAATATAGGATTTAGTGTCTTCATGCATCTAGTGTCTTCAATGACCTGGGCTTTTGCTTTGTTGGTTTTATATTGCTTGCTTTGGAAAACAGATTCACTTGCTAATTTATTTTCTTGCTTACTGATTACATTCATGGCTTTCAATACCTTAGCAATTGGTAAAAACTCAGCTGAATAGAAATTAAACCAGTTACTTCCAGTTCAGTTTGAAGTTGTAGCTCTCACTTAGCTTTTTGATTCATTCCATCCTAAATCCTTGTTTTCTGTATATATTTTTTCTTTAAATGTAATCTGGGTTTGGTTTATGATAAGCACTACTAAATTACATTGTTATACGAATCTTGTCATATGGGAAATAGGAATTTTGTAGATGATGACACCAAGATCTGAAATGTCTCACAAGGAAAGAAAGAAAAATCCTCCTTGCCAGTTTTTCCCTTGAGTGAATATAATGTTTAAAAAGGTGCTGGGGTGATAGTGCAGAATGGAGTTTATTTTTCTGTGAGGTCTGCCTAGCACCACCACCACCTTCTTCCTTATTTTATACAGATGCTCTTGATTCTGAGGTGAAGTACCCTCATCTAATGAGGCAGCTAGTTAGTCACTCTGGATATGGCTTTCTAAAGTCATTGCTAGAAAAGGTATTCATGTGTTCCCATTTGGATGTTTGACCATAGTGAAATTTACCTAGATCAGAAGTACATTTTGCAAAGTAAATAGAAAACCACTGGGTTGTGGTAAGTTGCATCAGCATTAGTGATGTAGGGAAAAAGGATTTTGCATATCAGAAGCATTTTTCTGATCTGTCAGGCAAATTAACTTTCTATAGAGCTAAGCCTGACAAACTTTGCTAAAGTTATGAATTATTACAACTTGTAAAACAACAGTGGAAAGCTCTCAGTGAAATATCTCTGGAACAACACAGATATTCAAAGTTCCCATATTTAGAACAAGCTTAAAATAGGATTAAGTGCCAGCTCCTTTTAGCTATTGTCTTGGGTTATGGAACCAAAAATGTGTATTCTATTTCATCTGCTGAAAGCAGTTGGGGAGATGTTTTTCTTTATCTCTTGTAACTCTGGGAGGAGGGGGGCAGATGCCTTCTGATAATGGGCCAGCTGTTAAAACCAGGTGGGGCAGTGTTCCTTATCTCTTTCACCATCCATCCTTCCTCCAGGAGAATATTTTCTGCTAAAGGGCCATTAACACATCCCCAAGCAGTCATCCCCAAAGCATACCCTCCCCAAAGTATACATCCCCAAAGCATACATCCCATTGTGAGATGCTCCACCTAGTGCGGGGAGCCAACCATTCCTACCTGGATAAAAACTGAGACGTAGAAACACAAGTACCTAGCTTCACCAGATTCCTGGAGGAAGACTGGACCCTTTCTCACCGTCACTGGACCCTTTTCTACAGGATCATCTCTACTCCAACAGAACCACATCTGCCACTCCCGGAGGACTGCTTCCAACACCCTGACCAACAGGGTGTCAGGTTGTAGCTCTGACTCTGTCAGGGTTTTCCAGGGTTTTATTTGTTTGTTTGCTTATTTAGTTAGTTGGTTTTATGTTCTACTTCATTTGTATTGTTAATATTCCTAGTAAAAAACTGTTATTCCTATTCCCAAATCTTTGCCTTAAAGCCCTTAATTAAAAAATTATAATTTGGAAGGGGTGAGAAGTTTACATTCTCCATTCTAAGAAACTCCAGTTTTCCCTGGCAAATACCTTTCTTTCCAAACCAAGACAGCTATGTACTTGGCTCCCTCCCTGTTCACCTAAGCACCTCTCATTTGCTTGAATCCCATAACAATCAAAGGGAATGTTCACACCCTTAGGTACAAATGGAAATACTTTGGTAGGCCTTAGTGGTGTGTGTGGCCCCTGAGTGGAATACACCACATATCAACCTGCTGCTTGGGACTGTGAACCAGAAAGAGAAAAGGAAACTTAAATTTGTGTTGTAAATTTAACAGCTTGAAGGTCACATCCTGGATAAAAAAACCATCGCCTGTTCAGTGGTCTGGGTGATTTGTTTTTTTTTATCATTGGTGAAGCACTGGAGTGTTAAATGAAAAACCCAGTGCTGGAGGCAAGAGAGAGAAGCTCTTGGCTGGGGGCAGGAGGAGATGCAAACTCTTTAATTAACAAGGTGGTGTTAAGTCATATGTTGGACTCGATGATCTCAAAGGTCTTTTCCAACCTCGCTGATTCTGTGATTCTGTGATTGTACCAGAAATGGCTCCCAAGGAAGGATTGGCCAAAGAGCTATACTGTGCAGCACACTGAGCCTGTCTAACAAGGTTGCAATTCAAAAACTGACTCACTTCCTTATCACTATGACTATTGATTGTTTATAAAGTCTAGACACCCTGTGGCCATCTATAATAAGACAGTCTGAGGCCATGTTTTTTCTCAGTGCTTTCAACCCATTTTTGCAACTTCGTAAACACTGTATTATTCTTCACAGAAAATCAGGGGAATAACTTTTCCAATTGCCATAAGATGCTCTCCACCCATTCCCATCCTCTCATGTCCATATGCAGATCATAAAAGCATCTACAGTTTCAGGGGCTCTCATTCTAAAATTAAAAGAGAGATATATAGATATGCCTGTGCACCTGTATCTAAATATATATGAGTAGTGTGTGTATTTGTGTTTGACCATACAATGCATATATACTTTGTGTGTGTGTGTGTATTCTTGTTCTTGCTGGAAAGATGCAGATTGGTCAGGACACCCACTTGCTGTCAGGAGCTGAGTGACAGCTCTCCTCACAGACAGGGCTTTGTTCCTGTGAGGCCAGTGTCACCAGCTCTGTGTAACTGGTTTGCATTCCTGCTGTGGCACAGGGAACCTTCTGAGTGGATGTCTCCAGGCAGCAGGATGACATCTCAAACACTGAGAAGCTCCCAAGGACAGATTGGCCCACAGGATCCACAGCTGCATCTTTCTTGTGCTGAGGGCAGAGAAGAAATCCTGCCTGGGGAACACCAGCATGGGAAGCAAACACCCTGCCACGAAGTGTATGAGCTTTAGTGCTGTGCTGTTTTACAGCTCACTGCCCCTAGACTGAACATGGTCATTAGTTTTGATCTAATGGATGAACAGAGGACAGAATGTACCTAGATTACTTATGGCTCTTAGAACTGTGCTTTTTTGTTTCATTATTTAGAGTTGGTTTTACTTTCACACAGTTAATTTGAATTAAATAGTTATTAGTTCAAACTGAGAAGAATAATTTTGAGATAGTTGTATGGATGGTTGGTTTTACTTTGTTTCCAGCAGTCAAAAATCGTAAAGTTTTAGGTACATGATCTTCCACTGAAAAGGAGTGAATGAGGTTATATATCTATCCTTTCTACCCACCTTCATGTTTATGTCTTATCACTGATAGGAATAATAGTGTTTATTAATTGAATTGATTCTATTTTGGTTACATTGAAAATATTTTATGGGATAAAGACACCTAGTGTAAACACAGATGGTATTTTATTGGATACTCATAACAATTGATTATAAAATATAAGTGCCAGAACTTGGGATATGAATTACACACGTGTTCAAGTGACAGAGAGAATGCAATCTACACTGGCACTTTGGTATTCAACTCCTATGTAAGTACAAATCTGATTCAAGCTGATGGATAAATGACACACAAAGGGAAGCTACAAGAAGTCAGCATGTCCAGTCCTTTCAGTAAACCTTGGATCACAAAGAGCTTCCATCTCTGTGGCTTAAGGTATTCACTGCAGTGTAATGTTGCATCTGCTCTTGAAGAGTACAGAGATTTGCACATAAAATTTGCCTTGTTAGGGTTCAACAACTAACTATGTATCCTCCCTTTGCTGTAAAGAAGTTGATGTTGGCAGCATAAACCTAGCTTTCATATTTCAGCCTAGACTTTGAAGCTTTTTCCAAGAAAACCAACTTATATTTTCCTGAGCATGAGATTATCAATAAAAGTAGCCTGTCTTCCCAAGACAGCAAACTAGTAAGAAGGCTAAAATAATCAGGCACTCTCTGCTTCCCATTGCTGGGAAATTGCTGGACCTTAATTATAAACAAGCTTGAAGGATGCTCTAGTTTAACCCCAGTAGGCAGCTAAGTCCCCCACAGCCACTCACTGGAGAAGAGATTCTGAAGGGCAAAAGTGAGAAACTAGAGGGTTGAGATAAACATAGTTTAATTGGTAAAGCAAAGCTGCACACATAAGCAAAGCAAAATAAGGAATTAATTCACTACTTTCAAATGGCAGCCAGAAAAATTGGCAGAAAAGTAGGACTCCCTTGTGCACAAACAGTGACTTGGGAAGACACATGCTTTAACTTCAGATATCCCCATTCCTCCTTCTTCCTGACAACTTTTATTTCTGAGCAAAAGGTCATGTAGCATAGGATAACCCTTTGGCCAGCTGAGGTCAGCTGTTCCCTCTGTGTCCTCTCCCAATTTCTTGTGCACTCCCAGCCTGCTCACTGTCAGGGCAGTGTTAGAAGCAGAAAATGCCTCGGTGCTGTGCAAACACTGCTCAGCAACAGCTAAAACACCAGTGTGTTATCAACACTGTTTTGGTCACAAGTAAAAAATACAGCACCACACCCGAGAATGTAAAGGAAATTAACTCTATCCCCACTGAAACCAAGACAAAGGAACAGGAGTCCCCAGCCTAGAGACCAGAACAGAGACTTCAGAGCTTTATCTCCATCTTCCTTGGACTGCTCATGCATGAACAAGTTGCTGGATGAAGTCTATGAGAATTTTGCAAGGAGGGATCAGCATTTGGCAACTCAATATTAAATTCTTTCTTCCTCCTGGCATTACAACTTCTGTATTGCCTTCTTCCCAATGACCCAGATTCAGAGGTGTCTGCCCTGGAGTCAATAAAATCAACATATGCTTGACAATTCAGGTTTTCCTTTTATTTAATAGGGGTGAAGTTCTGATATGCCTCAGGATCCTGGGAAAATAACTGAGCTGCCTTGGGTTGTGCTCTATAAATGCAGTGAACAATTCATACAAATCTATTGGATAAGTACCTGGTTAAATCAATACTCTTCTTTTTTTTCATTTACAGCCTTCGTGCTTCTGGTTTGCAACTTGTTTAGCTGAGTCACATTTAGCTTTTCTGCTTTTTGGGTAGTTGAGAGACTTGAAAAGAGTATTCATATGCAATGCAAATTTCCTTCTATGTGTTAGCATTAAAGATGGACATACTGTTTTTCCAAAGCAGCACTAGTAATATCAAGTAAAATGAGTAACCTCTCTTAAAACAGAAATTTTCTCTTCTGAAGACACTCTCCCTTATGAGAATTTGTCAGAATATGTCAATCAAACCTCCTGGTGCTAAACTAAATTTCTGATGCAGGAATGTTTTCTGCCCAAAATGACAACATTTCATGGGAAACATCTTTCATTTTCTTCGGTTCTCAGCCAGAATACTTTAGTTTCTAAAATTATTTTAAACAGTGACAGTCTGGGTGTTGTTTTCTCAGAAGCCTTCTACAGGAAGATAGAGCCTGACTGGAGAGAGACAAATTCTAGGGCTAAGAGTGGAGAAAGGAATTTCTAAAGACAAAGAGGGGAGAGTACAGAGTTTGCTGCAAGTGAGAAACCAATGAATCGGCTGAAGGCAAACCAGAGAGCAAAGACCTCAGAAACAAAAAGCTGTTTACGAAGTTCTTTGGGTTTGGTTCCCACCTGAGTGTTCTGGCTGACAGAGGTCCCATTGCACGGCATTTTGTCTGTTCTAAATGTGATTTTAAAAATACTCCTGAGAGTGGGAAAGTGTTTTGCATCAGACACTGGTGTAAATGGTTCTGTCTAACAGCTTCTGCTTGTTAAGAAAAAGTGTTTTGTTCTTCCCTCTTACCTGGCAATTCATGGTCCCATACTACAGCAGCTGTGTAGTACTTTGAGGTAAACCAGACCAGTGCAGCCACCTCGTGCTGCACACGTGTCACTGACTGCCCCCCACATCAGTATGGACAGGCTGGTGCAAAGGGCTGAACTGTAAACAGTTGTTGTTCTGGTGTCCTACAGATACTGTGGACAATCCTTTGTAATCTATGAATAACATGATTGTGTATTTTCTCTTCTTTTAAAAATGCCTATTTCTTATCAGTCCATAATTCATTTTGAATCCAGACATAAAACACATTTGGTTTCTGTTATCTCTGAGCATGCAGTAAATATACTATGCAAATGTACAAGCAGTGTGTGCTCAGACACTCTAAACTCTTCTAGGTCTTTTTTTTAGACTGTCAAGCACCAGGATTTTAATCTAGGCTTTCTTCAATGAAATGGTGTTTCTTGTTCAACTTGAACAGTCTCTTGTTCACCTGTTCTGTCTCCATACCTCATTTTAAAAGAGGAGGTCTGTCCTGCTTTAGGGCAAATTTGGGAGGAAACCTCCGAAGGTGTTCCTCTGGAAAGCAAACCCAAATGGCCCCTCCCGCCAGCCAGTCCAGGAAAAGAACTTACTTGGAGAAAAGTGGAAAAAACTATTTATTTAACAAACAAGATGCCCACAGGCACAAAGAATGAATAATATGAAACAATAAAACCTCTCACCGCTCCAAAGAGAGATGGCAAACTGAGGCAGTCCCTGCCCTGGGTGCAGCTCAGCTCACTCAGTCTCTCACCAGCCCCACTCCCTCCGCAGGGCCAGGCCTGGCAGGCCACAGGTGCCAGCCCTCGCTGCTCCTCTGGGTTTTTCAGTCCAGAGTAGAGTTAAACAGTCCCAAGGAAAAGAAAAAAAAAAGCAGTCCAGGGAACTTCTCTGCCTCAGCCAGCTAAAACTAACTAAAAGCACAGGAGATCTCTGTCCCACCACTGTCCGTGCCTCAGACAAACACCAGGGCAAGGCTGTGTGGGAGTCAGGCCGTTTTCTCAAAACAAACTGCTGCTGCTTCTTTCTCCCCCTTCTCTTCCAGAACCATTTTAAAGGTACATAACTTAATTGTACAGCACAAACAGAACGGATGATTGGAGATACAAGCATGATAAAGTCACCCTAGGACAAGGTCTTAGGAAGACATGAAGAGTTTGAAGATCCCGGCCATCTGAATAGCTGATGGTGATGGTGACAGCACAGACACACTGTGAGGAATGCAGTGAGAAAGCTCCTGTGCTTCTGCAAAGATGAAAGGTCTATACTTCACAGCCAGACAAAAAGGACTACTGTTATTCCATCTCTACCTCACTCCTCCTTTTTCTCCCAGAATCCAGCCGTGCTGTGGTGCTGGCTCACCTGCCTGGGGGTGTTCCACAGCATCCAGGTGGGCACGGGCTGCCACAACGCCGCCCGCGCCAACGAGCGTCACACGGTGCAACCAGGACACTGCTCTGCTCATTTCCTTTGAGCATCCAGACATTTTAAATGTTTGCTTCTCTACAGTGACAGCACCATAACTCTGTGTTTTAGCATCTGCAGCTTCCAAATTTTTTATCATCAAGGAGTAAGTTGGATAAATTAATCCCTGCCAAGTGATGACACATTGGTGCCTTCACTGCCGGTATGCAGGTTTGCAGAATGCTCTTTTCACTTCCTTTTCTTCTAATGCAGGCAGCATTGGTGCAAGAGAGGAAGGGGATTCTTCTCTTGCAAAGGAGTATTTTTTCAGATCTTTGTCTTTAGACACAGTTAAAATTCTTGACTGCCTGCTAATATATTTATTTTCTTCAACTCAGCTGAAGATCTTACCCTTACTGTTTTTTTTTTGTTCAAGGCTTAGATTGCATCTGCCTGCTAAAGGCATGTGTTTATGGATGACCTGTGAGATTCAGAATTTTAATTCACTCATTTTTTAGACATGTAAATTCTGTAGCAACTTTCTTTTCCTGTGAGGAAGGTCTCCCCCACCCCCTCTAGTTTTTCATGTACATGGCTAAAGGCCAGGCCCTCTGGTCACTTCTCCCTCTTTATAGTTATCTTGAGGAATGTCAGATGGGTAACTTTTACTTCCTGTAAGGTCTCATGTATAGAAATAGTGGTTGGCTGCTCCTCCAGCAGCTCCCATGCCCATGGAGTCCCACAGAGCCAAGGCTGTAGCTTTGTAACCAATGCTTCAGTTTTGCTTTCAGCCCATTTTTACCCTTACAGTTCTTATCCTTGACCTGCCTTTCCCTGGTGTACCTTTCGAACAGAAATGCCATATGGTGATTCACATGCTTTCTATTTTTAACACATGTGTTATTTTTAACACATATGCAAATCTGTATGACTGGGCAGTGTATGAAAAATATATCTGGAGAGCAAAATACTTTTTTTTTTTTTTTTAAGCTTTCAGCATTTCTTCTTATACACACAAGGCATTATTTTCTGCAGATTTCTGCATAGAATTGAGTTGTGAGTCCCTGGCAGTGAGGATGCTGTGGTGAGAGGAAGGCTTATGAACACATAACCTCCACAAACATAATGAAAATATTGGCAATGAAAATGATCAGAGCAATACTCAGGTCATCTAAGGTTAAATCTGTATTCCTTTATTCCCTTTTTTATGACTGGAAGAACTGAACTCCTCCACCTTCTTACATAAGAAGGATACAGTAATCTTTATTTAATCCATTTTTTCAAGTAATCCTTTTAGCTCTGTATTTCTGCAGTGGCTAGTAAAATCAAGAGTTCTAATTTTTAGATTGGTCTTGTGTATTTCATAAAAGAAGTAACCACTAATCCTTCTTGCATTGTGGAGGAGGGAGCCAAATAAGGCTCCAAAACCAGTGAGCTCTTGTCTAAGAACAAAGCATGCACAGGGTGCCCAGGTGTCTTCACCTGGTATCTTGGCATCAATACCCAAAACCTACTTCCTTCTTCCTCCACACCTATATCCCCATTCAGAGCATGACTGCAACTACTACTGATACACTCTTTGTTTTTGATACTCTAATGACAAGATAGATCAGACTTGCAGCTAAATAAACCATGCTCTGCTCATAAGGTAGGTGCAGATGGATAAAAATAAGTTGGGATTATTTATTGTCTTCTATTTCTTAGTGAAAAAAAATCGCTTTTTTGAGTGGTCACATCTCCATCTACAATTACTCATTTGACTTATCTGCAACCGTGTATTTTGCATAAGAATCTACTTTAGGCACTTGCTAGAGCATCTTACGATCTGCAAGATTAGTTCTCAGAGTTAATGTTCAGTAAAGTAATCAGAGTGGTGGTGATCACTGGTTATAGTAAATTTCTAGACCTTCAAGTCTCACAAAATCTATTTATTTTCAGCAAAATAGATGTGAAAAGACTGCTCACAATTCACATGACAAAGGAGTGTTATCTGAGGGGACATTAATTCATTAATTGGGTATGTAAATACTTCATGATGTTATCAATTTTCTCATCTTGTCAGTCATGAAATCTATTCAGCTGCCTTTCTTTAGTGTTTATTTTTTTTCCTATTAATGGAAAATTCTCATTAATGGAAACCCATTTTATTTTTCTGAGTTGTGGAAATGCACAGCAGTCAGGCCTTATTTTAACATCTTCATGGCTAGGTTTGCACAGGTAGCTTATCTAGAACATTAGCATGAAATTGATCCTATTGACCAAAGGCAGAATGTTTAGGGAGGTAAAAAAACCTTCAAGGATGCCTCAGAATATAGTTATCCATTTTTATTAACACCTAGTACCATCAACCAGACTTTTTTGTACCATGTGAGGTGGTTTATCCAAGTAGTTGTACAGTTTTGTTGCCTTCTCTCACATGCTTCCCTACTTGTAAATCCTTGGCCCGTTTGTTATCTCCTGCTCTGGCTGCTATAGCAGCTCTGGTTCTGTGAAAGCAGTTTCCCTGTCCAGCTCCCTTGGAAACCTTGAACTTCTGAGAGTCTTTCTCATGACCGAGATTTCACATCAACTCCAGTTTAACACTGGCCCTTCCAGCTGGAAACACTGCTCTGATCATTGGAATGTGTTAGTCTGGAGCAAGGGAGCTGATGCAAAGTTCCATATACATCTCTGGACTTCTGTAAGGAGTGGATGATGGTGATGTGAGGACACGACAACAAAGAAATAGTTTTCTTTTCCTAGGTTTTTTTGGCTGTGTATTTTTTTTTTTTCCCTAATCTGTATTAAAAATTCTTTGGGGCAAGAAGAGGGCAACAGCAGACATGTATCAGCAAGGAATTCAGTGAGATGTTGTAGCAAATTAGTTCATTACACATGACTGAATCATTAAAATGGTAAAATACCAAGCTTGGCTGTAGAACATAGAAGTTAGTCTGAGTATATATGCAAGCCTGAGGTATTGGGTTCATTATCTTTTAGGTTTAAGTGTTGTTCATGTGAATTTTAGAAACAGCATAGTGAAATCTTTGCACATATCTGAATGATTGTGATTTTTTTGTTGTTTTGTATGGGAAAAATTACAATATTATCAGTTCTGTCACATGTGTATGGTCTTGAATAATGATTTTTTCCTTATTTTTTTTTACTACAGATATAACATCTTTTAAGCTTGTGTTATTTTTATATGCCAAGGATCATGCAGAAATGGTCTGCTCATGAAGTAAGCTCATTCTTCAACAGACAGGCACAATCAATGCTAAATTTTAAATATTTTTACCTGTCTCTTTTGTAACATTTGCTAAAAGTATATGATGACACATGTAGTCTAAGCTTCCCATTAAATATAATTATGCTTGCTCCAAATGAACGAACTCTTCTGATCTAATGAAACTGTGAGAGAGATTTATTCTCAGTGAGGAGTAAAGTTAATGGAAGAAGTGTTTGTTGAGACTATGTGACGAAAATGTACTGCATTCAGAGTTCATGTTGGCAGCTTTTCAGATTCTTCCTTTCTTCTTGCAGGAGAGTCCTGGCAGTTGAAATATTTTGCATATCAAAAGTAAATTCTATTACATTAAACAATGTGGACGGAATGTTGCAGTCCATTAGGCCAAAGAAAGACAGTGTAAGTAATTTTATTTCCATAGAATTCCTCTGGATTTATACTAGCATTAATTAGACAGGATTTAGTCACTCGGGATACAGCCCAAATTTTGTTATGCATTAGCATTTTTTCCAAGCCGCCAGTTTTACTCTTATTTGACTAGTCAAAAAATAGAAACAAACCCTTAATTTATTAAAATATAACCAAATACTCTTATCCTAGTATGTCTGGGGATCCTGCTTGTTTACTTAAAACCAAAACAAGTTCTCTCAATACACCTACAGAGAACCAGAAGTTCATTTTCACTGCATAATTGTAAGAAAACAGGAGGAAGTGGCAGTGCTCTTTCATAGCCTCCTTTGCTGAACAGGATTTCTGATGCTGCTGGATTGTGCTGTGGGATTCTAAGGAAGCACCCCCTCAACACTCAGGATAACTTGTAAACTTATTAAATAGAGTGAGTGTGGTTCAGTTTGGATCAGGGTCTAGTGGAAGGTGTGGCAGGGGCGTTGGAAGAAGATGACATTTAAGGTCCTGTCCAACACCAACCACTTTATGATCCTTTGATTCAGTTGTCTGTAAACATTACAAATGTAAATGATAAAAGATTTCTTTATTTCAATTACAGGAAGAATCCTTGGAATGGATTACACATTTATGAATATCTCTTCATTCTTGGAGTACCTTGGAGTAGGTTAATACATCTAACCATACAAATAAGAGTTGTTAATTATAAATATTTGAGCTTCCAGTCTGTGTTACCATACTCAGTGACACACCTGGTTAAATTCTATCTCCTTGCAGGAGGCTGGATATCTTCTGAGGATGAAAATCCCTATGCTTAGACGTACAATGAAGGACTTCACTGCAAAGGAATATGAAAATCTTTTCCTGTACCACAAGAACAGATGCTGTATATGCTACCCAAACACAGTCGTAGGTCACAGAGCTATCAATGCAAATCTTGTAACAGCAGAGGTGAAAATGTTTAACATTAGCTCTGCTTTGGAATGGTGGTGGTTGTGTCCATGTTTCAGTGACCGCAGAAACCAGTCCAACCTGCTGCAGCATTCAAAGGGTTATATGTATTTAGTAAGAAGATTTATTTGAAATTCACTGAATTATTGTAAAGCCACTGCAGGAATACAAACAAAGACCAAAAAGAAGAGTACCCTGGAGTCCACGCAGTGCAGATGCTAACCTCCCCAATGTCTCTCCAAAATTAAGCAAGATTCTAACAGGCTTGTGAAAGAGACCCTGACAAACTTTGATCCAGGTTTTATATACTGCAAGCTAGAACGTGCAATTCTGCTGCAAATTCCTTCTGTATCTCCTTTGAATATGGTGCAAAATCTCTTGCTGCACATCGTAGAAAGGTGTGTTCTGAATGTTCTGAATGTTGAAGCCTTTAGGATGTTTTTGTTTTGATAGAACCCTTGTTGCTGATTATTTTGTAATTGAATGGTCTCTACATGAAAAAAGAAAAGGAAAATTGATTGCATCTTAATCCAGAATAAGATAAATACATTAGTGAAAATTTCTAATGAAGAATAACACTGTAACAATATGCAACATATAAAATTAAATATTTGTCCTCGATTCTCAGCCATCTACATTTACTCTTACAAAGTAAGACATATCAGTGGTCAAGATTTAATAAGTAAATCACCTCCTCCACGGTTTTTTTGGGGTTTTTTTTGTCTTTTTAGGAAATCAGATGACCAGAACTGTAACTGCAAGAACTCAAAAAAATTCCTCCCCATCTTTTTTTATAGCTTTGTGTCTTGAACAATACCAATCTCCATTCAGTTTTATTCCTTTTTATGTCTTCCTAAGTCCTTGTCCTTCAATTCCATTGCAATTTGTTGTCTCATCTCATAATCAGCTCTTCCTGTTCAGTTACTCTTCCCAAGTCCCTTCATGTTTTATCTTTTTCTGATCTGTCCTGCTGTTCTGCTCCTTTGTGGTGTCTGATGGAACGAACCGCTGAACACCCTTTGTCATGTTTTAATTTGATCCTTATCTAATTATGGACTTCATTTTTAAATTTTACACAGAAACGTGTTTGGTTGGCTATATACTTTATGAGCTGAGATAAATAAATCCACTTTGCAGCACGCTGTGTGAGCAGAACAAAGGAACAGTTGCAAAGATAAATGTACCAAAGGCTCCTCATAAGCGCCGCTTTAAAAAGTCGGTTTCTCCGGCGGCCCAACAGGACGTCCAAACTCAATCAAAACATGTGTCAGGCTGCATGGCTGACATTTCAGCACTAGAAAGAGCTTACTCTGGTGCTAACACACAGAAAATGGATTGTGTCGTGTCACCAGTGGAACGTGCAGCTGAGTGAGAGTTTGATTACATCCTGTAATAAATCTGGTGGTGAACTGACTTTCAAAGTCAACACTGATGTGTAAATTAGTAATTCTCAGCTGAAGGCATGGGGGCTGCTGCTATACAGAGTTTCTTAACTAGTTCTGCTTCCTTACAAATAAGACTGTTAGAAACATGATGACTCCATCAGCTGAAATTACCCTGGTTTCTGTGGAAAGAGGTAAATACTACCTTGTGAGTAAATCATGGGCTTATGACAATACATCACATTGCAGGAAGGAGAGGAGAAGCTCTTCTGGATGGAAGCAGGAATTCTGTTGAGTCTCTAACTGTAAATGTTTTATAATGTTATATCCTGGTTTTATCTCCTCACTGCTTTCTCCTCCGTCTTCCTCTCTGTGCACACACACACATGTCTGCACTGGCAGTGACATAAGCACACAGCTATTTCTGGGCAGGGGCTGTTTAAACCAGTTGTTAACAAGGGATCAAGTCACAAATCAGGAAATAAAAGTAAAAGGAAAAGATACACATTCTTGTTCTGGAAAACAAGAAACCCAAGCAAAGTTCTCCAGGTGGGGATTACACCTGCACAGATTTCAAGTGTTTAGAAGGTCAGCTTATAAATGTGAAATGCCTTTAGAATATGATGTGTCAGCTGTTGTGACTCAGGAAAAGTATGGTCTTTTTCTGGATAAAATATTTGGAAAATGTAAGCCCCCTTGAAGCCCGAATGATCAAGATAACCTTTAGATTCCACTCAGCTTTGTATGAAAGGTAAAGCCACCAGCACTTCCCACAGCGCAGCATGAAAAAAAACCAAAAACAGCAAAACAAAACAGCAGTGCATTAGAATGTTCACTTAGAAAAAAAGTACTTTTTTTTATATCAGTGCTTGTTTATGATCAGTCAAGCTGTGATTTATGTTTACTTCAGTGACATCTATTTGAATCATCCTATTATCCTAAAAAGATGTTTCAAACAGTTTAATACAATATTCTGGAATTGTTTAAATGGTGTGTTATAGATGGTAATTTCTGCGGGAATGTTTTCAGTGCACCTCCATTAACATTTAGATTTAAAATGTGCAGGATGCAAGATTTTATGTCATTTTAAAGAATATAAAATAAGATTATTATTGACCTTATACAATTCTTTTTCCTTTTACAATCAGGCTTGAATTAGATCTTTCTGAAAAGCATAAAGAGCAAAAATTTAATTTTTGAACAGAAGAGCAGTAAACAGAGTTCTTTTGGAGCTCCTTTATGGTAAGAAAGGATGCCTCTTGTGCTTCACATGGCAGCAAAACTTTACTTCCTGTATATAATTTTGAATATTATATTTATGGGTGATAGATGTGGGAAATTTAGAACCAGTTGTAATTCTCATGTCTCCAAATCTGTGTCTCCTTTTAGACATTTATGTTTGGACACTACTTAACAGTAGAAAAACCAAAAAGTATTAATTGATTATATATCTTAGCTCTTTTTTTATATTTGATCTGAATGTCCTGGAGTTGCCTCTAGTTACTAATCTCTTCACTTTTGAACATAACCCAGGAAAAAAAAATGGGTCATACATAGAGAGCTCCATCTGATGACCATCAAAGACATGTTAGATGTTTAATAATTAGTGCCTGCTTTGACATAGATCTGCTTGAAACTCAGGCTTTCAATAAGGTTTATTTAAAGTTTAAATGAGTTGAAATGCCCTCCCACCCCCCAACATTTTCCCATCATTTTAACTGTCTCTGTTTAGCTGTTGTGTATGATGAAGAGGAGAAGAGAGTTATTGGTGTGGGCAATCCTTGACACCTTGCTGGTGTTCGTGTAACTCTTAGTGTGAGGACTCTGTTTTGACTGCTGTAATGAAATCAGCTCTTTCGAACTGCTCTCATCTGTCCACAGGGAGAAAATAAGTATATACTCTAGGCCTGTCTCATGATTCCTATAACTACAAAATTATTTTGCCTTGGTACAGCTCAGCATGATTGCTCAGTGCGTTTGAAATAACTGAGTCTTACTTTGTTTTTTGGACTCTGGAGGGAAGAATAAGAAGACTGCATTTTGTCTCTTCACTGTAGATGCAGTCATCCAACAAGTCCAGATGAAAACAAACTGGTTTTTATTTTTCAAACTAAATAAATTCTGAAGTGGATACACATTTTCATTATTTTAATAACATTAATACTACTATTAATATTTAAAATATCTTAATGAACTATATTACTTTTTAGTATAGTAGAAGAACAGTGAATACAAATATCTGGGGTCTTTGGAGAATATTAATAACTATTATCATGCAGCACAGGACACAACAAAGAATTAATATTGATGAAGAGTCAACCACATCAAACATGGAGCATGTTTGTGGGGTCCCCTCTGGATACAGGAGAGGAGTAGTGGAGTCCTCTGGATTCCAGGAGAGGAATCAGGGACACTGGGAGATGCACAAGGACCAGGGCAACAGAAGCCTGAGCCTATGCATGGAGCTGTGCTTAACTGCAAACAAATATAAATTAAATTACTCTGTTACTTGCTACATGAGCTCACCTGTCTCAGGAGAAACCTGAGAAGATTTTTATGTCACTTGGAGTGTATTTATCCATACTAATTCAGAGATAGAAGCCATAAGCATCTCCATAATTTTCATACCAGTAACTCCCTAACCTATTCAAACTAAATAAATTATTTCCTGGAGGTACGTGAGAAATATGCTGGGAATGTAATGATTAGCTGCAGAAGAAACAATGAAGAACTGCATTGCAGTTTTAATTGAAAACCTTTTGATTTATTTTAAAATAAAAGCACTTTCCATCTCTATTTACATTTTCTCTTCACAATTTTAGTAACGTGCTCTTTTCTGACACCGTAACATTTTGAAGTCAGACAAAAGTAATTCAGACATTTCTATGTAAACTTGAGGTCAGTTGCATGCTTGATGGAAATGCTTTGTTTCCAACAGAGAACTTAGCAACAGCACTTCCCAACATCTTCCTTCTTCATTTCACTCTGGGGCAACAAAGAAGTGGCCTCTTCATGGTATTGACAGGAGGAGGTTTGTTGGGTCAGGATCTCTGTGATATCTGCTTTCCTTCCTCAGTACGTTCAAGTCTTTATACAAAATACTTTCAAGGATCCATGGTGCCCTACTTTAGCCCTCTCTAAATTTTTTTTTACTAAGTTTCCCCACAATAATATTTGTTTCAGTCTCTAGGGAGTTTTATTGTGGGGGCTTTTTTTTTACCCCTTCACAATCTGGGAAGGGCTTTTGATATTAGGATTTTAAACCCCTCTTTTTCCAAAGGAAAACTGGCAGAAAAGCCATTCTGTGGAGAAATCATCCACAGTTTAATTTTGTCTTGAGCATATTAAGATTTGATGACTAAAGACTTACAATTAACTGAAGTCAAGAATTAAGTGGAGTAGAATCACTGTAGGCATCCTAAATATTCAGTGAACAGAAAGAAGGGAAATAGATGAGCATGATTTTCCCCTGTGGTGGGAGGATTAGAAATGGGGCTACTCGTCTATCTTCAGTGCTTCTTGAGTGCTTCACAGAAATTGCTCGAATCAGGTGTATTTAATCTGGTCCATTTAATCTGCTCCAGTACTGCCAGAAATATTCTTGTATTACTACCATGGATAACTGGTTTCACTGCTAGAAAATTATGAATTCTCTCTGCATTAAGTAGTCCATTTCTGTGAGAGCTTATGATTTGCTGTGCTAGGCAAAATGGATGCTCTTTTCTTTTAAACTGAATATATTATGGGTAATTAAACCACTGAATGTTAATTTGGTATAACATGAAGCGAACTTGATAATAAAAGAACCCATTTATTTCAAAGTCTGTGATTCTAAAGAAAGGATGAAATATGCTTTTAATATAAAACAATATTTCAATTAAAATGCTCAACTGCCGCAGTTATGCACCTCTTAAAAATTCAAAGCATTTTAGTATGGATTGTGTTTGTACTCAATTTTTTTCTCCTGTGTGGTCTTTCCTCACTCTTTCAGCATCACTGGTGCCTTTTCCTGGTTTCTGATGTTCATGATGTCCATGCCACGAATCCTGAATGAGTTTGGCTGACAAATGTCCTATGGACTCCCAGAAAAGCCTCTCTCTTCTCCTGAGCTCACACAGAACAGAAACCAGTGCAGCAGGGGAGGAGGAGAGGGGGTCCTGGTGTTGCCAGCACAGAGGGATCAGCACTGCCAACCCACCTAAAGGATCTAGGCTGTGCAGGAGCAGAAATGGATGTAGGGACAATCCAAAAGGTTTGTGCTGGGTTTGGATGTTAGTGTCTTATGGCCAGATATGAATCTGAGTAATAGATGTTAAATTAGCTTATAACGACTCTGTGTTTAAGAGAAGACTGGGAAGCATTTAAGTAGAGGGCATATGTGTACAGGGTCACACTTCTGAAATATTTACTCCCTATTTTATTTGTCAATATTCCCAATTAAGTAGCAATTTTTGTTCCAGGATTATTAAATAATTGCTTCTAACAAAAATGCACTTTGCGTGGTAATTATTTTTGAACTGTTGTAGGTGTAACTGTTAATGAAATTCAGTCTTTTGTCTCTGCAGCCACCTTCTCCTTGCCTTCCCAAGAGTTTGCTATTTAAGAGCTTGCCAACTCAAACAAATTTAATTTCAATGCCTTTTTCTTTCTCGTTTCGTGCTAAGCATGGGCTCACAAGACAGTACAGAGATGTAAGACAAGAATTCCTCTCTCTGTTTCCCTCAGTGACTCGAGGGAAATGCAACAAACCCTGAGTTCAACCCAGGCAATGACAACCTGTCCCATCTGTCCACCCTGTCTTTCAGTGCTCTAAAGCAATTAGGTGTTGACATTTTTTTTCAGTTTGGAAAATTTTGGATTAATTTTATCCCATTTACACCTCTTGATGCTCTCTCTCCTTTGCAGGCACTCCACCTGAAAGAACAGGGGGTAGACATAAGAGCAGTTCTCCAAATGCTACTTGTTTTATTAATAACTACAACTACACTTCTTGGTTTTGCTAAAAGAAAGGAAACTGCAGCTGCTCGGGCTTTTCTTTATAGTCTCCTTGTAATTTTGAGCATGGTTCCTGAAAGAATCAGAAGTTTTAAATGGCAGATTGGCTTTTGAAATACACAGATTATAAGAACCTGAAACATCCAGTGTGAGCATTCCAAAGCAAGAAGCTGAAGCAAGTAATTTCCATGGCTCCTTTTCCACTAGCATTGGAGAGCACTGCCAGATCTGCAGCCTCAGGCATCTTGTACTCTAGAGCAGTGACTGTGGGAGCTCCACCATTTGCATCTTCTCATTCTAGGTACTCACTTGCAGTGGTGCTCTGGCCCAAATTTGCCATTGCAATGCAGCTTTGTCAGCCTTTGCACTCATCCAGCCTACAGTGAACAAACACGTCTGTGCTGCGACACGAGCACAAGCCCTCCCAAAATATGTGCATTGTAACCTTTTTTTTCTATTTGTACTGCAGTTCCATACACAGTGCTGTGTCAGCAGCCAGCCTATGGTGTGTGTGTCCTGTCACTTTGTTGGTCAGAGAGAAAAAACTGCTTTGGTCTCATTCCCAGCTGTTGTATAAATTGTCTGCTCCTGGAATATAATGGGACCGGTTTATGTTTCGTATCGTTTAATGTACTGGAATTACTACCAGAAATAACTGTGTTAAATAACTTGAAATTATTAATTCTTTCTTCTGTAGAAAAAAAGGCCCCACTAAGGAGTCACACAAGAGTTCAATTCCCTGGTTTTATGGCCACTGAATGTATCAAGTGCAGAAAAACTCTCATTCCTAGTCACTCTCAGAGTAGGACTGAAGGCTTTGAATATGGATGTGCTCTGAGTCTTGGGGTACCTGCTACCTGAATGTTTGGGGCAGTGATGAGACACAAAACTCTCTATGTGCTATAACGCTATATCCTTGCAAAGCCTAAAGAAAGTGAAAACTAATAATCCCAAACCCACAAAACTTACATTCTAGCCATCAAGTTATACACAACAGGGATAGCCACACTCACAAAATGCCAAGAGACTCTCAGATTTCCTGATCAGCAATGCAGAGTTAGAGCTGAGCTAATAGAATAAAAGCCATTCAATTAAAACAATAAGGAAAATAAGATAAAATTCAGCCCCTCTCGTTTTTTCAGAAACTGCTCTTGAGCCTTCTGCAAACAGAATTCTGTGCTGTTCACATTAAATTTCCCCAAGTTCCCAGCAGCTTTCAAACCATGTTTCACCTGCTGTAGAATAATTCAGTTTGCCCCCACAGGCTCACTCTCGTGCCACAGACTGGCTGGTGAAATGACTGTGCTGCAGATCTGGTTCAGCACACCACAGCAGCTACCTGGGTGCACACACAGCAGTCCAGTTCCTTCTGGAATTTTCCCTTCTGCAGCTTGTGCTTTTCCCCTCAAATCCCACACACACTGAACAGTGCAAATCGTGGGGCTGCTCATTGAAAGTGCTGTTGTTTGTCCTGCCTGAATGAATGAGAATTACTGTAAAAGCAAACCTCCCTACCAAAATAGCAAACAATCATTTTTATCTAAAAACATGACTGTGTCACTCTCAAATCAACATTTTCTCTGATGTTTTCTGAAGTTGTGCTAAACTTTTAAAATTTTAGATTGTTTGAATATATCCACTTTACAGCAGCCTCATGGCTCCTAAAGGGGGCCTACAAGAAAGCTGGAGAGGGACTTTTACCAAGGGGTAAAAGTCAGCATGTAGGGGTAGCACTTTAAACTGGAAAAGGGTAGATTAAGCTCAGCTATCAGAAATAAATTCTTTACAGTGAGGGTGTTGAGTCACTGGAATACATTTTTCAGAGAAGTTGTGGATGCCCCATCCCTGAAAGCTGGAGGTTGGTCTGGTAGGAGGTGCCCCTGCCCACGACAGGGGAGTTGGAACTGGATGATCTTTAAGGCCCCCTGCAACCCAGGCCATTCTGTGATTGTATGGTTCTGTAATCAACCCTTTTGAAAAAGGGGAAATAACTGGCAACACTTTATTTATGGCATCCAAGAACCTTCCTCTGGGTTCTTTGAAACTCAGTTGCAACAGGAAATCAACCACAAGCAACAGAAAATTAAAACAAAATTTAAGAACCCCCCATAAGAAATATAATTATTTCTATATTAATTTCTCTATTTAAAGTATGTGCTAATTTGGAAGAAGGGAATCAGATAGAACATTATGCATCTGATAAAATTATTCAGGTTGGCAAATAATTATGCTTTAGACATTTTATTGGCCTGCCCTTAAGAATCACCAGGTGAGAATTCACTTTTCTTTCTTGCCTGCATGAAAGAGACATGAATATTTAACTCTGACATTTTGAACTGTCCTTTAGACATCTGAATTTTCTTTAAGCAGATGGGACAAGTGACTTCCTTTGTTCTTCAGCCTCAGAGGGCACAACAGAAACTTCAGCATTCCACGGGTAGAACTTAAGGGTTGATGAGCACGATATGTAGATGACTAAACCAGGAATTAATAAAATTGTCATAGGAAAGCCAGTTATACTGATCCTTACTAAAAGGACTCATGCACTGTTAAACACAGGTTAAGATTTGCTGAGTTGTAGCCATATACCTAATGAAATGAAGAGCAGAATGGGAATATAAAAATGCACATATGGATGTTAGTAATGCCTCTAAATTCAGACTAACACAGGCACCAAAGCAGGTGAGGAAGATAACTGGAGCTATGGAAAACTCTTCCTACAGAGAGATTCAAAGTGTAGGCTTTTCTGACTATGAAAAGGAGGTGACAAATAAGATGGATATCTGAAAATATTTCTGTGAAATAGTGAGGAAAATCAAAGAAAGCAAGATTCCCAAAAACCTGGATTTTCCTGTACCACAGCATAAAGAGAATACTTTCTACACAGGAAAATGGTAGAAATCTTTGCAATAAAGAAACCAACATTTTTCCACATAGCAAAAAACTTGGTGGCATACTGAGTTTGGGCCTGATTCAGCCAGGGACTAAGTTATCCAGTTCTTTATTTCCAGTTCTGTTACATAGAAACAGGAGAAATAAGATATAAAGGGGGTGAATTGCACCCATACCAGTTCCTGTTCCTGATGTTCTTAGAGCCTTTTCTGGAAAATATGAAATTACAGGGGGCTTGGTTCTGGCTCCCAATGCACTTTTCAGCTCCTGGTTGTGGAGGCAGAAAGCCAGGCTGGGAACATAGGGAAGAGAACCTGTTCTCCTCAGTGCCCGCCATCCTTGGGGCCTTTTGGGAGAGGTCCCACTGCAGAAGGACAGGTAGGACACTGCTGCAGGGGGCCTAAAGCATTAACTCCTTCATTAGCAACCAGCTTATTTCCCACTGCCTTGGTAGTGAGTGCGTTTGGGGGTTGTGTCGAGCAAGAGGCAAAGCAGCTCTGTGTCGTGGCACTCTCTTGGCAAACCTGCTGCCTCCAGCCTTCCAAACTGCTTCAACAAATCCAGCAGGTTAATCAGACCTCCTTAGCAGCTGATTTAAACCCATATATACATTTCACTGTACAGTCTTAACTAGATCAATTACAGAAACAACCACAATAACCATGACAATTTGCCTGCATTTTTGAAAGGGAAATCACAAGAGGGTGATTCATTTGCTTTGAAATGCTTGAAGATAATTGCTAGTTGCTTATAACGATATTGTTTGCTTAAATTCTTGGCTATTTCTTTCTGAGCCTATTACTTTACATGAGTACTGTTCTGTCAGCTGATGATCTTTAACAACACTGGCTGGGCAGATCAGGCTACTCTCCTGGTGAGGAATTTCACAGTTAGTGATCTCTCTGGAGGGAGAAATGCTCAGAATCGTGAGGTCTGGACTGGACTTGTTTAATTTAAGTGTGTGATTTTGTTCTTGCAGTGAATCAACACATTAAATCAAAGGCTTTTTCATGATGTCAAGAACAGCAATCGTTACACTGGCTTCTTAGTGAGTCATGGGTTTTACTATAAAAAAGCCTCATTTGAAATGGCTTAATTTTTTAATATTAAAGTAAGTATGCTCACTAAGTAGATGTAGAACTATATCCTGGTTTGCAAAAAGAAGCTATATTCTGTTCATGTATCATTGGCCCAGTTTTTAAACTGCTGTAAGTTGGCATTAGCCCACTGGATCAGACAGTTGAGATCTGTCATGGTAATTTGAGTTTTGTCAGCTATTTCTGCTGTATTAAAAGTGTCTAAACTTCTATTGCCATGTCAAAAAAGTAAGAGGCTTCCTGCTTCTCTAGCTACTTTTAAGGTGTTGCTTAGATCATGTCACTCACAGAAATAAAGAGTAATCCATAGTAACTCTTCTGCATTGGCACAGATTTATTTTTTCTCTAGCAGGAAGCAGACGAAACAATATTGAAAATGCAGTGGCAGTCACAGGGAACAGATGCTAGAGAACGACCAGCCACAAATATATTTCACAAGATGTCTCATCTTGACCTTCAAGCCTTACAGACTCAGGGTTCATCTGAATATCAGGTTTGTCTCCTCCTTTTAAGCTCAAGTGTATATTTTCATTTGAGTGAATTGTAGCACTGTTTTTGGTTTGTTTGTTTGGGTTTTTTTTCTAACTGATGATAAATTTCACACATTTCAGGTAGAAATGCAAACAGATGGACCAGCCCCATGTCCTAGCTGTGGTGTATCCTGCTACCCAAGTTCTCCTCTCAGGATGAAATTCAGTCTTGTGCAGAGGGACCAGGCTGGCCAGGTAGCCTGGAGCTTTCAGCTAAGCAAGGACATGAGCCTTTTTCTGACTCACTGTGCAGCAAGCTACGTGTTACCTGGCTTCACCTCCTTATCCCAAACTAACTTGCATTTAAAAGTATGTTATCCTGAGGAGTCCCATCAAGGGCAGAGCATCAGACAGATGGCAGTCTGGCCCTCAGAGACTAGGGTATAGATGGAGAGAGAAAAAGAAAACAAATGAATATAAAAATTCTGGGGTGAGGAACCAGCTCTTCAAAAACTGTGTGGTACCTTGCACAAGGGCCCCTTGATCCTTTCTCCAGTACATATATTATAGGCACATAACAATTTTCTAACATTCTGCACAAGCTCTCTCTGATGTAGTTATTTTTTGTTGTCAAAAGCATTGTTTCTTTCTTTAACCTTATTCCTACCTTGTACTTAATTTCTTTCTGTTTTGCATCCCTTTTTATGTGCAAGTTTTGAAGAACACCTTGAGCCATAACTGAAGTTCATTTCAGATCTCTAGGGTCTGTCCACACTCTTAATGAAATAAAATTGCTATTGGTGGAACATGTGAAATGAATTGGAATAATTTAGTCTCCCCAATGCCTGAGTGTATGTTTCAGCAGACATTTAAATTGTCCCCCAAAGGCAGAGTAGATGTTTATCTGTATGGGCTGCACTGGGAGTTATGCATCCCATGGTCTGCTAGCAACTGCCTTTTGATGAACACATAATTCACATAAACTGTATTCCTATTCTTCGAGCAAACCTGATGTACTAGACAATAAAACCCTGTTGTTTAGACAGCCTGTTTAACCTTGGCTCTTGGCTTCATGGGCTGTTAGGTTCCTAGGTAATGATTGCAATTCTTCATCTACTAGAGCTCGTGATGTTGTAAATACAGTTGAGTTAATAAGTCACAATTTCCCCCTTTTTTCACTCCTTCCTAAATGCCATGTAGAGACAAGAGTAATGGCTCTTTGCTGGGTCTGTGTGTAGCCTTGTGTCATACCTCTCTTGCATGTATTTTAGCACAGCACAAGTAGAGGTGCACAGGAGGGACCATTAATTACTATTTAATTGATGACTGACATAATCAGGCAGTTTAATTATTTTAAAAATAATGATCGACAAAATAAAAAAAAAAAAAAAACCTGTAAAAATGGTTTTAAAAAACCTGATCTTGCTGTGTGGCAAATTTGTTTGCAGTACAAGTATGTGAAAGCTGCTTCACCTTTCTGATATGGAATCCTGAGATAAAACCAAAATGAAGCACTGATACTTAGGAAGAAGGCAGCAATTTTGTTTAAGGCACAGGCCTGGGATTTGGAGAGTCCACTTCCAATTATCAGTTTTGCCACAGCCTTTTGATTGAACAATTTATCTGCCTTTGGCTCTTCGTGTGCCAGACACGACGGACCTTTCTTCTGCCCAATATTTTTCTTATTACTTAGATCCTGACCATCCTGCAGTCAAACCACTGTATGTGGTTAGAGAAAGGAGATTTAACTCTTTACTGGAGACTTTATGAACTGTAGTTGTAGTAGCCTGGAAAGGTGAATAAATTGTTATTTAAAAAAATCATTAATGATTAGGAAGATGTGACCATTCCTGTAATGAGATACGCTGGCCTTTCAAATTGAGTAAGAGAGGTTCTTGAAGGTATGTTACCCCAGATCATTCATGTTCTGGAGAGAGACAGAAAAACCACTAAGCCCAAGGAAGCTGTGCTAGAGAAAAAGTACAATTAAATACATCCATATCACTTGAAACTGAAACCAAAACATTATAGAGGGGCAAGGCAATGCCTGACAGAAAAGAGTGATGGGGCAGCTAAGACTTGCAGCTTATCCCAAGTGAAGCACACTGCTGAAAGAACATAGGCACCATATACTTTATATTTCCCTGTGGTAGAGGAATTCAAGCATATTTATATGCATTTCTAAAACAATCTGGAATCTCCATTTGGTAAGCTGAAAGTCTAGGAGATTCTCTTTTTATTTTGGCTCCCAGAATAACATCTTTCAGGCTCTTGATTTATACTGTAATTATGTTCTGGGGTGAGTTCAATATTCCTGTAGGAGAAGCTTGGGCTTGCACTGCTGTTTGCTTTAGCTACAAAGGATATGCAGATTCCTGCTTTTCCATCAATGGTCTAAATGCATGTGTTTTCACCATATTTAGCACCATCTCACCTGTCACCATTGATAATTACACATTGTAGAGAAAATGTAGTCTATTCTTTGCATATTTATGTTTTAAAAGTAATAGTAACTTCTATCAGCCTAATGCATCCCAGTTACTGAGAGCCCTGATACAGCTTTGTTTAGCTAAGACAGGTGAAATGATAATATACAAGAATTATAATCATCCTCTCTTTTGTCATGAGTCTCTTCTAAGAATAAGACTTTATTTAGACATCTAAATATGAGTCCTGAAACAAGCTGTTCAAACAGCATGTTTGGTAACTCCTGTGTCTAAAAAATGGAGCCCCATGAGAATGTAGAGCTGACAGCAGGCACTTGTGCCTCTAGAAAAAGATTAAAAAATGTACCTGAGACAGGGAGCTTTTTTGTGTGCTCATCTGGTCCCATCTCTGCTTTTGTCCAAACCATTGCATAATCTGAGATTTCAGCAACAGCATGTCTGCCAAAAAGGTAAACTTGCTATGTGCTAAGAAATCTGGGCAATAATGTGAAGCAGACACTGAGTAGCTCTTTCTGCAGTAGATTAAAATGCACTTATCGGGTCGAAATTCCTGGGCCTCGATTCTCATCAGTCTGACAAATATGAACTAAATGACATGAAGTTGTATTTCATGCAACCTTTTGAAAGGAAAACTCTGGTGCCCACTAGAGCTTCTTGCACTGAGATATTGCTTAAGCAATGCAGTCTTTTAAAAGCCCATATAATCAGATACTTTTTCATGTTAAGTGTCTTGAAGTGAGGCCAAAGGCACTGGATGTCTAAACAAGGTCAATTTTGGATAATATTCCCCATTAACCATCCAAGAGAGCTGCATAATGGCTCTGCCTATTAGCTGCCAGCACAGTAAACATTCACCTGCCCCCCGTGCCTGCAGCCCAAGGGGACAGCAGACTGGCAAGGATGGGAAATGCTGAGCTGGTTGTATTGCTACTTATACAAAATAGCCTTCTTGTAGAACTCTTTTAATAAATATACATTTACACTTACAGAATATTGGTTTTCCTGGTTGAACAAAGGGATATAGCTCGCAGCAGGATGAATTGAAAGAAAATTACTCTCTTTTATATACAGGAAATTTAGATACTGAGGAATGCTTTTGTGCAGAGTATCAATGTTATAGTTAGTGGGGAAAATGAACAATAGGGCAAGTTGTCTCCTGTTATACATATTATTTACATTTAGAGCAAAAAGAAAGATGAAGGGGCTTTTCTGGCTTACAAGCTCACTAAGACTTCAGTAGTTACCCTTGTGTAGTGGCTTTCAACACTACACCTGTGCCTACATTTTTCCTGTCTACTTTGGGAGTTTTTACATTGGCATATATATGGATTTATGCCCATATACATGGACACATAAAAGTATACATGTAAATATATACACATATATGAAAGAGAGATTCTAATTTTGTCCCCTGCTGCTACAATCAGTCAAAATAAAGAGATGTTTCAATACCATTATACAACAGAAACAATGAAACTGAGTGAATATAAAGTGCTCATAGACAGAGTAAATGAAGCAGGATCCCACTCCAAAGATATGTCTTTTTTGGTTCTTGAAAAAGATACTCTTTTTTTTTTGAAGAGAGGCAGGGAGGCAAGGGATACAAAAACTTTTTTATTGTTTCAGCTTGGACATCATGGTAAACTTCTGAACACATCCACAATTCATCACCATGGGATAAATTATTCTCAAGAATGAGCCATCCTAGAATGGATTGTGTAACAAACACTTGTTTCTTTCCTTCAAAGCAAACCTGAAATACGGTGATGGAGTGTTATGCATGTGAATACTGAACTATTAGTTGTAACAATGAGTAAGTGTTGATTGCATTTTTTGAGTTTTTTCTCATGAAAGGAGTTAGTGATTTAACATATTGAGGATTTCAGCTATAAGTTATTAACAACAGCTGCAGCCCATTAGCCTGGGATGACGGCCACAGCCAACAAGTGGCAGGATACTTGTGACATATGTACCACAAAGGAAAGATTTAATGTCTTAAGTAATAAAAACAACTCACTGAGTCAAAAAAAAGAAAAACAAATGCAACCCAAAAACCCCAAAACATGCTTCTCTGAGATTTTTTTTTTTTTACGTGGGATTTAGGAATTACAAGAAATCATGAACTAGATCAGTAAAAGGTTACATCTAATTTGCTTTCACGGTTATGCAAAAGTATGACCTTGTTGTGTTTTCAGAGCAGTTCATCATTCTCCAGAGAGAGATTAAATAAAGAGGAAACTTACCTCTGGCAGCTAAATCAAGCAGTTTAGATTTTAGACCATCAGCTCCAGCACACTTAACAAGATTAATATGCAGGAGCTCCTCCCATGTCTATTCAGAGAGAAGGAAGAAAAGGGCAAACGAGGGAACAAATTAAAATCGTTAGGGCCTGCAAGAATGAAAGGCAAACACTCCAAGTAAGCAAGTATTTATTAGCACATGAGGCCAGTTTTAGATCTAGTGAAATGATGCATTCATCAGCAATGGCAGAAATATTTTTGGAAAGACCACTTTCTGCGTGCTTGTGTGCCACCCACCAGACCAGTCTTCAGCTCCTGGCCTTCACATTTCCCTGTCAGGCATTTAGGGACTCTCCCTCTCCCAACAGCTGGAAATTATCTTGTATCTTAGTACATCTTACAACATATTTACTTTGATCTGAGGACAATCAATAATAAGAGACTATGCTTGACAAAAGCCCTGTCTTTCCATGCCTGGTCTCAGATGATGTTTTACAAACAACTTAGCAAGTTTCTGCAGTAACCACTATATATTGATTTCTAAAGTATTCTCTGAGTATATCAGTGGGTTTGAAATGGACATCAGGCAGGACAAAGAGTAGGAATTTATAAAAAGAGAGGAAAAAGAAATCTTTATAAATCGACTGCAAATGAGAACAGAAAACAGAGTACAAAGGCTGAGTGGATGGGAAACACACTCCCTTTCAGACAGCAGTAGAGCAGTAGTCTGGATATTGTACACATGGGATAAAAAACAAAAAATCCAGCTTACAGTGAAATGCTGGAGTTTAGCAAAGAAGGTGAGACAAAGTCTTGCTGTATTTAAAGCTAATGCAGGCTTTCATTCTGATTTTTTTTTCAACCCACATCTCATATACAGAGCTGGTCTGAGGTATTGGAGGTCAGTTATTATTCCTGTGTGTGATGTGGTGGTTGGGGGTCGGGACTCTCCTGCCTGCTGTGCCTGTGGGGCTGAGAGGGGACCCCCAACCTGTGGAATGATGAGTTCTCCCCCTTTTCCCCCACTTGGCTGCTTTGTGGGATGTGCTCAGAGAACATGAGATCATGTGTTAGATTAAAATCCCTCTCCTTCTGCTCCAAATCTCTGCTGTGGAGAGGTGGATTTTAAATGTGTCAGTGTGATCAATCAGATGCTTTTTAATGAGTCTAAGACTGCAAGAAGAGACAGAGGCAAGGAATCACTTATCTCTCAGGAATCAGACAGTGATTATAATTACATGTGGGTTTTTTTCTGTGTACCAGATTTGTTGATAAAGTTGCTTCACCTTTTTCTGTTTCTAACACAAAGGATTAGTGGAGGATTTCCACTCATAAAAAAAGCAAAAAAAGCAAAAGAAAAGACTCCAAAAAACCACCACTACCAAAAAATCCTTCTTCCTGGATTCAAAAACTTATAATACAAACAAAAATGTTGGCCTCTCAGTCTATTTTTTGCAATGTTCTTATCTATTTCCTCACAAAAAATAATTCTGTGTTCCTAAATTTTCTGAGAGGTTTCAGCTGCTGGACCTGTCAAGAGGAAACATTCTTTCTACCTTCATTCCAGTTTTGCCAACTAAGAGTAGATACAGCAAATTACATGTTACCAGAGCATGACATATTAGTCACTTGAAGGGCAAGATAACTACTAAATAGTTTTCACTGTGAAAATATTTTTCTGCTTTTAATTTGCCCATGGTACACAGTTCATGCTTGCTGCTTAGTCATGGTCCATTTCTTTGTAAATTCTTTTGTTGTTTAAAAGGTTCAATGAAAGGTTTCCTTTCCTATTTAGGCTCTTCCAGCTATACTGCTTGTCTTCTTTGTCCACACAAAGAATGTATTCTTCAGTGGAGCTCTGACTTTCCAAGCTGGGTTACACTCTAGATGATGATCTTTCGGAAAAGTTTTCAATTCATCATCACCATTTCTCATCCAGTCTGTTAGAGCCCACTCAGTAAGAAGTGCTGGTGTGTGGAGACCACAAGCTGTCTTGCAGTCCCTCATTTGTCCCTCTCCATCTGCTGGAGCTTGCTCTGTACACAGTTTGCAAGGACTTTGCAGGGCTCCCGTTCTCCTTCTTTATGTTTATGACTGAGAAAGGCATGGCCTGGCGTGGTGCAGGGCATGGAAAATGAGGCTGGTGCTCCAGGCCCCTGGGGTCAGTGCTGCAGGGTTAATCTGGGCTTGCTGGATGTGAAAAGGATCAACTTCAAACCCTCTGGGTTTTATCTGTGTGGGTTCTGTTGTTCTATGGCTGAGAATTCCAGTACCTAAGAATCCAGTGAGTGACTAAGATGCTCTTGTGCTCAAATAGGGGTGAGAGGGCTTTATGGAAAAAGTTCTGATTTCCTCCAGGGAGACTTGATGTAACCCCTGGAAATAGATAGAAAAAAAAAATGAAATAAAAACTAAACTAAATTAAAATACATTATTGACCATTTGTTTCAATGTGGGCTCAGAGAAAGAAATACCTGCTTAATAGAGAGCTGTGTTCCCTCAGTGATGTCTGAAACAAAAGCTGACAAAATTTAAAATTAACAGGTTGACTTTGTTTACATTTTTAGAGTAAAAGACACTAAAGAATTTTGGCATCTTCCTAAAGAAAAACTCCCCTGACATCATGTTTGAGAAATTTTTCAATTGGGAAGGCCCACATATTTATTTTTGTGGAATAAAGAGGGAAAGAAGACTATGAAAAAAATTCGAGACACTCTGCCCTCAGTGGTGATATATAACATTTTTAGAGAAATGTTGCAGTTCAAATATCACTTTTTATGTTTATTCATAAAACCAATTAATTTTGATTAGAAAATAGAAGAATTCTGATGTTCTACGTTTATGCTCTCCCAATTCTCTGTAAACTCCTTGCACTTCTGCTCTAAAATTTTTCAGTGTTATTATTTCAAGTACCTTGAGGCTTCACAGATTCACATCATTGCTCTTTGAACCTTTGCAGTGGGATGAGAAGGAAAGATGGAGGTGCACAGAGGAATTCACTGACTCAGAGGATGAGCATCCCTTACACAGGGAGCAAACCCAGCTAAGAAAAATGGTTGACAGTCAAAAAGGGACCTGAAAAGGCTTGTGCAGCTTACATGACACTTTTGGACAAAGGGGTTTAATTGCCTGTAAAAAGTAACTGTGAAACCTTCCCAGCTGCCCCTGAATTAGGTTCTTCTTTAGTGTTAACTGAAGAGAATCCAATTTGGTTTTCCCTGAGGACTCTCCATGAGTTGAACTAAAGCTCAGTAAGTGGAGACAATATGGAGATTCAGTTCAATAAACTGCTGTTAGAGTCACCCTTAGTCCAGATGGGATCAGAAGAATCATAAAATCCTGGAGGGAACTAAATTCAAATTTAATTCTCGAAGCTTGCCTGAAAGATTCCAACAAGGTCTGCCTTGCAAAAACTGCAGTTACAGCCATTAATTCTTTAAGAGGGGCAATGTTGTGACAATTCCCCTCTCTCACTCCATAACCCAGCAGTTTAGGCCTTGGCTCTCAGTCACCCTCAGTGCTCAGCTCCCATTTCCTGAAGGGAATGAATCCTGAAACCCTGATCCTGAATCCCCACAGGTGCCTGGCTCAAGTGCAAGGCTCACCTCATTTTTGCCTTATTTCCTTGAGGGTGTTGTTATGATGCTCTCAGGCCTGAAATGGGAACAGACTCAGCCATCCTGGCTGTACCCTGGCCTGCAAGGGAAGGCATCCACCAGTTCCGTGGTCCTCCAGGCTGTGGAAGCACACCTGACACCTGTGGTGTGGTAAGGGCAACAGATTTGTTGCCCTGCTGTATTTGCAGTGAGGAAGTGCAGGGGTGCCTGGCAGGTACCCTTGGACAATGACACCTTTTAAATATCTTTTTACCTTATTTTACACTTCTTGTTGTTTTCTTTCACCATTTTTGCCCCTCTCCCTCTCCTCCCCAGTCATCTCCAGATAAACAACCCATCCTCATTTACTTTTTACTATTGGTTCACTTCTACTACATCCATAGCCCAGTCAGTACTCCTGACCCCATTAGTGGCACAGTTAATCTCAGTTTTATATCCTGTGGGTATCAAGCTGCCGTTGGTCCTGCCCAAGATCCCAAAGCTCCTTTCCAGGGAGGTTTGTCCATCTCTCACATCACTCCCTCTGAACCACCTGTGAAACTCAGCCTTTCTTCATGGTGCTGTTGGTAGGTAGCTGTTGCCAGCTCCTGTCATTGCTGTCTGTCACACCCAGCAATTTCTCACACCACAGTTCCCCAGGTCAGCTCAGCCAGCTGGAGCTGAGGCTGGGGTGGTCACTGTCCCACAGCCCCGACAGCTTTCACTGCCTGGGGTGATTCACCAGCTCCCACCTCGGACTGCAGGGCTCTGACCTTTGGTTAAAGCTTCACATAGTGCTCATCAGTCTGAAACAGGGGCCTAAAGCTGTCATCACTCTACATCTAATAAAAAAATCAGAATTCATGGAACTCTGGACTGAATGAGCTTAGGTGAACAGGGAGAAATAGAAGAGACCTTGCTTTTTTCATGTCCATATATAGTGGAGGAGTCATTTGGTATTGTCATTATAAGCTTCTTTAGCATAACCCAAATACTCCATCAAATCCAGCAACAGAGCTGGGGTGAAGACTTGTGTTTCTGCCTTGAGATTCCTTTACTCCTGCTGCCAGTGAAGACATCTCCAGCAGGAGCTCACAGGTCACTGGGCTCAGATTGAAGTGCAAAGTGGAATCATGCCTCAGAGAAGGAGATGGAAAAGGTCTGGCTGTTTTCATGGTTCCTTATCAGTCAGCTGGGACTCATTGCAAAACCATGACACAACTCAGCCACAGCTGGTCTGACCTCATTCCTCCTATGCCTTGTCATCTGACAAGCAGCCAAAACACTGAGATTGAAACAACAGCTTCTTCTGGGGCCAGATTGAAATCCTCTGTATACAAGGGTCATTCCCTGGCTGTGACTCATTTCAGCAAGGAGAGTGTGAGTTGCCTTGCTGCCAGATATGAAGGTATGAGAGAGTAGAAGCATTGAACCAGATGCCATCACACACTCTTCATCTTCCACTGGGGCTGGCTGCCTTGCAGGATTGCTGATGTCAGAGAGGATCATTCAGCTCTTCCAAACTCACCCTCTCACCTGCCATGACGGTTCTATCAGCCAGGGATTTGCTTAGCACAGTAATGTAATCATGGGGATAAGATAGTTTATCACAGGACTCATTCATCCAACAAGAACTGAGTCCAAAACACTTCCTCAAACAATTTTCCACATGTCTTTTACTGAAATGACAACTTGAAATCTTATACACTGAAAGGGTAAAATCCATTACATGACTGAACTAATAGCCAAAAATATTGCCAAATTTCTGTACCATTTAGCTACCATCTGTATGTTTGGAAATTGAAGAGGAGGCCTTTACAAGGTGAAGACATCACCCAGTGGAGGAAGCATATCCAGATCCATGGAGAACAGATCATTCATGCAACAAAACTATTTTAAGTGCCATATCCTGACAAGTACTAAAAAGACAGAGGCAGAAACACAGCTACAGCCAAAAATTTCCACAAATCTAATTTCAGCTTGGATTGAGGGGTGATTAATATAAGCTTTGTCTGCTATTTTCTGTAACCACACAGCTCCATGAGCACACATCCACAGTTAAACCACTTGGTAGCTGGGCTAGGAGAGAAGGGACCATGAAATTCCTTTTCTTTCATTTTTTATCTTTTCAGAGTTTTCACATTCCAGCAGCTAGAGGTTTTGGTTGCTATCAGTTTCCTTAAATGCTTCTGGGTCAAGAGACAGTATTAGAAATTATTTGAACAGTCATTCTTTTTGAGCAAGAAGCCACTCACTGCAGCTGTGATTCAAGAAAATCTGTCTCAGAGCAGCTTACTGTGCAAATGCAGTTCTATCACAATGATTGCAATAAGAACATACTGTATTGTCCATAATTACATCCATATTAGGAGGAAAAAAAATTAGCTAAGCTGTTCAGTTACATGCCAAAACTATTTCCTGAAGGATATTTATTTTGACTAATGTTAGGGGGAAAAAGATGAAGCCAATCTGGCCTGGTTTAAAGTACTTGATTTTTTCTTTTATGTTTGATGGAGAGAAACGAAGAAAGTGAACAATTTATGTAAAGCCACTGCTAGGTTTTAGGGTGGGAAGAGTTTTTAGGGTGACAAGAGTTCCTCCCTCTTGGCAGAGAGAAGGAATTCATAAATGCAGAATGAGACAAGGTTACTGTTCTCAGGGAGAGGTATTTTTTCCCTATCTACCACAGCACTTTTCTGTGGTTTGACACAATGCCAGCATTCACTGGGACAAAATCCTATCTCCTGAAGTACCAACTGCTATTTGGCTTTGGGTATTTGGAAATATGCTCTTGTTGCTACGGTGATCTCAATATAAATCTGGTTTCTTGCCTACTTTCTATTTCTTTAGTTGCTGTTGTTCTTAACTGCAGACTAAAATAACAGATCATATCACTCCTAAATGAGATAAGTCATAACTAGCTAGATATTCTTTGGGTAAAGGCACAGGGCTGCTACAAACTGTTGGCTGACTGTAACCCTGACTTGTCTTTAAACCTGTGTCACCAGATTTTACTGTGAAATAGAGGGAGAGGTTTATATAAACTTAAGAATGCCAGTAAGAATCATTGCCTGGTAGACTACAGTTCAGATTCAGTTTCCCTGCAACTTTTACTTGCTCTGAAACACTGCTTTCTAAAACCAAAACAGAATAAATAAAAAACAAAATCAGTCTGACCATTGTGAACTCTGAAATTTGGTCCTGTAAGTTATCACTGGACAATTGTTATGTATTTCTGAACTCTCCATCAAGTAGTTTAAAACTGTAAAGCACTAGGATGGTTTGTGATAAGACTGAGGATTTGGTAGCATGAAGAGTAGGGATTGATCAAGATTTAGGAAGCATATTCCATTAAAAACAAGGCATTTATATCCCCTTTCCAGAAAGAGATACTGAAAAGTCTACATTCAAATTTTTTGTCTCCTACATTCTGGTAATGAAGTCCAACCTCACTACAACATATCTCCCTATATGTACCACTTTCCTAATCAAACTGCAGCAGCACCATGGTCCTTCCCCTCTTTCATTAACCCCCTCTGGCAAACAATTTGAACAGGTGTCAGTCTAAGGGAGCCTCTTCCTTTGCAGATTGAAACTGATTTTTGTGTAAGAGTTCATTCAGAGTTAGATGAATCACCTTACTTGTAGTAGCTATATAGCAGGTGTAGACAGTAATTCAGTATCTCCAAAATAGCTGGTTTGATGCCTGAAGGTCTGGCCCTTCATTCAGACTGGAAGCTTTGCCCCAGCAAAGGGCCACATGGAGTGTGCAGCAGTGGGATCAGTTTAGAGGGTGGTACATGAACTGACCAATGAGGCATCCCTACAGGCCTGTCCATGGATGAAACCCCAGTTACATGGAAAAGCAGGAATCCGCCTGTGTTATCCCCATGAGAAAAGCACAACAGAGGAAGAGGTATTGCTGTTTGAAGCAGAGAAATCATTTGGGGAGAAATGATTGGTGAGAGGGGAAATCTCTAGCTTTGAAGAATTTGGAAAAGCCTTGGTAGTTTTCCAAACCTTTGATGTTTGATTTGAGCCAGATCCTGAAGAAGGTCCCAGAGAAACCACTCCATCAGCAATTGCTTTGATTCAGCCTTATGGGAGACAAGAGTTCAGAGTCAAGGATGTGAGCCCATTTACACAAGAAGAAGCGAAGTCTAGTGGAAGGGTAATTATGGGACTACCAGAAGGCAGGCTTAGCCCTGGGCACAGCCTGTGACAAGTGCTCACTGCTGTCCCTCTCACACTGCAGGAGCTCAGCCAGAATGTCACTGCACCTGGGCCAGTGCTTCATGTTGGACAAGGTTGTTACACTGTCTGCCAAATCCACATCTCCCCTGTTGGCTTCAGCACCTGTGAAGGAGCAGGGTAAGTCTGGAAAATCCTAACTCTAGATGTTTCAGAAAAAGGTCATTTGATTTAGGGATGTGCAGACATTAACAAAACAATCTTCTAGAAAAGTGTGTCTTTCTGGTGCACTGGAGTGTGTAATGCTGTGACTCTTGTCCCCAGGCTGATATGCTTCCCCCACAATTGATCTTTTTTGTTCAGAGCATTACACTGAAACCCAGGAGACCGGGCCAGTTTCCAGCTTTGTCACAGATGTCCTGTGTGACCTGTAACAAGCTGCTTAGTCTGACTGTGTGTTACTTTGGAGACTGGAGGGTGATGACTCCCTATCCCAAGAGGCATTTGTCAATACACATTGATCAGTCTTGTGCAAAGCTGTTAATGGATACTGGGACAGGGGGTGAAAGGTGTCCTGGTTTAGGGCAAATTTGGGAGAAAACCTCTGAAGGGGTTCCTCTGGAAAAGCAAACCCAAACGGCCCCTCCCCCCAGCCAGTCCGGGAAAAACTTCCTCGGAGAAAAGTGGAAAAAACTATTTATTTAACAAACAAGATGCCCACAAGCACAAAGAATGAACAATATGAAACAATGAAACCTCTCCCCGCTCCGCAGAGAGATGGCAAACTGAGCCTGTCCTTGCTGTGGGTGCAGCTCAGCTCCCTCAGTCTCTCACCAGCCCCACTCCCTCCGCAGGGCCAGGCCCGGCGGCCGCAGGTGGAGCCCTCGCTGCTCCTCTGGGTTTGTCAGTCCAGAGCAGATTTAAAAAGCCCCAAGAAAAAGGAAAAAAAAAAAACAGTCCAGGGAGTCTTCTGTGCCCTAGCTAGCTAAAACTAACTAAGAGCACAGGAGATCTCTGTCCCAGCGCTGTCCGTGCCTCAGACGAACGCCGCAGCCAGGCCGTGTGGGAGTCAGGCAGTTTTCTCAAAACAAACTGCTGCTGCTTCTTTCTCCCCCTTTGCTCCCAGAACAAGTTTTAAAGGTACAGAACTGAATATACAGCACAAACAGAACAGATGATTGGGGATACAAGCAGCATAAAGTCACCCTACCACAAAAGGGAACATCTCTGTTTCATTTCTCATGGCATAATTCCATGGGAAATGTTGATTGTTCTTTCAGACCAGCCTTCCTAAGAGTGTATTAAGGCAGGTGATGCCATAAGACAGCTTCTCTTCTTTGCTCATCTTTCTTCCCTTTTTTTCATTCTTGATTTTTTTGTTTGTTTGTTTTCTTGCCTTTTCATTCCTCTGTTTCTTTTCTTATCCATCTACTTTAGGCATTACTTTTCATTACTCAGCTATTTTCTCACTCTACCATTTATTCCTTTCCAATCTTTCTGTCTGCCTAATATAGATGGTCATTGGACTAGGAAATAAGGAGTTTTGCTCACCCCTTGGGCTCTATTGTGTGCCTGCAGAATAAATAGAAATACATGTTGAAGTACTTTTCCAATCTCCTGTTTAATGCACACTCACATTACAATAATTAGTTTGATACCAGTTTTGCTGTGTTTCAGGGAGCTGTTGCCTGAATGGTTATACAACAGTATAACAAACAGTAGTCTGCTTGTTTGGGTAACATTGCAGTGATGTGATTCAGAGTTATGGTGTGCATATATGCTGAAATGCTGGGCTTGGGTACATGGTCAATTCCATTGCTGGAAGACAACTGTGTGAGAGAGAATATGTGTTTATGTTAGAAATTTTTCATGCTGAAATTCATATCTTGGCAAAAAGGCTAACAGAAATACCAGACAAGCCTTCTCCTCATGTGCATCTTCATCAGTACTTTCAGCACTCCTATCTATAAAGGAAGGAGATTTTGCCTCTCTGTCACGTGGGGTATAAGAGGCAGAGAGGATAAATTACGTGATTTTAACGTCTGTGCTGTCTTAAGTGAGAATGAAGCATGTCTTTAGCTACTTCAGCTGTTCTTTTCTTGGTTAGTGCATCTTTTAGGAGGTGTCAGTGTGAAACAGCCTGCCCAGATGGAATTCCACCTTCTCAATGCTTGACTGGTTGTTTAGAGCCACTGCTGAGTCTGCAGTGCTGTGCAGGGATGGTGGTGTGTCTGCAGAGCAGAGAGTGAGAGGGAAAACAGGAAAATGATAAGCACATAACTGGTGTGTACCTTTGCTAGTGATATCTTGAATGCAAATAGGGAAAATATTTAATAATTAGTGGCTTACAATAGAATAGACAGGGCTATTTCGTTGACTATTATTGCTTGCTATAAAAATAAATGGGGAGACTCTCTAATGCAGTGTTCAAAGGAACAGGAAAATGAAAGATGGCCCTTCCAAAAAGGGACTTGCTTTCTCTATCTAATCTGAAGCATACCTTATTGGGACCAAAAAAAAACCCAAAAACCAAAACTAAAAGGCAACCCAAGGGAAAAAAAGAGAAAAAAATCTAGGTACAGGGATTCTGCTACTACTGCTACTGCTACAGGTTACATGTATGTGTAAAAACTATGCTGGAAATTTTATTCCAGACCTTCATATCCTGTTGGCAGCACTGTACTCCATTGAGTACAGGTTGTTTGTTCATTCTGCTCTGCCTCTGCTTTCTGCTTCAGGTAACTCATCTGAAGGCATGGGCCATGAACACAAGGATGCTGTTCCTGGAAATAACCTCAAACGCTCACTTCTCAGGTACTGTATTTGACTCTCTTTTGCCTGTAAAATTTGCCTGGAATAGCAAAATTTGCAAGTTTATGCTACCCACAATGTGTCATAATCAGTTAAGTAACACAGTGCCCCAATTCCTGTTGAAAAACAGGAGGAGAAAAGCAAGAAAACCAAAAGGAGCAGTATGATTTTTTTTTTCCATCATAGTTTTTTATCGTTTGCAAAATTCCAGTGCAAATTTCCTGTCCTCTGGCACCCTACGCAGATGCAGCTTGTAACTGGTCTGAACATGATAGTGTCCAATACTTTGTGTAATGGCTGAAAAGCCTGCAGTTCATAAACATTCTAAATCAAAATAACATTCCTGAAAAATCTGTTTATAAAAGATTAAAATGCCAGGTTCGATTTTGAATTTTTTGATACAATAGGCTCCAAGCAAAAACCTGAAATCCAAACACACTGACATTTTGTGCATATATTAATATGTGCTAGAATTTTGCAAATAAATTATATTAATGTGTATTATCAAGAATAGACTTGTGGGTCCAGTGTCCTGAGAGTTTCAGGGCATTCAAAATTTGCATCCTGGCTTTGTGGCTTAGCTAACGTCTTGTTCACAATGCTGCCAAGATCTGTGTAAGCTGTTTGACTTGCAGAATAAATGTAGCCAAATCAAAAACGTATCTTTATGCCAGCAGTGATTTTTCTTCAAATGTCTTGTCTGTAGCATCCACAGAAGCATTATGCAAGCTTAATATTTGGGAGGGGACTGAGACAAGGGAGGCAGGGGGTGATTTGCTCTTTCTCTGTAAATTTTATCCAGCTTCAGCTTACAAGTCACACTCACGTTGGACACTTGCTGACACTGAGATGCCACAGAAGGCAAATCTTATGGAAAGAGTCTTACCTACTGACAATGTCTGAATCATCTGTCCAGCAAAGACAGCAGCAAAAAGCAATAAAATGTTTTTTCTCTTGAGTTTTGAAGGAAACAAATACCTGAGTTTCCTGAGCCGATTGTGCTTCTTAATAAAAGGAAATTAGCAGAGGGGAGAGAAAAAAAAAAAAAAAGAAACATTAGAATTTTGGCTGGTGGTGGCCTTGAATATTTTTGTCATCCCAAGAGCTGGCCTTAGAGAGCCTCAACAAAGCTGTAATTGGGTCTGTGGGTTTCCAAGGAAACAAGACTAATTAGAGTGTGACTGTGGTTGGGAAATGTGGTCTAGCAGGTAGGGCTCTGACCGACGACTTGGGAGAGAGGGGTGTTATTCCTGGCTCTCACCTGTCAGGGTGAGACTTTGGCAGGTCACTTACACCTCTGAAGCTGCAGGGTTTGCAGTGCTCCTCTCTGCCCTTGAAGTGCAGCAGGGAAGTCCTTCAGAGCAAGCAGCACCTGCAGCACCAATACACCACCCTGTTCTGGCTGGTGCTCTGGGTGCTGCTGTAACTCATGTGTCATAGGCTAGGAAAAGCCTGATTTTGTTCCAATCGGGGTCAGTTTTTGTGATTGACAAGTAATTTATCCAGTAAAAGACAAGCTGCGACTTTCGGCGAAATGCTTAAAAAAGCTGGGTGGGGGGAGGAGCGATCTCTTTGTCTTCCGGTGTGGCAGGCCGGGGACAGGGAGCGGCCGGGCCGGCCGGCCTCGGTGCCCCCCCACCCCGGGGCGGCTGCGGCGGGCCGGGCCGGGCCCCGATACCGCCGGAGCCGGGGCGGGCCGGGCCGGAGCTTTAGGAGCCGCTGTCTCGCAGAGAAGCAGGCAGCATGGAGAAGAGGGAGAGCTCGGACGGAGTGCCCCTTCGCCCTTGCTCTTCTTTTCAAGCCGAAGAGACCGGCGCACGGCTTCTAAACGACTCAGTTTCCCGCCGCAGAGCCACGTGGGCAGCCCGGCAGCCCGAAAAGTTTAACCCTTTGTTGCTAGCAGATGGACTTTCCTAAACATCATCTTTCTCCGGAAGAAGAACAAATATAGCGAATAGAAAGACACAGCATGGAGCTACAGTCGGTGAAAGGAGAGTGAAAAGGACTTTAAGGCAAAAGGACAAAGGAGTGGCCTAATTTTGGCTGGACATTTCTGGTAAACTATAGAGACGGAACTAGTTTTTCCTGTAACATATAAATGCTTTTGGGGGGATGTAAGGTTCTAGTTAAAAGTGATATGAAGCTTTTTGCTCCTAAAGAAAGAGGAGATTTGTTTTTGGGTCTTGAGATGATTTTAGAAATAGAAGAAGAGAATCTTTGTGTCATACTAGAGGAGGCATCCTTAAACAGTACCCCAATAAGCAAATATGGCCTATGTGCAGTGTTAAAAAAGCTGCTAATGGGTAGGATTTCGCAGTTTGCAGGAGTTCTTTTAAAATCCTCGCAGATGTAGAGCATGGGATGTCTATATAGAACCCAGAGAGACTCCTTTCCTAAAAGAACTGATAAAAGGTTTTTTTTTAAAATGGTAAAACTGGCTGAAGTTGCAAGTCATGTCTTTTTATGTTGAGTGAAGAAAGGTAAAAAAACTTAGAAAGAGAAAGAAAGATGTTTTAGAAGTTTCATTTGTTGTTGTTGTTATTTTTCCCTTTTTTTTGTTGTTTTTGTGTGTATTAATAAACTACCTTTGTAATTTAAAGATGGGCCTGTTTTGCTTTATATTCTTCCAGTCAAATGAAATATAGAACGTGATTAAACCATCACATAATGTCATCACATGACTCTCTTCAGCACACAAATGCTGTTTGGATCATTCCTCTGACGTGTCATTTATATCCTTCTGCCAGGGATTTACAACCTAAGTTACCCAGCCACCTTTAAAACCTGTGACTCTGGCTGGAGATCCCACTGGGATTTTGCTGCTTCTCTCTCACAGCATGTCTTCACAGTATCAGTCTTTGGAAGACTTCTCAAATCCCTTCTTCCTGGAGGCAATGGTTGTCTGATATCCACCTGATTCTCCTCTCAGATACCAGCAGGCTCTCCTAACTCAGCCTGACAATCACTGACCCACCATTCAGAGCTGTAGCTCAGCCTGCAGCCTGACTCTGGGAGCCAGACACCTCTGCCTTTCCTTCTCCTTTCTTGCAGCCTTTAAGACATTTTTTTTCCTTACTCATAATACTTCAGAAAAGTAGAGTGAGGCAGCAGTGCAGCTCTCCCCAAAAGACCACAGCCTGTGGTAAATGGTGTCTATCTCCATCCCACTGGTGTCTGCCTGCACTGATAACCAGGCTGGCTAATGAGAGTTCCAGCAACAACAGGAAAATTCTGTCTCCTTCCTCCCAATACGACCTCTACTGACTTGTGCTGGCACGGTGGCTGGAGCTGTCACTTGCATCACTGAAATCCATCCCTGCAGGATCACAGCAGTCATGGCAGCTGCCTGTCTGAGTTCCAGCTAAAGGAATCCCTGTTCCCAGCAACTTCAACTCCTCTGCGATCAATGAAGAAGAAAATGAGAAATATCACAGCCCTGATCTTTCCCAGGCTTGCCAAGGTGGCATATTCTCAAAAATAAGAAAGACTGTAGCTACTTGTGGCAAGACAGTGATGAAGGGGATAATTGGACAAAGAAAAATGAGCTACTAGATAAGAGGTGGAGAAAAAAGGGAATTAATAGCCAGGATAGAAATGAGATGCTTCTTGGCAACAGGAGAAAGTGGAGGAGAATAAATGGAGAAACAGTTAAGTATGAAGAAATAGAGAGGTCAGAGGGTAGTAAGGTCAATGGTGAGGAATGGAAAGTTAATATCCCTTGGCTGAGGATCAAGGGACACCTGACAGGAGACTGCAACAGGCATGGTGCTAAAGTGGAACACTCTCCTTTGTACATCAGGCAGATTCCTGCCCTATTTTATATGCACTTAATAATTTATTTTCCACTGACTAATCTTTTAATACATATCAGTAAGTAGTGTTTTGAATTGTTTGGCTTAGAATTCTTCATGCTTTTACCAGTTGCTCACTAATTACAGTTCCTCTCTACTAACAGTTCACAGTGGTTTATCTGGGAATTAATTGGATTTTCTTTTCAACTCCTTGTCATCTGCAATGTGATGACAGCTGTCCAGGCCTGAGTAGAAGAACCTGGGTGGCAACAGGCTCTACTTTCATAGGTGTAAGTAGAAAACTAAACTGCAAAGTCACTGTAGCTTTGACAACAAAGAGAAAGAAACCTTACCAATGGCAAAAATATAAAAAGCAGGTAGGGTTATTAACCCAACACATAGGCTTGCAGTTCATGTCCCAGGGAGGGATTTTTTTAGCCTCTGAGCAGATAAGATTTTATTGAGCTACAGCTCTCAGGACTACAATTACTTGCTACAATATGAACCTAAAATTTTCTGAAGGGTTTGACATGAGATTCAAGCCTTTTCTGAATAACAGGTTAATAATTTCTCCAAGCACTATATTTCTCCTTTAGCAAAAATAAAACAAATGCAAAACTTTGACTTTTTCAGATTTAATCTCAGTGTAATAGAGACCCTATTTTAATAAATAGTTTACCTATAGGTGCTGCTTTACAGTTGGTGTTCCCTGAAAAGAAGCACTTTTATGCTTTTTCAGATGTGTAAATATGAAAATATAATGTCCTACAGATTTACAATGCCATCTCACCCTCTTACTACTGATAATTTATTATAATGTTATGGTACAACAAAATTTTAATGGAATTTTTGTATCAATACATATGACAGTGACAGTAATATCACATGAATCCATTATGATCTGTATTATTATGACGAATATGCAATTATTTCACTAGGCTAAGATACTCTTTCTAATGATTAGTTAAATTACTGCTTAGCTGCAGTAGAAATCTCATGAGATTGTACATGACAACCACAAGGATACAACACAAATTAGTAGTGGTTAGTTCAGTGCCTGATTTCAGATGAATCAAAGAGATAAGGCACCTAAACTGTTACTGCAGTGCATTGCAAGTCATTACTACTTTGTTGCAGAAGCATTTATCACAGTCAATTTTTCATTGTGAACTAATGCTTTGGTCTACAGGAATTCCTTCAGGGTGATACAAAGCCTTTTGAGGAACCTGTGAAATAATGATTTGATAAATTTCTGCCAGGAAAACAGGACAAACATAGATGCTTCTAGAGGTGATCAGAAACACCTGTCCCTGAGATAAATCTGTTGCTAAACTCCTTGACAGTGTCTGTTGAGATCCCATTCAGAGCCACCTGCTTCTGCTGGTCCCTGACATAACTTGGAAATGGTTCAGTCCTTAAATTGCTGTCAGGATGCTTGACCAGGTTGTATAAATGATGCTGTGAGGTCTCATTGTTTTTTGTTCCTTCTGCTACTCCACGATGTTTGTCTCCTCATGTGTCATGGCAACACGTCTTTCAGCAGAGCTCCATGAATTCAAAATAAGTAAGTAACAAATAAAAACAGCCTGTTCTTCAGGCTTGTTTAGAAAAACTTAAAGCTGACATAATATTTTTCCCTTTAGTATTAGGATTTATCTGCATAAATAAGTGCAGTGATGGAAACACAACATGAGAGTCTGTACTAGCTTTGCTGAAAAATAGGAGCAAGTACCTACAGTGGATCAGAAAGGCAGGAAAGGTGTTGCTAATGGACTTAAGATACAAGAGATTTCCCTATTTCCCTTAGTTTAGATTCAATTCCCAAGAATGTGTGCTCCTTCCAAGGCCTCTATATGGAAGAACTTGTGCATAGTTTGAGAAATAAATCCACGTTTTCTTTATATGACTTATTTTCCTCTAAGTGTCTTTTCTGTTGTTTGCCATCACATTGTCACTAAAACTAGTGACACTAAAAAAGTAGTGTATTCACCATTTCTTTACTGGATATTTAGGACTTCAGAGCAATCACTTTTAAACCCTCATTTTAATGTTGCTTGAAAGCACTCAGGGGTTGTAGCAAAAATATTCCTCATGATCTTAAATAGGCAGTGGGAAAATACGGTGTGGAAACAACTGATCGTTTGGGTTCTACATTGGCTCACCAGTTTTACAATAATGATTAGAAAAAACCCTGCACTCCAGTGACACAAGCATTAACTGTAAATATAAGTTGACACCAGCACTTCCTAAAGGGTTTTTAAGATTCAGTATAGTGAGTGTTTATGAAAATTGCTATGAATATCCCAGCTTTGTACAGGGGCATAGTGCAGTTTGCAGGAATATTAGCCTGGAGAAGATGAATAGGCCAATTCCCATTTTGGCTAAACAGGTATAAAACTGGAATAACATGATTGCACCAAGAGGAACTTGATTATATCAATGGGAGCAATATTTGTTTACTGCTATAGGATTTCCTAGGTCATCTTCTGTAATGTGGAAATTTGGATGCTTCTCTTTAACGTGTTTCTTCTGTAATGTGGAAACACACTTTAAAAATATCAGCATATTTTTGACAGCAGTGTGCTTAGAGAAGGCTGATCTTACTGAGATTGTTAGTCCTACAAGATATGCTAGAGCACATTTCCTTTATAGTATTACATTGTGTAAATTGCTTTATAGTATTACTTTGTGTAAATTGCTTAAACTCAACTCACCTGTCAAGATAACTGGAAAAAATCTAATCTGAGTGGCCTCATTAAAAGGTTCTATTGATGCTTTTTAGGTATTAGCTTTAAATAGTTTATTAGTAGACTCCTGACATTGGTGCAAAGCAAGAAGACCCTATTGCAATAAACTTTTCTGCAGTACAATGAATGAAACTCATGAGGCCTATATTTTCTTTCATTTAAACTATGATAGTTTTTCCTCTAAATGGATTGGGAATTGAAAACAACTCACAAATATCCATAATTATTCATTCCAGACTAACAAATAGTGGGAGGCAGTTCTACACATTCTGTCAGAGCACAAATCTGGCAAGTACTTGCTGTAAGGCTGTATTAATACTTGTCAGTATGCACAGACTTAAATTTTACAGCTGGATTTGCTTAGTAGTTTGCTTATCCCTTAAATGAAGAAGAATCTGGTAAATGACAAGCACCTGCCTTCTGACCAAGGGCTCCTTCCCCACAAAGCTGTGCAACCACAGGAAGCTGCAAGAACAGTCTGTATCCATTGTCTTCAGTGTCAACACTTATTAAGGACAGCACTCTCTGCCTGATCTTTGAAAACCCTTAAGTGACATAAAGATATCTTAAAAACCTGTGGGTAAAGGAGAAACTTTTTCAGGTGGTTTAGGGGAAGGATTTCTGACTTAGAGGAGTTTTTGTTTAAAGGTCTTTACGGAAGAACATTTTGCTCTTCACTTTTTTAGATGTTACTGCCTGAAACAATTCTTGCTAAAAGACATTAGTTTCTAGTCAGGGAACATCTGGTTTCACACTTACAGGTCCTGGCAAAAAGAGAATCTATTGAGCCAAGAATAGTATCAGGAAACAGGGAGCTCAGATCTCATCTACCTCTCATCAAATATAGTGGGAATTCAGGCAAAAGAGATAAGCCTGGAATGGTATTAAAGATACTGGCTGGTTTTCTAAAGCAGGACAGCAAAATCTGCATTTAAAGTGCATTTGATTGATAGTGACCAGATTGTTTCCGAGGTCCTATAGAATAACAGAGACAACAGAGGAGTGTTCAGCAAGGAGCAGCAGCAGCTTGGGTGACAGATATGCAGCTTTGTGGGGTGGATTTTTGGGCTTAGCTTGAATTGGCAAAAGGGTTGAGTTCAGAACTTCACTGTTTCATACTTCTTGAAAAAAATATAGCTAAGTGTAGAGTTCAAAATCAGACTCCAGAATATCAGACAGAGCTGGGATGGGTGCAGGGAAGGAAATGGGGAAAGAGGGGCATGGAAGGCAGGGATGAGGAAATCTGGCATGAACAGAGAAGAGTGTAAGCCACAGAGCTGCTGATATGCAGTAGGAGCAGGCCTGGAGCCCTCTTTAATGAGCATGCCTTGAGGAAAATGAGTGTGTCAGTCTGCCAAGGGGCAGAAAATAGCAGAAAACCCCTCCTGAGAGGCAAAGCGGGTGTTGATGTGTAAGAAGAAGCTGCAGCAGTGAAATCACATCTCTGAGACAGCAGGAGGTAGCTACAAACTTCCAGGGAAAGGGTCTGACCTGAAGGGATCTGGTGGGATGCAGGAGAGGAATGCACATCATCTGTGGCTTGAGCTAAGCCTATAGAGAGAAAGGTCCTTGTCTATCCCAGCATTTTAGAGCTACCTCAGAAAGGTCTCTGATGGCACAGGAGCTTTTATGCTGAGGAATATCTTATAGTAAACTCCTGCCAAAAGTCCCAGGATCTTCCTGTATAGAACTTTAAGGCCCAAGGGCAGCTTTGTACTCTTCACTAATTAAAAGAGAAGGAAGAGGAAGAGCTGTGACAGTTTTCTCCTTTGGTTTATTTATATGGGTGGGAAAAAGTGGAAGATTACTTCTGGCCTGAGAGTATTTTCTCTTGGTTTCCATTTCAGTTTGCAATAGAAATTTTTCATTTGCTACGTTTGAGCCTCTGTTTGGCCTTTACTTACTTTAAAAGACAAAAAATGAGTCTTGTAATTTTTATTATTTCTAGTGGAACTACATTAGGGATACAGAGCTGTACTTTCTTATAGTTCTTGTGAAAAACTTCATTAAGTTCATGTGGCACAGTTTTTCATAATCAAATCTTGAATTTCAAATTTCAGATTTAATTTGCAGAATTCATAATTAGGAAGATAAAATGCAAATATTTATAGTTTCAAACTATGAAATTTTGATCTGTTATGGAAATACATGTGGAGCCCTATAGTACCTGCTGCAAGGTAGTGATAAAGGGTAAAGTGATACCCTTTCCTTCTCTCTTTCTGAGTAAGTGAATACCATTATCACAGCATTTGCCAAGTGCTCAGGAAATATTGCTGCTAAATATAAGGAATACTATACTAATGCATAAAGACATGTGAACTGTGTGTTAAGATTATTTACTTACACTGAATTTCCATGGTGACCAACAACTATACTTTTAAGACAGCCACACAAGTCTAGTGAGCATTATCAGTATTGTCTGTGCAACAAATGAAAACCCAGAACGTGAACACTTTTTCCTGAAGTATGTAAATCACAGCAGGCGTGATATGAATAATACATCCTGTGCACATTAGCACAGGTTTTCAAATGCAAAAGAGATTCTATATGCACAGTTAAAATGGGCTTCTCTGAATGTTATATCAGTAGAAAATCTCATTTAGGCAGTGGAAAGAAAATGTGGAACCGTCAATATGACTTAACTCAAGTAGATGTGGAGATCTGAAAGTCCTAAAAGAAGAAAAACCCCATTTCAGATATCTGAAACTAGTTCTTTATTTGGGACATCATCCTGAGAATCCTGTTCTCTGAGGTTTTTCATGCTTTTACATCTACCAGAGTAAGGCCTCCATACAGGCAGAGAGACCCTTATTACAGCAATTGCTAAGAGTGTGGCTGCAGAAAGCATATGTCCCTGTAAAAGAGCAATTGTTCCTCCTTCTCCTTCTTCTGTTTTCTCATTTATTTATTCTTTTGGTTCACTAATATGCATGTGTTTATGTAAAATGAGAAAAAATATTATCCTTCCTATTTTACATTTTCAAACCTAGGAAAAAATAAGAATGTTACAAGTCATTAGTTTTAGATGGAAAAGGCATAAATTGCAAGACATCTTCCCATCCTGGAAAAGAAGACAAAAGAAACAAAATATGGCAGGTGCTGGTGGTATTTACTGTTCATTGGAGGTCTTTCAAATGGCAAGTGAGGGTGTGCAGTGGTTTAGGGATAGAAGAGGAACAAAGGGAAGGATCAGCATGGTAGGAGAACCCAGCAGAAAGAACCAGTGAGAGACTTTGTAACCTGTGTATTTAAATTTATATATTTTATCTCACTATGTTTAAACCAGTAGGTCTTCAGCAAGTACCTTGGGAAACTATTTTGACTGTTTCTGGCAATTCCCCCCCCCCCCCCTTATAATTTTCCACATTTCATCTAATTTCTGCTACTTGTAGAGTTGTGTTACAGCTCTTTCCTCTTGGGCTCAGCCCACCCCCTCCCATGCTCAGATTGAGCCCTGTGGTTCCTGCAATAACCTTCAGGATTACCAGAAAAGTGTGTTAGACCTGGAGATCATTTGATCACCCCTGCATGTTTCCTAGAGGTTTGTCTCTCACCACCTCTGTCATCAGAGCTGTGTAGTTTTATCAGGGCACATGTTCAGGATCCAGTTCTTGAGCAGGGAGAGGGGACAGAGAGAACAGCCCTCACCATCCTTTTGTTAAAAGTTCATAGAACCATAGAATCTCTTAAATTAGAAAGGACCCAGCAGGATCATCCAGTCCAACTCCTTGCCCTGCGCAAGATTTTAACTCAGTGAGTTTTGTAACCCCTGATCCCTATGTTAAAAATCTCATTCTGACAACATTTAAAACTTCCTCCAGGTCTAAAATTCCTGTGTACACACTCCTGCTGCTTTGAAATGCAATCCATCACCACTGGTTCTGCTATGTGAAGCCATTTTTTAGAAGCAGTGTTAAGGGACCCATCATCTCTTGTTGCTAGTTCATCAATAATATTCTCTAAGACAGATTTAGATCTGACTGTTTCTTAGGTCAGAGGCGGGATCTGACTTTGCAGTAGGATGAGAAATCTTGTAGTAAGGACCAGAGTCCTTAAGAAAACTCAATGTCCATGGCTTCATTCTGGAAGGGAATATTCAAGGAAGGACAAGGCAAAACTTGACAGCTGAGATCCACATTGACCCGGAGTGACAGGAATGTGAGAAGAGAGCTGAGATTTGCAGCTTCCAGAGAAGAATAGGAAGATGGAGCCCAGCAGTAACACAAGAGAGGCTGTCAGGAAACACTGAATTAATTTATGCTCAAATGCTACGTGGAGCTGGCATGTGAAATGTACAGGAGGCTGTGAACACCAGATAGAAAAGATGAAAGAACAGATGAATGGAACCTATTTCTTGGTGCAGACCTATAGTGGCCTGTGTTCATTCACCAAAGCAATATTTTAAAGACTAAAAATACTTTATGGAATTATTCATGTAATAGCCATTTCAGTTCTGACATACTACTCTTTCAGAGATCATAGAACTCTTCTGCCTTTGCTTTAGTTCTTGATATCTTCTCTCCAAATATGTCTTTGTATGTCCTATTACTATTTAAACAATTTCAATTACATGAATCAAGGGTAAACTATCATTATAAGCAAAGAACTTTTAATATATTTATAGGAAGGTCCAGGGTTATGGTCTCTTTAAAGTAAAAATATTATCTTGTACCTTTTAGGAAAAAAAAAGTTATTAGAAATCACACATTTTAACCCAGTACTGCTATTCTAAAGGTGATTATTTTTTCTTGTTGGTATACAGCTGCAAGTGTAGAATCTTAAAGCGTGATGATAATCTCTCAGATTTAAGGTTTGTAGATTTGCTCAATCTAGGCATAAGGCACCTGGTTGTTCTTCAGCAATTTTAAATCATGTCAATACAAGAATAAATATCAAAGGCAACAAACTGTTAGGAAAGACACCATGACTATCTGTGCAATCATACAAATCCAACAGAAGCAAGACAGGAAAAGGCAATTATTTGGTTTGAATCTGACTAAATCTTCCAAATTACTTATGTTTCAAAGCTGACACTTTCATATGCCAAATAATTCTTGGGGGGGGAGTGTCGCAGTCGCTGATACGTGTTGCAGTCGACATGGACACTGTACTCGAGGTTCTTCACCGAAAGCATCAGAAGGCTTCAGCTACCAGCATCTTGTTATTCAGCCTCCCATATCTTTCCTTCTTTGTAGCTTCTACAAGCAGCTCCACACAGCTCCAGCATTGTCTTTCTTCTTCAGTTCTGAGTCCGGATCCATCCTGCCCCTAGCACGGCCACCTAACCCTGTCTATCCTATGTACAATATCTTACAGCATATTACCTTCTCTGGCCCTTGCCACGACCTCCTGTCCCTGGGTCTTCACAGCACGGTGAGCAGACTCCAACGGACTCTAACTCACTTTTTATCATGCCCAAGGCTGTGAGGGCAAGGTGTTTCTACTCTAAGATAATTAACACAGCTGTAACCTATCAGAGGGGAGACTGCCTTCTGCAGCATCTCTTTTTGTATCACCACAGGGAGTGGGGGGGGGTGGGTAGTACAACAACAGAAAATAATTCTCCTCCTAAAGAGAATTTCTGCAATACTTTAGAAATTTATATATTTATATTACTAGTTACATGTACGAAGGCTAAATGTGTTCTGGATTTTGAGGACTCTGCCTTCTACAATTAGAATGAGGATATACTAATTTTACTAAGGTTTATATAATTTTTTCCATAATTTTAATATCTCAAACAAGTTGAAAACACAGAAACCAATGTTAAAATTGTAAAGAAGCCACATGAGAAATCTTCAAGGTAAGAAACATACAAGTAGAGTTAGTCCACTTATAGGAATTCCTGAAAATTTAATAGTAGCCCTACATAAACCACTTGCATACATAATTTTATTATTCTAGTATAATTTTTTTTTAATGTAAAATTGCAACTCCATGTTCTGATTTTAAAGCTGTCCCAAAATTTAAGGTCATCACAATGTTCAGATCATGTCTGCCAAAAATAGGGCATTTTTATCTCTGCAGCATGAGGTGTGAAAATGATTGTGAAGGGTGTATATGGGTCGGGAACAGCCTCCTATTGTCATAGCAAAGCCAGAATCTTTCCGTACAGGGGTTTGGTTAATGAGATTTTAGAAGCAATTTAAATCCGCACACTAAAGGAACGATCTAAATGTGGTTTGTGGAATTGATTTCACTGCAACAAGATTAGATTTAGATGTGGTGCATGCTCCTTTCTTTTTTGGGTACAGTAGAAATATATATATTCTTTTTTTCTTTTTTACTTGAAAAATAAAATTAAAGGATGTTTCTAAATTTATTTTTTATGGATGCACTGGTTTTTACAGAAAAAAAAACAGATTGAGAAGGATCTGTAATTATTAGTATATTTACAAAGTATGTTTTTTCCAACAAATACAGCTTACTTCATCATAAAATATAAAAAGTAAAATATAAAAATTAATAAGGTCTGTTCACAGTTTCTTGTAAAACCAATAACTCCAGGCAATGATGTCAACTCTTCAGATAGATTCAGACTCTACAAAAAAAAGAGATAATCTCTTCGCCTTTCCCTTTCTAAGTAAATGCTAGGAGGAGTATGTGCTGCAGTATAGATTCCAGCACAGAATTTGGCTTGTGACTATGGTGCTAGGCCAGAAATTCCCTTGTTGTAACCAACATGCAAGAAGAGGTGAACTCCTGAGCCCAAATGCTGAGAGGCCAGCCAGGATGGATATGGCTGCTAGTGGGGCTTGGGTTATATTGGTAAATATCTGAGCTGCACACGTTGTGTAGAGCATTTCACCTGTGGTTAGGACACCATAACTCAGAGAAATTATTTTCATCATCTTCCTTTACCTTCCAAACCTTATGCTTTTAACTACAGGTGCCAAAGTTAGTTTGGGGCACCAGCTAAGTGGTCAATGAAGGGACGTCACTGCCTGCATAAGACAATGAAGAGATCTATGCTGAGCAACTAAGTTTTTTCTCACATATGTACAGTTTGTAACCATACCTGTGGCCTTGCTATCAAAGAAACCCCAAATGTTTAAATGAAGTCAGGGGGTCTAGACAACTCCTCCAGCCTTACTGAGCACCTGGAATCCACATCTGAATTTAAAAACAAAACAAAACCACAAAAAACCCAAACAAACAAACAAACAAACAAACAAACACACCCCCCCAAACACACAAACACACAAACACAAAAAACCCCCGAACCAAACAACAAACAAAAAAACGAACAAACAAGCTTTCAACATTTCAGTTGAAAACTGCTTGAAACTATGAGACCACGATGGGGAAGTAGCACAAAATGCTTTTATTCTCTCCCAGAAATCTGCATGCATATTGATGGAAACAGATCATCTTCTGCATGACCCAGTACTATCAGCTTTCTCTCGCTGGAGATTTGCTAAAGTTGCAGAGAAAAATTAAATCATGTGAATTCTGCATATCCTTAGATTTTCAGTTTCAATGTAGCTGGAAATCCTACAGTTCTCCATGGGTCTGGAGATTTCTCCAGTCACCATTTGGAGCAGTTCTCTCAGAAGAGCTGTAGTTGACTCTGCAACTCGCCAGATAAATATGTGTTAATCCTGTTTTGCCTAAATCCTCAATTATAATCCAGAATGTTTGATTACATCTTTCAGCTTTACTTGTTAGTGCTGTGGAAGACTTGTGTTCTGCCTTATTAGAGGAACAGTAATCTCATGAAATGGTTCAAGATCTTATTATTTGTAACATTTGTTTACCATCTGTATTAACCTAAAACTATTCGTGTAACTATATCTGAAAATGAGGCATATTAGAATCTTTTTCATATGCAATTTAATGTGAGGAAAAGACTTCAGGACTCAGGGAAATGAAATTTTCATCAACCAGTCAAAATAATTTGATGACTTTTCCTTATTTTACATTCAAAGCACAAAGCATCAGTGGCTTAGGGATAAGGGAGAATTGATGGTTTCAGTAACAAAAACAATACATGAAAAAGAGGAAGCTCTTAAGTGCCTTGAAGCTGGAAAATACATGGGTTGGGCTCTGTCCTGCTTTACCTTCAAAGAATTAAAAGCGAGTCCTTTCCTACAATTATGAGACTGGAATTGAAAATGCACGTGTGTCACAAGCCCTGCTGTTATGTTCTACAGCCCAGCAGAGTGCTTTGAAGGAAGCTTAGTCTGCTCCCACCTCTGAAGCACAGAGTTCCTTGAATAGATACTTCTCTTGAACAAAACATCCCCATGAATTAATACTAGTTACACTCTGTAAGCCAGCTTAGAAAGAGCTTTCAGGGCATTTCCTCAAAAGGACCCCAGTGTGTGCTGTCATGATAAGCTCCAGTCCTCTGGGATCTTGCTCTTTCTTTAAGAATACTAAAAATTGAGCCACCTTATTGTCATTTCAGGTTTTATAGGCAAGCAAGCTGGCAGACATGATTAACTTTGGGATATATTCCCTGTCCCCCAAATATCCAGCTTGCTAATGGAAATGGGTGTTTGAGGATCAATAAGCTGGCAAGTCCTCACTGCCTGATCTGTAAGAATAAGAGCATGGCAAGTGCTGTGTGAGGCAGGTTCTCAGCCCACACCTGAGACAAAGGAAGAAAAAGGGGTGATTTTTAAATTTTTTTTGTGGTTCTTTATTCCTTAAACCCTTGTAACTGCTGCAACGGCTTAATTCTTCCAATACTGGATGCTGTCTTTTATTAGTGCATTATTAGAACATTAAGAAGCATATTCAGAGAGACTGTCTGCAGCCTACAAGTGCCTACAGGCAGCAGAGGGGGAGATTACTGCAAGGGGCTGGATTCAACATTCCTAAAGTTAGTCTCTTGCTCCAAATAATCCTGTGGAGAAGCCTTCATTACTTTAGGCCTTAAAGGGAATACAGCAGACTTTCTTCCCAAGGCTAATGTTAACCTTTATGAATATCTTTCTTTGCTTCCCCAGAGAGACATCATTTTAGATCACTGTTTTAAATGGAAGCTGATTTTCTTTGTCTGTGAATGCAATGAATGAAACAACAAAGCACCTTACTGCAGGTTTTTTTTTCCATACAGTGTAAATATTTCTTTCCAAGCTCTAGGTTTGTCTGTCAGATTTTAGTCTGAAGAAAATATTTGCAACCAAGATAGCAACCCCAAACATAAATAAGATTTATAATGGAAATAACAGTCCTTACTCTAATGTTATGATCACGTACCTAAGTAAAAAGGTGCAGCCCTCCTGTTGTATAATCTACTACTGGTCCTGTTATGTGACCTAATTAAAACCCTACCTCAAGGATGTCCTTGTCATGCCTGCCAAAATATTAGGGTAATTTAGGAGCTCCCCAAGGAGGGACCTGTGAAACTGCAAACAGCAATTAAATGCCAGCTTTCACACAACAAGAGGGCTGACTTAGAAGTTGTGAGAAGCTGATTCTCACAGTGCAGTGTAGGAATTACTCCTTTTTCCATCATGGAAATCAGCTGATATGCTCTGTCAAGGTTTAAGCCCACCCAGTGGCCAAGTCCACAGAGCCACTCATTCACTCTCCCCTGACAGGATGGGTGAGAGAATTGGAAGGGTGAATGAGACAAAATCAACTTAACAGGTAAAATAAAGGTCCTGTGTGCCAGCAAAGAAAAACAGGTAGTTCATTCACCACTTCCCATGGGCAGGCAGGTGTTCAGCCACTCCAAGGAGAGCAGGGCTCTGTCCCCTGTGACGGTGACTTGGGAAGGCTCCAAACATTTCCTCTTCTGTATTCTTCCCCCAGCTCTCTATGCTAAGCATGATGCCATATGGTGTGGAATATCTCTTTGGCCAGCTGGGTTCTCTTGTCCCAGCTGTGTTCCCTCCCAATAATCCTGTGCTTCTTGACCACTCTTCCACGCTGTGCAAGGACTGCTCAGCAGCAACAGAAACATCCCTGTGTTATTAGTGCTGTTTCCAGCACACTCAAAACACAGCCCCATACAGGTGCCACGAACAAAATTAACTCTACCCCAGCCCAAACCAGCCCATGCTCTTACAAAGAGTTTTTGTTAGCAATTGGTTTATATAATGAAGTTTGCCATAGAGTCTGTAATGACTGGAATCCCCAGGAACCTCGGCTCACAATTTCCAGAATGAAACAGGAGCTGATTTCTGCTCATGGTATCTCTGTGCCAGTGAACAGAGGCAGGGCCTAGTGAGCAAAGATGACTAGAATCCTGGGGATACATCAGAAGTGCAAATGAAGGAGTCAGGGATGGAGAGAGACAGCAAAGGAAGAGAGGAGGACAGAGAGAACCAGAAGAGGGTGGGGACTGAAGGAGGAAAACAAGAAAAGAGTGACAGGATCCTCAGCTCATGCAAGTTAAATGCCATATAAATTCCATAATGATGCAAACCACCCACTGTTTCACTCTGAGAGGTGGCTGCAGTCACGTGGGGTTGGTCTCTTTCTGCAGGCAGCAACTGACAGAACAAGAGGACACAGCCTCAAGCTGCACCAAGGGAAATACAGGCTGGATATTAGGAAAATGTTTTTTTACAGAAAGGGTAATAAAGTATCAGAATGGTCTACCTGGGGAGGTGGTGGATTCACCATCTCTGGATGTGTTTAAGAAAAAACTGGATGTGGCACTTGGTGCCGTGGTTTAATTGAGGTTAGTGTTGCGTTGGATTTGATGATCCTGGAGGTCTCTTCCACCCCAGTGATTCTGATTCTGATTCTGATTGATTCTGATTCTGAACCACCCTGAGTGCTCTGTTTTCCTCAGGTAATCCACTAAGAAAGCAATGTGTTAATACATATTTCAGTATGTAATCACTGTTCTAAAACTTGTCAGACAAGCACTCCTGTGCTACCAATAACTTCGTCTTGTGCTCAAAAAAATGTTTTATTGGTTAGTCAGTAAAGGCTGCTACCTGGCAAATCAAATAAATAATAAATCAGAGGGTACCAGGAGATTTGCAGGTCCATGGCCCCGTGCTAATCAGCTGTGTGCACGCAGTGGCTCAGATGAATACCTGGAAACTGGCCAGCTGTCAACTCTGTAATCACTGAAACATCAGGGATGGTGATTTGTGAGTGGGCCCCTAACCCTTTAGTGAGAAAGTCGAATTATAATTGCATGCATTCTACAAGAAATGACTGTACTGAGCAGCTGAAGAGCCTCCCACTTTCTGAAATACATTTGTAGAAGGTATTATTGACTCACCTTCAATCCCAACTGAGTTCAGAAATCTGAAGTTTGAAACACAAGTAGTTAATACAAATGATCAATGGTAAATATGCTGGCTTGTTTTAAAATGTACTTATTTTTCTCCCTTCAGAAAATCTGGGGAGGAGGAAAAAAACAAGATTATTGTGGCTAACCAGTGGATAACATGGTGTCCTCAGTGCTGAATACAGAAAAGGTCAGACTACAGCAAGGAGTTCTAGGGAAAAAAAATCAGATTTCCCAGAGCTGAGTTGCTGCTTCTTTTTGCCAAAAGGAGTTTAAAATCAGTTTCACACTCCCCCAGCATTCTTTCAGGGAAGAGTAATGTAAAAATTAGGGTGGCAAAAGCAGCTGTACCCTCGCTTTGGGAAAAAAGAATCTAATGATTTGGCTTCCAATTCTTAAAAAGATACCATGGGATTTCTAAATCCTTCAGCTGTTACATCCTCAAAAGGTGACTGAGCCAATAATTTTGGAAACTTTTTTTGCATATTTACACCAGTAACATTATTGAAGTGCAAAACAGTGGTCAAGAAACCTTATCTGTGCAAATCGTGACATGAAATTCCCATCTAGGCTGCTGCCAGCTAACCCCTGGGACTGCAGCCTGCTGCGTTTCAGTGTGGGTTTTGTTCTTTATTATTTTGATGTGGCATTGCTAATGAGTTGTGAAATTTCTTGTGCTGAGCATTCAGTGCCTTGAGCGCATTCCTGCGCTTGGCAGTTGTGGGAGAGGGTTACGGCAGAACTGCATTTTGCCATCTGGATGGTTTCCTTTCCAGAGGCCCTGCAGGGACAGGGAGATTGTAAATCTTTGCTTGGCATTTTCAAAGGGTTAACAAAGGAATTAAAAAGGTCCATTAGCATCGGAGAAGGATGACAGTCAGCCGCTGTGCTTACACACATTGCAGTTTGAGACAATTTTGGCACTAAGGAGTTGAGAGGCTGAGGACAAGTAAAATGTAGCAGGTTTTGCAGGCAAAGACAGTTACCTTAATGAGTACATGGACAATGCTGAAGGATTGGAGCACAGTACAAGATTCTTGATGAAGCCATCTGGACACAGGGGCAGAGAGGACAGATCAGGAGGAAGGAACCAGTTTATAACCTTGTGCAGCAGTATTACAAAGTTGCTAATAATGAATTTTGCAGCTCTGTTCAGTTTTTGGATTTGAATCCCATTAAATAGTTTTTGAAGTGATAGATATTCATTGAATTCCCAATCTTATTTTGGATACTTATAATACCATGCTCAAGAGCCAGAGAAATTTAAACCATTACTGTGCACACAAACAACATTAAAAGAACGTTATTAAGCTTGTGGAGATGAATAATGTTCTTTAATGTATTTCTGTGCATGTATGCAATTTACTTGGTGTTTTGTTTCTCAAAACTATTTGCATCTCAGGGATTCATATTGATATTTGCATAGGTCAGCAGCAGACTAGGAATCATTAAAGCAGCAGAATGTGTCACTTCAAGCTAATGAAGTAGTTACCACTGCCAGCAGCAGTACTGGTGTGAGCCCACAGTAGCTTTGCCAGTGCTTTTCATAAGCATTTCTTGGACAGCAAAGAAAAGGTGAGACTTGGGACTCTGAACTTCTGGTTCTGTCTCAACAAGGGGTGATATATTCCAGGGGACAGAAATTTCCCTCATCACTCCTTTTCCAACCCACATTTTCTAAGCTGTTGTGGTCGACGTTTCCCAGGTCTTAGTCCTGAACCATCTCCTTGGTAGTCCATACAAGTGGGGTTCATCTCACTCAGTGACATTATATTGGGTTTTTGTGGCCAGGATTTTTGGAGCAGGGGAAGGAAATGCAAGGGAAATGTCTCTGTCTTACCTGGTTTTCTAAGAGCCTCTTATAATCAAGTATAGGACAGTACATGTTTAACCTATTTAAAACATTTAAATAGGTTAGGTCTTAGGCTGAGAAGTGTTGTGCTCTGCTAGTGTCTTAAAGGACCTGCATGTTTTAATTGAAATAACTGCTAGCTACCCCAATTCCAGAAAAAGTGTGCTTATTCTCCTCTCTTTTCCCATTTCATCCTCTCCAAGCAGAAGTTCTTCAGTGTTCTCCTTGATTCAATTTCTGATTAGTGATAGCCTGGGATTCAACAAAATCATTTGATTGGTATCTTCCTCCTCTTCCTGCCTTTCTTTCTCTGCCCTCATGTGGTCTTCTTTGCACAAGGATGGTAAAGACCCTTGAGGAAGAGTAGCCCTATGAGGACTGGCTGAGGTGCCTTGGTCTGTTCAGCCTGGAGAAGAGGAGACTGAGGGCAGACCTCACTGCAGTTACAGCTTCCCTGTGAGGGGAAGAGCAGGGGCAGGCACTGATCTCTGCTCTGTGGTGACAGTGACAGGACCTGTGGGAAATGGCCTGAAGTTGTGTCAGGGGAAGTTAAGGCTGGGTATTAGAAAAAGGTTCTTCCCCCAGAGGGTGGTTGGACACTGGCACAGGCTCCCCAGGGCAGTGGTCACAGCACTGCATGACACACATTGAGTTTGCTTACACTGCTAAATAAAAGAGGAACAGAGACTGATTTCTGGCTCCCAAGGTCCAAGTAGCATGGGCTGGCTTGTGGCCACAAGACCAGATCCCACTAGAGCAGATAGTTTGAGTCTTTGACCTGTCCTGAGGCCCCACATCTCATCTGAGATTCATGTGGTCCTAAAACAAAGGGATTATTTTGTGTGTGGCTCTTTGCAGCCCAAAGGCTTGCAAGGAATTGGGCTCCACTGCAGCTCTTTGGAGAGTTCTCTTTATGACATGTAAAGGAGGGTATGGACATTTAGGACACAAAGCCTGGAGACATGTTAGAAGACTTTTCTAGGTGAACAAGACCAAACAATGTCATTGTCTGCTCAACGGTATTTTTTTGTACCAGTTCTGGGAATGAGCAGTCTATCAAATTTTATATCATGTTTTGGGTGGTCAATTTGGAGGATTGGAATGCAGTACTCAGCCTTCCTCCTCTTTCTTCTTTAATTTAGAAATATAGACATACCCACAGAAACCTCAGATTCTTTCTAAATGTGCTAGCTCAAGCATAAGAAACTGTCTAGTTATTTAAGCATAAAACTGGGGCCTTACTAATTTGTTCTACTACTTGAATCAACATTAGCTTTCCAATCATGGAGTAGCAAAGCTAAAAAAGTCTCCATTAGTCATGTATGGGGAGTTGTTTTTTATATACTTATGTCTATATTAATATTTGCATAAAAATTTTCTATCTAGGCACATACCAGATGCACAAAACAGCACAATCCATCCTCTGCCAAGTGTGAAAACCAAAACCACAGGAACACTAGATCTCCTAAAAAGTCAGAATTTTCAGAAAAAAAAATTAAATGCAGAACAGCACTTTTCTGCAGCTTCAATTAAAAGAGGAATTAAAATAAAACATCTTAGAAAGTGGCTCTGCTGGGCTAATCCCTGCCCAGTGCTCTCCAACACTGCTCAGGATTCCTAGAGCAGCAAGTGCCTTTGGCAGAAGACAGTAACTCAGTGCTCAGTAGGTGAGAGCACGGTACTCATAAACATAAATCTGCACCAGGTGTCTGGGGAAAAAAAAAAAAATACATAACTCTTGCTAAATCAAAAAATGCTTTGGTTATTCTCCCAAAGAAGGAAAACACTGGAGATATTGGTATATTGAACCAAACTGTGATCCAGTTCCCTAAATTGAGCCCAGTAGCCTCTAATTGTCTCAGTTCAGTTAAATCCAGTACTGGAATGTCACTGCTTGTAACTCTGGAATTACGTGTCTGCCTCTAGCAGTTGCCACTGCTTTGAAATGCAGAGTCTTTTTATGCAAAAAGAATAAAAAAGGAAAATTTTGCTGGAAAACTCTAGCAATATCTTCCCTAAGTTTCAAACAAAAGTGTGAAAAAAGTCTACTCTATGCTCCCAAGGATTATAGTTTAGTTAGAATATCTTTTTACATTTTTTTCAGAGCTTTTGAAATTTATGTTTTAAAGTTTAGCACACTGCATTAATAAATCAGAACCCTGTGAAAACAAATTATGAGGCATAGTTATACGTCAAAAAGATAAATCAGAACCTAATGGCCAGGATAGAAGATATTTTCTAATCAGTCAGCTACAGAAATAATTAATGCTATAATTTGTAAACCAACCAAAGAAATACATCCATGTTCTTAGTTGGAATGCTTAAATCTGACGGCAAAGTTAACACTTATAATTTGGATCATTTTGTCTAATGTTTATAAATCAGTCTGTTAAATAAGATTTGAGCAAGACCTATAAATTAACACACTAAATTTAAAGTATGTGGTTTCTGATGATAAATAAGGATTTACAAGTGTTGGAGGTAACCAAACAAACAACAAATTTACATTCCTCGATTAGATGATAGTTAACCATTATAAATCAAAGCTGTAAATAATGTTTATCTCCTCAGATGTTCATGTTTCAAAAAGCCCATCCTAAAGAAAAAGAGAAAAGGATTGAATTTAAATTCAGTCTCCTTTTTAGCATACAAATAGAGTACATAGTAAAGACTGAGAGAAGCATGAGTAGGGTCTCCTATTTAAATGGCCACAATACCAGCTTTTGTTCTGCTTTCTCTGCAAGCTTTGCAGCAAGAGATATACTGGTATATGGCTTGCTATAAGACTGTGGTTCATACTATTAAGCATATCTGCAAGTAGCAGAATGACTGTTTTTCTCCAAAAAACGAGCATGACCTGACAAGACAGAAGAGTATCAGACTTTCCTCTGTGGATTTTCAACCCTCCCCTCCCCTGCTCTGAGTGTCTGTGCAAACAATGGAAAGCTGAATACGTCTCATGCCAGAAGGCAGCAGGTTACTAAAATACCCGTGACATATTTATGCAAGAAACATGCTGTAGAACATATGGGCCTTGGGAGCCTTTCCCACCTTCTGTCTCTGTGTATTTTTTTCAACTGTGAGAAGGCCTGATGAAGAGATTCATTTAATTGGGAAAATGAATTTTCGGCCAGAATGAGAAAGCAAAGCAATCAAAATGGGTGACTGTAAACATGAGCCTGAACTTCAAAGCACTTTAGTAGTTCTAGTAAAATAAATTTTGCAAACTCCAGGTCAAATTCTGAAACATAATCCTGGGTTAACAGGTGGAGAAACCTCAGCCTTAAGAAGGCTGAAAACAAATCATTCAGCAGGAGCCACCAATTTTGAGTGCTTGACTGGACATATACATGCAGAGCTCCAAGCTGAAAACAGGAACATAACAGCAACATAAATCAATGGTTTCTTTTGAAAATGAGGTCATAGATTGGGGAAGGCTGGAAACACAGCTGTGTCAGCACTAGAGCTCACTCGCTTCTGTCTTGCTGCTGAAACCATACTCCTTTCTGAAGACCTTGTCTCAAAACCTCCACTTAGCATGAGTGCTTTAAGACTGTAAAGAATCACAGAACGAGTCAGGTTGGAAAGGACCATGGGGGTTCATCTGGCCCAGCCTCCCTGCTCAAGTGGGTTTACTCTAGAACAAATGGCACAGGATTGTGTCCAGACAGTTCTTGGTTATCTCCAGTGAGGGAGGCTCCACACCCTCTCTGGGTAATCAGTTCCAGTGTTTGGTCATTAAACAGGAAAGAAATTCTCCCTCATGTTCAGGTGGAACTTCCTGGCCATCAGTTCCTGCCCGTTCCTCCTGTCCCATTGCTGGGCACCAGGGAGCAGAGCCTGGCCCATGCCCTGAGCCCTCCCTGCAGACACTGACACACAGGGATGAGGGCCCCTCTCAGATATCTCAAGGCTCAACAGGCCCAGCTCCCTCAGCCTTTCCTCACTGAGATGCTCCAGCCCCTCCATCATTTTTGTCACCCTCCACTGGACCTGCTCCAGGAGCTCCATGTCTCTCCTGTCCTGAGGAGCCCAGAACTGGACACAGCACTCCAGGTCATCCTCACCAGGGCTGAGCAGAGAGGCAGGATCCCCTCCCTGACCTGCTGGCAGTGCTCTTCCTAATCACCCCAGGATCCCATTGACCCTCTTGGCCACAGGGACACAGTGCTGGCTCAAGGACAGCTCACTGTCCACCAGGGCCCCAGGTCCTTCTCCCCAGAGCTGCTTCCCAGCAGGTCAGTCCCAGCCTGTCCTGGTGCCTGGGGTTGTTCTTCCCCAGTGCAGGACCCTGAATTTGCCTTTTCTGGATTTCAGGAGGTTCTCTGCCCATCTCTCCATCTTTTTGAGGTCTTTCCCAAGGGCCGCACATCTCTCTGGGGTATTGGTCCCTCCTCCCAGCCTTGTGTTACCAAAGAACTCACTGAGGAGGCATCTGCCCTCACCCAGGTCATTGATGAATAAGTTAAATACTGCTGGGCTCAGTAAAACATCCTGGGAGACACCACTGGTGGGAGGCCTCCATCTGGACCCTGTGTCACTGACTACCAGCCTCTGGGATCTGCAATGCAGTATTTTCATACTTCATAGTCCACAGAATGAGGAAGATTTTTTCTGCAAATTATTCACACTATAAAAATTTAGAAGCACCCACTTGTATGCCTGGCCTGGGATCAGTTGCTATTACACAGAGAACCTAAGTCCAACAGATGAATATCTGAGCAGAATTAGAAAGAAGCGCAAATGTAGCAAAATGAAAGGCTCAATTTCTGTTGAATTTTTGTTTCTTTTACTCCTTTGCTGTATCCTAACCATCTCCAGGGTCTCCAGCTCCTAAACTAGGATTTGCTGTTTATCTTTAATAGGATAGAGTGTAAAATGCCAACTCTGATTATTAACCAGGTTTCCTAGATATCAGTCCTACGGTATCACACTCATGTATCAGTCAGCTCATTTGAGGTTTGCATGAGTACAGTTAGCATAAGACAAATTGCCCTAATCATTGAAAGCAGTTTCAGTACGTAATTTTGAACTCAAACTTCAACAATTTGTTGGACTCTTGGGAACTAAGTCTTGGGGGAGATAAAAAAGGACTGTACATATATAGAGAATTATCCACTAGAAACAATAGTTTCTAGTTGAATATCTTTTATTTTAAGAATACTGTTTATTTTTATTTTTTATATGTTAGTATTCTAGATTATTGTTATTTAGGTTGCGGTAAACAAAAAAAAAAAAAGATTATACGTAGATGGATGCTTTTTTCTTTCCTCTTTGAAGCTGATTGTGTTGCTATCAGTTTCTGTATTTCACCTATGAAACTGAATAGTACCCTTAATTTAAAGATTTCTGGGCAGCCATGTGCAAGGAACCACACTGGAACAGTTACCACTTAGTTTATGTAATCAGCACACATGGATAAGTGTCCCTGCTCAGGCAGCAGGAGATGTGCTGTCTACAAACACGCTGGCCTCGCTTAACTGGGAGAGCCATGCATCCCTAATTTAGTTAATTAGGGAGCTAAAAGATGGGAGCTTTATATTTCCTACTTCTCTCCGTGAGGGGAGCAGCCAAGGTGACTGCTGGTGTATATTGATGCTGTTAAGTCTCCAGTGATGTGTCAGCATCTGAACCTTACAAAACTTCCCCAGCTCTGGTAATCCAAGCAAAAGGACAGCTTTTCTTTTTGGAGGAATATGTGATCTCTGTCTTTCTGGATCCCCTGTAGAAGGGTCAAAAATGAAAAGGGAAGTGGAGAAAATTAAGAACCTCGTAGCTGACACTGCATAGTTCAATATTTCAAGCAAAATAAAAAAAATAAGTTAAAAAAAAAGGCAGGAGGATTGAGGAGAAGAGGATAGTGAATTTTATTTCTAGCAATCTGCAAACTGTTGCCAGATTTACATTTGGGTAAATGTTATCTGACAAAACAGGTGTGATGCACTTGGGATGGGCTTCTATTTTAGCCCTTCTCCAGCAGAGATTGGTAAAATGCTCTGATAGGTACTAGTCAAAAATGAGAGCTAATTCTGCAACAGCAGCACAACTCAAATCCCTGGAGTCAGACCATAATTCTTACAACATCATATGCAAATTTCTAAGACAGTAATGATGACAATTTTAATGCAAGTAAGGTGCTACTGCATTCAAACCTTCAGCTTCCTGTATAGGGTTACAGTATAGCTGCCTCAGCGAGCAGTGAAATGTTGTGCCCAGCACGTTTTGCTACAGATGTGACGTTGCCCTTTATTCTCTGGTTTCTGCAATGGAGAAGATGAAGTGGCCAAGCTCACAAGGAGCAAATATCCATCACCAGCTTGAGGTAGTACCATTGATTTCCATCAGGACAAAATGACATCAGTAGAGGTACCTGCTTAAAATCAACGTCACGTTTGAGCCACACGCTGCCTCCAGACGCAGGGATTCAGATCGCCACAGGTGTGGCTGAGAGCCACTTCCACTCCCTCCTCAGCTCTCAAGGCCAGGAGCAGTGCTGGTCTGCACTGTGTCACATCCCATTAAGTCACCTCACATATGACACGATGCAACCTGACATAACATGTTTGGAGGGCTGAGAGAATGTTATCTCTGTGTCCACAGGCGCTGAGCACCAGCTACTAAGCCTAAGCACGCAGGCAGCCATTCGGGGAATCAGTGAATAGGGCTTTTCTCTCCTTTTGGGGAGATTATATTAAGGCATAGTCATGAATCATTTCTCACTCACTTTACATAAGTCATACTAGGAGTCTTAAAATTCAGATTTCATGCCTTTTGATATATATTTTTGCACCTCATAAGAATTAGCAATCATGCAGAGAACTTGAGCAAACCCCAGGACTCCAATGCCAGTACAGACGTCTGGGTTTGAGAAAACACTCCTTTCAGCACTAGATTTATGAAATCTGGAGGTGGTGGATTTCTAATCTGTATTTTTTATTTATGTTAGAAACTGGTTAATGTTTATCTAGTAGAGACCCATGCACAGGCATAGACCTATTTGTACAATGAGTGAGGAGGATGCAAGGGGCTGAGTGGTGACTTACTGAAATTAATAAATGTAGATTCTGTTTCCATCTTCACCTGTCACTGAGAATACGATACCTATCAACTGATTTTTCTCTCTGGGCTTCAAATGGTGAAACAATATCATAAAACAAGATCAGTAGATGTCTACTATTTTGAAATATAAGGATCTCTCAGTCATATTTTCTCTGCTTTAACTCTCACTATAAATAAACTTCAAAATAAAAGATAATTTGATTTTCAATTAATCCAACTTTTTTTTTCTCTTCAGAAAATAACAAATCAATGTACTCTGACAGCTTTGACATTTTTACTAAATGTAAATTTGATTAAATCAACCCTGTCAACTGATGTATTCTGATCAAAAAGACATGAAAACCAAAAGCGAAGATCCTGGTCAAGTTAGCCTGATAAATAGTTTGCAATTATTTATTTGTCTCCAATGAAGGCAGTTAGTGTTACTGACTCTTGAATATATGCTGCACATGAAATTTAGTTGCTTAAATACATTTCTGCTGAAACCCTACGCAGAGACTGGAGTAGGAATATCTGCATCATCCCTCCACCCTCATCCTCCCAGTTTTTTTTTCCCCTGGTAGACAGCCACATAAAGAGCAGCTTCCAGCGTGGCAATCCCTATATCTAATCCTGTTTGGGGTGGGTCTGGCTGTGGTCCAGCCGAATTCCCCGTGGGACACAGGTGCCAGGAGGAGCTGGGTGCAGCCGTGTCTGGGTATCCCTACCTGGAGCTCCTCCAGCACCCCGGAGGAAGACAGGGAGGTGTGGGAGAGGGGCTGGCATGAGGCTCGGCAACCCTCATGTTCGGTGTGTCCCTCTTCTGTGCACAATGGCATCACAGAGCCTTTGGCGGGAAGGTGTCCCCTCCCACCCTGCATTGTCTGAGCCATCTGCCTCCGCGCTGGTCACAGAACCACAATTCCTCCTGTAACCTCTCTTTGCAATGGCTCCAAAGGTTTCCAAACCACCTACAGACAAGCTGCGCAGGGTGAGAAGGGAGCAGGCAGGCTCGGAGCCCCCGCGGTGGAAGCTGACTCCTTCCTCAGCACGGGAGGGCAGAGCTGTGGCTGCGGTGCTGTGGAACCATGGTGTGCACCAAGCACCGCTCCCGGCCTCCCAAACACCCGCTGTTTGTGAAGTTGTTTCTTCAGGTGTGAATTCAGAGGTTGTGAGAGCCAGGCAAATTCCCTGTTTAATTCCCATCTCTCCCTCCCTGTATGGTACCCAGATCTTTTCTGCTCCCAGTGGTGTGTACGTGCGGAGAGCATCCCTGATTTGGAGTGAGATGTTTTAGTCTGGAGCATCCAGAACAGTGTTTTGTTTGCTATTTGCCATTACATGATGCCTGCCTCTTTGATCAGTTGCTGTCACAAGCTCCCATGTGAATCTTCCTGAATGAGGAAGTGAGCCAATGTGCCTCAGAGACAGCTGGTTTTAGGGGAAGGTTGCAATTCCAGCTGACTCAGACCAATTTTGCTGTCACCTTTTATCAAAGGCAGAAATCAAAACATATGAAGAAAACATGAGTAAGCTCTACGATGCTGAAAGTGTTCTTTTTAAATACATGGGCACATTTACTAAATGTAGAAATACAGATATACCTCCAGATCTGCTTATCATAACGTATGCAGGTAATATGTTATTTTTCTAACTAGTCAGTTCAATTCATTTTTTAGATTTAGATTTAGATTTTTAGATTTACAGATGCTTATATATTCATTAGGACATTAATTTACCAGGTTAACTGGAAGAGAACAATTATTCTAATTTCATCTAATCGTGAATACCTCCTGGTTACTCACCAGTGACAGGAAAGGAACCGCATTATTTTCTTTGAAAGATGAGGGATTCAGTGTACTCTGACAAAACATGGCTTGTATTGTCACACTGAAACCATCATTACTATATATTTTTCGAGCCTGCATTTCCACAAGTGACAGCTCCGAGACAACAGTGTAAAGAGCATCACAAATAATAACCCCAGTGAGGGCAAATACACTGTGCTATCACTGTCCCTCGCTAGTGGGGTATTTACATCTCATCAATCAGTCGAAAAGAATAATTTTAACTGTTGACTAAAGGCTTAGTAATTTTTAGAAGTGCCAAGATTTCATCACATCTGTGAGAGATGCTTGCACGTGCTTTGCACTTCCCTGGTGCCTGTTTGGTGCTTTCTGAGTGGTTAAAAACACAGAGGGAAGAAACAGAAACAAGTTCCCCTGTACTGAGCTTCCCACATCTGCCTGGCTGAACAACTACACTGATGGTGAAATATAGTTCTCATAATTTTTTTAACACAGAAGGCAGGAGATGCAATAGCTTTTAGACCACACTTTAACCTAACTTAGAGGCAAAATGCTTCAGTGCATAACTGAACCAGTACAAGGGAAGAAAATGCTAATCCCACAACCCCCTGGATAATTAGTAACCTACCCAGCTCTGCACTCTTTCTAAATGTTGTATTAAATAAGTACAGGGAGTTTTGATTAACCATTAAGTTGCTGACAATGTTTTTCTCCCTTTGATTGCCATTGAACAGATTCCTCTCATGGAAAAAAATGCTTCACATAGATTTTTTTTTGTAATTTGTCTCTGCTATTGTAGTTTTCTGCTAATTATTCTAAAGTCCATTATTTCAAACTGATTTTGCTGCCTATAAAAATATGACCTCACAGTGTGCCTAATGGTATTTTGATAGCAGGAAAACACAAAAATTAGAAATACAAGAGTCAACTTTACACGGTGAAGGAAGTTAAACAAATCTCACCTTTTGTGTCTGGGAAAACAATCAATTTGCCGTGGGAGCTGCTCCAGACATATCACGGTTGGTTTTGGTTTGTTGCTTTTTGGTGGTGTTTTTAATATGCTATTGATTTTTTTTTTGAACAGTTGAGTATGGTTTATAATAGCAATAATCTGCATGAAGCCAGCCAGTACACAGGATAACACCAAGTTTATAGAATGTTAACTTTTGCTTTCAGTAGTTAACTGAGAAATTAGATTGAAAGGTGGGGGTTAGATTTTGTTCATTTTGTTTTTTAGTAATGAGTAACATTAAGGTGAACATTACTTACAAGTTTCCAGGTGCTTTGGGAGTGGGGGGAAAATATAAATGATCAGCTGGCCCTTTTTGGTTTTCTAAGGTATTAACTGGCCAGTAGTTTTGCAATTGGATCCCACACAGGCTGCTTTTCATCAGCTTATTTAAGTATGTGTTTACTTACTACTGGAGTTGCATGGACTGAAAATTAAACATGCATTTAAGAGCTTTGGCTGAATTAGGTTGTTTAAAAGAGCTTTGGTTCCTAAATGAGATGTGGCAAGGGCTTATTTGCATGTATCCTAACTCAAAAAATTGGAACCTGGTCTTCAAGTTTTCCCCTAAAGCAAGTAGAATACTGGCCAATTTATCATGTGCATTAGATGTGAAGAATCTTGGCTTGTGTTCAATTCTGGTATTATTAAGAAGCCTTAAGATATGAATATTAAAACTATGAAATACACAAATTATTACAAAAGCATATTTCAAGTGTACCTCACTGCAGGGTGTAGCTGTCATCTTCTCATGCTCTGATACCTGCCCTGCAGCACTATTTACTGGTTCCATCTCTCTTTTGCTGCTTTTTTTTTTTTTTTTACCTTTTTTTTTTTTAATAACCATATTACTTTCTAACACAAGTTTAGTGAGAAGATCATGTTAGTTATTGTTGGTTGTAGCTAATGTATTATTATTCATCTTGTTATGGAAAGTGAAAGTCGAGATTTTTTAATCCTGTAACCACGAAACTATTTATGCCATGGTGTCATCTGTCCTAATCCATTTCCACAGAGGTTTGAAGTGTTCCAAAATAATTATGTTGGCTTATCTCCCTACTGGTTGTTTCATTTTAGTATATATGTGCTAGAGTTAATATTTTTGAGAAAAAAAATCCAGACGTTATTATACAAAAATCAATATACAAATATTATAGCAAAGTCTCATATTCCTTTTTTATTTTTTAGTTTAAAATATGTTCAGGTTGACAGAGAGTTACTTACAGGTACAGATTGTGAAAATGTCCAGGCTAGGATATGCTCTGATCCATAAATATGAAATACTACAATAATAATAATTTGCAATAGTTTGTTTCTGTTCTGCAGTCTGAGGTGCTTGGTTCAGACCTCTAAGCTCATTTGTCTTTAATCAGCACCTGTAAAAACCTACAGTTTTAAGGGAGCCATTATTCATAGAGAAGGTTTTTCTTTTTTTGTAGAAGCCAGAAAATTGAAACAGCAGCCATGCAGCTCTCAGCATGTACAAAACTGAAATATATTGCATGTTTCTTGGTGAAGTACTGGGTTTGGGGGCTGGTTTTGGTTTTTGTTTTTGCACAAATGCATGATATGCACACAAGGTACCACTCTTGAAGGATACATTGCTAAAAGAACTCTGAAAGCCAAGGGGCAGTAATCATTTAGACTCTGTCCATCAAGACTAATATTTTGACCACCGTAAATTGTAGTCTTCTACTTTTGGCACTATTTTTGGTAACTTTTTAGAATTTGGTCTCTTTTTAGAAGAGACCTCTAGCATTCAAATAAAAACTTCAAGGTAGGTGAAATCTAAGCTCTAAAGAATTACATACTGGTTGTAAATAGTTTATTATGACATCTCAAAAGCTGTGTTTGGATGAACTTAGTGGAGCTATTAATTACTTTCTGTACTTATTACTATTAATATAATTTCTATAAGCCTTGGAATTAAAAATGCAAATAAGATATTAAGCTGTCTGAGTATTTAAAAGGTTTAAGGGAAAAATAGGCTTATTAGACTGTTTAGTGTTTAAATGACCTCCAAAGGACAGAAAACAGAGTAGACCAGCAAATTCAGACATTCACTGCAAAATAAACTAACTCATTATTGTCACATATTAACACAAGATATACCTGCCAAATTGTGATTACATGTCTGGAAGCTGTAAAAATATAATTAATTTTTTCCATATTTTTATTAGAATGCAAATATATCTCCACAGAACCAGGGTGATTTGTTGGTGGGTGGATACCTTGATTCCTTTCAGACTGCAGAGTAAAAGCCCAACGAGAGAGACTGGAGAGACAGCACAGCAGAAGCTATGGATTTGGAAGGAGCATGCATTCAGAAAAGACAGCTAAATCTATAAAGACATCGCATTAGATTTTGTTGCCAGCCTAGTATATTTTCCATAGTGAATATATTTTTAAATCTGTAGTTTTATTCATAAATTAAGAGCTATCCATGTAAACTGAAGCCATTCCTCTTGCAGTGGCTGCGCTTCAGAAACACCCCATCCCAAAACTGGAGGGAAGCATTGCACAGCCCAGCTAGATTAAAGCAGTTTAAAAGATGTGTCTATCAAGCAAAAAAAAAAAAAAAAATTTGGAAATAAATTTCGGGGTAGTTCAGTAACAGCCTGCAGAAATCCCTGGATGAATTTATGAGCATTTATGAAAATCCAGCTAGTGGTGTGGCAGTGAGCACCCAGTGAGGACACTGGCTTGTGGTGTTCCTCTCAGGAATGTGCCACCTGCTCCCTGGCTGTGGGCTGGGAATCTGTGTGCCCTCAGCACGCTCCCACCTCTCTGCAAAGGCCCCATGCAGGTCCCTTGGCATTAACCTGACGTGGGGTGTGGGCAAGGTGGCCTTTTCAGCCTGTCAAGTTGGGGAACGGTCATGCTGAGAGGGTATTGTGCAAAAGCCTACAGCTCTGCAGGGACCAGAATTCCCTGTCAGATAGCCAGTTCTTTCCATTTCACAAGCACTGGAATCTGCCTACAGAAGTTGTTATAGTCCTGTGGATGAATGCCTTGCTCACTTTAACTGAAAATTCTAGTAAGCCACTGATTTCAAAAAACTCCTGCCTTTGCTTTTAAGCAGAAAGATGACAGTCTAACTTCAAATTCTTAATCTGAGTGGAAAAGATTAAGAGATTTCAGATATTACTCAGCTTTTCAATTTTCAGATCAATTCCTATTCTATATGTTCAAATTACAATTGTTTAATAAGTTGTAAAAATATGATTTTAAATAGCCTCTGGAATGTTTATTAATTTCCACACTTGCCAGCATTTGAATTATTTTCATCTGTCAGTATATTAAGAGACAAGGAAACATTCAGAGGAAAAATATTTTTCTGGGAATTATGTGCTTCTGTTGAGAAAATAGAATGCAATCTGAAAACAAAGACCAGGGCTGAAGTAAATTCCCTGACAAAGACCTAAAGAACTCAAAGGCAATATGGTTATCTTTCATAAAGCAAAATATAGCCTCTTATTGAATCTGATGCATAATATAAAGCCTAGAAGATTCCTCTAGTGCCTGGATGATTGCTGTTCTCAGCAGACATAAGACAGACAGGTCTTTGTCTCTTGATCTCGTTAAGGACACTCCAGGTTTTGCTCAGCCCTTGAGAAAGGAAATGTTTTAGACTGCTCTGCTGTGATTGTTTTATTGCCTGCAAGGAAAGTTGTTTACCTGGGATTATATTTTATGCAATCGTATAAGGACACGACACAAGATACAAAAAATGTTGGACACTTGGAGATAAAATCTGATCATGCAAATAAATTGAGGCATGTGGAGAATTGTGTGGAGAAGGTTTCACATTTGGAAGACCCAAGCTTAGCTATGAATTTCTTTCCTCTCTGGATTTTTTTTTCCAAACAACCTTTAAAACTCTTTTCATGTACTTCTTTGGTGCATAAGTAAGAACAAGGCAACATCAACCATCTGTTGCACATTAAAAATTTTAATTTTAATGCATCCAGTGATGCCCTGTTTAATGTTTTTTTTTGACTTAGTTGCCAATATCAGCAGGATGAGCTTGATAATTGACAAGGGCATGTAATTGATTGTCACAGGTGGAAATGTACCACTTATTACTGTGTACACTGAGAAAAGAGCCTTCAGAGATGATGGAGTTTGATCTCTAAAAATGTAAATCATTTTGGCTTTGAGGGATGAAATTTGGACTGAGGCACTGTCAAGGGCTAGCTCAGGGAGGGAAAAAAGGGTCCATTGAAGAAAATGAAAGCTGAGCTGTAATCTAGCTATAAATTTCCGGCAATATATTTTTTCTGCAGACCCAGTTTTCAGCAGCAGCTTTGACAAAGGACAGTGGGCAGCAATGGAAATTCAAGAGCAGAGCAGGTGCCTCCAAGAAAGTGTCAGTGCTGTCATCCAAAAGCAGTAACCAGGATCTTGTGTCTGATGACACTTGAAAAGGCAGTATGGGAAAAAAAAAAAGTCTCGTCAGCACTGGAATTGCTTTTAAACATGATGTTTGGCTTGTTCCACAAGGACAAAGGGGAAATATGCATCATTGCTCATATCCCAAGCTGAACAGAAATGGGAAATTCTGCTACTTTTTGAAGGGAAAGTGCAGGCTTTCATCTCCAGTACAGCCAAATAAAAGAATAACTGTGGTGGTTTTTTTCTCACCTTTACAAATGGAAACTTGAAAAAGCAATAAAGAAGTTTTCTTAGAAATAAACTGGCACAAATTTTTGCACCCACCTATTAAAATAAGTCTTTATCCTAAGAGAATCAGACATGTGCCAAGCTCTTTCATGTTCAATACACTTCAAAATGCTCAAATGGCTAAATGGGACCATGATCTTCAAGATTTTCACCACAGATGGTTCACCAGTGGAAAATATTTCTCATTACTACTTGAAATTTCCTCTCACATATCAAGATAGTATCTTTACAGTGGAATTCAGGAGCTACAAATTACAAGGGGAGACAGGAAATGTCCAAAGATGCCAAGGCAGCATTTGTTCTGAAGCTGGGAATAAGATCTATGACCTTCCTGTCATCTCCAGGAATGATAGATAAGTGAAGTGGACTAACGGAGCGACACAAAAGTGCAGTGTGAGCTATTCATCCAGAAAAATGTTATCTGCATTTTAATGTTATGGGTGGTAGGCACCTTTGAAGCTGGTTTAAGAAAATAACTTTTGGAGTTTTGCTGCTTCACTGTAATGGATGACTATGCAATAAAGTCAGACCTGTTACAATATTGGGTAGTGACACGTCCGGGAACTTGAGCCAATACAGCCTTCAGGTTTCTCTGAGCTTTTTCTTTTCCTAGTTTTTTTGTGACATTCTCTGGGTAATTATATATGTACTATAGGTTCCTTACTGGGAGCCTGATTCCCAGTTTAGCAGGATTTGCTCAGGGTAACCCGGCATTTTTACTCATCTCCATCCTCCATGGTGACAATGGTGAGAAAGCTGCTCCAAAGAGAATCCCACAGCACACCCTGAACATCATCATTAGTCTGGAAGTTCATTTATCAACAAAATATTTCAGCTGAAATAATAACATTTTCCTCTCTTGAATACTTTGTAACAGGCTCCTTAGCTTCACTTTTCTCACAAGATAGCAACCACCTTGACCCATTATGGTCAAAGACTTGGCTAGTTTGACCCTGCCTTGCTGAAGCTGTTGAAAGTGAACCTTATGTTGGCATTAAAAGTCTGCAGGAAGCTCAAAGAGCAATCAACACAGCAGCTCTCCTGGATCATTAACTTCCAAGATATGAACTTCCTTCCATTTCCATCCCTGATGTGGTAAATGTCACCACCCAGACTGGAACTCCTTGTGCTGGGACGTGGACAAGCACGAGGGTCTGTGGGGCATTTCCAGGTGCCTGAGCCAAGAGACTTCTGTCTGTGCTAAGTGTAAGTGTAAGAGGGCCCCAGAGCTGTGCACAACTCTCACCATACACTGAGCTCAGGCACAACTCCTTCAGACCATCGCTCTATTGCAACTCTTACTGTTTCTGTCCTGCCCACATGAAGTTCTCCTCCGGCCTGTATAAGTTCTTACAATTCTTTGGTGTCCTGTACTTCTAATGGCAATCTAATTCATTTCCTTGGCTTTTGTGGCTGAAGCCTGTGAATTTGTTTTTCTGAGCTTATCATAAACCTCACTGGTTTATTTATATATACTTCTTAATCTTAATCTGCAAAATAATTTTAGAAGAAGTATTTTATTCCTACTGGAACTGGTCTCTAACAATTACTTTTATCTAAGAATAGTGAACAGTGAACACTGTGAACAGTGGAGAAAGGAAAAATTCTTTCTTTTAAACTGTAAAATGCCATAAGTAGCCTCATTTTTATAAAAGCTGTCAAAGTTTTGACTCATGAAGAAATTAGTAAGACTGCAACCTGTTTGTAGATGTCTCATGTGGATCATTGCACACATTATTTTTAATGGCCAATTTTACCACTGTTAACTCAATCAGGACAAGAATATTTCTGAAAGCTAAGACAACTTGGACACATTTTCTAAATTTCTTTCCAACATGTTGGAAGCAAAGCAAACTGCTGTGTTTACTGAAGAAGACAGCTTTCCTGTGAGAGTTTATTTTTATTCCTCTTCTTACCCAGTTACAGGGAAAGATCCTATAATTATCGACTATCTTTTAGTGGTGATTTACTTGGCGAAGATTGATTAGCACAATCAGTCATTCTAAAGCAATTTTCATCACCAAATATTAGATGGTTTCTTCTCCTGCTTGATTAGCAGTCCTGCTGCAGGTTACAGTGTAGGTGTAATTCTATAAACATGGCATGCAAAGTGTTTTTATATGAAAAATCCTCATCTAAATATAGAAATACTTAAATATTTATGGGTACTAATTGTGTGCATGCACATGTGTACACATGACTGTGTATCTGTATATATGCATATGAAAAAAATCTGCAAATGTTGATTCTATTCTAAATATGGAGCTAAAGATTTGTATTTAGAGATTAATCTTCCACATGTGTATATGCATAGTATTTTTGTTTGATCTTATCATCCTGCCCCAGCATAATCTAGGTAAAAGAAATAAAAAAATCCTTATATATGCTTAGCAGAAAATAATTCATATTTGTCCTTAAAAACACAGATAGCTTAATACATTTTGGCTTAGGAAATGTGTTGTGCTGCTTTTGCTTGGAGTAGAGTTCTCCACCCCTTATTCTGTACATTTATGTCATGCTCACATCCTATGCTATCCAACAATTTAAAGGCATATCCAATGCAATCTCCACCCCTGATCATTTTGGGCAAGGCTATAGGGTTTAACATTACAATTAACTCCTCCCCTTGCTCTTAGGCTTCCTGCTATAGCAATTTCATAACACTCCACTCAAATAATGAATTATTTTCACACAGGTTTCTGTGTAAAACCAGCCCATATTGTTCAGACTGATTTGGTTTCTTGTGGTTTTTGCTTTTGCTTTTTATTTGGAGTGTTTGCTGGTTGAGCTATTCTGTTTTAAGCTTTCGGCTTTAAAGGCTTCACAGTTTGTGTCTGTTTTCTAGGGCTGACTAGGGTGAACTGCTGCTCCAGCTGAAGAAATCATGTGTAATTCTATCCTAAAATCTTCCTCAGATTGAAGGAAAGCAAAAGAAACTATGTTCAAGTTGAGATTCAGCAGAGCTGCTAAAGTGTCTGCAATTCCAGGTATTGCAAGGCAATGTGCGAGGTATAGATCAAACAATGCAGCTCACTCTCAGAGCCATGTAAATAATACATTTGCCTATAAAAATGGTATATGTGCATTAACAAGAAGCCACATTTTATGAGCAACTGAACAACGATTTTGTGTCTTGGTGCGTTTTTTCCTGCTGTGCAAACAGAAGGGCGAGTGAACTGCAGGTGCCTGCACAGGAGGCACAGGGCATCCATCCCATGGGGGGATCATTGCCTTGAGCAACTTCTTAACCTGGGGTTGATCTAGAAACAGGAAAGAGACTTCTACTGCCAGACCATGGTCTGGGGCAGCAGCCTTCCCTCAGCAAGGAGCCGTGGTTGTGCAGAGAAAGGAGAGGCTGAATGTGATGCCAGTGTAGGGGATGTAGGACTTGGGAGGGGGACCAGTTCCACAGCAGCTGCAGCAGGGCCCTGTCTCCCACCTGTGCTGGCAGCCAGCATGAGGAGGTCCCAAGTCTCCTTCTTCTGAGATCAAATTATTTCCTGATTTCCCCACAACTGATTTTCCTGCTGAGCAAATTCAGTTTTTCATTTTGTCTTGGCTTTCCTTTCAGCGTCTTGACTTTCAATTCAGTTCAGTTGGAACCGGCTACTCAGTTCCAGCAGTGGATACAGGATTTCAGACCAAAATTTTTTTATGAAGCAGAAATTAAAGCTTTTTGAAGCTTCAGTGCACTTTCTCAATTTTCAAACGGGACAACTCTTCCAGCCCATAGTTATGCAGAAGTGAAAATATCTGTACCTATATCTATCCTAGTCTCCTATAATTCATAAAGGCAGATAAATCCAGGAAGACAATCTTTCATTTAAAAATCAAAACTCAGGAAGACTGCTGTTTTTTCCTTGAGTTGCTATATTTATAGCCCTGTTTTCAGTGAAAACTTAGCCCTATATATCTTATTTTCCTCTGAACTCATGTTGTATCTAATGTAAGAGTTAATGGAGTTGTAACTTAACACATACAGTAAGTGAAGATGAGAAAATTAGGTTTTCATGCAAAATCACATCATTGATGTCTTATAAAATACTGAAAAAAGTTCATATTTTCGCAACTATATCTAGATTTATAAAAACACCCAGTACCAGAGGAAAGTGTACAAAAATTATTCCCTCTGATCCAAGGATAAAAACTGCATGTTCACATAGGAGTCCAAGTTTGAATTCTTGCTTACCAAGTAGCAAAAAAGAATAAGTAACCAGGTTAGTACACACAATTTATTTTTCTAAGCATGGTACCTGGCTGTAAAATTAAAAATACAAAAGACTGAGGAAAGAAAAGCAGACATTTAACATTTTAGAAATGTAATTCTGTTGTATTACTGTAACACAAAAAACCCAGGGACAGAATTATCACAAAGAAATGGTTTTATTCAGTTTAATAATTCCATCACTCTTCCTGACAGACAGGCTTTAAGGCACTCGTATTGAACACAAGTTAACAAAAAGATTAGAACAACTTCTTGAGTCTCCAGTACTTAGGTTTTTTTTCAACCTCTAAATGCATAGGATATGAGGAAATATCACTTTTGTAAAGTACTTTTTACAATGTAGGAGATGTCAGTAACAGAAAGTGTCAGCTGTCATGGGTTCAGCCCTGCTGGAAACTGAGCTGCTCTCAGCTGCTTGCTCAACCACCTTCTCTTCCCCTGAGCCCACTGGAATGGGGAGGAGAATCAAAGTAAAACTTTTACCTTGGGAGAAGAAGAGTTTAATAATCAGAAAAAAAGTAAAATACAAAGTAATAATGGTGAATGATAATAAGAATGATGAAAAAAGGGGAAAATACGTGATGCACAACACAAGTGCTCACCACTTGCTGACCAATGCCAGACCCCCCCTTCTGAATGCACATCAGGTCCCACTTCACACTGATCATGATGTCACATGGACTGGAATTTCCCTTTGATCAGCTGGGTCACCTGTCCCAGCTGTGACTCCTCCCAAATTCCCATTCACCCCCAGGTTCCTCAGCAGTGTGACAGTGTAAAAATCTGCAAAGGTCTCTGCTCTGTGCAAGCCCTGCTCAGCAATAACAGAAATATCTCTACGCTATCAACGCTGTGCTCAGCACAAATCCAAAGCACTGCCCTATACCAGCCACTGGGAAGAAAATTCACTCTACCCCAGCCAAAATCAGCACACTAGCATGTTGATTTCCAACTGTAACCTCTTCATAGATATATAGATATATATATATATTTTTTTTTTTTTGCAAACTCTCACCATTAGAAGTCATGATGGCAGCAGGCAGGATGCAGCATGATGAGGGTTTTCAGTTAGGTCTTATTCCATTTTTGAATGAACTAATCAGCTCTGTACCACTAGTGCTATATCCATACCACAGGTTATGACCCCTAAATTTACCTCAGGAATTTAACTGAAAGCTGTGAATTCATATAGAAGGACTGCAAAAGTTTTTAATTAGCCAAATGAGAGATGCTGAGATTATTTCAAGTAGTATTTGTGGCAAATCACTATCTTCTAGTTGAACAAAAATGAAGAAAACTCACTGATCTGTAATGATTCCTGTTTCTTGCAAAAGCTTTGATTACTGAGCTGGAGAAGATCTCTCAGATCACACAGGATGACCTCTGCGTGGAGCACAATGTTCCTGTACAGAAAGCCAACAAGAAATGTACCTAACTCATTTCTGAACACCATTAGTGAAAGTGACTCAGGTTCATCAGTGGAAAGCATTTTTCCATCATCTAATTGTTTGTCTGCTAAGAAATGTTTCCTTTTATCTAATTCTGACCTTTTATTTTTAAACAGTTAAGTCCAATTTGATTTCTAAAAAGAAAGCAAGCAGTTATTCCTTTAGCTTTTTCTTCAGATGTAAGGAACTGGTAAATAGCTTCAAAGACTATTAAGTAATGCCAACTTAGTGCTCCAGCTCCATGATATATGATAATCACCTTTGCCATGGCTGAGATTTAATTGAGCCAAAAAGAAAGCAATCTGGATAGGTATTTGCTTTAAAAAAAGATCTCCCAAGTAGTCAAAATGAAAATATTAGACATAGGAACCAAATCCAACCTTTTATAAATAATGCATTTTCTGCTGAAGTGAGGAATACGTGCAGTTTTTGTTAGATCTGAGTGGATACTTCCAAGATACTCTGGCAGACCAAATATTGGAAATCTCAATTATGTATTTGCACCGAAGAACATACTACTAAATTAGATTTATTTGCACAAAATCCTGTGATAAGCTGTCAAGTTCATTTGCATTTGCCCTGCAATTATTAGAATTTACAAAAGCAGGAATTAGAAAATGCATAACCAACCTCTAATTCAAGTCCAGAGCTGTCTCTTTGAAATGTGTGTTGTAAGTTGCAAATTAAAGACGATATCAAATCAGGAAATAATAAGTACCTTTTATGACTGGTTTTCATTGTGATACAACTTTTGGAGGAAACCTTTTAAATGATAGGCAGGAAATGAAGGTTTTCTGCTGTAGAACACTACAAATTCCCATCTCAGTGAGTGATTACAAACACTGCCTGATGTCAACTGTCAGTGTGGTTGTTTCTACTCTGCTTGGCTCTCCTTTTAGGTCCCAGCCTTATATCATACTATTTTCTCTAAACTCATTTTAGTTAGGACTAAAATGTGCCTATGAGTCACAACATTTTCCTAGAGACCATCTGGTGTCCAAAGTCATGGGAATGTTGGCTGCTCTGCCTTACCTAACAGGCCGTTAATCTTAAATATGTATTACTCTTCATTTAGTGGAGGAGAAAATAAAGTCAAGAATAGCTGTGGTTTCAAAGAAGAAAAGTGTTTTTTAAAAAGGAAACATTTGAAATAGATGTCAGAAAACTTAATGATAATATCTAATCCTGTGGTTGAGAGCTTAAGAAGCTTGTTTCTAATTTTCAGATGGAGGATAATTATTACACAGCAAAAAAGAAAAAAATAAACAAACCCAAAAACACAGTAAATGCTGCAATATGAGAATTGAGACAACAGACAAGTGATTACAGAGAGACAGCCCTTTTGTTTTGGTCACAGTTGGATTTATAAAACAGATCTTCCTTTCCCAGAAGTGAAAGTCCTGCCTGCTGCAGTTGAGGGGTTCAATCCTGCACCCTATGTTCTGCTGGATGCATCTCCAGGACCTGCCTTCCAGGAGCTGGGCTGTGATTTCCCAAGGGCCCTGGGCTGGAGGGGCACCTCTCTGAGGAGATGTGCTGCTGTATTCCTGCTGTGGAAAATGCCCTGCCCCTCCAACAAAGAGCTGTCACCAGCAAGTTCAAAGTGGTTTTCTGCTTCCTTCACACATGTGAGCCTCACCAGGCACAGCCATAGCCACCAGCTCCACATCCAACATCTGCATCTCCTCCTCTCTGCATGGCTGGGTGGGGACGTCTTCACCCAGCAGTAGTTTTGGGCCAAGTTTCCCCTGTCCCTTCAAAACAAACCTACCCCATTATTTTAAAACTGCCCAGAGGGTTGGTAGAGAATTTTTTCTTCCACTCTTTAAGGAGAATCCCAATGTGTAGATGATGCTCAGAGCAAACTCTTTTTATCCTCATTCTATGGGGAACTAAATAGAGCACTTGCCTGTCAGTGTTAGTATTCACATAATCAGACATGGTTACTTTCTTTGTATTTATTTTTATACAGTGAAAAACAAATATTCTTTTTCCAGAAGAGATTGAATTTATTTTAGTTTTTGTTGTCGTTGTTGTTTGGGTTTTGTTCTTTTTTTTTTTTTTTTGAGGGAAAATATATCTCAAATTGGAAGATGTACACTTAAAGACATTATAACACTGGAAATAATACAGCAACCACTAATCCATCAAGAAGTCTGGGGATTGTTCTTAAGGACAAATAATAAAACCCTGTTTTACTGGTGATGATGCCAGCTCTAGACAGACAGTGACAGCTGAGCATCAATGATGGATGAAAGCAATTTCTGTGTGTGTATACATAAGCTGTAGTAAAGCCATCAGGACTTAGTGTTCTTTCCAGTGATTTTAAATGGGGTTTTGCCATTAAAATTAGCAGACTTAGATTTAGACCCCTAATCATGATGAGTCTGATTGTACATATCTATAAGTAGGCGATGAAAAAAAAATATTCTTAAGCCTGACACCTAAACAAATGTTTTCAAAGTGAGATACACAGAGACCTTCCAAGTCTCTGCTAAGTGGTTGTTTTTAATTAACTAGAAGATGTGTGAAGCTGCGAGAAAATTTAGAACACTAAAATCTTGAAAAGAGATGCATTAATGAGCCTACCATTGGTAGTATGTATGGCTCCCACTGGAACATAAGAATATATGCATATTCTCTTACCTGCACAAAACTACTGCCATTTAAAAAAAAGTCCTGATGCACCAATGTTGTGACCCTCTTTACCTGTGATCAAAGTGATGCCTTAAGTTTCAGCTTTCATGTTTTTCAGATTCTGTGCTGCCTAGGGGGGTAGTTCTGAGCCTCATATTAAGTGCCAGTGAGCTCTCTTCACAGAGTAGGGAGACAAAACAAATCATTTTCCTGTGGAATACCAAGGACAACTTTGAGGCCCCAAAGCATAAACAGTGGACATGAAGGGAGGAATAAGAAGGATGGGACCTCAAAACCTGAAGCTGTAACTGGACAATTAAACCCCAATATGCAAATAGACCAAAATTTATAAAAATGTAAGACCTTGTGACCGATCAGACATTTTGTGACCATTCTTAGTCCACCCTGGGTGTAGCCCAGGTCAAGCTCCTGTTCTGCCCAAGGTGGATCCTGGAGGCTTTTCAATAAATACCTACTTTAGCTCTGTCCTGTCTCTGTTTCAGGTCAGGCTTCCTAAGGCATCAAAAGTACTTTTTGTTATTTCTCTGGCATACTGGATTCTACATGGGGAAAAACACTTAGAAAGGACTCTGATCTGAGAGCCACAAATGTTTTAGAGACTGACGCTTAGCAGAAATGATGATTAATTTTTGCCATGCCAAGTATCATAGCTAAGCACTGCAATCTATTTCTTCATTGTAACCATTTGATAGCAATCTATGCACAATGTTCAGGTCTAAAATTATTAGTTCAACTATTATAAAAGAACTTTGGCTGACAGACAAAGTCTGATAGAAGATAACAATACCAGGATCCCTGTTAATAGTTGTACTTCCCGTGGCTAAACTTATCTGAGTGGGACTAGAGTACCAAAGTGGTCACAAGAAGATATATTAATAATTCATTTAAGGGACTGAAGTTCCTCTCAGTTTGTCCTGTGGGATATGCTTTTCATCCCACACCTTTTAAATGCACATGGATAGTAGTTACTCAGTGATAATCCCACTTTCAAGAAAACTAAAGTTTACCTTCATCCCAAGAGAGCTTTTTTAGAGAGCCTAAGATATCTGATCTTGTTTTAGGAGTTCCGTAGAAATGTACAAAGTTACAAAATTAATAGCCAATTGTAAATTTTCTGCATTTATATACAGGCTCATATAGTTTGATTTGTTTATCTTGAACTGTGTCAAGGTTAATAGAATTATACAAAGTCTCATTGCCTATGAATGTAATTACCAAAAAATTGACATGTAGGTAGACAGGAACCTTTAGCACATCCTGCTGCTGGGTACATGTTGCTCGATTAGAACCTCCCTGCTGAAGTGTAGACATTCATTTTTACCAGTGTTTAAATTAAATGTTGGATTCTGAACCACAGTGAAGTAAATTGAAAGGAATAGCGGGCATCAATGCTATTTAAATTATTTCTACGTTATGCATACATCTGGGGCATTAACCAAGACAGAAGAACATGAATTTTCTTCCTCCACTAAAAATGTGTGGTATACATGTATTTATAGGTCATTTATAAGCATATTATATATATGTTGTATTTTATAAGCATATGCATACGTACATTAAAAATTAAAGTAAAACAATGAAATATGAATTTTTCCATTTATTTACACTGTTTTCCACAACAATAAGTATGTGAGAAGCTGATCAAAAAAACTCACTGTAATTTAAAATAAATTATAAGGCAGTTCTCTCATCTAAATGAATGCCTGTATTCCTGGAAAAAAATAGATTGCCTTTTTAAAAGGATGAAGGTACCTTCTGCTGTGACTAATCTTATCCAACCATCTGAGAAAGGCATAGCAGGAAGGAATTTATTGAGTGTAATTATTCAGTATGCAGGTAGCAGTAAATAGCAAACACACGCTTCTTAGGGCATAGAGTCAATAGAAGAAATACTTATTTACTGAGGGCTTTTGCAAGTACTTTTTCAGAGCAGAGTCAACATTCAGCTCTTAGGAAGGGTGCATCATTATCTGCTGTAGAAAGACTTTGGACTAACAAATTAGCACTGTTTTTTGTCCCTGTGTTATCACTCTTAAATATAGCAATATGGATAATATAGAGGTCTCATTTTATGAAATATAAGAACCCATAGTTTCTTAAACAAGTTGTTAATGCAATAAAACCAATTCTAATTAAAAGCTCCTGCTGCATTATCTTCCTTTCTGGCTGTATAGGACGTATATAATTTCAATTGCAATATTTTGGACTCTATCAATTTATCATCTTCTAGATGGCTATTCTCAGAAGCTTTATGACCTAGAGATATTAGGATGGCTAAAAATGTCATTTAGACTTCATAGTCCCTCTGAAAGGAAATCAAGTATTCATTACATTGATCTCTTCAGCATATAGAAAGGGAGCCTAAATGTGCCTTCCAGAAATTTGGCATATGCCAGAAGTTTCCTTTTTTCCTATTGTTCTGCTCATTTTTAGTCTTCTTTGGCTGCTTCAGAGAGATGAGTCTTCTGGTAAGAGGTTAGTCCTTATTTCTTGGCCTCATTCTCATAAGATAAGAAGTTACTGGAAATAGTCTGTGGCTGCTGTTCCCCTGAGAATGAAACTTCCTATTTTTGTAAAAGGTTCCTTCCTGTCCCTCATTCTATCAATGTCTATCAATCTTAAATTGTCTTCCAAGGACTTGAACACACTTTAATTTTACAATTTCATGATTTCATTTTAATTCTACAAATACTTTTACCTTTTCTTTTAGTTCCTCAGTTATGCAAATGGAATAAAATAATTTCCAATTTTTAATAAAATATTTTAAAGGATATTTTATTTCTTAGTACTGAAATGCTATTTTAAGCACCTTTATTATAGAAATCAAGGAAGCTTAAAGTAAAGACAGTGCTGATAGCATCACCTTTTTTTTTTTTCCACTTCTTTCAAACCCTTGAAAGATTTGCACATACATCACTTGGATATTTTGCTTTATACTTCTTGTAGATTCTTCAGGGGATATGTGAAGAATTTATATGGCTGGTAATCTTATAGACAATTGCCTAGTATTCTGAAAGCTTGACAAAAATTAATTTGTTAATGGGCTAGTGAATAGTCACACTGGGGTTTTACATATTTTCTTCCTTGTGTGCTGGTATTTTTGACAGTGCTTAACAGATGTTCAGATTGCAATTTTATATTTTAAATCAAACTTAATCACCTTTACCTAAATGCAGACTCATTTGTGTCATTCTTCTTTGTTACTGGTACCAACAATAATCTCCCAGTGACAGCATTTAATTCACAACAGTTCCGTGGGTTTCTAGGTGACCCGGATGTGTTATTGCACAATATTTCATCTCCTTCATTCTGTCTCTTTTGCATGACATATCTATTATTTAAAATATAGGCTGGTGTCTTCCCATATCTTTTGCAGTTTTTAATGTCTTTCCTCCCATAAATATTCTTTGCCCTCCCACTTTATGGCTTTTCATTGCCATGATATGAGCTTAGTCCCATTGCTTCTCTGAGTTCTGTCACCCTCATATTTACAGCCTCGCTGTTATCAGGTGTGGTATCTCCTCTGATGGTCCCATATACAATCCAGTGCTGCATTTTTATGTTGTTTTGGTTTATTTTATACTTTCAACTGAATTACAGCTTTCACTAGACTTTGACAACGTAGGATGCCTTTCATCTATTATCTACCCTAGCCCATATCCTCCTTAAAGCCCTATACTCACAGTTTGATCTCACGGTGAACTGCATTAAAAAAAAAAAATCCACGTGTGTTTTTGCTTATTCCATTCTCACTTGAACATTACATTTTTAATATGATATGCCTATTAAGTGAGCATCTTGATAAGTAATCCATATTTTCCATGTCAGTGACAGAGAGCATACAATCAGGTGTTCAAACCTTTCAATTCAGTAACATCGGTGTGTATCTGAGCTTCCAAAAGTGACTACCCTTACCACTGGGATAGGGATTACAAATCCCATTGTACTGCAGTGACATTTCTGCAATTTCATGTTAGCACTTCAACCTTGCTGCCACTTTTTACACAGTCTGAATACCTCCTTGAACATGTTAATTCTTTTCATCATTTTGAAGGTATTTCTGGTGTTCTATTTTTTTTTTTTCATTTTTACAATTCCTGCACAGTATCCTTGACATTTAGTCCCCACCCATCTTCAGCTTCCACTCCAGCCTTCTTAACTTTTCATTGCATTTCTCCCTGTTACCTCCCCAACATTTCATCAGCTTTCCTCATAGCTAGCAGTGCAAAGGGATTTGGAAGGCTGTTGTATTTTCTTTTAATTTCTCTGTAGTCTCTTTCCAAAGGAAAACCACATAGTTCTGAAGCATGGAAAAAAGGCAGAGTTCCCAGACACCTGAGTAGGAAAGGTCAGCCTGATCCAGAAGCTTTCATAAAATCTTATTAAATTCCTTCTACACATTAGGTTGTTTTATAAAGTTCCCAAATGCAAACATTACAGCTACCAAAAGCAAGAGCAAATCCATACGACTCATTAGTACAAAAAATAAACCAATACATAGAGTTAAAGTCAGTCATCATTTCAAAGGGATGTGAGCTAGGAAGATTGTTGAATATTGGACAGAAATTATTGTCTCCAAATTGCATGTCTATTTCTAATTCTCACAGTAGTCCTTTGTGTCCTCCCCACACTGGGAAGTATTTTTCTTGCCATAGAATCCATCCATTTAATTAAGTAGTCAATTTGTAAAAACCAACACATCTTGCTACTACATTTTGAAATTCACATTCTTCTTGCATCTTTCTCGGAGTGGGAAGAAGAGAAAAATTCACTATGACAAACCCAAATTTGCATATTTTTGAAGCCAGGGACATGGAGTCACTCCAAGTCATTATGGAGGTGCTAGTTTATCATGTCCACATGCACTTGTTCATACACAGCACCATCTGATGCTTTTGTGAGAAACAGAAATATTGGCATTGAGTTAAAGTTGACACAAAATTCAGCAAGTTTTGAAAATAATTATGGCACAGACAATTTGGATCTGATCCCAGCCTTCAAGGATGTCACACAATTTCCATAAAGCTGAAACTTATTAAAAAGGCAAAAAAAACCAAAAAAACAACCCCATAAATTTAAAACCCTATGTGGTCGTACACAACAAAACAGCATAGCTTACTTAAAATAGCAAGGAATGGAGATTTATGGGAAAATACTTTGAAATTAGTTTCTGTTTTTCTTGGTAAAACAAAATCTTCAGCATTTAAAAGTGTCTGCTCCCTGCTAGCTTTCTTCTGGCAGCCTGTGAGACTGGTTCCAGCCCTGTTCTCCTGGCAGATGGAGCACAAGGAGGGAAACATCTGCCTTCGTCTGCCGGGGCACTGGAGACATGTCTAACCTAAAGTATGTGATTACTCCTTCCAGAGTGGGAATTGGTGCTATAAAGCACAGAAAGAGGCTAGGCAGTATTTTCTTCTCTACCAAAACAAAGTGAATTCCTATAGATGAGAGGGTGACCCAACGGTGATGTAAAATCATTGGCATTCCCACAGAGAATTCCCTGTCAGGCACGCTATTTCAGTGGGGAGGCAGGGTAGTGGGATAGGTGTGATGTAGGCTGAAAAGAAGATCTAACTCTTCCAACCAACCCCCATCTCACACCCTTCACAGTGGTGGGAATCAATTTGCTTTCAGTATCGTGTCACTGTTTCCCATCGGGTTTTGGATCCCAAATGCCATTTTTAGAGAGCCAGACAGGTGATGTAACAGGGCCCTGGAGTCTTCTCAGCCCCCAGACCTGCACTGCTAACCGGCAGCTGCCCTCAGCACTTGGCTCCCTGGCTTCCTGATGCTCCTTGTACATTCAGGCTGCATCTCTTTGTGAATCAGTCCCTTCATTCTTCACACCAATGGGGCTCTTCAGATGAATCCCACTCAAAACAGAGAGGCAATTTCCAACCCACATTTCAGAGACACGGGGATGAGCAGAGTGAAAGGTCCAGAATGGTTCATCTCCAAATGAGCAGCGTGCCACAGACATCTGTTTTGTGTGTGCCTGTGCAGGCACTGCTCACAGCCAAGCCTCCAGCAGCAGGGCAACACCAGCCACGCCGCTGCCAGCAGCTGGCTGCCATCCCACTGTGGTCCCATAAGGACAGAAGGCTGGGGGGATTACATAATTGTTCTGGAAGTGATAAAGAAAAAAGTGAAAGCTCAGTGTGACCCTGCACTCCTGAAACTGAAAAGGAAGTTGATTTTCTTTAAAATGTATAGATTTATGAAAAGCATACCAAAACACAAATGTTTCCCCCTCTAATGGGATAACAGGGGAGAAAGGGGAATGAACTGATACTGCAGAAGAGTATGGGTTATTTATCACCAGTGCTTGTTCTAAACTAGTGTGCATTCCTAATGTATTCATCTACTCAACTCAGTAAGAGATTGGGATATGCAAAGAATCTGGGACTGGGTTTAATTTTCATGCTAGTCAAAGTGATTTTTCTTCAATCTATCATATACTGTATTTGACATATGGCTTTTCCCTTAATCAGGAATTGACTGGTACATGCTTTGTGCTCCAGTGAAGGTAGATTTAATACACTGGACATCAGAATGAGCTATTTTTGTCTTTTGAATGACAAATTTAATTTTTGTAAGATGCATTGTACCATTGTTTCTATTAATTTCACATTCTTCACCAGCTCTTCAGTCCATCATTTCATAACTAATGTTTTACTTCAAGTGAACAAGGATCCTGAAAACATCAAAGGTGCCTTGACATCTCTCAATAGATCATGACAGCCTCTTTCATCCTCCATATTTCTTAATGCGGAGACATCCAGTAAAAGAAGAAACACAGGACTAAAGAGACTTAGGAAAAGTGAGTCACTGTTTTTTCAGTGATTTTAAGAGTGGAATTTCACTGTCCAGATTAAGTGGACTAGGGGATTGAGCAATTTACCCATCCAGCTAGTGGAGAAATGTACATGTTAAAGGAAAATGTAAGTCACCTTCCATGAGAGAGTTTTAATTTATTTTCTTTGTCTAAAACTGATTTTTGAGTCAAAATAATTTTTCTGGTTTCATTCTGAATCTTGGTTTTGTGTGTATTTTTTCCCTTATGAAAACAGAGCATTTTGGTGAAAAAAATCCCACTTAAAAATAGATCTAGAGAAAAGTCCTAATAAATAGCCATTATTTTCTCAATCTTCTAAAAATTGATCACCTTATTTGTTTTGCATTTGATTCTGGTTGAAATGAAGTTTTTGAGAACTCTCAATGCAAAACTTTCTTGGCCGTATTTCTGATTTCAAGCTTCCCTTCACTTTTATTTTCTCTACTTCTTGTATGACTGACAGAAGCCAAATGAAACTCTTTTACTGGCAGTCTTAATATGAATAACAAAGCAACTGGAGCTGTGAAGCACCACTTCTTGGCTAAAAACAAGTGGTGAGTGTACAGTGTGGAGGAGGGAGCAGGAGGAAAGGGAACTGCTAGGTCTCAATTTTCTTTTTCTTAAATGTTAAACATGCATGAAGTTAGTCTGTCAGAAGAGGAGATTACAAGAAATGGGTGTAAAACCCTTTCTATAGATTCTCAGGTATCCAAAAAAATGACAGACAGGGTTTAAAAAAACACCCCAGCCAAGTGAGTGTCCTTTCCCTCATTTAGGAGAAAGAGCTGAGCAATTTGCTTGAAAGCAGCACAAAGACTATGACTGAAATTCTGACACATTATAATAATACAATAGCCTTGCTAGATTAGTAATAGGATTGCCCTCAACAATCAGCCTTCCCCTTCCTCATCTGCATTTATACTAAGGGTAATACAGAAAGAGAGGAAATGCAAGGGGACAAAAGGGCTGGAGTTTAGGGAGAGGGAACTGCAGACTGCTGCTGGAGAATAGGCCTGCTGCCTTTGTCAAATGCCACGAGGACCACAGGAAGGTAAAAAAGAAGCCTGAGGGAGCACAGAATTGGGATGGGTCACACCTGGAATAGGAGCAAAACTTCCAGGCTTGGCTGTCCTTCCCACTAGAAGAAGAACTAGAACCACAGGATGGATGCTGGGGGGGAAAGGTTTTCTAGGTGACCTTCATGTTAACCAAACTAATCAAAGACCACAGCAATCTATCCCTTTTTTGCTGAGTTTTGTCATTAATTTTAATTAGATTAGCTCTAACATTGAAGTTAGAAGCATTCTCTTAATGTGGCAGAATAAAATGGACCAGCTTGCCCTCTTTAAATACTTTGTCATTTAAAGTGGAGTACTAGAAGAAAAAAAAAAAACAAAACAAAAACACAAAACAAAAACGAATGTCACATTACAAATGCAACGAAAAAACAGCAACATCAATTCAGCCAATGAAAAATACATTTCTGTTGATGCTCGAGGGCATATGAAAAGTGTTAAAATATATGAGTGAGGAAATGCACTCAGTCAGATGTACAAATGACAACGATTTGGGGAAAGATTCAAAACATTGTGAAAGAAATTCCAACAGGCATCAACAAGCAGAACAAATATACTTTCCCAGATATGATGTCTGGGAGGTTGCACAGTAGCTCATTTGGCTATATGGGGTGACAATATATCAGAAGATAACGTTCCTACAATCCCAGCCTCTGAAGAAAAGGAAAGAAAAAAGAAGAGAAATGAAAAGGATATTAAAATTTGTAGCAATGATGCTCCTCTTCTTAGTTTTGGATGAATCAGTCACATTGAATTTTCTGTTTGTCACTAGCTTAAACATATATTTCCCCTTGGTATGAGTGTACCACCTGGTGCAAAGAGTAGTTTCTACTCACCTTTTTTATTTTCTTTGATATGTCATATTCTGTTTCATCACAGTTTTCAAAACACATTTTGTTTTCTTGCATGGACATAACACTATTTTCCATTCCTACTAAGATAAACTTTTCACATGCTTTTTTCAGTCTCTGCCTCATTTTTTTCATAGTGACTGTGCACTTTGTGTCACAGCCAGTATTAAACCACCCAAGGTTTTCTTCTGCCATGTAGTGACAGGTTCACCATGGATAAGGGAAATGCAGCAGCTCTTAGTGGTGCTGTACTTCCAAGTTTGGGTGCTATTTGGCTTTAGAATCTATTTTAAAACCAAGCATGTTAGCAGCAGTGACCTCAGCCCATGCATAATTCAGACCCTACCCCACTTCAGAGAAAACTAACTGAACTGCTGCCTCAGTCCTCCTGATATTATCACAGGATCTGGTGCTAAAATAGTATGTGGGGTAGGGGTCCCACAGAAACCAACATCTTGCTTGCTTGGATTCTTGTTTAAAGGTTGCAAGGCTGGAACCTTCTCAGGGGACTTCTGTCATACAGCTTTTCCTATCGAGTCTGCAAAAAATTGTTATTATAGAGGCAGCTGTGGGACTGGGCTTTGACTGCTTGCTACTGCTCTCCTGTAAGAGCCTTGTTCATGGTAGAAGAGGGAAAAGGCTTGAATCCCTCACTTTTCCTTATGCAGTGTCCATCATACCCAGGCCAATTCCTTCAGCTCTTTGACTTGGAAGGACCCTTACAAGATATGTGGTTGTTGCAGTTGTGACTTAGGATGGCATGAAGAGCAACTCTCCACAAATTTGCAGGTGGCACTGAGCCAGAGGAGGAGCAGCCAGTGCACTGGAGGGCAGGATTGGGATTCTGAAGGAGCTGCAGTAATGGTCTGGCAGGAACCTCAGAAAGGTCAAGGGTGCAAGTGCAAACCTTGCACCTTAGAGAGGATTATACCACACGCCAGTACAGGCTGGGGCATGAACAGCTGGGAAGTAGCTCTGAATAAAAACGAGCTGGTGATCAAGGCGGGCAGCGAGGTGAACAAGCACCACCAATGTGCCTTTGCAGTGAAGAAAGCCAACGGCATCCTGGGCTGCCTTGGTGAAAACACAACCAGCTGGTCCAGGAGGGTGATTCACCACTTCTGTTCAGGATTTGTAAGACCAGTTCTGGAGTGCTCTATCCAGCATTTTGGCCGCCCAGTGCAGGAAAGGTACAGTCATGCTGAGTGAGTCCTGCAGATGGCAGTGAGGATGGTCAGGACTCTATATAAGCAAAGCTGAGAGAGGTGGGATTGTTGAGCCTGGAGAAGTAAAGGCTAAGAACACCTTACTATTTCCTGACCTGAAGACACAAAAATGGTGGTGCCAGATACAGGAACTAGCACGACAGTAGTAGTAGTAGCAACTCACTTTTATAACGTCTTTATATGTGTCTTGGAAAAATAACACTCATTGGAAATGCCTTAAATTAGAATTTTTCCACTTCAAGTTATATGCAGAACAATATATTGCACTTCAAAAGATATTGTTGCTCCAAAGTGTGGCACTTAGAGGTGTGGGAATGACAAGATTTAGACGGATTTAATTCAGCTGTTTCTACATGTGCTCTGACTAACGTAAATGGTGGCATACTAATTAATACATGAGCATGAGCTATGTTTCCCGAGGATCTCTGCCTCTCCAAGGAAAAGAAGCAGGCAGGCAGTAGGTCTTAGAACATTTACTATCTATTCATTGCATTTTATCTCTATACTGACTTTTAATCAAATACAACGGTATTAATTGTCTTGAAATACTTTTATGGTCTTTAGCATACAGCTTCTCATAAACAGGAATGACTATCTCTGTTAGATTTAGAGATGGTGTATTTTTTCCTGTTTCCTGAGAGAGATTTACCGAGATTCATTGGAACTGCCCACTGATGGTAAGAGTGGGCAGTGCTTTGCACCTGGTATCTGAAAATATTCAACAGCTTTTAATATCTTACATGTTAGAAACATCCTGGTAATTGATTTCATTTTCCAGTTTGAGCTCTGAACATGAAACCAGGTAAGTCATCCAGACATTTCAAAGAATTACTTATTTGTACAGATGAAAGGCACACTGTGTGAAATTGCACTGAACCACAAGTTATGTCATCAGCAAAGGTCAGGTCTTCCTGGGGACACAGAGGAGATCCTTATCACTTGAACTAATAGTTTCAGTGGCTGTTCCTTCTCGGGACTGACTGCCCAGGGAGGCAGGGCAGACTTTTGCAGTTGATTTCACATCCATTCACCACAGGAAAAGAGCTAGCCACAATACTTAAGTCAAAGAGAAATTTCTGAGGCAATGGTCCTTGTTACTTTGTTATTAACTCTGCTACTTCGGCTTTCTCGCTGTCTTTTCCCATTTTGCCTCTATTCACTTAATCTTCCTTGTATATTTGTACTGTCTCTGCCTTCTTTCCAGCCCTCCTTGCCCTTTGTGAGGCCCAGACCTTCCTAGCCCTTGAACAGTGTTGGATGGTGCCTTAGGACAAGTGATCCCACCACGTGGGCTGTTTTTAATAAGCTCTGCGAGCAGAGTTTCTTTGAGGTGGGCTGACATGTCCCTGCTCCTTTTCACTCCCAGAGCAGGCTCCAGCAGCCTCTCTGAGGTACCTTGGGAGCAGTAGGTGGCCAGAAGGTGGAAGCTGGAGCCTGCCCAAACATCCACTTGCTGATACATCCTTCATTCAGACAGAGAAGTTGCAAATGGATGCAACACACTCACCACAGATGAATTCTTTGGAGACTGTAAGATACCAAAGCATATCTCTCAAGCACAGCACACTACTGAGGTGTGCTTGGCTTGGTTTGTTTTTTGTTTTGAGGGGGGAGGCTGTATGTTAATCTTCTGTTTCTCACTGAGTAAAATGATGAAGTCTTTGGGATTTTTTTTTCTTTGTAGATGGCGAAAATTTCTATTTTTCAAACTACATATGACTCAACTTTGGCTGCAACTCTTAAATTAAAAAAAAAAAAAAAATCAACCTGAGGCAGATATCTTGTGGAGGCAACTCCAGCCCAAACAGTAAAGGTTTAATAAAGTAAAAAGATTTTTTGCTGCCAGAAAGTACTGGCAATATTAACCATAGGTGCTAGTGTTTTTTCTGTAAATAATATCCCAAGTTTTCACATATTTTAGCAAACTGTTTAATTTTTCACTCCCTTTTATTTGAAATACTAGATCAGAACCATGATTCTGCACTTCATGTGCTTGTGAAGTCTTTACCTTGGCACATCTATGTTCTTTATCAATTATTGATTTGACTCCTTTCTAATTTTTTTTCAATTATTTTTGCTATGTTCTTCCAATGCTTAACACTATGTTTGGGCGGCAACAGAAACATGACCCAAACAAATTGGTTAACATATTAGTGTCTGGTACATACCTACTGAAGCAAGACCACACATCAAAAAACAAAACAAACAAAAAACCCCCAAAACAACAAGCAAACAAACAAAACCCCAACAAACTCCACAAAATTCCACCCCCAAATTTCTAATTTCTTTCCAAGTTCTAGCAGCAACAGGTCAAGGCATTTCTTTTTCAGGATTAGTGACAGACTGCTGGTAGTTGGATTCACAGATACCTATGGCTAAGAGCCTGTTAGAAATACACCAAACTTCTGCTAACATCATATTTCTTACATGCACTGTGATACTCATGCTATGGTATCAGAGTACTGAGCTTTGGTGGTTGTGCTTCCAGCAGAAGAGACATCTAAAAGAAAAGGAGAAATTGTTGCAATATGCTGTAAGTGTTCTCAAACTAGGACTAGACCTCATATGCTAACTCCTACGAGAAGCTGTAAGAGCAAAGCTGTTTGTGCTCTGAGAAGTTTGTCATGTAAATAGTATTTTTTTTCTTTCTGTTTCCGCCTTAAACTGCGAACAGAATGAAACTAAACTTGGAAGGAAGTTGTGCAAACCACTAGGGTTTAATTTTGCACCTTTTTAAATTAATGTGAACGTTCCTATAGTTAGAAGGTAAAAAAAAAAAAAAAAACCCAAAAAAACCCCAAACAAAACAAACAAACAAAAAAACCCAAAAAAACAAAACAAAACCACCCAAAACCCTCTCTAAATACTATTAATAGAGATATAATAATTAGCATTTACGGACAAGGTTTTTTCTGTTTCTTCACTAGATAATGGCTTTTCTGGCTTCAATTTTCTCTTCCCTCTCTATAGTTCTCCCTTAAATGTAAGTAGCAACATTTTAAATCCGCAGGTTGAATCTTCCTGCTCTTCTTTTTTTAATAATCCTTTATGGACATTACACTCTACCTTCGTGCCTATGTGTGTTTGTATCTTGAGGGAGAGTTGCTTCAGACAGTGAATTATACTAGTACCTTGTTTAATAACTAACCTAAACATTTGCCCTTGACACTCTCAGCACCTCATTGCTAATTAAACAAAATAAACAGAGACTAAATGGAAACCGGGCAAAGTACTTATCCTTCCTCAAAGATTTAATTTGGGATCAGCACCGCCGCTGACGGGGAGAGGGGAGCGCGAATCGCAGGTAAGTCCACACACCAATAATGAAACGCTGAATTATTTTTTTAAACCCTCCACTAACAACTTGTGATTTAAAGGTCACTCCAGAAGAAGAATCAAGGTCAGGCACGGCTAATCCCGCATCCGAGGCGGCCTTTCCTTTCGCCCGGTTCCTCGCCGCAGCGGGGCCGGGGGAGGGCCCGGGACCCCCTCACGGCCCGGCCGCACCCGCGGCGCCGCCGGGGCAGAGCCGGTGCCTCTCTCGCTCCCGGCGCGGCCCAGGCCCCCGGGGAGGCCGCTCGGGGGCAGCGAGTATCGATGCCAGCGGCTCCAGGCGCCGCCTGCGGCCGCTGAAAGTTCCCCGAAGTCGCCCCCGGCGGGGCGGAGCGAGGCCGGCAGGGCCGCGCCCCCGCCGCTTCCCCGCCGAGCGCGGCCCGGCCTCCCCCGGCAGGGGCGGGCACGGGGAGGAGCGCGCCGGGCCGGGCCGGGCCGGGCCGGGCGGCGCCGGGGGAGCCGCTGCACCTGATACACCGGGGCGGGAGCGTGGCGGAGGAGGGCGGGAGGGAGCGGCGCTGCCGCCGCCTGCGAACGCCTCTCGCCGCCGTTAGACAGCGCTGGTCTCGCCGCTTCTCCCTCCGCCCGCCCCTTCTGCGCGGAGCTGGGCTCTCGCTCCTGTTCCCCTCGGGGCCGGCGGCAGCGCGTCCTCCTCCTCGTCTCCCCTGGGCCCCATGGCTTCGGCCGGCAGCGGCATGGAGGAGGTGCGCGTCTCGGTGCTGACCCCGCTGAAGCTGGTGGGGCTGGTGTGCATCTTTCTGGCGCTGTGCCTGGACCTGGGAGCCGTGCTGAGCCCCGCCTGGGTGACGGCGGACCACCAGTACTACCTGTCCCTCTGGGAGTCCTGCCGCAAGCCCGGCAACTTGGACAGCTGGCTCTGCGAGTCGACGCTGCACAGCGGTGAGATTCGGCTGCCCCCGCTGCCCCCGGACCCGCTCCGCTCCCCTCCGCCGCCGGCCCTTGCTGCTTTCCCCCCTTCCTCGTCCACCTCCCGCTCTCTTGGCCCCAGCCCGGGCACTGAGAATTCCTTCCCCTCGCCGTGCCCTGGCTGACCCACCAGCATCCCTCGAGCTGCCTCTCCTTTACCCTTGTCTCCTTCGGGACTGTATCCCAGCCCCTTCCCGGGGCCAGCACCCCCGGACCGGAGCAGTGCCCGGGGCCGTGCCCCGCTGCCCCTGCCGGTTCCCCGTCTCGCCCGCTGCCGCCCCTGCTCCCCGCCCGGCTCCCCGCGCCGGCCGCCGCTGCCGCTGGAAGAGTCCCCTGCACCTTTGTCCGCCCGCCCTTCGCACCCGTCCCCTTCCCTTCCCGAGCCTCTTCACGCGTCCCCATCCTCCTCCTTCTCCCCGTCCTCCCCGCAGCCTCCCCGACCCCGCATCTCGCCGGCGGTCGGGCTGGGGCGGAGGCGGCGGCGCTCCCAGGGAGGGGCAGCGCCGAGCGCCCGTGCTCGGATCGTGCCCGGAGTGCGGGAGGCGTGAGGCTTCAGTGGGCGAAGGGGGTCCCTGGCTCCGTATGTGCCGTGCTATTTATTGTCACAAAAGATCCCGAGTTTCAACTAGTTTAGATTATATTTTTTTCCGTGTAGCGGCTTCCCTATACAGTGAGCAACTGTTTGGGATCGAGTATCCTATAACTGCCCTCTGCCCCCGTCTGAGAAGTCTCTGGTTTTGGAAAGTTGGGGCTTCCTAAACCGGTTGCTACTTTGTCCAGAGTGGGGACGCCTGGGCTCAGACTCTCTCCATCACGCCGGGTGTGCTTGTGTGTGTCTTTCTCCAGCACGTACTGATCTCCTCATCGTCTTTCACGCTCCTTTGCCTTCATGCCACACTCCCCGTTGTGGTTTCTTGATGTTCATTCCTTCTTCACCTTTTTAAGTCTTTGATCACAGATTGTTATTTTTTTAACGTCATTTCACTATTGCTTGGAGCACTTCAAAAGCGGGTTGTGAATTTTAAAAGCAAGCTGCCTGTTGAATTTTTTTCAGTAAATTCTTTTGTAGTATGATAATTGTTTTGGTTTTCATGGGTGGTTTTATTTACTTTATGCCTGATAGCAACTTCTGGAGCCCCAGTCGAAACACTGACAAATGCAGCCAGCCTCCAGCCTCTCCCCACATCATTTTCATCCCCATTCCTGTCCACACACACACACACACACTGGCATTGATAAATCATCTGTTTGGATTGCTGTGCTCTTTGGTTGGGTAAATTGTGCAGGGACAAGATGCGTGTTTTGGGAGGGAAAGCAAGGGACTGACTACATTCTGGGTGTGTTTTGTTTTCCTCTATTCTCTGAAGTCGTTGTATAGGTTCTGGGAAATAACTGATCTCAGTTTGAGTTGGAATTACACAGGTTCCTTTGCTGGTGTGCTGCCTTTTTTTTTTTTTTTTTTTTTTTTTCTGGAGTGTGGAGTAATATTTGAGGGTTTAAATGTTGTTTGGGATTTTGTTTCAAATAACATAAAATTAATTGTAAAGAAATGCTGGTTTCAGTCAGTTACCAGGGCATCTGCACAAAGTTTGGAGTGCTTTCTTTTCCTTCCCTGGTATAAATGGAAATTTATGTAGGAATGTCAGCTTCTACATGTCTCCTTAGCAACGTGAATCCTTTGCCCCTTCTCCCTGTCTCCTGAAATAGTATCCCCTCGATTACAGAAAGACTTTTCAGATGGCTTGAATGAGAACCTGCTTCAAATCCCCCCCACCTCCAGACACTTCACTGGGCTCCCCCGGATCCATCTCCCCGTCACGCATGCGTGTGTACACACACATACACACAAAAGTGGGACGGGGAGAGAAGCAGGACAGCTTATGGAACAGCAGAAAAGCACACTAATCTCTCTTGTTCCTCTGTTGGTCACCTGTCTGTCTGTGGGGATGTGGAAGATGAATGGGTGAGGATGGATAGGAATGAGATGCAGTTTTCATTGGATGCTGTGTGTTGAAAATATGATCTGTCCTCTGCTGGTGCCTTCTATCATGTGCACAAATTCCTGCCTATCCAGTTTTATTCAAGTTCCTTGAATGAGCTTTACCCATTTTCCTCAAATGCTTACCAGTCTAGTAGAGCCAAGTTTCACAAGCTACTGTGGAAGAAGTGAATGATTGTTTTACTTGAGGTGACTGGGATAAACCCTTCATTTTTCTCATGCTCAGCACAGAGTACTGCATTCTGACCAGACCTGAAATATGAGAAACTGCACTCTTTTCCTCTTGCCTTCTGCTAGCATGGTACAATTGCTATTCAAGCCAATAGGAGGGCTCCCACTGAGTTCACCAAGTTGGATTGGGTACATATTTGAGACCATTTTGTGTGCAGGCATTAATATTTTAAGTGCACTTTCCTCCTACGTTGTGAATCCAGCAAGCAGTATTTTGGAGATAGTGGAGAGCTCCCACAGGGAAAGCTCTTTTAGCTTGATACCGGTGCAGGCAGCTTTGCAGCTAGCTGTGAGGAGGCAGCAGCACACACAGGAAAAAAGGCATCTTCACCCATGGTTTTAAGAGATTTGCTTCATCATTCCTTGAAGGAGAGCACCTCAAGTGGCACCATCAAGGGCAAGCTCATACTAGAAGCTCTTAAAGCATATTCGAGGTTTAATTAAAAACTTTTGTTGTAATTAGATGTAGGACCCCTGACTGCTGTCAGAAGGGCAGCTTGGTAGTAGAGAGCAGAAGGAAATGCAGAGCATGGTTGCATTGGCTGTTGTAGCAGGGAATAAACTCATTTTTCCTTGAGCAGTGCTAGTGCTTGGAGCATGTTTTCACATGCGTTCTTTCACTGTTCCAATGGCTTTTTTGTAACTTGCAGGCTATTGTTTGCTCACACACTACTTTTAAACTTGTGTAAGTACTTCACAATAATTGTGGTTGAAGTATGTAAAATAGTGAGTCAAATTAATTTTTTAACTTCTGAAAATTATAAAATGTCTTAATTTACTTTTCTTTTTTTTTTTTTTGGAGTCTTTAGGGTCTGTGTAAATCTCTCACTAGCAACTTCAGGAGATGAAAAACTAACAAAGTTGCCAGTGTGAAAGGCTTAGTTATAAAATCTTGAAATTCAGAAATGCAGTTGTAAAGCTCTGTAGTTTCACCAACTGTCTGGGCATATAACTATTTTCTATGATCAAAGCTTACCTTGGCTAATGCACAACTTGTCTTTAGACCAACTGTATTTTAAACTTGTGTATCTTTAAACAAATTTATTTTTAGACCTTATTTGAAATGCATTACATCTAGTTTGTGATGGTTCATTTACAGATTTATCAAGAGTTGTATATGAATATTTATTCCTGTCACAGCATTAAAATTAAATGCATCCTGTGTAAAGCTGCCTGCTGTATCTATACCTGCACAGGTACTTGTCTTCTTCCTGCAGATTAATAACAGTAAATTTGAATTTGTGCAGTAGACTGCAGCCATTATAGCTCTTTAAATCAAAGATACACAAATGTAATGTAGAAGAAATAAAGGGCTCCATAGAATCTGACCTACAGGTGAACATTGTCTATTTTGACTTAAATACGTGTATATGCTATTCATAGAGAACAATGGCTCCTTTGCAGCCTTTCAGTTTATGTGAATACAGCACATATAAAAATACATTTGAATGGTTTTGATTAACTATTCATTTTGGTGAATGTGGGGGTATATGGCTTTGCTACTTTACAACCTGTGGATTTCTTTATGCAACATTCAGTTTTCTTCAAGAGTATTATGTTCTTTTAGAACTGTCCATGAATGTTTGAAAGACAAAACATTCTCCAGGAAATACATGCAACAGAGTCTCTGCATGTATATTAAACTTAGTGATGAACAAACAATGAAGGTAAGTTCAGCCTATAGCGTAGTGTAGTAAACAACTTGAGTCTAGTTTTATGCTTGTAATTTTGTTCTAATTTGTTCTTAAAATAAAAACATCATCAGGGGCTGTTCATTCGGTAGCACTTCAAGGGGCTTAACCTTAATTACACATTAGATGCAGATACCTGAATTGACATGCCAGAATAGACTTGGATGGTATCTCCTTGTTCAGAATCTAAGGAGCTGTTCCAAGGGGAAATTGCTAGCTCAAAAGCAGCTTCCTCATTAGAAGATCTGGATCATTGCTCAGATTTGATGTTGACATGTATTTGTGAAAAGCTCAGCAAGGCTGGTAGTTTGCTATAAAATAACAGAAGGATGAATGTAATTTTACTAACCTGAAAAAAGTGGCTCATATAATCTTAGGAGGAATTAATAAATCATTCCTTCAGGTTTTGAATACTGTAGTCTGTCATTTTGTGTATTAACTCTAATAATCATCCCCAGCACTTTATTTGAAGATGGATATAAAATCAAAAGCCATACTTCAAACTCAGTGTCTGAGACTCTGAGCAGGCTGGTCTAACTTTTAAATTGAGTCTGACCTGAAGGCTGGCCCTACTTTCCATGGGGAGCTGAAATAGGTGACTCTCAGAGGTCCTTTCCAACCTAAATTATTCTTGTGATTCCATGATGACTGGTACTCTCTTTATTCCTGATGTCTATCTGGCTTCTTCAAACTGTGCAGAATGCCTTGAATTAGCTTAACTACCCCTCACAGCAGCCCCTGATAGGACATTTTAAGGTATGCTCCTTGTCCTACAAATGGACCAGTTATTTTAGCCTCAGACTTCCCAAGGCCATGGGAGCAGCAGATCCTGTTCACCTTTTAGTATGGTGGAGGGTACCATTGCAGCCACCCTTCTCCAGCCAGTAAGAGACATGGTTAGAGCACATCTGTGATGTTTGTGTGAGTTCATCTGATCAGGGCAAGAGCACCTTACACCTTATCAGTGATAATACTCTTAAAAAAAAAAAAAAAAGACTTGTAGCTATAGTGGGTTGTTGCTACTATTGTTGTTCATTGCAATTTTAAAACCAGTAATGTATCCCATTGCTTTAGGTTTTGTTCATTAAATATGATGTCCTTGGAGTTAGGGATAATGCAAGAAGTTTTAATATCTGATAGGTTTCTATATTTAGAATTGCACAGAGAGTGGTCTTGCCTCTGCTACTGATTTGTGTCCCCAGATGACTACGTAAGATTCAGAGTGACAGGAGGAATGGTAAAGTCCATCCAGCTGTATTGCTGTATGTATTTCACTTGTTCCACTTAAAGCCACCCTTCTGATGGGAAGTACAATTCAAACTCTTTTAAATGCTAATTGTCTTTCTCAAGGAACGATGGAATGAGTTTTGAAAGCTGCAGAAGATTGCCAGTTTTTTGGAAGAACATTGATAACCATGGAAAATAGTTACATTCCAGTTACAATGCAAAGCATAGTGCTTCAGATTGCTAAAAAGTAGTCTCTTTTATAGAAGAGGTCAGAAATAGTGAGCTTATTATGAAAAGTTTGTATAACACATCTCCCACGCTTCTTTCCTAATGGCAGAGTTTCTATGAACTCCAGGGTTTTGAGAAGTTCTCAAAGTTGTGGGCATGTGCAGTTGTTTGAGGTTTTTTTATTATTTTTATTGAATGAATGAATATCCAATAATTAAAATGACATAGTAGCAAGCTAGTCTCAGAAGAATGCTGTGTATTCAATAAAGGAAATGCCTGAGTACATGCTGTACTATTCTGTGAATGAATTACGAATTACATGATTTTCTGTAATGCTGTGCTTGTCTTGAAGTCCTCTGTTGGCAAAAGCGATGTGCAGTGCGTGTTGCTTATAAATGGTAAAATAAATATCTATATAATGGCACCACTTAATTCTTTACTTGAAGTTGTCCTGTGTTTAAAGGACTTTGTGATTTTAGAAATAAAGGTGGGCCACAGAGCAGACATACAACATACCTCACCCCAACCCACACCTCTGCAAAGTGTATATATTTCATATAAATAAGGAATGCAAGCTTTATTCTTCAGGAGAGGTGTGTGTCCATGGGCAGATGAGCAAGCACCTGCTGCATTTCAAGTTGCTCATGCATCTGCAACCCCCCCAGACCTTTAGACCATTTTGTTGTCTTGCTGTCTCTTACACAGCAGTCTCTTTTACACAGTGTTGCTTACCACACTTTTACACATGTACAAATTGTCCCCTGCACTCCCAATGGCATCTTTGGGTGCAAGGTAAAGGGCACTGCTTTCCCTGGTGAGGTGAGCAGTCTGCATAGTGGCTGCCTAGTTATTCCCCCAGACATTAAAGCATGTCCTTTCCAGGCTGAGGAGGGTAGTTGGGAGAGCACCTTCTGCCTGGTTTATCCTGCCAGTGGGCTGTTATTTTGCCTGAAATTGTCAGCCTCTTTCTCTCTCATCTCAGTTATCTTGCTCTTGGAGAAGAGGAAGGCCATAGGAAGAGCCCAAGTGAGAGGGTTGCAGCTCTGTAGGGGCTGCCAAGGCCCTTTTCCCTCAAAGGTGAGAGAACCCTGAGTCTGGGCTGCCATCCAGTAATGGTCAGCATTCTGGTGCATCAGGGGAAAGGTGCATAAACAGCAACAGAGTGTTGGGAGGGACCAGTTAGGTAAGAGGCTCTCTGAAGCAAGGCTCAGATTTGGAGTCCCTTGTACCTGTCTGTTCATGGACTCAAAAATCTTTTTGCAGCTTGGGTCTAGCAGACAGAGGAGGGCAGTTACAACCTACCCTAGCAGTCAAGAAATCCCACTGGGAAAAGGGAGCAGAGATGCCAGGTTAGAGTCTGGAGCCAGAGCTGGGAAGCAAAAGCCTTGCAGCTTCTGGGAAGTTCTCTAGCCCCTGGTGTATGGCAGCTAAAGAGGCACCTGCCTTTCCTCCTTCACTGGTCAGCTGCCCTCGTTACCCATTCTGCACCTCTGTAGGACACAGGGTCTGCACCAGAAAGCTGTTTTTTTGGATGTCTCCCTGCTTGTTCTCTTTTTCTTTGACTGATTCTGGGTGACTCTCCACTTGCCATGAGGATCATTAAATCATCCTACAAGCCTCTTGTACAGTAAATGCCAAATGACTGATGCCTTATGTGGAGCCTCTGAATTATCCTTAGGAGGCACTTAGGGATTTTGGCACCCAGCATGAGATGCTTAAATTTCTCTTTGAGTGTTGTCAGTGTCCTGGTAAATTAGAGCTGTGGGAAAGTCTTCCTGTTAATCTCATGGGTGTTGTGCAGCACTTGGGTTATCGAGGGCTTTGTCCCACCTGCTGCTGTGTGTGGATGAAGGCAGATTTCTTAGGGAAAATGTCACGTCCACAAACAGCTTCTTTTTAACATATCTGTGACTTAACATAGCTATTTCATTTGTTTCAATTTATGGCTTTTAGAAAAAAGCCTTGGTGTAAAGTGAGTTGTCTCTTAAGGAAGTTGTGCTTTCATCCAGAACTGGCTGGTTCCTGTAGCTCTGGTGATGCTTTTTAAGTGTCTCAATGACTTGAGTAGCCACATGCACATGTAATTTTCCTACTTCAGAAAAATATTATTCTCAATCCATAAAATAAAAAGAAAACATAAAGGTCAGAGTACATCTGTGCAGCAGCCAGCACTAGCAAACATGCTAACTATACTAATCAATGAGCAGAAAATACTTATTTATTGTCATTTTTGTACAAGGCTGCACTGTGAAAAGCTGTGGCTAGAACAATTTATGGAGGTTTGGTATGGATCTTGCCAGAAAGCCCTTCTGCCTGCAGTGTGCAGAAGTGTCCATTGTGGGATCCCAAAGGACTGTACTTGCAGGCTGGCTGTGCAGGAGCAGTGAGGACCCGGTAACTCAGAGGCACTGCACTTCCCAGCTTTAGCCAATATCGCCTTCTCCCAGGGCAGGATTCTTCTGAGCAGCTCTTTGGAAACCATCATTCTGCCTCAGATTAAGGCTCCAAAGGTGACCTCTGAGGAGTAATTTGTTGTGAGAACTTAATGGCCCCTGCTGTTCCTCAGCTTTTTCACAGAATTCAGTGGACCTTTGCCTTCCACAGAAGCCTCTGCTCATGGTCCTGCTGAAGAAAGAAGAAATCTCATTGATCATGCAACCAAAGCACTTTCAGGAACTAGAGTTTGCCTTTATGTTTTTATATATTCGCTACACTTCTTAAACTTTTGTTGGCTATTTGATATCTAAGTTTGAATATGAAGCAATTAGGAATATCTCCAGCTGTCATATTTATTTAAGTTGATTTTTATGATACTCAGTGGGTTGTATTTAATTTCTTATGCGTGGGTGCGTCAAGTTTCTCCATTCTTTCAAAATCATTATTCTTGATTTTAAGTGCTATATTGCAAATTCTTAAGAGTATTTATTGTCTGAGGGCAGGTACTTGATAAGAGGAAGCATTGAAATGAATCAGAAAAGCTTACTTGAGTGATGTGTTTTTGTTTCTTTACAAGGATTTTGTTTAGTGCTAGAAGGTCAGGCATTGCCTTCATCATGCTGCATGCATTTGGTACTTCAGCCTTTATGAGGAGAAGATTTGGTGAAGAGCCATTGTATGGAAGAAAGGAATATTTGATTGTTTCTCCAAGAAATTAATTCAGTTTACATGTGCTGTCTGAAAGAGCCCTAAATACAAATGCTTCACATACTCCACAGTATGTTTCTATGCTCACCACTTCTTTTACATCGTAGAATACCATGTTGAAAAAAATATTTAATTTTGGGGTACCTTACTGAAAACATGACATTTTGCATTCATCTTTCTTGTGTTATAAAAAGGACCTAGTTATTAAAATACATATTTCAGGATTTCAATAAGTTTTTGTCTTCTTTTATGGCTTTCCCTCATTTTTTTCCTAGTAGTGAAGTATTATTTTGTCCAAGAAATTGAGGGAATAGTGCTGCTCTTAATTAAAAATTACTGTACAGCTTAAAGCCTTAGGTCATTTTTTGGGGGGAAAGAAGGGAAGAGAGAAATGTCAATGTACAGTTGACATTGTGCCTCTGGATCACTAAGAAACAAGCAGAATTTGCAAATAGCAAGGAGACCAAACTGTCCCTCAGAAAGGCCTTGACTGTTTTATGAGGAACTAACTGGAAAGAAACATTATCATTATGGTTTGGAGGCTTTTTTAGGGGTTTTTGTGTTGGTTTTTTTTTAACTGAAGATGGGAATTTTAATAATTTTTTTTACCAAATATGTATTGAAAATATGTGTTAAGTGCCTAGTTTCGTATTTATATATATTTCCAAATGCTGAAGCCCACATCCCCAAGCAAATGGGCAGATTGTTATAGTTAAAAATATGCAAACACTGTAATCGCTGTCAGAACTGCAGTATATATTTCTCATGGTTATAGACATAGGGATGCTTCTTGGGGATTTTCAGACCTAAAAATAGAATACATTAAGTGAGCCTTTTCTGAAGAAATCTCTCGAGTTACTTAACAATTGTCAAAAATGTCTTAATTCTAGTTTGGATGGGATAGGTGGCACTATTAGTGTAGTTCTTAATGTATTGCTAAAATGATGGAACACTGAAACAATCCAAAGTTATCTAAACCAACAAAGGAAGTCTTATTTGGGCATGACATTAGGTCACAGTGCTTTTTAAAGTCTAAAAGTTTATTAACATTTCTGTGAGTTTTACTAGTTTTTTCTACCAGTTTCTCATATTTTTCGTAGATAATGGATATGTAGTTTAAAAAACTGTAATGGTGTACAGTGAAAAGGACTGATGTGTACTCTTCAAGTGTAACCAGTTGTGTTTTGGATGCAGAAAAGTAATAATTATCATCTATAAGGCCCCATTTTACTTGTGTTTTTACATATTTCTATATCTGTGAGAACAAGCAGTCTCACTGAACTGCTGAGGCTCCTGAACTTACTGTTCTTATAGTAACTTATTTGCAAGATTGTTGCATGCCTAGAAGAGGTGCAAGAGTATTTTGGATACTCCAAAGTAGGTTTATGATGTTCATGTTCTGTGTACCAGTAGCACTGTGTAACAGAACAATCTCCTCATCCCATCTTGGTGCTATGTGCTCTAAATCACTCTTGGGCAGTCTGAGAAACATTACAGATCTTCATTGCAGAAAAATCTGTGTTTGCTGTATGTGTTTATATTGTAGCTATCTGATTTACAGGGTGCTCTGCCTTCAAAGGTAGTGGTTCTATTTTCTTTGGATCTTTTGTTTTGTGTAGAGTCCAATGGCCTGGATTAAAAAAAAAAAAAGAAAAAAATTGCTGTTAAGTAGAAGACCCATGCAGAAGATTTTGCTTTCTTGTTCCTCCATAAGCTTTATTTTGTCACCACATCTAATGGCTTTCAGAACTGAAAGTTAGCATTTTTCCAAGATGACAAGATTTAAATATGTAGTTACTATGGTAGCCAGTGTAGGAAAGTTTAGTCCTGTATTCTTTGTGCACTAATGTTTGACCTTCACGATGTTCTTTAACCAAAGTCCCTGCAGCTCAAGGCAAAGGCTGTAGCACTGTATGCTCCTGTGAAAGGGACTAAAATAAATAGGCAATTCCAGATGTGGCCCAGAGCACAGCATTCAATACCTGGTCCCCAGCTGGTAGTGAGGAACAGTAGGAGCCTTGGTTTTGTCCTGCTGTCAGCATCACTGAGTAGGTTGTCTTACTCAAGAAATTAATTTTGTTTATCCAAGTCAGTTCTTTTTTAGTTGGGAGTGTAGGTGTCTCCCAACACTCATTTGTCCTTTTACCTCCCACGTCAGTACTATAGTAAGGTAGTTTATTTATTTTTTTAACCTTTCTAAAATCTGTATATGTATATTTGTCCTGGAAGTTAAACTGTATTCTAACCCCACACTTATATCATCTTTGCCTAATTTATTATTGTTTGGAGTTTTTCCAGTGTGGTTTTGGAAAGCAATAGGATGCTCAACCTTTTTTCCATTTAGCTGCTATTCCAGTGTTGTACACATTCTCTTTGCATTAGAGTTTGGCACCTGATCAATGCAAAGATAACATTTAATATTTTATTATTTGTGGTGACTTTCAAAAATTTTTAGTTCCTGAGTTTTCCTGTCTGGCCCTTTGATTTATTTCAGCAATTTTGTGTATCTTTTCACTTTGGTGTGATATGGATTTGTGCGGCTGGTCTTTGTGTAATTTTCTAGTGCAAGGATTCCTTTCATATTGTTCCAAAGTGGTCCATTCTGTTTATTTATTTCTGGGTTTTATATCTGTAGTGCACTCTGATATTGGAAAAATGCTTTCTAAATCATTGGTACACTGACCTCTTGGTGTTTCTGAAAGCTCATGTTAATATTAAAAACCACTTGCCAAAACATCTCTGTCCAGTGCTAAAATCACATTTCCATCCCAATGATGATGGTGTAGCAGTGGGACACACAGCAAACTGACATTAGAGATTGCATGCTGATGATAGAATGAAAGATTGTTCCCAGCCTTGGGGTTTAATCCAGTAAGAAAACAAGTAGTAAAATAGCTTGGAAGGTTGAGTACTTAGTAATTAAATTATTAGTAAAGGACACACCTGGATTTCTGAAAAGAATGAAAATAAATGTGCGTACTTGCAGAAACACACCTTTAAAATCACTTTCTTTTCAAGCAATGCTTTTATAACTCTTCTACCCACTTTCTTCTTTTAATCTCTTTCATCCTTTTTCATGTAATATGTGAAGGCTTTTTGGTGATAATAGCTGCCAGCATTCCATTCCCAAAATCCACAGCTGCACTGTCTGTATCTTCAGCAGATTAGATTCCTCTTGAAACTGGATCCATTGTTTGTTTAAGACAGTGCTTTTTACTCATCCCCAAAAGAGGATGTTCATTGTTGTTGTTGTTTTAGTAACCTTAAGGTATCTAATTTAATTTGGAAATAATAATCTTATTTTCTTTGAACTGTGTAATGCATTTGGACATTTTATTCTGAGTGTCACATGACTGCTAGTATTTTCAAAGTAGTGAGATGCAAAGGATCCATAGGTCCTTTTCCCATGAGCTGAATTTATATCATCATCCTTGAACTAGTAAATAGTAGTGATAAGCAATAAATAGTGATCTGGTTCTTTTTCTTGATTCCTGCTACTGGAGAGAGGAAAAGTCTTAGATATTCTTTTGGGAAAAGAGACAGCTCAAAGCCTCTAAAATCCCACAGAAGCTCTTAAGTTAAATCTTGGGTATTGTATACATGCCATCATGGCCATCAGCTTACAAATGGATTTTGATTTATGTGATATAAGACTGCCAATATGTTCTTTATAACTGCATCCATTATATATGAGAATAACTAGAAAATACCTTGGGCCAAGTGCAGAGGTTGCTTTTGGGGGAAGAAAAACTGATACTTGAAGATAACAGACATTTTAAAATGGGCTTGAGATTTGACTGGGTCTGCAGCTGATGATTGTTACTGCCTCTGGAAAGTCTTGGCTTCCAGCTGTCTTTTAGTGTTGAGAATATGCATATATATATATTTTAAACCTTTGAGCATCTCTTCAGTTTTTTTACTCATACTGTGTGGCCTTGGTACTTCCCAAGGGACAGGTGTGGATGATGAGGCTCCGTGCATTTCCCTTGCTGTGTCATCCTGATCAGCTCAAGCAGAGGTTTGACTTTCACTCTCTTTTGTGAGAAAGTTACAGCAGACTGAGGGTCAGCTGACACAATGCCAGCTAATCCTGAGCCAGCCTCAATTTCTCATTCTAAATTGGACAAAAACCAGGGGACCAAATTACTCAGTTTTACTTGAGACAAAATCCCAACGAGGCCAACTAAGACTTGAGTAAGTGTGGGAGGTTGTGGCACTTTCCTTCTGAGTTACATCTGTTTTGTGAAGGTGATTCACTAATTAGGGGAAAAGAATTTCAAGGCACAGCTGTTTATTTACCCGAGCCTTGATGCAGCCTCTGTGTTCCTCATATTCTGTTGTTTCTGTCAGGCCTGTGGGCTTGTTTTACTGAAATTGTATTATTATTTTTTTTCTCCTCTTTGTTTTTTCCCCCTCTAGACTGGCAGATAGCTACTCTGGCTCTGCTGCTGGGTGGTGCTGCCATTATTCTCATAGCTTTCCTGGTTGGGCTGATCTCCATCTGCGTGGGATCTCGCAGGAGGTTCTATAGACCAGTTGCAGTCATGCTCTTTGCTGCAGGTAAGCACTGGCATCATTAAAAAGGTTTCCTGAGAGCTGCTGAACTTTCGTGGAGGGAGATATGCCTTGTTCTGCATATTAATTCAGAGGTGTTTGGTTACTTCTGTGTAAACTCCAGTGAGGTTTCTCAGGCTATAAGGTCGGCACAGCATTAATCATTTTTCCAGTTGCACTATTATTAGTTTGTAAGCAGTTATTTATTTGCATTATATTTATTGTTTTGTGAAGTACATGCAGCAGGAGAAACTACAGAGGATAAATCTCAAAACACCATTTTTAATCTGTGACTTTGTGCTGTTTGATATCCCCATTTTTATTCTTCATGCAAAGCCATTTTTATTTTAATGTTCTCTCTTTTGCAATTTTAAAACAGGGAAATTAATACCCAAAGGTGAACCCTGGAAGCTCTACATGTGAAAATAAATAGGATTATCTTGCAAGGTGTTTATATATGCCCCTGTGCCATAAGGAATTAATTTTGTTGTGTCATCTCGCTCGGTTATTAATTTAACAAGCTGTCATAGTGTAGTCCCTGTTTGGTTTTAAAAACGCAAAAATGGAACAGTTTATATAAACTATCACAAAATCTTAAGGGAGACCTAAGAATCTGAATTGTCTGTAAGACTGGTCCAGTGAGGTACAATTACAATATCAAATCATCTCCTTTTATATATTCTGGTGCTTTGGGGCTTTGTCAGCATGGATGTTTCAGATTCTCCTGAGACTCACCAGCCGTGGTTTGCCTTCATCCTGTCACTCACATCTGCACTGGAGCCAGCAGCTTAAGCCCCTTCTGATAGCCCATAATGAAGAGGATGACAGAACCTTCGGGATGTATTAAAAAAAGCCACTTAGGAGGATATGAGAGGATGAGAGTGTGGAGTTGGAGGGAGTTTGGGATGAAGCAAACTCCAGGAAGGCTCCTGCTGCCCCCTGCTGATAACATTGCCTTGATGGAACCGAGCCCTTCAAGATGCACTTTTATGTGCTCATGACATATTCCTAGATTACATTTCATTTGCTTTTAGGAAATTAAAGCAACCTAGGATCAGATTCCCTGAGTGGAAATCATCTACTTTTTGTTCTGTGTTTCACACTGCTTGCTTGGTTAAATGAATAAAGGTACTGGTGCCATTTTTTAAAAATTTAGTGTTGATTGTGTGGTTTAAAAGGTGTGCTGGGCAGTTAACTTTGAAGGAAATGGGGTTATTTAATTTTTGTAGTGGTTTCTTGTTCGGCTTTTGGCTTCATTTCTCATAACGTTTTGTGGTAACTCGATAATTATTCAGCCATGCACACCTGTCTTGCTGTGTTGCTAATTTAGTAGTTAAGTTTGTACTAAAAACAGAAATGGCTTTCTTCTACAAGAAAAGATTTCCTCAAATCCTACTGTTTGTCTTCATGTGCTCCCCTCTGCATAAAATTACTTCTAATCTTTACTACAAACGGTTGATGGCGAGGGGGGTTAATGCTTACTTGAATCTAAGAGGAAATGAAATTGGTTCTTTAGCTTATGATGGTGTTCACATCTTCCGTTTGTGCCTCTGTGTGTGTGCATGTGCATTTTGAACAGCCATAAACTGAAGCATATGAGAAGGGAGATGATGAGGCCAAGACAATCTGCCCCATTCTTCTTCATTATCTAGCAAATCTGAGAATTCTTTCAGGATTCAATACTGACATGGTTAAAAGATATTTCCTACAGATTTTGTCTTTGATGTCAGCAATTTGTAGAGATGAATATGGATGGCATATCTTGAAAGAATAACAGAAAGAATTCTGTAAAGAAGAGGGGAAAGTTAAGATTGTAGCAGTTTGTGCCCTATGCAGCTTTTCATGGATTCAAACCTTCATCTGTGGATTTCACAAATCTTTCAGGATAAACACCAGCCTGACCTGCGAAAGTGCTGGCAACACCAAATATTCTGTGTAACTCTGGCTGGGAATATATCAGCTACCTCTGTAAAAAGGGCACAGAATGAATTGCCCAGAGGCATTTAATGATGTGTGGGTGTTGGGTAGAAAAGGTCTCTGTGTGGAAGAAAGGACAAAATGGAAAAGTTATTTCCAGGTGCTTTATAGAGTCCAAACAGTTGGCTGCAGGGTATTTTTTCCTTCAAATTTTGATATTTTTTTTTCTCAGCTTCAGGTTTCAGTTAGCAACTCTGTAGGTGAGGGAGAAGATTGACTGACTAGGACAGGAAGAGATGAGAAAAAAAGAGACCAAAAAAACCAAAATTCAACCTAGAATGCTGAGAATAGGCCAGCAAGTAATGAAAAAATGTGAATGTGTTTTCAAAAAGCTGACAGTATGTATTTTAATGTTGAAGGGTAGAGGAATGCCTCAGGTAATGGAAAAATGTGGAGCAGACAGGGAGGCAGTTGCAGGAAATCTTGCATGGAGCAAGTCTCATGTAGCTCTTTGATTTAGTGGAGATCTCCAACTCATGGACCTGCTGGGGTGTCTTAGAGCTCATGAACCAAACTGGCCCTGAAAACTGCACCCTCAAAGGGCAGGCTCACAAAAATGTCAGTGCAGGAGTTTCATGATACACTTAGCATTTAACTAAGTGCTAACCAAGTCTAATCTAGGGACAGAAAGAGAAATGTGCTTTCTGAAAGCCCAGAAAAGAAACAGAAGAAAAATTAAAGATGCTTGCCTTTTGTTGCTCTGTTTTAACAAAGGTGACAATATTTGGAAGCTTGTTGAGGTTAGCAAGCTTTTAACACATTTCACAAGATGCTTTTACATGCAAGCTAGGGAAAACAGTGGCTAAGTGAAAATATTACAGGTAAGAGAGTAGTATAAAATGGTGGCAGATAATAATTGGAGGTATCTTTTAATTCTGACAGAGAGAGCACAATCCAGCTGGATTACATCCTTAGTTCTGTGCTATTGCCTATTTTCTTAATGATGTAGAAGATAGAATGAAAGTTTACTTGTCAAATTTAGTGTGGAAGTTGAAAAAATTGTAGATACATTGAAAGACAGAATTTGATTTTGTGAAGTTCATGGAATGGTCTGAAAAAGTAGGACTGACTTCAGTAGTGCAGGTTGCTACAGGGCAGCAAAAGGAATCATAATATCAAAGAAATACTGTTGGGGAAAATAGTCTGTAGGTTATGCACTCCAAGCTCCTTGTTGGGCAGGATGGTCACTAACAGTGACAGCTTTGTCTGGTCCAGTGTTGAAGAAATTCAACCATGAAGATGTTGCAACCTGTCCATGCCCTTTCCTGGGCCCATACTACCCAGAAAAGTTATGATACTTTTTTCTTTGTTGTCCTTCCTGAATCTCTGAGATTAGTGTCCACTCTCATTACCGCCAGCTTGCCTGGCACTACAAAGAGGAATTTATTTTTTTTTCTGTCATTGTTGTAGCTACATTTTCAGGTAATCTTTGAAACAGTCAGCACTTATTAATGAAGTGCTTTACTCGTCAGAAATGAGCAGGAAGTAGAGAACAGAAGTACAGAATTTACTAGCCAGCACCAGCATTTTCATAATTACAGATCAATTAGAAAACCACATCATAAGTGTGGTGTTTTTTGACTCAAAACATATAGTCAAACATTTAAACAAAGAAAAAAAAAAAAGACGACTGAAATTAAATTTTCCTGCTTTCAAAGCATTTGTTATGATTTCTGCTTGTTTAATATGATGAGTATGTGTAATTGCTTATATTTCATGTGAGTGGAATAAAACTAATATTCCTGTTCCCATATTGCAAGCATCGTAGTGTTTCATAAAAACGTGCCTACATTTGAAGTGAACAATCAAGTTTGAGATGATTAGTCTTTTCTGAATAGCATTTGAGTAGCAGATTTTTAAAGATTTCCTTTGCAGCCTGTTTTTTTCTACAGGAAAAGACTTGTGCTTCTGCAGAAAGACAGTGCACACTTCCCTTAAGCAGGGTAGCATAGCATGGAGTTCCTTTAAATTCATTAGAAACAGATGAGTAGTTGCAGGCATTGCTTTCAACATCTTTTGGGGTCATGCTGGTCATTTCTCATAACTTCAGTGACTGCTGTTTCTAGCTTACACAGTTCTCTTCCTGCTCTACAGGGAAAAACAATGACAGAAGGCAAAATTAGTGCAAAGTGATGACAGTGCTATGTAGGGTGGCTGCTCCCACCAGCCACTTGCTGCCAGCACTTCCTTTGAGTTCTACAATAGCATATCTGGACCAACAGTAGGAAAAGCTGGAACCCTCACTATGGAAATGTCAAAAAAAAACCCCTCTTGTGTGTGTTGCTGCGTTAGCAACATGTTTCTCTTCCAAGAGAATCACTTTTTTTTTGGCTTGTGTTTTGACAAGTCCAATCTGTAGATTGAAATTAAGCATACTTCATATGTTACACTGGGGAAGGTGGAGACTTCCTTGGTTTGCACTTGACACAGACACACATGGAGCAGTTTCTGCACTGACTCAGCAGAGATGCTGCATTCCCAGTGCAGGAAGCCACTAAAGAAAAAATTATGTATTTCCATACATTTTCAGAAATCCTTTCTGACCTTCAGTGATTTTAAAGATGAGTCTGGAAGCTGAGCATGTGTTGAGGTGCTTTTGGATGTAAAGATGCTCTCATTATACAGAACTGGAATGCATAGTCTTTTTATAAGAGTAGGTGCTTTTCCCAGTGTACCCTGCCAGAGTTTCTCAAATGTTGCACAGTATTTTGTGAGCTGACAGACAAAAAATTATATTCAAATGGAATTACATTAAGTAACACTTCAATAACTGTAGAATTAAAAAAGTCCTGTGGATTTTGATATTCACATCAGAAAATCCACTGTGCAAACATTACTCAGATTGTCAGTCTCGAGTAAGGGTCCAAAAACTACTCTGTAGGCTGAGGTGGGATGAGCTGACATTTCCAGTGAGTGTTTTATAGAGTTTTATCACTGAGGTTCCAATGAACATGGGACATGATCTCCCCATACCAGTCCTGTCCTGAGGACAGGTGAGCATTTGTCTCCAGGGCTAATGAAAGGGGCCAGTTGGACAAGGGTGTGTGTAGGAGTGAAATGGCCAATGTGTGTCTGTGGGTCTCCAAGACAGTGATATAGGAAGTAATGATTTTGAAGCTTTTTAATGTCTTGGATTTGATCTCTCTTATTGTCTTCTTTCATCACACAGTATTTCTGACCCACCCCCTAAATTCATAACAGTTTGCTGGTTTGAAGTTTAGTGACTGATCAAATTTTATAGGTTCCTTGGTATTCTGTGTGAGAATGTCATTAATTCTGATTACAGAACACAGTAATGCATATGAAATATGTGATTCACTGAGTCTCTACTGAGCACAAGAATATATCACCTATGACAATGAATTATTTCTAGGCTAAGTAAATTATTTGATTCTCAGCTACATTTCTTAATATGTATTCTCACTTCTCATTTTGACTTATTTATAATGGCAATAGAAGAGGTTTTGCTGTTATGGAAGGAGTAATGACTGCAAACTAAAATATAAAGGAGAGACAGAAAAGAATTTTGGAAATACTACTCTCACTGTTTATTTTGTGGATATTTGAAGGATCATCATTATTTCACAGCAGTTATATTTGTTCATCAATGAGGGAGCATGGAAGACCTGCTCTGTTCTCTGTGAATGAAATGAAGGTGATTTAAAAAGAGCAGCACTTAAAAGCTAAAAATCACCAAAAGCATTTTAAATGTGAATTTCAGTTATTTCATATTTTCTTTGTTTTAGGGAAGCAAAATATGCTTCTTCTGATGTTTTTAATGTTTTTTTCTCTTTCAGTTGTTCTCCAGGTCTGCAGCTTAGTCCTTTACCCAATCAAGTTCATCGAAACGGTCAGCTTGAAAATATACCATGAATTCAACTGGGGCTATGGCCTGGCATGGGGTGCAACTATATTTTCATTTGGGGGTGCCATTCTTTATTGCCTGAACCCTAAGAACTATGAAGACTATTACTAGAATCATTTAATGAAAAGAAAAATTTAAAAAAAAAAGGATTACCCCATCTTTTCTAGCTCACAGTTTTTTTAGAACACTTGTGGAGCACCAAACAGTCTGCTCTGTTGATAAAATAGCCTTTGCCTTTTGGGTGTGAACACTGTAACCAGCTTTTACAACCATTTAGAAGAACTGCAAACACTAGGATTGCTGATCTTACATAGGCAGATGCTGCAAGCTGCTGATACATAAACTTCATTTTTCCTGACAACAAGCAAAAGGATCTACGTGACAGCGATCATTGTGAGAAACTAGTTGGAATGAGAATGCAATGCCAGCATCTGCTACTGCCTTCAGGGAGCAGCTGGTATGGGCTCCATTTAGAAGTTTCCCTGTATCATAGAGGATTCAGATGTCTGATAAGCAGGCAATGGCATCTTGTACAATAGGCTGAGTTGGCCCCTTGTTACTTGCTCAAAAGCGCTCTTAAGGAATTAGTTGCAAGGGACTGTGTTGAGGGCAGTGAATGTAACTGGTTAATGACTTGTCTAATATCTGCATTCAACAGTCTGCTGGGAGAGTAATTAAAAAAAAAGAAAAACCCAAACAAGCCACCAACCCACACAGGACTTCATGAATTAGTAATCGACATCATCGTGCCAGCTGTAGCAGATTGTTGAAGGAAGTCCAAACCCAGAGACATGTGCTTCTGACTGTGTAGTTGGAAGTTGACTCAGCTCTCAGTGTTTTGCTGGAGGGATGAAGATAAAGGGGAATAGAAAAAGACCTGTTCTGTCCCTGAGACATCTAAAATGTATGAATGAATTGCAGTGTCCTGAGTAACCATTTAACCTGCAAACATTGTCATGAGAAGAATGCGTATGGAACAAGTTCAGTTATATTTTTGAAAGGCATTTGTTAGTACAAATGAATATATATAATGCAAATATATATGCAGAGGGAAAGAAGTGATTCATCTTAAAATTGTAATATGAGCTGTGATGCAGTGGTTAAAATACTAACTTTGTACACATTCTTTAAAGTCTTGGATTGGTACCTCCAATTTTGATTGGTGTTACAAAATAAACACACAATGGTTTGTCTTCTGTATATGCCCTTGTACAGACTCTGTGTTATGGGAAATGCTTAAAAGTTCACATCAAGTTAAGGTAGAACTGGACAAAAATGACTTCTTGTTATTCCATGTGTAATATAATACTTGCTAAAAAATCTTTTCTAAGGGTGTTGCAAATTAAAAAAACTGCCATTTTTTAAAAAATCTGATTAGGTTGTGAGTATCCCTAATCATCAAAAATAAAGCTGAGACCCCATCATATCCATATTAAAACATTAGCACTTCAGGAGGTAATCTCTTGTTTTTAAAAGATGAGTTTCTAATGGACTTTTTGATGATTATGTACATCTGATTACTTCTTGCTTAGTAGGTTTCCCACTTAAAACATCCAGAGACTGTACTGATGAAATGAAACCCAAGATAAAATAGGGAGAACCTTCACATGAATTTAATCCGCATCACTTTTATTTTTGTTTACAATTTGCTTATTTGGATATTTTCAATTACTTATAAGCATATTTTTATACAATTGTGATCTTTAGAAATACCTATTTTTTTTAATGGAGAAATTTAAAATATATTCTATGTGGACCTCTGCACAAGCAGCTATGCTGGGGTTGCACATCCACCTCTACAAAAATGGTTTTGCTGGTTCCATGGAAAAGGCTCCTGAATTCCCAGGCGTTAGGATGGCATCTCTTGTGTTACTGCCGGGCCACCATCTGCAGGGTGCTGAGAGTCTGCAGTGAGCAGGGGACCACGGGGCTGCCTTTAGGAGGTCATTGTGCAAGTATTGCTGGCTTGTGGAGATGGTTTATAAAACTCTGGGATGCTCCAGAGTTCAGTCTTCACTACTGTGGCAGAATATTCCGAATCGGCAGTCTTTGCAGAACCAGCGGTGATTAATTGGATTAGATGTAGCTAAATGACAGCTTGGCATGGAAGGGACTGCATGGCAATGCCTGGAGAACAAAAAGGATGGGAGGAAAACTTGTATCCAGTTATTTCACAGGCGCCAAGAGAGCATTTGTAACTCTGCTTTATTTCCTGGGACTGGCTTAAGGCGGATATTCCGTATACAGTTAACTCAGTAAATTTCTGAACAGCTGTGTAGTTCTGCTTTTATTTAGCAGCATGGAGAACATTGTAGTTTGGCATGGGAATTAGATTAGTGCAGAGAAGCCCACTGTGATAAGATGTCTGTACCTTTCTAAGAGGATGGTGTTTGGGGGCTGGCATTGTGTGGCACTTTGTGCTGACAAGAAGGTGCAATGCCGAACCCATATCTAATTTATCAAATTGGTTTTCTTTATGTAGAGTTTGAGCGAAAGCAACTGCCAGGCCTAAGGCAAATGCAAATGAATGGTGTGTGCTCTGCAAGTCACTGGCTGTTAATGTGAAAGGTGTTCAGGCAAAACAATTTACAAATGTGAATGCCTAAATGCAAGGTTCTCGATTCACAGCTGAGTCAGAGATCTGATTTTCAGTCCCAACATCCGCTTTTCCTCTTGAAGGTGCTGCTGTCTGCTAGGACCCACCTGAGACTCCTCAGGACCTTTGTGTTTGGGCATCTCATATGTGGATTTAGGTACCTACCTTTCACTTAGGTTGCTACTGCAGTGTCTTTTTTTCCTCTTTACCATTGCAAATTGTGGCAAGCATTCTGTTTTGCAGAACGGAACTAAAGGTAAATGCAACTTCATGCTGATTCTTGGGTTTTTTTTTTTAGCCACAAAAAAGATGCAAGTCTGTGTCCTGAGTGTACGTACGACAAATTAATAACTCTGTATGTTGTGCTTGTGTCATGTCACCATTATTTCAGTTGTTTGACTTTATCTCACTGGCAGAATGATTCTCTCCCATAACAAATCCGTTTTTTTTTCTTCCAAGTATATATGAATAAATATATGTATAGCAAACTTGCAAGCAGGGCTAGTTATTTGTATTTTTTAAGCTTAAAGTATACCGTCCGGTGCTGACAAATACCCAGCACCTCTTCTGGATTTCTTGCACAACTTCGTTTAGCTTTTGTAAATTTAAAAAAAACAAATATAGAGAGACCTATGTGTTTGAAATATAAATGATATATATGGATTAGCATGTAACTGTATATTATTAAACATGCAATGAACTGACTGGTAAGTGAAGTCTAATCTTATGGCTAGCAATGTAATTTATTCAGACTGTATTTTTGTACAGCTCAGTGCACACTAACCTATTGCCTCTGTGTCCTCTATAATGCCTAAAACTGTGCCTAGAAATTCATTTATGTCTTTCAAAGAAAAAAAGATGACTAAATGCTTCATGTTGTTGATAGTATTGGTTTTTCTGATGTTGTTCTTTATTTATTTTTAAGAAGTGTATGGTATGTTTATTAAATGAATCCATCAAAATATGGTTCGTTTTAAATGGTCATTGTTAGCAGGGAAAGACTGATTTTTTTTTATCTAAACTTTTGAGTTTGCAGTTTTAATACCATTTCTTCATTTCACGATTTTTGTAGCTTACATTAAGTTTTATGTGAAAAAGTAACTGAAATAATAATAAAAAAATTGTTACACAAAGAAAATGTGCCTGTTTGCTCTGAAGATGTAGAAGATGTATGCAGCTCTTGTGGCATGGTTTCCTGAGAAGAAACAGGCTCCTTAGGCTAATGATTATTCCTGGTATTCAGTTAATTCCATGCTAAAGGAGTCCTATAAAAATACACAGAGGGAGAGAGGCAGAGATGGGGGGCTGTCATTGGCAGCTTCCTGTATCTCGCCTGGCCATAAAGCAGTAGCACAGGGTGATTTTCTGGGTGTCACAGAGCCCACACTGCCTTTATAAGGATGCAAGCATTGTAACATCAGAAAACCAAATGCTTTAAATGTAAATAACAAGGCTGTGTGTTGAAATGGGAATCTACTGAGCACCTTGTTCCAGTGGGGGAATTTATTCATTATATACGGGTTTCTTTTTTGATTTCCAATAACTAATACTTTTGTCTATTTTGATTCTGGAAGCTGTGTGACTCTTCATTGTGAAAAAAATAGATGCTTTGAACCTGAAACATGGTGTTGCAGAAAAGGAAAAGCATGTTTAAACCGCTAAAGACATGATACTGTGTTTTTTATCCTATTGGGTAATGTATCCACTGCATGCCTGGATATATACCAAGTGGGTGGGTGGCAACCTGAGGCTGCCAGCAGAAACCAAGAGGAGAATGGGAGGCAAAAGCCTTGCTTGGCTTCAGCAGATGAGTGCTGAGTGAGTATAGGCACAAGGATGGGGTGCACAGAGTGGAAATCAACTCATAGAAAAGGAACTCAGAGCAGGGAGCAAGAATGATAGAGATGAACAAAGATGGGAGGTTTCTGAAGCTTTGTTTTCTTTTGAAATGCATTGACAGAGGATGTTCGTAGGGAACTATAAATCCACTGGGATTTAAGGGGTCAGGAGTAATGGAAGGCATATTTCTTGAAATCTGCATTAAAATTCTTGTAGTTGTTGCTTTAGGGGGGTACATTACCCAAGGGTTTGACCATGTTTTAATGTCCAAATTTTAGGTCATTTGTGTTCCTACATGTTGACACAAGGTCTTGCAGCCTCCTCCCTGTCTCCAACAAGAGAGGAGGTAATAATTCAGCACTTCTCTGTCAGAGCTGCTGAATAGTGATATAACTTAAAACACCTGGAGTGAGACTATTGGGACAGGCAGCTGAACTGTTTTGGGTACCTGATTGTGGTTACCTGGTGGTACCATGTATGTCATGTCACACTAAAGGGTCTGTGAAATAGGGCAGCAGGAAGAGAAGTTCTCTTTTGCACTCTGGAAGGGATCTAATCCTCTGCTGAAAGGAGACCACCCTTCCCTGCAGGCATCCAGGCACGGATAAGGTTTTGGAGTTCAGGGTACAATGAACAAGTGAGTGTGTTGGGACCCTGGAGGCTGAGAATTTCAGGCTTTCTGAGCTGAGGGGTGCTGACCCTCAAGCAAGTACCATGTTTGACTTGAGGCCTTGGAACAGGCTCCCAAGATTGAGTGATAGCACGGGAGCTGTGGGTGTATAGTTTGAATAGTGTTGTGTGATCTCACAGGGTGAAAACCTTAAATCTAAGATTTTAGTATATAGTAATGTGTGGAAGTCAAGATGGAGAATTTAAGGCATTGTCTAAGTCCTTCTTCTTCACCTTCTTCCTTCTTCTTCATGGGTTTGGGTGGTTTTCTGTAATTGGGTGAAAAAGGTCCGCATTGCGGGCCTTGGGTGGTCATTTTTGGGTCAAAAGTATAAATAATAAAGGTGTCACATTGTTATTGGGTAATTATTGCTTAAATAACCTTGGAAGGAGTTAGAAGCCCTCCATTTTACCTTTGTTTTCTGACTTGCTAGTTGGAGCTCATGCCTCATGGGTCTGTACATAGATAAGAAACAATAAATATCCAGGTCCCAACTTGACATCTATGTTTCCTGTGTCTTAATCCTGACCTCGGCAGAGAGAAGAAACCAGAACTGTAACATGACTGTTAAACAGGGAGCCCACTGTCTCAGGTCAAGGTGAGACACACCTGAGAGAAGTTAGTGACAGTCCTGCCTGTAGAGCTAAGCCTCAAGGGTGACAAAGACACGCCAAACATCTTAGTTTCAGTCCCCTGAGAGGAACTGGTTGGCAGAGCAGCTTTGGAGGCTTTTGTGAGCTCAAAGCCTTAATGCATTCCCACTGAATGTGAGCTTCCTGTGGTGCTTTTGCCCTTGTAGGTGCCTTTGGTCACTGGGGACCTGCTGAGCCTCTCTCTGCACTGTACTGTGCACGGCTGATAAAACCCTGTCCTGAGGGGAGCTGTGGCCCGCTGTGCTGTGACACTGAAACTGGGCAGGACGTGGAGGGGTCTGGGATGCTCCTCAGTGCTGCCACAGATCAAGATGCCACAGATCAGGATTAGATGCAGGCAGCTGTGTCTCTTGGTGAATACGAAACCAGCTGTAACTGCGATAAATTGTAACGGTACCAGTGAGGCACAGGAGAATTTCTGCAGCGGCAGACAAGCCTTGGTATATAACAATGATGAATGGATCCATAAATGCCCTCCTCAATATCAGGAGTACTTTCTGACTCAGAGCTGCTGCGGGCTTAAAATACCTTTGTCTTCAGGTAGGTGTCACAGGAGGCAGAATCAGAGCCATTTTCTTAAAGTTTTTCATTGAGAGCAAGTCAAGTTTTTTTCTCAGGAAATGTAATAATATTGGAATTATTTAATATACTTAAATGTATTCAGGTTGTGAAACTTCATCTCTTCTAAAATAATTTCTTGGCTGGTACATCTCTTTTAGGTTTTGGTTTCTTTTTTCCCTTTCTACTACTTATCTATTTTCCACATCAATCAGAAAAAGAAAGCTGAAACGTTTGAGCCACTTGGAAGTTAAGAGAATGGGAGGGCAAGGCTGAACATTATACTTATCTTGGAATAACAGGAGTGTGGGGGGATTCATTTCAGCTCTATCAGCAGATAGCTCTGCAATAAAAATGTCTGAAAAAAAGGTGAAATGAATAGGAGCTGAGAAAAAAAAGGCCTCTCTTCCCTAAACATACTTTGTTTCTGTCTGTTCCCATTTCTTCCCTTGATGCTACAAGAAAAGAAGAATTTATTTCAGGATTTGTCTGGTTATCTTTTGAAGTAGGTGTGCTTGCTGCAAAGCTGTATAACAAAGTAGTTGTTAAACTAATATCAAGAATTTCTAATGGAAATGTTTAGAATACCTAATTTCCAAGGCCTAATTGGAAACAACTTAAATTATTACATCAATAAAATTTGCTTGAGGGAAAGCCAAATGGGATTCATGTAATGAAATAGAAAGTTCTAGCTGGAGAAAATTATTTTCACTGTGGAACATCTGAAAAGCTTTGCAGATGTTGGATTAAAAGAAACACTGCTGAATTTTTTCTGAACCTTTTAACACATGGCCATTTTAACACAAAATATCAGGCAGCTCGCAAAAGGAACATGCAAAAATATTCTGAGAAGCGTAAGTGTGAACAGATTGTGCTCCATTTGTTTGAAAACAACCCTTACCTGATGGAAGTGCAGTGCCATTATACTCCCTTCCAAACATCTTGTAATTCTAACACAGCGTATTTTTACGGCTGTTTTTAAAGCTGTAAGAGTGTGACAACATGGTGGTTTAGGCCCCAGGTTTTAAAATGCCATTTCTCTTGGGAACCAAAGATTCAAAATCCAAACTTCCCTCAGCTCCTGCCTTCATCCTGGCAAAGCAGATTTGATGCTCTTTGCAGCTTTTGACTCTCGAGTCTCATGGTCTGAAGCTAAACCCCAAGAGCTTGGCTGTTCTGTGTCTGCACAAAAGCAATCTTTGCAGCAGATCTGGGAGGGGGTTGGGACAGAGCCATTCCAATTTTCTCACCAATTCTCCCTCTGTCCCTGCAGTAATTGGCAGACCCGTGCATGTCTGTGGGACACGACTCCCCAGGTTTTTATAAATGAAATCAGCCAATTTATCAATAAAAGAATTTAATGAGAAATTGCAAAGAACAATCAAGAAAAGCCACAATCAAAGTCAGTGCCGAGCCCGGGGATCGACACTGGGTGAACCACAGACGCGGCCTCTATCGCACCGTGCCCCCCACAGTTCACAAAGTGTGCACTCAGCAGACGATTTTTATACAGTGTTTCACTGTCCAGTACCTGACCTCAGTCCTTTGATCCTCTTGTCCAAGATACATATTCATGTATCTTCCTTTTCCTGCTGCTGGTCTGTTGAGTGGATTTCCGAGAAGGAGGATGTCCGTGATTTACTGGAACTGGGCATTGGGATTCACCATCCTGATGATACTGATAGGATACGTATCAGTTGTTAATTGCTGGGTTCTTGGTAGACCCACCAACGGTGAGAGCCCATCTCCTTCCAGCTGCACCCTTCTTTCTTCTGCTTATGTTGTTTTCCTGGGTGCTGACAGTGATGTCACAATCTTGAAGGGTGGCTTGGGGCATAGTTTGAAGGGCATGACTTCTGAGGTGCTTGTGAGTTTTGCTTTTTAAGGTTACAGTGTAGATTTCTTACATCATTTTATAAGACATATTTACAATAAAACCGAATTATATACAACATTTACCACAAGGTGAGAGAGGGGGTGATCCAGCACCGCTGCTCCTGGAAAGCTTTGGCCAGCAGCTCTCACAGATTGTCAGGTTTTTCCCTGCTTGAGTCGGTGAAGATTTGTGCACATTAAATGTGAATTGGTAAAGCTGTAACCAGCTGTTCTGGTGGTGGCTGACCAAGTCCAAACCCCATTAAAAAATGATAAAATTGTCACTGGGCAATTCTCAGGGGCACATGTGTCTGTAAGAAATGACCTAGGCTTACACACTTCAGTCAATGAAGCTTTATACACATGGAAAATCTGAGGAAATAATGTATTTTAAAATGTTGGCAGAGAAGGATATGTAACTCTCATGTCTTAGACTTATTCTACATACAGAGAATTTGATATCATTGAACACATGTACATGCTTTCAAATGTATAAACTTAAAAATCAGAACATGTATCAGTAGAGAGTACAGAAATGCCATTCTAGAATGTTGTTCACAGCATTAGTTTTTAGCAGAGCATAACAGAACATAAAGTAGGTGATCATCTTAATAAGAAATCAGCAACAGGAAGAAAAAAATGAGAACTTCACAAACAACTAGCAAGCATAAAAGTGTCATTGTTCATGGGCTACGCACCTTTTCCCACAAAGTGGCAGTTGGAGAAGAATGTTTTCTCAGATTTGGGTTTTAATGAGGAATTTTACTTGCTCTTTGGGCAAAGATTAAAACTAATGCTGCTTTGCAAACCTTATTTTTTGAGAACTCTGAATAGATACAGATTTATTTGCTTACAGTTAAGCTTTTCACACCTCTGGTTCAGTTCTGTGGGTCTCATGCAGCTGAAGCTCCTGAGAATAGTTACACTAGTTCTTTCAAAGATCCCATTTTTAGTGCTGCAGCAAAAGTTTACAAAAAAGTCAGATCAGCAGCCTCTGCCTCCCAACACAGTCACATATCTGGGGAATTCAAAGCAGGGTTCTCTAGAAGCTGCTAATTGCCTGTCAATCATCTGGGACACCAGCAGTTCACACGTTTTTGCTATCGACCTAGCAGATTAATAGTATAACCCAAACAAAGGAACAAAGGCTAAACTGTTCAGTTGGGAAGGGTACTGTGTGGTCTTTTCAGGCCAAGATTAACAGAGAAACAGAGAAATGGTGTTCTTTGTAAAACTAAAGCTGCAGTGACCTTAACTCTGGCTAACAGACTGAATGAGTTCAGCACTATTTGCCAGCAAAACCTGAAACAGCAGTGCTTTAAAAAAAGAGAAAACAAAAAGAACAAAACAAAACACTCAAACCCTATGTTGAAAAATCTTTCCAAGCAAAATGAAGTAAAATTACAATTAAATTGGTTTAACTTTTAGGAGTCAGCATCATAGCTAAAATGATTCACAGTGCAGTGCTAGAAACTGTTGACCATTATGCTGAATGTATTTATAGTATCTGTGCGAGTCTATTTTCAGGACAAAAAACAGCACTGTTTAAAAAAAGAGTGTTTAAATTTTCCTCTGGTATCTTTGGGACTTGTATTCTTGGATTGAGGTCAATCAGAATAAGGGTACTATTATTACTGAAATTAATATTTTTTTAGTTGCTGGTATATTCATCATAGCTAGGCATTCCATCTGAGACTGAGTCTCTGTCATGCTAGAATCAAACCAACATCAAAGGAGAGCCCCTGAAAATTTCCAGTCCCTCTATACTGTGGAGTTTCCAGTCAAATTCATAATTAAGATGGCAGTGAGATTTGCTCTCAAAGTAGGGCAGTGCTGGTTGAAGAGAAAAGGGTCACTTGTGTGAGGAATGGCTGCTCCAAAAAGGGTTTTAGCCACCTTTATTGACATTTGCTTGGTATTAATAAGTTACCATCTGGAGGCAAAAATTCCTTTCAAGCTAAAAGAGAGAAAAGGAGTCTCTGGTCTTCCCTGATTTCTCGAGGCAGATTTTGTTTCCAAGGCTGCAATGCTATATTTTACTTTGGCTTCTTGCTCCTGCCTACCATACCATGTCTACAACCTCTGTTGCTCTAACAAAATATTTTTCCAGGACTGCATGGTAAATTGGAATCATTTCAGTGATCCGCTGCAGAGTGAAGTGGTTGGGAAGTGAGTGTTCTCACTCTGACCATTGCAGCAGCAGAATAGGAGGGGTGGGCAGCAGCAAGGGGCAGGGGAGAACAGGGAAGGGAAGGGAAGGGAAGGGAAGGGAAGGGAAGGGAAGGGAAGGGAAGGGAAGGGAAGGGAAGGGAAGGGAAGGGAAGGGAAGGGAAGGGAAGGGAAGGGAAGGGAAGGGAAGGGAAGGGAAGGGAAGGGAAGGGAAGGGAAGGGAAGGGAAGGGAAGGGAAGGGAAGGGAAGGGAAGGGAAGGGAAGGGAAGGGAAGGGAAGGGAAGGGAAGGGAAGGGAAGGGAAGGGAAGGGAAGGGAAGGGAAGGGAAGGGTGCCCTGTCCCTGCACCACTGCAGAGACAATGCACCCCCTTGTCACACCCTCAGCCTCTCTGTCCTGACCCCTCACTTAACACAACAGGTATTCCTTCACTGCTGCTGTTGCAAGTCCCAGATAATATCTGTTTCCCAGGGCAGACGAAACAGAAGCTCAGGAAAATGTTAAAAAAAGCAAAAATCAAAGGGTCTGAACATGAATATTCTGATACAGTCTGACCCAACAGGCCTCTAGATACTCTCCCCAAAGGTTCACTTTGAATGGAAACCTGTCATTTTTCCTACTGATACGCTATTGTGTCAGTGGCCTCAACAAACTGTACAGTGGATGAAAATGTGAAAAGTAGCTTATATTTCAAAATAGTTAGTTAATAATTCTTGCAAATTTTGGTCTGAAAAATGCAATCCATCCTGAATGTTTGGCTTTGAAATTTTAAGATAATTTAAATTATCTGTGTGCTACCATTTTTGTTCCCTGATTCAATGCACAAGATTAAGGAAAAAGAATTTCTCAATTTCAACCCTATGGGTCTATTCAATTTTTGTTTTCTGTGAATATTCTGTAATATTAATTTGAAATTTTTCATTGGTAGAGATAATCTGTTCAGTAAGCTCATTCACTTGCCTATTTTGATGAGTTACAAGGTATCCACTCTTCTTTAGTGAAGGATGCAATTAGTACTGTTTCATCTTGTAGTCATAAAAAAAATAGGGAACTTTCAGCCTGGAATCAGAGCCAGAAGACTTTCAACTGCAGTCAAAAAAACTAAAGTAAGGGCATATATTAAATGCAGGTAGAAGAATATCTCAGACCTTAGAAAATCAATTGAGAAGTAATGAACATTGATGAACATATAAAACTTGCAGAAAGTCTCATTTATTCATTGTGAGCTTCAATAAAGGACATCTCATTTGTCTGCTACAGAGCTGGAACAGGATGGATTACACGACATAGTGAATATTTTGCCTTGTGTTTTATTGATCTGAGTGGGAAATACAGATTGCACTGTAGAGTATGAACTGGATACAAAACCACTGAAGTCAATGAAAAGATTTCTTTTTGTTTTGGGGGTTTAGAGCAGTTAACATCTGTGAAGGGTAAGTTCCCCATGTAAATTGGTTACACAATCCTGCAAAGTGAAGAATATTCTCTCTCTGGCCCAAATTAACTGTAGCAATTTCCTACCCTTTTCTTCTATGAACCTAATCACGTAGAACAAAACCACAGTCTTTAATTTCAGAGATGCATGAATGTGTCCTCCTACCTTGACTTCCATGGCTGCCTGCAGAACGTGGACTTAAAAAAAATAAATCTGGGGCAGAAATAGATGCTAAATGAAAATTTTGTCCACCATCTTAGAATGACACTTCCCAGATATTGGTGTAACCCTAAAATTAACCTTAAATGCTAATCTGAATTATACCAAATGGGTTGTGCCTGGACTAAGAGCACTCAGGATACAGTTGAAGAAAAAAAACCCATGGCATTGGGGAGACCAATCATTGGATGCTGGAGAAGAGGTGAGGCTCATCAGAAGGGCGCTTTTGTCCCTATGATTGAGTCAGGTTAGAACATCCCCAACAGGCAGGAATTTATTTCCTCAGCCATCTCTGCCAGTGTTTGAAGAGTCTAAAAGTTAGCCTAACCTTGAGGAAAAAAGAGACTTCCCAAGCCAAAGTGCAGGCAATGGGGAATGGATGCTGTCTGCAGAGACATTGATTTTAAATATATGTGTTCTATTACTTTTTTGCAGATTCTTCTTTGCAATACATACACGAAGACCATGAGATAGCTCTTTTCCTCTTTCACCTGGCTTTTTTTTTTTTTCATTTTTATTTCATTTTTATTTCAAGGTATTGGAAAATTCTTTGTACCCCAGAGCAGCAGGACAAATTTGTCTTGATACTTGAAGGGGCACAGAGAATGTGGAATTCAGCTCTTATATGGTACAATGTGCCCTGAAATACCAGTAAGATAAGATAGATATGATATTCTGTGTGCAAGTGACAAATTTATCACGAAACAATAAAAATCACAAAGATGTTCTTTGTCCTCTGATTTTGACAACCGCAGTTTGTCTTTTGATATTCATGATGAAATGTTCTAGCTAAAGGTGTCCATATGAATATTTTTAAAAAGCCCTTTAAACAGGCGTTAGAAATATCTCACCATGCTGTTTAGTCTTTGCTGAGAATTGATAAGTCCTGCTGAGCTTTGCTTCAGTTTTGATATAAGTCATAAGTGATGTGTAATTTGTTTTAGAAACTGATGAGCTCTCAGATACGTGCTGGTTTTGGAAGGAGTGTAAATTAAGGTGTCTGATGAACATGTGGCTACTTGTACCTCTTCTGCTGTAGAAGTCAGTAGCAGAAATGTACTTCTGGCAACAATAGAAAGTGCTGAATGGGTTTGTAATGTTTGCTTAATGACAAGGGGAGAGAGAGGGAAGGTTTGGACTCCTGAAGGGAAGAGGATGCTTTTGGCAAGACGAGTGATTGCATTTCAGAGCTGGTTTTCAGCAGGGCTGTGGGTGGCACAGGCAAAGCCTTTCACAGGAGACTGGGCAATATCCTCTATTCAGACTCTGATGCTGCTCCCCTTGCCAGGGCTGCTAAGAAATTAGAGATATGATCAGATTTATACAGTCTGTCAGAGAATCACATTTTATCTCTTTCTTTTCTCCACACAAGAGCCCTTTGTCTCTGCTGGTTTGTACCTTTCTTCCAGGGCACTGCCATCAGTCATGAGTGGGGGGAGCTGAGCCCTGGGTGTGTTGGATGCTGGGCAGCCTCATCAGACAACAGGAGAGCCAACAAAAGCTCCTCACCTCAAGACTTAATTTGGGTGTCAAACATGAGCACTTGCAAATGATATAAAATCAATCACTTTAATTCTCAGTGTAAGCTACAGTCTGACTCTAAATTCCCTTTCTCTTTGATGTATCTTCAGCAATGACAGAGAATAGACCAAGCCTTTGATTCCCTTTTTTGCTTTTCAATACTTCTTGAGTATTTCAATGGGCCATAGATTGCATCTTTTGATCTCTACTTTTTAAATTTCCCACTACTATGGCATACAGTGAATTTTTTGCACTTGAAGTCTTGAAACGAGTCAAATCCTGCTTCTGCTTAGCATGTTCTAGAAGTGCCAGATGAGAAGGCAGCTGTTATGGCTTACCCCCTTTTTAGTTATGGATCCAATAGTAACAGTCAAGAGAAGTGGGAAAGATTAGATTTGACCCCATATGTTGTGAATATCTGTAGTAAGCTCAAATACCAAGATAATAGAAGCTTCTCAGAGTATCTATTCTTCTTGGTGTAGTCTGCACATTAATTTTCTGAGAAAGCTAAAGAAAATTGTTTTCTCCATAGCTTTTTCTGCAGTTAGAGTGATTTATCCTCCTTTCTTTCAAAAGGCTAGAAGTCTGTGAGGATGGTCTTGAACCACCCTCAAAAGACCACTAATGAACAATGTGAACAATGGAGTAAAAACAAGGAAAGCAGAGAAAGCAAAGGAAATTATTACTACTACTACTACTACTACTATTATTATTATTATTACTATTATCTTTTATTAAAATTACCACCTCTTATTACCTTTTATAACAGTGATGAAGACTGCCAGAGTTTATTACAGATCTTTAGTACAGAACCCCTCCACACCCTTCACAGAAATGTTTCATATCCTAAATGTGGAAAATCTTTATATCTGCATCTTTTCTCAGCATAGAGCAACTGTATCTTTCAGACAACAGGGACACCACAGGGATTCTTGATTTCATCCCATACATTCACATTCTGGGAATGAGATTAAATGGACTAAGTAAAACATTAATTTCCATGAGTTTGTTACTTAATTACCATCCCAAACTGCTGCAAGATCATCAAGCATGACGAGGAATAAGAAGAGAAAAAGTTGCCTTCTGTATTTTACATTCAGCAGCAGCCACATTGTGTTTATCTACAGTAAAAACGCTTGTGCATCTGCTTTCTTCCCAAGGCTTCAATGCATACTAATTACTTTCTCATGTATATTAACTAGGATTTTATAACTTTGGTGCTTTGTGCACTGTTTCAAATCTTTATCCCATAGCGTTTCTCCTATCTTGCTTGCTTAAAGCTTTTTTTTTTTTTTTTTCATAAAAGTCTGGTGCAAATTCCTTTTTGTGCACGGGCAGAGTCTTATAACTTTACTACTGCAGCACAGTACAAAGACAAGGGTGTTTAGGGGAGCGTTAAGTTCCCTGGGTGAAGAGAAATACCAGAGTACAGTATACTGAGGTGAATTGCCTTGGTTTTGGATGTTTCCTTTGTCTCCAACCACAGGCTGGACAGGTCCCTCTGTGAGTGCCAAGGGATTCATCACAAGCCCCCACACTGATGATTAACCTTAATGTCACATATATTGAGGACACAGGACAGATACTACAGGTATTTGAGTGATAATACAGTTCTAAACTTCATCCTCATTGTCCTGGTTCCACTTCCCACCATTCTTTGTCTCTGCCTTGCTCTAACTGAATTCCTAGTAGTACATCATCTTTTTTGGAACAATTCAGCAGTCTTTCATGTATCACTCTGATGTTTATTGAGATGTTTGCCTGCCTTTTTTGTATCAATAAGTTTAAGTGAGAAATGTATATTTTTTCCTGTTGTTCATAGACAGAGAAACCAAGCATACAGAGTCATGATTAAAGTCAGCAGTTTCCTCTTCTCTCTCCTCATTTAGCCAGCACTGGAAATATCCTTTTTTTTATATCACTGCTTGGCCTAAATAATATGTAATTCACAATTGGTATTAATACTGCATCTGGCCATTACACCTGGCTTTGCTTCAGTAGTTCTTCCATGGTCCAAGGGTTGCCTTTATTAGCAGATCAGCCTGAGGACTCAGCCTGCTGGAGAGCTGCAAATAGGATTCCCAATCCCCTCCTAACTGTTCTGACATATTATCCAATCTTTGCAAGCCCATAAAACTTTAAATGAGAACTACCTACAAATTTAACTTTACAATACGGTCACCCTTTGCTGATTTTGAACTTTCTCCCCACACACATACAATTCAAATAGATCCAGTTTTTAATTTATTGTGGGGATCAGGGGGTGAGGATAATATATTCACGGTAATGCACTCAAAGCATTTATCATTGCTAGCTAACAGCTGCAAGCATACCTTAAAGAGCTTTTCACATTACCTGGTGTTGTGAAAGGGATGGGGCTACACATGCATTTGGCTGTGCCAGTCACCCCTTTGAAAGGCAGGGTCAAACCCCATGGATTCTGTTTGAAAACAGCTGCACTCAGTCTATGGGCACCCTTGACAGGTTGGCTGATTCAACATACACAAAGCCTAAAGTGAGACTGGACTCTGGAAATTCTACAAAAGTATATGATGGGGACTTGCCATGTGTGCAATATCCTATGGTGTTTCTTCCACTTTGCTTTTGCACTACTTTCATTCCTACATTCATTTTCTAGTCCTACACTCTGGCCATGGTACTCACATAATGTCACCCACAATAATCTGCCATTGAATTGCCTTCTTTTTGGGTAATTTGAGGGACCTGTGAGCTTTCAGAAGCTGTTTTACCTTTGCAGAATTATGTCCACCTCCTGAAGAGGAAAGAACACCTGAAAGTTTAGGGTTACACTAAAGATTCAGGGAGCATATGTGGAATCCCAAGATTTCCCCAAAACTTTTTGTGTGGTTCTGTGAGCACCTCTGGATCTTTTTACATTTGTCTTCCTCATTCTTGTGATGGGGTGATGGTTTGGTACCTTTTAAATTAATTAGTTTAGGAGGCAGCAGTAAGAGGATACACACCACCTGATCAGATAAGCATAGTAAGGGGTGGGGGGGGGGCAATGGTCATTTCAGCAGACAGAGCCCACTTGCAAGGGTAACACAAACCAGAATTTTAGAAAATGGTTCTGTAGAAACACCAAGGTGCTGACACATTGAGATACACCTCATTTACCTCTTTTTCTCCTGAATCCAGAGCTAAAATCATAGAATCATGGTCATCATGGGGTTTGGAGGGGCTTCTGGAGGGGCTACTGCTCCAGTCCTTACTCATAAAAGAGTCAGCTAGACTAGGCTGCCTGCTGAAATTTGAATAACCTCCAGGATGGAGTTCTGGATCTCTGTTCCAGTGTCTCACCACCCATTTTCCTTGTGTCTAATTTCCTGTATTCCAATGTGCCCATGGTGTCTTGCATCTTTCCACTGTTCATCTTTGAGAACAGTCTGTGTTCACATCCTGCAATTAATTAGCTTTAGACTGTAGTAGGTCCCTTGACCTGTCTTCTCTCTGAGCTTAGCAAACTCACATCTCTCAGCTTGTCCCCTCTGCCAAGTGCTCCATCCCCTGGACCACCCTGGCTGGCCTGTGCTGGACTTGCTCTGGGATGCCCATGTCTTTCTTGTACTGGGGAACCCAAACTGCACAAAGCTCCACTTGTGGTGAGGAGGTGAAGGACCACCCTCCTGGACCTCCTGCTTGCACTTCCACTAGCCCAGGGTGCTGTTGGTCTTCAAGGGCCCATTTCTGTTATGTTGAATTTGTCCACCAGGACTCAAAGGTTTTTTTTAGCAAAGCTACTCCCTGATCAATCGTTCCTATCCTGTATCTTGTGTATTGGGCTGTCCCATCCCAGGTGCAGGGATTTCCTTTGGATTTTGCTGAACTTAGTGAGATTCTCTACCTTCCTGAGGTCCTTCTGAATTGAAACCCTGCTTCCCATTGTATTTTACTGTTCTCCCCACTTTGGTGTCATCTGCAAACTTGCTGAGAGCACCTTCTGTCCTATAATCCAAGTAATTAATAAAACTACTGGACATTATTTGTTCCAGTTCTGGCTCCTGAAGAATTAGTTTGTCTGGTTACTGGCCACTAGATGTACTTTGATGTCTGGAGATGAACCTTTGAGCTGGGCTGTCCAGCCAATTTTTAAGCCTATTTACTGTCTGTTTTTTCTAATCTATATCTCTCTAATTTCGCTCTAGGGCTGCTGTAGGAAAATATATCACAGACCTTAATAAATCCAAGATAAACAACATCCACAGTTCTCCCATCATCCATGCTACCAGTCATCCAGCTGGTAGATGGCAATCAGGTTAGTAAAGTATGATTCAGTCTCTCTGGTTGTTCCCAGACACCTTCTTGATATGCCTGGAAGGAAACAAAAATTTAAGCTTTATGCCTTAGTTTTAGTGAAATCTAAGAAACTGGTACCAAAGTGACAAAATCTGGCTAAGCACTGGCAGAGCAAGTCTACTGAGCTGTTTCAGAGTAGAACCATATTTTACTTTGTGGTGGAAGGAGTCATATAATTACAGATGTAACTGAAGAATTCGGCAACAACTCCAGTATGAATAATTTTAGGCTACTTGTACACACACAGAGCCAAAGTCATGCTATCAACTGATCTGAACAGATTGCATTAGCTGAGATCTGATACCTTGTATTCAAAGCTTATAATATTTGTACAGCCATTGAATTTTCTGAAGTGTAAGGATTGCAGGTAATTTAATTTGTAATTGTAGTCCATTCTTAATCTTAACTGCTTTCTTAGGCTGTTATATTTAAATTCATATTCAAGAACTTCATGTTCCTTATATGAATGTTTCTTTTAATTAAGCAGGATAAATGCTTGCTACTGTGAGTTAAATTCTGAACCAAACAGAAATTGGATTGTGTTATCTCTGGGTGAATGTCTTTTGAGATAGTTCCTGTTTGCGCTGCCTCATTAAAGTTGTCTGGTACATATTTAGCTGCTAAAAAAACCCCACCAAAACAACAGCCTTTATAAGTATTCCACTTAAACCCATTTGGCAGGGTTTTCTCACCTTGTTTATAATTATCCATACTTTTAAAATGTCAGTGTTATAAGGTTAACAAATCCCTCTTTCTGCAGCAAGTATATTTGAAGGAGGCTGAGGGGAAGAAAAACCCTTCCTTTCCCTCTAAGTCACTAAGGTGGCACAGGCTGCTGCTGCTGCACCTTACCAAAAGTACTGAGAACACCTTATTAATTCCTTCAGCTTTTGCACAGCACGACTTATGCTATGGATTGTATTCATGTGTAATCTATTTTTTAAGGTTAATTCACATGAATTCAGTGGGATTTATTTCTGTATGTGTGACTGTTGCCTAGGAAATAGCAGCAAATGGTCTCACTGTTCTTTCATGAGAACAGTGTGTGCAGTTAGGGAGCAATTGTTTAGTTTTGCTATGAGAAAATTACTTTCCTTTTTGGATTGTTCTTTCTTTTTTTTCCCCCAATATATTTCTAGAATCTCTCTTAAGTAAAAATAACTCTGCTGCTACTTCTCTAAGCACCTCCAGGTAGAAAACCTTAGAGAAAGGAAATGCAGGCATGAGGCATCTATCTATGTGTTTCAAAGATGTGTTAATGTAAAGTGGAGTCATTCTGTTCTAGGCCAGCTGTTTATACCAGACTCAAGTCAGAGGTGGTAAAAAATCTTTATGTTCAGGTGGCCATGAGCAGCCTCAATAAAACAAATCCATCTACTGTCTAATTTCCAGTGAACAGGTGATAAATTAATCAAATATTGTCATGAGTAGAAATCCTTACTTTTCCCTCCTTTTCTTTAGATGCAAGAGGAGGTATTTCAGGAGAGTGATCCAGAACCGTGGGCCATGAACCTTCCTATCAGAAGTGCAGGTGGTGTTTCTTGGAGTTTCTTGTTTCCTGGTGTTTCTGTTAAGCCATGTTAGGCGGTGTGATGGTCTGCTCCTGTAGGAGACTGACTTTTCCTTCTGTCCAAGGAATTACAACAGAGTTCCTAGATCTGCTCATGTAGGTCTGTTAATATGGGCACACTCTTTCTGTAGGTACCCACTGTTAAAAATTTGGGATTACAGTTTTTCATAAGTGGCTCCAGGTATGAAAACTTATAATTCCACCTGAAGAGATCTGAAGAAACACCATTCTTTAGAAAGTGACATATGGTTTTCCATGAAAACCTCTGACTGACCTCAAGCTGAATATCAAATACAGCTCAAGGGTATTAGGAGCAGTCACTGTGAACACTCTTTGTTGTGATGCAAAATGTTTTATGGAAGTGCTGATATAAAGAAGGGCTGCTGTTGATGTAATATTCAGGAATAACACTCTGGCTTGACAAACCATTAGCAAAGCTCTAGTGTGGACAGCTCCTCTAATGAGCTGAAAATGAAAACACCTGGCCATTATTCATTAACAGTTTCTCAATACATCAAGTAAAGTTAAGTTTACTTAAAGATTTACAGATGCCTCACTAACTACAAGCTTTCTTTATATTTAGGACTGGTGGCAGAGGTCTTGTGGCCATTCTGCAGGCAGAGACATCACAGCTACATAAGGCACACTCCCATATACATATCATCCTTCCATATACTGCTGGAAGGATGGGTTTTTTTAATCTGGGCAATCAGATTAAAACCACAAACAAAACTGGGCAGCTGCTAATGAAGCAACCTGATGAAGTACTCTACATAAATGTATTTAAATGCCTAATCTCCAGCTTTTGCTTTTTTTTTTTCCAGTTTTGTTTTGTTTTAAGGTGAACAGAATGACATAGATGTAGAGGAATCTTTGCTAGCTACTATAAATACCCATTGTGAACATCTTTATGAGTGACTTCTATTTATACTCTATTACATACCCTCCCTGTGCTTTCCTCCACTGTAGTCCTTACAATGCCTCCAGCATGCTCTGTGTCACCTCTGTTGAAGGAAATGTGTTGATTTTGGTCTTCCACTGAGTTCAGAGTAGTACAGATCCTGCTTCCCTGGCACAGAACATCTTGCTTCTGGCTTCCCTAAAAGCACCAATGGGTCCCTTCCAACTCAGAATGTTCTGTGACTCTGGGATTCTGAGAAAGCTTTCATTGTCTCAAACAAGATCCCCAGGCAGATTTGGGTTTTAAGGGCACATTTTCTTTTTGACAGCTTTTATTTTTTGCTTTTGCCATGTGGTTGCTGGGATAAAATTTCATTCTTAAGACACTTATTTGGATCTATAGAAGCCAGATCCAATCTTATGCAGTCTTTCAAAATGCTGAACAAACACCACTGCCTGAAGGAAATGCACTTGCTTGCTTTTTCCACCTTTTAATTCCCAAATGGGGCAGATGGTGTTAAAGGACTGCAAGTGGTGACTGTGAACACAATAAAGTAAACTCAGCTTTTCAGCTTTCTTTTTCCTTAACTCTTCTTTTTGCAATACAATTTTTTCTGCCTCTCTCTATTAAAAAAATAATTATTTTCTTGTATGCCCTTGAATATTTTGATATTACAGTTATTATTGTAAAATGTATACACTTAATGGGATTTAAGAGAGGATGAGGATATGTATTATGGAATTATGGTATAGGTTTTTTGTGTCTTGTCTGATTGAGTTATTTGGCTCTAATGAATATTTGTTCATTAATTCGGTTAGAATTACGACCTATTTTAAGGTAATGCATCATAGTGATTTATCTTGATCTTTATTATTTAATATTTTTTTTTTGTTTATGGATGATTTATGATGACTTCTCAGGGTTTTCTATGCAGTACAGTTCACTTAATTGGGAGGGTTACAAATCTCTCAGTCTGCTACAGTGCAGTGTGGTGCCCTTAGAAGCTAAGTTGCATTTCAGCATATAAAAATCAATTGATACTTAATAGTGGCTTTGCCTGCAACCTGGTGTACTCTGCAGGTACAGAGTGGTATTATAAAATATAATTCTGGTTGTGTGGACCCCCATTTGTCTGAGTCATTCTTTTCCTCTTGCTCTGCTGTGGCCATTAAAGAAATCAATCCTAATGCAGGGTAGATCCTAAAGCATATTGTGCAAACCCTTTTTAAACTGACTCTTAAAACAGGATGTGATTTGCAGCATATCAACACAATGGTGTCCTCTAAGCCACTGGCATTTGTTATGATCACCTACTAGGCATTTTTTTTCCTTCCATTGATATGTGTTGGTTCTTCTGCACTTTCAACAATAATGATAAAAAATGATTCCCCCCCAAAACACATTTCCTTTGGGAATCTCTTTTTCAATACTGTTTGCCTTTGATTTTTATCCAGAAAGTCTTGAAAAATTCACTGTGCTAGATTATCAGGCTTGTCTTTCTTTTGCAAGGCTTAATGGGCAATTACTTAAAGAGCTTGCCTAATTATGGATACTGGCTCACCTCCCCAAATATTGCTTTAAAATTAAACATAATGATTTTTCCTTGTTGTTCTAATTTTTATTTAGCCTTTGCAAAGTAACCCATGAAGTTTTTGATTCATTGGTTTAACCCTTGACTTTTCTGTAGTGTGTCATAGTTGCTGTCTGGGTGGTTCAACCCTTCTGATACTTTCAGTTTATTGTTATCCTGCATGAGAGTTTTGGTGGTTGATGCTGTTTCACTTTAAACAAATTCCATAAAATCCAGGTAGGAATTTTATTGGGGTCCTAACTTGTTTGTGTTTTGCTGAGGTTATTTTGTTGGTTTGGGTTTTTTTGGTGTGTTTTTTTTGGTGGGATTTTTTTGGTGGTTTTTTTTGTTGTTGTTGTTGTTTTGGTTTGGTTTGGTTTTGATTTTTTTGTGTGTTGTGTGTGTGGGTTTGTTTGTTTGTTTGTTTGTTTGTTTTTTGTTTTTTTTTTGGTTTTTTGTTTGTTTGGGTTTTTGTTTGGTTGGTTGGTTTTTGTTTGTTTGTGGGTGGTTTTTTGTTGTTGTTTGTTTTGTTTTGGTGTTTGTTTGTTTGTTTGTTTCCAGCACTCCAGGTATTTAAAAGCTGATTTTGAGCTCCTTGAAGGTTTCTGACAAGGTGCAGGACCACCTTGTGCTGCAGCAAGAAAGCCTGGGCTGCACACAGATGTAATCCCTGCCTGCTTTGAGCTTGCCATACTCATGTATTTGTCTCTCACGTGAGAGCTCAGCTCTGATTTCTCTTCCACAGCTGAATCCTTCCATTTTGGGTAGCTTTAGGCATACAATTCACTATAATTCAGACACTAACAGTTGTTAACAGCCTTTACCCCCACACCCAGGATGCCCTGAACTGTTAGCTGGAAAAAGAGATCCAAATAACAGTGTAAATTTATCCCCCAGAAATATCTGTCCACAGTTTTAAAAGGCACATGATTAATATGGGAAGATATGGATACAGTGTTAGAATGTATCCCAAAAATATTTCTGATCCCTGCCTGACATTACTGGATTGTTTTAGCTAATTGGTTACTGGAGAATTTATATGAAAAAGTCAGCATACATGTACAAAATCAGACTTTGTTAAACCAAGAAAGAGAAAACTCTGAACATGCAAGAGCTTCCTTGGGTGAAAAACAAAAACAGCAAGCTTGAAATATGGTGGGAACAACACTGTTACTAATTCCTTGTGTAAATCATTTCACCTCTCTCTGTATTTTTTTAATCTTCCTGTCTTTGTCTTGACTTTTCAGGTCATAAGTTTATCGTGAAAAAAGATGTGGTTTACTGACTGTGTTTACATAACCTACCACAAGGAAATGGCACTCCTGAAGGGTGATGGAGGAGGATGTGGGCTCTTCCCAACTCTAATTTTCCTCTTTGCCATTTTGTTCCCATGAACAGGAGCTTATTCTGTACGTCTGCAGCTGGGGCCAGGTGGGAGTACAAAATATCTGACTCTTGCTATCATCTGGCTCTTTCCAACAACTTTGGGAACCCTTCAGCACACATTCCTAGATATGTTCTACTCTTTTTTGCACTCCCATGTGAATTCATCTGAATACCCTCTGAGGTAAGAGCAGAAACAGCCTCTCATACTTAGCCACACCTTCCTTGACCACCTGATCCATGGAAAGGAACTATCACAGCACAAAATGTGTGAGCTCAGGAAAGTTCCTTACCTGCCATTCTGTAGCAGGAAAGTCTCTTGGACTTCTCATTTTACTGTCCTGCACCTGTGTTACATGATTAAAAAAAAGCAAAATCAATGTTTTGAGAGTTTTGTTTTTGTCTTGAAGCAAATGATATCACAGAAGCAGCTTTGTCCATTTTTCAGGATTTTTTAAATCTCATATAAATTCTAGGTATGGAAGGCCAAGTGCTATATCTGAGTACCTAGGGAATAATTGGTCATACAAGAATCCATGTGTTATCCATGGTTAAAACCCTCCATAATTATTAATGATATTAAATTCTTCCAATTTAACTTATAAAAGGCATGACTTGTATTGGAGTATCTGTACCCTTCTTTGCTATTCTATCTTCAGCCTCAGCATTATGGGGAAAGAAAAAATTCAAATTACCTTTTGTTCTGAGATTATCCATTATTTTTCTACAACATAATAAATATTAAATGGGATATCCCTACTCTGTCTTACTCTTACCCAGAAATACAAATACAACATGAAGAAACAAGGAAAGATACTGCTATTAACCCTTTTGTATTCTTGACTGCAGTAGGATGAATTTCATTTTAAATGGGATAGTAAAAGCCATCTAAAAGTATCTTCAAGGGACATTGTCAGTAGATGTTAATTTGCAGATGTTGTTTATAGTTTTGGAAGTAAGCAGTAACTTTGTCTCTTACTTGTTTATCTGTTGTGAAAACAAAGAGTGTTGTCAGCACTCTTTGCAGCACAAATCCAAAACTCAGCCCCTGTGTTTAGAGTAGCCCCTGGCTACTGTAAAGAAAATTAACTCCATCCCAGCTAAAACCAGAACATTCTCTTAATCAGGAATTTTTTCTCTATGAAAAAACCAAAAACCCCAAAAGCAAAAAGCAAAAAAAAAAAAAAAATCCAACCCCAAAAAAACCTCCAAACCAAACCAAACCAAAACAAAAACAAAACCAAAAACAAACAGAAAACCAGTACCCATTGTAATTGCTTCACTATTCCTTCTCAGGGAAGAGATGTGTTGAATCACTGTTAAGTAATTCTTTTAGGCCTAAACCCAACTTTTATCTGCTGCAGATACTTCACTTTTATTCACCTGCCCTGCTTATGTCATTAGGGGTACAAAACAAGAGCAACACTGGCAATCCAGTCTAGTGAGGGTGAAGGAAAAGAGAGAATTTCTCCCCAGCTTTACATTAGACTTCTGTCACAGCACTGAATTATTCAAATTACAACATGTGAAGTTCCATTGTTCAGTAACAAGAGACATTTCAGTTTTACCCTTCCCCAATCATTGCATCTTTCAAACAAATTACTGTTGGTTGTTGTTGGTACAGAGCTTGGATTTATTATAAATGTTGAAAAATCACTAGTGAATTTTGGAAGTTTGGCTAACATGATTTAGATGTTGAAATGGATTTGACGGGCGACATATTACGCACATTATTCCAAAGTTGACACATTATTCCAAAATTGACACATTATTCCAAAGCTAGGAGTCTGCTTTGTGGCTTGGGATCTGACTTGGCACAAGATTTGTTCTCACCTGCTAAGCACACAGCCTTCTTGTAGCCAGGCCAACATAACAGCAGTAGTAATGTTGGCTGGATCTGGAGTGGCCAAATACTGTGAAGAAAGACAAAAGAAGCAGCAGGTGACACTGTGTGACAGACCTGGGACTGCCAGCTTCTGCAGGGCCCCGACAAGCACCACTCTGAGGTGCTGTCACCTGGGACCTGCTGTTGCTGTGTCCCAGGATGTCTCCCTAATTCGCTGCTTCTTGTCTGCCCGAGGTTGTCTAGAGGCAAAAATGTCAAACTTGTTGCCCTTTATCTCCCCCCTGTTTTGGCACATCACCTGTGTCCCCAGGGGAGTGTGGTTATTTTCACTTTATGCAAATGGAGAAAACTGGATCTGTCTGGCTGCTGCAGCAGAGTGCTGCTTCTCACCCTAAAATATGCAGTGTCAGTGCCACCAAGTGCTGCCAATTCCCACCATAATTTCGTTCTTATCTATCATTTGCATGTCTTTGCATGTCTGCAAGGGTCACTGACTGGTGCCAGTTTTTGGATAGCAGATGTCCTTGTGTTCAGCTTTCTGTTGAACAAAATACCTACCAGTGACAACCCAGACATCTCTGCTGCTGTAATTTAAATGCACTAAATATGGCATGGAGACCACCTTGGTGCAGACAATTTGATGTTTTCTTTATGAGACTACCAGAAAGGTGATTAACACATATACTTTGTTAGGAAAACCAGCAGAAAACCAGACTGTATTTTGATTTTTTCCCCTCTCTGTATCAGTCACACGATGGATTTTTTGGCAACTAATGGTTGGTGGTAGAGATGTACCTGGGGTCCATAATTCATATAATAATTGCTCTTTAATTTGCTAGCTGTTCACAGGGGCTTCCCTGATGGTATTTTTTCTGTGGTGTTCTGTTTTTGAGAGGCTCAGGAAGTGATGTTGGTATGAGGGATGATGATGAGGAGGAATACTTCCTCCCCTCTCTCCTTTCAATGGAGTTTGTTTTAATATGCTTCAAATTTGCTCCGCCTCCATTTCTAACACAGTGTTTTGGAAATGAGCATGGTCCAGCTTTTTGCAATAGGCCTTTGATTTGAATAGTTGTTACACCATCAAAAGACACTTGCTTTCAAATTTGTCAGGCTTTGGTACAAATCAACTGCCTTGTTGAAACAAGAAATATATGTGGACCTCATGTTTGGGAAAGAAAATTAGCCTTGATGATTAGTTATTAACTAATCTTCTCCAGAGTTATGTTTTTCTCATAGTACTTTGCATGATTTTTTTCATGTTTATTGAAAATATCCCTTTGTTAGAAAAATAAGCTATAATTTATCATTGTATTGACAAAGGTGTAAGTACTTAATTGCCAACTTGTTGATTCCAGCACTAGTTGTGCTTTTGAAACAAATGTCATATTTTAAGAAATTAATTGAGCTTTTAATGAACAAAAGTTCTCCTGAGCTTCACTTAAATGTGAAGTAATGTTTCTCAAAGGGCCCATTCTCAGGCAATACCTACTAAAGCTGAATTTGTTATGCTGTATGAAGATTTTTAGTTCTGCAATATTTTCATAAAGAAATCTCAGGAAATAAAATATGCTATATGGGAATTGCTCCAATTAACTGACTAAAATCCATTGACTGGCTCCAGGGTGCCCATTTTTCCATACTGCAAACAAGATCTTATTCTCTCAACTAGGCCTATAATTTGGCATAGGCAGAAAGCTTTAATTGCTCCATCAATTTTACTGTTTGCGTTAGGTGTTTCTTGCCTCTTAGGTTTTGCAATTTTTAAATTTCTCATTCCTGTAATGATTTAGGAATCTCTGTCCCAATGACTTTTAAGTAAAACATGTTTGAAAACAATGCATCTGAAAAGCACTTTTTTTGGTTCTATACAACTAGGCTCATTTAGCACATTCGTGTGTTGCTGAACGTTTCCCTGACTTTTGTGGATATTTTTCTTTTCTTTTATCCTCTTTACACAACTGTGAAGTTCCAGTGTCTCTTGGAAAAGTATCATCATAGCAGTCATCTACAAACAGTTTCTGCAGACATTTCTTGGCCAGTTGTAGCTCTGAAATCAGAGATTGTCTGAGGTGCTAGAAGCAGGAGTTATGGTAACCAGAGCTGGATAAATAAAGACATAAGATTATGCCTTAAGTTATCAAATTCCCACAACTATTTCTCACCAAATAAAAACTTCAACATAATTACTGTGAGATAAAAACTTCCACATAATTACTGTGAGCTCTAAAGAAAATATTTATAAATATTTTAACTTCAAAGGAAATTACTACCTTAATGCCTCTATGCTAAATTTAAGAAATAACTGATGAAGAATGGACCTTGTTAAAAAGATTGCACTAAAGATCTGTTCCATTACTGGTAACAGGAACAATGTTGTGAAGCCAAAGGAAGAAGCCTGTACATCTGCTTCACCAGAAGAAAGGAAAAAACAAAGCATTTAAGCATTTTGAAATTGGAAGTCTCATATTCGATTGTGTTGGAATGTATATTTTCTTGAATACTGGGTTCATCTGAGAAACCAGCTCCCGAGCATTAGGGAGGCCTCTGAGTCAGAATGTGTGAAGCTTTACTGATGTCCAGGACAAAAAAATGTAGCTCCACAAGCAAACCTCCTAGTGTGAGCTGGAGTGTGCTCTTGGGGTTTCATTTAACCAGCAGTGGTGAACAGATCCTGTTCCCCTCCCTCACCTCTGGCAGTGTGTAATTTCACAGCTACCAAAATCCATCACATAGAGTGGTGGAAAAGTACTTGACCATTGACTCTCTGACCACAGATTAAAAAGAAATTCCTGTAAATACAAGAGTGAGCCTTTCTTTCTGCTCTGCTGCAATACAGTCATCCAGCAGAAGTGAATTCTGGGCAGAAATCTCATGCTAGCAATATTCCTCCTTTTTATGTATCTTGCCCTGCTGTGAACTCCCTCCTGGTCTCAGTGCAAGGATGCTGGTATTCTACTTGAGATGTCATGGGACAAACTTCTTTTCTCCTTGTGACAGTGGTGTACTGTGAGATTTATGCATTCCCTCTGAGTAAAGGATTAACTCATACAACAGATTTGATTACACAATACAACATTAATTTAGAAGTGAGGCTCCACTCCACTGCTGAGGGCAAAAAACAGAAGTAGGTTGTGGTAGATCCTGCCCATTTATTTCAGTGGAGAATTTCACCAGAAGAGTGCTGAAGTGGCCTGGTTTGAGAAGATTTGAGAAGATCGTGGTGTTTCTCTGTTGGATCTGACACTTGCCCACTTCTGATGGGAAGGACATCCTCTACTGTTGTGCTGCATTATCACACGCCAACAGTTTCTCAGACTCTTTTGCACTTCAAGTTAAGCCTGTACCAATATATTAAGGAATACCTACAATGCTCTTTGTGCTAAGTGCACATCCACCATGATACCAGAGAGGTTGGAAATTATATTCCTTCCGTAATACTGTTGAGAACAGGTACTGAGGTTGTGAAATAACTGTGGTAATTCATAAGTGTCTGTGAAATGAAAAATCACAGAGCAGAGAGAGAATATCTCAAGTACTCAGCATTTGCTGTAGTGCTTTTTATTATCCTCAAAGGCAGGCTGAAGATCATTTCAACGCTATCATAATTTTCACACACAAAACATTAATAAAAATTGGCTCCTAGTTTTGTGTTTTACTAAAAGCAGCTACTACTTCCCCTTATCCCTTCCAGTAATTGTATTAATAAAGTTAATATTTGACTCTAGCAGTAACCAGAAGAATTTAAAATTACTTCAAGACCACATTTATGAAATTCTTAGTTGCCTGAGAGATTCTGAAACAGCCACTGAAACTGCTGACCTGAAGGCTATATTTGTAGTTTGTGGGGCTGATTATCTTTGGTTGAGGGCAAGGCTGGTGAAGATGCTCTGTCTCCAGTACTCAATGAACGATATCCAGAGGCAGCTAAACATCACAGCTAAACATCACAGCTAAACATCTGTAAACACAAGTGTTAGATCATAAAAAGATAGGAACTTCCCGCTGCCTCTCCCCTCCTGTATACTCTTACTGCAATCACTCACGGTTCATCTGACTTATTTTAGAGCTTTACAAAATAGATCATCTTTCTAGTGAAAGGAAATAAATGACAATTTTGGGGGCCAATTGCTGCCATTTACTTCAGGCTCTTATGTGAGAACTCATGCCCTAAAAGCTCAGCTGTAAAGCTCTACATTTAATTTGATGCATCCCACCTGTGAACACCTCAGTACCGAGTGAGTCACCCATCACTGCACAACTTCTGAGGCAGCTCATTAATCCTGAGTGTAGCCCTGCTCACATCTGTCCCCCATGTCACTGCTCCAAGCCCAGTAAAAATCTGTGAGGACACAGACAGCTTTCACTTTCACACAGTAAGTTTTCTGGAAATCCATATAAAAAGCTTTATCTGAGCAAATACCACTTAGTGATGCTTTGTGTTACCTGTCTGTGGATGTGCAGGCACTTTACAAGACTTACCATGTCACTGTCACTGGACAGAAGCTTTTGGAAAATGACAGCACAGAAAAGGTCTTTTATGTGTGCAAATATATTGACATGAGTTATCCTCTCTCTAGACAGCAGGAGAGGTTTCTCCTGTAACTGGCTAAATGATTTTGTGGGGTGCTCTGCACTATGTAGGGAACAGCTGTGTGAGTCACTGGTGCCTCTGCAGATGTGAATGGGTAGATGGAGCAGGGGAGGTGAGCTTTTCTCCGTAGAATAACAGCTAATTTTTCTTCAAATTACATAAAAAGTGAACCTTTGCTTAGGTCTCCAGGGCTGTCTGAGACAGGAATCTGCAACATATATTCTTCTTTCTGTTCCTTGAGTGCCTACTCGTGTTCAGAAGAAACCATTCAGAGTTATTCCATTTGAAAAAGTGACTGCATTTAATGTGCATGCCTGCAATACAGAATCACAGAATATCCTGAGTTGGAAGGGACCCACAAGGATTGCCAAGGCCAAGTCTTGGTCCTGCACAAGATAACTCCAGGAGTCACACCATGTGCCTGAGAGCATTGTCCAAGCATTTCCTGAACTCTGACAGGCTTGGTGCTGTGACCACTGCCCTGGGGAGCCTGTGCCAGTGTCCAATCATCCTCTGGTTGAGGAACCTTTTTCTAATATCCAACCTAAACCTCCCCTGACACAGCTTCAGGCCATTTCTCTCAGGTCCTGTCACTGTCACCATAGAGCAGAGATCAGTGTCTGTCCCTGCTCTTCCCCTCATGAGGAAGCTGTAACTGCAGTGAGGTCTCAGGCCCTCAGTCTCCTCCAGGCTGGACAGACCAAGTGCCCTCAGCCCCTCCTTACACAGCTTCACTTCAAGGCCCTTCTCCATCTTTGTTGCTCTTCTCTGGATGCTCTCTAAGAGCTAAATATCTTCTTTGTATTGTGGAGACCAAAGCTTCACACAGTGCTGCAGGTGAGGCTGCCCCATGCTGCTCTATCTCCTCAAGGCTGCCATGAACCCCACAAGGGGCATTGCAGGAAACCTTTACCATGGAGCACTTTCAGCTGCCTGTAAGGAAAGCAGTAACAGTTCATATTATTGAGGTCTGTATATGAAGTTGTTCCAGCTATTTCACTTCCTCACATCCAGATTATCTTGGATTATGGAATTGGCACTTTTTCTTAAAGATAAAAGCCTAATTTCCCTAACGGAAATGATTTTTCTATTCAGCAGTACTGTGAAAGGTGACTATTTACTATTCCTCCCCAAAAAACTCACCATTTAATGAATTAGTCTATGAATAATTGCATGGCATTTACACATCTTTAGGTGGGATGTAAAAGAATAACTATATAGCTCAACTTTGAGCACATGTGCAGTGCTAACAGTTATAATCAGCAATTGTGGTAGCAGTTGTGGGTGAAAATTATGTGCCATCAGAAAGCTCTGGTTTTGCATCTGAGCCAGTTCATCTTTTATGTGTACTGCAACTTCCCTGCTGAGTTTTGGTGAGAACAAAATCTCACTGACCAAGTCAGTGACTGAGATCAGTGGTCATGAAGCTGGGGCTTTCTGTTTTGGCACTGACTTCCTTACCCTTCTCTAACTTAATTTTGTTTTAATATGGAAAAATTCTGTTGTCTCTGCCTGAAGAAGAAATTCAGGAAATACAGAAAATGGCAAGGAATTGTGGTTTTATATTTTGCCTCTATTTTCCCACTTCACCATTGAAAATTCATTCACAGACACAAGATGAGTTACATTTTGGCAAAGGATGAGGCAAATGATAACTTTCCTTTACAATTTTCCTTGTAATCTTCTGGCAGAGTTTCCTTTAATAAAAAATAAATTTAAAAGAATGAATAAGAAGTGAACAGGCTTCATTAATATCAGCTATGCTGCACTGTGTGGCCATTTCCTTTCTATTTTTGACACACATTTGAATTATGCTCAAGAATATGAAGCTCATACTCAGGATTTCCTTAATGAGAAAAATGGCTTTGGAACCATCCACGTTGCATAAAAACTAAATTTATGGGTCACACCTGAGATGAAGATTTTTGTTGCTTGTTTGATGTTGTGTGGTTTGGGGGGTTATTTTGTTTGTTTGTGGTTTTGTTGGTCTTTTGTGGGTTTGCTTTTTTTTTTTTTTTTTCATTTTCTTTTGCTTGAATTGATGTGAGTGTGTTTCAGGCTGGATTCATTGAACAGACCTGAAACCTGTGGGGTTTGCTTTTTCCTGAAACTATTTTTATACATGAGCTCTTTCAATTTATCTGCAGAGTTTTCTTTTCTTCCCTTGGCTTTTTCCTCTATCATCTAATAAAACCAGATTACAAGGAGAAAGGAAACTGTTTTTTCCTGTCACAGAACAGATCAGATATATGAATTAATAGATAGTGCTGATAATATTTCTATTGAACAGGTCAAAATGAGATGCAGCAGTATTTTTATGCTGCAAGCACTCATCTGTGAGCCACCAATTTTTTTTTTTTTCAGTTTTTAAGGTGTTTTTAACTGAAACTGAAAAGCAGTGTGGCAAGACTCTGCAGCTATTCTCTCAAGGTCCTACTGTAATCTTTGAGCTTCATTTTCTTTCAGGTCTTATGGAGCCTTGGGAAATACAGAGTTATTCACTTGCTGAGGGAAACAGGGAGGCTGTTGTTTAATATTTTGCTTTGTTTATACAGTGCCATTTGAAACATTTCAGGGCTCTGATTAAACTAGAGGAAATGACTTTATAACCAGAGTTTCTGAAGGCAATATGTTCTGGGACATGCACTCAAGACTTTCTCTGCCTCCAACAATTTTGTAAATAACTTTAATATGCTTGTGAATGCCATGGCTGTGTATCAGCAATGTCTAGAACATTGTTTGGGGGAAGGAAACGGAAGAGTGAGGACATTGTGCTCAAGCTCCTGATAAAAAATAGGAATTTATCCTTTTAACGGATAGCTTTTGTTTCTTTAAAGTAAATAAACAATAAAATAGAAGTCTTCTCCTGTAAAATTCCTTTTTAGGTAGAAAACTGTGTTGATGCATGAATCTTGGATCACTCACTGAATCTTGTTTAAATGAAAACCATATCTGAAGTTCCTGAATTAATTCCACTTACACTGAAATGTTAGCATAGCTTAGATTAAGACATATTAAAAACCTTGCACTTCATTAAGAAGTTATTAATAGAATTGCCATAGCCAGTCATCTTAAAGAAACGTTGTTGTATTTTTATCAGCAGAATGTGAGCATTTTAACAATAACACTCAATCTGAAACAAAGGGACTTGGAATAAGTATGATTAAAAATTTAATACAAAGATTGAGAAATTAATTAATTTGGGTGGGATGATCTTTCCTAATGATTGTCTCATGGACAAAGAATTAATGACACTGATGCTGCTCAGGGGGACACAGTGGGATGTCATCGGCTCTCCCTCTTCCCAGGTGTTAACACCACCAGCACTGGCAGACATGGGCTGGCAGAGGAATCCCAGGAACTCACAGATGGAGCTGGGCTGGCTCTTGGGATGCTGCAGGCACTGCCTCCTCACTGCCAGCTGGGTGCCAAACCTCCACTGGCCCTGCAACACTCCCAGGAGCTGCAGCAGCTGCAGAACTGGCTGTGCTGGCCTGAGCAAGTGCCTTCTGGCAGCCAGACAGGGGAGAGGGAAGGGAATGGGAAGAGAGAATGGGAACAGCCTAATGTAGAGAGGCTGATGGGTTATAACCAAACCCTGCTGGCACACCATGGACTGCCTGTGCCAGCCTTTACTTGGAAGGTCTGAGGGAGTTGCTGTAGTTTTCTTCTCCAGGATTTTACTAGTTTTAAATGTCACTGAACTCTACTAAAAGCTGCAACACTCAGTTAGCCACCCTAGACAAACTGCTTGGTTTAGCAGCTGGAAACCAAGGACAGTTGTTTGAGTTCAAGTGACCTGGGAGGGAAAGGGGAACCATGTGAGTGCAAATAATACCAAGAGATTGTCAAGGAGCAAAAGCATTGAATTATGATGCAGAGATAATCTGCAGTGCTTGAAGTCCAAGCAGTGCCTACCTATCTGATTTTCTCAGGGGCCTCTGAAACAGCTGGAACTCTAAAGTCAGAAGAAAAATTGGTTCAGAATTGTTTGGTCCTTCTTTTTCAAAGTTTTCCAAGCTTTCTTGGAAAAGGGTGGTGGAGTCATCATCCCTGGATGTGTTTAAAAAAAGACTGGATGTGGCACTTGGTGCCATGGTCTAGTTGAGGTGTTAGAGCATGGGTTGGACTTGGTGATCTTGAAGGTCTCTTCCAACCTAGAAATTCTGTCTGATTCTGTGATTCTGTGATTCTGCTTGTATTGAGACCTATGAAACAACTTGAGCTTAAATTTTAGGCTCTGCATGGAATATTGCATCAAAATATATAACACAAATGAGGTTGGTATGCACAGGCCAGGGGTGTATTGCATTGTGTTCAAAACAAAGCACAGAATTCAGGGATGCTTGGGTGGATGATGTGCAAACGACCAACATGAAATCAGTTGACTTGGCATATCCCAAACACTTGGCATGCTGAGCTGGTTACTGGCTATGACCAGAAAAAGAAAAGGGAGTCTATAATGAAACTAACATTTCAGTTTTAAAGTATAGTTGTTGCCATGGCAACCTCTGTAATGGACACATTTAATCCTAAAATTCAGTGCTGCATCTGAACTGACTTCAACAGTTAACAGGATGTCAGTGCTTGCAAACCATTTGAATAACTGTGAAAAGTTTATCCTTCCCAGTTGAGATGGAAGGGGTGCATGTACATACACTGATGATGAAGGATATTCACCACCTTGATGCACTGTAATTTTTTAAGCTATTTATTTGGTTTCATGCACCTGAAAAAGATAAGAATAGCATAAATTATATTATAAGGAAAATAAAAGGCAGAAACAGAAATCTTTGAAAACAGTTTTGCAAGCCCAAGGTTTGTGCACTAAGCAGTGATTTAACATGCTTCTGTTTACCAGGCTTTTTGAGCACAGAGTCACAAGATAACTGATCTGTCTCTGGTTCGAGCCCTGAGCCATGTCTGTTTTACTTAAGATTGGTTTTTGCCTTGTTTTAATCCTCTGTCAGCTTGTACCAGAATGGAAAAATGAGATGACACCCTGCCAGTTTTCAGGACAAGTAAGAATAATACTATTTCTGGGGATGGTGTGTCTCATCATAGGTTCATTTTCTTTCTAAATTCTGACTTAAAGCATAAATCTGATAAGTTTTATATGCCATTAAACAAGCAATGAATTTCATTTTACAGAGTCTGAAATTTTGGGTTTTTTTTTTTTTTTTATCCTGCTATGATTTGAAGGAGCAGAGAAGTTTTAAAATGTTGTGGCTAAGTTATTTTATTTGCATTAGGTATATCAGATTTCTTCTTTATTGATTATGCTTCAGGTAAACAGGCAAGATGACTTAACCCCTAAATTTCCTGCAAAACATCTCCTGTCAAAGAGAGCTCAACACACTACAGAAGTTTAAGATCCTCCCTTTGGAGATCACAGAGTGTGAAAGGAATTAAAACAATACAGGCATTGATTTACACTGCTTTTAAATCTGATAAATTAATCTTTTTTCCATTCTGTGGACTGATGCTATAAACATACCACGTGCCAGGAGGGTTCATCCAGGTAGGGCACTAACACTTCATTTTGCTGCCTGATCTCTCAAAAACAAGGGCTACTCTGAAAAGCTGTGCTACCCTGACAGCTTGAGCCCAGCTCAACTCCATGCCTCTAGTGCTGGAATTCAGAGCAACCTGTCTGTTCTCAGGGCTAAGCCTCCTGTTCCTGAGAGACCTGCACAGGCTGGAAATTGGGCCAGCAGTAACAGCATCAGGTTTAACAAAGGCAAGTGGCAGCTCCTGAACTGGATGACACAACCAAAGATCCCAGCACAGGGATGTGTGCCTGGGGAGCCTTGCTGAGAGGGACCTGGGGGCCCTAGTGCACAACAAGGTGACCCTGAGCCAGCAGAGCAGGGCTGCAGCAATGAGGAAAATCAGATCCTGGCCTGCACCCACGGGGGCACAGCTAGCTGAGACAGAGATGGGATCTTCCCACTCAGCGTTTGTCAGGCTGCCCTGGAGTGCTGTGTCCAGTTCTGGTCCCCACAATTCAGAAGGATGTGGGCAGACTGGAAAGGGTCCAAAGGCAGCCTGGAGGGCCTGCCCTGTGAGTAATGAGTGAAGGCAAAAGGTCTTTTCACTCTGGAGAAGTGAAGGTTCTCAGGGCACCTTATCAGAGTTTCCCAGTACTTTGTCATCTACAAGGAGGACCCAAGCTCTCCCTTCACCACAAAACACGTGGAGAAAACAAGGGGGAGTGGGTGCGAGTTGAACTGGGAGAGGTTTCATCTCCATATATGAGAACTTTTTACATTGACAACAATCATTCAGAATAACCCCAGGGGACATGGAGCTTTTCAAGGGACAAATGAACAAGGTGCTAGATAATCTCAGCTAGGGTCACTTTTCCACAAAAGGTTGGACCAGATATCTTTTGAGGTCATTTTCAATCCATGATATTCTATGATTTTTTAATTCAATCCTTTAAAAACCAAGCAGACTCACATTTTCAGGGTGTCCTGACTGCTGCAGGTAATCACACTTGATTGCAGTGAGGCACTTCTTTGCCTCAGTGTGCTAGGAAATACCTTCAAAGTGGAGTTATGTTCCTAAAGAATCAGGTAAGAAATAAACTGAGCTGTACTTGAGACGTGAGAAAGGTAAAGGAAGCATCTAAAGTTGAGCTAAGCAACGAATTAATCACTCCTCTGGATCATTAGAGGTACTGTTCCTATTTATTTCCTATTTTTTTTTAGTATAGTAGAATTCACCCTTTTCATGAGTGAAATTGCCTGTGGAAGCATATTCCAGCTGGTGTTGAGGTCCACAGCTTTGGACCCGAGGAGGCTAAAGCCACCCCAAAAAGTATCTCAATAGAGACAACTCCTTAGGGGGTCAGAGCACTCCCTCAGCTGGCAGAGAGCGTCTCAGCAGGGGGCAGAGCAGCGATTCAGCTCTGGTGATTTCAGCTCAGTGATTTCTCAGCTCCTGCCCCTGCGACGTTCGCTTCTCTTTTAGCCGGCCGGGATAAGAGAGAGGGTCTCGTTTGGCGGTTCTGCATGAAATAGCTTTATTGCAAAGGTATCAGCAAAGGGAGCCAGGGGACGAGATGCCCCGGGGATTAGGGAGACTTCAGGGGGTTTTATGGGGAACCCGGTGGGAGGGGAGAGGGTACAAAGCCAATCGTTTACAACAGATCTACATAAAATCCCGTGGAGACTTATGGGTCCTTTGGAAAGTCTCCATGATAGAAAGGCTTGCTTTGTTATCTCAGGGGTCTGGCAGGGGTTGTGCAATTCTCCTTATCTCCTCATCAGGCTTCTCTCCAGGGCAGAGCCACCAGGGCTCCATCCACTCCCTCGGAAGCAGGGCGAGCCTGAGGTGCTTGTGGCTGGGAGAGGGCTGGAGGGCAGACGAGAGTTGTGGCTGGCACTTGAGGTGGCTCAGTAAGGAAATTCCTTCAGTGCACTGGCAGTGCTGGAGCAAGCAGGGCAGCAGTGTCAGCCCAGGGAGCCTTTCACCCACAGCAGCCCCAGTGTTTGGGTTTTCCAGCAGCCTGTGTGCCTGCACCCCTGGTGCTGGGCTGTGCTGGGAGCTGCTGGATGGTGGGTGGGCAGTGGAGGGAGGGCAGCTCCAGGGGACAGGGCTGCACCACTGGGGACAGTTCCATGGGACACAGCATGAGCTGGGGGCAGGGGGTGAGGTGTCCCTAAAGCAGCCCATCCTTGCAGCTCCCAGCTCAGTGGAGGTGGCCTGGCTGGAAGCAGAGGGGAGATGTTGAGGTGTGTGGCAAGTTCCCTTCATGCTTGTGGAAGAGAAGAGGGTCTGTGTGGGGAAAGGCACTGAGCAAAGTCCTGCCTTGGAAGCACAAGATGTGTTCCTTGCCAGAGATAAATAAACTGGGGTTTTCCCTTTGATTACACAACGTTCAGTTATCCCAGAATGAACTCTTTTTCCCTTTTCCCACGTGGCTTCCTCTTGGTATTTTTATATATCTCTCCCTTGTGGTGTCCCTACCCTTGTGGATAGCCTTTCAGAAGAAAATTTAGGTCAGAAGTTAGAATCAATGTTTTCTATTTAATATAAATATTTAGGTCATAGCTCCATCTTTTTCCAACTCTTTGTCTAATCAATGTTCAACTCATGCATGACTTTTTTTCCCTGTAAAAATTCTCATAGACCCTTTTGTGTTGAATTCTGTCTTCTATGTGCTGGAAGCAATGCCATTGCTTAGGCTGCTTCAAAACAGACATCTACTAATTTTAGGACAAGATAGATAAACTCAAGTTCAAGTTTTTACATCAATGTACTTGCAAAGAAGCTGTGGAAGGTGGGGCTGATTTGCTACCACATTTGAGAAAAGATGCAGTAAAAAAAACTGACTGCCAGGTACTGAGAATGTTCATATGTCGTGCTTTGGGAGGTTGACTTTAAGATGCATCTTAGTCATTGCAAACTTGCTGAATAACAAATGGACAGAGATAGCTGTGGATTTTTTCAGTTATAATCAGGATAACTAATCCATTAATCTTTCTTAAAATGAGTATAAAAGTGGGGACCTAAAGTATATGTAAAAATATAAACTATAAAAATGCTTTTATTGTTTGACAGTCTGAACATTGGATGTTCTCATAAGGCATTCCATTCTATCCAATATTGTCCTGTCTTCTTTTTTAAACAAAAAAACCAACCAAACCAAACAAAAAAACACAAACAAAACAAAACAAAAAAAAAAACAAACTAAACCAAAAACAAAACAAAAAAAAAACCAAAAAAGCCCCAAAAAACCCTATAAAATTAAATAGCTACTAGTAATATCTTCTATTGTGGCTATATGTTGAACTTAAAACAGACAACAGTTTACCTAAGCACTATTGTTTATCAAAACAATGTCTTAGATTGAAGTCTGGGAGTATTGCAGACACCATATTTTATTATTTGTCTTGTTTTTGAATGTTCTTTTCCAAGTGAATTTACTAAATGCCCACTCTCCCTGGTGCACACTGAAATCCCCTAATAAGATGAAATTGTTTTTTGCATTACTTACTTCATATCCACTGAGCACTTTAAAAATGATCAAGAGACTGCTTTTAAATTTGCAAGCTATTTAAATAGCAAGTATGTAGGGCAATATTCTTTCCACTGAATCAGTTCCATTACTTTGCTTAGGTAGCATAAAAGAGTCAGCCTCTGGCAGCATCTGTCCAGCTGGGAGTATTCCTGATGAAAGGGAAATTTCAGCTGGAATGTAGTTTGTTTACCCACCTTCTTTACCAATCAGTCACACCAAAGCAGACATGAAGTGAAGAGAGACAGGAGAGTGCAGCTGCACAGTGCTGGTTTGCATTTGGTGTAGGGTGATGTGAGGGGAGATTTGCCAGCAGAAGCAGGGAAAAGCGATGCTCATCAGGCCTTAAAAATGTCACAACAAAAGTGTCTTGGGTTTTGAGTTTAAAAAGTTACCCTTTGAGGGTGTAAGTCCTTCCTGGGCTAGTCTGCAGCTCTCTGACTGCAGCCCTGCCCCTGGCTAGGGATGGAGAGTGAAGGGAGCATCCCCAGCCATGAGCCCACACCACCACAGCCCACACAGCCCACGGCAACCCAGCCTGGGCTGGTGGCCAGTGCTCCTGACCTGCTCTCTGGGGTTCACTGGGGGGAGTCAGATGCAGGACTGGTGGGTGCTTTTCTACTACTGCTAGGCAAAAAACCAAAAAAACAAAACAAAAAAAAAAAACAAACAAACAAACAAACAAAAAACCCCCAAACAAACAAAAAACCCCTGTCTTGGTTGTGGAGCCAGGGATGTGTATTCTATTTCATCTGTTAAAAGCAGTTGGGGAGATGTTTTTTTCTTTATCTCTTGTAACTCAAGGGGGAAGAGGGCCAGATGCCTTCTGATAATGGGACACTAACACCTCCCCAGAGCGGTGCATCCTCATTCCATCATCCTATGGTGAGATGCATCACATCCCCCCTGGCAGTGGGGGAGTAGGGCCAGGCATTCCTACCTGGATAAAACTGAGACACAGGAACACGAAAGCATCTAGCTTCACCCGATTTCTAGGAGGAAGACCGGACCCCATCTCACCATCACCAGACCCCTTCTCACCATCACCAGACCCCTTCTCACCATCACCAGACCCCTTCTCACCACCCCTGGACCCTTTTGCTACAGAATCCTTTCTACTTCAACAGAACCACATCTGCCACTCCAGAAGGACTTACTTTTGGAGTGCTTCCAACACCCTGACCAACAGGGAATCAGGTTGTAGCTCTGACTCTGTCAGGGTTCTCCAAAATTGTTGTTTGTTTGTTTGCTGGTTTGGTTGGGTGGTTTTGGTTTTCTACTACATTTGTATTGTTAATATTCCTAGTAAAAAACTGTTATTCCTATTCTCAAATCTTTGCCTGAAAGCCCTTAATTGCAAAATTATAATTTGGAGGGGGGGTGAGGGGTTTACATTCTCCATTCTAAGGGAAACCCCAGTTTCCCTGGTAGATACATATCTTTCCAAACCAAAACAAGGCCCCATTTTTTATAGAAGCTCCTTATGGTCAAACTATTCCAGCAGAGCAGCCATCCTTTTCCAGCTTTGCAGGATTCTCTGTTGAGAAGACAACCTGCAGCTCCACCACTGATGCTGCTCCCTTTCATTCACAGGTGCCAGCTGCTACCCTTTCCTCCTGTGTGATCTAGGTGCTGCCTAGCACGAGACACCATCTGGAACTTCATGTGATCCATCACATCCCCAGCCACTGATTCAAATTAGCAGGTGGTGTTACCATTTGGAAGGCAGAAAGTTGTGGCCACCTCATACCGAGTAGATTGCTTCTCACTTTTTACAATGCCACAAGCTTCCAGCAAGAGCATTTGTTACATGGAATTACAGTGTTGAAATACCTTATCTATTTTTGTCCCAGAAAGTGAAGTCTTAAGTCTTAATCTGAAAGATACCCAAAGCTCTTTGCATCTGTAGGAGCCAAGAATCACAGCAGCAACAAGAAAAAAAAAAAAAAAGCTTTCTGTTCTGCTGAACTCTGAAAGTTTTAAAAAATGTGTGCTTTTACAGCACACACCAGAAACAGAAGACCTGATGGTCATCTCCATGCCCCAAAACCCTAGCACTGGGGTTTGCTCTTGGCAGAAGCCATTTCTGAGGATATCTGAACCCACATTTCCCCCACATCAGCCCAGTGTGCCAATTCCTGACTGCACAGCCTCATCCTCTTTGGGCTGTCAAGCCATAGTAGGAGAGAAAGTTGGTATCTGGTTAGTGGAGTTATGTGAGTCTCCCAAGCCATTGCCATCCTTTTAACTCAAAGCATCTTTTGAGTGCTCTTTTATTTTAAAATCCAGCTTCAGTTGCTCTCAAGAGACTTGGACACCAACTGCCTCAACTGCAGTTCTTTCAGCAATTACTGCTGGCAGTATTTGCTCTTAAATGGTGATTAATTGTTTTCTTCCTGTGATTTTTCACATTTTAAGTATAGTGAAGGTTATTTGTACGATCACAGATGTTGCACATCTTCTCAAGCTCGCTGCCTTCTACCACAGTGTGTTTACTGTATATCATAAGTCCTAGAAATTACTTTCAAGAAAAGCAAAATCTAAGGAGAAAAAAAATAATTATTGCTGGAAAACTAATCATACCTGGAGAACATGGCTGGGTTAATGGTTGGACTTGATGATCCTAGAGGTCTTTTCCAGCCTTAATTATTCTATGATACCTTACAGTGACTGTTAGCATCTGAACTAAGAAGTCATAAATAAATATTCAAAGTTGTTCTACCATTGTTTTCTTCTCAAACTTGTTGGTAACGGGTTGGTTTTATTACTTTGCCCAAGTAAATTTTGCCTGATGTCTGTACCTCCATCTGTGAAACTTCATTGATGTTATTTGAGGAAAATAGGAGCAGATGGGAAACATTTTAGCTCCATACTCACTGAGCTCAAGATTAAAAGAAAGGCCATGGTGCATTTTTATTAAAGGAGGTGATTACACATGGAGCACTCCTTTGCTGTCTGAGAAGCCACGTAATTTACAGAGCAATCTGGACTTCCTTGGTCAGCTGGTTTAAAAAAATAAATTCTCAATTCTGTTGCCACTTATTCTCCTTCTAGGCAATTCAGGGAGTCCTTGATTATCAAAATCATCTCTCTGTTCTATTACATATTAACACTGTAAGTTGTTGCACCTGGAATTGATGAACCCTTTGTTTATTATGTTAGAGTCATATGCAGCTGCTCTTCCCCCAAGTGATTCATTACCACATGTGAGAAATGCATCCTACATTACACAGTAGCTGAATGAGTTTCCTGTTTGCCATTCAACCTTTTAACAATTAAAAAAAAATCATACTTTAAAAAAATTATTAAGCATCAAAATTAGGTGAGAGTGCCAATAAACCCAAAAGTTATCACCAGAGAGCTTTCAGTGTTTCAGTAAGGAGTGTGATGGAGATGTGCCATTGGAGTTCCCCAGATGTATTATTTACTACAAATAAATTTACTGTTAATAGACAAAGATTCCAAGAAAAAAAAAAAAAAAAAAAAAAAAAAAAAAAAAAAAAAAAAAACACCCTACTAAAATGTTCTACACACTGCAATGGGGGGTGATAAATGTTTCACATCCAGCATAAGAAGTTTAAGCCCTCAGCAGAGCATGTCTCAATTGTTAAAGCAGAAAAGATTCCGTTCTGTTTATAGCTTTTCCACAGGTATCCCATGGGACCTTGGACAAGGAGTTTTATTTCCCTGGAGGAAAAGCCAAAAGTGTATCCAGTAGATTTGCCAGTTGCTGTACTCAGAAGGATGAGGGATGGCTAATCAAACACCTTGTGCTGTAAAAGTAGTGGTGCTGTTATATGATAGTGTAAGATATAAGCTTTTACTGCTTTTTAAAAAGTCACCCTCCCCTCACGCTGTCCCTGCCCATTCACCCCATGGCTCTCTTCCTACTGCCACGACAGGGGCCAGGTGAAAGCTGGCCCTGAGGGCAAACAAAATGAGGACTTCTAAGCCAGATCTATGAAATGAACTAGTGCCCTCAGGGTCTGGGGTGACACTGTGTGACACAAAGCAGGTGATGGAACATCTACACAAAGAATATGGGAAAAGGGGAGTGTGATTCACAAGAGAGGCTAAGTCAGCACCAAGTGACTGTAAAACCACACATTCATGTTGCTTGCTTAGTGTGTTTCTTCAAGTATTATTTTTATATCGACACAGTGGTACCAAAAAGTGGAAAATTCCACTGCTATGTATTATTTCGGTGGGGAACTGTAATGTCCTGTGTCAGTAAAGGCTGCATTTGCAATAGGAGTGCTCGCAGATATTGCTTTACCAGTAACCTCTTTTTTGGCTGCAGTGCACTTTATTGGACTCCTAGGAGCTGAGAGTTAGGGAAAGTGCTTTGTGCCCCAATTCTCCTCTCACAAAACAGAACTGACCCTTCTTCATCTCGTGGGAACACTGAGAAAATTAACACTTCAAGCAACTGAAGGTTAGAGACGCTGTGGTAATGACAGCTACAAAACATTTCGATTCCACTTTGCACTGAGATCAGTCTAACTGCAGGCTGAGCTGGACAGTGGTGATTTGTTGGAACTGGTTTCCAAATAACAGGAAGGGACTGCCAGGAGATGCTCTTTGAGCTTTATTGCAACATCAGCCTCAGAGCAGGGGGAAACAAGAAAGATGGCAACAGCTGAAGTCTTGCCAACAGCAGCCAAAATTCTCTGTGGTACAAGGCCTTTTAAAAGTTTTCTAACCAATAACAAATTGTTGAGAGCTTACAGGGATCTGCATAAACCAATCATTAAAACTACACGTACACCTTATATCTAACAATAGGTGCTTGTTTCATTTTTCTTGCTTCAAAAACTTTTTATACTCTTCTATAAACAAAGCACAGAACCTCATTATTAAACTTTTCTATGATCTTACTTAACATATTTTCCTACTTGCTAAGGCCTAATTCTACACAGCACAGCACAAAAACACAGTCTTATTGTTCCATGTCCTCATTCTTGTGTCTTTTTAACTCTAGGCCATCATCTGCACTGCTATGAGAGTTTTCTGCTTTTCCCATTTCCACAGTGATTCCTCTGGTTAGTGTGTAGCCCACACCCATTACACAACATTTTTGTGCCATTTGGGGGTTCCCACCAGTGCAGGGTAACTCTGCCATCCCATCAATGGGAACTTCACAACCTCTGAAGCAACTTCTGTTGCTGAAGCAACTTCTGCCATTTCAGTGTCCCCAGTCCCCTGACAGCTTTGTGGCTGTCTCTCTGACTGGACTGCAATTGCTCCTCCTTTGTGTTCATATGCCTCCTTCCAAATCTTAGTAATATTAGCATGTCTCTCTAACCAATTATGTGGAAATTTTCTTACTCAGAATTATAGAATCAGAAAATTAATTAGGTTGGAAAAGACGTTTGAGACCATCGAGTCCAACGTGTGACCTAACACACCTGAACTATGGAAAAGTTTGTCCAAATAGCTTTCAATAGCTTTAAAATGAATTGAGTAAGACCATGTTACCTTGATTGTTTGGCTTAAAAGAGGGCCAAATGCTTAATGCTGCCTGTAAAATCTATCTATAATGAAATTTTCCAAACCCACGTGTCTTTTATGAAAGGGATTTCCAAATTTCACATCCAATAATATCTTGGTTCATTTTAACTAATGCAAAAGCTTTTATATAGATCTTAATAAAAATACTTATCTGTAGCATACCTGCATGACTTATATGCCTTTAATTACACACGGTTTCCTAAAATATAAGATGTTAATGGTTACTTAAACTGAAACTCCACCCTATCTTTAGTATCATTAACGTATATTGTATGTTAACATATTGTTTGGGTAATTTGATTTCAAAATCACGTCTTCAGCAGTTTTTTTCTGTTGTGACATCTGGGAGTATCAGGGAATAAACAGACTTCTCTTTGTAGCCTGGACTGAGAGGTAAGTGAAATTACCCTTAATATTGTCTGCACATCATTTCTGCTGCTGAAAGAAGGGGCATCCTGCCCTACCTGAAGCCTACTTGCTTATCTAGTCCTCTAAATACTGCCTGCCCACCTTTAAAAACAGAAGGTAGACTATCAACATATGCCAGTTCTGGTAGGAATATTAGTACACATGTATGATTGTAATATAAAGCAGTATACACTGTTACATAATCATAAATTTAAAAATTACATGCATGTATAATCTCACTATAAAGAGTTTCAGGAAAGCATTACCTATTTTGAACTTACTGTGAAGCAGGACTGTTTCATAACTGTTTTTTCCCTGCTTCTTTTAACTTTATTCAGAAAATTAATAAATGTCAAAAATGCACTTACAAATGTAAGAGAAGCCTCTGTTATTTGCTTTGGTTCACTGTGAAAAATCCATCACTTGTTTTCTGGCAAAAAGAAAAAGAACAATCCATAGGAATCTACTTCTCAAGCTCTTGTTAAAGCTTGTTCAAAGCATATCCAAGGACAGAGCTGAGAAGAAAGGCACATACAGGTTCTTTAGCCCTCAGTATCCTTCATATTTCTGAGTATGCAAGGATTTCCTCAGCTTTGAAGTCTTACAAAAATATGATAATACAGGTAGCATGAACACATTCTCATAATTTAAATCAACCATGCTTTAGTAAACAAATAATATCCCTTTAGTATCCTTTTTTAAATTAGGACCAGGAGGAAGTACCAGGAATTTTCCTAATGAAAATATCTTGCCTTTCCTATAGCACAACTGGGTCCTTCACAACACTTGGAAACTTTGCATGGAAGAAAATGAGAGCTGGTCATAGACTTCTGCTTTTTGTTACATTATATTCATCTAGAAATAGTATGAATAAAGAAAAGCATCCAGTTCTAACCTTGACAACAAAAGAAACATAAGACAGGTGGGCAGTCTTCAAACTTAAACACTCATGTTCATAAAGCAACATCAAATGCTTTCACAGCAAAAACTACTGAACTGAACCTCTTCTGGAGGGAAAAAAAATCTGATTATAATTCCTCATTCTCCTTTCCTTTTTCTGTCTTCTGACAGATACTCAGCAATGACTGGAAAATATTAATCAGCTTTCAGGTATGACATGCTCCTTAAGACTGCACTTTCCTACAAAGAGTAAGAAGGAAATGAATACATATAAACTCACACATGGATAAGCTTCACAGTAGCTTTCCCTGACTGGTCATGCTCACCATTTGCTGCTTCATATGCTGATTTTTAAGAACGATTAAAATGTTTGTAATTGTCCTTTCAAGAACGAATGTGTAGAAATATAATGCTGCATTTCAATTTATGTAGACAGTTTACTGTTGAAGAAGTGTAAGAAAGCTCAGTAGAAGATATTGACATTTGCTAAATGAAAGAATAAAAGGCTAATTTTCATATATTTAATCAGGAAAATGGCACTATTTTTTTTACCCTTTTTACTAGGAAGGGTTTTTCACATAAAGCAAATAGAACTGGAACAAGTTTGTTGTTGTTTGTTTTGTTATTTTCCCCACAGGCGGTCGGTCCACAAGAGAAGAGTGAATCCAGAAAAACGCTAGAAAAGTCTATGTCATATATATCTCTTTGCTCCCTTTCATACTATTCTTGAAGGCTAAATAAGTCTTGAGTAGATTATGAGCTATTTTATCAATTTCACACCACACAATAAAATAATATAAATAATATAAAAAGGTACACTGATTGCAGAAAGCCTCTTTTTTTTTTTTTTTTTTGCAAAAGCTGTGAATATGGTGTTCATATAACATTTTCTAAATTATTTACTGTGTTCTTAGAAAAGAAGTTAAGCTTTACAAAAATAGCCTTACTCATCCCCCTTTTCCATTTTCTCTGGGTACACAGAAAATGATTATTTTATGCTCACTGGTTCAAAAGTAAAATGAAGGAACAAAAATTCAAAAGGCAGAAGAAATTTTGACAGTAATAGTACTTTGTTAATTTCTACTGAAATACCATATATAAGATCAAACAAATGCAAATTTGAAGTGTTAAGATGACAGGTGAATAGATTAGAAAACAACAACAACAAAACCCAACAAAACCATTCAGTCTCATTATTCCTCAAATATTTTTCTCTGATTTAAAATCTACAGAACTTTTCCACTGCATCATTAGCACCAAATCTTTGGGGGGTTGTTTTAGAGTGTAACTAAGTAAACATTTTACAGTGAACATAATTTTTTTCATAGGAACCTTAGAAAGATGTGTTCAACATGAATTCCAGCTAAAGAGATATCTATTTAGTGTAGCCACAGGGCCAGTGATAAAAGTTCCTCATGGGGATGAATCTCAGCAGAAAACTTCAGTAACTGATCTTCAGAGTAACTCACCTAGTAAAAGCCAAAGTCTTGGCTTGGGTTAGTCAAAGTGGAAAAAATCTGCTTCACTCCTTCTTCTAGTTTGGTCAGGTTTTGAAAATCCCAGAATATAAACTTTTGGACTAATGCACTGATTTCACATGGCAATTTTCCTTAAATTGTTTAGGAAACTGTGAATAGCCCATGCGTGGAAACACTTTGGTCTCCATATCAGTTGTGTACAAATCTTCCAGACACTACTGGCTCTTAAACATAATTTCATTTTGCTTTTTGGGGAACAACATGGCCTATTAGGCTTCCACAAGAAACAAGTTCAAACTTTTCTTTCGAAACCCATGAATGAAAACTGGCCATTTTTGTAAAAAAACAGCAACTAATTAGCCCTTTTCAATTGTTTAAAAGGAAATTTGTCTCCAATAGCTTCCCCTCTTTCCTAGTTGGATGAATCAAAATGCTTTTTTCAGTCTCATTTTCTCCTTGGAGTATCAAAAAACTTCAGCACTATTCATTTGGCAAACTCATACAAGTAGTTTCTAAACTGATGAGTAATTTCAAATGATAAACAAGTTCTGAGGAAATTAAAATCTTTTTGTGATATCTCTGCAAGCAATAAGACAACGTTCACTACACTTTCTAAAGGAATTTAGACTCTTCAAGGTGCTGCAGACTTACCTGCTATTTGCCTCACTGAGGTAAAATCAAACGGTTAAATGAAAATTAACATTTCAAGAGTAGCCATGTGATAAGAAATGCAGGAAATTATGTGGGATATTTAATTTCACTGGAGTGACATTATCTCAGCAGATACATTACATTATCTCAGAAGGTAGATTCTGTTCTGTTGACACTGTTAACTCCTATTTGTTCCGTAGTAAAGCAATGCATCACTCTTGCAGGATGGCAATGGCCAGCTACTGATTATTTGGAAGGAGGCTTGTTATCTCCAATCCTGGTTTTATTTTGTGTAAGCTTATGTAGTGTGTCATCAGCAGTGACAAACTTCTCAGAATATTGCTAACTCCTTCAGTTTCCTCCTGAAAAGAACAAATACTGTTCTACAGTCAGCATTTTGACTTAATCCGAAATGGTGACGGGAGCCTATGACAAGTGCAACTGCAGACAAAAAGTAGGCAAAAATACTAAACTTTATGTAATGCTAGACCTAATGCCAAACTTTAAGTAAAACTTTAAAACTCATGACAGCATTTTGCAAAACTTGCAAGAATTTTATGTCCAAATTCTGCTTTATTTTTGCAGCTATTATTCATTCATTCATTCAAAATGTGAGTTTTCTGCAAGAGGAGAGCGCTGCTCAAATGCACAAAGGGTATGTATGGTCTTTAGTCTCTGCAGGTGTGGGGAAATCTAAACTTCAAATTGCCTGAATCTCTTCCAAGAAATATTGAGCTTTACCACCACCTCATACATTGTTTACATCTTCCAGGGGTTGTGAAAACAGTATATTCTGGTTTTTGCACCATACAAGTGTGGTGCATTAGGACATTTTCTGAGATGTTTTGCTGATGGCCAGCTAAGACATCTGGCTAAATGTGCAAGAGGAATAGAAAACAAGAATAGCTGCCATTCCTGTAAGAGGACATGTGGAACTAACACACTTTGCTTCCTCCCTCCATCTAGGTCTGCAGATGCTGCTCTCAGCTGGGATAATGCTGTTAAAGAGGGGCCATGGTCAAAACAGGTTCCTCACCACTAACTCAGCACCTCTGGCAGGGTATTTTGTCTCTTTTTGCACTTGTGTTCTCACACATCCTTTCAAGCACGTGGGATTGTGCTGTGCAGGGCCAGGAGTTGGACTCAATGATCCTTGGAGTCCTTTCCAAGTCAGGATACTCTATACTTTGATGGTTCTATCCTAATACTCTGGTGTTGGGGCACTGCTTTAGTGCCAGTCAGTCTGGCTAGCAGACAAAAGAGACTGACTGCCCTGAAGCACTCTTGGGATTGACTGTCATTCTGGTGATGAAGTGTCTCAGGGCAGAAAAATTTAGTGAACTAGAAATACAAATAATTAAAAAGTCTTTGAACCTTAGGAGAATTATGAAGCTTGCATATTTGGGGATATGAAAGGATAAAGTGTGCTCTTTTTTTTTTCCCTTAAGAGATAACTGAATAATAAGTTACTGAAACTGTAGAGGACTGTTTTGCCTTCTTGTTACTTAAGTGACCTTCAAAATTATGTGTCTTGATAGTGCTTCCACTTGCTGCTCTTCTGATAAGGGCAGTATGCCTGGGACTGTAATTAGGAGAAAGAATATCTTAAAATAAGCAGTATACTGCCTTTCCCAAGAAATAGCTAAAGCAGATCTATATGATTCATGAGAAATATTCTCAAATATGTCTTGCTCTCTCCCAACAAATGCTTGTATCACTGCAAATGCATGGATACACACTCAGCAGCATGCATAAAAGCAGTGCAATTGACTCCAAACACAATTTTAAATATGCATGTATGTAAGTATTTGCAAAGATTCAAACTTTGTAGACATAAGCTCTAGTTCTTCTTAAGGTAAATAGCCCTTCTTATAAAGTTCAGCCAGCAAAATGTGCATGCCAATTTTTTACCTTTAAAAAGCTGCAGTACCAAGGTGGAGACTCAGCCTGACAGTTTCACTTTGGCAGTGCCTGGAAATCAGGTCTTTCCAAACAGCCACTTGTGCCTCTTGCCTCAGAAAACCCACAGAAAAGATCTTCAAAGGACCTCTCTCCTTTCTGTCCTGTTGGGCCAGGCAGCCTGAGGTCAGACAGTCCCCATAGCTCTTAAGGTTTCATTGAAACCATTTGCTCCTTAAATGATTTTTAAAGCAGTTTAGTTTGGTTGATTATGAAGAAAATAAAAATGCAGTTTGACTCTTTGTTAAGAGAGAAAGGAGAATAACTGCAGTGGCTCCAGCAGCAAACCTTTTATGCAGAAAATTATTACTCTATTTAATGCACTAGAACATGGTCCTCTCCTTGTCTCTTCCCCCTCTCACAGGAGCAAGAAGGATGGATAAAAAAGAAAGGAAAACATTTGCCAATATTAATTTTAGAGGCAAAAAAGCAGCCATTTGGACCTTCTCATTCTTGTATAACTTGATTAGGAAAAAAGAATCAGGTGACCCAGTTAGGCAGGATGCTTGGTTAAGTTATTGGATCCATACTTACATGGAAATTTCTTAATACCATTTTGACAAGATGAAAAGCTTTCAAAGTGTAGGAAATGTAATTCATACCCACTTGAACGCTTTTGCACTGTCACTCAGATGAAAAGCATCTTTGCTGCAAATAAGATTCATATTTCCAATTCTTAATTTTTTATTTGAGGTTGGTTTAGTCTGGAAGTTGTCTTCCTGGTAACAGGGCTGGCACATGTATCTATTACATCTCTGATGGTAAATTATGCTGTGAAGTAACCTTTTGAATGCTGTGTCAATGTGCAGAGCACTGCCTTTATCTGGTCATAGTGTCAGATTCAGTCCTGTATGAAGCTGGCTCTACTCCACTGGTCAAGTTGTGCCTCAGCAAGAGTCAAGGACTGATCCTCTAACAGAATTGTAGTTGCCATAATTGTAGTTGCTTATTATTAAGTAAATACTGGGCTGGGCTCATAGCACAAATAATCCTCTTTATAACTGGGCTCATTTGCTTGCACCATTTTTGACATTTTTGACATTGTGCAGGGTAAACTTTAACCTCATACCACATTCAGTAGTTTCTTTTTGTTCTGTAAGGAAGGTTCAATGGAAAATTTATCATGAACGTGATCATTATACGTTGTATCCTACATGTTATCAGCTTTTTGAGTTGTTTAAGGGAATCAAGACTGGCTTTCTGATTTTCTTCCAGGATCTACTGTATTTTGTGAACTGTTCCCTGAAATATGTATCAAAGATAATTTTCAGTCCAGTTCAAGTGAACAGATGGCTTCCAGTATACTCCAGGAATTCTGGAATCACCCTGGTTTTTTTGTAATTTTTTTTCCAACTGTTGTCTTCCTCATCTCTTAGTAGGCAATGTTCTGGTGGCATGGTAAAACCTGAGTAAAAGAAAATCTGTATCAAGGACTGAGGAAGGTTTTTTTTGTACTTTATTTGTTTTTGTTGATAAAGGACTAGAGATACCAACTTTACATGTTTACCTTCTTTGTGTAAACAAGGATGCTACCAGTTTAGATATTTTATATTTTTTATACTTGTTTGAAAAAACTAAACTGATGTATACACTCATTTGGAAACTTCTGGAGTAGCTTTGATAGAATTTATTTGGGTTTAGCTTGTACCAGTGTAAACAGCAGCTAATATACATAATAATCACTGGTATGTATAGGTTTCCTGGGTTAATTTGAAGCTAAATTGCACTGCTAAATGAATCACACTGTATTCCAGGATTAAGAAATCATTTCAGATAGGGAGATTTAACTAGCAAAAAGGAACTAAGGTACTTCTTTTGAACATGCAGTTCACTAAAAATGTATCCCTGTCTGGGGAATTGATGAACAAGCAGTGCCAGGAAAATTGTGCCTGTGGGATCAGGCAGTGGGCACGGGCTCCTGCTGCTCAAAGGAGCCAGCAAAGTGCCTGGGTTGAAGTAGGGAATGCTCCTTGGGAGGGAGAAGGATAGGTTGTGCTTTGCTTTTTCATCCCTTGGTAAATTCAATGTCAATCTAGGCACTAAGGTCTCCTTTAAGAAGGAGAACTTCAGGAACAATTTGGTCCACTCTGGCAAGGCAGTGACCAAGCAAATCTCTGCAAAGTAGAGCAAGCTGCAGTGCTAGAAGTACTGAGGAGGTACTGAAGAGTTCTGGATGATGGATGATGCTTACTTTGCTTCAAAACCTGGGAGAAAACTCCAGTTTAAACAAAGCCGCTTTTTGGAAAAATATTTATGCTAATATATATATATATAATGCTAATATAGATATTTATGTTACTATTCAGGGAGAAAGAAAAGCACCAGTTGGCTGGAGATAAGCATGGGAGACAATGGCAAGAAAAAAGGAAAATATGTTTTTCGTTTTCTTCTTCTTTTTTGTGTGCCTTGAGCATTGGAGCTCCTTGAGATAGAGTGAATCTTATTCTTTCTCTGCTCAATGGCACGACTACAATTGAAAAGGAGGAGTAGAGAGTCTCTGGTGAGAATTTTTTTTTCCCTTTAAATTTATTGCACTATATTTCAGATCTGCCTTACAGCAAAACTGCCTGTACCACTTTTCTGAGCCAACTTCCACCACTCAAACTTTCTGGTTTGACAAAATATTGAAGTTTGAGAAAGTATAAAATAAGTAGCAAAAAGATTTTCAGATTCACATTCAACTTCAGATGAGTTTCACTTATTCAGTGATTAAATAGTCTGTATGTAAATAGCCTTTAAAATTCCTCTACATTGGTAATGTATGAATATGTAATAATAATAATATGTATGAATATAAGGCAAGTCACTACTGCTCTTGGCACCAACCTGAATGTGGAGTTGATCAGTCAGGCAGCACATACCTGGGCAGTGATTGTCCCTCTGTGCTGGGCACTGCTGAGGCCCCACCTCAAATCCTGTGTGCAGTTTTTGGCCTGTCATTACAAGAAAAACATCAGAGGCTGGAGTGTGGCCAGAGAAGGGCAAGGGAGATGGAAGGGTCTTGAGCACAACCCTGACGAGGAGCAGCTGAGGGAGCTGGGGGTGTTCAGTCTGGAGAAGAGGAGGCTCAGGAAGGTCCTTATTGCTCTCTACAGCTCCCTGAAAGGAGGTTGTTGGAAAGGAGGTCTGTCTTTCCTCCCAAGTAACGAGAGATAGAACAAGAGGAAATAGCCTCCAGTTGTGCCAGGTGAGGTTTAGACTGGACATTAGGAAAAAAGTCTTCACTGAAAGGGTGGTCAGGCTTTGGAACAGTGCCCATGGAAGTAGTGGAGTCACCAGCCCAACAGGTGTTCAAAAGACATGTGGATGTGGCATCTGGGGATGTGGTTTAGTGGTGAACGCAGTGATGCTGGGTTAATGGTTGGGCTTGATGACATTAGAGGTCTTTTCCAAGCTAAAATCTATATCTCATTTGGGTAGTAGTTTCAGGGTGGTAAGCTCACGGCCATGCCTCACTCTCAGCTAACAGATTTTTGACAAGGGGCACAGGCAGCCAATAGACAGATCACATTCAAGATGACCAAAGACTTGTAAAAGACCAGAAAGAAGAGGATTACCCACAGTGCCTTGGTTAAGTCCCCTCTTCTCCTTTCTTCTAAATTTCTCCACAGCGTAGGAGTTGATTTCAAGCCAGAGAACTGATCTCTTAAATCCTGGGAACACAAACACTTACTAAGAGGCTCCTACTGGTCCTCTGGATTAGGTGTGCCTCTGACAAAACATGTCTCAAAGCCTTCCTTATGTTGTTTGGTGGTTTTCCTTGTGATGACTACACCACCTTTCTATTTATTACAAAGCCTGAATGAAAGAGAAATGCAGTTGGGAACAACAATTGATCAGAAACAAACTGAAGCATTGAGAACTTCTGAAAAAGAGAGAAGAAAAAAACTCAGTGACCCCAAATATTAATCAAACATTACCTTTCTTAGATCTGTTTCAAATCATGGATTAACTAGGCTAAAATAGAAAATGGACTGAAACCATATTTTGTAAAATGAGATCCCAAAACATTGTTTTGAAACAGATGACAAATCAGCTATTTCAGGAGTCTGAAAGAGTCTGTGCAGGACTCTGAAAGAAATGACATCTGAAATATACCCAAATGATCAGCTCACTGATTAGACTAACGGAGAAGAGTAGAAACCTTTTGTCATTTCAATATAATGAGGAGAAGCTGGTCTTTTTTGCTGTGTGAGAGGCACCATGTTACAGGTGGGGCTGGGAAGGCATGGGGCCATACAAAAGAGTAGTCTGAAGAGTTTTTCAGATATGTGCACTGCCTAGCAGAGTGTTTGCCTTACACATATTCCATTAACTCTGCTCTATACATATGATACAGTGAGCAGTTTATGAAATGAAAGGGCTGCTTTCAGCAGGTCAGGTATGACTTGTGGTAGGATGGCAAGGGTGGCACAGAGCTGAACATCTTGGTTCTGAGGGTAGGTGTGACACCTTTGTTTAGCTTAGTGACATGCTCAGGTACCTTGGGGTAGCCAGCTGGACGCTGGCACAGTGCAGGTGCATCCACATTGCAACTGGACACGGATTCAAATCCTGTGTCCTGTTCCTCCACCCAGAGGGCCAGCTGAAGTGCCAAAATGAAGCCAGACCATGCAGTGGTGTGGCTGATCAGGAGTGAAGACCTAGACCTGAACTGGGGGGTTCCTTGCTGTAACAGTGCAGTACCTAGAGCAGTACCCAGAGAAGCCTCTGCAGTGACTGGAGGGACACTGGCATCTCTGAGCCACTCAGAGCAGGAACTCATGCACACAGAACAGGGCAGCTGCCTTGAAACTGCTGTGTGAACACCTCCATTCAATTGCCAGTAGCATCATAAGCTGTCCCAGCACCTACAGCTCTAAACAGCTCTACAGCTGTTAATTTCTGCTTTCCTCAGTGCAGCAGCCTATGGATGTATTTTCCTCAGAAGTGCAAGCCTCATTTCACAAGCTCCTCCTCACCAACGAGAAATTCTGGGAGCCTGAAGGGGCAGCAAATGAGCCTTATCTTTTGAGTCTGTTCACATCTAGATTTGTGCTAACCTTGCTCAGTAAGTTCTGGTGTTTCCAGCTACTCTGAAGCCCAGACAGCTTCACCTCTGCCAGTGGTGTTTCTCTTAGTGTCTGCCCCTAAGTCCTTCCAGCTACACATTCCAGCTACTTCCTTCCAGTAATTTAGTGAGTGTTAAGATTCTGTATATCCATGAGGTCCAGGAGATTATTTATGGAAAAGACCCACTGCTGCACACCTCTCCTCCAAAATGTTTCCAAAGTATATGTGAAGGTCTGGAGATAAATTCAAAGCATGTTCAGGTCTGACGTGTCTGGAAAGTTGTCTGGAAATGACTTTATGGCTGTAATTGTTCAGTGGTGCCATGAGTCCAGGGCTATTTCTGAAACACTCAGGTACAGAACATGGAGAGACAGTCTAGCTTCAAGCAATTTCCTCTTTGGGAAAGCTGTTTTGTGAGGGTCTCATTGTTTTCCCCACTGTCTACACCTTGCAATTCCTGCACCCCAGGTTACTCTGTGGGTTTTTGTGCTAACATTGCTACATATAAGGCTGCATTTTAACATTAATTATTGCAACTGTACATGTATTTATGTGTCAGGATTAAAAAGAACCCTAGAAAAATCCCACAGAGAGGCAGTTCACATTCTAGGGATAAAGGAGTATGAAGAAAATTAATAACAATTAACTAACCTAAAGAAATTTCATTTGCATTTCACACAGAACTATTGTGTTTTAAAGAAAATTAAAAATCTGGATGAACTATTCTTGCTGTGGCAAAACACTGATTAAGCCCAACTATTTCCAGAGGGCCTGGGCTAAACAGTCCATCTAAAGCTTGCTAACTCCTTGTGAAGATGACAAAGAAAGAGAGTTCACATGACAAAAGCACCTGTGTGTTGCTGCCCTTGCCTTGAAAAGCCAGTATCACAGCACAGCAGCACAAGGAGCAAGTGGGCAGCAGGGATAGACAAAGAAGCAGAAATAACTTGTGGAAAGGGCCTCACATGAGGAACCAGTGTCAGGAATTGGGATCAGGACACCTAGCAAGGAAGGGAGTTGTCAGAAGGAGTAAATAGTGCAAATACTTTCAGTTTGAGTGTGGTCAGGTCCAGTTTAAATCCAGTGAGGCCTCCCTGCCCAGAAGCCCAAGCTGGCATTGGCAGATAGGCAATACAGCTTCAGGGTGAAACGTGCTTGGGCTGACACACAGCAAATATACTTTCCTATAACAAGGAAAGGGGATTAATTCATGTCCATTAAGTCTGATGAGGGGCGGACACTGGTTTTCCTGCTAGGGGTTTTTCTCTCTTTGAAGAGCAATGCTCCTCTCCTGCATGGTTAAGCCTATGTTACCCACTAGTTGGAAGGATGCAGTGCAATTCATTGCCCACCTACTCAGTTCAACACTTTCTAAAGACACATGATTTTCTATTTCCCTTGACAGACACTTTAGTGTTTCAGGGAAGACACACTGAACCCAGACCCAGGTCATCCAAGACCTGGCAGGGGCTGCAGTTATTATTCAAGATGGAGGAACATGCTCATTAACAAGGCAGACAGTGAAGAAAAGATCCTTCATTTCAGTGTTGTGTGTCTGCATAATATTAAGTAGCACTCCAAACTATACTGGAAGCCTTCATCATGCCAGTTAGGCTTTCTGCTCTGATTAGAGAGATTTGTATTCCTCAAGACAGTGAACTCATGATGATCTTTACTGACTTTTCTTCATAAGTGGATTTCTTACATTAAGCAGACCTTTGCTTCCGCAAATTTGCCAAAGTACCCAGAGTGTGCTATAATTATTTATCACGAAATGTAGTTGACCTTGTCTACAGGGGCTGAGGCCCAGATTCTGCTGGCTTCTGAAGAGGATGGTGCTCTCATCCTATAGTTTAGAGCAAAACAAATATATTTCAGTTCCATTTAATCACACCTCCAGTAAATCTTTCCTGTGAAAAGAAATTGCTATGTAGACCCTCGAGGCATTTACTTTTTGTGGCAAAACTGATTAAAGACATCAGTTATGGGATTTTGATTCTGATGATAGATGAAGAAAAAGGATCTCATTCAGCAGTGGCAACAGACTTCCTCAATTGGCATTTGCTGTGATTAGAAGCAAGTCTCTTTTTTATTTTGTGCTTTTATACTGATGACAGTTTATATACTTGTGCTTCCAGAGTTTGTTTATGATCTGTAATGAAACTTTTTTATAAGTCCCTATGCTCTTACTAATTTTATGGAAATAATTTTATTTGGACTTTCTCAATCATAAAGAAAAATAAATGGGGAATGAGGTCCTCACAGGTGTATTCCCTAAACACTTCTGCATCTTCATAATTTTCTTTTTCTTCCTTTGTGTTGATAAAACAAGATTTCAGATGGTAAGTAGCCCACTTTTCAAATATCTGTTTAAAGCCAAATACAGATACACACTATTGACACAAAATTGATTTTTTTTCACAGTATGTTGAAGCATCATTCATTTTGATCATAAAATGGATTCTTGATAATTTTCCATGCTGGTAATTTCTCTTGCATTAAGAATAAAAACATTCTATATGTGTTTGTTTTTTAGCACACCCTGATTTCAAAGGGACTCAGGGATTAGAGTGTCTGTACAGTGTAGAAAGCTGTTTGGATTTTTTTACCAGGTTTAAATAGGTCTGTAGCCATTACTCCATAATTTAAATTATAGCACAGATTCCCTGTATCAGTAACAGATTTGTTTCATTCCAGTTCATGTTGAAAATGAGCTTACTGTCTTGTCATTTAGTGCAAACTGGAGGAAAACTGAGAGTTTGCCTCAATGAGATGTCCTTACAAAATAACATACAATGTTATGTTAAATGTTAATAAATGGATAAATGTGAAAGTGGAATGGAATCGTTGTGCTTTTTCAGCAGTTTAACCTCAAATAGTTATAAGGTGATTTTTTATTTAGTTCAGTTATAAAATATTTATGCAGAAATACTCATGGAGAAGGAACATTTCATTCAAAGAATGGCTGGCACTGAGGGGTAAGTTGCACATTAAAAATAAATTAGAACACAATACTCCTAATACAAACACCGGCAAAAATGGGAATGCTAAAGACATAATTTTCTAAAAATGTAAACCTGCAACAAGCTCCAGTGGTGCATATACTAGGTGAAGTTTGCTTTTTTTTCACGGCTGTAAGGGAAAGCCAGCTGCTAAATCATTCAAATAATCAGCAAGGAATGCCATCTTCTGTGCATCTTTTCTTTGTTTGTAAGGTGTCTCTTTGTGCTGTGACTCACATCCCTATTATTTATCCACCTTACAGTGCTGTGAGGAGCTGCAGGCCAGGATCACAGCCTGTTGTGCAGGCTCTCTTACCTACAAAAGGGCCTCTCCTGATTCAAATGTGTAACCAAAAGCTCCGATCTTGGAAAGCCATGTAATGAGACCAGCCTGGTTAGTGGGAGGCAAGGAAATGTCTTTGATGGTTCAGGGATTCCTGGGTAGGTGAACTAAGCCAAAGGGAATAGGGGAGAGTAATACCAAATGAAAAATAAATACTAAACCAAGGCTTAATCACAGTCTGGCATCATCAGAAACCCAGAAGAGCCCAGGACCTAGCTGGAGATAGAGAATTTCTTTATGAATGTAGATATTTTGTTATGGCACACCTACTGAGCAGTGAACAGACTGAATATTATACAGACCATTTTTCAAGTTTTAAACCACACTTCTCCACCTTAAATCACCTCTGATTTAATTTTTTTTCTAAAGAAAAAATAGGTAGGAAAATTAAAAAAAAATATAGGTACAGGATGTAAGATTTAATCTGTCACACTTAAAGCTGTGCATCCTTCCATTGCACTTCTACAGAGGAGATTATCTGTCTGTGTTTATAATTAATATAAATCTACATATTCTAAGTAATCAGTGTAAATTTTCTGTGTAGACTCAAGCAGATTGGACAAGGTGTTCTTTACTTCTAAATAAGTGGGCACTGTCTACCATTAATTATTAATTTTCATGTGTTAAAACCATGCAGCGGTGGACAGTGGGGAGATAGTTTAGTTTTTGGGATTACTGCAGGGACTTAAGGGGACAGGCATTATATGTGATAGCAACAACAGTGGGAAGAGAGGTCTCAGTGCTTCTCCTTCCCAGGCTCTCAATGAAGGTGTCATAGTCCAGTATTTTGCAGTTTTCCCCACCAGAGCAAAGTAATCCACTGGGTTCTGCCTGGTGATGACCTCTGCACCAAAGTACATTGTCTTTTACTTTAAATTGCGAGTTCTGGGAGTTCTGTGTGATGCATTCATAATTCCTGGCACTCTTATTTTCTTGGAGACTGTTCAGTCTACATTTTTTAGACACTATTGATTTTGTGTCATGGGATGTACTATATCAACTCAAGGAAAAAGAAAGGAGACATTCAATAATCTTATTCTAATCCTGACAGACCTTATCTATTTGAAATTAAGTATAAGGTCATTCACCCTTTGTTGAGACTGAGTCAAGAGTTCTTTCTTTTGCAAAATGCAAAATATTTCAGGTATGAGACTTAGGTTATCCCTAGACTAATAATTATTTCTCTTTTTTTCATATCTCTTATATTAAAATGTTCAGATTTTCTTTTCCAATAAGCTTAATGCTTCAGGGGAATTGAAAACAGGCAATAGACTGTGATCATCTGCATTATTGTTAAACTAATGGATATTTATTCATGAGGCAAATGGAGAAAAAGGTCACATGAATTGTCATTTCTGAATCTGTATTCTGATATAGTTACAGTACCTCCCATGAACTTCTCTGGGGAAAGTGAACAATTTATTGTCTCAATCACTGTGGAAGGTATGGAAAATGGTTAAATTAGGTACTGGAAAATGCTTTAGCTGACCAGAGAGTTCTTTTGTTCATAATGGACAGTCATAACTCACTCTGCTCAGCTTACTGGACATATTGGCATTTTTGGTCCTGTCAGTACAGGAGCGTTTCTTACATGCATGTGAAGTTGACTTGTATTTCTTGCTTTATCATCTTTCACATAAGATAATTACTCCCATTCACTCAAGAAAATGGCTTCAAAAATATTTTAGTCAAATCTCTTCCAAGTCCCTCTCCCCAGCTAATTCCAACCAAAAAGGATGAGGTACTGATAGTACAGAGGGAAGTGCTCTCTCATGCTGCTCTGGGGGTGTCTACTGCAGTAGAGAGAGTTAGAATTTTATTAGTTGCTGACTGTTGTGGTTAACTCATCTGAGACCACTTGCTCTGGTAGCTGAGAGGGTCAGCAGTTAGAATATAGTTTGTGAGTCATTGGGCTGGTATGGGAATTAGTGGACCAGACAAGTCCAAGTTTAAGCAGTAGAACACTAAGGACCAGAAGTAAACTGTGTTTGGATGAGCTTTGAAGGAGAAGGAGAGATTCAAAGGGAGGCCTCTAAAGACAGGACAAAACCAGCAGGCTGCAGACAGCTCTGCAGCTGCCTATATAAACCAGCTACTCCAGCTTTGTTAAAATATGTAATTAGTGTTGTCTGCCTCAAGGGAGTCCCTGGTGGGATGGCTCTTGAGCAGGTGCATCTCCAAGCATCCTTCAGACACCAGAGAGCCTGCAGACCACTCATGCCATGTCCCACCATGCCAATCTGGCATTAAAGATGCACCACAGGTGTCTTGCAGTTCTGTTGGTACCTGTAAGGACTAGATACACTAGATGGATGAGGCACAAGCCTCAGATTTCCAGCTATTGAAAGAATGATTAAGAGAACTGGAGTAGTTGAAGGAATCAATGGTAATGTCAGGAAGTCAGGAGGAAGAATTAGTGGTCAGTGAAAACCAGAGGTGAAAAGTCATGCTTTGGTGGTTAATAGAGATGGAGATAGCTGGTTCTGTCTGGAACAATTAATGGCACCCCAAATAGGTGAAGGGATCACTCACATCTGGCTGAAGGTGACAGCTGAAAGTGATGGAAGCAATTGTAGCTACCAGAAGCAGTGAGCAGGGTGGAAGTGACATTATTGAGTAGTCTTGGTTCTGAAGGTGACAGCCTGATTGTGTATCAACATAATTTATGAAAGTAAAATTTGTTGCATTGTGATTAATGTGTTTCTGTGGGTGACAAGTGGGTGTTCTAAGAGTTGATGAATTCATTCACTTTAGTGCAGCTTTCCTCCGTCGCTTGTAGATTGATACTTCACTATCTAAAGAGGAAACCAATTCAGCCTCTTTCTTTTTTAACTGTGGTTTCCCTTACACAACACCCAGAAGAATTACTGAATTCTGTGCTCTCACACTGCTTTGTGTTTAAAGTTACAGGCAGAAGAGGCAATCCATTTTCTTGTTCTTTTGCTAGGAACGATTCAAATTCCCAGTCTTCCTCTTCCTTGCTCACAGTCCAGCAAAAGATTCATTTCCCATGAACGCTATCACTGAGAAACAGAAGTGATACATTTTGGCTACTACTTATCATTTGTGCATCAGCATGCATCCTAAAAGCACTCACTAACAGCTTGGAGACAGCACTTTTTGTGTGTCCGAGGAGAAAAAACAGAATCACATTTTAGACAGCTGAATTCTTGTCTCTCTCTTGCAAAAAGTGTGGAGAATAATGACTTGGCATGAGGTCTTAGGGCTGGAGAGGAAGTTCTGCTGAGATCCCTGATGATGCCAGTTTAATGCAAAGATCTGACAAACTGATCTGAGATCTGAAAGCAATATAGGCACAGAGAGAGGCAGCATGTTACTTGCTGAACTGATTAGATGTGTATTTATGACATCACACAGCCTGGTAACTTCAGGAAGCCAGTACTGGTGCCTTGGCTTCAGGTCAGTGGAGGGGAGTGAAGGGGAGTCTCTTCTTTGACAACAGAGTGATTGATGGCCAGTGAGATTCATGGCAGGAGTCTCACTGAAGAGAGGCAGCTCTATTGGCACTTCAATTAGCCGTGTTTATAATTGATGGCATGGCTGGAAATCACTGTGATTCATGACCAATAATATTCATGAAAAGAGTGACTCTTTCATTTCAGGGAAAAAGACCAGGAACGTGGTTTAAACTGCACATTATTGTGATTAATTGCTTGGGAAGATAAATGGTGAGTGGGTGCCTGACACCAGTGCTGTTTTGGGAAATATATTTAAGCCATTTTCAGAGGAACAGGGAAAAGAGGAGGGAACAGCTGTCTGAGCACCCTTGCTTGTCAAATACCTCCCACGGACTCTAAACAGAGCAATAAAGTTTGTACAGGTAGTTCAAATTTGCAGCAATGAGTTTTGATTGGCCAAAATTTTGTTATATTGACTCTACAACCTTTTGGTTGCTCTGGGTACATCCAGTATTTTGTTGCATCTACAAGTTTTTCATTGTGTTCAAAAAAATCCCAGACAAAAAAGTGAGAGGAGAGAATGAAGAAAGAATGGGTGATAAGAAGGTGGCAGAAAGCATAGGATAAAAAGTAGTGCTGAGTGAGTGACTACATCTTATTTCCCAGGAGAGCTGGAAAAAGCAGAGGATCTCCAGCTAAATGGATGGGGTGAAAAGCAGCACTGTGCAGTGCACAGCAGAACAAGGTCAGGGCTTCAGCAAAGCTCTACCCAATCAAAGAGCTATAGTCCACAGTCAGAAAACAGTCAAAAAAGATCTGAAATATCTGAGGTGGATTTATTTGGAAAATGGGAAAATTCTCACAGGAATGACAACTGACAGAGATGAGAGCACTGTTTAGTCAGCCCAAGAATCTGTGGACTCCTTCCCATTCTATTCAATAGACAGCATAATTTTCAGCTGGTTCTTACAGTTTAACTAAAAATACTTCTGCCCCTCCTTCTTTGTCATGTCCTTATATCACAACTTTAATCTAGTGAGTAAAGCCATCTATTGAAGATTCCTCTTCAGTAACAAATACCAATATGCAACTTTTCATCTCTTCATCCTCACAACAGTCTTGTTTATGAAGTGTTTCAGATTATAAGTTTCAGTTTTTCTGCCAATATTCTTAGACTGGAACATCATGTTTATTAAAATACTCTGCTGGATAGAAACACACACCTAGCTGATAATATCTGTCATCAGCAGGTGGTATCCAGGAGCCTAGGTCATGGACTGAAATTTCATTAGGCTCTGTGTTGTCAAGACAGTGAGGAAAAAAAAAGCTCCTAATGCATTGATAAGTAGGACATATGAACAGCGAGTTCAAGTGAGGCTATAGTAATGCTGAATTACTCAGAGAAAGAAATATTTTTAAAAATTCTATTTAATGCAAAGCTACACTCCTACATTCTCGTCTTCTTTTTCATTAAAGATAGAGAAAGTACTTCTGTGGTTGCAAAATCTGTTCCCTCTCAGGAACTGTGCTTTCCTTTGTAGAACCAGCTTTAACAATGTACCCTGCAAGTCCTACTAAGAGATGTCTTTTGGAGATCCTCTGTGTGCTTAGCAAAATCGCACATTGAAGCTGAAGCTGTGAGTAAGGATCTAGTTGAATCTGTAGTCTGGAGCCTGTTCTTATTTAAAAGTGATTTTTGTTCCATTGGCTTTTAACATGAATACTGCTGATAAATCATTTGATGTAATTTTCTTTTCAAAAGATATTCCTCTTAAGAGCCCAGGCTGACCCCTATTTCCAGTGGGCTTCTGAGGAGCCAGTATTGCTTACATGGAGCTGCTGAGCTGTGAACCAGCTCTGCTGGAGATGGATGTGTTGGGAGAACAGATGATTAGAAAGAAATGAGAGAATCATCCTCACAAAATGCCAGTGGCTTTAACAAGTTGAAGGTGCTCCACCAACTCTGCTCAAGAATTTTCCATCTTATCTTTAGAGAAACTGAGTTGTATGTTATTTTCCATGAATAACACTTCATTTGTTTTCTGGTGCCGTCTTCCCGTCCTGTCTCTTCCAAGTCAGAACAATAATCTAGTAGACAAAGAGTTACATTAGTAATAGCATTGTGTACACAAATGCCATTTAAGGGGTATTTAGTAAGTATTTTGTAGCAGATACAAGTTTTCTTTCTTCATGTTTTAGGCTGGGTGGTGAAAACTCTGTTCCAACCATGTATTGTGGCACTGTATTTAAATTTGTAAGCTTATAAAGAGCATGGGATTTTTTTTGTAATCATATCCTCCATCTCATATTTATACTTTCTTCTTTCTGAAGTTAAACCTCTGGTACTGAAATGGAGTCTTTGAAAATAGTCTCTTGCTGATATTTCTGAAGGCATATATATGTTGGAAATCTTGTGAGAATATCCACTCTTCTGAGTTTTCAGAGAGGCAAGAAAATTGTTCCTGCAGCTGAGTAAAAATTCTAGGTCTTGTTTGATGAGGAGTTAAGACAAACAGAAATGCTATTTGTCAAATTCAGGATGATTTTCCTCATGGCAAAAACTAAATGCCCTGATGTGGTGACCTTAATTACTGGCAGTATCATCAAAAGATGGATTTCAAAAGGAAAAAGAGTTTGAAAAATTCTGCAGTCCCAGCTCCTGTGCCTGCCAGCAAAGCTAATCACTCTTCCCTCCAACTGTGTTCCCTCTGTGTTTGCAGTAGGTAGCCCTGCCCTTCTCATATCACCACTACTTTGACTTCCCTTCTTCACCCAGTTGTTACTCACTTTCCAAAATTAAAGACCCCTGCAGTCACAAATTGATGTTGAAACAGCTGTTCCTTTCCACTGGCTCACTGTCATTCGTTACTTTTTTAATCCTCTCCTTTTTCCCCCCTCTGTTTCTCTCTCAGTCACTGTCAAATTCATATAGTGCCCTAAGTCTGATCCATCCCCTCATTCTCTAGCTCATTGTGAGAGCCATAAAACCAAACCCATGTTTATCTGATGTTTATCAGATGTGGTTTTATTTCATCAGATCTTCTGAGTAGAGAAAAATTTCTTTGCACAGGTCAAACAAGGCTTAGACCATTTAGTCTTATTAGCCCTCTCGTGCCCAGCAAACCCAAGTGTACCATAGATGATGAGTTAATAAGGTATGTTACTGTGAGATGAAAACAAATGTTATCTGAGAAAATTCCCATGCATGCAGTAGATAATTTCTTTCAGTTTCTCTAATTACTGGTACCTACTTATTTTAGTCATGTTGAATTAAGCATTTGGTCATGTATGCAGTTTGGTTAATGCTTATGGGATTAGTCACTGTGAGCCACCAATTTTCTGCTCCACAGATATTCATGTGACTGGAATGTCAGAACGGAAGAATCTGCTCAAAGTTTTGCATTATCTCCCATTAGTATAAAAATACTGGTGGACCCCTAAGGCTTAGAGATTGGCAATTTTACTTCCTTCTTCATACTCTGTTAGAGACAGACTTGTTTGCTTAATTTTTTTTTCTACATGATAACAGGAGACAAGCAAAATGTTTTGGACAAACTCAGAATCTGTGTGAATCAAAAGATGAACCTCTGCACTTAGTATGAGTATTTAATAATTTAAGTGTAACAGTTACACATCATATGCTTCTTCAAAGGGAGTAGTTTGATAGTTGTTAAAACCAGCTCTTTTGTTTGTCTCCAATTATAAGTATAGCACAGTAAGTTGTTTTCAAGTCTGTGAGACACAGCACTCACCAGGATGATGGTGCAGAGTTTTTCAAGCACATTAATAAACAGTGCCTCCCCTAAGGCACTTGCAATCAAAATAAAAGATTATGTGCTAAAGATTATCAAGACTGGCAAGCTGGGTGTCCAATTAAATTGATTGTTTCTCATCTTGTGAAAAGGATCGGGGCTAAAAGCAGATACTCGTAATATATATGCCATGATGCCCTGTTAATTGGATGTCAACATTTTTCTGTCATTATGTTTTTGATCAGATCAAGTTAATGATGACCTAGTGGTGAAAAGTTCTTTGTGCTATTATCCCCTGATTCATTTGCAAAGCTCACAGAAGAACACTTTTGCTGTTATCAATGCAATAACTTAAAAAAATTCTAGCATAACTTAAAATATCTCTGATAATTACACAAGAATGGCAATCATAGTCCAGAGGGAAAAGAGAGGCAACTTAAAGGGTCAGTATGATGGTCTCTAGCAAGTCCAAAAATTCCTGTTGTGCAAGTCATTTACTTTCCCTCAGAAGTTTCCTTTTGCTGGGAACAAGAACTCTCTGTTTCCATGTATTCTGACTCCTGTGGTCATTTTTAGTTATAAGAAAAGGTATTTATTATAGGGTCTGAAAAGAGAACTTAGACTCTGTAAAAAAATTTAACAAAATGGGCCTCCACGACACATGTTGCTTTTCTGGGAGGTAATGTCATCATGTTAACCTTTTACTTTCCTTTTTGTTCTGTCCAGGGCTGTGAGTATTTAGGAGATGCTATTCAGTTCAACCTGAAATTTCACCTACTGGACTATACTCAAATTTCAAACTTAACACCAGTTTTCTCCAATTTTCCCAGCTCTGAATATTCACTGTCTTTTTTTTCTTGTCATGAGTGCAGGGACAGACCTCTCACATGAAGAGGAAGGGCAAACAACAGCATGTGTGCCTCAAACTGGAAAGCAGCAGTGGAGCTTAGTAATTTGTGATTCTCTAAATGGAGTTTAAGCAAGCTGGGAGGGAAGAATGCCACACAGTACTGGTGAGAAGGAAAAAAAATGGCATTTTTTTGCCTGCTTAAGAGTTCAGACAAGATCAGAACTGTCCTTTGGCCATACAGTTGACTGTGAAATACCAGCTAAAAAAAAGTCAGTTTTAACTGCATGTCATGGAGCACAGCTTCTCTGTGACAGACATGGAGCAGATGCATCGTGGCATCTTTGAAAACAGTACAAAGCCTTGGAGAGTTGAAATCTAACAGTGAGGAATAAAGCATTGTCTATTTCTATATATAAGTAAGCTAAATGCTGTGGACAGCTTCAAAAAACTGGTGATGTTGGCATTGTCTTCCCTAAATGCTCTTTTAAATAACCTGTGTGTTGTTACTACATGTTCATTCACTCACTCTCATTCCACTTCCATAATCTCATCTGTTTCATGGGGGTTTTAATCATCCTTCAGCAGAGAGACTGTTTGTTTTCTCACCTAACTTCACCTTTTCTTTGAACATGCTGGCAATGGTGGTGATTGAGTAAATATCATCAACACAGTCTTAGAAGGTCTATGGAAATCTTAGATCCATTTTTTTCTCTTTTTACAGTTCTGTCTAAATAAGAAAATTGAGAAGAGAAGAGAAGAGAAGAGAAGAGAAGAGAAGAGAAGAGAAGAGAAGAGAAGAGAAGAGAAGAGAAGAAAAGAGAAAAGAAAGAGCAATGCATTAAAAATTTGCTCTCTAACAGGGACTTTTGCTTCAAACCAGAGGGGCAGAAGGAGGCATGGTTGTTAACAATAGGTTGGGAAGGCTTAGTGAAAATAACATTCAGTGTTGTTTAGTACCATCAAACAAGGGAAAGGCAGTTACCCTTCAGCTGGATTGAAATCACTCTAAAGAAAGCTGCTATCAGAGAATTGATCAATCCCATCCCTCTAAGTAGTGCTTCATGAAAATTAGGATGGGAAAATTGGAAAAATCTTTCACTGTTTCTGTTTTAGGTATTAAAAGATATAATTCAAGATAAACAAATTGAGACTTTGTGTAATGAAATTGATAAAAGCAGACAGAAGGGAATTTAGTAGATAGTTTAGTGAGCTGCACCATTTATTCCAATGTGATTTGTAATTATTCAATTAGATGACCTCATTATCCCAACAGAAATGGGCTGGGCTCCTTAAGAAAGAATTTTTCTGTTAGCAGTTTTTGGATATATATGGACAATGTTGAAGATATAATGTATTTGGATCCAGCTAAAAGAGCAGATATTAAAGGATATATTTTATTCTGTGCAGACTATCAATTAATTTTAGTAGTAAAGTGCTAAACATTTAAAAAGAAAACAGTGGAGAAAACCTCTCCATTTTTGCTTATTCTTCATGATCTCCTAAGCTGAAAGAATGCATAAACCTAATTATTGTAAATAGAGAAGCTCAAATAACACTATTCAGAAAGCAAAAATGTTAAGCTGGCTCACAGCAGATTGATATCAATTTCTCCTGATGTAAGGGGTGAGTGGAGAAAGCTAGAGGCTGGAAACACCACATAAAAGTCTCAGTGAATACATTTGAACATTGTGCTAAATGGAACAATAATTATTCTCACAGGTATTAGGATAGCATAGCAATGAGCACAGAATTGCAGTAAAATGGGAAAAGGGGTCTCTAGAAAGTGCAGTGGCAATGCAGTTCAATCAACTGTTTCTAAGGCTATGCACTTTTGTATTGAACCAACATAAACACTGAAAAAAATATTCCACAAGCCCATGGTGTGTCCAGCACATTTGTGCTACCTGAGTAAATGGGTTGTCTGTAGGCATTGCTTCAGACAGAGTAAACTTTAGAACTGAGAAAATATTTTAGAACTGCAATTTATTTACTAGATCAGATTTATTTTTCTCTTTGTGAATGTTCAGCAAAACCATGCATCACCTCACAAATTCCTGATTATGCTGCTGCTCTGACCTCCAGCATGGAGCTATCCTGGATTTTGGTGCATATTTCACTTCTTGGTACTCAGGCTGGCAGCTGTCTTTCAAAGCAATGGCAGAAGAGGATAGATTTGGCTCTGGTCTCAACTGAAAATATGTTTCTTTCTATCCTCTAATGCCAATGCAGATCAGCCTTCAGATAGATTGGCCCATAATTGCCTTCAGAAAACAGTCCTGACAAAACGTGCTATTAAACAAGGGCATTCACTGCCACTTTTCTGTCTCTCCTGGGCTGAGCTGTCAGTGAAGCATTTCTGCATCAGACTAGCCTGGCCAGCCTTCATCACTGCAGGGACCCATTGCTCTCTCCTAGTCTGTTCTCCCTTTGTATCATTGAAAAGAACTATTGAACCTCCCTTGTAGATGCAAAATCATTCTGAATTCATCCCCCCTGCCATGAATTCCCATGTTTCCTTTCGTTCTTCTCCATTCATGTCTCAGTAATACATACTTTTGGAGAATGAAACCTGTGAAAATGTTTGAGTTGTAAGCTTGGCCACAGAAGGTTATGGGGTTATTAGTCTATGCATGCCTCCTTCTGTGAGAAGGAGGCTTTGCTGTCCCTCCAGTGCAGCCCTCAGCAGAGGAGCTGGCCTGAGACATCCAGCCAGTGGCAAAGAGAAGCTGGCACAGAAAAGTAGCAGCTGTCGCTAAGGGCACTTGGTCAGTGAGGGGATCATAATTAATGTGGGAGTATTCACTTTCTGGGGAATTTCATTAAGGTTGTTTTAGGTGCCTTATGGTTTTGAGTTTTCAAACCCAATATGGAAAAAATATTTGGTGGGGCTGATTTGTTTAGAGCCAAGTGTATTGTTCTGAACGTGCTGTTAATTTGGAGGACTTCTCTACAAGTCTTCAGCTGAAAAACAACTTGGATGTTGCCTGCCTCACAAAGAGCTCTCTTCTCTTTGTGGGAAAAAAGCATGGAAGTTCTAAAAAGTCACTAACTACTCAGGTCAAAGGGGAAATGCAAGAAAGACAGAATTAGTAATCTTTAATGAGAAGTCCACCATCAATGCAAGTTAATAAGCAGCTTTTTGAAGGGTTAGCATCATTGGATTTTTCTTCTTACAAGCCTGTCATCGACTGCTGGAACAGATTAACCTCTTTAATCCTGTTCAGCAGAAATTATCTATTGCCTTCTGCAACACATTAGAAAGTTAAAGCTAAGCTCAATGAATTTGGCTTGAGTTTACCTCTTTTAATCAGCATCACACCCACCAGGGCAAAAAAGCTGTGTATGAGTATGTGTCTAAATTATGGAATGCACAGAAAGCCACAAAAGGCTTGGAAGGTTCAGTAATGTTAATTTTTATTCTTTGTGTGCCAACAGAGTTGTTGACCAGCTTTAGTTCTAATTAAATTGGACAACAACAGGTTTATTCCTGGTGTACTATGTTGCTGTTTGCCCATGCACTGAAGAGCAGATCTCAGTGTGAACAAGAGCTCTCAGTTTGTTGTGTTGTTTAAAAAATGGTAAATTCTGTAGTCACACACTAATAGATTAAATTATGAGCTCTGCCCTATTAAAAATGCATTGTGAGATTGTAATACTTCACTTATGTCTTTACTGCAAAGATTAAAGGATCTATACATCATATTTCAACAACTGGGCTTTTGCCATTAAGGATTTATGTCTGTTGAGATTAGCATCAGAAAGGGATGCTTGTACTGCAAGATCAGTAATATTGCCAACTTGGGTGGAACCAAGTGTCTAGTTCAGGCTTCCATGAACTGTACATGATGAGCTTTAAAGATTTCAAAGCAGAAAATTGATTATGGAAACAATCCTTAGTTCATAGATCTTAACCATCAGAATTAACATTTTGAATTCTACACCTAGCTTTGCTTGAAACTCTTTAGTCTGCTAAAATCCAAATGAAAGTATTATTGGAAAACTATTAGTATGCTAGATTACATCTAATTTTTCAGTGTATAAGTCACTGAAGTAATTTGAAAAAAAACCAGCCATTACAGTGCACTAAATCCCAAATGTTTCTTCTAACAGCAACTGCCAGGAACAACTACTATAGTATTTGATCTGTTTAAGATAGATAGGATTCTCAGATGGTCTGTGGAAAACTAGATCCTGAAATGCAAAAGGAAGAGGAAGCATGTAGGTCACATACAATACTGATGTCTTAATCAAAAAGCAGTGAACACATTACCAAAGCAAATCAAAATAAATCATTCAAGGACTTGGGAAGTGGACTGAACATTGTCAGATCAGATTAAATGCTCCTAAACCATGTCAAGAATAAAATTTCTTGTGGGAATTGACCAGAGCAATGCTAAAGGAGGCAAGGATTAGCCACATGTGCTTGTATCATGCAAGTAGCATTGGGCAACTTCAGAATTTTCATAATTTCTGTTTGCTTTGGATAAACAAATGGAAGCTTAGATGACTATGTGTAGACCATCCAAGTAATTTGAATCTGGAGGAATGAGCTGGAAAGCTTTCAGAGACAGATTTTTCACAGGAGATTTCTAGTGCTTACTAGCTCTGGTCTCAGGAAAAATGCCATTAAGAACACTCTTTCACAACATTCTTGGTTCTGTTTGGGAAGAATATGTAGGGAAAGAAATGTGCATATCTACCAGAAACCCAGCATAGGTTTTAGAGATCTTAAACATTTAGGGAATATGGCACCACTTTTTCCATTCTTACTTCTTGGAAGGGTGGATTTGAGCCTCTGAGAAGAGTCTTGGCTTGGCTTGTGACTGGCTACAGTAGCAAATTCTGGTCAACCATTTCATTGCATCAGACACAGTAATACTTCTTACACTGCCTTACAGCATTAATCACAAAATGCATTTTTCTAGTCTTTGGTTTTCCTGTTTTTCAACTTCAGCCTCTGCAGGACTTCTGTAGAGAAGACAATTTGACTTCCAGGTGGTTGAGTGGTACTGGTGGGCCACAACAAACACCTCACTTCTCAACCTGGAGTAATATGACCACTGTAAAGGCCTTTCTCATTTCACTTTCACAACTTTGGCTCATCCAGTACTTTTACTCACCCCTTACCAGCTCAGTAGCATAAAGTGTGTGAGGCAGGCAGTGCTGCTGGGCAGCCAGTGCAGTTCCTGGGAGCCAAGTGTCGGGAGTTGTGCAGCTGGCTGCTCTCAGGGATCAGCATCTCAGCACAACAGCTCACAGCTAACACTCTCTTGTCTGCTCTAAATCCTTCCATAGAAATCATAATTCCTAAGGCGAGGGCATTATGGTCTTTAGTTGAAGAGGGATGCTTTCTAAGATGAACAGTAAAGAAGTAAGATTACTAAAATGAGCATAAAGTCAGTCCTAAGCAACAGGAGCAGCTCTTGGGCCATATAACTCCCAGTCAGACCACCAGTAATAAAGACAATTCAAACATCTGAAAAGGGATCTACTAAGTAACAAAAAATTGATAGATGACAGATCTGAGTCACTGCCAATTGGGAATCCTTGGGACTCAAAATGGATGACTGGATAGTTGAGAAAATTTGCTAGCTAGCTAGAAGACAAAAAAAAAAAAAGTCACTACTCTTTCAGGAAATGGGTTATATTGTTAATAATGCAATCCCATGAAAAGACCTATTGCTCCTGCAGTACAATCAGATGCTGGTTTTATATAAAATTAACTTCTCAGATCTACACAATATCTATCTGCTCATATTAAAAGTAAAGAGCTTCTCTTGACAGTTGTCCTTTGAATGTAAGAAGATCATAGTATCAGAACAGTTTCCCTGGAGAACTACAAAAATGAATCAGAATTCTACATTCAAAAGCTATGCAGTCTCACTCTTTCCAAAATGTCCAGAGAGGATAAAAAACTTTTTTAAAGATTTTTTGGTTTTTTTCATTTTATATTTCATAATTTTCTTTGTATATTTTTCCCATCCTCTTTCACATTTCCTTTCTACATGACTTTTTCTGTCTCTATTCCCTTCCTGCCTCCCACCTTTTTTAAATTTCAGAGGCAATTCTTCTTCCAATTTTCCTTTAGTAAAATTTCAGGACGAAGAATCCATGCAGTGAGTTTTGGCAACTCAGAATTCATTTCTGGATTTTTATAAATAGACCACATTTTTCTTCATAGAACAAACCTATCACTTTTTTCAAAGTTCTTTAGCTTTACTATCCCTATAGAAATTACTAGCTGTTTTTTGACTTCTCTTGCTTTCTTTCTATTACTACCAACATGATGATGTCTTTGTCATTGGTGTGCAAGCTCACTGTATGCTGTCTCCTATATTTTGTTTTCCTACACTACAATCTGGAATGAAGCTTCATTTTCCATAACTCAGTGAAAATTATCCACCCCCTGAAAGCATGGACTTGTCCTCCAATACAAGTCCAGCAGCACTGCACTTCTATTGGCCTAAAAGAGACATGGCAGCACCCTGAATACTTTTTTCCCTAAGGGGAGCTTAATGTCATCACTAATAGTACCAGACTTTTGCAAAACGTGTTTTGTATTATGTCTAGCCTAGCACTAATGAACTTTATCCATTTTGTTTGCACTCCTTAAATCCTAAACCATGTTCAGAACCTATGCTCTGTCCACTCCTTACGTAGTCCTCGACTAAAAATCTATATGAAGATAGAAAAAATAGACTTCTGCCCAACTGGGAGGGAAGAAATGATTAGCAAACAACAAACCAGCAAATGTGAAACACAAGTAAAGACTATTTCTGCTAACATTGGCTAAAGGGCAGCACTGATACGATTGACCTACATCAGGGAGATTGAAAATTAATAGAGGAGAGTGTCAAAAATGATTGTGCTGACGTAAGGTGCTTCTAGGCAATTACTTGGGTAGACAGAAAAGGGAAGGATTGACATGAATTTTACTTCCATATTTTACTTTAAGTGTGGTGGGCTTGTTAGTTTGCTTTTTTTTTTTTTTTTAATTGGAAGTGAATATTGGAGTCAAGAAAATTATAAAGATATAGCGAAGAAAAGAAGTAGTTGGACAGGATGAGAAGGAAAAGTGGGAAGTGTGCAGAGTACAGTTCTTGGACACATGCTACCATTTAGTTCTAACATTTCAGTATTATACTTGCAGTAATATTTACCCTATGCCTTCAAAGGGAACAAAACAGTAATTTACATGTCATCTTTTTCAAGATTTAGGAAACCTTTTCTTTTCTGTACTGGATATTGCAAATAACTTGTGTAACACACACTATGATTTAACGATGCTCTAAAATTTCAGTGCAGCCAGTAAATCCTTAGTTTGCCATCATAATCAAGAATTAATGGCAAAGCAGATAAGCGAAAAAATACTAATTATGTTAGGTAGTACAAATTTCTATTAATTCAGAAGGCCTGATAAAACCATTTAAAATCCTGTCTCTCATGTAGGAGTCAATTTTGAAAAGAAAATAAACAATGACAACCTCTTCCATAAGAAAAAATTATTAATGTTTTGGGGGTTTTTTTAACTGTTATCTCAGTGTACACATGTAACTGTACTACCTGATTTTCTGTTAGTATTGCTGCAGGTTATTTTCAGAATCTGTTTTTTTAAGTTCAATATCTATGTTAATGGAACCAGTGCTCTAGAAATGAAACACAAATGTTTCCCATATTTGCAGTTTATCAACTATGTCTGTGTTTAATATGGATACAAGATGTTTGTTTTCCTAAGCATTTCTCAGGTTATTTTTCAGTGCGTGGCTTTGTACCTTCATAATTCAGTCAGTCTGATCTCTCCTGGGATTTGAAGTGCAGAACAGATGCAAACCCTTACATCTCCATGGAAGTGAGGTTGGGAGGGGGTAGAGGTGAACATGCAGAGGTAATGCTGGACCAGATAACACACAGTAAGGGTGGACAGGGACACAGAAAGTAGCACAGAGCAGGGCAAAATGTTTGCAAGACACAGTGCTGATTTTTGTGCCTAATAATATTGTTTGTTACTTTAAGAATGTAGAATGAACACAGTTCAATGGTATCTTTTTATTTCTCACCATTGGTCAAAGACTAATTATTACTTCTAAATTTATGTTGCTACAGAGTAATTCTGCTGTTTTCAGTTTATCTACTTCATGCTGATAAAGGAAGAAATCAGAGAACTGTGACTCAAAATTTTAAAATATGTGCCTTGAAATAATAGTATTACCAGGAAGCACAATAAGAGGGGATTTAAGATATGGAATTTTACACTGCAATCTAATACTGTTCTCATAGAAAATCCAAGTGTACTTTGCAAGTGCATTGCAAATGCAGTGTACAAAGCTAGTGTTAGATGAATAAAATAATTGAAATTATTGCTATGTCAATATGTTTTGCATAAGTAAGTGGTAAACGGTTGCAATTTGAATCTGACAAGAATTTCAGCAGAAGTGGAAAGTGTTGCCTTTGACTGAAAGAAAGAAGCAGCATGTTCAAAGACATGTGATACGAGTGGAAAAATATGGGATTAAATCCATTTCCTTGATAAGTCAGAAGGTAATGAAAAAAATACATGGATTCTTGCAGGCAAAAAAGAAGTTGGAAGCTTGTTATGAAAAACCAGGAGGATGGGCTGAAGAGAAAAGAAGGAATGCCAGAAACAGTCAAGACTGAAGAGAGACTGTGAAGTGCAAACTCCACAGTCTAGGTAATGTGGGTGGTGTCTGCAGGTCAGGAGGAGGCCTCTGTTCACATACATTTACAGTAAAAAATCATTAGGATAAACACTGTCCATAAATACACAGGAAATATTACATATGTATAAGATAAATTAATGCAGAAATTAAAATTACATAGGCTTAACAGAGAAAAACAGGTTATAGATCAAACTCCCAAAAATTGTGGTGGTGTGTTTTCCTTTACTTATATTTTTGCAAGACCTTTTTGAATAGTTTGTTCTTGGTTTTCCCCTCAAGTGGATGGTTTTACCCAAAGTTTTCTTCTCTGTCTTGGGTTATGGAACCAAAACTGTGTATTCTTATTAATCTGTTGAAAGCAGTTGGGGAAACGTTTTTCTTTATCTCTTGTAACTTTGGGGGGAGGGGGGCAGATGTCTTCTGATAATGGGCCAGCTGTTCAAACCAGGTGGGGCAGTGTTTCTTATCTCTTTCACCACCCATCCTCCCTCCAGGGGGATATCTGCTGCTAATGGGCCATTAAGGCCCAAAGGACACATTCCATCATCCCATTGTGAGATGCTCCACCCAGTGGGGGGAGCCAACCATTCCTACCTGGATAAAAACTGAGACGCAGGAACACCAGGGATCTAGATCCACTGGATTCCCAGAGGAAGACCAGACCCTTCTCATCATCACTGGACCCTTTTCTCTCAGGATCACCTCTGCTCCAACAGAACCACATCTGTGACTCCAGGAGTTCTTACTGTGGACTGTTTCCAACACCGTGACCAACAGGGTGTCAGATTGTATCTCTGACTCTGTCAGGGTTTCTAGGATTGTTGTTTGTTTGTTTGCTTGGTTTTTTTTCTACTACATTTGTATTGTTAATATTCCTAGTAAAGAACTGTTATTCCTATTCCTAAATCTTTGCCTGAAAGCCCTCAAATGCAAAATTATAATAATTTGGAGGGGGTGATGGGTTTACATTCTCCATTCCAAGGGAAACTCCAGCTTTCCCTGGCAGATACCTGTCTTTCCAAACCAAGACCTTCTCCCTCTTGAAGTTGTCTGTCACTCCCTAAACTGCTTATCACCCCACCTACCTTAGTGTCAATCCTCCCTGATCCCTGCCCCTTGTTCTAGAAACCTCCCTGTCATTCCTTGTTGATCCAGCCCCCTTGCCTAAACCCCTCCCTGACCCTACCTCCTGAGATTGTCAATCCACAACCAACCCCATCTTCAGGTCTAGAAGTTTCTATGTTCTTTGATGTCCCATAGGTTGTTTGAAGATATATCCTCCCCTTGCGGTCCCCCGTTGGTTGTTGCGTTGTGAGCCCCTCCTTAAACTCCTCCCTGATGTTTCCCTGATTGGTTAATGGATTGTACCCACTCCTTGTTCCTCCCCCATTTAAAAATCAGTGTCAAGCCCTTTTCGAGGTCCTTTGTTCCTGACTCTCTCTGGATAATAAACTACCTGGAAAACTATCGTTATGATTCCGGATGGCTCATATAACAATACCAGACTCCAAGCTTTCTTCGGAGGGTGTTATAGAAAAAGCTTTATTGAGAGAAAGACCTTTTACACAGTGTTACGGTACAATGAATAGGATTGGTCATTTAGAGCAACACCTTCTTGTAAACATCTTTCCCAGTAAACTAGTTGGAAAACACCAGGTGTCAGGAAGAAGCTATCTACAGGGATTGTTTTGGGTTCCTCCTTACAATTTCTCAGGCCAGAATGAGAGTGTTATGTGCTTAGCTTTCTCACAGGCTTCAAGCCACTGCCTGGAGCCTAAAAAATTATTTTTTGACCACTGTCAGTTCCCACAGAGAACCATACAAAGGATCCCTCTCTGTTCTTTGCCTCGATCTTGGGTGCTCCACCAGTACAGAGCCATAGAGAGCAGTGACAGCCCCGCTCTTTACCACCACTTGGACCGTCTGTGGTCTGGGGGTGACCACTCTTGGCACGGGCCAGAGTGGCGCTAGTTGGGAATTTCTCTGGCTCGTGTCAAAAAATGAATTCTAGGAAGGAAGGACAAGGAAGGGTATACAGCTACTATGATATTGACATAGGAGCTTTGAAAAGGAACTGAGAAGCAGGCCATCTGTCAGCACAAAGATCAGCAGGAACAGCAGATAGGGACTCAAGAGATACTAAAAAACACCCCGAGCATTCTGTCCTAACTTGTATTTATCTCAGCAAAGAGATTGAAAAACATTACTACGAAATTGCAAGACAGAGTTAACATTTCCCAAACATGTCACAAGTGAGGCTGAGACCCGAGAGGCATTGCTCATGTGCACTGAAACAGAAAAGGTTGTTCAGAGCCCAAGCGCTGGTCCAAGGCCAGATGGCTTTATGATGGTTCCTTAAGACTAGAAAAGAGGAGATAACTCCTGCTCTGAAAAGACTTATCACAGATATGGATAAATGGGCAATAATGGCCACTGCTGGAAAAATGAGCTGAATAACTCTCACAGTGCCTGAACAATGATTTATTTTGTTCAACAAGACACCTTGGCTGGAGCAAGAGAGGCTCATTGAGTGATGCTAATGATCTTTATGCATTTAGGCCCTGTATCTCAGCAACTTTGATGTTTATTGAGTATAATTTTAGAACAAATTAGAGGTTTTCTTCACAGAATGCTGGAGACAAGCTGACAGGCAGGCATGAAGAAGACAGTTTAAAATTGACACCGAAATTTGCCTGCTTTATTTGGCCAGCAGAAAAAGTGAAGTTGCCTTTGTCTCTTTTGATACTAATTTTGCTGAATATACTATTTTATTTGATCAACAGTGTAATTATGGTGTTGTGTAAAGGCAGAATATGCAAGAATTGTGATTTCTCTGCATTTTTATACCACACAGCCCTATGGATTTCACCAAAGAAGTTTAGCTAAATTACTGTGTTTCTGTAATGATTAATAAAACAGCAATGAAGATTGCTATTTTATTAGCAAATGCACAAATGACTGACTAAATTTGAAGCAGAGAGAACTTTGATGGACAAGGTGAAGGGAAAGTATCAAATAAAAAAGTAATGGAAAACTTGAGAGTAAAGCTTTTAATTGTGAAACTCCTCTTGGTTTTAGAGGATAAAGCACTTTTAGCTTTTGCAGTCATGCAGACAAGATGTAGGAGGGAGACAGAAGGTCATATGCATGAACTAATCCTTTCATCCTCTCACTCAAGTCCCTTCTCAGAGCCGCTCAATAAGGATACATCTGAGATGAAGAGTTCCATTATAAATCTTATATTTGCTTTCCTTTTGAACCAAGTACAAGACCACAAAAATTTACTTTCCCCACGTATAAAGAGATGTAAGTTGGACAGCATCTTGTCAAAAATGAGACTGTTGATGCTTAAAAATGGAAATTTTGAAGCATGCAGTTGGTCGTGGTCTTAAACACAAAATCATATTCTCATTGTTATGCTTCAAAATTTACCAAGACAACAAATAACACCATTTGCAAAGTACCTTATTGTGTTTACTTGACCTTTCCTCAAATCTTTTCTCTGAGGCAAGACTGCACCGTTTCTAGCATGCATAATAAATTTCCTCCCCACTCAGTACCTGCTCACAGAGGATTTGCTCCACTGGGCAATGCACAAGGTTCTTGGGTAGGTCAGCAAAGGCCTGTGTGGACAGACCCAGAGCCTCTTATTATAAATGCATAAAACCCACTCTGAACTTCACAGAGACTCTTTAATATTGTATTTTCTTTCCTTTACACGAGTTAGTTGTTGAAAACTATTGTGATTTTGAATATAGAGAAAGTAACATGGGCCGATAAAGACTTTGTGAAGCACAGAGTATACCTTCATAATCTCTTACTCTGCTCGAAATGGAAAAATTAACATAGAAACTCTTATACAGCATGGTCCTTAATTTTGGGAAAGAAAAATTTGTTGCTGGAGAAACTTTGAAACATATTACTATTTCCAACAGTAAGTCACCTTGAAAAGTTTATGTCCAGGAGAATTAAGGTAAATTGGAGTAAAGATTTTTTTTTTTTTTACCTGAACTATTAAAAGCATCTTACTTTTCTTACTTATTTTAGCAGCATGTTTTGTAGAAGATGGTATATGCTGATACACAAAGGCACAGGACATTTTGGAACCCAGACATCAACAAATTCAATGAGACTTAAGCTCCTAGAAGCCTTTTTGAACCTCAGTTTTACAGCAGGTAAAACATAATACTTTTGCTATGGGGTTTTTCTTCACTTTTAATATTTGAATTAGAGAACTGAGTTCTTGCAATAATGGCAATTAAACTGGAAATATTTCTGCTTTCTTGAAAATAATTCAAACTTGCATAACAAGTTGGAGATCCACATGTTTTAAAAAGGCCTAAAAATGAACACTTTACAACCTTTATTAGCCTCACGTATTTTGTAAATATTTTAAGTCCATTTAGGACTTAGCTTCCGACATTTATGTTTGACAGTTTTCACTTTTTCTATCAAAAATTCTCCATTTTTCATGATCCACAGGAGATGAATGAGAAACTCCAGCTCACAGCAACTGAGCACGTCTGACTGTTCCCTTCTTCGCTTTTTTTCTAATTTGTTGCTACATTTCTTTTTTTCTCCCCAAGCAATTTCTTTGGGCTTCTTAGCAGACTTACCTGGGATTATTAATTCTCTTCTGTCCATTTTCAGAACAAAGAATAAGCTATTTGAGAGTCACACAGTGCTTGTTAAATACCTGTTGCCTACTGACATTTAGCTGATTATACTGCAAATTATCCTGTCTTTAATTGATTTCACCTTTCTTTCAGGAAAGATATTTTATTTGAATAAAGATGCTGTTAAATCCATGGGAAGCTTCTAGTATTGTTTTCTTGTTGTCAGATTCAACCCCAAATCTGGATGTATTCTCTGGTATTTTTTGTAATAACTGAAGCCCCTAGGACTGTGTCTCAGCTGTTTGGGTAACACTGTGTTACTGTCTCCAACCTCCTCAAATGTAGACAGCTAACAGGCATTTGTTTGAGTTTTTAGTTAAAGCACTTGAATTCAAAACCCTTAATACTCATATTATTAACTTCAGCTACTGGGGGCCAAAATGATGAAATATTTATGAGGATGATTGTGTGGCTCCTTCTGGGAGCCTGGAGCCATTCCTCGTGGCACAGCTAAGCACTGGAGGAACTAGTTGAGCCAAGGTATGCATTTCAGCAGGGTTTCAAAATTTTATTGCAATTGCAGCTTTCATTGGTTCACAGGCTGACACAGACTTGGGTGTGCTATGAACACCCTTGTGGTGGGTGGCCTGTTCCCTGAGCATGTTGGTAAATGCACTGCAGCGTGTGGATTCTTCACACACCTGCTAAGATCCCATTAGTGAGAGAGGCCTCTGCCCAAATTAAGGCAAACAAGACCACATGACAAAGCCAATAATAAAGATTTTATTTAACAACAAAATGTGACGTAGAGAGATAAAAACAGGAAAGGAGAGGGAGAGGGAGAGGGAGAGGGAGAGGGAAAGGGAGAGGGAGAGGGAGAGGGAGAGGGAGAGGGAGAGGGAGAGAGATAACAAGCAGAAGACAGTCATCATCTATGGATCCAGCAGCATCCCACTGGCCCCTCACCCCTGGCTTCTTAGTGAAGGTCCCAAGGTCCTGACAAACCCATGGGTTCAGTTCTGGCCAATAAAATAGGATCTGGTAAAAGGTATGCATTTCCATAAAAAGCTGAATTAAGAAGATATGGCTGTTAATATTTCCTGCTTACTTTAACTATATCATATAAAATTAATTTTAATAGATTTTTCTAAAAACTTCTCACTTATTTTTAAGGATTGGTTTTAAAATTCAAGACTATCTGGTAACCCTGACCATTTAAATATTCAAAAATGGCAAAGATCCAGTATTATTTTCCTTAGAAAGTAGCTCTTTCTATCTCAAAAGAGCCATTTATTCTTATTCTCATTTAAAACTGGCTTAAAGAGTATTATGGAAGACAAGAGCATCCCAACTCAGCTACAGTGAACCCTGTGCTCTCTGGCCACACTGACAAGAGTTGACTCCAGTGTCTGATACAGTCTATTTTTCTGGACCCTGGCTGAGTGTTCTCCCTTGCTAACAAAATTTCTGCTCTCTGCAGTTGCTGCACTGGTGCCCAAAAGACAGAAGACACAAGGGGCTCAACCAGAAACACAGGAGGTTCTCTCTGAACAGGAAGAAAAGCAGCTTTTTGCTGGGCGGGTGACCAAGAACACAGGAGCAGGTTGCTCAGAGAGCTCGTAGAGCCCAGAGACGTTAGAAAGCCATCAGTGTTGTGATAAATGTTGTAAGTAATTCGGTTTTATTGCAAATATGGTTTGTAAAATCATGTATGTCATGTCCAACTGCAACCTTAAAAATCAAACTCACAAGCGCCCTGAAAGTCATACCCTTAAAGTCATACCCGAAGCCACCCTTAAGATTTTGACATCGCTGCCAGAACCCAGGAAAACAACATTAGCAGAAGAAAGAAGGGTGCAGCCAAGAGAAGATGGGCTCTCACCACTGATGGGTCTACCAACGACGCAATGATTAATGACTGATATGAATCTTATCAGCATCATCAAGGCTGTGCATCCCAATACTGGGTTCCCATAAATCCACTCATGGGCATCCTCCTTCTCGGAAATCCACTCAACAGACCGGCAGCAGGAAAACGAAGATACATGAATATGTATCTCGGACAGGAGGGACAAAGGACTGAGATCATGTACTGGACAGCCAAAAAACTGTATAAAAACCAGATGCACAGTGCACACCTTGTGAACTGTGGGGGACTCGGTGCGGTAGAGATCGATCCTGGGCTCGGCACGGACTTTGCTTGTGGCTTGTCTCGGTTGTTCTGTTTCAATTTTTCAATAAATTCTTTTATTGATAAATTGGCGGGTTTCATTTATAACAGTGTGGACGTGGTCCTGCACAACTGGCTCCACATGGCCCTGCTTGGGATGGGGCCGGGACAAGGGGCCGGAGCGGGCGGCGGCCGCTCCTCACCCCCTGCTCGGCCCGGGGGAGCACTCGGCAGTGCCCTGGTGGCAGCAGGGACCGAGCCCGGCCTTGCCCTGTCCCCACCTAGGGACACAGCAGGAGGAGCCTCGGCACCATTGCCCTCAGTTCTGAGCCCCCTTTTCCATCCAGTGTGGGCTGGCCCCCGCTTGCTGTGAGGAAAAGCCGGGCTCCAGCTGTTGCTCAGCCCTGAACAAGCCGTGCCTGAAGGGCAGAGAGTCTCACTCTAGGCTTTCTCCAGCACTTTCTCCAGGAAAGACATTCCCCAGCAAAAAGCGGGCACGGTGGCCGGACAGCTTGCCCAAATGGGCTGTGGGGCAGAGGCAAAGGCTGCGTGTGATCCCCTCAGGCCAGCCCTGCTGGATGTGGGCAAGGGCACTGCAAGCGCTGCCTCTGGAGGTGCTGGGAGCAGCCGGGGAGGCAGCGCTAATCTGAGGCATTTGAAGGTCTCTTCCAACCTTGATGAATCTGGGATTGCCCCAGGCCAGGTGCAGCACTTGGCACTTGGCCTTGTTGAAACTGGTGAGGTTTTTGTGATCCCACTTGTCAAGCCTGTCCAGTACCCTGGGCATGGGTCCCTTTCCATGGTGCCTCTGCCCTGCTCAGCTTCCCATCCCCTGCAAACATGCTCGATTCAGTGTCAGTGTCATTGGGAAGCTACTAAAGAGCACCGGGGCCACGGCAGAGCCCTAAAGGGACACCATTGCCTGGGCCTGCTGCTGAACACAAAGCTATCACCAAAACTTCAGGAAAAGCAGAAGTTCTCCAACAATGTCTTTTCAGTGATACAGAATCAGACATCACTTTATTCTGACCAGGATGTTATTTTGGCAGTGAAATAATTTCCATTTCACACACACAGAGGTTGTGCAGTGGAAATCATTCCATCCCACATGGTTCTTTAACAGACTTTTCACATATTTATGCATAAAAAACTGGAAGAAATTCTTGTTCACTGGTTCTAAATTACACAGTCCTTAGTATTCGACCTCCTCTTGATTATTGATCCCTTTGCCTTTGGTGCTAATTTAGTCCTCATTCTTTGGTTCTCTTATCAATCTTTTCCCAGACCAGGTGTCTCAAACCATGCCAGTGGGTTGGGTTTGCTAATGTCTATTTATGTCTTAGTTTTTACTATAGTTTTTACTATAAATAATTACCACAAATACTGTTAATAACCCTGGAAGCTACTCAGCAACAACTACAGCCTAAGGTACATAGAATCAGAATCACTGACTGGTTTGGGTTGGAAAGCACAGCATGGTCCTGTTCTAGAAATCATTTTAATGCTCACACTTAAGGCATGATCTAAAGATGTGCCTGAATTCGAGTGGGCAGATGTGCTTTTTAAATTTTATTCATAAGTGGGGATATTTGAGTGTATACATATGTGTATGTGTGTGTTTATATCTATCTATAGATGGAACACATGGACTTGCAGAGAGTTAAGTCAGAGTACAAACCAAGAGCACATCAAGTCATTGATAATGAAAAGCTATTTCTGGTTTTTGGCTTAACATATCACCTGGAGGGCTGCTCCATTTCCGCAGCTCTGCCAGAGCCTGGAAACCACGAGCAAAAGGGTTTCTCTCTACTAAGGTGATGCTTTTCCAAGATTTGTGCTTCTGAGCCCGATGTCATAACCTGTGATTACTCAGTTATTTTGGGGAGGACCCCAGAGCTCAAGGGCACCACAAAGGGCAGGAATAATCTTTTTTTGTCTGTTTAATCTTTACCAAGTCAAACTTTCTAAATAAAGGGAATGCACATGAGTCCCATTGCCCTCGGTGTCCTCTTTGTCTCCATTTGCCTCTGCACATATTGACCCAGTGCAAAGACAGATTAATGGTGACATTAAATGAGGTATTAAATTTAATCTTCTTTACTTGATGTAGCAAAAGTTCCTTTTCCAAATCGCCTTTCTTTAATTTTTGCTTCATGATTGTCATTTTTCATTCGCTACTTTTATTCATGCTAGACTAGGCCAGTGACCTAAAACTGCCAACTGAGGAGTGAAATGCTAATCACATATCTTCAGTTGAAAGCACCAGTGTAAAAGTTTCCCATGCATTATTTACATTAATTATTTCCTGTTTCAGTGATGCTCCTGGTTCCTCCTAAAACAGTTGAAACATAACAAACAAAATGACTAATTTTGCTTGTATATCTTCTTGGCAGTCCTTCCAATTGACAAAGTCAATCCATAATTGTGTAATCCAGGATGTCTTAGAAAACATCTGAACTTAGGAGGTCACTTCACTACTCAAAAAGACTTATTAGCAATTTCAGAGTTTTCTCTTAAGATGTTTTGTGGTCTTTTCATTGCTTATAATGTATTAACGGGGTGTGGTGTTTACTCTTTAGGTAGGAATATTATTAACCAGTTTTACTACAGTTTACACAGCCATAGTGTTGCTAAATGATGAGTTTAACATGAAAAATGTGTCACCTGCAAGGAGTTATTAGTAATATTTAATTTTAGATTACGTATTAGGAAGAGATTCTTCACTGTGAGGGTGGTGAGGCATTGGAGAGTTTGCCCAGAGAAGCTGTGGATAGGCCATCACTGGATGCAAACCAAATAAGGCACTGGTTGAAGGGTCTTTGAGAAAATAATAATAATAAAAAAAAGCTTATTTTTGGTTTGTTTGTTTTGAGAAATTTATATAAGTTTTAATAAAAATATTCCTAGAATATTTCTCAGCCCTAGGACAATTACCCTTGTGATGGCATGATTCTAATTCTGTTGGATATCTTGTATCCTCATTTCCTACTGATGGAAATGTTCACTGAAACCATTCAATTCACATGCCAAAACCCCAGAGGCTCAAGTTTGGGGTATACACATCACACACTATCGTTATTGTACCAGCTCAGTAACACTGACTGTGCCCTTTCCTTTCAGGTTTGTTCAAATCCCAACACTGTCCTGCAAATCCTTGGTGCTTCACCACAGCACAAAGCTTCATCTGCAGGAACACAGTATGTCTCAGTCCGTAGAAACAGAATATTTTTATTTAACATATTACAAGCTGAGTGCTACTGCCTTCTGTCTGTGATACTGGCTTCAGTATTTGAGTCACCTCATCTCATTTAATGTAAAAGCATAGTGCCAGAGCATTCTTTATGGAAGTATGCAATTTATTTTAAATTAGCCACTTTTTAGTAGATCTACATTTACTTTTTCCAAGTACTGGTGGAAAGGAAGCAGATTACATGCACCTAGATGCTGAAATAAAATAAAACAAAGAATTAAATAACAGTAAGATGCTTCAAGGAGGATATTAAAACAGATTTTGGGAGCATCAGTTATTCAGTGCTGTAAACATGAAAGGTTTATTCTTTGTGTAAAACCAGAAATTATTACGGTGCACTCACTCTGTTTATTTCTTTATTTAGCTTCATGGTACTGGGGTGAAATCTCTTTATCCTTAGTAAATTTATATATGGGAGGCCAGAAGAATGTTTTGAATATGAAAACTCATATGCTGGTGGTGTTAATGCTTACAGCATTCTTCCTTTAGTTTAACAGAGCACTGTGTAAATTTTGGTTACTTTAGTGCACCAATGGTACCTTCTGTTTTTCAAACTTGACTGTATGTAGAAGTCACCCAGAAATAATAATATTCTATTAAATTAAGTATCCTGTTCCCAGCAGCTTGACTTTGTGAGGTTTCAAACACGTCATGTGGCAAGCACTCCCCTTTTCAGCTACAGGGTGGTCAGCTTACATGTTCACTTTCCAGCCAATTTTTCTATACATGAGGTCCAGTCATGAACTGCATAAACTGTCTGTAAACAACACAAAAATTAATTAAGAACATGTACAAAGTGAAAGATCTTTAAATATAAGAAGAGAGAGAATAAATAAGCTGAATCACAGACTGAGTAGTAATCAACAGGGTCATGTTGCTTGCAAAAAGCCCAAATCTTACTGTCTATAGAGTGTATAAAGTGCAAAGTATTTACATTTTAATGAGGCTGCAGCTGAAGTATTGTGTTTGGGTTATTTCTGACCTTTTAAAGAATTCTGAACAGACAAAAAAGGTGGATCAGCGGTCCTAAAAAAAGTTTAAAGAAAGATAGAAAGACCTGGACCTTGTTAGAGGACAATGCACAAAGAAAATGGTAGTCTTCAATTATATAAAGCCATGGTTGCTACAAGTTCAAAGGCAATAGACTTCCAAAGGATAGGACAAGAACTAACAAACTTAATTTGCAGCAAAGAAGATGTAGATTAGATGACAGGAAAAAAAAAAAAAAAGTGCTGACTATAAGGGTGAGGATAAACAGCCTGACAAGGTGACAGAGTCTACATCACTGGAGATTTTACAGAAAAGATTAAGCAATCATCCACCAGAATTATCTGACATTTAGTTTGCTAAAAGTCATCTGAAGATCCATCTGCATTTACTCAGTTTCTGATTTAGAAATGTTGGATTCAGAGAGACAGTCTAGAAAAAATATACACCTCAAATTTTGTCCTCTGTGAAAACTGAAAAAACTGGAAAAAAAAAAGAAATGGCAACATGTATTTTCCATCTGAACAGTAGAGCAATGAGAACTGCTCTATTGAGTCAGCAGTGAGTGACTTTCTCGGTCCAGCTGGTACTAAGAAAATGAATATGCAAAATACCAATCAATCCCAATGTTCTAAAGGGGAAAAAGGCACTCCCAAAATCAACAAAAACCAACTCTCCCCCCCAAAACAACCACCAGATCTTTAGAGTTAACCTTTAAGTTTAATTTTACTTTGGGATAAGAATGTTAATAGGTAAGAACATATCCATCCAGCTTCTGGCTCCTCTTTAATAACATTCTTCTTTTAGCTGTTATGTGTTAAAGAACCCTTAATCCAAAACTCCCACTGCACAGTCTCTCAGGCAGACCTTTATAATACCATCTCTGTTAAAGGAAGCTACTCTCAGGTGAATCTTATTAAAGGGGTTGTAGGGAAGCTCCTAGGTGTGAGGTATTAGCTGCTAAGCAGATTAGTTGTCCTCTTAGGAAACATAAAAGTATGAAGACAAAAAAAAATGGAAAGAAGTAACTTTTTGTTTTTTTCTAGAAGTGCTGTTTAGTGTAACGATATATCATCATAGGGGTGATGAAACACCATCACAGGACTGACCTCTGTCACACAGGGATTTTCAAGCAGAGGGACTAACAAACACTCTTTAGTCTGTTGGGGTAGGCAAAATATTTCTGATGTATACCTATCATACATATATATATGTATATATCATATACATATTTTGGGATTTTCGTTTTTGTTAACTGTAGTCTTGACACATGGTATAGCACAAGGCTGAGCAGACAAGAACAGTGTTTATTTTCCCAGTACACTCCCTTTGATTTCCAAAGCACACACATGTGCCAACACTGCCCACCTTGTAGAGCTGTTGGCTCTTAAACTTGTCTGTCCTGGAGATGTCCGACCTTTGCAGAAACTTCTTGTCTGGGACTGGCAGTGGCTCCCTGGGAAGAGGGTGGGGACAGAAAGTTCCTTCCAGGGGGAAAAAACACCCACCCTCCATTGAACAGAGAAGGGGTGCTTGTCCATAGAGCGAATTTCTGAAATCCTTTAGAGAAGCCCCACTTTTTTGACAGACTTTCTGCTGCTGAAAATGGGATTGTCTGACGATCAATAGCTGATGCTTCTGTTCTAGGCCTTCACAGACTTCTGTCAGCCCAGGGCTGCATTCCTGCTGATGGGAAAGATTTACCACCTTTCCCACCAGGTTACTCATTCCACAGCATCTCTGTGGACTTTGGAGGCTTTGGAAAGCAGCTGCTCAAGTTCTCCTGCCAAACTCTATGGGATGGAGCAGCTGCCAGGCCTTGGTGCAACAGCCCAGGGCTGGGAAAGGGCCCTGGTGGTGAAGCCCTTGGTCACTAATGGGGGAATAGTTGGCACTTCAGAGGGAGGAATCTCTCCAAAGAGGCTGAAGGGCTTGCTTGCTTGCTTCTGGTGTCAGGAAAGGTTCTTTCCTTATCTAGCCTGCCTTATTTTTCTTTAATGTTATTCAGAATAAAAACCCATTTAAAAGAGAAACTGCCAGTGCTGGAACAGTTTATTTACTTACCCAGGAGAATGTAGAGCCTATAATATGTAATTCAGTGTGTGCTAGGGTCCCTTTTGGTGATAGAAAAAGTGAGTTGCTTATCATAATGGTTGCTTTTTCCCTATAGGTATGAGGGAATGAAATGAGAAGTCTAATGATATTGTCTTGTTACTCAGTTGCCCATAGATGGCAAGGCTTGGATTCGTAATTACATTAGGAGCCTAATCTTATGCTGATCATTAGCAAGGAAAATTTCACACTAGAGATTCATTGTACTAAAGACCAGTTAAATTACAGTGTGTGTCTGCACATTATGGATATTATCATTCATTTCTGGCTTTAAAATACTATAGTTAGGAGAAATTATCTTCCATATTTTAGAGTAAAACCAAAGCCTGGAAGAAATTACTCAGTGTTTGTAGCATTTGACTTCTTTCACTGTAAAAATGTCACTCCCAGCTCCAATTACTCTGTCAGTTTTCCAGTGACCGACAGTAAAAGTGTTACAGAGGTAGACTTATTAACACTTCTTTTTTGCAGCAGAACAGGAGTCCTCCTTGGTTATTCAAGCAAAATAGTAAGAACCACTGTCAAAAGTGGCATAAGGTGCCTGGAAAAAGAACAAAAAATTTAAAGCAGGGAAGCACAATAATCCACTCTGGTCTGCTATGCTGAACTGCTTTATTTAGCATTTCTCTTTTAGCAAGCTTAGAGAAGTAATACAAAGAATGGAGGATAACAGCTCTGAAGGAACTACATATTCACCTCTCTCTTTTGGACATGAAATAGATTGAACAGTAGATAGGATGTAATTGGGAACCTGTCTGGCAGTTATGCACTCATATGAGAGGACTGCAAATTGAGGGTCTACCAAATAATTAGTTTTTCTTAAAATGCACCTAATTAAATTGCAAGATAAAGCAATTCTAATTCTCTCTCTAATGTGCTATTTAAATGGTCAAGGAATAGGGCTTCAGAGAGATCCTCCTTCTGGGAAACAACTGCATTCCTCTTTTCCTGAGCATTACACAATGAATTTACTAGTCAGGACAGATAATTGCTCTTGCTCATTTTGAGAGAGCCTATTACTGGTTGTGTTTGCATGCGGGTATGGTGGTGTTGTGGGGTTATTTTGTTTTTTCATTTTTGGGTGGGGTGGTTAGCACTGTCTGAACTGTTACCCTTTACCAGTTTTTGCCTGGGTAGTTGTTACCCTGGACATAAGCATTGCAGCAAAGGAACTGAAAACAGTCCATGAGGAGTAAAGATTGTGTGGTATCCTGGATTTTTTTATAAATACGTCTAAAAAAGGTGTAAAAAAATCTCATTCAATGAATGCTTCTGTGAAGACAAAAGAACTGGCATTTCCAGAAAGAAAACTGGGAGAGAGTCCTGGCTTTGCCCCATGGAATTTGGTCTAGACACCAAAAGCAGATAAAGGCAGGGATGGAGCACTGGACTTGATGTCTCAAGATGTAGATATGGATTAAGAAAATATTGCAAGAAAATAGACCTGAATTTCCTTATCCCAGAAGTGGGTCAGCTTCAAACTGCCTTAAGGGAAATGTATAGCCTTATCTCTTAGAGTGTTTTAAGACTCTATAACAGTGTGGAGCAGGTTCAGACAAGCATATAAAGCAGGATTAACATTTGCTTCCTGACCCCTGTATTGACTTGTGCTCATCAAATGAACAATTTCATTCAGCTAATCATGTGGATATCATTTGTTTTGCTGTGCTTTTGTTTCATTAATCAATATATATACAAATCAGAGAAAAATAAAATTATATTTAGCTTCCCTTTATTACAAGAGGAAGATATATATCTAAAAGTTTCAGCAAAAGAAACTCTTTGGAACCTGCTGAGTCATAATCTTGGTACTGAATTTGTGTCCATGTAGGTGTGGGGATAAAAGCCTGGTTGCTTCTGATGGTGTGTTTTATGGAGCCACCACGCTGAGAGTCAAATTTGAAGTTCATATTTACATTTCACACTCTGTTACTTTAGGTTTAAGGTTAAATGCAGGTATTTTCCTAGAATTTCCTATGTCCTGCTGAGTCAGTTCCTGTTTCAAAGTCAGTCTTTATAATTAGTCAGGATTCTAAGACATATCTTCAATTGCACTGGGGGACAGATTTTAATTTTTTTTTTTTTTTTTACATCAGTAAATATCATTTCGACTGTGTTTTGGGACATTCTTCAGCTCTCCCAGTTGGTTACACTCCAGAATAAAATCCTGCCAGTAAGAATCTGTCTTGAATTATATAAAAACACAACTGAACCATTGGCACATTTGCACATATTTTCTTTCCTAGCTAGAGAGGACAGCACTGAACATAGTTAAGTTTTAAGGAACAATTTATAGTTCATTTTGCACTGATACTGCCCATCCCTGGGTCATTCTCTGGGTTGATCAGCTCTCACTGGGGTCATGACTACTGAAGATTTTTAATGTCATCCCTTCATCTTGAGTCAAGTCAGCTGCATGCTGCATTTCTTCAAGAAGTCTAGGTGTGCATAATATTGATTTATTATTTTTTAAACAGGTTTTTGTTTTCCACTTCTCCATGGAGAACTAATGCCTAAAGAAGAAATAGATGAACTGCATAAAGAGTCAGATTACTTTGCTCTTTTCTCCCCAGTAATTATTTATGAGCACAAAGCTGCTATATTCTGCAAAGTTCATAGCAAAAGACATGAAAGTTGAAGGTAGGCAAATGTGAGAATGTAAAATGTTATGACAGATTACCAATGCAAGTAAATTGTTCTGAGTTTGCCCTTCAATCTGTTTGTATTCACATTGCATGTAATTTTAAACTCAGCTAATTCTTCATAGAAATTTCATTAAAATTTTCATTTTAATATATTTTCATTTATATCTATGCAGAAATCCAGCAGATCATTCTGACTCACTATCATTTATTCTTTATGTAAGAAATTAATTTTCTCAACATTTGCAATTTTATTCATCAGTCTTAATTTAAATTACTAAAATTTTAGATCCTTTGAAGAAATTCAGTAACTTGATTACTTATTTCTCTGAACTAACTGAATAATTCTGACACGTCACACTTTTTTGTAGACAGAGGGTTAACTGCAATCCTTTGCAAAGGCTATTTGGCTAAAAGTAAGATCCAATTAACCTACATTATTAACAATTGCTTCTTGCTATTCATATAGGCCATGAATAGAATCATTAATAAACCAAATAAAACAGACATAGGATCACCTTAACTGATTATGCTCCACAGAACTCAAGTGATTGCTATTTTTTATTACAGCATATTATAATTCTGTTACAACAATAACGTGGTGATTTGAGTTTGGTATTATATACAGAAATATACATGCACCTAAGAGCTCTTACTCGTGGATTACCTGGATTACCTGCTCAGCTCTTGCTGTGAAGGCTCTACAAATGTATCACCTCCTGAAAGATGCCCATGGCTTTAACTTCTCAGTTCTGCCTTAAATGCAAAGGGCATGGGGTACTTGGGAAGGAGCACAAGGCAGAGACCCAAAGACATAAGGACACTGACACTGCATCTTTTTTGGTGCTGATCCTGTTTACATGGCACTCTAAATGTGTGAGTTCATACAGAATGGTGCCAGAAACACTGCACTGCAACTCTTTAAGTTTACCCAAGCAGCTCGAGGGATTTCCAAACTGTTGTTTTTACTGGAATTCTTTAGAATCTCTAGAAGATGCATTGTTCCACTAAATTTACCCCTATATCATATGCTTGCTGTACACTATGAGACTAGTATGAGACTACTGCCAAGTAGTTTCCAGTTGCCTGAAACTGTAGTGCAGTTGCACTCTATGACAATCCCTTCTTGACCACAGGACTTGCCATACTAAATATATTTTTATTAAAAGCGTATTCTCAGACATATGTCAAATGTAATTACTGGCTTTGTGGTTTTGTTTGTGTGTGTTCACAGGACAAGAACTATTTTAATGATCTACAAATCGAGTATTGTAGTTGCAAATTATGTGAACTAAAGTACAATGTATGTTTGTGCTGAAGAAGTGTTATCCTGACCTATGATAATTTTGGGGGGGAAGAAGGATGAGAGTGGGGGACAAGGAGGTAAAAATATCAGGTTTTATCAGTATTATACAATCACATCATAGCTATTCGATTGTTTTGCTGCTGTTTGCAGTGGTGAAGCTTTGCAAAGCTTAACCCACCCACCCATCAAAAACCCCCACTTTATCTGGAAATGCTTTCACAGTCCTAAAATAGGTATCCTTCGTGCTTAAGTAGAAAACTCTCCAGAAAAGGGACTGCTGGATGTGTTTTTTCAGAGACACAGACTAGGAACAGCTCTACTGAATCCTGAACTAAACTCTAACCAGAGTAACCACATAGTAGAGTTAAAAAAAATGGAACTGGAGTAATCAATACAATGTAAACAGTAGAATTGAATATACTGAGAATATTTGTCTGCACTGCACATTGTGTGGTGCTGTTTGGTGTATTTAGTAATTTGGATAATTTTGCTCTTCTAGAAAATCCAATGCAAAATTTCTGCAAGTAGGCTGATAATTAATACAATCAAAGTAGCAGAACTGAACCAACTGTGAGATGAATTCGTACCTGTCAGTCTTTTCGGCTATGGGTACAACCCAAATTTTATACCAAATTTGGCTGCACAGATGTGGCACACGCAGTCTGCAGCTGTCTCCAAATGCTTAATAAAATGAAATCTGAGCTTCCAGATCTCACTTCCATCTTTTCCCCTCTAACACACAACAGTAACCTTAGCAATGAGGCTTTTTTTTCTGAGATGAATGCATTAATGCAGCCTTTCCTTTGAATAGAATTAAAATTTCTTGAGACAGCTTTACCAAAATTATCCCATCTTCACATTAAAAGAGAGACCATTCCATTGACGTCATCAACAACGCCAACTAATAGAGTAATGGAGCAGGGGGTTGATACATTCCTGACCTTTCCACAGTATATTTTAGAGCTAATGAAGCCTTTTCTTTTTCCAGCTCCTCCAATGTTCTTCTTTCATTCACTCTTTAAATGCAATATATCTGACTTTCAATTCCATGAAAAACAAAAAAACCCAGATTTAATGCTTGGGCAAACTACCAAAAGCTGTGTTACTAATCTTGTTTTTCAAAGGAGTGAAAGGTAACCTGTGAAACCACAACATTTTTAAGAGTAAAACAAAGTAAAAATGCCTGATGCATGTATTGGTGAGGTCTCTCATTTTCTCTTCTCACATAATTTGTAAGGAACACTTGACAGAATATTTGGGTGCTATCCCATGACTGCTTCTGTCAACACAAACCACTGGTCTCTGGGTCATGTTCTCTTGTTTAATTGTTAGCTGGAAAACATTAAGAGTTAAATTATGTCCTCATAAAACAGAAGCATCTTGTTTATTCAACAGAAAAATGCTTTATCATTCTGTCTGAATGGAAAAACTGTAGCACATACAAACTCATCCAAAGTTTGGGGTTTTTTTGGACTGGAGTGCTTGGGTTTGTTTTTTTTTTTTTTAAGGTAGTGATCTTTAATTACATGAAAATTCAAAAAAATATGAGAAGAGCGTAGACAAGGAACAGCTTGCATAACATTTTTAACTCTAAAATAAAACATTATTTGAAAAGATAAGTCGCCTTGCACATAGAACACATATTTATTTTAACAAGATTAAATACATTTGTCAAGTAGTGTACACAGTTTACTTTATGGCCAGTTAATGTTTGTTCAGTTCCAAGACAGAGAAAATAAATTTTTGTACAATTTACTTCTGTTGTCACTGCTAGAAAAAAAAAACAAAAACAAAAACAAACTTGGATCTCAACAGACAACCTAATTATGTTACAATGGTCTCTTTAAAAACACAATTTTCACCTGTTTTGAAGTGCATCCAATTTGAATTTCTAACTCAGTCTTGAAAAGGCAATGTCAATATAGGAATTCCACATATGGCAGGAAAAATTGTAGTAAAGAGAGTTAGTATCAGCCTTTGATTTTTAAGTAGTTATGCTCAGTATTTAAGCCCCATCATGTGAAAATAAAGCTGGAGCACCTCATTCCATCCCATTTGTGGATATTGCAGAATCATTTTATAGTTTCATCAGTTTGGCAAAAGCAGCAGTCTCTGCTTAAAAGAGGCACAGAGAATGAAATAAAATAGGTCACCTTGCTTCAGACAGGAATGTGCTGTAAGACCATATAAAGAAATGTTCACTGGAGTTTGCCTGCCCTGTTCTTGCACTGGCTGGGCATCTCAGCAGCCGGGAGGAGGTACCAGGGGCAGCTCAGCCCAGATGGACCTTTCTGAAGGTCAGCTTTATTCTGCTCCCCTTCCTTCCCCTCCAAAGCTGTGTTTGGTTGTTCCTATAGAGTTCATGATTCTTACTGTTGGGGCTCAGATTGCAACATCAAGAAGAACTGTTGATTTGTGATCCCTTGCCTATAAAGAGGGGAGATGTGAAAGTTTGGTTCTGCTCACCTTATTTTAGCAGTCTGCAAAATGAGACTGAGAAAGGATTTCTCTTTTGCTTCTGAGTTGAGAGGAGGACTGTTTAAGCCTAAAGCTGTTTGGAATTAGTTTGCACACTAAAAGCATACTGATGGGCTGTGAGCACATATGCCACCACTATACTTGACAGGAGGCTTCTTATTTCACAGGTGCATTTTGTGTATGAAGTTTGCATAGGGGAAGAAAGAGACCAAGAAAAAGGCAAGTAATTAACTCTGTTCCCTGCTCCTTCAAAAGGCCTATTCCGAGGTAACTCAAGAAATTCATTATAAACCTGCCTCTTCTTTCCTCAGTGGAGTAGCACTTTAACTTTCTGTTAAACCATCTGAGCTTGTCATTTGTGACAGTAGAGCCATCTGCAGCCTTTTCTGTGCCCTCTGGTTTTTCCCCCATCTTCACTAGCTCAGATGGAGTCTAATTTTGTTACTATTACTACAGGTATAACTATGATACCAATTTTTCCCCTGATCTTGGGACTTGGAATTGACTAAATTTTGTTTACAATCCCTGGCAAAGTATTCTTCAGGGGGAAGCAGATTATTTTAGAGTAAAGTGTGTTGGTGTGTGCTTCCGTCTGTCTGTGAGCTCTGGAGGACAATAGTGATTTGTCTCATTATGCTGTCAAGCATTCCTTGATATCCCTGAAAAGCAGAGGACTACAGATCAATTAAAACATAGACAGAATAACTGTTTGTTTGTGTTTGTTTGTTTGTTTTAAAAGCAGCTTCACAGCATGAAAACTTTGATGATACCTTGTGACATCTTCAGGTTGTCTAATTATTTTGGCAGGGTACTAGCTGTTGGCCAGGTCTCTGTGAAGATCTGCAGTCAGCTAAGCAGTGCTAAACACTGGAAATGCTGACTCCCAGAAAGACTTGGGAGGAATTTAGGCCTTTGGAATATGGCTACTGTTGCAGCCTCCTGCTTTTCCTCCTCCGACCGGCTAGCATCTGCAGGAGAAACTGGCAACAAGGTCTTTCCGGGTCTTGAAAGGGGGTGGGGTACAGGAGCCTTACCAGAGCTTCTAGGGAGGATTTTCTTGGCAACATCTAGCAGCTAATGGCAGCACACAGGCAGAAAAGACACCACACGGCTTTCGAGGGTGTTGATCAGACAGGGTTTATTTGGGGGTCCCACACCAGGGGGGAGCGGCATGGCTCCCACAGGGGAGAGGGGGAGGGGAGAAGGGGGAAAGGAGAGAGAGAGGGCAAGAGTCCAACACCCCAAGAGAGCAGGAAAAGAGAGCCTAAGAGGCCTGCCCCCTAATCCCTTCCACTTAAATAGCTTTCTTCTAGCAAGGGGGCAGGCTCAAGGCTTGGACCAATGGGATACTGAGGGTAGGAGGGGTCAGGTAACAAAGGGGTTACAATGAATGACAACTTAGGGGGGTGGTTTACAACAACTTGGTAATGAACTATACATGTTGCAGGAGAACTGAACCATTTAGGAAAAGTGACTCACAACAGGCTACCAGTGCTGATACCATAATCCAGATTTTTCTGGTGTGTACTATTATTCAGGCTCTCCTTTTGTTACTTCATGTAGGTCTAGAATATCTTAAGTAAATCTCTTTCATATTTTCTCTTTAACCTCTTTCTCTGTCAGACCTCAGCCTTCTATTATGAAGGAATCCTCTTAAATATATGTCTGAGTTCAAGATTTGTTTTGTGTGAATTTTATACCTTAAATGCTGAGTGCAAAGATGTAACCTGCAAGTGCATTTTCATGTTTTCTGAGGCATAGAAATGGTCCCCTGCTATGTGTGAAACAGCAAATTCTTTTCTAATGTAGAAAAGAAACTACAGGAGAAAAATTGGTGATTGTTGATTCCTTTTCTGAATGAACATATATGAATTCTTATATCCTTTCTGTGATGTGTATACCGAATATTTTCTTCATATTAAAAATTATTTAATAATCACTTGTAACTATTTTTTTCTGTTTCTTTTAGTTTGGATATTAGGAAAAATTCCTTCGCAGAAAGGGTTGCCAGACATTGGAACAGGCTGCTCTGGGAAGTGGTGGAGTCATCATCCCTGAAGGTATTTAGAAAATACATGGATGTGGTACTTCGGGGCATGGTTTAGTGGTGGATTTGGCAGTGTTAGGCTAAGGGTTGGACTTAAAGATCTTTTCCAATTACAGTGATTTTATAATAGTACTTAAAGAGTTGGCCTTGCAGCCCTTCTTTGTATTATAATGCTGCCACAGGTTAAAATTCAGATTACAGTGATTTACTGTTAGGCACGTGGAAACTTTTGGATGGTCAACACAGCACTCTGAATTTAATTTGGATTATTGGGTTGGTAATGTTTTTAAGTTTTGTTGCTGCAATGAGCTCATTTAAGATAAACAAAAATTCCTTTTTTTTTCCACAGGCCAAAATAAGACTGTGAAAAGAATTTAAACCAAGACGTGCAAGATATGGCTTCAGGCTTACTATTTAGTATATGTGTCTATTTTCTTTTCAGTGAAATGCTTGATAGGTTATTAACAACATTCTTTGGAATGCTGAGCTGGAGATTGTCTTGTATTCTTTGATTTCAGCTACTTCTTTCAGTTGTCAAAGCATATAAATGAGAATATTTTCAAAGGAGTTTTTCATCTAGATATCTATTGAAAAGAAAAGCTAAAATGCAGCCAGAAAATACAGGAGGAGAAATTCCACCTTATATCAGGATTATGAGCATGGGAAAACTCACCTAATTATGGAAGTTGCAGTTCTGTGTTTGGGTATGTGCTTTCTTTGGCCTGATGATTTTATTTTTTTTTTTTTTTTGGTGGGGGGGAGGTAGGGGCATTTGTTTTATGGGATGTTTTGAGGGTTACCTGAACTCTCTGGGGAACAGAAAGAAATAGAAATTCCCCGCTCCTTTTCATTTTCTTTCTTTTCAAGATATAATTATATGTCACAATGAAAAAAAAACACAGAAAGCCTTTCTGCTTCCAAAATAGGTTCAGTACAGATGAGGATCTTTCAGCAGTCATAAAATCAATCTTTTTTACTAATATTAAGGATTATGGTATAAATTGGTTCATCTTTGACTACATCTGTTTGTAACCTCTCCCCTGATACATTCATCTCCTAGAGGAAAACAGAGATGGACATTTACACTGCTGGTCTCCAGTTGTCCTCTTTCCTTCCTTTGCTTCCCCAGTTTGCAACCATTGACAAATTTGCCATATGTTTAACCTGACAGCACAAGTTTCAGAGGTGCTACATTTTTATAGATATTATGAGGGTGTAGTTAAAAAGGAGAGAGGGCACAAGACAGCCATCATTACCATCTTTTCTTAAGGAAGTGACTGCAGCAGGAGCTCACCTCAGTAAGACAGGGAAGTAGCCACACTCAGAGGATTTTTATTTTTATTCAGTGAATCATGTAAGTCAGTGCTCTCTAATGATGACAAAATAGAAGCAGAATTATGACATGGAGATGTAGAGTATGTGCCTGCAAGTCACTCAACTTTTCTGCTTATCTTTTCCTGACTCTCTGCCTTACCTCTGGTACTGCTGAGTTTTGGAAATCTGTCATACCAAATTCTAATAAGAGGTGTTGGAGCTGTGCTGTTACTGAAATTGGCATATAATAGAATTTTGGGGTTTTTTTACAGGTTGACATTTTTCTGGGAAGCATCTTTTGTAGTTGGTTAAAGTAACAGGAGTTGCTCAGCTGAATGTGAACCAGTTGGAAGGTGAGTTGCTGGGCATCTGATGATTCATGTTTTCAGTAGACTGCAAGCTGATCTTGATGAGATTGCTAAATTTTAAATATACAAATAGTGCTGTTTAATTTTCCCTATTTTTTTAAATAAAAATATTTTTTAACTTTTGGAAATCTTTTAGGATGACCTACAAGCTCTGAAGCTAGAATCTGAGGGAGAAGTGGTAGTTACTGGTTTTCACTCTGAGGTGTGGATTCACATGGTCTGGAATCATATATGGAATGAATGTGGAATCATATATGATTTTCTTATCCAACTCTATTAGAAGATAATATTCATGATAGATAAGATATGAACTGATTTCTTAGGCTGCACAAGGTTATAAACACATGAATTACAAAAATGTGTTGCTAGTAGATTTCTCACTTGTGTTTATTGGTACATTTTTCTTAGTGATTAAATGAGTTGTTGTGATGTACTATACAATTACTTCCAAGTGTCATTCAGTGTATATCCAGATATTAAGACAGAAAATGGTGAATACTGGCAAGATTATTTCAGAAATTCTATAAACTTAAAGGACAAAAAAGACCTTTTTTTTTTTTTTTTTTTTTAATTTCTGTGAAGGCTTTATTTAGGTCTCTTCCTTAACTGGTTTACTTATTCCTTCTAATTCTACAACAGATTTTGGAACCACTTTAAAGCATCTCATCTGACTATCACAGCTTTAGATGTCAGTGAAACAAGCATTTTAATCCATTGGACACTTAAAATATTAGTTCCATACTTCTACTTAAATCATCAGAGAAACACAGCCGCTCCAGAATTCAGGTAATGCCTGCAAGTTCTTCAGCCCAGATTGTTCTTTGTGTAAAACAGATCATGTTTAATTTCCCATGAAATAAAATTTTGCTATTATGGTTGGCTGTGATGAGATTACAAGGAGAAATAGGGGGTGAAAGGAATGAAATTCAATTTATTTTCCAAGGTGTTGTAATATATCACATCTTCTATCTATTTTGTGTGATCTAGAGGAAAAATAATTTCATTTCAGTCAAACAATTCAGGAGGACTCTGAAAAAGTCTTTGCAACAAACAGTTGGGGAAAAACGACTTAAGTGTTTGAGTAACAAATAGCTCAGAACAGCTAATTCACTTCACTGTGTCTGACAACAGACCCCTAAAAATTTCAGAGCATATTTGGAAGAGGGACTGAAGAAAATGCTATTCACAGAGTGCATCATGTATTGTCATGTGAAGCTATTGCAGAAAACTGGTAATGTACTGAAGATGCTGAACTCCACCACGTGTGCCTGTGATTGGAATCATATTTCATGTTCTGAAGGACATGTTGGTAACAACAGGAAGAGAATGTGCAAAGAAAAAAAAGTTTGGACTTAAACTCTGGAGACACCCAAATAATTCATAGTGTTTGCAATAGCTTACATATTATATTTATCCAGCAGAATAAATACAATAGGGAGGACAGAAATTGCAGATTAGGCTGTAAAACAGTTGAGGGACTGCAGAGGCCTTTACATTTGTAATTTAGTTTTTGAAGGCAAAGATATTTGAATAATTCAGGGTAAAGCAAAGAGTTGTAAAGCTGAGGATATGATCTAGAAAAAGGTCAGACTGTGTAACCTGAGTCTTTCTTTCTCTGTTGGCTTCTCACAGGCAAGAGTACAAAAAATGTACTGCTAAATTGAGGTGAAAGTTCTTTTATAGGTACCTTTCTTTGCTTGTAAACTTTTTCCACTAACCCTTAGTTAAATATTTGATTTAAGTTCTGTTGAACACAACATTCTTCCTTTACTCTTCAGCCTTGCTGGGTTCTTGAAATAGCTGGGCTCTGCAGATTCTAGGAACCAATCAAACCTCTTGTATCAATTTCATCTTTCAGTTGGAAAAAATCTGTTTATTACAACTCACTTAAGAGGAAGACATGGGGGTGTGAGCAGATAAAACAAGAGCTTGGAGTGAAGATCTAAGATAACTTCAGTTTTGGAGGAAATTTGGACTTAAAATTGTTGCTCATAAAAATGTAAAGTTGCATGAAGAATGATGAATTTTGAATACAGAGTGGGTTGGTAAGAACTTTGGATAACCTGGCTATATACATTTAATAGCAGTATGTTGTCCAAATATATTGTTATTAAATTGTCTGATTCAATCTCTGTTACAAGGAGGATATTTATTTAGATACATGTGATTTTGCTTGGGGAGGAATAAAATGTTTTAAGAATATTTTGCATATTTTATAGACACATTGATATGTTTTATGACTCATATATAGACTGGGAGAGGGAACTGGAACCAATTTCCCTGTTTTTTTTTTTAATAGTCCCATCTAAGAAGGGAAGCTTTACAGGTGACACAGAGCTGAGAGAGATCACAGACATGGGAGGGAAAAGGTGACACAGAGTATGTGGAAAATCCCAGGCAGAATATGCAGGAACCTACTCTCATTCCCACTCATATTTCAGAATGGGTTTTTCTCCCCCAGTATCAGAACAGGTGGTTTCACACTTGCATAGGGGTTTACTGAATACAAACTGGTTGTCTGGTTGGTTGTATGAGCAGGTGGATGTCAAGGTACAGATTTTCTGTGGTTCTGTGGTTCTGTCTGTTACAGAGAGGAGACACGTAAGCCCCACTTTTCTCACTAATGCACTTTGCCAGGCTCCTGAATGGGAAGAAAAAGTTAACTGAAATACGTGAACATCTTCAAATGTAATGCAATTAGTAATAAAATATGCTATATGAGATAATCCATTATAAAAACACAATTAAAGGAGACTTTAATAATTGTAAGTTTTGTGAAGTACCCAGTACGCTGCTGTGCATGAGAGACATTTTGAAAGTCTGATGGGCAGAAGTGTTCTGTCAAACTTGCTCTTGTTAGAAAATTGGAATAAAGCTGATTTGGTAATTCGAGAATTCATATTTGCAGAATCTAGCAAATCAAGAATTAAATCCTTTGCTTAGTAGCAGAGTGACCCAGAGTCACAGCTATTTTAGTGCCTCTTACAATGAACAGCTTAATGGGGATATAGACTGCTCATCACAGTTCTTTTCCTGTGGTATTTCATAATGCTCAAGTTTATAAGCATTTCTGCTGAAAGAGCTTTAACTTAAATGTCATCCTTACCAAAGACCTGTTCTGTCTTTGGAGGATTACATCACTTAAAATTCCCGAAAGGGGTCTAAAACATGTTGCCAGACTCACGATCTAGAGATTTTCTGTAGTGCTCAGAGTTTCTAGATGTTTCTGTGCTCCTTTGTGGCTGTGCATTTGCAATCTGCCCAATCACAAGGATATTGCCTGTTAGGAGTGAAAACAAAGGAAGGCTAGTGTTCAAAAGTGAAGTTTTTTCTTGGGAAGGCCTATTCAGCTGCTTCTACAGGCTCTGGAGAAGTCCACAAGTAAATTTCAACTACAACACCTGCAGGGATTTAATCAGTGGCTTAAAGTATTTGTCTTACTTTGTAGGCACACAAGACATCCTAATGATTATTAAAATAAGTCTCTAAGAGTTTGTTGTGCTCATAATATTTGTTCTTTAATCAGAGATCTAAGTAAACAAATTAAGTCACAGATCTTAATACTGAGGCAATACTTGTGCTCAAAGACCATGGCCTAATGTAAAAGTGTAGAATTTTAGAATGGAGCTCTACTTCTTGACTGCATAATATATAATGGTTTGAGTGTACAGTAACAGATGGAAATGTATCTTGTAGTACCACTTAAATGTGAGCAGAGATGATGCAGAAGTGCAAATAAACCTCTCCCAAAATGTGTTATGGAATTCTTAGAAAGCCCAAAATATTCTGCTGAGAGGTTTATTACTGTACATCTGGTTCCACAGATTGTTTGAAAAGTAGATTTGGGCTCACTGAGAAACTCAGCATTCTGAGTTTTTATAATAATGGATCCACAGTACAAACATTTCTCTATTAGTAGGGCTTTGTAGTAAACTAATTGATATGCCAACTGATACATCAATAGACTTTGGTGAAATAATACCTATAGATGAAAAATAATTTGCTACCCACTCTAAAACCCATAATCAGACCCATTGGATATGTGAAGCTCTAAAGTTCTTAAACCCAGGGAAAGACTTTAAAAACACCTGCAGGTGGTAAATGCAATCAGATGCTCTGTGTGGATTCAGCACATAATTCCCCCAAGGAAACAGATGAAATCATTACACTGAGTGGCTGTATCCTTGAAAAGTACTGTTCGTAATTGAACTATTCCAAACACTCTGCCACTAAAAATGCACCTTTCAGATGTCAAATCCCTCTCTATCGAGCAGCATACGTGATCTGCTGGCACAAGTCATGGCAGAGTTTTGACGTGGCTGAACAAAACATTTGATCCAACTGTTTTTCAGTGGATATCGTGTGAGCATTTATTTTTATTTATAGCCAGGCAATACAAACCAAAAGCTTCAGAAATCCAATATTCCCTTTTACAAGGAACTTTTCACCTTTCTCTTGCCAATGTAAAGAAAAAAAGTAATAACAGGCCTGGAATGCTGTAACTTTTTAATAGTGAAGGGGGGGAAACATTCAGTAAAGACAGTCTCTAATTGAGCCCTATTTCCTATAAACAATCATAAATACTGCCTTGTTTTCAAAGGATGTTTTGATAAGGCAGGACAGCTAGCTAAAAGGAGGATGTGGAAACAAAAAATGATCAGCTTGAAAAGAAGCAAAATCCTGTGGTCCATGCATTGCATTTAGTAGGGATGTGTCAGGGAACCTCTACCACAGAAAGCTGGAGGAGCTGGCACACAAAGCTGGCAAGAGAGCTTTCAGCAAATCCAAATCAGAGTGCTACTGTACTGCTGAAAAACAAAAAATGTGGTAGATACTTTTAAGAAAGCAGAAATAAATCTGGCAAAATACCAGACTGTTATTATGGTATCAGTAGTCTGCAGCACTTCTGAGAGGAAAAAGAAGACCTAAAGAAAGAAATCTTTGGAAATGGGTTAATTAGACTATTGCATTGACCAGAAGTAGGTTTTGTGCAACTTATTTTGTATTGCCTATGATCAGCAGTTTCAAACAGTTCGCACTGTATAGAAGACTTCTTTAATTCTGAAAGTTTTAACCAACTTAGACCTACTGGGGATTAGAAGAGAAATTTATGAGTAATTAGTTTACTCTAGGTACAAAAGCAGTAAGTTTAGTCTAAAGGGCAACAGTTTAACTTATGGTAAATTACTGTCAGGTGTCCTTGCTGAGGAAAGGATGGTACAAGACACTGCCAGTAGAGTGACTGTTCGTAAGGTCAGTTTGAATATCAGAAATAAGTTTCAAGACACAGCGAGATTCTGTATGAGGCTTCCAAGAAGAATTTAAGCAGACCAGAAAAAAACCTAGGTTTCTTCATGGAGCTAAGAGAGTTTGTGGAAGGGATTATATTTTAAGGAATCATACTAACCACTGCCTAAAGCAATGGGTCTCTGACCACAAAATTAATTTTCACAACGTTCGAGAATTGGGAGGGGAGTGCCTAACAGTGGTTGGTGACTCCTCATTATTTCGAGGGCTCACTTGGTAAAGAGATGCTGCTCTTTAGCACTGTTGGCTCCCTGCAGATCACCTACCAAGCATTTTCCCAGGCTTCCCAGAAGACCCAGTCTTGTATTTGCCGACAGGCAACTTGGAGTTCTGGCAGCTCAGCCATGATGTGGCTGTGGATGCCCCCAGGCTGCCCTTGGGTCTTGGGCAGTCCACTTCCATTAATTGGAATGGTGGAATTTTCTCAAAGCAAGTATGCTTTGGTTGTTGAAGCTGAATTACTGAAGTTGTAACTAAACCTAAAACAATTTTGAAAGCTGAAACTTTTGTAGTTTCTTTTTTTTTTTTTTTTTCTCTTCTAAAAGAAATACCTGTTGTCTTTGCCAATGACAGGAGGACTAGGACTAGATGATTTTTAAAATCCCTTCCAACCCAAACCATTCTGTGATTCCCCACTGTGACAGTGGGTCTTGGCTCTCCAACAGCAGTCATTACCATTGACTCTTGAGTTTTTCTCTCAGGAAATATTTCTGTCCTGACAGGTTAACCTTATGCTCCTAATTACTATGAATATGTGATTTGTGGGATTTAACGTTTCCAGCCCCAAAGTATAGAGGTTTCTTATGGTATTTAGGTCTGTCACAGGAAGTTTCTGTATGGAAAGGACAGTTTAGAAGGGAAGACTACACTGCTGGTGAGGGGAATGATGCATTTTGAAGGTGCAAAATGGGAAAACAGAACTCTACTGAGCAGTCACAAGGTAAAATCAACTCCACCGAGAGAGCTGGGAAAAAGCTTTTATGCAGCTGTCTTCCATTTGCCTCCAGTTTTTAATTAGCTAAGTTTTCAGGAACTAAATTTAATTTCTAGATTGAGTGAAATGAAATTTTGCGCTGGTCTTGGCTGGAATAGAGCTAGTTATCTTCTTGGTGTGTGATACTGTGCTGTGTTTTGTATTCAGTATGAGAATAATGTTGATAGCCCAGTGATGTTTCAGCTGTTGCTGAGCAGTGTTACCCTAAGTCAAGGACATCTCAGTGTCTCATGCTCTGCCAGTGAGCAGGTGCACAAGGGAGCAAAGCCAGGACAGGTGACCTGAACTGTTGTTTCTCTTGGGTTTTATTTATCTCTCTTATCTTCCATTAGAGTTATTATTAATATTATTACTGTTATTGTACTGTTAGAATTATTATATTTTACTTCACTTCAAGTCTTCAACTATTCTTATTTCCACCCATGAGTGTCACTTATTTTTTTCTGATTCTCCTCCCTGTCCCACTGCCGGAGATGAGTTTCTTCATGGTGTTTGTTTGTTGGCTAGGGTTAAAATATAATTTATTTTGATTTTTTTTCCAAAATGGCAGCAGTTTATGGCACACTCTTGAGAAAGGAAAGAAGATTCAGAGAGGACAACACATGGAAGTGAAATTTGAGCAATATAAAAAGGAATGAGTGTGTGGCATCCTATCTAATAGAGTTAAACTTCCTGTATCAGAAAATAACAAGGCTGTACAAAGAAAAATGAGTGGAAACTGAGGCTGAAGAACAGCCATATAAAAAAGGTAATTGATTGGGGTGGAGTGGATAAGGAATCTAACCTTCATCAGAAAACAACTAAAATAAACTCCATATTAGTTCATAGCAAAAGTAGAAGAAATAGAATCCACAGGTAAAATGTGTATCAGACAATTTTTTCTGCTGCTTTTGTGTTTGCTCCTATTAAGGTTAGAAACCATCACAGGCCATGCAGCTCCCCCGTGTGTTTATTCCTCTCACACAAACTCAGCCTGCTCAGTACATTTGCAGCCTTGAGTTATCCCACATACAGCATTAGATGGTCAAACTGGAATTGTAGCTTATTTATTTTTAATAAACTGAATATGGGTGGTATTGAACAGCAGGGGCCAAAAAGGACTTCTCTCTACATGGGAGATGACTACTGAGAAGACCATTAGCAGTGAAGGGTGTTTCAATGGTGCAAACGTGGGGTCAATGCCTGGCAGGCTCACACTGTTTTTCTACTATGAACTTCCTCTGTGACCTTTACCACAAGACTCCTTTTGTGTGTCTGTTCAGCAAGTGTAAAATGGGAGTAAGTGTATTTCCCTACTTCCAGAGGTAAAATAAAAGCCATATGGGTCTCGATTTTTATAGGTTTATGAACTATACAAATTGACAGGACCCGAGGGAACCACATGAAGTTGTGTCAGGGGTTTAGTTTGGATGTTAGAAAAAGGTTCTTCCCCCAGAGGGTGGTTGGGCACTGGAACAGACTCCCCAGGGCAGTGGTCACAGCACCAGCCTGACAGAGTTCAAGAAGTGCTGGGACAATTCTTTCAGGCACACGGTGTGACTCTTGGGGCTGCAGGGCTGGGAGTTGAACTTGATGAACTTGACCCTTGTGGGTTCCTTCCAACTCAGAAGATTCTGTGATTCTGTGATATAGATTTAAAAAGTAAGAAAAAATAATTAAATAATCAATCAATAAATCAAACAAATAAATAAAAGCTGAAGGAGCAGAATTACAGCATCCCTTACTTCTGAGCTATTTGTGGTTCTTCTGCTGTTGAGACCTCTTGGTGAGTTCCTAAATATTAGTAGGCCTGTGGTGTTGCTTTGGGCCACGAACACATGTAGTTCATGTTTTCACATGCTTTCAGTGTTACCACCCCGTTCGTTCCTCTGTGGCTAACACAAACTCTAATAGACGAGCCCTATTTTGAAGGATTAAAAGCGAACAGCTCTCTCTCGGCGCTGTTTTTGCCTCTCGCAGACCTGGACTGCTCCCCGTCCCCTCCCCGCTGTCCCTGAGGCACTCCCGGCCGGGCCCTGCCCGGGGAGCGCTCCGTGGGCACGGCGACTTGGGGATGTCGCTTGTGTGCGGAGCGGATGTCACTTGTGTGTGGAGAGCCCCATCCCGTGGCCAAGGAGAGATTCTGCAGCCAAGATCTGCGTGTGTTTGATGGAAAAGGCACCGAGCGTTTCTCCGTGGGTAGCGGGAGGCTGAGGCGGCGGCAGCGCAGGGTGACGGCCCTGCCGGCTCACCAGAGACCACCGAGGGCAGAGAGCAATCCTTCGGGAGGGACTTGCACCTACTCTTGTTTACAGCAAAAGAAAAACAAATAAACAAACAAAAATAGAAAAGGAACTTGACCTACATTGAGTCCTGATCTGTGTTTAAATTGGAAAACAAAAAGCTGGGATGGAATTTCGAACGACCTGGTCTAGGGGAAGGTGTCCTTGCAGGGGACTGGAGCTAGATTACCTTTAAAGTACCCTCCAATCCAAACCATTCAATGACTCCATGTTATTTCTAATGATTGAGCATGATTAAAATACCTGTCACTTTATGAAAACACATTTATTATACAGGAAGATTACTTCAGTATTTAATAACTCAGGCCTCATGCAAGTCTACTTCAGGCCTTGCCACCTGAAGAAGTTTATATATGAATAAATGTTTAAGTAACCTGACATAGAGCTGAATTCTAAATTTAAAATGATTACCAAGCAAATTCTGCTCTTGACAATTAAGCCAATGGTGAATCCAATTATGAATGGTTGTGCAGTCTCTTCATAAGGAATCTTTGTTTCTTCTGTGTTTGTTGTGTCAAATGTGGATACTTTTAGGAAATTATCTCTGTCAAATGATACCAATGTTATTATTGTCACTGTTGTATTGTCAGGCATATTCTGCTGCCCTCCCCTGCCCTGCTCACCCCATTCATAGACCTCTTTGCTTATGCTGCAATATTTATGCAAAGTGTTACTATTTCACTCTTTTATCTTGGTGAGAACTGAACATTTGATTCTCAAATGTAACTTTGAATGTGTCATCCCAACCCTTTATAATAATTAAATTCTCAAATGATAGAGCATCTACTAAGAACTGCAAGTTCATCAGCAATCCGAAACACCTTCCCTCCATTTCAGCAAGCAGGCTTTGGAGTGTCATCCTCCAGACTTTTCATCTCCAAATTTGTTTGCATGTAAAAATAGCTTCTAAACAGAGCTAATGACCAGCTTTGATTGTTTTTCTTGTTTGTGTTACATAAAATTAATTTCCACTGTAAATGTTACCTAATGCACAGCGAGGTTTAACCTAAAACTTCAGAAATCTGTCCTTTTTCACGGACAGCTGGAAGAATGCTCAGTGAAAGTAAACTTTGCATACTGCCAGACCAAACACAGTGGCTGGCACTGCTCTTTTTGCAGTGATGTTGGGAGTGTAGCTCAGGGTGTTCTTCCCAGCAGCAGAACACTGTTGTGCAAGCACAGGGGAGAGAAGTTCTGGTGGACAGGTAAAAATGAGCAGCTGCAGCAGAGGTACATGGGGAAGGCAGGAACACGAGCTGGCTTTGCTGCTGGTTAAAGGAGTGCTGCTGGAACACCCACTGAAGGAAAACCTGGTTCACTGCCAGTGGGTGCAAAGGGATGAGCCCAGCAACCAGGAAAGAGCATTCCCAAGCTATTTCTGGCACTGTGTTTGACTTGGTTATGTTGAGAACACTCTGAGCCACTGATCTGAGACACGAGCTACTCTTCTGCTTGAAACAGTTTTGTGCCTTGGTATCTCTCCTGATGAATTAACTTCAATTGTTAAACACCTTATTAAAGTGAGCATAAGAGCAATTTTCACCTAAGTTATAATTCTATTCAAGGAAGTAGATATCTAAGGCCATGATTTGTGAGATGATTGTAAAGGCAGTATGAAAATGCTTCTCGTTTAACTTGCCTTGAAAATCTGGTGTTTGAACAAAATTGAGAAACTGATGTAAAGTAAAAAGAGAGCAAGAGGAAGCTTAAAGTTGGTTTTGTCATTTATTTCAGTCTGACTAGTGTCCCAAAAGCTCTGTAATCTACCCCCAAACCATTCAGGCTTCTTACTTCTGTGTAAGTGCTGGCATGCTTTACTGTGCCAAGCATTCTACCTCAAACTTGGACCCCAAAGTCTCAAGGATGAAGCTCTAATTAGTGGCTAGAAGTCTTCCTGATGCTATGAGACAAGGGAGAATTAGGAATGATGGCAGGAATTAGCCATCAGGACACGGAAGGAAGAAGTAGAGGAGGTTTTTTTGAGGGGTGAAAATACTGTTCTGTTCCTAACAAAGGGAAAAAGAGATAAGCTTGTTTATATAAAGGAGAAACACGTCAAAAACTTTTTTAGTCTCTCTTACATCCCTAAAAATTATCCTGAATAAAGCCTGGGTTTCCACAAGATGGTCCTAAACTCTTAGTATGGAGCTCCAGGGTCATATGGATTGAGTAATTGCCCCTTAATGATGGTTTTTACGGCTCTAGCATCCACACTTCCCAAGTTCCAGTACCTAAAACGTCAGATAATGTAGTTTGTCTTGTTCCCCTTGATTCCCACTGCAGTGAGTGGAGAACAACCAAGGGTAAGTGCTTGCAGTAGGGTCTGGCTCTGAGGCACCCTCTGGAAGGTCCCTTCCCCTGTCACTGGTGACTGGGGCACCCAGGTACAGTCAGCACCTGAAGTGCTGTGAAGTGCCTCATGAAATTCCACAGGGTCTGTCTGATATGGACATTACAGCCTTTTAAAAAAAGGACACCCCTGCCCCAAAATAGGCATGGTTTATGAGTTATGTTAAAGGAGGCACTACAAAATCCTTTACCTTCCCCTGCATAGACAGCAGTGTTAATAAGAGGAAAATTCAGCAGCTGCTTCACAGGAAAAAGAGTTGAACAATAGCTCAGCACTGCAGGCTTTGCTTATTAAGCCAACATGTACAGGGTCTGGCAGAGCTATTCCAGAGCAGCAATTGAAAACTGTGAAAGAGCGGTATTTCACTAGAAAATGTCAGTTCAACAAAATCTAATGGTACATGAGAAAAGAAGGCTATTTTTAGACTATTGCCACAAAAGTTAATTATCAAACCTACCTAGGGAACTCGGATTTCTTAATGCTGTTGTTCTAACAAGTACCTTAATTTGCCTGAACTCCCCACTTGTAATGACTCTGTTCTTGGAAAGCTATGACTTCTCTCTTTTCCTTTTTTTACTTACTTACTTTTGATTTGAAGATAAAAGGATATTTCATCAGAGCTCCCTTTCAAGCAAAAACTTTTATGTTTTAACAAGCTCTGCTACCTGTAACATTGCATCTAAGGTACCACTCAAATCTATTCCTTTTCCTTGCATGGCCAAGGACTTTGTTAAAATTTTCAAGGCGTTTCAAAATGTGTTCTGAATATCCTGAAATAAAACTGTTACCCTTTCTATAGAGAGTATTTTAATAGCTATTAATAGGATGTAAATTCTAGTGGTTTTATGGCTCTGACAAATACTTATTTCTGCACTGAACTAATTTTTTTTTTCAAGGTGAAGGCAAGTACCCTTAATGTTCAAGAAGATTCTGCACCTTAAGCCTACTCCAGTGTTCCTTGGTGAGAAGTCTCTGTAGGATGCAGACTGCTGCTGGTTTGAATGCTGGGCCAGTGCTACCCTTAAAAACCATTCCCTTCCCCTTCACATGCTGCCTTTACTAAAGGCTGATACAAGCGGTCTCACGCAGGAGAGAAGGGAAATTTCTGACAGTGTTATAATCTATTTGTACTCCTTCTACAAGTTTAAAGTCCTGCTAAAAGTATTTCTGAGAGAGCCTTGGATATCTGTCTGGAAGCATTTTTGTCTTGCCATGGAAACACACAAGCTATAAAACACCTTTCTAGGCTTTAAAAAAATCTTTATTCCATGCACTTCTAGCATGATAGATTAATTATACCATTTACTTTTGATAATACAGGAAATCACAGAAGAAAAATATTTGTCTATACTTCATAAGCTTAAGTGATTTATTTTTATTTCTACGTTTTTTTTAATATCATGATAGAACTAAAATATCATCTTTTTGTGAGCTGCTACTGGAAATTATTTGGATCTTAATTTTATCTTTTTTTACAGCAAGAGGTTATTTTGATTGCATAATTTCCAATTTTCCCATTTAAAAAAATACACACAAAAAATTTTGAATTAGTAGATTAAAATCTCCAATTTCATAAACAGTATTGTCATGAGCAGCTGTCATTGTTTGTTAACAACAACAACAACCATAAAAACTAAAATTTTTCCATTCATCTTTGCTAATCAGTTATTTGCCCTTCAGCTGCCAAACTTTGCTGCATGTGTTAGTTCAGCTGTTGTCAAATGCTCTATACTGGCATGTAAATATATTCTCTTGAGCAAATAAAGCTGCTCTGACTGTTGGTCTGAGAAGATAGGAGGCTGCCTTTGATCACAGTGTGGCCATTTCATAAAGGTCAAAATAAAAACAAAGTGTGAGAATTCAGCAGTTTTCCTCTCAGCTCTGTGGAAGCATTTAACCACCCAAATATTTCAGGTCACAGCTATTCTGCTTTTCCAGCTTCTGTTTCCAGTCAGTCAGAGGCTGTGATTGGAAAATGCAGAGTTCCCTTTTGTCCTGCCATCTGCTAATAAGACCACAAGGCTCATCTGAGGTATATCAGTATAAAGCTACAGGTATAAAGAGTAGCTCAGTTTACAGTCCTGAGCTGGTACCTATTTTCATTGGGAACATCAAGCAGCGTTTTTTGCTCTTGTTCCTTCATTACACCTCTTACAATCCCCTCTGCAACAAGAACCTCACAAATACTTTGGTGTTGTACACGTGCAATTTTCCATGTTTTGATAGCCATTCTTTATGTGGTAGGGTTTTTTTGTTTGTTTGTTGTTTTTTTAGTTTGTTTGTTTGTTTGTTTTTTTAATAAGTGGCCGTCAAATGACATCTTGGCACGAAGATGGACAGAAAAGACTGGAGAGATGTGCTGGCTGTGCTTCTTGGAGCAGGTTGTTTCCAGGATGCTCCCCAGCACCTCACTGCATGCTGGAAGGACTCCTTGGTTATCATCTGCAACTGGAAGGTTGCTCTCTTCCTTCTTCTCTTCCTGACCATTTTCAAATTTTCTCTCCTCCTGTCATGCCACTTCTAAAGGAGTTGATTGTGCCACATTTGAATACTCTGGACAGTATGGTGAGGAACCAGAACACTTAAGGCATCTCAGTTGTTGGTTTATGGATGTCTTGGATAACAGGTAACTTGTTAGTAATGTAACTGCCCAGTTACATTGAAATTTCTCTTACCTTAACCAGACTAAGGTAGCATGCAAGTGGCATTATTTATTTGCAACATCCAAAATGGGTAACAGTTGCAAATGTTTATGAAAGGTGATGATGTGTAATTGGCTGTTACTGGGAATGAAAATAATTGGAAATGTCTCTCTCCTTTTTATGTAACTTGTTTGTCACACAAGGGGCAGTGTATTTTGTATTTTGGCACCTATTATACAATGGCTCTCCATGACTGAGCTTTTATAGGTGGATTTAATGTTTCACCTTTAAATGTATTTATTTTTCTCAAGAAGGAGATAAAGTTATTGTATTTATTAACTAAAAAACCACAAACAAACTCTTATTTTCATTTGCTAATATCAGAATTTCCCTGTTAGAATTTCAGCTGTGTTTCTCCTGTGCTTGACTCCCTGTTACAGTGAGAAATAATAACGATCTCTCCTCCTCCCTCTGTTTTTATATGAAGAGTCTCAGGTTTAGTACCAAGGGTGAAACCCTTAATCTTGTAGTTCAGAGAACCCAGTACAAACATATAAATGGGAGAGCTCATTACCAGATTTTGACTGAGGTGAGACGTGTTGGTAATTAGCCTCTCCAAGGAGCTTCAGGCTGAGAGAAGCTGGCTGGCCCTTTCCCTTCAAGCTCACTAGAAGCACCTCTTCAAATATTTATGTAGATAGATTTTCAATGTCTAATTCGACATACAGTTATACTGAGACCATAATAATTATGGCAGTACATAAAGCTTCATATTCAAGTAAAACAGTACATTCTGGGGGTTTGTTAAGTCAAATAACCATGCAAGAGCTTGTGAAGCCGACTGAGGCAAAAGTGAGTTGATTACAAGGAAAATGATCCAGCACTGTCCTGTTTTATTTTAAAAGCCTAGGCACAGTGATTAAACAGTATCAGTTTCTGCTTTGAAGACAGAGGTGTGATTATTCCTTGTGCCTTGGCATGCATGGCAGGCACCCTCTGCCAGGGGTATCTGATGAATCAGGCAAATTGAGGAATGGGAGGGGAGGTTGTGTTTCCCCACATATTAGACACAGCACGGCTGCATTAGGGAAGAAATGATGTTCTGCTGTGTGAAACAGGGCTGCAGAGGACAGGACTGGCACTGTCAGCACAGTCCAGTGTACACATTTATACTCTGCTGGGAGTTTTGTTGTGAAAGTGAACAGCACAATTATCTTACTAGTTTTTATTCAGTTTGTTTTGTTTTGTTTTTATTTATTTGCAAAAGAGATTTTGTCCTCTCTGTGCTTCATCTGTTAGGAGAGTGCTTGCAGTTTTCAGGCAATCTATGTTAGTGCTCATCCTGGTGGCAAGAGTTTGCCCAGGAAATGAATTCACCCTTAGACATTGAACAGCATTTGTTGGTATGGTCTGGTGAGCACAAAAGAAATAGTACAGAAGCTTATTCAAATTGTTTGTGATCTCTTTCTTCCTCCCTAGCAATACCTCTGATACTTGTTTGCAGCCTTTATTTCCTACCAGGCAACCCTAGAGTAGTTCAACTGATTTTTTTTTTTCTTGTTCTCAACACTTTTCAAATAAAATACTTTTTTAGAACAATAGAGTAAGAAATTGTTGTTAAAGACAAGTATTAGAAAGATGTGCATTTAGGTTTTGAGCACAGATGTAAGAGAATGGTTATCAAGATGTGTTTGTCCCCAGATAAAAGTTCTTAAAACCCAAAAGACAACAAAGAAAAAGCAAGCACCAGGTAACTTTGATTGGAGGGGAATGGGGAGTCATCAGACAGGGAATGCAGAGGGGTGCAGGCTGAGTCAAGGAGAGGAAAGCTTCTGGTATGGGAACTACAAAAACACTGGGGACAGGGGAGGTGATGCTGCTAAGGAGAATAAGGAGATAAAGTAGGAAGGTAGTCACTATTCAGATGTTAGTGGCTTGATGTGAGGAATAAGTGCTGGTTGAATTGTCTTATTCTGTCAGACACGCTCTGATTCATGATCATGCAGATCACTCAGGCTGAGCCATCACTCCCCAGAGAGGGTTTGGGGCACACACATACAGCTCCTCTGCAGCATCCTGAGAGAGGAAATTCACACCTTCAGGAAGGCCAGGACAAGGGCTGGGGATTACTCGTGTCCTGCTGTAACCTTGCACGGTTTTCTGCTCACGTTTTTAAAGGACTTCATTGCTACTTCAAGAGTGTTTTGTGTCCCATGTGCATAATTTCCCTGAAAGTGCTGTAAGGAAAAGAATCATCACTAGAAAGAGAATGATATTCCTGTCAAAGAGAAAAATGCAGTGGGGATTTTTTTCCACCATAATCAAGTCTGCTATATTAAATCACGTGGATGGGAGAAGGAAAAGAAAAAAAAAATACTATGAAACTGAGTGTAAATATTTTATTCTTAAAAGTAAATCTAAAGTTCAAGTAATAAGCACTTAGGTACACTATATTCTGTATTATTGTTTGATGCCTCTTTTGGGAAATAGCCCAAAAGAAAACATGTCTCTAGCTTGCAGTTTCTAGCTTGCAGTTTATGCACTGTGTTCCCAGTGATTGTTTTTCAGGGCATGAAGCTCTCATGTTTATTATGCACCCTAAAGCTTAAGCATACATATCATATCGAGTGCTGGCTCTGCTGGTTCAGCAGCCCTGAGAGATGTTCTGGGGACTCCATTAGGCTGAAACTAAATGGCAACTTTTAAGAATAAGCCTGGATGCGATATCACCAGAAACTGTGATAAAGCCATAAGACAAAAAGAAATTTGTCACATTCCTGTCATTAAATGTATGTAAAAACCTATTTAAAATGCAGTTATGGGTAATTTGTTAACTAATGTCAACAAGGATCTATCATCAAGGTCTCAGAAGCATTCTGTAACATGTGTTACTATCGCTGAGATGCAAATATGAGTTCGCCAGTGAACAAGGTATTTTAAAGGTGTATGAAGGATTGATTTTCTGATACTACTCTTCTGTCAGATGAGCAGGATTTGACAGCAAATGAAAGAAAAATGAAGATCTAGGCTGGAGATCACCATCCCAATGCATCCCTCTTAAAACAGACACTGAAATGTGTTCAGGCTGCAGTTACGTATCTGGTACCATCCAAAGAGTAATTCAGAGTATATAAAATTATTTAGTACAAGAATGATTTAGTACAAGAACACTTATGACCAATATTTATAATACATTTTACTTCTTAGTGATGTTTTGTACTTCTTCAGCTGGCAAATATTAACAGAGTACAGTGAATCCATTCCTCTGTGACTACTTCTATATTTTTCCCAGTGTTGTTGAAATGCTGTGTTTTGGCTTGCTCTTAAAGGCACTAACAAGAAAAGTATTTTGATCAAACTGAAATTTCCTTTCAACTTGGTTTACAGAATACCAGTTAAAACTCAGTGCACGTTTTAGCTTTTTGGGAGTGAAATGGTTTGATGCACCTAAAATGATTTTATTTTGGCTTTCTAAAAGCTGTGGATAGGTTCTTCAGTTAATTTCAAATTTGGCGTGGAGGTGATGTATTTCCTGGTGCTAGACAAAACACAGTGTGAAAAACTTAAAACCCTTTGGAAGTGGTATTACTCTCTAACACTTTTTGTATAAGGCAAGCCCCTGGGATTTTTAAAAGGGAAATTATTTTGCCAGTTTTTATGTTCCCACCCCTCTTACAAAACAAACAAACAAACCCAACCAAAACAAAATAAAACAAAAACAAACAAACAAAAAAAAACAACCCACACCACAATCTAAATCAAAACACAAACCAACCAACCAAACAAAAGTTAAAAACAACAACACCCCAAAACAAAAATCCCCACCAAACCCCTAGAAGTTACAAACACCCTATATATAGAGCTGAAGATTGCTCAGCTCTTTAAGTTGGTGTCCTGGAGACAGCAGGAAAGGTGCAGTAGTGGTGTCCATCTGCCTTTGAAACACCTGGAAAGCTTTAAATGATGACAATCCTCTTGATCAGCTCACATCTGTTAAGTAGAGATGATTCGCATTTATGAAGTGGAGGGATGTTTATTAGCAAAGCAAAATTTCTCATGGAATGACTGTCAGTCTCTTTCAACAAAACCTCCCCTCCCCACCCTTTTGCTGGCACAGGGAGACAAATGCAATTTTCATTTTGTTTCCTTTATAACCTCATAGTTGACATTGATGGGAGACAACCTGTGATTAATGAAGGAGCAGACTGGCACGTGTCAGGGACTGATTCTCTGCTGTATCTGGAGAGCAGTGCCCCATGGAACAGAACCTTTATTAATGCAAAAGAATGGGCCTTCTCTAAAAAATATCTACAGAACAAAGCTGTGTGAAACTATCGGATACTTTAGTTGACAAAAATTTTATGGGCAATCAGTATAATTTTCAAACAAAAAAGAATAAAAGAGTACAGAAACAGGTTTGACTTGTATGTTGTCTTGCATGAAGAATTCTGCATGTATGGTCATATGTAACCTGCACTGCCTAAAAAGCCTTAATGTTCTGGTAATATAATCACCTCACTGAGTGTATTTTGCTGTATTTTTCAAAATTTATGCTATCATTTTTAGCTAAAGGAGAACCTAGTATGTTTTCAGGAAAAAAAGGTATAACTTATTTAAAAAATAAAATAAACAACAATAAAAGAATGTGTTCCCCCCAGAAAGGTGATGCAGGCAGAGCGAAAAGAGGAGAATATATTACAAAACTAAAGAATAGGTGGCTCAACATGTACTGATTAAGGAATAGGTACATCAAATGCAGTTAACAGTCATATTTGTTGGGATTGGTTTTGTATCCACTAGTCTCCCATCAAATAAATGTGTCATTAGGAAAGGAATAGAAAAGAGATAGACATTTCAAATATCATTTCACAAACAAATAAGCAAAGGCAATGAAATTAAATACATTTTCACGTATTGGCAATTACTCAGGGCTGGAATCTTAAACCCATATGTGACCAAATTTGAAATGTAAGATGGGGAATCCAATATGTGTTTGTTCGACAATAAAAATCACTTGATCTAGGGAAAAATTGCTCATTGCTTAGAAATATTTCAGTGAGCATTTGGTGGACAAATGTTAAAAGACACCATGGGCCCACTTCAATTAGCATTTTAATGCTATATAAACATGTTATTCATTTGGCCTTTGGATTTCCAAACTGAAATCTGAGCAGAAATGGGACAAAAGAAGGTGAATACACCCTGAACTGAGTGTGAAACTCTTTTCCCTTAACAAAGCTTCCTTTGGGCAGATATTATCTGCTGGCTCTTCATAAATGGAACAAGTACCCTCCAGTCCCACCCATGATTTGAGTGTGAGAGGCTGTGATGGTGCCCCAAGCACCTTCCAAGTTCAGCTGTCACTGAGGTGCTCTTAATTTCCACACTGATTCTTGAAAAACTCCTTTCTTTTCCTCTGACCTGGGTCTGACACTCAGAGGTTCTCCAAATTAGTTATTTCTCAGGCTCTGCTCTGTATCCATTCATTAAAGTTCAAAGAGAGCAGGAGACATGAAAGCCCTGGAAGCCTTGATGCCTGACACTATTGGCTCATTGTTGCTGAAAAATACATTTTGTTTTTGTTAAACACAGGCCTTTGGACTTTCCCATTCACAGGAGCTGCAAAATTTGTCTCCTCAGAAAAACAACAAAGAGATATGGAAGGAATTTGATGCTGAATGCAAACCTTTCCCCTCACATTGGATTAGGAGGAGGGGAACAGCATTTTCTTAGTCTGGACAGTAGCTTGAGACCATCTTTCTCTGAGTCACAGCACATATGCAGGCTGTGAATGCATCCAGCTCCACCTCTTCTGACACAAACCATTAACCAAAATTTAGTTCTTGTGCAGTATCCATTAGGAAAATAAATTCATGAGAAGCCTCTTTGATGCAGTTGTCCTCTCTGTGACAGATAACATGGGTACAACTTATCCCTGCCTCACTGAAGAAGTTAGAAAAATGGGAGGAAGAGAAAGCAAAACCAGAAATGTTTTTTTCCCTGGACAAGGTGGTCTCCATTTTACTAAAAAATATTTCTGAATTCTTTTTTCTCCGATTGAAAGTGTTTTTCTAGCTATTTTCATTGTTAAACCTCTCTTGGTGATCTTTGAGAGATCTTGGGAATCAATCCATAGAGGTCTCAGCTGACTTGACACTGATAAATGTTTTTATGATTTTCAAGAAGGGCAGGAAGGAAAACCCTGGAAACTACAGGCCTGTCAGTCTCACTTCAGTGCCTGGTAAAGTCATGGAGAAGATTGTTCTGGATAGATAATATAAGATAGACAATGCAGTCATTCATCACAGTCAGCTCAGCTTCATGAGGGGAAAGTCTTGCTTTATCAAACCTGATTTCCTTTTATGACAAGGTAACCCACCTAGCTGGTCAAGGAAAGCCAGTTGATGTAATGTTTTTGGATTTCAGTAAAGCTTTTGATAGCCTCTCTCAGTATCCTGGACCCAGCCCCCAGATGGAAAACACACCATGTGATGGGTGAGCAGCTGACTCACAGATGGTGCACAAAGGGAACAGGGTGACATCAGTGGTGAGCTGTCACCAGGGGAGCTCCACAGGGCTCCAGCCTTGACCCTGTGCTCTTCAACATCTTCATAAAGGACTTGAACACACACTGGAAGGGATACTGAGCAAGTTTGCAGGTGATACAAAACTGGGAGCAGCTGTTGACTCCCTTGAAGGGATGGAGGCCCTGCAGAGAGACCTCAACATATGAGAGGCCAGGGCGGTCACCAAGCATGTGAAATTTAACAAGGGAAAGTGCTGGATTCTGCACTTGGGATGGGGCAACCCTGGATGTACAGACAGACTGAGGGATGAGAGGCTGGAAAGCAGCACCAGGGAAAGGGACCTGGGGGTCCTGGTGGATGGAAAGTTGAATCTGAGCCAGCAGTGCCCTGGCAGCCAGGAGGGCCAAGCGTGTCCTGGGGGCACCAGGCCCAGCATGGCCAGCTGGGCAAGGGAGGGGATTGTCCCCTCTGCTCTGCTCTGGGGCAGCCTCACCTCTAGTGCTGGGGCAGTTTGGGGTGCCACAACACAAAAAAGACATGAAGCTGTTAAAGAACAGCCAAAGGAGGGCAGTGAGGATGGAGAAGGGCCTTGAGGGGAAGCTGTGTGAGGAGCAGCTGAGGGCACTTGGTCTGTTCAGCCCGGAGGAGACTGAGGGCCTGAGACCTCACTGCAGTTACAGCTTCCCTGTGAGGGGAAGAGCAGACACTGATCTCTGCTCTGTAGTGACAGTGACAGGACCTGAGGGAATGGCCTGAAGTTGTGTCAGGGCAGGTTTAGTTTGAATATTAGAAAAAGGTTCTTCACCAGAGGGTGGCTGGGCACTGGCACAGGCTCCCCAGGGCAGTGGTCACAGCCTGAGAGGGTTCAGGAAACACTTGGATAATGCTCTCAGGCACATGGTGTAACTCTTGGGGCTGTCCTGTGCAGAGACAGGAGCTGGACTTGATGATCCTTGGGGGTCCCTTCCAACTCAGTTTATTCTGTTATTCTGTGACTTCTGTGTCTCTCTCACTGCTGTTTCTAATCCTGTTTACTGGCTTGTTGATGCCTCGCTTTGATGAAGTCAGAGCCCTGCTCTGGTGGTTTTTGACAGGCTCCTGAGAAATCCCTTAAATTCCAAAGACAAAGAATACCCTCGAGAAGTCCATTTAAACAGTGGCTTTTTGTTGATCTAATTGTTGTCGTTTGTTGTTAATTGTAATTTGTCTAATTGTCTGTTGTTAATTGTAATCAAAGTGGCAATGAAGAGGGCATTTAACTTTTTTTTTTAATTATTTTTATTTTTATTTAGGTAGATGTGACTGAAAACTGTGCCCAACAAATTCAGTCAGGTAATAAGGTTTGTGGTTTTGTTTGCTAGCCTGTCAGCTGCAAGACATTATAATAATGGTAGTTGATTTAAAAATACTGTGTTGCTCTGCTGACAAAAAGCATGTAACCAATACTATGCTTTAAGTGCAGCTCAGGATTTTCTTTTGATGAAAGGCTAATTCAGTTTGCCAAGAAATCTTTCATACATCATGATTTGAGGTGTCACTGGAGATTAAAACTCCAAAATTTGTGCAGGTAGTAATTTAACTTTAATTTTTGCCTCCAAAGATGAAAGAGAGCATTCTCTTTTAAAACTAAGAAGGTTAGATAAAGAGGTAAATCACTACTGATATATGACTTGAATGTGGACTGGAGTTTTTTCTTCCAATTAAGAAGACTTCCTTTAAAAAAATAAAGACATGAATTTGAGTAGTTAACATTAGAGATGAGCACAAGAACTGAATAAACCAGAGCAAGTCAAAGACTTGTTCTGCTGTCAATGAAGATGTAGTGATTAATCTCATATTCTCAGAATTCTGTTATCTAACCACAGTTTGATTGCCTCCAACACTTTGGACTGAGTTACGTCTCGCTGCATGACAAATGATTGCTGTGCCAGACCTTTGATCAACCCTCCCTTAACCAAAGCAGTGAAGAAAATCAGAGGAGGGAGGTAACATTTCTGTAGAAACTGCTACCGATAAACAACAGTTCACCACGGCATCGAGAGGCATTTCTCCCTCTAAGTCAAGCCATTTCAGAAGCAAACAGGAGAAAGCTGTCAGGTAGTCCACCTATATGAGTCAGAAAATTAATTACTTTTCATCAGAGGTTATTTTCAACCAACTTGTAACGAGACAGGGCCAAGTCCCTGCATCTCAGAACTGTGCTGCTTGCTCAAATACTCTAATTGACTCATTAAGTCTGACCACACAGGGCTTGTCATCAGCTCCAGAGAGACATTAGTGAGTGCACCTGAGTGATGATCCTCTCCCAAAACATGATGGAGGGCAATGCACTCATCACCAGCACTCACTCAGCACTGCACCAGGGTGAAGACAAAATGGCAAAATGTTCACAGGCTGCAGAAAATGCTCACAGTTCAAAATAGATATCCTCTGTCCTCCCCAGGAAAAGACAGATGTTTAGATGACAGCATTGCATAGATTATCTGCACCAAGACTATACCAAGGTACAGCTAGATGAAATTCCTTACCAGGAAACTTGCTCAGAATAGACTTTGAATATAACTCATTGGTGGTACAGCACTGATTCACTACAGGCAGCTGAAGGAAGATGGAAAAGACTTGATGGAAGATGGAAGACTCTTGTGTCTGTAAAGTGGTACTGAGGACTGGCTACCATTCCTAACACTAAAAAGAACATGGAAGCACTTAAAAAAACACCAAACAAACAAACAAACAAACAAACCCAAAAGCCCCAACCAAAAACCCCACAAAAACAACAACAACAACAACAGCAAACACCCCCCAAAAACATGAGCTGAGGATGAATTGTTATCAGGACTGGATTCTTACTTTTATTTTTAAGACCCAGGGAGTAGGAATGTGAGTGGAGTCTCACCATGCCACAGGGAGTTTAAGAAGGTATCCTGCTGTGACAGATTTATAGTTCAAGTCAGAGGAAATCTGGGTAATGCTGTTCTGTGCTTCCCTGAGTTGATAAACCAGCCCTGACTGCCACTGCAGAGATGGAGCAGCTCTCTTCTGCACCCTTATTTCTCAGCTATGTTTGGGGGAGCTACTGCCACTGTCTACTGAACAAGCCAGCTTTTCTGTTTGGAGTGTCTGGAAAGTAGATTCATGTTAGCCCTGTATGGAGATTTATGTTTTCCCTCCACTTTTCACCCCTTCCTTCCCCTCCCCCCTCCCCAAATAATCCTTATTAGGAGTTCAAATTTGACAAGAATGTACCTATCCAAATTAAAATAATTATTCCTTCTGATAGCAGATCCCAAACTCCTTTCCACAGCAAAGAAGGTACTTTAAGGTTGCATCTAATTTAGTTATTTTGATTTTCCATCCACTACCGCCTTGCTGCAGTAAAAAACATCAGGGAAGACACAGTCCTTTCTCCAGAATATCTGACATGGACAGGACATGTGGCAGATGGGGGCATCTAACATCTGTCTCATAAAAAGTGATACAAGCAGCCTTTCTCTGTGGATTTTTAATGCTAAACAGATACAGTTCTTTTTCTGCAGGAAAAGGTGAAGGATGTTGCTGTTGATGAAAGACTGGTTGTTATGGATCATCTGCCACATTGATGCTGACCGAGTAGAAACTTGAGAGACTACAACAGCCAGTTTCTGTAATTCACCTCTCCCATGCTGCCATCACATGTGTGGATCTCTGCTCCTGTATGCCACAGGTTGGATACTTGGGTTGAACTCCGTGTTGGTACATTTAAAGTGGAATCAAACTGAAAGTTTCTTTAGCATAAAAAAAAATGTATAGTGTTGTACATATAGCCATACACATAATAGGGCACAGTACATAACAAAGCATGGCTATTTCCTTTGTAGCATGTAAAAGAATCCTGCATGTGAAACTTGTAAACCACTGCATCTTAACTCATGTAATTAAACTTAATTTCCCTCTATCTACAGCAAAGCTGCTTCTGTCCCACACAATGTGTGGAGGGTATTCATCCTATATATACATATTTCTGCTCAGTCAGGCTTGGAGATGATGCAGTACCTTTCATTTTTCTGAATAAATGAGATAAATGCAAATAAAACAGTTACCTACCCAGCTGGGTCTACGAATATCCTGTGGCTTTGACAGTTGTGTACTAATGTGCATTGTTCATATGCTGATACAAAGTTTTGGTCTGGCAAACTTTCAAAAATCAATGGAACATTTTTTGTTGTTGTTACCTTTTGAAGTTCCCAAGCTACTGAAAGTGTATTTCATCGACAGTATTCTACTGTCACTTTAGAATAATTTTTTATTTTCAGTGGTATAGATTTTATAATATGGCTTTCAGGCAGCCAGCAATATGTGGGCATTAATGTTTGTGTTCAAATGACCAGAGAAAAGTTCTTTCTAATATTGTTTTGGGATTTTTTTATATTCATAAGGCAGTTGGTGTACAACCTGCTGGCTTTAAGGAGAGTTATGAGGAACATAACATGGTACAGGAAAATCATAAGACTCTTTTAAGAAAATGCACATCATAAAACCCCAGGAAAGCAGTATTGTGGAAGAGAGAAGCAAGTTTCTTGCAGCAGGAGATACATACTAGTGTTCCTTGAAACAGATTGGCAAATTTATTTTTTATGTGGAAAATAAATATGTATACCCAGGTATGCATTTATTTTACTAAAAAAAAAAAAAAAAAAAAAAGTTTTCTAAATTGCTGGACACTTGGAAGTGAAAAGTTTAGACTTTCTTGTAGTCTGTTCATGCAGCCAAACAGGCTGCATAATAACTTTTGGCACTCTCATTAGGCATCCTGAGCTAGCAATAAGTTAGGGAACAAGTTGCCCAGAGAAGATATGGATGCCCCATTCATGTGTGTGTTTAAGATCAGTTTCTGATGTGGCTCTGAGCAACCTGGTGAGGTGGAAAGTGTCCCTGTCCATGGTAGAGGGTTGGAATGAGATGATCTTTAAGGTCACTTCCAACCCAAACCATTCTCTGATTCTATGATTAGAATAAACATATGGGGTGAGATTTTTCATCTCTTAAAACGACAGTGATATGTACTCACCTCTGTGCCCATTTCATCAGGGATAAAATTCTGCAACAATCCTGCATATGCAACTTTGCACTTTTGTTGTAGAAATTGTTGCTTTTTAGCCTGCCAGTCCCCTGGCTCTGTTCCCAGTATCTGGCAATATGATGGCTGTCACATCTGCCCTTATCTCAGCTTCATGACCTCTTTAGACATGAAAATTCTATGTAAGATATCACTTTTCTTTGAAAAGAGCTTCTAGGGAGAATCAGATGCAAACAAGTACAAAGTCAGCCTGGTGAGAAAAAGCAAATGCCAAAAAAGCTGGGAGCATGCATTACTTCAAAAGCACACTGTCAACACACTATCTCAGTAAGTCTAGTATGTTGACAGGTAGAAAATCCCTCTCAGTTTACAGGCAATTGAACAATTATTTTTCAAGAAATGACAAGCTACTGAACTGCATGATGTTCTGCAAGAAAAAAAAAACCAGCACTAACTTGAGGATTTTGCGTGAAAAAGGGGCTGTAAGGGAACAGTCTGACAGACTGCAGGAGACTGTATATCAAGGGAAAAAATAAAATTTCTGGATCATAATTCCAACTCTGGATACAAGGGGTAAACATGATGCTGAAGAAATAGATCATATATTCAGGACACCCATCTCAATCTAGAACTGAGTGTACTAGATTGAGTATTTTGGGTTCTGACTGGAAACTGGGTTTTACTGGATCTTCTGAAAGTTTTGGGGGTTTTATGACAATAATTAGCTTAAAAATGAAAGCATTCTCTTTGCATCTCAATTGATTGACTGATGAGACTGAATGCTAAAACCTAGAAAATACCGCTGTGATTGACCAGTAGAACAAAAAGCTTTTGGCTTCTGGCATGATAGACTATATCTATAAAAGTAGTTATTGGTTAACAACTTATATTTCTAAACAATATTTTATTATACAGTTTTCAATTATCTGTCCTGGGTACAGTTCAGTTTCCAGCCTTTGTGAAAGTTTTTAGAAACATTCTCTATCAAACCAAGTCAATATGAAAAATCTTGCATCCCCGATTGAGACATTGCCAATCTCTCTTGGGCAGTACTAGAAAACGAGCCAGAGAAAAGGTCCAGGATTAAAACAGCAATTAGAGGAGAAAAAAAATAAAATGTTCATTTTTCAAATCTGCCTTGCCTGAAAGTCCAGCTGAGAAATAATGTCAACACTGGGGGTTTTTTGTTCCAAGAGATATGGAAAAGATATACCCTTGTAAAACTAGAGGGAAAAGCACCCTCTGATGACTCCTTTAACATCAATATGTTGAAGTGCTTTTTGCATCCAGGAAGTGTCTCTTGCTTCCAGAGATGATGGTGTTAATGCTCAAAACCTGGCACATCCTGCAGTACCAACAGGAAGACTCATGTGCTGCACATCTTTCTATGTGAGGTCACCTTAAGTCTCCCATTAGATGTGCATGATGTCCAGCTGGAAGTTTGATGTGCTGGCAATTTGTAGGATTAGAAGGACAAAAAAGGTGAGCAGGTGAAAAAAAAGGAAATATGTAAAAAAAGCCCGAGAAACATCAAATAAATAACAACCCCCAAATAAGCAATAATTTTTCCAATATGAATCAATTTGGAATAAACTATTGAAATCCTGTGCTAGAGGCATTGAAAAGTGAAAAGCAGTGGAGCAAAACAATACCCTTTTACAGCTGCTTCTCCTACTTTGTGTTTTAAAATGTTCTCACTCTTAATTTTATTGAAATCTTCTTTTTTTTTTTTTTTTTTTTTTTTTTTTTTTTTTACAAACCCTTTGAAAGTGAAAATTCCACTCAAAGACTGTTAATAGCCATGTCAGTGCAATATTAGGTCCAGAGACTGGCACCCTTGGCAATAAGGATGAATATGAAAACAGGGTCCTCACCATGGGCTACTTCTGCCTCTTAGTGAGATTTGTAAGGTTGAGAAGGGTTCCTAAGAGCATTAGGGATGCATGAAAGAAGAGAGACAGGAGATTAGCCAGAGAGAATGCAAGGATAAGGTTTGTCAAGTAATGAAGCAGATGACTCTCAGGAAGACTGCAGAGATACATATAATTCTGACAGGGAAGGGCAGAAGCAGGAATTTAAGAAGTGTGTCGCCATCTCCCACCTCCCAGCCCAGCTGATAAATCAGAAAAAAAAAAAAAAAAAATGAGCAGATTTAAAATTAAAGCGTGCTGCCAAAGACCTGAACTGGGAACAACTTGTAGGCTTTATATAAATCTTCTTAAGACCTTAGCAGAGAGTAGAACTTAAAAGTCTGGAAATATTACATGTGAGGATTTTTTTTTTCTCTTACTTAGATCCTGAGCTCTTTCAGGCTCAAAAGACTTAGCTTTTCAAGGGGAGTATTGGGCAAGTGGAGAGGTATGAAAATTATCATACTATCTGGTATCCTTGAAAAAGGAAGCCAGCATCCTCACTGACAGCACAGCTCTCTCAAAACCTTTCACCTGGAGACAGAATGTAGCTCATGTTCCATTACAAATTTTACTATGAATATCACCTGTATTTTTTTCTAAAAATATAGCAGTAGTTTTTATTTAAACTACAGACATGCGTCTGTCTATGTATGAAAAATAGAGAATTAATTGTGTTCCGTCATTAACAGAAACGTCAGGTTAAAGAATGGGTTTTTGTATCCTCAAAGGCTTGTCGTATTTGAAACTTCTGGAGATGTAACTTTGGAAACAGCACTGAGGTGAAAATTTAACTTAATTTTTCAGGGGACTCATCAGCTTAAGAAGGAAAGGGATAGGAAAAGGGCCCTGGCTTTACAGGACAGTTCTAACTACTCCCTCCAGCTCCAGGTTGTCTCAGAGCTCATGTGATGTAGATTAATCTCAAGACAAAAACACAGTGGAAAAGTCTGCCAAATCAATGAGATTCACAGAGATAACATTCCCTTATACTGAAGGAATGAGCACATTTTTACTAACCCAGCTGTTGACCAGGCAGCCCCAAGCACATAAAGATTTCAGAGACCTCCAGAGCTCCTGCAAGAGAGGGGGGACCTGTGTGTTTTCCCCATAGTAACTGCAGTACCATGAAGGGCAGGGTGTTCAAATAGAACATTTTGGAGGCTTAAGAAAGCCCCACTTTGCATAGCTTTGCTTATGGTCTCTTATATTCTATATATTGTCAATAAGAAAACTGTGCTTTCCTTGGAAAAGACAATGGGAAATGACACAAGCTCTGAAAAGAATGCTGTATCCCACTTCTGCAATGAGCAGAGTATTGTGTTCAATCAAGGATCACATTTCTGTGACTGTAAAAGAGCTCTTTCCTATGTTACTAAATTCTTTAGTGCCTATTCAGGAATAGAGTGAAAAAAGTGAAGCAGAAACCTGAGACTGACAGCTATTTGGATGCTTCTAGCTGAGAATATTGCCTTCAAAAACCCCTTTCATGCTCTTATGTTGCTGACCTGTGAACCCTTCCTCTCACCTTCCACTGTGGCTACTCTTTTTCTACTAAGAGATCTATTTTCCAAATTCATTAAGTTGTTATTATTGGAAACTCCTTGCTACGATAGTGCTGGTGCAATAGTACAAACATAATACAAGAAATTTTTTTAAATTAATGTTTAATGGATAACCATTCCGTTCTGTATTAATTCACAGTGCAATATTTTAATATAGACAATGCTAAAATAGAAGGGGAAGACATAGGTTCTTCTGTTGTAATGAAATAAGAAAATAAACTATACTTGTACCATGTTTATTTTACTTCCTCTGTCCTATTTTTTGTTTGTTTGTTTGTTTCAACTGCCACCAGTTAGTGATAGTCATATAACTCACACTCTCATCTATCTATTTGCAAGATGTGTAAGCAATAGAACATTTTATAAACAAGTCTTACATCAAAATGGAAAGGAAAAATGGAAAGGAACTGCTGCTTTGCAGTGACAGAGTCAGGAAGGTAGCACAAATTAAATTGCTCTCTAAGGTTTCAAGTCAGGTTTCTTCCTAAACTTCTGAAAACCCACTCCAGACCTGCCAGTGAACATGTCAGAAGCGACTATATGAACATTAGGGTAATAATGGGAAAGTGCTGGTAAGAGCTGAAAGCTCACAATGAATTCAGATAAATAAGGAAATATACAGGTGAAGGAAAAGACAACCTTCTAAAAGTACCCTTGAAGCACTACTCTGGTATGATATTATTTTTACTTTTGGCTCTCTGGATCTTCAAGAAGAAAACACCATCTGCTAAGAGCATAAATGGAGCAGTGAAATAAAACTGTATCTGGAAAACAAAAGCCCTATTCTGTAGTTGTGCTTGTCTTCAAACAGCTTCTCTGATGCTTTCAGCTTCCCCTTAAAATGATTTCCATAATAATTCCATGCAACAATTGACTTCTCCATAGAGCTCACAGTCATTCTCCCACTGCCTCTTTCTTATCACTTAAATAAAAAATGAACCTGTGTGTTGCTGGTTTTCCCCTCATGATGTTGCAAATCACCAGAGAGGTAGATAGCCTACACTTGCCATATTTTTGGGTGAATGTTTCCCTGTCTTCTGGAGAAAGGTAATTTCTCAGGCAAAGTAGAAGATATGGCACACTACTTTTATTTATGGACCTTGATTATGTTGTGTATACTTATAGAGGCAAAGTTTAATAAATGGCAATTACAAGATATGTTTCTTACACCTAAGGCAAATAACAGAGTTGCCAGAGAATTAAATGCTTCCTTCATGTTAAGAATAGAAAACTGGTAGGCAGTTGTCTGTTGCTCACTGACCCATGATAATTTAAATGGCATAGAGTGATACTTTTGCCTCAAGGATTATTCTTGGATGCCACATTTAATTGCTGTGGCAAACTATGGGTAGCCTAGAAGTGCCCTGAGGCCTGCTATGTACACTACTCCAAACACATGCAGTGCTATTCACTCAGAGATACATCAAACTCAAGAGGCCAACCTCATCCACCTTTTTCCTCTCCTTGCCCTTTATAACACTTTCTGGTGATTTTTTAGTCTTTGGATTGCTTTCTCAACACACTTTCTCCCTTCCCATAGCCTGCCTGTTATTCTCCAACACTGTTTTCTCACCAGTAATACCTGAAATGATGTGGAGCAGAAGTGCTTTGGGAGTATGTGTTGTTTTTTCATCAGTAGAGATTTTGAGACTTTTTTAATTTTGTTTCCTTACTCTCCTCTCCTCTTTCAGTAATCCTGTTCATCTACCCATCACTGACTTCAGTTTGAGAAGGAAATCTGTAGGAAAACATGATCTCCCATTCTCTCCTCTTGAACCCTGCCTGAAACAGCAAGCCCTAGCTATTTGGAAAACAATGTTGCAACCCCGCTTTTCTCAAATTCTTTTTCTTTTATCTTCACTCTTTGCAGAAGTCTGAGACATGCTCTAATGCTGCCATGCCATTGTCTCAGGCTGAATCTGCTGTCCTCCCAAGGAGGTGTGTGAGTAGCTCTTTTCCTGAAATTTAAAGGTGCACCACTGACATCTTTCTCCATCATGGACATTTCAAACGAGTAGAGAAGAGCAACTAAACCATCAGACAGATTTCACTGAGCAAGGGTCAGCCCAACATCTGCCTTGTGTACACTGTGCCTGGATAAACACTGATATACTCAGCACTGATGGATTCTGATGCTGCCATCATAATTTCATGTATTTTACAAACAAAGAGCTCATAGATGAGAATCCAGGGATTAGCAGGGCATATGGATTTGTTTTTCCCTTTTGATGCAGGTGGTTAATCCTCCTGAAGATTTTTCTTAATTTTTTTTTTATTTAGCTGATCCTTCTCTGCTTAGCCAACATATATATTTTCAAAAAAATGTTTTAGACAGAAATATTTATAATAATGTAAAACATTCTGTTTAAAGCACTCTTACAGACTGCTTACTTTTCTGAGCAATATGTTAGGTTTTCAAAAATATTGTAGGCATTTTAATTTCATGACAAATCCTAAGATTTTCAATCCTATTTTCTGAAAACAAGGAGTATTTCACTTAATATTTTTAGAAAGCTTTATTTTAATACAAAAAAGCTCTAAGTTGTCATCCTTTTTAAAATGTTTCAAAATAAAAATCTAGCAAAGACAAGATAATAGCCAAAACTTTGTTGTATAATAGCATCCACTCCATTATCCATTCCCTTATGGCATATGCATTAAAATATCTGCCTATTCTTGTAATTCAATCCAATTATGCAACAGCTTCCTAGGAAATGTTTTTCACTGAGTAAATTGTTATGGAAAGCAATTGTTGGCTACCACCAGTATTTCTGTCCTCAGTGCTGTTTTACATTCTTGTCTACATACAGATTTTGTAAGTGAAATAATGTAAGGGTATCTTCCCATGCAAAAACATGTACTAATCCAAGAAATGAGAAAATGTCAGACTTCTGGTATTATATTTGACTTGTGCTGTTTTAACTTTTGACCCTTGTGTTTAAACATTACCTGACTTACCTGATGGTAGTGATCTCAGGCTTAGCAAAAAGACAGATTGGGTTTAATGAGATTTGAATGTTTGAATGTGTTGGGGGTTTTTAAGTAGGTTTGTCTGCAAGTAGGGAAAAATGCCTTTTTTACTTTAAGGAAAGTAAAGATTTAAAAATTCTGCGGGCTGTAATTCTTCAGCACTTCCAAACCTGGCTGGCAGGGAACATGATATAGTTGTATTTTTATTAATAAAGAGATAGATGAGAGTGAAAATACAAACCCTGCAGGCTTTTGATAATATTTACTGATGTCAGAAGTTATGTTAATTTTACATTATCTCACTTCTACCTTTTGTGCACTTCAGTATTATCACTGAACACTGTTGCCAGAGGCAACTGGCAGCAGACAAGACCTTACCTATCTTCTCTCTCTGCCACACTTCCCCTCCTATATTTCTAATTTGGGAGTGTTTTTTAAGCATCTTGGGAAACTAGCTATAATTGAGGGGTATATACAACCCAAGTATTGGGCTGGCTGTGAGCACTCAGAATTTAAACAAGGAGTTCCCCAAATCCCCCACCTCAAAAGACAGGCATTAATCCTGAGGACAGGGACTTGCCACTCTGACTTTGCTGCAGCCCCTACTGGGTAACACTGGTGTGCTCAGTAGGAGCTGCATTTCCCCAGAGAGAGGGAAATGCAACCTTGTGTGCAGCTGCTGTCCAGAGGCTTTCTTAGCAAAATTAAGATCCTACGTAAAGGTAAAGCAGAAATTGTGGCAGTTGTCTACAAAGTGTAGAGAACTGGTGGGGGTGAAGGATGTTTATCATGCTCAGATTCAGGATTCAAGGAAGGAACTTGATTTTTTTTAGAGCCTTCAGCAATGAAAAAAAAACCAAGAAAGAAACTTTGCAGACAGGCTGTTGAAGGAAAACAAGAGAAAATGCATGGAAAAGTGTTTGCTCAATAGTTTACATTGAAATAAATACAAAACCTATTCATAAATACAGATAGGTTTGAAATAGGATGGCTGCTGATGGACATCTCTTCTTGCTTGAGGCATTCATCATAAAAGACTGAATGGCTTTATACATTTAATTTTTCATACCACAAGTTAATAGAAAGGAAGGCAAACCACAAAAAAACAATATAAGCATAAAAAAGGTTAAAGGACATAGTTGAATTTTTATTGTTAATTTCCCAGACTCTTTTGATCTTTCTACAGTGTGTGTAGCCTGATCACCTAATACTGCGATGCCAGTGCTGAGAATGTCTTCAGTTTGTTTTAAAAGCTTTTGTTTTACAAAGCCAAAATGCAAGAGTCTGCAAGGTGTAGGTGGCAAGGTGAGGGCAGAGGGGGAGCTGCAAGGCTGGCCCCTGTGGGAAAGGACCAGGGGCTGCACTGGGGCTGACACAGCCCCAGTCAGCTCCAAGGGGGAGAAAACACCTTTTACTTCTCATGGTGTTACAAGCAGAGTGACAAAAGTTTGCTAATGGCTCTATGACTTTAAAGCAAGACAAAACAAGGCGGCATCTGTGAAAGGTATTCAGGCTGTGATACAATTTTGAGTGGTCCAAAAATGACAGTGCATATCCTGTTGTCTGGCTGCAGCTCTGTACCTGTTCTTGTAACATTTCATTCGGAAATAGAAAGAACAAAATTTGTCCTTAGTTCAAATTATCTTATTATCTTCATTTGTGATTTTCCACAGTATAGATCTGATCAACTGAAAAGTGGCATTGAAAAAGTAACTCATTCAAATCACTGCTTTCTTGTTACCTGACTGAGCAATCTTTTGCAAAATTAATGTTTTGCTTTAACAGCTACATAAAGAAACTTAGAAACCACTCAAGAACTCCAGCCATTCATTATCGCAAAGGGAAAATCAAAGAATCACAAAGTATTGGTACTTAATTGGTACTTAATTGCTCCCAGTTGCCCAAGTCTACCCGAGACATTTCTAGCCCAATTTTTGCAATCAACTGAAGAACTCCCAATTCTGGTTCCATATATTTACTACCAGTAATTAGTATTATCAAGTTAAACACAACTTTTCAAAACCCAAATCTTTGTTCTGATTGTAACTTTTTGTTCAAAATTCACATTTTCATTTCCATTTGTCTGGGTCTAATTGCCTAAATTAAACTTTTATATTCAGTTCAGCAGAAAAAAATGCTCATTCTTTAAACCATAGTTATTTCAAATTCTGCCAGAACAAAAATTGCAAACATGTTTAAGAGATCAACTCTATTTTTTACATTCACACAAGTAGCTTTGACTAAGTTTAGTGGAGCTCCTCACAGAATTAAGAATCTTGTGACTTGGATATTACATGTCACAATGATGAAAGCTCATTTAAATTCTGGGTTAGGAATCTGAAAAAAATTCCAAACTGGAATTTTATGAAGGATTATTTTCTAAGATGTGTTTTAAACTCTGTTATAATGTTACTTCTTGTTAAAAATGTGTTAATAGTTAAGAGTGGAAAAGTACATGTCCCTGTCACATTTTATTATGAAGCAATTTTAAATACTTTTAATTAAAATCAAATAGTATCTAGTACATCAGGAATAATTAGTCTGCAGTTATAACACATATCTGTTATGTTGTCTATAATGAAAGAGTAATTTGAAATTGTGTGAAATAAATGATGAGCTCTGCACGCTGAGGAGCAAGGCAGCCCCAGCTACAGTGCGCAATCACTTAGTCTTTCCAAAAGGACTTTTTGTTGTTACATATTTATTTTTTTTTCTTTTTAAAATCTTTTATAAGCATTTATCTGTGTCAACTATTGTGTTAAAGATAGTATGGAATTATGTCTTTTGTATTGGGCTGAGATTTTTTGTGATGCTCCTTAGTTCATGAGGGCATTGTTTAGGTGGTCTTTAAAATAATAGGCTGGAAAAGACCTTTAAGATTTTTGAGTCCAACTTTTGACCAAACACCATCATGTCCAGCAAACCACAGCACTAAGTGTCACCTCCAGTAGTTTTTTGAACACTTCCAGGGATGGTGGCTCTACCACTTCCCTGGCCAGCCTGTTCCTGTGCTTAATTGCCTTTTCAGTGGAGAAATTCTTCTGATGTCCAACCTGCACATTCCTGGTGCAGCTTGAGTCCATCTCCTATCATCCTGTCAGGTTTCCTGGGAGCAGAGCCTGACCCCCACCTTGCTTTCACCTCCTTTCAGGGAGTTGTAGAGAGTGGATAAGGCTTCCCCTGAGCCTCCTTTACCCCAGGCTGAGCACCCCCAGCTCCCTCAGCTGTTCCTAAAAGGACCTGTGCTCCAGACCCTTTCCCCAGCTCTGCTTCCCTTCTCTGGACTCACTCCAGCCTCTCAACGTCTTCCCTGTAGTGAGAGGCCCAAAACTGGACACAGGATTTGAGCTGTGGCCTCACCTCTGATGCAGTGCCAGGGTTACCCTTCAGCCCGACCAGCTCCCAGGGAGTAGCACCGAGGGTGGCTGCCCCCGGTCAGACATGACCTGGGTGGCAGTAGAGCAGGGGATGCTCTCTACAGCACTTGGATGCTGCAACGCTGAGGAACAGAGGCAAGGAAGAGAGAGGGATCCTTTTTATGATTTACAGGGTGCTTCAGTCCTTGAGAGGGTCAGAGACGAAAGACAAAGAAAACAGCTGTGCATTCACTTATAAACAGGGGAGGTACTAAGGGCAGGTACAAACATTCAACCAATAGGATATAACCGGGGGAGGATCACAGGGAGGGACTTTCAGAACAACAACCAATGGGGGGACACAAGGGGAGGATACAACTTAAATAAACCAATGGGGCCTCAAAGAACACAGAATCTTCCAGAACTGAGGGCAGAGACAGATGATAATTGTCATCCTGGTAGGTGGGGCAAAGGGCAGGTTCAGGGACTGACAACCGGAGAAGGCAGGAGTCAACTTGAGTTAAACCAACAACGTAGAGGGGAACAACAACAGTTCACTAAAGGAATACACCGCAACAACCCCAAATACAGGTGTACAGGGGGGCAATCACTGCCCTGGTCCTGCTGTCACACTATTGCTGATCCAGGCCAGGCTCAGCGTTGCAATCGTAGTCCTAGTCCACGGCCACGAGCAAAAGGGGCTGCAACACTTCCCCCAGGGTTCCTGAGTGTCCTTGGCGCCCACCAGACAATTGGGGTAGGACATTAGGAGACAGGCCTCGCTTGCCAACCCTGAGGATTGGGTTCATTCACAGAAACAGAAAACAAACTTAACTCAAAAGCTAGGCAGCGGCGAAGACACCCGATACTGGGCTCACCTGACTTATTAGCAGGGGAGGTCTCAGGGGAGGGTACAAACACAATGACCAATGGGGGACACAAGGGGTGGGGAGCAACTTGAGCCCAAAGTGGGAGTGACAAGCACAGAGCAGGATTGATGGGGGATAGGGGGAACAGTGGATGGGTCCAAGGGGTGTGTGATCGCAGCAAAAAGGAATGCAGCTGGGACCAAACCAACCACACAAGGAAGGAGAGGGTTACAGAACAAACCATTTGAGGGACTAAAATGATGAAAAAACACATCACCATAGCTCAGAATAAGATACCTATCAGATATCTTCTTTAGCTCCAGAGTAAGATAACCAGAATTTCAGTCCTGTGTCTGTACATAGTTACACCCCTTGCCTTGGTTTGTTTCTCATCCAAAGCAGTTGCTTTCTACTCCTCCACACTCTCAGGTTTCCTTCCTATGGAAACCTAGACAAAATGTGAGTAGGATTTTCTGCATGCCCTGATCTTACCCAAGTGTGGAGACAAGGTCTTTTCAGGACATGAACGCTCCCATGTGCTTTGTGCTCACCACTCTGGTTACAGCTTTGGATATCTAAGCACTGCAGATAAGTGTCGAGACCTTGAATTTTATTTGATATTCTATGGGAAGCAATTGTAAAGAGCAAGGGATGAGCTTAATGTGCTCCCAGAAGTGGTGCTGCCAAGGAAACGTGTGGTTGCATTCTCTATTAGCTGCAGTTTCCCAAGAGTTCTGCTGCTCAAGAGAAAAAAAATCAAGGCCTCAACACTTTTAGAAAGTGTGTGCACAGGCACATGGCAGCTATACAGTCAGAACACTTGACCAAGGGGAAATTTCACATATTTTTCCACTAAGCACAACTCTTTTGTGCTGAAACCCTGTCTTTTTAATTTAACCTTGTATTATTTGACTTCCAAAAATGCGACTGAACCCACTACGTTTTCTGCTTAACATTTATAATTGCTTCCAGTTAAATCTTTTGACACATCAGAAGCAGACTGAAATGTCTGATGAAATTACTAGGTAGGATTATGGGTTGTTGTTTGTATTTAAGAGTGATGTTTTGTTACCTGTGTCAGTGTTTTGCAGTGTGTGATCCTTGGAGAGCTGCAAATGGAAACACACACAATGCCCAGCAGGATCACAAGAAACAGGGAAGGAATCTCAGAGAAGCTGAATGAAGGCCCTTCACAGAGTCATGATGTATGAGGCAACTTATCACTTTCATTAATATTTTCCTGAATTCTTGACGTAAAAAAACCAAATCCATAGAAGTAGCTATTTGACAGTCCTACCAAAGTCATTCCAGTAGCCAGTTTTTCCTTCTGTGTTTTATTTCTTCTGACAGGGAACTAAAGAAACCCAAAGCCATCATGTCATAAGAATTCAGTCAGTCCTGCTGCCACCATAGTGGTTAGACTGAGGAAGGGAGTGCAGCAAAGAACAGAGAAATTGATGATTTGGGTTATAAAACTCTGGCATACTTAGCATGTATAGGCCAAATCAATGTTTCCTACATTTGAAAGCATAGAATGAGTTCTTTTCAAGTTACAGAAATATAAGCTTTAAGTTACTGAACTTTTCAAGATGAAAAATATGGTAGAGATAGAATACAAGTTTTGATTGATAACGTGGAAAAAAAACCAGCTAAACAAACAGACAAAAAATCTCTGTGTTATCACACTTACAGGCCAGAAATATTTGAATTTAGATTTATAGTGATTATCTTTGTGTTAGGGAAAATCCCAGACTCCTTAACTAATATAATGTTACTGTTCAGCCTGCCATAGTTCACTACTCTGACCAGCAGGATATTTGGCATTACATTTCGCCTATCAAACTCAGAAATCAAGAGTTTTATCTGCCAGATGACAAATGGTAATGGAAAGGAAGAATATCAGAGACAGCCCTGGAAGAAAAGTAGCTGACACAGAGAGCTGAGGCAGCACTGACATGTTGGCAAACATATGCTTGCAGTGAGAGTGAATTTAGGAACTTAACTGCAAAATTCTTCATTCACTCTCAAATATGTCATGAAAATAGAATTCAGCTCAATAATGTGTTTTTTTTTTCTTTTTCAATTTTTATCCGTCTATAGAGAACAGAATTTAGCATTCTTACCTTTTCTATTTTTTCTTTCTGTTAGAGAAAAACAAAATGCAGTTTTGTTTCTACCGCTCAGTCCTGAAACATTGTGTACATCCACTAATTCTGATATCATGGTCATGTCTCATTTTTATGTTTAGAAGGAAGATATTAATACACTCACATTCCTCCAAGGAGCATTTGTAGTTTAAATTCATTCTTCCTTGACACTTAGCTATGTGTTTTCTTCAAGTTGCTTTGAGTTTTCCAAGTTTCTCACTGATATCACCTAGACACTGGTAGAGATAAAATATATCCTGTTATTAAATAGTTCCCCATTATAAAATAACCCATAATAGTGTCATAGAGATTGATTTCTTCTGTCAGTCAGAAGATCATGGGTGTTTGAAAAATGAGAAGATACATGGTAAAAAGAAAAAGATCTAGAATTCTGAGGTAATAAAAACTCATGCTTGTGCTGTTTGGTATTCACCAACTTCTCACATACTTCTGCTCTGTGCTGTCAGTCAGTAGCTCCTTTGCTCAAAGGTTTCCTTTTTCCCCCAGCTGTGCATATGTGAAAGTTCTCCACGCTGTAGCATTTTCATCACTCTCAGCACTAATTTTGTAACAGTAATAAGTTCATAATATGAAAAGGGAAGAATCTAGTAATAAGTGTGTGTGGGGGATTAAATCTTGAATATGGACAAGGCTCAAGCTTCTCAATGACTTAAGTACTTTCTAAACAACCTCCAGAGTTACGTGACTGCATTTTTATTTTTGCCAAAGATTCCAAGGGAACACCTGCAGTTAGAATGAGTCCTGCATATAACAAAACCATAAATAAGTAGAAAAGCTTTGGGTTTGTATGGCTTTGATTGTGTGGTGTGGCTGGTAGCTTCAAGAAATGATGGAGTGGGTGGAATCCCACCATGGCCTGGACATAACTGAAATGTCATTACCATCAGGAGTTGCCTAAGTGAAAACTGAGTTCAGATGTAATTCACTATCTGTAGAAATGCATGCACAGAGACACTGAGGAGAAAATGTTTCCCATGAATTTAAAAAAAACATAGCATTTTGTAACTGATCCTTGTGGGTCCCTTCCAACTCAGAATATTTCTGTGAAACCAAACTCTTCTAGATAATTAAAGACACGAGGCAATGTTTTGAGAACTCATCCATAGTGCATGGGTGTGAAGGAAAGGTGCAGAAAAATGAGTAGTAGTTCACTAGCAAAAGAGAATGTGACTGCTGCGGAGACAGAATATTTGGTTAAAATTATTGCAACATTCCACATTTCCACTTCAGTGTTACAATCTTATATATGACACTGAGGACAAAGAAAGAGAAACATGTTGCCCTTTAACTGTATCTTTGATTCTCTTTCACTGGAATTCACAGTTTCTCTGTGCTAACCAATCAAACATTAGAAGATACATTCACTTCACTATCATCTTCTGCACAGAGCCTTAGGGAAGCTTTTCTTTTGAAAAACATAGTGGAAAGACAGGCTGCTCTCTTTGGGGCATTTTGACTATAGAAACTATGGAATTTTTGATGTCTTTCCCAGGAAATTAGCTGCAGTTTTTTAGAAAACTCATTTAATGGCAATATATTGAACAAAATCAAATGCACACTTTCTAGTTCAGCAAAACCAGAATAAAATTGATTAGAATGTTGGTCATCCCCCAACTTTTTTTCTCTGCAAATATCATGCTGAACTATTCAGGATATAAGGTAACAGGGTAGATGGCAAGTCAATCTGATTGCATTATGATGGAGGACAACTCCACAAATTCTAATTATACCTGGCTTCAAACTTTCATGGTTCCTCTTTTTGTTGTTTTGTTTGTTTGTTTGTTTGTTTGTTTGTTTATTTAATGCATGTGTGTGTTTTGCTTTGTTTTTCTCTTTTTCATCTTCATCCTTGTAACCTTTTTATTTGGAGCTAAGGAGAAACCATGTGGCCTCTTAGCACAAGCCAGAGTTCCACCTTCTGTGCTAGTACCTGCTGTTTGTGCTATTGATCAAAACCAAAAAGAGGCACTTTTTTGCCAAAGTTCAGGCTTTTGTCGTGAGCCCTGTGACATCTCTTATTTCTACTTCAAAGTACCACAGCGTGGAGATGGAGCTCTGTGGGGCAGGATCCTGTCAATGTGTCAGGGGTGGGTGGTGGCAGCCTGCCCTGTGATGTTCCTCAGCCCCAGAAATTTCAGCCTCTGACCTATGGAACAGGGGTAGTCATTTTCCACCACAGGGCAATGCTGGAACTCCTCCAGGAGCAGCTGTGGAGAGGTAGAACAGAGTCTAAGGCTCTTCAAAACCTGGGAACTCTCCCTTGTTACTGTGCCTGAGATTCCCAACCTTATTAGTGCCTGCAGGGCATGAGATGAAATCTCTCAAGCAGAGGTGGCTGCCCAGAAGCACAGATTGTTGGTGCAGCTGCCTGAGCCTTTAGAGTTTTCAATTTGGGCTGTTTGTTCATCTCCACCTAACAGACAAATATTTTAAATAATAGAGCTATATGAATAGAGGAATGAAGAAAGGCATTGACATTAAAATGAACAACATAACATAAAGGCAGGTTTTTCCATCCCTCTAAGTAATTTGCATTAGTGAGAATTTATAGCAGTGCAGGTTTCTGCTGTATTACAACCAGCCTTAGTATGAGAGCCTGCACACTGAACATTTGTGAAATAACAACATCTTCAAGGGTGTACCATTATACCCTAAGTGCTAGTATTATTTTTAAAGAAACCATGTTGCTTTTAACATTTTCATTATGCATAGAAGTCATAATGAGACACAATGCTGTGTTTGCTAATATGTCTCATATGTATTTTCACAGAGGAGAATTTTAAATATTTATAGCAACAAGTGTTTATGTTCAGGAATTTTGCTTTGACAATGCAAATCCCTTAAACAAGTTGAAATTCAAAGTCTAGGGGTAAAATGCCATTATCTTATAGCCTTAGATGTTTTGGTACCGTGCATGAATCTACATAATTATATCTGTTTTCACCCTCCTGTGCTTGTTTCTCTGATCCCCATCTAAAAAGCACCTGACCCAATGGAGCACCTCACCAGCGTGGCAGTGAAATGATTGGTGTCTATTCATGGGAAATGCCTGAAAGCTCAAACTGTCCAAAACTGTGCTGAGTATCAGATTTGTAATCCCACTCTGCTGACAACTTAACTATTGCTTCTGAAAAGGCGTTTGCAGCACAGGAGAAGGAAAGGGCCTCATGACAACCTGCACAATCCTACATTATTTACTACCTATCTGTGTAGCACAGCTTTGGCTGGCAGGGAGAGTTAGGGCTGAGAAAGGGAGATGCGTGCTGCTGCTTTGAGAAATGCAAATAAGATTAGAGTTGCCAGTGCCTGCTGAGAGGTAAATTTCTTTTCCAGAAGCTGAACACACCTTTTTTTTCTGAAACAGCATCTTTGATCGTGGGAACTGCTAGCCTGCATCCATCTGCCACACTTAAACCCTGGACCTGGTAAATAATCTCTGCACTTTGAGTGCAGCTATGACAAAATATGTACTGTCTTCTTGTTATACATATCTAATCTTCCTTTGGCAGTGAACTTGTGGTTTGTCAGCCTGAGTTCCTTTTCATTTATATACTTGTTTTGCTCAATGCAGATGAGGGCAAAGAGGGGAGGCACAAGGGGGAATTCAGGGAGTAAACAAACTGTACCAAACAGCTGGGGTGATCAGCTTGTGAATCCAGATAGAAGATGTCATCTGCTACAACTCACCTGATGCACAACTGCTGTTCCTGCACTGCTGGCAGGATTCATGAACCGAGTATTGGACGTACCCGTACAGTCCAGCTGGGATAAATGTTTGAATTGATAGAGCTATTGCAACCAGCCACTTGCAGAAATTATCTATTGAATGATGTGATTTCAGATCTAAAATTTACTATGGATACCCGTGGCCATATTCTAGTATGCTTTGCAAATGGTTATTGTTGAAAACTACTCAGTCTTCAGCTAAATCAGAAAATTCTTGGCCAGAGGACATACTATAATAATTCTCTGGTAAATGCAAGTTTTTCTGGTTTGGTTTTTAATGCAGTGTGTATCTTTCTTTCTTTTCACTGAAGAACAGCATGTTTTCAAGCAATCTAAGAGATTACCACTCTCCTAAAATACATCATGCTGAAACTGTTAAGTTGAATTTGAAATGTGCAATAAATATGCTTGGTTTGATGACATTTAAAGGAGAATAGAGATGGTGTATCTCTTTTCAGGCTTTTTGGGAAAAGAGGGTTTGTAATGGTCTCCCAAGATGCTTGTTTGAGGAAAGTTTCTATTTAAAAGTCAAGGATGCCAAGAATTTTACATAATTGAGACTGACTTACAAATACCTCAATTATCAATCAATACAATGAGAATCTATATTCTTCAGCCTGTCAAATAGCTGGCCTTTACTGCAGAAACAGTTATTGAAGTAATGAAGAGAAAAAAACTAATGGTTATTATAAATATTCTCTACTGGTAACACTTGTTTTTCCCCTTCATGGGCCGTTGGGAAAACAAACAGTGAAACTTTGCAGTTACTTCCATCCTAGTGGTGTCAAATACCAAGACTGGGGCTGGCCACTTCTCCTGCCAAAGTTTGGCTATGAATCCATGGAGAACCCTCTTTCCCTGTGTCTAACTGTATGTCCAGAGTGGTTGTTGTGCAGCCCTGCCTTGCAGGCACCCAGGCTGTCTCAGAGTGGATGTCCTCCCTCACACGGCCAGATGTGCGTCTCTCTCTCTCCTTGTTCTTCAGCTCACAGTGCAGAGTCCTTGGCTTTCCTGGCATGTCACCATCACCTGTTAGCACTGACAGACAAGCTGCCTCTTCTCTGGCAAAGAGTTTGAGACCCTGGAGGTTCTCACAGTGCCACATTCAAGGTAGCCTAAAAAAGCCACCGGGCCATTAGGCTGCGAACAACCAGGACAACCCAGAAGGGGTCTGCAGTCTGCTTCCAGCCTCCTGCTGGGACAGCTGTCCTCGGAGGATGTGATTTCAGCCACTCCTCTGCAGCCTGCCTTTGTGTGGAGCTGTGGCTTCCCTTGTGCTTCAGCTTGGGGTGAATCTCTGCTGAGGCTTTCCAAGATGCAGAGCAGAGTGTTCCGGAGAAAGCTCACTTTGTACCTAAGGGCATGAAAATGTTGCCATTAACGCCTGTCTGTGTTCCAAATATTTATAAAAGAGTAGATTTAAGATGTGCTAACAGCTTCTGAGAAGCGCTGGAATTGCTCACACTGATCGAAACCACTTCCTACGGTACATGTTGTGCTGTGTCTCCAACTTCCCACACTCCGTGAGTGTTCCTGACTAGGTCAGCAATGTCACTGACCCGAAGCAGATGATTTTTTATTCTCCTTAGAGTGTCTGAGACATCCCCACAAGGTACATTTTTTTCTCTTCTGAGAATTTCTGTGTATTTATATGTGAAATACTTGTCCAACAGACAGCAGCACCGCAAGCTTGCACACAGCCACGGGGTCGTGCATCAGGCCACTGAAAGGAACGGGTTAATCTTTACACCGCCGTGAGGAGTCACACGATGTCCCCGCGTCCCTAGGGAAGTCAAACTCACACGACATCGCTAAGGAGCTGCAGAACAAGCATCACTCCCTTTTGGCACCCAAAAAAAGGAACCTCACCCTAACGGAGAAACCTGTGGTGAGCCGAGACCCACTCCCCGGCACCTCGGGTTGCACACAACATCCCCAAAAGCCGTGGGAGAAGGCAGCGGGTCCCTGCTCGCCCGGGTGTCGCTGCAGGTGCGGGGGGGACGCGCTGGCCCCGCGCGCATCTCCCGCCAGGTGGAGCAAGAAGCCAGGACGAGACTTCCCCGATTTGGGGTTTGGTGCCTTTTTTTTTTTTTTTTTTTTTTTTTTTTTGGTTGCTCCTTTCTGATTTTCTTTGATTTTACTGGTGGTGTCCCCCGCCCCAACCCCCCTCCGCCGCGCTTAATTTAGACTTTTTTTCTCAGACTGGTTCCAAGGCAGTGTTGAGGCAAAAGGGGAGGCGGGTGTTTGCTGCTCCTTTGGGCGCCCCCGACAACGGGAGATGCTCTCTGCGGTTTCCGTGTCAGCGATAAAGGGTGCTGCCAGCGGGAGAAGCAATGGGCTGCACGAATCCTCCTTTCTGCGTGCACACCGATGGCAGCAGGAAAATAACATTTAAAAATTTAAAAAGACGGATCACTCTTTTTGCGTTGGTGGGGAAAAGAAAGGTTGGAAAATCTATTCCTGTACGCAGCAGCATAAAATTCTCATTAACATCTCAATAAGTCTAGATGCACTTAGGGACTGATCCAAAGGCCATCAAACTCTATGGGAGACTTTCCATTGCCTTCAAATGGGATTTGGATCATGCTGTTAGGGATTGGCAAAAGCTCATATTAACAAAACAAAAAAAAAATTTGACATTACCTAAGAGGCTATAAAAGCATTTCCAATCCCTTTTCTGGGAAAAATCCCTTTTACAGCTGATCAAAAGTAATCATAGCAGCCACCTTTATGGTGGAAGCTTCCAGCTAGACTAACATCCACATGGCTGAGGGATGAATGCACATGACACCACTATTTTCACCAAAATTGAAATGGAAGTTTCTTTTTTGATCATAATAAATTATCCATAATAGCAGAGGTAAACCTGAAGTGTTCAAAGGTTAATTTAAATGCTCTGTAAATACCACTTTAAAAGGGGGAGAGATAAAAACAACTGAAATCTAGTTCAGGAAAACCATATGCTGGTTATGATAATGTTTTACACAAATCTGGTGCCCTAATATGAACTAAAATAACTAAAATGAACAAAAAAGTACTAAAGTAGACTTTATATGATCAGAACCAAACCAGTTTGTTGTGCATGGTTGTGCAATTAGAGAACTCAGTACATGATATCATCAGTAATGACTCTGTTTTCATGTGTGAAGATGAAAAGTAGTAAATTAAAAAAAAATAAATTAGCTGCCTTGGGCAGCTTCAAATTCCTTGAGCTTACTCTTTTAAAATGCTTTTTCTAGCAGAGACAGTCTGGAACAGAGGCTCCAGCTCTGATTAGGTTTCTTGTTCAGGTGGCCTTAGCTGGGACTGTGTTACTTGGATGATGACAGAGATGGGCTGAAAATTTCCTGTGCGTTTCACAAGGAAAAAATAAATAAGAAGTGAAATGACAAATATCTAAAAACTTTCATCCCATGTATTTCAAAATTGAAACTGACGTATTAAATTGGATGGGTAGAATGCTATTAAAGATTTGAAAGACTTTCCTAGTTTTACTTCCACTGTGATGCTTTCAATCTCTTTTTTTCTCTTTGTTATCTCCTTTGCTTGTTTCTCTGTTGAACATCACCTTGCTCTTGCTTGGCCCAAACAGTGTGGTGAGGACTACATCCTTAGGTACCTCCACATCTCTGGTAAACAACCTTCTTGTTCCTCATGTCCCTTAGAACCTAAACTAAATACTTCCATTTGAACAATCTCCAAATTTTTGAGTGCTAGGAAATCTTGGATCTAAGACAGGGAAGTGATGTTCTTCCAGGAGGTGTAACTTTTAAAATGTTGCCAACAACTATATTTCACAAAAGAGGGAAGGAAGCTGTAGGTATTGCTATTGCCCAAAATTTTAAAAATGTGTCGAATTACTACAAGCAACAGTTGTGGCAGATCTTAATGTTAACATTAAAATTAGGTGGCAAATGAGAAAGGAATTCCCATAAAGAGTCATGTAGCTGCACTGATTTAATTTTTAGTTTTATTCTCCTTTCTCACTCTAACAGACATTTACATTTTCCTTCTTTTGGTCTTTAAAATATATATAGCCTTACCATCTTCTCCTTCTCCAACTCCGATTTTTTTTTACCTTCATACAGAATGAAAGGGTCTTCTAACAAGAAACTGTATATTGAAACACATATTAAAATACTATTCAGTGCATATTAAAAAAATGCACTGGTTTGAGCATGATTTCATTCTAAAAGAGATCAGAAATCTGGCCCTTGGAATACTTTGGAATAACTGCCATGAACTACTAATCTTGTACAATGTCCCCATACATTCTAACAGAAAAGTGATGCCAGGGAAAAAGCTTGAACTGGTGTCTGTTTCTGAATCATATTTTCACTTGTCTTTCTTTTCTGATTGCACACCACCTCAGCTTTCTTAGAGTTAATCTCATTTCACTCCTTCTTCAGTCAAAGGGGGTGTGCCATCAATTACAGCAGGAGAAAAGTGTTTTGCAAATGTTTCTTCCTTTTGCTTCTTCCTCCCCTCCTAAGAGTCAACAAACAGAATGAACTATCAGAAGCAGCATTTCTTTGCTTATGGATAAACCATTGATTTTGGTGTTGTAGCCCCAGAGACGTGTCAGCCCTGGAAAACAGAACAGGAAGTGTCAGGCACCTCTTTGATCCACAGCTTCCACGCAGTTTTCTCGCTGCAGCTACTGAAGCACTGTGACCTCCCACCTGCCAGACCAGCATCAAATCCCTGCTGAAACCACTGCCTGCATCCTCAGCCCTGCCAGGCCCTGGCTGGAGGGAAGCAGAGCTGGAAGCTGCAACATCCACAGAGGATAAGCTGGCACGATGCTGCTTTTATTTGTCATCATCCAAGGAGCCCAAAGTTTAAGTGGAGATTTCTGTGGAGAACACTTGAGGATTTAGGTACTGAGTGCCCGTGTGGAAGCTGAAATCCCTTTGTGAATCTGGGCATGGGTTAGAAGCTAGCTAAACTTTGTACTGTGTTTTGAAACCAGTTATTGCATGGCTTTATTTTCCATGAGTCTTTGAGAAGCTTACCTTTACTTTTAAAATTCCAGAATGAATTGTTTAGAAATACCAAGCTTTCTCTAGACTTTTAGTTCCCTGACAGAGAGCTGCATTAAGAAGAAAAATGAATGAAAATGCTACAGCATCTAAATTCATTCTCTTAACAGAATAGAACATTTCTGTTGCTGGTAGATAAATCAGAAAGCTGGTCATTTAACTGCATGCCCAGTTTTTAAATCTACAAATTGAATGATTTGCAGGGAAAGCCGAAACCAAAAAAAACCCCACAACATTTTAAATGCTGCTGTTGCTGTCTTCTGTGGCCATCCAAGCACATGCTGGACTTTCACAACAGTGGTAATATTAAATGAGAAATTAATTACTTAGCTGGGCTGACATAACATGCTCTCCATGGCTGTGGCCATTTCCTCTCAAAACACAATGAGCATGGAAATGCAGCTCCGATAATGCCGGCTGTTGTCTTTATTTAATGTGAAGCACTATTAGTGAGTCACCCAAGCCTCTTGTAATTATGTTCAGTTTCTGGTTGTGCTGGCAAACATACAGGATTTTCAAATAACACAGAGTGTCTAAATTTCACACCTTGAGAAGTAAATCTATGCCTTAAATACGTGGTAAGTGTTGCTTGCTTCTATTAATGTTTTACACTTCCACCCTGCCTTTGGGTGCCAGATAATGGACACTTAACCAGATCCTCAAATACTTCTCTGGGAGAGATAAATACCATTATTATCCAGAGCAGTGTAGAAAGGACAGGTGATCTTTCTAAGTCCATTAATTGAGACAATTTAGCTTGAGAAGCCTGATAACACAGTTACAAACATGCAAAGGCAGCCTGGCCAACCTCCAGATTTTTTTTTCTTTTAAAGCTGTTTAAAAAATATGACAATGACTTAACAATATTTTTTTCTACTTGATTCATAGTTTCTGAGTATTACAAGTACTCATTCTTATTTGATTTGAAGAACTAGAAATTTCCACTCTTTTAAATTACAGCTGATAATCTCACAGTTTGTCAACCCAGTCCAAAATCTGTAGATAGATCAGGAAACATTACAAAATGTTGGAGATAGCTATTAGACTTGTACAGGCTTTGAGTCTTTTTTCCCCATAAAAAACCCAGCAAATTATATTTTGTAGTGATCAATGAATTAAACCTAATCAGCTGCCTTCAGATTTAATGCATGTGAATTTTTTCATCTCAGCTGACGAAGACAGAAGGAGGTGGGGTGAGTGGGTGCAAAATGCTGTGGGCTGTCAGTAAGAAATCCTTAGTGTCATGCTGAAAACCCCATTTCTTTAGCAGTGGGGCAAATAACTGAATCACATATGACTCAACAGCACTTAAAACCACTCAATAATTAATTCATTTTTTTCAATATTCATTAAAATATATTAATATAATTTCCTATATTAACAATTTAAAATTAGACATATGAAGAATAAAATCCCATAAATTCATCAATACATATTTTATTAATCTGGAAAAGAATGTAAATTACTTACAGGAACTTACATGCAGGCCCAAATGAAGCTTTCCTCAGACACACTGGTCATCTATGGATATAGTTGTTCAAAGGTAGTTTATTGGGCAAACGGTCTTCCTGTGTTTTCAAGTGTGCCTGTTAATGTGAATAAGTGTGTTGAATATATCACTTTATTGTGTGGTTTTTGTAGCCCCCCTCCCACTCCTTTATATTGTCAGAGTTTAATGTTTTCAAAAATACAAAGTGTTTTCAAATACAGAGATTAATAGGAGGGCACGGAGGAAACTAATGTTTCAAAATAGTTTGTCATCACAGAATTATAGAATCACTTGGGTTGGAAGCTGCCTTAAAGACCATCTCATTCCAACCCCACTGCCACGGGTAGGGACACCCTCTCCACTAGACCAGGTTACTGAAATCCCCATCCAACCTGGCCTTGGACACTTCCAGGGATGGGACAGTCACAGCTTCTCTGTTCCTGTGCCTCACCACCCTCACACTGGAGAATTTCTTCCTAATATTTAATCTAAACATCCTCTCCTTCAGTTTAAAACCATTACCCCTTGTCCTATATGATGCTATTATTCATTATATAAAAAGATTGTTCATTTTGACTTGGGTAAATTCACTTAATTCCGTGAGCATCCTTCAAGTAATGAGGAGCTGGTCTTGACTCAGGCAAAGTATCTTGGGGAGTAAAGTGATTAATGACCCTTCTCTGCACTGGGCTTTCAAGAGGGTACTGAGAGGTCCAGTTCAGTGGTCTCAGTGCCACAGACAAAGGCACCAGGGAAACACTGGAGCAGGGATAGGTGGATATTAATCCCCCCAAATGAGTGGTTGCATATCCCACCCCTCCCACTATCAACCAGAGGAAAGAGCATCACTTTTTACATGTTTTATTTCCTTTTTTTTTTTTCTGTAATGAGATGAGGAGCCTTTGCTGCTACGTTCTGCTGTCCGCCCTGCAAGGGCACAGTCCAAGCTGCTGGAAAGCCTCAAGGCAGGTCTGAAGTACTCAGTGCCCACATGGTTCTGCTTCCCTCAGTGAGCTGAAGGTGCAGCTTCTCTGAAGTGAAACACTGGCCTTTCTCCAACAGCCTTAGTCAATAATTAAGTGAGACATCCTTGAGGAGAGGATATGTAATTTTAAAACCTCAGCCAGCTGCATAGTTTGTGTTCATGCTCAGGAAGGCATTAGAAGAGCTGACTTGAAGTATGAAGGCCAAAAGCAGGTTGGGTGAGGTGGGAAAAGGGCTTTCTTTAGAATCTTGACAGTTTCTTCATCTGGGAACTAACAAATGGCAAATTTGACATCACTAATAAAAATAATGTAATAATTAGTTCAGCTGATCAGATCTAGGTTGTTGCCAGGGAAATATCCAGGTACAAATGTAGCTGGACAGTCCATTGCTTAGTCCATAGGTTCTACCATTCCCTGTGCCAAACTGTGTCCTTGCTCTGATACACAACTGATTTCCTATAAATAGGATTCCAATTAACATTAATTGCTGCTGTTGCCATGCTTCCACCATGTAACACCATTGTGGGAGGAGAGCACTTGTTAGTCACAATTGTTCTGTGGACAGGAAAGCTGAAGCCTAGGACAGATTGTTAATGGAAAAAGAGTTAGGCATAGTTTTTCTGTTGACCTCCCTTTGGATTTGCTCTTGTTTGATTGTTTGGTTTTGCATGGTAGAAGAGAAAGGTCACCAGTACTGCTGTTAAGAATAAATTATCTTCACTATTTATTCAAATATTCTAAAATATATGTTGATTTAATAGGAGGATATATGTGAGACAAAGTGAGCACCTTCTTCATTGGAAAAAACCTGATACTATTTATGACAAGAGTACATGAACTAAACTATTCTCACAGCAAAGGAGGATGCTTTCTTAGTCCATATTTTAATGGAAGCATGAACTGGGTGGTTCTGCTCTAAGAAAGTGACTAAGATGTTAATATGCCTTGGCTAGAAAACTGAGGAATATTAATCCATGAATTTATGGCCTTAATTGGATTGAATGCTTGCAAATAGATGAGTGAAGCAACAGAACAAAGCAAAATCAAAATCCCTTAGAAATGCCATGAAGTAATGTAAAAGGAGTTTCTACGAAGTTTATATCTTCTTCTGCTGATAGCAAAATTTCATATCCTCTGTAGTTTCTTTTTCTGTTTCTTCAGTCTGAAAAATCTGATCTCTGAAGGTCTTGCAGCAAGGAACAAAAACAGTTCCGGCTAATCTTCGTTACAGTATTCTTAAGGAGCATCACTCATCATTAACAGAAACTAAATGATCTACAATTATGTTAATACTGCAAATTAAAGTGCACTTTGTGTTTCTGGATTTTATTAATTTATGTGGTTCTGGGGTTTTTTTAGTAAATTATCAGTAGGAATAGTTCCACAAAAATAATCCCATGAAAGTTAATCAGCAAAGGGAATGGCAGTACTTTCCTAACCAATAGCATAGCACAGAACATGACACATACTTAAATAAAAATTGCTGTTCTTCTTGAAAGAAATATTCTGTAAATTATCTAGCAATGTTATTACTGCAATGACTTAGAAAATATTTCAAGACTTTGGCTTGGGGGTATGTGTGGGAAGATGGGAAGACAGAGTAAGAATTCACATGTGCATTATTATAGTACTTCAAGAAAATTGTTAAAAGGAGACAAAGATAGGATTAAATCTTCTAGAGATGATGCTTTCCTCTAAGGTAATAAATGTTTTGTACAGCTCTCCCTAACCTGAAGGGAAAGTTTCTTCTTCACAGAGTTAACAATTTTGTCTCTGGACCAAATTCAGCCTGACATAATTGGGTTCAGTTCCATTAGCTTCTGAAGAGTTTTGTTCACTCTGACAGACTTGGATTTGGATTTGAAGTTTTGGCAGTCACCTAGAAATTATAAAAACTTCTCTTTCATCATTTCCTGTGATCATGCTTGCATAAATGAAAACACTGACAATGTGTGAAGAGGTCCTCAAAATTGAATTTCACTAGCAAGACATTTCTGTGATTGGTTACAAGCTTATTCATCTTTATAATGACTTATTCATGTGGAAATTAATTTTCAAGACCAAAATATTCTAGATTTGATAGCCGTATAAATTGCAGGAAATATGAATTTTTAAATGCACTTTTTCTAACATGTTACATGATCTTTTGAGTTGACATCACACTGACTACAAATTCTTCACAGAAATATTGGAAATTGCCGGTCAACATGCTGGCTTTGAAAGCATTTATCTATTATTTTTTCACCCTGTCTGGTGTTTAACATGCTGTTCCATCTACTTTTGTAGATGTATTTTGTTTTTCCAAGAGAATTGAACAAAAGTATGAGTCTTAAATATTTTATGATGCATGATTCTAATGGTGTGATGTGAAGTTAATGACAGATTTTCCCCTTGTTGGTACAGAAAACTTCACATATTCACCTGCAGAGGATGGAGCAGGGTTTGGTTCAGACTCAGAAGCACATTTTTGTTTAAATTTGAAGACTATAATAAAAAATAAATCCTTATGAGAATGTGTGGCATGTGAGAGAAGAGTAACAATAATTACCAGATGGTAATTGCTTCTCTTTGAAGACTTTTCTCTTTATCATGTTTGTAGCCACTGTCTGCAAAAGTAGATTCAATATTTCACTTACCTGTAAATAATAGTAATAATGGTAATAACTAATAATAATAATAATAATAATAATAATGAATAATGATTTCAGGTGACCTAGTGGTTCTAAGAAACTATCTCAGGAATACAAGAACTATGTAAAATCCACTCTGAAATGAGTTATCCACTCAGAACTATAGGCAAATGCTCAAGTAGGGTAAAGCACTGTGCTATTTTCCCAGAAACACACCATGAAGGAAATCAGACATTTTACTTTCCACTACCATTTTGTTAAATACTCAGCAAGCTATATTAATGATAAAAATGTGACAGGCAGGAAATAAGAAATTAAGTATGCCACAGAAGCACCTTTCATTGCACTGAAAGAAATGTCATATTAAAAATGCTTTGCAAAATATGCAATATTTGTGACGTAGGTGAGCTGCAGATACTCATTTCCCCCTTTTTCTGTGCTTCAAATATAGAACTCTAAATGTAGAATTAATAAACGAGGAAAAAAATCTGTATATTCTTGCCTACAATCAAAGGGACAATAAACTGATTAACTAATTGCATTAGGTTTTCAGATGCTTGCAGTCTTTGAAGCTCATGTCCCATTGAGATGTGCAGTGTAGAAAGTTCATCCCCTTTTCACTGCTGTTTTTGGCAGCCTTCAGCTAAAATGGGCTAAACATGGGAACATCACATCCTTTTAATATTAATCATGGCTCTATTTAAATATACAAAAATTACTAAGACTGACAGTTATCTTCATATTTCTGTATCTTAATAAGTAGCCTGTTCTTAATCTTTGCAGCCTTCACAGGGGATAGGAAATGCTCAACACATCTAAGACTCCATTAGCTTCATCAAAGGCTTTAATATCATGCTAAATACTCATCGTCAGGACCTCAGATTTGGAAATGTTGACTTTTTCCCCCTGTCCAGGCTGTGAATTTGTGGGAAATCAGTGAACTATTTGGAACCATGCCACACCAACACGGTTGCCAAGTCTTGGTTTCATATTCTCATCAAACACAGAGTAGTTGGGGAATTTTTGTACTTCACACAAGAAAGATTTTCTCAGGGGTACAGAGATAGTGCATGATTACATTCAAACCCATTTGTATCCTGTGGATATGGTTCATAAAAAGTAACACTGACCAGATCACCAAACTTAATAGGCCAAGATCAAGGTAAAACAACCTGTGCAGCAGTGACTTAAAAAAGGGGCCGAGTGTACCCTCAGCAAGTTTGCAGGTGATGCAGAACTGGGAGGAGTGGCTGATGCAGAATGTGGGTGTGCTGCTCTTCAGAGGGACCTTGGCAGGCTGAAGTGATCCTACAGGATCCTTATGAGGACAAACAAAGGGAAGTGCCAAGTCCTGCACTTGGGATGGAATAACACCAAGCCCCAGCACAACACCAGGCACCAGTACAGGTGGAGGGCTGAGCTGGGAGCAGCTGGGAAGCAACCCTGCAGAAGATGTCCCAGAGGATTCCTGGCTGGACACAAGGCAGCAACATGATCTTGCAGCAAAGCCCAACAGCACCTTGGGCTTCACTGGGCAGAGCAGCACCTGCAGGCCAAGAGAAATGATCCTTCCTCTCTACCCAGCCAGTACGAGGGTCATGGACATACTGGAGTGAGCCAGCAAGGTGCCACAGAGATGACTGAGGGACTGGAGTACCTTTCATGTGAGATTGAGAGAGCTGGGACTGCTCAGCATGGAGAAGGGAAGGCTTTGACATCTTCCCAACACACAGGTTGATGAGGGGAGTAAATGTAACAGAGTGAGACTCTTAGTGCATCTCAGTGAGAGCACAAGAGGCAATGGGCACAAAATGAAACACGGGAAGTTCTGTCCGAACAAAAATACCTTTTTCCTAAGAGAACTCTCAAGCACTGGATGTCCTGAGATATTGTGGGATATCCACCACTGGAGATGTTTGAAACCCAACCAGACACTTGGCAAATGTCTCCCAGTAACTCTGCTATGAGTAAGACCTAATTTTAAATAGATGTGTGAATTGCCTGGGACACTTAATGAGTATTTTCTGCAATAGTTATGACTGAAATCTAATGCAATTTTTTATGTTCTTATAGTTAGACTCCCACAAAAGTAGATACGTGTCCTAAAGGATGTATGATGCATACATACCTACTTTTGGTGGTAGGGTGGACCACAGCATTTTTTAAAAAAACTTAAGTATATTCAGATAGGTAAAAGCAAATTTAGATGGATGAAAGGGGCAAGGGTGCAATTATTGATAGCTATGCATGGGCACAAACAGTCAGGAGAGACTTTAATCTCTCTTTGCAGATTTGGATTATGAGAAATACTGGGTCAGAAGGCAATATACTTCTGAAGAAGTATAGAAATAGAAGTTTCTTTCTGGATCTCTTTCACAGGATTAACATTTAGATACATATCAAAAAAACCACGTCATTTTTAAGCTTTGCAAAGTCAATTAAAAGCCAAACAGAAAAGAATCGTGCTTTTCCCATAATAGCGAAAATTGGCTTGTCCAAATTCTTTTCAGCAGCAGATTCTTTCAAATAGGAGTACCTTTTATCAATATTAGTCCAAGAGAAAATTGGGTTTTGTTCTTCACATGTGGAATATGGTGTCTGTGCTAGGAGGATGTATAAATTCTTTTAGAGAGTATTTTTTGGGAATTCTCATGAGGAATCTTGTGAAAGGCTGATGTGTATTGTCTTGATCACAGTGTGCTTTGACAGTAAAATGAATATCTGTCTCACTTCATTTGCTGCTTCCAAAGGAAACTGATTTGCCAATCTTCCTGCTAGCTCATCTCTGATTTAATCTAACTGGTTATAATTATTCTTGTAATTAATTTATGAATTATTATTTGTAGTAGTTTATTCATATTTAGAGATGGACGTTCTGACAGTTCCTGTAATGACATCTGGCATCTTCTCTGTCCCAGAGTGATCTGTTTGCTGAGTTTACCATAGTTTTGCTGTCTGGCCTGACTGGTTTCTATAGCTGTATATCCCACTATGATATTTTGTGAGCTTTATTGCTGTAGGATGTCATGAAATGTGGCTGTTCTACTTGTAAACATTGCCATTTCTCTAATTCACTCAGGCTGAGGTCATGTGCACACTCTGTTCATCCCCTGGGAGTAATCACAGACAGGGAAATAACCTCACAGACACCTGCACCAGAGGACAAAATCTCGACAGTAGGACTGGCCAATATAGATTCCTTACATCTGATTTTAAAAATCAGTTTTCTTAACCCATTTTTGCTGTTTTGAAATGTGAAGCAGATGTGGGGAATTTCTTCTGTTTCAGTAGTTGTATCACCTAAGGAAATCCTGAGACAGGGAATCCCTTTGTTTTATTTCTCTGCATGTCAGAAAATGCTGACAGGCATTGAGGTATTGCTTGGGCAAAGGATCGGTGTTGAAGCTTTTTATATGCATCACCAAAAATTCCCAGATGGCAGTCTGCCTAAAAAACTGAATAGGGACAAATGAAATCACAAGATTTCAGGCATATGCTGTTGGAAGAGGGGGAGACAGATACAGATCCTGAGAGAGGTCATGAGATTTTGTTTCATGTAAGATGCACAGGAGACCCTGGCAGGAGTTTCCAGCCCAAAGCCTTTCATGCCATTCTGGTCAGGAAGAGGCAAATGAAGCACACAGCTTTCATTCTGTAGGAGCACAGTTGAAGACAATCAGTGATATATTTGACATTTCATAGCCATTTATTCCAATATCACAATGGCTCCTGCACAGTTCCTGCTGACAAATACAAGGCACCAAGTTATGTTGCTGCCTTTGCTGTTTTCCACATTGGCATAAAGGACTGTGGTCTGCAACATCTCCTGGGTTCAACTGTCTCTTCTCTCATAATAAGATGTAATCAAGACTTCAGTGTAAATTAGACCAGAATATATAGTATTAGGGATATATTCCCACACGTGCACACATGCATACTAAAGAATTTATAAATATTGATAATGATTGCTTCTCTAACACTATGTTGATGTTATAACATAACTGTGAGTTAACATTCCTGTTAACTTACCAGAAAAGAATATAGTGAAAAATAGGATGGAGGGCAAATAATTGCAGATTTGGGTGAACTTTCACAGTGAGGAACTCTGAAGAGACTGAAGGCATGTAGTTTACAAAAGAAATGGATGAGAGAAACATCATAGGTGTCTTCAAAATTGTGAGTGATATAAAAAGAAAGCAAAAATTACTCCCTGCTTCCTTCATCCCATTGGCTTTCTTTCCCTTCCACTGAGCAGTAGGCATGTGCCTTGCCCAGGATGTGAACACTGCTGACTTTGAGTGATCAATCATACTGTCTCCTTTTTACTCCCACTCTGATCTTTGAGGCTTTTGCACAATTATTTGGTTTAAATCTTAAGCAGTTCTTGATGGAAGTTCCTTTGCAATGTGCCTAAACTGTGTAAGAATGCAAGAAATAAATTGTTCTACTAATGTATTCCATTTGAAAGTTTAAAGCAATCATTTTTTTGCTTAAATGGTCCAGGCTCTTTAGATTGTGTTGTTTCAGAGAGACTGCAGAAGCTGAACAGATATTCCAGTGATAAACAGGATTTCTGAATTCGGATTGCTACAGAGGGACTGCTGAAACTGAAGCTGTGTGTTGCACTTTGTTATCATAAGAACTTTCATAGCATCATTTTTTATCTCCAGGTTATTTCTAGTGTTTTAACATAATTTACTAATGATGAAAACTAAAACAACAAATTATTTTTTTAAACTTCAATTATCAAAAATCACATTAAATCCAAGAATTGAAAATAAATGCTAGCTATAAAAAGGTGACATTTCATGAGGCTACAACACTATTTAAGGATCTTTCCAAGTGCATTAATCTGATTCTTTGACCTTTTAGTACAGACACCAACAATGTTTGTGACATTGTAAATACCACTGGAGCTGAAAGAAAATAAAAGTTTATGGTCTTCCACTGGTGAATACTCCAATAGTTTTTTCCACTGTTTTGTGGAGGTCTTTCTGTAAAGGTGACACACACAGCCACTGAGGGAATCTTTTTTTTTTTAAATAACGTTTTTTCTCATAACTCTCCCTTAAAGAAAATAAATTCTAACTACTTCAAATGGCTTATTGCAAGTTATTTTGTGCTTAGAGTGATTTCTTGCATATTTTTATGACACAGAGGTACAGTGTAAGTTGTACAGTAATTTCCCAGTGATTTTCAGAGGGACTGTATGCAGTTACAAATGCTGTTGAACATGATTTTGGATTGTTGAGTTGAGTCTACATGCAGATTAGCTTTTGTGCTGGATTGTAATTGCCTTAAGCCAATTGTACAGTGAGTAATAGCTCAACAGGGAGTACTAGCTCGACATATTTACATAACCTTCTTGAAAAAAAAAAAAAAAAAACAACACCCAAAACACCTTTATCGTTCTCAGGGATTGCCTGGTAAGATTTGCCTGACTTGCTTTTCTCTCAAGGTTTTGTCTGCCAGTCATTCACTGAAAACCGTGTCCCTGTAGTGCAATTCTGCCTACTCAACCAGCTCCTGAGTGCTGTGCAAGCCATCACTCTGCAGTACCACAGTGTATGGCAACACCAAAAGGGTTTGATCTTCCCTCAGTGGCCGTGTTTCTGGTCTCTGCTGTAAGCTGAGATCAGTCCTCAGGCGCTGTGCTCATTTCACTGATCAGTTTTCAGTCATGATGACTGCTGCTACTCGAGTTACAGGTAGCTGATTCTTTAATCCTGCCTCGTGGTGCATTCTTAATATTCCTGGGCAGATGAACATTCTTGGGGCATAAAAGGAGCCTGCTGACTGAAAGCAGCTTTTGATCAATTCCTTTAGAAAAAAAAAAATAAAAAAAAAAATAGCAATACTTGACTGGGAAGGGGATGCAGTTGCATTCTGGGGGTCATGGGCTGAAGGGACTTAGAGAGTGAGGTGTGAAAATGGGGGAAAAAGGGGAAAAAACATCAATCAGGCTTGCTTGGATGTTTGTAATTTTTTTAAGGAAACCCATTCTAGAGATGATGGGAATAAAAAACAAGAAGGTGGAAATGCATCTGATTCTTTCCAGTTTATATTCTAAAGAAAATAATACAAGATCTGACATGGAAGGAAATTCTCAGGTGAGCGGTTTTTGTCTTGCAGTTTTTGAGTGTATGAGTGAGGGTTTCTGGCTGAAGAAAAAATGAAGTAAATAGATCATTTAAGAAAAGATGAACTAGAAAATTTAGTGATCTCCCAGGACATTTTCACAGAGAAACACAGTACTTTTTACTTTTCATAGAGTATACCTTTATAACTTTGAAATTTCTCTTCACTTCACTGGTACTTTTAGTGCATATGATATGCATCTATTTATTTTTTATCAATGCCTGAGCTGTATTTATACAAAGCAACTTCAAATGAAAAAGACTGATGTTGTCATCTTATTCTTCTTTTTCCTAGAATACATCAGACACTCACATGACAATGCCAATCTTTTTTCCCCCTCTTCATTTTAAATACCTCCACAATTATCAGGCTTCTAGTGCATCCTCAGTGGATCCAGGTCATGAAAAATATTATTTTTTAGTGATAGCTTATTATTATTTTAGTCTCGCTTTTTTTTCGTATTTTAGCTCTTCATATTTTAGCTTTTTTTTCCCGAGAGCTGAAGATTACTATATATTCAAAATTAAACTGCTTTCCTAGCATTTTCCCTTGTCACATTTCCCATTGGTTTGAGGCTTTTTCTCTTCTTGAGTGACAGTGAGTATAGTTTAGTTACACATCTATAATAACCTGTTCTGAACGGAGAACCGTTCTCTTTGGAAATTAACATCCGCAGGCAATAATTCTATTTCATAAAATCGTAAGATAGAATATGTGGCTTGAATTACAACGCTGGATTTAGGAGTTAAAAATATCCCTTCTTATTCATGTGGGCCCAACGCCCCAGAACGCATGCAATATGAACTCTGAGCTGCATCTCTGTAATATTGATCATCTGAACTAATGAAAACCAAAATATCAAGAGATATACAGATTAGGGTGTGCTTATTCTAATTCTTAACTTAGTTCAAGCTCTGCTTCAATTATTTCACAGAACTACTCAAGCAGTGAGATGACAGTAAAGATATTGGTACAGCAACAATCCTTGTTCAGGAAGTTCATCTTTCAGTAGAGAAACACATCCAACTCAGCCGTAAGAAAGGGCAAAGAGAACAGAAATCAATACTTTGGTGCAGCTTCTGGATTGTGCTGACCCTTCTGGGCCGAGACTGCTTGCAGATTGTTCTGCTACCCTTGTAGAACCTGGCATCAGGGAAACTGATATGAAGCATTTGTTGGTCTTCCTCTTTCTCCCTTGGCATCTCAGGCCAGGTGCAGCATAAACTTGATAATCTGTGTTCTGATATTTACAACTTCACATTGAAAGTAAATTGTGACAATAAAATTTAGTGAATAATGAAAAAAACTGATTGTACAGGTAAAGAATTACCCCAGGTGAAGCAGTCTCTCAATTGTAGCTTTTAAAGGCTGAGTGTTTGTTGTACATGGCATAGGTACAGATTTATGAGGTATATTCTTTCCCTCCTCTTGAAGACCCAGGTTAAATTGTCACAGCATCTCTGCTGAAGCTGGTACAACACCCAATCTGAGGTTCACAAATCTCAGTAATTGCCAGTCTATAGCTTTGTAGAAGCAGTCCTTTGGTTCTCTAGTGGTAGTACACAAAGCCTTCATTAGATAAATATTTCTGCCAACCAGGATTTCTTGGAACTCTGGCCTGCAATGCTGTGCCAAGCAATTTGCTAAAAAAAATCTATTCTTGCTTAAATGACATTGTTCAATCAAAATCTGACATTGAAAAAAAGTCCTTAAGTGGTTACAGATACTTTTACCTCAATTTTCTTTTGACATTTCAACAAGTGTATTCCTTTACCATGTTACTTTCCACCTCTTTTTTCTATCATCTGTCCTTTGCTTCTGTTTTTCCTCAAAAACCTGTTGATGCCAGAAAGCAGTCAGTTGCTTATCTTCTTTATCTCTTTTTTTCATTATTCTCAATTTCTTGGTGGACATAACTAATATGGTTCCCAGATAAACATTTTTGTGCCACAGTTATACCTCTCATTCTGAAAGGTACTGAGAAATATAAATCTTACATGTTGCAAACTATGAAGTGATTATCACTGCCTCTGACAGAGAAAATGTTACATTTTATCTATGTTTAGGGGTTGTTTTCTGATAACTGCTAAGGTTTTTCCTGACTGCACAAGCACTCAAAACTTTTGTGTGCTTTAACATATTTCCAGCTGTAAAGGAGAGATGGCTGCACCTTCCCTGTGTGATACATTTTGTACATCAGAAAAAGTTGTGCAGGAAACACATTGATGGGATGGGATGGGATGGGATGGGATGGGATGGGATGGGATGGGATGGGATGGGATGGGATGGGATGGGATGGGATGGGATGGGAGAGCACACTTTCAGAGATCACTGGTCAGTGTACCAAGAACATGCAGAGGTCAGCTTGGAGAGCTGAGCTGGAGTGTAAGCTGAGGACACTGAAAAGTAGCCCGGATCTTTAATAAACCCAAACTGTCAAAGCATCAGGTTTATATTTGGTTTGAATAATGGCTTTGTTGGGGACCTGAGCCCTCAATGCCATCTTGGGACGTTGCTGATTTGAGATGAGAAGCATTGCTGCTAAATCACTGAATGCTCATTTCCTCGAGTTCTGATCCATGCTGACTCCTTTAAGTTTATGAGATCACAACCCAGTGTGACCTGGCTGCAGGCCAGCGAGCACAATAGAGTTCCACGTCTTTCTGACTGCAAATTGAATTACTCCTCTTGACATTAAAGTCAAATCAAAGTCTCATCAGGACAGCACTGCCAAGGCAGTTCCAGTGCGACATGTTGACATATGCTTGAAATTTGTGTTTCAAATACTAAATATTTTTGCTCTTGCTATGCAAATACAGTACATGACTGTGAACAAACAATTGGCAATGCAAGCAGTATCAGAAGCATCTTGGGATTAGGGAATTCTGAACTCCTGTTCTTTTACTGTCTTTTATTTTAATTTTATTTAATTATTTACTACTTAATATTGTGCCTTAGCTATCCATTTCTGTGACAAGGAATCAACTTTTTACTTTTTTTTTTTTCATTTGAAGATTAATTAGTAATGCATCTTTGTCCTGAAGATGCAAGACACTCAACTAATTTGAATTGAAACAATTGAAACAATGTCTGCCATTGACATGGTTGCCTAGCAAATAGTATACCATGTGGAGTTTGCGGAGTGCATGTTGCTAGTGACTTTGAAATATATATATGCAGCCTGGGGATAAAGATGACAGTCAAACCTGAGACGTGTGAGTAATCAGAAGGCAACCTGGGACAAACAGTACAAATGTAATCTTCTAATCAGCTAACCCCTTTTCACCTCGGTGCTGGTCACAGTAGAGCATCAAGTATCAAAAGAACAAAACGTAAAATATGTCAAAAAATTAACAGCCCGAGAATCTGGGTTATATGTCTCTGTGCAGTTAACTGCTTTCTCTTTCCAAATGTTCAAAGTATATTTTTGGCTCTGAGAGTGAGAAGAATGCATGGAGCTTTTTGTCTTGGTTTTAGTTCCTTCTGTAACAACAACAACCACGGTAATATTGGGGTTAGATTGTGTCAGAAGCTATTGCTTCAGCACAGAGAACAATGTTTCTCAAATGCAGTCTGAATAGAATGAAGAAATACTTCACTCAAGTATTATTTTCAAGACAATTTTCCAAGCATTCAAGTAATAGTTTCCATTCCCAGATGCTTTGGTTTTAATGGATTGTAGTCTGAAACAGGATTTTGGTCTTTGTGGTTTTACATAAAATCTAGATGTAATTTTTAGCAGATAATGACTCCACCCAATTTTAGTTTACGGCAGTCAACACATTTATCATTCTAGGGTATTTTCCTTTCCATAACAGTTTCCCTGGATGAAAGCTTTGCTGGCAGTGAAGAACCCTTTCCCACACTTCAGGATACTCTCTCACTCCCACCTTTACTTCATGGAGTCATACAGCAAATTCTTTTTAAACAAGCACAGGAAGGACAGAAACCTATGAAACTACTGCCTCAAGAAGTGAGCTGGGTCATGAACACACAACAACATTTCAGTAAGCCAAAACCCAGGAAGCTGGAGCTCCCCAGGTGTCCCAGAATGCTGACACATTGGCCGGGCTCCTCCCTGGCTGCTGCTGACCGAAGCTCCAGGAGACTGAAACTCACCCAGCCAAGGCTCTAAGTTGTGCCAGGTTTTTTCAGAGAGTGATAAAGGATGGAAATACCACACTGAGGGTGAGTCATTTGAGCTATTCCAGTGAAGGAGTCACCTTAGTGAAAACATGGAGAGGAGCCAGCCTGAAAACTGCTTCGTCTTTCCTGCTCACGCCCGCAGTGCCTGCTCTAATTCTGCTGCTCTGTGGAGAAAGTCGTGTTTGTCAGCTTTCTTTTGAATGTTGATGGTATTAAAGGAGTGAATGCTTCTTGTGAGGATTTAGCAGCTTCATTTGGCAGCACTCAAGCAGTTAACAAAGCATTTTAAAATTAAGTAAAACAAATCCTTGCCTTCAATCCTCTGTGAGGATACTCTAGTTTCCAGAATTCAGGCATGAAATAACTGAGACATATACAGTAACAAAGTCAAATAAATTCTGTTTAAAAACTCTCAATGAGCTTTAACAAGAAAAAAAATTAGTGTTTTTTTATGGTTCTAAGAAATGAAGTGGATAATTAAGTTAAAGAGAGCAAATTGAATTACAATGTTTTCTGTTGTGTGAGTTTTTATGTGGTGTATAGGAAGAACTATAGATTTAATTGAACAAATAAGTCCTTAATGAATTCCTTACTATTTTTCTCTGGCTGTAAAATACAGCTTTAATAATTTTATTACTTAATATTTTCATTTTGAATAAATATTTTAAAATTTTGAAAGTATATTTTACTTTATTTTAGTTTTTGAGATTAGGATGAGGGTTTTTTTCCAAAGTCTGCTTATGCTAATCATCAGAAGAGGATAACGAGTTAAGAATGGGGGTTGAAACCTTTAAAGCAAAGGGTTTGGAATTAAGTGCAGCTTTTCAGAGTTCAGGCTGATAATCTGCAGAACTTAAAAAGAAAAGCATCTATATTTAGTGACTTTACAAAAGAATTTAAGGGTATTACTTGCCCATGGAAAGAAGCCTAAGGAGACATAAATCCACAAGTTGGACACTAGTTATTCCGGATAAGGTTGTGTCAAGCTCAAGGTAAAGCCAAATAAGACTGTAGCTCTGGGGTCTGTCTGGTGCAGGCTGGGGAGGAACGGTGGAAGGTGAAAAGCAGAGGTGGGAGGTACAGGATGAGTCAGCTCTGCTGTCACCCCAAAGGTCACCTGTGTCTGTGCCTCGTGTGACCACTGAGCCTGTAAAGAGAATTCTTTCTAACACAACTGTCAGACCAGCCACAGGCAGAGTGACAGCATCACACAAACAAGGATCTTCACCTATTTAATATTGCTGGGGATCCTCTAACCCCTCCTGAGGAACTCACTGGCTTTGAGCTGAATTACTAATATGCAGTTTTGGTAGATTTTTCAGCTTGTGTTGTGCCCTACTACTCAAGGATATGAATCCTATTTGACCTGGACAAGACAAAATAATTTCTTTTGATGTGTTCTGCACAGTTCTTCAGAATTTCATTTCCAAGTGCAAAAAACACTTATTCCTCCAAAACAAACAAACAAACAAACAGACAATCCAAACAAAAAAACCACAACAACCAAAACCAAAAACCAAACCAAACACACACACACCAAAAAACAACCTACCAAAAAAAAAACCCAAAAAAACCACACCAAAACAAACAAAAACAAAACCAAACCCCAAAGTTTCTATCCAATTCAAAAGACTTTTCCTCATTTTGCAGCTGGAACAGAACCCATTATTTGCACTGCTCTATCTTCAGTGATGTGTGTCACTTCAATCTCAGAGTTACCTTAGTTTGAAAGAAAACAGCAACTGACAACCAAGTTTTTAATTAAATGGGTCAATTCCATTGTACAAAATGCTATCTCCAAACTCATCTATTTTAGACAACTTTTTCAATTTGAGCTTCCTTCCAGGAACTGTGAATGAAGAACTAATTTCTGTTTCAAAGAACCAATTATTCTGTTTGCTACTGAATTATGCTAAAAGGCAGATGGCTATTTTCTCTTAAATTCAAGCAGCATGTCTAGCCAGTGGCGTCTTTCTTGATAGCATATCTGCAACAAGATAAAACACATCTTCCCTTTCTCTTCTAGTCCTCAAACAATTTAAATTCACCTGCCAGTGCAGTTAGACTAATGAAAAGGCAAGCATCAAGCCGTAAATAAGTAAATAAACATCAAGCCGTAAATATTTCTGCCACTGTAACTTTGACCATGCACTGGGGTAGTTGCCAGGTGTGTGGGAAGAGCATCAGTCCTCTCATGAAAAGTCAGGTTTAGAGGAGCTGCATAGGGGAGCAAAACCTTGAGGGTATTCTTTGCCAAAAGTCTGAACAATCTGTCCTTGGCAGAGGCAGTTGTGTATTTAACGCCCAGACTCTGTCCATGCCTCTGAAGACAACACAGCCTCTGCCACCATGAAACACAACCCCCTTGTCTTCCACCAGGGAAGCTTCCACCAGCTTCCACCAGCACTCATCCCATCCCTGACCATCTCATGGAAGTGCTTCAGAAGCACAAATGAGAAGCACAAAATGCAAGGATAAATACATGGATAAAAGTAGCAAAATTTCTTCCTGGGAGCAAAATTTGTCCTGAGAACACATCTTCCAGAACTAAAAATAGTTCATCCTGGGATGGACATAAGGATTTTCTGTACATTAAAAATGACTAATACAACTAAAGGGGGGGATGTTTTTATTTCAGGTAGGGAAGCAGAGGGAAGTATGGTAAGTCCTGGTCTAAAACTTTGTGACAATTCTGTTTGATTTTGTAATTGTTACATAGATCTCAGCAGGAATAGGTTCAGAGAAAGATTACAACTATGACCACAATAACTGAATTCTTGTCTCATGGGATTAGTGCAAAATAATTTGAGTTCATTTTGCAAGTCAGAACAATTCAAAGGGGAGTTTTGAGGATCACCAGAAGTAAGGAGATGTAGTTCAGCTGAAGGGCAGTGCTGTACAAAGAGCAATGGGCCCATAACTGGCAATGAACTCAGGCTAGGAATGTGTTCTGTCATCTGAGGGTAAAGAACCTTTTACTTTGTGCTAATAGTGAATAAACTTTATTTACAGTGATTCACAGTTCTTTTATATATACAGTACATAATGTGATTGTCTTGCAGCTGAAAAGGAGACAGGAAATTACAGAACAGAGCTTCTGTTTAGTCTTAAATTCCTTTACTGCCTAATGACTTGTCTCAGTTATTTGTTCTCCAAAGTTAATAAAAGTACCTGAACCACTAGGCTGAGCTGTTGCAGGCATAGGAGATGTAGCAGACGATGCACATTCCCCTGTCTTGGTCTTTTTGCCTTTCCTTCAGCAGTGGACCCCAACTTCACACAGAATTGCCACATCAAGCCTGACTCCGGTTTCAGGAAGAGTTTTTATGAAGGGAAAGGACAGGTGAATGCCACTGTCCTTTCCCTAAGAGGCACCTCTCCTGCAAAGCCTACAGAAGTTCTATGCTTTCACATGTAGATGACTGCTTGAAAGGAAAACCTCTCTGCTTCTCTGGACAATGAATGCTTCCACTTCCTTCACCAGAAAAAAGACCACTCTATTTGTTTGAAACAAACCCAGGTAAGAAAAGGGAGTCCTGGGAGACCCAGAACCTTCAAGACCAGGAGGAGTTTTCTTTGCAATTGTTCAATTCCAGGCATTTAGGATTGTTAAATGTGGGCGCTAAAGAAGAAAAAAGAAAATATTTTGTAGCTTGTTGATCATTAAAGAATACAATAGGTAGTGTGAAGAACGTGGTGAGTTAGAAAAAAAATCATATAAGCCATACATAATCACTGCTGCATCTTTCTATATGTCAATCTCTGAGAATGGTGTATCTCCACCTCCCAATGAACATAGTATTTGAGCTGTCACTGTACTGAATAGAAATTCTGAAGAAGGTGTCAAAGCACAGTGTTGAAAAATCTATTTTGCAACTGAGAAGGAATGATTTCTGTAGATGTAGAGTAAAAAATTACTCTTCAGTCAATTCACACACAACCTAGTTTCCAAAACACTATAGTAAAAGCCATGTATTGTTACAGGTAAAGGAAATCCTGTTCTCTACCACAACCTTCCTTGGCTGAGCATTAATTGAGAAAAATATGTGTGATAATGATTATATGTGTACACACACACAAACACAGAAAATAAGCATTACTGTATCTTAGAACAGAGGTCATTTGCTGACTCCAATGGACTGTCTGAGCCACATGGTCAAAATTGGTTGCATTCCATAGAAAATACTCTAAACGAATGCAGAATATGCATATTAAAAGAATACATTTTGCCAGCAGGTCAAAACATATCACACTGCTGACTCTCAAAGCTCCATTACTGTAAAATAGACGTGGAAACATGCTAAAAGCATTGTCCTGACTGGTTCCTTGTGCAGAGCTTAGCCAGAAGTTTATTGCCTAGGTAGAAAAGAAAGATCAAGCCCAAAGTGTAGGACATGAATATGACTCTTTTCTCCCTCTCCTGAACCAGACAGAAAGATCAAATTCTTTTATTTCCAGTGAAGGTGGTTCAACACAGACTGTGACTTCTCTTTTTGTGCATAGATTTTTCTGCTTCTGTCACGAAGCAGAATGTGGCAGGACTAAACATTTGAAAGAAAGGAATTTTTCAAGTTGTAAGGAAGAGTGCATTCAGTCCCAGAAGTCTTTAATGTCACACATCTCTGGCTTGACTGGTCAGGATTGTTTTATGTCCCAGTAGTTTTCAGGAAATACCAGGTCTGACCTTACTGCAGCTCCCATTTGCACTGACAAACTCCTCCTAGGACATAACCTGATTTTTGGGCAGTAAGAAGTAAAATAAACTGCATCTGGACCAAGGTAGTAGGTGTGTTATCAGTTTATTTAAAACTAACCTTTAGCCCTTGGCAGGAGTTTCTCAGGCTCTGAGGAGTTATATCAGGAACTTCTATAAAGCAAAAGGGAAAGTAATTTAGAAATATGGCAGTGTCATGGTGCTGGCCAGGTTCTGAAGCCACAACTGCATTTGGAATATTGTGCCCTGAATTAGCAAACTCTCTGGCAGCTGGGCTATTGAAGGTGATTAACAGCTGTTTTATGGGTTGTTTGCCTCATTCTGTGCATATGTGAGCTGAGGGGCTGCTGAAGTGACGTAGGAGAATAAATAAAGTCTCTGGGACTGAGGAAGAAAACATCCTCTGCTGTGTTTTAAAGGAACCTGAAATTCATGTAACATTTTCATCAATTACTTTAAATGTATTTCAGAAGAATTAAAATGCCCACCCTTTAAAGTGGTCTTTAGTGTGACAAATGTAATGACATGGCAATAAACCAGACAATTGTGATTTTGTTGTTCTGCTGTTTTATCGTTCAGCAGAGAAAATGCTGATGAGCACAAGAATGCATAAAAGAGACTGGAGAACCTTGGCTGAGCCTCCATTCATAAAGCTTTATTGAAGTACAAACATGTCACTGAAGTACAAAGCCAGCTAAGATATCTCACAGCTGAATCAGGTAGACTGAGACAAAGTCATTTCACTGGATTATCTAGCACTGCTAACTCACATGGCTGAGGAATTAGAGTTTCAGTTCACCTGCACAGAGGAGTTGCCTGCTTTCTCTCTTACTGTGGGCCTGTCAGCCATGCAATGAAAATTACTTGAACTGCTGAGATTCCTAAACACAGCTTCTCTGGTTTTGTTCTTTTCCTCACTTACTCTTCAATAAAAGTAAGGCTGAAATTGGGCAGAGGGAATCAGTTGTTAACAAATGGATTTTATTCAAGAATTTATTTCTTTAAGGGTAGGTTTCTATATTTTTTCCTAGTTTCTCTTCTTTCAATGTAAGATGCTGACATCTGTTACTCCTGTCTTAGACTTTGAAAATAAAAAAGATATTATTTTGTGAAGAGTTTTTATTTACTGGAATTTGCACTTAAGCATTCAGCTTCTTATAAAAGATTGCATTTTACTATTAGGAAGCTGAAATTATTCTTTTTTTTTTTTTTTTTTTTTTTTTAGAAATACAGACAGATTCAAGCTAAATATATTTTAGGGAAAATGCATTCTCTTTCTTCTTTTGTCCAGTTTGATGCTGTCAGTCAGAAATGCTGTAAATTGTCCTTTCTCTTTGAAATTTTTTTAGCATCTCTAATTATAAAAATATGTGAACATATTAGCCAGCCTATATAGAAATATAATTACTGTAAATTCCACAGCCTGCCCTAATTTTTTCAGAAATCTAATCCAAAAAGCCTCGCATCATTCATCCCATTTATCCTATTGTATGTGAGATAAACTCCTGCAATTCCCACATTCTTGCAAGGCGAAGTTCCTTTTACCATATTTATTAATTCATTTGTTTGTTCGTTTTGCTATGATTTCATTTCAAAGGATGAGAAATCAGCAGCACGAAGGACTTAAATAGTTACTTTTTTATGGGAAAAAAGTATCTCCCAAGAGGCAGTGGCTGTTCAGTGTCAAGGCATAGCTGGAGTTCAGTCACATCAAAAAGCAAATTTCTGTTTGACACTGAACATCTCATGGGACAGAACCAAAACCAAACTGTGAACACAGTGTGAGTAAAAGAACACAGTAGTGGGAATCTTCATCAGGGCTGACACTGTCCCTGGGATGTAGGGAAGCAGAGGAGTGTGCTTCACCCTGTGGGTATGTCTATATGAAAAGGTATCTGTGCCTCATTTTCCCTCAGCTTGGAAGCTCACAACCTTCTCTTTGCCTGACTATCTGTTTGCTTGTGGTTTTTTATCACAATATTTGGGAAATTCATCTCTGTGTGCCTGCTGGAGCCCTAGTGAGGTAACAAAGCCAGTTGAAAATACTCTGGGATTTCCTTTTGCCAAAGGAAACAGCCTTCCTGGGAACTGGCCTGGGGTGTGTTACAGGAAAGCTTGCTTTGCTTTCACAGCCTAGAAAGAGGAACATTGCTTCAGACTTTTGGGATGGAAATGGTTGCAGTTATCCATAGTGTGTACATTTATTGACCCCAGATGACATCCAATTAAATATGACAGTAAGAAGCAGCTGTAGAGCCACTGGAGGAGCTCTTCTGATAGCAGTGAAAGTGTGACTGAGCCTGTGTCTCACCCAAGGAGCTTAGGGAGCTGAAGGAGAATTCCACAAAAGCACCTCAAGTAAATAATCTCAGCATTAATGACAAACCCTTTCTTGCTCCCTCTAATGCTATTTTCTGCATTGAGACTGTGCAGCACATGGTCCTGGCTGACTTCAGGACTTGGCAATGTCTGCTGAGGTTGTTAAAATGTAGTTTATTTTATGTGCAATACATCTAATGCTTTTGTGGGTACAGCTTTATTAACGTTAAGGGTTGTTAAAAAGAAAATTACTGAACTGGAAAATTATATTGTTGCAGGCTCACTCCTGTTAGTTGAGTGAATGTAAATAATGTGGCCCATTGCATGTGACAGTGAAAAATTATATTGATTCATACTAAAGCATACTCCATTCTCATATGTCATGATAATGCTGAAAATATTTTCATTTTAGAAACAGACAGTAAAGGGTTGATCTTGCAGAATTTCTTAGACAATTTCTTCCACCTTTTTATTGCACCAAAGTATTTGAAATTCATATGGATTTTACAGAACATCTTGATTTTAGTCTTTTATGCACACATACAGGTATATTTACTTATTCTGGGAAACTTCTGACTGATTTTGAAGGGAGTCATATTTTCCTCTAAGAAAAGGAGCCAGGTCACAAAATTGCCCCAGAAACATTCTAACAGTTTAAGAAATTATGATCTTTACTGTAATAATAACAACCTGGCAGTTTATGTAAATGTTCCTAACCTGTTTCACTGCAAAACCACATAAGGAAGTCTAACCATCTGGCTTTCCCAAGAGAGCTTGTGACAATATTCTGAATCATGTGAGTGTTTTTTCTTCTGGAAAAACTCTGTAGGGTTTGACCACAAATCTAGAAAAGTTCTTGGTTTCAGAACTTGTTTCTTTCTTGGTAGCTGCTGTCAATGTACAGCACTGACTTTACGTATACACTCTAACATTCATGACTAGGATTGCTTTTAAAAAATCAAAATTATGGATACCTTAGTTGACTTCTGTATTTTAAGTAAATTAATTTCTTGTCATAATATAGCAAATGCCATGATAATAGAGCAAAGGCTTGGCTGAAAACCAATAAAAGTCAGTCAGCATCTCCCCCTCTGCCTCCAAGTACACTGCAGCAAAGCCAGACTGTTTATATGCATAATGATTCTCTAACTTAATCGGTTTCTGAAAGCAATCTTTAAACTTCTATAAAATTCTATTCAATAAAATTCTCTTATAAGAGATATAAATAATTTAGGTGGAAATGTGCTTTCCTAACTGAGCTTCACTCTGTCTGGCAAGAGGGCAACTGTCCTTGCAATGAAAGGGTTGAATATATGCTTTGAGAATAGGTCAAGTCTTCTTGCACAGGTGAAAATGGCCCTAACCATGAGGCAGAAGTTTATCTCCTGACAGAAACATGAAATATTTCTCAACTGTTAATAAATTAATTCCTGTAAAATCCTGGAAAAACCTAAATTTTAGGTTGAAAGCCAAGGGGAAAAGGGGAAAAAAGTGAAGCAGCTTTATAAAATTCTGATGTCTCTGAAAATCGTAACACTTACTCTGAGCACTGCTGAAACTTACAGTCAGACAGAGAGGAGAGTGTAGGAATGACCATAATTGGAGGATGAGTGTGTGGAAGCAGCACAAGACTGAGCTGAGAAGGGATAATCTGCACTGCAAACCAGGGCTGAAATGTTGCTTTCCAACGGGGTTGCAGATGGTGTGCAAAGCTCTGATGTACTAAGAAAAGAAAACCTAGTAGCGAGCAGAGAAAGCTGATACTCCAAGATCTAAAGAATTCCCTGACAGGGAAATTTGAGGCAGTGCTCTCTGGAATTGGTGCTATACTTAGTTAATTAACTAAACCTGTCTCACTCCCCTTGCTGTGGCTATCCTGTTATAAATCCTGTCACAGCACACCTGCTGGGCCGCAGCTCTGGTGAGCTGGTCTGAGAAGGGCAATTGAGCAATTTGTATTGCTTTGGTGATTGTGGGCTCTTGTGTAGCTGGGCTAATTTATGCCATTGCCCTTGGAGAAAAGCAGAATAAGGAGAAACAGAAACGTTTTGTTCCTTTGTCCTTTGGGCTTTCAGAAGCTTAATGTGCACCGTGTGCAGGAATTATTTTGTGGTGACAAAGACATAGGAGGGAACTATCTCGAAGGCCCTGTGAATAGTTGGGGGAGTGTTAAGACCTAGTGAAATATGTTAATGGCATATTAAGTATTCAGACACAATTTATTTACATTTCATTCTTTCATCTGTTTGAGAAGCACTTTCTAAGGACAAGTGTTACAAGGAACAATTTGTGTTTCCCTAAATTAGGATATGTTTTAAAAGGCTTATCAGGAGTGCAATTTTTAATGTGACTTTAATGTGACTTTTTGCTTGTGTAACAGCCTCAAAAGCTGAATTTAGGCTTGGTGCTTATGTAGGTCTGAAGCCATCAGAAAACAAGTTACATAGTAAGATGTTTTTGTTCCTGCAGAAAGCAAAAATAATAATATATTCATCGATTGTGTCCAGCTCTGGCTACTTCAGCTCAGCAAGCAAATCATCAGAAAGGAAAACTAATTATTCACAGCAGGAAAAAAAAAATCACACCACAGCACTTTAAAAACTTACATAATTTAGATAATAGAGTGAATAAAAAGGGACAATAGGAAGATATGTGAAGATATGTGAATGCTCTGAATAAGTTCCATGTGAGTCATGGCATGGGTTGGATTGCACTGTGGATAATATAAACAATTATACAAGTATTAATAACACTTTATTTTGAAAGGAATAAGGCCAGTTAACTTTCTGGGAATAGCTAGTCTATATCTGAAAAGAGTTAAGTGGAAATCTACCCTGGAAACATAAGTAACTTCTATTAGTTTCAGCCTCATAATTGCAAAATTACTCCCAAAATAGGGCTAAAGACATTTTGCTGATTATGTTTTTAAGGTATTGTTTTTAATAGATGGATAACAGATCAATGCAGAGTTGCTGATCTAGGTAGTTAATGGCTTCCATTATCATTGAGTGCACTGAAATTCTTGGTATTTACCCGTATGAGAAGCAAGGAGCTACTCCATTGCACAAATAGGAAGAGAAAGTTTTGGATCAATATTTAAGTGACTTACCCAAGGCCATGTAAGGATTTGGGCAGACTGGGGACTCAGTGTCACAAACTTTTGCCTCACCAGCTTGTTTCTTTATCCAGTGGACTACCTGGAGCTGGTGTGAGAATGATTATTGGAAGTGCCCAGTTTTTGCTGTCAGAAATTCTGGGAAGGCCAGAACACTTGATCCCAGACCTTGCCCTGCATCACTGGAAAGCTTTCTTCAGCTTTCCTTGTGGGAACATGAAGACTCTGCCGGGAGCAGGTGAGCTCAGGCAGGGACAGAGCTCCCTGCAAAATGCCAGGGCCTAGCACGGGGACATTCCCATGGGGAGCCACTGCAGTTTGTCTTGTAAGCTCTGCCTGAGGAGCCAGAACTCTTTTAATCCTCATCTCTCTATATAAACAAACAAATAAATAAACAAATAAACAAATATATAAAAATATATATGTATTTATATATATAAATATATCACCTACAAATGCATCCCTGCATGAACAAGGATGAGGACAGAGATTCAGTTTGTGATTATAGATCATAAATTTAGCAAAAGTACATGGAACACTCTGGAAACCCTTGTTATAAACACAAATAAATAACTTTTTTAAAAGCTGGTCTTTGATACAAGCAAACAAAAAGGCAAAGAGACAAAAAAAACCCCCCACTATTACAAGGATTTATGCACCTGGAAATTGCAGACATAGCTTTCAAAATTTAGTTATAAGCTAGCCAGAAAACCAGTAGAGTAAATTCAGGTTTCCAGACCACCCAAACCAAGTTTTGAAGTAGCACAGGATGGCTGAGAATTCTTTCAAAGGGTTACCTAGTGCTCATTTAAGTGGTTTTTCATGAATTGCAATTATATGTGTCTCTAAAGACAGTTTTATTCTCAGTATGTGCAGCATCAAGAAATTAGGAATACTTTTATTTTCCTCTGTAATTATTTTAGAGATGTAGAGTGTTCTGTTTTCTGCAACTACTGGGAAAATAAGATGAAAGTGACCTTTGGAGAATCAATTTTTGTAAGCTTTGTTTTGGTCTTCAGAAGTATAGCTCTTTGGAACAGCTATTCAAGGACTCTGTTTTTCAGTTAATTGAATTCAACATATTATTTTCAAAAGTTTCCTGTTTGAACCTTTTCTGGGATTTTTTTTTTGTCTATTGATTCTAAATGTGCATGCAGTGTGCAAAAATGTTGCAGCCATGTGGATACAGGATAATATGGGTGGAAAGTGAAAATAAAGTGGAGGTCAGAAAACTCAACAGGAAAAAAACCTGAAAACCTAAGAATGCAAATGCAACCACACTACTGGTGCAGCTCAGGGGGTGCCAGATAAACCTGACTGACATGTGTGCACCTTGTTTCTGTGTAGCTCTATTTTGGGATGATTTTGGTATCTCTCTGCATACTTAGGTTTTATTTAAGAAAAACCTAGGGCAGAGAAGGAGTTGTGGGGCAGATGAATAAGGGCTCTGATTTCAGACCACAGGGGTGCACAGGACAGGCCCCACTCATGCCACAGGTGAGTTTTGCTGTAGCTCTGCAGGTCTCGGGTGCTGATGTTCATTGGAGTGGTCCTGCACCTGGTGACTGAGGGTGCAGCCCTTTGGCACTGGTAGAAGAAAGCAGCAAAAGGCAGGAAAGTGCTTAATCACAAGCAATGAGCACGTGATTTAATCCCACTAAAGGCAAAGGGAATAATGTGATTAAGCTCCAGACAGAAATTTAAGCATGTGTTTATGTATCTCCTAGAAGAATTTCAGTAGGCAACTTGATGTATTATAGATCTGAGTCACACAGTCTTTCTGTGTTAGAGCAGAGACAATCTGCTTTATTTTATTTAATTTAGCTGCAGACCTGGGGACCTGGCCCATTGCCAATCAAGCCTTTCAGCAAAGTTTAAGAGTCCCTGTATGATAAAAATTTGAATAGAACAAAGAATGGACAGGAAAGAATTTCAGGCTTAAATATTTGAAGTAAACAAATGGTCAAAATTTTTTCTTTGTGATAAGTCAGAGTCAAGTGTTTTTTTTCTTTAACACCTCTCTGTCTGTCCTGTGTTTTTCACAGCTAGAGGCAGAGAAGCATGAAGACTTTGAATAAATATGACTGAGAAAACATTTTAAAATATTGAACAAAAATAAGCCTGCCTCATTTCCGTAATTGCTGCAATATAAATTTACTAGATCAGGTAGTATTTGGCTTTTTATAAAGAGTGATTATTAATTATCAGGCTTACCAAGACTGTTCTGTTATCTCCATTACTTCCAAATATCTACAAAATACTTTTGTGATCTGAAACAGCAGCCATTTCTATCTTTCTCTTTTAAATTTGTTTTCCGTGAAATCCATGTCTATAATTGCTCATGAAAAAGAGATTTTACAGCCTCTGAGAATGCCAGGCATAGTAAAAAATGCATCCAAATTACTCTGTATAGTAGTGTTTGTATTATCTTTTTAAAGGCATGAGAAATGATAATGGTATAGGCCTCATTTCTAGTTTTGTTTCCTTAAGCACATTCTCTTGTGGATACTCCTGATAGGAATTTTGAAGACTCTGGTAATGAGTTAGCTTGTGCTCGGTTAGAGAGGAATCCCACAGTTGCTGTTTGGATGGGAACAGTCCTGTGGCATAACTTTGCCCTCTGATTTCCATATTCATTAGGAGACCTTTCAAATCAGGCACAAGAAATAAGGAATTTGTATGACAGAAACTTGAAATCCAAGAAAATATCCTTCATTTCCATTTCTGAAGCAGCCCTGATTTTCAGAGATCCTGACAGTGGAGCTTCTTTGGCTTATTGGTTCAATTGCAACATGGAAAGTTCGACATTTGGAATTTTATTCTTGTTTGTCTTTAAAAAAAAGAAAAAAGAATGCAAGAAGATGAAGACATTTTAATAAGATTTTTCTTGCTTAGGCAGGAGAACATACATGAAATCCCCTTGTACTACACATGCTGCCACATAGAGCTGCTGAGAGAGAATCTCTGTTTAAAAGGGTGATTCACAATTAGTTCTTTTGGTTATCACAATTAGGCCTTTCGGTTCCTGAACTGATCAATATATTCCTGATTAGAAGTGCATGAAAGGGCAGTTACATCAGTCTTCAGATTCATACATGCAAAAATAAAAATACATTCTTACCACACACATGCTGCAATAAATGTGAATTTTCTTCATTTCAGTTCTGCTGCTGGTGGTTTTTCCTTTCTTCCATCTTCCCTAGTTTCTCCTCTGTTATGTAGTGCATCAGATTACAAGAACAAAATCTTTTCATTATGAAAGGAACAGGGTGCTTGGAACTTCACAGACTAGAAGAGGCAGAGGCTGGAGGAGGACTTGCTCCTGCCTGTTTCCCTGCAGCACCTTGCTTTCATGACCTGAATAGCATCATTGAAACTCCTCTCAAAGCTCTGAAAGAGGGAAGAAAATAACGCTGTGTCTCTTCTGTTTTTCAAATTGTGGCCTTGAAGACAACTTCTAGTGCTTAGATAACTGTTGCTTTCTATTCTTAACCATTGTGGTGTCTAGCAGAGTTAAGGTATGTCAAATTTCATGCAGAAAATCCTGAGCTCCTACACAATTTTTTAATACTTGTCAGCAATGCTTTTTCTCCGTTTTTTTTCCCTCAAATGACATTTCCTTAATATCTCCCACTCGTATTTCACAAGAATACATATTCATAGCACAAGCAGACACAAAATAACATCTAGCAATTTTGAAAATATCTGTACAAGACTAAAAATTACACCAGAAAGAGAGCAATAAAAAGCAGGTCCCTTCTTCATTTAGATGGAGAAAACACCGTACTGAGGGTTAATTCAGATTTTAAGGCTCAGTGCACATTTGAACTCATTTAAGTGTGGTCTTATGGCCTTGTGTCATTAATGAGTGGTTTCAGCCACTTAAAGAATCACCATCCAAGATATTGGCAAAAAGCAGGTTTTAATATGAATTTGTGAGAGTGCAACTTCAAAAGAGTTTAGTGGTGAAGTTCACTTTATTGCTTAATGCATGGATGAAGCATACAAAGGAAAATCATATGACAGTCAATTTAGAATATTTACCTGGTAAAAAAAGAGTAAAGTTGCAAAAACAAATGACAAGGGTGCAAAAGGATTTAGCAGCGTTTAATCATTCACTAATTTAATAATTGTAAAGTGATTAAATAGTATTTACTACAATTATAACAATGATTTATTATAGAGTCATAATAGGACATCAGGGATGACTGATTATCCTTTGTTCCCCACCTTGGTTGGACAGTTGATGTTCTGTTACACTCAGTGTTGTTCCCACCTGTGTCATGGAAGAGCACCTGGTACAGTCAGAGATGCTTCATCCCCCAACTGGTCTGGTCAAGGTTCATCAGGAATTCCTGAGATCCCAGACCAGGCCCCGGGATTGTGGGGGGATTGTTGTGGAGGGATTCATCACCACGTCTTGTGTCTTAAAGATGTGAAATTTCTCTTTTTTAAATTTCTCTTTTTCTGTCTTTACCTTCCTGTAAATAACATTCCTGTCTTACTGACATACGAGATCTCAAAGCTGTTCAGTTTTGACAAACTAAATGAAACTGTTGGCCAAAGACAATGAAGAGATCACTTTATGTGCCCTCAAAGAGGGAAAGACAGAAATGCCAGTATGTGCTTTATTTGACATCTGTGAGCTAACACTAGAAACCATCACCATCACTTGGCTTCAGGATCAAAGTCTGCTTTGCTTCCTGAGAAACACCCTGGAGGAAAGATAGAAAAAAAAATTCTACTTGTACAAAGATGCTGTAGAGTTGGGGCAAAGCATTTTCAGCAATCCGTTCTCAAGGCCTGAAAACAGCTTGTTTAATCAGATAACATTTTCTACTTGGTGTTACTGTTGTTAAGATTAGAGGTCTTTTTTAAAAAAAATGCAGACACTGAGAAATGTAATCTTACAACTATAAGAAGCATTTCTCTTAAAAGTCAGAGTACATGTTTTATTGGTACTGCCAATCTCATGAAGAAAGAAATTAATCTTTTGTGCCATATCTAAATACATTAAAGGAGTATGTTTTTAAAGACTTGGGTAATTTTTCACTCTACCCGGGAGATGAAATTTAAGATGCTAATAGTTTGGAAAATATCACTTCAAGAACATATGACTTTAATCAGTTCTGGTCTTGGCTTGTGCTTAGGGAATTTTAACTGAAAGTCTTGATTGTTCTCTGGCAGATTTTTGTACTTATTTCTGGGGTTTTTTTCCCACATCAGTCCTGTGGCTTTGATTTGCATTTCCGACCTTGGTTTTCTGATTTACACGTGCTGTGGCCCAATCAAATGTTGTACTTACGTGTCAATGCTATTCATCATTCGTATTCACAAAAACTGTATCAGCTGGAAAATTTAAGAAAAAACCAATTCAACTTTTGTTTCTCTAACTGAAGTGTGTGAACTACAGGAGAGCTCGTGCTGTGTCATGAACTGGTAGCCCCAGCACTCTGAGGTGAAAGGCAGCTCAGGTGTAGATGAAAGCTGTGTCTTCCTATGGCACATGCAAGAAAAATGCCTTTAAACTTAGCAGTCCTGTGCTGAAAAGCCAGAGTTAGACTTGCTATAAATCTATAGCAGATTTCTTCTTTCAGAGCTGTAAAATTGTTAAGTCATTGCACTAAGGTACCTTGGACTGTTCAGGACCTCTGAAGTCTGCAAAACAACCACTTGCCACCACAAATAATGCACAGTACAGTGCCTTTCATAATCTTACAGAGGACAGTATTATAAATAATTAGGGACTTGCTTTGGCTTTTTTCAAATCTTCATTGTTGTCTACTGGAAAGCTGTTCTTTCTACGTCCCAAATATCCAAAACACTAAGAATTAGAAGCCTTTTCATTTCAGTAAATTGCTCTTAAATTTTTTTTATCTTTTGAATATTAAAATTATTACTTTTAATACATCTTCTGTCATATTATTTTTTTCTGTTATATATATATATATATTTGGTAGGTAAATGGAAAAATATTTAACAAAATATAATCACTGTAAATAGCTCAAATCTAATACCTCCCCTTCAGTCCCAGCAGCTACATGTTACAGGCCTTTGCTTTAACACTTCCTTGTCTGCTTTTAATTAACTGTTGCATCATCCTCAATTGGACCAATATTTGACAAATTTTCACTAAATCAAATATGTAGAAAATACAGAGATGGAAGAATCAAATTTCCTTTAGGAAAATTATGTTACATTTAGGTGAATTGTGTTACATTTCACCCTCATTTCGCCTTTACATCTCAGTTTGCAATATTTCCTCCAAAATTTATTCCAAAAATATGCATACTTTGGACATCAGATTCCCAGAAGTTATAATTTCTCAATCTTCATCCTTTCTTTATTGCTTTAAATACTTTCTCCTTTTATATCCACTAATCCCAAATTTGAGTTAGTTGAGATTTTTCTTACCAGAACTAACATTTGTTTTGCTGCACCTTTCAGGTTTCTGTAGAGCTCCTGGAGCTTTCCTTTCAGTTCTAACATGGTCATTTCAAGACCTCTGTTTTCATTTTGCATCTCACTTTTATATCTTTTAAGCTTTCATCATGAAAACTGAGAGTAGTAACTGAGTAGTAACTTACTACTTTCTACAACTCCCCAAAAGGTGGTTGTAGTCAGATGGGGGTTGGTCTCTTTCTCCAGGCAGCAACTGACAGAACGAGAGGACACAGTCTTAGGCTTTGCCAGGGGAAATAGAGGTTGGATATTAGGAAAAGGTTTTTACAGAAAGGGTGATAAAGTATTGGAATGGCCTGCCCAGGGAGGTGGGGGAGTCACCATCCCTGGATGTGTTTAAAAAAAAGATTGAATGTGGCACTTGGTGCCATGGTTTAGTTGAGGTGTTGGGGCTGGGTTGGACTCGATGATCTTGAAGTTCTCTTCCAACCCAGTGACTTTGGAGACTTGCTTAGATTATCCCTGCTGATTCTATACTTAGGAACTCCACTTTTTGTCATCTTTTTTGTTTCTTTAACTGCTTCTTTTGTTTCTTTGTAAGGTCTCAGCTCTCAGCTTGATTTCTGGCAATTCTTGCTTAAGCCCTACATTACTTGATAGCTAAGATATAGCTTGCTAATTGTTCTTTACTTGTTCATAAACCTAAAGCTTATTCCTAGTATCTTTATTGGAGCGATTTGGCTGAGTGTTCTTTCCTCATCCCTTTTTTCCCTCCTTTCTTGACATAAAGATTCTTGATAGCCTTAAATCTTGGAGATTTCAAAATTCATGGAGATTTCAGTTTTCCTTCCAGTGTACCAGTTTGTCAGCTGCCTCTTGTCCTATTGTTCAGCAGCATTGAAAAAAGTCTGGCTCCAGCCTCTTAACACTCTCCTTCCAGGTACTTATATACATTTCTTACTTTATCAAATTTAATTCTTCAAAGTACCAAATGTATCTTCCTTTATATTTCAAATTGAGCTAAGTCATAATGCATCTACCAAAACTTCAAATGCCTACTGTAAGTCTTTGAGTCTCCTCAGTATTTATGAATTTAAAGGAAAAGAAGCTTTTTTTTATTTTTTTTAGTGAGAATTTAGGGAAAATCTGGCTGGTTTTTTTACTTCAGAGAATGACTGATTTTATAATCATTAGATAAAATTCTGTTGGCTGCATGTTGTTCAAACTTCAACCTAATTCAAGGCAGGACAGCAATGGCAAGGCATGCTACAGCATTCCTGCTTTAGAGACCATCAGCAACCCACTAATACAGTTCTCCAGTTTCATTACTATTATTATTCAGTATAAAGGACAGAGGAAAAATAGTCAAACAACAGCAACCAAATGTCTAATACATTTTCATTCAAACTCCTTTCCAGAAGATGCACAAACTACATCTATGGATATTAGGGCACAAAGAAAGTAGCTTTATCGTCATTAACAACAATCTCTTCTACTATTTAATCTGTCAAGTATGCAATAACAATAATTTTAAGCTTATACTTTCTTATACCTATTTATCTACCCTCCACTTGTAAGAATTTTTCTTTTGCTTTCTTTATAATATAATATTATCTATATTCCTGTTTTCTGAAAAAAAAGGAAGCATGTCATCTTCTTTTTCCAGATCTTCAGATGCCTTGCAAAGAAAGGATTTTTAAAATAGTTACTTCCTCTTTTAATTAAAAGTCAACACCTATTGAAGTCAGCTTGTTCTGCAAACCTTCAGTTCTATTACAACAGTGCCAATTGCTTCCCTGTTCTATTTTGTTTGTTTCAAATCCAGCTAAAAATTTAGTTATACTTCCCTGGCTGGCGGTCTTCCAGGATAATAGCAATGCTCCAAAATTGATTGAATAGCTCTGTCATTCCAGAGAGCAAATTAAATCAGAAATGCACCTTTCTAACTGTTGCACCCTTAATTTCCTTAATCTGCAACCAGTGCACAGGAAACAGCTCCCAGTCCAATTACCTGAAACACTAAGATCTTTAAAAAATGTACAAGGAGCTCAGGGGACACTCAACTTGTGCCCAAGCCAAAACAAACATCCCTGCAAGATGTTTAATGCATGAAACCAACCAAGTAGAATTAAAGTTAAAAATCTGACAGTCTGTTTTTAATGTTTTGATTAGGAAATTAACAAGTTGACTAAAAATGCTTAATGGAGCTCAATTACATGAATATTAGAAGAGTAAGAGACATTACACAAACCTCATGACACTAATTACAGGGCGATGGCATCATTAACATTATTTAGCTATTGTAAGCTGTCAAACAGTAGCTCAAAATTTAGCAGTTACCCTGTTTTGCCACATTTTGGGTGCTGAGTATTGGCCAAGGCCTGCTGTGTACTGGTAGGTACTTCCTGCAGGGGAAAAGTGTGGGTGACACATCCCCAGATGCTCAGGCTGCTGCTCTCTGTGACAACACCAGAGCTGACAGTGTCCTAGAGGGGACACCTGCCCTCGTCACCACAGGGTCCAACATGCCCACCCAGCCCCAAATGTCAGCAAGAGGGGTGCACTCCAGATTCCTGCAAGGTTTTATGATCAAGACTCAAACAGAGCGCTTCTGGGTTTTTTCTGTCTAAATCTTAGAAGTCCTTTTAGCTGAAGTTCTCTTCCCAGCTGTGTCAATGGGACATAAAAGAAAAAAATCTCAAATGGTGAGAAGACTCTAAGAACCCAGTGTGGTGAATCCTTAACATCCACATCACCATACCACTGCAAATTCTCCCACTTTCAAAATGTGGTATTAGAATAAGTGCATGGTATCTCGTGGGTTTAAAGGATGAATATATACCCATCAACACTTATCAGAGACTTTTTCTGTCTAAAGAATACTGATCTTCTATTACAGTGTCCATTAACATTTTTATTTTGCCTGTTTGAAGTCTGTGAGTCTGAGTTTGTTATGGGCAGAACTTCTGTGGTGTTTCTTTTTCCCTTTCTTTTTCCCTTTCTTTTTCCCTTTCTTTTTCCTGCACTTCATATGTAGATCTCAATGTCTTCGGTTTGGAGAGACTCTAGTACTATACTGGCTGATAAATTAGAATAGAAAATTTATTTCTGTCCTCTTCCAAGGAAAGTTCAATAGCCTTTTCCCCACAGCTCTTCTTTGAATCATACAAACTTTGTGATATAAAAGATATATTGTATTTATAGCATTTTATTTCATGCCTCTAGCTTATTTCAAATTCAGTTTTGCTTTTTTTTCTCCTTTCATAGATGAGAAAATGCTGTAAGTGGATACATTTACAGTACTTCTCAATACTGAGGTCAAAAGTCCTGAAACTCCACTCTGCCTTAGGAAGGGAAATTTTTTCTGGAGCTATATTGAAAGCTTCAGTTTACCATGTATGTTTGCATGTTTTTGTTCAAAATTGGTAAATATACAGATGCCTCTGAGTAATGAAGATAAGAAAATAGAATGTAAACAGCTGTGAAGGTAACAAGAAGAGTCTCATTGCCTCCCAGGAGACTTAACGTTCACCTGTTATGAAGAATGCTCTGCTTTTCAGCAGTTTCAGCAAAATAACCCAGATGGGGGTTGGAGGGGAAATGTCATTTGCTTGAATCAGTCTGTAAGGCAGTCCTTTGAACTGCTGTAGTTGAATACAGTGGTATTGCTGCAATGCAGCATGTCTTTGTTTTATATGTTTGCCTACTGTTCAGTTCATGTAATAATTCAAACAACTCCATGTACCCCTGTTCAGGAATAATCCGTGCAGAAAAGACTGAAATAATTTTACCTGTAACTCAACAGGGGAACTGGGCTATTGGGTATTTTTGGTTGGATATCAGGAAAAGGTTCTTTCCCCAGAGGGTGGTTGGGCACTGGAACAGGGTCCCCAGGGCAGTGGTCACAGCACCAGCCTGATAGAGCTCATGTAGCATTGGGACACTGTCAGGCCCATTGTGGGATTCTTGGGGCTGTTCTGTGTGGATCTAGGAGTTGGACTTCAATGATCCTTGTGGGTCCCTTCCAACTCAGGATATTCTATGATTCTGTGATAGAAAAGAGCATCAAAATGAGAAGTTTCCCCCCCATGTAATCAGAAAATATCACCAGTCTGTCTTTTAATTTCTCACCCTCTTTTGTAGGAATTAGGTAGCAGCAAAGCAAGCTGGTTTTTAAGCCTGTCATTCAGCAGTGTGCTCTTCCCCATGCCAGGTCATGTACTGACACTTCTGGCATTTTCTAAGGAGAAAAAAAGAAATAGAATCATTGTGGACAGGATTTATTTTTCTTTTTTTTTTTTGGTGAAGAACTATACAGTAAAACAACGTTTTTCAATTATTTTGAGAGCAAGGTGTATTTGGGAACATCCACTGAAGCTGATTTGTGTACCAGCCCCCAGTGGCCTTAGTGTGAATTGTACGTGCTGATCAGTGACAGCACACCTTTCAGAATTGCCTTTTAGAATTAAAGGGGAACCAATTGTAAGGAGGCAAAGTGCTTCACCTCATGTACAGCCCTTCTGACTACTTCAGAAAGTTCAAACAGTTCTGGCAATGTTGGAAAGGCAATCTCATTACTCTGAAACTCCTCACAGCTTAGGAAACTCTACAATCCTCCTGTCCTAAACCTGACATTTCATTAAATGAAGATAAACTACACACACATTAGCAGCTTGTATGAGCATTACTTTGCCAGCCTGTTTCAATTAAAATAAAGATCAGACACAAGACATTTCAGAGAGTGTTTTTGGCTACACACTAAAATTCTCAGATTAGAGACAAAAAAACAGCACCCAGTGTACTTTTACAGAAAGAATAAATGATCATCTCTATGCATGAAAAACAAGGAGAGTCTGATAGAAGGGAGATATAGTCCACTCCAATGAATTAGACTATAAAATTTGTTATGTAGCCTTTCATCAAGAATTTTTATCCATTTTCTTCATCAATGTAGAACAGCGAGGTGATTTCACTAACATGCATTTCTTATTTGTCTTATGCCACAGCCACATACTGGTAGGTGCAACGTTTTGGAGTTTAAAAGTAATTTATAAATATACTTTTCTTCAATTTTATTTTATGTGTTTCAAACAACAATTAAGAGAAAATAAATAATTTTTAATTTTGAAAATTACTAATTAGGAAATTATAGTTCTGGTTAAGCATATATTATTTCCTTCACACACATGCACAGGCTGTAACGTATTTTGAAAAAGAGCATTTATGTGTGCATCCACAAGTGACAGTGTATCCAAATGTACAAGATCTTTCTAGTTTTTAACTCATCTGCTTTGTCTTTCAATTTGTCTTTTCGAAGAACAAGAAAAGATTTTAATGCTTCTCTTTGCTAAGTTCACACAACAGTAACTACACTTAGGTTTTGGATGTGAATCTGGAAAATGAAATAGAAATTAAGTACATTATGGAGTATGTGTTTACAACTTGTATTTTATGTTGCACTACAAGCTCTCTGTTTTAGTTTAATGACTATTAATGTAATGAAATTCTGACATGCTTTTCCCAAAACAGGGCATTTTCTGTCCTTGAATAGGTTTAAGATTCTGGTGTCTCTCTTCTTGATTAGAAGTTAATATCTTATTTGTGAAATGCCTCCTGGAACACTGAATTCCTTTGCTCTGTAAAGTTTATTTTTACATCCAGAGTTCTTCAGGAGCACTGCAGTCTCAGCTGTACTCAGTATACACCCAACCAAGGCTGCAGATACTCTGACTTCAGAGTAAACTGCAGAGTGTTTCTTATTCCCTTATTTTCATGACAAAACCTTCATTGTAAAATGAAATATGTTATTTTCAGAAGTGCTTGAAAAGCAGTAGGAGTTGAGAGCGGAGTGGTCAAGCCCTGTCAGCGACAGAGCTGTACCATGGTCCCAAATCAAGAGGTTCAGGACTGAGGAGACAATGATTACAGCACCCAACATGGGGCTGGATGCTGTTCCAGCCACTGTCCATTGTCCTGATGCTGGGAATTGTAGTCATTTGTGACTGTGGTCATTTGGCAACCTCTTGGAAGGGTTTGAAAGAAAGTAAGAACAAAAGCACTTTAGAGAGAAATGTCTGACCTCAGTCTTCAATATGAGAGCTGAGAACCAAGAGATACTCAGGACAAAAGTCATCATACCCTGTGGGTGGGAGAGTACTCAAAATCTGTACATAGTTTTTTTAAAGTAAAATCCAGTGTAGACACAACTAAAGTAATAGTTATAGCAAATTTATTTCCATATGTGAAGAAAAGGTATTATTACATTATTCTGTAGCAGGTATAGAATATATCTTGCATAATTTAATAGTGATTTATTTTGATAATATTTGCTACATATTATAACAACATAACAATGTATTTTTATAATATAATGCATAGAGTATTTTATGATCATATAATATAATTATGTATTATTATACATGCATGAAGGAGAAAAAAAGCCAAAACAAAAATAGTCTGTTTTTGTATCTTTGGATTACCCCAAAACCATCTGGAGAAGAGAGTTCAGCTTTTAGAAATCCCTTCAGGCAAAAGAGTATGGAAGAAGAAATGATGCTGAATCAGTTCTATTTCTGGTTTCTGAAAGTTTTATCCCAGTCAGTCTCCACACTTAGATATGTTTTTTTCTTTAGTCCTGAAATATGTTGGGAGAAATAGAGGGTTTTTTCAGCTTTCCTTAGTGTTGAGAATGAAGCTTTTCCTTTGTGGGATGTCAAGTTTTGTGAAAATCCTAAAAATTAGGGGGCAAAACCTCTCCTCCCAAGAGTCTATGGCAAAAAAAAACCCAAACTGTGAATAACTATCTATGAACTCAGTGAGGAGAAAAGGTGTCCTCCAGACCTTCCTCATTATTTTCACCTTCTGTTGCCCATTGTTACCTCCCTGCTCCTCTCAAAGAGCCTCTGGGTATGTATTGTGTAAAATATGTTTCAAACACCATACATCAGGCTACACCATTTAAAAATGATGCTCTTTAAGTACAGCTTTCAAAAATAAGAAAAGAGCAGGCTTGTGTTTTTTTCCAAATGGAGATTCTCCTACCAGTGCTACTTGACCCTGATAATTTTATTCAGGACTCACAGGAGTTTGAACAGCTCACAGCTGATTTCCTACATGGGGAACACCTACAAGTTGATCAAGACTTAATAGATCACATAATCATAAAATCATAAATGTTGAAAACGACCTCCAAGATCATCAAGTTCAACCTTCAACCAAATACCATAAGTTGCAGGGGACATGGCAGAAAGGAGCTAAACTTTTCCCATGCAGGTAGTTAAACAAAGGGGAGCACAGAGGACCTACCTTCCAGGGAAACAGGGCGTTTCTTCCCTCTCTTCTTGCCTTCAGGAGGGTGACTCCTGCAGTGAGGGCACTGCAGGTTGTGGGTCCCCAGGGGTTCCCAGTCCTTCTCACATCAATAGAGTTTCTCCACTTTCTCTCCCTAACCTGCAGCTCCCTGGCAGCCACTTCTCTCTTCAGCAGGATGACCCCACCAGCAAGTAGCATCTTATTCTGGAGATGCACAGAAACATAGCAGCCAAGTTAATTCTGTTTCAAAAGATATCGAGAGGGCTAAGAGGAGTTCTGTTTCTCTGCACACCACAGCAAGTATTTACTGCTCACTTTATTTAAGTTTCTATTTCCCTGCTTGCAAGAATTGGAAATGAGATAAATTAAGACAGCTCATAATCTCATTCTGGCCTGAAGTCAACAGGGAAAGGACTGGCCTTTGGATGCCCAGTCTAAACTTCAGCAATTTTTTTTTTTCAGGTGAATATAATCTGGTTTCAACGTGCCCTTCTTCATTACACTGACAGATGGTGCTTCGGCACAGCAGATGATCACCTGTGTCACCCTTCCTATTTAGCCTGGCATGAATATATTAAACACCAGCTCTTGAAAAAGCTCAGCTCCTGGGTTAAAGGTGCCTTTGACATTTACTTTCTCCCAGGAGCTTGGAGAGCTGGCATAATAGTGCCAGACAAATAACTGACAGTTATTCAGCACATCATCAGCTGAGTCATTCTGTGTTGTGGCTCCTTCTGACCTCATAAGGTGAGGGAGACTGAGTATGACTTGAAGAGAAACTTCTAGCAAGCACCTTGAACACTCCCAGAGTGGCACAATTTAGTACATTCCTGTTGTTACCAGACCACACCATAACTGTGCTTTGAAGATCAATGTTTCTGAGCTACCCAGGAGGTATAAAATGATGTTTATATGGAGCTTGTCTGCAGATAGACACAGGTAAGAAATAATATTGTTAGTTGTAGGTCAAATCTTTTAGAGGCTGTAGAGATTAAACACAGGATCCCAAAGGACTGTAAGAATCTGGTATTTTATAGATCTTTGAAGGGCCTCATCTACTGCCATCTGCAGTAAAATAAAACATGTATTGTGTTTCATAGAATCATAGGATAGCTTGCGTGGAAAGGGACCTTAAAGCCCCCTTGCCATGCATGGGGATGGCCCCCACTACATCAGGTTGCCCAGGACCCCACCCAGCTTGGCATTGAACACTTCCAGGGAATGAATCACTTCCTTTTTTGTTTGGCTTTTCTTTGTTTGTGTTTGTTTGTTTAAAAAACCCACAAAAACCAAACATGAATTGCCAGTCCTTTCCTGGGAGACCAGGGTCCCTCTTGCCATGGTATTTCCACGTTTCTTTTACCGTGTCACCAAACTGTGCAACCCAGTAAGACTGGATTTATCAGGCCAAATAGCACAGAGGCTGTGGTGGGTTTACCCCCAAAGGGAGAGGTTTACTTCAGAGTCACTCTGGTATCCCCCCATTATCATGTTATGGTTATCATGGTTATCTTGGACCAGATTAGGTAAACTTCCAGGACACAGTTTCTGGTTTAGACTCATTCAAAAGAAGCAGATACCTCTTCCCACTGAGAGCCCTCCTGCAGCAGGTCTGGATAAACCACTTTAACAGTCCTCTCCTGATCCAAAAGAGGCCCTGCAGATGCCAGCAGTGAGCAGGACCACAGCAAAGCTGCCTGTTTTGGTGGTGCAAAGACTGGGTTATGCATGGTGGGTGGTGGTGCTGGTTGCTCCTTGCTCCCTCTGAGGAGCCCAGGACAGTGATGTACAGAAGCACAGTGAAGTGCAAACGCTTGCTGTTTTTCTTTTAGTGGGTGCAAACAAGATTTTACTATTGCCATTTTTGAATGAGTCCTTTTGGGACTTTCAGGGGAAAAAGCAGTTGGGCCAAGCTATGATGCCTTTGCTGAGTAAGCATAGCATGACTGCACTGATGAATCCAGATCTCTGATGATTTCTGTGGAGATTATTTTTTGCTGCACATATGTTCCATGCCATGCTGTTGCATCCTGAAATAATTATTTAGCAGAAAGTGTAAAATATACCTGCAGAGTAGAATGATATTAATGGGATTAAACACTGTAATTCCTGCAGGAACTTCTGGGGAAACCCAAAGATTACCTCTGAGGCCATATTTCTTTCCAGTTTGCAAGCCTATCCTAGACCTGCCTAGATGGGAACACTAAAAGCTGCTTCTACTCCCTATCTCCAGATGTATCTGAAGCCAGGGAGTAAAGCAAGAGCAATTAAAGCAAATGTTTCCTTTCAAAACATATTGAGGAGTATGAGGTCCCTGAGGCTGAGAAAAGCTTGAAGGAAACTGGTGTGTACACTGAAATAAGTCTAAAGAAGAGTCTCTGAGCAGACAATATGGACTGGGGGACTGAGTTGGAAAAATCACCTAAACTGTCATAATGTGCTCATTTCAAGGGACCAATCTACTTAGTTTGAAAAGGCCAATCTGCCATCACTATAATGACAAGCTATAATCTGAGTCAATATTATCAGTTAGCTGTCAGAATTACAAAATTCCCCTAACACGTCACAGTCACAGTGCTTTAATCTAGGCATGATACTTCTGTTATTATATATTGCCTTGCCTCCTGCTACAGATACAAAGTCATTTTGTTGAACAGCAGTTTGTGGAAAAAACAAATACCTTTCCAATATTCATGCCCAGAATCTTGTGGATAAAACTGTAGCCCATAATGTTTGATGTAAAATCCCTATAATATACACTAGAATCAGGTGTTATTTTGCCTAAGAAGAAGCTGTCTTAAAATTTCCATTTAGAATTTTAATCAGACTTCATTTTAAAATGTTTTTAAGGTACCACACAAAAGAATTTATTATCAAATACACATGCATTTATATCTGCATAGAAATCAATTTATGTAATTGCAGACTTATTGGGGAATTTGATGTCAATATATGTGTGTGTATATATATGTGTGTGTGTGTAAAAATTGTATATATATACATATATATATATAATCAGCATAATTTTATGGAAAACAACTTAGAGTCATATTGGAGAAATGTTCAATAATTACCTTCCCTTTATTGTTCATAACATTATATCAGGAAAAATTTATTCACTAGAAGGAGTGATTAGATATTGGAATGGGCTGCCCAGGGAGGTGGTGAAATCACCATTCCTGGAGGTGTTCAAGGAAAGGCTGGACATGGCACTCCATGACAGCATGGTGCTCAATCAAAGATTGGACTCAGTGATCTCAGAGATCTTTTCCAACTCAATTGATCCTGTGATTTTGTGATTCTATTAGCAATAATCCTGTATGACAATCCTGTCTGTATTAGCAACAAATCTGCATTAAACCAAAACTTTTTACTTTCCTGCTGCAAATACTTACCTAAATTCTCATTCTGCTCATATACACAATGGTCTCTCTTACACTGTGCTTGCCAGTGGTGCATTAAGTAATGTGTTTACAGGTTTCCCACACACTGCTTGTATTTTCATCATTCTGTTTCTCTTGTCCCCTCAGAGTATGTAAAGAATGTGTTGTCTTGGTAAGGAGGTGCTTTTCAGTGCTAGATGCTCTCACTATGTGTGTTGAGCAATATCACAAACCCTTACTCACTATTTCTTTTATTTTACAGCTCCTGCAGGAATTGATTGGCAGTTGTGGACTCCTCTCTCTACCTTAAGATAAACTCTTGCATATTATTTAGTAATAAAAAGTTCAGCTGTGCCAGTATAAGGTTATTAGAGGCATTGTTTATTTTGGACCTTCAGGTATGTGCTAAACTCCTTTATATTTAAAGACTAGCAAATGTTAGTTAATAAGATAATTAGGTCAGGCTTGTATATTCCTGTTCATGCAATTTCCTAGTGAACTCATAGGCAAGTTTATAATTGAAAAGTGATACTGAAATGATGAATAAAGCCAGATATGTTTGTTAGGATAGCATAGTGCTTTGTAACCATACCAGCATTTGGTATTAGTGTGGCCCTTACAGAGTTTTTAGAACTGGAAGAACCCTGACTACAAGTGGCACATATTTTCAAACAAGAAAGACTATGGCTTCTTTAAAGTTTCCCTTGAGCTATAGCCTTTCTCCTTGTTTCCAACCTCAGCAACCTGGTTTTCATTTATGAACCCATCATATAAAGAAACAGGTCCTGGTAACAGTGGGATGATTTTACAGGGAGGTGCATTGGCAGAGGTATATAGTACCCAGCAGATGTTTACTTTAATGCTTTTTATCTGACTAGGCTCACACAATGTCACTAGCTCTTCCCCTCTCCACAGGATCTCGTTTTAAACCCCATGCAGTAAGTCTATAGCACTGGAGGTACAGCTGGCTGTCACTGCTTCTTTTGTATGTTCCTGAAAAAACATTCTGATACATTATGCATGGATTTCTTCTCTGTGTCAGATAACACTAGGTCATCCTGAAATAGTGTTTCTAAATGCTACAGAAATGTCCAACAGGATAAAAATACCCACTGTCCTTGATGAATAGGAAGAAATTATCTACATCATTATTTTTACTTTCCAAAGCTAAGACTGAATGCAAATTGTTCTCAACCTAGAAGAATAAGATGAGCTTTAATTGGCATTATGAATATGTTCATCGGTGCTATTTTACCTAAAAAATTGTAGCTGGATGTAGTTCTTGGCTAGAACTGGCAGAACTCGGGTAAGTAAAATGAGTATTGCACCACAGCTGAGGAGCTGTGGGTATAACTTTCTCTCTGTGAATTTGCAGTGCTCATGGGTCACTTTGCCAATCCAGGAGAGAGGGGTGTGTGATTTAATCTCTTCCTTTTGAAATGGGCAGAAGGTTTTGGTACCTGAGCTCCCTGAGGGCAGATGAGCTGTTTATAAGTGGCTCTGGATTAGGCACCTGCCTGCTGTTTGGTAGGTGCATTTCAGCCTTCTTCTAGCTCGTTTTTACTCTCTTCCATGTAGTTTTCCCTGTATTTTTTTTCCACAGGATATCAAAAGCCAAGAAGAGTCATGTGGGTAATGAGGAGGAGAAGCTGTTGGTAGGGTTGTTGGTTGGCTGTTCAGAGGGGAACATCCATCTGATGGCTCATTTTAGAAATGCTGAAATGCTTTATTCCAGCCTTTTGTAAAGGCAGATTTTAGCATATTCTGCTTACCTTTTAACAGTTAATGACAATGTTATAAAATGCCCCAAAAATATTTCCTTTACTTTATAGATCACTGAACTGCTTCAATGAGCAGATCTTTTTCAAAGATTTTAAGCATTCTTCTTAATTTGAAAAAAAAAGCAAATAAAAGAAAAAGAGTGTGTTACCATTGGCTTTGAATTATCTTTTAAAATATTTAAAAGGTAGTTTCACTTCCTTATTTGCTTACCTTATTTTTTAATAACTCAAGTTAGATAACTTATTTTTAACACGTTTGATTTAAAACTGAAGCTACTCACTTGACCTTCTAGGCAGGAATTACAATTTAATTATTCTTTCAAATTTTTTAATTTATTGTCTGTCGTTACACTGCAGCTTTTTGCAGATGTTATAGCCTTGAATTAGGATAACTAAAGCTGCCTCCTTTGATCCATCAGTCCAGGTGAGAATAAGAATGTGCTGATTTTCTAAATGTGTTTTCATCTCACTCATTCATGTGTAGTTTAGAATCTATCATACAGTTATGCTCATTTAAATTCTTTACAATCCAAAAAATGTATTTCCTCCCCTATCAGGGTTATGAAGAGAGGTATAATCTATAAATCAACTTTGGAGTTTTTTTATTTGAGGATTTTCTGGTCTCTCCCTCTGAGGATTAAAAATCATGTCTCAAGGCAGGCCATTAAGTATCATCTATCTATCTGAGAGACTTGTGGGTGCAAGAAAAATGTGGTTAGACTTGATCAAGGAAAGAACTACGGAAAAAGAAACTCAAATTCTGTCTTATTTCTGTTCTGCTGGTAGCTAGTGACTGCTGTAGTTTTCATTTAAACTTAAATACATTGCATTTCACCATATGATTCATAACATTTAGTGTATATGATAAATTGGGAAGCAGAGAAGAGCATGGCAATGTGCTTTCACAACTTGAAAATAGTTTCTTTTTTGACTGGCTTAAAGTAGAAGATGGGAAGCAAAGCTTCTCTAGGTTAGCAGTGTTTTGCTGGCAAGGCAGACCTAATAATAAAATTAAGATTGTCAAAACCAGCAATTCTATCTGTTAAGAAGTGCTTGATGTCGACAGTACTAGGACCTAAGCAAACACTTTCTAACTTTTCTAGGGGTGAACAGGAAATGATAAATACGTATCAGGAAGAAAAATACATAGAAAGAAAAAAAATAGGATTCAGAGGGTTTTTTAAATAAAGTCTTAGTGATCTATAAGAATTATTAAATATATATGTCCACTCTTCTTTATACAAGTGAGAATAAAAGACAAGAATGGGACTTCTTCTGCACAAGCTTTGGAAGTGGGAATGATGCAAAACAAAAGACTGTGTCCAGAATCTGTGCAAAGTGACAACTCAGAGTCACAGCTGGGTCAGAAATGAAAAAAAAAATGTTAAAAAAAGTTTTATTAAACTTTCTAAAGGCAGACACAGTGTGCAATGAAACAAGTAATATACATAGTGAATGTTATTTTACAAATGTCTGTATCTTCAATTACTAAATCTTCATGTTCAAATGAATTCTCACAGCATTGCTAAATATCAGCAGTATTATCCATCTTTGTATTTGTATATTGAAAATTACTTTGAGCTCAATATTCAATCCCTTCCTGCTACCTAGTATTAGCTGATGGCTTCTAACATTCTAGTCTCTGCAGAAAAACAAATACAGGAGTTTCCATATACAACATTCTCAGTAGTGTCCTAATTGTGTTTAAGTTATATCAATATAAAAGGTATGATTTCATTATGAGTTCACTGTGCAGCTTTCAGAGTCTTGGGGAATGAGCTGAAAAATGAGCCTCTGGGTGTGAAGTGAGGCTTAGTTGTCTGTTTAACATGAGAATTTGGAGAAGCTGTGAGAGGGAGAGCAATGCTGAGTTGTTGGTACCACCGACCAGCTCTGTTTCTTCCCGAGGATGGCAGAGTGCAGGTTCAGCAGGACTGGTGAGAGTAAAGGAGATGTTCTGATACTCTCTGCTTTCTGCTGGAGCAGCAGGGTCACAGCGTTCTCCCAGAAGCAGTGCAGACTGCCCTGCAGCTGCACCGTGTTGTGTGCAGTGACCATCCAAGGCTCAGGATGCCCCAGAGGCTGTGCCAGTTTGACCTTTGCTGTAACCTGTGGTCCCACCTGGCAGCCCTGTTTTACAGAGGGTGCAGGCTCAGCTCTGACTCCTGCAACACCTCCCAGGCCTCAGTCTAGGCATTCTCAGAATGCTCCAAGAAGAGAGAAGCTGTCATGTGGAAGTGGAGGCCAGATATGCTTTGGGCTGAGGCTGTTTGGCTCCTTCCAGTCTTGTGTTGGCTTTCAGAAGCTCTAAACTTGTGGTGGCTGGATCACCAAGCACCTTACAAGGAACATTCAAGTGATGAGCTGTCAGCTGGCTAGGGACCACTGCTGTGGAAAAAGAAAAAAATTACAAATGTGCTTTCCTGCTTTATATTAATTGAAAATTTGACATCTAATTTACTTTCAAGGAGACTGTTTTCTTAACAAATGAAATGTGGTTTTCCCTTTAGCAGGGAGAGAGAAAAAGAATTTGCATGTTGGATACTTTCCTCTCAGTCTAGTGCTGGGTTATCCCTCCTGGTTTCTTTCAGAAACATAATCAGCAAGATCAGGCTTTGGGTGGAAAAGAAAGACAGGTCTTCCTGGAAGGCATAATAAGAAGTGCTTAAGTAGCCATGTGGTATATAGAATTAACTTTTTTTTCTGCCTTTTTTTCTTTTTTTTTCTTTCACAAATGTGCAGCAGGGTATGGAAAACAACAAAATTAAACTGATTTCTTCTTTGAACAGCTGCCTGGTAGTGTGTCTGTTTGTTGGCTCAGATCATTAAAATGCAAGATTAATTTAATCTAGATTAGAATCAGAAGTAGGCATGACACCTCTTAATGTTAACAAAAAGTTTCATTTCCGTTCTTGTTATATGATTCGCAATCTGCAGTAGTTATCTACTAATACATACTTTGTCCTGACATATGTCAGCTTGGGTGGTTTTAATTATGTTTATTTTGGTATGATTATATTTGGAATAGGTTAGGTGGTAAACTTATTACATTGATTAACAAATTGTATGAATATATTCATTTAATACTGGTCCAATTTTGCTTGGATGATCTTTCTTAATAATGGAAGAAAATTATTATAGTGAAGAATTGTATGTAATGTTGGCGTCAGTCCTTGATCACTGATGCATCCAAAGTGTTGATAGGCTAGCTTGGAGGTTGATGGTTACAATATGGAAGGATAAGAGATTTCCAGTGCAGGGTCATCAGAACTCTGTGATATTTCTGAGACCATAGCTTCTTATTTTAACTATTATCTGACTCATTTTGCCAGTGGGACTTGTAGAGTCCCTCTGCCTTATCTATCTATCTATTATCTCCTGCAATCTCTTGGGGGAGAGGACAGTCTCTTTATTCTATGACTGTGCAATGGTTTAGTGCAATGACATCCTGATCCATGGAAAGCTGTTAGGTGCTTAGAAACACAGATGAGTAAAACCACTGTTAGCACCTGCTCACCCCTGAATGCAGAATAAAGTTATGCATCTACGTGCTTGCTTTTGTCTTCTTGGGCAGAAAAAGGGATCTGAGTGTCCACATGGTACCAGCTGTGGATGGCCTCTCGTTCTGCACAAAGCCTTGAGTTTCCCTCTTGCCCTCACAGAGAGCAGCAGCAGCAGGCAGAGTTTTCAGGTTACAAATGTATTATGGACAGGGAGGGGTTGCACAAGGGACCATGCATGAGAAGCACTTTGTCCTGTAAGTCTAGAGTCTCTAATCAATCCTTTCTGCTTCCTCCTGGCACGACAATCTGCCTTTCCTCCCTGTTTCAGAATAGCAGTTTCCAGTCTCACCTTCAGTCTTGCACTTGTGCTTAGCTCGATGTCCCTCCAAATGAGCCATTTGCTCTTGCAGACAAGCCCAGAAGCAGTGCTTCTTGTCAGTCACATTTACCAGTCTGTCAGAGTTTTGCTGTTAGAGAAATCCTTTCCTAAGTTTGGGGCCCATTTTACACGAATTTAAATGAAGGCAGAGAAATTGCTAGGATGCTAAGTCTTCTCTTGCATTGTGCTCTAAGAGTATCATGTAATGTAAGACAATAATCAGCTTTTCCTTTATTAGATGTGACTGATCAGACCCATTAATACTTAATGGAAATAGGATTGTTGTATAGTTTATCCAGATGTGCAATGGTTCTCCAGAGCATTACAAATTGCTTTGAAACCTGGATTCTTCCAAGTTCAGCGGTATTTCTGCAGTTCACCATAATGATTGAAATCGACAGAGGCACTCACCCTAATTGCTACCTAATCAAATTTGAAAATACTTTTTCGAGGATGTAAGATCATCTCTGAGACTTGCTTCCTTCCCTTTGGACTATCACTGTCAAAAATTGTCAGCCTTCTGGTTGCTCAGCAAATTTCATTTGTTGTCCCAAGCTGCTTTATTGGAAACTGAAATAATGAATTGATTGGTGTGAAAGTCTTATGATTATCTTAGTGTACTAAGATTTAACATCTCAGATATGTATATCCATATCTATCCACTACCTATCTAGTGCATGTATGTGTGTATTTTGTCTTCTGCTCTGTAGATTTTATAAAAATTTATCCCTTGATTTTACATTTTGGGACTTTTCTGTTAGATGTATCTTTAACTCACTTTGAATGAAGAAAAATAAATCTCTGGATAAACTGTACTTCTGAAGATGAAATCATATGGCTACTTGAAAAATGTTCTTTTTCATAGGAGAAAAGCTGAAGACGTTTATCAGAGCTTGAAGCCAGTTAAGAAAAGACAGAAAATATTAGACTTGCATTCCTGTTTTTATTGCTTCCTCTCACCAGCAGATCTGCTCTTCCTTAGGATTGCAGTAATGACTTGCAGCTAATTCCATCACAGTCATCACATAGTTCCTTGGCTGTTCTGTGCTTCAGTCTGTCTCTTCAACATTTGTGTTATGGGTCTGAAAGACTTGTCACAGGACTGAGGGCAAGATATCCAGCACTGCTGGCATGGCAGTCTGGACAGTCTTCCTAAGCCTATTGATGCTTTGCTAGAGTAGGAGCAAAGTGACAATGTCCAGCCACTGCAGCCAGCACAGCTGAGCAGGTGCATTTGATACAACCCTGTGTCTCTAAGGGGACCATGACGACTGATCAAATCCGTTAACTCAGTCTGATCTAGCTGAACTGGGTGGACTGTGGGACCCAGCAGAGCTCCCCTCCCTGCGGCAAATGCGAGGCTTCTTGTTTCATCCCAGATCCCAGCTCCAGCCCCTCCTGACCCTGACATCCATCCTCAGGGAAGGAAAGAAATCGCTTTCATAGCTCTTCTGTTTCCCACTTGCCTGCTGCTCTGACCTGAAGCTCTCCAGCTGCTCACACACACACATCCACATGCTGTGGGTGGTTGCAGCAGCCCTCACATGTGCCCCCATCCCAAGGTGCTCACATCCAGCCCCACGTCAAGATCCCTAGCAGTCTGCACCTGCCCCTGCCCTGAATGGGGGCATGCTCATCCAGTACTGAGTTAGAAGTAGGATTTATTAAGAAAATAGAACAGACTGTAGCCATCAAACATAATGTTCTGCCAAATAAACTGCTCAGCTCCCTGCTTACATGGGAGTGCACCCTTTGATCTCCCTTTCCTCATACTTTTCCTATACTTGTTCCTTCCTGATCTGATCTGATCTCTCCCTTTATCATCCTACCTTCTATCCCCTAAGCATCCAATAGATATTGCATGATCCTAAATGTCTCATCTGCTCCAGCTGACAATTTTCTTTGCCCTGCATCTCACCAATGAACAGATACTGCTTTAAAATGAGCAATCTTAGTGTCTCAGGCAGAGAGTTTCTTTGGTGGGTCTGACACCAAGGACAATGGTGTAATCATTTCTTGCTGTGTAAATATTTGGTATTTTCTGCTCTTCACTAGCCTGATGGTTTGGGTTCCCCCACCTGACAAAGTGGAACTGCAACCTGTTGATGTTTAGGAAGAAAAGTATGTGGGTTCCCAAAGCATAACTATTTGCAAGGTGATGCATTTTCAGCATTATTTGTATTACCATTTTCAAATATGATTTTGAGTCGTATGAAGAGGAAAGATAGATGGCAAGCTAGGAAGGCAGTGCTAGGCAAAAGTGCTGTGCATATTCAATAGCCTGGGAAGTATGCATGTTTTCTTGGCTGTCTGGTTTTGAACAGATTGGTGGTATGCTGTTGACTTTTATTTTTTCACTGCACTGTAAATCTGCTAAATTCCTATGTTTTGCAGAAGTTTAAGCACCTCTGAATTTGCACAATTTGGAATGGAATTTGCAATGCAAGGGAGGGGGGAGATGTTGCATACACAAAAGACAGAATTTTATTTATGGAGACCCATAATAATGCACTGTAGGTTACTGAAGTATGCAGGATGAACAACCGTTATAATAATAACATCATAAATTTCTAAATTGCTGTTAGGGAGTAAGGCTTGGGGAGGCTGGTAGCTAAAATACAAGCATTTTCCTGTAATTGCTCTATAGGCATGTAAGTCAGAGCCTTTTTTTTTTTTTTCTTATATTTTTTCCTCAGTGAGTGATGCCAGTTCTTCCACGCCAGCTATTTTTGCCTGCAACATTCCTGTTCCTTGTGCAAAAAACTTTGAAAAATACTTTGTCTATGTGTGAAGGTACACATACATGCACAGTTTTATCTGCTATTATTTGGAAAAGCAAAAGAAACCTTTTTTGTTTTGAGAAAATTGAACATGAGGCTTGAAATAAATGCAGCTTGTACTGCCACAGCACAAGGCTTCCCTGTTTATAAAATGGGATTGTTGAAACTCGGGAAAAATTTGTGCTTCTCCCTTGTTGTTGTTGTTGTGAATCAAGAAAATTGAATCAAAGAAATGATGGATTTTTTCAAGTATCTGGTGAATAGGAACTACTGGCGATAACAATCCCAGCAGTTTGTAAGCCTCTCACTCATGTACCTACCCTACATACACACCTTGAACATACATCTTGTGGATTCTTCATTTCTCCTTTTCCTCCTCTTTCCCTAGATCACTCTCTTTTGTCCCTTTTGTGTACAGTGAGAGCTATTTTATTTTCCAGGCTGTTCTTTCCAGAAGGAGAAGCCTCAGAGGGCAGCACGTTCTGCTGGTGCTGGTGTTTGTTGAGGCGGGTGGTGATGCGGGTGAGCTGATAGTTCTGCAACTGGAAAATATATGCAAGGCCATGATCGGTCCACATATCCCTCCCCGAGTCAGCACCAGAAATGGATTTATGAATCACATATTAGTCAATAACCTCTTAAGCATTAAAGAAGGCACAATCTCCTAGCAGTTTTCAAGGGACTGTACTTGAAGGGCATTTTCTTGCACACTGAACGGTCAGATGAGAAACAGTTTTTTAAATTATGTGGTCTGCCAGGCCTTTAAACTCTGTGTGGCTGACCTATTGTCTTAGGGTGACTTTATGATGCTTGTATCCCCAATAGACTGTTCTGTTTGTGCTGTATATTAAGTTCTGTACCATTAAAATGGTTCTGGGAGTGAAGGGGGAGAAAGAAGCAGCAGCAGTTTGTTTTGAGAAAACTGCCTGACTCCCACACGGCCTGGCTGCGGCGTTCGTCTGAGGCACAGACAGCAGTGGGACAGAGGTTTCCTGTGCTTTTAGTTAGTTTTAGCTAGCTGAGGCAGAGAAGTTCCCTGGACTCTTTTTTCCTTTTTCTTGGGACTGTTTAACTCTGCTCTGGACTGACAAACCCAGAGGAGCAGCGAGGGCTGGCACCTGCGGCCCGCCAGGCCTGGACCTCCGGAGGGAGTGGGGCTGGTGAGAGACTGAGGGAGCTGAGCTACACCCACAGCAAGGACTGTTTCTGTTTGCCATCTCTCTTCAGAGCAGCAAGAGGTTTTATTGTTTCATATTATTCATTCTTTGCACTTGTGGGCATCCTGTTTGTTAAATAAATAGTTTTTTCCACTTTTTCTCCGAGGAAGTTTTTTCCTGGACTGGCTGGCGGGAGGGGCCATTTGGGTTTGCTTTCCAGGAACTCCTTCGGAGGTTTCCTCCCAATTTTGCCCTAAACCAGGACACCTATATGTGACACACTGGTATTGAGTGTATGCTTGTCAATTGTTTGGCGCTAAGACTAGTTTTCTAGATCACCATTTCTTCAAATTTTAAAACTTTTTTAACAGCACAATTCTGACCTTTTTCTTGCTGTACTCAGTGCATCTTAAAACAGTATTTGACTTCTGAGATATCCAAAACTGACAGAGAGTTTAAATGCAAGAAAAATGCAGTAAAACCTACTGCAAATGGTTTTTATGGGCACATATAATTCAAGGAGCTTCTGGCTGCTATAATAGCTTTTTTCAATCAAACCTACCGCTTTTCTATACCTGGTAAACCAGTGTGTAATGAAGATAACCTTGACAAAGTATTGGAATAATAAGGCGAGTTCTATCGAGTTTGCATTCCTAAATTATTCAGAGACTGTAAAAATGTACATTGAAATATTTTGTGCTTCAATAAAAGTGCCCCAGTGCTATTCCTTTCTTTTAGTGGATGCAGTGGCTTCAAAACCACATTCTCAGGCGATTCTCTGATTTATACAAGACAAAAGCTTTTTGTCGTTGTTTGTCACTGCACAGGCTCCTAATGACACTTAGGAGGTCAGACTTGGCAGCTGTCCCTGGCACACGAGTGCAGGTGAGCTGGCAGATCCCAGCTGGGGTGCCAGGCTTGCGTGGCTGAGCACACAGCCTGTGCCTTGGAGTGCTGGGTGCCAGCACAGGGACACCTCCTCTGACACTGGGCTCTGCCCCCAGGTGTTCCTGCCGGCCCCTGGGGCCAGCCTAGACTACTGCCACCTCCAACATGTGGCTGTGGCAGATCTCAGATGACTTTGAGGACTGTCCATAGCTGGGGTCCCTGTGGGGTGGGGACTGAGGGGCCCCATCTGTGGCTTTACAGTGGCCACAGAGCCAAGCTCTGGGTCCCTCAGCCTGGCACTGGCAGAGCCCAGTGGTCTCACCATGAGTGGGCAGGATGGACAACAGCAGCACAGTTCTACATTCTGTTAGGGAGTAAGGACTGGTTTAACAAAGCTTTACGTGTGCAGGCCCGGAGCACTGCTCCTGTTCTCACTTTAAGCCTTGCTCCTGCAGCTGATCCATGCCCCCCATGCAGGGAAAACCCAAGCTAGTGGGTCCTGGTCCTTGCACTCCTGATCTCCTCCATGGAGGTCCTGGAGTGCAAACAAGCACCTGTGTTAGCTGAAGCTCCAATTGCCACTTGGGTTAATGTCAGCCCCCAGCAGAGATGTTAGGTAACAGAACAGAGGCCTAGATACCGTTTCTGAAGAGTCTGAAAAGTACCTGTGCCTCAGTGATCCCTGTGACAAATCAGTGTGTTTCGTTGTTGTCTTCAGGAAACTACAATTTGACCCACAGAAAATAAAGAAAAAATAGAGTAATAAATATCTAGAGGCTTATAAGAAACTATGGCAAAGCAATGAAAACTCTGAAAGTCCCCATATCTACACTGAAGACAGGTTCATTAGCCAGTAGGTCAGCTAGCCAGATGAGTTAAGGTGAAGAAAGAAAGAATGTTACTGGAATGGCAAATTATTTTAAAGTACATAATGATTTCATGTATCAATACACAGGATAAAATGTCCCTTTGCCATGGATAAATATATAAAGACCTTACTTAAAGCTGCCATTTAGTCTCTGTTATTCTACTTCTTAGTTGTGCCTAGGCAAAGATAATATCTAGTTAAATGAATTAGAACTTCAGAAAATTAGTTTTATTTTATTGGTGTCTGAAAAGGCTATTATTATGCTATTATTATCCCTGATACTGTGAACCCTCATCCCAGCCCTATATAATACAAAGAAACATAGAAAGATAGTTCAAGTTCCCAAAAGGTTATACTCTAAGGATAGTATGAACTGTAATATGCATGCAGGGTGTTACTGTGCAACTGCCAGGGTGAATACTGTATTTTTAAACTCAGATGGGAAGAATGAAAAAACAGTGATGTTGCGTAAAAACACACGGAAAAAAAAAAAAAAACAAAATGAAAAAGGAAAAAGAAGTGATTCAGGAGAAAAGAATATGAAGAGATTAATGGAGAAAATGTGTTAGGGTTGACATGAGAAAACAGAAGGAATAGCTGGAGGCAGCAGCTAAGCAGAAAGACAAACAGCATTCAGAGTAAATACTATAGAAAACAGCTTTGTCTCCTTATCAATGTTGAAGGTCAAGGTCTAAAATGTTTCTTCAGCTGTTCTTGCCAATATAAGTCTCTGGCTGCTTCTGTTCAAAATAAATCCCAGATGCTATTTAAGTGATGGCTGGCATATACATTTCAGAATTCAGGGAATGCTAAGCTTTCTTCAGACATCATCTTCCAAAGTGATTTACCATGGAATTGAGCTTTTAGTGACTCACCTGGTGGGATTAGTCTTATTTCTTAGTAATTATGGCAGAATGATTAAACAACAACTAGATTAAAGGAGTGCGTACGTTTCCTTATTACATTTCCTACATAGATTTTAATTTATTATTCTTATTTTGTTGTGGTGCTTTCCAGAAAGATAAAATGCTTATAAAAATTCCAAAGGCTCATTTTTTTAAGACAGTGGGCAGTAAAAAGTCTCTGTCCAATGAGCCTTCAGCTGGGGGTCTGACAGACATATGGCAGCAAATTGTGTCTGTTAAAGTAAATCTAATCTAGCAAATGCCTCCACTGCAGTCACTTCTCCTCTGCTATCAGTGTCTGCATTAGATTGTTTAAAGCAAAATCATATATGCATAAATTAGTTGTCATCTCCGTAATGTCTTTAAGACAGGCAGTCACCACAGACTGAGACAGTCAAGCCAGATGGTTGAGGATCCCTCAGCTGACAGGCAGGAGGAAGAACAGATCGTGGCTTGACATTCAGACAGCGTGGCTTGGCCAGCTTCGTGGGCTGCAGCAGTTCAGGGTTGAGCCTTGCAATGGAGTCCCTGCACAGAACCACTGGTTTGTCCTGACGTGTGGTCCTGTGCTCCATGGTGTTCTTCAAGCCCTTTCTTTCCTCTGCCCTGCCTACAGAAAACTCAGAAAGAAAGAATTTAATCTGCTTTGCATTTTGTTTCCTCGTACTGTGGAAATGAGGACTGTCTCTTTTCTCTGGTTTGACTCTGTGGAAAACCTCCATGCAGCTACCTGAGTGTTCAGCCCTTTCCCCACAGGCTTGAGAAAGCCCAGGCACACACATCACTCAGCCAGCACATTCATATCTCCCTTAGATGTGATCAGCAAACCACAGCTGGGAGCCAGACTGCCTGAAGACAGCAGGCAAGCCCTGCAGGGACACCAGGACTGACAAAACTGCAGCAGGAGTCCCCCTGATTTAGAGATGAAAGCTGAGAGGAAACCTCCAGGTGCTCACAGCTGAGAGCATCTCTGAGGTCTTCTGAATGCAGGCAGAGAATCTCTCTCATGCACAGACTGCTTCAACAAAGCTATTTTTACCATGTTGTCATATTTGCTGTCTCACTGGAATTATAAAACTGTCGCAGTACCAGAAAACTGGGAGCCCTAGAGAAAGGCTATTCTTTGCTGACTAATATATAAGAAAACTTCTTTATTCTGCTTTACTCTGTTCTCACTTCTTTCCAAGCAATTGTGAAAACTTCGCAGTTTCCAAAATTTCAGAGGGATTTTTTGTCTGTAACTTTTGCTTCACTGATTGGCAGAAATAAAAGAAAAAAAAGAAAAAGAAAATTCTTCCTAACAGTTAGAGAGCTTTTCTAACAGTGTCAGTCCCACAAGCCTGTAAGATGGCAAGGTCATTTCCTCACTGTGACAAAGGAGATGAATACTGTTCACTTTAAAACTGGAGAAAAGCAATCAGCCACTCTGATAAATTTCTGTAAATAAATAAACAACCTCAGAAATTTAATTTTAAAGAAGTCCGACTCTTATAGGAGGATGAAACATCCTCCTTTAGTTTTGCTCCAGTGCTAACCCTTACAGAACAAAAAAAACCCAATTTGACTCCACTGACCTTAGCTCACTGGTTTCAAGCAAGGTCTAGTATGGCTGTGATTTATGTTCTGGACCTGCAGGTCATAGCACTTTGTGTTCACCCTCCTATGGATTTGTTCTTGCCTGCTGAGTTCATGGCCTAACAGCTCCTGCTTTAGAGATACTTTCTCAGCTATCTGCTGTTGGTTGTTCTCGTTCCTTTTCAATTGACCAAGCTTCACTTGGTTTAAAGATGAAAAAATTCAGCTTATCACCTCCAATGTTCTTTCTTCACACTTAAGTAACAAATGGCTGCCCTAATAGAAGAGTGACCTAGAGTTATCTTAATTGGAGTGAGAATTGGTAGAAGATGCAGAAAACCTTTCCATTTTTTCTGTTTGCTGCTTGATTGAGAACTTGCAAATCCATTCCGTTCCAGCAAGGTAAGAAACACTCTTTTCTTTTTCCTTTTTTGTCATTTGATTGAGTGATAGACAAAATATTCTGTCTTTCACTTTCATGCACAAACCATCTGCTTTGGTTGTGACTTTCCCTCAAATGCAGGACTCAGGGGATTCCAGAGATCCCTGCAACTACTTAAAGAGGCACTGACTATCCTCAGCTAGAAATACAAGTCTTTTGTTCAATTGGTCTTTGCTAAAGTGTGTGTGTTCCTACACAGTTTGCCAGTCACTCTGATATCATAATGGATATCACATATGCCAGCTGTCAAAACATCAGGATTTACTATAAAGAATAAATTACAATCAGGCACATAACTTTTAACCCGTGTATTGTGTCTGTGACCAGGTCATTTAGGAAAAGCAGAGAAAATTAACTTCTTAAAATCATGAAAAAAATACCCTAGAAAACCTGAGGCTTACCTTAGAAGCCTGGTCTAGAAAATGAGCTATCAATTTGTTTGCAGGTGGTCCTGACAGCAGATCTGACAATATGTTAGCTGCTGTGACATATATTAAGCTTAAGTGCAACCCCCTAAAGGTTTAGAACATGAATGATTTCTAAATAAGGGAGGCACATTATACTTTGAATAATTACTCCTGCAGCCTGTAGCCTGCATAGGCAAAGATGCAAAAGAAAGGCAGAGTTTTGAGAAGGAAAAGTCTGGTGAGAAGGGTAACTTGAATCTGGAGTGGCTCCTATGCAGCTATGGCTTCCTAGTCAATAACTATGGCACATTTCCTTGAATATAATTATAAGATTAGGTTACTGTAATTTAAAAAATAAATAGCCTTTTTTATGTAAAAGGCCATCTAAAAATATATATTGAATACCCTTAAATATGGCTTAAACATGTACTGTGCATTTTTAGAGTATTATTTCAAAGGTTTGTAGGAATATTTTTCCTGCTCTTTCTCTTGGGAATCTTGAAATTCAATCAGATTATTTTCTCCACCTCTATTGAGGAAAGTAAAATATTTTTTTCCTCCCACTGTATTTGAGGAATCTTGCTACCCTTCTTGCCTATTACTAGTATTAACCAGCACTTGCTTGCTCAAAACAAGGAGAAGGAAATAAATAAATTTGAAAACACTACTGACCAGGAGGAGAATTAAGGTTTTCTGACTCATTTTCATACTGTTTACACTAAATCCCACTGCTTCTGGATAGCTTGTCACCTTAATATTCATTGCACAAAGTTGAGAGCTGATAAAATAACTAACACCTCATATTACATTTGGAGAAAACTCATAAAGCTTTCATCTACTTCTTCTTTTGTTGTTTTGTTTTTGAGAAAGAGTTTTGAAAAGAAGTACAGACGTTAATCTAAGTAACCAGATCTGATTATGCCCAAGGAAGGAAATTTTTTTATCCACTTTTTTTTTTTTTTTGCAATACACCTTAATTCAGTTTTCAACCTCTCAACATAACTGTTCAGTCTCCTCCCTCAGCTGCCTTGTAGGTTTCAGCAGTTTGTAAACCATTCCAAGGTTGCTTTCAAATTCTTAGAACTCTGAGGTATAAAACACAGGCCTTAGGTTTTGCAATTTGTTTTCTGTACAATAAAAAGTGAAAGAGTATTTGCTATTTCTGAAATTTCTGTCACTTCTGTATGATTTTAGTACTTAGGGTATTTTTTTTTCTTTTACAAAACAAACAAGTCCCCTAAAAGCATAGTAGGCAGCTTGCCAGAAATAGCCATAAATGCTTTCTCAGCAGTGTGAAACTTCTGAAATGAAAGGCAGATGTGGTACAGTGCCTGGGAAAGGAAGGGAGAGTTGACATGATGGCTCCTGCAGAAATACAGAAGATGGATATAAATCAATGGAGGAATGCAATGTGCAGCTATAAATTTACAGGAAGGCAGACTAAGCCCCAGAGATACAGGGCCAGCTGAGAAACTTTGATTCTGGATGCAGAGGCTGAGGTGCACACATCTAAGGTGGGCACATCTAAGATGAAAAGGACTAGAAAGTAAAACCTGTATTTGTGCTGCAAAGGTATTTGTGGTGTTCTACACACAGACCTGGAAAAAGGTGTGAATGAAACCATAGATGGAGAGTAGAAGCTAACAGAAAAAATAGAGATTGTGTTTATGTGACCAAGATTTACAGAATACAATAATTGAAGATGTCTTTTAAAGTCTCACTGATGAATCGCTGATTTCAACGGGATGGCAAAACTTTTATTTGGTAAAGACTGAAAAATTGTCAACTCTTGCTTTTGATTAATCTCACAGTCATCAACTAAGCAGGGGTGTCATGCTAGATTACAGCCTGTATGAATTATTTGTGAGCAGAAGCAAGTAATATATTCTTACACCTGAGCTAGTCACTATTAGCTTTTGTGAAATTTAGTTCCCCAGTTCATATCATCTCACCAAGTCACACATGCAGTGAAATTAGAAACAAAAAGTCAGACTATCATCATCCAGGCTTTTGTCTTTTGAAAACATACACAATAATGTTTGTAATGGGGTTTGCAGTACTTTAACATTTAAAAGACTCATGTACAGATACTGGAAAAGTTCTGTAAATAAAAGGAACATGCAGAAAAATCTGATTTACTGCCTTGGGACATCTTTATTTTTCTCCTATTTTTGTAGTACCCATTGGCTTGTATGGAAAAGGTTTCTGGTTCACTGTTGCATTGAAAAGTTTCTGTACCCAGTTTTGTCATTCTCATTTAAACCTTCAATATGGGAACAATAGCAAAATTCATATTAATACTTTCTTAAAATCACATTCCCTCCTTTCTTTTGGTAATAAAACACTTCATTGAATGTAAATTTTCTGGTCTGGATAATCTATGCTTTCTCATCTCAGTAGTTCAGTTTTTCAATGGAAAGGAATAACAGGTAATTTTTTGATGTTAACTCTATATAATGAACATGAAATGAGTCAAAGAATGAGTGGAAACTAATCAGGCTTATGCCTCAGAATAATCCTGGTTGAGAAAAGGCTTTTTCATTAATTATACCTGGCCTTGCTACCGTAAAGTTTTAATGAAAAGAAAAAGGTGACTAAAACTATGAAGGGTTTTGATTAATTCTGAGTCTGTTATTTTCATCTGATCTATGCTTCTGGCCTTAACAGGGACACCACTGATGATCTGAAAGCACACATAAGGCTGTGCCTACATTAGCAAGTGGGTAGCTCAGCAGGAGCATAGCACTAGATCAGAGCAGTTGCTGCTGGAGCCCCAATATTATGTGCAATTTGCACCTTTTACTTCAGGTTACATTTAGCCTGGCCTGCAGAATTGTGTGCCCTCACCATGTGAGGAAATGTGGCTTGGAAATGTCCTGAGCCCACATCACTGGTTAAGTAAGGCCCATTGGGGTTTGTAGCGCATTAAACCTGCGCCTGAATCAGGGTTTCCTGCCCAATTTCACCTGAAAGAAATTGAGCTCTCTCGGGCCTGAATTGCTCTGCAAAATGGTCCAAAATGCTAATGTAGACACAGCCTGTGCCAGCCAACCATATCTATACTTTTTTACTATCTTTCTGCAGGTATCATGTTGACTGGAAAACTTCACAAGCTTCTAATTTAAATTTACAAACCCAAAGATATTTCAAATTATGTTATTTTCTGAATACAACTTGAGCTAGCAGTATTATGCATAGATATTCTATGCATAAATTGTAGACCAAAATCATATTGCCTCCATATCATAACTAAAGGGTGGATTCATTTAGTACAAAACACATAGTCAAGGAGTTGGTATTAACAATCAGTGCAATACAGCTCCAAAAACTCACTTTAAATGCACATAGAGAAAGCTATTTATGGAGTGGCTGGGAGAATTTTGAATGCAGTGCAAGATTGTATATTGTCATTTTCATGGAGGTTATTTGCTTCTTGATATTATAACCATCTGAATATTTTCTTTATTGTGCTTAATTTTTTTTCTTCAAATAATGGATATTCTCTTGCATCTCTATAAAGATTTAGCAGACTATTTTAAGTAGTGACCACTTTTATTTGTATGCACTTTTATTTAGATGCCTAAATTCTCCAGCTCTTGAATCATCCATATCGAACCTCCAATGTTGTGTGTGTGTTTGTGCTTTTAAAAGACAAAGTGTCTTTCTTCATTGAAGTCTGAGATACGTAATTTTACAAAAACAGTGCAGATATATGATCTGTAACAAAAGAGCTCTTTCTTTAATGGGATAAAGACTTAGATACACTGCAAGAGACCACATAAGTTTATATAAATAAACATTTAAATAAACAGGGGTTGCAAGTAGTTGGCATGTCACAGAATTGAGATAATTCTACTGGAAAGTGCTTCCCTTAGTAGTTTGTAGCATTCCTAGTTTCACACTATGGGGTCTACTTTCTGGGCATATTTAAAGCAAACACATGTAAGAATCTGCAGGTGTCCCTTATTTCTTAGTTAATCTCTTTCTTTACACCCTGAAGTATATTATGAAGCCTTTTTGTCCTATTAGTGTTGTATTTCCAATTAAAGTGTTTATAAAGAAAAAAGAAAAAAAAAGTAGCACTAATCCAATGGCCAGACAAATTACCTCAGATATTAAAACTGTTTACCAGACAAAAATGTAGTTCACTTCTGTTAGGACATGCAGCACATTCAAAACAATTAAGAACCATCTCAGTTTAGGGTATAGAACACATCCACACTGCCTGTCAAATGTAGCTATTGAACTGGGCCAAAAAGTGCATGTGCCCAGCAGGGGCTATTTCTGAGAGAGAAACCCTGTCCTTTCAAATCAACAAACACTTCTGCAGGCTTTCACTCTAGACTATAGTTTTTCCCATATGGTCTCAACTGTAACCAATAAATCTAAACACATATTCACTCTGCATGCTCTACCGTGCTGATTTTAGGAGAATACAGCAGTTCTAACAAGTGTATGAATAGGCAATAAACCAGGACCCTTTTGAAAACAAATCACTTTTCCTTTTCTTAAAAATTACTACATGCTGTCAAGATAGATGAAGAAATAGGGGATCAATATAAGGTATTAATCTCTTCAAAATTACAATTATACATAGTCCTTTAAGCACATGCCTAGAGCTAGTGAATTATTGCATTTGAAGTCAAACTGCAGATTAAACTTGGAGCATGCAGAGGGAGGCAGACAAAGAGAGGGAGAGAGATGAATCTATATAAGGGGGAGGGGAGTGACATTTTGATTTGACACATTACAATCTTTATATTACTTTTCTGCAAGTAAGGAGCCTCTCTGGAGGTGTATGAAAGATTTTGCACTTAAAACTAAACTGGAAAAATAATCTTCTTGGCTGTGTAGACCAATGTTAGGAAATTTTCTTTTGCTTGTCTTGGTCAGTTCTGATTCTCTCTGCACACATTTAAAATTTCCTTTAATTTTTTCTATTTTCTCCAGATTTGGTTTCCTGAGATGTGCTAGTCACTTTGTGAGGGAGTAAAACAGGCACAGGTTTGTAGCTCATTTTTTTCTCTAATTGAAGCACCTTCCACACTTGTCACAGCCTCCAGACAGAAGGAAGAGGGAGGAAAAGGAGACTTTGTGTGTCAAGCAGGCACATGAAAATGAAATAAATCAAGGTTCCAAAGACACATCTGAGAACAAACTATTAAAGACTTGGTTTCTCTGCCTGTATTTCTATCCATCCCCTGACTCACCTTCTTCTCCCAAATGATATAACTACTTATCATTATCTTAGGGACATTTTAATTATACATCATTCCAAGTCTTGGGTCCTTCCCTGTCAGAATCTGTACCTTCATAGTTCCATGTTTAAGCATCCCTGCTTTCACTGGGCACTGGTTCCTGCCTTACAATATTTTATTACTATCCTTTGGTAAGATTTCTATTGCTTCAGCAATCACATTTAAAATCAATCTTCCTTCCACTCCCCACTTGCTGTTTCCCAGTTGTGGTTGCATTGGTGATGGCAAGTGCTGAATGTCTTTCAGTTAGATAGTGAAAAAAGAAAAAAAAAATAAAATTAACCACTCTCTGAACTCTCTGAACGCTCTTGACTTTGCCCCTCAGTCTTCTATAATTTGAACATATGAATCTGAGGAACCAGAAGAGAAGCTGAAAAAAAATTTGATTGCAGAAAGTATTTTTAGATCAAGAAACAACAGTCTGTTTGCAGAACTAGTTACCACTTCTAAAAATGCAAAACCCAACCACTGGTAGATTTACTAGTTTAAAGACAAGTGCAAGCCAACACAATGTTAAATCCCTTTCATCCCCTGCTTCACTTTTCCTAGAATTAGTCATTACACTTCTGTATGAGCATTAATTTCTTGATTTCATAAAATGCAAGTCAGGTCTCTTTAGGTTCTCATCCTTGATGATTTGCAGCACCAATGAGTTCCAGTCTACTGAAAATACTCCAAACAGATATTTCCACTTAGCTGTTTATAATATGCCATCTCTCATTTTCCTTGCATTTGCATTCTTCCTCCCTGAAGCACTAGGAAAATTATTTAATACTGTTTGAAGTAAAGGAAGAATCTAATTTTTTTTCCCCATGTGAATATTTTCTGTGCTTGAAATGTATTGTACTTAATGAAAGTTCTGTGAGCTCAGCATCTGGTCTCCCTGAAGTTCCTTGCAGTCCACTCTGCACTTCCATAACCTAAATAACTTCTGCAAGCTGCTTACTTTGCTACTCCAAAGCATGACTGTGCCAGAAAACCTTGGTCTCAGGTGTGATTTTGAGGCACTCTGTGTTTTCCCCCAGCAAAAACTGACAGTTCAATTCTAGTCTTTCTTTTCTGTCTCTTAGAGAGTTTTGATCCACAGTAATAGTTTAGTTCACAAATATTTACTTTCCTTACTAATTTCCTGTGCAGGACCTTGTCAGAGGACTGAATAAACTGCCTGCTATCTATTGCTTTGGAGACACTCACTGAATTTTAGCATATCAGTGAGACTCTTCAGAAAACTCAGCAGGCTAGGCTTTATCACATCCTGGTCTTTCAGGTGTTCATTGTTTTACTTTCCTGATATAGATGTAATGTTTATTCATCTGTAACCTTTTGGATCACTTATGAAGCCTTTTTAATTAGAAATACAAATTTTGCCACCCTCCAAGTTACTGATATAGTAGGCATTTTTAATTAAAGCCTGTGCTGTTTGTTAGCTGCTCTGCCCTGTCAAGATTTAGAATTCTGTGATGTCTATCCTTTAGGCCTGTTGACTTGAAGCTTTTGAATTATCAGTTTCTTTCAGCATCTTTCCTTATGCTAGCTCAGTCATCACAGCTCATCATCCTCATTGACAGGCAGAGCAAGCTGTGAAATCCACTCATTCTCTGCAGCAGAGACTGGTGCAAAGCAACACCTCTTGGAGGTATCTGCATCCTATTTGTTTGCTCTTTCTATCAACATGGACCCATGCTCAACCCAACCAGCAGCTGTGAATTAGAAGTTTCACACATGCCCATGCACTGAAATCAGACTTAGAATGTCCATTCCCCTCGGGTCTTTCTGGTGATGCCCACACAAAGGGGCAAGGTTGGTAAGCACATTCCCCTCTCAGCCTCTTGGGTCTGAAAGTTTATAACCTCAAAGTAAGGGCTTCTCCAATGGTTTTCCTTGTTCCTCCCAGCTGAACTACAAAATTAACAGGGATGCATGAATGTCCACAATCTCTGATACATTCTTTGAGGAAAAGTATATATATTTAGCTACACTCTGATTGTACTCATATGTTCTATTACAGACATAATAGAAAAATGCAGCATAAATATAAATTTTGTTTTAAATATATTTCAGAGAAAGAGAAAACAGATTGGTAATTCTATGCATGGCAAAAAAATGCTACTCTTTATTGAATTAAAATTCTTCCACTCATAAAATAATTTTTTTTTTATGTGAGAAAGACAGAATTTTCTAGTTTCATTAATGTAACTTAATAACTGGCCCAAGGGGAACTGAGTCCTCAAAAGATTAAAAAATAATCCCACTCCAGAGTTATAAATTTCAGATCCCAAATACAGTCTGATTGCTAATTTCATGAGCAAGAATTCCCATTAAGCTTCTCCCAGAAGACATGCAGAATTGGTCTACACTTAATATTTACAGCAAAGTAAGGCCTGTTAGTACATTGTCTAATAATGTGCAGCAGAAACTCTTGATGGAATATCACCATCTGTGCCTGTGCCTAAAATGGAGCTTACTTTTGAAGATATGATTTAAATTATTCTTTACCAATTAAAGTACCAGAATGCCAAAGTGATGACAAGATTTTTCCTGTCTACTTCTTAAAATTATGAGAGTCTTTTTTCTTTTTTTTTCCCCCCATCCTCTAGAAGTTCATGGGAAGTAAATTTTCAAAGTAGTGACATTAATGGGACTCATGCAGTTAAATCCCTATGCATCACTTTGAAAATTTACTTGCTAGTGTACTAATGAAAATTTAGGTCCTTGAATATTTATGATCCTCTATGGGATATCATAAATGTAGCTCTTATTTAAATAAATAGGTGGAAAATCTGCCATGTGTGCACAGTTTACTGGCATTCATATAATTGCAATCAAACTACATTGTCCAGCAATATCAGATTAATTTCCATTGTTCCATTTGCTGTTTGACCCTATTCCCCTTGATAATTGCAGATTCTCATCCAGATTCCATTTCCAGATTTTAATCTCCCACTTAGAAGGAACAGTGAGATAAAGACCAAGAGCATGGGGAAGGAAAGCATTTTAATTGGAAAAGTGTATTTGAGGTGCTGAAAGCTGCTGGTTTCCTGGGAGCTGCACAGCTGATGTCTTCTTTGGTTGGCCTTGGAAATTTCCATCCAGTCCTTGCTGGCAGACAACCTCCTGGATGGCTGCTGGAGGTGGGAAAGGAGGGACAGGGATGAATGGTGTAAGATTGTAGTGGAAGATTGATTTAATCCCAAAATTTGGCACAGACAGCTACAAAGCTGATTACTTCTGGGCCTAGTCAATGTCCATAGCTCCAGATGAGCCCTAATAAATTGTCAGGAACGGCTTCTGCAGCAGGACTGCTACAGTACCTTCTTGGTGCTGGGTAATAATGACACATTATGAGAAGAAAAAAATCAGAACCACCCTGACATGATTTATCTCCATGATTTAGCCCCTTATACACACCACATCTTTTCAAGCCTGAGTCTCTTGCCTTTAGGTGTTTGTCTGGTGGGACAAGAGCCCTGCCCCATCAGACATGAGAGAGGATGATGCTCAAAGGGCTGTGTTCTGGGGATGATGTCCAGAACCAAAGCACTCCTTCACAGGAAATCATGAGTCCATGCCTCAGGTGCCTGCTGTATCTTCTGTTCAATACTCCAAGCACAGTGAGAGGATTGTCTTTTGCTGAACCATCTCCTTCTGCCCTAGAAATCACAAGTCAGGGCACTTCTACATCGATGTCATCATGTAGGCAGTTACAAGTTGCCATGTCTTCTAGTTGACCTAATTAGTTATTTATTGCTTTTTGTGTCTGCAAGACTTCTAGAACAATACTGTCCTTGGAGAATGAAATGTTTTTATAAAACATTACCAGCTGAATAGTGGCACTAAAATAGAGCAATGACAGAGCATTTGTTCATCTAAGGATTCGGCGGAGGAGGAACCACGAGCCGAGCAAGTTATGGCAGCCTGACAGCTTGAATTGTCACACCAGCAGAGCTGAAGTCTTCATCATCTTTATCCTTTGAGAACATAATTAGATCTACCTATTAAAATGATATCTAATAAAATCAAAATTTTCATACTAATTATATAAAAGAATGAAGAAATAGCATATGACTAAGCAACATTGATTTCTGTCTTGTTACTCAATTACTTATCCACCCAGAAAACTGTCATTTTAACAATGCTTAAATGCATTTCTACTGATACAGAGAGGACCTCACAGGGACAAGAGTAAGTTTGTTTAATAAAGGGGGGAGGACAAGAGCAAGAAACAGATTCTGGGGAGCACAGCTGGTAGGTTCTCTCTTAAAATATTAAGCTAACAGCTACCTTTATTTTATTTTATTTTATTTTTTTTATTTTATTTTATTACCAGAGTGTTGTATCTTTTCTAAAAAGAGCCCCAAATCAAAACCACAACCCATGATCCATTCACTGGTGTTCGACAAATTTATACAATTCTGTTGCAGAGTAGTTCTTTTAAAGACTAGATTTCTCTCTCAAGATATGCATGTGTGTATGCATATTTGATTCATCCAAATTCTGGGGGGTTTATTTTGTAAAAATACATCATAATTCAGTTCTCTTATACTGCTTCACATTGCTGAAGAAGTTTTTACTTTGAAAATATAATAGTTCTTGTAATAATTTCCTGTTATTCCTTTAGGGAGCTGAAAATAGACTAAACTGACTTCATGCTAGCTGTAAAGGTCCAACCTGTATCTATTATGTGTCAGCTAAAATGGAGCAAGTGTTTTGTGTATGTGTGCGCGTGAAGAAAAATGAAAAAAAAAGATAAACAGAAAGGAAGAACTCTAGGATACGTTGTAGCTCCTCTTTCCTTATCATGAAGCAAAAAATGGCAAAAATAGGAGCATTGTTGCTATGCATCTCATGGTCCTTGCTCATGTCCCCATGGTAACTAGCAGAAGTCATTTGCATTCTGCAGAATGTGTGCAGCAGTTCAGAGGGGTGCATGGTCCAAAGGACATGGTAAATATGCCCAGCTTTGCAAAAACCCTAAAAGGCCGCTCCAGGAAGCTAACAGAAGTCCCATTAATATGTAAACCTTGCCAAAACAAATTTTTATTTTAAGGATACTTTGAACCTTCAGTAACGTGCAAAGCTCTGAAAGTTGAGGTGGTCTAACACACAGTTCATGATGCAGGCCCTCAAATATTATCAGTAAGTAAAACTCTTCTGAAAGTAGAGGTGCAGATTTATTTCAACTTTACATTTGGTCCTCAATTTACTGCATTAAAATATTTAATTAATGTTTTCTTTCACTATTACATGCCTGTTTTCCACCTCCCAAAAATGTCCTTCTCTCTGTTAGGGATTTTCAAGATTTATTAATATTTTTATCTATACAATGAATAGTTATATTTTAATATAAATATTATATGTACTTTAAATATATAAGGAATAATTATTATCCCTTATATATTTAAAGAAATATATATTTATTGAAGTGTAATTATGTCAGTATATACTATAAATATTATATATTTATGAATATATTTCTTTAGAAAAGGCCTGTTTTCGTAGGAAATGTCACTGATAACTTTTATCTGTCGGTGTGTTGGGTTTGCACCATAAAGTTTTCATAGCAGGAGTGCTACTGAAGTAGATCCTCTAAGAAGTTGCCAGAAGCTTCCCCTGTGTCCCACAAAGCCACTGCCAGCCAGCTCTGAGACAGAGCTGATGCTGGCCAAGCCCAAGCCCGTCAGTGATGGTGGGACCAGCTGTGGGGTAAGGTATTTAACAGGGGTGAAAAAAACCCTGCTCGGTTGCAGCAGGAGAGAGGAGAATATGTGAGAGCAGCAGCCCTGAAGAGCCCCAGGGCAGTGCAGGAGGAGGAGCAGGAGGTGCTCAGGTGCCAGAGCTGGGATGCCCCTGCAGCCCATGGTGCAGGGCAGGGAGAGGCTGCTGTGCCCCTGCTGCTCCAGGGGGAGCAGAGATCCACCAGGAGCAGCTGGGAGCCCGAAGGAGGCTGTGACCCCACGGGAAGTCCACGCTGGAGCAAGTTTGCTGGCAGGACTTGTCACCCTGCAGGGGCACTGTGGAGCAATTTATTCTTGAAGGACTGCACCTTTGTGGAGGGACCAATGCTGGAAGAGTTTATGAGGACTCATGTTGGAGAGGTTGGTGGAGGACTCTCTCCCGTGGGGGGAACCCTATGCTGGAGCAGAGGAAGAGTGTGATGAGGTCCTCCCTCTGAGGAGTAAGGAGCAGCAGAGACCACGTGTAATGAACTGACTGCAGCCCCCATTTCCCATTTGCTTGCACTTTGCTGAGGGAGAAGAGGCAGAGAATTCAGGAGTGAACTTGAGCCCAGGGAGGAGAGAATAGTGTGGGGAAGATGTTTTAAAATATTATTTTATTCTTATAAGCCTGCTCTGATTTGACTGGTAATACATTAAATTAATTTCCCTGAGTTGAACCTGTTTTGGCTGTGATGGCAACAGGTGAGTGATCTCTCCTTGCCCTTGTCTCAAGCCACAAGCCTTTCAGATTATCTTCTCTCCCCTCTCCATCTGTGGAGAGGAGTGAGACAGAAGTTTTGGTCAACCCACCACAATATGCAATGCTATCTCCTAAGAGTCCTACTTGGAAAAAATTCAGATGAAATGCAAGGAAAATGAAACAAAGAAAGTAACAAGGAAAGTACTAAGAACAAAACAGCAAAATGTTGAGGAATTCTGACCTACATTCCACATGCTTTGTATGCAGTAGCTTAGATAAGTACTGAGAAAAGGCTGAATGTTTTATATTTCTTCTATTTTTTAATCTACTTTCTTCTCTCTTGACTATTCTTGATGCTGAAATTCCAATTTCTTTTCTCTTTGAGGTCTTGAGGTCTAACTTCCTATTAGCCTTTAATGATGTTTCTCTCAGAAAATCCCACAAGAGTCTCTCCAGTTTTTAAAAGCTGGATTTTTGAATCTAGCATGCTGCAGAGTACTTCACTCAATTTCAGGCTATCTGTTAACATTGAATTATTGTTTGTGAGTGTGTATGTGTGTGAATATATATGTATAACAATAAATACGTCTCTATCTCTTTCATGTGCTTGTATGCACAACCTCACATAAAAGGCTGGGATTTATTCTGTTTCTGCCCTGGAATGACACTGTGAGGGGACAAGGCAGTGTGAGGGTTTCTCTAGAGTGAGGAAGTGGCCTTTTGCCTCCAGCAAGTGGCCACAAGAATGGTGACTACCTGGTGATTCACCACAGGTAACCAAGAGGATTATCATTATAGAAAACCTTCTCCATGAAAGAAACTCAGATGAGATGGGACAAAGCTGGTGCTGCAATGCTTTAACACCAGGAATTAACCTGTACCCTCACAGCCCACAAATACCTACAGATTTGCCTAATAAAGCCTGAGGCCACATGCTTCTAAGTCAAAAGATATCATTATATGACAAATACAGCAAACACAGCAGTTCTTCTCAATATAGTAATATTTGAACATCAGAAATATTAATATAATAGGGATTAAGAAAGAGAGAAATAATTTTTGTAGTCTTTCTCAGGATTAGCCATGCCTTAGCACACGGAGCTACCTAGGTTCTGCAAAACAAACTTATCATTCAGGCCCACTTCCCAGGCTTGCTAGAAAAACCAAGTTCACTGAACTATACACAGAAACTTCGCAGAACTGGGCTGTATTCTGAGCTGCTTCCTTGCAGAGTTTGGAACTTTGATTTTCAGCATTTGTCTATCCAGTTTCACACCTGAGTTCATACTCTGTGTGATCCAATCTACTTAGGCTGATATATTCAGACTTTACCTGCATGAAGTTTTCTCTGAGAACTAGAGTGAAGCACATTGCTCTGTAGAGTCGTACAGAATATTTGCACCTCAATAACATCACAAAAACAACACGTCTGATTTATTACCCTGCATTTCTGATTTTGCATGTGTTGGTGTGTAGAAGGAAAATAATGCTTTTTTGTGATGGATCAAACCCTTCCATATTATTGCAAAAATAGTTTTAAGTATTGTATAATACTTTCAATAGGAACATTTATTTCTGCCACATGCGGTTTGACAGGTCAGGCATTTTTGATACGTACTTGAGGTAGGCCAAAAACCACAGTAAGGTGAAAGGAATGGTCATGGGCTAGAAAACAAAGGTTCCAGTGCAATACATCTCTTGGAGTGTGTCCTTCGACAAGAAAACATGTAGATAATGCAGAGATACTGTGAGATTTCATTACTTAATGTTTACACAGCACTTTGAACTAACAAAGCATTACAGTGCAAAACATTACTTTCAGCCACGGCACTTCAAGGATGTACAAAGGATCAAATATCCTTTTCACTTACACATTGAAGAGGACATCTGGTTTTGTTTTGAAGTTCTAACATCCTTTTGGCTTTTCATGTCATTTCAAGGTTGCTTCTTACCTCTTACTGACTCCTTACTTCAAATTCCTTTTTCTGTGTCCTCGCCTTTGTTATAAAAATTGATTCAAGGCTTGCACGCAGCTGCTTAACTGGATGCTTGGAGGAAGGAATAATGCCTCCTTAATATGAATGTTCCTTATTTCAAGAATATTCTACACTGCAAAGATATCCTTGTCCAGTGTTCAGTTTCTGTTGTTAGAGTGGCATAGGCTTGGCTAGCATCATCTTCAGTCTACCATGCCATAGTACAGAAAAAGTAAAAGGATTTGTATCTTAGGCAACTTGCAGTGATATGTAGGCAGTTTTGCATCATTTACTGCTTGTAATGAGTAAATCAATGTTTGCTTTTAAAGAGGAACCTGCAAATGTGGCTCGTACCCCATTAGTTTTCAAAGTCTGTGTTTTAATAATTTGGTTTTTTTTCTTTTTGAAAGCAATTTGCAAAATTTATGAGAAGCAGAGGGTTTTTTATTTCCCAAATGATCCTCTGCACTCATCAAAGAGTGCGTTCTAGCAAGTAATTTCTGCAAGATGAAAGGATAAAGTTTCACCACATTGTACAGAAGAAGCGTAGTGAAATTTACTAACTGCAATAATGAGATTTGACTTTGTTGTTTTTATTTATTTCTATTTAATCAAAGTTTGCTATAGAGAGGCTAAAAAAATTAAACATTATGAGACAGTTTTGTTTCCTAATAGTTCAGGGATGTTTGTAGGGTATTTTCAGGGGTCCAAACCATGCTTAAAACAAATTTCACCAGGAGGTCAGTGAGATCATGAGCTTTTTTTTTTTTTTTTTTTTTTTTTCCAAATGGTTCATGAACAATTTGACACAGTTAAGAGCAGTTTAAGCAGATTTTCAAATATTCAACTTAGTTATTAATTTCATTTCCAAGCCTGAATTTTCAACAATAATTTCTCCATTTTCTGTCTTGTTACCCTCCTCCCTATATCTCTGTATCTTTTCATGAGGAAAAGTTACTTGCTACTACTACTACTATGCTGTTGGTGTCCTGGCATTACTTCAAGAAAATATGAGTACAGGTGACACAACTCAGCACCAAAAGGGAGGAGATGCAGGCTCCCACAGCTAAAAAGACTGAGGAAACAGGATCTCTGGAAGTACAATGGTCTGGAACAAAATATAGAGACAGAAGATGCCAGGACAAATCTTCTGGATGTACAGGGTGCTGAAGGGCTGAAATAGAACAACAGTCAAAATCAGATATCCAAAATCAGCAAAAGCACAAAAAAAGAAGTCCTTTTATACCTTTTAAAGCAAGGAGTTGTGAGCATAAGGAACACCAGGAGATACACCACTGAATACAGCTTGGACAGATGAGAGGCAACTCAGTTGAAGTGCACCCCAGTGACTTGTCTTTTTCCTGGAGTGCTGGCAGCAGGCACATTTTAACCACACCAGGTTCAGTTATACAAAACTTCCTTTAGGGAAAACAGCTGCTGTAAGAAAGCCAGCCTGGATTAAAGAAGTTGTTGGTTTTTGGGTTTTTTGGGGGGATTTTGGGGTTTTTTTTGGGGGGAGGTTTTGGTTTTGTTTGGGTTTTGTTTTTGTTTTTGTTTTTGTTTTGTTTTGTTTTGCTTTTTTGGGTTTTTTTGTTTTCTGTTTTTGTTTGTTTGTTTTTTGGGTTTTTTTTTGGGCGGGGGGTTGGTTGGTTTTTTTTTCTGGGAAAAAAGAAAAAAAAAAGAAAAAAAAAAAAAGGGAAAACCTGCTTGTAGCAACCAGAAAAAGTTTGTATAGAACCAACTGTACTTGTATTCATCCTGCCCCAATGATGTATTTGATAAAAGCATTTAAGAATATTTAAGAATGAAATTTCTGTCACTTTTTGCAAAATTAATCCTTTTAACTTCTAGGAAACATTTCTTACCTTTGCTGTGGCACAATAATTATGTCAGTAGAAAGCAGTGCCACGACTTTGGGAGTTACACAGCAGGATAGCCATGCCTACTGAGGGGAGAAGTGCTAAACATGTACTTTAAAAGTGTCTGCTAAGATTGGAGATGGACATTAACAGACCATTTTTTCCGTTGTCTGTGCTGTTTTGATAATTCCTAAAACAACAGCTGGTTCTACATCCTTAAATGTTATTTTTATTTTGATAAGCTTGGTCTGCTTCAGCACTTCCTACTGCAGAACATGGAGCTCACACTTGTCCCTTATGCTGTGCATGGCAGAACTGATCTGGCAGTGTAATAACTACAGACCATACTTGTTCCCTTTTCACAGGAGGCGTGACTGTGATACTTCATACACTTAAATATTCACAACAACCTCATGGAAGATTTGCTTTAGACACACAAAAAGAAGCAGGAGGGAGAAAAAAGGGATTCTCCCATGCATCTCACCAAGTTTCTTTGTGGTATGCTGGGAAAGGTCACTGGGCTTTACAACTGCCTCAAAAATATTACTGTGCTTAAGTGTCTAACACCCTTGAAAATCCATTTCAGAAAAAAAAAAAATGAGACATGGCACTATCAGATTTTTTTGAAAAGATGGTAAATATGAGCTTTGTAAATGTTTTTCATTTTAATATTTGACTAGGCCTCAGCTTGGCTGGATGGGAAGACTGTGAAGTCCTTTCCCAAATGAAACAGCAGGAATTAATCTTTTGTATGCCCAAAGATGCAGGTCTTAACAAACAGCATTTAAATTTTACGAGTTAATAGATATAAAGGTTGAAGAAAAATAAAAATAAAATAAATAAATAGATTAATAATAATAATAATAATAATAATAATAATAATAATACAAAACAAACAAAAAAAACCAAAAAAAACCCTGTTTGTAACATCAGAAGTTTCATGACTTTTCAAGCCTTGTACAGAAGATTAAACTATGTACAGGGATATGGGAGTTAGGGGAGTTTTCCCTTGCATTATCAGAGGCTTCTGGTCTCAGCTGTTGAACAGCTTTATCAACACTGTTCAACACTTAATTTCCATATCTAAAATTTGAGTTGTAGATATTAGTCCCGTGCAGTTTTGTTATCAAGACCAGTAAGAGATTTCTTGAAGGTCCAATTTAATTGAGTTCTGTCTGTAAAAAATGTTTTACAGAGCCAGGATGTATTCCTGCATTTCTAATTCCTTCTCTTCTGTTCATATTATCTTTTTCCTTTTCTCCTTGATTAGGGTACAATTTTGTGGATTATACAATAGGAAAACATGCTGAGCAGTGGTTTACATCTGTGGAATTGTAAGTTTTCATTAGATATAAAAAGTTGTATTCTTATAACTTATGGATGTTTTCAAAAGAAGTGGTAGTTTTTCTTCTGCAAAAAATTAACATTTTCTATATCAGCTTACAACGGCCCTACCAGGAAAAATGCCTAAGTGTAGAAATCCAGTGACTGGTAATCTGTAAAGTTTCCATCCATTCTTAACAATGCTAATTTCTTTAGGCATCTTCAATTAATTGTTGAAACCCAGAAGAAACTTTGGGGTAAGAGTTAGGTTACCACCGTGAAATTCACTCTTCCGTATCACACTTCTCCAGTGGTAAATTAACTATATTTAGTGTTTTACTGATCCTTGCATGCTTTCCTTTTGTTCAAACAATACAATAAACTTTTTTTAATGAAAACCTTTCAGAATGCTTAACGACAGTTACTTACTACAGTACCTTTCATTGCCATTATCCACATGACTGACTGCTTTTGTAAAGGAACAAGTAAAAGTTATCAAACTCATGCTGAGAAATTATGGCAAGCATCAGGGTCAGGCACAATGCAAAGGGAAAGGCCTTCTAAAAGAAGTAATTTTCATTTGAAGAAATTAGAATATCTTGAAAATGTATTCTAAGTGTAATAGGCAGGCAAGAAGTAATTTCTAATAAATGCTAAAATAAATTAAAGTATGATGTAGCTATTAGTGAGGCAAAATTAAACTAGCAAAGTGAATCAAATATATAACCACATTTTCGCTGTTTCTGTGAATTAAGTAGCATATTAAAATTTTGTTGATTATATATTAGGTTGCAATATGTTTGACCATAGGTTTTCTTCCCTTAGAAAATAAACAAAAAGTTTGAATCCATAAGATGTTTATAATGGCAAATCTAAAATTACAAAAAAAAAAAATTGCTTTTCTCCTTGGTTAACTTTCAAAACCTTTAAAATTATTCCACACATCCCCAATGTTCTCTGTCAACAGGCTAAAAACCAAGACATAATCTTTCTAAATTCAATTTCAGTCTGATGTTTAGCCACCAGAGGCTCCTACTAGGACTGCATGAGTTATCTCTTTGACAAATATATCATCAAGAAAGAAAGAAAGAAAGAAAAAGAAAGAAAGAAAGAAAGAAAGAAAGACAGAAAAGCTTTTGGGCAACCAAAAAATGGTAATAGGAAAGAATGAACACAATGAATTTAAGGAAGTAATGAATTGTTTGGCCTGTGTATTCAGCAGATTCTCATGAATAACAAATGTTGATTCATGGATAGTCTGCTACTCTGCTATCCAAAAAAAGGGAGATCTATAATGCATATTTTTAATAATGAAAAGCTAACTTGCAGTGGTGCACAGCACTTTTCACTTTTGACAACTCTCTTACAGCAAATTTAATTTTATCTGTCCTGAGATATCTCAGTATTCCTGTTGAGAATTCAGAATTCAGTGGGCTAATTCTGCCTTTTAAATTGGCAGTAGGTATGATTTTATCCAAAGTAAAAAGTGATTTACATATTTATTCTGTTTTGGGCAACAAATAAATTTTGTGAGTCTCTTGAAACAAATCCCAGGGGCATCTTGCTTTTGGCTTCATATACATTAAGCTAGGAAATATGACATCTACTGTTTATTTCTTTTAGAAAAGTGAATTAATTTTATTAAGTCTTTGCTTCTGACACAGAAAATGTGACTGTGGGCAGTCCAAGTGATGTTCAACCCTATTTATTTTTCTATGCAACTGCTTGACTTAGATGAAGATATAATACAGGGAAGAACTGAGATTTTTTTTTTTTCTCTCAACTATATTTTAAATTAGTATTTGCTTAATAGAGGGCAATTTTATTATGTGGAAAATACATTGTACAAATTGTCACAAGGAAATTTTCCGAGTTGTGATGAAATTTGAAAAACTGTGTGTTCTGTCTCCCGGGTTATTCTCCAAGCTGCTAACCAGAAACAGAATAGTAATGTACAGAAATAGCTATGTAGTACATAGCTACACTCTGTTCTGGAGCCTAAAATGAAAATTAATTCTATGTTCCTGTGCACAACAGTTTCCTTATGGTTATTAATGCAGCTGTATCACTTGTGGGAATTTGTCCAAAGTGTTCCTCTTGTTAACAATTCTTATCCATGTTAATCTGCAGATATCTACCAAACAGCAGGGAGCACCTGGGAATCCCTGGCTTTAAATCTTCTTTCTGTTTAATGTCTGCACTGTTTCAGAGACTCTTACAATGCACTGGAATTTTAGATTGTTTCAGTCTGTCTTTTGCTCTAAGGGGATGGCAAACTCTCTTCTGTAGAGTGTGGACAAATACCTGGTCTGTTGATGCTGTCAGTGCACATCTGCTAGTGTTCAAACAAGGACCTGCTTGTTACTGGGCAGGATAAGGGAACAGGGGACAGTTTCTGTAATATAAAGCAAAGAGGAGGTTGCTCACATGGCAGTGATGTGGGGCTTTTGGGTTGAACCCCTCTGGGATCTTCCCTTCTCAGGACAGCCTCAGATGAGCTCCTAAAACTGGAGGTGATCTCTCACCTTCCAACAACTGGAAGTGCCCATACTCAAAAAATTAAACTTATCCACAAGAGGGGTCACTTGTAGATACAATAATACCATTTTATCCTCCATTTACAATTCTGTTTTAAATTTTTTTTCCTCTATAGTAAGTATATGACATACTTCCCCAAGAATCAGGTACAATCCACGAGTAAATAAGAGCTGTGAATGCTGAATGTTGCCAGACAATAAATAATACATTTGGCATCTCTGAAAGAAAGACACAGGACAGCTAGTTCTGAGGTAGCAATTCCCCACGCAGGTTTAGCCACAGTCTACAGCTGTAACTTTGTGTATTGTCTGCAGAGGGACTGCTCCAGCAGCTCTGCCAGACAGCACAAAATGAATCCAGACAGAGATGATCTGCTTCAGCTAGGGAAGACATCATGCCTGAGAGAGAAGAATCCCTCCAGAAACACTGGGAAGTAAGGCTGTACATTAATGTAGTTCTACACAAATCAATGTAAAGCTGTGGAATTCCTCAAAACTAATTTGGAGACAGAGAGTCTAGGAAGAAAAATAAAATTACATAGTTTATTAGTGTTATTTTAAAAGGAAAAGCTAGTTATGCCCTCAGTAGAGGGAAGACAAATATTCCTTTTTTCACCTGGATTTCATATCAATTATACTTGATCTTAATAATAACATATTTATAGTAGTAGTGTTGGTATGTATTCATTTGGTTTCAAATATCTGATACTAAATTGCCATGATATATTAGTTGACCTTTGAGCTTCTAATTTTCGTATTCATGTGTATGTAACATTTAATGAAAAACAAATATGACATTACAGGTCACTGGGAATGATTTGAAAAGGAATTTTTCAGCTTAAATTCTACACATGTGATCCTGAGTTCTGAGGAAAACAAAACAGTTGACATTTGGAATTTTGTAATTGGCTTTCATGGCTTAAATTTTGTCTATCTTTTGGTTCTGATGTATGTAGAAGTTGACACTGATTCTAAAAGGACTGTGACTACTTACTAATAGTAAAGAAAATTTCCAGAGTGTAAATAACTATGTCTGCATTACAGTGGCCTTCTCTCCTTTCTAGGTGTGTATTTCTGTGTTCCTGCTAGGAACAACCATATTTCATTTTTAGAATTGCTCTCCTGGGAGCACTTTTTTATCTGTCTGTTCTGGCCTGTTCACGGCAAGAGAAAAAGAAGCAGACTTATAAAATGCACATGAAATCAGCAATGAAAGAAATGAACGACATAAAAAGAAGTCATTGAATTCTATTGTGTAGATTTCTTATTTCCCAATATGACAATTTTTTAGTAGTAGTAGGATTCACAATAGCTGCTTCCCAGTAACTTCTGTGGGAGTGCAAGTTCATCTTGCTCTCATCTGCTCTGTTGCTGGGATTCTTCCCTAAGAGTTAAGAATGGCACAGACTTTTTTATTACATTAAAGTTGCTGCATAAATAAAAAGCCCGCATGACTTGGTTTAAAATAACTGTTTTCATTTATACTGCATTTTATTCACAATTTACTCTATCTATTCTGTCTTTCCAATGGAATAATTTCTTACTAAAAAGAGGGGTAAGAAAGTGAATTGAATGTCATTATTGTACCAAAGAAGCATTTCATGAATATATTCAATCTGTGCTAATGGATTTTAACACATTTTTACTATCCTACAATGAACTGCTCATAAAGTTTTTAATTACCAAAGCAGTATCCAAAAGTCTACTGCAGAGAGGTGCAGTGCTGTAAAATAGATTATTCCTTTATACATTTAATCTTCACTCACTAATGCATCTACAGGTGTCTGTGTTTAAATAATACAATAGCTAATTCTATAAATATATATAGTTCAGCTAGCTAAATTTCTGTTCCCAAAACAAGTTAGTGTCATTATTCTTCAGTTAAAGAAATTAAAGAATAGCATGTAGCTCATACGTCCCTGATATTCATCACCCAGTGCTGTGAGGTACAAAGTATAGCCAGAGCTGTGCAATCTAACTGCTTAAAACCAAATAACACCCAGACAATAAAAGGATAAACTCCTTCCTCCTTCCCTTGGTGGTGTGCTGTTTGCCCCATAGTGGGCTGCTATTGTGCTGTGTGACACAGGATATCCACCGAGGTTATGAGTCACGTTGCATTTGCTGAACAATATTTTTTGTTTATATCATGTAGGCTTCAAGCTGTGCTACTTCCAAACTGTTCAGTAATAATGCCCTCCTCTTTATCCTGTATAACCCAAGTTAAAATGTTCACCAAATGATGAGAGGAATACAGGTTTTTTTCTCTGGGTCATCCAAATGGAATTTAAACAAAATCTTCTAATATCTATGATATAGCTCTTTGACAGGTGTTGGTTATCTAAGAGCTGAACATGAGCTGGCAGCACCCAGGTGGCCAAGGCCAGTGGCATCCTGGCCTTATCAGCAGCAGTGTGGCCAGCAGGACCAGGGCAGGGATCATCACCCTGTGTCCAGCTCAAGTTCTGTGTCCAGTTTTGGCCCTCTCACTACAAGAAAGGCACTGAGGGGCTGGAGTGAGTCCAGAGAAGGGCAGAAGAGTTGAGGAAGGTTCTGGAGCACAGGCCTGATGAGGAGCAGCTGAGGGAGCTGGGGGTGTTTATCCTCCAGACAAAAAGAGGCTCAGAGGGGACCATGTTGTTCTCTACTGCTACTTGTAAAGAGATTGTGGCATGGTGGGAGTCAGTCTCTTCTCCCAGATAACAAGTGATAAGAAAATAGGACACAGCCTCAAGTTGTCCCAGGGAAGGGTTCGATTGGATGACTGGAGAAATTTCTTCACTGGCAGTGTTGTTAAACTTTGGAACAGACTGCCCAGGGAAATGGTGAAATCACCATCCCTGGAGGTATTTAAGAGACCCATGGATGTAGCACGTAGGGACACACTTAATGTTTGGACTCAAGGATCTTTTCCAACCTGAATGATTCTATTCTAAGAAGCTGCCTCCCACCCTGACCCAAACAGCCTTCCCAAATGTCCTGCTGGTACCTTAAAAGCATCATCCAGGTTTAGGCTCTGATCAGACAGATAAGTTCTGTGTACTCCTTTCCCAGTCATCATTCAGGGAGGCCACACATTCCCATTGCTCCTTAAATGGGAATATTTCTGTCATGAGAATGCACTTGAATGGTTCCTTGCCTGTGGCCAGGTTGCTTGTTAGTGTGAGATCTGGTCAGAAGTGGAATTGTACCTTCCAGGTAAGCTGAACAGAGGGTGCTCACAGTTTGCTCGAGGCATAGAGTGCATGTGAGATATAAGAACTCTTCTCCTCTATATTACAGACTATTACAGTTCATCCACTTTTTTCTACATTAAACCTAATTACTCATGTTTGATAAAGCATTTCTTACAGGAAAATATATATTATGTACAAATTGAAACACATGAAGACACCTAGAATTTTTCCTTTTAGTAAAACCTTCACAAGAGAGTGGAAAGATCATATCAGATGATGGTCTCAAAGGTAACCCAGACAGAATTGAGCTAATGTTATTTCAGCTCTTTAATTAGCTAATGTGTCCTTCACACCTTTGATATTTTCTTGTTTGGTCTGGAATAATATTTAGTAACCTGAGAATGAAAACCAGCAGCTTGTGGGGAAATGTGGGTGGAGTATCATATGTGTTTGGACTTACAATACAGAGCTCCCTGCTTCCATGTAAATCCCAGGAAATTTTTTCCACAGCCAGGAAGAGAGCAGATGCTGAAGAATGAAGGAGACTCCTTAAAAAAAACAACAGCATCTTGAGAGAAAAGATAGATGAGCTTCTTGCACCCTTGGGGGGAGAACAGAATTGTTTTCTCACTGTATAAGCCTCAATTTTTAACTGATTCTCTGAAGCAGATGCGTCTCTCTGAAGAAACTGAGATACAGCACTGAAGTTTTTTTCCTCATCATCTTCAATGAGTCAGATGTAGTTTGGCTCTCTCAGCTTGAAGTAGAGATGCAGTAACTTGAAGGCTCTCCCCTAGCAGCACACCCAATATTGCAATTCTCTATATGAGGGAAAGTGCCTTCAGGTTCTTTCACTTCAACAAAATACAGAAACTCTCTTCTTGAGATGATGACAGAAGTCTGCAATACCCAAAACCTGAAAATGCAGCTAGGTGCATTTTTATAGTGAGAATGATGATATCTTACAGACTGTGTATTATGTGTTTTGTGTGCTTACATGTAAAACATCAGCAGGAAATTTTTGTTGTGGTCTGACTCCTTTGAATTATAATTGCTGATCCCACCTTTAGCAGCCCTTGGTTACTCGTACAAGTCAATTCCAGGATCAGACTCCTCATCCTCTGACCAGAGAGTGACAGTCACTGCCAGCTGCATTCAATGCCCAGGAAAGGGCTGGGGTTTATCCTCACTCAGCTGATGAAGGGGTCTTATCTGCTGGGATGCCTGGGATGTTTTCTTTGTGCCTGTAAATCGTAACTGATACTACTGAGCACACCCAGTGGTGGATTCAGGGCTGGAGCAGTGGCGGGGAGATGCCAGAAAACCTTCTGGGGACAGCACACAGCAGCTGGGGAGGGGTGCAGCTGAATCAGATGCCCTGGATGTGTCTGGTATCAGATGGCAGCTCTGGGAGTCTCGGGATGCAGGGAGCCAGGGCCCCAGGCACTGAGGAATGGCAGAGCACTGCCTGCCCCTCCGGAGCTGCACGCAGGGACGGGGGAGGCTGCACTGCTGTGCTGCAGGGACAGGGAGCACTGCTGCTGGGTTTAGGGGCCGTGAGCCAGCAGCCAAGTTCTCAATGTTCAACCAGCACCTTTCCAGAGGAGAATCCCAAAGCAAGCTGCCAAAAAAGTGAAGACTGAAAATACTGACCCAACCTTCCTAGTAAAAAATGCAGCATTATTTGCTTGTTCTCGCATGCAGCACCTGACCAGTGACAGGATGGCATCAGTAATGAACCTGCTAGTCTTCAGGAGGTTAAATGAGAAACTTGACAGCCAGCTGAAACAGGAAAAGGTCAAAACAGAGCTAACGATAATCACCAAAATGGGAATTTGCATATAGCTCTGATGTTAATGCTCTTACACTTTTAATAAGTGTCATAGGATTTCTAATTACCACAGTGTCCAGGAGCCCCACTTGTTCTTTTACAGCAGTAATGACTACAGCAGAGTAGTCCCTACTAGCACTCTGCCAAGGCAGATGCTCAAAAGTTAATCACTGGGGTAAAGTGCCTCTACTCCTAAGTCCTTTGTTTTGATCTACTCTTCAAATATGTCAAAGTTAAATTTTGTTATCTTAGCACAGATTAGAAGGAAAACTCATCTAGTACATATCCATTTTATAAAAAAAATATACCCAACTTTTATTTATTTCAATTTCTGTTCAGTGACATTGCATTAAGAACCTACCTGATTTCCATTATTTTGAGGTGATCTTGTACTACACTGAACCATGTGAGGGTTTAAGTTACTTTGGCCTGAGCAGAAAAATAAAAGAGGATACTTTTGCTTAAGGCTTTGCAGTTGCTTGGGTTCTTTTAAGTCTCTCATTGCTGAGGTGTGGCTTAGCAAAGACTTGTGATGCTCTGGGTTTCCATGGGAGCTATGTTTTATTTTGGTACAATGAGCAGCACTAGTACAATGCAAGGAACAATAATCCATGGTTTTAAAGAAGATGGCTTGTTCCCAAAAGGCTTGATTTGGGGGGAACATCACCATAAAGAGAGGGATTGTTTCTCTTGTTAACTACAGAATTGTCTGCATCAAAAGTTGTCTAAATGCAGTTTTTGTTTACCTTTACTGAATCTTTGTCTTGCTAGCTGTTCCCAATATTCTGAATTTTCATGCTGCTAATGTTTTTATGTAAGCTTTGCTATTTTGGGAGCATGAAAGCAGTGCAGTTCCGGCTCTGTAATTAAAGGGCTTCAGTGATCTCTTTTCTCTCAGCTGCTGCTCATGAGACTGACAAAGGAAGGACACAAGTCACAGATAATACAGAGCAAAACTTCAATTTATCAAAATCACCAGTCTTCAGGGTTATTTGGGTGATAAAGCTGAAGTCTGTCTACAAAGCATGGTGATCTGAAGGAGAATCTGTGGAGTTCTCCATAAACTGTGGTAAGAGTTGCAAATATAATCTGGCAGCTCATTTTTTTTTGCTTTTCCATGTGAATAGAGTGCCCATTAAAGGAGGATGGGGGAAGCAATGAAAAATATGGTGCTGATATTGGTGACATAGTATGATGTGTAATGTCTGTGAGTCAGCACTTCTGCTGGAATTGATTGATTTACATACATCTGCCAAGACTGAGCTGGTTTTCCATGCAGCCCAGGTGAGTCAGAAGGCAGAAAGAATGGGATAGGTAAACTGATCCTCATTCAGAAGGAGATGTGAAACATTAGGCTTCTGCAACCCCTTAGCTTTGTGCCCAGGACAGGATTTCAGTTCTTACACTGATAGCAAGGGTTGACTGATAGGGCTGAATGAGAAATCAGGCCCTATTACCTGTGTCTTCTGAACTTTTATCATTTCAATCAGCAAACCTCTACGAAGCATTTATAAATTGTAAAACACTGCAAAAATAAGATAGCAGATATGTAAATCTGACATTGCATGATAAGAATCACAAATAAAAAAGAACAGGAGGTGATTTCTGAGAAAAAAAAATCTCATCACCCTATTCAATTTTAGGAGGGAAAATGGTGAAAATTCTGAAGGGAAAGGAAAAAGTTGAATTGGTGCCAAACACCTGCTAGTATTCAGTGTAGAAATATAAAGACTTAATTGAAATAAAAATTAAGTTAATGCTTTCCAATTAATAGCTTACCAGTTTACAAGAGATGAAACTGAGACATAAGTAGCAGAAGAAAGGGATTAGGACATATGAATGTGCATGCACACAGACAACCCCACAAATCAGGCAGGGAATGAGGCAGTAAGTTCAGCATAAGTTAATGTGAGTTGAAAACTTGTTCTGCTACCCAGTAAAATACAGACTTAGCAAAAGATTATTATAATGAGGATTTCAAATTCACGTGCCTTCAATTATTTTTTAGTCTATATCTAAATACAAATAGTGCTTTCTGGTGATGATAAGTACATAATATCTGTCCATGGTATGTTAAGTGTCCATGGAACGTTAAACTGAAAACCCTGGTTTCAGCTCCTTTGGTCATTGTTATTATGGGCTGTAATTTTACTTTATGTCCAACTGCTTTTCTGGTTTCTTGTATAAAAGTAAAATATAGCTGTGTTTTACTACTTTAGGTTGTCTTTTTAGGTCTATGATTTAACAGTATCTGAAATATTTATAAGTATAGCACTTTCCATCTCCTAAATGATTAATAAAAAGATACTGTACTTCTGTTAACTTGGACCACAAATGTCTTGTAGCTGTTATTATCTGTGAGATCAGCAAGCAACCAAGCATTTTCAGTAAGCAAACCTTGTGACAGCAAACTCGACTTAGTGAAGAGTAATTTGAGATGATCGAGTAAAGATCACATCTCATAACTCCATAAAAACATATTTACACAATTACTGTAATGACTCAAGAGAGGGCATTAAGAATCACTGAGGAAATTACATGTGTTTTTAAAGTTTGTAATTTTAATTATCTTCTTCTGTAATGGACTGCAGTGTCTGCAAACCAGCCATCATGTACTTTCCATCACTAGAAAGCACACGGAACATTTTGGTAACTGCATATGCAGGTTTATTTATTTTAGTGTTGAAAAGTGAAAAAAAAAATAAAAAGAGCATAAATGGAGCTATAATGTTTAGAGTAACACTATTTTCTTAACTAACATCCTTGCGAATGAGCATAGTAAATTTGAACAGTATGTGTTTTCACCATCTGCACTCCAATAATGAGAGCAGCCACCAAGGGAGAATAGGGTATTAAAGTGTAGCAGGAAACATCAGTCTGCTGCTCTTAGCCTGAGCTGAATTTTCATCTTTTAGGTGCCTTGATCTTAATTTATGTTCCGTTCTTAATTAAATTGTCTTCCTGACATGACTCAGAAACCTGGCTTCCTGCGCCTCAGCCTTTATGTCTTCACCCTTGATTGATAATGAATGTGCTTTGCCATCATATATTGTTTGGGTCTTGTGAAAGACAAACTGAGTTACTGTGGACTGCTACAGTCTGATTGCACAGATGAGCTGCATGGGCTATGAAGAGACTTTCAGTAAGTGTTATCAACTATTATGTCATGCTAGAGTTTTATTCCTAGAGAAGTTTTTCATTAACTCCCCTTTTAACCAATCAACATCTATCTAAAATTAAAGGTAGCTGACTAGTGAAAAAAAATCATCTATAGTCATTCATCAGTGAAAAAAAAATGGCAGCAAGCAGCATGAAATTAAACTTCTGAAATGAAAAATAATATTTAATTTAATTTTGTGCACAAGTAATTACTTTTCAGTTCTTGCCACTCTTGAAGTAGGTTTCATTTTTGTCGCTGCTGATTTCAAAGAACAAGAAAACAGCAGTCTGCTGAGATGCCATTCCAGCATTTTGGAAAATGTTGGAAAATGATGGATCGACAGAAGTGCAGGAAGAGCTAAATGTTATCAATAGGAGAAGAAGAAGTGGTGAATGAGGGAAAATTATGAAAAGGTAGATTTAATTTCAAGTACAGCATGTATGATGCAAGACAGGCTAACAACTTTACCAAAAAAGTATTTTTTCAGCACGTGGCAGCTCAGGAATTACAGGTTTCAGAAATGTTGTAGTGCTTCTAATGAGTGGATGCAAGGCTCTGGACAATGGACATGTCTAGGCAGAAACATTAGCTTTTATTACACTTGCTTATTATTATCAGTAGAATGTGCTGACACTTTTGACATTGTCACATCCAAAATATGCTGCAACGTCAAAGTGATTTGTAATTTTCTTTGCTGGCATAGCTCAGTCCAAGAAGATATGCTGTTAGAACCAATCTTTAATACCTTGATGATTCCAAAATACAAAAAAAATAAAAAGCCCCAAAACAACCACTCAAACAACCAATAACCAACAAATAATAAAAAACCCCTGACAAATCACAACTGGCAAGAAGTAAAAAATTGTGTTGTAGGAAAATAATTTTAAAAAAATGAATTATTTTTTACATATAAATAATCTTTTACAAACTGTTTTATCAAAACAACTTGATGCTATAGTTTCTTTACTCATACTTGCTATATCACCAAATATAAATGATGAGGACTGTAATGGCAATTTGTGTATATGTGTTTGAAGGGACTCACTTGAATGAATGAGAGAAATTGTGTGTGTATGTCTGTCTTCTATTTACATGAAGTATTTATTGCATCTGGTAAAAAGGAATAAACCAAAGCTCCATCATGGCATTTTCATGTCATTCACGTGGGTCATCTGCAAATGTGAAACCCATACCATCCAAGCTAACCAGAAAATGGCTTTCAGAACTTTTCATTCCCTATGTGGAGCCTAACTGGAGAAATGACAGTGCTTTTGTCTTCCTCACTTATTTTCCATAGGAGAGGAGCCTAACTGGAGAAATGACAGTGCTTTTGTCTTCCTCACTTATTTTCCATAGGAGAGGAGCCTAACTGGAGAAATGACAGTGCTTTTGTCTTCCTCACTTATTTTCCATAGGAGAGGTGAGATTGCAGTGTTCGAGGGTTGGCTTTGGGCAAGGATGGGTGCATGGTTTAGTCACTGCTGATTTCTGCCCTGCATTTGCCCAGGTCAGGCCCATTATCACTGCCCATCCATGTCTAAACTCTTTTACTCTGGTATTTCAGAAGATTATGTGGAATACCTATACCTCAATTACTAAAGGCTACCTCGCAACCCCTAGCCTCAGGGTATTTCAGCATTTAGCTCAGTTCCTGCATCCTCAGCTGGAAATGCAGGTCCTGCTGCTGCAGCATTCATCTACACAGGTTTTCTTCATACAGTATAAAAAGCAGGTACTACAGGACAGTTAGTTCCAAACACAGAGTTACTCCATGACACACATGCAAAAGGAAAATGGAAATCCCAGGGGTGGGTGATGTTTCTACCAGCTCTACCAGGACTGCTTTGTGCTATCTTCAAGGGTACTTCTAATGTTCAAAACACTTGCCATTGGGAAACCTCTGGCTTAGATTAACTCTATGGCCAGAGAAAGATGTGCTTATGTTTGCTGGAGATATGATAGAACAGAAGTTGTTGTCTTCCTAATGGAAAACTGCCTAGGATATTTTGTGATATGTTGTCCTGGATTTAAACATGGCTTCTGATGTTTCTTCATTTCATCCATTTTATAGCAAGGAAGAATAAAGTCAATAGATTTCTTCTCACAGGCCAACTTTTACTATGACTCAAAAGGCCAGGAAATGACATTGTTTCTTCCAAGAAAACTGCTGGTGGTGATATTGGTGTACAAATGAGTAAGAAGGAAAAAATAAAAAAAAAAGACAAAAATCCTGCCCCAACTCCAAAAAAATGCTCAAACAAATTATATGTTGTGCCTAAAGAGAATAAGGCAGCTGTAAAGCAAAAAAGAGAGGATCTGCTCACTGCCCTAGCCTGCTTCATGAACTTGGCAATATTATCACATTTGTTGCTTTTGCTATCTGTTTAAATGGGAAGCTATTTAAGCTGTTCTGTTTTGCTGTGTGCATAAAGTCTGCTGCAATACAAGAATGATCTTAGAAGGAGCCCTCTAAAAATAATGAGGTAGAATAATCATCAGCAGAGTCCAGTACACTCTGCTGTATAGCAGCAAGCTTCTTCACAGCTTCCAGACATTGCTTCCTTTGCCCTCTGCAGTCATTAATAGTTTTTTCTTCTACAGCCTCCTAGATGCTCCGACAGTTTTAGTGTCACAGACCACCACCTAAATGTTGGTGATGCACAGTAACCGTGATTTTCTTTATAATTCTCATATTTCTTTCCCAAATATGTTACTGGAATTGCTCAGGCATGCTTTGATACTGTATTAAATTTGAAACACTTTTGTTTCAGGAGACACATAAAAGTACCAGATAAAAGTACCACATGTTTTATTATAATTAAAATTTGCAGTCATGCAAGCTTTGAGAGTTGTCTTTTTTAAACAAATATTAAAATTTGGCTCCTGATGAGTATCATCCATATTTTTTATTTTAAAGAAAGAGCTTTGAATGTTTCTCTCAGTTCCAATAGCACTATAACTTAAGCTTGTAGACTATAATGTGTTTTTATAGACTGCTTTCCATTTTGTTTTTATTCTAAGTCTTGGGAAGATTAGTCAGGAGAAGCTTTTTTTTTTTTTTTAATAGGATGCTGAGCAAGCCAAGATTAAACTGTTTAAGAGGAACAAGAATTTCAAACTGCTATCAGAATAGTGAAAGAGGATTGAGAAAAAAAATATTGCTACTAAGTTAAGAAATAAAAATGGTTTCTACAGTTTCTAAATGATCTTGTAGCCGCTGCTAATTTCCCTCTTAGCTATAAAGTCCATCATTGCTGAAGAGAGGAATAAAACTGTAACAGACAGTGTTTGGCCAGAGCAAACACAAGTGGGATGGTAGTTATGCATGTATAATGAGTAGACAGGGAATTGTCAAAGGATGATGGCAGAAATTACTCCTCTGAATTTTCGGAACATGTAAGTTATGTGAATAAATACAGATCCTCTACATGGAGCCCATTGTGGAGGAAGTCTGCCTTGTCTCTAAAATTTGAGATGTCTCTAATTCAGTATGTTCTCCTTGAGTACAGATTATGTCCGTGGTATCAATATGGGAAGAGCTCTCCTCTGTGTCTTAGGAATTCAGAGAATGAACAGGACTAACAAGTGACAAATCTGCTGACACTGCAGGTTAAGACACACTCATAACCCAGTCAGCACCTTAAAACTGCAGCTACTGCTCTGCTGTTGACAAGTTTTCAGCCTGATACTTCTGCCATGTTTTCTAGGACTGGCCTTTTCCAGGTGAAACAGGATTTCCAAACAGAGATTAATTATTCTGAATGGAGGCTCCTGTCTCATGAGAACGAAAAAAAGTCATGTTCAAAACACAGTTTCTCTAAACGTTGAGCTGGAAGCAACCATGGGTCTTTTGGACATGGCTATGACATCATTAATAAAATAAGGAAAGCAGAGCTGCCTTTCTTCATAAAAAGAGGTGAACAATCTTGTTTAAAGCCTTGTCAGGGTATGATATGCACAATTCCTTCTATTATTGTTCAAGGATAACTTTTTTTAAGGGTTGTAAGGTCTGCTTCTGTTTTTTTTAATTACTTCTTTAACGAGTGCTATAAAGAATACAAACAATTTGGCAAGATCAAAGAATCCCAGATGTTGCTATTGTAAAATGCACAGTAACTGATCAAAGAGTACCCCAATGAATTCAAATACAGATTGGAGGTAAAAGAAGAACAAGAAGCAGCACTCTCCTATTTTATGTTAGCTTTTAGTGTACTTGAGAAATGGCAGAAAGTGATACAAGGACATCACAAAAGCTGCTGCATTCTGTCCATAAAAACTCAGAACTCAGCAGAATTTGGCTGTGTTTAACCCCAACAGCAGAGGTGTGAATTTTGTAATGAAGCATTTGCTAACATTTTCCATTTCACATAAAATTCTGTAATATAAGCAGTGTCACCTAACATGAAGGGGTTTTAATTAGTGAACATGACTATTCCTGAACTTAATTATAATCTAAAAATATTATGTACACAGGAAAAAATATATAGGGGTGTAAAGCTTAATTGAAAAATCATAAAAATAGAATGTAATTTAAATTTTAAAGTAAGGATGTTATTTTCTTGTCTTAAAAATGAACATTTTGATTCCATGAAAAATTGAAGTTGGCTATGTCATCATAGTCAAGGATGTTAATAAAGCTTTGCTTAGAATTTTCCATTAGTAATATCTTCTCACAGAAAATTTAATGTCCTAAAATTAAGAAATATGTTGAGAAATACAGTTTTGCTGTTCAAAAAACATTTTCCTAAGACTTTGCATCTGATGAGTTTCAGTATCAGTCATTTGGATAAGCATTTCTGTGGAAATACGTATCATGTATTCTGAATATTGTACCACCCCACCAAACCTCCCCTAGCGGAGTGACCAAGTCTGTTTACTTGGAATTTTTTTTTTCAGGGAGTACACCCACAAGAAAAGAGAAAATCCAGTTTTATAAGGTCTACTAGACAAGAGAAAGGCTGATTTGAGCTGTAGTAGAAAATGTGTTTTGAAATGTCTTTCAATATTCATTCCTAACCTAATTTTTTTAACTCCTTAATATATTTTTATAATGCTATCCTGTCTAGCAGTAAAATTTTTTGTTTTATTTTACACATAAAAACATCAAAACAAACAAAAACAACAAAAACAAACAAATAAAAACCAAACCAACAAAAAAAACCCCAACACCAAAAATCCCCCAAATCACACCAACCAGCCAACAAACCAAACAGCTAACCCCAAAACCCCAAGTGATGCAAAAGCAATGGCTCATTACCTCCCACCCACAGACCAATGCCAGTCTCCTGGGAAAACTAGACTTGAGAAAACTACACTTCCCTCCACCCAGCTCTGACATGACACCACATGCTCCGGGACATCCCTTTGGCCAGCTGGGATCAGCTTTCCCAGCTGTGTCCCCTCCCAGACTTTGTGTGCCCCAAGTTTACTCTCATGCAGGGCAGTGTGAGAAATAGAAAAGACCTTGACACTACTCAAGAGTGTTCACCAATAGCTAAAACATCCCTGTGTTATCAGCACTGCTTTGGTCACAAATCTAAAATATAGCATCATGTGTATGCTGTAGTATGAAGAAAACTAGCTACGAAGAAAATGAGCTATGAAGAAAATCCATGCCAACCAGACTAAATAAAGTAATCCTACTCAAGATTCTCTGTCAATCAGCCTCTGTCTAAAGGTGGATCTTTTTTTTTCTTCAGAATTCAGAAGAATCTTTCTAAATATATGCCTTCAAAGGATTAAGCTTTCCAAGAAAACCAAAATAAAGTAGATGCTTTCCCCCCCCAAAAACGGTGTCTTGTAGATAATTATTTTTGTCTTGAAGACAAGCAATCAAATTTGGGTTACCATGGATAGCCTCATGACATACCAGAGAGAAGATGAATTCTGAAGAACTGCTAACAAATGTTATCATTAAATTCCAATTGCAGCTACCAAAGAACAGCAAATGAGCGTACGATCGTATTTTCCATGCCAACAAGCAATTAGAGGTGATTTGGACATGCCAAAAGAATATTCAAGGACATCAAACACAGAAAAGATAATTAATGGCCATTATGAGAATAATGTTATTGGGAGCAGGAAGGCAAAGTTTGTGACAAGCAGGCTTGCAAAGCATCCAGAACAGCAAGTTCAGAAAAGCAAACTGGCAAGGTGCTTAACACATTTAGTAATGGAAAAGGGGATGAAGAGCCAGAAGAAGCAGTTAATTGCATCATTTTTTTTTTTCTTAACAAGAAAACATGTGTTATGTTAAGAGGCAGAGGAAGAGAAGACTAATTATTAAGGAAAATTTCAAAGCAGAGTAAAAACAGGGTCATAATTTGAATCAGAGAAGGGAAAAGACAGAAGTAGTCAGAATCACAGGTCCAACTCAAGGTAAAAGGACTATTTCTTTGGGAATGTCTCAAAATAAATATACATCTGAAAATAAAAGGGTGATAGAAAACCTGAAAAAAAAATGTTCCAGCTGTTAATCTGGATTTTCTTTTTATGTGTGGCTGTCCTAAGTTTTGTCAGGGATACAGGCATGCTCAGTGATGGATGACAATTGATGTTTCTCAGCATGGTTTTCACACTGCTCTTGATTGTACCTGCAAGTGTAATACACAGTTTTCATTTGTTTGGTTTTTTGGGGTTTTTTTTAAGCACACAGATAAGCACCATATAGTTTCAAGAGTAATAAACCATCTCATTTGTCTGTGTATTTCAGTATTCTTTAAAGAATGATCAAAAGAAACCGAGATCACATCCTTTCACTTTTACTTTTATGAAAGATGTCTCATGCACATCATTCCAGACAGGGAAATGTACAAATGACCTTTGACAGAGCATAAATCCCTTCTGAAAACTTTTCATCCAGTCAGTAGTTTTTACTAATACTCTTCATTACAGCCCAGCATTTGACCCCCATTCCTGTATCTGAGTAACTACTTCCATAAGTAATTCCATTTTTTTTTGGCTGGAATCCCATTTAACTCTGCTCCTGACTTACTTGTGAGCCTAACTGCTTACAGCTGATAGCAGAGGATTTAGCACTTCAGCTTATATGTCAAATGGAGTTTGACTGCTTAACTTTTTTCTTCTTACATACTGTGAAATAACTCCCAGAAGAAAAAGATTCACATGGTAAAGACTTTGGGCAGGAAAAGAAGTCAAGAACTCATGGTCAATTAAATAAATAAATCAAGTACTTTCAAAACCAGAATTTGTTTTAAAGATAAATTTGGCAACAATGAAATTGTCCTTCAATAATTCAGTGAAATCGTATTCAAGCAGCTTGGCTAGAAAGGTAACAACAGACTGGTAAACTAATTCTAACCTGTAAGGAAAATCAGAGGAAAAGGAACTGTGAAAATCTTGGGTAAAATGCCATAGAAGACCATCTTGGAAGGTACATCAGGGATAACTGGTCCAACCTTCCCTGGCAGAAGCATTGTCTAGACAAGATGATGCAGCAACTTGTACAGCTAAAACTTAAAACTGTTCAACACTGGGGAATCTGCCACCTCCCTAGGCAGACTATTCCAATGACTGATTGTTCTCATTGTGAGAAACTGTTCTCTTGTGTCTAATCTGAATCTCTCCAGGATTAACTTGTACTCCTTGTCTTACCTGTGGGACTCATTGTAAGAAGTTTATTTACTCCTTCTGAAATGTCCATTAGCAAACTTTTGATTAACTAAAGCTAGCAAAACAAATTGCTGCCTAAATGAAGACTTGAGAAAAATTCTCCTTAAAGGAAAAATCTGGAAAAGTAAATAAAAGAAAGAAAATCAGTTGAAGAAAAAAAAAAAAAAAGAACAAAAAAATGTAGATTTTCTAATACTCATCTGGAAAAAAAAAGTATGACAGCCAAAATTGTAGTTTGAGTACCTAAAATTCAGCTTTCCTTCCCAGAATATTATGAAATGCACTATGGCACTACATCTTCCCTGAGAGCTTCCCTGAGAGGATCCTCAGTTGTGATGCCAGTGATATATTTAGGATTCATTCATCCCTAACAGATGCCCATTGATTAAATCACCCTTTATGCTGTTAACACCACTGAACCCGAGGACTACTTTTATCTGCCAAGAAAATCCCATACAAAAGAGTGAAAAGCATTTCTTTAGCTTCATAGGACTTCAGAAGATGCTCTCAGGCAACATCTACAAATCCAGCCCTACCCTTCTGTTCCTAAGTTACTGGTGATGAAAGAAAGCTGATGGTGCTTTAGGCAGAGAAGAAAAAAACCCTCTTCTTATCAGTAGTTACAGCTCTGACCCGTGCAGCTACCACTGCTGTCTAACACATATCCTCCAGGGACTTTTGGGAAAATGCTGCCTTTCCCAGCTGTCAGTTCTCTTTTCCATGCATAGAAACTTCCCAACTCCCAAGCAGACTGGTAAGGGACACTTTTCATCTTATTGGCCCTGGTTCCTGGGGAAAAAAAAAACCCAATGCGTAATAGTACCTGGGCCCCAAGCTGGACTGGAAAACTGTTACCAGGGAGGAAATAAAACCTTTTTGGTTAAAACCACAAGTTGTCTCAGTGGTTGAACAATTTACAGGTCTTCCATCTCTCAGCCACTGAAACAGAGATCACTGACAAGAAAACCATGAGTTAATTTTACCAGGTAAGCAGGGTAGAAAGGTGAACTGGAGACTCTACATAATTATGCTTTGGAAATTTTCCTTTCTGATTTTGCAGGTATATTGCTTATTTTTCAGTGATATGTACTCTTCATCTCAGTTCTATCAGTTACCGGGTTGGTAATTCTCTTGACTGACTTCTCCCGAAATTCTATATTTTTTTCCCATTCAGCCTAAAAAAACCCCATAAACAACTTTGTTCAGCATCTCAAACTTGGACAGCTGTGTTCCTGAAGTTGATTAGAATATATTATGGCCATTAGCATTAAAGCTTCTTAATGTTCATTTTATTGTACTTACTTTTTGCTTTCTGAGGGAAAAAGTAAGGAAGATTTAATGAGACTGAAGAAAATATTAATAGAAATAATAAAAAGTAATCCTCTAGTATATTATGTCTATTAATTCTCACAAAATATTATAGATTATGTGGGTTTTTTTCCATCTGAAAAATGTTTATTGGACATTTATTTTACAAGCACATAATCATTTTTAGTAGTTAACAAGCTTACATTTGAAAAAAAACCCAAAAAACCCAAAACAAAATCGAAAAGTATCAATGTTTGTGGGCATAAACCAGCCTCACAGAAGGCAAAAGAACTATGAGTACATTAAAAATAGTTCCCTTTAGCACTCTTGGCATTTGGCATTATTCTGAAATATATATAGTGGCCTCTCTGAGAGCCAAATTTAAAGCTGATGAGCCACTGATGAGATAATAGTTATGGCCCATCTCTGCCTCCCTTCAATGATGCTTCAAATGGGAAATGTAGCATTTTGGGGAGTTTTCTGCTCCAAATGAGATGTTGACTGTCCAGTGGGAAGATAAAGATTCTATTATGTGTACTTTAAAAGCCATAAAAGATAACCTTAATTTCCTAGCTTACATTTATTTGCACTCACACAATGTCTCCCATTTCCAAGGCTGAGTATGAGCGATTGCCAAGTACATAATTGAAGGAGAGCAATGCAATGAATAAGTGTCAGGTCTAGAACTAGTGAATTCACAGAGAATGTACTGTCTAGAGGGGGAAAAAAAAAGAAAAAAAAAAGTTGAATCCTACAGCATGGAGCTGTCAAATGAAGCTGAGGATTTAAAATTACCAGTAATTTTCTTACTGTCATCAACAGTTGCTATGAACTATCAACGAGGTGGCACAAAAATGCCATATTTCAAGTGAAAGCTTGCTACTGTTAAGCTGAACTTTTTAAAGTGTTGCTATTTCCTCAAACGTTGATTGACTGGAAACTGCAGCCTTCTCATTTTATTCGTGTGCAAAATACAGCACGGCAGAAGCAACATAACCTTTAGCAAACCACCTTTAGTTTAGATCTCTGCAGCTCCTCTAATAGTGAAATAAAAGGCAGAAGGGATTTCTTCCTTGGGAAAATAATTGGTTAAACCAAAGTCTGCTTTAGATTCAGGCTTTAGATGCCACAAGCAGAGACCCATCAGATCCAAAAGGAGTTCTGGGCCTCCCAATTCAGACAACCAATCTGGAGATGTGACTAGCTATACTATGTTTGGTCATCAATAAAATGCAAAGAATTGGAAAAAAAATTGGTTGTCTTCAAAGTATGCTTTCTAGAGTCAAAAATTATCTTTGAGTTGTACACAATGGGCCATATTTTTCTGTTTAATTATGTAGTAACAGTGGTAATAATAAGTATTCCTTCAGAATTGGCCTTTAGTTACTGTCCTCAAATTCTCAGCAATAATGACTGCTGGTAATTATAGTTAAGAATTTTTTTCTGACTGTGTGGCTTGAAACTGGGAGTTTCTATATTCTGTTTCATTCCCTGAACTCTCATCTTTGTCCTCTGAAGAAAACTTCTGAAAAGCAGAAGCTATTAAATATTGAATGCTACTAAACTATAATAGAGCACATCTCCAGGTAGGTGCCTGGCATCCTTCAAAAACATTCTAATGCAATTAATTCAAAATGAAGTCAAGTTCTGTGAAACTTGTATTACAATAAATTTGGGGAAGGTCAGAACCACAGCTTAATAAAAAATTGAAGGAAAAGAAAGAGAATACCTGTTTCCTTAATATTTTACTGAAGGGTTATATTTACAGGATAAATGCATACTTGGATCTCAGGCTCTGTTCTATACCTCCTCAAGCAACAAAAAGCTGAAAATAAAAATAGAAAAATTCTTGAATTGACATACCTTAAACAGTAGGACACTTTTTACGGTTCCTCTTACATCAGTTGCTGGGATTTTTTCCTCATCTCTCTCCTTTTTCCACATTCATCAAGGTCATTGTGAGGTCATTCCCTTTGATTTTAATTTGATGTCAGTACATTCATTTTTATGTAAATTTCAGGAGAGGTGATTGTATCTTCATTTCTCCAGCCATCTGGCACACTAGGAAATACAGCAGCATTCAACCCTAATGATATAAATAAGAAAAAAATATAGGGAATTTTGAAGAGACTTAAATAAAACCCAAAAGAAACCCAAACAACCACCAAAGAGATGTGTTTATTAACAGAACTTGTAAATATTTTTATGAATATTTGGTGAGAGTTCCTGTAATTAAAGATTTCTGGAACACTTACTTATTCAGTAAGAGATCCCTTTCATTCCACTAGTATCTTTTTTGCTGTTGATAAATTAACAAGTAGAACTATCTGCTCCCTTTGATGAAGCTAGATGAATCATTGTCCATGACTGAAAACCAAAATTCAAAAGTAAAATGTGGTGATAAGCCACAATATTTGCCACAATAAAAAAAAAAAAAGAAAAACCACCAAAAAACCACAACAACAACAACAAAAAAAACCAACCCCCCCCCAAAAACACCAAACAAAAAAACCAAAAACCATAAACATGTTTTATGTTGTTTTATGTATATTGTATTTAAAAGAAAGAATTGCAGTAGCCAAGAATTTACATTAGTAAAATAATGTAAATTACTTTACTAATAAATAAATTCAGCAAATAAAATAAATGAGGCTAAAAAAAGAAATTCAAAGTCAGGAATATATTTGTTTTTCAAGTTGATCTATGATTTTGTTTTAAACAGGTATTTAATAACTTTTGCATAAACTTTTCCAATAGTAGACTCCCATAGCTACATCACCTTTTACATTCCTTGTTATTTGAAAATTATAATTCTATTATATATATATCGTATTTAACACGATATTTAAATGAATATACAAGATGTTTTGTTTTCCTAAGTGAGCCAATGTTAAATGATTTAGAGCAGGAAGAACTGTGATACCAGAGATGCACTTGCAAATCACAACTGGCTTCAATTTCCACTGGGGTAGATCAGCATCATTTCCAGTCTCTGGTGTTATTATTCTGACCTCTTATAATAGTGGCATACCATCTAATGCTAACAAATGCAAGGCTAATGTGATTTTTTGTGCTCTAGACTCAGTGAAAATGCTTTTGGAAAAACAGTGCTCTACAGAATACAAACACACACACACAAAGAAAGCTTGGAAATGCCCTTTCTGAAGCCATTAGTGAAGCTATTGTTCTGTAATCAATTAGAGCTTCTCAATTGCTATGGAACTTTAAAGTGTCTAGAGGGAAAATTAATTTTCTTACCTGGAACTGACCCTGCCCCGTTCAGGTGTTGGTCAAAATCTTAAGATATTTGACTGTAGAGTGAAAATCTGGTTTAACCCGAAACTAAAATTTCTTCAAAAACAGCATTTACAGGTTTTGGTTGGGCAAGAGTTAATTTTCTCCACAACAGATTTATGGAGCTATGTTTTCAATTTGGGCTGGAAATGGTGTTGATAACACAAAGATATTTTTGTTATTGCTGTTTTAGCTATTGACTTGCAGAGAGTCAAAGCCTTTTCTGCTTCTCTCTCCATCTGAGCAGCGAGCATTTCCCAGCCGGCCACAGGGATATTCCAGAGCACATGAGGCCATGGCCAGCATATAGAGCTGGGGGGAGAAGAAGGAAGGGGGCAATGTCCAGAGTCATGGCATTTGTCTTCCCAAGTCACCATTGTGCATAGTGGAGCCTCATGTTCCTGGAGATGGCTGAAAACCTGCCTGCCCATGGGAAGTGGGGCATGAATCCTTTGGTTTGTTTTGCTGGCATATATGGATTTTTTTTCCCTACTAAACTGTCTTTATTTCAACTCATGCATTTCCTTTTACTCTTTAAATTTTCTTTCCCATCCTGCTGGGGGAGGATGAGTGAGTGGCTAAGTCTGACTTTGTTGCCAGCTGAGGTTAAACCACAACACAGTAACATACTGAATTGTTACACAGCAATATTTTCCATTTCTCTTCTGGGAAGATGCCTTTGTCTCATATTGGCTTTCTTCCTAGAAAAATAATTTGAATTCATCTATTAAACCAAGGCTTAAAAAAAAAAAACAAAAAAAACAAAAAACAATCCTTAAAATAAAATTTTAAATCTACCCAATTTTCTCATTAGAAATATATGAAAGGTCTAACAGGGTAAGTGGAAAATATAGGGCACAAGAAACAAGATATGGTAATTGAGACCATCTGTCCCACTATATATAAAGCACATTTGCTTGTGGTTTACTGTCTCTCTGATCTTACTGCAGTTCCAAAATCTGACCATTCAAGTAGAGGAAAAATATTCTGATGCATGACAGGAAAAATTTAGATGCACTCATTTCAAGAGTAGAGCATGTTCCTTACTTCTTTCAAGCATGTGGAGAAGAGCAGAGACAAGTGCAAGAATAGCTGATCCTTTTTGGCTGTCACTGATGTTTGACTATCCTGCCACCTTAAAGAGCAGCAGCTGACCTGGCACTAATCCAGGTGACAACCAAGCCTACGGACTAGAATTATTTTCTTGAAGGATTCATTACTGTTATTGTTGCTTTTATATCCATTAAGAGAAGTGTAGGTCTCACACAAGCAATCACAGCTGACCATTCTGATGCCATCAGAGTTCTGGAGGATTGATATAGTAAGGAACTAAGTTCAAGAGCAATGTTGTGAATGTTTTCCCTTTCTCTAACATTTAATTTATTGTAATTTTGGTGATATGATCAATAACAACCATCAACAACAAATCACAGCATTCAAATACTATGCACACACTATAACTTGTGTGTTTCACTAAAGATATGGTAACATTCACAGTGCCACCATTTACAGAGTTGTTGCTTTGTAAGTCTAAATATAAGCATAACAGTCCACACTGAAGTTGTTTGATTGTTTCTGACAGTGGGTATGGGTTTAATGCTGGTCTATCTGTTGTTGGTTTGCTTTGATTCAGTTTGGTTGTTTCCATCTCTTTCTACTTTCAGAAAAAGAAGGAAAGAAGAGTTATTCAAGAAGAATGTGTATGAATGGTTACGGTATATATGTTGTGCATTACTAAATATCATGTGTAAATACTAAATCATAGAATCGTTCAAGTTTTAAAAGAACTCTAAGATCATCAAGTCCAACCATTAACCCAGCACCAACATGTTCACCACCAAACCCTCTCTCAATACGACACAAATGAATGACACTCACACACTGAGATGTCCAAGGCAAAAAAGGGACAGTTTATTTACAGACCTCAACATTTATAGAATTCCAACAGTGGCCATGGATTGGAGGAAGAAAAATCTTCCTCTCCGACCACACTGGTCAACCCAACAGTTCATCAATTCTTTCCTCCTCCAGAAAGGAATGCAAAACAATCATTATTTACATGAAAAGTGAGTGAGAAACTCCATTACAAAAATGTAAAACATCAGAAGGCTTAGAAGAACTTTAGAAGAACAGGGTGACAAAACCCTACCCCCTAAGTCACATCCACATTTCCAGGGGTGGGGATTCCACCACTCCTCTGGGCAGCCTATTCCAACGCCTGAAATAACTCACTGATGTATACATACTACACATGTAATGTTTATTCACTCCATATACAGCATACATAGATACAGACGACATGTATATGATACTACAGATATGTGCTGTACATGGCACAATGTATGCAGTATGCACCTATACATATAATTGTTACAGTTCACATCTGCTATGTCCCATCCCTCTGGTACTAACCTTGGCTAAATGATAGTACAGAAGATTCTTCATTGTTTTTCTGTGAGAAAACATGATTTAGATACAATATATGCACAATATCTACCTGACTATTTTATCAAGGATAATATTTTTTCCCAAAATTTAATAGAAATCTTCTGCAGCCTTGGATTGCCAATGAGTATGTTACAGTTTAAAAAAAAATTCTTTGCTGAAAATCAACATGAGTTCTCAGCAGATCTATGAAAGCCAGTTTTAAGACTGCTGTGGTAAGAAGGAACACTTTTATTGAGAAACATTTTGTGGTATGATAGTTCAGTGAACAGCTTAGTGTTCTGCCAGCCATTTGGGAAGTTTCTTTTGCAGAAGGTCTTGAAAAGTAAAAGAAGTATTAACTTAATGGAAACTGGGACTTCCAAAGTTAGCAAATATATATCTGTACTTCTCGCTTGAACTATTTACTTGCACTGGGTTAATGAAGTCAAACACTAAAAGTCTCCTTGTGCTGTACAGAAATCAAAGCATGCTGATGGAAATAAAAAAACCAAAAACAAACAAACAAACAAACAAAGTAACCAAAAGCCAGATCAGTCTTAAGACTGAAAGCATTCTGAAAATCACATTGTGCTCTAAACTCAGGAAAAATGAGTCGCAATACTGATACTGATCCCAAACTGCTGCTAAGGAATCAGGGTCTGCTGGCCTGGATACAAAGAGAATGAACCAAAAAGCACTGTTTTAGACTAAGTCTTCAAAACTTGTTGAACTACAGTTTTCCTCTGAAAGAAACAACTACGTTTGTCATTTCAGATTTCTAATGAAAATGAAAAGAATGCGTAATAATTAGAGCTGCTCTAATGAATCTCTGCAAGGAACTCAACATAAAAATATGTGATGGTTGCCACATTAAAATTTATCATTAAAATTTTATAATAAAATTAGCTTCATAATGATACTAAGATATTCCTTTGCTCTGAACACATTAAAATATGCAACAGCATGGTAAAGAAGCAGCAGAAAAAAATTCTGAGATATTACAAAAATGGATTATTTGATTGACACAGCACTTTAATATAATTTTATGTGATATGCTTTCTATGACAAGAACAAATATTGGTTACAAACCTAATTCTGGCATACACAATTTTGCAGCTTTTGCCAAAAATTATGTCAGAAGTTACATTTATTCAAAGCAGGACCTGCAGACTGTGATTAATGTTTCTATCTTGGCAGGAGAGCCCAAAATTTATGATTTATTCTCTCTGCCACAGGTTAGGCAGACAGGAGGCTGATATACTAGATACGGCTGCTATTGTAAATTTATTTGGCATTTCATTTTTCAGTCACACTGATGGTTATTTTCATACATCTTCAATCCATCATTTCCTGCTAAATCCAATTAGTTTGATTGGCAGATTTAGCTTCCCAGTGGGTCTTTGTCAATATTGTGTAGCAGTAAATAACTTGAGACACTTTTTTCAAAACTTTCCTGTTATTTGTTTTTTTCCTCACCCAGATAACTATTGATTAGCTGGTTTTGTGCAGCTCCCACCCATCCACAGAGACTGAAGAACATGGTGATCAAAACCAACCATGTACTAACAAAACCTGCAGCTTCTTTTGAAGAGGCAGGAGAGGCAGAAATCCTACCAGGGCCGGGGTGTCCTGGGGCTCAGCAGCTTCTCTTTGGGACCAGCTTTGACAAAGGGCTTTGACAGGCCTGGTAGTGAGGAAAACTGTGGGGCAGGGAGGTACAGCAGGTGTTAAATTTCTTAAAGGCACTATTTAAAATTATTTTTCCTCATAAACTAATTAACAGATTTACATACAAATGATCAGAAAAATTATTCTGTACTCAGCAACACACATGCTGTCTTTTTCATACATAACAATGAAGCTAAATCCTTGATTCAGTCTTAATTAGAAAACTATAGTGAGTTCTTTGTTTGTGTTTTGTTTTCTGGATATATAGAGGGAAGAAAGGTATAATAATTAATGCAGAAGTACTGTGAAAGATGACCAATTTACAGAAAAGGACAATTAAGTGAGTTGAAGGAAAGATTAAATAGGAAGAGAAAGGAGCTTACATTTATTAAAAAAAGGAAAGCCAGAAGCTGGTCTAAGATGGATTTCACCAGAACAAAATATTTGTATTTACATGCTACATAGTTCAGTGGCCAGAGGGATCAGTCGATATTTTTCTCTCCTGAACTGGTAAAATATTGTGTTCATTGATCAACTATTCAGCAGAGACACACATTTAGATTTTAGTAAGGCTTGCTAGCAGAATAGATTAATATATTACTTTTTCCTTAAAGACTGAACTCCAGGTTTTCATTAAAACACAAGAAAAAACTGTTAGAGAGCCTCAAATATAAAGTACAATGGCAGATCTACAAGGTGAAACTTTATTAGCCCTTGCACCTGCTATAACTCAGCCTCTCATTATTTCAGTGACAGTTTTGTATATATTGTAAGAACAATAATAACAACTTTAAATTTTTGCAAGGAGTCAGGCTATGCTATGTCCTATCAGAATAAAGGATATAGAAAAATACTGATTAATTCATTTTTTTCAAAGAAAGTTTTCTTCATCTTGTCTAATTTGTGACTGTACATGTAAAAAAATGTATGAGATATTGTAAAAATAAAATTGGAATAGTGTCATTTTTAGAGTGCTCTTTGGTACTAGTTCTACTCCTCACACTCTCAGAGTGAAAGATTTTATTTTGAATTTTTCCTAGTGTTGTTTATGTATAATCCAAACACTAACACCATCACGACCACCACTCTCTCCTATTGCTGGGCATGTAAATACATTTTTTAGACTTGAGACAGTTTTATCCAGACACAGAAGCATCTATAAGAATTTCCAAATCACGGAAAAAATGCTTCTTATTAGTTACGAAGGAAGGTTAACAATAATTTGTGGAGAGAAATGCATTTGATACAGAGTTAATGACACCTAGAGTGCAGTGAAGGTTGTACTAAAAAGAACTGTTTCATTTGGAACTTGGTCACTAATGAAATTCTTTAAGTAGCAGCTATGGATCTGACCATAGTTAATCTTTTTATTGGTAAAGGCAAAAAATAACTGTTTATGAACAAAAACATTCTAGTGATGCAAAATGAGAAAGCAATGTCAATGTAGAGGAGGGCTAGAAAATGAAACCATCTGAAATATCTGGCACACTAGAATAATAGCATAAAATCAAGGTTGGACTGGATTAATAATGACCAGACATTATTTTTTAGTTTTCTAGTTGGTTATTGTAGGAGAAGGGAATACGGGTGACCTTGCCCCTGATAAGTAACAGCTGTGTTAATTACCCAATACAGCCTCACCCCTGATGAGTCACAGCTACAGCCAATAAAGATAAGTGTGATAAAAGGGAGTGGGTTAGGTGGGGAATTATGAAGGAGGAGGAGTCTTGAGGAAGGAGATGTGGAAGGATCATGAAGACAAAGGATCCTTGGGAGAGAGACTCACAGCTGTGAGGTCAGTCTGGGTCTGCAGTTAGAGCCTGGTGTGGGAACCTGCAGTCACAGTCTAGCTGGGTAAAAGCCTGCAGTCAGAGTCTACAAACTAAAACCTGCAGTCAGAGGCTGCAAGGGGAACCTACAGTAGGAGCTCACTGCAGCCAGAGTCAGTGAATGGTTGGAGTCAGGATGGCTGAGCTGTCAAGAGGAGTAAACCAGGACCCTTTTCATGCTGTGATAAATAAGAAGTCTGTGTCTCGGCTCATTTCTACCCTCTAACAAGAGGGCTGCTGCAACAGGTTATCACTTAACTGGAGGATACAATTCATGAATTAGCCTAGCAAGCCCATTGAGAACTATCATGCTGCCATTTAGAAGAACAAACATAATCCTAGGTACTTTTCAAAGACACATGGCAAAGCTGGTGCTATCATTTAATGTACTTTCTTTGGCATACTAAACTCAAAAAAGATCTCCTGTGTCAAATCAGATTCAGAGAGACAGATCCAAAGAGGAGGTGTTGGCATCATGTCTAGACTGGGCAACCTGACAGCACTTCCTAAGCCTTTTGCTTGGGGACAGGAGGTCACCTTGCATATCCTTCAAAAAAGCCTGGAGTGGAGGTTAACTTTTGTTGCTTGTGAGGTTTCAGAAACAGAATATCTTGCTTCAAAGTTGGGGCTGCAGAAAACTTGCTCACCCAGCTTCTGCTGGGCTTGGAACTCAGGCACAACAGGTTCATGTCTGATTCTGAGCTGAACCTGCTCATGTACTATTAGCCCCCAGACTTACAAGATAAGCTTCACTCCTCATGATAGGAGTGTACAAGCTTTTTGGGATAGATTAATGACAAGTGACAAGTACTCTTATTAGCAGATGACTGTTCCTTTGTGCATGTAAATATGGATATTCACACTGAGAGCAGCCATATGTATAATTTATTTCTGTGCTTGTATGATGGATCACATTTTAATCTCTGGTGTCTCTTTAGATCAGGAGTGAATGTGTTTTCCAAGCTTATACAGACAGAATCATTTTTGTGTGCCCCTTTTTAATTCAAATCCTGCCCTACCCCAGATCTTATCTACCCTTCTTCCTCTATTTAAAGGAAGATGTATAGATGAAAAATAGAATTTTTAAAACTGGACAGAAGAATAAAGTCTTTTCATCAATACTGCTAATTTAAGTTACTTTTGTGTACATATGCATTTGGGTATTTGTTTACACTAACTGTACCTCGGTATAAATAGTTGTGTGTATAGGCAAGTGAACATGTCTTCACAATGCATATATCAGGTACAAAGAACAGTAAAGGATTCTGTTACTCTGTCTCTCCGATGTTTTCCTAGTTATGTTTTTTTTCTGTTTATATTTACTACTCTCAGCTGTTATAATTTATTCTGGGAAAAAAAATATTTCTGAGTTGAGTCTAGAGCAAGAAAAACACATTCTGAATTGAGTGGACAGGTTTAGGGGTGAGTATTTTTGTGGGGTTTTTTGGTGTTTGTTTGATTTGTTGTTGTTGTTGGTTTTATTTTGTGTGGTTTTTTTTTTTTCTTTGCTGTCTTATGGTTGTTTAGATGCTTAAATCAAAAATTTGTTGGTTTTCCTGCTGAAGTCTGATATACAGCCTGAAAATTGCATTAAAGCCTAGGTGACTTTAGTGGGTCCAGGGGAGGAGTACTAAAATGGTCAGAGGGGTGGAATACCTCTCCTATGGAGACAGCCTAGAAGCCTGGAGAGGTTGTTCAGCCTGGAGAAGAGAAGGCTCTGGGGAGAATTTAGGTGGTGATAGGATGGGGGGAGTAACTTTAAACCAGAAGAGAGTAGTTTAAATTGAATATTAGGAAGAAATTCTTGACTCTGAGGGTGGTAAAATACTGTAACTGGTTGCCCAAAGAAGTGGTGGGTGCCCCATCCCTGGAGGGATTTAGGACAACCTGGCTGGTGATTTGAGCAACCTGATGTAAAGCTGTCCATGACCATGGGCAGAAGGGTTAGCACTAGAGGGTCTTTCAAGGTCCTTCCAACCCAAACCATTCTCTGATTCTGTGGTTCTATGCTATTCCAGGGATGAATCAGACCTTTTCAAGTAGTTCTGTAAGAGAATAATCAGAAAACATTATCTTTTACTCCACTGATACCATTCTATTCCAAATGGTTTGTATTCCCAGTGGACTCCCTGAAGCAAAGAAAGCCTCATAGGACTTGTGGAGTACTTCCAGAGAGTGCTCCAGCTGTGTTTTTGAAACAAAGCCCAAGTTCCCAAAGCTGAAGTTCCCAGGTTGGAACCAGGTAAAACCAGTCTATATTTAAAAGTCTTTGCTATAACATCTGCTAGTGCCCTTGGCAGCCAAGGAAAATGGTGACAAAGAAGCAACCATTTTCAAATGGAATATCCAAAGGCATCATTTGTATTCCCTGAAGTCTAATTTTAGTTTGGGGATTGGTGTTCATTTTCCTTTTAGTAAGGGGAATAAGAAATAAGTGTTTGTTTTGGAAAGGTGAGTTCCATTAGGTAGAGTGATGATTTGATAGTGCAAAAAAAGAAAATAATTAATGTATGTTAATAATGTTATAGGAAATCTCATAGTAGCCTTGCAACAGTTAAAGATTAAGAACTCACTCTGACTTTTGTGAGCTTAAGCTTCGTTTATGACTGGCAGACGTTATTATTACTGCTTTTCTTGAAAGAGTAATTTCCACTTCAATTTTTTTGTTGCTAGATGTGTGGTTAGAGAGAAATTATTATTATTGTTATTTCTCAAAATGGAGACAATTCAGACAGCGCTGTTGATCTGCAGAACTTTAATCTAAGTGTTAATTAACTTTTCAATCCTTTTAATCTCCCAATCATTTAATGACATATTCTTTCTCTCGTAGAAAGAATAAGTACCTAACAAAATCAAATGTGAATTTTGTGAAAGCTCAATGAGATGTATTACAAAGGAGCAATTTGAAAGAGAAAATGGCAGATATCCATTGACTAATTAGAAATTTTACAAGAATTTATTGGTGTCCATTACATTTACAGGCTTATCAAAGAAGAAGTAGACTCCAAGTCTCTTTTAGACATTATTTGAGTTACTGTTCCCTCTTTAATATCTTTACTACTTGCGATGTTTGCTCAGTGTGGTCACAACATCAGACTATGACATTCAGATGACTTATTTCCACAACCTAAAACTAAATCTAGTGTTCTTGGTCTTCCAGCAGAAAAGGAAACTTCTTCTACTTCATCTGGTAGGCCAGAAGAGTCAGCAGAACTGTTTGGTTTTTTTCCAAAGTTTATGACCAGCCTGATTTAATTTCTATAATATAAAAAGGGAGTGTAACTTTGAATGGAAACCTGAAAAACAGGAAAGTTTCTGAATACTAGAGAAACAATGTTCAGACAAAAGGCTTTTCAAAATAATCAATAAAGTTGTGATTTATACCAGCACACAGAAACTGCCCTAAACAATTACATAAGAAAGAAGTAGAAAAGAAAAAGAAACTTCCAAAATTCTTATTTTGAGACTGAAGCCTATATTGCACAACAAGAAGTGCTTTCCAAATAGATGGCAGTGTACAAAGTTTATATGCTCTGTGGCCCAAACAACCATTCACAAGAAACTAGAGCTGTCCCTTTTCAATCATCAAAGAACATCTACAAAACATAAAGAACACTGGGATTTTTTCTAGGAGAATTAAATGTAAAAGAGTCTTTAGAGGGACATGAGTTCCAAGGAAAAGCAGGCCCACATTGTGTAGTCAAAGTATTTGTTGAAGTTTGTTAGAAAAAAATGGTTCCATTGTCAGCAAAGAAACAGATTTAGGGGTAAACAAAATTTTCTCATCCCCTAATTGTTAACATAAGTAACTCTACATTAATGTACTCATGGAATAATAATAACTCCTCATGGAATTCAGTGCAAATTACCTGATTTTTTTAATGTTTTGAGGTGTGGGTGATCCTTTTAAAAGAAACTCCTAGTGACTGACTGTAAGAGAGACAATTGTACTATTGACTTATATAACCTGAATGCTGTAAAATATTGCATTTTTGGTTTTTGTGGGGGAGAGGATGAATGAAGAAGAAATGTGCATTAGCAGTTGGGTTTTTTGCATTTAAAGGAGGTGAACTATCCAGAACAAAAAGAGGTTGTCATTGGGAAAATTCCAGAAGCTATCTGAAAGAGAATTCCCTTTGTGAGTAAGCCATCTGGCAGGTCATGCTGAGATATGCCAAAAAAGCTGAAGCAATCAGAGCACAGCAGGGGGAAACCTTATGAGCAAGGGAGTGAAATCCAGCTTTATGTTCATAGCAGTTGACTAATACAATCTACTGAGAGAGCTGGATTCCTACACCACTGCTCTGGAGATGGACTATGCAGGCCACTTCCAGGGAATGGAAAGGCATCTCTGGTCTCTGTTTCTTTTAGGAAAGTGCTCTAAGAATAACATAATGGCTCAAATCTAAGATTACCCACTGTCTGTTCAAAGAAAAATCAGTTTCTCAGCAACCAAGCTGTCTAGCTGGCTGTCAGCACGAGGTGGGCACAGCACCTGAGCTGTGAAACCCTGCTGCTTCCTCGTGGAGGTCCTTTGGTGGTGAGATCTGGAGGATCCATGTGATGGGGTAAAAAATGAAACAGGATTGGACTGCACGAATAAGGCAAGGCTGTGTATGTGTACATTCTGTCTATTTTTACCTTTGCTACATGAAAAATGAGAGCAATCTTGACTTGAGGACAACATACATTTGTATTTTCTAATGCATCTTGGGAATACATTCCTTGGGAAATACAAGATGTGTTTTCTACATCTTGTATTTCCCAAGGAAAGACATTTATACAATATCTCTGTTAGCTTTGTAGCTGGATGCATCAGCCAGTTCCTACCAGATGTGAATCTCTGCTATATTAAGATTTTGAAGCTTTGTGAGAATATGTGCCCTGGTAGAGGAGAGAGCACATATTAGTGTCGATAGTGACAAATGAAAAACCAGCAGTATGGGCTACTAAGCAGGTTTTAAACACAGAATGCCTTGGGAAATGTGGCACACAAAAATGTGATGCTCATAAAACTGCTCTTTTCACTGAAGGAGCTGCTCAAAAGAAAGACTCAAAAACAGGGGTTGCAAGTAGGAGAAATCAGAAGAAATTCTGAGTCTTCTGTACTCAAAAATAAGAGGAGAGTAGAAATAGTTAATATTTTTATATTCTGCCCCTGTTCACCCCTGCATGATTACATCAAATACTGGAGAGTTGCTGAAATGTGTAGCTCATGGCTCAGTCTAATACAGAGTTATGATAGATTACAGCATAAAAGAAAAGTATTCATGCCCTAATGATAATGTTGGAAGATGCCAGGAATACGTGCAGTAATTAAAACCCTGAAATTTATTTGAAAATCAAACATGAGTCTTTTGAAATTACAAGACTGGGAAGGGCAGTTCCACTACAGTGACCATATCGGCAGAGATGCTGGAACTTACTGCCTTCTGCTCTGCTTGGAACTATATTTAGCCTTGAGTGTGCTAGTCTTTGATCTGGAATTTCTTATTTTCCTGCCAATTTTCACAACATGTTTTGAAATCTGACTGGTTTTCTGGCCCTCAGAAGAAAGTAGAGAAAGGACAGGAAAGCAGACAACAACCTCACCAAGAAAAAATAAAAAAGTGAAACTGCATGATCAGTTTTCAAACTTAAGAGCACGTAGGATAATTCATGCATCATGGTGAATAAAATGAAAGTTCCAGCAACAAAAATTAGTTAAAAAGCAAGAAAAGTGAGTCTTTATAAGAAGATTTCTCTGGATCATTTGCATAATGTAAATACACAGTGCATATGGATCTGGTGAGACAGTTAAACAGATTTTAAAATGGTCTAGGAATTCAGTAAATTAAATAGAATTTTCAAATCCATTTTAACTGATTTTAAACATATAAGTGAGCTTTTATGTAGCTAAAGTTAAGACATGTCATTCATACAATTTCTGAGATATGGTTTTATTTGGTCTAGAGATAGAAACTTTAAAAGAGATCACAGGTCAAGTAGAAATATGAAATAGGAGCTGTAAAGCACTAGTCATAAGAAGGATCAGCTATCTCTCTCTCTTTAATTTTTTTTCTGTCTTTATATACTTTATCTATAGTATATTTACATATACTATAGATATATCTCAGTCTTCCCTGCTGCCCAGAGGTCCTATCTACTGTTAATGTGTTTCTGTGATGCACAGGCCAGTGCTACTGACCACAGGATTTATCTACTAACAGAAATCAGAAGCCTGACACACAGAAAATAAAGAGTAGCTTTTACTTGAAAAATTGATTTTGTCTTAGTCCCTGAAACAACCTAGGGGCGATTCTGTCTGTATTTACTCTATAAAGATCTGGAGACCCTAATTCCTCAGATGGTGTCACCTGATTATAGCTTCATTGTCTCTCAGTAGACAACATTTTAACAGTCTCAGATATTGGATTTCACAGGGCTTTTTACTTCTAAAATTACCTGTTCTGTAGTTACTGGATTGTAATCTTTCTACACAGTTTACAAGCGAGGTCTTTGGCATCACATTGCACTGTTTAAATAAGTTTAGCTATTCCAGGTCTTGCTAATTAAGGGACCCCCATCCACACGTTCACCATAAAGCACCCTCAGGACATCTTGAAAGCTGGTCACAAAACTGCATAAAATGATAGAGACTTGGCTGTAGAAATAATTTGTATATGCTTACAGGTACCATGTTTATGTGATGGATGTTTCAACAGTGTTGTTAAGTTCTGTTTTGGTTGGTGGGTTTTTTTTTTTTCACTTGGAAGTTTCTAGGATGACAAAGGGGGAGAGTTACTTATGTTATATAGTCTAACCTGATCTTCTCCACTGTTCTTTAGTGATGATGGTCTTCTGGAAAATCATGTCTAAAAGAAAAGAGTCTGCTGTACTTTTTAAATGCAACCAGGTTATTTCACTAAGTGTTCTAATGTTTAAGCATATTATTATTAATTATGATCACCAGTAGCTTGCATTACATTTTGCATTGTCTTTTAGGAGCCCTTACTCAGAATCTCCCCAGTTTGTGAGTCCTGTACAAACAGAAAATGTAAATGCAGAACAAGTCCCAGAGAGTTTACAGCTAGGGACAGAAATGAGATAAACCAGGAGGATGTGTAAGCAGGTTCCATTCGAGTGATTTCATGTAACGGTAGTTTTAACATGACTAATTCAGGACTGCAAGAAAACATATATGCTTTCTTTCCTTCTCTCCTATTATGGGCTTGGCTTTTGCTGGCAGTCTTTATTTTTTTTTTTTTTTTTTTAATCCATTGTCTTGTGCTACATACCCACAGCAGTTTTCATTTTAACAAAATTCCAAAGTACAGAATACTTCTGCGTAAATCTTTCAGGTCTTCTGCACAATTTCTTGATTTTCCTAAGACAGCTTACATAAGTCATGCATACAGAAAAGTGCATATATTCAGTGTTTTGTGATCAAGTTTCTCCAGTTTGAATTGTAGTCCACTTAGCATGAGCACAAGAAAACCTGTGATGTCTAGAACAGGTTCTCTTTCCTAGTGTAACTTATAAAAGAAACCCCAATCAATATGGGACTGACATGTGAACAGCACTCTAAGTGAAAACCTTTAATCCCTATTCTTCATTATTTGATTTAGATGCCTGCTGATTTCTATGGAGTTAATGAGAAAGGAATATGGTTTATTCACATTAGGTGAAGTAATAATGTCTTGGTAATTGCAATTCAATGCAGTATTTAAAAAAAGCCAACTCATCAATTTTATTAGTAATTTTGATACTCACCCATGCCCAGTAGATAATGAATTTACCAACCAATAAAACTCTTCTTGTAAATGCTCTTTCAGCTTGTCTCCCTTCTTAGCTCTTTCTCGCATTTGCTCATTTTCCTTGCTAGCATTTCTGCTCTTATTTTCATTGCCACTGACAGCATTGGAAATGTGCTACTTGAGAATCCTACTATTCAGGTTTATTTCCACAATCATTATCAACCCAATTTCTCTCTCTCTCCCTCCCTCCTTCCCTCTTTTTTTTTTTTTTTCTTTCTCAAATTGCTTCTTCTATTTGGTTCCTGGTTTGCATTCGGTAGCCTGGTTCAAAAATGGAAAAAGAGCCCAGCTAACGTTAAATAGTAAATTGGAACAACCCACTGAAGTGTGCACATAGTACCACTGCATCTATAATACCTTCCCCACGACTACTCAAGGGAGCTCCATGTCCCCTCACTGTGGTTCAGATCCAAGCAGACACATCACTGTGCTGAAAGCCAGCAAAAGCCTCTCAGAAAACAAGGACTGCATTAGGGTAATATTGTCTTTGATACTTACCTGCCCATCAAATAAATGTAATCTCAAGTCACACAGCTGCTCATTAGGATGCACATATAACTCCAGGGATTCCCTTCCCTCAGCTCACACCTTCCTGCAGCATTGCCTCGTGTCAGCCGTGCCTGGCAGGAACAGATTATGGGTAACCAATTTCACCCAGCACAGAGCTGGGATTTCAGTACTTCCCTGCTCTACAGTAGCCAGTTGTGCCATTGCATCCCATCTGGTCTCAGCTTTCCAGTACAAAGAATTTCTGGGAACAGCATAATGTTACATGAGTGGGAAATGCTTTTGATACCTGCTGGGTTACTGTAGGTGATTTAGAGGACTGTCTCTGTGTTATTAGGAAGCAGTACTGCAGCTGGTCTCCACACCAAGAAAAAGCAAAAATATATTCTATCTCCTCCACACATTCACCTTCAGTTCACAGAAGTGAAAATAGAATGTACTAATCAGAAATGAAGAGTTTGCTAAGAGAAGCAGTTACCTAGAAAACTATGTCTATGTATGCACTATCTTCCATGCAGTAAAAAGTGGAATTATTAAAAAAAGGCAAAATAATATTAATAATTTTTTTAAATTAATTCTTCTATTCTGTTTTATCTTTACAAACTTTACAGAGGGGAAGGGAGAAAGGAAGAAAAAAAAAAGAAAGAAAACAGATGAGATACTAAAAAGGATCAGGATTGCAATAGTTTTGGTCAGGCAGCCAACCAACCAATGTCATATCTTTTGGCAGATAAGAAAAGTTTCTTTTTCCCACACTATTAAGAGAGAAATTTAAGCCACTTCCAAAGCCTCCAGTCATCTGGAGCACACAAACTAGTTTACCTGTAGTCACCGTTGTCATAATTTCTTTCAGTTCATTGATGTAAACATGGATAAGAACTGTAGCATTCATAAAAGCTACAATTAAAATTAGTTGGATTGAGTGTGCTTGAGTGAAATAATGTATGTGTTAGGCATCGTACTGTTAGGAAACACGGGGTATAATCCAATCCTTCTAAACACTGTCAGCAGAGCCAAACAAACTCTCTGAGTAGCTTAAAGAGATTCAGTACACTTAAGTTAAAAATTCTTGCCCCTGAACTGGGTTGAACTTGTTTTGGATTTTTTTTCACCCTTTTCTATTCAATAATTTGTCTCCTTCATCCTTCCACAATTATTACCCCAGTCCTGTGAAAAAGTGTATGATGAAGGCACCTTCAAAATTTTGCAGAAGTCAAAGTTGAAAGTCATTTGCAGATTTTGCTCTGGGCTTCAGGGACAGAGCTGGTGATTGCCAAAGGCTCTCACAAAATCCGAAATCTACTTTGAGAGCAAGGGAGTGGTTCTGCCATGCCAAAAGACAGGGCATAACTAATTGCATGGTCCAGCTGTTTTGTTCTTTCATCCTTCCTGTGGGGAGGGAGAGAGAAAAAGTGAGAATGAATGAATAAAAAAAAACATAGCACAGAGGAACCAGCTTCCTTTTTTTGTTGTTTTTATTCCCTTCCAAAGATGTTATTTTACCACACTCCCTCTGAACAGGAGACGTGTGGAAAGACTAGTCCAAACTACTGTGTCCTTTTCTCTCTCTGTTCCCATTCCTCTACCAGACTTCCTTCCCCAAATCCAGCCTTGTAAGTGCTGTATTTGGCATCAGAAGCAGAATAAGTTCAACTCCCTGTGGCAAGAGGAAAAGGTCAGCAGTACATGCTAACCTTGCCAGCTGTGTGCTAACACTAGGAAACACAAGCCCACTTATCTCTCTTCCAAGGGAAAGCAACCAAAGGATCTGGGACAGTCCTCTTTGAGGGTATGTAAGAGCATTTTCCTATTCTAGAAGTACCTTCTTCCCTACACTGCAATTGATCTATGAGCACCCATAGGAATTGACTGAAGGTCACTGAAAGAAGAGATAGGAGGAGACATTTCATGGTAATATTCAGGCTGTGTCTTTGAGGTGATTTTGGTAGTGACAGAGTTAATCTTCTTCAGGGAAGCTTTTATGGGGTTGTTTTGGATTGTGCTGAAAACAGTGTCGATATTACAGGGATGTTTTATTTACTGTTGAGCAGTCCTAGTCCAGAGTCCTTTATTGAGCTGGGGGAAGAAGACGGAAGGGGGAAGCATTTGGAGTGATAGAGTTTGTCTTCCCAAATCAATGCTACATCTAACACAGCCAGGCTGTCCCAGGCATGGCTGCGCCCATGGCAAGTGGGAATGAATTTCCTGCTTTTCTTGGCTTGCATGTGTGGCTTTTGCCTGCAAGTCTCCCATGAGTCTCCTCACTTTTACACTTCTTATTCTGTCGCCCTTCCAGCCAGGGGAGAGTGAGCAAGTGGCTGTGTGGGGCTTAGTTATGAGCTGGTTTAAACCTTTTTGGTGCCCAGCATGGGGCCTGGGGGATTTGAGATAACAGCAGATTTGATTCAAATGCATTAGATCAAATTTATAACTGTTCTTGCTGTTTAGCGATTAATTGTGACAGCCTGATCCAAAGCTGCCAGGGGTGAAGGAAATGGAAATACCTTTAAATTGTTGTATGTAAATTTGAATGTTGAATGGTTCAGGAATTACTATAGTAAAAAAACCCTTGTTGCTAGCCAGGCTCCCAGCAAGAGAAGCTCATGGTGATGTTAAACCATGACACACTTTTCTGACAGGTTTAATGGGACACAAGGAAAAGAAGTAGAAGCTAAAATGTGAAAGCTTCTGACTCTGGATATGGAATTCAGTCTATCCTTCACAGAGAAACTCACTGGTTGAAAGTGTCTAGGCATGCCATGTAATGGATTTCCCACCCCTCAGCATCAAATACCCTGCCCTAGGTTGAAGAATTCAGTGTTTTCTTTTTCTTTTATTTCTTACATTAATGTTTACTAGTTATTTGAGAATGAAATGCAGGAAATCCATTTTGTCCCTGGTTCCTCTGCTTGCAGTTTCTACTGGCAGCTTTCATCTACTGCCTGGGAGCTGGCTCTAAGTAGGACATAACAAGGAAAAGTTGGAAATGAGAGTGGGAATTAAAGGCATAGAATTGCCAAAAATGTCCACTAAAACATCTACTTCAGTGGCAGCAGCATTCAAAAAAACCCCAAAAAAAAACAACCAAACCCTGAGAAAGGTGGCATACAGTATCACTGAATTCATATTTTAAAATATTAAAATCTTACAGCATATTCTATATACTCACTGCATACTCCACATTTCATCTCAGGACTCATTACTGGACTCTGCAGACCACATGTTTTGAAGAACACTGCCAGGTAGATCTACCTAAGAGGTGATGTTTAGTACCTCTTCCTGAGCTACAGGAACGTTTGCTTTGAAAAAAATTGGTGTGAAAGGGGATATAAAACAACTCTTTCACTTGATTGCTTGCTAATTTCACTAGATTATTGTACAGACATGCACACACTCCCCACCTAAGCAGTGTCATCCCCATCATGACTAACTCTTCAAGCAGGATGTAGAAGTATTTTATCTATGTCTGGTTTATAGTGCATTTCTAGCCTGGAAATAATTTCCTGTATCCAAACGTGTGATACTTGATAAGGATTGCTATCCAAAGAGCATTCAGACATACTGTATTTTGGCATTTAGCCTTCCAGGCAATGACAAAAAGCAGGTGGATTGGACTATTACCCAGGGCCCACATTTATTATCTGTCAGATCTTAGGAGGATTGCATGTTGTGTACCAAATATTGCTTAAGATTCAAGATATTTGAACTTTTTCCATATCTGTGAACCATAGAGTAATATTTCCTCTTGATTAAGGTTTTCATCTCCAGTATTAAACTAGAATTTTTGTTAGAGTTTCCATAAATCTATGTTCATTTTTATGTAATACACTTAGGAGTGAATTAGTTCTTATCCAAGCTATGTCACAGTAGAGATTATTGAAAAAATGGGAAGCAACACAAATAGCCTAAGTACTCACATCTCTGCTGCATTTAGCTGGAATACACCTATGGAGGCAATCTGAGATACTTTATTAATCAATGGAAGCATGCACTACAGAAAGGAAATGACAGTGCTGTATGCAGTCATGCTTGGCTTTTGATATGGTGGGTTTTTAGTAGCACTAGCTTGACTAGAATAGTAACATTAAATCATTATAAACAGTACTTATTACACTATTTTTCATCCTCCTTAGTAATTTACAAAATAAAGAAGAAAAAAAGATTCACAATAGAAATCTTTTTTGTTTGCTAAAGATAGGAAATCACTTAAATGAATATTGGGAGGTATTAGATTATAAGATTCTGAGTTAACATCATATATCCCCCTTGGCACCATTACTAGTCTCTGATGGCTGTGATTGAAAGCATAAAAAAGGTGTGTGAGAGTCTGTAGGATGAGGAAATTGTTCTTATAAAGATGATGCCTGGAGCAAAGTATTCATTCAAAGCCCCAATCTCAGTTACCATATTCTACAGGACAGAACACCTTTAACACTACCTGATTCCCTGAAGTCCAAAGTGTCATTCACATTAATTATGGTGTTTGCAACATGATATATCAATCTGTGTTACCACCCATCTCTCAGCAAGACTTACTGAACAAGACTTTTCTGGTGAAGAAAGGTCATTGCTTTTCTTCATTTCAGGGTTTGTAATCTCCTGCATTTTATAATGCCAAAATAATTGCTCCCACTAGGATATTGCCCAGCTGTGCTCAATTTATAATTTGTAATATTTTCCTTTCTGTAAGTCAACTAGTGGTACATTTTTATGGCATTCTCCCAAGTGGATAATGATCCAAAGCAATGTATTTATTTAGAGGACTGGATAAACTGGATCAAAATTCAGCTGCAAAACGTACAGAAAATGCACTCTGTTTTCCTAGTGTTTATAAAAATACATTTCTCTTATTTCTGTTAGTCATAATGCTTACAGTCTCTCTGATTTTCTGTCCCATTGTTCATTAACCAGAGAGGGAGAATGTTTCTTTTCAGTATGTGCTAAGAATTTTAAATATGGAAATGTCAGGTTGCTGACTCCATTTGTCTCTAGGTCACGGAGACAAAGGTGAAGTTGAAGCAGTTTTTTAGTTTAACAAAACATGACTATGGTACACATCATGAGAAGGGCACAGGAAAGACTGAGGTTTCTCTGGTCTCAGCTGTTGACTATTTTCATTTTCTATTTTAATTTACTCAGTCCCAGTTTTAACAAATGAATGTGGCTTCACTTGAAGGAGCTTGAGAACCATAGCACAGCTGTTAAATAACAAAGAATTCATAAATTTGACTCTATTCACATAATGGATTGAGGCTAGAGATGTCAGTACAAAAAAGCTTCATATAAGGCATAACTGCTTATGCAAACTTATGCTTATGCTCACTAAAAATGCAAGTATTAATCTTAAAAACTAGTGATTGGGAGAGATGAGTGAGTAACTGGCTGATTTCTGTGGCTGGCTTAGGAGGAAACTGTCCTGTGGAGGGGTTTTATATGCCAAGGTGGCACTCCACAGTGAGCAGACTAATGTCATTTCTCTGCCAATGGGCTTTCATTTACTACAAACGAGTTCACTCTCTGCAGGATAAGACACATACATCTAAATCTTAGAAAGCTTTCTACTCATGCCATGTCTCTGAATTCCCCATCGGATCTCAAAGCCAGGAAACAGCATAATGTTTGTAAAGAGATCCAGGCTGTCTTGGCTCTCCAGCTCATATTTACCAGTAATGCAGTCTTTCAGCTTGACTTGGATCCTTCTTCTGCTCTAGCATGTTAAGTCAAACACATCTAAAAATTATAAACCATAGTCTCACAGGTGGTATTAGCAGGCATTATGCTTCCTGCCAGATGAATACCCCAGGGAAGAGGGGTTCTCCAGCTTTAGCAGTATTAAAAAGCACTTTTAAGAGAGCACATCAAAAGGCACACTATTTTAAAACTAGACCAGGCTGCACTGGAAAAACCCACAACTTTATATTTAAAACAGACAAATAATATTGTCATCAATGACCAGAGTCTTTTATGAGTTAAAAGATGCAGTTCAACTTTCTTTTTCAAAACCACATGAAAGCTAAAATACCACTGCCTTATAAATGTCAGAAAGTGTTAGGAAAGGGCATAATTGTTTCAGTGTTTTTTTAAATAAAAGCTAGGATGTTTCCAATAGCACATATCGATCCTTTAAAGAAAAATCAGATTTCAAAAATCTAGCAATATTATGCAGACCTATCTAATGAATATTCAATGACTACAGCATTAATTGGCATAAAGCAACTAACACAGCCTTGCCAAATCTCTACAACTCCCTATTCTATCTAGTTAACCCCAGCTGGTATTTGCTTGTATTTAGTTAAGCCCACTTGGTGATTGCTAGCAGGTAGATATGGGAGTGATAGCAATACAAATCCACTTGTGGTCTTACAAGGAAAACAGTTCTTTGATACTTCCACCAAAAGACAATTGAGGTACCTAAACTGTACCCTACATGTGCAGAAAATCTGAGGTTTAGATGATCAGGAAAGTTGTGTCTGAACGAAACAGTCATGGTAGAGTTTAAATTACAGGTTCTATGAAAGCAGTGAGTTCATTGTCACAGATAACAAGTAAGAATAGCTTTTATTCAAAGACTTTGGTGTGGGTTTATGCTCTCCCTTCTCACATATATACATTATTTAATAAGAAATTGAGATAGATTTAAAACTGTCAAACACATACAAGGATTCTAGGGACACTCATAACCCAACAATTATTTTGTAGCTGGGTCTCATTTATCACTTTTAGTTGTGCAAGCCTGAGCCCTAACCACCCATGGTAGATAATGCTTCCATGCAGCAAAATTCATTAACATTTCTATCTTTGCAAAATAAATATACCACTTTTTCCTTCTTCAAACCTTTTTTAGGTTTGTATTTATCATCCATCATCTGCATTTAGTGAATTTTGTCAGATTGCAAAAATCCCCAGGAGGGATTCAATCCATCTTACTGCTTTGCATTTTGTGAAGTTTTCTGTCTAGCAGACCTCAGAGGACTGCCTAAGAAATAAAGTAGTTAGGACTACTTACAGTTTGATAGCAAGTAAGGTAAAGCTGGTGAGAGATTAATCTATCTTAATAACACCCTGGTTATGATACACTTCTGAGAACAGATAGGGTGGCTAAGGGAATCTGGCAGTGATGGAAAGACTCCACCCTGTTACTTTGGATGATGAGTTTATTCAGCATGATGTCCACAGGAGGGAGAGCAGGCACATCCCCTCATTGTCAGAGCAGCTGCTGCGACTTGTGCCTTTATTTGCAGCATTCAGGACACTGTGATAGACTGCCAGGCATAATATGGAGTGGCAGAACACCAGCACCAATTATCCTCTGCCAGCTGAACTCACTGACTGTAAGTGGCTCCACAAAGTTCAGTGAGGGAAGGTGTGCAGTGAATATCCACTCCCAGCTGTAGGATGGAATTTAGTTAACATATTCTTGCAGGCACAATGGGAGGTTCAAAATTTTTAAGGAAGTCCTTCCACTGCTTTCTAAGCTCTTGAGAGGAGAGTCTAGGTGCAGCTAGATCCAGTCAGCAGCTCCAGATTTTGTCAACACTTAGAATCCAAAGGATTAAAAATTGAACCTCTATACAACTCTGTCCCTAGATAATGGATGACAAACCAGCTATAATTATGCAAATTTAAATTATTTATTATGATAATAATAGACAAACAGACCTTAAGCAAAACTCTTTAATATACAGTATATAAGGTATAACCGCTGGTAGTGCATTATGAACCAATATTGAAGCAATTATATTAAGACAATTATATTAAAGCTAGAAAAAAAATTATAAAGTAGAGATTGATGACAAATGTTTCACTCAGTCTTGAGGGGTGACCTTGAAGAGCATCCTCACTCAAAGTAGGAATTTCCACATCACTCCACAAAAGCGCATGTAAGAGGACCCTGACATTAAAAAGTGTGGCTGAGCTTTTATAGCATAAAGTGATTGACTGTCAGATGTCTCCAGACCAGCTGTGTCAGCCCAGCAGCTTTAGATAAGTTATTGGTAGTGTCACTTGTTTGCTCCTTTGTTGAATACATTACCAAGTCAATTAGATCTCCACCTCACTATGGGGATGTTTAATTTTGGGATTGATGAGTCAGGCTGGTTTCAGCATTATTCAACACCAAAAGCAGCATGATGCCCCCTTCTCCACCCACCGCTGGTAGCTTTGCAATTCAGCTTTGTTTGAGTTATTTTACCCCATTCCAGACATCCTGCTACACTTCTACACTGCTATATTTCATTAAAATTCATTTATTGGTGATATTATCTAAGACAGATATCTAAAAAATGGCAAGTATAGAAATGTTTTGTACCCATCTTAGCAGAATATCAAAATACTGACATAAATAAAGGACATTTTCACCCTGTAAACTAAATCACCCATTAAACAATAAACATTCTTTCTTCTTGTTCTAACTTCTTCAGGTCCTAAGAAACATTCATTTATAATGGGGTACTCCAGAAGCTCTGCTACCTTGCCCTTGCTGTTACCATATGTATGTCTATAATATAGGTGCAGTGTTTGTGTAGATCAGGTACATTTTACCCTTGTCATCTGGAAGTACATTAGTCTCTCTTGGCACAGACACTTTCCCAGGGTAAAATTCTTATGGTCAAAAGTATGGAAATGAGACTCTAAAGCAGGTTCCACATAGTTTAGGCAATTTCCTTATACATGAATAAAAACAGAGGCCTGACTAGCATTTGACCACATAAAACAACTCCCCTTTTTGTGATGTGATTTTTAAAATAAGATGTACATATTGAGTCAGCCTTATTTTTGAAATTAATGCTTTCCATAAAGGAATATTCTGGCTGGCGAGGAAATGCATTTGTGCAAATTTATCTTTTGTTCTGGAAACAGAAGTACTGTCTATGATCCCTTTGGTCTGGAGGGCATAAGGACATTTGGATCCAGTTAAGGTATATTCACTGATGTAATCACCCACCTTTAAGTAGATTCAAAAATGAATTAGAAACAGTTGACAGGTACGAATACGCCTATCTAAATAACTTTTGCCAACAGCCATATGTATGCCTCCAATGCTAAAATATGAGGATCTTATGAACAGAAACTGTTGATACAAACAACTAATTGTACTTTGTTCAATTATCAATTTTTGGTTTTATTTTTCCGTGGGGTTTTTTGGTTGGTTGGGTAGTTTTGAGGCTTTATTAGTGCAGCAGCGGGAGGCTTATGGCAGGAGCTGTCATGCAGATATAGGAGTATGCTTGAGCTGATATCTCCAAAGCACCAAGCTTTCTAATATTATTCATAGTATCATGATAATATTGTTAAAAGTTAATTACTACTGTTACTTACCTAATTGAATATACATGTATTTATATATTTATATACTTGGGAAGGTTAATCATAAATGAGTGACTTTGGCTTTGGCTTTTCATGCAGTTTCCCACTTCCAAAAATGAATCTTTCTAAGATAACTTCTTCTGAAAGGTTAGACCAGATTAACTTCTAGTTTTCTTGCACCAGTCACAATGCCTTCCTGGAGCAAGCTTTCCCATGAGTTGGATCAAACTAACACATAAGATCCTGATGCTCAGATCCAGCCAAAACCCCATAAAGTCAGTATCACTCATAAATCCTTATGGAATGGCTCTGTTAACATAGGCAACTCGTTTTCACCAAACCAGTCATAATGCAGCACTCTTTCTGAGCCTCTGCTCTGATTAAATCACATTTTAACAAATCTTAAACTGGAATGAGCTCTTATTATGAAATGACTAAAGGTCACTTTTCTTTTTCTCTACACTGGTAATGGGCATATATACTTACATTGTCAGCTGTTATTCCTGACAATGACAACAGATGAAAAAAGAATAGACATTTGCAAAATATGGCAAAACTACAGCATACTATAAATGTTAATAGCTTTATTCATTTCAGATCTGGAATGTGACAAAATGACTCATGCTGGAGAACAGACTTCCTGGATCACAATGCGAGGTAGGAAATGAAATTAGAGATGGCTAACAGAAAGCATTCCAGCTCAGCATCCCACACCCACTCTTGAAGCATTTGTCCAAAATGCGTTCCTCTCTTGAGGTTTGAAACAACATCTATAATATTTTCATATTGTCTTTCCTTTCTCAACTCCTCATTTTTACCTGGTGATGGAGGTCTGAATTTCCCCTTCTGTTTCTCATGATAGTGGTCTCAGTGTGAATGAAAGCAAAAGCAACAGAAATCCATCCTAAAGGTTGTTCTTGTGGAATTTCCTTGCACATTTTGATCCAATAAGATAATAGTTTGGGAAATGCTGTTCTGAACAGAAGCAGAACGAATGCTAAAGAGACACAAAGTAATGTGTTTTGGCATGGAAATTGATCTCTCTCTGAATCTGCTAGTGTCATCATCTAAGGGAATAAATTAGACCATTTATTTGTTATATGTCATCATATAGTTCTATTTATACTAATAATATGGAATAAAATAGACATATATAATTAAATAAATGTATAGTGAGTTAAATTAAAATTTTAATGTTATCAAAATATTTATTTACTGTTGTTACCATAGGAATGTCTAACACTGCTTTCTTTTTTTTTTTTTTTTTTTTTTTTTCCTTTCTAGTTTAGCATTTAAGGAGTTTTTGAAAGATAAAGCTGCCTCATGGAATGAAAAATATGAGTTTTCCTCTTCCTTACTGGTAACTCAAACTGTTTTTTGAATGTAAAATATGTTTCACTGAAATCTCTTTACATGAAAAAGTTTAGTTTTCACGTTCCTTTTCTGCCCATCTCTGTCATTACTTAAATATCTTATAATGTATTAATATTCAAAAACAGATGACATAAACTTGGTTAAACTTTTTGCTTCCAAAGAGTTGGTTACTTATCACATACAAAGCATGGAAAATTCCTTTGAAATATTTTTAGGGGGAGGTTTAGCCACAGAGTTAATTATAGGAAGATGTGTTGTTATAAGAGGCATTTACAACTAATCTTGAAAGACTGAATCATTACTTTATTCATAGTGAATGTTTCTCAATAAAAGAATAAAAAAAAAATCAAAGGCAAGCAACTGTATGTTTCTCAAAAGACACAGACAGCTATAAAGGGTATAAAAGATGTGAGTTATTATCACACCAGACAGATAGGAAAAGAAACACAATATAAAGGTCAGTTTGGCTCTAGAAACCGTTAGAGGAACTTTTCCTGAGCAAGTACAGCAGACCATCCAAGCGATGCCTCTTCAGGATGTCAAAAAGCAGAATTCAATAAATCAGACTTACCAATTATTACAAAGCAGAAACAATGGCCATATTCTCAGCCCATAAAGTACAAGGCACAGATGGATTGATTTACAGAAATGTTTTATTGCTTACCCCAATGCTTTGTGAAGAAAAAAAAAATGTAATACAATGAGTCATAATAATTAAAAAAAAAAAACAAACAAAAAAAAAAAAAAAAAAAAAAAAAAAAAAAAAAAACCCCACCAACTTTTTCTTTCATAAGATATAAATATTTAAATACCTCTGCCCTCAAAAAATTATGGAGGTAATTTTAGGATATCCTGGGATACTGGAATTCCTACAAAATGGCTACTACTGCCTTGGGCCATCTCTCAATCAGCAAGAGATGTCACGTTGGTGACTTTAGAGAGCAGAACTTCCACTACCTCTTGCTTGATCCTGGCTGTGTTGAGTTAAAACAGCCAATTACATCAGCACAATGCAGAAGTTATATATACTGCAGCAGTTTTCCCTGCCCTACTAGAAAGCAGTGAAGCTGAAGATTTTCAAGACCCTCTGATAAGCAGTGTGTCACAGAGGAGCGTACATGCTCCCACAAAAGGCAGTGAGAAGGATTTTAAATTGCATGAATAAGTAGTCATTTCTACCTGTTCAAAAAAGAGAATGTATTCTCTAACAACTAATCTCTGATTTATTTGAAAAGGATTCTTTTGAAGGATGTCAGCTTAATTACTTAGGCAAAAGAAAGACACTTCAGATCTATCAATGTGAAAGCCCTTTAATATTAAAGTTTGCCAACACAAGGCACTGAAAGAAGTGATTTGGGCATAGAGACATACACAGTCATATATATATATAAAGAATAGCACTGCGGGCTGTAGTAATTTTTCTGCTAAATAAAACTTTGTTAACTTGGGTTAGAATATGACTCATGCAGTGTCAAGAACAGATAAGAAAGCAGAGCTTATAAAAATAAAGGTAAAGCAAAGGAATATATAATATCAATGTTCATCATATTTAGGTGTGGTTTGAATATTATTATTGATTGAGACAGGACTTAAGACCATTGTTGGTTTGGGGTTTTTAGCAAATTTTAGATTAGCTTAGTGATATTTAGACTTACTGCAGTGGTATGCTATATAATAGTGTGTCCATTAACAGCTCTACCATAACAGTTGTATATCACTATCTGTCAAAAGTATATATTGAGTGGGAACCACCTTACTTTAGCTTGAAATTTAAGTGCCTAGATTAGTCAATCATTCAGGTTCCTTCTGTAGTCAATATACAGAGGGTGATTCATCCCACAGTAATATAGGGTTGGTTGAATCATTCCCCAAAGATGCCTCTCCCTCCAAGAGCTGTACTTTTTCTACCAAAAAAAACCCCCCAAAAATAACCACATGGTCTGTGTTTTCAATTCTAACCAATAAATGTAGCTGAAATTTCAAACGTGGGCTGCTGCAAGAAACTTCTGCACCCAGCCCGCAGACTGAAGAGCATCCGTGTGAACTGCCTGCCGAATTACATCAAATGGCAAAAGCGTTGGGGAGGCTTGTTGGCAGATCATTAACCAGTTGCAAACAGAGGGGTGTTTCTTGAGCCATATGCAAAACTATAGTGGTATATCATTTTTAAAAATGACTGCCATTGGTCGTTGCACAAAATAAAACTGCAGCTTGTGCTTCCTTAGCTCTGCGACAGCGGCTTTAATTGGGGTTTGGAGGGGAGAGTGGCTGCGTGCCAGTGCTATATGCAATCATCCAGCTGTTCAGACAGCTAAAGACCTTAAGATGTTATAGCAAAGGAGCTGGCAGACACTCAGTCTGCCTTCTAGAGACCAGGGAGCATCCTAGCAAGCTATTTAAGGCTTTATTTAATATGGCAGTCATTAACAGTCAGAGATAAAAGGCAAAAGCACCTTGTCATTGATTAGCTAGAAATGCAGAAGTTTATATGTACTGAGGTGCTTCACTGTGTACGCCATTGCCTTCATCTAACAGCACCTTTCACTTTTTAATTTGATTAAACTACTAAAAAACGCTGAATCTATAAATATCTATTTAATATTGACGGCACAGGATGCTGAGAGATGAATTTTGTATTGAGCCAATTATTGCATAAACAAGCAACGGATTCTCAAGCTTCCAGAATGAAAGTCTTGGCCCTTCATCCATAGAACTTGGTGCTCTGGCTCCTGAACTGTTCTTTCATCAAAATGGTAACCTGAAGGATCAGTTTCTTGGAGAAAGTAACAATTTAAGGAATGTGTTATGAAGACTTTATATACAGTTATATCAAGACTAGGAAAAAATTTCAAATACATACAAAATCATATCTGGTTTTGTTCCCATCCCTTCAGCTCATACACAATGTAAGAAAATACGGTCAACTTTAAAAATTAAAAAACCAAACAGTTTCAGAAATAAGCTTATAGTGCAACAAGGTGGGGAGTTTTGTTATCTATTGATCACATTTTGACCTCAGTTGCTCACTGGCACTATAATTAATTCCTGTGGGCTACATTTCTGCAAATAAAGGTTGAACTTGCGTTGTTCTATGAGTAATGGCAGATAACTATTACTGTAGAAGGATCTGAATAGATCTGAATTTACCTAAATTTTTAAAATACTGAAAGAGAAGTAACAGGTTTGAAACAGAGTGACCATGGTTTCAGTAGCTTAAAGGCTCTTTAAAGAGCTATTTAAAACTGTTTAATATTCTTTTATATGTTAGATTTGCTGGGGTAACTTTTTGATATTTTGCCTTAGGTAAGGAGACCTTACAAACATTCATGAGACTACTGTAATATAAGATGTGGATCAATTAACAACAAAGCAAATAAAAGTATTTCATCTTTATCTTATCCTATCGTCAACCACAATTAAAACTTCTTTTATACCCCTACTAATTTCAAATCTGGTTTACTCAAGCATTACTGATCGGTTGCAGGAGAAGTGATTACTTTCTGTCTAGCAGCAAGCACGCTGATCTGTGTTCTGATGAGCTGTATTTGCAACCTACAGAAAAAGTAAATCCACTAAACCAAGGACAAAGATAAAAATGAAGATAGGTTAAAATACAGTATAATTGTGTTAACATGTCAGTTAGCTTAGCAGTTGTTTCTTGACTTACTGCTAGAAAAGCATTGAAAATCTAATTTCTTCTCAAGTGGAAGCTTGCCCCAGGAAGTAATTTTGAGAGAAATTTTGACAATTTTACAGCACCACCTCCACTTCAGCTGAGTTACTAATTGGTACTAATTGGATAATTAACACCTATGCCTCTTCAAGCAATAATACAAATAACTCAGTAGCAGCCCAAGTCTGCAAGCACATCATTATTCTGGGGTCCCTGCTTGCCTATGCTAACTCATTAGTAAGTAGGCTGCAAGGTCACACAACGGTAACATCATCTGTCTTGTTTGCAAATACTCAAACATCTGCCAGTGCACCACAAACAGCAAATAAATCATAATAACGGCCCATATCAGCCCCAAGAGGTGTACACATAAGAAAATCTCTGAGAGTTTTCTTTTAGACATCTTGTATTTTATGAAAATGGAAATTTGTGTGAGAGCAAGAGTGTGTGACTTGATGAGGAATTCAGAGTTGCGAATTTCTTTTTTCTCCGCTGTAAATTATTGTAATATTTTCTGGAAAAAAAAGTCATGCCGTTAAGGAAGGCCTGGATTATTTTTTTTAATAGGTCCCACATGGCCAAGGCCATTATAAATAACTAGAGGTTTAAATGGCATTACAAATATAGCTCCAGAATAAAACTGATTAGGGAATGAATGCTAGGCCTGTGATGCCGGGGGCTTGCTGGGGGAGGCCCCTGTCCCACTGCCAAGATTCATTTAAGAGTGCCCCAAGCCTCACATAGACTATGAAGTCATGTGTGAATGCAGATCCTGGAGTCCAGGATGGGAAACACTAGTTTAATGGGGGGAAAAAAACCCAAATCCCTCTATTTTCAAAAAAACACAGAATTTGTCTTTTGGTTTTTTTGTACAGTTTTGATCACAGTGGAATGATCTAAACCAATATTATTTACCAGAAACCTTGAGATAAAGGCTTAAATTCTGGTCCCCTTTTAATCAAGACAGCAAAGGAAAGATGTGGATTTGTTGTATCAACATATCAGTAGATTCTTTCCTTCCCTGTGGTAAACATGATTCAGCTTTTGATGTGCAGCTGCTGACTCGATATAGATGGGAAAAAAAAAATTATGGATTCATGAATATGGAATCCCAGTTTCTTTAGGCTCCTTGATCAAATAAGGAACCTTCATTTCAGCACTCAGCTCATTTATTACCTAACCCAACTTATGCTAAGTGGAATTGTTTGTTTCTATTTTAAAGCAACTAAGCATGATGATCTAAGGAAGAATTCACTGGTGTGTAAAAACAGAGCAATGCACAGCAGTGATACTCTTCCTCAGGTTTCTGCAGTGCAGGGTGAAGTAGAAGCTGTCTTGAAATCAGTGTTGTATTAATACAGTAAAATTTCAGAATTATATGTATGAAAGTCATATTTTGCTTTCTGAGGGTCAAACATGGAAAAGACATGGGTAATCTCTTTGGAGTAGATGATAGGGACCCTAGGATGTGTTACTTGTAATTTGGTAGCAAAGTTGATGACAAATCATAGAATCATAGTATCATTACCAAAACTTTTTAAATTACTATTTATTTATTTTTAATGTAAGATTATTGTCTTAACTCATAAGGGAAGGACAGAATTCCATTTGTATTTTGTAGGAAGATTGAACAAACTCCATTGAAGAAAGTGCAGCAAAATTAACTCTAGACTGAGAAGCAGGATTTTGATTACAAGTGGTGTCTCCTCTAGAGCAGGAGTTTGCCAGCAAACTGTGTAGGAGCTTTTTCCTTTCTGCTTGGTGTCAGCTGGGAACCTGCTTCCCACTCTGAAGAACCAGCAGGGAGTGGAATTTAGTTCATGGATATCTCTTTGCTCTGATGAGTCCTAAGCACAGACTGACTGCCTCTCTCTGGCTGATTCACCTGGACTTGGTCTCTTTGTAGAGATTAGTAACCTGTCCCTCCAAAATTACTAATCTGTCACCAGATAGAACCCAGCAACAGTAGGGAGGAATCAAGAAGGTCTTGCACAAGGTATAGAAACTCATATGTGTAAGTCTAGAAATTCAGAGGGTATTTGTTTTATTTGTTTTCTTCAACACATTTTCGTTACTGTACTTTTTTGTTCATGAAGACAAAGAGGGTATTTTGTCCAGATCATGGTTTTGCTGTAAAAATATTATATTATTTAATTTTCAATGTTTATTCTCTAGTACTGAACCAGTTACACAGTATATCCTACAACATCATTGTAAAGAACTTTCTCGTTTTGTGGGAGTACAGAAAAAATTACCATATACCAAAATGTAGACCTAAGTTTTTCAAATAAAGCAGTTCTGAGATGGGCCCTCACATTTTTATCTGCAGCAGTCTTGCTCCTTCAAATCAAACATCTTTTTTTGAGCAGAAACTACCAATCAGGACCAATTGTCTTTAATTTTACAACAGTGACAAATGATTTGGGGAAGCTATGACTCATTTTACCCTAACCCAGACAAGATTATTCCAAGCTGTGTAACTGGTAGGATAAACCCAGCTGTGCCAAATCATACCCATCTGTTTGAAAATGTGTGACAAAAACTACTCTGGACACAACATACCAGAAGCATGAAGCCAAATAACAAGTAAATAAGTAAATAAATAAACCTGAGCTGCCTTGGAGAAAAGCTTTCTCACATTGAAAGAAAAAACACCCATAACTGGTATCACATCTATGAAACAGCATAGAAGAGCATTTGTACATATTTACTTTCTCTCTTTATATGTTGGATACAACTTGGCCTGTTTAACCTTTTTATTAACATATTATATAAAACATAAACTATAGTAGAGAGTCACCTATGACTTCAAAGAAAAAATCTTACAGATCCATGCTTGAAGTGCAACACAGGAAGAATTTATACACCAAGGTCCATGACAGCAATCTGCAAGAAATGCTTGGGTAGCAGAGGGTCAAGAGCTCTTCAATTTTCAGCTGTAAAATTTATTAAGTGCCTGAAGTTCTGCTCTGAGCACTTCTAGAGAGGTTAGCTGTGCAAAATGTCCTAGAAACTCTCCCTTGCCTAAGCCTGTAGAGAGTAATAATTTGGCATCCCAGAAAATTTCTTGCATCCTGCTGTCCATGCCACAGTCTAAGCAGGATGTTCACAATGACCCAGACACTGTTCAGAAAGGCACTATGCAACTGTGGTGATTTAGCAACACTCAGAGGGACTCCTTTGCAGATGACAAAAGAAGTACAATTCAGATTTCTACTTCCCTGCTTTTGAAGTAAATAATAATCCTTAATTTCAACTCCTAAATCATCATCCAGCATTCATGTAACTTCTTCAGGTGCTCATATGCAGCCTTAGTAAAATGATAGTGGAACTAAAATGTTTATTTCTTTCCTGTAAACACTTAATAAATATCTCTTTCAATTTTACATCCTTCCATTTAATTTTGTTTTTAATGCTATGCACTTGTTAACCTTCCAAATGAAAGAGGACTTGATATAATGAGAATGGTGTGAAGATGATCCAGTGCTGCAGGCTGTTAATATTCAATTCCAAATTAATAGGACTATTATCAATTAGATTAGCTACCCTGCTGGTGTGAGTGGCACTTGCCTGGGTCCTTCCCTTAAGCATTAGTTTTCTGAATGGTGGTGGACAACCTCATACCTTTCCTCTTAAAAATCTTAAAAATTAATAAGAGCACCCACTATAACAACCTTTAAGATAATGACTAGACTCTCCTAGCTCCCAGCCCTGTTCTTATGTGATCAGTCAGGAGTGGATGGCAAAAAAAGTTACTCAGTGATGAAAATAAATGAACATATTGTAGCAGGTAATTAAAGAGGATGGTTTGATATTTTGCTAATCCTGTTTAGCCTCTCCTCTTTTCCCTGCTTGCCAGCTACAGAATTGCTGCAGCCTGTTTATACCAGACACAGGAGCATTCATTTAAATGAGGGATGTGTTCATTAGTTAGCATGCAAACATGAAGAGTACTGGGGCACAAGGCATAGACACCAGGAATTTATAACAAAAGATTGTTGAAATTGCCTTCATCTCTGTGTTCATTTACAATATGAGTTGAGAAGTGTGCAGGCTTACCTCCAGTGCTTTGTGCAATTTTGGGTGCCACAATATGAGAAAGACATTTAGCTCCTAGAAAGCATCCAAAGGAAGGAAACAAGGATGGTGAAGTGTGGGGAGACAAAAGGAGATGCTGCTGAAGGCAGTCTTCCCCCGATATGTTACAGCTGTGTTAATTATCCTACAGTGGGAACAGCCTTGCCCTCACAGCCATGGGTGTGATAAAGAGTGAGTTAGCTGGGAGGGAGTTAGTTGGAGTCTGCTGGTTGTGCTGTGAAGAGCTGGGGACAGGAGGTTGTGCAAGGGACAGAGAAGGTAAGCTGCTGTATGTAGGATAGACAGGGTTAGGTGGCCGTGCTGGGGACAGGAAGGAGTGAGCCAGAACTGGAGAAGAAAGAGAGAGAGAGCCAGAGCTGTGTGGAGCTGCTCTTAGAAGCTAAAGAGAAAAGGTATGGGAGACTCTTGAATAACAAGGTGCTGATGCTTGAAGCCTTCTGATGATTTTAATGAAGCACCTTGAGTGTACTGTCCATCTCGACTGCCACATATAGACTGTGACAGTGAAGGGCCTTGAGGGGAAGCTGTGTGAGGAGGGGCTGAAGTGCCTTGGTCTGTTCAGCCTGGAGGAGACTGAGGGCAGACCTCACTGCAGTTACAGCTTCTTCATGAGGGGAAGAGCAGGGGCAGGCACTGATCTCTGCTCTGTGGTGACAGTGACAGGACCCAAGGGAATGGCCTGAAGTTGTGTCAGGAGAGGTTTAGGTTGGATATTAGAAGAAGGTTCTTCCCCCAGAGAGTGTCTGGGCACTGGCACAGGCTCCTCAGGGCAGTGGTCACAGCACCAGCCTGACAGAGCTCAAGGAGCATTTGTACAATCTCTGTGGCAGATGATGTGATTCTTGGGCTGTCCTGTACAGGGTCAGGAGCTGGACTTCGGTGATCCTTGTGGGTCCCTTCCAACTCAGGATATTCTGTGAATCTGTGATGTAAATCTCATTTATGCATAGACTGATTTTCGATTGTAACTACTTCTGAAACAATAGGATTGCTCCCATCTTGGACTTTTTCATATATTCTTTCTAATCTGGGGCAATCCCAAGTAAATCCTGATTTTGCTTTTTAGTTACCGTAAGAAGACCCTTTAAAGTAGGCTCAGATACCAGGCAGTACAGGCTAATGATCAAGACATCAAAATAGAGTCAGGAAACAGTTTTTCTCTCCATTGAGGGGGTGTGCATCAATCCAGGCTCAAGACATACTAACCTGTTATGGGACATTCTTATCAAATTTGCTAGTGCTAAATCACTGAAGAGGTGACAAGATATTTATGCACGTGGTCCTGATGCCAGTCCTTTATTAAAGCCAGCCCTTCACCCCTCAGTTTTGTTCTCCTTTCCTATAATAGGGTCTGTACTTATTTCTTGAGAAGTATCTTGAGTGTTCCTGGTGACAGAACCTGGGTGAAGTAAGATCAGTTCTTTGCAGATTTGATACCTGAAGAGAACATGATAGAACCCTTATGGGAAACCATGTGGAGGATCCATCTCACAGGACAAAAACAGGAAAAGCTACCATATAATAATGAGTTGTCAGAGTTCTAAAGCGTCTTGAACATTTTAAAAATAGCATTCAACTAAAAGTGGTTTCTCACCTCCCTCTTTAAATGGTCTGAGTAGCAAAAGAAAAATCAGAACTCCACTACATTAAAATTTGGAAAAGGTTCCCATGGAGATTTGGGGACTAGTGATCAGACAAATTAGTAGACTATATAATGTAGAAGACAGCCAGAAAGTACATAGATAAATGTGGTATCCCTGAGAAAAATCAATGGGAATTTTATAGAAAGACATCTGGTCTTGCTTGTCCCTTAAAGAATCAATAATCATTTGCTATTGTATACTTGTGCTTCAAAAACCTTTCAGCAGCCCGTCAAAGATACCAAACTATTGTTTCTTTCAAAGATTCTCTCATGAGCAAATAAATACTCAAAAATTGGAAAGAAAGGGTAGGAATAAATAATCAGTTTTGTCAATACAGGATAACCACTCTAGCAGTCTCATAGTTTTACACAGGGTCCAGTATTGCTACATGTATACAAAAATTATCTGGAGAATGACTGAAAAGGGAAACAGCAAAGTTTTTTGATGGTACAGAGAGAAGGCTTTCTGAGCTGAAAAATTGTTAATATCACTGCCAATAAGCTCTCAATACTGACCTACCAGTTTTGTTTAAACTTAGAAGGATAAACAACCAAATGTGGAAAATGTAAAAAAAGGATGATAGCCATGTAAAATGCAATTTTACCTTCAGAGTGAGGAGTTCTTAACTACCGATTATGTCTGAGGAAAGAGATTTCAGAGGTCTAGTAACAGGGCTTGTGAAAATGTTAGTTCAGGAGTCACCAACAGTCAACAGAAAAAAATGGGATGTTGATGAGTTATTGCAAAAAACTGTAGAACAAAGCTGAAAAATGCAATGGCACTTCAAGCACATGAATCCTGGGTATTGCTGGGAAATCTGTCTCCCTGCCACTGCGAGGACATAACAGAAGAAGTACGGAGAAGAGCAATAATGCTGAAAAAATTTACAGAGCAACTCCCAGAGGAAAAATTAGACAGACAAGAACTCCTCAGCTCAGAGAAGAGACACTGTAGGGAGCTTTTGACAGAACTGTAAAATCATGAGTGAAACTGAGAAGGTAGAGAGGGAATTGATGGTTGTTCTTCATAATTCAAGAACTATGGGAACTCTGATGTGAAGTTGCAGAGCAAACAAACTAATGAGGATTTACAGAGGAGTTCATTGTCACAGGAAGCTGTGAAGACCCCTGCTGACAGCTTCACAGTGAGACTGGATTGCTGGAAGATAAAGACTTCTTAAAAATATTTAAACCAGTATCTGAACTCTACCTTTGCATGTTCACAAGGCAGGGATTGTTGGACTGGTGTAAGGAGTAAGATTGCTGTGTTTGCTCTGTTTCTTAAGACTTGCATCTAGAAATTGATGATTGGTGATTGCTGGAGACACACTGCTGGAAGATGCTGCAAAGTTGTACCAAGTTCTGAGCCACTGAGATCATTCCTACATTCTTAGCCTCACTATTAATTTTCCACTTGTGAGAAGCTGAAGTCAAGCTCTGTCTTTTTTTTTTTCAGGTTAGCCATACCACACTGTAGCTGCCCAATGTGGATGAGTTCTGAGACTTAAAGGAAGTGCAAAAATGTTCCTGTTTGTCCCCAGTAATTATGCTCTTCATTACTTCTATGGAATAAGTCTCACCAGAAAAGACCTTAATTGCTTCCTTATAAGTTTGTTTCTAAAATTCACTACAGTACTAAACACGCCATAGTTTATTCCAGTGCAAATGCTATTCTTCTAAACTGGAAATGAAGTCCTTGAAATTGTATTTGAACTAATTCAGTACAAAAAATGTCTACCCCACCTTCTCTTTCCTCCTTTCTGTTTCTAATGAATAATTCTAAATCAGCTAAACTTTAAATTCCTTACATGAATAGGCACAATGGATAAAGAATTACATGAATTTAAAGTAAGTGATGTAAAATGAATGTTTATTCATTAGTAATGAGCTTTATGCATCTGTAATAAGCATTACCCTCAAATTTTAAGGTGCGTTGACTAGATGACTAAGAACTTCTTCAAGTTATTTAGCATACGAGATAAGATTAAGTTTATTGTCTGAGCTGTGCAAAATAATGGGGAATTACATAACTGCATTTTCCTCTGTGACATTTTTTTCTTTTAATTAGAAAAATAAAGTGCTAAAACACCCATTCAGGGAAACAGTAAAACATGTATTTAACTGTAATATAATTCATTCATTCAGACGGGTGTTCGTTGTAACTGTGGCCTTACATGCTTTGCTGAAGCAGAGCCTTAATGAATAAGACAGAAATTCTAATGAGGTCAACCAAAACCAGCAAAGGACCTAAAAAGCTGCATTTTGGTGCAGCTCTTTCTTCCTTTCCATCCCTATTGATTACACCTGGCCAGCTGACTCCACCTACTCAACATTCACCGCAGGACTGGAGCAAAAATCAGACGCTAAGAATGAAGAGCTGTATTATAAAAACAATACCTGCATTTTATATATGTATCCAGATACCTCTGCTACAGCTGTAAATGTTACATGGCTGTGACAGGTACGAAGTAAGTCAGAGAAGAACCCAAACTCTTCTGCCTGGTGAGTTTTCCAGTGAGAGTTGGGAAGGGGCAATGTGCTATGGGGCTGCACCAGCTCTAAAGGATCTGGTTACAAAAGGCAGGCACTGATCCAGGCCTGTGAAAAGTATGGATACTTTTAAGGCAGATCTACATATGGAGAAATATTGACTTTCTTCTTATAGAATTTCTGCCTTCTGGATGAATTTATGTTTAAAATGGCAAACTTGTTATTGAAGTACTGTCATTTTATACAAATGTTGTTTGCATTGCTCTTATTTTGATAATGAAAAAAGATACCTTGCAGCAAGAATTCTCATTCTGCCATGGAGGACAGGAAACAATAAGTCTTTTCTTAATTATTTCAACCATTGAGCAAAATGTTTTAGAATCAAGAAAAATGTGAGTTGATATGTTAAAAACATTGCCAATGCACTTCATTTCTCAAAAATTAATATTATTGTCTTTTTTGCTCTTTCATCATAATTCAATTAAAATTATTTTGTGTTACAAAGCTGAAATAAAACAGCTTATTTTTGCGTGTTAGGACAGTTTTGCTAGACTTCAGTGGTAAAGCATGGACATCAGTCAGACACAAACTCACTGTGCAAAGCACTTCTCACCAGATTAGCCTCTCCCCTGTGCCCAGGCCAACATGGGCACTGAAAGGTGACTCGAGAGCTGAGGGTTCCATCCTGCTCCAGCTTTGCCTCGAGCCTGTGCAAAGCCATCAACACGACTCACCCCCATCCCAGCAGGATCTACATTCTACTCAGTGCTGTAACTTCTATGAATACTGTCCAGAGGAACAGCAGAATGCAACACAGTTCTGATTAAAATAACACATCTGTTATGGCAGGTTTTTTTTTCCAGTATCTAGGTAGCTTTCATCCTTCCTTTTATAGGGGAAAAGGGAAGGGCATAAGAACAGTAGAAATATTTTATAACCTGTTCAGTTTCCTTCTGTTTGGGCAGACCCTCTACTGCTACAACTTTGCACGACTGCACTGAACTAATCTGACCTATATCTATCTGCTTATCATAATTCTTTTCATTTCATGGACATGGACACACATTTAATACTTTGAGAGAGCCACAGAGGGGAAGTTGCCTGGTGCCCATCCTGACATAGTAAATCAAGTGGTCTGTGGGATGACATCTGTCACTGCCATTTGTTTGGTTATGAATAAACTTGGGGTAGAGAGAATATGGAACAGAAAATGAGCAAAGAGTGAACCTGTGAAAACATGGAGCACAAAGAGACAGATTTTTATGCTTTTGGAAAGAGACATTAGGGGCGCACATGTAGGATTTTCTTCACATTTCTTTTAAAAAAGTGAGTAGTCCCTGAGGTTTGTTGAAAAAAACAAAACATGAAGAAGCAAGGAAAAAAAGGCAAGAGAACAATTTTATGATGAAAATATTGGTTTTTGTGAATGAAAATGCTTTGTTAGAGGAGATTTTAGTATCTTATGAGTTTCAGAACAATTTATTTTTACTTTTGTATTTGAAAGTTTCTCTTTTCATCCCAATAATGTGAAAATATTTCATGTGCTATTGCTAAAGAGTTTATTTTGGTATATTTTATTGCAATGTTTTGTCACTGTGAAATATATCTGAATGGTACTTTAGAAAAACACTTTGGTAATGCCACGACAGTGCTTTCATATCAACACATTTAAAATCATCCATTCCATGAAATAAGAAAATTGTACTTTTTAGCACAGTTCAGGGTAAAATTTTAGAATCACATGAAATCTAGTAAGTATTTTAAACTGTAATGTCAATAAATCAATAAAGTAATATAGGAGATGCAGAGTAGGGATTTTTTTTTTCTGTTTCTATGTTTGTCTCTTTTTTGTTTTGTCACTGCACTGGGATGTATCCTACAAAGATTTGTTTTTTTCATATACTCATTTTAGACGCTTCCCTTAATTTAAAGCAACTAATAAACATAGACTGAGTGTGTGTGTAGGATGGGTATTTTAGTAGTAAGTATGAACTGTGGGGTTTACAGCATGGAGAACACTGTTCTCAAAAAGCTAAAGCAAATCAAATCACACAACTATCTGATAGCAGAGCTGATTTCAGGGACAATCAGAGCCAGAGTGGCAGTGAGCAGAGATGTAGTAGGGAGATAGTTACCTCATAAATATGGAGTTACTGTGAGCCCTGCTCAATGTGGCTTACACTGCTTTTCAGCCATTCTTCCCATTAGCACTTTACTCTTTTAATTGGTCCAGGAAACACAGTTGGATTCTGTAGTTGCTAATGCTGACTCCATCCATAAAAACACTTGTAGAGTGAGAACCTAGCTGCTGTTTTCCTCACCAGAAATACATAAAGCTGTTGTATATAACAGGTGAAAGCATAAGGGGTATCAGATGAAGGACTGAATGAATGGTACTTTCAAGTGGAAATGAGAACTCTTGCAGTTGTTCTAGAAGTTGCATTGACTTCTGGATTTTTTATTCTCCTTGGCCCAGCTGTACTTAATGGTGTAAATTAACAGTGGAAAGAGTGATATCTTTGTATTAATAGCTTTATTTGCATCAACCATTCCTAAGGTGAGTATTGTTTTTGCAGCCATAATGATGAAAAACATGAGTTGTAGCTGACAGGCTGAACTACAGAACACATAAATGATAAATATGTCCAACATACCCACATTACTGCCCTGGGAGGGAAACAAAACTGCTGGATGCTGCCCAAGTGATGTTTGCCTGCCACCGCTTCCTAGTTATACATGCAGCATCCATGCCTCTGTTTTTACTCATTTTATTAATGAGTAAACAGAAAAAACATCTGTATATTAAGGAACAATTCTGTATTACAAAATACTTGTTTGGGACTGCTGTTTGGACTGTTGTTTCCTAGCTCTTAAGCAGACCCTGCAAGGAGCTAACTTGGCACAATGGTGGTTTAGCATCAGTCTTTTCTGTATAAAACACCAAGACATTCAGAGTCATTTTAATTTCCAGCTCCATGAACACTTCCTAATTGTGGGGAGACAAAAGGAGATGCTGCTGAAGGCAGTCCTCCCCTTGGTATGTTACAGCTGTGTTAATTATCCAGGAGTGGGAACAGCCTTGCCCTCACAGCCATGGGTGTGATAAGGAGTGAGTTAACTGGGAGGGAGGTCAGTTGGAGTCTGCTGGCTGTGCTGTGAAGAGCTGGGGACAGGAGGTTGTGCAAGGGACAGATGGGGTAAGCTGCTGTACGTAGGACAGACAGGGTTAGGTGGCTGTGCTAGGGACAGGAAGGAGAAAACAAGAACTGGAGAAGAAAGAGAAAAAGAGCCAGAGCTTTGTGGAGCTGCTCTTAGAAGATAAAGAGAAAAGGTATGGGAGACTCTTGAATAATAAGGTGCTGATGCTTGAAGCCTTCTGATGATTTTAATGAAGCACCTTGAGTGTACTGTCCATCTCGACTGCCACATATTGACTGTGACACCTAATTTCTAACAAAAATAAATAGCAAGAATGAAGAATATGAGGACATATATGCATTGTGAAATCATCTTACTCCTCCTGAAAACACACATGTTCTGTGTTTACCTCATTGTAGAGGGACAATTAATGGATGGAAATAACTTATTTTATTTTATTTTCTGTTTGAAAGACAAACTGATGTATCTTTGATGGAAGATTAATTATACATTCCCCAAGTTGCTCATTGCTCTTTGTTTGAATATCTGCTTGCACGTGCATTGTGCATCTGGCAGCAGCTCAGCCTTACATGACTTTAGCTTGAAGCCTTCTGGTGGAACAGGGATCCTTGTTTGTGGTGCTAGCTCCAAGACCATGTTGGACAAGCTGCTCCCAAGGCCACAGCCACACTGCAACTGCAGCAGCTGGGAGAGGGCAGGGAAAGGCCAATCCTGGATGTGTGCTGCTGATTCCTGTCCTTTGGTCTCTCCTGGGAGATGACCACGTTAAATTTTCTCTGCAGCTTCATCTGTAACCACACAATACCACATGTGTCGTCTTAATACAAAACCTCTCTAACAGGGTCTGCCACCTGGGTGCTGCCACCCAACCTCTCTGTGTGACAAACCCAGCCCTGTCTGCCCCTGCCCAGCCCCCTCCAGGGCCCTTCCACCTGCTGACAACTGGGGACCTGTGGGAAATAGAAAAAGCAGAAAGCTTGCATAGCAGTGGGGATGTAAGGCCTAGAGTCAAAAAGACACAAGAATGATGACATGGAACAATAAGACTGTGGTTTTGTGCTGTGTAGAGTTAGGCCTTAGGAAGTAGAAAAATATGTTGAGCAAGATAGTAGAAAAGTTTAATAATGAGGCTCTGTGCTTTGTTTATAGAAGAGCAAAGAAAGTTCCTGAGTAATAAGAAATATGAAACAAGCACCTATTGTTAAATACAAGGTATGTATACCTGTAGTTTTAATGATTGGTTTATGCAGATCCCTGTAAGCTCTTAACAATTTAAAACTTTTAAAAAGCCTTGCACCATAGAGAATTCTGGCTGCTGTTGGCAAGACATGAGCTGTTGCCATCTTTTGTGTCCCACCCTGTTCTGAGGCTGATGTTGCAATAAAGCTCAAGGAGCATCTCCCGGCAGTCCTGTCCCATTATTTGGAAATAAAGATCCAACAGGACCCTATACCACCCCCCTGGGGCCACCAGCCCCTGCCCCAGCACCCAGCAGAAGGACCAGCCTCCAATTGCCCACAGCCCAGTCCTTCCCAGCCAAGGGTGCCACAGAGCTGAGCCCACCCAGCAGCTCACACCCCAGCCCCAGACATTCACAAAGGTGCCCAGTGCCCAGGACTCCGCCCTACTGGAAGTTCCAGCTGGTCTGGGCTGGGACAGTGAGTGTGAGCTGCCCAGCCCTGCCTTGCCACTCCCACGGGGAGTCCCCACCCTCCAGGCCCCAGGGGAGCTGCCCTGCTCTTGCTGCATCCTGATGATAAAATGTTGCAAAAATAATGATGAGGCCATAAATCCAAAGATGGTAAAAAAGGAGAGGCCAAATCTTTATTGTTACAAAAAGGCTACACAAACAAGGGGCTGAGCTAGCCCCAGCCCCTCAGGGCAAGTCAGAGCAAACAGATACCTGTACACAGGCCACCCCTCAGAACACTCCATTCGTGAGAGCAAACCCCCACTGAGGCTGGTCAGTCCCCTCTTATAGTTTCAGTCCCCTCAGGGATTGGTCCGTTTTGAATCCTCTACATGATTGGTGCATTCTCACGGCTCTCATTGGTCCTTATCAGGGCGCTTTCTACACCAATCATTCTTTCCTGCCGTGATTTGATTGGTTGATCGCATTCACCAATAAGAGCTCTGGGTGGTTATGTGGGGGAGAGGAGAAGATTCCCCCCTTCCCCTGGTATTATCCCTTTAACCGCTCCATTGTAGTAGTAACTACATTCAGAAATGCAGTCAAAGCCTCTACGAACATTCGTAACTGTACATTGCAACATTATCTAACACTCACTTGAACAACATTACAACTGTAAGTATTTGTAACAAATCAGAACCACTCGAAAAATAAACACAGTTGCGAACGGAAATCGAAACACACAGTCAATCTACTGATACAACTAATAAAAAATTTCAACTCCTTTTTGTATCTATAACACTGAGATGTGTAAGAATAGTCAACAAGCATATGAAATTAGTCCTGAAGTGTTAAAGGGCCGTGCTGGGTGACTCACACATAAAGGGATTTCTGACTGTGCACATTAGGTTTGCTGGCAGACACCTCAGTGCTCTGCAGAGATACATCTCTAACTGAGTTTCCTTCAGTATTACAACTATAGGAATTTGGATTCAATGTGCTGGGTACATATCTTCTTTACAAATATTTGAAAGAGTAAAACAATGTCTACACTATCCAGAGCAGAAAAAAAAATTGGCAAATTCATATATAAGTTGTTCAGACTTGCTAATATATTTTAATCATGAACAGATCTGACTAAAAGCCTCCTTTTAACTCTGCAGGTAATTGAAGAATTTCACAAGAGAAGAATGACCTCTTACTGTGTTTCCCTTTGTTTCTGTTGAAAGAAAAAAATCAAATTCTTCTTTCTAACTTTTCCAATCCTTTTTAGTCATTAACCCTTCAATCTAAGTGCAATTATTTAAAACATTTTGGTGGAAATTCCTCTGCAATCACAGTGATTTATCAGAGCAGCTGCCTCACAGCTGACAGGTCAATCTGTAGATACACTTGAGCATGACAATAATTAAAAAGCCCTTGACAAAATGTCATTCAAAAACAGGAGCTTGTTGCAAATATTTTGAATATGAATTTAGCACTTGCGGACAAACGATGGCAATTGGTCCAGGAAGATGAAATCTGACTTTCACACAGAATCAGACAGAATTTCTAGGTTGGAAGAGACCTTCAAGATCATCAAGTCCAACCCACGCTCTAACACTTCAACTAGACCATGGCACCAAGTGCCACATCCAGGCTTTTGTTAAACACATCCAGGGATGGTGACTCTACCACCTCCCCGGGCAGGCCATTCCAGTACTTTATCACTCTTTCTGTGAAAAACTTTTTCCTAATATCCAACCTATACTTCCCTTGATGCAGCTTGAGACTGTGTCCTCTCATTCTGTCCATTGTTGCCTGCAGACAGAGACCAACTCCCAGCTGACCACAACCACCCTTCAGGAAATTGTAGAGAGTGATAAGATCACCTCTGAGTCTCCTTTTCTCCAGGCTAAACAGCCCCAGCTCCCTCAGTTGTTCCTCACAGGGTTTGTGTTCCAAGCCCCTCACCAGCCTTGTTGCCTCCTCAGGATGCGCTCAAGCATCTCAACATCCTTCCTGAACTGAGGGGCCAGAGCTGGACACAGCACTCAATGTCCTTCCTGACCCGAGAGGCCAGAGCTGGACACAGCACTCAATGTTCTTCCTGAACTGAGGGGCCAGAGCTGGACACAACACTCCAGGTGTGGCCTCACCAGTGCTGAGTACAGGGGAAGAATGACCTCCCTGCCCCTACTGGCCACACTATTCCTAATACAGGCCAGGATGCCATTGGCCTTCTTTCTCCACAGAAAAGAACTTGATGGCAAAAAACCCCAGTGGAGCCTTGCTCCAAGACTAGTCTTAAAAGAGGCAGGTATTTAGCCCCCAGAGGTGCATGGTGGTCCTTGCATTTGCTGGGAGAGGCAAGGTGAGAGCCCATTAGTTCCAGTTATAGTTTGGCTTGGGAACATGCAAACACGACTGGCTGGAACTGAAATGGGACTGCACCCTGATGTCACACAGACAGGTGGAAAACAATGTACTGGTAAAAAAATATCAGCTGCTCCTGGGATGTCCTAGACTTGTACACGGATGTGAAAAGACTTTGAAAAGCCTTGCTAATTAACCTCACATTAAAAAGGCCTCTGTAAATTCATGCAAACCTGAGCTAGCAATTACAGTTTTAACAATTAGAAAGTAGAGCTTCTCTACTCTGTCTGCTTTTCAGAGGTTTAACCATTTCAGAAAATACCACACTTGTGTTTTGCCCTCTTCTTAAACTGCAGCACATCCAAGTTAACCAGAATTCTTTACACAACTCTAAGCTTTTTGATTCTTTGACAACAGTTTCCTAAGTCCCAAAGGCTCAAGTTCCTTAACATTTGCTCTTTAGAATGACATTTTCTTTCTTAGACAGTAGTGCTTATAAAAATAAACACTGCTATTTTACCAGCAAAGTGAAGCAGAAGTACTTGATCACAGGCTTGTTTTTTTGCACCTTTATTTAGTCTCTGGTTCTCTACTTAACACAATGTTGGGTCATTTTGATAAATGCCTTTGAATTTTCTGCTTCAGGTGTATGATATTCAGAGCAAGACTTCGTAATTTTATTTGTGTTCAGGTATTTGTTGTCTAACTCTGTTATCAAGTCAATTACAGGACTATTATCTGCATATTTTTTCTGCTTCTACTCACGTTCCTAAAATTAAACATGTGAACTTATACCTATGCAAGACTAGGAAAATGGAGAGTGAAACTGCTCTTGGGTGGTGTTTCTTGGGGTTTTTTTTGGCTGAAGAAAAAGCATTCTTCTAGGCATAAAGAACAAACCACAACCTATGCATATGATCAGGCATATGCCACACACATAGTGATCTATTCTTTAACTCTTCCTCTGTAAAGGGTAGCTGACGTGACCAAACAGCCATGAAGGACATGCTTAAAGTTAGATCAAATACAGCTCACACCAATATATAAGACATTTTTCAGAAACTTTTAGGGGAATCAGGAATATTTATTACCAGAAGTGCAAACCTTCTATACAACACACACACAAAAGGAGAAAGTAAAATTAAAAAGTAATAAAAGCACAGTTAGCTGTTTTAAACAACTACTACAGTGATGTTGAGAAGAATAGAATATGGGAGAAGAAAACTTTCCTTGAGTTTGGAGATATTTTATTTTGGGTAATGATGAGGTCTCTATAGAACTAAACCACTTAATTCATGGATTGAATATTCCTTGGATGTGATGGACAGTTTTGTCCAAGTGTAGATATATTAATACTAGATTACTTGTAATGAACTATGATACTAATAGAAATAGCATAAAGATTTGGTGAAGAATACTTTAAAGAAAATTAAATAGACTTTTGTATTGAAGTTGTAGGCACAGCAGTGTTGGATCCAGATTACTGTGGCAATCTAGTTTAGTTCACAAGTTTCCAACACAGACAAAATTCCAAATACTCTTCCAAGAGACAAAATTCCAAATACTTTGGCTTTGGGAAAAAGGTCCCTAATGGTCCCTAATTTTTATAAATTAGAAATGAGAACTAGATGTCGAAATATCTTTGAGGATAGGGACCAAATCATTTAAGCATTTACTGCACATGACAGTATAAGCCAAAAGATGCCTAATGATAGCTATGAAAATGTAATTAGGCATTACTTCACAGAGTGCTTAAGTCTATGCATGAGGTACTGCTGATTGCCTTTGTAAATATGGTTATGAGTGCTGTTACTGAGAGGTTATTTTGTAACTTTTTAATAGAAGGGCTTTAATACAGGATACATCATCCTGCAAGAAATAATTCCTTTTGGCATTTATTTTTATTTAGTTTCAGTTACTTAAAGGCCTTTTTATTAAAGATTCAACATGCATTTTTCTCCAGAATTAAGTACACCAAAAATCAAATTTAAAGTAAACATTTCACAGCAGTGCTTTATATGTAAAGCTTTCTAATAAATCTTCAATTTTACAAAGATTGTAGCAGCAAAAAAAAAGGCAAGAAACAAGGCATTACCTGATCCATCACAAACATGAGAGGAAGCCCATGACAAGATTTTGTGCCTTCACCAGTATTTGTGTTCCCAGGAGGTAAGCAGGTCACCAATTTAGCAAGTACTTATCAGCAAATAAGCTTTCAGGTTTTTCAGTGTATTTAGAGTGCTGACTTTCAGTTTTGCTTGAATAGATTATAAAACTAATTCTAAGATGAAACCCAAGCTTTTTAATCAGCTGTGACAAAAGCCTATATGCAGTTTTGAATAGCACTTCTGAAAGATGGAAATAAATTACCTCTTTATTTTCAATACCAGTAGAGGCTCATTTTCCATTTACACCATGTGATTCTTGTTAGCTGAGGGAGTTGCCATAAATTAGCTAGGGCAGATGAAGTCTGTAGCACAGTCATACTTCCTTTTTGCTTCAAAGCCATCGTTTTAAAGCATAAATTATCACCAGGAAAGCTTTTATGTACTTTTCTGACTGTTTATTCATTTTGATTTATAGAATAATTAAAAGATAATATGAGAATCAAAATCCTACATAGCCAAGAAAACTGGTTTTAATATAGGATAGGTCATTCACTGTGGTAAGGATAAATCACTTCTCAGGAAGGAAGGTGTTTTGGTAGACTTTTACAAACAGCTCCCTTACCTAGATTAATCAAGCTGTCAATCAAGAAATATTTCTGATGCATTACAAACGGCCTGGCAGTAACAGAATGTAACATGACCTCCTGGAAAAGGTATGCATGGTTTTGTATGATTTAAAAAAAGATTTTAACCCAGAATGTTAAATTTTCTCCTAAAGTTTTAGACTTTTCTTGCCAAGGAATATGATTACTGACCTGAAAGCTGGGACAGCCTCCCATATAATCTTTTGGTCTATTTTAATATTTATTAGATTGTTTATATTCATGAAAATTGTGGATAAAGTCTAATTTTGAACAAGCAAATGCTTGTTTCAGCTTGTAGTTGACAATAAGCAGCTGCCTCAACATGACTAGCAACAAGTCTGCCTTTAAACATGCAACTAAAAAAGATCAGTATATTTAAGTGGAATCATAAGTACACAGATGCCTTTAAGGACAGATAATCTATCACTCAGAACATCCAACCTCAGACTCTGATCATGTTTGAGAGTCTATTATTAAGTCAATAATTTGCTGAAATGGTCTTTTAATAATTGTCATTTACCCATTAAAATATATTGTTCATCCTAAAATGTCATTTCTAACTGAAGGCCTCCCTAGTATTTTAACTAACCAGCCTCAGTTTTAAAAATCTAACCAAATAATTCCAATAGCATACATTAGAAACACAGTGTAAGGTTTTCCATGCTGACTATAAACTGAGTGAAACGTTTTCTGGGACAAGAATTGACTAGCAAGAGTTGCCAGTTCTTGTTTAGCATCATTGCTCCTGACCATACTCTCTTCATCCTTAAACAACAAATAATGTACATTCTACATGACCATGTATACACACACATAAGTACATGCACACACACATATGTATCCCAGAGAATGACTTTAAAAGTTACATGTCAAATATCCACTATCAAAACCAGCCAATTACTCTTGTTTGTTCTGTGTTTTTTGTTTTTCTTCTTTCAAGCATACAATATGTTACTAAGTTTAGGGAATGGTAGTTTCCACTGAAGTTTAAAGTGACGTATTTCAAAATTCACAGAGTGTGTTGAATGCAGGTTTTGCAGTGCTACAGGCACCAGTGTGATCTAAGAGTTCTCCTCTGCATCTGAGCTTACACACACATAGTATTGCTGAAATCAGGGAGAATTTTAGATGCAGGGATTCCATGTGATTAGAGAGTGTCACAAACCAATCTCATCACTATTTGGTTGTTGCAGGATGAAGACATTTACTGTGACCTTTAGGGGCCTCGATAGAAAACCCTCCTCATGAATAGAGTAATTGTTCTGGGAAAGAGGTACATGAAACCATTTTTTTCCCCCTGATTAACATGATGGAATAACTTTATCAAAAGAATGTAATATATGTTGCTCTAGTGTCTTACCTTGATTTGGACTTCAGGAGTTTAAATACTTCAGAAAGTTTTGTGATTAGATTAGCTTCCTGGAGACCAGATCTGTCTCAAATAAGATTCCTGTTGTGGGCAAGCAAGACCCTTAAGCAGAATGATAATAATTGAAATGCAGGAAAAAGCAGGGAATTCTTGCTGGAGACTCTCTGAACTCAACCAACAGTGGTGCTGCAAACATACATATGTGTGTGTGTATATATATATATATATATATATATATATATATATATATATACACAGTAAGTGTTTGCAGAGCTGGGACACAGAATTTTTACTTAACCCCAAAATGTGATGTACTGAACACTAAGGGGCTATGCCTGCTTATAAAGTCAATCAACTCTGTTAAGACTTCTGGCACTGAAGCTCTGCATACAGACTTGCTGGGTCTCTAAAAAGTAGAACAGAGTCAGCATTTAAGAATGTGTTCTTAAATGCTGACTATAAGAATATATTCATATACCATAGTGTTCTTCCTGTTGTCAAATCACAGTAATGAGATTTTGGCTATTGATAGAGGCAGTCTGGAGTCACAAATGTCAGTCATGCAATATTTGCCTTCCTCTACATTGCTGTTATGGAAGAACAGTGATCACAACTTGGCCAAAATGAGGTTAAATTATCTTCCCTCCATTTTGGCCTTAGGAACAGACAGAAGATGAGCTGGAATAAGAAGAGGGAAGCAGCTATACTGTCTCCCCACAGGGGTTTTAAAGACAGAACAGAACTTATGGGAGTCTCTGGATCAGCTGTTGGGAAGTGCACAAATCCCATTTTAAATTCTGTAATGCCGTGCATGTTATGGGGGAGGGGACGGCGTGCGGGAACTGCCGCCTTCCCCAAAGCACCAGAATGCAAAAAAACAAGTCAGCTTAAAGAGGAGAGGCAGAGGCTGAGAAACCAAGACATGGGGAGACAGAAACGAATTACCGAATGTCTGGATTGCCGTGGGACTGGGAGAATCCAGCTGATAGCTTGGGAAAAACTTGGCAGAGGGTGATAACAGGGTACTAAACAGAATAGAGATATTGGAGGAGAAACTACAGGCTCTCCTCACTAGCTGGTGTAACCCAGCCTGCAATTTGATCTCAGACAGGTTTTCTAGCAAGAGCCCCTGTGGTGGGAGCCAAAATTGCATCACTGGAAGTTTGAGAGAGTTGGCACACACCAGGGGCAAGCAGAGGGAACTGAAAATGGGAATATGGACAAAGAAATATGATATCTCTCCCCTGAATAATCCAAGGACAATTTCATGCATTTTCTGAGTAATGCTCTTTTAGTATTTAAGGCTGGCAGTACTTCATTCTTTTCCCACTCACTTTATTCAAGTAATAAACACTGATCATCACAAACAAACCTTAAAAATACTTCTGGAATTATCAGATTATGAAAAAAACTCATCTAATTGATCTCTTAAAACTGTTTATGAACAGCAGGAGAACCCAGCCACGAGTGTGTGGAGGGTGTGTGCCACTGCTTCACATGGGGACAAGCCCCTTTCCTCAGAATCTACCACCACATGCTTTGCTGCCTGTAAATAGTTTTCCTCTAATTGTTCATTTTCTCTGACCTGGTTTTCTTACCTAGTTCTATTCTGTTTAACTCTGTTATCTTCAAAGGAGTACATTTCTTCTGATATACTCTGGAATACATGAAGAGATGCAAGTCCTTTATCTACACAAATACAAGTGAAGGCATACATTCTTTCTACAGCTGATCCTTAATTTCCTGCCCCTCTACATATGTTTATGAATTATCTATGAATTGGTGTTAAAGCTGAGAAGCAGCTAGGCTACATTTGTATTAAATACACTACATTGTTGTCCTATAAACTAGCAAAAAAAGGTGATTTTCTTCTTGTCAGTATTTTAAGGTGCAGTTTTTAAGAGTTTGGATTTCTCTTGTAAGGAGAGCGGGTGTATAAATACATCCAAGAACATTTATTTCCTGTGCCTGGTTACTTTCCCCATGAGGTGATGCCAGCTGCTTGGGGGCCTGGAGAGATGAGGGAATCAGCATAAAAGGCAAGTCCTGAAAGTTGGTATAGAGAGAAAATTGAGGGGAAAGGAATAATGGTGGGCTGGAGGCAGCCATCCAAATTGACACTTAATGGAAGGTTGCGAGGAGGCAGTGCCAGCGGGAAGGTTTTGTCCCTCGACTGCAGCGAGAGGGGATAAAGATGCGCCTTTCCTGTATTAAACACAAGAGGAAATGTTTTCCTCTGTCCCGCTTTCCTGAAAACGGATGAGAGATTTGACCAGCCTGCAGGTGCCAATAGGCTGCCCTCGGGTGGCTTTGGAGCAGTGCCACTGGACGAGGTATTCAGGACCTTCGCCCCTCGGAGGATGAACTACAAAGGAGGGAGCAGAAGACAAACTCCAGCGCGTTTGCCGCTTGATCCCTGCGAGAGAGCTGGCACCCCGCGGGGCAGGCACGGGCGCTGCCCGGGCTCTGCAGGGCTGCGGGGCACGGCCAGCTCCGGGGCACGGCCGGGGCACCCCCGGCTGCCCTGATCCTCCAGCCGGGGCTGCTGGGGTCCGCAGCGCCGTGCGGCTGAGCGGATACTCCCCCGGAAAAGTTGGAACCCCGCCGCTGCCAGGGACAGGGTGTCTCCATCCCGGCCGGCCCCTCGCTGCCCGGGGGGGCACTGCTCGCTCATTGCGCCTCTCCACCGCCGCGGGGGCGGGGGCCGGAGCCGCCCCGCCGCTATTTCAGGGCGGGCGGCGCCGCTCCACACCTGGCCCGGCCCGGTCCTTCCACCCTCGCTCCCCCGCCTCCCTCGGCAGCTCCTCGGGCATGGCTGAGCCGGGACGCTTCGGCCCCGCTGCCGGCGGCGAAGGGGCCGCCGATGAGTTCCGCGATGTCATCCGCAGCCGCTCGGGTAGGCGCCGCGCCGCGCTCCCTCCTCCCGGGGCGGGCGGGGGTCCCTGCGCTGCCCCGGCGCTCGGGAGTTTTCTCTGCCGGTGCTTTGCGAAATTACTTTTTTTGCATTCGCTGAACTTTTCCTTTGGCCGCGCGGCGCAGAAGGGGCTCTTTCGCTGGCTGAATCCCGCATCGCGATGCTCGTGTCCCAACATTTGGGTGTCGCCGTGCGGGTCCCCCCGGTGTCCCCTATCTCGGGCTGTGCTTGCGCCGCTTGTGTTGGCGGGCAGGTTGTTAAAGCTGTAAATGGGAACAGCTGTAATGCTCCCCCAGAGGATAAAGTTTCAGGTGCCTGGGCCTCTTTTTTTTTGTCCTGGAAAGAAACCAAATCCGTGGTAGTAAAGGTATTTATAGACCATTCAGCATTTACTCCTTTGCAGCGCAAGTGCATATGGAGCTACAAGTTAATCTAACTCCTCTCGAGGATATATGTGTTTGCCCAGTAAACAAGCTTAAAAATAGTGATGTCCTTATATAGTTAAATGACTTTTTAGAAATTCTCTCTCTTGTACTTGTGGAAAACAGCAACAAAACACTTGTGATGCATTATGGAGTAATTACGGCTGGTATGGAAATTTTACTCTTGAAGTGTTTGGGTGGTAGTAAGTAGAACTTATGATTTCTGTGATAAGTTTCGTGAATGTTGCTTTTACTCTGGTAGTTTAAAGACACTTGCAGCAGAATTCGGTGCTTTCCCACTGAAGTGTCACTGATAGAGTTCCTGAAGATCTGTTTGCTTTTTGGTGTTTTTTTTTTTCTTTTTTTTTTTTTTTTCTTTTTTTTTTTCTGCCGTTATCATCCTACTGGTTCTTCTCATAATAATTGCTTCTCCTTCAATTGGCATTTAAAAGGATGGGTATTGCCCGTGGAGTGTAGGAAGTGGTGAAGAGTTAGATGGCTGTTTAATTTTTTTTCCCCCCACTGAAGACCTTCTTTTGGCTTCTGTGTCATGTCTTTTAACTGAGTTTCTGCACCATGAGAATGTGAAAGAAGTGTGTGGTGGTAAGCTGTGTCCGTAGTCATTCCTGGCCAGGCTAGTTGTGTTACCTCTTATAGCAGCACATGTTCCCTGTTCCATACTTAGCTCACTTATGGTTTGGGGGATATTAAATGCAGGCTGAGTGCAACACACAGAGAAACTCCCTTCATTTAAAGGCTTGTCCTGTTAGTGTGTAATGAAGCATTTGGACAGTTGCTGATTGGAGATGAGAGAACTTGAAGATTAAAAAAAAATATCTTCAGGTCCATGTAATTTTCAGGAAGTGAAGTTGAAGGCAATAACTTTACTCCTAGATGCTTACACCTCTGAACTGAGTGCTTTCTTCCTACATTTTTTTCCTATAGCTCATAATTACTTTCAGTGTTCAGTTTGATTTCCCACTTTAAAAATTCATAATTGAGAACAGACGCTCTCTGAAAAGCGAGACAGGAAATGTTACCTGTGCATTTCCTAATTACCCCTTATACTCTGTTTAACTTGGAAAGTCTGCTTCCAGATCAACTTCAGTGGCAATATGTTAGTTACATTGTAATAAGTATAAGATCTCAAATGGCTTTAAAATGTTTTTCAAGTTTCCTGCTATAAAGTAGTATTAGGATTTAGATGCTAGCAGTAGAAATGGAACAAACATTTGTGCTTCTTAATTGGGCACAATTCCCTGGTGTATTATCTATGATGAATAAGAAATAGAATCAGTTTAAGAATCATACAATTGCCCCAGATGTTTATAAGCCTGGAGAGATAAGGAAATTCAATTTCCATGGTAACATTCATCACAGGTATACTTTTTTTTTGTGGTATACTCCACAGTGATCTCTTACTCTGCTTATCTTTTGTTGTTATTATCCAACTTCAAATTGCTTAAAATCTGACTATGGATTTGGGAAACAGTAATGAACAACAAATTAACAGAGCTGTTGGTAGAAGCAAATGGAGAAGAACTTTGTGAGATGCTGTTTACAAACCTCACCATGGATTCATTTTGGGTTGGGGTTTTTCTGTAACTTATGACCTAGGTAAGGCATTTCTGGAGTTGGGATTCTCTCTTTGTTTGGACATGCATTCTTGAACAAATTTGAGTTGGAAGTTTCAGGAGGGGTTCTCAAAAGTGAAATGCTGGCACTGCATAATCATAAGCACACCTTAACTCTGTAGTGGTGGTGAGGAAACTAAATTGTTCTCAGGAGGTGCCTTCTAGGCCTGCAGAGAAGATTTTGAGACATAGTAAGGAAGATCTTGGTGGCTGAACATGAAGACAGTGTAGCAAGCTCACAGAGATTTAGGGCAGCAGGTACTGGGTGGGCTTTAAAAGAGATTGTATCCCACTTGTTTTTCACTGTGTTTATATTAATTTCATGCTTCGGGGGTCTGCTGCTTTCTGACAGCTCCTGGATAGGAAGTTTGACCTTTGGCAGGTGCAGGTCATGTCTTCCCATGAAACCAGAGAAAATATAAGGTAGAATATGTTGCTGTATTTGCCATATCAAAATATTCTATACTTGCAGATTTAAGGTCATATTTAAAAGCTCATAGCACCAATATTTAATTAAGATGAATGGTTGATGATAGCATTAATTCGGGCATCCTGCTCTCAGTTCTAAGTAAAATAATTGAAAAAAGTAATGAAGATTCACTTTCTGTGAGGACAAAATTTTAAAGTTTGTTAGTTCAATTTACAGGAAAGCAGGCTCTCAAATATTCTTGATGTGCAAATTTTATTGATCAAGTGATTTCTTGCAGTATGTCACAACACACACACAAATAGCACTAGCAGTAAAATACCTACTAAATTGTTTAAAATACACAAAACAGTTGTATGGCAGAAGTTACCATCAGGGAATTGTAACAAAATTGGGTTTTCCTTGCTGCATCTCTGTGGGGATAATTTCAAGCTCTGACACTAATTCATCATTTCTTACTCATACAGAATGGCTTGAGTTGCCTGAGCTTTGAAGATTCACACATATGCAGAGCTTAGGAGTGAGGAATGTAAGCTGTGCTGCCAGAGGGAGGGAAGAATTTAGTGGCCACTGCAGGGGCTCTGTTCAGCATGTCCTCCTCGTGTGATGACATAGGGAAATGGGTGTAGGAAAGTTTATTTTTGACTCTTGTATATGGCATGGCTGATTCCACTATGAGAAATGTGTTGGAAAATATCCACAAAACCAGATATCCAAGGGGAATGTCTGTGGAGCTTAGCCAATAATTTGTTTTAAGCCTTTTTTGAGACGTTGCAGAAGTAATTTTATTGCTTTGAATATATTCATGGCCAGAAAATCCTGGATGCTGAATGCCTACTAGGGGAGGGAGCAATAAGGAAAGAGAAGTCAAAGCTAATAAATTTATTTAAAATGTGATATTTTGCACAGAGAAGATGGTTAACCTCTGGGGATAGATCCTCCATATCTAGAGGTGTTTGGTCCAGCATTTAGTGCTTTTTTTGCAAGGTGAGCTTTATTCAAATGCAGGTTACTGGATTCAGCGTGTAAGAGCCTGTTGTAAAATGTCAGTCCAGTCATTTATCTTACAGTCCCTTCTGGCCACAGTGGTATTCATTTGTGTCTTCTTGGCTCTTCAATTTAATGCTTGTCATCCAAATTGGGCCTTCCCCAGACCTGATGGACTATCCTATTCCTTTCTGGTGCAAGACTGAGCCTGAGCATTCCTCTTGCCCTGTGCAGGGGCACTGGCAATTCCTAAAATAGTGGTGTTAAACCAAAATCCATCCAGGTCTTGAGCTAGGATTGCTCCAGAAAGCTGTTGAGATAGTATTAGCAAAGAGACAGTGTAAAACAACTGCAAATGTGGGTGTTACAAGCTACTGTCACTTTTCAAACCTCTAATAAGCATGCCACTCTAGTAAGTGTGGACCTCTCATGTATTGTACTTGACATCATGTTTGTTGAACACATGGAGACCATGCCTTGGGAAATGGATGGTGCAGAGCTTAAAAAAAACTTATCTTTGTGATTTAATTTCTCTGAAGAACATGTGGTTTCCATTTCTCAGAATGTCTTTCCTGGCTGTACAGTTAAATAGCACCATCAAGTCTCAAATGCATTTGCATGCTTGCTATGTTGAAAGAACACTTTAAAAAAAAAGAGAAAAGTAAATGCAACCCAAAGCTGGGAGTGAGTGGTTTTATGCAGTAAAAAGAAATCTGCATGCCATAAATACTTTCTCATAAATTTAATGAAGATTTAGATTTTATTACTGTTTCAGAACTTAGTAACTGTAGTCATGATTAGCAACACAAAGCCCTCTAATTTCTTCAGTTCATATGCAGCCTTCAGAAAAGTGCTTAAGACCTCATTTGTTCTTAACTTATAGCACAAAATTATGCAGATCTGGAGTAAGCTGCTGTTTTAACTTGATGACTGCTTAGAAAAATGATTTGGTGTGGCTTAGGGTTAGAGTGAGGACTTTATCTCACCCACACTGCCTTCTGTTAAGTTGCATGACTTGAAGTTTTGACTAGAAGATAACTATTTTGTTCTTTATGTACAGCATAACAAAGCAATTGTTAGGAACTGGCACTAAGCAGCGTTAATCAAGTTTCCAGAATATATGCTTGCTCTTCTTTTGTACTTAATTGCCATTAAAAGGTAAAGCTACAACGTGTAGTGGTGATAAAAGCCGTTAAATAGACCTATAAGGGTGGTGGTTCTCCTTTTTTTTCTCTTCTTTGCTCCCTCTGCCCTGCCCGAGCTTCACTGATGTGTAAGCTGTAGGTGACCAGAACTGTTAGTGCGTATCCCAACCTGGGTGTGGGTTCTTCTCCCTCAAGCATGCAGAGACCTGAGTTCCTTGGGTTGCTCAGTGCACAGGGAGCAGCACAGGATGTGCTCTGCCTGTTCGGCTGAAGTCGCCTTCCACACAGTGATGGCAGGGGGGAGATATTAGCGCTGCGTCTGAGAAAACAAATGGATTGACAACTGTATCTGCATAGCCAAGTCTGTGAATCCCGGGGAGTGCTGATGAGAGGATCCTCGTGTGGCGGCGGGGCTCTGCCGAGCACGGCAGCGCTGACACGCCGGGGATGCTGGCGTGCCCGGGGCTGGCACACAGCGCTCCCCGTGCCCCGGGGCGCTCGCTGCTGCCGGGGGTGACACGGTATCCCGGGAGCGCTGCTGGGCGAGCAGGTAAGCGACAGCTCTGCTGAGGGTGTCCCCGCTCTGGTGGATGCTGCTGTGGCACTGCTGCCCCAGCCGTGGATCCCCTCCAGAAATAAAGGAATGCCCTCACGGGTGCTGAAGTGGGGGCTTGGCTCTGATCGGTCACAACTGGAGTTTGCAGTGAGGGGAGACTTGTGCGTGCTGCTGGCTCTATTCCTGAAGTGCAGCGTGTGGGAGGAATTGTGGCTCTTGTCCAAAAAGGCTTTAGGGGCTGGGTGAAGCTACTGCGTAAGGGGGAAGTACAGGGTCACAATGCATGTGTCAAAATAAATATCTTATTTATACATAAATATTTTATGTGCAAAAGTTGGGTCTGGATGGATATATTGTCATGTTGCTAAAGGAAAAAAAACCCCTCTGCTGATGAAACAGATTTAAAATGTGGATATAAACTGTTCAGACTAATTTGTGGCCTTGCCAGTTCATCCATGGCTTTGTGGGACACTTGTAGCTTGCAAAGCAATTGTGGGACAAAAGCTGCTAGTGATGTGGTAATAATATTCTCCTCTACTTCATCCCACTTCAGGGCATGGATTAGCTGGATCTAATAAGCAGAATGAACTAGAAATTTTTTGTGGTGTTTACAATCACAGCATGCAAAGGTGTCTATGTAGAAGGTGATTTTTAAATATGTGGTTTAGATGGGTAAAATAATTTGATCAGTGAAATAAAGTTTTTCTTGAGTACAGAGCTTCATTATGTGCTTTAAACTACTGTACTCAAATCAATCTTTTTGGGTTTCTTTTCCAGATAAAATTAAATTAAATATGTTTCTCTGGCTGAAATTAAGTTTTGATCTTGTTTTGGTTTTCTTTTATTTTGAGGTATTTCTATTATACTTGACAGGCTGCATTTGTTTTTATCAGAATGAGGAACTAACTATCCACTGTATAATCTACTCATTGTAGTGGAGCAAATGCTTTACTCTGTAGGATGAAAAGTTGACTTTTGGGTGGTTAGGTGGATTCCCCCCTGCCTATTTAAGAATTTAAAAAGCATAGGATGTGGTATGTTCAGAAGTGCTGATTACTTGCAGCTTCTTTTACTTAGTCATTTCAGTCTGAACAAAACTGGAGGGCATGAAGATCACTCAGAAAGGTGTTACCAAAATGTCTGAAAACTTACATCCTGTTTAGTAGTATTCCCTGATCAAAAGTAAGCATTTCTTTTTCATTTCAATGGTAAAAGGTCATCTGAGCAGAATTTTATTTAAGATACTAAATTTAATAGCTTCTTCTTTAAATATCTGTGTTTTTTAATTGCCTGCCTTATGTATACTTGTTGCCTTGACAACAGTATTTTTGTATGCTAAGAAGTTCTGCTATTTCAAATGTAGATCTAAAGAAATACTATATGTGTGTTCAAACTAGCTTTAGACCTGCAACATCTGTAAACAATTATCATTTTAGCTGGTTGAGTGCAAGTGTGTTGGTTGTGTACTGTAGCTGATTCTGTCATGTGGATAAGTGCTCACATCTTGTCATTAACTGTATACCCATTGGACATTAAAGGTAATGGATTTATTTTGATTAAAATGATCTGCAATATGAATCTCTAATAGGCAGAATCTAATTCAACACTTTTCTTTTCTTTTTAAGTTAAGAATAATTCACTGCCTTGAATGAAGTGGTGACTTGTTTGTGGTTATCAACAGTGCAGAAAAATCCCTACTCTGGTATTAAGTAATTTTGAAGTACAAGTGTCGTCTTTGAAAAAGTAAAATATCTCCTACCATGGTACCAGTGTCTCTCTGTGGTACCCCATCCATTGCTGAATTTCTGCAACTGCTTTGAATGAAGTCCCACCTCTTACATCTGTAACTCTGACTGATGTGCTGCTTTGTGTTACCTGGCAAATATTATACTGAATGTCAAGGTTAGTTTTTTGCTGTCCTTATCCTGTGTGATTGGTATTAAGGACACAATGTGATTGAATTATGCTGCAGGATGCAATCAGATACCATAAATAGTAGTACCTACAAAGAGTCTTGGAAGTGGTTGCTGGACTGCTTTTAAAGAGCACTTTGGCTTGGCTATTGAAGCCATAGATTGGACCCTAATTTTGAAATATCAACCTGTTTATTAGTGAGATAATAGACTGTATAACTAGTTTATTAGAAGAATTCTTTATTAGAAGAATGGTTGGGGTGTAAAGAAATACATACATGAACTAAAGCAAGTTTATGTCATTTGTAGCTTTCAAAAGCTGCTTTTGCCTTTTGTTCAGCCAGTGTATGAAGTCCTTATCGAAGAGGAAGAAGAATCAAGTTATTTAGAGTGTTTGCCCTGCATAGCAATTTTCATTTCCACCTTGTTGTACAAGGAGGAGAAAAAAAATAAAGTGCAATATATATCATCCTCTGCCAAAACACTGTGTTCTATCTAAATTTGAGATAATCACGTAGGGGAGGAGGATCTGTAAAGAAAGTTCGTCTAGAAGTTTTCAATAAGTCACAAGGGTCCCAAATAAGCTTCCTACTTACTTGTATGGTAATGTATTAACAAGTAATCATTGAAGCAAAACTCTTATTTAACTATGATTTAGTGATTTTATCATGTTAATTTTTTGCTTGACGATGGACTCTGCTGTTCTCATTTTCTCTAATGTCAAGGAAAACTTGCTGTTTTGGTGTTTGGAAATTATCAGACTGTTTACAAATAGATTTATATGACATTTCCACTTTATCAGTGGAAATAGACTAGCATAATAAAGGTTGTGTAATAAATTTATATGCAATAGTATTTCTGTTCTTGATGGCCCACATCTGCCATGTGAACAATCTTCAGGAACTGGCTTTGGCCTTGCATATGGCCTTTAAAGTATGAAGTATAATCTTCTACACCTATGACCTAAACCTATTTCTTTAGTCCCAAGCGTGCCTTCTGACTGTGGGGCTTCCTATCTTTTGGTTATCTAGCATCACAGTAATCACATATGTTCCTGAAAAAAATCTAGCAGCTGGGAAAACAAAATCTTCTCTACAGCACTTTTGTTTCTGTGTTGTTGTTATTTTTTTTTCCCCACGCACAATAATTAAGCTAATTCAATTAGGCTTTGTGTGATCTTTCCCCTTTTATCTCAAGTGTAATGTTTTGCTGAACACTAGAGGGAAATAACTAAAAATTGGCAATGTGCACTTGCAAAATATTCTTCAGCTGAATGCTGGCTGCCTTCTCAGAACAATTTCTGGTTGTTGTGGATTTAAACAATTATCATTTCATTATCTTGAAGCTCTGCAAAAGTGTCACTGGTCCCTAATTTGCTGGAAATGTCAGTGTGCTGTGGAAATTGTGTGAAACTGTAGAGGACTTGCTGCTTGTTTGGGATTCTTTCCCTGTGGGTTCCTGCACCCAACAGATGGGTGAAGGAAACTTCTACTGTATGAAGAAACTTTCTGGTCTGTTTCCCAATCCATATTGGACTTGCCAAATTCATGTTCATGCAGTCATATTTTTTTTTCCTTCCTCTTTGTGATGCTGCTGGCTGGTGACAGCAGTAACAACAATAGTGCTGGAAGATGCCCTGTCCTCTGGGATGATGGCTGTTTTCTGGGTTAGTTTTTCAAAGCTATAATATCATCAGTAATGCAGGAAAGAACTACAGATTGAGGCCTGGTGACACTGCACCAAAATTTGCTATCTTTTCAGCATCTGCATGCTGGCTTGATCAGAGCTGTGCAGGCTGGGTGTAACCTGAGGCTGCTTCTGTTGAGGTAAGTTCATGCAGGTCGAGACCCCGAAAGCAGTCAAGAGAGAATTTGGTTCATTAGAGATAAATAAAAGAAATACTGAGTACTAATTAGATATTATGGCCCACAGTAAAAACTGCTAAACTTGCCCTGTCCCCCTGGGGAAAAAATCCCAACAAAATATTTGTTTGAACGTAATGAGAAGGGAAAAGTGGTGGTCCTTAGGCAGTCTTTTCCCTTTCTGCTGAATTATTCCAATGACCTTGTCTAGAGCTGTGGTCTATGGATTTCAACCAGGTGTCCTGCTAAACAGAGAAGTGAGTCCACAAATGGAGTGATTTGCATGGCAGAGTAGAAAATTAATTCATCATGATGATTGCCATTTGGCTGATAGTTAAACAGAGGCATAGATAATACTAATGCATTCTTCCTGCAAGACTAAGTCAATTAAACCCCATGCAGCTGAGACAGATCCCTTTTCATCAAGATTTCTTTCAAGGCTCATGTGACTTCCTCCACATAATAAATTAGCAACTGGGAATGGAATACCAAAGTCAGTTTCATTCTTTAAACTCTTAATATAAACTCCCTCAGGATACTTTAGGGGAAAAAAAATCAACTACAGTAGATTTTCTTCTCCTTAGAAATTGTCTCTTAAAAAAAAATCCCCTGAATGACTCATTTAGACTTATGCAAAATATTCTGCTAGAAAGTTCTTAGTGAAGTGGTATGTCAGGATTTCAGTCTTCTGTTGTGGGAAAGAGGGGAAGGTATGGTGCATACACACGACTCCTGCAGTCAAACAACTAATTCATATTCAAAATGTAGGCACTCACCAGGAAGTGTTTAAATCTTTGGGAAATCTAGAGTAGTTTTAAAAGATCCAGAGCTTATATTTAGGTACTGCTTTTTTGTGGCTAGGCTCTTTAAAACAATTATTTCTGCTTAATTAATATTAACAATACTTTTCATCTCTTGTAGCTGCTGCAGTTTGAATAATTCCAAGTTTTAAACTATTAATTTCCTGTAATTATTTTGCAAATTATTCATTGCATAGGTTATAATAAAGGGGATGTTTAAGTATCAATCTGAATAAACACTGTGAAATCCTAACTTTGTTATGAAAGATGACTTTAGTGTTTTTTGTTCCAAAATATTATACAATCTAGTATCCTAAACAGATAAGGCAATATCAATCAAACTGCAGAGGTATTAATATTTAAAACTCGTGCTTTGTCTTTCATGAATACTCTTTTACAGATAGCAGAGAGAAGGATTCTTCATTCCATCTGAAAATGAAATAACTCTTTTCTGAAGGAGCAAATGTTCTTTGAGAAAAGTAAAGCTCACCAAGAATTGCAGTCCTGGCACAAGAAGCCCACATTTAGCTAAGCCTGGGATCCCTTGCCAGTACATGCCATGACAGGGACTTATAAGGACCCTTCCACTCAATGAAGGTCTGTAGAGAATCTGTGATTCTAAGTGTTAAAAAGACCCCAAACACAAAACCAACCAACCAAAAAAATCTAACAAATACCAAACTGAAAACAACCTCGAAGAACCCACCCACATAAACCAAAAGTAACAAAGAAAACAAACCAACCAACCAAACAAACAAAAAAAACCCAACAAAAACCCAACCCGCAAACCACCAGAATACCACAAGAAACTTAGACACAACCTCTCTGCTTCCCAGACTGTCAGAGAAAAGCTGCCCATAGCAGTGTGCTGTGTTGCAGCTCTGAGTTTGCAGTGTTGATTATCTGCTGTTAACCTGCTTGTAAAGGAGGAAGATGAATCTGAATTTTATTTCAAATGTGGATGGTCATTCTCTGATGAAGTCCAAGTTCACCTCCTGTTACACCCTAACTGAGCCTGATGTCCTAAGCAGGCTTTCACCTGACTCCAGAGGGTGCTGCAGCAGGGGCACCTGCCTCAGGATGCAGGTACCACTGCTGGGTGCCCAAGAGCTTGGCTTTTACAGCTCCATCACATGGAGCAGAGGGTCCTGGTAGAACCTTGCTGAAGTTGCTAATGCCTGGAAGAGAAGTTCCAACCACAGACTGTCTCTTTATTAGAGACTGAGACACATGCAGCTATCAGCAGCCTGAACTGTAGGCTGGGCTGACCTGACATGTTAGTCCTAATTGCTAGACAGGCTTCCCAAAATACTCTGCTGATAGTTGTTGGCACTTCTGGGAGTGGAGTACCATGTGAACCTGTATCATAAAAGAGAGTATGGGATGTGGCAGTCCTCAAGTGACTGAGAGCAGTGGGTGGTGGGGTTTTCTTGTAGAAAAGGGAGAGGCTGGCTTGCTTGTTACAAATGTTCTGGCTGTGGTTTCCTGCCAAAGCAGCGTTAACAAAGGAGAGATGAAGACTGAAAATAGACAAACGTATTCCCTGTAAATAACACCATGAATGTGTTACATAGTGCTACTGTTGGAGTGCTGCATTAGTGTAAAAAAAAGTTCTGAAGATATAACTGTGATGCTACTAGAATGGGTATATTCTATGTACCCTCACCTAGACAGGTAGGAAGGTTGTGAAGAGAAAGGTATAGGATCATAAAATGCAGATTAATTGATAGTGACTGACTGTATGGGGGGGATTAGTTCTCTTCTGTCTCTCATTCGTCTGTGATATATATTTATTCTAACTGGGAAAGAAATGAAAAGTTTAATTTCACTTCAGATTCCTTATTAAGTATTTTCTTGTAATTAAATTAGAATGCTGCTTGCAGCAGTTTACAAAATGCTTGTCAAAGTAAAGAGCAACTTGGCATATTTCTTGTTTTCAGAACTTAAAGAGCTAAAAAAACCCCTAGCACTGGAATTAAACGTGCCTTTTTTTTTTTTTTTTTTTTGTAAGAGTACCTGTGTAGAAACTGATTTTGTAGGCTTTTCATACAGCCCATGAGTGTGACTGGAATGAGGAGATCCCTTTGGAGGGTTGTTGTGAGCCAGAAATTGCACTGGCTTACCTTCAGTGCATATGCAGCTTATTTAATGAAGTGATGAGCAAAGTACATAAGCCTGAATACACTAAAAAGGAATGGAATCTGACTTTTCTTGATATAATTATGCTTGGGATTTGATCTCTTTCTTTCCCTGTCCTGGTGGGAAGTTTATCCACTTACTGCTGTTCATAAGAACTTGAGAATGCTAAATTCAGCTGTTTCTTCAATTCATATATTTGTTCAAAGATATTTTATTCAAGTACAAACTAAGAGACTTCTGGGTCAATTATCAAAATCAGTAGAAAATGCAGGTGTGTGAAATGTATCCTTTTACATACAAAACGTGCCTGGTGTTTTATAATGAGCCAGCTGAAGTTTATATAGTGAGCAGTTTTGCATTTGATATCTGTACGTGCCTTACTTGAATGCTGCTTTTCTGTCTCAGTTCAGGAAGGTTTTCTGGCAATGCCATAGGATCACTTACTTCTAAAATATAGCACCACTACGTAAGTAATGCTTGAGTTAACTTTGAGTTTCATAGCACATAGTGTATCCTACACATGGTGTTGCCTGGGATGCTTGGAATTGGGTTCCAAACTTCAGTTTTCTGTGAAATGAATATATTTTTACTGACTTCACTGATCAGCATATCTAAGATCCTCTTTTGCCTGAAAGAATACACTCCAGTGATTTGTGGTTTAGTGCAGTCCTGATATATTCAGGTATGTGTTTCAAAGCAATAATTAAAGAAGGGTCTTAAGACAGCCTAATTTTCTTCTAGGATAAAATTAGTGTCATGCAATGTTTAATATCCATTCCTAAGAATGTATCTTAATTATTACTGTATGATCTCTTTACTCTTCCAAACACAAAAATATCAACTCTAATTGAGTGACATGTTTAAATAATTAAAAAATCCTCCCAAACCACAACAACATAAACCAGTTAGCTTCTGTTAGTTAGTCAGGCTTACTTGTCTTCCAAGGTACATTAAGACATTTTGATTTATAGAGCATTAATACCCTGATAGAACAACTGGACCATGCTTCTTTGCTTAACAGGTAATTCTGAGATATAGCTTTATAATGTCATTATCTTGATAAATGCTTTTGTCAGAATTATGATATAGCTGTAATGAAATTGTGGTTCAAAGCAAAATTTGCAATCATAACACAGATGGCAAGAGTACCAGTTCAGCTTGTTTTCTTTTCCTTTGCCCAAGCTTAACAAACCAAATAACAGTGAAGGAAGGAGTGCTTAAGCAATATGCAGGTTGCCCCATGTCAACACCACGTTTGTTGATCAGAATGTGAGAAATGTGTATTTCTGTTCATGAGGAACCTTCTTCCAGTTTTGCCATAAAATTATGACCACTTTGTTAACCATAGAAGAACTGATTTATGTTAAAAGTTGTATATCCACGTGGAGTGGGTGAGCTGCATTATAACTGCTTCCTGAGTTTGATCATACGTTGGAAAAAAAATGCTTGTGCATGTGTGTATAAAAACATGCAGGGTTGAAAGCTGTAGCCTAGGAATGTACCTTGGAGGTGTGTGTATTTAAACATTCATCCCACCCTCTGGATTCTGTATTCCAGTTGGTACAACAATCAAGACAAGGGAAAATTGTATTTACAGCCATATAACCCTGATGTGCACTATACTGCAGTGGAGATCCAAAGCTTTTTTTGCAGAATTTTGTTTCTGGATGCTGCCACTTTTTCTCAGCATTTCCCTCTTGCTGTGAGTGTCACAGACAACTGTGATGGTACCAGCAGTCAGAGGAGTGTGAGGATCTGTGCTTTGCTTCTCAGGTTGGTGGCTTCCATCTGCTAATGGGCCCTGGGTGGGTCCTGTGGTCTGTTCTCCCCCTCTATGACAGAAAATACAGCACCTGGAATAGTGTTTTGGGAATGTCTGTGTGTATTTTGGTGACTCATTTCCCCACCAGTACCTGTCATCAGAGATGCATTAACAGTTCTGTTGGATTTTCTGGTACAATATATTATCTAGCTGGCTAGAAAATTGTAGAGGTGTCCTGAAGATGTCCTGAAACATGGAAGAAGCATGGAAAACAGACTCTGTTCTTTCAGCAGGGTAAACTTGCCATTATCCTGGTAAGATTTTGTGGTCTATATTTTTTTTTTTTCCTCTTTCAAGCCCTGCCAATTAAAATTTGGCTACACTGAATCCCTGGGGTTTTTTGAATCTCAAAGAGTCTCACATTCATTATACACTAAGAGCTGAAGGATGAGGGTGAACCAGTGTCTGTTTCTTTGCATTCTGTCCATGAAGTTCTCCTCTCAGGGGCTTGTCTGGAGTGATTAGGATTGGCAGCAGAGGTACTAACTTTTTAAGTCCTTGTACAATTTTTATAATACTTTCAGGGGTAAAGGGATTTGTTGGTTTCTGAATGTGACATATTTTTAATACTTTAGTAAATATTAGTAGTGTCAACCTCTTTGGGGGCAAGAGGAATTGGGCTGAAAGGAGAAATCTTGGTTGAAGGATACCTGCAGTGGTTCTGGAGAAGCCTATGTCCTGACCAGTGCTACACAGAAGTGTCCTGGACTTCCTCTCCATCAGACAACCTATTAATAATTTTAACAATGCTGCATGAAAAATTAGAGTAAGGGTTATGGAATCTGTAGTTCACAGGACCAAAAAAGGGAATGCTTTCCAAGAATGGAAGTGGATTTTATTCAAGTGACCAAAAAAATCTAGGAAAACATGGTGAGAAATTTTAAAGTACATCTGCAAGATAGGACATTGCAGCATCGTGAATTTCTCTGTGACACACACAGAATACACCAACTTCAAGGATCCTGAATATGACCCTTCAGAAAAATAAGGGGGAAATTGTGCAGATGGTACTACAGCAGTGGATGTCAGCTAAACTGGCTCAATATTCAAAAGAGGAGTATGGAGCTGTAACTTAATTGTAGAAAAACTTGAAGAACATAAACCGCCTTGGTTTAAAGAAGTCTTTGTAAATGAGTATTTTATTTGCAGAACCACATCTCCAGCTGTCAGGCTTGACAGCAGATTATGATACTAATCCTACTTAAATGGTTATATAACCAATTAGTGGTAGGTGTGATGAACTCAGTGCAGCCTTGGAAGAGTTTAGCATTCAAATAATGCATTGTTTATGGGGAAGATTGCGTGGTAAATGTTGTGGATTAGAATTTTGGTCATTTTCCTGTGTTGGTGTCTATAATTCTGAAGTGTGAGGTCTCCTCTCTGTTGCTAAATGCATTGTCTGTTTTCTAAATATAACTATGTATGATGCAGAAATCTTAAATAAAACCCATTCTTAGTCCTATAATTCCTGTTCCAGAATGTGGCAAGCTACTTGAAAAGACATGGTGATTAATTGATATAGCGAATTTGAGGTTAATAAACTCCTGTCTAGAAGTGAGAGAAGTTTAATATAGGTGAAAATCATGTAAATAATTTCATAGCATCGAAAATAGGATCTCCCTTGCTGCCTAGGATCATTCTTACCAGAAGAGACTGACAGACCTCTGTTAACAATTTTCCAGGCATATAAAAAAATGAAAGTGTAAGTTTTGCAGAGTGAAAATACTCTATAGGGCATAGTGAACCTCTTCAGTTTAGAGATAAACAATGTAGGTCACTTCTGGCTGGCCTCTTGAGGAGTAACTGGCCTTTTTGGGATCATAAATGGCTGATAGTTCATGGATGCTGCGTCAATAACATTGTATTTATCTTTATTGAAGCTTGGAAATAATATGGTTAAAAGATAAGGCTTTTTAAGATTCGTGTTTGCTGTTATATTCTCTTGTCAGGATCTGTGGGGTATTAAAATATGAGTACTCTGTGAGGGAAGGTTTTGGAGCCCATTCCTTTAAAGCAGAATAGCTAAGACCCTTGGACTGTCAGATTCCTTATGTGTTTAATGCTTTAGTGTAAGTCTTGGGTAATGTACTGGACCTTGTGAATATATTCAAATTTACCATCATACTTGAACAGTTATTAGTCAGTTTTAATGTTCAGTGCTACAATGAGGTAGTTAACCTGATCAAACTACCTTTTTAAACCCAGCAAAAAAAAAAAAAAAAAAAAACAAACAACAACAACAAAAAAAACCCCCTTTAATTCAGCAATGTTGGAAGTGATGATCTCAAGCTTGTTGTGTGCTTCTCTGATGGAAGCTATTAAAGGCAGATCCAAATAATTCAGGTGAAATTCTGCTTCTGTATCCATGAGGATTGGCTGGAAATGCAGTACAGCTCCACATTGATAAGGACCCCAGGATCACTCTTTTGTATAGTAGGTCAAATTTTTGTTGTCTGTTTTATTTGCAACTTCAGGTAAATGTCATGTTGTAGTTTAATTTGCGCTCCAGTTGGTTGTACACCAATCCCGGGTAGCCTGACTTCAGGCAGTGATGAGATGGAGCTCTTTCCTCCCTACAAGCCTGTTAGTGCAGTTCAAGTTTTGATTGAGGGCCAGCTGTAGCCTGTTTTCTGGAGGTGGTGTAGGCATAAAGATTACTGGTATAGGGAAAGGAGAATTTCCCAATCTTTGGGCTGTTTTACAGATTTGTGGTTTTCAGCTTCATTATCGACCTATCTGCATTCCCTTACAAGAGATGTACTCCAGCACAGCAATGCAAGCAGTTCAAGTTTAATAGCTCTTGCTGGAAGAGGTTAAGAAGAAAAGATATGGAAAAATCTATTCGTGTTTAGAAAGATTTTTTTTTAAGTGCTTTTCCATAACAAGCTGTTTAATTATTCAATGCAATGTAAACATAAACAGATACTCTTTTACAAGGAATAACTTCATTAAATATCTATTCAAAGCAGATGCATATATTTTCTAACATGGCAGGAGGACTAGAAGGTACTTATCCAAGGAAGAGGAAATTTAGTCTATAAAATGATTGAATAATAGATATGTAATTTTCTAGCTTGCATGTTCTTTCTGAGCACTAATGGCATTGTAGACCTCATAAGCCTTGCAGAAGAGTATTCTAAATCTTCAAACTCAATGGGGCACATATAAGTTAGTGTACACACACAGGAGTATATTTGCATTGTGACTCTCAATCTTGCATACATATGTGCACAATTGAGTCTCTCATGAGGAATGTAATTTACAACTTATTGAAATTCTCTAGGCTATAAATTTTGGTAAGCAGCTGTTTTTTCAAGGTTCATGTCCTCTGTGCCTTTTTGTAAACCTGCTTTCTCAAATGCTCCTTTCCCTGAACATCTCTGACTTACAGGAGACTAATGGGGGCATTCCTTTTGATTTATCATCTGTGCTGTAAATTCTCCTTGTAAAACCCTGCCTGCTCCCCCTCTTCTTTGATGCTACTTTTATGTGTGGTAGCTTGTTGCCACACTGCTGCTTGCCCTGAGTGACAGCCCTTGCTCTCAGTCTGGCTGCCCGTGGCTGCTCTTCACTTGAATTTCATTGCTAGGTGATGGATTTCTGGTTTGAAGCCTGTGCTCTCAGGCATCCTTGCGACTTTCCTACCCACAGTTACAGGGTTCCGCCTCTCTGCTCCTGGTGTTCGCATGGGCAGCGCCGGATCGCAAGAAGAGAGTTTAAAATATTCTTAGAGGGAATTGGTAAACTGTGAAAGCTCCAAAGACTGCTTCTGTCCTAAGCCTCTGTACAACTTCTCTTTGAATGAGTTTGCAAAAGCCCTTTCTGGTCTATAAAGTCTATGAAATCGTGTTTTCCCCCTGGACTGTGATCCCAGCTGGAGTCTCTGTCCCTTTAAAAGCTGGTGTTTTGTTCCAGATTCCGTGAGGTGTGTTGCAGTTGACTTTTCTTTCAGAAAGGGCTTTACATCACTCTAGCCTGTACTCCCGGTGAGTCAGTTATAATCAGGAGCAGAATTTATGTGGAGCAGTAAAATGTGATACTGTGTACAACCAGCTGAAATTTGCAGCGGCTTATCCCTGGAATTCTTCCTGTGAAAGCTGTTTTGTACTCCCTCCCGACTGCTCATTACCGCACCTCTGGAGTCTGATTTCAACCACGGGGAAAGTGACTGAAGGAAGGGTGAAATAAAGTTCTCTACTGGAGCTAATGCTTTTATATCCACTAACTGTATAGCTGGCCTACTTGTTGACATAAAGGAAAATGTCATGAGGAAACAAATAGCAAGCCCTGGCAGTTTTGCAGCACAGCAGCCCTGTGACAGAGGAGACTGCAGCTCCTTGCTTACTCTCCTCCCAGCCCTGCCTCTTGCCCAAATTACACTGCCTCTAATAAAGCATTACCCTTAGTCTTGTGATTTGTTTTTTATCTTTCCTTAATTTTGATTTCACACCTTTTTATGATCCTTTTCCCTGCTGCCTTCTCTGCCCTGAAATGACTGTGGGTATAAGTGTTGCCTTCTGCAAAATACAAATGGAATTAATGTCAAATAAAATCGGGATAACAGAAAAGAGCTTTTTAAAATATTTTTTTTCTAACTTCTGTGCTTCAAATATTTGCTTTACTACTGAAAACAACTCAATGTTTTTCTGGTTTTTAATCCGGAAGAGCTTCAAGCTTAATTTTGAATATGTTCATAATACTTTTGAATGTTTGGGGTTTATTGGAGCAATTAATATATAATAATAGCTAGTGTATGATTCATTTTAATGAATTTAAGCTGATTATTTGCAATATAGTGAATATTCTAATTGGATGTTGCTAATTAAGCATTCAGTTGTAACTGATTCAGCAGCACTGGTAGGGCTGCAGGTATGGTCAGCCTTGTTTTGCTGTGTTTGTTCTTCAGCTTTACATTTCATTGTCTTATAGAAGTTACCTAATTGCAATACAATTGCAAACAAATCCAGGCATTTAAGAGCTTGAAAATGATCTTACTGGATCAAAGCACAGCAACTGAGACTTGTTGTGTGCATGTGTATCATTGCATTGCTGCTCCTGTTGAGATAATCTTGCTTAATTTAATTTTGTGGGAAATGTTTTACTGTTCACAACTAGCTGCTTATCAATTTGAGCTGTGTGAAATAAAGACTGTGCCCTCAGGTCTATGGCACTGACAATGATGATCATTATCAAGATGGCATATGATGATGGTAAGCATGCACAGTCCTTGCAGAATGACAGAAAATTGAGTTTCTTCTACATGCTTTGCATGAGGCCAGAAGTACCCCCCCTTATTTTAAAACCCCAAATGTGTTTTTTTTTTTTTCCTCTTGTAAAATAATCACTTTGATTGTTTTGGACTGTGTTGAATATCTACTTGTTAGCACTGAACACAATTACTGGACTGTAGTAGTCAGAAAAAAAATCAAAAAGAAAAATCAGAAAAGATGATAAATTCTGAATATTTATAAACATTTAAATATCGATTGTCAGCAAAATACTTAAATGCAATATACAGCACACATCTATGACGGTTTTAGCTAGATTTAGGATGGAATGTAATTCTCTTTGCCATATGTGGTTACTAGTACTGAGACGGAGACAGTGAGCCTTTGCTTCAAGCTGTCAGTCTTAAGGAAAGTGTGAAAAGCTCTACTCAGTTATCCATCATTAGCCACCACATCTCCAGTGAGGGTTTGGTATCAGAGCATTCTGTCTCTCTTGAAACACTAGTAATTCTTCAGCTTTGTTTTTTTCATATTATCCTGCTGAGTCTGGGGGGCCAAATTTTGAGTTTTACTCCCAAAATGGTCAGTTAATGAAATCCATCTGAGAACAGCTGGGCAGAACAACAAATAACCCCAGCCCTGTGTTAATCTCCTTAATGCATCAGCTCTTCAATCTAGCATAGCAAGAGGGTGTTTCTGTCCAGTTAACAACAAAACACCAGCTCTGCTGTCCCTCCTAGAAGATGGTCATGTGCTCCTTGCACTCTAGTGAGCTCAAATTCATTCACCCACCTCTTTAGTGCCTTTTCCTCAGGGGTGAGAGAGGCAGTGCACCCACCCTTTGGGGCTCAGAAGCCTGTGCAGATCCACTGGCTGGGCTCCCTGGCTTCTCCCTGGTGACTCTGCCTGGCTTTCTGCAGGAGTCAAGCTAGCTCATCTTCCAGGCCCTCAATAAGATGCACTTGCATCATTAAATTCCAATATTTTCTGCATTTTCATTGGCCGATGTTAGTATTTATGAAGCACTTTCTATTCAGGAGTTAGGGCAACACGGAACACCTTTGGGAACTGCTGTGCTATTACTGCCTTGCCTTATAGATGAGAAGGCAAATTGACTTGCCAAAGGCCATGCAAAGTCTCTCAGGGAACCAGAAATATAGCATGGATCCATCAATGGGTCCCTTTCCCTGCACAGTAATACCTTTGCTGTAGATAACATAAATTTAAAAAAAAAAAAATTTGGAATGTAAGAACAGGGACCATTAAAAAGTAATGCAAATGCAACCCATTTTTCTGGTGCAGTTATCACAGAAGCAACCTCAAGAAAGCACTGTGCAGTGAGTTCCTTTCTATTAGTAAATTAATGCCTCAACCATGCCATCTGACTGCCTGCCAGCTGAGCTTTGCTTAATGTTGAATGAGCCTGAGGCGGAAATAGTAAGTCCTGTGCCACTCGTGAAGCCAGCTTGGTTCTGTAACTATATGTTTTTTATTTTGTTTCAATGGTTTGGTCCAAAATAGTTGCCCTGTGGCACCTAGAAATTAGATGTTTGTGAGTATGATCCCACCTACACAGAGTGGGAACTGATTTGCAGTATCTGTGTTGCTAGGTTTTGGCAGGTTCATATAGAAGAAAACAGCTTTGATCAGCAGAGAGAGAGAGAGAAAGCATCCCTTGTATGTATTTCTCAGTCAGGGATGAGTACCCAAACCACAGCAAAGAAATGAAAGGATAATTGGTTTGAAAGTGGAAGTTTTCATCCTTAAAACTATGTTTGCCCTGTTTGGTCAGTGTTTGGTCATTTACAGCTCTGAGATATTAGAAAGCAGGAACATATTTTACAGGGAACAGTGCCTGAAACATGAATCCCTTTTAAAGCACCAAAGATCTCACCCTCTACTACTTTCAAAACTTGCCTCTCATATAAACCCTTGTAGCAGACATGAGACATTAGCAGTCTGAAAAGGAGCCACGCTAAGAAACACCAGATCTATAATGGTATATTATTGATGTGTCTTCCCATTAAGTACTCTCTAATCCCATTATGTTAGGATTGTACAGCTTGAGTGCAGTATTTTACAGTACTTAATGTGCATCACATAGTTGCATCGCTCAATGTGAAATCAGATAGGTGTGTGGTGCTTGCCTTGCTTTTGTTGTTAAAACAGGATCTACGCCTTGTTTGAAACATTAGGAAGTGCTGTAGATCAAGAATCACTTCTTAGCTACATTGCTTTTTGTCTTGCTTTCCCACTGTCCTTCTAGTTGCAGCTCATGGCCTTTATAAAAGCTACAGCTGAAATGCTCAACAAGAATTTTAGGAGACCCTCAAACCCATCATGCTACTTCTCCAAATTTACTTTGATTTCTTATCTTGCAAAGACTTCTGTTATTTTGTTAATTTTATTTTGAGACTCTTGATATGGCCTGCATTTCCAAATCAAGGTGCTTGAGGCACAGTTGATCTTATTTGGGTAAAATAACAGCTGCTCCTGTGTGTGTCTTAGACTGGGATACTTGTGGGTGCAGAGCTCTCAGGCATTGTGGGTTGTCCTATTGAGTGTTTTGGGGTGCTCAGTGTTCCCTTCCTGGGTGTGAGAAAAGCAAGTTGTGGATTGTTTTGTTGGGCACGTCAGCACTCAAGGCCCTCTCTTGCCAAAGCCTTGCTTGTCAACATCCTTACCCAAAGCATATTGAAATTTCTCAGCTGATCTTTTTCTGTGGGATCAAAACAGAATTGCAGGTGATGTAGACCTTCAGAAGGCAGTTCATAACATAAGTAAAGTGATTAGGCTGATGATTAAGTGTGACCCTTAACTTGGGCGTAGGAAATCCATGTCACAAGACCTGTAACTTGTATTAATATAGCAAAATGGAGATTGATAGATTGATGCTGGCACACCTCTCAGCTGCCCTCTAATGACTTCACCAGCTGTGTTACAAATAGGAATAATTTCTGGGCCCCTTCTTTCATTTTAGAGTCATTATTTTTTTAATATATTTTTGGTAGTATTTTATTTGATTGTGTGTGGAACTGTTTTTAGCATACCTGAAGACTTCCAAGTATCTCTTTGGACCAAAGAGGAGCTGGATGACAATCTGAGATGTCTTAAAGCATTGAGAGGGTGAAGGAACAAAAAAGCTCCACAAACAGTTCTGTTTGTCTTTTAATACTGTAAAGATCCTGTAGTGGCTGCGTGTTAGAGGCAGTCATGGCCAGTGATGAGCTGAGGTTACAGAAGCAGAGGGAAGTGGCTTTGCTCTGTTTCCATTGCCACCATTTACACCATGCACGTTGTGACGCTGCCTGTTGCGTGCTGTCACCAGCCTGCTGATGCTCTCCTGTGGTTATTGTAGCCAGACACAGTAGCAAACCCTAGTAGTACCTGTTCCATCAGAGTGGGAGCTGAGCTGGAGGCCACTGATGGCTGAGGCACATGTCCCTGATCTTACCCAGCTTCTTGCTCCAAGCTTTGTACTCTTACATAGCTAAACTGTCATTAGATGGGGAATCAGTGCAGCAGGAACACAACAGTAACTTTCATAGCTTCTGATTCTGTGATCCCTGTGCAGGTACTCCTGCTTACTGCCCTTTGAGATATCTCTAAACTTCAGAGATGTTTAGGCAAAAGTGCCTGTTCCTGCTGGGATGATAAGTGACTAAGAAAGGGAGGTGGATAGAGCTGGGAGAAGAGTTGGCGTTGCATCTGTTGTTACCAGGGAAGGGAGAGGTGCTTCTCTCTCTGCTGCTATTTCACAGTAACCAGTTTCTCAGCAGTAATAGCCAGGAGAAAGCCTGATTTTTCTGTATTCCAGTGTGCTAGGAAGCACAATAGAGCTAAGGGTGTTTTTGCTGGTGGGGCAGGCATTTAGCTGCTAATGGTTGTAGCTTGCCATGCCTGGCAGTGTGGTGTTTTTTTGTTGATTTTGGTTTTGGTTTTGTTTTCTTTTTTTTTTTTTCCAGCTTAGTTTTAGGCTTCTCCCAATTAAAGAAATGAGACAGAAGGAGTTTTCTGTGTGTGGGGGAACTTATGTCATCCATAGGGGTAAAGAATTAACTTTTGTGGTTTAGTCAATAATTTCTGTTTTCTCTGGGATGATCCTGGGGAAAATAAGAATGTGCTTCTCATTTCCCAATACCTTTGAAAACAATCTCACTACTCCCTGTGTTTAATCTGCATTGACTGAATGTTAATCAGGGTTTATTCCCAGGTAAGTGCTAAGAATTCATGTCTGTGTTTTGGATTTTGCATGGTGCGGCTTCTTTTTATTTTTACAGCTAGTAGTTCTCTGAACTTGACTATGAAAAATAAAAACCCTTAAAATTCAATGTGTCTCAGGTTATCCTTGCCTCTATTTCTGCCCTAGTGCTGCTCCTGCTCTTTATTCCCATCAGAACTCTGTGAAGTCTGCTTCCAATTTGTGGTCTTCCAGAGAATGGACCTATTCTTTCTGGCAATTTTGAGTAACTCTGATTGTTCAGTCTCTGTATTGGCTTGATTGTGTTCTATAGCAGTGTCATGGTTTCTGTAATATTTTTTTTTTTTTTTTTTTTTTTTTTTTAAATAGTAGAATGACCAGAACAGTAAGAGCAACTTTTCAGAAGACCAGAATGAGTCTGTGAGGTGTGTGAATTGAAATACCAGAGGACCTGATATTATTTTTTTCAACTTTTTATCTTAGTACTGTGTCAAGTGATGGTGAGTAGCTGGATCTGGAGAGATTCTAAACCGAGTAATCTGCTTAGAGAATGTGGAATATGGGAAAAAGATACATTAGGAAAAAAAAAAAATCACTTAATCCTGGCTGGTTTTATTTTTTTTGGTCAACAGCTGCTTAAAAAATCTGTTTACTCATTATGTTTCCCATCTAAGTTGAAAACATATCTTTATTTTTAAATAAAGTCAGATTCAAGGTGTTAAAACTTGTGTTTTAAGATGGAGCAGGTGGGATTTAAAAGAAACAATTTTCCAATTAGACAGTTGAGTCTGCAAATATCTGTGCAGGTACCTGCCTGTGAACATAAGGTTGTCTGTAGACAGATTGGTCTGCTTTGTTTCTGCCTTCTTTCTGAGCTGCCACTTGAAATAGCTGCTCTTCTTCAAAAATTGGAACAAAATCTAGATTTCTAGCTTGTTTTATCAGCTTCTCATATCAGGTGACTAAGCGAGCTCAAGAGATCACATTGGTAAATAATTCAGTTTAGTTTACAGTCTGAGCTGCTTAGGCAGTGTGACAACAAAATTAAAAACATTAAAACAACTAAGAAATAAAACACTGAAGATAGAAGCTGCTGAGATACCCATGATTTAATGCTGTTTATGTGCTTATTTTTTCTCAAATAAAAAATGTGCTCTATTTATTTGAAAGACACAAAGGCTTAAACAAGTCTCTGATTCCTCAAGTAGGGGATTCACTTGTACTTTTGTAACTACAAAGAGTAAGTGCCTGGCCTTCAGCTGATTCAACAGTAGGAGTAAAGAAGTTTGCTGAAAAGAAAAAAAAAAAAAATTCAGTGAGTCTTTCACATTTGACCAAAATGTTTTGGGGTTTTTTTACGCTAAATTAACACGTTTCCTTCAGAAATCTGGATGTTAGGCTGTCATGATTTTGTACTTGATTTGGGAAGGGCACTGTTGATGCAGAGTGAAATGAAACCTCTTCAGCAGCTACATTGTCTGTTTCTGTCCTAGTTTAGCCCCAGCTGGCAACAAAGTACCAACCCCCACATCCATCTCATGGTGGGGTGGAGAGAACAATCAGAAGAATAATATGTGGGGGGAGACAGTATAGTTATCATTTGAAATGATGTAAAATATAGTAATAGTCATAATGAAAGGGAAAAGAGAGGAATAGAAGTCCCTGAGAGGGTAAGCACTGCTCAGCAACAGCCAAAACATTGGTGGTTGTCCAACAGTATTCTTATCCCAAATCCCCATAACACAGCACTGTACCAGCTACTAGGAAGAAAATTAACTCTATCCCAGCCAGAACCAGTTTTGGTCACCACAGTATAAGAAAGGTATTAAACTATTAGAGAGTGACCAAAGGCAACCAAGATGGAGAAGGGCCTTGAGGTGAAGCTGTGTGAGGAAGGGCTGAGGTCACTTGGTCTGTCCAGCCTGGAGGAGACTGAGGGGAGATCTCGCTGCAGTTACAGCTTCCTCGTGAGGGGAAGAGCAGGGGCAGGCACTGATCTCTGCTCTGTGGTGACAGTGACAGGACCCAAGGGAATGGCCTGAAGCTGTGTCAGGGGAGGTTTAGGTTGGATGTTAGGAAAAGATTCTTCTCCCTGAGGGTGGTTGGGCACTGGAACAGGGTCCCCAGGGCAGTGATCACAGCACCAAGTCTGACAGAGCTCAAGGAGAGTTCAGACAATGTTTTTAGGCACATGGGGTGACTCTTGGGAATGGTTCTTTGTAGTGCTAGGAGTGGGACTCAGTGATCCTTGTGTGTCCCCTCTGACCCATCTTATTCTGTGATTCAGTTTTTTATGCCAGACTAAAAAAAAAGAGTAAACCCAGGATGTTTATTATCTGTAGTCAACTGTCCAAAAATACACCTTCCACGTTATGAACATTTGGCACAGAGGCATACAGCAGTAAGCCTTTTAAGAAGTGCTGGATTGGTATCAACTCAAAGGAAATCTGTCAACTACTTGGGACAGGATTGGATGTGCACTTGTCTAATTATCTTGGACAGCAGTGAAAGCCATGCATCTGATCCTGTCCATTAAAAGACAGCAGGATAGAGTTAGGCAGGTAGGCAGAGCATCTAGACAGGTCTTACAGAGATGGGAAATCTCACAAACATTAAATTTAAATGCCTGTTGCTTATGTCTGCAACCCACCTTCAGTGGATGCTTTGACAAGTAGGCTTCAAAGCTGTCTGAGGACAAAAAGTGAAGGTTTCAGAAGTACTTGAAATCTAATTTCAAATATTAGTTCACAAATACTAATTCACGTTCTTTCAATCTAAAGAAATTCTGTTAATGGAACACTTAAGACTGTAAATCCTTCAAGGATGTTGTTATAAGCACATTTTAACATGGAGAGAAATAAACTGCACGTTCTCAGGTAGTTGAAACAGAAAGTCTGCAAAGATGGACAAGAAGCAGAGATACTGAAATGAATATTTTATATTGGCAGGAAATCAGAATTTACCCAGTTTGCTTCTCAGAAATTGACCTGAAATGTTTCATTTTCACAAGTTTTTTTTTTGCCACTAAATAAGTGTTCTTCCTTAATGCTGAGAGTATGCCATGTATGAATGTTCCAAATGTGTTGTTAATCTTCTGATGCTTTTGAGAACTGACCCGGTGAGCATCAACTTGCTCTGAAGAAAATAGTGTTTATTTAACAAGGGATGTACAGGACTTTTGGATTTTAAAACCCAAACAAAACAACAACCTGTTAGAAGGGAATCAGTACGTTCCTTGCTTTTGTAATCTGGTAGAGGTTTATAAAAAATGGTCATGAACTGCATTTAAGGACTTGAGTAATTTCCTTTGGCTTTCTTGGTGATATTTGAAGGACTGCTGGTTTAGAAAGTTAGGAAGATTTCATCCCAAATAAGGAGTGAATGAATACAATAAAAAGCCAATCTGATAACTCTGTGCTCTGTCCCTCCAGGCCAATATATCACATCAGAAAAGCTTGTTTCACCCAAGGTGAAACCGGGGGAAGGTAAGTCGATGACAAATAACAAAGTACTGATATCGCTGGAGAGCTGACAGCTATGACTGAAGGTCATTACCATGACATTATCATTATCTGGGCAGGATTAAATTAAGTCCAGAACTAATTATATTGTCCTTTCCAGAAATAGTCCAGAAATACTTCTGGTAAATGTCAAAAATCCAGTTCAATATTTTGATGTTTGGAGCTTGACACTCAATAAGGGGTGCGTGTGTTTGTGCAATCACAATCTAGTAAGTGGAAAGGAAGCCAGTAAAAATGAGCAGTATTGGAATATTTCATAGTCCTCAATCTACACATGCCAATAAAACTCTACTGGATAGATACAGGCAGATATTGCAGTCACACACCTTATGTCTTCATCATCCTTTTGAGAGGGGAAATAACTGTTTTTGCCTCTTCTGCCAAAGCTAATTTTTCCAACCTTCAAGCCTTACTTTCACATATCCTTTCTTTCCAACTTGCTGTAGTTAAAGTACTTCGAAAAATATTTATTTTCAAAGCATGTCAGGTTTACAAGTGTACTCTTGTGATCTATCCTTTCAACTGTCATTTTTCAATCTCTTTTGTATGTGTATTTCTCCTCTTTCTGTGTGTTTATTTGTGTGGGGTTTTTTGGATATTCAGTATTTTTATGCTATGCCCATGCCCATCTTGATTATTTGCTCTACTTTCCTGTTTACCTGCATTGGTCCTTTCTCAGTGTTACTGCCTTTATTGCTACTTGCCAGAAGCATAGCTGAATTTATCTTTGAACAATTTCAATTTCTTTTCTGTTGCTCTTGCTGTCTTGCTTTATACCTTCACATTTCTTTTGGCTTTACTTTCTGCCCACAGTGTGTTGTGCTGAAATACAACATCTTTCTTTACCTCTAGTTTAGTTTTGGTTTATTTATGGGTACAAACACATATTACAGGTGTTGTTTAAAAGTTACCCCATCTGTTCATCTTAGCAATGGGATTTCTGGGATTTAAGCCCAATTTACTTTCGAAGGAAGTGCCTTGCAGAGATGCCTCAGCTATTCCTGTAGTCATCAAGCTGGGTGGCAGTTAAGGCAGGTTTGTTCTTTCCCCTATTTCTAGTGAAGTTTATGCCTCTCCTCTCTCTTTCTGCCCTTCTGTGAAATCCTTGGTATCATCTTCAGTTCTCTCTCTTTTTTTTTCCCAGTCTCTAGCTGAAACTTGCATTTGTATTCTTATGTCTGGACACCTCTTTATTTTTATGTGAATAAGAATCGTCTGTGGGCAGGACTGTACACAGAAAGGTGAAGAAGTGGCTCTACTGCTTTTGGTCCTGGGCTTAGAGACTAATGATGCTGTGGTGGGGAATAAGTGGGAAAGTGTGGAAGTACAGTGGGAATTGGAAGTAGTTAGTGAATGGCTCTGTGGTTTATGTCCTCAGAAGAGTGCTCCCTGGTACCACTGTAGGCCACTAGGTACCCAACCATCATCTGAGGGAAGGGCTTTTTCCTGATACCCAACCTAAACCTCCCCTGACACAACTTCAGGCCATTCCCTTGGGTCCTGTCACTGGTCACAGAGAGAATAGATCAGTACCTGCCCCTGCTCTTCCCCTCATGAGGAAGCTGTAACTGCAGTGAGGTCTCCCCTCAGTCTCCTCTTCTCCATGCTGGACAGACCAAGGGACCACAGCTGCTCCTCACACAGCTTCCCCTCAAGGCCCTTCTCCATCCTCATGACCTCCTTTGGATGTTCTTTAACAGCTTCATGTATTTTTTGTGTTGTGGCACCCCCAAACTGCCCCAGCACTCGAGGTGAGGCCACCCCAGAGCAGAGCAGAGGGGACAATCCCCTCCCTTGCCCAGCTGGCCATGCTGGGCCTGATGCCCCCAGGACACGCTTGGCCCTCCTGGCTGCCAGGGCACTGCTGGCTCAGATTCAACTTTCCATCCACCAGGACCCCCAGGTCCCATTCCCTGGCACTGCTTTCCAGCCTCTCATCCCCCAGTCTGTCTGTACATCCAGGGTTACCCCATCCCAGGTGCAGAATCCAGCACTTTCCCTTGTTGAATTTCATGTTGTTGGTATATAAGACTTCGTTTAAACTTGTAATTCCCTTATAACCAGGAAGGATGGGGAAGAAAAAAAGCAAATGCTCTTCACTTTAAAATGGTAGTATTGACAAACTCCTAGTATTCTTCATCTCTGAAATTCTGTGCTTTGTTTGTCTGTGTGAAAACAACCTATGTGCTAAGCTGACTGTCAGTATCAGCAGTCTTAGGGTTCTGATGCCCAGAGTGCAGACCTTATGTAGTTCTTTAATGGATTTATTCAGATGAAAATACAGTTAATCACCCAATACTGTGAAATCAAAAGCTTCCTATAATTTCATGCCCTTAATCAAACAGGCATTTCCTCTCTGACCTTGAGAGATGGAGAGATGGGGAGCAAGAAAGCCAAATGCAAACCCTCTCTGTCACTGTGTACCTTGTGCCTCCTTCCTACAACAAAAGCCAGTAGCAGCTGCAATTCAGTGGCTGACAAAGGAGAAGCCAAAGCCTGCATGCCCTGTAGCATCTCTGGAAATGCATGTGGGATATGGGGATTCTTTGCATCTCTACTCTGGACCTCAGTGGTGTATTGGAGGCTGTCTCTTTCTGGGCTATAGGGCCTCTGTGTTTGCAAGGTTTAAATGCTTAGATCCACCCGAAGCTGTAAAACAGAGAACTGCATCACTGCAAAGTACTGCTCGGAGTAAGAGAAGATACAATATTGTCCTGGGGCCTTTCCATGCTTGTTGTTTTGTTTTGCACTCAAGTACATTCATTTTTTTTACTGGAGTGTTGTCTTTACCTTTTGGACAGGTTGCTGGCTTCCTGCACTACTTGCATATTTACTTTTCTTCTCAGCCCTTGCTTTTGTCCTTCTGTGTCATGTTAATATCTGTCTTAATTTTACTCCAAATGTATTTCATGGGTTATTTGCCTGTGTATACATGCATTTGTCAATCTGTAAAGAATCACTCAAAAAGCCAAAGAAACCCTGTTGATTGTTAAGCATATTAGACTTCTTTTGTCTTTCAGTTTGCCCCATTCAGCTGTAAACAATGTTCCTTACTAAGAGTTTGTGAAGTTAACACAGAGGAATTCGAGACCTTAATTGTGTGATGTTCTTGTCCAACGAAGAATAATTTAGCTAAGCAAGTTTTGGTGTGGTTTTTTTTTTTTTTTTTTTAATCACTGCTAACACTAGGAGTATGCTACATTAAGCTCCTTAAAGTTGTTTTTCTTTGTTGTATATAAAAAACTCCCCCACCTATTTTGTAGTCAAATTATGTGTTTGTTCTAGAACAGCAAGACACATTTTTATGCTTGATTGTTTGCATACCCTTCAAATAATATTGCTTGTATGCTTAATACAAGTCTTCTCTATGCTGGTGCACAGCTAACTTATGTTTAATTTATAGTCTTGGTCAATTTAAAAACAGAGAAAAAAAAAATAAACAGCAGAAAACAGCCCTGGACAGTCCCATTAAGCTGGTGAAAGATGAGATGAAAAAGTCAGTGACCCTTTGCCAGAAAATCTTGAAGATTCAAGCCCAGTCCCAGCAGAGTCTGGTTTCTTTTGGCTTTATTAGTCTCAGTCACTGTCTCTCCCAGCAGAATTGTGTTTCTTCAGCTCCAGCACTGCCCAAAGTCCTCAGGAATAATTATTACCAGTGTTGTATAAAATGTGGGGAGGCTAGAAGGAACCAGTTAGATAAATATGGGTGGTTTTAGTGGGTTTTAAATATTTAGCAAGTTATTTTTGTAATAAAAAAAAATCTACCCATTCAAATTTTGTAATGGAACTTAATGTTTTTGCATAGTAAAAGATATAGTAGAAAAAATTGCAGTTACATTACTAAGTACAGTGTGTTATTTTTTCCATTATTATGTGAATCTGAGTCCATTTACTTTCCTAATTGTATTTTGCAGTCTTCATTGATCTACAACAGCAATAAACCAAATCCTAGTTAAATGATGTGGGTGAAAAACTTTTAATTACCTCTTTCAAAGTAATTTCTAAACTGTAACTTTATATTTTTTTCCAATCTTTATCTTCTTTCAAAGTCTGTTCTACAGCACCTCTAAACATTAGGACAAAGTATATTAATACTAGACAATTTTGTTTAGGTTATGATTTATTTGAAAGCACTCAGCAATTGTGATTTTTCTGCTTTTAAGTCAATTTTTTTTCTTCAGTACTAAACATTGAAACATGTCTGTGATCCATGTGGTCTTTGGGTCTTGGTAGGTGTTAATGTTTGTAAATTTGGGGTTATTAAATGTCCACAATCATTTATTTTGAATTGGGAAAAGTAATGAGACTTATTTCTTTACATAATGTTGGATTTCAATGAAAAAAAAAAAAAAAAAAGAAACAAAAATCTCCAGAGTTGGAAATGCAGTATTTCCAAGAAACGTTTCTGAAAATTTAATTGTTAATCATAATTTTTATGATCTGCTGGGAGTGGAATTCTTATTGCTCCCTGACCTAGCACGATGTCATTTTCCTTGTTTTCAACTGATGTTAAGGGAAGTTTAAGTTGTCTGGTACCTTCAAGAAATGCTCAACATCTCACAGAAGGACACCATCTACAAATATGTGCTACCTGGTTACATGACTTTCTACAAGCTCTTTATGTTTCTTCCCATTTGAACATGTTTATTTTGCAATTCACCCTTAGTGACAAATGTCTGTATATTCCCTCTCCTGAGCTCAGTCCGCCTGTTTTGGGAATTGAAACTGTGTTGGGCACATAACTGTTCATTGTTATGTACATGTGCAATCACTGAGGCAAAATGATGAAGTTCAGTTCAACAAAGTTTTAATTCAGGGCTGAATTCTCAGTTGCCTTTTCTTTAAAATGCTATTTTGAGGAAGGATATCTGACTTGGAGTTAACAAACTATTTTCTCCACTTGAGAAAGCATGTAAATGCTACCTGAAATTTCAAATGAATTTCGTTTCTTCAACTATTGGAGAATTTTCTTTAGCTGCCAATCTAAAGGAAGGATAATAAGTACCACTGTGGGGGAAAAAAAAATATGAATCAGTTAACATGCACCTTCCATCTCCAGGAGGAGATATATCTGCTGCCTGATATTCATGGGGTCTTTTGTTAGGATCAGAGATCTGTTGCAGAGTGCAATCCTCAAATACTTGTCCTCACCAATCCTGTAACTTCTGGATAACAGGTTCTATCTAATGTAGACTTTATTTTTGTATTTTTTTTTACACAAAATGGAAGCAAAAATATTTTCAGACATAGGAATAGCCCTATTTTCTCTCAGAGGAAAGAATACACTGTGTGTATGGTGGCTTTTTACTTGGTAAGGCTTTGACCTGTTTTATGATGGAAATTTTTACAAGAAAGGGTGATGATGATGCTGCTGGAAACCCAAGCTGGATTTCAAGGTATCAGTTAAAATACCACAATTTCCCAATAATTGTTTCTCCTGTGTGTGTGTGTTTCAAGTATCTTGGAAATAGGTGGGAAAGAAACTTTGATTGGGACATACTAAAGAGTTGTATATTAGATACATTCAGGCTTCTGTGATCAAAGTGGTAAGAGATGGCCATGATGAGAAGAGAATGCATCAGAGTATCCAAGGTTTAAACTGGTGGTGTCCTTGTTGAATGGGCTGAAGAGTTTCTGTCACAGGAGAGCAGAGAGAAAGGAACCCCTGAATACGGCTCATCTACAGAGGTGATTTTTAACTTTAACCCAGTCTGTGCTCAGGGATGGAGCCAGTCTTTATAGAGCAGTTATAATACTTCTCTACAGACTTCTGTAGAAAATGAAGTCTCCATTATATTTACAATCTGGTGCTGTTGCTTTCAACATAGTAACTCTTTCTAGGAGAATGTCTTTGAGTAGAATCATAGAGGTTGGCAAAAACAGAACTGCACAATTTGTCATTGAAGGGTAGAAAAAATTCTTGTTGGATTTTGTGGCAGAAAAAATAATGCTGATTCAAACCTGGATTTGTGGTCTTGCGTAGTTAACCACCAGATATTTTACTTTTGGCATTTGATGTTTTGAATCTTTTAAATTGAATTCACTTCAATACTTCTCTCCACTGAGAAATGCCCTTGTATCTGTCAAGACTTAATTCTTTAAAAATATTAACAGCCCCTCCCAGTGGGGGTTTTTTAGAGTGTCATATGCCAAATTCTACTCTTTCTTCATATGGAAAGTTATTTTTAAATTGATAGTATGTTTCTGCCTCTTTCTTTTTAAGTTTAATGCAGCTGTTACCATGCTGGAGCCATTGGGAATCTCTGCATTGCCATTGCTTTCTTTATGATTCTCTTCCTTTACTGCAGTTCTCCTCATTAATTCTGATTATTTTGTATTTGCAAAAATATATTTGTAAACAACCTTATTTATCTACCTGCAAAACTAGTTTGTTGTGCTCTTAAAAAAATAATGGTGGCTACAAGCAACAAATGCTGCCGATGTGCCTCTAGCTCAGCTTTCAACTCCAAGTTCCCACTTTTCCTCTTCCGTGGTAATGTGGCTTTTTATCAGGCTTTGTACTAATTAAGCAAGTGAGATGTAACTTTTTAGAGTTTACTTAGGTAGGGAGGGAGATGGTGGACCTTTGTATCCATGGATACTCTCTTGTCCAGGGACTCTGCTCAAGATAACGTCGGAATTGAAAGTCAACACATCTCATCTGCACTATCATTACTGAAGTGTTTGCAAAGACATGATCACTGTTAATTTAGAAGATTTAATTTAAAATGGAGGAATTAAGGTTCAAAAGGCATATTTAGTGAATAAATTGCTTTAGAAGAGGTGAGGGCTCTCTCAATCTTGACAAGGCAATTTCATCACAATTTAAAAAGAGGCCAGCTAAATTTCTATGTACATTACAGGGCACGGACATTAGAGTATTTGAAAAAGATAAGTGCTAGAAATCTATTGGGAAGAGGACCATAAAACTGTCTGTAATTTAAGGCCCTAAATTTAGGGCATTCTAATTAAAGCTGACTTTGTCCAAAAATAGCAATCGTATTACAAATCTTTTTCATTATATACTACAAGTATGCCACTTTATTTCTAGTAGACCAATTTTTTTTTTTTTTTAATCCAGCTAGTTTTGTTTGGCTGTTGGGAAGTGAGGGCAGAATTTTTTATGCCTTAAATCCTTCTCTTCATGTGTAAAATCCTCTTTTTGGACAAAACATTTCTTTTTATAAAATTCTGGAGATTGAAATAAGACTTACTGTATGAACTTAAAATTTCCTGCTGGCTCAGACTGGAAGAATATATGAATGGAAGAAAATAGAAAGTAAGAGATTTTGTCAGTAATACAGTGTATATAGATTTTGAAAATGAGATGTAGCTTCTGAAAGGATTTGAAAACTATCCCTGGGTTCTTCAAGCGTAAGCCTCCAATGCCACCATGTATACTCTGTTTCATATCAGGGCAAATTGATTTTTCCATAAAGTAGCTTGTTTTATTTGTCTGGAGACCAGTTTTTACTTCTATAGTCTAACCTAGAAAAAATAATCTATTTTCAGAGGTACCAGTAATGAAAAGTACTAGAATTGTAACTGGTTTGATAAAGCAAGATGCATTGAAATCTGTCTGTATACAATCAGTCTCTGACACTTGTAAAAGGGTGGGAGTTACAGGATTAATGTTAATGAGACATGTGGTTTTTATAGCACTGACTTAATGAACTTTTCTGCTCTGGGTTTGTTCCTCACCAGTGACTTTGGGTGGCAGGGTCATGGGGTTGTTCTGCTGCTGTGCTTTTCTATGTTCATTAATTTAGATTGTTTTATGACTTCTCTTTTTCATATTTGTTCCCATAGTTCCTTACCTTTTCTGGGAAAAAAAAAAAAAAAAAAAAAAAAGCAAGCTTTGGTTGGTTGGTTGGTTTGTGAGGTTAATTTCACTTTTTAAATGGATAACTTGAGTTTTAATAAAGTGAAACTAGAAGCATGAGATGAAACTAAGTAGCAAAAGCCATTGTTTTAAAAACCAAGCAAACTCTGCAGCTGACTTGATACACTCTTTTAATGTGAATAGTGAAGCATCATCACTTGAGTAATGTTAAGATCCTGAAAAAGGACTGAGGAATGATCTTTTGATAAGTTCCCTTGAATGTATCTAGAGATACTGCCTGCTTTCTTAATCCATAATTGTCTTTTGAAATCTTCACTCTTGAATTACTTCATTCTAAAAATAATCATACACAGGAAAACTTAGCAAGAGCCTGAGGTAAGGTGGAAAACAGAGGGAGATTGGCTGCACCTTGTGCAGCAGGAGTGCCCTGTGCTTGTGTGATGCCCTATTTTGTTACCTAAAGTGCATAGGGATTGTTACTGGAATATCTGAACAGTGAAGGGAATTTAATCCCATGACCCATGTACTCAGAAAAGTGCACAGTCCTAGGGAGCAGGTCCTTACTCAGAGCAGCCGTGGTATTAATACTCCTGCCTTTGCCTATTGATTTGTATGTTTATTTTATTCATCTTGCTTGCTTGCCTCCAGCTCCAGATGAAACTTATTTCTCTTCCTTGAGGATGTGATGGCTGCCACAGAGGAGGGGTTGAGTACCCACAGCGACCTGCATGGAGGGAGTCACAGGCTGGAGCCCCTGTGGGACATGGGGAGCTGAGGTTACCCAATGAAGGTTTTCTAACAGTAGGAAGCAGCCTTTTAAAAAGAAGGGAACTGCAAGGCTTTTTTGTGTGTGGATCCCAGTTTTCTCAGTATGTTGGGCATGCTCAGAGTCTAATGCAGTTGTCAGGCTGGGCCTGGAGAACACCAGTGTGATGGAAAGAAGCACTTGTCTGGCCTCTTCACCTTGAGTGAATGGAGTCTCGATTTCTTCTGCGATACTGTCAGACCGTGTTCTCTTTCTGAAGATGTCTAATGTATAGTGAATTTTACAGAAAACGTTTTAATGCGTTTGAGTTCTCGGTAATGGACCTTACCCAGTAGTTTTCAAATGTGATGTGTAAAAACTTGGAAACACTATATAGCTTATACACTGCAGTACCTTTATCCTCTTTTTTTGCTGCTTATAATACACTTACTGTTGCACTAATGCAAGAATATAAAAGTATGACCTAATTTCTACAGTGGCATAAATGGACTCCTCATTCCATCATTCCAGACAGGTTTCTTCTCAACCTGTCTGGCCTTCAGTTTCTCTCTGATAGCTGGGAGGGTCTTTCTTTGGTGTGTATATATATATACACACATATATATATATATAGTTATGGAAATTACTTCAGACAAAATTCTCAGACATAGATTACAGAATATCACTTAAACCATTCCATTTATTGCAAGCAGTTTCATAGAGATAAATCCAATGTTTAAAGGAGTCAATAACTTTGATGGAAGTTCTTCTAGAAGCTTCATATTTTTCTGTAGAACAAACCAATAGTCTTGTACATGTAATATTTTGATTGCATGTGATAGACCTACAAAACCTGTACCTCTGAAAGGAACTATTTGGTTTTTTACTATTCTAAATATTATGGTCTTTAAAAATAAAAAGCAAATGGCTTCTCTGGACATTAAAAAAAAAAATAGTTACAAACCTGGTTACTGTTATTTTTTAACTTGAAAGCAGAATAATGATGTTTATTTTCCTTTTAAGCATAAATTAACATAGTTGTTTGTACCAGTACATTTTGAGTTGTATATTTGGAAAACATCCAAATAAAGTTCTGAAGGGACCATGTACTTTTGTTAATCACCAATTGTTCTAGCATAGCCATTTTTTGTATATTTGTGAAAATAAAATGCACTCTCCAGCATGAAAACCCTTCATTGGAGTAATTTAGCACTTGGAGCTAGAAAATACTGTTCCAAAATGGGATAAGCCCATAGGAAATGACTTGAAGATAAATGATGGGATTGTTTTGGTCAGTAAGTATATTCTGCACAGAAAGGACAATGAACACCATAATCCACTTTGGCTGGTTTTATCCAATTTGAGGCAGTTCTTTAAGCAAAAACATCTAAATGCTGTTTCATTGGAAGCAAATGAAAGCTTGAAGTTACTGTGAATTTCTTTGCCCAAATTCCTCTGTGAGGTGAGACAATAATTTGCTAAAGGATGGTGCCAAGTCTTTTTCTTCCTGTGGCATGTTTAGGGCTTAAGTTCCACTTCTGAGAGCCATTTTAAATGTGTTGTTAGCACAGGGCACTCTGCCTGAGTAAAAGTGAAGGAAAAAATTAAATTTGGACTGTTTTGGAACTTTATGGAAAAATCAGTAGTCAAACAAGAAATGAAATATTTTCTAAAAAAAACCCCAAAACTCAACCCTTTGGATTTCCCCTGAACTAACATTTGTTTCTTTCTATTGAGCATGACATGGCAAATAGAGCAGCAGCTTTCAGAGCATTGCTTTTATGAAGATCTAATGGTCTAATGAATAAGTAATATGCCATCTTGTAAAGCTACTGCCTGCTCATAATGCATCCATATTATGGTAGCAGATTGTAAATTAAGAAATATGTTGTTTCTTTATCTGTTCTGTCTGTTTGTGGTTGTCCCATAAGGATAACTGATGGTTCTTCATATCAGGCTTCAGTCATTTGGTAAAAGTGGTTGTTTGGCAGTAGCACGTGTCCTTAGGACACCCTGAGCCTGCTGTGACATGAGATGAGGATTTCTCTTATTAACACCAAGTTCACCTAGGGAGGAAAAAGAAAAAAAAATCATGGGCATTTAATTTGAATAATGTTCTGTAGAAAAAATTAAATGATTAATTAATACTGTTCTGATGTCTATAGTCAGATTATTTGTTTTAGAGTTTGAATTGCTGTTTTTTTTGAAAGTAAATTGGAGGTCAATAAAACAGGCTAAATAGCTGAAAATAATAAATTGTATTCATAAAAGTAGGAAGTTTGTCATTTGCCCTGTCAAAGTCTTAACATTCCTCACAAAGTCATCCCCTGCATCTGCTTGAAAATATAATGATCAAATACATTAATAAGGTGTAAATGAAGCATGTTAGCATGACTCCTTAAAATAGCTCAGATTTGAGAGTTTGTAATCTGACACAATGCTTCTTTTGTATTCCAAGAAAGGGGCAAAAGAAATGTAATTGTTTTACCTCATGCACTTACTTGTGATGTCTTTTAAATCATTCTTGTGTTTACTGTACTGTCAAATAATGAATGGTTCACTCAAGAAATACGGTGCTACTTCTCTATCTTAGACCTTTATCCTGTAAACATTGAACTTTTTTTTTATAATATTTGAAATCTACTCCGTTCAGTTTTCTCACTCTGAACAGTTTATCTTGGGGAGATGGGGTAGCAGCAATCCTGAAAAATTATTTCTCAAAACCATACCTGTATCTTCTTAATTGAAGCAACTCCGTCTGTTTTCCAAAACCAGACTAAAACATAGCTACACCCTCCTGAATATGCTTTTGAAAATATTAAAGTTTTATCTCATTCAAGATCTTACATGATAATTTTCATTATTTTAATTGCAGTCACTTTCTAAAAGCAATTGATAATAATGACATTATACAAAGATGTTAATATACTGTATTTAATCTAGGTGGAAGAGATGGAAAAAAACCCCAAAGTGATCTTAGTTATTTCAGAGAATAAAAGTTTATAAGCTGACTTCACTGATGTTGAAGGACAAATTCACTTTAATTTCAGTTGCCTAGTATTGTAACATATTATTTGTCTGACAGCTATTGTGTGTAGCCATTGCCTGGAAAATGAAGGAATTTCATCCTGCTTTTGTAACAGTGATACATGCACAGCTTGACATCATCTTCATAATCATGACCCTTTTTGTCCAGGAAGGGAGAATTGCATTAGAAGAATGGTGGCATCTTGTTTTTTCTTGTCTTGTCAGTCAATAATTTTTGAGTTGTTTTCCTACCATGCCTAGGAGCAAAGGAAAGTATAATACATGGGAAAATCAAAACGTTTTTCTACTTCAGGCTATAAGTGATTGATACATGTTAATTTTGTGTCAGTTGTAACTGTTCAGTAGTGTTACCAGCAATGAAGGTTTTTGTCTTCATTCAGCATGATCTTATTCCTATTTGAACTGTGCAGTTCAAATTCCCTCATTTCAGCTGAGGTGGATAGAAGTGATGTTGCTGTCTGTGATGAAATGAGAAAGCTGTTTCTGGGGCTTGCAGAAATGGTTGATGAAATGCTTGCAGGTATGTTTTGTTTGTTTGTTCTTCATTTTATTTGGAATTTTTTAGCCATTTAGTTTTACACCAATAGTTCTATAGAGAGAAGAAATACAAAACAAGAAAAGAGCTTTCCAGGTATGCATTCTACCTTCTGTTCTATAATGCATTACCTCTTGGGATTCTCTTGTTTGGCTAGAATCCAATACCAACCCACTCCTTTAGTTCTTCCAGGTTCCCCATGTACTTGAATATGTAGGCATCACTTCCACATGAGACCTTGGAAAAGTGCTTGCTAATCCACTTGTACCAAGCCTATCCTATTTTACAGAAGGGATGGGAAACTGAATGCCTGAATAGTTGGTGGGGTATTGGCAAGTCCTTTTTGTGTGGCCTAGCTCTCTATGCTTAGAATACTGGATGGCAGGTAAGGGAATAGCTGAAGGACCAGCGTGAATACAAAGGTTTCAAGAATAGTTCTCAGAAACAGAAATCTGGGATTTTATTGGTGCATTAGCCTGCCTGGGGGAAAGGGGACATCTGAAATCTTTGTAGCTCTGAGTTAAGTAATTTCCTGCTCTCTCAGGGGAGTTTTTCCTGTTGGTAAGGAAAATTGTATATAATGGGTTTGTTGTGTTTATGAGTCATATATCAGTCATGCTCTCACCTCTTCACACTAGAGATGCATTAATGCTCAGCCTGTTAAAGTAATAAAAATTCAGCTGGGTGTTTAAATTGATCCAATTGTCTGCTTTTATTCACCTGTGTATCCTCATCAATTAAACATTGTTTTAAGACATCTGTTGTCACGCTGGCCTTAAGCCAAACCAGTATTAAACCTTTCAAAGGCTGAAGGTGCTGAAAAAGCTTTTTACACACATTTCTCTCCTTATATCTGACAGGGATAATTTTGGAAACATGGTTTCCCTTTGTTTAGTAAGAAAACTACCTCCCTTGGGAGATACCTAGCATATCCTTGAAAGATCAGATAAATTATAGATTCAAAGCCCTGGGAATTCCCCAAATCACCATGCTTACCCCCAAAATTATGCAAATAATGAAGTGTATGTACATAGGTGTTTTGATTATTGGTGACATGAATAGAGAGGAAGTAGTCTTACTGTGTTTTCTTTATTCCTTAATTATAGTGCTGTGATAAAATATATTAAGGTAAGGAAGTGTATTAGAGTAAGCTGTCAAAACAAAGTAAAAAGAATAAAACCTACTTGCTTCATAATCTCTAGTGAAATGGAAATTGCTTTTAAAAATACTTAATTAGACCATGGCCCAAAAGGTAGCTATTGTAGTTTGTGGAGTAAAAAAAAAGTTAAATACATGCTTTTTAATCCCCCAAGAGTTTAATTGCTAGTAGGACTGTGTTTTGTTAATATTTCTATCACTCCTGAAAAGACTTGAAGAAGATCTGTATTTTAAGCAGAAGTATTTAGTCATTTGAGGGGAATTACTTTCAGTGCCTAAAGTTATTTTTTATAAGATCAGCAGAACACGATTTATTTAGCTTAAAGGCACTCTGACCTGTTTTTTAGAGGACATCTAAATTAACAGGTTTTTTCTGCTGTATTGTCTCTGTGGTCTGCTGTGCTTGATCATCACAGGTGAATCCAAGTGCAGGATAGAGCCATGCTGAGCCTGGAGGGAGAGAGTGCCCCTTTGGTCTGTGCTCCCTGGTACATGGGAGGAATGTTTCCTCTGGCCTCCATCCTAGGCTGAGGTAGCTGAAAATAATCAGAAGAGTAAGAGGTCTTTGCTGTGAAACAGTTAGTCTTTGGCAGAGCTCAAGAGATGAAAATACCTTTCCTCTTGCTCTTGAGAGTTTTGGTTGATGAATCCTGACCTGAAGTGAAAGCACAGTGCACCTTGTCTGTGGTAGCTAGGTAATTGGTATCTGTGCATCTCAGGGTGGATTGAAAAAGGCCAACTCTTCTGAATTATTTAAGTTTTATTTGTTTTGATTGCCCTTATCTGCTATTTAGAGTTTTAGTGAAGTCACATAAGCTTGTACCTGATGTAATCATGTTCCTGGGCCTTCAAGGATGTCTGTCCTTCTCTGAGGGAAACACCTACACTCGTTGCTGATCTGGGGATTCACCAGCAGTCCTTGCTGTCACTTTCTTCCATATTTTCAGCTACTGTGACTTCCAGTATTTTGAATGGTCCTGGGTGCTCTGTTATGATTAATTTGAAAGTACAGTCTGGCAGAAGCAGGAGGGCACCTCTGCAGATCTTCTGGTTCAACTCTTTGCAAGGAGCAGAATCAGCCAAGAGCAGGGCAGTTAGGGCCACATCCACTTGTGTTTTGAATGTCTTAAATCTGGTGGTAGATGATCTTCACTGCATTAAAAATAATAATAATAAAAAAAAGTTGAGTATTCTGTGTTTCTGTTTATACTTGTTGCTTCTCTGGCCCTGCTTCTGGGCACCACTGGGAAGTCTGTCTCTATCATCTTTACTCCCTCTGTCAGGTATTTACATGCCTCCTGTCTTCACTCTGTTTATGTCACCTACAAACTTGCTGTGGGAGCTCTCCACCCCTCATCTAGGTCACTAACAAAAGTATTTAATAGTTTTGACCCCAGTATCAACCCCTGGGATACACCACTGATGCTGGGTTTGAGCTGAACATTGTGCTGCTGGTGACAACCCTTTGACCTGGCTCAGTTTTCAATCAACCTTATTTCATTTATCTGGTCTGTACCTCAGTAGGTCATCTCTAAGTGTGTTAGCAGTGTTTAAAGCTGTGCCAAAAATAAACATCTGCTATTTTCCTCTCATCCAGTTAACCAGTCATTTCACCACAGAAGGCTATTAGGTTGCTAAAGCATGATGTTTTCTTCATGCATATTTGCTGCCTGCATCCAATCCCCTTCTTGTCTTTCAAATGTGTTTGGTGATGGATCCCAGGATTATCACTCCATGCTTGTCCCAGGGATCAGGCTGAAACTGAGTAGGTTATACTTATCATCCTCCCTGCCATTCCCTGTGGAATTTAGAAGGACTATGTGATTACTTTCTTAGAAACCTCTTCTGGCCAGCAAGGCCTGTCAGAGACTATGCAGAGTGGCCTTACATTTGCCTATTTCCTCAGCACTCAGGAATGACACCCATCAAGTCCTATGAACTTGTATCTCTCCATCTGGTTTAAATGGTTTCCTAACTTGATTCTCCTCCATCAAGAGTAAATCTTCCTTATCCTGCAATTCCCAGCTTACCTCAGAGACCTGTGGTTACAGAGTGCCACAGCTACCAGTAAAGACACAAGTGAGAAAGGTCTTGAGCAGTGTCCTCTCTGTGTCCTTTTCCACTGGATCACCTGTTCCATTCAGCAGCAGACCTACATTTTCCCCAGTCTTCCATTGCTGCCTGCTGCACCAAACAAGAGCCTTTCTCGTTGCCCTTTGTCTCTTTACTGGATTCAGCTCTGGGCTGGTTTCCCTAACGTTGTCCCTGTATATTTGGGCAGCATCTGCCTTTTCCTGGGTCATCTGCCCTTCTTTCCATCTGCCCTGTACTTCTGTACACTTCTCTTTTATGCCTGGCTCTTGTCAGGAGCTCCATTTTAATTTTTACATGTCTCTTGCTGCCTTTGGCTTGTTTCCTGTGTGTTGGGATGGATGGCTTTTGAGTTTAGAAAAGATAGTTCTTGAAAAGCAACTAGCTTTCCTGAAGCCTTATTCTTTTTAGGCATGTGGGATTCTTCAGGCAGGTTCCTAGACAAGATCTGCTTTACTCAGGTACAGGGTTGTAGTCTGGTTATTTGCCTTCTGCATTTCTCACAGGCACCTCCCCATATCATGGTTTCTGCAGCCAAGGCTGCCCCAGCTTTCACATTTTCAACATATTCTTCCTTGCTTTTAATTATCATGTTCAACAGAGTGTCTCCTCTTGTTGGATTCATTCTCAGCATGTCAGGAAATTATCACCAGTATGCTTCAGGAAGTCTAGAATCTAAAAGTTAAAAAAAAAAAAAAAAAAAAAAAAAAAAAAGAAAACAGGTCCTCATTTATTTCTGGAGTTCACAGTTCTCTCTAAAAGGATCGTTGCTGTCATTGCTGTTACAGAACTTGCAGCAAAGTCCCTAGAATTATCTAGTGAGATCTAAGGGTAGTCAATCAATAAGATGAATGACTTCATAGACACTTTCTGGAACACTATGAACTCCAAAGTATTCAAAGACTATGAGCTCCAAGAGGAGCTCTCTTAAATAAAAACATAACATTTCTCTTATTTGATTAAGACAGAATAAGTTGCTCTTCTTAAAAAGCAGTTTCCTTTAGACCCCCTTATAGCTCCCAACAATCAATGATCAATTTATTTTATTTATCATCCTATTAAATACAAATAGATGTTCTCATTAGCTATATCTTTTTTTTTTCAATAAACTGTGTGGTTTCCTCCTTTGTGGAAGTGATTTTCAAAGATTAATTATAGCTTGTGTAAAAAGATTTCCTTCATTAATTTAAAATGTCTGCTTTTCAGATTCATTGATTGGCCTTTGCTCTTGCATTAGGAGGCAGAGCAATTAGAAGTGCCTAATTTGCGTTTTCTCTTCCATATGTTATTTTGTGCACCTTTATCCTGTCTCCTATTAATCATCTCTGCTGTAAGCTGAACTTTCCCCATCTTTTCAGTATTGCATTGTTGTCAAATGCAGTAAAATCAATGCAAGCTGAGTGGTTTCAGATGGCTACATTGTAAGTTCATTTCATAAGGGTTTACCTTGTATCAGGAATAACAATTTGTGAAGCATTTAGTTGAGTGTTTATTTCAGAATGACTGGAGAGATACTTTACATGAGTAGTTCCTGCAATTATTGTTGTAAAGAGAACAATGATGTTTCCAATGTATCTGCAATGACCAAATCTTAAAATGTCTACTAATGTTCATTTAATTATTTGGCATCTCATGTTGTCCAGTAAATTCCAAATGTCTCTTTTCTAACTAATCTAAAAATTACTTCAGTTAACTGTTTCAATAATAGGATGCAATCGTGTATGTTATTGATAATTTGGTTTATTCACTTACCCGATTACTCTGTATCTAAGCAACTGAGCCTGCAACAAGGTATCTGATTTACAGAGCAGTGATCAGATGACTGTTGTGCCTCCAGTTTATTAAAACACAAACTTCCTCAGGAAAAGCATAGATGTATGTACAGATTTCTTAGAATCTTCCAGGCAACCATGTCCGAGTGGTTCTGTACACGTGATTCTGCCACTGGGAGGTGGGGTAGCAGCTTTTAAATGTTAAAATTACATCTTTACATAAGCTGGTATTCGAACTGGTATTCAGCAAAAAGGAGAAGGGAGAACAACTGAGTTCTCTCAGCCTCTCTCTAAGCTTGCCACAATTTACTTGTTTTTCACTAGCAAAAACCAAAAGGTTGAAAAAAAGCAAAAAGGTTGAAATGTGGATGCTTTTCCAAAGAGAAAGAAACAAACACGAGTAATTTTTTTTTTTTTTTTGCAATGTATGCCTGAATGTTACTGCTTTCCTCTCCCAAAGTGTCTTGCATATTTTAAACCTGACATTATCAATGGAAAATATACTTGTCTGAATAAGTTCATTGTGTGAGAGAAAAGAAGAAGAAATGAGAAATTACTTTTCAAAACTACTGAGGATATAATATCAGATAATTTTCCACATTTGAGATTAACACTGTGTTTTCCTATTTCCAATGAAAAGGAGCCCAGAAATGTTGGAGACCTTAGGCTGTGGCCTTATGCATATTCACAGTATACACAATTTATACATCTGTGTTTCAAAGGAGACACAAATCTTCAGTTATCACTGCAGACACGTTCTGGATGCTGTGGGCTGTCACTACCAGGGAAGTGAAGTCAGACCACATAACTAGAAAGATCATGTAGTGGGGTTATGCTTTACTTTAAAGTTTTATTGTTAGTTATTGTTTTAGGTTCGTGGTGTTTTTTGGTTTTTATTTTGTTTTGTTTTCTCCCCACAATTTCTAATTAGAAGCAGAAATATTTGTGTAAGTGGATGTTGCTCCTGTTTCAACCAGCTTCAATTATGTATGAAAGATTTCATCGTGTAGTTTACAAAAAGTTTGATTTTTAGTGGCATATATTTGATTATATTATTAGAAATTTTAGTATCATAGGAAGTGGTAGTGTAGAAAGCATATTTTGAGCAGTGTAGCAGTATACAGTAGTGGAGACCTTGCTTTTCCCAAAAGCCATTTTCAAGAGTGGTTTCCCTGAGAATACAGCCATGAAGATGTTTCTCATTATCACCTTTACCTTGCTTCAGGCAAAGCTTTAGGATGCAATAAAGTGTCCGGTTTTTTTCTTTCTTTTTTTTTTTTTTATTTTTCTTTTCATGTTCAGTTGTATTATAAAGTTTCAGGAGAAAACTGAGCTTAAAAAAACCTGCCTCTTCTTAGTAGATTGGTCTGAGACAGCATGTATTGATGTTCTTTGTGTGTTTTGTGGGGAGTTTTTTCCTTTGATTTTTCTTTGGACTGTGTGTTTGGGTTTCTTGGGGTTTGTTTTTTTTTTGTTGGTTGGTTTTATGGTAATTTTTCCCCCTTGCTTTCCCCTCTGCATACCTCCCACTTCCCTACTGAAGAAGTGGAGGTGTATGTTCTGGAAATGGTCTGGTAAATCAGGAATTTTGTGTTTCACTGAGGTATTTTTGTACCTGTAAGTCGTCATTTATACCCAAATTGCACTGCCTTGTATATCTAGTTCATCTGTAAACTTTTCTATAAATTTTAGGGGTTTGATTGCCCAGAGATACAGGGACAGGCAAATTGGTAAAAGCTATTGCTGAAAGAGAAGAAAAGCAAGAAAGTGAACTTTAAATATTCAGTGTGTGTCATAACAAAACCATAGATTATGTAGTGTCTCTGTTCTCTTGGAGAAGTGTTTGGGGAATAAAGATGCCTATGAAATTTAATTATCTTGAAAAATGAGGAAGGAACTGGTGTGTCAATGGGGGAGATATTTACTTCCTGGCAGAATTTGCTCATTTTCAAGAGGGAGCTGGCCAGTGGTAGCTTGTGCATATCCACACACCCACATTTTTCTTTTTAAACCTTGGAGCAGTAACTGCTCTGCTGCAGTACCAGCCGCTCAGACTGATCATCCAGATGTTGAATTAAAATTGTTGAAGGAATAAAAGAGCTGAATAGTACTAAAATCAAACTGTAGCTTAATACTGATTTCATAGCTTAATTAAATAGTAAGGTGAATAACCTATTGCAGAGGCTTTCTTCTGAAATAAAAGGAGGAAAAGAAAAGGGTTACTACAATCATGAGTCTCTATTCTTCTGTCTTTGTCTAGGGTGACTACCTAGGCTTGGAGGCTTAGTATGTAATTTCAATAACATAATTACCACCCTTAGATTTATCATAGTTTTGTCTAACACTACAGAAAGCATGAGGGCAAAAGAAATGCACTTCATTTCTCCATACTTCATTTCAATCAAGTATTTTTTATTGGATCCAGAAGGAAGTTATAGAAAACAATGACATAGATTAGCAGTGTTGGTTTCCATCTCTAAAACTAACAGAAACTACAAAGAGCAAACAAAAGGAAGCACACAACTAAGGCATTCATCCAGGAATAATTTTATATAGAATGATCTGTTGGGAGGTTTTAAGTGACAAGGGTTCAGAAAAAAACCCAAAAAAACAACAAAAACCCACCCAGCATTTCCAGGTAATTCATCATGTAAGTAGTATAACTCACTTATCACTTACACTTCCTTTTCTCCTCTATCACCAATTCCAATCTAAATGAGCTGGGATGTGACTGCAGTAATTTCATTCAGAAGGCTAATTAGCAGCTTAAACTACTGATTTTGGGGAGTTTTGTTGAGATGGGTGTGTCCCAGGTGCAGTTTTAGGGAACGTGTTCTCCATAAGAAAAACCTTGCACTCAACAACATTCTCACTTCAAAATGAGGTGAAATGAGCATGGGGACTGGTTTAACCTCTTTAGCAATCACTGCACTGAGACAGTTTCTGGCACTCTGAGCAGTCATGTTCCTCAGTACAGCCTTCTTTATATTCATCTTTCATCTGTCTTGTAGACTGTAAATTCTGCGATCCAGAACCATCTTTCATCAGTGTTTTGTAGAAGACTAGCACAGTGAATTTTGAGCCAGGACTTCAAGATGAATAATAAATGCAGTTCTGATAAAGTATGCTTCTGAAAATAGAAAAAAAAAAAAGATTCAATGCAACAAAATATCAGTGACTTTTATGATGTTATATAGACAAGTTGAAATGTTTGGATTTGTTCTGCATTAGCCCTGCTGAGAAACACAAGCAAACACTAATTGTTTATTGTCTCTCACATGCTGCTGAGTAGATGTCCATGGGACCATTTGAAAAATGAAGTCAGTGCTATCCTTGTATCCTTGCAGCTCGCTGATCACAGGTTGCCCACTGGAAGACAGATCGAATTATTAGATACTGGCAACCAATTCTGTAATAAAATCTCTGTTTCTGACCTAGTAACAGAGATCCAGTCTAGTGATGCCAGTAACAGATGTGTATGATGAAATAATGTCACCCATTGCGTCCATAATTTCAGTAAGATCAATTATTCAGTAACAATAGAGTTCAAAATGATTTTCTGAATTGTGGGGGGGGGGGGGGAGTGGTTAGGAATTATGGAAACATGAGCAAAGCAAAGGCTTTCAAGTTGCTTTTGTCAGTTCTTGTTCAGTTTTTTCCCTGTTCTCCTTACCTGCATCCAGGTTGTAGAGTTCAAACCAGTCCTGAGCTTTGTATGCAGTTTCCTAGGCTTTTTGAAGTAATTCCAGTAAGGACATCCCAGATGTGCACAGACAGTTCCACTTTCCTTTTCTGCCCTGTAAAGGTAGCACTCCTTTCAAGTGAATGCTCCTGTAAGAAGGAAGACAGAAGTTTTCAGGAGGAGAAAGGGTGGTAATACCTATTCTAAATAAGAAGCAGTGGTATGTGGTCAGTTTGCTTGTTAGAACCAACAAATGAAGGGAAGAATTAATTCAATTGTAGGACAAGAAATTAATACAGAACTTGTTTTAGGTTTCCTGTAAGCCACATGGTTCCCTTGAGAACCAAAGAGGGGGAACCTCACCCTTGTAATGACTAATGAAATTAATCACTGTAATTCCAAGGAACCCAAATGTCAGCCTGGCAGAGCAAAATTTTGTATCCCTGTAACAACAACAAAAATCTTTGTGCAATTTTGAGAAACTGGGGGAAGACTGAGTTGTTTGTTTTAAGTTCTCTAATCTGGTAGATGAAGGAGGCGAGCAGGATAATGTGTAGTGGAAAAGCACATATAGTTTCCAGTTCTTTAGGGACAGATTTGCCTGGAGGTGGTTTCTTTTATATGGATGAGCAGCACAGTAGGAAAATATACTGAGAATATCCTGTGTCTCTTTGGAGATTTTTTTTTTTTAAAGTGAGGCACTATTGTGAAATCCTTGAACAGGCTTTTAAATTTTTATTCTGCTCTGTAAGGTTAGCACCTCTCTTCATCACGCATCGCTGTAGCCTGCTTAGTGCATAAATTCCTCTTTAATCATTCAGGTACCTTCTTCATTGCTGATCTGCCATCTGTAATATGACCAGGACAGGTGTGTAGTACTGTAGATTTTCTCTCTGCATTACTGATGAAAATGCTCCAGGGTATTTTGTTTAGTTAGTTGCTGTAGTTGAAAAAATGAAAAATATATTTTTTCCATATTTTTGCCTGTATTAAATTATTGCATGTTGCAAGGTTGTATGCTAGTGACATAAACATCCCAATGTCTTTAAAAACTTACATCTAAACTGCTGCTCTTTGTCCAAGCACTAAAAGACCTTTGTGTTGGTATATTGCAAAACAAGATTTTGCAGACCTTCAACAGCTTGAAGTCACTGTTTTGATTTGTTAATCTCTTGTGTTAGATAATTAGGATAGTGTTTGAGAAGACTGTTGGGCTACAGTATGAAATAGATTTTATCATGAGAATATTTCTATTTTATTTAGCTTGATTTGGAAAAGATATAACTCCAAATGTGTGAATCTATGCCCTCTGGTTCAGGTAAGTTGGACAGGTGAAATTTGCCGAAGGTGAAACACAAAACACTGCTTCAAATAACTGGAACCAAGCTCAAAAAACTGTTTCAAGGTGGTGACAAGTTGCATCCCCAGGCAAGCTCTGTTACTGTGAAGGCTGTTTTAATCAGACCTACTTTCTTAACTGTCCTCCCGAGTATGATTGCTGCCTGTGCCAGGAAAGGTGCTTGGTTTTGCACGTGCATTGTGTTCATGCAGCAGAAACTGGAATTTAGCAAAGGTTAGGTAGGATTAAGCTGGGGGAATAAACAGTGATTGGGGATGTGAGGGGGTGTGCCACTGGCGTAACAGCAGGGGGTATGCAGGAGTGCAAGATGAGGAAAAAGGAGCATGAGGGAGGGGCTGGTGCAGTGGGGAGCGAAGGACTGAGTGGTGGGAGTGGGGCACAGGTGGTTATTGGGAGGTGCTGGGAATGGGGATGTGCACACAGGCTGCTGGCTAGCACCTCCTGGCACTGGGAGGAGGAGGCTATAGGGATAGGTTTGGTGCCAGCTGGCTGTGGGGGCTGTTCCGAGAGAAGGATGTGAGAGGAAGTGGGTTTTTGGGGCAAGACGCTCACAGGGAAGTTTCTTGGGGCTTAGCATGGTTTGGGTGAACCCTTAAATACAGGAGCCCACTCGTCACGACCACCACTTTCAGAGCAGAGTTGCTTCTGCTTATTTCACTTCGTGAGCAAAAGTGGTTGGGTTAGTAAAAAGAATTTTCAGCATGTTCTCAAATGTGACTGATTCATCTTGAAGAGAAAGGAGGTGGTGAGGTGATCTTTGAATTAGTGCCCGCCTTCTGCTCTCTTTTTTTTTGAGGGCTATGTATGTTTGCCAAGATGCAGGGTAATGTTGAAAAGGATAATTAATTAAACAAGCAAGATCCTTAATTGCAGGGGGCCTTTATACTTCTGTCAGCATGCTTTTAAAAATGACTTGTGCCATCACACTTCTGTGACTAGGGAAAACTGTTTCATGCTTATTCAGGCAAAATAAGGGCAGATAGTTCATTATATCACAGATACAATATGATAGGGTGTTGATGCCCCTGTGACACCAGTGCTGACTGTCAGTGGTACCAGTGAATGGATCCTGATGGCTGTCACACTGCTGTGCTGAGGAGTCCTCTGTCCCTGTGCACAAAGGTCACATAGATTTCTGCTTGGCTCTCCCTTGCAGTGAAATATCCATCAGTTATAAACTTACTGGCAGCCCAAAAGCCAGAAGAGGCCTGAGCCTGTAGATTATAGTGCTCTTTCTCTGCACAGCTGTGGAGCTGAACACCAAATGCTGTCAGACACTCCTGGTAGCACTGCTGACTTGGGGATGTGTGCCTGCACTCCAGGGTGCTTACGTGATGAGAAACCTTGGTTTAGAAATTCCTCCAGCAACTCCTTTACAAGCTTCATCTCTTAGAAAACTAATCCCTTGTTGTAATGCACATAACAATAACAAGATATGGATCAGTGACAGATGGATACTTTCATACTTGGCATATGGTGTGTTATGAGCCTGCTCCCATGATATTGAAGCTGATCAGTCTTTCCGTTGAATTCACTGAGCTTTGGATCAGGCCCTGAAAAAAAATGAGTGTAATTCTGAAGACAGCTTGAAATTAAAAGGGGGGGAAAAAATACAATCACTTAAATCTTCTTCTTTTTTTTTTTTTTTTTTTTTTTTTTTTTTTTTTTTTTTTTTTTTTTGCCTCTGCAGAAGTCTGTGGGTTTTGGTTCTGTGTTGTAACTGAGCTGGAAAGACACACATGGGATCTTACCAATTAAGATGACTCCACAACGGGAAAAAAACTTCTTAGTGTATAAATCTTTAGCTTTAATAAGTGATGTTTGAGGGTTAGAAGCTGACTGACTTTGCAGGCAGCGAGGCATAACAAAGCTGGAAATGTTGAAGTGACTGGAAAATATATGAATTATGGCAAACACCTTGCCTCTAAATACTTAAAATTCCCAGCTGTCTCCATTTTAAATGTCCTCAGAGAATACAATTTAGCAAAATTGTCTTTGAGGAATTTAGAAACATTTTACTCAAATTATGCCTTATTTTAACATTCTATTAAGAAGTATTTTTATGATTAAGAGCGCACAGCCAATTTGCATAAATACATGTGTTTAAAATTTTGACTGTGTCACAAGACTGTCAAAAAAAATTATAGTTTGAGGGATTTCTTATACAGAACTTGATGTGAATTTTTGATTCTCACTGCCTGCATCAAATACATAAGATTCACCATAAGCAGCTAACAACAAAAATGTCTTATTGACCAAGACAACTGTGTGGTATTTAATGGATCCTGTAACTCATAATTTACCACAAATGGAAGATTGCTCTCTAATAAGAACACAAAACAAGAGATTTGTAGGGAATGTAGTTTTGATATTGAGTAACCCACAGTCTTTTTTTGTTATGTTGCTGTTGAGAGATGATGCCAAGCCTAATGAATCATTTCTTTGTTGCTACCCTCTGTCAGGCACCTGCTCAGAGCCTGGGGTCATCCACAGAGATGGCTTTGGTCATAGAATATCAGTTTGGAAGGGACCTTAAGGATTATCTGATCCAAATTTTTTGGGCAAAATACAGTTTAGACAAGATGGGTCAACATCCAGAAGTGACAGGTTGCCAGTTGGAAAAGGAGCTGTTTGTCACCATTCCTCTGGGTGTACCAGTGAGCCAGTTCCCCACATGGACCACTTGTCCAGGCCATAACACATCAGCTTTTTTAGGAGGGGACTGTGGGGATCCGCATCAAAAGCTTTGGGGAAGACCAAGTGGACAATGTCCATATCTCACCCCACATGCAGTGAGCAGGTTGCTTTGTTATCTGAGGTGGTCAGGTTTGTCCAGCACAGTTTTCCCTTGGTTAATCCATGTTGTCTTTTCTAATCATGTGCTTCATCTGACTGGTGACGGCCTCAAGAGTGATTTGTTCCATGACTTTCCTGGGGACTGAAAGGAGACTGATGGGTCTCTAATTGCTGAGATCCTCTCATCTCTGCATGAACTGGTGGATGCCCTTGTAGTTCCCAGTGGATATTTGTCAGCTTTTCCATGTGTGGAACAATTATCCTTTGGTTTTGAGCAGACTCTGAAGCTCATGCTAAGAGGGTGCTCACCTTACTTCCCTTACCTTCAAAGGGGATGAACTGTTTTTGTGCTTCCACAGGAGAATTCCTGAAAAACTCCCAGCATTCACCAGCTCCTCTAGCCTCTGTGAAAGATTCCACGGAGTCTCTCCCAATGGAGTTCTGAGCAATCTGCAATATTAAGTTTTTCCTTGGAGATGACTCCACGGATCTTGACCCAGAGGTGTTTGATAAGGGTTTCCCACAATTGCCATAGTTGACTTCTATATGCTGAAGGTTCTCCTTAGCACAGGATGCAGCAACTTGCCTTGTTCCTTGCCTTTCTTTATGGAACAGCCTAGAACCACCCATCCTGCTCCTCCAGGCATGTGGCACATGGGTTCCTCTCCCAGAATCCAGCTGCTCCTGAGGTGCTTTGATGCCTGCGTTTCCTTAAAGCTGCATGATGAAAAGTTTTGCACCTAGGCTTATGCTCCAAATGTGTGACAATTTTATGATGAAATCGTATTTCAGTTTCATCACTGTTCAGTGCTGCTCCCTTTTTTATTTACACATGATAACGTTAGAACAGTAGCTCAATGAACAGTACTCTTTGGAAATAAAAAATAGCTCCAAGATGTGGTTACTAATGAAGAAAACCATGAATTTTGCTTATATATGGACAAGGTTTTAATTTTTCTTTCCTCTTGGATTGTATTGCTTGAGTTCTGGCTGTGGTATTTGGGGAAATTCAGGGTTTTTTTCTGGTATGCACTAATAACCCCTTTATATTTAATAAGTTATTATATTTTATAGTGCTTTTTCCATACAAGCAAAAGAACTTAGCTTGCCACTAGCTTAACTCTGTGCTAGGAAAATGTGTGATGCTCTTCATAATGTCCTGTTTTGAATGAGAATTATATATATTTTATCAAAACATGCAGAGATTACTTGTTTTAAATGCTGATTGAGAAATTTCAAGTCTCTTCTGAATGGGCACAGCAAGGTGCTGGTAGAGCAGTGCATTCCAAATAGCTTGACTGTGGTTTCTTTCTCTTTACAGTTGTTGTTCAAAACACATAAATAGTTTGGAAGCACTGTAGTGAGAGATTTCATGTTGCTGGTTCTAGAAATTCCTCCAGAAGGAATTTATAATAGGCTTCTCTGGGATGGTCATGAACTGTAAAGATGTGATCAACACTGACAGGCTGTCCCCTAGGCTGGCTCCTTCTTATTGTGCCTTACCATCCCCACAGTATGCTTTTGTGGTACCAATTCCAAAATAATCTAGAAATCAAAGCTACTTGAATACAAACAGTAGCAGACTAGAAATGCATGATCTCTGCATGCTTTTGAAACCTGCTGGCCTTAGGAATCGTTCCTGTGCTGTTCATCACCTCTCCCAGCAAAGTAAAGAGCATAACATCTCTATTGCTCTCACTGGAGCTGGAATAAATTGTTCCTTTGATGCTCTTGCTCTACTAAACGGTTGTAACCAGCTTTGTTTTTCCGACTCTTTTAAAACTAGATGTAGATGAAGAAACTTGTAGCTTTCAAACACCCACAGCTACTGAAATCCATGAGGTTCTGTAATTCTGGAGGGTAATAATTGGCTTCAATCTTTGTAGTATAACTTTCAAAAATTATAAATAGATGGAATAAGAAAAATTACATACAGAATTTCTAACAGGTTTTAGGGGAAAATGCAGAGAAGAGAGACTGTAATCTCCAGGCTTGTGTATAATGCTGGGAAATTGAATACAGTGGTTTCCAGTTTGGTCTTTCCCTGCTTTGTTGTGTGCCTTTGGGAAAGCTGCTGGACACGTGTGCTTGCTTTCTGTACTGCAGAGATAGCACTGAGTTACCTCTCTCTGGAGGGTGCTGGCGTAGCAGGTAACATGTCCACAGGACTCTGCATACATCAACTCCTGGAACTGTTTCCTTCTTTATCTTTTTTCTTTTCATTCATTCACAGCAGGTCTTGCTTGCACAATTGTGTAATAAAGCGAACCACAATAAAAATTTAATGTGAAATGAAATTAGGCTTATAGATATTGTTACCTTTGTTTACCATACTCCACTGGCACAGGCTCAAAAAAAAAAAAAAAGTGTATTACTTTACCAGAGGAAAAACAAAAGGTGGAAGTGTTTTAATTTTTTTTTATATTAGTCTTTAAGTATATTATGTATTTGAATTTAGTATAGGAACAAAAAAAAAAGACTGTCTGAAATTGCAAAGTAAAATCACTGCATGATTTTTTTTTTTCAGTCTGAAACTGTCTTGTCAAATATATTTAATCAGTTTTTGGCAACTTATTGCTTGCCTGGTAGTTCTGTTACCCTTTTAAAATGTATAATTATTCTGTGTATTTGTTTTTCTGCAATGGATTCATTCACTTGTATGTCTTTGAGGCTCTCTGAGATGCACATTTCTGCTCTGTGTCCATTTCTGTCATCTGCTCTGTGTGGTTAGACAGTTTGGCCAGAGCAGTTTCAGCACGTATGCAGTAAAAATAATTAGAATTAATCTCTTTTGCATAAGAAGCTTTTGATTACTCCCGAGTTCTCCATGGAATTGTGCCGTGGGATTCCAGATGCCACCTGTCGGGGATGCTGAAGACTGCGAGCAGCTCCTGCCGTGGGGAGTGCAGGTGTTACAAACAATAATGCAGGAGATTTTAATACCACGGAGCGTATAATAGAGCATAAATAATCGGTTTTCTCCAGGTCAGTGGTCTATGCCGAATAACTTGATTTGTTTCAGTCTTTGGACTTAGAGCTGTGTTCTAGTCTTCTCCAAAGATGCGGAATTGTTTTAAAAGTAATTGATTTAGTCCTGTAATTTTTACTTGGGCTCGGTTTCCTGTGGTTTGCAGAAATCTGATTGCAAGGTCTGTTCTCACTGGTGCTGGGCAATGTCTCTGCCTCATGGAACCATGCTCCAAGGGGAGCTGTGGGGCTGGCAAGGAGCTGTGCTTGGGCTCCTCTGTGAGCCCAGGCACACTCGAGGTGGCTCCTGCTGCTCCTCTGGGAGTTTGCCTAAGAAACGCCTTCCAGAACTCCAGTACTTCCTCTGTTTTGCTTATGATAATATCTTCATTGGGTCATTTCTATTCTCCCTTTAAGTTAACAGATAGGTAAATATATGTTGGGGGAGATGGAGTTTTGTTTGGTTGGCTTTGTTTTGGTGGTTTTGTGTTTGTTATTTGGGGAGAGGAAATGTTCACTAGCTTGTTCAGGCTTGAGAAGTGGTGTCTGTCTGGACTAAACCACCAGGTAGTTTTTTCACTTATTTTTCCTGATAGCAAGGATGAGTGATAAGCTTATAAACTCAATTATAATCCTTTGAATTTTTAATTTATCTTGTTGTTTTACATTATCTTTAGACTGATCTCATAACTCCTTTATAAACAGCTGAAGATAATAACTTTCCTAAGCAAAAAAACCCAAAAAACAAACAAACAAAAAAACCCCAAACAAACAAACCAACCTGAAGGTACAGGCAGTTTTAATTATTTTTATTTTATTATGTAAGAAGAAAAAAAATACTATTAAATAACATTATTTGGTTGGGTTGTTTTTTTTTTTTCCTGGTGTCATATGAGGCCCATCAGGTACAGTAATCTACCCATTGAATACCATTTGTTGTATTATGGCTAAAAGAAAGGAAAAGCCACATATTATTCTGTCTGTTTTCTGACACAAGGCATCAGAATATGAGGACTTCCTATTTATTCTTCTATGGATAAGAATGTATTTTAATTTTCATTAGAAAGTAGCATAGGAAACCCTACTGAGATGCAATATCAAAAACTTCTGTTAAAATATTTTAAAACATTAAGTTCTGGAAAGACTTGCTGCTAATTTTAGTAGTCCAAACTTATTTTCTACATGGCTGAATCCAGAGATTAAGTTTCAGTCAATTACTTTAAAATAAGATTGAGTCTGAAGAACATGGAGAGTTTTAGAGACAAGATTTCACCTTTATCAAGCTAAGCACCTCAGTAGTACACATTGTGACTTGAAGTAGAATAATTTTGAATGTGCAGAGTTTCCCAATGGGTTTTTTGTACTTGACTCTTTTATTATAGCCTCAAAGAGAGAGAAGAGAGAATAACACATCCTCTCTTTTATCCATTTTGGTTCTGTGGTAAAAGGCATTTCTTAAACTGCAGGACATATTTGTACTTTCTGCAGTTGTCTTTGTAGTTTTGATTGTACTTTTGAGTTATTTTACTCCTAATGCAAACAATGTCTGTTTGACCCGGGAGCTCTCCTAGACTGCCGTGATTTCTGCAGGCTTGTTCTCCGCAGAAAGCTAAACAGACTAAATTGCGTTGGGAACAAAAGAAAAAAAATCCCACCTGCTATTATTAGGCATCCAAACCATGTGCTTTGCTGCTTACTCAGCCTGTGTGGAGACCTTAGTTTGCACAGGAACAAAATCACTTTTTTGGGGTTTTTTTGTTTTTGTTTTGTTTTCGTTTGGTTTTTTTTGGTTTTGGGGTTGGTTTGTTCATGGTTGTTTTTTTATTTGTTTGTTTTGTTTTTAATCCACGTCATGTTGATTATGTGACAGGTCAGAAATACTGTGATTGTATCAATTGACTTAGTGGGAAAAAGGAAAAAAAAAAGGGGTTTAGCTGGGTTGTGGGCAATTTTTCCTATACCCATATATATATTCCCAAACTAGCACCATGGGAATATCTTGATTTCTACTTTCTTAACATTTCTCCTGTGGATTCAGAAAATCCTTGTTTTCTGAATGGAGCTACTGAGCTACTATTAGTCCTGGGCTGACCTGGCAGATTTAATATCCTGCCTTTTCCCTGTTCTAGACTGCTATGTTCAGACTGTAAAATGTAATTTTAGAAACCGTGATGAACAGTAAAAATGGGTAGACAGTGTACTTTTTCGGAAGCCTTGGTATTTCTCTGTTGTAAATAAAAGGAAAGTAACTTCTGTGTTTGATGGTTTATTTTGCAAGGCAGGAGTTTAAATTCCGCTTGGCACTCATGGTCAATGTGAGGCAAATCAGTTTTAATAATGAAATATATCTCAATGTCTGAGTAACTCCAAGATCTTTCAAAAAATTAGAAGGTTGCATTTTTAGGAATAAGGATGAATGAATCTTTTACCTTCTCCTCTCAGTCCACAAGTGATTGTCAGAGAAAAGGCTTAAGGTGAGCCAGAAAATTTGGAGATTTTTTTCTAGAAAGAAATCTTCATTTTGTGATTTATGATTGTGTCCTTAAACTAAAGGTTATCCTGTTCCATGGCAAGTTTTCATTTTATTTGGTTTGGGTGAGTAATGTGAGTCACTACTTGCTTCTGAGTACTTCTGTCTGATTTATCAAGGGTGACACAGATGTCTGCGTCAGCCCTGCTTTCACAGAGTCTGCCCAATTTCCTTTGGTGGTCTTAGATGTTTGTTATTGTCATGCCTTTGTGTCTTGATTTGGAAAGACAGGTATCTGCCAAGGAAAGCTGGAGTATCCCTTGGAATGGAGAATGTAAACCCCTCACCCCCTCCAAATTATTATAATTTTGCAACTGAGGGCTTTCAGGCAAAGATTTGGGAAGAGGAATAACAGTTCTTTACTAGGAATGTTAACAATACAAATGTAGCAGTAAAAACAAACAAACAACAATCCTAGAAAGTCAGACTCCTGAGAGTCAGAGGTACAACCTGACACCTTGTTGGTCAGGGTGTTGGAAGCAGTCCAAAAGTAAGTCCTCCTGGAGTGGCAGATGTGGTTCTGTTGGAGTGGAGACGGTCCTGTAGAAAAGGGCCCAGTGGTGGTGAGAAGGGTCCAGTCTTCCTCCGGGAATCCAGTGGAACCAGATCCCTGGTGTTCCTACGTTTCAGTTTTTATCCAGGTAGAAATGGTTGGCTCCTCCCCCCCCACTGGGTGGAGCATCTCACAATGGGATGATGGACTGTGTCCTGTCCTTGGTGAGCCTTAATGGCCCATTAGGAGCAGATATTCCCCCTGGAGGGAGGACAGGTGGTGAAAGAGATAAGAAACACTGCCCCACCTGGTTTGAACAGTTGGCCCATTATCAGAAGGCATCCGCCCCCCTCCCCCCAGAGTTACAAGAGATAAAGAAGAACATCTCCCCAACTGCTTTCAGCAGATGAAATAGAATACACATTTTTAGCTCCATAACCCAAGACATTATCCACCCCTTATTCTATTATCATCTGCATCATATCTAAATCAATAAACTCTACTATACAGAATGGACCCTTACACTCAATTCTCACTTAGGATTAGGTTTTCCTGTGGTACACAACTGGTTTTTCCATCTTTCTGCATTACCCACCAAGTGTAACCAGGTCCTTGAGCAAAAACAATCCCACGGGTGGGTTTGCCTTTGCCTGAGGTGGGGTTAATCCAGACAGTTTTTCCTAAAAAACCTTTCAATACTCACACTTTGCAACTCAAGAAAGCAGGTGATGTTTCTGGGGTGGTTTCTGCAGGAGTCCAAGCCCACAGGCCATAGCAGCATTGCTCTGCAGCCTGTTACAGGATGGTGGCTCCTGCCAGCTCTGCAGCATTGGCAGCTGAGCCTTGCTGACTTCCAGTGCCCTGAGGTGCACAATGGGAGCTATTTCACATGGCAGGACCAGAGTTAGTGTGGCACTGCAAGTACTACTCTGGGCTGGCAGATGTGGTTTCTCTTCTTAAAGGTGGGATGGAAAGCTGGAACGTGATACAACCTTCTCTGACCTTTTGCTGTCATCTCAACAGCATTGTGAAACAAACACTAATGGAAAGAAAAAAAAAAAGAGTAGAAAAACAGAAAATGAATTGGATAGGTAAAAAAATGAATAGGATAAGTAAAAAAGTTTTCCAAAGGCAGCTCATATCAAAACTAGTCTGATGTCTTGAGCTGAGGATTTCCAGCAGATTGTGGTGGGAGCCTGACATGAGAGACAGGCTGTTTGGGAGGACTAGTTCAGGGACAGCTCTTGGGTTTTGTTTGTTTGCTTGTTATATTTTGGTCTAGAAACTTTTCTTGGTAGGTAAACTCTGCCATAGTTTGCTGGTGTGTAAAGCTAGGGAGGCACTGTTCGTGGGAGGAGGAATGCATTAAATGATTATTCTTGAGAACTTGGTTACCAAGGGAGCCTGGGGAGCAGAACAAGGAGGACACTGACATTGGAGTAGCATGTGTAAGATGGTGTAGTTTGAAAAATGACAAATAAGATAAAAAGATATTACATATTTCCCAATTCAGTCGTTGCTCAAATGTATCTGTGTGTCTGATGTACTAACAGGAGAGCTTCTGTGTAAGACTTGATAAATGGGTTTTTGGAGCACAAGGACTCCTGCAGGCTTCCCTGGTCTGCCTCTGAAAGTGGAAGGAGCATGTGCTTTTTAGGAAAAACATTCCCTGCAGCTGGAACTGCTGACTTCCCTCACACCCTCAACCCCCCTCAAAGTCTGCTATAGATTGTTATGAAAAGGCTGCCATTTTTCTTAGCCCCTCAGGGCACAAGCCCTTCCACAGGAGTTTATGTACATATAGAAGAAAAAATGAAAACCCAAAGTGGGAAGAGTGAACACCTGCAGGGCATGGCTGTAGTCTATGTAAACAAGCAGCAGAGAAACGTCTTGGCTTCTTATTTGGCATCTTCTTGTGGAATAGGTCAGTTTAGGAGTATGGCAATTCAAACTGAGCATAGCCAACAGTCATTTTTTTGAACAAAAGGATTTCCCTTTTGCTTCAAATTCAGCTTTTTGTGAGAGTATTTGGATGCAACAGTGATAAAAAAATTACCATGTAAATGGAAAATTAAAATAAGAATTAGCTACACCTATGTTTTAATACCTGCTACTTCACATAGCACCTTTCAGCTTCCATGAGTTGTATAAACATTAACTTGTATTTATTGTGCCACAGAGAGATGTGTTATTAGCTTGATAAACAATAATATTAAGTAAATTATTTCTTATTTCCCCCCTTGCTGTTTTCATTATTATTTTGCATGTTTGAAAATTATTTCCGTTATGCAGCTTTGATTTCCACATAAAAAAATTATGAAGCCCTGAAACAAATTTATTATTAATTAGGCATGCTTTATTTTATTTAATCCTCTTTCTGTTTGAGTGGAATGTCTTCATTCTTTCTGATACATTAGGTAAAGTGTATTGATTTCTTAAGTCCTCAATCTAATGGCCAATAACAACTGAAAGGTAGTAAATTGCAGTGTGAAAAGAAAAAAAAAAAAAACCCATTCCATATTTTGAGAGCTGTCTATGAAATAAAGAAAATAAAAGGGTTGTATTTTTATATATATTATTAAAGATGTATATATATATAATAAATACTGTTTTATGAAACTTCAACCCCTGTAACTTCTCATTAAATTACAGAAAATACAGAAAAAACGGGTTTTTCTTCTGGTTTTGAGTTTAGGTTTTCCCAATGTCTTGGTGAGTCTCACATCCATCTTCTTCCTTTTCATTCACCCTGGGGTTTATTTTGTCAGTCTTAGTTCTGGGTTACAGGGGAGAAGGGCAGCCTCTAGGAAATACCAGAGCTTCACCATCAGTGAGGCTTCTTCATTGATTGACATCATAATGAACCTCCTAATGAACAGGTTCTGGAAGAAAAAAGCTTCTCCTCACATATCTCTGCTGTTGCTAATTGTAGGGGATGACTGATATTTACCTAGCAGAGTGTTGGGTAGTGGATGCCTGGGTGTAACAGCACCAGGCAGGATTTATGGCAGTGTTACTCTTAGCAATGTATTTACAGTTGTCTCTCAAACTTAAAATAACTGACTGGGTAGACAGTTCCATAGACATGGTTAAAAGAAATCATCTTAGTCCGGGAGTCTGCTATAAATTCACTGCAAGTTTATAGGCTTCCTTGGTTTCAGATGGCTGTTTCTGAAGTGCCTGACTGCTATTACAATTGCCTGAGCTTCTCAAGGGAGCTGGATATAAACATCACCTACCCAACAACTTCATGGCCCTTTGCTTTCTGCCCTTCACTCTTTTTCATAAGTGATTCTTTGTGTTGTATAACTAAGCAGATATTTTTTCTTCCCCTGCCTGTATTTAGACCTCCTTTCTGAGCTATGTCATCTTGCCACTATGGTTAAAGTACTAATCCTCTTTGTGACTTCCCCTGATCACATTTGCCTGTAATCTGGACGAGCATGGTGATAGTCTGTTGGGCAGACTGCAGCAGTCCTTGATGCTCAAGGTTTTGCACACTGACTGCAGGCTTCCTAGCAGTCACTGCCTCCTGATGATGTGTGCTTTTGCAGCTGTGCCCTTGCTAACAGTGACCACTCCTGGGTGTGCCACCCTGGGCAGTAACTTCTCAGAGTTTGTGAAGGGCATGAAATACAACTTTCTTCTGCAGCATTCTGGCTTGAGTGAATACTGTGTGTTTTTATCTTTATTGTACTGGGAGACCGCTGAGTTTTATCTTCTCAGTAGGAACCCAAAAAACGATATTCTCCCGTTTATTGATGTGCTGCTACTATGAAAAGTAGTTAAATTGGTTAAACAGTTTTAATCGCCAGATAAGAAAATCCTGGACCTTGAGGAAAAAATGTGTAGCAGAGAAAATGTGAGCTGCTATTAGGATACTGAGAGATAGAACAATTCAGGATTAGAGAGACAATGTTTATGATGAAAAAATAATAGAATTAGGAGTAAGCATAAAGCTTTTTTAATTTTAGCAGGAAAGATAGGCACCTGCAGTCAGTTCTGTTAATGGACTGCTGAAGCCAGCACTTTCTTTGGGGAGGTATGGAGAAAACAATTTTTTTTTTTTTTCAAAAAGCTTCTTACAGATTGCTTATGAGGCTTAAGGGATTTTAACAATAAATTTTCCATTAAAATGTGTAAGCTATCTTCTTCCCTTGCCACGACAGGCGTTGTTAGGCAGTGCCTTCCTGAGCACAAAGGGCAGCCCAGTAGGAGCAGATCTGTGGGTTGAGACCTTGGGTGCTGAGATCACTTCTGTCTGTGCCATGGGACACCAGGTCAAGGGGTTTCTCTTGCACACACCTAATTAGAATAGAGAGCATTTGGAGGTGCCCTATGTAATTTTGTCCAATTGAGTCAGGTTCACTTTGTCTGAGTGTTCTGTGCTTTGTGAACCAAACCACGGGAAGGTCAGGCAGGGGAGCAACTTGCTTTAATTGTGTGCTATCAAGAGAGGTGTTGACAAATGCTCAGTATGCTCCCATTCTTGCCTCTTCTCCCCCAAAAAACATTTGTTTTTATATTTTTACTCACCCACAGTGTCATGTCTGAGTGTAACATTATATTTTAATGTCATCACTGTGAGACTGGCTTACACTGAAAATTTTGTGTGTGGTTTTTTCTATGCAGAATTCATGCTTGTAATCTCTTCAGCACAGGGTTATTTCTGCTGTTGTTTTATTCATGTAACTTGTGTATTTCTTGAATACCCAGAGCTAAATATGAAAAGAAGCATAATGGCGTATCTATGTATGTTCAACATACTTTGATACATATAATTTATAAAATACAAAATTGTTACTTTAGTCCAGATGGATCATCTTTAAAGGTCCTGATTTTGCATCCATGGGCATCAAAAGGAAAACAATACCACTGAGACTTTAAAGCTATGCAGAGGCACTTAAAGAAATCAATGAGCAGTAGAGTCTAGATGCTGTTGTAGATTCCACTCAGCAGTGAAGTGCCTCTTTAAGGTGCCAGAAATGTTTTTCTCAATCAGAAGTTCCTGATCCATAAGCACACTTGGCCAAAATTTTCCAAGGAGCTTGGGAAGATACCCGGTGGGATTTACAAATGAGTACTGAGTGATCACCCTCAAAGTGTTCACTTTCAAATGGAAGCTAATGGTCAGACCTCCAAAGTATTAAATGTCCTTGAATGTCTCTGTGGTATTTTATATAGCATCAGTTTTCCTGGCGCTTTTTTTTCTTTTTTTTTAAGCATTTCTAAGTCTTGCACCTCATGTGTTGATGGAACTCTAAAAATCATAATTCTCATCATACCCTTGATCCTGCTGGTGTACTTTCTAATTGACTCTTGAATGCAACCCTAGGCAATAATAGATGTGCATGTATGAATGTTCTTATCTGAAAACCTGGTCATGCATCTGGTCTCCTGCTCAAACAGAATGTTATAATTTTTCACTGCCTTTATTGAAACCTGCAGGTGCTGGAATCCATTGCTGGGAAAAGGGTGCTCATGCAGGCACAGAAAGGATTGATCAAAATAGCATCCAGCCTGTACTGTGGCCAGGTTATGTTTTAGCTATATTTTCTGTTTACCATCTCATTCTCCTCACCCACTTCTTTCTGGCTCCTGTGGAAATGAAGGGTCAGAATGGCATGGTTTCTCATTCTAGCTGTGATGTCCTGGACAGCAGAGAGGAGGAGGCTGAATCTCCCCTGAGGTAGAGGCTGCGTGCCAGTGGCTGCTCTTGGTCTTGGGGAACCCTCGAGGTTCTTCAAACAGCACAGTTTCCTTTATGGGGACTGAGGCTATGACAGACAGGAACTGGGAGGTGCTGGGGGTGAGTTTTTCCTCCTCCAGTTGGGCCATGGTGGAGGTGGAACATGCTCAGTCTAGCCCCTTCCAAGGTGAGGTGCAGCGTTAGTGTCTTCATGGGAAATCACTAAGAAATGGATTTATAAACCAGCCAGTTTTGATGGAAATTATTTGGAGAGTAGTAAATGCTGTTTCAAAGCAGGAATGAACTTTTGAACCTTTCACTAATTGTCTTAAGTAACGTATTTCTCTTGATACTTATCTGCCAGAAAATCTATAGGGGCTGACTTTTTTTTTTTAAGTCAATTAATTAAACCAGTTTTTATAATGGTTAATTTTCTTTGTTTAGTGTTTTGGAGGAGAAATACCACACTAAATGAAGAATTGATTTAAAGACTTAAACTACCAAGAGTAATAGAAAATCTATCGCTTCTTTCTTTATGTCGGTTTCTTGATATATTCTAGAAAGGTCATTAAGTTTAGCTGTAAATTTACGTTCTCCAGAATTGTGTTTCTGCTGATACAGTTTCTCTGGGCTGAATTCTAGTTTTCAGCTAAGTTTTCCTTTTAATGGTAGCACATGTATAAGGCTAGGTGGAGGTGATTAGATGAAAAATTTGCATTTAAACTGGTGCACTTTATTTCATTCACCAGAGTATTTTCATATGGACTTATTTTCTGAAAATTTAACTTTAATCTGCATATATGTCTGAAATTAGACTAAAGGGTCCCCAGTTAAAGACAAACCTGCATTATCTATTTTATGGAAAAATATGTACTTTGTTATGTGTAGCACAAATAAAATATTGAAAATAACTATGTCGCTATTCTCATTACATAGCCACTTTGCCTGTTGGTGCCATGAAACATATGTAATATCCTTTGAATCATCTTGCTTCACGCTCATTAACAGCCTAAATTACTGAAAGGGAGCAGGCCCATTTTAAAAGATGTGGGGCTCCTGAGAAAGTTTTAGAGAGTCTGCCCTAAATTACTGGTCAAAATCAAAAGCACCAAGTGTTTCTGCTGCATCTTCCAGACACCTAACTCCATGTCTCCAGCCTTCTGTGTCCTCACCTCTCACCCCTCAGTACCAAGTTGTAATACTAAATTACATTCTTTCTTTCTCTGTGTGAACATTTCTAGCTGTTCTCATTTAAAGTAAGAGGCACAAATTGTATTGTATTTTTTTTTTTCAGCCTCTGAGTTGCTGCTTCTAAAACAATCCATGTGGGTGGTAGCCTGAAATAAATACATTCTCATATCTACTCACACCCCTGCCTTATGCAGCGGCATGTGATGTGTTTTGTGTGCCTGGTGTAAGTGACTCACTGCTTTTGCAGCTCCTGCCCTCATCCCTCATGGCAGAAGCAGTGGAGTTGGGCTTGGGGAAGGTGTCCCTTTCTGTTGTGCACCTCTCTCATGGCCAAAGGCTGTGCTCAAGTGACCCCTGTGCAGCCACCAGTGCCAGCCCCGACAGCAGTCCCCAAACTGGACCCCTGCCCACAAAGGTTTCCATTAGCAGGGCAAAGCTGCCCAGCCTCTTCCTTCTGCTTATTTCTGGGCTGTTTGTAATTTGTTGCCACACCTGAGTTTATCTTTGCTAAATTTCAAGTTTATATGTACAAGTTATCTGTCCTGACTGCCCTGTCATTTGCCTTCCTTTTTGCCTGCATTAATAACATAATAATAACAATATTGCAAAATAGCTTTATTAAACACTTTCAGAACACTGAACAGATGATATTTAACTAAAGAGATAGTAAGAGAAGTGTATGAATTACTGAAAGTAAAAAATGTAAAGCTGACCTTTAAGTCATCTATTTCCCCTTGTAATTATCTATTACTTATTTTGTAAGACCTTGTCCAATGTGAAATCTTGTGAGTAGCCATGCTTCCAACTATACCATGTTCACGAGAGATTTATTTTCCTTTCTTCAAAGTGTCCTAATATTTATTTAGAACATGTTGTAGGCTGTGCAGCAAGACTTAAACCTGATGGAAACCCCCAAGGCAAGGAGAGGATGTTTGAGTGGGTGGTGCTGCAGGTGGCTTCTTTTTCCAGCTGCTTCACATAATTCAGGGAATTCTATAAACTTGAATTTAATCCATGCAGCAAGGCTGTGCCGTTCTCCTTATAAACTGTTCCTTCTTGCTGCTCTCTCCCCCTCCTGATGGTTTGAGATTGGCTGTTTCTAGAGAGATGTTGAGAAATACATATTTCAGTGCACATCAGTTGTGTAAGGTGGGTATAAACTGAAAATCCCTGGGTTTGATTTGCAATAAAATCTCCTTGAGCTTGTGGTATCATTTCGACAGATGGGGCAGGGAGGGTTGTTTGTAGTCTTTCCCATCTTAGTACTGGGGGCTTAAACTGCAGCTGCAGACTAAGTCTAGATTTGTTTCTTTTTGAAAATTCATTGAAGTCAGTAGCAACGAGATACGGCAGAAATTGCTCCTGGGGTTGCCCATTAAACACAGGTGGGACCCCCATGACATGAGCCTGAGGACCTGCTGCTCTGTGCTGCTCCTTGTCCAGTCCTGCAGCTTCCCATCAGGGCAGGTCTGCTTGTGCAGGGGACTCATAAGCAAAATAGGAATGCTCCCAGACAGCATTCTCGGACTGATTTTATGGACTTTCTAATGTAAGGATGGGCAGAACAAAGGGATACCCATGATAAATACCTGAGTTATTAATCACAGAGCAGAGGGACTGCTGACTGGGAATGCAGTAAGTGCTCATGTCACTTAGTTTATTTTCCCTCTCTGCTGGGTAATAACTGGATATAATATATGGATGCAGTTGAGTACCTGTGCCACTGTGTTTTTGAGTTTTATTTCTATTTTTTTAATGAGAATTCCCTTTCCGTCTGTGTGGGACATCAGCACTTCACCAGTTTGTCAAGAATCAATTATTCCCCCAGAATAGTCTGAGTTGGAAGGCACCCAGAAGGATCATCAAGCCCAGCTCTTAAGCAGATGGCTCATAGGGGGATTGAACCCACCACCTTGGCAGTATTAGCACCATGCTCTGACCAACTGAGATAGTCCCAGAGTCCTACTGTGGTGAAAGCATTTGAGAAATAACCACCTGCTTACAGCACTTCTTAAAATATGAATGGTGATCTAATGAATGATGATAGCAAAATTCAGAGGAATTTGATTTTTTGTTTTTGTTTATTTTGAATATTGACTCTACTACTGGCTGTGACATAAATGGAAGCTGCAGTCTGATTCTTTATGTACATTGATGTGGGTGAGTGATCTCCAAATAACAGAATATGTTTTTGAGGAGTTTAAGTTCATAATTGCAGACTTTTTTTTTTTCTAGGAGAGTTTTTGACTAAAATCTCAAACACATGAAACACTGACTTCTGTGTTAAAACAATTTAGAAATAGTACTATGAATTCCTTACAGTTAAGCCCTCTAGCTGCCTCCTCAACATTAATTCATCTGAGTTTTCCAGACTGACTTTTTTTTTAATGAAGGATGTATTGTGATTGCATTAAGCTTTCCAGACTTAATGTCACTGCAGTTGCACATAGTGTTGACAGATCCTGGTCACTGAAGATACTGCTTTAGAAAGAAATAAACAATCTCTATGAAAATGTCTTCAGGTGAAATTTGGCAAATGTGGATGGGGCTCTTGGACAGAAACCACTGCTGACAGGAGAGCATTGTTCTATCACCCAGAGAGATGGGAGAAGTATGAGACTTGTTTGTGAGGTAATTATTGCTCATTATCATGTTGAACTACCAAAGTATCAGGTGTTATTATAGAGGCTCTGTGATATTGCTTGGGGCATTTCAGCTTAGCAGTTCCTGAGAACAGTGAAGGGAATACATTTGGGTAATATTGGGATGGACACAATTTTTACAGGTTTCATATTTGTAATACAAAGTGTAGTGCAAATCAGCAGATAGGCAGAATGGGACAGTATTGAGAATGCATTAAATCACCATGAATTTTATGAAACAAGATGAAGGATATTAGAATAACATGTACAACAGCTACATCTTACACCTAAAAAGGTGTTTTCCTTTCTCACATTTGTCACATTTCTGATACTTTTTTTCTTACTTGTTGGTCTCCAGGTCTCATGCAGTATTTGTAACCTTGATCAGATTTCTCTTGAGCTCAAGTTTGTGCTTTTAATTTAGTCCTCTGCACCTTTTGTGTGCTGCACTGTCTTTATTACTCTCCCTCTGTGATCCTAACAGAACATATTAAAATTGATTGAAGTCTCCAGCAGCTTGTTCTATGTGCTTCACAGGCATTTAGTCCTGTATTCACTTTCAGTGAGACAATTAAAATCACTTTAGTTCATGTCACTGGAATTAATTGCTGGCATTGCAGGTGGCTGTGAATTCAGCTGGCTCAGGACAGCAGTGCTTGGTAGGTTTCATGTCATCATACTTGTGATGGCCTTAAAAGTGAGTAAAGGAGAGTGAAAAATCTCCATGAAGTGATTTGAAGGTTTCTGACTGTAAAAAACTGTAAGCAGATTATGTATTCCTTATAATGTGAAATGCACTTTGAAGTATAAACTGTCCAGGGAAATATTTAGCAGAAACACGTTTTTGCCTCACCTCTTAAATATCTACTCAAAATACATATGTAAAGTAGTAGGGGCTTAATAGTTGATTGATAAATTGATTTTCCAGCTGCTGACTTCATAAGGAAAAATGTTGACTTTGATATTATGGTATATAACTCAGGATCCACAGGAGCACAGATTTGACTTAGCAGCAGCTGTCAGAGAGGGAAGGGGAATTTCTTTTGATGCTATAGGGATGTGGTAGTCTTCAGCACAGACTGCATTTTATATCAGTAGTTTTTTGTTCAGTAATTGGATATGGCAGAAGAACAGAGAAATCTGTTAACTGTAGTATTTTGAATACTGGTGATGATCTAATACAACCCTTAAAAAATGGAAAGAGATATATGAAATAGGGATGATCCTTTTTTACTCCTTTAATTTTCATGTGTCTCCTAGAATCTTAGGGATTTTTTTCTTCATTCTTTCAGTTGGCTTTTAGGGTCTGACTTTGCTGTTTTTCTTAACATTGGACACTTTAGGAAGTGTTTCAGGTTGCTGTTCCCATCTGTCAGTAGGAGTAAGATGACATACAGAAAAATTAGCATTGCTTTTAAAGCTCATTGGTTACAGTTTGGGGAAAAACATGTACCAAGTAGAAAGCTCTGAATATTTGCAAGCATATACTCCTGAGAAGACATTTTTAGGATCAGGGCTTTTGCAAAGGTGTGAAACCTATTGTTCTTTTATGATACCTGCTTTTCACTCACGTATATTTTATGTTGTTTTTTAAAATTTTCCTCTACCACTATTTACTAATTATCTCTCTTCCTGTGATTATGTTCTCACATTCTTACATATATTGATCTTTACATCAAAGGGCATCTCAAAGTAAATATTTAGCAATGTGTTAATGGAAAAAAAAATGCACACCCCCAAAAAATAAAAAAGCAAACAAGCAAAACTAAACAAAAAACCTGCAAACAAACAAAACCAAAATAACCACCAGCACCCACCCCAATCAGTGTCAAACAAACGCAAGTTTTACAGTTTCTCATATGTCATTGGATATCTTTCAGTCTTGTCACTGAGTGCATCTGTGCTTCTGATAGCTGAATTACTTCCTCTCTTTACCTAAGCTGGACAATGTATTTTCTGGGAAATCTCTTTAGATCTACCTTGAACCTCATGTCACCCTATTTGCATCTGTCAGCATCTTCCTGGGCACAGCCAAGTGCCAGAAGCCTCTATTTACCTCTCTCCTGAGGGGGAACACCCTTAAAACATTGCCATAGCTGACCACTCCATCCTTCTCTTTGGGCTCCCCCAAATGATTCTTATCATGATTCTTACAGAAAATATTTTGGAGGTGGGTTCATTAGTAATAGTCATCATTAGTAATAATAATTTGTATATTTCCACCTTGCTCAGATTTCCATTTGCATCCTATGTCCTCTACAGGTGGTCATAAAAATTATTTAGGATGAGCAGCATCTTTTTGCTGAAACTCATGGGCAGCCCTGGGGGTTTGTTCCTGCACATCTTGGTGCAGAACCTTCCACCTGCACCTTGATTTACTGATAAAAGATGGAGAACACCAACCCTTGTTTTCAAGCATGGGGAAATAATGTTGTGTATGAGGAGTAGGAGTCCCACATTTCCCTTCTCCATCCTCTGTCTGTCTAGGCTTGCCCCAAGGTAGTTTAAGTGCAGGCTTACATGGCCCTCAGTTGGTCCTGGGGCAACCAATGGCCTTTGGAAATCCAGCCTGGAAGCTGGGAAGTGTCAGAGGGCTGATGTCTGAAACAATCTGTTACCAGAAGAAATAAAATGTTAATAAAATGTTTTGTTTTGCAGCACCTGTTGCTGTTTCAATCTTCATATCTAATTTCTACTCATTAACTGCTATTTCTGTCTTACCTTATTTTCAGATGACTGAAGAAATAGTATTTTTTTACACCACACTGGATTTATCACACTCCACTGAAGGTTTATTTTTGAAATGCCAGGCTGTAACTGTTGCCAATATTTGTTTTTGTTTAGTTTCTTTGTTTCCTGAATTTAGCACTCGTTGATGGAATATGGATGGAAATATGGAAAATACTCCAGTAACTGTATTTATATTTATATTGATTGTAATTTTTCTTTTTTGATGTGTTATATAATTAATTTTGCTAGCTCATGATGCTAAGATGCTGAACAAAGGATTTCAACAACAGTGTTGGAGTTTGAGATGGTAAAAAGTTTTGGCATAAAATTCAGTAGTAAATTTGATGAAGGATTGGAAAGATCTGAAGAATGACCAGGGTTGAATTTTTATCTTTTTGTTCAGAGAGTTTTAAAGTTCTAGAATATTTTGCCTTTTGGTACTTTCTAGATTCAGATATTGCATTCAAGATTATTACTCAGTAAGGTAAGAAAAGAATCTTCCAAGTAAACTTAAAATATGGGAATTATTAAAAAGTCCCAATCTTCAAGAAAACTACTTTAAAAGCTTTATAGATATGGAATTAGAGGTGTCAAGATGGGGTGGGGGAGAGAAGAAATGTAATTCTGTTTCAAACTGTAGCTTTTTTTTTTTTTTCCAAAATTGCATTGTCCATAAAAAATATGCTTAGGGAACTTTAATGTCTGTTGGCTTCTGGATTTAGAGTTGTAATTTGTAGCCAGTTTAGGCTGAAAGGTTCTACAAAATCGTTAGTCAAAATAATTTTTTTAATATATGTTTTTTCTCCTAACCAGATAGGAAGATTATGGTTTCTGTTCACGTAAGTACTCTATTGTAGCAAAAAGAGTGCTGGTTATGTGATGCTCCATGCTTTTCTCTTTCTTCTAAGTTTCCTCCCAATTTTCAGCAGGATACAAAAAGTAAGTTTCCACCGACGCTTCCCAGAATCAGAAGCTTTAGGTGTTTTCTTTTGGTGTTGTAGGATTTTCTTTTCTTTGCAGGGTGACATCATGCTTCCTCATACAGAAAAGTTGGGAAAGAGTCAAATTGTTTTGACAAACACATTGAATATTTTACCGTTTTAAATTCAAGGTAGGAAAAATTGCATTTATTGTGGGCTTTTTATTTAACTTCTATTTCTCTAGCCAATTGAAATTACAGTGCTGGAGGTGTTTCAGAAATAATTTCCTGAGGGTATTGCAGTTACAGTATTTGAACAGAGTTTCTTATTTCTTACTAAGAAAACCTTAACTTCATCTACCTAATGTTTTTGAGTTGAAGACTAGAGCCTCTCTTCTACCTTTTGCAAACTCAGTGGCAAAGAATATTTAGAACTCCTCCAAAATGCTTAGGAAACAATGTTCCAGCAGGTTCCCCACTCTGTGAGCTGGTGTACTTGCAATAGTTTATTTTATACCATTTGACAACTTGATGTCCAATTTTGTGGCTCCAGAGCCAAAAGATTTCTACTATGCAAAGGGCATGTTTTCAAAATGCTCTTTCTAAACAAAAAAAAATTAAGAAGCCAAACAAAACAAAACAAAAATAAAACCCCAAAAACAAACAAACAAACAAACAAAAACCCAAAAAGCCCCCAAAACAAAACAAGCACAGCTTGCCTGTGTAGAAAGTCTTTATCCTAATGACTCTTTTTCCCATAGCTATTAGGACAAATATATATATATACTTTTAGAAATAGCAAGAGATTGGTAGGGTGACAACACCAAACACAACAGAAGGACACAAATCTGCTATAGTTCAAGAAAAATTTCTAGGAGAGGAAAGTCAGCAATATCCCACTATTGTTCTTTCTTTTTTTCCCCCATGTGTGTGTTAGATCGTCTTGATGGCAGAGTATGTATTAAGATTCTCCTGCTGCTTGTCCATGCCGTGTAACAAAAACACTCCAGAAAAAACATGCCGAAGTTGAGGCTTTTACAAGGTGTGAAGCATGATGAGATGGGGGAGTTGGGGCAGCTGCTTGGCACGTTGGGAACTGTTGTGCAACTCGATGGAGCTGTGCAGGCAAGGATGTGTTTGGCACTTCCTCTGAGATGGGCACTTCATCTTTAAAGTTGTTGAGAACCCTTAAGTCCTGATGAAACCCATTAAAATATATTCTACTATGTAAAATAAAGGACTGTAGTTTAAAAAACACTTGATGAGAATAGGAAGTGGTTTGACTCTACCATTTTGTAAACATTTTGTAAACATTTTGAGGACATACCTGAGCTTAAAACTTAAGGGCGGTTTACGATGCCCACCTTGGCTTTAAGAGGTGGTTGTGATAAGTGCCCACAGGACTTAAATTTAGAAGCATCTTCCTCTTGCCAAAATCAGATTGTTTACTATAAAGTAGGAAACAAACTTCATGATCAGAACATCAAAAAGCACACAGAGGAAATATATCATGGCTGTCATTAGTCATACTTAGTTTTCCATATGATGAAAGCTGGTTTATGTTTTATATAGGCCTCCTGCTGAACATGACTTTATTTCATCAGCCAGTTTCTGCTTTTTTGCCCTTCCCTAGAGGTCTTGCACTAAAGGAAATCTGTTGATCATTGCCGTATTATATTCATGTGCTTTCCATCTTCAGGATAGCTCCTCTGTTTTTCTGTGTGTTGATTCATAATAAGTATTCTCCTCTTTTTTTTTTTTTTTCTTTTTTTTTTGGTGGTGGTGGTTTTCTTTTTCTTAGAAACTAAATTTTGCTTATTGCAGCAGCTCTATATTTTGGAGAATATTCTGTTCCTGGTGTCCTGGTGTTTTACTGCATGTTTGACAAAATGATAATTTCTTTACCTCTTTCAGTAAATACAAATATATTTTTCTGTTGTCAGAGAAAAAAAATGTTTTTCTATTGTCAGAAATAAACTATTGAACTTTGACCAAAAATATCTTATTAATCCTTATCCACTGTATTTGATATCCATTGATCAACTCCATATTTCATTATGTCTTGTGGCTAAGTATTTGGTTGAAGTTACTTCATAACTTCTTTGTTTGAACTTCCTGGAGGTTTTTAAGAACAATGTCAATTTTTTGTTATGTTTTTGTTTGGTTGGGTTTTTTTTTGGTTTTGGTTTTGTTTTTGTTTGGATTTTTGGTTTGTGTTTTTTAGTTATTTTGGTTTATCTCATATAGTACAACACATATATTGGTGAGGTAAAATATGTTTGAGAGACAAAATCATGGAAAACAGCACTTGCATTGTTTCATACTTCCTGAGAAAGTAGGTGTAGTGTTCCATTATTGTTCCTCTGTAGGAGTAATTTGCTTTATTGCTCTTGCATTGTTCTCTGTTTCTCAAAGGGTTCCATATGGCAGCAAGACAATGGCCATATATGAGCATGTGTTTGACTGGATTGAATTCTAGCTTGACGTTAAGATTCAAAGAAATGGATTGTCTTTGTGTTTTTTTGCAATATATCAATAGCAGTCTGTATGTGTCAATCAACCAGTCTAAGAAAGCTCCTGGAAACAAGTAGTTTACCTGTTATATAAGAACAAAGCTTTGCATTTTTTAAGCAATTTTCATCTGCTGTTATGGAAGAGTAACAGATGCATTATGCATGATGCTCCCTCTCATTGGAGTGCAGATTTCTTTCTGACTCTCTTGCACACATTGATCTCCCAAGCACCAAACCTCTCAGGCCTCATTTTCATTGTGCATAACACACCTTTATTTGCCATCACAGCTTCACTTAATAGAAGTAACAAGGTAGATTTTTTTGAGGTGACCGTTCCTGTTTGGAGTGCCTGAACAGATTAGGTGGGGCAGGAGAGGAGTGGGGATGTGATTTGGGTTTGTTTGGTTCAAAAAATATGGTGAAGTCTTTCCTGATTCTTCCCTCTGTAGTAACTCTCTCTAGGGCTGTCTCACTGCTCCAGACAGTTATAGACAGTAATAAACTCTACCCTGAACTTTATTAATTAGACTGTGGAGGAGATAAAAGTTAAGACAGAGGGAATGCTATCAGTGACAAGCTGCAGTATTAATGAATACTGAAGGGTGGAACAGGCTGTTCTAACCCCAAGAAACATTGGTGAGACTTTGACTGCTGTTTCCCACCTCTGAATTTTCTTTCAGCAAACCCTGGGCAAATGAAACAACAGGAGGAGGGAATGGCTCCAGCTGAAGAACAGACATGCCTCTGTATATTTGCTCCTGTATTCATTGCAAGTGTGGGGGTATGGAATCTCAAAAGATAAGGGGTCAATGTGCACGTATCAAACACTGATAGCTGGATGGCCATGGAGCCAATCAAGGACTGTTGGGAATAACAGACAAGAATTGTTGGTACTAACATTCCTCACACATGGGAGAGAGCAAGATGGGTCTGGAGAAGGGAGTCATGTGGAGGTAGGGTAGCACTTTTCTGGGACAAACATCCTTGTTCTAGTTCCTGGAGATGAGCACAACACAGTACAGCACAAGAGAAGGAATGAGGTTAAGAAGTGGGCATGGACTGTAGGGTAATCAGGACTACCCAAGACACCCAAAGCCTCTGGCCCATTTCTAGAAAGGTCTGGAAGAATGAACATGATAACTAATTTGCATAGAAAGCAGGAAACTTATTTTCAGGGCAGGAAAAGCCTGCCCTGAGGTATAAAGAGGTACTCTCACCAAGCCTGGCTGTGCACCCCAGGACCCTGGACATTGGCTGTACCAACATTGAAACAAGGACTGGTGATGTCTTTTTCTCTCTTTCTTCCTTTCTTATTTTTCTTTACTTTCCTTCTCTCTTCATCTTACCCCTTTATCCAAAATCTGCTGCCATTCCCTTATATGGTAGGTCAGGTCTAACATATCAATTTCCATGCCAAGTGTGAGATTTACTACTAAAACTTTATGAGTTTTTGCAGATCTTCTGACTCCTGTTATTCTTTTTATCACAAGCATATACGAACCTTGGGTGCTCCCTTCCCCTTAAAATGGTGGGATATCACAAGAGGTTAATTTGGCTTGGTTTTAGGGTTGTGTCTTGGCTGACAACACAGAATTACAAAATCAATAAGGTTGGAAAGGACCTCCAAAATTGAGTCCAATCATTAACCCAGCCACCACCAGGTGTGCCACTAAACCATAAACCCAAGAGCTGCATTTGAACACTGATTCCTCCACTTCGCTGGGCAGCTGTTCCAATACCTCTGATCACCCTTTCCATGCAGAATTTTTTCCTGGTATGTTGGGGTAGGGGCTATAAGGGCTTATATGCATTAGTTGTGTCTAGGACAGTAGAGTCCTGACAGCTGTTATCAAATCCTGCCAGTAGGTACTTGAATAATTATTCTGTTGAATTCTATGCATTTTACATAAATTATAAAAAGTGGCAGCACTTTAGGTTTAGGGTTGTTTTTTTTTTGCCATTTCACGGAATTTTGTTAACCAAAGGCCATTTTTTGTGTAAAAAAAAAATTCCTTTAATTTGTATTTTCTCCACTTGTACTTAAAAATGAGAAATTGCAATGAGGCACCGCAGGATCTGAGTAAGGGTGTAATAATTTACACGTATGTTAAGCACAGTCATTAGTATAGTGCCTAGCAACACAGCAGGCATGACTTATTACACAATATAGTGTTTGCTTATTGCCTAAGTGGAAGGCGAAGCAGTTCTAACTGATTACATGTTACAGAGCTCAGTTGCAATAGTCAATTTCCCCACTGTTTCTCGTGCATTTTGCAGGAAAACACTGTGATATAGTGTTATGAATCAATTACGAAGCACTCATTAGGAGGAAATGCATATTGAATATATTAATCACTTCCATAATAAATTACATAACCGTACAATAAAAGCACGCATATTCAATTGGTAAATAGCTTATCATAGTCTAAGATTCTTTTTCCCTTTATTATTAAATTAAATCCATAAATAGGAGAGCAAGGTGTTGAGGAAATACCTTACAGGAGCTCAAGCATGACAAAAGAACAGAAAGCTGGGAGGAGTGGCTGATACACCAGAGATTTGTGCAGCTCTTCAGAAAGACCTTGGTGGGTTGGAAACATGGGCAGAGAAGAACTCTCTGAAACTCCTTGAAGGCAAATGCTGTGGGGTTCTGCAACTGGGGAAGAACAACCCCATGCACCAGAATAGGCTGCTGGAAAGTAGCTCTAGGGAGAAGGACCTGATGATTTGGGGGGTAACAAGCTGCCCAGCAATGCCATTTGTGGCCAAGAGGGCCAATGGGGTCCTGGGGTTCATTAGGAAGAGCACTGCCAGCTGCTCAGGGAGGTGATCCTGTGCCTCCACTCAGCCCTGGTGAAGCCAAATCTGAAGTGCAAAAATCAGGGCTCTTCAGGACAGGAGAGACATGGAGCTCCTGGAGTGGGTCCAGTGGAGGGTGACAAAGATGATGGAGGGACTGGAGCATCTCAGTGAGGGAGCTGGGCATGTTCAGCCTGGAGAAGAGACAGCTGAGAGGGGCCCTCATCCCTGTGTGTCAGTGTCTGCAGGGAGGGCTCAGGGGATGGACCAGGCTCTGCTCCCTGGTGCCCAGCAATGGGACAGGAGGAACGGGCAGGAACTGACGGCCAGGAAGTTCCACCTGAGGAAGAAATTCCAACACGAGGAAGAAATTCTTTCCTGTGCAGTGTCTGAGCACCAAACAGATTTTCCAGAGAGAGTGTGGAGCTTCCCTCACTGGAGATATTCCAGAGCTGTCTGGACACAATCCTGTCCTGTGCTCTGGGATGACCCTGCTGGAGCAGCAAGGTTGAACTGAATGACCCATCAGGATCCCTTCTAACCTGACCCATTCTGTGAAAATCATGGAACTGAAAAATCACAGCAGCCTGGGAGCCAGAAGCTGCAGATTGAAAAACAAAAATGTAACAGGGACCAAGAAGCTCGAATCCGTCCATGGTCCCCTCTAAATGTCACCTAAGGGGACAGTGGGCTGTGTGGGCTGGGTCCTGACTGGGGGATTTCAGAAGCACTGCAGGGCTGAGTACTAGAGTTGGTGTTGTCCCCTGGGACCCCACAGCCTCCCAGGATATCTCCCTGGAGCAAGGGGTGCTTTGCTGAGGGGATGGATATTAAGTGACCCTCATTGGGATGTAGAGATTACATGGCACTGTTAGTATTTCTGCTGTGCCATGTCCATTTAAAGGATTGTTGATTCAGAGTCTGCCTGATCCACTGCTCCACCTTACACTACAAGGGAAATCAGAACATTCTGTTCTTTTTTTAGCCTGTTAGTTCTTTTTTACATATTCTGAAACACAATCACTGTAATGAGTGGAAGTATTTCTCAGTATTGTCCAGTATATATACAAAAATGACATTTTTCTTCTACTTTCTGTTTTATATAAGTGACTGAAAACTTTCAGACACAATTTAGAAAATACATAAAAATCTATTCTCTGAGAATGCATTTAATTTAAGAAAGCATGTATTTAATCAAAATGTTTAGTATGTTTGAGCATTATGGACTTGGAGAAATAAAGCTAATAGCATTCTCATTTAAAAATACACAAAAGAAACAAAATCTGTAAATGATATTTAACAAAAAGTTACCCAATTGACATAGAAAATGGGGAAACGATTGCTTGGGAAATGTCATATGGCACGGTGCTAACACACCTTTATATTTTACTGTATATACTATCAAAATAATAATTTCACAGCCTGATGTCCATGACATTTCAAAGTCCTTGAATCAATTTCTTGAATATTTAAAATCAGTAACACATGCTTATCACCTTTTTCATATTCTTCTTGGTATTCCTCCCTCTCAGAACGAAGGGAAAATGAATTATTTTCTCAGTTGAGCAGTTTTTGTGTTGTCTCTGACAGTAAGGCTGATAATAAGTTGTACAAATTACATGGAAGTATAAAATATGTCTTGCAAAGGGCATGATTTAATGCACATCTCATTTTGGGATAGGTAGGCATGTATCAGGCTGTGGATAACTCACTGAATCCAGTAAGATAACTTGAATCTGCAATTCAGTAATGTAAATGAAGCTTTGAGAAACTTGAATATCTTCAGAATGAAACAAAAAGAAAGAGCAATCTGGAACATGTAACATTTACTGTGTACCTGTAAACATCTCCTCAGGAAATAGAGAATATTATCCCCTAATGTGTCTTGGCTGTGCTGGGTTCTCTGGGTTTGTAGAGCTTCCTGGAGCAGAGACAGCCATTCAATCCAATTTTGGCCAGAGAGTGCACGTGCCAGAAGGTGGCTGTGGTGACATGCTGCTCCTGTGGGTCACTGTCATCGTGATGGAGCCCAGGCCAAAGTCCAGGCTGACCCTGGTGGTGTCCCCTGTGAGTCTTGTGGTGCCACCCTGCAGGTGGAGGTGGCTGCATGGTCCTTTGCCCCTCCCAGAAAACACAGGTGCCACAGAACAGAGTGGGGTGGGATTTGTCTGGCTCCTTCCAGATCTACAGAAATAAGCACTTGGGGAGGGCCCAGATGTTTCAGTGGTCCTTGAGGAGTTTTTCTGGTGGCAGCAACTTTGGCCACCTTTTTGTCCCACAGCAGGAAGAACAAGTTGTGAATGTGGCTGTGGGGGCTACCCAAGGCTAGACTGTGGTCCTTCAAAGGGCTTGGCTTGATTTAGTGGAAGCTGGATGGACCAAGGCTCTTGAGCGCAACTAAAACATTTATTGCCTGTCATGAAGCCATTTCTGTATGTGTAAGAGGGTTTCAGAGCTGTAGCAGGTATGCCAGAGGCTGCTGAAATCAGCACAAAGGATTCCAGCCATGCTTGATTTGGATTTTATTAAAAAGGCTTATACTTAACATTTACATTCATGAACAGCGTACTTTGTCATTGTTGGGACCCTTTTTCTAAATGTGCACTTCACTTGAAGGATATTTTTTAAATCAAAATTTTACCGTGGGGGATGGTTGATGGCACCTTTTCTCACAGCATTTCTTAAGGTAGAGAGGCAAACTTCTAAGTGCCTATGGACATGTGAAAAATACTATTTTCACTCATTTATAAGGAGTGCTGTGACATTTCTTTAAAATTGCTGGACATAAGAATCTCTGTTGAGATTCAGTGGCTTATCTAGGGTGTCATAAACATGAAAGTGCTATACATGACACAAGCTTTCAGCAATAAACAATGAAGAACTCTGAGAACAGAGGAACAGAGGCTGCCTAGAGCCTCTTTAATGTGCAGAACATTTCATTTAAGAGGTTGTTGCAATTGTCCACCATTGTACCATTTGCAGTATTTACTCGTGTGCATCATTTCTATATGCTTTTTCATGTCAATTAATGCTTTTCCAAGAGACCTGTCCTTGAAAATACAGATGGCTTATGAATCCTTCATGGTCTTAGAGGAACCTTCTACTCCTGGGTCTTACAGTTTTGTCCATCCCATGGCTGATAATTGGATGCAATCATGCTGAAAATGTTTAATGTGTGAGGATTCACAAAGCTTTTTTTCAACTCTCCACTTTCCCAATGTGCATGTATATATCAGAGCCACAGACCATGTGTGAATGCCCCAAAATACATTTCTGTATGAGAAAATGATAATTTCCACTACTTCAGGAGGACTGAAAAGTTCTTCTGAAAGCCAAATTGTATATAAAGCAGTGAGGAAAAAAAGTGTCAATATTCAGAGATTAAGTTCTTAGAAAAGTGTTTCTTAATATGTAAAATATGATACAAGTCCTGTAGCTAATTGTACAGTAACATAAATATCCATAAGGTTGTCTTCTTTGGTAGTTGCATAAATGCAGCAGCATTTTAGATATATGTGGTTTTATAATTAATTTCAGCCTTTGATGGGTGAGGTGCAATGGATTTTCCTTACAGAACACCAAATGGATAATAGAACACAAAAAAAAGCATGTCTGTACTTTCCTTTGTTTTAATCCAAACAGTCATGCATTATTCAAAGTGAAATCCTACTGTTTTCCTCTAGAAAACAAAAAGCAAAGCTAATATTGATTCATTTTCTCTTGCAAATGAGAGAATATAATTGTAGCAAGTTTAATTGATGCTACTGTATAAATCACGACATATATATGCCAGTAATTTTGTTTTGTTCTTTAAAAATCTTGAACCTCTGTGAATGAATGAGGGAGAACAAACAATATTTTTAGGCCTGCCTACAAAAAAACAAACCCAAACCCCACATCCAAGAAAGGCAACATATGTGATTCTTGCTGGAATTGTTAACCTAGATTTCTAGGAAAGGGAATCGCTTTTGTTAAGAGTGGTTCTGGGAAAAGGTGGCCTCTTCTGCTGTGATGATGTCAGCAGACAATATGAGTGCTGAAATCCCAGGTTCTGGAAATTCAAATTGAATTATTTTCAAGTGTAATGGTATATTGCTTTAGGTATTTTTCTATATTCGCAAAAAAATTTGTCAATAAATAGCCAAGTATACTGTTGGTGATTTTATTTTTTTTTTATATTTTACTTTGCTTACCAGTGCAACTTTTCAGATTATTCTTTATATTATTTAAGTGGCATTTATTTGCCATATTTGAGCTGATGCTTTTTATGATGTTAGAGGACATATTTGAGAAAGGAATGGAAATGTTGCATTCAGAAGTGCTGCTGCTGAAACAAGCTGGTGTGAATTTGAATCCTGTCCCCAAACTATATCTAAGCAAAGTCAAGAAAAGTTGATTTAGCATGTCCATGAAAATGCTAGGTAATGTAAGTGTACAGGAACCACTGTTTGGAGTACAAACAAGTGCCTGGTGTAAAATTGACTGCACAGGAGTGAGTCATTTACCTTGAGAGTAAAACTTGTAAACTTGGATGGAAGTAAGAACGGCTAAGAAATATCATAGTGAGGAGGATGAGTGCTGCCAGGGTAGCCTGCTGCCAAAGGTACATGGCAGACAAATACACTGACATCAGCTATATATCCTGCATATATTGCTATTAAGTACAAAAACTGCTTTTGGGCAGCCACTAAAGAGACATTTGAAATGGGTATGGGACAGGCCAAGATGTAGAATATTCAAAGTGGCAATTATTAAGTCTGAAATATGGAGGTAGGTGAAAGCCCTAATTAGCAAGGGTTGCATACACATAAGATACTGGTTTATGCACACTAGGAAACGAACCATGTATCTTATTATCTAATAATGTCCCATTTTATATTGAATGTTATGATAACTGGAGTAAGTTGTTGAATAGATAACTTCTCCTGAAAAAGTATAATGGGAGTTGGTGGAGACAGATTGGGCTGACATAATAACTCTACACAGGGCTGTCACACTGTCACACCTAATAGCTATTCCTTTTCAGAAAAAAACCCAAACTAAACAGACAAACAAACAAACAAACAACAAAGCCACCCCCAATCACATGCAAATTACAGAATAGTATGGAAATACTCCAGTGCATTTATTAGAATTTTGGCGCATAAAATTAGAGATTCTTTCTGATGTAAAATTGGACTCTGCAGGGTATTCTGTCACGTTTTTATTTTGGCATGTATTCTTTTTCCCCTGGTCCTTGTGGGTGGCAGAAGTTTTGTGAGCCCTGTGGTGCTCCTTGGTGCACGCCATATATGGTGGGAAGAGCAGCTCTGCTCCAAGTCCTGGGGAGAGGTTATTCCTCTCCCTTTGGACAAGGGTGGGATCCACCTCATCCACAAATACTTGAAGTTTCCTTCAGAAGAAGGCTGTGTGCCTTCTGGGTTGAAGAGAGAGGGATGGAAAGGATATGTTCTTTTTTTTTTTTTTTTTCTTAAATAACAGCATGATGAAAATTCCTGTGTAAATGGGATCTTGATGGATTTAAAAAATAAAAGCTGAAAAAACTATTTCATAGTAACAAAATAATATATAAATGGATCTACAAATAAGTGCTTATTTATTTCAGAGTAGTATCCTCTCTCATTTAATATCAGGACAGCTCTTAGCTCTGGGAACTTGAGTGAAAAATAAAACCATTGACAAGAAGCCCTCGAGCTCAATTATCTTACAGGATAAAAATCTTGAGTTGATTCTTTTTATAAGCTAAAGAATAGAACAACACAGTAGTATACAGCTATTGAAATAATTTCAATTTTTTTTCCTTTGTTCAGGCTGCCTGGTCAGTATTCACCTCCCCAAGAAACAAAGTGAAGGGTCTCTCTCTCAGTTGCCTGAATTTGCTCAGGGAAATAAATTATGGTGATTAGGAAGCCACATGGAGATGGTGAAGGTGGTACCTTGACTCTGTTGGAGCTGGGAGGAAAAGTTTGAACACATTGGAGTCAACCTAAAGGTTCTCTATGGATTCCTATACAATACCTTCTCAACTGAATTAAGTAGAAACCAGAAGAGAACAGGAAGCATGTTAAAAACAAAACAAAACAAAACAAAACAAAACAAAACAAAACAAAACAAAACAAAACAAGTAGCTAGGCAGTAACAGGAAATTTTCAAGGAACATTTTATGACATTTATGAGAACAAATGTCTATACCTGTTTTTCAGGATTTGCTTCATTTTATTGCACTAAAAAGTGGTGGTGAATATTTGTCTAGATCAAGGATATCACAGATAATTATTTCATGTTAATTCTGCAAACAAAATTTAACATCTCATTAATTCTAACTGTGCCTGTTGGTCTGAATTCTGTCTGGTTTAGATACAGATCAAATTGTTACTTTGATTGTATCTGTTCTGGCTTTTTTTTCCTGCAGATGCATGCTAAAAAAGACTAATTAACAAAACCAACAGGAGGGCAAGGGAAACACCAGAGCATGGAATTTTGCTGGGTATTTCTGTCATTTCTCAAGAATAGTTTTTGACTGCAACAGTGTTTGACTGTGCAGCAAATAATAACTGAGTGAAGTGTTATATTTGTCATAGTTATTATTATGCAAGAGCAGCTGTAAAAATATTATCTGCTGAAACATCTCTTCTGTGAGTACAGTATAGAAAGCCTGTGATTTATCTGCGAGTACATGATATGTGTTTAAAATCTGTATGCACGAGTGTGTGTATTAACTTAAAAGTACTACAGAGGCCAATTATTTTTAACATCTTGATTTCATGGTCACTATAATTTGTTACTTGTTGGAATAATAGAGGGAAAAAAGAAAAGAAAGAAAAAAGAAAAAAAGGGAAAGAAAAAAAAAGAAAGAAAAAAAAACCACAAAAAAACCAACAAAGGATGAAAAAGAAAACCAAAGATTGCATAGGCTTTTATCTTAGCTCTAATTTCAGGAAGTCCTTATGTAGCATGTAAACAAAAATATTAAAAGCAAAAAAGCAAAATACATTCCAGAAAGAGTTGTGTCATGAGTGGTAAGTGGAATCAAAGCATATAGTGAGAAGAAAAAAAAAAGTTTTGATACGACTTCGTTCACATTAATAATTGATGAAGACTGCATAAATTGATTTTATTAACTCTTTTTACTTTGATGTTTAATTCATGGTTTAAAAAATACAAAATGTCCAAGAAAGCTTCTTTAGAGGATATTAAAATACTTTTTGAATGGTTTATGTTTGGAGATTAGGTTTATTGTTATGATTAGAGATATGAACAGCTGCCTAATTTAGAACTCAAGTACAAAGAAAATGAATGGGATAATCAGGAAAATCTGAAGTATCCTTTTCCCTTTTTACATTCCTCATTTAAAACCAAAATACACATTACAGAAAACATCTGTGCTGTAAACTGACCTATAACTGCTTTATCATGTGTAATTATTTGATTTATTTCCATCTAAGTCTAAAAAATGTGGGAGTCTATTGTGGATCAGAACAGGTTGACAGAACCTGACATTAGATCATTGTGATTTTGAGAGCTGGATATAATTACTTATATGCAACCATTTTTTTGTTTTATTCTGCTGTAGATATTAGATTTTTTTTTTTGATTATGTACTTGGCTTAGTGAAAATGAAGTTTTAACTACTTCAATAAACCTGGGTATTTTTTCCTTTTGCATAAAAAGATGTGCAAAGTGATGAAATCAGACACAGTCCCAAAACAGTTGTTATAATATTCTGGCTGTCAAGCAACAGACAAAAGTGATCACGTCACTTTAATGGGGGGGTGTTTTTTTGTTTGTTTGGTGTTTTTGTTTGTTTGTTTGGGTTTTTTGGGTTTTTTGTTTGTCTGTTTGTTTGTTTGTTTGTTGTTTTTTTCAGACAATATACCTTCATTTAGTATGGTTTTCTTCATTAAAAAAACCCCAAACAACAAAACAAAACACAAAAAATAAACCCAAAACCCCCCAAAAAGCCCAAACCCAAAAACAAATGAGTGGCTCTGAAGAAAACAACCTAGGAGGGAGGAGGAATAGTAGGCAGCAAATGTCTGTGCTGCCTTGCTGTGAGTGCTTATTTGGTGTTGTCATGCACTCAGCAGCTCTCTGAGGTGCGTTGCTGAGGTGTTATCTCCATTTACAGGATCCCTCCTCTGACCATCAGCACTGCTTGTGCTGGGATCTCAGGGGAGAAGTAAGAAAAAAAGACTCCAAAGATACAATATGCTGCACTTGGTGTCTGATAATAAAACTCATCTCCAACAAGACTTTGGTGAGATTTTACTCATTGAGTCTGATATTAGGGGTTTGTTTGTTTGTTTGTTTTTTAATCAGGGAGGATATAACTCACGTAGCACTATTGCACTATTGTTATGACTTTTTGAAGAATTACACATCAAATTGCTTGGCACATGTGGAAATACTGATTTACTTTTTTTTTTTCCCCATTTTTGCGTTTTATTCTCAAGTCAGCCATCAGATAAATACACTGTTAGTTACTAGTGGAACTACCCAAGGTTCCTTTTGGTTTCTTACTACCAATAATATCATCAGAGATCAGAAGGTAGTACTATGCCACAGGAAAACTGTAAACAAATTTTTATGGTGAGGATGCACATTAAGAGGATTTAAGAGGACCAAAACCACTTCTGCTAACTCAGCATTTGCTTGCAGTCCTCTCAGCCTGTGGTCCCAGCCCTAGAAGGGGTCCCCCTTGGCAGTGCTCCAGAGACATCTGTGATTTGGGGAGGAGCGAAAGTTGGAGTGCACAGATGGCACAGGTAGACAATGACAGGAACAGTTTTGGGGCCAAGAATTTGGACCTTGTGGTTCTTTCCCCAGTTCAAGAGCACAACAAGTAGCTGCTTCTGCCTCTCTTTTCCTTTCCATGGCTCATAGCAACTCAGTGAGAATGGAAGTATGACCTCTATTTGAATGTTCCTTTTTATTGCACAGGAATTATGCTGCCATTAGGGATAGAAGTGCCCTCTCCTATCCTTATGGACTTGGGCAGTCATCATGTGCCCTATTTAAGAAGGTTTTTCTAATGCCTTAAGTGGTCCCATAGAGCAGGCAGAAGGGATGGGTGGCCTCAATCTTGCTTGTTATACTCTAGAAGTGACCTCTCCACTTTGAACCAGAAAGAGAGAAATTCAAACTGCTTTTGATAGCTTTTCTGTAATTGGATACTGATAGCAATAGCTGAGAGAGTGTTGTACGTTTTCTGTGCATATGGTTGCAGGAAACCACTGTTGTTCTGTAGGGCAAGAATGTGTTACAGCCTGGACAGTCATAGCAGAGGCCTTGGAGGCACAGACAGAGAAACAAGAGTTACACCAGAGGACCAGCTATTGATCAGGATGAATGCAACCAAGAGAGACACAGGGTTGAGAGAATTACAAAACCAATATACAAGCTTTAATTGTGCTGATGAGGCAATCATTAGTGTGCTGTCTTGGAGGTGTATATCTTGAAAAGTGGTGAGAATAGCAGGATTGCCTTGTTGGAGGGAATTCTATATCTTTATTGATGATAAAGAGAGAATGGACCCTTCCATTTAGTTATTTGCCAATGACTGCTTGGAGCCATGAGTTAAATGTGGATGGCCATTTGTATCAACTGCTGAAAACTGTTCATAACTAATAACACAGATGAAATTGTCTTTAGATTGTATTTGTGAGCCCATAAGAAAAATACTGCTGCTGCTGTGTTGGAATAGGTTTGTCCTGTATCCTGTCCAGTAAAGGTATATGCATAGGTATTGTCTACTCTCATTAAAAGCAACAGTAATTTGGTATCTGCTCCAAGGTTTTTGCTGATTGTGTTAAATTGGTCTGGTATCCCACTGCTCAATCTGGATGCAACATCTCATTGAAGTAAAGTCTATTTATGTATCATCAAAAAGGTCCTTTGTGTATTAATTATTTCACAGTTCCTTTTGTGAATGTCTTCTGTCTGAACAACCTGCCAGGAGTATACTTATGATAAATATCCACTTTCCCTGACTGAGACTACTAGCAAAAATACCAAGGTTTTACTGTAATTAGTTCTTTTTCAGATCTGTGTATAATCTTTTGATTACATTTCTTATTTCATTTTGGTACAGATAATTAATACCATATCTATAATATGATTTCCTGTAAAAACAGACTGTATGTGTTCTTTTTATTTAAGAGTGCAGTGTACCACAATAATTGAATTTAATAGACTGGGGGATTAAAAGGAGTGCTGTGTCTTGATTACAATGGAGTGTTGCTTTCAGAGTTTCAAGGTGCAAGTTGCTTGCCAGGAATGTGCTTTTGTTCAGCCTTTAAGCCTAGATGGACCCTGGCAAATCTCATCTTAAGTGTCTGTGGTGATTGGCTGGTTGGATGTGAACTTGGCATCCTTTTCTCCTTTCCTCCTCCTGCAATACTGGAAATGAGCTCCCAGCACGGGTGGGACTTCCAGTCTCTCATGGAAAGGATCTCCATGCTTGGCTCTCTCAAGATGTTTTCCCAGCAGCAAGAGTTTTGTTGTGTTTTTCCTCTAAATCCAAACAACTCCTTGGTCTTTCTGTGGTGCATGCTTGGCCCAGGAGCAATTCAGTTGTTGAATTTCTCCAGGTACTTTGCCTCTAATTCCTTCATCTTTGGGAATAACATTTGGTGGAATCTAGTCCACGGAGCAGTTATGTTCATGAGTGGAGTATTTCAAGTGTAAGAGGATATGCAGACTGTCTCAAGGATCAGAATGAAGGACAGCATAGTCATTTGTCTGACAAAACCAACTCCTATATAAATCTGTTAGCTCTGCTTGGCTTTTCAGATAAGTTCAGTTCAGCTTTTGACTTGACTTCCTTTGATTTCTCTTGATTTTTCCATACTTTTAAACAATTTAAACAATAAAATAAAATAATCCATTATCTTGTACTGTCTGTATTTGCTTGTTTCTATTTCTGTTACTAGAAAGAATCCTAGTTCTGGTGTAACATCTAAAATTCAGACTGATTCTCAACCTGCCATCCACTGCTAAATTATTACATACGGTCTGTATTTTCTCAACTTGTATCTGATTTCATTTAATTATCTCTTTTTACTGGACTGATAATAATGCAAAATAACTGTTTTGATTTCTAGATGATGATTATTTCTACTCTATCGGGCACAATACTGACAAAAACTCAGCCTTCAGGAAACTATTAGAACAGAATTTGAGATTTGTCATACCATTGATTCAGGTGTGAAACAGAAGAAAACAGTGAAAGGAACTGCAGTGTTGTGTCAGTGGAAAACAAAATTCACAATATATTGAAACATTACAAAGCCTTTTGGTTTGCAAAGTGCTCGTGGTTATCTGCTATATTACATAACTTTAATCTGAGCTGCTTTAGAAAGAAAAAAAGGGCTCTTTTTGTGGCATTAAGCTGTCTGCAGTACAGAGGCTGACATTTTGAAAAGTAAATGGTAAGTTTGAGTGTCTCAGAAGTCAGTTTAAGATGGCTTAAAGACTTTAAGAAGTTAAGCACCTGCCATCTGAAAAGTAGTCCTTTCTGAGGCCACTAAGCTTGAACATCCAAAATCATTATCCATTTCTGAAAATTTTGCTCACACAATACCTGCATGGCTTATTTGCAAAGTGTCCCCTGTTTTAAGCTATTCATAGGATGAGGAGGACAAGAAGTCTACATGGAGCAAACAAATGCTGGAAGGCAACATGGCACACTGCAGGGTTTGAATGATTGCCTGATCGTCCCAAAATTGCTACAAGCATAGCAAAGAGTTTACCTCACTTCTAGTTCAGTGTTTTCATACAATGGGTGGCAATACAGCTCACAAAGAATTTGTTCATGGCCAATCCTTTTTCAGGGATTTTATTTCTGTATGTGATGGTTTTCATAAGGTTCTGGTTTGATGTGTAAGTGTGTCGGGAAGAATTAGAATTACTGGACTAGGAATTGGGTTGTCCTCAAATAAATACTGGCCTCAGAGCAGGGGGATAGGAAGTCTCAAGTGCTTCTCTTTTGATCTTTGCAGAAATGCCAGATGTGGAGAAACCATAGCAAACAGTGAATAGGGGAACACAGAAGCTAAGTACAGTCTACCAGGGAAGCGTCTTTGTAAAGGGAATTCATGCTTAGGTTAAATTGGGTTTGCCATTTGATACAGCTTGCTGGGATTTCCAGAAGGCATTAGATAGTTCCCTTTAATCAAAGGCTCTTATGGAAATGAAGCTGTGATGGGAAGGAGGGAAGATCCTTGCATGTGTGGGTAGTTGCTTGCAGAAGAACATGTCCTGTCCCTTTCTTTGCTGAAGTATTAACTGTAACTGGGGTAAAATAATATGTAAAATAGATACATACATAAAGGATATTGGTACAGTGATGGTATAGAGCAGTAAGGGATATTTGCTGCTTCTTGCAGAAGTAAACTTGTGGTTTTCTGAAATTATTTCAGTGACTGGCCAGAGATGAACCTTGCAAAGCTAACCAACATTGAGCTGTGTAAGTCTAATCTACCACTAACCTGACAGTCAATAGATTTAAACCTCTCACACATCTCTGAGCCATTTATTCCCTGCTAACTTAGAGAAATCAGGGAACCTGCCTGAGTCAGTCCCCCTGATCTGTTAGTGAGATGCCCAATACAAAACCCTTACAGAAATCTAAGACCAGATATCATAATGCCCTGGAAATGGGAATTCTTTGAGAGTAAACTCTGCTGGCTTCAAGGAATTTTGGCTCAGTCCATTTTTGCTGATTCACTGCTGTGGTAACTAGGCCAAGTGACCAGAAAAAATTGGCTCCATCATTTTGTAGCTATAAATTCCTAAAGACTCAATCAAATAGCTGTGTGATTTTGAACACCTTAAAAACCTTTACTTTCTCCCAAATAAAGGGGAAAACTTTCAGACATACAATGTATGTACAAGGGATTATCTGAAAGGGAGATTAAAAAGGCATGTGAATTAAACATTAATATCAGAGCAAGATGGAAGAAAAGCTGCTTCAGATCAGCCCGACTGGAAGAAGGAAATAAACCTGAAATTTTACAAACTTGATTTTTTGAATTGGATATTAGAGTCATAATTCACAATGCACAGAGTGTTCTGCAATTTGCTTAATTTGAAAATTATTCTGAATATACCTTTGTCTCTTAATTTGTAAGATTGTTCTTGTTCAGTTTTGATATTTTTCTGATAGATGAAACATCTGACGTTTTTAAAGTCAAAAGTCAACCTGAGACTTATTTCTCTGTATCCTTGAACAACTTTTCTGAAAAATACATTAAATTTACTTATACTGCCTATAAATTCTGGCTAGATATTTCAATTATGCTATAGGCATTTCCTGTCTTACTATATTTACTTTAGAGGTTCAAGTATCAAAAGTCAGGTACATACTTGGGCTTCTGACTTTGTGATGATAGAAATAGGGCCATTTTTTTTATTTGCCTCATTACTAATAGTTTGGGTTTTTTTGGGGGGGGCGGTGGGGAGAGTGTCATTCTCAGTAAAAAGGTTGAGCTGTGCAGTGCTAGCCATGGGGAAAAAAACAAAATAACACATGATTTGTGTCTCAAATTTCATTGTGTTTCCAATCAAAGTAATAGGCATTAATATGCCAAAATATCTAATATTTGTGATTTCAGAATGTTTTTTTATTCTTGGAACCAGCCTCAGCTTTGACCAGTATTCCTTTTTCACATTTAACTGTTTCATCCAAAAATTATACAATCTGTTTTCTCACTGTGTTTTGCCATTCATCCATCCATTCAGTCCATAGACAGTGCAGCACAACTACCTTGCTTGTTTTGGTTGACACTGGTTTAGTTTGATTTTTTTTGTTTACTTGTTGGCTTTTGCTTTTTTAGTTTTGTTTTTCTAAATGATAAATTCTCCCTAATCCTACAGCCACTTCTAAGTCACTTGCAAGTTATTTGAGTAACAGAATAAACCGTGTGTATGGTTAATTCTCATTGTGTTTAGCAGTGGTCTTGGTGATGGCTACATCTTTCTTAGCAAATCCATACAGAGGTATAGCTGAAGAGTAACATATTTTAAATGAATTTCAATAACAAGTTAGGTTTTTTCATTATTTCTTTTTTAACTTGTTTCTTAGTGGCAGAGACTATTTTAAATACAGTGTTAAAGCTGTGCAGTTAAACTTTAGAATTGCATCATACTAAATAATGTTTCAACTAGCTATAAACCAAAACATAAAAAATTATTAACTTTAATCATACAAAGAAAAGCAAAAAATACATAAAATACTACGTGAATTTATATTAATATTTTGTTCCTACATAGGACATTCTTTAAAATTAATATGTTATTTCTGTGTCTTGTCACTTTGAAATTTCAAATAACCAAATACAGTACTAATTATGTGAGATGGAAAGACAGATGCTTGTTGAATGCTGATGATATGCCATTGAGATTTCTCAGATATTAGTACTGAGAACTTGCATTTATTTTGAAGTCCACTAAACATTTATTTTCACACTTTGTAGAACTTGGTTAAATAGGAGCCGTATAAGGCCCCTCAAATCTCATTCGTGTTCAAAACCACTCTGTGGACAGGAGTCTAGCTTCAGTTACAAATAGTTGTACAAACTTCAAAATAACCCCAGTTAAATTATTTCATACGTAGCTACTCATATGTAGCTTCATGTACCCTGGGAAGAAAAAAGATTTGTATTCTCTGAGAGTTTTCTCAACTTTTTATATGCCTGCTTAAATACAGTCAATGAGATGGAAAATCAAGGCTAGTGTTGGAGACTTCCTGCCATGACGGAACAAATTTTCCCAGTAATTTAATCAAAAGATTGTTCTGAGTTTATTTGGGGGCATCTAAAGGGAAAAAAAAAATGACATTTCTAAGATATACTTTTGAATAATTCAAGGAAGGTGAATATCACTCTGCAAACTGAATTCTAACTCTTTGATGTCTGATTTTTCCGAATATCTGAAATTCTCAGTATTGTGCCAAAATAGGGGTCAAATGCCATAACTTAATTCTGTGAGGGCATTTATACTTTCAGATCAGAGGAGTCCCTAAAGTCTGCATGTAAATCTCAGGGATGCCAAGCTGGTGAGCTCAGTGCAAGCCTTAGGACAGCCTGGGGAGATCCTCCTCAGGCAGAGCAGGGTTCCTACCCCCAGCAGGGTAGGGAGGGAGAGTCTCTGCTTTTATTTTGCACGTGACCCATGAGGTTTGTTCATTTTAGTGTTACTGTGCAAAGCAAAAGGATGAAAATGGGTCATAAACAGGGAACAATAGCTGTTCTTTTCCTTGGTGTTGGAGAAGGGCATCACCATTTCAGTGCTGCTGGTCTTCAAGGGCTAATTCAACCTCAGCTATTACTGCAGGGGAAACTGTGGGAGAAAAGTAAACTCCTGGTTTGAAGGTTGAGTTGAGAGGATGCAATCACCATTTGAGTCAACGGGAGCTATAAGGAGCCAGTCAGATTGGGATGAGGCAGAGAATGACTTTTTCGGATTTAGAGGAATTTGTTGATGGAACAGTGCTTGGTATTAAGGAGTTCCTGCCTGGAGGCTCTGTGTGCCATCCACTATTTAGGATTTCTTCCTGGGGATGAGGAGAGCTTTTAAAATTATTTTTGTCAGTGAAAATAACTGCAGAATTTGTCATGAAAGGATGGTAGTAAAAGAAAGCTGCATGGAAAAAACCCCAAAGGCATAAATGTTGCTGAAACTGTGGGGAGCTCTTCTACCTTTTTGTTTGTTTAAAAAATGCAACAACCTGATATGTATGAAAAAGCTAGGAATGCATAGATCCCAACAGAGGCACAGGACATACTTCAGTCCTTTGGAATTGTCTTTCTGAAAAATGTGTTAATTTATTTTATTTTGTCCAGAGGCAAAAAAGGTAATGCCTGTAGCACGTAATCCTGTAGAAATATGATCATCGAAGTATTGCTTATGCTGATTCCTGCTGAGAAATTACAGGGGAAATAGGTTCAGGACTTGCCTAAGTGAGTTTTGCTACTGAAACACATTTAGATGGAAGTATGGGTCTCATAAGATATAATCAGTTTGCCTTCTGGTGTCATGGTTATGTTTGCAGCAGGTTTATAGCTTTGTGATTGCTATATCTGTTAGGAACAGATATAAAAGGCATTTCACTGTAATTTGAAGGGACACTTAAGACTCCTGGGGTAGTATCTGGTTTTGGTTGCTAAGTCAAATTTTTAGCAGTACTGTTGAGTAAATTTTAGATTTAAATTCTGATTCCTCATTGAAGAAAAATTAAAATAATAAATATTCCCTGCAAATAGAGTAGGACTACTGGGATATGATTCTACAAAGCATTGTATGTTTCCTAGTCTACACTATGTTTGTTAAATTTTGAAATTGGTCCAAATTTCGGCTTTCTCCAGCAGGATGAGGAGGAGACTATATAATTTTCATCTTAGCATAACACTAGTGTAGCAAAGAAGACACTGATTCATGTGCTAGGTAGTTCTCTTAAGATTTTTCTTCTTTAAGCTGTAATCACAGAATTTTAAAAATATATACAGGAGTAAGGAAAAAGAAAAACTCAAAGCACAAAATTTATTAACTTACATCATAAATCTTAAAGACAGAGTGATTATATCATCTGAAGAAAACAATTACTGTTGTAGAGGAAAATATTTCCAGTGTTGTAGGAAAAAATGTTCAAAAAACTTCCACCACTTTTAAGAATCCATATTTTATTTTACGCACTCAATTTTACAAAATTTTATTATTTATTTAAACATCTGTATGAAACTATCCTTTTTTTTCAGTTTTCACTAGATCCATTGTCTTTGTTGAACAGTAAAAAAAAAAGAGGTGTACTTCAGTATGTTGTATTTTAATTATTCAGGCTTATGTTACAAGGAGGCTGCCACTTTCTAGATGGCATGAATCTTGTCAGTATGCTGTTGTATTAACTGTCATCTGACTAAAATTATATATCCTTCTATTAGTTTTGAAATGGGTTTATGAATGTCAGATTCAGGATTTTTCAGCTATAAACACCTTGGGAGGAAGGGGGTTGTCTTTACTTTTCCGACTCAGACAACATCAGGAGTTCATATTCCACAGAAGTGACTGGACCAAGACAAGTCCCAGAATTGTGTCAGAGCTTTATTTTTTCTTTATTTTCTCTACTTTTGTAAGGTTTGTGTTTTGTTGGTTATGTTTTTTCTTTGGTGTTGGATTTCTTTTTTTTTTTTTTTTTGCCGGTCTATATGTTGTTTTAAAAAAAAAGAGTCATAGGCTGATAATTTAAAAGCTCCTACATACTCGTTCTTTTAACACCTGAGTTTTACACAGCACCCTTCTCTCATTTTGAAGATTTATAAATTCCCATTGAAAAATGAAAAATAACAAAGTTAAAGCATGAAGAAAAGCTCCAGACACGGTTTTAGCTATCAAAATAAATCAATGACATCAATGTTTATTTGGGGTTTTTCTTTTTTGAAAATATGTTGGTAATTTTAAGTGTATTACTTTTTGCAGGAAATATGTATTTGAAAAAAACATAAAAGGTTATGGTTAGTTCTGGTAAAATGGAATTGTTATTCTTATAAAGGTGGAAGCATGTCTGATCACAAAAACACTCAGAGATATAAAAATTGAGATAGTATAAATTCTAGGACTATGTTCCCTTAATCAATCTTGATTTGTGTCTTTCTTTTTGTTATTTTTTTAAAATGCAATACTTCTTACTAAGCTCTTCTTTTCCCTAATCTCAATTAGATTTTTCCCATGGCAGATGAGCTATTTCATGTTTCAATGAATCTTCACTCTAGTTTCAAAGCCCATAATTTTTGGTACATTTATTATGCAGTTTGTGGGAGAGTATTTTGTTTTTAATGGGAATAAACTTTAGGCTCTGGAATTGCAGGGTAATAAGCATTCATTATTATGTGATTAATGTTTCAATGAAATGAAAATGTCTTTGATGCTTTCTTTTAAAAGTGCGTGGTCATTCCTTTTTGTCCTCCCAGTGCCACAACTGAAGTAGAAATTGATCCTGTGGCATTTTTCCGGGAAAAGGAATCTTTATTGAATAAGGGAAATCCTAATTCCTTCAGGATGTTTTCTAAAAAAAATTAGCTTCTAGTTCATTTCAAAAAACTGGCTCTGATTTCTTCTGTTATCAACTAAAAAAAAAAAAAGATGCCTGATTTTCTTTTCAGCTATGACTTTTTAAGTCTTCGATTTTTTTTTGTCTAGTTTGTTTTGGTGGGGTTTTTTGTTTGTTTTTTTGTTTTGTTTTGTTTTTCTTTTCTTTTCTTTAGTAAACCTTCAGTGCTTAATCTCAATCTAGTTCTGATCTTTCCCTATGGCAGTGTTTTGGGCATGATTCCATCAACGGTTCTTGCTTGTAGCTCTTCACTGTAGGTGATTTGAAGGTGGCTGCATTCATTTATCCAAACAATGCTCCATAACTGCTGAAGGAAATCCTGTAATGCTGTGTTTTCATATGGCAAGGACATAATATTTGCCCATGGTTGTGCCATCCAGGAGAAGCTACAAAACATAACTAGTACAGGCCCATCTCCTTTTACCCCTCTTAATCATTTTTTCTTTCCTGCATTGCTGTGACTGCGCATAGAGACATTATTATTCCTCAGATAACCAGATCAGAAACAGCACAACATGACATCATCTTCCAAGCCTTTTTCTCCTTCTCCTCTTGTCTAAAATCACCAATGCCTGGCCAATGAGAAGATGCATTTCATATGTTGGCTACTCAGGGTTATGGTAAGGAAAGGGTATTACCCATTCTCTTATTGCTTTATGAATATGAAAATATAATTTTTAGAAATTGTCATTATTTCACATTCTTCCCCTGCAGGGTTAAACAAAACCATGTTGTGTTCCTGCCCTTAAAACAGGATTACAAGTAGTGTAGCTCTTTACCTCAGAGTGCTTCTCTTTTTTCTGATTGCTATTTCCACCCCAAACTCTTACTAATATGTGAAGTTATTGTTCAGAAAACCTTTGAAGGAAAATCCATACTTCATTTAAGCCTCCCTTTCATCAGGACTAGTCAGAACACTGAGAGCATTGAGGTGTCACCGGGAAAAAGACAGGTAGCCTTGAGCTGGGTGGCAAGTGATTCGTTAGCATTGCTAAGGAGGCAGCTTTGTGTAGGGTGCAGTGTTCTCACTGAAAATGTGCTCCTCTGGCATGGGAGGAGGAAAGATGCAGATTAAGGCTGGAACAAACAAATTTTCAGTTGTGGTTTCTGGAGAAAGGCAAAGCACAGGACTTCTTTGCTGATGATGTGTAGCACAACAGCCACAGGCTGGCTGTTTCAAGGCATGAAGAGCAGCAGCAGTAATAATAACTCAGGTATTTTCAGATCAGAATATGTGGAGATAGTCATCTCATTAGCAATCAAGGAAATAATCTCTTAAAGATCCATTTCAGGGGACAGTAATTGACATAGTACCACACTATATGAAAAAAAAAATACATTTAATATCATCTTGCAGAGATGTTGTGTCAGAATTTGTAGATGTTGGCTTGATTTATTTTGTCAGGGAAGACAGTAAGGTATTAGGAAGAATGAGGGATTAAACAACATTCATAAATTGCTTCCTCCTAATATGTGTTTTTTGGTAGTCAACTTTTTATTTGAGATATAGTGGAGGATTTAAAAAAAAATTAATTGATGTCATTCAGATGTGAAAAATAGAGGAAGAATCTTATAAATGTCATTCGTTCTGCCTGGCCAGTCATCAGCCCATGTTCTCTCCAGGTGGGTGGCATTAAATGTAGGGAAGAGGGTAAGATGCCATGGGTATTGATCAACAGGAAATATTACAAACAGGGACTGGCCTAGGTTATAAGACAGATTCTTAATTTCTTGGATGTTACGTGGTATCTGTAACTTCTGTGGGGAAGCTTGGAATAGTGCTTGAAGGAAGAGGCACATTTTAATAAACCTGTTAGGTAAAACTTCTGTGACACTCCATTTTCTATTCTATTCTGAAGAAATTCTCCAGTCCTCTTTCAGGCAATTTATTGAACATGTCCAATAGCTTGGGCATTGTCTAACAACCTGATGTAGTTCTTAGCTGTGTTTAATATTCGAACTTTATTAGTCAAGTGTCAGGAGGCTGCTGCTGGATTGTTATTATTCCACATTCCACCAGAGCTTTTGATAAAGACATCTGGATTTGTGCTTTTTTTGTTTTGTTTTGGTTTGGTTTTTTATTATTATTACTGTCAGCTAAGAACAGAAATGTGGGACTCCATGTCCTGGGTTGCCAGGGAGTGTTAGAATCTTGGTCTGTCCATCCAGCATTTCTGGTGAACCATGCTTTAGCCAGTAGTGAAGCTGAAGGCTCCAAAGGGTGAGGGAGAAATGTGTACATCTCAAAAATGTGAACATTTTAAATTTGTATGTAGAGAAATGGATATATGTGTATGTGATTGCTTAATATTATAATTGCGTATTACTAATTAACATTATAATTATAGAACCATAGAATTATTTGGGTTGGAAGAGACCCTTAATGGTCATTTAGTCCATCCCCCTTGCAATGAGCAGCAACTTCTTCCACTAGATCAGGTTTGCTCAGAGTCCTTCCAACCTGACCTTGAATGTTTCTGGGAATAGGGCACCCACTACATCTCTGTGCAACCTATTCTAGTGTTTCACCACCTCTATAAAAATAATTTCTTCCTTTATTTAGTCTGAATTTGCCTTCTCTTAGTTTAAAACCATTACTCCTTGTCCTATGGATACAGGCCCAATGCAGCTACAGTTGAATAAATTGCCATTCCTCAGTGCATTCAAGGACATAATTAATGCTATTTACTGACTTCAGTTTAAAAACCATTTAGAACTGGTATTTTTACCCAAGCTAGAAGTTTTCCTAGTTCTTAGATTTGTTGCCTTGATTTTAAACCCAGTTGCTCTAGGCACTCTCTAACTTCTGTGTTTTGCTTTCTGAAAATATTCAAGCAATCAAATTTTGCTCACATCAGTGCTCCTTATAAACAAATTTTAAGTTTCCACACTTCAGTGTGCACACTGGGAGTGGAACTGTACACAGTGCTGTGGTATTACTTGACACAGAGATAGAAGCGAGTTCCCAAAACCCCCAACCAGAAGCTGTCACAGAAACAATTAAATATGCCATTCTTAGCTAGGAAGGTACAGGAAGATGCAATATCTTTGTGTGAATGTGATGGGAGAAAATTGCATTTAAGCTCTAGTCCCAGCCAATAAATCTTACAGCTGCCTAACTTTTCTTGGAATGATGCCGCAGGCAAAGCATATAAGTATCCCCAAAAAAAAAAAAAAAAGAAAAGAAAAGTCCCCTAATGTTTTCATGATTCTCTTTATCTATTGCTTCACCATAAATTGCAAGTCCTTTCACACAGAGACTCGGAGCCTTAGGGCTTTTTGTAAAGTTCTGGTGACTGTGTTACACTTATCCCGTAGAGCAAAAAGAAACTATATCTTGTCATATCTTCCCATTCACATCACACATTTTAAAGATCAAGTATTCCAATACTCACAGCAAATGAGTCACTCTCAATCCACTGTGTGCTTAAAAATTAAGAGAACTTTTGATGTATTCACATAATACATTCAGTTGAACAGCACTTTATATAAAGTGATAAACTGTGACAAAACTAAGCTACTTCATTAAAGACTTTGGTTTCACTCAGGTTGTGCCTTAGCCATACTACACTAATGAAGTGATTTTTTTTTTTTTAATTCTGATTTAGTAGGCACATGTAGACCACTGTTTGAACAACCATCTTTGGAAAAGATTATACAAGAAATATGTGCAGGTGTAGAGAGAACCTGCAGCTTTGGTGTTATTCAATATTGCTCAAGGGTTGAGCTGTAAAACTACACACATGATTTAGGCCTCAGAGCATTTCTTAGTTCCTTTTTCTACTTGAGATGGGGAAGGGAGTTGCTTTATGCCATTGCCTCCCCTTCCCTTCTCCCCAGTTTTCTGTCTGGAGAGGATGCCAGTTTAGGGCTAGTGGCCAAAACTGTTCCTGGAAGTCAAAAGCTGAGTTCTGTTCCTATCAGAAGTGCTCATATGACAGTTTCTTGGTGATTTTCAAAAGGATATTTTTCTCACTGATAATGTAGCCCCATTTTGCCAGCCAGAGAAGAAGCAGAAGCATGGTGCTTTTACTCAAGTCTGTTGAATTGGGAAGTGTTGACAGACATGGAGGCAGCTTCAGGAATATATTGATGGCAACAACTATTGTTACTCCAACTGTGCATATATTAAAGTCAGACAGGGATAAGCCTGAAATGGTTATGAAGAAGCTTTATGCCTGAATCAAGGAAGCAACTTTGCTGAGCTTTTGTTGTTCCTGTAGAGAGAAAATGTGAATGGGATCTTATGAGAAAGGACAGTTAACATTCCTTGACAGGAAACCTATTTTCACCAAGGTATTGAAACATCTTTCTCTTCCATGGTTTTTCCTAATTGAACCTAAAGTGTCTTTGGGTAACTGTGCAAAGAAAAAAAAAAATTGCATGGAGTTTAAGGCATGCAACAGGCATGAATTAGAATAAAAAAGACAAATTTAACAGTGAGACAAAGACAAATTTAACTCTGTCATGACCACCCCAAACAGACAACCACAATGCCAATGATGGCCTTGGCATTCTGGACAGGTTTGATTTCCCTACAAATCTGATTACTTGCTGTTTTCTAAATAACAGATATCAGGAATTGGCTGAGTTGGTTGAGAAGGTGGCACTAAACTTCCCAGGTGCCACTGCTGATGCTAAGATTTTTCAAGTGCATGCTGGAGCTAGGGTACCATGTATGTGGTGAACCTTTCTTTATGCATTCTCTGTGTTTGCTGTCTGGGATACTATTTTACTTGTCTTTTTGTACAATTTTCTCTGCTTTGGACCAGATCTAGTAACTCCAAAATGACCTAGGAGTTGCACGTGACCCCATTGAACTCGGAGTTGATGAAGTGTCACTTCTACTGGAACTGGTGTTCTGTTTGTATGAACTGAACTCATATTTTTCTGGGAAATTTGCAAGATAATTACTTTTTGGTGATAATGAGGTTGTTAAATTCTGCAGTTTTTGCATAAAAAGGTTCAGTAATGTTAAATACTGTGAATCAAGTAGTATAATACCATGTTTTGTAATCTTATTAAATATGCCCTGAATTATAAGTAGTTAAAAAAATAAACATTAACTGCTCAGGGAACATGTATTCCCACAACAACTTGTTTCCATATGCAATACCTGGTTTAGGAATTCACTTTTTGTAATTGTTTTAACAAAAATTTGAGCTACTTTATATACTCTGTTGATATAATCAAAATCTCAGCTATTCTACTGATACAATACAAAATTGATTGCACTCTGATATTATGCAAAGCAGTGTTAAAAATGAAGCCTGGCATGCAAAGTGCTCCTTGGCAGCTGCCACCCTGCTCACTGGTGCCATTCAGTGTCCCAGATACGCTGGAAGTTTGACAAGATGCAAGAGAGAGGGTTTAATTAGGCCACAGATTTACTAATTCAACTAATCTGTGAGTTATGCATCAATCACCCCATCACAATGAAGAGAGTTACTTCTTCCTCTGTCATTCCTGCCTGTTTGGGAAGTGCTCATGGTCTCATGTGGCTCCAGGCCACCGCAGGTGTGGGGTTGGGAGGGCTGAGGCAGGGGCTCCCCAAGTCCTGTCTGCCTGAGAAATGACTCTTTAAGGGTCACACCTTCCCCTAAATCTGCTGAGTGAGAAAAGGTTCTTGCTGAGGTGGCTGCTGAATTACTCTCATGTGCCCTTTTAACCAGGGCCTGTAGGGCAGCCCAAATAACTCACTGTTCTGTGGCTCTTCTGGAGGATTAAAATAATTAATAAAATATTCACAGCGTCTGCTTCAAACTTTTCATGAAAAAGGACATTCACTGAAAAATGGACATTCAAGATCTCTGTGCTGAAGTTGAGAAGGTTATTGAGCACTAACAGCTGTGGTGGTGAATTCAGCTTTTGTTTCACATTTAGATTTTTATCTCAAATCCCATATAAAAACAAACACGCACAAAAATCCCCTGAACCCATGACTACAAGTGCTTTTTTGGGTATCCATTAATTTCCAGAGAAACCAGGTTGGCTTGGTCCAGTTTGTCCTTCTACATGATATGTATATTATAACAAAATAATAAACATCCAGTCTTAAACCTCCAAAGCTCAAACAGACTATTCAATGACAGGGGTAGAAGCTATGGAGCATGTTATTGCTGCTGACAGGGGAGGGTAGGAGAGGTAGAAGATGCTTTTCTTTGTGGGCCCCTGTGTTAACTTGCATTGTGCAAGAGCCCTGGACACCTCAGGGAGAACTCTCCTTTCTAAGGCAGTAGGTCTGCTGTGAAGTGCGAGGCAACCACCATGGTTTTTATTTTGTTTTAATTTAGAATATATATTAAAACATCTTCTAACGTTGCTGTGTAGCTTTATTTCCTACTACAGGAAGAGTAAATGTGAAGATTTTAATATTGTGAGCTCTCATTATGATATTTAATCCAGGAAGGGGAGAAAGTGTTCCAAAGTCAGCTGCTGACATGCAGGAAATCCAGACAACAGGAACCCCAGACTGTGTGGCCAGGTTTGTTCAATGAGTATTAAGGAATTTGCTTTCTGCATCCTATATTTTTGAGGGTTTTGGGAACATTTAACAGATTAAAGGGTCTGGATAAGTTCTCTCTGTGTTGGGTTTTTGCTTTGTTATTTGAGGGAATGGCTATGGTTTTTCTGAAATAGTACTGGTGTTTAATGAGCATTTGTCACAGAGTTGCCTGGGATTTTAACTTAAACCCTCAACTGAAAAGCAAAACCTTAGAAGTGTTGCCTGTTAAGAACTCTGAGTTGCCATCTTTGGAGATTTTGGACTTGTGTTAGCAATTGCAGTCTCATCAGCAATATTAATCAGAAGTCTGGTTTTAATATTAATTCAACCCAAAAAATGTAAGTAATTAATTTAGGAAAAAATTAGCAAAGAAAAAATAAGTTTGAGCTATTACAGGAATTGGGGATATGGCAGAATTTGCTTTAATTAATTTTGTTACACATAGCTGTCCTATGGACATTGCCAGCTGGTTAATGATCCATCAGAAAACCGATACAGTGAATTGGAAATGCCACTAAAGCAGAATATATCTGCAGCAGCAGTAGGAGTAACCAATAGAACACATTTCAAAGCATGTGATCTCCAAAACATTTATTGACCAACTGCTATTGAACGAGTTCCCTAATTTAGCTTGTGTGACAATCATCTGCATTTGGTGAAAATTGAGGGAAACATGGAATGCTTTGCTGGAGAGCTAGACCAGATGAGAGTGCTGATGAAGTCAAAACCACAGCGAGCTGAGTACTGGCCCACAGGGGCTGCACAGAGGGGCAGGCTGTAAGGTGTGTGCTAGATCTGGGTGGTTTGGCTTTGCTTGGAATTTAATTAATTTTGAATTTTTTAAAAAAATTCTGGTACATCTGTTGTACATCATTTTATACATGAACTTCAGCTATAGAAAGAATGAACAAACTGAGATGCTTAAGTCAGAAAGATTTCAAGCTCAGTACTGCTGAACAATATATTTTTCTGAAGAAGTCAAGGTACAAATGGAAAGTTAAAGCTGTGCAGCTCACATTAGTCTGATTTAAAATAAGATGTTAGAAAACAAAATACATGTTTTTCATAACTAGCATGAACTTCATGTCACTGTTCAGTTTTGTGCTAGCAGAACATACAAGCCTTGATTAAGGAGGAAGATTAGCAGCATTTGCTGAAGAGTTCAAGGTCACTAGCTCTCTGAGTGTTAAATAGGGAAACTGTATGTTTCTGCTTCCTGATGTGTGTTCAATATTTGGAGAATGAATTAACTACATTTATTTTTGCTTGCTAGAACCTACTATTTTAAATTCAGTGTCACTGAAATACATATGCTATGTGAGAACCAAATGTAGACTTTGTGTTGGCTTATCTGTAGACGTAAGCAGAGGTTGACATTAAAAATCCTCAATAGTTACTGCATGTGAGAGATTATATTATCCATGTTTGCAGCAGTGTTCAGATGACTGTATCACACAGAAATATTCAGAATTGATGTAGAGTATCCACTTAGTGTGCTGTGCTCTGCCATCTCAGAGAACTGTTTCTATAGCATTTTTTGTGAATAACATTTTTATGTCCTATAATATGAAATCCTATTCTTGCTGAGGAAATCACTGCTTATTTTTACTGTTATAAGGACATCTGTAATAAAAATTTGAAAAAAAAAATTACCATAAACAGGATCAATCTTATTTCAAAAGGCTGGTCATGAGTGCTGCTAACACATTTTGAGGTCAGTGTGTTTTGACCTTTCTTTTTATGACAAATGCCTGAACTTAGCTGAATTTCATATACCTGAGATTCAGTTAAAAAACCCCAAAGATGAATTCTGCACAAAAATAACTGGATAAGCTATGGTGCAGGGATGCAAAAAATTTTAAACCCCTGAAAGTTTCAGCTCCTGGGGTGTCTGTCAGGCTCCTGGCTGGATGACTTGAGACATACACATCTGAAACTTCTCTCTGGCCAACACAGTGGTCCTGTCTGGATGATGACTCACCCTCTACAACTTCCTGAAGGGTGGCTGTGGTCAGCTGGGGGTTGGTCTTTCCAGGTAACAATGGGCAGAATGAGAGGACACAGTCTCAAGCTGCATCAAGGAAGGTTGGATATTAGGAAAATGTTTTTCACAGAAGGAGTGATAAAGTACTGGAATGGCCTGCCTGGGGAGGTGGTAGAGTCACCATCCCTGGATGTGTTTAAAAAAAGACTGGATGTGGCACTTGGTGCCATGGTCTAGTTGAGGTGTTAGAGCCTGGGTTGGACTCAATGATCTTGAAGGTCTCTTCCAGCTTAGAAATTCTGTGATTCTGCGATTATGAGGCCTCTGAACCTTTCCATTGGAAAGAGCTTGTAAGCCTCCATGTGGAGAGGATGGTGTCACTGGCCTTTTTGTTTATAGAGATATGACTTCTTTGCATTTTTAATCTTCAGTTTTTCATACACTTGTCTGTAGTAATCTTCTTAAATCTTGAGCAGTCAAAGCTACATTTGCTGTAATTGTCAGAAGTTATCCTCTCCAAACGATTGAAATATTGCCATTAAAATGAAAATACTGATGTGTCTAACTATATTGGAAAGTTACTGTTTATGGACAGATTACTCTTATAGTCATACATCTGAAATCCTATAATTGAAAAGTACTTAATATAGAATGATTAACAGCAAGAAATAATTAATAATTCCTGTCTGTGTTATCCAAACAAACTTTCTAGTGCTTTTATTGGAGGCATTTATTAATCTAAACATGCACAGTATATCATTAAGGTATTTTCTTGCATGATTGATCGATTGAATTAGTTGTTCACTGGGAGAGGCATGAAGTACCTAAATATAATGGGAGGCAGGGATAAAGGGAAGAGAAATTGACTTCCTTCAGGAGATATATTAGCTAAACAAATGAACAATTTTTGCTAAGCAAAATCAGCATTCATTTCTGCATACCAGAGAGAGTGCATTATGTAGGGCATCATGTAGAGCTGAAGGTCAAGGCCAATCTGCTTGCTTCCTATTTTTCAGTGATCCATTATTTACTCTTGCTTAGTCAGTCACTGGTGCTTCCAAAGAGGAAAACAAAAAGAAAAAAGAAATGGCAGCAGAAGAGACTCTACAAGGTACCTTAGTTGTCACTGGCATGTGCACACACCACCACAATCAAACTCAAGCACCCTGAATGCACCAGTTAGTTCCCCTAGTAGCAGTGAAACAATTAAAACAAATAGGTATGTCTTTGCCATAAGCTGTAGATGGAATAGGAGGAGAGTTGTCACCCAAACAGGCTGGAGTTTCTTTGCCTACTGAGTTTCCAGTACTGTAAAACACAGAATACCACTTGATTTTTCCACTTGTCGTTTATTTCTGCTTTTTCCAAACTGAGGACAGTTCTGTATAAGAGGAAAAATTATGTATTTGTGTTATTGTAGATTCTGGGAGCGCAACCCATGGAGCTTTCTCTCTAAAGCAATTCATTCCATATGGGTGGGTTGCTATAATTATATCTATGCAGATGCTGAATCCACTTACAATATGCAGAAACCACGACTGTTGTTTTTGCAGAAAAATGCAGAAAAAGCTAGAGACAAAAGCCAGCTATTAATCTGGCCTATTAGTATGTGGACAGAATGACTGATACTGGTTTCTCCTCCCAGATTCTCCATTTGTTTCTGGGCTGTTTTTCTATACAGCTAGTGCACACAAAAGATACAAACACTGGTGTATTTCAGTTTCCTTCTCCTCCAAAAAAAGTAATTAAAAATATTTTGGTTGTTGTTTTTTTTTTATTTTTTCCCCCTCCTAGAACAAAAATGGCTACTCCCCATAGACCTGATCTGTCTAGGAATGTCTGTGTGGCTAAACTATATCTCATCCACTGTGTGCTGTGTTGCAGGGCAGTAATACTGAATGATAAACCACAGTGGGTCTTCCCCATAATGCCATGTTTATTTGTCTGGAAATACTTTTCATCATTGCCTCATTTCTCCCTCTTCCTTTTTGTAATTCTGAGGTATCTGGGTGGGATAGGATTCTGGTAAAGTATATTTTGCCACACCAGATGCTCCCATTCTCTTTACATTATTATATGTCTTACTAATGTATGAATTTTTTTTTCTAGATATTTTCATCTATAATCTTGCACATCTTTAAATTCACTGAATTAGAAATTAAGCCTGTGTTGAGTTCTTGGGTACTTTAGATCTTCCCTGCAAATACAAGCTATATGATCTATCTGCTCAAACTCATCTCTTGTGAAATGCCATGTAAATTCCTTCTTGCTGTGTCTATGATTTAGAAATCGTAATGCAGCTAGAAGTGTGAAATATTAAGCATATCCTTTTATGTACTTGGAATTGATGGTGACTTCAAAGTCAGTCCTCATTCATTGCCTGGTTTGTTTCAGTTCAGAAATGACTTGAACTGTGAGCAGAAAGGAGCTGACAGTATTTTCAGATAGGCGCTTTATAGTTGTGCACTTTGCAACTATATGATAGGACTATCTCTGTTGCCTTGAATGCAAAATTAGCTTGTTGATACGTGCTGCTACAGACAGAGGAACAGATGTAGTAATTCTACTTTATTTACATGAAATCTCTAAAAAGGCATTTTCTGGCAGCATGCTAGGAATAAATACAGTATCACATATAGAAACGGCACCATGCTATGTTAGCTCATTCAGGTGTCAGCTGTGCCATTTGGATGTGGGCGAGAGCAGGGAGTCAGATCCCTCCCAGAAGGGCTGGGAGCTCTCTCACGTTCAGCAACCCAGCAGCAACCTGCTCCTCAGCCCAGGCTCTCTGCTGAGTGCTGTGCAGGGGGCACCCGCTGGTAACACCACTCTGGGAGTCCTAGAGGAAGATATCAGGCCTTCTGATTTTTTATTTCTGCTTGTTTCTCAAAATAGGAAACTCTCTTCCCTTGTTTTGGGGTTAATTTTTTTTGGTTTGGATTTTGTTTGTTTGGTGGTGGTTTTTTTTGGGTTTTGGTGGTTTTTGTTGTTGTTGTTGTTGTTGTTTGGTGTTTTTTTTTCTTTGGTTTGGTTTTTGTTTATTCGGTTTCCCCATCCCCCGTCCCCCTCACCATTTACTTTCTGTGACTTGGACCTCCCCTGAGCTCATGTTTTCAGGCTTGTTTTTCACAGCTGAGACCTTGAGGAACTTAACTGAGATTAGAAAATTGTGGGGGAGGAAGGGACTATGGAGGAAGGGACTATCAGGGTGGGGAGAGATTGCAGACCACAGAAAAGTTCAACACATACAATCTGAATAAAGAAGTGAGGCTTAAGTAAAACCATGTAAGTCTTTTGAGCCAGGAATATGAGAAATGGTGAGTGATGCTGAGCTGGTAGCTGCCACAAGGGAAAGCTTTCCTGGGGGACTCTGCCTTTTTTCCCCTTCCTCTCTCCTCCTTTGCCTTTGTGCACAGGCTGAGGAAGGAGGGATTACTCCTGCAATAGTTCTTGCTCCCTTCACTTAACAATCAGGTTTAAGCCAGGCTGTTGCCTCTATTGAATTGTCCCTTTTTTCTCTCACAGGTATTCAAACTTTCCACCGTGGGGTTGGGGTTGTTTATTTAGCTTATGAGCGACCAGACGCATTAAAGATGAAATGCCTTGACTCTGAACTGCAGGCAGAAGGGGTGGGAGGAGACACAGCTAATTTGACTTGGAGGATGATTGATGTGTAGATGTCAATTTCTATTAATATTCTTTTGAAATCACTGACGCAAGCGTGTTTTATCCCCCACTCAACAGAAAATATAAATAGAAAGACAACAAAACAACCCTATCCCTTTAATTCATGATACTCAGAAGCAGTTAAGCAAACTCTGTCATTTGAAAGTGTCCTCCCCAGGCTGGCAAAAAGCAGCTTATGGTGGTGTTCTTACCACTTTAAGAATATCAAGATGCTGTAACAGAGCTATCCACTTACTGTTAAAATGTATAAAGCACAAAAAGCAAGTGTCACCTACAGATAGGCTTAGATAAATTGCTTAAAAATGTACAGCTCCCTCATTAGACAGCCATTCATTGCATGAAAAGAACTAAATGTATTTGTCGAGGTGTAGCTATAAAAGCCATGTTCAAAATGAAACAGAGTTGAGAGCCTGAGCACACAGCACTGTTATTCAGAAGTAGCTTTCGAGCAGAGTTTCAACGGGAAGGTGCTGTTTGGTTGGACACAAATCAGCAAACGTTTAGCCGAAGCGTGAATAATTCAAGCGTGCACGAAGAGCTTTCTGAAGAGAAAAAAAGGCAAGAATAAAAAAAAAAAAAAAAAAAAAATCTTCAAACATTTGCATCAGCCTTAGAGGACAATACAAGCAGCAGGATTCGAAACAGATTTACAGATGCACTCTCTTTAGGCAGGGAGAGAATGCTCATTAAATGCAAGATGCTTCTATGGCTCGTGGGCTTGCACGGAGGTAGAGGTTTGCGAGGCTGACGTATCAGATAAAGTCAGAGTGGTTACCACACCGACGGTGTAGCAGCTGCATAATAAATGATGGAGAGAATCATGTTAGGCATGCCCACCTAGCCTAACTTGAATCATGCGAAAGGGGAGCTGCTGGAATTCAAATAGACTTTCTGGTTCCCAGCAGTCGGCAGTAATAGAATGCTTTCAGGAAGATGACAGATGCAGGGGAAAGATGCTGTTTTGCACTATCTTGATTTGTTACGGCAGCCAACTTATTGGCATGATGGAGTGACAAGAAAAGCAGCTGGCATGGAAGGTAGGATTATCAAAGCTATTGCATCATTATGAATGTAATTAGTAACTGACCATGACAAAGCATATGCTAGAATGAGCTGTCGCTGATGGCAGAGGATTTGTTGCTGAGGTCTTGAAACTCTGGAAACAAAATTCCTCGTGCAAAATGGATTTTGCAGTTTCATTTATGCTCGTGTTACTCTTTCTTTCCTGCTTGCCTCCAAGCTCGGGGAATTGCTTGCTTGAAAGAGAGTGTTCTGTTAGGATGAGACTGAAGAATAAAGTATTTTCTAAGTCTTTGAAGCCTCAGGTAGATAGAAACAAACAAATGTGAAACAAGACTGGGAAAAGCTTACTCTGATTCACTAGCAAGCTCTGATTGATATATTGGCATATTGAAGAATTCCAAGGAAATGAAGATGCATGTACTGAATGCTCTGGTATAATGAAAAGATATTATTGCATACCTCTTTTTTACAGTTAGTTTTTATGACAGGTTTTATTCCCCATCAGTTTTTAGCTCTTGACATTTATCCGGTTGTTCAGCATTATATAAAGAAAAGACATCAATATCTCCTGCAGGGTTTCTCAACAACTCCAGCATCTGTTTCAGCTATTGAACTGTATTCACGTTTTGCCAACTTGATGCCTACCCAGCTGGTCTATCATTTCTCGCTTGATTACTGTTCTTAATTCCTCTGTATCAACTTGTTTCAGACTGGATTTTGAAAGCTGTTAATGAGAAATGACAGTAACTGCTTAACTGTTGAGAACTTAAGTATTCTCTTATTTTTGAGACGTTATAGAGCATTTCTGTGTGCATTTTATTACATTCATGTTCTGTGCTGCAGTGTGAGGTTTTCATATAATAATTGAATTTAGCCGTGAATACTTCAGATGGGTCACAAGCATAACTTTTAACTGAGTATTTTGAGAGAGTTTGGGAAAATTTACAGGTGTTTGCTTTGGGATAGGTATTGTCTTACTACATGATCCTTCCTCCTGTCCACCTCTCCCCCCATAACATATATATCCTCCCTCTCTGTCACGGTGAGCAGTCATTAAGTTATATTGTACATATTGAAATATATTTTATCACCACTAGGGTGAAACAGCTAAGCAGCCCCAAACAGGTGATAGGGACAGGTTTAAAACAGACGTCAGCTCTATCAGAGTGGATTGCCCTCGATCAAAGAAGTAAAACTAGTGCTTTGTAAATGTAAGGCATTCTCTTTCTTCCTATTTGACTGTTCAACAACCACTCAAACACTGCTTGATAGCTCACAGGCTATGATTGTATTAAATCACTTGGATTATTTTGCTTTACAAAATGCTTTCTTCTATGTAAACTCCATTCTTCATTAGATATATATTTCTTTCACAGGTGATAATCAAGAAATCTCTTGTCAAACTGGATATTCACTTTTCTGACTTTATCTTAAATTACTTTGTTGGCTGTACTCTGTGTTGTCTTGTCAACAGGGATCAGCTATTAAAGACTATATGTTGCTGAGTTAAAGCTGTAACAGTTTTAGAAAGATAGATGTTTCTAGATACACAGCAGTGAACCAGCCTTTCTTAAAGTTTGAATGTAAAGATCAGTAAAACTAATAGCTAGTGTTATTTAGCTTGAGCATTTCCCTGTTTTGATCATTTACAAGAGGCATTTTAAATGGTTTTGTAACTGCCAGGAGGGGAGATGTACTCATTAACAGAGAGGATCACAGTGGGGTATGAATATCCAGAAATAGTTCTGTAGTTTTAATGACAATAAAATAAAATACTATTCTATTTAATAGAAGTTCAATTAAATTTAACAATAATTTGTCACTGTTGATCACAGTGAAACCGTAGAGAGAGTAACCCCTATAAACAGCTAAAGTCCCATTCCCTTTTCAGGGTAGCAGTAAAACTGTTTTATATTGAATATATTATACTCCTGAAGCTGCCTAGTCTCTTCATGTCTCCAGAGTGCTGGCTGGCAATATTCACACAGTAGTTACTTAAAATGGGCTTTTCCCTGTGACGCCAGTAATTGTAACTTCGTGCTGTCTGTGGCCATCACCCAGCTGACAAGTGATTTTATAGTTTGTTTCTGTTTTCTCTCTAGTATTTGGTTTTAGCTTTCTCTTTCACTGATGAATTAATAGGACACTAGGTGGAGCCAGCTGTTGATTAAAAATAGATCTACAAGTAATACAGGCCTGTCTAATGAGCAAACCCCAGTATATAATGCTTGTAATTAAAAATAACAATTTAAATTGTTATGAATTGAGTTGAAACTTAGTCATGAAAGTGAGATTAGAGGAAACCATATATTCATTTTCCTTTCCTTTTATTATCTTAGAAGCTTGTAATCAAATATGAAAAAAATAATAAGGAAAGAGCATCTACATTCAATAAAGAGGGCTAGGAAGCAAATGAACAGAAATAGAAAAAGAAGAGAGAAGCAGCAATAAGAACCAGCAGATGTTTCTACTATAGATACATGCAGATATCCAGTTGTGTATCTGTGCATCCTTTGCCTGATGCACACAGATTTTCTCTCACTCTTACATTTAAATCTTCCTTCCGTTCTGTCTTCCTGAAGTAATTTATAGAGCTGACATCTTTCACTTTATATTTAGATACGGGATGCATGTTTTCAAATCTCTTCTTGGGAGGGTGTTCTAGAAGGTGTGCAAGGACACAGAGAATTGTCACTCATATGTTGGCCAGAGATAATTAAGAAAACTGTGGAAGGTTATTTACTGACTGAGGTGGAATCTGGTTGTATGTGCTCCTTCACATGGTTCTGGTTATTAATCCTAGTCAAGGACAAGGAATCTGTAGTCCTAGGCATTGTGACAACACAAGAAAAATACACTCAGTTCCACACAGATTTACAGATATGTACCTTGGTGTGGTACATGCATTAATTCAGCAAAGAAGAGACAAAAAGTCAGGGTGTATGTTGATACTTGGTTACATGAACTGGAGAGGAAAAACCAGGAAATAAGAAGTGTGAGATGACAGACAAAACCAGAGATTAGGGATATGGGCTGGAGCAGTCTGGCAGAACAGTGGCAGTTCCCATCAGCCTCTTGCTGAGCATTTGCAACTTCAGTCAATGTCTTGTTCTTACAGGAGTAAAAGGGAATTAGGGTAGGGAGAGGCTCAAGTTAGGGAGGAAAACTTGTGGAGGAGGGAAATGACAGCTGCCTAACACTCCAGGAGTAATGAAGTTTAGAAGACTGAAGATTGACCTTTTTGGGTGTTATTCATAGAAACTTATAATTTTAGTAGTGACATGAAGGTTATAATGGTCCTGTTCATAGAAAATCAAATTGTGCATGGACCTGGTGCTTTTTGGAGGAGCCTTGCAAGAAGCAGTGCTGCATTGTCAAACTTAAGGGACTTTTTTGGTTATGAGCTGTGCAGTTTGTGCTCAACAGCAGAAGCATGGGAGGAGATCAGCTATGGTGGAGACAAAGTTTATTAGTTTTGCAAATCATTCAATATTTCAGTGAGGCCAGGCTATGATTTTATTTTTTTTAATTTATTTTAATGGATAGTCTTAGCCAGAAACATGGACTTTGAAATGTGTTATGGTGTCAGTGCATCCATATCTGCTTCTGTACATTTTCTGTACACCAGCACCCCAGGACTAACTTTGAATGAGCTCATCCTGACATGTCCTGAATTTTCTTTCTGACAAGAGGAAGATGTGTGCAGTGTGGCAGCTCTTAGCTTTCTGCTGCTGGTCACCTGCTGCTTCACTCAGTTTGTGGTTCCTCCTGAAGAAGGTTGAAATTTTAGTTGAGAAATACCCACAGTGTGGGGAAATGTCTGACCATCTTGAGCAAGGGTCATGAGAAGCTGAGCCAGAAGAAAAAATATGTATTCTTTCTCTCTATCAGTCAAATCTGTCCTTTTAAAAATCTACTAGAATGAGGAGGAGGGCAGGAGAAGGGGAAATAGCACATAAGGTGAAGAATGAAAAGGGTTTGGATTTTCCATGAGACAGTCATTTGATGAATGAATGGTAATCGCCTTGCAAGAAAAGCATAAGGAAAGGCACATATGGAAGTCAAATTGTCCAAGGGATATTACTGAGCATCTGGTTATGTACTGCCAGGAAGTATTATACAAAGACAAATTATATCTAAGCAAAATGTATTAATAAATTAAGTCTATTAGCAAAGAGGGAAATATTTTTTTCCTTCAAAACCCAGAGTTCACATTTTGTAGGTTTTTAATTTAGTTATTCATACTGTGTTAACAGAATTAAGATTACTAACAATTTGGGGAGGGACAATTTTGATAATAAATGCTAAAGGGTATCCTTTCTCTCTACCCTTTGCAGAGGTTGGGAGGTTTTGGGGTTGCTTTGTTGTTTTTTCTGGCTTTTTTTTTTGTTTGTTTGCTTTTTTTTTGCTGTTTTTTTTCACAGAATATTAAATCACATATCCTTGAAGCCATATATTTTAGCCTCTCCCTCTACTCTGCCCTTGTAAGATCCCACTTGGAATACTGGGTCCATGTGTGGGTCCCTCAACACAAAAAAGACATGAACCTGCTGGAGGGGGTCCAGAGAAAGGCCATGAAGATCAGAGGGTTGGAGGACCTTTGCTACAAGGACAGGATGAGAGGATTGGGCTTGTTCAGCCTGGAGAAGAGAAAGCTCTGGGGAGGCCTTCCAGGAGCTAAAGGGCACTTAAAGAAAGCTGAGGAGGGACATTTTACAAAGCTATGTAAAGTGTTAGGACATGGTTTTAAGCTGAAGGAGGAAAAGTTTAGATTAAAAAAGCAAGATTTTTGCAGTGCGAGGATAAAACATGGGAGCAAGTTTTCCAGAAAGATGGTGCTTGACCCATCCTTGGAAACATTCAAGTTGGATGGGGCTGGGGCACAGAGCAACTTGATCTAGTGGAGGTTGGAGTAAGAGGACCTTTAAAAAGTCCCTTACAATTCAAACTATTCTATGATTTCTTAAGCTACAAGGTACCAGTGGTGTTGGATCTTCCTGCTCTGTGCTGCTAGCTGCAAAATGTCTCTGAGATTCACTGCCGAGCTGAGCGTATGAACACAGAAGTTGTTCCTTGTAGAAATGTCCTGGACATGATAGGCCCAGTGATGCAGTCATGAAACAAGGAGAACTGAAATGGAGATGTGAAAGAAGAGAAATCAGGGCTTTACCAGAAATGGAAAAAGGGAAGTAATAACAGCTCTATTTGCATCTTTTTAATTTTTTTTCTTTATGGTCTGAGCATCTGTGCATCAGAATCAGGGTGCAAGATGCACCTGTTTATAAAAATCAGGAACTTCTGGCTGCACTGGAGTTTCTTTGGCTTTTGTTATCTTTAGAATAGATTTTAGTTTTAAAAAAAGGAAAATCTGAAAAGTAAATGAAGATAAGTCACACTTTTTTTTTTTTTCATTAGTATCCTCAAGTTGCCCAGCTTAGTGTTTTACATTATGATGCTGTTCTTTACAAGGTGTTTCTTTCATTTACATTTCCCTGAAGATCCTGCACATAGCACAACCAGTTCTCTGACTTGTTTGACGATACGGAAGTTCAAGATACTGAAACGGTCAAAGACATATGGTTGGTTTTGACCAATGCTGACGAGACTCTTCTTCCTTCCTTCCTCCCTCCCTTCCCTTCCTTCCCCTTCCCCTTCCCCTTCCCCTTCCCCTTCCCCTTCCCCTTCCCCTTCCCCTTCCCCTTCCCCTTCCCCTTCCCCTTCCCCTTCCCCTTCCCCTTCCCCTTCCCCTTCCCCTTCCCCTTCCCCTTCCCCTTCCCCTTCCCCTTCCCCTTCCCCTTCCCCTTCCCCTTCCCCTTCCTTTCCTTTCCTTTCCTTTCCTTTCCTTTCCTTTCCTTTCCTTTCCTTTCCTTTCCTTTCCTTTCCTTTCCTTTCCTTTCCTTTCCTTTCCTTTCCTTTCCTTTCCTTTCCTTTCCTTTCCTTTCCTTTCCTTTCCTTTCCTTTCCTTTCCTTTCCTTTCCTTTCCTTTCCTTTCCTTTCCTTTCCTTTCCTGCCCTGCCCTGCCCTGCCCTGCCCTGCCCTGCCCTGCCCTGCCCTGCCCTGCCCTGCCCTGCCCTGCCCTGCCCTGCCCTGCCCTGTCCTTGCCCTTGCCCTTGCCCTTGCCCTTGCCCTTGCCCTTGCCCTTGCCCTTCTTCTTTCCCTTTCCTTTCCTTTCCTTCCCTTCTTCTTTCCCTTCTTCTTTCCCTTCTCCTTCATTCCCTCCTGCCCAAGATTTGCCACAACTGGGGAAAGCCAAAGACAGAAAAAGTTAATGCAAAATTTGAACAAAAGTCGAGCTACTTGAAGCTTGTGTTTTCTTAATCTATATCTAGTTTCACCTTCACCTCTTTTTGTGTCCTTCTGATGATTAGGAATAAAGAGCATGAGGAATTTCTTCATGGCGTCAAATTTTTTTAGTATTCACTTTTGATCACTTATAATGATCTGTTTCCCTGAAACTTAAAAGCCACACTAAATAAAACCACCACATGCTGCTTTCTGTAGACTTTCTTTTTATGATTAGCTTACTATTTTTTTTACAGCCGTTATGCAGGTCACACTTGCTTTTTGCAAAAAAAATAAAGCACAGATCCTGGGAAGAAGTTAGTAATTTTATCTTTTTTTGTAAAAAAATTAATTTAAATATTCCCACATTATGCTCATATTTAACACATCTTTATTTCTTATTACTACAAAATATCATTTATAATAGGAATTCCTCTGTAATTTGATATTAATGGTCCCAAATGGTCCCAATTTTACAAATATCCCTTGGTACAAAGACCACTTTTTCAAAAGTCAAGCTGAAATGTCATCTACTTGTTTAAATTAAGGGTTTTACAAAAAAAAAAAAGAAAACAAACCCACAAAAACAAAAAACCAACCAACCAACCAAAAAACTCAACAACAACGACGAAACAACCAACCAACCAACCAACCAAACAAACAAAAAACACAAACCAAAAAACTTTCTACTTTGCAGTTCCAGGCTGGTTTTCACTCACTGTTGGTAAGGAATGCAAACATTTAGATATACAACCTGTTGTCTTCAGTAATGATTGCAGGCCCTGAATTGTGATTGAATCAGGTTTGATAACAAGGAAGAAAAGCAAAGATATTAAACAACTTAATGTTGTTTCATGTTGGAAAATGTTATATTTATATTCTTCTGAGTCATAATGGAAAGAATTTTTTAGGCTGGGTGTTTTGGTGAAGTAGTTTTGGTGCCATTGAAATATTCAGTGACTGAAGATTGAAGTTAAGGTTATTAAGAACTTTTAAGATGTTTATGGTTCAGTGTCTGTGATAACTCTCAAGCTAATAGTAAAATTAGTGAATTCTCATTTCTTAGTGGCCTTGTTTTGGACTGCTGAAATGCACAAGGGATTTTTATCTTATGAATGAGTTTGGTACTTAGCAAAACATTTCAAAAGCAGTGAAATAAATTGCCAGCCCAGTGTGATTAAATCTTTGTATGCATGTGTCTCTTCAGATATTTCCACAGAAGCTAAGAACAAAAAGCATGTCACAAATGTTGATAAATTATGTTTATTCCCAGGCTGTGTTATTTTTCAAAACTTCAGAAATAATGAGGATTAGGTAGGTGATCAGTTATGATGCTACCTGAACCAAGAACAAACAAATCCTGAGGCAGTGAGGGGTTATGAGGAGACTTTCAGGCTACTAATTTAAGGATATAATGAAGAAGCAAAAATTGAAAGTTCTTGACTTACCCTGGCTCCATATGCCAGGTAAAACCAGCACCATCAAATGACCTCAGGATGTGAAAAATCAAATATGGTTTGCTTCCTTCAGAGAATCCATACTTTATTTCCTGCTGAGTTCCTTTAGCAAGGTAAAATTGCTTTAAGTAATAATACCTGACTATCTGTCATAGTACCCAATCCCACACTTTTCTTACAGGCACAGTTTGTTGAACTCTGTGGGCCTAAAAGTGACTTTGGATGATCAGCCTTAGTGTTAGTGCAGATGATAAGGGCCCCATAACAGTAGGGAAGTTGTATACTGCTGAAGAGAACCAATTAGGGTTATTCCTCCAGCAACAAGCAAATGATTTTTTTCCTTAATGTGTCCTTAGTGAAAATGGTATTTACTGTGATATTCTGTGTGACCTGGCTGACCCATCCAATAAGAAGCAGCCCAAGCATCTCTGTTGTTGTAGCCCACAATTTTGTAAATCTGCCTAAGCCTAGAGAGCAGACCATTTATTAATTTATTATTATTTAATGTGGATGGTTTATTATCTATTTTGGGACATCAGTGTATGTGCCATGTGAGAAATTGTAGAGAAAAGTGACTTTCCTCCAGGGAACAATATGTAATTAATGTCTGCTTTGTATCCTGAAAACCGGGAACAGAATGATGACTGCAAACCCTGACTAGCTGTGAAGCTGTAAATACCCTAAGGAGAAAGGGGATTGCATTTTATGGCATTCTTGGTACTCACAGTTTGAGGATTTTACACTGAATGAAAATTGTTTTGTGCAGAGACGAGCCACCCATTGATGATTTTGAGATGCCATGGAAACAGAGGTACCCTTATTAGGCATTGCAGTTTGTGTGTGAGCCAGAGATAGGTATGTCATTGGGAATCCTCCACAGCCTGTACTTCAGCTGAAACACTGAAACTGAGAGAGAGGGAGATGAAACATCTGCATTGAAAGAGAGAAATAATAAGCCTGTCAATTAGATGAGGGAAATGCAGTGGTGTCAGTTTGGAGGACTAACTTCTAGCTGATGCTTCGTGCAACTTGTTGGTGTCTGCCAGGCCAGGAGATAAGTTTTTACTCGAGTGAACAACCATCTCAGAACAGCATTATTATAATTTAGGAGAGAAGACAAGGTATTTGGTTTGTGTTGCAGCAGAGTTTTCTGGTTTAACACCTTGCCCCAGAAGTTGCAGAAATATGGGAAAACACAGTGAAACTACTGAGAGGTGTATCCAGGTTGAAATAGTCAGTTTTATTTTGTTCTCTGGGATTTTATTATGTCCTAGTCCTCTCCAGTTAGTTCAAAGGGAAAATAAACTCATATTGAGTGTGTTGGACAGAGCTGCATTGACAAGACTGAAAAAGCCATTTTTTGTGCCCCCAGCATAAGTATGGGGCTGGGAAGCATTGGCCTCACCCACATCAGCACTTCCCTGGATGGAGATTGGAGGGGACAGAGGCAGTGGGACAGGGCACAGAGGTTTTGGGAGTGGTGATGCCTCTTTCCTAGGTGACTGCATTTGGTAGAGGTGGCAAGGCTGATGGCCCCAGGGGAAGGGGCTGCAGGTGTGGCCTCTATGGGAAAAGGCCAGGGGCTGTCCTCTGCCTGACACAGTTGCTTCCAGCCAGTTGCCATGGATCCATGCCAGGGCACAGCTGAGCCCACAGCCAAACTCATGGTGCCTCAGGAAAAGCCTGCTTAAGGAAGGGGAAAGCACTGCCCTACACCAAGTGAGGGGAAAACAGTGGGAAACAGCAGAGGGAAGGCCAGGGTCAGAGGAAGATAGGAGGAGGTGCTCCTGGTGCTGGAAGAGAGTCCCCCACAGCTCTTGGAGAAGACCGTGCTGGAGCAAATATCCACAAGGCAGTCCCTGGAGGACACCGTGTCAGAGCAGGTGGGTCTGCCCTAAAGGATGCTGCAGCCTATGAAGAGCCCACGGAGAAGTGGGTAGTTCCTGAAGGGATGCAGGCTGTGGGAGGATCCAAGCTGGTTCAGGGGAAAAGTGTGAAGAGATGGAGCAGAAGAGAGGAGCTGTTAGACTGAGCACAGTCCCCATTGCCCATTACCCTGTGTCCTGCAGAGTCAGAGTGGTGGGGAAGGAGTTGGGAGTTAAGAGCCTGGGAAGCAGGTATTTCAATCATTTTGTCTTTGCTTTTTGCTATCCCATTCTAAATTGATTGGCAACAATTTACATTATTTTTCCCCAAGATGAGTCTGTTTTACCCATGACATAACCGGTAAGTTACTCTCTGTGTGTTGACACAAGATTTTGCATTCTATTTTCTACCCCTCTCCTGTTGAGCCTGGGTGGGTGTCTGGCTGCTGACCAAGGTCAACCCACCACAGTTAGGTTAAACAGAATTATTCCACCTGAGCTTTCCAAATCGAAAGGACATAATATCTCAAGGTTGGTAATTTTTAGGGATAACTGGTAATAAAATGTGTAGGTGTGGACCACAGCTGATACTTGGTAAAACAAGGAAGTTTGTAAAATTAAACTGCTCTCCATTTGAAGCAGAGTCACTCTAGAGGTATTTATCCAGAACTTGCCCTGAAAATACGATGAAAATACGTTGTGCAAAGGACATTATTACTATTTTAAAGCTGCTGTAGATTGTGTATACCTGAGCTAAGATTAGGGGCATGAGGAATTGTACTTGAGCAACATCAAGAGTGCCTTGCATTGCTAATGTTTTTGTCTGCTAGAGGGGGATTTCATGTATCAAAAATTTTCCTTGGCTGTACTCCTAATATATAATCAAATCTTGAGTTTAACCAAGTCTAAGGATGCTTCCTCACTTTTAAGTACTTAAAACTGAAAGAGATATGGTGCCGTGGCCTGTGACAGGCTATTAATTCAAAAGGTTAAAAAAATAAAAGAGGAAAAAGGCTTTATAAAAAAGATATGCCATAAAAATAATCACAAAAGTGTTTTTACCCTTAAAAAAGTGCTACTCAAATGGGTGTCTGTGGCATTTCACAACATACTGGTTGTACAGATAATATCTGTTGTTTCTAGCAGAGTTGGGGGGGGAAATGCTATTACAGCATTTGTATTGTTTCTTCATTCTGAGATAATCAGTGAAGGAAAAACACATTGTGTCTTCAAGCTGAGAAGGTGTCGAGAAATACCTTATGGGGCTGCTGTCAGATGGGAGAAAAGCAGGATGTCCTTTGCAGGATGTTGGAAGCTGTCTGCCATAACAGGTTGTATTCTGGAGACTGGGCTCCTTTTCTACCATGGCTAACATGATCTAAGTTTGAACCAATGCAGTAGTTCTGTAAAAGGGAGGTTGTACCCTTGCAGAATGAGTGGAGGTGGGGTGGAGTTTGTCCAGAGGTGTTCAGGAGCCACTCTGGAGCATCCAGCAGAAACCTTGTGTTGATGATATCTCAAGACAAACTTGTTTAAATTTTAAAACAAAAAACCAAACAAAATTATATGTATGTATGCAAGGGGCATTGCCTTGGGACCATCTTATTTTAATCATTACTAATTTCAACTTTGTGACTTAGAATTAAAGAGCTTTGTTTGTTGACCCTCTGAGCTTCAGACATTGACAATCTGATAGCACCAAGCTTGTTTCTGCATGGAAAACTGCAGCAGTTCCTCTTCCAAGATTTTATTAAAAATGGGAAAAGCCTTATTTGAATTATTGAGGTTGTAGGCCTCTGAAGGCCTAACTCAACACAAAGGAAATTTAAACGACTTGGAGAATGTAAGGAGCCACAATTCTTTTGTTATTTCTTTTTATTTTTCTGTTGGCTTTTGGATTGTACAGCAGCTCAGTAGTGGTTTTGGCCCACTTGTCAAAATTTGTGAGGTGGATGTTATTTCTGGCTTCTTTATGGGTAAGTTAGAGAACAGGCTTAAACAGCAAGGTGAACGTTAGTGTTCAGTGGAGATACTCATGGAAATCTGGCTTTTCTTGGATCTCTCTCCTACATTCAGAGAAACGGACCTGGGGAGGAGGTAGCAAGCTGATTAGAAATGGTCAGGTTCACGTCTTCATCTGTTCCTTCTGGAGGTCAGTCCAAGTGCATTTACGGAAGCCTGGTAGTACTTTATCTCCTTGTCATCAAAATAATGAAATTACCCCAAACCATTACTGGAATACAGTGTTAATCTTCATTGCAGATGCATTTTTAGATTAGATCTGTGATGTTTCTTTGTACATTCTGGCATGTTGCTTTGCACCTGTAAGTAATTTGTCTTGGTGGTAGTGCTTGCAAGTAGTTTGGAAAAGTCTAATTCCTCGTTAGTAAGTAATGAGCTCCATTGCTCAAAGACAATGTAAGAGATATGTGGTGAGTTACTACAGAACTTGAAATTGAGCAAAAAAAAGCTCATCTATTCATGAAGCAGGATTAATTTCATTAACAGCATTATTGTAGCTTCCTAAATTTTGGCTTGTTCTTTCAGGTTTTTTTCATACTGTATTGCCTACCAGGTTGCAATATTGAACATTTTGATTGCTAATATTAATACTACTACTATTTCAGGAAAAGATTAGGGCTTTAAGGACCTTCTTGATTAAGCCACAATAGATATGAAGCAATGAGATTTTTTTTTTCTTCCTGGCAGGACAAATAAGGGTGGGGTAGACACACCTAAAATGAAACAGCTTCTATTTCTTTCTGTAACCATTGGTTGAAGAATGAGTCCCTTAAGAGTACAGAAGGAGAGAAAAGTTCTTTGGGTCTAAAGAACACAGCAAAAACACATTTTTGTGTATATTTAGAAAATGTTGGGTTTTCTCCATGCATTTCAAGTGATTTGCAGCATGGTTCTCTCATGGTTCATGCATTCAGCTCAGATGATTTGAGACCTCAAATATTTGCTCCTTTGTAACCTATCTACAGTCATTTAAGATCAAGCCTAAAGTTTAATATTAAAGTAAATGTTGTTAACCCTGGAAAATAAACAGTGTGAGAGTGATTGAGCTTTTCCCCCTCAGGAGAGTGGATAGGCAGAGAGAAAAAAACCTCGAATAAAATAATTAAGAGAATTAATTGTTTTGCTTTACCTACTCAAGTATTTTATTCTGTGTTTCTGAACACTGAATATTACATGTCCTCCAGGGGAAAAAAAAAAAAAAAAAAAAAAAAGTCCTTGTAATTCAGACTGTTGAGAAAAGCAGCATGATTTTATGTGTGGAGTTGGACTGAGAAAGGATATTGACAGAAAACTGTTCCCAGGCAGGGAGATGCTGTACCACACTGCAGCATGTGCCTGTGATTGCTGACAGTGTCACAGCACCATATGAAGCAGCCTTGCATCTCATGCTGAGTTAGTGTCTGAGGGGCACCGGGTTCATCACTGGGAATCTGGGCTCTCTGTTCATGCCTGTGTGAAACCACAGAAAAGATTGGGATTTACAGCCTCCATCCCACGTTTCATCCCAAGTTTGGCTATAACCTAACTTAGTGTTAGAACTACTAAGTTCACTTCCTATATCTTCTGTCTCAAAGATTTTAGGCATTAGTGATGGAATAGCTAGACTTTTCTCTGTGAACTAATTTTATATTGATTATTACAGGGCAAGTATGTTTCTTCCTTTATCAGTTCTCCATCCAGGGAACCTGAAAAGCAGTTCCTACAGAAAGGAGAACCATTCTTAACCTTATGAATGCCCTTTCTAGAGCTTATTTAACATCCTTATTCAATGGTCCCATGTTCTTTATAAAAGGCATAAATTAAATCAGTTTTATTTATTTTTCTATAAATATCTCATGTTTTTATTTTGTTAATCAATGCTTAACATTTTTTAAAGTGATGTGTTCTAGTCTTTTAGGTTACCTTCTTTTCACCTCTTATTTTTACTTTTTAATATTTGCTACAACTTCCATGCACTTTGACTTCTTTTTTATTTGTTTTATATGCTGCATTTTATGAGGGCTGTAGGTGATAGTGAAGATTGAAGGTGCCTGTAGTTAATGCTCATGTTAAATTTAGTGCATATCGTGCTCCAGAGATAAAAGAAATTGTTTGGCTGTTGAAGCTCTCAGATGAAAGCTAAAGCGACATACCTATTTCATGCATCACATCAGCCTGTTTTGCATGCCACTGTTATCCTGCCTGAAGTTGTGCAGGATTATATTCAAACCATGCAAAGCAAACAGGACAGGTATGTTGCTGCCACTTTGAACTGTCTGTACCACATTGACTCTTCTGTCAGATATGCTTAAACTGAAAAATAAGCAGTGGATGTGGTGTTGGTCACCTCCCAGCCACACTCAATAGCTGTGGTAGCATTTACTGCTCTGTAAAATTGACCAGTGTCCACAGCCTACCCACTTTGTTATTAATATAATTGTGGAAATTACTCATTCCTTAGCTCTTGGATTGAGTTCAGATTTGTGTAATTTCTATTACATATTGAACCACCTCCTCCTCCTCATCTGCCCTCACTACAGTTGCTGACAGCCTGGCTGGAATCACCCCTCTCAGAGAACTCTCCCCAGCAAAGACAGCTCTAACTGAACACATTCTTTGGCCCTTCACTAACATGTGGCTTTATTTTGAGCTGTCCTGCATGTTGTCACATATAGAGGTAGATATTTGATTCTGAATTGTCAAGTTACCAAGAACAGTTTTTAAAAGGAGAAAGAAGTTTTCTTTGGATTTAGATTCCCTAAGACCTTCTTTTATGGAGGGTTTTTTCCACATTTGGAGGATATCTTGTCTACTTCTGTGTAGCTATTTTTAGTACAGCTGGGGAATCTGTGGGTCATTGTGTCATATTCTCTCAGCTTAATCTGCTGTTAGTTATGCTAATGAGGCCTGTGGCACTGGGCTTTTGCTTCACTTTGCCATATTGTCACTTCTGCAACAGAAGCCAAAGGTGACTTTATCCACTTAAACTGTGATGCTTTTTAAGCACATTTTGCTTTTCCTGTGATGTAGCCCCAGAACTCTGCAAGTCAGACTGTCTCAATCTCCTCATAAGAGCATGGATTTACAGCCTACAATTTATTCTCCCCACCATCTGGTGAAGTCCTATGAAGCTTGTCTAAACTTGCTAGAAGAGTAGAAGTTTTTGGTGGTATTTTTTTGTTTTGTTGTTTTGTTTTTGTTTTTTTGTTGTTGTTGTTTTTGTTTTTGTGGTTTTTTGTTGTTGTTTTTGTTTTTTTGTGGGTTTTGTTTGTCTGCGTTTTTGTTTTGTTTTTGTGTTTTGTTTGTTTTTGTTTTTTGGGGTTTTTGTTTGTTTTTTTTTTAATTTTTTTATTATTATTTTTTATTTTTTATTTTTTTATGGTAGAATCATAGAATGCTTTGGATTGGAAAGGACATTAAAGATCATCTAGTTCCAACTGCTCTGCCATGGATAGAGACATCTTCCACTAGATCAGATTGCTCAAAGCCCAATACAACTTGGCCTCAAACACTTCCAGGGATGTTAGAAGACTTACATGGAGATTTTGGAAGTCTGGAGAAAACAAGAGAACACTGATATGTAAATACTTACATATATACACATGTATTGCCTCTTCTTATGAGATAATTGTATTTCATATTATGTCAGAATTTTATCTCTGAAAGACTCTGGTGATTTGTAATCATGGGTATATTCTGTCTGTTTCTGTATCTTCCTGTTTCCCTCTAGAATACTGAGCTAAAGAGGGAGAGGAGCAAGATTGGAAACTCTGCTTCTTGTGCCTACTCTATATGCCTTTGATGACTCTGTGAATATCAACTAGCTAGAACTTTACTAATTTTTTCAGCTTTTGCTTGGGTTGCACTTACACCGCAAAATATAGCTCACCTCTGCTAAGTTTAGGTAAAGTCTATTCTCTTCATCTTTGTTTTTTTGAAGTGATGCAGTGAGAGATGCCAATTTCCTACAAGCTAAATGCAATCAAAACATAGGGGCTTTGCAGTCTGGCTTTTGCTCCAACTTTTGCATCCTCTGAACTAAAGGATACTCTCAACCCTCTAAACCACACCTCTCAATCCTCTGTTAGAGCTCCACACATCATACTCTGGCTTTTGACAAGGAACTGTTCAAGGTTTTAGTCTTGATTGGCCTTTTGAACACAGAATCCTTCAGTGTCCCCAGGCAGAGTCATGTTCTTTTCCTGTTCTCTCTCTGTGTCTCTCCAGTTTTTCTGAGCCTTGCATTTTGTGTGGTGGTTGTCATTGAAAGCAGGGACAAAGGTGCTATTTGTCTTCTCCTACTCAAAGCAGGAGGAGAGCAGATGCTCGTAGGAATGGTGCTAATAATCTGCAGTAGGAATGGCAGTCTAGTAGGAAAGATCCCTGGCTGACCATGTTTTCACTGCTTTAGGGCACAACTACAGTGTGCAGTGAGGAGAGCCATGCCAACTCCAAATGAGCCAAATCTGGAGCTGCAAACTGTTTAGCTGTGTTGCACAGGAGGATGAAGTTGCCAGGCCTGAGGACTCGTGAAACGTGCTGCATCCTAAGGATTTGTCATATAATCAAAGGAAATTGGATGCGTGTGGGGAATCCCAAGAAAGCGCTCTGGAAAATTCATCAAAACTTACATGTGTGTGCATAGCACAGATTGACAGACAGACAGGCAGATACTGCCATCCAGCTGTGTTCATAGTACTCTCGAGCTGTTTCCTGCCTGGAACACTGTAAATGTGGTAGCCTTCTAATGATTGCAATTTAGTTTGAGGCTAAAAAAATTAACTGGAAAGCTATCATCATGTCTAGCAATAAATCTCCAATGCAATATACTTCTTAATTTCTGCTGTTGCCTTTAAGTTAAAAGTAAATAAAAGCAACTCCCTTTAAGCTCAGCTTCCCCTCAAATTGGCACCACTTGCAAGTGCAGAAACAGAACTGAATTTGTTTATGGCAGTCATGATAATTATGGAACACAAGATTAACCTGGCCAGGAAAGATAAATATCTTGGTATTCACTGCTGTGATAAAATGATTTTGGAATGCAGCCTGACAGAGTGGCAGATGAAATTTGATTTTTCTAGCTATACATAGCTCACAACGGGCCTCTGTAATATTTGTTGAGTCTAAATGTCCTGAGAACCTGATGTTGTCTTTGTAGCAAGGATAGTTATTCTTTTGCAATATTTTGTGGGAAAAGCTAATATTTTAATGCCAAAAATAGGTAAAATTCTTTGAAAGATGGTAGATAGGAATAAAATACTGAATTGAACTGTTGAACATATTTTTTTTGTTTGTTTTAAGTGTGAATTAGAGCTTTCACAAAGACCATGTATTCCAGATCTGCCTTTTTAAATGATTGAGTTGTGTTGGTATTGTATAACATTCTTGGTCTTAGGAAAAAAAAAAGTAAGTATAGTCCTTCTAGGAGGGAAGACCAGATTTGTCTGAGCTGTGGCTGACTGCCAAAAAAATAGGCTAAATATATATAATTTGTGAAGAAAAATACTGTTATCTTCTCCGTATATTGTGGGTGCAAGTAAGATGATACAATGGTAGAGAAGTCAGAACAGTTACTCAATATTTTCTGGTATGGGATTTCTGTGTCACCAAAGTACTATTGAAAAATACCTGCTCACTGTTAGTTCCCCGTGATGTCCTCTATATCTGGAGAGAAGTTTCACAGTTACACTTACTCATTTTCTTAAGCAAATAAAAGCCCTTCAACAGGTCCTTCTTGAAGGGAAATCATCAGTAATTTCAATAAGTTCTACAATCTTTGCCTCAAGTCTTCAGTGTCCCACCACAAGCATCTAGAGTGAGTCTCTGGTGCTGAATTTGTGTTCTATAATATTCCATTTTTCCTTCTGAGGTGAAGCACACTGATCTGAACTGCACATGAAAGGAGGGGCTCACAGTTGGCAGTGCTGTGTTAATTTCCTGTGCTCTGTTCAGCCTCTTTCTCTGTGAGTCAGAGAGTTTTAAGACCAGAGAAGACCATTAGGTCATTCCATCTGACCACCTGTAAAAACCAGGCCATTGCATTTTGCACAGATACTCCTTTGTTGGTGCTGGTAGCTTGTGTTTGGCTGAAGTGTAGCTCTCAGAAAGACACCCAGGAAGGCAGCAACAACTGCTGTGTGTGTCACTGCTCTTGGCAGTGTGGTCGTACTGGTTAATCACCCCTTCTAAACAAATACGCCTTCCATAGCTGAAAATTTGCCTCAGCCTTTCAGCTCACTCAGCTGGCATACTCTGCTACCTGTCACTACAAAACTTCTCATTCTTAATTTTTAGGCTGACTTTGCTTGGCTTCATCCATTCATTGACTTTGTCAATCGGTGTGTTGTTTGATGACTGTGATTTCTGCATGTTCTTGGCCAGCATTTTTCTGTGATCTCTCCAGGAGTATGTTTCTCAAATGTCTGCACTTTATAAATGTGTATTTCCCTGGTTCCCATCCCTTTACAGTGGATTGATCTCCTCCTCTAGCATTCACTGTGTGTTAGCTGCACAGTGAGCACTGCCTTACACCTCCTCTTCAGCTGTACATACAAACACTTCTAATCATAATAAAATTACAGACCTCATATTTGAGACATACTTTTGTAACTGGTACTTGAAAACAATTTTTCATCAAGAAACTGTGACCTGTAACCAACTGATTGAAGTGATTAGAAACAACTCCATTTCATGCTTGCTTTTTTCTTTTAAGGAGAGAATGAAAGGGTTTATGATGACAGAAAATGCGAATTATCGTATTTCTTAATGAATGTTACAATTCCTTAAGGACTAAATGATGTTGTTTTCAGAAAGTTGCACTTGAGGCATGGATTTTGGATTAATAGCCCAATAATCTTCCTGACCTCTTCCAGTGCCTATCTTCACATTAGCCCAAGGATCCCTCCACCTTTTGAGGTGTATCCAAGTCATTATGCTTTTAAACTACATTCATGCACACACAGACAAATCTGAGAAGTCTCTTATATTGGTATTTTTCATAATTCCATGTATTACACAATGCTTTTTTATTTCTTACTGCTACAACTCATTGTAGAAGAATGGCTTTTTAAAACAGTTTCCTTTAGCTTCAGAAGATCATCTGAAGCTCTCTGTGTACTCACTCACTACTGATACCCACTGCACCCTGTTCATCTTTCTTTAAACTCATTGTTTCTCCCACATCCCAATGGCAAGTGAAAGATGAGAGGCGTGTGGGTGGTCTGTCTTGGAGATAGACTTGGTTCATGAATCTTTAAGCTTATTTTAGCATTCCACCATCCATGTTTCAAGTGTCAATAAGAGTCTTATTAGTAATTAAAAATATTTTATTATGAATTAAAAGTCCCCCTTCATGTTACTATAATAAACAGCTTTGTTGGCTAGTACTTATTCTAACGATTGGGCATTTAATTTAAAAAAGACTGGCAAAGAATTTCACTGGTATCTGAGAGCTTAAGGACCAATAATAGAGTTAACAGCATTATTGTTTGCTTTCCTTCTCCTAGGATTTGTGTTTTGATGCTGGATGCTGTCTCAACCAGACTTTGGAGACCAAAGTTTGCTTGCTGCTGCTCAGAGCTCATGTTGATACTTGAAACAGCAAAACTCCTGAGTATATGAAAACTCAGTGTGTGCTCTGAGCTTCGAGTAGAGTGCATACCCCCTTTTTTTTAGAAGAAATCCTTGTGCTGATGCAGTTAGGCTCACAGAGTTTGTAAAACCTACACAACAAAGGTGTTATTCTTATCTATAAGCTGTACAGCATCCAATTCAGCAATCATTTTTTATTCATGCACTCAATTATCCAAGTAATTTTCATGCCTTTTATGTTTTGAATGACATAATTCAGTGTGATTCTTTGATACAATGGTCAAAATGTGCTCAAAAAATATTTAAGCATTCAAGATGCTTGAAAGTGTTAACAGAACCCTTTGTGCATCTTACAGTGTGTATGTGGAACTCCTTCAGTTTTAAAAATATTTTTCCAAATTATACTCTTGGTAATGACGGTGTTCACCTCAGCGAGTTTTCAGCTGTGAAACTGTGCAGAGGTGGGCCACATTCACACAGAAACAGCTGACCAAGTTCCTAGAAGTGATTTAAATCTCAGTGCAGGTATTGTGTGATATTAAAGATGACAGGTTATTCGCTTTTAGCGAGATTAATCAAATGGGGGGTTTTTTGAATTCTTTTATTTTTGGAGAAAAGATAGGAGTGTTGTTATGAAGCAGTCTTTATTAAAAGGTCAGAAACTTCTCTGGACATAAACCACTGCTGCTGAAGACACTGCTGAAGACAAATACTGTTAGAAAAAAACCTACTAATATGCCATCAAGTCTTGGACTTCCCCATAGGCCCCTGTTGAGCTTCAGCATGATTATTACCAATAACCTCAGCCTCTTCCTGTGTCGTCTTTTGAAGGCAGATACGAGATCCCTTTGTCAGTGCCCTGAGTGCAGATTTGTATACTCTGACCAGGCTCCAGATACACCAAAACCTGGGCATGCTAACACAATGATAAATAGATCTTACTAGGCTTAGTACCCTGGCTTTAACACTATTCTTTTTTTTTTTTTTTTCTTTTAACGGGCTTTGTCCTTCAGTGGCTCAGCTGCTCACCAGGGCCATGCAAGTTGCATTTGGCTGAGGGCATTGGCAAAACAAGTTTGTGTGTGCCTGGAGAGCAGGCAGCAGGGGGTTGTGTTTGCCTTGGAAGGCCTTGCTGATATACCTCAAGAAAGTGAATTTCCTTGAGCTCTGCCTGTCAGCACTAAGAAAAAAGTAATTCAAAACCAGGTTCACTGACCGAAAAGGCCAGGGGAGTTCATTCCTGAAAATTAGTTCTTGTTGGAGAGGAGAATTGGAAATTCCTCCTAATGATCAGTGAATTAAAAAGGGAAAAATGGGACAAAGAAGTCAGAAGATGGAGAGGTGTGGGCAGGTGGAAAAAAGCTAAAAGTACAGCAAAGGAAAAGGTGACAGTGATAGAGAGATGGACAAGGGTTATTTTTTGAGTCATGGAAAATCTGCATCTGGGAGACCATGCAGAAGCCTACACCTTGGTAAAGTCTGTGAATTTCAAGCTTGAAAGGCAGAGAGAAAAGTGTCATATTTCAGATTACCTCAAAATCCCAGCCGAGTAAAACTATTTAGTGACTATTTCAGGTAATAGGAGTGTCTCAAAAGACTCCCACCTACAAAATGCCACCAAATGGAGAGTTTCTCTTTAATAACTCATCTTCCTTTAACTGCAGCTGCTCCAGGGGCCAGATATAGAATGACTACATTATAAATATCAGGTTTCTGGGGTAGACCAACGGTAAGCTAAAATGTCAGTTTTCCTAGTGCAAACACTTGACATATGTTGAGCAGAATAGGGAGTAATGAGGTTGGAGACTGTCTCTTTGCTCCTGGTCATCTCTCTTTAGAATATTTTTCTAGGTACACGCCTGACAGGGACTAGATGGCTGGTACCATTTCATCTCCTCTGTTCAGAAAACATTCGCCAGCTTAATGTGCAGGGAGCTGAACTGCTGATGCTCTGTATGAACTTGCTCATGGCTGGACCGTCAGAATGATTCTGCTGTGGCTTTAATGAACTAGCTGTGAGACCAATTACACCCTGTAAAAGATGTAATGGTTAATTAAACTACTGCAGTTGGTCTAACCTGAAGGCTACTGAAATACTAGGTGTGTATCTGGAAGTGAAGTGAGGCTGAAACACACAAGAGTTCTTTCTCTTCCTAGATACTTTGCTTTAATATGTCCAGATGAGATAAGAAACTGAATAAATTCAAGAACATTTCGTTTTTAAGAGACAGGGAGTTTACTTAATGATTCCAAACCTGCCCCTTTCATTCCTGTTTCTAATGCACCATCACTTTCACCTTTCTCACATCAAAGAAGAGATGAAAATGGCCCCCCACAGAGATCGTGAACACTGCTCTAATAGTGCTAGCAGTGAGAGGTTGATTTTTAGTTTAATACTCGGTCTGTAAGCAGCAACTGCCTGATTTCTGCCCTTTCCCACCATCTTTTCCCTCTCTGGGGTGCAGGTGTCTGTGGCAGTGCTGCAGCCCTGCATTTGCATGGCATGTTTGGCTACTGCACCCGCTGTGGTGGCTGGATGCCAAGGGGAGAGAGTGGGGGGCTGCACCACCTCTTTTTAGCTGATGGGTATTTTGGTGTCTGAGTTGTGCTGTGCCGTGCCGGTGAGGGAGCATGGATTCTCTCTTGGGAGTATTGAGGTTCTCTCTGGTCATGAGTTCCTCTCAGCCTGGTGGCCTGGTGTCACAGGAGCTCATCAGATCTTTAAAATGAGGCTGAGCTCCAGAGGCATCCTCCTCCAGTGGAGCTCAGAGCACCCCTGCCCAGCTGGAAGGTGGGGAGCACTGCCACAGCAGCACAGCAAAGGCAGAGGTGTGCTAACACCAGAGGGACAGACAGATCCCACCTGGCTCCAGGTACTTCCATCGGGACAGTGGTCAGGAGCAAGAGGTGCCACAGGACCTGCCCTGGTAGCAGCAGCAAGAGCATGGCCACTGCTGGACAGAAACCTGTTTGGGACAGGGTGAGTCAGGCCAAATGGACCAGAGAAGTTCCTGCTTAGCTTCTCAACTCCAGTAAAACCATCCACTGTGTTATTTTGTGTCTCTCAAAACATCAGGTCTGCATAAAAGGGGGGAAAACGAGAGACAAAGGGAGGGAGAGCAGGAGATGCAGCTGTGGGAATGACAGCTGGGGAAAAATAGGTCTGTGTGCTCACATGCACTGTGCCTGTGTGGGGAAAACAAAATGTTTCAGTCTGTAGTTACAGATGAAGCACTTCAAGGTCATACCATCTAATGCCTCTGTTTTCAAAGAACCACTTTGAAGCTCATGAGCAGAGAGGTAAGTATTTAACTGCAGGTTGGAAGCTATTCTAGGCACGAGGAGTACCCCCTAAAACCAAACAAACATAAGCCCCACCACAGAACAAAACCAAACACTAAATCTAGTAACAGCTGGTTGTTTTCCAAGCACAATCTTTCAATAGCTGCTTGAGACAAGAAGGAAAAAAATCCTCAAAACAACCACTTACAGTTATTGCACGTAACATCTACGCTCTACCGGCTAGGGCTGGTAGTTCTTGCTTGTCATTACTATAAATGCCCCTCCCCTGAAACAAGGAATGAGTGGTAATGATTTTGATACAAGCTAGCATTAATTTTATTTAGCGTATCAATGAATGCCTGCTTTCAAGAAACCACCATGGAAACAGGATTTTTTTGTTGGTTTTGTTTTGTTTTGTTTTTTTTTTTTTTGTTTGCTTGTTTGTTTTTTTAATGAGAAACAATTTAATTTTCTTTTTGCATTTTGTATATTTGAGGAAATTGAAATGTTCTGTCAAAAATGAATAAATGGATAAAATCTGGTAAGAATTGTTGTTTAATAGGTTATTATGTGTCTTTATAGCATTATCATTTCTTCATTACTTGGCTTTATTTGTATATTTTTTTTTTCTCTTCAGCAGTAGCATTAATTTTCAATCCCTTCTGCTCTGTGTGGGCTGTTGTCCAGTGACCTAAAAACTGACATGTGTTACAGATTTTGAACAATTACTGTTTATGCTTAGGGGGGTACATGGGGTTATTATTTGAGGACCTGATATAATGTCGTGCTTTTCTTTTATATATGTGTGTGTATTTATATATATAGAAGTCACACACACACTCTACATATATGAGTGTGTGTGCAGCTTGTCTTTGGTAAATAATTAGACATGAAGTTTATATTCAGGAAACTGTAGTCTGGTGAGTGAGAGCAGGAACGCAAGTGAACTGGAATTTTGGAAACATGATTTTCTCTTTATCTGTCCTGCCTTTGTGAGATGAGTTTGTCCTCTGCTGGCAGCAAGGCTGGGGTATCCACTTCACCTGAATGTTTGTAGTTGCTTGCATAGAAGAGAACTTGTGGCTTGTGCAGGATTTTACTTGGCTGATGCAGGGTTCAGTGACAAAGTCAGTATTTTAAGATGCCTGTGATGCTAAGGAATTTTAGCAGTTTTGGCACCAATAGACAGCTTGTGGCTGAAGAATATAAGCTCACTGGGAGCAGTTAGGGACTTGGCCTCTAATACATGAACCTACTTAATCCTCTTTATTGTGTAAAAACTCCTCCCACACCACCTAACCCCCCAAATCAATCAGTCACTCAGTCACCATGTGGTTGTGGATGCTGCATCTGAGTTCCTGTCACTGCCACTCATTGGGGGTTTGCAGAGCACAGAGCCTGCCCAGAAGGACTTTTTTTAAGCTACAGGGCCGAAATACACAGCAAATGAAGCTATACAGCTTCAATTTATTTGTGTAAGAGCTGTTAATATAAGCAGAAAAAGAGTAAAATATTTATCAAATCATGAATTATGTAGATTCCACAGATATTACTAATCTACAGGCAGTAGAATATTTTTTATAAAAGAATGAATAAACATTAAAAAATCTCACTTCACTTTTATATGAGATTACAGAAGGCCTCATATGATAAGATACTGTTGTTTACTTGTGTCCCAATGGTATTCTCCTTCCTTTACCCTAAATCTTCCAAATATAAGTATTCTACATACTTAATACACGCATTCTATTATTTGTGATGATTTGATTATTCATAATTTGTTGCTTTTTCTAGCTGTTTCTGGATGCTTAAATATTAACCAAGAGGGTTTTTTCCACTATTTTTATTTTGTTGCCACATGAGCATCTTTATAAATAATACATGTTTTGTTTCCATATGTCAAAGATGTTTAGAAATAAACCTTTTTTTTGCAGTAGTAGCTGGGAACACAAACATGCAGCCGCCACTTCATTAGATGTTCTTTTTTCAGAAATCCAACTGTTTGATTAGTTCTATTTAGAAGATGCTGGAGGCTCTGATGCTTTGTGAACACCTCTCTGCTCCTTAATGAACACTTCTAAATCCTCCAGCAACACAGAATCAAAGTCTCATTGTCTAAACTGGGTAGCTCTGTCAAAGGGGCACTCATTTGCTGTGCTCAAGTTGACTTCAATTTGTCATCTGACAGAGGTCCCCTCTTCACTAGACTCCATCTTTATAACATAAGCTCATTGCTCTTGCCTGAATTTCCTTTCTGGAGTTGTTCACTTGAATCACAGACAGGAAGGACATGAGGATATTTAAGAGATCATTTGTCATGTAAGTTGTGTCAGTGCATGACTGCTGTAGCACCAGTGGCACCTCTGCTGTCACACTGATAAGAGCAAAGGCAGGTATGCTCTGTGATAAGGGACTGTGACCATCCAGCAAGAGCACCAACATTACACGTGTGGTTTCAGTTTCATCTTGGTGTAGACTTTGCTTCTTCTAGGTAAATAACCCAGACATTATCTCCAGTAGCCCAGATGCAGACAGAAGGCAAAGCCTTGCATTGATGCACCCGACTCAGTACAGAATAGTTAATGAATTTTCCTACATAGAGGCAAGGCATGGATGGGCAATTAGGTGTGATGATTAAGTAATTCTGTAGCCTTGCTTACCCTTTTAAGCAGAGTGAAGAAAAAAGGTTGCATTAGGAAGCAGAATAGAAATTGGTCTGGTGCACACGAAAGCTAACTTGTAAGGAGAGGGAAAAAAATTGTGCCACTCAAACACTCTGCCTGTATTGAGAAAATGAGATCAACAGAGGATTCAGAGAGAGTGACTTAAAGAGGCAACATTTAAAACAGTTAATTCACAAGTTATCAGTAGAACATATACAACTGACAGCTAATACATACTTACAGAAGTTAGTCAGAAAAACTCCTTTTTCTCTGCCTCTACCCAAAATACCTGGCAATGGTAGCATCAGGCAGGTCTGTGTTTTGAGTTTTACATTACAGAAGGAATTGAAGTAGTTAATAAATCGGCTGATATTGTTTAGTTCTGTAATGGATAAATCATGACAGCAAAAGAGTACATGTGAGTTAATGAATGCAGTATTTATATCAGCCCTGCAGCACAAAATGAAGAAAACATGCACATTAACAAACAGTTTAATACCCAGGAAGTGCAAAATAAACTGACTCCATAGAAACCCTAGGATGAGTTTAATTCCTTATTTGGCTAATTCCACAATGCTTTATGAGATTAACCTGTTACTGTGTGTTTGGGTGATTAACCTGTTATACATAGTAATTAGCCTTTTAGTTACCGTGTCTGTAAATTATTTTTCACTACATGCTTGCTTCTAGGCTTGTGGACAGAAAAGCAAACTGGTCCTTCATGCATATTCCCAGACTTGGCTCTCCTTGTAATTCTTCCTCTGTCCTCTGGTTCTGAAGCTGCTCTCAATTTTGGCTCAATTTCCAACCCTACCTTTTGTGCTTTTGTCATTCTCTCCTATGACTCATGCAGCTCTTTGCTCTTATGTGCAGATTATCTGAGATATTTTCTTCTTCTTCCTCAGCTTAATTATTTTTAATAGTGCTTTCAGGTTACATTGAATGAAATTAGATATTAAGTTTCAATCTACTATTGAACAATTTTAATAATATCCTGGGTATTAAAGACATTCATTTAAAAATTAGCTAAAGGTAGACTCTTTTGATGAGACTTGACTTTTTTATTGAAAAGGGAAATATTTCGTGTTTCTAATGTTTGCTTTCTCCTGGATTTTTCTTTAGTGAGAGACAGTGTTGTATGGTTTCCCTTTTCATGTAACAGCTGTGTCCAGGATACTTAGCAAGATATTATGTACCATCCGCAGCATTTTTTTATGTGCTGAAGTTCTGTTGTAAAGCTGGCATTTCCATTAGAGTAGATCAGCGTGTTTTAGTCATCAGATGCCTATTACAATTATTTTATCACTTTTTTTTCCCCAGCAGAGTAATCGCTTTCTCATTGATCTGGACATACAGCTGATAGATGGATACAGGGATGGGCTGTGAGCAGCAGGCTCCAACTGCATTAGATTGATGTGTCAGGCAGCTTCCAGCTGGGTGTGATAGGAAGATTACAGGGCTCCAACTGTATCTCTGTACTACTCAAAGTAAACCATGTAAAATCTGTCTGAAAGATTCAGCACTGAATCCTCCAGAACTTTTTGTGACAGTGGATGCAGGAAGTACTGAAAGGGAACCTTAATTTTCATAGACACTGAGGTTCAGCACATCATCAGCTTACGTACTGTGATTCTATCTGTAGGTACGAGTCTTTGAGACAAAAATAATCTATCAAATTACCCAGAAAAACTTTCCTGCTTTGTTTCCAGATGCAGAAGTTATTTTCCTTAATAATAGTGACAACAGGGGATATTGATAACAGCAAAATTGCCCAAGGAAGCATGAAGTACCACAGTGTTCCCATCTTACTCTTGACTCTTCTTTGTTTGCCACCTGCAGCCTGTGTCCAGAAGTAATCCCAAACACAGGTTTATCTTTCAAAAAGCCAGATGGTTACAAGAAAGTAGTGAAAAGTCTTCTGGCCTCTTTTATATCCTTTATAAAATACTATTTTCATTGACTATATTTAGTATAAATTCTATCTGCTTGTGTGACACATGTAAAAATTACACTGTAAGAGACACCACCAGTATACAAATTGACTTCTGTACTTCCAGTCAATTTTTAGGAAATATGTATGCAGCATAATTGAATGTTTGTAGGGACAAAATTTTGTAATTGGATACCAGGCACTGAAGATTGGTCAAAGCAAAACCAATACAAATATTGACTAGTTTGTAAGAGTTAGAATGTCTTAAAGATTTGGCTTTTTTATTTTTTTTTCCCAGACAAACTGTATTTTATTTTGACTTTAGGACCTAGCTCCACTAATGACTTTGGCATAGTCTCGTATAATTAATTTTATTTGAAATCAAATGGTCAGAGGTTCAGAATGAACCCACATATCCACATAGTTGGTCCAAAAATAGTAACCTTAGCATAATTTCTTTTTTCCTCATTTTTTCTTTTTTCACAGATCTGTCCTTCTGCAGTCTTTGCTTGAGTCTGTACTGTTTACTGAGTCACTAACAAATACAGATTCCTGGTTTATTTGAGGCTCTGAGAAGGTCACTGGCAATTTGATATACGCAGCAGAAAAAACTTGAGTAGTTAATCTATTTGTAAATGTTTGGGGATTTTATGATAAACAACATTTTTGTTAAATTTATACTGCAGTAGTGTAATGTAAAGAATTTTGTAAAATCCAGTTAATAGTTAGAAGATCTAGGAGAACAGATCTGAGTTTGGCAGGATCCCATTGGAAGCTGCCATGGAGGGCAGAGGGGCTCAGAGCACAAGGACAGCCCTTCCCAACCTGTAGGAAATAAAGCAGTTGTGGCAGGAGGTCAACACAAGCAGGGCTCACATATAAAAACCAGTGAACCAAAGGGGGTAGAAGCTGTGGGGTACCCTTGAGGAACCCAGACTGAATGTCCAAGCTTGCACGATTGGAGAAGGGGTGTAGGAAAGCCACAACTTAGCTGAAGCTGAAACTGGGAAGGATATGAGGACCAAAGTACAAGTTTATGTACACAGCCTTCAGCAAAAGGAAGACTAAGGGAAAAGTGAGCAGGGGATATACTGGCAGGTTGGTTACCTCTGCTTTTTCTGTGTCTGCCTGTTTTTTTCCTGTTACATTCTGCCTTTAGCTCAGCCTCTGAGCCAAGTGGCAGAACTTGAGGGAGCGAAGAGTTACCTACAGTGGAGAAAGATCAAGACTGATGGCTTTTAGGCCAACTGGACAGCCCCGGGTTTGATGGGCCAGGCAGGCTGCACCAGAGAGGGTGCCAGGGGTCACTGTGAGGCTACTCACTGTCAACTTCAAGGAGACTCACAGTGACAGGAAAGAAGCAAACATTGGTCCCAGCCTCAAGAAGGACAAGAGGATCTAGGGAAGGTTAGGCAGCAGATCCTGCTAGAAACCATTTCCAAACACAAAGGTTAAGCAGGTGATTTGTAGAAGCCAGCATGGACTTACCACGGGCAAGATGAGCCTGACCTTCTGGGTTGCCTTCTCTCATGGGTTGGCTGGCTGTGTGGGAAAGGGGAGAGCAGGTGATGTTGCCTACCTGACTTCAGCAAGGCCTCTGGCCTTGTCTTCCATAGTTTCCATCCAGAGAGGTTGGTGAAATACGAGCTGGATTAAAAGACGGGTGAGAAATTGCTGAGAGGGATCAGGGACATTTGTTGCTGTGCCTGATGGGGAGGTGTAGAAGAGGCTGAGCCAAGCTCATCTCCAGAGTTATATGGCAAAAGGAGGAGGGGCACCAGACATGAGCTACAATGTAGGAGATCTAGATCTGGGGTAAGGAAAATGCATTTCACTGCAAAGGTACTCAAACAGGGGCAGAGGCCCAGAGAGGTTGTGGGATCCCGTCCCTTGGCCCTGTGCTACTTACTGTAGCTGATACTGCTTTAAAGAGGTCCCTTCCAACCTGAGTCACTGTCCTTCTCATCTGTTCCAAGCAGTACTGAGGCTTTACTTCCCTGCAAAATTGCAGTGGTGCAAAGGAACACAAAGGAGTGTCATATCATTTTAAGAATTATTTTTAAAGAATGGGCGAAGATGCTGTCTGTGCCGTGAGGCAGCAGAGCAGCCTGAAGTCCTAGAAGGAGCCATGTGAGTAGGTGTTACTTGACCTGCATTTAAATCTGCCTGAGACAACAGCATCTTTCCCCCCGTGTAAACACATGCAGTTTCTCACTAGGTAGTTAGGGCTGAGTTTGTTAAGGTGAAGGAAAAACTGAGAAGGGGAGGATGAAAGATGATGGCTGCAGCACCTTTACTCCCAATGGCACTCACAGCAGAGGTACTGAAATTCAGAACAAAGGCAGTTTACTGAATCTTCTTCTATACATTTTTAGTAAGTGAGATTGAAACTTTAGACTTCTGTGAAAACCGAGCTAATTTAGTGTGCTTTGAATAAATATCTGGTGAGACTGTTACGCCAGATTATCGTTACTGCAAAGAAAGAAAGAAAAAAAAAAGACTTGCAAATGCAGTAAAAATGAACAAGCTTCCAATATGTGCACCTAATTTTCTTATTCCTGGAATGCTCACTTAAGCCTTCCCAGAATAAAACAACCATTATTTCTGAAGCTGTAGCTAAATTGAAAGAATATTTTGCCATGCAACTATTTTGAGAATTCAGTTTTCTTAAATGAAAAAACCCAAACAACCCAAAACCTTGTAACTAAATAGCAGGTTTTGTGAAGTATCTAAAATTGATTTTCAGATGTGTGTCTAGCCCATAACAAGAAATTTGTATGTCTGAAACTATTAATGTATCTCAAAAAGACGATGGAGGCTTATTTCTTTTGCATAAATGGGAAATATTCATTCAGTGATGAAGGGCTCGCAACCCAGTTTTGCTGCCTTCTGTGAGTAAACATTTCCAAAGCTTCACAGTCTTTAGAAGTGAATGCAAAAAAGTAAAAACTTTTGACTCTTTTACTCTGCTAGTTTTTCAATCAAGTACTTTATAAATTATCTGAATAAAATGCAATAGTGTGTGTGGAGCAAGCAATAAAAAGGCTAACGTAAAGCAAAACATTTAAATTAAATTTAAAATGTCAGTTTAGGGCAAATGCTTTAAATGTGATATTTAAAATGAATAGGTTAACAATAAACATTTGAAAAATAAAGTTTGCAGTAAAATTACAACAGTACCCACATTGAGCTCCCTAAGAGAAAGTTGAATTTGTGTTTGTTGCACTGTAATTTCTGCCTAATTCCTATGCTCAAGAGAATTAGTTGCAGTTGAACAATAGGAATGAAGTATTAAAGTTTCGTTGAGTTATCATGGGAGACTTAATTTGGCTCATGTTCCTGTCTAAGGCACTGCTCCTGCCTTTATTTATCCTTTTAGTTAGTTCCAGTAGGACTGAATAGTATATTGCCTTTTCCTGTTAATAATTGCTGCAGTGCTGGTGTCCCACATCCTGAGAACAGATCTCAGAAATACTCCTTCAAGGTTGAGTGGAACTTTTCATATACATAGCTATTTATGGAGAAGTGTTCAAACTTGAAGCCCAGGTACTTTCCAGGGAAATAATTCTCTGTCATAGCTTGTAACTATTTACAGTTTTTAATCATGCTGAGATAAATTGAGTGAAAGAAAATAATTTGCTTTCAATCATAAAATCCACCTGCTCTAGTAAGCACTAAATTAATGAGTTTATTAGGTTGAAGACATAGGTATCTATTTGTATTTATGCTCTGAAAAAGTTCTTATTATGAAGAAACACCTCCTGTCATTCAGAAATTCTGTATCATCTCTGGCAGAATTCCAGGCAAACTTATAGAGTGCTTTTCAGACAAATATGATAGTAAACTAAAGCAGTCATATTAATTCATTTTAGTGCTGAGCAAACTAGTTCAGGGTCGATAAGGGTCTGTATCACATCTATTCTGAACCTGGGCCAATTCTTTACTTTTAGAACTGAAATCAAGTTCAAAATTGAAGTCTTGAAGTATTTTTCATTTCTGGCAGACCTGAAATTCCAAGTGGCCAAGTACTACATAAGACTAAGCTTGTAGTATTTTTACCCTTGAAAGTATTAAGGATTTGTAAAGTAAAGGTTTTGGTTGTATGGGGTTTTTTTTGTTTGTTCTTGAGGGGTGGGGGTGTTGTGTGTTGAGGTTTTTTGTTATTTGGTTGGTTTGTTTAAGATTTTTGGATGGGGGGGTTGGGTTCTTCTGATTTGCTTTGGGATTTTGTTTGGGTTTTTTAATAGTGTTGGATTTTGATTTTCTTTTTGGTTTTTTTTGTTTTGTTTTGGTTGGGTTTTTGTTTTGTTTTGGTCTTTCGGTTGTGTTTTTGTTTGGGTTTTTTTGGGTTTGGTTTGGCTTTTTTTTTTTTTTTTTTTTCTTTTTTTTTCTTTTTTCTTTTTTCTTTCTTTCTTTCTTTCTTTCTGAAAGATCTTTTTTCTTTTCTTGGCAGTTAAAGCTAAAACTTGAGGTAGAACTTACCCAGCATTCTGAATAACTACAAACATATGGCACTGCTCCTGCGGTTTATCTGAGATCAGATTGTTTTGTACTTGAAAGATTATCTTGTATGGATGGAAGAAATGTATATCTTTTCTATTTGTAGTACACAAATGAGTTGTTTAAAACTACTTCTGTGCAGAACAGATTCTACAAACCAGTTATAAATCATCGGGAGAAATAATTGTAGCATATGTTTTTCTCTACATGTTGTACCTGAGAACCCCTCATAAACTCTGAAAACATTGGCCTTGAGAGACTGTTATAATTGCCTATGACAAGCATGCTTAAAATAGCAGATAATTTCCATACATTTCAAGCTGAAATAGGATTTGAGAGCTTAGTATTTGTGAGTGGTAGTTATGCATAGTGTGCCTGCCATATGTGTTTGAGCATAGCAATGTGAATTCAGTTCAGTCTCCACATGATGGACATGGTTCTGTTCATTTTGCCGTTTTGAACGAGTCTCTTGCTGGTTTTGGTGCCTTCCCCTGGCTAAGCAAGTCTGGCTGCCTCAGCTGTTCCTCACAGGGCTTCTGCTCCCCCCGACCATCCTGGAGCTCCACTGGACTCACTCCAGTTTCTCCTGGTCTCTTGAACTGGATTGTGTGGCAAAGCTTTGATAGCAGGGGAGCTGCAGGGTTGGCTTCTGTGAGAAGCTGCCAGAAGCCTCCTTGGTGTCTGCCAGAGCCAAGGCCAGCTGGCTCCAGGATGGACCTGCCTCTGATCAAGGCTGAGCCCATCAGGCACAGTGGTAGTGCCTTGGGGATAATATAGTTAAAAGGGAAAGGAAAGTTACTGCGCTGAAGCAATTGCAACCAGAGGAGAGAGGAGTGAGAATATGTGAGAACAACAGCCTGCAGACACCACGGGCAGTGCAGAATGAGCGGGAGGAGGTGCTCCAGGTGCCAGAGCTGTCCGTGTTGAAGGCCATGGTGAGGCAGGTGTTGGATGTCCCTGGTGGAGCAGGTATGTAGCTGTGGCCTATGGAATACTGTACACCAGAGCAGGTGGATGCCCAAAGGAGGCTGTGACCCCTTGGGAATCCTCTGCTGAAGCAGGCTTCTGGCTAGGCCTGTGGCCCCATGGAGAGAGGAGCCCATGCTGGAGCAGGTTGGCTGGCAGCACTTGTGACCCCTCAGGGGACCTGTGCTGGAGCAGTCTGTTCCTGGGGACTGCATCCTGGAGATCCTTGGAAAGACTCCTGGGGAGCAGCTTGTGAAGAACTGCAGGCTGTGGGAAGGACTCACACAGGAGAATGCTGTGAGGAAAGGGTGAAAAGTGCTATCTGCAGAACATGGTACAGGGCTGAATGAAGGCTTATATCTCTAATGTCCCCTAATGACACAGCCTTTGCCCTAACAGAGCTGCTGCTGTCTGGTTCTGCAGTTACATGGCCCTGCCTGTTCTGACATCCCAGCAGGGGAAGCAGATTGATTCATCAGTAGTTGATTTCCAAGCCTGTAAATCTAAGCCTGTGGAAACCACTTTATTAAAAACTAGTGGCATAGCATTCCCATCCTCTGGAGCACAGTTATTTTATGTTCAATCTTCTCAGCTGTTAAAGGACTTTGGTTTCTCTCTGTTTTTATAGATAATGACCATGAGACTCACTTTTGTCAGATTGAAATAATAACTTCATTTACCATTTTCTATTCAGTAATAAATTGATTTGGGGAGGAGTGACTAAAACATGCAGATTATTTCAATGCAAGATATATGGATTTGTGTAAGTCCAATACTTCGTGATCAGATGATGGAGGAAAAAGCACTCTGGCAGCTCTTGATTTTTAAAGTTCTGTTTCTATTTATAAATTCTGTTAGGAAGGCACAGCCTAAGCAGAAAGACAAATTCAAATCACACTTTTTATGTAATAGTGCTCATTTCTCTAAGGATCTGAAATGTCCCATTCATCAGTTCTGTTATCTCTTGGCTTGATGAGCACTTAGAGCAGAAACATGTAGCTATCTTAATCTACTTTGAGATATAGCACTTTTCAATACGTAAATTAGAACCTGCACCAAAGGCAACCACATAATTTCTTACATTGGCACAAAGCAGCCCTGATGAAGTTAGACATTTTTCTACCTCTTGTTAAACTAATTAATTTTTGAAACCCCATTTGTTGTGATTTTTATTGGTTTTTTTTCCTCCCCTCCTATCTGAAGATAGGGAGTCTGAAAGAAAAAAAGCCCACAAAACTATCCCAGAAGATTTTACCTGATGAATTGGACATTATAATCAATTTTGTGTGCTTATCGGGTGTTGCAAATGGATGAGAGAGGGATATTAATGGTAAGATAGTTGTGGAAATGAACAAATCACAAGTGCAATCAATCTCACTTGTGTCTTCAGGGAGGAGCTTACTGCAGGGCTTAGCATGACCATGACAACCTGACAACTCAAGGTTGTTTCACTTTGAGAAGTGAAGTTCTGTGGTGGCAAGCACGTGGTGGCAAGATCACAGCCCACGAGGGTAACTGGTGTGGTTTGTGCCTCACAGAGCAGGGGTCAGTGGCTGCACAGGGCTGGGTGCTCTGGGGATTGAACACCAGGAACCTTCAGCCTTGTGTGGCAGCCCCCAGGGATGTTCCTCCTGAGATCCAGCCTGAGCCTCCCCTGTGTCTCTTCATTCCCCCCTCTACCTCCCTCTCCCACCTTGCACCTCTGGTTCAACATTCTTGACTTTGATCTTAAGGATAGACAGAGTATCAAGTGGAAATACTTGGGAAGATAAGTGGAAACATGCTTCCTGGTAATGAGAGGCAAAAAAAAAAAACCCTCATAACTTTTTATCAAAGTACTTACAGTTTACACTGCTGCAGTCGGTTTATTCTGTGTGCTTATGCCTGTGTTGAGATGTATTTGTTTTCATCAAAGATGGTGAGACCAAACAGATGTAGGAGGAAGATTAAATAGCAAAAAAAGCGAGCAAACAAAAGCCTTGTCTTAAAAGACATTTTCACATATGAAGCAACAATTTTGTTGGGAGGAAAAATAAAGCCTCCAGTTCTGTACTGCTACTTGAAAATGTTCATCAGTGGTTTTTGTTTATAAGTGTCATGGAGTTTAAGCACTCGTAAGATGTAAGTAAGTAAGATTTTCTGATAAAATGAAGTCAGGGGGGAACTGACATCTCTTCCCAGGTCCTCAAGAGATGTGACTTAGGGATAAGAGGGTCAGTCCTCTCCCATAGAATTCCTGCTATCCATCCTCCCTAGGAAGACCCAGCTGCCCCATGGCTCTCCCTGGCACCCAGGGCAAATGTGGTTGGTGTCAGTCAGGAGTGAAGGCAATGTGGCCCCCAGCATGGTGATTTTCAGATGTTTGAGGTGTTGGCATAAAATGCTGCATTGTGCAGATGTACAGAACAAGCAGCTCGTTGTGAAGTAACTTTGGATAGCCAAGGAAGTCACTGCTGAAAGGGTTTCACCTCTGACTGATCTGACAAGAGTTGTTTGGGTCCTGGTCTTGTTTGTGTTTGCTGACTCAATTCACAGAATTACACAGAATATTTGGATTTGGAAGGGATCCCACAGGAGTCATCAAGTCTAACTTTGAAGTGAATGGCCCATATGGGAACCAAACCCATGACCTTGGAGTTACTAGCACCACATAATAACTAAAATAATTGTGAACTTCCTCAAGTTCAGGCCCCTTGTGGGTCAGGCAGAGAGTGCAGCCTGCTGCTTCTTATAACAGTTTTATAGATGGTACCTGGTAGGTGTGGGAATGAAACTGACTTTGCATGAATACATGCTTGGGTTTTATAAAAAATCATCTCTATGATTTATAAATTTATTTCAAGAATCAATAGCAACTTCCATTATAGAAAATGAGATGCAACCTGATTTCCTGTCTTGAAACTCAGAAAAATTTAAGTCATATACAGCAGTAACATGAGCATAACTTTGTCTCTCAAATTTTAAGAGCACAAAGGCAACAGTTTGCAAAGCATTAGCCACATCTGAAAGCAGTTAATTAAATTAAATGGAACAACGAACCACTTCTTGTAGCTGTACTCCCTGGTTTGTGACAAATTGGTTAAGTCAGTTCTGTTAATGAGGTCAACCTATTCTGAGATATTTGATTCTGGAATTAGTGAGGTCCAAAGTTCTTGAATTAGGAGTTGCCATCTTCTGCTCAGAGGCTGTAAAAGCCCCATTGAGGCACCTTTAATATGAAGGGTTGTAAGATTTTTAGTACAACACTTCAGCTTTTGACAGCATGCCATAATGGGTACCCATGAAGTGAGTAAAATGCAGCAATAATAAAAACCTGGGTTTCTGGCAAGAGTCAGAGGATTGAACTGGTTGCTGTTGTAGGAGAAGGTTGACGTATTTTGAGGTAATTGTGATTTTATGAACCTGTTCTTATCTGAAGCTCATGGTACTGAAAGTATGTGACCAGGGCAAAAGAAAAGGGATGAAGAAAGTTCTCTGTCCATAAGAAGGTGTAAAATAGTGTAAACTAATAACACATTGTTTAATATATTATTTTATATGTTTTTGAATGTTTATCTTAACATTTAAAGTTGGGGTTTTTTTTAAGATGAACTCAGAATCTAAAGGAACTTGGTCGGGTTATAGAAGTATTACTTCTGTCTCCTCCAGAGAGGAAACAAAGCCGGAAAACATATTTGACACTAATTTGCTAGTGGCTAAGAAGGAAGAATTTTTTTTCTGTATAATCTTCTGAATTTCCTTTTGCTTCTTTCACATGACCCAAATGAAATTTGAAGGTTGCATGTCCCTGAGCTTTAGGATAAGGAACTACTAATTTTAAGAGTAGTAAATCTTTTTGAGAAGTACGTTTTTTACCATCTGAGAAAAGGCAGACATTAATATATTTTCTATGCCTATTGACTGATACTAATAAATAAACTACTGATCTATCTGCAGCCTCTTCCTAAAAGTTAAGCCTTGACTAATTAAATTAGTCCATTCCAAATCTCTGGTAGAAGGCTCCTTATTTGCATTTTATGGCCAAAAGCACCCTATAAAACCACACCAAACCCAAGGTTTGGTTCACGATTTTACCCACAAGTGATGTTGAGACAGCCATCTCTATTTTGTGATGGAAGGGATGCGTACATTCCTGTAATTATGACAGCCTGGAGCTTTGCAATCTTTGCAGTTTGCATACAGGAATTTTGTGGGCGGGAAAAATGGAAGAAAGGGTAGTTGAATAGATATATGCAACTCTATTCTGTGTATGTGATCTGTAGACATCTAAGCATAGAGAAATTTCATTTAATTTAACTTACATTAAAAAATATGTTCTAAATAAGTACCTGTAAATAAATGTGTCTTTTCTGTCCATGCCAGTAATTCTTTGACCTGAATCTGTTGACTAACACAACATCGTCTCATTTTAGTGCTCTTCAATTTTCGTTTTCTTTTTTAAAGATTAACATCATAATCCTTGGCTTTCATCTTTTATATGTTATGAATAAAAAGTGGGAAAAAACGTGAAGATTGCTTTCACATCCATAGGCTCTGCTTTAGAAGCTAAACTGGACTATTTTGCTTTAAAACATTGAGTCTGAAGCTGGTATACCAGGGGAAGCTTGACAAAGCAGGGACGATGGAGCTGACATTTGAAGAACTGGGCTGTTGTGTCACAAGTTAGGCCAATAGATGTCAATCTAAATCCTGCAGAGAAAAGCAAACTTAATGAGTCAGAAATGTAGTGGTGCTGTATATTTGCCCTCCAGACCTGAAACATTTGTTGGTCTCAGGGAAAGAATAACGAAAGGAAACTTGACTTGAAATTTAATTTTAACTATTTTCAGAGGTTGTGATGTTTTAAGAGAAGATACTGGTTATCAGTCATAAAAAAAGAATGTGTTGCAAGTACTGTTGTGCCTTAAGCAGCTCACTTCCCTCCTGTCACCCCTCCAGAATGCCCAAAGAGTGCATGAAAAGAACGAAATTACAGGCAACTGCTTTCTACAGTCTGGCCCAATAAATTACTCCTGTTTCATTAGCTAGAGATACCTTTGAGAAGGCGCATTTGTGCAGTTTCTTTAATGATGATTTCTGTGTCATATATAAAAAAGTCCTTTGTAGCTTCCTGCCTCTGGGGCAGGGAGCTGGCAGTGGGGACAGTGAGGAAAGGGGCCAGGACTGGCAGCCTGGAAGCCCAAATGTTCAGAATGGTTCCTTTCCCTGGCTATTTTTGACTTTTGTCCTGCCTCAGGTTGGCCACTGGAAGCCGTGGCCATGCATCCTCAATAGATGTATATGAGTTTGCCTGAAAACTGCCTACCCTCCACAGACAAGTTTAACATATGGAAAAAGTCGTGCAAAACCAAAATAAGCACAGTGCAAATGTTCATTGTATTCACTGTAGCAGCTAGAAAAATGGTTGGATACAAAGGTTGCTATTTTAGGAAAATGGTGGGTTTGGGGTTTTGTTTGGTTTTTTGTTTTGTTTTGTTTTGTTTTTTTTGGTTTTGTTTGGTTGGTTGGTTTTGGGTTTTTTTGTTTTTTTGTGGGGTGGTTTTTGTTTTTTTTTTTGTTTTGGGTTTTTGTTTGTTTGTTTTGTGTTTTGTTTGTTTGGTTTTGTGGGTTTTTGTGGGGTGGTGGGTTTTGTTTGTTTGTTTGTTTCATAGAAAGGCTTGGGTTGGAAGGTACCCTAAAGATCACGAAGTTCAACCCCAACACCCCTGCCCTTGGTAGGGATGCCACTCCCTGGATCAAGTTGCTCAGGGCTCCATCCTACATGGCCTTGGACACTTCCAGGGATGGGGCATCCACAACTTCTCTGAACAACCTCCACTGCCTCACCAACCTCTGAGTAAAAAAAATATTTCTAATGTCAAGTCTAAACCCACCACCCTCTTTCACTTCAAAATCATTGCCCCATGTCCTGTCACTCTCTGCTCATATATAAAGTCCCTCTTCCTCCTTTTCATAAGCCAGCTTCTTCCAGCTGTAGGTGCTGGAAGGTCCCAATGTGGTCTCCCTGGAGCCTCCTCTTCAGCCCTGACTCTTTCCTTATGGGATTAAATATATGTATTACGGTTCTGAAGGGGTGTTTTTGTTTGTTTTTATAAGGAAAACACTGACTGTGGGTAGTTTTCCTGACCTGACTACCTTCTGCTTTGAAAAGTCTGAGGGTTCCACAAAGCAAGGAGGATGTACTTGAGGATTAATTACCATTGCTACATAATTCTAAGGCAGCCCCCTCTGAGATATCCAGAGAGGGGGAGATATGCACAGATGTGCAGGTCACTCAGGCTTTGTCAGCCAAATATTCCAGGCTGGTTTCTGTGATGGGCTTTTATTAATATTATATATTGGACTGGAGAAGGTGACATCCTTCAGGCAGTTCCATTAGGGATCTAAGTTAATTTTACTTCTGTAAAAAGAAACAGTTATGCAAAATAAATGGCAGCAATGGTGCGGATACCAAAATGTCAGGTTGTTTTCCAAAGTCATCATGGCAAAACTGGGAATTTTTATTACAGTATTTTAATATAATGGGAAGGTCTGCCTCAATATCAGCATGGCATTTTACTGCTTTTGTAGGAGTGGTCAGAGGCAATAAATGTTTTTTAAATCAGAAAATATTTACTAAGTAGGAGATTTAAATTTATATGATTTACAGAGGCATTGAAAGCCCATGGCATTTCCAGGTATTTTTGCATGTACTTTGAATTCAGACTTGTGCTTTTCTGAAAGATTATGCTGGATCATTTTAATACCTACCAGGTGTTTTCAATGAACATTTTAAAGTAAATGCTGTATCTGTGGTAAACCTCCAGCAAAATGTGAACTTTTCTTAATCAAATTGTAGGCAAAGGTAGCAGCAGGGAAAAAAACATTGAAAGAGAAGTTCTGATGTGCTCTGATGAGATTCTTGGTAGAGTTTTGATGATATCTCTGTTTTCAAAGCTCTTTTAGAAATGCTAGTGACCAGAACTGTCTGGAGTCAAGAAAAAACTCCACATTTTCTTTAAAGATGAAGTGAATATATAAGTATTTTGAAAAAATGTACAAGATAAACTACTGTTATTGGAAATAGAAATTCCACTATGTATGTAAGGCTTTGGGTTAGTTGTTTTCAATTTTTAACTTGAGTTTCTTTGGGGTTTTTTTTCTGATTCTGCAGATCTAGAGTTGAATGTTCTTCTCAGGTGACCAGTAGCAAGCACTTATGATCCACTTCAGAACTTGAAGACTTTATCTTCCTTATATCTGTGAAATAAATGACATCATGTACAACATGATCACAGATCTTATAGAAGTAGATGACAGGATGACAGTACGTTTCTCACAGTTCAGATGGCTGCAACAGAGAGTGTAATGAGCCATAATGGTATAATTTTTCATGTTAGAATTTTAATATTGTGTTTTCTACAGCTCTTAATATATCATGCATTAAACATGTTTCAGAAACCACAGTGACTTATGTATTCATAGTGTCAATAAAGGAAAATAGTCTGACAACCACATGGAGTGATGAAAATCTGTCCTAAGGCCCCTCTCTATTCTTTTTCATTGAAGTTGTTGAAAGGAAAGATAACAACCTGGAAGGAACTCACATTTAAGAGGTGTTATGGTCATAAGTCAGGGGTAATAGCTTGGTGTCTTGTGCTGCTGGCTTGGTTACAGACAGTCCAGAGTGTCTGGAGTTCATACAAGAGGAGAGGTCACTGTACTCAACCACTGCCCCTGCCTAAAGGGGAAATGAAAGCAGGAAGATGCTCTTTTTGAGTGTGGCTTTGACTACTTTGTCAGAGCCCAGGTAGAAAAAGGCAATTATGTTTGCCTTCTGGAGGAAGATTAAAAATAGGATTTTTGGGATACTGGAACTAATTCTTCTGGGGGTAAAGTATTTTTGAGCCAGTAATGCTCTTGACTGCATATCTTTATCGCAGATACCTCAAAGCTGTCATTCCAGAGAGTCGAGCGAAAACAGTGTCAACAAAAAAAAAATAAAATGAGAAATTACTCTTCCATCAACCCATCGCCTGAAGTCATAGATGGTGTTGATTGTGTCTTGTCTTAGCAGCATATACAAAGGAGGCAAATTGCAGTAACAATAGGCGACAGCATATCTGATTCAAGTGAGAAACACAGTTACAAGAACTACCATATCACATTTATTTGGATTACGTTTTTGAAAACTCTGAGCAACAAGGTGACCTTTTAGTTGATTAATCCCAAACTGGAGATTATTTTTTGTGAAAGAAAAGTGGCAGACTCAGAAAAATGAAAAAAAAAAACTTACCAGTCACTCAAAAGGCAGTGGTGTTTTCTAGGAACTGGTCTTACTGGCATGGGAAGGAGAATAAAGAAATTGCTGGGAGACCCCACTTTACTGCTTTTTGCAGAGCCAGCTGCAGCCCTGATGGCAGGAGAAGATGGGTGGGCTGCATGGTGGGTTTTCACCTGCTCAGGTAGAGCAGTGGAAAAGCTCCTGTTTCCCAGTTGCTGCACCTTGGCACAGCTTCTCCTCCTCTGTTCTGTTCCCATGAGACCCCACCTGGAGCACTGTGCTCAGCTCTGGGGCTCCCAGCAAAAGAAGGACAGGGTCCTGTTGGAGTGAGTCCAGAAGAAGGTCATGAAGATGGTCAGAAGGCTGGAGCACCTCTGCTATAAGAGGGTTGGGGTTGTTCAGCCTGCAGAAGAAAAGGCTCTGAGGAGGCTTAGAGCACTGTCAGATGCCTAAAGGGATCTACAAGAGAACTGGAGAGGGACTTTTTACAGGAGTGTGTAGTGTTAGGACAAGAGGGACTGGTTTTAAATGGAAAGAAAGCAGATTTAGATTAGATACTAAGAAGAAATCCTTTACCAAGTGTAGTGATACACTGAACAGGTTGCCCAGAGGAGTTGTGGATGACCCATCCCTGGAAGCGCTCAATGCCAAGCTGGATGGGTCCCTGAGCACCTGATCTAGTGAGTAGCATTCCTGCCCATGGCAAGGGGGTTGGAAGTAGATAATCTTTCAGGTCCCTTCCAGTGCAACCCATTCTGTGATTTGTGATCCCCCTTGGCTCCCTCCTGCAGCACTGAGGGCTGGAGCCAGGGCACTGCCAGCCCTGAGGGAATGGGGAGCCAGGCCTCAGGAGGGCCCAACTTGTCACCCTGCAACAACTTGACAGGGCTGCACCTGCTTATTAATGCGTGTCACAGTGGAACAGTTTGTTCCTTCTGTCTCTTAGGAGGATTTTCTTGTGTTACAGTGTCAAAATCCTGCATAATTTCTGCCTGATTTTCATGGAGGCATAATCAGGCCTTTTACTCGGCTCCATCCCTGAAGACAGTTCTTTGCTTGCTGTTCTCTTAAAATAAACCAGTTCTTTAATGAAACCTCCTGTAATGAACTGCACTGTCACTGTAATTTTGTTTATGAAAAACGATGAAAGACATCAAGGGAACTACAGTATACATATAATGTTATTATAAGAGTGCCTCCTGCCAATACTGGAAACCACAGTTCAGCTCTTTGAGAAGATGGAGTATGTTCGTGTGCAATGGAATTACAGCTCAGTTTATGTTTCTTGGAAACTTAGTACTTACTTTTATTTTATGATGTCTCAGATCTCCTCAAATGTTAATTGGAATAGATCTGCAAGGCTGAGATATTGGAAAATGCTTTCTCCAGAACATGTTATTCTGAATTGGGTTTCCTTATTGTCTTTTGTCTATTAGAATTGTATTAACCATTAGTACTGGTACTATTTTACAGACTGAGCATTAACTTGGTTCTAAATAAGAAAAATATTTAGATTAGCAGAATTGTATTGTGATCTTACAGATTCATAAGAACATTCTGGTATATGTCAATGATAATAAAAGTTTACAGTGAGCAACTGTGGAACTAAGAATAAGACAAAATTAAAACCAGGGATAAAAACTAGGAGTGGCTTGACTGAGGAAAAGCCATATATAGTTTATAGCCTCATTCCTATGACTTCTCTGAGGTAAAACTTGCATTTGATTTGACTTCTTCCTGGGTAATGATTAAGGGATTAGGTTCCTATTTTAGTGGTTTCTCAAAAGTTTTGATGTGTCATAGGTGAAAAGATGTCTTTCCATTATTTTAACCAAATGACTGGGATGAGATCTATATAAATAATTTACACAAAAATTATGTGCTGGCCACATTGTGCAATAAAAAAAAAGAAATGTGAAAAAAGGTAATTTTTTCTCTTCCTGCAAAAATCACGAATTGGCATCCTTTGAAAAGCTCCTTATGGAAAAGCTTTCCAGTGATATAATTCATTTAGCTTTGAAGTGTCATTTCGAAATTAAACATGAAGATGCTTTATTTAGAAAACATCAAAACAATCTCTTTCAGGGGAAAAAAAAACCCAAACCAACCTATCCTGTGTTTGGAGGCATGAATCACAAAATTCAATGAAGTCCATGCATATTGACAAACTAGATTAGTATGTGAGCTTTTTTCTTTGTTTTCTGTTATGTCTTTGAAGTTGCCAGTGTGTCCTGGGGTCCCTGGCAATTCTGATTCAGCTGACATCAACCCTACCTGAGCGGGAAGTAGGCTGCACTTCTGCCTGTCTTTTTTTCTCCAGGATGATGTGCTGGAGACAGCTCATGTCTGCTGAGAACTGTGATCTGAGTCTGTTTAAATCACTGGAAGATCTTCCATCGATTTCAGTGGGTTTCAGTCAGTACTTTAGGAAAGATTAACAGCACTGCCTCTGCTCCCTCCTAGCCTTTGAGAATGGGGAGAAAAAAGGAGGGTATGAGGCTTTGAGGCAGGGTGTGTCAGAAAGGGCTCTGTATTTTTCTCAGTGGTTGGGAAGTTGAAGGAATAAGGTAGAAAGAAAAAAAACCAGTGAATTCTGCTATTTTCTTCCATTATTTCAGTGCTGTACACATGAGGGAACATCCCTGGAGCCAGATGATAACCTTAACTTTCCCTGCCACTACCATGCACATAGTACACCTTTTGTGTGTAACCTGCCCCTAACCCAGAGCAAGCTGCTCTTCCCAGCATCAGTGTGCACCAGCCCTGAGAGCGAGGCAACAAAACTGCAAGATGAAGGTCAAAAGGATGCACACAGAGTTGTCAGAACTTCTTGCTACAAGCAGCACAGCCCATGAGCAGCTGAAAGGAGGTTAGACAACAGAGCAGAGTTTCTCCCAGAAATGTCTGGAGAGAGGACAGCTGGGGCTGCACTTGGGAAATGCTCTACAGGGGTCAAGACCCCAATTTTACACAGGGTCAGAGATGGTGTAACTTTACCATAAAACTTGTGCTGGACCCTGTAAGTCTTGGCAGCCACCCGAGTCAGTAGGACAAAACCCTTCTTCAGTGCATCTGTGTACAAGCAGTGGCTGAGGAGTCAGTGAAACCACTCAGTGGAGTACTGATTACTCACATGAATAGAAGGTTACTGATTCAAGGCCATAATTGTCATGCAAATGGTTTACAATATGGACAATGTTTTCCTCCTGGTTTTGGACACAGAATTTTGTGTAGTTTTTGGCAGATGCTTCAATTTAGGAGCCAACACTGGGGCTCTCTGAAGAGTAGGATAAGCATTGCCTGTTTATATTTGGAGGCACCTCTGCTCATTTCCTCCACATGAAATAATGCTTTGTGGTTTCCATATTCATCTAGGATTTGCATCAGTGGGTTTCTTTGCCCATTATTAACAGTTTTTGTGGAGGAAAACAAAGAGAATTTTTTAAAGACCCATTAAAGGTGCCAAGGAGAGAAGGGAGAAGATTGTATGTGATGCTTTGTTCTGGCTGATTAGTATTTAACAAGAAATGAATTTGTACAGTTAAATGAGATTCAGATAATTTTTTATTGTGCACATAATCCTATGTCAGAGGAAATTTGTTAAATTTTCCACTGTTTAAGCCCTTAAAGTATATAGAACTGCTAATGTTTTAGTATAGAGAGTCATAGAGGAGGACATATTAATTGGTATTTTAAAATGTAGTGTCAGAAATATATTTCCGTATGTGTGCTAACCTGGTATGATGCTTAAACAAAGAATTCAAAATTGGAGCTACTGATATTAAGACTAAAAATCACCAAATATGTCTTTTTAGTAAAAAAAAACCCACAAAAAAACCAAAACCAAAACAAAAGAAAAAAACAAAACACCAAGAAGAAAATTAAAATTAAATTAAAATTAAATTAAATGCAAGCACAATAAACTGGCACATTGTACTGTTAGTTTATTAATTTTGATCTCTGTAGCATATGGTAGTTTCATGCAGCTAGGGGCTATGGCCACCTGTTAATACACCAGGGTACCAAAGAAAAAGGATTTGCTTGTTCAGTGATGAAAAACACAGTGACTTCCATATTCTGATTAAAGGAGGAGGTTGTTGGTTTTTTGAGGCTTTTGTTTGGTCTGGATTTTTTAATACCTAGTGTGTATTTTTTCCTGTACAAGAACTTTATAAAATGAAAACAATGAGTCAGATTTCATGGAGGCTTATTTAGCTGAAATACAAGATGTTTTTTCCCAAAAGCCCAATCCAGACTTCAGAGAATTTACACTGAAAAACTAGCTGGCAGCATCACTCCCCTATTGGAAGAATCTGCACCTTGCTGCATTTTAAACCCCAGCGATTTAATACAAAAAGCATTGTTTGCAGTAGATCCCTTATAAACCACCAAGGCAGTGACGTGTGTAACTGCTGTTACTTTATGAGGAATGTTTGGAGGTTGCAGGAGCAGGGCTGGTGCCTGTCCAGGGAGAGGGCTGAGCCATCTCTCCCGGCTGGCGCAGGGGCAGCGCCTGGCCAGTGGCACGGGCTGCTGGCACTGCTCTCCCTGGGAATGAGGGGCTCTTCTGCTGTGACTGGGGTCAAAATACCTCCTTGCAGCAGTAGCTGCACTCCCACACATGCCCCTCTCAGCTCCTCCAAAAGAGACAGACACAGTTTTACATCAGCTTGAGTACATAAGGTGTGACGGCATAGTAAAGGCGTGGCTGTCACATATCTTCACAGGGTAGGAAGGAATTTTCTGCTTGCTGAGTTTTCTCTCTCATTGCATCTTGGTGAAAATTTGGAAGACATATGGACCCACTGGAACCATTTGGTGCTTAGCTGTTGGTCTGTCTCCACTTGGAAAAGAAGCATTTGCTGGAAGATCAGTGCATTTGGAACCAGTTGTAGTCTCAGATGGTGTGTTGTTGAAACTTCAGACACAGAAAGTCAAGGAGCCTGGAAGGATTGCTTTTTAGACTGGCACCCCAAACTCAGGTGCCGAAGGAGGCTTGGCAGGGCTCTAGGATGAGGTGTAGGGAGAGTGTGTGAGAACAGGGTTGTTCTCACTGCAGCCAGAGAAATGACTGCAGTGGTCATTTTTTGGGCATCTTACTTGGTGGATGAAGGTATCCCAAGGGTGCAGGGTCTTTGCAGACTGGTCAGCACCACTGGGGTTTACTGGTAACAGGTGGCACTTTAAAACTTTGCTGTTTCTAGTCAATTAAAACTTCACACCTGGAGCTCTTTCAGCCCAGAGCTTTGAGATGTTCTTTTGTGGGAAGCACAGGGTTGGCACTCAAACTAGACCTGAGCGTGAATCAGAAGTGTTCCCTTGTAATCATTATACTTTTAAAACAGACTAGATTGCTTTATCTTTTGTGGTGGCAGATGTGAAACATGCTTTTTTGTGTGCTGAATTATTCAGATCACTGTGGACATGTCTGTGTATTATTCATTTATCATTGACACCCTCCTTTCTCTTTCCCTTTTTGATTTTTTTTTTTAAGTAGACAGTCTCATGGACTATTTCCTGAACCATAGAAGTGTAGGGCAGATTACTTTTCATTGCTTTTCAGCTTCCACCAATAAAAAGAAGCAATGAGAATTCCTTACAGTACTGCCTCTTGTCCCCTGTAAATTAAATCACAACCATCAGCTCATCTTGCACAGACAACTGAACAGCCATCCTGCATTGTTATATTACCAGAAACAGTATTTGCATGATACATTTGGCCATAAATAGTTATATATTGCTCAATATGTGCAGTTGGTTGATTGGAAAAGAATTTGACTTGAGCATAGAGAAATCTGGTCTTTGACAAGTGCTAAATGTGCTAACTGAAATTTTACTCAATTTATGGGGAATTTTCATTTTCATAGGGTGCTGGTATATAGAAAGCTTCAGCTAGATGTTGAATTTTGGGGTGCACTGATCATAATAGGTTTATAAGGTGATGGTGACATATTTTATCAAGAGTTGCTGCAAAGGTTTTAGAGGCAGACACCCTCAGTATCACAGTAGCAGAGTAAGGATGGGGTGTATGCCTGTCCCTTCAAACAAATGGCCTGTCCATGAATGAATCCATCATAACAGAAGCACCTTTTCTTTCTTCTGACCTGTTTTTACACTTGCAGGGGGACAGAGGGATGGCAGGGGGAAGATATGGTTTGCATTTATAAAAAACAAGGCATTTATGCATCTCACTTCCCGTTATGTGATCTCATACGTGCTCTGCCTACAGTCCAGATATTTAAGAGAGAATATGCCTGAGTGTGTCCATGCTTTTGTAAAAAATGTTTTAATTTCCAGCTAGAGGAAATCTCTTTTGAGACATCTTATGGTGCTTCCATCAGTTAGTTCTGAGCTAGAAAAATAATGCTAAATGGTATCTATAGCACATAAATATATACCATAAAAAGTTGTTAATCATTACCAAAGACTACAGACTCTGCTTACTGAGTCAGACCAGAAGCTTTCTTGTCATACTGTGTTTCTGTTTGACAATTGTCTGTGGAAAATCTTTAATTTGAAAGCAATCTCAGGGGGCTGGAGGCACCATCATGACATGAGGAGATTCCCAATGTATGCCCTATCTCTGCCCACATAGGGGTGTTCTGGAGTGGGTTGGGCTGGAACGCTCTCTCTGGTTATTATCATGGACTAATCCAGATGTACCCTTTTGTGCCTTAAATGACATCTCCTCTTTGCTTTCTCAGGTAAAAAGATCATGAAGAAAACAAGTCCCAAATTCCTCTTGTTATAAATCTGCTGGTCAATAGTTCCCCATTTCCACTGTTTCAGCTGATAAACCCTGTTCACTACTCTGTGTTCTTCATTGATTTTTCTCAACATCCGTGGCTGAGCTTGAAGCACTCTTGCTGTGTAGTGGGTATTTGCCAGGTCCCATAGTGTGGGTGGCCAAATGCAGGGTGTGTGAGCACCCCATGAGTGAAGGTTTTCCTGAGGGTGACTGATAGAGAAGAGTGGTGCAGGTCACTGGATTCCCCAGGGCCTTGGGGGCCGGGGCTTAGGTGTGATGGACAGGACATGTCTCCATTCTCTCTCCCACAAGTGTCCTGCTTACCTGTTTGCAAAAGGTTTTCTCTTCTTTTTTTTTTTTTTTTTTTTTCTCCTTCAGCATAAATACTCCCAGTCTATTTTTTTTCCTTTCGTGTACACATTGTTTCATACCGCTACTCATCCTTCCCATTCATCTCTGTGGTTTTTTTTTACAGACTTCCAGAATAGTTTGGGTTGGAAGGGGCCTTTAAAAATCATCTGATCCACGGACAGGGATGTCTTTTACTAGATAAAATCTCCATCCAGCCCAGCCTTGAACACTTCCATGGATGGAGCATCCACAATTTCTCCACTGCTCCAGTGTCTCACAACTCTCATTGTGAAAAAATTTTCTCTCTTGTCCAATCTAAACCTACCTACCCTCTATAAGTTTCAGTGCATTGCCCCTTGTCACTACAGACTGTAGTAAAAAGTCTCTCTGTCTTTGAATAAAGGATTTATTTCATAATCCAAAATGTCCTTTTCCTTAGTACTCAGATTTCTGCCCTCACCCACTGCAGCAGGCACAGGGGATCGGTTGATCTGAAATAAATCCTTTGGAGAAAAGAAGAAAAAAATTTAGACCAGAGATCTTGGAAAGAGTTCAGGGCAGCACAAAAAATAAGGCAGCAAACTCTTGTTTTAGGTACTTGAGATACTATGAATTTACCTGTCCCAGAGTTGCACTGGGTGGGTTGGGTTATTAAATACTAACTTAGATTTATCAGCATTCTTACAAGTACAGTTTTGAGTGAAGGATCCTCTTGAGAGTTCTCTTCCTATTGACAGGAATGTTATTAACTGAGAGCTTGCTAACAGCTTCAGTCCAAGAGCCGTGGTGTTTGAACTTGTGAAAAATCCTAGCTAAGTGTTTTCCATTTGTAACTTTTCCCCTGTATTTCCCTTCCCCTTACAAACCCTCGCATGCATTACTTTTGTCTCAGTTATGTTCCTCTTCCAAAAGTGCTTAGCAAATAAGTGCACCAATAGCAATTTTTCCAGCATTTATTCAGTGTTCAGAGTACAAAGCAGGGAAGTTAATGTAAAACTCAGTGCTGAGGTAACTGCCCGGACACTCTGACTCTCAGCCTTACACCTTGAACCATGTGATCTACTCAGATATTCAGAATTAATAAACTCATTTATAACATTCATGCTCCTGGTGAATGAGCTGTAGACTAAATATTATTTTAATAATATGGTGAATTAAATTTGAATAATTATAAGAATAATTTGTGCTAATCATAGAACATTCATGAATAGAAAGAAGTGAAGTTGACAATTTATTCACTGCAAGTTAGTTGCCTTGCTCTACTGCTAATTAAGTTCAAGACTTTGAATAAGTAGTTCTAAGTTGCTTCATTACATGGCAAAGTGCAGCTCTGATCTGAGAGGGATACCTAAGCCACAGCACGTGACAGAGGTTCATCATCTGGCAGTGCAAGCTCCAGTGTGCTTCCTCCTCTCTGAATAAAACTCTGCCTGAGTACTGTAATGCACAGCAGGTATTTTATTAAAAATGCAAATGACCTTCCAATTATGTGATTGGAAGAAGAGGGAGGAGATTTACAATGCATGGCTCTTGGTGGTTTTGGGGAAAAAAAAATCTTGCTTTTATTTCCCAGTTTGCATTTGGTTAGATAATGGAAATTAGTCCTCTCTTCTTTTCTGCATAATTAAGGGGAATCAGGGGATCAGGGGACCTTTTTTTTTTTTTTTTTTTTTTCTGAGGGTCTTATTTCTTGTTTCTTTTACTGTTGCTTTGTCTTACTTTTGTTTTAAGGATGATCTTGCATATTCTCAACCAGCATTTACTGGTTTAAGTTTTGGGATGTCTCTGACAAGCCTCTCCCATTTACTGGCAGGGAGCCCAGTAATTATTTATGCCATATCATCTTTCCCTCCAGTTAAATCCCTATTCCCTGCAGCTTGTCCTTAAGGGTCTTCTAGAGGTGACTTATTTTACCAATCTAGCAATTTTTCAGAACACCAGAAAAACCACTAGGGCTTTTCAAGGCACGTTTTCTGTGGCTCTAGTCCTGTCAACATTCTTACTGATAATGTAGATTTCTTTGCACAATGTCGTAAGTGTGCTTAGACACAAAATAAAATTCAAGTTCCCATTTATATGAGGTGCCAATTCAATCTTTGTGACAAAATATTGCCTCAAATCAGGCTGACTTCTGAGCCCAGATTTTTTTTTTCTTTTTATGATGCATTATTCTTAAATGCTCTTGTTTCTAGTTTACCTGTAGAACTTCTGACTATTTTGGTCTGTCAGAAGTCCATTCCAGCTTTGTTGCACCCAAGTTGCAGATTGGTCTGATACACTCAAAATGTTTCTGTGGGTTGAAGGAGCAGAGCTGCTGGCCACACCTGCTAGCCAGTTTTGTTAATCTAATTAAACTTTTGTCAGTCTAAGAAAAGAATCCCAGGAACAGGGCCGTGGATACTTTATGGTCATATATGCAGTTCTGAGTACATGCCCACCTCCTGATAGGCACCCTTTTCTCTGGTGTTAGCTCACTTCTCTGTTATCCCTCTGCATTTCAAGGTGGAAGGTTTCAGCCTGGAGAGGGTGAATTCAGGGCATCATTGCACCCTCCCCTCTCCCTGCCCAAATCATTTGCTGCAAGGGGAATGGTGTTGATGTTAATGGTTTCTTCCTCCTTGCTCCAGGATAGTGCCTATGGGGTAATTTTGGCATGTGTGCTGCCATGCTCTGCACCTTATTCTCTGATCCTGTGTCACACAGGGATTTGCTCTAAGTGGTGTGGGTTTATAAATGTGCTGGCTGATGCCTCATTATTACCCTTCAAACTGTTTTTGCCCAAGCCGCACAAGTCTGATGAGAGGAGGGCTACTGCTCCTGAGGGGTTTATAGCCCAGGGACTGTGGAGATCACCCTGCACCCAGGCTCTTGGGCCAGAAATGGCTCATTTTGCACACACTAACACCTTGGTTTTACAGGAGTTGGATACAAGATCCTTGGGCCCCAGAGGAATGTTACTCCTAAGATCCAGCCCCAAACACCCACCAGGCAGCATTCTGCCTTCAAAAAGCCTCTGAAGTCTTCAAGGAGTCAATTACAAAGGGTCCAGTGGCAGGAGAGTGAGGCAGGGTGTGGAATGAGGCTGGTGGGCAGCTGGGCATGCACCTCCACCTCCGCTGGGCAGGCCCTGCACCATTAAACCACCCCCGTCCGAGGAGGGAGTTTCTGTCAGCATAACCAACTGTGGAATCTGCCGTCGTTATTCTCTCAACCCCTGGGCATGGTTTCTAATATTTGTGGTTTTCTCTGTTGTCTTTTTACATGGTTTTTAGAGTTCCATTAGTGTTGGCTCTCTCCAGGGTCTCTCTGTATATTTTAAAACTGTTATTTCAGGGTATGTTTCTATGTACAAGCATGCATGTGTGCAGGGGGTGGAGGGGCAAGCAGAGGGGTCTCCCTTTTTTCAGTACTTCCACATCTTATCAGAAAGACATATGTAATAAAAATTCTTTTTTCTTTGTGTTTTTGTTGTTTGGTTGTTTATTTGTTTTTCTCTCTGGAGCCTGGAAGAATTTTAAAACTGTCAGTTAATAAAAGAAAATCTGGTCAAAGGGAGGCAGCTTTGTTAAAAATTACCCCCAAAATAAGTGGTTTTTTTCAGTTCTGGAATCTCATGTCCTGTTTGTCTCGAGGATGCCTCTCTTTTGTGGAAGTTCTTAAACTGCATTTGAATGAACTGACTTCTATTTGTACATAAGAGGATGTATGTTTGGCAATGCTTTACTTTTTGAGGGAAACATTTTTAATCGATGACTTTAAGACACTGAAGGCTTACAGCTGTTTTCTAAGAATTTGCTATGAAAAGAAATTTTTGGATAGGCTTTTTTGCAGAATGGATCAGGCAAGCGAAACCAAGCTTCATGCATCAAAACCTCAGCCTCTCTTGAACTTGAAACAGGATATTTTTGATGGAGTCAATAAATCTTTATCTTACGATGGTAGGATTTTTTTTTTAAATAGTGGAGGTGAGGCTGAAGGAAAACACAGTTTAAGGATATGGAAAGATAATCTATAAGGGGAGAAAAGCAAACCAAAAACACCAGCATGATTTCTACTGTGAGAAAATAGCTTAACCCTCATCTGACACTTTAATTGAGCCCCAAAAGCACCCCTGTGCAGCACCATTTTCTGAGTCAAGGCAGAAGAGCTCCCTTACACGAGGTGGTGCACATGAGCAGTTGTCTGCTATAATTGCTGAGCAGTAAATTCAAATGCAGCCTTACTTTGCACAAATTTCCCCATGTAGGTGACCCCCCAGATAACTGGAAGGGACCATGGGATTCACTTGAAAGCTGAGCACACCACTGTTGATGCAGGCTGCCATGAGACTGTTCTAATGATATCTGTGTGTATGAAAACAACATTGAAGGGATTTAATTTTGAGATTGCTGCTGGCAAGAACTTTGCAGAAGAGCATACACTGCAATTAATATCTTTCAAGCAACTGTGTATGTTTATAACATATCCTGTCATCAAATCATGGGAGTAATCTGGTAATAATGCCCCAGAGGAGACCATCAGTGAAATTTCAGAACTGTATTGAGCTCTGAGGCTATTAAGTGTAGAAATGATATAGGGGACAGGTGAAGTATTCTCAGAGCAATGCCATCACGCCTTCTCAACGCTTTCTTCTGCATCAAGAGATTAGCTACTGTGCAATAATTGATAAAGTTGATTATGTCAAGGCATATTTCCTGAATAAGGATTAGACACAGACAGTTCAAAGACTGATCGATGAGGAGTTTCCCTAGAAATGAAATTAAGAACTGTCACCACAAGGAGCAATCCAGTGGCTCGTGACTCGCATCACCCATCACCACACAGTGTCTGGGCTGGTGGCTGTGCAGTCAGGAGCTCTGCACTGCTTTGTGCAGTCTGTCAGCCAGGAAGGAGATGTGTGTACCCCTTAGTGGAACAAACCCAGGACTAGGCTTGTGTGTTGTGGCTCCATGGAAGACTTCAGCGGTCTTAAGCTTTCCCTTATTTCCAGAAACATTTAAACTAAGCTGCCTAGAAGCCCATTCTAGAACTGGGTATAGCATTTATCCTATTTCTGTCAAGGTCCCTATTGAAATGAATCCTGGACACCTACCCTTTCCTTCCACTCTCCATGTCCATGTATCTCCTCTAAAATAATAGAAAAGCTGTGTATGTTTGCTTGTATGTATATATTTGTGTATATGTATACACATACCCAAATGTATTTACCATTTTTTTCTGTTCAATGTGTATTTTTTAATCTGTAGGGATGGTTATTTCCAATGTGTGGTAATTTCCTTCTGCTTTCCCACATTCTAATGAAGCTCTTGAGAGAAGAGAATGGCACACAAGCTTATGTAAAGTAGAATATTTTATTATTTCAGTACTTCTGGTGATGGATATTGGAAATGAATTAACCTCTTATTCACCCATGCCAGGAATTGAATTCCAGAGGTGTATATATGTGTGATGCATGTTTTGGGACTGCAGACAACTCCAGTTCTCTGTATATCTGCAGGTAGGAAGAAAGGCAAAGAAAATAAAATGTTATGTTAATAAACAAGATGTTTTGATATAATGGCTACAAAATTAGTAAATATTTCTGAAGTCCTATCAGTGAAAGCAACCAACAAAACTTGAGAATTGGAAAGACTGTTATCCTCTTTTAAACCATTAATTCTGTAAAGTAAAGAACAGATTTTTGATTTCTTTCAAGATTTTGGAAATGATAAATTAAGAATTCCTCTGTCTTACACATGTCCCTGTGGTTAGTATCTATCTTTTCTCCTGAATGTAAAAGTATGAACCCAATGTTTAAAACCTTTTACAGTTTTGTCAGCACTGCATGGGAGTGATGACTATGTAGTTATGCTTTACAGATCTAGATCTTTGTGTTTCCTGTAAAGCTGTGGAAAATGTACACTGATTTTGTACCATTTTTTTTAAAGATAGTCATCTTTTCTTGTTCATGCTGTGATCAATGATTGTCACTTATTAATACATCCAGTTGCTTAACTTGAAACAGGAAAATGTCTTAGAACAGGAAAAAAAAATCCAGAAAGTAAAAACCCCACAGAAGCCTTCTCTATTGATAGTTATAAAAATGACATACTGTTTTCCCTCTCACAACTGAAATGAAATGCTGCCTCCACACTGAGACTTTGAGTGCTGATCTTCAGCTCTGAGCATTTTCTCAGCTAAATTATAAGCCCTTGAAAGCAGGATATATGTTAAAAAGGTGGAAAGCTCTTTAATATTTTGTCATGCAAACACTGCTGTACTAAAACACACAGCACTACTAAATTCAGAGGTGGTTGTAACTACAAAAGATAAGAATAATACCAGTGATTTAACCTGTGTTACACTGTTCCCATCAAAGCCTGCCAGCAGAATTTTGCCTGCGAGGCACTGGGGCAGAGGAAATAAAGAGATGACTGCATTGTGGGTGTGAACAGAGCTGCTGTAATGCTGTCTGCAGAGTGCTGCTTGGTGCTTGAAGTGGGGCACAGGGAGGGGATGTGCCCAGTTCCTTTTTACTTTGAGAAATGACTGTGTGCCTGAGGGGACTTGTCTGAGGACACCTGACATCCACACCATTTCTGCTGGTACATGGCTCCCAGGGTAGCCAAGTGACATGAACCCTTGGCATCCACATCATCCAGCAGCAGAGTCCTGTTCCTTAGCTACTCACAGGGTGAAGAGGTATTTCTTGTTGCTTGTTTTGAACCAGTCACTTGGTGATTTTCTTTCTTTTTTTCCTCTCTTCTGTCCAGCTCTAGCACTAAAAGAGAGAGTGAAAAATTGTTCTCTGTTCATCTTTTCTAAAGACCCATCAGCTTAGTACACCTCAGCTATGTTCAGCTGTAGTCTGCTTTTCCCTGTAACTTAACTTCATACAAAATGTCCTGCTGGGTCAGAACAACGGTGCATCAAGCTAAAGATTATTTCTCCTAAAAATGGCAACAGAAGATGATAGGGAGAGCACATGAACCTGGACACTTTCTGAGATCCATTTTCTCATCTTATCACAGCATCTGCAAACACTGTATTAAAAAATGCTAGAGGTTACATTCTGGCCTCATTCTTTTTTAGCATCTGTTTACAGACTTGTCTTCCATCAATTTGTCTACCTCTGCTCTAAATCAGCTGATAAACATCTGCCTCCATAAACTCCTTGTGCAGCAAAAGCCAGAAGTGGGTAGCCAACTGGGTAAAGAAATACTTTCTTTTTGTCTTTTAAACCAATTGTGTAATCTTGTTATATTACAAGATTTGGTAAATAATTTCCTTATACAGCTTGTTCACTCCTTCAGGCTTTTCAAGACTCAGTCCTATCTCCCTTGAGCTTCTCTACAAAGTGAAGCATCCCAGCTCTCTGTGCCTCAGCCCCTTGATTGTTTCCAGTTGCTCTTCTGTAATTCCACAGCATCTTCCTGGAGGCCAGCACTGCACACAGCCCTTGAGGCATGAACACACCAGAGGCTCCTGTAACAGCAGAGCCAAACCCTCTGGTTTACTCCCAGCACATGTGGGGAAGCCCAGTATTGGGTTGGCTCTTTTTGTCCACTGCACATTGAGAGGATTTTGGAAAACTATCAGGGATGGTGGCAGGACCCTCTTCCTGGAGTTGTACCTGCCTAATGGGCCTCAGCCCCTCTCTAGCATGGTTTAATGATCAGTCCCTCAGGCTGTAATGCTGTGCTCCTTTGGTTGGTGTGCATCCCCTGGGCAATCTCTTCCTTCTTCTCAGGTTCAAAGGACTTGTATGCTCCTTCACCCTCCCCTCACCTCACCTTGAAGACTCTTCTGTAGTCATTCTTTATATGGAAGCCATTTCTCCTTAGCTTTCAATCATTTCTGTTGTCCTTACTATTCCTGCTATATCTTTTTAGTGATAGGGGAACCAAAACAGCCCATAGTATTCAAAATGTGAACACCTGAAGACTTTAAATAATACCATAATGATATTTTGTATGTTGCTCTCTATTTCTATTATAGTAATGGCCAGCATTTGATTTGCTTTTTGACAGCTTCTAAGATGGAGTTGATATTTTCACAGACCTTTTATAACTCCAGGATCTCTTTCCTGAGTGGTAATAACTAGTTTGGAGCTCATGCTGAGTACGTAAATTTGAGATTTCTTTTCCTCCACATATTCTCAATATTGAATTTCATCTGTCTTTTTTATTGCCCAGTTGACACTCTGAGTCTCTTCTGCATCTCTCTGTAGCCAACTTTCATTTTCATTTCCCTGAATACCTTAGCACTATTAGGAAGCTTGGGAGTTGCCTTCTTTTTCTAGATCCATGTAATGATAATCAGTCTATCTCATATGTTGACCAGTCCTAGCTCTGATCTGCGATATGTCTGGTGATACACACATTTGAGAAAGCTGAATGATTTGGGCACTTCCGTGTTTAATGATTTGTTTGTTTGTGAAAATGGATCTCTCATTCTTATGACATCTTTGTTTCTCTAAGTTCTTTAATGAGGCAGTATTGAGAATTCTTTAAATTGCATAAATGAGGTTTCCCTTGACTTTGGGGGCACTGACTCATTCAAGAACCCTACCAGACAGATGATGTGTGGCTGCCCATGTAAAATACATTTCTCCATTAACTCATACCTGCATCTGTTAATCTGTGGTTTTTAGGAAGCATTTGTTTACCCACAACACACAATTCCTTTGGACTTTTGTCAATGCACAGGTCTAATGTGATAAGCATTTGTATACATGCTGCATGAACAACTAACAGGCTAAAAAACCTCTAAACAACCAACCTGTAATTGGTGCATTGAAGAAATTAAATATTTTCAAGCAATTAAGATTTGAAATAATTTTTTGGGGAACAGACTTTTTAGGTTTCAAACCCCTTAGCTGGACCTTCTCTACGTTGTTATAATAAAGTGGCTTTGACTGCTGTTGCCTATCATTAATAATTCAAAAAGAATTAGCAATTTTTCCCATCATCTGTTCTTTTCTGTGTTATAAAGCATCACTGAATTCAGTAAATTTTACAGATCTTATTGCCATCAGAGTGTATATCTTCACTGGAATGAGTGTACTTTGCAAGATTAAAATCAGCAGGGAGCAGGGGAGCACTAGTTCATCTTTTATTACTTCAGTCTCTGATTTCTTTCCAGTGCTCAGTTCAGATTCACAGGTAAGTTCAGTTGGCAGAAGTTCCATGCCAACAGACAGATTAGTGAGTAGCTAGATGTAGTGATTTCCCAGTCTTCTGAAAAGTCCATGCCTTCAGGTGGAATGTATATGTGTCTCCAGAAAAGCTACATGAATTTTAATGTAATGTATGCAGTGATAATGGCTCTTACAAATTTCAGTCTGTAATCAGAGTGACTCGGAGCCCTGAACCATCATTTTGATCTCCTTTTCTGTACTCCAAGTACTAATTTTTTAGCTACGGAACTATTTAGAAAAATCTGAAAAAAAAAGCACAAGTCACTCTTTACTTATCTCTGAAATAAATTACCTTATTAAGATCTATTTATTTTTAGTGAGATTTTGCCATTCTATTATTTTGCTGAATAGGATGTGTAATTTGCCCAGTAAAAACCTATAAATTTTCAAGAATAGGGATTTTTTTTTTCATTTTCTTCTCTATTAGATAGGTTAAAATTATGTCTGCTTTCGACCTAGAGGTCAGGTACTACCTAAACTGCTTGACAAAGCCTGTTATTTAAACAAAGCATTTCAGTTCACCCATGTAATTCATCAGGAACTGAGTGTCACATGTTTTGGGTGATAATAAGATGGAAAACATTACATATAGAGAGTCAGACAGGTAGATAGATATACCAGTCCTTTGAAAAGACACAGAGTACCTGCTGTTGCCAAAATAGAAATGAAGTGTACCTCTTGTATTTACCAGTAGATAGAAATATTATAGAAAGGAGGAAATGTAGATAGAAAAGAGAAGAATTTTTTTTCCAGGTTTTGAATTTTTTTTCTTCCTATTTTATAAGTAATAACCAAACATTGCTCTAAGAAAATATACTAGCAGATTTTTGGTGTTACTGATCTAATCACATTAAAATATGAGTACTATGCAGATCAAATATCTAATTTCCTTAATCTTATAGTGCTGTGGTTCCTATGCATTTGAATTTACCTGAGAGTGGACAAATTTCTTTTGGGCCTAATGAATAATCTGGTTCTAGACATGTACTAGTAACCCTGCCAGAATCTAAGACAGAAAAACATCAATATGATTAAATTTAAGAAGGAATTTCCTGATCAAACTGCATTCTTTCATAAGACAAGAATCTTGAGCACTTTTTCAAAAATTATTTATGTTTCTACAGAGTCAATTACCTCTTTTTAGTGGAAAAAAAATGTCCTAGTGGTACCATTACTCAGAATTTATTGGCAGTTACTTGTAAGGCAGTCTCATCCTGGCTTTGTGCCCTCCTAATCAATGTTGGCCAGTTTGGCAGGGAATTGGTCTGCAGCACTAATTGTATCCAGTATGCCTTTTGCTTTAAGTAAAATGTCTTTGGTTTTATTTTCTGTAGGCTTATTTTTACATTCCCTTAGCACATTTTTCTGTTTTGAAACCTGTTTTTTAATCACAGTTCACTTGCAGCAGCATCATTTTGCAATCATCTTGCCATTTGTAATGTCATCTCTGCAGGCTTGCATTAACTTCAGTTTGCCATCATCTTGATGTACTAACCTGCATATAGACCCACACAGAAATAATTTAACATTCATCCTAGTGTATGCAGTAATGTTTCATTAGACTTGAACTAACAGAATTTTGTCATCATAATTCGCTGTCATAATAGCCCAGTCCTCACAGATTTAATGTGACAGTCTTTTGCCACTGTAACTAAGGCTTTGAGCAGTTGTCATCCAGGGAGACTTAGGATGAAATCAGTGTAATTAAAACGCAGACCCTTAATAGTCCTGTACTTCAAACAGTTTGTCACCTCTCTCAAACAATAATTAAGCAGGCTAACAGCACTTGTTTAGCTTGTATGTGTTGTTTTCTATGTGGGAAAGGGAAAAAAAAAAAGGGGAAAATTGGACAATGAGGGACTGGCAGAACTGTTAATAGAATTTAGGTTTCCAGATTGTCACTGTGTATTCCTGTATCTATTGGGCTGCTTTCCTTTCACGGCACAATTATTTTGTTTATGAGATGCATGCAAACTTGAACTCCATATGACTGGTCATATTATCCAGTCTGTGAACCTTATGTCAGAGAGTTACAGAAATACAGAGATGAAAAGACATTTAGATTTCTTCTGCTGCAAGGGTTGCAATAGATCAAACACAGTTTGTTATCCTTGAAAAATTTGTTAGTCTTCCTTACAAGCTTCAACTTGAAAGGGTTGACCTCTGTGTGTATATGTTTTCATATGTGTAACTTTCTACTCCCACAATTTTCTCCTTATATCAAATCTAAGTTGATTTCATCCAAATTATGTCCCTTTCCTTGGCATACATGAAAAATAATGGAGTGCTGTGATGTCTAGATGCTGAAAGCCAGCAGCTATGTACTTCTTTGCCTTTTCCTTCCAGAATAAATATGTAACGTTCCCTCAGTGTTTCTCTGCAAAGAAATCCGCCTGTTTGGATATTTGTGATTCGAAGTGCTCTCCAATTTATCTGCGGCTTTCATGAAGTGTTGTGTCAAAACTGGACACAGCTGAAACATTGACTGGAGCAGAGTAAAGCCAGGGGAGTATGTGATGGGGTGACTGGGGTAGTGTAGGCGGCTGGCGCTCAAGTTGTGTTTCCCTAAAGAAAACTCTGTTTATGTGAGCAGCCAGCACATTTGCTCTGCAAAGTGACCTTGAGATGTCTTTGGCAGAGCTGATGCAGCTTCCCTGCAGACCTGGGTGAATTCTGTCTCGTACGTATGGATTGTTGACTCTGATTCATAATTACCTCCTATTGATATTCTTTGCAATCAGCTTGGCATTTTTTCCTCTGCTCCTTACATATTGTGTTTGCTTTTGTTTTTTAAATACCTGCTTCCCTTCTAGACTAAATTTGTTTTTGTTTGCAGTTGTTTGTTTTCAACCAGAGAAACTTTTCTTAGTAATGACATTTAGGCCTAAACAGTGTTTTCAAACATCTTCCAATTATCGTTCGCATTTCTCTGTTTAACTTCTTTCTTCTCACTGATGAGGTTTTATAATTGTCTTCAACTTTGTGAAATCAAGTCCTCTTAAAAGAAGTGCTAAATATGCACATGCATACATTACTCTTGCCACTACCTGTCTGTGAGTGCACTTGCTTTCTCTGTGACATACATGTATGCAGATATGTGTGTGTGTATAAAAACCGGTTATCATTTCACCATTTAGATGTGATGCAAGTAATCAAGTTGTTATCAGTTGCATTTAAGCATTGTAGAAACTGGGATGACTTCCTTGGTGATTGGGAATACAGGCTTCCCTCGGGTGAGTTGCAATGTCAGTAAGAATTGGGTGAATTTCACGTTTTAGACCCACCCTGAGAAAATAACTCCACCAAGGAGTTTTCTGCCCAACTGGGGGACGTCCTGTGCTGTGTCTCACTACTGATCTGTGGGCTCAGATTTTCTTCTTGTGGAGACTGAGAAGACAGGGATAAAAGGGACAATCTGACTTTGGCCCTTCATGGTCTGGACACACAGCCAAGGATGAACCAACAAAACAAAGCCAGAGAAAGACACCCTCCCAGCTCCAACAATGGCTGTTTGGGGCAGGAGCCTGTTTCCAATACTCAGACACTTTCCAGATCACTTTCAGGATCCTTTCTGCAGCTTACATGGGATGCTTGTGGTGATTGGAGTGAGTTACATGCCTAAATCTAGAGAAAGAAATGCTAGTTAATAAGATGTCAGCCTCTCTGGAGTGATTAAGACCACCATTTTCTAGACATAAATGAGTAATTCTAATTCCTCTTTATTACTTTGATTCCTACTTTGTATATATCAGTAATCAAAATCTTCTTTTCCTTCTTTGTACTCTTAAGTTTTTATATAATTTGCTGTCCGTTTTTACACTTTCCTTTGGATGGCTCAGTATATCTTCTGAGTAGTCTAGTCCAGCTGACTCCAGTAAAGACTGATTTCATTTCTGCTGGGGTGAAAGTTTCTGAAAGTTGGAGAATTGACAGGGTTTGAGAATAAAGATGTACAAAGCATGGACATGCTTTCCTGCTTAATCTGCCTGAGACCTCACACCAAAGACAGATCCACTAGATGAAAAGGATTGGTTGTTCTTTAGCTGAAGCTTTCCAGAATGGATAGTGATTGTTTTCTGAGTGTTACTTTTTATGTTGGACTAGCTAGAAGTAAGCCCACCCTTCTTTTTGCTAGATGCTCTGCCAAAATGATTAAACCCTACTTCCCGGTGGCCTTGACATGATGGAGAGAGCTTTCCTGGGGACAGCACAAGCAGCAGTGAACCAAGATGTTAACTCATGGGCATATTTTCAAGCAGAAGTGTTTCATGATATAGAAATAAATGTTTTTTTTACATGCCTTGCATATGAGAGGGCTTTATCATTGTATTGACTACTAATTTTCTGACTATAAACTTATATTAATATATTTTACTTTGGAAGCCAAAAGCTACTGCTTCCTTCAGAGATAAGAGCAAGTTTTTTGTTTTGGTTTGAAGTTCTTTTGTCTTTTGTTTCTGGTCTGCAGATCAAATAAACAAGAAAAAGAACCCCTTTGCAACCTGTACTAAAATCTTCTATGATATATTTCTTTTTGAAGTAAAAATAGGCTAAGAAACAAAAGAGAGAAGTTCTTCAATGGCTCACATTGGAAAGATTTTTCTCTTTTTTTTCCTTGTGGATTTCACAGGAAAATCAGAAGCTGCCTGTTTACTTCTGTTGTGATAAAGCTGTCGAAGATGGTTTTTTTTCCTCTGATGCTGACATGCAAGTGGTTTGTGTTTGTTTTGTTTTCCATGACAGGAAGTGAATAATAAAAAGAATCAGAGCCAATATACCACCAGGGCAAAAACCCACGCTGCACATTAGTGCTTGAAAGAATTCCATCCCAGCTCTCCCTGCACATCAGTCCCATAGTCCCTGGAGCTCAGCACTTTTTCCCACACAGATAGATGTGATAGATTTGCAAATACTGGCAGGAGCACAGAGACATCTTGTTATGAGCTTAATGGCTGAACCGAGCAACAGGCTGGGACTGCCTTTCAATTTTTTTGTTGTTTTTTTAGGTCACCATTGGCAGTGATTTAAAAACAGGATGGAATAAAAGTTGAAATGCATTCTGAAATTATAATCAAAATATCATCTGTCTTAGGTTTTTGCTGTAAGCACTCTGCCTGATGTTGAGTTGTATTGGCAAACAACATGTGCCACTGGGATGTTTAAAAAGTCATAAGAGGTTTGTAAATCAGTTCTGTGCAGCATGCTACCTATTTGTTATTTTCTTGTTTTATCTGTTAATAGGAAAAGAGATAGACGATACAAATGGCAATATGGTGTGCTTTGCTTTGCTGGGGGTTTGTTAGGTGCTTGTGTCCTAGTAAATTACAGCGAGATGGTAGATTTGTTACTCTGTGGAGGTTGTTAACATGAAGTTATTTGATTTATTTATGTTGAATTGGGGACCTCTCCTCCCATATCAATTACGTCAAAAACATCATTTTCCAGTCGTGGGTTGTTTTTTTTTTCCCTGACAGAGAAGTCCTGAATTTTAATGTAGTCCTTTTAATGTAGCCCTGTACAGAAGAGTTAGAGAACTGAGAACTTGGTTCCCATGGCCAGTCCAGTTTGACCATTATGTTTAATCCTAATATTCCTCTGGTTTAGCTTACTGAGGCAATAAATTGCGTGGCTGCCAAGATTGGATGTTGAAATCCATTTCTTTTCCATAGTCATGCTGCCATAGGCTGAACCCGATCCCCTAAATGGTTTCTGAACAGGCAGTTTATTGTTGTCCTTGTTTCCAGATCGCTGCTGGCCTCCTCGGCGTTTGCTCCAGCTCTGCATTACTGTCACGCTCATGCCGTTGGAAAGGAGATATTTTCAAGTTTATCAATACTTGGGCTTTGAAAGGACTTCTCAAGCAGGGAAATAAACAGCCTCTGTGTAAAACCTTTGTTAATGCGTGGCTGAAAGTCACCCAAACCATTTCTGTGACGATGACAATTTTCTTTCATTTAAGCCATTACTGGTTGTGGAAGAGTAAGGCAACATTAAACTGTAGCTGACAGCAATCACTGAAAAAAAATACCCGTTTTTATCATTGCAGATTTTCTACATTTTCCAAATTCTCTGTGGTTTTGAAGCTTGTTCTCTATCCTGTCTTGCAGCACAAGCACTGTAGTCTCCAAGCACTGAGGTCAGAGCCTGCTACCTGCAGCATGAAGAAGGGAGAGTGAGGGAGCTGGTCTCTGGCCACCAGCATTTATTGAGCATACAGTGATTATCTGACATAAAGCTACAGACAAGCTTTGCCTTGCTCTCTGTTGTTGAAGACAGAGCAAAAAGACCCTACAAATAACAAAGCCTGGTGTGTCAAAATGCTCCAGGCTCTCCCTGTAATGTAAGTGCTGGCTAGTAGGCACTAAGAGAAACATTTTAAACTTCTTCAGTAGGCTGGATGTTTCTCAGTGTTAGGCAGTCACAGTGTTCATAGCTGTTGAAAATAGCACTAAGTTTTTAAGAGCCTCTCCATTTCTTTGCAGTCCCCCAAAACCACCACCACCACAACCAAACCTAGAAATACAAGCCCAGCCAAAATACCCAGTATATCTGAACACTCACTTTTGTTATTTCTCTCTATGGCCAAATAAATTTTTACTCTTTTTCCAATTGACTGGAGGAGCATCAATAGGAGGAAGGGAAATTGTTTGTAGGCTGAAGGTTTCTGCCCTCCTATACATGAAGCAGGTGTTCTCTAGAAGCCACCAGAGTTTTGAACTCCCCCAGTATAAAGAGAGGAAGCAAATATGGATTTCCTGCATGTGGAAGATCGTTAAATATGTAACTTATTGTAAATATTGCTACTAGACACTTCTTTGGGCTGTGTTTCAGAAGAAAATGCTGAGTAGCACAGCATTTCTTGCAAAGCCTGATCCAAATATGCTCTGATGGTCTTAAAGCCATTGTCAGAGAGGATGAATAATCCATATGAATTTTTGTGGATTGCGACTAGAGCTGGGTATAAAACAGACTGGTCTCTGTTGAGATGAAGGCCCTGTGATCAAATTTAGGAACAGAGATTTATGCACCTGAAAAGTTTTGGAGAAAAGGTTTTTTCTTGAAATGAAGATAAACCACGAGGATCACAGTTCTACTATCATTTTCCTTCAAGGTAACTTTCACTTGTAGCCTTTAAATATGTTACTGGGCCTCAGTTATTGACACCATGTGCTATTAAGGGTGACTTCAGGTATTTAAAAAAAAATTGCATGATAAACAGTTCCTTTCCTGGGTTTTTTCAGTCTCCTTCTCCCTCAAATGATCAAAATGCTGCTGCTGTTACAGTGTGCTCTGCTCTGCTTCAGATTATTTTCTACATCAGTTCATGACTTGCAATTCCTGTGGGCTGCAGATTAATCCTTAGGAGTCTCTTGGCGTGTACTGTACATCCAGGTTCTTCAGTGTATTAATTTGACTATCAGCGTAGAAAATGCCAGTGGCTGTAAGGTTATATTACACACTTCATTTTTGTGTTTATTTTTCTGTATAATCCAGAAAATTACTTATAAACTTCTAATCAGCATGACTAGACATATTAAGCTTTAAAACCGAAAAATACATACCACTTTTCAGATTTTTAAGGATAGATTAAAAAAAAAAAAAAGAAAGAAAAAGAACAGCATAGAAGAAGTGTTCCTTGAAATGACTTTTCAAATGGAACCATTTACATGATTTAATATGGCCTATCTCTAAAGACCATACATACTGTACAAAGTACATATTGTAGACAGCAGCCCAATAAAAATCTGGGTTTGGCTGAAGGATGCCACAGTCCTTTTCCCAAGTATTGTGTGGATGCCTGTTTTTCCTTCCTGTGTAAACTAAAAGAGGCTTGGCGCTGCGTGCAGGGGGCGAGCCTCAGCCCAGGTCCCACCTGTTTGGGATTTGGGAGTCAAGGGATGTTCCCACTGTTTGGAAGAGAAATAGACAGGCAGCTTGTGTACACTCCTTCCTCTGCTTCCTCTGCAGCTCCTGGGCTGTGTGCAGCATTAGTACTGCGTGGTTTTGTTGGGAGTGGAAAAGGTCAGTTGTAAGTCAATAGTCTTTTTTTTATTTTTTTTTTTTCTTCCTGTTGAAGCAGCTACTGACTTACCACAACTTGTGTTAGCATTTACACATTTAGTTTGGTGACAACACTATTTTAGGGTTTGTTTATTTTTTCCCCTGCTCGGGAGGGAGGGTGAAATCCCAAAAGTCAGGGTGGGTTGCTCCTTCTCTCCCAAAAAAGGAGGAACCTGTTTGGGGATGGGCTGGGGGTCATTTGCTGGGAACGAATCAAATTTATTTCGTAGGGCTCCCCGGGGAGCTGGGCAAAGGGAGCAGTGAATATCTGCACCCGCTTTGTAGCCTGAACGTTCCTTGGGAAGCTGCAACACATAATTTAAACCCACTGCACATGCCACCCTGGAAGCAGAGCCTTATATGTCGAGTGCATGGGCTGTCCTATTATGGGAAATCAACTTTGTTTTGAGGGGGAAGCACAGAGAGCATTGCTTCTGCGCAGGTCCTGGAATTTGAAACATTCCGGGGCCTCCAAAGAGCCCTGGCATTAGTTACCATGCCGGCTGGGTGGATGTGAGGATCCTGCCTCTCCCTGCCGGGACAGCGCGGACCCTGCGGGCAGCCAGCCCTGCCAGCATCCCACCCGGGTGATTTCTGCCCTCTCCTCTCACAGCTGCTGGGGCTCCTGCGGGGACACATCTGGCGCTATGCAGGGACGAGCCTAATTCAGCAAAAGCTACTGGAGCAGCAAAGTTGGGATATACTTTGCCAAGAAATATTTTGCTGTTGTTTTCTTTTTCCTCTGTTTTGTGGAGAGATTTCATGTCTGCTCACATGCTTTGGTATGAGGAAGTGGAAGATGATTGTAAGTATGAACAGACTGACATAATTTATCACAATATTCACTTTGACAGCCCACTAACAGCATGCATTTTAAAATGTTTATTTTCCAAGTCTAAAGGAGGAGAGCACCTGAGGGGGGAAATAAAGTGATTTTTTTTTTTTTTGTCTCTAATAGGGGGCTAATATCCTTTACATTATATATAAAAGAAGTCACCCTGAAACATACTGAAACAGTACCCAGCTCTCCTTTGAAGAAAAATAACACATTTCTTTCTGAAGTTCAGTAGTTATTAAAGCATGGGGTTAAAAAAGAGAGAATAGAGGAGACACACCAATACACTTGAAAAAAAATAGCGTCATTATTCCAATAATTTGGCAACACATCAAAGGAGTAATCAGTTTCTTTGAACTTTAATGGCATATGCAGTTTCATTGCCTAATATTAACTTACAGAGTAAGAGAGCTCTTCTCTGGTCACTGAACTGTCTGGTATCAGCTGAATGAGAGGGTGTCAGTTTAGTTTGAAGCAAGCAGCAGCTGAGCTCTCCCATGCACTTCCCAGAAAAAAAAAAAAAAAGAAAAAAGGCATCTTTTCCAGACTTGCACTTGTTTGTTGGTTTAAAACGAACCTTTATGTGCAATAAGAAGAAAAACAGAGGATGCCAAGAGCAGGAGACTGAAGAGAGCCAAGAATGAAAGAATGACAGAGAGTTTTCAAATCCATCTACCATGCTCCCAGATGATCTTTCTTCTTCCTCCCCCACCCAGGCTCTCAGAACAGATTGTGCCAGTGGAAAAAAAAAGTGTCAGTGTTGTCTGGACATAATCTATGGTCTCTGCCCCCTGTTTTATAATCTGTTTTGACTCTTCCACTTTCAGCTTAGTCCTGCATCTTTATAATGATAGAATTTCTGGTTTTCTTTATTTTCTGATCATAAAAGGCAGGGAAAGACATACATGTTGTCATTTATCCCCATAGCATATAATGGACTGCATGGTCCATGTGATGAAGACAGTCTCAAAATAAGGTTAATTTTTTTTATGTTTGACAGAAAGGAAGCTTAAAACAAAATTTCAGGTGCAGGTCTTATGCCATATCTGCTTTCCCTTTTTGCGAGATGAACTCAAACTTTATTTTTTTGTGCAATAAATAAAACTTGAATCAGCTGTCAATTTTCCATGCAATTTTGTACTGCTAAGAGAGCTCCTTCAGTAATAACACCTTTTACTTCTTGGGCACAGTCTAGAAATTCAAGTAAGGTAGAACAGGGAGATCATCATTATTACATACTGGGTAATTATGAGAAAGTTTTCTTGACTTCTGAAAATGCTGAGAGTGCAGTTGGGAAGAAGAAATATCTTGGGTTTCTCCTAAAAAGCTTTAGTCCTGGCTAGCAAGTGGATTCTTTGGAGAGGAATAAGGAGAATTTGTTTTCTTCACTTTTCTATATACTCCCTTTTGAAGAGTCACAATATCAGCCCAGATTTCTTGTCCTCAGCCTTGAGGAAGAGATGGTGCTGCAAGGAAAGTCAGGCAGTTGCTTGCTATGTAAGGGGGAAAGATATTTGCTTGCTAGTTCAAAAGTTATAATTTCACTCTGGAAATGTAGAAGATTAGTAGATGAAAGAAAGAAGGAAAAATGGTTGTGATAGAGGTTTTGTAAAATACGACTAGAAACCAAAGTTGCATCCAGCAGATGAATAGCATTCATGACAAGAGCCATTAAATCACTTGCTAAATTATGTTATGTAACTGTGTCCATACCTAGCACTTCTTGGGAGTTATTTAGCTGAATGGGTTTCCTCATCTGTATGCTTACTCTTTTTAAAGAGCATGACATTTTTCTTTATATAACTTTCTATAATATTTTCAAGGGGGGGGTGTGTTATAGTTTTATTTCAATAAAAATGGAAAAACCTGTTTCTCCACTTTGTGACAAGGTGTACCCAAAATAACGTTCCCAAATTTGTCCACTGCCTTATTCAGGACATATCACATCTCCTACTTGTTGCCTGTGCTTCCTTTGCTTCTCTTTCTATACTGGATGAAAACTTCTTTCTCTTAGAGGTGGCAGTGGTCACTTACACTTTTGTATTGTTTTTTAAATCCATCTTTTCTCTTTTTTTGATGGCCTCTCTTCAACCCTTCATCCACCTCTGCACTCACCTCTTCCCTTTTGGATTCTGTTCTCCCCTGTGCCACAGCAGTAGAGACGGGTTCTTCATTCCCTGATTCATCTCACTTTAACTGAGAATGACCTTTGTGAAAATACAAAGGTATTTATTCTTTGCCAAGGGCTTTGCTTTCTTTCCTGAGCTGTTCAGTGTTTACTTCTTCCTGAGTCAGACTGGAAACTCCTTGGGGCAGTGGCTGTCTCTTCCTCAATTTCTGCAGAGTCTTTGACAATGACACCTAAATAATAAAGTGGCTGGGAAACGAGATATCATAAATTTCATTTTGTTTTAATTAAGATGAGATTACTGGGAACTTCATTTCAGAAGCCAGTCTCCCTAGGGGATTCAGTATCATATGCTGTATTTCTTCCTTCTAGCAGATATAATCCTCTTTCTGTGTCCTTATTTTGACATGGAACCAAATTCTGCTTGCAGTAACACACAGGCATCCTCTTTCTCTGCTTGGATTTGCACAAAGTAGTGACTAAAAATAGAATTAATCATCCAGCATGGAAAAGAAATTAATCCTGTCTGAAGTGGCCACAAGGGGTCTTTTACAGGACTCCATGGATGTACTGCAGCAGGGGTTCGTCCAAGTTCACACCTCAGCTCGGATCAGGAATTTTTGAGGTGAATTCCCAGATGTCAGATTCCCTGCTTGTGACTGTGCACCAGTGCCCAGCCCCGAAGATGTGCCCTGCATCCCTTTTGGAGGAGGCTGAACTGAAAGCAATGCTCAGGGTTTGGCAGGTGGTCACACTTGCACCAGGGTGACACTGAAGCTCCTCCAGAAGGAGCCTTGTGACACAAACACACCAATGCTGGCTTGGCAGGCTGCTCCTGCTGGGCCACATGATCTGCTGTGGCCCAAGACAGCCCAGGGAGATAGGAGGAGCATGGCAGCAAATTTCTTTGGATCTTGGTGGTAAGGAGAGAACTTCTTGGAAAGTCACACCCTAGCTAGTGCAGGAGGGTGCCTCGTTCTGTCTGCTCCTGTGTGGTTTCTGCTCCCTCACCCTGGTCCTCTGGCATCCCTTGGGCATCACAGCTGCCCACAGATCCTTCCAACACAGTTATGGATCAGGGGAACATATTCAAAGATTGGGAGTCTAAGATCATGCTACATACTGTGAAAATTTAAACTTCTTTGAAGAAAGCAAATCAATTATGTTACTAATGGAATAGTTACTGATAAGATCGTGTTATTTATTACTGAAAAGGTACAATATTTGTAGAAAAAGGTTAACCATTTGACTAATAATGTGAAATTATTCAAACCCAATTGTCCAAGGGGTTAAGTGTTTTTAAATGATCTCCAGAGGAAACAGGATTAGACTCATATATTTTTGTCATGGATTACTGATAGACAAAATCACATTGAATGGTATTTTGAACCAAGCAGCCTCAATTTGAAAGCGCTGACTTGTTGATTTTCACAGTACATTTTCAATTAAATGTTACCCCAAAGCTTAATTATCATTTAGGAGGATAACCATTGTACTGTGTTATAGCTAACTGCTGGATAAAGACTTCTCAATAAATTTAGTGGAACTCTGTAACATCACATTGCTGCCGCATGGGATGTACTTGTGTGTATCACTGTCAGGGGAAGCAGAGCAGCTTTGGGAATTTTAAATAATTGTGCCTTATCAAAGACTGAGCTTTGTGGAAAGCAGGAATAATGGTTAGTGGAGTGTGGCTTTCCAGAGCGTCTTGCCAGCTGTGCTGCACAAGGGAACAAGAGCCTTCATCTTCCCAGAAGAACACATGGAGCAAAGGAGTTATTTGGGTTCAGAGTATTCACTGCAGAGACCACTGAGACTTCCCTTCTAGGTTCCTTATCACATGTGCAACAAGTCAGAACATTTTTAATTATGTGTTTTGAAGGACAGATAAGCTGCATTTTAAGAAAGTCAAACTTTCTTGGTTCTTCTTGCAGGTCATATTATGGGATATTGTTTAGAGCCTGAGGCCGATACTATATGAGGGGTTTTCTGACCCTTTCTCTAATTCTATATTTTTAAAATATCCATATCTATCCATTGGGGTTTTTTTCAGTTGTATACAGTCTTTTATTCTGAAAAGCAAATACAGTTTTTAAATATTATAAGCATGTGTAGGAGAAAGAAATAGTATTATGTGAGCAAAAGCATATATTCTTGTAGTTTTGGATACTCATACAACAGTTAAGATGCCAGATTTATACTTTATTTCTTTCTTGAACAATTTTTAAGGGATTATCATCTTCAGCAGAAAGAAGGTAGCATAATTTCAATGATAATAAAATAAGAAGATACAGTTGTAAAAGTTTCCTCAAAGGAACCATTACAAACGTATGTTAGTCCTAAGAGTGTGGGTTTTTTCCCCTAGAGTAGTTTTCTATGAAGTAACATAATAAAGTCTGAGGGCTCCTTAAAAAAGAAAAAGAGAAAAACAAAAGCTCAAAAAACTTCAGTGTGTAGAAATGACCTAAATGTGGATCCAGAATATCACATTTTGCTTAGCTTCTGTTTGCTAAAATCTTTTGAAAGAACTCTGGTGACCTAGAGGTATTGCAGGCACCCCTGATTGAAAGAGAAGATGAGTTTTAGTCAGGTTACTCACACCTTTTGTGCCTATTTCTTTTACCAACTTCGTTCCTCTGGATGTCAATAAAGTCTGAGAAAACTCTGGGTCTCCTGGCCTTCAGAAGTGTCCCAGTAAAAACAGAAATGCCAGCATCTGATATTTTTAATATAAACTTTGAAGGAAGAGGGGCAGATAATGCACACTGGATGAGGTATATAGCATTGTTCAGCTGGACACATGATAACTTGTGTTTTTTATGAAGTGTAAAAGTTGTTATGCCATGTGAGAGATCAGCTGCACTGGGTGCAGGAGTGTGGCTATCAGCATGGGATGCCCACAGGGGAGCCTCCCTGTCCCACCACCTCATGTTCTAAAATTGGTGCCTGCCTATGGCAGAGCATCTGTGTGCCTGCATGCTGGTTTGTAGAGGAAATTATCCCTGGGTAAGGCTTTTAATTCTCTGTAGCACAGGGAATTGAGGGAATTTAAAGGGTGATTGGAATCTGACATTTCTGCCTTTTTATTCTGAAAGATACTTTGATTAAAGTGTTGGGAAGCCCAGCTAATGGAGGTGTTGCTGCTATTTCAGATATACAGGGTATGAGATTTGAAGGCAAGCCAAATCACAATGAAACAGAATAATGATGTCCTTGGTTTATTTTTCACTTGGTACATTCAGGTTTTGATTGGATTGTGAGTGAGGCAACAGTTTTCTCTCCCAGAAAGCACTGCTAGTCCTTGGAGGTTTGCAGCCTGTTGTCAAAGCAGAAGAGCTTCCCTGTGAAGGTCATGGACTGCAGTGGCTGGAGAAAACCGAGGGGCGGGAGGGGGAGAAAGGAAAGAAAGAAAAGATTTCTTTATTGGTCCTACCCAGGTACAGGCTTCTCATAAGAAACAGTTCTGCAGTGAAATCTATTACTACTTTGACACAGCTCACACTCTGCTGAGAGTGTGTATATCAAAGGAGTTGTTTAGAAATCTGAGGTCTCTGTTCATCTGTCCTCTTCTCTCCTAAGCCTCTCTGTGCTCATTACACACAAATGCTTCAATGCTCTTCACCTTGTTCTCTCAGTGCTGGTTCTCCACCCCCCCCCCCCAACCCCCCTAGTGTTTTAATGTTTTTATTTGGAAAAGACTGTTCATGAAATTTTTCACTCTGAACAAACCTGAAAGCTTCCTGGCTGTTGCTAAGCTTGGGGAAAATTAATGCAAGCACTGTATTTTCTGAAACATTAATAACATTAAATAGTGAGAATTGTTGGAGGTGTTAAAGAGCACCTTGTGAAGTTACAGGATGGTGGATTGTGTGTGACATGTTCTGATGTAAATGCCTGATGTTGTTGATAGCAATAACTGGGAGCATTTGTGCCTATTTCTTCAATACAGGAGAAATGCTGTTAGACATAAAGCTATCCTGTCACATTCCTGGGTTTAGAAAGTATGAGTCCCCAGCCCTCCTTGGCTGTCTAACTCCTTCCAAAGCTGATCAACTAATAAGAGAGGAAAACATCAGCAAGTTTGTTTGGGGCTGGGGGAACCAAGAGGGACAGAGGCTCTCCTTGCTGCAGAGAGACCCAGGTGGGATTAGCCTGAGACAATCCTGCCCAGTTAACAAGGGCACCTGCTCAAGGAAGTGAAGGGGAAGAGGAAACTGGGAAGTTACAAACCTGTGGTGAACTTGTGGACATGATGTGTATGTGCTTATTAACTCAAAAAAACTCAGTTTAGTGGGTTTTTGTGCTGCTTTTCGTAAAGATTTTAAGAAACCCCAAATTATTTTGCACTGGATTTCAGGAATACAACAGTATTTCTTTTATGCATTTGACTTTATTTACTGTTGACCTTTTCTTATCATGTGATTTAGAACATATTTTATTCCCTGTCCCACCCTTCCAAGCCCTGCCAACGATGCTGGAAATAGAGATCAGTATATTTTTACACTGAATTCTAAGATCACATTTATAAATGCTTGGTTGACTGTTGGTTACTCACGCTCTAAAAATGCAGAAGATCCAGATTAAAGTGTTTTCTCTGCTTATACTCTGTTTACAGAGGAGGAAGTTTTGGTTGCATTGGATGTTGAATGGAAACCAAAGGTGAAGCCAAGTAACTTTTCACAAAAATGAATTCTTGTTTTCTCGCCAAAACATGAGAACAGTTCCTTTTATAGTAGTCTGTAAAGGACAAGCATGTTGTAGGCTTCATTCTGACCTTTCTGTTCTTCCTAATAATTAAATAAATGGGTTTTGAAAGCTCTAACAAGAATCATGGAGGCAAACGAAAACTGTGAAACAAAGGGTGGATTCTAGGAGGAGATATCAGTAGAATGTATAACACTTACTGTAAACAAAAAACTTACCGTAAACAAATTTATATTTATAAATAAGAGAAATCATCATAAATCTGATTTTTTTTTCTGTAACTGTTTAAAGTTCCATAGTACCTGTATCCTTGACTACAGGATGGCTCAGTGATACTAGCATAGATGTGAAAGAGGTTGCTTGCACTGAGATTCTTTCTAGAGGGCATATAAGTAGAACTTGTACTTAGTTATATCAAATTCCTCTATTAGGAGTAAAAGTTATCCTCAATGAAGTGGTATTTCTATCCCAATCACCTGATTGATGTAAAGCTTTAGAGACTGTAAGTTTGGGCACATTTTTGCCTTGGGAAAGGAAATCTATTGGATTATGTTGTCCATCTCTATTTCCTGTTCAAAACAAGGCATGTCTTTACAGAATCAATTCAGAATTACTGCTGGGTTTAGCACAGTTGCTAACGTAATAATGTTTTTCAACTGTTACAGCTAAAAACCATAATTGGAAACATTTTATGTTTCTTTTGAAATAAACTGAATGACAGTGAACATTCACCCTTTCATCTTGTAAGGACAAACTTATTTTTCTTGGGGAATAGTAGCTGAATTGTGAAGCCTAAACTCTACCAATACTGTTGTCAGCTCTCTTATTTTCTCTTTAGTCCTTTTGCCGTTTTTTCCATTTCTCTGAGTCATGCACATCCATTGCTGTACTGCTTTAGCTACTTTAAATAAGCCCTTTCCTCCACCAAGAAGGCTTGCTAATTTTTGCATGTTATCTTAAGCTGATTTAACAGTCGTTTTGCCAACTCTTCCCAGCTGCTGCTGCTGCTGAATTGATTCATTTTGCACTTGACATGTTGCAGGCAAATGTGAAGCAAAGTTTACTTGACCAATAATCCTTCCCTTAACTGAAGGAAGGATGTGATTTGAACAAGGACTTGTTCAAAATGTGGACAGAGGTTTTTTTTTGTTGTTGTTTTTTTTTTTTTTTTTTTTTTTTTTTTGTTTAGGTTTTTTTTTTCCCCTAAATCTGCTTACTGTAGACACTGAGGTTATTTCCTTCTTATCTGTTAAATTCTTATCTAGAAAGTGAAAAATATCTTAGCCCTAAATAGTAACCAAGGAATTCATTTTTCCCTGGTGCAATAAGTCAATCTATGGAGGCCTTTTTTGATGGATTATGAGTTCCTAAGAGGTGTTGTCTGTCTTGGAGTGCTTCCAGAAACTGTTGCTCAGCCTGATGATATTTCACAGACTTGCAGAGCAGCCGAGGCTGGAAGATGCCTCTGGAGATCATCTACTCTAATTACTTGCTCAGAGCAGGGTCAGTGAGAGCAGGTTGCTCAGGGTAATGTCAACTTGGGTTTTAAATACCTCCAAGGATGGAGACTCCACAGCCTGTCCCAGCAACTGACTGGCCTCACAAAAATCTATTTTCCTTCTTAAGTATCTATGGAATTTCCTCTATTTCAGTTTATGCCTATTGTCTCTCATTCTGCCAGTGGGCACCAAAGAGAAGTGTCTGACTCAGTTTGCTCTGCTCCCTCCCATCAAATACTTAGTCACTGATAAAATCCCCCTGGACCTTTACAGCTCCTGGCAGTCCCAGTTTGCTCAGCCTTTGCTCATCTGGAAGGTGGTCCAATCACTTAATCATTTCTCTGTGGCCTTCCACTGGACTCTCTCCAGTGTGTCCTTACTGGGGAGCCCAGCACTGGACTCAGTGTTCCAGCTTTTTCTGACCAAGGTTCAGCAGAGAGGAAGGATCATCTCCCTTGACCTGCTGGAGACAGTCTGCCTGATGCAGCCCAGGATAACATTTGCCTTCCCTGCTGCAAGGGCACATTGCTGGCTCGTGCCCAGCTTGGTGTCCACCAGAACCATTTTTGGAAAACTGTTTTCCAACTGTTTGGGCCCCAGCTTCTGCCAGTTCATGCAGTGGTTCCTCCCCCTGTGCAGGACTTTGTACTTCCCCTTCTGAACTGCATGCACAAGGCTCCTGTCAGATTCCTGGATAGACTTTTTACAACCAGCTCCAAACTTGAGCCCAGCAGTTCAGCTAGTTTTGAGTGCACCCCACTGGCCACTTAGTCCATTACTAAACCCCCAAACCAGAGGTTTTTAACCCTGTGTTACAGTGTTAAAAGTCTTGCTAAAGCCAGGATAAACAGCATCCACTGCCATCTCCCCCTCACTGAGCCAGTCACCTCTTCATGAAATGCTGTCAGGTTGGTCAGACATCACTTTCCTTTATAAAACCATGCTGTCTACTCCCCGTCAGCTGCTTTTCTTTCATATGTTAGGACGTGGTTTCAAGGATGATTTGCAGGTTTTTCAGAGGATTTGCTTCATTGCTTTCCCAGGTTACCCAAATATTCTTTGCTTTATTTGAAAATGAGTGGCATTTGCTTTCTTCCCCTTCCTCCAGAGCCTCCCACAATCACAAAGGCCTCTCTCAAATAATCAATAGTCACCTTGCAATGACTTCAACCAGCTCTTTCAGTGCTTTTGTTTGCCAGCAGCCTGTCTGACTAGTGTGGAAGGTGGGTTTAAAGAGACTTGGGGTCTCTTCTGTTCTGTTGATGCCAGGTTTTTGCAGGGCGTGCCAGCATCCCAGGCATCAAAACTGTCCATATTTGCCTGTGTGCCCACATTATAAAACTACCTGCAAATCAATTTAGAGCTAGTCTTTCAGGATGTATTCATCTGAATTCTAGCTTTTCGGAACATCCCTTTGCTGGAAAGCCCATCTAGTTAAATTAACATGTAGTATACAATGCCCATTATTTTTTAGAAGTCTACTCATGTTAAAAAACCCTTAAATGTATGAAGCAAACACCTGCAGTGGTATCAACAAATTTTTTGAAAGTTATTTAAAAATTAGAAGTTAGCAAACTGTCTAAGGTGGTACTTCAATTTGGTTTGTAGTCTGTGAAAATATGGTTATTATTTTGAAGACTTGTTGCAAATTTACTCTGAGTGCAAAACTTTAAAAGAGCCTGAAAAACCTTTAGTTTATATAGATTTAAACATGTTGAGTTTTTAGTTTTGTTGTCTTTAATTCAAAATCAAAGAAATAAAAGTAAGCCCTTAAAGTGCTTGTTGCCTTCGTTATTGAGTGTACAGTCAGTGTGTCTCTCATAGAAGTGCTGTGGTTAACTTTGCCACTTTAATCCTTTAGATGAAGATAAATTCTGTTTGTTCCATCTTTCCCTGTATCTGTCTTATTTTGGGGTAATTTTTCTTATCATCTTTTGGTTATTACAGCAATTTGAGTATGCTTCCTGATTATTTTTAGTAACAAGAAACTATTAATGTTTTTAATGACTAATAAGAGATGTTAACTATTTTTCTAGGCCATATTCATTTCAGTCACCTGAGTTTCAAGCCCTATTTTTCATGTTATTTTCATTTGTTAAAATGCAGCAAAGAAAGAATAAGCTGCTTTTTGAACTGTTAAGTAGCATATCCTGTGATTACACTAATGTGTAGCTCAGTTAAATGCTAAAATTTTAACATAAGGTATTTGAAGTGAAATACTGGAAATATTTACGTATAATCAGAAATCATTCAGTTCCATTATGGTGGGAAAGGCTCCCAGTTGGGAACCTGTTAGAAACCTGAGGACTCTTCTTGGAAACTTGTACGTTTTATATAACAGCTTTTCATTGAAACAGAATATTTTTGAGCCAGAAAAAAAAAAAAAGTATTTTGCAGGTCACAGCTTTCAGGGCTCCTTAAGTCAATACCACTTCTTTTGTTTTATTTTAATGCTTTGTATTGTAACTTGCATCCACTGAAGCCTGTTTTTTTGGTCTACAGCTAAACCTACAGCTGTGACCAGCCATGGGAAGTTACTTTTAGAAATCCACTATTTCTTCCTCACACAAAAGCAGCACACTTCTCTGCAATTGCCTGAGTTATTTTCTAAATAAATACCAGGAATTGCATTTTATCAATGATTTAATTCTGTGTTTTCTACACAGTGAAATTCCCGACCCCGCCCCCCCCTCCAAAGGATTTTTGGGTTTAGTTCTGTTTTTTTCTTGTGGGGTTGAATTTTTGGGTTTGTTGGTATTTTTTTGGTTGCTTGACTGGTTGTTTTTGTGAGAATATGTTCCTGGGTAGTTGTGGTACCTGAGTCTGGAATACTCTTAAGAGTTTTCAGTGTAGTCCCTGTACCATATAGCCTGCAGTGTGCTGTTTGAAATACAAATGAATGTGTCAGCAGCCTGCTTTGTAGATATGTAATGTGATCAGTGGGTCTACAAGCATTAATTGGATATTAATTGCCAATATACTCTGCAAAATTCTGAGGCCCGGGTGGGATTATGAATTTGTAATCACTGTAAACAAAAGCCTGGTTAGTTTTTAGTCAATGAGTTTGAATACTGAAATTAGGTTGGCAGAACAGGGCAAGAATGTATTTTCTGTATGAGAAGTTGTCATGGTGTAGCCAGGGCTGCAGTCATAGCTGAAAATGATCAAAGATGTTGCAAGAAAGAATCCTGGAGGTGAGTTTATGAAGCTTCAAGCACCTCATGTGATGGTAGTGACAGTTATTAGCTGTTACAGCTGTTGTCAAAAGATCTAGTTATTCTGAAGCATATTGCACATGATCTGAGTGGAATGAATGTATAAATCGTTCTAATTATTATTGATATGGTATAACAGCTGAAAGTAGTATTTGTGGGAAATCGTATGCACACTTCAATTAAGCTATAATATAAATGCAATTTAAAATGTAACTGCAGATTAAGTGTAACACTCAAGCCTGACTTCACGCAGAGAAACCCTCTTATGGGGCCCTGACTGTTAACAATATCATCATTTTTAACAGACAGAAATGTCAGTGCTGCAACCCAGTCAGAACTGCACCAGAAAATCAGTGAATCCCTTTCTTTCTGGGACTAATGCAGTCAGTACCCCAGGTTTCCTTAGGCACAGAGCCTTTCTGCCTCAAGATTTCTTTGTGGAGGCCAGGAAGACAGAGCTGCCTTCCAATGCAATTCGAACACTAGTGGAGCAACTTGCACCTCCAGTTTGTATGGTCATATTTCTAATAGAATAAATGCATTTATACATTTACAAAACATTTACAAGGTTTTGTTTTTATGATACAAATATTGTGGCAAGTGTAGCCTGCCTGAGGAGGAGGGGATGCTGGGGACAGTAGGAACTGATGAAAAAGCAGGAGCTGTTTGAAGCTGCACTAGGATGTGGGGCAAAGGGAGAGAAGTCAGCCAGAGCACAGCTGGGGAGGTTTGAAGGAAAGATCTGAGGTGCATGTCAGCCACAGTGCTCTGCCATGATAATGCATGCCCAGTGAAGAGTTTGCCTGAGAATGTAAGGTGAAGAAAACTGTAAAGAAACAGGAGCAGGAGTAGCAGATATGGGAGTTCATTTTAACTCTCTTCTCATTTGCATCTTTGTGTCACCATGTCTTTTCAGGCTGGTTGGCAGGTAGATTTGCAAGACCTTGCTGCTGGAGTTACAGCTTTCACAAAAGGGAGTATGGTGACAAGGATGAGAAAGCACAGGTTTCTCACTCAGAGCCCTTTCTAGTTCTCCTCCCTTTCCCTCCCTGACAGGTCTGCTGTATGTCGCTTCACCATGTCTCCTTATAATCTAAATCATCTTGTTCTGTGTGTATAATAAACCACATGCTTGCTTGATGCAGCACGGTATAAATTAAAGATTATGCATAAATTGTGATGGGTTCAATTAATCAAAGACTAAGTTAATTTAGACCTCACACTGGAATATCTGTACTACACATCTTTGACTTGAGCCCCATTTGTGGGCAGGAAGGACTTGTTATGATCTCGTTTGTTCTCACTGAAGCTCAGTCACCAGCACTGGTGCTCTTCCAGGTGCTGCCTTCAGGACTCTGTGGGGTTGGACACATCCACCTCCAGCACCAGAGGCTGAAAGCCTCAGAGGGAAAGCTGCTGCTCAGATTGGGGCTGAGGCAAAGCCTGACAGGCCCACACACGTCTGAAACAGAGATGTATTCACTGGAGGCTTGAGGGAGGGAGAAGGAATGTTTCAGTTGTGCGGGACCAGGGCTGCTGGAGGTGCTTCAGGGCTGCTCCCATTATCCATTGTTTGAGTAGTATTGCCCATAAACTGCTTTGCCAACTGCAGGACACTGGCCCTCTTTTGCCAGTTGATTTGTCATTATTGTCCTTTTGCCCTCCTCCTCCCACTTCCCTGTAAAAAAAAATTAGATTCAATTTTTACATATTTTGAGTAAAAATGTTATGGGGCTCATGGCTTGGCACAAAAAAAATGGGCAAATTGGTCTGGGCTTGGTTGCCTTTGCCCAGAGGTGATGGGACTGCTGGTAAATGTCCTGCTGAGTCTCTTTCTTCTCTCTCTTTATTTATTGTCAGGAACTGGAGCTTTTGAAGTAGAAACATGGTTTGCTGTGGCTACTGATATTGAATCCCTCTCTTCCTTTTTCAGACAGCCTCCTCATTACTGCTAAGAAATGTCCCAGCAGTTACAATGCCAGTTTTGATCCCAAATCACCAGCATGATACACTAATCCCTTCACCCTGTCTGAAAGGATCTTATTCCCTTACTGCTTTCAAAAAACTAACACCACAAGAGAGCAAAACAGAAAAAGATCCTCTCTGATGGACTCTCAGTTATCAGGCAACAAAAAGGAGTTACTGCTGATTTTATTTCCATGGTATTGATAGTATTGCCTTTTTGCCTCGTATTGATCTGCTAAAATGACTGTTGTCACCTGTTGTTACCATTTATCTCATAAGAACATTAATCTCGTTGTATGGCTCATTCTTTGAGCCAAGAAAAATAAGCAAAATGCTTCTCATAATGGGGTGGGAAAGTCTGATGGCTCCTCAGTATTAGCTTTGCAGACTTTGCAGTGTCATCAGCTGTGGGCCAATTTTGTTTTACAGTAAATCTCTTCTCCCAGAATAATTCCTTAACTGACCACATATATTTAATCCCCTTTGATCCTTGGCAAAAACTCCTATCTCTTTTCCTTAGGGATCTTCAGTTTCTTTTACTGTGTTTTCAGTCCTCCTTTTTGCTATTTACTTAGATATTGAAGAAACAGGTGATAGAGAAAAATAGAAATTTCTCCTGTGTACCTAATGCATATTTTCAAGTGAGAGAAGATATTAGGATATCATATATTTAAAAAATGTTAGGAAAAAAATGCTTGGATATCTCAGTGTTTTGAAAACCTTATGTGGTGTATTTTCTTCAAGAAAGTGGGAAATTTAGTATGGCTTTCATATTTAATGTATACTACCTTAAGTGTTAAAATTCTGTGAAATATTTATAAGCTTACAAGTCTTTTCACTTTGATATTTACTGTTAAATATCATTGAGTGCAGCTTCTCTTGTTTATTCATTTGCCTGAGTATAACAATCCTGTGTTCAAAGACTTTTGGTAACAACTTTGATTTAAATCATACTGTGGAGAGTGTCTGTGATGATTCTCTCTCCTTGTCTTGAAGCTTGTGGAAGGAGTGATCTCACTGCCTGTTCAAAATTGCTATTATTTGCCTCCCATTAGGTCCTTGAAACTGCACTGTAGTTCCTTTAAACTCTTGAGAACCCACAAATCTGCTGGGAACAAGATGTTGTGGGAATCTGCAAACTTACCCTTGGTTGATAATTTTTCCATTCAGTATTGCTGCTAGAGCATGAGGCTTACTGGCCTTTCCAGACCACTTCAGGGTTTGCCATGCCTTGAAGAACTATTCACACTCAGGTCTTTAGAGATGACCTCTGGAGGCATCTCAGCCAGCAAAGAAATTATTTTTTGCTTTCTCCTTGTTTTGTGCAATTTGACTATGCAGTATCTGTGGTATATAATTTCTTTTGCCGTTTTTCCTCTCACTAATTAATCCATTTTGCATTACATACTTTGATAATATTGAGTATTCTGGATCTAAGACAAAAGCCCTTTTCCCTTCTTTCTAGCTGCTCTACAAATGACTCAAAAGGTATTTGCATGCTTAACAATCTTCCTGATTTAGAACATCAGACTTGCAGGAGATTTGCACTGAGGTTGTGTGTAGCTCAGTCAGGAACTGATTCAAATATGCATTTGATAATCATGGAGTCACCCTTTTCCTGTTAACATAGACAGTCTTCATTCAGAATTTGAGGAGTGGTTTCAAGATCTATGTCACAAATGTATGATCCTCAATGTTGTATAAGCATGCTACTTAACTCAGTTTTTGTATAAGCATTCTACTTAACTCAGCTTAACTTTGCCTCTCATGGTTTCCCTGACCAATATTTGAGTTTGTTTCAGGCATCTTTAGAGAATTTAGGTAATTCCTCATGGATTTAAGAATTTAATGTACTGTGGACATGTATATATTTTGTGTAAGAGAGAAATTATTTGAATATACGATGCTCTCCTGTTACTTAAAACTAGTCCATAGTTAATTGGACACCTAAATTTGAGGAATGCCTAAAATCCCATCGTTAGAAAATTATAGGGAACTGTACTGAGTGCAAAATTGTATTCTGCCTAGTGATGAAAGTTAAAACTACTGTACTATCTAGCCAGGAAAAGGGTAAGAAGGGATCTAATTCCTCTCTAATAGATAGTTATGAAGAAAATTAAGTCTGACTGTTCTCAGGGGTTTACAGGGAAAGGATGAAACAGGTTTCCAAAAGTAAAATGTTTACAAGATACTAAGAATATTGTTTTTTACTATGTGTGTCATCAGTGAAGCAGAGGGGTTGTAGAATCTCCTCCCTTGGCAGGGTTCCAGACTCAATTGGACACAGTTCTGAGCTCCTTGATCTAGCTCTGGAGGAGGCCTTGCTTTGAGAACAGTGTTGGAATAGATGGCCTTCCTTGCAGCCCTTGTTATTCTGTAATTATATGTTTGCTTTACAAAGAATGTCCTAAGCATATTTAATTTAGAACACAGTTATAGCACCAAAAATTTTCTAAAACAAGAAATCTTACTGAAAACTCTAACTTGGAATTATTTTATTTTATTTTATTTTATTTTATTTTATTTTATTATTTTATTTTATTTTTTTGTTTCAGCAACCTGTGAGGTTTGCTCCTCAACATCTTCCTTGGGACTACTCTGCTAATTCCATTTTGTGTTTATTTTAGTTAGCCACCATTCTAGCTGGGTATTTCCTCGGTGTAAGTGTTGCAGATTGTAGTCCCCTGTAATCATTAGAACTGCTTTTCAATGATACATAAAGATAATAATAATAATTACTGAACAGAACAATGTAATCAAGAATGAGCCTTGACAAGTTTAGATCTGTTATTTCATGGCACATAGGGCAGAAGGCTCTTTATTCTTCTTGTTGCACATAAACTGTGCTCAAAGCTCTGCATAGCTGTTTGTCTCAATCTGTGGGCACTGCTCAGAACTTCTCAAAATAGTTTCCACTGCACAGAAGTAAAACAGCTTTGACCTGGATTAACTGGAGCATAGACTCCTAATGAGCCAGATGGATCAACACTCCTGTTGGGCAGAAATGATAGTTACAATGTTTTCCACAATAACCCAGCAGTTGCCTTGGTTTTCTCATCGATAAAAGAACCAGTGTTAATCTTGGTCCATAATGGTTAAGCAGTGACTGCTGGAGGCATTTCCTTTGTAAAAACCTTATCTTACATCATTACGAAGGGAGGATCCAAAGCTGGAATGCTGAATGAGGTTTCTCGCTGTGACTCTGACTGGGGACAACATCTGCCAGCTAGCTCTAAACTGGATAAAGCACCCAAAGAAGAACGCTGTCATAACACTTCGATTTAGGGAGTATAGAAGGTTTTGTTTTGTTCACATCCCTGGTGCAGAACAAAGGTGAAGGTCAGAGAAACTGATCTTGGGAGTGCATCAGGCGATGAGTTGTAGAATTCCACACCGAAGGCCCCAACAGTTCAGTGTCCAAGTGTAGGGAAACTTTCTTTGTGGATATATCGATCTGCAGGCTCCTCTGTCTGGGCAGAAGGGAAGTGCAGCAGTCCCTGCCCAGCCAGCAGTGAAACAGGATCTCAGTGATGTGCCTTAGACAAAATGTCCAGGCTTTGAGTGCAGCCTAAATGGATGACATTCTCAGTGCAGCTCCTTTATCACCGCCCCTCCCACATCTCATTCAGCCTCAGAGAGCTTTCCCATGGACTGACAGCGCTCTCACAAAACACCTAAGGATTTGGAGGGCTACTATTCGTCAATTCTGCTGTGAACCTGCACTTGTGCCAGCTCCTGCCTTGCAAAAGGAGCAGGGAAGTGCTTCTGAAATAGGCTTGTGTTCATTTTGAATAGGTACAGAAATGTTAAAGAGCAACGAAATATGCTGGAAAGATTGTGTCTGTTGGGGAGGGAGAGTTATAGGCCAAAGGGATTGGGTTCTCCTACTTAAGTGCTAAAAGGGAACAAGCCCTATCTCTGTTCGCCAACACAGAACTTCCTGTAAATTCACTGACAAACTGTGAACGATACATAAAGACCATGTAACTTAATAGCTGGTCCTTCATATTCTCTTTTGACCTTTCAGCTATAAAAGACAATTCCTTAGAGTTTCCAAAAGTACAGTTCATTGCTCTTTGGTTTAGTGTTACAGAGCAAGTATAGTTAAGTATCAGACCTTATTACAGTGACTTTTTTTTCTCTTTGCAAAACCATTATACACCTCTTTGACCTTTAAAAGAAAAAGTGCAAATATGGTTCAGCAAATGTTTCCAGCATTAATTTCTGTTTTTCAGAATTACAAATATGTGGGTCTTAATCCATATGGCCTGTATAAAGCCTGTTTTATTCCTTCTAGCTTTACTCGTTTCGATAGTTTTTCTCAGTTCCCCTTCATCCAATATCCTTTTCTCTTAGTCCTTTTCTCAGTTTTTCCTCTATTTGTGACCAAAGAGAGCAGAAAATGCCTTTTTTTCGTACTTTTTTTTTTTTTTTAATTGTAGAATGTGGGGTTATTTGTCAAGAAAACCCAACTCTGTAAATCACAATAAGATAACCATGTAAAATTGATAAGATATTTTCAGTTTTCTACTGCCCTGGGCAACCCAGTATCTTTTCCTTTCACTCACAAACTTAAAACCTGAAGGTTTTTTCTTAATCCTTTTTCCACTGTTTGATACTATTTGTTTAGAAAGTAACTTATTGCTATGCAGCGTGTGTATATGAAAAAAGCATTGCCAAATTAATAATGGCAGCAGAAAGAATCATAATTTTTTTCATTGTTAAGGAAATGAAATAATTTTCTCCTCAGGGTTGTGACCTTAGTAAAACATCGCTTATCTATTTTCCTTTTTTTAGCTTAAAAAAACCCAACAAAACAAAACAAAAAACCAACCCAAAACCCAAAAAACCAAACAAATCTTTTCCAAGATACTCAGATACTCAAATATCTTGTCCCAAAACCATGGGAATTGCTAACCACAAATTTTGCGTATTGCTATACACCCACAGGTTTTTTTCTGCTTGTGAGTGACGTTGCTTGTGGGGATACATGGATCAGTTTTAAAGGTGGGAGCAGGTTACACATTGCTGTCATTGTCTATTAGTTGTGAAATTTCATTTTCTCTGAAGCCAAAAAGAGCAAGTGAGATGACACATAAAATCAACGTCACGGGTTGTTTTTTAGTGTTTTGTTCAGCTCAGTTCTTGAGTATTTGGACAAGAACAGTTAGAATTACAGTCACATCAGCAGTGGTTTGTCATTTAACTCTTGCTCTGATACAAAGTCTTCTGCACTCTGTAAAATATCCTCTGCTGGCATGCATGAATATTACTCATTTGACTTTAATTGAGGATCTGGCTCAGGCTTTGATCTCTATTTAGAACTTGTCCAACTTTTCCCTTTATGGCCAACAATGTAGTACCAGATTTCTGCTAGCTGAATACATGCACTATATATATATATAAAGTAACTAATGACCTTTAAATAGCTACCAGTGGACAATTTTTAACTTGTTATAATAGTTTGACGCTATTTGGATGCCCTGTTCTCAGTGCAGTATGCAGCACATTAAAATTCCAGAGCCCACAAGGACATTTACTATGAATTGTGGCAGTGTTTTCCTCTGTGTCAGCTTTCAAGCCTTTCACGTAGTAGCTGAGTCCTGCTCTGAGGAACTCCAGTGACAGTAATGAGAGCTGGCAAAGCATTTTTGTGGGCAGTACACCACCAGAAATCATATTTCAGCCCCCCTCCACAGAAAAAAAAAAGCCCAAAGCACCTTGGTATCTATGGAGTTCCCATTGTAAGCTGGTGAAATACGCTGTAAATGGCAACAGCTGCCTTAAATTTCGCCACTTATACAGTCTACATATAAATACAAAATAAAGGTTACAGACTAACATTTAAAAGAAAGGGAGGGGGAAACCCATTTCCTGGCATAATAGTGTTGAAAACAGCATCACACAGAACGGAAATTTTGTTCTACAAATAAAAAGTGGGTAAACCATTGTGAGGAATGACAGGCTTGTTAAGTGGGAGTCTGAAAAAAAAAAAAAAAAAAAGCAACGTAGAAATTGAGTATGGTGTTGTATAGGTTTTGTGTGTACACATTTTGTGGAACGGCAGAGCAGTGAATATGTTGCTTCTTTGCAGTTCTAATTGTGTCTGCCTACATTAGAGCATAAATGGAGCCATATTCTAGAATATAGCATGAAAGGAGGTATCTTGAATAGGAAATGAAGGAATAAATAGTTACTCCCCTCAAAATGTCCAATATCTAACCTAAACTTTCCAGAGGGATAGAGGTGTTCTAAAACTTGCTTGAAGTTATTGAGGAAATACATCAATAGGAGGCCATAGTTCTAGACTTTGATATTATTAAAAAAAAGCAAAAACAAAACAAAACAAAAAAAAACCCAAGCCCCCCAAAAGCCCCTTCAAATCAACAAACTGCTAGTTAATTATTTTGTTAGTCTTTTAAGAAGATTTGTTGAGTAAGAGAAGGGTTTATTTTGTGAAAGGGATTCATTTTGTTGAATTGTACATTTTAGGTTTGGATTTCAAATACTCCTCAACTCTAAAAAGTAGAGTTGGCTTTCACCAGCCAAGTGACTGCATGTTGGGGGACGATAGAAAAAATTTACTTGAAGTTATGGTGTAAGAATAATATTGGAACTTGAAATGGAAATAAATAGTTCATATATCAGCTTCTCTAGCAGGATGAAGTGTTCAAGTTTTCAGGATTGATATTTCTGGTTGAACAAAAGCTGTGGTTACTTATGAGCCTGTATGACATGGCCTGGATTGATCAGGGAGATGACCTTTTCCGTGAGAGCTTTTGCAGGTATCAGGGCTAAATTACTCCTGATTCCTTCTGTCTAAAATTTCTTTCTGTCTGGTTCATGTACCTCAGAGATGCTTTTGACAGGCACTGTGATGCTCAGTGAATGTGATAGACTTGAGAAGATTTCAGTATGTCCCTTTAGACTCGAGGCCAGACACTTGGTGAGGACTGAAGACCATGAAATCTCCTTTCCCTTGTCAGGGGCAATCGTTGCCTGGGAGAGGGTGCTGGCTCTGTGACAAAGTGCCATCGTGTACCATCTCTTTGTGTCATGTGCAGTACTGTGGCCATGGTATTTTTTTTTTGTTGAAACTTGTGATTGTTTACAGAACATGTGAAATGGCTGTAAACTGCAGCAGGGCTTTTAAAAAATAATCTCTAAATCAGGAAGTGGCCTATTGTATTTTCTCCTATGTGCTGACTGTGCAGTGTGCAGGTGAAGCTGCTCTTAGTGCTGCTTTGTGCATATGCCAGGCTCTTGTTCACAGGGAAAGTGAAACTTGTGTGAAACTCCCTCTGCCAGGGGTCATTCATGTCACTCTTCTGGCCCTGGGAGACACAGATCAGCAGTAGCTGAAACTGCAGCAGAGTAACCTGCTCACAGACATTATCTGAACAAATGCATGACTGTTTGAGGGTTAGTTTGAGCTTTAACTTGTGCTTAAAACAGTGCTTCTCCAGAGTCCAAGGCAAAATTGAAGCTGATGGCCAAGTCTGGTGAATTGTGTCGAAGTGTTATTGCTGTTTTGCGATGTGTAAAAATAGACACAAGGATCAGAGAGCCTGGTTCCCTGTAGATGGGAGATTAGCCCACTAACAGAGTAATTTAGTTCATAGAATCACAATACTCTATGTGTCCCCTTTGTGTTGCTTTCATATTAGAGTGATTTCTTCCTTAAAAGCTTTCTGTGCAGCACTGAAAGAGAGAGCAAAGTTGAGTAATTTTTTTTGTATCCCTTTCTTGTCAAAAAGGGTGACTGGAGAAGTGACCTTTTAACAGTGCAGAATAGAAGAACTGCATTTTGTATGAATTTTTTTGTTGTTGCTAATAAAGCAGCCCTGTCCTGTAGGAGACACAAAAAAGCAGATGCTATTGAGAGCATTGCAGCACAGCTGGAAATTCCACCAAAATAATGTTTCTATATACACCCCTAGGAATACATTGATTTGAGGTTTTTTAAGTACTAAAGGTAGATTGTTCCTCTTCATATCCTCTTCCTAATCGGTGTGTTATGATGAGGTTGGGTGTTTGACCTACTTGGGGGTTTATTAATGGAGTAGAGAACAACAGGTTTGTGGAAATGTTTCTAACGTATGTTTTGGTGGAAACTATGGTATCAGGTGGAAAACTGGTATCAGGGAAAGTTTGGCTATTTCCATTTAGATTGGGAGAGTTTTTTCACTTTTCATGTAAGAGCACCTATAAACACTCAAAGCCTACCTGGCTCCAAATCCAAATCTGATTTCTGCTGCTCGTGGAGTTAGGGAGGAACAGTGGACCAAGCTGAATTCATACAGTTCTCTCAAGGTTAATTTCCCAGTCTCCAAAAATTTAAGGAATCCCTCCTTTGGGGTTTTGTTTATTTGTTTTTTCTTGCAATAAACCTGCAAACTTTAATGGACCCTTTTATTGAATTGCTTACAGTAGAGCTCAAGCTGTAAATGTGATTATGCTTTGGTATTATCTCATATGTCTAGTTTAATGTGCACAAAAGTGATGAAAAATCCATAAGACCATGTAATAATTGTATCATGTATAAAATTGGGTTGAGCAATGACATTGCAGCAGTGGCAACATGACATTGAAACCTAATAATTTGGTCTATATTGCTATAATTTAACCTTAGTATTTAGAGCTGAGATCAATATCTTAGTGGTTAACTTTTTTTTCATTAAAAAGCCTTAAAGTTTTTCACAAAGCAGTGATTAGTTTGTTAGTAATAGTGTCATTTACATTTCAATATTCATCTATTAGCTGTTTTAAGTAGTGTGTAAAAAGTAAGCCACGTTATTTCCTCTGAAAATGTACTATGAACCTAATATTTGACTAAGAAAAAATAATTTTAAAATTCAAGCTGATCAGTGTGGTCTTGGAAATCTGAAATACCCACAAAGACAACAACAGGTCATAGTAAAGTCTTGATTTTTGTTGTTCTCATCTTTTTTTTTTTTTTCATGCCCACAAAATTAACTTTGACCAATTTGAATGTTTCTGTGCAGCTTTTCTGTATAGCTTGGAAACTGGGTGAAGAATGAATAAAAAAGCCTAATGAAAAATTTGCTTCATAACAGTTTTTATTAGGATTATTGTTGCTTTCTGTTTTGAAGTCAGTAAGGATTTAAGCCACAGTAAAGCTTCAATAAAAAAAAAAAATCTGCTTTAGACTAGAGTACTAGGGAGGAAACAAATGAAATTGTAATCCTGAGTTAGAATTTATAGCAAACTAGAGTTAGAATCTCTGCAGCTTCCAGGGTGACAGTAGATGACTTTCCTTTGAATTAAGTCTGTAATGAAGGATTTTTGTTGACACTGCTCTGAGGCTTTCTGGTATCTGACATGTATCTCATAGATTATTTCTTTCTCTCCAAGAAATAATCTGCACCAGGGATAAAATCCTAAGTAAATAGAGCCCAAAAATGAACGGCATAATGTTTTCCTGGTGTGGATTCTGTCCTATCTGTCCTCCATAACTGTCATCTACAGGAACATTGATGTGCAGTCTTCCAGATGTGAGCAAAAAATTAAAGCACCATTAGCTTGACATAAGAAAGAGATATAGAAAAGCATGAATAGAAAAGAACAACAATGAGCTTTAGTTTGACAAGTGCAAAGGTGATGCATTTCAGGACACAAAGGTTGGATGTTTCAAGCCTTGCAGGCACTCAGTGGGGGGAGAAAATCTAACACAGCTGATAGATTTTTAAAACTATAGCCAAGAAAAGTACACACAAATAAAACCCCTGAATATATAATCAAAAGCTATTGAGTTTGTTGTTTGTTTTTTTTTTCCTCAGAATTAAGGCTCAGTGAAATTACAATATATGTGCGTGAGGTCTGGTTCATGAGCAACCAGTTAAGTTTGTCTATAAAAATAATAGACTTGGGTGAGCTAATAAGCCTTTTCCATCTGTGTGGTTTGTCATTCACTTTTAGCTGTTGCTGATAAGGAGAGCTTGGCCTGATTGTGTTGCTTGTTAGACAAGTGTAAAACCACGACTTGAGGGTAAATTGAGAACACAACCAGTCTGATCTCCCCATCTCTTTATCCCTCACACTCAGCTTCTCTGACTTGTTTTAATTTATTTATTTTTATCTTTTTTTTTTCTTTTTGGTCATTCACTTTGCCTTTTTCTTTTTTTTTTTTGCATTGGTTTTCAAGATAATTTATAGAAGGCCTGCCTTGTTACCAGCCTCCGCATTTCACAGATCCGTATTGCTCTACTTCCCCCTGAATCTTGAACGTTAAGCAAATTCACAGGGAAGGCAGAATAATATCTTAATTGGTCAAAAAACACTCTGTCATCTTTTGAGATTGCCTCTGTGTACAGGTATTTTCATTGTTTATGGTAATTTTTGACAGTTGCTCCTGATTGACAGTAACCTCAAGGAAGATGTGCCAGGACTTTATCACGATAGTCAGTTAAAGTCTGCCAGGCTGTCTTGTAACTTTGACCTGTGGCAAGTGAGAGGGACTGGGAAAAAAAAGATTGATCTCCTTCTCTGGGCATCCTATGTTGTGGGGTTTTTCACTTTTTTTTTTTTTTTTTTTTTTTTTTTTTTTTTTTTTAATATTCCTCTTTTGCACTTTCAGATTTTCCTTTCTGTCCTTAAGCTACCTGCTCTTCCATCTTTTCCTCTATGTGCACTGCTTTAGGAAAAAAAAAAATCCTGCTCTCACTGATCGCGTTTGCACTTTCTTTTCTTGTACTTGGTTTTCCTTAGGCTATGGTATTCTCTGGCTCCACAGCCACATCAGAGAAAGGTGTTTTGGAAAGTCACATACTGTCCCTTCATGACCCCTGTGTAGAACAGCAGCGAAAACTTCTGCTTTGTCCTTCATTCTTCTATTTCTGCGCACCCATTTCTGAATCACCCCTGACATGCCCATGGACAGGCTGTGGGGGCCAGGACACTGGCAGGTGCTCCTGTCCAGGAGCCTGACAGATCCTGGCAATCCCAGGTCACTTCCCACAGCAGCCAAGCACCAAAGGAAAGCTGGCACCTCTGCCCTTGGTGAACTCAAGGTCCCAACTCTGGTGCTCTTTGAAGAGAGTGGATAAATGTTTTGCTGTAACTCAGGAACTTCATTTAATAGTTTAACTATTCTTTTAGCTTTTTGTAAATAGGGTAAGGAATGAAAATAAGACCTTCAGTGCAAGTGCCTTGCACACTAATGAGATCTGCAAGGTGAACAAGACATAGTACTGTAGTTCCTCAGTACTTCGTAAAATACCCAAAGGTTCTACCTAAGCAATAAATTAAATTTATCTGTTAAATCAAAGTCTTTTTTAAAAATTAAATGCAAAGGACATTTTTAGTAGCTGTTTTATTATCACAGATCTCTTTACAGTGCTCTGTGAATTATTTTTTTCCTTTTTCTTCAATGTCACTGAAACTTCATTTGATTCAAACTAGATTTGGTAAAATTTAATTCCTTTTTAGATGGACATACTGTACACTGAGATCTAGCTTAAACTTATTTCAAGCTAGATATTTTGTGTTAGTACAGCTAGATCAATTTCACCCAACTTTGCCTGCCAAAAAAAAAAAAAAAATTGCGTTTCTACTGCAGTCAGAGGAAAAAGAATGGCCAGTCTGAAGGGGGCTCCTCATGACCTGTATCTTAAATCCCAAGGAAGAGAGAAATCCTCCTCTAAAGACACCTTTCCTCCTTGCCTGAATGTACAGGGGGCTTAACTATTTTAGCATGGAGTTATAATTTTGAGCTGGCTAGATTATCCCTAAGTGCTCACGTGTGGCACATTCTGTAAGGTGTGAGAAGAAGGGCAAGGACTGTGGTAGACAGGGCAGTGGTGGAAAGATGCCCAAAGGGCAGGGTTGCACCAAAGACCTGGGTCAGCCTCAGTAACCTCAGGTGTGCTGACATTTCCTCATCTCTATGACCATTCCTGCTGCACAATTTGAAGTGATTGCTAAGAACAACGTGTTACGAGATGGCAAAAATCACATGTGATTAATTTTTTGCCTTTTCTAAAGTTTTTTCATTGCCTTTATCTTGTTTGGCTTCCATAATGTGTGTGGAAAAAAAAATGCCAACTTTTTTTTATTATTAATGCAGAGAGTGTAGGTAGAGTGTAGCTATATTTTTGTGAGAGGCAGTTAGTCTCCATTACATATAATTGACCAATTACTGTGTCAACACACAAAGTAAAAAACATGACCCATGCTGATATTTCCTATTGGTATGACACACATTTATTATATGTGCTAAATGAATTACTTATTTTTCATCAGGGCAGGAGACTAGAGAGGATGGAAGATTCCCTTTTAGCTCAGAAAATCTTGTGTATATGTTTATCTATAAAGGTGAAATACAGCCACTTTAGTATATTTTCCTTACATATTTTTAGCAAATTTAAAATTTTAATTTCTTAGGGATGGATTTCTTAACCTCAGACTATGTTCTTGCCACTTGTTTTACACTCGTATCCAGGACCATAAGTAGGAGGAGGTTTTAATGAAGCATTTGGTTTTTTTTCATATTCCCATGTAAAATCTAAGAGAAATGTCATCTCATCATATTTTTGCAGGCTGACATTCCACCTTACCTGAGAACCCAGTGTTCCAGATGATTATTTTAATGGACAGTTTTAAACTGACACCACTTCAGGGTATTGTTTCTCTGTAATTAAAACATTTTTTCATCTTTTATTTTAAAAAATCAGTAGGTGAATAGAAACATGAATTCAGTCATAGGAATGTCATTGATTTTTTGATTGAAATTGCAAATGTGAGTTCTGACATCATTTGAGATAGTGCCTCAATAACTGCACTTGTATGAACATTTCTACTATTTTGGTTGGATGATTTTATTAGAATAATGCATAAGCAAACAAATATAAATAGAACCTTAAGTTCATAAACTACAAGATGCCTTGTTTCACAGGCAGAGTACAATGTGTAAAAAGAAAATGTAATTACTTAGCTTTGCAATATATTGTAGATGATTTTTCTTATGTATGAGAATAAACTCTACACTTAACATCCAAGATCCATCCTTTTATGTGACAATTCAAGTCCAGTTATTTGTTGTTTCTCTATGGATCCAAATATGTAAATTCTGGTTTTGCTCATGAGGATGACATATCTGGCTAATTGCAGTGACAAAGATCTTGTTTTGAGGTTGAGTAGACTTTTCCCTCTCTGGGATGTTTGTTGGCTTCAGGCAATTCTGTTGCATACCAAAGTTTTGACTGTACCATGCATTGGATTAGAGTTGGTGCTCAGTCTATGTACAAAAAATATCAATAACATTTCTAAAAATCCTCACTATTAGTGGGAAGAGAATATTTCAACTTTTTTCCTCCTTTAAGTGCTGTTCATATATATTCTCATTTGAAGATAAAACTGTGGCTTTTCCTGTTCTCTCGTGTGAGGAACTAGTGACATTTTTTGCACATGGCAAGAGGGACAAAGAAGTGTGTTGACTACATTTGCTCACAAACTCAAAACAACATTTGTGATGTAAAATGTTTTAGAAATCTTTAGGACGTACAGACAATGGGACTCATTGTATCTAGGCTACAACCAGACACAAATGAGGAATTTGACTTTATTTTCACCCTGTTAACTCTAAAAGTCAGGGTGGAAAAACAAGTCCTGAGAGTCCTGCACTCAACTCTGGCATCTGAGAGTGTAGCCAGCATCCATGACTGCCTCAGTTTCCTTATTCACATGGCAGTGTAGGTAGCAGCATTCAGACACATTCTCCAGGAACTTCACCAGTACTCTGGGGGTTTTTGAAGAGATCCTCTCAGAAATGTCCTTTGTACCATTATGGTGAGTGGACCATAAACAGCAGTTTTTGTGATGACTTGAGGCAATGGACCACCACGTGCTGCTTTCCACCTCCTGTCCCAAGCCTCTCACCAACTTTACCTGAAACAGGTAACCTGGGCTAGAAAGGGCTTGAAACAAGGGCCTGAAAACTTACTGAGAGTTTGTTTTCTCTGTCTTTGTGATTATGTCTTATTTTCTTACAAACATCCCTGATGCTGAGTAGCTGTGGTACTCAGGTGGCCTCCCCTAGTAGGAGCATATGCATTTTGCAGGTGTTCCTCTTTTATTAAACACCACGCAGTATACCTGGCACAGTACAACCTTGTTATGCTTTTAATCTAAACTATGACTTTTCTTGAACTGAGGTTTATATGTAGTAAAAGTCTCCATTTTCCCAGTTTGTGTAACTAGACCTCTGTTTCCTACTAGCATTAACCAGGGTGCTTTTCTGACAGTGAACAGCACAGAAAGGGTATGAGGCATGAGGATGGAGCCAGAGCTTTCCTTGTCCTCACAGGTGCCATGCTGAAGTCAGGTTTGACAGAAATCGGATACCAGAGCAGGGGACTCACATGGCCTCTGTATTTGGTTGCTGTCATCGGCCTGGTATTTCTTCTAAAGACCATTTTACCCAGACAAGAAGTTGGCTTCCTTTCAGATGATACTGCAGAATATTTAGTAACTATGTTTGCATGAAGCTGATCTCGCACATGTCTTTTCAAATCTGGCTCAGGCTGCCTGTGACTACAATTTTCTGGATCAGAGAAAGGATGGCATCACTGAATCTGGGAAGTACCAACAAAATCTAGAAAAAATAGCCCTCCTTGAAGTCAGTTTCAAATTTCAGAAAGTTAGCAGTGAGATAGTTACTGAATTACCAAATTTGCATTTTTTTAATAAAATAAAATAGCCAGATAAGCCCTACTTTAAATTCAAAATTCTTATTTTATTCATCTGATACCAATGCAAACTTTTAGCCATTTATCAAAATGAATCATTTGTCTAACTCCAAATGGGAAAAGAGAGGAAATACATGAACTGGAAGAATATTTTTTTACTTGAAAAACGTTTCTTGAGGTGCCTATTATTTATAGTCACCTCCTGTCGTTTAATCTCAGTTTCCACATTACAACAAATGTACAGGTCTAAAGAAATTTAATAGGAAAATGTTTTAGAAATAATTAGTAAATAATTTAAATACATTTTTAAACAAAGCAGAACTCTCTACAATGTGTAAATGTCATACTAAACTTGTGCTTATTGATACATTGGGAAGCATCATTTTCCATTGCTAGACAATGTGAAATACTTAGCTGTTAGCAATTTAAATATTATGATATAATAAACTCATGATAAGTATTTCTTTTAAGTAGTAGGTTTTTTAAGTATGATATTATTTTGCTATTGCACCTGTCTTTGGATTATTTTGAATTTTAATATGCAATTTAGGTAGCAGGAGGTCATAATGAGGACAAAGAAACCTTTAAGCATTATGTTCATCTGACCTAGCATTGCCTTCTGCTCCCTGCAGTAATAAAGGCAAACAGATATTCTTTTTATTCTAAATAAAGCAAACCACGTCACTTAATAAATTTTTCATGCACAGACATTTAGGTCAAATGGGAAATCCCTCTTGAGAGAGAATTAGAGGAGAAGAATTGAACTTTCATGGAGTGTATTTTTTAATAAAGAAGAGTGGGATGAAAATCACTTGCTTTTTATTACTTTTTGGATGATGATTGGGGTAGTATTTTTCTTTTTGCTTTTGTACTTTCAGACCATTACCTAATTTGCCATAATTATTATGTATAACGTTACTTTCTGTACACTTTGGGAAGCAGAACACAAATTAAGGTAAATGGGAAGTGATTTCTCTGTAATCATCTCTTCTGTTGATGGCATTTATATAATGGACACAGAGCCTGTATGTGATAACTCTCCTTGCTTGCTGTGTATGGTTTTTGTACACGAAACCCTGTGCAGGATGAAGATGCCTGTGCAGGGTTCAGAGTGGCATCTCCTGTGGTCTTGGTTCCGATTCCGTGTGCGGGTGCTGCGGTCGATGAGGCTGATGCACAATAACTGCATGTGCAGTGTTCTGGGAACTGCAGAGTGTCTGAGCCATTTACACTCCCGTGCTCTGTTTGGAAACCTGACTCTCAAATTACAGCTAATGAGCAGCAATGGGTGCATTTGTGGGCATGAATAAGGGCATCAGAGAGGAATTTACAGCGCCCAGCTTCAAACATTATCTGAATGCCTAGATTGTGATACTGGGCTCCATGTGCAGTTAATGGAGGGACTTTTCATCCCAAACTGGTGTCTAAAAGTTTGTGAGATGGGTGGCACAGTAGGATATTATCTTTGGAGTCCCAGCTGAGCAGGCCAGGGATCCAGCTGCCTTGTGTGCATGGTGGTCCCTACAAGTTCAGATATCTTGGCTCTTTCCTCCTGGAGGGATGGATGTCTTGCAGGGAAGAGAGAAGTAAAATGCTCTTGAGTGTTACTTGCAGATAGAGTTGAGATCTATTCAAGATGCTCAAAAGGACTTCAGGCTTGGGAAATATTTCTTAACATATGGAGATATATATTTCAATTATAGCCATTATACTCTGTTTAGTGGGAAGTTGAGTTCAGCTTCTAGTTTATGTGACCAGGCTGACAACAGGATTATTCTCATAAAATTCATGTGTCAACCATAAACTGGAACTGAATAAAATATAATATAGCACAGTGTGATATATTCTTGAAAATTATTTTTGATACTTAATTTTCTAAGCAGTGTGTATAAAAGTCTTGTCAGCTTCAGCTTCTGTGTATCTTCAGGGAAGGAGATCCTTGTACCAGCGTTTGACTACCTTCACACTGAAAAGATAAGCTGGAATCTTATGGGTTCCAACGTGTGCCTACTGGCTCTTAATTTCCGATTTTTTTGTGTGCAACTCCTTTCTCCTTTCTTCTTCTTTTGGCCAAGCAAAATGTGTTGATCTTAGTCATACAGAGTAATTTTGAAACAGAACAGTTGCTAGGACTGAAGGGGAAGTGGGCAGCCAGAAAAGTCAAAATTTTATTTACATAATAATATTTATATTTATATTCATAAATTTGATGCATTTTTAGCAACAGATCTCCTAACAGCCCATAATTTCACTGTTGTCTTTCAGGAAATTTTAACTGCAAATTTTGTATAGTGGCATTATTTTAAATCACAGACATGCAAGTTTAGCTTCCACAACCCAGTGACATTGTGTCTGTGGGCTTATGAGGAGCTAAGACAGCGTGAGCCTGGTCATCCACCCCTGTTTTGCCATTCCTTAGGAAAAGGTTTGCCTGGGTGGGACAGACCCCAGCCAACTTGGGGCCAGAGTGTTTCTGCTCAACTGAGTCCCCCAGCTGAGGCCAAATCACGTGGGCAATCACAGAGCAAAGTGGAAAAGTGGTTTAGGCACATGCAGAAATGCCTGCACAGTCTCCACTTGATGGGAGTGGTGATAGGAAAGAAGGTGTGCCAGTGTCTTGGTTTTGAAAGACAGGTATCTGTCAGGGAAAGCTGGAGTTTCCCTCAGAATGGAGAATGTAAACCCCTCACCCCCTCCAAATTATAATTTTGCAATTAAGGGCTTTCAGGCAAAGATTTAGGAATAGGAATAGTTCTTTACTAGGCATATTGACAATACAAATGTAGTAGAAAAAAACCAAACAAACAAGCAAACAAACAAACAACAATCCTAGAAACCCTGACAGAGTCAGAGCTACAACCTGACACCCTGTTGGTTAGGGTGTTGGAAGCAGTCCACAGTAAGTCCTCCTGGAGTGGCAGATGTGGTTCTGTTGGAGCAGAGATGATCCTGTAGAAAAGGGTCCAGTGGTGGTGAGAAGGGTCCAGTGGAACCAGATACCTTGTGTTCATACGTCTCAGTTTTTATCCAGGTAGGAATGGTTGGCTCCCCCCACTGAGTGGAGCATTCACAATGGGATGATGGAATATGTCCTGTCATTGGTGAGCCTTAATGGCCCATTAGCAGAAGATATCCCCTTGGAGGGAGGACGGGTGATGAAAGAGATAAGAAACACTGCCCCACCTGGTTTTAACAGTTGGCCCATTATCAGAAGGCACCTTCCCCCTCCCCCAACTGCTTTCAACAGATAAAATAGAATACACATTTTTGGTTCCATAACCCAAGACAGCCAGCAAGTGCAGGTAGCCCAAGAGCAGGCTCTCTGGGCACACAGAGACAAAAAGTCATGGCTTTAAGTTGTGTTGTGGTCCTCTCCATTGGCTTGGTGCAAGAAATAGAACTTTGGTTACTACACAGTGCTGTCTGATCAGACTTAATTGATAAATGGGGCAATTAAAATAACTACTTTTTAATAAATCTGAGCATTCATCGCCAGTTATAAAGATGTCTTTAGCTGTAAATCTGAAAAGACTGGACTGGTTCAGAGCAGATTTTACAGACATCTGTTCTTTCAAGGTTAATTATGTAAAAAAAAAAGTCAAAAGGCCAGTTGACATAATATTGTTAGTTAAATATTACTAATTGTCTCAGGTTGCAGAAGACACTAATAATGAACTAAATAAAATAATAGCAAAGAGTCTGGGATTTTTAGTTTGTTTATATATGTGTGGCTGTTTATTAGCTACGGATATGTGTGTGTGTGCATAAAGAATGAATATCTGTAATATATCTGATCGCATCAACCATATGAATCTGTGAGTGAACAATTTACTTGAATTAGTGTTTTGTTGTGGTTTTTTTTCTGCTCTTATGTGCCTTTTTACACAAGAGTTGGATTGTTTGTTTCTTCAAGTCTCCAGAAGCATCAAGTTTTGAGTGGAATCTAAAGCATGTCCATTTGTTTCAACTGGTTAGGCTGTAAAATACCTCATGCAGTGCTTGAAATTATACAGAAAAGTTTTAGACAAGAAACAAGCATTTATGCGTACAAAAAAAGCCTCCTCCCAACCCCCTAGAATGTTGTATTGGAAATTCACAGTAATAATTACACATTCTCTCCAATCTTCAGACCTAATTTACAGACAGAATCTGCTTTCATACCAAAGTGTTAGTTTTGTTCATTTTAAGGGCTTGGCATATGCTGTACTAATGCTAGAATATTTCCAAGCATAAAAATGTCTTCAAAGAGATGAAAATGAGTCCTGTTACCTGTGAAGTTTAGCTTCCTCTCTGGCTTATGTCCTCAGGAGCTGGCAAAACCAGGAGTTGTTTTAGAGAGGCAAGTGCGAGGGAAGGGGAAATCATTCAGGGTGGATACCCTGAGAGAGGCTGAACACTGGCCAGGTTCAAGATTTCATGTTTGACACTGTTGTTTGGCTGTGGACCTCAGGACTGCAAAGGTGGGGTACAACCTGCAAGGCACAGATCTATTTTGTGCTTTACACCTGGATGTCAGGTGTATCACCCTGAACATATTATGGCATGTTAGTATTTCTCATTAAAGGTGATCTTAGAATCTCTGTCAGCTTCAATTGCATTATTTTCATTAGGAACCAAATTTATACTTAAACCCTGATGATGAGGAACAGCGGCTGAGCAATGTAGCAAAGATGATTATTTTCCTGATCAAAGAGTTACTACCACACTTTTGAGCAACGTCACTGAAGGTACTTATCAGGGGAGGGAAAGGGGGAGCAAATGTAGTGAGATACACAAAGTTGAAGAAGCAAGGATGGTTTGTTTGTGGGGGGTTTTTTTGTTTGTTTGTTTTGTTGGTTGTGTTTTGTTTGTGGTTTTGTTTTGTTTTGTTTTGTTTTGTTTTGTTTTGTTTTGTTTTGTTTTGTTTTGTTTTGTTTTGTTTCCAACCAGGCAAACACTTTAGGGTCAATTTTAATACATGCTGGAGCCAGGGAGCATTTTCTGTTCTGTGAATGTTTAAGGCATTTTATTAGCAAGTTCCCTTCCCTGGGCTTTTCTTCCTTTTGATGTTAAAACAGGAACACATCTTTTGGAAGCCAGTTCACAGTGTGTCTTGGTGGGATGGAGATGAGCCTGTGCTTCTCTCCAGCAGATTTACACTGTGCTCATGTCACTGCACTTGACAGGAGCACACCTGGATACCTCGTTTTTCTGGGATCATCTGTCTCCTGTGTGCTTCAGAAGCCATGAATTATTCATGTCCTCTTAGAATATTCCTCTGGATTTCCTGTGCTAGACCCTCAATATTGTGGCTTTTAAAATTTGAAATGTAATTTTAGAGATTTTCTCATGTCACATCTACAAATATTTTTCTGTAGTATAGTTTAACCCTTTACATGCATGAACTGATTTTTCTTTTCTCAGGAATCTCTTGGTTACTATATTTTCCATTGAATTTGTTTGAAGGAATGTGACTGATAACAGTGGGTTCATTTAGAATTTAGTCTACATAAAAAACATCTGCTTATCATTTGTGGAACATCTGTTGTGTATGAGTGTGATGGGGTTTAATGACAACTTTTGAAGAATTCTTACTTTTTATTTGTGCTTTGCTATTTTTCCACTGCTCATACATTCCCCAGTGAGACCATTTTTAGATTTTCTGTGTGATAAGATCTGTAATATTACAAAATCTCTTTGAAAGATAGCCCTTAATCCTCATGTCCCTTTATTCCAAAGCTATATGTATTACTGTAACTCAGCAGTAAGTACAATTCAGCTGGCCTAATGTCCAGCTACTGCTCTCAATCTCAAATCCCCCTGCCTCACATGACATTAAGCTGTCATTTTAATCCCTGTTGTAATGAAGCCCTCACATACAGGGTGAATTGCACAATATTGTAAAAGTGGCTTGAAATATTCCAGCAGAACAGCTTTCTACTGAAAATGGCTTGGGTTCCTTGAAAGTTTCTGAAACTTTTCAGTCTTTAATGAAGGACTTGCTTGCAACAATTTCTGCTATGAAGGAGTTTCTCTGGAATACTTTGCTGGACATTGTATTAGACTGGAGACCTTCTGTCTGTCCAAGCAATGCAAAAAGGCTGAATTTCATCTGGCCACGCAAACTCGGGGGAAGGGGGGAAGCCAAAACTTCCATATCCTCAGAAAAATTCCTATGAAACAAGAATATAGTCACTGTCTGTCTGCTGAAGGAATGCATGCATCATACACATCGTGTTCTCACCCCCTTGACTGAGTTGTGGGGACATGATCAGAATGTTCATTTAATGAAGTGTGAGTAATGGAGGTAATTTTTATAACTTAGCAGTGGAAATTCTCTCTGGTTTAGGCCGTCTTTCATCCTATTTATTTCTATATTTCACTTTTCATCCAATTTTATACGCTTTCAGGTGCTGCTGCCTTCAGGACATAGTGACTTAATACTACAAATTAGGTGTTTAACAAGAGAACCTAATTTACAGCGTAGAGCAGCATTTAAGGAGAATTCCCAAATTAAATTTCATTATCATTCTGCACAGAGACCTGATGAAGTATACCTCTGGGAGTGGAAAGTGAGTATTCCTACCTCAGCTGAGTGTGTGGACGCAGAGAATGCTGGGAGAAGACTTCCTTGCCTTTAAGCACAAGGATTTGTAGAGTCTGCTTTTCCCATCACACTAGAATGGCAAGACTCTTAAAAGCAATAATTGTGCAACAGGTTGAGAACAGTGGGAACTGAGTTTTTCCTTCTTCATCTCCCTGTCTCTCCCCCACACAACTAAGGTGTGGGATTTATTGCCGTGGAAGGCTTCAGAAGACAAATTATGCATGGAATTAAAAAGTAACTGAGAGAAGTCACATAGACAACACAAAGGTTTTTGGTACACAGTGCCAAGGGCGCAGGGAGTCCTTTCACTGCAGGCACTGGAAGCGTTTGGATGGAAGGGGGAGGTTGTTTAAGCATACTCTGTTCTTTTGATAATCTTTGCTGCTATCCAATAGATGAGGTGGAATGGACTTTGTCTAACTGTAGATGTCTATAATACACATCCATATCTCCAAGGTAGATGCATCAGGCTCCCATTTATTGGAGAGAAATCAGCCTTTCAAAGACACTTCCAGGAAATTACTCATTTTATGTCTGGCCATTCACATAAGAGATGGACCCGATGATCCCTATGAGTCCTTTCCAACTCAGAATGTGCTGCGATCCCGTGATATTCTGTGATGCTAGGCTGAAGTAATGAAGGCTTGTTTGTGAAGGCAACTCAGATGACTACGTCAAACATAGTTACAAAGTGTGATTATTCCTGAGCTAGCTGTGCTTGTTCCTCTCCATTGGCTAAAACGGAGCCTTGAGTGAAAGTCAGAACTGGATGCTGGCCTGCATTTAGTCATATCACTCCCAGTATTTGTGTGGGTCTCTGTTTGAAAGAATTTGGATTGTGATTTATTTCCAACTTGACCTTGTTTCCCATTATTAAAAAAAAAAAAAGAAAAAAAAAAAAAAGAAAAAAGAAAAAGAGAGAAAAAAGCAAAACACAACAAAGTATTTGGTCAAAAGAGAGTGAAGAACAGGATTTAATACAGGGGGAAAAAAGAACCTGCTTATCATTTGCTCTTGTGAATGAGAGATGACATTTGAAGTTTAAAAGGAAGAGAAATTAAGTATACCAAACCCAATATCCAAAGTCTGTATCATGCAAATTCATTTCTTATAGATGTGTTTACCTAAATCCCAAGTTGTTACTGGGGAAAGCAGATTGTGAGAGACTCCCTAGGTCCACAGCAGATAAAGCCATTCATGACTGTGTATGATTTTATGCTTATTTCAACTGTCAAAATTCAACATGCAAAAGGAACAGGCTCAAGGACATACAGAATATGTGTGATACTCCCTGGAGGATTTTGTGTTCATAAAGCAATGAATAGTTTGCATTCAAACTCAAAAATGTATACAATCCAGGCTTTTTTGTCTCCTACATATGATGCATCTAAGCATTGAAGGGAAGCTACTGAACATAAACAGTTCTTCCAGTAGAAACTCTTACATACAGCATCCAAAATAGGAGGAGGATCTTTAAAACATTGCTTGTGAGGGAAAGGACTGTAGCAAATAGGAATGATTCAGAGCATTCAGTTCCAGCAACATTAGGAAGCCTAACATTCAACTTAGAACATCAGATTAATTAAGCAAGAGAGCTGGGATGGTAAAAGCAAACATTGTTAGCAGTTTATGGAGCAGTGAAGACAAACCTCATGAACTTCACTGTTAATGTCACCAGACTGCAGTAAGGTAGGGGGAAAAAAGTATTTAAGGACTTCATAAAATGTGTTGACAAAATTTAAGCAAAAAAATTAGTGATTCTGTCTTAGATTTAACATAGTAATACTTGACAAAAAGAGAGGGAAAATTAAAACTATTTATAGAACCAAAGAGCATATACAGAAACAGTAAAAATATTTTCAATTTACATTAAAATTAAAAATACCACACAGAATAGCAAGTTAAGACACTTATTCTCAATAGCAATTGAGGTAGATGGCAGAGCAACTTTAGAACTTACACAAACCTTTATGCATAAGGTGACTATCAACCTCAGGCAAGTTTCTTTATTCAGATCTCATGTCAGTCCTCACTAGTGTGGTCTTAGACCAGCAAAAAATACCTTACTATCTCACAAAAATGCTAACTCCTAGAATTTCCGGCATAAATTTTGACCAAGCATAAACAACTTTAAGGTAGTATAATTATTTTTTATTTTCCTTAAACCAAATTCCAAAGTTAGCTGAAACTAGCAGTTAATGTTTATGTATTTCTGCCAAATGAAAAAAAAAAAAAAACCAGCCCAGTGTATAATGGGAAGATAGACATTTAATAGAAATCTAGCCATTTTCATAATACAATCAGTCTTGGAAGAAGTATAATAAATCAGAGGAGAAAGTCAATGCAAGAAAGACAAATGGGCAGAAACATAGAGTGTGATTTGAAATAAATCCAGTTTTATGATATTTGTTATCTGGGGAAATGCTGCATTCTGAGGTACTAAAAAATTAATTAGAAGTAATCCTTTCAGTCATCTGTTACCTACAACGCGACCTTTAGCAATGGCTATAACTGATCCACACCTGACTTTGTTTAAGCCAAATAAAAGAGTTTTGCTGACTTGAATCAGCTCTGGACCAGGCCTCAGCTGCTTCTGCTAGAGAACAGCCCTGTGCCACAGGTGGAGGCAAACCTGGAAAGTTGAGCTCTTGATGATCTGTAGCTGAAGCCCAGACTGAACCCCATGTTAAACTTCATTTACAGATTTTATTTTCTGAACCAGAGCTCAAGCTGCATAAATCAGTTTTTCATTCTGCAAATAGGAAAACTTGTTGCCAAAAACTAAATTGACTGCAGAGTACTAGGCTTTAGAGCTGGATTGGACAACTGACCAACAACGTGGAACTGTAGGAACTTCTCAATTTACTAATTATTTAGTTCTTTCCAATTCCAGCTTGCTAAAAAGGTGTATTCCTCCTGATTCAGAGCTCCAGGATGGCAGTGTAATGTGGGATTTCTTCATAGTTTATTTCTAAAACAAATCTTTATTTAAAAGAGTGAATGCTGACTGTCTTGAGGAAGAATGACTTCAGCCATGTGGAGACTGATTGCTTCATCAGCTTTTGTAAATTTTTACTAAATTTCATTCTTGCAACCAGATGCAATTCTTAACTAATGCTAGATTTTGTTACTGTAACAAGAAAAATAACGGGTTTTGCTTAAAGTGATAAATAAATGTTAGGATATCAAAGGAAATGTAAGCCTTGTGGTTTTAAATGATAACTTAGGAAATTATTTTATATTTCATTTATTTTCCATAGTTGTAATAAATTGCTATATATTTTTTAGCAGTAAGGACCAAATAAAAAGGAAATACTTTTGTAGAATTTCAAGGTAAAGAATGAAAGACTGAGAAAAAAGAAGGGAAACCCCTTATGATTCATTATTGGCTGTACAGTGGAAGAGAAAGCAGAAGGTGTAGCTTTATATATTTCAGTGGTATAGAACATGTTGTAACAGATTTTTTGCATGGGTAGAAGTTTGACAGCACTCTGCAGACAGCCTTTCTTATTTTTGTTCTGCAAGAAGCTGATCATGCAGCCTTTGTAAAGTGTTTCCCATAACATCAAGGGGAGTTGTGCCTGGATAAAGATGGAAAGATCAGTTATTGTGCTGGGAGATGAGTGGTATATTTTAAACTGAGTTCATCCTCAAAACTTTTAAACACAAGGTTTTAAATCTTTTGTGCTCAAGAGGTGAAATAACTGATGTAAGAAGTTGCTCTGAGTAGCTGCCTTTCAAAGAAAGTCAATGTTACTTGTGAATGTTTTATGGAACTTTACTTTTTATTTCATGACTAAAAAAATACATTGTGTAGATTAATTTCCAGGCGGGTCTTAAAGGACTGGGTGAATTTAGAAGTCACCACCAAAAAAAGTTCGATTATTGAAAGAGGGTCTCATAGGTTTGGCTGTTACTTAATCCCCTTTGTGGTATAATACAGCTATCCCAGGTATGATCTAACAAGGAGAAACAAGGAGAAAATGAAAAATTGAAAAAAAATCTAATTTAAACTTTTGGTGATCCCCTTACTGTCTTCTGTATATTTGACTGCAGTGAATATCTTTGTGTCACTCCTGTGTATATCTCATCCTTGGAGATAAAGGTTTTACATAATGAAGTTGGCAACAGGGTGAAAAGTTCGCTTTTGCCTTCCCAAAATTTTTAAAAACAGTTGTTTTTGTAAAAAAAGCCGGGTTAAATGAAATTGAATCCAACTTTTTACCAACTTTTTAATCTTTTATAAAATCAAATGAAGTAATTGGACTAAGTAATAATGATACATTTAATTTGAAATATTTTTAGATTACCCATAATTGATTTCAAGACATTGACTGATTGCTGTAAAAGCTTGGTTTTTAGCAGCTGACAAGCTGATGACAAGCATTAATGGATTTTGCAATAAAGAATTTGAATTGGAGAAGGAATTTTGTCAGAAGAAAATGCATGTTTCTGTTATAAAAATGCATGACAGCGAAGATGGATGCTACATCACTGAAAACACCCTGAAAACTTAAGTTTGAAACTTTTTGCTAGAAATTATAAGGGCCTATAAATGCAACCATTTTTCATTGGTGTATTTTTCTCAGGCATGACTTCCATTAAACTTGCCTTTTTTGTATCTACCTTCAACTGGTGAATTCCAGTCAGATGGGGCTTAGGTACCTGAGGAACTGTCAAATGCTGACATTCAGAGAGACTAAATCCATTTCACTTCTTTGTCTAGAAGTTCAGTTATCCTCTCAGAGGAGGATATCAGGTTAATCTAGTGTAATCTTCTTTTCACAAACTCATGATTCGTTTTGTTCCATTTTCCATTTACCTCTATATTTGAAAGCCTTTAAATGAGGCTATATAACAAAACAAATTCAATGAGAAAAATGAAGTGGAGAAATAACTTCAGATAGTACTATATCTGCAACTGACGTATTATATAATCAGCTGTTGTAAATTCAGGCTTTTTCATAGATGTATGTCACATCCGATACACACTTTAATGTAATAGTTTAAGGTATAACTTTAATCTCACATTTGCTACAATTGCTATGATATACAGAACAGATAGACAAGCTGAGTTCACAGAATCACAGAATTGTTAGAGTTGTAAGGGACCTCTGGAGATCCCCCAGTCCAACCCCCCAGCAGAGGCAGGGTGACACAGGAACGCATCCAGGTGGGTTTGGAACGTCTCTACAGAGGGAGACTCCATTACCTGCCTGGGCAGCCTGTTTCAGTGCCCTGCCACCATCAATACAAAGAGGTTCTTCCTCATGTTGAGGTAGAACTCCTTGTGTCTTAGTTTATGGCCATTGCTCCTCCTCAAGAAGAGTCTGGCACATCCTCTTGGCACTGCCTTTGTGACATTTATATGCATTAATGACATCCCATCTCAGTCTTCTCCTCCCCAGACTGAACATGCCCAGCTCCCACAGTCTCTCCTCACAAGAGAGATGCTCCAGACCCCTCCTCATCGTTGTGGCCTCTGCTGGACCATCTCCAATAGCTCCACATCTCTCTTGTACCAAGGAGCCCAGACCTGGACACAGCACCTCCAGGTGTGGCCTCCCCAGGGCTGAGCAGAGGGAAAGGATCCCCTCCCTGACCTGCTGCCCACGCTCATCCCAGTGCACCCCATTATCCCATTGGCTCTCCTGGCTGCAGGGACACACTGGCAGTTCATGGTCAATTTGTCACCCACCAAGACTTGCTGGTCCTTCTCTGCAGAGCTGCTCTCCAGCAGGTCATTCCCAACCTCTGCTGGTACTTGGGGCCGTTCCCCTGGTGCAGGACCCTACTCTGCTTGAACCTCATTAGGTTTCTCTGCACCCATCTCTGCAGCCTGTGAATATGCCACTGAACAGCAGCACAGTTAATGCTGTTCTCTTTCTCCTCTCAGTAGGTAGCATGTGAGGGGTTTTAAAGATCTTGCATTAGTTTCTGTCTCAAGCAGGTAAACCTGCTAAAAAGTAACTTGCCCATCTTTATTTTTATCACTCACTCAGTGCTGATAAGAATCTTCTTATCTCTAAGTGTAGTCTTGGTATATTTTTCCTACCAGTGATCAGTAAGTCACTCCTAATATGACTCCCATCAAGTGGATATCAAGCAAATATAATTAAATATGAAATATTAAGAATGTTTAGAAAGATACAAATTAAGCAATCAAAAATGCTTCACGGATTTTTAAAAATCACAAAATCATTTAGGCTGGAAAACACTCTGTTCTGGCTTTGGCTGGGGTGAAGTCAGTTTTCTTCATAGTGGCTCATATGGGGCTCTGGTTTGGATTTGTAATGAAAACAGAGCTGATAATACAGAGATGTTTTTATTATGGGCCTCTCACTTCAAGAAAGACACTGAGTTGCTGAATCATGTCCAGAGAATGGCAGAGAAGCTGGTGAAAGGTCTAGAGAGTAAGTCACAAGATGAGCAGCTGAGGAAATTGGGGGCTTTCAGCTAGAGAAGAGGAGGCTCAAGGGAGACCACTGGTGTCTGTCTGGCAGCTGGAGGTGACTCCATTCTTCAGTCCTTCTGGGACTTCCTTACCCTTCAGGACTGCCTCCCAAGGCACTCTGTCAGCGAGGCTCCTAAACAGCCAAAGTCTGCTCTCTCTAAGGTATCAGTTCTGCTGACCCTATAATTTCCTGTTTGCTGTTTCCAAAACAACCACCACACCACCCAGCAGTCCCTCTCTGTTCCCAAGCAACATGTCCAGCAGAGCACCTTCTCTAGCTGACTCCCTCACTGGCTGTATGGAGAAGTTATTTTCCACACAGCCTGGGAAGCTCCTAGACTCCTGCTTCTCTGCTGTATTTCTGTATTTTCATCAGATGGATAGGAAATTTAAGTTCCTCGTGAGAACAAAGGTTAGCAATTCTGACTTCTCTCAGCTGCTTATAGTATAGTTCATGTGCCTATTCATCCCATGTGGGTGGTCTGTAACAGACTCACCCCAGGATATCTGCCTTGGTGGCCTTCTCCTGATTCTTCCTCATAAACACTCAACCCTGTTGTCACCATCCTCAAGCACTAGACAGTGACAACACTGTCAGTTTTGTTTAAAAAATATTGATGCAGAGATTTGCTGATTAAAAAAAAAAAAAAGACAGTATAGCAACATTAATGCAAGGAAAGTGCTTTGTGGGAAAAAATTAAAACAAAAACCAAAACTAACACCAAAATTTGTGGAGGTGCAACTGTTTCAACGAGGCTTGAGAGAGAAGACAGATTCCAAGTTCCAAGGGAACTCTCCCCTCAAGGAGAAAGCAAACTATGCTTGCTCTAACCAAACCTTTTCATTTTGATATTTGTACGTATTGTTGTTTTGCAAAATCAATTAGGAAAAGAATGGTTTAATTCCAAGGAAAATGTAAATGCTACCCCTCTTTCCTCTTCAGCACTAAGCAGTCAGGTTATACAGAGAGGAAGAGGAGGTTTTCCCCATATCTTGTTCTTTATGGCAAGTTACTGAAAGTCAGTTAATACTCAGTCTGCCAAAGGTACTTACAAAACCTGTGTAATACATGCTTTAGTTTGATGAAGAAAGTGAGCTGTAAGTGCCTATTTTTTTTTGCCATTTTCTTCCCTGGTCAATACTTGATAGCTCTTGGGAAAAGAGAAGCTCTTAGATGCTAATATTCTTTAATGCCTGGTGTATTTATTTCTGTAAGAGCTGTCTTGAAATGGGTGGGATTTTTGACAGCTACAGTACACTAAGCATTGATCTACTTAAAAGGGCATCATTTGGTATTCTCGGAGATCTTTGAGGAAGTTTGTTTCTAGTTAAAATGACATTCTCCCTTCCATTTGCCATTCAATATAAGTGTAGCACAAAGCACTGCGTACAGAGTACAAGTGCATAGCTGAGCCTTTGTTTTATGGAGAGGCATAACCTGCAGTTCACGTACAATTTGGAAGGCAAGGGATATACTGAAATGGGTGAGAGGGAGCAAAAAAAATCCTGTTTCTTTAATGAGAAGAGGCTGTGGAATTCATTAGTTTGCCTGGGTGCTCTGATGCTGTTTTATAATTTAGGTAAGAAGACAAGTGTGTGAGTGCTGAGTGCACTAATGATCAATTCCTGTCCCCACTGAATTACAGCATTCCCCCATTCCCCTGAAGTCACCAATATCTACACTGCCTGTGCCAGCACAGCATAGGTATGAAACAGGGAAACATGGTCTGTTTCACAGCTGGCAGGGCCATGGACTCGTCCCCTGCTCCCACATCACTCCTCCTCTCCCCAGGGCACCTGTCTGCTGAGTGGGCAGCCATGGGCAGTCAAATCCATCCCTCTCCAGCAAGGGAAAAAAGAGCTGCTCAAGAGTGGAATGGAGATATAGAGAACAAAAGGAAGAAAAGGGAAAGAGCTCTATTTTATTAATTTTCAGTGCAGTTTTCAAGCAGAAAGTTCAACCCAAGGAGCTGGTTGGAGGAGTCTGTCAGCATTGCAGCAGTTGTGATTGGAAACTTTCTTCACACCTTTTGACCTACTTACTAGTGAAGATTTATGTGTCCATTCACAGCTACAATCTCATCTTGCTTTTAAAGAATGAAATGCAAGATTGCCCTCTTTACTTTTAGACATTCTTGTTATTGTCGATCAATGAAAAAGCTGAAAAAGAGAAGTTCTGAAATATTTGTGTATGATTAACCATTTATCAAGTTGTCGTATAGCTACCTCTGTTGGTTTTCTACTTGCTTAAGGGTTTGCAGAACTGCCCTTAGGGCTGGAGAGAGATGTATTAACAGTTCCTACCTTCAAAAAAAAACTCTACCAAACAAAAAACCAGCTGTAGGCATGTCTTAAATCCCAAGAGTACAATTATGTGCGCATATATTCTAGTGTGAGCTCAAAATGGCTATGAAACTCAAGCTCCTTCTGTTAGTTGTTTATTTTGCTGTATCTTAATTGTACTGTATGTGCAGAAGTTATCTCAGTAGTCACATTTGGTGAGACATTACCACTTTTCATAGAGGATTAATAAAGATACATCCAAGAGTAGATACATTTGACAATTACAATATTATAAGAAAAACTCCATTAAAAAAAAGGAATGTTTTGTAACAGTTTTAGGCTTATGATGTTTGGCTCTCTGTCTATTTTCAAATATGCTTACTCCAGTTGATAACTCCAAAATGCTACTTCTCAATCTAGACTCCTGTCAAAAAAAGTGAGACTTCGTTAATTAGAGTAAAATTCAACTTGAAGATTAAATGGACCTCTATCAGTCTTAGGCTATTTAGAAATTATATAGCAACTATTCTGTTAATTAATTGAATATTGAAGAGGAGTAAAGACAAGAACCAAGGTCAAGTGAAAACTGCAATGGAGCTGATTCCTCATGGTTCAAAGGGACCATTAAGATTACACTGATTTTTCTCTAATGCTTCCTGTAGCTCTGGTACTGCACACATAGTTTTGACTTACATCTTTTCTTTCAGGAATGAGATCATGACTTAAAGATCTGGACAGAACACCAGAAACAGAAATATTTCTTTGGAATTATTCACACTTAAAAATTAATAGTTGTTATTCTGAACAAGTCCAGCTTCTTCTTGCTGTTATTATATACTTTCTTTTGCTATATTCTTGGCTGCCCGTTATTACTGATTTCTTTCAACATGGATCTTTTCAGACAGTAATTTCCTGTTAACCTGGAATAGTAAGCAATCAAAATGGTCAAAATAAGACACATTTCCAACTTTTTCTTTTGCTATTGAGGAGGTCTAGCTAAACCAGAGGGGCCACAGTGTAGGATCAAAATCTCAATGAATGTGAAAATGACAGAATTCGTTACTATATGCATAATTCCATAGTTTTAATTTATTTTTAAAGACAAGTAGTATTCAACAAATTGGAAATAATCATCCTAGAAACATGGAATGGTTAAGGCTAGAAAAGATCTTCAAGATTACCAAGTCTAATCCTCAAGCTAGGACCACCACCACCACATTTACCATTAAACCATGTCCGTAAGTGCCATATCCGCACATTTTTTGAAAAGGTCCATGGATGGTGACTCTACTACTCCCCTGGACAGTCAAATCCAATGCTTTACAAACCTTTCTGTGAAGATATTTTTCCTAGCATCCAAATTCTCCCTGATACGGGTTGAGGGGTGTTTCCTCTTATCCTGTCACTTGTTGTCTGAGAGAAAAGACCAATCCGCACCTCACTACAACCCTCAGCTGCTCCCCATCAGAGGTGTGCTTCAGACCCTTGCCCAGCTCCATTGCCATTCTCTGGACAGGTTCCAGTGCCTCAATGTCTTTCTTGTAGTGAGAGACCCAAAACTGAGCCCAGTATTGAAGTTGCAGCCTCTGCAGTATAAAAAATAACTGCTCCCATCCTTTAGATAAGAAAAAAACCCTCAAAAATCCCCCCAAAAAACCCCAAACAACAACAAACCCACAAACTAAAACAAAAGCGAGACCAAAAAACCCCTTCATAATGCAGATGACCTTCTGGTTGTGTTCTTTCACGAACTCTTCTGAGCGTGGATTCAAATCCAGTGTCTGCATTACTTTGTATGTAATTGCAACTGAAGTAATGAAGGTTTTCTGTATTTTTCAGTCCATGTCTTAGATGTTAGGTCAGTTTGTGTTATCACTCTGAACAATTTCTACTTTCTTTATGCATGCAGACTCAGGAATGTTTAATTAATTGGGATCAAAACAACAGATCTCTGACAAGCATTATAGAGCAAATTATTGTGTAATTCCTGTGACATTTTGAAGGCTGGGAGTAAGGGAGGGGAGCAGTTAGTAGGGACAGTGTTGAGCACCATAACTCATTCTGTTTGGAAACCTCATATTTATTGGTCTGTCATGCAATTACCAGCAAGTCCAAGAGAGCAATTCAATTTACACTGATCTTAATGGTCAGTTTAATTGAATTAGGCCTTATCAGTGAGATGTATGTTAAGTTTTGGTTTACTGCAGACTAGAACTATTGCTGCAAATTTGACCATATAAGGTTTCAAAAGATGGGCAATCTGGGGCTTCATACCTGAGAAAGATAACATGGAATAAAATGGTCAAGACAAACTGTGATTTAGTACAAACGAGTGCTCCAGAATAGGTCAGTAATGTGCTGCTGGAGATGTCCTACTCACCACTTTTTGTGTGTCTGTAATTTTGCTTTTGGAGATATTTTCGGTTTTATTTTGGTTTTGTTTTTATGTTTTGGTTATGGTTTCATTTTTCATTTTTGCACTCTTGGCACAGTTGTGAGACCAGTCATGGCACTTGTTAAAGAAACCAGAATATATACTGAAGCAAACACACATTTCCTGGATGCAAATATTATTTTCTGTTACAATAATATATTTTTCCTTCTTTAATAAGTGAGTTTGACCAAATAAGCCTTACTGAAAACTGAATATAAATGTTAGCTCTAATTGTCTTGTAGACAGCATAATTTTTATTAGGGTAAAAAGCACATCATGCAATGGGAATACAAAATAAACAGGACCTTCAGGCAGATGAATACAATCAGAAGACTAGGAGAAGAAACAAAGACCAAAAATCAGGAAGGAAATTAAGGGCTCTGTATTTCCAAAGACATACAGAATAAAAAGTTATATGCTGAATATTAGGGGGAAAATAATGTGCTTTTCTTGATTCAATTGTACTGGATTTAGAGCTTGCTTCTCTTTCCTGAGAGATGTGGGGAGTTCTGGAAAAGGAGGCCCAGCCATCAAGGCTTCCCAAGGATGTGTGCAAGACGAGCCCATCTTCGTGAGGGTTCTGGCTTAACACTTACCTTCCCAAAGCCATTCAGTTGAAATAAAACCCTGACGTAATCTGAGAGCGCTCAAAAACCCTTTTCCTGATTGTTGCTACAAGGCACTGGACAGAGGAAAGCAGTGGAGGGGCAGTGTGTGAAGGATGCAGCGGCGCAGATTCCGTGAGGTGTGCAGAGGTGTTGGCTTCACTTGGAAGCTGCCCCCAGATGCTTCCCTATGGTGCTGAAAGGAAAAAATAAATGTAACTGGATCAAAAGGTGAGGAAGGCAGTGAGGTGCAGGAGAAGGGAGTGACAGTAGGCACTGCCCTGCAGAAGGCTGGGGATCTCTGCCAGATGTGGCAACAGAAAAGCCTCACAAGAGAAAGCAGGGGCTGGAATACTTTACATAATTCTTACTGTATAGCTTGCCTAATTAATGACGTTATCCAAACTCTGCAGAAACATCATTTTCCAGAAAATCATGATTACAAATCTCAGTGAAACTGCAGTTTATAAAAATTATCAGAAATCACTACATCCAGCAAACAGCATTTGGATCTCAAGATTTTCTGACAATTTTCTGTAGATAAGGTTGATTTCTTTGGTAGTTCAGTACCCTGGGAAGTCTGTTTGGTCTTTGAGAGAGGGTTTGCATGAAGATAAGGATTTAAAAATGTTTCTTTTACTTTATCACAATGCCAGCTGAAAATTGGACAAGCTTCAGTACGTTATGCTATATCTGATAATATCTTCAATGCCTATGTGTGCAGTTTAAATTCTGTATGTATAGTCTTCCAGGGCAGAAACTGCTTTTTATCTCCATTCATGCAAGTAGTCATCACACTGCTACAGTAACAGCAGCCCTTGAATAATTCTGAGAAACTGAGTCAGAATGCATATAATTATAATGGTGAAGTAATTTTGGAAGGAATTAGCATCTAACACATCTTTATTGCACATCAAATTTTAGTTTTATTACTCAGGGAAACATCCTGAGTAATATAACTAAATTCCACAGACTTATTTCTTGTGTATCTATATCTGCTTTTTAAACAGATTACAGTGGGCAGTGCAGTAATGGCTCACTGACACATAACACCTGTCATCATCCAACTCAGGATGGATAAAAACCTTTCCAACAGATAAGTTATTTTTTTATGCTTTATTAAAACTGTGTGGCAAACCTTACACCTTTGATTTCCTTACCTAATGAGGCAGTCCTTTACTATCTCAAACAAGACATTAGACTGAATAGACACATTTGGGTTAATCTTACATAGAATATCATCAGGTAGTCCAAGCTGTGAATATATAAAGAAATTGAAAATAGAAAAATTGCAGCCACTTGATGGAAGGAGATACATTTTTGCCTCATTTGAGATGTTTTCAGGCCTGCAAGTATGATACAGCCGTAATGATCTTCTTCTCCTCTCATACCTTCCTTTTCAAAAAAAAAAAAAAGTCAAAATATCATTATAAGTAGTGACTTTTAAGAAAACACTTTTAAAAGCTGTGTTGTTGCTTGCTAGGCTGTTATCACTTGAAAACACTGGCAAGAAGAAGGGTGAGACAGAGGTACAAAAATGGGGGAGCAAGTTGATGAAAACTTTGTAGGTCAAAAATATATACACACCCACTCCAAACCTTGAAATAAAAGAATATATTAAAATTCTGTATACGTACACACACACTCCCTATACATATATATATATATATATATATTAGAAGTATTCAAAATACATGATAAGACAGAGCAGGTTTATGTGTCTACATTTATTGGAAAATAAAGGGACATGTTCAGAATGTTCAGTAAGGCCTCTTGAGCCCAGCAAGAATGAACAGCTATGTCCCTCCATAATGTGACACTAACTAGAGTAGATGTTGACTTTAAATCTTGAAGCAAAATCAATTTCTAGTGAAGTTTTGCCTTTGACCTCAGCAAAATCAGGATTTTGCCTGTTGTTTTATGAAATTATTCTTTCTGAAAGCCTTTTAGCTTTTGTTTGAGGTTTGTTTTGTTTCTTTGTTTTTTGGGGTTTTTTTGGTTATTTTTTCCCTCTAGCTATTCTTTTTATAATCTCAGATTATCAAATGTCATTCCAGTGAGGAAAACATGTATCTCTCTGCATAAAGCTCATTCAGTAGTAACAGCTCTCAGCTGCAGAAGAGCATAGCAGGTTTCCTGATAGAAGGCTTGTACTCAACAAGCAGTTTGTAAGGACTGCTTATACTCTGTGTATAAACTGTGGTTTTTTTGGTCTTTCAAAAACATGAAAGTATCTCTCTTGTGCTCCAAATTGTTTAGGCAGACAAAGATAAACAAGGCCTGTGCTCTGATACCAAACCACCCACATGGCATTTACTTTTCATTGGCTGAATTCCCAGATTCTGGTTCCTCGGTGGATATATAGCACAGGTGCTGCATATAACACTCTCCTTCCCCATGTCAACTTCTTTTGCTAGTGGTGGATGTAGAAGCTTCAGCAATGTGGGAAGAAGGAAGAGGCTGTGGTGGACAAGGTGAGAAGCTGATGAAGGCATTTAGGTAAGGCAGGAGGGATGGTCCTTGAGAGCTCTGAGCAGTTTTTCCAGCCCCTAGGTGGATGGGTGTTGGAGAATGAGTTGGTGTCCTTAAGATGGACTCTCCAGAGCAACCTGTCACTAGTGGGGTTCTGTCCTCAGCCCTGCTCTCTTCAACATCTTCATAAAGGACTTGAACACAGGACTGGAAGGGATACTGAGCAAGTTTGCAGGTGCTACAAAACTGGGAGGAGCTGTTGACTCCCTTGAAGGGATGGAGGCCCTGCAGAGAGACTTCAACATATGAGAGCCAGGGCAGTCACCAACCATGTGAAATTCAACAAGGGAAAGTGCTGGATTCTGCACTTGGGATGGGGTAACCCTGGATGTACAGACAGACTGGGGAACGAGAGGCTGGAAAGCAGTGCCAGGGAAAGGGACCTGCGGGTCCTGGTGGATGGAAAGTTGAATCTGAGCCAGCAGTGCCCTGGCAGCCAGGAGGGCCAAGCGTGTCCTGGGGGCATCAGGCCCAGCATGGCCAGCTGGGCAAAGGAGGGGATTGTCCCCTCTGCTCTGCTCTGGGGTGGCCTCACCTCGAGTGCTGGGGCAGTTTGGGGTGCCACAACACAAAAGAGACATGAAGCTGTTAAAGAACATCCAAAGGAGGGCAGTGAGGATGGAGAAGGGCCTTGAGGGGAAGCTGTGTGAGGAGCGGCTGAGGGCACTTGGTCTGTTCAGCCTGGAGGAGACTGAGGGGAGACCTCACTGGAGTTACAATTTCCTCATGAAGGGAAGAGAAGGGGCAGGCACTGATCTCTGCTCTGTGGTGACAGTCACAGGACCCAAGGGAATGGCCTGAAGTTGTGTCAGGGGAGGTTTAGGTTGGGTATCAGGAAAAGTTTCTTCCCTCAGAGGGTGGTTGGGCACTGGAACAGGCTTCCCAGAGCAGTGGTCACAGCACCAGCCTGACAGAGTTCAAAGAGCATTTAGATAATGCTCTCAGGCACATGGTGTTACTCTTGGGGCTTTCCCATGCAGGGCCAGGAGTTGGACTCAATGCATATTGTGGGTCCCTTGCAACTCAGAATATTCTGTGATTCTAGGAGTTCCATATCGGGGAAGAGTCAGAAGCTAAGCTGTGGAATATGATTTTAGTCTTGTTTGTCTCACCAGATGAGGAACATTTCATGCATGACATGAGGGGTTGTGTGTAACAGAGTAGTTTTATACTCCTTTTGGATGTGATTAAAAAGAAAGGTGTGGACCTTCTTGCCATTAGTCCAGGTAGATTTACAATCTGTAAGCAATCTTTAAAAACAAATTATCTCCTTTCACAGAAAACACTTAAGTTTTGAATAGCAATAATTTTGTTGAGGTTTAAGGGTACCTAAGCAGAAGTACTTGGACATTTTTTGCTCACATCACCAAATAACACTCCTCCTCCTGTGGAGCTTAGGGAAAAAAAAATAACAGAAGTGATTTTGATAAATGCCAAACAAACATAAAAGATGAAAAATGACTGTTTCTATTGAATTAGTATTTTGACAAGGTCTTTGCTACATGAGGCCTGTCCTTACATGGCTGTGGGGCAGACGTACAGAGGAGAGATGGAGGCAACTGCCCTTTGCAGTGCACAGCTGCCCTACTGCAGAATGATGGAATACAACTAAGAAATCAAGCAATGTTCTCTGGCTCATGCTAAACTCCTCTATGCTCTCTAACCATTATTTTGTTGTTACGTATTCATTTATGTAACTGAGTTTGTTTGCTGGTTTTTACTGTCTTTTATTTCTTGATTGCTTTTCATGCTTATGTCACATTTGTCAAAGTTTTTAAGGCCTTGGGAATAGATGTTGTGGTCCTGTATTTCTAGACTACCTTTTTCTCCAAGACATGATTGCAACAGAGGTTTCCCTATTATCAGAGTTACAATGAGTAAAAAACTACATTGTGGAGATGATTATAGCAACCCTATTTCTAATTCCTTATTAACTTTACTGTGTTGTGCTGGTGCTTGCTATCATATACATGTTCAGTCATGCACAGTTTCTGCTGAATTTTGTTTGAATAAGAGAAGAAAGAGAAAGAAAACACATGACCTGTTTTGTTCATAAAGGAGGCTTGAAATAGCATTTCTGAGCCTTCCAGAAGTGTGGCAACTCCATATTCTGGAATGAGGTGTGCTCAGCTCTGCTGTAGGCATCGAGGCATTCCCAATGCTGTAAATGGCAAGGAGAGCACATATAGATGCTCTATTATTTTGTGCATTCAATTAAAAAAAGTTTTAGCTGTTGTCCTCCCATAACTCAGTAGCTCTAGAGGTTTAATCTAACAAGTTTGACTGAAAATTATGTTCAAGTAGCCTTCTAGTCTGTTGTCATAGAGATGGTAAGTCTTGATTCAGTGTACAACCGTGAATAGGACATGAAATGACCTTAAGTTTCAGTTGACTGGATTGTTACAGTGAATGAAGAGATGCGGTTTCTTTGGATGACAAATACAAAGTTTTACCTTTTGTTAGGAGACTGCTGTATAGCTTGTGATAATTTGTTTTAAATTGGGTGTGATGTCAAAGGAATACTAATTCATATTATTCTTTTGAATACATATTCCAAGGTATATCATAACTCTATTTACACTGCCCACAAAAGACACTTTTGCTTAGCTATTAAATCACCAGGCTTTAGAGATATTCACAGTGTTTAAATATGTACCGCACTGTCCTGGAATGGAGTGGTCCTACGCATTTCCTATCTCCACATCTCCTGCCTCTTTGCTATCATGGTTTTATGTGGCTGTGTCTGACAGACCACAGTCTAACTGTGCTCTACAGCCCGCTTAAAATTCTGGTGTAAATTTTCCCTTGATCCATGCTTTGCCCATTGCTTTCTCTCCACAAATGTTTTCAAACTATCCAGCTAACTACTAAAGGAATTTTTTAATTAATTCTGAAATAGTCTCTAAACTGGGATTAGAAGAGATTTACAGGAGAATAACAGTTAATAATGTAATAATCAGGTTAGCTGGAATAATCAGGACAAAAAGAGGAAGATTCTTTTGTCCATACCATCCTCCCTACTTATTAAAATTAAAAAATAAATAAATTAACAAACAAAACTCAAAGAACCCTTTCAGGCTTACAGCAAGTATGCTTGTTGAAGTTGGTTGTGGTAATGTGTTGTACTTATCCTTCCTGTTTTTTAGTTTACAAAAGAAGAAACAGGAGGGGAAGGAAATCGTACCTTTTCTACTTTATTTGCTGAGTAGAGCTGGGGAAGAATATACTGCAGATGCATACATACTGTTACATTTGAAAGAGATACAAGGTGGTTTTAGGGAAAGGATACACACACACACACACAAAAAAGACTGCATTGAAAAGCAGTTCCAGCTTGATGAAGTAGGTAGCGCCTTTTTATTTTTTTTTTTTTTTCTTAAGGACTTTAAGCTTATTTGAATAGGATTGTAAAAGCAGGAAGCATAATCTCTCACTCAGACAGGCGAAGGCTGTACTCCAGTGTTCAAACGAAAAGCAGACAGAAACACAAGTGCTTCCAAAATGTTGCTACCTTGCCCTGTGTCCCCGGAGTGCTGCTGCCCTGCTTCTGCAGCTTGCCCTGCAGAAATCCTGGGTGAACGAGGAGGGCCGCTACTGCTGGGGAAACTAAGATTACTGATTAGGAGAGAACATAATCAGGTAGATTGAGCCTGTGGAGGGAGAAACCATTTCAGCGGGGAGGGAGGGAGCGCAGCACACGCTGGCTGTGTACCTTGGGAGAGTACCTCGCCGCTGTTTAAGAAAGCAAAATTGGCTGTAATTCTCCCGCCGGCTTCTGAGAAGGAGGTGCTCTTTTTGTGCCTGTGAAACTGGAGGGCGATTGCAGGCGTGCCTTACCTGCACCTGGCAATGAGTCTCCCTCCAGGTTTCTCCTACTTTGGAGAATGTGTTAGAGAGAAGTACCCACGGGGAAATCCACTGACCGCTTCCCCACGAAGGTAGCAGGACACCGCAGTGCCGGCGATGCCTGGGGATGCCTCGGGTGAGTACCGGCTGTGAACGAGTACAAGGAGTGTTCAAAAGAGTGAAGAGCAGCAGGAACGCAACCCCTAAAGACGGCATTTAGGTCAGTCGGCTGCCTGCCGGGGTTCTGGGGCTCCCGGGCGCTGCCTGCTGCGCTCGGGGGCTCGGGGAAGTTCCCCTGCCAGGGCTCCGAATTTAAGGGCAGATGGGACCCGTGGGAGGCGACTGACCCCGGCCCCGCCGGGGCATCCGCTCCCTCCTGCCAGAGAGCCGTGCCTTGCATAACTTTTATTTTTAAATCTGGTCCAGACCTGGGTGGAGAGTATCAACAGGGTGTTAATAAAGAAAGGGAAACAAACAAACTTTTGTATGTAGTAAGTCTCCGATTAGGTTAAACAGATTAATTATTTTATTTTTTTCCCTCCCCCCCGCCCCCGCCGATGGGAGGGAAAAGTGCGATGTGTTCGATGACAATACAAGAGGGTTGGCACAGTTATGGGTAATAGATGTTAGCTGATCAAAGAGGAGTTAATTGTTTTGCTAAATGAGCTTCTCATTATACAGATGGTGGAAAGATACAAAGTTTACCGCAAACAAATTTGGACATGGTCAAATGAATTACTCAAGTGATGATATAGAAATAGCTTGGAAACTGGGCCATCGGGCAAAAACAACCTTGCATTCAGTCTAGGATAATTGCATGGACATGTCTACAGAGGATTGCTACTGAAAAGTAGCTAAAGTAACTTCATATCTTTCAAGACTTTTGGAAATAGATCTTGAGAGAATATTTGGCTGTATATATGTAATATAATGCTCCACTTGAGTAAAAAAAAAAAAAATCTTATTTTCTGTTATAAATAGGTACCTTGATGCATTGTAACAAGTTTTATTCTATTCTTCCTACTAAAAATGAAGGGGAAAATATGTATTTTCTCTGAAGCAAGCAATATTCTTTATGTCTCATGCAGGAAAAACCAGATTTTTGCGATGGTTCAAAGTTGAAATATCTTCAGGGTATTTCAAAATTAATTTTGTTTTCTATTTCTATGTTTTGCATCCTTTCATAACTTGAAGGCATGAAGTGATGGTTGCTCCATTATAAGAATGTGTAGCATTTTCATATTGTCCATTTTTATAAATCTTTATAAATCTATGTCTTTATTGGGGTGATTAAAATACCATTTCCTGGTATTAGATAGTTTTAATTAATCTTGCCTCTTAAAGAAAAAAAAAATGTTTTTATTTCTATTTCAACATTTGTGCTTTATTCATAACACACATTTCTGTGGAAACTACAGAGACCAGTTAATGGTTTATGAGTTCAAGCTGAGCTGAATATAGCTAAGCTCTGTCTTGCTTGACATTTCATCAAAAGCTTTGTTGATTTGCAGTGTTTATGGACGTATTTATTGAACCTTCACAGCTTGAACTATGCCACCGAGCTTGTTGACATTGCTGAGTTTATCTCTTGGTACTTTCACAATCTCAGAAGAAAAGTTGAGAGCAAATGAGTTATAACAAACTTGTCACAGTTCATAAAATATGCAGTTAGGACAATGAAGTTGATCTTCTTGTTCATTGATCATGATACATTAGAGAAATCTGAGTAGGCAAACACAATCTCATCTGGGTAGGTGAGTGTGTGTCCTTTGCCTTTATACTAAGATTTGACTGTAACCTCTGAAGAGCTTTAAAAAATAGCTCATAAAAGAACAAATATTTTCTGTCCATGAGACTACTTGGATTTCAAAACAAAATCTGTCTGTTTTTGCAGCATGAAATAACATGTTTATTGTTCTTTCATATAGATCTTATTTTGTGAGGAGTGATATATCAAATGAGCAAACAGCAAATTGAATCAGGAGCTCATAAATACCATAAAAATCATTCAGCTTTTAACTGTGAAAGCATCCCATGATCTGTGCTAGGTCTTCAGAACATCCTGTCTGCACAACCTCTATTTTTAGCCAATAAGATATATCTTGCTATATAATCTACTACTTCTTCTCGATCAACAGTGCACATTATCATGGTTTCAGACACCTCTCTATGTAACTTGAACAGAAATAGATCAAAGGTAATGCGGCTGCCTGGTGTCTCAGCAAGAGGAACAGAAATCTGTGCACTATTTATTCACCAACAGTGAAATGGATGGCTTAAGAAGTTGTGGATTTGTTTTTACTTTTCTTTTTTGGCTGCATGGGAAGTATTTTTCCCATGTGAATATTTCCATGGCAGCCATTAACTGGGTTGACATTGTTGTTCCTTCTCCTTTTAGAACCCTGGGTATGCAACCAGTTATAAACATCCAAAAAGGAAACTGGATATTAAAAAAAGAAGAGAATTTTTCCATGTAGTTGGATGGACTTTGATTAGGCTCTTGGTTCCTTTTTAACAATGAATGCATAAAGACTTTATGTTTTTCAAATAAAAAGTAATTGCTTATTGACTTTTCAATGCAAATGGTATTCTAAGGTTTCAATAAGTAAAAAAAGGAAATATAGAAATATGCTTGGGGGAATATTTGCTTTGCCTAACTACTGCTGTGGTATGTAGCCTGCTGATATTACCTGGGTAGGCTTACTAGGCTCAAATATCTAGGCAATAGAGAGCAATAAGCTCTTTCAGCCAGCAAGTCCAAGCAAGAAATCAACATTGATATCTTGTTTCCTGAACTGCAGATGCATTAGTAGATTAGCCTCCTAACTTGAATAATTGAATTGGGAAGGTGAGAAAAGCCCCCATATGTTTATTAGAATATTTGTATGAGTAAGTTCAAGGTGTTTCTGTGTGATTGAAACACGCTTGTGTAAGTAGTTACAGAAAATGCTAATCAGCCATGACAGTCACATACAACTCCTTAACTCTGTGGAAAATGGAACATGCTTTGTAGAGAGCCTTTAAATTAGTGAGAATTCATAATCAGAAATTCTAAAGTTGATTGTGTGCTGTGTGCATGGAAGGGTCAGTCGGGAGAATCTACAGAAACCCAGAAAGAACTGCATGAAATATCTAAAAGTATTTGAATATATGTTGTAGGATTGTATCTTTTATAATGGCATTTCTTATTCACTTTCTGTTTATCAGGCTGCTCTATTCTTATGCCATTTGTCAGCCTGACTTGTGGGTTTTATTTACTTTTTTTTAGAGTAGCAGCATCTTTTGGGCTATTTTCCTTTCCATGTAAGAATTCACCAAGCAGAAAGTCAAGCATGTGCTCTAAGTGTTGTCTGAGCTGACTCTTGTACAGTACATTGGCCAATGTTATCTATGCAAGAGGTTCTTAGTTTGGACTTGTTACACTATAGGACCAGTCTTTCCTGCCTGAAGTTGTCTTGTGATCATGCTGGAAAATATTGGGGTTAAGGGCAATGTTAGATTCCCAATAAAATATCCAACAATCTTCTGTAAAATATACTGTTAAGCTAAGCACCCATGTATATCATGTGGAACATTGAACACAGTAAGTCTTAAGCCTAGATAGCCTTGAGAGGTGATTTAAAAGGATAAAAAAAAAAAAAAAAGAATTTCTACATTACTTTAGTTTTATTAAGGCAATCTTAAGCAATTAGTCTTTAAATTATCATAAATGTATAATTCTCAAATGCACTGTTCAGCTTTGCTCACAACTCAGCCCTGAATTTTTAAGTGCTTGATGTGTTCAACAACCACTTATTTTATGGCAGATGGAGAGTATCCCTTTGAATACTCATCACAGGAATAACTGTTCCTACCAAATGAAAGGGAATTTGCTGTAAGCATTCCAAGATGTGTTTTACTCCAGTTTAATAGCTAAATATAGTGATGAGAGATGCAAGCAGAGTTTCAGGAAAAAATATTTTGTGTTTTGAAGTCTAAACCTCATGTAGAGAGTAGTATGTCCATTCCAAGAAGAAAAAAAATTCAAGACAAGATTATATGGCATGTTATAAAGCATGTCATAAAGACAAGCACAGTCAGTGAAGAGCTTGGGTGAAAGGCTATTGTATCACTACTGAGCTAGCTTCTTCAAGATTGTGATGGAAAGGTCAAACTATCATTTTATAATTGCAAAGTAAGAGAAAGTCAAGGATATACTTCAGTACTAGTTTTCTTTTCTTCCTCTTGAAATTTTTTATACACACAGAAATGTATTTAAGAAATTCACTTCCATTTTAAAAAAGAAGTTTACTTTCATGGACGTATTTAGGGGAATATAGAGTGCTGCTGATAGTGGATAATGACTTTAGTCTTAGTCAGGGGAAATAAAGGCACTTTCTGCAATCTTTTATTTCTTGCAGATAAATCTTAACCAGCCTAACAGACTCAGTGGAGTATTGTCTGCCTTTTTCAGAGGAAGCTGTGGGATAAGGGGGAGGAAGCAAGATTCTTGAGGCAAATGTGCAATAAAATTATCAAAATGAATAACTGGAGTTTGATTTTTTCCAACTTTCTCCATGTCATAGGAAGCACAGAAAGGACAAGACACCTCAAAACTGAGCCAATAGCTTCTCTAACTTTTTTTGCCAGAGATAATTATATTCATTCAATTTGCCATCATGCCAGTTTTACACCCTTGTAGTGAATAAAGGTACAAGTTCTCTTTTGTGCAATATTTAAAATATAAATGCTTCAGGCAGAGTCTATTCTTTCTCCTTATTTTGTGCTGTGTAGATCAGGAGACATCAAGGTCCCTAAGTGCTAGTAGGGAGTGAAAACATTATGAATAATACAATATACAATTTGAAAAAGAATAGCTTTTCGAAATCCTGCTTCAGGTAAGCTAGTAAGGATAGAATGGACTATGAAAGCTTGACTATAATAGGTAAAATGAACATATCATTTGCTAGGTTGGTAACAAGACAACTTGGTTGTGAATCTGCTGCTGACTAGCCCAGGCACTTATTTGATACTAAGATTCATTTATTTGCCTAATGAGATAATTTTAATAAAGCTTTGGGATTTTTTTTCCAATATGATCATTACCTTTGTCATGTGTGCCCTAAAGATTTTCTTCCCCTTTAAAATGTTCTGCCTGTAGACTTTACATAACTGTGCTATATTAATGTCATGGGTTTCAGATGTTTGTTTTTTTTCAGTTCTAAGAGCCATGACTGGTGGAAGATCTCTTGTACTTCAAGAGACTGTATTCCAAGATACAGCCTAGAAGTATGCTATTCATTAAAAAAGAAAAAAAAAAGTCTCTTTTTTTTGACAAGTCTGGCAAAACCTGTTGATTTGGAGTACACAAACATCCAGCCTCTCTGTTCATTCAGGATTTTGTTCTGACAAGGTAGCACTAGGTCACAGGATACTATGTTTAGAGGCAGGTTTCAGGGTTAATCTCTACATTTATAATATCAGCTAGTTTTGTTTATCTTTTTTTTAATACATGCTTCTGGATGGAAACAAACTAACAGGAAAAGATCTGTCCATCAGAGAAGAGATAAAAGCCCATGCCTGTGAGGATTTTTTTTTCCCCCCAATTTGGGGGTGTCCAAAGATTTTCAGAAATGAAGTAAAATGTTCCTTGGTAGAATTGTGTTCTGAATAGTATTGAAGGTACTCACATGTTTCAGGAAGAGGGTCTGTGTTTGCTTGATGAAGTGTTTGATTGGTGAAGTGTTGCCTGTAGAGAGGAGTATCACTAATATCCACTATCCAGTAATAATGAGTGGAGGTAGGATACAGCCCTTTGGCCCTGATCACTGGTGACTTGCATCCATGGTTAGAATTCCTGTCTTTTTGAATTATTCAGATAATTTAGATACTTTGCTTTTACCATTTGCCTATGCACAACATATTGCATATTTGCTGGCTCTCCTATATTCAAAGCTTTAAGCAAAAATATTAATCTGATTTATTCCTAGTTAAAATAGTCTCTCTGGTGCCCCTAATCAGACTGTGATCTCCCTTGACATTTTCTTCGGCCCAGGGCTCAGGCAGGCTCTGGCAGCTGCTCTGAACAGCTGTAAATTGGATCATCATGTCAGTGGCTGGTCCAGATTTTTCCTCTCTTCCCTGTCCTCCCCCTGTCCCTTTCCTCAACAAGGGTCTGTGCTGAGTGGGTAGTGATGTCTGAGGATGCTCCTCCATTGCTAGCAAGTTACAGCTGCCTCCATCACTCCAGTGTGTGCCTGGCACAATTGAACTGGAGGGGTGAGAGTGGCTGAGGCAGACTAAGAACTTCCCAGAAGTTCCTTGGAGTCATTTGAGTACTCTCAACGTTTCTTCTGTTGGCCACAAAGCCTGATGATCCTCTCATATTCTCCAGGAACAAAATTAAATTTTGTATTAGTATGGGGAGAAAATAATTTACTTTATCCTTCACCTCTGAAAGGGGAAACTAAATCTTGGTTGTAATTCTGAGAATCTTTTGAGTCAGCTTGCTCAGCTCTCAGAGCATTGAAGACTTTGAAGCCGTATCTAGTTACTTTATTTCTTGTGGCTTTTCCTTTGCCTACAGGGTCAATTTTTCTGGGCAGTGAGTTCCCTAACTTAGTGGAGTCATATTTTATCATCTTGATGAAATTTCCACAATCTTGGAGAGCTTTGCTGCATACTTAATTCAAGCCTTGTTAGTGTGCTGCATTGCACTTAGATCTATGAGTGTCAGGAGAGGTCTGTGATGAAAGGAGATCCAAGGAACAGTGTTCTCAAAGATGTCATTGAGATTGCTGTGGGGTATGTTTGCAGTAGAGTGACAATACAGTCCTTTTACATTTTAATTCTTAACTATTTATGAAGTTCAGATGGCAAAATTTTGTAACATTTTGTACTGGAGCAATGTAACTTGAAATATAATCCTGGAAAATTCTGAGCAAGCTCTTCAGGGTCAAATAACTGAAGTTGTCTAGATTTCCAGCTTGTTTTCTCTTTCAAATGGATTTACACAATTGAGTCTCATTTTTTGCCTCATAGCAAAAGGAAACAGAGAGAAATGCCATTTCTGGTAAATGTCCTCTTGAGATCATGTGAATTATTAAAATACTTGTCAATACTAATCCTTCATAAGTAGAAAGCTTCATCTCCCTTTAACAATACAGTATATGTTCTGGTGATCTGAAGTGAGAGCTGTCAAGTCATCTGATATATTTTATAGCAGCAGTTAGGAATACTTTAAAAAATGGTAAAATATTTTTGGCTTTAAGTGATATTTTTCCATCATTATTTGGAAATTAATAATTTATTTACAGAGTTAAAAAGAAAAATTGATAAAATTTAGTTTTAGTAGGGTGGTAGAATTGTGTTACGAATGTGGATACACAGCACACCATCAGAAAGTGATTCCTCCCCTTGAATCAGCTCTCCTGAGACCCCTCAGCATGCAGTCTCTAGTTTTGGGTTTCTGCTTAGACACAGATGTACTGGAGTATATGCAGAGCAGGGCTGCCTGAGGCTTGGCTGCTGCAGGACATGGCATGGGGAGCTGGCTTTACTCACCCTTCAGAGTAAGGATGAGAGTGATTGCCATCTACAACTACCTGGCCAGAGGTTTGTAGAGAAAAGAGAGGCTTCTCAGAGGTGCACAGCAATGGGACAAGAGGCCAAGGATGTGGGCTGGAAAGAGGGGAATTCAGGTCTGGCATAATGAAAACTTGTCCTCAGTTGTTGGTTATTTGGAATGGATTGTACAGAGACACTGTGGGATCTCTGTAGTTGGAGATGGTCAAAACGCAGTTGAACACAGCATTGGAAAATCTGTCCTTGCTGACCCTCCTGTGGTGATGGAACTTGGACTTTGAGAGGTCCCTGCCAAACTCAGCTGTTCTGTCATTCTACCTACAGTGTTTATATTGAGACTTCAACATTGCACAGGACTTTAAATGACACTTGGTTTTGGTTTTGCTTTTTTTCTTTTATGAATGCAGATTCTTAGAAAAAGAACTGTCTCCTTAGGAAACAGATCTATTCCTGGACTGAATGAAGAAAATGATGATAGAAAAATCAAAGATTAAATTTAAATATTCCTGACTTAATCTTCTTATGATAGTATAATGATTTTTAATTGGTTTGGTTACTTGTTTATTTTTTAAAGAAGTCAATGACATTGACATTAATGACAAATTTTGAAGCAAAGTTTCAAGAGCTGTTGAAAAGTGAAGAAATAGTTATAAATTATTTTTCAAATTCCATGGTTGCCTACTATGGCCACTTTGCACAGGTTTAAATTTCATCAGAGTTTATATAACAGAGGACTGAGCATGTGGAGGTGTGTAGTAAATCTTTATGTGCAGGGTCAGACATCATTAATCTGTTTTATGTTGAACCTTGGGTGCTTAATCCAGATCAGTATCCTGAGCAGAGCAAAATGCAAACACTTCTGTAAGAAACATACTTTGAAAGAAATCTGTTACTAAAGTCTTCATCTTTTTAGTTTCTTGGCAGCTTCTCCTTAGTCTACCTAACTAGTATAATGGCTTTACACTGTACCAGATGCAAAAGGAATAACATTTTTCTTTCTTGGATAGCGATGCAATCTCTATGTTTGGAATTCTGTTTTGTGGTTATGTTGGTGTCAGGCTAAGGCACAAGCAAACCTCATGTGCTGGTTTCAGATTTTGTATTAACTAAAACCAAATCAACTTAAGCTTCCTCAAGAAATAAATAAAAAAAAAAAAATGTCTCTAATTTTATGTCACTTAATTTATAGGTACTCCAGTCATTGTTCTAAGAGCAGGAATAATGATTTATGTCCCATGTTTGCTAAAATGCATGAGCTTGTTTCCTTTCCTGTTTATTAGTCTTTATTACACTGTTCTTTCTATGTGCTTGGCTAGACCCGTGTAGTGGCCTAATTTGTTATGTTGTGGGGAACAAGGGCTTTATGAGGAGGAAGCAATCTGTCTTTATGCCTAATTGCAGGGGCAATCATCACTTATAGAGGCTACAATCAAATTGTGAGTTCCTTCAGTAATTTCTGCCAGGATCTTATTTAAAAGAAAAAAAAAAAAAAAGAGAGTTTAGAGAGCTGTTGCACTTTCAGGAAATGCAGATTTACTGTTGTTTAAGAAGGCTTCTTCCTTTCATATGTGATTGTTCTAAATGCCCTGTTTGGGAACAATGTAACATCAAAGCGGCTCACTTGAAAAGCTTGAAAGCAATCCTTAAATTTGAAAATTAAAAACTAATTTTTACTGAATGGAATTCGTAAATAATTAATCACCTGCTATTAAAATAGTATCAGTAGATAGCATCTCGGCCATCTAATTATTTTATAACTTATTGCATAGATCATGCAAAGTGTAATTTATTTTTAATTATATTGCCTTCTTTGGTGTAGGAAGAATGCATTAAAATAATTTGTAATTAGAATATGACTGTATTACAGGGAAAAAAAATAATCATTACTACTGAAGGATTTTAGTCCGTTCCCTGATAGGATAACTTGAGGCCATCAGCCTCAGTATTACATAGAATTTTAACTCATTCCTGTAACCCTCACCTTAAAACCTTTCAAAGGGCACCGTGTGTTTCTGTAAAATGTTGCGGGGGGGGGTAGGTTTTCTTTTAAAATACTTGCTTACTAAAGTGAACATGGGTTTTGGGGGTTGTTTTTGAGACTAGTGGGTCCTAAAAGCATGTTGAACGTCTACAGAATATATTTTCTGGCAGTGGAAAAGAAGAGGGTAAAAAAGGCAAGGAATGAGCAAGTGAATAAGAAATATAGAAAGATAGATAGGTCTTGTAATGTGCTTTTTTGGGGAAAAAATTATCTCCCTGGAAAGACAGAAACTGTTCATAACCTATAAAACAAAAATTTCAATATGGCTCATGTCTCACCTTTCTTGTGATCAGTAAAATGTTTAATTATCATTTCTCCCCATGAAGTGACTAGCCTACAGTTAAATGCTATGAATAGTCCTCCATCCTTCATGACTGAGAATTCCCACCTGCTATTAGTAACTGTCAGCATGCATGATTGTTTCTGCTCTGAAAGTCTTGGTAGAGTTCCTCATTAATTAGTTTGTGTACAAACATGACTACCTCTGCCAGTGGGAATAATGAGATGCCATTAAAGGTAAAGCCAGAGAAAATCTGAGTAAAGTAGATGAATCTTCATTACAGTCTCACCATATGACCTTTATCAACATCTCAAGCTTCATTACACACACAAGGTTGTTGCATCAGATTGGTGGTGATAGTTTCAAATGCTCATTTTTTAGTTATATGGATATGCAGATCATTTTGTTCCTGTTGGATTTTGCTTTTCACCAGAATTTATTCTATGTATTTTAAAAGTTCTTTGAATAAACAAGGAGTGAGAAGTAACACTGATACATAAATGTGGGTAATAATATGCATGTAATATTTCTGAATTCCAAGTGAACACAGAATGTAATAACCAGTGAGGTTTTGTTTATAATCAGTTTTAAGTTTTAAAGGTACCATGCCTTTTCTTTATGTGGACTCTGGGAGACATTCCTTGGTGCAATACAAAAGAGAAAGAAAACTGTTTCCTTCAGGAAGTGTAAACAGTGTGACCGAGGCAAGTGTCAATGTAATGTCATGGTTGTTATGTTGGTATTTTCTTCAAGTAAAGGGTGTCCATCATTGCTATTTAAAAGGTTACCTTGATAACCCCAAGGAGAGGTTTTCTGGTAGATTTTGGCTGACCTGTATTAAGCTGTAAGGGTCACCAAGAAATTGGATTCCACTCAGACCTGAGAGTGCTGCTCCTATGTGGTTGTTCCAAAAGTCATTTTCCATGCAGATTGCAAGACAGGTGACTTCTGTACCATGCCACCTGAAAAGTCTTGGTTTCTGGATGTTTTTAGCTTAGCAGCGTAGCACGTGTTGTTTCACTGATGACAGCCCTCAAGTAATTATTTTGACTGAGTTTTCCCTGGATCTGAGGTGAAGACCTGAGTGTCAACACTCCTAATTTGATCTTTCTTTGGAACTAGATGGACCTATAGTTCCTGGTCCTATGAGATCCACTTGTTTGACCACAGAGTTACCTCCCAACCTTTCTGTCCTTGTGTGGTAGCTGTTTGCAGCATGATAACTGCAGCTTGCAGTAACCTGCCCACGCACAATGAGCTAATTCTTTTGTTTATCTCCATTGCAATAATACTTGTAGTACTCTGGGGTTCACACAAGTGCTTGTCCTAATTAACTGCAGTGTTGGAATAAGGAAGTAGCTCAGAATAAATCCCAGACAGATTGAGGCAGAGGAACTATGTCTGGGAATTTCCAGGTTGGTTCAAATTCCTAAGTCAGGTGTCCTTAGATCCTGCTCAGTTAGGGAGTGGCAATTCACACCAAAGCAAAGGATCTGTTAAAAAGAACTGTTCATACTGAGGTGGGAAAGAGATTCTTGATTTATTTTGTGGGGAGGTTTTGGGGTTTTTTTTCTGTGTTTTTGGTTTTTTGGTTTGTTTCTTTGTTTTTAAGGATGGGGGAGTGTTCTTTTGTGTAGTGGGTTTTTTGTGTATGCAACTGGAAGGGAAAGAGGCATGCTAGAATCTACCAGTTCTGTTGCAGGAAGACCCTGGTCTTTTCTTTTGTGAGAGGGTTGACAGATTGCTGCTTCTGAGTGCAATGAAATTCTGAGCATTGCTGAGCTGACATCCCTGGTTCCTTGAGGATGAGATTCAGACACCCCTTGACGGGTTAACTGCTGAAAGAAGCAACCAAAATATGTAGGTAAGGAGGCTCCTGATTGTTCTGGAGAAGTAACTGCAACACAGTGGTCACAGAATGGGTCATATTGTCCTCTGCTAGGATTTCAGCAGTGCTGTGGATGCTGCACAATGACATCCAGCAGTGCTGTGACCCACAGCTGCAGGGATGCCACACTCTACTCTGCTGAACTTGACAGGGCAAGAGTCAGGCCATGCAAAGAAGATTAGAGCCCCACAGGTTCTTGCCAGGATATTTGTGCTTGTGGCCAGGAAGAGCCCAGTGATCTGGGATCACAAACACTCTTTTTCTTTCATTGTAGAGCAAGAGTTTGTAATCTACTAATTGTTCCTAGAAAAAGCTTATGGGCAATATTTAGTGGGAAACTCTTCAGTTAAACTGACTAGCTGTACATAATTCCTTTTTTTATTCCCTTCAAGGGTTTTTCCTCGTTTGAATAGTAGACAAGCTGGTATGATTGGTCCTCTGTCACATCTCCTTATAAGAATTGTGTGTTTCAGAATATGCAGACTTGTTCAAAAGTGCCATGAGAAGCTCTGTAAAAGCATCCTGCTCTTCCCAGCAGAGTTATGTCACATGGTATCATCATGCTTTGAGCATCAGTTCCTTACTGGGAACAAGTAATCACACATACTTTAATTTTATCTTGTTGTTAGATTCTTTTTATTGTTGGCGGTGGTGTTTTTGGTTTTTGGTGGGGTTTTTTTGGTTGTTGTTTGTTTGTTTGTTTGTTTGTTTTCTTATGTGGATACTCTAAAAAGAGCTATGAAGAATTGGTCTTTTGCTGGACTGGTTATTTCTTTAACTGAAGGCTTAGTTACAATATTTAAACATTTATACTTCCATTAATAACCAGCCATTTTATTTTAATATCTCAAATTATCATGACTTATCTATTGAATTGGATTGATTTACATTCAAATGCATTTCCATTCTCCAGTTGTATTCATCTGCATTATATTAGAAGCTTCACTCTGTCAAGGAACCCTTTTAGTGTTTGAAGGAATAACTATTAAAATGGGTTAGCAACTTTTCAGTGACATCTTCAGGAAGTGTTAACTTATTGATTCTTGTTAAAATTGTTATTTCGTTAGGAAAAACTGTTAAGGTGTCTTATTTTTTGTTATTTTCAAAATACCAGTATTGTCTGGGCTTTTCTCCCTTTGGATTTTGGAATCATATTAGTAAAGAGTGTCTTAAATTCACAAATTAAAAAAAAATCAAATCAATTAAAAAAAAAAGTTGCAGCCCACATTTTGCCCTGATTTGGGAAGAAAAAAGAGCATTAAAAAATTTCATAATATGGGAATCAAATATTCTTTCCTACCTAACTGATAGCAGTTTATGCTTTCCTCTGTCTTTTTCCAGTTGTGCACACAAGTTTTCTTCATCTTACTTTTCTGTCAACAGTTACCCATTACTGCTTTTGTTTGTTTTGAAATGCCCCTACTCTAATAGTTCGATTCCTCAAAGATGTTGTGAAACAATAATAAAAGATATGAAGGCCTTGTAAGAAGCTGTAGTGTTTGTTGATTGGATTCCTCAAGTATCTGGTTAATATGCAGAAGTTGATGCATGAGCAGTAAAGCTGCTGAGCTTGACCATAAGGAGTTAAGAATGTGAAGCACTTTTCTGCAGATTGCAAATTGGCTGTTGCTAATTCTTCTGTCTTCACCAGTTGATGTAGTATCAATTAGCAAATATAGGTTTTAATGCTGCCTTTAATATTCATGATTCTTAATTGTCTTTGTTAATTGAGAAGAAACACTCTGGTGCACAATGCTTGACAGGTAAGAATTATGATCTGCTGCTTTTGTTGGCAGTTGTCCAGAGAAAAGTAGGTTACTGATACACAGGTATGTGCAAGCGTCTTACCCACAGATTTGTTCTTTTGACAGTGAATTTCTCTGCCAGTCCATCTGAGTAAGGGAACAACTGATGGTTACAGGTAGAACATCTGAAAAATCTGTTTTGAGCAATCAGTTTGCAGATTCCTTTACAACAGAGAGCAGGGACAAAAGAGAGATGGTTTTAGGAACTGTTATCTTAAATAATTATAATTATTGCAGAAATCATTGAGACTGAAACACTGGAGTTTTATACATGATGAAATTATCTGGTCAAATCTTATTTTTTTCCAAATATGTCAGGTTTGATTTGAATATGTTTGTCTTTTTACTTAATATACTTACTTTATGATGTTATATAATTGGCTTTGTTTGGAATATTCTTACAAGTAAGCGACATTAATTTGTACATTTCCAAAGGCCATTTTTTTATTTTCAAACAGTTAGAACTCTTACTTTAAATAAGTACTAGGGGTGATTCTAAAGACTATGAAAGAGATAATCTAACATAAAAACGCAATAAAAAAATTAAAAAGCTGAAACAGTTGAGGTTCAGCTGGAAAAGTGACTTGGAGGTGCTCACTAAAACTAATTTGAATTAAGTTTGTGTTTGCTTTTGAAAGATACTTAAGAGCTTGGCTTATTTAAATGCTTTCCAAAATTTTTGCTCAGCTCAAAAATGCTAAAAATTCAAGGAAACAAGTCATACAGCAGGTCTGGTAAAGTATGATTGATGCTTTCTGTAAGGAATGCTTCTAAATGAGGCTTTCAGTCATTTATATTCAAAGGATATATTCTTAACTGGAAAAGGTGGTCATTTTGTGTTCTGTTAGGAGCAGAAATGGCTTGATTTTTAATTGTTAATTAAAATTAAAACTTTAATTTTTCATGAGAGCTGTAAAATAAATTGAACTGGAAGCAGCTTACACAGAAAATGAGACTTACCAGTTAATTTTATTGTCTAAGATTTGGCATCTAGGCTGATGCCAAAAGTGAGTCTCACTTAAAATTTCACTTTTGCTTTTGTCAGAGTTAGCCTGTAGAAATTATAGCATCATTGTGTGGCATGAGCTGCTCTGTACCAGATGGACTTCAGAGAGATAATGGAAGCAATATTGCTCCCTGCTTGGCAAGTGCTGCATGGACTAAGCTGCCCAGCTGTACACCAAGGGCTTCTCTGGAGGATATTGGAGTAGGAATCTCCTGCTTTGTAGGGTTCATGGATTGTTGCTGTGAGAGAAGTGTAAAAGCTTCCTTCTCCACCCCTGCACAGCAACTTTTTGTAAGGTACAGAGAGCCATGTTACTGACTGGGACTGCCCCTTTAGCTGATGTTTTGTTGTTGTAGAATTTTACACTTTTGTGGTTGTGCAAAAATTCTATTGTATTCTCAAATCAGAACAGTTAAAAGCATCCAGAATGAAGGATTGGTTGGAAAATAAACTTAGAATAAGAGATGCTGGTTAATAAAGATGAATAGGAGCAGGAGGTAATGCTTCCCCACAGACTCTCAAATGTAACTGTGCTCAGATTGCTGGTAGCAGTAACCCAGTTATTAAGGGGCTACCTGTCCACCAGCGTTAGAAGGATATTTGGAAAGATTTGGGTTCATGGCTTCTCCTTCTGACATATGTGTGACTGCATCTGCACAATAATGATCTGGAGATCCTAAATGGAGAAAATGACTGGGGAGGGGAATGGTGGGGGAAGTTGATTTAAGGCATGACATTATGAATTTACTAAGGACAAAATACAGAAAGGTTGGAGGGTTGAACAACAATTACAAGCCTGGAGCTATATAGAAGTGATAGGTTTTTTATGGTTAGAGTATTTTTATTTTTTGTTGCAGGACTGTATACATTTCTCTGTCAAAGCTCACCTGTTATGTTAGTGATCATGCAGTGTGAAGTGATAGATCAGCCTCAGGAGATGATGGTTGTACTTCCAGTGGAAAATTGCCCTGTGTATGTAGAAATATCAGACTGCCAGCTCTACGCCATATGCATTCTCAGCTGGTTACAGTGTTTTGGATCATCAGTAATTGAAAATATGTGACTGCTGCAGAAGTAGGATATCAAGGGCATCACAGTATCTGGCTTACCTGGAAACACTTCAATCTTTAAAAATACACCTAGTCTTTACCACGCTGAGAATTTCTGTGTATCATGAGTTTTTCCAAAATCAGTATTGTTTTGTCCATTTCTAGTGCCAGAATATAATGAATACATACATGACAAAATAGCCCCAGCATCTCTCATGGAGTTGTTGTCTGAAATCTGCTGACCTTTTCCTCTTTATTTAGGGAAGAGAGAAATTATAGTTGGGTTAATGTACTGAGAATTCAGATGTTCTGGTTTGTAGATATAATCTGATTGTGTCTGATGGAGGGATTTTTTTTGTTGTTTCTTTTTGGGGTTTTGTATTGGCAAAGGTTTTTATATTTATTAATACTATTTTCTGGGAGATTACAAGTCAGAGACCATTTTTTTTCCCATTACATGGTTTATGAGCTGAAAACTGTTGAAAGCAGTTGCTCTTCAAAATTTCTGTCAGTGTGTTGGATAGGCCATGACTGTTTCACCTAAACCTTTTCTTTTGGGTACAGGTTTTTAACAATGCTTGGTGTTGGCTGTGTATTGATACACTGTGTAACAATGCATGGTTCATTTGGAAGTAGCTTGTTAGAGATACTCCTTCACTTTATACTTACTGTAATTAAAAGGCAGTGATACCTGAAGGGGCATATTTTTTTAATATGGTAGTGAGCATATAGTTTAAATTGTGTGAGAGAAGTTTTACAATACCATTTAAAAATTATCTTTAGTTTCTCAAGGATTCTTTGAATCCCCTTAATACCTTCAATATGTTCAAATTTGTATAATAATCATATGATTAAGCTGAAATTATCATGGCTCTTTTAACACTTGCTGCTTCTGTGAGCTTTGAACTGATGTAAAAGAAATGTGAAGTCAGGAGTTACCTCAGCAGGAACCAAGAGGTGACATTTCTCCTAAACTGTGAAAGTAAAGTCTTGTTAGTAATCTGCTATCACTTTCATCATTACAACTTCATGTCTTGGTGAGATGTGATGACTCAGGGTTATTATAGTTGTCAGTTCAGTACTAGAGCAGAACAGCTTCAAAAATGTCCTATTAACCTATCTCATAACCCAGTGCCAAAACACTTCCATCATCTAGTCCATTCCAACACGTTAATACAGCTCAAGATTTATCGTTTTATTACTCAGTGCACAAAAGTCAAATGAGTTCCTTGGTGTCAAAATAAATTTCCCAGAAATCATAACCCAAATCACCTTTTCCTGTTCCTGTGCCTCCTACTAACTAGAGTTTCTAACTAGTCTGATTTTGCAAGGGTTCTCTGCCTTTTTATTGACATATGTACAATTTCCAATAGCCTTTCTCTGGTCAATAATATTTATTTTATCTAATGACATATTAAAAATTTAAGGGTTTCCCATAGGTCTCTTCTGGGTAATTATTCTTACTTGTTTCTATAATTTCTGTAATACTATAATATTATAAAGAAGTACAGCTAGTCTTTATTTTTTTCCTATAGGTAAAGAATATAAAAGTTAGAAAATTTAGTTTAATGCTCAGTTGTCACCAAAAGAATTTTAAAAAGCCATGTGCTGAGGCATAAAGATATTCCTGTTGGTAACTTGTGGTTGCTATTTCACTTGGAAGTAAAGACAGACCAGCTTATACTAGGGCTGCTAATTAAAAAACAGTCATTAATGTAGAACACAGATAAATAATAAGATGTCACAGAAGGTGGTTAGATTTAAAGGTGGCCTTTAATGGTTAGGTAGAATAGGCAGATAGTTTCATTTGGAATCCAATTGCTTTTGTCTTCTCATTCTGCCCCCAAGCACTGGGTGATTAGGAGCATGCATATAGGAGAAATTTCAATAATGATTTAATAAATTGAGCATTACTTATACACTCCTGTGACTCTTGTTTGAGATGGAAGTGCATTACTAAAATATTGTAGCATGAGCTGATACCACAACATCTGTTACTACTGTTTACAACACATTTAGAGTCCAGGTAGAAATTACTCTTAATTTTCTAAAATCAGAGATAGTTAATGATGTATACTTTATAATGATTCATTGTCTTAAAAACATTCCATATGGAACAGTTGGGTTTTTTCTTATTTAAGCGGTAATGCTTCTGAATACATGTTTTTGGGGTTTTTTTTTAAGGCATTAGAATCACATGAGGATGCATTAATTAGTATGAATAGGAATTCTTTTCTTTATAGTAGAGACTATTGGATGCATGTTTTATGAAATGGCATGAATTAAGAAATTCAGACTAGGGAAATCCCCTAAAAGAGAATGCATAAGAATTTGGATATAGCAATGGTCAGAATGTAATTCCTTTATCTCACAAAAAGTTATTATGAATTGTATTTTGTTCATTTCTCGTAAGGACAGAGCTAAGGATTTCTGAAACTTTATTTGGTAACTGAGAAGGAGCTCTTCTTTGTGCAGAAGTAGAAGCTTCCCGGAAGCTCACCCAACTTCACTTCCTAGCTTTGTCTCAGCTGAAGCATGGTCTCATGCCTCAACCTTGTCTGGCCAACTGGGAATGTTGTCTCCTAGCAAAAAACCCAAATATTTTCTCAGTCAGAGTGAGAGACAGACAGGCTCTCTTGCCCAAAGCAGAAGGATCTCCTGAGAGACAAGGCTGGCTAAGGTTCAGGTGCCTGCCCAGAAGAATTCAGAGGACAATCTTGATGACCCTGTCCTCAAGCACAGAATTACCTTCTTGTAATAGAAATGCTGTCAAAACCATCTAGCCCTAGAGCATTTCTGTAAGTGAGTAAATTGTTGTGTTCTGACATGCAAACATCAAAACTGTGGGCTTAGGTTTCTAATTGGCTCCAGACAGGGATCACAGTGAATCAGCAATTAAACACAAGCTGTCAGTGCAGTCCAGTAGGCTGAAAGCGTAATCCCCGTGTGTACAGACAGGAAATTGTTAGAAGAGGCTGGAGATGGCTGCTCCTGTGAATAACAGGGATGAGGGGAAATCACCCATCATCTGCTCTGCCAGTACATCTCGTCCTGGTGGTTGGTGAGGCTGGCACGGAGCACACACTGCCTGTCAGGTTTGTAAGGGATGTTAGAGAAGGCAAGTGGCAAAATAATGAACTGAAGAAACTTGAGGCGAGGTCCCCAGTTACTTTCATTTCAGTGCAGGAGAGGCTCTAGATAGTTCATACAACACAGAGGGTGATTCTAAACAATAATTGGATTTTTCCCTTTAAAAAGTTAAGTGTAAAGGGAAGGAAGGAATTAAACACTGGATACGTAAAAGATTTTTATTTTATTATGCAACAAAAAAGATAATTAACCACTGAAAAAATTGATGAAGTGTTGTTTAAATTTTTTACCTTTATTAACTGTTAATTTAATAACAACTCTCTTCTGAATGTTATGTTTTAGCCAAGCATGAATTATTTGGCTCATTTGGTGGCTAAGTTGTTGAAACCTAATGACCTGTGTGCAGGTTGTATTAAATGATCAGATGGTCACATTGGGCTTAAAGTTCTTAGTCCACTTAATGAGTGAATTACGTACGTAATTATACTGACAATTGAATATTGGTTCTTTTGAGAAGAGCTGTTAATGTTTTGGACGGAAGCTGGCAACCCACTTCTCATCTATGTTTCACCCTTCTTTAATGTGACTTCAGTGTCATATATTAACTTTAACACTGCTCCTTGTGTTGTTGGTTGGACAATATTACCACATTTGTCTCAGATTCTAATTCCTTTTCTAATATTGATAAGTACACTTTCGCCTTGGTTGATTGTATGGATTTCCAATTTTTATGTTGATTGCAAAACAGTGCCAGTCAAGGCAACAGTTTCTGGACTGTTTGACTGCTTCAGGCTGATTACTTTTGCTTGTTTATTTTCAAGAGTCTGAAGTTCTGCATCTAAAACATTTGAGCCATTTTACTGGATATTGTGATGAGAAAGATATATTTATATTTTTACGCCCTCCCTTTCCTTTGGTGACAAAAAGTCTTCACAGTCAAGTTCCAGAACTCCCTGAGAAAAGGTAGTACCCTGGAGAATAGGTTTGGTGTTGAAAGTCTGCATATGTTCAGTAAGGATTTGTTAGTATTCAATGAGTTGGGCTGCAGGAGTCGGGCTGTGCTTTCCTTGTCACTTCTTTGTAGCAGCAGGCACAGCTGTGGTGTTGTCTCCAGGTAGAAAATGAGGGTTTCTCCAGCAAATCCTTCAGCTGCAGTCTGTGTGATGGGAGGAGTGACAGCTGTGTTGGTGAAAAAGACATGAGGTGGGATGCAAGTGGAAGCTGGTGGCTGCTGAGAAAAGAATGTATTGGGTGAAAGAGATCACCAAAGCACAGGCTTTCCTTTCTGAAAATACAGGATCCTGCAGTGAAAATACAGACATAGGAATTGCTGTTCACTTTTGACACAGCTTATCTATTTCATGTCTTAATACTAAATCCTGCTTCAATGTGACCTTTATAACACATATCTATCAATGGGTTTGAATTTCAATTAGCAGAACTGCTGCTTTAAAATAGCAAATCAGAACAAGACTGTGTTACAATAAACATCAGTCACTGTCAGGGGTACCTGGAGTAGGTGCCTATATTTTATTATCCTTCCTTACAGGGAGTGGCTGAGGTCCCTTGGTCTGTTCAGCCTGGAGGAGACTGAGGGCAGACCTCACTGCAGGTACAGCTTCCTCATGAGGAGAAGAGGAGGGGAAGGCACTGATCTCTGCTCTGTGGTGACAGTGACAGGACCGAGGGAACGGCCTGAAGTTGTGTCGGGGAGGTTTTGGTCGGATATTAGGAGAAGACAGTCTTCATCTCTCTGGGTGGTTGGGCACTGGAACAGGGTCCCCAGGACAGTGGTCACAGCACGAAACCTGACCAGGAAGCATTTGGGCAATACTCTGAGGCACATGGGGTGACTCTTGGGCTTGTGTTGTTCAGGGCCAGGAGTTGATCTTTATGGGTCCCTTCCAATGCAGGATATTCCATGATTCTGTGATTGCCATGCAATGTCAGTTCTGCGTGTTCAGGTGGTGGCATGGTTTGGTAGCACCACTGTGGGGAAGAGTGATGGATTCTGTCAGTTCCCTGAAACAAGGTGTTTGTTACCTCTGACCCTGAGGTAGCCAGGGAAGAAAAGAAATGTAGGAGGAAATGGGGAGAGACATGAGTGGACTTCATACATATTGAAGTGGAGGAGGCTGGAGCTTTTTTTTCATATTTTCTACTTTATTTCTTTATCAGGAAAGCCAGTTGGGAGTCAGAGGGGTGAGGTGTGTGTAATGCCTGGCTATACATTACCTCTGGTTGGGAAAATCACTTATACACCAGAAAATGAACTTTAAACATAGATCAATTAGCTGTGTTTATTGGTGCTATTAGAAGAATGGTTGACATTATTCAGCAGCATGTACTGACAGAATAAGTTACTTATGAATAAATGCTTCCTTTTTTATTGGTTTAGATCTTGTAATTACCTGTAAAGGAGTCAGGCAGTGTGACCAGGCCTAAGTCTTTTGTATTTATTTGGTTTACACCTAGGGCAAGATTTGACAGCTTTTGTTTCCAAGATACTCATTGCAAGCTGTCTTGTGGGAAGAAAATTTATCTCCTAGTTTTCCAGCACTGCACAGCCACTTCAACTTTCCCAAGTTACCTTAAGTAGTAGCTTTGATGCTCCTTAAGATATAATTTTTAGGTGCTAATTTTGTTTGCTTCTATAGCTCCTAAAATTCCATGTGCATTATCATATTTGTGCCATTTATCATCAAGAATATTGTGTGGAGTGCCAGCTTTGCTGAGTTCAGAGCAGTGGTTTGTTGTTGTGGGGTCTGTTTGTGTCAGTTTTGGATTTTTTTGTTTGATCAAATTTCTGAAGGTGCTGCTAACTACATAGATATGGACTGATGCAGTTTCTGATCCCTTCACTATTGCCATATCTTTCCCTGAAAGTAAAGTGTATGTAAAGTGGAATTTCTGCCTGACTTAGGAGTCTGAGGGTGAAAAATATGGAGGATCAAATAGGGTAGCATAGAAGCATCATGCTTGAATCCTCCTTGATTGTAAAAAGCATAAGGATGTGTGTTATATTTCAGTAGTCTCTTCCCCTTTCCATCCTGATTTTCTGTCTTAATTTATAAGGGAAAAAGGGTGTAATGTCACTTTCCTCAATAATTTTTACCTACATTTCCTGTGAATTGATGCAGGTTAGCATTTTGACTGTAAACATAATCCATCTACGAAGTTCCTCAGGTTTATCTCTGTATTTCTGATAAAGCTGGAGTTGGGAATAAAAGTCATTGCTGTAGTGGCTTCTCACTCATTTACATAAGGCATTGCAACCAAATTCTAGTATTTATATTATTCAAATTCTCTTGTGCTATTTTATCCTTGATGACTCTGGACAGCTTAAATGAACTTTAGGATTTACTTTTAAAAATGAAAGCAGACGTAAAGTCACTGAACACATGTGTACTCTATAAAGTCAGCAGTTTATACTTGTAAATGTTAGATGCATTTTGAATATCCTATGTTAAATTTTATTACATCATTTAGAATAAGAAACTGCTAGAATATAACCAAGATTACTTCCTGCCTTCAAATGTTCTATGGCTTTTTGGCAGGACTTAGGGTTGTTAACCTCAATTGCCTGGCAAAAAGTCCTGCTGTGGTAACTGTACTGTCTGTTTAAATTTTCTCTGTAGGATTTTACCCAAGTTTCTCATATCTTTGTAAAATTATGACATTATTGGCCCAGAATAAAGTTCAGTCCTGAGTGGTCTACGTTGTAGTGGTGGGCGAGAGATCTCTTTATCAGATTACTTTGAAGAATTTGTGATTGAGAAGGCTGTATAAATATAAGCTGTTGGTACCAAAAATAAATCAGTAATTAGAACTGACAGGAGTGAGGCAAAGCCATGTGAAATTCAAAATTTAATTTGATACATGAATATTTTAAAACAAATTTGAACATGTGCTTACTTTGGATGGCATTAGCTCTGGGCAGCAATTTGTTGTTGTGGTAGAGGAAAAGAAGGGTTTATAAGGAGCTGTCAAGACCATTTTTGCTTAAAATATTCCTGCACTTTCCGCTGTACACCACTGAAGAGTACAATATAGGTTACTTTATACAAAGCTGTATATTGAACTTGACCCAATAATTTTCCTGGAACAAGATTAAGGAGAGTTTTATTTTACTTTTGTTTAAAAAGTGTATAACAACTTAATAGGAATTTTCTGTCCTTTGTGTTGGATATTTCAAGCTGACAAGGATGAAGGGGAAGAACTGAGATATAGCCCCACTGTAGCTCCAAAGGAGGCTTTGTGGGCTGCTGTTGGCGCGACAGCTTCCTAGTCCTTGCCCTAAATGCATCGACTGCTTCTGTGCCAGCCACACAGAATGCTACTTATTCATCTGATTTACTGTGGAGTATTTTGCTTACATGATCTAAAAATGTATTTAGCACGTGCCAAAACTCCATCGATTGCATTGTAGCGTGTTTTGGGGTGGGGGAGTAATTTTAGGCACAAACTGAACCTACTTTTCTTTTTGCTTTAAATTCCATTATCTGTCCAAATTGTGTATTTTGCTTTTATTTTTAGCAGGCAGTTGTGAATGGCAGCTGTTTAGTGTGAGAACATCAGGGTATTTCAGGAATCTTTAAAGAAAGAAAATGAGCTGTTTAATCATAGATCCTTTTGTTTGCCAACAGTAACTATTAGCTTGAGGCTAATTTTGTGTGGGGACAGGTAGGGAAGCTAAGCTGTTTTTTTAAGTCAAGTAGTGTGGGTTTTTTTTCTTCTGGAATGAGTTTATAGAAACATAAGTAGATGGATTTTGTATGTAACTGGCAAGCTGTTCACGCTGAGATTTTAAAATGATATGATTTCCGTTATCTGTGCTTGATTGTGGCATGGTTTTGAGTAGGCAAAATCATGCCTGTCTAAAATGGAATTTTTTTTTTTTTGTGGGTTACTTGATGAAAAGCTACTTTGTGGTGGATGTCCTATCTGTAGAAACACTCAAGGGCAGGTTGGATGGGGCTCTAAGCAACCTGATCTAGTTGGAGATGTCTTTTGTTTATTGCCTGGGGATTGGATTACATGACCTTTAAGGATCCCTTCAACTTAAACTGTGCTGTGATCCCAGCAATGATTCCTAGCCATGTAAGGAGCTACACTGCAGATATCTCTTGCAGATTGGATAACCTGTATTCTGCTTCATCCTTCACAATGTTACAGACATCTGAATTTGAGATCAGATTGAGGTTCAAGATGGAAACATTCCTTTCCTGTCTTTAATACAGGTGATGCCTCTGCCTTCAGGTGGGACAGTTATTGCTTTTGTATCTCCATTCTTTGAACCAAATTAACATCTTTACATTCTGCTTCTCATTTCTGCTTTACTACGAGAATTCAGGCTCAACACACACAATATAAACTGTATCCAGCCCTGTGTGTGTGCAAGCTGCCAAGGTGTTAATTGCAGCTGATCATTTTGATGCACTGTAACACAAAGCACATCATATCTAGGTTTAAGAGCTGAGGACACGTTACAGGTGTGCTCAATACAGCACTTCTGTTAAAACATTCAGACCTAGAAACACATTCTGTGAGCTGCAGGTAGGAAAAGCTCACTGAGAAGAGTGAGGCAGCCAGGCTTAGAATGAGAAGAACAAGGACAAGTAGATAACTTAGGCTCATTTATTATTGAAGTTCTTCAGTAATTTTGAAAAGAAGCAGTGGATTGTACCAATTCTGTCATCTGTAGGAATGGTTATACAAGATGTGTTAAAATACAAGGTACAGTATAGGAGCTCCGAAAACTCTATAATACATTCTGGAATTGTATAGATTTCTGTATTGCAGACATCTAGAAAAGGGAATTGTTTTGTATCAGAAGAAAGAATTAGAAATCAAAATGTCCTGAAATCTAGAGGTAGTAGCTAATAGTGGCTTCAGAGCCGAAAACTCTTGACTTAGCCTTAACAGAGTGCTCTGGTGTCTGAAAAGCTGAAGTATTGTAGGGCTTGAAGAAATTTATCAAGAGAACGTAAATATGTTTAAAAAGCAGGTAAACACCTCTCTCTGGGATTTCAGGCAGGCGAGACTTCCATATCCCAAGTCTTGAGATAGGTGGTTGCTTAGCTTCAGGTGAAAGCTTCAGCAGTGGGTCTTACTCTTATTGTATCACTTACACAGGATTTTGTTTTACATACCAGAGAGAGACATCCTTCTCCTGCATATCCTATGGAGAGAGTGTAGAAGATCACAGTATAAAAAGTTGATTACAAAGATTTGACAAGAAGTTCTTACTCTCAAGCTGATGCAAGCCTGTTGAGTGATGTTGGGGTTCCTCTTGAGGTCTGTGGGAGCAGCCACAGGCAGACTGATGTGGAGAGCAGATACCTGCCATGTGCTGCCTGAAGGGTGTTGACACCTGTACCAGATTTGCTGGGAGACTGGCCTGACTTGCAGACCGTGTAGTGAGGAAATCAAGATGTTGTAGGAATAATCCATCTTGGAAGAAGCTGTCACTGTCTCCCATGAAATTGCTGTGTGTGCAGCTGCCCGTGATGTATTTCGCTGTGCAAGGGCTATCGGAGCCATCATTCACTTTTGTGCTGACACATCTGTATTTAGAAGTCTGCGATGTCTCAACTGACTTGGACTTAAAACATCATAGAATTGTCCAGCTTGAAATGATTTGGGGTTTTTTCACTTGCTTGTCTTTGCCCTTTCTCTTCCCTGTTTTTAGTGGAAATTCTTGTAAGGACAAGGATATTACACTTGAGCATAAGGCAAATGACTATTTTGAGCGCTGCATGTCAAATATGCCCTACTATTTTAACCAGCTTTTAATTGCAGACAAGGTAGTGTAAAGAAAATGTGCAGATGTGGTGCTAAGGTACATGGATTAGTGGTGGACCTGTTAGTGTTAGGTTAGTGGTTGGGCTCAATGACCTTAAAGTTCTTTTCCAACTTGAATAGTTCTGTGATTCTGTAACATTATTATTTTTTTTTATCAATTTATGTGAGAAGCATTCTGGGTTAGACCTCTGTCAAGTTAACATTTTGGAAAAAAAGCTATAGACTAGATAAAACCCCAAAAAATATAAACGCGCAAGCATACAATGGGAAAAATCCCAAATGTTTGAATCCAGCAAAAGAAATGGCAACATCCCCAGTGACCATATCCTTTGAAAATAATTTGCTTGTTAGGGGGAGCAAGTTGTAGTCTCCAAGAAGATAGTAAAATCCAAATTCTGATTCCAAAATAAGCAAATGCAAGGGTTCAGACGTTGCTGCTTATGCTTGAAAATAAGCTTGACTTTACGTAGCTGGCTTTAATGAATTTCACTCATTCAGCAGACACCCTACCATAGTGGCTTAAGAGCTAAGCAGAAAATGTCACCTTTGCTGCTGCAATCTTTCATTTGTCAAGGAAATCAACAGTTAGTGTAATGCAAGATAAGTAACTATTTCTTAAATAGTTTACATACCATGTAAATACTGTTTACAAAACTTTTTATCTGAAGGGTAACTGTACCATGAAGTGTTGGCACCATTGCCTTGTCCCCTTATACAGGCAAGGCAGTGTTTTGACCTGTCTTTCCATGAGCAGATTAATAATGGTGCCTTGCTTCTGGTGAAAATCAGCGTTTTCATTGCTGAAACCCTGATGGGAAAAAAAAAACCAAACAAACAACATTGCTCACTGTTTACATTTGTATTAAAAAATATGGGATGTGAAATGATTCTGGGAATCAAGGCAGAACTATCTCCTAAAGCTGTCATAAATTCAGTTCCTTTTGTACCAGAAATCAAAGTATCTGTGAACACCTTGCTCAATAATTCCTTTTTTTTGGTTACAAAATGAATTAAGCAGCTTTTTTGCAGTGCTTCTTGTCAGTATTTTCACAGTTTAAAGTGCTAATTAGCATTAAATCCACCCCCATATCACTAAAATATGATTTGCCTTCTTAAAGGTAAACATTTAACGGCCTTTTTAAATCCAAAAGATGTTACATGTAGAAATAAGTTCCTCTGAGAGGCTTGTGTGAATGTCAGTTTGAGACAAGAAGGCTACTACACAACGGAAGTGACTTCTCTTAGCAAAAATGCATTTACATAGAGCAATTAAAAGCTTTGACTTCACAAATAACATGGTAACAATTTACTGTCAAACAGATTTATTTGTAGGGAAAATGTATGGAAAACCACAGCCAGCGATTTTTATTTTTTAAATTAATAAAACTAGAACATCTACTAAATAAGGGTTTCTAAATCTTTTGCATTGTTTTTCCATGAAAGTCCCCAGATTAATCAAAACTAAGTAATTGACACACTTTCAGGTAAGGCATCAAGACTTCTGCTTATAAATCAAATATTTTCTCTCCTGAAATTAATATGAATATTGAAAATCAAAGGAAATTATATTTCCAAGCTATAATTGATATTGTTGAAAACTCCAGATGGAGTTAATATCATGATCTTATTTCCCATATGTAGTTGCAGCAGCATGAGTAAATTTTTGTGGAAGCATACTTCTGGGAAGCCTAGTAGACTGTCTTGGTCCATACCTGACCCTGTGAAATAAAACTGAGTGTTTAAAAATGCTTATTCATCATGTAAAGGCTTTTAAAATTTGGCCTTTCCAACTAACAAGTCCATAATTCTATGGGACCTTCAATATGCCTAATTGCAAGACGGGTCAGTATAGGTGCTATAGACAATCAATTATTTGGGACACCTTAGAACTGCTTATGCTTTTAATGAGTTTCTTCAGGTGGACTCCTGTAGCCTTAAAAGACTATGTTGTCTATAAGCAAGGTTTCTGCAATTTGTTTTAAATATACCTTAAGAGAAAAATATTTTCTTGGGGTTTTGGGCTGGATTTTAGCCTCTGTTCTTCCCCATCAGTTTAAAACAAATTAACCAAATTTTGAAAAATAAAAACTATTTTACTTTGAAGATACCCAGTTAAAAGTAAGAGCTGTAGTTACTTTGACACTGTCTTTTCCCTTTCCAGCTTGCCAGTGGCTTTTCACATTTGAGTCTTTCAGTGCATGATACTTGTTTAAATTGTACTGTTGGCTTTATAGATGATCTTCAAATTTTTTAGAGGTCTTATTTGAAGTCACTGATAGAGCAATAAAAGTAGAAATTTATGCCACATATTATGGAATAAGGTCATAATTTTTGCTCACTGTTGAACTTTTTTGGTGTGTTATAACAGCCATAGTGAAAATAGACAAGCAAGTTGAGTTGGTAAAATGGAGGTGTTTGAATGGCAGTTGTTCACTGCCCAAATCTGCTGTTCGTCCTGGCAATGATTATTCTGGTTTCCTTGCTGATAGCAGCTTATCCATCTCCTGTACGTCTTCTCACTTTGCAAATTGTTGCTTGCACATAAGGTTTGGAAACTGTGGAAAGTGGCTAGTTTTATTTATTTATTTTTATTTTCTTCTTTTTTTTGGTTGGGATTGGTTTTGTGTTGTGTTGTTGTTTTTTTTTTCCTAAATGTTTGCCAAATTTAATTTTTAGCTGATGTGTAAGATAGAGACTACACAGTCCTTTTTGAAGTATTTTCATATTCAACAGAACAATTTAAACTCATTTGGAGAAGACACCCAACACCAGGATTTATGTGGGAATGTCACAAGTGACAAGCCCTCCCTAATGAATTGCTTCAAAAGAAAAGTACCACCTGTCTGACATTATTCCAGACTTAATTACCCTGTATCACTTCTGACAACTGCAGAAAAAACAGACTGATGTTTCTGACCTCTAATTTGAAGAGATATTTCCATCTTGATGTTGTTTTAATCAAATAGCGCAAGGTCTCAGTATTGCCAAGCCACAGCTGCCAGTCAAGAGAATTGCATTCTGCATGACAGCTCCAGATTCTCTTCATCAGTATTTTGTTGCTATCACTCTCATTAAGAAGTGTTACAATATAAGCCTTTACTTTTATTTTATCTCTTAAAGAGAAATTAGTATAACCTTTCAATAAACATACATGTGAACCACCACAAGGTTTTGTTCCTTGTAGACATGCAAACTAAATGACAACTCCTTTTCTTCCAAAACCTTCTGCACCTGTAAGAGTGATACAGAAATAGTGAATTACCTGGAAAGGAGCCTTAACTGCTTGATATTTTACCTGATTTTCGAACAGAATTATTTCAGTTCATGACTTTAACTTTTTTTTTTTCCCCCATAGACCATTTACTACTACTTGAAGTTCTTTTTTTACGGACTTGAAAAATATCTCTCACCCTGGAATATTTAATATAAAAGTATAAATGTTCTGTGGTGAACTGAATAATTAATTGTGTCAAACTATATTTGAGATGATTGGAAAGGAGTGTATGCATCTCTATGGCAACTTTATCTTCTGTAAGTCCCTCCTTAATGTGAAAATTCAAGAAAATTTATACTTCAATAGTTGAGGTTAAATTAGGAAGGTACTCCAAGTGTAAAGTCTGTTATGTATTGTGAGACATCTGGTATTTCTTGTAGAAAAGAGTAGGAAATTATCTCAAACTTGTGGTGTCAATAACTAGGAAATGCTACATTTGATGATACTCATGCAACTGTTCATCTTTCTCCATTGCTGCTGTGCTTTTCTATGTGGCTTTTAAGTGCACAGTGACATCCTGGTTCTCATTGCCATGTAATCTCAGTGCTTCACAAGCATTGGGCAGCCTGTTTTTCATGCTGCCTATGAGGCATTAACATCTCCATTTCACAAATAAGAAGCCACAGCACAGAACTACCAAAGTTAGAATTACATGTTAAATTTGAGATCCATCTGAAAGGCAGCTGTAATCAGTTTTTCAGACCAATTACTGCTGTGACTTGAAATGTTTTCAGGGCATAATTTTGTGGTGGATGTGGTGCGGGTATGTGTCTTTATGTATTATCATTAGTGCATGTAATCTTCGCTGGTGGGATCAAATTCATAGAAATTTGGCATTCTCTCAGTAGGCTAATGGGCTCAAGATAGCCCTGAGGGTGATTTTTTTGCAGACATTTGACAATGCAGGAGCAGTGAAGTTTGGGGCATAAGGAGATCTGTGATCTGTGGCTGACCTTGCTTCTCTCTCTGATTTTGCTTTGCTTCCCCATTCCCTCAAGCCCCTCCTGGTGGTCTGCCTTCATGTCCAACAGCTCGCCAGTCTGGGTTCTGCTCTTCAGGTTCTTGCTCTAGGACATCTACTTTCCCCTCCATGGATTTTCATCAAACATAAATCCAATTAATTTTCATGAAAACTTGTGTGGTTTTGTGGAAAGGGTTGTTTGTTTTTTGGTTGGTTGGTTCATATGTTTGGGTTTTGATTTTTTGTGGAGGAGGGTTGCCTGGGCTCTGTGATGAGCCATTTGTTCTTCACTGGTTTTCATTATATTTTTCTTTTTAGTTCACCTTCCAGTACCATTCTTACTTCTTATTCCACACTTACTGAAGGAAGTGCTGGGTGTGGGACATAGCACAAGGACAGGGGCTTCACTTTTTGTGCTCACTGCAATAGAAGTCAGTAAAAGTTAAGAAAAAGGGAAAAGTTCTTTTCTGACCTCTCTCCGGTGCACTGCCACATGCATAGTACTGAAATACAGTTGCCAGGTTCTTCTAATGACTGCAACTTCTCCCATTACAGATATTTTCTTTCTCTCACTCCTCTCACAGGGAGTAGAATGGATATGTTCCAAACCAGGAATACTGAATTTGCCTGCAACTCCAAGGACACATTGAGATACCTCCCAGGAAAATAGCTATATGATTAATATTTCTGATAGGAGAAAATCTTTTCTCTAGCCTGACTCTCAAAGCTATTCTTAACTATAATTTTTAATAGTAGAAGTAAAAACACAATTATAGAAATTTTAGCCTGACTGGACTGTGTTTGATAAAAGGGTAGAATGGAAACCTCATGACAGTGTCACTGACTTCTAAATAGGTCTTATATAATCAACCTTGTTCAAATCAGTCATAATTTGGATGCCTTTATGGCTTTACAAAGTAGAATCTTAATCTCCTTCATAATGACTAATAAATCAGGACTAAAGCCATTGGCTTTGGGTTGGATACAGCAGCTGAAATGCAGAAATTAAATGGCTTAACTTGTACTCTATTGTGGCAGAAAGAATTCAGATGTTATGACCTCTTTTTTCAGTTTTTATCATAGAATAATATTCTATTACAGTTATTCTTAGTTTCACACCAGTTGGGAGGATTTTTGTGAGCCATCCTTTAGGCTGCCTTTGGGTACAAATTATGATAACCATACTTTTGGTCTTTTTAGTCTTTTGCATCACTCTTTATCACCCCATTATAATTTCCAGCATGAGAAATGCATTGTCATACAGGATCTTGAAGAGGGTAAGTGCAAAAAGATATTTGAACTGGAGACATCTGTAATATCTCATGCAGCGGGACAGGTAGATAGTATCTGTATCTTCTGTAGTCAAGCTTGCTGACAGATGTTGAAACATGAGTTGTAAACAGCTGCTCTATCTGAAATATTCCAAGCACTTTCAGCCTTATCTTTCTTTATATTTCATGCACTCTTTGACCAAAAAAAAAAAAAAAACAAAAAACTTGTATGTGGTGAACCTCCTTTATTGTTTATACAACTAATACACCTGGGTGTTGGTAAGGCATCATGCTGGTGACATTATCCTGTGCTTTCCAGTGTTGTGTGGCTTTGCTGTGCATCCCTTGCTGTTCTTCAGTCTGTTGTTTTCAAGAAACCAACTTTGTTCAGTCTGGTTTTATAGTTAGTGTTACTTTATCCTGAGCAAAATTTACTGGAAATAAAAGTTCATTAAATCAATAGCCTACAGAAATACTCTTATTTATGTTGGGGTTTGTCTTCATTTCTTTCTAAATGTGTCTACTAGAGTGCAGAGAATGAGAATTTTGAGAGTCTTTAGGCTGGGCATATTCTGAATAACCAGAGGGAAGAGATGCTGGAACTGCTACTTCTGGTTTTGATAAACTACAAAAAGCTAGATTTCAGGCATCTTTCCATAGATGGCAAAACAATCGTTCCTATTTCCCTGACTTCTGTGGCCAGTCCTGGAAACGGTTTCCTGTGGCTTATCCAGCTTGGTGAAGTGGCTGATCAGCTATTCCTTATTTTTCACAAAACATTAAAGCAGTCTGTTCTTCAAATTAAGTATTACTGAGGTCCTCCTCCCAACAGCAGGTGTGGAGCTATAATTGGCCATTAGGATGTCATGTTTTGGTTGGAGACTTTGAGTGGATAACAAAGCTAATTTCTATCGCCACAAGTTCTCTTTTATTACAAGGGAGAACTCCAAACCAGGTCAGGCTGGTCACAGAGGCAGTGGCTTATTTTCATCAGTGAAACCAATTAACTTTCTCAGCTTCAGAGCTCATATTTCAGTGTAAAATTCTCAGTTGTGTAAGGGCACTGGAAACTTGATTACCATATAAATAAATTAAATTTGCCCTAACAATTAAAAAAAAAAATAAAACAAGCCAAGAACTCTAGACCTCTCCTTTTTTCAGTAATTTGAAAAAAAAAATACAAACAAATCAACTTTTTTTCCCCATTATAAGTAATTTGGTGTTGTCCTTGAAATCTGACATGTGCAGCTTTTTTTATTTTATTTATTTTTTTATTTATTTTACTTATATAGGAATACTTTACACAAATGAATGCTTTTATTATGACCTCTTATCTGGTGCTTTACTCTCTTGGAAAAGTTGCATTTTACAGGCCTTTAACCTAGTTTTTTTGGGGTTTCTTCCCCTTTCCAATAGAAATAAAGTAGATTGAATTTTATTCCACCAATTTTGTGAAATTGTGTTAATTTTATGTTATTTTAATTTTTTAGAAATAGCTTTGGAAAAAATCAAATATACTGTTGATATTTAACCATCAGTGGAATTCTTTTCTGTGATACAAGCTGATGAGAAGCTGTAGAACAACGTTTTTCATAGAAAATTTCTAAATTCAACTAATTACATTGAATATCAGAACTAATTAGGCCTGGAAAAGGAAGCACTTTGGGAATGGTATAAAAAAGAGACCATAATTATTTAGTGTACTCTGATAGAGCCCTGCAAAAGAAAGCTAAGAACCAGAGAGAGGATGCTATGGTAATACACATGCTAAACATGCATAATTTTAGCATGTATAGTCATGAATTGCTGGAAAAAAGGGTTACAGACAGCAAAAGCAATCTGGTTTTCAATGCCTTTTTTTCCTCTCCTTTTAAATATTTTCCATTTCTTGACCTATGAGATATGAGCATTCTAAGTTTTACTATGATGAGCAACAGAGGACATCTGTGAAATCTTCCTGCCTGGTTGCTCTTCATTTTCAGGGCTTCCCTTTGTGTTTCTCTATTGGGGAATAGTACAAGGTAGGCAATTGTGATATTGCAAATGACAGATTTATGAAACAATGTTAAATTGTGTGTGGAAACGTAGCTCCCCTTAATCTTGGTTATTCCAAAGCAAGCTTTTGAAAAATCATAGTTTTGCCCTGGAAAAGACTTCAAGAATTTATGAGAACATACAAAAACATCTCTGCAGAAATATGGATGGTGTATGTGGGCTTATGTTTGTCCTGAGCCAAAGACATGTTTTATTAGGGAGCAGTTCTTTAAAAACTGACTTTGCTTTGAGGAGTCAGCTGACTCAGGGTCTTCTTCTGGGTCTGGAGTGAGGTTCCTGTGCCATTGGTCCAGGTGGGCTGATCTGGAGGCATTTGAGTCCTGGCTGAGCTCCAGTTTTCCCTTTGGCCCCTCCAGTTTCCTCCTGTACAGGAGCACTACTGATTTGAAATGAACAGAGATCATTCCCTGGTCCTATAATGATCATCAGCTCTGAGTGTGTTACATGAATTTGTATAGTACAAATAACACCAAGATGAGGTCACAGTAAATCTGGGCCTTTTTTGCTATTGGGCCTTTTTTTCCTGTGTCTGGATTCCTGCAGAATCCAGCTGAGAGCTCTCAGAATAGCTCTCCCTATGTATTTTCTAAGGAACTTCTGAAGTCCACACAATAAACTATTTTTACTGTAATTTTAAAACACTGACAAGAAATACATGTCATTCAGAGATTTAGTCTAATAAGTTGTCTGAATTACAATCATTAAGTGGGAAAAAAAGAGGTTTTTAGGAATTTAGATCTTCCTGGAAATATGTCCAAAAAGTATGATTTTCAAAGAGATGCCAGTGATATTAAAAACTTTTTTTATTTTATATTTGTTTCTAATTATAATACTCTAAATTATTCATTCAATTTTAACTGCAGATTTCTATTCGAAAAGTTATCTAAACCCTGACATTCTATCAAATAAACTGACTCATAAGTATTTACTGAAATTGTATGAAGAAAGTTTAACCCTAGTTCTTACCTTTTTATTCTAATAACAATCTCAGTTATGAAAAGGGACTGAACAGACACAGAAATTTAACTAGCTTCAAAATCTTGTAGCTGAAAGACATCACTCTGAGAGGAGTAATAGATGCTGATGGGAAATACAAACCTGCTCAATAAATTAGAAGTTTCCAGAGGTGCTCCAAGCAAGATTTTATTCTAAGCATTTTCCTTTCAGTGTTTACCTTATATATATAGAAACTGATATTACTTTGGTAAAAATGATTTAATTTTGTATATGTAATTTAATAGAATAGTTGCCTCTCATGCAAAAACTTCTTTAATAAATTAACAGACTTTAGTCAAAGAAACCCCTCAAGCACCACTTTTCATTATATATAGGAATGTGTATTAGCTAGCCTGTTTTAAATATTGCTGAAAGCCTGCAATCCTAACAGCACAGATGGCTGAGTAACTTCATAATTCTCAGTCTTTTTTTTTTAATGTCATTTTGTTTATTGATGATGCATTATGTAAGTGATACTGGTGGATTATATCTACATATTTGCTGTTGTAAATCAGCATAGCAAATTAATCACCATAATAGTTCTTAATTTTTGAAGGTATTTTATGACAGGTTTTTAATTCTGTTGTCTTTCTGTACAGATATGAACTAAATTACTTAGATTCACTGAGATGGTTTCAGATATGTTGAAGACAAAGTTAGAGAAAATAAGGCCACAGTAAAGACTGTATCCACTTTATAAATGAGGTTTATATAGGCTGAAGTAATAGGATTTCTTTATGTTTAGGAAAAGTGGCTATGTAGTAAGTCATTAGTTAAAAGGCTACTGATTTTGGCACTGTTAAATTGTATACATCTGCTTAAAATGCTCTACTTAGCTTTTGGAGGCCTTTGTTTATGAACAGACTACAAATTTTTTCAACACAGTCATCATCCACAATTACTGAAATTTTAGTGAATAATTATTAACACATTGAGGGTTTACAAATATTTGTAGTTCTCAATTTGTATTTTGAAATTATGAGCACTAATTTCTCGTCTCAAAGTAAATTTTGAATTATCCAGCATTAATATGTATTTCCAATCATGTTTTCAGGGCTACATTTTAAGCTGTAGAATTCAGTTGGAGCTTTACACACACAGAATAAACAAAACTGAGGGGTTTACTTTACTCTCCATCAGGAAAATTTGCAATGGTAAAGCTTGAGTGCCTAAATACTAACAGTACAAACATTTCATCAGATTGGAGTTTTGAAATGGAATGAGTAGTGACAGGACTTGTTTTCATATGACTGATACCTTAGCAATTAGCAGTCAACTCTTGATTGATATGTTGTCTAGTGGCATTTCAGAGTAGTATTAGGCCCCTTACAGGTCTTGGGCAGTTTTCTATTTGTTGATTGATTATGAAAGGTCCTGGCTTGCTTTTCTTTTCCACTGATCACAGAATCAGGCAGAATTTCTAGGTTGGAAGAGACTTTTAAGATCATCGAGTCCCACCCATGCCCTAACACCTCAACTAGATCATGGCACCAAGTGCCACATCCAGTCTTTTTTTAAACACATCCAGGGATGGTGACTCCACCACCTCCCTGGGCAGGCCATTCCAGTACTTTATCACTCGTTCTGTGAAAAACCTTTTCCTAATATCCAACCTATAATTTGTTGCAAGCAAAGCAAATCGTTGTGAACCAAAGACAAATTTACTCCTGGCTGCTTAGGGAATGGTGTCGTCCTTCCAGCCACTTCAAGGGAAAAAAGAAATACTGTGAGAGCAAAGCAAGAGCTAAGTCACAGCTTTTGTCCCCCCACTCCCTTGGCTTTCATCTTGGCTGTGCTGCAGGAAAATCCTCCCATGAACAGAGTTTTGTCTCACCAGCATGCTTAAGGCATGCAGGGATAAACTTGACTAAGCTGGACTGAAGTAAAGTCTGGCACACACAGCTTAGAGAGGGTCTAGTTGGTGTTACAGACATGGCAAACTCAGAGCATGAGCTCTGCTTTCCATCTGTCCTGAAACATACATACACATATATACACCAAAAACAAACAAACAAAAAATTGCTTTTTGCACATCTCATCAGTGAGTAAGCCAGCACATCTTAACTAGGTGAAGTTTTGATACCATTTCTTCCTGTAGAATTTGAGAAAAGGGCCTTTGACAGTAGTAATATGTAACTTTCCATTTAGTAATAGGTAATACATGTGCACATATGCTTAACATACAGAAGTTATTTTTGTTCTGTTGGGCAGCAGCTCTTGAGTCTTATCAGTTTGCACTTCTTGCAGAGAAAGCAGGAGTGCTAATACCTCATTAGAAAATCTTGTCCTGTTTTATGTGTTTATTAGTAGGGACACTAGTACAGTGATGTTGGAAATTTAGTTGTGTCTGTTTTAATGGGATCAAGAAATAGTAATTGTTGCCTTTGGTAACTTGGTATATGAAGTATATCATAATTATGTTGCTTCTCTGCTAGTTAGGAAAGGAAATATTACAGAAAAATGAAGTATTTAAAATAAATTTAAAAATGTTTTGTGAGGTCAAGAAATGTCACTACTGCTCAGTTTCCATTTTAAATTTTGTAAGGACTTAAAACTCTTATTTAACTTCATTCTAACTGTATTAAACAACTAATAGAATATACTGGGAAATTTCATTGTATTAATTAAATGCAACAATGGTACTCTATCCAGATGAGAGATAACATTCAAATCAATATATGGTTTTCTTGTTATAAAAGAACAAATTGTATTTTCAGCAATTCTTCTCCTTGATAACAATTCTATAGATGGATTTGCCCTTTGACTCAGGGTATTTCCATCCATTTAATTATTGAACAACCACGGCCTTACACAGTCTTTTTAACAACTCTGTTAATAACTCTTCATGTAAATTAAGAATAAACTGTCCTGTCCTTACCTATTATTATAAGTTATAAAAACCAAAACCAAAATGACAGCAAAAAGGGGCCACAAATAAAAGCCAACTTAATTTATATACATGTCTCCCATCAATGCAAAAGCATTTTTCACTTCTTCACATGGGAATAAGTGGCTGTGATGAAGCTCTAGGTTTGATAGCCAGGCTGCTCCCTGCAATAGTAAGGGAGAAGACCCTAATTATCAATTTTAATTTTGGAGGAGGGGCATCATTCCTAATCTAGAGTCTAGGCCTTCCTCAAGCATTTCAATTAGCTCAACTTGCATGTAAATGCATTCTGAAAACTGTTTAGCATATTTGTGTCCATATTATCTTCATTTAATGGCTTGCTTTTAAATCTCCGTGCCATCATTGGTGCAATTTTGGAGCACTCTGAATTCCATTGCATCTTTTCTGGGTAGGTGTAGGTTTATGGGAGTAGGGCAGCAGAGAGGTCAGCATGCCAGCCTCCCTTGTAGAGGAAAAATTGGGTGGACTTGTTTTGGGTACTTGAGCATTAGCTGTGGTGCAGAATATATCTGGAACAACTTTTGGCTGATGAGACTTTTCTGTGTTTGCAGACACAGAAGTGGCAGAGGTGGCAGTGCTTAGTAAGGTGCAAAATACAGAGAAAGGCACTGTCTTGAAGTGATAAAGGTGGTGGAGGGTGAATACATAAAATGTGTTAACACATTTAGGCATTTTCAGTCTTCAGAGGGAAGGTCAGGTTTTTCAAAGAATTTCTGCTGTAATTACATTTGCAAAGTAACCGAAAAGTTCTGATTGGTTGGATTTGTTACTTTAAATATTTATTGGGACATAACTATTTCATTACAGGTCTCCTGTACTTTGTGTATACATCTTGCAGAGAAATGTAGAGGCAAAAATTAATCTCAATGGTCGAGGAGAGTAGTTTGCCAAAAAATAGTCAGGGACAGGAAGAACACACACAATATCCATGGTCTTTGTTACAAATACCAGCTCTCAGAAATGTAGTTAATGCATTTTAATCACCATGCCTAATTGCAGTTTGTAAAGTGAAGATGACAGCTAGTAATAGCACTGAAAAGAAAAACACAGCTGAAGTCAAGCACACACTATAGAAGTTGAAAAGAGCTGCTTACACATATAGGTTAAAGTTTATGTTCCTGGAATTAATAATGAATTAAGGAACAAGAATCAGATTTAATGCTCACTTTAGTGCCATTAGAACTGAAAATGGTCTCCAGGAATACTTGGAAGTGAGATGAACACTTGTTTGAACAGTTTAATAAATGCCATCAAATGTTACTGGATGTATGTGCCATCTCTCAGAATTATATGGAAAGCTGTTCTAAGGTACCAGTGCTGTGGATATGTGGCTGCTTGAACACTTGCCCAAGTGAACATCATAGGGGTGAATATTTTGCTTCTATCACAGCCAAGCAGTCGCAGACCTCTGATTTATCTGAAGGTCAGAACCCACTGCAGAAACTTCAGTACTTTAACCACGTATGCCCTTGGGTATATGTCTGTATGCCTGTGTGTTTGAATTGGTGCTTTGGGTAGTGTTAAGATACATTTCACTTCAATACAAATACTGCAAAATTTGAATATGGATACATTTGAAAAGTACCTCATTTTTTTTTTTTTTTTATTGTTTGCAACTTGCTTCTGAATCACCCCATTGATGTCTTTGTTTTTATAGTCCTCTGAATTTGCATAGGAAGTCTACTGAGCAGATTTCTAGCTACATTTCAATGTTCTAGAATAAATATTAATTGATCTACATTCATAACTGTACGGTGTAAGTAAGTGCACAGAATTTTAAGACCTTAAATATTTTTTGCAGTATTAATTAATTCTCTAAAGCAGCATTTAATATTATAATAATTAATTCTGTAAAGTAATATCTAATCTCAACTTTTAAACTTGTAGAATGCTTACGTTTTTGACAAGGCCTGTAGGAAAAATCAAAGGCAACTTTTGAGGGTTTTGATCTGCTACTTTCACTGCAATCATATTACTGTGTGTTCCTTAGAATAGAAACATTTTCAAAGATGTTAAGTTCTATGGAGAATATAAATTAAAATAAATAAAAGCTTGGGAAAGTTATTAAACTTTACAGACTGATAAAGGGCTATAATTCCATAATTCACTAATTTCTTAGTGTTGGCATTATACTTGTTGCACTCATTTCAATCTACATTGAAATAGTCTACATAGATTGCCAAGACTGTAATCCTCACTAATGAGAATAATCCAGTGACATTTCAAGCATCATTTCAAGCAATCCAGCATCCAGCATCGTTTCAAGCAATGACACTGATTTTTTGCCTCCTTCTAGCCAGGATGGAGACTTGTCCGCCCAATGTCTGTGAAATAAGAAAGTACTTTCTTTTTCTTCTCTCTCTCTCTCTCTTTTTTTTTTTTTTTTTTTTTTTTTGTATGTGCAGTATTGTTTTATTTATATTTTTCAAGGTTGAACTATAAATTAGGTTCCTCTGTGTTCTAGCAGAGTCTTGAACTACAAGGAGTGCTGTGGGGAATGTCTTGACAGTGCAGTACATTGAAAAGTAGGCGTACATCTGTTCCATTTTAAAATAAAAACCAGTGGACCCTTAAATGCTCACCTTAAACTGAGTGCATTTAAATAAATCAGCAACCAAAAGGAAGATGACTTAACTGTTTGTTTCTGAGACTATAACCTTTTTCCATTTTTTAAATATATAAGTCCTGATGAACTGTCTTATTGGCTGGTTGAATGTTACGTATTTTGTGTGAGATTTATGTTGTACAAGCCAAAGACAATAGCGAAAAATATTCAAAAAATAAAGCAAAGAGTGCATGTTTCTCTGACTAGGATCCATATAATACAATTACAGCTCTTACAACATGAATGCACTTTTGTACAAATAATGCCCTATTTCCATTTACTAATGTAATTTTTTTTATAGTGTAAATACTTGCTTCTTCTTGAAGACAACTTAAGCCAATTATATATATATAATCAGTTTTAAAATTTTGTCTTCATATTGCTTCTTTATCATGCTTCTTTCTTTATTTCACTGTGTAGTTCTTTCAATATATTTACTGTTAGCACTGAAAATTGTTTTCTCATGACCACACCTAGCTTCATGGTGAAATAGGAAATGTTAATTAAATTCTCACTCTAAGTTTGTAGTCAGGCTAACTTTCCTTAGTCCAAAATGTCAGCATCCAATCAGTTTGTGTTCTGGGTGGTTTCTTACCGTGTGTAAAACTTAGCAGGGGGCAAATATCTGCATTATATTCTATTAAATACTATCTGCATTCTTGATTATACCATCAAACAGAATTTAGAAGCTATCTTAAGCTTTCTTCATGTCCTTGAGTATCACATTTGACTACAGTTGGAACAGAAATAATTTAAAAAGAACGATATTTTTTTTTAATGCATAGTGATGTCCATAGCTGTTAAACAATTTAATATGGAGAATTGTGTATTACCAAAGTTATTTTCTATTTAAGACCTAATTTTCAATAGAGAAAACATGTAAAAGACCTGAAATTCATTCTATTTCCTTCTTACTAGCAAAGTAAAATAGAAGCGTGCAAAATTTCGAGACGTCCATTTACATTGCTTGAAATGTCACAGTCATGCCAATTTGACCTTTCTAAGTTGTTTTGAATTAATTATAAATCGTTTCCATGTTACTTTTGTTAATGTAGCTGCCTGCTGTTTTTCAAGTTCTTTCATTATGAGAATGGCAGTATTTTTAATTTCCAAAATTGGTATTTGGTTGCAAACCCTCTGGGTCCTGCTGTGATGTTAGGTGGAGCCTGAATGTCATAGAATCATTGTTTCTGACAGCTAATCAGATATCCAAATGATTTAACCTCTGTATGTCATTGTCATCAAGCTGATGATGCTGATGAAGAATGCCTGACAATTAGCAATGTAGAAATACCAAAATAACAAAGACACTATTTATGTGGTTGCTAAGTTAGTTGTTAGGTGTTGCAATTAGAGGAGTAGCCAACTCATTCCTCACTTCTTAAAGTTCTCAGAAATAACTTTTTTTTTGGTTCTTGTGTTGGCCAAAGAATAGTTGTTTTGTGAGCTGAGTAAAAGGAGCAGAATACTGTAGTCGTTCTGGTTTTCTTGATCCTCATGCTCACTGAATTAGCCTAAAGATCCATTGCAGAGTAGGTGGTAGATACCAGCATGAGATTCACAGAATATTCTGAGTTGCAAGGGGCTCACAAGGATCATGGAGTCCAGCTCTTAAGGAAATGCTCCACACAGAGACTGAACCATGTTAGGTGTTATTAGCACCATGCTCTGACCAACTGAGCTCATCTCAGCATCTGCATATCAGTAATTAGCCATTACTGAAGCTAAACACTGCCTCAGGATACTTGTGCTCAGATCCATCTGAATACCTTCCCGTATTAATCTTTATAAATCCCCTTTTATCCTTTTACACATTAGTCTCAAGGATTTTATATGCTCAGGAATTCTACAGTGTAACTGTGAACCATAGAGTGAGCGGGTAACCAGATTCAAGTTTTGGAGTGTGAAAACATTAAAGAAGCTAAAGACTGCACAAAGAAGATGTATTATTAATAAGTTAAAGGAGGAGTATGAAGAAAATAGGAATTATACCTGATTTAAGCAGGAAAAGAGGGTGTGTATTCTCAAATGTGTTCACATTGAACTGTTCTGTATAGTGCTATCTGAACTTCCTGAGATTTGATGGGTATAACATTTTTTGATTCATTCTTAACCATCATGCTCTAATTTCAGTGAATTTCCCTTTGTTCATGTACAGGTTTTTAGTAGCTGTCAAAGCCACAGTGTAATAGTTTCAGCTTTGTTGGGTGACATTTTATCAGTAGCCTTTTTAGATGAATCCTCATTTCTTCTCTCTTTCCTCTCCCAATAAGTTATCCATACATTTTAACATTCATTTTAACATATTTTTCCTTCCTTCCCTTCTTCTGCTGGCTTATGAGTTTTCTACGCTGAATATTTTCAGTTGGTCTTTTGTACATCCTCCAAGATAGAAGCCCAAACTGAAATTCCAATATTTGTTCACTCTGTTTCTCTATTAGGATGAATGTGATCAAAATATCTTTGCAGATTGATTAAGGTGCCTCTAAAAGACATTAGGCTACAAAGAAAATTACTCTTCTTTGCTGTTGCTAAAACATCAGAATAGAATGACAATATGTTTCTTCAATGTAGTTTATGGTCTTGTGAAATGTCACACTTGCCTTGAGTTGTCTAGACTGAAAAGAACAGCTGTAAAAAGAATGACAAATAGATGTTTTTCTTCTTTTTCTGTAGTGAATCTATATTAAGGAAACACAGCTCCTCTCAGTAGAGCTGATGAGTTGGCACTGAGTTGAAATAAAAATCGATGTTTATAATAGGTAACTGTCCTAGCATCAATACTAATATTTCTTAATCTTCATTTAATGTTATAGATACGAAATCCTTCATTGAAAGCAGTTCTGAATGACATATGGAATGAAAAAAATAAAACCTGATCAATGCACATACAGGCAGCAAATATATTAGTTATCTAAAATGTTCATGTCTGGTACAGCCAGAAAATCCTACTTTCAGTTGGGAGGGCATGAAATCTGCCAGGAGATAAATACAATTTGTTATTGCAAATATTCTTGTAACTTGCTCAGACAATGCCCACTTAATGAGAAGATGAACAATGCTCACATTAAATCTAATTTTAATAAATATTTCATTAGTGCTTCAAATATTCTGAAGTGGAGTAAGAATTTCAGGGACATGTTACAAAATGTAATGATGTTATAATTTTAAAAATTGCTCCTCCCTTTACTTTTCCCCCTACCTCAGAATGGAAAAAGTGCCTCAAAATACGGATAAGGGAATTAGGTATATCCTCTTTCTTCCTTGTTATCTTACTGTCCCTGTCCATTTTTTTTTTTACCAATTCTTTCTACTCCACTCTCCCAAGATAGATTTAAGATGTTGAGCATTGTCCCCATGTATGGATGAAAAATGTGTTCAAACTGAGTATTCAGTTTTAACAAATGCCAGTGCACTAATGTCAGGCAGATGAATTTTGGATAGGATTTGTACCTATGCAAAGTTGTAAATATATGTTTAACAACACATAGCCAAATATGTTGTTTTAGTGTATTATTTTATTTTAGTGTATTATTTAGATAACAAAATGCTCATAAGCAGGAACCTGTGCCTGTGAAGAAGAAACACATCCTGTACTTCCTCTGTGTGTCACAGGCTGCCCCCCTCTCACTGGGGTACTGGAGAGACAGAGACTGGACCAGAAGCCAATGCTGTTGTGTAATTTGATGGACAAGGGTGGTACCCCACCTTAAATGCTTCTCTTGTCTTCAGCAATGTGATTTCTACAGTTTATAAAACCTGTTCTCTGTAATGATAGCTTTTTCCCCACTGGTTCCTGGGTAAAAACACGGTTTGAACTATTGGTAGCTCAGGGCACATTGCTGAGTTCTGACTTTAATACCTTTTGTCTTAAAAATTCTAAAAAATGCGTGCTCTTTGTAACAGTTGTTGCCATCTTTGTGATGAAGTCTAAAAATCACTTTTATTTTGCTCTTATTTTTCACCATCTTAGAGGCAAAAGAGACAAATGCCTCCCCCATTCTTCCAATTTCAATGTTTTTTTCTTTGTGTGAGAACCGAACAGGCACTTCCCAAATAAAGCTGTTACGTGAAAAATAGAAGCCTCAGAAAGAAGCTGAAGGAAGAACAGTCTGCAGTAAACATTGTGGCTGTTTGCAAGGTGTTGCTTATGAGCTGTCTAGAAATTCAATTATTTTCTTTTCAGGAATGTTTAATATTCTAGGGCGTAGGGGATACACATTTAACTTCCTTTGTAATCCAGGTTTTCTGTGAAGTGCTGTTATTCAGATTTTTATCTGATTTGCATTAGCCTTCACCTGTACGGTTGGAGTTTTTCCAAATATGGGGTGGTACTGGACTGTCATGTTCAGTATGCCCAACATTCAGATCCTAACGTGTATTTCTCAAAATTTAAGATCTTTTAGTCACTTGTACAATTGAACTGCTACAAACAGAACAAAAGTAGCTGTGAAATGGGAAAGGGTATAGGGAAATTAAATTCTATTCTATTGGCTTCCCCCCACAAGTATCACTATCAACAAGGGCTTTACTCTTTGATTGCCTTTTCTGTTCTACCCTTGGAAAGTGGAGGATGCTTGGGAGTGGTGAAAGGATGCCCAGAGACCTGACAACATGAAATCTGCAATAGTTTTTTCTGAATTGAATAAATCACAACTATAGTTTAAATACATTCATCAGTACTTTCTCTACTTCAGGTGAGGTGAAAGAGGAGTGGAAAACACAGTTCACTTACCTTTAATTCACACAGCTGTTCTTAGAGGCATGTGTTCTTTTCTTTCAAAGTTTCTCAAATGTAAGATGAATTCTAGCTATGGACCAGTTGATGCTGTCAGCTTTATAATGACAGTATCTTCACCCTAAGAATAGAATGTGTGTATTGTAAACAATTGCCTACTAACACCTTGGTCTCATTAATTGCAAACTTCTCTGATACATTTTCTGATGTCTCAGTGGCAGCTCCTCCTAATTAACTCAGACACTAATTGGGTCAGATGAAATAAAGTAGACAGCAGTCAGTCAAGCAGACTAGAACAGCCTGTTCTCTAATTTCTTTTGACAGAGGAACAAAAAAAAGAACTTGAAATATTACAGAATAGTGCTAGCTACCACAGGGTACTTGGCATGTTTATTTGCAATTAATATTTTAATACAAACTGTAACAAATGTTGGTCCTTCACATATGGTTAACCCATCCTCCTCTGTGTTCTGCATGTGTGTGACATGAATTTTGAGAGTCTGTGACCATGTAAAGCATTTGCCTGATTCCATAGGAGCAAAACAGAAAATCTGGGACAATATACATAAAAATCGAAGCAGTTCAAAGCTTTGCAACTATGCATCACTAGATGGCATTTGCTGAAAACAGAACAGCAATTTCATTTTCAAATCAGAAGGTTGTGTGAAACACTAGATACTAATGTCACATTTTAGACTCTGATTACCTTTTTTCAATTGTGATGTTTCTTTCAGCTTCATTTGGTATTAGTTGAAAATCTATAATTCTGAAAGTCTGTGGGATCCCATGCCCTATTTTTGATGTGCTCTGCTCGGGCTGGCTCGTGAATTAATGTTACTGTCCTTGGTCTCCTGTCCTCTATTGCTCGTATCTGAACAAAAATAGTAACCTAGATGGTAAAAATCTTCAGCTAAGGAAGGACACAGTCTACCAGTAAGCATTTATCTGCTGTTTTCTGAACAACACAAAAATAACTGTAGTTTTTATAAAGGTTATAAATATGAAAATTGTGGGTAATTTTATCTAGTTACATAACCTTGACTTTCTTATTTCTAGTAATTAATCTCTGTTCTAATAATACTTCCCATGCAGTACCTCTGTCACAGCTCACTCTGAGGTGGCCTGCTGATCAGCTAAATGCTGACTTCTCTTCCAAGGTTTAAAAAGCACAAACAAAAAACCCAAGAACCTATAACCCCTCTGTCCTGACAAGCCAACTTCAGTGTTGGCTACAGTTCCTTTATCACAGTTTCCCTCCTCCCAGTGCATGGAACTCTCCTGGTGAAACCATAAAACCTAGAGCCGGTTAAAGTTTTTTCAGGACAAGTTTCTTATTTGGGGGAATGGGTGGTGTTGTTTTTGGTTGTTTTTGGTATTGTTTTGGGGGGATTTTTTTGTGTGTGTGTGTGACATTGCTGCCACAAAAATACAGGAGCTGCCAGTGCTGCTCGTTTCTGGCCTGTAACTTTTCCCACAGTGGTGACAGGGACATTTGTAGTGCTGGGGTCTCTTTGAGCTGGCTGGTTAAACAGCAGCCGAGGTGAGAGTGCTCGCTTTCACTTTGAGTTAGTTTCAGCAGCTCTCAGATCCTTGGTGCAGAGGACTAACAATGTGTATTACAGGTTGTCACTGAGGGTGCAGTGCACACAAAGCAATTTTATTAGTGTCTAACTGAGGAGGATTTCCTGCTGCTGGCTGTTCAATAGGGCTTGCTGCTGCCAAGCCACAGCTGGGCCTGTCTGTCCTAGTGCCACTGTCCTTCCTGTGCAGAGTGTGGGAATACCCATGAGCCCAGAGGGGAGAAAAAGGGTTGATACTGATTCTCTCTGTTTTCGGTTAATAATTCCCATTTTCTCCAGGAATTAACAAAAAATGTGTTAAAAGTAAGAAACTCTGAAACCAGAGTTACTACAGCCAAGGTGTATTTTATCTGTTTACCAGGTCTAGTCACTCTTTCAAAGAAGTTATATTTTTTTTTTTTTCCTAAAATGTCAGTCAGGTTCTTTTGTTCTAGTCAGCCCCACAACCAGCAAGAGGGCTGAGCAGCAAACATTGCCTCCTTCCTCCAAGCACATTGTGATTTCAGCTAATCAACCTTACAATTTATTAGTTGTTTTTGTAAGATGAAAGGATCAAAGTATCTCTCAGCAACTGTGGTAAAAAATGTAGGTTTGGGCTGTGGAGTTGCAATAGATTTTATACATAGCAATAATAATAGTAGTAGTGAATCTATATGGCAAAAAGTGTTTCTGTTAATTTTATGTAATATTACATGATGTATTACCAGCATTCGACTTGTGCTTCCCTAATCTGCAAACAAGAAAAACATGTCCTGTTCAAATGAACCAACAAGGAATATTAAGTGTTTTCCCCATATACATATTTGACAAGATGAAGTTAGTATTGACCAACTCCTACTTTTTTTTTTTTTCACATTTTTGTTATTCCAGTATTCCTTTCCCGTTAATTGAGTCCATTTTGTAGCACTAAGAACACCTATCCTGCAAGTGAATTTTGTTGCTTTCAGCAACAACACCACAAACAAACAAAACCCCCAAAAAACTACAAAGCCAAACAAAAACTGACAAACAAACCATAGAACCTAAAAAACCTTTTAAATCATGATTGGTGTTTTTTTGAGGTACTTGGATGTACTGACAACATGATTTCATTAGTGTCCGACTGCAAAAAAGTTAATACAATTAAATCAAACAATATTCTGCAAGTTCCAGGAAGTGGCAGTGTTTTCAGCTGGTACAACCCTTCTAACTAATATGGAGGTTTAAGTGAAGACAAATATATTACCTCATTTTAAGGTATAATATGTTCTACAGTGTTCAGAAAATACTGTCATAACAATGGTATGATGCTAAAATAGCATGGGCTTCCACTGATATGTTAACAAGGATTCTTTTAATTTGTCAATATAATGATTAAAAATCAATAAAAAAGTGTACACTACTTATGCACAGGTGAACATCCAAATGAGTAATTATATATTCCAATGTAAAGATAAGGCATAAACTGAACTCCTTTTGAAGCACCAGCTTCTCAGGTACTAGAGATAAGTTACTTCTTTAAGCAGTTATGCAGAGAAATCTGATGTATTGAAGCACTGGGGCTTTTTAGGTTGCATTTTACTAGTGATTTCCCTTTGGGAAAAAATTACTGGATCCAAAGTTATTGCTGGTTAGAACATAATAAAAAACCCCAAGAGACAAAACCAGTTAAGCTTGTGTTTGCAAAGCTGTTTATAACTAGAACAGGGTATTTTTGGTAGAGTGGTTCAAAACTCTTACAAGTCCTTATCCTTGAAAGGGTAAGGCAGGTGTGGGTCACCAGCACTTGAGGCAGATGTCCTGACACTGTTGTGTTACAGGTCCTCAGGTCAGATCCATGGACATGGAGAAGTAGGATCAGTTCCCAAAGTGTATTTGTCTGTGATGGACCAGAGGAGGACTAGGTCGACAGCTGGGAGTACAATTACCAGTGTATGAACTGGAGCTGAACACCCCATGTTGTGTATACTTAAAATGTTCTGGAAATGTGAGACTGACATTCTGTTTCTTTTCTTTTTAAATTTCGTTGGAATTGTAATCCTACTTTTGTCTTGGGAGTTCCATATGCTACAATTTATTTAGGGAAAAGGGTTGAGAAATGGTGGAGGGGAAGAAGGGCAGGGGGGCGGTTAACAAACATGAACAAATTACATGAATTTGTTCAAACAGATCTGTGTGTACATTTCACAGCTGCCCATTGTTGTTTTAGGAATCATATGTAGCTTGTTTGCATTATTCTGGTACTTCTGGATGCTAGTCAAATCTTTTTGACTAAGCTGCACATGCTTCAGTAGTTCTTTTGTTCAAATTCATTGCTTCCCTGCATATGATCATCTAGCTACCACATATCCTTTATTTCTTTCCAGAAAGGAAGAGTTTATCTCTGCTTTTCCCCATCCCATTCCTTCTTTTACATATATCTCTTTCTCTTTCTTTTCCCCCAAGCCAGGGTAAAGGTGTTTACTTCCCCTCCTGTCTTCCCCTCACCCCTTCCTTTTTTTTTGTTGTTGTTGTTGTTGTTGTTGTTGTTGTTGTTGTTGTTGTTGTTGTAGTCATTTTTTTCTTTGCCCTTTTAATCTTTCCTTCTGTTCTAGACTGGCAGGCTATCACGTTCTCTATCCTTTGTGCTGCTCCTTTTTACACATGACATCCATACTGGTCCTCAAAAACACTCAGTAGGTTTTCTCTGAATAGCTAATTAATTAAAGTTAGGTTCAAAGAGTGAAACTTGATATAAACACTTGCAGTGTCTTAAAGAATTTTAAAAAATAGGAAAAGTCAGGAAGCAGTTTCCCTAAAACATTTATAATGTGAGAACAATTCCAACTAAGACAACAAAATGAGAAAAATAGAAGGTTTTCTCAGCCTGGCATTGTCTAGGCAAGGTATTTCAGTAGTTCGATCTGCTTCACCAGTCTGTCAGTAGAAATCTTGTAGGTTGGGTCTTGCAGATATCCTCTCTATCCTCTGATCATTAATGGTGTCCCTCTCCCTGAGTTCCTCGATTTGAAGGAAGTGGGGAGCAAAGTCTTTATGTTAGGAATACACCTGTTTGTTTCCTAAATTTACCTTAAATCTTACTCCACCTTTCTCAGAAAATTTTAGTATTCTATTTTTCATAGTGTTTAGTTGTACTTTTTTTTTTTTTTCCTATAAATCTATATTAATGAGGGCTTTCAGTGTTCCATTTCTGCTGAGCATTTGAATAGGTTCATCAGTGTTTTGAAAAGCCTGAGATGGTCTGATTATGGTGATTTGACTCTGGTTCCACAGTAAGGTCTCAAGAGGGTAGCACAGGGAACAGGGAGTTTTAACAATATTCAGATTAAGTCAACACACTGCTCATCAGTACATTTATAGAAGATGGACAAAGAATTGCATGTTCTGTATTGCTGTACATGAGAAATAGCCTTAAATTCCTTGTCTGTCTGTCAAAGCAGCCTATTGTATTTCCTGTCAACTTGTGAATGTCTTGGATGACCTCAATGACTAAAAATCAAAGCTAGTCCACTTGAATATCTTTCAGTCATTGTATTGCATTGATTTCTTCTTCCCCCCTCAGAATGGGAAGGGAACATTTCTCAGCAGCTGTAGTTACTGGCAGAGTATTGTAGCAATGCACTGAACATCTTGAAGAATAGCGAGTCGATGGAGCCAGAGTACCAATAATGTGACTATCCGTGGCCTCTTTTGTGCTTTGTGCTCCCACCAGTGCTGGTACTCACTCCCACTCACTGAAGAAAATCCTGACCTTTTCTCAATCTGCATTGTTTGGCTGCTAGAAAATCAAATAGCAATTTTGATGGTTTTATTCTCTGAAGTGCAGTGTTCCAATGAACCTGCAGTTGCCATGAATGGGGGAATTGACACCTGCCTTAACACTATTGTTTCAAAGTTTTCACCAGTATATGGGAATTCTTTTTTTTTTTTTTTTTAATTAATTAATTTTTTCCCCTCCTTTCTTGCTTGTAGGTTCTGGTAGACCAAACATAACTATTCAATTATTTTTTACCTAACTGAGAGCAACACTGGGTAACAGAATAAGATGCCTTCTTCCTCCCTGTTTGTGTTCCTGCATCTGTGAAGGAATTGCTTGCTGAAGGCTGCATAAAATCTATCACACAACTGAGCCTCCTATCACTGCCTGTCTCTGAGTGATTCAAACACCCTACAAATATCCCATCTTCATTGACATGATAAGGACAATGGGGTTTTTTTGTTTGTTTAAAATTGAAGTTTATAATCCAAGGACATGGATCTCTTCCCACACTCCTCATGTACAAGAACAATTTTTCTTAATGTCTTCTGATTTTAGAAATTGGGTGTACTTATTCTAGAGAAGAATTTTCTAAGCAACTTGTGATAGAAAACACGACCCAGATCTGTGGAAGGCCGAAGATGCAGTCTTCATGTGGTAGTAGGAAGAAACACTGTGGAGTCTCCATCCTTGGAGATAATAAAAACCCACACACAACAGGTTCCTGTAAAATCTGCTCTACGTGGCCCTGCTTGATTGGGGCAGTTGGACCAGATGATGTCCAGAGGTGCCTTTCAGCCCCAGCCATTCTGGGAGTTAGTGAAAGAAATATTTGTTCAGGTGTGTCAGGAGTTGAGTGGTTGAAGGTCCTCTAGAACAAAAGGGAAGGATGCACCAAAGTGTGCAAATTTCCTTCTCCCTGCTACATGTTTCCTGTGGGAAAGTGGCTTTTATGATATAAATGGAATGATGTAGTGACGTACACAGTGTATATTTCTGAACCTTGGCTCCTTTTGCAATCTGCTTGGTATTTGTCAGCTTAAATTGTTTAAAAAGTATTATTTTTTAGTAATTTGTTAATATTGCTCTGTTCTTGCAGAATAGAATCTCGAGTATACATGTATTTAAAATATTTTTTTTCTCTTATCATTTTTTTTAATATGTTTGGTGGTATTTGAGGGGGTAGGGTAGAGTGGAAAAATAAGGATAGTAGAAATTGTAGCTTACTAAGAGATGACAATATAATGTTAGATCTTTTCTTGTAGAAAACAGATGAGAATTGCATTGGAGTGGTAGATTGCAAACAGGAGCTATTAAGTACCTAGGAAAGTTGTATGGTGACCACTTGCCGTTATTAGTAGCATCTTTGCTCTTTTGAATCATGGTTGTTCCTAAGCATCCTTCAATGTGCCACTTGTCTCTATTAGCCTTGCTGCCTGATTAAGTGTCAGAACTGTCCTTTGTCAGATGATTAGCTTCATTAATACTCCACTTTCTCTCTGGGTCATAATTTATTATGAGGCCTAACCTGGAATAATGCTTCAAAAGTCAAATGTGCAGTTAACTAATCTGAGAGGTTTGCGTTCACAGCTGCAAAGCTGGATGCTCATCAGAACACATTTGTGAATGTGTGGTAGTTAAGATCTGTTCAGTGGTACTAGAGGCTGTAGGGCACGAAAATCAGGTAAATCTTACTGCTCAGTATCTCTTTTTTCTGGAAGGCTTTTCATGGACCTCAGAGTGTTCATTTTCTGAGTTGATAACCTGCAGAAAATGAGGTTAAGCCTATTCCACTCAATGTCCATCAATTTGAGAAAAGCATTTTTGCTGAGGGAAGGGATCCCATTGTCATTGCAATAAAGGAATTCAGGATCCATGAAGTGTTTAAATCTAACCTGAAGAGAGACAGTTCACTATTCTGCAATTCTTTCAGCTTGAAAGAAAAGAAATAAACATACCATATTGCTCTTGAACAGGTGAAGGAATTACCTGCCTGGCCATTTGATTATTCTTGTCTCACAGTAAAAGCACCTGCAAGGACATTCACTGGCTCACTGCTGAGGGATCTCTTATAAACACAGCATTATGAAAGAGTGTTCTTGGCACGTTTCTGCAGCACCTAGATAAATGTCATTCAGCTTCCACATCTAGCATTCAATCCATAAATCTGGGCTAAGAGAACATCTCTTTGTAAAAGATCATGTTTACAGTGGGGAAATCATGCCATGCATAACCAAAAGATTGATTCATTTTTAGGTTAGGAGTCTGTCACTAACAAATTGTTGTGGCATAAACTTGTCAGAGCAAGCACCTAGAGATAAAAGTGCTTGCAATGATCTCTGTATAAAGATAACAGCAGTGGAATAGGTTTGTGTTTACAAAATAGCAGAGCATTGCCTGGACTTGGAATAAGTTTCAAACATTCAAGTTGTGAGGTTGACTCTCATTTTTCTCAGGAGACCCTGGTTTTTATTAGCACAGTGGACATGAATTAATTGGTGACCAGCAGTAAAACTTACATATATCTTTGTGGGAAAACAAACAAACAAACAAAACCCCTAAAACAAACAACCCACTCTGTTACTAAATATGCTATTACAGCTGCCTGGGGTGGAAAAGCAGAAGTTTGAACAGTTTAAAGAGGTGGTTTTATCTCTTTCATTTTCCCTGCTAAATATCACAAAATATTGTTTGAACAGTTTGAAAAAGGTGATTTTGTCTCTTTTTTGTTTCCCTTGCTAAATGCCACATTATTCTTAGAACCCATTTGCATCTGGCAGTTTTAGCAGAGATGATTAAACAGCAGCAGCTATTTATGTGTAATATTTTATATGAAGTTGCTGAAGAAGTTTGTAATATAACATCAGATAGAATATTTATCTTCTACCAACAAAATGTATCTTTCTTCTCTCATCCTTTGTGTACTGCTCGTGGCTGGAATGAAACAAAACTCATATAATAAACAACTTACAGTCAACACAGAGGGAAGTGTTGCTTGTGGGGAAAAATAAAATTTTTAACAGCTTTAACATCATGTATTACAAAAACAATGTGTCTCCTTCACATACTGTTGCTTTTAGATGAGTCTCTTAGCTATTCAAGTATTACTTCCAGCCAAAGATGAAGGTGACATTGTTATTGGGGATAGGTAGAAATAGAATTATAGGAAGTTTATTGTAGCAAATACTCATATATATATTAGTGGCAGAGTGTATATAATGCATGTCTTCTATGGCAAGTTTCCAGTTGTACTATTGTAGTGTTATAATTTATTTTTATTTTGCACAAGATCATCTGAACTCAGAATATACTCCCTCAAGTATGCAGTACTTCTTTATAATGCAATAGTAACTTTGCAAACAAGTATTTTTTTTATGAGTATATTGTATCTTTGAAACTGGTGGGAAAGATATGTTTAAAGTGGTATTGAGTTGAAGTTTAAGAATAAAAGATACATTTTTATCAAAAAGATTTGTCTTGTCTTGGATCCTTGGAAAGGTGGAGGGACGGAAAGCAAAGTACGTTATTAATGCTATGAATTTCTCTTCTAGCTTGTCTATACCTGCCTTTCAAATTTAGCTGAACCCATTAACATTATTAATTGCTGAATATTTCAGAAGGGAATTTAATATCCCTTTTTATTTGAGAAGTGTAGAGAGTTTTACTGCAAACCAAAAGCCTGCACTGAGTGAACTTTATTTTAGTATAAGCATTCTCGCCCTTTTCCACATATGCCCTTCAATTCTAGTTGGGGTTGATTTTATTTTGTCAAGCAAAGAAATCTGTCCTTTATATTTCAGGGATGGTGCCTACTGTATCTTTTTGAGCAAATGCTTACAAAGTTCTAGTTTGAAATAATTTTTTATCTTTCAACCTATATAAAATACAGCAGAATTGTACCTTTGTTTGTCCAATTCCATTCAGTATCAAGGCTGTACTTGTAACTTAGATACAGAAATCAAGGCTTAAGATAAATCATCTCCCGCTACAAATATTTCATATTAAAGAATTGAAAAAGAATTTCAGGTATGGCTGAAAAAATATGTGTGTGGTTTTGGTTTTTTTTTTTTTTTTTCCACTGGAGGAAAAATATTTGTGAACAATATTTGTAACAATTTGTGAAATTGTTATATCGGTAAATTGAAATAGGTAAATAGTTGCAAGTTAAGAAAGACATAAGGTACATCAAGGGCTGCCAATGGAGAACTATTGTTGGGGTCCAGAAGGTTTCACTTCCTGAAGCAATTTGAGGAGGTGCATATAATGATATTTCAAGTACTTTTCTACTGTAGAAGAGTTTCCCGATGCCAAAACCATCAGATGACATGTTTGGGGTTTTTTATACCTATATGAAATTAAAAATTAGAATGGAGCATTTCAGATCCTACTGCAACATGTTCTCTTCCAGAAGAAAAGAAACCACAGGATAGGTCAGCTGAACTAGGAGTATAGACCATGACTATGAGGGGGACCTGTAGACCTTCAAAATGTGTTGATGCAATTGTCAAATAATAGATCCAAACAAAATTTCTGCTGGTGTTTGAAGTATTATTAGTAGTTTACAATAAACCAAAACTGAAACATTAATCAATAATATTGCATTATTTTGATGAACAATTCTAATTAAGTGCTTTTCTTTTCTCTGGCAGATGAACGGGAGGATGTTCAAAAGAAAACTTTCACAAAATGGATAAATGCACAGTTTGCTAAGGTAATTCATGTATTTATTTATTGACTAAAATATCTTATTATATATTTAAAAACAACACTACCACCAACAAATATACCTGATATTCCTACATTGAGGCTTAGTTTTCAAGATAACAGTTCAAGTCTGAGATATTGCTGAAGGCAGCTGACTCATTTATTAGAAAAAATGTTCAAGATTTATTTCTTTGATTTCAGCAGTGATTGAAATGTAAGAAGCCGTCCTCTTAAAATGTTCTCTGCCTCAATTTACTTTGCCTTTTCTCAAACTAGTGATGCATCTGTATTGCTCTTTATTGGATTTCATTGCTATGTTTCTAATATACAAAGGAGTTTCCTCTATTAGACTTGTCTTTTCTTGTTTCTAATTGCAATTGCATCTTTAATAACACTGCATGAATTGGAGAAGAGCAAGGTCAGAGATAAGAGGTGTGATCCAGTAAATTATAATATGTTTTGAAATAATTATTTTTGAGAACGATAGATCATAAATGGAGTGGGGAAGAATAAAACCAAATAACTAATTTATTTAAAGTGTGCCCTTCTTCCAGTATGTAATGATCTTATCTTTAATACTCAGGAGGAAAATTCTGCTTGAGCTATTAATTTGCTGAAACATTTTTTTTTTTAACTCTTGGAGCATAATGAGTCAAATTTATTTGCCAGTAATAATAAAACAAATCAGTCCCATCATTTGTCATTTTACCAGGCAATGAACAGCAATGAAATAGTAACTGTGACTTATCTTCTGTTTAGTCTGGTTTTTGATTGTGTCCCATCTGATTCTACTCATTAAAAAGGGGGCTAAGATAATCTGAATGTAGCCTTCAAAATGTTGAAAAACATGCTCAGCAGTAGTTTAGCCCATCAGGGAGTCCCACGGAGCTTTTCTGTGGTCTAGAATATTTTCTAATACTGATTCAAGTGATTTAGACAGCACACATTTGTGCTCAGCATCTTCACAGCAGAGATGTCCAGCAATTTGGAGGACTGGATCAGGATGAAATGCTTTCTTGAAGAATGCTGAATTACAAGACAACTGTGAAGTATTATGTTTAAGATAGCAGTAAAAACATCTGCATATAGAAGGAGGCGATATCTGGGCTGGCAATAATAAAGCAAAGGAAAGCTCTGGGAACTGTGTTGAATCACAAACAAAATGAATCTGCAACATGGTACTATTGCAGGAAAAAAAGGCAACTTTAATATGTTTCTGATAATGAAAGTGCTTCACAGAGGGTGAAGGATGTAATTATTTTCTTTTTCTTGGCAATAGTGAGATTTTAGCTTGAGCAATTTGTAATCTTGCTTTTTCATGTATGAATAAGTAGCCACAGCAACAATCATCTGATACAGCCTAATTTGAAATGTATTACCAGTTAGGCCTTTTTATGGTTACAGAAATAGTTGTGGAAAATGAAGAGTAACTGTTTGGCTTCTATATCTAAAGAAAATGTAATGCTCCTAGAGCATTGTTTTCTCAGAAATGATTGTTTTATGGAATGGCAAAGCTGCAATTATGGAGGAAACTTGGACCAAGTCTGCAGAAGAATAACAAGAATTATGAAGAGTTTAGAAAATACTTATCAACACATGCTTTAATGTTAGATTTGACTCGTTCATCTGAATGATCTAGAGGCCTTTCCTCCAATTCTAGTTCTATTAAGTGTAGTTTAATGGTGTTTTAGCTACTTTTTACTTGAGTTTTATAATAGTATTTTTAGTTCCAGGTGAAAATGCATTTGCAAACATATATTTCTAAAAGTACTACTCTCCCTCTACTTCATTTGGGCTCTGAGAAAAACCTCCTAAACATTGATTCAAGTTTTTATTTGCCTGAAGCATGACCTTGTTTTTTTGGACAGAGTCTTCTTATTTCAGCTATCAAAGAACTATTGATCTTTAAATCTTGAAGAAATTACTTCTTTCTGGGGTTTTTAGGACAGAAATACAGGAGGTTTTGCTGTGTAGTCCCAGGACAGTGTTTCTCCCTTTTATAACAGCTTGTAGAGGTGGTCTTCAAAACATAAAAGTGGATTTCCATGTGAAATCTACAATTTAACCCTCTTCTCCTGACTTGTTTGCAGTGGCTCAAATCCATCTCTGTTTCTAGCTGTGGAATTGATTTCAGTTAGCTGGCTGCTCCTTGTTAGTGATTTGTCATCATTGTCAGCTTTGTAAAAGTGCTAAATAAATGACTTTCATTGCAGAATTGTTTTTTATTCAATCCTTATTCAATCCTATGTAGTTCTAGGGGTGCTGTCTTGAGTAGATTAGCCTACAGGGTTGGAATTAAGACAGAGAAATGTATTGCATCATTTATTTCTCTTACTTGTGAAAAGTTACTTTTAATTAACTGTAAAAGATTTAGGGTTAAATGAAATTATGTTAGATGATTCTCACCAATCAACTACCTTCCATACACAAAACCCCCCATTCTTATACAGTCAAAATAAAACTTACTTCTAAATATTCTAAATCTTCATTTGTGTTGGGTATATAGTGCATTTCTCCCCAAAGAACTACATTACTTTCCTAAAAATTCAGTGTCTAGAGTGCTTGTGTCTCAGTGCATTTATTCTTGGACTAAGCTTTCAGAACACATGAATTTTGATGTAAATGCAAATAATGCTTTTAAATGTGAGAATCTGTAAAAAGCTGAAAAAATAATTTTCTAATTTATGTGCCACCAGCATAACTTGAGAACCCAAATATAATTTTTACCTGTAGGGGAAGAGGGTTGTCCTTCCTCTGGCCATGCCCACAGTGACATTTCAGTTGGATCATGTGTAGCTGCTTCACTCAGATGCTTCAAGTTTAGCAGTGAACTCTGATACCTCTTAGCTGTGGAGTCCAGTCTCTAACATGAAATCCATAACAAACTTCCAGCCACACAATCTTGGCAGTTTTCTGTTGGAGATGTGCAGAACCTAAAACCTCTGGAGTGTTACCAAGAAGTCTGTGAAAGGGTATCTAGGAAAAGATAGCAGAAATGTCAGCAATATTTCTGTTGCTATGGGTGACGGGTTTTTTTCTGCAAGCTGAGTAGGGTGCTCTAAATCAAAAAAAGTGGGGAAAATAAATTTTGGAGGTCCCTCTTACAGTTGCTCAAAAGAGCAGGTTTCTCTCTAATTGTTATATCTTTTGCTAGCCAGAAAATGGGTTATGCAGAAAATCTGGGCCTTGAAAATTACAGTATGTGACTCATCTGTAAGAAAATCAAAGTTTCAGTAGGAGAGGCCAAAAGTCAGCTTTCAGTGTTTGTGAGATAAAATAATAAATTTAAAATATAAAAGAAATAGGAGAAGGCAATCCAGGAGACCTCTCTTCTCCCTGGTTGCAATCACAGACGTGGGGTGTGACTTTCTTGAGTGATACCTTCTTGGTTTACCATCTAAATGGCATGCAGTAAGTTGAAACTTAAAGCAATTTTTTAACTGTGGAACATCATAATTTAATATAATTTTATTCAGAAAGAAGTTTTCTCTGACCTCAGATGAACTTTATTTATAACATAATGAAGTTCTGCAGGGCGTACTTAATGATATTAAAGGAAACTATTATAACCTAGTTTTTAATAATAGAACTATAATTAGAACTCTCACTAGAGATATGTCTGGTCCTGGGTATGACAGTTTTTGCTCAGATACCAACTTTTAAAATTTGACATAACTGAAATCCTGAACTATATGTTTTGGGAGAATGCAGGACTCACAGTCCTGCAAGTGTAACAGCTCTCAGCTGGGACTTGGGAACAGACACAATTGCCTTAACAGTGCCTGTACCCCATTATAAATTATTTTATGCTGCTCCACTGGTTAAACATTTTCCCTTGTTCATTGCATAATGTACTTCAAAACAGAAAGTGCTACTGAAGATGGAAATATTCTTTACTTGCATATAGGAAAGAGCTTGTATATGCCAATTAATTCTATAAGGAAAACATGAAAATTCCAGCACAAAAGTAAAAGAGGTAAAACATCAAAAAGCAACACCCAACCCTAAAAAGGAAGGAGTAAATTTCTTTGACTAATGAAATATGGATAATTTTTTTGTTCCCTCATTATAGAGAGAGTGTCTCAAATTACTGACAATTTTAATGTCAGCAGTAGAAGTATCTCTTGTTAGTACAGAGGAGGACATGAGCTAATAATTGTAAACTTTGGCAGCTTGAATTTTAGGTAACACTAGTGGCTAGTTTGAAGTCAAAGCTTAACATATAAGTGGGTTTCATAGAAGAATGAAGGAGCTTTCAATGTTTTAATCCATGATATCAAATAAGAGATGTTCATAAAATCACTTGCAATTTCAGAGGTTTAAGTAGGTTTTCCATGTTTCTGTTGTAAAAGATTAGAAAGTTCCCCTACACAGTGAAGGAAGATATTATATATGACAGTAGGCTTTTCCATGTAAACTCTGTAATTATTAATCTCTGACTGGGTAGGGACATGTGTCAGAAAATAAAGCATGCTAGGTTTGGGGAGGAAAAAAAGGTGGGTAATTTTTTTATGTTTCTTTACCTCATGCTTGGATATTCTTCCTTTTGTTATTGAAGAACTGGGATATGAAAATAGATGAAAGGATACCAAATGTTACATTACTTAGCTTTACAGAAAACCAAGATAGTTCTCCTTTTTGTGGAGAATTTAAGTTGTGAAAAATGACACCTTTTATGGGCAGATGGAAACATTAAGATGTAGTTACTTGCATGGTGGCTATGGAATTAGATTCCATTCTTGTGTGATCATGTGAAGAAACACAGTAATGATGCAACCTGTGCCAAAGAAAGTAAGGTTGACACCTTCATTTAAAATATATGTGGCTAGTAAATAACAGTCAGCAAAATTAAATACACCTTTTACTAATCAAATTGTTTTGAATAGCAACTAAATTGTTCAGTCAAGTGTCACATGCAGGGATAAAGGGAACACACAAGAGGGCATTGCTTACAGCTTTAGTCAAACTGTACAACAGCTAAAACAATTTATTTGCTCAGGGTTTGTATGTGGCTTCTATCATGGGAGGTGTGGTCGTGTTCTCAGATTTTTTCACCTTCATGAGCTCATGGAAAACCTGAAATTATTCAACTGTTTAGTGGTCTCTTGTGATTGTAGATTAAGTGCCTTCTGCATATCAGACAACAGGAATGACTGACACACATGGAGAGTTTACTGGTCTTTTGAGGAACTGTGTTAAATAATTACGGTCCAGAGAGACAGCACTGCCATAAGTCTGGCATCCAAGAGAGAAATTTGCAGTGCTGCATTTGCTGACACACTGGCTCAGTTTTCCATGCTATCACTCACAATGACTTCAAATTAAAATAAATTTTAAAAGCAACTCACAGAAAAGCGATTTTAGTGTGCAGACTGGGATGGGAGAAATTGGGCGAAGTTCTGTGGAGAAGACAAGAATAGTCTCATTTGTCAATTTCCTTTAAGATTCTGCTTCCATGGAAATGTTTTTACACCAGTGAATAATCTATGTCTTTAGCCATACTTCTGGACAACAGTTAATAACCAAGAAGAGGAACTGAAGGGAGGGATGGAGTTTGGCAACAAATCACAAAAACACAGATTAAAATGTTCAATAGTAGCTCTCTCCAAACTGCTTTCTTGACAGCTAACCTATATGTCAGATGAAGACAGCTGCTTAGGTGAGTGGATGATTGGTAGGAATATTAGAATTAAATCCTATACTTTGAGATTCTGATTGGTGTTCTCAAGCTGCACTGATGTCTCCTGGTGTCTTGTATTTTCTGAAATCAGAAGAATAGTTGCATATGCATGTCTATGAGGCCAGAAAAGATCCCTAGCAGTTTCAGATAATAAAAGCTATTAGTAGGGTGTGCTGGTGTTGTAGGATTTCAGGTTTAGGATTGAGTTCCAGAGAGTACATCAGTGCTCGCTTTACAGAACAAAACTTGAGTGTTATTATAGACAAGTTCAGAGAAGTTCATTCAGATAGCTGTAGTGCTTTAGCCATTTACAGAGAATTTAGTGCCTGCACAAAAGCCTGTTGGAGAAACAAGATAAATAAAAGTTTGCTGAGCTCCAGGTTGCCATTACATTATTGGAGTTCTGCTGAATTTCACCAGAAAGAAACTTGTGCCCTGTTCATCTAAGGAGCATTAATTTGGAGATGCATATACAGGAGGATCAGGTATCACATGCAGGAACATTGATTCCAGGGCAAACAAAAGGTGGACTGTTAGTAAAATTTTGAAATTGTGTCTGTGCTAAAACTTCTATCAGTTCTTTAAAGTTCACATGCTAAACGTGAGTATGGTAGATGTTAGGTCAGGTCATTAATTAAGCATGAATAATACCTTGTGAGCAGCCTCAGAATTTATTTTTTCTTCTGAAAGAAAACACTCAAAAAACCTGCTAGACTTAAAATTGTATCATTTTTGATAATTCTGAGAAAAAATTATTTGTTAGAGACCACGATTTATATTTATTCATCCTAAATACCTAATTACACTGTTTGATGTCTGTTGCCAGCCTTTCTAAGTGCTACAGTAAAAGTGATTAGAAAGAACAGCTTCCTAATATAGGAGCTCAATTATTTGCTACAGTGTGGCAAATAACCAGAACTCTCATTGAAGATTAATAGGTCTTAACTTTGAGTTTTAGCTCTGTGTGATCAACACTACCCCTGGGACACATCCTGTTTTAAAACCCCAGGCTTTCTTGTGCCAGTAACCTTTTTATAATACATCTTGCAAGAACACACCAAAGACCCATCATGACCATTCTGTATCATTAAAGAAAAAGCTTTTGAAACCAAATGATGTTTAAACCTGGTGTAGAAAACACATTTGCATTGCCAAGTGTAAAGAGATTTTTGTTCTCTTGGCTGTCTCCAGAATACATAAGGAAGTATCAGGCAGCACACACGGTCAGAATTATTTGCATTGATATATATATATATAAAATAATAACCTATTAGTGCTCTATATTCTGCATCTTTTCTTATGATGCAGTAAAATGGGATTCTTACTGTGCAAATATATATTATACTTCAATTAAATTTGCTTTGGAATGAAAAATAAATTATTTTCTCTGTACTTTTTAGGGTAATATCAATGGCAATATTGCTATTTATTTTACTTCAAATTTCATTCTGGAACTTGTACTATCTATTAATATATTCTTATAGATTTTTTGTATGACCAAGTAAGTTATCATGAACAGAACATTACTAAGAATAGAAACAGGCACAGTTTAAAGGCAACAAAGGTTCTCATGCATTGTATTTTGAACATAGCATCAACACTGTATGCAAACTTTCAGTTTTATTTACATGTTGACTTTTTATATTTTGTTTAAAAAATTTTTTTTTTAGCTTACTCTTGGTAAAATACTTAGGAAGTATCTCCCTAAATAATTTATTTATTATTTATAAGTATTTAATTTTGCCTAGTACAGAGGCCTGAGTGCTGGAGACAGATTTTCTGACATCACTTACTGTGAGAGCAAGGAGCACCAGAAGCTATGTGGTGTCACAATGCAGCATGACAAAAGCGAAGTAGTGTTTAAGAGTGAGGGTTTCTCTTTTTTTCCTGTTCTTGGTAACATCAGAAGCCTGAGCCTCATGAACCACTGTGGCTGTCACACAGCTGTGATGCTTTGCAAATTGTCAGTACAGGAAGAACCCTTTCACTGAAAACCTAGAGAGGAGAGAAATTGGTTTTGGTTTGGCTTCAAAGTCACCAAGATGGACATTCAACAATTAACAAAAAAGTGAATCAAAATGTCTCTATATTGGCTGTGGTTGCATTTTAGGGTTCTTTTTTCTAATTAATGTTCAGACCATGAAGGTTTATGTCTGTGCGCCTAAAGGGAAGGGATTTTCTAATATTTCTCCTCCAGAACATTCTCCCATTACCAGGAGACTTTACAGCTTTGCCTGTTGCAGGCTTGCCTTTTTTTTTTCTCCCCCCCAAAAAATGTGTAAATGACTGCAGTTTAACAGGACAGCTTTTTGAGAGCAGATTAATTATCTCTTTGATGATAAGTGAAACTTCTCCTTCCACCTCATTATCTGCAAATCTTTTGGTTGAGCTGAGGCTGCTGGCTGTGCATCTCAAGACCTTTTTCTTGCAGGTGAGGCTGGCTTCTGTCTATTCCCATGACTGTAGAAGCACTGATGTTCCCTCTGCTTTGCCTTAGTGGGCATAAATTTAAAACTAGCTACAGTTCAGGAGCAGCTTTTCCATGGGAAAATGGGCTCTGTCTCCAGTAGAACTGTACCCATCTCCAAGCCTGATCCCATTCCTAGCTCTGCTGCCACAGACAGTCCTGCCTATGAGTGCAGCAGCCCTTGGAGGAATTCCCATTAGTCATAGAGAATTAAAGTTGGCACTGCTGCAGTAGGGCACAGAAGATTGTGAAGATAATTCTCAGTATCTTTTGTTTTTTTGCACGTGCAGAGGTTATGTTACTTCTCCAAATCAAATTTTAAGGCTTAAAATGTTTTCCACGAAAATGACTCCCCTGCTAACAGCTGTGCAAGCGTATTATCTGAAACAATGAGCATCTGCATGACAAAACACTTTCACCATTAGAAATGTCTGAGTGAATACAGACTACATTTTAGAGACTTCTAAGATGATGCAGTTTCCCAGGCTTTTAATCTGAAATTTCTGAGTGAATTAGTAAAATTAGGAGGACTAAAATACATGGATTTTTGTTATGTTAAAATTATTTGTCTTTGCGTTCTTGTTTTTATAGACACATGTAGGCTAACAAGAGCTTCTCTGAAATGTATCAGGCATGCCAAGTAAGCAAAGTAATCACTACTGCTGGCAATAGAGGGCACTGGACTTTCATTTGTAATATGTTTTACTAAGGGAAAAAATAATCAAGTTATGTTTTTGAGATCTTCCACCTTTTTCTCCTCACACTTGGCCTTGTACCTCCTAGATTTCTGTTCAAAATCTCATCCTTTTTTGTTGCAGTTTAAGTAAAATAGATTAATCTAAATAAAATTGATCACTTGAAGTTATTATTGTATATGTGTCTTGAGAGGGGAATAGGAACAAGCTAAATATAGCACTGCAATATTGGTCTCAGTGGTGCATATGTCTAGCTTGTGAATTTGTAAACATTTACAAATTTGCATGATTGTTGCTGGCAGTAGACATCATCATTTCCGTGTTCAGAATTCATTATGATTTCATCTAATCATCAGAATCTCCAAAGCAAAACTCTTCATGCAGACAAATAAGACTTTAGTGGATTTACTTTGTGCTTTGAAACTTCAAAAATATAAACCAGGAGAAAGAAACAATTTTTGAGCTATTGTCCACTTTTATCTGAATGTTATGGAAACTTAGTGATGCTCAAGCAAATAATATTGACCATTCTCCTTGTCTGAAAAAGATTAATCACATCTCTGAGGGTCAATGAGAAGAGTAGAAGAGCAGGTGTAAGCTTGTACATTTAGGACTGGTGAATCTCCCTCTCTTGATCTTCCTGCATCACTTAAACAGATGTCCTTGTGTCAGTGTCACATCCTGTTAGTCAGTGAAGCTGAAAGCAAGAGAGAAGCTTGTCACCAGCCCAGCTCCTCACCTGCACCCCTTGGGTAGGACCTCCAGTGGGCTCCTGCCCTCCCCTGCTGCTCTGCAGCATCCCTAAACCTCCTCTGCCTGGGACAGTGGGTGCAATTGGTGCCTCTCACACATACAGCCTTTTGTTATACTCCTCTTTGACATCAGGAAGTTTGGCAATTTCTCCCATGTGTTTAAATGCATAAAACTTTTTTAAAAGTATGCCTTAGAGGTAACAAAACCACGAGGCAATCCAAAACGAAGAAAACCCTTCAAACCACAAAGTATTTAGTTTTGGGCAGACCACAGCAGTGTTAGAGACTGCATTTTTGGGTGTTGATGTATCAATGTTGGTGTTGATGAGATGACCCACCCCTGTCCAGTAGGCACTTGTATGTTTGTGTATTACCTTTTTTATTATGCTGTGATGTATCTGTGCTGTGTACAAAGACTTTCAGTTCCTTCAAAGGGTCTGCTGATATTACAAGTGGATCAAATGCAACTTCTATTGATGGTAATTACTTTAAACCATTGCCTATAATTTAGGTCCTACTTACCAGGAAGAAGAAGTAACATTATGAAAGATAGTCTTACTAAGAAACAATAAACTTTTTTTTTTGAATAGTTGCAAATAACTGCATTTACACAGGACCTTTCATATCTTCCATTTACATAGGAAGTGGCTCCATCTGATTTTGGGGGTGTTTCTGGACCAACACTTCAAAAACGTTTATGGTTTTTATTGCTGCTTTTCTCCATTCTTCCTCTGATCTTACATTTGGGAGTCCTGGAGGGAAAAAAACTGGTAGTTTCAGTTATTTCTCTACAGCAGAGGCAAAATTGACATAGACACCTATTAGGTTTTTGCTTAGAGAATTATTAAAGCAGCTTTATTATTATTAAAGTTATTAAAAAATCCTTTATTTTCCCCACTCTGGTACATCACTTTTTTGCCATGTTTTTGTATCCCAGTCTTATTAAATATTGATGCTTATATCACTGACTTTGCTAATGCTTCCACTTTTTTCAATGATCTGCATGACAGGTGGTATTGCACAGAATAGCCATTTTTCTCTTCTATCTGCTTTTCATAGTGTGTTTGATTGATTTGCCAGTTTAAGCCCATCACATTTAATTCCTGCCACTATCAGTGTGAGAGCATATATTGCTGACTTTAAAACAGGATGCTTTTTGTGTGCCCAAGTACTTGGTGTTGGTTCTATTGAAACTAAGATTTTACGGGAAAAGGGTGAAACAAGTAATTTCTGCTGTTCAGTCTGGTACAGTTTTAAATACATATAAAAATAAGTTCATATAAAATAGACATGTTTACTCTTTAAAATATATATGTTTACTCTTTATCCTAAATTATTGGTAACAATAAGAGCCTTTACATAAAAACAAACAAAAAACCAAAACAAAAATAAACAAACAAAGAAAGAAACATCAACAAACCCTGACATAACTCCCTGATAATAGTAATATCGAACTGTAATAAGTTGTAATTCCACGTAGAATTCTGTTGAAAGCTATAAGTATAGCTTTCAAGACACAGGTAAACACTGTTCTAAAAAAACATAGTAAATGAGATTACACTCATTTTTAATTTTTTTTTCTTTTTTTTTTTGGCCTAGTCTTTGGCTGCAGGATGAAACAATCTATGAGGCTCTGTGTATGAAACAAGCTATGTATGTTCTGTATATTCTGTCTTATAACTGAATCCTGGATTGAAAAAAAAAATATATTATTACAATTTTCAAATGTGTTGATTTTTTTCCTTTTTCTGTAGTCAACAACCATATGTAAATTGGCATTTTAAGTCAAGAACTGGTTTTCTTTGGGGAAAAAAAATCAGCTAAAGGCCCATTTGGCATTTGGTACAAGGAAGTCAGGCATGAGACCCATGATGCAGTCAGGTATAAGTGACACAGTTCATCATCCAGGTAGAAACAGGGTTCCATTACAAGATTGTATTCAATTACTGCATGAAACATTAAAAATCCCTACTTTAAAAGATGGAGGGTTATCTTGCCACCCTGATAGCAATGACTTTAAAGTACTAAGGTAGTTCAGGCAAAATGAACTGAAAAATAAATCTCAGTCACCTTCTCACATAAGATATAGAACCTTAAGGGAGCCATTCTTAAGGCAACTGGTCAGAGTGCACAGAGGGAGGAAAAGCAAGGCTTGATTCAGTTATGGGCAATACAGAGGGCTTGTAGACAGCAAGGTTTTCTATAATTCTGACAAATATGCATTAAAAAGTGGTGTCCTCATAAAACAAATCAAGACAAATTGAATCCAAATGATAATACTTAAGGTCAGAAACAGGAGCTGTGTTGAAAAGAAGATGAGGAAGGAAGTCAAAAGAAGAAGTGAATGCACCTGTACACCAAGGTGTATCATGATCTCCTTACATAAGATTATCAGATATGCAGTTTACCATCTCACCTCAAGCAGTTTACTTTGCTTTTGAATAGTGAAGCAGCATCCAAACAGTTCCTTCTTGTATTTTTGCCTGTGGGAAAGACCCGGTACATGTTTGTTTTGACATTTTTTGATCCTTTAATTTATCTAAATCAGCAAGGAATTGAATTGATCTATGCAGTTTATACTAATTATTCAGTTATACACTCAGAATAAGTTAGTGTTTGTATTCTCATCTGGCTGCTTGTGTCAGAAATCATGGAATCATTAAGGCTGGAAAAGCCCAACCTTTGACTGAACTCCACTGGTGTTTAGTGTCAACTAAACCACGGTACTTAGTGCCATGTTCAGTCATTTCCCGAACACTTCCAGGGATGGTGACTCCACCACCTCCTTGGGCAGCTTGTTACAATGCTTGACAACTCATTCGGTGAAAAACGTTGCAGAGAGCAATAAGGTCTTCCCTGAGCCTCCTTTTCTCCAGGATGAACACTCCCATCTCCCTCAGACCCTTCCTCAGCTCCATTGCCATTCTCTGGGTCCCAGCACCTCCATATCTTTGTAGTGAGGGGCCCAGAACTGGATGTGAGACTTGAGATGTGGCCTCACCAGTGTCAAGTACAGAGGGGCCATCACTGCCCTGCCCTGGTCCTGCTGGCCTTGCTATTTTTGAAATAGAAAATGTCAGATATTATTTTAGTACACTATATTAAGAGAGTATACTATATTATATCCTATAGTATACCATGTGTGTTTATTACAGTATACCATATCAAAAGAGTAAAGTTTAAGTGATGCATCTCCTAGCAGCAGTTAGAATGGAAAGATATGTTAAGAGTGAGAATTATATAAAAATATGCAAAACAGGAAAAAAATGTCTCTAGAAAGTCACAACTAAAGCAGTTAGTGAAGCATGTTTCCATAGGTCACAAGCAGGAAATATGTCAGAGGTCTAGATGATAGCTGGCTGCTAGATGATCAGGTTGTAAAGGACGTGTGTTGCAGGGCAATAAAACACTGCACTTTTAACTACTTTGCAGAGAAGCTGATGGATTAATTGGATAATAACTAATAAAAGCCATCTGGAGTTACACTATCCTTTATCACTTTGAACAACATTCCAGTTTTTGACATATATCTTACTAGTAATGTCTTAATCATACAAAACATCATCTTGCCTAATATGATGACTGCCTCATAGTCATGGAAACACAAATCACACTGACACGTTCTTGTGCTGACCCATTACCATAGACCCACAGCATGTTCAGCCATCAGGGACATTGAGCAGTCAGGAGTTCTCCCATGGGGCCCAACAGGATGGGATGAGGATGCTGGTGTGGGTGTTGTTTGGAGAATTGGTGATCCCAAGGTGCACTCTAACCAAGCCAGACCAGGTTCTGCATATGTAGCATTTCACTTTGGAGGCTGTCGCCAGCCATGATCTCCTCTCCAAATGGTCTAATCCTTATTGTGATGATCTCTGGTTTAGGGATGCCATGGATCTGTCAATCAAATATTTCCTCTTTCATCCTCTTTTATCAAGTTGTTATTGGTTTTCACCAGACGTGTTTCTGAAATAAAATCACCTCAGAAGCCAACAGCAGTTTTTGTTTTGGCCCTTGCCATCAAGCTCTGGTTTGCACGATTGTCTGGGGCAAAGTGGAAGTGGAAAGGGAAGGCTGTGCATGCTCTCCACAGGAGAATGCATGGAAATTTAGGCAATGGCATACTAGCTAAACTTTATTTCCCCGTTTTATTTACTGCCAGGGAACCTTGGAAGCCTTCAGCATTAGTAGCTTTCTTCACACAGTGCAATTCTGAGCATCTCTCTTGATTTAGATGGCAGTAGAAGTCACCTCCTGTAATAGAAATAATATTGTAGTAAGCGGTGGTTCAGAAGAGACTTAACTATAAAACTGTAAGCCATCAATTGTTTTGTAATCTGATTTCAACCTTGTATCCAGAGGAGGATGCTAACATTGGTGATATTTTCAACTACTTTGTCTATATCTCTTTCTGCCAGAAATGGTTCAAATTACTAGACACGTGGATCCATCTGATATAATCGAGAAGAGTCAATATGGTTTTCAAAGAAGCCATGCCTTATAATTGCTTTATGCCTTCAAAAGAATCTGTATGAGTATATAAGTATAACTGAAACACACACAAAAAAAGTGTGTATCTGTAAATATTTTTTTCTTTCAAAAAGACGAAATGAGAAAGATCTTATGTTTCACAAAGCTGCTATAAGACAAGAAACAAAAGGACAGAAATGAGGTCATTTTACATAACAGAGGGGAGCTGGCAGTGGGGTTGCATGCAAATTTCTATTGAGCTGATGATTATCGGGTAAAGGGATGTGGCAAAAGTACTGATGGTTCAGAATCAGTCAGGTCAGATGGAAACAACCAAAAGCTTGAAGAGGGATTTCATCATACTGAATGTATAGGGCAAGGTGATTGAATGATGGTTGATATTTAATATTTGTTTGCATAAAGGAAAACACTTTAATAGATAAAAATTATATTACTACTTCTTTCATGCATATTGTATGCCCTGAATGAGACTTCACTGCACAGGGCTGTTTACAGTGACTCTCATACATTTCTCCATGAAGTTTAAAAAAATGTTTGCTTTTTTTTTTTTTTTTTTTTTTTAAATTCAGATCACATCAGCAAGAAATCTAAGTCCATCCTGAATTTTCTAAACATTAAGGAATATAACCTTTCTTGGGAAATTTCTAACCATAATTTCATAAAAATCAGGGCATTATTCAGAAGCACCATGTGATTTTACACTTGTGCTATCCTAATACTCTTTTGTTAAGGAGAGCAGGCCACTATCAGAGTTGGATGAACCTAGAAGAGCCCTTGGTTTGCCCAGAATAGCAATTCTTATTTTACTCTCTTATAATAATTTCATGCTAATTATGTATTAGAATATTGGAGATTGTTTGTTTCCAGGAAATGACAATCACTTCCCATAGTGAGATATTAATGGCACCACATTTAGCATAACATAAAAATGGCCCTCACAGGCACAGAAATAGTAATCCAGAAGCTGGAGGCTATGTTGAGACTCCATCTGTGACAGAGGAATGAACACACCCACCCAACACACTTTTGGGCTGTGAGGGGATTCAGTGTGCTGGGAGGGAGGAGTAGATGCAGAGCCCAGAGGACAGATACATTTATCTCTACAAAATGTCCAGCTACCAAGTGGCTGGGCCATGAACTGGTGTGTGGTGATTTATCTCCTTCAGCTGGCCCAGCCCCAAAGCCATTTGCACACCACCTCCTTTCTGCCAATCTCCTCAGTCTTTGATTCCAGCCCAAATATATGTGAAACCCATTGTCTTCTTCAGAGAGAGACAAGCTCTGTATTAACTTTGTACTAAATATGCCCAAATTCTTGCTTAAAATCAATCAGTAGAGGAAAAAAAAAAAAAAAAAAAGAAAAAAGGGAGAGGTTGTAGCTCCCTACAACCTAAATAAAGTTAAACCATCAAAGCAGAAATTACTTTCTGCATGAAAATGCACCAAACTGTTCTCCTTGAGAATCTGGGATGGTGAAGTTGTCTTTTTGAAATTAATTTTCTCATTGGCTTGCACATAAAAATCCTATGTTGAATGTGATTTAAAAGCAAAAAAAAAAAGGTTGGCTATGAGACACTGTGACTGTTACATTCTGTTTGTTGTTTCAGTAGATGCTTTTTATTAACACCTCATGAAATAATGGAAATACACTTGCAAACCTCCACATTTCAGAGCCCTAAGCTATATTGACCTTCTATACCACACAAAGCTAGTGTGGTATTCAGTTAGTTTTCCCCATTAACCAGAGGGAGGAAACTAGTGTTAAACAAGCTTTATTTTTGACATCATGTTTTCATAGCTGATCGAAGAGGCATTTAGTTTGTAGATTGACAAGAAGTATATGTGTAGAAGGTCAAGCAGATTACAAATATCTTTTAAATCTTATGTTTCCCAGTTCTAGAAGACTATGAGAAAAATGACTTAATAGAAAAAATGCATTTTCTTTATGTCATTTCTATACCTCTAAGGGAGAAAAACATTTAATAGCTCTCTACCCCCTTTCACTTAGCTGCAATATCCCCTTCAAATTATCTAGGTCACTTAGGTCCACTTACCATTTAGCTATTTTTAGCTTGCTGGTTGTCTCCTACTTCTGGACAATTATCCTGTTGGTAATTAAATTTCCTGACACTTTTTTTTTTTTTTCTCTCTCTGTAGACTGTGCATATTTGAGGTTTACCACCATAAAGTAATGTAGGTCACTCAAAGGTCCATATTTACAGCAATCTGTATTTTTTCTTGAGAATTTTTCTTTGGTGAGGTTTTGTTTTTGTTGTTTGTTTGGGAGGGCTGCTTGTTTGTTTGTTTGTTTGTTTGTTTGTTTGTTTTCTGGAAGAAGAATTTGAGAGCACAGCATCTATAAGAGAAGCAAGCCTGTCTTGGTGTGAAATACAGGTACACAGGTCTCCCCTGGTGAACGTTTAGACAAATAATTATGAACTTGTGTGTATGTATTTTCCTTTCTAACAATATGTCTGCTCTCTGCATGAGTTGCAAAGACAATTCTGCAGTCTGCAAGTGTGCACTTTGATGAATTGATCAGTGGGGCACAATTAAAAACCTCTGAGCTTGAGTTGGTCATAGTAAAAATGGAAATCAAAGCTGTGTAGCTTCTTCATGTGCACTCGAGTCGTGAGGCACCATATGGCTCAACAAAACTGTGCCCACAGTTGCACTCCTGGAACGTGGCATGGGCTGGTTGTAATACCTTTCTCCAGTTGCACAGACAGAGCCAAACACAACAGGCACCGAGCTTTGGTTATGATTTTTGGATATGGCTTTCATGCCTTTGTGGAGCACATGCATAGCTGGGGTGTGTGACATTTCCTAGGCAGGCAGAAGTGAGCAGGCTGGTCTTCCTCAGATTTCCATACAGCGGAACAGAGGAGTTAGATGAATCTAATATTTTAGAGGGAATTGGTTATTCTGAAAGCTTATGATAACTATGGCAATATAAGGAAATTAAAGTAGGAATCTTCTCTTCTGCTACTAACTGCCAGTGAAGAATGCATTATTATGTAATTATCTAAATGTTTGTATTGCTAATGAATACACTGGTGGCAGAATATGATCTTGTGCATCCATGAATTTGCCTTTAATTATAAACAGAAGGAATGTATGAGCAGTGTAATTTAACATTATTTTCTCTATAAAAATGTTCCATAAATGTTAATATTTTCATTGGCATCACATGCCTCATCTAAATGAAAAACTGTCACTCATTGTTGCATCTCTTATGTACAAATGATAGTGGGATAATTTGTGAAAGTAATTGCAATTTTAACAATACGTATATATGAAATTTTATGCCACTTTAAAAGCTTACCATAATCTGAAATTACACTTTGAAAATATTGGAAGAGAAAGACTATATTGCATATATGGTTTGCTCTGCAACTGATGCATGGGAGACCTATCTATCTCTCTATAGATATAGATGCATATAAATATATGTGGGTATATATATGGGTGTGTGTATATATATATATATATACATGAACTGTATATAAACCTCTCAAAATAAGTGGAAATCTGTGAAAAGTAGTCTCTGTATTTACTAGTTTTTCCCATAATAATGTTAAATAACATTTCTGCCCTCTGTAGAATCAATAAATTCCAATGATCATAGCACAGTTCACATTTTGGAAAAGAAAAGAGGATGATTTAGTATTTTGTGATGCTACAATTTGCTTTTAGGCTGACATATTCTGTTCAAAACAATTTTAAGATGCTTGATATACTTCAAGGTACAAAGCAGCTCATGAATCTTAAAATGTAGTGGGTCATTGTTTTGAGCAGTTGTTTCATATCACCTCATTATGTGAGCTACAATATGGTAGAGATAAATTTGGAATCTGATACCTGATGAAAAGTAATCCCAACATAGAAAGAGTTAGGGTTTTTTATCTTATTTTTAGGTTAAATATTCATAAATATATTAAATAACTTCAGCTACTGCAAGGTGGAAAAGGAAAACTGTAGGAGAAAAAGGGGAAAGCCAAGAAGACTATAACCAGATATAAATTGATTATAATACTGGTCCTGCAAGTGTACTTGCTTTGTAAGAGGTCTTTGCAAGTAATAAAAAAAGCAGAATGCATGTGGTTTAGGATTTAAAAGTGTACTGCAATATTTACTTGTATTTTTCCCTTTAATTCCATTAATTAGATCTCTTAGGTTATATTGTCTCTCACGTGTGTAAATGCTTCTCAGTTATACTGATAGTGACTTTTGCCTATGATGAGTCTGTATGCTGAGACCTGCAGTTCATTGTGAAATTTATTGATGAGATATTCTGAACTTCCCTATGAAACAGCAGTAATTGCTGAACTTAAATTCTCTTCAGGCTATAAGAAAACAATTTAGATGCTTATCAGAAAGATGAGAAGAATTGTATTTGAAAGCGTTCAGGAATTGACACAAAAGAGAAAGACTTAAGTTGTCTTGAATGCACAGAAGTACTGTCTAAAACAAACAAACAAAAAAATGAACAATCACAGAGTGAAAATTTCTTGGCATATACATTAAATATGAAAATATATGCATGTCCCTAAACCCTGGTTGAAATACTGGAAAAAATTGAGAAGTCTTGGTGATAAATATAATCTAAAAATGTTTGTATCCAGTTTATAAAAGACCTCAAACTTAACCCCTGTTTTCCTAGGACAGAACTTCAGTGATGACTGAGGCACCACTAATGCCTCTAGACCCTGCAATGACAGAGCATCCATGGGGATTGAGACCCCTAGAGAACCATAACAGATGTGTTTTGGTTTGGTTTGGTTTGGTTGTTTGTTTGGTTGGTTTGTTTTGTTTTGTTTTGTTTTTCTTTTGAGGAGGAGGAACATGGGATTGGAATGTGAAATTAGCTGTCTTATGCTCAGAGGATGCAAGCAAAGTCAGGTGCATTTTTCAGCCAGTTACAGAAGTAATCAATATTTGGGTCCCAACAGCATCATAATTAGAACAAAATGTGACATAGAATCAGAATAAAAGAATGAAGTCATGAGATATGATGTGAAGCACTTCAGAAAGACTAAAATATTGAAGAACAATCTAGTCTTGTACAAGATTAGATGTTTCCTAATTATTTGAAGGCTCTCTGTACATTTTTAGTGACGACTCTTCCTAGCTGCATCAGATACAATATAAATTCAGGTCTTTGCTTGCAAGGTCCTTTTCACTTTCTCTCTGCCCTTTCTGGCCTCTAAATAATAAGAGTGGAATAGAGTGAACCTCTTCTAAATAGGTTTTACTAGCAATTTAATAAATTTCTGTTCTCTGCCTGTTTGGCCTCTTACACCAGAAAAGCTCCACACCCATTTTTACAATCTACTTGTCTTTCATACATGAAATTCTTTCTTAAGGACATCTTCCAGTGTTTGAGAATTTGGTGTTTGCTTTTTTTTTTTTTTTTTTTTTTTGGCATAATTCTTTTCAGGTATGCATTCCAAAGCTTTGGGATATGTTGTTGCTCATCCTGTTTTCACCTTTTGCTCTATTGCATCTTTGTGCATTGTTCTGTCTTTATTAGTACTCAGGTAGTGAGCTCTATAGGTGAGCAACCCCCTGGTGGTTTTTTATGTCTATCCAGTGCTTATCCCAGTGGGCTTCTGGTCCAAGATTGATTCTTAAGTGCTATGGTAATGCAAATTATAATTTTGAATTGGGTATGAGTTGCTAATATCCATATAACTCATATGAGTTATATGACTTGCAGTAGATGTTATAAATATTGACCTTGGTATCCTGCTTGAATTTGTCTCAGCTAATATTCTCCTCACTAAACTATGAAAATATGGGCTAGGTGAAGCAAGAATAAGCCCAGATGAGTGGCAGACTTGGGCTAGAAAAGATGTACTGAATGAGTATTTAATGATTTTTTCCATTTTCATCAGCATTTTGAACAGCAGAAATAGAGAATACCAATATTAAACAACACCAAATTTATGGAGATTGTGGCAACTAGCAATTTGGAATGGAGGAGAAGATTTTGAAGAACATGCATTTTTCCCAATTGAAGCAATGACCAGAAATAAAATAGATTGAATAAAAGCTAATGTAAAACACCACAATTAACTAGGAAAAACTAAACACAGGGTGTGGAATGGATCATAATTTTGTTTGCAGCTTGTATCACAAAACAAACACAATGCAACATGCAAGTAAGGCTGTCACTGGAACCTGTATTGAGAGCTCTCTCCAAGAGTAGTCAGTGTAAACGTGTTCTGATCTCTAAGACACCTCATGTGAGGGAGGGATAAAGTGGGGTTGGCACAGTGGCTGCAGCTGCTCCCAGAGCCTCTTGAAGAATGGCTGTGAGCCTGCGTCCCTGTCCTAAGGTGGGAGAGGATGATGGAAAATATGCATCCTGGATTGTCTTGGAGGGCTGCACCAGCCCCTCCTGATAGGCTGTGGCATTTCTGGTGGGAGGGAAGCTGTGCCAGGACACGCAGCAAGAGGAGATGCAAGGCCAGGATGGGAACGGGGAGCTGTGTTTTGTGTAAGTATCAATGGTGTCAGCGTTGATCCTCAGCAGGGAGGATTATAGACACTATTTATATATGTTTATAGATAGCATTCAGTTACTGTGAATAAAACCAGGCTGCAAATACATGGCCAGGCACTTCCCACCTATTTTTTTTTTTTTTTTATTTGTGGCAATCACTTCCTCCTTGTAGTGCCCTTCTAGCTTTGAATGTGGTGTGAAAAATATTCTGTGTGAAAAATAAAGCTGTGTTTGTTCCAACATGCTGTATGCCTTGCTGTGTATACCCAGTGATAAGATTTCTGTGCTTTCCTGTACATATTGAGTTAAAAGGAGATGGCAAAAGGCCCAAAATAATTTGCCAAACTTTCCTGGGTCATGCATGTAGGTGTAATATGGAAATCACACTTTCTGACATGGACTGAGAGTGATAGATGAGATGCCATGTTTCAGATAAAACACAAATTTGTTAGTTTATTTTTTGTGAGGCATAAGTATGATTATTTTCTCTGGAGAGCCAGTTTCAGTGCTAGCATTATTAAGGCAGGACATGCACTGTAAGCAAAGCCCTGAAGTGGCCCTGGCAGCCAGGAGGGCCAAGCGTGTCCTGGGGGCATCAGGCCCAGCATGGCCAGCTGGGCAAGGGAGGGGATTGTCCCCTCTGCTCTGCTCTGGGGCAGCCTCACCTCGAGTGCTGGGGCAGTTTGGGGTGCCACAATACAAAAAAGACATTCAGTTATTAGAGGGCATTAAAAGGATGGCAACAAAGATGATGAAGGCTCTGGAGGGGAAGCTGTACGAGTGACTGAGGTCCCTTGGTCTGTCCAGCCTGGAGGAGACTGAGGGGAGACCTCACTGCAGTTACAGCTTCCTCATGAGGGGAAAGGGTGGGGCTGACACTGATCTCTGCTCTGTGGTGACAGTGACAGGACCCGAGGGAATGGCCTGAAGTTGTGTCAGGGGAGGTTTAGGTTGGGTATCTGGAAAGGGTTCATCACCCAGGTATTTGGGTGATGGTGGTTGGGCACTGGCACAGGCTCCCCAGGACAGTGGTCACAGCACCCAGACACTGACAGAGCTCAAGAAGCATTTGGACAATACTGTCAGAGACATGGTGTGACTCCTGGGGATGGTGCTATTCAGGGCCAGGAACTGGACTTGGTGCTCCCTGAAGGTCCCTTCCAACTCAGTTTATTTGATGTGCTTCTGTGGTTCTGTGTGAGCTTGAACACAGGGCTAGGCTGTACTTTTGTGTTTGGCCAGGGCTGCTTTGCTGGCAGCTTTCCAATGTGACGAGAGCATTCTGCCTTGCTCATCATGCATTAAGGTGCCCCCAACACAGAATTAGTGGGTGACTTCCTCTTGGTCTCCCCTCAGGAGCTCTTGGTGCATGTGAAAAATGAAGTGTGTGCATGGTGAGTGATGCCTTTTTGGTTTTTTAACATCCTCAGAAATTTATTTTCTTGGGAACCAGATTCTAACACATTTTCTTCAGAGAATTGAAATAAGTGAGGAAATGTGGGGAGACAGACGGAGATGCTGCTGAAGGCAGTCTTGCCCTTGATATGTTACAGCTGTGTTAATTATCTAAGAGTGGAAACAGCCTTGCCCTCATAGCTATGGGTGTGATAAAGAGTGAGTTAGCTGGTGAGGAGTTAGTTGGAGTCTGCTGGCTGTGCTGTGAAGAGCTAGGGACGGGAGGTTGTGCAAGGGACAGAAAAGGTAATCTGCTGTATGTAGGACAGGTAGGGTTAGGCAGCTGTGCTGGGGACAGGAAGGAGTGAGCCAGAACTGAAGAAAGAGAGAGAGTGAGCCAGAGCTGTGTGGAGCTGCTCTTAGAAGGTACAGAGAAAAGGTATGGAAGACTTTTTTGATAACAAGGTGCTGATGCTTGAAGCCTTCTGATGATTCTAACGAAGCACCTCGAGTGCAGTGTCTATGTTGACTGCCACATGTCAACTACGACAAGGAAAGGGCATCCTAAAAAAGCCTTGTCCAAACCAACTGTTTTGGTTAGCTATTTGAAAGGGAAAGGACAGATATATAGAACAGCAGCATGGGATACTGCTGTGAAAAATAAGTTACTTGTGCAAAAACTTAGCAACTTCCTTCATCAAAAGAAAAATTAAATAAAAACATGATATTTCAGTCTGCTTTAACTCCCTACAAGAGCACTCCAGTAAGAGAGGATCATTTGAATTTTTTTCAAATTCTTTTAGCAAATTAGGTACTATAGTTTTTTGCAGCAGAGATTGTTTAATTATTCTACTGCAGAAACTTAAGTGTTTGATATTTACTGTTTATCTGTTCTGAAAGGGAAGTGTCAAAATAGACATATCGCTGTTCAAAATTCTGATTATCTTTTAGACTGCATTTTTCTTGTCACTGGCAAAAGGTACGGGCTGGACCTGGGGCTTCCAGTGCTTGAGTTGTACTTACTGTGTATATATTAAGGAGTAAATTTGTAGTTATGTTTAAAAGTTCCTGGTTCTCTGTTTATTGATTAATGTTGTCTTCATTCTCATGCTCCTGAATTGTAGTTTTTCAGTAGTTTCTATGCTTCCAGAGACTATCTTGATGTTTGCATTACAGGAAAATAAAACAAAAAAAAAAACAACAAAAACAAACCACAGGAGGCTGGAAAAGAGGCTTTGTTAGAAGAGCATGCTTCTAATCCCTTTCCTCCACATTTTTGTGTCACAAGAAGCTGGTGGGAGGGAATGGACGTGTAACACTGGTTTCTAACAGAGACCAAAGAGACTAGAAAAGTGACCATGAAGAAACTGTAGAAGTTGTGCAATTACTTGAAGTAAAAAATCACATTCTTCCCAGATGTAAAGGCTTAACTATGTTTTTGACTAAAATCAATGTTGTCACTCATGAACCTGATGACATCTACTTCATTATGAATGGATGAAATGTGTGGATAGAAGTAATTTTACATTTTACAGCTAGCTATTGGCTTCCAGTGACAAGTACAACTATTTTGCCTTTATTGCAGCCATCTGTCTTGCAGGCTAATCTCTCTCATTTGTAAAAGTATATCCCCATGGTATGTGTATCCTTCAGTCACCCAGGTGTTTTCCTGCTGTATCATCCAACAGGACTCTGCGAAAGCTCTGACAGACACATCTCCCTTTGTTTTAGTCCTGTGAGGATGGGCAGCTGCCCAGTTTGTTAGTGACCAATATTTTTGCTAACAGATCTTCAGTTTCAGCAGTTTTGCTTTAAGATTAGTGTCTTGCCTAAGTTCAGTTCTACTGCCATGATCTCAGGATTACTTCTGCAAGTAAGAGTGTGTGGGGGGGTTTGTTTAGGAGGGGTCTCCAGGGGGAGATTTTCCTTGGGTTGAGGTGTTTCTCTACAGAAGACAATGTGCAGAGGCCACACTTTCTGTTTTGTTCAGGCATCTGCTGTTGGGGCTCTGCAAAGCAGACTATAAACAAGTTTTAACACATTAAAAAGTTGTGTATTGCTTAGCACACAAGGTTAGTTCAGCTAAGCAGAAGCACCACTGAAAAGGCCCCAAAGAGTCTGGCCTGGACTGGCAGACACATTTAGGTGAGAAAGAGTCTTCCCCTGTGGCTCCCAGAGGTGGCTACTCAAAGTGGCTGAGTTTGTGTCTTCCCCTGAGCGTGGGTGACTGTGACAGCTGGACTTGACCAGTTCTGACCACCCCTGCCCAGTGCCAGCCTGCCTCCAGCAGGTTTTCTCCTTTGGGATTTTGTACCTTTCTCTGACAGAGGTTTCCCTTTTAAGTCCTTCAGCTACTAAATCCTCTCTGAGCAGACGCTGTCTGTCTGTGGTGGGGCTGCAGAGAGGGGGCTCAGAATGGGGGTGTGAAAGGGATTAGTTCTTTCCTGTTCATTGGTTTGGTTTGGAGTGACTTCTAGAATCTTCTGCATCGTGTCAGGATCTTTCTGAAGCACAAGTGTGCAAGTGTGTCTCGAGACACTGCTCAGTGTTGGTAAAAGAGGTCTGTGATAGTGTTCCTGACCAGTGTGCTTCCTGTTATTATCCGTAAGTTTCAGAGTATGAAGGTAGAATTGAAGAACATGCTGTGCATAAAAGATCTTTTTTCTTGGCTCTTACAATAAAAGATATTCTAAATATGCTGTGTGAAATGCTCAGGTCAGAGTTTGTTCCTGATTCTGATGAAAAAATACTTGTGCAGCACAATTTGGTCTTGTCAGAGGGTGTTTTCAGAGACTCTGAATCTCATTCTTTCATTTTCTTGCTTTCCTATTTTAATTCAGAACTCCAGGCAGAGTTTGAAGGGTGTGAATTTCAGAAATGTAAATATATATCTATTATTTTTGTCTTTTTATTGTCCATAGCTTGCTGCTATTCAGAAAGTTGATACTCTGGTATTTTAATTTTAATGATTGTTTGGGGTCTTTTTCTGTTTCAGAAATGCAAATGTACTAACATGAAAGAAATTACTTTTAATTTTTAATTCCATGAGAATCAAAATCACCATGAAGTCTATCCTGCCATCTTCCTTGTTGAAGAAGATACTGGAAAGAGAACCTAGTTTTGTTCTTTGTGATGGAAATGAGTCATATAGTGTGAGGAAAAAAAAATGTTTTGTAAAACCAGTATGGTTACGGGTTATTTTCATATAGCATTGCAACATATAATTGTAAAGAAGGTACCAGCAAAATTTCCCAATTTATTGGGTTTTGTCTTATGGTAATGTTATTTCATTCTGCAGAATTCCAAGGTAAATTCCAAGTGCTGCTTTATGAGATTGATTCTCACTCTGCCTTTGTAATAGCTGGTTTTAGTAAGTGTTATTTTCATACTGGCTTAGAACACTTTCTCATTGAAATATTTGCATTAAAAGTGTTACCTATTCATTTTTTTCTTTAATCGTATATAGCTTTGACATAACATTTAAACTGTGACTAATTTTTTTTTATTTACACTTAATGTTACTTTGGAATTGTTTAAATCAGTATTTTAAATTGAACAAGGCCTTTGAGCCACTCTGGAGGGCTGTGTCATTAACCTATAATTGTATATTGCATGAAGTACTTTGTTTTCATTACTTTGAAAAAAGAAGTAATGACCTTGCAATTGACTCCTCTATTTAACATTTTCATCTGAGCTTTAACACCATTAGAAGTAACTGCTTGCATTGACCACAGAAGGAGCCAAAGAAACAATGTACTGCAGTCAACCTAATTCAGTTTCAGGCTAACAAAGTTAATATTAATTGGTGATCTACCAAGTCAAGGGCCTCAGTTAAATAAAAGTCAAGAATTTCAAACTGCTTTCTCTTTTTGTCGATTGCCAGCCCTGGGTTTTAAAAATAGACCATGCAGAACTTAGGTTTTCCCATCAGGATACCTAACAATTAACCAGCCAGTAGGTCTGTGCTGCCTGACACATTAACCTAAACTGTTTAAGGTGAGTAGTTAGTACAGAAAGTTCTTGTTATGAGAAAGACCCATTTCATGCAAAGTTACTTTGGAAATATCCTAAAAATATCATTTTTTCCTTTTTTTTTTTTTTTTTTTTTTTTTTTTTTTTTTTTTTTTTGTCTGGAGTGCATTTCTCTCCAAACCAAAACTGTCAGTACTAAATAATCATCAGGCCCTGTGGTGTTTACTCATGTTGGTAGGCAGCTCTAACAGCTGGGAGTGCCTCCCATTCATCTGTTCCCAGTATCATCAGACACAAGGAAGGCAGAGCAGACCATCCAAACTGGCTGTCATTTCAAGAAGGCTGGGGCACATAAAAGCAATAAGTAATAATGACTTAGCTGGGGGACTGAGCGTTCTGAACCACATGAAAAATGTGCTTTGCTTAAAACCATGAAACTTGGCAGGTAGGCTTAGGATTTGCTAAGGCACAGAACAAAAGCAAATATGGTGCTTTCTGATTGCCCACTGTAGAAAACTGAGCTCTTCAGCAGAAACTCTTTTGGTTCCAATTTTCCACAGGTTCTTAAACATTGTACGAAGAAAATTTTAGCAGTGTTATACAGATGGCAAATGTCAGCATTTGTTTCATTTTTTTTTTCCTTCTTCTAAAAAGTAAAGCAGGATCTATTTGCCCTAGTCTCAGTTTCTAGAAAATGAAATGGCTAAAATGGCTCTTTTTACATCTGATGGTCTTAGAAATAAGAAAAAAAGATTAAAAAAAATTGTGGAGATGAAGGGGCAAAGGGGAAGAGGTATTTTTGGTAGATATTCAAGATTGAGCTTGAATAACTGTTCTACAGATACATCTTCCAGGAAGAACAGCACCTGAAAAATCTATAGACTTCTTTATATTTCTATAGTATATACATGCTTTCTATAGTATATACATGCTCTATATGACTATCAAAATAGTCAGGAGATGGTAGGAGTAACTCACAACGCTGATTGTTCATGAAAAATAAGATAAGTAACCACTGTGTCTTACAGTGAAAACATTTGTAAACACTTGGTTGCATCAGTGAAGTGAAGGATAACTTTCAGATCTTGACTGAGGAAATCTAAGCCAAGTTGCTTTCCTTTGAGGAGGCTCATGGCACAGCTTGCTTCCCCAGGTCTGGTCTAGCTTTTCTCAGTCATCCTGAGAAATTTCAGGAAGAGCAGGCTCTCAGCTGGGCTTGGGTAGGCTCAGGAGGATAAGAACAAGTACTGGCTTCTGCCTTCTGAATTGGTTTAGAAGAGAAAGTACATGAAAATTTCTTTGTATCCTTCCAGTAATTTGAAATAGGCTGGTGCCTGTGCAGTGAGCTAGAGCAAATTTGGGTCATCAATATTCCAGGTACAAGAAGAGGATACTTTCATTTTGCACATCTTTAGAAACAGCATGTTGCCTTGCTCCCTGTTGTTCATATTTTTAACTGTTAATTAAATTCACTGACATTGCAGCTGTTTAGATTATTAATAGTACCCCTTATATTTGAAAATAATTAGATTGCTAATATTTTTACGATCTCACTAAATAAATTTCAAAATGGACTAAAATATGTTCTGCTTAAAGGCAAGATGGTACAGTCAAGTCATGAGTGTTTACTGCAATTAAAGCATGTCCACTATAGTTAAAATTTGGTTTGAATTTTCAAATAATGTAAGGTATAAAGGATTTCAGACTCAGGGCTTTTTGTTGTTGATGTTCCATATAGTTCCATGATGACCAATTCATAGAGATCCCCAAATGTCATTAACAGCCTGAGAGCAGAAGCTTTGAAAGTTTGTTTGGCTCAGTGATCGTACACAGATACAGCACCATGGAGTTGGATGGAGGATATATTGAGGAAATGCTGGCCAGCTTGAACATAAGAAGACAATCATACACTCAGGGAGTGTTTAGGAATTTCTGTCTTGATCTGACAGATGATGAAACTGCCATTTTGAAGAGTCTTTTAAAAATACTTGTAGTGGTGCTTGCAGTTGCATGGTTTCTTTGAGGGGAAGAAACTATTTAAAAACTACTTAAACTTTGTTTAATTTATTGCTTCTGACAGATTTTTTTCCTTTTTTTTTTTTTTTTTTGGAAGTAGCCTTCTTCTCCCAGCACTTTCATTTCCCAAAGAGCTGCTTTTGTGATGCCTCAGCCTAATATTTAGGTTGTTCCATTTGAATAGCAAAGAAAGCTGGTATTGTTGTAAGCATTATGCATTAACCAAATAGATGAGATTGACACAGCTGCTATGTGTACACAATTTTCTTTCGTGTCTCTCCATGTCTTTGCTAATAACAAATGTTGAAATGCTGTTGCTAGTCTGCTAATCTAGCACAGAATACTTATAAAAAGATTTTAAAAGTAACTTAGTAATTTAATACACTTACTTAAACTGGAAAAATGGAATTTTGCAGTTCTGAATATATTCTAATATTTGGCAAAGGCCAGATTTTGGAGTCAGTTAAGATCAACATTATATGTCTGTTTTTGGGAGAAGCAGTAGGTAATTGTCATGTAATTACAGAGATGAGAGCACTCATACCTGTTTCACCTCACAAAGGCTGACTCTTGTGATTCTCACAATACTTGAAACAAGGTTGTATCAGTCTGGCCAGCAAGATACCTTTAAAGCAAGACATCGTCAAGATGTTGAGACTACTTTTAAGGAGAGTTCTGAGTCTTCCTCCATTGAGAAATTACATTGAGGCAAAAAAAGTGCAGTACTCTCTGTTATTAGGGTATTGTGTTTCTTGTCTCTGAGAGTTTTACACGGTGCTTTAAGAGGAGCTGACCTGAGTGCAAGTTCCTGTGCAGACTCTCAGCTTTAAAAAAACCAAGAGGAATTGTTTGTACCAAGAGCTGAACATCTCTAGATTGTGTGCTGGGAAACAATGGTGTTTTATCATGATGATATTTCTTTTTATTGTTGTTTTGTACACCATCTTAACTCTGCAACTCAATGCTTCTAAGATTAAACTAAGAAAAGTTAGGCTGAAGGTAATAGTGGAATAAAACATTCAGCTTGGGAGGAAAAGCCTGGCATGTTATTCAAAGATGCTCATTTGTTTGACTAACTTTATGTGAATATCAATTAGCTTTGTGTTAGTATTCAAATACAGGTGCTTTACTTGCAGTTACTACTGGAAAAGATCCAAAGGAGAAATCATATTGCAGGGAAGAAAAAAAAAAGTTTCATGAGCTGACCATAATTACTACCGATAACTATGTAATGAATTTTCAATATATAGAACTACCAGCATTATATAAATGAGCATCATCTCATGTAAAGACCATAAACTCTGCAGAACAAGCTATAGAATAACTTCTTAAATAATTTAATGAACCTTATGTAAACAAGCCACAGTAAGCAAGGCCCTAATGGCTCTACAAACATGAAATTTTAGAATAAAATTCTAAGGAACCTGAAACTGGTTTAATGTGTAGAGAACTGCCTCATCTTTAATCTGAAACTTTAGGTAACACTGTACGTCCGTTACTTTATGTGAATATTACTGTGCTTCTGTAGTATGCTGTTACATAAAAGTAAATAAATATTAAATAAAGTTAATTAGCCTTCTGATGTAAAGGAAAAAAAAAAAAACAAACAAAACTGTAGTTTACCATACCTGTACAATTATATGAATTACCTTTGTGATGAGAACCAACTAATATTAATATAACAGGTCTCTCTTTAGCCTGTTTATATGAAAATATTTTTTGTGTATATACACTGATTCTGAAATCTTAAGACAAACATCTTGATTCTGGAGAGTCACAGGCAGTCTTCTCTAAATAAATGTACTTTAATACTTTAAACAGACAGTTTTGATAGAGAAAGATGTTCCTATAATTTAATATCCTTGCTCCTGTGCATTTTTGTTCTGTCAGATTCTAGTTCACTATAGAGAGCAACAGAAGTCACAGTGCTGAAAATCCAATTTACTGCTCTTTCCTTAGAAAGGTCAAACACCCATACCACCAAAACACAAATAAGAAATTCATCTTTCTACAACTCCTACATTTCAGTGCTATAATACCAGTTTATCACTTGTAATGTTTATCATAAAAAGAATTGTTTTCTTAGATATAACATTTGCACAAACTGTGTGACAGGATTAAAATATTTTTAATTCCTGATTTTATTATTGTTTGGTTTATTTTTGGGGGCTGTTTTCATGTTTATGTCTTCAAATTACATCTGAAAAGCTTAGGAACTCTGTTAAAGCAGAAAATGTCACGCTTAAAAGTTGTGAAATTTAGGAATCAGAGCTGCTTGTATAATCTTAATTTTGTCTCCCCTGTGCTTATGCACAATGGCACAATTTTTAATTAGAGAATCACGTACTGGGATTTTTTTCCCCTCTCTTGGAGTTAAGCTTAATTCTGTGCACGGGAGGGATAATGCTTACTTGATGATTGCTGCCTTCATCATTTTCATACTCGGTGTTCTGTGTGTAGCCATAGGCTTTATTTACTGCATCCTAATCAAAGCATGCACTGATGAATTTTTTTTTAATTTCCCTTGGCATTTTCTATGGGTTTTACCGCTTTATATTTGAGTAGTTCCCAAATATTATTAGTCATCATCTTTACAGTCCCCAGTTTTCATTGTGGAGGCAGTATTTCAGGTAAGAAACTGAAGTACTAAAAAGCAAACACAAAATGTGTTTGCTGATTCTGAATTCTCTGGCTGTCATGCATTGTGCCTGATAGTTCAGAGGATTTTTTTATTACACAGCACTTTATCTGTTCCAGACAGAAATCCTCTTTGATTCTAACAGAAGCAATGAGTTTGCAACACTTCTTCAAATTCAGTACCCAGAAGATCGAGAGCACATAATAGTAATCCTCAGGGGGCTGGTTTCAATGATATAATGTGCAGGAAGTAGACAAGATAGAAGCCAAACCCTCATGGCAGCACTATCTGTGTAGAATTATTGTTTCATTTCACATTTGCCACATGGTTTCTACTCTCAGCAACAGTTCAGATGGGGGCACTATGGAAAACAGCTTTACTCTGTAACCTTAGTTTTGTGGCCAGCTGGATGCCAAGAGATCTATTCTGTTCACTGATTGGGGAAATGGCATGGGGTAAAAAATAAATTCAGTTTGGGGTTGTATCATGATGCATGACTGCTCTGACAGCTTGCAGCAGTAAACATTCTTCTCTGAGTGCATAGTGGGGAAAAAAATCACACAAGGAAGAGAGCTAAAGCCTGACAAGTCTTACTAAAGTCTCCTTATTTGAAAGTGGGAAGAAGAAAGTGGGACTCTGTGTGTGACGGAGAGCAGATTAGCAGAAGAGTTGCATGAGACTGAACATACTGGAGCGATCTCTGATTGTCTGTACCCATTAGCAGTTCAATCCCATCATCCAAGACTCCCTGGTCTACTGACTTTTTTCTGTTCTCTCTAAGGTAACACTCAGTTCTTTCCTCTTGTTCCAAATTTTGTGTTTTACCACGTACCTCCACCATGTCTCATTTCCCCGCTGCCGTTGTCTGCTCGGCCCCTTGAAATAAGCATCCTTCTCAGTTTGGCCTGGCTCTTGGAAGATAGGTGAGAAGCACACTTTCTGCCCACAGCTTTCCATCTAGTTATAGTCTGGCTCAGAGCTGCCAGGAAGCACACAAAAATGCCAAGAAAAGCCTTTTTAAGCTTATGGAGTCTTGGGCCAACAAGCGATTAGTTTCTTTATGTTGCTGGATGGTAAGGTGTTAATGAGGTTTTGAGAAGTTTAGCTGCTTGTCTTGTCTTTAAAATGTGATAAGCCTTTAAAATTTAGAATTTTGAATCTCTGTTTTGGAAATTTGAACCATTTTCATAGGTATGTGAAAAGCCACACCTGCTGTAAAAAGTTGTGCAACTCCTTCCTACCTAATCTCCCTACTCCAGATCAGTGAAATAGCAGAGCACTTTGCCAGACACTTTTTAACACGTGCCAGATATTTCTCAAGATCAGCAAAGCTGTTTGGCAGAATAATTACCCTTTCATTTTGCCCTGTTCAAAGGAAGTCCTTTACTGTAAAGAAATCAAACAAATAAAACCATAAACCCCCACACATTCTGCACTTGGGATGTCAAAGATAGGAAAAAAATTATTAGCTGCAGTTAAAAATGGGTTAACGTGTAAAATATCAAAAAAAATCTTTTAAAAAATAACCATTTCTCTCTCTAAATGGTACTAATGAGGTTTCCATCTAAGATTGTTAACCATATGTAGTGTAATAACACATGGGATACTGAGGCATTACAAGATATAGAAGATTTTCTCTTAGTAAAATACTTTCCCCCTTGAAAAAATATAACCAGAAACATAGCTCCAATGGGTGCAGTAGTATTTCCATGCAGCTTTATAGTAGTGCTTCTTCTTGCTATAACTCATTCTTAAAATAAAAGCACCATATCAGGGTGCCTGGAGTTGGCAAAGGCTGAAGGAGGAAGGAAAGTGTGTCCTTATATGCCAAATCCAAGGAGTGCAGGAAATACAAGTAGAAAATTTGTCATTCTGTTCTAATTGGTCTCTCTCTCTACTTTTAATGTTGCAGTGAACATAGCACAATGCAAATGACTTCAGGTTTAGGTTTTGGTTTGAGGTTTTGTTGTTTTGGTGGTTTTTTTTAAGCATTTCAAATAAAATTTTAGAGTACACTTCAGGGCTCCTTCTCTGTCTCACTGTACGTTGTATTTAAGGTGATGCATAACCATTTTAACAGGGTGGGAAAGCATATTGCTCTTTTTTCTGCTTCTGTTTAAGCTAAAGAATTGACATCAATTGTTTTTCATTAGTTTTCTTGCTTTGATTTTAGTACCTGTAAAACATTTCTTGTATTATTTAAATGTATTTAACTATACCTTGAAATGCTTTAGCATTTAAAAGATTGCTTTTATATCAACCAAAGCACATTTGATTAAGATTTACCAGGGATTCAGTAAACTCTCACTTTTGCTATGAATTTATCTAATTTTTAGGAGTTGGTTGCCTTGGAATTAGAAGAAAAAAAGATTAGAGCACAAACCCTAAGGGTTCAGCTGACCTGACATCTGGATTTTTGTTTTATGAAATCTTTATATTTTGAAATTTGAACTTCAGCTGATCTAGCTCAGCTTTTAACTGCAGCTCTGAGGCTCAGCTTGATTTGAATCCTTATCCTGTAGCTACGGAATCCATTTCCAAATTATTGAAAATTTATCTGTAAAGTGCTAATATGCTCTCTAGTTAGGAAATGAAGAAAAAAGGTGAAAACAGTTCAGAGATCCATAGCAGCAGATTTTCTCTTGCAGCTGGCCAAAACACAATCTAACTAATGATCTGAGGAAAACAGTTTTTCCATTTTTTTTCCCCATATAGTTAGTTCATTGGCAAGCTTCCTGCAGTAGCTGCTTTGACAGATATAAAATTGCCTCTGTCTTTATTGCATGGTCTGGCCACTGCCAGATTTCCTGGCCTCTCTTGTTCCAGTGGACACCATGGTGCTTTACTGAGATCTGAGGAAGTAAAATTCAGTGAAGTGGACATACCTGAAGTTAGGTATGAATATTGCCAAATATTCACTAGGCATTGGGCAGTAAAGTTCTCATATTATTTTCAATTTATTCCTTTTACATGATTTGTATTTCTGTCTTCTCTATGATAATTATGGTTGGCAGGGAGCGATCTCTACATGTCCTTTGCACATCATGCTTTGCCATACATGAGCATTGGGTTTACAATAGGATGCAGGAAGCTACAAAGCTTTTGTTAATCCCTACTGAAATGCAACTTGTGTTGAGAATCTTATGAAGATTCTCAATCTTATGAAGGTTCCCAAGTGAAAAGTAAAACTTCTGTACCCTCTCTGGTATAGGGATAAGAGAGAGAAAGGCAGGTTGTGGTCTTTGTCAGGTGCAGTGTGAAAGATGGGAATGCAGCTGGTTTCTGCATGAGGTTCAAAATGAACCTAGGGCAGAGTTGAGAGCTCAGCTAATTAGGTGGCAACTCGACACTTGCTTGCAACTTGTAACCATCATTAAAATGCTTGCACATACAGTCATCTGGCTGTACTGCCTCACTTAGCTAACCAACAGCTTGTTTATGAGGCTAGAAGATAATAAGGGGAATGGAAAATTGGCCAAAAAAAAAAAAAAAAGTTGTGTCTGTAGTGCAGTGTTGAAAAATTTGACAAAAAGACTCCATGTCCAGAAAAACTATACCACTTAATCTTATGGAATTGATAGTTATGGAGATCTAAGAATAGGACGCCCTTTCCAGATAGTGTTTTTACTGTTTTAGCACCTGAAATAATAGAGAATGGCTCTGCAAAAACTCTGGTGGCATTTTTTTGCAGATACAAAGGACATTTTCTTGTTTGTTTCATTGTTGTTCCTTTTTTGTTCTTGTTGTTGTTCGTTTTTTTCTTTTTCAGTAGCTGTTTGCTTGTGATAACAGCGCTGTGCTGCTGCAAACTGTGTCAGTGTGTGCATATATCTTTTCTGTGCTTATGGTGAATCCAAGCATCATCTTAAAAAATGCGTGTTTGTTTCTGTTCATAAAAAAAAAAATTGGAGATGGACCAGAAGGTGCAGTAACAAAGGGAGTAGAAGGATTGGGATGCCAGCTGAAATAATGTTGAGCTAGACTGAGACTGGGATTTAGGGGGGAATTGTAAATTGATTGCCTCAGATGCAGGAAATCTGAGCTAATAGCTGAAAAGATCGTGGCACAAAGATGTGAAGTCATCTCTTAGTAGCATAATGGGAAGGGGGGTGAGGGAGAGGAGTTAAGGGAAGGTGTGTTGTGTGAGAAACTGATTCACAGATAGGAAATTAACATTGTAACTCAGTGTCACAGCACCCAAGGTAGCACCTACTGAAGTCTGATGGGAAGTCTGTGAAAGTTAGCTTTGCTTTAAGAGTCAATGAAGATGGGAAGTGTTTTGGAGTGATCCGTTGGGATCTAGAGAATATACTGGGAGGTTGTTTCATGGTCAACAAAGTACCTAAAATTCATGTCCTCTGCTGCTGCACCTTCTATAGCAGCCTCTTTTTATGACTCCCTCCACTTCTCTTCCAAACTGAAGTCAGTTTTTTAGGGATATGTTATCAGTGGCTTAATTCAGAGCCCATACTAATACCAGCTGGAGCTTGAATTGTTTTCCAGAAAACTTACATTTCTCTTAAGACTGGTTTTCAGTACTGACATTGAAAATTACTATATGTTCATACAAATTTTACTATTTGCTAAATTATTTATTTATGGTTTTTAAACATTTTAGTATCCATGAAACTGTTTTGTCCTTTGTAAGAGCTTTTTCTCTCCCTTCACCCTGCTGATGTGCCTTCCAGACATGATTTCCATGTCCCTCTCAGGTGCAAGCTGACATCATCTCTTGGTGTTCCTTGTTTGAGGCCCATTCAAACACATTCAGGTGAAATGGAAGTTACCAGCAATGATAGTCGTATTTTGTTGCATTCTCAGGCTGAATTCTATTCATGGTGAAGAATGATTAAGTGGGCCAATGCAGCAGTATCAGACTAATTGACTAACAGCTCTATGTGAAAGGACTAAACTTGTCATTTGAGAACTCAAAATGTCCAGTGTAGTCCACTGAAACAAAAAGACTACTCTAAAAAAATGCAAAAATAGATAGATATAGAACTAAATTTTTTTTAGAAATTAAAGTTTTTCAGGACATGATCACTCTTAAATAATATATTTTATTATATCTTATATAAAATTAAAAAGAATAGTACAATGCAATTTAAAATTTTCAGTTGTAGTTAAAAGTTGAGATTAATTCTCAGCATCATAATGATTTGAGATACTGTAGTTGGAACTGTTTTTATTTTTCTCTTTTAAGTGGGCTTAATGAAAAACAGTCTCATTTTTTTAAGAACTTGACATCAAGGGAAATACCCTCTTTTCAGCTTGTTGACTAATTAATTAATGTTCAATAGCTTATGCTCTGCTCATTTGCCACTCTGTTCAAAACCCTATGAAAATATTATAGCAGATAATATTTGAATAGGTCGCATTAAACAGTGATTAGAAAAGGTTCCTGTTTTCACTTCTGTGACCTTTATAAAATCCGTATATTTTGTCTGAGTGTTTAGCACTTGTGGAAGGTTTACCAGGTTTGTGGGTACAGTAAGATTTGTGGTCTTTCTGCCATTATCTCAGACATGACTTAGTGATAGTGACCAGATTTTTTTTAAGACTAAAAAAATGATAGAAATACTAACTCATAATTCTAAGAAAAATACCGTACTCAGGATACTCACCGTAATTCTGAATTGTGAGAACTCGTAAAAATATCAGAGAGTGTAAGGCTATAGTACATTTTAGAGAATGTACTATAATCCTGAGATTGCAGAGTTGCTTTCTTCTGCAACCTTGATATCTATTGGGTATTTTCTGAAAACAACCTGTTTAGTTTAGCCATTTACAAGGCACATTATATATTATTAATATTGAATGTTATCATTGATTTGTGTTAGTTTTCCCTTAAACAAAAATTAAAAAGAAATAAAAAGTGTGCCTCCCCCCAGTTTTTTAAAAATAACCTTTTTTAATATATATATATATATGTTAGACTCTTTTTAAACTGTGGGATTTGTAAATTTACAATATTTACAAAATTTACAATATTAAACAGTGCGATAAAACTTTGAGATGCACAGAAGGGTTTTGTGTGTGGAAATTAACTACTATGGAGTAGTCATGTGAGGTAATTATAGTTTCATATTAAAAAGTGTTGATGAATTACATTTATAACGTAAGTCATCAGCAAACTGAAGACTTAGGTGAGGTTCAAATGAAGAAGTGGTGGTCAGCTTGGAGACAAATAAATGTGTTTTCTCTACTGCAGTGATGTCATGTAGCAGAGTGTGCAGCTGGTACATAATCTGGATATCAAGTTTAGGAAGGTGTCAGACTGGTGTCACTGAGTGATCTGGAAACCAGATCATAACTGACCTAACACAGTCATAGGGTCCTGAAAAACACCTGCCATATTCTGCTTCTGAGCTCTTGTTCTTATGGGAAGACGTAGCTCTGGGTCTTAGGAGTATTTTGATGTGCTGATTAAAGAGCTATGATAGTTGATAACAATAACATTAATGTGATGCATCTGCAAATGTAGTAGCTGAGATCTGAAAAGCCCTCTGGCATCTCATATCTGAAAAGTTTGAAACTGAACCCCTGCTATCCTTGATAACACTCTCAAGAACAACGGAGAGTTGATATGAGTTTAGGGATCATACTCTCCCAATATACTTCTGGTAGAATAACATATGAGATGTAAATGCTCACCAGCATGACCTCCAGAGGAGAAATAAAATCCCTGTACAGAATACAAACCCTCATATATGTTGTCAGCGTGACTGTGAGATTACAAGTGTTGCTGTTTTGGCCTATAACGAGTGCTGAGACTATGACAAATTCACTCATAACATGTCTCAAAATGTAATCACAATAAAGGTGACAGATTATTATTTGTTACAGAGCTTTTTCCCACTAACTCTCATGTAACCATAAAAGAGTATATGCATATGTCACTTTAAGCACTGAAAGGTAAGCACCCCAAGGAAAACAAGCAGAAAGTATTTGTGTGTCAAAGCAATAACCACTACTTTTAAAGGTACATGAGGTCACAAGACAATATTTTATATTTTATAGGTGTTACATACAGCAATTTCTTACTCTTCTCCTTCAAACAGGGCCTGTATCTGAGCTATGTTTCCACCAAAATATCCCTGACAGCAGCAACAGATGAGAGGTAGAGATGTTCACTTCATGAGCATCATTAAAAGGATGGTTTGTTACCAGTTTGAAATAACTATATTAAGACTTCTGGATAGCCCTCTATGTCTTTGAGACAGAATTCAGTGCCTTTGATCAAATGTGGGGTTTTTATTATTATTATTATTCCAAGCAGGCTGTGCCAGTCCTACTAAATTGGCTTCCCGTTAAAAATTTGCAGTTTGCAAATGAAACTCAGCAAGTGGTAAACTCATAGGAATCTTACTGAAAAAAAAATCAGCCACCAAGGTGAGCAGCTCTGGTGCTGACACAAGCCACAGCAATCCTGGTGACTGCCCCACCTCCTGAGGAGCCCTGGCATAATCATTATGAGGCTCTGCAAATGGAAGTGAGTGATTACCAGGACAATGCTTCATCTAGCTTGGAGGTGTCATTGAGGTTAAGTCAGTCTATGTCCTGTGTCCAAACTGCTTCCATAAAGGAAAAGAGACTTGTCATTGGAAACTCACTTCTGACAGGAATGCAGACACCACCTACTTTGTAGGGAAGTCTGTTGCCTCTCTAGGGCCTAGGTTACAAATGTGAAGAAGGCCTTCCTGCCCTGGAACAGCCCTCAGATTACTTTCCATTATTGATGTTTCAGATAGGCAGTGATAGAACTGCAACAAAATGTCCAAGGGCAATCAAAAGACACTTCAGGTCTTTGAGATGACTAAGTAGGGGGTCAGGGGAACAAGAAATGTTTTCCTCTATCCTTTCAGGCACAGGGAATGATGAGGGAAGAAACAGCAGATCAATACTTGGCTCCAAGCCAGGTGTCACCAGCAGAATTTTAGATTTTTGATCGTGTGTCAGTTTACACAACACTGAGCCTCCTGGCGACAGATGGGTACGCCTGTCTCAAATCGGAATAAGGATCTTTGTGCAGAAGTTAGCAGGACTCAATGAAAGAGCTTTAAATGGGTTTTGAATGGGGAAAAGGATAAATCAGGCTCTCTAGAGAAAAGCCTAGTAGCAGCACAACAACATTTGTGGTATACAAGTGAGGTGCTTTGATCTGCCATCTCTGTGGAGGTAGGGGATAGAGAGTCATCCAACAGTGGAGATGGAAAGGTTACTGATGTGTTAGAAACTGTGGAAAAGCCCAAAATGATCACGTAGGAATTAAGGCTTCTCCCCCACAAAAGGGGGAGCCATTTGCCAGTCTGCTGTTCTAAGAGGAGGAACTAAGTTGGTTTAAATAATTTGAATTCAACCCAGCTGTAATACCTGAGATGTCGCTAAGGCTTTTCAGGATACAAGGAGAACAAAGCAGTGTGGTTATCAGTCTGTAATGAGAGCTAAAACAACAAAAAGAGTTCTCTCACCATATGTTATGGGCTGAGGAACTGGAGTAGGAAGCATTATCTTTATAGTACTGTCTATGTATTACACTTAGGAGTCTGGTCTATATAGAGGACATCAATCATAATCATTACAATGCTGACTAGCACTTCCATGAGCAGGAGATCAAAAATTTGAAAATAAACTATTCTTATCCCTACTAAGATGTTTCTGTGGATATTATGGAATAAAAGCTAAATATTTGCTAGTTTTCCAGTAATGTTTGGTAAAAGCAGTAAGTTATGTGATTCTGGAGCCAAATAAATTTGTGTGTGCTGAACAAGCTACACACTAAGACAAACACTATAGAAAAGCCACAAAACCACTCCACTATTTCAGGTTTTGGTGAATTTTTACAACCCAAGTGCAGTTGGTGTCATGTTTAAAGGCTTTTTGCAAACCATGACCGAAGAGAACAAAAATTGAGTGCATCAATATTATGGCTCTTTACAATATACAAGAATATCCTGAACATCCAGTCTTTATCTTGTGATAGTAAACAACTTTCCCTACAATTGAAATAAGTATCTTCTATTGTAACCAGTAGATGCCTTTTTCATGTTGACTGAAACAGTTGAATTCCAAAATTGCTTAATTGAATTACTTAATTGTAAAAGTTTGCCAATTTAATATTATTAAGGGTTTATTCACTATACTAGACATTCTTTCAGGCTTTAAAATATTTTTACAGCATTTGGATAATTTTTTATTATGTAAATTTGCTGCAAATTAAAAAATTTAAAAATATTATTTTTTAATCTACATTTCAAGTTTTTATTGAATTTTTTCTTGCATTTTCATTGAATCTACAGTACTCTCAGTAAACAGCAGAGGCTGAATATTTGAGTTCTCAGTTCGAGTGTTCTTGGTTTTACATGATGTCAAAGGGATTTCCATGTCACAGGACTTTACTTCCTCTCTCCATGTGTGAAAATTTTACGTCAACCATTTTGACAGAAATACCCTGTCTGTAAGTAAAAATAAAAACGTGACCCAGGTGAGGACTCATGACCCAGCAATCTTTATTTAGCCTGGATAAAAGATTTTTATCAATCATACATTGCAAAAAAGACCTTGATAATAGAATGTGGTAAGCTTATTGCTAATAAATCCATACTGAATGGAAAACATTGTTGAGAAAATTAATTTCTAACGTCAATCTCTTTAAGCCCATGGTATATAAACTTCTGTCCTTTTTTCTGAAATTGATACAAATTCATGTTACATTCTGGTAGAAAGCTTAATAAGGATGCAGTGGCTTTTCTAATTTAGGTCTGCTTTTTTTTCCTTGCCTTTTTGTTGTTGTTGTTGTTAGATGGGAACTTCCTCTGGAGGTCAGCTTGTCCAACCTCCTGATCACAGCAGGGCCTACCTCAAAGTTTGATCTAACTTCAAAGTTGGATCATGATGCTTGGGGTCATATCCATCAAATTTTAAATATACAAATAATTTTAATGGAATTTTCTTCTTTACTTTCCAAGGATGAGTTTTGATTTATTGTATACTTTTTATTGTTCATTATTTTTTGGGGGTGGAAATTCTTGTGAGTTTTTTGATAGATAATTTCTTAGGACAGGCCAAGTCTACAAGAAGGTATATTTTTTTTTTTATTCTATAGTTTATAGTGAAGTCACCCTAGGCAAAGTTTAATTAGATTTAATTTGGTGACTGCAAACAAAAAAGTGCGGAAGTAATGAGCTGCAGTAACTGCAGTTGTGGTCAGTTTTTATATAAAAGCTAAAAGTGGAATTATCTCTGATGCAACCTGTTGGACAGTATAATTTTTGCAGTTAGCTGAAATAGCAGCAAAAGGCCTTAACTTGTAGTTAAAAGTTTCACAGAAAATGCATTTACTGATTTATAATTTGTTTAATTCCATGAACAATTAATAAAATGCTGAGACTGAATAAAATTAATGAACCTGCTGAATATCATCTGTTTTAAAGCAGAGGATGTATTAATTTAATATCAAAACCAGTAATGAAAAAAGTTTATTTATGCCTTCCTATTCTTCCAAACCACAGCAATTGAGCAGCAGGTAGTTTAATGACAAATACAGGTCTTAATTTAGCTCACCATATGCTATTTATTAATTTATTGAAGAAAGTACATAAAAGATTTTAACATTTTAACTTAATTTCCCAATATATATCACTTGCCTCTTAAAAAAACCCTATTTTTTTCTAGTTATCTTTTGAAAATTTTTGTTTCTAATTGCAGTGACCCTTGTTGTCTCTTACACTTAGCTTTATCAGTTAAAAAACCTACTAGAAAAACACTTGATACTTAGTAAGAAGGACAAAGGATTTTTATGTCTTTGCTATGTCATGACTGACTTTAATACTGGGATTTCTGAGACTCCAGCATGTTTTGCTGCCAAGATGTCTTTTATTCAAAATACAGATAGCTCATGACCTTGCACTTTCACTGCAGTGTCTGAGCATGTTTTTCCATTAAACCACAAAACTTTATGCTAATCTTGTGGATTTAGAATAAATTCTAAAGATTCTTTCTTGACGTCTTCACAGCCTTGAATAGATTTATTCTAGTATGTGATACACTTCCTCCTGTTGTATTTTTATTGCTATTCATCCTAAAAGTCTGGGTAAAATTACGTTGTCCAAAGCATTGAATGCTCTCAAAATTGTTTTTAAGAATTTTTCTTCCTAGCAAGTTTTCTTGTATTTTTTTTTTAATCTCTGTATGTAAGTCTAAGATTATTAAATTGGTTCATGAATTCATATGAAAGTAACACAAATTGGAGTGGTAAATATAATTTATTTTAACTTTTAGCAGGGATTTTTGGCATAGATTCCTCTGTAAAAATAGACTGATGATATAGGGGCTAGAAAAATTTACTAGAAGGTGAGTGGGAAATGCATATGGCTAAGACGAAGTATTGAGATTAATGAAGCTTAACAAAAAATATCTTTGAATCAAAGGTAAATGTTGAAAGAGAGTTTTATTTCTTTTCTCAAGTTTTGATCCTTAATATTTCATAATTTTTAAAAATATAAAAATAGTGTCTTGACTACTCTTATGCTGAATGCTTCAGTAAGTATGTGCATCAATTACAGAAGTTTTAACAAAATTGTTTTGGAAGGAGTATTTAGGCAGTCAGACAAACTACAACGTGAGTTTCGGGTTGGGTTTGTTTGTGTTTTTTTTACTTTCCTCACAAAAAACATTGTAAATTTGGCTTGGCATACTAAATATATGTGGAGTCATGTGAAAGTTCTAATGGTGTTCAGTATAGTTTTATTGTTGCACCCTCTCTAGAGACATAAAATTTTCATAGTTCCTTTTACCCCCTTTCCTCCTCCTGAATAACTGAGAAGCTTCCTGATGAGTCAGTAACTTGAAAACCAAATCCTAGTGCTTATTGAGGAAAAACTTCTGGCGCAGTAGAGACAGACAAAGACACTTGTTTCTTCATACAGAATAGCCTAATTTTTATTTTCATACCTCATATTTGTAGGAATATCAGAAGTGTATGAATCTAACTGGCTAGCAATTTATTGAAACTCACTTTACTGGTTGGTGATGGTTACTGCACATGTCTGTCAAACTTTTTTCTTTCTAGATATGTGTACATTTTTTCCTCATGGATTCTCAAGGGATAGACTTATTTTATAGGTGCAAACTGTTTTCTCACAAAAAGAGATTGTTATGCAAACTGATTCTTATTCTTATGATCCTTTTCTCATGGGAACTTAACAAGCTAGCTGTTTAGCCAAAAAAGCAAGGCCTGATTTTACAAGGCCTTTCTTTTATAAGGTTTTACCTGTATGTAGCAAACTTCAGCATTTATTTTCGCGCAGTCATGTTTGAAACTTTTCTTGGGAGGCATAACACCTATACTTGAAAATTCTAAATAATTACTTCTTTCTACTTCCTTCCTTCTCAAAGAAGTTTTCTGAGAGATGTTTGAAAATCTGCGAGTGGCAGTAAAATAGAGCAAAATACCTGTCATTTGTGTTCTGCTGCAAAAATGAGAGTAACTGAATATTTGAGGTGTTTATCCGTGTAATAATTTTCTTTACCAAGGACAAAAGATTCAATTTTCAAAGTAGCCCTATCATATTCTTGAACAGTTTTTCTTTTGAAAATTCCAGCATTATTTGGAGTAGGATCTTGGGACACTGTAATGAATTTCAAAAGAAAATTAGAGGTTGTTGTGATGATGTAGTTACACGCTGTTTGATTAATGCTTTATTCTCTGAAATTTGGTAAGCAACAGGTAGAGGTTTTTCTGAAATTTCTTCAGCTTAACTGGAAATCAATGGTCACATAAAGCATAAGTATTTTTTACTACATTTATATCACATGTTTGTTTTAGCTCTGCAGTGCAAAATGTGTCCTGTAGTTTAATACTTTTACTTTCTGATAAGATTCAGAAGACATTGTAGGTCAATGTTCAAATGTGTTTAGTTCCATTTGAAAAAGACTGTCAGATACAAGATAAGGGTGGTAAATTTTGGCAAAATTGAAAGGAGTCATTCATTTAAAGGTTTACAATGAGTCGTTGTTGAAATTGACAGTGTAAACCTGGGAACCCTTGCTAGTTGCTAAGAAATGCTAAGCCGTTGGGTAAAGATATATCTATATTTGAAACAAGTAATGAGAATAAAGCATAATCAATTGACCTATGCTTGGAGATATAAACATTTCAAACAGAAAAATATGCATGTTTGAGATGTGAATGTACAAGGTTACTTGATAATTTATGTGCAGCCAAAAGTCTGGTCAGAAGTAACATCCAATTAGTGCTTTACAAAAGAAATGCATCTCCAGTTATGTTAGTAATAAGCAATGCCTTGAAGTGTAGTTAGAAGAACAGATTTCATTGTGCTGAATGCTGATACATCAAAGAGTATAGATATGGGTCTCCTTGACATTTATATTCTTTTTTTTTTTTTTTAATTTCTAAATGAAAGCTTGTATTTTATGCCAAATGACTGTAACTGCATAGATGCATGTAGGTTAAGATGAAGTGGGGAGGATGTGATAACCACGCACTACACAACATCTGGGCCAACAGAGAATATGGGGTTCCAAAATAAAATAACTGGCAAAAAAAACCAAGCAAATATTGACTCAGGAGTAGCTGTCTGTATATCTTAACTTTGATCCATTCATTACCTTTAGAGTGAAATAATTTCCATTGCATTCCCCTAAAACACATTGCCAGTGTCTGTGCAATCCTGCACAGGGGTTTTTTACTTAAAATGTGGTATATGCAATAAGACTTTTCACTAAACAGGGAGACTAGGTTGATCTCCCTTGATTTTGTTTTCAAATTAATTTGAGATACAAACAAATTAGAGCAACTTGAAATTCACTGTTCCCCAGTCAGCAATAAAGAAAACAACACAAATTAAATTAACCTAATGATGGGGCTGAGTCTTGAGTTGAGATGGAATCTGTCTTTCAGTCAGTTTGGTCCCAGATAGCTTTCTTAGCATCCACAGTCACTTTTGAGGACTTTAAGGAGTGTTTTTCAACAGAAATATCTGACATTACAAGTAATACAGAGCTCAAAGGAACACACTGTCAATTAGTGCTGAGTCTCAGCAAGTGAGACTTTATTGTCAACATCATTGTACATAACCATTAAGGGCAGATGTTGTATGCAATTAATTGGCAACTTACCAATTACTTTGGTTTTGTGTGTGGCATGGAAATGTCACATTCCACTCAAAAGAAGTTCAGCTTCTCTAAAGCTGCTCTAAGAAGAAAATGATTCATGTGTGAGGATGATGAAAGAATACTCTTTGACTCAGATGTGTGTCAAAGTATATGTAATGACTTCTATGGATCAGATTACTATTTAAATATTAATGTTTTATAGAAAATCTGTATATTAAAAAAAAAAAATAAATTAAACCCCATGGGTTTTGTTTTTGCATACCTCTGCACTCCAATGTGGAATGGCACAGTTTTCAGTGTCAGGATCTGAGCTGCTAGTGGGTCTTGGCATAAATAAGGGACAGCTCAATCCCTTACTATCTATCTCATCTTACTTTTCTATTTGTAGCAGGACAATTTCTTTTCATGTTTCTTTGCTTTCCAGGCAAAGTTTCTAGGGTCTTTTTTAAGCAGAATTCATACAGCTAAATGCCAGGGATGTATGAGGTAAACATTTCACAGCAAATTAACATAATTCAATCCATGATTATGCTGAGAAAAATGAGGATAAATGGCACTGGAATTATTTTTAGGGGTGTTTTTGTGTTTGGGTTTGTTTTTTTTTTTTTTTGTTGGTTGTTTTGTTGTTGTTGTTGGTTTTTTTTTTAAATACTGTTTACCTAAGCAAGATTAATACTGAAGTGTCAGCTTAAAATAAGTGATAATTTAATGCTATATGTAAAGACCTAGGCAACCAATGTACAGATGTTGATTTCAAAGAGTCAGAGGTACATATTTGAGTATTATCTATATAATATTTTGTGTTTAATTGAATAAGTGTGAAGATTATTTTCTTTCCATTTCATACATCTGCTTTATCTGATTCTTTCAAGGTATGGTCATTGGTAACTTCACCTGATTTAAAAAGATTGTTAAGTTTCCAAAAATATATTAAAAGCATGAAAGAAAAGAAAAAAGAAAGTCTTAGAGTACTGAGTTTTACACAGAATCTATAGTTTATTGTAGTTTCTATTAGAATAAAATATTACTTTTTGTGATTTTTTTGTAGGCAGTCTCAGGAAAAATAAGATCTCTGATTTTTCTCTATTGAGGAAAAATTGGAGTAAGATTTACTTCTTACACAAAGTAAACTCTTCTCACACAAAACTCTAGATAGGTCATTCTAGAAGCAAGAACATTAAGTAATTATGGAACATGACCTTGTGATCTGAAGAAAAGACAGCTTTGTACTCTGTTTGCTCCCATAAATTTGTACAATTTATCTTATGAAGTAGGAAATAATTGAAGATAACATGAATGGGAAATTGCACAGAGACTGTCAGAACAAACTCCATAAATCCTACCTAGCCACTTTTATCACCTCTCTCTATGCTAAACATGGAAATTATAGCTTGCAACCTTTTACAGTCTCAAAATAGCAGTTTTCAGAAGTGATGGTGTCTTCTGTAATCTGTAGGCAGATGTTACAGGGTCAGTGGATTTTCTCTTTCTCTGTACAAGGAGTACACAGCTGATGTACTCTGCTTCACTGCAGAGGGATATCATTCCTAGGGAAAAAAAAAATCAAAGGAAAACTTTTAGGAGATTTCAACATTTATCAGTTATAGTTTGACATGGTTATTCTGACTAATATATCTTTCAAAGGGCTTTTATGTTACTGTTATGAAAAGCCAAAAGTAACAGTCTTTAAAACAGTTTTTCAGGCCGATGAGGTTAGTTTTGGTTTGTTTTTTTGTTTTTTTTTTTTTTTCCTTTTTGGAAACTAATCATAAAGATGAAGGTATGACACTATCACCATTTCCATACCAGCACTGGATGTGATATTACCAGCAGAATTCTCCCTGATAGAGGACTGAGATAGACAGCAACAGAGTGGAAAAATTGTAACTCATTAATATCTGTAATACTATAAAGATACCACAAGTACCATAAACTTTCACTGGCTTGATAACTCTTGTTAGAGTTTAGTAAAATGGCTTACCAATTCCATTACTGACCAGGAGCTGGCTTCTTGGTGGGATTGCAGGAGTCCCTTATCACTTTTTCTTTCTTTTTCTAGTAGATACTTACATAGTTTGGGTGTTCTGTCTGTGAGACTTCTTATGTTCCAAGGGTGTATATGAAAGATTTTCTTTTGGATTTTTCATCTTGGAGTTTTTAGTTTTCACCACATTGAGTGTAACCTTGGTGCTTTTGAAGAGGCAAAGAAAGGCTCTACCTAAACCAGAGGTACAGACATAAATTTCGATACACATAATAAAGTAGTATAAAATTTACAGTAACACTGAAATACTTCCCCAAAGCAATGGAATTCTCTGCCTCCTCCTGAGCACTTCTCTCATTACACTATACCAATGTAAATTACATTATACCAGTGTATACCAATACATGTATGCATGCATATACATACACTTACATCTATTTACGGCAATTGCTGGTGTATTTGTTTTGTTATTCCTGTGCTTAAGATGTATATAATCAGCATGGGTCTGTTGAGTACTGGTTTAGTTCAGAGTAGTGACCACAGGACTTGACAACAGAGGTCATAAATCGAGTGCTGTCACCTTACACTTTTGGCAACCACTGTATTCTTAATGCTGTGATATTCATCACTATCTCACGTAGAGAAAAGATTGGGGCAGAAAACCCCCAGATGGACACAGACCTGTGAAAGTTTATTTCACTCACTGCAGTGTATAAATTTTAATACTGTATCATGTGATTGCTGAGAAATCTTTTAGATTGCATTTTTGAATGAAGTGTTCATTTAGCCTAAACCTTGGAAATGTGGCCATTTGCTCTGAGGTCTTTTTGCCACTGGGGTTGAGGAAAGGCTATTCTCATGTGCAGCATGTTGCCAAGGCTACAACCTCAGTTATTGCTCAAGTATTTTCAGCATTTAATATGTAGTACTGTTGCTAAGGCAACTAGATTATAACAAATTTCTGTTTGCATTTCTAGATGGAAGAAGCTGATGAGTTGCATTTCTTAGCAATGCTCCAGAACTGTCTTTAGGTTTGCTAGATCTGTTTTAAACTTTAACTGACATCTATAAGATTTTTTCACTTTCTCCTGACCTCTTTTGTGAGACCGCATCAAGCTTTCCTTTGCATTCTTTTTTGATCATGCAGGAGGAATCTACACATTGTATTTGTATGAAATTGCTGGGAAGACTTCAAGGTGTTTTGTGTGAACGTATTTTATCCAGTTATAAGTTTTCTGTCTCTGTCTTACAATTCCAAACTTGAGTCATTTTTATTATGAACCTTGTGCAGCCTGGCCTGTTACAAATTCACTAATGTTATATTTTGTGTGAGTAATCTCCAGGCATATACAGCAATTTTGATTGACTGTTCCTTACTGCAGTTTGTGATTACTTGCAGAGAATCATCCTTGATAGAATTAGATACTTTACCTACTCATTCTTCCTCAGTTGTTCCCTGAGTTGCAATAACATCACAGCTGACAGCAAAATTAATATCTTTCCTTGTCAACAGAGATGTCTCTTTACTCGTGCTTTGTCTTCCAGAGTTCACACAACCTGCTTTAAATTTTATGTTGGTTTTTATTTGTGCAATTTACTTTGTCATCACTCCAGAAATCTCAAGTTCCTCTTTCCTGGCACAAGGAAAACAGTTATTACTATGCCTTTAAGCATTAATTCTCTCCATTTGTTGTCAAATATTGTACTGTTAGTTTGTGGAAACCTGAGTAGTAATTAGCTCCACATTTCCCTTCCACTTATATCAACATTAGACCAAATGGATGATAATATACAAATATATAATGACCTAGGAAAGGAATTATTTTTTCATTAATTACTTTATATTGGAATTGCAAACAGATGTCTGGTAATAATAGAGTGTTGTCATGCTTTACTGGAAGTCCTAAGATATCAAAAATGTTTCCCACCTATTCTTCAGTATTTGTTAAATTAGTTTTGCCTTTAAAGAACATTGGTATTTACAGAGGAGTAAGTGCAAGGCCTTTTCAGACTTGCTACCTTCCTACTTAATATGATTTTTGTGTATAGTATTCATGAACTAGATAATTTGATGGAGTGAACCAGCCTTAATGCTTCCTATTTTATGAAACTTTAAGACATTTAATGAAATTTCATTTTCATTAATACATGAAAATTACTAAATTTTATAAGAAGGATGAGGAAGTTAATTTGCAATTCTTCAGGCATATAACTGAATGAATTTACCACAAGTTCTGAAAACTAATGGAAGATACAACAAGGCAGCTGTCAGATAAAGGTTGCAATAATGAATAATAAAATTTTTCAAATTATCTAGGAATCTTATTAATAAAACCGACTATCATAAAGTATTTAAGAGATTCCCCCTAGGGGGAGAATGAAATGGCAGTTTTCTCTGGAGAATGTTAAAGGGGGAGTTAGCTTATTCTCAGTTTAAGACCTCTGCCAGTGTTTTAGGCAGGTTTAAACACCTTTCTGGTGAAGCACAGAGTTAATGCACAGGATGCAACAGCTCCTACAGTGAGCTGGAGGAGGCAGTAGAGGGAATGCACAACTCCACTTTTATTTTCTCTTTGACAGAATTTACTCATATATGATACCAGTCTTTCCATTGTCCTTAGGTACACAACAGTGGAGACAGAATTGCTCTGGTTTAACCTCAATCAGCAAATAAATACCACACAGCCACTGTGTGGCATTTATAATAATAATAATTATATATTTATTATCACAATAAATTACTATTATTATTAATAATAATAATATTAGTAATGATAATAAGTAATAAAGCAAAAGGGGACAGAGAGAGAGTAAGAGCAAGAGAGATGACACTCAAGAAAGACAAGTGATGCACAATACCCATCTGTCTCCAAGCAGTAATCTGCCCCTCCCTGTCAACTCCCTCCAGTTTATATATGGGGCATTATGTTCTGTGGTATGGAATATCCCTTTGGGAATTCTGGGTCAGCTGTCCTGGCTATGCTCCCTCATACTTTCTCTTCTTGTACACGTGCTCACGAGTAGAACATGGGAAATTGGAAAAGTCCTTGACTTAACAGAAATGCTACTTAGCAACAACTAAAACATCAGTATGTTATCAACATTATTCTTATCTTAAATCCAAAACATTCTTGGTCAGAGAGGAAGAACACTGTTGTAACACCTATGCTTCATGTTAACAAGAGTTAGCTCGGTGTGTGTGCTGGAAAAGATTCTGCTCCTTGTCTTGTCAGATCTGGGTGCCAGCCACATGAAAACTCATGAGCACATGTATGTGTCCATCCCCATGCCCATCAAGAATGTTTATTCACACATTCTAAAGCTGGGAATGGAAAACAACCACTCCTGAGATGTGGCTACCTCTTACAGTCTTAGGTCTTTTTAGCATGCACAGGAGAAAGGGAAAAGTGACTTTGGATGGTGTTGATAATAGGAGAGAAAAGAACAGATATTCTTTCATGCACACATTTCTTGTAATGGATTGTTTCTCAAGGAAAGTTTATCTGGCTTTGAAGCCCTTTATCTGGATGCAAAATGCCTGTGTAGTTGCTATGTCTTAATCTCTTGGCAGTGGATACTGTTTATCCCTCAAAACACCCTATTAAAAAAAGTCTTTATTTAATGATCTACTATTCTGAAAAACACAGAAGTAAATCACAGAAGTAAATAAAACTCCAATGATTTTCTAGAAATACAAGACAGCTGATGGGTGTAGGCTGGTAAGAACAGAAATTTTGTCCAAGTTAATGATATAAAATGTCAAAACATTTTCTAAAACCATCCAATTAGTTGTTCAGTACCTCCTGTCCACCCACTCACTTGTTCTTTCAGTAGCAAGGGGTTTTTTCACTATTTCTGAAACTCTGCAATAATATCAGAAAAAGGACTTGACAAACTATAAGGAACATATGTTTTAGTTTTAATTGACTTTTAGCCATAAAACACAAGTGGTATTATTTCTTAGAGTAAATAATGATTTAAAATACATTTTTCCCTGGACCTGGGACCTTCAAAATTGTGGCTATGTCCTTCAAATTATGTATTATTATCATAATAAAGTATCATAAGATACCATTTAATTTTTTAGAATGTAGCTCTTCATGATATTCCACATGGAAATCTGTAGTATTTAGTAAAAGAGAATTGGCTTTAGAAGATAAAGCAAATGAATTAGCGGTAGAACAGCTAACACATATCTAAAAATGCTTATTAGGTAGTGGTTCATATATTTGAACTTTCTTAAAAATAACATCTGTATTTCTGGAAATATCTTTCAGCAACTTAAAGTCAAAATAGTAGTTCGATATTGGCTAGTTTAGTTTGCTTTTATTATTTCCAGTAATTATTCAATTCCAGTAGTGCTTGTAACTGATAAAATAAGGGCAAAATGAATTCATCACTTACGCATGTTGTTGTTCGGCTTGTTTGGTTTGTTGGTTTTTGTTTGGTTTGTTTGTTTGTTTGTTTTTAATTTTGCAATACAATTGAGGCAGAAGTGTGCCCTGGCAGCCAGGAGAGCCAAGCGTGTCCTGGGGGCATCAGGCCCAGCATGGCCAGCTGGGCAAGGGAGGGGATTGTCCCCTCTGCTCTGCTCTGGGGCAGCCTCACCTCCAGTGCTGGGGAAGTTTGGGGTGCCACAATACAAAAAGGACATGAAGCTGTTAAAGAACATCAAAGGAGTGAAATGAGGATGGAGAAGGTCCTTGAGGGAAAGCTGTGTGAGGAGTGGCTGGGGGCCCTTAGTCCGTTCAGCCTGGAGGGGACTGAGGGGGGACCTCACTGCAGTTACAGCTTCCTCATGAGGGCAAGAGAAGGGGCAAAGTGGTCAGTGACAGGACTTGAGGAAATGGCATGAAAGGGAGGTGTGGGTTGAATATCAGCAAAAGATTCTTCACCCAGAGGGTGCTTGGGCACTGGCACAGGCTCCCCAGTGCAGTGATCACCAAGCCTGCAGCAGCTCAAGAAGTGTTTAGACAACACTCTCAGGCACATGGTGTGACTCCTAGGATGTCCTATGCATGACCAGGAGCTGGAGTTGTTGATCCTGATGGATCCCTTACAACTCAGTATATATTATGATTCTATAACAGCTAAGCCTACAAGTTATAATTTTTAGCAAGTTCAGTAGAGGTTGTTATCTCAACTGTCTCAGCTGTGAAGAAATGACCAGAAATTACCTCATTGCCATGGGAGGTGCTTTTAAGTAGTATCACAGTTGCTAGTGAAAATATACTGATGTAGAAAATGTAAAGGAAGAAAAGTAATAAGTAAATGCAGTTATATAATACTAACTTACTTTTACACTGTAAACTGATCACCTACGTGAATCATCTTTTCAAATATTTAACCATTGGCTTAAAAACAACTTTACACAAACATATAACATACCCAGTTCAGCCTAGAGCAATCAAAACATTGAGTACAAAATTATATTTCAAGTTTCCTGTACTAAGGATAAAACGAGACCAGAGTACACTGCAATAAGAGACATAAGGCACTCTGGTGTGCTGCTGACTAGTGAATACCCAAAGGAGGTAAGAACAAACAAGAAAGAAACCCCACCCTACTCTCATCACCGCCCCCCCCCCCCCCCCCCCACTTAAAACCAAACCAAAAAAAACAAAGCCAATTTTTAAAGTACATAGTTTTATGCCTCAGGCAAATAGGACCTAAGAAGCCTTTTTTTTTTTTTTTTTTTTTTTTTTTTCTTCTCCTTCTGCTCTTTGGCTTTAGTCTTACAATGAAAACCACTTGCAGATAAAATTACTTTTGGTTACTTTTTTCGTTTTTTTCATTTTTTCCCCATGAATTCTAGAACTGGATTAGTCACTTCCAGAGTGCAACAGAGGGTTAACTCATCCATGTCAAAGGTCATTTTATGACAAATTTATTTCCATAAGAACATGTAGGTTCCTATACTGAGCAAAAATATAAGTTAAATATTTAGATTCATGTAGCGGGATATATAACTGGAAATTGCTGGAAAAATTTATAGAAAATTACTTTAGTGGAACAAACAAATTTTTTTATTCCCAGGGTAAGTGTTTTATTAATTCATCTGTTGTACCATGTTGTATTGATGGAAATGGTCATCATAATATATATCTTGACATTTAATTTAGCAGTTGATGACAATCACTATTTGGCATAGAAAAGAAGGGGCTTTTCAACATATTTTACACATAAATGTATTTTTTTTTACTGTCATCTTTTTTGTATTTTTCTAAGTAAATTGGTTAAAAATATTTCTGTATTTTTCCTTTTACATCTTGCAGGTAGTTAAAGATCTGAAAATTTTCTTTTGTGTCATTTTCTTTAAAATTTGTGAACATGTTATGAATCTGGACCCATATCAATCATATTTTCCCTTGATGAAACTCTAGCTAACGTGGGAATTCTTCTGCCTTGGGTTACTCTTCATTATATAGATGCAACAGATTGCTCATATAAAATAAATAAATCCACAATATAATTTTGCAATCCATTGTCATCATCATTACCAAGAAATTTCTGTGGTTAACTACTCTTCTAATGCATTTCCATTGTCAGCTTTGGCACTTCTGATCACTAAGCTTTGACTCCACTGTGCAGATACATTTCAGATTCGTGATTTGTTTCCTAGACTCTGCAAGGATTCAACAAATCTTTGTAAATGTTTTGATGCTTATCTATACGTGCCCTTAATTGCACTAAGCAACCTTTCAGGTTTGTTCCATTTTAGTTTCCCCAGTAAACAGAGGAGAGCTGGTGGGAATTACCAGCTATGGCTCAGCTGCACCTTTCAGGGTACTGAAAGCATAGGGGAGTAAATAACATAATAACTGAGATAATACACTGAAAGCCAGCCCCATCTACTCCCCAAGTCCAGAATACGTCCTTATGTGCATATGGTGTGTTGGAATGGAAGGGTATAAAAAAATCTTGCCATATTCAGGTTTTTTCTGAAGCCACATGGATGGAGGTCTGAGTAAGTTTTGCAGAGAGTTGTTCACTTTATGACCATGTTGATGACAGAAGTGGGAATCTTACGCTTCCATTGCTCTCAAAAAGCATTTTTGAAAGGGATGACAAGACTGCAAGGATAAAAAGACAGACATCTAATTTGTGTCCTACTGTACTTCTAGTCTGAGATTTGTACCAAAAGCTTGTTTAAATTATTTCCTATTCTTCTTTTTTTTAAGAGTCATAATTTTGGAGATATTTGAGTGATGGCGATTACATAGCCACTTCTGATGAGCTATTTAAATGCTTGCTTAAATATTTCACTTATTAAATACTTTGCAAAAAATTTAATAAGTGAAGCTACAAAATCAGGTGTTCTCTCTTTATTTAGAAGGAGTACCTTTTATTCCTTCTTCTAAGAATCTTTATGAATACATCTCTGTTTTCTTGGAAGTGGAACAAGAAAAAAAGTGAACTCTGAGAATGGGTAAAAGTGTGATTCAGGTTGGATAGGCGAGAGTGGCTGAGGCTGGAAGGAGCTCCAGAGGTCATCTTGATGCACGTGCAATAGTATCAGTTCAGGGCTCTATGTTTGTGGAGAACGATGACTGACTGGTTGAGCTCATTAGGTACCAAACAAGGGTTTAGTGTTAAAAACTGTTTTGATTTTGACACATACTTCACTGATTGCAAGAAGTAAAGAGTAATTATGCAAAGTTGAAGTGCTTGAAATATTCCTTTTTTGTGTTTTCACCTTTGCTTCACACATCAATTTGAAACGTCTTTCTGCAGTGTAATTTGATGAGAAAGGCAAAAAAAAGTAGACGGGCACTCTTGGACTCCATGGGTGTTTCATTTTTACTCTCAGTAGTGTATGCATTTGCTGTTGTCATTGTCATTAAAAATCATTATTGCTTTCAAACTGCTGTATCTCAAAGGCCAAATTAACTGCAATTAACTGTAGATGTAAAGTGATTTTTTACTTGCTAAAAATAGTTATACTGTAACATTGAATTTGAACTTGGAGGCTAATTGCATCATTTTAGAAATAACAAACCCCAGAACTTTAACACATTAACTGTAATTTACTCCACTAACATGTACAAATTGAAATCTTTTAAGTGTATTTAAATTGACTTTTAATTTTTCTTATTTCGTCTTGTATGCTTTATTAAAAAGCATTAAGGGACCTTGAGGCCAATATTGCTCTGAAGTATATCAACAGAAACACAAAGCTAATTTAAAAACATTTCATTATATTTCCTATAAGAGGCTGAACTATTTATAAAACTCAGTTATTCACTTGTAATGAGGATCATAAAACTCTTTACTATTTCTGTGAAACACCTCTTGCATTTTGTTACTACACTACCCTTTGTTTAATTTTCTTTTTATCGTGGTTGATATCTGCTGATATAGGAAAGGCTATTTTTCACTGCATTCTTATAGAAGTGAGAGAACTTTTCATTCTGACTGGAGGCTTTGAATTTAATTGTGCAGTAACTCAAAAAAAAGGTACTGAGCACCAACAGGAGAGGAAAGAAGGTGGGCAGATGTCAGCAAGCAGTGGTGTAGTGGCAGAGTCACGGGCTAAAGTAGTAAGAAAATAAAAACAAGGAAAAATAGAGAATGATCAAATGCTGATTTTTTTATGAATGAGAGAAAACATACATTTCTTGTAATGCTGGAATTGATAGAATATCTTTACTAGCTTGTTAGTGCAAGTGACTTGCAGTAAAACAAGTAATTTTCTAAAATGTGAACATATTCTGAACCAGGAGAAATGTAGGAGCATATATTTTGCTGGAGCTTAGCCAGTTCCATTAACTCTCTTGAGTAGGGTCCTCTGGATCAGGCGTAGATGAAAAGACAGTTTTTAGATGAGAAAGGCAGAATTCCCGTGTGTCCTGCATTGTGCATGGGATGTGCCCATCTGGCCCTCAGTGAAAGCTCCTGTGCTTTGGAGCCACTGTCCATCAGAAAGTGGCACTGCTGGGTGTCACCTCAGGGTTCCCGAGCCTGTCTTGCCTGAAGTCCCAGTGTGGAAGAGTGATGTTAGGGTTAAGTTTAAACAAGGTCCATCTCCCTGGGAGAAAGTACAAGCAAACATGAGAGAGGGAACACACTTTCCAAGCCTGTGGAGGAGGTACTGTGACTCCTCTCCATCATATGATTGACACAACCATCAACCTCAAAAAGCATGACTCTTACATAATCACTTTGTATAAATAAGTATATGAGTATTCTTATTAGTCAGCTGCCAGATTTTTTATGACCTTCTCTTCAGCTGGTGACTCACCAGCTCACTCATTGGTGTTGTAACTGACTAGAGTTGGCTTCTTTCTGACATGTTGTGAGTAACAATTGATGTTTTGTCAACAGACATTATAAATTCTTTTTTTTTTTCTTTGCTGATATTGCTAATCATAATACTACTCTATTTTGTGGCTTTAATTTCTAAGATCTTAAATTATCTCAATTCTTCTTTGTAAATATAATATACCTGGAAAACCAATAATGATCTTTCATATTTTGATGAATTAAGGACTCAGGCATTTTTAAAACATTATGTAGAAAACATGGTTTTGTATACCAGCAATATTTGTTGTCTGCCTCTCTTTAATAATAAAAGTTAAATCTCCATGCTTGCCTTTGTGCTATTTAAAAGTAAGCCTGATGAAAATCTGTTTTTCATAAACTTTGATAAATGCTTTAGAAAGCAGTGAAGGAAAGCCTGAGAGGAGAAGCTAAGTGTACGGTGCTGGGCTGAGAAAGTGGTTTTGTCTGTTGCGTTTGAATCTTAAAAGTTGATTATGTTTAATGAACCATTCTGAATTTTTCCATGAAAAGCTCAGTAGCACCTTTCTCTACAGGATACATATGTGAGGATTTCTCTAATAAGATCACCAGGACATTTTATAGAAAAATTGATAAAATTATTAGTAATAAATCAGCAATGGTCCATCACATCTTCACAGTCCAGATCATTGGTATTCGTCCCAAAATTCTCAAGGAACTCAATCATGAAATTACTGACTGCTGGGTTTACTATATAATGTACAACTTAAATTGACTGTGGGGTGGTAAATGAGATGTTAAGTTGCTTTTTTGAAATGGCTCCAAGTGTGAATCCAAAAGCAATATGATACTTTTCGGACTGCTAAAAAATTTTGAGAAACTGTGTCAAAAGTTTGAGCTGGTAAATTAATCGAAATATATGATTGTAGAAGGGAATGCAGTTTAAGCAGAAGGAAGCCATACCTCATTACTCTGTTAGAATTTTTTGAATGAATCATTGAGCAATTGGATAGCAGAATTCCAACCAGGTATGTCTACGTCTTTCATTAGTGTTTTGCTTTGGAGCAGCAATATTATTTTAAAGAATTCCTTTGAGCTTTTTATTTACTCTTTATTATTTGAGATCACATAGTGGGTTTGGGGTGTTTAAAGCAGATTTCATTGAGGAACATGCTGTAAGCTGCTTTCTAGGGGCCATCAAAGATGCTTTACACATGGTGAGGAACCCTCAAAGTCTAAATTGATGTCAGGTCTCTCAGTTTTAAACCACATTGGTGAGCCTTTTCTGTCTGGGGGAACTAGTTTAATTTAATCTGGGACATGCTTGAGTTTCCCGTTCCATCCTTCGGCTTTTATGATCTCCCCAGATGCCAGGGCAAAGTTGTAACTTTTTGGTGCTAAATACTGCACTGAACCTTTAGAGTCCTGGATGCCTCTGCTGATACAAGCAAATTGGTTCACACTACCTCTTTCAAAACTTGCAAGACTTGTAATCAGCATTGGAGTATTGTAAAGAGGCATTGGAATGAAAAGTGGGAAGCTCCTTTTCTCTGCCTCAGTACATGTAACTGGAGATTTTGCAGGTATGTCTGCTTATGTTTAACATTACATGAATTCAGTTAAACTACCCATTATAAAAATTTTTAGCTTTATGTTGCAAACTGGTGAGCTGGCAAGTATGTCTGGTGAGCCTGCTTTATGAGGACTTAGGCACATGGGAACAACTGTGAATAAATAATATTGAGATAAAAGCATTGAGTATAAACCCATATGAAAACTTTTAAAATTTTATTACTCTGCATCATGGAATTTCAGTACATTTTATATTTTCAGATGCTCACAAACAAGTAAATAGTAACATTCTAACAAGTACTCTTCAATTTTTTTGTGTTGTGCTTTCAGCAACTTTATTTATGTATTCTGAAAGATACTCTGTTGTGTTTGAGCTTCTTCTCGTACTGATTTTGATGTCAAAGTATGTTTCTATAAGGCATTCATTATTTTGAAATAATAACTCAGTTGATTGACTGCAAGGTTTGTGTTCAGAGAAAACACATTTAATTAAGTGATCCACTTCAGTCCAGAATATTGAATGCCAAAATTTAAATTTCCATTAAGGAGAAATGATAATTAAAAAATATAACAAAGTAAAAAAATATTTGTGCAAGGATACTGTAACAATAAAGGAAAAAAAAAACACAATGACATGAGTTGCTTTATTCTCAATTTTGTGGGTTTTGTTTGAGCTTTTATCAGGTTTACATGCTTGAAATATTTAATCTTATGATGGTAAAATCTGCTTTGTAGAAGATTAGTTTCTTAAACTGTCAATGTAATCCTATCCAGGAAACTGTTACTTCAAAACAATTCAGAGCAATCACTTTTAATCATATTTAAAATACTTTTGAAGGAGGGAGGGATCCAGAATCTGCACTCACAGTAGATGAGCCCTCATTTGCATCATTTATTTATAATAAAATATAGGAGTTGAAATTTTAGAAAGCATAGCCAGAAAGGTAATGTTGGCATCTTTTTAGAGATTTGACCACTTTCGTTGCATAAGAGGCTTTGCATCGTATGATGCTGCATATTACAGTTTTCCTGTGCAATTCGTGTCATTGTCTGTGCTTTACATACCTCTGATGTAGGAAAGTTTCTCTGTTCTTGTGAGACCCTACCTGGAGTACTGTGTCCAGTTCTGGGGCCCTCAACACCAGAAAGATGTTGACCTGTTGGAATCGAGTCCTGAGGAGACGGAAGAAGGAAGATGATCGCATGGCTGGAACACCTCCTTCTTCCATGTAGACAGGCTGAGAGAGCTAGGTGGTTTTGCCTGGAGGAGAGAAGGCACCAGGGAGACCTTAGAGCCCCTCCTAGTGCCTAAAATGGGCCTGCAAGAGAGCTGGAGAGGGAATTTTCTCTAGGGCATGTAGGTAGGACCAGGAAGGTGAAGTAGGATACGTGTAGATTCTGTATTAGGAAAAAATCCTCTACTGTGAGGGTGGTGAGGCACTGCAGCTGGTTGATAGAAAGGTTGTGGATGCCCCATCCATGGAAATATACAAAACCAAGCTGGATGGGACTTTGAACAACCTGGTCTTGTGGAAACTGTTCCTGCCCTTAAAAGGAGTTTAAAATTATGTCTTGGTTTGTAAAGACAGGTATTTGCCATGGAAAGCTAGAGTTTCCCTTGGAATGGAGAATGTAAACCCCTCATCCCCTCGAAATTATTATAATTTTGCAATTAAGGGCTTTCAGGCAAAGATTTGGGAATAGGAATAACAGTTCTTTACTAGGAATATTAACAATACAAATGTAGTCGTAAAAAAAAAAAAAAAAACAAAACCAAAAAAAACCCCCGAAAAACAGCAACAACAAAAAAACCAAGCAAACAAACAAACAACAATCCTAGAAACCCTGACAGAGTCAGAGCTACAACCTGATACCCTGTTGGTCAGGGTGTTGGAAGCAGTCCAAAAGTGAGTCCTCCTGGAGTGGCAGATGTGGTGCTGTTGGAGTAGAGGTGATCCTGAGAGAAAAGGGCTCAGTGATGGTGAGAAGGGTCCAGTGATGGTGAGAAGGGTCCAGTCTTCCTCCGGGAATCCGGTGGAGCCAGATTCCTGGTGTTCCTATCTCTCAGTTTTTATCTGGGTAGGAATGGTTGGCTCCCCCCCACTGGGTGGAGCATCTCATAATGGGATGATGGAATGTGTCTTTTGGGCCTTAATGGCCCATTAGCAGCAGATATCCCCCGGAGGGAGGATGGGTGGTGAAAGAGATAAGAAACATTGCCCCACCTGGTTTTAACAGTTGGCCCATTATCAGAAGGCATCTGCCCCCCTGCCCCCAGAGTTACAAGAGATAAAGAAAAACATCTCCCTAACTCCTTTCAACAGATGAAATAGAATATACATATTTGGTTCCATAACTCAAGACAAACTAGATGATATTTAAGGTCCCTTCCAACCCAAAGCATGGTAATGTTTCCATTATATCAGTGTCTGGGAATATGCTGCTATTTGCAATCCCAAATAATGTGAGGCTGTTCATATAATAAAGGCACTGTATGCAGTGGCTCCCCTGCATTTTCCGTGCATTTTTTTGCAGAAATAAGGAAAGTTTACAGAAACTGGTGTGTCACTGGATCCCATTACAAACCTCTACTCTCGAATGCACGACTTTTCGTCTTTCAGTTGCCCTTATTCCATTTTCTCAACTACTAGATTTGTCCTTTTCCTAGAAAAATAAACTAGTTGATGTAAGGGGGAAAAAACATTAACAGGTTCTCCTAGCTGAAATTCTTATAAAATATTTACTTTCTACTTTCTTTCCTTCCTTACATGAATAAATTGTAAGAAATGCAGTGTGACAGTCCCCAAAGTGATACATGGCATGATCTAATGGATAAGGTGGCTGTTTATTGGATGGATGTCTGCACTGGACACATCTGCCACTTTCTCATGAGATTCTCATTTTCTTACTGAGTCTTACTCCTTTCTATGTTCTACAGGGCTCACTGAAGTAGAATTATTTTTAAGAGTTCCAAAATATGAAAGATATTGACATGGAGAATGTTGTTTTGTTTTTTTTTTTTTTTTGCCGCTCGTACATATATTTATCTCCTAACTGAGATTATAAATGCTGATACAAGTTTCCTCCAGAATAGATATCTACATTCTGATCCCAAGAGCAGTGCTGATTCAATATGTAGAGTGGGTAAAGAAAGCTGGTGAGAGAGAATGAAACTAAGAGCAAGAATGTTTAAATCCACAATATAAAGTATGACAGAGAAATGTCACAATGTCCATGGTCATTAATACCTGTAGAATTACTAAATCACATGCTGTCTGTAACCAAGTATATATATATTTTGCCCTTGAGCTGCTGTTCTGAATGCGAGCAAAAGAAAATTAAAGGGTATTTATCATAAGTACTTCATTTTCAGAGCAGTAGAGATACTTCATATGTTGAAATACAGCTGTGCAGCTACAGCTGAACATGTTTATTCTCTCTCAGAAAGCTTAAAAAAATCTCAAGTGCTTTTTACACTTGAGGGGAGTTCTCTTTCTTTTAGATATTGTAGGCTTTGAATAGAGAAAATAATACAAATAGCAGAATAAAGAAATATCTGGTTTGTATTGAATAAATAGATTTTTTTATCTCCAACTTTTCATTGTCAGATGATTTTTCAAGGTGTACTGCTGTCATAAGACTTCCTCAAGTCTTTTCCAATTTGACAGTGTAATTTTTTCCAAAAACGAAACCGAGTTGGGCGCCTTCAAGATGGATGCAGCTGCAGTCCAGATGTGATGTTTCAAAAGACTCTTTTGATCTATACATCCAGGAGTGTGTAGCTGAAATAGAGTCAAGACAATAGTGCCCTTAGCACTTCTGACAGATCTGTCTTTCTTGGTCCCATAATGGTCTTATTAATAACAAAAGCAGATGTAATAGATTTTATTTTTTCCTCAACATTATTTCATGTACAAAGTCAGAGATCATATTTGATGTCTTAGCTGTAGGACCATGTAGGAACCACATATGTACTGTCAGTCATAAGGACTTTTTTAATGTCCATGGATTTCTCAGTTCTCTCTTATATTTAACAGGTTTAGGACCTTGCTGACTATGTTAAAATATACTTTTGTTAAATGAGTCTATGATACTGGCAAACTAGACCTGGAGCCTAAAATGAAGATTAAAATTTAATGGATACTTCAACTTTATTTTATGTTGGATTTTAACATTAGATTTGAATTACCTTATTACTGGTTTTCACTAGGTACATAATTTGATTGTTACTGAATTTCATTTACAGTGATTTTATACTCTGCTCAAAGGCAAAATCAGTTTATATGCTAAACCATAAATAAAGCTCCAAAGGATCTGGTCTTTACAGGCATGGTGCAATTGAATAGTCTTGTTTTCCCTTACATTTTGAATTTACTAGAAGAAAATTTCTGGCAGTAAATCAAGGAGATTTCTATTTTGACTGTGCTTTACTTAAGGGTCTAGCATTTTGAGTAGAAATTGCTGTACATGGTCCAACAATGATTCTCTTGTTGCTGTTGTGGAATCTGGTCCCCTAAAAATCCCCTTGTTGGCTTTTCTGTGAGTAATACAGAGATTTAGCCACTGTGCTTAGAGCTGCAAACATATTTAGAAGTTAGTAATTCAGAGAGGTTAATGTCTCTTAGGTTTCCAAGAACAAAAAAATTTCTTCATTGGCAGGAATCTGGCATGATCAGATCATGAAAATGATTATTAGCTTAATATAATTAGTTTGCTGTATTTGGAGACTTATTCACAAACATAATTTTGAACGTGTATATCATATACATATTATACATAAAAATATTTTATCATGTGAAGGTTGTTTGATGCTGTGGGGTTTTTTTGTTTGTTTGTTTTGGTTTTGTTTAATTTAAATTTACCTACTTTTGCCCGTATGCAAAATAAAGGAGGATAATTTGCTGCAGATCTGAGAGTATCACTGATGGTGATACTTTTAGTGTACTTCTAAATGGATGATGCATTTGAGCTTACTTACAGTATCTGTTGTACTGAGAAGTCATCTCAGAAAGCTCTGCAGTTTGTGGTTCAGCACTTGCTTATTGGAAAATAGACAAATAATGTATCATATCTCTATTTTGTTCGTTAGGCTTTGACAGAGGCACAAAGTTCTTTTGTGAAATAGTTTCACAATTAATTGCCTTTTCAGAGAATCTAAAATAGAAGCTTATTATTTTATAATTTGACAAGACTAAATGCTGGCATTTTCTGTAATATGTTGTCACCTCTGCAACATTTTAGATCTCTTGTTTGAAGTATTAAATATGAATAGCTTTGATTGTATTTCAAAGTGTTTTACGTTTTCCCTACAGTGTTCTGCATTTTAAATGAAAGATATTAGGTAAGCATATTATCCTGCATACATTACTGCTTGTCATACTCCAGTTAAATTCACTGTCTCTGTTTCCAAACACAGTCTGCTCTCTAGTGCTGCAATCAGAAAAAAATTGAAAGGCACAGTAGCTCCTAGCCTGAAATAATTAACTTCTTGAAAGTTAGGCTTCTTTCAGCTTCACTGAGTTCTGAGATAGAATGTTTGTCTCAAATGTCAAAGAATAAGGAAAAAAGAAGCTAAATATTACATCCTGTCAAAGTGTTGTGGTTTGTTTTTTTTTTTGCCTCGAAATGCAGCTCAAATACTCAGATCCATTCTATCTGTGTGATAGTATGATCCCACAGTTTGACCAGATTAAATTCAAAGTCTTGTTGTTTCTAATTTCATGTGATGGGTAAAAGAAATTGCAGAGGTCACATGTGAGGTTTTAATATTCTTCAGCTATTTCTACCTCTAGTGTTGGTGTAGAAAATTGTTCTTCCAGAGTTATCCTAGCAATATCTGGAAAAATACAGTTTTGTTGGAACAACTGCTTTTGCTCTTGGTGCTTCTCTGGGCATAGCTATGAAATAAGGGACTTGTGGTCTGTGGTCTGTGCTATGCACAGTTTATGCACATAGAATAATCTTTTCTTACACTAATAACACATCCATGCTGAAGGCATACTGGGACTCCTGAGTAGTCTCTCTGTGATGAATATGCATTCTGTGGTTGGCAGAATTTTCTGTTATCAGCAGCACGAAGTATTTCAGTGCCTACAGTAAAATTCATACTCAAGATACAGTAGTACAAGTAAAGAAACTTTATAATAAATGTATATAGAGTAATGCAATCACATAAAACAATAAATGTAGTAGTAATATAGAAGTATTTTACAGATACAGTATTTTCTGCTTTGTATTATTTATTACCAAGGCAGGACTCGTCCCTAAGGAGCTTTTGGTATCTTAGCATTTGAGAAAACTGGCATAACAACAGCCCTGCTACTATATGGTATTCAGTCATTTGTTATTTTTTTCCAGAGAGATTTCATTATAATCCAGAAATTAGAATTTCTGTGTGTGGAAACTTGGCAGGTGGAATATCATTGCAGGACTCTTGCAATTTTTGAAAACATTAGTTTAGACACATTTGTTGTATTGTGGAAACATTATCTTAGTGTGGGTTACTTTAATGCAATTTTATTCAAGACTCTTTAAGGGACAGTACTTGCTATGTGACCTATGTCACTGAACCTGATGCAAAGTAGTGAGGGAGCAAAGTTTGTTGGTCCTGCATGGAGTGGGGTTGTCCATTAAGAGCTGACTTTACTGTAAGACTTCAGAAAAGATAATGCAAAGATTTGTTTCCATGTGTTGACCAAACCAGTGATTAAGCCTAATTTGTAATTCTTACAATCTGGTGCCTTTAGTGCTTTAAGGTAAGGAATATTTTTTTTACCAAAAAAGTATTTTTTTTCTGGTTGTCTGGGCCAGAGGATTCAGTGCTGTAGTGAAATAACCAACAATGAAGAAATGAAAGATCTGTCCTTTTGCCGACAGATCACCTATGGGCTTCCCAGAAGTCTTCACCTAAATATTTTTGTCCTGAACCCATATTCAGTATTACAGTGTCTTCAGTAAGGATTTTAGATTGAGACTCCAATGTGTTTCCAGTACAGTTTTTTGAGACATACCATTGCTACAATCTCTGGAAATAGTGTCAGTGGTACGCTTGCTTGGTGATTATCTATGACCTCTACCAAAACCAGTGATGTGTCTTATTAAAAATAATCCTTTTGATTCCATTCTTTTGTTTCCGTTGAGAGTAGCCCATTAAAATATGAAAGAACTTCAACATTTGAATTAATGAAGCTAAGTCCTTGTATCCAAGCTACATAGTTTTGCAAAAGTAGTTTCCAGAATCTTTGATTCATTAAGGAAGGACCTTTAAAATGTTACTTACTGCCACTGTTCAATCTGAATGTCCAGAGGAACATGAATTTGTATTAAGGCTCAGCTTAAACACTTGAAACAGATTTTCCTACTTGCTTATGAAAAGAAATCCAACATAAATTTGTAACTTGACAACAAAAGTTTTCAACTTTACTGCAGCTAAATTCTTTGCACTCCAGATTGAATCATGATTAGGGGATGATTAATCTACTGCTGTTCTGTAGTGATTTAGTTTTCTGGAAGATGTGACATTTGCCTGGTAGTGCCACAGTGCATTTCGAGTGAGTGAATTTTGAGTGAGTGGATTTAATGTTGTGTATGGCACAGAAACCAATTCATAAACTACCTCACTTGTATGTGTGTAAACCACACAGTTTTATTTTTAATGAAATATTAAAAGAGCCTTAAGAAAAAAAGAAAAAAAGCTGAGGATTGTGGTTTCTAAAACCTTCTCATATCTTGGCTTTGTTCACTAGACCATGATGCACTGAGTAAAGGAGAACACCTTCTCATTCCATTCTCAAAAAATTTGTTGCTACTGAAACTTGTCTAGAGGAGGAGAGGATGACAACTGTGCAAGTTAAGGGGAAAAAAAAAAAAAAGGTCCTTCAGGCTGACACAAATACTCCATTTCTGCTGCAGACTTTGTACTACTGATCACCACCACCACCACCTTGCACTTAAAAAGAAAAAATTGTTGTGTTCTGTATAATTTCTGGATCAACTGACTTTATTGGCTCTTCTAAAAACCTAAGGCAAGCCTTAAAATTATCTTTGTAGGTGTTTACTGTTCAGTTAACTTTTTAGGTTAAGATGTTACAAATGGGCCAATCTGACAGTAACTGCAGTGTATAGAAGGCTGAAAGAGCTGCTTTTCTTTTTTTTCTAAGAAACTGTATCACCATCACAAGTAGTATTTGATTCAGCCAGACAATAGGGAAAATGCCTTACTCCTCACCTAGTCAAAAATACTCACAGTTTCAGTTTGATGAGTATTTTAAGGTCTGAATTTAAAGGCCCAGTTACCTCCAGGTTTTACACAGAAGGAATTTTAAAGCATTTTGAATTTCTCAGAAGCAGAGTATTTATATAACGGATATTTGCTTCGTAAATTGTCATGAATGGGAACACAGGAAGAAACACTATTTATAGAGCATTTATATATATATGTGTGTGTGTGTGTGTGTTTTCTCAGAAATTTAAAGAACTGTTCGAAGAAAATAATCCAGAAACACTTTTAATTTTAAAAGGCCTTTGCAATACTCAGTTTTCAATGATTTTAAATGCAATTCTTCAGTTTATTTATACACAAGTACATGGTAACCCCATGCAGATCCATTGGTATTTTTTTAGTCCTTTATAAATTATATATGATTTATATATATATATATATATATAATTTTTTCAGTTCTCTATTCTGCTGTCTAAAAAGAGGGTTTCCAGGTTAGGAGTCTGAGCTGCCCAGCTGCTGAGGCAGCTCGATTTAAGGTCCAGGGACCAGGCTATGTCAGGTATCTGGTGGGAGGAGACATAAGTGTAGGGGTTTTGAATCATTTGAATCCCCTGAAGGCAAGGATTCTACAACTTAAATGCATTCCCATTTTATCCATATGGTCCTCTGCCAGGGAACCAAACACACAGCTTTTAAACTCTTTTAAGTGCATAAAAATTATATTAAGATACCCAGCCATTTTAAGACTTCATTATATAATTTACAGATTCAGGTTATATGGGCATCCTAATCTTGAAGTAAAAAATGTGAGGGTCAATTTGGTGTTCTCTTCAGAAGAGCACTCCATAGAGAATAGGGTAGGTTTCACTTTCCATTTATAAAATGAAACCTGACCTGAAAAGATATTATGCTATTTTCAAGTGATATGGGAATTAGACTTAGTAACAGAAGTGTAGTTTTGTGTGTGTTTAACCTACTTTTCTCTAAGTAGATATATTTTAATGCTATGAGGACTGTCTGGGATGTGTTTTAGTAGTCCTTTAATGCACACTGCAGATGTTGATGACCCAAGAAGGCTTTCTGTGCATTTGAGATATAGACATGCATTCTTCCAAAATATACCCTGGTGGATCCTAATGCTGTAGTATAAGACATAAACAGATATTATGTGCATTTTAATGTCTTACCATTAAAATGTGAATATAAGGTAAAGAAACATCTGTGAAATTGAGCATTTTGAATTTTTATTTAATCCATCATTGCTTTTTGAATTTACTGTGAGTAAACGTAAGAATGGCACAAGGCTGTCTTCTTTTAGTAGCAATACTAAGAAGTTGCCAAACATTTGGGGGGAAAAAAAAGGACCAAAAATTAAGGCTGTATTTTGTATTTCTATTAATAATTTATATCCTATAAAAATAGTATGGACTTCTTTTCAGTCAAAAAAGCCAATAACAGACTAAAAAAAAATAGCTGAAACAAAAAAGGAGGAAAGTGAATAATATTTAATATGTATGTGCAGTGAATTCAATTTCTATTACATCATTAAGACACAATGAAGTAGCGGTGGGATATATCAGAGAGAACTTCAGACAGAAGCAATGTACAGACAAAATAGAAGGTTATGATAAGCCCTTACTATTGAAAATAGCATAAAACTTTGGCATTATTTTGCCTACTAAGCAGAAAAATGAAGTTTGTTGGAGTGTCAAGCTCTAAAAGCTGGTACAACCTTTCCTCTACAGGAAATTATATAGTTGAACAAGTGTAGCATCCTTTACATGGTCAAAACTTTCATAGCTTGTTAAGGTATGGTTATTAAAATTATTAGGAAATTGCTTTTGCCCAAATGCAAACCACATGCCAAAGCCAATAGTATGGATTGTATTCAGCAGTAAATGTGAGGCAGAGAGAGAGATAGATAGCAATAGAAAAAGAGGTAGTGAGGGGGAGAGAAAGAGAGTGACGGAGACAGATTAACTAGAAAATATCACTGCTCCATGGATCCTGATGACATCCTGTTGATCCTCTTCTGGTCTTCTCTCTGGTGAGATTCCCATAAAACATAGAGTTCAATGGATTAATATATGTTCAGGCCAGGTGGGAATACCCAGGTGCCTCCCCTGCGGCAGGGGGAGTTTGACAGTGCTTCTTGCAACAGACTCTGGATCTGTTGCATCACTTTCTATCACGTGGAGTCGTCTGGTTCAAGGCCTCAGGAATGAATCTGGGGGATGCTTTGTGGGTCTTTGATGGTTTATGACACCTCCTCAGCTGCCTCTCACATGAATGCCCCATGTATGTGGCCTTCCTGGAATGGTGAATTTTACAGCTGGCTAGTTTGTGTAAGGGAGGATGGGTGTTTGACACTCTTGTACACCACAACGACACAGACTCTGACTTCAGAAGGCTGAAAATGACTCCTTTATTTCTGGGATGTTTCTTCCCTTTTTATACTGTTCTACACAGAGCAATTTGGTTGGTAAAACAAAGACAAACTTCTTCAATCACATTGGTCAAACCAGAGGGACATCAAGAAGTCCCTCCTAGGGAAAGGAGTGTAAACAAAGTTACAGTTACAAAAACATGTCTCTCATTTATGGAAAATTCCCTGGGAAAAGAATTTCAGAAAACCAAAACATCTCAGGCACGAACCAGGGCTACAGGTGTTTGCCTCTGACCAGAGGTTACACCACAGCCCCTAAACTCTCTACCTCCCCCCTTGGCTGTGGGAGCCTGTGCAAGCCTGGCCTCAGCAGATGAGCCTGTGGCTTATGGTCTCCCCTACCATTAACCCAGCCACAGATGATTTTTAGGACAGCTTCTGGGTTTGCCTTTCTTGTGAATACATTCTTCTCCCTCGGTCTTGTTTACTTCTCCCTGGATCTGAGATAATTGGGCAATAACATCACCTTTCTTTTATCTCAGGTTCCTGCATGATGGCCTAACTTAGAGTCCAAAGTTCCAGTCAGGAGGCTTATTCAGAGAGGGATGGGCTTTGGTCATTGCAGCTTCTTTATACAGTTTTGCCATAATGGCCCAAAAATCCTTCATAACCATGTTCAAGCTATGAGCCATTGCATTTCAGTCTCTCACTCTGGTTATGTGAGTTTCTGTAGAAAATAAGAGAGAAAGATCAGTGAGACTCTTATCAGTACCTTCAGGTATGAATGAAAGATATTGCTATACATTAACTTAAAAAGTGACTCTCATACAAATATTTTGTGCAAGCTTTGGACTTCAATCTGCAGTGAGTTCCTATCCAAGTGAAAACATCCTGATTTTTATTGCAGTTACTGAGATAGGATCCTTCATGCATGTGGCTTGGAAACATCATTGTCATCACAGCAGGCCTCTTACTTGCAAACAGAGTTCTCAGTACTGACAGGAATTTAAGGCCAAAAGCTGGCCTTCAGGAACATATGCTTCCATCAAGAAAAGTAAGCTATAAGCAAACTGATGCTATTTGAAATTAGATTTTGTTCAAGACAGTGATCATTGCTTCTTGTGCACATATTCTCAGCATAGGAAAATGTGGTTGTACTCTTTGAAGTCTTCAGATGCCAGAGGCTTACTAGAAAATGCTAATACTAATAAAGGCTGATTAAACATTTGTATTATAATGTTGTAGCACCATGCATGTAAGTATTGCAAGTACAGTATCCTTACACAGCTAGTGCATTATCTGCCAGAAAGATATCACACTGTGCCCAGGAGAGCCTTGTCTGTTGTAATAATTTCCAAACAAGTCCAACTCTCTTTGGTTCCCTGTTTTCTTCCACCTTTTTTTGTTCGTTTGTTTTGTTTTGTTTTGTTTGGCTGTTTTATGTTGGTGGGCTGTTTCTTGCAGAAATTCAAATGCTGGCTGGCTATATATTTCTTTTCCACTGATTGATGAGCACTGTGATAATATGTAGGTAGTTTCTGGAGGGGGAGAGGGCTTTTGTATAGAAGTTGGAAGAGTTTGCTTTCTTCTGAAGCACTTTGATATTGCCAATTAGTAGCTGTGAGGGAAGTTTGTCTTCAAGAGGCGTTGGCACAAACAGTTGAAATTTATAATTATGTTCTTCAAAGCCTCATAATAGGTAACACTAATTTGTTAGAACTCATATGGTGAATGAAACAAATGTCTTTCATAGTCCCCTTCTCTCTGATTGATTATTGAATAGAACAGATACTCACATCCATGTTTGAGAGAACTTCAGGGTGGGAGGGAGGGATAAAAACTTAAGGTTTTTACCATTGATTACTTTCAGCTACTCAATACCTCAAGTTTTAAGATCCTGCTTTCAAGAAGGAGGTTGGCACAGTAGTTTGCTGTAAACGATTTTCAAATGATTATGTAAATGTGAACATTTATAATTCCTGAGAGTTTAGTATTACAGATTTGAGAATAGTCAGATTCCAAGATGTCATTTTCATGTAACAGTTTCATATTTAGTAAGCTAAGATAATGTTGATTTTTGGGGTTTTTTTAAAGGGCTATATTTTGGCTCAATTAGACAAAATAATTAGAATGTTAAAATGAATTACTGGGGTCATTGGAGTTATATACTGGGTATATTGGAGATTTAGCAGTGAAACTTTATTTTAATTTGGTTATCTATTTGAAAATGACTGATTTTTTTCAAAACTCAAAATAAGAAATTTTCTCAATTTCTTTCACTTGAAAAATCTGTTGAGAAATTAGAAAAAAAATGTGAACATGTTAGAATTTCTGACAGATTAGATGTTTGTCAAAGTGAATTCAGTATTCAAGATGGATTTTCCTGGGACACTGGAATATATGTACTGAAGAAGCTACATATGGTCCCTGAATGTGACATCCTCAAAGATAGTCTGAATGACACAAGTAAAGGCATGCTGTGCCAAAACCAGGTGAGGACCTAGAGCTAAAAACTACAGTCAGCTTCAGATTTCACTTACAAATATAGAAAAACCATATGGAAAAACAAAGGTTGTTGTTCTGGGTCCTAAGTCTTCAGCAATGTCCAAAAGCAAAAGATAAGAAAACATATCTGGTAAAGCAAGCACATCATGATTTGTTGGGTTTTTTTTCCCGTAGGCTGACAGTCTCTAACAGTTGCAACTCACAGGCTTTCTGATCCACCACTTGTTTTTGGTGCTTAATAAGCTTCAGTGAATTTCTCTTCTGTGAACTTCTTAGTAACTCTTTGAATTCAAGTCAGTTTTAGTATCTGCAGCCTTCTGTCGACAACAGGTTCCACAGCTTTGCTAATTCCTGGGTGAAGGAACACATCCTTCTGCTGTGCAGCTGCCACGTGCTGGATTTATCCCAGGCCTCTCCAGCTTCTTTTAGTGGACCAATGCAATTTAATATCTTCATTAATGATGCAACAAAGGGATCAAGTGCACCCTCAGCAGATTTGTGGATGACCTTAAGCTGAGCAGTGCAATTGACACACCTGAAGATCAGGATGCTGTCTGGGAAGACCTGGACAAGCCTGAGAAGTGGGGCAATGGGAATCTCATGAAATTTAACAAGTCCAAGTGCAAGGTGCTACAGCTGTGTTGGGACAACTCCTCATTTTGATCCAGGCTGCGGAATGAGCAAATCAAGAGCAGACCCATGGAGAAGAACTTGGGGTTGGTGGTGGGTGAGAGGCTGGACATGAGCCAGCTGTGTGCATTTGAAGCCCAGAAAACCAAACGTGTCCTGGGCTGCACCCAAAGTGCTGTGGCCAGCAGGACAAGGCAGGTGATGCTGCTCCTCTTCTCTGCTTTGGTGGGTCACCACCTGCAGTGCTGCCTCCAGCTCTGGGGTTCTCAGCACAGGAAGGACATGGACCTGTTGGAGGGAGTCCAGAGGAGGCCACCAAGATGATCAGAGGGCTGGAGCACCTCTCCCACATCTGAAGGGAGCACCTCTCCCATCATCTGAAGGGAGCCTACAGGAAAGCTGGAGAGGGACTTTGGAACTTTTCACAAGGGCATGTAGTGATAGGACAAGGGGAGAATGGCCTTAAGCTGAAATAGAGTATATTGACATTAGATATTAGGAAGAAACCATAGTGAGGGTGGTGAGACACTGGAACAGGTTTCCCAGAGAAGTTGTAGATGGTCCATCCCTGAAAGTTGAATGGGGTTCTGAGCAACTTGGTGTAGTTGAAGGTATCCTTGTCCACAGCATGGGGGTTGGAACTAAATGATCTTTAAGGTCCTTTCTTCTTGTTGGAGAAAGACTGACCAGTCCCTTGTTCTGCTGGTTTCTGGATTATAATCTTTTACAGTGTTAAATGATCCACTCTTCTCTTTCCATAAAGTGCTTTTTGCATGGATGTGAAAAACCATGTGGACATTAAAGGAGATCTTAAGATTGTACTTGGCTGTGTAGAGAAAGATCCTTTAAGAGTCTGAAGCACTATATAATCACATAGCTGTCTAAATAGAAGTATACTCAGCATATATTTTTTAGCCAAGGCAGCACATATGGACCATTCAATTTTGAAAATTGTGAGCTTTGATTATAAACATTATAGTCATTTAAAGGAGGACTTAATTAACATAAGGTAGATTACTGCAAAAGATTTGCTTCCCATGCATTTAAATGTATGACTTTTAAATGATTTACAGTCTAGTCAAAATCAAGTTACTTTTCAGTGGAATTTTTATGATGCAGTTTTCCTGAAATGTCAGTGAACCAAGAAATGTAGGAAGGAGAACACATATTTGAATGAATAGAGAGCTACTAGTAAAAAATAAATTTCAAAATACATAGTTGATTACTGATATCTTTTCAATTTATTGTAGACTCATTTGAATTAATTAAAAGCAAATAAACATGATTTAAAAACAGGAAACAGTTGTGGTTCTGCTTTAGTGTTCTTTATATAATTTATTTATGCCCTTTTAATTCTTGCACTTATGATAATTTTTATGCATTCTACTTTTTTTTTTTTTTTTTTATTTGTTGTTGCAAAAATTTGTATTCTTTTGAGTGGAACTGAAAAGTAATCAGTATGAAGTCTATTTTCAATATTTCTGTTCATGTTTCCACAAACTTTATTTAGAACTACAGTACATGAAAGTCCAGTAAAGACCCCACCTTCCTGAAACCAGATCAGTTGTCCTTCTGGGTAACTCCCCCCAGTTTATATACTGGGCATGACAGTCTGTGGTGTGGATTGTCCCTTTGGCAACTCCCTTGGCCTGCTGACACTGCTTGGGATGCAGCCCAGGACACAATTGGCTTTCTGGGTCACCTGTCCCACCTGTGCTCCCTCCAGTTTCTTTTGCTGACCTTCTCACTTCTAGAGCATGAGGCAAAAAGAAAAGTCTTTGACTTAGGATAAACATGACTTAGCAAAAACCAAAACACCAGTGTGTTGTCAACACCATTCTCATTCCTAATCCAGAACACAGCACTGTAACAGCTTCTGAGGAGAAATTAATTAACTCTACCTAGCTGAAACAGGACACTCTCAATACAGAACTCCCTCTAGGATGAGACTTATGTTCAGGTTGTTCCAGTGCTGTAGAGTGATAGAAGGATTTGGGTTAAAAGGGATCTTCAAAGGTGATCTAGTTCTCACCAGGGATATCTCCCAGTAAACCACTGAATGACCTTGAATGTTTCCAGAGATGGGGCATCCATCACATAACCTGTTCCAGTGTTTTACTACCATAAATGTAAAAGAAAATCTTCCTTAAATCTAGTCTAAATGTTCCCTCTTTTAGTATAAAATTATTACCCCTTATCCTATTGCTATATACCCTATTAAAATATCTGTCCTCATACAAATAAGCTTTAAACTGGAAATAGCACAATACTCAAGAAAATTAATAAAACTGCTGTAAATACTTCATAATTTGCACAAAATTTGTTTCCATTCCAGGAAAAATGGAAATCACAAGGTGACACTTGTCCCCAGATCATTATGTGTGTCTTTCTTTGGAGCTTAAATAATTTAGTAGGAGTAAACCAGCAACATTTCCTAGAACTTTCATGAAAAAAATTCTGACAGTGACAGTAACAGAAAATTTTGAAAGTAGTAATGAACTCTAGAAAACCAGTTGTTTATTTTGTAAGTGTCTTTGAATATAGACTCATTTAATCCTCATTGATTTAATAGTGTTTGACACTAAACAAAACTGGCATTACTCATAATTTTTTTGCATATTTTTGGTTTTAAATTCCAGCATTCAAGGGCTGATTAATGTCAGGCAGTTGCCTGAGCAAGCCTGTACTCTACAGTAAATAACACTCTTTAATTAGTCCTGATGTGGATTGGAGAGCCAATATCTGATTAACATTCATAGCAGCAGCGGAGTGAACCTCATGAATTGTGTGAACCCATGCATTGTGTAACCTGCAGTAACCTCTCAGTGTTACATACATCATGTCCACACACCATCCATACATTGTGCTGATATTTGCATAGCTACTTCCCAAAGGCCCAGTAATTCTGAGAAGAGTGTGCTGAGTCAGGCACAGTGTCCCCTTCTGCATTAGTCCTGGCAGGAATGATGTGTGGCATACACCAGGAACAGCCTGCAGGCTGTTCAGGACCAGCCACTGGAAATTTGCCTAGGCAAATCAAAGAGGGTGCCCACACTACAGGGGGTTCCTCTTTGTGTACCTAGGGCACTTAAGGTGTGAGGCTTTCCATGACTCAAAATATTGTCACTGATGCTGAGGATGCTGTTCTGTAGGCAGATGGCAGTGACAGGGTGTTGCCATCAACAGTGGGGATGTTGCCCAGAATTCTTCTAAAAAAGATGCAGCTCTAAGTGTTTTTCTAAGACTCCTTCACGTCAAAGTTTTCTTTTAAAAACTGTTGAATGAAATTTTTGAAAGGAAAAATAGAATTGGCCCATGTCTATTCTCTTTTGCTGCCTTGATTTATGCATTCAGGGATGTCTTTGGGGATACTCTTTTCTCAGTTTCAGAAAATGGTTCTAATTTTGGAAGATGGAAAGATCTGCAGTGCATATGTGCAACTCCACTGGTCAAGCTTTCAGAATATGATGCTGTGAGTTCCATGTCACACTCTGAGCCCTGATGGCTGCAGATTGGAGTCTCTGAGACTGAGCTGTGTGGGCTTCAATTCAGGAAGTCAAAACCATCTTCCCCAAGCTCTGGTGTTACGTATGGTTTTCCATGTTCAGATGGGTGGTACCTCTTGGGTGTTGGTTCATTCCACTGTGTTCAGGCTGCTGTTATGTATTTCTAGAATATTTCTCTTTCCTTTGTATAGTTTCAGGGTGAGAGCTGCTTTTTTCACTGCACTTCTTTTATAAGAATGACATGCAAATAATTAAGATTAAAATTAAACCCTACATTATCACTTATATGTGTGCATATATATGTATATATAGATATATAGTTAACTGATGGGTTAACAACATGTGATATAATCCAACAGAAAGAGAAACAGATTTCTAGAGCCACTCATAAATTATTAACACAGAAAAGGCAACTAAAATGCAAGCTAAAATCTCTTTGTTTCTTTCTTATCCACTCTGCTACAGTCAATTTTAATGATTGCTTTTAAAGAGAAATTCATCTTATGTTGCTATTTTTGTTAATTATGAAAAGGGATCCAGATTCACAAATGCAAGTTGTTACATACATTCCCTTGAGATTCTGTGTAATTTATTGCCAGATATTACAAAAGAAGCACATGCCAATCATTTTTGGTAAGCTACCATAATTAGTTGTGGTGATTTAAGATGCATGTGCATGCTACCTGCTGGTAGCTTAAACACAGCAACTTACTATGTTAAACATAACAAATATTTTGAACCTGTTTACAGACAGGTGCAGAACTCATAGAAATGTTAATTCAGAATCTAGTCAAGATGTTTTCTAATATTGTGACCAGTTATCATTTCATTTATTTGCCACATAAACAATTATTTGTGGTTTGATGTGCTGTGGAGAAAGAAAAATGGAAAATTTATATTATTTTCAATGTAAGAAAATTGTGTAATATACATGTTACCTGCATATGTTATTTACATTAGGAGCACTCCAAGAGAAAAATGGAAAAAAATATATGGAAGAAACAAAATCCTTTTTCCTTTTCTTCCCCTTTCTTCCCAACCAGCTCTCACCCTGAAACTTCCCCTTTCTCCTAATCTTGAGCATACCAGATCACAGAATTGTACCAGTGTGGGAGAATGAAACCTGAGGTTTTAGAGAGTGCTAGAGTAATGGGCATATATCATCAGATACTGTAAAACTCAACTATAACATGCTTTTGGCCATTCATAAAATCTGAAAATGGATCTCACGAGTTCTGTGAGGTGTGAAGTAGAATGGTTGTGAAATGAAGAGCAGACTGGTCTGTCCAGCAGTAGGAGAATGGTTGTCACAGAGATCAGGGTTCCTGCAGCTTTGAGCAATGGTAGTGTCACACTCTCACCTCATCCTGGGTGGCCTGTTGTCAGGCTAGCAGGCTGCCACACATGTAAGTTTGAATTAGAGGTTTTCTGCTTCTGTTCTTTTCCTGCTGTTTTACTGTGTCCTAAAATGTTCTGCTGTTCCCATGCAAATAACCGTCCTCTTGCTGCTTTTTCTTTCTAGGATTTCATTGTGAATGCCTTGAATTTTTACATATAGAAGATTGCTCTATAGCAGACTACTGATTTTTTGTAGTAGTTCAAAAAATTTTGGGGTTTGTTTGGTCTTTTTTGTTGTTTTTTAAGAGAAACCAATTTCTTAGATTTAGATAATGAACGATATATCTTGATATATAAAAAATTTAAGGAATGGACTGCATTGAAAAACTGTATCCTTTTAGGCATGTGGTTTCATAGGCAGATTTTCAGTCTCTTAAGTTATGCTTGACTTCTCCAGGTGAGAAAAAAAAATGGAATAATCTATTTTAAACTCCTGCCTGAGCTCAAGCAGAGGGGGTATACTCACTCTTTTAAGCATGTCATTTAAATTAATATCTCATTTACTGCAAACAAGCTTGTTGGGAATAAGAACAGTGGTTGTAGGGGAAGTGCCAGAACAGCTCTTGCTCGTAGTGCATGCAGTGAGTCCTCCTGCTCAGCTGGGCTTCAGCACAGAACAGCAGTTAATAGAGTAAACTTCACTCTGAATAAATAAATACTGGCCTTTCTTTTTCAGCAAGTGAAAATGATCACCAGCCAGCTCAGATGTGGTATATAGATTTTACCATTGCTACAGATTTAAATGTCAGTATTTAAAATAATTATTTACTTAATGTAACTATTCCATGTAACAAGGTGACAGGGAGTAACTATGTGTGCCAGAAAATGCAGTAAGTTTGATTAAATTGTTGTGACTATTTAGGATGGAGAGTGAGTCATCCACTTACAGTCAGTACTAAAGTTTCAGTTGAGACAATGAAAATACGTTTGGAAGAAAAGAAATATTTGCAAGCAGTGCTGTCTCTGATATATTAAGAGTTTAGTTTTTATTTGGCTTCCAAATTGTGTTTGTTCTTCAGGATGATTGCTCACTGAAAAAGACTAAATACATAATTTCATTACTTACTTATTTTCTCTATGATACCCCATTTGCCTTCCATCCTTTGTTTGTGATTTTTGTTAAAATAATAGTTAGGTGTTTCCTTATCAAGGCATGTTAATGAAAGACAAAAATAACAAAACAAAAACAAAAACAAACAAACAAAACCCCCAAACAATAATTAGTGGGAATAGAAGCATGACAGAAGATGTCAGAACTCTTGCCTTTTACACTTTCTCAATGGGTGATGTCAAATCAAACAAACTGGATGATGTGCTACACAATGACTTAGTTAAAACCCAGCTGTCCAAGTTAAGGTACTTTCTCTGTTTTGGTGGGCAGTGCCACCACTTTCCAAACACACAAATGGAGCTTAGTAAAGTATTTGAACCATTGTGTAGAGTCAAATTTAGTTTCATTTGAAAGCTTTTGTGCAAGACATATCGTGTATGCCTGTTTCACATCCTAGTCAGAGGAGAACTGATGAAGATTGTCTCTTGTTCATATAGCATTTGAAATTCGAGTAATAGCAGTGCTTTATTAATAGGGAATTTGTTCTTTATGTTTTCTTATTCATGAAAATTTCTGTTGCTTTGTCTTGTTTGAATTCAGTTGCACCTATTTAGAAGCTTGACTATTTGCCTATTACAAGTATAGGCAGTAGAAGAGGTTTGTCTGTTTTATTTATTCTCAAAGATGAGATTATACACCTGAAGGGATTCAAAAATAAAAGTTTGAAGTTCCACTTATTCTTTATACACCTTATATATTCTGTGTAGACAAGGTTTAAGCTCTAAGCTGATGAAGAAAGTACTGCTAAAGCCTGTCTGTCAATAAGAGGAGAATCCTAACTCAGAAAGGACATCTTCATGTGTGAGGAAACACAGTGTGTGCTACGTATCCTGGATCTCTTTGCATAAAAATTAAGCTGTTCTCTAAAATTCAGAACACCAGTAAGACAAAAGGCAAAAATTTCAGAATCTTCCTCTGCTGTCTGAGGTTTTGCACTAAAGCTTATTACTTTCATCAAGACTGAAGATAATCCCTTTTATTCTGTTTTTTAATCATAGAAAATAATAATGTGTAGGAAAAATAATTACTTGAATAACAAATATTCATGGAACAGTCTGCTGTGAAGCTCTTCCTCTCTTAAATGAGAATTTTAGCCAAAATTGTTGTCTTTGGCATCTGTTAGATACAGTTTGTATTCCTCCACTTGTAAGTGGGCTGGCTCTTCCTTTTGAAAACCTGGCGTTTAGCTTTTCAGTTCCTAGTGTTTAAAATGCTGTTAAAACTCTAGCCCCTAGAGTCTCAAAAAATACCTAAACACTGTAAATTTAAACAATACGAGTATTCTCAAACATATAAATATAATTAACATTTCATCTTCTACTGAAAATTACATCTGAGATAAGTCTATAAATAAAACTAGTTTTTAGTTTATGGTAGTTTTCTTCTTTATAGCTTTGTTTGCAGAGTGGGGAACATAATTATATTTATACTTGAAAAGAAAAACAGCTTCATTGCAGTCAATTATTAGATTGCATGAAGCTGGCTGTCCTGTCAAGAGAAGAGCCCCTGTCCTTGACTCTAAATTGATAACTCACTATTTAAACCTTGTAGGAACTTGCTGAGTGTATGTTCATTCCCACTTCCAGCAGGTTTCTTTTGATGCCATTGCCAGTCATCCAGGTCCTTAATGGCCTTGAACATCGTATGCTGCAAAATAAGAAATGCTTCAATGACATTTTCTGGCTAGATTAAACTGGTGAAAAAGCTTCCAGATTTGTTTTGTGTATCCCTATAAGCTTTGTATTGTTTAAAAGAAATGCAGTAGATGCCAACCTTGAATACTCACTGCCTGCCAAACAGAAATTTAGTTTCCTTTAAAATATTTAAAATTACACATTTATTACTTTTAATTAAGAGGTGAATCTCTGTGAGGTAAGGAAATGGGATAGATACACTAACATCATTGTGTGTGTCAATGCATCTCTGTTTCTCTTCTGGGTATGTATGGCACTTAAAATTAGATTTTTTGATTTATTTTAGAATGCAAATAACACAGTATTCCTTAGAAACTTGGGTGTGTGCAAATGTCCTTGTCTGTAATGACACTAGAAAAATAGAATGTCTGTGCTGAGGGGAAAATACACTTTTACAAGAACTGAAGTCCCAGGAGGGTCTGGTATCATTCCCTAACTTCAGGGTCTGTATATGAAACCAGCTTCTACTCTGGGAGTGTGTGTCCTGTCCATGAACATGAGCTGCCTTCAGACAGTTGGTAGGACCTGCCCCCAGATCCCTCTTTAAGGGCAGTGTTGGGTGTTCTGGGCCTGCTGCAGGCATTGCCATTGTTCCTCTGTTGAAAGGCACAGGAGCATTTGGTTCTCTGACTGGGAAAATAACGTGACTTCTTTAGAGGAGGGCTGTACAGCTTCCTCTCAGTTGGTCACTAGCAGTCATTTCTAAAATACTGGTGTGTAGCCCTGGTTTGTGCCTGAGATGTTTTGGTTTTCTGAAGCTCTTTTCCCTGAGAATTTTCTGTAAACAAGAGACATGTTTTTCTAACTGTAACTTTGTTTGCATTCTTTCCCTAGGAGGGACTTCTTGATGTCCCTCTGGTCTGACCAATGTGATTGAAGAAGTTTGTCTTTGTTTCACCAATCGAATTGTTCTGTGTAGAATAGTATAAAAGGGAAGATATTCCCAGTAATAAATATAATAATTTTCAGCTTCTGAAGTCGGAGTCAACAGCGTCACTGGTGTCCATCAGTTACTCCTCTGTGTAATTCCCTGAAAAATTAGGTTAGAGAGCAAAAATAGAGATTTCTATGATAAAGCCTGGGAAACAGATTGGATCCCTGACAGTAAGGAAGCAAAGTGCTTGTGCAGTGTTTGATCTCCAACTGACCAACACAGAGTTTCAGCTGCAGCTGAAGAGATGCATTCCTGTTCTAACAGAGGAAAGGAATGCTGAAGGGAGAAAGGATGGTGTACCTGGCAAGTTGTTGTTTGATGCTTCCCATGAGTCCATGAACCTAAGGCCTAATTAAACAATGCCTGGTGCATCTTTCTTCCCTCTGGAGTGGGACAATATCCTTTTCTGATGTAATAGTAATCCAGCATCAATGAAAGAAAATGTCAGTCACTTTGATGAACTTCCCAGCAGAATTGAACAAACAAGAAGCAAGAATGTTGGGGAGAGAAACTGAACTTTTAATATGTTTAGCAGAGCAAGAAGAAGTACTTATAGTCCTTCTTTTATTAAAACCGACTTAAAAGATCTGTTGAGAGTTGTTCAATTTCATTTCTTTATTGTTTCACAGAGTGAGATATCAAATATTTTGACTGCAAGAAAAGGCTGATTCTTTAAAGTCTTACTAAGGGTAACATCTGTGAGCCAACTAAGTTTTTATTTCTTTCATACTGACATCTGTTCAGCAAAATTTAGAGATTTGCAAACTTGAGACAGTTACTTGAAAAAGTTAGCTAAAGACTCATGGCTTATGTCCTTCTGCCTTTTTGGATTGGATCTTGTCTTTTAAGTATTTGAATTATCAATCAGCACTCTGAGGTCCTGGTGCAGGGCACCTCTGCCTCTCTGTTCCATGGCCCTGCATGCTGGGGGCCCAGATGGAATGCATTGCAGCTTCCTTCCAGGCTCTGCAGTCCAGGTTTCCTGTCCCTTGTGGAGTCAAAGGTCTTGTCCCAAGATCAAACCTCAGTTGTTTATCTGTCTTAAAAGTCTGAAAGACTTCTGTGTCTGTTACTTTTATTGTAAGCTGATCTTTCCTATGCACACCTGGTGTAACCTTAAACATTTTGTCTAGTGCCATGATGAACCTTGAATTCCCTGTCTTTAGAGTGCCTTTTCCCTTTTAATTTATTCTGTTTCTCTCCATCTGCTGATAGTTTCAGTTGCTAGATTTCCCATATGAAGTGATAATAATAAGCCAATAATGCTGTAAAATGCATAAGAAATATCATCCAACTTGTCTTGCTCTATTAATGTTCTTACAGTCTAGTCTGCATCAAATGAAAAGTGTAATCTAAGTGCATATTTGTCTGCAAAAGAAAATGAAAAATCAGAGATGTCTTCTTCAGCCAAGTTTTTACCCCTTGTAATTTTTCTTAAAAAACCTACATGACATTTTTAGGAAGCAGTAAAAATATATGCTTATTAAAAAAACTTCAAATAATAGTTGTGTTTCAATCTTCTGTTATTATGTATTTTGCTGGGGCTGTTATTATGGGCTCATTGCTTGAAATTTTGAGTGCTTATGAATCTTAGGAAGTAGAAGTACGTTTCTACCCTTCATGTTTGTGGGAGAAAATTTATGACTTGTTGTGGTTTAAGCCTAGCTGGTAACTAAGCACTGTGCAGCTGCTTGCTCACTCCACACTCCCTGCTCCTCCTAGTGCAACTGGGGAAGAGAATCAAAAGGAAAACTTTGTAGGTTGAGACAAAAAATTAGTAATTGACAACAACAACAACAACAATGATGATGATGATGATGTAGATTTGAAAAAAAAAAAACAAAAACAAACATACAGATAAGCCAAAAACCATACAGATAGAGAAAAACAAGTGATGCACAATACAGTTGCTCATTAACAGATGCCAAACCCCATTCCCCTGGGCTGTGGGTGGCTGTGGTGGGGGAAGTGAGTGAGCAGCTGTTTGGGGCTTAGTTGCAGACTGGGCTTAAAACAGAACACATCTTTCTGGTACCCAGTGTGAGGCCGATGTGCCAGGCCCTCGAATCCACACAGTCCAGTAATCCTGGTTATCCCTCTACTCCACCTGACGAGGGCAGGGCCCTTTATTCTTGATCACAAGATTCCCCAGTTCTTTCTCATAGAAGTGGACTAGGACTTCTTCCATAGAGTCAGTAATGTAATCAGCCCTCCCATTCTGCCTGGGAACTTATCCACTGGAAGTTGGAGCAACAACTTTCCTTAAAGACCCCCCATTTGTGATTCTTTTGCCTGCCATTCCCACAGCTGTGCCTCTAGGGTCAAGGTATGTTTTCAATCCCAGTTCCACATGTCCTCTCTCCATGGTCCCACTTAAACCTCAATATTTGTTCTTAATCACCATCACTTCCTTTCTTTTTCCCCCTTTCAACCCTTCCCTTCCTATTTCCTTTCCCTTTGCTCCACTTTCCTTAAATGAAGCATTTGCCTCTGCTAATTTCTTCTAAAATATAAATGCTAACATTTTTATGCTAATCAATTTTTTTTTTGAGCTTTAACTCATTGGAGAGCCAATGCTCATTAACAGATACCTCTGTGCCTTCTCTGGGCAAGTTGTTTTTTTAATTATTTCATTATGTTCTCTGTATTTCCTTAATAATTACTGACTTGCATGTAGCTCTGAATAGAAAGCTTTTCACAGAATACCAGCTTTTCATGTAATACTTCCCACAATATTAGCTTCCTCCATAATGTATCTGATGAATAAGCTGATTAAATAATTTAGTTGTTTGATAAAATTTATTTGTAAAATTTACATAGTGACAATAAGGTCTATTATAGAGTCTTTGGAAACAACACAGGAATGACAATGAAAGTAGACAGCAGTAAGATAAGTAGAAGCTTGATGTTTTGAGATAGCTAAATGTATTCAAACCAAAAGATTTTCAGCTGCAGTTATCTATTAATACTTGATTTCAATCTGTTTCCTGATTTTCCTTTTCATTTTTTTCTTTCTCACCAGCATTTGTGGTTTTTAGGTAATGTTCTTTGGCATTAAATTGTTTCAGTTGCTGTCTGAGTTTGGAACACGTTGGAGATATCATTTTAGTCTTCTTAATACTGAAAGCATTCTAGAATATGTACATGCACTTGAGTTACTACATGGAATACTCTGAGTATGCTTCCCTCCCTTACAACACCTGGGGGAAGACTTTACTGCAAATTCCAAATTTTCCTCACATGTTATTTGTACAGTACCACATAGTTCTAAGACTATGGCTTATGTAGTTGATCATGGTGTAGTGTAGGATAGTTTTTGGTTTTTTTTCAATACCAGTATAATTTGTGACTTCATTTCCTCTGTCATTATTTAAGTTGGAGGGTTACTTTAATCCACGTAAAACAGGAATCTTATCTTCCTGTATGTATCATGTTTTTTGGTTGTTTTTTTTTTGTTTTTTTTTTTTTAATAGATGCCTTGGATTTCCTTCAGATCCCCTTGTGTTGTGTAAAGATAAGCAGTTGCAGCCAACAGCTCTATCCATTAACCAAGAAAGTTTGTGCTTTAACATTTATTTCACATAAAGACAGTAAATTAAAATTATACATAAAACTGCCATATACTTAAATCCGTAGTCTTTCTAGTCATTCATATTTTAACAAAGTCTTATCTTAGATTTTCATTTTGTTCTACTTCTAGAAAGGAATTTCTGCTTCTTGTGCTACACACAGTAGCACACCTTGTACTACACATCCAGTATCTTTAGTCCTTCTTGTGTCCTGTACTTTCTCTTGTTTCCCCCATCTCTCCCATCACTGTGGTTTTGAGGAAAGAAAATTGAATGCCAGCCAACAATTCAGACTGAAGCTATTCTGGGCATTTTTTAAATTTAGGTTTTGGATAAATTTGTAATATAGGGTGAGTAATAAATCAGCATGCATAACAAATGGTAGAGAAGACTCTTCTGAACATTTTCATTCCTCTTAGGAAAAGGGCAGTGGTTTCAGGTCACAACCTAAAAAAGCTTTTTTAAAATCTTATTTTCAGCAAGAATGTATAACAGATGACTAGGCATTTGTTTGGCAAAGCCATTGACAAGCCATGCTTAGTTTTTCACTGTTTTCAAAAGTTCAAGTTAACAGACAACAATGGCATGATAAATTTACCTGATGCAACTTTGAGCCCTTTGTATCTCAGCACTTAATGCAATACCGATTCACTGAGGACATTCAATCTGTTTGAGGAGGAAGATATAATTACCCCATTGCCAGAAAGGCAGCAGCTTTCCTCAGGTTTAGAATGCTATGTGTGGCAGTAGTGTAGGGTGCCTTAGTGTATTTTCAGATGTGATTAATGGAAGATATACTTCCAAGCCCCTAAAAAATCAATGGAACTTTTGGTTTAAGGTTTGCTTGTAACACATTTGTAATTAATATGTCCTGCTGGAGATGCTACTGTGCTGTGTCTTTATTTTCTTTCTAAAAGCTTTACCAAAAATAAAAATAAAAACAAAAAAACCCAATAATAATAATAATAAAACCCAACAACATATTATTTCCTAAGCAGAATTTTTGACAGCCTACGTTGATTTCAACATAAATGTTATGAATAGCTTAAATGCTGCAAAAAGGAGGAAAGGAAGAGACACAGGCAGTTATGAAGGCTGGTTCTATTTTTCCTGTGCGATACAAACCAATATAATTATATTCTATTGTCAGAATGTCACTGTGCTCAGATTCCCAGAGAGATTCAGTAGCATTATGGGCTCATCTTTTTCACAGTGTTACAACTGGGCCTATTGATCACTTCAACTTTCTAAAGAATGTGAAAAAGCTCCCTTAAAGTGCATTTATCTTTATTTCATAGATCTTCTATTTCCCCTCTGCAAAAATGACTTTTGTTCTGCAAGATTAGAGAACAAAATAAGGTCTCTGATTTAGTTTCATGTTTTAATTTTAAATTTGTCCTGCAACTTCAGGAATTCTGTACATGACTTGACTCACATAATGGCACATGATTTTTTCATCCCATTATGTAAAATATTTTTATAAAACCATTTCTCATGCAAAATGTGAGGCAGGAAATTGCTAGTTGTCATGTGATATTATTTAAGCAGATAATTCAAGGTGTTGAATGTAAGTAAATCATGTGTATCTGTTCAGTACTGGTTTTCAGATATTTAATAAAGTGGCATCATGTGTGTTAAATAGAAATTAGCTTAGTTGGAATGGGTTGTGCACAGTGTGAAAACTGCCTAGAAAACAAGGATTCCCACTGCTGTAGAAAATTTGTGTTGTGGATTTGTTTGTTCCATGAAAGAGAAGCAAGGCCTTACCAAAAAAATGAAGGGATTGAAAGGAGCTTTTTCTTCAAAAGAGCAGTCAGAGAGCAAGGTCATGGCAGAATAGCTAATAGCACTGAAGTCAGTGTTTTACCCATATATATGTATTGATGAGAAAAAAATAATTTAGCACTGGATACTGTCCTCAATTCTATCCTCTGTTTAAGTAACCTTCCAAAGGAATTGGTACTTCCTAACAAAATATGTTTTTCATAAAACTCCCAGCCAGCTCTAATGACAGTTGTAGTGAGTACCAGAACAACATTGCTGCCAGGAAAGCAAATGTTTTTTCTATAATACAGATTCCCAATTTGACATTGCTCTGTGGTAAAAATGGAAGATGCACAATGTAGGCCAGCACGGCGTCAATTCTAGAAAATTAAAATACAGACACTTCCTCTCAAATCAATCAAAGCATCCATCCAACTTCACAAATTAGAAAAACTGCGGACATGTGAAAGTGTTTGGCATGGCACAAAATAATCACTACTTTTTATTGTGGTTTTCAGTAGCTCTCATACATACAAAAATATCTAAAAATTCATAGGTGCACGTAAAACTTGCTCAGCGACCAGACTATAAAAAACTATGTCTAGATTTTTTTATATTTCATGCTTTAGTCAAAGCATCAGATCAGCGACTTGGTTTGAATTTTAGAAAGAGTAATTTTTTTTGACATTGTCATATGGGGGAAAATCACAAGCATTTCCTTTCATCTTTCACTGATGCTAAGTGCAAAATGTGAGTTGTCTGTCAGCCACTTAGAAAAGTGAGACCACAATCCAGTACAATTCCATGCCCTATTAACATAGATCTATTTCTAAGGTACTGACTAGAATAAGTCTAGCTCATCTCTCTCTGTGTACTTCTATTTTTTTTTTTTTTTTCTGACACATGGAGCACCTACTAGGCATTTAAATTTTATATCACTTCCTGTGTATTTGGGTGGGTTTTTTTTCTTGTTTCTTTTCTTTGGGTTTTTTTCAAATTATTTTTCTTTTTTTTTTTCCTGATTTTTACCTTAATTGCCAAGTCTTCTTTGTTTTCTAGATAAATTAGTATTTAGTTCTGGCTTATTTGTTTGAAATAATGACATGTACTTGAAATAAAGTGTGCATCATTGTCTCTTAAACAACAGAACCCTCTTTAAGACAGATATATATGAAAGAATCCTGTGAGCCTAAACGTATTTCCCTCTTTTACTTTGTGTCCTACATTCCATATATATTCTGATACTGGCATTTTACAGCTTTCTGGTCTTTTTTTAATAGATATTTTTGCCATTTGAACTAACCAGAACGATTGTTTCATTTCAGTTTGGAAGACGTTACATTGAAGACCTTTTTAATGATTTTCGAGATGGACGAAGACTTCTGGAGCTCCTGGAATGCCTTACAGGCCAAAAACTTGTATGTGTTTTGTAACACATTTACTGTATATTGAAGTCTTAATGTTGTGATAATGGTACTAGGTGATATTCACTAATTTTTGCCATTGATGAGGACCTGTGGAAACTATTTTTAGGGGTCTGAATAGGGTTCAGTTTCATTTGAAATTGAGGAAATTTTGTGACTGAGAGCTGTATTAGACAGTAACAGTTTGCAAGGCATATAATTGAAATGAAAATCTGCTTTATTGTATGCACTTACTAAGTGTGGCACAGAGAAACAATTTTGAGGCAGGGTTCATTTAGTTATCTGGATTTGAGCTGGAACCTAATTTAATGTGTAGTTAATGTCATACATGTGGTCCATCTTGTCTGATTGTACTTGTCTGAAAAGAGGGAACTGCTTGCTCTTAACCTGGAAATTCTGACGTGACAGTCACACACATTTTTTAATGTCTTGTCTTGTGTTCCTGGTTGGGCTTTGTAAGTACAGCATTTTCTCATAAGAAGGCTGGGAGATTTTCACTCAAAATCCAGAGATAATGTACTTGTACATAAATATTAAACAAACTGATGCTTATCTGTTTAGTTGCCATAGCAATGTTCTTAAATTGTGCCATGCAGAAGACAACTAATCATGATAAAAATAATCTGGAATTATCTAATTTTATATGCATTTCAATGATTCCTTCACTGAAAATTACCTTCTAACTGTGGATCCAATTTGTTTCAAAGCTGACTTTATTTCATGTTGGGAAGCTGCATAAGCCCAGTATGCATGTAAATATTCTATTCTCATAAAGTTATGAAATAGAAAACTGCAGGTGTAATGTAAGATTTGAGTTACATATAGTGTACTCTGCATTTTGATTTTGGACAGTCAAGTTTGGTTTACTTTATTTGTAGGCAAAAGAAAAGGGCTCCACAAGAGTTCATGCTCTGAACAACGTCAACAAAGCAATCCACGTTTTGCAGAGATATAATGTAAGTATTCAGCCAGACAGGCTCAGAACAGCCTGTAGAGAGCACACAAAATGCTTTTTAAGTGTTGAATCAAACACCTTGGTCTATTATAAAAGTACTGGAGTCAAAGCAGCTTTATCAATGTGAATTGGATACTTTGTCATTCACCATCAGGGTTGAATGTGTTTTAAGGAGTTTAAAATCCTCTTCCAGCAGATTTTGGCTAATACATCTATAATCCGTGCTGTCTGAAGACAGATCAACCTGCATGATTTTATTGTAATGAATGGCATTTAAAATGAATTTTTAAAAGTTAAATACAAGAAGTCATCCATAACTGGTTACTAGATGCTGCCTATCAAAATATTCACTCACAATCTCTGACAATTATGAAGTCTGAAAACCCAAGGCTTTTCCTACAATAGGTTTTTTGGATTTTTTTGTTAATTTTCAAAGGAATCTGTCTTTCATGATTCAAAACTCTAATCATATCAATATCACTTTCAATTCTACCTAGTAAAGATTGATTTTTTAAAGCCAGTATCCTGTGAATCATTCTTGAGTAAATATTCCCATATTATCTTCCTCATGCAGGCATTCTAATGGACCCATAATTTTAGCAGACATTTCTTCTGGCCAACTATTTTTATCCTAACTCTCCTCCAGAATAAATAAATAAAAAAAAGAAACCTATAGCACTTGATTAGACTTCACAGTAAGAGGTGGCAAAACAAAGATAATGTATTCTGTGCTGTATATTATATTGGATTTCTTGATAGCTGCAGGAGGTCACTAATGCTTGAGTTCAAGGGCTGAATAAAGTTATTGATTTTATAAATCTAAGGTAATCCACCTAAAGATTTGTACATAAATGAAAGTGACCTTATAAGATTGACATAAACACCTCCAGCTTGATTTTTCTTTTTATTTAATGAAATTTGATGTAAATAAATAGAAGAAAAAGCTTCCAATTGTTCAAAATCTGCAACATTTGACATTATTGGGAAAAAAATTATCAATACATTTATCACACTATACAAGAAGGTTTTGATTGCATAACTGGTTACAAATAAACATAGAAAATGCTTTTTGAAATATTCAGTACCTATCAGCTGAATCCACTAGTGTGCTTTTCACTCATTTTCCAGAATACAATAGTAGTCCCTTTCAAATCTGGGAAGAAAACAGAAAGAATTCCAATTTTAGAAGATAGAAGAAAAAACATTGTTTTAGAAAGTGAAGTAGTCATCCAGTGGCCATCATATTCATGTAATGAAAACTTTGTAAACGATATAAAAATTGGTATAGTATATAGTATATAAAGATATACTGTATCTTCTCAGTATAAAGTCAAAAGACCTGCCTCTGAAATAGTTTCCTTCAGCTTCAATAATTTGATGAATGATTTCTCTGGGACTTCAGGAATGTAAAATCAATGGTTCTTGAGTGAATTAAAGCCTGTGAGTAGTCTAGATTTTTCTGCTGATATGTTCCATCTTTGCTCTGAGGTTCTGTAGTCATCTGGGTGGTGAAAAATGTTGCTGCTTTCAGTCAATCCATTTTACAGGATTTTTTTGTTCCCATAGAAAAGTGATAGTGTTGAGGGGGGAGCATGGGGGGTTGCCCCAGTATAGGCTCAGACCTCCCTGTGGCAAACTGGGCAATGTTCCTCTGCTTCAGTAAAACTGATGTGAGCTCTGTGTGTTCAGGTTTCCACTTCCAAACATGGATTTGGTCTTTAGAACATGCAGGCACTGCCCTAATAAATGTTGCAGGGTGTCACTTGCTGCAAGGGACTCCACTTTAAGTTTAGCAAGTCTAAGTTCCATCAAGGAAATGTTCAGCGTTGAATGAATAGCCATTTTCATGTGTTTTTAGTACAAAATGTAGAATTCTTAAAGAAGAGAGCTCTTTGAGAGTTTTAGAGTTCCTGATAAAATATCTAATTTGTAAAAATGACCTATACATAGATGCATTGAAAAAGAAAAGCAAGCAAAGAAACAAACAAACAACTCAACAAAACAAAAATGAATATAAAGCAGCTTGTTTTGAGGGTGCAAAACTTTAGTCAGTTTGCAGATGTAACTTCAAATCACTTCAGAAGTGCACTAGAGACTGCAGAACGTAGTTTGTGAGGAATGGGGTACTTTGCCATAAAAAACATCAGTTCTGACCATGAAAAATTGCATCTATGAAACAGCAAGGATGCCAATTTTAGAGACATAATTCTATCCAAATGTGCAGGACAGCTTATAGTCTTTATAACCCTGAATTTGGCTTCCTTATTCAGATAGTATAAAATATGGGGCAGGGTGAAGGATCATTTTCCATGTGGAGGAAGGAAAATTCCATGGTGGCAAATAATTATGCATTTTGAAATTGCAAATTCATGATAAAATTATGGAAAACAACATTACTGCATGAACTGTGTTGGAAAAGACTTGCTTAGGTCACAATCACTGCTTTATCTGTATGCCAGAACATATCCTGTATATTTCTTTATACATTATAGAATTTAATTAAGGAAAATTAAGTTCTATTTTAATCTAAACATGTAATGTCTTGGGTTTGCAGTTTCTTACAGTGTCTAGATGTGTGTGTGTTAACATTCAGCAAATTAAATTATGTAAGGTAGTATAAAGCAGAGTATAGGTTTTCTGTCTGTGTGATTTGTAATTGTCGAAGTTTAATATAAAAGATATTTGAGTTATTATAACTATTACTTTTCATTTTATGTTTCACAACATGCTGTAACTGGAATAATAGAAACTCCAGATCACTGCTGTTTTTTTCCAGGACATTAATTGTGCCATTTATAAAATGTGAGTTGTGGAACAACAGAAACCAAATGGGAGATTTACCTTAGCCTATCCCTTCATCTCCTTCCAACCTCTTATGCTTGTTATTAATCTTTTACAATTTTTTTGTTTGTTTGTTTGTATAATAGGTTGATTTGGTAAATATAGGGAGCTCAGATATTGTGGATGGAAATCATAAGCTGACCCTTGGTTTGATCTGGAATATAATCCTCCACTGGCAGGTGAGTGGCACTGCTCATTACTTCCTTTGAAATACCTTCATTCCACTGATCTTTTCCTCATTATTATCCAGCAACAACCTACAAAGTAAATACAGACATTGCAACGTGCTAAATCAGCTAATATTATGGCAGTCTGCTTACATATTATCAAAGATACTGACAATATTAAGAAGACAAAATAGTTTTTACAAGATTAGCAGAAACTTTTTTGACTGTAATATCACCGTCAGATATTGCAAGATGATATATATGAGTTATCCTAACAAAAATGCATAAGCAAAGCCAATGTGGATTTTTTTTTAGTATCTTAGAAGGAGTGACTTCTCTATTTTAATGAAATAATCTCATCAGTTGCTTTTTTGTTGCTGACCCATCCTGGCAAGAATTATTTTTAGAACACTAAAAAGCTGCTAGACTGCCTATTTATTGAAGCAGATGTGGCTCATTTAGCTTCCTTTCTCTTTAGAGAGAAAGGGGGGTTTGTGATATGGATCTCATGAAAAACAGCATGGTAGATGAGGACACTTAACTAAAATAAAATCTGAGATGACAGTAAAATCAAAATTCAAAAAGATCTAGCATCTAGATGCTCTGAATCCATGTATTTGTATGAATCTGGGCTAAGAGTCTGTCCACTAGATGTTCCCCAAGTGATAATCCACAACTTTTTCATAGAATGACAAGAAAAGATGGTGGGAAACAAAGCTTAAAAGACTTTAAAACTGAAATAACTCTTACAAAAATCAGATGTGTATCATTCATCCAAGTAGGGAATATTTTTATTCTAATTTTACAGGATGACAGCAGCAGAGAAAAGCTGCAGATAGTTAACTCAGTTCTTCCTTTGTCTCCTGTTTCAATATTCCTAGTTTAATTGCATTGTTCTAAATTGCTTATTAAGAGCAGATGGAATATGATACCTAGCTATGCAGCTTTTACCAATAATCCTTGATTAACTCTGTTTTAATTTGTATAAATTATGGACTGAGATGATTAATCATGTTCAAATTAATATTTTGGTTTTTTTCATATTTTATCCTGAAGCAAAGTGTTAAAGGTGTACTTTAGTATTAGCTGTGTCCTTACTAATTTCTCTTTAGTCCTTTCCACCCTTCTTCTTAGCGTGTACCTGCACACACAGGAGACACAGGTTTTGGTGTAGCCCGATGAGCTTTTTGACAGCAGCCATGTCAAAACCAAAACCCTTTTGTTTGCAGTGCAAAACTGATTCCTTTCAAGCTTCATCTTGAGCCCAGTGATGACTGTGATGGCAGCTGTGATGGTACCCATTGATTCAGCTTGAACTACCCATGGGTGAAAAGTCCAAAGATCATATTTACAAATCAGTGATTAAAATTGTGACTATTTGTCAGCATAGTCATAATGATTCAGTCCAAGTTTAGTCTATACTTGGAGTTCTGTGATGCCTTAAAGATCTAGAAATAAAACAACAGACTTTAGAGGCAGTATTAGTATAGGAGGTAATTCAAAAACTGGTCTTTAACTGGAGGCCTTGGCAGCAAGTATGGAAAAATGCCCTCCCCACAATAGGGCAAATACAGTTTTATAAGTTTAGAAAATTAGCATACTTGAGAGGCATTCCCAATTAGAAGCACAGGTGATGAGGTAATGCCCTCCCTTGGTTCCACCCTTTTCCAAAACCTCCCCCCATTTAGATATTAACTATACTTTGTTTATGAGAAATGTCTCAAGATGCTGTTTTAACCTTGGCTCCCAGATTAGGACTATGGCCTTTAAGAAAGTATTCTGTCTTTCTGTCTAACAGAGTAGGTGAAAAGCTATCTATGAATCTTTGTAGTTATACTATAACAGGCTACAGAGCTACAAATACATGAGAATATATAAAAGCAAAAAGCCAAAAATCAGTTTGGCATCACTGTCTTTCATTTTGTTCTAGTCATGAAGTACAGAAAGCGACCTGCACCTTCTGGACTTCTCTTTTTACTCAAATTTCTGTAAATAATTTTAGTGTGGTGGTTTTGTTTGGTTTTGTTTGTTTGTTTGTTTTTGTTTGGTTGGTTTTGGTTTTTTGTTTTTGTTTTGGTTGGTTGGTTGGTTGGTTGGTTTTTTGTTTGTTTTTTTTTGGTTTTTTTTTTTGTTTTTGTGTTTTGTTTTGTTGTTGTTTTTTTTTTCTAAAGAGTAGCTAAAACCTGATTGGCAGCAAGAAGCCATTATTAAATAATAACCCTGTTGCTGTTGCTTAATGATGAGTAATTTAAAAAGAAAAAATAAAATGGCAGATTGATATTTTGGCTTTTCTCCTTAAAAGAACCAAAACACTCAAGAGTCAATTGTTTGCTGCCTATTTTCCTCAAGGTATTGGAATAGTTCAAAGTAAATTTGCTTATTTACAGCTCTGTGGAAAAAGTCTATTATTTTCCAGATTTTCTTTCAAATTTTGAAGTCAATTGCATGATCTTGAATATGTTTGTGATTGTTCTGCCCTGTTTATAGGTAGGTATAATCTTACATACTGACAGAACTTATGATGAGACACAGCTCTAAATTTCTTAAGAAATTCTTCTTCCTGTTGGTTTGACCATCACAGATTGTCCCTGGCAAGAAGCAGCTGGAAACACAATAAGTTGTTCATACAGAGTCAGGGCCACCAAACTTATTTGCCCATTGTCTCAGCTTGGTAAAATACCAAGACTGCTGTATTTTTTTGTAGTCTGTGGAAGGCCTAAAGACAAATAAATAGGAATACACAGGCTAGTGACTTAGTGCATGCTTGTGTAGTTTGTGTTTGTTGGTGCAATCCTGTCGTGGTCTGGTCCAGTGGTGAAGGTGCTGCAGCCTTCCTCATCAGAAGCATCTTTAAAAAGACACCCAGCTCGATGGAGGTACAGGCACTCTCAGGTGCAGAGTGATCAGCTCTTTTGTGCACCCTCAAGTACAGAGTGATCAGTTCTTTGTTGCACTCTCAAGTGCAGTGATTTGCTCTTTGTGGGGCTGCCTGAGCAGCAGAGCTGCGTTTGCCACCCTCGGTGACGCAGGAGTAAAAGCAGCGAGACTGGGTCTTTCTGGTCTCCAGGAGAGCTGCTTTATTCCACAAGGTCCCAAGCAGAAAGGAGCCAAATGGGCCCAGGGGAGAGGGATTATATAGGGTAGCCAGGGGCGGGGTTTCACAGCTTGGCCAATGGGGAAAGGAATTGGGAAAGGGACCAATCAGGGAAAGGATCCAAAAAGAACCAATCAGGAGGGGTAAAAACCAGGAACAAGAGAATAACCAATGGGGTGTGAAATATTAACATAGAACTGCAAAGGCTCATGGGTTGAAGTACTTTTCCTCACCTTGAGCCACAAGGAAAACTCCCAAAGGGACTTCCCAAAGGGGAATCACTGTTAACTGAGAGAGCCTAGGGGCTGCCCACTCGCCAAGGGAGTGAATTATCTTCTGTGGATGGTGCAGGGACCACCACACAATCTGCTATTGCAGGTCCTGAAAATTGTCACTAGAGGAAATTCATCTGTCTACATCTAAAACAAAAAAGAACAAAAAGAGGTATGAGATTATGATTATTGTTTGTGCTAAGACTTGTGTTGTTGTAGATAAACAGGCAAGAAGTGTTTCCAGTTTCACGTCCTGCAGCCAGGACCACATAAGGACACAATTGTACCTACATTTGACACCATGATGGTCTCTTACAAAAATATTAATCTCTTTGTGTAAAAATAGTTTTAATAAAGAGATGGTAGAAGAAAGGTGCATGGAAGGAATAATGCCAGTACCAATCCGAAGGGATATCAGCAGTCCCATTGAGGAGAGGCAGTGTTAGAGGTGGTAGGCACTGCAGCAGACAGGATTTGAAGCACTGCTGCCACTCTCATCTCTGTGCTGTGCAAATATCATGGCTTTGTGTATCCTCTGTGGTGATTGTGTTCTTTCTTATCTAGCCTGGTGGGGTTTTGTTTTTTTGTGTTTTTTTTTTTTTTTTTTTTTTTTTTTTTTTTTGTTTTGTTTTTTTTTTTTTTTTTTTTTTTTTTTTTTTTTTTTTTTTTTTTTTTTTTTTTTTTTTTTGTTGTTGTTGTTGTTGTTGTTTTGCCAGGTTTTTTTGTTTGTTTGTTTGTTTTGGTTTGGTTTTTTTTTTTTTTTTGGTCTTTTTTTTTTCCATATTATTATGAAAAGTTTTCCTGAAATCGAACCATTGTTCTGAGTTGAGCACCTGCTGCCAAAGCTCTTTATGGTACTAAATCCATCAGACTCTATTTCCTTGAAGGTGCTGCCCTCTTTCTCACAGCTGTGTTCCCAGCCTTACTGCAGCATTAACATTTAAGTAAAAACAGAGGAAAGCTATTAATTTCTGAACTGCTATATTTGATAAACTCTCTTAAGAGTGAAAAAACATTCTATATGGCAGTGTGTAAATAGTTTTGTTTTTAGGAGTGAATTTATTTTCATGTAAAGCATGAAAAAAAAACCCTAGCAAAAATATTTGGCCCAAATTTGACTTTCTCTGGGAAAAATCATAAAAGAATAGATCTATACATAAGGAAAATATTTCAGAGGGGAGCATTTCAACAGCCTCTCAGCCTCATTTGGAGACTTAGTAAAAGCATCAGGGTTATCGTGCGCATCAGTATTTTAATATGAATTACCATTTTACTTAATTTCTCTTTTTGATTATGGAAATGAAACACTTCTGTCAATTCACCTTGAATCATTGAACAAAGAATATCCTTTACTTTGATAGGTGTCTTGAATATCTATGAAAATGTCCTTAAAAATGTTTTATCAAATGTACTTGGAAAGAGTTTCATGGTTCTAGCTATAAAAATGTAATCTATGCAGTCAGAATACCTGAAATCTAGCAAGTAAAAAATGCTAAGTAATTCTGTCTGGGAGATGTAAGCTTCCTATTTTATTAAGAAAAATGAAAAATTCTTGCTTTGAGAATAGTTTTCTTTTTAGATTATCTCTTCCCTCTCTCTTTTCTAGGGTCTGGCATACTGAAGCAAAATGCCAGTCATACAAAATGTTACATGCCTGAGCATTGGTTTTAGGTGAAGGAGATGTAGTGTGAGCCTGAGATCATGCTGTGTTCCTTGTCATCTTGCATACACAGCAGCACATGCCCAGATTCCAGAACACAGCCTTACGGTGGGAAGATCAAAGGTCCCTTGCTGCTGTGAGCCAGGGCTGGCTGTGCTGCCTTTGGCCACTGTCTTCATCTGGTGACAGGAATAGCAGTGCTCTCATTCTGTCCACAGCTTTCCTTTTGGCAGCCTGGCATTTCAGAAGCCAACTCAGTGATGTCTATGTTGTCCTTTCCCCCCGCCACCTTCTATCAAAATTTAATCTTTTCTTATTGCCACAGCATATGTCCTTTCCCCAGGAAGAGCGAGTATGTCTGTTCTCTGGAAGTTAGAGTTTCCTACACCTGAAAGCTTTGTGTCCTGCCAGGATACACTGCGTTAGGAAGGAGAGGTAACAAAGAAATGAGTAGCATAGGTCAAATCATCACCTGACAGCATGAGGCAGAGGCACTTTGAAATAGCTGTAGTATTTGAGCCCGGATGCTGAGGGAGTTTTTCTGTCTGAAAGCTCTTCCAGCTGACATGAGCACATCTCTATGTGCCACTTTTCCTGCAGTACATCTTAACCGAGACGCCTTCAAAAAGCTTCCTTTTCACCAAAATGTCAGCCAGCACTCCTGTGCTCAGGCACTGATCTTGCTTCAGGACCCAGCCATCCTCCAGACAGGGTGGTGCTGTGCCTGCAGAGGCATGGCTTGGTGCTGCCAAGGTGCCAGGTGGGGTGGGATGGCACTGTCCCTCAGGACACTCTGGGACAAGGTGGCTCCAGCTGTAGAAGTGGAGTTATCCACCAATTCTCACTGAAGAGGAAGTGGCCTCAGCATTCAGGATAAGATCAGACCCTTTTACTCTGTTATTTTAAATGTCTGACTTTCCCTAGGAGGCAACAAAAAACTATGAATTTAACAGTCTTCACTTTTGCAAAGACATGCTGGAAAAAGACAGCAAAACTTTATCCATTGTAAGCATATTTGACTCAACAAATTGAGATTGAAACTGTTTTGTATTCATTTACTGAAAAGTAAAAATAAATGCTGGGTTTGGATTAATCAGCTGGATTCTTCTGAATAATTGCCTTCCTGATGGCATTTTTAAATTAATTTTGTCTAATCATCACTGTTCATAGACATTACTCCTTCCTCTTAGATATTAGCTCAAACACATAATCAATTCTGTGTTATGAACTCTTCTCTTTCTAAATATGGTGTCCCTGCATTCATTCAGCTATCCTTTAATACAAATGTGTGTTGTATTGTTCAAACATTAGAGTTTGCTTATAATATTCAGAAAAATCTGAATTTGTAAATACAAACATATGTTAAAACCCAAAATTAACAATGAACAATGAAATATTGCTTGGACAAGATACAATTAACTCTAACTTCACTACTTTCTACTCTTTCATATTGTTTAAGCTTGGTGCAAAAGATGCAAATTCCAAAAGTTTGGGGTTTTTTTTTTTTCTTTTTTAGCATCCAAATTAATGAAAAAAAAAACAGGATTCTATATTTTTATTGTAGTGAAGGTGCCTGGGAATACAGAGGCCAAATCTCAGCTTCTTACTACATTATGTAAATCTACTTTGGCATCTCTCAAAAATAAAGACATTAAAAATATTGTCAGAAAATTCGAAACACCCACTCAGACATATGAAGCAAAAATAAGGAGTATATTTCCTAATTTCCTGTGATGGTTTAATCACGTTCTATATTTTATTTGACTGGAAGAATATAAAGCAAACCAGGCCTATCTTTAAATTACAAAGATAGTTTATTAATACACACAAAAACAACAAGAAAAGGGAAAAAAGACAACAACAACAACAAATGAAACTTCTAAAACATCTTTCTTTTTCTTTCTAAGTTTTTTACCTTTTTTCACTCAACATAAAAAGACATGACTTGCAACTTCAGCCAGTTTTACCATTTTAAAAATAACCTTTTATCAGTTCTTTTAGGAAAGGAGTCTCTCTGGGTTCTATATAGACATACCATACCCATTAGCAGTTCTCTCAACACTGCACATAGGCCATATTTGCTTACTGGGGTACTGTTTAAGGATGCCTCCTCTAGTATGACACAAAGATTCTCTTTTTCTATTTCCAAAATCATCTCAAGACCCAAAAACAAATCTCCTCTTTTTTTAGGAGCAAAAAAGCTTCATATCACTTTTAACTAGAACCTTACATCCCCCCAAAAGCATTTATATGTTACAGGAAACAAAACCAGTTCAGTCTTTATAGTTTACCAGAAATGTCCAGCCAAAATTAGGCCACTCCTTGTCCTTTTGCCTTAAAGTCCTTTTCACTCTTCCCTTACCGACTGTAGCTTCATGCCGTGTCTTTCTATAGTTCCTTCGCTATAACTGTTCTTTTTCCGGAGAAAGATGATGTTTAGGAAAATCTATCTGCTCACAACAAAAGGTTAAACTTTTCGGGCTGTCGGGCTACCCACGTGGCTCTGCGGCAGGAAACTGAGTCGTTTAGAAGCTGTGCGCTGGTTTCTTTGGCTTGAAAAGAATAGCAAGGGTGAAGGAGCACTCCGTCTGAGCTCTCTCTCTCTCTCTCCATGCTGTCCGCCTCTCCGCGAGACAGCAGCTCCTAAAGCTCCGACCCGGCCTGCCCCGACTCCAGCAGCATCGGGGCCCGGCCCGGCCCGCCCGGCCCGCCGCAGCCGCCCGGGGTGGGGGGGGCACCGAGGCCAGCCTGCCCCGGCTCCGGCAACATCGGGGCCCGGCCCGGCCCGCCGCAGCCGCCCGGGGTGGGGGGGGGCACCGAGGCCGGCCGGCCCGGCCCGGCGCAGCCGCCCCGGAGTGAGAGGGCACCGAGGCCGGCCGGCCCGGCCGCTCCTTGTCCCCGGCCTGCCACACCGCGAACTAAGAGATCGCTCCTCCCCCCCCCCAGCCTTTTTAAGCATTTCGCCAAAAGTCGCAGCTTGTCTTCTACTGGATAAATTGCTTGTCAATCAAAAAAAACTGACCCCGATTAGAACAAAATCAGGCTTTTCCTAGCCTATGACATTTCCTTACATCTTATTTTCTGTCTCCTGATGTAAAAATAAAGACAGCTTTATAAAAACTTATATTCTTATCTGACAGAATTTATATTAATTTTCATTGGTGCAAATTACAATCTAAGACTAAATTCAGGAACATATCCCATGAAATTTAGAGAGGATAAATTTCTCCTTCCATCTTAGAAACTAATAACATATAAAATAAAGTTTACACCTAAATCTCAAAAGGAAAATTAAGAGCACTGATACTCTTTGGACAATATGCATTTGAGATGCAAACCCAAGATGTTATTTCAGTAATTCATATCTTCACAAAATCAAATTATTGAATTAATTACTGTGAAACTAGTGAGCAACTTACCATACTCAACAATAAAAGGTTATCTCTGTTTTTTCTACAATATCATGGTGATTAATTGTTGTTATTGTCGTTGACTGTTCCTTCAGATTACAGGTTCTGCATATTATCTTACAATTTTTACAGTTTCAAATTGGTCCACTCGTTATCATAAAGTAGATTCTGCCCTGAGTGTTATTCTTTGACTGATAGTGGCAGCAGAGCAATTCAGGGGGAAAATGATAATGATATGCAGTATTCCCTAGGTGAATAAACAGCAATAAGCAACGTTATAGTTAAATTATATCTCAGGGAATATTTTAAAAGAGCTACTATTCTAAAAGATATATGGAGAAAGAAATGATTTAAAAGGTGCTACTTTACAGGAAAATAATTCTTAATAGAAGTTTTATGTGCTCTTTTACTAGTAAAGAAATTGATAGGAAATAAAAAATCTACTGCATTATGTCAAATTCTAGGATAATATTTATAAAAGCCTTTAGGCTTTTTGTAAAATTATAACTGTAGATTGGTAAACTCTTTCTAGTGAAAAAAGAATATTAACTTCATTAAAATAATAAAATTGAAACATATGCAGTACTCCTTTAATGCATGCAATGAAATTGACTTTTTGTCCAAGTGCATATATGCAAATGTAGTTTGCACCTTTAAGTCAAAAGCATTATCTCCTGTGCACTGAGGAAATTTATTTTGCCTTGGTACTATTTCAGCTGTCAATGAGAGGAGAATGCTATTCATCATTATATCAACTTTTGCTGTAATGTATCATATTAGCTAAGGATGTATTTCCAGATCAAAGAAAACCACAAGGAGAAATAGCTTGAAAGAGCTCTGTTACCACAAGTGATGCTAACAAATGTGCCCTCTCTGTCCCTGCTTCACCTGTGGCACAGGGATGAATTCATTCAGTGCATGTCAGTAGCTGTTGTCTTTAAGCATTCAGAATTGATTGCTGTCATTACATTGTGAAAAGAAGTATGTTCTTTAATTACTTTGGAGTTTTTCTTTAGGGTTGAAATTTATTTAACTGAAGGTTTTTCATTTCAAGAAAAGAAATAGTCAGCTTTTAATAAGTTTGGTCATTGATCAAATTCTGTCTTTTATTGCAGGTCAAAGATGTAATGAAAAACATCATGGCTGGACTGCAGCAGACAAACAGTGAGATGATTCTGCTGAGCTGGGTCCGTCAATCGACTCGCAATTACCCACAGGTCAACGTTACCAATTTCACCACTAGCTGGTCTGATGGATTGGCTTTCAATGCACTCCTCCACAGCCACAGGTAAGAAAAGTAGCTTTGCACTATTTCAGTAAGCTTGTGACAGATGGCTGTAACAGGGCTTGAGGATGGTCTGTCTAATATGTGGGGGGAGGTTTAGCTGCTTCCTCTGTGTGTGTTTCAGCATTCTTTTAACTGACCAACCGTTTGCTTTGACCTGGGTGCTGCGTTTTGTGTCATACTAAATCCTCTCATGGAGGGAGAGCTTTTCACAGCACAACCAAATACACACAGCGCAGATCCTTTTCTGGAATTTCAGTGTGTATACCAAGATAGCCTTGAGGAGTACAGGCTTGGAAACTTTTGAGAAGAGCAAGGAGTAGATCCGAAACTAAGCCTTTGAGGTTGTCCCAGAGGGAGCAGATTTTCCTGTGGGTTACTTAGAGGGGGAAAATGTGGTATTTGTTGAAAGCCTCTCATAGCTGCTGAATTGAAAGTACGGAGGATTTGCCTCGCAAGGACACAGCTGGAGAAGGTAGCCTTTGTTTTCAAAACCTTTCATGTTATGTTATTCCACCAGCTGATTTGAGTTTTTAGACTCTCTCAGAAGTTGCCTTCTTCTAGTCTATGCTGTATAAAATTCTACCTCTAGAGATTCAGAGTTCTCTGGGGGTTCTGTGTACATGGCTTAAGGAAGATGTGCAAGTCAATCTAAAAGATCTATTTCTTGCCATTGCTACTTCTAAAGCAGGATTGTTTTTTACAATGTGATAAACCTCCCAACCTCTCTTCTCCTACTACTATACTTCTCTCTTAAAGAGGACTGTCCTACCAGGTTGCTGACTGCTCAAATTATTAGGGAGTTGAACTTTTTGACTGTGTAGTGGTTTAACCACCATCCAGAAATTAAACTCCAAATAAGCCACTCCCTTCCCTCTGCCCCTTCTTGCAAGGGAGGAACAAAAGCAGACTTTGGGTTGGGATCACAATTTATCGAAAGCAGACAGCAGTGGAATAAGAAATGCACAGCAACAAAGCAATAATAATAATCACAAAAGTGTACAGAAAGAGAGGGTGTTTTTCTCACAGAAAGATGGTCACCCCCTTGACTTAGTTCCACATGGCAGCTGGGACAAGAAGAAGATGACAGATGCTCCCTGCAGGTCACTTCCCTGTGGCTTCCCCAGACAAAGACAAGATGGTGACTGTTTCAACATGCTACTCCATGTGGCAGCTGGGAACAAAGGCAAGATGGTGAGCAGGGCTCTCAAATCCAAGGACAATGGGAAAAACTGACCAACAATCCCACTGTGTGGGGAATCATCCTACAACAGGTTTCAACCACAGCAACCGCATGCCATCCAGGAAGCTGCAACTGCATTTTTCCCTAAAATTTCCATACCATTGTAACCTCTCTTAGGATGTGAATATAAGTTCTCAGTTTCCTCTGATCTTAGCCCCACAACATCTTTCCACCTAGAGACAATATCAGACTGTCTGTTTCCTGATTAGGATACCTGATATTCAGATATTCAGATTGCATGCTCTGCAGGACCATGTGATATCTGGTGTCTGAAATCAGTAATCAGAAATTCTTTTTTGTCCTTCTCCATAGGAATAACTCCAGAAGTCTGAACAGAGGAACTTATTCAGGATCAGTTCCTGGCTGGGGGGAGCAGTTTCCAGTAAACCACACTGGGATTGTCTAGACAAATCTCTGTGTCCTATGTCAGACTTTGTGCACTGCTGTGTTCAGTTCAGTGTAAAGTTCACCAGATGAACATTCATTTCCTGCTTACTGGAATTTATGCACTTTATTCAGGTTTTGTAATTCAGAGCTGTAAAACTTAAGCCTGCTTTTGCTCTTCTTCTGTCTGCTGCCATAAATCTTGCATAGCTTTCTGCACAGTGAGCCTATTTTCAATAGAAGTGAAGAATTACTCCGCTGAAGTCTTGTCTCTTGCCCAGTAGTTACTGCACTTGTCTGGGAAATGGCAAGTGTTCAGTCAGATTCCTGGAGGCAAGTCTCCAAGACACACCAGTCATCCTATGGACCTCAGTCACTAAGTTCTCTGCAAGAGTTTCATTTCCTCATTTCCTCTAAAGCCCTGATGCAGTAATTTTTAAGATGAACCAAAGATGTTTGATTTTTGTTGACTTTTCATTTCATGTTCAGTGTGTGGGAACACTGAATTATCCTTCAAGATTCCAGATGGAATCAATTAAATAGGTACACTAAGACATTCAGTGATTGGGAGCTCCTAAATGTATCCTATAATAATGAAAAAACCTTCTCTAAGGAGCCTAATTCAGTCACTCTATGATGCAGGTACATTGGAGACTTGCTGGGTGTCAGAGTGTCTGGGATTTATTGCCTAAAGAAGACAGTTTGAATATACCCTGAAGAGAAGTTGTCCCAGGAGTGATTTACATGAATTCTCAGAGAAACCTGATGTCTCACACATCCTGTGCTTTCTAAATATTTTGTGATTTACTTACATAGAATGATAAACTCCATGATGACACTTCTGAATACACTTCTGAATTTAGGTCCTCTGTTTTCCCTGATAAATTTTTCCAGGTTATTCTTTTTTTTCAGAATTCCCTATTTCTCCTGTTCTCATGTTCCACTTCTTTCTTTTCTATTTCCTTGTTCTCCAAAAAGTTTTGTCCAGATGCTCTCTTCTTTTTTCCTTTCATCCTCTGACTTTATTCCTCTGCATTGACAGGAATGGAAGCAGAGCTAGTCCTAAGAAAAGGTAGCTATAGTTTGAAAAGCAGGGATTATATTTAACTCATACAGTGGACCTGGTGCCGGTGTGTGCACGTTTCCCCAATTTTAGCACTATTCCTAGACGTATACAAGAAACAAACCAAGAAAAAAACCCAAAACCTCCAAAACCTAACAGAAAGTCCCAAACACCAAAAACCTCCCCAACACTGAAAAAGTGATGCTACTCAAAGTTTTTTTCCATAAGATTTAGACTCTCTGAAAATGAGGGTAGATTTTGTGGTAGCATTAAAGGTATTTATTTTTCAAACCAATCCCTTTCCTTTATGGATGGTGAGATTTTCATGTCTCTTACATAATATTTTCAGTGATGAACAGGTGGCTTTTTGTTTTGGTTTGTAGGTTTTTTTGTTTTGTTTTGTTTTGTTTTGTTTTGTTTTGTTTTCTTTAAGAGGTTCAGATAGTAATGTGAAATTTGTATCGGGATGAATTTTCTATGCACATCCTTAAAAGGATTGAGATAAAGTAAGAGACTATAATGAAGCACTGACCACACAGTATTCTGTGAGAGCAGTGGAAAGCTTTATTTCTAATAGTCTTTTAACCCACCAATCCCTAGCTTGCAGCTTACTGTTTTGATTGGATCAGATTTTTCTAATGCTCTTTCTCTCTCATTTTATAAAGGGGTTACTTTAGGTAGATTTCCCCATCTCTGTAATCACCATGTCTCCATGGACATTTAGGTTCCTTAGCTTTCAATATTGCTATATTTCAATATTGCTATATTGAATATTTCAATATTTCAGTTGCTTTCAATACTGAGTGCAAGAGGCAGTAGAACACAGGTCACTTGGCAAATCTCCAAGGGCACATTAGTGAGCCCAGAGTGTGAATTTTCAGGATATAAACTTGGCACATGATCTCTTGAATGGTGTGTTCTGCATTGAACTGAAAAAACAAGGCAACAGCTGTGGAGTGGCATCATCACCCTAGGAATATACAGAAACTAAATATTTTGCAGTTGGAGAGGTCAGTCCTTCTACAATTGAAATTCTCCCTTGAAATTCTCTCTTCTTCAGGCTCCACATCACAGAGACCTTTCCCCATTTACTTCTTTTAATCTTTTTCCTTGAGGTGTATATCAGGGAGAGCTTTACCGCTTTCCTCTAACTTTGTTGGGGCTCTTTTTCTTTTCTCCCCTGGCCCTATAAGCAGGATTTTGAAGTGGGAACAGGTGGCATTCATTATCTTCCTCCTTGCTTCTTTAAAGTGCTTGAACTTTGGCCAGGTGACTGCCTTACAAATGAGCACTTCACTGCAGCTGCTTCTGCTTCAGGGTACTAGAGTGAGGAGGGAAAGAAAATTACATCATCAAAAAGAGGTCCTGGACAGAAGCAAAAAAAAAGAAGTTTTTCTTCAGTAATTTATAGGAAAAGGGAAAACAAAAACAATGGGATGAAGAGGTATGAAAATAATTTTTTTTTAGCGAGTCACTAGATTATGCATCAGTTACTCTCTCCTAACTTTATTTTTGTGCGAGTTCTGACAAGACATACAACACATTCTTGTATAAAAAGCTAAAGTAACAAACACACAACTTTTGTCTTGAAAAAGGGATAGTAAATTTTATGATCTAAATAAGACTATTATGGAAAACTGTGGCTTGTCTTATCCAAGACTTTAATTTCTCCATAGAGGCCTGTCAGGATTTGTGTGTTAATGGTATACTCCAGATTAAATTTTCTCTCTCTGGCTGAACTAGTTCTGTTGTAAGTTATGTGACTGGGGGTCAGAGGGGATGTGTGGAGTCTCTTTTTTACTTTACTTTTCTGGGAAATATGTTTTGAAAAAAATCAGGTGGTGGGGTTTTTTTGTTTGTTTGTTTGTTTTTGCTTTTGTTTTTGGGGTTTTTTTTTCTGCTAGTGATAGGAAAGGACTGTTGGTACAAAAATTACCTTATGTTCAATAGAAATTTCGATTTTTACAACGCAAACTTCTCCATTGAAGCCTTCGATCCTTTCAATTTTGGCTCTCAATCATCTTGTCATAAACACAAGACCAGTGCTGTTTGAGCTGATTGATGAATGGCTAGATAAAGCTCAGCATGTTCTACTTAATTCTAACTTCCTTGAAAAAGGCACATGCTTGTATTGTTCAGGAAGAGGAGTGAGAAATGCTAGTTATTTTTCTTTGGGTTTGCTCCCTTTCAGACAAGACCCAAGCTGCAGATATGAGAATAAATTTCATCTCCCTTGGTATTATTTGAACAATATGGAGAGGACAAATGAAGGCAGAGACTCAGTATTCCATTTCATTTCTTTCCTTTACTATTACACACCTTCTCACTCCTGTATTTAAAACTCCTTAGAAAACTAATAAGAGCTGTAATTTGAAAATCTGCTTCAGTATTGTTTTGGGGATTTTCAAAAGCTATTTTCCACTTACCACCATTATTAATTTTCTAGGCTATAATACTTCTCACAATCACACTTGGCAGTGTTGCCACAAAGATACACCCAGTGAAGTATCCTGACACGTAGTACTGATAAGCTGATTATTATTATAACACTGTTATTCTAGTGATAGAGCTACTGAAATGTGTATAGCAACATAACCTTTCAACAAAGGGAAAATCTGGAAAAATTAAATTTCTGTTGGAGTAGAGAGAGCTTTTTGAATTATTTTTTTTTAATTAAATTGGTGCTTATCAGAGCTGACTTGCAGTAGGTGGCCTTATACTTGAAAGTTGTCTGGGAATCTGTGCTGTCTGCTTTATGTACAATACTAAGAAAATCGATAAGCAATCTGACAGTGACGTACTAAAGCTTACTAATTCTCTTCTGGCTGCATCTTAGAGGGTTCAAATTTTTGCCATCTGTAATGAGTGAAAAGTGATGCTGCATGTCCTCTACAGAGGCAGCATGCAAATTCATTCCAGGTGTCAAGACGTGATGTTGTTTGAAACCCTTGTGAGTGCTGGAGTATTTGGTTTTTAAAAGAGGGGAAAAAAAACAAACAACCCACAAAAACTAACAAAAACTCTGTGCGTCTTATATTAACAGTCCTACTTCTGCAGATGATGTCATGAAAATAAGTTAAGACTATCTTGGTAGGTTAACTTGAAAATACCCTCCTGGATTATACAACTGAAATGCTGGATGAAATTGACTCTCTAAGATATTATTAATGATGACAGAGGTTTTCTCAGGAGGAGTAAGACAATATTGTGATATTCCTCAAGGAACAATTGTAAATACTCATGTTCTTGCCCAGTTGGACTCCTGACTAATTAAAAGGATGTTCCTGTATATAAAATATTGTATCATCAAACAAGAAATGATTATGTGAAGATAATGTGCTTGTCTGAACATTGCAGGTGTGCTTAGAACTCTAAGCCAAATTAAAAGAGAAAAACAAAAAGAGAAAAAGAAAAAAAATAAGGAGAAGTAGTCTTTTGGATATAATTCTTTCTTCTCCTTATCCTAAAGGCTTCTCTTACCAAATATTTTTTATACACTCTAGTCTATGTAGTATATATGCAACACATTGTTGCCAAGCTTTTTAAGACAGTCATAAGAGACAGCTTTGTGGCTACTACAGTGTTCTCTTAGCTAAATTTGCTGTATGAGCTTGTTCATCCTATGCCTAATGTTAAATTTGAAGAGAATAAGGATTTGAGTAATATCTGTGTACTTGCAGAATGAGGTGGAGGGGTGTGGTGGCTTGACCCCAGTCAGCAGCCACTTGCTTGCTTCACCCCCTGTTCCCACAGGACAGGGAAGAGAATAGGAAAAATGAAAGCAAAAAAACTCTTGAGTCAAAAGAGAGACTTTTTTAATACATGGAGGAAAGGAGAATAGATAAACAAGATATGCAAAGGCAGTAACTGATGCCCAGCCACTCTTCAAGCAGGAGACTCCTTCCCAGACAAACACCCCCAACCTCATTGCTTTCCTTTACCCAGGTGTTTAGGGCTGAGCAAGTTATATGGCATGGAGTGTCCCTATTACTGGTTTGGTCACCTGTCTTGGCTATGTCCTCTCTCAGTTTCTTGCCCATCCTTCCCCCCACTGGTTTGGGGAAGTTAGAGTGAAGGAAAAAAGAGAAGGTCTTGATCTTGTTTAAGCACACTTTGGTAATACCTGGTTTGCTCTGAGCGCTATTTATCTGTAAATTGAGAACACAGCATCGTGTAGACTGCTATGAACAATGGTAACTCCATCCTCTGTTAAAGGAGAATGGCCAAAAGTAATTTTACTTATGTAAAAGTTATGTACATGTAGTGTGTATTTTGCGTGCCTGTGTTTTAGTACACAAACCAGTCTATGGGATCATAGACTTCATCCATCCATGAGTAAACCCAGAGATTACTGCCTAAGTTTCCTCTCCCTTCTCCACCCTGTCCCCAGCCAGATTTAATATTAATATTATTTAATATTTTGGAGTTATTCTGCATGTGGGAAGGAGAAAACTCTAATATTTAAGCATCTATGAAGAGAGGAGCAAAATAACTTAGAATAACTTAGCTGTTACTATGTAAATCATCCCCTTCTCAGAAAAAAAATGGAGAGCAAAGGTATGTAACTAGAGAATAACTAGGGCATTTTTTTCTTTACTCTCGTGATTTTTACTCTTTTGACATTTTTACAGTATGATGTAGTGAACATTTTCTCCATTTATTATAACTCAGGAGACTATATAAAGTTAACTTCTAAAATTAATAAAAATGTGAGTAAATCTGTCATTAATTTAAAAATTTAAATTGTGTAAATGTGCTTGATTTATCTGCAGTTGAAATTATACATTTAAATGTCCTCTGATTTAAACACTGTATTGAAGTCACAAATAGCATAGTTGTTTTTCTTCGTATTACATGCACAGTAATTACAGGGTATTTGATTAAACTTTATTTCTCCAGAGTGCCTGATAACAAATTCTGGTTTCCTAATGGATAACTCTCAGATGAAAAGCCAAAGATGGTGCAGTACTAACATTATTTATACTGCAAATAGTGCAGCTGCTAATACATGCACTGAATTATGTGCATCTGAGCTATAATTCAGTTTTGGTCATTCTGTCTTTTCCTGTAAGAGCATGTAAATTGTGACTTGTTAGGGTAATTGTGAAGTGTTAGGGTAAGAGTTGAACTCTATGTTCTTACAGGTGTTTCCCAAATGTTTCTATGATTCTATGAATTTTTTAACCTGTTGACCAATTTCAATCTGATATAACAGTGAGCTGGTATCTCAGAAGCAATTTTGCTCATAGAAATATTAATTGAAGTGTAAGACTGGGAGCTGGGGAGAGGAGGAAGGCCCCCAGATGGCCTCAGCAGTTCTGTCCTGCTTGTCCTACCACATACCAGTTCTGATTGCATGGCCACAGCACCTGATCTTTCCCACTCAAGCACTATTTGGGAGTGGAATGAAGGAGCCAGTGTGCTGTGGGGGAGAGCAGCAGTGGTTCAGGGATGTGAGGTAATAGGCTCCTGGGACTTGGTGGAGAATAAGAAATATGGACAGTGTGATTGTGGTGGAGGTGGATGAGAATAGAATGCAAACCCATTAGAAACAAAGCTTCGTTAGTCCCAGGGCCAATTAACACGACCTTTCATTACAAAAATAAAAAAGTTGATATTGATGCTTAGCTTTTGAAATACATGAATAAATGTAAGACTAAAAAATAAGAAACTTATTCTTCCTCTTATTTTTGCTTTAGACCAGACCTGTTTGATTGGAACACTGTTGCTGCTCAGCAGTCACCTGTACAACGATTAGACCATGCATTCAACATAGCCAGGCAACACCTGGGAATAGAGAAACTCCTTGATCCTGAAGGTTAGTAGAAATTATGTTGTTTGTTGAGGTTTGGATGGTTTGGGGTTTTTTTGGTTTTTTTTGGGTTTTTTTTGGTTTGGTTTGGTTGGGTTTTTTTGTTTGGTTTTTTTTTTTGTATTTTTTGTGTGTGTTTTTTTGTTGTTGTTGTAGTTTGTTTGTTTTTTAATTTAAGTGGAAAAACAGTTTTGCTGCACATTTGATGATTAATTTTAATTTTTTTTGGCACAAGAATTTAACATTTTGCAAGATAAATTATAAAAAGCAAAATATTTTACTTTTAGTGCTGCCTTTGTGCTCTGTTGAAACAGCATAAAGCTGCCTATATGTACATGCTCTGAAGGAATTTTTTTAGCTTTGGGGCCAGTGTTTTAGTGTGCATGCACTGAATTGGAGGCATCTCAGAAAGTTGATCTCTGTTTTGAAGGTCTAGAGCATCTGCATCTTTTGTATCTTCTGGAAAGATCTTGAGTTTGAATTACCTGTTAATGTATATCCAAAACATGTATTCAAACTCTAGATACTTATATTTTTAAATATGACTTACATTTCTCTGTGTATTGACATTTTATCAGGATGACATGTCTCATTATCACTATTATTTAATCTTAGGTGTAACATGATTACCTCTTTTACCTTGACTATCTTTTATACATCCTTAAGCAGTCATGTTTGAAAGGTTCCTTGCTTTTCATATGTTCAGTTGAATTTCATACATTTCTCTATATTCTCTGACATAGTTTTCATTTGCATTTCTAAGAGATTAGTAATTTTCCCTCAGAGGTTATTCCTGAAACATTCTTTACTCCAAAGCAATTGGAACAGCTGTTGTATTTTATATATGTGTGTGTATACACATACGGGGTTTTTCCATACAATGACACTTTTACTGTATTTTCATGAAATTTCCTATTAAGCCACTCATAAATGAACTTTTCTATATGTTTGTGCTGTTCTCAGTGACTCACTCATGGTGAGTTTTTCATGAGAAGGACTAGTATTTAACAAAATTCAAAATAAATTTAAAGAAAACATTGAGCCTCTTAATGTTTAAATATAGTTGGGTATGTCTCAATTGTTGACTAATAACTTTGTAACCCATATATTTCCCTAGGAGAAATATTGAAAATATATGTAGTTGAATGGCACAGGATTTCTTGCCTAGTACACACTTTAATTTCTAGAACTCAGTTTTTGGTGAACCACTGGAGGAAGAAGTTGTTTTCTACTTGCTAAAGCATGGGATTGAACTTGTAAACTCTGAATGAGATTGGAATTGAAAACTGAGTTGTGCAACTGAATCGATGTAGTCACAGTGCTTTCTATAATTGGTTAAACTTTCTTCTTTAAATAGATTAGTGAATAAGTTATTTTCTCTATGCAAGAGTCACTTCTGATTAAACATTTTATTCTGGTTTTGGCAAAGATACTTGCAGTTGTTTAGCCAACAACTGAAAAACTCCTAAACATTGGTAGTTTTCCAAATGTCTGCTGTAATTATTTGCTATACAGTGTTGTAAATCACAATGCTAGCCACCTATTTCTTTTTTTCCCTTTGTAAACATTTCAAAAGGAAAAGTACATTTTGTACCTATCTGAAAACATGAACATGAGGAGCTATAGCTCTTTTGTTTGTGATAGTAAGTTTATTTCTAGATTGAAACCCAGCATTTCTGGTGTGCATGCAAGGGAGAAATCTATTTGAAGGTTCTAGAATATTCTTTCTGTAATTTTACATTGTGTATTTATCAAGTCTCCTAATTAGGTACTCAAATATCTCCTAACACCATATTGTGTAACAACACACTTCTCTGGCTGCAAAATGCTAATGTATTCCAATAAAAGGGAGTATGCAGCGGTGAAACATTATTTTCATGTCATTTAATACCTGTCAAAACAGCACATGTGTAATTTGTGAACACTTTAAAATTTAGTTTTGTTCATTAAATGTCTGCTGTCTCAATTTTGAAAATATTAAGTAGAAAGGAAGCTGCTATTCAGTAGAGGCCCACTTTTCTACACCCAATGTCGTAGTCAAAAAAGAAAGGGTTTGGGTTATTTGAGTTCTGAAATTACTGATGATTGATACGTGTTGAAACAGATGTCTAGAGGGTCTATCTTAGCAATTAGGTTTTGAAAAGTAAATATTTACACTCAGCCAAACTGGTTTTCTGGGTTATATATGAAGTTTGCTTGTTTCTGAAGTTGCTGATATTTAAAGTCTGTCCCAGGAGAAAAAGTGAATTTATTACTAAGGTTGTTGATATTTCAAGTCTATCCCATGAGCAGCTTTTAAAACATTTTAAAGAATTTGATTTCAGTCAGCAAAGTGGTGAAGATAATTTAGGTCTAGGTATTTCTTGTAAAAACTATGTTGTGTAAGTTAAAGCTTTTGTATCTGGGTTGGTTTTGGATTCATGCAGAGATAATCATTCCTGCTATTACCCTTACTTATATTGGCTACTAAGAATACTTTTTTTTAATGAGGGTTTAGGAAGTCCTGCAAGGAGCAGGTAATTGGGTTCAGTGATCTCTTTGAGCCCTTTCCAACTCAACAGATTTGTGATCTTTTTGATTGAATGCTGTCAGTGAGTGAAATATAAGTAGGCATAAATGTCTATCTGGTGTTTGTTACCATAGTTCTTTCATACTGTAGGGTATGAGACATAACAAGAGGAAAGTACAAGATCAGGTAGAGGAAATCAGTATATGTTAGACAGCATTATTTAGAAGAAAGTTGTTAAAGACCTATATAATAGTGGGCAAGATTCAAAAGAAAAAAAAAAAGTTTGCAAATCGAATTATTTAGGCCAAAGTATCCCAATGTAATTACTAATGACTTCCCATCGTAAAGCATTTATGATTATGCAGGTAAGGTATTTTAAATGTCAATAATGCTCTCTGTGATCCTTTCAAGTAATAAATAGCTATTTTGCTTTGCTTGTATCAAACCTAGTATTTGTTGCCAAATATTAGTTGCCCAAACCAGATGGCTTATATATTGATTTCTGGTCAGACTTGAATGGAAAAGTTAGCATATGGAAAACTTCTAACACAGTTGTGTGTATTTTTTAATGCTATTTTATTTTCTCTCTTTATTTTTAATTAAAATAAAACCACTAGTTTTGATACAACTAAAGAAAATTTCTTACTGATTTGTCACTCTTCTCTGGTAACTGTGGTTTTCTGGATGTAAGTTTGACTTGCCCACTTTAGAAAAAAAATTTGCTTGATTGTTTTCAGCATAAATAGTTCAGGTTGTTATTCTTTGTTCTCTTGAATTTAGAGTATTTTAGGTATAAATAATCTAACCTTGGAGCACTTTTCCAAATTATGAACTCTATATGTTTCACTCTCATTATTTTAATTTATTGTTATGTCTCAGCATCCATTACTGATGAAATTATTTGCCATCTTTGCTGGTATGAGCTGACTTTTTTGGCAAAAGACTTAAAATATCTTTAGCAAATTAATCAAAGGCTGATGATATCTGTAACTTCAACTTGTATGTATTAAAGCTTAAATCAAGCTGTTAAGATTAGTCTGCCTCTTTTAAGAAGAACATGGGCTTATATTTTTAAGTATCACAGAATCATTAGGTTGGAAGAGACCTCCAGGATCATCAAGTCCAACCCAACCCTAACCTCAAATAACCATGGCACCAAGTGTCATATCTAGTCTTAAACACATCCAGAGATGGTGAATCCACCACCTCCCCAGGTAGAGCATTCCAATACTTTATTACCCTTTCTGTAAAAAAATGTTTTCCTAATATGCAGCTGCTTGAGACTGTGTCCTCTTGTTCTGTCAGTTGCTGCCTGGAGAAAGAGACCAACTCCCACCTGACTACACCTACCTTTCAAGGAGTGGTAGAGAGTGATAAAGTCACCTCTGAGCCTTCTCTTCTCCAGGCTAAACAACCCCAGCTCCCTCAGTTGTTCCTCACAGGGCTTGTGTTCCAAGCCCCTCACCAACCTCGTTGCCTCCTCTGGATGCGCTCAAGCGTCTCAATGTCCTTCCTGAACTGAGGGGCCAGAGCTGGACACAGCACTCAATGTCCTTCCTGAACTAAGGGGCCAGAGCTGGACTCAGCACTCAATGTCCTTCCTGAACTGAGGGGCCAGAGCTGGACACTGCACTCAAGGTGTGGCCTCACCAATGCCAAGTACAGAATGACCTCCCTGCTCCTGCTGGACACACTATTCTTGATAAAGGCAAGGGTGCCATTGGCCTACCTGGCCACTAAGTAGTTAAATGGTTCTTTGTAAACATTTATCTGTTCTGAATTGGTGGAGGAACATCATTCCAGTCTTCACAAAGAAACTTGAGAAAATATACTAAAGGCTGTTATGTTCCTTGTTGTATGTTCACTTTTCTGGAACATCTTTAAAAATTTAACCAAGCAAGGAACAGGACAAGCAAACAGCTACATGTGTTGTAGTCAGCAACACATAGCAGTTACATGTTATTGGCTGTATAATGGCATTTGTGTTTTACTGTGGCATAAAATACTCATGCCACATTGGAGCTGAAGCAACTTTTGAGGAAAAGTAGGGAGTGATCTCTCAGAAACTGCATCTGGGAATAGATCTGAGCTGTCCTTTTCCCCCTTACAACAACTGAGTGCTAGTGTGGTAGCAGCAGAAGTGCTTGTGTGCTTCCTTCTAGCAATGAACATCTGATTCTTGGTTTAATGACCTTTTCCCTGCTGTCACTTTTCTGGGCCTTGTGCTTGTTTGTGCTAGCCTGATAATAAATAGGCTCTGAAGTTATATAATTTCTGCTGTCCTTTTTAGGTAATTATCCAGTTTCTTACACTTTGTGTAGACTGATAAAAAAAAAAAAAAAAAAAAAAAACACCACACCAACAACTCATTTAATCCATCCCAGCCATATTTTCTATATTTTTTCCTAATTTGCAGAGATGACATGATTTTTTGGCACCATTATTAAGTGATAATGAGACTCAGGCAGTTTTTCATTTGATAACTTTTTTGTTTGATCTTAACTTCCTATACTTCTGTATCTCAACAGTAGTGGATTCTACCATGTTGAGCACAAAGAAGAGGGGGAAAAGAAAAACTTCTCAGCACTGTAGTTCATGATGTTGTAAACCATGTCTTCGCTCTGTAGTTGTATACAGTTGTAATACTGGTTTTCAGTTGATTTTAATACCCTTACTGGTAATGTATTATGAGAAGTTTGGTGTTTTTTTCTGTTGTGCCCTAGAATTTAGCAATGTTTTGCCTGGTACAGTGTCAAGGTGGGAGGGGATATTTATAGTTTTTTTTAAATGCAGGTGACATACAAGTCACAAGAACCACATTTAATATCATACTTTTGAGAATAGTAAAAAAAAAAAAAAAAAAAGCTGTCTCAAGCCTAGAAATCATTATTTCAGTTACACAAAAATCTTACAATAATGGTTAGAAAATAAAGTTAAAAGATATTGTTTTCTTAAGGCTTCTTTTGGTTCTCAAAGCCAGGAATGGTTTTGGTTAAATAAGAGGAAAGTCTACAGAATTCACAATTAAAAGTGCAGCACTAACATCACAACCTTTTAAGTATTGATTTACTGTTTGTCAGCACAAATTTCAGCTCTAGTTCTGGACACACCATAGTCACATCAGGGGCTTTGTCTTTAGTTTGTAGCACAGATATGAACTGCAGGATGAGAGCAGGTCTATGGAAATACCTTCAAAGCTAACAGTGGAAATGGTGAAGTTTTATATGAATGAACTTATAATACATGTATTTTCCAAATGCTTACTAGTTTGATCTATATTATTGTTGTAATATTTTACTCTGAACTTTCTTTTGACAAGTATTTGTCCTCAAGATTAAACTGCATTTCTTCTTTATCCACTCTTAAGGTGAAAATTCTGTTTTTACTTTGCAGTCTTAAGCAAATAGTCAACAAAAGTAGTAAATTCACTAGATACCATCTAACCCCACTTTATCTTCCATATTTGTGAATAGATTTATTACTGTTTCTTTGACCTCTGAGCAATTGAGTTAACAAGAGACAACTCAATAATCAGTAACTTTTACAGATTTCCATGGAAATAAAGGGCTTGAAGGGTACTGCATTAAGAGACTCAAGGACAAAATAGGCCCTTCCTCTTATTGGTGGGAAAATCTAAAATAGGTGTGATTTACTTTGGAGCAGGGCACATTTGCTACAAAAGAAATTGTAAGACTTTCTATTACGAAGGGTGTGCAGTTTATAATATAATTTGAAGTAGTGAACTTGGAATTATAAAGAGCTCTGTAGTAACCTTGCATTGCAGCTGCTGTTGTAAGTAGTTCAGCAATGGTTAGCTGGGTACAAATGCGTGGAAATGAGAGCTGTGTTAAAATACGTGCAGAATCTAACAGTGGCAACACATAAAATGTTTTGTGGATAAAAGTAAGGGTAGTACTAGTATAATGAACAGAGAATAGATATCTTCATATTTCTAGATAATTGTCATATTCATCTTGGATTTTTAGTGATGATGTAATTCAGACATACTACTATGTGTTTCTGTAAAACCATGTCTGAGCTTGTAAAAATGTCATTTAAATTGATAAGCCTCATTGACCACAAATGTTGTTCTTCACATGATGCTGAGATAATTTTGGATGAGGTACTTGAATGTCTTCTGTCATTTCTTAGCTAAATCTCCTGTTCAGCTTCTTCCAAGGTGAGAAGAAGCAGACTGGGTGTTGCAGATACTGTAAAGATTGCAGAGATGTTTGTGCTGTGAGCCTATTTTTTGACAATTTTTTGCTTTTTGAAAGCTTTGGATTTAGCACGCTATCACCTTGCACCCCAAAGTATAGAGGCACATCAGAAAAAGCAATATTCTAAATACTTATTTTCTTTACATCTAAATAATTCTTCTATAAGTAGTCTCCTGGTCTTGCTTAAGCAGACTTTTTCCTCCTTGTTGCATGGTCTTTCAGCTACCTGGGAATTTACAGTTCTCAACCATTTTTTTTTTTTTTTTAATGGGGTGGTTCTTTTTTCTTCTTTTGTTTTATTGTGGAGGTTTATTGTTATAAAGAACTTGATAAAATAAAATAATTTTTCTGTGTTAACATTGTACAATTACAGTGCCTCTGGACACTGGCAAATTGTAATAGCTGGTCTACTCTGACAATCACATAGGTTTCGTTGACACTGCATCACAATGTGTGTAGTTGTCTGTCTGTCACTAATAATACTGTGTTTTAGCATTTTTTTTTCTAGATAAAGCTCTTCTGTAGCAACGTTAAAATATTAAGGTTCAAATGCTAGTCAAAGTTTAATCTAGTGTTTTTTCTCTGCCAAATTTCTCATGTGTGTTTTATGCTGGGACTTGATAATCCATGCTTTAGGCTAGAATTAAGTATGCTTTTTTTAACTCTGTAATTTAATGAATGAAGCCCTTTGGAACTGTGTACGTAATGGTTGCTCAAAATAATCACTGATGGAAGACAACTGAGAAGAGATCAGTTATAACAGCATTATTTTGTCTGAGGCATCAACGCAGAGAATTAAATGAGTTTTGACTGTCTTAAAATCACAAAGGAAGAAGGAGGAATATTTAGGTAAATGTTCAGCATATAGTCTGATGAGTTTCTGCTGGTGCATAGCAATGCATGTATCTTTATTGGATATTTTGTCTCATGATAATTTAAAAAATGTAAAAGCATTGTATTTGCAGTGTTAAATACTAATAAATGTTAAACATAATATTTATATATTGTATATATATAAAATACCAGTTACTACAAAAATGTTCCATAATCAGTACCTTCAGCACTGTAATGCATGTACAAATATAGCTATAATTTTTAAAAAAAGCTTTTTGAAATTAGAAATGGTTTGTGTAAAGACATGTGGAATATGGGAGATTTACACTTGAAGATAAATACTCTAAAAAATCTAGAGGAGGATTTTGGTTAAAATTAATAAGCCCTCTTCCATATTTTGTATCTTAATATCCTTCAATTTATTTTTTTGTTTTTGTTAAGGTAAAGTATTTGCTCTACTTAGAAATCCCATATTCCACTGTGAAGATACTCTTATTTTTCTGTTATTGATTGGAAGAGCTGTTAAAGGGATTACTAATTTAAGGGAAGAACTCGTACAAGTATCTTAAAACTTCTGTATTTTTATTAAGGTCACAAGTGGAAGGATGATTAAGATATTTACCTGCTAGAATTGAACCATGTTAATTGGAGACATTTCGTTGAAATCTTGGATTTGAAATAGAATAGGCGATAATAAGCGTTAATGATTTATTCTTGCTTTGAGGCAGGTATACTCCCACTAATGCCCTGTTATATGAAATGTTAGTCATTGTGCCTCAAGTGGAAATGCTGAACTTTCTCCTTCTGGTTCTTGTTATCTGAAGGTCATTTGAAACATGTTTATCCACCAGGTGGTGGAAGAAGCAAATTTGAGTTGAAGCCCATAGAAAATAAATGAAAGGAAGAAATTTCTGTGAAAGTTTGGGATTTCGAATTAATGTCATTGAACTTTAATTTCTAGATCAGAATTTGAATTCTGAGCTGGCTTCTTAGGATCTATAGTTATAGAAGATCCAAGTTTTTGAGTTTCTAAGGTTATTTTTTTGGCTCTGACTCTGAGCAAGTCTGAACTAGTTTGTGTGCATAAATTCAACTTTGTGAGATGTATCCTAACCTTTAGCATGACTGTTCTTGAGATAAAAATTTTTATAAAGACCCTAAGAGAGATAATTCTCTCTGTAATGATTTTCATCTTCCGTTGACATTCTTCCTTAACAATGCAACATATCTAAAGCCTAAATTAATTTCCTTATCTCAGTGTGTCTGTGTTAATCCTGCAGACAAGACGTTCTGGGCACTGTAATGGCTTTCCTGTACACAAATCTGATTAGGGAAAAGAAAAAATCTTGAGAGAAGAATTTTCTCTTTTCTATACAGTGAGTGTTATTTTTTCTGCTGGTTCCAAAGAGAACACGAAGTAATGCTTGAAATGATTGAATCTGGAAATAGAAAACAGAACCACCTGCCCTCAGGCAGTTCTTGCATTCTTAATATATTAAAATGAAAGTGTATGGAGAGCAGGACTACAGAAACTTGAAAAAGATACTTGCTTACTTTTTCTCAGTTGTTTTTAAAATAGTTTTAGCCTTGACATTGACTGTTAAAAGAGAAAGAAGTTGTATTATCATAATCTTCATAGAGGATGGTGATTTTATTCAGTTTTTGGTCTTTCGGGGAATTATTTCCTTTACAAATAGGGGAAAAAAAAACTTTTTTCTAAATTACTGTAAAACTCTAATGTTGTGGGTGATTTTCAGTGGCTTCATTGAAACAATATAGCTTGAATACAGCTGCAGATATTGAAGTTCAAACATGATTTATGAAAAGTTTGAATGGCAAATGGCAATCACTGGTGGGGCACTTACATAAAAGAAAGTTAAAACTAAAGGAGCAAGGCATTAGGGAATGACAGTTTCTCTGTTTTCCTCTATTTTTTTTTCCATTTCCATCTATTAGTTTTTAAACTGCTGTCTTAATGAGCAGTGGGTTTCATGGCAGTTACTTTCTGAAAGCTTGGTGTAAAGAAATGAGTAAATGAATGCTACAAGAGAATCTTGACATAAAAATTAGAACATGGATTTCATTTTTGATAGATATAGGAAGTAACTGTTTTATAGAATTATTACAGGATAATTTCTGCCACAATTTCCACCTGGAATCCAACCAAGAGAGTGAGATGTTTTGTTAGAGTGGTTATGGAATTACTTTCAAGGAGGGTGTATTCCATTTTCCTTATAGTTTACTTCAATTTGTTGGGGCATTTTTCTTTTGTATAACATCTTGCAGGAAGCAGGTTGTAGGTTATCCTCTGCTAGTTCTGATTCCTCCGCTTATCATAAAGTGTATTGATACATTATTTAGTGCAAGAGTATCAATATAGGGAAAAAATAGTTTGAATTAATGAGGTTTGTATCACTAAAGTGTATTGTGTCTTGTGTGAACAATCTTTTTGAGATGTGATCTGTAGGGATTGCTCTGCCAAACAGCTTAAGTTGCTCCATAAAAAATCAGCCTGAGGCAGAGGAAGCTATGTGTGAGCTACAACTAAAGCAACCCTCTGAATGTGAGTGGAGGGAGGGCTTAAAGAGCAAATTCACGTGGTTTTTAGTAACCCACATTATGTTTTAAAGGCACACAGTGTTAAGCAGAGAAAAAATAGCGTGAATCACTTGTACTGCTTGAAATAAATTGACTTAGGAGCAAATGGACTGATGCTCTTGAAACTCCTTCTTAATCACCAAGCAGCAAGGGACTAAAGCTTGTGGGCAAGGATAATTGCTCTCTGATATGTTTTCTGGCCATTTTTCCCCTTCCTGAAAATAGTACTTGTTTGCACTCTGGACATGTTCTTGACTGTGCTATGCTATGATTACATAGCTTTCCTTAAATAAATAGAAAACTTTCAAGAATTTTCAAGGAATTAATGAATATTTAATATTTCTACTGTAATATTTGTACATGATTAAGACTTCAGCATTGGAACCAAAGATGTCTCTTGTCACAAAGTCACTTAAATGTAATAGTAGATTTAATAAAAATAGTTGTGTCAATGCCCAAAGTGGAATATCATCAATCATGTTGAATTTGAGTACATTAAAGCCATATGAAGTGGTTCTTGGTATTTTTTTATGCAAAGCCTGCATGCAGCTCTGAACATAATGAAAAATTGTTTTTGCTCTTGTGTATTTCCTGAATGCCTTCTCCAAGAATCACTGTCAAATGATGTCTAAAAAAATAATCAAATTTCTCCATTACTTACCATTATAATACTTACACAATTTAAATGAAAGTAATTGAAATCCCTCATTATTATAATGTTTTGCTGTGACAGCCTTCCTGACTTATGCACAACCATGACTCCAGAGCTGCAATGGACAAACAGTGGAGCAATTGCAATGGAGCAATCAGTGATTTACCTTCTTATGTGGCTGTATAGCATTGCTTGTGCTCAAGGCATGACAATTAAAGCTACTGCAAACTGTAATTTGCTGCCTTTTTTCTTAATTTTTCCAGTCAGAAATCACCATGGGTCCTTTGTGTTCTCCGTGGTCAGATTTCACATGTAAGTGCACACATGTAGTTAAGAGTGTGCCTAGAGTATATTCTTGGACCCAGATGCTGAAAAACAGTCAGGGGATTAAAAATTTTTGCAAGCAACAATGACTCAGTTCTGGAAAATACAGGATTGAAAATTGCATTAAATGCTGGAGAAGAAAGAACAAATAAAACACAACAGAAAATTAACCACCTTTCATCAATTAGTGTGTGTGAGGAGCAAAGATAGACAAGACACATTCTGAATACTTCAGAATGCTGTTTAAAGCTATTGTTGTACAGGATGGTGTCCTAATTAGAAGAAGTATCTCCATGAAGGATAGCGTAGAAAATGACTGAAAGAGTTCTTGGATTGTTTGCATGCAAATTACATTTTGTTTAAGTGATGAAACATCCTAATTTTTTGGGGAAGTCTTAAGAGTGACGGAAAAGCTAGGCTTCCAACTTTATCTACACAAATGAGTGTAGAAGGAATATTTTTTGGGCTAATATGTCCTTTATAATAGAAGTTCTATATAATAGAGCAACCTAAAAGAAATCTACTGCCAGCTTAATTATCATAAAAATTATTGTCTTTGTTTGGCAGTTTCAGAACTCGCACACAATAAATCTGAAGTTTAAATTTACTTTTTCTAAAAAAGAGTAGCTTTTATTCAAAGTTTCTGCTTTTATTTTAATTTAGCTGAACTGAGAGATCACTAAGCACTGACACTGTGTGTCTTTGCCTGGCTGAAGTGACTGGGTGGAACTTGTGGCAACAACGAGTGAGGAGAGAAATGAAAAAGGGAAATGAAATGAAATGAAATGAAAAAGTGAAAAAGAGGAACAGTGAGGAGGTAAAGCAAGGTGTTTAAAGTGAAGTGAGACTGAAAGTGAAGTTGGGCATGGCAAAGGTATTTCAAGGAGAAAGTTGTTTTTCCCTAAATATTTACATGTAGTTTATTGTTTCTCAATAATTAAGTCAGTATTTAAATTCAGCGTTTGTTATTTGGCAATAAATGAACTCGAATGCCCTGAACTGAGTCTGTTTTGCCCTCAACAGTAGCTGGTGAGTGATTTCACTATCTGTTTTAACACCTAAGTTTTCTCACTCTTGTACTTTCAGTTTTCTTCCCTGTCCCATGGGGAGTGAACCTGCTTGTGGATGGGGTTTGTTTCCCAGCCATGTCAACCCACAGCCTTCAAAGTAAATGTAACTAAATAAAAGTGTAATCCAAATCAAAATGGATGTTGGTTAGTGCACTGTCCTTGACTCTTCTTTTTTAACTTTGAATTTTTTGTTGTTCAGGTGATAATTCAGGATTTATTTGGCCTCTAAGAGATAAAACAATCTTGTCTTCCCCATCCCTGAAGGAAGTTGTCTTATAAGTGTGATGGCTGCCAGTGCCTGGGCTACTTGTAATTGACAATGGCCTCCTAAGGTCAAGAAATATAAAACCAGCATTGGTGCATCTGGGACCAAAGTCAGAAACACATTTATACTTCAATTTTGTGTAACTGTGAAGGTGTTTACTTTTTCAGTGTCTGCATGACCTACAAGACCATAATAGTATAAGATCTATTTAAGTGAATTAAACTGAATATGATGAGGAAATGGTGTGTATGTGGCCTTGCTTTACCTCCTGATCTAACTTTTGTAAGTTCTACATTTCTCTGGTTCTCCTGGGTTACTACAAACACCATTACATTGCCTTCAGGAAGATAATTGTCCTTTAGAAAAACAAGCCTCTAGATTAATTTTTATAAACTGATGTATTAGCTATTCCTGTTTGTAAAGAGTGAAAGGTGATTGCTGACAGGAGCAAACTTTCAGAAAGTTCCCATGTAAGCTAGTGGAATTCTATGAATTGTAGCCTGAGGATACCTGAAAGAATTTATAAAGCTCAGATGCATTGCTGCTCTATGAACTTTACAGTAATTGCATAGTGTTTTATTAATCAAGGGGGATTTGCATGTTTATTAAAAGAAAGGATTCTGTTGTGAAATGAAAACTAGAATTTAAGAGATGTTTCTAAGGAAAAATCTTGTGCAAAGGAAACACACAACATTAGAATATTAGTGATATGCACTGAATTCTACTCAATCATGAATGGTTTTTATGTAGAAAATATCCAGGATGGCACAGCAGAACTCCCATCATGCCTTTCCCAGCCTTTCCTTCTAGCACTATTTTTTGTCTGTAGCTTATTCTATGAATATTTTTCACTGTATGCATAAATGCATGCTATACCTTTTCTATGCTTAGTATTCTGTGGTTTTGATTATTTTTTTCTATAAATTATAGAACTGCAGTTGTCTTAAAACAGGTTCTGGGAATTAAATATTAGGGATGGAGAAAATATAAGGAATATTTCCAGTGTATCTGTTGTGTGTTCTTATGTGCTTTGGCATTAGTATTCAGAATTACTACATAAAAAGTTAAAAATAAGTATTTGGTGTATTTGACCTCTGAAATTCAGATTGATCTCATCTCTTTTGACCTTCAATGTTATGTGAACTGTGTATTTGTATAGGTGAAGCCTTATTGAACAATGGCTTTAGCTCAATGAGCTGAGACAAGTATTTCTTCTGCATTAGGAATGCACAATTTACCTTCAACTTTGGAAAACAACAGTCTTTCAAACAGTGCAAAGAACACTGGGAGTGCTTGCCTGAGTAACCTTTTATTTCTCTCTCACTTGCATATGATGTGGCCAAATGCAGAGGTACTTTTCTATTTTTAAAATTGATAGCTAGAAAATTCCTCTTTCTAAACTGGAGCAGTCTTGGATGCTAAGTGTGTTACATGAGTGAAAAATATTTTGATGAAAAGTTAATTAGCAGGTGTGAATGTTTTGGGGTTTTTTTTAAAATTCTTTGGCAGTGATCTTTTCTATTTAAAATTGATAGATAAAATTAATTTTCTTTAAAAAGTGATGCTACGAGTAATGCAACTTCCAAAATTGTAGATGGCTAATAAAAAGTACTACTACTTAACAAAAAAATAATATCATAAAATGAAGACCTGATGGAATTACCTTCAGAATCGTTTTTCTAGCAGAAAATCTTTTCTAAGCTGAATCTCTCCATGAAATTAACGGAGCAGAAGGGTGTTGTTTTCCAAGGAGAATTCTTTTGCATCTACAGGTACTCAGTATCATTCACATTTCCTTTCCTCTTCCAGCACTTCAGTTTAACAGCATTTAACTTAACCAATCACTTAAGTCAAACAATTTAGCAAAGGATTCATATAGGTGAAGTATTTGCTATAGCACAACAGTAACTTGCAAGCCTAATTTACAAATCTGGAGTAGTACACAAGAATCCAGGAGGGCAGCATTCCTAGCACATTTGATACAGCATATGCACACTTGCATGCACACAGAAAAAAAGAGTCTCTATGAGATACTTGTGAGATGTTCTCCTCAAGTTTGGTGAAATACTCTCTTTGGATGCCTTTGCATCCTTTCAGTGGGTGTTGGGGGGCTTCAGCCCTGGGTCCCTCATCATCTTTTGGTGATCCTCCTTGAGTAGTCCTCTAGCTGTGAGAGGTGGCACACTCAGAGGGAGGTGTTGGTGACAGTGATCTTCAAAACTTCATGGCATTTGGGAAAACTCCCTATGACTGGAAAAATGTCACAGCTATCTTCAGAAAGGAGAAGAAAGATGATCCAGGAACGCAGTCTCCTCAGCCTATGTCATCAAGAAGATTATGGAGCCAGCTCTCGCAGAAGCTGTCCAGATGCATGGGGAATCAGAAAATGATTGGGAACGCTATGTGTGGGCATTCTCCTCTGACCAGATGGATAGTGCTGGGGATAACAGGAAATCAATGAATATGTCTGTCTTGGTTTGGAAAGGCAGGTATCTGCCAGGGAAAGCTGGAGTTTCCCTTGGAATAGAGAATGTAAACCCCTCACCCCCTCCAAATTATACTTTTGCAATTAAGGGCTTTCAGGCAAAGATTTGGGAATAGGAATAACAGTTCTTTACTACGAATATTAACAATACAAATGTAGTAGAAAAAACAAACAAACAACAATCCTAGAAACCCTGACAGAGTCAGAGCTACAACCTGACACTCTCTTAGTCAGGGTGTTGAAAGCAGTCCAAAAGTACGTCCTCCTGGAGTGGCAGATGTGGTTTTGTTGGAGTAGAGATGATCCTAAGAGAAAAGGGTCCAGTGATGGTGAGAAGGGTCCAGTCTTCCTTCAGGAATCCAGTGGAACAGATACCTCGTGTTCCTACATCTCAGCTTTTATCCAGGTAGAAATGTTTGGCTCCCCCCCACTGGGTGGAGCATCTCACAATGGGATGATGGAATGTGTCCTGTCCTTGGTGAGCCTTAATGGCCCATTAGGAGGAGATATCCCCCTGGAGGGAGGACGAGTGGTGAAAGAGATAAGAAACACTGCCCCACCTGGTTTGAACAGCTGGCCCATTATCAGAAGGCATCTGCCCCCCTCCCCCCAGAGATACAAGAGATAAAGAAAAACATCTCCCCAACTGCTTTCAACAGATGAAATAGAATGCACACTTTTGGTTCCATAACCCAAGACAATGTCTTACCTTGATTCTACCAAGACTTTTCTAGTATCCTCAAAGCCAAAGCAGTGAGACTTTGGTAGAAAACTGGCTAGATTCCTGGTTTAAAAAGGTTGTGATCAGTGATACAAAATCCAGCAGATGGCTGGTATGGCTGTGATTCTCAGAGGTGGAGAGAGGGGCGGATAATATTTCAGTGTCTTAAGGTCATTATCTGGGTGATGGGAGGAGCTGCACTGCAGCAAGTCTGCTGATAATTCCTGTCTAAACATGAGTCAGCAGGTCTCACTTGCAGCAATGAAGTCTAACAACATACTCAGCTGTAGGACTGAGAATGTTGCCTGCAATTTGAGGGAAGTGATCACTTCTGCTCAGAGTTTGAGTCCTTCTAGCATACTGTGCCTAGTCATGGTCACAGACCATTTCAGTGTGGGAAGCTGTACTGAATACAAATTCAAATAAGTCATTTAGATTCTCAGTAATTGCATTGTTGTCTTTACATGTTCCTGCTGTGCTGATCCTTTCATTCTGCAAAGCCTCTAGGAGAGCTCTGTCTCTGGAGATATTTGAGGGAAGATTTATTAGTAGTTTTTGTATGTTTTGCTGCTTGTTCCTCCTGGGCCAGTCTTTCTGGGTTGTTTTGTTTTTACACTAAGCCTACCAGAATTTATTATCCTTTCTATTTTCTCCATTTGGACATGATAGGAGCTTCTTGAATTATACTTTGGGTTACTTCCCTTCAGCCCTCTTGACTTGCTTTTATTTAAGTCTTCATTGCTCCCTTTCATCTCCACTTTCCAAGGTGATCCTGCTGGCTCCCTTGTGATTAAACCCTGATCTGCTTTTGAATTGTTTCTTTTGAATCTCAATCTGGCAAGTGATAAATGGACACGGTGCTGCCTGTGTGACAGGAGTTATGAGCTGGAAGGAAACTTTAAACTTTGTTTCTTTAGCACTTCTTTGTAGTCCAGGCCACTGAATCTTCTACAGTAATTTCTCTCTTTCTCTGAAATTGTTTTTTTTTGCCTCTCTTCTGCTTGCTAGCCTAATAAGATTCAGTAATGAATGTTTTATCCCCTCTCAAATATTTTTAATCTGTCCCTTTTTTGGGGGGCAGGGTTTAAACATTTTTAAAGAAGTCTAATAGTAATTAATTACCTTAAATGCAGAAATTTTGTTTGTTTCTAAAAATTTATGAATTAAATTTCTAAGATACATGAGGACAGACTGATTTTTGCTGCCTGTCTTTTCGCCTGTCTTGCCTTTAACAGTCTCTGTAGAATTAGGTTGTTTTTTTTTTTCTTTTACCCTGACCCACTGAAAATATGAGGTGATCATCCTAAATGGATGTAATAGAACAAAACAGAATATCACCAGGATTAGAAAGAGCCTAGGTTCCAATTAATATTTTGGAAGGTCTTATCATGAGAGTTAAGGAATTGCCATGTGTTTGTGCTTCATTAGCACAAGATTTCATGCTGCCATGTGCTGATTAAGAATTAGACAGAGGGGGGAAATCCTCTATTCATTATCCATGACAATGCTGGAAGATTCAATGTCTCTTCCAGTGGTGATTCTGACAGCAGTGAAAAGCTGAATCCTTCTCCAAGTAGCAGGACACAGCATTTTAAATGGCACTGATCTTATTCTTTCCTGGTGTACACCCTGCAGAGAACACAGCCATCAGTCAGTTTATCACAGTGATATAGATCAGATGCAGTATTAGGTGGTGCAAGCAGCTTGGAAGATCTTGTTCATGGCATGACAGTCTTATGTCAAGTGTCTCATACTAGCTTGGCAGGTAGAATTTCTCGGTTTCCAAGAATCATTCTTTCAAATCCAGCCTTCTCTTGAGGTTTATTCAGAAAATTAAAAAAAAAAAAAAAAAAAAAAAAAACCAAAAAAAAAAAAAACCACCAAAACAAAACCAAACAACAACAACAACAAAAAACACTAACCTGGTTTTTACCAGCCGCACTGAAGATAATAGATACTTTTCTGATACAGGAGGAATTGAGAGAGTGTTCTTGCTCTGTAGTCAAGAACACACTTTGTCAAGAGCATGATTTTTTTCTGTTAAGAAGAAAGTTGAGGATTCCTGGATTTGGGAAAGACCCAGGACTAGGCCTTACTTCTAAATTATGCCTGAAAATTTAGGGAAAGACACTTTCAAATATCCAAAATACCAAAAATGTGGAAAATGGAGGGATTTTCATTAAAAGCTGCAATTTAGCTATTACAAAGGGTTTAAGTATATAATTTTATAATCTTATTCCTTCTGTGTAATGATATTGCAATGATTGTTTCTTGGTTTTGTTTTAAGGAACTGCTCTTCCTAAATTGAATGAATAGTTTGCTGCGCTATTATTGGATGTTTAATCTACAAAACACATTAAAATATTAATTAAACCTTGCAAAAATCCCTGTGAGGACTGTACACAAGCATTATCATTCTTTCACAGATGGTAAATGTAGTTAATATTTCTTCAATAGTGCTAGAGAACTTTTGTATCCAGGAATCTGTCCAGATCTGTTAATTTGTTTTTTCAGCTAAAGCCAATCATTACTGAGATAGTTGTAAAATGGGAAAAAAATCATTCTGAATTATAATAGGCAGTTATATCTACATACCTCTAACTTTTTATCACATTTGCCTAATATGTTGCTCTGAATTCAAGACAATTTATTTCAAACTTCAGAGGAGTTTTGTTTTGGTCATGGATGAGCTACTTGCAATCCAATTGCTAGTTTTCTGAACATGGGCTGTTGTTTAGCTGTGCAGAATCAAACTGCTTGATACATGATTTAATAAAACAGTAGAGTGGTGGTTGATCCAGTCAGCCATCCTTTGAATTAAAATTGTAGCATAAAATTGCTTAGAAATAACTATCAGAGGATGGACAGCTTTTACAATTTTAAATGGAAAATATTATTTTATATGCATTCTTGAAATGGCTAAATGATTTGAAAATTAAATATGAAATATTCACATGAAAGTTGCCAAGAAATCTATGATCAAGCTATTTACTCTTTAATGTTTAGTAGTGCTTTAAATCAGGCTCTTCAGAATATTTTTTAAGTGTGGACAGATTTAATTTGGAGGTTGATTTACATTGATTCTGATTCCATTTGCATATTATTGTGATGTGCAACTAATAGAGGTGCTTCTTACTTTATGTGTTGATGATAAATATAGTAAACCAGCCATCATAAGGTAACATGAGCATATCGTTCTTGTCTAGGAATTCTAAGTCTTTATAGGACCTAGTCCTTTAATCTACTCTGTGGCTTTCTGTGAGTGTTAAATACAGATAAAAGTCACTAGTACCCGAGTTAAGTTGCTCTGTACCTATTGGGAAGAAGAAAGGTATCCTATAACTAGAGCTTTGCACATTGTCTAAAGGTGCTCAGCATCACTGAAAACCAAGGTGTTGTTTTATTTTAATTCCTACAGTTTGGGTCCTTTAGCTGTATTTGGGTGGTATGCAATAAGAGCTGCTCCAGGTGAGCTGCTGCTCATGGGTTGTGTAACATCTGCTCATCTCATGCTATCCCTCTCCTGGCAGTCAGCATGAGGAGCAGGGTGGGCTCTGGCTCTTAGCTCTGCTTAGACACTTGTAGTGCCTCATCAGATCTTGTTTTTCATTGTCTTCTGCTGCTGCAATATGGAGCATAAGAAAACAAAGCACTCTGTCAAATGCATCCTGCTCTCAATGGGCAGATGCTCACTTGGTATTATGAAAAGGTGTCCCTTTTTGGAAGAGACTCTGAGGTTGCTCTGAGGTGTCAGGAGTAAGTGGAAAATCGATGGGTACAGGCTGCTCCCTGAAGGCACTCATCTCTCTCAGTTGTACGGGCTGTGAGCATGGCATGGAGGAGCATCCATCCTGTTAAATACAGACTGACACTAGTAGCAAGGTTACTATAGTTAATTTGCTGCTAGATATATCAAAGTTCATGTACATTTGCTTGTGCCATGCTTTTGTATTGCAAGTATTCCACTGGGAAATGTTGGATAAAATTGGTATTGTATAGTTTGATGTGATAAATTAAAACAAGGGACTGCAGAATTACTCTGCCATGAGCTATAGTGACTTGTGTGATTTTTAAATCTTTCCTTCACAGTATGTTCATCACCTTTCTCCAGTACAATTTTACTGTATAATCAGCTATCACTCCCCTGACAAGTATTAGTCTGTTAGAAACTTATCATAGGCTGACAGGTGCCAGAATTCACTCTCACATTTCTGTTACTGAAATAACCAGACACTTGGCTTCAGTGGCTGAAATATTGTATAACACATTATTCTGACCTACAGCTTGGCATGGAATTTGTTTTTAATTGTTCAGTTTCAAATCAACATGTAGTTGGAAATATGACTCTTGATGATGTTTCCTTACTTTGGCTTTTTTGTTTAACATTAATAACAGAATAATCAGATTCTGTGCTGCTCAATCCTAATGCTAAGGGAATGTACTCTATCTGTTTTGTCTCATGCCAGAAAACACTCTGGACAAAATATACTAATTAAAAAAAACCCCCAAAACTTAACCAGTTGTACAATTCATTATACTAGTGTATGTTAATATTTTGGGGAAATGCCAACCGTTAACTGTATGATGTTACTTTGCATAATCTGTTTTGTATGTAAGACTTACATATAAGGCATACTTAAATAAGGTTCTACAGTTTCCTTTCTAAGCCCTTTAGAAAGAGTAAAGGGAAGATGACTGTCTGGTTTAGTTATGACTTAAGAAAAAATTTAGCACTTTTCTGCTATTTGTTAAAACTTACGGGTTTTTAGGGTGACTGTCAAACCTTGGTTTATGTATTTTTAGATCTCTCTACTTATGTCCTAAACTGTATTATTTAAAAGAAACCAAAGTATTTCAGGATTTAATTGTATTTTGATTTGTGCCCTTGTAATGTATACAATGGCACGGTACTTCACAGTTATGTTCTTGCTTTTTTGGTGGTTATTGCAACTAATGAAAGTCTACATTCAAAATGGAAGAAAGAAATTTTTTTTATTAGCATTTTACACAGCTCCATGATGTGAGACTTGGCTCCTTGGACTAAAATTAGAATATAAAACTAAAAGAGAGATTAATTTCTTTAGGGTCATGGAGCAGTGTGTGCCTAGAGGGCCATAACACAGACCTTTATAATGGCTTTTTGGGCAGAGCCTAATAAAAGAAGAAATTGCAGTGAGGCTCTTATATATATATATATATATACTGAATATAAATAGGCATTTTACATATTGAACTACAGCAGCAGAAATACTCAAGTAGGAGTTTGCTTTTTTGCAAACAAAGGCTTTTAGTCAGTGTGGAACCTGTTCCTTGTGTTCCATAGTGGCTTTGAAAGTCAGTGGGTTTCCATGTCTCAGGGCTGTTTATAAATGCAAGATGAAACTTCTCTCTGAAAAAGCTGCCACCAGCCTCTTTAGGACTATATTGGCTTTATTTATTTATCAAGAGACTTGCTTGTTGATTACAAGGAAATGAAAAATTAAGCTACTTCCTCCAGCAGAGCAGTTAGTGTACTGCAGAGTTTCCTCTTTTCCACAAGGCTCTTTGCCATTCTGGTTTAGTTACCTTACTTTAATTTTCTGTATTGTAAAATTAGAAGAGAGCATTACTTCAGCAGTCTGTAGTATTCTTATAGAATTCTTTATAAATCTGTGGGAGAGTGTAAATGCTGATTTTGTTTGCTGTTTAACTCAGCAAATTAGCTTTAGTGCATAAATCCATAGGGGTATATACCCCTTATCACAAGTTGAATTTGAAGAAACAAGAACTTAGGATGGTGATTTATTGAACATAACCACTTTTCCTAGAGCATGGGAAACCTGCATTGCTGAAATCCCTTTAGAACAGTTCTTCCACAATCCTGCTCATTATAAATAATTATGAAACAGGTCCATCAGGTGCCATTTTAAAATATCAGCATCTGCCATCAAAAGTGTTTACAGTAATTTAACACTTCTCTATGTTTAAATAATTGAATGTGTAACAGAAAGAATTACATTCATAATCACTCACACAGAATTACAATAGAAATAATGCACAATGAAATTGGGAAAAAAAAAATAAGGAAGTAATAAAACCTTTGTCGGATACCCATAATGAAATTATGCTCCTATCTGGCAATTTCAGTCTGTTACAGCATTTCTGTGCTATGTTTGGAGACAAGATGAACAAATAAAACTTTATTTGCATACCAGTAACTTTTATGAAATGCTTATTTTAGAGAAAATACACTTTTTTGAAAAGAAATTTATTTGCTTTGGTCAGTAGCTTAATGATAGCTGGTTTTAATTTGGTAAATTGGCATTAGACAGGTGGAATCACAAGTATAATTTTCTAGTCGTAATTTGATTTGGTGTTGTCCTTATTTCAGTCAGGAGCTGGGCAGTGGTGGTGCAGCCAGAGGGAAGGTTTCACAGCATTTAAGCCAGTCAGCTCTGAAACAATCTCTTTCCTTCCTCCTGCACTGCTACTCTCTATTATTCCACAGTGAAATGGTTCAGAGAGCTTAACTAGTTGATAAATATTTATTCTGGTTTCAGTTTGGGTTTTATTTTGCATTGGTTTTATTATGGCTTAACTTAGAATCTTGTCTTTATGAAGTGAGATAAACGTGCTAGTGCATTCTCAAAGCAAAGAGGTAGGATAGTGCAACATTTGAAAGGTAGGAATAGCAAAAACTGTCTTGGCTTCCTTCCTTAAGCCAAGGTTTAAAGATAAAACTCTTGTGAAACTGCTGCTAAGTTTAAACATTCTCAGCCTGTCAGTTTACTTCCCACAAAAAATGTACAGAATGTTTCTTACTCAGAATGAAAGCTGTAGATTAAGAGAATATTTTCTTGACTTTTCTTTTCCTGTTGCAAGAGGTGCTTACTAATATCTGCTTTGAAGTCAATGCATGACTTGTTTACTCTTAATTCCTTGGATCATAGGGACAAACTGTCCACATCAGCGTGCTTTATCAGTTCTTATTTTTCCTCTTAAATACATTTTAGCAAATACTTGTTAGAATATAATCAGTACTGTTAGCCACTATATCACTACATAGTGCACAGAATAATAATATAAATGTTTTGGTATTTTCATAGACTGTAATTCTTTATGTGTGTTGCAATCTGCTGAAATTTTTGTGGTTTGTATTACTGCAGTTATTTTATAGATTCACAGACTGTGTGGCCAAACTGAAATGTTATGTTAACATGGTCTGACTCTATGTATACTGTGGATAAAAGAACTTCATTTAGTAACTTACTGGTGAACCCATCTTTCACTGGACCCATTATCTGGGTTTAGGGAGGCATATACTTATCACATATATAGGTATGGGTACCTCTGAAACCTTACTAGAAAACAGGATGGCTATTTTTTTCTGTTAAAGACCTATGGATTAAACTGTTTCTTGGAGGCCACTGTGATTTTTATGGAATGCTTAATTTTCTCAAAACATTATTCAGAATTAAACCAGATGCCATCCAAGGTATGAATGAATTTTAATGTTTGTAAGGAGCATTATCAATGTGCTCTCAGGTACACGTTATCTGTTCAGAAAATGTTTCATAGTGTTCATCAGTACAAACTCTGATTGCTCATGTAAGAGGGAAATTACCATCCCCTAATTATTTTTTTATTACTCTTAAAATCTTCTGAAGCTGTTTGTGCACTGCTGTGATTTTTTTGGCTGCCTCTGTTTATCGTCCTCTTGCCCCCTGGTTATATCAATCCTTTCTAGGCAGTTGAGCTGGTGCTTGATGCTCCCTGACCAGCAGTTCTAGATAAGATGTTTAGGGGAAGCTGATAGCAATCAACCTCTGGCTGCTCTTTTGGAACTGACAGAAGCACAAGCCTGCAGCAGAGGTTGGCACAAGCTAACTCACACCAGCTCCCCAGTGCTCTCTGGAAAAGCTCTCTTCTTATGCCCTGAAGAAGAGCCTGTGGAACAGGTGAGGAAGAAAACTCTCTGTCACAGGGGGCATCAGAGGCAGATACACCTCGGCCAGGGTGAAGAAAAGGAGGGTGATATTTCCTGAGAGTGTCTCTCACAGGAGAGAGGCTCTCCTTTGCAAACCTGACCATGTCTTGAGAGGTTTCTTGCTTCTCAGCCACTTGGATCCAAAAGGCTGCAGAGAGTCTCCCAGCATATGTCTGACCCTCTGGCTACTCCCCCTTACTCATTCATTTGGGCACTAATCAATGGGTAGTGCTTGGCTATCTAAAGAGTGACTGCAGAGTTCTGGTCAGGATGAAGGACACGGTGTCTACAGGGTGCTCTCCTGTTTCCTGCTAGGAAGGAGGAAAAGCTCAAAGAGGACTGGGAAAATTTTCAGATCAACATTTGACTGTGGATCTGGTGTTACAGCTGGGGATTTGGGCTATTTTCACTATGGGGACCTGTCTGAGGAGCAATACCTGCTTAACAGGACTGTCAAAGTGGATAAAGAACATCATTGGCAACAAACGTCTAATCTTGTGATGAGAGCTATAGCCTATTTGTGTCAGGGAAGGGGTACAATAAGCTGAAGAGAAAGACAGGAACATGGGACAATGAAGTTTTTTAAAAACACTTCTCTGATGAGATATCTCTCATCTTCCTTATGTAAACACCAGTACACAAAAGCACATGAAATGGGAAAGGTAGACTTGGAGGTCCATACACAATTGCAAAGCTGTTCTTTCACTGAGAGTCCAGTAACTGGGACTGCCTGAGTGTCTGGGGTGCTGAAGGAAACACAGACCCAGAAGGTGGGGAAGAGAGGTGGTGTCCTATGCAAAATAGGGGCTGGAGAAAACCCTGGGAATTAGATTAGTCAGTGTAGCATCACTGTATTTTCAAAAACTGAAATAGAACATTATCATTTGGTGTGTTAATAAATTTATCTTTGTGAACTGTTCTGAAAGACAAGATTGCCAGTTCATCTTTGGATTGTGTAGGCAACATAATTTCTGTATGCAACTTGGGGAGGTTTTGGCATGGGTGTGAATTGGAAATTTATTTATATGCATGTTCCTCTGCTGAGATTCCCTCTATGGGTGATGGACTGGAACTTAAGAACTTACTTTTATTTTTTTTACTCCACTAGGAATTGAATTGATACTACAGACATATTGCATATTAGCTACCCAACAGACACAAGATGTTCAGATTATAGTGATTTTCCATTCTAACCACTGGGGTTTTTTTAAAAAAATGACCTAGAGGTGAGACAGCTCACTGTACATCCCAGAGTTATCTGCTGTTTTACTGAAAGACTTGGGATCTCCATTATGAATGCTTTATTGTTTGAATACTCTGGCCACATACAAGAAACATAAAATTTACAAGCTTTTATGGATTTCTAATTCTCATTAAACTAATAACTTTCTAATAATCCATTCCTGACTTTCTTCTCAGCAATATCTGTTGCAATGACCAGTGCAACACTAAGAACAGAAACCATTAATACTTGAAAAAATCAAACTCTGTCTTAAATCAATAACTCTCTGTTGGGTAACCTGCTAAGGCTGGGACGTTTTTGAGGAAATATCACTGTCTATGGCATATTAACATTTTATAAAAGAAGGCAATAAAAACACATGTGTAAAATAGAGATTACTCAGAGATACTTACCTGCCTCTTCCATATTTTCTGTAGCAGGATCTTCAGAAAACGGTAACATTTGGGTTTATTTTAAGATTAAATGATAGAACACAAACATGACAAAAAGAGCCTGACCTGTAAGGTCTTTTAACATGTTTCAGTAATAATGCACTATTCAATTTTTTGCTATTTATTCCATGCCAAGAGCACAGAGACACTATAGAAAATATGTAAGTATTTTACTTTGATTCTGCTTGTTTTATGCTCCTCTATCTATCCTGGTGTAGGGAATTTAATTTTTCTGTTACTTGTATACTTAGTACCTTTTTTGCAAGTTGCATTGTTAAATAATATCCTTGTAGCCCTCAAGTTTAGGTGAAAGTCATAACAAATTATGCAGGGAGTAGGGACCTATGCATGCTAAGAATTGCATGCCTTTGAAATAATCATGTAGGTGAGGCTTAAGTTCTGGACACTTGGAACTGCTCAGTATGTATTACTTGCAATGGTGATAATGCTTTAAGTTTAATTTCACTTACATGAGCAGTCTGACTGTAAGGAAGGGATCTAATTACAGAAAGTTTTGGGAGATTTAACTGTGGTGTTTGTCTGCTGGTGTCCCTTGACTCAGGCTTGTAGAAGAATGTGATTTTTCTTTTGTAAGTACATCTGCTGTATAACTTTGCTGGTTAGGTGGCATAAAGATTTCATACTATTATTCAAATAACTGTTTAAAATACAGTTCAGTCCTTCTCTGTGTGCTCCAGCACTGAGAAGATCCTAGCATGCCTTCTGCTCATGCTGAGGTCTCTGCTCAGCTGGAGCTCAGTGGAATTGTGTGGGGAAGGCACTTGGTTCCCATTGCTGCTGTTTCTGTCCTTGGCAAACTGAGTGCTTCAGTCTGCATTAAATCTATTGCTCTGGATTTGGAAATGTGCTATTTCTAAGCTATTAGAACTTTTCATGTTTTATGAAAAATGATTTGTGCAGGCCCAGAATATATATTACTAAATTGTTAATGCTGCCAGTTAGTGAAACATGATACTTATCTATGGCTGCTGTCACTCACTTGTCCTGTCTGAACCTTGCAGGCTCATTTTTGATGTAATCACTATCTTTTTTGGTAAGATGGGCGAAATTATTAGAGAGCTGAGCCAGCTTGGTGAACAACCTGCTTGGTGAAAATGGCTGCACAATCAGGCCCAAAAATTTTCAGGAGTTACCCTGTCAAATAAGGACCCAAAGCAAAAAAAGTAGCTAAGCAGAATAAGGACCATTTTATGATTATTTTGGGATATTTACTAGATTATTTGTAATTTAAAAAGTATTGTATATTGCTAGTTAAAAGTTTGGAGAGCTGCTTAGGTTTTCCTTTAGCTTTGGAAGATTTTTCAGTTCTATGGTTTTGGGTTTTCTTGGCTTTTTATGTTAATCTAGGGAAACAAGGCAGTGAGAGGAGACACTGGTAACCTTTGTGTTATAATCTATTTGGAGTTTTACTACAAGACTTTACTCCATTTAAATGTGAAATGAAAATTTCCCAGTGGATTTGGACATGTATTTCATGTATTTAGGTTTGCAAAGGTGACCTCTTCTGCATAATTTTTAGATTATATTCATTTTCTTAGCTAATAACCATTAAATCCACCCTTTATGTTTGGGCTAAAGTCAGTCTCCCCATCACTGGCCAATTAAAGAAAGACTTGAAGAAAGTGTTGGCCTCCACTGCTGTCATTTACAATCCTAGACTCTGCTCCCATAACTGTAGTCATGAATGTTTTGTATCCTCATTGTGGCTCTGTTTGAGCCTACAGGTACTACTGTACCTGTAGTACTGCTTGTTTGTTTAATTACTCAGCCTGGGAAAGTCAATTCTAAAACCAAACATGTGGAACTTTTCAACACATATTCTAATGATTTTTTTTTTCCAAAATGCTAATAAAAGTTCGTATTTAAACTGTTTTGACCTTAAAAGTGTATTTTGTTTTGAAAAACGTGGACTAAGGGCTGACATGACATAACCTCTTTAGCAATTAATAATGGTAATTAATGGACAAATATGTATTCAGTTGGTGGATCTGAAGATTATTTAATTTATTTCATTTTAAAAAGAGATAATTCAAGAAAATATAATTAGTACTTGTAAATGAGATATCAAGGGATAATATACTAATGGTGGAATTAGCATTTCTACCATTTTTTTCCAGGAGTATATATTTTCTTAAACTTTTACATGTTCTTTTTTTTATGCTTAGTCTCTCTACAAATCCTTCTGCTTCTTAAAATATTCACCAACTAATATTTAGATTTAACCTTGTTATTTTTCATGTTGCTTCATAGACCTTCATAGACCTATCTAAACACATTTTTAAGGCTGTTTGCTTTTTCTTCATTAACATAATGCATGATAAATATATAATAGAACTGGTTGTTGTCCTAATGCATTCCTAACTCCTATTTACGTTATATTGAGTGCACTGATTAATCTCCAGGTTTCTCTCACATGCTCTGTTGATGTACTATTAGTTGTTAAATATGTATATGTATGCTATATATGCAAAAGCTCTTTTGCATCTTTAGTCTAATGCTTTATCAGAGTTTCTAAGAATAGTCACACACGACACATTATTTTTATCATTATTTAGGCCAGGTTATTGCATGGATATATTTCCCCATAATTGAATAATTAAGAAAAAAAAATAAAAGGCAAGGGAGTGGAGTTCATAGAAAAGCATTGAACTACTAAAGCATTAAAATACCTTGTGCTTTGTTTAGATTGGGATTCCTATGTAATCTGAAGGGTGGCTTCATTCAGAATGTCTCAAAATTTGTCAGTTTTAGAAATTCTTGAAAAGATTAAATTATCATTTCTTAACCTTTCATCCTTGAGTCCAGGAAGATTCAACAAGTCTCTGCCATAGCACTCATTCACAAACTGCTACAATGCTGATTTAGGTTCTACGTGTATTGCAGTGGACTAGTGATTTGTGTATTTAAAGCATTAAAAACATAATTTGTTTGAGTTATTTAATAAAGCCATCCATGACAATGTTGTGCTTCTAAATTGCTCCTGTAGCGCATCAGAAATTCCTGGAATTAACTGTCTGAGTACTGAAATTTTGCTATCCATTTGTTTCACTGAATGAAGACCATGAAGAAAATTAATAATTCTGAGCTGAGAGGAATGTGAGAGAACCTTTTTATGGTGAAATCAGAAACATGTCTAATAGACAAGGTGTTTCTGTAATACTGATTTCAGGTATCCCATGTATGCCCTTCTTTCACAATTGCCCTTCTGATACAGTACTAAGAAGGACTTTCTTTTTCAGAGCACACACTAAAGCATTATAGTGCTGCTGTTATGCTGACCACTAGATTGTAATTGTTGTAATGTTTTAAAATTTGCAATTTTTCCTTTTATGTATTAAATAAGTTTAATGTATTTTGTTTCACGTTTGAGATTTGCTATATTTCTTTTAATATTTTTTGATACACACATAATGTACCATTTGGCACCCCAGTCACACCTGGCTGCTGTTGTTGCATATTTACAGCTATTCCATCTTGCAGGGGGCATTTGAAGGAAGTATTATAGGTACGATGTCCTCAAATCCAGTCTGATTCCACCAAGCTGCAGCATTTTAACTTCTCTTTGGGCTCTCACATGCTGCTCCACACCCATCAGTGTCACACACACTTCTGTTTACTCAGGCTGAGACTTGCATTGGCTAGAAAAGGCAAAACACCTTCTTTGTGCTGCATGTTGTCTTGACTTGGAAAGACAGGTGTGTGCTAAGGAAGGCAGGAGCCTCCCTTGAAGATCTAAACCTCCTTCCTCTGAATTATTATAATTTTGAAATTAAGGGGCTCTCAGGCAAAGATATGGGAATAGGAATAAGAGTTCTTTACTAGGAAAAATAAAATAAAAATGTAGTAGTACAAAAAACAACTAAACAAAAAGAAAACACTTGAAGAGTCAGAATATATAATTTTGGAATTAAGGGGCTCTCAGGCAAAGATATGGGAATAAGAATAACAGTTTTTTACTAGGAAAAGTAAAATAAAAATGTAGTAGTACAAAAAAAAACAACCAAACAAAAAGAATACACTTGAAGAGTCAGAGTACAACTTGACACCCTGTTGGACAGGGTGCTGGTAGCAGTCCAATTGAATCATGGCTGTAGTCCTCGGGAGTGACAGATGTGGTTCTTTGCCTTTCTCTGCTTCTTCAACACTAGCCATGTATAAAATTGTTGAAATGTAAATGGAAGCTTACATTTATGCAAAACATGAGCAGATGTTTCCAGCCTCAGAGTATGGGCTTAAGAAGTTCTGACTGTCAAGCCTGAGCAGTTCTCTTCCTCAGATAATCAGATTTAAGGTATTTTTTTTTTCTTAAATTGCATTACAGGTAGATTTTAAATAACTTCCTGGAAAATAGAAAGTGCCTAGTAACCCTTCAGTAAAAGCTTGCGTTTTTAAGAAGTATTGGTATGATACATTTTTGACTGCTTTTCCTCATGATCAGACTAAGGAAAAAGATCAGCACGTTAAGCTATTTGCTGCATTCCTCATGAAATAATCCCTCAAGTGTTAAAAATCTGTTCCCTACAACATTTATTGTTTCTAATCTGTTTCTTTAGCATTTCAATGCAGGAATGATTGCAATATATATAAATTATTAAAATTAGTTTCAACTTTTTCAAGACATGTATGTATTTTTTTTCCACATATGCTTTTAAAGTGGAAATACGCTTTTTGCATCTGCTACAGTTAACATTCTTGAAGTCCTTGTTTGTCATTTTTATACTGTTTATGTGTCATACATATAGAAGCATATATTATCTAGGTAACTGGTCTTCATGTAGATGTAGCCACTTCACACATGCAATGAGAAAATTCAAAATGTGTAGCCATAAGATTCATCAAGAAACCACTTCTTTGAATTTAAAACTGACACATCACATTAATTTGTACACATAAATTTCTGTCAGGGTTTTTTTTTCTTAAATATCCTAAATGTACTTGAACCTTAATAGCTATGAATTTTCCCAGTCTCTTATAATGAAATTGAAAACTTCTCTGATTTTTTTGTAGCTGAAATTGATCAAACTTGCATGCCCTGTGGAAGTATGATCTGTTGAATATAAAAAGTATTGTGTTGTAGCTGCAAACAGCTACAGCCAGCTGTACTCTGGCCTAAATTAGTGGAAAACAGGACTTATTGTTGAAGATGTTACTATACACACTAAATTTTGGGTTGTTTTTTTTTTTTTAATATCCAGATTTAATTTTACACCTGACCTTGACCTAAACTTTAGGAATTTTACTGTATAGAACTTTAGCTTTGTTCCTTAAAACTTTTGCTACATTTTTTTAATAAATCATAACAAAGCCAAGAACAGCTTAGTTTCAGTTTGCAGCCAAATTAGTCCATCTTGGACACTTTCTTATTTAGGTTTCACTCTTTTGCCCATTTTGCTTTTCTCAAGTTCCATATAAAACCAGTTGTCCATAAGGTTCTAGAGGGGAAAAGTACAAGCTACCTGTAGTATTATTCAGAATTCTGTTTTGGTGGTTTGGGACTGAATTAACCTCAGGTGATTTTAGTTTGCCTCAATGCCAGAAATAGCACATTTCAGATGGGAATAAAAGGAAGGTGCAGACATTCTAGCAGCAGAATCCCTGTTTTTTCCAGTACTATTTCAAAAGAATGCTGTGTTTCCCAATGTTTGGGTTTTGGTTTTTGGTTGGTTGGTTTGGTTTGGTTTGTTTGTTTTTGGTTTTTTGTTTGCTTATTTTTATATCACTTGAAGAACTATTATATTCTTTTGCAAAGTGTGGAATCACCTGTCCAGTATGCACACGGCTCTTTCTATTGTCCAGAATTGGCTGTTTGGATTTCAGTTTCCCCTTTCCATTTACCATATATTGTTTTACCTTTATGAAAGATTCTACAATGAAATAAAAGTAATGAAATTATCTCCATATAAAGTTATAAAATCTTTAGTTACTGGATTTCAGTTTCTAATTTTCTTTTTTTTTTTTTTTTTTAATAGTTACCTGTGCAGTTTCTCTAGATTAAATATTTATAAAAACTAAGTGGAAAATGTACAGTATTTTGAAATACTGTCCCATTTTCTCTCTCAAAAATTAGCCTGTTTGAAAATACCTCAAATACTCTTAGCAAAATTACAGTTTCAGTGACTGCTAATTTTACCATTTTTGAACGCTATTCCTTATTCAGACACTGTAACTCCCTTGATCTGTCTGCATTTTCAGGACTCTTCATTAGGAACTAGGTGACAGGGTATATTTTAGTTTTCTTTTCTATGGCCCCTCTGACCCTTCCCACCCCAACCCACCCACTGCATTTCCAGGTTTTGAAAAATCAAACTGTAGCATTCAGTAGTGTATATCAGTTTTGTGAGCATATTAACTACTGACTAATATTTGTTATTTCAGCAAATTGATGAGAGCCATGCTACCTCCTACCCAATGACAAAAATATTAGTATAAAACATGATATGATAAAAATGTATCATACCCCGAATTTTAAAACCATTCCTTTGCTATTTTGACTTTACTTCTTTCTGTCCCTGTCTTTGCTGCTAAGAAGACACTTACTTTAGATATAGCTTAAGGTGGAAAGGTTGTGGTGTTACTAAATCAGTGTTTAATATTGTAAAGAACCTGAAGAAGAATAAGCAACACCTTTACTGTTCAGAGGAGGTATTAAGTCTGATTTTGCAGGTTTGAAAACCAGAGATAGCATCAAGTTCACTTAACAAGGATAGTGCTGGCATATTAGTCCAAGGCTCCTTCACACCCACACAGCAAATCAGAACAGACATTCAGACAGATTAAAGGTATGCTCTGCCACCAAATATTTTAATACTTGAATTCTGCAGCACTTTAATTCCACAAATCCTGACCTGTCTCTGTAATTCTAAAAGGCAAACACAAATGTGTTAATCTTCTGAGGATATTTTCTTCATGCTGCACTTGTGGCCGTATTTAATACAGCCTACAAAGTTCAACGTTTTGGATGTACTCTTTAGGTCTTAACCATCAGGTTTAAAACATTTACTTTCTTAAGGAAATCTCTGTTAAAAACTAAAAACATTTTCCTCTGGGATTTTCATAGTGGTTTAGATTTATAGCTATTCATATCTAGAGAGAAGAAGATAAAACAGTGCCACTATCTCTGTAAGTGGACTCTCTTCCAGGCTTCTGCTCTCACTAAATTGTCTGTATGTAATTTGTGCCTTTCACTAGCAGTTAATTTTGTAAAATGTGAATTTTATTCAGCAAAATAATAGACTGTGATCACTATGTCTATTCATGTAGGCTATTGAATAGCCTTTGAAAAATTTTGACCTTTGCTTCAACTTTGTTTTTAAAATAAAGTTTTAAAATCATCAGTTTTAATTTCCACATTCCAATATTTACAGTTCTGCAGTATTTCATACATTGATTTTTGTCTATCTGCAAGTCCAGGGCTATTCCTTGAGATTACTTGCAAAGATTGCTTTCATTTTGAATTTAACATGCAATCTACTGGTGGAATAAAAACAACAACAACAACAACAACAACAAAAACCAAACCAAAACAAACAAACAAACAAAAAACCCCAAAAAAAAAAAAAAACAACAAACAAAACAACACCTCACACCTCACAGGGCAGAAAATAATTACAAGTATAAAAAAGAAGCAAAAGAGGTCAGTAATTGTGAGTAGACACTGCAGTTACTGTCTGAGCTTATTGTTTATTGCCTCAAGTCTTTGTGGCAGCAGTGAGTGTCAGTAGAGTAACCATTACTACTTCTGTTGTTCCTGCTATTGTCACACCATTAGTATAAACATGGATTGTAGGAAAATGGCATTTTGAGGCCAAGTGGAGACTGAGGTAGAAGTATGTATACTTTTCAGCAAAACACCTTATAATCTTTGCCTGATAATCTTGCTTGTTTCTTGGTGTTTGAATAAGAATGTACTATATATAGGCTCATGTTTTCACAGTTAGGGAATTAATTCACCAGTAAGAGCAAATCTCAGACAGGTGTCATGATTCTATCATAGTTTAATGTCTGTAAACAGACTTGTTAATGACCATTGTATGTATTTGGAGTACAAATTATAAAGTTTAAAATTTCCCCCCTTTTTCTTCCTTTTTTTTTTTTTTCCCTTAATTATAGGGGCAAAATTTTCAAGATACTTTTTATTCCTAGGTTTCTAATACATCCAATTGGGAATTAAATCTTACTTGTTTTTCTTGCTTTTAAGACTAAGCCATTTCATTTCTACTAGTACAGTCTCATGTACTTGCAATTGCAAATTTGTTTCATCCAAATAAAAATGAGATCAAAATATATACCTTGGGTTTTATGAAAGCTCTTTCAAACTGTTTTGGTGAGCCTTGTCAGGGAGATTACCACAGCTATTTGAAGATGCTTTGAAAAGTTCACCTTTGTCCTTGAGGCTAAAAGGTATAATAAACAAAAGTTGTATCTGAGTTGTGGCTGCACTTTTATAAATGGTTTTCTGTGCCCTCACCTTAGATCCTGTGGCTGAGACTGGTGCCACACTAGGAGTGGCCATATGGATGTGGAAATATCTCCTGTAATGAGTTGACATTGTAGAAAGTAATAATTTATGTTTCTAATAGATTTCTGTCTTACCTCAGGAATCTGAGAGCTTCTGCTTTCTAAACAGATGCATTTGGAAATAACAGTAGAACCTGTAATAAGTATTAATGTTGTATTCGTATCATTGAAAAGCCTTTAAAAACCCCCAAACCCTACTCTGATAGAAGAAATAATAACAGCCTTTATTTATTGGGGAAAAAAAACAACCCACAAAATCTCTGAAAATTCAAAACAGCTTTGAGAATCTCAATTTTTTTTTTTTTTTTTTTTTTTTTTTTTTTTTTTGTGGCAGGGAAGGCAATTTTTTTCTTTTTATTTAGCACAGTTTTTAAAATCTTATCTGGGATAGCAGCAGGTAATATTAAAATATTGGGATTTTCTAATACTATTGTAATAGAAACAAACAGTATTAGGTGATGTATAGATTTAGAAATTAGTTTTCTATGTTTTCTACTTTGTGATTCTGTGAAAATCCTAGCTGCTTCTGTTGAGTACAAAGGATTTCTTGTATTTTAGGACTCAAATCTTATCATGCTTCTCAGAAATATGCAAAGTATAGTATGTTTCAGGATTTGTCTCTCAGTCTAAAGAAACTAGATCAGCAATTTATGTACAGAAATATAATCTTTCTGGCAGTGCAGCAGACATTTAAGCTCTCCTCTTTCAAAGTTATTTTGCTACTAGTTTGATACAAAGAGTAAACACAAATAGTAAAACCATTTGACACAAATAGTGTCAGAACTGTTAGTTGGTCAGAGCTTTGAGAAAGCAAATTATTAAAAAGGAATAGTTACAGTAGTAGCCATGTATTTGAAAATTTTAATTTTAACATTTCCATAAACACTTATACCTCGTGCTCTCTGTGTGACTTTGTATACATAATGTGTAGGAAAATGCTGGATTTTGTTTGTGTTGCTAGACATGTATTTTTTGGTAAGGAACTTATTTATGTGTTTTATATCATCCTTATTTTCACTCATCCCTTAATGTTAGCAGGGATTTGATCATTGACCAAAAATATGGGTGCAAGAACAAAACCACTTGTGAACTACAAGGCTTATAAAACTTGGGTGCTGGATCACTTTTTGAAGAGTTTGATATATTTAGAAAGCAATTAGTTTGGGAACATTTCAGGTTTATCATGGTCATCTTTAACAGTCAAACTTGTAGTTATGTTCATCAAAAAACCAATAATATTTGGTAATAAAAATCAAGCTGCAGCGAACTTTTATCAGGCAAATTGCTTCCCAAATTAAACCTGTAATAATCCTTTAAAGGCAACTGCACTTAAACAGCAGTGGATTTGGGTTATATTTCTTGATATTAATGTTCTGGGGTGAAGTCAGATTCTTTCTGTTCTTTTGGTACTTGTTACCAAGTAACTGCTTTTCTAGATGAAGAGAATCTTATTTTACACTAAAATTCAAATTCATGGTCAAAATTGAGCTCTTGTGATGTCTCCTTAGACTCAGACAGGCATTTTGGTCAATATATCAAAAGAAGTGTTTTGTTTTATTTGTCTGTAGCTTTTGAATTTGACTGCAGACCTTTCCTGGACAGACTAATCTCTCTAAATGGTCAGGGGTGAATATATTTTTAGGGAGAGCACATAAAGTCAGGGTTTGCAAGGTAGTTTTGTTTATTTGATGATAAAGGAATGCTTAAAGAAGACACATGTCTTAATAAGTAATCCCATGGTTTGCAAAAAGTATCAAGAAAAGTTGTCTGAACAAAATGGTTCACATGAAACATTTAAGTCACTGTTTTCTTTTGAAAAATATTAATCTGTCAGCATAAAGTTTTGTACTGAAAAAGTTTCCTCTCAATAACTGGAACACCCATCTTGGAAACTTTTCCAGTACTTTTGTGTAACTGTATCTTATAAAAGAACTGGGATGGTTTCCAGACCTTTCCAAAGTCTTTCAGGTTCTTTATTGATAAACTTGTTAATATAATTTCTGCTAACCTTATAATGCTTCCCATTTTAAACTCTCTTTTGACTTGTAGTCTAATTTTTTTTTTTTTCATTCTTTTTATGCTTTTCAATCTACTCTGGATAGTCTTTTACGAGAAAACTGATGAAAATTTTCTGAAAGAATTGCCTCTGAGTTGAACTTGAGAAGATAAATTGGTCTGGGGAAAAAAAAAAATCCTGGATAATTTTCTCAAAACTAGTATTGGAAAAATGGCATAGTCTGCATATTTTGACTTAGTTTTATTAAAAATCTGTATTTTCCAAGAGTTTGAGATTAGTTTTTAAGAGGTGTGTATTGGTTTGACAGATATTTTTGCCCCACAAATGAAAGTAGACGTATTTACAAAGATATAGTGAACTTCCTTGCAAGAAAATGCTTGGATTTTAGTTTATTTACTGTCTAGCTACTAGGATTTCAAATAGCCATCACACTCAGCAGGTGGTAAAGATGTTACATCAGGGTAAGGTTCAAAAGAAGAAAATATGAAGGCAAAGTATAGCAGAAGTCATTCCTGCTCTGATAATTCAGGAGCGCGAAAAAAAGACTTTTGAGAGATAGATTGATATTCCAGCCTTTGCAACTATGGTTGTTTAGCTATTTGTTGTGATTAAATAATTAAATCCTTTCTTATTTGCCAGTGGATTTTGACAGCTGCGTATGTGTTTTTTATTTGTCACATAGAATGGGTAAACAATTTTTGTCATGTATATTATTTGCTAGGTACTCATTTTCTTTTTTGTGTGAGATATTTTTGTAGATAAATGATAAGGTATTTGCCCATTTGGTTAACAGGGCATTTTGAAAATGAAAATAATGAACAAACAATAGAAAAAGTACAGCTGGTACTCATCATCCAGTGTGTACTCTTCCATGTAGGAATGCATGGATATTCATGTAAACATTAATTACTGGTGTACACTAAATATAATGAAATGGTGTTATAATATTTAAGAGAAGGCAAGGAGATGCTTATAGTAAAATTCTTACATTATGGATATATGGGAATGTTAGAGGGAATGTGCCATTTTTCCAGCCAGTAAGTAGAACTAAACCTTCAGCTGTCTCTCAGAAAGTATCAAGCAAAGATATGGAGATGAGTCAGAAAGCCAAACCAAAATTATTGAATGAATGTCTTTTCTTAATTTCCAAATATATGTGAAGCTTTTAATGCAAATTGCCTTCCCTTGTGTCCATTCCACATTCTAGGCAGAGAGAATGAGATGCCACTCATTCTGATTGCAGAATCATTGATTTATTTTTTTTTCTGTGAACTCAAATCTTAGCTAAGACAGGATTGATCTAATACAGTAAAAACTCATAGTTCTTGGCTTTCTGCCAGCACTCATGTTAAAACATTTATGGAATTAATGATAATTTTCTTGTACATCTGTCCTTTTACATCTTGATTCACTAGACTGAGTGTAGGAAGTAAGCGTCAATGGAAAATAACAAAGTAACTGTATCAAAGAGCTGCCACATGCCTTACATTTTTACAAATCGTTATTGACTTGAATTGTTGAGTCAGGGAAAATGCTTTTCCTGCTGATGTATAACATGACTATGTGCAAAAGCTGAAATCATCTTTGTGTTCACACAAAGGTTTTTGTACTGACTGCTGAAGGCCATAGAGATTTTATAGAGATTTTACAATTTTACAGGGCTTTTTTCTTTTTTTTTTTTTTAATTTTTCTATTATGTTTTTAATTTCTGTGAATACCATGTTCCTTTGATGTTCCACAGATTTCATGAAGAATGCAAGACTAAGCAGAATATAAAAGCTATGTAGCTTTATTATAGTTTGACTTCAATCGTTGGTTTTCATGACCCCATTTCCAAGAAAAACTGGTAGTTTTCTTTTCCCCTACATCATTGTTGCTTTCAGTGGCTAAATGATGTGGGGAGAATGTAAAAGGCATGACTTGGAAAATGAGGTTGTCCTTACTTTTTAAAAATTGCGCTATTTATGCAGCACAAGCAAATACACTTTTTCCTGTCTAGTCCTGCTTAATGGGGATCACAGTGTCAAACTGCATTTTGACACAAGAAATATACATGGAAAGTTCACACTGAATGAGATAACATTGCCTGTATAAACTTTGGCTCCTTCTCATTGATATGCAAGTTTCTTCTGCAATTTTGGAACTGATTAGGTTCTAATTAGTCTCTAGAGTATTCATGTGGACAATAGATTGTTCATTGATCTATCAATTTTTCATGAAACTAATTGGCTATTTCTCATGTTGAGTGTGGAAACTGAAATGACACGTGTTAATTTGCCTTCCAGATGTTGCAACTGCCTGTCCAGATAAAAAGTCCATCTTGATGTATGTCACTTCGCTCTTCCAAGTCCTGCCCCAGCAAGTCACCATGGAAGCCATCAGGGAGGTGGAGATGTTGCCACGGCACTCAAGGGTCACTAGAGAAGAGCACATAGAAGTACATGAACAGCATTTTTCACAAGAAGTGAGTTTCACTTTTCTGCTTTCATCTTGCTGCTCTGAAATGGTTGTTTCCCTGCCTACCCCATGAGTTTGATGTCAAATTGCCAGTGGAAGGCAAAACCCCCATGGGTATAATGGGCAAAGCCTCTTCACGCCAGGTCAAATGTGCTTCTCTGCATGTACTTTCATACTGGTTTTCATCTCACACCAGACTGTTTTAAAAATTATTATTCAGCAAGTAAATGCTTTGCCCTTCAGTTGTATAGCATTGTACATTTTGATGGTGGCAGGACATCTCAAGGAAAAACAAATTTGGGGAGGCTTACCTTGTAAAGCAGATAGAAACATCTTTACCTTTTTAGAGAATAGGTATTGATACTTCTCCATAGTCATGATACATTTTTAATTTTTTAGTATTTTATTTACAATTACTTGCATTTTAAAACAATCTCAGTTTACAGTTGTCCTCTCAAAAACCTCATATAATATTTAGAATTAATTTATGATTGCAATGTCAGTTTTGTTTTTTACTGAAACCATCAGACAGCCTCTGCTAAAGTGTTTAGTTCATTTTATGCCTAGTTTACTTGTCTGAATTTAATCCATATGTTGGGTACGAGATGCTCACTCTCTTTTAGAGCACTGAGCAGATAAGTATTAGCTCTGTTTATTCGAGATGTGACAAAAGATCACTTGCGTTTTGAGCTTCTGCTTGTAAATTATAAAGAAGCTTCACTTTACATTGGTATTCTGCTGGTGTTGAGTCCTGACAGTTTGTTGCTTTTGGTAAGGGTGTCAGATTAAATGAGAGGTTTCCTTAATACCATCTCATTTTGCCTGCTGAATACCAACACTGTCCTTGAAAAATGCCCTTCCTGCTTCCTTTTCTTCAGTTGCTCTTAAAATCAATATTTACTTCTACAATCCGTGCTCCTACCCATTTGTACGCTCTAATTTATTTGTAGATCACAGTCAGTGTACCCCAGGGACCTTCGCCTTCTCCCAAACCGCGGTTCAAAAGTTACGCATACGCACAAGCTGTGTATGTCACATCCCCCGACCAAAAAAGGAGGCAGGTTCCTCCACAGGTCTGTCAATATTGCAATTTTTTGAGAGAGTTGTTTTGTTAAGCTCGTGCTTGGAGTGAAAGAGCTTGTGCATTTTGCATCTACCTGATCGTAATGACCTGCTTTTTCCAGGACTTTTTTTCTGTGTAGTGGTTACTTTTTCCTGTGTATTTCTGCATGGCTGGCAATAGCTGTTGTGCTGATTGTAGAGGATGATTAACATTCAAGCACTGCTGTTTTAGAGTCATAAACTTACTTCTTTCTTCAGTCATTTTTGAAAATAGTACATACATTGCCTGAAAAAAGTATTAGAAGAACAAATCTAACATAAACCATATTTGGCATCTATTATATTACAGCCTCAGGTTTAGTTGTAGAAAAAAAAGAGCCATTGGCTTTCTCTTTTCTGACCCTTCCTATTACAGAAAATAGTAAATGATGGTATTTCTCAGAAGGTTACTGTAGTTGGGAAAAAAGGTGAAACAAACATAAAATTTAACCCTGGATTATTAGACTACAACAGTTGGTCGTTTTTATCACAAATGGCATCTTGCTGGTACTGAGGTTAAGGGGTTATATTTGATTTTTACTTATTTATTTTATTTTGTTTTTTAGTTTTAAATAGCTGAGGTGGTTTAATAAAACTTGTTTCAAGTAATCCTTATAATGAGAATTTCAGTAGTTGAATTTTTATAACTTTTGACAAGTATGAGACCCAAAGGTCATATTGTGTACTGCAATGTGCTTTCCTTTCATTACTTCAGGGGGAAAAGATCTGTGTATGTGGCACTACAGTTTGAGTTTGCCTCAGGGTACTTAGTTCTGTCTAACATCTAAAAATCTATTGCAAAATTGCAAAATTATACTTCTATTCAACTGTGTATTCAAATCTACTATTCAAGTGACAGGTATTTTATGGAATAATGACTTCCTTTAAATACTCCATGACAGAAAACCTGTGCACACAAACATGAGCCCTGCTACATTATTCTAACATCAAATGTGTTGTTGCAGTGATGAGTCACATGGCTCTGAAATAAGATGTTCAGAATGATGGTAATTGTTTTGTTCTACTTAGACACTATACAGATGTTTTAGAGTAATGAAAAGTTATTATATAGGATAGATTTTTTTTTTCTTTTTCTTGAGGTACTTTTATTGTGATCAGTTGCAGGTTTTGTCAGCACCTCCACTGTCAAAAGGAACATATAAACTGAAATACAGTCATTTCTACAAAGCATGGTTGCTGAGATTTACTAAGATATATTTTGGTTGTTCAGTCCTCATCTTGCATTCCAGTTTTCAGATCTCTTCTTCCTGAATTTGGAAGCTTCATCTACTACAGTTTTATGGAATAATTAATACAATAATACTATAATTCTACTGATTTGGCAGAAGCTAAAGACCTAACCAGAGTCTGAGCCATATTGTGCTACAGCCACAACAGCTATCAACAAATGGAAAAGCATTCACTTAAGAACCCTTTGTGAAAACCACCAGGCAAATTCTCATTATCATCAAGATAAACTTGAATTACAAATAATAACAACTAATATCCCAAATCAATATATGGAATTCTTAGTCATTGGTTATTTTTTGCCTTCAGCTGTGTGTTTCTTAAAGAAGAGTTGTTGTCTACCTATTAAAATAAGTTTATAGTTTAGATTAAGTAGTGGTTGATTATTTTTTCTCCAGATACATGGGGCTGGTATAACTTAATAATCCCATCTATTTTGACTAAATAAAATAAATATTATTTCCTTTTCACTTCTTAGTAGCCTTTCAAATTTCTGCCAGCTATATTATGATTTTTGGATACCATTATAAATAATGCAATGTTTTAAGATTTTTCACTAAAATCTGCTCTAGATGACTGCAATAAACAAGAGGAATTCAATCTTTTTTCTCTTGGATTTTTCAAAGTTTAAGAAATTGACTCTTATTTCCATCTAGTTTTCAAAGAAAAGTTTATTAGATTTTGTTGACTGTGGCCTGCCAATTTCCATGGTGTTTTTGGTGATGTCATGGAGAAGCAATTTTCACAAAGTATTTTGGTCTTCTGTTGAAATCATGGAATCATTCTTTTTTTCCTCAAAATTTCTCAAACATTCTTTCTTTCTCTGCAAACTTTCAGCTTATAAGACTTGGATATTATAATTTCCCTCAAATAATCATAATTAGATAAGACCCCTTTCCAAAGGTTTTGATCCTGAAATTTGACCAAATATGACTTTTGATACATGTCATAAATTTACTTCATATGTCAGTTATCAGAAATTGTGAGATATGAGCTGCGATTCTTGAGCTCCATATTGGCAAGAAGGAATAACATTTCCTTTCACACCATCATTTGTCAAAGCTCTTTCTCTTACATCTTCTATCCTTGTCTATTCTTTTATGTCACATTTCACTTAATTTCACTTTTCTTATCTTCACTCTTCCTAGTAGCTCCACCACTTGTGTGCCTTCAAATTCACCCTTCCTTTCTGAATTCTTATTCTGTCACTCAGGAGGGTAATTGGAAGACCTAGTATTTCCGTTGTGCAAATTGTGGCAAGAAAAGTTTTGCTTTTTTTAACTGTGACATTTCTCAAATTCAAAGATAATCGTTGCTCTGCAAACCTGTTCACTCAGTGCCTCCTTGTTCGGTCAGTGCTTCACTGCTTCTGGTTGAGCCAGTGAAGCATTTTCAAATGGCAGAGTTAACATGAATAGCAGTTTTCCTGTTAAAATTCAAGACAAGTTTTCCTCCTTTACCTTGTTTACTTAAACAGTGTTGATAAACTCATGAAGATCTTGGGACAGGAATCCACTTCTCAAACCTGAATCCTTGAATATTCTGAAAGAACTCTAAAAAAAGTCCAACAGAAAATATTTATGTTGACAGTTTTTAGATGGCAGTTACCGCTTGGCAATTACAGAAGGCTTGCCTGAATTTGCAGGTATTTTGTCTTGCATGTGTTCTCTGTAATAAGGCTTCACTTACAAATATCCAGCTTAACATACAAATAAAAAGATCCTCAAGTTAATTTTCTGAGACATTTCAAAATCCTCATTTAAAACTACTCATTGTTTTCTGTTTATATTTATGAAAGCACTGGGCGTTGTGTTATTGATTTATCTCATTGAACACCTGACAAAGAAGAATGCTGTGTTTACTTTCCATTTTGGTTTATCAGAGCAGTTCCTAGTATTGATCCAAGGCAAAACTCCTATCTCACTGCTTTCATTTTTGCTTGCTACCTCCACAGAACATAAAACATACAGCCTTAAATGGGTTTGAGGTAAAAAAACCAGAAATTGTGAAACACTGAAGTACCTGGAAAAGAAACTTTATGATATGGAATCACAGAATCATTTAGATTGGAAAAGACATTTAAATACGGGTCAACTTACTCCTAACACTGGCAAGTCCCCCACAAAACCATGTCTCTAAGCCCCACATCTACAGGTCTTTTGAATTCCTTCAAAAGGATTGTGACTCTACCATTTCCCTAGGCAGACTGTTCCAGTGCTTGATAACCCTTACAGTGACAAAATTTTTCCCAATGTCCAATCTGAACCTCTCCTGGCACAACTTGAAGCCATTTCTTCCTCTTCTATCACTTGTTATGTGGGAGAAGAGGCCAACCTCCACTTCACTACAAACTTTCTTCAAATAGTCACAGAAAGTGATAAGGTCCCCAAAGTTTCCCCCAAGTCTCCTTTTCTCCAGGCAAACATCCCCAGCTCCCTCAGCTGCTCCTCATCAGGCCTGTGCTTCAGACCCTTCCCCAGCTCAGCTGCCCTTCTCTGGACTCACTCCAGCCCCTCAATGCCTTTCTTGTAGTGAGAGGCCCAAAACTGGACACAGGATTTGAGCTGTGGCCTCACCAGTGCCCAGCACAGGGGGACAATCCCTGCCCTGCTCCTGCTGCCACACTATTGCTGATCAGGCCAGGTGCCATTGGCCTTCCTGGCCCCCTGGGCACACCTGGCTCATGTTCAGCTGCTGTCACCAGCACCCCCCAGTTCATTTTCTTCTGGGCAGCTTTCCAGCCACTCTGTCCCAAGCCTCAAGACTTTCCTGGGGTTGTTGTGACCCAGGTGCAGAACTCGGCACTTTGCCTTGTTGAACCTCATGCAATTGGCCCATCAATCAGCCTGTCCAGATCCCTCTGCAGGGCCTTCCACCCTCCAGCAGATCAATATGCCAACCCAACTAGGTGTCACCTGCACACTGAGTGAGAGCGACCTCTATTCCTTTTGGAAAAACAGTGCTGAAAACATAAGCATTGAAAAAATGAGGATGAACCAAATCTGTGAGTATTTTGAGACTGGTACATCTCTAAATAAGCTTCTGACAGGTTGTGTCAGAAAGGTGAGTCTGTGAGTTTGGCTGCCTTAAATTATCTATTCAAAATCAAGGCTATTGATCTCTATGATTGTACATTTTTATTCTTTTGGCAGGAGTTATGTTTTCTTCATTCCACATTGTATGAAATACCGTTTGTGTGCAGAATTACTCTTTAACATTTAAACTGACAAGCTCCAGTATATTTGAATTGAAATAATTTGAGATGAAGCAGTGGCAAATGGGGACAGTATTCACTGGCACATAATTATTTGAATCGGGTTCTAAGAATTAGGAGCTCCACCTCAGGCGTCAACCTTGTCATTTTTTGTGAGAATGTCCTAACTATCCAGCCATTATTTGTGTTTTACAGAAGTATTGTAATGCAGTTTGCTTGTGTTTTCTGGGTTTTTTAGTGTGGATTTTACCAAGTTTTTGTATGGGACTTTGTCAGTCAGTTCATAATAATTAACTTGAAAAATGACTAAAGGCTCCTTATAAAAGTTGATTTTATTCCCACAGCACAGAACCCTTCTGGCACTCTTGCCCTTGAGAATGGTGATTTTCTAGACCCTTAATTTGCCACACTCTTTGTCTCTGCCAACAATTTAACTTCCTTAAAACTGCTGTCCTCCTTTGGGACTCTTCAGGGATCATCTGTGCCACAGAATTTAGTGGTACAGCATCAGAGGATTGCTTTATTGCTCTCCTTTGTACTAAAGCAGATCTTTGTTTTACTTAGAAACTGTGATCTTAATACTGTCCTGTTTACCTTATGGTAAAGTCCTCTTTTGGAAAGGCATCAGAAGATAGTTAATTACAGCCACAAAGAAGTTTAGTTTTAACTTCTTGGTAATATTTCTTATGTAAGATACTTATCACAGAAAATATCCCATTGGGTCAGCAATGGGGGGATTTATGGCATAATTTAAAGTAGAGTGCAGGAAACTTCAGAAATACTGAATTATCTGCACATTTAGTCATTAGAACATGACGGATATATTTGGACAACAAGTATAATGATACTCCCAGGTGTTAGCCTAGGTATTCTTATTTTAAAAGAAACTTTCAGAAGGCTAGGAACTGTTTCTGTAGAGCTAATTAAAATCCCTAAGTAAATAATTCTAGTGGGCACTCAACCCACCACACCTAGGATTTAGGCTAAGCATAATAAAATAGCAAAATTTGCGACAAGAGGGCAGAACAAGGAAATTCAGAGATGGAAAAATGAAGCTAAGTGCAAGTCTTCTGGATTTCTTAGAAAGCTCTCCTGGATGCCATGTGTTCAAGGCACAGTTTGAAAAATGATGAAGCAAACATTTTCAAGTGTGTTTATATATTTTTTATATTTTCAATACCAGTCTGGAAAATAGATGGCTTCTTGTCTGAGCCTGGAGGTCTGTCAAGATGACAGTTGTTTCCTGTCACTGCTTTGTGTGTAGGCACCAGCAGCAGTTCTAATTTACTTTGTGTGTGTGTGTTGGTTGCTTTGTTTTGTGGGGTTTTTTTGTTTGTTTGTTTTGTTTTGCTTTATTTTTTTTTTGTTTGAATGTTTAGTGTAGATTCTTTTTCAAGCGTTCTTGTTGTAAAAAATGTTAGTACTCTCATGGGTAAGTGATAGCTTGTAGTGGATCTAGTTTCTGATATATCAGAGCTTTTAGTCTACTTTATTTCCCACACTCATTCATTTGGTTTCCCTCAGAGCAGAGCTCATGAGGTCTCAACTTCCCTGCAGGGGCAGAGAGGTTGCTGCTGATCCAGCCATTAGGTTGAGCTCTGCCACTGCTTTGCATTTACAGATATTGGACATCACTGCCCAAAATTCTTAGGTATCACCTGCTACTTGTCTCCACACAACTTTCTATTGACCAACAACAGCACAGCAGGAAATGCTATGAAGCTGCATCAGGTGCAGATCAGTGTGGACATGAGGAAAGGGCTCTTCACTGAGAGGATGGTCAGAGAGTGGAACCAGCTGCCCAGTGAAGTGGTCATAGCCTGTAAGAGTTGAAGCAGTCTGGATGTTGCTCTTAGTCATATGATTCAATTTATGTAGTCCTGTGAGGAGGAGGGAGATGGAATCAATCCATCTCATTTTGAGATATTCTATAATTCTCTGATCTACAGGATCTTTTCTTCCAGGATCTTTCTTCTAGTCAGCATCTTTTCCACCTTATTTCCAAATCCCATTCTCTTCCCTGACAAATTATTTTCAGGATGCTTCTTTTCATCAGCAGGTGATCTTTGCATAACCATGAGACCGTAGCTTTCCCAGTCTCAACAGTCTCTGGGCAGAAGCACAACTCATCATGAGACTCACCAGGAGTGCTTCTGTCTTCTGCCTCTTCAATAATGGCAGGATTTAGAGCATGCTAAACCTTGTCTAGACCATTTGCTAGCAAAATTTGCAACCAGTCCCAGCTGCTTGTAGCTGGCAAGTAGCAGGAATCAGTCCAGGAGCTCAGAAGTGCAATTTCAGACTTTCAGCAGTGCAGACTTTCAGCTGCCTCTGCTCCAAATATCTTTGCACAGTTATCTAACCTGTACAAGTTGTTGTTCACATTCACTAATGAAGTGTTTTTCTCCACCTCTAATGGGTAATAATAGTTTTTTAGTTTGTCATAAAAAGCGATTTCTTACTAACCTTCCCATCCCTTTTATAACTTTTGCTTTTAATTGACCTTAAAAAACATGTGAGAGAAACCTTTAATTTTTATGTAAGAGTTTATCAACTATCATTTTTTCCTTAAATAGCTGTAAAGCTTGTTTAACAAGGGACACTGGAAATGTAACATGGAGTTTCCCATTTGATCTGTTAGTGGATTCCCTACTGTCTGATAAGAAAGGGTAACATGTTTTTCATAAAGTTAAAATTCCTAGATAGAATATATCTGCTGTATATTCAGATAGAATCCACTAACAGTAAATTGGTAATGGCATAATCATGAATGTACCTATAACTGGTTGGAAATATTTAAGAACAAACTGTTTTCTAATAAGTAAACTTGATTTACATTACTTTTAAAGTGGAAGTTTTCTGTAATTATTTTTCCAGTTAGAAACATGGAAATGTTTTATCAGTCATTTCCTGAGTACATTATGGGTGAATGTGTTTTTTTAATAGACAACTGTACATACTTTCAATAACATAACTTTACCTTGACTAAATTTTTTCTTACAAGTTATTTTTAGGTGTTTTTAACTAGCTTTAGTGCTATTTTAAGTTCCATTTCTTTGGGGTTTGTTTTTTGTGGTTTGTTTTCTTTTTAAGCACAGTTAAAAAAAATTTCTTAATTTCAAATTTGAACAGTGATAAAACTGCTTTTTTTTTAGAAATCTGTTTTGAATGTTCTAACCTGTACTGAAAATCTGATCTTGCCAAATTTAAAGCCTTGTTAATATGAGTGAGAGGATTCACTTGATTTCACTGAATTTTGCAGTTTCAAGTATTTTCGCCTCTCTTATTTTGGAAAGAAATCTCTTTTCTGTGATTGCTAAATAGCTTAATGTTCAAGGTATATAATAGGATATATAACAATAAGATCTATAACATTTAAAAATGTCCTTTTAAGTAATTTTCAGCCACTGAATATTTTGAACATAAAGAAAGTGTATGGTGTGTTAAAGAATGATGTAGATATAGCAAATAAGGATGCATATTCATTTACTGTGAACATTTTATTTTTTTATATCCAAAATATGTAAAATGATAAATTAGTAAATTTGAATTCCCCTTCTGGCCTGTAGAGTTTTGGTAACAGTGCAGAATTGCTCGTATCAGTAGTGGATTTGATGCAAAGGAAGGTCTAGATAAAACATAGGACACAATGTTCATGAAAATCCTTCCTGGTAAACAGACTGGTCTTCACTTTTTCCTAATCTGAGGACTGAAATTAAAATAATTTGAGGATTTGTACAATTTGAGGTCATTATACATCCCCATTTCAAACACCTAAGAAAGACCTTTCACTTTATGCACACAAGAAAAGTGAATTTAGTCTGAGATTGAGAAAGCAAGCAATTCACTCTTTGCACTCTTCCATTATACATATTAAAACCTCTGAAATGCAAAAAATAATTGATACAGAACTCATGTCTTTTGAAAAAACTTCTCAAATTAGGGCAGTTTAGCACACAAAAGCATTTTAAGGTATTTTTCTAGAGATAAAATTATAGCATCATTATAAACAGAGTTATTGTTAAAATTTTGCTCATCTGTATAGCACATGAACTTCTCAATGGTACGATGAAATCTTGCTTCATAATTTTAGGTATTATTACTTTATTTTAAAACTTAGTTTATTAAGAATTTTTATTACTCATTAATTTATCTAGATTTGACATTAGTAAAATTAAAAAGACATCAAAGATGAGATTGTCTGCTTATATGCTAATTTAATCATATTTTTGTGTGTCCTGTTGAGAATTATTACCAACATGAGAAAAAAACCCCAAACCCCTAATCCAAAGAAATCCTGCAATATTGATGTAGCAGCAGCAGCACATTTTGTTCATGTGCTCAGGAGTAGGAAAGTTTAGTTTGGAGTCTCCTCAATCTCAATGGCTTTGCTGGCTCTCATCAATGAGAGAAGCTTCCTTGGCCCCAGCAGTTCTGCCCTGTCTTTGTCTGTGATAGGATACATTCACTTTGGCATATAATGGCTTTCAGAGGATTACCTGCAGTGTTGGTTAAACATATACGAATATGATGAAAACATTAAGGATTGCATTTTCTAATTAAAACTCCTTGAGTTTTAATTACAATACTTGCATGTAATTTGATTAAATTTCCTGCCCTGTCTTACACCGTCACATGGTTGAATTCTATTCATCTAAAATAAAACCAATCAGGGTTTTTAATTAATATAGCTTCAAAAAATGTGTGCAGGATATGCATTGTGCTCTTAAAATACCAGTGCCCAAGTGTAGCTGTAACTTTGAGGAAATTACTTTGTGTTTTACTCCAGTAGAAAGTGTTAAGATTTCTGTGCAGAAAACCTTTGTGCCACCAGTTGCATATAATACTCTTAATGGTAAAATCTAAAATATTTTTGGTGTATTACAAACGGTTCTATTGGTTTTGAGAAATGAAGGAACAATTAATTCCCCACTCCCATGCAGAGCCAATGAGAGTTTCTACTTCCAGAATGTCCTTTTGCCCAAAGCATTGTTCTGTTCTCTTGTTTGTTGGGTTTTTTTTTTGTGGTTTTTTTTTTTTTGGGGGGGTTGTTTTTTTGGTGGTTTTGGGTTTTTTTTTTTGGGGGGGGGGGGGGTTGGGGTTTGGTTTGGTTTTTTTGTGGGGGGGGGTTTGTTTGTGGTTTTTGGGGTTTTTGGGGTTTTTTTTGTTGTTGTTGTTGTTGGGGTTTTTTTGTTTTTTGGGGGGTTTTTTTGGGTTTTGTTTTGTTTTGTTTTGTTTTGTTTTTGTGGGGTTTTTTTGGGTTTTGGTTTTTTTTTTCCCTGTTGTATTTAACAATACCATTAGAGTTGTCTGTTTTCAGGATCTGTAGGAAGTGCTGTGGATTGTTTGTTAGTTCACATTTTTATGGCAGGGAGGTCTGCACGTTTACCTGATGCAGTGACCTTTGTAAAGGCTAGATTGCTGATCTCTAGTGATCGTGGAAGTCCTGATTTCTTTCTTTCCCTCAATAATTTTGATGCAATAGAAGCTGTCTTGTAATGCTTGTGTAGAAGACCCTCCCTCCAAGATACTGCAATGTGTATTTTTTATTTTTTAATTTTGGTCTGCCTGCACAGACTTTAGATCCAAATATAGAAAAGAAAATATTCATTGATTTTTCATGTTTATTTCCTACAGCAAAAGCATTTCTCTCTGTTTAGTATTAAAGAATTTTGCTTTAAAGATTACTAAGATTTATAAGTATTCTAAGCAGTATTATTAGTACAGGTATGTTGGTCTGTGGTGATCAGTGAACTAAGGGAAAAGGAGGAATAAATAATACCTTTTAAAAGAAAAATACATTTGGGGTTGATGATAAAAAACAATTTTTTAGATGTTCAAAATTTATTTGGAAATACCAGTCCTGAAAGAATAATAACACCATAGCAAAAGTAAGAACTTCAAAAATATAAAAATTGTATGGAACAACATGGTGTTTGGACAGAAGGTATTTGTTTTGTTAGAACTTCATTAAGGTGTAACAAAGAAATAATAGATATATTTTGATGTAATAAATAATTCTTAAAATTAAAAAGGACATTTTAGTTGTTTGATAGTGATGTCGGTTAGAGCAGAAACAGCAGTTTAAATAAGATGTGGACGGTGTAGTGAGGCATCAAACTCTAAAAAACAAATGTATGTTTTAAATGAGTACAAAATAGAATTTTCAAAAAAAAAATTGAAGTTGTTACTTGAAAATAGCAATCTCTTATGGAATTAGTTCTGAGACATTTTTACAAGTCATTTGGAAAGTATTTTGAAAAAGAATGTGTTTACTATCTAAACATGGATAAGAAAAGGATAAAGACCTGGTTTAAGTTAAAGCATAGCTACCATTAATATATAAATTTATAAATATCTGTATTTAGAAGAAGCTGAAACCACAAAAAGTATAGACAGGTGTACTTGTATGATATGAAAGTTTTATGTTTGATGTTTCTGTAGGCAGTATTCCAGGTTTATGTTTCCCCTACCTTCTTTATTTCTGCTGTAATCTTTCCAGATTTCTCTGTTTGGTATTTGCATCCTATCTAACATAACAATATTTGCAGCTTCTACCAAAAGTGTTTTTTATCTTCATTTGGACAAAATGACAATTGACTTATGAACTATTGGTCCAGTATATTTGTATCAGCTTCTGAATTGCAAGTTCTTATGTATTAAGTCTGATATTTCTTCACTCTAAAAGTATATAAAACATTTTCCTAACTTTCCTTTTGAGAGGTCTTCTGTCTAGTTGTTTGAAGTGGTTTGTGCTTTGTTTGGTGGACAACACATATCAATTTCAGTTCTGTTTTGTTGGAGGTTTTTTTTTTTTTTTTTTGGTTGTTTTTGTTTTTTTTGCAAAAGTAAAGCAAATCTAACATTGATTTTTCTCTATTTTGTATTCTAATACATTGTTCCTGGAGTACCAACAGAATTTTAAAAATCATTCTATTGTCTGTCAAAAACAATCAAGAAACATAAACCAGAAAAGGGAGAAGGGGAGAGAGATAAAAAAGTTCTATAGATTACTTTATAAAATAATAATAAAAAACCCCATCAGCATACACTGCTTGTGTCAGGAGAATCACATACAGAGAGCATCAGCTTCAGGTGCAAGTCAAAGACTATCAGTGAGATGAGGACTTCCTGACTTTGAATTTAACAGTAGGTTCAAAAAATAAAGATTCTACAGAATTTTGTCCATTCTGAAAGGCATTGAGGTATGATACTATAGATGACTACATGTTTGTATAAGTTTTTCCACTTGAATTTCATTTCCCAAATGAATTAGAAGGTACAATTTCACAGCACAGTATGTGTTGTACGTTATTCCAGCCCCCAATGTCATTTTGTTCAGTATGATTACCTTTTTAAAGGTGTCCTTTAGTCTATTTGTAATTGACTGCTCCCTTCCAGAATACATTCAGTTTCTGTCCAATATCTTTGGTCCTAAAAATTGCCTTCATTATTTCTCTGATCTCATTTACTTCTATTCACACTCTTAATCACAGTGCCCTTGTGTCTTCTCTACGTCACCAAGGAAATGCTTTCTCTCTTATGCCATGCCATCTTTGCTACTTCTCATTTTTTCATGGTTTCTCCTGTCCATTTTAAATTCAGTCTCAAAATCACTCTCTTCTGCAATGATGGCTTAAAACAAGTTTTAACTCATTCATGTTGAGCCTCCTGATTTTCCCAGTTTTAACTTCTCCTTTCACTCTTTAGCCTTTTACCTGGCCTTTTCCCTTTCTGTGATACACAATGGCTACTGCAATGAATATGCTATTTAATACCTTCAACTTATAGTCATGCATTATATTTTAGTGAATATGAGTCCATTTATTTGTGCTATGGGGAAGGATAATATTGCTTGGCAAAATTTAACCCGTAAGGCACTTATAATTCTTTTCTGCCACATCAGCAATATCAGGAAAAAGTATTTGATAAAACACTTGGAGATTCTGTTTCAACATTCTGGTAATTATATGAAGAGCAAAAATAGCTAATTTATTTCTAGAAGAATATACTGTAAATAAATCTCAACAAATGTGCAATTCCAGAAGTAAGAAACTGCTTTTTGCTAGCAAAAGAAACTAGCAAAAGAAAGCAGAAAGGGGAAGATAAAAAATGAGTATTGAGAAAGAAAGAAAGAGTACAGATAAGAATATGGTTTTTTAACAGCAGATTTATAATGTATTTTATAAACTGACAATTTCAGAATTACTAGTGTCTGTTAGGAGTATTGCAGCTACGTATTAGTTGTACATTGTCTCTATAATGAGAATTTGGAAGCTTGTAACTCACTGGTTCATGCCCACCTCTTTAGTAATTGTGTCTCACTACATCTGAGTATTCTCACTTAGTCATTCTCCACTGATTTGTGGCTCAGAAATTTCTTGAACTGGAGGTAGCATCTTTTTATTTAAAAGTCCTCAGTGGATTTTTATCCTGTTCTTCTGTTCAGTTGCTGCTCTCCGTAAGCATTTAAGAAAGTTTTCTATATAGCTTTCAGTATTCCAGAAGGACTTCTTGGTAGTTGCCATTCTTATCTCTTGGAAATATTTTAATATTTTCTGTATTAATACCCAATTTATAAACCTGAAGCTCTTCATTCAGAAGAGGAGAAAAACCCCATTGTGAGATTATTGGTTATCATTTTGACTGATTCACAGTTTTCGATTTATTATTCAGAGCATGTAGCTACAAGCAAGGTAGTTGCACTACAGAATTATAAAAAAGAAGAAAAAAAAAAACCCAACAAAACATTAAATCACTTGATCCTTTTCTGTAACAGCCTTTTGATTGGTTTTTAATTTTAAATTGAAAATATATTCATTGCAGTGGTTTCCATTGAAGAAGGAGAGGCTCTTAAATAGAAACTAAAATACGTTTTGGGAGAGTTTAAATACAAAATGGATAAACCACATAAGAGCTATGAGTGGGATATTCAGCTTATTCAAGCAAATTTCACTACTAAGATTTTAGATGACTTTGCAAAACCACCTATTTTAATAATTCCTTACAACTCTAATAGCACAATTCAACACATGTTGCTGAATGCTCTGAAATCTCCAGGACCTCCACCTCAACTTCACAGAAACTGTATAGTGTATCTACTAATTGTCTCTCGCCTCAGAATTTTATTTCTCAAAAGAAAAAAATATCCTAGAGATATATCTTGTTGAAGTTAATTGCTGAGGCTGTTGATGCTTTTGAAGGAATTTCGATATTGCACTATGTGAAAATATAAAAAGGGTTTTGAAGTTAAATATTCTTATTGAGAAGACTGGAGGGTCTTTTATGCTGAGATAACATAGATTTTGCTGACAGCAGTAGCAGAAGAGAGAGAGAATGGAGGGTGAAAAAAGGGAAAAATAACAACTGAATGGGATGCTAAAAAGAGAAGGCTACTTTTTCTTCTACAAAGACGGAGCCACATTTATACATTTTTATAGTTTTTTGAACTATAAGGCTGTAGAATTCACTATGAAGTATATGTGAAAATGGAAAAAAAATGGAAAAAAAACTAGATTTTTTTTCCACTTTTTGCTTTTGGCCTGCATTTCTGTAATCTTAATATCTCCACTCGTATTTTAGCAAGATACCTTTTGATATTTGTTTCTTGATTTGTCTGTTGCCAGAGAGAAATGAGGTGCAGTCTATATTTCTATCTCAATCTCCTCTAGAACATGCTAAAGAAATAATTCAATATGTTTTTGGACAATCCATTTGCATTTCTCTTGGCTAAGAAATAATTTATCTCTTTCCATTTATGTTTTCTCTTTATATGTTTAATAGTTTTTCTCCACATGGAGATTTTGAGAATACAATCTAGAACATGGAACATTTCAAAGAATGGTTTAGGTTAGAAGAGATGTTGAAGATCTTTAAAGATCCTTTAAAACGTTTTTCTCAGAGCAGTCTCCTTCAAAGTGGATGTTACTTTAGTCATTACTATATTTAGAATTTGCATTTTAAAAATTAAAATTAAACAAGCATGACCATTATCTTTTCAATCTTCCTTACCACTTTTTCATGCTACTGAATTATACTGTGATCACAATTCAAATTTTAAGGTTATCTGATCATCATTAGTGGATAAAATTACCTTTTCCTTTTTTTTTCTTTGTGTTTATGACAGTACAAAACACTCTGGGAATTTCTCAAATAAGCTGAATCTGTTGATCTGGAGTTACACTGTTGGCAACACTACTGGGAAAAGCCCCCCAGGCTTCTCGACCTGTGATATGATTTCCTCAGGACCCAGTTACCATTTACTGGTGAAGAATTCTGAGAAGAGTCATTAGTTAATATTTAAAACTTATCCTGGGGTGAAAATTTCACCTTTCTTTCTGTAGAGTGGAGTCTTATTTATGTGTGATGTAGAGGCCAAATGATCTCACAGTCTACTGCGTGACATGACAGCACCTGAAATATACTTCCCCTTAAAATGTGCCCGGGTCTTTCATCAGGAAAGGGGAGGTTTGAAGAATGGTGGGTAGACTAGCCCTTTCAACAGGAAGAAATCATAATTTTGCTGTAGGTTTATGGTGAAAGCAATTCTGTTCAGTCACAGTCAGTTGATTTACACCAAATCATGTTCTGTCTGGAGCTATGGTTCTTAATTGCTTGAATAGGAAGTGCCTTCCTTAGAGAGGCCAGTACTGGTGTCTTGTCATCAGCAATGCTAGAAACACCAAAACATGTTATGAGCAGAAAAACTCAACAAAATTAAAATAAATAAAGAGAGGCTGAATTTTTTTTTCCCTGGCGACTTTATAAAAGCAGAGTATTTTGATACACTCTGAGTCAAGTAGCTACTAAGCAAAACCTGATTTGATATTTTTCCAAGTACAGGTGTGTTGAAGACAGCAAGCTAAGGAGAAAATATTTTTGCAAAGCACTGTCTCACTTGACCGCGTATGCAAAATCAGAGAGGTTCTTGCTTTTTGGGAAGTTTGATCATTATAGGCAGCTGGCAGCCTTTATCCTTATCTAAGTCCCAGTAATATCTTACCTGTCCTCACAGTTCCCAAGTCTTAGTCCCCAAGCCAGTTGATTTTAGTTGTATTTTAGTTGTCTTAAATCAAGTTCTACACTCAAGAACTCAAGGTGCAAAGTTTTGCTTTAATGCCAATAAGTTCTGTATTTGTCTCTTTCAGTCTTTATTTGTACCAGCTGTACCTAGTAGAGTAGTTGAAGAAACTCTTTCTTTTACCACTTTTCCATCAATAGTTCCAGTGTTTTCCTCCCTTTCTAATGAATGTACTTTCATCAATACTGCCTGGCTCTGGCTTTTCTCTTCATCATATACATTGCCTAAAATCCATTGATTTTTAATGACCTAATAATCTGCTGCATCTCAAAACTGCAGTAACAAGGACAGGTCAATTCATCCAGGCAGAAACATATGCAGTAAAAATGGAACCTCAGAGAAAATCAAGTACTAAAAATCTTTTAACTTGTTTAAACTGTGCAAGAAAAACATGCGATTTTTCAGAGTTATCGTAAGGCCAAACCTGTGTGCATTTTCAGACAAATAGCAGGAAAAAAAACCAACCAACCAACCAAATGCAGCCAAAACCATAACAACACCCCCCCCCAAAAAAAAAAAACAAACAAGAAACCGAAACCACAACAAAAAAAACAAAGAACTTTTTTTACCCAAGATTTATTTAAACAGGTGTTTTTAAAATACCTAATAAAATAGAAGTGCTAGCCTCATTTAGAAGGAAAATTTTAACATTATAATTACAAGTGGTCTGAACCAATTTCTCATAAGTTTTATTATCAGAAATGACTGAACTATTCTGTCTGAATTCATCTCTTAAGAAAACATAATCTTGATTATTGAAAAGACCATTTTATCATTTAACAGTTTAACAGTCATCATTTTGAAATACAAATACACGTAAAATAGATCTTGTAATGAGAAAATTGGAGGAGCCAAAAGAATAAGCAGTGGTTTCATTCTTAGATGGAGGCATAGTTAGAGAGTGAATAATGTGAACTATTTTCTGATGGTGTAATCTGCAAACAGGGTGTTCAAAATGAGAAACTTAAATTTGCCTTTAATAAAAAATGTTTCTTTAAAATTTTATGTGTTTGAGTTTCAAAAGCTCTAAATGTCCAGAGCCACATTCTTTATCCTTTACAGAGGAACAGGCAGTTTTTGAAGGAAGGTAATACATAATATAAATAAGAGTGCTGGAATGAACCCTAAATGTTTCCTGTAAAACTACTTTCTAAAGCTGCCCAAATAATTTCTAAAACTCAGAATCAGTCTTTATGTATTAATAGGAACATTTTTGGAGATTTGCTAACACACAACAAATCCTCCTCCGTTTAGGAATATAATGCAATAGCAGGTGAGGAACACTTTGTTCCTTCACATTCTTGGCTTGGAGGGGCTACAAGATCGTGGTTTAAATTCTATGAATTAATTCATACATTTGCCAGGAATAGCTCATTTTTTCCAGGCTTCTGAAGGTCAGAGGATTTTTACTTTCATTTACTATACTTTAAATCTTCAGAGTCCTTGTGGTCTTTCAGCCCCCACACCCAAGCAGAAGATGCTGAAGTGTACAGAGATTAAAATTCCCATAGTTTTATCTTGGCATAATTTGTCTATGTGCAGCAGAGAGCAAAGGGAAAAAAAAAAAAATCTTTTTACATCAATCCATAAGAATGACCAGGATTGTTACATGCAAAAGTGTCTGATCATTTTTCAAAACAGTCTGTGAGATGACTGCCTGACTGATTCCCAGCTATGCGTGATGAAGTGTTCATTAAACATTTAAATTTCTCATGTGATTTTCATTGATGTTGGTCAATGATCTCCCAAGTATAGAGACTTGAGAGTTCACTGGCTCTGAGAGGGCTGACTGCAGAGGGAGGTTGCTGTCCACGTCCTGCTGCAGTCCTGGAGAGCTCAACAGGTCTCAATTGAGGACTGTTGCTTCCAGGGTCACAAGAGAATTGGCTTTACTCATAACAGCTTTCCATCTTGGCCAATATGTGGGTCTGTAACTTTCTTTAAAGGCTGGATAACTACACTGTAGTTCTGCTCAGGAGATTATTTCATTCGTTTAGGCGAGAAAAATGAGTTTCCAAGACTGTTCATTAAGAAAGAGTTGGCTCGTTAGCCAAAATAAGTTCATGGGATCAGACAATACTTGTGATGAGCTCCAGGCCGATGCCCATGAGTGTTTCTGAGATGCTTGTGCAGCCCAAGGAGAAGGGAGGGATGCACCATCACAATGAGATTTTGCTGAAGTTTTTGTTCAGTAAATTACTCTGTGTTTTGCTCTAACTGCAGGCAATCAACTTTGTGTGGCATACTCATTAAATACTTTATTAAGAATAGGTTTTGATTTAAGAATGAAACTCTGTCCATATTTAGGTGGCTTTTTTTCCCTAAGAATAGCCCTCCTAGCATTATATGGCTATAGCAATTTGACTTCAGCCTGTCTTGATTGATTTTCATTCTCTTAAAAAATATGATTAGAAACAGCCATCAGAACTTATACCAGATATCTATATTAGTAACTGTGCTATACATGTAGTAACGTGTAACATATGTAACACCTTAAAATTCTATGTTTTCTCACTTTTTTAGGAATTTCAAAGAGATTTCATATAAATTCATAAACAAGAACACTCACAGGTTGTTCTGTTTGGTTGCCTACTAATATGATTTATGAAAATCAGAGATTTCCCTTCTTGTTTGTCTTATGTGGATTATTTCATTTGGGGAATATTCATAGTGCTGTAGGATCTGCACACTTAAATTTGGGATTTATTATGGGATGAATTGGTATAATAACCTTTGAAACACTACTTTGGTTTTGGTTTTTAATACAAAGAGTGTGCCATAAGCATGCATTAGGTCAGTAGTTGCCCACTTCTAAGTGTTTCATGTTCCGTTTACAGCTAATTCCACTGATTTGATAGCTGCTTTTCATTTGATATGCAGGATAAGAAAGGGTGGCCAGTTATCTTTTGGAGAGAAAATAGCACTGACAGAAATAGTAGACATGAAATATAACAGTGTTTATATGTATTTTTTGTCAGGTCAAATACCACGGTTGCCTCCAAGGAGTTTTTTTTTATCCTTGTAGACCTTTTACAATGTTCTTAGAATTTCAGAATTCTATACTTATGTATTTTTCTTCTAGTCTTTTTCTGTTTTCCTTATGTCAGAAAACTGTCTGGTTTTGGTGGGTTTTTTTTTTGTTTTTGTTTTTGGTGAGGTTTTTTTGAGAACACAATTTGAAAAACCTGTCAAGAAACTCTTTTGGTTTCTATTTTTATTAGAATCTTTTTGGGTTTTATACTTCTTCAAGAGATATCACAACAGATCTGAATTTAGTCTAGACACCATTTTGTCATAGAAGGTCACGAGTCCAAGATTTTTCAGTGCTCTTCTGTATAATATTTGTCTTAACATGAGAGAAAGCAGAGAAAAGGCTGATCATTAGGGAAAATTACCTTTAGTAGTTGTTCCTCAGACAAAGTGTTGTTGGGGGTCTTTAGTTAAGCAGTTGTTATACAGGAGACAATTCAGTGTCTGATCTAGAGAAAGAAGGATTTTCAGATGAAGAATTTTCAAACAAATACAGACAACATAGATCATCACAGATCTCTACAAACATGATATACATAACCTCACTCAACTATTAAGGCTTTTTTTTTTTTAATGTAACAGATATGAATATATACCACAAAGTATTGCTATGGAAAGAAAAAAAAATGTTACCTGTGAAAAGCACTGATCAAGTCATGCCTTTCACAGTGGAAAAAAATGTATCTTGTTGCAGAAATGTGATGTGATTGGGTGAAATTTCTTATTGCATTGTATATTATTTGAAATCTAGAATTACACGCAGTCCAAAAATTAATTTGTGCAGAAGGGATATATGCCAACCATTTTCAGTGCTTCATTATTTATATTTCTGTAAGATAATACTTCCTTTTAACAAACAAACAAACAGCAAAAAAAAAAAAAAAAAAAGAAAAAAAAAGAAACAACTATAAAGTGCATCAGGTTTCCAAGCCTGCTTTTTCTGATGAGGGTTCAGTTACTGGCCGTTGTGTTTCTCACACAAGCCACTTCCAGAGCTTGTGGATTTTTTTCCGTAACTAAAAACTAAACTGCATTAAACCATGACATAGAGTCATGACTATTACCTAGCTTAACACATAGTTAGGGATCTGCATAAATGTCATGTGAGTATTAGATCTATGCAATTGCAAATGAAGCTGTTGTAAAGATTGAAAATTTCATTTTTAGTGATTATATTGCATGCATTTCACTTCCTGAGGTCAGCTCACTTGGTTGAGCTCTAATTCCAAATGGGCCATTCATGTAAGAGTTGGGCTTGATGATCCTCTGGGTCCCTTCCAACTCAGAGCCTGCTGTGTTCCTGCTTGTGGTTCTAGTGATAAACTTTAACTTTCAGTTCTAAACTGCAATGAAAGGTTTTATTAGCTGCTTTGAGCATTTTATTGGCACAAATTTGTCAGTAGAAAAGATTTTTGCCAACTATAAAAACATTAAGTGCCTTGGTATAATTTTTTTATGGAAGCATAAGCATATTTATATGTATAGTTTGTTTTTAAATTAAATTCCTAACGAAGTAGCTAAACTTGTTCAGAACTTTTTTAAAAAGGTATGGCATAATATCTTCTGTAGCAAATGCATTTTTTGCTTCTCTTCTGTCCTTGTTTTCTACTGTTATACTAATCAATAAATACTTGTTGATTTCTCTTTACTACAGGCAGTAGACCAGAAATGGGATTTCTGTTCTCATAAGAGATACTTAGCTTGTAAAAAATAATTATAAGGTTGACCTTTGCAGAAAAGAGAAATCAGCAGTAATACACTTTTGCTTGGTTTTAAAAAGTTATGATTTCGCATGAGATTTTGTGCTTTTTTGGCTTCCTAGAATGATTTTCACAAAAGAGGTGTCTGTGGATTGCTCAAGCCTAGAATTGCATGTAGTGTAAAGGTTTGTTGGTTTGGGTTTTTTAAATGTCATTTTTTCCATAGATTCTCTTCAACGTCAGCAAGTAACTTGCTACTTTTTTGCATATATCATTTTATGACCTGTTGTGGTAAATACCTCTCTAAATATGTAGTAAATACTATTGTCATTATTCACTATTCAGATCACTTGATGGGGTTTTTGAATAACAGTGTGAAATATCTAATTCAATAAGAGATTTCTTTTATTTTTTTTATTTCCCTCCATCTTAACTGATCTTGGTGAGTTCACTGACTTTTTATTACAAAGTACTTCTATGTATTAGATTTTTATTATATCTGGTTTGTTTTTTTTTTTTGGTGTTCCATTTATAAATAAATAAAATAAATGATGTTCCATTTATTCCTTTGTAGAACTGTCTCAGCAGATGCCATTTTCATTGTTCTTACAATTTTGGTTTTGATCAGTTTTTAGAAAGTGTTGAAGAAAAGAAATTTAGCACCATGCGGATGGGGGCTGGAGATCTTGAAAACTACCAAACTGCTTTAGAAGAAGTACTCACATGGCTTCTCTCTGCTGAAGATGCATTACAAGCACAAGGAGATATATCCAGTGACGTAGAAGTTGTAAAAGAACAGTTTCACACCCATGAGGTATCTGTTTATACTAATATTTTGGAATATATTTATATTATTCTATTCTCTTTGCTTGTTTTTTGAGGTTTTGTTTTTTATTAATTTTGGTTCAGAGAATGCAAACTTTTTGGCCTTTGAAGAAAATGAAAGTGTTTATTTCCTATTACAAGGTTTGGTGAGGGGTTTGAAAATCATGTTGGCAGAATGGTGCAATTCTGTTCTTTCATTTCAAAGAATGCAACTGAAAACTATTTTTTTTTTTAATTTTCAGGGGTTTATGATGGAATTAACAGCTCATCAAGGACGTGTCGGTAATGTTTTGCAAGTTGGAAGTCAACTTCTATCAAGTGGAAAGCTTTCAGATGAGGAAGAGAATGAAATCCAAGAGCAAATGAATCTACTTAATTCTCGTTGGGAAAGTCTCAGGGTAGCAAGTATGGAAAAACAAAGCAAGTAAGTAATATGTCAGGTGAAATAATATATATTGATTTTGACTGACACAATCCTGAACTTGACTAACAGTTGGGATTTTTCCTTCACTTCACTGTGAACAAAACTCTGTCTTGTATCTGTTTTAACCTGAAATTTGATGTGTGGTGATTTTGAACCTTGCAATGTTGTTTGGAGCCTGGAAGCCACATAAAGCAGCAGCTATCAACAACAAATAACACTTCAACCAAAATTTACATAACCTACCTCACCTTTTTCCAGTTGTTTCAACAAATATTGTATTGCACTATATTGAGCTACAAAGGAGAAAGTCTTTGCGAAGATAAAAAAGGATAAGGGAAACAAATCTTTAAGGCCTGTAAAACTCAGTCTCATTAAAAGAATAAATGAGAGATTAGCTTTCCTGGAAATATTGCCATGGTTTTATCAGAGTGCAATTTACACTATTTAAAAAAAAAAGGAAAGTCCTATAGTTTAAAGTTGAACTACAAGTAGAAGTAGAGAAACAATCTATTAAATATCCACAATGATCTTTGGAGATTTTTAATATTACTATATCTGATTTTGAAATTTTGATTTACATAGTACCATCTGGGATAAGAAATTCCGTAAATGTAAGAGCTTGTGATTGTGCCACAGGGGAGTAATTTGGTTTACAGGATACAGAGATAAAGTATATCTTTTCTTACTTTCTTCATAAATATACATTGAACATATTCAGTTATTCACCCTGCTCCTCTTTGAGCTTTTTCCAGTTCTACCTTACCTTTTGGGATTAAGGAGTCTGCCCATTGCATTAAAAAGCAAACTGATTTTCAGCCATTGCATGATATAACTCTCTTTCTTGCAGCATGTTCTTAGCAATTCCAAAAATTTGTTTTCTTATTCAGCTTGCTACTGAGTATTGACAGTGTTTCCTTTATTCTGTCGTCCTTTGACTATAAAATTGTTGATGGGTTTCAGCTGTTTCAACCTAACTTATTCCACTTTTAGTATTTTTTTGGAAAGAAAAATCTATGGTGCTTTACTGTAGGGAGTTTTTATTGGACATACTTAATTTCATTTAAATCCATATGTGCAAGTAGCTATGTCTCTGAGTTCTACTTAAAACGTCCTTTAACACCAGTTGTTAAACCCATCTCCCAGCTGCAGCTGTAGGTCATTACTTGGGGAACTGAATGGCCCAGTATCTTCTAAAGTAGGTCATAGTTGGGTAATATGAATTCAGTAGAAGACATAAAGTGATAGGGGCTTCACAGAAAGTGTTGTGCTACTATTTAATTTCCTATACAGAAACCCACAAACAAACAAACCCAAAACAAACAAACAAACCTGGTGATAAATTCAATGAGATGTGGGATAGGGCAAGAGAAAAATTCTCAGGAGTGGTATACTTAGATATAGTTACTTCTGGCCTTTTTGTCAAACCCCTGTGTTTCCAGAAACTGGCTAGAGGATTATAAAAAGCTTTCATATCACAATATAATATATTTCTGGGTTATTATACATAATTTATACTCTCAGGATCCATCTTCTACTTCAGCTTAAAGCACAATCTTCTGAGCACATTGCTGTAATCTTGTCCCTAAGGCAACAGTGACACGTTTAGCCAAACAGAGATGGTTTTTGTGAAGATGAGAACAACAAGGCTGTCTGACCTCTGTAATGGTAATAGGAAGTGTGAGAAAAAGTACCACACTTTACAGCACAGGGAAAACAAAAACAAGCAATAAATAAGGACAAGAGGAAGATACACTGATAAAGATGCTATAAAAGTGGAAGGGTCCTAGAATGAATGATTAGGGGGACAGAATGTCAGAGGAAGTTTGGAACACAACAATGCCTTTTTGTAAAAGCAGCCCAGATTGTATTTCTCATGTATTCACTATGTTTTGAAAGTATTTTACTCTTCTAGTATGCAGTGCTCTAGCATGCTGAAGGAAAACTCTCTGGGGTTGTTGTTGTTGTTGTTTTTTGTTTGTTTGTTTGTTTTTAATTTCTTCCTCCTGGCCTTTCCCAAAAAGGATTTTCTATAGTAAAGCATCTCAATGATAAATATGCCACTGTAGAGAAAAAAAACAATGCATTTTACCACCTTATAAGGAGTTCTACAACTTTTAAAACATTCAATTCAATGAAAAAGTTTTTTTTAAAACTTTGAAATTTATGAGAGCCATACTATAAAAATAGATTTTGATAATCTCCTTAGGTATATAAATAAATGCTAAGCCCTAATACCAGATGTTTATAAAAGTATTTTGAAAACAAGTACCTGATGAACGGTAAGAAAGAAGCAACGTTCTTTTGCTTAGGAATAAACTGTAATTATTTTTTGTGATTATTTAAATTTTAAGTTTATGTTCCTTACTTCAGAATAATACCAATATTATGTATAATATGTGTTTGATCATATTTTCATTTTCTTAAATTCAGTTTACTTTAACAGGTTTTCTGTACAGTTTGTTTAATTTATTGGTAAGAGGAATATCTCCAGGATGCAGTATTGTACTTTATAACAGCTTAGTTTAGAACTTCAAGACAATAAAATGCACAGTTTAAAGTGAAGGACTGGGATCTGAGATCCCTAATCCCTTGTGAATCATGGGGTTTATTGAAACAGGGCATCATCTTTCTGTACTCTGTCTGTAATTAATAGAGAGATTAGGATGGAAACAATACAATGTGAATCCTCTGGTGGTTTAAATCAATCTTTAATATACGATTTCTAGTTTGTTTTTTTTTTTTAAAGAAAAAGAAAAAATCTGAAATCATAGAATACTGTTGATGAAGATTTTGTTTAGGAAAATTTAGAGAATTTATAAACAGGCAAGTGTAAGTGGAAATCTCTAATGGATTTTTGGCCAGATCATTTTGGATCTATCTCTGTGATTTGATTAGGCAAAACTGAAGTATTTCCTCATGGTTTTTTTTCAGAGTATTCTCCATTGAATAACTGAAAATATAATATTTTTTCTTTTTAATATCCTAAATTAGAGGAAGCCTGGTAAGGTCAGCTGTTTTTCAAAATATTTGTAGTGGATAAAACAAGCTTTGAAAAAAACGGAGCGTAGAAAGTTTGAACTCCAGCTCTAATAGAAATGAAACTGGAAGACAAGGCTTTAACGGACCGAATATGATCTATGATGTAGTCAGTTCCTAAAGAAAAAGCTTCAAAACAGTTTTTCTAAATCAAAACTATTTACAAAAAAAAACAGTTACCTTCTCTATAGAATCAGAATCTTCTGGGTTGGAAGGCTAACTCCTGGCCCTGCACAGAAACCCCAAGAGTCACCCCCTGTGCCTGAGAGAATTACCCAAACACCTCCTGAGCTCTGTCAGGCTGGTGCTGTGACCACTGCCCTGGGAAGCCTGTTCCCCTTTCAAAGCATATATTTCTATTCTGCCTTCAAATGTAACCTTGTGGAAATCTGTTAGTGTGCGGGGCAGATGTTTCTGCCTGTTGTTTTCTTCACTTACAAATTCCAATTATTTTTTCTTTGTTTTACAGTTTACATAAAATCCTAATGGATCTGCAGAATCAGCAGCTAGCCCAGCTAGCTGACTGGCTGACAAAAACAGAGGAAAGGACAAAGAAAACTGATTTGGAGCCCTTAGGTCCAGATCTAGAGGACCTAAAGCGTCAAATAGAAGAGCATAAGGTATGCTGTGGTGTGCTTCCAAAGGCATAAAAACCAAATTGGGTGTTTGACATTTTAAAAGCTCTACTCCTGCTGTTAGAGCACAGCAAAGTAATATGAAATCTTGGTTTAATATTTATTGTTCTGTACAGTTAACAAGCTTTTGTAGACTTACTTTATCACAACTGTGTGTTTTATTCTGATACTAAAAACATTGCTTTCTTTTTATATATAAGCAATATACTAGAATATGCAAGGCAGCTGTAACATCTTTTCATTAAATTACAATGAAAATGTATCAGGGTTTTTTTTAATATCTGTGTATCCTTCTTTTTGCATCTTGCTTTTTTCTCTTACATATTGTAGCAGCAATGATGCAGTAGTCAGACCACATAATATTTTTAGGACTCCAGAATATATATTCTGAATATATATTTGCACTGAATATATATTATGCACTGTAAAATGCACTACAGTCTAACAGTAGAAAATACTTTTTGGTAATGTATTTAAATAGCACAAAAAAAAACCCACCAAAAAAAAACACCAAAAAAAAAAAAAAAAAAAGGCACCCAAAAAAATCACCTCAGGAATACAATATAAGATGGAGTTTGGCCAATTTATTCCACATTACATAACAGTAATTTTTTAATTGGAAGAATTAAGAACTAAAAGGAGAGAGAGGATAGCTTGTGTAATGGATTGATTCCATTTACTGGATTAGATTGCCTTGCTTCATATTAATTTAGATTTAAACATAAATTTATATATGTGTCTATAGCACATGATGATGATAAGGAAACACACAAAACTATAGAAAGCAGAGGTAATTTGTGAGGTGGTAGAGATTTAATGTGACCTGTTAATGTCTCTACATCAATGGCTCAAAGCAGTTCCTTGCCATGGTATCTTGGGAGATTTTAACACCTGATGCTTCATGGCCTGTGTCAGTGCTAATCCAGGTTTTAGAGGGCAGATCATCCTGAAAAACAATTCAAACAGAAATCAGCTTTTACAGTTCTTTTAAAAATAGGTCAAAAGCTGCAAAAGACTTCATGATGCACTTGTGTGTTAAAGATGATTTCTTTGCATTCTGATTAAGGTGTGCTACTGAAGAAGAATACAAATTCTGCAGCTCCTGCTGCTGTTAGTGCTGTCTGTGCTTGCCCTGTGAGGAGACAATGCATTTCAATGTGAGGGTTTGCTAGCTAAGGACATTTTCTGACATTCAATTTTCTTTTTTAAAAAAGACAGCAGGTAATTATGAAATGGTAATTAGAGAAAGAAACATGAAAGATTTTGAATACATCAATACTAAGACTTGAATAACTTTACCCCTATTTCTATGCATTTTATGCTTGAATACTAACATAAAATGTAATCCTTTTATTTATGCAATCTTTTTATGCTGCTTCTTTCTAATACTGAGAAAAATGGGTATTTAGCTTGTATTTGAAGATTCTGTGTGAAGACATGCAGAAATCTTTTTTTCCACATGCTAGTTCTTCATTTTGGTGTGTTGAGTTAGCAAACATTATTTATTTATGCGTAATACTTTTCAAATCTGTTTCATGTGTGAGAGGCAATTTAGCTAGAAATGCTGGAAATAAAATGGTTTGGGTTTAATTTTAATTACATTTATATTAATTTATCACTTGCCTTATTCAGAAGTCAAATAACAGGGTTTTCCATCCTTTCAGTTATTGAAAGTTTCATATAATTTAATTGAATTTGGCATACAGCAAAGTTACCTCCTGTAGTAAGGGTTGAAACAATGGAATTTTAATGGGACAGTTATTGCTTCATTATTGAACAAGAAAATAAAAAAGCAAAACCAAAAACCCCTTCATGTCTTCTCTTAGTCTCACATGAGTCTGATTGTATCAGAAAACAATGTTTTGTAAATTCATAAGAGGAGCCAGAAGTTTGAAGATGTAAAAGGCAATCATAATTTCAAATGAAAAAGACTTCAGCAAACATGATAGGTTTGGATTGTTGTCATCTTGCTTCTGTCTCCTCTTTACTCTTACAATTTTGCCTTCCTCTCTTTACCTGTTCATTAGCAGGTACTTTTCACTCTATTTCATGGTATGTATCCCTCTTTGACTTATGATTTCTATACATCTGATTTCTTTATTCTATTTATTTTAAAATGATGTTGCAAAAATATTGGTCTTGAGCTCTTGTGACTGACACTTCTGTTTCTCTGCTGGGTCATATTAAAAAAAAAAAAAAAAAAAAAAAAAAAAGACCAAAAACAACCATTAATGTGCATTGGGAATGGTAAGCAACAATTAGAGTAGAGAAAGAACACAACATTCTTCCCAGCACACTGCTTAGGTCCAAAATATATGAGGTTGTTATCTTGATAGTACTGAAAATTTTCTGAGTGGACTGAAGTGGTGAAGTAGAAAATTTTATGCCATTAGGAAGATACAGAGTTCTGGTAAGAAATCTGGCATTAGTCAGTATATTTTGGAAGAATAGTTAAACATTTCAATAATACTTTTTTTGTTTGTTTGTTTTTAGTAGCATTTTATCTATTTTTTCTCCTGTTAAAATTATCCCTTCTTTATAATTTTGTAAAGGAAAAAAAACTACTTTTCAGTAAAAATCTAAGGTCTATTGAGCTGTTCAAGCAGAATATTGTATTGGAAATGTTATAATTAATGTAAAAATTGTGCTTTTAGTTGCACTGGTTTTATTTTTCCAAATGGATATTATACCATATATAATTAGTAGATTTTTTTTAGTTTCATGAAGTTTCTAAAAACATCTAAGCCTATTTTAGTCCTAGGATGTTCAGTACTTCAAATTAATTTAAAAGGTAAAATGAGACACTTCTTCAGTGTCCAAATATCAGGATGGATTTGTCTTTGTGTACTTGGGTGACTTTGGTAGGCATTTTTATTCACTTTGAACTAGATTATGTTGGAGTTGTGTAAGGTATCTGATAGATAGGAATTAAAGGAATTGTGGAGTTTTATGAGTTTCTCTTGTTGCTATCTTTATTCATCAACATCTATATCCATCTTACATTTTAAGTCCCTGAAAATTTGCTATTTCTCTAATAAGCTCAGGAAAACTTGTTAGAAATTTCCATTTAAATTATTTGAACAGAGTGTGCTCTTGCCTTGAAACTGTCCGTCATAAATTCCTGTTCCAACAAGATCCTGTAAACAAACAATTCTCACTAATGAATTTCATGGTAAAAATAGACACTTGGGTTATAAAGAACAGTCTTTTACTTCAGAGTAAATTGAATCTGCCTGAGGATTAGATAATGGTTCAACTTTCTGGTTCATCTGCTCCATGACTTCTTGAGTCTTTCACAATGTGTGTGAGACTCCCACCTCCAAAGTGCCACCCACTTCTGCTAACTCTGGTTTTGTTCTGGGGTGCCATCTGTCAGATTCCAGCTAATAAGGAAATAAAAGTCACCTTGTCCATGGCTGTAGCCTTACAGAGCAATGAATTTGTTTTGTTTGGCTTAAAGAGAGGGTTAAACATGGGGGAAGTGAGCTGTATTATACACTCTAATCCATGACTGCTCTGCCTCCTCTTCCCTTTCAAATGCTGGGTTATAAAACGTTGAGAAGTCTAAATTCCAGGGATGACTCTAACAATTTAGTCTACTTCACAGTCCTTGAGAATTGTTTTATAGTCTAGTTCTCTGAAGCAAATGGTACTCACAGGCATGAAAGTCAGAAAAAGGAGGATTCCTATATTGCCTCAATATGCCCATGAAAGAAATTAACTCTGAAACGGGTGGTAAGATATTTATGCCCTAAAAACAAAGTGGTCTGTGAATTCCTTTCCTATTGCTTATAACCACATTACGTTTTGGTTTTTAATTTTTTTTTTAATTTTCACATTAAAGTTAGCTGTTTTACGACCAAAGAGTTTTAGATTGCGTGACCTTATTTTCAGCAGTAATTCACTTCATACCTGAGTGAATTACTTTACTCGAAAAAGCAGCAGAAAACCACAACATTGTGAAATTCAACATAGTTGGTAACACAGTCAAGGTTTCTCTTGTGACAAGGCCATGTTATTTTTCAGACTGTAGCTGTCCCACTATATATGCATTAAACCCTAAAACACACTGAAGCTGAAGGACTGAGAATATAATCGAGGACTTTGGTTTCCCCCATTCTTTTGTTGGTTTGAAGCATGTTAGAGACACTCAAAAAGTGTGTCAGGCAAGATGGAGTTCTGGATACCTTGGGATTTTTTTTTTTTTTTTCGGGAGAGTGGTATTGTCCTGGTTTAGGGCAAATTTGGGAGGAAACCTCCGAAGGGGTTCCTCTGGAAAGCAGACCCAAATGGCCCCTCCCCCCAGCCAGTCCAGGAAAAAACTTCCTCCAAGAAAAGTGGAAAAAACTATTTATTTAACAAACAGGATGCCCACAAGCACAAAAAATTAATAATATGAAAGAATAAAACCTCTCACTGCTCTGAAGAAAGATGGCAAACTGAGACAGTGCTTGCCGTGGGTGCAGCTCAGCTCACTCAGTCTCTCACCAGCCCCACTCCCTCCGCAGGGCCAGGCCCGGCGGCCGCAGGTGCCAGCCCTCACTGCTCCTCTGGGTTTGTCAGTCCAGAGCAGAGTTAAACAGTCCCAAGGAAAAGAAAAAAACAGACCAAGGAACTTTGCCTCAGACTAAAAGCACAGGAGATCTCTGTCCCACCGCTGTCCATGCCTCAGACGAACGCCGGAGCCAGGCCGTGTGGGAGTCAGGCAGTTTTCTCAAAACAAACTGCTGCTGCTTCTTTCTCCCCCTTTGCTCCCAGAACCATTTTAAAGGTACAGAACTGAATATACAGCACATACAGAACAGATGACTGGGGATACAAGCATCATAAAGTCACCCTAGGACAGGTATGAGGTCTTCTCTGTGGTTTTAATTTTCATTACCAACACCACTTTAGCTTCTTCCATTTTTGTTGTGTGCCATCTTGCTGCACCTAAGCAAATGAAGGAGAAAATAGGTCTGGCTGCTCAGTTCCCTGGTGCCAGAGCTGAGGTGGTTTTGGTTTTGTTAACTATAGCAAAGGAGGGGTTCCATCTTTCATGGCAAGTGAGGAAAAACAAGGGCAAGCAAGTTTTTCTTCTGACATGCAGAAATCATGAAATGCCTTTCTTTCTTGGTTTAGTTTCCTGGTTTCTGCAGTGAGTGAAGCTAGGTGCTGCATGAGTTTCCTAATGGTGGGTCACCTGAGCAGTTTTCTCCTGTGTGAGTAATGTTGTAGGGGTGCCAAGCTGAAGTTTGTGAGTGCTTGTTTAATGAAATCTATGTGATTTTTTTATATTCTTACAATTTTGAAAAAAAATAGATTTTCATACAATAATATGAAGGACAGAATTGAATTCAGTGACTTTAAAATCTGCAGGCTGTTGGTATGTATGCATATTATGTGAATATCTGTACTTAAACTCAACAAATAATTTCTCAAGCAAAATTTTCAGTCTGGAATATTCTATTTTGTGTTAGGACTTGTGAGTGAATAAGCTCTGGAGTTCTCATAGTTACGCAAGTTAATCAGTCAATGGTACACTTTTTTTACTTATGAACACATTCTCTAACACATATACTTTCATTATAGGCATTTCAAGAAGATCTGGAACAGGAACAAGTCAAGGTGAATTCCCTAACCCATATGGTAGTGGTGGTGGATGAAAACAGTGGTGACAGAGCTACTGCTGCACTGGAAGAGCAGCTTCAGGTAATGACTAAATGGCAGTGCTAGTCCCAAAAGATTGAAATAGGAATTTTTTTAAATAAGCAAAACAAGATAGTGAATGTGTACAGGATCATAATTTGTAGACAAACAATGGTTATCAAGAAATATTAAGATTATTCTGTATTTTTCTAAAACACTTTTTGGGGGAAAGTCATAATTTATTTCCCATTATTTTCTCACGGCCATGTTTCTTAGGAAACAAAGGTAAGTATCACTTAACTGTATTTTCTAAATACGATCACTTGAGTAGCTTTAAAAGAATGACACATTGGAGATACATTTGTGACAGAACTAGCAGCCAAAATAATTCTAAAAGTTTTTTCAAGTATTAAATTGCTCATAGTAAAAGTTCACTATAAAAGTTGCTATTGCTGATTATTTATATTCTAGTGCTCTTACTATAACTTCTAAATGAAATTGGATAAACAAAAGTCGATAATTAATGTTGAGATGCATTGAAGGAGGGTTCTCTTGTCTTGGTGGTCAGCTCTCCAGGCACACAGCTCAAGAGGAATTGCAGTATTACAGCCAAGATCCCTTCTATTTTAATCTTTCAGAAAGGAGAAAGTGTTTTTCTCTCATTTTGCTTTATTACCTAAGAAAATAAGAGTTTGTGGGTTCTAAATCATTAACACCCGAGGTTTCTCTAGAGAATCTATCAATGCATTCAGCCAGAAGGTATAGCTGTGTGCTGTCTTGAATGTAGCTAATTTGGGGACCAATACCAGTAAATTAGTGATTGGTTTGGAATTTAGAGTAGGTTTGGCTGAGATGCTTCAAATGTAATTCTCGGTTTTCTCTACTGCAGACACTTAGTCACTCAAGGGGCACAACCCAGCCAAGATAACAACACAGCCTCTACTGATCCATAATTATTAGTTCCTTTTGGCTTCATCTTAAGTGTCAGAACTGTGGTGCACCTGCTCAAAATAGTCTTAACCTTCCAGAATTTCTTGCCAGCCAGCTCCTTGGAACTGTTCAGTGGAATAAAGCAGATCCCTAGCAAGAACATGCCTCCAGAAGCTAAATGAAACTTGTAAAATATCTTGAATGGAAGAAGAGAAAAAATAATTAACAGTATTTGACATTTACGGCACTTCATAAATTGGAAGATGTAGAAATGAGAGTTTTTAATAGTGTGGAAAACAAATGAATCATTGGTGGATTGTTAGACAATTAATCTAATTTCACATCTTCAGAAAAAGGAATTAAGGGAACACCAGGTGACACAGCTTCATCCCATATTATTACAATGTTTGGAAAGGTACCATTATTATCCTGTGCAACATCTGTGGCTGACCCGTATTGGAATAAAGCATGAAATAGAACTCAGACATTACTGCAATGCCTTAAAGAAACATATGAATCATCAATGGAAATTAATTTCCACACAGTGGAAATGCACAATTTGTAACTGTTCTACTGCAGAAAGTACCAATTTTTACTGTCTTGGGAAAAGTACATTCCTTGAAAGATGGTAGAAAGACAATTCCTGAATCCCCTCACCCTGCAGCACAGGCCACCTCTGAGCACAGCATGGGGTGGTGTGGAACAGTCCATTTGCTCTTCTGTTACGTCCTTTATTCACAATTTCATACAGAAGAATCTGAGAGAAAACATAATAATTCCATTGCTCTGGAAGTCAAGGAATATGTAGCAGTATTACAGATGTTAATAAAACCCAAGTACAGATATAAAGCTATAGGATTTAGAGGTTTAGGGAGGTGTGGAAACTTCTATACTTTAATGCCCAGGAGAACGGAGTTACCATAGTCCACCTGCTCTCCTAGTGAAATGTTACACCTCTTTTTTGTGTACAGCAATTGTTTGGAATTTTTTTTTTTTTTTCATATCACTTGCAGTCTGAATGTGAGCACAGGAGATAAAATGTGTTGACAGGCACAACCATTAGAGCATTTGACAAAAAGCACAATGGAGGAAAGTTCTAAGCTTGATTATATGTCTGCCAGTCTGACTTCTAAAAGTAGAACAAAACAAGAGCATGAACTGTCAGACAAAAGAGCTTAGTAAGACTGGCTCACTGAGGTGTTGGTCAGGATCAGATTAAGAAGAAAATGAGCAGTTATTTCCCTGTAATAGTCAAAGATGCATTTTCCAAGCAGGTGCAATACAGTTATGCCTTTCTTTTTGAGGTGGTGATCCTGAAATATTTTAATACATATAAATATCTATGTATATATTGTGTATTTTTTTTTTCAAATGTCTGTATAAGACAATTTTTTGAATCCTAAAATGAACTTTTTGAGATTATAGGTCTCAGGAAGGTTGACAAGAATCTATGCTGATTTTAAATGAACTGTATAGAAGTTCTTAAGTCGTATTGTCTATGAAAAAACATATCTATTTAAGAGACAATTAATGGCACAGAAGCCAAAAGTCTCCCCTGAAACAAATTATTAATTGAAAATTTACCCTTGCTTGGAAAACTAAAACTAAACAGAATTTCAGGGCTTTTCTTAGAAACACCTGTCCCCCTAAGGTACTTTGAGAGACTACTGCTGGATTGGGTGAGTGTGAATATTAAAACTACTTTCACATTACTTTGCTTATGGAAGATATCAATGTGTGACATATTGAGAGGCTCTGTTTGTGCTGCTACTAAGAACCCACTATTTAGACTTAAAACTCCAAGACCCCAATTAAACTCAATCCATGGATTTACCAAGCTGTGGAGTAAGGCTCAAATCTATATTTAGTGCTGCAAAATCAAACCACTTTAGTAGCAAAGCTGTTGCTGTGCTCGATTCGTTTCTGCAGGGAAGATGGAGGGAATTATCTTCAGCTCAGAGAAATGGCTGGATAACATACAGAAGCCATGAATGCAGGGGCATTTTTTCCCTAATTATACCCAGCAGACAACAGGTCTCTTAAGGGCTCTTGTGAGCTAGCTCAAATTAGAGGCTTCCCCAGGCTTCAGGGGTCAGGGTCTGTGCTAGAAAGAAATCTGTATTAAGTGTATCAAATGCTATTTGATGGCTTATTCCCTTGCTAGGGGAAAGGAGCTGAGAGTGTATTTTCCAGGATTCATATTATTCAGGGTACTGTCCTCTGATCGAAGATGATGTATGGGTAGTTCTTGTAAAAATACATCAAAGTGAGGAATGTTAAAGAATGAGTAGACTATTTCAGTTGACTGGCTGAGCACTTACGACAGGAAGTTACATCCCGCAGACTTCAGGGATTTCCAAGACCTGCTTATCACAACAGTTGCCTGATATTCCTGGTTGATGCCTGGGAAGTTGAAATCTCCCATAAGGACAAGGGTTACTGATCTAGAAATTTCTCATAATTCCCTAAAGAATAGCTTACATCCTGAGCAGCCTGGAGTTCTCCATCGCAGATTTCCAACCATGGGAGTTATTCCACCAAGTCTCATTAACATCACTGTGGGACCTGACCAGTGCTTCCAGTTCATCCTGTTTGTTTCTCCCACTCCATGTGCTGGTGTATGAAATGCTGAGCATTTCAGAACTGCACACAAAACTTAGTGTTGTTTGGTAGAAATTCTGTGAATGTGCTAAATATTCAGTTGTAAAGAATTAATTTTGGATATAGGCAAAAACATTTTTCCCCTTTTTATCATTATTTTTAAAAGTGGATAGCTATACCTGATTTGAAAAGCATTTATCAAATAAACTCTGTTAGTTGCAGACTTGCAGTATATTATTTTAGTCCAGTGTTCCCAAGAGTTATGTTTTACTCATTTTCTTCTTTATTGTGCTTCCTTGCTTTGACTTTTTAGCAGACTAAAGTATCTCATCTTCTGCTTTTCATAGTCATAAATACTCTTTCAGTGTCCCCTGAGTAAAAAAAAAAATCTTTTGCATGCAGATTTCTCTAAAAATTCAAGTTAGGGCTGTAAGAAAAGGCATGTTTTTTACAGGAGGGCATTTTACTTGTTACTGCGGATTCAGTCAATTTCTCTGAATATTTGTTTTCCCAGGTGTTAGGAACACTTGGAGCAGTCTGAGTTTCTGGGCATCACACAGGCAACTGTTTGATGTGAATAGAGAGTTAAAGTTGTGCACCATGTGATTTAGTATAATAACTACTTTATAAATAACACTCCTGACATGATATTTCAGACTTGAAACTTCATATCTTAAATCCATTCAACCAGTGTATCTTGGTCTCGTGGTTGTTATGGCCTCTCATGAGAAATAACTAGATTTATGGTAGATCACAGAATCACCACTTTTATCAGTGTACTTACTTGGTAATTTTGCTTACTTTTTTAAAATAAAAGGTCTTGTTAAATTATTGAGGGGAAAAAAACAAGGTTTTGTAGCTGTGAAATCCTATGCTGAAAATGGCATTTTGTATTAACTTTTTTGCTGTGCAAATCAATATATTTCTCACAGTTAATGCAGAACCAGATGTTTGATCTTGTTCTTTTGAGGTTTTGGTGTTTTCTAGAGGACCAAACAAAAAATACTTTTGATGGTGTACCACAGTGATAATTGATGGAGATGTTATTGCTGTTGTTGAGAGAATTTATTTCATTGTACTCATTAAGAAAAGTCAGCTGCTTGGATGTAAGCTATTTAAAAGTTACTGAGGTATGAGGATTTTTATAAAATACCCATGAGGAAAGATATGCTTATGATTTTTGGACTAGTAATTAGCAAGGTAAAAATATTCAATTGAAGATTTTTATGATTTTAGTGTCCACTAAATGGAAAGCTGTATCTGCTGACTTTTTACTGTGACATAGAACTGTTAAAGCAATGAATTCAGATGGCATTGTGAAATTTTATCTTCCATATCCTAGGAAGTGAAATCCACAATTTGGATGCTACATTTTTACTAAAATTAAATTGTAATCTCTATGAAAAATATATAAATAAAAAAGATATATTGTCATATAATATCTCAAGATATAAAGGACCCATGAGTGTCATGAAGTAAATAACTAAGTATGTAAAAAGGAAGAAAATATTATCTTTTTGTCAGGATGTGCTTTTGAAGTGGATGAAAAATTAAGAACACAGTAGTATAAAGTATCTTTTCAGGAAAGAGATTTTTTTTTTTTAATTGGGAGCAGCTGAATAATTTGCATTTGGGGTCCAGAGGTAATTAAGTCACCATAAATCATTGCAATAAAAGTTTATTATCAACTAAAATAAGTCAGAAGAGAACAAGATGGTTGGTGTTTTATGTAATCTAAATACATACATGGTAGCATATGCTACAAATACCTGGGAAACCTCAGTGAGATTTGTGCTGGTGTGGGAGTTTATAAGGGTGGGGTTTTGTCCACTGCAATATTTTAAAAGAGGTAAGAGCTTTGACCAACTGTACTGATGATGCAACTTAAAAGCCAAATGTTGGGGGTTTTTTGCTTTGGCCATCATCAAGTAGTTCTGTTTTGAGCATCTTAAAGTTTTGAAAGAGAGTGGATTTTTGAAAGTGTACTACTAGAGACTTGCTACAAAACTGTCTGTAGATTAGTATTAAAATATTCTATGTTTAGATCTGTTGCTTTCCCTATTCTCTCCATTTTGGTTTTATTTCTAAATGGTCCTAAAATCCATTTCAGTGTGATCTGCAATATATTTTAAGGGCATATGCCTGAAAAAAAAGTGAATAAAGAAAATGTTTCCATAAAAAATTTGTAATGCCATAGGGAAAACAGCTTTCCTTGTTCAGGAAGTAAAAAGTAAACAAATGTAAAACTTTCTTCTGGGTTTATTTCTCTCCAGCACTTTGGAAAACGGTGGGCAGCCATCTGTAGATGGACAGAAGAACGATGGGTCCTTCTGCAAGATATTCTTCGTAAATGGCAGCATTTTGCAGAAGAGCAGGTGAGTAGCTTTTTAAGCTTTTTAGAAATTGGAATGTTCTTCAAAACATTATAGGAAATATAATATATATGTGTAGGAAAGGCCTAACTGGAGCTTTTTCTCTCCAATTTTATTTCAGTGCCTTTTTGATGCATGGCTTACTGAGAAAGAGGATGCTGTGAGCAAAATTCATACAACGGGCTTTGGAGATCAGAATGAAATGCTGACCAATCTAAGCAAATTAGCTGTATGTATTTTTCATTCTTCTATTTTATTATTCAGCTTCCTTGATCTGAGTCTGCATGCACATGGTTTTACCCCACTCTCAGACCATATGGTTTAACAGAAAATCCGTTTCATACTTGGCGAGTGGGCTTTGCCTCCTGTGGATGGAATAGGTTGGTCCATAACCCTGCTGATAAGGGAACCATTAGGTAGAGATGTTTTTCTTGGTTGTATCTTTGGTCAAAAGTTCATGAAATAAAATAGCATTTGGGTGTCTTAGAAATATGTATACTTTTATAGTGAAAGTTTCTCTGTTGATAGTGTTGGTGTTATATATTGTGGGTGAGACTATATATACATATGTGCGAACGAATATGCGTATGAGGAAGTACTTATCCTACACTTTCATCCCTTCCTTGAACTTGAAAAAGCTGAAGGCTCAGAAGTTATGAAATGTTGAAATTAGTGTTACTTTACAACTGTACCTCAGCATCAGAAATGTACTTACATGCACAAAACACACCCTTTGCACCACATCCTCCACCTCACTCTTCAGCAAATTCTCCACCGTGCATGGTCTTTATGGAGGGAATGTGTGTCTGGCTGTGCCTGTAGAGGTGAAAGACTTGTGGCAGCCTAGACATGCCAATGGCTTTACAGCAGTAGGATCTTTGTAAAGAAAATGGTAGAGTGTGTGCTATTTCTGTATGTAATGATGATTGCCTAGCATTTAGGGGAAAAGAAACAGTCATGTCCATGCTTTGGTTAAAATAGGTGAATTATTGCTTTATTAGGAACAAAACTGGTAATCTTTTCAGGCATGAATATTTCTTTATTATTAACTAGCTATTATTAATTATTAAGTAATAAATATGGCATATCAATTATATATATTGTTTGTTGAATATTTTTGCTGGATATACATATCTCAGTTATATGTATCTAAGGCTCAACCTTACATTTTTAAAATTTAATTAAGGATTTATGTCCTTCTCATCATTCTGTATTAAAAATAGAAACATTCAGGCTCTGGGTCAATAGAAATACCATGATGTTTCTGAGGTTTGAGTAACTGTGATATTATTAAAATTCAATCTATTTTGTCCTCACATATACAAATGTATAAAGCTTAAAAGAATAAACATAGAGACTGATTGTTTAATTCCACTGTAGCTGGTCCAGAATTATTGGTAGATGTTCCTTTGATTCATAGAATGACTCAGTAGTTAATTTAAGAACCAAAAGATTGATTTTTTGGCATGATCCTGAGACACTAATTATTACACTGCCACACACAGGGGTTTTTCTCCTCTTCTTTCTTTTTCCTTCTGCAACTGTTTAGGGGTTAATAATAATATGCATTTAGAAGTACAGACTTGGATTTTGATTAAAGATTGCTTAGGATTAAGTAAACTTCTTTGTAAAGGAAAACATGCACTTGCCTTCAGTGCATATATTTCTTGGAAATTCTAGCAATCTAATGTGAGCAATCTTGAAGCTGACTTCAAGCCAGGCGTTTAACACATAATGGATTAGAGACAACTCAGTTTTTTTAGAGTACAGCTTTAGAGTACCTTCATAAAGAAAAATGTATTACAAGAAATTCAAATTTATTCAAAAAATGTATACTTTTGGATTTCAGTAGGTTGCTAGAGGACATAAGTACAGAGGGTTGAAATGTTTGTCACAAATTGTGAAGTAGCAGACTATTAAGGGCTTGCAAGTGTTAAGAATAGGGCCAGTTTGGGTACCTTTCAGAAATGCTTGAAAATATGATATTAAGAAGGAAATACTTCTGAAGTATTTTGATAAGTTTTATTAATGAACTGTTATGAAGTTAAAATTATGCTAAAATTATGCTGCCAGTTTGAATTGTTAAGCATTAGTGTCATGAAATAATTGTGGTCTTTCAGGAAACTGAGTGAACATAAAATAGTAAATAAAATTATTTTTTCCATAGCCCTGAATCTCAACAAGAATCATGTCATCCTTAACAGAAAAGGTGGAGTTTATTAATTGCAAATTACTCTTTTTTATACATGAATAACTTTGATCTTTTTAGAAACATAATGCAATAATTTAGGTATTTAAATATTGGTGGTATGCTAGGAAAAAACTGCCTCTTTAATGTCTTTAATTTGCAGCAGAAAAGTAGCTTTTACTTTTGGAATTCCCTCTGTCAGTTTTTAGACCTAGTAGCAGTCGTTTCTAAATTCCTGTGAGTATGTGTTTTTACATTCACACAATGCCAAATTGCTAGAATTTTTGTGTAGGGGAATTTACTATTTTAATTGTGTCTGAACCTTTGGGAATATCTAATATATAATATACTAATATATATATATAATACTAATATATCAGCCACATGATGGGGTTTTTTTGCAGGGATTAGATTCTCCTCTTGGATGGGCTTTTAGAAATAGGGGAAAATAGGACCATGCTGTCCTGACCCTGACATGCACATTGCTCCTGGCTTTTGGTATATTTTATTTTGACATGTGTTTGAAAGTAGTAGAGGAGAAGCTGTCATCAAGGATGACTCTTATAATTAGGTCTGAATTGTAAAAGCAACTCTGTGAGGGAATAAAAAAAATGTATCTTTTCACTTAGAAAAAATGATGTTTATATTCTTAACAATATAATATCTTGATCCCTCAGTTGTCTAGTCATTTCCAGCAAGAAATCACAGCATTAGTTGTTCCTACTTGACCTTAAGAATTTTAGGTTTGATATTGTAATATGGCATAAGGGCTTCCATCCTATGTCTTCTGCCTCACTTATATGCAGAACTTTGCCAGATGATTGTATTCTTTAGCCAGTCTCTTTAAGCGGAAGGAAATTTCTGAAGGTAATTTATTAAAACATTTAGCATTGTGACTGTTGATTTGAAATTCTACAATCCTCCTACAAGGCCTTAAGCATTCTGAAGTGACTGATGTGAAACAGGTCTATTGAGATACTGTTCACAGTAGGAAAAAACTTGACTTTTATATCACATTAATGTCCACAGACTGGAGCCTGCTCCAGTGTGGGCTCTGCACAGAGTGACAATTTCCTTGAGAGCACCTTTGCCTTTTCTGGTGTGGGGTCTCCCACAGACTGCAGTTTATTTCAAAGGATTTATTCAGTATTCATGTGAAAACTTATCTTTGTCATCAGCTCTCTCCTGGGATCTTCCAGAACACATCAGAAAAACTGTTTAGCGGGTAGTTGCTCCAGTTCTTAAAACTGAGGGGTGTTTTTTGGTTTTGTGGTTTTTTTTTTGTTTTTTTTTTTTTTTTTTTTTGGTTGTTGTTTTTGGTTGTTTGTTTGTTTTTAATTTTCCACCTACCAGTTATTCACTGACTCTACAATTGACTCTTTAATTCTTACATAAGGTGTAGGGTGAAACAGAACATGGACTGAGCTGGATGATGTGATGCATTGAGAATGTGGAACTGAGGTGAAATTTTGGTGCCACGTATGGCACAGGCTTGATAGATTCTTTTCATGTCCATTTTGTAGTCTGTAAAATGAAATTGTCATATTTCTTTTTTCCTTTTTTTTTTTTTTTTGGTAAAAAATGCTGAGAAGCTATTGCAAAGGTATACAGCATCTACCTCTACATATTTACAGTATATATTCCATTAATATAGAGTTAAATATTTTCTTGCTTCACCTAATTTTTGGGGTTTTTTATTACAAATAGAAAATAAATTAGATATTACACTATTTTTTACTGGAATTAATTTCTTTGCAGCAGAAAACTAACTTTAGAGTGGGTGTTGCTGGTTAGACTATTACAGTAAGCAAAGTAAGTTTTTGATCTTTAGGGAAAAGAAAAAAGCAAGAACTGAAAACTTAAACCCCCCAAATTGGAACCACGTTACCAAAAATAAGGAAATCACTTTATAATGTTCAAATATCAGGGTTTACACTATCTACTTGACAGAAGTTATGACTGATATATTTGATAATTAATTTCATAAAGCAAACTACCATGCCTTGCCTTCCAAATTGGCAAATTACATATTTTGCAGTTACTATTATTATTTTAGGTCTATTCTTGTACTGGAAAAAAACCCATATTTTTGAGCATATTTTTGGTTATTGTGGCACATTGACGGGTTTTGAATGAAGAAATGTGAAAACAGAATCTCCCAGTATAGTTTTCCAGATTGACTGTAGCTGTCACAAAAGCATATTAAGTTACAGTGAGCAGTATCTTTAAAAGAAAATTTTATCATCCTTCTTTTTGTAGTGTTTCACTTCCTGCTTGTGCTCCAGGTATCTTGGATTGATGCTGACTCACGGGTGTGTTATACAGCTGTTGTGGGCTGGCTGATTGGAAATCAAACATTGCTCTTCAGAACTAACTAATGTTTCACAGGATACGATTTTTTAATTATCCCAGTCAGTGTATGGTGGCTTCCACATGAGCTTTTTCTGACACTGTAGGCGTAAAAAAAGGTCAAATATAGCAGTGCTTGAAATTTAACATGCTAACTTGCTTTGCATCTACTTTTCACCATCTGTTAGGTCTCCTACTACTCTGAAAAGAAATTCTTTAATATAAAGGTAGCTTCTACTTCTCAGGGATAGATCAATTTAAATTTTGATATTAACTGTACCTACCATTTAAAAATTGTATTTTTAATTAAAATTTTGGATTATATAGCTGTAGGAAAGTATGCGTAGGCTAAATTCTGTTGTCTAACCACTTGTTTGATTATCCCTTTCATGCCTTGGGGATTAGAATGCAATCTACAGCTGCATAGAGAGTTCAAAATTTAGCCATGGTTAGCAGGATTAAGGTGTAGAGAATGAATGTCTAAGGAATGGAAACCACCAGATAAGGCTTTAAAATGTAAACGCAGGTAAGAACTGGAGCTATGGATAACCCTTGGATCTGTGAATAGCCTGTTTCATAGGCAGGTTTGCATGTACAGATCTCAGGAGATTCAAGATCCCTTGGCACGGTGTTTTTTTTGTTTGTTTGGGTTCTTTGGTATTTGTTTGTATGTTTTAATCCTGGTTTGGGGTCAAATATTTCTTTTGTAGGAAACTTTTTTTCAATATGCAATATATAACAAAGTATATTGAAACTTTAAAGAAAGGTTGTTTGACTTGTTGATATAGTTGTTAACATTAGTGCAGTTTTAAGGTTATCCCTGTAACACAACTGTTAGCTTTCTGATTCATGTCACCACCTGAAGCCTGCTGTGAAGTTTGGAGTTGTTCCATCTGCCATATTATGTTGCTGTGTAAACTCTGCCAGTAGTTTTTATGGAAACAACATCATGGAATTATAGAAGCCCTTACCCATTTTCAGCTCTTTCTGATGTTCTCATGATTTTTCTTCTAAGTCTGTTGATTTTCACTTTTGTGGGTGTTTTGGTTTGGTGTTTTATTTTTTTTTTTTGGTTTGGATTTTTTTTTTTGTATGAATGTGTGTTCTTCCTTCTGTTACTTTGTTTAACAGATCCTAAAAGGAGATCTAGAAATGAAAAGGCAAATGATGAGTAAGCTGAAGTTGCTCAGCCAAGATCTCCTTGTAGCTGTGAAAAATAAAGCAGTGGCTCAAAAGCTGGAAAGTCGTCTTGAAAATTTTGCCCAGCGCTGGGAAAACCTTGTGCAGAAGGTGGAGAGCAATTCTAAACAGGTTTGTAAAAAAACGGTTTTATCAGTTTGTGACAATCAGATCCTTTGGCAGTCAAATGCTTGAAGTAGTTTTTGGTGCTGTTTGTCATCATGTTTTAATTTTTCCCTGCATGATTGCTTAAGACATATTTTCTTTTTAGGACAGCATTATACAACTGTAATATAACTTTTCCAGAATTTTATTTATCTCTTTAATTTTTAATCTCTCTTTATAGTGTTGATTACTTTCTTGGGTTGTTAACTATGTTTTCAGGGATTATACAAACCATAATGAAAATACCTTTCCAGTTAATTTATTTTTAAGCTATAATAACACACTTTTTTATAGCTGTCTCTTTGAAATAGCACGTAGTCTGAAATTAGTGCAAGAACTGTCTGCTAGTTAAAGTGAAATTATTTTTTTTCAACATTAAAAATTTATAATTGATTGCTGTTTTACTTCTGCATATGATATGCTGATTTGCAGATTAAAAAAAGAGGCTAAAAAAAAGAAAAAAATTCTTGGAAAGATAAAGAAATCAATCTGAACCTGTAACCAAAGTGCCAATGAGAAAATATACCCTGCTATTATTTTGACCACTATATGTTAACTGTAATATATTAAAAAAAGAAATTGAGATTTTTAACCAGGTAACAAAATTCAGTGCTCTGGTGTAGTACCTAAACCCATATCCAATTATTTTACCTAGACATCTTGTTAGCATCTCTTTCTTACTGGATTTAAACCCAAACCAGCTTCCTTTTTTCCATTATCTCAGTAATACTGGGTTACTTTTTGAGCTGTCATTTTATGACTGGTAAAAGGGAAATAGATATTAAGGCTTTTTAATAAGACAGCACAGAGCAGAATCTTACAGCAGGTACCTCTGTGCTGTCCATACAGGTCTCTCACAGTTTTGGTCAGATTGATTCAATTTCCTTGAGCATGCTGCCCTTTTTTATTGCTCTCCAGCAATACAGCTAACTAAATTATGTTTGGGTAATTAAAGAAAAACTGCTATACTTCGTGTAGTGATCTGAATCCCTCTTAGTAACCTTGCTTTCAACTCATACCTTAATATTTTAGTTTGCTCTGTGATAGTTAGAAAAAGCAGCTGAAGTTGGAAAAATCAGTTTGGGAGAATATAAAGGAAGAAAATGGGGGAAGGGCACAATTTCACTTAGAAAGTGAAGCAAAACTATATTGTGTACACAGCATTTAGGGGTAGAGAATAAGTTTTAATTACAGTATATTTGCTGTAGAAAGCTTCTGTTTCAAAGCAGAGGACAATTCCAGAGATTCATTTTTGAATTTGGGATGGCTAGGGTCACATGATTTGAGAGAGCTAGTAAGTCACTCTGATTTTTTTCAAGTCCTGTTCACATTGGTGATGGCTCCTAAATGCAGCCACTAATTCTGAAAATAGAATTTAGATTACAGAAAATGAAGTGAGCAGTCCTGAGTCTGTCAACATAAATCAGCCCAACTGGAAGATGCTCTGGATTCCCAAAACGGTGTAGCTGTCCTATCACAGCAGAGCACTTCAGTGGATAAGCTTTTCCTCCAAGGAGAGGCTGCTCTGCTTGGGATAGAAGTGGTGTGCTGTCGTGGGAATGCTGCTTCACCTTCTGGAAACATTGCACAGTTAAGCCTCACTGAAGGACCTGTTCTTAAGGCACTGTTACACTGTTCAGATGTATCTTCTGTGTAATACTGATGGATTGCCTGTCACCATGGGTTTCTGTCTAGGCAGGGCAGATAATTTCAGTGAGGTTTTTACATGTATTCGTTGCAGAGCTCATTTATGTGTTTGCACTTCAAGAAAAAATGCAAGGTCTCACTATCTTCTCTAATCGTGAACTGTGGAGGAAGAGACTTTGAAGAGGATGAAAAACAGAATATTTTTCACTAAAATCTATCAGAAAATGTATGTTTTATTCATCAAGCTTAGATATTGCCTTCAGAATTAACTTTACATGGTTTAGTGGTGGACTTGGCAGAGCTAGGTCAATAGTTGAACTCAATGTTTTTAAATGTCTTTTCCAACCTACAGGATTCTATGATTAATAATTTTCATAGGGCCCTCATAATTGCATTTTTGTCCTTAGTTATTTCCCCTCTTAATAAAGTGTCGCCAAATGATTAACTTGTTAACAAAATAAGAAATTAAATGGAAGAGACAACCTCAGGCTGACTTCAAGGATGATTCTCCAACTAGACGTATAAAGTAGTTATAAATCCCAAAGGAAAATGCAGAAAGTAGAATGTGAGTTCTCCCACATTTGGCTGAATTAATTGCTCTTGAATTCAAGCACCTAATCAGAACACATGGTTGAAGCTCCTGCTACAAATGACTGGATGGCAAGGGTGTGAGAGAGAGAACTCTAAAAAGCAGTTTGTCCTCATAATGAAAATGTCAGCTTTCCTTCACTGACCACACAGTGGAATCAAGGACAAGGACAGCTTGCTTAGGCTCGATGCGGAGCTTCCAGAAACTCTAAACCCAGCTTTGCTGAGTTCATTATGCTCCACTAAATTGTACTGAAAATCTTTCCAAACTAAAGAAAACACCATTCCTCATCCAAACTTCACCACTCACAGAGATAAATTTCATCAAAGAACAAATGACAGCTCCAAAAGTGAGTGTAAAGGAAAATTATGAGTTTATCAGGACAGAGGGCACTTCCAAAGACAGTAATAAATGTTGGCATTAAAGGAAGGCTGCTGTATAAATGAGAAATAAAATGCCATAAAACTACTGAAGTGCTATGCACACATTGTACATATGTTTGCCTATAGATGATGAAAAAGATTTGAATTTGTCTGCTTGGAAAAGAGATGAGTTTTAACATGTTTCGAAGATGGGCTTGATGTGAAACTGCTGGCAAGCATTGTATTTTGAAAACCTTTAAACGTGCAGCCTTGTGAGTCACCTTAGCCCTTTCCATATGATTTTCTAGTGGGTAAAAGCCCTAGTCTCTATTGCCCCTTCTCAGAATCATGTTTGCTATTAAGGGACTGAGAGGGATGAGGAAAATGTAGAGTTATTATTTGCACTGTCCTTGAATAATACATGATACATACCACTTTGGTGGTTAAAAGGTGTTCAGATTTTTTTTCTATTTTTTTTTGTTGTTGTTGTTGTTTGGTTGGATTTTTTTTGTGGTTTTGTTTTTATTTGATTTTCTGAGAGTAGGTTTTTTGGTTTTGTTTGGTTGGTGCTTTTTTGTTGTGTTTTCTTTTTTTCTTTTTTTTTTTTTTCACCAGTTAAGCCAATAAGTTACTTCTTTTTTTTTCTAATTCCTAATATTTCTAATGATTGTCCTTTGCACACTAAAGTTTATGGAGTTTAAATGTGAACCAGCTTCATCTTGAACAGTAAGGTTGCAATCTACTTTTTAGTCTTACCCTGTCTCTAATTAGAATAATGATGAACTTCAAATTCACATTTCCATTCTCCTTTTGAAGCACATAGTATTTAACCTCTACTCCTATTGATAAAGCATGAAAAATACTTTTTTACTGTTTTCACACCCCAATCATTACCCCCCACAGCACTGTACCTTGACTGCTCTGGGCAGTGATTGCACTGCCAGCTCTTGAAATGCAGTTCCCCGTTTCCAGCTGAAGCTGATGCTCCTGTAATTGGTATTATGCTGCAGATGATTCCTACAGTGCCCTAGCTGTGGTTTATTCTGTTACACCTCCTTCACTGGAAACTCTGCCCTGGTATTGATTAGCAAATGAAAACGTAGCAGGATATGACCCTGGGTGTCTGAAACACCATCCTACCATTGATTTTTGGATAAAACAGAGTGTAATAAGAATTTTATGAGAAGAGGAAAGAGAGACAGAAAGACTGTACCTGAAATTATATAATAGGCAAGAGTTTTTTTCTGTTCTTATGTATAGTCAGCTCAGGAAGAGATGACATCAGGTTCTATCCTCAAATGTCATGCAACCCTAGACATCAGAAGCTTTAACTTGCTTTTCCTTCTGCCCTCTAATTAATGAAAATAAAATGGAAAAGAATGTTGTATAGAGTTTCAATAAAAATATATGGAAATGTTGACTTAGTATTCTCAAAATTTCTGTAGAAAAAAAATCAAAATCAATACATCTTGTTGAGAGAGCTAAAACAAGAATGTTACTACATAACATTTTAGTGATTAAAAAGTCAACTGGGTGTTTTTCTCTTCTACAGAATTTTGTATTTCATATGTTACCTAAATCCCTGCAGGTCACAAGCAGCTTATTCAATTGACATATTTAATCCATATATAGTTTTTTTAAAATCTGCTCTGAATCTAAATTTTTTAGTCTTCTTAGTAGTCCAGAGTCTGTTGCAATTCAACACAAAAGAACGGTGTCCAAGATGAGATGTCCATGGCAAAAAAGGGGCAGTTTATTTACAGACCTCCACATTTATAGAATTCTAACAGTGACCATGGATTGGAGGAAGAAAATTGTTCTCTCCAACCACACTGGTCAACCCAATAGTTCATCAACAGTCTCCTCCTTATGAGAAGAATGTAAACATAAGAGAACAGTTACCATAACAATAGATTGTTTATGTGAAAGTCCATTAGAAACTCCATTACAAAAAGTAAAACATCAGAAGGCTGAAATGAACTTTAGAAAAACAGAGGAGAACAGGGTGACACAGAGTCTGCTCTAAAACCTAGACAACTGCCTGTTTCTAGAGGTGGAAGCACAGCATTAGGTTTACTGCCGACAATTTAATGCCGACAATTTACGGTGGTAAAGCACTTCCCTACTCACCACTTCCACTGTCAGCCTGGACAAAGAACAGGAAGACTTTTCTATAGAAGACAATGTGAAGAGTTCAGCAGAGTTGGCAGGAATTTGTTGGGGATTTTTTTGGGTTTCTTGGCTTTACTGATTATTGCCTGCTGGGAAGAGGCTGCTTGCTAACAGTGTTCCCCTTTCCTTGTCATTCTATTTTTCTTTTTCAATGCAAGAAAGCATTGTGGGAAAGGTGTTAGACCTGGTTGCCTCTTCATTATTTATAGAGGCACTTATGTCTCAATAACTAAGCTGACTCAATTTTTTTACTGAGTTTCTGATACAAGAAGTAATAGATAATTTGGGAATGTGTTTATAGTTTCAGGGACATTTAGGTACTGGCATTTCTGTGGTTGAATTAGAAACACTAATTCTTGCATATTAGCAAAATGAAGGAAGCAGGGCTTTTCAAGTGTACAACCTTTTCTACTCCTGGTAAAATTTTTGTTCTTTTATTTTCCATTTCACTGCCCTTAAACTGTGAGGTGGTCATTGGAGCTGTAACTAGAGCATTTTGACAAATGAGCCATCATCTGACAGAATCAAAAAAAGAAGTGGCCTATTTCTCATGAGTTAAGGGATTTAAGAACATCTGCCCACATTTGAGTTGGAAAATGTTACATAGAAAGTATGAATGGGCAGTACATGCACAAGCAGTGTACAAACAGATATCAGCAAAAAAATATTTCTCATCATTCTTTTTTTAATGCACCTGATCTATACAACGTGGGGTTTTTTTTCTTATTACTGGAGCAAAGGTAAATGCATTAGATAGGTAGTGTTTACAATGCTACATACCATGGGTATTAGTATCTGTGTGACCCCTAAATATTGGGTTCTTTTAATTATGGAATAAAAACTGATGTAAATTAATTTGCTTTCTAGAGCATGTGTAATTTAAGATTTCCAGCCAGAAAGTTAACTGACCTTTCATGCAAGTATGTTATAGTTGATTACATTCTATTTGACAATTTTTATAAATGGTAAGACAAATAATTAGTAATTTGGTGCCATTTTAATGCCTTTAAACTTGCTCTCAAGGAGCAAATTTTCAGAGTGGGGGCAGTCTGAAATTAAGATTTAATAATAGTAACATATTATTTATTTGCTATCATTCAATTCCATTGTAAAATCCCATTCATTTATTTTCTTCATTCAACATGGATTACAGGGAGCAATAAGTTCATTAGAATCCTTCCTGATTTTGGTATTGGCTTTTGCAGATATCTTATTCACACAGCGTGAGTCAGATGAAACAATCCAGCTTGACTTGTGTATAATGTTTTTTTTCTGAAGGTCAGCCTATGATCAGATGAGAGCAGTTTCTCATTATTTTCTATTGCTCCTCCAAACAGTCTTTACTGAAGTCTTTCAAATAATGTATGACCTCTGTTTTTGTACTTCTCGCAGATTTCGCAGGCTGTCACTACCACTCAGACATCTCTAACACAGACAACTGTAATGGAAACTGTAACTATGGTGACCACAAGAGAGCAAATCCTGGTTAAGCATGCTAAAGAGGAACTCCCACCACCTCCACCCCACAAAAAAAGGCAACTCCTTGTGGATTCAGAAATTAGAAAGAGGTGAGAATCATCAAGAGACAGAGAGAGAATATTGATAGAGTCTGGACAAAAATGCAAAAGTAGTCATTTGACTGCAGTATTTTTCTGTATGCTGTTTTGAGCTTAAAATTATATTTCTGTTCTCTATTTGGGTACTAGCTGATTATTATCTTTCTTCACTTAGCATGGGTTATGGATTATATTGTGCTTCTATTACACCTATTTAGCAGTTTAGAATGTTAATGATTACATCAATACTACTGCATAGTAATTATAGGCATTAAAGTCCTTATGTATGGCATCGTGGGGATCCCACATGACTAGGGCAAGCCTTCCATTAATTCCAAGATTTTTGTGTTCTCTAAGAAGAATTTTATAATAGTTAAAATACTAGTGATGGAGATATTGCCTTCTTCCTAAAGTTCATTTTATTCTTCTGGGATTCTGGGTCAGGAGTAAAAATAACAGTTCTGCAGCAGCAGTTAATGTTTGGTGAGGCATGCATTATAATTACTTTCAGGTTTTTTTCATGTGTAACTCAAGTACAAGTGACAAGGGATTTTAAGCTGATACTAAACACTAGTTAAAGTCAGGAGAAAACATTCTGATGTGTTTCAGCAGAATTGGCTCAAGCACTAAGTTTTTAAATGAGATGCTAAGAAGGTAGATTTCAAATATTCATTGTAATGTTTGTTTTGGAAATGTTTTTTGATATTCAGATAAACATGAATTCCAAGGTAATAGATTTCAGGACTGAAAAGGTTGTGAAACTGTATTCAGTGTCTCATTTCTGTAGACAATATCTTTGTTTAGTTCAATGTGTTTACCAGGACAAGTATTTTCTTGTAAAATAGTGTTTCACTTATTAAGAAGAATGAAATAGAGCAAGAATAGGAGAAATCTGACTTCTTTTCAGTTTAAGTTTTATGTTATTGAAATAATAGGTATGTTTTATACATAGGCATCATACCTGTATTTAACCATTCTAAAGGTAAGGTTTCTAGTTCAGCATCATTGTTTAGGAACTCTCTATATGTGATGTAAAAGTGATTCTCCCCCTTTTTGTTTAATTGGATAACTATGTCTATGGAAAGTGCTTGGTCTAAACAAGTTTGTGAGCTAAATTTGAATTAATTTAATCTATGTCCAAAGTCCTCATCTGGAATCTTTTTCCTGTATCCTAGGTTACCATTAAATCATAAGTGAGAATTATATTTTGCTAATATATAACCAAGCACTCAAAACGGTGTAGAGCAATGACTGTCAACAGAGATGTAATTCCTGAATTTGTTGAAGGAATTTTTAGATGGCAGTGTTGTTACTTATCAGGAATTATAAGCCTTAGTACTCCTGTTAGTGTTTCATTAATAATGTGCAAAGATGTGAAACAGGATCGAGGCCCGGTTGGCTTATATATGACAGTAAACCTTTAGTGTACCATGGTCCCTATCATGAAAATAGTGATCTGCTTTATTTTGAAATTGAACAATTAAGAATGAAAATTTTCCCTGCAGTTTTGAAGTATTTAAATAATTGGTATTTCAAAACTTTTTTTTTTTTTCCAAACTGGAAGTTTTAGGAATGATCTTACTTCATAGGGAAGCAAAGTGCAAGACTACTGTTATAAAAGAAAGCATTATCTTAGTTAAAACTAAGTGAAGTAAGATGATTTTTTTTAAAACCTATTTTTTAAATTCTTCAAGAAATTGTTGCTATATGCACTATTATAAAACTGGAGACCAATTGGTATAGAAGTTCCTTTTTCAACTACTATATATTTACTGTTAGCATGTATTTTCCTTCTTGCTCATATTCTTTTAATTTGCCTTAATACTGAAAGTAAACTTGGCAGGGTACAGCAGAATTCAGACTTCATACTCATCATGCAAGGACACTGCCTGAGGGCAGGAATTAGCTGCATTATGGAAATTGTTTTTGTTCCGAACTACCTTGGTTTATAGAAACTGATAATTATGTGTTACTACCGTGCTTTAGCTGATGTCTGTCTAAAGCACTGCAACTAACAAGTTTATATATAAACCTGATTGATTCTTGTACAGAAAATAGGCTGCATTATCAACTTTGAGACTAGGATTGCTTTTAGATATATTACTGGTAGATCTGCTACCGAATTTACAGACTGTTAATGATTTTTCACCATGCATAGTGGGTTTCAAGGCTTTCTGATTTGTTTTAATGCTATCTAAAATAAGTGCATTCACCATATAATTTCTGTTTAACTTTTGGATAAGAGTCAAGATGGAACACTCTGTAGTTCTGAGTCTTTGCCTGGGATGACTTTAGATAATTGAATAATTTGTGGTTGCTTTTAGATATTTAAAATTAGAGTAATTTTCATTTCTGCACAAGTTGGACTTTTATTTTGATCTGCTAGGAAAGAAATTTGACTTTCAGAAGGAAAAAAGGAGTTGATTGTTTAATGCACCATAATATGCTCTAACTATTGTTTTTTTGTGCTGAAATGACTGGATTTGTTTTAACAATGTCATTGCACCAGCACATGAGAAGTAGTTCAGTATGACTGCTGTTCCTGTGAGCAGACCTACATTTTGGGAATGTGCAAAGTAAGTGTTGGAAATGTCCAGAGCTGTGCAGCAGGATGAAAGATAGTTATATTATCTGAAGGCAGTGGTTCTTCATTCAGATAATCTTTTTGGCATTTCTAGCTGAACAGAGAAAACACCAAACCCCACGTTTTATGTACCTTTATGTCTTTATGTACTTTATGTCTCTAGAAAGTCCAAGCGGGTTCCACAGTGGGAGGACCAGTCAATAAATAGCTTCAGAAAAACACTTTGAGAGTAAACTTTGGGGAAGAAGTTTCAGCCTAGAATAACAGTTTTGTGAAGGTTTTTAATGAATATGTAAAAATGCAGTCTTGGAAACAAACATGTTTTATAGTATGCTGTTGTCTTTCCCAAAGACAAGAAAATACAAATTTATACTAGATATCAGCATAATAATGGAAGAAGAAAGCTCATCTAAAATTTTGGGTGCTCAGTTAAAATATCTTTGTTCATTGGTGACTAGACACCTTTTTGATCAATGTGGTTTTTTTGATAGGAGATAAAGCATTGTATTCCCAAACAGCCAGTCATTTATTTTCTGGATGCATTGTTAGCCACAAGATCTCTCAGGGCTTTTTGTTCATATTCAGTTGTAGTTGCACCCAGGGATAAACAAGGCCCATAGTACTGCATGCCTTTTGAGTTTTTCCTTTTTTTTTTTAATATATTAAATAATGGGGGTTCTCAACCTACCTCTCCTACATCATTATGTATTGTGTGTTTTTACAACCAAAATTTTCCTGAGCACTTATTAACTAATAGTTGATGGTTATGTATTCTTCAGTCTTGGTTTGATAAGAAAACCCTAGCAATTACTAAAGGCCCTTCAGAACCTTCCAAAGGTGAATAACCAGATTATGTTGGCTACTTTCTGTAGCTTGGTATTTTTAGGCCTGGGAGGGAAAGACACATTGGGAGTTGAGGCTTTTTGGAGGTGGTGAATAATGCTCCCAGGTTTTGCCAGTTTCTTTCATCTGTTTTCAGACTTTAGTCGGTGTTGGTTCTGTAAAGGAGTATGAAGTAAATTTATCAGGCACCATTGCCACAGGTTTGGAAAGATTTGTGCCCCAGATTTGCTTCTCTGTGAGATAAATATTTTAGATACTAGATGCTAAAGGAAGGAAGAGTAGTTTGGCTACTCAGTGAATATAGTAAAAGTGTACTGAGACTCCAGTTACTAAGCAAAGAAGAAAAAAATGGATGGCTAAGATTGAAGCATCAAGCTTTGTGGCACACCAAGTGTTTTATCAGGATTGAAAGTATTAAAAAAATCTCTATTTAAACTGAAGAAACTAAGAAGAAGCAATTTGACTTATAGACCAATACCATCCACAGGACTGAATGTCACATTTCCATTGCTTTTATTTCCTGTGGCACGAATGCATCGGAAGGAACCTGTTGTTTTTCCTTGCCTCTTAAAGCAAGTTTTTGCCATTAGTGGAGGAAAGCAGAGATAAGAACCAGATTACGTTTTTGGGGGTTTTTTTTCCCCTTATTTCTTTCCTCTCAGTTTTCCCACCCCAAAATCTAAAACTGCTTCAGGACTAGTTCTTCAAAATGTCAGAATAACTCAGGTGAGTTAAGTTCTGTTACTAGTCAAAGAAAAGCTCCTTTTCCCACAGGAATCAGTTTGAAACTGAGAAAGATAAAATACTTGGAGTTGTATAATCAGATCTTGAAAAGTATGTATTAGGCATTTGGGCTAGAGATAAATGTAACACAGCTGAGGTTATGGTATTTAAAAAAAATACTGTAGATGTGAGAAAGGGATGCAAGATAACATATTTATTTTCATGGTATTTACATATTCTGGGAAAAACAGGTCAGTTGCATATTATAGAAAAATCTGAAAAATATCTGTTCATGCTACGTTTTTAAATAGCAGACAAGAGCTGGTTAATATTTAATTTAAGCTTTTTTTTTTTATTAGCATGCTTTAATAACAACCCAAACTACCTTTCTTTGCAATTTGGTAAATATCTTTTTAGATGCTTCCTAAGGTTTCCAAGGAAAGTCTACTTGTCATAACATTATTATTGGTATAATGTTAATCTGAAGATCTGAAAGAGATTTGATGGCCTTTGAAGAGAAAGGTGTGTTAAAACAGGATAGTTGCTCCATCTAGTGTTTTGTTTTGGTTTTTTTGTTTTTTGGGGTTTGTTTTTTTTTGTTTGTTTGTTTTTTTGTGGTTTTTTTTTTTTTTTTTTTTTTTTTGTTTTTGTTTTTTTTTTTTGTTTTGTTTTTTTGTTTGGTTGGTTGGTTGGTTTTTTTTGGTTTTTTTTTCATTTAACAGCTGTTAAATGAACTTTTTGAGAAGAGAGAACCCCCACTTTTTTGAAAATTATTATATTTGGGATTCCAATCCTTCATTATTTAGAAAAGTTTAGATTTTTGTAGAAAAAAATTATCAAAGAAAAAATTATAGTGACTTTATAATGGACTTTTTGATAGCTATTGTTTTATATATCCCATTTCTGTGCAAGGAATTATGTTAGGCAGTACTAAATAGTGATTGTTTAGCACCTTTATAGCCCCTCCATTGGGTTTTTTGACTCTTATTATTTTACAGAAATGCAGCTTGTGCTCTGGTATTGCTATCTAATGATAGGTAACAAATTCAAAAAGAAGAAAGCCATGTCTTCAATTTTCCTGGTGGTTTTTGATTTCATTATGTCTTAGCCAATTCCAGAAAACAAAAAGGAAAAATTCCAGAAAAATTTCCAGGAAAGGAAAAGATGACTGAGACACAACAGAATAGTTTTCTGTTTCTTAGAGGGGGAATAATTAATAAACATTTTCATTTGGATTGTAAGAATGGGTATGTTGAGGTTTGTATACATGGGCAATTCTTAGTGCTTGCTAAGCATTTATTCTTTATCCTTTTTGTGAGGTCAGAAATGGATTAGTGACAAATAAATAGAATTTATATTCTTCACATTTAGCACCTCAAACTACCTGCAATAATATTTGAGTGGTACCAGTCAGCTGGTACTTGCTGCAGGCTGTGATGATTGGGTTTAAGAGTGCTCTGAACCTGGTGGCTCTAGTGAAATTTCTTTTGGAGGTACACACTTGGGATTGCTTTGGTATTTCTTTTCACGCCTTGGAATGCATTACAGAAATGCACTGCTCATAACATTGATGGGGCTGAACTTAATAGTATCACAAATGTAGAGGGAGGGTCAAAGTGTTTCCTTTCCAAAAGGAAATAAAATTATTTGACAACTAAACCTAAAACAATAGGAAGCTAAAAATGTTTGTATGGATAAATTGGCAGTTGAATTAGGAGATAAGAACATCTCTATTTATCAACTAATGGCTCATCAACTACAAATACAGAGGAAGAAGAAAGACAGCACAGGGAATTAGATCAGAATAATTCTTCCAATGGGCACCATGTGCTGTAAAGTTGTTCTTTGATATGTTCTAGGCAGTGAAGAGCTACAAGCTGAGAAAGACCTCTGGCGAGCTGGGGATTTCACTCCAGACATGGAAATGAAATAATTCAGTAAAGTAGTTCTTGGATCAAAGTTGTATCATTCCCTGCCAACTCAATATGTAGGCAAATGGTTTTATGTCTGCCCAAGATTTGCAGTGGTGACAGGCCTGCTGTGATTTTTGTTTGGGGACGGAAGGAAATGAATGAGCAAAGGAAATTGTCAAGCAATTTCTGTCTGCTAAAAGAATAAAGTACTGAAACCACTGTCTGCCCATGGTAGCAGTAGCATAGTAATGTAGTTTAGAGATGAAAGTCATTCAATTTAGAGATAAGATTATGCACCATGCTGGCCACATGACAGGGAAGGTACTTCATGCCTCATGTTCCTATGTGGACTTGTTCAACATTGAATTTGTTTGTATATCTATTTACTCAAAGCATATTTTAAAAAAAATCCTCATATTTTTAATCTATGCTGGTCACATTTCCATTCTCCACAATTTGATTTTCTGGATCATCCTAAGCCATATGCCTGCTTCAGATTCCCATTCCAAAGTTTCTTACTAGATCACCATGTATTTGTTCAAAATTGACTCCTTGTTCTGGCTTTCCTTTCCTTTTCTTTATTAAATACATGGTAAACCTCACCTTTCAGAGATTTCACAACTTAATAGCATCATGTTTTTCTCTTTCTCTGCATGGAATTTGCAACCCAAATACCCACCAGCATAATATACTCTTGTCCTACTAGAAGTCCCCTAGCTAATAAAAAAAAACTTATGGAAATCACTAAGTAACAAGAGTTAATTTGTTTGTATTTTACAATACAAACAAATCTCCTCTTGAACTCAGCTGACATGTGCTGGCGTGTAAAGAAAGGGCTGTGGGACCAGTAAAAGTTGTATTTCTCTTGAGGAACAGCAGAAGAAAAAGCTAGGCAGAGAACAAAAGCATGACTTCCACTAGAAGAATAAATCCTCTGCATCAAATTGAATTTTTAGGTGGGGAGCATGCCAATGTACTTGTTAAATCACAAGTTATTTCGAGTAATTTCTCAAGTGATTTTTGGTTTAGTCACTTCCATTGATCTATTTTTACAAATTCTACCTGAGTTGAAGTTTGTTGGGACAGAAAGGCAGTCTTGCACTATTTTATGTCTAAAGTATTCTTGTTCCAAGGAGATTTAAAGACTCTATTTATACTTTGGTATCAATCTAGAGCTAATACAATTCCTACCTGCAGCTGTGCTTAGAAAGGAAGTATCCTTTCTAAGAATGATTAAATGCCATTTCTAACAGTGTTTCCTCCTTTTACACGAGATGAACATGACAGAATAATTTTTTTTGTCTCACTAGGTAAAATCTTAAAGTCCTAAATCTTAACATCTTAAATCTTAAGTTTATCTTAAAGATATTTATGTACTGCAAAAAGCTACTTAGACTTAACTTCTATTTATTTTAATTCTATTCTGTCCCCCTCTCTATTGCCCTTTTTTGAACAGGAGGCTTTGTTTCTGAAATTGTATTTATCTCCAGAAGAAACTGCAAGTGACAGAGCAGTCTGTTACATGATACCAACTTCGTCATATCAGAGAATCATATCATATTATAGAATGCTTTCAGTTGGAAAGGACCTTAAAGATCTATGTCTAATACTTGCCACCATCTGATGGCTCTCTGGGCCATGAGATGTGTTCCTAATTATTTTATTTTATTGTCAAAACTATCCCAAATGCTCCCATTCCTCTTCCAGGTGTTGCAGAGGAAAGGGCTAAATCCTTTTTTTTTTTTTGAAGAACTGAACTCTGATAAACATTTTTCTGTCAATTTTCATCCTGTATCAGGATAAGACCAGGCTCTTTTTCAGAGGGTTGTTCTCACCAATTTTGCTTGCCTGCAGCTTCAGAATGGAACGAATACCAGAACTCATACAATTTTACCTGCAGTCAAGGAACTTTAGTACTCAGGGACTGGTAAACTTCATTGCTATCAGATGTCTGGTGTTTTGTGATCATCAAATATGCAGTTATTATTTGTAGAACAGAGGATAACTTTTATTTCAAGAATTGCAGTTGATTTAATGATCAGAAATAAAGCTGAAGTAGGAAGCTCTCAACTGACTGAGGAGTTTGTGTTAGGGGATTAGAATCTGTTACCAGCACAGACATTCCTTGAAACATCTGGGAATTTCATTTCGTGTTTGCCTTGGAATTTGTAGTTCTTTATAAAATGGAAGTTTTCCACACCTTCCATTACTTCAGTCACATTTTTTCTGCTTGAATGAGTGTTCAATTAGTATTATCAGGATTTTTTTAATCAGAATTATTCCTAAGAGTTTATAATTTGAATGTAGAATATTGGACTGAGATTAAGGCAGTGGGTAATTCTTTTTCTTTTGCTTTCATTATTTATGAATACAAAAAATCACAGTGGAGAAGGAAAAAAAGGGAAGCATAAATATTAGCTCAAGCATGGAACTCTTTCTTGTATTCATTTTTCATTTCTGTATGTGTAGATCTATGTAGCACAGAGTTTTGCCTTGCATTCTAGTATTTTAGAAGTATAAATCCTTGTATGAAATGAACTGTACTTTTATAAAATAATTTATTTCTTCCAAGGGTATAATTGTTATTCAAGTTACTGGTTTTAGTAGATTTTCAGTTATATGCAAATGATACAACCTATAGTCACAAAGCAAACTGAATGATACAGATTTTTTTTTTCCCAGGTCTTTCTGCTCTGTTGTGTTCACTGTATTGCTGCAGAAGGAAAGGCAGCTGCAAAAGGGATATAAATATTAGAACACACAGTGCAATAAAGAAATGCAATCAGAGAGAGTGGCACAAGTGAGAAAAAATATTGTCTGAAGCTGTTTGTTTAAAAAATTACGATACTGAATCACAGTTTGAAATTTCTAGATATTAGTAATTTAAATATCTGTGTTTTGAGACATTACCTGAAGAGTGGTTAACACAAATTAAGATCAGTTTTAAAGGAGTTTGATGAAAGAATCCAGAATGTAGTAAAGAGGGCTGCAGAGTAAAACTAGTTATAAATTAAGTGCAGAGAGTGGGGATCCTAATTTTAGTTTCTAAAGCTTTAACTGTGGAAAATTATACTTTACTTATTAGTGATTACATTCTACAACAAATCTGAGTTAATCAGAAAAAAGCTTCTTTCATCAAATTTTCTGCTTGAATTTCCTTCATAATATTATCACAAGCTGGGACAGCGATCACACAGGTTTGAAGGCTGCATTTGGTCAGTCAGATAGGCCTTACATCCTCAGCTCATCCTCAGCTCAGCCAACAGGACTTGTGGTACTCTTTCTTCACTGACAGACATTTGTTTCCTATCTTCCAAAAACATTAGCTTGAAAAATTAGAATACTTGCTGTGAAAATTATTGCATCTGTTTAGCTGTCAAATCGGGTCTTAGAAATGAAGAAATATTTCTGTGTTTCTAAATTTTAGAGTGAATAGTTTTATGAACTCTCCGATGAGATATGGGAGTTTAAAACTGCCTTTTGCTGAAAAAAATTGCTGTTTATTCACTTGCTTAAACAGCCATGTTTACTGCCAATCCTGTTTTCAGAAGCTGTGGAAGTTGAAAGCGTTGTTGCACTTCTCTCTCTCCCAGGTTTGACTCAGACACCACAGAGCTGCACAGCTGGATGACCCGCTCCGAGGCCGTGCTGCAGAACCCTGAGTTTGCCGTCTTCCGGAAAGAGGGGAACCTCTCAGACCTCAGAGAAAGAGTCAATGTAGGAGAAACTACTCGTGTACATGTCTCTTAGCTTGTCAAAGTGCTTTCAGAGTCCAAGTTTAAACGATTTCAAATGTACACTGACGTGCATTGATTGTCCAAGATAAATTTAGAAGATAAATAGATAAATTCACTCTTTCCATGAATTTCAGGTTTTGGCACCAGCGTTACTACACAGGCTGTCTGAGCACATAGATTGTTGTTGTTGTTTTTGTTCATACATATTCATATTTAATTGAGGTGTTCTAGATCCATGAAAGTTTTAGGTAAAGTTATACCAAAGGCTATATATAATTTCTTAAATATGCAACATCATTCTATGCTGACAGCTTAATTTGACATTATACCTGCATAAACTGAAGAATATTAAAAGTGTCACTGAGTGGATGCTAAAGAAAATCTATATCTATTTCCTTTTACAGAGCTGTAAAATATATATGGCAATCACCAGTTTCCACAGAGCTTTTATTGTTTTTTTTTACTCTATTGTTACCATATAAGACCCAAAAACTGTTCTTTCCTGCACTGCTTAAGAAGTAGCTATGTTTGTTTGTGTCTGTGTCACAGGCTGAATTATTGAATTTATCCCTTGAAAACTAAACTGTTAAAAATTTTCTTCCTTATTTATTTTTTGTAGATCAATGAAACAATGCCCATCTTTTCCAAGTAAGAGAAAGGGGTGCTTTTTATAAATATCTCAGACAGTAGCATAGTATGTTATGGAACGTCATTAAAACCTGTGTTGATACATACTCCTAGAACACAAAGAGATGGAACAAAGTTCCTGTATTGAATTTAGATTTGCTGCTGGTTTTTCTCATTTTCTCCTTTTCCATCATAAATCAGCTATGATAAGATTGAGTAACATGGAATTTTATGACTGTAAACGTACATTTTTAAATTCCATGTTAAATTCCAAGTTTCTTGCCATAACTTTAGTTATTTATGTTGTCATTAGTGTTATTAATTAACATTCATTAACTATGCAAATTATGCATTCCGATGGAATATCTTGAATTAATTCATGCCACAACTTCATCTTATGTGAAATATACATCAATATACATATATATGCAGACTGGATCAAATACACAGAGTAGATTTGATGGCTTCACATGCTTCCAAACTGAGTTAATAGTATTCATCTAATACATTAATAGATATGCAGTTAATTTTCCACTTGCTCCAATCTAAATTTTAAAAGAAAGAAATAGAGAAAAAGAAACAAAATACACATCATCCCTTCATATATTCACATTTTGAGGAACATATTTATTTCAAGGATGAAAATCAGCTCATCTTGACCTACAAATTACTCAAGCTATCCGCACTGTCAGGTTTCCCATTGGTTCTACCTCATGTTGTCTAAGACTTTGTAAAAGCACTAAAGGATCCAGGAGCCGTGGTTCACCTCCCTCCTTCTTTCCTTTCTTTGCTTTGGAGGAGGTGGTGATTGCTGCAAATGAAGGGGTGGAGGTGGATGACCCACAGACGTCCTTTGGTCCCCACTGGAATTCCTCCAGCTCTTGCTTTGCCTTTTCTGGAACTGAGGAAGAGCACTGGGGCTGGGAGGCCACTAGCCACCACATTTATCCAGATCTCATATCAGTTGGTGAAAACACACATAATACTGCAGAAAGATGTGTGGAATTTGACCAGTGCATGAGCATTTAAAGTTTGAATTCAAGACAATAAACATAACAGGAGATGTTCCAGATGTTCCTTTGGTCTCCTTGGAAATTTAATAAATTAATTGTTAACAAAAAATTTCCAACTATTTTTTTTTCAGTAAATTAGTGCAGAAAAGGATCTGTTTTGTATCAAGAGGGGTCTGAGACAAACCAGTAATTCTAAATAGATATAAGAAAAATCGATATGTCTCTTCATTAACGTTGGAAATATTTTTAAGCACCAAGACCCGTTTTAATTTCACAGAGTGTCACTGCTTTTAAAATGAACATTTTATAAAGAAAATCAAGTTAAATTTAGAAGTTTATTGTTGCTGTAAGGGAGAAAACATTCTATTACATGTATTAATTTGAAAGTGAGAACTCTGAAAGATGGCACTTGACAAGTGCTACGTGGATTGTGTGCTGAATGGCTTTCAGTTAGTGCAAGTCTTTGAAGACACTTTTTAAAAAAGTAAAGAAAAATATCGAATTTTTCTGAATGCCAGGTCTTAAAACTTGTCCTGACCTGACTTTCCTTGTCCTGTCTTTTCTTGTCTCTGTCTCAATCCATAAAATGAGAAACAAAGCAGAAAGTACTCTTCAGTTCATTGATTTAAACAGTTTTATTGCTGCTTCCTAACACTTTTATTTATTAGTTCTCTCAAAATGAACCTCAAATCAATGGAAAATAAGATAGTGTGTGTTTTAACATGTTATACAATCTCTAGTAAGTTGAAGAAAGCATAAAAAAGAGAATGAAATGCAGAAAGGAAAACATATGTGAGAGATAATTGAAATAGATTTTATTGTACTGTTGTGCTTTAAGCCCAGCTGGCAACTAAGCACCACACCTGCTCACTTCCCCCCAGCCGCCCCAGTGGAGTGGGAGAACCAAAAGTAAAACTTGTAGGTTGAGAAAAGAATAGTTGAATGAAATAAATAAAATATAATAATGATAGCAAATAATAATTCAGATAATAGAAAGAAAATAACAAACAAGTGATGCACAATGCAATTGCTCACCACCTGCTGATCAAGGCCAGACCCCCTCCCTAAACCCAAATAAGCCCCCTTCCAGGTAACTCCCCCAGTTTATACACTGAGCATGTCATTCCATGGTGTGGAATATCCCCCTGACCAGTTTGGGTCACCTGTCCTGTCTGCATTCCCTCCCAGCTTTTTGTTTGTTTGTTTGTGTATCACTGACAGAGCATGAGATATACCAAAAAAAAAAAAAAAAAAGTTCTTGAGTTAGGATAGACGCAACTTAGAAAACCCAAAATATGAGTGTTATCAATATTATTCTCATGATTAATCCAAAACACAGCACTGTCCCAGCTACTAAGAAGAAATTCACTGTATCCCAGCCGAAGCCAGGACATGCACTGACATCCACACTCATCCACAGTGTTGTACTCATCTGTGCATGCGTGTGACCATCTGTACATGTGTACAGAAGCCTCATCTTGCCCTTACTTTATCATTTGGGGGTTTTGCCCATATGATAACATAAATTGGTTTATCACAGAACACCTGTGCTTGGCAGGTGTCAGAACTGCCCTTTTTTCCCTACCATAGTCAGTGCTGAGTCCTAGAGCTTTTTTGTCATTACTTTCTTTTCTGCTGTTCTTTTGGGGACAGATTACTGGTTTTAGGTTTGGGGGTTTTTTGGTTGGTTTTGTTTTGTTTTGTTTTCTTGTGGCAGCTTGCTCCTGCCCATCATTTTTCATGGATGAGAGGTCACTTCCATAAGATTTAGTGGAAGTGCATGTGCTGCATCATAGAGGGACAGAGATGTCGGAAATGAAATCCACAAGGAAATCTCTTTTGCCATCATTGGTGATTCATAAAGTGCAAAAGCTTTCTCCCATCCCAGCTCAGAGGAGTCCTGAGGGAGACAGAGCCAAGAGCAGGCTGGATGAAATGCAGTGACTCTGTTTGCTAAGCCAGCTGCTGTTCAGATCCTGGCAGGAAATTAGCCTTTGGCAGATGTATTATGTAGCTTGAATATATTAGATATGTGCAAAAAGTCCATTCCTATGTCTGGAGAGAAGAAAAGTATTTATATCCCTTCCCTGATACAGAAGAAAGATATTTACCTTACCTGGGCAAGGAGACTGCAAAGCCATAATAGAAGTTTCATTGTTGAACAGCCATACTCCTAAATAAGAGAGGCATCCAAACATTAATGTAGTCAATACAGTTATACTGCATCCCACTATAAATATTCTACAGTTAGTATGTGCATTTTACTAAAATCATAAGAATGAATCAGGACTTCTATGTTTTTCTTAAGCTATAATGAGCTTTCAATATTGCAAGTTCAAATAGATGAAGGTTCAGGTGCAAAAAAACTCCACAATTTCAGGTAGTAAATCCTACTTACTCAGTTGGATCTGAGACTATCCAACAAGAAACTGGAAATAAAAATCCTTGAAAGGAGTTTTGGTTTGCCAAGAAGAAGCACCTAGAAATTCAGGATCAAAGATAAACACAAGGAACAGATGTAAGGGAAAATGTCAGATATCCTAGACAATTAAATTTGTTCTTTTGGCATTCTCAGAAGCCCCATTCTCATATGTTTGTTTTGTTTTAGTGACCTTTTCCAGGCATGCTTTGTTGGGCGTGGATATTCGAGAGCTGAATCAGTGTCAGAGGTGGTGATGATAGTGTTGTCTCTGTGCCCTCAGGGGTGATGGGTCACCATCACAGGAGGTCAGGGAGTACTGCTACCCTGCATCCTTTCACAGAGCTCTCAAGGATGGATGTTGATTTGATATATGAATAGCATCCAAATTTCTCCAGCCATCACTATTTTCTAGGTTATGAAGTCATTAACTGCCAACTAAAATCTCAAGGTCAAATAAAATTTTTAGATTTGTAAAAATAGCCTCTTTGCCTTTGGCTAGCTAAAGATGAATTTATAATGTTTTTCATTCAATTGAATATGGGATATAATGCATTTGCATTGTCTGTTGCAAAGTAGTCCAAAGGAGAATTAATCTCTGCTTGGACAAAAGCCTGTAATGTTAACCTTTCCCTCTAATTTTGGTGTCTTTGTTTTGTTTTTTTTCTCTGAAAAATCTTTTACAGACAGCAAAAATATTTTTAAAAAAAAGGGAGATGTTATATATTTGAGATATTTTGAAGTGGCTTAGCCACTATTTTCAAAAAGTGTCTATTATAATGTACGGAATTTAAATTTCAAAACTTCACAAATCCCTTTAAAATTGTGCCATTCTACTTGTGCCATAAATGAACCTGGATCAAGAGTATGGTCCCCCTCAGTAAAGGAAAACATGAAGAAAGCAGAGCCAAAGAGATAAATGAGAGGTGTTTCCAGGACTATTCTATTCATTTCTAGGCACTTAACAAAGGGCTATGGAAATATTTCTTCTGAGGATCTTAAAAACCCAAGACACAGTTTGCAGGTTTGGCAAACGATGGCAGTGTACAGACTAATGGCAGGAACCTGTGATCAGTGTTTTGAGTACCTGGAGTGAATTTCCTCCTTTCTCCCCATGCCACATCATTTGTCTTTGTATGAGGAACCAAGAGTTCTGTCTCTCCTCCTTTGATTATCACCGTGCTTCCTGTGTGTGTTTGTCCTCCTGTAACCAGTGTTAGATCTTCATTTGCATTATATATGCTCATTACATAAAAATGAATGGAGAAAAATAGTTAACAGAAAGTTTGATATGTGTGAAATCTTTTATGTTTATTTAAGGACTCCACACACAGTGCTTGTATTTTCTACCAGGACCTGGGAACTTGAATCTTTCAGGAGAGAGGTGGACTTTCTCCATGTTTTCCTGCACACATAGCATATGCTGGGCAGGGAAGGGTTGACTTCCACAAGCTTTTATGTCATATAATTTTTTGTATTTTAAAAAGATAAGTTTTAGCATATTTTATGAACTTTTTTTGTTAATGATTTGTTTCTGCTCACTACAGTTATACACATGATAATTACACACCTGGTGTTACAGACGGAGTAGAATTATTTTCAATGTATTTTACTGTTTTAATGATTCCTTTGAGTTCTCAGTAGTTATTCTCATGTTAATTATACCTGGCATTATAGACAGAGTAGTATTATTTAAGATTCTGTAAGAGGTTTTGGAACTCTGCAGAGAGTTAATTTACTTTTTTAATTTGGAAAATATTTAAATTGTTCTGTGGAATGATACAAGATTTTATTGACCTACAAAAATGAGAGCTAATTCATACAGTCATCTGTAACTTGTTGGGATTAAACATCATAATATTTCAATGGTAATTTAGTTATATGTTAAAGATATGTTTCTAAAGTACAAAATATTTCATTATTCTCTATTTTTTCTTTATATATTTTATTTATCTAAAATTGGTTTAGTTACAGTATTAAAAAGGATCTTTGAGGTATTGTTAGAAAGCTTGCTGTTTAACAGTTTCTGTATGCACCAATGAATAGCAGTTGTAGTTAGGCTGAGGAAAAGTGTGAATTTAATTGAATTTTTTTCTTTCGAGTTTCTGTGTCTCCTCACCTACAAAGTCTTCCAGGGAGCTGCTTCTTGTAAAACTTGAAGATGTTTTAAACATCACATTTTAAAAGTTATTTTAAGAGAGTTTACTCAAAGGTGTTTATGTTCCTTCCATATGGGTGCAACAATCTATTTGAAAATTCCAAATCTAATTGTATAAGGTTATTTTACTAAATGCATTCTTAGACACCTGTTAGAGCTTTCTTTTCAGTTTGAGGAGACTTTTTGAAGTCATGCAGCATCTACCTTTGCTGTGGAAATACACAGGGGAAGCCCAGTGGGGTCAGCCAACTTGGGAAAACGCAACCAGGGCCAGGTGTTATGTTTCCAAATACATTGTGTAGGATTTGGGGGTCATACCCTCTTGTATGTGTGTATCTGCTGCAGGAAAGTGAGGGGCTTGATTTATGGGACATTGTGTTGGTCAGGATCTCTGGGATATATATAGTTTGTTTTATTTTTGGTATCAAACTTGACTGTGGGCCCTTGTTGCATCTTTGAGCTTCTAAATTACACCTGAATTATGCAACTAATTTAGTTTAAAATCAATGAAGTGACTTCATGGTTTTAATTTCAATACAGCATTGATGTGCTCTCAGATCTAAAATGAGTTTACTTTCCACCAGTATTTCTACTGACCCAAAATGATATTTAATTTTAGATTCCTACTATATCTTCTAATTTTAGCAGCTGGCCTTTTCTAGGCCTTACTAGCTGGCCTGAACATTAGTGAGCAATTTCTGTGTACAGAAAAGTGAATCATGAGTATTAAGTACAATACATAATGAGAAGCCTGTATGAAATCAGCAGTTAACTCTTCTTCTTAATAGCCCATATGTGTGTGTCTGCTGCATGTGGTCTTATATATGCATTTTACAGTTGTTATTTTGTTATCAAACAAAACAGTAACATAAGCAGTCAAGTTTTATACGGGTTTGATACTAGAATTCTGTGAATCCCTGTGATTTGCTGAGCATGGTCAATTTTTGCTTCAAATAGCTCTTACTTCCTATGTCTTTTATGTGTCTGTAAAATACTGATATGTGTAATTTGCCAGCTCTGTTGTGTTCTGTCTCTCAGTTTTTGTATTTGGCTACGACTTTGACTCCCTTCCTGGTGGTTTGTGGTACCTGCTGCTTTCATTGCAAATCAGGGGGCAGTCAGGGCAATATGAAGGGTTAAAAACTCTCAAGAAATCAGAAGACATCCCTGAGATTAATTACTTTCTTGTTCAAAGTCCCTCTGTTGAAATACTCACCTTTCCTGTCATGCTGCAGGCCATCCAGCGAGAAAAGCCTGAGAAGTACAGAAAACTGCAAGATGCCAGCAGATCAGCTGAGGCCCTGGTGGAACAGATGGTGAATGGTAATTACATGGGAGTTGCTTTAGATAATCTTCTTAGGGATTTGATAAACGAACAGGTTCATATTTATCACCAGAATTATATTAGCACATATTGTTTAAATGGAACGGTGAAGTGATATTGCCTTATATTTCTTTTATTATTTCTGAATGTTAAATCTGTTAATTAGAAAAGAGAAAAGAAGTATTACCACTTTAGTACCATGCAAAGTGTGTTAGAAACTCACTGTAATGAATTGTATATCAACAATGTGTTCTGTGCAGAGACTTAAGTTGTAATCTTATTTTATGAGTTCTCTAAGCTTTGAAGTACATTAGCGCATCTGAGTTAGACAGCTCGAAAGGCATTACTTTAACCAGTTGGGGAAAAATACTTCCTGATTTTTAATATACAATGCGTATTTTGTAATATAACGTATTTCTGTAATGTTTTGTCTGACAGAAAATATAACACTCTATTGGGGTTTGGAACAAATTTTTGGCATTTGGTTTGATTTTGTCTTTTTTTTTCTTTCCAAAGAAATGATTATATTTTGCCATTCTTTTGAACTTTTAGATAAGGGAAAAACAAAACCCAAAGAAAGGTAAATGAAAGCACTGTAACTCACACCATTGTTCTTAATATCAAAGACTGTCCTGCCTTGCAATCGAATAATTAACATAGGCCAACATGTATCATACTGGTATGGTTACCAGAATTAAAGATGCTGAATAAACTGATATTTGGAACAAATATTTTCTTTTTAATTGTTACAATGAATAACCAATATTTAAATTGCTGAAAGTGAAATGGTTTAAGTCTGAGGTACTAATTGGCCAAGCTGAAGAAATTTGATGGAATCCTATGATGACTTTGCTTAAGTATGAAGGTATAATGTTTTGAAAGAGACCATATTTAACATGTAGGACATATTTAATATCATTACTGTAACAATTGCTACAATGAGTCTCTTCCCAGACTCCGTGAATAGGCTGAAGGCAGTAACGTCTGTAACATATTTAAAATAATTTGGGCATTTTTCCATGGTTGATTATATAAAAAGTTTGGAATTTTTTTTTTTTTTTTCCCTTTAAAGTGTTTTCTGCCTGGGAGAACTGGTTGTATATGACTTTTAGGGAAGCATCTGAAGTTTGCATGCTGACACATTGAGGTTCCTATTTTGGGCAGAATCTGTCTAGGGCATATGTAGCCATGCCCCACTCTTCCATTGGACAAATGCAGCCCTGCATCTCAAGAATTCCAGTTTAGTTTCTTTGGATTATGTAGTACTTTATGATGACTAATTTTGATAGTTGCAGAACTCACTACCACCTTAAATAATGCTTACCCTACACTGTAGTGCCTACCATGTCATGTATCAAGTAGACTAAATTCTGTCTTAAGTATTCTCATGGGGTTTTAACTCAAGACTCTGTTTTTATCTCCCTCAGTCCATGGGTACTTTCTTGCTCGTGGTTTACATGTGGCTAGATGTGCATATAAATCCAGTATTTCTCAAATCACACCTCGTTTTTTAGGAAGCACATCTTCCAACTGGGTGGCAGGCACAGGGTAGACTAAGTAAGCCAGCATGACTTTATCAAGTTCTTCAACTTTGTCAGCTGCTCTGAGGTCTGTGTCATGCAATTTATTGTGGTAGCCTTGGTAGCAAAAATGTTCTAGTGTGGCTGACAGGTTAATTGGCTGTGAAAATGAAGATCTCTTATTGTCATGGCTTTAGGGAGGAAACAATCCTTTTGAAAAGAGAAACAATTCCTCTGGACATGAAACCTTGAGTATTTATGGGACTTTCAACTGCTCCACTAATGCAAAAGCAATTTGAAGAATAGCGTTTGGAATGGTTAATTAATGCAGTAATTACCAGCAGTAGAGAGTAGAACAAATAATTAATGTTAGTTGGTGAGAACTGTGAGATGGTTTTAACAAAGAATTGGCAAATGGAGTATCTTGTGAGGTGCTCAAAGTTACTCCTTGAGGGTGGAGGAAGTTAACTGCCATTGTAAAGCCATGAATTTGAATACAATATACTTTTGAATATGACATATTTTCTATTTGTCTTTTCTTCCAATCATTATGATCTAATTGCAATTAGTGGTTGCAATTTGGTTCAACTGAAACTGAACTTAAAGTTAAGTAAAAATATTAACTTTAAAACTTCATCTCAAACTGTACTAGAGTAACACAATTTTATATTTTCCACAATAATTCAAGTAAATTTCTATACTGTTTGTGTCTTGCGTAAAGTAATAATGTTTTTTTTTTGATTTGTTGTATTCACTAAGAAAAAGAAAAAAGATTTGCTGAATCTCAAAAATAATGTTTAGTGGACCAGCCTAACTATTCCCTCATACCTTCCTGTTCCAGTGTTGAAACTCTTTTCCATAAAATGGGAATTAACTAGAATTAATTCATGTGCCTGTATGGATTTGTGAGCGATCTGCAGTTTAACATCTAGTGGAGGGAAGATGTTGTTTTAATGAAAAACCTTTCTAACTACCACAATTTACAGATCAAAAATGATGATGCTCCCATTGTTCTTCTTCAGGAAAATGAGTCAGTGATTGAATTGATGATTGTCATACATTTGGAGTATAATCTGTAATTAAAAGACCACACAAGGCAAACAGATTTGAGGCATAGATCAGTTTAGAAGTCAAGTAATGACAATTGTAATTGTATTGTTAATTTTTACTTATTCTATGTCAATTACATCTTGACTAATAATGATTAGATTCCTTAATCTTCCAATTATGCTGGCACTGAGTTCCTGGCTTTATTTAATATGTATAATATTCTTTCTCTTTGCTCATAAACAAAATTCTGAATGAACAGATGAAAAGTATAAAAAGATGAGACCTCTGGTGGATTATAAGAGCAAGTTCAGACTGGTGGTGAACTCCATTGTTGTATAATTTATATTTCTTTTCTTGGTTTTGGGTGTTTTGTTTTGTTTTGTTTTATTTTGTTTTGTTTTGTTTTATGTGATAGGTAGGAGAAGGAATAAATAAATAATAAAAACACAAACAAACCCCCCACAGGATTCTGGAGAGAATTGGACTGGGTTATTTAGGGTTTAATTTACTTTTTTTCTTAGCAGGGGCAGATATTCTGAGGAAACATTTACATAGGACACTCCTCTAGCCTTATGCAAACAGTGTCAGCCACTGTCAGCAAAAGCATTTTATACTGGAAAGATCTGCCCTCTCCCACAGCATAGCTGTTCCTGTGTTTGTAGGCAGGGTGTCTGGACATTGCCATTTGAAGGGCTTTTCCCACCATGAGGGAAATCATTGATGCTTTTGGTGGATGCTTCTATACCCAACCACCCACACGGGCTGTGCTCTGCCTCTCCTTGCTCATGCTTTCAAAGAAGTCTGGTGATTTTAATCAGTGAAAGCTTATATATTCTGTTTACCAGTGTTTCTAGGGAAAAAAAAAAAATCTGTTTTGCTTTTGTTTACTAAATCATATGATAAAATAGAGTAAAACATCTGTTCATGCATAAGTGAAGCAGTTTAGTAGTTTGAGTGGACACTTGCCTATTACAGTAGTTTAGAATAGAGTAAACAGGACATCAAAATGAATAATCAGAGAATTTTGACAGGAAGCATTAAAGTGAATACAAATCAATTTGTTGCAATAAAACATGTAATTTAGAATTGCCACCATTCTGTGGAAGAAATACATTATCTTGTAAGTTACACAAGAGTAGAAAGCTACAAAAACCAAAATAATATTACATTATTCTATCACAGAACTGTGTAAATGACAGATGCACTTAACAAGATATATTTCATATTAAGTGGCAATTCCAAAGCACTTGCATGTAAGGTGCTGCACAATTAAAAATATTCAGGCACAATTTGTTATGTGCAGTATACAAGGTAATAAAATAATTAATGGATGCACTTCAGATAATGATCTGTTTCCTCTGGGTACAGTATATTTATACAATGATTATACCAGAAGCTTTTAGAATGTGAAACATGAAAAGATTATGAACCAACCACTATTCATAAAATAATGTTTTACCAGAAAATGGGTTCTATATTGTTTCTTTGCCTGCTTGTACACTTCTGGTATGTCTTGGAAAAGTTGCTTAAGTTAATGAAAAAATCAGTAATTCTCACAAAAGAAAGTTTTAATCAGGACAAAGAATAATGGAGTTTATTAAAGAGTAATAAAGTAAAACACAGTAAGTTCCACCTCAACTAGAGGAAGAATTTCTTTACTTTGGGGGTGGCAGAGCACTGGAACACAGTGTTGCCCAGGGAAGTCATGGAATGTCTCTCTCTGGAGACATTCCAAACCCCACCTGGACACATTCCTGTGTCACCTTCTCTGGGTGACTCTGCCTTGGCCCAGGGATTGGACTGGGTGATCTCCAGAAGTCCCATCCAACCCCAACAATTCCATGATCCTGTGAAATTCTTGATTTTCACCCATGGGTTGAACTTGCCCAAATTATCTCAACTGCAAGTAACAGCCATTTTTATTACATCCTTCTGAAAATGGCATGTTGGCATCTGATGGACAATTTTGATTTATCCGAATGGACTGAGAAATAAGAGTTTTAAAACACACATGTTACGGAGATTTTAGCTTCCTTTCAGTAGGATATTCTACCTAATGAAGGTGCATCTCTGCAATATTTTGCCAAACATGACTCTGCATAAACCATTTTGTACTGTCTGCTTCAGGAACATGAAGAGCAAAAGCATTTCTTTCTCTATGTATTTATGGAATCACATTTAGACTCAAAGGTTAGGTGTTAAATAAAAGAATTAAAGAAAAATTGAATAATAGTGTCTATTTTCACACTTTTAAATATGCCATGTGAAGAGGTACCTTTGAGCAAAATAAGAAGGGAGGATCTGATGAATCTAGATTCTCATCTGAAACACAGTCCTCTCTGAGTCCTGGAAGAAAGTATTGCAGTGAAAAGTATTATTATGTGTGGAGAATCCATGACTGCACTTCTGGTAATCATAATCTTGCCTAAGGGTACTTGGGAGACTGTGGCAGCTGAAAAGAAAGGGAAGGAGGAATAAATAGAGTGATCTTTTTATATCTAGTCTACCAAGCTCACAAACAATGTCTTCCAGGTTCAGAGATAACAATGAACACAGTGGCAAAGATAATCTGCTCTCTGTTATGAACCTACAGCATTTTTATACCCAACTCACAACAGAAACAATTGTTGAAATACAGCATAGTTAAAGTCTTATTGTCTATACATATGTTTGTTCTTGCTGTTGTTAAGATTTAGTATCTGTGTGCCTGGTTGTCTGTGATTGCTGTTATTCAGATGTGCTTTGCCATTCAGGTTTATTCTGCCTCTTCACATGCTCATTTGACATTACACTTCTAGAAAATGTAGTTATGCTCCCCCATCTCCAGATGCACACACACACACTCACATGAGACAAGATCACTTTTAAATTTTATTAAGATGTGTCAAAATCCTTTTTTACCTCTTCATACTTTGAGGTTCATTTTATATCCTTGCTTGGTCCTTAAAATGTGCTCTTCAGTTTTTTGAGTATAATGTGGATGTGGAGCTGCTCCAACCACTACAGTTGCCATTAGCTCCCAGTAGTACTGAGCCTTCTATTTTTTCAATAGTTTTGCCTTTTGAAATGCTGTACCATTTGTTTGGCTGGAGCACCATCCCAGAGAAAAAAGCATATCCAGAGAGCTGCTATCAGGTACTGCAGAGCCTGTTTCCAAGTGGGCTGTTTCCAAGCAACTCTAAATGAAATACCCTGAGCTGGATCCAGAACAGGATTTGCCAGAGCACTGTGGTGCTCCACAACAAACATGATGCCTGATTATCATTTAGTGTGGTTTACTATATAGCATGTGTTACAGCAATTCCTTAGAATATTTTATTATTAAAAAAAAATTCTAGTACTTTTTATTACAGCATTTAGCTGTAATTAGGACTCTATTTCCTACGTCCTACCTTCCAACCTTGTCATGAACTTTACTATTTTTTAATCCTGATAAAGAAATATTCCTGCAGATTTGGAGTGCAGATTACAAACCAGAAAACCCATATCAGTAGTGTATCAAAGATTGCAGAAGTGGAGCATGGAAGGCTTTTGTCTCATTTGCTTTTAAACTTGCTTTAAAGAAAAATACTCTTAATTTTTATTATTTTGATAAAAGCATAGGTTCTGTTTAACTGGTTGACTATTGTATGACTATGTGATGATGTTATCAAAAGTGTTTTTAAGCATGTGGCATTGCTCAATGATTTGAGAATTTTACTTATTTTGAAATGAATGTTGGCCCTATTGCCATGTGTACCATTACATGTCATTACAATTTTAAAAATGTTAGGGACTACATTTAAACTTCCATTGAAAAATAAATGAGACTATTAAGTTAATATTATTTTGAAGTCAACCTGAGTTGAAGTTACAGAGTGATTATGAATTACGTTAAGACGCATTTTCTTATCTTTCATATGTATTGCTTTCTTTCTTCACAGAAAGTGAAGAGAGTTCCTTTTTACCTTTTAATTGTTCTAGAGGATTACCTTGCCCATAATAACTAAAGTCAGTTTTATTTTATGAGGTTTAATATAAGCATGATTATTGAACAACAGACAGAAATAGGCAAACTACATCAGAGAAACCAAACACTTTGAAAATATCCACAGAGAAGCATCACCTATGGTTTCTTGGCTCTCTTACTGTCTCTTCATGGTCATGGTTGGACACTCAGGAGTGGCCTAGCTGGAGGTTTGATCTGCTACTTTGTTTATTCCTTAGTGTTTATGAGATTTCTAAAATAACATATAATGCAAAATATATTGGTTGGATTATCAGAAACCTCTAAATAGCTGTGGAATATAGTTCCTATTAATTGTAATCAGTCTTTTTAAAGAAGAAAAGCCAGCAACAGTCTTGTACATTAAAATCTAATTACAGTCCAGGCATAGCTTTCAAAATCCAGCTGTCAGGCATTTTGTTATTCCTTACAGCACTTTTAATTAGCTTTATGTATTGTATCTCTACTTTCTGCTTTATTCCCATTCTTGTACTTTAATGTAGTTTATAATTCATTTCCATAGCAACAAAAGTACCCAGGCAGAAACTTTAAATATCTTTGATATGCTTTCCCCACTAATGTGTAACATCTGTAGATTCAGAACTGTTATTTGGTGATAAATCATTAACTGGATTTATGAGCTCTCAAATAGAGAAATTGAATTGTTAAACTATCCTACTTTTTTTTTTTTTTCCTTTTCTTTGTAACTTGTTTATCTTTAAGCATCTTCTTCTCTTGTTTTTCTAGAGGGTGTGAATCCTGACAACATTAGACAAGCCTCAGAGCAGCTGAAGAGCCGCTGGATTGAGTTCTGTCAGTTGCTGAGTGAAAGACTGGCATGGCTGGAGTACCAAAATAACATCATTGACTTCTACTCCCAGCTGCAGCAACTGGAGCAGACAGCAATTACTGCAGAGAACTGGCTGAAAGCACAACCCACACCAGCAACAGATCCTGCTACAGTGAAATCTCAGTTAGAAAGATGCAAGGTTAGAGATTCTTCTTCAAGTTTTTTATGATATTGTTCTTCATAGGTGTTCCAGCAGTGGGACAGATTATCACCTACAATATTTCACTGTAAAATGGTGAATGAACTCCTTGGATTTACAAAGTAATTATTGAAAATGTTTATTCAAGGAAAGGAAAGACTGGTAAAGAAATAAAGAGGCAGTAAAACCCAGGATATGTGTCTCTAAAACTCTGCCCCAAATATTTAGTTATTAAGGTACTTACACACTTAGAACGAACTGTGGCTTTAAAGTCTTTTTCATATTTCATTTTCATGTAAAAATCTGTGTCTTTGGTTTCTCCTTAAGAAAATGTTGCTCATCACCTCTGTTAAGGATCTGTGCCTGAACATTGTCTTCAAGTCCAAAAATCTGCCACTGAAGACCACTTTTCTTGTTACATACCCTGTGTTCTGATTCAGTGTGGATTTTGCAGTCAAATGGAGGAATATTCTTGTGTCACAATATGAAATAATCACAACAGTTGTACAAAAATTGTCACACCAGTTCACTTATAATTCTCCTTAATTGTTTTTATTTGTGTGCTGCATCATTATAGAAGTTTGCTTCTCTCTCTTACTGTAGAAAATTCTCTGCATGGGGAGCTTACAAGCCAATATTGATTGACAGGAATATATTGAGGTGTAGTATTGCATTATAAATTGAATTACATACTTCTGGAAGTTTGTAAATCTTTAGAAATCTTTAGGAAACCTCTGACTCCAGAAGCTCTCAAACAGAATGTATTGAAACCTGAACTGAGATCTATGTTATTACTTCAATTTTCAGTTATTTCCAAGCTGGCGTTGTACCTACAAAGGTCTCAGTTCTCATGCTAAAAACTTTTCTTTGAATATCTCTGCTATGGCTTACTTTGAATATCTCTGCATTTGGCTTACTTTGCTCATTTCTTTCATATTCTGTAGTTGCACATGTTGCAGAGTATACAAGGTATAACAGCACAACCTCATTGCTCTCTACAGCTTCCTTAGAGGGGGAGTGGAGAGGAAGGTGCTGATCTCCCTGGTATCCAGGGACATGGGAATGGTTCAAAGCTGTGCCAGGGGAGGTTTAGACTGGAGTGGGAGGGTGTTCAAAGAGTGTAACAAAAAGGTTTCCTGGGGAAGTGCCTGCAGCCTGTCAGTCTTTAGGAGCCATTTGGAAAACGTCCTCATCAACGTGCTTTAACTTGTCAGCCCTGAAGTAATCAGGCCATTGGAATAGATGTTCCCTGAAAGTCCCTTCCAGCTGCTCTGTGCTATCCTAATCTTAACCTCAGCCTCTAATGTGTTACTGTGAGGCTGCTAGAAACCACTGGGCATCTTCATCTCTCCTTTTCTACTTCATTTTATTTGATCTGTACATAATCTAACAGACATGGGTCCAGGATTATGGTACTTGTGGTGTTTTTCTCTTCCCAGCTTCACATGAAAAGGATGTGAATTTTAGAGTTGAAAAGGATGAAAATGATATAAATTTTTGTATAGAAATTTTAATATACAGTCTTACTTCCTTTCTTTGAGCATAATGTTCTGTGAAAGTAACTTTAAGATGACTTTAAGCAGTGGTATCAATGAACAATTTTATTGGGAGTAGAGGTGTTGATTTGTGAGGAAAGGTTTAAAGTGTTGAATTGATTTGTATCGTAACTGATGTATTTGGAAGAAAAAAAGTTGTGTAATGTGCACTGAAACAGTGGTGATTTTATGGCACTAGTGGTTCCATTCCTTGGGTAGCCATATCTTGATTTTTTTTTCCTTTATTGTTCGAACATGCAGGATGAAATCATTCGAATGTCAACCCTGCAGCCTCAGATCGAGCGGCTAAAGGCTCAAAGTCAAGCACTCAAAGAGAAAGAACAAGGACCAGTGTTTCTGGATGCTGATCTTGCTGCTTTTACCAGCCATTTCAAACAAATATTTGCTGACATGCATGCCAGAGAAAAGCAGCTACAGACCAGTAAGTGTTCTTGACAAGTCAATTTGCCTGACTAGCACACATAGAATAGGGGTTTATATTATGCTTTCCCAGTTTTGTATTTTTTTGTGTGATACTAAACCAGTAGTGTGATTTAGGTGCTCTTTTTTTTGCAACTGAATTAGTCTTTCAAAAATTATCAATTCAGTCCATATTTTATATTAAGAAATCAAGGGAAGGTACACTATTCAGAAGCAAAGCTTCCACTCGGTGTAGTTCTGCCACCAAACTTCTTGTTAGTATGTTTGTGGATAGATTCAGTGCTATTTTTTGGCACCATAAAACTGTCATTGTTTATTTGGATTACAAGACAAGGCAGTCTATCTCTGTCAGTCAGCAGAGAGGAAAGACAGCTAAATTACCGGAGTGAATCTGCTCTAGATTTTCACAGAATAAAAATTTAACTCCATAAATCTCATCAAGGAGAGTAGCCACCTTAGCATATCTAGTTTCTCATCATGTGGCCAACTCTTTCTTATTTGCAACACAGAACACATGACTGTGTTCTATGTTGCAAATAACATTATATGTGATATTTTTAGTAAAATGAATTTTTCAAAAGGGGCAAAACGCTATACCAAAGTAGAAAGTTAAGTATTTCTAATTAATGAGACATATCAGTAATTGCTGTACACTTTCTGTATTAGCTTATGAAATTAAAAAAGTATCAGACAAAAATATTAATTTAACTTTTCTCAACAACAAAGATAGTATTTGCCCCTTAAACCACTGAGATCTCTAAATTACTGTACTGATTTGAAATTTGACATAGTACTAGCTCCTTCTAGTGGATCTTTCTAATATTCCTCCTAAATTCTTTCACAGAGAGTCTTGGATATTGTTTTTCAATACTACATTACTTCACTTCTGTAGTTATTTTACATGTGTCTACATATGCAAACTGAAGAGGTGATGATGTATGGGAGAACAGAAGAAATAAAATGCAAGTGTCCCATAGCAAGTGATGAAAGAATGAACTGTAGAAATTTAACATTAAGGAGTGTAAAGATTTTTCATTACTCTAAATTGAAGATGAACAGTGGGAAAGATGTAAAAAACACTAGTATGACTATGTTTTATATGCTGAAATGAGTTGCTATTCTCCCAACAGAAACATAGTATAAATACTGGCTCCTTTATGATTTCTTCTCCTTCTATAAACCTCCATAATTGTTTGGCTTGCCACATCAAATTTTACTGTAGTGAGAGGTCATGAATTAACTAGTTGATTAGTCCGGTTAGGTAAATAGTGTTCACTGCCTGAACTGTAATGCCATAGGCTTTAGTAAAGTTCTTCCTGGGTATTCCTTCCCCCTCCTGGGCTGCAAGAAGCTCCTTCAGAGCCCTGGCCAGCTGCAAGGACAGCTGTCCCGAGGTGGAAGCATTGAACAGGCTGGAGAGTCTCCTACGTGCAAGAGAACAGAAGTCTCTGAATCAATATTGCGTGGAGCCCCGGACAGTTGTTACTACTTTTCTTGTGTTGTAAAGCAGGGCCATATCCCATGTCTTTCTTCTGGCCTTATTTTAATAGAAAACATTGAAATTTTGTTAGAGTATTTCAGATCTTTCCATCTTTTATTTACATATATTATTTGTAATTAGTTATTTCCCGCAGGTGGAAAATTCTCGTGAGAACTGAATGATGTATTGCAGATCAGTTATAGTATTTGATCCTCTTTTTTTTTTTTCCTGTACATAAAACCTACATGTGTTTAAAAAGATTTTTCTTTTTTCATTCATGATTAAGGTTGATTTTTATGTTTAGAGGACATTTGTTTTTGACCATCATAAGAGGTTTGTTTATTTTGTGAGGGGGTTTTTTTGTTTGTTTGTTTGGGTTTTTTGTTAATGTTCCATTGCTTTGTTATCTTTTCTGTTGGATAGGGGTATTTAGCTGTTCTGCTTTTCAAGGGAATTTTTCTCTCATAAACAGTTTTCTCTAATTTTGGAGATTGTCTCCCTCAAATATTTTTTGTTTGGTTAGGTTTTGACTGTGGTTTGTTGAAAGTGATGGCAGCTTAGTTTTGTGTTGGTTTTTTTTTTAACATTCAAGAGTGCTTAGTAGTTTCTCTCTGCTGCACAGATTTGTCAATAAAATAATACTGAAGACTAACTCAGATTTTCTTACATGTTTTTCTCCATGATTTGATTAGAATTTCCAGTTATAAACCTATTTTAATTTCTGAAACGTATTTGGTTGGGGTCTTTTCATTATTTTGTGGTGCTGTTTATGAAAGAGATACAACCTCATAAATATTAAGAATTATTTTTTAATATTTAAGACCCCATTTTTCTCACTTAATAGAGTATCTGTATATCCTTATGTCATTTTGAATGTGATATGTCTAGTATTACAGCTCTCTCTTCTCCCCAAACACATTTAGACTAATGTCTGAAATACTGGTATATAGAAAAAATAAAGGTCAGACGGAGCTTAAAACTGTTCAGTAATCTACACAAGGGAGTGGAATGGACAATGCTGGCAATGATTCAGATATGAATAACCTGATTTCCCAAGGAGGTTCTTAGATTTTGTAATGCCCTGGTGAAAAAGGAGGTTTTGTACTTTATATATAATTGTCTTGAAATTAACTGCTGCTATGTCAGAGAGATTTCTAGGGAGCAGCCTGGTCAGCCTCCCATTCCCCCTGAGCCCAGGGAGAGCTGACAGTAATTGTCAGGTAAGTGAATACTCCTTGCTCCAAACTTCCTCCAGAGTGGCAGCTGATTCATTCCAGCACTCCTCTAGCTCTGTGACTTAACTAAATTCCATTAAGGTGCTTCTGCTTTTCAGTCTCGCTGCATTGAGCTGTTACCCAGCCATGGCCTTGACTGAGATACATGTTCTCATTGAGATACATGTTCTTCTGAGGAAAATTGGAAAATGGTTAGATTTTTAGCAAGTAACTAAAAAAAAAGGCTTTTGCCATAGGTAACATTGAAAGTATCAAGATGGAGGTGGCAAGGAAAAAGTTATATTTATTTCCATTTTCTCTGCTTCATAAATTTATGCACTGTGCTCTCCTTTCAAGTTCTGATTCTACCTTTGCAGGATCAGTAATTCCCAAAGGTGAAGTCATCATTGTCATCATTGCTGTTGTTATTATTAATGATGAATTATTCATCTGCATTCAAATGATGTTTCTCCTGTTTATTTCAGGAAGTACTTTAGAAAGTTTTTACCTTCTCTATAATTTCAAGAATCTTTAGACTTTTTATTTATCCATGCCATGCTTAAAATTTTATTTTGCATGCACATCATTATTCTCTCTAATCCATTAGTACGGCATCTTAGAGTGTTGGATTACATAGGCTCATGCAATTCAAACTTAGCATAATTTTATAAGATAATAAACTACAGTAACTGTAACAGTATGGCAACCATTTGAAGTTTTAGTTTGTAATTATTCTGCTTTGATTAAAACTTTGAACTGCTAACTTATTTTGATGCTTTAAGTGCATTGGAAATCGGTTGCAAGTGGCAGTGAACTTGTAAGGATACATAAAAGAATCTTTCACAAATCATTGTATACTTAAGAAATGAAAATTTTAACCAAGTGTCCTGAAAACTTCGTAACTATAAGTTTTCTTTATGACCTGAACTATGATTTAGTAATAAAAATATTCACCGCTCTTTGATTTTGAGGGATAAAGTTTGCTTAACCTTCTTTAAATGTGTCTTTCAATCTGAAGATACAGTTCAAATGTGTGTGAGAATGTATTGTTTTAATAAGTAGCATGCAAGCAATTTCTTTTCCTATTTTTTCCCCCAGCCATTTCCTCTGGTAATTATTTTTTATTTAAATCAAGACCAAAAGGACAAAGCAGCCTGTGAAATGAATGTGTATGAGATAATGTCCTCTACTCTGTAGGTGATTTTATCCTTTCCCTCAGTGGCAAAAATGAGTATTTTTATGGATGAAAAATAAACCCACCTAAAAAAATAATTGTGTCTTTGAAAGATACTTACTATTACAGTAGGTCCTGTAGAACTGGAGAAGGGCTTCCCTGGAAGTGTTCAAGGCCAGGTTGGATGGGGCTTGAGCAACCTAATCTAGGGCAGGGTGTCCCTGCCCATGATGGGGTTGGAACTGGATGATCTTCAAGGTTCCTTCCAACCACCCTGTGATACTATTATTTCCTTCTGTTTCTTTCAAGACCTTTATAACAAAGAGAACTGGAAGTCTTAAATCACTTGCATAACATTGTTCAAGTATTACACAAGTTTCCTTATGATTCCACTTTGAGACTTTCTGGTCTGGGAATCACAGTTTTTATGAAGACATCAGTATAAAGACCTTGATGCATTGGTTCTAGTATTTGTATAACAAAATAAGTAAAACAAAGTTGTGAAAACGTCAGGCTGGTTTTAAATTGCATTTACTACTGAGGAGATTTTTATTGGAAATACATGAAGTTTAATCTTGTTAATTTATTTCGGGGAATAAGTCTTTACTAAAATAGTAAATTTTAGGTCCCATAGATTATATTTATTGCCTTTCACAATGGTGTGATGAACATTGGGATTTGTAATGACTGCAAGAGAAGCACATTGCAACCTATCCACTGTGATTTGATAGTTGTTGTATTGTATTCTCATTTCATTTCTGATTTGGGAAAATACTTTTGACTGAAAAATCTGGTCACAAAAAACAAGGAAGCTGTGAAGTAAAACAAACAAAGTATTTTACTTACTTGAAAAGCTATTTTCACAAGTTTGGATAGTTCTATTTATTAGAAATATATCCTAACCAAGTATCTATTTGAACATTCTGTTTCCAAATGTACGGACTTTCTCTAAAAGAAATACGCAAGGTGCAAATGTATTTGCCTGTCAGTGATCAGGGGTACAATGTCAGTCACACCAACATGCATTCCCTACAAGTGGAATAGAGCAATACATTTCTGATATGTCACAGTAACATAATTGTAATATATCCTCTGTGATATTTTGTTGTACTTCTGTCATGGACCTAGTGTTGCTATATCCAAACCAGGCCCATATTGAGTACATGTTGTATCTTTCTCATTGCCAATTCGTTGTTTTATATCATGCAGCAGAATCCATATTAATGTGCTCTGCTTATTGTGTGGACTTCAGTCTGTAAATATTAATATCACAAAGCAATTTTTAAGATAAAAAAGAAGCAGGTCTTGAATGTGGGTTTATGTTATTAGCATGGGGAATTGAGAGATTCAGACTGCCCACAGAGAGGCCATAAATGAGTTAGATTATTTAGAACAGTTGTAACTGAGTAATGTAAATCCCACTGTAGGAGTTGACTGAATTCTCACCATTGCCATCATGTGCTGCTAAAATAATAAAGGCTCTTAAATGCCATCCTAAAAATTTTATCTGCTTCCTCGTGGATGAAATTGCTGACACATTGTCTATCTTTAAAAAAAAGAATCAAAAAGTATTTCATTATTACTAATCTGTAGTAATCTGGAAAAGTGAAATCAAAAAATTATGGTTACACTCATCTTAAATATGCTTTCTAAAGTTAATATTTAATAACCAAATTGTAAAGACACTAGTTTGATTAAATCAAATCAGTCATCCCATTTGAACCCTTATTTAGCCCATGTTTCTGTTTTAGTAGAAAACATAACTCATTACAATTAAATGAAATGTTTGCAGTGTTTGGATGGTTTTGAAATTTTTATTATTATTGGCAGAGTTACAGGGTAAGAGTTTGATGCAATTTGGTGGAGTGTTTTCTAGCAGTTTTCACCTGTTCTGAGTTACTCTTCAGTACTACCAAAAATAGCTGTTCTTTTACTTAAGTGCTTGAAGTTATATATTAGTCATAAGATTTGTTTTTCATTTAAAGAGCAAAATGACTTAGAGAAGTCAAACATTACATCACAATACTGAACTACATTTCATATTTCTGAATAAAACTGAAGTTAAGAGTTGTATAATTCTTTAACATATCTGAGCTGCTGAAATTATATCTCCATTCACTTGGAGTGAAGAGTTTGAAAGTATGTTTTGTTCTAAAGTAGAAATTGTTTGGATTAAATGAGTCAAAGACAAAACAAATTTCACTAAGGAAAAAAATATTTAAAATGTTACTGGATGAGATGGAAATTGGGTATTTCCAAGAATATATTAGTATTGATTTCTCTGTACAAAAATACCTCACAAGGAAAGAAATTGTCTTTCCTGGTACCAAGTCTTATCTTTTGTAAATCCATAGACATATGTGATAAGTCACATCAGCCAAGTCTTTTAGGAGGAAAGTTTGCCATACAATGTGCATACTTCACAGAAGAACTGTCCTAGTTTTGGAAAGTTGTTATGATATCTGCCTGGAAATAAAAGGGTTTTTTACATGTAGCATTCTGTTGATCAACTGAAACAAACTAGATTAAAATCTGAAGTACATTCTGCCAAGTACTGCTGTATGATGTAAGCAAGCTTGCACTTAAAAATTTTAAACTGTGTTGTTTGTCAAAACTACTTTTTGGGCAACTTTATTATTTTTCTGTACATTTCGTTGTGAAACACCAGAGAATATTGAGGAGGATACAGGAGATACAGATTGGTGCAAATCTTTTTGAACTTTTATATTCTTCATTATTATGAACAAGTTGGAAATGTTTCAGTTCCAACTAGCCATGCTATTTGTTTGTACATTTTTCAGTGAGTATAGAGGCAACTGTTGTTGATGGCAGAGGGAATGCATCTGCTAATGAGTTGCTCATGTGTGTGCCAGATGTTGTCTATTTGCAGCAGCTGTAATGTTGGCACAATGAGCACAGTTCAATAACATTCAACTTTATTGTAGAAGGAAGATTAATTTTCTAAGCTTTTAACAGATGTCTTAAATGGAACATTTTACTTGAACAGAAACATTGAACACATAAACATGGGCCATAAAAGGGAAACCTAGTTCTTAATGCATTTCTGAAATTATATTTTAGGTTAAATACAATGGTTTGTCTATTGATCTCTGAACATACATATTTAAAGTAGTTGTCTTGGCCATATAAGTTATATTCTGACCTGTAATAAAAGGATCAAATGGCACAAAACTCATAAAATGGTAGATATATCTCAAACATTAGAAGAAGCATGTTCATTTTTCAAAATATTTTTGCTTCCAAAATTATTTTTTAAAGTTCTGATTACACTGAGCCTGTTGCAGTCTTGCCAAACAACCGTAGACTTCAATAAGGCTTGGTCTTTTAAGTGTCTTCTGTTAGCAAACCAAACAGTGAAGCAAAATATTGTTTTATTTCCTTCCTTCCTTTATTTCCTTTCCTTTTTTTCCCCATTGAATGTAGTTTTTGACAGTTTGCCTCCTGTGCACTACAAGGAGACAATGAACACTATACTTGTGTGGATGCAGCAGTCAGAAACGAAACTCTCCATGCCTCAGGTTGCAATTGCTGAATATGAAATCATGGAGCAGAGACTCAGGGAGCTCAAGGTGAGTCATCAAGCTGTGGGCACAAATGTCTCAACTGAGAAGCTTAGAAGAACAGAACTCTTAAGTTGGTACATGAATCTGCTGAAGCCTGTGGATCTTGAGTAAATAATGCTCATTTGGGTTTTAGGCCAGGGCTTCAGGAGACGGTGATTACTTGTTTATATTGATTCCTGAAGTTAAAGAATTTAAAATGGTGTTCACCATTGAAAGCAGTTTTATTAGATATTGAAAATGTTAAGGAAAAGCCCCTGTTTCTCCCTGTGGTATATAAAATATTCCTTTGATGATAGTTCTGGTAGTAGAATATAGATTTAGGTCATTTCATTTTCCAGTGCTGACATGAAAACTATTCTGATTTGCAAAATGCAGCACAGTCTTTTGACAAATTTCCTGTCAAATTTACAAGCAGACACAAATATGGAACAAATTTTGCCAGTGGGTACAAACCTTCCCTGTATCTCGATGTCTGAGACAGCTTCTACTCTCAGATGGCTAATGAACATATTGTTTGATGCATATTCAGAAATAAAATGTAGAATATAGAAAATAAAACTAGATTAAGTAAATTTGGGCTTAGAATTGCAAAATTTTTGAGAAGTTATAAAAAATGTTATATCACAGAATCAGTTCTCTAAGTTTATTCTTTTTCTCCATGTTCTGGTTCTTTTCTCTGGTTCTTTTGAAAGTGTCATCATCAAGGTCATAATAAATTCCTATCACAAATTAATGAGATGTATGTAGATCGCATCTATTAACAAGTACAAATACCTCTGGTTATATTCTCAGTTCAACTAAAAAAAAGCCTCCTACTTTGTATGAGAAAAACAATTCCAAATTGCTCAGTAAATTATGCCATTGCATGTTTTAGATAAGGTGACCTCCATGTCTTGCCTGTCTTTGCTAAACGGAGAGAGTTTCCTAGCAGGTGAATCGGGATTCCACTTGCTTCCTATTCACAGGCTCTACAAAGTTCCCTGCAAGAGCAGCAGAAAGGCCTGAACTATCTCAGCACAACAGTGGAGGGGCTGTCCAGGAAGGCCCCTGCAGATGTCAGCCAGAGTTACCGCTCAGAGGTTGAGGTGGTCCTTGGCCGCTGGAAGAAGCTCTCGGCACTGCTGGCAGAACATTGCCAGAAGCTGGAGGAGCGTCTGACCAAACTCCAGCGATTCCAGGTTAGTCAAACTCTTTCAGCCTCAGCTTGTGCATGGTGGCTTGTTGCTGTGGGACTAAGGCAGAACATATTTAGGTGCTTCTGGAAATTAGCACCAAAGTAAGGTATCAAAACATGACAAAAAAAATGTATTTAAATGTCTGCTTGATTTTGATGAGTGCAAGATTTTACTTTGAATTCTGATTTTGTGACTGTTCTGCCTATGTTGTTTCACTCGCAAAAAGCTTTAATTTCATTAAAAATTGCAAATAATGTCCCTCTACTTCTTTTTCAATGTAGCTGAAGCACTTATCCATGCATCTGAAGTAGTTGTAACATATGAATTAATTAATTACTTAATGAATTCACTTATACTTTGTTATTAGTCATCTGTAATATAGTAGTATCCTGTTGGCAGTTTCCAGAAAGCAGAAGTGTATTTCAGGTATTTAGAATGGCAGCATTGGAACCTCACCTGGGTGTCTATAGGTCTTTTTGCAAGGTTGTTTCTCACTTTATTACTCTCCTCCTTTGTCTGTCTGACATTTTTGCCCTTTCTTAACTACGTTGCCACTGAGCATCACTACCTCACCACAGCATCAGCCACGTTCTGTGGTGGTTCTGCAGGGGAAGCTGGAACTGTTCATGTCCAGCACAGGACAGCACCTGTCCTCTCCTCACAGATGCCACCTTACTCCTAAAACTGCCACATAAAAAAAGCAAGGCGCTTTGCTTCAGAAATGCAAGCTTCTGTTTTTTCCCTCCCCTCTGCCTCCCATCTTCACTCCCACCCCTTCGCCAAATTTAGAGGTTTTCCCACTGGTCTTAAAAAGGTTCTGAGCATCATGACCATGCTCATATAAAACATTCAAAGCAGCATGAGCTGTTGATGCACACAAATTTTAGCCCTTATATTTATTGCTGAAGTCCCTCTGGTACACATCTAATATAAAAGTCATTGTCTTTTGAGCTTGTTGAATGACTTCTCATCCAGATTATTGTTTTAGCTGTTGTAATTTATGGAATGCGTCAGTGTGGGATATGATGAAATCAGTGTTCATAAACAAAATGCATTTACAATCTGATTAAAAATGCGAGTCATACATTTGATCTTCATTGCTAGCAGGAGACTAATCTCTTTTTAAGTAAATCCCACCAGATATATATTTTATCACATTAATGAACTAAAAGTCTTCTTATAAAGGTTTTAAAGTTTCATTATGAAATATGATTCTGAACTATTTTTACTGTTGGATAATGAAATGCACAGTAGACATTTCAACAGTGTTTTGGTAATTGCCATTCTGAAGTATACTGATAGTTTTTGTATGAATAATTTTATTAATGCAATTAATTTTCCGTGATAACCTGTTGTTTTCTAAGTATATCAGTCACATTAGGGAAATGCTCCCTTTGATTACTTGTCTCATAATAGTTGCTAAGGCATATTTGTATACATTTTAGGACACAGTCTCTATTCTGTCCTTTTTGAGCTTTGATTCAGCTTTTAATTCAGCATGTAATATCAATATATATTTCATTGGTGATTAAAATAGTTTGATAAAAAAATCTTTATAATTTACTTTTAAAGTTTTTGCCATTTATGTATTTTATTTTAATATGTGCATCTGATTATCAAAGATGGCATTCTAAGGTAATTTTAAGTGGTATTTTTAAAATCTTATTCTACTTTTCAAATTATTAGATTACCTATGTACTGTTGCCTGGACTGGTAGCATTCCCTCTTTTCAAGTATTTGATGTTCAGATTTCTTTGTTAGCTGCAATAGTTAAACAAAGGCTATGGAAATAATATTCCTCTTCTTGTGCTAGGAACAGTAACTGAGAGACTCTGAAATGACTCATGGAGTCATTATATGATTTTAGTTTCTGAAGTGAATCTCTTCAGTTACACTGGCTTTTTCATTCTGAATAGTAAAGGTGTTTTGCTGTGTTGTGTTCTGGTAGAAAAATAGGCACTAGAGCATATAACTTCCAAAAGGAGACTGAAGTTTAAATGAAAGCACACAACATTTGATGGGTGAGGCTGAATTAAATGCCAAGTATGAGTAATCTGAAGCCATAGAAGGAACCAATGAACAAGCATGCAGTATCCAAACACAAATGATATCTAGAAGGCATAAATTTGAGAGCCATAAGGTTGTCTGCTCATAGACACATTAAACTTGGTCAGAAATGGTCAGGGTGCAGGTTGAAATGTTGATGACAGTCAGAGGTAAAATTGGTTTTGCTTGTTTGCTGTGTTTGTGTTTTCAGACAGTTCAATAATGTTAAAATTACATTGCAATGAGTTTTAGTTGTAGTGTCAGGATGAATTACACTCTTGCCAGTCAGGTTTTGTGTGATGCAATGAAATGTCTTTTTAATACACAGAATGACATTAAAACACTGAAGAAGTGGATGGCTGAAGTGGATGTTTTTCTGAAGGAAGAGTGGCCTGCCCTTGGAGACTCAGAAGCACTGGAAAAGCAACTTGAGCAATGTACAGTGAGTATTACCTGCCTGCTTGGCAGTTGTTCAGTTCTTCTCTATGAGCTGAGTTTACACAGAAGTTACACAAATGATTACTGTTCCTAAAAATAAATTTGTGTAGAAAGGGGATTGCCTTCTGCAGTGTGTTTGAACCTTTTGCATGTCCTGGGTTTGAAGGTAAATTCAGTTAAAAGCAAGGAAACTTTAATACCCAGAAGGAGGTGCACAGTGACATTTTTTTAAATGTATTTATAGCAGGATCACACCATCAAATACAAGAAATATGTAAGTAGCCTCTAAAATCAACTGTTTCAGTTGATTAAAAAAAATAAATAAAACTGTTTATTTACTTTGTTGAGCTTATGAATGTTGTATATTTATTTTTTTAATCTGTATAATCTGTGCCAAAAGATCTTTTTTCTGTGTCTGTTACTCATGTGATTTATAAACTCTCCTGACTGTACCAAAAGAATTTGCAGGTATTGTGAGTTATAGCCATTCTCTTTTCACTAAACTTACAAGTTCCAGGATGTTACCCCAGCAGAGTTTTAAAGCATCTTGAAGTGTTGGTACTTCCATCACAGGGTTTGCAAATTCTTCATGCTGTCCCAACAGAGTGTGTAAGTGCAGTGAATCTTGTAATCCATGATGGTCCCTGTCTGTATGCTCAGTGGAATTTACAGGTTCTGTAAATGTTCTGGCAGGATGTGTAAATATTATGAAACATACACAGTGATCTTACAGAACTGCAAGTTCTCTCATACTTTCTCTTAGCCAATATTTAAATAAAAATTATCATTATTTTTCACCATTATAATGGAATATTCTTTCAGAAAGGTGAATAAAAGGTATTTCTCATGCTTTGAACCAACAGCAGGGAAGCATTTTAAGAGATCTATTTTATGTATTTTAACATTATATATGTATATATTTATAGTGTATACATAGCATTTAAAAATTACATCATTTTCTTTGGTATACAATAGCTTGCAACATTACACCTGCTCATTCCTTTTAATTTCTTTTCATAGATAAGTGCTTATTTGAACTGGAGATCTGAACCCCAGACAAGTCCAAATCTCATGTAAAAACATTTGCATAGGGATACCATATCTGAAACTTTGTGTGAATGCTGCTTGCCTAAATTTCTGCTCTTCCTTTAGGCTTTGGTGAATGATATCCAGACAATCCAGCCCAGTTTGAACAGTGTTAATGAGACTGGGAAGAAAATTAAAAGTGAAGCAGAGCCAGAATTTGCTTCCAGAATAGAGTCAGAGCTGAAGGATCTCAATGCTCAGTGGGATCACATTTGCCAACAGGTACCAAGTCTCCTGCTGTGACTGGTTCTTTTAAAATTAATCATCAGGGTTCTCATTGTCAGAACTTGTCCTTCTGTACATATGCAGTAAATATGAAACTGAATTTATGCATGTCAATTCAACTAATATTTTACAGAGTGTAATTTAGCCTCTAGAAGTATATGTAAAGTATGTTTATTTAAATTATAACACAATCTCTTAGTATTTTTGCAACAAAGATATAGACTAATATATTAGATCTAACAGCAGTGTAATTTATGGCTCCTGCAAAACTAGATTTCTGAAAGTGTTGTTTAGGCATTTGCCAAAATAATCAACTTCTGCATTTAGTTTTATGTTTTCTTCTACATTGTTGAAATTGCATGTCATTAGTCTGGATGAAAAAAGACATTGAAGCAGTGAAGGGTTCATGATTCAGTAACTCAGAATTAACTTTGTGCACATATGCAGGTGTATAAATTAGTCTCCAGTAATCACATGGATTTCAGAAAATGGGAAATAACAGGAAAGGACAGTTCTTTTATTTTAGTTAAAGGCATTATTAATAGATAATTTTACAGAGTAAGGAAGCTAAAAATTACTATTATTTCACTCATGGCATTTGGATTCCTATTCTTTATGACAGTTCAAATAAAAGTTTTTTCATGTTGTATTACCTTTAAGTTTTTCCTACTTGCTCTTTTTCTTGTCTTCCTCTTTAATGTATATTTTCATAAACTTTTTACCTTTTAATGAGGTATAATCTTTTCTATTTTTTTTTATTTTTCACTTTACATGTGAAAAATAGTCTCTCTATATTTTTTTGATAAACATAGTTTAAAAAAAAAAAGATCTTTGAATGCTGTAAGACATTTTATTGATCTATTTTTGTAGTCTTTCCCCTTTCACTGCCATGGAGTATTTAATGTTTTTTTGTGGGTTTTTTGTAATATTAATAAGCTGGACACCTTTGCACTTCTCTCACAGAAATTTCAAGTATTGCCTTGTAGTATAGAAGTATAGAAGTCTGTCACAGTTTTCTTCTGACTTCCCTGAAAATCTGTCTGTAGTAATTTCATTCAATACAAGGCACAAATTATTCCCTCTCAGTGGGCATCTCTAACACAACTTCTTCAGTAATAGCTATTAAAATGCATTAGTAGTAAATACAAAAATCAGTTTGGTTTGTGGAGGTTTCCAGAAAAGATTTGGAAAAGTCAGCTTGGGTTGATATACATGCTGTTAATATGACTGTGAGAGCTGACAATTGGCAATTGTCATTGACAATTCAGATACTCTTTTCAGGTGATAGGAGATTACCTTCTCTTCTGGTGCTGGGGCTGAGGAGGAGACAATTTTGCTGAGCCACAATTCTCCTTTTGTGCTCTCTGGTTGTTGCTCAATTTTGTTTTGTAAAACAACATTTATATAGAACAGCATTTATGTTTAACAGCCAGTCCTCAAGGATGAGTAACAAACAAATAAATGTCAGAAATTAAGACCAAATACTAAGAAAATTTCTCCTGATATTGCTGAAAATAATGTTTACTGAAGCAGCACCAGAGAGCAGAATATTGGAGCAATTAGCTCTTCAAACCCAACTCTGAGAAATGGCACCACTACAACTTACTTTTGTGATGCAAAATTCTTAATGCTCTTGAAAGATGGTAAATGGATCAATCAGGGATAATTTTGATAGGTTACAGCTCAATTCATAGAATCAGAGAATGGTTTGGGATGAGGTGACGTAAAATATTATCTAGTTCTATAAATGACTTATATAACAGAATTTTATGACCCACACTTAATGATTAGCAAATCTTTTAACAGTAGTATTTATTTTCCTTTACAATAGTTTCTTCCAGTAGGAGATTGGGGTTTTTTCTTTGCCTATTTTTAGGATATTCACCTTTCTGAGACATTCATTAATGACTTAATCAACAGAAGAAAGATATGCATATTACTTTATTCTCTAGTAAGGTGCATTCGAGCTAGTGAGAAGGTCGTCTGACTTTATAGCTCAAGAGCATTTGGTTTCACCCTTGAATGCACTTTCAAAGTCTCCTGTGGTTATTCTTTTTACATCTTATAGAAGACAATCCCTGGGAGATGTTCTTTCCCAGATTTGTTTTCTGATGACATCAGCATATGGTGTAGATTTTCATTCTAGAATCATTACAAACTCATTCTGCACAGCCATGATTTGCTAAAAAAAGGATGCAGTACTTTTTTGTCTGTTATTAATATCTATCTAATTACTTGTTAACATCTGCCTAATTACAGCAATGTTATTAATACAGGGTTTAATTTGATTCTTTTCAGGCTAAAACACTGTCAAGTTTGTACAGTAGCCTTGCTTCAAGTACTGTGTAATCTTTTCTTTCTTAAAGGCCTATGCTAAGAAGGCTGCATTAAAAGGTGGTTTGGATAAGACTGTGAGTCTCAGAAAGGATTTGTCAGAGATGCACGAGTGGATAACACAAGCTGAGGAAGAATATTTGGAAAGAGATTTTGAGTATAAAACACCTGATGAGTTACAGAAAGCTGTTGAGGAGCTGAAGGTAAAAGATGAACTAATTCCTTGAGTTGTGTTCAAACTTTTTGAAGCTCTCATTGTAAAGGAAGTCTGCTCTTTTGGGGAAATAAAGGTCTACTTGCCTAAAGTTAAACATAGTGGGTGATTTGAAGTAATTTCTATTTGGAGTATGCTAGAAGATATTTGATATTCCCCAGCATCACGTTGCCTTTTTTTTTTTTTTTTTTCCAATTTGCTTTATTGGATATTGATTTGGATGTAGCTTCAACATTCTTTTACTTAAGGAATAATTCCTAAAAATTGGGTGTTAGCAGCAGTAGAGTGAAACTAGTTTTATGTCTTCTCTTTGCATGAGAATGAGCAGAAAAAGAATAGGATGTTAGGATGCATCTTGGTGTGTGCTATGTATGAATATTATGTCTTTAATATAGGAAAATAGAAATAACATATTTTGATCTGAATTAATAATGTTTTCTTCATGTGGGATGAACATGCCTTTGGACAAGATGACTAATTTGTGGTACATGCTTAAATACACCCTTGCTAAGCCACTGGATGTGGTCTTAATTCCTATTTCAAAGGCGAATTGTTTGGCTTGTGCTATTCAGGAAGCTAGATTATAACCTGATAGGCATTATATATATAGCTTTGACAATCTATCCAACACTTTGTTTTCAAACTGTTTATTTTCCATCTTTTTTCCAGTGTTTGAGAGTTTCAGACCATGCAACTGATGATCTCTTTATTTACTGACACAAATAATTTGCTGCCAGTCAGAATACACATAATATAAGGAAATTTATGGAACAACTCAGTTGTAAATGAGAAAAATATCAGAAGTAAATATCTGCTCTAAAGATACAGTTCTTTTTTAGTAACTAAATAGCAAAACTCAGTTTTATACATTGCACTGCATATTAAAAGAGGTAAAAATGTATAGGTTTATATACAATCACCATTATGGATTCCCAGTAGTTATTCTGTACCCAGATGAAGTACAGCCATGTGCAGACTTTGACACCTTGACCTGGGAAATAACCAGATCATTTGTCATGATGTCACAACAGAAAAAATCTGGATCAGAATTCCTTGTTCATTCTGCAGCCCATTTCTTCCCACAGCTAGAAAAGAGGCAAATAAACAGCAACCTTGAAAACTTCCTCTAGCAATGACAGCCTGATCACAGTTATTCTGGTTCATGAACTTCCTCAGACCCACAGAGAAAAAAGTTGCCAGGAATATAATTTTGATTTGATGTTTTTTGGGCAGGGAGTTCCCATTGTAAATTCCTGTGAAGGCTGGTAGGCACTGATGACTTTTTATAACATCACTGTTCCCAGTTGTGATATGATTCCATTCATAGGCACCAGAAAGCATTCAGAGGAAACAGTACTAGGTATGAAAATATTTTTCATGAGCCCACATAACGGGGAAAAGCAAAAGTGTGGGATATACAATAGAGAAAAATTATTTTCTGACTTCCTTTTTAAATGCAGGATAATGACAGTGACAAGAAATATTTTCGGGGTTTTTTTCCTGCATTTCTTGTGATTTTACCATTAAATCTGGATGCATGGATTTGTAACACAACAGATTTTTTTTGTTGTTGTTTTTTGGTTATTTGTAGTTCATAAGTTATGATGCTAAAGGTGCTTGGAGCATTTCTTGGAGAAAAAAGAAAAAGTACTGAAAGTTTCCATTAGTCTGAGAGCTGCAGAACACTGGAGGGTTGTGAGATGTTAAATTGTATTGAGTATTGTGTATTGGCAATGAAATAAAACAAAAGTTTTTTTTGGATGAATTCAATATTATTTCAGGAAGGCTGGGAATTAAATATCTCCTGATGTATTTTTGTTTTGTTGTAGTTCTGTTTGAGTTTTTTCTCCCTCTAGAATTCTGTCAGAGAATTCTGATAGTTACTAGAAATAACTTTCGTTCTTAAACCAGGACTACAACTCCTTTTTGCTTTCCAGAGAGCAAAAGAGGAAGCCCTTCAGAAAGAAGTGAAAGTGAAGCTTATTGCAGATTCTGTGAATAACTTTATAGCAAAGGCTCCACCAGCAGCTCATGAGGCTTTGAAAAAAGAGCTTGATGTTCTAATTACCAGCTACCAGCAACTCTGCAGCAGACTGAATGGAAAGTGGAAGACTTTGGAGGTTTGATATCTTGTCAGCTGTTGTATTTATAGCCCTTCTAACTGCAAGTAAGGTGGAGAGCACAGCTGTATTATCATATAGGATTGTGGGTAGCCCAAGGCTATTCTGGCTTTATGAGCCATAAACCAAATACCCCGTGTTATGAGCCACACAGAAAAGTTATTTTGAGACTCATATCTGCTGGAGAGTTGTGTTGCAAAACACTGAGACATGGCTCTTAGGTCAGAGACAGCAATGGCTGCTCAAGGTTTTTAACCCTGATGAGGTCAAGACAGGAATCTGGCTTTGTAGCAACCCTGTGATGTTCTCTTCACCAGCTCCTCTAGGCTTCTCTCTTCCATGGCTAAGGATTTTGTTTGAATGACCCTGAAGCTGGTCAGGTGTTGTTATCTCAGCATGGGAACAGCATTTGCTCTGCTGGCAAACTGAATATTTCCTCTACATTTTGAGTTGACCTTGCCATTTTGGCCAACTCCATTGCAGTTTCTTGCCATGGGACTGCTTTTATATTATACAGTAGTAACAATGAATTAGATATCATTTTTTGTTACAAGACCTAAATTTTGTTTGTGAATAATTTGCAAGAGCTAACCTCATACAGGACAATAATATACCAGGATAAAATTTATCTTGTCTAAATTTCACTGTGATAAATTAGATGTGTAGTCTAAACTGGTAATCTATTTACCTTGATCATTGATGATGTGTTGTTGCACGTTGATATCCCTCTATAACACTAATTTGGTGTGAGCAAAGTTAGGTGAGATGAATTGCATTCTGATGAAACTTCATCTGCCAAGAGTGTAATGCATTTCAATAATATTATTTTAACTTCTGCTAAGGAAAAAAAGGAACAAAAAAAGATTATTTATGGAGCATTTAAATGTTTTATTTGTGTATAAAGTGCCATTTTTATCTGCTTATTTAAGTATCTTCAGGCACTGTATAAATAAAATATTAGACAATAATTTAATTTTGGGAGAATAAGAACATTTCATGTTTAGTACTCTAGCACTTAAAAGATCTATAAATTGCACTGAATGTGGTTTAGGATTAATTTCCATAGAGATTTTAGTCTGAATTCTTAAAAGCTGACATTTACAAACCTGTGATTTAAGCAATTAATATATAGAATATATAAGACATCTAAGGGCATTTTTATAATGAAGACATAAATTTCTAACATGAGTCTTAAAAAATTCTGCTCACTTTTATATTTGTATAGAAAAAGTTTACAGAAAAATATAAAGTGGATAATACTTGAAAATGAAGATTCCAGTTTTGTTTTGCAGAAAAGTTCACTTTTTCATGTTATTTTCTGTGGTTTTGTTCTGTTTAATCAAAATGATGCTTTACTTGTGTTTTATATCAATTTGAATGATATGAGTACTGGCAAATAAAATCACCTATATGGTCCCATAAGCCTCAGATATCAGCCATGTTGCTTTGGGGAAGAGGCATGAATGTTTTCAGTGTTTTAATGAGTGAAAATTTTCTGTGAGATTTTCTATCTAAATAAACCTTTTCTTCATCAGGAGGTATGGGCATGTTGGCGCGAATTATTGTCATATTTGGATGCAGAAAATAAATGGTTGAATGAGATTGAAAAGAAACTCAAAGCAACTGAAAATGTCCAGGGAGGTGCAGAAGAGATTTCTGAGTCTTTAGATGTAAGTGCTGATTTAAATAATACCCAAATCGTATGTGTTGATAAATTGTAAATTTCATGTCATTCTAAACAAACTATGACCTAGTATTAAACATGAACAAGGTGCAGAATATTTTGGAAGTCCTAAGGTCTTACTGGATTCAACAAATGAGGTTTTGAATTCAAATCCACTTAAATCAAACAATTATTAAATGTATTGTGCCAGGTATCATAGACAGTTTTGGTAAAGATAAAATAAACATTCTTGAAAAAAACACCCCTCACTTCGGCCAATCAAAAAAATGTTGAAGGCTTCAGAGAGGGCAAGTTTTCATCATAGCAGTGCAACTTTGTTTATTATTCTTTAATTTTTATTCATGGAGCCTTTAAAATTAGTAGAAATTGAGTTAATGCTTGTAGTCCATCAAAATACAAAATGTTGCACTGATAATCCATTTTTGCTGTTGAATTTTATCCATTTAGATACTTAAAGAAGGTTTTTTTATATTAAGGTACAAGTACTCTCACTGAACTCATTGGGCATAGTCCACATCTTTAAAATTAAGCAGTAAATTTATTGCTTTATGAAAAATCTTTGTGCCTTGTAATACGTAGTACAGAACATTAGTTGCCAAGGCATGGAACATAAGTATTTCATCTTTTTTTTTCTCTACTTTTATTGTATATGAAATGTGAAATTTCTTTCTTGTATTTCTAAGGCAAATCAGGATTTCTCTGTAGAAACTGATTTTAAAAAGGTAAATAAACTACTTTTTTTGGCTTTTTTCAGTCTTTGGAACGTTTAATGAGACATCCAGAAGACAATCGCAACCAGATTCGGGAACTGGCTCAGACTTTGACAGATGGTGGAATCTTGGATGAATTGATCAATGAGAAACTTGAGAAGTTCAATACTCGGTGGGAAGAACTTCAGCAGGAGGTATATTTAATGAGCTTCCCATTAAGCAGAGGACAGTCTAACACCACACCTCAAAAAAAAAAAAAAAAAAGTTATTTTGTTGATACAGTTCCGAAACAGGTCACAAACAAAATTTTACATTAGTAGTGGTTTCATGGGTGTGGTGGCCTAACTCCAGTAGGCAGCAAAGCACCACAAGACTCCACATCTCCTGGTACTTTAGTGGAGATTATAGAAAAGGCAAAAGTGAGAAAACTCACAGATTGCAATTAGGATGATTTGATAAGTGAATGAAAAAAGGGGTAAAAGCAAGTGATGTGGAAGAATTTACCTCTGGGAGACTAATGTTCAACCTGTCCCAATGGCAATTTTGGAAACACTTTTCCTTGCCTCTTTTTGTTGTTGAGCATGACCCTGTGTAGTGCTCAGGTCAGCTGCCCTGGCTGTGTCCTTTCAAAGCCCTTTGCCCATTCCAAGCCTGCTCTCTGGAAGGGGCAGAGTGAGAAAGAGAATACCTGGGTGCTGTGGAAGCCCTGCTCAGCAATGGCTGAAACATCCCTGTGTTATCAACACTGTTTTGGCCACAAATACAAACCACTGAACCATACAGGCTCCTGTCAAGAAAGTTAACTCAGCCCCAGGCAAAACCAGTAAAATACATAACCCCAAAATTTCAAAATTGGAGTAACCATCTAGTGGATTATATCTTTAATTGCATATATAAGATCTTTTCTCTGACAGAACTCTTAGTGAGAAGCAAATTATTTTCAAAATTAAATATGAGTAATATTTCTTACAGATACATTTTTATTAAACAATAAATTAGTGTATTTGTATCAATAAAAGTTTTTAAAAGACACTTCAATAGAGAAATGTGAGCCTAATCTAGCAATGTGCTGGAAATATGAGTAAAATATCAGTACTTGGTGATCATCAGAAAGAATTATTAGGGAAAGACCTAGCAAAGGAAGTAGACAGCCCCTTTATGACTGTAAGCAGAACATGCTTGAAGATAAGCTACAAATACTGCCAGAAATGACTCAGTTACAATGATATAAATGATGCACAAGTGCAGATTTTTGAAAAGCAGCCGTATTAGAAGTGTGAAAAATGCATATTGGGTGTTTTGGCTCTACGCAGATATTTACTATATGTAATACGCTAGTTAGAAAAGTTATGCAATATTAACATTTGAAACAAATGGTGGATGTGGTTTTTAACATTAAGTTTTGGTAAAAATTTGTGTGTAAGGTTTTTTTCTTAGCTCAAGGGAGAGGCCTGTTCCAGGTGAATGTTTTACAGGAGATAAAAAACCCCCCTCTCCCTCTTCAGACAAAAGAATGCATCTCTCAGAACGCAGACGCTCCCAATCAACAAAAGCACGATCCTATGTCGCCAAAAGGCTTAAGCCAAAGACTCTTGAAAAACAAGTTTGTTGATAAAGCATGCATAATTATGAGGTTTCAGTCCTCAAAAAGGAACAGTTTTCGAGTAAAGATTGCCTTTCTCTGTCCTGACATGGAGTCGGGAGGAGAAAGGACATTGCTTACCTATTTTCTTTGCCCCTTTTATTGTCTCCTTATTTGTCCTGTCTCTAAAACTTTTTAAACTTTTATTTGTATTAATTTTCTTTTTGTAACCAATTTTATTCTTTATTAAATTTTCATAAATTTCTAAAAATGAGTGATTGGCATTTTATCACAGAAGGATGAAAATCTACCATGACAATGAAAAAAAATTTGCTTTTTTTGTGGTGCTAGAAATGTACTTGTTTTTGAAAACAGTGGAAGAAAAAACACTACAATAAAAATTATAGGAGGGTCCTCAGCTGTTCTGAGAATAAACTTGAAGAATGGGGAGGGAAAGAGCCTGGTGGTAGTTCTGGTGCAGTGCAGGCATTCACATAATTCTGTGCACCCAGACAGTGTCATAACAGAAAAGTAAATATAAATTTCTGGATACCTTTTGTAGCTGGTTCTTGTTATTTTTTTACTGCTAGAAAACTAGAAATATGCAGAAGGCTTCCATGGTGTGAAAACAACACTTTCAAATAGTCATTTTGAGTGATAGTTGAATACTATTCAGTCATCACTAATAGATATTAAATCAAAATTCATAAAAGCTGCAGAGGTTTAGTGTCAAAAGCACATAATGAAGATGTTGTGTGAGTTCTGGAAATAATTTGGATGAGTATATAGGCAAAATATATTAGAAATTTATTCACTGCTCTCTAATTTCTTTCAAAGATAGAAAAAAAAATTGAGGTGGAGGGCTTCTTTAAAAGCTTCTTTGAAAGCTTAATCAGATAATAAGTACTTAAATACTGATGGTGAGATTTGACTGTGAACTAGAAAAACATCCTTTTTTTTTTCTCTTCATAGATTCCTGATATTGAATTTTCTGTGCTGTTTGTGTAGTCTCTTGAAATTCAAGCAGCATTCTCGTTGTATAAAAATACATTGCAGGCACATAACACAAATCAGCTCGTGTTCAAGGTCACTTCTTCAGACAGGCTAATTGGCAATCCTAAAGTGGTGAGATTATTTGTTTTTATTTGAATAATTGTGCGGATAATTATCAAGACAATAAGCTCATGTGGGCAGAAACTGATATGTGAAATATTTATTCACTACTAATAGAGCAACCAAACCAACCCACTTCTACATGACTGATGCTGCAAGACAATGCAGCTTTGCTACTGAGATAGAGATTCATTTTTAAAGGCAGATAATGGCTTTATGTTTGTGTGCTTTATCTTCTTTAGTTAACAAAGACTGAGCATGTTTAGTTTGCTTTTGAACATTTGGGGCTGACTGATAAGCAAGGTATACCCTATCCTTACTTTTCAAGGACTGATTCACTTGCAACTCTATAGATGGGATTTAAGAAACACTGAAGAATTTGAAGCTAATATTGCAAGCAACCATCAGTGCTGAAAGTGATTTACATCCTGTCCAGCGAACTTCAGAAATGTCAATCAGATATTCTCTCAAGAATGCTTGCAAAAAACTGTACAAAACATTATTTTTCACGTTGACTTTACACTACACTCAGTTATTATTACTAGGTCCAGTCTCTTAATTCATTTTAGGACTCCCCTGAATATTACCTTTGGTTTCTTTCAACGAGCACACATTCATCATTTGTCGATTTTTCTGTTTTGCTCTCCTCTCCACAGGAGAAAGAGGATTTCACGCCCCATCTCCATATGATTGCTTTGAAGGCTGCTAAGAGGGCTGCTTTTAAAAGTTCTGAGGCATTATCTGCCTGCAGTGATAACCTAAAGAGATAGAAGAGTCTTCTTTGGCATAATTTGCAGTTTTGGAATTCAGTGGATCGAAGTTGAATATCACTTAATGGCTGGGAGGTCAAATATTTGTAGCCATTTACTCAATAAGCACGCAGCGTAATATTCCTAGAACTTGCAGAGGAATTAGTTCTAGGTTGGAGGGTATTAAAGATTCATGGGTCCAAAGATAATGTTTTGAATTTTTTAAAAAAGAAAAGTGTTTCTAATTAAAGCCTAAGCACAAACATTAATTCACTCTGAGATTAAATGGAGATTAACGTGTTTGGAGTTTGATACGAGGGGTACAGAGAAGTTGTGATGTATCTCAGTCACAACCATTGTAACACCAAGTCAGACTAAATTTAAAAGTAATTTAAACAATTTAGGAAGGATTTTTAAAGTTTCCTAACTTTTAAACTTTGCCTGTGGCAATATTTCTCAATAACACTGGAGTATAACTGAGCCAAAAAAAACCCCAACAAGCTACAATTTCCGTTTTTCTTAACAGACCCCTTTCCATGAGCTCTAACTTATAAGCTAATTAATGATTTTAATTTTGCATTTTAAATAAATGTACCCTGTAGTTAAAGTGCTATAATTTTCAAAAGGGTTTTTTTTTTTTTATTGTTCTCCCACAGCCCTACTACTGTGTACTGCCTCAACAACATTACTTGGTTTTTAACCTTAAAACTCTAACATCTTAGTAACTGCATGTGACTGATGTCATTAAATGGATGAAATGTATTAATTACTTAGGCAAAAAGTGGCAATATTTATAAATATAACATCAGAACATTCAACATCAAAGAATGAACTATGGTCCTTTCCCTTAATACTGCATTTTATATGGATAATATGCAATATTGCTATTTCCTGCAATTTACCTTTGGTAAATTGTAAACAGGTTTATGCAGAACATCATATCAAAAAAAGTGTGATAAAAAGTGGTTTATCATGAAACCACTAAAAAGCTATAAAAACCCTGTAGAAACTTAAATTAAAAAATTATTCCATAATAATTTTTGTTTCTCTTTCATTCTGATAATGCCTTACAGCAGATTTTTTTTCTTTTAATTAGTTTTCCTTGACAGCTGTCAACATTTTGCTGGCTCAGAAATAATTAAACAGTTGTTTATTTTCCTGAGATTTTCTATTTAGCAATTGACTGTCAGCCACTTCTCTTTAGAGACCAAAGCCTTCAGCTTTATTGATTATGATCTGATAGCAAAGCTGGAGCTTCTTGTTATATTCTCAGGAATGGTATATTCCATTTACATACATTTACAGTGTTATCTATTTGTTTTCAACTATGGAATAGAAAACCCATAATATTTCAGGAAACAAATAAACAAATGAACCGCCCAGAATATCATAAATTAAAATATTTTTATATCATAAATATTTAAAATTTCAGCTCTGAACTCTCACATGTCTTTAAAAAATAGGCCCAAATAGATTTTCACACAGACAGACGTGAGTTGTAAGGACCAATTTGAAACTCAGGTCCAGAGATGTAAGTGTGTAGTAGGACTACTCTTTTTTGTAAAGCATTCTAATCCTTGTGCCCACCAACAACCCTGCTCTACTGAAAGAGAAGAAGGTGGCTTCTCAGTATTGTGGCATTCCCCTTGACTGAATTTATTCAATATTCTGCAATGCCAGTGGTAGTACCAGGGACCTACTTAGTAAAAAAGATTAGACCTTTGAATAAACTGTTGTGTACTGGAAAAATATGTTACATTACATGAGTGTATCATACCTTTTATAAGATGATTGTACAGATTTTTATTCCATTTGTTTTGAGAATTCAACAAGGTCAGGTATGAGCTTGACTTTAGATGAACATGCAGGCCAGGGTCTGTTTCCGGTAAGAAATATAGACAAAAAAATTACAGTAGCACCCACTTATATTTGAGAAAATCACCACACCTCTGAAGGTACTATTTCCCAAAATTCAGCTGTGTGTCTCTTCTCCCATTGCCAAAATAATTCCCCCCTTTTACTGCTGCATTCATGTCTTGGTCTGACACCATCCATTCATTCACTTTAAACTGTTCACAGCTTTGGGAAAAGATGTACTTTCAGCTCACTTGGAAGAGGCAAAATATCACACAGGTTCTCAGGCTGTAGTCAAATTCTCCCTGAGGACAATGAAAGGGGAATATTTTTGCTTTGTGTGTATTGTGTGCACATAAAGACATATTTATCTGACTTTATATTTGCTTGAAATACAAGTGTAAAAATTCTGTCAGACCCAGGCAAGGATTTGTTGTAATTTTTTTCTTAAGCTTATCTGCTATAATATTTGATTAATGAGTTTGGGAATCGTTTCTTTTTGTATTCTAAAATGGGATTTTGATATACATAGTTTCTGAAGATATCAGCACAAATTTTTCAATCACTCCTTATTCTTTCTAAGATTTTCAGTCTTTGGGAATTTGCATGCATTCTACTACTTCATTGCATGCATGCACTCTATTTCTCAGGCTGGCAGCAAATGTATCTATACTTAAACAAGTCCCTGATTCCAACTTGTAGTTAGCATAGGACAGCATTTAACACAGGTTCAAAGCTTCAGGTGTTGCTGTAAAAGTAGTTTATCAGATAGATGTAACTCCAAATTTGTGTCCAGTATTTTGAATTCTCCAGAAAGTGCAGACATTTATTTGGGTGACTCATAAGCATGGAACTTTTCCAGTGTCTTATTTTAAATGGTGAGCTTCTCTGCACAGAAGGATGCTGCAGCCCCCAAGAGAAATGGATTCTGTGGGTGTGTTAGGCCTGGCAGTTAACCACAGAGATCACTAAAAGCAGGGAAGTTCTTCCATGGTTCTTCCATGCTTCCAGGAGGATGACCTTACCCATTAGATGTAGAAAGCTACTTATCCTGTTTCTGATCTAATGTGTCTTTCAATCTAGCCCATAGTGACGCACATGGATTGATAGAGAGTCTGTATCTTAGCCAGGCTTACAAATCAGTACTAAGTAGTGCCAAGGTAAATGGAAGCAGTGGTTTTTAAATTCAGCTCTGGTTTTTAAAATTGCTGCTTTGAACAGGCTGAGAAAATTTTTATGTTAAAATCTCAAATCAGATGAAGATAAAAGTCATTTAAGAAGCAAGCCTTAGTACTGCAGTAGGGTAGTAATACCTTGGTGGTTTAGGTGCTCCCATTAACAATGACAGCATGAGTCTGATATGTAAAGCTGCTCAGTTCCAGAGAAGGTTCCTCGAACCTACAGTGATACAAGATTATCTGATCAGTTGTTTTGAAATAGCACAAAGCAGCTTACAAAAACAAATATAGAAAATACTGGTTGGATCCCTATCCTTTAACTAACTCAAACAGCTAGCAAGAATGCTCACAAGAAATAATCTTCTTCATTTGTTACACGTGAAGCTCTGAAAGAATCTGAGCTCCATGAAGAAGGTGTAGATATATCAAATATTCTCACTGAATTGCTGAGAGATATTTTTGTTCAAGGCAAGAGTGTTGTAATGGGTATGAAATCAAATTAAAGTATAGCTGGCTTACCAGAGAGAAAAAGTGTGATTTGACTTGAAAAATGGCAGGATACCTAGCAATGTTATTTAGAGGGTGTTTGCTTTCACCATTGATTCTTGTCAAATTAAGTTAGTCACCTTATTCTGTGGGCAGCAATATGGCTGGACTTGTGCACAGAAAAAGTGTGTTGTATTTGAAGTTATTGGTAATTATTGTGTGCTTTGCATAAAGCAGAAACTCTGCTAGGCAGTAGCAGGGGTCCAAATAAAATATGAGTCTGTGGGTAGGCACAATGACAGATGGAAGAATGTACTGGGTTGTTTATTACCTGATAAATGCCTTATTAAAATGTTGCAAATAATATTTAAATCTGATTCATTTATGTGAAGTGTTTAATATATGTGTGTTCTAAGGACAGCTTGGATGGAAAATTTATTGTCCTGAGTTGTTAAACCGTAAACTGAGCTCCTTTGAAAGGAAAACATCCTTCTCCAAAAAAGAATTGTGTAAAAAGCCATGGTGGCTCTACTGGTGGAGTAGAAGCAAGATTCGAATTTTTTTTTTCCCACAGAAAGAAAAAAATAGGCATTGCTGCTTCCAAACAGCTATTTATGCTTCATATAAGAGAAATCCAGCTCAACAGAGTCTTTATCCCTCTCACTTACTGAGGTGGATTGCTTTGGATAGGATTGTGATGACAGTAACCCTATTCTCAGTAAACAAAGTCTCTTGAATTATATAATAAGATCAGGAGGGCCTGTCTGCCTCAGAAGGAAAGACAGCACTGTCAGGATGGTTTGCTTCTGCAGCTTTGCCATCTTACACTCTGAATAGAAATCCTCAGCTTATACGTTATTTTTTTGGGGGATCCCTGGCTTTTTAGAACTTGTCTGTGCAATCTGAGTGTTGTTTGTTTCTTAACGAGAAAACTGAATGGGTGGCAAAAAGATGCGCAATTTGTCCTACAAAAAGGTGGAGGAGTGCAAGTCAGGAGTCCTGTGTCTGATTCTTTGCCTGAATTTTTTGGGGAAAAAAAAAATGTGTGGAAAAAAAAATATTTATTATGTATCATTATTGGTGTGAATGCTGATAATGTTGTCCTTGTTTCTAGGCTGTGAGAAGACAGAAAAGTCTTGAGCAGAGCATTCAGTCCGCACAGGAGACTGACAAAACCCTGCGCTTGATCCAAGAGTCTCTGGCTGTTATTGACAAGCAGTTAACAGCCTATGCTGCAGACAGAGTGGATGCAGCACAGGTCCCTCAGGAAGCACAGGTAAGTTATACACAGGTTCAGCTTATGTGTTTACTACTTTCCTTTATCAACCAAAGAGTGTTTGGTTGTCCCTCAGCCTCTCATTAAAGAGGATTTGCAACATGATCAGCGTGAAAGTGCAAGCAAATTTTGTGTAGGATTACTTTGAGAAGTTTAAGCTACTCTCCTGGTAAAGTCATTTTTTCCTTCTGATTCATATTATATATCAGTCCAGAAGATGTAAAGGACCGTAAATGTCATATAAGGCTATGCACTAATTTTAAAAAGGCAAGGATAAACAATGTAGCTCCTTAAAATCCAGCTTCAATCCTAGAAAGAGAAAACTCATCATCCTCACTACTCTTAGTTGACTCTTTTGCTAAGTTGATTATGTGGTTTGTTACTAAATTATTGAAACATAGACAACATTGTTAATTATTTCATAATGTGCAGGTCAGTGTACTTATATTTGAATTTTTACAGCTCACGTAAGTTCAATAGAGAAAGCTTTTCCCAATCTTTACATACTGTTTATTTAGCCTTTGAAATAAAAATATACATCTAATTATCATTTTTACTCTTTCTTTCTTCTGTAAGGTCTGCTTTACTGCAGTATTAAGAGGATAAGAATATGAATGAAATAAAACCAAACATCTTTGCAATAAACTATCTACATTCTACAGTGTTATATACTTCAGCTTCTCTGTTGATTTCATCTAAATTTAGGCAGTCAGATTATAAAATTAAACAGGGAAAAAAGCTACAGGGAGGTTGAAAATGAGTGTTTTTATACTGATTTTAGAAGAGATATTCAATTATGGGTTTCTTGGCATGCCTGTAGAGTTTTAAATAATTCTAAAAAATAAAGTCTTTTATGGAGTACCTTAGATGATCTTAAATACATTCAGAGCTGAATATACATGAATTATTCATTTCAGCCCTGAAAATAATGTTTTCTCTCCGTTAAGAAGTAAACATTACTGTGTCTTTTGAATTAACAGGTAGATGGATGTACCTTTCAGTTACTTTTTGTGTGTGTGAACTTGTAGGTACATGCAGATATTTTTATGTGTATGTTAGGACCATAAATGCTATATTTGGAGAATAGGATCACATCTGGATTCAGTCTCATTGTGAAAATAATTTTTATCCTACTTTATTTTCTTCTAATTTATATCAGTATAATACCAGATTTAGAAAAATTATTTCAGTTTGAATCCTAAACAATGTTAGCGATCTGTTGATTTTTTGAGTTATTTTTCTTCTTCCTAGAAATATGCATGATGTAAGCATTTTTTAATTAGATAAAAATGAGCATTTTTTTAAAACATGCATAAGTTTAATTTCTCATCCTGTAATTATATGAAGTGAATGCATAAGAAAAAAAATTATAGCAAAATGTACTTTTTGGGTTTTTTTGTGTTGTATTTGGAGTGATTTCACATGTCCCGTGGATGCATTTGATTTATGTGCATCATCAGGTACCATACTGGGAATTACTACAGACTGTGTAAAAGGAAGGAATTCAGAACTTCAAAAACTGAAGGAGCACAAAACCCAATCAACCTTAATTAGCACACTTTCATAAGAGAATTTCAGCTCAGTGCCTTGGCAGAACTTGTTATTTTTCTGGAGATTTTATTGTCTAATGTCAGGTTCACCTGATTGTTTTATATCCAGTGGGAAAACCAGCATAGAGGCTGCTGAGTTTTTCCCTTTCATGTTTTTATTTTATGGTGCCAGTGAGACCTAATGAAAAAAACTTAATTAACAACTGAACAGGTCTAATGCAAATATTGAAGTTCTCTGAAGTTCAGTTGTGAATCTCTTTAAAATCCTTAGAGAGAAAGGGAATAAACAATTGTTTTTATGTGGGTAGATAAGCTGAGTCATTCCTCCAGCAAAGAGCCACCCCAGCCAGTGGCAGAACAGGCACATCCTGAATGGCCACGTCTCCCGTGGAGCTTCTGCTGGCACCATTCTTTTGTGGAGCTGAGAACAGTTCATTCATATAAGATACCTACAATAGTGTCTGCACAGCTGGAATGGGAGTCTTTTAGTCACTGGTGTTGCTTTCTGGGCAGGGATCTGTTTATCCATGCTGAGGGATTTAGTAACTCATTCAGCAATATGTGTTACATTTCTAAAAGAACATATGGGGGAATTTATAATCAGAAAGCTGCTGAGCTTGGGAGCTCTGTGTGTTTGCTTCAAAAAATTCAGATCCATTTAGAGCATTGATAGGAGGAATAATTGTTTCAGCTGATCAGAAATTAACCTGAGAGAACAAAATAATATTTAGCTCCTCTTTTTAGGTGGAATGATCAGTTTAGTTTATTCAGAAACTTGACAGAAATAAAAACAGTCAAATGTATGCTGTTCAACTTCTTAGGATCGCTTTTTGAGTGTAAATTCTGTGTGCTTCTTACTCCACCATGTGGCGCTGAGACTTTAATGCTAGAGAGCCAAAGTTACCTGAATTATTTGGAGTACAACTAAAGATGATGTATTCAGACAAAAAACCCTAACAGCAACCACACAGATAAATCAGTGACAGTTATGACAAAAATTATGACAAAACCTTGAGTGAGGTAAATTTGAGAGCAATATTCCAAAAGGAAAGATTATTTGTTTGCATGCTTGATCTCATGATCCCAGTGGAAGAATTTTTCATATTTCTAAACTTACCAAAAATATGAAGTCATCATCACAAGAATTTGCAGTTGTTTACTTTTTTTTAAACTGTTCTTTAATTGAGAGGACATAAATAAATCAGTATCGAAATATTGCATTTATATGACAAAATATTTTTCAAATAATTATTTTTAGCTTTGTTATTCAATGACTTGATGGAAGAGAGAATTTCTACTATGTATTTCTGCTTAGTCTGAGTGACTACATGAATATTTTTACATTATGGGAAAGAAAATTGACTTATTTAATTTCTCACCTGCATATGACAAATCACTTATCCGTTGTTCTCCCCAGTCAAACTATATAAATTGTGGTGTGGAGAATAATTTAATATTGCATTTTTGAAAAGCGCAAAATAATCTACTTTTCAATAAAATCCTTGGATAATTTCAGTTCTGTAGTGATAAGCACTACATGCCTGGCTGTTTTCCAAGTGAAGGGGACTGTTGTAATGTTTTTATAATATCTTTGTGCTTTGTTCAAAACCAAAGTTAATGTGGTGATAGAATGGCAGAATGGTTCAGTTGTTCAAGCTGTTACTTGACAAGATGATGCTGTGCTTCATTGCCTTCAGACTAATATTTTGGGACAAAGAACTCAGAGTTGTCTACTTAAGAAAATGTTTAAGTTATCTACACTTACCTTTCCTCTGCTGGAAATTGTGAGGATTGTCTTGTTCAGCCATGCGTGGATCAGTGGTCAGAGGGAAGAGCTGAAAGTGTTATTCAGAAACATAAGCTTACATTTTGTTATGTATTAAGTTTGAATATCTATGCAGATTTCTTTACTGTGCAGGTTGTCATTCTCCCCACATCTCCATAGCATCTGAGCACTGTGTTTTAACTGCATTTGTCATGTCCAACTTGATCAGTATTGCCTTGTCAGTCATGGGTCTACCCTATTCTACCTTTCTTTTCTCATTTGGACTCTTCAGTTTATATTTCTTGAAAGTTAGTGTCCATAACAAAGCATACAGTTTGTGTTAATTACCTGTATGTCATTTGTATCATCTTCTATGTGTGTTATATATATATATATATGTATATATATGAATAAATTTTTTGCAAATTTTCTAGAAGATTGCCAGTGGTGGCAAATGAGAATCCTTAACCTGTAGGACACAATAATTGATGCACAGTAGTAATGCTTGGTTACATACAATAAACATGTTCTGATGTTCTGCAAATTAAATGAAGGCAAGTTTTGCTCTCTTTATTAAAAAAATAGAAAAGAAATAGACAGGAACTGAGAAAAAAGGAGATGGGGATAGGTTAAGAAGTTCATGCAATAAATTTGTGAGTCAGAAAAGACACAAAAGTCAAAGTGGTCATTTAAAAATTTAATTATAATGGACATCACAGGCAGGTGTTATCAATTCTTTTATATCTGTTCGTAACTGACTTATTTTTTCTGCCCGTGAGTAGCAGTAGCAAATAAAAAAAAAAAAAAAAAGGCTTTCCTTGCTATAAGCCTTACTAACTTTTCTTTTAATCTTTCCTCTAATGTGTTTGTTCTCTCCAATTCCATATTTTGATGTCAGAGAAGATGATACTTCATCTCTCTCCTGCAGAGCAATTTAAAATAGCAAGATAGAAAAATCTCTATGCAATGTCCCATAATATCTAATTGCTTAAACACTGCTCTTAATCTGTGCTGTGTTGTTCTGACCTATTCAGATAAGAGCTGTTCAATTATGTGCTTTCCAGAGTGACTCTGAGCTTGAACAAAGTAAATTGGAAAATGCAACCAAAAACCGGTTGATGAGGTGGGGAAGTAAACTGTTGAGGTACTGGGTGTGATATAGTATTATTTTTTAACATTCAGACTCACTTCTTCCTTTCATATGCAGTTCTAACATCCAAGACATGAAATATTATTTGGCTTCAGATACTAACTAAATCACCACCTGTTTCATTTGTGTGCAGCACAGAAATGGAAGATAATCCTGTTACAACTCAAACATGTTTCAGGTGGAAATTTTAAACTTAGAGAAGGACAAAATAAATGCACAATTAAATAAACCTTCTCTTCTTCCTGGAATCATTCTTTTAATTGATGATTTTGTTTTCTCAAAAAATTAAGTATCATATTTAAAAAAATTATATTATTTGCTCCAGATGTTTCTGGCCATTTTTTAAATAGCCCTGTCAGAATAGGAAAAATCAAAAATATATAATTTTGATAATTTTAGAAGAAAAAAATCATCTAAATGTGGAGGTTTCTGCTAGTCATTTTGCTTTTACAAATACTTCGCTTTAGAAAAATATTTTAATTCTCCAAATAGTACTAAATAATTTAGAATCATATATATTCTTGCCATTAAACTTAGTAAAGTCATAATGGTTTAATGTATTTTTCTTTTTCTCTTAAAATTTAATATATATTTAATATAACTTGTGAAAACCTGCTTTCAGTGAAGTGTTGAAATATGGAAGACATTATAATGGTATACAAGTCATTATAACCATGTAATAGAAGTATAAAGTTGGCAGCATATGGTGAACACAGCTTTGTACTTAATAACCTATGAAAATGTGATAAAAAATACATGTATATTAATTTTTACTATTGAAGTTACTGTAGTGTAAGATAAATTTATGTACATATATTTCGAATTATAGCTGGTCTTCAGGGCATCTGTGAAATGCTATATGCCATTAAAAAAAAGATTAAATAAAAAGTCAGTTTTAAATGCAGGAGTAATGGCCTCAAATGCATCTCATGATGGGAACACAGCTTCATGTCTTTATTTCGTAGCGTAATTTTTTTCAGTAGTGCTTTCTAGTGATTCTGCTGATAACAATTTCTTATTTTCTAACAATTTAAACATAATCATATGTGACTCTTCCAGGAGTATATTGTATCAATATATTTTCTGAGAATTCTTTTCCGTTACATTTCACTAGCCAACACTGCTTAAGTTAATTTTGTCTTGTAAGGTTGAGTAATGGTGAACCAAAAAAATCTGATGTTTTCATTTGGACCACACTCTGATTTTGCAGACAGACAGAACAAGCAATGTGTGTTAGAAAATACGTTCAGTTAGTATAATATTGAACTCTGGGTTCATTGTGCATTTAGCTACAGAAGACTGATACTGAGCATAGATTCTGATCAGCAGTACACCAAAAATTGTATCGTGAAGATGATGTTATATTTGCAGGACCCTTCGCTCAGTTTTCTTTCAACTTGCCTGGTGATGCTGTGAAAATGAGAAGAGTTAAGAATAGTGAAGCAAATAACTTTCCTATTTTTTTTCCTATGATTATTTTTAATGTTCTTACCAATGAAAAATGTTGTTTTTCTTCAGAAAAAAAATAAATCCACATTCATTCCCTTCATCATCTTTGTCACCCTCTGCTAGGGCCACTCCAGGAGCTCCACGTTTCTCTTGCACTGAGCAGCCCAGAGCTGCACACAGCACCCCAGAGACAGGGCTGAGCAGAGGGGCAGGGTCACCTCCCTCCTGCTGCTGGCAGTGCTGCACAGACTGACAGACAGTTCAATGTGTTTCAAAATCAACTAGTGCAAATAATTGAAACAGCGCGCAATTTTCCCTTAAACCTTGCTGATGTGCTGGCTTTGTTTCCCAACAGAAAATACAATCTGAATTAACAAGCCACGAGATTAGTTTGGAAGAGATGAAGAAACGAAACCGGGGTAAAGATGCTGCCAAAAGAGTGCTTTCCCAAATTGATGTGGCACAGGTAGGCAAATTTGATTTCTGCCATTTTTCCTTCACTCTTTCAAATGAGTAATATGAGTGGCACTGTTACTCTACCATGAAGTGTTCCTAAGGTGTCTCTTCTGCTTTAGCTCTTCCTTTCTAGCCAGGAAATCAGAGTGGATTAAGCCAGATCCATATATTCTTCCTGCTCATTTTTTTTTTTTTTTTACTCCAGCCTTCCTGTGTCACTGGAAGCAGTTCTAAGTTGTGCAGGACTGATGTAATCAACTGGTAGGGACACTGTAAAATAAGGGGTGCTTTGGATGGGCTGAAGTTTCAAGAGATGAAACTACAGTGGGGCTTTTTTGATGTAAGTTTTGAGGTATTGGAAAAGATTTGCTGTCAAAAATAGGTTAAAATATTTGGAAATCTTTGGTAGAACTGCATTTGAAATACAAATTATGCTGGACTGTGCAATTCAGACATGAGTTTAGAATGTTAGATAATGTGTTACTTCATCTAGCTTAATAGACAAGGATAGACCTTGAAAATGAAGATGGAATAAACAACAGAGAAAAATACACATTTTTGACCCATTAATGATAGGTTCTTGACTATTTTGCTGGTTTGCTTTTGTTGTTGTTTTGTTGGGGATTTTTTTGTAGGTGGCAAAACAAATTTTCATAATTCATTAGAAAGACAAATAATTCAATTATTGCCATTTTTTGGTTCATCCCTGTCAAGTATTTCTAGACACCTTAGTTTGAGTTTTAATTTTTATTATAGGTATCATTAATTGCCTTTTATCAGTTAATTTGAAATTAACAAATAGCCTTTTTTAATACTTCATTTTATATACAGGACTAGATTTCTTTGTTGAGAATATTTATGTTTCCTCATTTTTCTGTCTTCCTTTGTACTAACTCACCTTCTGATGGTCTCCATGGCAGCTGTGAAGTTGCCCATATTTCATCAGTGAAATGCAGGCACCAGATGACTGTTTAAATAAATGTTTGTGAATTCAACAACCCTTTCTGGGTGCCTTTTTTATTAATCCACCTCTGTGGAGACATTTTTTTTTCTTCGTAAGGTTTCTCTAGTTGATGATGTGCACCAGTTTGAGTTTTGAAAAATTGGTGCAGGTCATCTTGAGACACTGCTTTTTATATTAGATAAAATATAAACAAAAAAGTAGTAATTTACATGCATAATGTAAATATCAACTACCAAAGCAGGTAGAAGCTGAGCCCTTTGTTACACATATTTATGACTGTATTTGGTTTTAGGCCACTGAACTCTCTTGAATTCCTTTCCATCATTATGCTACCTTTAGTGGTAAAACAAATTTCGTGAAATCAGTCTTCACTTACTATTTTCTGAAGAACATTCTCACCTATAAATAAATTATTTCCTTTTTTTTTTTCTTTAATAATATTTCTGATTTGACATGTTTATTCTACTATTAGTTCAATTACCTGGACAGAAAGTAAAAAACTATGAAAATAAATAAATGAGATTTTGAAACAGCTGTTAACTGTGGTCAAATTTATCCTTGGTTTTTTGGATTATTGTAGGCTGAGAGTTAAGTTCTGATTTTTAAAATTTAAGGAGAAAAATATGATTAGCAAAATAAAAATCTATTTCTGCCATAGTGATATAGTACCTAGTTAGTCCTAGCAGACTGAGAATTGTTACATGAATGTAAAATCTTTTCTAATGGATGGTTGTTTTTTGAAATTCAGTACTGATTGCTCTTCTAGTCAACTTTTTGAATACATCCTCAGTTGTCATTTTTCTAGACTGACAAATATGTAAAGCGTACTGAGACTTTAGATAAACAGTTTTCATTTTCCTGTCATTCTTCTTTATGAATTTTCTATTTTAAAAATTACTTTTTGAAACAAAGTAATTAAAAATGAACACATTCAGGTAAAAAATGGATTTTTACAATGACTTTTGTACTGTGACAGGTATCTCATTATTCTTTTCTATATATACCAAATTGTTCCAAATATCCCCTTTACTAGTTTTGCTGCTTTTAAATATTGAGATGATATTATTTTAAAACTGTTGGAGATAAATATAAGTATATAATATAGATGTTATTTTTATCTGGGAGAACTTGAGTGAGTGCTAAACGATAATTTATATTTCACTTGTATGTCAAGGTTAGTGTTTTTATGCATTGCTTAATTTTTGGGGTGGAATAAAAATAATTTGCCTTTTTTTTCCCCCCTACAGATCCTCAGTGCTTTTCAATCCTTCAGCAACTCTTCACAGATGGCTTTAATTTTCTCTGCTATTAATAGTGCCATTCTCTCTTTCTAAATAACATTTAATGTACTGACCAACATAAATGGTGACTGATACAGATGTGGCAATGCAAGATTCCCACAGTATTTGATCTTTATCAAATGGAAGTGTCACAGGAGGATGAAAAACTAATTTCATACAAATTTAGTTCATGCAAACACACAGAGGAAAAATGAGACCTCTTATTCCCACCCTTGTTTCCTATTTTTATTTAATTGTCCACTTATTTATTGGCAGAAAGACTTCCTTTCTTATTTCATTGGATGTCACTTTGATAAAAAAGGTTTTATGAGGAAAGTTGTTGGAAGGAGCTGCTGGATATTTACACCCTTTTCCGTGGTACCCCAGCTTGTCTGCTGCTCATGATTCCTGTCTCCTTTTCAGAAATCTGATAGGCATGGGAAGGCAAAGGCTTTTTACCAATACCTATGTATAGACCAATTCTATGCCCTGTTACAGTTTTTCCTCAGATCTGTGTGGCACAGACCACATTGTTGTGGAATAAAGTGTCCAGGATTTGAAGAAAAAAAAAAATCAGAAGTGTGTTTGCAGATGCTGAGCTCCTATTTAATTACTTAGCTATTTCTTAGTGACATTTATTCTTTTTTTTGTTCCCCAGACATTATTCAATAATACTTCGCTCTGTACTTCTATAGAGAAATTAGTTCTTTTTCAAGTAGATAATTAAAATTGCTTTTCTTTATTTTTAATTACTTCCCCTTAGCTAGGGATCATGTGAGCAAGCAGTCTAATTAATACACAAAGATAGAAAATGGTGAAATTAGAAGCCAAGCTTGTCACAGAGTTTTTTTTTCTGCCTTCAAATTGCTTTCTTTTTACTCTAGTTTAGGCTTTTTTAAAATTGAAATATAAATCAATTTTATACTCTAAATCTTGGTTTTTTTGCTAGACCTACTTACTGCCAAGCCACTTTATTTAGGTTTCTTTGAAGATTCATTCCTCATACCAAGAAGCAGCAACTGATAGAATTGAAGAGAATTCACTCTGCAACGTGAATGGCTTATCCTCAAGCCACTAAATCTGTCTTCTTCCCATGCCCCCAAACATTTTGCACATTGAAAAATACAAGACTTCTCCCTTTCTTTATGTGTGTATACGGGTTCTTTTGCCACAGGCTCTGCTGCATCCAGTGCCCTGGATAATGGAAGAATTTTTATCCTCCGGTGCAGACCCAAGATTCTCTGTCACTGGCATTTTCCCCAGAAGTTTTATATTCTTTTAATAAGAAATTGCTGATTGAAAATGTATTCTAAGTATTCTGTAACAGGACTGAGACTTGTTTTCAGCATTGATTTGATTTCACACTTTCTACTCACCCATGTTTACTTTTCAGAAAAAGCTGCAGGATGTGTCCATGAAGTTTCGCTTGTTTCAGAAGCCAGCCAACTTTGAACAGCGCCTCCAAGAATGTAAAAGAATTCTAGATGAAGTGAAATTGCAGGTGCCCAAGCTGGAGATGAAGAGTGTTGAGCAGGAAGTAGTACAATCACAGCTGGATCATTGCATGGTGAATATTTAAGATGCTGTCTTTCTATCGGCTTTATGCAGAGAAAGCTAAAAATTAGAGATTATTGTCCTTAATTCAGATGAGAAACAAAGTATCAGTTACACAAAAAAATCCAAAACCCAAACAAACAAAAACCTCAGCAAAACAACACACCCCCCCCTTTAAAACTCTAGAAATGCATTTTCATTATGTGAGAATACCAGTTAGGATCCCTTTCTAATTCTCAGTCCCTGTCCTGCAGTTGAATTTATCTCCCCATTTTGACTCTACTTCCTGCAGTATTCTACAGTCATGGAACTCTGTGGCATAACGAAAAGAGGTGTACCAGAGCACAAGTCTATTCTAGCCAGGAAACACAAAGCATAGTGGAAAACCATAGATTGAAACTTCCATGAGGTGGCATGCTATGTCTTGCTTTCAGTTCAAGAGCAAAAGTTGTCTGAGCATGTCCTAAAGAATATGAGGAAAATCTTTACATACCACCTTAATATCACTATAATCCTGCTCCCCTTTACACTTGAAAGGAAATAAAGCTAAACACTGTGTTCTTGATCATCATAAAAAGATTTTGACAGCAAAAGTAGATGACTTACTCCTTTTTTTTTTCTTTTTTCTTTTTTTTTTTCTGTTCAGCTTCATTTGTATTTTGGGGTTTTTGTCGTGTGTGGTTTTTTGGGTTTTTTTTTTCCCTGGGACAATGGCATGCCTGAAGATTTCCCCCTCACAACCTCTTTCAGATGTGAATGTAGAAAGAATTTAAATTTAAAAAATAAGCATGGGACAAGTCAATGTTATTGCTTTACATCTTTCATTTTTCTTAAGTGAAATTGCTCTTAAATTCATATTCTTGTGAGACTGACATTCTTATTAGAATGATGTGGTAGTTAGAAGCTCTGTACTGAATTAAAGTGTCTTCACTCAGCAGCTGGCTTTTACAGCCCTGGTGTATTTTGTAGAAGACTTATAGTGATTTTAGGGCATCTTTAAATACAAAGATTCTCATAATGTTCCTGTTTTTCAAAATCTAGTTGTAGTATATCATCAGAATTACAATGTGCATCATACAACACCTTCCTAATTTGTTGACAGGTTTTCAGGAATGAAGAATTTGTCATCATATTAAGCATCTAGAAAGGAGTTGGACTATATACATACTTCTTTAAGTAAATAAAGTAGTAATTGTAGGTCCACCTCATTTTGTTACTTTTTATGTAGATTTTTTAAATTAACTTTAATTAATTAAAGAATTTTAGAGTATGACACTTACTAAATGTGTGGTAATCCTCTATCCCTCCAGTCTCTAGATTTAGCAGTATGAAAAAATGACAGATTTTAAAACCTAGTGGCTATTTGGAATTCATATACATCCAACATTCTGTATGAATTGACAGAAGACATCTGTTGTTGTTTTAAATATTGCATATCTAAGTTTGAAAACAACCTTGGTCACAGCCTAAAACAATTAATACTGATGTGTACTTTCTCATTTATATAATTTCTAACACTGATTTTAGTGACAGGTCTTTGAGGTTGCTGTTTGTAAATATGGGCTGTTCTGAATTTGCTCATTTGGATTCCAAATACTTCCAATGGTCTTTTCTAGTTTTCATGTTTTAATGGTGGTGTTTCACTTTTATATTTCTATTTGATTAGAAATTATATAAAAACCTGAGTGAGGTGAAGTCTGAAGTGGAAACAGTAATAAAAACTGGGAGGCAGATTGTTCAGAAGCAGCAGACAGAGAACCCAAAGGAACTGGATGAAAGGCTTACAGCTTTGAAGCTGCAATATAATGAATTGGGTGCAAAGGTAAGTTCTGTGGGTTTAATATAAAACCATGTACTGGCAAAATGAGAAGTACCCTTGGTGTGGTAACTCAATGGGATTTTTTACTGGTTCCTTTCAAGGTTCTTCCAGTGGGACAGAAAGAGTGCAGGCAAAGGCAATCACCAGCATGGCTATTCAGTTGTTATGAAAAAAAAGCCCAACCACCTAGGAAAATAACCAAATTCATTTATTGATATTCAAATTACTTCTTAATATTGTAGGGGTTTTTCCTGCTAGTTTGTTGTTTTCTAGAGTTCAGATGGCAGATGTTGTTTCATTCTGATGACTCAAAGTGTTACCTCAGATTAGGAAATTAGTTAGATCAAGTTTCACTTATAGGGCTGCTTCATAAAAGAAAAAAGTCTACCTTTTAAATTATTTCTGCCTCTGACTGTACACATCTTAAAGTATATAATTTCCATTTCTTGCTGTTCAAAAATCAGTTGAACAAAAACTCTTGCCACTGAAGCTTTCCTCAAGAAGCATTTGTGTACAGTGTGCTTTGTGGCCTCTGCACTTGCATGTCATCAGTTTGTGTCATGACCATTCCCTCATATAAATGTCAAGAACCCTGACTTGTTTTTTCACTGCATGCCACTTCCCAATGGGAAACTGTTTTGTTTACTCAATTTTCCCTAAAAGTCAACTAAACATAGTAGGCTGGATAGGCTCCTAACCAATAGTAACAAGACTAAGAAGAGTCATTGTGGAATTGTCCTAAAGAAGACTTCATTTAAATAATTCAGTTAACATATCCTTCATTGCTCTGTTTTGTTTCTCTTGCCCCCATTAGAACCTCTTTAGACATTCAAAGAGCTTCTGAAAGCTGCAGGATTAGAGTGAATTTGGTGCTCTGACTAGGTGACTGAAAATTGTGAAAGACTGTCTGTTTTTTTATAAAATTTACACACTTGAAAAGCACAAAATGGGACAGGAAGAAAATTCTAGATTGTAAATTATTTAAATCATAAATTATTAATAGCTAGGAAAATGAGCCCATGGTAATACTGAAGGCCAGTATGTGGTTTAAACAGATAATGAGAATCAAGCCCTGGTGACTACAGTATGAAAAAACAATAAGAGTTATGTTACTTTTGACAGAGATAATACTCATTAGGGAATATGAATTAAAACAGTTCTCTCTTGCTAGAAAGTAAAGATGTTAAGAGACATCAATCTTTTGAATGTCAGGAAAACTGGAATTTGTCTCAGTAGGTGTGGATAGCTGTCCTTTGGGATTGGATAATATGTTTGAGCTCTCCATTATTTTAGAAAGAACTGTGGCATTTATTCTTGCATTATGTTTAACTTAACAGCAAACAGGTGCCATTATTGTAAGAAACCTCTCTCATCTAATGAAGGGATAAAAATGTGCCATTAGGGAGCCATTAGTGACTTGAAGTGAGCCATATTGCAAATTGATGTGTCTCAAAAATTTGCAGTGCTGGGCTTACCTCTGCTGCCCTAGATGGAATTTCTCACAATTACTTTTACACAGTGTGGTAATTAACAGTTTAAGAGAAAGTCACAGAAGCCCAGAAAATAGAAATAGAAGAGTTGAATAGCCATTATCAGCACTAATTGATTGCATTGAGAAAAAGGCATTTTAAGATAAAACCAACAATAGTTATAACTAATAGTAACTCTCAGGACTAAAATGTACGGTCTGAGGGAAAAAACCACATTTTCCAGCATAGATTCACTTGTGTGATGTTGTAAGTACTTTTTCAAGAGGCACCCTCATATACAAAGAAACTCAGGATCACATTTTCTGACCCAGAAGGCCTTTAGAGGGCACTGTTTCCTATTTTTCTGTAGAAAATACATCTTTACATTTGAAGTACTAAGAAACTGATTAATCAGTAACCTCTGTATATATGCCATGTATATGGAGATATTGTTGCATTATTTATGTAATAAACACATGTTAGAGTTATATATAGGGACACAAATATTCTCTCTCTGTTTTGACAAGTATCAGTAACTTCATTTTGTAATATACCAGGTGTTAAAAATTTTTAAACAGTCAATCAAGCTCAGGGTAGGCACTTTGCATTGTGTTGCTGCTAAATAATGTTATTTACAATTGCTATTACACTCTTCAGAAAAAGAGGTGGAAAACCTGGCTCCATGTGTGAATGGAGCTCTAAAAAGCTGAGTTTTATGGTCTTCCGAAGGGATTTACCTCTTGGCCTGACTGTAAGTTCTGTGGCCTCATTTAATAAATTTGGCATGCAAGAAAGCACATAAAGCATATTCAGTGAAAAATGTTATGAGATTTCAGTAGTAAGCCTCTACAGAGTGATAATAAATTATCAGGAACACTTTATAGCTTTTTCCCTAGGCAAACCTCATCTCCTTACTCAAGGATAGCAAAAGCCATGTACCTAACCTTGTAACATCCTATTACGTTTTAAAACCTCAAATTCTCCTTGGCAGTTGATCTACGAATCAATTTGATCATTGTGCCATTATTTGTTCTTAGTGGCAAGGTACAAAATAGTTTTAGTAGATGCTGATACCAGTTTTCTAACACTGTAGAAAGTTGGGTTTTTTTCTATTTAAAAATACTTAGATACTTCCTTAATTAGGAATTTCTTTTAAATATTAGTGATCTATGGGACTTTTAATCTTGCTTCTCTGATTGGGTTTTTTTAAGCTTCATCACAGCATAATTTATTAATATGGGTTTTTTTGATACTTGTTGCCTAATGTTTATTGCAGTGTAGTTTCCCATCTAAGATCTCTTAATTTACTCTTCTACTTTCACTAATTATGTAAAACCTTTTCTTCCTATCCCTGAAGAGTCTCAGGGGCTTGAAAGAAAGGTTGAATTTTCCCTGTTCTTTCAAAATGCAGTGTGAGATAGTCAAGGCAACATAAATACTCAGACTTCCTTCCAGGTACCATGTACCAGGCTTAAAAGAACTTCACAACTAAAGCAGAGGTCATCCCTAGTACTAAACATCCAAAAAATTCAGAAAATTAAAACCTTAAAAGTAAATGTGCTGTTTTGGTTTGACATTATTCAGTAACATTTGTGTTTCAAGATTGGAGACTTTCTTTGACTGGTATTTTTTTTTTTTTTTTTGACTGGTATTTTTTTTTTCTTCCATGTAGCTTAGCCACATAGAAAAAAAAACCTTGAGGAATCCCAGTTTCTATATGGCCACCTATATTAAAATATGCCCTGTGAAGGGTTTTCACATGTTTTGTGTCTCAAGGAGCCCTTGCTAGTTCAGTCGTTGCAAATTAATTTGCTGCACACGATTTCAAAACAGAGGAAGAGGTTTTTGGAGCTCAGTTACTAGTTCAAACTCCTTGCATTTTTATGCACATAATTTTCTTGTAGGTGTTTGCATTCTAGCAGCAAAATTACTGATACTGAGAGAACAAAAGTGCAAGTTCACCTGTGGAATCCCAAGTCTAGTTTTTATTGAAAAGTGGCCTAGAGAAAATGTCATATAAAAACCATTGGACGTGTTTCACTGAAGGGTTAATAACCACAAGTTTTCTTTCTGCAGGTGACAGAAAAAAAGCAGGAGTTAGAGAAGTGCTTGAAATTGTCCCGGAAACTACGGAAGGAGATCAATGCTCTGACAGAGTGGCTGGCAGCGACAGACGCAGAACTGACAAAGAGATCGGCTGCGCAGGGGATGCCGAGCAATTTGGAGGCTGAAATTGCCTGGGGCAAGGTAACAATGTAACACACATGTGAATCTTACAGAGAGATAGATTTCTTTCGTGATAAAGAAAAAGAATTTAAAAATCTGGCATTTTAGCCAGTGGAAGTTAGTGAATGTTTTGGCATTATCTCACCTTAGCGTTAACGCTCAGCAAAGTTTAAACTGTCTTGTCTCTGCTGAGATCAATAGCACAATTCACCTTCACATTGCAGTAATCTTCACTGAAATGACTATAAATCAACCACCAAGTATCCATGTAAATAGAGATCTCTTACACCTTTCCACTCATGGTTAAAAAAGGTATTAAATAGTAGAAGAAAGGTTAAAGATGCCAGAACATTATATATTCCACATGTTCAGATAGCAGCCAGGATATTTGTTTTCTTACTCTTAGATTTGAAGCTCATTCCTTTGCATTCTGGGGGCTTCCTGCTTCCATGAGACTGCACCTTGAACTCATCTTTCAAGTTAAAAACTCAAAGTCTAAATCAAAACTTTGCTCAAAATCACAGTTTAGATAAACATATTACAGAAACTGAGGAATGCAAGAGATCTGTATAAAACAGAGTATTTCTCTTCATGTGATGTTAAAACTTGGCATGTTACCACTCGACACTATCTAATCTATTTCATTTTCTGCACATGTAATAGAAATCCAATCTAGCTGAGGACATAAACAAACCAAGTTATCATTATTCGCACATACTAAAATCTGCATTTTAGAGCACACTATGCTCAACATTATCCAAAGCTTCAAAATTTCAAATAACTATGTGCAGCCAGCAGCATTTTGAACAAGTGTTTCTATAGAATTTCAAAAAGAACAAAAATCCTCTTAAAGAGTATGGGGGTTTGTGCAGAAAGAAAAGAAAAGAAAAAAAAAAGCCACTTCTGCTGTGTTTAATGAGAGAAATCCTCTAAACCTTTTACTAGTTTAACTATGCATTATAGAAATAGTCATGAATTATACACGGGCAGTCTTTCTAATTTTGTTAATTGCAGTGGAGATTTAAGGCACTTGAATAAAATTTGTTTTATGGGTGGGTTTTTTTTTTTTGTTTTTAACTAATCCCTTCAAGTTCTGAGAGTGATAAAGTATATTTAGCCTTAAAATGCATTGATGATTTACAAACTAATAACAATACAATAACAAGTTATTCTAGTATTGTTATTCATCTTTTCTTAGGTTTGGAGTTGTTCTTTTTTGGTCATCAGTCTCTAAGAATTGCAGTATTTTAAAAGTGATATCCAAAAATATCAACTTCCTCTCTTACTAACTTACTGCTTTGACTACTGCAGTTTTCAAATCAAAACCTAAATCCCTGCAAACCCCATTGTTCTCTCCTATTGTTGCCTGATGTTTTCTCATTTTCACTTGCTGCTTTCCTGAAGTAAATTTTTTGCAGTTCCTCTTTTTCCCTTGGACTGACATTGTGATCTTAGAATCATAGAATCATGAAGGCTGGAAAAGACCAAGATCCTGGACTTCCACCTTTGGCCGAACACCACCACGGCAATTAACCACGGCACTGAGTGCCATGTCCAGTTGTTTCTTCAATACTTTCAGGGATGGTGACTCTGCCACTTCCCTGGACATCCCATTCCAACGCTAAACTACCCAGTTTGAACATCCCCAGCTCTCTCAGATGCCACTCACATGACTGACCCTCCAGACTCCTCCCCAGCTCCATTCCCCTTCTTTGGACATGCTCCAGCACCTCAATGCCTTTCTTGTAGTGAGAGGCCCAAAACTGGACACAGGATTTGAGCTGTGGTCTCAACAGTGCCAAGTACAGGGGGACAATCCCTGCCCTGCTCCTGCTACCACACTATTGCTGATCCAGGCCAGGTGCCATTGGCCTTCCCGGCCCCCTGGGCACACCTGGCTCATGTTCATACCTGTCAACCAACATCCCCAATTTCTTTTCTGCTGTGCAGCTTTCCAGTGACTCTTTAACACCCATAACAAAGGACCAATGTCAGATTTTTAGGACAAATTAGAAAATCTTCATGTTTTAATATCCCCAAACTAAACTGCTAGGTAGTTAGGGCATTCACTCAGTAAAAGAAAAATAATCTTCAGTGGTGACTACGCAGAACAGTTCTGCTGAAACAGAAATGTGCACTTCATGTTCCTTTCGATCCAGATGTATGTAGCTTCTCAGGGCTTTAAAGAGAAAGATTTGTCCTTAATATTACTTTATTGTTAGATATGAACCTTAATGCTTCAGAAGCTGCATAATTAGGAACTAAAACCTGATGATTAGTGCAGCTGCACAGTAGGAAGCCTTTGTTATGTCTTAAGCTTTCTACAACAAATGCAACATATTTTTTTTATCTGAAGACAATCAAAAAAGGTAACAAGAGCTAATTAAAATAAAAACTATTAACATGAAAAAAATATGTCAGACAGGAACCACTCCACTTTCTAGTCTTAATGACTGCTGTTGAGTATTGGGAATTCTCACAGGGAATTGATACATAAAGTTTTGAAGGGAAAAAAAATGGTAAAAAAAGGATATTTTGGCTTCAAATACTCCTCAAAGCCTTCCCAACAAACTAAATTCATTTGGTACCTCAGCTCTTCCCCTTCAGTCAGTTCATCACTAAAATAAGAACAAACAAACAACTTTGGGTGAGAGCAGCTGCCTCTTGGCAAAATATGTATGTACTGAGTGGCTTTCAAAATTCCATTTTAAGAATGCCTTTTAGGAAATATAAACAGAAATTCACATATATATATGCAGACTTTTAATATGGAACAATCCAACAGGTAGCATATGTGTAAGTCTAAATCCTGGACTTCCAAGTGTAAATATTTGCAGGAATTATGTGGATTATACTTCTTCCTAAAGAATCTGCTCCCACTAGGAGACAGTGCTGTATTTTATCCTGGACACTTAAAAATTCTTGTGAAGACTTCATAAATAAGTACAATGCTGATACTCCTATGTGGATTTCATTGAGGCATCACACAAAATTGTACATCAATAATTTAGTACCCAGAACCAGAGCCTCACAGTATCTGATTAATGTCACAGCTTTGGGCTTTGGACTTCCTGGGTAAGTAGGCTGCCAAAGACAGTAACCAGTCTAATGAAATGCACTGGGAAATGAATTAAGCCCAGCAGATTCCCATTGTGACAAAAGTCTGCAGAAAAACTAAGATGGAAAATGGAGAGGGAGAGAGGAGAATTCAGTAGTGCAAATGAACTGAAAATTGGATGTGTGCTGCTGTCGATATATCTAAGCAGAGAGCTAATAATCTTTTTTCTTTATAGGACAAGGAAGCAGTTATATTTATTAGTGCACTTATTTCTAATTCATTTTCAGCACCCATGTCTTCTTAAAAGTGAGAAAGAACTCAGAGGGTTACAAAGATAATTATAGACTTGACACTAAAAGAAATCATACATTTGAATGTTGTCTTCAATATATAAACACCTAGAAATAAAAAGGAATGTCCATCTTGAATCAGAAATGAAGCTAATGAAAGATAGCATTAATCTGGACATCAAGGGAAATGTGTTATTTGTTCCTGTGTAGAATTTTTCAAGGAATGGAACAAAAACTTGGCTGAGTTATGTGAAATGAGATGGGCAATATACTCAAGACTGTAAATCCTGCCTTTCTGCTCAGTAGAGACAAGTTAAATCTTTCCATTTGAATTCAGCTCTGTTACAATAGATAAGAAAAATGACATGTGGGTGGAAAGATAGTCATTAAACATTGTATATTAGAAATCCGTTTATAATTAAAAGTCTGATTTAGTGAACATATTTATCACTGAAGACATTAACAACTGCAGGGTTTATTTGTCTTTTAATCAGGAACTGGACTGATAAGAATTAGATTGCCAGGAAACCATGTTCTTAAAAAGGAAATGGCAGATGGTATTACCAGGAAAATTCTGTATCACTCCCTACTATCAGCAGTATGACTCTGCCAATGCTTTAATCTGATTTTTAACACTGTGTGTAATACCAGTGAGTAAAGTTGACTTGAAGTACTTAGAACTACATTTAGCAACATATTTCCTGTCAGTAATATCCGTAAAAGAAGACAAACTGTAAATTGTGTCAACTGATTCATAGTCGCTGGCTAAAATGCAATAAAAATAAAAAATGGGCTGTAAATAAACAAATAAATATGTATAATCAACCACTGAGAAGACCATAATGTCAGCTTCTGATTAATTCTGCAATCCCACCTGTGAGAGCTGAGCCACCTAATTTATTTTAGAAAGATTCAAATTGCAAAGAGTATTTTCAAGTAATCCACAGCACACAGGCAGTGTAAAGGCACACAGAATGTTTCTTCACTCATTCATTGTTGTTGTGTTTTTTAATCTACATATGTTAATAACCATCATGAGTAAATATACTATCCCCTGCATTTACTTAAAATTCTGGTTTGTTTGGGAAAAAAAAAAAAAAGCATCATTAGATCAATGTGGTACATGGTAGTTTTATCATTATAAAATTATCAGAAGCCCTTTGTACTACACCTTCAGAAAAACAAAACAAAATAATAAAATAATAAAAAAAGAAGGAAAAAACCAACACAAAACCACCAAACCCCTCATTTCTATGTAACTTCTGTTTTCCGACATAATTAATTCCTGTTAAGGTATTTGGTGATGGGAGGGATCTACAAAAACATCACGGTAAACCAAAACCATCAAGTAAAAAAAACCAAAACAAAACAGAAAAGTTGTAACAAAAACCCCTGTAAGTATTTTTTAGTAAACTGAAAGATAAAGAGTATGTCACAGCGCAGTGGGATCAGAGAGAACCGTGAACACCACTCAAAGTGTAAATATCTGCACAGGGAACTGCAATTATTTGTTCTAACATGATTCATCCTGTCATCCTATGGATCCATATGTAAAATAGGTAAAATATTATTGTATGCAGCTACAAACCACTTATAAATTCTCAGCAAAGCTCATCCCTATGACTTACACGATGCAGCATGATTTGCCTTTTGCACTGATTTCAACCCATCCAAAGCTGCTTTTTAAACAGAACTTTTATTTTGTACTGCAGCTCCTTTCCTGAGGTTTTGATGAATGAAACTGGTGCAAGGGAAGCTCAGATTCTCCCTCTCCCCATTTTGATGTTTTTAGGAAGGGGGTTAGAAACTAATCAACCGAGACATGCTCTGCATGCAGAGTTACACCAGGGTCTGTCTGATTGCTTTAATTTCCTGGATGTCAGGAACCTAGATGCCATTTCTCTTGGAAATGTTCAAGTCCTGGGAGTTCCATGGTGGTGTAATCCCCCATCTTTGATTAAAATAGGCTACCAACATTTTTGTTATGACCACGAGTGAGAAAAGAATAACAGCTCCTTAAAAATCAAAGGAAACATTTCAGTCAGTGAAACAATTATATTTTTGGGGGGGGGGTCAGAGAATTTCCATTGTGATATTTTGTACCAAATAGTCATAACTGGTACTTCCAGAAAAGTGGAAGTACAGGAGTTTCTTCCAAAGAGGCACTTCAGAATTTGGTCTAAATGAGTAACTGAAATTTTAACGGGGAGAGATTCACATCATTTTAACTCTTGTATCTGCTAGTAGATGTGATCCTAAATAGTGGTGTATGTAACAGAGTTGATTATATATATATTCTTAATATAATCTCTAGAGTTTGTATACATATATTAATGGAGATATCTTTCCTGGAAGTATTTATGGAGCCTTTCTCTTCCAGCAGGTAATAGACACTTGAATAAGATATTGTTTTATAAATAAATGTACTAGTCTTAAAGGGGAAAAAGAAAAGAAAAAAAAGTGAATAATAACTTCACTCTAATGATAAATAGCAGAATGAATATAATCTGTTTTGTAACTGTTCAACGTTGCTGATAGGTTTTCACAGCTGTAAGTGAATGCTGGGCATTATGATGTTAAGTTCAATCTTTTGTTTACATGTTTTTGTTTCCCCAAGAAATAATAATAATAATAATAATAATAATAATAATAATAATAATAATAAAATGATATATAATGCTATGATTATATCATAACAATTGCTTCTTCACAACTCCTACATTTATGTATTTTAATAATGTTGCATAGTTTCACCCTGATAAGCACACAAAATCAAAATGTATAAATTGCCTAATCTTTCTGGGAATTTCATCGCTTTTTTTATTAACGTTTCATATTATACACATTATGATGGTGTTTGGGGGTTGGGGTTTTTTTTAAGGTGTAGGTGTTTTAAATGTCATTCTTAACTTGCAGAGCTAATTCTATTAATTCTGTGGTTTAAATTCTACAACTTTTTTATATATTTTCAAATAAACCACACAGCTGGAATGCAATTTCCTGTTATGACAACCAGAAAGGAGCTCAAATCCAGCAAGGCTGTGTGGAATTTGCTCTTTAAAAATTAGGAGAATTTAAGAGCCTCTCCCTGAATTTTCGTGAAATAATCTTAATTAAGTCCTGGCATCACGGCACATTCTTTTTTGTTTTATATAATGTTGTTGAATTAATAGTGGTGCTTTTGATTTTTTTTTTCTTACAGAAAACTTACCAGCGCAGTCTGTTATATTGCAGTGAACAAATTATGTGTAGACTATCACTTTCTACTAATATTAGAAAGAAAAATGGGAAATTCTTATGAATATAATTCAGAGATGCCAAATTTAAAACTAACCAAAAATGGCTTATTGAAGTTGTGAAAGAAAGTTAGTTTACCTGGTGCACATCACAACCTACAAGAGGAAGTCTTAGCTGATAATGCAGCATGAATCCCACTGACTTTACAGTTTTTTCAGTTGGATTCAGTGGATCCAGTACTTTATACATAGGGACTCGTAATACCAGGGATTTAAAGTATTGAGGAAGATGCTTTCATCACTTCAATGTTGTGTTGAAGGTCACAATGTTTTTTTTAAGACAATGAGGGGAAGTGTGATTTACTTGGTTCGTGTCCCCTACTTGCAATTACACAGGGGAGTTAAAATCCATATTGCCCAAAGGTGCATCTAGTCTTTGGTTTACATTATTGCTTTACTTTGAAAGGAATAGCTTGTTTCTTGTACATAGGGAATTACACATCTGGGTTTTGGGTAGCAGTTTTGTTTAATACACATTTAATTGTTTGATGTATCTCTTTACTAGTTACTATTTATTTATATAGTCCAAGATTGGTCGGCATTTTCATAAATGTAAAATACCAAAGAAACCATAACCCATGGTAAATACACTTCAGAGAGTCTTTTCTGAATAAAAATAGTTTAGAAAAAGAAATAAAGCTGATCAAAAATTTCCATCCTCAGCTGAAGGTAAATTATATCCTTTGTGTTATTCCTTTTTCACGATGACACTTTGCACCTGCTGTGAGACAGATAAAACAGTACTAGAAGAGGGCATGTTTTTCCTTTAATCTGACAAGGACCTGCTGAAATTTTAAACTCTTCTTTTCAAACTCCATAATTATATAGTATATTGTTAATAATTTGCATCAATCATGCCTTGGTTCTATTACATATCCTCTATATTTTAGAAAATTGATAGAATGGGGAAAATTTCTCATACTTGCATGAAATACAAGTGTAAGACCTTTTCTCTGAAATAATATTGCAAAATAAGATCCTGAATTCTGTTAAGCATAGAAAGTGAGCTGCTGCTTTAAGCCTGTCACACCAGAAATGTTGAAGGTACTATTAAGGTTCTATTTTTCCAAAATGAATAATTTTATACTGTCTTTATTGAAAAACGATCATTCTACTTTCACTATCAATATATTATCAACAAAATTATACCAATCTGTGACCACGAGAGATGTGATAGTGTGGAGGTCATAAAGGTGGGGTTCTACTGCATAACAGCGTTCATCCTGAGATGGAAGTATTGTGTTTGCCATTTGTTTGAAGTGTTTGTCGGTGGGTTGGGTTTTTTTGGGTTTGTTTGTTTGTTTTGGTGAGGTTTTTGTTTGTTTGTTTTTGTTTTTTGGGGTTTTTGTTTGTTGGTTTGGTTTGTTTGTTTGTTATTGTTTGGTTGGTTTGTTTATTAGCTATTGCAAGAAGATGAAGAATATATACAATTTTATCAGAGCTCAAGAGAAACAATCTACTTTGTATTTGCTGCTCTTCACAGAATGCCTTCCCCTCCCATAGGAAGCAAGACTGCTTGCTGCCTGATTTAATATTTTGTGTTCTTAGTGGGGATAATTTTTAATTCCCAGAAATTTTATTTCTTGTTCTGCTCATGTAGGCAACACGGAAGGAAATTGAGAAACGCCAGGTCCAGCTTAAGAGCATCAGTGATTTAGGAGAGAACTTGAAGACAGTGATGAAAGGAAAGGAAAGTCTCGTGGACGATAAACTCAGCCTGCTGAACAGTAACTGGAAAGCGGTAACTTCACGTGCTGAGGAATGGTTCAATCTCTTACTGGTAAGGAAAATGCATTTCTTCACACAGAGGAAGTCTTGGTTTCCAGTTGTACATGCCCAGCCTTATAGAAGTGCTTTTTCTGGTGCCTTGGACTGTGCTTATTGAATACACAGGTACACAGACAATCAGGTGGATTGCTGTTTAGTACATTGTGTATGTTTTGAGAATATGATTGTTATCCTGTCTGTCTCAATAGTTCCTACCCGTTTTTGGTTTGGGGTTTTTTTCCTAATAAATTAAATGAAGTTTCAAGGACAGAGACTATTTCAGTAATCAAGCAAAAAAAAAAAAAAATCAGATAAATTGAGAAAGTCTTAGTATTGATACCAACAACATCAGCTACTTTTGGCTGCATTAGCATTTCTGTTTAGAATAGTACAATTGGGAAATAAGTTTCCACCTGCAAGTCGGTTTGGCCCATAGGGTAGTTCTGATGTGTGTGAATTTGATTCATTTCAGAGGCCACTAAATCATAAGATCTTCTCAGGGTGCACACCTGATTTGCAGAAGGACTATGGGTCTTTCAGAACTTCATTATCCTCCTTTGGATAGTTTTGTAGGGCATGTTTAGGCGAGGATAATTCCTTAAGGAGACTGGATTAAGCTTAGTAGACAGTAAAATCCCTAATAGACATTTCATATAGATTCAGGAGCTACAACCCCAGCTGCCTCAAACTACAGATACCACATAACTTTATTCTGCCTTCAAATTCATTCTGTCATGAAGAGGTGACAGCTCAAATCCTTATTCACAGAAGGTCCAGAACCATGGGGCTGTCAGAATGCTTTGGGAAATATTACATGCTGTTTCTGTTCCTGAGAGCATGGGAATGCAGTTTTACCCCAGAGGAATGGGAGTGATTTTTAAAGGTGTGTTGGCCTTTGTCATGACTTTTCAGGGCTCGATGTGTTAGAGCTCCACTAGAGTCTGTATGGCTGCATTACAAATACTTTAGCAATAAATACACAGCATCACTACAGGGCTTCCTCAGCTGAGTACAGTATCCAGATGAAAGTATCTGGAAAACTTAAGCATTTCATTCAGAATCAAGTAGGTGCACAGATTTAATGTGAACTGATTATAAGAAGCATATAATGGAGTTTACTGGTTGATATAGTTATGTATGCCTGTACATCCTTTCTCTGCTTTGGATTCTGTGGTTAATATTTGCTGAAGCACATGATAAAAAGGTCTAAGAGAGGTAGTTGAGAGGGTTTTTTTTAACCAATTTTAGAACAGTGTAAAATAAAGTTAGGTACTTTTGAGGACCAAAAGAACCTTTGATTTTGGGTGTGTGGTCCACATATGTATTGTGCAGAATATGCATAGGCCACATTCTAGTGAGCTTACCCAAAAAGACAAAGTTTTAAGTTAAGCAGAGAAATGAAGATTTGTCAGAATATCAAGTAAAATAGCTTTTATAAAGCAAAGTTTCAAAGCAAAGAAGTTAGATGAAATGTCTATAAGAGATTTAGGTACAAAGCTCCCCATCTCAATGGTAATTTTGCAAGTGCATCCTTGTGGCCATGTGAGTTTCAGCCAATTTTCTGGCTTTCCAAAATGAATTCTGTACCTTGTTCTTGGGAAACACTTCTTTGCACCTCCAGTAGGTTTGGCTAACAGCTTCCTGTTCCTCTCAGCAGCCTCGCTGAGCTGCCAACACCTGCGTCTTGCTGTGATTTTATCATTCTGCTGCCTGTCACTTTGGAAGCTTCTCTCTGTCTCCTAGAATGTCTTTTTAAAGAAAACTAACATGTAAAGTGAAGCAAGCAAACAGCAGATTCTGTCCTTCACAATACAAGAAGCTACTGTGTAAAATAAACAAGTTTTCATAATGTCATAATGTGTGCATGTTTGCCACAGTTGGCATAACTACAGCTGTTACTTCAGTTCTGATTACATTTTTTGTATGCAGTATTTACCTTTTCCACATACAGGAATATCAAAAGCACATGGAGGCTTTTGATCAGAATATAGCTAATGTCACTACTTGGATGTATCGTGCTGAAATACTGTTGGATGAATCTGACAAACAAAAACCCCAGCAAAAAGAGGAAATTCTTAAGGTAAAAAAATGTGATTTTCTGGAAAGCATTAATTTTATTCTAAAAAGGACTGTGTCAAAGCTAGCATATTTCAAAAGGTATCACAAATGGATTAAAATTATTTTTTCTGTGATAAAGCTACCCTCTGGCAGCATGTAGATTACTTAATAAATTTGCTCTGTATTACCAAAATTAAATCCTCGCAGAAATAAAAACAGATTGTTATTATAATTCTTGGGAACTTCCTGGTGAGTAGAACAGCAGCTTATTAAACATATGTCTGCTGGAAAATACTCCTCTTACACAAGGTTTTGTTTTGTTTGAATCATTTTTTTTCTGTCCCCTTTCATTTTAATTGTGTTTCTGTTTTCCTGTGATACTTCTCCAATATGTATGATATTTCTGTCATATGAATGTCTTAATTCTACAAACATTGCTTACACTGAGGCCAGATCAGCAACACAGACAAGAATATTATATGGTGAACTAGCTATAGAATCAGGGTATTAAGCAGAAGGTTTTAGTTGGCAAATTGCATCATTTAACCAAGTAATGAAAAATTAGCTTGTAATATGGATGTGTATGTTAAAATATCTCATTTAAAATACCTTCTTTAAGAACAACATCAAATTATTATCTACAGGGACTTTTCTTTTTCTTCTGAAGTCAATGTGAAATTTCACTTTGTATTGAACTCCATTGTCAGTACACAATATCTGAGTAAGAGTTTGCAAATCAAAATCAGAATTGTATTGCTGACACTAACGTAATGATGCCATTTACTACAGCAAAATTTTACAAATTCCAGGGCAGAGCATGAATCAATGCCTCATTGATCTCAGAAGGATTATGAGACTGGCTTTTGTAGACGAATGAACAATTTTGCCACCATCAGATACAAAGTAATACCTGTATATATGTTTTCATTGCACAAAGGCATTTCATGCAGAGGGTAAAATGTAGTTCTTAATACCCAACTGTATTTCTGATTCCCAAGTGCCTTGCTATCTATTTTTGGCCTCTGCCTGTACTGGGATCTACTGTTAAGATTAATATTGCAGGGAATAAAGGTGCCTTTTTTTTTTTTTCTTTTTTTTCTTTTTTTTCTTTCGTGACTGATTTATAGAAAAAAATTATGACTTTTTTTTTTTTTTTTAAATCTGGTCATTTTTACTTGCTTGAACTATATGGCCCTGAACAGTAATGAAAGCAACAATTATATATCCACTTCTATAATACATGAATTAACAGCTCTTCCTAGCTTTAGGAACATAGAATAATTTAGTGCATCCTGAAATATGCTGCAATATTATTGCAGATAAGAATCTGCCTAGAAATAATGATCACCATTAATTTCCTCTAGGAGATATTAAAACAGACAAGTAGATACATTCCTGCTATAAATTTGGGGGATACGAGTGGGAATGTTATCTAAGGTATTTCTACAGGATTTACACACTCATGCATAATTATCTGAATTTGCTTTGTGGTTTTGCTCCCTATTCCTTTGCACACTTTCTCTCTCTCTCTCTTTCTCTCTCTTTGCATTTATTACTAACTTCAAGCCCTGTCTCTTGCTCACGGACTGTAGCGCTTAAAGGCTGAGCTGAATGACATTCACCCCAAGGTGGACTCTGTGCGTGGCCAGGCCAGAGACTTGATGGCAAACCGTGGGGATCACTGCAGGAAAGTAGTAGAGCCTAAACTCTCAGAGCTCAACCAGCGATTTGCAACTATATCACAGAGAATTAAGAGTGTGAAGGTAGGAGGACTTGCTTCCATAAGGAGATGCATTAAAAAAAAAAATGGTGTTTGTGTAAGGTGCACAATTGCAGCTACATAGCAGGCTGCAGTTCCTTCAAAAAACTAAGCTTTTAAAGGAAAACAATGCAGAACCTAAGGATTTATTTTTTTTTATTAAATGTGAAGATTTGGGGGGTTTGGCATTAAGGTCTTTTTTCACTGTTTCACAATTAGAAGTATTCACTGACTTTATTTGAATGTAACGTTGATTACATCATTAACTTACAAAAAATGAATGTCTGAGAATTACTAAATCTCTAACTTCACAAACTATGATCAACCTTTTCTCATAAAGATTAGGTTTTGAGAGCTAATTTTTCTTCAAGTGTATTTAGTCTTTTCCTATGAGTCTGGGATTCACCAATGCTTGAGATAGAAACAGAAAGGTAGAGATTATATCAGTTTTACTTCAGCTACTCATCTGTACAACCACCTTGACCATTGAATCTGAATTCAGTGTGGATTAGGTAATTTTTAGCCAATTCGTGCCTTCTGAATTGGGATGAAGAAGGACATAAGCCACCTACTTTCTCCATTGTATTTGCTGCTTTTGTTCTGAAGAGCTACTCAGCAGATTAAATGAGGGAGCCATGCAGGTTGGTATATGGGATAATGGGAATGCACAGATCCTGATCTAAACTACTATTGCTGGTCACTGTACTGGCACTGGGAATAAATGCACAGTGGGTCCATGGCAAAGCAGGAAATAAGCTTTGCAAAAAACATAAGAAAAGAGACACAGTTTCCATGAGTTGCTGGGGTCTGTGCAGAGCTCCATATCCTGCCTAACCAGCACATCTTTTTGGATATTTGTATTTATTTAGGTTTCATTTCTGAAGCAAAATAATGTCTTCTGAATAAAGGTAACAGTTTTTTTCCTAATGGCCATCAGTAGTATTTCAGCCATTCCAACTTCTTACCTACTTCTTACACATGTACAAACTGTAGACTGAGGACATCTTTGCAAGGACTGTGTTGCCTGATGGTTTTGCTCTGAAAATCTGCTATCTGCAGTCTGGATTTCCATCTCAGTTTTACTTTTCACTTCCATATTGTTGTAAACTTGCAGAGCTGATGCAGCCTTTGATGGGATCCTGTGAAATTATTGCTTGTCCTAGGGAAAACTGGGACTTCCTGTAGATGGCTTATTGGGGGTTCAGTGTTGGTGGGCTCACAAAACATTCTTATCAAGATGAAGTGTCTTCCGAACACAGCCTGCAAATGTCTTCCACATGCAGCCTTCTCTCTTAGGTTTTCTTCCATTTCTAAAGGCAAGGTAGGCTGGAATTGGCAGAACTGCACTAACATTTAGAGAAGTACCCAGAAAAATGAGAAGAATTACTACAGCACTGTCCCACACAAATTATAATGGCAAATTAGAATTTAGGGGACCTTTTCCAGGACCTTGGAAAACTCACAAGCAGAATATGATTCACTTACTATTAAAAGTGTTGCATCAGATAGAGAGGCAAAAACTGGTCTGAATTATTGACTATTCTACTGACTTGCTATATGCATTTGGATAAAGGACCAAATTACTGGGTACTTTATTTTGTCTACCTGTATAAAGTAGGTAATTGTACTTTCCTTATGATTTTGGCTTCATGAGCTGGGGAAAAAATTAGTATTTATTAGTATTAGTATTAGTATTAGTATTAGTATGTGATATGCTTCCTAAGTGTTTTCACTTTTTTCCCCTATGTTTAGGTTAAATTATTCACTCTGTGAGAAATTAAAACATAAATTCAAGAGGATTGATAGCTCTTATAAACGATTTTCAGTAATTACTCATCTGTCTTCAAATTAGCCATATTTTTTTCAAATACTAACAATGATCAGTACAACAGTGAAGTAAATAAGAAATGATCCATTAAGTCAGTGAACAGTAGTATATAATTGTCATGTCCAGAATTAACAAAATGCTCATAGTATACTGAAATGAGACTTAACATTTTCAAGTAGTCTTTGAATGCCATTCAATTACTGGAATTCATTTAGAGCTTTTCTTTCTACATTCCTTTTTTCTTGTTTTTAGTCTTTTTCAGAGACTATAAATTTTATATTCCAATTTTATTAGTTGGTTTGTCTTTTAATGAGATTTAAGTACTTTAGAAAATATCTTTCAGAGCATTTGAGAAGAAATTACTGTGTAGTTCTCTATTATTTCTAACTCAGTTGAAGTGCATGATGAGTGTAATTTTGAACCTCTTAATGACAATTTGTAAGCACAATATTATTCTCTATAAATATTGTACATTATTATATTTCCATTAATGTTTGTAAATGTGCAAAATCTTTGTTGTTAAAATAATCAACAATACAATTAAGGCTTTTTTACCCTTAGCCTTCCAGGTCATCTGTGAACAGATTTCATTTGACATCCAGTCTCTCAGTTTTAACCGATTAATTTTTATTGTTGCTGTCTTCATTAAAATTTTTGCATAGAATCACAACTAATTATACCAGAGGAAAGCGTAAAAGAGAACTAGTTAGGATATAATGTGCTTAAGTCTTTAGCAAGAAAGACAAGGTGCACATCCAAGAGTTCCTAGAACATAAAAAGCATTAATTACCTTGAAGTCTAACTTTTATGCAAGAACCACTGAGATTTTCTTTCTTCTTCTTGCATTTAAAGCTTTGAAAGAAGAAAAAATTGCAAGTGGAGCATCGGCAATGCACTTAATAAGTACACTATATATTGTACATAGAAATATTCACACGTGCTCATATCAGACCAAGAAAAGGTGGTGCCTTGTTGTTAATAAACAGCACTTGCTGGAGAGTTCAAAACTGAATACTAAACTAAAACAAGATAATTATACTGTGATTTATTTTGGAGCAGTTGAGTCTATTTTGTTTGGTTGACTTTTTGTTATTGTTGTTCTGGATTTTTGTTGAGGCTTTTTGAAACAAAAGCTGAACTTTTGTTGATTTTTTCCCAATGTGTTAAAAAAATACTATTAGGGGAATATCTTACACAAAGATTTTCTGTTTTATAGCATTTGTTTTATAGCGTTCACCTGACACTTCTACTATTCTATGTGAGAGAACAATGATTTCAAAACTGATCCAGATTAAAATTTTCTCAGTTATTAATAGTAGGGTTTTTTCTCATCTGAATGGAGTCGTTGCTGTGTGAATGATTTCTGACAAACCAGATTTAACCAAATAGTGTAAACATTTATTTTTTTAGAAAAAATACTATTTATTTGGAACTTGTTCTTACACACAAATGTGAGAATGTATTTTATTTTTTCCTTTTTAATTTTCACTCACCTTAAAATTCTTTTCTTTACTTACATGGAAATTCTACATAAATTTGTATCTTTGTTTATATCTTTGGGTACTTTGTGTATGGTGTAGATATTTTTCAATCTGATGGAAAGTCTTCCATTGCTTTAGCAATAGGGGGTAGCACAGATATCTCTTTTCATTTCTGTTTCTAATAAAACTATGAAATGTGTCCTTTAAATAAATAATCTCTGTATTTCTCCCATTTTAGCCCTTCATTCCTTTGAAGGAATTGGAGCAATTTGACTTCGATATACAAAAAATGCTTGAACCACTGGAGGTTGAAATTCAGCAGGGAGTGAATCTGAAAGAGGAGGACTTCAATAAAGATATGGTAATTTGGTTGAAATGGAAGTCTGAGCAAAATAAGCAGGGAGATGAAAAAACCTGAGTGAAAATCAGGAACCCATATTTACATTAGGATCTTCAGATATAACTTGGGCTATTTTGCTATGCTGATACATTATAAAATCAAAAGTCCCAAAGTAGCACTAACTAATTTTTTTTTGTGCTAACTTAATTTTTAGTTTATCAGAAGAGCATTTCTCGTCCCTTGTGAAAACACTCAGCAGACCAGGAATGTTATCCATGGGTTCTGTACTACTACCAGCAGTATTACAGAACATGGAATGAATTTTAAAATCTCTGTGGAAGTATGAAGAACAGGAAAAGTCAGAATGATGTATCAAAATGGGCACTATAGTGAAAGAATACATTCACTAAAAATAAATGCTCATGGAAAGAAATGCCTCTTGCCAATTTGTTCTTAACCAATCTGCTTATAGCATTTAATGTAAATACATTCTGTGGCTGTTGTAAGCTTTATTACTTATGTTTTATCGTTGCAAGTCATAAAACCATTTATTCGTATTTGCTGAGAGGGAGAAAGGAAAAAGAGGACTAAAATACTGCAGTGCTTTGCTACTATTGTGATTGTGGTGTGTGTTCTCCAAAGTGATTTTCGGAGGGATGGCATTTTCTGGCTGGGCAAAAAAAGAGATTGACATTTACAACCCTCTCTTCTTGAGTCCTCAGCAAGATCAAATATATATTTGTTTACAACCAATATAAATACTCAATATTATTTTACTTTTAAGGAATTCTTCAAAGGTGTCTGTTTCATATCAGTGCTGGAAGGAACCTTTACAGGACTTTTTATGGAGGAAAAATAAAATTTAAGGCTCTGTGTGCTGCATACCGAATTTACCATGTGTATGTAGTGGTAAATTCAAAGTGAATCAAGTTTGATGGGGCAGTTTCCACTACCTGAGCGTATTCAGTTCCCTTTCTTTACATCAAGTGCTTAGAGTGGTTCAAGACACTGCCAGAAACTGTGACATAGATTCAGCTTCAAAGATTCATAGATTTGTAGGTGGCTTCTACATAAAAAATGCTTCGTGAGAGCATTTGCCCTGTCAGAACAGCTGGTTTGCAATGTGGTGATGCACAGAGTGGTCGCTAATTGCATGGTTTGCCAGCACACTGGTAATTTCAATCTCTACTGACAGTGATTTAGAATATTTTACATATATCTATTCTTTCTGTTTGAAAGTAAAATATATTTCAAGTTTTTGCCTCTAATGTTTATATGCTGTTATCCTGGATGCTGCATAAGCTCTAATACCAAAAATCTGTAGATTTGCAGATGCTGTCTTACTTTTATCCCTCTACATATATTGTAGAAAGCAAGCGAAACTTGCTTGATCATCAGCATACAACTGCAAGTAGCTGTTACATGATTACTTTGGCATAGTCTGTATCTACTAGTACTTAAGTAATAATTAGATTAAAATGCACATTATATTGGTTATTTTTTTTAAATCAGAGTGAAGAGGACGAGAGCACAGTGAAAGAACTGCTGCAAAGGGGCGACAGGCTTCAAAAGGGAGTCACAGATGAGAAAAAACGTGAGGAAATAAAGACAAAACAACAGCTGTTGCGGACTAAACATAATGCCCTCAAGGTATAGGAGCTATAGTTATAAGCACATGCTGTTAAACCCATTTTTTTCTTCATTCCAGGGCACTTTTTTTTTGTTAAATGAGTTGTCATTACTATTTAGAGATGAGTAATTTAAAACTATTCGGCTATAGATGTATTTTCTTATACAGTTCTCTTGGTGCCTCGTAAAAGGCATTTTACAATCTCCAGCTTGAGTAGTACTGTCTTATCCTCAGCATTACCTCGGTGTGATTGCCAGTTGGGCAACACTGATTTCTTTGATAATTCCTTTTTTTACATATTATGTGTGTTTTATACTTCTTCAACAGCAGTCAAGACCTTAGTTAGAATCAGGTCCTGCAAACTTATATTCTCAGTTGAATAACATAGTTCTGGCCATGAATAGGTTGTTTCTCCTTCAGTAAAATATTACACACTATATTCCTGTTAGAAGAGTCTCTGTAAAATAGGATAGGTGGTAGTACCAATAGACATAGCAGCTAAGAGGCTGAAACCCAAAGTTGCATATGAAAATTCTGAGCTGACACAATCCAAGAGGTAAAACCCTGTGATGTTGTTCCTGGAAACACACGTGGTGTGTTCCCATGCCATGTGGAGCAGCTAACAGATATAATTGGAAGTGTTATATTTCTGTGGCAAATGCAAGTGATGAAAGATAAAACCTTGCAGTTAGACAGTCACCTTGGTCACCTACCTGGAGCTTTAGGCTCTGGCTACTGCAAGAGAAGTTTCATCTTGTCAGCAAGCAGAATTTTTCTTTCTTTGGATAATTTTGATTAAGTTATCTTTGGTTTGGGGAACATGACATGTTTACATTTTATTGTTGCTTGGTTTTATGCATGCTCTTTCCTTTTCTGTGGATTTAATTCTAATTCTTACAATTTTGCAGATCTGTGTGAATTCAGAAGGATAGCTAGAATATACTAGCTGTTGTTTCGTCCACATTTAAAAGAAGTTTGAAATCTGTTAGGTGTATCTTTGACTGTTCCAAGCTAAATGGAAGCAATTCATAATTTTTATGTTGGAGAAACAAGAACAGTGTTTATTGCACTGTGCTATTGACCAGATCCTCCCTGGCTGTTTTCATGGTATAGTGATAGATTTTCCTTTGGGTGACTCAGTTAAGGCATTCACCCTGGTGAAAGAAACAAAACAAAAGCAAAAAACAACCAAGAATAGTTGAGGCAAATTAATCTGACTATTTTTGTATAAAATATACCAGTGATTTTTAATTTACTTCCTAATAATAAACTACAGTAATTAAAATATTTTCTGAATTCTGCATGAGTGAAGTTAAGCAGTTAAAGCAAATGTATATTTAATAACATTTCTGAGGGAAGAAAAAAATCCAAACATTTTATACCTTCCTGCTAAAGAGAAGTTTCAATCCTTTATAATGAAGAGTTATAAACACAAGGCATTTGTTATGTATGTGGTATTTAATTTAGATAAAGGAAACCTGTTTTTGCAAACATTTCTGCATTGCAGTGATTTTCATTTGAATAGCTACAGAGTTTTCACACAGGCTAGAAAATCACAGGAGTCCACAAAATGCAGAAGTCCTACTTTTGGCTAGATACTAAGTGGGCTGTGTTTCCATCTGTCCAGTAAGTATTCTGAGCAGAAGTGTTTTATATAAAATATTGACATTTATGTAAGAGTCTTAACTTCTCTGAATAGTGGTGACTGTCTCAGTGGTTTATTCAACATGTGAACAGCACTGAAATAGGTAACCTCCTTTAAAATAAACAAAAAAATATTGTTCAACTGATGTAAATATGTTCACTCACTCATATACTTGCTTTAAATATCAACATTTAATTAAAAATTAGCAGCGTTGTACACTTTTTTTCCCTTCAGTGTGCACACATGCCAGTTCATATTTTATAAGCCTTTAATTCGTATTCTAATAATGTCTGCACTGTGAACAGGACTTGAGAGCTCAAAGAAGAAAAAAGGCTTTAGAGATTTCTCATCAATGGTATCAGTACAAGAGGCAGGCTGATGACCTAATGACATGGCTGGATGACATTGAGAAAAAGTTAGCCGGTCTGCCAGACCACAAAGATGAGCAGAAGCTAAAGGTAATGTTGTTTTGGGTTGGCAATGATAGATCTTTTTGAGTGATAGTATATCAGTTGAATAGACAGCAAATGCAACAAACAACCTTATAGCTAGAGAAAAGTATAAGTTCAGTTCTTTATTTCTATTTATAGTAAAACAGACCCTAATTATCTGTGTTCAAAGTGACATTTCTCTGTTGTACTATATTTTGTATTTGTTTCTTATGCAGAATGATATATAATAATTTGAAACACACTAAAAATAATGTTTTGTCAATAATACAGAAAGTGTGCAATGTATTAAGAAGCATCAAATGTTTTCTAGTAAAAATTGTAATTGATTTTATGTATCTTTGTTCCAGATGAACAAATGACTTACCAATATATGGATGACCTCTATCTCATGTTAGCACATCCATTTTCATCAGAACATATTCATATGTCACTGTCAAACTCTATAGATTTATTTACATACTGTCAAAGGTTTTCCTGGTTTATTTTACATCGTCTTTCTTTGCTTCATTCTCTGTTGAGTTTCCCACGGAGTAAAGTAGGAGTTAACTAGTACATTAAAGATTCTAATAGTGTATTTGTAAGCTGTTTGAGCACTATTTGTCCTGAATAAGCTGACCCTTACTGAGAAAATAATTCTCCAATTGCCCATCACAGTGTACTAGCAAGAATCTGAACATGGAAACTGTTGGCCTCTACTAACAGTTTCAGAGTGTAGTAGCTCTTAGGATCTCTACAGCCCATCTCCAAGAAGGTTCTTCAATTTCAGTTATTCTTGTTTTGTTTAAATGTAAAATAAGATATGAATAATATGAAAATAAGCTGTAAATTTTACTTGTGACAATAAAATGGAAATGGCTTTTCTGACGGAAGTATTTTGCTAATTTTAAGTTGATTGATCTAGTTAGCTAACTGTCCTGGGCCCTGTATTGGTTTTGCTCACTAGGAGATTGGTGGAGAGTTGGAGAAGAAGAAGGAAGATCTGAATGCGGTGCACAGGCAGGCTGAACGCTTGTCTAAGGATGGGGCTGCAAAAGCAGTGGAGCCAACCCTGATACAGCTCAGCAAGCGCTGGCAAGATTTTGAGAGCAAATTTGCTCAGTTTCGAAGACTCAACTATGCACAAATTGTGAGTTGTTACTGGCAAACCCATATGTTTGCAACTGCTACTACTAACAGCATCCTACTAACAATGAGAGCATCAGGGTCAGTGTCAACTCTTCAGAAATTAATAAGAAAAGCCCTGTTGTCTGCAACTGGGGGAAGCTTTATATACTCTGATTCAATAGTGATCTGCTTTGGTCTTAAGATTGCCCTTAAGTTAAATCAGTCAATTACAAAAAACTCAGCAATGAAAAATATGTGTTTATTTCTGTTGCCTCATTATTTTTCCATAACATTTATCAGTTTAAAAACATTAGTTTGCCATGCATCTAGTTTTTTCACTGAACATGTAAAACACAAAAGTTGTCCTTTCCAAACTACCCATCCCATGCCAATTTTAATTGGTTTTTTTGTTTGTCCATAACATGTTATACTCACTTTAGGAAGCGATTGGAAAAAATTTGATGACTCTATAAACATAATCTCTTCTTCAAATGCTTGAACTCTCAAACAAGTTTTTGTAAGAAAATGTAACTTTAAATTTGACAGGATAAAAACATAATTTTACAAATCATCTTCATGTCTTCTGATTTTGAGTTGTTTAGTTGTATATAAAATACACTTATTCTTACTGGTTTATACATACTGCAATAACTGGGTAAATAAAAGGGAAATAAACTGTCAATATTCCAGATCTATGAACAAAATATGTATTGAGTGTTGCCCGTTTAGAAGTTTACCAGAGGTTGCTTTTGCACTAAAATGATTTTTTTTCTTGCCATTCCTACTACTCTGCTCATTGTTTTCTGGGCTTTTGATTTTATATGAAGAAAGATAAGATTTGCTCTTAAGGAAGTTGTTGCTTTATGTGCTCTCTGTAATCTTAAAGTGCTAATGGTAAAAGAGTGTTTCATCAAAATATAATTTTTTTTTGAATGCACCTAGATTGCAGAGGGAGCATACTGATAGGATAATGAAAATTTAAATATGTGAAATGTTGTTTTTTAATTGATATATGGTAAACAATGTTTTAAAAAAGGAAAAAAAAATCCAAAAATCAGCAATATGTATAAACTTTTGATAAATATAGTCCTCTATATAATGTACTATATTGTGTATTTTTAACTTTTCTAATACTAAGTTACATAATGTATATGTAAAACTAATACTTTGGATAGTTATGCAGTTAATGGAAGCAATCAGAGAAACATTAACTTTGGTTTGTATGTTATTAAATCTTGTTCCATCTGATTACACTATTCAGATTACTATGGTTTATATTAAACTTGATGGATGTAATCAGTCGCAAATTGTTTATATTGACATGGAGCTAGAGTGAGATTCACTTTGTCTTGTAAATGAGTTGGCTTTTTTTAATGAATATATTTGTTCCTTTGATAATCAAGTAAGAAATCAGATTGTGCATGCAATTTATATAAAAACATTCTGCTGTCACTGTGCTTTTTATGTCACTCACCACCTACCATGACAGAGGATGAATATATCCATTATAAAATTTTACTAGCAGATCAATAAACTTTATTTTAGCATATTTTTCTTTCAAATATGTAAGTTAGATGCATCAGCCTGTTTTTGAACTGCCCAGATGAATACACCAACTTTTTTAATTCATGTAACCATTACATATGTTTCTATTCTTAAAATACATAATTATATACTATATTTATAATCTTGAAAGGTTAAATTTTTAAATATTTTTAAATATTTCATGGAAGAAGGCTATTTCTTACTCTTTATCTAGGAAATAAGGTCATTCAATGAAATTTACATGTACACAGGACAATTACTGTATCCTTCTCATTTCACATGAAAAGTATCTTGCTCTGTTGACAATGATTAAGGTGATATTCATGTGAAATAAGTCAGAATTTATGCAGAAGCTACTGAGATGAGAGAGGCAGTGTATTTTCATGACCCAAATCACAGTGAGAAGTGCAACAGCCTTGTTATTGTTATTGTTTTGACTTTGCTGAATTAGTGAAACAGAGTGAATTTTTTAAGGGTTTATTTTCTTTTTCTTAAACAGCTTAAGTACCTACCTCACAGGGATGTTGTGAGGATGCATTAATTGTTTGTGCAAGACTTTAAAATATAAAAGAAAAATGAAAATTCAAACTATTCACTTGAACACATGCATATACCATCAAAAATAACTTCCACAGAGATTTTCTATGTTAACCAACAACTGAATAAAGCCATACAATAAAAATACAAAATTGATTTTTTCTTTAAAGCAAAAGAAATAGAAAACTGCTGCATTTTTATTTATAATTTATGATGTATTCCATAGAAGTTATTTAACAACTGAAAGTTATTATAAATCAGTGAGGGTTTAGTTTCACTGTGTATCTTGCAATTCATTACGCTTCATTGAATAAACATGGCAAGACTGCACTGAAGAAAACCTTTAATTATGTTGCTTAATGACAGATTTGCATTTCTTACCTTTGTTGGAGCTAATATATTTTTGATATCAAAGCGTGAAATTAGAATTATCATGCTCCCCTGGACTTTATTTTTCCCCAGTATTTGTTGGGCACACCTGTCAGAAGGATATAGGAACCATGACCTCAGAAGGATTTATTCTTTCTAGAGTGCTAGATCCTTGTTAAATTCTCATTGTCTCACAAATACATAGCAGTAAATGTCCAACAATTAATGGACAAATATGTATTGGTGTATATTTAGAAAAAGTGATTTCCTGTCACCACTTTTGAGAATAGAGTATATTATATTTATATCACCTCAAACACGCATGTTCTGTTTAATAACATTTTGGAGATATTGATCAGTTTGGTATAGTGGTCCTCATTGTGAAAATTGTCAGCAAGTAACATATGACATTCTATAAGGACAAAGGTGGGTTTATTGCATTTACAGATTAAACATGGTACACAAATACATAAATGCAACTACACACAACCTAAAATTACATTGAGCATAAAAAAATGTGGAGTTGTTGTTGTTGTACAAGTTTCTTCTATCACACATTGTTGCCTTTATTCATATGTGGCAGAATAAACAGTGGGCAGAAAATCAGTTGGTAGTAACACCAGTGGTGAAATCTGAATAATTTATAAAAAAGAGTGAAATATTTCACTATAATGTTATAAAATTATGATTAACTACTAAATCCCACTGAAATTCATGATAGTTTAGGATACTCTTCAAAATCACAAGCCTTTATAGTTTAATCCTAAAACAGTATGCAATTTTTGAATATTAAAATTGCATGTATTAATTAAAAAAAAAGTAAAAAATAACATTAGAGAGGTTAAGGAACAATTATTTCTAAAGCAGCTCTGCAGAATCTGATATCATTAAGCCTTGGCAGTCACACAATATTTTCAGAAAAGGTGTCAATTCCCCCTGCTACAGACTAAATGTGAATCTTCAGTTACACTGTTTTTCTGAAACAGTTTAACCACTCTTCCAGGGTGTTGTAAATAGTCTTCCATTGCAAAGAAAAGGGTAGATTTGGATCCTTTAATTCAAGTAAGGATCAAAATCAGTTATCAATATGTTGATTAAGTTTAATTAAATTATTCTAATGTCTGTTTTCTAGAATTTTTCTTTCCCAATATTTCCATTCCAACCATCTATGAGCAGGTTTTTGTCATGGCTCACCTTAAGATTTTCCTGGAGCTGACTGAAATTACTCTGGGTGTAGACTGCTGAAGGCCTTCCTCATTAGAAAACATTTTCTAGATGGATACAGCTGCAGAGCTTACACTGTGAATTCTTATTTTTTATATGTCCTATTACCATATTTTATCAAGATGCTCAACATTCTTTCTGCTATTATACATGGTGGTCTTTCAACTTTCCTCTGTTGGCTGAAATATGCATGCTGGAAATAGCAAGACAGAGTATCTCTAGGAGAAGAGAATCTCTTGCAATCTGTCAAAATTACGTGTCTACTGTTGTATACAAGAAAAAAAAAACAGGCTTACCAATTTCAGTAATTTTATTGGTGACACACACAAACACTCTATTGAAATTTATGATCATTTTACTACTGAAATATTTTGGCCATATGGAATTGATAAAATGATAAACAACAGGAGAAACTGTCTTTTTCATACCAATTAGACTATGTTTAGATCAAGAATGAGTATGGAATGTAGTTATGCAAAACTTGTATTTATTTTTATAAGGTAAGTGGTTTAGTCTGAGAAGTTCGATAGTTGCCTGCAACATGGATAAAATACCACACCACCCTTAGTACTTCATTTTTCCAAATAAAATACATTATTCTCTTTAAGATCTTTTAAAACATTCAGAAATTCAAAAAGCCTGTCTACTAACTGGATAATCACTTCAGGTGAGAGAGTATGTGATCAACTTCTGGAACCAGATTAAGGACTGATCAGATTTACATTTGAAATTCAAGACTTTGTTTACTTTCAATCTTTAAGAGCAGCTTGCAATTTTCAGTTAATATGTCCCTGTGGAGCTCTATTTATTTAGTTTAATAAAATTTAGACCTTTTTTTTACATTAAAATATGTTTATATATCAAGATATTTTCTAAAACATAAATCAACCGTAAATTTAAATAAATATATCACCTTTAGATAAACACAAGACTTGATGTCCTGATTATCTGTCTGCATCAAAATATCACGGACACTTCAATGGTAATGTGTTACCATTGTTTTCAGTTGTTGTTTTCCACTGTTTTCACAAATACTGGCACTGAAATGAAGTGGTTTTCTTCTCTTATCCTTGCTTAATGTTTCTTGTGTTAAATAAACAAGTAATGGTTGCCAAGAAGCAGAAGCAAACTAATTCTTAATTATTTCTAGAATGAGTGGAAAGAGAGAGAAATAAAAGAGAGAAAAGACATTAGAAGAAGCAGGAAAACAGTTGCTGGACAGAAGAACTGTACAGTGATGGATTGGTATCCAATTCACCTGTGCACTTTGGGTCTCTTAAGAACAGGACAGAGGTGATCCTGTGACACCATTTAACTTTTCTGACACTGGCAGTGGCACCTTTTTTAAACAAATAGCTTTACACAGCATAGCTAAAGACTGGGGTGAATGTTTACACCTGTTTTCCAGCATCCATCAACCTGGAAATTCCAATTGGAAAATGTATTCCAAGTTGTTTAATTATATTTAAAATCCTTTAATTTTCTGTCTGATTTAAGATGAGGTTATGGGAAAGATGGGACCATATCCACTGAAGGTGGATATTGTCTTTGATATAGCTCAAGAAGAGCTAATTTTATAGATGTATTTTAAAATGCACTTTACTTTCTCTGTCTAAAGTGGATGCATGCAGTGTTGCAGTAATTTAAGTGAAGAAAATCCATAGCCTTTTTTATATGTGGATATGTTTACTGTTCTAATTTGAGTTTTTCTAAAGCATAATTTTTTCTCTCATATTTCATTGTTAATTCTGTATAGTATTCAGTCTCATCACTGCAAAGTTATAATACTTTAGCTATAGAATTAAGTTTAAAAATCCCATATTATAAGTGACAGAACTTACAAAAAGATTTTTCTCTGCCATTTTTCATTATCTGTTATTACCTTTAGTGAACTGATCTGAATTTCATTCTCAAGTTTAAAGTGAAGCTTGATATCTTTTCTGCGTCACATAGGAGTGAAAACTCTTGCTGCAACATAGAGTAAAGCAGAGTTAGAAATTTGTCTTTAAATTATATATTTATACAAATGTGGTCTTACCCATGCCATGGGCTTTTCTCACTGCTCTCAGAATGGTTGAGATGGAAACAAGATCAAGCCTTTGGTTAAAAAATCATGCACGACATAGCACCCAGTGATCTCTGCTTTCAGACTAAACTGAGCATTATACTCCTATAATATCTTCTTCTTTATAATTACCCAGTTATTTGGCAAACAGGGCAGCTAATTACCATCTTATTTTCTCTGCTATAGTGTATTATGATTTATTAGTGTAATAAATTACATGGTGTGGATTTTGGTGTCAAAAATTACTTAGAAATATTATTGCATTGAATAATAAAGGAAAATACCTCCTGCAGAGTGATCCGGCCCTAACTGACAGTATTTTTTGAAGAGATGATGTTCATCTCGTCTAAAATTCAGAATGTCAACATCACTCATGGTTGGAGGTTTTGTGGCTTTTTGTTTGTTTGTTTGTTTTTGTGTTTTGTTTTGTTTTTTTCCCATGGATGCATCTGAGCATACACACAAAGTTAGAGAAGAAAGCAAATTTATAGATGTACAGTGTGAGTGGTGAATTTTCTGCTTGGGCATATTCAATAAGCTTTCAAAACTGCTGGATGGACAGCAATTTTGTTCACATTGTTTAAAGAAACAATTTTTTGTCCTGAAGTAACGAAATCAGCCTAAATGACAAAATCTATTGTTATTATGAATGGTCATATCTCTATAAATGTGGATTAAGGATGGAAAATAATTACGTAACATTTGTTTTTAACTTTTCTGGAAGGTGTAAGAGTTTAAGATTTAGGACTCTGCTCTTTGAAGCTGTTTGTGTTCATTACAGATGTGGTACTTTAATGTTATTTTTGGGTTTTTTTCTAAATTATGTCAACATTATCTAACAAATACAGCTGACAAATATCTGGAAAGTTAGCATCACAAGTCAGCAGTCAATTCCAAAATGGTTTAGTCAATTCAGATATCAATAATCTGTATTGTAAAATATCTGAATCTAATTTATCATTAATTGATTCTTAGTGATCACTCAGTAGTTACACATACATACTCAAGACAGCTCCAAAGCTTCATGCCCTTAGGCAGCATAAATGCTATCTAAGATTGTGGCACTTCTGTAGTCTTAATAAATCAGCCATTAAATAAGTTGGCATTTTCCAAAATCTGTTCTTAAGTAGGCTGACTTCCAGCAAATTGTGTCATACTAGTTCTGCCACTATTGTCACTGTTTCACCTCTATTGCTAATCACTGTCCAAGAAATATGATTTTGAAATTCTATTTTGAGGAAAAATAACTTAAAATTCCTTCTATTCTTTTGGTATTTCCTGCTGTGTGGCTGAGTTTATGGTACTGGTTTAACAAAATCAATAGAGTGTGTCACAAATGAACATTATAGCTGCAGGGATATAGGACTGTGTACAAGAGTTTAATTTTCTGAGGTGTCAAGTAGATATTTACTGAAGTATGACATGTATAATGTCTGTATGTCTTTTAGGTGTGAATAATTGAAAGATCGATCCAAGAAATTGCTAACTCCTCTGGATTTATGTATTCTATAGTTAGCATACAAAAACTTCCAAATATGTTTTGTCTACTGGAAGGTACACATATAAATCAATTAAAAAAGTGTTTTCCAGTTAAACCCTTATAACATACTAAACAACATTTTAAAATACTTGTTGAAAATCAGTCTAGGATGTAGATTTTGCAGTGTTCTGATTTTTCTCATTCCAAAATGTAATGTAAGCATTTGCTTATTTTGTGACTTCTAATAGTGATAATGGCTGTCACTCTTGGCTCATTGGTAATATCTCCCCCCAAAATCCTACTGACTGTGCATGGCCTGAGCAGTGTTTGGTAAATACTTATGATATAGACTCTTTAATGGATTTAATAATCCCTTTTTAAATGTTACAAATCTCTGTTTACAGACGCGGATTTCTTTGTCAGTTTTGCTCTACTGCAATTATTGAGATATACCATCATTATCAGAAGTAATTAGGACATATGCCTAATTTATTTAGAACAAGAGACATTTTCTGTATCTCAGTAGTTCAAATTAGTCAATAATGCCATCATATTACTCCAGTTTGTTTTTCTTCAGGACATGGTAACATTGCAGATGTGGTAAAATATACACATTCCTCTCTTTTTTTCTTCTTTTCTTCTTTGAAAAAAAATATTTATATCACATATACTGAATTGTATGAGTCTTCTGACCCAGTCTCATCATAGTTGAAATTAACTTCTTTTTCTCTTTGCTTAGCAAGTAGATACCAGTGGAAGTTAACAGGTTAAAAATTAGCAGCAGAACTGCTGGAATTTCTGGATCATCTTAGAAATCCCTTATTTCTGTGCAAGTTAGCAGGTCTTTAGTAAGGAGAGCTGGGTATGTTTTTAAATAAGCTGCTTTTAGGTTCAATCTGTAGCTGTGGCTCAGTTTGAGGAGAGTTCCTGTCTAGAGGCAATGATCTAAGCCAGAATAAAAATAAAAGCATTGTTCAGCAAGTGAGAAAGGGACTGCCAAAGGTGTTTATTTTACTACTTGACCAAGAGTATTTGACATCTTGGAGGTCTCCAATGGCATGAGGGTGTGAGGAACACAAAGGATTGGCTGCAGTAGCAAAATGCTTTGTTATAATTTTTAAACTATAAACTATACATTAAAAAAAAAAAAACACACAAAACAAAACACATACCAAAAAAACCACACAAAAAAACCCACAAAAAACCCAAACAAACAAACAACACCAAAAAACCCCCAAAAACAACAACAACAAAAAACCCACCAACACAAAACACGCAAACAAACGAACAAACAAACAAAAGAAACCCAGAACAAAGTTACAACTATGAATACTCTGGATTTACTGTTTTAAATTAATGGCTATAGCTTTTGTCTGTATTTTTTTTCTCCCCTTCCCCTACCCTTTCCACATCTAAATAGGGAAATAATGCACTCATCAGTGTAGCAGAACTGTCTGAGGTATTGGGAGATATCCCATAATTTAAGCCTGTAGGTACAGGAAAGAGAAATTTTCTTACGGAGAAAACTTTTGTATTTCAATGAAGTCCTGAAGGGGACAAGTAAGACAATATAAATGGAATTCAGTTCAGGCTGGTTGGTGTCTGTTGATGGATAGTTTTCAGAATCAAAGCCTGCAATTTTCTATTGCTACTCCTAGGATCTAAAATTTACTGAAATGGTTTCTAATTGATGCCATTGTTAGGAATAGCTTCATTTTGGCTGGCTTTAGTTAATTTTATGTATAGATCAAGTCATTTTATCACAGAAGAAAAACTGTTAAAGCAGCATTTCTCGAGTAAGGTATGCCTTAGAAGAGAAGTGTTGTGAAGGCATAAAGCACTCTCTGTCCAAGAACAGTGCTGAAAATAGTCCTGTATATTTTTAAAGTCCCTTTTTTTATATGAGTGACTGATGAAATCAGATACAAGCATTAAACTATATGGTTTAAGTGTTGCAGTGTGCAGGACTTTGTGGAATGCAACCACTCTGCAACATGAGTGGAAAAAAAAATCATACACATGAGGCTATATTTATGTTCTTACTTGAATATATTATTTTTTTCTCAATATTTTTAAGATATTTTATTGTTTCCAGGTGTCTTTTAAGGTCTGTCTTGTCTTCATAGAATTACATAAGGAATTTATACATTTTTAATCCTGCATTGAGGATTTAGGTCTCTCTGTACTTAAAAGAGATATTGCTTTTTGTACTGATAACTTGTTTGTGATTGACTAAGGCCATCCAACCTCAGAGTGAAAATCCCATGTAATCAGTATAATTTTGGTCTTTCTACTTATATGCACACTAACAGGTAAGATATGCTAGCAACACTAAAGGCAGAATAAAGTTCTCTGAAGGTTAGCTGACCTCACCACTCACAGTTGGCACAGGAATGGGTGAATAAAAGGGTTTTTTAAAAATATATACTTTAAAGTGGTTCTTGACCTCTGATAGCATTTTATCATACTTTTGTGTGTTTAATTCTTTATTTGATATATTGATGGATAACATGGGCTAGGAGATACCATGTGGTTCACAAGGTTTTCGGACTCTGTCAGGTGTCACTGCCTTTGTCCAGAAGATGTGTGTTGTCTGCTCCATTTTTTTTTTCATGCGTGTAGCACACCACATTTGTTCTGCAGAGGTCACAGACTTTTTACACTCATATACAGCTGCTTGCAAAGAATACTTTCTCAAGTGTTGTTTCACTCCAGGAGTAGGCACATTTGTTTGTTTTCCTGGAACCTCTCACCAGGATGCTGCCTGGAGCAGTGTTGAGGTGTGACAGTGCAGATGGGAGTGTTTGGCACCTTTACTCCTCCCATGTTTGTGTGAAGCCATTAAATCAAAAGCACAGACACTAAGGTTTGCAGCCCTGTCAGAGAAGGGACCAAAAAATGAACCAGTTGTCAAGATCTGACACAAGAAAGTTGGAGGCTTTCTGGGTGTAAACTCTTGAACATCAAAAGTGATGTTGGGACTATTTCCTCTGCAAAAAGAGGAAAGGAGATGGATACACTGAGATTGGTGAAAGGTGCTTTAACAACAAATTCTCCACTGTTAGATGGAAATTAGCAGCATTCTCCAAGACTAGTTAGCTCTGATGCCACCACAGTGTTAGATGTAGGCAGTAATGATCACAAGTATTTCTGTGTAGAAGGTATGTGAATTTCTCTGCAAAATCTGCATTATTCCAGTACTTTTTTGTTGAGTTTTTGTTGTCATTTTGTTTGATTGGTTTGTTTTGGTTTTGCTTATTGGCCTTCCCTGCAAGGGACAGGTCATCAATTTGTTTCTCACGGTTTTGTTGCCCTGGTAGGGCATGGTAACTATCAACAAAATCAGTTTAAGTGGAGTCATGTGTATGGAAGGATTGTGTCCCTTAATTAAAATTATGTAATGATGGGGAAGAAAATTCAATTTACTATTCGAGACATGATAATGCTTGATAACAAGCAATGCATGAATTGTTAAATCTTACACAAAAGAAGTTATTCTTTCAGAGGCAAAAAAATTTGCACATTGTTATATTACTGACAATCAAAGAAAAAAAAACACTAAAATTGTATTTTACAGAAATAGTAATATAGAAATGGCCAGTTACCCCAGCACTTCCCAATCATTTAACAGTTAATTTGTATTTTATGTATATGTTGTACTATATACTTTTTTAAAAATACTAATTTAAGAATTTTTAAGTAACTCTAAAACATTTATCAGATTCAACTTATCCAAACCCATTCTTAAATGGTTATCTAAATCTTTAATTTCCACTTTCCTATTGATTTTTAATCCTTATAAAATCTTAACCTACCATGGTTCTGATGAGCCATTTTGGCATTAGTAATTGCATATATTTCTACTGAATTAATATTATTTTAAGAGTAGTTGCTCCCAGCTGCTGTGATTTCCTTCTGTAAGCTTTATTTCTCAGTACAGTGTTAGGATATGATCCAGTTTCAGCTTTGCATTTCTAGTAGAATGCTTGTCCGGAATATACGGAAGGACTCTGCCTGTTTTATTGTCTACCATGAAGCAATTCCAATTGGGACAAGCTAAAAATGCTTCTTTTAGCTGATTAAAATTGTCAGTTCTGGACATGCCTACCCTCCATTCCATGGGGAAAGATGACAGCTTCTGCTGTGGGTTCTGTGATACCTTCAATGCAGGAAAGATAGAAGGAAAGAAACACCTGTGACGTGTTGAAAACCCCAGTAAAGACAAAGATACCTATTCCTTGATTTCTAAAGTAGTATCAAATTTAAAACTCTTTTTTTAAAAAAAATAGTACTCAGGAACTAATTTATTTTGATTGTGGTTTTTTTGTTTTTTTTTTTCTAAATAATAATGTACCAAAATATGAGGACAGGTTCTGGTAGGTGTCTACATTTATATATCTATCCTCTTCTTTATTTATTACTCTGATTGTTACTGTTTATATTGTTAGTTTAACTAACAATATAAACAGTAAAACTATACAACTAATGAGAAATATTTATCCATCTATGAGAAATATTTAAAGTTTCCTGTAAGAACAGTGTGCATATATGGTTGCATACTTCCCATCTTCCTTCATAACAGTGACTGAAAGGTACTCGATTTTGCAGCTATAAATAATTAAGTGTGATGTCCATGAAGTGCTTACGCATCCAATTTCTGCTCGACTTTTTTGTAGTTTCAGGAATAGTTTAGAGTGAGAAGACACAGACTTTCTTTTATCTAAATACATGTATGTGCATATATGTGTGTATACATATTTATTGGCCTAAATTTGAGTTGAAAAGAATAGGCTAATCTCACACAACTCTAGAAACTAATCGGATTTTGTATGCCACTTTACATATTCATGTGACCTCTTTTTGAGTGGAAACCCTTGCACACCTAGCATGCTGTTTTCATTACTGTGAGTAGAAATGTTCTGTCCTCCGAGTCAAAAAGCAAAACACAAGTATAGTTAAAATGCTCCTTGTGTGGGTCTGAAGTTCATTGCTATATGTAGAGGTGTCACAGTGTAGTCTTGAGGAATTAAAATATGTATTGCTGCATGCAGGTCTCAGTGGCCTGTTGAGATTCTCCCATTTTCTAATCAAATGGGACAGCTTTTTCTTTAGGTTTACCAGAGTAAACTGTTACTTTTGCAGAGCCTGTGATTCATGAAACATATGGGGGGGCAAGCACAATTTTTTTTAAGGCAATTTATTTTAAATAATAAAAATTATAGCAGTGATATGGCAATTAGAGAGGTTTCAGTGTTAGCAGATGTACTGAGAAAGTCATTTAGTGAGAAAAGTGTAAGCAAAGCAATTAAATTTGCATAAGAAATGCAACCGAATAACACAAGTCTACAGATAACTTTATGGGCTTTATATGTGATATGCATACATCTTCTAGAGTGTGTATATGCATATTTTAAGACTCTAAAGAAAATTGAAGAACCAGATGACTCAGCTCGGTAACTGAAGAGAGAAATATGTCCTGAATTAAAATGAGACACCTTGCAGAGGTAGTGTGTGCTTATATTTGTTTTATTTTGCATAATGAGTAGCTAAATAACGATACTGTTTTCTTCAGAACCATTGATCAATTGTGTTTCACATAAATGGCTCTGAAGCAAAATAATAGATTTTTTGAACATTTACCAACAATTACTTGTACAATTCTTTGAGGCCAACAGTAATTAAAGTTTATATTTGTACAAAGACATCAAACACAAAGGATCTTGGTCCCACAACTAAGAATCCATAAACAAACTTATGCTAGTAAAACCACAAATAGTTGATATCTTAAACTTTCCCTTTTTTTAAGGACGTGCAGGTGATTTAGTATTTGGCGTTTAGTGAAAAGAAGCAGTAGAGATTTCCCTGCTCCAAAGCACACTTTTGGTATTTCATTTTTTATCTATGATTCATTAACAAATCAAATGGGAAATACAGAGAATTTATATAAACAGACTTTTTTTTTTTTTTAACCTTATATGTATGCTTTGAAATGCCATCAATCAACCAAGTGTTGGTTTTCTTGGAACCAAAACATTCTGGGATGTCTTTACATTTGGTGTATGCATGTGCTTCCAGAATAGGGTGTCTATTTCATATTTTTCCATTAAAAAAATGATAGTAATAAAAAAGTCCTAACTTCATGAAGAGATGTGTTGCTGAGTTTTCTTTTAGAAATAAGAATGCATTAAAGACCATTCAAATCAGAAAATTCCAAATTGTGCTTTCTAGATTAAAGATCAAGGTGTTAGTATAGTTGGAAGTATAAAATTGGCATATTTGTTATATGTCGCATTTTATTTAAAGCTTTGTGTCTATTATACCAGTCATTATTTTACTTGATACCTTGAAATTATTTATTATTTTAGACTTGGTGTGCATGAAATTTCTTAATAAAGGACAGATTTTTCAAGAGGTGTGATGATTTATAATGAAAAGGCTAGAACTAAAATCTCAGTAACACCATAGTCTCAGCATACTCTTGCATTTCCTCTCTGCATTTCTTTGGAGAGTAGAAGAAAAGCTTGCACACTCTTGCATGGATTAATTTCAGTACCCACCATTTCAAACACACAAGGAATATGAGTGATCTGTGTCAGAAACCTCTGATATTTCCTGCATTTTTCTTTGAAAGTTACTTTTGACTTTTTTTGTTTCTGGGTTTTGAACTGGAAATTGCATTGTTGTAATTTTGTCTGGTGTTAAGAAACTAAAGGAAGCATTCTGTTGTATATCTATACTAGCAAACAATTCGTGAAGATACAACTTTTGTGATGACTGAAACTAGGACTATGGAAACCACTCATGTGCCTTCTACATACCTGGCAGAGATCCTTCACCTTCTGCAAGCCTTGTCTGAAGTGGAAGAGCGCCTTAATTCTCCTGTTCTGCAGGCTAAGGACTGTGAGGATCTCTTCAAACAAGAGGAGTGTCTCAAGGTAAGATGGAAATATTTTCTTAGCAATGATTAGATTGCATCATTTTGGGGCTTCTGTATGTTGGCAGCCTGTGCTCATTCTGAGACATCTGTCTTAACAAGTTCTAAACCCATCTCTGTGGTGTGTGCATATATGGATGTTCATATTTGGGGGCACATTGGGGCAAAATATGAACAACACTGAAGTGTTAATTTATTTTGCCTGTTTAACCTGTAACTGGAGGACAAGAGCATTAGGGTATCTGCATATTAAGTCTTGTGAGAGAAAGGGTATATTTAAAGATAGAATTGATTGTTAAAAGTTTATTTGTGTGTGGATAATGAAAAAAAAAAAAAATCTTCACTGCAATGGTTTTTAAGCAGTGGAACAGGCTGCCCAGGGAAGTGGCTGAGTTACCATCCCTAGAGGTATTTAGGAAATATGTAGATGTAGTACTTAGGGACATGGTTCAGCCGTGGACTTGGAAGTTCTAGGTTAATGCCTGGACTCGATTTAGGTCTTTCCCAATCTAAATCACAGAATATTCTGAGTTGAAAGGGACCCACAAGGATCATGAAGGCCAACTCAAGTGAATGGCCTATTCAGGGACTGACACCACAGTCTTGATGTTATTAGCACAGTGCTCTGACCAGCTGAGCTCATATCCTAGTGGTTAAGTGATTTTGTGATTCTGTGATTAGTAAGTACAAGTAATTTCTGGGTAACCCTGTCCACACCCAATTTTGGTTGTTTTATTTTAGTGTGTGATTTCTAAAATTATTCCTATTGGAACAAGAGTAAAACCAAGTAAAATTTAGGTGTTACATACCATGTTAGACAAAAAAAACTTGAGGTCTTATTGGGTCTGTATTCCAAGTAGTTGTTTCCATTTAATTAGCTAAACAGAGAATATTATTCAATAGTTAGATATTGTAGTTAAGAAAAAGTAAATTCAGTATTGAGTGTGTGTTGAGAAACTACACTATTACTGTGTAGTTTCTTCAGTGCTTGAAATATTACTGCCTGGTTTGTTCAATGCTTGCAACACTGAAATCCTTTCAAATTAGTGGAACCAACACAGAATTGACATAAGAAGAGAATAAGATTAAAGTTGTAAGCCTAAGTAGATGAATGAGTTATCAGCTTTTGCAGAATAATGTTTGTGTGAGGAAAGCCTTGTAAAAAATTGTGCTCAAATGCTGTATATAATTACAGCAATTCCAAATTGTCATCCAGCATGAAGAGAAGACTACATTTCCATTTTTCAGTGATTATTTAGGAAAAAGAATATTTCTAAATAAAAGTAAATATTAGTCTAAAGAGGCTGGAATTTGCCTACAGTCAGCTATAGGAAAGAAGATTAAAGAATCAGGGCAGTGGCTCTGGCTATATGCTCTGAATTTTCTTCTGTATGAGCCCATTTATCTCTTTCCACATCAGAGGGTATGTAATATCCATATGCTGCCATTAGCTTCTGTAAAATCACATCTGTTTATAATTCTTATGCATTCATAGATAGTATATATTTTAGGCATTTGGATAAACGCACATGTGCACACACACAAGTATTCTTATCAGCCTGTGAAAATCAGGATGTTTTCAGTTTCCTGGCAAGGCAGCACAGTTTGGTAGTGAAGCACAACAGCTGAGTGTTGGATCAAAGGAAGCACAGAACTGGTAACAGGATGCCAATCAATAGGTGTCAAATACTAGTTGGCTGTTTCTTTTACCACTTCTGATTTAGTACCAGTAAATTAAAGTCAGTCTGAGTACTGAAGCACAAAACATGCCAATCTAATTGTCATTCTTCATTTTAATTCTCTTCTCCACAACAAACAAACAAGCAGTAAGAAAACAAACAAAAATTAGTCATATACTATGTCAATCATGGCTAATGAGCACCTATTAGATCCTTGTTGATGAACTTCTGTTCACTAATAGATTGGATGGAGAAACAGTGGTCTACCTCAGGAAGTTTACTGGGAAATTACTTCCTTTTAAAAAGTTCTTAATGCCTTACATTTGGACTAGCTTTGTCTGATTTATATCCATAAGTAATCTGTTGTTCACCCACATATATTTGGTATTATTGGAGTTGACACCAACTTTAATAATATTGATTACTGAGGTTACAAGTAAGTACTACCATAGGTTTAATTTAACTGAACTATTAAATTGTTATGAGATGCATTTGTGGGCACAGTTCCATCTTCCTCCAAAATAAATCTCTTAGAAGAGGCAAATGGGTCTTGCACATTCGTGGGCTTTTGGAAGGGTATAGGTTTGATCTGAGCCTGCTTAATGAATATTTATTTGCAAGGAAAAGCATCCATCATTGTCATTATCCTGCAGTAAAAATAGAAAAGTAGTGCAGAAATTGTTCTGCAGCTGGTTGGGAAAGGTTTGAAATTAAATTGTCGTTGATTTTTTTTCTCTGACAGATTTGCATGAATCAAATTACAGAACTGTCATGAATAGATCTGTGTTTTAAAACTGAGCTTTTGCTTTTTTTTTTTTTTCACTCCCATTCAGAAAGAATCCATTTTAATTAATCCGTAAAAGGAAAAATAAGTTTATTTACAAGAATCAGTGGTAACAGCTTTGAACATTTCCTCCAGAGTAAATATGTTTGGTAAGACTTAAACATGATTGCTCATTATAAAATAGGATAAATATTGAATACAAATTAAAAATTGCTAATATCAATTGTCATAGCATTGACTTTTTATATCAGAGTCATGTGAAGTAGTAAAAGATGAGGTTTTGCAGCAAAAATTTGGTAGCTTTTAACATTTACTAAACTGTAATACTTTAATGAACACATTTAGTGCATCTGATGAAACTAGCTCATAGGAATGCTTTTCTCTTCTTTTTAAGCTTTAGGGAGTGGAAAAGTCAGATAGAGAAACCAAGTCTTGTCACTTCATCTCATAAAGTGAGCATTGCAATATTTTCATCATCCTATTACGAGCTCTTTCAAGCATTATACAGTACCTCAGCTTTTCTTTATCACTGTGCTGACAGTATTTAACTAACAATTTCAATATTACAGTTCTGTCAAAGATGAACGAATTGATTGTACAGAAAGTTGTGGTTCCTAGATTGATGGATTAGTAAAGTTGGGCTGATAGAGTCTGAGAACAGGACAACTGTTGTTATAAGCACAGACATTATTTCTGTCTGCCACTGATGATGTTCATATTGATGGAGTTGACAATCTTTGAGCTACCTGTGTAGGATTGATTGTGATAACAATGGATTCCATTGCATGAACAAACATAGGGATAAAATGCCTTCATATTTTAGCTAATTATCCTGCCTTGCAACTGACGTTTCAAATGTTTCCTAAAAGTTAAATCAGTGTGAAAATTTTCATATATTCTACTTAATACGATTATAGTGTTCATACTAAGACAAAGTTTTCCTGTGTGATGATTATCTCATGCAAGCTGCTTGACCTGTTCGAGCCCCAGATTATTTAGTGGGAGATGTATACGCTGAAATAAACCCACTGATTAACCTGAGAATAAAACTAACACATATTTCTCATTGTTAACACACAGGAAAAGTATGTTAAAATGAAACAGTATACCTGGAATTTAGGGAGTCTAATTTATAATCGTATGTGAAAAAGTTGCTAGTAGCATTTTTAAGGATTGCTATCATAAACATGGCATAGTTTTCCCTATTCATTACTTAATTCTTTTAACTTTGAATTCAAAACTTCCTGTGGTTACTTGCATTACATAATTATACAGCAGACCTGCAGTAGGCCCATACATATTAGTGTCTCTTTTTTTTTTTCATATTCTTAATTTTGGCAGGAACATCTTATTGTATAATATGATTATACACTTAGCTATCATATTTTGTAATGATGTCATAGTTTTATATGGAAAGCCATCTGGCTCTGAGGAAGAGATTTCTTATATATGTAAGATAAATGTATATCTTGCATAATCACTCCAACAATTCTGTTTCTAGTTCATTTTCTTCTGTATTTCCCATAGGGCTTTTGGTTAGTTCATTAAAAATTGCGTTGGTTTCTGTGTTATTTTTAAATATAGATATTTTAATGCTCTGATTCATCTTGTCTTTTTTTTCCATTGGTAATCCTTCATCTACTGACAGGTAGAGCAGGTTTTTTTGCACTGTTTTCTACTATGTTGTATTTCAGAATACAGGAATTCATTGTACACATCACACATCCAGGATTCTGGCAGCAAGAATCCCCTTTCAGAATGGTTTATGAAGCCAGTCATACCCATATGAGATATTGTAACTCATATTTATATACAGATTTTAAAATTGTAATTATTTGTGGAACTTTTCCAGCCTTCCATGATTACTAACAACTGTGCTGTTACCGGGTTTCATGTTAGTACAAAAAGCATGAAATATTGTAAGGAATCTGCTGTACATATAATTATAAATCATCATTCTACAATTTTTTGGAATATCAAAAAATGTATTTCTAATTTTACGCATTGGAATATGTATTTGGTGTATACTGAGTGATTCTTATCAAGAAGCATCACGTAATGTGAAATTCAGTGATTTTCTGCTGCAGCTCAATAAAACCCAATTAACCATAACTTAGAACTGAGTGTGCTCACATGCACTCTCCAAATAGATCTGTCAGTAGCACTGTGCTTGGTGACAGATTTGTACACAAATAGCCAAGGAACTGATTTTTTACAGGAAGTTGTCTTTCTCTGGCAGATAAAGACAAATTCCAGGTAGTGAAAATGAACTGAGGCTTGAGTCTCTAGCACTCGGATTTCTCTTTTAGGAGCAGTGAGATGGATCAGTCCCTAAAGGCTACTGTCACTTCAGCAGCTAATGATTTTCTGTTATCCTTTTTTTCTAAAAAAATTAAAGCTGTGTTCGCTTCTGTTAACCATGTTACAAAATCTCCCCAGGCATTGTTGATAACTGCTTGCAGATCATTCTCTTCAACGTGAAAGGGAGATGCAGAATATGTGTGAGATACATGAGTACATGTGTACACATGTATATATACAAGGTTTCTCTTTTTTTTTTTTTTTCTTCTTCTGGACATTCTTATACTCATTAACAGCACATCAGCTGTATCATCTTGTTCTGTCTGTAGCAGCTATGCCTTAAACAAAAGCAAAAACCTGACATAGAAATCCTATACCTTTTTCATAGACCACTGATTTTAAACATTAAGAGATATGTCACAAATTCTGAAGTGCTTAGATGTATTTAATCTATTTTTAATATTTAGAAAATTGATCAACTTGGTTGAAAAAGCCTAAAATTTAAATATACATAGGGATATATATAACTCTTCATTTGCTTGCTTAAACATGTTGAACACAAGAAGTGCTTTCTTGGGTGGCTCAGATGAGCTGATACCCAGACCTACTGAAAGAAGGCCACTTCATTGGGTTGCTTAAGTATGTCCTGGCTGTTTATAACATTTCAATTACATTTTCTCCTGTTCTTTAAATATGCAAATTTTTAGTCAGGGATGAGGTTTTATGAAGATGATGCCTCTTTTATATTAATGGGATATAATCTTGGAATATTTAGAGACATTTTATGTTTTTATCATCTGATATTTCTTATCTTCAGATTAATAACATTTAATATCTGACTTCTTCATGCCCTAAATGTATGAAACAAAGATTTAAGTAGACCTGAGAAAGGAACACTGAGTGTGAGACTTTTTTTGGGAAAGTCAAATGAGGTTTGTTGAGTAATGACACAGACCCAGCCAGCCTTCCCTCCACATGATGGATTGCTGACAAGGAGGAAACATGTTCCTTATTGTAACTCATTCCAGATACAAGACATCTACCATTCTCTTTTGATTTATAAATATTCATTTAGTCTGCTAAATGTAAGTCACGTTTCTCAAGACCTAAAAAATTCTAATTATTATTCATATGGGGGATGTTATGGAATCTACTTTTTTTGTTTGTTTCTTTTCCCCCAACAAATAGCATATTATAGTGCTAGAGCTCTAGAAACCCAGGGAAGCCAAAGTATTTTTTTATTTTGTTTTGGGGATTGGTTTTGTATTCAATGCATTACCTTCACGTTTACATAAGGACTTCAAGTCCTATATTTTACAAAATAGTAAATGCAGTGTAATAACTTTAATTAGTTAAAAAAAAAATTACAACCAATTTTGTCACTTCAAGTGTTATTCAGATTTTTATTAAGTTTCTAGGGATTTTAAAATATTTATCCAGCAATTTGGAGGAGAAAACAATTTGGATAATTATCGCTACATCCCTGTTGCTTCATATTAGTACTACTAGAAATACACCAGTATACTCTGTCATACTCATGGTTCTAAAAAACTGTTTTAAAATCAAATTTATTACAATAGAATTGTGAAGTTGACTAGCCATGAGATAGTGTGGACTATGTGATATTTAAAAAAAAAAAGAAAACAACAACAAACCTGTTTGCTGAATCAGAATTTGTAAATGTTGAATGAAGAGGAAATGATAAATACAGTCTACATGGATATCATACAAGTTTATTAAGAAAAATCAGGAAATGCAGTTAGAAGCCAAATCAAGATTCACAGCAGACAAGTATTAGACTCCAAAAGTTAAAAAAAAAGGCAGGAGAGAGAGAGAAGGCTTCCCTACTCATGGACTGGGGAGTGTTTCAGTTTGGTTCAAGCTGCCCATGAGGTTTGTCCAGTTTATAAATGGCTTTCCAAGACTAACAATCTCTTTCTGGTAGCTACATCTCTGCAGCTTTAAGTATACTAAATTTTATACATGGAAGGTTACTAGTAGAGCAACACTTTAAAACCAGCATGAAAACTGGTATTGTTTGATGCAGTTTTAAAATGGTTTGATAGTGTCGAGTAATTTGGAACAAATTGAAAATTACTCTTTAGTTTGATTAAAACTAGGAAAAGGGAGTGAACGACTAAAACAAAAAAAATCAGCATGGCATGGTAAAAAATTTCAATTACATCTGTTACTAAGAATTTTGGATAAGGCAGTTTAATATGCACTTCATTTTGCCTTCAAAATATTTTCTTAGCATCTTTTTTATCTAGAAAGCAGCTTTTTTTCTGTAATAACATTTTTTAAATTATAGAAGTAAAACACTTTCTCAGTAAGGAGTACAGTTTGGCTGTATGTATCATATTTAATCTGAAAAGAATACCAAATATTTTGAAAGTAAATAATTTGAAAATATGAAGTGAAGGGCATGTAAAAAAGACGTATATGAGAGGAGACAAAAGTTATGAGATTTTTGGAGATGTAAAATTAATTTGTTTAAATTAAGAGTACTTCATTTTATGTTAAAGGAGATAGATTTTTGATTTTTTTTTCCTTCTAAATTATTACTGAAGCTCTGTGATATTCCATGTCTAAACCCCCAAATATTTAAAGCTATGGTTTATTTAAATCAATGAGTGTGAAATTTCCTTTGCTGAACGTCTACCATACATTTCTTTTGATTCATTTGTATAGATTGATTGCAAGACATTTGTTTATCTCATTCTAGGAAACTTGGATAGTGAAAAAGAAGCCCATTAGTTTTCAAGTTGAACCAAAAAAACATCAAGGGACATGCTTTTTATCTTTACTGTCATGTCCCAGAGACATGAGATTTTTGCAGTGTCATTTTTGTACCAAGTTTATGCCTTTTGCCAAATGAAATTGATGCCTGATATTTTTGATTTGCTGGATAATTGTTTTTGTGTTGTTATTAAAGATTTTCTCCCTGCATCTTGCTCAGTTCTTCTTCAACCCCACAGAGGTCACAGTACACACCACAAAAATCATCTCGGTACCTCAGCAGGCTCCACCTGTGATTGTAGGGTTCAGGCTTTTTTCCTGGTGATTGCTCCAAGGAATGGTTCCTGAACTGGAAAGAGTCAGGAAATGTAAATACTGACATGCAGAACCTTTGAGTCAATAGCACTTTATTTCCCCTTCAACCATCACCTTCCTCAGATCTATTTCATTCAGTCTTCAAAGGAAGGATGGACATTCAGTTATTATACCAGGTTATTGTAAAATTAGTCTTATTATTATTATTATTATGGTTCAATTTCTTTTGCTTATGAACAGTTATTTCTTATTTATGAAAACACTGTTTCATTTTTTAAAATCTCAATATTACAGAGCATTAAGGATAGCCTGGCGAGACTGCAGGGCCATGTAGAAATTATTAACAACAAGAAGACACCGGCTTTGCAAAGTGTTACACCAAAGGAAGCAGCAAATATACAAGAAAAGCTGACTCAACTTAATCTTGAATGGGAGAAAGTTAACAAGATGTACAGGGACCGACAGGCGTAAGTAACTTATGAATCTTGCTCTTTCTGATGGCTTTCTTTAATATTTGGCCTGTTGTTGATGATTGTATTTTTTGCTTCTTTTTGTCACAAACAATACTTCCTTCTAACTAAGCATACAACATTTATATAGAATTGTAATCTAATTTGTGGGCATTTTTGTAAAATATGAAAATATCTTGACCAGCTATCACTCGCATTGAGCCATTGAAGTAGTAATGGTACATAAATTGCTATGATTTATGAGATATACCTTTTTTCCAGCACGAGTATTTAAGAGTTAACAAATAACTTTGCCTTAGATTAAAAAGTCATAGTCTCAAGCATTTATTGAATTACAATAGAAAAGTCCTTGACAATGATTCTGAGAATGATCGACATTAATCTGATAATGAAAATCATTATATATGTATGTTTCTATCTATATATCACTAATTCCATTTATTGAATCTTTCCATTTGAAAGAATTTTACAAAATTGGCTCTTCAGGCAATGCTGAAAACTTGACATTAAAAGTTTTATTTGACTTGCCACCTCAAAAGACAATAGGTATTTGATACCGCTTTTTTGCACTACACATGTTTTGAAATATCACTTATCTAAGAAAACGTTGTTAAAAACTTGGTCATTATTATACAAAACAAAATTAGCTTAATGGGCAAATAATTATTGCATTAATGATAGAATGAGATATGATTCCAAACACATAAGTGGTTACTGGAAGAAAAAAAAAAATTTCATGTGAGTTTAGCCTGCACTGACTTTTTTCTACAATCTAATCCCTGGTAACTTTCATGTTTTCTTTGTTTAGTAATATTGGTAAACAGCTATCACTTTGCAGATTGCTAGAGATGTTATTTTCACTGTCAGCCACTCACTGATTTTAAATTGCTGGAGAGAGAAGAGATTAAAGCTTTAAAAAATAATAATCAGGAAGATTAATAGTAAAAAAATCTAAGTCAGTAATCTTCCTGTCATCTTTGTTTTGTCTCAACATTTAAAATGTAAGAAACTGAGATATTTATAATCTGGTAAAGTTTACAAACTCTTATGCCTGGTGGTTTTTTTGGTTTTGTTGCTTTCAGATAGCAAGTCCTGTTCTGGTGTGGTAAGAAAAATCCTTGTAAGTCATGATGCCATGTACAAAAATGAAGGATAGAAAAGAGATTGAAGAAAATCTGCTCACACAGATAATAAGACCAGGAGATATTTGGTGTTGAGCTTTTCCCATGGAATGGCTTTGCCCGAAGTCTTACTGGTTTAGTATACCAAGCTCTGAGAAACCTTTGGAATCTCCTTTCCCTAGAGATTGGCTTTTCCCAGCCTGTTACTGTTTTAGTAGACCAGTCTCTGAGAAACCTTTGGAATCTCCTCATAGGCATTTTCTGCCACTGGTGCATAGCAAGGGCAGCAATTTACTGTAAGTTGAAAGCTTGGACTATCACCACTGACACTCAATTTTTCATTATTTAGGCTATAGTGGTATTTAGCCAGCAGCAGAAGTCTTGTGAGGTGAAATGAATTAGTGTTTGTCAAGTATTTTGAGGTCATCAGATAAAGGCACCAGAGAACTGTAAAGTATGATTACTGTCCAGCTGGCATTTCCCTGGGGGACTTATCCTCTTTCAATATGATGGACAGCAACTCAAGGTGATGGTAAGCTTGACTGCTGTCTGATTCACACACCTTTCTTTATTCTTTTAAATCTTTTGGGTTTGTTGTCAGCCTTATTGGGTAGCTGTTTAAGAGGTTTTGTTTGAACCCAAGATGGTTCCTATAGCTCCTGCTGTTTTGTGAGGTGCATTTGGACTGCAGTCAAATCCAAGGGATGAGGTGAAGGAAGACAGTACAGCCTTTAGCATTTTGCTTCTGGCAGTTTGTGTCTGTAAGGGGTGAAAGTATCAGTGTAACTCTGCCCTTGAGACATGAATGAAGCTGTGTTTAGGAGAAATGATATTGATGGAGATGCTAAAGGACAGTTTTGGAATTATTATTGGAGCCATCTTGCTTTCAAGGGAGCGTGTCTAAGTGAATGGGAGTATTCCATGTTTGAAAGGTACCAGGAACAAATATACTGGAACTATGTTCATTTCTGAATATTGGTTTTATGAAATCAAAGGCTTTCAATAACATGGAAATTATTATTTTAATAAATGAAAAGTCAACTATCATCACGACAGATGGAAGAACAAAGCAACTTTCCTTACCACTGTAGTTACTAGCAGAGAGCTTACTCTAAATCTCATAAAAGCCATTAGAAACCTTCATGTTGCAATCTTTTGTGTGAAATTGATTTCCTAGAAGTCCTGATTCATATCTAGATACTTTGTAATTAACTCTAGAGTGAGTTCCTTTTAATTAGAAATCAAAATAGATTTTCAGTTTGTTTTATAGCAGAGCCTGTGCCAGTTTGACAGAAATACACTATGAATGGTAAGCACTAAAATAGCTTTACAAGTGCAGTTCTTTTACAGTATTTCAAAACCTTATTTCACACTGTTACTTTAGCATGTTTCCTGTATTTAAATAAGAGTTCATATTGTACTTAGTGTAATATAACAGACAAAATTTAATTGGAAAAAACACCCCAAAATGCAGTGGTCATCCTGGAGTACCCTTCCAGTGGCTTTAGAAACCTAGGATGAATGCCAACTTTTACTCTTTCACAAATACAGTGAAACACTAATCTTCACTTCCTAATTTTTTTTAAGTCAAGGCTGTATCTAAGCATGGTTCTTTAATAGAAGTGACTTTCTTTTCTGTTCCAATTAATTTCAGAACATGGTAACTCGTGTTTCCAACAGATAAATGGGAGTAACATCATCTTACACCAAGTGGAATTTGTTTCCTTGGTTTCAGTCTTATGAGTACAAAGCAAACTCCAGGAAACAGCGGTGGCATGATTTGTCTTTTGTGAGCTAAAGAGCAATTTATGATGTAATTTATAACTTTAACCTTTGCTTGATGCTAAATTTTTATGCTATCTTTTCCAACAGTTGTATTAAGATAATAGAATCTGAATTTTGAAAGGTAAAGTTTCAGTGCCAGTAAGAATAGTCACTCAGATGTCATAGTTTTTCCTGTACTTGTACTGGAATTTCACAACAGTGAAAAGAAGACACACAAGGCAGAAAAAACTAGAAAAATACTCAAATTAATATAATTCAAAAGCAAAATACTAAAATTTTACAGATATTGTAGATCTTCAATATTTTTGAATCTGTTTCTTCATGACAAAATTCTAATGTACCTCTCATATTAATACCAGGCAACTAATTTTTGCCTTTTTCATGTCTTATTTAAGAATTATCTTCCAGAGCCTACATTACAGACTATATTAATGCACATCTAATTAATCTCAAATCCACTAAAATTAAATGTTGTGAGAGAAATAGGGAAGTTGATATCAGATACCTTTAGCAAGTTCTTCTTGATAATTCTGAAAAGTAGAAAAAGGTGAAATGTAAATCTTATATCAGAAAAGGTAGCAAATCCATAATAATGATAATAAAAATACATTAATGATGTTATAAAATTCACAGACAACTAGCAATTTTTATAGTTACAAGAGTAAACCATAAAGAAATAGTTATTAGGTTTATAGTAAGAAATGGTTTCATTTTTGGATAACTGTACATCTGTCAACTTTTTCTGAATAACCTTAAGTTAGTTGTTGATTAGCTTGGTAAGGAAAAACATTTATTATACATAAAGAATTGATTAATTGTCAGAGAAATAAAACCTTGTGGTAATATTTCTAAGACCACATAGTAGCAGATGGCATAAACCCTTACTGATATATATTCTTTTGAGCTGAGAACTAATCCAATCCATGGATCAAGATATTAGGGAAAAGAAATGAAATACATAAATTTTTCAAATGTAAGTAATCTGCCTATGTTCTGAATTACTGCAGATCCAGCAAATCTTGAGGCCATGCCTGTCTATGGTATCTGAATCAGATCCAGCTTCTGTGCTCTTCTTGCTTAGCAGAAACTACAGAGATATAGTATTAAGAGATCTGCACTCAGCCCAAGTGATGTATTAAGGGTATAGTTATCTTTTCATAGTATGAGATTTTTCTTGGAGCAGTTTCTATAAGCAACTGACAAGTGCAAAACCAGATGTTAGAATACTGAGGAAATTATTTTATTGAATATCGATTTCCAGAAACATTTAGATACCTCAACCCTTCTTTCATGGCCTCATCCTCTTACTTCAGAGAGGCCTAAACCTCTCATTCATCCCATGCCAATCTTGTATAGATTTCTCATTAACATCCCTCTATAAAACCATGCTTAGGTCTGACTCCCCTTTTGACTGTGCATTATACAACTATTTAGCCTTGCAAAGAATCCAAATAAAAGAGGCACATTTAGAACTTTTAAGAAAATCATTTTGTAGCCTTGAGTGCCATATCTATCATAAGGAACATCAAAATGGAATTATTGTAGGTGATTATTTTAATTTTAATTAGACAAACTAGGGAGCCATTTAAGCTATTTATGTTTTCCTTGCCAGAGTTTCTCAGTTGTGGATTTCCAGTTTCTATCTGTAGCACTAACAGTGCTCTCCAAATGTGAGATCATTGTAGATATGAGTCATGTGACCTACCTTTAGCTATCCAAGTTTTAGTTACCTATTTTACAGTACTTGCCTATGTTCCTTCTCAATCAAACACTGCCAGGTAATAATTGCACAGGTAACTTGCACTATATATAGTGGATCTGCTGACTCTTCAGTGACACCAGACAAGATAAGGCTAGAGACATTACTTTTGGATAGATAAAATTAGGGGAGATTAATCTTAAACTCGAAAATAAAACAATGCAGTTTAATTTATATCTAAATGTGTTGTTATACATCTCTTTCACTAAGCCCAGTCAGCATTTCTTTGTACTTGCTTTAACTCTGACAAAGTGAATGACAAAAATGAATGTTAGCTGGCTTTGTTTCAGTACAGGGAGAAAAGCAACTAGTGGAAGGCATAGGTATTTTAAGAGAAAGTGAGAAATAGTGCCTGTTCTCCTCCAAAAAAATATCTGCTCACATATTTCTGTTGAGGTTGTAAGTCTTGTTATTAGAATTACCCTTGGCTCAGGATTCAAGGTGAAAGTGAAAACCAGAACAGATTAGTTCATCCCCAATGAGAGAAGAAAATTATTTCCTTTCTAATGTTAATCTCAGAATAGCTACCATGCCTTAGTTACATGCAGGGTAGGGTTTTTTTCCTTGCTTTCTTTCACAATGACTCAAATTGTTCATTTAGATTTTGAAAAGGGCAGCTTATTATGCTTGACTCTTACAGCCAGCATTAGTTGTTAATTTATTTCCATACCCTGCTTACTGTACAAAAAATGCTCCCCATAGCAGTTGCTTTATAATCAAATTCTTGCAACAAATTTGTCACTTAATTTGCCCCCATAATACTGCACCATCAAGTTAATGTATTGGTAAGTTTCATTGGTTGCTTAATTGCTTGCAAATAAGTATAAAATAATGTATAACAAGCAGGTGTAATGTAACATATAAATGTTTTACTATGAATCTAGATAGGGCTTTCTGTCAATTTTTATAATGTAAAGAAACACAAAATATATAGAAATACTTTGTGGCCTGGTTTATAACTAAAAAGATTAAATTTATAGCAAAGCTGGAAAATATTTTTTTAACTTACATATGGCCATTAAAATGTCTCTTTTCATGGGGCACTGTATATAAGATCATCTTCTAAATGGAACAGCTATAAGTAAAATCTAAAATTATTTGTAAAACTTAAATAGCAAATTTGAGGCAGGATAAGAAATAACACTGTAGCTTTTGGGGAAAGAGCTATGTTATTAAATCACTGTCGTAGTGTAATTAAAGAGTTTAAAACAGAAAATTCTTGGTATGGGAACTGAAGGTGACTGTATTGTAAAATGAGATGAAAATAATTCAGAATTTCTTTTATTAAGTAGAGGAGATAATCTTGCATGTGTTTGTGCTGTGAAAGTGTTTCAGCTGAAAAAGAATCTTGTATGTTTTAAAATCACCAACCCTCAAGCCTGACAATTAGCATAACTTAGCATAACTTTCCTGTAAAATGCTCAGTGACAAAACTGCACCACATTCATACAGGAATTATTGTAGAGCCTTTTTCTGCTGTACAAACAAAGATTTTCACTGAAATGTCTGGGAAATGTTATGGCTTAGTCATGAATATGTGGGCTGTAGAACTATGGGAATGCAAATATGTATGAAGAGAAATGCAGGCAGAAGCAAATAGACTCTGAGCCATCTGGATATGAACTGTCTTGGGCCTTCATGTCAGATACACAAAAAAGAATGACATGGTGGTCAGTGTCGTAAGCTGTGAGACACAGCTGGAATGAAGGGTGTACTTGCTTTAGGGACAATGCTATGTTAGTGCATTCAGAGATAGTCCTGATTTATAGCCAGCCATCTCAAAGCACAGGCAGAGCTCATTCATGCCTAACTGCATCCATCCATGTAGATACAGCCTAAGAGAACTGCAGGATATCCTCAGGTCCCAAACTTTATTTGCAGTGACTTCTATAACCTTCTGAAAGTATTGACAAATAAGGTGTATTTTCACTGATGGTATTGAATCATTGCATTGTGCAGTGCCAGGATTTTTTAGCTGGATGAATATTTAGCTGGGTCAGCTGTGCACTGGATGACGGACGAGGTTGCAGGAACTGCCATTAGGTCCAATGCATATTGGATGTACTAAGGGGAGCTCCTTTGCAGAATTCCCTGGAAGCTTTTTGAGGAGTTGCCGCTCTCTGGTTGCCATGGTGCAGTGTACACCTCCCTGTAAGAGCCTCCCGGGAAAGCATTTTTGACAGTAGAGGGAGCCTAGTCTTTTAACATCTGTAGCTAAAGTCAGAAGTTACAGTTTTCTGTTTTATACAGTTTTCATCACTGTTGCTTCTCAGCTCTCAGTACACGTTGTTGCTGTCATCTAATAAATATAATTTTCTCTTTCTTCCTCCAAGGCAGTTTGAAAGGAACCTTTTTCTTTTGTTAAATGTATTACATATACCCCTATGTGTCAAAGAGACAAAGAAGACACACATTATATTTGGAGTAGAAAGCAGCAAGTTTTGTGTTAGTCATAGATGTTGGTACTAATTTTGAGATTACAAGGTTCAGCCTTCTGTCCTGGTGACCTTCAGTAATTCATTGGGAGTGGTCAGCTTTCAAATTTTCTTTTCTTTATGGGCAAGTATGATTTTGGTGACAGCTAGTCAGTATTTCTGGTGTTATCCAAAATGTTACGGCAATGGAACTGACAAAACCCATTTACTTTGTCTAATTCTTATAGTACTAGGTACACTGCACATTAATAGACTAGATTCTGGTCCCAAAAATTTTGACCCTTGAGATTAAATTAGGGTTTTTTTATTATTATTATTATTTATTTTTATTTGTCTGTGGAACTGGGAATATTGTGTTTAACACAGGAAAAAAGTTTCCTTCTTAAATTGAAGCAGAGTATTGCAGGGATGTTTTGTAAAAGTAAGCAAAATACATTTTTTCTATTTGCTGTTATTTTGAGGGGACTGTGGCATCCCATCCTTAACAGGAAGGGAGTACCCTCGATTAATAGATGCCATTTTCAAAAAGGAACAACAAAAGTCAGATGGGCCATAAACATCTACAAAATTTTATTACCAAATTATGCACATGATGGAAATTGGTATAAGTCTGTTATGCTATAAGTACACAGTGGTGGATTTTGACAAAGGGGTCAGGTGAAAGAGAAGAAGTAGAGAGAAATTTAAGAGAGGGAGAGAGAAATTTAAGAGAGGGAGAGAGAAATTTAAGAGAGGGAGAGAGAGAAAAAGAAAGAGGGAGAAAGAAAGAAAAAGAGAAAGAGAGAAAAAAAGAGAAAGAGAGAGAGAGAAAGGGATAAAGGGCCACAGGGACCCAGCTGAAGGGGCGAGCACCACCCAGGCTTTGTAGAGGCACCTTTTTAAAACTGAGGTTTCCCCACCCTGGAGCTAAGTTTCTTGCTTTCTATACAAATTAGTTATCGTTGTCATTTTGTTCCAGACCTCTCTGAAAATAGGTCAGAGAGTTTGTGGGGGACTTTAGGAGTCTTGATCAGGGAATAAAGACTTCTGGGCTGGCCTTTGGTCAACAGTCCATGCCCTCTCCTCGACCTCATTCCTGTACTTGCCCTGTGTTGTTCTTCTCTCCAGGGGCCAGAACAAGGACAGTTGTCCCAGGAAAGTGCTGCCCTACCTTTGCCTGGTCCCTTCTTCAGCCACATGCTGTTCTTACATTGTGTTCCCACCAACAACCCTTGGTTCACTCCATGGCTACCGGTGTTTGAGACATGCCTAACCCCTTATCTTCTGGGCTTCTGCAGGGGACTATGCCATAGATGCAGTGCAAGTAGTTCTTTCCAATGTGATATTCTTTGCTTCTTCCTGGAATATATAGTTTCCTTCTAGATTAGGCTTTCATTATTTCATCTGATTGGTAATTATTTTAAGTGTCTAGTTGCTTTTCTAGTAAAAGAGAGATTCATTTGTGTTGTAAGGTTGAAAATGTTCTTTCAACAGTTACACTAAAATAAAATGAGTGACAATTATTTTGCTGCTCTCCTATATCATTAAGGCTGATATCACTCAGGAAAATTGGGTTTAGTAATAACTCCATTAAGACCTTGAGGCAATTCTCTATCTATTAGGGCAACATAAGGATAACACTGTAAGATTGTATAGCCTCAGTTCTAGTCAGATTATCTGATTTATTCTTTCTTTCCACAAGTTTTGTATGACAGCAAGAAAATTAAAAAGAGGTGGGTGCCAAGCCTGAAAAGCAATAAAGCAAAAAATTCACATGTAATTCCCACAGAATAGAGTTTACCTATGTTTTGCATCTGTGCATGCATTAGCTGGATGGCTGAAATACAGTTGCCAATCAAACTCATGGACCCTCTGCTTGTCTTTTTTGGAGTGTTAAAACAAGTAAAATGTTCTTTTTTCTCTCCAGCAACCATTTTTTCAAAATTCTATAACAGCACTCTGCGACTTCTCTCTCAGATTTGGCTGAAATTGGCTAAAAGGCTAGAAAATTTATTCTTGGAAACGAATGATGGGCAACATAATCACTGAAGTTTCATTTCCTTAGGTTTTATTTTCTTAGCCTATTAGTCACAAAAAATTCACTAGAATCCCTTTTAGCAACTTATCTCTGGGTGATTACACCTTGCTCCCGTATTTTGCCTTTGTCCTGATCAAAGGGCTGTATAAGATCTAGCTATGATGACTTAGAGAGTTTTCCTTAATTAGTGTCATAGAATCACAGAATAATTCCTGTTGAAAGGACCATCAGGGACTCTCCAAGTCTAACATTCTGCACAAAATATGGTCAGCACTAGTAAACCAGGTTACTTTAGCCAGACAGGCCTTAAGGACCTTCAACAGCAGAGACTGACCAACCTCTTGGGAACCTGTTCCCAAGACTGTCCTCATAGTGCAATATTTTTTTCTTTATATCTAGTCTAAACCTCTCATTTGCTTTTATTCCTGTTGTCTTTCATCCTCACACTGTGCACCCCTCCGAAGAGCCTGACTGAAGCTCTTCAATGACCTCTTCACAGATCAAGTGCCCCAGCCCCATGACTTTGTGGTGTTGTCCTGCTGAATTCACTCCAGTTCATTAAGGTCCTGTTTGGACCAGTGCAAAACTGCACACAGTGTTCTGGATGTGGCCCAATGAGACCTGAGTGAGGAAGGGCAGTCTTTTCTCTCAGTCTGCTGGCTGTGTTGCTGCCAATGCAGCCCAGGATATACTTGGTTGTTTTGGCTAACAAGGCACACTGCTGGTTCATGTCCCACTTCCTGCCCACAAGACCCCAGATCCCTTTTTGAAAAGCCACTTCCCAGCCAATCAATTTCCAAACTGTATTCTTGCAAGGGGTTCTTCCTTCACAGGTGCTGGACTTGGCATTTCTTGATTAATTTAATGGGGCTTCTGTTGTCTCAACCCTATCCAGCTCCCTCTGAAAGGCAACTCTGTGACTAAGCATGTTGACTTTTCCACCTCTGATTTAAGTGTGATGGGTGATGGAGGACTTTAGAACAACCCTGTTGGAGTTGTTGGTAGATGAAAAATTAGGTATGAGCAGGCAACATGCACTTGCAGCCCAGAAAGCCAATGGTATCTTGGGCTGTAAAGCCTTTGCTGTCTCAGTGTCCCAGGGTGCAGCCTGGCTGGGGGAAAAGACTTGTAGGGTTTGACTTCTGTGACATAATTCTCAACTTGCCCTTATCTACTTTAGGACTTCACCTTCTTCAATCATGCCTATAGGCATGAAGGGCAGGGGGATCCTGCTGGTCCTTCTCCTTTCTTATAGATTAATTCTATTTTTCAGACTTTATGCAGTTTTATTCTTATAGAACTCTGATGTCATACTCATGAAGAAAATGCATAATGCTTATTTGAATGGTAGAGGGCATCTGGTGGAAAATCCTGCAAAGAAATCAGGACTTTCTGATATAAGTATTGTCCTTTTAAGACATCTAAAGTCTCATGCATTCGTCAGTAAGATTTCCTCTCTAGAATCTGCATAATATAGACCTCTGGAATATGTTTATAATCAGAGGTTATTGTTCTGTGGTCCTGCAATGTCTGTCCATCTTATCTAGGAAAGGACTTGGATTTCTTGAACTTTAAAGATTTAAAAAAAATCAGAAAACCAAGCACCTTCTTCTCAATAAGCCAGAAACTGTGAATATCATTTCTATCTATGCAGATTTTCAGAAATGTCTTTTAAGTTTCATACTTCATCATTTTACTCAGTGTTTCTTTCAAACGTTCAAACTTTATTGTCCGTTCTAGTTAATAAAATTCTAAGAGAGATAATATTTGATTTTCCTTTAGCACTATTAAACAAAGAGCTCCCTTCCACCATTTTTATTAGCTATTATTGTAAAGTGCTATGTCTGGCTGCAGAACTGTTTTTTCCTGGCCATAAATTTGCCTTTCAAGGTATAACGTGTTGCTATAGTTTGAATCCTCTTCTTTGTGTGTGTAGCTGCATGCGTGTATCAAAGTGCTTCTAGCTGCTCCATTCTAATTCTGCTCTCAGGTTGAGTGACATTGCAGTTGTATTTGGAACCATTTTGAGAAAGGGTAAAGAAACTTAATCTTTATCAGGATTTATGGTCCAGGTTTTATTGACCAATGCAGCACTTTATCCTGCAGAACTGGAAGTTTAGTGGTTTTACACCTATTTGCATAGCTCTTGGCTGCCATAAAGCTTAGCTTTGTAAGTGGCTTTGCCAAGTTGGTCTCCAGGTATAGGGCTTTAGAGCACTCATCTTCCTGGGCAAAAGGAGGCCTTTGACTGGTGTACCAGGCACATTATTCCTTTAGTTCAGATCAGAACTTTTGACACTGGTGTTTAATACCAACCTAAGGAGTTTGCTTGTGCTACTTCCTTGCCATGAGGGGGAGAGTTTTCTTTTTCCCTGTTCCCTTTTCTCTTCTGCAGTAATCATAACAATTTGAACTGAATTTTTGCCTTGTGTTCTGATAATATTATTATGAGTGGGACGCTCACACATTCTCAGAAATACACTGATGAGAGGTGAACTGATATCCTGTGAGTTCATCAGTATGTATCTCATGATAGCCTTGTATCTTTTGAGAAGGAAATCATATGGACTAAGGAGTGATATGGTAATGTGAAATTGAATTTTCTACAAACAAAATGAGAAAATATACTGAAGAAAAAAAATAGGCTATCAATAGTTGTGTATTTTGTCTGTTAGCATAGTTAAAGGAAAACAAAACACAAGGAAAATGTAGCTGAGAATATTCTAAATATTCTTTAAATAGACATAAAATCAATAATTTGTAACATATATTCCCAGTAGTAGAAATAAATGCCTCTGTTTCCATTCTCAGAGAAAAGAAAAAACCAACAATGTAAGCTCAGTTTCAATAGCTGTTTAGAAGCAAGCACATTTTAAAGAATTCCGATTTCTAGGATTCATATATTTAGTATTTATTCAGTGGCTGTCTCAAATTTCATCCATCATCTCAGATTTTATGCCAAAATCTAGGTCATTTTAATGTTTTCAATATGATAAGATTGTCACCTTGGTTTTTAAAAGGGATGTCTGAAAATTCTGACAAGAAATAGTAAATCTGAACATCCAGAATCATTGTTGTGTTCTAAAGCAGTAAAAAGTCTAAACTTGTTATCTTGGGAAAATTAATAGTTTAGGTATGTAGTCTGAAAAAAACCTGTTTCATTATTAATCTTTTGTTTAAAATGTTTAAAATGTTTAATTTTTTTTAATTTTTAAATGTTTAATTTTTAATCTTTTGTGGAAATATCTATTAAAATGTTTCAGTGTTTAATATAGACTGCCTATATTATTACAGCACATAAAATGCAGTAATTGTGACTGCTTTCCATGTAGAACTAAAAAATAATCGGTCCAATTAATTTGCAGGTTTTACTGCGTGACAGAATTTTCTATAAGTCATCAAGACATTTGTTGAATATTTTGGTTTTTCAAAGCCAGACTCTGCCCTTTTGTAGGGTTGTGCATATTATGTCTTCTTTAATGGTAGACATTCTGCAATTAAAGCTTGATTTTGTGGGCCACTCAAGACACATTGCTTTCCCATGATCCATGAGATTCTCTCCTGACTACTCTCTGGCAAAACCTTCAGAAGTGTTTTCTGGCTGTGCACAAGACACTTCTACTCAAATGTCATATGGTTAATGATGACATGCAAAGAGATCATAAGCAATAATAGAAGCTGTCTTATGGATTGAATCGTTCCTAATTCCATGTCTAGTCCTCTTAGCCTCTTATTTAGTTTCCTTAACAAATCTGGCTAAATCAAATCAAAACATCCTAAAAAATTATATTATTGTCAGTTCATAAATAAGACAGGACAAGCTGTGATATTCAGATGCTTTTTAAAGGTTAGATACAAATATTCTAATTTGCCAAGAAGTGAACCTTAAATTCCATCCTAACACTCTACCCACAGGAGCTCTTCCCTCAAGTACCACCTTTATGAACATAAGGAGGGACTGAAGTGAGAAGCTGTGACAGATATTAGAAATAGCAAAGTGTTTGGAAAATATTTGCCCCATTTTCTGTGATTTTTTTTTTCCTGTTCCTCCTCCTTTTCTTCCCTCCCTGCTCTCCCCTGAGCACTGCACCCATAGGGCCGGGGCTGCCTGGTGGCTTTGCCATGTTCCCAGAGCTGTGCAGGACTGGCTAACAGGAAAAGTGTTTTTCCCATCTTTCCAGCATATTTTTTCCTTCCTGTCAGGATACAAAATGCCCTCTGACTAGCTGGAAACCAAGATGAGACATAAATCAGAGGAATCACTGAGTTGTTCTTTTCCACTCAGGTTCACAGGCCCTCATGTAACATAAAAATGTGGTACAGACACCTACTGTTCCATGAATCTTTTTCTCTGGACTTTTTAAGGCTCTTCCATAATTAGTGACTTATTTCTATTATCCCCTCTGATTTCAGTGTAGAAATGGTGGGATTAGGAATTTACCATCAAGGCTTTTATATAATGGAAAAAGTATTTCTGGTTTGCCTAAACAGATGAAAGACCGGCTAACATCTTACAACGAATATTAATTTTAAAACCCACTCTGCTAATCAAATCAAATCAATAATATAATCAAGCAAGAAAATTAAGTTAAAAAACATAAAGGTCAAATACACCCCAGGTTCAAATATTTTAATTATAATTGCTTTAAGATTTTTTTTTTCCTTTTTCACTACACACAACTGTGTGCCTTGTCTGTGTGTATAGCATTTGACAATGTGGTAGATCAGTGAAAAATCAGAAGGCATAGAAATACTTAACAGAATAATGCTGCATTTTCATATTGTCAGGGTGATTAATAACAACCACTGTAGTTTGCCAGTAAAGGAAAAGGAGAAAATGTTGCTGCCTTTCTGAACTGATACTCTTTAGTAGACACTGTGGGAGGCTGCAAGCCCAGAAATAAATTCCTCTAATAACCATGAGTGTCTTTGTCCCTGCAGGGCACTAAACAGACCAACAATTCTCTTCACTATGTTTAAATCCTCTAGCACAACAGCAATGCCAGTTCAAGTGCATCTCTTTTCTCCCATTTGGATGCACAATCCTTTGGTCAATTCCCCAGGTCTTTTTGCATCCTATAAAGCACCATTGCACATTCTGTAGCAGGATAAAGCTTATTTCCAAGGTGTCTGCATGGGAACCTCCCATGAAACATGGTGATCCTACCAACCACTGAGCTATTCACAATTGTGGTTTTGGCATCATTTCTCCAATCAGTTCTGAAAAGGCAGTTACATTTGTAAACAATACCTCTGCACTCTGTTCCATTGTAAAAATGAGAGGGCAATTATCCACATCAAAGAGAAGGGGATCTGTAGTTTGATGCCTTGTAAGTACAAGGCTTCTTAACCACCTTCTGCCTCCTAATGCTGACTCTCTTATGGCACTGTAAGTCAGAAGCAGCTCCACTGCTTTCCATGGATTTGCACTACTATAGGAAAGGAAAAAGTAGAACTCATGGCTCTTGAAAGAGATAGAAATCATCTTGCAGCAAGGTTTTGTTTCAGCTTGTGGTCCATGGAGCAATAGTGCACAAATATACAATCATATATGAAAACATTTAAAGAAAGAGACTTAGCAGTCAGGTTTGTGTCTCCAAGTCAATTCCCACCTGGATTTGCTGTTTTTATTAAACCTCTTTTTCAGACTTGTCATCTAATGCTATAGTTGATAGCAGCAGAAGTTACAGATGCTTAGTTTTCGAAATCAAGTCCGAGACATTCAGTGCAGGCAAGATGTAGCATCTTGCCTGGTGAAAGAAAATAGGAGCTAATCACAGTTGCCATATCCTTTTTCTTCACCAATTCAGGTTATTTCAGTAAGTGTTGCTGTTAACTCAATGATCCTCCAAAGTATCCTCTAAAGTATCAGTATCTCTCTAAAGCAGGGAAGATAGTGACATCATAAAAGAGTGTGGAAGATCAGACAGCTGCAGAAGCTGAGCTGGGTGGTGCCACTGACCTCCTGGTACAGTGGAAGCCATGGAAGAGATAAACCCAAGGCAAGAATGAGAATGCAGACACCACTCTGGCCACTCTGACCACTCTGGCAAGAGAGGATGTAACAAGGACATGGCAGGTGCTAGAGAATGTAACAGGGACTTGATAACCAAAAATAATGTAACAGGGACTTGATAACCAAAAAGATTGTGTTGCTGAGGGAACAAGAGCAAAGAGGTCCGAGTGGAAAACTGTGTAGGGAAGTTAGAGAACCATGAATACTGGTGATTGGTGTAATAAAGTGACTTTTGCTTGCACAGCATGGTCTGTGCCTTCAATCACTGCAATTAGAAAGGTAGAATGCATAGCATTGAGAGTACCCACTAGAAATGTTGAAACAGTAATGTAGAACATGCTTGCCATGATCTGAACATTGCAGAACATGTTAAGACAGAGCAGAAATGATAAATCAGCGTTTATAGTCATTCAGTGAACTGCCTTTGAGCTCTCTGTGTACTTCGAAGGAAAATAGGCAAGACTGAAGCTGAGAATGGAATTTGTGATTCAGCTTGCCCTTTGTGCTGGCATGACTGGGAGTGTGCTATGTGTAGCCTCTTCACTCTCCAAGTGAGAGGAAGAACACACTTTTTGTGAAGGCTATCACAGTTGAATTCTAAGCTCTGTAGGCTTCTACAGTCTTCTACATATGATATGTCGATGAATAGAGTATTGGAAAGAAAATAAAAAGGTCTGTGAACAACTTGTAGTTTTCCAGGACTTACCATTAGCTAAGATTTTTATATTGTATAAATTTCCAACTTTGATTAAAGTGGGTCGAGTGGTTATTCTCTGCCTTAACTCTGAATTGTCTGGTCACTAAACAGTGAATTACTGAGCAGAAGTTTAAAAAACCCAGTTTTAACTCTCTAAAATTTTCCCTCTCTCTTTTATTTGTGACTTCAAAAAACAACTGTCTTTCACAAGACAGCCAGACAGCTAAGCTCATTCTGTTCCTCCATTTACATTTTCTATTTTTTTTTTTTAATATACTTTCATTTTTATCACCTGTGTAAATCCTGGGATGCACTCAGGGTTCCTCGCCAGTTGGGCTCAATGACAGCAGGCTGCTTGCTTAGCTCTTTCAAAGGGTGCCAAGCTAAGATGCTCCAGATTCCTTACCTGTTTACAGAGAAGGAATAGCAATAGGTAATGAGGATAACTGTGTTATACACTGCCTTGGTCCTAAGTAAAGAGAAGAATTAGTAAATAATGCACCACCATTATGAATGCGTAGTTATTTTACATATTTGGTATTTCTAAAACTGCCCAGCAGTATTCTTTCTGCTGCTGTCAGCAGTATTTGTAAAGGAGACTTTGTGTACAAATTCAGCAAATCATCTAGTGAGCTAAACCTCACCTCCAGGTTAATGACTGCTCAACCTAGTCCTATGTTTGCTGAAGGAGAGAAGGATGAAGTGCAACTTCTCTTTCTCCAAACAACTAGATGAGAATGTAGTGACAGTTTTCAGACTCCTGAAATCAACAGCCTTGATATGGACAGGGTGGGCTATCTCAGCTTACACTTGGCACTCAGGAGCTCTTCATCCCCTACAACAGAAATATGTTGATCCCTTGTTTCTTATTTGTGAAATTGTTAGCACCATGATTTGATAGTGACATCCTTTTGGGTTTATGGACTTACAGCAGTGGGGTTGACTAACAGCATATATATGCCTGTAGGCTCATGCTCAGTGGAGTTTATGATGACAGTAGTAGACTCATAGAATATTGAATCCAACTCCTGACCCTGTGCTAGAAGGGAAGGACACACCAAGAATCACAAGATCATTGTTCAAATGCTTCCTGAACTCTATCAGTCTTGGTGCTGTGACCGCTTCCCCTGGGAGCCTGCTCCAGTGGTCAGCCACCCTCTGGGTGAAAACCTTTTCCTGATATCCAACCTAAACAACTTTCCCAAATCTTCATCTGCCACCCAGTTACATGGCCTCTGGTCCAGCAGACTCCCTGGTGCTTGATGGAAGCTGTGGCCATCAGCTGCTGCAGATGGGTTATTTTTTGTGTAAGAGGTGTAAGGCTGTGCAGTGCATGTACACCCTGGAAGGGACCCAGCCGGGTCAGTCTTGACAGTGCTAAACAGGTTTAATCTTGTACTCCATCTGCACAAATCTTTTGTAGCTAGGCTTGACATTAGTACTGTTTGAGTAAAAGAAAGGTAGATTACTACCCCAGAGTGGCACACAGATTCTGAGCAGGATGTCTGAATTTTAGTCCTGGGCTTTTACTGCATCACCATTTTTTTTTTTCCCCTTAGTGGTAGAAATTACAAGAAATCTTGGCTACAGTGATGTGATAATCCTTGAATTTTAACATTTTCCCTAGTCAGCATTTTTGTGTTTGAAGTATCTTTTGAAATGTAAATTATGCACTGAAGTCATCAGCGTGTACCAGGCAAGGAGTGAGAAATTGAAATAAAGCCTTTATATACGTATATATACAGACAAGTATATATTTATGTACATTGCACACTCACAGTTAAATTTTCTATGGAGGTGGCTGTTGAATTAACTTGCTATTAGAAAAAAAAAAGTATTTGAAGTTACACAGAAGATATTAAGTAGATTTTACTTCTGACAATGAAGAATCTAACAATTACGATTAAATATAATTTTAAGGGATTCTCATTTTAATGCTCTTGATATTATAAGTAATACAAATGGTGTGTTGTGTATGATTTCCACTAATGTGCAGCTCCTTCTGTCATCCGGTTTTCTACTGAGACATATTTATAGTAAGTGGAATAAATTAATTACAGAACCTTGTAATACAAGGATGTAATTCCATCTAGTAAAAACCCCTGAAGTGGAACCTTGAGATGTTTGCTATATAAGGGAAGCAAAGCATAGGTAAGTAGACTTTGCTGGTGTGTCAAAGCTTTTCCCTAGGCATAATGTCCAAAAATAAGAAAGATTGTTTCATTCTTCAACAGCTTGTTTTACTGGGATTTTTTTTTTTTTTTTGCTAGCACAGAAAGGAATAGGATTCCTTCTACTTTTTTTCACCTTCCCTTTCTTTTGTGTGCATATGTCTCCAAATGAGCAGCATGTTTTCTTCCACAGTAATTTCAAGGAAGCTAAATACCTGCTTGGCATTTTTTTTGAGTAGTTAGAGCCCTAAGTTTTGAATTTTAAACAACTTTTAAAAAAATCTCCGTGTACTTATTTGACTTGTACTGTTAAAGGAACAACAAAAGTAAGATTTCTCTAAAAATGTAAGGAAGATCTTGGTGTGAGTGCAGTATTTTTATCTGTATTTACAGAGCACAATGTGCTTAGTCAGCTATTTCTTTCTTCTACAGTTAAGCACCACTTTCATAATAATTGCAGTCCATTCTGTATTGCAGAAGCCCTGTCAGGATCAGTACAGTTCTTTGCTGGTGCTGGAATGTTCCTGTGACAGTCACCAGATTCACCTGGGACTGAACAAGACATAATCAGGGCCCAGAGAACTAAAAAAAAATACCTTACCACAGCTTGATAGAAAACAACTGTTCTTCCCTAGTTAAACAACTTAGCATGTCCTTTCCCACGGCGATTTGGGAGAAATTAGTTGAATGAGAATGCTGTATTGATTCCCAGGAGCTGGCAGAGGACTGGGAGCCTTTTTTAAACCACTCTAGGGGTTTTCTTTTTGGAGAAATCAAACTGGCTGTCATCTTGTAAATGGAACTGTATAGCCCTTCCCCTTAAGCTTAAAGAGCTTTGCTGTCATTACTTTATCCTCCAGGGACTATCGCTTTGTGTTTCCTAGTTACAGGAGGAAGGGGATGAAGTGTCTGTGGAGAACCAATTGCAGAAGCATCCAGTGCAGTTAGCTTCTTACTCTGGCAAGCAAGGAGGGATTTTCATGACTTTCTTTAGTGCCAGAGACAAAGCACTGGGAATCTCAAAATCTTTTTGTGAAAACCTGGATCAGTGCTTTTTTCTACTGATAAAAAAGTTTGTACCCTGAAACTGCAGTTCTGCAAATTCTAAGCAAAATCTAATGATAATCTGAGATTATTGGTTATTTGTCCAAGCAGTGTAAGAAACAGAAATGATTCTCTTGCAGCTCTGGTAGCTCATGGGCCATGACTGGGATTGGAGTGTCAGGTTGGTCTTCCAGGGAGACACTGCCATTTCTTTTTGGTTCCTGCCTAAACTTCAATTTCTCTCTAACTTATGTATCTGGCAAGCAGCTGAGGAGTTGGAGAAAAAAAAAGTGTTTCTAGGCTGGAAATCCCTGAGATGACAACCACAAGGTAAATTGGGAAATATGATTAATAAGGGCAGGGGATTGAAGCCTCAGTCCCTGTTGTAAATCTGCACTTTTGCTCTTAAGAGCATCTCATTTTTTCCTGTTAAAAGTGAGTTGTTCATTGTGCTAAATATTAATAGTCATGGAAGACATACTTCCTTCTAACAAAGAGGATCAGTATTGAAAGAAATATATATATATATATAAATCCAGCAGAAACTTTGTCCTGTCCCTTTGTCTCTTATGTGTTGTTCACAGCCTTCCTCCAGATTCTTACCTGCTTCAATTTTCTTTTTGTAAATTTAATGAAACAGTAAATGTTGTCACAGTCCAAACTATAGCTATTTTTTTTTGCTTTGAAGAAAGGTGCAAACCTGCTTGCAAGATTTGTTTCCAAATTCCAAACTCCTTGATTTTATGGGCAAATTAAAACATCTACATTAAGTTCAACATAAGCCTGTGTTACATAACAATTAAAATTCTCATTGTGAATCCTGGACAATTTTCCTAGAAAGAGTTCTCAGGGGGGTTTTATGGCACAAAAAATTCTGTAGCTGCCAGAGGCTGCAGTTGCAGAAAGAAATAGGCCAAATGTACATAATTCAAAAAAAAAAAAAAATTCTGGACTTAATGTCTCATAGTGCCTGATTAATGTTTTTGTATGACACAATGGGGTGATAACGACCCTAATACTCTTATTGCTGTAAACATGCCTATGAAGTCATTATGTGCCAATTAACATGACTGTGTGTGCATGTTTAAAAGATGGGCAGCTCCATCATGCTGCCCAAATCTTTATGCTAATAAAGCGCCCAGGGCTCTCTTTGTGATATAATACTGAAAAGATTTATAGCTGTGAATTTTCATACCAGAGTGGGTCTCTCTAAAACATCAAAATATGAGTTAGGAAAATTCACTTTGTGAAATATGCAGCATGAATATTCTGCAAAGCCTTGTGCATCTCTTTGCTTTGGTTAGTTTATCTACAGAGAAGTAAAATATGCCTTATTAAATAGCTAGGTCACAGTAGCAGTGGCAAAATATGGACATTTTAATCAAGTCTGTTTTAATATACCTGACAGCTCAATTAACAGATATTAACTAAAAATATCTCTAGTGGGATGCTTAATAACTAAAAGTTAATTGTAACTTCTCTGAAATCTCATCTTTTTCTCTTCATAATTTGTTATGCCTAAAATCTAACTATAGTTCTTTAGATCATAATTGCACATTGTTCTGCAAGAAAGTAAAAGTTATTGTACTCAAATCAGAGGAGAATAGAACATGTTAATTATATTATTAAACGGAGCTCTAATATCTCAATATAAACTTTAAATGAATGAGCAAACAAACTTATAATATTGTTATGACTCATTTAAAGACTGCTAATCTAAATACACATATATTCTACTAATTACTTTCTTTACTGAGAGTGAATAAAGATTGTTAAACTGAACATGTCAGTTTTAAATTAGGCTTATTTTTAAGTTCCATTTTGGAGCTTTTATTCTGTAATAATTCTTACTGTCCAGTGGGACTGACATGTGGACTGTATGAAAGATCAGAGCCTCCTAGATATGTGAACTTCTTTTCTCTGATAAGCAGGCTATGTCTGTTCAGCTTCTATTGATTCTTGCTGTATTGTTGTATCCCCAAAGACTAGATTTCTGGTTAGCTTCTGTGTTCTAAACCAAACCAAAACAAAACAAAAAAGGTGTTTGAGGTAGGAGATAACTGAAGACAAAAACTGCATTAAACTTACCTGTTACAGTCTTAATCTGCATAACCTTAGGTGTGTTTCAATTATATTCTGTTTTTTTTCCTCCTGAGTACTGAAGAATAGGATGTGCAATGAAGACTCTCCACTGCCCAGAAAGATTTATGAAGGCCTTTGCAGTGGTAGCTGACCATGTAAAATTGTACAAAGGTGGCCTCTAGCATCATCTCAGCAACAATTTCTTTGAATTTACAGCTTGCTAGCATAATTTGAACTACTTTCACATATATTATATTCTTTGAGATCAGTGATGAACAGACAGGATGATGTATTCTCCCTAATTAATATCTGTTAGATTCTTTACTAGACCCAGAATGACAGAATATCCTTAGTTGAAAGGATCACTGAGTCCAACTCCTGGCCCTGCACAGGCAGTTCTAGAGTCACACCTTGTGCCTGAGAGTTGTGCAAACACTCCTTGAGCTCTGTCGGGCTGGTGCTGTGCCCACTGCCCTGAGGAGCTGTTCCACTGCCCAACCCCCCTCAGGGTGAAGAACCTTTTCCTGATACCCACCCTAAACCTCCCCTGTACAGAACAGCCTCAGTTTATGCTTCTGAGAGTTACCTCCAGGACTCATAATTGCTTTCTGGAAGTTATTCCATCCAGCCATTAGAAACTTTCCTAACTGAGTTGGATCAAGTGGTAGAATATGACTTCTTCTCTACTGCATCTAGACTAGAGATAGCAACCTTCTGATACCAGCCCTTATAGGCATCTGTACATTTTTTAAATTCCCCATATTACAATCATATGCATTAGCCAAAATGTCTTCTGGTATTTATTCATGAAGTAAGAACTTCTAGATTGATAAATTTTACTTGACAGTGTTGAAGGTCTTTTCTTATTCACAAGACTAATATATATATAATATTGTGAACATTCTTTTTTTGTAAATTATTACGTATAATTAGTGTACCTATATATATGTAGAATATATATTTGTATATATGTGTGTTTGTATATATAAAATCTCTCATAAACATGCCACTTATCTTTTTTTTAGGTTTTAGGTAGTAGTAGTTGCCATTGTTATGGTAACCTTTACCATTGAGCTTTTCCACAAAATGCATTGTCTTTTTCCTGTTTATCCTGGACATTGCAAATATCTTTTTTCATCACAGTAAATCGTTATTCACAGAAGTCAAAGGTAAAAAGCAAACTTTCAAATGCCACTTCTGTGAAAATACTTATTAATTCTAGTGATGCTGGAAAATATACTTTCTGAGTATAGTATAGAGTTTTGTTTGTTTTTCTGTTGTACTAACAGGTGTCGGAATTATTTAAAATGTTTTTGTTAAACACAGAAAAGGTATTTAATCTAAACAGGCCCTTTATGACTTACAAATATTTTCTCCTTGATAGCAGTATGATTAACACTTTCCTCTATCAATACTGTTTTCTCTGCTTTTCCGTTCTTTATGGAATAGCATGTAAGTCATCAACATTTTAGTTTCAGAAAAAAGCAGAACTTTTTACTATATGCTACTCTTACAATAAGACCTAGTGACTGTTACTTGGACCTAGATTTCTTTTCTCAAATGAATTTTTGAAATTAAAGGGAAAAGGGTTTTTAAATGAAATTTTATTGTAAACTTAAAAAAAAAACCAAAGAAACAAAAAAACCCCAACAACAGTCACTTATTAGAAAGGTTTTTAACCGACTGAAAAGCTGTAAAAGATAAAAAATACTTCATGCCAATATAGGCATCAGTACTTTAAGAAGATAATGCTAAATGCTCTGTTATTACTATGATTTTCAGTGAAACAAGGACATCTAATTTTCCAGTGTATATTTCTGTACACATCTACCTCACCTTAAACAGGATAAATAACATCTTTCAGGCTCAGGGTGTCAACAGCCAGCATTAACTGGTGTTATCCGTTTTCTGTTATTCTTCCTGCTCTAAAGCCACCATTGTAGGGGGATTTCAAGGTAGGCAGTGGAACCATAAAATTGAACAGGGCAATTTTGGAGGATAAAACATGTTATTGCAGGTTGAACTAAGAACTCTGTCATTGGAAATCATGGGATTTAGGCACTTCATAGTAATTACAGGGGACTGCTGAGGGGACATCCTCTAATATATACTTTGCACTACACATACTTATGCTCTATGCCACAAATTCACTGAAATTATTTTTTTTAAATTATAAATTATTATGGTAATTTGAGGAATTTCTAAGAACAGATTTCCCCCAGTTGCATATGGTTTTCCAGCTCCCTATAAATCTGGGTCTTGCACCTGTCTCTGTGTCCAGGCTGTGGAAACTCTCGTTGAGCCTTGTCCCAGACAGGATCTGAACTGCAGCAGAACCTGGGGAACAGAATGGGCTGCTGGATTTCACTGGTGTTGACTTAGGATCTGTCCATGAGTGTTTTGTTTGGGTTGGGAACAGCTGCTTGCTGTGCACTCTCTCACACCAGAGTGCTCTGCATTTAGTTCAGGTGAAACCCAGGTGCAAGAGGGTCTCTCCAGGAGCCTGTCCAGTGTGCTCCAGCTGTTAATGGACACTTGGATCAGTGGGATGTGGGTGTAGCTGGGCAGTCCAGGCAGCCTAACATCCCTTAGTAGGACATGTGTCCTCTGAGCTGGCTGCCCTGCCTTCCAGCCAGCATCCTGTGTTCACAGGAACTGAGACACTGAAGGACAGCACTTGTTCAGTGTGTTGTGTAAACAGCAGCACACAGGCCATTTGAGGCTTCCAGCTCTGGAGAGCTCCAGAAGGGATGTTTGAGAGTGTCAAGACAAAGCAAGGTTGGGGCAAGGGGCTGCAAACAGGGACCTCTCCCAAAGTTCCCACAATACCTGAAAGAGAAGAGCAAAGCTGGCTTTGGCTGCTGTGGACAGACTTAGAGAGTAGCCCAGGTCAAGGTCTGAGTTTAGCAATGGCCCTGAAGCCCTGAGCAGAAACCCCAGCTGAGGTTTCTCACAGTCATTTCTCACTAAAGGCTGATGGCAGCTCGTGCTGCTGTGCCACATCAGAACTGGCCTTGAGCAGGTCAGAGCCCCTGGGGCAGGGTAAGGAGGAGAGCATCATCCTGACAGTCAGAAGTTAATGTGATTTTTCACTCATGTTTAATTTTATCAGATGGATGCAACCATAGGGTGGGTAATACTGACACGCTGCAGTAGCCTGGCTGGAAGTGCAGTGTGCACTTTGTGAGGATTAAATGTGTGTAATATCCTTCACATGCAGGCAGAAATTTGCAGGTTTGGATTTCCATAAAATTGAGCCACTGTTTGTTCAGCTAAATTTTTTCCTTTGGGGTTTCCTTATCATGCTTTTGATGGTTAAACTTCAGAAAGTTATGAAATTTGTGGTTTTATTACCAATTGCATGGATATTTTTAACATACAAGAGAGTTGCAAAATATGCTACTCTTTCACCTAAGTCAATTTAATCAAGCATTTTGTCTAGGGAAAAGTTGTTACCTACCTTAATCCAGGTGTTGAGACAAAGTTCTCTAAAATACATGATTGCATCTCTGTTCTGATGAAGGAAAACTTTGTAGGAAATAAAGAATTGGAATTTTGAAGTTCATATTCCTAATAAATAGTTTTAGTTAGTGTAGAAGAAGAATGTATGTTTTATAAATTATATGGAGTGTTTCTATTTGAACTATTGGTGCACAGCATCCATTAGAATCCAATGCATTTGCTGCATAATTATTAACTGTGAGTGGTTATTAAGTTTATTGCTCTCTCATGTATAATAAAAATGGATTTGTATATGCCTAAAACCCAACAATGACTGACATGACCTTGCTTTTTCTTAGCCAATTTAGTTGTCATTTTCTTTAATAGAGATGGACACTGGATGGTATGATATCAGTAACTAGGGCAAGAAGAATAATACAATCAATACAATTCAAGATATCAAAATACTTATAATGTAATTGTAATGTAGAATGTTTTTAATTTATGTCATGCTGCAGAACTTACTTTCTGGGAAGAGGAGAGAAATTTTGAATTGATGGATGCCATTGCTATGGTTGTTTTGGTTGCAGTTCATTATTTATTTGGTAGTTTATGGGGAAAAGACAGGCTGCAAAGGTGTGAATAGAATATGTAGAGCTAAGTGTTGTCCCAGAATGAACCCACAGCAAAACCTGAGATCAAGATCAAGATATAGCAGTGTCTAAACTGAGATAATCACTTTGAATCTAAACGCAGAGAGGATATAGAAATTAAATATAAATTAAGAACCCACATGAATTCTATGAAGTCAAATGAAAACATCAAAATCTCTGAAAATGGGTTAGCTCTTTCTTTAAGCAATTTAATTGTAGAAGTTGCTTGACAAAAACAAGATTTCTTATTTTGTTATCTGTAAGAATGGCCTTAAATAGTAAAGTTAATGCTCTCATATTCTAATACATAATTATTTATACTACTTTGATGTTTTGTGTATTTTTACAAGGTGATAATTGTGGTAAATCAAGCTGACAAAACTGCAAAAATTGTGGGTTAATATTAGCATAATCCTACAATACATTGTTTAGCAACAGCATAGAAATGAAGTTTAGGGAATGTTTTTCTCAATATGAAGAATAAAAAGCATGTTTCTCACAATAACAATTTCCATGACATAAGTAATGTCTTTTAGGAAATTGTATAAATAAGTGTTCTTTTTCTTGTGGGTCAATTGATTGTGAAGTTTTGCTAAACCAGAATCTATCACAAAAGAGGCTTTCATAGTTTATCAAGGAATGTTATCAAAATATCTAGGAATTAATCAAAACACAGATGCAAAATTAAGACTTCATTTACAACAGCAAACCAACAGCCTTTTGTACCCCATCTTATGTTTGTGTCTTTCCTGTTTTCAAAAGTCTTTCCTTTCAGCTTTGCACAGCTTCTTAAAAACACCAGTCTTGTGACACAGAACATCCAGTGCAATGTCACTATATAGGTTAGAGTTCCACTGACAGTACATCCATACTGGCATTTGTAAATCTCTGTGCAATATCATGGACAATGCTACCAAAAATACTAAATTTTACTTATAGAAGGTCAGGTTGAAGGGTTCAGAAGAGAGGAAGGAAGGAAACAACCAACACTTCTATTACTTAGTGTAAATTGTGCTGTGTATATACCCCAGCAGTTGTTGTCTTTTGGTTGCTTTTTTTCTTTCTTGCTCTCTGGAGGCAAAATAAATCCATTATGTACTAATACGATAAAATGAAATTGCTCCCACAAGCCACTGCTTAACATGGTCCCTGCTGGAGTGTCAGTACATATATGAAAAAACTGGGCCAGTGTGACAGCTGTTTTTTACTGATCAACACAAACATGCTCAAGATAGAGGAATAAAGCTGCCTTATTGTGTCAGAGCTCATGTACAGTGCTTATGTGCTTTGTATGTGTGCAAGTCGTGTGTTCTCATCCAGAACCTCCTGCTCGGCTTCAGGGTGTCTGTTTGCACCTTGTTATTGAGCATGTGCCAAGAAAACCAGAGAGAAGGACACAGGAAATGGTGCCCAGATTTCAGACAGTCACTATTAGTGGCCACCCATAAGCCACTATTTTGGCTCATGCCTGTCAGAGGGAAAGGGTTTGAGCAGGTGAGGACACAGATGAATGGCTACACTGGGGTATTTTGGCTCAGTGGCTTGTCTCTGATGGCAAACAAGGGTGGATCCCTAGGTGAGGGTGTACAAGGCCTTTAATTTTCCTCTGCTCCAAGTTGTGTGCTTGGGGATTCCTGAGGCAGACATGCACTTTCTGAGTTTTCATAGTCCTCGGAGTACTGCTGTCTAACAAATTTATTCTCCATTCTGCTGTGCCAAGGCTTCAGCAATTTAGCTGTTCAGTTGGTAGTTAATTAGGCTTCTCCTTTTGTGGGTTTTGAACTTACCACTTGGTAACAGGATTGTGCATGGTAAAACAAGCAAACAAGCAAAGAAAAGCCTCTTTGTTTTTAAAGTTTAAAAAGCTGTTGGAGGTAGTATTGTGTGTAAGCAGATGTGATACAGAGATTCAGCAAGGGAAACTCTCACTCAGGCATACTCAGGAGAAGTGTCAATAACCTCCCAGAGCAGGAAGCTGCTTGATGATGTTCAAATTGACCTACACCTGCCACTGCAGCAAAAATTACATTTTTTCTTGTCCTTTGTAACAGTATTTAGGTATTTAATCACTGCATGAGCCTTGGATTTTAGTTGCTTGGCCTGTTGATAAAGTCTCTCTGATTTTTACTAATGTTTTATATTTGTTTATATTTATACTGAGAGTAACAAGGTTTTTTTTTTAACATGAGCAGTAAGCACTGGAAACTTTTAAGGTTTAAATATGCATATCTTTTTGATGCAACTTTTTGTTGTTGTTTTGTGCAACTGTTATTTCCCAGAGCAAAAGAGGGAAGAAGAATGTAGGGTGATGGGAGGTTCAGTTTGCAAATTCTGAAATGCAAATTCAATGATACTAATATCAACCCCTACTGAATTTTTTACATTTAAGCTTCTGATAAGCTTCCCATGCTGAGAAGAGTAATTTTGCTTTGTGGGGAACAGGAATAAAGATGTTTTAATATGGTGTCCAAAATGACAGATGATTCTGGACCAAAAAAAAATGGAATTTTAATTTTATTTTCGACATGATTTTTTTAAGTAAAATTAATTTTTTCCTTGTAATCTGAGTAAGGTAGTTATAAAAAAAAAAAAAGAAAAGGGCAAAAGAATTGTGCCTTTCAATTATGGTTTGACTAATTTTGAACAGTAAAATATAACCATGAAAAATTACCACAGTCATTTTAATAAATAAGTTAGATGAGTGACTACAATATTTAATCAGGTCAATAGTCTGCTTATATTTTCTTCTAAAAAATGAAAAATCATCAGTAAAATGGAAAATATTATCTGTATTCCCTCACAGTAATGTCATTTTGTTTGGTGAATTAAACTCCTTAACATTCAAATAATTGTATAGTTTGCCCATACAGAACCAGATTATCTCCTAGAGAAATAATTGAGCATCTTTGTTTTATCCTTTAAGTACACCCTAAAATCTATTATAATCCTGTAAAGGAGGATTATTAAACTAAACAACAGTAGCACATTTAATGATGATCTTCTAACAAATCATTCTGGCTAATCTCTGATTAGTGATTACATTTCCACACCAATCTAACACACAAGATAACTGAATTTCTTAAGATGTAGGCTATCTGCAACCCCCCCTTTTAATCTGTTTTATAATCTGTCTTCATTTCATTTCTTTGGTATTTGGCAGTGGCCAAGTCAAACAGTTCTTGAAGCAGAAGATCAATCAGTCACTGTAGACAAAAACAGGTCAGATCTTCCCAAAGTTCTGGAAGTACTTGTCTGGTCTTTTTGTAGAGAAGTGTAGACTTGCAGACATGGTAGTAATATTTTTCATCCCTGTTCATTGTTCAAAAGCCTATTTTTTTAAAATGTTCTAGTTTTTTTCAATCATCTTTTTATTTGGGACGTTTAAATTTTTTTTTTTTTGCATAGTTATCATTATAAAATACTCAAAGTGAAACAGGAAAATGGTTTTGTTAAAGAGTCCCTTTGCACAATGCAAGTGGAAATTCACTTGAAGACCATTGCATTTTCTTGAGAAGGATTTTAAAATTGATAAAACACTGATTTGTGATGCATTTGCTTAGTGACAATTTCACTTCAGAGGTACTGCCATATTGCCATTTGATATAACTGTTATAAATGCTAACATATTATACCATCAATATCATACTGGTTTTAACCTGAGACATCCAACATTATTCTCTTTATTTTTTTTTCTCTAGTCAATAAATAAAGTATAAATAGATTGTTATTTCATCTCCTTTTATACTTGCAGGCGGTTTGACAAATCTTTGGAAAAGTGGCAGATTTTTCATTCTGACATGAAGAGATTTAATCATTGGCTAAGTGAAACTGAAGAGAAGCTGTCAAGAGCACAGATAGAGGCTGGAGACGTGGGGCTTGTGAAAACCAAGCAATTTATCCAGGTATGATTTGATTAGCCTATATCCTGTTTTTCTGTAGAGTTTAAGAAATTTTCAGGTCTGGGTAATCTGTATAGTTTTGCAGTTCATTTAAGTAGTTGAGTAGACAGTGACAATTTTGTTCAGATGTGTCTGTTTTTCTGTTTAACTAAGAATTTTCACTAGCTTGTAAGATACATTTTTAAATAAGATCTGGGAGGACATGGTATATTGTGGTACTTTCATAGTTACATATTTCTTTGGTCTTTAATTAAAGTACTTGTAAATTTCTATTTGGTATTTATGACCAGCAGGAGTATCAGACTTATTTTTAGATTCTTGTGGAAGAAAAGTGATTAGCCACTGAGCTGTACAAGAGATATTCCGTGAATGATGCCTTGCAAGTATTGCTTATTTTGCCTGTTTCATGTTTTAATCAAAGGACCTGGAGGATGCTTTTATTTGTGAAATGCAGTGTGACAGAATAGCCACTTAGTTGCTATGTGTCCAGTTCCAATTTGTATGCTTTTCATCTTGCAAGCTCTTTGAGCATCATAAGGAAAATAATAACCCTAGTTTCTTGGTAGTTTATTTCATTTCCCTCTTATGTGATTCAAATGGTAATGGGTATGAAGAATTAATTCCAAACTGATGTTTTGGAAGTAGATCATTTCAGCTGAATAACTTGACCAAACTCTGAAATCATGTTATAAATTACTACTCGTGCATAAGAAAAAAGTGCTGTTAAGGTAATTGGCACTTGCACATTTGAATTGCTGGATTGAATTACTTGATTTCAGGTTGAAAGAAGTTAGGTCTGTCTAGCATTAAAGCCAGAGGATTTTTTGGTTTCAACACTAACCTACTGCTTGGCCTACAGTTTAAAAAAAAAAAAAATCATGTCATCTGAATTTTAATATTTCAAGGTAACTTTTTAAAGATTCATATTGTTATTTCTTGATTGTAAAATTGCTGAACTGAAAAGGAAACAAAACTGTGTGGTGCAAGTATAAAAAAAGATACAACTGTTAAGTAACACATTAAGCTGAAGCAGTTAAAATAGCAATTAATTTTTTTTCTGCACATTACTTCCAATGCTTTGAATACTGAAGGAAGGTGTCTAAGATCTGATTTACAAAATAGACTCTCTTCAAGGAATTAAAGATGCTTTTTGCTGCATATGTAAAAGATAATAGATCTTACGAGTATGTTCTCTGAAATTTCAACTCCCTTTATCTGAAACTTCAACTCCCTTTCTCTGTCCCACAATTTGAAAAACATAGATATTACTAAAGTAAGATGTGTATCTAGGTAGGCACAAAGGTGTTACAAAGACTTACCCATTTTTATTTGCTTTGCCTGCACACCATCACCTTTCTTGGCACTATTCTTGGATCCTTGAGCAGCTTCAAATGAGGTTTACAAAAAAAAAAAGTTTGTCTCATTTTTTTTCTAACCCCTTGCTAAATCAGCATTTTTCCTGGGAGGTGGTTGATTTTTGAGAGTGTCTGGATGAAGGTAAGGTGTATTATAGATGTTACAAATGCACTGGGTGTGTAGCACATTTCAAAGTTTCAGAAGATTAGAAGCATTATTTTCTTATCATCATTGAGAAAGAGATTCATCCTAAACTGGACATCACACTGAAAGACCCTAAGATAATGTCTTGTTCTGCAGAAGCTTATATTTCTGTGCAAAAGTCTGCTTCTGTTTTACATTTCCCTTTGACCTAGCCTCCTTCCCATTTGTTATCCGTTTATTATTTTCTTATACAATGTATGAGAACATTTTGAATATATGTTTGCAGAGTGTTCTTTTCTTTTTGCCATCCATCAAGCTTTTTCTTTCTTCCTTTCTCTCTTGTGTTAGAAATCCCATGAACTCACAAATTTATCACTTAGAAATTTTGTTTAGTTCAGTACAACAGACAAAAGTATCTTTCTAATAAAAATTCAAGTAATGCAAAAATATTCCATCTAACCTCAAGAATGCAGATCCAATGTTAGTTAACATTTATTTGTGACAGAATGCTAAGTCTGAAGTTGCACTGTTTCCATTCTTTTCATTGCTTCTTTATTTTGCTGGATCTTGTTTCAAAAATGTTAGGCTTCTGTGAAGCTGACTGAAGACATCATTAGAATTTCCATTAGGGAAACAGTTAAAACAGCTGAGCGTTCTGATTTACTAGAGTAGCAACTTGTTTTATTAATGAGATCATGCTGCTTAGTGAACCATATTCAGAATTAACAGGATTTGTTTGAAAATGCTTTACAAGCAAGTGAATAGTCTGGTACTCAAGAAGGAACTGTTTTAGAAAAAGAAAAATATACAAAACCTTCAGATGTGTAATACTATTTCTGAGTAGGACTACTTTGGAAAAATAAAAATTAATGTGTTCATTAATATTCAATAAATACATAGAGTCAAATGCTTATATAAAATGAAATAGTCAACAGTATGATTAGATGATTATGTTAATAGAGGTTAAAATGTAATTACATTTTTCAGGTGTATTTGGGGAGGGCAGGTGTGTTTCTCTTTGCTGCATAATGGCATGGTATTAAACAACATTATGCATTATAAATAATGTGAATGAAATCTAAGAATAGTTTCACTTCAGGTCATGAACTCTTAAATATTCTTATTGTGAATTTTTCACTAGACTTTCTGAGATCAGAACCTATGATGCTGAGAAGAAACACCACATTTCAGTTTTTAAGAAATTGACATATTTTATGATTAGGAGACACAAGATTAAAAAGGATGTTTCATGGGTAGCACATCATGTAATCCCTTTGAAATGTATCGAGCTCTGTCTTTAAAGTAATTAAGGATTTTTTTTTCTCTCTATGGTGACAGAGAGGTTCTTCTGTCTCTTTACTCCTTAGTGCTTGGTGACTGTAACTTCTTCAGCTACCTGCACTTGCACTTAGTTTATTTGTTTTGGTGCCAGGACTGAGCTGTAGATCAGTTTTATCTGGTCCTTGATGTTTATCCCCTTCTGTTCTTACAGGCTGCAGTCATTTTCCCTATTGAGCCATGTTCAGTACACTAAAGCCACAGTTTTCTAATCTGCTTTCACATGATAGCCAGACAACTTGTCTCTTATTTCCTGTGCTTATTTCTCTTTCTGGAGCATGAGTCCTCAAAATAGCACACTATTACCCAAACTGAAATACCATCTGTATCATCAACAAGGTAGCTCAGGTGCTGTATTTTGTGTTTGCATCTTACCATGGGTGAACGCTAGAACAGAATTTCAGTCATCTGTCTAAACTTCCTTATTTCATTTCCTTCTCTTGTGATCTGCCTTGCAGCCCTGATCCACATTTTGTTCCATATGAGGAAAAAACCCCCAAAACAAACCAGCAAAACCACCTTGTTATACTGGAACCTAATGCTTGGTTAATATACAGCAAATAAGCAGGCAAGGGTTAGAATTGGGGTTTAAGGGGGATTGTTGTGTCACAGGTACATGCTAAAAAGCTGCAAAAAGAGGAATTCTACAACAGTTTCAGATCTGGGCTGTGAAGTTACATACCTGAATCATTACTTGAGAATTTAAAAACATTATTTTTATTTTAAAAATGTGGACAATTCTGAATATTTGTTCTTTGCATTGGTTTAAGAATTGCTCAATAGTCTATATTTAGTATCCAATTGTGAGTTGCAAGTTTAACTTCATTTTATTATTTTAAGTGGTGCAGTTTCAATAGCAAAATGATGAAGTTCTGGGTCTGAATTTTGAAGAAATTCCGTTGTATTCATGATGTTCATTTATTGTGACTGGTCAGTGATGACTAATTTATTTTTCATAATTTCATTGATTCAAAAATATTCCTATTATATCATTATTAATTTCTCAAGGTGTTTTTTTTAAAAATTTATTTACTGGCATAAATATCAAGGGTATATTTAGTTTTTAAGGTCTTGGAGGACCTTAAATATTGGATGATGGGCCTTATTATTTATACTCAGCCTTCTGAGGATACCCTAGATGTAGAAATTGCTCTGTAAATTACAGATTCCAACTGTTCATACATTGAACTGTCCAGCATTTACATTTTAGAGTATTTATCCCTGACTGCAAAAGGCTTGTGAATGACTCATGCCTTCTCTAGACCTCCTTTCTGCTGCACCATGCTGTCAGGAACATCACATTTTTTGCCTTGTAGATGTTTAAAGTAAGAAGATATCAAGAATCCAGGCTTCAGTGCTGAAAGTCATGGTCATGCTAATAATTTCTCTCTTTTATATCTAAATTGGATTATATGGATGTTGATGATTTAATAACCACCAAATTTAAACAGTTCTTTCTGGAATGGAGCACAAATGCAATCAGAGTAGAGAGGAGAAAAAAGTGTTTCAGTGCTCAAGGCCACACATTTTCTACCATGAAAGCACAGTGGTAAATGGGTGGCTAGTTTGCTCTGTTTTCCCCCAAATATAAATATTATAAAAATACTTTTATGTGCATAATGATTTTGGCTTTCATATGTTAGATTTTGTGGTTTTATATTTATTTCCTTCTTTACTGAGTGATAAAGGTTTTTCCAATCATTTCTGATTCTCCCTATTCCTATGTTTGGATTCAAAAAATTTAGTTGTGTTCCACCTGCTTCAGTTTTGACTTCTGTTTTTTTGATGATATTGTCAGAAAACTTGTAGAACTGTAGCAATATACTCTGGTCAAAGAGATTTCTTTCATTGCTTAGTGATTGTGTAAGAGAGAGAAAATACAGAATTTGGAATAAGTGAGAAACCAATTTAGCATTGTTTTAGAAGAATATTTAATTAGAATAATCAAGGTACATATATACTAAAATGTCCTTCATTGGCAAGGACATGTCTGGAAGGACATATATCTGTCAGGAATGTATTATTGCCTAATCTTTTATAAATACAAAAAAAGTGCACTATCCCTTACTCTCATGCCAAAAAGAGATTCTATATTTTTTATTTTAGGTTTATTTTTTAATGTTCTCCTTACAACTTTACACAGTAAAAATTAGTACTTTGACTAAATATCCTGAACTAGGCACTAAAATGGTATAAACATGATTGCCAGCATACATGACTGCTGTCAGTTCTTACTTACATATTGACTGGATTATTCATTCAGAGATCATCACTGGTTTTCTTTCTACTGAGTGTTGCCCTCTTATCAAACACCTCTGAGTGCAGAATGCTATTGCCCCTAAGAAAGAAAAGACTCAGAGACATCCCAGGGATTTCAGTCTTGTGTCCAGTTTCTAAGGTCTCAGTAGAAATGTTTCAAGTAATACACATGAGCTCTGCATGTGACACCTGGGCCCTCACTGAGCAAAAACCTTCTTTTTCTGGTTTGAGCTCATCTCAAAAATAACTTCATGGGCCTTCCTTGACTGAAGATCTGCCAGCAATGGAAATACTTCATTTTCACTTAATTCCTGGTAAAATAGTTCTTGCTCCTTCCTTACACTAAGCAAAACATTAAGTAATACTGTGATCTTTACAAGTTAATTTCTGTATATATAAAAACACTTACCCTTTCTTTTACTGTTGAAAGACTCCTCATCTTTGTTACTGCTACTAATGGAAATACCAAAATAGTTTATTCCAAATTTGTAGTAAAAATATTTTCTTATTATTTCAAGCCGTAAGAAGTACTTCTTCACAAATGAATCTGTTCTTTAATTCTTCTTTACTGCACACAATGCCTAATTTACAGTATCCTATTAAAAGTTTCTAATTAATTTATTGTCACTGGTAGTAGGACATTAAAATGTCCGAAGGCTATGGGAAGTAATAAATTTTAAAGTTGCTTCTGTGATTTTACCTCCTCTTGCACCATTAGGTGACAATTCGTGGTTTATATTTAAGTTTTATTGTAAATCATGGCATTGTTTGTTCTGAAAGTTGAATTAAATCTTGTTAGTTATTAATTAGGATGCATTTTTCAAACATCTCATTATGAAAATTTTTGAAATAGCTACTAGCACACAGATGTAGAGTGGCATAATTTTTATACATGAACAGAATGAATAAATGTGGGGGTTTTCCCTCTGTCTTGGAGAAAACAATGTTCTTGGACTGGATCAGTCTTGGTGGTACCTGACTATAACTGCCTCACTGCTTGGGGAATTCATCCTCACCAGTTCAAGTGAGTGCTAGCGCATGGGGATCTGGGGAAGAGATAGAGTTCTATACCTATTTCACAAGCCGTTTGTTTGGTTGTTTGTTGGTTGGTTGGTTGGTTGGTTTTTTGTTTGTTTGGGGTTTTTTGTTTTGTTTTGTCTCTATATAAAAATAAAGGAAAGAAATGGAGGATACATATTTTTTTCATATTAATGAATTCATCAGGGCTAATCTGGACATCATGCTTTTGTCATGGTATAGAGTAGTTAATCTGACTGTGTCCTGGAAGGTTTGGGAAATGAGTGACGACTTTGATGGCAGGTGATATTGGCTCTTTTGCCTCACAAAAAATTTATCTGGCTTGCTTCCATAAGTCTTCCAAAAGTACATCTTGTATTGCATCAGAGATCACTATGACATAGGATTAAGTCTGTGAGTATTGATGCATAGATGTGAAGATAAGATCATTTAGGAGACTTGAACCTGTCACTTAATTACTGGCCAGCCTGGGAGTCTCTGGGCCTGGCCATTAAAAATAAAATCAATAAAACAATCAGGGAAGGGTAAGACACTTGGGGAATAACTTTCTATACATATTAATTCTATAAATTAGTACAACTAGGTCTTGATGGGACACTTTTCATGAATAGTTTTAATTATCTTATTTAGAGCCTTTCATCCCAGCAGATTTTGCAAACTCTGTCCATCACATACAGATTTTCATTGTCATCTAAAGCCATAAAGTAAAGCCCTGTAGTAATTAGGCTGGACAAGACAGTAGCTTAATGTTATGTTGCTTCAAAAAATTAACTGTTTTAAAAGAGCCACACTGCATTATAAAAATCTGTATTATGAAAATCCTAGTGTTTATGTAGAGCAAACAACAAAGGATCAGCATCTCCCTTACACTGTCAAAAAGATTACAAAAATTCAGAGAGCTCAATCATATGAAATTAAAAAATCCAGAAAACTGTAGTAATTGTTTTCCAAAAAGTTCCATCTGTAAAAATATTTGATGTGTTAAAGAGTTATCAAATACTTCATTACCAGCATTTACTTGTAAGAAAATCTTTTAGAGAGAGGCTATTTCTTTCTTTTATGCTATTTAAAGCTCCTGGAAGAAATATTTTCTCACATTGTTGCTCACATCAAGTTGTGTATGCAATTAATTTTCTTTCTAAAGTGAAAAAATGAAAAAAAAAAGGCGATATTATTTTAGTGAAGATTATGGCAGAAGTTCAGGACAGCATTAGATATTTATGAGAGATTTTTTGATCTCAGTCTTTTTTTTTTTTCTATTATACTTCAGCAGACTGCAAATATTGTATTTCTCAGTCTTCTAAAAATAAACACAATACAGATATGCTGTAGCTTCTTATTCAAAATCTTGGCTTTTGATGGGTGGAAAAAAACCCCAAACCTATATCAACTACACAATTTTTAAAATCTTTAAAATCTGTTTGACTTTTCACAATGGAATTAAGACCACTGTAGACAAAAACCCAAACTTTTATTTTATGGGTATTTTGCATTTCCTGAATATCTTCTAAAGTCAAGCAATAATTCTACCCTGATTCTAATTAAAAGGATAAATATTTAAATATGTTCTTTTGCCCCACATGTTTACAAGGTTCAATTTTCATTGAATGATTGAAGGATATGTAATATATTGTGGAGTGTGGCAAATTCTAGTTTATAAATTGATCAGAACAAGAGTATAATGGACTGTTGTATTCATCCTCTGACTATATTAAATTTTAGATGCATGTATCTCAGAATTTTGCTGATTTCAAAATGGCTTCATGAGTTTTGTTTTGGTTTGTTATTTTAATAGAGACAGCAAACCCTTGGCATACATAAGGGACAGACCTGTCAAAAATGCTAGAAGGGAAAGAAGAAATTAAAGAGAACATATTCTGAACAGCTTTTTCAATATACAGTGACTATATTAGAATGGCAAATATTTCTCAGTTTTTCAGTATCATGTGTCTCAGCATATTCCCCCAAAGGGTAACAGTCAAAATCAATTATTTGTCATTTCTGTGGAAGTGTAGTGTAAAACAAGATTTATAAAGATGTACTGAAACTGGGCGAGATCTTGCTACTGGGTTGGTATTAGAAGTCAAATTAAAATATTCAGGAAACAATTTTGGTATGTAAAAAATAATATTTCTGAATTTCAGGGTCCTAAGATGAGCAGAGAGTTCTATGAATGTTAATTTTCCATTAATGTGGTGGAAATGGGAAATGGGATCTATTATTCACCTGTGTTATGTAAGACAGTTCATGCAAGTTTTATTCTACTGAAACCTAGAAATAGGTGCCAATTATTTTATATAAATTAAGTGATCAGCTTTATTTATTTATTTTACATTATTTGATAATGTTCTTTTGCCTTCCATAGCAAGACAAGGTGGTACTCTGCTCCCTCTTAGTGGGAAGAACATATTAATGACAGACACTGCTCCTTTTTTTTTTTTTTTTTTTTTTTTTTACATTCTCTGGCATATTTATCTGCTATTTATCTCTCATTAAGCTCATCCTGTGTTCAATGATTAAGTCACTACAGTTGTCTTAAATTCTTGCTTGCACAAGACATTTTTCCTTTAACAGTTGTTTTGAACAGCTGAATTGGAAACTGAATTTACATTGAATTGAATTTACATTGTATGTAAATCATTTACTTTAATGGGATGATTTGCTAATAGGTGTTTATGTGATTGTTCTAATACTGTTATTTTAGAAAATTGACTCCTTCAAGAAGAAAAGCCACAAATATGAATATTTTGTTTTGAATGTGTTTATTTTTTTGCTTGTGCCTTCAATGGAAAAACAAAACAAAAACACAACAAACCCAAAAAACCAACCAACCAACCAAAAACCTTCCCCAAATAATCTGACTTTGTCTACTTAACTTTCCAGAGAGTGAGATTCTTTCTAAATTCACCTAAACTATTTGTGAGCTTTTTGTCGAGAAATCTAACAGAATTCTTAGCACAAATTAACATCTGCTCTGAGTGAATGAGCATTTGGTAGATGTTGTTCAAGAGTGAAGTAGATCTCAGGAACTGCTCCAATAAGACAAAGTACTGTAGTGTTTTCTATTAGACTATAAAGGCTTCAAGGCCAGGGTTGTTTGTTTGTAGTTGCAAAGTCTGTTGATGTGGGGCCTTAGTTTTAGCTGGGTTTTCTCTCAAGATCTCAAAGCCAAACTTTGCATTTGTGATCAATACAGAGCAAAGGTTAGGAATAGACTGAAAATACTTACTGTGATTAGCTTAAATGGTTTTGCAGTTTAAACTGTATACTTGAGTTTGTGTGGGCACTCTAACATATTTGAACCCATAGGTTGTGTTATATTTATGTACTGCTTTGATTTTTGGAAGACACACCAAGATCATTTATGGTGACTGACAAGAATTTTTCTTTTGAGCCTTTTGTTAGTACTTATGTTACTTCTGAGTGTTACAGAATTTAGACTCAGACGAGCTCATGCTCCTGGGAACATCCTTGTGATACTGCCTCAAATAAGGGCTGTTCTGGTATTTTCTATATTTACTATCATTATTCTACTTCATTACCTCTTTTTTAGTTGCAATACCTTCCAGTGGTTCCTGTTACACAAGGCTGATGATTCTGCAATCTTGCCATAAGCAAGGCAAAATAGAAGATCAGTGAAATTAGGCTGATAAACTTATTATCTTTGTGTTTGTTTGTTTATTTGTTTTAGTAGGTAAAGAAATTTAATGAACCCAAAAGTACGTTTTGTTTTAAAAGTACTAATAAAAAAAGCCATCTAACAATTAGTTCTGGTGACTTGATTTTTTTTTGCTGTAGTACATCATGCTTTTGGAACACAGGAAATTTAACCATTTGAAAATCCTAAATCATTAATCAGCAAATATCAAATAGAGGGAATGACCTAATTGCAATTAAATTAGGCAATGACCTAATTACAGATTCCCAATAACAACGTTCGTACCAAAATCAATTCACATGCCTGCACGTCAAGAGAGGTGTAAAATTATATCTATATGTATAAAGGTAATTCCCCTCAATTTCAGTGGAATACTCAGGTCAAACCTCTCACCATTTCTGAGCAGGCATGGGTTGCATGTCAAGGAGCAGAGGTGCATTGAGGGGTGTCAGCCTAGGCTCCATCATCAGGGATGGTTTTCTGAGTGTTGCAGACATGAGGGTTCTGGAGCTCCAAGAGGCATCCCACTCAAAGGTGCTGCATGCAGCCCTCAGTGGTCAAGGAGATCTCAAGGGAACTCACTCAAGACTGTTCACAGGGTCATGAGATGATTGGCTTTAGTCATCTGCAAAATTTCCATCCTCAGATCATTACTGGAATTTCCGAAACATTTGGAAATTTCTTCTAGAACTCCAGCAAAAATGGTTCCATGTGGGCTGATTCAGGTAGGAAATATTCCAAGGCTGTCAGGGGATGACTGATGATTCCCCACCCTGGTTGGGCAGCTGATATTCCTGTTGCAGGTGTTGTTCCCACCTGTATCATGCAAGAGCCCCTGGTGTCGTCAGAGATGCTTCACCCTGCAAGCTGGTCTGGTCAAGCATTTCATCACTCAGCAGTTTTGGTAAAACCTCCCAGGTGCACCTGAAATGGTAGAGCAGGAATGGGGATGGAGGAGAAAGGCACCACCAACTGTATATTTTTTGTTTCTCTAGAATACCCAAAGTCTAGTACACAGTTCTATGACATATGTTGAACATTGCATTTTAATAGATAAATGTTTCTTATTAAACTGAAAGGTAATGGTTTTTCATGGATATTTGTGCTTCATTTATATTTGAAATCCTCCTGGTGCTACACCTTGGTCACTGCATTTTTCTGTTACAGAATTCTAATTTATTTTTTAATGATAAAGCTAAAACTGGAATTAAAGCTTACCATGTTGGGTTTTTTTGGTTGGTTGGTTGGTTGGTTGGTTGGTTAGGGGGTATTTTTGTTTGGTTTGGTTTGGTTTTGGGTTTGGTTTGGTTTGGTTTTGTTTGGGTTTTTTTGTGGGGTTTAGTTTGTTTATTTGTTTTTGTTTGTTTTTGAGTTTTTGTTTGTTTGTTTGTTTTCTTTTTCACATATTCCTAGGCACTTTAATTACATTTACAAAGAAATTAACACATTTTTCAATACTATTTTGTGTATGGCTAAACTTAATGACCTTGCAGATGATTTGACATTCCTGACTTTGTCCATCTTTTACAAAATCTTGTATTGTAGCTACAGAATTTAGGTAACAGCTATATTTGAGAAAAACACAGAGGAATAGTAAACTTCCTATTTTATATGCCTTCAAAGAATTTTACCATCTCCTTTATCTGTGTCACAATGAAAACTCCAGGCATACCTGATTCTTTACCACTTTCTTCTGTCCACAATTCTCTTGCTTTCACTTCTTTTTCAGTATTGTTGTAGAGTGGTTTTTATTGATGGTTTGTTGGTCTGGTTTTTTATCATTATTATAGGAGTGCTCAAGACTTTGATCAGGGTTTGCATTCTTTATTCCTAGAGGTAGACTGTACTTTCAGTTGTACTGATGCATGTGCTGCTTCATTTTCTCTTTGCTTACTAACAGACCTGTAGTTCTCTATCACTAGAGACTCTCTCTTAGTCTTCAAGTTCTTTAAGAATACAGGGCTGATTTGCTTTTTTCCCCTAAATACAACTTAAATTCAGATTGCTTAGAGATTTTGACTTCTCTTGGGCTCCAGCAGATTTCCTGAAATCCTTGGAGACTCGTCAACATGAAAACAATGTTTAGTTTAAAAAAACAAACAAAGCAAAACAAATTCCTGTCAATGTGAATTTTGAGAAACAAAGAACAACAGTAAGAATTTTAAATTAACAAAGTTATTTTGATACTGAACCATCAGTATCCATGAGATGGAATTGTAAGCATGTTGCAGCAATAAGGCACAAGTAGGAACATTGCTGTACCCTCATTTCCCCAAATGAGTTATTCCAAAGAGCAAATATTTTCCTTTTATTTCATTCACATAACTAATCTAGTTATAATACTTGATGCTTTGACTAGATTTATGTTTGATTCTTTTCTAGTTGATTTATTTCTGGTGAGGTCTCAACAGACTTTATGCATTCCAAAGACATGATGTTTTCAAACGCAACCCTTGGGGTAACCTAAATGCATTTTCAGAACACAATCTTTGAATACAACTTTTGGTCTTAATCCCATCTTCCTAATTAGGAAAGATTACACACATCTTGTATTTTGACAGAGAGACATTAAAAAATATAATATATTTTGTCCTGCTTGTATGGCTGGATTATTTTCAGTAATACTGAGAGTGATTGAGGGAAAGAATAACATATTTTGGAATAAAAATCACTTTAATTAAATGTAATTATCTCATGACTATATGGCTAATTTTCAAATTTTTAAGAGCATCCTAGTCTACTTGACTCTTACATTGGTATCTGAAAAAAGCATGCACTTTCTGACAGTAGAAATTATTATTTTGAGCACATGGCAGCAGGAGAAATAAAAAAGAAAAAAACTTAGTAAAGTTAGCGTGAATGTATAAGCTGAGGTTAAATTCTGCAATTAACAGAAAGACAGAAAGTGAAGTTATGTTAATTATGATTAAAAATATTTTGAACTATGTTATAATACAACATGGGACATGCACCATTTTCTGAAGTTCATTTATGACCAGAATATTTGTAAAAGGCAAGTATGCAAATAATAATATTCCATATTTCTTACTTATGTTTTAAAATTGTTCACATTCCTCCAAAAACAGAATAACAGCATGCAAACATGAAATAATATAGAGAGAAGCTTAGAATATAACTTTAAATTCTCTTTCTGAAAGCTCAGAATATAGTAAAAAATTTTGCCATGTCTTTGAAGGGTCCTTATGAGTAATAACTAATGCAGAAACTAAAGCATCAGTTAAAATGTAACATAATAGGAAACTTCTGTTTTCCTGTGGAAGTTTTTCAAAATTGCATTTCAAATCAAAGTGAACTTTATTGAAGAACTTACAGCACTCCATCTTATTATGCATTGCAGAGCTGACGGAATTGTTCACAATAATTAAAATGTAGACCATTCTACCATTTGGTCTTGGCAGTATTTTCTGTAGTAGCAAAAGGGAGCTATTCAAAATTGTTTGGAATTTTAGAATCCTAATTAAGCTGGTTTATTGCATTTTAAGGTACATTGTCTTTTGCTTCATGATGCTGTCAGTAGTACTTCAAGTGGGATGCAATTACTTTTAAAGTTAAAATCAGCAGCTATTATATAATATTGATTTAAAATCTGTTGAACACCCTTGACCTCAGAGACAGTTTATCATGAGGATAAATTAATCGTGTTAGCTGTGCTTGATCTCATGAAGACAGTACTAATTTAGAAACTATATAAACAGGGCTAGGTAATTATTTTGAGTATTACTGGACTGTCATACCAGAATAGCTTCATCTTAATTAGGCACATTAAGCAAGTGATGAAGTAATATAACAGTAGACCAAGTAGTTTTTTCCTCATTCTGCCATCAAATTGCTAAAAAATTTCTAAAAATAACACCCCCCCGGGATTTTAAAGCATTAAAATACAAGTTTCAAGTGTAAGTATGAAATCTGAAATTTTGAATATCGTCACTTTTGACTATTTTTACTTTTCTGTAGTTAACTCAATTCCTCTTGAATCAATCATTGTTCCACTATTACATGAATTTCTGGGTTTTATTTGCACACCATATAGTTCTTAAGATATTGGGATTTAAGTATCTATGTTTTTTAAGATCTCTAAAATTTTTCTATCCTTTTGTTTTCTGACTTCTGGTAAGTTTTCTTAGATATTTAAATACTTTATATAGGAAAGAACCTAAAGAGAGTATAAGAAGTAGCAAAACAAAAAAGTCAAAGTATTAGAAATTGAAATGCAAGTCCTTTGCTTGCCATTGGTCTGTATAATACAGGTTTTACATTTTTTGCAACAAAGAAAAGCCAAGGCAAGTGACCCTTGCATTCTAATAAATTCAGTCTTTCACAGCTTGCATTATAGCAGTGAGAAATTCAGATCTCAGCTGTCTGACATGAGGACATGTACCAGTGATTTCCACACATATATCTGAATATATAAATCTAATATATCTGTTTTTGAAGAATGACAGGTCAGGACAAGCACCAATTAGGGTTTAGCAAGGAGTAACTAACATGCATATTTCTGCATAAAATACTGTATTTGGATGGATATGAGGTTGTAACACAGCTCAAGAGTATTCCTTTTCTGCATGGAATTATTTCCAAAGCACCTCTTCAGCTATAACCATGATTTAAACTAACATTATTCTATTATATTGTCATTATCATTAAAGTCATTCAGAACAATGACAGTATCGGGTCAGAATGCCCTTCTGTCAGAAAAGGGAAACTGTTCCTCTCCATTCCATGTTTCCAGCCCTCCAATGCTTGCAGTCCTTATGTGAGTCAGAAATCAGCTGCCATATTCTGTTAAGTATATAAAAATTCTCCAGATGTCATAATCTAAAGAAAAACATACGGGGAAAATCTAGAAATCTGTAGTATTTTCTCCTATCTTGTTAACTGCGGTCTATAGTCAACAGAAGTCCTAACTTAAGTATAATCTAGCTCCAGAACTTTTTTATTGAGGTCTTACCCAGAGGTCAAAAAACCACACAGAAAGCTTAGAGATTCTTACTTCTTACTGTGTTTTATACCATGTCAATTTTTTTTTCCCATTGGTAAAATCTCAATGGCTTCTCTGATAAATGGAGTGACATTGTTAGTGGTATTTTGTCAGATTTTTTGACTCTTATTCTGTTTAAATAAAATCAGTGATAGAGAATTAACTTTCTAGTGGCTTCACTGCTTTTCTCTTGCAATTAAGTGACTTTACAAGTGCAGATCTGAAGCTGAAGCCACTGATGGAAACCAGATGAGAATTTATTTTACACTTTTATGTCCACAGATGACTGTGCAGAATAAAATTTTTCCTGGTTTTGTAAGGGTATTTCTTAATATTCTTAGGACACAGAGAAAAAAAATATTTGATATTATCTATAGTTTTTGAAAAACTGATTTGAAAACACTGCACAACAATGCATTTGGGGTGTTTGGTTTTTGTTTGTTTGGTTTTTGTTTGTTTGTTTTTAATAAGGTCAAGCTTGATTGAAAACTGGGCAACACCCCCAGTATCCTTTTTTACTCTGCTAAAAGTTAGAAATTAACTTACATAAACAAACAGATTTTTGTTAGTCCAATGGGACATGATAGAAAATGGATCTTCAGTTCAGAGCCAGCATATTGTGATTAAAGGTCCCAGTGAGCTTTATAGTTCTTTTTCCATAGCACAAACTGGACTCTGATCTGTTTATGGCTCCTGGGAGAACAATACTGTAGTATAATTTTCACATGTGAATGTAGCACTTTTTCTACCTTGCATAAATCATTCCCTGAAGAAATTTTACAAGGCTCCATTGGAAGCAAAAGCTGTGCAAGATATACACAATATGGGTAGGGAACACACTCAGATGTGACTCAAAATCACGTGGCACCACGCCAAGCAGAAAATGTGGTGGAAGAGGCCAGAAATAAAGGCTAAGGTAGTTTAGAAACACCATGATTATATGGAAATAATGTCTTAAATTATAACTATATATTATGTTCAAATGTTTAACTTTTTCCTGTAATTTTTGTGTGTTTCAGCATGCACATGATTAGACAATTTCTGAAAGTTAGGACAATGTACCTTTCAGGAAGGATCAAAGAATGCACTATTTTTTCCCTTGTAGCAATAAAATAGCATCCCTGGAACTTTTAGTACAGATCAAGAAAGAAAAGTAAAATCTCCCATAATGGGGAAAATCAAAGAAAGACAATTTTTTTATTTTGAATTAAATGCATTCCCTAATAAAACCCAAAGCAGCTGAGGTTGAAGTCAATATTAGTTCACCTGAGATACTACAAGCAGAAAAATCTCTGGACAATTGCAGAATCCATCAAAACTATTGGGCTGTCCTTTGCAGCTGCTGTAATGTGTCAGCATAGCTGCTTTTTGTTTCTGTGTTTGGTTGCTGGTTGCTATCTACTGTACCATTCTACTTCACAGAGTTCAACTTCATAGTAGATTTCTGAGTAATTATGATTATATATATAAGAAATATATATATATGTATATATATGTGTGTGTGTATGGGCTCTTAGCATTCTTATTTTATTTTGTATGTTCCTTCTACCCAGGTCTTCTTTTATAAGGTTTCTGCATGTGCACTCATAAGTGAGATGTCAAGACATGCTATTTCTATCTAGCAGAAAATTATGTAGTGATTTGATCTCCACAATCTATCCTACACTGGATGACTGGAGTTTTGAGATACTTGTTCCTGTGTCCTACCACTGAACACCAAAGTAGTTAAATGGTGTGAAGTGAGGCACCAAAAGTAAAATATGAACTGTCATCTGTCACTGCAACTCATCCATGTACATCCATAAATTACTATTATGATCAGTTTATCAAATATAGACTCTTCCAGTGTGAGAAACACATCAAGAAAAGCTCGTAAGATAAAATGTAGAACTCAGATTTTATTTTTTTTCTAAACAAAAATGAGGGATTTGTCTATGGATGTTGCATTTATTGTTTATCTTTTTGAAAAACATTTTCTAGTTATACAGTAATGCTGAGGTGTACTAAAACTAATTTTAAACCATAAGCTTTCATGAAAGCAAGACTAAATGGAAAGGCAAACAGGTGATTTTGAAGTGTGGTAGTGATGTGGTAAAAAAAGCACATCTCTAAAGTGAACTTTCAGTAACTCCATTGTCAGATTTGCTTTTTCATCTTGTCTTTCTTTATTCTCCTAGAAAAGTCCTATTTCTACCAGACTTGGATCAAGGAGTTTACTTGTTATGAAGGAAATAAGTCATGCACTTTTGGAAGGATTTTTCACAAAAGTTACAGGAACTCTTTTACAATATTCATAGCAGCCATCTGTAAAGGAAATATTATTTTTGGTCAGTGTGTCTCCATATCTTGTGTTGAGTTTCAAATAATCAGGGCTAAGCAAAGCAGGACTTTGACAAAAATACTGATCTTAGAAACCAGTGTTATGTATTTCTATTCTATCATCTTCAATCAATTTTAAAGTTTGACAGATGGGATGGACATGGTTTTTTTTTCTTTCTCTTTTTTCTTTTTACACAGCCTTGGTTGTTTTAATTTGTCTTACAGACTCATAGGGCAGGTCTGCAGTGATCGAAGTAGTGAACTATTGACCTTAATGGAAATAAAAAAGAAGAAAATCCCTGTTCCCTTCAGACAATGTTTATCATTAGGTATCTATTTAGAGAGCCAAAAAAAGTGTAATACAGTTCCTGAAGCATCTTGGATTTAATGGAAGCTCAGATACTCAGTTGCCAGGAAACCTGATAGTAAGAATGAAGACTACCACTTAAAAGGTCTCATTTTGAAAAGACTTTACAGAACCTGATTGTGACCATGATACAGTGAATACAAGTATAAAATTCTCACTTCAAATTTTATTGTTGTGAAAAGCAACATAGTCTAACACAGTTTCAACAATTATGTGTGCATATAAAACCTCAGAGATAAATTTGGACTTTATTTTTACTTCTCAGCCAAACTTACTCAGAATGACAAAGGTCTATTTGTACACTTCCCTGCTTTTCCAATTAAAATAGAGAGTTTTAGTAGAATTAGTACTACTGAGAAAGCTATTGTTTTGGGTTTTTTTCAGTATCACTTCACTATAAGAGCAATATTATCATAATAAAATGTTTAGGGATTTTTTTCCTTGGGTTTGTTTTTTAACTTTCCTTTCCCTTTCCCTTTTCCCTTTTCCCTTTTCCCTTTTCCCTTTTCCCTTTTCCCTTTTCCCTTTTCCCTTTTCCCTTTTCCCCTTTCCCTTTCCCTTCCCTTCCCTTTTTTTAAATTTTATTTTAGTAGGCCACAGTCAACCTACTCTCCATGAGGGAGAGATTTTCCAGTTCTGTGCAAAATTGCATCCTTCAGTTGGTGCTACCAGCAGAAAGGGTTTTGAATATAAGAACTTGAATGACATGGCAAACATTGTATTACCAGTGGGTTTGTGTGCAGGATTTCTTCTTTCTTATATGAATCCTGTCAGTTGAAAATTGCTGTTTTTCTGTCTGAAGATCAGAAAGATCCTTCCATAGGATCATAGTTTTCCTGCAGAGCACCCTTATGACATTTAATGATAAATATTTTGCCTAATTCAGTCTAATTATTAGGTGCAATTTATTAAACTTTGTCTCTTCAGATATTTCCAGTTTATAAAGGTCCATGCTTGTTGAAGCCAGCTTCAGCTTGAATAGCTAAAGCTGGATTTTCTTTCTTTTTTCATCATAGACCCTAGGCAGGAGGTCTGCAAACAAATTTTATTATTTCTGGTTGTTGGGAGCTATCCATTTAAATGAATGGTTCATAAGTTTTCTGCAGGAGGTCTTTACTCTAGGTCGAATAGATTCAAGAATAAGCTATAAAGACAGGAAAGAAGCAAGAAGAAGCAAGGCAGAATGCAAGTATTTTAAATTTTCCTTCTTTCTAATTATTTTAATTCTAATGCTAAATGTGCTTTTATAGTATTTATTTTTATAGTCTGCAACAGCAGCTTACACTGAAACCTGTTTTATTTTGTGCATACTATTCTTTTTTAATAGTACCTGGTTTTGAGAAGAAAAGATCTCCCAACAATCCTGTCTGGCTCTGTCCTAATGAGGGTCTCATCCAAACTGAAACTGAGAACAGAAAAATACTTTATCTTTCTTTGTTGTTATTTTGGAAGAAACTTTCTGTTTTTACAGACCTGGTTGTATTTATCTAATGTGAGGTGCCCTATGAGGAATAAAAATAATTAATTCAATAAATAAATAAATAGAGAAGACAATCAGTTTAAGGAATGCACTTTTTTCACATACTCACATTTAAACAGCTATTTCCCTCCTGACTGCAGATTTATTAATCTTGCTGTTTGACACCTTCTGTAAGTTTCAAATGTCTAAAAGATCTCTTCATTGCATGGACTAAGGTCAGAGATCTTTATGCTTCTGCTTTATGCTCAAGACCATGACACTTTCATACTTGCACAAAAGAAAGGTTGGCTATATGTGATACATACTTGGCATGGACTTTAGATTGCTCATAGTTTTCCTTCTAAAAGGGTATTAAATGATAGATCTAAAGTTCTAATAACTGTATGGTGCAGTCATAAAGAATAGCTAACAAATTTTGAAAATATTAATTTAATAAGTTTTAGAGTATGTTGTAATTATAAAAAGTACATTGTGAATATAAGTAATATGTAAAGTGATCCAAATGACTGCCTTCCAGTTTTTGGCTTGGTAGTTTTGATAGTGTGGAGCTAGTTCTGACCTAATTGGGGCAGAGTTAATAAATGGTGGATACATTGCATAAAAGGTTTTTCTGTGTCAACTTTTCCATGCTGTTGGGGAGGGTGTAAACATTTTTGAGTTTTTCAAAATGGATCCGGTTTTCTCTTTTCCACCATTTTTTATTTTGTTAAAATTTTTCCTCTACTGTAGAGTTTAAAAGGGTTAATAGATGACTATTGACTTCTGACTTTGTAGGGTGTAGGACTGTGGGAAAGTTTGGAGTAAAGCTGATACCATATAAGTATCCTTACCCTACTGGTGAAATTGAGGCAGAATTGAGAAAATAGGTGTGCCTTTAAAACTGGAAGATATGGGGTGGGAAGAGTACTTCTAGGATATCTTCTGGGATATCCCTTGACCCTTATTGGATGAAATTCCTAACAAGCTGTCATTAAAAAAATCTGCCTAAGACATAAAGGTAGGAAACAACAGTTTTTTAGTCTAAAAGAACAGAGATCTTCAACTGAATCATAAGTAAATTTTAAGTTTAATTTTGTGATCTTCATTGGTGTATTTAATTCTACATGTAAAAGACTGTGAAGTTATTTCCAGTGATAGCAGGTCCCAAGGTATTTGGAATTTATATAGCTGTCCAGTTTCTTCTGCTGCTGTTTTGATCTAATGAAAATTTTTCATTTTATCCTTATGAACTGCATATATACAAAAAAAAATGGAAAATACTTAATCTAATTCAGTTTTTATATAGTTTTTTTTATAGAAATGTAAATTTAATTTCCTCCTTTATATTGTAATTCCATGATCTGTTCTACCTAACAATCTTTCTAAGGGTTTGAGGATTTAGGAGTTAATGTTTCAATATTGCTTTCAAAATGCAAATAGCACATAAGGTTTTATTCACACTAATAAATGTATAACTGTGATGTATCATTTTCTGACATAGCAGTATAAGCGATGTGATGTCAAGTTTGTGTTTGACCTTGAAGACACTCAGTGATACTTCTGCAGCTTTCCTAAGATGGATAAAACTATTGTCTGCAACTGAATTATCTAGCCAAACCGTGGCAGTATTCTCTCCCTATTATGACTTCTGTTCAAGCCTCTAACAATTAGTTTATTTGATTGAGATGCTATCTATTTTATTCAAGTTCATAATATTAACACTATGCACAATGATTTTATTTAGTTTTTTAGACATATACCTTCTCAAGCCCAATTCTAAGCTCCAAGTAGTAATAAAGAACAATTAGATGTTCTTTGCTTATAAATTTCTAGAATATCCTGTGTATTTTATTTCCATTTTTGGGGAGAGAGAAAATTGTAGCTGATATTTATTTCATTAGAAGAGGCAGAAAGGATTCCAAATATAGAAACTGATGGTCATGGTACTATAAGAAATCTGTATTGAATAACTGTAAACACATCAGCAGATGTGTCTTAGGGGTGTTTTTAATTGGTAGCTTTAACTATTGTCAATCATAGACATTATGAATTGTTTAAAAAGTTGTTTGCATAAGCTATGCATGAAATTCTCTGTCATCAGAATATAAGTTACTTAGACTAAGAACAGAAATAAGACTTACCAAGTATGGTCTGGTTTTTTATAACAATTTTTTTCTTTGTGAAATAAAATACCACATTTCAATGATGACCTATCCTTGTAATATTCCAGCCTGTCATGCTGGCCACAGCTATGACACAAATAGAACATGATAGTACTTTGTGCTCCTGTAAATGTGGAGATGCTGTAGCTGCTTTTACTTTCTTGTTGCTGATGTTGGTGACTGAGTCAGAAAAGAAGCAGAATAAAGAAAGGGTGAAAAAAGAAAAAAGAAAGGAATTTGTCATCGACTTAAATGTCTGTAGTTTGAATGACATTGTGTTTACTGTAAGTCTTGTACTGTCCCCCCTTTTTGCTAATAAAAAATGATTAAAAAAGGGGTTTTTTAATCACTCTTACCTCTGCTGAAGGCAGTTAAATTATCATTGCCTTAGTCGTGAATCTAACCCCCTGTTTCCCTTTGATCATATTCACATCACTGTCATCTTTCAGCATTGTGTGCACATTTTTCATATTGGATATCCCAGATAAGTAAATTTTATGTTCTTTCCAATAGATGGATAATCAGGGAAAGGATGTAGGATTTTCAAAGTCATCCGAGAAGCAAAGGGCTAAAGGATCATCAATTCCACTGAGATAAGAGAACTTGACTCCTTCAGATTCTTTGAAAATCAGGAATAGAGTAAATGATTCTGCACTAAGTCTCAGGAAAAAAAAAAATCTTGTTGAGGAGAAAAAAACTGAGGTCCCAAGTCCTTTTGTATTACACTGCCTTTGTGACTGAGACACCAAAATGAGTATGTACAAACAGACTTCACAAAACATTAGGGAGAAAAACAGATATATCTCATTTTATCTTCTTATCAGCACTCATTTGGGTATTATATATCTGTCAGATGATATGACCTGTGAGCTCTCTAGACACACTCTTGCTTCACTTTTGATGTATTAAATCAAACATGAATACTGTGTCAACTTTTCATTTGCTATGCTCATTTCTACTATTACTCACATGTCTTCATGGATTCATTTTCATAATGAAGTTGTATTTTTTTTTCAAGGAAAAAATTATGCATTAGTGTGAGATTAAGAAAAATTTGATTTTCTTCCTTAATTAACTATTTTGATGGAGGAATTTGGAGTAGCACAAAAAGATAAGATGTATGTAACAGTTTAAATATATCCATTGAAGTTGATCACATTACTATAGGATTGAATTAATGAGGGAATAAATCAGTGAAATAATACATAATCAAAATGAATATTTAAGATCCAAACCCAGTGTGATAAAATACAAGTCTAAATAGAACATGCATTTCTTTGAAGTAGAATAAATTCATCTTTCTAAACTGGTGTGCACACTTTGAGGGATGTTCTTTTCCATCACAGGACAATTTCTCATGCTAAATTTCATCTTGAATGGAACCACAAGATGTGCAGAAGGAGCAAAATCAAATATTAGTTTTAAAATGTGCTTTTCGGTGGTAGGATGATATATGTAAATTTATATATTACAGCTACTGAAACTATTCACAGTGTTTAATGTAGCTGACAACCTTCCTGTAATGCACCTCATAATTTCTTTCAAGATATATGGCAATTGGTCTAAAAATGCCAAGCAGCAAAACAATTATTGACATTTTTTCTCTCAAGTGTAATAATGAGAATTATAATCTGAAGATAAAAATGAAGCATTTTTATGTTTGTTGGATGATGAGAATAAAGCAATTATTGTCATGGAAAATTGCCATCTTTTAATAAATCTTTTGCTAAAAATTCATTCATCTATAAAATCTCATGTGTGGACAGGCCCAACCCAACTGAGTGAGATGAGATGATGTGAATTGCAGTATGAGAATTCTGTCTGAGCCCCTTCCCCCTGGTAACTGTCAGGTGAGCAGTTACTTTTTCAGCCAGCAAGCAGGGGAGCAGTGCTGGTGATACCAACAGAGAGAACGTGTCTCCAGCCTCCTTGTGCCCTTTGCATCTGTGAGACTCCACACAGAGGCTTCTGGCAAATTAATTAATTTGCCTGGAAAGAAAAAGCATTGCACGATATTGCAGTATCATTTCTCAGATGTGTTAGTCAAAGCAAATTTTAGAGGTAAACTCACTACTGCATCCAGAAGTAATCTGTGCACATGCCAAGAGCTGAAGACAGGGGATGGCAGCCACATCAGAGGAAACAGGCAGTATATTGGCAGAAAGATCTGCAGTGCTGATAGCACAGCAGGTGCCCTAGCAGTTACAGGCAGTAGTTTTTGTTAGAGGTGAAAAGGCAGTTTCTACTCCTTTCTGTGTTCAACTTTGATGTTGTCAGTGTTAAGGAATTTCTTACATTTCCATCCCTTTAGAACTTTGCTAATAACTTTTTATGGGCAGGTTATACTAATATAGATCACTATACTGTTTTTAACGTAACTTAAAAATAGGTATCTGTAATCTAAGCTGTTTTCCCTGACAGTAACAAAACAGGTTACTTCAAACTTTTGTTATTTAAAAAGAAAAATGAAAGGTGAAATCAACAAAATGAATTGTTCTTTTGAGTGAGTGACTCAACAAGAGAGTTCACTCATGAGAGTTTTTGAGTCTTTTGACTTATTTCAACTTCCTGAACACCTGCAGAATATTTCACCTACTATGCAAGGACTTCCAACCTAGGGACACATAGCATAGTGAAACTGGAACAGTTCTTCACAAATGGTACAAAGCAAAAGCCCATGAAATTTAAAAACTTTTTTTTTTTTTTTTTTTTAAATCTAGAAAGTCTCTAAGGTCATCTGGATGGTCTGATATAGCTGGTAGATATGGGTGTAGTTCTAAAGAGGGGTGTACAAAGCCTAAGGTTTAGTCTCTTCACAAAAGTCACTTAAAATGATCAAGATGAGAACAGGAGTGGCAGTGAGTAAATCAGAAGTTCGTAGTAAATCCTGCTCCTCTACAGCACCTCCTGCTCAAGGTTCAGAAAACCTGCATTGTCAGGAAAGCTTATAATGGATTATAACTAGACCTTTTCTTGCCTAATAGCTGGAAGCTGGAAATATCTGCTTCACAGTAGGTAACCAGTCTGTAAGAAAGCCAATAAAAAGGAGCTTGCCTCCTGAGTTTGTTTGGCACGCATGGGAGGGAGGGATGGGGAATCACTACCTCCTGCAGATGTGTTATACAATACTGAACAGGAACCAGTGCTGTGAGGGGGTGTTCGCCTTTTCAGGGCTAACTGAAGGTTATCTTTTTCATTCTTTTGCTCTTAATTTAATTTTTTATTCTTGGTTGTGTCCTTGTAATACTTGCAGTTCTTGATTGTGTACTGCAGCAGCAGGGCCTCTTCCCCTAACAATGATAGCTCCTGAATTCTCTCACAGTATGGGAAGAAAAGAATACAAACTTAAGTTCTAAAAGCACAAAGGATAAAGAATACCATGAGCCCTGAAGGTTGTAGATTTCTCAATGGTAATATTACCGTTATCCTACATACCTGTAAACTATGCCAACTTCAGGTGTGACTGCATCTTTTATGCAGTTTCTGTTTTCAAGAATCTTTAGCCTAGGAAAGACAGGAGTGCTTAAAGCCAAAATGGCAGCACTTATAGCAGTGAGAATAGAGAATTGGTAATAGAAAGGAGCCCTTTTTAGATCCTCTATGTCTCCTTTACCTGTGGATTCTTAATACCTCCTGGAAATAACCTAGATGAATAAAATGCCCATCTATGAAGTGCCTCTTCTGTCTGCCCCTTTCTGTGCTGTTTTTACAAAAAAAAAAAAAAAAAAGAACACTGTCTTTGAGATACGGTCCTTTTTATGCTGCTGAAATTATTTTTTCTTCTGCATTCCTATTATGATACCTGTCTGACCAAAAGATGTCAGGCTCAGCAGGACAGTGAATCAAAAATTTTAAAGCTGATAGATCTGGCAATCTCATTTAGTAACATTCACTGCTTTTAACTGAAGCCTCTCTTTTTCCTGAGAGTTTTCCTGACTTCTCTTGGTTTTGGCTGCCCAAATAACACTAGAGGCTTGTGTTTAATAAGAATATAATCTCCAGTATGGTCACAAACATAAGTGTCAGTAATCAGGGCAAGGTCACTTGTACATTCCTTACAGAGATGTTCTAGATGATGATCCAAAAGCAATGAGGAAACTCTTCAGGGATTTATCTGGCCACAAAACTCTCTGAATACGGAGCCTCTACTATGATGTGCTTCTTTTCACATTCAGATTAAATGTTTTCCACATTATCTGGGACCTGGATTATCTACATCTGTTTAAATTTGCAGCCTTCTGACTGTTGTAGGAGAGTTCATAGCAAACACAGACGCATCTCTCTGTTGAATTCCTATTCATTTGCTAAGTCAAAATTTGTTCTCCACACATGCAAGCTTAGATAACTTAGAAGCCATTTTATCTCTGTGTAACTCCTTGATAGCTGCAATCAGTGGGGTCACTTTAGTGACTTTTGTTTTCCAGGGTCTAGTCCTCTGGTTTTCTGAAAGAGCTGTGATTGGGGAGATGGGATGTGTTATCTCCGCTGAAAGGCTGCAAAATGTCAGGGGGGAAAGTGAAGCTACTTTAGGGTGTAGTGTAAATCAAAATTGGGATTAGCACTTGAATCTTCTTGCAAGAAGCTTCTTTACATTCGGTCCTTGTGCACTACAGTCAAAAGGAACTAGAAATGTATATTTAATACGACAAATGTATATTTAATATGTGTGTGCAATATTTCTGCATAGAACACAAAAGGGGCTGCTAAGTGCACATGAAATGTGTGTGCAGTATGAGTCCTGAAATAGTGCTGTAGCAGCTACATAATGAGTTGTTTGCAGAGAGGTTATCTGGTTTCCTGCTTACTTAAACAGTCATCAAACATAAACAAACAAACCATTTAAAATGCCTTTTATAAAGGCTCTTTTGCTTTCAATTACTTTTGTGCACAGGAAAGATGATGGACTGACTGCTCTTAAACGCTAAATATTTTAATCACTGAACTTGCAGCTAAGAATTATCTTCTGTTCATAACCCTTTCAATGAGCCTGTATTCTACCCTTCAATTAATATATTTAAGTATTTAATATAGTAACTTATTTATTTATCTATTTATTTTGGTGGTCTTAACTAGCCTTAGCTAGTACTGACAAAAATCTTCTTTAAGGTAGAATATTCTAGCAGTATTGTAAGCTTGACTTGTGATGGGTGTATAGCATTTTTCCCCTTGCAATTAATAGCTACATTGTGCATTTCGACTCTTTCTCTGAGATGTTGCTTTCCTTAGGTGCACAGATTTTACCTGGTTTTAAAATTTGCAATATAATTTTCAGTGCATTACAGATGCTTGCGTTATAAGACAATAAAACCAAGACAAAATTGAAAGGGAGCTGAGGCATTCCAGCATTCTCAGTAGTTTTCTAGAGCTGTTCACAGAAGTGTGTTTGAGTACTGATAAGGCACTAACTATATTAAAAAGACACGGGCAGAGCACAAGTATTGTTTTTCCGTTTTCAGTCACTAAAGGATGATTCCTCCACGCATTAGCCAGAAATGCAAAACCAAGGAACATTTTGTACATATTAAAGTTTTCAAGATGTACATCTTAAGAGAGTTGATTTTTTTTTTCTTTAAAGATAAATGAAATACATCTGGTATTTTAACTTCTCTTTATTGTTTCTAAACTCATTAGAGACTGATTGCTTAGAAATCACAGCTGTTTGATGAGGTCAATAGCAGCTGAAAAACCTATACAGGCCAATTTAACGCCTCATAATTGGTAATGCAGTTTGGAGTGTGAACTCCTTAACGTTTAGACAGATACAATGTTTGTAAAAAAAAATACTGAATAGATATAGTTATGAGCCATGTCCTTTACCTTAGTGGTCCTTTTTCCTGCTTGACCTTTATTATGTGTCTTTTGTTTTAATGGGTCCTATGACCTTGGAGGAGATTGAGGTGTTCCTCCTCACCCAAGTCACTCAAAAAAAGTATCACTCGAAATAAACTGTGCTATTTAAACTATATGCTGAAAATATACATATATATATATATATTTTCTTCTTTTTTTTGCCAAATGAGGTCATCACCTCTATGGTACATCTGGCCTCTTATCTTCCTGGCACTTTTACTTCTAACCTCAAATTGCTGTGCAAGTGCCAAAAGACTGGAGCCACTAGAAAATGGTATTTTCATTGTCAGCAAGTGGCAATAAATTTGTACACTTCTATAGTCTGAGAAAGACTGTATGATAAAGCATATATTGTATGTTATTCAACATTACTCCTAAAATGGCAAAGTTTAAATATGCAGGGGAAAAAACGCCAATCTTCCTAGATACATAAAGTTTAATTTTTATTGTATATAATGTGTACATCATTAGCTATAACAGATAAAAAATGTTTTATTTTAGACAGATTCATCAGAATCTGTGTAAGTGTAAGCATTGTTCTGGTAAAGAATATTTAAAGCAGGTGTAATATGCCAGTAACAACTCTGTTGCAACAACATGAAAAGAACACTCGCGCACTGAGATGTCCAAGGCAAAAAGGGGTAGTTTATTTACAGACCTCGACATTTATAGAATTCCAACAGTGACCATGGATTGGAGGATGAAAATTGTCCTTCAACCATACTGGTCAACCCAACAGTCCATCAATTCTCTCCTCCTCCAGAAAGGAATGCAAAACAATCATTATTTATGTGAAAAGTGCGTGAGAAACTCCATTACAAAACTGCAAACATCAGAAAGCTTTAGCAGAACTTTAGAAAAACAGAGTGACACAATTCTGTGAACTCTAGACAGACTAGCACATAGAATGTAAAGGTGGGACTTAGTGTTAGATGTAGATTTTCTACAAGGACAGGCTAAGTAATGGAGGTGAGTCTACACTGAGGGGGCATTAAATGGGAACTTCAATATCTGTATATAACAGGGAAGAAGGAAAACTGTTTTTTTTTGCAGTTAGTTGATCCTAAATGAGTACACAAATAATCTGCAGAATATAAGGAAATTTTTAATCTAACTATATCTCAAATTAGTTTTATTCATATTTTGCTGTTTCTTTTTATGATTTTAGCTGAAGGCTGAAATGTTATCCTCTAATATGTTAGTTAGGCAAATCCTTAACACATTCTATATTGAAATATCAGCTGTAAGACTGATGGCATCCTATGGCACACTGTGCAATGAAAACATCACAGAAGAGTAGTTTTGCAAGTATCTGTGGGACTCTGAAGAGCAGCTTGTATTTCACAGCCGAGACTTCTCTCAGTATCCAGGACAGGATTTTTCTTTTCTCTTCAGATGTGCCCCCCTCACTCCCCCCTCCCACTTCTTTTTAAATCCTTGGTCTCTCTCCCAGTTAGTGTGTGCTGTTGAATCCAATCCGCGGGCGAGGGGAATTTCAGTCCAGCTTTTGCAGGGCGCCGCGGATACACACAAAGTTGGCTGATGTGCCATTCAGCATCCCAGCAGCTCTTTCTCTTCACACTCGCAATGGCAAAGCTTTGTGCGGATGCACTGCTGCATGCTCTGAACTAAAACCGTCTGGGGGAACTTAGCAGGTTCTGGGCAGCCTTTTAAAGGTAAGGATGCGAAAATAGGCGTGCTGGAGGAGGAATCTGCCGGTGGAGAGCGTGGTGTGTTAGTGCTGTGCAGGCTGCATCTTAAGTCTCCTGTTCTGATGCAGGAGTCTGCGAGCAGTAGGTGGGAGGGGATGCTTTTGTACTTGAAATAAGAAGCCCCAGATTAAGTGTTATCGCACTGACTACTTTGGAGCTTGTGACAAACGGTGCGGTGATCAAAGCTTTCTGAAAATACCTCTGTCAATTATTTATCCTCTCCCAAGTTAAACCTAACTGTATTAAAACCAGCAGTAGAGGCCAGCAGCCCAAAGCTGCAAGGTGCTTTGAACATCTCTTCTCTTGCTGCTTTTTGAAGTCCCCTTATTGCAGTCAGTTTGGTTGAATACTCTTGAGAGAGCATTTCATGCACACTTATCTCTATTGGAGCCTTTTCTTTTTCTATAATCCACCAAGGAACAGTATGTTTTAACAATAAAAGGCCATTTTTAATGCTCAAATCTCATACTGTGCTTAAATACCTTTTACAAGACTACTTTTAGAGCCATATAGATGTCTGTACATTTAGGTTATAATTGACTTTCATTCAAATGTTACAATAGCTAAGGACTTCACTAAAATGTATTTTAAAATTTAATTTCACATGTAAAGCAGTTGAGGCTTTCTGCTTAAAATAACCTGTATTAGTAATGTTGTTTTTACTTTTGGGTGGTCTGCTTCATCCCTTCATGTGTCTGGCTGTTTTAGGTAAATGTTATATCAAATGTCAGAATAACATGAGAAAATTTGAATATTGATGCTCATAGACTAATCAGGGGTTTACTACTTTGATCATAAAGTGGCTTTTGTTTTGTAGCATTTTCCAAGTTTTTTTCAGTATTTTTTAATCTCAAAATAGAACATGAAGTGCATAGTGTTTTTCAAGTTTATCCAGGCAGTGTTTTAGTACCCCTGCTACTGAAGGTTTCTAGTGCTATGCATATTAGACAAATGTTTGTGGCAGCATGCATTACTTCTTAAAAAGTTTCCACCTGACAATAACTCTGAAAACCTTCTTTAGGAAAAAAAGTACAGAATGCTTGTTTTCCCCAATCTTTAAACATTTCTTTTCTGGTAAACTTCTTTTGAAATTTAGCATGTAATTTTTGTCTTCTTAGAATTGCATGTGTTACCCCAGGCTGTTGTATTTTTTTTTTTCTGCTGTTTCTTGAGGAAGTATTTGACAGTCATTACCATGCATTTTCCAATCTGAGTCTAGAGTAAGTTAAACCCCAAGATGATATCAGATGAATTTTTCATTTTAAATGAGGTGTTCCAGGTAGTAACATGAAGCAGAAAGTGTGATTTTTTGCATACCACTGTTAGCATAGTTCATAGAAAGTATGAAAAGAGATTATATATTTTAATAATTAAATGACTTATGGAATTGCAGATTGATATTTTCAATGGTTTTTCATTACAGTTTCTGCCATTGAGGCAATGTGAGGGCTTTGAGAAAGATGGAGTGCTGTAATTACCAGGTGCACATGTTCATTAATCCTTCCTAGCTAGAAAAAGCTTCAAGTTCTTTTCCAGTGGCATATTCGTAAAGCTATAAATATCTAAATTGTGTCAGCCAAGAAGTCACACAGAATGGAGGCTCTTTTTGAGTTCAATTTCATGCACTGTTGCTTTGGTCTTGTGAGGGAGTGCTTTGCATTCTTCATGATGGATATTTGTCCTCTTCCTTATAAAAGTTTAGAAAACAAACAGTTAGGTCATAGATTATTTAGTCTCAAGTATGTGTAAATAAATCAAGACAAGTATTCCTGAGCATAAAAATATGGAAAAATAGCTTTCTTAGGTGAAGACAAAATAGAAGAGTTGCTAAGATAATTTTAAATCTTAAGCATAACATTTTAGTAAACAAATTAGGAAAGATAGAGTTTAGAGTTGGGAAAAAGGATGTTAGAGGAACATCTACAATACTGTGAATTGGTTTGTTGTTTTTTTTTCCTTTATCTATATACTGTCAGGTTAAATAGCATGGTGATGCAGTTTTATTCTCTGACTTCCATTTAAATACTCTGATATAATTGTCAGTCTTTAACTTTATATGAACAGAAAGATTAGTAAATCCATTTGTATTTCTGTCTATTACCTTGTGGATGTCTATACATAATCATTTAGGTATTGTGTTTAATTACAGAGCATTAAAGGTAATTTTCATCAGATGTTATTTTTGATAGATATTTGAAGCATGCAATGGCATCTTTAAAATGTCTATATATAATTTCTCTGTGAACATGCATATATGTGTGTGCACCTTTTAAAAATATTATTGTTAGCATTTACTGGAACTGCACTGAGGTGTTGATTTTACAGTCAACTCCCTGTCTCCAACCTGCCATTTGACATATAGGACTGTTTCAGGACTACACATCAATTTATTTGAAAAACACTAAGCTGTCTATTTCCTTGAGTCCCAACTGTCAGTAATTTTAGACTCTCTTAGAAGTTCAGCATTAAGGTCTTTTTTGATTGTGAAATTATTTAGCTTTTTTTTTTGGTTTCCTTTTCTTACAATGAGCTCAGAAAATCTCAAATAACAGACACTGAGAAGAGGTCATACCTTGCTTGCATGTGAAAATGGTAGTTGTTATCAAAAATAAGCTTGAAAGAAGGTACAGATGTTGCCTGTAGATAGTGCACTTCATTCACATTACCAGCCTTCATGAATTGCTGAGGAGATCCTGTGCTTCCCTCCTGTCCTACAAAAGCGGGTAAAGACCAAGTGTGGGGTTTTTTTGTGTGGTTTGTTTTTGGTGGTGGTTTTTTTTGGGTTTTTTTTTTTTTTTTGGTTGGTTGGTTGGTTGGTTTGTTTGGGGTTTTTTTTTTTTTTTTTTTTTTTTTTTTTTTTTTTTTTGTTTTGGGGTTTTTTGTTTGTTTTGTTTTGTTTTGTTTTGGTTTGGTTTGGTTTGGTTGGTGGTTTTTTTTGTGTGTGTGTGTGTTTTGTTTGTTTGTTTTGGGATTTTTAAAAATTTATTTATTTATTTTCCTCAAATAAGTAAAATAATCGGTACTCTATCTGTGCATTATTTAGAGTAGAATGCATACGAGGGGTGAGATGGCAAGAGGGCTGGGTGCCGTGGCTGGGCTGGCAGGGTGTGTGAGAGGAGCCTCCCCTCCCCCGAGGGAGCTGTCCAGCAGCAGCCGCCGCCAGCAGCAGCCCGGAGCCCACTGCCCTCACCCCCTCGTCTCACAGCTTTGGGCAAACATGAAGCAATTATGTCTCAGGATGTTCCCTTCCAGGGAGCTGTGGGTTGGATGGAAAATAGATCACCTGGTGTGGATCACAGGCAACTTCTTTAGTGGTTTGTGGGATTGAGGGAATGGGTTCAGATCACCCTGTCAGACAGTGTCCCAGGGCAGCTTCTTGACAGGTAGCATTTGGGCACAGTAACAGCGACACATGTTTAGCCTAAACATTTTTATGTTAAATAGCATAATTTTTAATAACTATATTGTATTGGCTTTACATGGCAAAGTTTTGGTACCACAGGGGTGCAGGAGTGACTCCTGTGAGAAGCTGCCAGAAGCTTGCCCCCATGTCCAGTTGAGCCAATGCCAGCTGGCTCCGAGATGGACCCACCACTGCCCAAGGCTGAGCCCGTCAGAGACAGTGGTTGCACCTCTAGGATAATATATTTAAGAAGTAAGGGGGAAAAAATGCTGTGCAACAGCAGCTGTCAGAGAGAGGTGAGAATGTGAGAAAAACAACTCTAGAGACACCAAGGTCAGTGAAGAGGGAGGGGGAGGCGGTGCTCCAGGCATGAGAGCAGAGATTCCTCTGCAACCTCGGTGGAGACCATGGTGAGCCAGCTGTGCCTCTGCTGCCCATGGTAATAAATTAAGCTAATTTCCCCAGCTCGAGTTTGTTTTGCCCATGACAGTTAACTGGTGAGTGATCTCTCCCTGTCCTTATCTCAACCCATGAGACTTTCATTAAATTTATCTCACCTTCCCAGTTAAGGAGGTAAGAGATTGAGTGACTTTGGTGGACATCTGACTGGACAGTCAGGAGTATTTATCAATATACTTTTATTTCTTGCACGGTAACTTTTTTTTTAATTGTTATATTGATTATTCAAAGAATATGTCTTTTTCATACCAGCAATCTCCTAGTCTACCCCATTTTGATAGGGTTTTAAAATTATTTTTAGCTTAGAAACTATTTGATTATTTCTCCCTGTTGAGAACAGCCTGTAGCAGGACTAAAACCACATCTAGGCACAACTGTTTCTCAGGTTCTTCAGTTCTAATGATTTGCAGGGAAGTTCCCTTCCCTTCCCTTCCCTTCCCTTCCCTTCCCTTCCCTTCCCTTCCCTTCCCTTCCCTTCCCTTCCCTTCCCTTCCCTTCCCTTCCCTTCCCTTCCCTTCCCTTCCCTTCCCTTCCCTTCCCTTCCCTTCCCTTCCCTTCCCTTCCCTTCCCTTCCCTTCCCTTCCCTTCCCTTCCCTTCCCTTCCCTTCCCTTCCCTTCCCTTCCCTTCCCGCATACAGTTGAATTCTGGGCTGTGAGTTCCCGTTACTGGCTCATGTCAACATCTCATCTCACCTGATTTTTCCCTGCAAATCACCCACCAGCCCCAAAACCTTCTTGGCCAGTGCTGCTCTCTATTCATCCCCCAGCCTGTGTTGTTACCAGGGTTTGCTGGTATCTTCATCTTATTCTTTTCCTGCTTGATGTCATCTCTGTTTTCTTCTCTGCCTTTGGTTTTGGCCACTAGCAGTGACTGGCTAGATGTCTTCTTAGTCTTGGTTCATCAGAGAGAACAGCTAAGACATTGCTGCTACATCCAGCATGCATTTGAGGAAGATTAATGATGCTTTACTGAAAATATATTCTACCTTGGATACATTTTATTGATTTATTTCTTTTTCTTTTCTTCTCTATACCCATTAAAAAAAGAAAAGTTTGATAGAACATGTGAATACACACTCTTGCATTTTTGTACTTATGGACAGCATAACAACTGTAAAATCAGCTGAAATTATTTATGGGTGAATAGAGTCTTCCTGATGTTTTTTCATAGATTCTAATTTTCCAATCTCATATTCCAAAATACTGACTATTTACTCAAAGCTCTATGTCAGGACAGAATGAGAAATTATATTGTGCAGAAAGCAGTAAAACACCTTCACATTATGTTAAGTACACTGGTTAGCATGCCGCTGCAATTTCATTGATGGACATTGAGTATGGGGTGAATTTGATCAAGTTAGAGTGGTTTAATAAATGGCCATGCCTTTTGCAAAGTAATGGTTTTTTTCAGTCTAACTTCTGTGGAGCCAGTAATGTAGATTTGCATTGCCTCTAGCAAAAGAAGGAGCTCAAGCTCAGTCTCTTATTTTTCGGATGAATGTAACTTAATCTCTAGGCTGTAACATAATAAGGGAGGGTCCTGTTTTTAAGAGAAAATGGGAGCCATAATTGCTTTTTGCAAGAAACCCAGTTCTATCAGGTTTGTGTTAGGCACATTCTGAGAAAACTTATGGGCTAAGCCCCCATTTTTGGCACTTAGTGCAGCTTGCATTTTATATGGCAGCAGCAGGATGCATGTGCAGGATTAGCCTGTCTGTACATCCAAATGGCAGCCTTGAATATCTCCGGGTAAAATCTGAGATCTGGACTCTAGTTGTGCAGAGGAATGTGGTACTCTTTTCAGCTATGTTAAAATGGTAGTATACATTATTGTCAATACATAATTCTTTTCAAATGCATTTTTTTAGCATAAGGGTAGAAAGGAATATAGATAGTATGATTTTGGATGCCAGAAGATTTTAATTGGTAATATCGCATACATCTGCTTCTTTTTCTTGTAGATTTTGCTTCTGTTTTGAATAACTTACTGAAGTTCTGCTATATATGTGTGGCTTTTTTTGTTGTTTTTAAGCTTTTGGTTTGATTTCATTACTCATTTGCTTAGAGTTTCTTCTTTGTCATTTTACCAGCCTTCGAAACATTTTGTACAGCATTAACCACAAGAATTTTTCTTCCTTCTTGACAAAGTCATTAAGCTAAGAGTCCTTTTGCTACCTGTATTGTGATAAAAGTTGTGGTTATAATGCAGTAAATGCGGTGACTTTGGTCTGACTAACAGTAGCAAAGTAGCCACCAATCTTACACATCCCAGTGTGGACTGTAAAGCTATCAATAAAGGTTTTCACCAGTGGTTTGTACCAACTGCTTTGTAGACAGCCTTGATGTTAGTGGGCAATATCTGGGCTCTGACTGTCTTTGTGGATGACCATGCCCAGCCTGATGCGTCTTTAGATCATCCAGCATCTGCACCTACCTCGATTTCATAGAAGCAGTTTCCATCACCAGCTCTCTGACAGTCAGTATTGTCAGGAAACCTCTGCTCAGTTTCTATGCCCAAGTCAGAATAGAACCAGAAGGGAAAACTCCCTCTTTTTCTGCTCTCCTTTATTCACTTTAGAAAGTGAAAATACCGTGAGCCTTTCCTCATCTTGCCCTGTCGCTTCTTGTCACTTGCCTTAGTTATAATGTGGATACAGGTTGGAGGAACTGCCAGCTCAAAGCCTCATGCCTTTCTGTCCATCATGTTTTAGCTTTTTAGTTGCTTCTGGAAATGAAGATGAACACAAAAATAAAAAAAAAATAAATCAGTAGAGGCTGAGCCACTCAGAAATCTCATTGGAAATCCTTAAACAACTAAATCTGCGCTTTCAGTGTCCTTGACACTGCCTGGAGAAGTACAGATATTCTGTTTGGAGACTATATACTCTGGACTTTCTCTCCAGTGGAATGGAAGAAGATAAAATCTGTGCCAGAAATTCCATATGCAAAGTAATTTTACCTTATTTCATCCTTTTTAGACTTTGTATCATATGATAAGTTTGTTTGTTTAATAGGAGGCTTCTCTTCAAACCTTAGCAGTAAGAGGAACAATTACATTTTTAATTTTTTTCTCTGCAATAGTACTGAAGTAGCCAAGATGAGTGATGTGTTAATACCTATAATAACTTACTATATTTGTTCATATAAAATGATGGTTATTTAAATTAGGTACAAATTTTAGTTCATGAACACAATATTAGCAATACAATGAAAGCAGCAAGGTGAGAAAAGATAGGAAGCAGATCTGAAATCCAGTGAGGGGTTTCTCTTGACCTGGTGCACTATTCTTGACAGAGTTACAGGACAGATGCAAAGCTGAAGTAGCAGGTACATGCTTTCCCTTGTGTTGTCTCCTTCTCCAATATGTTATCTCGTAAATGGTAGTCAGCCCTTTTGTGTTTATTTTATGAAGATTAAAAGGTGTTGGAGATTTTGTGAGGAACTTAGGAAATGTATAGGACTATGAATTTCACAAGAGTTAAGGAAATGTAAAGTCAATGAGGTTTATCAGACATCCTTATGCCAAATGGTATTTATAGATAGAACTTTTACATGTTTAATTTACTTACAGCTTTGACATTAGTGAAATCTTAGAAATTTCTCCCTCTTCCACTTCCTAAGCTATATGTTGATAATGAATGTAGTCCTTATGGATAACTAATCACTCTATTTCTAAAATCTGTGAATATGTTTTTTTTAATTTAAATAATTATAAACTAGAATAATTCATTCCACTTTTTTTTTTTCCTTATGTATCCTAAGCATTTTAAAATGTGAGAATTGTGTAAAAATTGGTCATACAGGCTCTTGCCCATATTTTGAGATTATTTGTTCCCCCTAGAACCTTACAGGGAAAGAGCAGAGCCACTGAATGTCAGCAGTAGCATGCTCTGCTGAACTTAAAACACCTCTGCTTTCTAGTTTCATGAGAACCAGTGGGTTTGATGCCAGGGAAGTTTAACTGATACTAAATATAGCATCAGTTCGAGGGCATATCTAGTAACATTACAGTGAGCTTCAAATGTTACCGTCATTCATAAGATTTTCTATGTGCCTAGTCTATTATGACTTGCACATTCTGGCAGAGTTGCTCTTATTATTCATGACAAGAAATCCTAACATCAGCAATTTCTTGACAACGACCCAGTTTTAGTAAAAAGAGCATACTAGAATTTGTCTTAATGTCTATACTGCCTAACCCCTTCATTATTGCAACATTTCGTGCAGTGCTGCTACCTTAGCTTTTCCCTTGCCCCCTGCTCCCTGTGTGTATTGTATTTCTTATAGGACATAAAGGCTTTAATAATGACTGAATGACAGAAGTGAAAGCTGATTTAGCTCTACACACATTTTGTCTTAATGGTTTGACTAGTTTAGAAATGCAGTTAAATATGCTTCCACAATATGCAATGGAAGACCTACTGGCCGTTTCAGCTCTTCCTTTTAGAAAGATGATGTTCAGTTTACTCTCCTGGATCCTTGCTGTAATGTGGAAATAAGCTGCCACAGATGGTGCCACATGACACTGTAAGTAATCTTTTTAGAAACACAAAATGATATATTTCTTTAATAGGAATTCATTTCTAGATGATAGTTTCTGATCTCTAAGCAGAAAAGTCTTTAAGCTTTTAATGAGGCTTTTCATTCCAGACTTTAAATTAAACATATCTACCAATCTTGTTCATATGCTTTATGAATGTGTAGTTTGTAAAAAATAATAATAATAAATATATATATATATATATATCTCAAAGTTTTCTACGCATCTAATGATTTTATTTTGTCAGGAAAAAGGCCTAAAATGCTGATCTCATGACTTGATTGATTAATCAGTTACTTTGATTTTTGTTTCTTAGAGCATCTTCAAAGTTAGGAAATTGTACTTAAGTGTTATGTGCTTTGTTTTTTTCCATTTGTTGTTACAAAAGGAGGAAAAAGAAATGCCCCAGCCAGCAAAATGAAGTCTAGAATTTCTTTGCATATTTAGACCATAAGAGGAAGCAAATCCCTTGTTTCTTGATCTTGTGTTCCGTGTAATGTTTTTTCCATTGAATATCGCAATTACTTAAAGCTATTGATCTTGTCAGTGTACTCAAGCACTGTTTTCAGAGATGTTTCTCTTCAACAGCATTAAAATTTTTCAGGTTCCTGATTTATTTTCTTCCACGTAGAATGAAAATTAATAATTAAGGAACCCTAGACACAGTAATTTTTATTTGATTGGAGTTTATAATGCTGCCTTAGTAAATCATGATCCTGTGATTTAAGTGAAATGTGATTTTTCCCATGCAAGCATGCTAAGTGTTCTTGTGACTTCAGTTGAACTTAAATATGTATATGAACAGGAGGGAGTGAGTGATGTGGCTGAAGGAGAATCAAAGGGTACTACATCTTAAAAATATACATAATTAAAGAATCAGAGCACAGCAAAGTCAGCTTTAAGGAAGCCTGAGGATGGCAGAGTGGGACTAGAAGAAAATGCAAGATTTAGTACAGCGTAAGGAAAATCTGTGACAAGAAAGAACCTTAAAAGGGCTGTCTGAAACTTGAGGAGGCTGAGGTCAGAGTGGCATCACAGTGGAGGAAAAGATGTGGAGGGCTGCATAATGTTCTGCCTTCTAGGTAGTTGGTTGGTGATGAATCAATGATTGATCTTCTGAGAGTGCTGACCCCAAGGATGACTTAGATGGAAGGGATCCCATATTTCATCTTGGATAGACAGTCTTAACATTGTGGAGCTAAACAGATATTCAATAGATCACCAGGGCAAAATGTCCCTTTCTGAGCTGTCTTGTGCCATCTTGGTCATTCCAAGAGAGGTAGCACTTCTCTCAAATGAGCTCCATAGCTGCTGATCATATAATGTGGAAAATACCAGGCAGACAGGAACTTCTTTAGGAAGCTTCTTTAGCCCCTCGCCTTCGGGAGACCATTTTATGGTTCGTGGAGCTGCATGTGTAAATAACTGCTAAATAAAGCATGCTTAGTTTCGTATTGACTTGGAGCACACTGATCTGCGAAACGGAACATTTGTATTTCATTTAAAATTGTTTACTATTTCTACACAAGAGAGCTATGTAGGCTGTGAAGGGATTGTTGATGAGGACATAGTGAGGCCTGTGTTACATTTTGAGAATATTGCTGAACTTTTTGACTGTAAACTCTACCCGTCAAGAATATAAACAGGATTGTGCTGCAGCTGCAGATTGCATCTGGCCTGCATAAGCATATTTAGACAAATTGTGCATGATTTGCATGTTTTTATTTGAAACCTCTATCGCCCATTATACAGCATTTTCCTGTAACACTGGGCTGTAGCCAGGCAAAGAGAATGAGGAAGCTGTGGAGAGGCAATCAGATATTTAAAGGGCTGGGTCACTGGGATCCCCATCTAGATGATTTTGATAAGCTGAATAAAATTTTATAACTCCAGAAAATTTAGAAAGGGATTCATATGGTTTACATGTCTGTGTGCGAAAGTGTGGAGTGAAGACTATGACTGAATGCAAGTGTGTGTTATTCATCCCTTGGAGATGGCTTGCCTGCCTGCTTTTTGCTTCCATTCTCCAGGAGGATGTATCTGAAAAAGGTAACTGAGGTGGGAAAATAAGAGGAAGGAAGAACAGCTTAGTGCAGTGAGGAGTAGAGTCCTGAATTGCTAATGTGGTGTAAGATGAGAAAGGATGGAAACTAGATGTCAATGAAATAAAGATTTTAGTTTGTGTTTAGTGATGTAGAATGGAGGCAGAAAGGAAAGAAATACATACTCGAAAACAAGAAGATGAAAACATTGTTTCTTGATGTCCACTGTCTCAGAGGAGATAAAGGAAGGAGACAACAGAGAAAACCAAGGGGAGGTAGATATCTACCTTTGAAGGCCGGGCAAACTTATCTTTGTGTTGGGAAGGTGTTCCTGGAAGAAAGTGTATCTTGAGTCAAAAACAGAAAGGAGAGATAGATGAGTGTTTTGGTAAAATGCTGAAGCCAAGCAGTTGTTACTTCACTGCTGTTAACTCACAGGACTGTCAGGGAATTGAGAAGATAGGGATTTCTAAGGTCCTACTCTATCCATCAACTTAAAGAAAGTCAACTGCTGTGCAGCTAACATCTGTCTTGCATAAATATATCAATACAAATTTGCAGTATTTTTGCTTATGTATTTCTCATCTAGAAGTTATGTTTCACTATTATTTGGGTGACTCTGCCTAAGTAGCTTATGGCACCCATCTAAAAGTTGAAAGTAAATGATTGAACAGAAAAAAACCCTCTCTTTAATAGCTTGAATAAAACTGTTGTACCATTACTGCTACTTGGTCTCTCAAGTCGTTTTTATTCAGGCTACTGCAGTATTTTTGCTCCAATTTACAAGGGATGGAATTAGCTTTTCTTTTGACTGATTTTTTTGCCTTTCTCCAGCTGGAGGACTGAACCTCTTAGCTGTGGTGGATCAAAAATGCATCCAGTGTTAACATCTGCCTAGTCTCATCTTTTCACCCCTGTGATAGATCCTTGAGTTGCCCAGAGCCTTGCAGTGGAACTACCCCCACATTTCCCTTTGTAGTGAGTGTAACAAAAGACATCAAACAACTCCAGTCTTTAAAGCTAAGTGTATTAGAGCACAAACTAATAAGCTAGAATAAGGTGGCTTTTAAGAGATTGAAAAGTCAGATCTACTGAGACAGATGAAACAGAAGTATCTAAAAGAAAATCTTCTCTTTGGTTGCTGTGTGATTGTGTGTTGGTCCCTTCCTGCATCCTTCCCTATGGGTCCCATGACTTTCAGTGTCTTCTTAGTTGAATGAACTCTAAAATATCCCTCGGGGTTCTTAGGAATCTTTCCTTTCCTCTGTTGTCTTTGAGCTGAAAAGAAACCTCCTTACTGCTGATAGCACAACCCAACTCCACTCAAAGGCTTGCAGCTTGCTCTTTTCTGGTTGCTTTCAGTGTTGGTTGTCTCTGTTTGCCCTGCTCTGTGCCCTGAAGTTTCAATTCAGCTCCTCTGGGGAGTCAAGCAGTCTGTTTTTTTCCCTCCAGAGTGAGAGCAGTTCTGTAGCCAGCACCCTGCAGGAGGAGTTCTTCCACACTGCCCAGCTTGTCTTGCATTTAAAGCAGAGTAGTACATAGTACATGCACAGTAACTTTTACAGCAGCAAACAAACACTGCTACCATCTGTTACATACACCCTCATACAAGATAAGGCTGTCTATATGCATATATCTTATATCATATAGTTATAGAATATAGACACCAATGAAGTTAAGGGTTTTGAAGGTGTTTTAATGTTAAGTTGGGCATTTTAGAGAAGTTTGGAACAGATCAGCAGGGTGCTTAAGGAATAGAGAAAAATAAAGTATCTAAAATCCTGGGCTTGATCAGATTATGTGTCCATAACATACACAGGAGTGCAACACATGGGAGATACACATCTATGAGAAAAAAGACAGGAAATAAAACAGAGTTGATAAGCGTGCAAATGGAAATCTGGAAAGAAAAGAATAGGAGAATATGTGGAGTAAAGGCCCCAGAGTACAAGGAAATATTTCACAACAAGATTTGAGGAGAGGATTATTCTAGCTAGTGAGTTTTCCTAAGGTTATATAAAAAATTACCTAGAGGGCAGAGAAAGATTCTTTTCAGAGGGGTGATATTAAGAGAAGTAATTTAGGTAAGAATTTGGTATTTTCTAGTTTGAGGAAAAGATGGTGAAAAAATTAATAAAATAAATTAAAAAAACCTCAGCATGCAGTTGTGTCTCTTCAAAGTAGAACTAAGGTTTGAAGAAAGATGTAGTCTGAGAGGAGAACTATAAGGAAGTGTAAAGGGATTTAAGATGCAACCTATAACTATTTTACCAGATCATATGGATCTTGAAGTTTATTGCCATCTCAGTAGGGCCATTTGTAAGATTATTTGAGATTTTAACTGCACTTTAAACCACCAGCAGATAGATTACCCTACACTTATTTATAGCACGTAGACCTTTTGAGACTCTAACAACACTGGCAACTTTCCAGCTGAGCTCACCCTCTAGAGGAGATTTTAACTGTGCTGATACTCTTTTTCCAAACGTGCAACAAACAAAATACCCTATGTCTTTCCTGAAGGAAGTCGATATTCTGCCTGCAGGAGCAAAAGCCTGAGAGAATACCTTTTCCTTGCTGTCCCCCAGGAGGGACTCCATACCACTTATCTTACTAATAACTTATGACACGTACAAATGTGCATCACTTTAGGTCCGTGTGGATGCTGCACCCTCTCAGGCAGTTAACTCCAATATAAAAATACCTGCTTGAATCCCATTGTGGATGCTGCTGGTTCTTCATTTTCCTGTTGAAAAAACTTCACACCTTCCTCCATACAGTGAAAATGCACTCCATAGGAAGCAGCAACCATGTAACTTAACGCTAGCATTTGAAGTGGGGCAAGTCTGTACCTCTTAAGCTCTTCCATATCACAGCTAAATCTCAACTAGTAATGCAAATTTGCATTTATATCTGCATTAATTTAATGAGTGTTATGAATTTCTCAAATTCATGAAGCAGTGGGAGGGAAAATCACCTTTTGCAGTGGGAATTCAACCTTCACAGAACCCATATGTGAAATAGCAGCAGTCCATCTCCTTTTCAGAAATCTTTTTCCTTATGATATTGTTGAGAGAAAAGAGAGACCCCCAAAACAAACCTTCTTTTTCATAGGCCCCAAATGGAGGCGGTGCCTTGCTGAGATTCTACCTTGCCCAGGGCAGGCATCTTGCACGGGAAGGTGACAAGCACTGAACCCTTTGATTTGTGCAGCCTCTCAGCTGAGATCAGCTCCAGCCATAGCACTGCTCTCCTTTTCCAGCATGAAATCAAACAGATTAGTTTAAACCTTCAAAATTGGCCTATTTGCTTTGCAACAGGCAGCAGAGAAGAGGAATGCTCCTTTAGTCAGGCACTGATCTCAGTGGGGGAACAGCAGTTTGTTGTTCCCCCTGAATGCTAAAGTGCATTTAATCTACCTTGAGAGATGTGGAGTGCTGCAGCTCCACAGTTCCTTTAGACAGCCAGAAATGTGGGCTGCTACTGAAAGCAACAGTCCCACCCCTTTCTTTGTGCTGGAGGTACTCTGCTCACTGCTGTAGGATGAGTAGCGTTAGCAAACTGGAATTAATTTCCTAGATAAAAATTACCCTTATGTTAAATCTGTCTAAAAACAACCAGGAGAAGAAGGTTTTTGATCCACATGGTTGTAGGAGTCCTAGTGCTGGCACAAGGGAGTGGGGTGAAGGGTGCCTTGCAATAGCTTGTACTTGCCTTCCTGGGACAGGGCATTCCCCAAGAGCTGTGGGCATTTTCAGAAGTCTGCAGGAGCAGCCTCAAATACCACCTGCACTGCTCTTACCAGGTCAGTTTAAGTAGCTGCTGTCTCAATCTTAAGTCACTCCCTGAAAGGGCAATGTGGGACTTACTGAGCATGACTATTGTGTGTAAAAGCAACAATTTACTCTTTAAGGTAGCATCATTGTGAAGTGGTTCTCCCCTTCTTCTGTTGTTTTATTAGCAACATTCATCACCATATTCTCTGCATAGATAAAGTAATTTAACGTGTCCTTTGAAAAGGGGAATAGAATATTACTTTAATAAACAATAAAACCCCTCTCGTGATTTTTAAAATAAGAATGCTCTGTTTTCTTGAGCTAATATTCAACAATAGAACAGGTAATAATAAAACATATGCTTAATAATATAATCCTTCATGCAGCAGGTTAAAGTAAACAAAATTCCTGTTGTTATTTCTTTGAGTTGTCTAATTTCCCTTCTGGACTGTGTATCAACAAAAAGATCCCCAGAGATGCTGAAGGTAGGGAAAATAATATGCATAATCAAGTGTTTTAATTTCAGGGCACAAGAGTATATTTCCATTGCACTGCTAAAACCTCGTATACACTTTTTGTACTTTTAAAAACAAAACAACAAGATGTGGATATAGGAGAGAAACAACAGAGTATATTAATTAGCAGCTATAAGAAAGGAGCATTAATAAAAAAAGATAATTCACATATTTTAACTTAATGCATTTGATGTGTAAAAATTGTCCTTGATGTTTCTGTGGGTCGTTTGGGGTTTTTGTTTTGATTTTTTTCTGGTATGTCCAATCTCAGGAAAGAACTTTTGGTAATTATAAACTAGACCAGTGGAAACCAAAGTGAATGTAAATATATGAAATCGTTTGCTCTGAATTCTGCAGAGATTCACACAAAAACCCCAAGCACCTTGCCTAGGTCCAGCTAATAAAATTTATTTTCTTGTAAAACAGTGAAGCAGAAATTAGCCTCAGTTTTCAGAGCTGTGTTATCTGACCTTAATTTCCAATTGAAGTTTAGTAGCCTAGGAAACAGAATGGCTAGGACAGTTCATAAAAATAAAGATTAGGTGTTTGAGGCCAATCATTCTACTGTGTATCTCTTACATTGGGATTGGTTGCTGGAGGACTCTTCTATGTCTTTGTTTTACCAAATAAGCGATCCCATTTCACCTTGATAACCTTCCTTGTTATTTTCATTTGTTTGTGTCTTCATGATAGTTGTCAGATGCTATTCTGTAAGGAATAAATGAAAACTGTGCAGAAAAATGCAAAGTAAAGCAAGGACTTGTCTATCAAGATCTGCAGATTGGTGAACATTTAAATAACAATGTAAACAATTTTCCTTTTGGCTATCATATCCCATGTTGAAAAATACCTTCTGTTAATCCCATTTTTGTGCATGTCAGTAAATCTTGAATCAAACTAGGAGCAGAAATATTGAATAGAATTGATTTGAAAGTTCACATGAGGATGTAACAGAAGGAGGGTTGACCTCACGCTCGTAACTGGTGAATTGTAGTAGCAGTCATATAAATAAGTATGAATCATTGTGTAACATCTGAAATAATAAGATTTACTGTTACCAAACTTAAAAGAAAAATCCTGAAACCTGTGTTTAAACCTGTAAAATGGTTAAAACATGTTTTGTGTTGTAAAAAAATTTGGTTTATAGTAGCCAGTTAATGTGGTATTGTTTGAAGTTTTTACGAAGATCAAAGCTTTAGCCTGTGGCATTACAAGAATATGTCAAAGACTTTCAAGAAAAATCAGAAAAGACCAGCAAACATTTATATGGCACTGGCAACAATGGTGGTACTGTGTGGTACTGTGAAATGCATTTCAAGTTTCATAATTTTTTAGTATGATATGCATCTTCTTTTTTTCTTCTTTTTTTGCTTCAAGTTTTGTTTGTGTCTTTTAACTTTAAGCAAAATAAAACCCCTCTCATGATTTTTAAAGTAAGAATGCTCTGTTTTCTTGAGCTAATATTTTCTTGAGCTAATATTCAACAATAGAACAGGTAATAATAAAACACATGTTTTGTTTAAAACACAATACATTAAAACTTAAAACTGTGAGAAGGCTGCCTATATCATATTAAACTATTAGGTTCTGCTTATTTTCTCAAGATTTATCCTTTCAAGTTAGTATAGCTCTTTTCTTTTCTTTTCTTTTCTTTTCTTTTCTTTTCTTTTCTTTTCTTTTCTTTTCTTTTCTTTTCTTTTCTTTTCTTTTCTTTTCTTTTCTTTTCTTTTCTTTTTTCTTTTTTCTTTTCTCAGTTAGCATGTCTACTCTGAATGGAGTGAGAAACACTCAACTATTTTGGATAAAATGTTGATAATTTTTTCCCCACTCACCTACACAGTAGAGTAGAAGTTAGTGTTATGTGAAATACATAGTTTATATTTTTAAGTTCATATTTTTAAGTTCTGTTGTTTACTGTATCTAGAAGCTCATGTTTCATTAAACCTGTGAATCTGAGAAACTGCAACCATCTGAATACATGTCCCTACATCCCTTACTTGGAGATGCTGGCAAAACTTAGTGTGCCTTTCATGCACCTTAGAATCATGGAATGGTTTGGAGGGGACCTCAAAGATCGCAGAATCATAGAATTGTTAAGTTTGGAAGAGAGCTCTAAGATCACCAGGTTCAGCTATCAACCCAGCACCACCATGATGCTTTACAACCCTTTCCAGTGCCTTTCCACCCTCTCAGTAAAAGTTTTCCTCCTTATATTTAATCTAATTGTGCAGTCTTTCAGATTGAAGCCATTACACTTGTCCTATCACTATATGCCCTTGTAAAATGTTTCTTGTAGGCTCCCTTTAGGTACTGGCAGGTGCTGTAGGGTGTCCCCAGAGCCTTCTCTTCTCCAGGCTGAGCAGCTGGAGATTTGTTATAATGGAGACAACTCTCTCAGCCTTTCTCCGTTATAAGAGGTGATCCAGCACTCGGACCACCTTTGTGGCTTTCTCTGAAATTTTTTCCAGCTGGTCCTCATCCTTCTAATGCTGGGGACCCCAGAGTTGACACAGGTGGATATCACCTATACAGAGAGTAGGGTAGCTGGATAGAGTGACTCCATCAGCCTTCTGGCCACACTGCTTTTGATGCAGCCCAGGACATGTTTGGCTTCTGGGCTGTGAGCAGACACTGCTGGGTCATGTTGAGCTTCTTGTTCAGCAACACCCTCAAGTTCTTCTCAGGGTTGTTATCAATTCACCTTATTTTACTTAAGTCTTCCCTTTGACAGCTTTCTTCCCTTCTCTCATGGTGTATTGTGCCAGGAAAGGGATAATTTGTTTCTGATGCTCGTTCAAGAAATTTGTGTTTAAGAGAGAATGATTTATAATGCTTTTAATTTGCTTGTTTACTTTGAAAGGCCACTATCTATTCTTCCTTAAGACTAATGCCTTTGCAGGTTTGTGAGAATTCCAATACTCTCTAACTGGGTTCTTTTACATATTCCACATGAAGAGGGTTGAAGGTTTTAATACCAAATTTACTCACTGGAAGGCATTTGATGTTACATGTGATTTTGATGCAGCAATGTACTAAAATCACACAACAATCATGATACAGCAATTGCAGTACAGGTGCAGCTGAATTCCAGTGCTCATGTGATTCCCATTGCCAGTTTCTGTGTGCTGCCATCATGATGCTGCATGTCCTCAGTTCCTTGGGAGGCATGAGTGGCTTGAAGCCGCCTCAAGTCTGCCACCGTTTTCAAAGTTTGTGTGGCTGGTTGTCCACTTGAGATGCTCTGTGTTGAGCTGTCTGTATACTGCTCTGGCTGTCTCAGGGAGGTAGTGCTTTCTAGAGATTGCTTTAGGGAAGGGCATTTATCTGACCCACCGACCTACTCAGCCAATACAACTCTAGAGCAAAGGCCACCCTCTGGTCTCCTTGGCATCCAGATGAGTTCAGCTTTCTTCACAACTGCTGTGGAAACTCACTAGATTCTGTTCAGAGTTTTGTGAGGAGCTGTGCCCATCTCCTCGGAGCTTTTTTTCTGTTGCAGGGGTTTTTTGATAAGTTCGTTGTTTCAGGTAGAACAGTATTATATGAAGTTCTGAGGATTTTTTTTTTCTATCAGTTGTGTTTTCAGCTTAAAAAATAGCTAAGTAGTGAATACTAAAATACCATTCTGATATAAAAGCATTATACTAATTTATTTCCTGTGTGTAGTATAGAAATATAGAACTATATATGCAATGTGTTACTTCTGATAATGTCCATATTAAGGAGGGGTACATTAGAAATGAGAAAAAACCTCTTCTAAACAGATAAAACACCTCATTCTTCCTTATGCATTTATTCAGATAGTTCACTCTTGAAAGTATATTGCTAAACATGGGGGTTTTAAATTGTTTCAATGGTACTTAGCAAGTTATTGTTTGTTATTTTCCATGAACAGGCTGAAATTAGTGTAACCAGTCAGCTGACAAATCATCACAGAGGGTGGTGATGTTTCCTTTCTTCTCCCTTTTTCCTTTCTTCCATCTTTGGAGTGGAAGTCTCTTTTAAACATTTTAAACATGGTTCTGAGATATAGCATGCTGACTGCATAAAATCCAAAGTTTTAACAATGCCTTTATTTTGCACAGTAAATTTTTATAATTGTTACTCTTAAAATATATGCTAGAAAAACCCAACCCACTAAACAAGTCCAACTAACAAGCTAGTTCTCATCAGCCACTGGTCCACAGGAAGTTGTGAACAGGTTTTGAACCTGTGTTTCATACCCTTTTGTGATGGGTGATGTCTATCCAGATATCCGTGAGAAAATAAAAGGAAAATATATTCATTTCCACATTATGGAATAAGACATTAAAATTGATGATTCTGCCTTACCCAACATCATATCAGCTGAATCCTTTAATGGGACCATTACTGATTATATAATAATTCAGTAATTCACTTTACCCCGTCCTTGTACACCTTGAGAAATTAGGTTGCGGTTCTGAGGGAATGTGAAAGCAAGATTCTGAAGAAAAATAAAAGAGCGAGAGAACAGAATGTTTTGAAATTAAAATAAGTATGTGAAAATGGATTGTTGTTTTTAATTAGTCTTCTAACCTTATTATATAGGGGCCTTGAATTTTCAGAATTTCAAAGTAGTTTTGTTCACTTCTGTTGCATTTACAAACAGCAGAAATTAAAATAAATTTTTTAAAAAGGCAGGAAATCTGAGTTTTGCTGTTTTCTTTTGTTGCTTTTAACTGGTAAACGCATGACAGCAATGTGACCAGCCACCAACAAAGGTTAGGAGCATCCTGGGCTGTACCAACACGATCAGAGGCAGTAGGTCATTTGAATTGATTATTCGTCTTTACTCGTCACTGGTTGGACCATATCTGACATAAGGTGTTCAGTTTGGGGATGCACAGTGCAAGAATGGTGTTGACAGACAAGAGCGTTCAGAGGTCACCAAGGTGGTCAGTAAGGTGTGGAGACCTTACTCTGTGAGGACAGGCTGGGGGATTGGGGTTTGCACAGTCTGGAGGAGGGAGAGCTGTGGGAAACCGTAGCAGCCACCCATCCTCACTTACCAGAAGAGAGAAACAGGCAGAGCACCCTGATCATGAATTGTGAAAGATTGGTATAGTTGGATATAAGGAAAAAATATCCCCACAAGAGTAATCAGGCATTGTATCAGTGCTCAGAGAAATTGGGATGTTTGGTGTTGTAAGTGGAGCTAGATATGCAATCAAACTAGACAAGTAGCTCACATGCATCTGTGCATTTGAGGTGACATATGAATGTGAAGGAATATAACTTATGAGGTGTATTTTCCTGGAGTCAGAAATAGAAAACTAAACCTTTGCAGACCAAGTTGCTCGTTCTGTAGACTCTCATTTTCTTTAATAAGTGGAGGGACAGTCTGACTGCTGAAAGGACAGTCTTGAGTTCTGAAAACTGAGTAAGGAAATTACAGTGACGTTAACACCATGGTGTGTTTGTATTAAAATAGGGAATTAATAATCCTCTTTGATTATGACTCCATATTTTGCAAGGAGATACTATGATTATTATTATTTTTTAATCTCAATGTCTGAAGTAATTTTGAGTTACTGAGTTATATTTCTAAATTCCAAGTGATATTTCAAAGTGTGCAGTTTGGTTATAAATGTTCATTTTTTTTTTCCTCCCAATAACATTTTGGATTAAAAAGTGATTGACTGGCATGATACAGAGCATATGAAATTTCCTTTTTCCTGCTAAAGTGGAAAAGGTAGTAAACCCCACCTATTACCTCTTGTTAACACTGTACATTCAGCTCAGGCTTCAGTTAATTATTGGGAATCTTACCTTCAGGTCCAGTGCACACAGCAAGAGCTTTCCACTGGTAAAGAGTGACATGGTGTCATTCATTGAGGAACAAAAGGAAAGAGTAGGCTTTTTTACTTCATTTCTCATATTCTTAACATACATGCCTGAACCAGAGTTTCAATGAAGTAAACTAGATTTCACAGAAGAAAAGCAAATCAAGTTTGAAATTGTAATCCTATTGTCTTGTGCAGCCTTTATTGCAATACCTTATATTTCATGGAAGAACCACAGTAACCTTCAATTCAAACCAAGAAAAACGGGCTTTGTCACCAAGGTGTCACACCTCATAGAACCCTAAATGTATTCTTTCTTCAGCATTGTTTTCTTGTAAGATTCGTCTTTGTTTCCTGTTTCTTTTAGTGTTGGGTCAGTTCTCATTCAACTTTGCCATCTGGCCAACCATAAGCAATGTAATTTTTGCAGGATCAGAATTCTAAAGCAGTCTGGAGTTAAGAAAGAAAAACATAAAAGTCAACAAATCCCCAAAACCTGGATCCTTAGCTGTGCAACTCCTCTGTAGCTCCACATTTGTTTTTTCCTTTCTGATACATTATTTTCTTAGTTTTAAAACACAATTTTGTAGCAGGTTACTTTTATTTCATTTATGAATTAGCATTCTCACAAGAAATTTTATAGCTAGCAACGGATTAATTACAATGTAGAGGGAATTTTTTTTTCTTGTTTAGCCCACATTTAATCAAAGGAGAACTGCAGGTCGGAAGTGAAAGCTGTGGTAAAAGATATTTGAAATGCATACCCAGAATTCAAAAACACACACATTGGCAGATCATAGTAAAAACTTTGAAACATTCATTTGAATTAAGATACTTCTGATGTGTATTTAAGAAAAATAATTGAAGTAAGTGAATTTTTAGGTTTTTTCAGTCAACGTATGACACAGATAACTTCGCATAATTTATGTTTATTCATTATCTGAGGGGAAGTTTAATATCTTACCCATTGTTTTCCTAATATTTTTATTTGTCATGAAGATTACTTGTCTTTCAGTAAATTCAGACAAGTCTACCCATGTTTACTTTTGTGAAACTGCTTGCTTACTTCACTCTGCATTAGTAGCTGGTCATAAACTGGTCCAACATGTGTAATGACTGATTTAATAGTAAGAGACAATCAGCAACATATCTGTTTTGTTGTATGTCAACAATTGGTATTAGCAAGAACAGCATTATAAATATCCTAATGCTTTCTTGCCAATGATTTGATCAGAGATATTATACTGAGAATCAGACTCAATTATTTTAATGTAAATCTAGGGCTTTGGAGTCTACACAGTCTCCACTTTCAGAATGTCTTTTTGGGTAAAGACATTCTTTGAAAACGTTTACTCAGAACTATTCAGGCAAAAATTTGGAACAGTATATAATTTTGTTTGTTCTTTAGCTATAATTGCAAACTACATTAGCCAATATTGATTAGAATTTAAATGTGCCAGAGCCATAGATATACTTTAAGTTCCAAATTACCAGAACACTGATATGCATCAAATATTATTCATCTTGTAGCACTTAGAAACTTCTATCTTCCTTCTGTTATGAGTGTTTGTGGAGGAATAATATATCTTTCTTGAAAGACATGTATCTATGTATCCCATATGTTCAGCATTTGCCTTGACTTTCAAATGACCTTGTAGGTTAGTTTTGTTCTTGCACAAAAGTTTGATTTTAAAAAGCAGGTCACAACCCTAATGTTTTACCTCCACTAGAGGGACCTTGGAAAAAGTCTTGAGTGACAGTCTAAGTTCTCTGGATAGGGTGGTCTATTAAATGTTCTCATTCTCTCCTAATTACTGCCAAAAATGGCAGTACCCACTCAGATGACTTTAAAAGATTGTTTTGCAAATAGAACATATGCACAACAGGAGCTTGGAAGACATCTCAACAAGTGCAAAATATTCACATCTTCCATGTGATAAAACATGAGTCTCTCTGAACCTCAAGAGCAGACCTGCTCCCTTGGATAAATTCTTGTTTCTGAGTACTAGGGCCTTTCCACATACTAAAAATTAATTCACTCTCATAAGCAAAACCTTCAAAAATCCTAGACCTATCCTGTAGGAAATCAGATGTTTCTTTAGAATGTATTTATGCATATAAACACATTCTGTTTTAAGGAATTATTGATCACATTCTAAAAACATTCTAAATATTCACAGACATAATGAAATGGAATGTTCACACCACTAACTGGAGAAGGTATGTTAGGAAGCTGTGTGCTTCAGGCCAGCTTTGAAAAACTAGAAATGACAGAGGGAATACATAGTGGCAATTTGCTATTGTTGCTGTGCTGTTGATGCACTCAGTTACAGTATTAGTCTCATTTTATATGCATGGAAATGTGTTATATGCATTAACATCTCACACAGGCATGTCTTCAAGCATCCACGTGTCTCTTATGTGTGTTCATTTGTATTTTTGGTTTGGTTTGAATTTTTTTCAAAATAGCTGACTTTCTTCTGAGAAGGTGTAAATTATTAAGAATAGTCTTTGTGGTTTGTTTTAATGGCCCTTTGTATTGTAGTAACTGCTTTAAAATGCTTATGGATTTTTATATCCAATTGAGCATCTTTATGCAAGGAGGAATTCTGAGAAATTCTTTATTGTTTTTGATATGCAAACCATAGTTCTTTTCTGAGGAATCGACTTTTCAAGTCCTCATACAGAAAACACAACAACTTTAGGCAACACTCTCTAGCAGTATCATTCATATCCTGTTTATCTTTGCAGTGTTTGTTCCAAGCTGATCCAGGAGTCTTGTGGCACTTCTCTTTTAGGATTTAACCATTCTGTCTGTGAGCAGCTTCACTTACCTGATGTGACTTAAAATCCTTAGCAGAACGAATGTCAGTGACTGATGCTAAAGAAATGTGGCTACCAAATGAATAATTATACTGTAAACATTACCCCATAAAATATGTTTAAAAAATGCCTTTTTAGCTAAAAAGGAACCACAGTATAGCAGTTTAAATGCAGCTAAACTTGCAATTATCTTAGTACAGCTAAAGCTCAATTTTGGTATACAATTAAGGCACTAGGACATGTCAAATACAGATAAGTAAAGGTTGAGAGAATTGGGATTGTTCAGCCTAGCAAAGAGAAGGCTTTGGGGTAATTTTCCAGTACCTGAATGGAGCCTGTAAGAAAGATGGAGAGAGGCTATTTGCAGCAGATTGTGGTGACAGGACAAGAGAGAATGGCTTCAGACTGAGAGAAGGTTTAGATTAGATGTAAGAAATAAATTCTTTACTGTTCAAGTGGTGGGGCACTGGCACAGTTGCTCAGAGCAGCTGTGGTTTCTCCATCCCTGGTGGTGTTCAAGGCCAGGCTGGAGGCCCTGAGAAACCTGATTTAGTGAAAGGTTTAGGAACTAGATGATCTTTAAGGTGCCTTCCAACCCAAGCATTTCTCTGATTCTTTAATAAGGGAAAAGAAGTCATTTTGCATGACTGAAACATTTGGTTTGTACTCAACTTCCCACTTGTAAAACATGGGTTTGTGTGACAGAACACTAATACAGAAACTGCATTGCAAAAGCTTTTGTATTTCTGTGTTCCAAAAAGGACATAAAACTTTTCCAAACTCCTTAGTATTACAACAAATTGCTTTTTACCAAAGAGAGACCATCATGGCAGCAAGCCCATGGAATGTGGCAAACATACACGTAACCAAATAACACAGCCACTTCAAAAAGCAACCTGTATTGAAAGTCTTTCTTGGTCCTTTTTGTAACCAAAAAATGTGGACTCATGCATAAGTGTCTAAAAGTATGTAGCCCTAAACTCACACCAACTGCTGGCTACAAACATTAGACAAATAATTCTCCTCTTTTGTGAGAATTTGAGACTTAAAATTTTTGCTTTTTGTGAATAAGGATAAAAAAACTCCTTTGTTTTGAAGTGTTGAGTAATTATATTTCACTTCAAATGTTTGTACATATTTCACTAATTAAAATAACATGCATTTTAACTTATTTGAACAGGCATGCTTGGAATGAGGAAAGGCAGATTTATTAATTAAAAACAATGAAACAGGACATAATTTTAATGTATGGAAGAGGCTTTATTACAGTAAAATCAATCATTCACTGCAACAAACTCTCAGAGACATGGTGGAGTCCCCATTGGTGGAGGTTTTCAAGATGGGATAGGACAGGGTGCTTGATAATCTCATCAAGGCTCCCTTTCCCATGGAAGATTGGTTTTTTGAGGTCCCTTCTAATCTGTGCTGTTCTATGATTCCGTGACACAGTGTAGTTTTAAAAGAAAATGTCAGGCTATTCCAGCAAGAAATTAATTGAAATTACTCCTTAACCATAAGAAATGTCCAGTTTTGTTAAATTTACTGTTCTGATGATAATAAGAATAACTCTCGCCAGATGCTTTGAGTTTTCAATCTAGCTCTACAGTTTGCTGTGTAGTCTAAAAGAAATCAGTTTACTTCCTTATTCCCACTTTTCTTCATGATTAAAACAGAAATAGTATTTAATGCCTTTTCTGGAATTCTACAAAATCTTGAGAGTACTTGACAAACGCAAGCACTTGACAGAAAAATGGATGATAACACAGGGAGATGGTAGCATTTTCTTTTTCACCTTAAAAAGAGAACTTTTTCTTTTCTTTAATGTCTTCATGTCTTTTACTATAATTGTGCCTTGTACTTCAAAGGTGAGGTTAATCATGATTCAGACTTTGAACAGTAAAGGGAAAAACTTTGGAGACCGTGTTTTGTAATGCTTCTTTGAAAGGCAGAAGCAGCAACAAAACAGGCCTACAAGATACCAGAGAGTGTTCAGCTTCTTTTGCATAAATACCTAACAAAAAGAGGAAGAGGATTTTAATGTGATTTAGGTCAGTGATTTTTGTAATGGAAAGAGCCTTATCCTGCCAAGTAACACATGAGTATATAAGGAATTTCTGTACAGATCTCTATGGAGAAGTGGACTAGAGTGAGGATTTAGTGCTTTGCAAGATGAAGGTGGGCTTTATACATGAAAAAAAAATCCACACATATTTCATTAAGAAGAGGACATTATAATTGATAGCTGGAAATAATATGTGAATATTTATTATTTTCTTATATTGTTACCCATGATTTTTTTAACTGCCAGTCTGTGGTGACAGTATTTCTGTTTGGGAGCTGGTGCAGTCCTTAGTGAGTATCTCAAATCCTAAACCACAATTGCCCAGATTAGGGGATTGACTGAGTAAAGGAACCCATTCTGGTGAATGTTACATGGCTCATTTTGTGTAAAAACCAGGATATGGGAAGGAAGATATGGATGGAGGTTTTATGTCAACCCTATGTTTCTTCACAGCAGAGACAAAGAACAAGGACCGAGGACAAGGAAATGTTTCATGTCCCAGGCCAGTGACGCAGACTGAGAGCAGTGCCTGTTGCTTTTTGTTGTGGGATAGTTGAGCAGTAAAATAATTATCTTTGAAAATGCACATCTAAAAAATCATCTGTCATGAGCGTGGAGAAGTAAAGTTATGCTTTTTAGAAGATGCAAAGCTGGACCTATGGTCTCTCAAACTTTTGATAGAATCTGGTCCTCAACCGTGTTTTGATAGATTGAAGCCTTTCCACAGCTACCTGACAAGTGAGAATCAAATATGTGATAGTCAGTCTACCTTTAGAGGTAAAATCTATTTTTTAGAAAAATTAATAAATTGATATTTTCTCTCTGACTCTGAAGTTGAAATTTTTAGTAAATGGATGTAGTAAAGAAGGGATTGCTCGGCTGTTGTGATAAAGTTCATGACTTTTTCTAAGAATTTATAGTTAGTGTCAGTTATCCCTACAGCATTTAATGGCACAAAAAACCCTTGAAGCCTGTCATGTCGAAGGGGAAAATCATGAAAAAGTCCAAGTAGGTTGTAACAAATGATGACTGTAGTAGGGTTATTACAGCTTTCTTTGTTTAAAAAAGTGCCTAAAATTTAAATTAATGCTTAGTGTAGTGCAGTCCTATCTATAATAAAATAAAATTGGAATTGATTCCCTGTTTCTTTTTCATTGATGTGAAGACATTGGGTTTGTGTTAATAGACATAAAAAAGTGGCATCACTGAACCTGAGTCTTTCCTCACAGATTTTTATATTTCTCTTTGAGCAGATCACAGCCTTTCCAATCATTTGCAGTGAAGTAGCAGCTTTGCTACTTCAGAGGTTGAATGTTTTTCCTAATACTTAACATGAAACTTTCTTGCCATATTTAAAAGTCTTTTAATGTTTTATGCAGATTATTCCCATCATTTTTCCAATGACCGTTTATGTACTTAAACCTGTTTCTTCCTCTTTTCTTTTGTAGGACATGGGTTATGTTTTCTCTGATTTTTTCTTCTTTTCTGCTGCCTCTTCTCTAGGGTTACAGCACTTCGTCTTTCTTGAGGCTCAGTGTTTGAAACTGGGTTCAGTATTTCAGCTGAATAAAGTGCAAAGATTCATCTATCTTTCTAACTTCTATAAATTCTAGCGGAGCATTTGAGCTCCAGTCTACAGGTTAATCAAAATGAAAAGCTAAACTGAATCTTCATTTCATCTTTTTCCTGCTTATATTTTTCTTTCTGCTTTTTCTTGTCTGTCTTTCAGTCAGAATGGAGAAGAGTAGAAACTGAGAGTTTTACTATTACTTGATGCAGAATTAATTTAAAGATTTTTTTTAAAATAATGAAGTCGTTATATAGTATTCAGCTTGGACAGCATTTTTACTAAGTGCTCCCAAGAAACAATGAAGAGAAAAAGTTTTAGGCAAGGCATTGGGGTTTTTTTCCTTCTTTAGCTATTTTTAAGCAATAACCTGGACTAAGGATCCTCTAAAATCATTGCTGGACAAGTCTCACTTTTTTTCTATCCATTTCCTACTGCAATTTGACTTTATGGAAAATTCCTGTAGTGAGACAACCTCCATCCCCTCATCTAACATGCACTTTTGTCATCCTCCTGTTCTGACAATTTTCATTCTAACATTTTCAAGATTTTTATCTTCCTTTCAGTGTATTCTTTGCCTAACTAATTCTGTTGGCAGCCTATTGAAATGTTGACATTTGTCAGAAATTAATGCTGTGGACATTACAAAGCATTAACAGTGTGGCTGTATTTTTATTTTGCTGCCATGTGTTACTGCTCTGAAAAATTTGATGAATAACCTCACAAATTCATTGTCCCTGTGTGTTGTGCTATTCTAAAGCCTTATGGACCCTTGCCAAGGATTGCCCCGTCAGTATTACACAATTCTATAAATTAAATGCTAAGAAGACAGCATGCTGGTTTGTGTCATGATTTCAGGAGATTGCATGCACAAACTGAAGGCAGGGGAGGTGTGAACACTGTGGGTCTCTCGGGTTGGGTTGGGTTGTGACACCTTTAGAGATGATGAGGTGCTGGAGTCTCCAAGAAAAATGTACGTGCAGCCCCTGTCCTTAGTGTGTCCTTCCTCATATTTCTGTCCACACACATTTTCTACATCACTGCTTGCAGTGGGCTCTAAGCACATACTTGTACTAGTGCCTTTTAAAATATTTCCACCAGGATAACTTTCTTGGGTACAAATATTGTAGTTTGTGTTTGTGGGGTTTTAAGCCTCTTTATATTGCTTTTCTTCAAACTAAAATAATAATTTAAAAAAACCCAATAATAATAATAATCTGTCATTTCTAATGGAAACAGGTAGCTTTGAAGTGAGCAGTCCTGACTATTTTTATATAGATGGATATTTGTCTGCTTTAAAAACAAAAAAAAAGAACCTAGAATATTTCATATTCTGCTTGCACTTTTTGCTAAGACCACCAGATACAGGAGTGTCTTGCTGCTCACAGGAAAAAAAAAAAAAACAAAAAAACCAAAACCAAAAAAACAACTGCACACACAAACACAAAATCCCCTTGGTGATAAATCATATATTATTAAAAATGTGAGTACAACCCAGTTTTCCATGACTTATGTTTAAGCTATGTTTAAATCTTTGAGCAGGGCAAGAAACCAGTGGCTTTTCATAAAACTGATTGCATCTGCTTATTCATTTAGAATAAACTATTGCTTTAGTTCAAAATATACAAGCAGTAGCAATATAAGTTGCATTCAACTTTATCTCAATGAATATGTTATCAGCACTATTATTAACTTTTCCTCCCTCAGAGCAAGAAAGTGTTTTGTTGAATTCTTTTCCAGTATACTCAGGGCTGAGAGTGGTTTGTTTTCTGTATGCAGCTATGCTTTGTTCTGCTTATTTTTTCTTCAGTGTTGTCATTATGACAGAAATTGCAGTACACTGTAACTTCTGTTTTTGTGACTTCAGTGATGTAGATTGGGCAGTTCCTTCAAGATTGGCATTCTAACTCCTCTTTCTGTTTCTAGCAACTTAGTGTCAAATATATTTCATCAGTGTGCTCTTATTACTTGGGTAGTCACTTAGGAAAGTATCTAACCAGTACAATTTCAATTTTGACCTTGAAATAAACCAGGAATAGTCCTGCTACATTTTTCAGTTTTAGTCAGTCTTAGTGCACGAATCAAAGTTTTCCCAATGCACATACTGTTGGCTTCTGGTGGCATAGCATAATAATGTCTCTTGAACTCCAGGTAAGTGAAATCTACTGCCTTTCTTTTCTCCAAAAGAGCATTATCTGATTACACAAAGAGATACTATGTCAGTGTAATTGCTATAAACTGCCTTTATTAGCCCCATGCTGATTCTTGCATCGTTTTCTACTTAGCCATATCCTTAGTATTCAGATTTTTTCTGAAATCATGTGTATTATTAGCATCAGAAGACAATTTCTTTTAGGAAGGTGTGTACTATGTGAAATGTAAATAGACAAAATACACACAGTGGTATATCTGGTCTAACACTGGAATTTTGAATGGCTGTTCTTAAAGAAAGCTCAACAGTATATTCTTTCAGGGAATAGTCAGATGTTACCCTTATTACACGTGTAGCCCAAGACTAAAAAAAGGCAAAGAAGGTGACAGCACTGGTTGAAACCTGATCTTTATCCATTGTTTGCAAACTGCAAATTATATTTTTTGCCTACAGTACAAAAAATAAAGAATTCTAATGAGAATCATGAATTATTTACTAACTGAGGCTTTGTAAATCCCCAAGCTACAAAACCTGAATAAATAAGTGGCATTGAAAATAAGTTCACTGTTACATCATTATTGCATTCTGTTACTCCTGCATTTTACGAGAATGCAGTTTTATCAGAAAGGTAAATTCTATGTAGATGTGAATATAAAATGTATGCACATGCAAATATATACAGAACTAACAAAAGCTAGAAAATAAAAAACAAGTCAGTACAATGAAAGATGGCATTTAAAACACATTTGGTTTTGTTGTTTGGTGGATTTTTTTTCCCAGCTGAATAAGTAGAATTTAACTATCAGGCATTTCTTTTCAGTAGGGCTGCTACATTTTAATGCATTCATGTTTAAGAAGTTATCACTCACTTCTTCAGGGGAGGGGGAAAATAAAACCTTCTTACATTTTGGGTGACTCACAATAAGTGCTATTTCTCTCTATTCAATCAACTTTGGAGAGAGAAAAAGTCTGTAGTGTGAGAAGATCCAAAAGGAAGAAAAGGCAATACTTAAAGAAATGTGAAGTGTTGCAAGAAGTCGACCTTTGACATCAACATTTTGCCTGAAATGGTGTCAAGTAGAATCACTGTTGACTTTCTGACTGACTTGTCAAAGTTTGTCGTTATAGATGTATCAGTAAGGCTCCCAAGATCTAGGCATAAGTCAACAGTCAGAAGTTATATCATTAGCTATTCTGTTAAAATAATTTTTTTCCTTGCAGTAGCTTCCGACCTTGTAGTCAACTCTGACTAGAAATTAGGAATGACACCTCAAACTGCCAGGTTTTTGAGTACTTGTGTAGCTTCCATGATGATGTTTGTCTCAAGGGCACACAAACTGAAGCTTGCTCAGAGCATAACTCCTTAATTTCTTCAGTTTCAGAGGAAAATGAGTAGGACACAGACTTCAAATTTAACATTTCAGTATATCAGTCTATCATTAAAAAGGTGACATCTGACAACACATAGTTCATTGGTGCCACAGAAATTTCCAAGTAAAATATGTAAAAATATATGTCACACAACTGCAAGTTATATGATGACTGCAAATACTTTTAATTAACAAACTGGTGAGCTCTCCATCATACTGTCTTAAAAGGAACAGAGCTAGAGGCCATAAAATATATTGAAAGATTGATTAACTTTTGCTTTTTTCACTAGCACTAAAGAAAGATGTAATTGAATGTTATTGCATGATGTAGTACATGTGTATTGGAGGTGATGTTAGCATACATAATAAGGTGGTTTATCTTTTAATAAAGTCAATATAATGCATCTGGAGGCATAGATTAGATAAAAGAAGATGTCCTCCTTGGAATTTCTGATATACATTAAATGCACATTAAATGTACACTATGGTATAAATATCTTTTTCTCTGTACACTTATAAATTACTGTAAGGAATGCTTATTTTTATTTTTTAGAATTATATTAATCTTTCTTTACAACCTTAATCTAATTCTTAGATACATAAGAGTGGGCATAGTTCTGGTATACCAGAACTAGTATACCAAGGAGTACCTCCTTGACTATGGATATTATTTATACAGGACAGTACTATACATGAGTGTATAGTGTGAGGAATGGATCTTGAAAAATTTTCTTCATTGTTGCTTAGTTTGTACTTTGACCCTGTTTCCAATTCTCATTGATTTTACATTAGGAAAACTGATTCTCAGATTTTTGCAGCAGACTTTTATTCATCTTAAAGTCCAATTTTTTTTTTTTGAACATGACTCAACTATAAGAAAATAGGATTTCTTGAACTGTTGTAGTTAAGTACTTCCTTTGTAACAAAGTCAGTGCTTCTGTGCTCCTCATTAAAGATTACTGATGTTAATTTGCAGGATTTTAAAGAGCAACCTTTCGTGTAGGTGCCAGGGCATTTAACAAAATAACTGTCCAAATTCATTAAGAAAATAAATTTTTCTTTGCTGAGAGGACTAATTTTATCTGTCATGTTGTGGAGAAGATACAGTGCCCAGTGAGCATGAGGTATCATTCCAGTTCAACTAACAGAGAAATACAAATGTGGTACTGATAGCAATATTTATGTGAATCTGCAAGATTTTTTTCACATGCCCTCAACAGATTTGCTTCTGTGTCATTTGTGCTAATTCAAGGTCCCTTTATCTCTTGCTTACCCTGTCTAAGAATGTCACTGGGTCTTGTAGCATGAAGAAATGCCAAGGGGCAGAGGATACAGCCTCAGCAGAATAATTGTGACCCAACAAATGGTGTGGACTCCCAATTATTCCTTGCTGTCCTGGAAGTGGCTGAGTCATGATCCCTGGAGGTATTTAAGACATGTAGACATGGTGCCTGGGGACATGATTTATTGGGGAGCTTGGCAGTGCTGGGTTAATGGTTGGACTCAATGATCTAAGAGGTCTTTTCTAATTTAAATGATTCTATGATTTTATGATTAATGAGGAAGCATTTTTTTCAAATTAAAGATTCCAACATTTCTTCTCTCCTTGTAGCCTTGGAGATTTTTATAATATTTCTTTTTTATAGTTACAAGAGAAGGATGTTGTTCTTCCAATCAAAAACTTCACTATTCAAAACTTCATTATTTGGAACATTTGGGTTACATCAAAATAACAATTATTTAACTGGCATGTTACTTGATTTCATTATCTCAGATTTTAGAGGCTATAAGAGTTAATTATACTGGGTGAGATTTAACTTCATATGCTCTATCTCAGTTATATTTAGGGGCAAAGTCATACTTACTGAATCTCAGGGGATTACAGGAAAAGGTGAAATGTTCAAACTTTCTTCTTAGAATACTAAGTTGCAAGTTGTCATTTTCATTTATGTGATGTCTTGCTGTCACTAGGTCCCTTGGGTTTTTCTCAGATATATTTAGGTCAGTGTGCCAATCTGGGAAAAATAAGGCTTCTTGTACTAGTTCAGGTTCAGAACAATGTAAGAAACTTGCTTTCTGCTGGGTGTATGAAATTTGCATTTAGTTTGGTGAAAGAGATTAAGAGATTATGTTTACTTGAACATTTTGGCAATCTTCTTTTCCCAGATTTTTTTTTCCTCCAGATAATTATGTTCCACAGCAGCATTGACTGTTTATACTTTACCTGTGGAACTATTAATTTGGAAAGGTGACTTTAGAAAGAAAGATTCCTCTATATATTGAAATTACCATGTTTAAGGGTTTTTTTACCTGGCTTTCATTTGTAGCTAAGCAATAAAACAGTGAAACAGAGTAACTATGTTCTGTTGAAGCATTTGCATTTTATTCCACTGATACGGACTCTTGACTCCTTTCAAGTTCAAGAATATTTTTACAACACAGAAATTCTGAAAATAACGGTTCTGAAGTCCGTCTTCCCAAAGGACCTGCAATTCAATTGAAACCTCATTTAAAATATCAAATTACAGGAACAGTCATAAACTGGAATTAATTACACTCAAATTAACTGACTTAAACCCCCCAAAATATTCAGTGCACTTTTTTTATGACAGAAAATGCAGAACTTAGGTCAAATACATAAAATTCTAAAGCAATAACTGAAAGAACAGCATAAAAGCTAAGTAAGAGTAGTTCAAAAACAGTGTTTCACTTGAAAAGGGATGCAACATTGTGTGATGAAACTAATTAATATCATCATAGTAATAAATTCTAAATTTTTTTTTGTATTTTTTCTGCTGAGTGGTTACTATAGTAAGTTTCTGTAACAAAAGCACTTTGGGGAGAAAAAAAATGATGTGTAATTGTAGAAATTTAAACTCCTTTTATTTCAGTTATTTTCCTAAGCCAGTAAGGTAATGTTTTGTTAAAGCTTTAGAAACACAATATACGATAAAGAAAAGTAGCATGTTTTGGTAGTGACCAGTGTGCTTTAAAAGACAGTTTCAGAAACCTGCCCCAGAGGAGCTCAGAAATGTTCAGCTATCTCCTCAGCTTGTATATAAAACCTCATATACCCATGCAGTGCTACTTAACTGCATTACTAAAGGATATAGCTATTTATACTTCGTTTAGGGCAATTAGATTTTCATAACACTGAGCTTTTTCTAATAAACATTCAGACTGTGGTATTTCAGTGAATGTCTAAGGGTTAATTTGAGTAGAGAATCTTACTGCCTTGGAAGCTTCAGTGTTGACATTGTTGCTGCCCAAATCCTTCAAGGGACAAATAATTAATTATTCACTGGTCTGGACAAAACACCCTATTCAGATAAATCACTTAGTGTTTTAACTGTAGTTGAGATGCCAAGCATCTCCCCTAAAGCCTGTGGCACAGAGAAGGGATAACATCTTATTACTGAAAAAGCTCCAAGTAAGAGTATATTGTCTGAATACACTGCAGTGTATTAAACTTGTGTGTTATGTAGAGTAACTTTCATAATCCTTTTCCCTGCTCACTGGTAACCTAGAGGAGATTAACTTGTAACCCTGTTAAGAGAAGAAGAAAACTGAAGTTGAAAACTGAAAATTCTAGCTATTTCTTAGCTAGAATTACTACCAAGGAGACCACACTGAATTTACAAGGTTCTTAACTGCACAGCTTTAAAGAAGGATTTTTTCCATTATGGTGCTTTATGTTTGTTTCTATCTTCTTTTCAATGTGTTAATTTGTATTGGTTCTTTGACAGAGGACCATAACAATGGCCCTCCAAGGATTTGTCATTTAGAGAAATACCTTGGTAGAATTTGCTACTCTTCCATTTTCACAATTTGGATATTTCACCAAGGATGAGCAGGGCTTGATGTCTGTGGTACTTTGATAAAATCTGTACAAATGGTCTGGAAAAGCAAGGCAGCCATGTCACGAAATCAAGGAAAGCCAAGTAATCTGGGATCTGTGCTGTGTATTCTTCCAGTGTATCTCTAACCAACATACACACTGTGGTGCAACACTTCCTCTTTCTTAAAAGAAAGTTTGTGTGTCTGCTTGTCTCACCTAAGCACATGGAAACACATTCAATGTTACACACCTGTATGAAATGGAGGGTGGATCTTTTGATGTTCTAATAGTGAAGGCACCCTAAAATTTCCATATTTTGGGCTATTTAGAATGCTTCATTGTTGTAACACGAGTTATAAAAAAAAAAAAAAAATTACTCTCCATGAAGTTTTTTCAGTTGATTCTCAAAAGACTTTGGTTCTCAAGTCTTCACTTATTCAACTTTTTAGAAGACTCTTATCAAAGGGTAACTGAATTTCTCTAAAAGCTGGTGCTTAGTGCCATTTCATACACCTTTGAGTGTCCAAGGCAGCCACACAGGGCTGGTAAATATATAAAGATTACAAGTGAGAGACTTTTTTTGAGGTTACCTAGGGTTCCTTGGAGACAATGTCTTGGAACTCTGTATCTGTGTTCAGGCACGTGATTCTCATGCTTTGTCACTGAAATGAAAAACAGGGAAAAGCTGCTCACCAAAAAAGAAAAAAAAAAAAAAAAAAAGAACAAAAAAAAAGAAAAAGAAAAAATGCCTGAACAATTTATAACACTAGTCGAAAATGTTAGACTACTGTTAATTAGAGCATATATTTAAACTGCCTTTAAGATCTTTAGGTAGTGTAGAGAGGCCTGCTTTCCTTATTATATTTCTGAAAAACGAAGAATTAGACAAACGTTGTTAGATGTCTGTGTAGCATTTAACAAAAAAATTGCTTGCACAGCCTGGGAAAACACAGGTACAGCACATATTTAAAATGTGTACTGTGAGATACTTCATATACATTTCATACTTTTATACTGCAGGTTTTGTAGTCGCTGAAAATGTCAAAGTGATTTTAGTGATATGTAGAGAAGGGGAAACAAATGGAGCTGAAGGACTGCAGGTTTGGGAAAAGAAGTTAGAGAGTAACAGATAAGGTTTCAGATGGCATTAAGTGACATAAATGACCCCTCAAATAGTCTCTGTTACACGGGGCTAAAGAATGCTCTTTATGGGCCACTAGTACTCAGCTGCCAAAGCCCAGGAAAATGTCACAGTGAGGGCTGTATCGTTTTCAGGCTTGTGATGATCCTCATTTGACTCCAGAAGCCAGAGTTGCAGGCATTTTGCAAATTTGTTGCCTAACTGAAGTTCTAGAACACTTCTATTAAAAGAGTATCATCAGCAAAGTGTCCACTCAACATGCCCCGACTAGTTGGGTAATGCAGGTCTCATTATAGAACTGTATATTTGCATCCTGTAGCATGCATATGATGTGAAATTTACTGGAGACTGTAAATACTGTGTGCTGAATAATATAGTAAGAGATTCCATTAGGAAAAAACCATAAAATACCTCAAAGATCACAGGAAGAGACAAATTCCTAATGTAGTGTACAAGATATTTTCCATTTTGGAAAGTGGGGAGATTCTATGCTGTCATATTCAGCTTCAGGTGGAATCTACAACCTACAAAATGTTATCCAAGTTCAGGAAGTTAAGAAAATATGGACAGGGAAGGCTTTTGGAAGGCTTTAAATGATAACAGAAAGAGATCTTTGTGGATGAATTTGTGAATCATAGAATCCTTTAGGTTGGAAGAGACCTTTACGAACATCGAGAACAATTGTTAACATAGCACTGCCAAGTCCACCACTAAACCGTGTCCTTAAGGGCCACATCTACCTGTCTTGTAAATAGCTCCAGGGGTGGTGACTCAATCCCTGGGCAGCCTGTTCCAGAACTTGACAACCTCCCTGGTGAGGAAATTTTTCCTAATATCGAGTTTGAAACTCCCCTGGCACAACTTGAGGCAGTTTCTCCTCTCCTATCACTTCTTACTTGAGAGAAGACACCAACTCCCATGTTGCTACAACCTCCCTTCAAGTAGTTTTAGAGAGCTAAACAAGTGAAGCTGGTAGGAAGCAGAAGAGTTTTTTCAAACAATAACTTTTCAAGCACCAATCAGATACAGAAATTAACAGTGAAAAAAGAATTTAACAATATAGTTAAGTGGCAATGCATAGAGATTTTCTCAAACTTTGGGTGTGATAGTGACAACCTGAGCTTGACGATTTGTAGGCTGCTAAGAAAAATGACAATGGGGGCTGCCATACTGAGTGAGGTGTAGCCTTATGTACTGGAGAACAAGAGAAATTAATGGGGGAGAAGACAAACTGATTCATTTTAGATAATAGCACAATATAAAGTGTTCCTAGCATCCAAATAGAAAACAGTTACAAATGTTTACAAAAGGCAAATGAAAACTAAAAAGAAAAAAACCCCATGTTTGTTCTGCTAACAGTAAAGGTGAGATTTTGTTGTAACACAGGATGCAGCCAAAAGGAGCAGTCCTTCTCTACCATCCTCCTCTCCAGAAGCATGTTCCCAAGTGCTCCCTTCCATCTCTTCTGGTTCTTATACTTGCCTTTTTTAAAGTAATTATAATCCTTTTTTTACCTGTGTAATTTCAGTTGGTTCAATGAGCAAGTGCAGCATTGCTGAATTCAAGCTGAGACAGAGAGACAGTAATGCCAGGATGGCAGGAAGGAGTGGGACCATTCTTGTTACTGGAAGCCTGCAGTGTGGTTCACTTAATCTATGCTCCCAAGAAATCAAAAATCTTTCTTTTCTCTCAAATGTATTTGCTTTCTAGACAGGGATCATACGTGCCTTATAGTTCAGGTTATATCCATTGCTGAGATCCTAGGTTCTGTAGCATTTAAAATGATTTTATAGCCAGCTGTTTGGATTTTAATTTTAGGTCCTCCACCTTTAAGACCCTCTCCAGCCATGTTAAACATTTCTTCCAAACTTTTCTAGTGCAGCAGGAGCTGCAAGACATAAAACCTTCACCTATAAACAGTAAAATTTACATCCACTCATGACTCTTGATTGGGACCATATATAACAGTAATCAAAGACTTTAGGCTGGCAATGGACTGGGGACAGTTGATTCTAAAATTTGTTCTTGGTATAGCATATCATGTCAAATCACCTTGATTTTTAAAAATGCAAATTCATCTTATCCTGAAATACCCTCTGCTGGGGATAGATGTGTTGATTGCAAGCATTCTCATTGTAGAACAAAACTTCATTTGGAAGTACTGCTGACTACCTAATAGGATAGTTCTGTGGAGGAGAATTAAAACAATGATGCAAACAATGTCTATTAATTAAAAAATTAAATATATTAAAGGGTTGTTCATTCTCATAGTTTTTTATATCCAAATGGCCAACCTCACCTCCTGAAGCTTCTTAAGTACAGTCTGATCTCATTGGAATATTTACATGCTCCATATCCATGAATTTAATGTAACAGCACTGCATAAATTGCTACAGGGAGATCACTGCAGTGACTATTTAAATTAGTGAACTCCAAATCTAATTACTGAGTAAAATGGCTGAATAATACCATTAACTCTTATCATCAAAAAGGACCGAAGTTAGAATGCTTCTACACTAGGTAATTTCACGTTAATGTGTGAGAAGTGAAAAAAAAAAAAAGTTTAAAAAAATCCAAAACTATCAACAAACCCCCAAAATCCTTAAGAAATAAAGTTTTCTACTTCTAAAGAGAGGAAACCATTCTGTCTCTCCATTTCAGCTAGACTTGAATGTACTAGGCTGTTATCTAGGAGAAATTTGATATATAAGGAAACTGAAAAAAATCCCCATTACAAGGAAGAAGAAAAAAAAAATAAAGAACATATTTTCTTTCCTTCTCTCAAAGAATGTTGGGAAGAAACAATTTTTATGTGACTTAAAAAAATATAGTGACAATGGAATTATTTGCTTTCCACTCTTTTCACTACTTGTAGGATCAGATGGAAATGCTTTCAGTAAAACTGTTGAAAGTACATCAGATATGCCCATAAAAACTGGTGAAAGAGGAAAAATATCAGGGCAAATAACTTAGTGTCTATGCTTCTACATTCCTTTCTTTCCCTCAAGTAAGTGAAAAAGGTGGCAATATGAAAAGAACTTATTGTAAAAGAGTAAATCACCATCATATGCGTAATCAAACACAGTTACGTCTGTTTATACAATTAAAAATTAGATTAATAGGCCAATTTTATTATAGACAAAACTCAAATTGACTTCATTTTTCATTAGAGGAAATTAACTTCCCAATAATGAAGGTATACATCAATAACTATCATAAACAAACAGACATTAAAAAAAAAAAGATGTGTTTAAAAAGATAAATATCTGAGGAGCTTAATTTGGACGAGCTTCCAGGCTTTCTTGAATTTAGTTGCCATGTATTTTTATGCTGTTTTGTTTTAGCTCAGAGCTAAGTGTTGAGTTTGGACAGGCTCAGGTCTGAGTTTAAAACACAGGTTCAAATGCAGTGGTAACATCTGTCTCATAACTCCTGTGAAATACTTGCACCTTTGCAAAGTTGTACCATCCTTCCTCCCCTGCCTTGGATGTTGTCTGACATTTACAAACAGAAAGTTGTTACCTTCATGCCTGGTCACTGTTTTCCCCATTTCTTTGTGTTTCTTCCTTTTCTGGTTCTATTGCCCATGACCAGTATTCTACCCACGTTTCTTGTGCCTCCTCCTCCTTCCTATATCTCATATAAATATTTTCCTTTTAGTTTCTAGTGGAAACTAATGCTTATAAAGTGATGTACCAAAAGTTCAGCCATATGAGCTTGGAGGAAACCAAGCAGGCTTTCATCAGAAGCATTTGCAGTTGTCAAGGCTATGTCAAAACCAAGCAGCCTCTCTGAAACATTCCTATTATCAAGCATTACAAATTCCAGTGAAAAAAATACTTCATTGAATTTTGCCTGCAGATGTCTATATATAGATAGACATGTGGGATCTATGATGACATTTTGCAATAGAAGATAAAATAGAAGATGATAGAAAATATATTTGGTAAGCGGGACAAAGAAAATGAAAACAGAAAATCATTCCACATAGATATATGAATTCTGCTAAGTGAGGATAGAAAAGCAGAGTAGTGCTTCCATCACTGAAGTAATCTGAAACAGATAAAAATGAAGTTGTATTCCTTTGTAGTAAATAGAAAAGAATCTGCTGAGAATGGGCTAAAACCAGTTTGTTTGGGTTTTTTTTTGTTTGTTTGTTTTTGGTGTTTTGGGGGTTTTTTTATTATTATTTTTATTCTGCTGTGTGTATGTCCTGGTTTAGGGTTTTTCCAAGACCCATTCCTGAGCAAAAAGACAGACAATGGGGATACCAGCATCCTAAAGTCACCCCAGGACAGTGTAGATCTAAGCACATAATTTATCTGTCATTTCTAACAACTGAAAAAAATCCCTAACCTGTTTTCTTGAATGGAATATTAAAGTTAGCTTCTGAATTAGTCTGTGATAAAGCAGGACTATTTTTAATTAAGACTTGAATGTATTATCTTGACAATCACTGGGCTTGTGCATTCTTTTCATGTGCATGCCAGTGAAGGGGTCTATTATGAGAAGGCCAGGAAGAAGATGGAATTGGTAATTTCTCTTTGTCAGGCACCGATTTATAGATCCCTGTTTCTCTTTCTAATGTAGTAAGGATATCAAATATTAATCAACTGTGCTTCAAAACTATAAGTCAAATGACAAATAAGTCAAATGCTTTAAAAATTCAGTTATAAATAATTTTAGGGATTTAGAATTTGTGTTCTTTTTTCATGTTTGTTTTTTTTTTTTCCCCATGTGTATAAATTGATCCTGAGAATATGGCTGTGTTTAATAGAAGAAACAGCACCAGTCTTGAGCCACTAGATTTAAACAATATCATAATTGTTATTTCTTAGTGTAGGAATTCGTTTTTACACTTTAACCCTTCTCATTTACATAATCAATGTTTACATTTCCAAAGGTATATCTTTTATTCTTATCACATCAAAGCCTTATAATAATCTCAATTTCTATGATAATAATAGTGATAATAATGATGATGATAATTATAAATAATGTTTCAGTGGAAAATTTCCATGATTTTCCTATACTTATGAGTTACTCTTCACATCAGCTGGCTCCTTGAGAATATACAGTCTTACTCATATCTTCTCACTGCATGTGACTATGCAAGATATTATGCAAAAAATTTAGTAAAATTGAAATAGTAAAGAAGTATGTTCTACTGTCTGAGAACACCTGCACCATCTGCTTATATTTATCATTATATAAATTGTGCCGAAGTCACCAAATTCGTTTGTTAGAACAGCAGTAGTTATTCTCACTCATGTAATGGAATTCATCTGCAGTCATGAGACGTTGCTTTCATTGGTGCATTTACATTACAAAGCACAGCAGCTTCGGAAAATGAGAACTCTCAATTCATAACATGGCATAAAGCATCCTCAGTGGACAACAAACTGATATTTCCCTGTTCTCTCTGAATAACTTGCCTATCGGTGTGTGAAAACGTAGAGTATGCTTAGCAAAATCCATTGTCTGTTGCCTATATTGGGTTCTTTTTTTGTTTAAGAGTGATGGAGACAAATATGTGGGGATAATTGTCAAAAATGGAATGGTTTGGGTTTACTGGAATTTTAGTATTCACCCCTATTAATGAAATAAAAGTGAACAATTTAAAATATGCAAAGCTTAACCTAAATATAGGATGCTGAAAGGGTTGGCCTAATTTTTTTATAGTGCTGAATACAGACTTCCTGCTAAAATTGTGCATTTCAGACTGTTTATTTAAATCTAAGACAGTATTTTTAGAGGGGAAAATACAGTACATTTATTAATTTTCTTTCTATATATATATTACTAGTAAAATCTCTAGCACAGAAGGAAAAAGTTAATCATACCAGTAAATTAGACATCTGCTCATATGATGCAGATGTAAGGAAAGTGGGAGAGGAAAGCTTTTTAGCATCTCTGTTTAAACAGCCCTTAAAAATTCAGATTCATTATGTCACCTTTATTCTGATAATCAATATTGTAAAGTAATTATTCTGCTCTTAATTAATGCCCAAAATATTATTCCTAAAATGTGCATCACTTTTAAAATCACAAATTGGGGAATATGAACAAAGACTGGTGAAATAAAGGAGAATTTTATCAAAAGTACAGGTCACCTTCCATCAGTTAACAGGAACATTTACTTTTACAGTGAACCAGGTAACTTTTTTTTTATCTCTGCTTTGCTCTTACTCAGTTTGGTAGACACTTACAGTTTTGTAAATAAGATCTAAAATCTTAGTTTTTATTTTCATCCCATATTATTGCATGTTAATAGATAATCTCATCTCTGGGGTGACCGGAGCAGGACCGTTGTCACAGAATTGCTGTAGCACCAGGTGCTTCTGCTTCTGGATCTTTATTGTTGGGGTTTGGACTGGGTTTTTTTGGAGATCATCTGCAGTAATCAAGTACAGGCAGGTTGAGTGTTTAATCAAATACCTAATTTCAGAATTGTGTGTCATGAGCTTGCCTCTTGGTACAGGAATATGAAGGGACATGTAAGGACAGGATTTTATGGTTTAGACTGCTTTAGGACTACTTTTCTTAAATGTGAGGATTCTGGTAAGTCATTGTCAAACCTTAAAAAATGGTTTTGAGCTATTCTTAAAGTCAGGGAAAGAGTTTGTGTTACCTTACACTTCCTACTGGTAAATTGCGTCTTGGCTTTTATCTGCTTTTTGTTCTCCTAGTAATAAGGGTTGTATTATTGTTATGGCTAGAGAAAGCAGAGTAATGCTGTCGTATGAAGGAGCAGATTTAGCATAAATTAGTAGTTTGTCTTCATAAAGAAGAAGAAGCATTGTATAGGTGTCTGTAGGAGCTTTGGAGTTTTACCTTACATTGCTGCAGTAATGCCAGCATGGAGTATGAAAGGAAAACTTTGTCACCCTTTGTGGTTTGGGTTCTGCCAAAGGATCCTGCCAAACCCAGGATATGGTTTTCAAAGTTGGTTGAATCCTTAGAATAGTCCACTAGAAGGAATAAACACTTGCAGTCTTATTCAGTGCTGTGCTGCTCATGAAATACTGGAAAAATGGACTTGGTGTGGGGAGTACCTTGGGTTATTTTGTCATTACAACAGTAAAAATATCTTAACTACTGACTGGAACTAGAACAGGCTGATGAACTTATGCTTCATGGATTGGAGTTTTTGCCTCTGGGATTGTTTGCCATGGTCTTGGCTTTCACTGTGATGGTGGTAATCAAACTGGGATTTTTCAATGCCAAATTGCCTTTGTTTTCCATTAGGGATGTGCTGTAGAATTGTATAAGATGTGTTGTAGACTAATAGCAGCTTTTACTTGAAAATACTTGTAAAAAAATTCAGCTTTTCAGGCTTTGTATTTGATGTAAGACCTTCCCTAATAGTTGATTATGCTGTTGTAACTCACAGTTTGTACTTAGCTGTGGGAATATTTGCCTTGAAAGTATGCTTATCTTTGTTTTATTACTTCTTTGCTGGCCAGCAAAGAATGCATAACTCCTGATTGCCTCAATATGCTTACAAATGAGATTATTTACATGTCTAGATATCTTTCCCATAAAACTTGTAAAGGCTTTTACAAATATTCATGATGCTTTTATAGGTGGGCTTTCTCTTGCTGCTTTGAGAAATGTAAGTATAATTAACAAGCCACTATTTTTTCTAATGAAGACATTATTCCTCTAAGTTTGCAAATATGTGATCTCTAGCCCATGTGACTATCACTTGGCTTCCTTGTGCTCAGATGTAATGAAGAGAGCAATTGTCATTTCCTGCCTGTTATATTTAATATCTTTCATAATAACATCTATACCTGTGAAAACTTTGATTAGTGCACAGATTTACAGAGAGATTAGGGGCAAAGGATAAAAGACTGGGATCAGTCCTGCAGGGAGAAGGCAGATGAGTGTCATAATGGACTGGAAATGCAGGAAAAACAATGAAGGTCGCTTTGATGAAAGAAAGGGTGGACAGAGGAAAGAGAATCACATTAGGCAATGACAAGACAGGAATTCAGGAGTGCATTTAGTGACAAGGTGTGAATGGAACAGGCTGGAGAAGGGACATCTGAAACACAGAGCAAGAGCAGCCCACAAGGGAAAACAGCGGTAGCTGGGCAGAGAAGTCTTGGCAATTTTGACTAATGAGAATGGGATGAGGTAAGAGGAAGAGCTAATCCTCATGGCTTTTAGCTCAGTTCTTGAGCCCTTTACCTAAATTTATTAATGAGAACTCTGATTTGAGAGTGGGAAGTGGTATACAATAGCAAATAATCACATCCTATCTATCTCAAATAGGTATCCAAAATTAGCAAACACCTTATGCAGTGTAAATCTCTTTCTGTGTGATGGGGATAATAATAGATCCTTGTCTCAGTGCAGGCCTGTGGAAAATAATTAGAATTGGTAAGCACTCTGACACTACTGTGATGCATGCTCCAAACAGCTCATCATGGGACCTGATAATTCTTTCCCAATTCACAGTTCAATAGTGCACAGCAAATGAGGCACGAGGTCACCCATTAAATGATTTGGGTACAAATTAAATACTGAATAGCTTCATGTCAAATGATGTGACTATGTATTTAAAATTTGTATCAAAATTGTATCTGCTCAAGAGGTATTATTACATTTGGAGAAGCAATGTTAATTCTTTTAGTTCTTACCTTTTGGGCCTGCTAGTTGACAATTGTAACACTATTTTCACCAACGTCTGGGGGAGATGTGGAGTGTGTATCAGAGAAATGTGGTTTGTGACAGGTAACTTGAAAGGTGACTGTAAATCTGTCAGGTGTCTTTCCTATATTTAGTATAATTTTTGGGATTATGTAGCCTCTTACATAAAACATGCCTTTCTCCATGTGCATTACTTGTGTAGATGCCATTTCAAAGGCTTTTCTATGTACCCACAATGCCTTCTGAATTCTTCAGTATATACGTATGAACATCCAGCTACATTTAAAAAGCAAAACAAGTTACCTCATCTCTCATTTTTAGTGTCTCATCTTCTCTTTTAAGTCCAGGTAGTGCCAGCTGTAGTGACACAGTGTAGTGTGTCTGAGAGACACAAGGATAGAAGTTTGTCCGGTTGAAAGTATGAAACTTCTGACTCTGCTGCAAACAAAACAGAGTATCTGGTACATAAGATGTAGCAAGAAAAAGAGATTTCTGCAAGGTTATTTTCATTGCCTGTATGACTTCAACAGTCAGTAGGCATTCAAAACTTTTATGCCTTGAAAGAAAATCATGTGTTCTTTGGTTGTGTGGATTTGTGTGTTTTTCTTTTTTTTTTCCTCTGCTTCTGGGAAATGTGAGATTTCTGGGTTGGAGGATCTTGTATATTCTGAATAGTCTCAAAACAGAAGAAAGGCAAAGGAATAGCTTGAGCTGCAGCGGGGAATAATAAATGCATTATCTGTGTGTCTCTACTGAAACAATTAAGATTACAAGTCTCTTGAGAATTACACTTCTGAGTGGTGGGTTTTCAGTGACAGATTTATCAAATCTGTCATGTTATATTGATACTTTTTCCTCTGAAAAATATGGCTCCTTGAAAATGTGTAATTTCCTATAGAAAACTTCAATTGTCCTGAAATTTTAGTTTAGGTTGTCATCTACAATTTTCCCCCCCCTCAAATCTGGATGTGCAGATGGGCTCCATTTTCTTTGCTGGGAATTTCTTTGATTTCTTTGATTTCTTTGGTTTGGGGGATGAGGAGCCTTTAGCTTGTACATTATTCATGTTGTATTAGCTTTTTTTTTTGCTGTAATCTAGGGAGTACATTATATGAAATATAATTTGTTCACAGGAGAACAAAGGTAAGAATGTGATATACAGTTCTCATGAGGAATCATGGCACTCTAAGGAAATACGATTTAATCCTCATGTGTCTTGGATTTCATTTTTCTTTTCCTTTTCTAAAACAAGCAAACAAAACAACCCAAAAGACTTCAGTAGTTTGAATTACCAAGTAAAATCTTCCTAATTGCTAACAACAAAAAAAAATCACATAGCTTAATTAAACTGTGAAAGTTAATTCATTGTTTATGGATATCAACTTTTTTTTTTTGTCTAAGATAAAAGGAAAATTTGAAATACCAAAGATTTTTAAGAAGACCCATTTCTACTTCTGCATAGTTTTACAGAATCATGAAATACGTTAGAGAGACCCTAAAGATGATCTTGATCCAACCCCCTGCCATGGATAGGGACGCTCCCCCCTGAGCCAGGTTTCTCAGATCTCCATCCAACCTGGTCTTGAACAATTCCAGGAATGGGGCATCCACAGCTTTTCTGGGCAACTCATGCCAGTGTCTCACCAATCTCTCAGTAAAGAATTTATTCCCAATCTAACCCTAATCTTCTTCATTTTAAAGCCATTACCCCTTGTTCTTATCACTACATGGCCTTATAAAAAGTTCCTCTCCATCCTTTATGTACTGGTAGACTGCTACAAGGTCTCCCCCAGAGCCTTCTCTTCTCCAGGTGCTTCCCTTAATTTCATTTGTTAAGTGGACAAAATCAGAAAACACAAAATCAGAAATCCCCCTTCCCCCAACAATTATTAATGCCAGTTCTCGTTCTACTTCTTTCTGTCATGCTCTTTTCAGGCCTTTGCTGCCTGTTTACTGCCCTGAGAACGCAGGACTTTGAGGGTGTGGGCTCTGAGGCTGGGTCTCTGCTAATCTGCTGGGACAGATGTTGTCCTCTGCCGAGATGCAGCTCCTGGCTCATCCCAGCTAGTGGCTCAGTGAAGATGAGGATGTGGGAAGAGATCTTCTGCTGACAGCCCAAAGGTCTGGTTCCCATGAGCCTGGACTTGTTGCTTAGGGGAGATCTGCTGGAAGGGATGATTATTAACAGATACAGTCTTGCTTGAACCTGTGAAAAACAACAGCCAATATCAATTTCATCTGAGCTGTAATTGCTATGACTGGATAATTTATATATTTTCTGTAATAGGCCTCAGGACCCATTTTATACTTTCTGCTGACTGCTCTGTTTATTATTCACCTAGCATGCAAGTACATTGACTGTGTTCAGAAAGTAACTGTACAAATACTGACATTTTTTTAGTGAACTTTTGTAGTTACAGATTTGCTTTGCTTTCTTTACGCTGTTTGTTTCATTGATCAAAGAAAGAAGGAAAACCTCTGTGTACATTAACGAGGTACAACAGCGATGCTCTGAATTTCCTTTAAGGCATAATGTAACAAGGGATATGTATAGATTGTGCTGAGAAAGGTTAAGGTTATTTGTAGTGTATTTGGCTCACAGGAATGAGTGCAAACAAAACACTGAGTAAGCAGTGCAGTGTGGAGGGGGAATAGAAGAGGGCTGCACACAATGGAGAGCCAAGAGTTCATTTATATTCCAGCTTGTTGTTCAATGCTTATCTGTTTCATAACCTTTTATTTTGTTTGTGTTCTTGTAACAGACTTACAAATAGTTTCCTTCTTTGTTTTTAATCTGTTTGTTCTTCCTTTCACAATCTACCTGGTTAATTTTAAAAGGATTTCTTGGTCAAACCTATACTTTCAAAAATCTTTCAAAATGATACTGAATACTTCTGAAAACTTAAAAGGTGTGCTACCATTATTCAAGTAACTAGACATATCTCTGCTACTTCTGATGCCTCAATGTGAATTTCCATCAATAGTATTTTACAATTATGATATATCTCTGTACAGCATTAATACAAGAAGCTTGTGAGCCAGGTCACAACTGGTCTGAGTGCTGACCACTGTTAAAATACTCAAAATGGAGTTTTCAGTTGAAATATAGAACAGGAAGAAACAGATCTACATCACAAAAATGAACCCAAAAAGCACCATGGCAAAGTAAATGATACTTTGAGATTTTACTGAGCTACACAGATGAGACCTTGGTCTCATCCTGTTTCCCATAGACTGTTCCTAATAACAAGCAAAGGCATGACTTTTATAGCTGGAGCACTACTTTTAAGTACTGGGAGACTACTTTTTGAGACTCCCAGTAGTATGCCATTGAGTTATAAACTCAGCCTGCACCTTTGGTGTAAAGTATGTTTTGTTTCTCATATGAATTAAGCTGATTTAATAGATGAGTTTAAAGGACAGACATTAGATCTCAGGTGAAAGAGCCCTCATGTCAGATCAAAAAATAGGAGAAAGGGGATTTAAATCTTTTCTCCTGTAATAGTCATTAGAGTAAATAATAGTCTCCCACAGGGATGTGAGTGGGAGGATATATAATATGCATATTTTATGTTTATGATATATATTAAAATATGCACATGCATGTACGTCTATCTTCACCCCCCCACCCACTGGATTAATTTGGTAGGATTTCTGTGCATATTTGCATATGCTGTAGAGCTTATTTTTCTATTTATTTTAGTCATACACTGGTCCCTCAAACTCAATTGCAAATAAAATAAATATAATGGCTGCTTCCCAGACAAACACCCCCTGCCCAGCATTCTACATTATGCATTGTGGAATATCCCTGTGGTCACCTGGGGTCAGCTGTCCCACCTGTGTGCCCTCTCAGCTCCTTGTGCAGCCCCAGCCTGCTCACTGGTGGGAGGAGTGTGGAAAGAGAGCTGACCCAGTGCTCAGCAGGAGCTGAAGTGCTGGTGTGTTATCAGTGCTCCTGTATCAGTATCCAAACCACAGCACCATGCAGGCTGCTGCCCCTCCTAGGCAGAGCCAGCACAGGAGTGCTCAGGAGCAGTTTTCTCCTGGGTGCATAGCACAGGAAGGATGTGTTAGCCTCAGGCACATACATGCACCCCTCTATAGGTAAAACAAGGCTGTTGAAAACATCTTTAAAATTAAGAGAGGTATCTCTCTATGATTCAATGTAGTTGAATACTGGTCTAACTTTTACCAGGCAGACATTTGATGTCAGGAAGTAGTCTTGCTTAAGAGATGCATTCATTTTAATTTTTTTTTCCCAGTAACTTTGTAACCCAAAATTTTATATCTTCTTTTTCTTGCTGTGTTTAAAAAGTCCACTTTCTACTTTCAGAATACTCAGTGTGTTTACTATATGGTCTTTTGCTGTGCAGGGTATTTGTAATTGGGTATTTAACCTATCAATTCCATGAGATTATGATATGTTAATCATCCTCTTACACTGTAAGATCAGGAAATTAAAAAGCAATTTGCAATCTCAATGAATAAGAATTTCTTGAATTTAATGACTTGTGTTTTCATTATTGCTGTAATATCTGGTTTAATTACTGTATAGACAGTAGAAAATATAAACAGTCTTGTTTCTTTCCTAGTGGTAATTCCCTCTTTTAATCTTTCCTAGTGGTAATTCCCTCTTTTAATCTTTAGCAAACTTTCAGTATTCAGATGGATCTGAAAAGATGTCAACCAGATGTACTACAACTGTGGTCTGTTCTGAGCTCATGTGAAAATTGGGTTACTCTTAATCCATACATTATACCTTCACACTTTAAATGTGGCAGTAGCACCTTTAAGGAGATGACAAGGCTATATTTGTAGAATTTGTTGCATTTATTATGCAACCCTAAGCTTTACAAGTGTTTAATTATATTGCTATTATAAATAGTGATTTTAATTCTCATATAAGTACTGATAAGGGATGATGATAACACATGGGCATAAGTAATAAAATATGGTCATAAATGAGTTAAGTAGATTTTTACTCTACTGTGGAATTGTTGTTCTGTTCTCTGGCTTGTTATATTTCTTGCTTGAATGGCTGGATAGGATGGACAGGGTATTTTCTTTCTGATTGCCTTTTAAAAACTAAAGTGTGGGCTGTCCAAACTGAAGCTACTGGTTTTTAAAGATCAGGTTTGCATCAGAAGCACCAAAATCCTAGGATTCCTTCAAGCATGAGAAATGAAAAAATCTGTGAAGTGGCAAGCATGTATTTAAAAATAGATAATAATTCAAGTGACACATTCTACAGAGGAAAGATGAAATAATTCTGACAATTTTTATATTGTATTTCAATACATCTCCAATATGATTTTCAGGAAGTAATTATTTTTTCTGATAATTGGCTGGGTGATGAACTGCCAAACAGAGCAGTTTTAATCAAAGTTAAGTTATTGTTTGCTTGCCTGTTTGCATTTATATTCATTCTCATGAAATTTTGTTAATTTGCACCAGATGAGAGACAGATTCTTAATTATTTGATTTTAGTTCTACCAAGAATAGATCAAAACCTAATGATAAAAACTGCCTTTAAATCTACAGATACAAAATTATTGTTTTGGAAGTGTCATTTAGTGTCAGAATTTACCTGATGAATATCTCAGTTTTGTTCTGAGAAATGTAGAATAACGTAAGAGTTTTGTTTCAATGTTTTCTGAAGAAAAAATATTTAATTTTTTTTTAGAAATGTCTCTTAATTTTTGCTTGGTTATGTCCATGTGCATAAACACCTGATGGGGGAGGGAATATGAACAACAGAGCCAGACACTGAGGCCCAGTAAGAGAATGATGGACACAATTTTACATAAAAGTGAGCTTTTCTAGTGTTCAAGTAGTCAATGTCTGGCACAGGTTGCTTCAAGGCTTTGTCAAGTCTTGAGAACCTCTTTGTGAATCTCTTGGTGAATCTCTTGAGGTGTTCAACCACCCTGACCATTGTGCTTGGACCTACGTAGGGGATTGGAGTGGACAATCTCTGGAGGTGCCTCCCAGGCGCAGACATTCTGTGGTCCTGTGTCACATGAGTGTTGTGCAGAGATGTGAATGTGCACACTGCTTTCTGCTCTCAGCACACTTACTCAGGTTGTACTGATTGTAAAAAGATTGGGAGAAAGAATAACTCCGGTACAAAACCAATAGGAATGACACTTTGGAACAGATCTGCATTTCATGATTATTTACACCTATAAACCACAGGGCTGGCACTAATAAGAAGCTCAGGGTCCCTGCCTAGTGGTGTAGCAAAAAAACCCAACAAACCAACAAAACAAAACAAAACAAACAAACAAACAAAAACAACCAAAAAAAACCCAAAAAACAACAACCAAAAACCGAAACCAAACAAACAAAGAATCAAACAAACAAAAAAAAAAAAAAAAAAAAACAAAACAAAAACCAAACAAACAAAAAAAACCCCACTCCAGAACACATAACTAAAGAAAAACTCAACTTTCAGGATTACTCTAGGCATCATAATGGTTTAAGAAATGCAGAGAGCAGGAATAAAAAACAGAAGCTTGCTTCACAAGCAAGGAAGTACAGGATTAGGAAAATTTTCTAATGAAAATAAGAACATGAAACTAAAGCAGAAAATAAATAGTGAGCAATGAAGATGAGTGGAGCTTGGAAATCTTGGCACTGGGGTGTTAAATTACGATGTAAAGAGGTGAAAGTCAGACAATCTATAAGCAGCCAGCTAAAATACTGTGCAGTTCTGCGCTATAACAAAACCTAACACAAAATATGTACTTTAGGTGATGTTGCATGATTAAAGAAATGTTCTTGTAATGCTATCTGAAGCAGTATGCCAGAATATAGCAAATGATATCTTAAGAAAATTGACATTTGTTGCTGACGTCTTTGTAGGAGTAGAGCAGCAAACAAGCAAGCCAATAACCCATCAAAACCTATTATTGTAAATTAGTTGTAGTCATACAGCATCTTTCTGGAAGGAAAAGGCTGTTTTCCTACCTAATAGAAATTGAAAGTGCATCTATAAAATCATCAATGATATTTCTTCAGAAATTGCTCCCCCAGTTGAGATACGATGCCTTAAAATATGGATGAAGACAAAATGACTCAAACACCGTATTGAGGTGTGTACTTGAGAGCACTCACAGTTCCTGAGCTGTAAACCACACAGTGAGTGACACACATCACAGAGCAATGCTCATTCTCATCATGGAGGTACCCAATGCTTCCATTTGGTTTTGTCACATTTTCACTTCTTTGTTTTTACATTTCTTTGGATTTTGCAGTATCCTGTCCTCCATCAGTTGTTCACTAGATAATGATTTCATAAAAGAATACAGGGCCTTTCCTAACAATTTGCACCTCTCAGACTTATGTTAGTTGTCTGAATTAAAGGAGGCTATAAGGTTGCTAATAACTCAGAATTCCCTCAGTTTTTATATCAAGATAATTAAAATAAAGCCTAACCAATCAACCCAAAGGAAAAACTAATGTTTTAGATCTGCTAACTCTAGCTTGCAATATCAAGTAGTAAGTTTATATTTTTTTTGTCTCCAGAGATGTGTTTAGAAGAAGGTTGCATCATCTGTAAAAGGTTTTGTTTATAAGTTTAATAAGCAAACAGAACTAAGTCCAAAATATAATTTAAAGCAAAATAGCTAATTATGGAATTACTGAATGGTCAGTAAAGTATCTTGGCTTGTAAAAATGTAAAGCCTAGTTGCTGTGAACACTGCTTATGAACGTAATAAATTATAGCCATTTAATTTGCCTATATTTAGTTTATTCTACATAGCATATTTTTTCCTCATTAGAGTTCCTGCTTATCTGCCCCTGTCTTCTATACTCTTGACCAAAGCTCAGTCTTTGAGAAGAAATGATGTAGCTGGTAACACAGCATGCTTAAGGTAGAGGAAACCTCTGAAGTTCAGTCTGAGAAAGCAGAGGAGAACAAGAGCCTTTACAAGGGAAGCCTGTGTTAATATTTAAAACTAAAGCATAAGTATAAATCCACCTATATAGATATTTTTTTCTAAAATTTAAGTAGGTTCTCCCTTCCCTGCCACTTGCTAATAAATCATAAAGCTGCTTATTTTCTCATTCAGGAAGTAAATATATTCTACTGTACTTTATAAACTTGGAAGGCCTATAGATTGACATTATTTATTACAATGTACTATTCATCTTAAAATTGGGCAGGTTTGCAATTGCCAAAAAATACTTGGAAGTAAAGAGGGAAGAAGAAGAATAGAAATAATGTAATCACAAAATAAAAACAATTGTTTGATCTGGTACACAACTAGAAAAGATAACTGAGTGATTTTGCTGAAGTTTTAGTTTGTTAGTGCAAGTAATAAAAGGTAATTATGCCTCTAAAATTGTCTGTAGAGATGCAGAATCTGGAAAGAATGGAACATATGAATCTTAAATACCAATTCACTTGATTTATGATTGCATAGGAGCAGCATTCAGATGTGCCCCTAGCCTCTATGTTTTGAAAACTAATTGAAAGAATTAAATTAGGCTAATATCTTATTGAACTCAATCTTATTACCATATAATCATAGCAAAAATGTTTAACCAAAATTTTAGATTTTCAATTCTAGTTTGTGTTAAGTCTTTAAAGGGGAGATTAATGTCACTTAAGTTTAAGAAAAATCTTATCATCACAAATACATATTTCAGAAAAATAATTAATGCTTTTGAAAATCATTTAAAGTAACATTACTTGCTGGATACCAAATGAATGTTGAAAACTACACTTTAACAAATGTAGTTGACATGACTGATTTCTGTGTGGGGCATGTTTTCTCCATAACACTTTTAATATATTTTTTGTATTGTTACTCACAGAGAAATTAAAAAGTTTCTTGTAACCTTGTTTGGAGAATACAACTATTCAGTATGCATGTCACTGGACTGTATAAACAGTGTTTAATTTGAGAAAGTTAGTGTGAGTTATAACTTTCTGTGAAGGGAAGCAGACTGAGCAGTTCAGAAAGGTCTATTGGCCTTTTTCTTGTGCAAGAGAGAAGTAATAAATGACATGACCTGAGCCATTCAATCATTCTTTACCATATTCCCATCTGAGACCTAAGGAGTGAGCAATATAAGTACAGGTTGAGGAGCAGGCAAAGTTATTTGTGGCTCATTTCTACAATTGTGTAGTTTTCTCATGGCAAGCACTGAGTCAGAATTGTGGCTTATGACAAGAGAGGAAATCGACTTTTCTAGGACAAAGATGTCCCCCATCCCCTCCAAAAAAACCTGCGATTTTCATTGTTTTCCTAAGGGCCTGTACCTTCCAAGGAAAAGTGTATGAGTGACTCATGTTCGTGTTTCAGAAGTTTCCTAGTGAATGTTGTAGTACTGCCTGTTCAGCAGTCTCCACAGATTTAAACTGTACACCACAATTATCATATAAGTTGCATTTTGAAACCTAGGGGAGATCAGAAAAGTCAGGAAAGTGAAGAATCGAGGGAGGTCCTGGGCAAGAGTGATTTGTCTGTGGAGCTGTGTGGTGGTGATGTGTCAGTCTGGGAGTCGGCGTGGCTGGGATATGATGGATAGCTCAGAGGCTCTCCCACGCCTTTAGCAGTGATGAAGATATTCATCACAGGTACTGTGCAGGTGTGATTTGACCCAATTTTGGGTTCTGTGCTTTTATCCACTCAGAAGTGAAGTCAAATTGTGCAGAAATCAGTAAGAGCAGATGAAACCAGGTCTGCAACACATTATCCATACCAAGTGCTTTCCACTGCTGGCAATTGACCCTTAACTTGCCCTTTATGAGTAGATTAATATCACAGTTTCAGCACTAATTAGATGAATGGTCATGCTGCAGATTACAGTGCCACAAACTGTTAAGCAGTGGCCTGATGACCACAGTGTAAATAAATGCTCATCTAAAAGGTCCATTTCCTTTGGAAGGGTAGTTTGCTAACATTATCTGTCCTGAGTAGCTGGTATCACTTGCAGTGCTATCATTAGAAAGGGACTGTTAAAACAGACATTTAAGCATCAATTTTTCTCTGAATAAGGAACTCTGTATCTAGATACTGTTATATAATGCAGGTAATAATTTATGTTGATATTAAAAAGTTAATATTAATATATTCAGGTAAATAATTGTATTAATATTTGTATTTATGCATTAGAATTTTCTAGGAAGTGCTAGGATATAAATTGCTACATTTTTTGAATAAATAAACAAATGCCTTTTGGTTTTTTTAAGAACCAGTGAACTCTCACAAAATTAGTGCAGTTGCATTGAAAAGAAAGGTTCAAATACAACATATGGTGTTCATGAGGAAGGAGAAATGCTCCCACTCAATATTGCTGAGTCCCTACTAAGTTTTGGACACTGTTTGCAGAACTAGAAGATAGAGTAGCAGATTTACAATTTAGATTGCATCTCATATTATTATTGGAAAGTGATTCTTGTTAGTGCATAACTTCTGACTGGATTTTTGATAGCAAACACATGATAGAAAATAGATCAAGAAAATATTTCTCTTACTCCTTCCAAGAATGATCACAGCAGTACTTCCTATCAGCACGAGGACTGGGGGTTGCTCTTGGATTCTCCAGCTGCCTGTGCCATCCTGACTTTTTCTCTTGCATATATGAGAAACCCTAGAAGAAAGCACATTTTATGAAGGGTGGTTAGTACTAGGTTCCTGCAGCTTCTCCTCTCTTCCTGCTTAGAAATGTGTATAAAAAGTAAAAGAAGAGTATCTTCATTAACTCGTAGAGCTTAGTCTCTGTCCTGTTATCAGGCTTTCTGGCTCTGGGATAACATGCTGCCTGGAATGCTGTCATAGCAACTAAGGATATTATCTACATTCTACTATTTCTCAAATTATGTGAGTCAGACTATTGGTCCTTGTATCCTGCAGAAGCAGAAGAGAATTACAGGTCATGTCACTATAACTGGATGACTGAAAATAAGCCTAATGATCACTGACATTCATACTCATCGGTTTGACAACTGGTGCAGATGCCAGCAGTGACATGTCTGGCTGTTGACAGGCTTAAGCAGCCCTCGGTCTTCTGAGCATATGGTTCCATACAACTGCACCACTGAGTCACACTAACAGTGTTCTGTGAGAACGCTGAGGGAGCAATGAGGAAAAAACAACAAACACTTTCTTGTTTTCATAGCTCTTCGAGGATTTTACGCTAGATAATTGTCTACTACTCTGAATTCCTCAATTTTTATGAAAATAAATTCATTTGAAGACAGAGTCAAAGCAAGGAAAGTTACAATTTGGTTTGTATTTACTGCCAAGACTGATGGAAGACTGTGATAAAATACATCAACACCATATGAGATTTCAGTTTGGGGTATGGTACACACCTTCCCTCTTCCAGTTTTGTGGTTTGTTTGGGTGTCTTCTCCCCCACATCCTGTTAGCATTGCTACAGAGATTAACACGTCTTCTACATCTGGTACATTGTTCAGGAAAATTTAAATTCCCAAATGTTTTCTGTTCATTACATTTCCACTCTTTACCAATTGCCTTTCTCATTCATCACAAGCACCAAGTCCTTTGTCAGTTTTCTCTGTTGGTGACTGCATATGTCACACCATTCTACTATTTCATTTATTGACATCAGATATATGATTAGTCCTGTTACTTGCTGTTATAACCTCAAAACATATTGTTGTATATCAAAGTGATAGAATCCAGAAGCCTGCCTATGTTCCTTTTCCTGTTCTAAGGTAATAGATTTGCACTTAAGCTACTGTTGTAGCTTATATGTGTAGCTATGTATTCACATAAAATTTAAACCTAGGGCAGCTCTACTAAGTGAGCAAGGGCTGATTTCAATGAGCTCTAATGAAATTACTTTGTGACAGTTTTGTTGGGGTTTTTTTTTGGGGGGGGTGTTTTTTTGTTTGTTGGATTGGTTTGGTTTGGGTTGGGTTTTTTGTATTCTGATAACAGTGGATCTTTAATTATTGGTGCTGTTTGGGAAAAGTATCATTTTATTATTTTATCACCGTGGCATATGACCTAGGATAGATATATCTCATTCAAGTCCTTATGTTTTCTGTCTTTAGTACAATTTTTTACACTGATTTTTTCAGGTTTTATATTGTTATGAACATTTAATGGACTTTCACTGAAATTTGAATTTCAAATCTAAGGCAAAAGGAATTCTAATGGCTTCTGTGAATTGAGATAGAGAAGAATTCATCTGCTGTCTTTTTGTACATTTTTTTGTTTACCACTCATTGCCTTGTAGGTACTTAATTGAGGGTCCTCTGATTATCAGCATGGATTGATATCATTGCACTCCAGGAACTGTGAACAGTGGGACAGATGTTTTAGGAGTCAGCAGAGGCATCAGTAGCACACTGGCATGAATAACGAAATCCTCAACATATCTACGAGGACAAAATGGAAAAAACAACCACACAGACTTCCTTTTCTTGTTCTAAGTGAAAAACTCCTGCTGGAGCACATAATGTGTTTAAGGTGCTGATCAACAGCAATAAACTTGAAAGCTCCTTCACTTTTATTTGGCTCATCAGGTGGTAGGTTGTATAAACTGCAATGCTATCCAGAATAAAAGAACTAAGGGTCCTTTGGAAATATTTTAATACAGTGTACAGGTTATTATTCTTCCAAGACTTGCCTTTCCTAGAAGGGATAGTTCCATTTATAACCCTGCCTGTGACACTGTTGTATATTCTGGTCAGGTGTGTGTGAGTGAAGACTGGGAAAGAGTAATAGAAGAAAATAAAAGGGGTATTTTCTTAATGGAGCATAAAAATCCCTCGGAATGCCAGGTCTATATAAATCAGGATATGATAATGGACTAAATATTATGGTGTATAGCATGAGGCAGAGTTTAAAATTAGGTAAAAAAAGGGAGCTGAAGTACAGTCACTGTTTTTTTTTTTTCATAATCAGATCTATCTATATGCTAAAGTAACCCACACATTCAAATATAGAGTACTACCAGTATTAAGAGGTAAAGTAAACCCATTTTTAGGTAGGTTTTCTCATAAATTTTGTTTACAATATCTTCTTTGCAAACCTGATTTTAGATGTAGAATAACTTTTGAACTGACCTTTCTACTTCGAAGTTTTTACTGAGCCTGGATAATATTGAGGTGATTAATTTATTTGCTTCCACATATTCTCAAGGTGAGATAAGATGTTTGTTTGTTTTTCCATGTGGAAATGAAGAGAGGAAACAAAATAATAAAACATGGAAATTGCTGTCACTGATATGGAGAGCATGAGCCATAGGTCTGCTAAAAAGTATGATCTTTTTATGAAGAGTTTATGAAACACCCTGGCTTGACCAAGCTGTGAGCTTTTGAAAATCACATTTTGCATGCTCTTAGTAAGGGCTTAGTTGGATTTTGCATGTACATGCCCTGAAGTTTCAAACCAAATGAGCTTATTCCAGTTCGAGGCCGCACAGGATTTTCCTTAATAATTACACTTTAAGTTTGCTTCAGACTATGCTGTGTCCAGTCCTGTGCTTCTGCCATGTCTCATGTGCAGTATGGTCCATATGAGCTGAAGATGACAATAACAAACAAACAATCAGCTTTATTAGTTTTAGGAAGTGAATTGGACCTAATATGAGTGGAAAAATGGTCTTAGAACTTGGTGGCAAGACACAGTGAAAGTCTGACCAGCAAAGGGATTAAATTTTAATGCTAGATTGTGTCTCGTACAGTGATAGGGAGGGTGTTGGGATTGGAAATTAGGTGGGTGAGGATTGGAAGTGATGTCTGTGAGTCAGCTAGAAATACTGGATCTGGTTGATGCTGAGACCTGAGAGAGTAGAAAGTTGAGACTGAGATTTGAAGGGATGGATTAGGTAACAAAAAGAAACTAGGGCTTTCTTGAAAGAATAAACAGAACAGTCTGTCCCTGTTCACGTGCTCAAGTCCCTGTCTTTCTGTCATTTGAATTAGAAAGAAAAACTCCTTGACCTCACTGCTATTTTGCCATGAGAAGGTGTTGGACAATGTATTACTCCCTATACTACTAATCAAAACCCACTGGGATGATCTTCCAGGCAAATTGAAGCATTGTAGAACAATGCTTCTGTAATATCTGGGAAGAAATGCACTGAAGAGATGTGCATCATGGAGAGATTAGTTACGAAGTCCACTGGTCATCCAGTACAGTGTTTGTTCATGTTTTGGACACAATGATCTTAAAGGTCTTTCTCAATCTAAATGATGCTATTATTGTTTCCTGTTTATCATAGTAATCACACAAAATTTGTTTCCAAGAGATTTGCATAAAAATATGTTAAAATGGGCATAACTTTTCATGTTTAAGTGACGGGTTTCAGAAGGGGAAAGGACAAGACAAGAATAATTGCGTGCTGTTCTGAAGAACCATCTATTCCAAAAAGATCATATGTGACACTGTGCAAATGTTTCCTCAGTGCTTGAGTTGATTTCATCAGAATCTGACTGGCAGCAGTCCCAAACTCCACAGCTGTACTTGCACACAGTGGATTTTGACCCTACCAACTGATCTTTCATCACTGGGTGCTCTGACAGTCATTTCAAAACTGACAGAAGAAAGGAGAGATTCCTGACATGAATTTCACTGTGTCTCAGTTCTTTGTTTTGAATCAGTATGTTACTGTCTCCTTTGTACAAAAAAGGGCAGCTCGGGATGTACAAGTTATGAAAGGAATGTGTTCCTAAAAAAGCCCATCTTCTACTGTGAAGGTGAAATGAAATAATTTGTAGGCTCTTCCAATGAGAACTTCCATCCTTTTTTTACCCATTGAAACAAAGGTCTTAAGTTCCAAAACGCCACCCCTACATATGCGAAAAGATCTTTGCTACAATGCATATTGCAGAAGATGACTGAAACAAATCCTGACAGAGTGTATTCTGACACTTTCCTAAATTAGCATACTCAGCTTTGCCATCTTAGCCGTGGCTTTTTTCAACTTGTGTATTTTTCTAATAATGCCAACCTAATTTGCGACTGGGTTACTCTTGCAAGGAACTATTATAAATTTGTTAGCATGTTAATTCACATTGTGCGAATATGTGAAGTAGTACTGTGCCAAATCAGGTTTTTTTAGGAATGTTTTAATCCTAGAGTCTCTCAAGACTGTATATGGAAGACAAAATGTATTTTTCCTTTTTCACACAAATATTTTCCTTGTGATAAATTGTTATGGTCTCTAATCCCAGGCTTGAAATACACACAGAAATTTCTTGCTATGAATTTCCCACATTCTTTAAAGATTTACAATTCAGCAGAACACTTTTTAACTTGTTATTTTCCTGTAGACCTTGTTTATGTTTAAAAAATCATTAAAGTGCTTATAGCTTAATTATATTATATTAACTATTGGACTCAATAATCTTAAGGGTCTTTTTGAACCTAAATTTTTCTGTGGTTCTGTTCAGGATGAAGGAAAACAAATTTCCCTTTCTCAGACAAAGAGAAATATCTCAGGTCTCTTTAGAAGTTTCTTCAACTACAGTCATAAATGCTGTTTGTGAAAAGGAATGATCAATGCTATATAATTCACGTAATTATTTTGTTATTTTGATCGGGGGAAATGCTTTGGGGGGGGCGTGGTGTAGGGAGGAGAGACATTGTAGGCAAAACCTAGTACTCCTGCCAGCTTTTAAGACTGTGTTTATACCAAAACCTCTTAAAAATGGATTGAACATGATTAATACACTTTCTGCTTCGTATTTACTCTGTAGGAGCTCTTAATCTTACCTGTCTCCTCTCAAAGAAGATGATTAGATAATCAACAGGCTGCATGTATGTTATAGTTTTGGTTTGGGTTTTTTGCTTAAATGTGTTAGTGTGATATTTTCTACAATTATTTCACATCTATGTATTTTAGTCTTAGAGATGAGATGGTACAGGGAAAAGAGTTAGGAATGATTTTAAGAATAACATTTTTTAATACCCAGTGGATGAATAGATGTCAAAAGCATGGAATGTGTGACAGCTGGGGAAAAGAATGAGGTGATAAAAAGAAACACTTTCAAGTTGAATTTGAGGGGAAAAAATGCCATCTTTCCTATTGACAAATTCTCACTCAGACTGTTAGAGAAGGTAGGGCAGTTCCTTTACTTTCATGTGGCTGATAATACACAGCCTCAGTCCAGAATGTGCAGCATTCCTGATGTATTTATCTTACAAAGCACTTTCTTCCACTGCTCTTGGCTTTGATAGCTGTCTCTAGTGCAAGAACTTATCTATGTAGGCCCACATGGTACTACAGTATGTAGAGATAAACAAGTTAGCCTATCAAACCTTCTCTACGTTTTGCGTCAGGATAAAAGTCAAGTTGTAGTCTCAGCTCCTTTGCTAACAGTCCCAGCTTCCTTGCCACAAGTGATCTCAGGAACTGATTTCTATATTTTCACTCTTTAAAACCTAATTTACTCTGGTACGATCTACCCATGCAAAGCTATTTCTTAGTGCGTGTTCTTGACTTTGAATACGTGCATCTGTCTAATACTGCAATACTTGTGTATGTATACCCAAGTATAAATGTATGAGTTCAGTGTAATTAGGAACTTTCTATCAGATTAATGAAGTCTTTACATAAGTAGATGTTTGTATTAAGGTGAAGTTACTGAGCAATACCCTTATGAAGCTGCATGCAACAACCATATGTCTCCAATAAGGTTTCTATGGCATTGGTGAAAATGAGAACAGAGGAAAAGGTAGGATCAAAGAAGAACATTCTTCCCTTATCCAAAGCTCTGTAATCAGTAGTGTTTTCTTGCAGAGTTCCTGTCTGTAGAAATTTTATGACAGTAAACTTCAAAAAAACAGCAACAAAATCCCTACAGAAAGGCTAAACCCAAAACTTAAAGCATATTTAACTTCAGGACACAGGCAAGACAATGCAATTTGAAATTAGACTTCAAGGCATTAGTCATTTGACTTAGATGAGGTGACTGTAGAAAATGTAGGTGGACATCTAGTGATGATTTCTCAGTTTAGTCCTCTAGTGTAGCCTGAACACAAATATTTGTCTGATTCCTGCTAGTAGTCAGTACTGTACATAAACTGGCACTGTGTTTGCCATGTTTTGAATGGATAAAGGAGTGTTGAAATTGTCAACTAAAGAAGCCAGAAGACTTCTAATGTTATGTAAACTGAGAGATTTGGTTACTTTGTGAATTACTCAATTTCTAGAACTTGAGTGTGGGGGGGGTGGTTTCTACAAGGAATTCGTGCATTAATCTGAAACACTGAAATGTGTGACAGACTTGGTGTAATTCCTGTCCCAAGCAAATCTCTGTCAATCTTAACTCTTGCATATCCATTTGGATTGGCAATAAATTGATTTAATTCTTGTGTGATGTTAGTTAAAAGTTTTCATCAAATATGATATTTTGACCAAATGATCTGAATAGTATTTTCTACCTCAGTACATTCTTCACAGAAGCTGTCATTGTCATTTAATGCTGGAGTGAGATTGCAGAAGGGCATGAATCATTTCAGGTTTGTAGAGTACCACTGCTCTGTGTGTTAACCTTGGTGTAGAGGATGGCACTCACAGGAGAGCCTGATCCCTAGCTCATAAATTAAAAACCATTGGGAGATCCGTCAAGGAGTTTCTCTTTGGACCTGGCTTCTAGAAAGATCCATGATCTAAAGTGTAGTTTGAACCAATATCAGTCTTGTTTATGCTGATTTAACAAGGTGGTCCCTTTCTCTCTTTTGGCAAAAGATTTAGACTTTTCGTTGTAGTTATATTGGCATGGCAGGAGGTCCAGGCCTACAGAACCTAGGAGAAAAGTCACAGGCTTCTTAGAAGAAGTTTGAGTGGTTTCTTTGTAGTAGATAAATGTATCAATGTGACTATTGATGCCCTTTAGAAAAAAAGACAAAGTAAAATTTGCAAATTTTTGGAAAGAGTTTTAGTCAGGAGGAAAGTGTTAGGTAATGGGTTTGAAAATGTTGATTCTGTGAATGTGAAATAGAAATGTGGTTGGCATGATTTACTACATTACTTTTACAATGTAAATATTGGTTAACTATTTATTTCTACATCTTTTTTCTTCAAGTATTTAGATCCAATTATTCATACAATTTTGTTTTCCAGTGCATGATATTTTTGGAAAACTCAGCAGGTTGGGAGTGTAACAAAACCTCAGAGCCAAAATGCTACGAGTTTGGGCACAGAAAATTTCAAGTATGTTTCAGTCAGCAGATGAGTAAGTAGAAGAGAGCAGACCAGACATATCTATAGAAATCCTGGCAGAATGCCAGGAATAGGCAATTGCCCTATAGACCAGTAGAGTGTGAATATTATAGGTAACATATGGAGACAACTGTCACATCTCACAAGTAGTTTTGTGCAGCAGATATTTTTGGAGCTTTCGAGGTTATGTCATCTTGTTTTAAAGCAATGAACATGAAGATGATTTGCCTCCAATTTCTTAAGGCCAGTATTGGTGGATAAGGTATAGTTGAAGACCAAAGAGGTAGAGAGTCTTGAGTAGAGAGGAAGGGCATGGGATGGGAACAGGTAGAGAAAAGTATTGAAGATAAGGGGGTGGAGACTGAATTCTTTCTAATGTCTGAAGTCTGCAGTATTGTTATCTTTCATGAAGTTTTACAGATCATTAGTCTCTTAACTGATGCTCATGCCTTTGGGTAGGTAAGGAAATATTTTTTTCATTTAACAATGCAGATATTATTCATGTAGGATACCTTTTTTTTTAAAGTAAGGATTAGTGACATATAAGCTTGGGGGTATATTAGCCTCTCACTGTGTATGCATAGCTTTCATTAATGCTAATTAACTAATAATGATGAACGTTCTGGGGATTGTCTGGAGATTAAAGAGCAGCTGGGAGATGCTGATAACCTGTGATACTGCTCTAGGCCATTGGACCTAGCAAGGCATTAATCTTGGAAGTACCTGGTACTGTTATAAAATGACAAAAGGCTTTCGAGATGGGGAGGAAAGTGATGGGGGTAGAAACAGGCAGGCAGGCAGGTTGTAAATGAATACAAGATTACAGGAGGAGCCAGTCTCATAATGGGTACATACAGCCCATAGGAACTGATCTTCCAGGTGCTATAGCAAAGGGAAGTCTTCTGGGTTCTTTGGGCATCCTAGATATGACATTTCCAAGTTAAATCTCCAGAAAGAAGAAATAGATGGGAACATTGTGTGCTGTACAGCTGCACTTCTATATTTTGTAGTATATAAATAATGTTTGTATATTTCAAAAAACTAACTCCTTTTGCTATAAATAATTTTGATTAATGTGTGTTCAATGTAGGCTAAGTAATTAATTCCAAGATATGAGTTAAACATTTCATCATTACATTTCATATATGATTCAAAAGATTGCATCATGTCTGCTGTCACTGTGTGCTTTTATGAGTTGCCAAGGAATGGGTTTTGGATGCATTGTTAGCTAGGCTTTGATTCTCTCTTCTTCTGTCAGTTATATTGCTTTGTTGGGAGATTTTGCTAGCTACAGTAAATTAAAGTCTTTAAATACATTGAATTCAACAAAAGCACAATGACTGTACTTCCAGTGTGCTAGAACAATACAGGGAGAGCAGTGGGGCCAGGTGATGGGGTCTAAAAGAGTTGTCAAACTAAAAGTGTGGTTTAGTCATTTGAATTCCCAATTCATTAGGTACAAAAGTTATTTAAATAATATGTTAGACAGTAATTTAGGGAATCATAAGTCAAACAAAGAAGTAATCAGTACATCTCATCTCCAAAAGGCATTTGTGTTTTCTACAAATTCTTAAAAGATTGAAGTGTCTAAAAGTGATAAATCGTTGGCTGCACTCACAGAACTGTTCTGAAAAGTCTATAAGTAGATGATTTTATAGAAATGCTGTTTTGAAAAAATACCAAAGTTTAATTTTCATTACCCATTTGCAGAACTGTAATTATTTTGTAACAATAATCAGGAAGTTTCAAAGCTTTTTCGACTAAAACTTTACTTAGACTTTCAGAGTTTCTCTTTGATTTCTTAATGAACTCTGTTATGAATAATCTAATTTATAGTGTTGAGATGTCTTGGGATCTTTACATGTCCATACTCCTAAGTCCAGGATTTTGGTTTTACTTTCAGTGGACTGAAATTCCAAAAGGTACTATATCAAAGTATGCCTTTGACAGACCAAGTACCTTTTTTTCCTTATGATCTTGTCTTTTCCAGCCAGACTTAAGAGTTCCACGTCTGTTGTTAATGCAGTGACATTTATTTAACTTGCAGTATTATTTGTGATACTGCCATCAGACTGGCACAAGACTGCTATCTTGGGACTATTTATTTACTTGGAGAAGCTTTATGTCCCATTCATGTTATTTATGTGAGTTACATTTGAACAGAAATCTTGAGATTTCTTTCACTTCCTTTCTGTTTGTAAAAGCTTGCTTTTTTGTTGTTTTTGTTGTTTGTTTTGTGTGGGTTGTTTTTTTGGTTTATTTTTGGTTTGGTTTATTTTTTTTTGAGGGGAAGCTAGGCGTGTTTGGATTTTTTTATATTTTTTTATTTACTGAATCAGAGTGTAGGAGCTGTTATATAACTTCTGTAAGCATTGAGGTCAAAGGATTTTTACATATAGGAAGAGCTAAAATGTGGTTCTTTTTGCTTGTTTACACAGCAGAATGGGAGCATATTTTTAAAAAAGTATTTATACACATAAGTCATAAGCAGAGAAAAAACACTGAAGAAAATGTATATATTGTTCACCTTTTTTTCAGCTTTAGATTCAGTTCTTGTTCCAATAATACTGTCCTAAAATTTTGGGTTACAGGACTGAGGGTCAAAATTTTAAAGATCCAGAACCACTTAAATGGTTCCTTGAACAAACAGGATGGAATATTTTCCTTAAAAAAATGGCATATTTATATTTACATGGCTATTTGTTGGGGGCTTCGAGCACTTAAAAATAAAAGACATGATGAAGAAAAACAGTTTATTTGGACTAGTGCACTGTGCAGCCCTGTGCTTAATGTTTAGCAGTTTATCTTCCTGGGAATGGAGAAGCTCTTAACTGTGAGCCCAAGACCTCAAAAAATTTTAAGACAGCTCTGATACTGAGTTATCATGAAAACATGAGTTAATTTGGAAATTAATAAAGAGAATCTTCTTTTTCTACTTTTTGTAGCTGTTCCAATGTAGCTATGTACATTTTTATGTTATTAAACAAATATTATTTCCTACCTTGAATTTCCCTTTGCATTCCTTATGCAAATTGGAATGCTTGTAAATCAATAGCCATTGTACAAGTTTGTTTAGCTGAAAGACTCTCTATTACAGGACTCTAGTTCTGTTCCACATCACAGCTTTTGTGCCGAAGTATAGTTGTGTTTGAATGATTTTCTCTCCTGTTTCCATCTGTTTCATGAAAATCTTCTGTCTACAAGGCTCATCAAATAGCCTGACTGTCTCAAATGATCATTTTTCCTGTTTGAATAAAGTGGATTTTGTTTATTTCACTCTAGTGACTTCCTTGAATAAAAGTCAAAAACATTCTTTTGAGGAAAAAAAAAAAAAAAAAACAAACCCAAGCCAAAAAAACCCAAAATGAAGAAAAACTGGGAAATGCACTATCTGTAAGTGGAGTTCTGGTTTACAATAAAATATATTTAATTTCCATATGAAGAAAACCTCCATAGCTGTATCACAAAAAATGTTTTATTTGCTCAGTTACTGTACCCACTAATGTATTTTTCTCATGGCAGGAAAGGACTGTTGACTACTTAAAGATGTAACTACAGAGAAATGTGTTTATGGAACTACTGTTAGTCTTGTTTGAAGCATGGCTCTAGATAAACATAGCATGATCTAGACAGTTCCCAGTATTGGGAACTCTTCATTTTTTTAATCCTTTCATGCAGGAACTGACTTGCATTGCAAACATTCTCAAAACAGTAAAAATCAACAAGGTACATTAGGAAATTAGAATAAAATTTACAGTGTTCTTTGAATCTGTCAGTAGTGCTGATTTAATGTCTTAGTTTTTGTCAGCTATGGAGACATGGAACATTGAATTTCTTGATATAAAGCTTTAATAAGGACCAGTGTGTATTGACCCTGAGATTAGCTCAGTTGGTTAGAGCATGGTGCTAATAATGCCAGTGTTGCAAGCCTGACCAGGGTATGGGCCATTCTCATAAAATTTGGACTTGATGGTCTTTGTGGGTACCTTCAAATCTGGAATATCCTGTGATTTTGTGATGTTATGCCAGCAGCTCTTTTTCTTGTTTTTCCTCAACTTTGAAAAATGGAGATTGAATGTAAATCTGACTTGCACAGAATTTTTTTTCCTATATTTTCTGTCTCTTTTCCCAAATATAGCTGGGGAGGCTTAAGGAGGTTTTTGTTGCCTATTCTTTTGAATAAAAAAAAGCACTTAAGTATATTTGTTTCACATCTTAAGTGATCATTACTAATTAATTTAAGCCTGTGTCTCACAAATGAACACAATCAATAACTTGAGTTTGTGTTGCAGTGGCAGATTTGAAGACTTCAAGAGAGCTGTCTTGGTTTGGAATGACAGGTGTCTGCTAAGGAAATGGAAAATGCAAACCCCCTCCCTCCAAATTATTATAATTTCGAAATTAAGAGGCTCTCAGGCAAAGATGAGAATAGGAATAACAGTTCTTTACTAGGAAAATTAAAATAAAAATGAAGTACAAAACATCCACTTAACAGAGTCAGATTACAACCTAACATTCTGTTGGTCAGGGTGTTGGTAGCAGCCCAATTAAAATCGTGGCTGCAGTCCTCCTGGAGTGACAGATGTAGTTCTGTTAAAGCAATGATCCTGCAGAAGGGTGTAGTTTTCCTCTGAACATCCATTGGTGGCATAGATGGGTCCAGTCTTCCTCTGGGAATCCAGTGGAAACAGGCTACCCTGATGTTCTGACTCTCAGATTTTTATCCAGGTAGGAATGCTTGGCTCCTCCCACTGAGTGGAGCATCTCACAATGAGATGGTATAATTTTATCAGTCATGTGGTGAGCCTTAATGGCCCATTAACAGAAGATGTCCTCCTGGAGGGAGGATGGGTCCTGGAAGAGATAAAGAACACTGCACCACCATACTTTGGATTACATCTTGCATTGCAATCAAAGACAAGAGCAGTATATTAAATTAAAATTAGTTGTTATATTTAAATAGTTAAAGAGGTCAGAAATGGGTTTGCTAAAGAAACATCTGTATCAAAAAGTGATGTTGAATTAGCAGTGGAGAATATGCCTCAATCTCTATTGGTGTAAAGCTCACAATTCAAACTGCCCCAGGTGGTGATTTGAGTGAAGCAGCCGGACCTTGCCCTGAGGTGGCTGAGTAGTGTTCACAAAGTCCTCCTGATAAGAGGCCCAGTGAAACAGGGCATCTGAGAGGGGCACAGTACCAAATGATGGGGCTGTGGATATGGCTGAAACTGATGCTGCTGCTCGATGAGGGAAAATGTGCCTAAGCTTTCAATTTACTTCAAGTGGATTTTGCTGTGCTTTCTGGTGGAACTGACAGTCTTTCCTCCTGATGTTTGATGTGTGGACTTTTTTTTTTTCCCTTAAACTTTAAGAAACATTAATAATCTGTAGGCAGTTTTTTTTGTGTTGAGGCTGGAGGGAGGAATTTCACACGCTTCACTCAGCAGTGCCTTTAAATATATATATATGTTTATAATATATGTACTGTAGAATCAGTTGTGTAGACTCTTTGGGGTTTGTGTCTTTCAAAGGTGGATTTTACACTAAGGTAAAATGCTGACATGTCATTTAGATACAGCAATGTAAGTGTAGGACCCCTTTTAGAAAGATAAGAGCCTGTCAACTTTCACTATTATAATATATAATACATCATAAAAAAGTTAAAATGCAGGAATCGATTCAGGGAGAAAAAGCATACTGATATGTTATAGACATATTTAAAAAGGGCTATTTGATTTTAAGATGAAAAAAGTAGAAATCCCTATAAATTCTTAGAACAATTCATTTCTGGTGAGTACATTTTGTATGGTCTGCTGAAGAAGGTTGTAAGATGCTTTTTCAATTCCCCATATTACTGTCTTGCCCTGGAGATTCACAAACCAAAATTACAGACTTGTAAAATACTGAAGAAGAAACAAGTTTGCTATATCTAGCAGGGACTGAAGAAAGAGAAGGGAGAAAAAACCCACACTTACCCCACCTGAAAGAATCCAAAAAACTGCACAGAATAAATGAAAGACACATAAACTCTTTCCCTCTAAAATATGTAGGTGTGGTTTTCACACTTATTGCTATACATTTGTAGATTCAAATTAGTAAATTATTTCAATAGTCCCTTATTCTATAAACCAGGAACTACAGTATTCTCTATTTGATATTATTCTGAATGCTCCTGTGCTCTGTAAACAGTAGTCTTCTAAACAACAACCAAAATCATTAGTTGCTCAGTTTACACCCATTTCAGCCTCTATAAATGTCTAAAAGATTAGATATTTAGGATTAGTATTATTAAGATGAGATAAAAACTAATCTCTTGCAAGTTTTTTAGCTTGGTTGCATAAGGCTTGGTAGCAGAGAAATGCCTACCTTATTAAAGCAATAAAAAATAGGAGAAGAATTGATGAAATTGGGGAATAGCTCAAAGTGAAAGTGTGTGTGTGTGGGACAACATAATTTGAATTCTAGAATATGTAGGCAGTATTAATGATGGAGCAGAGAAACAATGGATTAGACCATCTTGTAAAAACTTACTTAGATGTTGCATCAGGCTGGCAAAGTTTTTATTAAAGAATAATTCTGAGATAAATCAAAAGTTTTGAGAATATTAAATTACTTTCTACATGAAAAATTCACAACTTTAATTAACACTTTTCCCTCACTAGAAAAGATAATACCTTTCCTATCCTTCCAAATGTAGTTCAGTACTTAAAAAGTTGGGGGATTTTTTTTAAGGGTGTTTTTTTCAGATTCATTTGCCACAATTACTGTCCATGAAACAAAAGAGAACAATTATAATTAAGGATCCTTGTATTGCTTAGTCACAGAAACTGCTGCATATCTATGCTCCAAAGTAGATGCTTTCTACTCTTTGATAGACAAATTAAGCTTAAAACCCTCAAATCAAGTGTAGACTTACTGCTACCTGCCAACTGTTGCCTGCAAATGCAAATCTAAAGAGCTCATATGCCACCTTCTTCAGGGAAATACTCCATGAGAAAAATATTTTTTCTTCATCTGGTACAAAGCTGACCTTTTGCCTAAACATCATATGAAGTTTTTGTGTGAGTCAACAACTGAACACTTTGTCTTCTGGTACCTGATTTACTGCAAATCATCCCATTTTGGAGATTTAGAATAAAACAAGCTGCTGCTTCTATGCTGACAATAGCTTGACTTGCTTCTCTGATATGATTGTCTGAGTCGCCCAGAAAGACCAAGACTCCATTTAATTATCTATTTATCATAATTTTTATTCCATGATGGCAAGACATTATCTTGTTTTAAGAAACTGAAATTATTCCATATGGGCAGTTTTAACTTCATTTTGTCTGGACTTCCAAGCCTGCCTCTGTTAGTTTGGTGTTATCATACATATGGAAATTTTAAGAATGGTGTTCTAATGTGTTTTGAGGTGGATTATTTGCATGGGAATAGACTTCTGTGTGATCCACTTTGTCTCTTATGAATTAGCCTACTCCTTAAGTAAGATTTAGACTGGTTAATCTTTCAAATAAAGAAGGCTCAGACCAGTTTAGCTGAAAGTAGTGAGGACAAGGACAGATAGTTACATTCAGTAGAGATTAGGCAATACTAGATGTAACAACAGATCAGAAAGAAACCCAAGAACAGTAGAGAACACTTAAGTCTATCTCACTTTTTAAAAAATACATTTTGCATTCATGCCTTTAATTTGGAGGCAGTATTTTTGCTTCAATTCTTCATTTATTTTTGTATTAAATAAAATTATATATTAACTTTCCTCACTTAGTGGTTCTGTTCTTCGTCTGTGTCCAATTATCATCATGTCATATGTGATACCCTTCTGTTATTGTTCATTTTTCAGTGTTTATGTGCACAAAGATATGCAAATGCTCAATTCCAAGACTGAGTAAATGTGCCATGAATTTGATGTACAGCCATAGTCTTCATAGAATTCTATATATCTGTTAAGTAATTGTATATATCTGTTATCTAACATGCAAATATCTACCTACAGGACTCAGTTTTTCAGTTTGAGCCATTCTGTTACTTTTCTGTTCTTCAAATCCAAATTGATATTGGGATTGTTGAAAATTTAGGTGAGAGAAGGCCTTAAGAGATAAGCAGTCCAAACTCTTCTTCAAATCATGGACAGCTGTGGGGTCACATCAGGTTGCCCAGGCATAGATGCAGTCCTGTATTGAAGATGGTACTGTAGTAATTCACAATATACAGTAGGTGTCAATTTTCCATTCTGAAGCAAGGTAAGTAACAGAACACTGAATTTAAGAGCAGTAAAAATGTGCTTTACCATCTAGGGCAACACATCCATTCGAGTATCCTTTGTGGAGTTTATAAATCAGTGCAGTCAGCCAGGTGCACAGAGTGTCAAGGAGGATTTTCCTCCCTTTTCTCTCCTTCATTGCTCTCATCCGATTCCTGATAATACCCTATAAACTGGTATTCACACACTCTTTTGTATAAAATCAGAAAAAAAACCTCTCTTTGCTGTTGTGTCTAAAACCAAACAAAACTATGGATATTCAAAGGTGTAGGTCAGATGATCAAAATCATTCACCTCCTGATTAAATTCCATCCCCAAATGAGAGTGGAAGGAGTTACTGGATGGTGGTGTGCAGAGTGTGTGCTGATGCTTTCAGGCTGTTTTGAAATGATGTGTGTAAGCAGTTAGAAATTTAGCAGCCCAGGTGTTTCTCAGGAAGTGTTTTTTCGGTGGTTTTCAAGGTAGTGTCGTGCAAGTGAGGAATTAATGGTTCATAGTCTAGCTCTTGTTATTTCAGTGATGTGCTGTGCAGTTCAGTGAGATACCTGTTCTTTCTCTTTCCCTTATGCTTAACTGCAGGCATTTCCTAACACAAGTACTGGGTTTTATACCATATTATTGTTACTGGTCATTGGAAATTTCATTGGTATTACCAATGGAGAAGTAAAAAATGGACTAGGTATCAATACTGATCATTCATCTCATCTTTTTTAGGTTTTGCTTTTCTTTTTCTTTTGTTGTTTGATAAGTTTAATTAGTGGGTGTTGAATAGCAGTCACTTTTTTGATTTTTTGCTAGAATTTTCTTGTGTATTTCAGTGAACACAGAAATCAAGCAACAAAGCAGAACAGGAACTATGTGTAGCTGTAAGAAAGTTAAAGCTATGAGTATCAGTACAACCTATGTTAATGAAACTGTAAAATGTGTTTCACATGTATCTGATGTGTGCCCAGGCTCTAAATACAAATGCCAAAAATAGTAGTAAAATAATAGAATTTTAAAGTGTTTTTTATCAGTAGTAGTCACTGACCTATAAGATTTTAAAACTAGAAGATGATCATTGTAGGTCCTGTCTAACTGAACTACTCTATTTTATTCTAAAAGTTTTAAGTATTTACTGAACAATCAAACCTTTATACTCCTAAAATTTCTCATAAGAATAGGCCATTAGAAATTAAAATACAGCATTTTAAAGGATTCCCTATGAGTAACCATGTTTATGATTCAATAATGTAGCTATTAGCTTCCACAATATATTGTTATGATATTTGAATTAATCTTACTGTAATTTTCATTTTAACTGTTAAGATCTTGCACTTGAGCTACTTTTTTTTTTTTTTTCTCTGAAACGAAAAAGTAAATTGACATGGATAATTTGTGCTACTTTGCTTCTTTTTCTTCCCACCCCCTTGCCTTCTTTCTAGTTCTTCAGTCAGTCCTGATGGAAAAAATTATACGAGATGATGTGCAACTGTGTCTTTTCCCCAGGCAGCCTCTCACTGCCGCTAGTTATTCTTTGGCAGTCTGAATCTTTCATCTTGGCATTATGATACAGCCTGAATGAGAAAATTAACATTAATAGCAGCAGCAAGTGTGAGGAGAGCTAGTTTAGGCTGCTGAATTTCATTCCCATCCAGGACTCTTGAGGGGAGTAGGACCACTGAGAGTTGATGTGCGTGGAAAAAGAGCCGAGGCAGTGTGTTTGGACTTTATTTCCCCTTGTTCTTAGAAAAACATTCTTCTTCACTGCTGCATATTTCCATGCTTTTTTATGTTCTTTCTTTCCTAAAACATCCCCATGTGAATAAATTTATTCAGAGAATAAATTTACCTGTGAGCAAACCTATTTTGATGGATGAATAAGAATTTCAGCTTTTTCTTTTATTTTTTTAAGGTTCTTCTTCTCCATGAATATCTATCAACAGTAGTCTAGTTTTGATAGCTCAAAATTGAGGCAGAAGAAAACAAAATAGATGTTAAAACTCACAGTTTTTAAGACAACTATTTTTTTCTGATTTTGGGGGATTATTTTTTAGTGTCTAGGTCACAATTCTGAAGGCCATTATTAGAAATTATATTAAGGCAAACTTTTGGGATGATGCCAGATGGTGTTGGCAACATCAGCAGTAGAAGGGAAATGCTGATTCTTATCAGTATCCATTTCAGGCAAACTGCAGTGAAATTTCATGGGACCAAGTAAAGGCACTTTTAGCTCTTGGGCACTTTCTCTGATTTGTTCGGAGACTTTCTGTAAAGCATCAAAATCCTCGTATGGTAATTTGCCACAGATTGTGAGCCATGCAGCACCTGTGGGGGCACGGCAAACTGTGCAATGAGTGGGGAGCCCCTGGCTGTGTCAGGGCTCAGGGTAGACTGGCATGGGACAGACTGGGGCAGGGACCTCCCTCAGAAGCCTTGTCCCACCATGCCCAGAGGCAGACAAATAGAGATAGGCAGATAATGACTGGGGCAGTGGCCCCAGGAGTGCCAGGCATGGCCATGGGGACAGGGAGTGCTCCAAATGCACAGCAGGGATGGATGTGCCCAGGTGCACTTCCAGCTGTAGCGTGGAGACACACCCCATACTGTGTCTGCTCCTGTTGGGCCACCACGTGGCTGTCACCTGAGACTTTACGGGGTATTTATTATTAGCCCTTGAAGCCACATGCAGTAAGCAGACTTTTTATGCTGTCATCATTACATGTGAGATTTGTCACCTTGTCCCGCCCTGAGTAGCTGCCAAGCCATGTGCTTATGGGGAGTTTTCTTTCCTGCCCTGTCATCTCATGTGCTGGATGGGGCACAGCTGAGCTTCCCCTGAGAGTAGTTTCCAGCCAGTCAAATCTAAATTTGTACCTTTGCAGTGTAGGTACAGAACTCTGCTCAGCCTCTGTCTATACTGACGTACTTGTTTCCAAGAAACTTACAGGGGAGTGTATCTGTGAAGCAATTCATGTAGCCTACTTTGTCTAGAATTTGAGTCAAGTGCTTTGATCCCTTTCTCATTAACAATTTCTCACTGTGTTGAATAAGTATTTACAGTATTTATTTTCCAGCACATGTGAGGTGGTTCCCTTCACACAACTGATTTTGAAAACCTTCCCTGTGATTAGTTAACATTTTAACACCTCAGTCGCATTATTTACAGAAATCTGTTCTCAGCTCACAATTGGAAGTGTTGTTTGTACAGCGATGCTGTCATTTCTTCAGAGTTGGCTGGGATTACTGTAATCTTCCTGAGGTGTGTAATCGCTCTGGCATTTTCTGGGAAAGGCCTAGGAAAAATGGGCCCATAAATTCGCACATCCCGTGCCATAGGGCCTCTTTACAAGGCTTAATTTTCTCATCTAGTAGGTCTCACAGGGCTTCAAGTGTGCTATGAGAGGTGGATCAGTGGCCTCTGTGTCAAAGTGACTTCAGCTGTCTGTCTCATTCCTTTGCTTATTGCAGTGTGACAGGAAATGCTTATGACTTAATTATTAAGTGGTTAATCCAAGTGACTGGTGCAGAATAAGTGCGACTGTTAATGTATCAGCACTGTGGGTGTAACTTTGCTCCTACCAAATCCATTGCACAGGGTTCAAAAGGCAGAGTGTATAATGTGAGGAAAAAAAAAAAGATGGAGATCTGACACTGCAGCTCCTTCTGCTGTCAGTGTATGTCCAGTGCAGCCACATAGGAGAGGATCCACTGCTGTCAACATTCTGTAGCTAACAGCATAAGAGCATAAGTCTTAAAATAATTATTTTCAACATCCCTTACCAAAGCATATTGAAAAATGAAAATTATTTCAGAAGTAATTTACTGCAGGTTGGCTATTCTGGAAACAGTCATTTAGAAAAATGTAGGTGCATATATTGCTCATGATTTCCAAACTTTAGCATAAACCCAAAATTTATGCTTAAAAGTACAGGTTGGAGTTTGCCTTAATGCTCTGTTCATAAACAGTTAAGAAACAGGCACACTTTCTAAAATATGGAATATTAATATTTTACAGTTTATCTTAAATTTCCACTTCCATACTACCCTATTTGTGTCTTGACTTTTGCTATTCTGAATAGGTATTCTGTTTAAAACATCAGTGGGTTAGTTTTAAAATCTTTATAACAAAAAAGAGTAGTGTAATAAACAAGAACAGCATACTGTTACAAGGATGTATTATTAAAAATAAATTAAATCAGAATGTGATTATTTGAAGTCACCTAAAGCATTATAGACTTGATGCCATCATCACTCAATTTTGAAAACTCTTGCATATATTTTGTAGTTTAACTGAAAACACTGAATGAAGGTTTCTTCTTGTGGGTACACAAGTTTTTCTTAATGTTCAAAAGGAAAGAATGAACAGATTAACAGGATAGGTTTCAGGGATTTGTCTGGTATTTCTTTTTTATGTTTTCATTATATGTTCTTACTAAAGATAAAAGTGTCATATTTGTTTTATTCCATTTATGATGTATGTCTGAACTGAAATAGAGAGAATTTTTTTTGCGCTTAAAAAGCTTCTTTTGATAAAATAATAATGAGTGTATTAATATTAAGGTAATCTTCTGATGTCATCAAAATTGCTAAAATAATTTTCAAAAGAAAATATGAATTAGCTGAAAAATGAACTGAGATGTTGCATTTCTTTTCCCTGTCTTCTGGCACTTGGATACTAAAAATGTCACACTTAATTTGAAACCTATATTGACAGCTCCCTGTTGTTGATTCACATTTGAAATAACAGAGTTATTAAAAATGTGTGCTGTGTTCTCTCTATTTGCTGGACTTGTAAGAAAAGTAAAAAGTGACCTCTGGCAGTTTCTTCAGCTGCATGGTTTGGGAATATCTTTCAGTACCTTTTAATACTTGTAAAAAAACTCTAACTAAAGCTGTGATGAAAATTACAGTAGGCAGACTCCAGGGAATAACTCCAAAGAATGTGTAAATTTAATACAAAAGCTAAACATCTGTTAGAAGATGTTTCTTAGGGCTAATGCAGCCTAATATGTTGGATACTGAGTGGATGTGGGTGGGAATGGGAGTGGGGGCTGTGTATACCTCAGAAAAAAATGGTACCTCTTTTCTTCAACTAAATACTCTAAAAAGTTAGAGGAAGGAGAGTTTTACCTTATAAAAATTTTACTTTTTGCTTTTAATACTCTTCCTTTTGAAATATATGGCCAGAAATCTCTCTTATCTTGACACATTGGTGGTGTGTGGGTGTGGGGAAAGAAAAAAGAGAAGGAAAATATTTGTGAAGTAAGGGAGAGAGCTGCATGCAGTTTGGGAGCATACACTGCACGGTATGGAATTACAGTGACATAAAATGCTTGGAACAGGCAAAAGGAAGCTTGTTTTCATAGTATCCTCTGATACTACAAGGAAGTACTTGGTATTAAGCACAGTGCTTAAAGAAAATTCAAAACCATGAAGGTAATTTCCACTTCTAGATCACAGGAACTTATTCCTGATATTAAAAACTTAAACCGTGCTAAACTTGTGAATTTCTGTAGTGTAAAGCTAGAAAATGTTCTTTTAGGTATAAGGTCAGTGACAGGCACTTTTGAGTAGGCATGAAATAGGATTGAAAGTACCACAGAATCATTAAGGTTGGAAGAGACCTTCAAGGTCATTGGGTCCAACCATCAATCTACAAACACCATAATCATCTCTAAATCAGATTTCCAAGTGCCACATGCAGTCATCTCCTGAACTCTTTCAGAAATGGTGATACCACCACCTCCCTGGGCAACTTATTCCAATTCCTAACCATTCTTACAGTTACTTTATTGTTTTGGTTTTGGTTTGGTTTTTTTGTAATATTTAAACTGAACCTCCCCTGGTACAATGTCAGGCAGTTTCCTCTCATCCTTTCAATTGAGACATGTTCCTCAAGAGATCCAGTTCCTCTCCACTACAACCTCCTTTCAATAAATATGCTCAATGTCTGTTCTAGGCTGTGAAATAGTTCGTAGGCAAGCATGGTGTGCCCTGGCATTTCCTCTAGTTTTGATAGGGCTGGTATCCTGCAGGCCTCTGCAATGACACAGCTTTTTCATTACTCTTCTCTCCTGGGCCTTCTCTCCTTCATGCTGTTTCCTGAAAAGCAGAGCATTTCGCCCATGAGACTCTCTTTTAGTCATTTTGCTTATGTAACTATTGGTAGAACAGAGCCTGCGAGAGCATACAGCTTGGATAAATTGTAAACAGATGACACTTTAGTTGTTGTATTTCTCATTTTCATTCCTTTTGCTGTCTTAATCTCCACTGTCTGGAAAGCAAACTAATTTCTGGTTAACTACAATGTAGTCTAAAGTGCTTGAAGATCACACTGAGATTCACCAAATGGTACACTTATTCAAGAAGTGACTCTGTAGACAGATTTTCTTGTCTATATTTGTTATGGCTATTGGTGATTCCTTATTTTAGCAGAATATAAAATTAAGGTGCTAGGATCTTTACCTTCTATCAGGTTCAGAGAGCATGACTTGTGCCTTAAAAATAAGGATGATGGAGACATATTTGATTAAAGGGTTGTATGAAGGGGAAGAACACATGTGAATTTTCTAAACATAGTCTAAATTCTTTGGACTTAATTACTGTAGAATAGTCTTTGAAGTATCGTGTTAATGGTTAATGTGCAAACCATTTAAAAAAGAGGGAGAGGGGGAAGTGTTGTATTGAAAATCTTGCAATGAGGAGTCACTCCTATAGTCTGAGAGAGCATTTTTCATTTAAAACAGCAGTGATGAACCTTCAGAATTCCTTTATAAATGTAGAATGAAAATACGTGCATATTTTGTCTGCAAATTTGAAGCTAAAACTAATCTCGTGAATTTTTTGATAGCTTAAACTCAATTAATGCTTCTAAATGGCTGGTGCTTATGCACAGCTAGGTATTTTACAGTTCTTTTTGTAATACTAGCACAAATTTCAACTGCGGAAGACCTTGCATTGGCTTTTCACATAATTTTAATATACTTAATATTCAGGTGGAATAATTACCTTAGCCACATCAAATATATTTAATCAAGTGGGAGGAAATTAAATTCTCTCAATTTACCTCAAAATTGACTTTCAATTTCTGATAAATACTTCTACTTGGTTATATCACTCTTTTAAAAAGTGATACTTGCAAGACAAAATATCCTGTAGAGAAAAAGACTAAATATTTCTGTGGAACAAATGCCTAATATTATTTTACTCATTTAGCACAGTGAAAGGTAAAAGACCATAGATTTTAACATGAGTATTATCATATAAAATTAAGAGTATTAAATAAGTATATTGTGCATTCATTGTAAGTCCTGTCCAATAGAGTAGACAATCAGTTTGCTGTGTGAAGGGTCCAGACTTTTTTGCCTTCATTCAAGTTACAGGATTTTTTGCCTCACGTTTGGGTGTATCCAGAACATTGTGATCTTTACTGGCATAGAGTTTGAATGTTCCTTTCAGAGAAGAGTTTAGAGATTTAATTATTTTCCTCACAAGTTGTTCAGTGTCATGCATAACCAAAAAGATTTGATGTTGCATGCAGTGAAAAAATATGAGGCAAGAATGCTTGATTTTTCCCCAAGTTTCTGAGGATTGTTTTATTTCATGCATAGCTTTTAAGTACTGTGAATGACATGCAGTAGTTCAAATACAAGCTCGGTAAATATTTGAACATTAAGACTTATGACTTTATGCTGATGTTATAGTTCCATGATGAAATGTGTTGCTGAGCCCTAGCTAATGAACTCTGGAGAGATGTAGAATTTATGGGTTTAAATGTGGCCCTTTATTGGGGTTGTATTTCTTTGGTAACCAAGAAAGTATGAAGACACAGTCCTGCCCTGTCTCCTGCAGGTGCGTAGGCATATTTCATTCATAGCTCAAATGGTCTTACAGGACTTAGTCTCACAATTTTTATATTAATAATAAACCAAGTTTTGTTCATCCTACTGACCCATCCAAGTCATGCTAAGGACATGTGAGAATTAGTGAAATGTCCTGAAAATCTATGTATTGTTGAGTATGTGTCATTCCTAAGTTGAAACCTAAAATTATTTCAAGTATTACAGTACCAAGTACTGTAGTACTTTAATAAGTACCAAAACTTCAGCTAGGTAAAGTTTTGCATCAGTAGAATGAAATACATATAAAATACTGAAATAAGGCATTGGCCATCTGATAGAAATGAAAACTTCTCCAGAAGATTTTTAAGAAGATTGCTTTATTCTGCGCACGTGTAAGGATAATCAGTTTCCTAAAATGGTGACAAATTTCTCATTACCTCTTCAGCATGTTTTGTTTTCTGGATGATATCATAATGATTAATTTATAAAACTAAATGGTTTTTCATGAACCTGCATCTCCATTTCATGAAGACCTTATTCTCTTTCCAAGTCAGTAGAAAAAGAAGTGTTGTTTATTTCTTTCTGATCTAGTTTAAGCTTCCTGCCACTCACTTATCAATGATTTATGTGTCATCCTAGTTCTATCAATATGGCAAATGAATATTAGAAATCCACAGAAAACATCTGAGGCTGAGAAATTGATTTTAGCATTATTCCATTTCTAAATTAGGAAATTCAAGTACAAATTAGTTATTTGTCTACAATCCTGCCTCCAGAATTAGAGGACTATTTATGTATTTAAGTGTCTTAAAACAATAATCTGTATCCTATTCTGCAGAAGATCAATTTTGGAATAGCATCTCAAAAGATAAGGTAAACATTTTTGGTTTTGGTATTTTTTTTTTAATACTGGTTCTTTATTATGAGCTTAGCACAAAATGGAAGTCTAACATCTGTAAAATACTGAAGTTATAGTTGTCACAGATGCATTTTCCTCTAGTGTCATTGCATATAAAACATTTTTATTTCAGTATAATTGCTAAACTCAGTCAAAACACTTCAATGTCTTTCAACAATAAGCACATTTACCTAGGCCGGGTATGTATTAATATATTAGCACTCATAAATATACATGCCTTACATTCATATACAGGTATAAAAACAAATATATTAAAAAATATGTTTTAGTATGAATTTGGAACATACTTAATATATAAAAATATATATAAAATGGTATTTTGCTACCTTAATAGATCTCACTTTCCAAGAATTTAAAACACGAATTCTCCTTTTGTAAACTACTTAAACTATTACTGGATGCTCTGTCTTTAAAAGTAGTATTTCTCTTCTTGGTCTAATTATCGTGCAGTAAAAATATATGTATTTGAATAGTCAGTGAGAATCTGGTTTGGAGTTTCTTTTCCTTGAGCATCTGGAATCCAGTATCTGTTAGCAAAAGCCACTCTGTACTGAATTGTATCAGAAAGCTGACAGTTGATTCTATGGCTTATAAGCACAAGAGTAAATTTACTAGGAAAAATATACTAACCTGTCATTTTTATCATCAGTATCTCTCCTAAAAAACCAGAGAAAATGTTAAACTTACCTCTTTTTTTTCCTATATGTGAATATATATATATTTCCTATAGATATATTTCCTACATATCTTTATATTTTCTATATTTCCTGTATTTCCTTTTTCCCCTTTAGAAGGCAGTCTGCCACAAAAGAAAAGCAATAATGTAATTGCTTGTACTGCCTCACATCTTTTAAAGGATATTGATGCATTCTTTTATTTATGTCCAGAGACAGAGGCTGCTTTTAAAATATTTAAGTTGCTTAAATGAAAATGTGATTTAAAAATAAAAGGTATTAATGAATCTATGGAGATTTGCATTGAATTCTGAAAGCTTATTTAAAACAAAGCAAAAAAGTTTTAGTGAGTGTGTGGGTACAGACACTTATCTCTTTCATTCAGTTGTTTAAATTTTCAGTATTTGGTGTAGATACAATTATTGAGAAAACCTATTACCTCAGAATCACATTAATAATTTGTGTGCAAAGGGGAGGAAAGTGGGGTTTCAGTTGTTTTTTTCTATTACTTTTCTGAAATGGAGTAGTTATTTCTGCTAAATATATTTAAGTCTGAGTTAATGAAAGCACTTAAGTAGCTATGCTTTGCTGCATAGATGGCAAATCCTCTACTGCTCTTATTCTGTACATCAGGGTATGGTAAAATGTCTCATGATTTAATTGCCTGTCACTGAGAAAACACTATAATATTTGGGGATGTGGGGTGGGGGAGGATAAACAAATCAAAATGCGCTTCTTCTAATGGTTGCACTTTGTCTGTTAGGAATGGGGTGAGCTTTCACAACTTTTTCATTTCAGTTAACCAGTAGCCTGTGTTAGTAGCCAGAAAGAAGTAGCTAACTGTTCTACTCTTGTAAAAGCTGCTCATTTAAGAGTCCTTTTGCCAAGGGAAATGGTGTTGGCACACTGTGCTTCACCGTTGCTAAGGTGGGGAGTACCATGTACCCTGTGCTCCTTGGGCTGCTCAGCATTACCACAAAGCTCCTCCCAGCTCTTGAACCCCTCTCCATCTCCTGTGTCCTGGAGTGCAGCACAACAGAAAACTGAAGGTGCTTCTGCTCTCCCCACTGGTGCAGCCCAGCTTGGTGTGTCTTGGGTGCCGTGGGTAGGATAGGGGTTCACTCAGACAAACCATCAGCCCCAGCTCTGCATGGGGCTTCCCATCCTCTCTGATGGACAGTCAAGCACACTTGTACCCTACAGGGCAGAGTTGCAGGAGGATGAGGAGGGAATCCTCATAAATATCCTCATTTATCTCATAAAATGTGTGGTAGGAATTCAGTGTTTTGAAGGACAGATCAGGGTTTTAGAACTAAAAGAAGCAATATATGTGCCGTGTAATTTCCACTTTGAAGTTCCACAGATTTAGCTGATCTGTGATAAAATCTTCTTGATTTTGAGAAGCAAAACTGTGTTGTGTTTTAGACAAGTAAAATGAAAACCAGTGGTGAAAAACTTCAGTACCACACTTAATCTCATTGATTGAAATGTTTAATTGAAGTGTTTACAATCAAAGCCACGTTTAGACTAAAGCTCTTTTCCAATTAGATTCTCTGGAGTTTATTTTCGAACTAAGTATACAGGAACTTAGCCAATAGATCATTTACTTCATAAAATTTCAGCCTCCAGAAAAACTGCAGAAGTATTCTGCTATCTTCAAGCTTTTCTTTATCCTGTATTACCCTATTAGTGACAGTTTATAAACTTGTTTTCAAAAAGAGCTATATTTTAATAGGAAGCAGCTAAAAAGCTTTTGCAAAAAGAGTAGGACTGAAAACATCGTGAGTAATTGTCATCAGACTCAATGGTACATAGGGATGCATTATAATACTTGCAGGGAATACATTATGCAAGCTTTTGATAATGAAGGGTTTGAAAAGTCCTAACCTTAACATCGTCTTGCTATACTTCACTTGTCCTAGGTTCCCTATACTTTATGAATTTTTCACATAAACATAGGATTTCTTTTTTAAAGCATTATTAAGCATTCACATTAGAAGTGCAAATTGTGCAATTTCAAAGTGCAATTTCAAAGTTAGTTCTCCTGTTAAGGACTGCATGTTGATTATGGGTCTTATCCATGGTCACTGGAAAGAGACCTACTGAATTTTCTTAACCACTTTTCTAGGATGCAAAATTTACTGTTTTTCACAGGTAGTACTGTGATTTACTCCTATTTCAGCAATTTCCTAGAGGAAGGATTTAAGAAAATGCAAATCTAATATTACCGTAACCACCATCTTAAGCTTAAACCCCGTTTTATCTGTTCCCTTTAGCTTTTTTCCTTTTTTCTTTCTTTTTCCTTTTTTTTTTTTTTTTTTTTTTTTAATCAGCTAATATATTTGGGGATAGGAAGAAGTGTCACAGAATATGTTGTTAGCCTGCTACTTTCCAGTAATAGAATAAGTTTTTCAAGTGAGTTTCCAATAGTCTTCTTTAGACAAAATAATGTGTTTAGGATAATGGCAGCTGAATTTCTACTCTTTCTTTAGAACCTTTTGGAAATTTGGTTGGCTTGTCCAGTTCAACATAGGTATGCTTTAAAATGTCTTAACTGAACATTAAATAAAGATAGCTTTGAGCTGACTGTTATGCCTGGATTACAGAAGAAGTTGTGTGTAACAATGTGTCATCTTGCTGTAGTGTTAGCCACTAGAACAATGTCATTCTAATTAGCTGTTCATAACAAGCCTGTAACAACTGAAGAATGAAGCTCCATTGCTTGCTTGTTTTCTTGGATCATTATTTTTCTTCTCTGCTTTTAACTGCAAGTATTTTCTATTTCATTCTGAAAAAAATATTTTATTTATATTTTGATGTATTAAAAAAAAAGGCAAAAAACATTAACTGTAAAAATATGAGAGTGAGTTAAAACCAGTAGTCTGCTAGGTCTGAATTTGGATAATTTCTATTCTTGGAATGCTTCATGCAATTCTTGTAAGCAGGAATATCCATACCATATTCCTGGTATGCTTGCTGTGTGGCTGGACTGAGTCCATCATGTTTAGCCATCTATTTTCCTTTCCAGTATTTGGGTTTTGGGAGGCAAGGTCACCCACTCTGAGTACCTACACACTCAGTATAGACACCCTCATTGTGTGGTGGTTGTTCAATTAAACTAAGTGGTTTCCCTGATAACTTTCTTGTAATTTGATTACTGATCTTATTAGGAAGCTGTTTATACAAAAAGATTGATTCATGCATGTATAGTACCTGGCAGGCATATTTTTAAGTTTATGCTATTATAGGAAGTTTAGAGACAAAAGATGTTTGGTCATTTCATATTCAGATTTTATTTTCTTTGAAATGCTATATTACTTTTTGACTGAAAACAAAAGTAAAATGGCTTGGGTTAAATTTCCATCAGGACAAATGCGTTAAATCTTAGAAAATAAATGATGTTTATGATTAAGCATATTATCACGTGTAGACTGCTGGGATTTTGATCCTCTGTGGTGTTCAGTACTGGAATTTTGGCTAAGATGTTCAAGTGTCTCAACAGTGTTATCTTGCATTTACCAGCAAGTTTGTTTGGAAAGTTTCAGCAAAATAAGAAGTGTCCAGAGTCTATTCCATCACACCTGTGTTGTCCAGCTCCTCTGGAACAACCACCGGCAGTTCCCATTTTTAGGACAGAGATTTCTTGAGAGTAACATTGACAGTGTAACCTGTTGCTGACACATCTCTAATGTCTTACTGTTGTTTCACTCTCTTATATTGCTAAAGCTGATCCTGATACCTCATAAATATAAAATAACTCTAGCTAACTGAGCTCTTGCATTTAGTGTTAAGCAAATGTAAATAAGATTAAAATTTGGCCTAGTAAAGTTTTAGTGAAAAAAATCCCAATAAGGTTTTATTTTATTGTAGGTGGTATAACTAATAATACCTCTGAAAATATTTTTTTTCTATTTAACCTGTTTTTCTGGAAAAAGTTTCCCAAGAATTTAAAAATAGAGAAAACCGAATCTCAGACCTCTTTCCCAAGGATAAGATCTGTTCTATGAGCTTGATTAGCATAACAGAATTTGAGGTACAGCTAAAGAAAAAAAAAACCTTTCTGTCTAGTTCAAAACATGTTGATACCTTTGGTCATTATTCTCTTTAGGAAGTGACTTTTGAGGTGTGTGCCTACCCCCTGTTTAAATTTCAGTCTCATTAGCCCTCTTTGACAGGTTGCCTGTTGTAGCTCTAAGAACACCATGTGTTTGAGCACAGTGGAAGCAACTGAATGAAGCTGAAATACTTACTCACCGTGTAGTCAAGTGTGGTTTAGTTTGTCTAGTGTGTCTAAGTTTGCCTTGCATTTGCATAAACTGAAAAACAAATGGAATGTAAATCTATCTGTCCCCCATTCTTCAAATGTTATACCTTCTCAAGCTCTAAAGTTTTGTGATGCACAAAATGAGAAGGGTTTTTTCTAGGGGATTTGTGGACACTGAGACCACCTCAGTAATTATGATCCATTTTTCATTTAAAAGAAGGTTGAAGTTTCATGTCATTGTATTGATCTATTGGAAAACAGAGCTTGAATTCAATTGAATCTTTTACCATTGTATTTGATACGGCATGAATGAGCAATTTGAGTATGGTAGTCACTGTATTAAGAGTAATACTGACGGTATTAGGTTGAAGTAGGTCCTGCATATTAAACATGGAATAATATTTATTAGTTAATAAAAATGCAGAACTATGAAAGTTAGATGAATAACCAGTTGTAGAGTATTACTTTAGTAATTGATGAGAGAAATAACTCTGCAGAATTCTGCAGGGGCAGGAGGAATAAAATGGAAGAATATATGAGCGCTAATTCTCCTTCCTTGATCCTACACATTCTTGTGAAATTTGCAAGTTAGATGTCTCAGTCTTCAAAAGGAGATTGTAGCCTACTGAAGTTTGCATTAGAGTAATATTGATTGCATAGAGTAAAAATACATTCTTTGATCTTTCTGTTCTCCATCAGTAGTTTGAAACCATTGAGGATCACAAATCAAAACCTACCAAATCCACACATAGCACTGTGTCTTGGTTTCAGTTGGGTTTTTTTGTTCAGTTTAGACTGATTGGTGGGGGGGGTGGGGTTGGTTTTGTTGTTTCTTTATTTAATCTCGAGTAGAAATTAAAATAATTGCCCTTCCAGTGATACTTATCTTCTTCCATGTCTGCCCAAGTTTGATAATGCCGTATCAGCTGGAGGTCTGTCCTGGTATAATCAACCACAAAAAAGGGATTTTAATAGCCAAAAGGAACTGCTTCAACCATCTTGGTTTTCACTATAGTTTTAGTCTCGTTTTCTGTTTGCAGTTACTTGCAGAGTTAAAATAAGGTTGTGAATAGATATGTCTATTGACAATGAAAAAGAGTGTGGTGGTTGCAGTGATTGTTAGTGGACTGAAATGAAATGAAACAAAGCAGTTTACTGCTGCTAACTTTAACAGGCACCTACTTGTCAGTACTAACACGTGGTGTTCTGTAGAACATGACGTAGTTGCAAGTCCTGTTGGGCAAATGGATCCAGAGATACAATATAGGCTATAATGCAACAGGCAGATCAGTTCTCTTGTAAGATGATCATATCATCTTGTTTGTGATGAAGAAGAGCATGTTCATGTTGAAGGCAGCTCAGTTTAATGTCTCCCACATTTCTAAAATTTCCAATTTGAACATTAGAATGATGACACAGATCCAACCACAGGTCAGGCAAGTCTTAACATCCAACAGTGGACAATGATGGATACTAAAATAGAGGTATAGCAGTAAAATTGGCAAGAAATTATAATTCCTCAGAATTGTCTTTCTCACCTCTAACAATTTGCAGTACAAGGATTTCAGGGCCAAAGGTGGTACTTCTCTTTGATAGTTTGTATATAGAAACAAAGTTACTGAATCAAATATGGTAAAGATTTTTTCCCCTTATTCCAAATGGTCAGTCTGGTATCATTTGGGTGTATGAACAATGCATGTATATTATTACTGAAAAGTAAGTACTTATTGATTGAATGTATCTAGAGTTACATTAGATTGATGAATTGTTCAAGGCTGCCAGAATGGTTATAGATGTTCCTTGGAAAAATAGATGCAAATGTCCAATACATTAGGAAGGAAAGTACGTGTAAAAATCAGCATCCACTTACATACACGACTTTAGGTGTTTTTAAGCATTATGAAAAAACATAGCTTTTTAAAAATAAAACTTCACTTGTTGATTAAATACAAATCTGGATATATAAGGAAAGCAATTTGAAATACACCTTTACTGTGTTACCACACTTGCATCATTGTGAGGAAACTACAGAGTCAAATTTCATTAAAACCATCCCCCCTCATAATCCTGTCTCCTACTCATCCTTTTCACAGCAGTCAGAAATGGTACTTGTGCCACTCACTTGGCTGTTTGTACAGGCATAACCTCTTATTTCTCATGCTGGTTGCCAAGCAACTATTTTTGCATTTCATGCCTTGCACTGCAGGCATTAATTTCTGTCATGTTCCTCTGTTTGTTTATTATATACTAGAGAAACATGCATACAGGAAAATGAGGACACTTTTTTTAAGGGAAACCAAAAACTTATTTGGTGATAATTTATTGTGTTCACTGGATGCTGCAGGGAAAACTTGCACAGTCATTTCACGGAGGACCTAAAAGGTATCCTCCAGCCTGTTCAAAATCAAACTGGGATTCACTGAGAGGGAATCTTTATGAAGTATTTAAAATATCTGCCCTCCAGAAGGTAAGCAACGGAATAGCTGGCATTTGGGTTGTGTTCCCTAGTCCCTTCTTCCCTGCTCTTCTCTAGCTGTGTATTAGATGTTTTGTACTGTTATGTAGCTACTAAGCTCTTCATACTCTCAAGTACAGATATGCCATCACTGACCCTGAACCTGGCCTGTGTAATTCCTGACCAGTTTAAGTTGAGACAAATGTTTTCAGTCCTGAATGATTTTTCTTTCTGGCACTGAATTGGTTGCCTCCTCTGTAGAAGAAGGAAGGAGAACAACACATTAGAAAGATTATTTCTTTTTGAAGCTATTGCTTAATATTTTTTTTTTCCAATCTGACTATTAACACAGAATCATGGAGTGTTAAGTGTTGGAGTGAAAATCATCTCATTCCAACCCCACTGCCATGGGCTGGGACACTTTCCACTAGACCAGATTGTTTAAGGCTTCATCCAACCTGGCTTTGAACACTTCCAGGGCTGGGGCACCCATAATTTCTCTAGGCAACCTGTTAAAATGCCTCACCACCCTCACAGTAAAGAATTTCTTAATGTCTACCCTAATTTTCCCCTTTTTTCTGTTGTACCCACAACTCCTTGTCCTATCACTATAGTTCCTGATAAAAGGTCCCTCTCCAGCTTCCCTGTAGGTCCCCTTCAGTTTCTGGAAGGTTGCTGTGAATTCTCCATACAACCTTCTTTTCTCCAGCCTGAACAGCCCCAACTTGCTCAGCCTGTCTTCAAAGGGTGGGTACTCCAGTCCTCTTATCAACTTTGTGACTCTCTTCTGGACTTGCTCCAGCAGCTCGTGTTAGGGACACCAGAACTGGACACAGTACTCAAGGTGGGATCTCACAAGAGCAGAGGGGAAGAGCCACCTCATTCTGCTGGCCACACTCCTCTGGCTGCAGCCCAGGACACATTTGGCTTTCTGGGCTGTGGGCACACATTGCCATCTCATGTTGAGTTTTTCATCAACCATCAGCCCCAAGTCTTTCTCCTCAGGGCTCCCCTCAATCACTTCTCTGCCCAATCTGTAGACGTGTTCTGGGGTTTCTGTGACCCAGATATAGGACCTTGCACTTTGTTTTATTGAACTCCATAAGGTTTGCATTGGCCCACCTCCCAAGCCTGTCCAGGTCTCTCTGGATGATATTCTTCCCTCCAGCATGTTGACTGTCCCACACAGTTAGTTTGGTGTTGTCAGCAAAGATACTTAGGGTACACTTGATCCCTCTGTGTTGCTGACACAGATGTTGAACAGTATTGGCTACAGTACCAAGCCGTGAGGGACACCACTCATCACTGGCTCCATGTGGGCAATGAGCCATTGACCACAAGTCTTGGAGTCTGGCCTTCCAGTAACTGAGTGGTGCATTCAGCAAATCCATCCATCTCCAGTTTAGAGACAAAGATGTTTGTGGAGGACAGTGTCAAATGCTTTACATATGTCTAGGTAGATGATGTCAGTTGCTCTGTCCCTACCTACCAAAGCTGTAGAAGACCTTCTTGTCATAGAAGGTCACCAAATTTGTTAGGATCTGCCCTTAGTCAACCCACATTGGCTGTTTCCAGTCATGTGTTTGTTTTTCATATTCAGCCATAATCAATTTGATTGATGATCAAATTTCCATGTCATTTGGGTATTTTTGTGAGCATGTAACAGCAAAGCAAACTGGATCAGCTGTAGTTAGCAAAAATTATTTTGGTTATGTTCAGCAGCAGATTTTATCCTTTGTGTAAAAGCAGTGTTGACTAGAGAATATACTTGCTGAGCTGTTTTCTCTTTTCAGTTTGTAGGAAGAAGGACTGGTAAATTGAGAAATATGTATTGGTAGAGGTTGCACTTGACAATAGTGAAATTATTTTTAATATACTCTAGTGGATTGGGAAGTAGAACATCAATAAAAATGCTTACATCTTTTCCTTTTCAAAGACCTTTATGACAATACATTTATCCTCACAATACCACTGGGGAAAGTAGACAAGTATTAGCATTGCTGCTACACAAGGAAACTGAAACTGTATTTGTTTGATACAACAGAAGTGTTAAATGTCAGAGGCAGGATTACTAACCTAGTCCTTTGAGCTTATCTTTCATGGGGATAATATTTACTGGTGAAATAGTAAACTTTATTTTTGCTGTTGCACAGTCGTATACTACAGTTGAGGAAGAGTAACTTCTAAGTTGTTTTTTTTTTGTTTTTTTTTTGTTTTCTTTTTTTTTTTCCATTCTTAGTGTTTGTAGCTAAACATCAGGTTTTAAGGGATGACTTCCTTACCTACAATTGCTCTTCATCTAATCTAACATAGTTCCTAGTGATAAAATCTAATAATAAAGACATGCTTGCATGCCACTAAAGTTAAATATACAATATAACATAGACCAAATTCAGACAGAATTGCCAGACTCTGTTTCTGTATCATTTTCTTTAAATAAAAAGCCTTTGCACCTCTACTGGTGATATACTAGTCGATGAGTATGAAGAAATCATTCATGCAAAAATGAGGTATGAGTATATGATCTGCTTCCAGTGCTAAGTGACTGTGAAGAATTGAACCTTCACTATACTGAAGTTTAGTGTACTTTAATTTCTCCTCCAAGCCTAATTTCAGGGTGCCCTTGAGCAGTGTAGCTGTCTGGGAACATGAAAGAGCAGGGAGGGTGCAGAGATGCTTTGCCAGCTCTCCTCCTCTGCTACAGGAACCTCATTCCAGAGATGGCAGTGGGGAACTGAACTGAGTGTTATCAACAAAAGGTATAACATTATAATGTCTTCCCATGGCCTGTCTTTTTTTATCTTTTAAGTGCAGAAGCCAGAAAATTGATTGAGCATGGAAGGATTGTGACCAAGGGGAAGTGTGTTAACAGTGCTGTGTGTAGGAAAAAAACCACAAAACCAGGCAAGGTATTTAGTAATGTAAAGGATGGAAGGCACCTATCAGGAACTCAAAATCCCAGACCTGAGCAGTGCACCCCACATTCAGTGCATACATCTGAATGGTGTACTTCTGGAACAATTTTATTTTACATTCCACTTTGGTAGCTCTGAGCTGCATCTTTCTGAAATAAATATTAGCAACAAAACTTCAGAAACTCTATAGTATGATGGATATGCTTCACTGCGGTTGCTGTAAGATTTTCTTTTGAAAAGTTTAAATATGTATGCTGCAACAAAGAGGAAAATTTGAGCACTAGATGCCAGAAAGCATGTCATCTCAAAAGAAAGAATAATGTTGTTTCAAAAGCGCTGTCCTGGAAATCTGCAAGAAAGTTCATCTTAGGTTTTTATAAGAATGTACCAAGAACTGTTCTGCTGCTGCCCTTGTGCATAAATAAGTGCATGATGGAGATGTAGCTGCGAAGGCAAATGACTGAATACTGTGTCTCCAGTGGGGGAGTATTCAAGTGGCTTTTGTTCCACTCCTCAGAGGTAACACACAAATATGTAATATAATCTAACCTAACTGAAAGATTCTGCATTGCCTCCATTTAGCTACAATACAAAGGCTTCATCTTTTCAGATACTGAAACTGAACTCTTTCCTTTGATTTCTGAAAGAGTTATCAACTGTACCAACAAATACCAATTAGCTAACAGCTTGCTAGGAAGAAATTGTTACTTTTTGTTGGCCTTGATAAAAGAACCAAGAACATTCAGAAGAAAAATCATGTGCTTTTCCAGCATCCTTTTTGTTTTCATGCTTATGTTTGACCTGCCTTCCACTCTCTTTGTCAGCATCTGCCAATGTCTACAGCTCACTAACAGCATTCAGTGAGGTCCACGGACTGAGTCAAATTAATTTCTCCACTGGAAGGGTGTTCAGGCGTTGCAAAGGGTAACCCAGAGAGGTGATGGATTTGTCTTCCCTGGAAACGTTCAAGAAATGACTGGATGTGGCACTTTGTGCTATGGTGTCGCAGTACGACACAAAAGAAACGATACTCATGCACTGAGATGTCTAAGGCAAAAAAAAAGGGCAGTTTATTTACAGACCTCAACATTTATAGAGTTCTAACAGTGACCATGGGTTGGAGGAAGAAAATCTTTCTCTCCAACCACACTGGTCAACCCAACAGTTCATCAACAGTCTCCTCCTTATGAGAAGAATGTAAACATGAAATAACAATTACAGTAGCAATAGGTTGTTTATGTGAAAATCCATGAGAAACTCCATTACAAAAAGTAAATCATCAGAAGGCTGTAGGAACTTAAGAAAAACGGAGAAGAACAGGGCAACACTATGGTTTAGTTGAGAAGATGGTGTTTGGTCAAAGGTTGGACTCAATGGTCTTGGAGGTCTTTTCCAACCTGAATGATTTTATGATTCTGTGGAAGCAAACTTGAAATAGAGTGGCTACTGGTCAGTGGTGTGGTCAGTGCTGTGTTGCTAGGCTGACATCCTTTTTGTAAGCGTAATCTGGTTCCACTTCTAATTCTATGTGATACTGACAAAAACGCTCAAAACTCCATTAAAAGCAGAATAGTTTGTTAAATGACTAGTTTGAAAGTAATCATCTCTTTTAGAGACTGACATTCTTGTAGTGGATTTCCTCACACATCCAATGATCTCCTAGAGAAAAATGTGATTTAGAAAACACTACAAGATTAAAACTACTATATTATTGGTATACTCAACAAATATTGCAGAAAATAAATCCTGGTAAAAATGGGTAATTGTAAAAAGTCTTAGCATATAATTTGTTTAGACTACTTGAGACAATAGTTGAATAGAAGATAAGCATGAAAGGGATTCAAGAGAAGATTAGCCCAATTCTCTATAATTAATTGATCATACATGTGTTCAGATATTACCACATCCTTGATTTAGCAAAGAAAACTAAAATTTCAAGTAAAATTGAACTACAGAAAACTTATTCTCTCATTGTAACTTTTCTGGTTTCCAGCAGGTAATAATGCTGTTGCTTAACAAGTGCCATTTATTTAGTGGTTGTAGTTTCAATTCTGTCTGCAAATACAATATTAACAGTCTTGCCTTGACCATAATCTTACCTTCCTGGGGACTAATGCATCTAAAACAACCTCTGTTAAGATTTCTTTCTCTCAGAACCTTTCTGAGAGAAAGTATTTTCTGTACTTTATAGTCCTAAGTATGCACAGCAGAAAAAAAAAACAAGCCCTGCCAGGGCAGCAAGAGTCATACTGTTTCTATGCAATCCCTCCCTTGACATTTTACACCACTCAAGTTTACTGCCCATCACTGGGGCATTTGCCTCCCCAGGATATCCAGGTACCAGAAATATTTATTGTAATTGCAATGTCGTTGCATTTAGGTGCATTTTAACATGACCTTTAATTTAAATTGATCCATAGTTGTCTAGATATGAAAACACGGTTATTGCCATCAAGGAGAATAATATTGACATTTAATTGCTGGTTTGTAGAGCACATTCTTTTTCTTTAGTGTTGCTCTTCCCTCATTACATTACCAGTGACGATGGAGTCCATTAAACCTGTGTACGCAAGAAAATTGAATGAACTAAGATAAATTTGATCAGCCCTCTTGTGCAGACAGTCTTAGTTTGGAGAAGAGTGTGTTATAACAATTTAGAAAAAGTAAACATAAGCCATCATTATCCACAGAGGAACTTGCATTGATTTAGCTAAATCACTTTCTAAAGCTATTTTTTTTCCTAGAGTGTTGCAATTCCCTTGTGTAGAGAAGAATTTAACTAGGTTGTCTTTTGCCTGCACAACACTAGGAAACTTTCCAGGAGGTCTCTATTTTACCTATGTGCAACCATGGTTGGGAGTATAGACTATGGGACAAGAGGCTGGAAAGCAGCGCCAGGGAAAGGGACCTGGGGGTCCTGGTGGATGGAAAGTTGAATCTGAGCCAGCAGTGCCCTGGCAGCCAGGAGGGCCAAGCGTGTCCTGGGGGTATCAGGCCCAGCATGGCCAGCTGGGCAAGGGAGGGGATTGTCCCCTCTGCTCTGCTCTAGGGTGGCCTCACCTTGAGTGCTGGGGCAGTGTGGCATGCCACAACATAAAAAAGGCATTAGAATATTAGAGAGCACCCAGAGGAGGCTGTGAGGATGGTGAAGGGTCTGGAGGTGAAGCTGTGTGAAGAGGGGCTGAGGGCACTTGGTCTGTTCAGCCTGGAGAAGAGGAGACTGAGGGGAGACCCCACTGCAGTTACAACTTCCCTCTGAGGGGAAGAGCAGGGGCAGGCACTGATCTCTGCTGTGTGGTGACAGTGACAGATCTTCAACATCCTCATGGGGGAAAGTGAAGGGGCAAGTACTGATATCTTCACTCTCATGACCCTTGAGAGGATTCAAAGCAGTAGCATGAAGCTCTGTCAGCGGAAGTTTAAGATGGATATTGAGAAAAGGTTCTTCACCCAGAGGGTGGTTGGGCACTGGAACAGGCTCTCCAGAGCAGTGGTCAGAACACCGAGCCTGACAGAGCTCAAGAAGTATTTGGACAATGCTCTGAGCACATGATGTGATTCTTGGGGTGCACTGCTCAGGTCTGGGATTTTGACTTAATGTTGCTGATAGGTGCCTTCCAACTCAGCATATTTTGTGATGCTGTGTAGCTGAGGTAAGGAGACACAGATGCCTACAATGAATCTTTTTTTTTTTACCATATGTATGTATAGTAGTAATTTTATATACATTTATTGATCTATATTTATGTAATTTGTAAAATATGGGGATTTTCAGTTATTTTTAAATCCTTGTTCTAGCTAGACTACAGAAAATACAAGTTCCAGAATATACTGAAAATAGGGTCAAACATCTGCAGCAAACTTTTATGAGCAGGCAAATCCACTTACCTAAAGACCACTGAACTGAACAAAATCTTAGCTTTTTGACCAAAGAGCTCTTTCTTTAAGAATCATGAGATCAAGGTTCTGGGGAGAAAGCCTTAATTGCTTGCACATTGGGATACTAAATGAATACCTCTTCTAAGATGTGTAGGTCTGTTCCCCAGAAGTGTAGGTGTTTTTTATGGACCTGATTCTTTAAAACAGTCTCTCTCATCAAAAGTATTTTCTTGGTTTGGGGTTTTGTTTGTTTAATTTTAGATGATTTTCAGTGATTTGTTTAAGAATCCTACAAATTTTGCTCTCAAATGATATGCCTTGCAACTACATGTATGAACATATACTAACACCAGGAAGATCTCTGCAGTATACCTTTGCTAGTTATAAAATTAGATGATTATAAAACTAAAAGTACTTAGGAGTTGAGCATAAAAATATATAGAGTAAAAGTTGCAATCTTATAGAAAGGGAAAAGGTCTTATTTAAATATTTCTATCTCTTACAAGTTACTAATTGGAATTTTGGCATCATACTCTGGCCTATAATGCAATTTTACAGTGCCTTAAATCCTGCATATATCCTATATAAAATAATATCTGATGTAATATCTGGATGACATTCATTTAAAGATGTTAACAACAGATGGATGTGCTTGAAAATCCTAAGAAAAGGCTACTGGTCTTATTAAATTTCTGTTACCAAATCCATGGTATCTAACTCACAGGTTAATGGGCTGACATTTGTCTAATATATTTGTAAAGCCATCATTTTGCTCTCTAAGCACGTTTAGTCACTGCTAAGTTCAGAATAAAAGAAGCTTGACTGATGCTGATATAATTAGTAGAAAACACATTGTCTTAGGAATTAATTGGTCTTGGAAGATGCACAATTTTGCTGAAGAAAGCTAGGGGTGAGCTATATCAATTTTTGACTCCAGGTACTTTGATGTGTTTTAAGTAGGAGGATATGCCAATAAAACCGAAAATTTGCTACCATTGTGTTACTGTGTTTCCAGAACAACTTCTGAAATGTTTTGAATTGCTTTGAGATGCTCTAAGTTTATGGTTTCTAAGTGAGATGGATTCTTGATTTGACAGTTATCAATGGGGTTGCTCATGGAATGAAGGAGAACAATTAGGTACAAACTGCAGTGCTTCTGCTTACAGGCAGTGTCTTTTTCTCTTCTACCCAAGCCAGATTTTCACATGCTGTTTGACACAACTGTTTGCTGGATCTTGACAACATATGTACTATTTTTCCTTGAATTTGTTCTCATATTTTGTGCTTCATAGTTAAAAGCTTCTTCATCTTGTCCCTGTCCTTGGATCTCACTTTCTGTCTGTGAAGCACATGTGCCACAGGCTGAGGAGAAGTGGCAAAGCTAAACTCAGTTATTTAGCAAGCTGAATAGCACAGCTGCTTGTGAAAATAGTTTTATCTTTGAGAAATAAAATTTCATTAAAAGTAAAATACAAGACCATGTTGTTTTAACATGATTTTGTTTCAGAGTAATGGAAAAGATTGGAGGACAATGTTAATGTTTTACTTATTAACCTTCTCTTGCACTAAAATTCAAAATTAAATATATCATAAAATAAAATACTTAAATTCACTATTCTCCTGGGTTTTCTCCCCACTACAGATTATGCTTAAGGTATCTTTTTTGTTTGGCAAATGTTGTAGACATGCAGAGAAATTTTGCCTTATGAGAGGATAAAGATATCCATCCATTATGTAAGGATAAAGGTATCTTAGCCTGGTAGTTATGCCTGTTTTTTTGCAGTAAGTTTAAGCTAAGATGTCAAAGGAGATAGGTTTACTTAAAAAACAAAAACAAAACAAAAAAACCCAACAACAACAACAACAAAAAAGTGAATAATAAAGTGGCATTTAAATAACTGAAATACCCTTTTCAAATCTGATTTAGTTCAGCCAGATTAGAAGTCAAAAGGATGGTTTGTTCTTGATAACATGGGCAATATTACAGTCTTTTCATAAATTCAGACTTTTGTCATAACTGCTTGTTTGGCAGCTTATGTTCTCCAGATTCCAGTAAAGTAGTTAATTTGTCACAAGTTATTTTTTTCCCCTGGTTATTAAAAACTGTCTCTATCTACAGCTTTGAAGTATACTTTGATTTAGACTAATAGAGTGTAGTGTTTTTGAGCATGGTAATTAATTAAGAAATGGTCTGCTGAAACAAGTAGGTGCTTCTTCTTGGCCTTTTGTGATTTGAGTATGTTGTGTTTCTTCCCCGTCTTTTCATTTCTCTGGTCAGCACTGTTTTTATGCAGAGTTTTAGTGGCTGTAACTCTTGACCTGTGATCACTGTAAACCCTTAAAGCTCGAACAATTTCGCATTCTGTTCCAAATGCATTCATCTGATTAAGTAATTCAGTACCATCCATTTTCTTTATTGATAAAGTCTCATGATCACACCTTCCTTGGGCACCGTAAAGGAAGTCCTCTTGAACAGTTAATGTGGGAATGTGTTAATTTTAATTTATATTTTATTAGCTAATTTAAAAAGTACAATTTAATGAATTAAATTACATTCTGGTTTTGTCTATTTTATGACCAAATCTACACTTAGTTTTTTCTTGAAAAACATTTTCTACTCTGGTAGTTTGTAACAATTAAGCTACGTGCTAATATAAAATGTTTTTAGAAAGAGCTTAAACTATTGTATTATTTTTGAAGTTATTGTTTATCACAACATGTGAATAAGAAATTGAGTTTGATTCACACTTCTTCAAAGGATTTATAAATTTATGTTTCTAGGAGAATTCTCAAGTAGTTTCTAGTGGCATAAGAAAATAAATCATTTTACAAGAGTAAGAGTGAGGACTCTCTGGTATTGTGGTAGAAGAGAGGATATGCTGAAAATTCCTTTTCAGAGTCTACTGATTCATCCACATCAACTGCTTGATGTCACAATTTTTGAGGGGAGGTGCATGTGAGATTTTACCACAGAAACTGTTTCAGGCTGTTGCAGTCAACTGTTTTTCAAAGAATACTGAAATAATCATTAATATTTCCTTTTGAACTGCCTTAGTGGATTCCTTGTCCCATAGCTTCTTGCTGTGAGAAAAACTTGCTTTTCTGTGGAGTGTGAAATTTACAGCTTGTCAGTGTAAGATACAGTGGCTGAGGTAGGGTTTTGGCTTGTTCCTTGTTTGCTTTCTGTGGTAGAAAGGAATTGAGATTGTTCCTTGTCTGGTGGCCCAAGGAGAATCACTGTTTGCTTTCCCCTGCAGAAAACCCACACTGTCCATTTGGCCTTGATGCCTTGAGAAGGCTGACCTGGAACAGAAACTACACAGAGCTAAGAGAATAAAGTAGCTATTTTTTAAAAGGCCTTTAGGGTACACCTTGGATAATACAAGAGCCTGGCCAGGGCTGCACCCAAGATGGACCCAAAATGGTCACAAAATGGATGACCAGTCATGAGGTCTCACACTTCTATAAGTTTTGGTCCATTTGTATATTTGAGTTAATTATCCAATTTACAACTTCAGGTTATGAAGTCCCATCCTTCTTGTTTTCTCTCTTCAGTCCACTGTATGCTGAAAAGTTGTAATGGTTGTCCTTGGTCTTGTCCAGGAAAAGGATTATTTTGTCTACCTACTCTGTGAAGAGAGCTGACTAACACTTAATATGAGGCTCAGAACTACACCAGTAGGCAGCACAGAATCTGAAAAACATGAAAGCTAAAACTTAAGGCATCAGCCTCAGCAAGCTTTAACCCTGGTTGGTTTGTTCTTTTCTTCTGAGAAGGGAGGCAGAAAGGAAATGGAATGGTTTATGTGATCTGAGCTGAAGAAGAAAAGTTTCTTGTTTTCTACTGTTGCTGTTGGAAAATTGTGCTGTCAGTTCTTCCTGTCAGCAAGGATGTGTTATTCTGTGCTATTATCCCCTTCTGCCAGGGAAGGAACATAACTGGATGTCCTCCAGCTCTGAATCCAGGAATCCACACTTCCATTTCAGTAGACTTGTTTTCTGAAACTTCATCTAATGGATGTCCTGAATCAAGGATTCAGGGCAACCACTGAAATGGAGCCATTTATTTCTAAAGTCAGATCACCCATGTAAACTCTCAGCAGCTGCCTAACATAGTGTTCAGTGAAAGCAATATGTTTGTACACAGTAGGTCTTGTTGTTTGCAGTTTGCTTTGTTCCTTTTTCACTGATTTTGAATGGTATTGGGTGCCTGCATTGATAATAGACCTTGGGTTTAATTCTTTTGTGCAGTAACAATTTAGGATATGAACTTCCCTGCTGTTTTATCATGTTACATTTTATAAAAAGGTAAATCTGCCTTAATTGGTGAATTTCATTGCTTTTAGACTAAGTAGATTTGGAACAGAAAAGAAAAACTTGATAAGGTCACAGATGACCTCAAAACACATGACAAAGAAAGGACCACTCTTTTGGGCCATGGGAAATTAAACAGTTATTTTCACCCAGTAAAAATAAATTTCTTAATAACAAATAGTATAGTGTTATTCCTAGGGATTTTTACCCTTTACTTATTAGCAATATTAAGAGGAGGCTAAATAGAGAGAAAAGAAGTACAGAAGGTTTAAGACAAACACCCAGCATCCCATATGTGTCTCACCAGGACTGGTCGGAGAGATCACCTCCCTGCACCTTCTGGCACTGCTCTGCCTGACACAGCTCAGGTGTTGAAGTGTTTCAAGTCCTTGCTACAGACACTGTCTGCTGTAGTATCACCTTCATGTGCCTCTGTTCATTCTGTAGGAATTCAGGATTACATTGCACTGGCTTTTTTAAAAAAACAGACCAAATTGTGTACCATGCCTTAGAATTGTAATTGAGATGGGATTTAAGATATTAAACAACTGAATACCCATAGACAAGATCATATAAAAATAAAAAGGGAATAAACTATTAAAATTGACACAGACACACAGATATACACTGTTGTATGTCATGGTGATTACTTCGGAAAGATATATTTTACAGTCTGAACTAATGTGTTTGTGGAAACAGTGATAAGAAAAGCAGGGATGGTTTCTCATTTTAAGGAGAAAGATTAGCTCAGGTGTTTAGGTGAGAGAGCCATTAAGTTCATTGTAATTCCATCCACTAAGATCTAAATTCACTGCATTTTTTTAAAAGGTCTTTTTATTGTCTGTTAACGCAGACATTAAAGCAGCTGAATGAAGCTCACTTTCTCCATTCTCCTTCCCTGAGGGCTAGTTTATTCTTTTCCACCGTCTCCATTTCTTCCAAAAAGCACCAAAACATTTCCCTCTTAAATGAGTTCTAGCAGGGGACTAACAAGAATAAAATTAAAGAAAAAAAACCTCCCTCAATTAATAATGAATAATGAAGAAAGAAATATTTTCTTCAAAATTTCCTAGTACTTTAAACATCCAACTGTTCCCAGCCCTCCAATCTTTAATATGGACTTAGCTTTTCCAGATTCTGTTCTTTACTAATAAAGTATATTATTCAAGCTTTGACATTAGACTAACATTAGGAAACTCTATTATTTTTTCTTTGTTCAAAACACTAGCAGTTCAAATTCAAACTTTTCTAAAAGATGGTGTGGTGGTTTATTTTAGTGTAATTTAGGGGTGTAAGTCTTTATCTCTAAGAAATATACTGTCTTAAGTATGAGAATTCTGTAAGTTAAATGGAGAGATTGTATTTAGACACTTCAGTGTATGCAAAAGTCTCAGTTTAAGGAGGTAAAGTCTTCTCATCTGTTACTTTCAAGAAGTGTAGGTAAACATTTTCTAGAGTTCATCTACAAAACTGTGAATTCTACAAGTACCATGAAACTTAGAGGAAAAAAGTAAGAAAAAGTATAGTCAAATCACCTAATTTTATTTTCAAACATGTCATAATTACTTTGGACTTTCACTGTAGTCACTCTGGCTTTTTGATTAAGTTAAATCGACTTCAAAATCTACTTCCAAATAAGTTTTATATGACAGCCTCAAAGTGTCAAGGTATACAATTTATATTGTGTGCTCATTTTTTGCTAAGTTTACCTCTTAAAAGTGCTGTGATTTTAAAATGAAGTTCAAATCTGGTGTTTAAAACTACTTTAGACATGTTAATGCCAGAATCAGGGTAATATCTGATATGGAATTGGTAATCATTCAGTGAAACAAAAGCTTGTGCAATATTTATACTTGAAACTTTTGAAATCTTTCATTTGTAAATTAAACCATTTCTGGTTTCTGTATCTGATTGTTACAGTGGAAGGGAAAGTATATCTTCTGATGGATAGATGTTTATGGTGCTATTGAGAAATGAATGAAGAGGATGGCAGCGCTGCCATTGACTTCACTGCCCCAAGGTTTTGCTTACCTAGTGTCAAACCATTTTGGCTGAGGAGCTTTTGGTTTTTGAGGGTTTTTGCTTGTCTCATGGAGCTCCCAAATGCTGCTTCCTCTTACTAAATATCAGGGAAGAGCCACAGAGGAAGAGAAGTTTTGCAAAGATTTGCTTGTGGACTCTGCAACCCTCCTAGGGCTGAATGGATCTCAGATGTGCTAAGTAGGGCACATCACACTGGGTGCCTGGTGGGACAGCTGCTGCCCAGCAGTGGCTTCTTGCCAGTTAGACTTGTCACTGATGGTCTCCCTTTGCTGCTGTCCCAGGGAAGATGTTTTGCCTTTAAAACCACAGTGGTTTGTAAGACAGTTTAATTTAAGGTGCACAGCCTTTTGAGAACAAAAAGACCTGTTTCTTCTGGGCCCAATTAAAAAATATAGTCATGTCCTAGAATGTAGTTTTGTAAACCATTCTTGATTCATCACCAAGAAGTCTTAAAAATGTTTTAGTGTTACATAGATGGGGCAAGAATGGAAGACTAATTACCTAAAGTGAATCACAACATGAGTTCACATAGTACTTTGTAGAAGTTTGAAAATTTGAGAGGACTACTTGATTTATTTTTAATTAATTAACATTTAGATTTCACCAAGGATTAGAAATGCCATGTGGAATTGTTAAAATGATTCCAATCCAATTAATTCTGGGTAATAACTGGAATAGGTAGTAGCAACATCATGATGGGTCTATGGTTGCAAAGGAGTGTTAAGTCTCCAATCTAACAAATATTTAAATCTGTGCAAAGTACAAAACTCTGCTTACTGAGATTTTAAATCAAATTCAGCCACTTCTTTCCGCAGTTCAAGGGTCCTGCTGTCACATGATGCTTTAAATCTAGAAAGTTTAATATAGGCAATGTAACTTGTGCTGTTTCAAAATGTACACCTTTCTAACTAGCTAAATAACAATAATATTTTGGTATTTGTATAATATTAAACTGCATACCATGAAAATCATGCTTGCTTCTCAGCTGATACTGGAAAACATATTTCAAGTCCCAAGTAATTACGCTAAATAAGCTACACGCATATTCCAGAGAGGAGACAATCAGTGAAACAAGAACAGTTATTGAGAGTAGTGTGAATAATTGTATTGATAATTTGTGTGAATTTAGAGGCTCAATTTGGTTTTTAAGCATTAAAATGCCATTTCATTTAGGCTTGTTAATGCTCCTCGCTGTTTAAATCTAACTATCATAAAGGCTTAAGTTTTCTTAGCCAGAGCAATTGAGTTCATTCTCTTTCTTTCTTCTTTTGTGTTCATCCACAGGTTCAAAATAGTACAGCCCTCTCCTGCTCTCATAGCATTTCCAAAGTAGTCAGCTGGATGTTTATTGCAGTTCTGAAAAAGATGAATGGATAGCACTTTGTCAATAACTTGTATTGTCCTCCTAACAATATATGTTTTATGTTACTTGATCTTCCAGCTGTAGGATTCAGATATAGAATTATGGCTAAATAAGGCATACTAAAATTTAGTATAAAACATAAGAAACTATTTTGGGACAGGACATTTTTACGCAGTAAATCTGCTGTTCTTGGGTATAATTGTACTGACTTAAACAAGTACTGTATCAGCCTACAATAGCAGAACAAATCAAATGACAAATATCTTCTGGATGCCATTTAAAGATGATTTGTTTCTTTATGCCACTTTTGGTTACATGACAGTATATGTACTCACTAAATTTCTGAAACCAAGTATTTATTTCTAGGCTTTTTAAACTCCAGTCGTTTTCCTTTGAGTACATGTCATCCTCCTCCCATGCAGAAAGATCAGGGAATAGGCCTGAAATTATACTAATGGGGTTAGTCTCTCGATATAAAAATCAATGTACTTTTCATCCTTCTCAATGATAACTTTTGAAATCAGCTCCAAGAAAAAGCTTGATATTTGTAAGACTGTTCTGTTGATTGCAGTTGAAACCATGTAAAGTGGCTGTTGTGCATTTCATTTTGTAAATTTGTTTACTTCACCTGTAACCTGTATGCTAAAATATTAAGCCAATTATTATCTCGTTGCCATATGGTAATGGTTGACTCATACATACTTCATAAGGCATCTCTACTGTGGTAGCAGGAGGGAATGACATGGTGTAGGAAGCCTGATGAAAATTGGTGAGAGCATCACCACCAGTTGTCTCTTGTTGCCCAAAGGAAAAAGCCATAATGTAGGCACAATGCTCACAATCCTAGCAAAACTGGATTCATTTTGCCAGGATTCTGTCTATGCTGTGTTTCAGTCATTAGTGAACTTAGTTCTTTCCTTACCTGTTTCAGAAAGTTAACACATTGTCCTGGAGTCACTGAAGATTCCAAGCTCAGTGACATCTCTTCACTTTAAAAGTCCCGTTAGCCTTCTTAGTGTGAAACGATCTTGTTCTCTGATCTATTTTTTATGCAAGTTAATGAAAGCTAGGTTTGCAATTCATCATTTATTCATCACTTAAAATGCTGCCTTGCTTATGTCCAGTCTATAATCCATTGTGAAATGTCCAAATTAACACAAGCCTGCTGTTGAGATTGTCTGGCCTCTTACAAATATAGTATGTCTAGATTCAGGACAGACTTCAACTCTAATCTGTATTAGCTGTATTTTGAAATTAGTACATGAAGGACAAACATCAGGTCTTCTATCCATCTGTCTTTTTGAGTACATAACAGAGCTGACCATGACTTATTACCTCCTTTGCTAAATGCTGTTACAGGTATTTCTGACCAAAGGAGACCAAAAAATTAAAATAAAACAGACTTTCTCTGCTGAATTATTTAAATAAGGAGTCAGTAATGGATTATTTGGACAATGCATACATTCATCCACTACAAGAAATGAGCACCTACCTGGAATATATTTTGTGCCATACAGCAGCAAGAACATTGATGTATTTGTGCCATTGTGGCACAAAAGCCTGAGTACAAAAAGAGTTCAAGCTGCTTGTGTGGTACACCAGAAAAATTCATGTGTCAAACACTTGAAAAAACCACAATGACCACATCAGATAAATCTAGCCAGCAATCTACTCAGGTTTCCATAGATGCTGAGCACTTTTGTACCAGTAGTTGCTATTGGCAAATCCTCTCAGGTGCATTTTGCTGCACAACTGTCTGATCCTGACCTGCCTGTAGTTAGATTATCTGTCTTCTTCTTTTGCCTGGACAGTGGCAAAGTTGTCTGCTGAGCCCCAGAGGTGATACTGAACAGGCCAGTTCAACCAGTGCTACACAGAGCACTGCAGCCCACTTTACATTCTGGACACAAGTACACATAGGATATCCATGGAATGCAAAATCAAATTATTGATCTCTGACTTCAAGTACAGTGTAATGGCTTTGGGCTCAGGATACGAGAAAGGTCATCATGCTGTAGAATGAGGGGTGAAGATGAGAGTTAAGTGAGACCTGTGATCTGGCAAAATAGCATGGCAAGATTGTGGTTCCTCTGCAGTATTACAGAATGTGTGCTCATACAGGCATAAAAGTTACATATATGAGTTCTCCCTGCAAAGTAGAAAAGGTAAAGAAAGAGGACTGACCATGGCTATCCTAAACACTTTGGAATGGTGTTCATGTACTTTGGGTATGAGAACTGTTTAAGAATTTGGTTGAAGAAGAGGGACTTAGAAACCAGGAGGTTAAACACATAGACAAGTTTAAATACCCTCAGGTACTTGTTATATGCTAATTTAGAATAATAATGCTTTAACCAGCAAATATTCAATTGCTGATGAGACAGATCGTTTCATTGTGACGTGAATGTAATAAAAATGTTCTCTGAGAAGCTAATTGCCTACAGGTAAATTGCTGTTTAAGTAAGACTTGCCATTGCATGAGAATTTATAACAACATTCTACACCACTCCTGGTGATTTTAAGATTCCCAGTGTACTGGATGTGATAAGGTATTATGCAGGTAGAATTCTCTTCCCTTCTGAATGGTGATGTGTATAACTATATTGTCCTTTGAGACGAGTTCTCCTGCAGTTGCTGCTCTCACACTGCTCGGCAGCCTGCTGCAGATAAGAATGAGTGATGATGCCCTAGATTTTAATGGAAATTTTAGAGCGTGCACTGGTAGGGCGCAGTCTTCACCAGAGAAAAATGAGCTGACTTGCAGGCATGAGGGGTCATCAAGAAAGATAAAGAAATAGGACATATACTCCAGCCTAGGCAAGGCATTTTAAAGGATATTATGGAGATGAGGAAGAAGTAATTTAATTTTTATAATGTCACTCAATTTAACTTTAAGATACAAACTCAAGTAGTGTGTTTTTTGTGATGATTAAAGATTTGGGATGTTCTTTTTGTAGGAACTGTTGAATGTTTATGTGGTAAAGCCTGAATATGACAAATAATTGAATTTGGAAGCATCAGAATTATGTAGTATCTCTTCCCAAAAGCACATTACAGACAAATTGAAATTAAAACAATTATCGAGTTCTATCTTGGCAATGAATTTCTTTAAGAAGCCTCTCTTTAAAGTTTGCTTCATCCTCAAACAGTAATATATCTTGTTCTTATGTAAAGTCTATGATACAACATTGATCATGTAGCCTTTCAGCTACAGCTGCCTTTACAACAAAACACCAATGCTTCTGCTCTTATTGAAAGCTCATTTGCCCATTAGACGTGAGACTTTACAATGCATAAGGTTTACAATACTGTCAAGGTTTTTTGAAATTATGATTAATTGGGTGAATTTTTACTCCAAAACCTCATGTAAACATTTTATTTTTAATGAGGAAAGATGATGCTGTATCTCTCCTGCATAAGCACATAAAAAATAAAAATTGGGCTGAAAATTTTCCAGGTGGGCTCATCTTAGAAGGCAGGGATAGTACAGATATGGGAAAACATTTTAACTTTTCTTTCTTTCTTTTCTGCCTAAAAAGATATCAAATTCTTACTGAGTCTTAATATAAAAAAGTCCACTTGCAGCTAGGTTGTCTGTGTCTACACTGTGCTGTGACTGATTTTACAGCTGCTTGGTAGATTCATCTGGAGAGGTTTTAAACAAGTTTTTGTTTAATATGGATTGCAGTTACTTAGTGTAAGGAAGTCCTCCCAAGCAAGTCTAGTAAATAATGGTGTATCACCTTTTAATTTTTTTTTAAAAATCAGGTGTCTTCTGAAACAGCCATGTTCCAAAGCCATAATAATAATAATAATAATAATAATAATAATAATAATAATTTCTCCTCCCTTCTCCTGTTATTCTCATGTGTTCTAATTATAACTGTCACCAGACTGTCATCCCCTCTAGCTCCTGGGAGTTCCAAACCATAACTACCTCATTACTTATATTTCTTTTTTCATGTTAAGCATAATAGTTCAGCAGTGATGCAAAGTAGTGTGTCATACTGCCTACTCAGGCCACTACAGGTTCTCCTGACTACCCCTGGTTTGTCAAGAGACTCTGTTTTCACACGGATGTTATTTCAGTAGCAAATAGGAAGTGCAAAGACAAGAAAAACTAGTGGATGTTTGACAGAAGTTGATTTGACAGAAGCTTATTTATTTTGATTCAATTTACCCTCTCTTCAATCTCAATATTAAGGTAGTGATGTAGATTTCTTGTATAATTAAAGGTGTGTGGGGGAAGAAATTTTGTGTTGAGATAGGAGAGGAGAAAAAGAAGATAATTGGAGCAGGCCTGCTGGTCAGTCAGAACTATTGTGGGACAGAATATTGGGGTAATACACTGCACTCCAAATCTTAGTTCTTATTTTTGAAACATTTCTGTTATGATGGTAGTCTTTGAAGTCGTTTCCTGTACTGAAAATGTTAGTGCAGTGCAGGAGTAGAAGAATGCATGTCTTAAAGGACTGTCTCTCTTTAAACATCTGACTGTCTCTCTTTAAACACCTGTGAGCAGATTTATAGGTGCCTACTAAGGAAAACTGGTGCTAGCCAATGCTCTTTACTGAAATTATTTTTTAAACATAACATCCAGGCTGTTTTTCAGAAAACAGCTTTATGCTGGCTGTCTAGTGAGGACTAGGAAAATGAATGGGAATGGCTCAGAGACATCCTAGTCATAAAGAAAAAATTATCAGATGCATTCCACGGAACAATAAAAAGAGCCTCCGTGATTAAAAAAAGGCTTAAAAATATGTACCTTGTTTTTTCTTAAGAAATGTAGCTAACAATATGTATCAAAACAGTTGAGTAATAGGACAAGGGACATTTTGATAGCAAATTTCAGAGGTTAAAAATGAGATAAAGATAACCATAAGATGTCAGTGATACAGACTCTTTTACATTTTAATTGCCTCAATTCAAGAAAGCAATCTGAGATGTCTTGATTTCAGAGGAATGTATATTTTAAAACTTCAGGCAAAAGATATGAATACTGGTAACACTTTACCATTCTTCTATATCCAAATACAAACACACAGGTTATGGCATATATGTAACAAGATATATATCATAACAAGATCTGTGTCTTGTTACATCAGTATAAACTACCTTATTTATTGCATGCATGAGTAGAACTTTTATTAAACTTATATAAATGTACCTTAAAGTTGTTTTTAGCAGTAGGGAAATTTGAAAATGTAGTTACTGTTGGAAAAGACCTTTTGAAAATTGATTAGAGAAAATAAAAACAAGCAAAGGAAAAAGTCCTAAATTTGCTGTTCTGTTTTCTTAAATATGGATGGACAAACCTTTTCCTATGTCTTCAGTGAGGAAATAACTTAGCAGTGACTTCAGGGCATTTCTGTTGCCTGTTGTGTTTAGGGTTTTTGTTTTGTTTTAAAGACAGTGCATGTGCTTCTAGATTATCACTGGTTAATTTCTGCAAAATGTAGTTTAAACTCCAGAGCTATATACTATTCTTTCCAACACATTGACACATTTGGTTCAAACTAGTAATGCAAATGAGGGAGCAGCACAAATACTCCAACCGTCTTTCCCAGAGAGCCAAACAGGACAGTGTACGTGTTAACACGATGAGTCATGAGTGTGAAAGATGCTTGCTTTTCGCCTGTGTCCCAATTTTTCTGTTCCCTGCTATTTCCAGCATTTTCTCTGAGATCAATGGAAAGAATGGTTTGTCTTTAAAGCCTGATCTATTTACATGCTATCTTTAGCTTAGCTGAAGTCCTGACAAAAAGAGACATCTCAAATCTTGGCAAAGATAAGGATCAAGAAAGTGGAAAGAGTTCCACCGTAGTGGAATTTTTTTATGTCTTGTGACTATATTGTTCTCACTTCCCCTGGCAAGATCGTTCTCTGCTGCCTGACAGACAAAATAAAGGTATGACAGTGGAAATGAGGTGTAAAAGGGAGGATATTATTTGAAGACTGAAGAGATAGGGGTACAATTTTATAATTTAATGTATGTTTTCCGTTTTCAGCTAAAGTAAAGATAACACATCTTCTTCCACCAGCAAATAAGCTCTTACTGATTCAGAATTATCCAAATGCTTCAAAACCTGACACTTATTTAAACAAGAGAAACAGCTCATCCATTTTTGTTAGACTTAACTCTGAATTGCACTACAATTTACAGTGATTCAAGGAGTAGGTTGAGCAGAATCTTTTTTCACCCTCCCTTTCTGGAGCCTGTAAGTGGAGAAACTACAACAGAATGTGCATTTCTGTGAGCCGAATTTTCCCTTTTTCTCTTAAAAAAATGTATAAGTGATTTATCATCATTTCAAATAAGAGAAGTCAGCAACACTTCTTATTTTGGGGTAGCTTTCTGTTTTATATTTATAGATCTGTTTCTTATCATGCCCTCCTCTTAGGGTTCAAAACACTTCATTTGAAACCCTTTCTTTTTGTCTGACTTAAGTTTCTAATGGAAATCAGGAACTCTGGGGAAAAATAGTATTTTAAACACAAACTCTGTCTGAAGGAATTGTGTTGTCTAGTGTCTCTAGGGTGTCTTGAAGAGTGTACATTATTTACAAAAGCTGTGTTCACATTTAAAATCTCATTGCATTATGCATGTTATCACTGACAACACTTCTGGGAAGTATCCTCCTGCCATCAGTCCTGTGTGGTTATTTACCCGTACAAATAGATATCTTGATTCACCACTGAAAGAATGAATTATGGAACTTCAGTCTCTGCAGATTTTCTAAGGACTACTGCATTTTTGACTAGTATTGGGAACTAGGATATTTTTAACAACAAAAACAACAACAAAACAAACAAACAAACAAACAACCTCAAAAAATCCCCACAAAAGAACAAAACCCAGAAACAAACACCAAAAAAGTTTGGGTTTTGTCATGCTTTTACTTCACATAATCCTCTTTAGTTCTACACCCCTTAGAAAAAACGTTGAGGCTAGAATAAGGAAAAAAGGGGATCTCATTCATCGGAAAGATGTGACTAAATCATATTTTGCCTTATATTCTGTCTTCTGAATGTCCAATTTCACATAAAAGAAACTGCAGAATCCCAGTGAGCTCAGACTCCTTTCACCTCCATTTGCAGGCAGCTGTTTCTTTCCTTGGCAGAACTGCTGCTTTCTTCCCGTCTGAGGGCTGATATTTTGTTGATATGAAATATATAAGGAAAGTGGTGTTTGACAACCACAAGTGTCCCTAATTGGGAAGTAATCAAGACTTAGAATATATCTATCATGCAAAGTCAAACACCTGAGATGCTTCAAGACTGGCTTTGATAGAAACAAGTATGTGCTTAGGATATTCCCAAGTGTTTTGGCATGTAAAACAACAACAAAGAAAATCTTGGTCTAGGCTTTCTGCAATTATAATAGATTTAGTTTGATTTTAATTATACTCTTCATTTCCTTTTTTTGTCTGATCATCTGTCTGGCATGATGTGTTTTAATAAATTCATTAATTTCTACAAATTCCTGCATACTTTATGGACTGTTTTTTATCCTGGTTTCCTATCTTTCTTTATGCAAAGAAATAGTATTTCCTATTTCCTACTGATTTATTAAATAATTAGTAATGTCTACCTTTATCTAACTTCTTAAATAGAATTTTAGTGATTGACTGAAAAATTCTGTCGATCTTTTCCCTTCAGCAAAAAATCAATATTTTGAACCACAATCGTTTTTTCTATATGGTAACCATTTTTCCTGCTGTGAGGGATGGTGCAATACAGAAAATAACTTTATTAGCTCTGTTTAAATATTGACTAGATATCTAGTATGGTATTAATTCTTGTGACATTTGCATCTGTTTATTCTAATTGTAATATTTTTAGTATGGATACAAAAAAAGCAGACAAAATCAATTATATATGTGGACTCATTTTTAAACTTATTCTCGGAGAGATTGATGTGCACTAGAAGACTTCTTTTTTGCAGCAAAACTTACTTTTCACTTGGATTTTTTTAGGGGTTGAATTGAAGGTTTTTACCTGTGCCTGTTTTTTCTTGGGATGTACCATTCTTTTGTCATTTTATTATAAAATAAAATGATTTAAGTTACCTAAGATAATATTATAATTTAAAAAATGAATTATTTGCGAAGCAGGTGTATATGTAAAGCAAATTTTAATGCTGATTGAAATTATGTCATAGCATAGAAATTCAATATTAAATGTAAATGTAGAGATTTGTGAATAAAAACAAGGGAACTCCACAAACTCCATAAATAAAACATATTGGATTTACTATGTGTAGCACTTTCCAAAAAAAAAATTAGAATGCAGTGATCAAGTTGTTTTTCTATTATTATAACACTTGTACAAACTGCATTCATTCTTTATAAAAATAACAGATTTAATATAACTTAACATTAATCTAGCATTGGTATATAGTTCTCATTCTCAGATGATCATATGGATAGTGATTGGATGTCACAATAGTGAATTGTAAATGATGGTGGGTTAATTCTGTTTTGTCTTCTCTAAACATGGGAAACTGTACTTAATTAAATATTGTCTACAATTAAATACTAAAGTTATATAATCATAGAAATATATTCTAGTTGGAAGTGGAAGGGACCCACAAGGATTATCGAGTCCTACGCTTGGCCCTGCACAGGACAGCCATAAGGATCACATTAGGTTCTTGAGAAGGTTTTCTGAATGTTTCTTGAGCTCTGTCAGACTTGGTGCTGTGACCACTACCCTGGGGAGCCTGTGCCAGTGCCCAACCATCCTCTGGTTGAGGAACCTTTCTCTAATACCCAAACTAAACCTCCGCTGACACAGCTTCAGGCCGTTCCCTTGGGTCCTGTCACTGTCACCACAGAGCAGAGATCAGTGCCTGCCCCTGCTCTTCACCTCACGAGGAAGCTGTAACTGCAGTGAGGTCTCCCGTCAGTCTCCTCCAGGCTGAACAGACCAAGGGACCTCAGCCACTCCTCACGCAGCTTCACCTCAAGGCCCTTCTCCATCCTCACTGCCCTCCTCTGAATGTTCTTTAACAGCTTCATGTCTTTTATATATTGTGGCACCCATGACTGTCCCCAGGATGAGGGGAGGATCTGCACCAGTGCAGATCAGGACAATCACCACTCTACTTTTAGATACTTGGAAGTTTGCAGACATTATACATTATCCAGAGAAAGCATAAAGGATTGTGATTTTTTACTTAAGTATGATTCTTATGTGTGCAATGTTACTTGATAGATGTACAAGGGTTTTTTTTCCCCAAAGCCACTTTGCTGGAATCTAGTTCAGAGTAGTACCAAGTCCCCTCATTGTCTTTCACTCTGGGAAGCTGAACATGTTGAAAAATGTACAACTTCGCACTTCTGCTTCCTAAATTTCTATGGGTCAGATGTTTAGTAAACCACCCATAACCCCTATTAAATATTTCAGTGAAGGAAAAAACAACACCCAAGGTTTGAGGATTTTTCTTTTTCTATTTGTAACAAGTCTATGAAATAGTGACACATCTTCAGAAACAGAAGTTACATTTCCTGAATTGCTTGTTTCCTGGGTCCCCATCCTTAATTCCTTCCTGGGTTCCCATCCTTAGCCTGGAATTCCTGTTTTCAATACATATTTCTCTCAGATTAGATACAGTTATTTCAATGTAACCTCTACTTAAAGATGTGGAAAGAGCCAAACTGAAGTAATTTGTTGTCCAGCAGAGAGTACCTGGTGCCTATAAAGGTTTATTTTTTATTTCTAACTCTTGGTGTTTTAAAACAGTCTGTTTCTCTTCTCCTAAAAGATGAGGATGTAGGGATGCATGTTTTTCACTGAAAGAAAACTTTCTAATAAACATACTGATTTGTATTTTGAAACTGTGGTGCTGTTCTGAGAAAAATGTTAAATATGCAATGAACATCAGTTCCTGAAAGTCTTACTATGTTTGTACTATGAACTACTTTGAAGCAAGCTGATGAATTTAGTAATCAGAAATGAAATTATGGGAATATGTAAATCAGATATCCCTTGAGTAGCAACACTGGCATGCTTAGGAAAGCATTTGAATTAATAAAAGATCAGACCCCAATGCTATAATTGTGCTCTGAAGAAGGAACAAGATGGATTCATAGGCTAAGATACTGAAGAAAATGAAGTGTAGCAGGGATCAAGAAACACCCCAGTGGTTGTTGTAGGGAGTAAAGCCAGTCTACTTAAATTAATATGACTCAGTTGGGACAGAAACCCTCTTCTCAGCACTAAAAGAGCTAAAAGTGCAGCTCTTAGGAATCTAGAGTTGATGGAGAAATGAAAGGCAAAGGAAGGTCCAGCAAGATCTAAACAGAGGAAGAAAGAAGATGATGTGATAGTTGCTTACAAATGGTTGGTTTGTCATCTCTCCCTTGCCACTGACATTCTCCCACAGGTTAGTCTGGCTGAGAGGCTTGAGGCAAATGCTGCCTTAATGGAGACAGGAGGAGGAGAAGCAGCAGGTAGACAGTAATTAATTCTGGCTGTCAGAATCCTCTGGTAAATTATTTGCTAGGGATTTTTGGGTCTGTCTTAAGTTCAGGACAGTTTACCTTGTGCTGTGTGATCCTTCCAGCACTGGGCAGGGAAATAACTTTGTTGCTATAATCAGATTTTGTCCTTTTCTTCTTGAAAATTGAGTGTTTCTTCTGGCTTGGTTTATTTTGTCCTGGTTTTAACCTAACTAATATCTCAGGCAATATTTTAGTTTTGTGTCCCTTATCTCATTGAACCAATGCTCGTGGTTTGTTCCTATTGTTGTGTTGCAAGGACATAATGCAATGATGTATAACAGGTAAATTGTTAAGTGGGGCTGTCGGTGGTACCTAATGCCATTTTACATGCTTTGCACTTGAAGCTCCTGTACAGAAGCAGTTGCAAGCCTAAACTGATTCATCCTCTTGCCTACCACAGTAATTTTCCACAGCTGGGAAGCCACTTTTGTAGGCTTCATATTTCTTAGGATACATTTATTCCTTTATAACTTTCTACAGTTTCATCCAAGTCAGTGTACACTGACTACGAGTCCAAATCTTTTTGCCATTATTTTCTTACAAACAGGCAGAATGATATTAGCAGTAGCTTTTTCTATTTTTTGTCTGGGATGTGACTAATTTTTTAGTTTTCACAGAATAAAATGTATCCAGAAATGTTTCTTGTATCTGTCAAAAATATGTTTTAAATATTAATGAAGAAGAACAAACATACGAGGATTTTCTGATCGAGAACATGTATGTACAATTTTAATTTGCTTTAAAATAAAGTGTAAAAGATATGGATGAAAATTCCAACAGGGAGGGTTATACAAATGTATTTTATACAAATATAAAAACATATTTATATATTATTCAAATACTTGAAGGGGGAGATATCTGCAGTAGCTTATCTTAAAGGGAGGCTATAAATGACCAATACTAGAGTCAATATGTGTAGCTTGTTCAATATTTCCAATCTGCTACTTTCATGTAATGGGTTGGGATTTTTCTATATGTGGAAGCACTGACAAAAAACAATCTATAAATTTCAAAAGAAAGAGGTAATATGTACACCTTAAATATAATGCTTGAAAAGAAAACAGGATGCTGAGGCACATGTGTTTATTCCAGTGCTGCTGAGTTAATGAATAGAGATAACACTTTCCAGGTATAAATTCCATAGGAAAGCAAATTGAAGTTTTCTAGTTTTTGATGCACAGAAGGTATATAGGAAATAACTTGGCTTATGCAAGGGTCTGGATAGTTCTGTAAGAATCAGGAAAATTTGTGAAATCATAAAGGTGTTGTAACTATCTGTTTTAAATTTAAAAGATGCAAAATTAATTGGTTTAAATATGGCAGAAAAAAAAGTAAGTATTTCACATTGGGTTGGGCTAAAATCACTTATTTGGCTAAAATGTTGTGATATTAAGATAAATCAGTCAGTATTACTGATGTCCTTGAAAACTTAAGACTAGGCTGTATTTGAAGAAACTAGGACATGTTGTTATTTTTAATATACTGGGACCTATTATATGAGTAGTTTGATTTGTGATAGATGGAAAGAATTGAAGATGGAGAATGCAATTTTTCTTATTGTTTACATTGTTTGTTCTGTTAAAGCTTTGCAGAGCAGGTAAAATATCAAAATGTTGCAAGTATCAGAAATTGCAAATAAACACAGTATCAAATTAGGCCATATTCTATTCTGTGTAGAGGTAAATTAAAAGGTTGTTTGACTGAGTATTGTTTTCATATTTTGATGCTACATCAGTATGGAAATTAATATATTACAGTGGCATTCAGTGGTGTGTTCTGAAAAATCAGTGTGTAGGTTTTTGGACTCAGAGTTCAATTTTATGTGCTTAACCTGAAGCATTACAGTTAGCATGCAGTAGCAGTAGAGTTTTTTCAGGAAAAAAAAAGTCTCTTTTTCCCCTGCAGTATTTCTAAATCAGTTCTAAAATTAAATTGAATTAATATACTAATAAGAAGCAACTGTGTAATTTGGGCTAGAAACACAAAATAGACCTCTGGTCATGCACTTCACAGTTCAATACCGAAGTGACTTTCATCACAATTTTGTGTCATATTAGAAAGAGAAAAGAAATATGAATTTACAGGGATATAGCCCATTTTAACAATTACATCTCACTGGAGAAAAAAAAAAAAAGGAAAGTGATGTTCTTGGGAATTATTATTATTATTATTATTATTATTATTATTATTATTATGGTAAATATCTTTATAAAACCACAAGGATTTAGTATGATTTGAAAGTGTCAACGTTTGAAGGCAATACTATCTATCTAAATACTTTTTAAGATGATTAAATTGTCAAGGTCAGCTCTCACCTGAACTAGTAATATATAATTTTTTTTCAATGGTTCTAAGCCACAGAGTGTTTTTGTGGTGAGTTGACTGTCTCAGTTTGAAAGACGGGCGTCTGCTAGGGAGGGGCAGGGACTCCCTTGGAAGGGAGAATTCAAACCCCCCTCCCTCCAAATTATTATAATTTAGAAAATTAAAGGGCTCTTAGGCAGAGATATGGGGATAGGAATAACAGTTCTTTACTAGTACATATAACAAGGCAAACCAACAACAACAACAACTCTGGCATTAATAATAAACAGAACCAGGCACCCAGGAACAGCTCCCCTGACCGCAGGCACTTTTCCCCTTTGGTGCAGTTCCAGACACGGACAGCGGGGGCGCTGCTGACTCCCAGCAGGCAGGTCAGGTGCGGTGATTCCCCCGCGGCTGCAGGGGGCGCCGTGGGGCTGGCTCAGGGAGCACGCGGTGATGGCGGCTGGGCCCAGGTGGGAAGAGATGGATCAGGAACTCCAGAGCTGAGGCTGAAGATCCAGGAGGGCTCAGCAGGAAGGGGGCGTGGGCTACAGAGCAAAAAGCCTCAAAGCAGTGCTGAAGAAGCAGCGGGGGGCAGGACAACAGAGACCCCGCTCCCAGCGCTGTGAGAGCCCCCTCCTCAAGTGAGGCAGGAGATAACAAGATCCCCGTTCAGTGGCTGCTCCCAGGAGCAGAGGATCACCCCACACCAGAAGAAGTAGGACCAAGCTGGAGTTCTGTAGCAGGAGTGAGGTCTTTTCCCTAAGCAAGCAGCTACACTGCTCTGCTCTCCACTCAGACCAAGTGAAAGAGAGTTTCCCTTCCCCTCCTCGTCTGAAGCACCCAGCCATCAGTGCCTCTTAGCAACACAATGGGAAGAACTCCCTGGTAACAAGTAAAGGAAAAAAAGAAAAAAAGAAAAAAAAACCAACGAAACCAAAACCAAACAAACAAACACCCGAAAACAAACAAACAAAAAACCAACATCTCAAGCCCCAACACTGACCCTGGCTGGACACTAGCTGGCCACCAAAGCTCCTCTGTCACTCTCCTCCTCACCTGGACAGGGTGGAAGAAATACAATGAAAGGCTTGTGGGTCAAGATAAGTACTCTCTCAAGGGAGAGATCACTCACCAGTTGTCATCATGGGCAAAACAGACTCAACTTCAGAAAGTAATTGTATTTATCACCAATTAAATGAGCAAGGCTATGAGAAGCAAACCCAAATCTTGAAACAACTTCCCCTTCCCTCCTTTCTAGGCTTTTCTGCACTCCTGAGTTCTCTAAATCTCCACCTCCAGTGATACAAGTGGATGAGGAATGAGGACTCAGATTAGTGCATCACTTGTCTCTGCTGCTCCTTCCTCCTCAGAGGAGGACTTCTCACACTCTTTCCATCCCAGGATGGGGTCATTCCCACAGTGTGCAGTTCACAGAACACATTGTTCCACCAGGGAGACACAGGTGCATCCAGGACCCTGCTCCAGCACAGAGTTCCCACCAGGCCACAGCCTTTTTTTTGGGCATCCCCCTGCTGTGGAGTGGGATCCGCCACGGGCTGCAAGGACACAGTTGCCTCACCATGGTCTGCACCACGGGTTTCAGAGGAATCTCAGCTCTGGCACCTGGAGCAGCTCCTGCCCCTCCTTCTACACTGACATTGGTGTCTGCAGGGCTGTTTCTCTCACATATTCTCACTCCTCTCTCTCACTTTATTTACACAGGCTTTCATTCCTCTTCTTAACCATATTTTCCCAGACGTTCTCCTGGTGATGGCTCCGCCTTGGCCAGCAGTGGGTCTGTCTTGGAGATAAAGTGGAGATGAATTTGAAATTATATTTGATAGCGTCACAGGTAGCAGTGGCAAGAATCTGGAATTACTGTAGCAACTTGAGGTGTGACGTTACTAAGCCATTGAAGCAGAGTAGACTATTGCTTTTTAAAGGCCAGCAGCATAGACGAAAGAATTTGTGTAGGTAAAATAATGAAATTTCCACTTTTATGACTTATCTTCTAAAGGACAGATTTCTCCCTTTCTAGAGACAAGAGGCACAGTCAAGGGATAAAATCTAAAAGAGATTAAAACTTCCAAATAAATCTGGAACTCTCGCTGATTTAGAAGCTTTTGGCAGAGTATAAGAAGTTGTATATCTCCATTTATTTTGTTAAAATATACAGCTGTGGAGTAGCATTGTACCCAACTTTCTTTGTCTCTACTATCAGTCATGGATAGTATGAAATACATCTGGGGAAATATTGGCCCTCATGTCTTTCTAACTAAACAGCACCAAAATATACAAAAAATAACCAAATCCAAACCAAACCAAAACAAAAAAGTAATACAGACAGCAGGATGGAATAGTAGTTTCCCAAGGCTCTCAAACAAAACAATTTGCATACCAAATCAAGCTTTTTATAAGCTTTTTATATAAATAGTGGCCTAAGCCACAAATAATTCTATTTATATATTTTTTTTCAAAGTCAAAATGAAATCTCCTTTTTATTTTACAGTATTTATTGTATGTTCAGAAGCAGGCCTGCAGCAATTTTCCTTTGGTGTCTCATTTACAGCTGATACACAAAACCAGTAATACTGACAACATAAACCCAGGTCTGCTTTATAGGGAGAATCTGCCAGAGCCTACTGTCAGCTCATTCAAATGCTGTTCCTGAACAGAGTTGATAGCAATTTTCAAGCCATTATAATTCCTATAATTTATGCTAAGAAGAAAACACTTTGCTGTAAATTACTGTCAACTCCTTAGCAAACATTGACTTTTTTCACTGCTTTTCACCTTTTCCATCTCCATCAGCTGTCCTGAATTTTCATATGAATGATAACAAAATCACCAACATAATGTACACCAAACAACAAAGATTTCATAGCTGTTTGACACAAAACAGTTAGGAAACATTGTATACTCTTTGTTGATTGTTTTAATCCTAACAAAGTGCCAGTAATGTGTCTCCAGATTAAATCACTGGGGTTTAACTGCCTAGAAAATTAATTTCTTCCTTATTTCTAATAGAATATTGAACAGAGGTACATACTCTTAATGGGTAAATTCATTCTGGTAACCAAATGCTAGCAAATTGTTTTGAGGATAGTTTTCCACCAGATGTTTTCACAGTTCTCTGATTTATATTGTTGCATTTGAGTAGACACTCTTATGTCAACCTTATGGTTTTATGTGATTTAAAGCAGAAGATAAATTTATGTAAATGACTGAAGATTAGAACATAAATATTGCATTTAGTACTACAGTTTTCTTAAAGTGATGCGTAGTACCTTTAGGTGCTTTTTGGATCTGTACCTTACACTGCATGAAGGAGAGGCAATACATTATTTTTCTCTTAAAACATTTTGTGACCATTAATTTTTCTGACATAAATTAGCTTGTTTGTGGTATTTCTTCATATTGCTGCAGGGCTTTTCCATATCAATGAATTATTGTTAAGTACTTTTGTCTACCACAACAAAAAGAGGAAAGTATTCCCAACATTTCTCATAGAATAGTTCCTGATTAAGTTTATCAGTAAAATGCTATTTCTGTCAATGGCAAGTAGAAATGAGGTTGCAGAAACAGCCATGTGATATATGGTCAAGTTAACTGAGTAATAACAAAAAAAGCAAATTTGTGCCATTCAGGTACTCTCTTATGTACATGGGTAAGGCTTCTGATTAATCTTTAATTTGCATAATATGGGAAAAGAAATCAAATTTAAGATGGATTTACTTAAAATCCTCTTCCACTCAATTATTTTTCTTTTTTTGTGTGTGTGTTTTAATTTGTATTAGAAATCTATCTGAACAAAGAATTTCTCTTTTTTCACATTGCTTAGACGGTTGTCATGAACATTGTGAAAGGCATCAGGATAAAAGGTGGCAATTAGAAATGTGATGATGTAATGTAGTTGAAATTGCTTGGTGAATTCTTTAATCAGTTGTACAAGTTACTTCTCTTTGTCTACAAAAAGTTTAATCCTGATTTCTTGGGGAAAAACAGCATAAACTGTAATTAACTCTTCATAATATTGGTGATGGTTGATTAAGGAAATGTGTAGGATTACTATCACAATATAGATCTTGAACAGTTAACGAGCATCCATTAAAAAAGACAAAAAACTACTGATGCTTCAGTTAAAAAGTCCTAAAGACTCAAAGCTCCATAACTTTTTTATATTAATATATTATTTATGCAGTAGAGGCTGAAGACTAAGGGGATGCAACTTACTTCAGAGTCTCTGTCCCATTAAATTGTCTTAAACTAAGACACTTTTCACATTTACATAGTTTTCATGCAGTAGATAAAACTGTATGTTATAGGATGGGATTTAACAAAATATGAGAGTGTTTTGTTAGTTTTTTTTTTTGTTCATGGCAAATTAAGGCTACAGACAACAATGTAAACAAAAAAGAAAGCATAGTCAGGGTTTTAAGAAGAGAATCAAATATCAGTAAGAAACAATTTTGGTGAGCATATTGTTCACATTCATTTTATTATTTCGATAAAATACCCTGAATCAACAGGGATACCTTGCTGCTTTTGAAATGCATGTGTTACAAGATGATTCACAAAGCATCAGCCTGGGCCACATGAAGTAAAGGCATCTTTAGGTATCCTAAATTGTTCTTTACTGGACTTTGATACCTGAAAGTGTCTCCAAAGTGCTTGTGCACTGTTGTGTAGAAATCTGTGCAGTGTAACCCTTAGATGTCATTAACCTGAACATTGTGGGTGCTGTTAACAACCTGACTTCAAAGCATATACTGGTTGTCCATATCCAGGACAAATTTCATTTGGCTCCTTGAATGAAGCAGTTTGTTTGTTTGTTTTTAATAAATGTATTGTGAAAAGAATATTGAAAAAAAAAGAGTTGTATAACTTTGAAAGCAAACTTAAATGTGTAAAATTCCAAAAACGTCGGGATGGCAACTCCCAAACCACAAAGTATTTCTCTTTGCAGTGATTTGCAGCAAGCTTGTGAATAGGACTGTTTCTAAGATCCCCTGTAAAGCATTTTTTTAGTTACTCTAAATCCACAATCTTTGGTTGCAGTTAGGGGAAGGTAATCCACAGGACTGATAAGCAGAGCCTTTAAAAAAAAGATAGAGGAAGAAATAAAATGACAACACATAATAGAATCCCTGAAAAATTCAAATGAAAATAATAAAAGGAAAAGCAGCATGGGAAGGAAATTAGATGAGAGGGAAGACAGATGTATTTTACTGTTAGGTATTCCCTCAGAAAGGCTGAGGGAATTGGGATTGTTCAGCCTGGAGAAGAGAAGGCTTCTGAGTGACCTTATTGTGACCTTTCAGTACCTGAAGGGAACTTACAAGAGAGCTGTAGAGGGATTTTTTCCAACAGTATGTAGTGACAGAACATGTGGGGATGGCTTCAAACTGAGACTAGGTTGAGCTTGGATATTAGAAAGAAATTCTATACTGTGAGGGTGGTGAGGCACCGGCACAGGTCGCCCAGAGAAGCTGTGGGTGCTCCATCCCTGGAAGTGTTCAAGGCCAGGTTGGATGGGGCTTTGAGCAACCTGATCTAGGGCAGGGTGTCACTAGCTCATCTTTAAGGTCACTTCCAGTTAAAACCATGCCATAATTCATTATATTCTTGCTTTCTCTCCTTTTTGGGGGATTCCTACCTCATATTTAGGCTATAAACTGAAACTTCTTGCCAAGTTGGTACTAGGAATGCCTGTAGATTTAGGGTCTCTCAGACCTTTAATTTTCTTAGGAAAGCATCACACAATATAGTTGGAAAGTATTTCCTAAATGATAATGGTGTTACAAACAACTTCATCAGCTTAGCCACAAGCAGCTGTGATTTGCTTAATAATTATCTTAGGAATAGCTTTACAAGCTTTATTACAATATGATAATATTGATGAGAAACCTGTGAGTGTTTGGAGGTACAAATGAAATAGTGCTCTATATACACTTGAGGATGTTAGAAGTAAAGCTGGAAGTTTCAAGTTAACTCCTTTGAGAATTTATCTTTCCAGTTTTCCTTTATTTTTCCTCATTTCCTTCTTTTCTTGTTGGTTTCAACATATATCATAAAGCAGCAGTTCTTGTGTTGTCATTAGACAGTTGTTTCTAGAAAGTACAAATGAAAACTAAAATTAATACTGGTAGTGAACTGGGCCATGGTTTTCAGGCTGATTGTGGGCAAGTCCCCTGCTATTGCAGAGATAGCTCTTTTGACTTTGGTGATTATGTTGCCCTGTGCTTATCCCATTTTTTTTTCTGTTCCACTTGGAAATTTTCTGAAGGAATGTATATAATTCTTCATTTTATTTAATTTTTGGAAAATAAAGTGATCTAATCAATGTTGCATCATATGAATGTTTTGGCAGTTTTTATGTTATTATCCTAAATTAGTTGAAATCATTATCGAAGTGTAAAACCCTCTGTATGAGAGCTAGAAGTCCTTTAATATACCTTTTCTGCAATTTTTAATCTGAGAGATTATTTAAACCTTAATTTAATGGTTGGCCATTTCCTGCTTATACTTGGGAATCACAAGAAAGAAAAATTAAAGTGACCAGTATTTCTAATAACTTCTGCTTCTCTCAGTATCTAAAAATGCAACATGTTTAAAACAAATAATGCATAAAAGTGTCTTACTCAAAATTGTGATTTGTTCTGTGTGTAGGAATATAGAATCCTAGAACAGTTTGGGTTGGAAGGGACCTTTAAGGATCATCTAGCCCAATGTCCCTGCAATGAACAGAGACATCTTCCACTAGAGCAGGTCGCTCAGAGCCCTGTCCAGCCTGACCTTGAATATTTCCAGAGACACATAAAAATATAATTTTAAATTAAATTTGTTGGCTCACTCTGTTTGTAAAATGATTAAGAACTATATAACTGCAAGTGTAAGTATCTCCAGTGGCCTTCTGAGTAAGCTGGGAATCCAAAGGGCAGTGTGCCCTTTTGTTTTGTTATTTCTATATGAAGAGGTGGAAGTTCAAGTGAAGGTGCCTGAAACAATCCCAGTCAATATTCCTTCTGGAGAACCATGAACCATAAGACCATGGGAGGCAAGGTTGTGCAGGCTCCCAGCACTTTGCCTTCAGGCAGGTGGGTGGTAAGGGTGGAGGGGGATGTCAGTAGGAAACTATAGTTGCTGGCAAACTTTAGATAGTAATAGAAATTGTGAAAAGCATCCTTGTGGTAATAACTCTGGGATGAGCACATGAAAATGTGCTCATTTGTGCTATGAGTAAAACAGTTAAAAAACTTTTGTTCTCTTCATTAAAAAATGCTTTAAAAAAGGTTAATGTTTTCATGGGAGACTGTGCTTTGTGCAGTATCCATTACCAATAAAAATCTTTTTTTCATGGGCTGTGGAATCCAGGCAAACTTCATCAGCACATGTGTTTCTGTTTAATCATGTGAAAAGTGTTAAATGCTTAGAGTACTTGAAAAAAAAAATCTCAGATTGAGTTCTTTATGGTGATCTGAAATGCAGATGGCCAGAAGGCCTCTCATGTTCTGGTGGAAGTTCACACTTCTCCTTCCTACGCATCCTGTGCAAGGTTCCTGTTCCAGCATTAGGATCTTAACTTCTAAGACCACCCCTGCCATTGAGCTAGCTATTTTATTTTCTTTTTTACTTTGTAAGTAAGGCCTATTACATAATATGTCAGAGGATAAATGAGAAAATTCCTTTGTTTAACTTTGTGTCAATTGAAATAAGTGTGGAAATCATGTACTAGTTGCTCTTTTGGGTTTGTGTACGATGGGGGAGGGAGAAAACCTAATTTAAGGTGCTATAAGCACAGGAAAAGGCTCAGAGTATTGAATGAGCTTTGACTTAGCGTTTCACTTTAGAGTACTTTACTGACTGGTTGTTGTTTCTGTCATTTAGAAAAGTGGATGCATAGATAACAAGTAATTTCTACAAATTTTGCTTCTAAAACCTCCAGAGTTCCAGAAGTAGAACTTCCCTTCTTTGTTCTCTTCCTTTGATCTCCTATTCCAAATGAATGGGCCTCTGCATATAAGTAGAAGCTTTGTTCTGAGTGATTTTTTCAGTAAGTGGTATGGATCTTAACTTCACACAAGTTCATGCAGTAGCACAGAGGTATCAAGTGCCTTGCTGGAAGTAAGCCACTTACTCTAATATATTCTTTCTCAAACTATACATTGTTATGATTTACCCATGTAATGTTCCCTACTGCACAATGCAAAGGCTCTAGTGCTAAAATCAGTGTGAAATACAGTGAATATATGCAAAAACTAGGTACTCATTTTAAGCTGGGAATTACCAAAAGAGAAGCGTGTAGTAGAAAGACCAATTCAGACTTGCAAGAGTAGACAATATTTGCATTTAGACAAATGACCTAGCCATGGCTGCTATTTATTTCTAATAGTGAAATCATGTACCTGAAAATAATACTCAAAAGTTGGGCCAGGTATTATTGTATTAATGTGCATCGCAGAAAGAAAAGAAAATCTTACACCTCAAAGTGAGAGGCTTTTATGTGTCTATTCTTGCTCTTAGGAAATTTTGCAGTTTCTGCTACAAAGGTACCTTAAAAACCTTACACATTCCACAGGCAAAGTGGAATGCTGGGGCACTGTGGGGCAGCAGGTTGCTTGAGGCAATGTGACTGGACTGTCACATGGCTTGCAAAGATCGTGCATAAAAACATTTCTCATCCTATCAAAACATAATAAAACGGGATGCAGATTACTGCTACGTTATGCTCATCACAGCTACTTTTTATTCTGAAACTGTGGGTCTTCGAAATAGTTTGAAAAAAAACCCCAACACATCATCAGACCAGTTTTTACTAAGAATCTAAGAAAGGAATAATTTGGGGATGGAGTGTGTGTGTCCTGTGACAACCTAAAAGAAACTGTAAGAAAACCAAACAGAAAGTGCAGTAAAAATAAGCTAAATTTCAACAATGCAAACCTCTGCTTCAGCTACGAGTTCTTGTCCAGGACTGTGGGTAAACACCACAGCAACCTGCTGACATTGACCCCTGTGCCCTAGGCTCTGCTGGTGTTCATGTTCAAGCTGTCCCTGTAAAATTTGTGCAAAAGCTGAGACAGAGCATTCAACTGACTCAATGCAATTTAATGAATTAGTAGCTGGCAACTGAGTTTGATCATGTTAGAACAAGAAGACTTCCAGAGTGGTTCAGTTTGTGAACTTCAGTCATAACCTCATGGCCAAAGATATACATTAATAAAAGCATAAGGAGTAGTTATGTTCATCTTTTACATTCCTTCAAAGTTGTATCCTGCCAGTTGTAACTGTTTCATGGACAAATTTTATTTAATGTTAATACACTGATTTACTGACTTGCTCTGCAATTTATGCTGAGCGTTTAGTAAGAGAAAGCAAACTTATGATTTTGTTCTGGAGTATGATATCACTGAAGTATTTGGTTTCCTCCAGAAAAACTAGATTCAGCATTTTACTTGAAAGCCTTTGTATGTAGATAGGATTGAGACACACTTCCTGAAGTTGTGAAAATCTGTCGTAAGTATGAATATCACAGTGTAGACTGTTGATGTTATTTCAGTTTCTGCTTATTTTAGCAGTAAACTGTTGAAAATTATTTTACACTTTTTTGCTTGTACATTCTGAGGAATTCAAGGGAAAAATACTCATGCTCTACTGATGAGTAAAAACATGAAAATATTGATTATTTATAAATATGAACTTGCTTCAACAGGCATACAATGTTAAAATCTAAGCTGCAGATTCAGAATTGTGTTTTTAAATATGAGGTAAGGTAGCTACAGGAATACTGCAGGAAATTTTGTTTTATTTTATCATAAAAGATGTAGAAAAATGTATCCCAGTGCATTTAGTAAAACTTGAGATTGGTCCATATTGGTTATCTTTTGGTAGTTTTTAATTCTGTGTGTAAGTAGAAACACTGCAATACTTCTCAGAAGTGTAGGGCCCCTGGCCCTGTTTAAAAGATAGAAAAAAATAAAGAACCAAACCAACCAAAAAGCACCAAACTTCAAACCAAACCTAAAAAACAACAGCAACAACAACAAAACCAACCTCCCCCCACCAAAAACACCAAACAAACAAAAACCAAAAAAACAAAGCAAAACCAAAAACCAACCAACCAATCAAAACCAAACCAAAAAACACATGAGTTGTTAAGCTTCTCACAATTTGAGAAGGTGTTGTTTAATGGAATCAGAAGTTTTCCAGTCTCTGCTTTCCTGACATAGCTTGTTTGAGTTTATAGCTAACAGGAACTTCACAGATTTTGCGGTTTAAATCTTACAATGGTTTGTAGGCTCTAAATGTGATATATACCTTTGGGTGTATGGAAATACATTTGTTCACAAATTTTACTTATTAATTGATGAACAGAATATTACTGTAATACTCTGTAGTAGACAGCAATACAGGAGATGATAAAAGGCTGCAGAGGTGTACTGAAGGGTACTTGCTACAAAATGATGAGATGTCTTTATGTCTACTCATCTTCGATATTTCATTTGGAATTCAGAGGAGAACAAAAACTTTCACCTCTTTCCATCTAGCCAGTATGTGATGAAGCATTTTTTTTCATGCTTAACTTCCTTATGAAAATGTGAATATGTTGGGTATTTTGCAGGAGCTTCAGGATGGCATTGGGCAGCAGCAAACTGTTGTCAAAACATTGAATGCAACTGGTGAAGAGATTATTGAGCAGTCGTCAACGGCAGATGCCAAGGTGCTGAAGGAACAACTGGAAAGTCTGAATAACCGGTGGAAAGAGATCTGCAGACAGTTGGTAGAGAAAAAGAAGAGGTAGGTTAAAATAGGATAAAAACATTGTGAAACTAGTTTTAGTTATTTTAGATTTTATCCTGGCTTGAAATTTCAAAGGAGCTCTCAACGTCTAGAGTTTTCAAGTATAAAAGGAATTTCCTTATTAAAATTATTAAAATTAAATTTTATCTCCTATAAATTGTTCATACACTATAGTTTAATTCTTTTCTACCTACTCCTGTCAGTGACCACCACTCCTTTCCATACTCCGTATTTTTTTTTTAACTCCTAATGTTTAAACAAACCAAACAAGTATACGTAACTGCTCAATTTAAAAGTAGAACAGTACAGAATTTACAACTGGTTTATAATCTTTCTGTTTGATTGTGTGTCATTAAAGCACATCTCTGTAATACTAATAATACCTTTCTTGATTTATATAAGTAATCCTAATCTAGTTCATCTATCAAAATCAATGCCATTGCCATCTACATTTCATAGCTTGGATTAAAAAATGGATTTATGAATTTAATATTATTTATGATTACTTTTAGATCAATTTGTTTTTCTCATGCAGTCACAGAAAGATAGAGTGTTTGAGTTACAAAGGATACAAAAATAGTTTTATGCCTTTAAAAAGAGAATTTCTAATGTAAAAAAGAAAAATGTTACTGTTAAGATAGATTTTATTAAAGAACATGTTCTTAACCTAGATTCTAGGCCTAACTGGATATGCCATTCTGCTTTGAAATACAGTAGGAAATACAGGTAGAGCTTTATGCATTTTTTTTAAATCCTTGAATATTCCTTATAGAGATCCATGAGTGCTGGAGATGTAGTGGAAGAACTTGTAATGTGCAACAAGTTTTTTTTTTACTTTTGGTGTGTCACTTTTCATTTTTCTGTTCAGAGCCATGGGGGCGAAAAAGCTGTGAAAATGTTTACTAGCATCATAAGGGAGTGTCCTGAAGGGTTTTTACTGACTCTAATAATGATTAAAGTTTTTGGAATGTGTTGTTTGTTGTTGGAATAGGCTGCCCAAGGAAGTGGTTGAGTCACCATAGAATGGTTAAGGTTGGAAGGGAACTTAAAGTTTATTGAGCTCCAACCCCCCTGACATAGACAGTGAACCTTCTACTAGATCAGGTTTCTCGGAGCCTCATCCAGCCTGCCTTTGAAGAATTTCAGGGATTTGACCTCCACAGTCTCTCTGGACAGCCTGTATCAGCACCTCACAATTCAGAAACAAATAATTTCTTCTTAATATCTAATCTAAACATTCTTTTATCTTAAGGCAATTATCCCTTGTCCTATCAGTACATGTCCTTGGGAAAAGTCCTTTTGCAGCCTTCCTGTAGTTCCCCTTCAGGTACTGAAAAGTGCTATAAGGTTTCCAAGTGGTATTTAAAAGGCATGTAGATGTGTCACTTAGGGACATGGTTTAGGGATGGGAGTGCTGGGTTAATGGTTGGACTCAATGATCCTGACGGTCTTTTCCAACCCAAATGGTTCTGTGTTAAAAGAAAGAGATGCAACAAATGATCGACAGCTGTCAGAAGCGTCAGGGATACTTTAAATAATTCTTTTTGCTGTATTTCCAGGTGTTGATAGTACTGTTATTTGTTACGCAAGGGAGTCCTTGGCCTTTCTTTGTCACATAGAAAGCTGTTCTTTTGTACATTGGAAACCTATCTCTGTGTCCAAGCATTAACTTGTTATGTAAGTGCAAACACTTACAAAACAATAACACATCTTTTTAACAGACCTGTAATCTGCTTTGGCAACACAGAGATTGGTGGTTGAGCTTTGTCTGAGGATATAAAATATATTCCTGTTCTGGTTAAGATTGTTATTCTTGATCCCTTCATTTATCAGTAGAAACGTCTAACTGAATGTTCTTTTGGCTCAGTGCATTGTTAGAATATTACATGGAATTTCTTGGCACATTCTACATTTTAAGGAAGCCTACAATTTGTTAAGTAGAAATATTCCAGTTATGTTTCCTAGGTGAAGGTTCTTAAATAAACCCTTGCACATGTATTCCTCCTTTTGATCTGTTTAGTATGTTGACCGATTGGTCTGTTTTCCTCTGGAACGACAGCTTGTGTAATTTAGAGGAAAATGATTGCAGAGACCTCAGTTAGTGAACTTTGCGTGAATAATAGCCTTGCACCAGGAGGAATACAGATAGATAGTGTTGTGTTAAACTGATATAAATGCTCTTGGTGTACTTCAGTCAGACTTACGTGCATCAGGATGCTTCTGTTCACCTCCCAGTCTTCTTGGCTGTGTCAGAGCCAGGGAGTGCTTTTCCTCCCAGGTCTTGGAAACACATCCTACCCTAGCTTCTGCCACCACACATGTGGTGTTTTGTTTTCTTCTTTTTACTCTTCTAGAGTGGATTTTCAAAAGAAAGAGGCTTACTTGACAGGAGAAAGTGCTGTGTTCTAAGTAACTCTCAATTATTGATGAACCTGGGCCTGAAAAGACCATAGGCTTATCAGCTGGACAGTCTTTATACAGCCATGGTTTCATGGGATTTGCTTATGCTTTGACATCTTTTAGTTTTTCATTATTTGTCCTAATTTGGTTTTGGGTACAGTCAGATTCTCTCTTTTTAAGACTTGAAACCCATGTCATCCAAAATGCTTTAATTTATCCTTAAGTTCAAAGCATGAGGCAAACAAAAGTTGAAGGAAGTGGCTTCTACTTACAGTCCAGAGAGCTAATAAAGTCATGGTATTGCCCAATGCATGTGTTGATACTATGTCAAATTTATTTAAGTATATCAGTAGAATATAAATAAGGGTCAATTGACATATTTTGATTTCTCTTTTTCAGAATAGCTTAAATAGACTATTAAAAAAAAAAAGGTACCTGCAAAGTCAGAATGCTTATATTGTTGCTCATATAAGTTTTAATAGTCCTTTTATTTTTGTCTGTGTTTCCTGAAAAATTAAAATTTTCATAGTTAAAAGAATGTTATTATTATAAGGGAATTCTAAGATTTTTTAAAGTCAATTTTGAGAATGAGAAAATGGAAGCACATTTTAAAACCATATTGAACAAAGGTGATACTAAAGGGGGAGCAGACTGGGTATAATGAATTTTCATATAATAATTTCAAAGAAAAATAAAATAGATATTAACATTTAGAACCTTATGTAAATCAGAAAACCAACTCTAAACTTTTAATAGGTTTTAAGTTTTATTCTTTGTAGTTAATACATTATGTTCTGCTTTAAAATTATTTCTCAGTAGCTCAGAGTAGTGATCAACTAAAATTTTGTTTCCTGTTACTTTTTTTTGTGCAGCAGATCTCAAGACAAAGTGGCAAGAAATTAGCAATTGAATGGATTCCAGAAATGAAATCTGTTAGTGATTTCAGATTCAAGTGTAATGCTGCTAAGCATTATTTGGCAAGGAAACTTTATATATTTTAAGCTCTGTTTTTGCTATTTGCTTAGCAAGATGAAAGAAATTGATTTTCATAATCCTGCACAGTTTTACCTGAACCATTGAACTTTATGTGGGGCATTGACAGTCCATTCTAGATGTATTTTTCAATCTGAATTCATAAATCAGTAGGGGCTGAGGGGAGGAGGGAAGCAATTACAGGAGTAACGGAAAATGATACAGATATTTTTAGAAGGTGCATGAATGTGCACATAATTTTCATAAATAATTTGGAATAAATATTAAAGTACCTGAATAATAAGAATAGTAAACCTGATCAAACCACGATATTCCAGAAACTACTGAAATTGATCATAGATTCACTAGATGCTAATTTTAATCTCAGTAATAGACTGGCAGTTTTAATGAATAAGAATTATTTGGATTGCAAAAGGTCAGTTTAATTAAAGACAGACAAGAAAACAAACTAAATCTCAGAACAATTTGAGGAACCTGTACTGCTCTTCAGTAAAAAAGGAGCTGATTTTCAGTTTTAAAAGGTCAAATGCTGATCCCAGGCAAAGCACAGACTTAAAATTGACTTTGAATCTCCTTTCTTTGGTACTGAAGATCAAGAGGTTATGCTTGAGTTATGTTTGCGTAGGATGTTATCTTCCACTTGCCTTTATCTAAGAGTTCCAAAGCCATAGAAGTTTGAATTCAGTGTTTAAAGTTTCTGTATCTTGCATTCTAATCCATCCAGCTAAGAATTAGATGAGAATGTAATTTTAGCACATCTAGTCATTTTATCTTACTGAAAACTTTGAAATAGACCAGGCAGTTGAATAAAGTGGAACTTGATTGAAAGTCTGATACACTGGTAGTTAGCAAATTGGGAATTTAATTGAGTTTTTGTTAACATTTTGCTACAAAAGACAAGTTTTGGAAAAGTTGGAGTTTGTACTCTAGTACATCGAGACTGAAATGGAGACTTTGGAGACCACGGGAAGTCACAAAGGCCCTTTGAATAGATGCTACTAAGCCCAGACAAAAGAGGGGAAATACAAAGTGTCTGCATCTCCAACAGCAGTTTGCTCTGCCCTTTCATCCCCTGAGACACATCAGGCCACATCATGCTGTGTCTGCCCTGAGACATGCCACTGGGACATCTGAGGTTTGGATGATTTAGGGACGTGGTGGCTTGCCATTAGGGGCCACAGTGTGCAGCAAGCCCCAGGGCTGTGGCTCCAGCTTGGTGCTGCTCTTTGAGGAGCACCTGGGCCAGGCAGGGATAGCCAAGGGAACGTGCATAGGAGGAGAAGCAACATCTCACATAGGAGCTTGAGAAGGGGATGGCTCATAAATGAGGCTCTTGAAAGATTTGTAACAGTAGTGTTGGCTGGTCTTTATTTTTCACTTTTGCTAAAACTTTCATGTGTAATTTTTGAAAACAGATGCCCAGGAAATAGATTCCTTCAATGTTTCAGAAGTAATCAGTTTGGGGTTTTTTATTCATCACGATCTGACATTTGTTAAAATTGGGTTCAGTTGAATGGAAGAGAATTTTTCATTATTTTAGCTGCAAATACATTTACACTTTTAATGAGTTTGAACCTTCAGAGTGGCTGTTCAGATCTCTACCCAAGCGAATTTGAAGTAATTATGGAAAGAATGACAGAACAAAGGCTGTTTACCAGAATACTTCCAAGTACTTTCCTGAATACAAAAATACAAACTTTCTAGTCTAAATAAAATGTATTGTTATAAAGCAAATATCCTTCTAATATTTTTCATACAATATCTTTACTAAGGTATTCTTTTTCTTCCATAACACACTAGCTGCAAGTGATTGTTTTCCTTTACTTGAACACTCAGCATATTGAAGGCTGTGATTAGCTTCTAGTTGCAATTTAAAAACTGGTTTAGGATGAAGAGTTTATATGACAGTTATGTCAATAAATATATTTTTTCTTTTCCAGCACGTAATTAGCTATATTGAATTTTTCTGAATTTTCTTTTTTCGACTGTTCAGATTTCTTATACTGAATCACAAGAAAAGAATTACTGGCATAAATTTGTATTGTGTTTACAAATAGTTTAGCTAAACTTCTTACTGTTTAGTATTTACATCTAAATACATTTTCTAAAGTTTATATGCTATTTTAATTTCACTTATTTCAAGTTCTTTACCCTAATGAAGCATATTTATCCATTCTTTAGAGAAAGAATAAAAATTATTTTTTTTCAGTAAATATTGTCTTTAAATTTTTGTTACCATTTTGGTAGCCTCTTATAATCTCAGTAGCAGCTACTAAACACATTAATTCCTAATCTTAGAAATTTGATAAATACAGAATTGACAGCTGAATGTTAAAAACTGAAAAGGTACCAAAATATTATTGGACTTACAGATGGGAATATGACTCACAAGTGCAGATCTGTCCTACTTCTATGACTGTATATTTTATTTCTATAGCTGACACTTCCCAAGTAAATCTGACATTACTCGTGTGCAGTTACAAACTCTAAACATCTGATGTGTTTCACTATTTACGGGTTGCTATGGAATTGCTATCACATTGTTGACTATGGAGAAAATACTTGAGCTTCCATATATATTTCACTTTTTTCCTGGTTTCTTGACACTGCACATGAAAATACAAGCTTATTGATATAGACTGTGGATGTTTATGTGGTAGTAAACAAATGTAACTAAGGATTAATGATAGTTTGAAAAAAAAATAAAAATCTTTCCATGGTCTTTCGTGGAGTACCATAAGAATTTGTTATAGATTCAGTTTAATAATGGTAGGAAAACTAATCCCTAATCAATAATTATCATATATACCAAATGCAAATAGGAAAAATAATACTTAGTATTAAAACCTGAATACTGATACATTTGCTTCTGAAAGTATAATGTATGTAAGATTCCTATAAAAAGATGTGCATTCAGAGTAGTTGATGAAGGGACCTAATGTATTTAATATAAACATATAAACATATAAATATAAACAGAAATCTGCTATGTTTTACTATGGAAAATACAAAGTAATGTGCCTAAGAATAGCAGTTGTGTACAAGATGAAAGGTTGCATATGCAATTCTGTGCTTCTCTGCTATAGTTTGAGAATTTTCCATCCATCCAAATGGATTATATTTCAGGGTGAATGAAATAAACCTTTTGCCAACAGAGAAGGAACTTAAAAGCTCTTTTGGGAACTTAGGTTGGTTTGTAAGGATAAAGCAGTAGTTTATAACAGCTGGAAGACCTGTGCTGGAGATGGATCTGCTTGGCTCCATAGGGCCAGCTGCTGGAACTATGTCTTAGTCCTCAGCCACCTGCTTGTCCAGCAAGTCATACTCCCAACTACTTTCTCTTGCTCTGTCCCTGTCTGAATCAACTGGTGGGTCATGTTCCTTACTCCAGCTTGTTTAGGCTTGGATTTGAAAGCCCATACTCCCTAAGTAACAAAACCAACTGTTAATTTTTCATTGCCACCATGAATTTAAACACCTAGAAATTACATGTGTCTGTTGTTCCAAAAGTAATTACGATGATAGAAATCAGTTTGTTCAAAAGGTGTACTCAGTCACTGAGTTAAAACTTTTAATTCAATTAACTGGTTCAGCTAACACAGAACATTCTCTTTTAGTGTCTTGCATAATATGACACTTGTCTTGCAGGGTGTTATTTATAATAAAAATGACATTCTAGCAGGTCAAGAAGAGATGATAAAGTAAATTATAAGGTGCACCTGCATGTCCTGTTAATTGCAATGAACCTTTAGATTCTTTTACTGCATGTTATTCCTGATTAGAATAAAGTAGATCAATGGAATTTTTTTTTCCTGAACCCTGAAACCCTTCCATGCACACACACATATACATATATGAAATATATATATCTATAGCTATATCTATCATCCATATCTATATCTATAAAACATCTCTGAAAGAATTCCTGGAAAGTCTTAGGTTAAAAACATGCTTATCCTACTGATCAGCATTTAAATTAGTCATCAAAGTAAAAAATCCTTTCCTTCACGACTAGGAAAACTTTTAATGTTTTAAGAGTTGCAGCTCAATTCATAAAGGTGATAAAAGTGACAGTGTACTTAAGATGAAAAAGGAATCTTGCCAATTACTATCTCTTCTAGGAGACAAGAAATATTTTTGATTTCTCATTCAAAATACTATGCAGCTCAATAATTTTGCTCTCGGGTGTATTGAGTTGAATGCTATGCCTTTTCTGTGGCAGAATTAACGTATTTAAACTTGGATCTTTCTCAAGTTTATCCTCAGGGTACCATCACAAAATGCCTCCATTGAGCTATGCACTTCACAAATGAGTAGAGGTGAGAGGAAAGCAAAAAATGGAAGCTGTTGCTGAGAGCTTGGATTCTGGGGTACCTGGTCAGGTTGAGAGACAGAGGTTTTATTATGTGAAACGCTGGATGCCTGATTCCCAGATTTCCCAGATAATTGTAGCAGGGAGGTATACTGCCTCAGAAAGATTTTAAATTGCACTTCTGCTTTCAGGATTACAGGAAATTAGTTTTTCTTCATTTTTATAGTTGCAGTGCTATGGATCTCTGCATAGACAAACACCTGACTCATTTTCACAGAAACAAATGTTTTGATTAGCTGGTTTTAGATGACCTATTCTGGCTTGAGAAGAGCATATGACCTCTCAAGTCATGAACATGAACACCTGTCAGTGAAGAACATTGTAATAAGTGTGATGCTGTAAAGTTGGTTCTTTTTTTGCATGACCTGTGCAACCAAAATGGTAAATCTGTGTGTATTGCCAAGGTCCAGAATTCCTCTCTGCGTTACAGTACTCCATAAGAGACACATAGTTGTAGTAAATAGATATATTAGTACAAGAATTATTCCTGTATCTAGGAGCATCATCATGTTTTGTTGATATCGGTCGCATTTCCAGACATTTTGGGCAAATGGCAGTTCATGAAAATATTCATGCATGATTCCATTAGAAAATCTAAGACAAGCTGAAGAAAGTAAGGCTGTTAATTCTTTTTCTATTTATGGTGCTCATTTTTTCATATATTTGTTTGTATAAATGTGTATATATGGGTATATCCATAATTTATATATAAGTGTAAATAGTTTTGGAGAATTTTATTGTTTTCACAGTAAATATAATCTCTTACTTTTTCCTCTAAAGAGCAATTTAGCACCAGTTCCTTATGTTTGTTTAATCTGTAGGCAGATACTACACAGTAACTTGTTTCTGAGCTTAAAAAAAAAAAGTGTTTGGCTCATATGTCTAGTAAATATTAAAATATACTGTTTTAAGAATAAAACCAAATAAATCTGCTGATTTGGAATCCATTCTAGATCTAAACCAGGAACTTGATCTAGAACTGTATTGAGATCCTGTTCAGAGCTGCATAAATTTGCCAAACATTTCAATTTATATAAATTAAAGCCAAGATTTTCACGCTCTAAGTGTAGTTATGAATATTGACTTTTATGTGTTGAAAATACACTTTTTCTTTGGTAAAGGAGGCAGAGGGGAGATCTTATCACTCTCTACAACTCCCTGAAATAAGGTTGTGGTGAGGTGAGGGTTGGTCCTTTCCCCCAGAGACTAGGGATAGGACCACAGAGAATGAGGTCAAGTTGGGCCAAAGGAGGTTTAGGTTGGGTATTGTTACAACCCACTCCTGAAGGCAGGGTAACTGAGGTTCTTGTTAGTTGTAGATCACTTTGGGCAGACTAGAGTGAAATGACACTCAATGACCAATTATCTCTGTTTACATGGCAGGTTTACTTTAGGACAGTTTGATTGCAGTGGGAAGGAGGTTTGTAGTCATTTTGGATATTATCCATAGAAATGAAACAATATAGAAATGTAAAGATATCACACAAGAAAATTTATAAGGAAAAGAAAGAAAAAGAAAGGATAAGAGTAGATAGTGAAGAGGAAAGGAAGAAATGGCCATCAGTGGATCAGGCGATGAGATTTGATTGTTGCAATTTCGATGCCCATTGGTTAAAGTGATGATCTCAGTCTTGATCTATTGGGGCTGAGGGAAGCCTGCATAACATAAAGTTCTGTATGTTCGTGTTCAGGTGGGAATGCCCAGGTACCTCCCCTGGGGAGGGGGCAGTTAAACACTCTCTGCTGCAACACTGTGGATCATGCACAGTGGTGGAAGGCTCCAGAAATGAGTCTGAAGGCAGTTTGGGTATTTTTGATTGTTTGATTGTTTGATTTATGACACCTTCTGAAACAGGACAGCTGCATGTCATACCAATGTAGTTGAGCCAGTGATGCCCCATCAGACGGGATAAATATCTTCAGGCCTTTATGTGACTGTGAATATCCCGATACTACATGAGCCAGTTGTGTATGGGAGGAAATTGGCATGATAAAAATATTATTCCAGCTTGCAGGAGCTGCTTTTCGTTGTTTAATCTTGATAAGTATTTAATCTTTGATCTTTTCATACAGGTAATTCTCTGTGTGTGAATAAGTTTGGTGGATAAATTATGGGTATTTTATACAAAACATAATTTTTCTCCTTTAGAAGGGCTCACTCCAAATGTTAATCCCGAGCATTCACATTCTACCAATGCTCTTCCCTGCTGCGCTTGACATTTTTTGCCTGTATCTCTTGATAACTTCAGAAGCTTTGGCACGGAAGTTCACGCCTCAGTATATTTTATACAGTCATAGTGAAAATGAGCAGATGAGTTGTAGATGGAGACAAATGAAGAGTAGACATCTAAAGTTAGGTGTTGTGAAGCCCGTCTTATACCTACTTAGCAACTGTGAACCTTACCTACTTTTTGTGAATCTTAGCACCAAACTATATGGCACAGTTACTGAAATGTCTTGTTGTTTAATATGTCCAAATGAGTCTGTGTCAGTTTTTTACAGGTTCAGTTTGGTGACACTTGATGCTAGAATTCTTAGTTGTCGATTCTGGGTTTCCCTGCTGTTACTTCAAACAGAATTTTAGTCTGAATAATTAGCTGCTTTATTTCTGGTGTGCTTGTTTGCTACCTGCCATATGTAATTTGGAAGCTGAATTTAGTGGTGTTGTAAATTACGCCTTGATCTTTTCTTTTAAAATACATTTAATGCCATGTCAAAAGTATGTTGGTGTTAGTCTGATGTTTTTGCTGTGAAGAAATCTGTGGCCCACTTATAAAAATGATAATTATAAATTCTAAGAATTAGTTATCTGTCATCCTTCAGTATAGATAAGCACTTCAATATAAAAATAAATTTATAGAAACATTAATTTCACTTTTTTTTTACAGGATAGAGGAAGAAAAGAATATTTTATCAGAATTTCAAGAGGATTTGAACAAGTTGATTTTATGGTTAGAGGAAGCAGACAGCATTATTTGTATTCCCCTTGAAAAAGGGAATGAAGACCAGTTGAGAGACTGCTTGAGCAAAGTAAAGGTATTGTAAGCTCTATTTTTCATATTTCCTTACTTTACCAATTCTACATTGAAGAAAATTAAAAGCTGTTTTCCAAAATGGTTTCTGACATCAAACAAAGCATTCATATAACTTTTTTAGACAAATCAAAACCGGGAATTTCAAAACCCAGGTACAAATATATATTGATCGTACTAAAACCAGAAGAGTAATAGAAAATCTACTGAAGGAAAAATATCCTGAAACTAGGAAATTAATCATTATCTTTTTCATCCTCATTTCTTAATTCAGACCATGACTGGTTTATATGTATAGCATTTCTCTATAGGTGTCTTGTTAACATTTAATAGCCTCTCATTTATTAAATGGTACTCAGTATTTCACAAGAGGATCCAGAACCGCATGCATAATTATGTCAACTCATTAAAATATTGCTGCAACACTTTCTAGACTAAACATCTAGGTGACTTATTTTTAAGAATACTTAAAAAAACCCAAACCATCAGAATATTAAATATTTGTTTATAAGGGCTGGAATATTTTCATGAATATGTTAGAGTTTGATACTGCTGGTAAATATATTCAACAGAAGTTTCTGTTTAGTTTTTTTTTTTTTTTAACTGTTCAGTAGAATGTTTTTAATGACTTGTACAATAATAAATTAAGCAGTAATTGGAAAAAGTGTATTATTTATAGAATATATACCTACAGGTTTTCCTTTCCTCCCTTAAGGATAAGGGCCTAGTTATCCTTTTTGTAAATCCAGGTTGAACAAATTCAGCTAGTGATGAGCATTAAAGAATCTGAAGAAAACTTGTCAGTTTGTTCTATCCTTCTCACAACAAAATAAAAAAAAACCCAAGCCCTAAAGGATTATTTAGTAAAAATCTATCTTCAAGTTTCTTTTAAAATGAAAGTAGGAAAAATATAGTTTCAGGAATGGAGACTCAACCATGTGATGTGTTTGTCCTGCTGTTTAACAGAAGATGCCATTATGATGTTCCATTGTTGAGGATATCAGATCTAAGGCAAAGAAATAATTTTAAGGGGTGTTAGATGCATCTTAGTTTTCAGAAATGATTAAGTGTTTAAAAACTAAAAAGATTGTTTAGAACCAGGAAGGATCTACTCTTCACATACACAAATATTTCCTATATGGTATTCCCAAGGGATATATAAACCAAAATGAGAGATGTTAGCATCTCTTACTTGTATCTTGTTTTTACAGTCTACTTTCTTTAGGAGCTACTCAAAAGGGAATACATCCTAATGGAGCAAATAATAATGCAGTAAAACCTTGCAGCATGGCTCATTTCATACTTACCTGCTTTTACTAATAATCAAGAACAAACAAGGAAAAGCCCCAGAACAATAAAACCCTTGAAACAATATTAACCTTACTTGATTAACTTACTTCGACAATATAAGTTTTCAGTAACAACATATGTGGTCAAGAAGTGGTACATTTTGCTGCTGCCTTCCATTTCCTTTTGGCTTTCCTTTTGGTGTTGTTGTTTGTTTGTTTGTTTGTTTGTTTTTTGGGGTTTTTTTTGGGCGGGGGTGGTTGGTTGGTTGGTTGGGTTTTGTTTTGGTTTTTGTTTGTTTTGGGGGTGTTTGTTTTCAGTGAACATACATGAACATTCTTAATTAAGAGGTTAAACTGGAGTGGAGGGCTTTTCACCACATACCATCTAGGTGACTGTTCACAGCCTGGAACATATTTAAACACTTCTCAAAAATGCTTGCTCCATACCATATTACAAGATTATTAAAATTGATATAAATGAAGTATTCACTGTCCAAGTCTGGAATTTATAATGTAATAGTGATTAATACCCTGAGAAATCCTATATTTTGTCACATAGAACTCTCTTTGGACTTGATTGACCAATACAGTCTCTTTTGGGTTTGTTTTTTAGCCTTCTACATTCAGAAAGCAACAGTTATTTTGTCTTGAATTGAGTTTATTCCTTTGGCTGGTACACAAATCAATAAGGGTCAAGATAAGAGAGCTGAAAATCCTACCACAGTTCATCTTAACTGCTGTATTTGTCTGTTCCAGTTAAGAGTTGGAGAGCTGCCGCCCCACAAGGGAATATTGAAACGATTAAATGAAACTGGAGGAATAGCGCTTGGAAGTGCATCACTGAACCCAGACAAAAAGCATAAGCTGGAGAGTACACTAAAGGAGGCTAACCATCGTTTGTTAAAGGTTAGACATATTACTGATATAACTGTGATATAAAATTTTAATCTGCATGAATATTTGCATTATATATTTTCTGGTATGTATAATTTTTCTCTGTATGAAGAGACAGTGGTGTGCATAATGAACCTGAGGAAGAAAAATGGGTACAATACACTGCTGTGAGAAACAGTGATAGCAAACCAAGACTATTAGTGACTAGAGTGATGATGTTGCATTCAAATATACTTCCTAAATTAGTTCTTCTACTTAAGGGTGGAATACACAGCATCATTTTTGTAGCCTGGTGCTTTTGCTGGAACAGCAAATACTCCAGGCTTTGTGACTCAGGTGTGTGAGAGGTAAATGTTCTATTTTCTTTATGGAAACACTTCCCAAATCTCTTCTGTTCCCAATCTAAGGTGAACAGTGAAATCACTGTTTCACCTTCCACCAACCTTCTTCCAACCTTGAGCATTCACTGCTGTTTTTTGTGTAGCAAAGTACCACGCATTTTGCTTTCTGGGATCTCCGTACCGCTAGAAAGAAGGGAGGATTTTGTTCTGTTTTATTGCTGAAATAGCATACTTTTGTGTTGAAAACTGATGAAAATGAGTAGCAAATTTGGTAAAGAGAGGTAGATAATTTGAGTATTTTCATGGTAGAAATGATAGAAAGTATTGTCCAGAGGACTACTACTCAAGGTATGGATTAGCCTGCTTGGAAACGATCAAGGTAGAATCAGTAGAAGGATTTCTGTTGAGACTGATTGAGAAGTCAGAGTCAGGGACATTAAACTGTAGTATCTGTTTGTTAAAGTTACTGGGATGCTGGGGCAAAAAGGAATAATTCATTGTATTTAGCTCCAGGGAGGAAAGAAAAGAGAAAATAATCTTCTGAGTACCTTACTGAAAAGGCAAGGTAGAGTTTCTGGTCAAGAATAATACATCCTGGGGTTTTTTTATTACCATTTCCATAAAAACAGTTGAATTTCAAGCACAGATCTGAGAAATAAAAAGGAACTTGATGGGTTATTCTTACTAGTTTCTTCCTAACAGGAGCAGTGTAGCAAAGTTCAGAATATTAGCTAATGACTCAGGAAAAAGTGGATAATAAATATTGATGACATTAATAACTCCAGGTTGGATACATAAAACATTATTTCAGTGGTTGGACAGAAGTATCTTTTTCTCTACAAATAGGCTCCTGAAATCAATGTATATAGAAGAAATCAGAACACTTCAAGATGCTGAAGGAAGCATGTACATAGCTGAATTTAGGGACTGTGTTAATACCTTAGCTGTGATTTTAAAAAGATAGCATTAGTTTTCAGGAAAAAAACTTTACTTTTAGTCAGATTACTAAATATATTTTAAGAAAATCTGCAATTTGTCACTGAATGTAGCATTTTACTGATTAGTCACATACCTAAAAACTTGGAATTTTCATTTTCTGCTGGCTGATGCAAAAATGTTTTAGGTCTCTGGTCACAGTCAGAGCAATCATGAATGTTGTTGAAAGTACTTAGATTTGGGTAAAATATGGGAGACAATATAGTGAATCATTACAATTTACTGAATTTTTATAATTTTATGTCTCCTAGATCTAATGTGTCTGGCAAGATAATTATTCTTGGAATTTCTTACTTGAAAAATTTCATTTACTACTAAAAGAAACTAAACCAAGAAAAGTAATCTTCCATTTGAGATCAGTACTTAACCACATCATTTTTATTTCAGTTCTCTACCCATGGAGATGTATAAAACTGAGTTCTCATTGTCCCTTGGTCTCTGAATGTAAAGAATCTGAAAAATGCAGTGGTTTGGGGTTTTTGTGGGGTTTTATGTCCTTTTTTTTTATAAGCAGAAATTGAATTTGAAAATTACAATACTCAAATCCATATATCTTTTCTGAAGGTGCTCTCTTTTTCAGGTTTTCTGTTTTCTCTCTGATCTTGACAGATGTAGAAAACAAAACAAAAAGCTAGAAGTTCATTCTGGGGTTAAGTAAGATTTTCCCAATGATCCTGAAGGGAAAAATAATTATTTTTTTCATTTGCATATTTTTTTGCTGTTACTCATGATTTGTGTAAGAAACCTCAATTATTTGTTTCACTTTCTGCCCTGAAAATCTAGGATCTGAATTAAAACTTGAAATCATGAAAAGAAACTCTGCGAGCCTGACAGAGGAACTAGATGTTCTTTTTGTTCAGCTGTAGCAAGCACTGGAAAAACCCCACAGATATTTACTCTGAGCCAAAGCTCACAGGATGGGCACTTTTATATCAGGCAAACTTCTTAGGCCACCTGAGGATGATTCTGAAGTCAGTGGTTTTGATGAGGATATATATTTTGTGTTCCTCAAAGCACAGTAGACAAACATCATCACACAGATATTTCTCTGGGGCTTTTCTGTCTCCCCACCTCCTCTTAAGAGTGTATCCTTTAATCCTTTGTTTCAAAGTGTATGTTTTGTTTTCTGGCATCTCTTCTAGAAATGAACATGTAACAATCTACCGTTTGTGATTATCTCATTTTGCAGGATGATACTATTTTCAAGATATGAAACATACATGACAGTTACATAAATAATGATAGATAGGTCCTTATCTGGTGTACACTAGAGTAATTCTGCTTACTTCAGAGAAGCTGGGAAAATTTACGCCAGCTGAGAATGTAGTCAAATATCTCCTAAAGTTATCAAAAATTTTTGGTTTGCCTTGATCTGCCAAGCAGGGGAATAGGGGACAACACCTGTGAGTCTTAACCTTCAAGGTGACATATTTGAAATAAGTCATGTTCAAACCTTCTTTACAGTCACAGAAACTGTTGCCCTACAGCAATAGAAATAACCTAGAAAAAAAAATTAGTATGAAGGGAATTGCAGTCACATAAAAGTATCTTTTTAGTTCTTACTTCAGGATTGTCTTTGCTTTTACGTGTTTGTATCACATGCTAATGACCTTGAGAGTAGATATGGAAGGATAGTAATAATTTTAACACCACATTTCTTTATGCAACTTTATTAAATAGTGCTTCTATTAGGCTGTTACCTAATATACTATAGTTGAAGCAGAGAATGAAGATTAAAGCCCACATTTGAATGGCATGACTTTTAAATTCTAGCCTGGTTTTACTTATTGTACACTCTCCAAAGCCGGTATTTCTTGTAAAAATGAAATAGCAGTATCTTTGTGAAGTCTTAATATTATGAAAAATGAAGTGTTTTATGACCATTTTTATGCTTTCACATCAAGAATCTTTCATTTATTTTCAAAGCTTAAAGTATCTTCTTCTATGATAGCCAAGTAAGGTAGTCACCTGGTGCTTCAAAGCATACAAAAGGGTACTCAGCACTGGAGTTTGTGATGAATTCAGTTCTTGTCATATACCACCTGCCATGGCATGTAACAGATCTGTAATGGGTTTCTTACCTTTTACTGTGCAGTAAATGGATTGATAGATTAGGTCTGAGACCAGTGAACCATGGAATCAGAGGTTTGCTGGAAGGAGTTTATTACTCTTTAATATTATTCTTGGTCTGGTGTCAGCCAAGAGCGATGAGCTAAATTATCTGAAAGTAAGCTGGATGCCAAAATCAGCATTCTCCTCATTTATCCACCTTAGTCTTCACAACATCTACTGTATGTATTATGAAGGTTATTATAAGTGCCTGATGGAGACATTTTGTTTTGCTGCCTTTTAATTTGTCTACTGGTATTAGTTCTAATTACTAGACACTGAAGAGACTATTTCACTGTTTATTGCCACAGCAAATCAATTTGTTGTGCTATGTGGACAAGATAAAAATTAGAGTGGAGTGACATGGCTATAATTTGTGAACATTTTCTGTACTACCAGAACAGGCGTAGGTTGTCTTAGCTTGGTTGATCAAGTGTAGAGAAAAACAGATGGGCCCAAAAGTGCAGAAACACAAAGTCATAACAAGGTTATAGTTCATGTATTATAACTTGCCTTGAGTAGAAATTATTCAGAGATTACCTGCAATGACATAAAATTTCCAACATGTCAGTGCAACTTAATTCGAGCTCACAGTTGGAACTACTGCAATTGCTATTGTTGTTATTTGTGGTGTGGAGGGGAAAATACATTGGAAAATGAATGCTGCAATTTGATTTGTATTCTTTAAATTTGAAATAAGAATAGTTTGACTGGCATTTTGGGGATCAGAAAGTTGACAGTTTCCTGAATTTACTTTCATTTAATGAGTGGCCTGATTCCATTAAATATAATAAAGTCTTTTGTTATGCTAAATTACCTGTGACAGCTTGTCATAGATGGCTAATTAAGTGTAGTCCACATTCATGTGGACACAGTCACATTCGTCAGCTGTACTGAAAAATGGCCTCACATATAGCAAAAAGAAATTTGATATAAGTGTTCATTGGACAAACATGGGAATGTCACCAGCTCTAAGAAACAAGGCTTAATTCTTTTTTTTTTTAATATGCATATTGCTAGCAGCTAGTATTAATTAAAATTTTAAAAGTTAAGCAAATAAAAATATTTATGAAATACAGTCAAGTCATGCAGGAGTAAAAAGTCTGTATTAGCCAATGAGGCCGTAAAAGCATGATTAAACACATGTATGTGTGTATATATACAATATGTATCACACTATCTTACTGACCATCTTAAAATTCCTTATTGTTCTTGTTTGCCATACAAATATAGACTATATAAGTCATATACTTAAAAAGTTATGCCAAGTAATTTTAATGTAAGAAGTACTAATTTTCAATACATATGTGCTGACAGCTACATTGAGGTAATATTAATGCAGCTGAATTACTAGATATCAAATAAGTAACTTCGGGAAAATCTTTACACATTTTTTTACAACAAGTTTTTGTGCATCTGAGAGAGATTTCACTTGTAATGAACAATCCTCAGATACTACTGCACACCAATCAATGGCAATAGTTTGGGCTTTCTAAAACTTCAGTTCTAAGACAGACACTGCCATTGTCTGTCAAGTTTTTCATCCATCTTTATTAAGGAAGACCATAGGGGCCTAAAATCAATGTTTTACTCTTTGCTGTTTACAGGATAAAGATTATGCTTTAATTATATAGACCTGTCTGTATAGCAACGTGCCCATGTAATTAAAATCCCCACAAATGCAATAGTCTAAAATAAACTTTTCCTCAACCCTGGATGTACAGACAGACTGAGGAATGGATGCTGGAAAGCAGCACTATGGGAATGGACCTGGGGGTCCTGGTGGATGGAAAGTTGAATTTGAGCCAGCAGTGCCCTGGCAGCCAGGAGGGCCAAGCGTGTCCTGGGGGCATCAGGCCCAGCATGGCCAGCTGGGCAGGGGAGGGGATTGTCCCCTCTGCTCTGCTCTGGGGTGGGGCAGCCTCACCTCAAGTGCTGGGGCAGTTTGGGGTGCCACAATACCAAAAGGACATTAAGCTGTTACAGTGTGTCCAAAGGAGAGCAACAAAGGTGGTGAAGGGTCTGGAGGGGATGCCATGTGAGGAGTGGCTGAGGGCACTTGGTCTGTTCAGCATGGAGGGGACTGAGGGAAGATCTCACTGCAGTTACAGTTTCCTTGTGAATCTTGTTGGTGTCCTGCTGATCCATTTCTTCTGGTCTTCTCAGTGGTGAGGGTCCCACAAAACTTAGAGTTCAATGGATTAATATATGTTCAGGTGGGAATGCCCAGGTGCCTCCCCCAGGAGAGAAGTTTGACAGTCTCTCACAACAGACTCCGGATCTGTTGCATCACTTTGCCTCATGTGCAGTCCTCTGGTTCAAGGCCTCAGGAATGAATCTGGGGGACACTTTGTGGGTCTTATGACACCTCCTCAGCTGCCTCTCACATGAATGTCCTGTGTATATGGCCTTGGGGGGGAGGGTTTTACAACTGAGCCAGTTTGTGTAAGGGAAGATGGAGTCTTGTCATACATCCAAAACTCGTCCTCCCACCCCAAACCCATCCAGAGCTGATTCTCAGCTGCTGGGTTTGGCTTGCTTTGTGGATACATTCTTCTCCCCCCAGCCTTGTTTACTTCTTCCTAGACCTGAAATAATTGGACAATAGTATCACTTTTATCTTACCTCAAGCTCCCATCAGGTGGCTGAGCTCACAGTCCAGTTCCCATCAGGAAGCACATTCATGTGGGGAGTGGGCTTTGGTGGCTGCTGTTTCTTTATACAATTTTACTGCAATGGGCAAAGTCCTAAGTTTAAGACCTTAACCACTGCAGTCCCTCACAGAACTGTGTGTAACCTGATGGATATATATGTTACTTTCTGTGGTAAACCAGGGAAAGGACATTTAGGGGAATTTTACATTTATTTTAGAATAATTTTCCTGTTAGAATATCCTTCATTAAGAATTACTGAAAGAACTAGACTCTAAAGCCTTTGTGGCTGCTTTTGGATTTCAGGAACTGAGTAAGAAAAAAAGATAAAGAAAAGAAATTCCTGGACTAGATTATTTAGCAGAGATTTAAGGTGGAGGGACTCTTGTGCTCAAAAATGTCCTTGACAAAGGAGAATTGCTGAGAGTGGAGAGCAGAATGAATCATAATTAGTTACAAGTATTACATATAAAAATATAGATATTCAGAAGGATGTGATATACATGATCATATTACCATGAAAGAAAAACAAAGCAAATCTTCGGGGTGAGGGAATATGTTTGTTTGCTTTTTAAAAATCTAGACAGCCAGACGAAGCAGAAAATTGTTTGGGGCATTGTGGTTTTTTTTGACTGCTTTAGTTTTCTACATTGATGGGGGAAAAAAAAGATTTTTTTAATAAAAATGAATGTTGAAAATATTACAAATATTCCTTCGAGAAGTATTTGAAAAAACGACCAAATAAACACCTGCCTAGGTCAGGTCCTGGGAGCCTTGCAAGGAAACATGAAATGCTAGATACAAAGCAAATAAAATTCTTCTATATTTGGAAATAAATTCTTCTATACATATTTTTAGTAGCCTGCTTTAATCTTCCTCTAATAATACAGTCTTTATGCCAACTTTGTCAGAGACACTATGGCTCATAAATATTCATGAGTTTAAAAGAATTACATGGATTTTGTTTTAAAGTCAATATTGAGTTTGCTAATGCAAATGGCTCAGTTAATTAACTAAATGGCATCCTAAACTGAACTTATATGAAACTCTTTTATACACTGATTGTTTTTCATGAAGAAATGATGCATATAAATTTACTTTTCCCTCTTCCATTTTAAATCATTCTTTAGTACATGCTCTAGGGATGATGATTTTGAGCAGATCAGATTTTTCTGAACAGTGGCTACAAGAATTTCTGTTTCATGTAATCATCTTACAAGTGCTATGGAAGTGTCAGTTATGATTTATCAATAAGTCTGGATTGAAGTTTACATTTAATAGCTGTTATGACTTCAGTTATTTCTTTATTATCCAAGTCCTCCCTTGGATGACATCAAACCTGCTTTCAGTCCAGTTATGCTCTTGGCTGATTGCAGTATAGTCAGTCACTGTCTCTTCCTAATATTTGCATTTTTTCAGAAATGGAATGGTAAAGATGAAGCTGCTGCTTGATTTACATTTGGTAAGCGAAGAAATTCATACAGAAAGCTTCCTCAGTTCTTCATACAGAATACATACATACATTTTTCTCTATGCAAACAATTCTGATTGTTTTTAAACTTGACACTATCAGTTATCCTATATTTGAAGCCCATTTTCATGAAGTGATTTCACTTGAATATCCAAGTGACCCTCCCAAGGGGGGTATAGAAAAATAACATTTTTGGAAGTTTTCACAGATATCCCACAACATACTTCTGATCATGTTTATTGCAGCTTATTTTGTTATGCATATTGGGATAGCTAAATTTTAATCCACTCTCAGCTTCTTCAAAATACGAGTTTGGTGAGGTAGATAGAAAAAGAAAGGTGTACTTTAGTATTGCAGGAAAGAAACTGACGTTTTCACTGTTGTTAAAATGGTGGAATTTGGGCTTTCTTTGCTCTCCACTTACCACTAAGAAAATTCTTCATATTCTTTTTTGAAAAATAACATGTTGGAGAGATGCATGTTCTCATCTATATTCTCAAATGGCTGGGTAATAACTGCATTATTTTCTTGTTGGTCATTTCAGGTAAATAGGGAAAGAGATTGACGTGTGAGAGAGAAGTGATGTTTGAAATCAGGCATCAGTCACTTGAAGTATAATATGTACAAGTAGCAATGCCTTACATGAAATACAACATGTACAAGTAGTGATGCCTAACTCATCAAGTTAATTCATTTGCAATAACATTCCTGACTTCTCCAAAACTATTCCCCAATGTTTGATTTTTCTTACTTACTGTCTCTACCTAATTAGTTTCAAGTTTTTTCATTTTGAGCATTGTTCTTGAGTTAAAAGATTGAGCTGTAACTCCACAGCCAATTATTTTAATTGATACTGCTTTAATTGAATCTGCTTTCTGGATATTCATAAGAATTAATAGAATGGGCAAAGAGAATATGATTTTACATCAGGTGACTACTTTATAAAAACCCTTCCTCCCTTTATACCTGTTATCATAAGAACTGATATTCCTTTCCATCTGCAGAGCTCTAATTCTCCCCATAGTGCATGCACACAATTGTGTGCAGACTGAAAAAGTAACTATCTAAAGCTCAAGTGAGAAATAGCAGTGGAAAATTGGAGCAAGGGAAATGATCAAGGAGATCTAAACTGCCAAGATGAGCATAGGTAAGGTTTTGCACCAAAGTAATCAGATTGGGGTAGGGTTAGAATCAGCATAGTACTGTGTTGTTTAGGCTACTTGTGGGGGAAAATCATGCCAGACATCAGGTTCAAATGGAACAGGAGCAAGCCATGCAAATAATTTTAGAATTCATAAGAATAAATTAAAAATGAGGACCTAGGTTTTGAAAGTATGCAATTATTAAAATTTCAGATATTCTCATGTTTTGAGAGGTGTTACCTTTTCTGTGCTGGCAGTTTTTTGTCGATTTTTTGTGTGTGTTTTAATGAAAAGAGCAAAATTTAGAATAAGTAAAATTTAATATGTGGAAAATGGTCTAGATAGTTTCTGGTTAGAATAAAATTTAATATTGTGAAGACCACTGTCGGTTGGTAAAATTAAGCTCTTCTGCTGTTTTACTATTTAGAGCTTAAATCTCTTCCATTATTCTGTCACTAAGCTTCCATTCCAAGATTAATTAATCTTACTTAATTAGCACTTGAACTAAAGTACAAAATTTTAGATGGATCACATGCTTTTAGATTAATGTTTTGACGCATAACATTGAAAGCATATAGTTCTTTGATTTTGAACTCAGATTTGTTGTCTTTGAAAGTATAATCCCTACTTTTGGTGTTTCCACTTGCAAATTTATTTTGTGTCTTTGGTTGCAAACCAAAGTGTATTGTCAATGTTGATCTGTTGTGAAAAAAGGCAAAATTGAAAATGCTTAATTTGTACCAAAAGGGATAACCCAGATTTTTAGAAAGATGTTCCAGCTGAAGTTATCTTTTATTCAATTCCTTTTTTTTATTTGCACCCTCTCCTGCTTGCCAGCCTGTAACACTGCTTCATCAGGCCTGTGTCAGTCCTAGGCAGGCCCTGGGGAAAGCACTTCATGTTTGCCCTGTTTTCACTCTGCTGCAGGTGTTGCCTTATGGCCACTGCTCCTATTGATTGGCATTCTTAGAAAAGAACTTCAGCCATCCTCTGATAAAACTTAGCAGTCTTTCTTAAATAGGAGGGAAAGACATAAGATACCAAAGGGAATGAAAGTAAATGAACACTGGGTAGCTACCCCAAGACAATAAGTGAATAAAAGGAGGATGGGGCCCAAAGCAAAAATGTAAAAGACAGTATTGAAGTGGGACACTAGCTACTGCTCATTCATCCCTGGAGGCGTCCAAGAACTTGTAGGAACTCATTCAGAGAGCCCAGAAACAACTGCTGTGGGACTGCTGTAGCTCCCACCAGCATTGGAATCCAACCTCAGGGGTGCACCTCCTGGAGCTGTGAAGAACAAGCTGGAAGGACTGTGAGTAAAACAGTAGGGAAGATTCTGGAGGGCCCCATCTCCACATGTACTGCTCTGCCACAGAAAGCACATAGATCTGAACAGCCAATCATCATGTCCATGTCCATTACTCCATGGAGGTTTTCCAATTTATGCTTCTGGTGAGCTGCAGAATTAACTCAGGAAACAAGCTGTCCCCCAAGAGACAGTCTGCAACAGTACCTTGGCTTGATAGGCAGACTTGTAATTACCTTAAACTCATCAGGCTCTAATTTGATTACCCAGCTTGACAGCTTTATGCCAGAGCTTACAATAAAACCCAAACAAACCACAATGAGCTAGGAAATGAAATCCCTGATAACCAGAATCTAGGGCTCTGATTCTCACACAATGGCATGTGACACATTACTGGGATTTTACAAGAAATTGCCTTGTTAAATGCTTATCTGTAGCTCTAACCTGAGTTGGAGAAAGTTCTTTATTTACTGTTGTTCTTTTTATCTGTGTGGTAAAATTAGATTACATTACCATATATAATTAACTGATTCATACTTACATAGATTTCTTTATTTTTATATTAAAAATATTATAATCCTATATTTGTGCTGTAATTTTAGAGCAAGAGACAATTTGTAAGAAAAGGCTGCATTTACTTAAATTTCAGTTTACCTCTCATCATAGGTGGGATAAATAAAAGTTTTGAAAATAGTGGTTGAAGTACAGCCTGTCAACAAAACTTAATCATTCATCTTCTGTTGTTCTGGATGGAATATGCCTTAGAATATAATTGGCTGCTTCCCCCTTTCTCTTCCTCTCCCCAAAACCTCTACAAATTTTTCTTTGTCTCTCCTGTGTTATACAAAATAATTGATTAATGTTGATTGGAAACAGATTAATCTAAATTTCAGATTTTCAAAAGTCAGCTTGGATTTTTACCTGCCTATGACTACCTATTTGCTTTCAGTTGTATTTCTGTGGAACTTATTTACATTAATATTAAAGCTAGTAAACATTAGAGATTAACATTCAGAAGTTGTAAGAAAGATGAAACCAATCTTGTATGAAATTAGGCCAAGGTCTGCATAAATTTTGAGTTAACACATAAGGGAAATGAATGCATTTTTAATTGTTTTCTTTCTTTTCTGGGGCCATTCTGAAAAAGCAGATATTTTATTATATTTAAAAGATTAGGAAGATAGTAAAAGCAATTTGCTTCATGGATCAGTCTTTATTAAAAAGGATGCTATGAGGTGGCTATATTGAACAATGGAGGCAATGTAATATATGGCAAATCAATTTCTTGAATTACAAATACCCCTTACATACGGTCTAAAAAATCACATGCAGGGATTATGGAGAGGGGTTATTTTAGAACCTACAAATCAATATTCTCACACCAAAATTTTAAAGAAACATACATGTCATGAGACATGAGACAGTTGTGTTCCTTGCATTCTCCCAGAAGGTGGTGGTTCAGTTTTAGTATCACTCATTGCTGCCATGACTCTGAGTTTGGATTATTGTCTTCTGAAAAAGTTCGTCATTAGGGATTAGAAGCACAGGGCACTAACACCTCTGTAACCAGGCAATATGATAGTAATGCTACCATTAATGCTGCTCAACTTTACATTAAGGAATGTATTTTATATCCTGTGTCTCAGAAATCTCATGTTATGCCACTTTTAAGAGGGTCCCTTTGGTAAAAAAATATGCTTAGAGAATAAACATTGGGAAACCTTACTTTCATGATATGGAAAACCAACCATATTTCTTGGCTGATTTTACTGATGAACTGCTACTGTTCTGTATCTACCCAAGCCCTGTATTTGAGATATATATATATATATATAATTTTTTTTTTTTTTTTTTTTTTTTTTTTTTACAGATGGTTTCTCCCCTAGTGTATGTTTGCAATGTTGCCCATTGTGTAACATTGTGACACCTCACCTCTCTAGCTATAGAAAACAGTCAGGGAAGGACAGCATGGAGTTTTGTGTTGGCTTATTTATTGCCAGCCTGTTCCTACATTTACTCCAAGTGCTTCAGAGCTGGATTTGAACTGTGCCATTCACTGATTTTTAATTTCTAATATTGTTGGCATAGAAGAATGTGCTTAGTTAAAAATCTGACTGCTTTGAATGCAAATCAGAGAACCAAGTTGCCTGATCTGAATTGATGATACATTTCTTCATTATTTTTCTTCACTGTGTGCATCTGCTTATGCATATATGGATCCAACTGGCAACTCTAAACACCTTATAAGAAAACACATGCTTATAAATATCTACATTCAAGATGTCAAGAAAGGTTAGCTAAAATTGAAGTGATCAATTTCATGTTTTCAATTTTTTCCTGATTAAAAATTGAGCTTTAAAGTTATTTAGTATACTGAGATTTTTTCTTTTTACTAAAAATACTGAAAAGCCTGATGCAAGGTTTGATTTTTTTTTTCTTTAAATTTTATTTTAGGTTTCTGTATGTGTGTTTTGGTTTTTTGCTGGGTTTTTTTAGGACAGACTGTGTTTCAACTGAATTGCAAGATACCTGCTATAATAATTTGATTGTTGGGTCTACTCTCTCTTTCCCTTTTTCAAGTATATAAAACTTGTATTTTAACGTTTTATATAAATGTATATATATGTAGCATTAAATTGTTTTGTAGTTTGTTTGTGGTTTTTTTTTCACTAAAACAATGGCTTCTGGTATTTCTTCAGGTGTCCAAAGATCTTCCAGAAAAACAAAAAGAAATAGAGATTCTGCTAAAGGATTTTGTTGAACTTGATCAACAACTAAATCAGGTGATATTGTGGGTGACGCCTGTCAAGAACCAGCTAGAGCTTTACAACAAAGTGGGTCAGCCAGGAGCCTTTGATATTAAGGTAAATTTTTCTCCATTTTAAAAAAACATTGGAGTACTTAGTGGTCAAAAATTCAGTTGCAGCATCAGCTGTATAGTGTTTACTAGTGATGTAACTTAGAGGCAGAAGTCAGCAATAGTTCCCAGAAGTTCAAAGCTCTATGAATTAAGGAAACCTTTTATTCTTTTCTGCTGAATGCTTTCTAGTGAGAGGGCAGATTAGAACTAATGGTTCCAAGATGATATATAAGTATAGCCTATTATTTTTGCCATATTATATACATGAAACAATAGCCCCAAAAGTCAATGCATCAAATTTTAATATAAAGTGAACTAAAATTAATAATATCAGTGTTGATCCATTAAAGCTATTTCATTAAAGCTATTATGACTACATGAAAATCGGAATATTTAGGACCCTAATGCAATTCTGATATTGCAAATAAAGATATTGAACTGCACATCTAGCACTCCAGAATCAATAAAGGAGATTATCTAATAAGTGTGAGAAGAATATTTGTAATCTGATCTTTTATAGATATTTAAGTATAAAAAAGATACCTGTATATGGGTTGACTGAGACCAGAGAAATTAAGGCTGAAAAATACTGTCTAAAATCAACTGGCTTGCTGGGTGTGTACTTCGACCTTTTGGTCTTGCCTTTTATCTATGCATAGATAGTCTTCAAATAGACTGAGGAAATACTTAAAGTAGGATAGATAATCAAACTTAGATAGAATAGATAACTAGAGGCTATAGTTTATAGTAGCTCAGCATCTTGTTCACACAGGTGAAGATTAAACAGAAGACACTGAGTTTTGTTTTGTATCATTTTGATGGTGCAATTTTTAGTGGAAAATGAAAAAAATGTAAATATTCAAAGCTTTTCTTGTCTTTACATGAAATGGAATAATACCTGCTCCTGAACATGTATGGTTTTGCAGAGCATGTTTATTAAGTTTATTTTAACTTAGTTTCTGCTGAGGAACTTGTTTAATGCCCAAAAGCTTTTTAAGCCATACAATCGTGTTATATAAAAGACTGAATCTCACGTCCTGTTGCAGTCCTATAATTGACAGAATGAGTTCAGCAATGGCATTCATTCCCTTTCTAAAAGATAAAATTAGTGTAGCTTTTTGCAAATGTCATTATATGTACTGAATGACTGACGGAATTTTGGTTTCGAGAAAACTAAAGTTTTCTTAGGACTAAAGTAATAAATAAGGACTAAAGTGCTTATCTCCTGTAGTTTAACAAAAAATTCTAGGTGATTTATATATTTTTCTATTTTGTTTCTTCATTTCTAAAATGATTCCACCATTGAATTTTATATAAAATGAAAATACGTCTAAATTTCTACAAATTATAGGACTGTTGTTTTCCATACTTATTGTGAGTGAAATGTTCTGCTTGGGTCTTCCATCTTGTGGCGATGTGACTAGAATATTCCTGAAAAAATGGTTGAAAGAACAGGAAAAAAAAAAAGTTAAAAAAGAAAAAAAGAAAAAAAAAATTAAAAATCTGTAGTCCTGAAATAGAGGGAAAAAATCATGTATGCCCTGAGAAGTGGGGGAACAATGAAGAGCTCCAAAGAAACTCAAATACCCTTTCTCTCTGTGAAAGACTCCACCATATTTCTTACACAGATAAAATTATATCACTTCCCTGTAAAGGCTGAACAGTTTTGGTTGTAGATCACTTAGTTGTGATTATAAGGACTTTAAGGATTATAAGGACTATAATCATGTGAAGTGTATTTACTTCTTATCTTCATGTTATCTATGTGGATTGCTTTCAAAAGACATAGATTCAACTTCTTTAGAATGTTGAATTAGGTTTATGAAGACTGTAGGGGTTTTTTTGACAGAGAGAAACTTAGTTTAAGATTCTTTATTAATTATCTCTGAAGGCAGATTATATCCTCAGAACCCTTTTTAAGATTAAGCAGAGTAAGACCATTAATAATTACAAAACACATTAAGAATGAGTAGATGTAATAGGAAAGCAGACTATTCTTGACAGTGTTCAACTTTACACTAAACTTCAAACATTCAGACCCATGCTAACATGCTGTCTGTCCCACACTGGACCAAGCCTGGACATACACACCCTCTCAAATCATTGTTGAAGTGTTTATTTATGTGTATTTTAAAATTGCTTTCCTAATTCCAATTTAAATTAATTTAAGTTGCTGTGGTTAATGTGTACCTTTAGAAAAGTAAGGATGTGTGTGCTACCTGTGGAAAGGATGTGTCTTTTGCTCTGGTATTCCCAGAAGCTGTACAAATATTCAACATTTATTTTGCAACCATTTTAATGCCTTCACCAATTCCAAAGAACACTGAAGTATATCCTATAGGATTTCATAACTCCTTTTCTCAGAAACAAGAGTGACACTTATGATCACCTAGTAGAATGAAAAGCATAGTGATAATATTCTTAGAAAAGAGACTGGATGCAAAATTTTACAAATAATCTTTTTGGACATTCTAAAAGTTTGGAAGCTATGAAGAAGAAGTTTAAAACTGACCATCACACTTGTAAATATAGCACTGGAGTGAAAAAGACTAGGTTCATGTAAGTCCTCAGGAAAACCAGACTATTTTGATTGTAGGATTTGATTTAATGGCTTTCAAATTTTAATTTTAATTTCAATTTCATTTGAGACATTGTCTTTTATGAAATTTCTGTCAATGTTCTTCATACTCTTACTTAGCCTGCAAAGTAAAGTTCTCCTTTCTCCTCAGCCAATAAGTCCTCTCCTGACTCTTTTGTTTTCTAAGTTGTTTTTTTCAGGAAAAAAGTTCCAAAATTAACATGAGTAGGTATAAACTTAGTGGATAGGATATGAATTTCTGAAAGCCACAAAATATTGAGTGTTAAAAATTTTCTGACCTCAGAAGCAGGTTGAAAGAAATGATAAGAACATGTGGGGTTGGAAAGGTAGAAGAGATATAGGACGTGGATATGTGTTTATTTTAAATGGATGGCTGGGGTGTCTTTAGCTAGTTAGCAATATTATGTTGAAGTAATATGCCTATCTTAAAGCGAGTTTCTTGCATGTATTTTCATATTTTATTATATTTAGCAAATTTTAATTACAAAAATTTGTAATTTACACTTGATACACAAACTGAAGTGCATCTAAAATATCAGTTATCAATATTCTAAGAGAATTTGCCAAAATACAGTGATTTCTTTCTCTCAAAACCATAGCAACCTTTGCTTCTGACATGCAACTATAATCTGATAACTATAATTGCATTTTCATCCCTAAATCAAGGAGTATAATAAATGCAGGTCCTTATCAGATAATCTGATTTAACCTTTTAAATAATATTGATCTATATAATACATGCATATATTAAGGAGAATATCTGTGAAATTCACTTTCACAAGTCACACTGATAACTTTGCATTTCTGTGAATTAATACCAGTTTAAAAGCTCATACCTTCTTTCCACCTGCAAAAATAAGCAATTAAAAAGATATGAGATGTCCCTTAAATTTACTTAGGAGAAAAATTAAATAAAATCTCCCACAGTGTTAACCTTTAATGGTGGCAGAAAAGTAATTCTAGGAGAGTAAAAAAAGTGCAACCAAAGGCAAAATTATTGCATGTTGTTACAGAGAACTTCACAAAGTAAGACTTTGAAGACACAATACATAATTGGCCTTGGTGACAGGTAGAGCAATTAAAATCCCTCCTGTAGCTCTTAAAACTACACCTCTATTAGTAATTATGAAGTGCCCAGGACCATTTTTTGGCTTAGAGGTTAACTGGTGCAGCACAGCTTGCATTCTTTCAGCAACCATCCCAACTCCCCCAGGAACACAGTTGCATCCAAAGTGCCTGTTGCTGCATCTGTGGCTGATGCTAATCCCTGACCATGCCTGGGCATTGCCTCAGACCTTGCAGTTTGTCCCATGTTGGAAGCAAAGCTCATAATTTAATAGTATGGGTAATTATGCTGAATAACTTGAGCATATGCCCTCTCCCTTTTTAGTTCATTACTTCTGTCACCACATAAAAAATCAGGGAAGGATGAAAATTAGTTACACAAAAATAAGAGTTGTTAAGATCCAACTATTGAGAGATGTCTCTACCCAAATTAAGATGCAAACAGGATCATATGCCGAAGTCAATAATACAGATTTTATTTAACTGTAAGATGTGAGATAGAGAGAATGAAATAGAAGAGAGGGCAGGGAAAGAGAGAGAGGATGAGACAGAGACAGGTTAAGCAGAAGATAGGCACCACCCATGGATCCAATCCTGTTGGTCTTCCTTCACCCTGGGCATCTCCATGGTGGGGGTCCCAAGTTCATTTAAAACTTTTCACTATTTAAAGATTCTTGCAAGCAAAGGAATTAATGTTCATTAGCTAAATAGTTCATGGTTTCAGATGCTTAATACCTGTTGTTTCCTTCACTCGAATCCTAAGTTTATTACAAATTTACATGGAGGGACAGGCTCTTTCCTACTTCACAGTAATGCAACTAGGAAACAGAATAGAAGACTCACACATAAAGAGATTGGATAAGTCCAGCATGTTCCTTGGTCACCCATGTGGAGTAAGACCTTGTGGTGACCAAGGAAAATACCAGGTGACTTTGTAGTCCTACAATCCCTGGAACGTTCTGTATCACTTGAAGCTTTGGGCAACATCTCAGCTTCTAATGCATGTACAAATGTCAGTTTAAAAAGCATCAAAAATGTTAAGAAAAATGTGAGCACTATTAAATTGTAGAAACAAACTTTTTAGATATTCAGTCCCAGAAAGCATATTGTACTTTGCAACAGCATTTACTATAAAATACACTCCCAACTGATTTTTTTCCCTTTCAGCTCATTCTGCTATCATAACTCTACACTTACTTCAAAGAATTAAAGTATGACTCAGTAAACCCTAATATATTTTATGCCATTATGATTTGTCTTTGTAGCTTTCTTGGCCACAATTTAGAGGCTGTAGTGCCACAATTAGGACCCATACCCTCAGTTAAGCACCATAATTTTTAGCAGTGGTGTCAAAAATCACACTTGAGCTTTAATAACTCATTTCTCAATATATAAGAAATGTATGTATTGAGTAAGAGTAGAGAAAGAATTCTTCATTCTCAGGATCTAGAAAACTTCTGTAGCTGAGGTGCAAACCTCTGAAGTTGTTTACTTCACTCATTTTCATCCTTAATTACAGTTTTCTTCTATAAACTGTCAAATATATATTCTTTAGAATTTAAGAAACTATCCAAATAAATCAACATTGAAATGAATATTTGCAGGCTACAAATTTAAAGTATTAGGATAGATCTTTGTTCTTTGTGTTGAATTTTTTTTTTACCACATTGACGTGATCATTTCCAATAATAGCATAATACGTAGACTGGATCTGTGAAATACTCATGTATATTCATGGGGAAGGCATGAAATCTACATCTTTAAGAAAGTTTTGACTCCTCTACTACTTGTGAACACTGGAATACTTCCAGGTTTGCAGGGTACCAACTTCTCATGCATGTAGAATGTATTTCATGTTGTGTCTTTTACAACTCTGGTTTCCCAAGCTTGACAGTATGACTGCCTGGGTTCGTTCTTTGACCTGGGTTTACCCTCATTCTGATAGCTATTTTGCATGATTTAGTATTCCTACTTCACAAACTTAGATGGTATCATCATGACTTTCCAATTTTACAAAATGGTGCCAAGGAAATAGTACAACAGTTGTTTACATTATAGCATGGAAAAAGATTGAAGTACTTAACAGAACAGCTCTGTTCACAATACAGCTTCTGCCAGCACTGGGTGTCTAAGCTGTGGGTGTTACAGCCACAGTTAGTGGATGCAGCCAGGGCAGGAGAACCTTTCCCCAATGACATGCTGAAGTTCAGCTCTTACTATGTGATTTTTTTTTTTACATGCTGGTACTTTTTTCAATCAGTAACTTCTCTCAGTACTACTGACTATGCAATGCCCTGATTTTCCCGGTCCGGTTTTCAATTTATGTTGATCAACTTTATTTTTCTTAGTCATATTTCTTCCTCTGTCAATAAAAATCCACAGCTAAAGATGTGCATTTTCCAGCTCCTGCATATTCAAATGTCATGGTTTTGCTGGTCGTATTGCCACAATCTTTATTCATATAAGTAAACCTGAATCCTAGGAAGTGATGGTTGATTTTCAACTCTTAATGCAACCATATCCTCTCAGCGTAAAAATGAGGCCCTGCAGGATAACATGGGTGATATGAAATACTGTCAGTGAAGAAATTTTGACATGAGGAAGTTTTATTTAGTGCTTTCACATCTGCCTGGTTCCTGACCCAAACAGCACTCCAATTTTGCCTTTCTTCCTGGGCTCTCTAAGTGTAGCCTTGCTTCTTTCAAGTCTGTGGCAATTTCACAGTATTTTGATATACATTTCCCAGGGTACTTTGTCAGTAATTTGGGCTAGAAATGTATGGGATATCCATCTAACAGCAGGAGATAGTAGATTTAACAGCAGAGAAAGCTGTGTAGCAATTACTGAGGTGTGGACATCCATGAACTTCTAAGAGGATGGTCTCCACCTTCCTTTTTAATCTAGATATCACTGACAATTTTGCCAAGTATTCATTTTATTTGCCAAAAACTTTAATATTTAAAAGAGCCCCCAAAACAAGCGCACAAATATTGCTGGGCTATTAAAATATTATATGAAACATTTATAAAGAAACAGTTACAGCTCTTGCATGCGGTATGGCAACCCTGAAGCTGACTTTGAAAATTCAACAATATGTCGTCTCTGAGATATGCATAGAATTAGTATAGTTGGTTCAGTGTGAGGTCAGAAGATGCTACTCTGGTCATCCAGTCAGACCTGCTCTATAAAGTCATCCTTTCAGTTTTCTGGCTTATTTTCTGCTTGAACTGCAACACACCTCTCTCAAAAATAATAATTAAAAAATCCCAGATGAAACCAAACCAACCAAGACCGGTTTCTAATTTCCACATAAGAACAGTCATCCACATCTCCTGGTAAATTACTGCAATGGTTGAGTTAAAAACCTTCACATTTTTCCTTAGCTGAATTTATTTAACTCCATCTTTCTGTCACTGCTTTGTTTGCCAAACTAGAGAGAGGTCTGATACTGTATTAATAGACAGCAATTAAGTTCTTTCCTAAACCCTGTTTGTTCACCATCAGTACTGTTGTTCTAATTCAGACAAGGAAGCAAATATGGAGTATCTAATTAGTATTAGTTCAAAAAGCAATTATTGTAGTGGTCAAAGCAATTATTTTTTGGTCCTGATATAATAATGTGGTTATCTTTAATCACAGTCTTTTTTTGGCTAAGTCAGATAATCAGAGTCTGAGTAGGTGGCAAATGTTGCTGTAATGGAAGTTGTAGTTGCTTCTGCATTGTCTCCTTAATGGAACATTTAAGGACATACATGAGCATTTTGAAATGTGTTTATTCTGATCCAGTCATCCAGATTTAATATACTTAAACCTTTTAGGGATACGTTATTCTGAACATGTGGATGTAGACCTATACTTTACACTTTGAAACAGCTTTGCCTACGGCATCAACAATCTGTGGAGCTCCAAAGTTATGGCTCAAAGAAGTTGTGCAAATACTGACCTTTATATCATCCTACTGACTGTTCTGCTGAGATTTGTTTACTTCAGTTGCAACAAAAAAAAAGAATATTGGAAGTGATGCTCCTGTAGTTGACAGCTTAAGAAAATACCTTCAGAAAATCTAACCAACTTTTTTTCTTGATTTATCCCAGTTTGCTTTTTCTCTAAATATTTATTTCCTCATAGTCCTGTTCAATCCCAATTCTGTGTATGACAGTACCCCAACTCATTGAGAGTTTTGATTAGAGATTCCCAGATGTCTTGCTTACAGGAAGAGCCCTAGAAAGCTTCAAAGCATGGTTAAATTCATGCTGGTTTTGGAAGAGCAGAGTGAGAATAATAGCGTTTTCTTAAGTATATAAAAATCAACATGACTGGATAAGGCAGACCAGAAGTAAAAGCTTTCTTATTACAACCCACTGCAACTGTGACTAAGATAAAATTAACATTTTGCAATCTGTTACAGTCAGATTGCACTTTTTAAATGTAGTCTGTGTAACATTTGTGGTGTGCTAAGGCTTTAGAAAAAATCCTTTAAGTGGGAGTTAAAAGCTTTTTTTAGAGACAAAAAACCCCAACTTCTTTCTAATATGTACATAGTAAAGCTGTTTTATTGTGTTGTCATGTAGGCAACAAGACACTATTAGACCAAAACCATTTTAGAACCCCAAATGTAAAGAATGAAAAGTATGTTGTCTAGCAAGATAAGAAAAGCTTACAAATAGGCTAATGCTTATATGGTCTTTGTTGCTCCTAAATTTTAGCTCTTACTATGGATTATTTACATTGGTATTTAGTGTTTCAAATCTAAGGGTCAGTGTTTTTATAAACTCAAACAGCCTAAGTCTTCTGAAAATTTTAAATTCACAGATTTTTTTGAGCCCTGCTCAATTAGTATAATAAAACTCATTGTTTTCTTTAGCTCTCCAGTTGCGCAGTCCAGGAACACTGTAGTTAACCTAGAAAAGAAGTATCTAGTACCTCTGATAGCTTTTACTACTGATAGCAATCTTAATTTAATAACATTTTCAATCATTTTTCTTTCCATCTAAAACATTCTAAGTTTCTGAGGCGGTGAAATTTTATTTACTGAATTGCTACTTCGAATACAAAATTTTGAAAGAAGAGAAATACTGCAGAATGAATTGAGCAGTAATTTTTTAGTGTTCCAGAGCCCTGGAACATACTCTAAGTCTTGCCAAAGATTGGTGTACTTTAATTTTGAGATATGACTAGTGGTAGTGAAGAAAACAAAGGATGAATTCTATATATTCTATATCTTAAATGCTGTTTCACCTTCTTATCTATTATATTTCTATAATATAAATATGTAAATAGTTATCTATTATATTCTTAAAATCAATACTTTTTGATTGCAGAATTAATCTTAAATTAGTAGAAAATGTTCATTAACTAGTTTGGGTCAAAGTGTGCATAAAACAGAAGCATTTTTTCCTCTGATTTTTTTTCCCCTTGGTCAATGGCAGCAAATGTAAAAAGTACACACAAAACTTCTTATATGGAAGTGGAAGAAGAAATGGAAATACAGATATTTACCCAACCTTATTCCATATTCCTCTCTGTCTGGTTGAACAAGCTGCACAGTGTAGTAAAGGCATACATCAAGCAAACAGTGTTTAGGTTTTCTTCTTTTGCATTTCTGGACTTTATTTTAATAATATGCATATTACCATTGCATGCATTTACATGGAATTTATTTGCATTTAATACTTTCAGAAATTCTTTGCCACTGCAATGATTTACTCTTTTTAGGATTAAATGGCCTGGGATGCTCAGCTTGATTCCAGTTCCCCTGCTGTTAAAAGAGGAACTGAAGCTGCTCTATTCCAACCTGAAGAGACAACCCTATCCTTCATGTTCTGCTAAGGTCTGCAGCTGGTGCTCCTTACCTCTGCAGGAGAGCTCTGGATGTGTGGGATGGAAGGAATGATATGGGGAGAGGGCACGAGGGAGAGGAGGGAGGTAGTACTTCATGCTCCTCCTCCTACCTCTTGAAAGCCTTAGGAGTCATACCTCCATCTAAGCCATAGGAAGAGGTTAAAGCTGCACTTTCTGGGAATTCTTTCTGGTCTTTATTTCTGCACTGCCATTTCCCCTGGAAAACAGTTTTCTGGGGTGATTGTGACAGATTTAGGTTATTATAGATGATGAGGACATGAAAGGATGGACAGAAATGCAAGTCCCATTTAAGGAATGGATGGAGAAATGACACTTCTGGATAGGAAGTGAGTTAGAATGCAGACATTCATGTTTCTACTGCTAGCTCACTGAAAACCCTGCTGACCCTTTCAAATCATCTTCTCCAGACAATATAACAAACCACTTTATATTTTACAGCCACCTTTGACTCCAAATGCTCTTGCAATTTCAATGGTCCTTTCTCCCTGCTTACTCATTTTCCCACTTTTTTCCCTTTACTCTCTCCTTACCTCTGGGTCATCACTCACTCCTCCTGTACTCCTCTACATTTGAGTCCTTTTCCAAGGCTTATACAGCCTTGATTTTTCCTTATATTGCTTCAAACTCTCCCTTTGTGTAGAATTTATATCTGTTTACTCTCTGTGTTGGTCACTTACCAATATTTTAAATAGTATATTAAGTTTATTTTTGGCAGATAAAAACTCACCATCCTTAACAAAAATTTAATAACCTTTTATTCTTAAAAAAATAACATGTATTTGAATTTTGTCCTTGATAACTTTGAATGACAATAAGAAGGCTGTCAACTCTTGTCAATCTCTTCATTATATACTTGACAACCTTAAGTCAGAACAAAAGAGAAGAGCATGGCTGAGGAGTAGCAAACCTAATTCTAGATAGCTAAAAGAAAATTACCCCACAGGAGAGAATAAAAATGCCAAATGGACATTGCTGTATTTTTCATCCATCAGTCATCATTTGTCAGCTTTTTCTTGACAGTCCAGGCCCAGATAAGTCAGATTTTAAAGTTTTACTGATTCTTTTACCTTTTCATTTTGCCAACATACTTTTAAAGGAATAGTTTTGTATACATTAAGACGTAGTGTAGTTTTTCTATAAGAGCACATTTGAATATGTACCTAAGAGATCTGTCTCATATACTGGCATCAACACCTGATGATGAAATTTAAGCTACCTATATCTTGATATTCTGTGCCTAAATCAGTTATGGCTCTTCCCTGAATTTTTCTTATGGGACTTGGAGGAGCAACCTGATAAATATTTTGTTTGTGACCTTTGAGCATTTAAATTTTAAAGAGTGTGTTCAAATCTCTTCTGAAGAAATATTTCCAATTGCAAGAATATTAAACAATATTAGCTGCAAGTGGATTGTGAAAAACTTTCCCAATGTGTAATCCTTGTAAATTTAATATATAACAGACTTTGCATCCATAAGGATGGAATGTAAACACTCTGTCCCAGCACATCAGGAAAGGAAAGATTTTTGAAAGCTGATCAAGTATTTGATGTGTAGTAGTACTGTTTTAATTGGAAATAATGGATAATAAATAAAGATGTGATTTCACTGTTGAAAGCATAAGCTTTTTAGAAGTGTGGGTGAGTTGGTTAAAAGTTAGTGAGCTAGTACCTCTGCTTTAGTTTTTGGCTTCCTGCTTATACTACTGATAACAGTTCAGGTACTCTTCAAAGTGTGCTTAATATAAGCAAACAAATAAATACAAAAGCATTTACAGAAATGACAGGGCAGTTTACAAAGGCTCTAGTGAGATCAGTACCAAAACTATAGCTTGCTTCAGTGTAGCTAGGTTTTCTAAGAAAGGAAATTTCCTCTCCTATTCAACAAAACTCATTTTTTAACATTTTCACCATCTTTTTCATATATTCTTTTCTTAACAGAAAACATTCTCTCTCTTCAAAACACAGCTCATGAAAGGTCTTATTGATATTATTGATAATAGCATATTATTTATGAAACAGTAACTCTTCTTAGATTATATATTTTTATATATATATCTAAGATATAATATATCTAAGATATATATATATCTAAGATATATCTTAGATTATATATTTTTTCTCTACTGATCACAAGCAATTTAAAATACTGGAATCTGAAGAAGAGCTCATTCAAATGTGCGCTTACAGCTGCACAAGATCCTGTTAGCTTTGGCTTCATTTGCCTTGAATTGATTGCTATGTCATAAATACTAGAAAGAGACAATGTTTATCTTCATAATTTTTTGGACATTGGAAATGATACAAATTTTTGGTACCTGATAGATATTTGAATGTTTGATTTGGCTGATATTATTTTGGCTGATATTTGAGAAAAAAAAATTGGTTTCTTTTTTACTTGCTGATTTAAGTAAAAATAAAAACGTGTGCCTAAAGTGATCTTAGTTCTTTCTCACACTGAAGTTAGTGATGATGTGGAAATTGCTCAATCCTGTTGCAGATTTTGTACTAAACTTCCAAGTAAATGCAGCTTTGATATTGAGTATATTACTGCAAAGCTTACTTCTTGTGAGATGCTCTTGTAAAGACAGTCAGTGCATTTCACTGGAAAAAATTTGCATTTCAAGATGCTTGGCAGGGCAGGTGGGAATACTTTCTAAACAGTTGTTGTGGGTTAATGGTGGCAGGCAGCTCAGCCCCACACAGCTGCTTGCTCACCAGCTCACCCCCAGCCCTACCTTCCTGGTGGGATGGGTAAAAGAACCGTAACGGCAAAGATGAGATGGGTTGAGATAAAGACAGCTTAATGGGTAGAACAAACCTGCCCATGCAAGCAAAGCAAAGAAGGAATTCATTCACAAGTTCCCAAGGGCTGGCAGGTGTTCAACCATTTCCAGGAAAGCTGAGCTCATTCACGAGTAACGTGAGTAACTTGGTAAGACCAGCTCTTTTACTCCAGATGTCCCCCTTTCATCCTTCCCCACACCTTTTACTGCTAAGCATTAGGTCGTACGCTGTGGGATATCCCTTTGGTCAGTTGGGGTCAGCTTTTGCATTGTGTCCCCTCCCAGTTTGTTGCTGGTGGAGCAGCATGAGAAACGGAGGAGACCTTGAGTTTGTGTCAGTGCTACTCAGCAACAGCTAAAAGATGCCTGCGTTGTCAACACTGTTTTCATTGTAAATGCAAAACATAGTGCCATCCAGGCTGCTGTGGGGAAAGTTAGGTTCATCCCAGATATGCCCAATACATCCATGTAAACCTGAGTCCTGCTGAATAGCATTTGCTTACTAGTTCTTTTCATTCTTTATAATAAGAATTTTCTTTTTTCCATATGAACTTGTTGGTTGCAATTCTAAAAGATCAACTTCTGATAACATACTTATTTATGGAAATTAAAACTAAAGGTACCACTACTCAGTGTGGATATAACTTCTCCATTTTCATTTGCAAACCAGGCAGTTGAAAATGAGCCAACAGCATTCTTTCCATACTAAAAGAACACAAATTCTATTTACTGAAGTCTACCTCTGCTTCTGCTGTTGAGGTAATGTGCTGGAGCAGTCTCTGCCATTCCTTCCAGTGAAACTGTTGGAAGAAAAATGGTAGAAATACATCCCCATCCACATTCTTTTAAAATGATTTATGAAAGACTAATACCATTAGATAGTCATCTCTAAAAACATGTTGCAATCAACAAACCAGTGCTAGATCAGTAAGAGATTTTGATTTTGATTTCTTTTCTAGTTCCTTTTTGTAGCCAGGAACTCCTCTGAAAATGATTTTTTACGAAACTTGAGAAAAGAATGAAAATTTGCAGATAATCCCTGACTAAGAAAGAAAATAATAAGCAACCAAGAATTTGATGACAAAATAAATAAATATGTCAATACTTCCCTCTCAAGTTAAATTATTTTTAAATCAGTTTATTGAATTTAAATCAGTTCATTATTTGTGCAATAAGGGAGAATAAATTTTTATTTCTCCTTCCATTTACAAGAAGAAATAAAGAATTTTCATGTCTCAATATTTTTATAATTATCACCAAATTTCATTTGCCAGTCAAGGTGCTTGTGGTGTACCCCGTATCTGCTAGTGTGTTGATATAAATAGCTTTTCTTCCTCCAAAGCTGCTATTCTTTAGCATCTAAGAACACAGAATACTAAGAAAGAGCTAGTAAAATTATTGTGACGTCCCTTTTTTTCTTGCACGAATTTCTCATTTTGTTTTTCTGCCAAATTTCCTCTTTCTCCATCAGTTCTCTTGGGTTTGTTATTATCTCTCTTTTATTGTGCACTGGAAATAAGAGAAGATCTGCAGCCTTGGTGGAACAGGACCAGCTATTTCATCCTGTGTCCTCCCCAGTCTCAAAATAAAATATTCTGAATCACATCCAATCTCAAAGAATTCTTCAGACTGCACCTTTTTGCAGTCCAACTGGATGATTAACTGTGCTTTATCGGTATATGACCACCGTAGCCAAATTGTTTTCATATACTGTATCTGCAGGTCATGTCTTTACAGCTAATAATTTCATCTATCTTCAGTACCTCCAGGAAATTTCCTTTTCAGGACAGACAGCTGCAATGGATAGATAGTGATTTCTCTGTGTGGGGAAAAATTACTATATTTCATCTCCTCTAGAAGTACAGAAGAAGCTCACAAATTTCTGATAGCCAGCAGGAAAACATGCTTTGGATAAAACATTTCACTCTGCAGAGTGGTAGGGTTTGCAATTTCAGGTGCTTTGCATGGCTCAAATTTTTGGATCTTCTTAGTTCCATTTCTTTGTGGAGGATTTCCTTGTTCTTTTTTTTCCTTCCCTTTTCCAGTACTAGGAATAAGACATATTGGAGGGAACAGGATGATGAAAAACACACCAAGTTTTAAAAGACATTATGTCGGCATATTTTACAAACTGCACAGAGGCTGCACTCGTAGGTTTACAAAGTAGTTATGAACTCTGAAAATGCACTTTTAGAAAACAGAGGTCCTTCCTGTACTCGTCTTTTCTGTGTAAGAATTGTTCTCCGTCCATAATATTTAAAAAATTTTCCACGTAGGTCAATAGTTATAGTTGTATGGATTTTCTAGATTCTCATAAAAATCAGTTGTCTTTTGTTTGCACATTTTGCTCTAAAAAGCTGAATGTATATCACAATATTGTTTTCTGCATTAACCTATCTTCTAACATGGGCCTGGGATCAAATTTTATTCTCACACGTTTAAAAGATCAGTCATTTAATGTAATAGGGGAAAGAATTATTATTTTATTTAATGAATAAAGATTGCGTTTTTAGAGGCAGGTGCATAAAACTGTTTGTCACTAGTTACAGAAAAATTTTAGTGATAAATTAATTTTGCACTGTTTTAACATGAGCCACTAATGGAAAGGTCTTTAAATTGGATTACTTCAGGGGGTTATTTGGTACTACTTTTCATAAATCCCTAAGATAGGAAGGTGCATTCAAATTCTGTAATTCAGATGTTCACAGAGCATTTTATTTCTATATAGAGATAACTAAAATATTCAGAAAGTTATCAAACCTTTTCATCTGTTACATAAAAAAGAACAGCAGTAAGAGCTTGCCTTTCCTTGATTTTTATTCAAATTATTTAAAGTCTTTATTCAGGAAGTTTAAACACTGGCAACTGCATTTTTCCCTCAGTGGATTATGTTCCAACTCAAGATGGCCACAGAACTTTATAGCATATCTTGGATGTATTCTAATAATATTGTATAAATATCTAAAGTGACTCCCAAGAATGCTGTTGACTCTACTATCTGACCTGCCATCAAGATCTGATGCCTACTGTGGTGTAGCTGAACTTTGATGTATTTTAATTAAGTCTCCTCTGACCATTTTTTCTTTGTGGTGGTTTACCTTGTTATTATGCTCCATGAATGGGAATATGCAGAGTTGAGTCAAAGGAAAAAAATGAGGTCACTTTTTAGAATCAGAATTCTTGAAAATGGGAATATAATAATTCATAATCAAAAGGGCATCTACTGCCTTTTTTTTATTTTTTTTATGTGAGGAAAAAATAAGGCACTCAGAACCTCACCACTTATTTACAGCTTTTTCCTTAATGTGTGGGAATAGTCACTTGAAAGATAGGTGTGAATGTTTGCTGGAATTTCACATTTACAGTTGTTAATAAAGAAGAATAATGTAGGTGACTCCTTTCAAGGGGAATTGAGGACCCTGTACACAAGCTGGATCCATCCTACAAGGAAGTATTTTGCTTCCCTGTGGTCCAGATAAGAGATATGATTAAGAGACTCCCTGGACTCTTGATTATTAACCATTTCTGGTTGTCCAAGTCAGCACTGACAAGAGGTTGTAGAGCAATGAAAAAGGACTTCAGGGCACCGGGATGAGTAGTTGAAGGGACAGGAGCAGAGGTGGTTTTCCTCAATCCCTTTGGTAGCAGGGAAGAATGCTGAAAGGTCCAAGAGAACCCACCTGATCGCTATATGGCTTAAAGATTGTTGTCATTCAGGAAATGTTGGCCTTTTTGATCATGGGGTAGTTTACATGGCACCAGCCATATCTTTCTTGGAGAAAGATGGAATTCACTTGTTTAAAGGGGGGAAAATGTTTGCAGTTTGCAGACAACACCGAGTTGGGCAAGAGTATAGATCTTTAGGAGGGTAGGAAGGCTCACAGAGAGATCTGGACGTGCTGGAGCAATGGGCTGAGGCCAGAGTCTCAACAAGGCCAAGTGCCAGGTCCTGCACTGGGGTCACAACAGCTCCAGAGCTGCAGGCTGGGGGAAGAGTGGCTGGAAAGGTGGCCAGAGGAAAAGGACCTGGAGGTGCTAGTGACAGCAGCTGAACATGAGCTAGGTGTGCCCAGGGGGCCAGGAAGGCCAATGGCACCTGGCCTGGATCAGCAATAGTGTGGCAGCAGGAGCAGGGCAGGGATTGTCCCCCTGTACTGGGCACTGGTGCGGCCACAGCTCAAATCCTGTGTCCAGTTTTGGGCCTCTCACTACAAGAAAGGCATTGAGGGGCTGAAGCGAGTCCAGAGAAGGGCAACAGAGCTGGGAAAGGGTCTGGAGCACAGGCCTGATGAGGAGCAGCTGAGGGAGCTGCAGTGGTCTAGCCTGGAGAAAAGGAGGCTCAGGGAAGATCTTATCACTCTCTCAGACTACCTGAGGTTGTAGCCATGTGAGAATCCGTCTCCCAGGCATCCAGCGACAGGACAAGAGGAAATGGTCTCAAACTGAGCCAGGAGAGGTTCAGATTGGACATCAGGAAGATTTTTTGCACTGAAACGATGGTTAGGGAAGGATGCTGCCTGGGGAAGTGGTGGAGTCACCGTTCTTGGAAGTGTACAAGATGTTCAAGTTCCAAGCACTTTGTGCTATGGTTTAGCTGGCATGGTGGTGTTTGGTCAAAGTGTTGCCTGGAATCAGAAGAAAAACTTTTCCAAACAATGTTAAAATTATATTAACTAATATTAACAATGTTAAAGTGATACTAACTCTAATATAAGTAGAATTCTTTAATGAAAACTTTCAGGTGCACAAATAGAGCTATGCATGCAAGCAATATATGATTTCTATAATTTTTATAAGGTTAATTAATTAGTCTATGTAGCAGGTACACCCAATAGGAGAACAGTTGTCCTGGTGACCCACCTTTGGGCATGTTGGAGTGTCTTCAGGGGTCTCCTGTTTTGTCTCTCAAATGCTGATGCAAAACAAGATGTCCTTGTTAGAAATTTTTTTCTTGAAAATAAGACTAAACAGAATTTCAAGTGTGTGACATAATGTGTTAGAATGAGTTAGGTATTGTTCTAACTCATGAGAATGGGTAAGAAAATTCTAGAAACTAGAAAATCTACAAAGCTACAAATAAGTGAACAAGCTAAAAAACCTTTAGGTATCAGAAGGTTGCACTTGATCATGGAGGTGTTTTCCAACCTTAATGATTCTATGTTCATGATTAAGAAAATCCACATCTGAGAATTCTCATTACAAGTTATGCTCTTCTACATCTAAATTACAAGAGAAAAATATTTAAATGTAGTTTTTCCTTTATCAAGTTAAATATATATGGAGACTTATATCTGGTTATTTCATAAAAGTTTGTTTGAAATTAAAAGCATCTAACTAGTTTTAGATTTTAGATTTGTTATATTTGCCTGTTACATGTCACTACCTTGTCTTTATCAGTGAAGGGAAATTGCTTAGTGCTTCTCTTTTCCTGTGAATAAATTCACTTCCTTAATTTTCATTTAATGTACTATCTTGCTAAAAAGAAGTCATGAAACAACTTGAAACTTGAAACAAGAGGTTTTGAAACAACTCGCTATATTAATTTCAAAGTTATATCTTTTTATTTGAAGTCTGTAATTAAGATTCCATTGCATTGTATTTCACTGTGAAGGCACAGGTTTAATTACCTTGAGCTTCACCTACTGTCCCTGCAGAATATGTCCGAAGGATGTAAGCTCATGGGGAAATTGATCCCAGAAGTTTTACCAGAATTACCAAAGAAGGTAACCAGAATCACAGTGCTTGTGATTCTTAGTATAGACCAATACTCAGTCAAAAATGCTGCTGATACATTTATAGGCAGTTGATTTGGCCTTCTAATATATGTGCAGCATATGTCAAACAGCCTGTCTGTGTCTGCTAGCATAGTTTCCATCTCTTGAAATAACATATGCCAAGCCATCAAACTTTATCTTCAATTGGCATACACACCAGAGGTTTAGTCAATATATTGGTTTCAGCTAGGGAATATGAATTTTCTGAGTTCTGAGCTATATCAATAAACTTTCATAGTCCAGATGGGGCTGTAGACAAGTCCTTGCCACTTTTTCAGCCTGTAACTTTGTTCAGCAGGTTGAATTGGCATGTTGTTCGAAATGCAGAAGCCGCTGTGGCTTACTCAGCAGCAGGCTTTCATCAGTTTGGATGCACTACTTTAACACTACTGAAAATTCACAGATAGTGCGTCATGGAAAAAAGGTAGCCTCTGATTCTTGTTTATACTTGTTTCAGAAACAGCAGTTTCCAGTGATGATGTATTTTAATTTGCCATGTGTGTGAAAATTTTAATTAGCATATTCATCACCCAGCCCAGAAGCAGCATTACTATTGCCTTCCCAGGCAGTTCATAAATTGTGCAACTGCAGCAGTCATCTCTGTCTCCCAGAGACAGCTCTGCATCCTCCCACAGCAAGCAAAGTGAGTGTGAATGAGGACTTGATCAGGACTTTAAAACAAATATCACATTGGTATTCTCTAAAAACAGATGGAAATGAGCACCTATAGTTCCTATTAGCTTTAGCAGTAGCCTGTCCTGTGTGATGATGAGAGGTCAGACTCTGCTCTGGGAATATTCTCTTCTCCTGGATCCTGCACAGCCTAGATAATAACTGAGGTCTTTTTGCGTGCAAACCATTGGAGACTATATTGTGGTCATTACCATTTTCTTCTCTTAGGGAATTAAATGATGGAGGAGAATCCTGTAACTACTCTCATGCCTGTTAAGCCTATTAATAAGGTGTCACCTAGCAAATGGATTTGAAATTTCTGGAAACTTGTTCACTGGGAAGGATTCATCAGGGGGCTATCCCATCAGGCAAAGAACTGGGAAAAGAGCTCCCTCAAAGTTACAACAGCAATTCCGTGTCAGATGTGCACTTACTTAAAATAATTTTGTTATGTTTTTAATTGATGTTGGGATTAATGGGTGACAATCAAAGTATTTGCTGCTCTGACAGATGAGATACCTGTTAATTTCAGCAGTGTCCAAATGAATTGCCAAGATATTGAGAACCTCATTTTCCCCTGTACTCTTACCTCTATTTTTTTTTTTTGTTACATAGATCTTAAAGGAAGCATCATGCTCTGTTGGATAGACTTGCATGATGCATTTTGTCTTAGGTCAAGGCCACTGAATTTGAAAGATCAAACTACATAAGGTTAGTTCATGTAACTCCAGAAAATTTTAGAGCAGAAGGAATCATTGATTTAACAACTCAATACACCTTCCACACTGGCTACAGCCTGAAAGAAAATGGTGTCTGTGCTCCTAGACCAGTCCATGGTGTAAAACAAAGTCCAGTGACGGGGGAGGATTGAGAAATCCACTTCAAAGGCACATTTATGCTGCAGGTTAAACCCTCTGCAGAGGCACATCCACAGTGTTCTTGGTATTCTTGCACTCCATAGGGAGTTGTAATGTGATTTTCCTGCTACAGAATTTGTTATGATAACTGATGCTGTCATAAAAGAAGATGAGTATTTGAGACATGTAGAATAACACAACAGGAAATATTGGCCAAATACTGCAGATTGCTTAGTTTAAGAAAAAAAATCCAAAAAACCCAAAACCAACAATGAAACAAGAACTAAACAGCAATTATTAAAATGCCTAGCTTTCATTAAGATCGGGAGAAAATTACCTCTTCATTAACACTCCTTGATTATTATTTTTTTTTGTATGTGCTGAGTAGGGAAGTAGAAAGTTAACACAGTGTTGAAAGAGAAAGAAAATAAGACTTTAATGAGGATTTTATCAAAAGGTTAATAAGCTCTCACCCACCTCAATATCCCAGTTTTGCTGTGCATTGCTTTTCAGTGCTCATTCTCTATGAATCCTTATAGTTATATTTCATTAACATTGAAATGCATAATAAAAAAATGAAATTAAAACATGTTTTAAACATCATTGCAAGAAATCAGACAAGATTTAATTCAATTCATTTGTTCTTGGCCAATAGTATTTGAAAAGAAAAATGAAAGATGACATTGAATTTACTAAGCCTTTATTTTTAGTGACTGTCCATAAAGTTTTTCAAGTAAGGTTTCAAGGAGCAGTGTAGACATATTTTATATGTTGAGTTTAAAAATAGGAGCAAAATGGCCCCTTTTGGGACTTAAAATTGCATAGATTTCAGCAGGTTTATTGCAGTAAAAAGAACAGCAGATTTTCACCAATAAAATGATGTGTTAGCTCAGATAGTGACATACCTGGCACACAATCTTGTCTGCTGTCGCGTTTATGATAACTGAGAATGTGGACAGAAAATTAAGTTGGAGACTCCGTGAGTAGCCAGCAATACTGATCAGGACAAGATAATCAACCTATATAGTAGGTGGGTGAGGAGAGAGGAAAACAAAAAGACCCCAACCAATTAATTTTGATAACTCAGGTATTATTTCACTTGTATTACTAGGAAAAAAAAATAAACCATGAATCTTGGAACTCCAGATGTAGTTTGTCTTTCCTTTTAGAATTTTCAGTAGCTTTGGATTTTTTGTTGGTTTTGGTTGGTTGGTTGGTTTGGTTTTTTGTCTTAATTGTAGAGAGTTGCCCATTATTTATTTGGTCAGTGCCTGACAGAATGAAGTTGCTGTATGTTGGGAGAGGTTATTTGGAACTTCCTTATGTTAGCACATAGATTGTGCCTTTCCAGATTAAAAAAGAAATTGCTAGAGAATTGCTATTGTTAATTAAGTGGGGTGTTGTTGTTAATGGTGCGTGCCTCCCTGTACCTTTAGGAACTGTCACTACTACTGTTCTTTTAGTTGTAATTAATTTCTGTAAGTGTTTTAACGATGTAAGTGGCAGTTTAGTACTCACAATTGTGATCTTCTTTCAAAATTTTTAATCTTTCTAAACTTAGTAACATCACATCTCATTAGATGGTTTCATGGCCATGAACAAAATGTTAACTAGTGCACATTTCATCAGCTGGTAGTGTAAAACAGACAAAACAACAGAACCTCTTAAATGAAATTTCTCACACCTGTCTTTCTTACTATGAATTTGTGCTAGTTTTTTATTCATTTTATTGAAAACCTCAAGATCAAGCGACCTACCACTGTTTATTTTGGTAGCATTACGCTTTTCTGTCCCTCTTTACTTTTGATTTTTCTGGTGATTCTCTTTGTCCTTAGCTGCCACTCTCCTTGTGTTTACCTCCACACCAATTCAGAGCAGGAACTTGTCTACTGGTGCTTTACAGCTTCCCCTGGAGTTCTAGGACTATTCAGTCTTACTGCTTATGCTATGGTTAATCTAGACTGCCTGTGTTTTTATTTTCCAGGAAACTGAAGCAGCAGTACAGGCTAAACAGCCGAATGTGGAAGAGGTTTTGTCTAAGGGGTGTCATTTATACAAGGAAAAACCAGCTACTCATCCAGTAAAGGTAATGAAGCAACCTTTAGCAATATTCATTACTGTGTAATCGGTTATGCTTCCCCTATTGTACACTTGTCCTTGATGTGCTCTGCTTAAAATCAATAGAAGAACTTGGCACATGGCATTTTTTCTGTTCTGTGATGGCATAGCCAGGAGAAATATAATGTTCCCAGCTAAAAAACTTTTGCATATTGTGATGGTAATACTGTTTTTGACATTAAGGTTGTTTTACTCATTCAAGAGTAGTTCACACTGAAAGCAAATATAATTTTTGGTGTGTAATTAATGGCAACATGTAACTTGTTTTTAAGCTCTTGTATTTTAAATTTCACTTTCAGAAATTTTGTCAATTTTTTTTAAAAAATGAGCAAATTTTCTAGAAAAGGTAAGAGCTAAGTTATAAACAGAGTACTTTGCTTTCATTTTTTTTCATTTTGAAGAAAAGAACACATGGCAACATAGAACTTTCTCACTCAATTTCTGTGTCAAACTTTATCTAAAATGACTGACTTGATTGTGTTTTGGAGCAGAGGACACATTGTTTGGAAGGCTGTGCCTCCCAGCGCTTCTCTTTTAGAAAAATGTACTGTAGAATCCTTTTCCTTAGCTTACAAATCAGTTATAAGAGGATATTTTACACACTTTTCCTAAGGACTGTGAGGATCTTCACTGACACTAAACTGTCATTTTCTGGCCTGTGGAATCTTGAAGTCATCAGCAAGCACCCTCCTGTGTCTAGTTCAACTGTTTTTCAAGCAGGAGACCAAACTAGTGAGGTCAACACCATGCAACCAGAGCTTGGTCTGGTTTCTAGTATTGTAACTGCTAATTAAGTATCTGTAAACATGATGATTAAGAAACAATAATAGTGGCTTACTGATTACACTAAGTATCTATTACAATTGCTTCTAACTAAGCCGAGATAGTAAACTTTGTATTTAGAGCTTTTCAAAATGTACAGCACTCCAAAAGCACAATTGGCAGAAAAAGGGTTTCTTCACAAAGATCAGATGTCTGTAGGTGATCTCTGTAGTGAATTTCTTGTTTTTCTGTCTCTATTTAATCACTATAGTTGGAGTATTATTTTCCTACTTCCTCAAAATTTCCTCTGAATTACTTGTAAATCCTACCAGCAGATCTCCATTCACAGGAACACATGAATGAACTGATTTCCACTTTAGAAATTAATACATGTTTAAGAATGATTTGGTGTCTTGACTTCTTTCCTGAACAGAAATGCTTAAGAGTTATTATCCCCTTTGCTATATGTGCATTTTTAATGATCAGTTCTCCTCAACATGATAAAACGCTAGAAGAGGTAAACTCAAGGTGACTTGAGTGGGCACAAGCAAGACTCTGTTGGGTGTTTTCCTTGGCTAATAAACTCCTATTTTTGTTGGGAACTGAAATGTCATCTGCACACTGAATGGATGATGGAACAAGAATCATTCCCCAATAACTGCATTTACTCATTTTTTGTGTGACTTCAGCTGCAGTCTTTGGGGATCTTATTCCATATTTTAAAAAGCAGAGCACTCAAAACAATAGAAAGTTAGAGGTTTTGGCTTTCCAGATTTCTTAATTGTGTATAAAGAATTGCAGAATGAATGCTGGTATTTGCAAGAGGAAGAGCTAGTACTTGTTTTACGTAAGAATGACAGAAGTAGAAATGATGTTGAAATGTTTCTGTTTAGCCCAAAATTCTGACATAGGAGTGTACTCTGTTTATATATTTTCAGTGTTCACGTCAAAGACTAAAGCTTGTGAATTTTTACCAGATTTACTGGAAGATGACTCTTTAAAGATTATGATGTTCCTTGAGTTGTAGTTTTGACAATGATAAGACATATCTGTGAGGAAATTAGTAACTTGTGGAGTAGTGCATATTTAATTTTTAGTCCCTCTTTGATTGCATTTTACTTTTTTCTTTACATTCTGTAATTCATTTAATTGTGCAACCTGTGAAGGTAATTTCTGGTTCATTGTCTGTCTAGTGCAATAAGTCATAAAGCAATGGTTATATGCTGTCAGGACTGTTGAATTGCTTTCTTGATGCTGTAGGTAGGTTTCCTTAAGTCATCATTCTTCCTGAGTTACTTTCAGCACAGTCTGCTATTTATATGTTTCAACACAGACTTTTTGATTAACAATAAATAATTTTCTACACAAAAGGTATTTTGTGGAAGCAAAAATAATTTTTACTCAGATTAAGATGGTTTTAGAAAGATATTAGCATGTTTGCAAAGCTAAGAACTCAAAATTTTAGAAAATTCTTTCATTAAAGCTGCTCTGGTACCCTTGGTTTAGGCTGAACCCCACTTAATTCAGTTCAGGATATGGATATCACTCACAGTGCAAACAGCAATTCAATACTCACTCATAGTTTTTGTTTAGTGTGTGGCACAGAAAAAAAAAGAAGATAAAATTACATGCACTCTTTAAAAGCATTAATTACTTGTCTAGTATTGATTGACAAATCTGTAGATTATTTAGTTCTCTGGGGCAGCTTTGCTCTTTTTCCTCCATTATTTCCTTAATTCACCACAAATCTTCCCATTCTTTTCAATAAATGAAGTAGAGGTCCTAGTGAGTTATTCTTACCACAAGCCTTTCCTGTGCTTAAAAGCGGTATGTGCCAGAAAATTAGAGATACCCCTGCAATTTATGTGCATTTTATCTGAAATAATGTTCATAGTTAAAATTATTCTGGCATTTCCTAATGTTTAGCTGCTTATCTTTGCAACCTTTATAATATGTTCTCATTATAGTATTTTGAATGTAAATTAAATCCCATGGTTTTTTTATTGACATGTACTTAATCTTATCTCATAGTTATGTCACCAAAATAGGTATATTTTCACACCTTGACTAAGCATACTAAAATAGAATTTTGCAATGCAAATCTGTAAAAACATTTTTGTTGGCAAATGAAATCCTTGTATATGCTGATTCAAAAGTCAAGAATGGGATGAGATGTGTGATCCTTTAAGCACTAGCACTTTAATAATCAGACCTATTCACTTTTATAAAATGGATTTCATGCTTTTGAAATGCATTTCTGTAAAGCTTTTGAAGGTGAGGGAGAGAGAGGTTACTGCTGGTGTCAGTGGCAATAGAAAGAATGTAAGCCCCAATCTCATGATTAACAGCACTTAATCAGAACAGTTTATTCAGAAAGGGATTTCTGTGCCAGTGGAAGAGCTGTGGTTCCCTTGCCACAGCACTCAATTTGGCTTTTCCTCTGGTGGGTGAGAAGTAAGTAGTGTGGAATTTATTTTCATTGTCCTCAGTCTTGCATTTAAAAGACTACATCTCTCTCTAAATATTCATATCTAATTTTAGTGCTGTCAGTAAGATTAGTCCACATAAGGATGTTAACATCACTTAAATTGTACCAGTGCTGACATTTAAAGAAAATCTATAAATTTTGTGCTAAGTGCAACGTATTTGGCTGTTCATGTTTGTCACCAGAGCTCTAGAGTTGTAATTACAGCAAAACGGTTGTGCTCAAAGAAGTTAACATTTTAATGCATGCATGTTAATTTATGCCAGGTGCAAGATCAAACTGTAATTTTGATAGAAGGGTTTAGAACTGGGTGCTCTCTTATTAGAGGTGCAGCTGTTGCCCCAGACAACCACTCTAACATGTGTGGTCAGCATGTTTTATATTTGGTTGTTGCTGGAAAGAAATCTCTGGTTCATATATGTAAGAATGATTTAGTAGCTACTCATGACAAGGACCAGTATTAGAATCATGGAACAGAGCCCAGCTCCTGACCCTTCATGGGACAGCCCCAGAATCACCCCATGTGCCTGAGAGTGTTGTCCAAACACTTCTTGAACTCAGACTGGCTTGAAGCTGTGACAACTTCCCTGGGAGCTTGATCTAGTATCCAACCACCCTCTAGGTGAAAAATCTTTTCCTGATGTCTAAACCTTCCCCAGTACCTCAGAGTCTCTGTGTGTGTGGGGGGGTGTACATACATACTTCAGTTTAATAGGCATTGTTCTCCATCTCTCTTCTACTCACCTCTGTCATCTTAGATTCTAGTTAATTAAAGTACCTTTCTTAATAGGCATCCTGTTTCTATCACAACTGGATTGTGATTTCAGCTATATATCTCATAGTGGATTGAAACCATAGAATACTAAAAGCCTGCCTGAGCTGCATTGGTACTCTGTGCTGCTTCTTGTAGCAGAGAATCAGAGATCAGCTTAAAAAGAAATGCTGTCTTCATTTTAAGAGTTTAGACATGTCAGCATAGAATTAGCAATGCTTCATCCTTCTTTACAGTCCTTAAAGCAAGAAAAAGAAAGAGAGGTAGAAACAACATTTTCAAGTCTAAATGCCTCTCAGGGTTATCTGAGGACTAATGTTATTCATGCTCCAGACTTTCATGCAGGTTTTGTTTAAAAGTAACAGTTAAGCCATTACTGTGCAGGACTGTGTGCTCACACACTGAAGTTTATAGCACCCTGAAGACTCCTAAGACTTTTTTTTTCTTTTATTTTAATAGGTGGAAGAAAAAATTCTGCATTTGATGTTAGAAGTTGCAGAGGTTTTATTGAAAGCCTTTTTGAAATACATAACTTACCTTTCTATTTTAATTAAAAAAAAAATATCATCTCATGTTCACAGTGCTTAAAAGCCAAACCTCTCAGGCTGGGGGGCTATCCCTGGCAGGGATCAGACCTTGTGAGGGGAAGCAAACACAACCCTGGATGTCTGGGCAGGGCCAAGGGAACGGGCTGAGGTTGATCCAGCAAGGCACTGGCTGCTGAAGCTCAGAGCCAGGTTAGACTCAGCACAGGTGCCTGACCTTGACCACAAACTTTGAGGAGAAAAGATGCTTTTAGGGCTCTGACACCAGTAAACTCTTTTGTAGCCCAGCTGGAAAGGATTTTACTTGTCCCTCTCCCCAGTTTGTGAAAGTTCATTGCTGTATCTTTTTTTTTATTTTTTTTTAATTCGGGTGATCTACCAGATTAAAAAGAACCCACTTATTTTGTTTTTCTTTTATTTACATTACATTTACATTTGCTTACATTCTTACATTACAAATCCGTGTTGGATGGAGCCCTGAGCAAACTGATTTATTGGGTGACACCTCTTCCCATGGTAGGAAGGGGAGTTGAAGCTAGACAATCTTTAAGGTCCTTTCCAACCCAAGCCATTCTGTGATTCTGTGATACATTAATTTATGTATTATAAATTTAATATTTTGTTATTTTCTATTCTAGAAAAAATTAGAAGACTTGAATGCTGACTGGAAGGCAATACATCACTTGATTCAACAACTAAAGGAAAAGCCAGCATTAGCAGCATTTGGCCATCTATCTTCAGGTGTCTGTAAGTGCTTTAGTATATGTATTTTTTAATTAATTACAAATCACACAGTACAATGGAAGTGTCTGGAGACTGTCTAAATTGATTCTGCATCCTTAAAAGTGCAACTATGGCATTCAATGGGTTTCTTATCATTGCCTTTATATTTTATGCAATGTATCCCAGAAGACAAATTAGATTATGATTTGATGAAAAGGTTGCAGAGTACCTTTCAAATCATTACTGTTTCAAAGTAATTTTTCTTTCATTCCATGAAGAGGTGAGATTTTTCTGCATATGCTAATGGAGGTAATACTACAAAGGGACAAATTATTTAAATCAAGAGATAATAATGTTATAAGTCAAGTATCTGTAGATTGGTCACAGAATGAAATTCTGAAATTATTATTACTGATGAAGCAATAAAGTGAGACTGTTTCAAAACAAAGCTTGTCTATTAACAGAGAAAGTCGTATGACAATATGGTAGGAAGAATTCTGCAGTTAAACACTGTCTGTGATTTATATTTCTTCGTGTCTTGCATTCATGAATACACAACAAGACACCTGATCTCTATTTCATTTAAATTATTTTGACAATATTTATATACAATTGTTTTTATATCTCTTCGTGTCTTCTTGTTCCCTACAAGGATTATAAACTTTTTTTTTCCTTGATAAATGGATTTTATTTCCAGGTGCTTTTCTTTGAAATGTAGTGATTAAGCATGGGTGAAAAAAGAAACACTTAATGGAAGCACTGCGCTCAATCTGGCTTTCTAAAGTCTCTAAGATTCTTTATTTGATATTGAACCACTTCAGTTCTTGAGTGAAGAATGTTACCTGTACAATTTGGAAAGCTGCTCATCATATGTGGGAACAGAAAGAAATCTGTCCCCCAACCCCTGTCAGATTGCCTGTAACTCAGGCTGTGATACAGCACTGAGAATTGGATCACATATGGCTTGTTGGTTGTTTTTAGCGTGTTCTAGGGGGTAACATACAAGAAAAGCTTGAACTGGAGAATTCTCTACCTTCTAATAGTGGTACTCCAGGACAGCAAAGCAGAGGACCCTTTTTTTTCAGAGAAGTACATAGTTACTCCATGAAGAGAGAATCCAGAAATTTCAGTACCAGAAGACAGTCGAGCTCCTGCCCAAATAGCTTGTATGAGTTCAAGAAAAGGAGTTGCCTTGCTCGTGACACATTGAACCCTACTAAAAAGGAACTATTGTTTGGGTTTAGTCCCTTAGAACTGCTGTGATTCCAGTGGCAATTATTTCAATTTCCTAAAAAGAGCCAAATATCACTACAATATTTTTAAACTACTAGTACAACAACATTCCTGCTTTTCATGATTTTGTTCCAAGGGTTTCTATAGGAATTCATGTAATGGCTCGAGGGAAATGAAGGAGATGTGTAATCATTTTTTGCTGTGCTAAACTTGCTGTGTCAGTTTTCTGTGTGAACGGGTTATGTCAGGTTCCAGAGGGAAAAAGTATTGGCAAGCTGTGTGTTTGCTGTTACAAAAGAAATTATCATAATGGAACAAGAGTAAGAACATGGAGTAGTAATGCAATATATTTTTATATTACCTCATCTCTAGCTGAATAATTCCAAAATTACTCACCTTAATGCAAGACGTACTCTCTGACTGCTAACATTTCTGAGACTCAGCAGATGGAATTACACATGCAGAAAATGAAAGCACTGGTGTTCTGTACAGGATTAAGCAGGAAGTAAGATTGATTTCCCTTCTGTTGTCATGAGCACTAAAAATTTGAACCTGTGCTTATAACACTAATTCATAATTTTTCTTTATTCGAGTCAGTTTACTGTGATCACCTCATTATAGGTGAATTGACATAGAACTGTAGAGTTCAAAAGGGACCCTGGGAGACACCTATTCCTTTTGCCCAAAGCACAGTCGATTAGTGTAGGTTGCTCAGGGTCATGTCCAGTCAGGTTTCTAATATCTCCAAGGATGGAGACTCTACAACCTCTCTGGGCAACTTTTTCCAGTGTTGAGCAACTCTGACAGTGAAAAAGGTTTTTTTTTCTATTCAAATGGGTTTTCTAGTATTTCAGTTTTTGCGTGGTGCTTCTCATCCTGTCTCTGGGCTTCACTGAAGACAGTCTGGATTTGTCTTTACTCCTCCAATCAGATATCTAAACACATGGATATGATGCCCCTGAGCTTTTTCTTCTCCAGGCCAAGAGAGCAGGTTTCTACAGAGATAGGATGTGATGGTTTAATCACGTTCTATATTTTATTTGACTGGAAGAATATAAAGCAAACCAGGCCTATCTTTAAATTACAAAGATAGTTTATTAATACACACAAAAACAACAAGAAAAGGGAAAAAAGACAACAACAACAACAAATGAAACTTCTAAAACATCTTTCTTTCTCTTTCTAAGTTTTTTACCTTTCTTCACTCAATATAAAAAGACATGACTTGCAACTTCAGCCAGTTTTACCATTTTAAAAATAACCTTTTATCAGTTCTTTTAGGAAAGGAGTCTCTCTGGGTTCTATATAGACATACCATACCCATTAGCAGTTCTCTCAGCACTGCACATAGGCCATATTTGCTTACTGGGGTACTGTTTAAGGATGCCTCCTCTAGTATGACACAAAGATTCTCTTTTTCTATTTCCAAAATCATCTCAAGACCCAAAAAAACCAAATCTCCTCTTTCTTTAGGAACAAAAAAGCTTCATATCACTTTTAACTAGAACCTTACATCCCCCCAAAAGCATTTATATGTTACAGGAAACAAAACCAATTCAGTCTTTATAGTTTACCAGAAATGTCCAGCCAAAATTAGGCCACTCCTTGTCCTTTTGCTTTAAAGTCTTTTTCACTCTTCTCTTACCGACTGTAGCTTCATGCCGTGTCTTTCCATAGTTCTTTCGCTATAACTGTTCTTCTTCCGGAGAAAGATGATGTTTAGAAAAGTCCATCTGCTCACAACGAAAGGTTAAACTTTTCGGGCTGCTGGGCTGCCCACGTGGCTCTGCGGCGGGAAACTGAGTCGTCCAGAAGCCGTGCGCTGGTTTCTTCGGCTTGAAAAGAATAGCAAGGGCGAAGGAGCACTCCGTCCGAGCTCTCTCTCTCTCTCTCCATGCTGTCCGCCTCTCCGCAAGACAGCGGCTCCTAAAGCTCCGACCCGGCTTGCCCGGCTCCGGCAGCATTGGGGCCCGGCCCGGCCCGTCGCAGCCGCCCCGGGGTGGGGGGGGCACCGAGGCCGGCCGGCCCGGCCCGGCCCGTCGCAGCCGCCCCGGGGTGGGGGGGCACCGAGGCCAGCCGGCCCGGCCCGGCCCGTCGCAGCCGCCCCGGGGTGGGGGGGCACCGAGGCCAGCCGGCCCCGGCGGCCCTCCGTCCTTAGTCTGCCACCCTAACGACGAAGAGACCGCTCCTCCCCCCCACCCAGCCTTTTTAAGCATTCCGCCAAAAGTCGCAGCTTGTCTTCTACTGGATAAATTGCTTGTCAATCAAAAAAACTGACCCCGATTGGAACAAAATCAGGCTTTTCCTAGCCTATGACATAGGAAAAGATACCTGTTACTAAGGTATTTTTGGTTTTAATTTAAAGAATGAGAGGAGAGGAGAGGAGGGAAGAAATTGAATGTCTTGTGTCTAGTCATTCTGTAGTATAAGTTCTGCAGTTATTTTAACCACTCATTGTATAGATATTATTATGGCATTATTTACACTGTGCTGCTGACTCTCATGAACCATAGGGACTCAAACTGGCTGTGGGAGACCAAGCCTCCCAAAAACTAAACAATCTCATTAAAGGTCATTTGTAAAGAAAGACACAAAAAATTATTTTGGAAGGGTTTTGTGAAGCAATGTCAGTATCTCCTGTTGACAATTATTCACTTCCTGATACTTTAGGGACTTTCAGGGACATCAGGATTCAATAATGTTGGCATTTGTATTTGAGACCAGGGAATGAAGATGTAACTGGCTCATCTCTACTGCCCTGTCAGGTATCATTTGGTCTGGTCTGGTTACAGGAACTCAGACAGAGAAACTTATTAATTCCATCTGGTGGCTGTTACAGAGGTAAAACACCCTGGTTATAATTATTTCTAGGTCTGCATATTATAGTTTCTTCAGCAGAAGAAGCATTAAAAAAATAGTTTTTAATATTCCACCAGTCCAATGTGCCCTCAGGCATAAGGAACAAGAATTACTTCTCCAGCTCAAAAAATGTACTTAGCTGAAGGGTATGCCTAAAACCTTAGCGGAGATTGACTTCCAAGATAAGATGAATCAGGAGGAAAATCACACTTGCTATCTGTACTTGACAGGATAACGTGAAATGGTGTGAATGTCTCCATCCAAATACTGTGATGCATTGCTTAGCCAGCAGTTTGAAAACATTTTAAACAGAGAGAAATGCAGTTCTGGAATGTGCTTTTCCAGGAGGGAGAGTTTTTAATAGTGTTGTTACATTCATATGAATTCTTTTTCTTCTTTTGTACTGAAGTGCTATCACTGTATTTACTTAATAAGTTAGGTAAAGGTACACACTGCTTTGTAAACCCTTCTGAATGCATTGTGGGGTGGGAGGCACTCCTGACTTGCTCTGGAGGAAGATGTTTTCCATAATTTGTCTTCATTCCAGTAAGATGTCAGGGGAAAATTTTGTCCACTTTTATTTAGAGCTACCTTGAAAATACAATTTCTTTAAAAGGATGTGTATTTATTTTCAGTTATGCTGTACTTGAAGTAACTGAAATTTTAACACAACAAATTAATCCAGCTGAAAGTATTCAATCAACTAATTTTACATTTTATATATTTGTCTATTAAAACTAAGTGATATATTATCTTAATACTCTTGCAGCTTTAACTTATTCAGTGCACAGTTCTTTGTGTGCAAGCAATTTCTGGTTTTCTCTTGACTCTTTATACAAGTTTTTGCTCCTTTTTTGTCTCTTTTCTTTTTTTTTTTTTTTTTAATGAAATGCCTAATCAAGTGAAAAACAGAATAATGTGAAATGAAGAAAAAAGTTGAGTGAGAATTATAGTCAACTACAATGGTGAATTTTTTTCTGAAATTAGGTAGAATTTGTCCCTTTAAACTTTAAAAGTTATCAATCTTATTTTGGAGTATCGTTTGTAGGTGATCTGAAAAAAGATAAAGAGAAAAAAAATGATTGGTTGTGTGTAACAGATTTTAGCAGGGTTGCATTTGACAGAAAGGCTTTATATGCATTGTTAGGTGTTGTACACGTACTACAAATAATTTGAGGAAAGCTAATACTGCATCACCAGAGCTCACCATCAGCACTCACCATCAGCTTTAGGTATCTTTCTTTAAATGCCTACAATCAATGCTCTCCTGTGCTTTCAGTATAACTTGCTTTAGGAGTAAGAGTGAGACACTGCAGACACAGAGCCAAAGACTGGGCTTCCCTGTACAGGGGAAGAAGGCTTTTCAGGATTTAGAATGGATGAGGAAGAATGAGAGAGGAGTGAGGTATCATGCTGAGTCCATTAGACTCAAGTTGTAATGTGAGGTCTGTGAGCTAAGTTCACCAGCAGCAATGGTGGTGGAGAGAACTCATCACTTATTAGCCCAGATATTCAACTGGGCATAGGAAAAATATTCACAGCAGTCAGTCACCTCCAGAGTCTATAAGACCTTGGGGTTTGAATTAAAACAGTGATATTTATGAATATGGAGAAAGTAGTAATAACAGAATTTCATTTACTTTTCCTTTGGTATTTTACTTGCAGGAGTATAGCATGTCTCCTTCTGGTTTTTTTTTATTCTCTGCGAAGCAAGTCCCCTGGACTAGGCATGCTGCTTTGTTCCAGGCTTGTAAGATCATATACAACAGTTCTTGAAAAATATCAGTTACTCTGTGTATGCACCACTGTGGCTTAATGCAGCTGAAATTCATATTCACTGCTTGCATTCTATAACATAAAAACAACTACTGGTGCTACTAAAAATATAACATTCGTGAGTCTGTAGGTTTCCAACAAAACTTAGCACTAAACAAAAGCATGTATGTGAAAGTAACTTAGGGTTTAAAACTAAAATCCACTTACCTCAGAGGCTGAAAGTGCTTCTGTTGTGCTAGTGTGCTACTGTATGCATCTAGAATTTTCTTTTGTTTTCAAAATGCATAGTGGAGTTTTTTTATTATTCCATACTGGTTATTTCTAAGATAGGGGGATGTACACATGGATATAGCAGTATCCTGCATTATGAAGACTTCTCTGTTAAATCTCTGATGTGATATTTGGTTTAATATTTTTAGTATGAATGAAAGATACTATGTTTAGGAATCTATAACCATTGAAATACATTCATTTCCATGGACTTCAGAGCTGGATTGTGTACCGTTCCACTGCCTCTTTAAAAAACAAACAAACAATTTGTATTTAAGAGAAAATCAGGAGACAATGACAAAAATGTAAGAAACAAAATGACAACAACTAGCTTTGGGCAAAAAAATGCACAACAGATACACTTTATTCTTTGTCGTATTTCAGAGCTAATGTGCTCTGAAGCATTGTTTATATATTACGCTCACTGTTTGAGTGAACACATATGCTGTAGTTCAGCATTGTTTCTCAGAATTTCCAAAAGCTAGTCTTAAAACTCCTTGTGCACATGAGAATATTACAATATGTATATTCAAAGGGCAAATTAAAAACAAATGTAAAATCAGATATTTGAGTGTCTTTATTTTTTATAGCAGCTGGCATAGTATAATTGAGACCAAGAATACTCAAAATAATTATTTGGGAAAGGCTGAGTGATCCATGGGTGTGTGCATCTACAATGTTTTCAATACTAATGGACACCTGTGTTTATATTAAACCTATGTTGCACACAGTCTTCAGTACTGAAAGGAAGTTTTCTGTCAGCTATTAAAAAGCTTTAATGAGTGATATGGTAGATACTTAATTCTTTAAAACCTTTCTCTGGAGAGTTGAACAACTAAAAATCCACAGCATGCAACTGTTGAGACAAGTAGTCCTACACTGAATTAGAAGGCAGTGCTACTGCCTTTTGTTCTCTGTCCATTTTGTTCACTTCGGTTATAGGACATCAGTAAAGATCACTCTCATAAGTTGTAGTAGAGAGAAATAGTGTTTCCAATAATGATCATGTGTCTAGGACCATATAGTTTCTGATACTTGTGTATGTTGACCAAGCTGGGAGCATGTGTTGATCTGTTGAAAGGTAGGAGGGCTCTGCAGAGAGACCTGGATCGGTTGGATGGATGGGCAGAGTCCAATAAGATGAAGTTTAATAAATCCAAATGCCAAGTCCTGCACTTTGGCCACAATAACCCCATGCAACATAGGCTGGGGGCGGTGTGGCTGGACAGTGCCCAGGCAGAAAGGGACCTCGGGGTCCTGGTTGACAGCTGGCTGAACATGAGCCAGCAGTGTGCCCTGGTGGCCAAGAAGGCCAATGGCATCCTGGCCTGTATCAGGAATGGTGTGGCCAGCAGGAGCAGGGAGGTCATTCTTCCCCTGTACTCAGCACTGGTGAGGCCGCAACTCGAGTATTGTGTCCAGTTTTGGGCCCCTCAGTTTAGGAAGGACATTGAGATGCTTGAGCATGTCCAGAAGAGGCAACGAGGCTGGTGAGGGGCTTGGAACACAAACCCTATGAGGAACAACTGAGGGATCTAGGGTTGTTTAGCCTGGAGAAAAGGAGACTTAGAGGTGATCTTATCACTCTCTACAACTTCCTGAGGGGTGGTTGTAGTCAGTTGGGGGTTGGTCTCTTTCTCAAGGCAACAACTGACAGAACAAGAGGACACAGTTTTAAGCTGCGTCAAGGGAAGTATAGGTTGGATATTAGGAAAAAGTTTTTCACAGAAAGAGTGGTAAAGTATTGGAATGGCCTGCCCGAGGAGGTGGTGGAGTCACCATCCCTGGATGTGTTTAAGAAGAGACTGGATGTGGCACTTGGTGGCATGGTCTAGTTGAGGTGTTATAGTATGAGTTGGACTCGATGATCTTGAGGGTCTCTTCCAACCTGGAGATTCTGTGATTCTGTGATTCTGTAAAGGAAATGTCTACTTTTAATATTAGCTATAATTTGCTTTAATGCTATGAAAAGCTTTACAAAAATAAAATGCAAGAGGGAAACTGAATAGGTAAAAATGCAGTAGGGAAGTATCACAGAGAATACCTTGAGATCTTAAATCATTAGAGACCAGTAACAGTAGACTCCTCCTTTAGTCAGCTGGCCTAACAAAGGTTGCTCATGCTTGTATAAAGTGGATTAGTGAAGGAACAGACTACTGTCTTTACCTTTTCTTTTGGATGAAGGAATAAATAATGGTTTATATAATAATTTTAGTAGATTTGGGGTTGAGTCATTTTACTTTACAGACTCACGTAATGAAGAGGTTCAGAGATGACAGCCTGAGATGGCCTTATTATGTGTAAATTACCATATATCTCTTTTCCCCTTTATATTCAGGAAAAAAGTGTCTAATCATTCCATCTGATTTCCATTAAGAAGCTTTTTTACTTCTCACATATGTGACACATCCAGGAAATAACAATATGGCACAAAACTGAATCTGTTGCCACTTGATTGGAGATTTTTCAAGGTCAGGACCCAGTTTCACAAGCAGTTCTATTTTTCAATACAGCTGACATCAGACACAAGCTGAAGACAAACTTGTCTAATAAAGCTTTCAGATTCAATTTTCTCTCTGCATATAGCTTCAGGAATCTCTGGAGGTCATTCACAGCATGTCCTGTAACACCAACAGGGAGAAGTAATGAAAAGCATCTATATAAAAAGCTGACACTCTGCCTTCCGAACTGCATGAATAAAAACATAATAAGCAAGTTTAGAAACACAAATCTCTATTATTCTCAGAGTTTCTATTTTGGTCTTTATAACATACCTTGATTTGAGGATTTGCTTCTGTTTTTTCTACCAGGTGAAAAATATATGCAAAATATACTTAAGCTGCAAATGCCCAATTTGAATAAAACCGAAGGTTACACCTTTATATTTAACATCCTGTTTCAGGGATCTGGCAGTAGGTTCTTCTTTGAAAGATCTGTAATAAACAGGTGTGACAGTGCAGTTTACAAAAGGAATGTGAACTTCTACTTGTTTTTTTTCAGGGCTCAGCTGATTAAATATGACTTGCTCTGGGTTACAAAGAATTTTTATTGCACTCATACCTATGATGAAATATAAATCAGAAAGTCAAGACAGGAGCTGGCTGCTTTGCTGTTATTAAAGACAATATGGAACCAAGGTCTACTTTTTCTATTCTGTAACAAGTTGTTGAAGCACAGCTGTCAAGATTTATGATGTAAATAAGATTAATGTTATCATTAGTCTTTCAAAGGACCACATTCACCTATTCCATTTTTAAAATATGACCTGGTATTTTCTTCTGAGGAGCAAACTTTGCAGCTTGTTTTCTTTCATTTAATGTCTTGATCAATAGTTAGTACCAGCAGGATATGCCAGATTTATTTTGGTTAAATCACATGAAATGTAAATGATAGCATACTGTAGAATCCTTCAGACTGTTATTGATAACCTATATCAGGTGAGAGAACAGAACTAAGTTACAGTTTTTTTATATGGCTCCAATAATCTTGGTAACACAATCCAGTGTTGTAATTTTCAAAATACCTGGCAAGTATCATTTTTTTTAAACATTTGATAGAATCAAAAATTTAGATTAGTTTATTCTGGAAGATTTGAAAAAAGGGAGTAGCGTTCCTAGCAAAAGGATATCCATAATAAAATGGTAGTTTATGCCCCTTTTTAGTTTTTCTGCCTAAGTTTCTAGCTTTCCATCTTTAAATCACTTTTTTTAATAGTATTTTAAACACCTCACTCTCTCCCACTTCTTATTGTTACAATAACCCAAATTACTGCAATATTTGACTATCCAGATAGCATCAGCCTGCAAGTAGCAGTAATCTTTCTATTCTGTTTCTTTTTGTATAGTAATTAGGCCTATTGACAATTACAATGTGAGAAAATCTCTTTAATTTGCTAGAATAGTAGAAAGGAATCAGTCATTCTGCACACAGTCCTCTTGACCTGTCTCTTCTTTGTTGACTTGTCTCTTTAAAAGAGCAAAGCAAAGCCAGCTTTTCCTTGTGAATGGAGCAGTGCTCAGGGACATCCTGATTATGCCCTACCTGGGACTTTGACATCCTTCCTCATATTCCTTTTGTGAACTGGGCTGCCTCAGAGTTAGGTCTGCTCTACAGAGAAACGGCCAGCCAAAGAGTGTGAGCAGAGTGGAGGCTACAGGGAATGAGGAGCAAAGCTCATAACTGCTTCTAAGGTTTCTGCCCTAGTCAGAGGACATGAGACTATGACAGAAGGATTTGCTCCTTGAACCGGGGAAGGCTAAAAGGAGGGAAAGATGGCAAGTCAAAACCTCTTCTATTCCAGCTGTAAAATCCTTTAGTCCGATATAGATGAAGTTTATCACTGAAATATCAGACTGCTGTCTTTGTATCAGTGTGGAGTAGCAGGGGTCGTGCAGTGGTGGAGATAGGCAAGAAGAGATTTGCATTACTGATGGTTTATTTAACAGTAGATTGGTGGTCAGACCACACTTAAGTTCCCAAAGGCAATGAAAGGGTGAAACTAAAATAGAGGTTAGTTTGACCTGAAAAGTAAGCATAAGATGAGAAAACTTGACAAGGATTTCACAAAGAAGTGCCTTACAAGATATTTTTACAATTATGATGAAAGAACAGAAGGTGCTTGTAGTGGTTTAAGTAATTCTTTTGTCAAAACAAAGTGACAGTGATGGCATTGCCTTTGAACAGCTGGTTTTAATCCTGAAACTTTTTTCACTTGAAGAATAAGGGTAGACTTGGACATGTTTGCATGAATTCCGTAATTCCATTAAATTAGCTAATAACTGAGCTCTGATTATTTCACAGCTTTTTAAACCTGTTATGATGTTTATTTTTTTTAACTACAAGGTACCTAGAAGTCAACTGGCTTCTTGTTATTTTGTATCTGTGTGCAATTTTTACACCCTTTTTTCAGAGTTCCCCTTGGATAAGGTAGCAGTTTATGCCTGTTAAATCAATATATAGATCTTACAAAAATTAGAAGAGGTGATTTTTATGAGATTGTAAAAGTTGGAGCTGTGGGCAATATGTTTGGTTTGTTTTTTTCTTATATCAAAGAATTAGCTGTGAAAATTCAGTTACATGCCAATAGCAGTACACTGGAAATGTAAACTGTTGTCATGTAGATTGTCATCCAATTGAAAGCTGCATACTAAATCAAGGAACTTGTTACTTTTACTGACAAAAGGAATACTGAGAGGTGCTTGCATCATTTGTGACAGATGTTGTCACAACGTTTTTTATAAGGCAAGTATGTGACAGAATTTGATTTTACAGCACCACAACTTCTGTAGTACAAAACATTCATTTTCATGAAACCCTTTTCTAACAACTGCTTACTGAAAAAGAAGCTTACCCTTTGGAAAAAAAGAAATCCCTTGTGTAGGGGTATAAATAATACTGCTTTTTAAAAAGTATATGGAAGGTTCTTGGGCTACCTCTCTTAGGTTCTGTCTGCTTAATTCTCACACTCTCTAAAAGTGATCCATTCATACCATAGCCTTTTGCTTTTCAATTTTTAGTGGCCCCATCAATCATGCTGAACTTTGCCTAAGGAAAGGTTCTTGGAGAATGCCATGACAATGCTATATTACTAAAAGGAGACTGAACTTTAGAGCAGTTTGTCTTTCAGAAAGGTTTGAATGGAACAATAGGTCCAAGCAGATTAATGCTACCTCTGTTTACAGATATATATTACAATCTTCAGTTGGTTTTGTACTACTTGTCCCTGGTCGAGTAATAGTCTAATTAGAATCAAATGCTGCAGATTTAAAGTTTTTTCTACCACATGTAGAGCAATCAATTGAATTCTTTACATACACTGTGCCAGGATTATTCCCTTTTATTATCTTCTTTCTTAGCTGCTTCCTTCCCAAAGAATTTTCAGTTGTTACACTATTTCCAATTTGGTTTTTAGAGAGTGTTTGGGAACATAGCTGTAAAGGACCATAGAAAGACTGACATTAGAAGGGACCTCTGGAGGTAATCTGGTCCAACCCACTACTCGGGCAGGAAAACCTAGAGGAGGCTACCCAGGCTGATGTTTCTGTGGCTTTGAGTATTTCCAAAATTGGAGATTCTGCAATCTCTCTGATTCAACACATTGCAGGACTCACTGAAAGAGCATTTCCTGATATTAGGGGGAGCCTCCTGTGTTTCAGTTGTGCCCGTTTTCTTTTCACTGGTGGGCACTGCTGGAAAGGCCTGGCCCCACCTTCTGTGCACCCTCCCATCAGATATTTATACATGTTCATGAGGTCCCACTGAGTCTTCTCTTTTGTAGGCTGAACAGTTCCTGCTTTCTCAAGCTTTTCCTCATATAAGAGAGGTTTCAGTCCCTTAAGCATCGTGGCCATTTACTGGTCTCTCTTCAGTTGCTCTATAGTTATCTTGTGCTAGGGATCCAAGAACTGGATGGTTTTCCAGGTGCTGAGCAGAGGGGAAGGATCAGCTCTGTCCACCTGTTGGCAATGATCCTCCTAATGCAGCCCATGATGCCAACAGCACCATTGCTTTCCCAGGGTTTGAGGTCATTCCCTGGGTCCTCCATATTATCCTTTCTGAAGATAGAAGTGACATTTGTTTTCCTCCAGTCTTCAGACACTTCTTCCTTTTGCCGTGATCCATCAAAGTTTGGAAAAAGAACCCTTGCAATGACTGCTGCCAGGTGCATCTCATCAGAGCCCATTGACTCTTTCACATGTGTCTGGTTTGCTAAGTATTCTCCAACCTAATTCTCTTCTACAAAGGGCAGTCTTTTTTTAAAACTCTAATCTCTGTACATGGAAATTACCTTGAAGTACCTCTTACGACCAAGGGAACTTCCCTTGCTAACTTCCCAAGTTAACATTCCACTTCCAGATATCTTGCATACACAGAAAATATTTGCAGAAGCTCTTTGCAGCAACAAGTCACAATGTGAACTTTTTGCTACGTGGCACTAATTTAACTTCACTCTAATGTTTATTTACATTATGATGCACACAAGCCAACTTATGTGGTTTATATCACTGAAATTCTTACTGTTTAGTGCACTGTACCTATTTTCTGTGTTCTTATTCCTGTTGCAATTCAGTGTTTGTGATAGAAGAGTTTTTATTTACATTGAGTGAAAGAGATATCGAAACATCTTGCTGTTGTGTTTGGAGGAGCCTGGAAAAATGCATTGTACAATACAGCTTAATCACACTCCTAGATATAAAAAGGAGGATGGTAAGAATGTTCTACCAAATCTATCTATGACAAAGAAAGAAAAGTCTGAGAAAGCTGACACTTGTCTTCCTACTAAATTTAAAGTTCTGATGCTGTTTAAAAATATAGTAATAGTAACAGTAACATTTTAAAAAACATAACTTTTGTATTCTAGTTATTTTTCAACTATAGCAGTACACATTCACTTGTAAATCTTTTCCTTTTCTCCTAAGCATTTTAACCTTGACTTTCTACTTTCTTTTGAACCTCTAAGGGGCCTTTAGTTTCAGCTCCTTCGTCCCACTGCACAGACTATTATAGATCTAAACTTTAATTAATAATCCCATAAACTATCAGCTTCTTTTCTTTTACCTGAAATAATTAAAATTATATGTAATCCATAATGACTTATTAAGAGTCATAAAGAACTTCTAGAATTAAAACGTAGTCTAGGCACTTAACTTTGAATTTTAAACTCATGACAGTAACACATAATGTGAATGTTCCCTAAGTGTTCATGAAATTAGGTATAAGACTTTTACCCATTTATAGTCAATAAAAGTTACTGTGTATGAAATATACCTGATACAGTTATCAAGTCTTTTTTTTTCTAGGAATTGTGTTTACTAAATATTCAAGGCTGAGAAAATCAAACATTGATGTTGTATTAAAATAGAAAAGACTCACTTGGAAACATTATTTTTGTCTTTAAAAGCTGATTAAAATGTTGAGAAAACATTAGCTTTGAGATACAATGCTCTAAGGATGCATATTTTCCACATTTAGAGCTGTGGGTGGAATTTTGTTGGCAATAATTTTTGATCAACATAAAGACTTGATTTTGAGTTCAGATCACCAGAAAAAAAACATTCCTTGCTTTCAAACTTCAAAGTTGGTGGGCTTTTTTGAGGTAATAAATTTATATTATTCATAGTATTTAATCAGAGCTCTGTTGGTCACCATTATTTTCCTTTCAGAACATCTTTCTGACCTGGAACATGTGGCAGGTAGCTGTAGCTCCTCTTGCAAAAAGTGTTACTGGCAGTGAGCACCTTGCAGGGAGGAGTTGTACTGAATGGGAGAACTTAATGTACTCTTAACCTTATTTTCTTGATGTTCAAGGACAGACAGAGATGAGACTATTCATTTATCACTGGAACAAGTCTAAATAAATCAGTCTCAGAACTGTCTTTCCAGATCTCTCTCCAAGAAGTCTGCTTGGAGTTTAACAATACAATTGTGGATGCTCTAACCCTGTAGAAAACTGGTTGCAATGCCACAGCTTAAGAAAAAAAAATAAAATAAAAAAGGCAAAATGCATTTTAGCAGCTGACAAAATTTCACCTGTGTGGTGTTGTGGAGTTTAGCTGTTCCAAGTCAAGCTCACAAAGATAAAGTGCTGGTAAAATGACACTGAGATTTCCCATGAAATAAACCAAACCTGCCTGGTGTGTAGTGTCCCAGCCAGTGAAATGCTTGTTTGCACACAGAGGGAATACTCACTTGTTCTGTCATTAAAGAAGTTGTTAAACATCATTAAAGATGTTGCCTGCATTAAAATAGCAAATTCACTGAGTGATGTCATCTGAGTGTATACCACAAGGTACAGATTTTCTTTCTCTGCTTTCTAGGTGAGTGAAATGCAGCTGAGTTTCCTTGACTGAAACAAGAACGAAGTGTAGTGGGTGTATATTGCTGCTATTCATTGCATGAAGGATTTAAGGCTGGCATCTTCTTTAATTGGTGCTGCTAACAATGAACTAAAACCCCAGGCTGGAGGTGCAAATTGAATTGAAATCCACATCCAGTTACTGTGTTCTTTCTTCTTTGTCAAAAAGCTTTGACCTAGTAGATGCAGTTACCTTACATAGTTACAACTTTACCACCACTGAAAGCATTCAGAAGGATGGTTAGGAACATTCCTGTGAACTGATGCAGTTCTGCTTAAAGACTGTGACTTGAGAGAGAGTGTTTGAAGGGCTTTGAAGCTTTTGAGAACATTGTCATTCTTCCTGTCTGTTCTGTTCCTGTTCAGTACCTAAATAAGGAGTTTTATTTGTTTTGACTTGTCAGCTTGACCCTCTCTTGAAACACAACATTGAAATAAGCAGAGTAAAAGAAGGGGGAGGGGAATTTTTTTTCTTTGCAATTGGCTTAATTCTCTTTTACTTGGGTTTGCATTCAATATTCGAATTTCAGTTTCATGACACATTCTATTTATTCTAAGTCTTCAAGTTTAACATTACAGATTGATTTTAAGATGTAAAAATTATCAATATACTCTTAATTTCATCCGTGTATTTCAAAATTCAAGAACAAATTGAAAATCACACCTATTATTCTGTGTTTTATTTTTCTCCTATTATTGTTCTGTGTTGTTTCCTTCTTTGTTAAAGAGCAGAAAGTGCTAATGAGAAATCACCTTAAAAGCTTTATATTTGTGTGGTTTAGTGTCTTAAATTCTAATTGTCCTTTTGGTTTTCAGGTTTATCATATCACAGATTTGAACCATTATAACCTTTAAATAAGTTGAAAGACGAAGTCCTTTTTGTTTTTATGACCTGCTTTATTGGGATAGAATCTATTACTCAGATATTCAAAAAAAAGAAAATTGATTCAAGTTCTGCGTTTATAAATGAATTGTCCTGAGAAAAAACCTAAAACAAACTAATAGTATAAAGGCAAAACAAAACAAAGAACTTACTGTGCATGGGGTGCATTGTTTTGGTGTTTTGGTTTGCTTTTGTTGAAGACAAGCAATCTCACAGGAAGAGGGCAGGAAATTGATTTTCTCTACTCTGCAGGAAGACTGGGGAAAATGCAAAAAAACTCATTTTGGTTCTTTAGAAATTAGTATTTGGTGGTTCAGTGCTAGAAAATGTAGAACACATTCCACAGAGCTTTTATTTCAGCCTTCCTTGTTTAGTTATTGCTGTTTCAATAGTTGATCCAGATAGAGATTCTAAAGTGTAGGTATTTTGTTTCTTTTCTAATACTGTAGAACCTCAGTGAAGCAATGCCATGTGTTTTGTTTTCTCTGTTTTAGCTTTTCTTCTTTGGTTGATCTTTTTAAAAAATGAGAAAAAAAACCAAAATATAACTTTGTGTAGCCTCATCTGTAGTAATATTGTGCATTAGGAATTGCTTTTGCATCATTAACTGAAGGGCAAAAATAGCCCAACAGTTCATAGCCATCTCTTTGTAAATAGCAAAAACCAAGGAGAAAAGATCAGTCTTGAACTTCTGAATGAGTTTACATCCCATACTTCTCTGTCCAATAGCATCTCTCATCATTTTTGCTGCAAAGACAAAAACTGTGTTTCAGTGTTGGGTACTTCCCCATTCCAAGCAATGAATAATTTACATATTTAAATCTCATAGCTAATATATCAGGAATAGACACTAAGAAGATGTGTCTGTTTTCTCCAAAAATAAAGAAAAAAATCCACAAATACCCAAATAATAATAACACATAATATTTTTAAGTTAGGAGGTAGAAGAGTAAACAATTAGTCAAGGCTGAATTTCATGTTGTATAAGCTTTCATATTGGCCACAGAGCCTATGGGAAGCACTTGGTGATAACAAGGAAGCAAGAAGATTTTTGGCCAGACAATTTCACAGCTACAGAGTGACTTGGACACAGTGGAGGAAAATGGTCATTCTATGGTGTGGTGCATAGTGCAACCAACTTTCTTCAGTCTGTCTTCTGGCACAGCGAGATCTGACCACACTACTAGATTTTTGGAAAATTACTCGTGCTTCAGCAACCTTTAGCAAGGGATTCTTCTTACACTGTGAACTTTGCTAGTGTTACTAGGTCCAACTGGTCTTCTAAGAATGGAATTTGAATATGCTGAAGATGCTGAATGTTAAGCAGATCTTATAGTGGAAATATTGTGGAAAAAATTAATTCGTATTTCCTTTTAGTTTTGATTTTCATATTTTCAGTAGAGATAATATCAAGAAATAAGCTTACTTCTGTCTTATTCTTTCTATGAGATAAATTTGGAAATACTGAAATAAACATTTATCATAGTTCATTTATTCAGTAATTTTAGCTTTTTTTTCTTCTTCTTCTTCTTCTTTCAGTAACTCCTGGTGAAACTGTTGCTGTGGATACACTAACCAGGGTAACCAAGGAAACCACCACCTTCAAACCAGAAATGCCATCTTCTGTGCTTTTGGAGGTTCCAGCCTTGGCTGACTTCAATAAGGCATGGGCAGAACTCACTGACTGGCTTTCTCGACTGGATCGAGAGATAAAATCTCAGAGAGTGAAAGTAGGTGATCTTGATGACATCAACGGCATGATCATCAAACAAAAGGTATGAGAAACAGTGATTTTTCAAGTTAAAAGCCTCATGTTCTTTATTCTGTATTAAATCCTTTCAACAAGGAGCATTGGAGAGATGATAGGCTGCAATACATGTGGTTGTCACTTCAGCTACTTTATCCTATAAACACAATTATTTTATGAAATGTTTAGATAACTGAGGAGAAAAGAAAAATATTGACTATATTCTCTGATACTTGAAGCAGATCTCTCTATCTTTCTGTAGCTTGTGCTGTAAGACTAGGCAAGCCAATGGTTGAAATATAAACTTTGTGAGACTAAAGGAATTGCATAGTAAGCTCCAGGTTGCCAGGTAGAAGACGACCCTGTTTCACACCTTTTCTTGTGTTCCTTCTCTAATAACTTTTTGAGAGCCTTACATGCTGCTGCTCTCGGTTTATCAAAGGCTCCTCAGTTGTCTTAACAAAAAGAACAGCTCATTAATGCAATTGTTTTGTCAGCAAAACTGCATCACTGCATCACCTATCTTTGAAAACACAGGAAAATATGGAAATACATGTTTTAGGAGAAAAAAGCCTAAAATTTAGCTACTCAGTAGCAAGAAAAGTGATTTTGTATTATACAGCTCTAAAGTAATTACCTGCCTTCTAGATTTAGCATTGTTCAATATAAAAGATTTGCCCTGCCTGCGCAAAACTTCTCAGTGCTAAATTTCCATTCAGTTCACTTCTAAACTGAGTTTAGGATTCCCTATTATAAGATTCTGTTGTTTTTCTCATCATCTTCCTCCTCATGAAAAAAATCTGATTTATTGTAAGGAAGATATTGACATTCTCTTTTCTTAAACTAGAAATAGAGGGAGAAAAAATGTATATATTTTATTGAGACTCTGTACTAAGACACTGTAAAGAAAATATGCTGATGTCTCATGGGATTCATTTTGCTTGTTTTCTCATACTTCCTTTTTTCCCAGTGTTTTAAACTATTTTTGAGAAAATTGTCTTGCTTTACCTTCTAGATGATGAACATGGTAGTTTCATCTTGATTAATGATGATTATATTTACTAAGTAGAATTACATACTGCTTCATTAATTAAAATGTCCTTAAAACAGAATGGATGTAAGTGATAATTCCAGTGTCATCTGCACATTAGGTGCATTAGGTTAAAAAAGTTATTTTTTCATTTGGAAAGGATGAAGGCCAAAGACTTGTTTACACATTATCTTTTAGTGTTTTTCAGAATAATTTTGGTTTTAAAATTTTATATTGTCAAATACTTGGTTCAGCAATATTCAGTTTTCTTACTTATACCTCACTTTAGCATATTATTCTGGCAGTCAAAATCCATAGTTTGCTTCCTTCTGCAGATGTCTTTTACTTAAATATGAAATCAAATTATTAACTCTTCAGAATTTCAGTTAATAATATACATGTTTTAAAATGAACTGCTTTATATTTGCATTTTATCTTAGTTCAAGGCTAAAATATTTTAGCACTACTGCAGTCTGTTCCTGGCTGGGTAGCCCTGTCTCTTTTTTTGATACCATGCTGTGCTGGTAACAAAACCAGCAGGAAAACTCTTTTTTGTCATGCTTACCTCTCTAATTGGCTGTGCAACAGAATGTGACATTTAATATATTCTCTGATGAAATGGAAGAACCAATGTCTATATATAGACTGCAGTTCTGTTAGCTGTCTCCCTCTTCTCTAATGATCATCTTAATATCACTTAATACATGGAAATGAATGTCATGAAATATTTCATTCTCTTGTGAATCTATCACTGGATTATTAGGTGAGATTAGCATGGAGAATTTTCAAAACTGACAAAAGAATTTTTAGGTTTCTCAAAAAAAAACCCCAAAAAACCCTACCCTGCTTTCTGATGTGTGGAGTGTCTGCAGCAGTCTGTGAGCTGATGAAGTTGGACGTGTGGGTACTTGACTAATCTGAAAAGTCACGCCAGATATGATCTAAGTTGGAAATCCAAAAGTAGTGCTTACCTCCCTGATCTGTACATTTCATAGAAGATTATAGGGATATTTTTCCTTTGGCTGCAATTTAAAAGTCATTGAAAGTCACTACACTGCATCATGGTTTATTTGGAGCGTTTATTGCATCTTTACAGGGATCTCAGTAAGATTTAATGAACGTTCCATCCTCACAGATTGACCTGTTTTTTTAAATCAGTTTTTTGACTTTAGGTGTAAAACACCAACTAAACACAGCCAAACACTTTCCTTATAAAAATTCATCATTACAGAGATGATGAAACAGCTTCAAGAAAGCTGATTTATTATAAAACATCTCTAGCTGCTCACCCAGAATTTAGAATGCTTCAAACAGCTCATCCTGTTGTGTTACCAAATCCTTACTGGTTTGGGGTTTTGTTTCCATTTCATATTTCATTCAAAGCAGTGAGCAAGATTTCTAATAGTAAATTGCAATGTCAAAGCAAACATTTTTAAAAGCAAAGAAATCCCACATCCTAGCTGTGTATGTAACAAGCCATTTTCCAAACCACCCAGGTTAAAATAAGTGACCTTAGGTTGTCCTTTCTTTCACAGCAGCATGTAATGTCGTTGAAGCTCCATCTCTGAGGGCATTTTGGTTAAGTTCACTTCAATCTGATTGTATCAGAGGATCACAGCCACTAACTTTGCCATATTTTTCCTCCATAAAAGTTTAAGACATCGTTAGCCCTCACTTGAACTTTGCTTGGAGCTGATCGGAGTGAATTGGCACTCTTGTGTGAATAGCACATGCATTGGTTAATTATGGGACAATAAAACTCAAAAAAGACAACTATTTTGAAAAAAGGCTTGTTTTAGTGGCAGCTTCCCCTTAATGAAAGGAACAATACAAATTAAATTCTCCTAAGTGATAATATATAGTAAAAGTAGTGTACTAAAAGAGTAGTGTAATGACAACTCATTTCAAATATCTATAGTTAATCTTTCAGTCAAATGAGTGGTATACTTCAAGCAAATGCATTACATATTTTAGTCATCTCTGATTGTGTATATCTTGTTAAACTGTATAATTAAACTAAAAGACACTAAAAAGTGTGTAGTAAAGGTATTTAATACTAGCATTAGTGTCATCCATGTTTTCATTGAGGAAAAATTACATTTTTCTTGTTTGCTTGAAGACTGATGTTTTGTAGGATTTGATCCTTAAAGAAATATAAGGCAGGCTGACAAGAGATTCATGTTGTTTCTTTAGACAAGAAATAAAGCAAACAATATTTATGGGAAAGACTGTGGATGCATAGTATGTCATGATGTAAGGGGGTGAGGAACATGACCAACTATGGTTTACCCAGTTGCTTCAATTCACTGTCCTCACTTCAAAATGATCAACATGCTTTATATTTAAAGATCAGGTGGGGGTTCTTCATAACAGAGAAAATTGTGAGGAACAGGATGATAAATGGAGTTTATCATCATTTTATAAATTCCATTTTGCTACATTTTGGAATAATGGAAACCTTACTTAAGAAACTCAGAAACTCTGCTTTGGCATTGTGTTTTGAGAAAAGTTTTCAGCAGGAATAGATTTCTACTGAAAGTAGTGAATCATGGAGGTTGTGCAAAGCTTGAAGTTAATTAACAATGCTGCTGTTCAAAGAGAGAGTACTATAATCTCCTTACATATTTTGAATTCTGTCCATGGATTTTGCCAAAGTATGTTGCCCATCCAATTTTTTTGCAATGTATGTAGTTGAAAGCATGGCTTTTTATAGCACTGGATGAGCATAGATTTTATTTAGTAAAAGGTATTAGAATAAGTAACATTACTAATAAATGGGACTACAATTTTCAATGCCTGCTTTTACTCATTGATTCTAAGACTTGAATAGGTTGAATCTTCCCTTTTGTGTACAGTGGAGGGGACTAATCTGAAAAAAACCAAACTATTTATGTAGAATGAGACCAACCTAGTTACTGAAACTTTTAAGCAAAGAAGAGGAAAAGATACTTTCAGGTAATGATTTATGTCATCCAAAAACAGTCATCTAAAAAGATGTGGAGAATTTATTTCTGTCTAATTAATTTGTCACTATTCAAAAAAAGGTAGGTTTGATCATCTGTCAGTTACAGAAGTAAACAAAACTAGAATGAGGAAATGTTTTCACTTTTAATTGTAATTGATTTTTCAGTAGTTGAGAATCTTTTCCAGATGATGGATAGTAAAATAACAGTTAAGGAAAAATATTTGTTTATAAACTGCAGAAAAAAGTGGGCTTAACTTACATTCCTCTTGTCTGAGGAATATTCTTTCCCATGGTTACATAAAATGCATTTTAGTATACAACTTAAATGTGCAACATTACAATTAATATCGAGTTAGACCAGAAGAATGGGATTTTTTTCTGTCCAAACTGTTTTCCAATGTCCATTTTTGTGGAAATAAAAATATAGTTTTCCAAACTTATATCCTGTTATTACAGAAACAAATGTAAGTTCCAAATTAAAATTTGCAGTTCTGCGTTACTGAGTGTGAATCAGTGTACTCTAAATGTGCCCATGCTGAATGATAAGTTGTAGTTACAGACATAGTTTTGCATCTGTCCATATAGTAAATGTCAGAAGTGTGAGCTATAGGCAAGGTGGAGTCTGCACCCTTTTGGATAGTGTACTTTAAGGTCTACAGACTTTTGCAGAAGTTTCATTTTAGTTACAAATGCATGAAAAGACCCATGTAGCACATCTTCAGATAATGTACTCTTAAAGACCATAATAGAAGATTTTACACTTGGATCTGAACATTTCCAGTTCATATGATGTGCTTAAAGGGAAGGGTTTGCTAGTCCAGAATCCAAGTATGGTGCCAGTAAGCTGGGAATTTACATTCACACTTTCTAAATCAAACTTCAAGAGCATATTTGCCCCATCTCTTGCTCTGTGTTGTCATGGTGCTTTGAGGGTTGTTTTCAAAGCTTCTAGGATCTTCTTTTTCCATATGAATATACAACTGCAGACATTCCCTGTGTCACTGTTGGACCAGGATAAACTATCCTGGTAAAGCAGGACTGAAGCTGAAACTGATTCTGCAGCATGTTGGATGGTTCACTGGCATTTTTGTGCATCCTCTCTGATACCATAACTCTACAAGTGACTTTATGGGTTAAATGGTGTGCAAAACTTCACTTACCTCTATGAAATCCATCGTAGGATATAACTGCTCATTATTTTATATGTATTTCAGGATGTTATTGTTGTTCTATTTAACATGGGATATCTAGTGGAATTCTTCTTTTATGGTGTTAGACTTCTAAAATTACTTTTAATTTATGAAAGTACTGGAAATCTGGTTTCAGTTTTTGAGGTGAATTAAAAAAAACCTAATAAATGAACAAATTTCTAAATATATTAATTTATTATTATAAATTTAAAATTACAAGATTTGTAGTCCTGAAAGGCTTTTTCTTTCTTGCAGAATAGAGGAAAATGAAAAAATGTCTGTCAGCCTTCCAGCTTGTTTCTAAAGGTTAGAAACAGAGCAGTAGGATGCTCTAGAGGGCCTGGAAATCTGAGTCTTTAAAGGGAAAGGGAAGAAAAAAAAGTGTATTAGTTGGAAAATTGGACCTCAAGGGATATAGAATATGTGTCAGGAGACTCTTTTTTAATATTTTGCTGAACAAAAAGGCAGCTGATATTTTAAACTAGCATGGCCAGCTCATTACAGTGTGTTAGAGAGTATATTTGTTTTCTGCAACAGGAAAAAAAAAAAGTCTAAACACTGTCTTTTGGAGCAGGATTAACAGCTATTTCTTTATTTCTCTATAATGTTAATTACTAGGACATGCATAAAAGTTGTACCTCTAAGGATCTGATTCTAAACTCATTGAAGTAAAAGATTTAACTTTCATCATTTTTTCAATTAGTTTTCAGTGAGGCTGTAGATCACCATCCAGACAAAAAACAATATAACAGTTGTGCCTAAAGGTAGCATTTCTCTCTTTGCTTTTCTTTGCCTCTTGTGAAATAATTTGAGTTATGTTTTGTTTTGGTTTTTTTTCAATTCTTGACAAAGATAAATTATCATGATTAATACAACTGGCATCCTGTTCAGCAGGGAAAGGATAGGAGTGTAGCAATACTTTTGTTTGCACCAATATGCTGAGTGTTAGAAGTACCAACTTTTCATTAGGGCTGCATTTTTTTCAGTAGCTTTTTTTTTTTTTTTTTAATTTCTGAGTCTGACCTATGTTATAAGTATAAATTACCTATTCCATCAACACTGGATCTTACATGATCTACTTTTTTTAATCCAAATCATACTTTCATTTTGTGCTTCACCAGTACATGCAGCTCAGAGACCCTGCTGCACTAGGTTCTCTACAAAAGCACCATGGGTATGGAAAAACTTTCACAGTTGTGTCCTGTCCTCAGGAACATGGGAAAATCCTGATGTATTGGAAAGTGTAAAAACTCCCTAAAACCCTCATGAGTTCTATGTGTGCCCAGCCAGCATAAAAAATGCCTAACTAGATTCTGGGCTGAATTTAATATGGCCCTCACCAACATGTTGAGAGAAGTGATCATTCCTCTTTAGTCAACCTGTGGGGCAGCATCTGGAGCTATGTGACTGGTTTGGGCTGCCCAGTGTGTAGGAAAGACATGCAGGGAGTCCAGTGAAGAGCCAGCAATGTGGTCAGGGGCAGGAGAGCATTTGATAAATGAGGAGGGGCTGAACCTGCTTGCCCTCTACAGCCACGAGATGGAGACTGTAGAGAAGATAGAGCTGGACTCTTCTCAAAGGTTCAACAGAAGGATGAGAGACAACAGACACATGCTGCAGGAAGAGGAATTCTGATGAAATGTTATGAGAAAAAATGTGCACAATGAACATAATGAAACATTGGAACAAGCTGTACAGAGATTTCAAGGATTCTCCATCCTTGGAGATATTCATCACAAAACTGCATTGTGTGACCTGATGTGACACTGAATTTGGCCACATTTGAGCAGTAGCTAAGCAAGATGATCTGCAAAGGTCCCTTCCAAAAATTATTCTGTAATTATATATAAATATTATTCTCAAATATGGATTCTGTGTTCTATATGTTGTCAATGAAACATGCTTTAAATTAAGGAAATCATGGCTTTATTTCCTGCTTTTTAACCCTCCCACCTCAGCTGTTATTTGCTTTGAGGACTGGAGAAGTCCTGTTAAAATTTAGACATAAATTTAGTTCTAAATAGTTGTGAGGATCTGTTAAGACAATCACAAAAAATTTAGGAGGCTTTATTTTTGCATCAATATTGATACATGTTATTAGAAGTAATAACAAGAAAATATAAGAGTGGCTTTGGTTTTATTCAGAAATTGTGGGAAATATAAAAGCAACTTGTTGCTAAATAATGATGCAATGCATAAAATTCTAATCTAGTTGTAATCATAAAATGCAAATTAAAACTAGGGGGAACAACTGTATATTTGCTCATGTAATGTGAGGGGAGATGGTGCTCCTCTTCAAGAAGTAAGTTTTCTTCTGTAAGAAAATAAAAACATCAAATCCCAGCAGACCTCCCTAATGAAGCTGATCTGGAAACACAGTTCTTTTATGTGGAAAAGAAAATGACCCCAGAATTTAAACTAAAAAAATCTGTGATCTTGAAATGTGCCAAGGGTATTCTGATACTTCTATAAACACATCCAAATAATTATATAGATTTGGGGTTTTGCTAGCAGATGGAAAATTCCCTCTTGAGGCAGAACAGCCAGCAGTGTCATTACCATCCTTTTTCATGAAGGGATTGTTTAAAAAAATGTCACTAGCTTTTTAAAACTGTAGTATAAGCTTTATAATAAGTAGTTTCTAGTAACTTAGCTCTACTGCAGTAAGCACAATTCTTGGAATTCCATTTTCTCTTTTCCCAGTAGAATTCTATAATTTTTTTTCGCACTTAGAGAAGCTCTCATGGAGAGTTCTCAGTTGATTTACATGTATATATTGTTTTATAACACTCACAGTAAGTAAGGAAAACCACTCAAATAAGTATTTTACTCAAATGTAAGGAGACAAACATCTTAACTCACTCCAGTGCAACATTTAAATTTTGTGCTATGTAGAGCTGCTTACATATGAAAGGGAATATTTATAAAAACACTGTAAGAGAGGCTTGAAGGCATGTTTTTTTCAGGAGCACCAGGTTCTTGAAAAATATTCTCTATTTCCTAACCATTATACGCGTTTTTGGTTTGGTTTGGGTTTTTTGTTTGTTTGTTTGTTTTTGTTTTGTGACCCACCACTAGCCATGTACTGTCACTAGATTTAAGGTAAATAAACAGTAAGTTCCTTTGGTTCTGGGAAGTCAGTGAAATAGTGGGAGATTGAGCTGCATCTTACAAAGTTGGCACTATATGGGGGATTCAGGAGAGAGGAACACCGTGTGCTTGGAATTTGTTTTCCTTACCCCACCTTCTTCCTCTTTGTGGAACATGGGCTGTTTTCTGCTGCCTGGAGTCCCCTTTGGCTCATCTCTTCTTCAACATATTCTCCTTTTGTGTCTACTTTTGTATGCAGAAGATAAGGAGGAAATGTCTAATTTTGCCTAGCCTGTCAAACATTTCTTAATGATAAGCAACAGCTGGAAGAAGCCTTAGATTCTAGTTATTAAAGACTTTTTTCCATTCACTAGTTGGGGATGGTGGTGAGATAGGATTTTTATTTTTTCTTTTGTTTGATATAGAACAGATAGAAGTAGAAATTGTTTTGTTCAATATCCTTCATTACTGCAAAAATAAAATAAAAAATGTTCATATGAATAGATAGCAAATTTACAGCGTAAATAGATTATTAATTTATCAGGTTACTGCTGCAATGAAATCCTAGAAAATGGATGAATGCACTTGCAGCTTAAAATACAAAAGTAATTGTACTAAAAGCAATAGGACTGTTTTCCTAAAGAAAGAGACATTAAAGTATTGCTCTGAATTGAAACAGAGAGTTCAGCTCTTCATGTAATCAAGTGCTGAAGGAGTAGTTAATTAAAAAAAACCCCTGGTTTTGTAGTAAGTGTGGGCCATTTCACATTACTCCAGACTCTCATCTGTCTCTGTTACTAGCTGATACAATAAGGTAACAAATCAATCTGAGAACTGTATTCTGCTGCTTTTCTGGGCCATTTTTCTTATTGAGCTAAAAGATCAATTTAACTTCTCACCACAGCACTCCTAATGGTCAGGTGCTTTCTGCCTATAGGAAGGATTTTCTCCAGCCAAATATGAGATTTATACAAGAGATTTGGTCACTTCAGCCAGTTCCCAACTTCCTTTTTCATATTTCTGGATTTGTCAGATTCCCCTGATGAACTGCTAAATATGGAATTCACCCTGGGTTTCGTGCAGCGAGGTGAGGGGAATTGTTTCCTGGAATGGCTTCTTTCTCTCAATACACAAGCTCAGGTATAGATACCTATCTCCATTTGGTCTTACTCTTCTCCACCTCTGTGGAGGAGCAGTTTTCTGCTGGAAAACATGACAGAGACAGAGCATTCCACTGGGAATAAAGCAACTCAGTGATTTTCCCCAGCTGGATTCCTGGCACAACCCTCTAAACCAAGCAATTTTCCCATAATGTGAAACAGCCATTCCCTACCATTTGTTAGCATGAGTAAGCTTCTGGATATCCAGACCAAAGGCAGTGATTTTATTCCATTGGGACACTGAAAACCTGCCTGATTTTTCTCTCTTTTCTCTATCCATTTATTTTGTCACCCTGAAGGCCACAGTTCCAAGTTTTAGTTAAATTTGATTTTAGTATTAAAAAAACCCAGCCCAACCCTCCAAAACAAAACTAAAAAAAAAATAAAAAATCTAATATTAGAAATGATAAAGTGAAAAGCTGTATTTTGATACTCAATGTGGCTTATTTTTGATGTTTTAAAAGAACAGCTTGACACTTTGCTTCTGTGAGAAACAAAAAATTAGGATCAGCAGTTGTTTCTAATTAGAGTAGAAGCTGGTTTTGATATTTTTGAAAAAAATGGTTCTAAGGTAACACAAAGACCCTGTTTTATTTTGCCTTCCTGTTCAGAGAAATATGTGTTATATTTTTTGACCAGAAAGCAAGGAGGTTAAAAAGAAGAAATAATAAACAGAAGGTGAATTTAAGCATTTTCCTCTTTGTGGGAAGAATGATGGTTTTTGGTCTATTGTGAGTTACCAGTGATGTCTCACTGCATATGCCATGGAATCTTTTATTCAAACAGACAGTTTTGAAGGTGGCATGATGTGGGATGATGTCTCAGGGTAAATGCCCAACCTTTTGACACATGTTTGATCATTTTCCTTTCTGCTATCTAATCAATGTGTCTTAAATTCCTGCTGTGCATTGGGACCAGCACTGATAACATTTTTAAATGTTATTATAAATCCTTCTACTCCTTCATGTGTGGTCCATATGGCATAATATTTCTGATGAAAACTGGTGTATGTGGCACATTCCTATAATGTCATTCAGATGTGGGATTCAGCTCTGACAGAGTGGTTGTGTTTTGCAAAGAAATGATGGTTCATCAGAACACATAGAAAGCAATTAGCTTTGCTGGTAGTGTGATTTTGGGTGGGGCTTCCCCTCCACCTGGGCCTGTCATTGAGGCATGTGATAAAGAACAGGAACACTGATGCTAGGGAACCACCTTGTATCTGTGCTTACTAGATGACAACTGTGAAAGCTTGGCATCAAAGGGCTGTCAGGCAGTTGATAAAATCAACTCCCTCAGCCATTTGTATTTTGTATTCCTTGACTAATTTAGAGGCAAAAAGAAAAAAAATCCAACAAGTTCAGTATTAATTGTATTGATTTACTAAAGAGGATTTCCCATGCAGTTTTTTGCAGGTCAGGGGGAAGTTCTTTGGAGGCAGCAAAATCTGGACTGGGGCTGAGCTCAGCCAAGTGGCCCTTCTGGTCAGTGACTGTAATATGTATATCAGGCCTGATGTTATGAACTCAAAAACAGCACTTCTGTGCTAAATGTTCCAGAGCTACACAAACCTGCAATTTAATCCACAAAAGATATTGTTGATTTAGAGACAGAAGGGTTCACAGAAAAGAATTAGTGGTATTTTGTGCATTTAAATTATAATACTGATAAGGTGCATGTGGATGAAGAAACTCGTATATTTATAAGTAATTTCAACCAGGACTTAGATCATTGTTCTGAGCTGAGCAAAAAAGGTGAAATTGTCTCACTGGTCTTGTGATTAGGGTTAAGAGAAGACAGGAAAGATGGATTAAATGTAGGTGGAGAGGAAAGAGTCGGAAAACCAATGTAATTGTTGAATTGGAAAAGTTTGCAAGACTTTTGTCTTCTCTAAGACGTGGTTGTATAAAGGTCTGTACTGGTGAAGTGCAAAAATTCAGGCTAGGAGAAAGATTTGTAACATAGAAACACGCTTGTTTTTTATCTAGATTAGTATATGCAAATTTAATATCACCATATTTCCCTCCCCCATCTCCTCCTCTTCCTGCTAGACTGCAGAAGTATTTAGGTCAAACATCACTTGCCTTCTGAGAAGGATATCTCACAAGTATCTTTCTTGACTCTTTCTAGCCAAATATACTGAGATTAAGGGAGATCTTTCATATTGAAACTTCTATTCAGTCATGTTAGTCCCATTTGTTTATTAGTTTCTATGTTTTTATTCTTTTTTTCCAATATTTCTTATCAAGGTGTGATTAATCTATTTTACTCAATTATGATGGGGTATGTATGAATTTAATATTTTTTTATGTCTGTAATAATTACAATGGTTTATACATAAGCCAGAATTGTAAGTAGAATCTAAGGGAACTGTGCATGTGACTTTTCATTTCCTTGGGTGCTCATTACCCAATTCCTTTGAAATTCTTTCATTAGCCAATCTTAAAATCACAAATCTTAATTAAAATAACAGGACAGCCTTTGGAGACCTCTTAGCATAGAATACAAAGCATTTAGTTTGTATTATGAGAAAATTGGGAGTTTTTCACTGCAGGGTTCACAGGAAATGTGTTCTCTTGATTTCATGTTTCATTGTATGCCCACTTCTGAATTCCATGGGTTATATGATCATTGTTAGGCTTTGCTGTAGGTTTGATCTTCAGGGATGCTATTTAACAATATATGGGATAAATGATTTTCCATCCTGTTTTGAATGATGGGTAAATCACCATTTATATTACCATTTTCAACCCTCTTTCCTTCTACTGCCATTGCATAATAAGACTTTTCACTGTAATTATAGTTTCCAGCACAAAAACCATATAAATAGCAGATTATTTTTTAAGTAGTATCTCAGAAAGAAAAGAATGAACAGCAGGACTCATTTTCAGTTCCCTGTACTTCAAAAGAATTTTAATGGATTATTAAAAATAATGTGAAAACAAGCACTTTTCCACAATACTCAACAGAAAATGATAATCTTTTCCTTTTAGTGCTTTGCTAGTGATGCTTCTCCTTGGAGACATTCTGACTTCATTCCAATCTGCCTCTGTAGTGTTTTCCTTTCTTTTCCAAATTTATTTGAATTTTGTGAGGGATGCACTATGAGGAAGGTGACAGCTTAGAGGATGCCAGTCCCTGTAAGGGTTGACCGTGGCAAACTGTTCCTGGGCAGCAACCTGCAGCCAGTATTCTGTCTGCTATTGTTCTTTCTGTCTGCTATTGTTCTTTCTGTCTGCTAGTTGTCTGGTGTTCTGGGTAGGGAAAGAAAAAGGAGAAGAAAATATATTTGGGAAGAGGTTAGTTGAAACAATTCAGCCATAACTGCTAAGCAGCATAGAGGTTAAATGTTAAAACTAGTTTTAGTTCTAATTTTATGGTCTGCACTGAAATTCAGGTAATGAAAGATGGAAATAACTATACTATAATATAATAACTATATTTTCTCAGAACAATTTCTTTCCATTATGTCTGATAAGAACTTTCATTTTTAGAGGCTTTTAGATAAAGCTAAGTGTCCACAACAATGTGGAAAGCTAGGTTTTGTAAGAAATTCACTGAGAAATGTAAGATTTTTTTAACAGATGTAGCCACAATTTTGTCTGGCCCATTACCAATGATCCAGGAAAATACTGTTACATTTCTGAAACACTCTGGTGTACTTGTTTTTAATATTTGTTAATATCCAATTCTCTCAATTAAATTATTCCGTTGGTCTTAAATATCTCTAAAAATGCAGACATCTGTGTATGTCATTGCATTTGTGTTTCATGAGGACATCTAGGAGAGTGATCTTTTTCTACACAGTAATTTTTAATGTTTAAACTTCACTTTCTTAATTTGTTATGGTTTAATGCAAACTATTCCATCACTTAAAAATAATGACAGCAAAAAATAAAATCCCAAAACATCATTTAAAATTAAGATCTCGATAATAGAAATTTGGCTAAATTTACAGTCCTATGGGAGATAAGAGAGTAATATTTTGAAGCATACTAACTGAATTTCAATTTACAGTTCAGAGAAAACTCACTGCTTTGAAATTGTCTGTGAAAATGTAGACTTTTTGGAGGTCTTTTCCTCTTTTTTTTTTTGTTACTTTAGTAAGTGAATGGAAGAGACAAGACTGTGTGTACAGGATTTTACAGGAAAAGGAGGGGAAGTGGGGGAGATAGGAGGTTTAAAAGATGTTCCCAGATATTTTTGGCCCACTCTTACAGATTGTGTGTTTCTGATCATAATATGTACAAAAAGGAAACAAAGCATATTCCTCAGAACATGCTTGAAATTTTGCTGGTTTATATACTCACTGCCTCTGAAAAATTAGGTTTATAATGTGTAGCAAATCATACATCTAATTTCATCACCCAGATTCAGAGATTTTTTTTATCCTTGCCATCCTTTTTTCAGTATTTTCATTTACCATTGGTACCTGTCAATTTTGGTAAGCCGTAATCTATGGACACTTTTGACATGAGTTATTAAGAAAGAAGCTTGCAAACTGTGCAGGGCAGGGATCCCATTTAAATATTATTTAGACACTGTAGATTCTATTATAGAAAACCCAAAAAACCTAACATGCATTAATTGCTTTGATCACATTTTAGCCACAACACAAATTCCTGCCATATCTGAGTAATGAAAAAATTATTTGTAATTCTTATTTGTAGACACAAAATTGAGGCAGATCATAGCAAAAAATGATTGTTTTTTTCCTGCTACTAAAATGTTAGAAGTGTTATCTCAGACTTCCAAACCATTTGGCCATCAGAGAGCAGACTGTTATCTGTTCTGACATTAATCTACTTGCAAAGGCTACTTTGGTGCACAGTCAAAATGACAACAAACATGCACAATGCATCATAATTATATCCCTTTCAAGGCTAAGATTTGCAAGAAAGATGGCTTAAATGTAATAAAGTGTCTGCATCTGTGGGAACTAAAAATAGCCTTTTTAAAGATATGGCTGTAAGGGATGTTTCCCAAAGTATTGCATGGGGTTCACAATATGTTTTTAGGGGCAATAAAATGCAGAATCATATGTATGCATAATAGGCAGGCAACATTCAGTGAAAATTCAATCAAGAATGAAATGCTATTACGTGCAAACACCTCCTGGGCTTGTGCAGAGGTAATGGAGCATATGAAATAGATAAAGTGACAGCCAAGAGAGGAAGAAGATATGTGACTTTCCCTGCAACTTTGTTTAATAAAGCTTTCAACATACATTGTGGATATAATGTGTTGTTTTGTCTCCATCCAAATCACCTTAGTTTTTATTCCATGCATTTTGTAGACTGTAATTTGGTGATAATGGCTTCTTTGCACAACTCAGGAGTGATGAACAGGAATAACAAGGTCTGTTAATGAGAGGATGTGCATGTCCTATCCAATAGAGAGATCTTAGTTTGAGTGGGTCAGGAAGAACATCATATTTTGTTTGTAAGAAGCATCACTAAATATTCAGTATTGAGTATTTAGGGAGAATATATATGAGAAGGTTGATTATAAGCCAGTCTGTGTAAGAGCCAGGTGAAAAGACTTACCTATTTTTAGCCTTTCCTTACTTGTTACATGCTTATCTCTTCTGTGAGACATGCTTTATGAAATCTGTAGTTCTTGAAGTTTGTCTTGTGCATTATCAGTGGTTTTGATTCAGTGGGTTTGGTCTATGTCGTAAACTTCCAAGTCACACTGCCTGAATGAGGAGCAGATTTGTATTGCTCTGCCTGAGAAGGGCTGCAACTGCAACATGATTCAAGGAGTCAGGATGTGGTCTCCTTTCCCCCTTGCTCTAGTTGGGAGCAATCTGTTCAGACATGGGGAATTTATGCCCTTTTACTCCCTGAAGGGAGATGCAGTTGAATTCTCAGATGAACTGTTCATGTTGTCTCAATCTTGCCAGCATTTCCAGACTTTCTCAATTCAGTGGCAATTTGTGATAACTAAATATTTGGAATATGATACAGTCATGGAAAGAATTTTAATATGTATTGTGTTTGCTTTTCTCTTTTTTTTTTTTTTAATTCCTTGATTTATTTAAAAGTCAAGTGTTTGGAGATTCCTCTTAGCAGCAGCTAGAAAATATGTATTAGTAATATAAATAATATATTGTGCCAACATAGTAACAAATCAAACTCTTCCTGTTTACTACTGAAAGAAGAGCTATTTATAACACTACAGATTTCCTTTTAATTTAGAAAAAAATAAAGAAACATCTTGCATAGGATTTGGCATAAATTTGAATGAGGAAAACATTGCTCTTAACAACTATTTTGAGTCTTACATAACTTTGTATTTGCAATAGATGTTTCAGTGTTTTAGGTTACAGAATTTGTATTTTATAGAACAGTAACAAATACAAGAATAAATAAGAAGTTTTAAATTGCACTGAAAGAGGGTTTTATCACACTTGAGAGCATAAGAAATACCAAACCATCATGCTCTGTCTAACCCAGGAAAATGTCTCTCACGGTGACATTTGGGCAGGTTGGACAGGGAGAATGTACCAGCCTGATTGTTGGACAGGGAGAATGTACCAGCCTGATTGCCTTCTGCTGAATGTTACCCTTGTACTGCCCCATCCACAGCATCCACAGCTCTTGGATTTGGGACATCAGGAGTCCTTGTAGCATCTGTGTTTCAGCCTATTGTTCATGAAGTTGTCTAATCCCTCTCTGAAACTGCTGATTCTTTTGGCCCTCATGACATCCTGTGAGCAAACTCTATATAGTCAGTTCACCTGCTATGAAAATAAAGACTTTCTTTTTCTGTTCTATAACAGTTTCTACTAAAATAATGCAGCATACTCCTGCCCACTGTTTTCTGTCTTTAAATGAAACACACATTCAGGAGTAAAATTTCCACTTTATGTAATGTTATCAGGTTTGCTAAAACTCTTTTCTGAAGGATTTTATAAAAAACCTTTATATATGTATGTATCCTACCTGAACTAAATCATCCTTCTCTGCATGCTTGTGGGCTTCGTTAAAGAAGCCCAGGAGTTTCTTTAGCACAAAGCTATGGCAGCTGTGGGACACCAGTCTCAAATCCTAGTTCTGGAGCTGTAGGATGGAAGCTGTGCACTACGGTCACATCTCTTGCCATCACAGCCTCTCGGATTTCCCTCACAGGCAGTTTGGGTCACTTCTGATTACAGACCTATCTTATTCTTCAGACCTGAAATATAATTTCTGGGTTATTTTTTAAATTAGGTAATTAATCTTGTCTTATTTTAAAGTACTTTTTAGTATATAATAGGATTCCAACACCAACACAGCCTTTCTTTCCTGTGTTATTTGCATCTGTATGTTACAGTGCACACTTTATTATTATGCTGTCACCAAACTTCTGATAAACAATATGTCAGCTAAAGAAAAACATGCTCTTCATGTCTTTCTTAGCTAAGAAATTGAGGCCAGCATTTTTAATAGAATGAAAAATAGAGAAAATCCAGTGCTAGCCTGCCATTTTGCACTGTCATTCCATAAAAAATATCATCCTACAAAGAAACTACAATGAAAAAGAGAGGCCAATTTTAACATCTGAGCTAACTTTGAGGAAGAAATCATTTAGTAATTGTTCTTATTATTGGCAGTCAAATTTTAGACAGTGTGCAGGTACTGTTTCCCATCCTTCCCCTTCTGTCTTTCTTCATTGTTATCAAGTAATCAGAATAATAGTTGAAAGAGTATTAGCTCTAAGAAATGCATGTGGCTATATTTTTATTCAAACCAACATTAAAAGTTCTATGGAAAATGATGCTGTAAATTAGCACAGGCTTCTATTTATTCTCTGTGCTGTTTTTTGTAGTCATTTTTTTCACAAATAAATGGTAAGTTTAGTAGAAAGGTCTTGAAGAAGATTTGAATGTCTTTGCAGTCCAGATTTTTGCATCAGGCAGGATCAACTAAACAGATAATTTCTAACCAGTTTCTGGCTAACCTGCTCCATAAGATTTTTTTGTTTTCTGTATCTTGGCAGAATATTTTTTTCACCACTTAGCAACCCTTGGCAGTCAAAAGATGTTTGTCTCCAACATTAATAGCCCCTGCTTCAATTTAAGCTAATTATGTGACCACAATGAAAATTGAGAACAGTTTACTCTCTCTCAGCAATAACCTCATATACTTGAAGGGTGGTACTTCAGTTCAGTTTTCTCCAGACTAAACAAATCCTTCTCCTTAAAATTGCTATCCTTGTTTCTAGATTAGTGACCATCTGGCCAGTCATTTGCAACCTATTCTGATGCTAATACAGTTTTTCAGCTAGTTATTTTAATACCTTGGACTTACAGATTTTCAGGTGTTTTTTGGGACTGCTTTGAATTGTATTCCTTTTCTCACATTCTTGCTGCTGGTTGGTTTTTGCATCACTATGAATGTAAAAACACCCTATACTCTGTTCCATCAACCAATAATAATGATTAATATTAGAGATAGGACAAGTCTGCATGTAGGTTCACTTGTTGCCTTCCCATATAGTTTATTTAAGTTGGGGGGGGGGGGTGGAGTTTAATTTCCATTTACATCCAAATTTCCTGCTTGTGCTAACATCACATAGGCAGTATTAGAAGCCTTGCTGTGGGCATCAGGAACAACTTCTACCTGTGGTTCACTCTTGATAAACCTTAAAGCCCAGGATGAAGGGAAACGCAGTTGCCTGCTTATTATTTACTCTTGATAAATTGTTGGCTGTATTGCTTGATACTATTTTCCCTTCTCAAAGTTGTTTAATCATATGTTCTTAAAATGAGCTAGAAATAATTCACCTAAAATTTCCTGGGTAGCTTTCTATGCCTCTTTCAAAAGTAAGATATATTCATCTATTGCAGGTCCTTAAATATAACTACTAATACCCATGAGATTTCTTGAGCCAGTTCCTGAGTATTATAGCTGAAATTCATGAGCTGTCACATCAGAATTCATATTGAGTTATATAAGAACTATGTCACACTAATAACAAAGTTAGCATTGTTTGTTTTTTGTCTTTCACACAGAGACCTTGTGCCCTGAAGCTGTTAACATAAGTATTAGTGCTGGAACAAACCTTTTTTCAGACTATCACTTCAAAAGTTTCAGTGACTGCTTTATTCTGTTTGGGTAAAAATGTTGAAGCAAAATAAATTTACAGACTTTATGGCATCTGCAGGAATAATCTCCATCATGTATAACATTACAGAAGAGAAATGAGCTGTAGGTTTAAAACTCTTATTTCCATAAGGGGATAACAAACACTGTGGATAATAGTGCAAAAAGCTGTTTAAACTCTCTGTGATGGGTTGTAGTCCTTATCCAAATATTGGCTACTGTTTTATATTTCTTGTATGTATATATGTGTGTGTGAGCATGTGTATGTACATATCTACATTTTAGATACGTGTATTTCTTTCCTGGTAGAAGACGTAATGAAAACCACCGTCAAAATAAATCAAAATAAATTATCAGGTAGCTAGAAGGATTGTAATAGCAAATCTGAACAACAGCCTGACTAAGCAGTGACTTTGAGGTTGAAATAGTGAACAAATACATGAAAATATTCTCCCAACAGGAATAGTAGGAAGTACATGCAAGATTAAATTATGGTCAGTTAGTACAGGTGTTCTCAGGCTGCTCCATGGAGTTGTTCTGAACCCACTGTGCCTTTTTAAAGAAAGTTACATGGAATATGCAACAATGGAGACTTGACTCTGATCTCCTTCTCTCCTGTGCACACACATACATATGTTGTAGTACTGCAATATTGTGGCTGTGTCTTGGTTACAGACAGGCTCACTGCAGCTGTTTTAAATGAGATAAAGCTGGGGAGCAGATGCAGCAACAGGTAAGTGGTTCTGCATTCAGTCATGTGAGACTCATCAGGTCTCATTAACTCAGACTATTCCTGAAAGGCTCTGTGCTGCTGAGCTGGCCAAGCAATCACACAGCCATGTTCACACCATGCGCTGTGTGCATTAGTTAAGTCTATCTGGCCTAAGCTGGTTCTTTACTGGATCAGCTGTACAGCTTCTTTCCTGTGTTGTATGTAGTCCAGAACTGGGGTTGACTCATTCAGAGGTAATGGAGGATTGACTGCCTTTCTGGAGTGTGCACCTCAAGTAACAGTGTGCACCTCAAGTATCAGTTAGCTCCTCTCTTTCATATCACTGCTTTTCCTATACCTCCAACCCCCTCCGTGTCAGGCCTCTACCCTGCTGTTCCCGCTCATTCCTGTTCCCCACCCTTCATTCACCTGTCTTCACACACTGAGCTTGTGCTCAGTCTGAAGCTTTCACCTTCCTAAGGTGAGAGGTGAATGGTTTAGGAAGCAGGGTGGGTACAGCTGCACCTTTAGGAAGCAGGGTGGGTCCAGCTGTCCAGCTGTTCACTCTCCCAGGGAGTGTATGTCCATTTTCAGCATTTTCAGAGTACACTGGAGTCTGGGCACCCAAAATCTTAGGCTAATGATGCTGTGGCAGATGCTGCATTTTTTTTTTTTTATTTGTCCAATATGAGCAATGAGTATGCTCATGCTTTGTGGCTTTTTAGGGTTTGAGAGATTGTTAATCTGTGGATCGAGATTCAATTTGGAGTTAATTCAATAAGCATGCCCTCAGCCAGAAATTCTCTGCAATTGTGTGCAAGCATAGAAAGCTCTCCCAATGTAGCTCTTACGTGACTTTAGTTGTTTATGGCAGAGAACTTTCCTCCATGATAGTAACTTGCATGATCTGATTTCCATATTCAATGTCTTACTGTGGAAGACAGTTTGAAACATTTTCCTTTGATCTACGGTGACATTAGAAAACAATAAACCACCAACCCTCCAGAGAACAACCTTGGCATACATGGTGAATCTATTATAATTATTTGTTATCTCTTAATGCCTGCACATCTGCAGCAGTGAGTAATTAAAGTTTGAAAGGAAGCTAAAATTTTAAAAGTTATTACAGTCTTCACAGTTTTTCAGAACTACATTTGAGTTTGGGTTATTTTTATTTTGTTTTGAAGAGACATAGGGGTCATATTCAAAGAAGTTAAAACATCCCTTTGTATGCATGTATCTACATCTAAGACTACTGACTAGGAAAATATGGTATCACAGCAGCTATTCCACTATCAGGAATGTATTTAGAAAAAAAAAATGAAAAAGTCTGGCCACACATCTTCTCTATTACTACATTCTTAATGTCCTACACCACTGCCATTGGTGTTACATTTCTTTGGCATTCACTCTCAATATCACCTTAATTAAAATGACAATATGTAACTTCAGGTATCTGTACACCAACTGCCGTCCTCCATTCCTCACCTGCCCATCTTCAGTAAGGCAGCTCAGCCCTTTTGCATTTCCTTTGGCAGCTTGCTCCTGTTCCCTTTTCTTAGACCTGTGTCCCTGTTACACCTCTCCTCTGACCTTTCTTGGCAGAGGTTCAGAGCAAAAGGGAGGCCACGGGGGTAACTTGGCGTGGTGGCATCAGTGCCACTTCTGTACCAACTGGAAATGGTCAGCCAGTGGCCTCTCCATAATCCTTGAGACCCTTCCTGAGGAAACAGGCTATCTTCCTGCTACAGAGTATAAGGACATGCTCAGGCACATCTCCTAAACTTGTTGGGTTTGTTTTGTTTTTAACCAGAATATATTACACTGCCATGGATAAATAAACTGATGTTGCTTTTAGCTGGTTCATCAGCACTACAGGATAATGGCATCTGTTCAGTCTGATGTGTAATATTTCTCTTTTATTTCTTAGTGCAGTTCTTATTCTTGTTTCAGCCCATGTTTCTAGAGAGTTCCACAAATCCCTTGGCCGTGGCTACAATTTTACATCTTTGCATTTTTTAGTGCTTGGAGTAAAGGTGTTTAGAAGTATCCTCTGGAGGGATAAAGTAGAAGCAAAAGAAATGGTTGATTCCTAAAATCAGTTTTCTTTTGTTAATAATTAATAGCTGACAAAAAAAATTATTTTCAAATGTAGGTCTCAAGAAAAATAACTCTTACTTTTTCTGTCTGGTGGAAAAAGCCCTTGGAAAGATGTGTGTCTGCATATGTATATGTAATAATTTTCAAGAGAAAAGAAGGAATAAGGTCAAAAAGTTGAATAAGAAAAAATTGCCAAGATAGATACATTTTTCAGTTCCATAGACTGTAAAATAGCTCCCAGTTTTGCAGGCTGCTATTTGCAAAAAAACAGTGACCTCAGTCTGGAGTCCTTCCAGGATTCAGCTCTTGAAGAACTGCTTGTCACAATCTAGCATTTCCATAGGGAGATACAAATCATTAATTTTTAAAAATATAACACATTTGAGAGCTCTTGTTTCCACCTCCCAATATGGCCTTTCAGTGACTGACTTTGTTATGGTAACAGGGAGGGGGAGAGCGGGAGACAGGGTCCAGATGCATCATAACAGCCTCCCAGTTAAATTGGGTTCTCCACCCTGGAGAACTGACTGTGTCAATCCTCAGATAATCCTCTATATGGGGGTGACATTTTCTTGCACCTTCCTAATTTAGTGCGTAAAAAATGAAAATATCACCCACCTATCAGATAAGGCCAAATTGTCAGGTATGTTAGACTTGAAAATTGTTATTCCAGGATTTTATGAGTCTCTCTGTACTGTACTTCGTGTCAAATTATGTGTCAGTGCTACTAATGTGAAAAATGCCTTAGTGGCATTGGAAAATTACTATTCAGTGAAAACCTGAAAATCAAGTTGGATTAACTGATAAGGATGAACAGTTTTTACCAGTGAGTTGTTAGCCAGTGCCATAGGCCCTTGGGTTTAGGAATTGAGGTCTGTGAATTTAAGGAAAAAAAAAAAAAAAAAAAGGCAAAAAAAAGGGCAAGCCTCTCCCATTGAAAAGCAGCACTAGAAAAAATGGATTATGTGCAGTCATTCCATCTTCAGTTATTTTCCAGCCTGACTGACACCCTTATGGAACTGCATATAGCGAATTTATGAATGTGGTCAGAATTTTTTACACAAAGCAGTGTGCAGTATAGTTTGTTGTTAAACTGAGGCCCATCTTTTGTAATACATGGGAGAGCAAGCACATGAGAACAGTCTAGCACAAACCTGGCGATGAGTATTTCTTTCTGGATCTGTGGAAATACCTTGTCTATAAAATCTTTATATTTTACAAACATTACAGGAGCTAAGTATAAATAAAAATACACTGCAAGATACAATACACACTGCACATACAAATATACTGCAAGTTTTATAGCTATTTTCATTCCAGTGTCCCAGGAAAAAGCTGGGTGTCTAAAAAACAAGTTCTGTTCCTCCAAAGCAAGGGAAATGCAGCCATAAAACAATAAAACAATAGTTTCCAATGTACAGAAAATCTTGTTTGTGGAAAAAATGTCAGTGTTTCCAAATAAATATAATAGAGAAGAATATTTTCATTTTGACTTTTAATATTGTCAAGTGTGTTATTATAAGTGTGTTGTAATATTATCTCAAAAAAATCCTCTTCCTCTGTTTTGACCAGATTGTGATACTCAAGCTTATTGCCCCTCTGGCCTCAGTTACTCCTCAGTTACAGAATAGAAATCAGAGAAAGGCCCTTAATTTTGGAATTTTATTCATTTAGTTTCATCTTTTTTATTGCAAAGGCCCACTGTAAAATCCACATTTATGCCTATTCGTATATCTCCATGTGTCTATATATGAACAAACATAAAAAGCAAATTTTTCCAGCTTTTATTATTTTAGTGTCAATCTACTTTATCTTACTTTATCCTTCTTTTCTGTTTATATCAGATTCATTCCTCAAACTGCCATTCAGATAATAAAACTGTATTTTTTGAAAAAGAAAAATGCTAATTTTTCTTCCACTGCAGTAGCATTGTGTGGCTCCTCTGCAAACTACTAATCAATGTCTGTACCTTATGCCCCAAGCAATGTTTATAGAGGAAATACATTAACTGTTCAGAGTAAGAGGTCTTCTTGTCTGAACAAGAAATAGCTCCAGTATTTTGCTTAACTTCATGCTTAAACACTGCTCTCAGTCAGAAATTTATTAAATATATTTAAATTATATCTGTGTGAGGGAGGGGGACCAAGTAGGACTGATACTGATTTGAGGAAACTGGTGTTGAAAATTCATCTCAGAGAAACTGGCATTATAGGGGAGACAATTTTTTTTAATCTCCCACAGAATCATAGATTTCAAGGTCAGAAAGGACATGTTCATATACTATGTATGAAACCAATCCATGGGATTTTACATAGAGATTCACCTTCCTGCTCTTCCAAACTGTGTCTACTAAAAGAAATTGAATTAAAAAGTTCTGTTAATAGTCTCTTATATTCTTTAGTGTTTCACTCTGTATTTAAGCATATTGGCTACTAAGAATTTGCATCTTTTCTGTTTAAACTTTATTGTCTTCAATTTCCAGCCAATATACCTTTTCAATGCTACTGTTTCCATAGTTAATAATTATTGTATTATCAGGAAATTATCCTCAGAAGCTTTTAGCATGAGCAAATTTGCCCTCTGCAACAAGATGTATTAACCAGGGGGCGGCACCATAAAATGACAGAAAAGTCTAAAATGAGACACAGTTGCATAATGTAGGTGCAGCACAACCTTGACACTCCTGCCCAGCTGTGCTGCTGCTCAGCTCTGCAATACTGTTGTTTGCTGTGCTCCTCTGGTTTGGCTTTTGCCTGTGAATAGAAGCCCTTCCAACCTACTCTGCAAAAATTTAAAATCCAATACTCATCTTTGCAGTAAGCCCTCCTTCACCTGCTTCTTTTGCTTTAATCTTATGGGTGTTCTCCACCGGCATTTTGAAAGGTATTCACTGGAAATGCAGGAGGGAGAGGTGCTGCCTCTTCTTTCTTGTTCCCTTATATGTTTTCTAGAGGAGAAGGCATCCACTGTCAGTGACACACCTGCTTCCAGTGTGTGTGCCCTTGTGGCCAAGAAGGCCAAGGGTACCCTGGGGTGCCTTAGGAACAGCAGTGCCAGCAGGTCAGGGTGGTGATCCTGCCCCTCCACTCAGCCCCAGTCAGATGGGTGTATCTGGAGTGCTGTGTCCAGTCCTGGGCTCCTCAGGACAAGAGAGACTTGGAGCTCCTGGAGTGGGTCCAGTGGGAGGCAAGAAAGATGATGAAGGCTCTGGAGCATCCCTCTGATGAGGAGAGACTCAGGGAGCTGTACGTTATATATATACATTTCCTTCCCTCCTTTGCTGTTAATGAAATATGAACATCAGCATTTTTCAGATTTCCACCTTTACTTTCTGTATTATTGTTGACTGCAATATAGCAAAAAAAATGTGGAGAAATAAAAACTAGAAGTAAATCAAACAAAGAGCACGACCAAAATCAACAATAAAAACAAAGACAAAAATAAAGGAAACTATAGTTCTGAGAGTAAAGCCTGTCTAAATATACCAGAAAAGTTTAAGTAACAAAACTAGGCTTATAACTTCATCTTTTGGCATGACAATGGGATATGAATAAAGATCCACCTTACTAGAGTTAGGCTAAAGTTATTTCAGAATTATTCCAACATTTCTTATCAGATAGGGTAAATAAGAAACACCTTTCCTTTCCCCCGCCCTCTACCTACACACACAGAGCTAGATAATGTTAAGTTCACTGTAAGAAAAAATTGTGTATTTTTTGTTTATTAGTTTTCATTTTCTTTTTCAAATGCAAAGCCAAAAAAAAAAAAACCCAGAATAAATCCTCTTTCTTCTGTTTACATTTTTCTTGAGAAAAAAGTATAGTTTCCTAAGGTCCTGAAGGAAAACTCACCTGTCAACGTATGTTGTGCCAATCCATTTTATTCTCCTTCATTATTATTCCCTTGCTATTACTGGAGAAACTTTCTAATAAAAGTAATCAAAAATTTCCAGAGGATTGAGTAGAAACCGATTAAGTGTGGGGTTTTTTTTGAAGCATAAAATTGATTCAATCTAATAATTTCCCTATAAAAGTGGATAATTTGTAGAGCATCTTTAGTCAAGCTATTAGCTTTTCTTCTCCATAAATGTTATTTTCTTAAATTTAAAAAATGCAAAAAATCTATTTGTTTTCTTATATTCATAACATAAAATTATGTCTACTCCATATCATTTTAGTTCTGTCTAAAAATGTGACAAAAAAATTATATCATCCAAAAAAAAACAGTAAAGACTAAAGCTGAAGCCTGAAAAACAGAGCATCTGCCCTTAGTGTTCTTGGTAATACACACTTGTTAAGTGCATTGGAAAAGCCCTTAATTTGAAAAACTGTTAGTTATAAAGAAGAGATAAAGTAGTAAATTTTGCAAATTCACATTGCACAAATGGCAGTTGTACACTGAGAGATTTCAGTTCTGCTGACTGATACAGAAACTGGGGAAGCTCTGTAGCTCCTAACACCCGTTCCCATCCATTAAGTTATTTAGTGGGATGAAAGGACATCAGAAACCCTGGAATAGTTTTGCCTGGTTGTTTAAATGCTCATACTTTACTGCAAGAAAAAGTAATATTGGACAGCCACATTGTTTGGGGGCAAGAGGCTGTAATTCCATACACAGTTCACGTATATCAGATTTACTGTTAGAGCTTTAATCCTGTTTAAGTCTTCAGTTCTTACATGTGATTTATCACTGCATTCTACTGGAATGGATCTCATTATAGCCAAACACCCAAATCTTTAAATGTTGTTCTACTTGTTACAGATACATCTTTAGCTTTATTCCTTTTTTTTTTCCTGGCAATAGCTGTAATAGAGCAAATTCCTTTTATCGCAGAATGATTCATTCACAAGCCATGTTAAACTGTAATCTTTTTCTAGTCTCCTCTCCATCTTCCCCATCCTGTATGCTGGATGGACTCCAGTGCAGTCCATCAAGGCACCTCAGTTATAATGAGCAAGCTGCTGATGGTTTGATCCTCTTGATCTGCTTCCAAAGTCCTTTCCTACAGACAAATGGGGAGCAGGGTGAGAGGAGGATGAGAGTTATCCCAGCTCCCACCACCACCATCATCTTAATTTTCACCATCACCTTAGCTTACCAGCACCATCCTTTTTGGTCAGCACATGGAGACTCAAGTTCTGTTTGGTTTGATTTTTTTAGTGTGCATCAAAAGCGTGTTGCACACCTTGCTGTCATAACTTCCTGGCATGAACTGGACCTCCTAAGTTATAAAGGAGCATTCACAATGCCACAACATAACTGAATGAGTGATTGGCACAAAAAAAACCAACCAACCAACCAACCAACCAACCAACCAAACCACCCCAAAAAAACAAACAAAACAAAGCAAAAAAACAAACAAACAAACAAACAAAAAAATTCACACAAAAAGTTCTGATGCCTTTTCATGCATCTCATGCAACAGCTGAGAAGCTGTCACTGGTAGCTGCCCCCCAGCATCACTGATGGAGCTGACATATTCCCTTAGACAACAATGAGAGCTGCTGAGGCAGTTCTTGAGGTGGCCCTAAGTGGACATCCAAGTACATGCTTAGGAAAAACTGCACTGCATAAAGCACTCAGGAAAAATCAAATTCATTGTGTCTAGTTCTGTTAAAGTTCTGATTTCACTGACAGGCACCAATCAGCTCTCAACATTGCTAAATAGCTATTCTGAATCCTCATATTTTCCTAAGACTATGCATGCTTTGGAGGGAAAAGAGAAGACAGTTAATAGTCAAAAGAAAAGTTGTTTTGAAAGAGAAAACTCCTCTGCATTATATTGCTTTCATTGTTTCGTAGTTTAATGTTTAAATATAGAGAGTATGTAAATGGCCATTTTTGCTCGTATTCTCTTCCTGCTTAGTGACAAGAAAACAAATTCAAATTGTGTTTGGGAGGAATATCTTAACAAAGCCAATTTTATTATGCAAATGAGTTGTAGGTGTTGCAAATCTGCATTTTCTGAAATTGTTAGCAAGTTTTTCCAAAGCTTTCTCTCTTTCTAGGTGTGTGTATATAACACATTATATATAGAGAACCAATCAGCTACAAGAAACTTAGTTGTTTTAAGTAAAAGTGTCCTTGACTGTACATTTTAGAAGTTATCAGTTCACTTTTTGTTTAAATTTAAGGTTTAGAGTCTAAAGTTTTTTCAAAAGATGAGCAAATAATTTCCTCAACAACTATTTAATGGAATTATGCTTTTTCTGAGGATATCATGGTGAGTTAGTTCAGAGGAGCAAATATCTTCATAGGATAAGAAATACATCTTCCTTCTCCCTTACATTCTCATATTAATCATCCACTTATGCTCTTGTTCACTGGTTCGTTTCATTAAACAAGGTTGGGAGTCATCCAAACATCATCCCAAGCAGTTGTGAAGTCTCAGTCTTCAGCCATGGGTTTTTAATGGCAAAAAATGCTTCCAGTTTGCTCTTAACATCGAAGAGCAAAAATCTTCTAAATTGCTGTTTTGCCTGAACAATTTTTTTGATCACTCTCTATTAGCAGTCTTACACTTAGTATAAAACAGATAACAAGCTATATTTGACTGGGAGCATGTAAGCAGAAACCTTAACTCTTGCTTATATGTTTGAGTTCAGCAAAAGGAGAATAAAAGTCCTGGCTTTGGTGTAGGAAAAGTTTCTTCAGATACTTAAGAGTGAACACCCATAATCAGCACTAGTAAACAATTGCTAGTTGAATGTGTAAGTCTTGGTACCATCCTGGAATTCAGCTATTCCACTTTGATAACACTTGCCATAAAGTCAAGAAAAAAAGGAAAAAAAAAAAAAAAAAAAAAATAATAAAAAAAAAGAAACACTGGATAGATTTAAAGATCCTTTTATAGAAACTAGCGTGGCCAGAGTGACAAATATGCAGGCTGTATATTATAAAGATAGAAAATATTTTAATTCTGTCTCAAACCTTGCAGTCCCACCAAGAATTTGTCACACTTCACCTGTTTCAGTTTATCAGTTTATTTTTTAGCAATTTTTATGCAAGTTATTTCATTTGCTGACTTGAACAATTTGTTCCATACCTCAACACCCGTTTTGTGTAAGAAAATCATAAAAGTTAGGAACCTGAAAATTGGATTTTTCTTTTGAGCAGCTGCTGTCCGCAAATATGGAAAGATTGTTAAAAGTGAATAGCATCACTTTCTAACAAACTCTAGGTAGGTTGGATGACTGTATCTCATTACTCATTATCATGCATTACAGTGCTATCACCAAGCATCATTATGTTGGCATTCATAGATATATGGAAGAAAAAGAAAAGCTCTTTGGGGGTTTAAAGATGTGTTTGTACAACCATGCATGTCAGTGGTCCTTCACTGTTGACCTACTCATGTGGAGTTATATTTGTAATTAAACAAAACTTCTTGACTGAAATGTGTTCTATAATGTTCTGGAGAATGCATTTTTGTGCCTTTACAGAGCAGTAGAAAAGTGTTGGTAGAGACAAAATGTGTGCAAAAGAATTTGTTTTTATTAAAAACCCCGCAAATTTTAGTTTAACTGACTCCCTAAGTCATTGTGCTTGTACTTTTGGTGATCTAATGGGAATTGGATAGATTTCTGTTTCATTTATTTTGAAAGCAGTTTAATTATAACTTTCATTTCTGTATTACCCATTTTTATATAGCACATTTGTTTCCGTGTGCTGACATTCCAAATCAGAGGCATCTGGTCTGTTGCATCTGCTGTGCCTCCACCAGGGTGCCGCTATTAATGAGTTTTATTCCTATGGCTGTTGTAACAGTAACTTCTAATAGTTTCCACTTAGTTTTCTGTTGAGGATCTCTTTAGAACCTTAAATACTTGGCTGAATTCGTAAACGTTTTTTAAATCTATCTCCAGATATTAATTGCTTTCGATTTTGTTTTTGGGGGGTTTTGTTAATTCGTTTTAGATCATTCAGCTAATACTTTAAAGCTATTCAATTTTAATTTTCCCAAAAAACACATAAGAATTGGTCTTTTAGTTTGTATTCTTTAAAGCAGTGTTCTTCCTAGCATAATTAAGTGTATTTTTATTAACCAACAAAATCAGCTTGCATGATCAGTTTGTCCAGTCACAGAATATTTTTCTGAATATGGTAACACTTTAAGTGGAGCTCAAGTGTTGTTTATTTTCATGCTACAGGATCACAGCAAGAGTTAGGAAATTATGTGTTTTAGTAGCTACTTTTATCCAGGTTTCCATCATGGTTTGGTACATACACTGAAGGTATCAAGTGGAACGTGTATTTGCAAAGTCTTTAAGATTGTACAAACTGGTAAAACTAGAACAATAAACATTGTAACAATTTTCTAATTTTAATTAGTAAAATTCTGCTGAATAAAATAGGACATTGCTTGGGTAAAGTTCTCAGACACTTTGTATTAAATCAAGAAAAAATATTTATTTGAAAAATGCTGTATTTTCTAGGAATAATAAAAGAAATCTGTTTTAAAAGTATGTATTATTGTCTTTTGAAAGGTCTAAGGATCTTCAGATCTGTTTATAGTGGTAAAAGTTTAAGAGTGTCCTTCTTGACCTTTCAAAAATACACTCTTGTGCATCCAGAAGAAAATAATTTTATTCACATTAAATGGCAGAGGGAAGGCTGCTCTTCCATTCCATACAGGGATGAGATTTTTATATCCCCAAAGGGACAGCAGAACTAGCAAGACTCACTTTAAAGAGGCATTTCTAGTTTTCCTGAATGTCCAGTTCAGGAATTGCAGATGGGTCTTGGGGGTAAATCCTTCTGTGAGCCCTTGGGCACAGATCAGCTCCATTTCCTCATTTTGGTACTAAGCAAATCCTTTTTGAGCTGTCCTTACCTAGTGCTTCATTTCTTACTCTATGAAACCCATAACACCAGCTTTCTTTAGTAGTGGTGAAAACACAGCCTTTAATTTCTCGTTGGAGACTCAGGATGGATCAGATAAATCACTCTGTTTGAATATTCCAATATAAAATTACAGTTAGGAAACTTTAGGGAAGAGAGTCACTGTTGGCATAAGACCATAGAATAACTTAATTTGCTTTGCCTCTTCTAAACATTTTCTAGGTAGGGAAGGAGAGAGAAAGGGAAGCCACACAATTATCTGAGCCTGTTGTGTGTGTTTTAGTGTTCTTCTGCACTGTCCCTTTTGGCAATATGTGTAATTCAGATGTTGTTCGACTGCACTGGGACTGCTTTCCCCATTATAAAATTCATGTCACTCATTAACTTTTCTTCTTAGAAAATGGAGTTTTGAAGGCACATACATATCTTGAGATAGTAATGGCATCAGTAGATTTTATTTCTCTTACTAAGGAGAGACTTCTAATGAGAAATTCCTTCTTTGCCTAATTATGCAAGCTGCTGTTTTAACTGCATGTCTCTGCAATTCAATCAGTAAACAAGTGAAAAAACACCCTCCAAACTTTTGGGTATGACTTTAGAAAGCCAGTTATAATAGATTTTCAAAGACCTGATAGAGAAGTTAAAAACAAGAATTTCACAGGGTGTAGCTAGATCTGTATCTTGAAAATTATCCTTTTTTTTTTTTTTTTAAGGAGTTTGTAACTGAACAAAATAAAACTCTGTGGAACTTATTTTGCTTTGACAGTATATTCTATAGGTACTGAAAGCTATATTCTTATGCTTTTTTGTTAATCTTATTGAACAGAAAATGGTATTAGGTCTTTATTTGTAACCTTCAACTTGGAAGTTATGCAACTGTAGTCTGAGGTTGGAGGATCAAATTTAAGATCAGACTCCCAGGTCTTTTCTACCCAGAACAGTCAGTGAATAACAGCTTTTTAAAATCAAGTATGATTATTTAAAGCAAAAACATTTTAAGGAGAGGAGACTTTTAAGATAATAAAATACTCCCTACACTTTATCAACAGGCAGATGAGAATGCTAACAGATTATTTAACCAGTGACTGTAACTGGCCTAAAAAGATAAATCCTCCTCTGGCCTTTTTTGTCAGCTTGATATCTGTTAAAGTGTACCTACTAACTGTCTGATGGCCCACTGCCCTGCTCTGATGACTAAAAATTGTAGGCAGAACAAAAGTAATTTGTTCATAGTTTTGTAATAAGTATTGCTACTTCCAAATCCTAAGACTGGGAAATCTAATGAGCATCTTTTCTGGAAACTCCACAACAGGTAGCTGAAGTGTCTGAATTTGGGCAATGTCTTTTAAAGACATACTTGGATGCTTCTCATTGAGAAACGATTGTACTGACTCCTTGTTTGCTATTCCCTAATCCTTCAAAATAATTAAATATGTGCATAAATCTTATATGTCTTACTTACCTTGAGTTTTCATTTTCATTTTATCTAAAGCTATTGCATTTTAGCTTTTATTGCCTTCTAAATACCACAAAGCTCATCTTTTTCCCGATGAGAAACTCTAAATCCACTTCTTACTTTCTAGTCACCTTGTCTGGGCTTTATATATTGGTTTGAGTAGCATGTAAATTATTGTGAGTGTTAATTATTTTTCTACTAGATAAGAACTGAGGACAGGAAAAAGTGACATTAACAGACTTACAATGGGTTTTAACCAATAGATAATAATTAAACAGTTGTGAAATAATAAAAAAATAAACATAATTTATTAGACTTCATGAGTAAATAGGAAAAGCCTGCCTAATCTGGCCAGAATTTAAACCCTTATATATATATTTTTTAAATACACATTAAAATATTATGTAATAGAAAAAAAATTATATATAGAAAATATATACAATATATAGAAAAATAGTGCCCTTCTATGTAACTTTATAGAGGGGAATAGCTTATCCTGCATAATTTGACATGTTAAAAATGAAGAATGATTACTACTTGGTATCTAGTTTCACAGGTTCTTTTAAAAGAAGTTGTTAGTGCAATAACTTGGTATCTTTAAATTAATAACTATATTTAGAAGGTCTAGACCAAATTCAGTGTCTTATTTGAAACAGCAAACAATCTTTTTGCTTTAAGTCAAGTTTGCACAAAAAAAGTCCCTACATGTGGTCTTCTCAAAAGCTCTTTATGCTTTTCTCTTTATTTTATTTTTGAATTTGTGTTCAACTAGGCAATACTACAGGATCTGGAGCAAAGACGTCCCCAGCTGGATGAACTAATAACTGCAGCACAAAATCTAAAAAACAAGACGAGCAATCAAGAGGCCCGGACAATAATTACTGACCGCAGTAAGTGGTGATTCTGCTATCATACAGCACTTCAGCAAAGATGGAAAATGTTGTCTTATCTAATACGCATAGCATTCTGCAGATACTTTATGCCTTTGCCATGAGAAGGAGACTTCCAACAGGTGACAGTTCTCACACAGATTTTTCAAACTGTGTAGAGAAGAAATGTCAGTGAAGACGGTGACCCCATATTTCAGATTTTTCATAACTTCATATTGCTTGTCTTCATGGTGGAAGGACATTGTACAAAATATAGAAAGGGAGCACTGAAAGTAAAGAAACACATTTATTCTTACACAAGGAGAAAAAAGAAAGAATTCACAGAGCATAGCCACAGGCTTGTAAGAAGCTTTCAATTCCATCCCCCGTAGTACAGCTGCAGGCTCTTCTTTCATCTCCCCTCAGCTGACGCACAAGTCTGATGATGCTCTGCATTACTCTGTATTATTTCTTCAGTTCTCTTTTCCTTTCCAGATTTAACCAACTAGCTGTGCCTAAGGTGGGAAAATTAGTAGATTAAGTTTTAGAAGAAGTCTATACAAAACAGAGTGTTGTCACCCTTGAAAGCTTGCATGTCCTTAATACACCTCACTGTAGGATAAAACATGCTCTGAAGGTCATTTTATAGAAGCAGCCCGTGTGATGGACTGCTGTATATCTTCATTTATTATCTCAAGGTCTCAGAACTAGAAACTAAGAAAAAATGGATTTTTTATGGTCCTCAATGTCCTCAGGGTCTGCTATGAAGCTTAGAGAAGACCCAGGCCAAGTGCTTTGCATGTGGACAGAGACAATTCATTTTAGGTAGATGCAAACTGTTCTGTACATCCTGGCCTGGAGACCGGGGCTTGCTCCCTGAAGCTGATGACTGTGAGGGTACAAATGTAGGCTAAATTTTTCTATCCCCATAATTAAAAACTTAATGTATCTATAGACTCCTTCTTTTTATTCCATCAGGTAAGTACATTCCATACGATGTCCAAATCAAAATGTGTGTTTGGACCACATTGTTGGTAGTCACACATAAAAATGCTATTTAAGGTATATCCTATGTGCAATAACATTGTTAAATTACTACTGAAATATGCTACTTAGAGAATGAGAAGCTTTATGTTTTAATTAAAATTTGAGAAGAAAGGGATAATGCTTATATATTACATAAGAACCCACTCCTGTTGGACATGCAAATTAATTGTACAATCACCTACTCATTTGAACTCTCATGAATTGTGTACATGTACTTTAACTTCACGGTGCTTATTCAAAACCAAGACGTAGCAATCCCATCAATATTTTGTAGCATGTCTTAATTTTTAATTGTGATACAAGTCTTCTGAAGTTAAGAATTGTAGACTTCAAAAAAAATGCAAGTATAATTCCTATATACCCTCATGTGAATTGTATGTATGAATAAATTTTGTTCTGTTGGAAAACTGCACTTCACTTGAAGTGAATTTGCCGATTAAGAGAGATTAAATCCTTCTTTCTCATACAGCAAAGGACAGCAGCTATCAGACTGTAAATCATGAATGAGTATGTGGTAGCTCAACTATATTACAGCTTGTGTCTGTGGCTAATAGTGTGTTAAATACATTTTACATGATGATTTCTTAGTTTTTATCTATAAGAATTCCCAAAATTATCAGTTAGTTTTTAACTTTAAGTACAAAAAATTAGTTTTACTGTGATTTAGGAATTAATTTTCTATGCTGAAACTGTCAATATACTTGTCTACAAAAGTGCAACTTATGATGCAGTAGATACAGGTCATGTCCCTTTATGTACTTTCAAGTACACCTTGAAGAATGATCAGAGACATTTTTGGTCCAGTTTTCTGAGGCAGCAGACAAGATCCATGAAGGTTTTTCTCTTCAGTTAATTTATATCTGGGCAATTCTAGTAATTGATAAGATGCAATAAGTAATTGTAAATGTAAGAAGATATAATAATACTAAACATTACTCAGGAGGTATTTATTGCTCTTGGATTTTAAGGAGATAATGATATTTCTAGGGGACACAAAGATAGTAGGACTTTACAATGTGACACATAAGGTATTTCTGAATATTTGCCATAGATAACATACTCTCATCTAAAGTGCTTCTTCTAAAGAACAACAGTAACTTTTATATTTTTAATTGCTTGATTTTTTTCTCCTGTGTCATATGAAGAAGTTGGAGATTGCCCTGTTTGGTTTGAATTAGGCCTGCTGAATACCTCTATAGACAGGATTCACTTGTTCTGGCTGCAGCTACCTCTGTAGTTCACCTCTCCCACCCTTTCACAGTGCTATCCTATCCTGAAATAGGGAGCCTTCTTATTCCCATCCTATCTTGGTGGCTCTAGCTGTGTGCTCTCACCTACTGCACTCCTGCCCTGTACAGTGCTCTCACCTACTGCAGGTGTTTTGCCTTGTCCTCCAGCACATACTGAGTTCAGCCTACTGCACCCAATGCGATATCCCCAAGTCCATTTTTGGGAATCTTGTTCACAGCCAGAACTGAACCCTGTATTGGAGAACCTACTCCACTACTCTACCTACCTCCTTGTAAAGGTCTGTGTATTCCTCAAAGCCTTAGAGAGTTTCCACTCTCTTATATCTGTACCTTGCACCAAGATCCTGCTGGAAGTCCTCCCTTACTACCTCATCCACAGACTTTCCTCTTTCCTGAGTTTTCTCCCTCCTCATGAATACAAATAGGTTACCATGGTTATGTTTTAGCAGTTATGAGTACACATTTAATCCATTCTGGTTCATGACGTGAGCATTGACACATTGGTGCTTCCCTGCAGCAGCTGTGTACCACCCTCACAAGCAGCTCTTGCAATGTCACACTGCCAGGGGCCAAAAGTATCAAATCCCATCATGAAGGAAAGGGAGTGATGCTATCTACTATGCCCTGGCCTTCATGTAGGAGCTGATAGACTTGACTTTATCTAATGTACTCCCTGGGCTGAAGCACAGCATCTCACATTTTGGGTAATGAAAAGATGAGGTGAGCTAATTTGTATGAAAAGGTTGTTCATTGACTTTTGCTATTAAGGTGTGAGCAAAAACCCCAACACAATCATCTGGTCAGTATCATTGAAGAGATATATTATAAATACTAAATCAGGCTCAGGTACTCTACAAGAGTAGAGTTACCTGCATTCTTCATCACAGGATGGGTCAGTGTGTCATCAACTGAAATTAAACCCTGAAGGTTCTGGACTCTGTGCTAACATTGCTAACTCTTAAGTTACTCTTCTTAATAAATATGTATGTCATGTTTATTAAAAATTAACTTTGAAATATATTTAGAAACCTTATTTCCTTTCTAAGGTATTTATTAAAAAAAGGTCAACATGTCATACAAAATAAAAAAATCAGAAGACATTTGTTAGAAAATATGTATGATGAATTTCAAAAGAAGTCTATAATAATGAGATTTTTTTCAACAGAGTTGTCATAGTATTGCATAGATTCAGTCTTTCTTATGAAGTAAAAACAGTAGTTAAAGATAAGCTCTCTAAAATTAAAGATAAGCTCAATTAAATTGAATTATTTACTATGAACTTTTTTTCTCCACCCTTACTTCATTATCTGCATTAAACTGCTGGATCTATGCTACATGAAAATACCTTGGCTCTAAAAATTAAAGTTTGTGTTATGTTTACAGAGTGTTATATTTAAATCTCTGTGTATTCTACGTAAATCATAGTTCGTTTACAACTTACACACTTGTGAATATGTAAGAATAATAATTACATTTAGTTTTGAAGAAGAGTTGTGGGAAAAAGCAACATACATCTCTGCTCTTTTAATGCAGAAGCATTCTGTTCTAACAGAACCATATGCTGTACAATAACATTTTTCTCTCCATAATGCATCACAGCTCCAAAATACTGAAAATGTTGCTTCTTTAAAATGAATGAGTTTATAAGTAACTTTGAATTTAAAAAAGTAATTAAACTTTGAAAATTACTTTTTTTTTCCGTCAGTCTTTATGTATGAATACACAAAATCGGTAAGAAGTCAATATAGAAATACTGAGAGATAATAAATCTACACTCTTACAATCAGAAATACCAAAGCAATTACAAAGACTGTTAGATCTTGCTAGATCCTGGAAATAAAAGAAACTTTAAATAGCAGGCCTTCCTACTGTTGTGTTCACACACGTGCAAGAGGTAACAGTGCATAAATTTTCTCTGGTTTTACTTTGCTAGTAATTTACATCCCAATTTTGTAATGTGTTTTCTGGCTGTGTAAGTGATCGAGGTATTATGGAAATTCATATTTATAAAACAGTATGAGGAAATAATCGCTCAGTAACTAAGTAACCTCACTTTCAAGATTATAAACCAAAGTAAAACATATTTCTTTAGCAATTTTATGAAGTTTATTGTACTCTCAAAATATCACTTGAGAGGTTAATTCTTATTACATTAAATTCATAAATAATAGCAATAAATACAAGCATTTCAATGAAGACTATTTTGATAAAGAATTATATTTTGGGACAAAATGATTCCTTTTGAAATTTTTTTGACAGTTTTAGAAAACAAGTCCACAAGTATATGAATAATTTATAGATTATGTCTTTAGAAGAGGTATTTTGGTTTTGTGGTTTGTTGTTTGTTTGTGTTTGGTTTTTTTGTTGTTGGTTGGTTTTGGTATTTTTGAAGAAAACCTATATGCTATAATTGGATGTTAGCAGAGCTGCATTTGAACTAATCTGGAAGGAGTCTGAATGTCTCTGTGCCACAACATAAAAAAGCCTTTATTTAATAGTTTGCTGTATTTGACAGTTTTATGGCAAAATCATCAACTTGTCATCTCTTTCACAACAAAATATATGGAAATTCCACAGTGAATTACAGCTGTACTGTTGTTCTCGACATCTTAATAAAATAGCCATTTCCACTGTATTGCCATTCATGTGGTTTTCTCTTAGAGCTACTGAATACAAATTATGAGTTTACCACTTGAAAAAATAAATTCATGTAATCTGGGATTTGCCATCCATTAGTAAACCCCCTAGCTGCCTAGACAAAAAAAAGAAAAAAAAAAAAAAAAAGTAAGAGAGAACTGTTTGTATATAGTTTTCCAGTTATCTTGTTGATATTTTTAAGCTGAATTATTGAATAAATCCCAGTAGTCTAGTCCCTGAATTCCACATTTTTGAAGAACATTTCAAGAATTCGTATTTCTTATGTCATATACATGCAGTTTATTGATCATCCAGATCTACCATTTTACAGCTGACAACTTGTTTTTCCCATGAGACCTTTACACATTAGAAGCAAAACAAGGGACAAACAGTTGTTTTTAACAAAATATCAATAACAAGATAAAACTAGAGCTCTGAAAGGGGTAGAATGGTACTGAGAAGAGTACAGAATTTGAAACCTGTTCCTTGGTGCATTTTTGCTGCTGTAGAACCTGTAAGAAAGTCATGGGACATTTTAAGAAGGAGTAGAATTTTGGAATACTGGGGAGAGTTGCCCTTTTAAGAATGGGTGATAACATGCCCCAGAAACATCTGAATGATTGGGGAATTCCAGTTATCTATAACTTCTCAGGCTCTAAATACTAGAATGTGGTTCAGTGGAAAAAGGGAAAGATCCCAGCTGCCTGCTTCAGGTGTTGTAGTCCTCCTGAAAAGGCTTTGGACTACAGGGTGACTATTCTTCACTTCTAGTTATACTGTTCAGCAGGAATGGCACAGATTTTTTGGTAGCTCCAGAGGTCATAAGTGTATTAGGTGATATCGTTGCTGGTGGCTTACTTGGCTCTCACATCTCAATCCTATCAAGAAAGATAATTACAAAACTTCATGTTGTTGGTAATTCATGTGGAATTAGTTCTAGGTAAGAACACAGATAAGAACAGAATAAATAAGTTCTATGCTGCTAGAAATCAGTCTGTGTTGGAAGACAGGCACCCTGGATTGCTGTGATGTATAGAGGCACTTAATTATGTCCAAATTAGTAACTGTTTGTGTTCTATCCTACAAAGGCAGAATTTTATTCAACTCTCTTGAGAAAATTACAACCACAAAGAGAGTTCTCACCCAACTTTTGAACTCATAAACAGTAAAGACAAAATCCAGTGAGGAGTATAAGGCTGTGCTACAGGAAGAGGCCTTTCATTAAAAGTGATATTAAATTCATTTCTTAAAAGTCTTTAAATAACTTCAGCTAGACCCAGAAGTGTGAAAACAAACATCTAAGAGCCATGAACAAACCACCCAGAATATGGACAGTATGATTTGGTAGGGAGATGTTTCACGTTAACAGCCTACACTTTGTTGTATGATGTAGCCATGGGTATATAAAGTTAACTGGTTGAAAGACTTGGGATGTAGCCTTACCTGACAGAAGAACATACTTTCCTCTTTAGTCTCAGGAATTATTTGGTACAGCATTGGGGGGAAGCTGCTGTTTGAGTCTGCTTTGTATTTTGTTTTAACCTGTTGGTCACCACTTAGGGATGGAGTTAGTAGAGGTGGATAATCAGAATACAGAATACAGACAGAAAAGTTCTTGTAATTTATAGTGTCAAGGCAATTCAAGACTATTTAATTCTACAATTCACTCTGCTGTTATTCAAATGTTTGGAGACTGAGTTGCTAGAATTGATTTTAGTAAGAGAGCCAAAACATAAATCTTCAGCCCTCCACCCCCAACCTACCCAGTCACCAGTTAAGTGAAACTGTGGTCCAGAACCATGAGCAGACATGAAATGACAGAAAGTCTTGTCAGCAGGCAATTCCTTTCCCCAGCTACTACAGTCTGTTCCCCTGCTATGGTAAATGCTGTTCACTGTTGTCAGGGGCATCTTTCCTTCTTGTATGCTTAAGAGGAGCCATATTTTAACAGACAGGTTTGAAATAACTACCTGCCTTTGTTCCTAGAGTCTTTGTGAAAACTCTCCATTCATATATCTCTTAAATGGAGTTTTCTCTTTTTTTAGTTTAGCAGGAGTAGTGTCTCAGTAGCTTCAGAAACAAACAACTTTACTTTCAAAAGTGTTATAAGCAAAATGTAAAGGGAAGGTAAGAAACTGCCACACAGAATGAGATGGCAGATCCTACTCATTTAGGTCTGAAATTGTTAGTACCATGTACTTCTGAAAAATGTTGAAGGATTCAATAGTATGCAAATCTGAAATAAATTGAGATTACTTCTCAGGATACAAAGTCTTTCATATCTTAATTAGAGAAGTTAATTTTTTTGAAACATTTAATTGACCTAAACTGCCAAGAATATGTAGTTCTTCGGGAAAGCAATCACTGAGTTATTTTTTGAGATTTCAACATATTTAACAGTATCTAATGTGATGCTTCCTATTTACAGTGTTACAGCAAAAAATCTGGCTTTGATTACATTGCATTTCAGAATTGAATTAATTCTCATTTTTGCAAATGTTAATTAACATTTATATTAAATACTTTAAAAACTGAAAATAATAAATGCTAAAGAGGTTTTATTACATCTTGTCAGAAGAGGTAGAAGAATGTTCAGTGTTCCATTGACTTGTGTAGTGGCCAGATAATCAGAAAGGAATGTTTTTTCTCTTTGATACTGGAAAGACTCAGTCAATTTGCAATGTTAAAAGGAGTAATGTAAATAACTGCCATCAGCAGTGAAGATGCTGTGCTCTGGTAGCTCTCTGTACATGGTGACTTTTGTCAGTGAAGTCACAGATGGAAAGCGATGGAAGTGCTTCATCCTTGAAAACAAAGTCAGGGAAAAAGTATTCCTGCTTTCATGTAGCTGGAACAGGACCTGCCACCCAAGTGCAAATATAAACACAAGGACCAGGGAATAATTTAGTTATGTCTGTAATTTTAATTAGTAAAATCCTGGCAAGGTAAGGATAACAAAATATTCCAGGATAACCTAATCCCTTATACACACAGTGAAAAGTCAAGACCTTATTGGTAAGGTGGAACTACTACAACAAAGTAGGAATTGTCAATTCTTTCCTTGCAATATATGATTACATCCAAGCAACACTTGCTATTCTTATTTTTTCTTCATAGAGGAAGTTCCCTGCCAAACACTAATCATTGACTTACTCCTGTGCCTCAGGTCAGTTTTATGATAGTATGTGGATGGGGTTTTTTGTTTGTTTTTGCCTCTAGGTATCAATGAAAATACAGTAAGAGCAAACTTCTTGTATCACTAGAAGTTAGAATGACCTCAACTTAATTTCAAGATCTGCTACAGACTTTCTTTGTAATTACAGAAAAGTGTTCAGATGGTCCTTATCTAGTTAAGGTGGGCTAATACCTCTTATCCCAGTCTTTCTCTGACATATCTCTTCAAAAGACTAGATTTTTTCAAAACAAACCTGTTTTGTTGGGATCTAACAAACCTAAGTGTTTGCTGTTTTGGTCCCTGTTTCAAGGCAGTACTTTGTTAGAAATATAAGCTTGCACAGAACATTTCAAATTTAACTAGAAGCAGACATGTAAACAGTAAAAACATCAATTTTATTTTTATCTTATTTATGACGATACAAACAGATGAGCTATGCTTGTGTTACATTAGTCAAAATGAAAATAAATGGAAATAAAAAGGAATTGTTCAGAAATAAAATTTTGAGAATGTGATCAAATTATTTGTCCACTGACAGACGGATGAGCAACATTTAATGTCCACAGTTATTTTAAAACCTGTGTCAGAGCAGTATATATTCATTTATACCAGACCATAATTTTCTGTCATAATTAGAGGGCAAACAGGAAACAGAGGTCCTGCTCAGCAGAGATTACAAGCTAAATTTAGATGCCACATAATCAGCCATATCAGGAAAATGCAGGTTTTGGTATACATTGTGACCCATCTCTTTTCCTAAAATGGGTGCAATACACTAAGAACATATTTTGGAACATGCAGTTGTTGTCAGAAAATCTAGTTAAGCATCCTGGAGTATATTTGGCCTAAGAATTTTACTTTGGCTATCTTCGATATAAATTTATCATAATTTTAGTTTTGCTTGAGTCAGGAATAAACTGATAACAAAACAAGTGTTTAACACAGCAGCAAAGGTCCTTTACAAGTTCAACCTGAGCAAATACTAGCTTAGTCTGTGTGAGAGAGGTCCTAAGACTTTGGTGAATAGTTGCACCAGCTGGTGATTTGATTCTGTTATGTATACAAATCATCACTATGGTGACTTATGAAATACTGTAGATAATTCAAAGAATTTAAGTTTATTACTAGTTTCAGGACCAAATGGTGACTCTGAGGCTTTTCAGTCCATGTTTGCTGGATAACAGTTTCTCAGCCTTTATCATACCAAAAAGGGAGAGAAGGAGAAAAAACAAAACAGTTCTGGAGACTAGCTGCTTCTATTTCATCTTTCTTACCAGCAAGTCTATTCCATGACAGGTGAGAGAATGACTCAACAGAGGACATCCCTCGCCAAGTAACAGCAAAGGAAGGTGGATAATGAGTACTCTGATATATGTAGTGAGAAAGTGGTGGCATTTGGGCTTGGTTAAACTTAGAGCTTAAAAGAGAATATTTAGGAAAAAGATCTATTTTGTTATATTTTAATTGGAAGGGAACTTGTGTACAGTCGAGCGAACGCCTATGCTATGGAAATTTTTGCTGGAAGTGCCAGACTGTGTTTATGTCTGCTTTATCATCTTAAGTTTAGAAATGAGTGCTGTATTTCGGAGTAAGGGAAGTAATAATTTTGCAGAATATTCATTACAGTCTCTCTGAATTGCTGTACTTTTGACACTTGGCTTTCTTCACTGCAGCATTATATTAGGATGGCAAAAGTAATGGTTTCATCTGTTTGTTGGATAATTTTCTTTGCTCCGTTTTATGTACACTCCTGAAAGCACAGTAAAATACAGAATAGAACAGAATAGACTATTTCAGTTGCAAAGGACCTACAGTGACCATCTAGTCCTTCTGCTTGACCAGTTCAGAGCTGATCAAATGTTAAAGCACTTTTTAAGGGCATTTTCCAAATGCCTCTTAAATGCTGACAGACTAGGGGCATTCGCCACCTCTTCAGGAAGCCTCTCCCACTATCTGGCCTCCTTCTCAATAAAAAAAATGCTTTCTAATGTCCAATCCAAACCTGTACAATGTGTTAGGTTCAAAATTTGCTGAGTTTAAGCCATATCAAAATAGAGACTTTGAAGTGTTTGCCTAAAGTGGATTAAGTTCAGTCCACAGAGTGTCTCACCAATGTTTTGATCTGTGTTGGAGTACCATAGAGAGCATGAACAAAGAAGGGCTGACATCTGATTAAAAGAAAACAATATGCCCCAGAAGAAACACAACACCTCAGGCGAGATAAACCAAATAGTAAAAGGCAAGTTATCATGTCCCTCCTTCTCTCAGGATTGGTGTAATTAATACGTTATATTTTATTTTCCTTTAAAAAATCCTTCCTTCCTTTTTAGGTAAAAGATTGCACTAAGATGATAGATATGATACATTGTTGATTGGGGGGTTTTTACTACTATTTATGTATCTCTTTACTTATTAAGGAACAAAATAGGTGTAGTGTCATACCGGGCTCCATAGCTTGAGACCCAGTTTGTGTGACCTTGAGAACTAGTCCTTTAAATTCAGAATAGGAAAACAATTTTTTATTTTTTTTCTGGCATACTCCTATGTTTGAGGAGTTGTGCTCCTTTTAAGTTCAAGTACCAGCATTTTTATGATACAGCCTTCATTTTCTAATCAACAATTAATTAAAAAAGATAGGAGCATTGTAATTGCCAGAGAATGCTCAAAATATTTTAATGTTATGGAATTTTCAGAATTTCTCCTTTCTCCTCCTGTGTATGTTTCTTCCTTAGTTGACTCTATTGGATATTTATTTTGAAGTGCATTAGCAATTTTAAGTGTGAAATTTAGCTACTTCTCTGCTTTATACTTCAACAAAGTTGAAATTAAGAATTTCAAGTGTTAGGAAGCTGAGATTGTCTTTCTTTGCATAAAATAGTATGGATTAACCAGTATCAGACTGACAGCACCTTGTGGACTACTTTAAAAAATGGTGCAAGTGTGGGAGGGAAGACAGAATGGGACAGTTCCAAGAACTGTGGAAATGTCAATCTGATGAAGAAGCAGAAGACCCAAGGAATCTTTGGAAATAGTTCAAAATTGGTGCAATTTATCTAAAAGACTGTGATCGTAAATAAAAAAATAATAAAAAGAAAAGGTAGATTTTTTAAATTTTCAGTCTTTTGATATCTGGTGCTTTTCTTCTCTCAGGAAAGTTTCTGTAAGATAATTATTTTACCCAAATCACCAGGACAATTCATAATTTATTGTGTAAACTTGACTTTATTTTGAGTCTATGCTGTCTTCTGTCTGTGCTGGAATTTATAGTCAGTTGTCCCTGAAAATATCTCATGGGTGAAGCTGTAGGTCTGGTATTTCACTGCATTATTAGTGCTGCATCCAGCTGTGGGGTCCCCAGTACAAGACAGACATGGATTTGTAAAAGCAAGTGCAAAGGAGGCCATTAGGGCTAGAGCACCTCTCTAGGAAAAGAGTCTGAGAGCTGGGATTGGTCATCCTGGAGAAGAGAAGGCTCCTGGGACACCTCACTGCCACCTCTCAGTTCTGGAGATGGACTTTTGGCAGGGGCAGTAGTGACAGAACACTGAGAACGGCTTTAAACTGAAAGAGGGCAGGTTTAGATTGGATATTGGGAAGAAATTCTTCACTGTGAGAGTGGTGGGGCACTGGAACAGGGTGCCCAGAGAAATTAGAGATGCCCCATTCCTGGTAGTGTTCAAGGCCAGACTGGGTGGGGCTTTGAGCAACCTGGAAGGTTCCCTGCCCATAGCAGGGGGGTTGGAACTAGGTGATCTTTAAAGGTCTCCTCCAACTCAAACCATTCTATGAATCTGTGATTAAGAAACTGGTAGTTTTTAAATAAAATAAATTTATACTCTTTTCAGCTTCTTTTGTGAAATAAAAAATTGTTAACTCAGTTCAGATGTACTGTCAACTCAGTACAAAATACCTGCAATTTATGCTTGGAGCTGAATATAGAAATATTTTGAAAGAAGTACTATTATTTCTTTCCTTTCAAATCAGTTCTTGCTCATTTAGAAGTTTTCTTTGCTTTCAAAGGAACTATAAAAGTCAAAGCTGGCATGATTTTTATTTGGCCCACTGTTTTTTTCCTCTTGATGCATGCATGGCTTTTTTTGGATACTGAGCTAAGCTCAGTACAGTTACCAGCACCCAATTTTCTGTCACTGTTGTGTAGTAGTGAAGCTCTGGAGTTGTCTCCCAGCTGACCTTGGTGAGAGTTGTGTGCTGTGGAGGTGGAGCAATTTGGTAGTGTCAGAAGAGGCATAGGAAAAGATCCACAATAGTCTATGCTTTGTTTGGGGCTTTTTGTGGAAGAAAATAGAAATATAAACAGTCTGCAAAACTTTGCTTCAGTAACTTTTAGCCTGATAGCTGAATTATTAATTCAATTTTAATTTGCTGGTTATTTTCATTCTCTTAACATCTCCCAAATTCTTGCTCCTACACTTAGGGCTGGATCTATTAAATCAAAGCCAAAGCAAATCAGTGTACAAAATGACAAATGCAGATATATTTGGAAAGCAAGTCTCAGCCCAAACTCAGTAGGAGGTAGTAGGCTGATGACATTAGGAATATGAAGTGTAAATATGAATGTATGATAGCAACACAAAGTTATGTGGTACTAAGAATTCACAATTTCACTGCCTATATGCCTCATTAGGTAGGTAATGAATTTCACACATTTCAGGACTTAAACTACCCAACCTACCATTATGTTTTTGCATCAGTAAGTCCATGAAAGCATTAGTATATGAGAGCTGATGTACTTTAATAATGCTAATAGCATTCTTGATTATGTTCAGAGAAAGTAAAATACAATATCACTAATTTAATATCCCATTTTTAAATACAGGCACAGACATTTCTTCTGAAATAAATATTTTGTAGGCAGGTTGATCATTACATAGGCAATCATCCATGAACAAAAATTAGATACATAACCATAAATTATTTTCCTTTTAATATCTTGAGTAAGCAAAATCCTAGGAAAACAAACAAACAGACATTTGGGCAAAGATAAATACTAAAATACCTAGTTGCCTCTAATTATACCTTGCAATGAAAAAACTACGAAATTAATGGGTTTGTTTGTTTTTTCCTATTCAGTTCTTTGAAAACTTTCCTTTAAATTTTAAACAGAAACAATTGGATTACCTACATATTCACTCATCTAGTTAATCAGATTAGTGTTAATCCTGTGGCTTTAGTTTGGGTACTTCCCATCAGTCTAAATATCATTTCTAAATCTAATGTAAGTCTTCATAATTATATTATGAATATTTAAGAATGTAGTTAAATTCAATAATGCAGTACATATTTTCGACATGCAACAAAGGAAAGAGAATAAATCAAACCTTTTGAAAGATGATTAAATCACTCCAGCAAGGAAAGCCTCTGTTTTTTTTCAGTTAGTACAATGTTACAGTGAAGTTATATTTTTATATTATCCAAATGTTAGAGTTTCTGTAGAAAAAGATGTTTTAGTTAACTTCTAAGGGCATGTCCATATGCATCCTGCTTCTGGGGTCATGGAAAAATCACTTCGGACTCTGCATTCTGCCAGAGTAGTGGGATTTTAGTTTTGTCAATCCATTTCTACATGAATGTCCTGTTCTTAAGGATCTGGTGACAACAGAGAGGTATCAAAAGATCATTCTCTAATCTGTCCATCTCCCTTGACAATAGTTTGTGTATATGCAGGTACATATGTTTGTTTCTGTAGGTTTCTAGCAAAACTACACTTAGATTTTTTACCTATTTAATACTAAATCCTAAAGAATCCTACATCTCTTTAGGGTAAGTGTTTATTTCTCACATCAGAATTTTCCAGATTGTGTGACATTTTAAAATGCAAAGCAAATGGTCTTCCACATTGTGCATATCATGATCTGTTCCTTTTCTCACTTAGCCAAAAAAATTATCATGAAAACTTCATTTGAGAGGTGATAAATGTTATATACATGAATACTTCTGTAAAAAGTTGAGAAACTGGTGAATGCTTTCTGAGGGACCTGTTTTTTGAATAAGAAACTCCTGCACGCCCTTCTCATGGAAGTTACTTTTTGCTTGGTGTAAGAAACTAATTTCCTTAGATGTGCTACCAGCTTAGTCTGGTCTCTAACTCCCACTCTCTATAGCAAGGTATAAAGCATGCTTAGCAGTGTTGAAGAATTATTCACTTGGTGCTTAGCAGAAACCACTTGACAGTTTTCAGTTCAGTCTGTTTGATCTGACACTTCCAAAGGAACAGAGTGACCTTCATTAGTTGGAACATATGGAAGTGATTTTTAGATAAAAAGTAAGCTCTGCCCTAGTGAAACAAAACAAAATTAAATCAGACTTGCAATAGTTGGAATAATTACCCCCCCAAAAAGTATCAAACTACAAAATAAGATTATGACTGTGTGTTTAAAAAAAACCAAACACATCTAAACCCATGGAAATCTCTTATTGCTTGGCCTTCTTAAGCTCTGAGAGGGCAGGGAAAGTGATGTTCCTCCCCTCTGGACTTTCATGCCTGGGTGTGTCAGATGCATTTTCATTGCTCTTCGTGTCCCCCAAAAGACAGCTAAAGGCTCTGAGTGCTTCTCCTTCCTGGTTTCTTTTCAATACTTTTATTTGTTCACAGAAACTATAATATTGCATGATAATATAGATGATTACAGTTTGTTCCTTTTTCCCAGGTAGTATTTATTCACTTGTTTAAATGCAGCTTGGTTTGAGTATATACTTTCTCTGTTGCCTAATTTTCTGAAAGAATAGGCTTTTTTAAAAAAAATGTAATTATGTGTTATGATACCTTAGTATATTAATGGTGCATAAAAGCTACATCTGACACCTTACTGGCATAAGTGGCAGACTTCACATTAGGGTAGATATTCTATGTTGCCACCCCACCATTACTTTGGGGTTTATTGGCTAAATCCTCTCATCACTTTATTGACCACTGGTGCATAAAATGTCTTAGATGACACATTAGATTTTCCATATGTGTGTTAAAGTTTTGCCGTAGGTTTCTAAGGTCATTGTTTAAGAAGTATGACTTTTGTAAGCCATTGGGAAAGGTCAAGAGAAATGCTTCTCTACAAGGAAGGATGAAGGACAGCTGAAGCATAAATCACCACCTGAGCAGGCTGGCTCCAGCTGTTCTCTGCTGGGTACTGTGTCCTGTCCAGATCCATAATGAAACAGGCAGCAGCTTAGGGGATAACTGTTCCTGTAGCTCTTTAAGTACTCCAGCAATTAAAAAAGAAATGTTTTAAACTTTTCCTCACTTGCCTCTGCGTCTACTATCCAAACATTCTCCCTAGGCCAGTCTCTCAGAGATTCAGATTGCTCATAAGAACAGAGACAGCATCCTTTTGTCAAAGGGTGTTGTATGATAGGCTTTATCAAAGTGATTCCTCTTTGAAAAATAAGACTCGAGACAGACACCTCCTGTTCTAGAAGGCAGCAGAAGAGAAAGTAGAGCACTCACAGAAAGAAATAATTGAGAAATGGAGAATTCAAAATAAAACCTTTCCTAGTAAAAAATGTTTAACTTATTTTCTTAGAAAAATACAAAAAATACAAAGCAAGGAAACCACAAGATAAGACAAAGTTTAATTGATATTTTAGCTGTGATTCCACTTCTGTTGTTTATAGAAAACTGAGCCAAAACTGAAAAAAAATCAGAAAGTCTTACATTTAGTGCATGGTTGCTGTTCTTTCAGAATGGTCTTGTAACCCTATAAAAACATCTTCTTTTTTCTCACAATTTATTTATCCCTAATATGTGGAAGATTATACTATTTAGTGGAAGAAAGAGAAAACTGTAAAAAAAGGTATAGTAACCTAGAATATTTCTGTTTAGATCCATATTTTCTAGTTTCTCCATCATGCCTCTCATAAAACCTGTTCACTTAAAAAAAATGGAGTGTTGTACAGCTGCAAAAGTTTAATTTAACTAAATTTAATATAGATGAATGCATAGATTAGTAAAAAGAAAATTAAGTAAAATGAAATACATAACAATTAACTATCCAGAGCATTCAAAATAAAGTATAATATTGGGCTGCAATTCAAACAAAAACTAATCCAACCTGAAAATCAGTGCATCAGCAGCTTTGGTAACATGGATTAATGCTGTCTGTAACTCTGCTGTTTTCCAGATACATTCTGCAGCAGATCAGATTGTATTAGTCCCTTTAGTCTTCAAATCTATGAAAATACAGTGGAAAAACTACTTTTACAGGAAAATATCAATATATTGACAATAATGCTTTTGAGAAGAAATCTCCTACAGAGCAAAATTAGTGTAGTTTCTGTAATTTGTTGGACAAGGAAAGTAGTGGTTTTCTACCTCACAAATTCTGTTGCTATTCAAAAACTTATTCACTTTTTTGGAGGGTGTACCAGATTCAATGAACTAAACAAACAGGCATGCAATGTATACTTTTTTTATCTCTGCATAAGCTAAATATGTAATATGTATGTTCTAGTAACATGAACATTATTTCTCCTGTGACTGATAGCTTCCTCTCAGACTCCTTTTATGTTGTTTCCATTGTGGCTATATTATAAACAGCAGAAAGTAAACTCTCTTACTGAAGCTGTATTTGTCAGTAAGATAAACTGATAAAATGGCATGAACATTTACAAAAGAAAAAGAAATTATTTTTTGGTTTTTTCCCCGTAATGAGTAACATAAAAAAAAAAAAAAATGTTAATAAACGAAACTGAATCTTAAGGAAGTAATCTCTCATTCTCCTTCACTAAGCGTGTTCTTTCCTTGATCTATGAAATTAATGATAACCAGATTGAGGAATACCTGTCTTGTGTCTGATTACTTTAGATGTTGCTTTCTGCTTTGTTGTTGCTTATAGTAACTTCAGCAGATTTTCTTTTGTCCATTTTAGCATGTAATCACTATTGATCAGCAAGGAAATAGTAGAGATAGAAAAAAAGAAATTTAATATCAACCTTGAAATTACAGACTGGCAGAAGCTCACCTAAGTTACTCATTTGAGAGAGTTCAGTGTTGAACTGGGAGTGGTTGGAGCCATGCTGGGACACTTTCCAGTAAACAAGCACAAAAGTTGTGTAGGTAAAGTACAATGAGAGCTTCTGCTGGATCACTGTGATGGGGATTAGTTTTCACTTCAGGAAATAATCTGTTGTATATATTTGTCTTTCTGACACTCAGTTTAGATTTGTCAAATATTTTTGTGGTTTTATATTCATGAAAAAAACCCAACTAGTAATGCCTGTGGCCACATGCATTAATAAAATATTTCTTTTCATTAAGACTGTGAAGAAAATTCTGTCCTGATTTTTCCAGATTGCTCCTTTGCAGCCAGTAAAAGTCTTCTTGAGATAATTGTTAATAGTGATTCTTACAATATTGTGCTGTTGTCAAATTTAGGGCAAGGAAGGAAAGGAAGAAAATGGGATACAACAAGGAGATGCACTCTAAGAAATAATACACTGGGCTTTGGGATGCAGAAGGCACAGGACTTAGCTGTAATGAACAATGTAAACTGAGGTGCTTCAGAAACTAATCAACTATGGGGGAAAAAGATTTTTGTCGTTGTTACTAATTATTTAAAATTCCTGTGCTTCAGTTATATTAGTAGTACACATGGAGCCATGTTTGTTGTGTCTATCTAGGTGTTTCCAATGTGCAGTTGTCACAGTATATAGAACAATGATATGTAAAACGTAAAGATTAGAGTCTCATTTCAATAATATGCTATTATAATGAAGAGTGTATTAAGGACAGTTACATTACTTTTTTCTGGGAAAACTTATTTTTTGTCATATTAGATATTCTTACTTAACTTTCAGGTTCTTTTTTTCATCTTTGCAATAGATTTTGGTCCACTTTTGTTTCATATATATATATATATTTAATTTATTGAATATTATTTATGAACTTTGGACAGAGATTCCTCACTGCTGTCTTATAAAACACTCTTAAATATATTGATAAACCTATTCCCAGTAGTACCAGTCAGAAAAACCTTTTTATATGTTCCAGTACCCTTGCACAAACCATCTATGTTGTTCAAAATTTAAAAATTGTGTACTACTGTCCAACATGATTTAATAACAATTCTCTGACCCTTCTCATCTGCAGTCAGTAACTCATTAGCTGCAGGTGAAGGGGTTCAGAGCTTCCTGGGGTCACTTCTAACACAACATGAACTCAAATTACATTTCCTGAACTTTTTTTGTTTGGCATAAATCTATAAGTGGCATACCCCTTGAGTTCTGTGGGAAACATCCTACTAAAGTGTGAACATGAACAAAATACATCCTTAAGAGACACTGATTTGCTCTGTGGTTTTCATTTTGGAGGCAAACCTCGTATTTTAAGTTTCAGAGCCTTGGGGTTTTTGTTATTCAAAAGTCTATCAAATGGGAGCATCATTTAGAAATTGTAAGTGTATAGTAATGAAGGAATTTTTATGTTTTATTAAATTCAGTGATATTGACATCTTTATAAGGCCTCTCTAATGAAATTTTTATACATATTTTATGTTAAATAGTATTTCACTTTTTGGTATACTCTACCTTAGAAAAGCCAGATTAATTATGTAGATATGGTGTGTCTAACCTGAAGTGAAGTACTTTGTTAATTGGGTTTGGTCACTTACTAGTGCAAGAAAACATTTATTTTTGGGGGGGTTTTTTTGTTTGTTTGGTTTGTTTTGTTTTGTTTAGATTGCCTACTAGCTTCCTGAACTCTTCAATTCCAGCCTTTAATAAAGCAAAAGTAAATATATATATATATGTTATTTTGTTGAGGGAGCTAAGCCAAGTATTTTCACTGGGAAATGGGAAATGTTTTTCATAGATTTGGAGCTTGTGCATTCATAGTCACTTGTGTAAATGGGCTCCTGGGGTATCCTGAATGCAGTTTTCATTATGCAGCTTCACTGTCCTCTTGGGTGGGAGAATTGGTCATCATGGAATCCCAGGACTGTGGTGTCTGATGAGAAACTCAGTCTTGCTGCAAAAATCACAATCCCTGGAGGAGAACTGCTAAAGATCTTACTTACATACAAACCTCATGAGACATTATGGAACCAATACATCTATAAATATTTTGATTTTTGGTGATAAGAAATATGGCATTTCTTATCAAAAGCAGCTCTTATGAAAAATTGATATAACTGTAAATCCAGCTTTTCTTTGAAGCAGAGGGTTTTCAATCATTTCTTAATCCTCTCACCCCCGCCAAAAAAAACCCACCGAAAAAAACCCCAAACTACCCACACCAACAAGGAAACATAATAAAACAAAAATTGGTGGGATTTTGTAGTTTGTGTTTTCTTTTTCATGGACATCTAACACAAACAAGCTGTTGTAGTTCTGTCTGCAATGTACCAAAATCTCCAGTTTGTCACGAATCAGAAGATATGAATGTCTCAGAGTCAAAGGGGGAAGGAGCTCAAGTAATGAGTTGCAAGAAATAGGTGGCAGCTGTTGCCAGTGACACTGTGGAAGGTGTTTAGGCAGTCTTTGTCCCTAAGCCTCCAGCAAAACCCTTGAGCCATGTGCTGTAGCCATAGCAGGGAGATTTTGCTCTAGCAGTTCACTTGTTATTCACCCTTCCTGAAGTCTACAGCCTCTTTGTTGTTTCAAGTGTACTCTAAAGCTTACATCAGAAATCCTCACCCAGAGAGGGCAGAGAAATTAGGGGTTTTTTGTGACATGAGTGTACAGCTTCCTAAACGAGGGGTTAGATTTGCTTCAGATTAAATTTAAGCTTTTGAGCCTTAGGCTACCATTGCTGTGCTCTGATGGTGCTTTATGTGTTCCAGTTCTGTTTCTTCAGTTCCTTTTGCTTTTCCTTTGACTTAAACATGCTGCTATGTGTGCTTACTCAGTTTTTCTCCCTAGGCTTCAGCAGGGAATGCTGAAAGGTTTTCTCCTCTCTCTGTAAACCTCAGCTGAGTCCACAGAAAGATCTTTATCCTTTCTTCTGGAGGAAGGAAAAGCACTGATAGGTAGAAGTCTCTTTTCCCTGCTGAAGCATTTCTCATCCAGGTCTTCAGGCTGCACCATTCCAGAATCAGCCTTGCAGTGAGAGATGCAGTGTTGGAACTACCAGTCAATGAATATTTCACTTGCTATCTGATTACTCTAGGAATCTCAGTTCCCTTCTCTAGAAGGCCTGTGAATTTGCAATGTAGTGAAGAAGTCTTCAAGAAAATACCGAGAACATATTTTTGTGCTGACTAATCTCTGGGAATTATTTTATATATATATATGTATATATGAATGAAAGGCTTATTCCTTCATGCACTGCACAAATTTTATTGTTTGTGGAGTTTGGGGTTTTTGTTTATGTTATGTCAAGCTTCAGCTGCTTGGACAACTCTGTCTATTGGTGTTTATATGCTACTATGGACGAGCCAGGTGCTAGATGCTAGCCAGCACTTATTCAGTGATTTTAGTGATTCTTAAGTTTCCAGAAATCACATTTCTTTCAAGTATTGGATAAAGTTCATTGTTATTTTATATTTAACATAAGCATATGAGAAAGTTGTTTAGCCTTTGCAGTTTTCTAATATTTCCCTTAATGAAATAAGAAAGTACAGTCATTAATTATATCTTGCAATAAATCTTTAACTAATCTTACTCTAGTCCCTGAAGGACTTGTTCTTCAGAAAATCTTTGTGTTGGTTTGTTAAGAATGAAGGATTATTGCAGACACTTTCTCAAATATCGTCCTATTTCATATGGGTGTTTGAGGCATGAACCTGTCATTTCTTGTTGCATATGCATTGAAACACATGCTGTGTGTTGCAATGCCATACTGTGTGACCCAGAACAGTTTATCTGTTCTTTTTTGTTGAACTGAACATCGATGCAATTGCAGTTTAAAAGTACAGAAGTTTTCTGATATGGTCAATTCTAGAAAGATGTTAATATAACTTTTCCTTCCTTTAAAAAACAATTAAAAAAAAACTTTTAAGTAATTCATATTTTGTTTCCTTTGTGTTTCACCAGTTGAAAAGATACAGAGCCAGTGGGATGAGGTGCATGGATACCTCCAAAGCCGGAGACAGCAGCTCCAAGAGATGTTGAAAGATTCAACACAGTGGCTTGAAGCTAAACGAGAAGCTGAGCAGGTTCTTGAGCAAGCAAAAGCTAAGCTTGAGTCATGGAAAGAAATTTCCTACACCGTGGATGCTTTGAAAAAGCAGAACACAGAACTTAAGGTCACTACTAAGTATTAAAATATTTCCATTTGAGTTAATGAAGTTGTTAAAGAAAATGTCCTCTATTTTCCTCTAACTGTGGGCAGCGTACATTGCAAAAAATCTTCCACAGCAAATTAGAAAGAAATTAATCTTCAAAGTCTAAAATATGTGTCACATGTTCCTTGGATTTGAAATTAGTCTTAACAGTCATAACAAATAGCTGGTGGGTCTTGCAGGAGGAATACCTATCTTTTTAGCACAAGTATTTCACATCTGTTCAATGACAGCCTCAGAGCACTGCTACTGCAGACTGGGAAATCCTGTAGTCTTGGTATGGCTGTCTATGGTTGTCTGCACTGCTAATGAAGCTGTATAGGTTTTTATGGAAGTATCTGAGAAAACAGGAAAAAATCCAACTGTAGCAAACTAAATGGATATATTTTGAAAATCAAGCATTTTAGATTTGCCACAAGACAATCTCACCAGCTTCAACCTTGACAAGGTTATTAACTGAAAAAAACCTCCCTGAAATGGCTGCTCTTGTGATTTTAGCATGCATGTTGCATTGTTGCACACATTATGGTGCTTAAAAAGTGTTAACTTATATAGCTGAGCTGTACCTGAGGTAGAAAATACTCTCTGTTGCATCAGTTTTTAAATTCCTTGTAATGGAAACAGTCATACTTTGGTGACATTCTTCATGAATAAATTTTGAGAACAGCTGTTTAAGATTAATAATATCTCATTTTCTAGTTGGAGAAAACCAAGATTGAAACCAACCAATCAATCAGCCTTTTAAGGTGACTCCTGCCTCTATGGGAAAAGTTACATAAGTATTTTGCAATATATTCTCCTCTCCTGCCCACCAGATTTTCGTAGGGTTTTTTTAAACTCCTACCACTTGATTTTTGGTTGAAGTTTGTATACTTAGAGCAGTCCTATTTACACAGCTGAACGCTAATGAACTGCTGTGAAGAGTTTGTGGGCTAAGTTCCTCATCAACTGTTTTTGCTGCCAGAGGAAATATATGTAGAACTTCATGATTGGTTCAGTTATCTCCATCATCAGTTAGTTATTGCATTTAGAAGTAGATGCAAAATCTGTTGGGGTTCTTGCTTGTTTTGTTTTGTTTTGTTTTTTCTTTTGCTTGCCCATAAGAAGCATAAAAACGTTCATCAGCCCCTTGTTTTGGGACTGAGCTGAGGTTAGATTTTCTCATTTAAGATTGTACCAAAAGGGTCATTGCTTGGGAAGGGTAGATTATGGTAAACAAGGGCAATCAGTCACTAATGTATTGGAAAGAGTTATAGATCATGTGTAGTACTGTCATTCAGCATAGAGGACTCCCATTTGTCACTGTCTTCCTGCAGAGATACAGTCCTGGCTTCTGCCCAATGTTTGTTTAAAAAAAAGGAAAAGCTTCAACACAGTCAATGTCTCAGCTCTGCAAAGACTCAATTAACAAAAAAACAGTTCTGTGCAAACACTGTCTTATGCCATAGTATTGGAGTGACTTAAGTTTCAAAAACAAATTACTTAACTAGGAAAATAATTGAAAATATTTCTTCAGAAATGGATTTTTTGTCCACTTTTTTCACAAGAGTATATGAAGTTGAGATGAGGTCCATCTAAGAGTGTATGCTTTATGAAAAAAACTAAGGGTTTTTTTTGGATCAATATTATCCATAGTGAGGAATAAGAACATGCCATTCTTCTCCTCCACCCCCAGAGTTCTAGAGAAAGAATAATAATGTACTTATTCACAAAATGTATCTCTACCTATAAACAAAGTTTGGGAATGGAGACCTGCAGATTCTTTTGCCTCTTACTTCAGAGGCACTTGGGCTATCTGTATGCTCAGCCATTCCCACCTGGAATCCAATGAGGTGGATATGTTGTGTCAAATTACAGACATTAACCTATAATTTTAATTTCAGTGCCTCAGCTAGTTCATCTAAATTTGTCCCCTCTTGATGATATGAACATCAACAAGCTCTACTCTTCCGGGGTTGTTAACTTTCATTTATTTGGTTTTGCCTATCCTTTCTTCCTCAAGTCTAGAAGAAATTCATCTCTGTCTTAGAGAATGGGGAGTAGGAGTGGTGAGGGAATTTATTTTCTTGCTCTTCCTTCTCCTTTTTGTGTTTCTTCTGTGCCAGCCTTCCTAGAGGAATTATCTTTGTCTGCCAGTAATTCCTTTTGTGTCAAATCCTTCATCAGAGTTTCTCAGATGTGACAGCATCAGCTGTTACGTTCATGCTTGAAATAAGGGGTCATGAAGTCTAAGGAAAATGGAAATTTTGTTTTTGAGTTAGCAGCTTTATGTTTCTGCTGTACAGTATTATCTAAACTGAAGGACCTAGAAATACATCAAGTTCTCAAAATAAATGCTTTCCAGGCTTTTGTGCCAAACACATATATTTTGATGTTGTCCCCTGAAGATGTAGAGTAAGTAGTCTGTCTTTTGGCTTGCTGTTACACTGATGAAGGGGAAGCTGTAATTTCTATTCATTTGCTTTGAGGGAAAGAGAGAGGTCAGTGTGAGACTTAATAAATTCTTCAGACTTATTAATTTTGTCATCTTTGTATCTCAGCGTAGCTTGGTGTGAGAAAGTAGTCACCAAGTGTTCTTCTGATTTGCTTGTTAAACATTGTAGGTCTGCCTAAAGACAATTGAATCAATGTGTACATTCCCTTCTACTCTAGGGGAACTTTTAATCAGTGCTTGTGTTAATACATTTCTGTTAGGGCATCCTAATACATGAGTGCATGGCAAACTCAGTAATACCAGTCTCTTGACTATTTTTTTTACAATGCCAGCATAAAACAAAAATTTATAAGTTGCTTGTATTTGGCCATTAATGTTTTAAAAAGAATTTAAAAATTTTATTTCTGACATTTAAAAGATATATGTAACCAGGTAATATAGCTAATAATTAAAATATTTTAATTGGAATCAGAACTTAATTCAGGTTAATTTCCTGAGAATTACAGCATTTTTTTTCATTCTGCTTTTTTTTTTTTTTTTTTTTTTTTTTTTTTTTTTTTTTTTTTAATTGAGTATTTGAGTACTAAACTGGTGTTAGGTGTGGGGAACCAGAATATGGCAATCTGGCCAATGAGAGTCTTTACCCATTAAGCCCTGTTTTTCATTGTTCATTAAGTGATGACTGCAGATGGTTAACTCAGCAGGCTGAAGGTTATAGATGTATAAATAGTACACAATCACACCTACACTCCTTGCATCACCACGTCATCAGAACATAAGCTAGTGTAAAACTAGCCTTTTCTTAATAGGATACTGAGCTGCTGTTTGAAAGAGAAGAAAAAAAATTTAAAAATACCACCAAAACCCCAAATCAAGCAAAACTGCTAGGATTGCCTGTTCACTCCTTGGCTCCTTGCTTTGGTAAGTGCTAGTGAGGTGTTTTTTTCTCCCTCTGTACAACTTCATCTGGGATAGCCAAAGTGAAGAGGAGGAAGAAGGATGGTGACAATGTTTCATTCCTTTCCTTCACTGACCACTTATTTCTTCATCTAAGCAGGAAATTAAATAGCAGCCTGATTTCATCCCTGTCCTGTTGGGACTCAAAAGGCCAGGCAACCCTCCACTGGCAGAGCGCAGGATGTGAACTTTATGTCCTGAATTTGTGGATAAGGCTGAGGCTGCCTTTGCTTGTCTTTGTTGGTTTCTTGCAGGGCAGTAACTAACTAGGAACTCTTTTTCTATTCCCTGTGTACCAAGATGAAGAACAAAATCAGCATTTTGTGGGGTTTTATTATTCCAGGGCTGACAGTGTACTGTGTTGACTTCAATAAAACAATTAACAACTAAGTTCATGTTATTGACAATGTTGCAAACACTGAATTAGAATTCCTTGATTAAAAAAATAAATTCTTTAAGTATATAAATAAAACATGCTATAGATATAAAGGAAAAGGACAGAAAGACAGCCTGATTTTCCAGATTTATGCTACATGCACAGAATTGGATGATGTTGTACATACATATTGCTATATTTGAACTACTGTGCATCATTGATTTTGTTCCACTGGGCAATCCTGGGATAAAATAAAGTGCAGCTCTGATTTCATTACTTGTTTTTAATCAAGGGCTCTTAATTGCTAAGGCTTTATTCCTAATAGCATCAACTAGTGTCATCTAATTAAAAATTAGAAATAAATTTATACCTAAGTAATATGATAAATGCACAGCCTTAATTCTTTAAGCCTTTTAATAAACTCAGCAAATTCCAGTGATAACACAGGCAAAACTAAGAGAATGCTTTTAAAAGAATGCCAGAAAGAAATTAAGGTAATGTAGCGTTTTCCTTTAAAGAAGAAGAAGAAGAACAACAACAACAACAAAAAAAAACCCCAAAATAAACAAATGTGGTCTTAAGTAACTAAAAGATAAAGGAGGCCTAAATACATAAAAGGTAAAATAGAGAAAAAAATGATGCCATGAATGTAATTCTGAAGTATACATTGCAGTCATGTAGGAGGACAGTTAATGGGCCTCTCGTGGGATAGACAGGTAAAACTTGTACCTGTAAAACATTGTACCCAGGTAAGACTTGTAACATTTTCTTCTCAGTGTCTGCACAGAGAGTGAAGCTGAAGTGTACACTCCTCAAAGCTGTTGAAAAATTACACACCAATTTCCAGTAAAACAGAAAATACAAATAGTTTCCATCACCAAAGCCCTCTATATTCATCATTTCTTTCCTGAGTGATGACCTAGTGTTGTAGTGTCAGGAAGTTAATGGATTAATGTTGAATTTAATGGTGAAAACAACATTTTTGGAAATAACCTTGTAATGGATCTTCCCATTTTTTTTATTATAAAACAGGGTTTCAAATCTTTTAGAAGGTCAATTTTATCCACATGGGCCTGGGCAAAAAAATCTTATTTTCAAAGTAAAGTTTACAGACCATTAATTTACAATGCAGGCAAAATGTTATGGTAACTTTTCTATATAAAGCAGTGAACAGTCATTCTGCTGTGATTCTTTGGCTGAGAATAAAAATTACCTGCATACCTGTGTAATTTTAATCAAAGAGAAAGGTGAGGTAAAATAAAGGTGGATAGACCTGAATGTAGAATAGATACTTGCTGTATAAGATCTACAAAACTGAAATGGTAATTACTGTAGAATTTATTTACTATTTAGTATTTTGTATATATATTATTATATAAACATTAAAATTTATATATTTATTGTATATTATTCTGGCAGGGAAGGAGCTTGGCAGACTTTTTCCAAAACAACCACCTGCCTGTATCTTCCTCAAAGAAACAGTAGTGTTTTCCACAAAATTATCACCTCTCCTATCTAGATCTCCTTCCCTAGCAAAGAGAAATTTCTTTAAAAAATTGTCTAGACAGATTCACCTTAGGTGAGCTTAACCATAACTTGTTCACATGGTTTTCAAGATTAGGGGTTTGTAGGCTCCTCCTAATGTTTGATTGGTTTGATTGTTCAAAACAAGGTGCTGTAGTAGTACCTGAAGCTGTCTGGTGCACAGTAATGGATCCGCCCTCTCATGAAGGAATAGCAGAGGAAAAGGGGGAATTACCTGTTTTCAGTTTTAAATTATGGAGAGAACCTAGAGGTGCTGTAGTAGCCTTTAACAGATAAGAGTTTGGGAGGAAAATTGAACCACCCCACCTCCCCAGAAAAAAAACCCAAAAAACTCAATTTGAACTCTATTCAAAGAGCAAGTGCATTTTAGTCCCAGTCTTTAATCAAAATCAGTTTAAAGACCTTCTGAGATTAAAATATAAATGCATTAATTATTTAACATTTATTTATTTTTATTTAGTATTTGGACTCTTTCACTAGGGATTACATATAAGTTCAGCTCTATGTGAAGAATTTTATATCTGATTCAAAACAAGATTTCAAAAGGAATACTGCTTTGGGAGAATGAAGGGGAAAAATTATTTTTTTCATCACAGGCATTTCCCAATGTGTGTATTAAAGCACATAAATAAATGCAGTCGAGTCTTAGTGTTTGTTGTCAATAACTTCAAATGTTTGCATGCAACTTACTATTTCTATTTACAAATACAAACTGTTTTTCAACTTGTATTGTCCATTTTATTGGCTAGTTGGAGTCTGTTTAGTACAGAAGCACAAGTAGGCAATCAATTAACTTTGCTCTTTCATTTTGTTGTTACACATTATGGATTAAATATGCAGCTTCAGTGCATTTATATGGAAATGTGCTCTGAGAGAAAGACTAACAGGAAAGATGCATGGGAGCTGGCTGCTGGCTGAGTGACTGCTCTGGATTTCCTGGCTTGCTTCTGCAGTGAGACAGCTGACCTAGGTGGAGAGGAGAGAAGAAAGGATAGGAGAGGAGAAAGTGGCGAGGAAATGGAGAAATAAAGAATGACAAAAATTTTTAAAGCTTTTTAGTATTAAGCATAAATTAACATTATAAAGATATGGGTAGGTTTACCAGTAGTATTTTGCTGTATTGAAGATTTAGTGCTGTTCCAGTAGATGGCACTAATTACATAAACAATTTGCTAAAATGAACTAATTTTTTTTAAATAAAGCAAAGAAAAAAAATACACAAAAAAACAATAACCTGAAAGCACAGGTATTAATTGTCCAAGTCAGTATTATTTCACAGTATAAAAAAGAAAATTAGTCAGAATATATGATTATGCTATATTTTCTACCTCAGTATTCAATGTCAGAAATAATCATAGTTTCCATAATGCATAATAATGCATCCATCTATTTGTGTGTCAGAAAAGAATAATCAACATTCTAATTAGTGGTTATCAATTTGAGCTGTCATGTCTTTTCCAGCATTTAGAAGTTGGTTTCTTGGTTCTCTCACATTTTAGAAGTAGTTGTGTGGTCTTACGACTAAAATTTAAAACATTTAGAAAAGCTGATTTTCATTTCCAGTAAATCTTGGGAAGTTTTTCTTTTCTTTTTCCTTTTTTAATACAGATGGTGTAAGTTATTCAGCTCCTTTTCTAATAATCATGTGATCATTTTATATTGATCATCTTATGTGATCATTTTATATTGCTCTGAGGATTATTCTTTCTTTCTCTTTTTACTTCAGCAATTTTCAAAAGAAATACGACAGTGGCAAATAAATGTAGATGTGGCAAATGACATGGCTCTTAAGCTGCTCCGTGATTATTCAGCAGATGACACCAGAAATGTACAACTGATGACAGATAGCATTAATGCATCGTGGGCTGCCATTAATAAAAGGTAAGATATAAATTCTGCTATTAGATTTGTTGTCACTCTCCATTAACGTTCATTGTCCAGCTGCAGCTGGAGATTACAGAAGATGTAACTTTTGCAAATGACATGACTGTAGTGATCATGACTTTTCTGTAGAATTTTTTGGAAATATGTCTTTAGAGACAGCATTTCATTATTGCAAATAAAATTTAGCTTCCTGCCAATTTTCCTGTGCTATAAACAGTTGCCAACGAACTTAAGCTGATAGGTTATATTTCAAGTATTTAAAATTATTTTGTATATCTGTACTATCTCCACATCACAATCACAATAGTGATTCTGACTCATAAACCAAATCTGAAAATGACAGACACATCCTATTGAAGCAGGTTCAAAGTAGAAATGTTATCCTGTATCTTTGAAGTAAATCTCTAGTCAAGAAAGTTTTTATTAAATCCTTGACCACATTCTTGATTACATTTCACATTCTTTCAGTGTTTGGTTTAGATACCAATTTCTTATTAAAAGCAATGTTTTTTTGCAGCTGGCCAACAAATTGTGAATCATCCAATATGCAATCTATAAGATTATAACATATTGCAGTAAAAATTAATTTCTTTATAGTAATTAAAGAGTTTTAAATCATTGCACATAAGATTAGATATGTAAAAAAAGTATATGAAAGTTTTTTTTAATCAGTATCTTGGTTTAAGCTTTGTAGCTTATAACTGAAACTAAAAATGAATTAAGTCTTAAAATGTTTTTAATTAAAGTCTATGAGCAAGGCCAGAGGAGTCAGTTTAGCTAAATATGCAGTAGATCTTCTTGCATAGTGGCAGTTACTTAAATCAACAATGACTACAGAAGTTTAATGTCACTTTTTTGTTTAGTTTGATGTTTGTATGAACATCAGCATTTTCCTGAAGCAAACTTGCAACTGATTTAAGACCCTGTTCAAATAAGAGAAGGGATACTCTTTATGTCCACTAAAAGAAAGGCACAATAATTTGAAAGCTTTTTATTTTTTACTAAACTGAGATTTTAGTATAAACATTCCATTTATACCTGCTTGCACTTCTCCTGTTACAGTAATAGCCATTTTAGCTTTATCTGAAGTAGCCCTGTTTTTACAAAATAACATGTTGCTCACTGTGGCCTGAGAAGGAGTTTGGGGGGACAGTTTATTGCTGGATAAGAAAGACTGGGAGTCTAATGCTCAAAACCATTCCCCATGAGTAGATACAATCAGCAGCTCAAAAGGATTAGATGTGAGAACCAAAGGAAAGTGCTTTTGTCTGTCTTTAGAACCACAACCCCACTTGGTAAGAAGTCCAGGATATGTGTGTAGCTGCTGTGCCTGCTCTGTATTAATTGTAGCTAAGGGTGCATTTTTCAATCTGTTAATGCCTCAGGCACAGGCCCAGGTGTGTCTAATGTTGCCCAAAGGTGAGGATTGCCATTCTTGCATGGACTCTGCCAAGTACTGGGCTAAGAGAGAGTACAAATTCTTCAAAGCACATTCCTTGCAAGCTTCTATAAAATGCACAGACATGTTAGATGAATTACTATAGTAAATATTTTATGTCTAAGAAGAGACCTGCTTAGGTGACTGAGTTGACATTTCCCTTTTAGAAGTACAAAAGGATAGGAATAACTAAGAACTGTGAAATGAGTATCCTAGTTTTTGATTGTATGATGTTGTTACATTTCTAATATATTTTTAATTTAGTGTTTTGTATAAGACTTTTGTAATACTTCTCATGATTTGGGAACTTGAAAAAGAAGCATGCTGCAAACAGTAGTTGATAAACTTCTCTAAGGTAGATCACATTTTTGTTGGTCTTTTGTGAGACACTGATAAATATGGACATACTAAGGCATCAAGTCAGCATAAGACTTTTACTTGGAAGATTTTCTGTGCATGTAAATTTTTTAGGTTTCTTTGACGCACTAGTCAGGCATTTTGCTCATGCAGCAGCTCCTGAGTGAGGGCTTGAGAAAATGTCCTAGATTTCTGGAGGGATTTAAAGCCATGTGGATGTGAGACTTCAGGACACGGTTTAGAGGTGGGTTTGGAAGGATTGGGTTAAGGGTTTGACTTGATGATCTCAGAGGTCTTTTCCAACCTATATGATTCTATGTTTCCTTTGTTAAATAGTCCTGTGGAAAGAGAGTCCATGGCCTTTGCATGACTTAAATGCCAATTTGTTCTGGTTTTTTGGGGGGGTTCACTTTGGATTTTTTGCCCTCCTTCTATGCTTCAACTCTTCACCTTTCAGGTTATTGCACAGAGAAATGAAAAAAAGGGGGAAGGTGTTAGGGCTTTGGGGATATTTTGAACTGTAAGAGAATATTTACTCAGTAGAAAGGAGACTTGAGTTTCTTTGTCACAGTCTTCAAGTAAGGCTAGTTTCCACTCAGATATGTATGCAATGATTTCAGATATATCTGTGTATGTTATTTTCATCTAGACAATGAATACTGCTCTGATGACTTGGCCACCTCACAGTGATAGTAGAAATAGGCTCCAAATTATGTTCTCAACCATTTCTCCAGTATTTTACAAGCAATTTTATCACTTTTTATGCATATCTGAAGTGCCAAGAGGAAATATTCAACTGAAGATTTTGTTTTCTCTCTATATATTGCTGAGTTAATTAGCCTAAATATTTTGTGAATATTTTCTTTTAAAAATTAAATCTAAGAGTTGCTTACATTGTTTTGAATTGGTTTTCCTTAAACTAGTCATTAATATCAGAATTGTGTGTCAGTGTAAAAAAGAAAAGTGAAACCTGCTTTTCCATAACCAGTTTACTAAGCATGCAGGCAAGCAGTAGTAAAATTCCACTTTGCCTGTTGGTAATAGTTGCCAAGGCAAGTACTTCAGTCATTAAGGCAGCATCTGGTAGCTTGTGTTTTGTTTTGCTTAAGTAGATTTGCAGCTGATTGCTGTGTTTACCCTTTGCCTTACTGTTGTGCTTTATACCATTGAGCTATAACCAGTGCCTCTCTAAGTCCTTTAAGAGACAAGCTGGTGAATGCTTGATGGTTGTTTCCCTTCTTTTCGCTTGACACTTCTTAATTTTTACTTTTGTTGTTGATAACTGCAAAGATACACTAAAAAGCACACAAACTGATCACTTGGGAGGAAGCCAGACTGACTTGTAAACAGGCCTGTTCTTCTTTAGAAGCATTGACTTTCCAAGAACTAGCCATATTATATAAGCTGAAGCAATTAAAGAGAAAGTGGACTCTATTGCTTGCATTAACAAAAATAAATCTTAACAGATGAACTGAAGTCTTCTCAAGAGGGGAAAAAGGGCAATGATAGAAGCAAGCATTAGAAGTTTGCTATATAAAAATGTTTGTTATGGTAGTATTATGTTACTTTCTCATTTTGTGGGCACACACATTTTATGTGAATTACCATAAAAAACATCAACAGTTGCTTGTATTTTCCTTTCCTGTGAATCCACTAAATGTGTTAAATATGTGTTTAGCTTAAATATTAAGCTAAAAATGGACTTAGATCTTTTTTAAATGGAGTGTCTACTATGAAAATAATTGTATAACATACTCTGAGAATTGTTTAGGATTCTGAACCACCACTGTGTAGTAGACATCTTCAAATATTCACATCACTCGCCAGTTCCTGTGGCCAAGCTCAGTGGAGCTCAGGCCACACAGAAGTGTTCGGGAGCTTTCACTGTTCATGATGCATTTCTGGCTCCTGAGACAATATAGAGGACACATCACAATCTAAACATAAAGAGTAGCTTTCTTTTCCCCTCTACAAGGTGTGAACAGTGAAAAATCAGTGTAAGGAGAGGCAAGGAGATGTGTTTCTATACGTGTTTGAGAGACCTGAGGTACCAATTCCCAAGTTTAACTAAGAATGGTGTTAATTCTCTAATGCAGCCAGTTGTATAAATACCTTGATTTTGCATGTCAGCTGGACAGTATAAAATGTAAATGGCCAAACAAACTAAGTACTAAACAGCACAGAAGTATAATGCATACCTCCTTCATATGTAAATGTTAAAAAACCCAGCAATTAGAAGTGTGAAAAACGTCATAATCTAGATTTGGTCTTTCAGCAGCAAACTATTCCTAATCAGCTGTGTTGCTTGTTATAAAGATACAAATATTAGAATGTAACCTTTATCTGTACATGAATTTTATAAGTATAATTTTGTTACCTGCACAGAAAGAGCTCAATCATTCTGCTGGAGACAGGTTTTCTTAATGTAATGTACCCATCCTAACACTTCTTTACTTTATGTTACTTCTGGAAATAATCACATTTGCTTTACAGTTGTATTGCATTCTGGGTGAGAAAAACTGCATTTACACAGCAGCAGCAGCCAGAAGTGTGAATTTTGTTGAGTTATACTGAAGATTCATAGTTGGTTCCAGTACCTAGACTGTACATAGGAGCCATCTCTGAAAAGCTTATTTGCTCATTTTGGCTTGGACTGCTCAAGTCAAGCAGCAAAGAATTCACAGTCTCCAAGCAAACTTATCCTTTCCCTTTCCATTTCCCTGCTGTTTTGAAGCTTGGTTCAAATTCCTAAAATCTGTATAGAACCATGAATATGAGCAGTGCCAAAAATTCTGTGTGCAGGCACACTTTGTGGCCATGGGAATCTTGTTTGCCTGAGAAGTCTGTTTACACATCTGTGCCTGCAGTTGTTGTCCTGGCTATAGAGCTGCATTCATGGGGGTGTGTGCAAGAAATCCTTGCAAATGTGACTTTAGATGAAGATGAAAAATGTCATTTTCTGATGTAAATTTATTTTTCCCCAAAAAAAATACTATGACAATTTTAATTTTTATCATCATGCTGTGGTGATTTATTGATTGGTTTTCAATATAATTTTGCCAGGCTCAAAGAAAGTAGACATGATGAGAGACTGATTCTTTACAATAAACATGTCATACTAAAGCTTGTTATTTACACCAGTTTAGCAGTGGACTCTAATTTAAAATTGCAAATCTGGTGGAAAATATTATAATTGTTGGGCAATTCTTTTGTTTTGTGAGAGATGTTGATAATACATTTATCTTTGTTGCCTGCACTATTTAAAGAATAAATTCTCAGTCTAGATGTTTGTCAGCTGCTGCCCTTGAGAACTTCTCTTGGTATGAAATCTTTAAGGACTTAAGTACTTTTACTTCATCAGTAAAACTGGTCACACTAAACAAAAGTGAATCTCTGCAGTCTGAGGTATCACAGTTGAGATTATGTCAGGGACCAAATAATTTTATATGTCAACATGTTTATTCTGAAGAACTAATGTATCTCTGTTGAATATTATTTTGAATAAAGCAAACAAAGTTTTCAAAAAAGCATTCAATCTGGAACTATTCTGAAAAGTCTGAATTTTATATGGTGTCCTCCTGTCTTTCTTATTAGAGAAGTGTGCATAAGAAGCCTTTCGTTTTCATGAAACTAATTTGTCAGTAAAAGACTCCAAACTTCTTAGAAGTTACTCTCCAGCAGAGCTGGCAAACTCTAAGGAAAAACTCTGTATTTGCTGCTTGTGATGAAAAAAGTTAAGCCTTTTGTGTTTAGAATATGGATGTCTTTAAAGTTACCTAAGAGGTTTTTTCCTAAAAGAGATTTCAGTGTTTTTTGCTTTCTTTGTTCCACTCTCTTACCTTTATTTTAAATCCTCAGACAAGGGCTATAAGAAGGGTGAGAATGGCAAGGTTTAGATGCTTTGATTTTAATTTGTTATGTTTGTAGGTTTATGTTTTACTCACATCATTTCTTAACATATCCACTTTTAAAAGCACACATAAAAAACCATTTGGTGCAGGGGGATTATTTTATGATAATAGATAAAAGAGAGGTAATGTATTTGAAAGACATTCTGCTAACTGCCTACAATCTCAAGCAAATATTTAGGTACAAAATATAATATCAGTCTTACCTGCATTGACATCAGTTAACAATGCTTTGCTATTTTTTCTTCCTGATATTCCTCAGAATAATGGCATTTTATCACATGTAAGAAAAAAAATTGTAAAAAGAAGTAAATGAAGCTGCCAGATGAAGCTCTCATAATCAGATCTAGAAAGTCATCTTAGCTGCTTATATTCTAGTTTTATCTTAGTTCTCCACTCAGCTGACAGCACTTTTTTGTGCAGTGGATCATCAGATCCAAGATGGGAATTCAATTGGTGGTAGTGAATATTTCTGGTTTAATTTTTGGGAGGATAGCATTGGATATGCTTTCAAAATGCTGGTAGGATGCACTGAAAAGGCAATGTAACCCAGAATACTGTGTGATTCATCATTTCCACCTTTGTGAACATACTCCTGTGATTTTTGAGAAAGTCTTTTACAATTATAAAAAAGAAAGAGTTCTTGAGTTATTTCAGGAGAGAGCAGCATCAGTAATGCAGTATTTGACAAAAGGATCTATGGATCTTTGTGACTTCAGGGATGAGTTTCTTAAAAGTTTTAGCATGAGTCTAAAGAAACTAAATTTTCCCACCACTTGAATATATATAAAGTCTAATACCTTTATCTCTTCCAGAAAGGCAATAGATCATCTGTAGGTCTGCCAAGTCCTCCCACAGACAGACAAAAATGACCTCACAGGAAAAAGTGTTGCTGTTTTTAAATTAAATTGCTGGGTTTTGTCTATTCCACAAAGGATTTGCTCAGATTTCTAGACATCATGAATTCAGCTCGTTGAGAGCTTAGCTGTTTTGGGTTTTAAATCACAGAATCACAGAATATTCTGAGGTATGGTACCCACAAAGATCAGCCAGTTCAGCTCTTAGGTGAGTGGCTCATAGTAAGCATGGAACCCACCACCTTGGTGTTACAAGCACTGTGATCTAACTGTAATCCAGTCAGTGTTAATGATTTAATTGTACACAATTAAAAAGGAGAATGGGGCTGGTATCTTGCAGTGAGGCCAGTTTCCAATAGTGTTAGCAAGTTATCAACAGAAACTAAGCAGGGAACGCGTTTAGAAGACCTTTCCTTACTGCTCAGACATTTGCTATTTCACTTTTTTTTCCTCATTCTTGGTTTTTATTTTGGTCTTGATTAAAACAAAATTTTGTTTCTTTGTTCATAATTATTGTGTGTTAAATGCTCTTTACTCCTTTCTGTTGAAAATGAGGGCAGTTTTGGTGTTAAGGGGAAATTCAGCTGGACAAAATCATTAAATAGTTTATGGAATAGAATTCTAAAGGGAGAGCAGTTTTGTGGCCAGATTTTAATTGTAACTGAAGCTTAATGTGGGCATATCAAAGAAATGCTCTATTTCAGAAATCTTCCTCTTTTGCATATGCAGGAGATGAAGGAGGGGCAAGGTACTGAGGAAGAATAAGTTTTATTTGTGAAAGAACAGAAATGTCAATTTTTGTTCCCATCCCATTAGAACATTAAGACAAATGTGTTGTTCTTTCTCTTAAAGGTGAGATTTTCTGAAGTAATTAGAAAATTTTAGTTTCTGTTTGAACAAGAACAGAAGCTAATGTTCTGTGCCCTGAAAAGTTTAACCTTAAATCTATTTCCTATTAGTCTGTAGATAAATTAACAAACTATAGCAAACTGATTATTGCTCTCATCCAAAGCTCATAGAACAAATGAATGTCTTTCAGTCCTCTCAACAGACTTCCTATCAGACTTCATGTCCTTTAAAACAAACTGAACAGAAATTAATAAAGTTGATGGACTAGCAGAGTGCCAGGAAAGAATTTGACCTTAGTTGTCATGTTTTGTTTGCATTGTTATTCTTGTGATAGCTTTTATTTTTTTTTCCTCTGGTGTTTTCCCTGTATTTTTGTATTTCTCCAGCTGCTGTGCAGGCAGTTTAAGATTTCCCCTCACTGGCCTGTCAGTCATGCTTGAAACTGAGGATAATTCAGTCTGTTATTAAATGCTTAGTCTCTCCTTGGAAGTTACCACCAAATGTGTCAAGGTTACAACAGCAGTGCTTGCCTTTTTTTGAGTGGCTGTTGTTTAGCTATGACTGAAATTTCAATCAAGTTTTTATATAAAGTCACAAAGAAATCAAGAAATAATGAGTCTTCATTATTTCTGATAAGGATCAGTAGCACAAGAGACTGATGGTCTGGTCATGACTTTTGTTAATCAAGGCAGAGATCTGGGGGAGTGGCAACAGAGGGCAGACTGGCAAGCAGTAGAATTAGCAATGTGGTTTTCTTGCATGGCCCAAAATAGGCATGGTGAGAAATCACTGAGGAGGGGTGAGATTCCACTGGTAAATCTTGAGGATAGAACATTTATGGTGTATCTGATACAGGTGCATAAAATGGGAAACAACAAGTAAAAAGGAAAAGATTATGTTTTATGTTCATGTTGTTGGTCATCCAATATCAATTACATTTTGACCAATACCCCAAACTTAACTGACCTATTATAATTCCCTGTCAAATTTAAGAGATGTAGAGCACTTCCCAGCTACTAAGCATTACATCTCCTGCAAACTGTAAAAAAATATTATCATCTGCAAATGATAAGAAATAATAGCTCTTGGAACTATCACTCTAGCTGGCATTTCTGCAGGTTCTTCCTTTGTGCAAGATACATAATTACATATCTGATATATATCTGCTTAGTAGTGCCTTGTGGCAATGCATTATATGGGTCCACTTCATGGTATTATTTTTATCTGTTTAAAATGTATTTCTGAGATTCCATTTGTTTAATTGACACAGTGTATGGTAAAAGCAACGTTTTGTGAAGTGCCTAAAGGGCCAAGCTTGCAAACTCCCAATTCCCACTTTCTGCATTTTTATCTTGCTAGTGTTATATGTTTGCTATTGTATTTATTTTCCTTTTTATATATATATATATTATATCATTTTTTTAAAATTTCACTTCAAGTTAGAGTCTAATTTAGTGTTGGAATTTTTTTAATCTAACTTGAATGCGTTTTCTGTACCCCACAGCCTTAAAATCTGAAAAACACAATGCTGTTTCTTATCAGTAATGGTAAACAGCTCCAAAATTTCCATGAGTTCTTGCTGCTTGAAGCATGTCTGAGGTTGATGCTTCAGCTATGTTAATTAATTACTAGCAGTGTCAGTTGATGAACCATCCCTTTACTGATTCCAAGAAGTTAGATTTATATTGAGGTAGTTTACCTGTAAGTTTTTCAGTGAGGATTTGCTCCAAGGGGTGGGAGGCAGCATTTCCAGTGCTTGTCTGCTCTTTTTTTTTCCTGTGGAAACACCAGCAGAATACACTTGTGAAATAGGATGGCACTAAGAAATCATAGTTCAGATCTGCCTTTGGTGACACCCTTCCTTTTTATACTCTGCTGACCCCTTGGAGCTGTGGACATTTGTCACTGTTATTTCTTCTCATGTTGGGGAAAATAAAAGTAGAAGTGTGCAACGCATTTATTAAATTTTTTTCTTTAGTTAGATTAGTTTTCCCGTCATGTCAGTGCTTTTATGTCTGATATTACTCTCCTTTCTGCTGTTAGGACAAAGTACCCAGCCCAGGCTCAGGAGAGTGAGTGAGTGAGTGAAAGATGGACATAAATAGTTATTCCTTTCATTTTTACTGTCTTTCTGATGCTAATATGTATTGGAACCTTCATTAAGCTCTTGGTCTAGATTTAAAATAATGAATTTCTTCAAGGCTACAGCTAGTTCAGAGCCCATCACATTAGATTGTGTTTAAATATTCCTTGTGCCTGTTGTTTTGAACACATCTATTGAATCTTTCTGCTATCATATTGCTGATGATTTTTTCCATTTGGAATTACTCAAATTCTTCTGGGTTTGACTAATCTGAATAAGTTTGCTGTTTTGCTCTTCATACCTTTTTCCCAGTGGTTCATTACTGCACTTAATACTACCTTTACTACTCCCTTGCAAAAGGCTCCCAATGCTCAAATTTGAACATTATTTACATTGACTGCATCTTATACTCTCAATCACAGTTTTGTATCATTCAAGAGGTTTCTGTAACAAAACTTTGCATCCTTCACTTGCTTCCCAAATAGCTGCTTGTAAAGAGGTTATGATATACTTTGTGGATTTCTTTACATAAGCTGAAGTAAAGCTGAATCACCAGTTAAACTGAAGAATGCATCAGTTATGTGTTCATTTCTGTGATTAAAATTTGGAAAGTGCTTTGAGAACAGGTAGACATATGTTAAGGAAAAGAAATGCATCTCCTCAGAAGTTGGATAAATTATCTGTAATATATAGAAGATACTTGCATGGCAGTGAGTACAAAATGATAGATCTCAAGCCAAATCAAGAATCTTTTTGAAGTAAACACCTGATAACTATTTCAAAAATCATTAAGAAGGAAAGAAACATTGCAAATGCACTATTTAAGAGAAAGATTTGAATGATTCTGCCAGAATTGCCTGTAAGCACACGAAGTTTCAGGTATATCCATTTTTGTCTTGTCTCTTCATATCAGGATAATCAGACTTCCTCACTCCCAGACTTAGAATTTTGGTGTATTTATCCTCTCTCCACTCTGTTAAATGGTCCAGAGTTGTTGTTTGAAGGGCTATGATTTCTTCTGCTAAGAATTTTTGTCTTTGAAATTCATCCAAAAAGAATTGTCAGAGAAAAGAACTATCAGAGAACATCCTGTTCCCTTTAAAGTCAGCTGAAGGTTAGTAATTCATCCTCAGTGGAGTTGGGATTTTCTCTGTAAGGCGTTTGTATCAGACACATACTGAAGTTCTGTTGAACTGAGAGAGCTGAACACCATCTGAATTTGCTGAACTGGGCTCTGGAAATTCACTACTTAATTATTTATTTATATTTGCATGATCCTGAGGAACAGAACTAGAGCTGTAGTTTCTTTTCATGTTATTGAATCTGAATAATAATAAATTATTAGTATTTCTCTATATTCTCATATTACCTCTGGTTGTAGTTCCTGATGTTTTACCATCTTTCTGCAGAAGATCTATTTTAATCAGCTTTAGTGGAAAACTTATTCTATATTTCAGTTTTCCATTGGAGTCTGACACCTCCTGAAGAGTAAAAAATAAATGCATAAGGTATGGAGTGGTTCTTTGCAACTAATATTTTTTAATTATTATTATTAGATTGCATAAATATAAGAGGCAGTAGGCAGGTTGCCTTCTTTCCTTCTTACTCAGATGCTCACCAGTTTTGGTTACCAGCTGCTTCCGACCTGAATTTTACAGAGATGTTTTGCTTTTTTTTGTGGTTAGCGTTTTATGCTTCTTAAAATATGTTGACAGAATACATGTTTTAAAATATATTGAGTCAATATGATCTGTCAGCGTCTTTGTGAAATGTGACTACTACTTGAGGCCCATGTTTTAGAAAGGAAAAAATAATGTGTGTGTTTATCTAAGTGTTTATTTAGTGTTATTTAATATGAAGCATGCTACAATAAGAACTGTAAGTGCTGCCAGACAAGTTTTCCAGCCTGGGAATTGAGGCTTCTCTCTCTTGCATGGTAGCAAATCACTTTTTTGCTAGGCCATGGAGTTCAGCCCTCAGAGGCTGATGCTCCAAATGAAAACTACACTAACAGTTTAATAGTATCCTTTGTGAGCCCCAATTGATTTCATGTAATGCCATCAGTGCATTTCACAGTCTTATTAAATCTAGTTGTTTCTGCAGTAAGTAAGGCTAAGAAAACAAGTGCCTTTAGAATATAATTAATTTCATAATCAGTTTTAATTATACTTCACTGTCTTAGAAAGCAAAGATTTTATCTTACTAAATTGCATCTGAGTAATTAATATGCTGTTTATTAAATGGTATTGTTGACTGCCTTGGAATTTTGAAGGAATGATATGTTTTGGAATGCAAGAAAAAACTTAATTCTACGTATTATAGACCACGAAGTATGAAGAAGACAGACAGAGTAATAATTGTTTTGTTTCTTTTGGTAGAATAAGAGACTTGTTTTGTCTGTTTGGTTTAAGTTTTGATTTTAACATTTATTCTTTTTCTGACTTCTCTCTTCAATGGGAGTAACAGAATCGTTAAATATTGTCTTCCCCTCTCTTATTGGGGAATTACTTGAATTATACAAGGATTAGACTAGAATCTGTTCTGTAAGTTCAGAGAACTGCAAGGAGGGAGGTTGCTGGGTTGTTTGTTCTGTTGAATTTTGATTTGTTTTTTTCCTTTTTTTTTTTTTTAAACTTATTTAGTGGTTTAAGATACTTCCTTAAAATTTTGATTAAGGGCTATTTAGAAAAGTGCAGTCTCTGGAGTGAATTAACCAGAATATTATTCTGTGTCTATAAATAACTTATAATGATACCTCTTATGTCTGTGATTGTTGAGTGTTGTTCAGATTCCCTTCTCTCTAACCTGGTAACAGTTATGATTTACACTCTGGAAAATCATTGACTTTAAGGAAAATTTATCAGGAGATTAAAAATCACAAGTAAACATAAACTGTTTTCAATAGCATAAATGACCTGTAATTGATTGTAATTAGAAAGGAATCCCCTTAGTTTCATTCATGATTGTTATGTAGCTCACCATGCAAGTGTGATGATCTATGGTTATGATGAACACAGAGAAGATGTACACATCTCTCTCTCTCTCTTTTGTCCCATTAAGAGGCATTTTAGGAATGTAGGATCCCATAAGTGAATAGAGTATAAGAAGAGACAGAGATTATTTTTACAAAGGTTGATGAGAAGTTTTCCTACTGGATAACACAGATCCCTTTGTGGTGATGTTGTCAGGTGCTTAATTAAAAAGAGGTTGTTTGAAGGTCCTATACAGAAGTCCATATATAGGATTTTGTTTCTCATATATGTGATATGTTTCTCATATTTCCTTTTTCAGCAACTCTTATCAGCCTCACAAAAAATGGTGTAGAACAGATGGGGTATTAATATCCAAGGCTGATCTGAAACTTTATAGACAAATACAAGATTTAGGGTGTTTTGTTGTTGTTTTTTGTTTTTTTTTTCTCTTTTTGCTATTCAATATCTATTGTGCTTTAAAAAGAAATGTATGGGAAAAACAATCTAAATTCAAAAATATGTCTTCAAATTGATCTAGTATCTTTAGTAACAAAGAACGTAGTTCTGAGGAAAATGCTGGAGAAGGGTTGATTTTTTTTTTATTATTTTCATAAAAGTCCTGGTTATTTGAAGGAGGTCTGTGAGAGGTATAAGACTAGAAACAAGCCAGCCAATGAATAGTAGCAAAAGAAATCACTGCCTCTGTCTTGCTGCATCCATTTTCCTAAGTACAGAAATAACAGAAACATATTTTCTTGTTTTGGAGAGATATCTAATACAAGAACTGTTCAGGAAAAACAACTTGCATCTTTCTTAGTAGACCTAGTAACTCTTCATTGAAGCATTTCCCCTTTATCTCAATGGATTTTTAAGAATAGACAAAAACTGTGGGCTTATGACTATGATCAGGAGATGTTTTAGAACGTTCTAATTTTCATATCTGAAGAAAGCGTTGTCATTTAGGAAACTGTGATGAAATAGCATGACTTTGTCCATATGAAGACATTCTGAGTTCCAATCAGAGCATGAGGATTTTGAGAGCTTTTGTTCTTCCTTCCTGCAGAAGTAAAAAGAATCAGCAGAGGGATGCCTTTGTGTGTTTATTCTGGACCAGCTGTTGCACTTAATCTCTCTGTATGCCCAATTACATCTGGAATTTAAAATTATATCACTGGTTATTCATTTGTTATAAATATGGGTAGTGCAGCCAATACAGAGATGCCCTTCAGCTTATCTGAAGACACCAAGTCAGCTCTCAGGCAGTAGATCAAGTTGTTGAGAAATTAATGTAAGGCAGAGAGAAGTACTGCACTGTTGAGGTTTAACCCCAGCCAGCAACTCAGTACCACTTGCTCACTTCCCGACAGCAGGGAGAAGAATTGGAAAGAAAAGCTAAATCTCCTGGGTTGAGATAAGAACAATTTAATAATTGGGGGGTGGAATTATACTAAATATGCTACTAATATTAATTGTAGGTATAAGGAGAGGGAGAGAGAGTAACTGAACCCAAGAGAGCCAAGTGATGCACAGTACAACTGCTCACGACCTGCTGACTGATACCCAGCCAATTCCCAAGCCTGTCTGCAGAGTACGAAATTCTGCACCAGCACACCAAAGCTTTCCTGGTTCCTCACTCACAATAATGAGAGGATAAGGGCCTATGGATATATGTCAGCTACATGTGAGTGCTGATCTCAAGTGGCTTGGATGCTGATATTGTAGCTCTAAGTTTTGTTACAATTTGAGGCTTTCTAGCCATTTGCAACAAAATTATTTCAAAGGTAGGGTTGCACACAGGTGAGCAATCTCCAGTATTGTAGGAGCAACTTGGTCAAGAACATTTTCCAACAAGCCAGATAAAACAGTAATGGTAGGACATAAGTTTGCATATATAAAGATCACTCAAAAAATTTATACCCACATCCACGTGCCAGTGATCTACAGCAGACAAAACCTAGAACCTCAGTTCAGCTGGTCAAACTGAAAGGCACATTCATGCAGAAGTGTTACTGTAAAAATCCTACGTGTCCCTTCCCGTGGTGTTAAGCTAGTTAACATCCAGAAAAACACAGGAAAGCAGTACTTAAAATGCTGTCTCAACATAGAATTCCTCACTGAATGTTGTATCAGGCATTCTAGAGTTAATCTGCACATTCATCACTTACTAGCATGGATTAGTAACTTTAACTGGCACTGTAGAATATAGTACCTAGATTCTGAAAGTTCCTCTAACCAGCAGTCCCAAAATTAATGATTTATTTTGAATTTGCATTTCAAAATTATATCAATAATAGTTATTTTAAGAATTTAATTTTCATATCAGTGATATCTCTTTGTGTTACAACTTTATCTGAGGTTAAATTATTCTGCCTCTTTGATGGGTTCTTTATCTTCAGCAACTGAAGAAGAGTTACCAGTGAGAGCTTAATTTTATTTAGTAGTAAAAATTAAATATTCCAACAAAGCTTTGCAGTTGTTCCTATTACATATTGGTAGAAGGAATATAAACCTCATTAAAAAGTTGCAACTTTTTTCCAGCATTAACAGGAAGATGCCTGTAGTTCAAATTCTCTGTGATAGTTGGCTGAATATAGGAAATTCAGGTGACTTTTTAGATTTTATTTTTTATTGTATGGAACTGTACTGTTGGAAAATAGAAAATACAATTATAGAGAGAGAACCACATAAACTATAGAAGTAAAACCATTTCCTGATGCTTTGTCAGTCAGCCCAGGATGTTTTATTTTATATCTCAGGGAGATAACTTTAGATCACTATGGTCTGCAGATGCAAGTGTGATTTAGTGATCTATTGAACACTGAATGATACAGAGTTGCTTTACTTTTATTGCTCTTAAAGAAATATCTGTGGAACAGAAATGTGTTAGTTTGTGCTCTGCACTTACTGCAAGTCCTGTTATCTGAGCATCTCAAAGCATCATTCACACACCTGACCCTTGCAATGTATCTCGTACTGTGAATAAGCATTGCAATTTGAAATGTACAGATACTCATAAAATGTGGATGATTCGTTCCAATTATGTGGCAAACACTACAGCTGAAGAAAAATCTGGTATTCACACTTGCAGAGTCTCTACAAACACTGTATTCCTTGTGTTGTATGGGATTGGGTAGGTGCTGACTAAACCACTGCTGCAGTAATTTCAATCACAGAATCACAGAACATTCTGAGAAGATAACTTAGTTTTCCCCTCCTTTTCTTCACAAACATTTGTGTACTGCCGTGTTTAAAAAATGTTAGCTTTAAAAGTTCTTAACATGACAGCAATGTCCTGAAACAGAGGCTGGTAACTTTCCTTTTGTGTGGACTTTTTTTTTTTTTTTAAGCCCTTAAAAACATCTTCCTGGCAGTATAAATGTTCACACATTTCTTGACTCACGTCCTCTGACATGCCACCATTATCCCCTCAACTCAAAGCCTTCAGCTGACACGTACTTAAAAGAACATTATAACTTCTGTCCTGCAACAAAGCTCATATGACAGCTGGAGTTGGTGATTCCACTTTCACTGATGCCACTAGTTCCTAAAAATCAAATTTACAGGAATGGTTGGAGACCAGCTTGCCTTCTTTTAGACATAAAAAAATTAAAGCTTGTGTAAAATTAAAATTGTCTAAGATACAGGCAATTTACTGTTGTAGTCAGGAGAAATATTTTACTCTGACCTTGATCTGGTACAACAGATGTGTATAGGTAAGGGAGGAGAAACTGAATTCCAGAAATGCTGTGTTCATGTTTTATAGAGGGAGTGCAGTTTGCTTGTCCTCTGGGTGTCTAGAAGAAAATAAGATGAATCCCACCTTTATTGTTTCTTCTTTGGATAAGAACCATTTGGTTGTACACTCTGTGATTATTTTTGTATCATAGTATAACAGATTAAATCATGATTATTCCATTTTTTTAATATTATCTTTTAGTATTTTAGGATTATGCTGTAGTGTTTGTACTGTGTAGTTTTCCATTTACACTAGAATATAGTTCTGGTTACTTTCGTGTTACTGTTTACACTCACCATGAAATTAAACATACTTGGATAATACAGACTAAAGAGAAAGCATCTTTATTTTGGTTTTGTGCAATAATGTCTTGCTCAATGTACGTATTCCTTTAACCCCTATGATTCTGTGCAATTTATTATATGCTGGATTTGATGCTCAGTTTTATTCTTCATGTTTAGACCTTCTTTTCTCATTCTAACTTCATTCTTTTGTAGTGAGAAAGCCAAGTAGAGTGAAGTTTATTGATATGCTGCAGAACAGTCAATGCAGCTGAATGTTTATTGCATGTTAGCTGTACCAAAATTTAAAATGCAAAATACTACATATTTTCTGGTGGATGTGTTAGTATGCTTATAGATAAGAAACACATTTCTGGAGACTGAAAGAATTATGTGCCATAAGATTTCTGTGCATCGTAGAAGTGCCAGAAGATTCTTCATGATAAAACTTCATTTTTTGCCCAGATCAATAAAATGCTATATTTTTTGATGAAGTCTGAGGGTTTCTCTAAAACACAAATTCTGACTTTGAGTAATCCTTCAAATTGCTCTCCCTTTGAATATCTTTTTCGTATATGTGCTTGTGTTTTTTGGGCTTTTTAAAATCTCACTGTGTATTTGCAGAATGCTATTATTAGAGTATTGCTATGTATTTATAGGAATCCAGGTGTACAGTAGGTAAAATCTGCCTTTCATGTTATGAGGGAAATGCATGAGGAAAAAAAATGTTTTATGTGATTCTGAAAAGGCTATTAACTACCATGCTGCACACTGTAAATTGAATTAGAATAATGCTATAAAGCATATTTTAGAATTGTGCTCTGCAGAACTGGAAAAAAAATACATTTAGTTTGTGCAATTGTATTCCCTTTCCAAGTTGTGTTGAATAAATGTAATGCTGGTGTTGGGCTAAAAGTGGTAAATAGGTCAATACAGTATTTTCCAGGTAAAAGATTTTCTGTGTCTTATTATCTTTTAATGTATATTTCTATTATGTTTAGGTATAATTTCTATGTAATTATTCTTTAGCTTAAAGAAAGAACTACAAATTCTTTCATCACAGTTATTTTAAATTTGAAGGGTAGGCTAACCACAAGCCATGTTTATGCCCACGCAGAATAAAGCTGGGGAAGAGATCATGTTCACTATCCTGCAGCTGAGTGTTTCCTACTGACAGCCCCCTGGGGACACATTCTAATGCAGGCTAAGCAGTGCCATGGTGTGAAGAGTTCCTGTAGGTGGCAACAGGTGCAACTGAGGTGAAAATCCAGTCCATTTTTAAGCTTTAAAAAAACCCTGATGGATGAGTTTGTAGTGAGACATTCAATTGCTTTCTCAGTTTTTGAATGAAAAATAAGTCTGGTTTTTTTACCAAAATGGTTGGGAAAAGCAAATAAGATGTCAAAGGATTAAAAATATAATAGAAATATGGCAGTTTTTGTGACATTAGTCTCACAGGGAGGATATTTTTTTCCTGTAATGGTTGTCCTTGCCTGTACTCTGACTGGCTTTTTCTGTTCTTACTGTCCTCTGCTGCAATTTAACTATATGCTCATCAAAAAAATATGTTAAGTCAGTGCCACTTGGAAAAACTTGCTGTGGAAGGGGTTTTTTTTTGTTTTGGTTTGTTTTATTTTTGGTTTTTTGTTGGTTTGGTTTGGTTTGGTTTTGTTTTTTGTTTGTTTTTGGTTTTGTTTTCGTTTTGGTTTTGGGTTTTTTGTTGGTTTTTTTTGTTTTTCTGTTTGGTTGGTGTTTGTTTGTTTGTTTGTTTTTCTCACTTCCACTAGTGAACTGGGATTTAGGGTGGTATCATTACTTATCAAGGAGTGCAACCACTTCATGACAGGAAAGAGGATTAGAAAGAGAGATCAGCACTTGGAAATTTCATGACCTCCTTTGATTAATTACAACTTGAGAAACCCTGCTAGAGCCTAGTATCCTAGTCTCTTCCTAAATAACTAGGCAGGAAATCTATTGAGATATGTGAAGACCACCACAGGTGTGTATCACCACCATAGGTGTGCATCAAAGTGCATTCATTCCACTTGAAGTAATGCACATTATCAAATGACCTGACTAAGTATTTTCAGAGCTTAAAAATTATTTAGGTATCATGTTGATGTTAACCAAATATGTATGTAATACAATAGGTAAGTAACCTTGACAGATTTGTGTTAATAAACAATGTCATACTTAGCTGCTCATGTTTCTAAATCCATATTTTGCTCAAGTTCAAAGCAAAAAAATCAGTGAAGACATGACACCTACATTGCATATGAATGCTGATATAACACAGATCTGCTTTAATGTTTTTTTCAGCACCAGAGTTGCTGAAATCTTTAGGGCTCTTTCCTAATGTGAGTTACAACTTCCCCCAAGGATAAGATAGCCCTTGTCTTTAAAAATTGTATTTTATCCTGTAACTGATAGAGATCATCTTTGATATTTATCACATTCAAATTAATAATAATAATAATAATAATAATAATAATAATAATAATAATAATATAACAAAACCAAAACAAAACAAAAAAAAAAAAAAAAAAAAAAAACAAAAAAACCCACATAAAGCCCACCACAAACTTTAGTGCTATAAAGGTTTAAGGTGTTTAACACAATCTCCAAATGCTTCAAGTCATGAAAATTAATCATCGAATTTATCATATTGTGCAGTGGTCAGGACCTATTCCAAACTATTCTAAAAATAACCAAGTATTTTCACTGTAGTTTAAGAAAAGAATCTTTCATTAAAACAAACCAGGGAATTACTTCTGAATTTCAATTGTGTATATTACTTTGGCATAGCACTTTGTCAGAAGTGTTTTTGCTTAGTTTTGTATCCATGGATTCCACTCACTACTTCTCAGGTGAAAATATAAAAAAAGAACCCTACCTGCCAAACATACAGTACAAGTTCTGTAGCTAATGCATCAGCAAACTTACCAAAGTACATGAAAAATATTTAGTGTGTCTTTTTTCATATTTTGATTTAATGATTAAGGTTTGTTTCCTTCCAAAGAGCGCTGTATTTGATTATTTGTACTTGTGCAGGGTTTTTGAACGTGAAGCAGCTCTGGAATCAGCCCTAAGAATGTTGCAGCAGTTCTACCTGGATCTCGAAAAGTTCCTTGCTTGGCTTACGGAAGCTGAGACAACTGCAAATGTCCTGCAGGATGCTACACACAAAGAAAAAACTCTAGAGGATGCCAAAGTGGTTCGGGACCTCATGAAACAGTGGCAGGTAAGCCAAGCACTTCAGTATAGAGGCATTTGGCAAACATGAGAGTTTATCAAGCATATCTGATATTTATAGAAGTTATATGATTTGAATCAGGTTTATTCTTTGTAGCTTAACTGAATTAGTTTTTCTCCATTACGTTCAAATACATGAGAAATGGTAATTTGGTAGTCTATTGTCAACACGCTCCATTGCAATAATAAAAAGAGATAATGATGCAAATTTTCATAGTAAATGCCTGGACAGTTTTCATACAGTAATTCTCCTCTGGGGGAAAAAAAACCCTTAAAGAGAGATAATATTGTATTTAGTGTTCCAGAGAAGCCTAAAGAGAAGGAAAATTAATTAGTTGAGATGGTGCTGTTGAACTATGTTGTTATACTCCATTGTGTTTTCTTCACTATAGTTATTGAGAGGAATGCAGATGTCTGCTTGAGGTCTTAAATATGAGGTTGATTGGCTGTTTGGAAGGCAGGACCTTTATTCCTGTACTGATAGAATCATATAATAGTTTAGGTTGGAAAAGACCTTTAAGATCATCAAGTCAACCATTAACCCAGAATTGCCAAGGCCATCACTAAATCATGTCCTCAAGTGCCACATCTACACATCTTTTAGTAGCTCCAGGGATGGTGACTCAGCCACCGCACTGGGCAGCCTCTTCCAAAGCTCAGTGACCTTTTCAGTGAAGAAATTTCTTGTATTCACTCATAGTGCATGATTTTGATGTTGACAGGAAGTTCAAAATTGGAGATTTAAGGCACTCTTTGCCTTAGTTTATTTGTTGATGAAAAACATACTGTGAAAAATTTAGTTCTAAGTGATTGGGAAAAAAAAAAAAAAAAAAAAACAAACCACAAAAACCCAGTAAATTTATATAGTAGTTCAAGAATTCTTAGCTGTAAGATAAATTCATTTATTATGATGTACACATATTTGCAGGAGTCGTAACCCAGTGCTCTCAGTGTATCAAGTCTTTATTGTGAAAGCTTTTTGTTCAAACAGGTACAGTTTCCTGATAGTGGTACAAGTATTGTCTATCTATTTGCTAAAAATGGGTAATGGAGCACAGTTTTATCAATAGAACAATTTTATGATGACAGCTGAATGATCAGGAAAGAGGCTACAACTTTTCATTCTGTTTCTCAGGTATTGCTGCATTGATTCTTTCAGGCTTCACACCCTGCTTGTGGGAGTTCTCTCTCACAATTCACTTTGATGTACAAAGATGAAAAGCAAAACCATGACATAAATGTGTAGTTTGCACACAGTTTATGCATATAAAAGGTTCAGACAAAAAGGAGCTTTACTAAGTCACAGAAGTCTCAGAAGTATGTATTTATGTTCTTTGTGGAAAGGGGTTATTGCTCACTAATCCATACAATCAGCCATATGAAACATAAATAGTGATAAGTCTTTTTATAAACTCTGTATTGTGGGTCAGAAATATACTTACCCTACATAACACATCAGGCAATGACTGTATTCCAAGAAACTCACTATGTAAATTGTACATGTATCAAAACAGACATATTCAAATACAGTCCATGTCCTTAACATGGTTTGTTATCATCCAGTATGTGTAGTAACACTGCAAGCCCTGCCCCAGTACAGAAATATCCTAACTGCTTCTTGCAGTCAGGATTAGAATTTCCAACTTCTTTTTTTTTTTTCTCACATGAAGTCTTTTTATTTTTCCTTCTCTCACCAACCAGGCTGAATTCAGATCCTAGAAGGTAAAAGAAAAAGGTGCTTTCTGATTACAGATCAGTGTCTCATGAGTCTTTGGAAAGAAACTTTGACTCATTGGGTTTATTAGAATGCATAGAAGTTATGGTCAAATATAACAAATGGATCTCCAGTCTCTGTCTTGCTCTTTATGCAGTTCCATATAATTGGACAATGTGAAAATAGTCACTAGACTCTTGAAATGTTACAGTTCTGTTTTAATTGATATTTTTAACCACTAGGTGTAAAGCAGTGTTTTGATAAATAATTTTCTACACAAATAAGGAAAAACTTAAGTTTCTGAGTTTAAGTAGTAGCTTTGTATCCTTGTCACTATAGGTGTTTATCTCACTTTTAGTGATCCATCAGCTTTCTGCTTTACACTCTCAAACTTTCCCATATTTCTATAAACAATTAATTAAATAATTACTTGCTGTACAGGAACTTTTTATATAGCAGTGGTTGCTTGTCTAGGAAAATCTCATGTTTTAGGCATTTGTTATCCTTTTTATGTTCAGAAACCATTAACTCAATTGTCACTAATAAAGATTAATCTTTCCTTAGTAGTTAGCAGTTCATTCAGTAGCAGAAGGAGAAAGGTGAGACTTATATAACTGCACATTCTAATTACCCCATGATGTAATTATATTAAAATGTTGCATTATAAACACCGTGTTTGTTTGTACAAGCATGTATTTGCATGCATCATTTGTCTGAACTGACAGCAGTGTAATAGTTGAGGTGATTCACACAGTTGGAATACTTTCTGGAGAATTTTCAAGGATACAAACCCATTACTCCAAGGAGTTGTGTAATTATGTGCCGCTTCTTTTTTCTTTTTTTTTTCCTAGTTGAAATACATCATGTGTCCTCATGAGGCCTGGTTTGTTAAGTAACCATATGAGGGAGATGAAAATTAATTTCACTTTCTGCTTCCGTACTTCTAGTGATACAAACTCTCAGCTGTGTTAATTATAATTGTGGGTTGGTTTACATGACACCAGGCCTGCTGGTGACAGATGAGGTACACCTGTCCCAAAGGGGGAAAAGGATCTCTGCACAGGAGTTATCAGGGTTTAGTGAAGAGTAAACTGGATTTAAAGGGAGAAGGATATAAAGCCATGCTCACTTGAGATGAGCCTGGGGAGAGCATGTTTGGGGGATGGTGAGCTAGTGAGGTTCTTTGGTCTGACAACTCAGTGGAGATAGGGGCTGCAGATCCACATGGCTGCAAAGATACAAGAGGGTTACTCATGAGTTAGACACTACAAGCACCTGAGAATGGTTGTACAGGAATTAGGGGTTCTCTCTGCAGAAGGGTGGGGGATCAATAGCCCAAAGTCCACCTGCACCAATGCACACAGCGGGGACAACCAACAGGAGCTGGAACCCATTGGGCAGCTGGAAAACCATGGCACAGTTGCCATCACAGAGATGTGGTGGGCTGATGTGCATGCCTGGAGTGGGCAGTGGATGGCTATAAATTCCTTAGAAGAGATAGGCAAGGAAGGAGAGGTGGTCTGAGTGTTTTGACTGTCTTGAGCTTGATGCTAGTGACAACAGGGTTCAGTGTTTATGGTTAAAACCCAGGGGAAGGCCAACAAGGCAGATATTCTGATGGGAGTCTGTTAAAGACCTCCCACCAGGATGAAGAGACAGATGAAATATTCTGTAAGCAAATGGGTGAAGTCTCACTAGTCCTTTTACTCATGGGGAGCTTCAACTTACCAGATGTCCTCTGGAAATGCACAAGCACAGCAGAGAAGAAGCAGTCTAGGAGGTTCCTGGATTGTGTGGAAGAGAACTTCCACAGTATTCTCGAGAGACCAGCTGTTCATGGCTTGGATGGGTGTGCTCTTTGCTGGGTAAAAAACTGGCTGTGGGGCTGGGCCCAGGGAGTGGTGGGGAGTAGAGTCACATCCAGCTAGGGCCAGACACCAGGGCTCAGCTTTGGGGCCAGTCCTGTTTTATGGGGAGAGACTGAGGGAGCTGGGAGGGGATAAGGAGGCTCAGGCTTTCAGCTGAAAGGAGGTTGTAGTGAGATGGGAGTGGGCCTCCTCCTAAAGAGGAAATGGCCTCAAGTTGTAGCTGGGCATGCTTAGATTTGGTATTAGGAAAAAAATTCTCATAGCAAAAGTTGTCAAATGTTGGAACAAGCACTGGCTTCCCAGGGGAGTAGTTGAGTCACAATCCCTGAATCCCACATCACTTAGGGGTGTGGTGTTACGTTGATGGTTGGACTTGATTATTTTTAAGGTTTTTTCCAGCCTTAAGAATTCTATGATTGTATGAAGTACTTTTCTGGTCTGTCTTTTTAGCAATAATTGTATGTGACACTTTATGCAGCTTATGTGATATTAGATACAATTTTGAAGTTAGTGTGGATTTATGCTGTTACATTATGAATGCAATCAGTTAATATTAAGCCTGCAGATGAATGTAATCACAGACTTTTTGCACTGAAATCTGATGAAAAATACTGCATGTGACACCTAGGTAAACAGTAACTGGAGAATGCTTTTGGACTATATACACAGCTTACAAAATGTTTCTGAAATAATCTATGATGACTGACAAATTATTGGTAGTATTCACCTGACTAAAAGTATGCCACAATATGATAAATGAAGCAAAGTTAATACTTTGGCATGAAATACATAACAGATTTATTTTTATTGCCACCTTCATGCTCACTTAGCCTATAACCTAAGTAGTTTTCCATTAGAGGCAGGAGTTTTGCTGCTCATAATATGAAAAATGTGCAGTGCCTCAAGTTATACCTCAGAATATACAGTATGGGCAGCACCCTTATTTTCTCACAGTGGTGTTTTTATCTAAAATCAGGGACATGAACAGCAGTCAAGGCACTCTTGTATCTTCTATACCTATCAATACTTCAAAGGTGCTCACTTGTTTTTAAGGTATCCAATAAGCTGTTTTTTACAGCTTATTAAAAAGCTGAGGTAGATACATATTCCTGACACTTCTCAATTACTTATCAGGATAGGTTCTTTAAAACATAAAACCTTGTTTCCAAATTCATTTTGTGATATGATCTATGCATTGGATGATGAATCTCACTCAAATAGAAGAGAGAATGTATCTGTAATGTTCTTGCTCATTTCAATTGAATTTACTAAGAAATATTAATTAATTTTCAAGTACTTCCATTCTCTATTCTGAAACACTTTGCCACTCTCCATGCTGAAACACTTTTTCAGTCACTTCTGCTTACAATTGTTCCCCGCAAACTTTAATATATAATCTTCTTCCCTTATCTGTTTTTTTTTTAAGTTTAATTCTCCATTTTTGCCATTTATACTAACTTGTTGCCAATTCTAAAATAAAATCTGTTCTACAGTACCTGAAATAGAACAGTAACTGTCAGTGTCATCTTATTCCACTGAGAAATAGAAGAGAAATTCCAAAATCTTGAGTTGTAAAACAAGTGCTCTTACAACCTAATCTGAGAAAGGGCTAGATAGCATCTCAGAGTGATTTTTTTCCTCAGAGTGGATTTTTTTGAAATATTGGTTAATATTATTTTGAAAATGCATGGTCAGGAATTTTTCAGTACTGTAATTAGCAGCCACAAGGAAGGGGATTAATGTTCCTTTGTTGTTAACAGCAAGTGTCAAATACTGAATACTTTCACAGGAGATTCAGGTGCTGATTCTCAGTGGGGATGATGTTAATACAACTGTTCTTCTTAGCTAGATATCAAAGAGAAGTGGCCAGAAATCAGCAATAAACCAGATAGGTAGATGTCACTACTTTTTGTCAAGTATTTTGTTTCAGTTTGTTTAGTCTCGATGGTCTGTATCATAAAAACAAAAATATATTGCTGCTGCAGCTTGCCTATGAGTTGATGCATTAATGTGTATTCTGATTCTGCCCTCCTGTTTCTGAACTTAGAAGAAAAAACCTATCAGCACTAATTTTCTTTTGGGAGGTAAAAGGCTTGTTTTATCAAGATATCTAGTACTCTGGTGCTAGAATGAGATGTAAGTACTCTTAAAACTTATTCTCATGAAAATAAACAGCTCTCAGTTGCCAGAAATCTCACATATTAAGTAGGTGTTTCCAAATAAGAACATAAATTTCTTCTTTTAATTTCTCATTTGCATATGTTCTCATAATCATGGTAGAAGAAAATCCCCATTTTTCAAAAGTACTAAATAACCTAGTATATTCTCACTTGGTCGATGTACATATTTCCTCTGCAAAAGTTTATTGAGCACACCAGAGGGATGGTTCTAATTTTTCATTTGTGGATCAGCATTCTACTGATGCTAAATACAGGTTTTAAATACAGGTTTTCAAATACAGGTTAGATGGGAAAAGCATATGTAGCATGAAGTCTGGGGTTCTGTTGTGTTGAGTAAGATTATTAGAGCAGAGCATGGAAAAATCACAAGGAGAAATGGAATAGAAGGCATAAGATGGTTTGCCATTATTCTGAGCAAGTTCCAATTCCTGCATTTTCTCCTGACCTTATCATTTCTATAGGATGCCTCATCACTCTTTGTGTAGGCTTTTCTAAAACAGGCTCTCCCACATCTAAAGAAGGGGATGGGTGGACTTTCTCATAATCTTTCTAAGTATATGTCCTATTTCACTGTAACCCATCAATTTGAAGTGACAGGAGTTAGACTAGTGGTTACTAGGACTTTGAAGACTTCTGCCATTCCACCTTCCTGTGACCATCAGTATTTACTAGCACAGTCTAATCTGCCATTTAGTTCTTGTATTCACTTTGTATTGCTTATGGCACATTTATTTGCAAAGTGAATAATCAGGAAAAAACTAGGCAAAAACCCTGTGGTAGCCTTTAATATATTCTGATGATGAGTTTAAAAGGGTATCTGTGCCTTATGCAATTATGCCTCCTACCAGACTGTTCAATACACTTGGCTAAAGAGCACATAATTTTTCATTTGTGAGAGCAAATGTGTATTTTCCCAAGGCAGGTAAAGAGAAAAAAAATGATTGTATTGTGATTATTAACATGTTAATATAAAAGGGATAAATTGTACAGTGCATAACTGAGGAAAAGTATTAATTTTGGCTTAGGGCAGATATCTGCCTGAATATGTAAGAAGTCAGTGACCTACAAAGAATACAAATAAGGAATAAAATAAAAGTACAAATCATTTTCAGAGAAAAGTTATACTGGCTTTGTGAAAGGTTTTTAGACAGTACTGAGAAAAATAGTTGTGTTCTAAGAAATGCCTCCAAATTTTCCTTTTTATGAGTATGTAGCTGCCACGTCACAGGTTTTCTGCATATGAATTTACACTTTTTCACAATACTAGCTGTTCTGTATTTGCACTGTGCAGCAGCTGTTTACTGTAGCAACTCCCACTATCTAAGCTGACAATGTTTGGCAAAAGTAACTTTGCTGTACCAAGTGTCCCTTTTCATTTTCTGTCAGAAGTTTGGACTTTTTTTTCTTTCAACTGCTGAAAAGAATTTGAATCTCTTCTGTCAGCACACAGTTCCACATGGTCATTTATCCTTTCATGCCACATTTTTCTTTTGAATCATTTATTTCCATTGGATTCCATTTCATTTTGTAGGTTTTCTGTCTTGAGTGGATGATTTCATTTTGTTGATGTTCACTGCATAAACTGCCATTTACCCCACATATGAATCAAAATACCTTTTTTTGGCTATTAGTACAGAATTATGATGTCATTCTGCTTTGCAATGATTCCAGTGGGTTCATCACCTGTTATGATTGATAACATTAGCAGCTTTCTGGAAGGGGACATTTGTCCTTCGTTGTGGCACTGCTGTATGGAATGGTTAGGAGATTGCAAAGTGGTGTTCAGGATTTTCCATTTGGTTAAAATGTATGTTGTTCAAGAATTCAGAAAATCCAGCATTGTTGTAGTTACTTACCATAGTTTTACTGCATTTTGTCTCAGTAAATGTAACTAGATTTGGTCTTAACTTCTTTGAAATTATTATTAAATAGTTGCATTTTCAGAGGTTGAATAATGTAATGAAAATATATAGCTACTTAGTACTCTTTCTAGGGTTTATAATTGCTATTCTTGTGTTGTCAGTTCTCTGATTTTATGTATATTTTTATGGAGGGAGGTCATCTGATGTTATGATGCCTACCAACTACCCTAATACAGCACTGTTGAGCTGCTTCTCATGAGATTGAGAGACATTATTTAGAGCTTATGACACTGGAAATCGGATATAAGCTCAGAAATTCTATTATATAGGTTCTTTTATATGCATTGTATTTATATATACATTACATTATCCTTCATATGTATGCTCATGTGGGTTTAGGCTTATACAGCTAATCACTTTGGGGGCTATGTTTTTTTTTCAGATACGTGAATTTTCTTTAGGCAAAGTTAGCAGGATGTGAACGCTGGTGCAAGCAGACACAAGCACTGCTGTTTGTGTCCAGGTATCAGTTTAATGTACTGAGTAACCAGATTATAGGAATGCAGTACTGCCCTCTCTCCAGGGTTTTGTCAGCTTTAAAATTATTTAGAGGCCACATAACCAGTTTGTTGTATATCTGCCACCTGTTCATCCTGGAATTCTTACTGTAGGTGATGTAGAGTCAACTTCTGGCACCTACTTTTACATGTTAATGGTGTGTGAGCTGTTAATGTTCCTGCTAAGAGCTGGTGGAATCTAGAAAGTTGTGCAGCTGGCCAAATGCAGTTATTCCATTTTCTTCATTTCCTTAGCAATGCAAGAACAGCTGTGTTTGTACCTCCTCACACCGTGGAGAAAGGTCCAAGAGCTGTTCTGAATGTGTTTTGCTGCAGGAGATTTTGCCACTGAGCTCAGCTTGGTTGCAGTTCCTTGTCTTCCCAGTTCTGCACAGACAAGGATAAGAGAGAAGCATTTCTAGAGGGAAGTTTAGTCCAGCTAAACTGGGGCTGTTTTCCTCCAAAATAAACATATTCCTCTCCTCTGGCTTAGAGAGAGCCTAGGAGAAGTAGCTAAATAACTCACTGACTACACTGCTTGTCTAAACTTGGTGTAAAATGCGTGTGTGTTCTCTCTCTCTCTTGAGTGTGTAAATGTGGTGAGGGTTTTGTGGGATTTTTTTCCCTTCATTTGGTGGTCTTTTACAGGCTAAAGAGTTTATAGTTCCATCTGGGCCCTACCACTTTGTATACTTCTAAATCATGCAATTGCCCATGAGGCCATAGAAGAGAAACAAGATGTAAACTCAAGACTGCTGAGATCACTTTTCCCCAAAATGATGACCATGAATTTAGTCATAGGTAACTATGAAGATATGTGAAAACATGTCTAGAAAATTTCTTCTACCAGATCACTCCAGGTTTTAAGCTGTGTCTTCTGCTGACTCTCCTGCCCACACAAATGTCTCATGAGTGTTGAGGCAGTGATATTAGTTTGGGTTTTTTTTTCTCTGACCCTCTGAGAAATGTTTATGCCTGATGTTGTTCTGGCTTGTCCTGCCTCTGTTGTCACCAGATGGGAAAGTGTTAATACTTTCTGTCCTTTGTTTCTTTTCCATATAAAATGGGTTGAAGTGCTTGCAATAACAGTAGTTTTCCATATTTACCCTCCTGTGGGGAATAACTCTTCTGAATCAGAATAGAGGCAAGAGGCTGTAGAAATGGCAGGAGAGATCAGAAATTTAGCTGTCCATTTTTGCCTCAGTAAATTAGAAACTTTCAACTGACCAGATTACACACCTAAAACAGAACACAGTATTTATGAACAATTACAGTAGAGAAAATAATACATTGCTTGTAGGTAGGTTGGAATTAGCATTATTGTTATGTAGGTTGGAATTAGCATTATGCACTAAGAGTCACCAGAAGTGGTGGTATGAGAGTGAAAATGTCTGGACTCAAATTGAAATTAATATCTTCATCTCTTTACTGTCTGTGTAGTTGAAAAGGTAATGCAAAACCAAAACAGGCCATAGGTACCAAGAAGTATGCATATTAATCAGTTCTGAAGGTGAATATTTTTGCTTTCTTATTTTGTGTAATTTTTTTCATGTTAGAAGTCTTCATAGCTTATAGAGGCTTAATTGAAAAAAAGTGTCAGTCAAAAAGAACTTATATCAGGTTACACTGATAATTTGTTGTGAAATAAAATAATTAACCTTAAAAAGAGACCGTGCAACTTCTTTTTATTAATGCCAGAATATTAATTTATTGTATCTGAATCTGATATTACATTTTTTAGGTGAACTTTGCTGATGGAGGAAATGTGAGCACCAACTAGTAACTAAGCAGATTAAAGATATAAATTATATTCTCCCCAGAAGTATCATACATTGTCTACTATTTTAAACCTACCTAATTTTAATTTCTCCCTCAGTCTGCCAGATGGGGCAAAATTTTAAAGACCTTTTTTTTTTTTTTTTTGCAACTACTTCATAGTTCAACAAAAAAGAATAGCAAGACACTTTTTAGAGGACTAAGTACAAAACCCAGAAGACTGAGTCACTTAATTTCATTGTTGAACTTCAAAGGTCTTTTGCTGGGAAAAGCTTACAGTTGTCCTGCTATTTTTTGTACTGGTTATATCAAAGTGCATTTCCCTGATCTATAAATGAAGTGGCAAATCCTTTCTTTCCAGAACCTGGAAATCTGCTGGAAGCTGTGAGATCAAAGCTATGAAATAAACCTGTTCTCACTTACGTTACACCTATTACAGTCACAACAGTGCATTAGCCTGAACGGATCATCTCTTTTTCTTTTTAACTGTGATATTGTAATTCTATGCCTCATAAGTAAGAGTTGCAGCAGTGTTTAAATCCCAGCTTGTTGATTTGCTTAAAAAAAGAAAAAAACATAGTAATTTTATTTTAACCTTTGATTTTTGAGACATGGAATACAATGGAGGGTTAGCACCGCCTGGAAACTACCGCCAAAAATGTGATTTCTGCAAGGGGAGCTATAAGTCACAGCTTGTTGTTTCATTATCTTGTCTTTCCTGTTAGATATTGAGCACACAGTTATACACCTGGGTGTTGTGGGGCTCACTCTGCCTCAGGTGAAACCAGCATCATTACCAGGTTTAATCCAGCTCTGTGATCGGGGCACGGAAGCAGAAATGCTGCGTGGTGTCCTTGGAGTAAACTTGCAGCTACATTTCCACAGCCACAAATTCCTTACACTAAGCCTGATCCTGGGAGACTCAAGCCCTGTTGATAGCAAAAGGAATTTTACAGATTGTCAACACTTACTGTGACTGACTCAGGATAGAAACTCTTCACCCAAGTGTTTGAGTGAGATGGAGGAAAGGGAAAGGAAACTATGGGTATTTTTAAATTATTTAATTGATTTTATTTCAATTTTGAGGTTACTTTACTAATTTAAATATTTTTATAAATAAATATTTTAAACTAATTTATATTTTTATCTTTATTTCTAAGATATTTATAACACAAGGCTAGAGGTTGACATTTCCACATCAGATGGGGGCAGATATTTAGAATATATGCTAATATAAATCAGATTTGCTTAAAATATTTTTTTCTCAATTTCTATGTTGTTATGTAGTTTCTTCTTTTTCATTGTTATGTAATTTTCACTGCACGTCTCAACACTTGGGAACAAATAAAGACAAAGCTGGACCTGACAGAAATAGAAAAAGATTGTTGTATAAATTTAGTTAAGAAACTTTGTACAAATCTGTTTTTATTAGCATGCTGTTTTGCTGGTGATTTCTCTGTTTTCATTATGGCTTATAGCACTGTAAATTAATTTAACATGAAAGGATGAAAATATTGCTTTTAAATTTTTTCTCATTAAATTATGAAAAATATTACAATAAATAATAGAAAAGAATGCCTCTGGTAGAAGCTTCTGTTTACTCAATCATTGCTGTAGCAAGAGTGAATTATTGCAGAGCTAACTCAGAGGCAATATTTTTGCAGCTACATTACATAAAACAGATGATCTCAAAACTTCAAAAAACAGCACAGAAAAGAAAGCACAGTCTGGATCCTTTGAAAGTTAAACATCTATTTATGTTTCTGTGAGGGGCTTGGGCAAGACAGTTGGCTGGAATTGAAGCCTCTCACATCTCAAGTGTTTTGATAATGAAGTGAAAAGTAAATTTCATTGATACCCTGCATGCACCAGCTCTAGGTGCAGAGTTTGAGGTCAGGATATTCCACATACATGGGTGATTGTGAGGTGTCTGGGAGGGTAGAAAATAATTCTGTGAGTTACAACAGGGATGCTGATATTATCGTCTGCCTTACTAAAATATCTGTAATTTTGCATTACCTGGCAAGAGCATCTTTTCTTTTGTTTTGGTCTGGGCTTTGTATTTTGGTCTCCCTGTGGACTGTATGGGATATTTTCTATGCAGCTCTTTGTTGCCTGGGGTGCTAAAAACATTCCTTCTGTTAGGCTTTTTTTTAACGGTATCTTACACATCTCTGTTCCATCCCTTTGCAATAATCCAATTTAACTTCAAGCCTGGATTCCTCCAAACTTATTCCTCTGCAGTCTTTCTGTTCCCTCCTTGCATTAACTTAAAGAGGTGTTACACCATTCAAGGTGTGCAGGAACCATGTTATACCATACATTGCAGGCACGAATTGGGCCTGAAATCACTGATGTGTTTTCTGTCTTACCCACTGGAAATAAACTGATGGAAGATATTTTAAACCTTTGACAGACACATACTTTAGAAATTAACATAAATGCTCTTAATTATTGTAATGGTAGTAATGAGTCCTTTGATACTTAATTTTATGGAAGGGATAATCTATAAGCTTTTATTTTTTTTCTTCTTAAAGTAGTGATGAGCCACAGAAATACAATACAGAATATCTCTAGTGATACCATAATGCATTTGGTTTTGGTTTTTTTCTTTTTCTTTATCTGAGATTTCTGATCATGATTCTGAAAGATGGCTTGTAAATACTGATTTACAGCTGAGAAGTAGAAGAGCCAAGAAATTGTTATTTTCCAGGGCATTTCTTGGTAATTTATTAATCTTGTGATTTCTTAATTTTCTTCTGCAAGAGGGGCAGAAATGTTACTTTTTGTTGTTGATGTTGTTGCTAGATACATTAAACAGGTGTTATTTATGACATTTGTGAATGTCATAACACATTCATGGGATAAGAAACATGTATTAAGCATGTTGTTATGTTAGGTTATAATTGTCCAAGTTATGGACCAATGAAATAAGAAACTTCTTTTGAAATTCTTTAGAAGTTTAGTGTGGCAGAGATATATGTATAATAAACTTGCTATATATGCACATGTTCATATGTATAATTTTCTGTGTATTTAGCTCTAGAATACAGTGTTGCATTTGGCTGTCAATCTCCAGAATGTATTCTAGGTTGCACTTCTAGGATAGTATTTATTATACAGTGCTGACACTGAGCAAGCTGATCTCAAGAATATTAGAAGCTATTAGAAGATAAAACATCCTCTCTTCTGGAATGTTGTTGATGATATTATAGTCCTGAAGATAAAACATTTGCAAGTTTTTTCAAAATGTTGGGCTCACTTGTGCCTTCCTCCAGGCCTTCAGGAGTTACTGCTCTGCAGCAGGCAATGCTGAGAAAATAAACTGTGCCACAGATGCTACTGGGAAAAATTGAATGCTTTCCAGAACTTGCAGTCACAGCATTCCTATGGCACTTGCTTTCCCACTGTTTTATAGAAGGTGATAGTGTGCAGTTGGTTTGGGCTATTCCCAGTCCTTTTAGGTTTGGGTGTTTTCGTAAATGAGGGAAGTAGAAGAGAGAAATTTGTGTTTTCCCAAAAGATTGCTCTTCTCAGTGACTTACACCTGCACAACCAAACAAAGAATCTGTTTACATTTGGCTGTCTGCAGGATCATATTTTCTGAAAACAAATGTGTGAAACTGTGTTCCACTTAGGAAATCTAACTTTAGGAGCTACACATCCGCTTGGGCAGAAAAGAAGCAATGTTACAAAGCTTCTGTAACAAACTAAGTGATGTTGCCCTTGTTAGGGATAATAAATGGTGTTAATAAACAGTTTCAGAATGTTCTACAGAGCAAATTCATTTGTAAGGTTATTTTGTAATTTAAATAAATTATTTTGAGTCTATTGTAATTGTCTCATGGAATATTAATGAATGGAGAGAGAATAAATTTAAACAATTCCCTATTCATCTCCCTTTTCAGGCACAGAGAAATACTGTCCTATTTTAAGTTATTTTGTGCTACACTTCTGACACCTATTTTGAGTTAAAACAACTGTAAAAGTCATATCCTTTCTTCTTATTTTTTTTGTCTTTGTTCCCTAAATTTTGCCTTAGCATTTGTACCACTGAAAGAAATAATTGTAGAAACAAATGTTCAAATCTTGTTCAGTATTTTGGTGATATTGGTATAGATATTGTCAGAGTAAATTAGTGCTGAAAATGCAAAATAATGCATACATAGGGATATGTATGGTTGTTATAAACTGGTGATATGAGTAGCTGATAGCTCTTTATTTTCAGGATAGTTGTTTACCTGCTGTTAGGGCTTTCCCATCTGGGGGTGAGGAGAGGGAATAGCTGTGATATTCATGTTTCCAGAGCAAGTGTTTCCGAATGCAGCAGTGTTGGAGAAAGAAAGTAAAAAAACCTATGTAGGTATGAGAGTCTAAGGACATGAAGGTGTCCTTTCAAATTAAAAATTTATTATTTTTTTTTAAGGTTGGTCTATTTGAAGCTCCAGCCTCTGAGTGCACCCAGGCCAGACTCGGTTTGGATGTGCTGGGTACAACCACAGATGCACTTGCTCATTAATGGGGTTGGCTTCACCCTCAGCTGTACTTTGGAAAGTTCTGTTGCTATGAAATGCAGCACTTAATACTCTGTAAAGAAGCCATACTTTTGTTTTGTTTTATATGTGCTTCAGTATTTTTGAAGAAAACCAGGACTGGGGTTCCCTGGGCTTAGGTTAAACCCATTGCTTGTGCTAAATGAATTTGGCAGTTCTGAAATTGGATTTTTTAAAATTCCTTTTACATTACATTCCCAAACCATCACACTGATTAATTATATTACTATTTTAAAGAATATATGTGGGCTGCCAGGTGTGGAGGAGAAACAGAACAAATTGATGTTCCATACCTCTAAACCAGTCTTCTGACATTATTGAGATGAAGTGGAGATTTCCACTGAACTGGTGCCCAGACTTGAACCAGATGTCAGCAGTTATTTTAATGTTAATGGGCTGGCAAAGTTGACAGAACCAAGGAAATCAGAAGTTACAAACTTCTCTTGCTATCCAGAAAGTATTTCAGTGTTTCATATTACAATGGTGTTGCTTTCCTGAATCTGTGAATTACAGAGGCAGTGATAGTCTTAATTGTTTGAATCATTACTGGATTTGCAGTCAAACAAGTCTTTACCATGATTGACTGTTTTCCTATGAATTTAGAGATGCAATTAGATTAAGGGCTGTTCTGTGCTGTTCTAGCTGAGGGTGAAGAGAGATAATTATGATGTATTTGTCATTAATATGGCAGGAAAATTGTTATTATAAGAAGGTAAAGAGCCAGCAAAGTAGCAATATCATAACTTATTTTTTTAAACAGGGAGGAAATCTTTTATAATGAGGATCATATTTGCATGGGATGGCTGCATGAGGTCTGTGTGAGCTATTCAACATGATTCCTGAGGCTTTTTTGCTAGACTCTCCTAGTTATCTCAGGATTAATTTTTTGAAAAGTACAATGAACATGTTAGTGTCTTATGGTTTAAGCTAATCACAAAAAATATCAGAAGATTAACTGCTAGAACGTGTATTAAAATTAGATAAGAGAGAATTATCTTAACTTTAGAAAATTGATTCTGAATGTATGTAAAGCTATCATTTGCTTTAATATTGGGGTCAGATGAGCATAAAGATTCAAATTTTGGCTTGTCCAGACTAAATTAGGTTGCATTCAGTCCCCAAATGTATCACTTAGGGCTATTTTTAGAGGTGGTTGTCCTCCTTTCGTAGGAATAAATATTTTCAAAATTAAAGCTTTTCAGAGCAATAAATGAATTTCAAAGTAATTTTAATAGGAACATGTTGAATAATTTTCATTATGGTGATCTGGTTTTAGGAAATATATTACTTTTTCATGTGCATGCTATAGTGAAATATCATTTTATGGCACGTATACAATATATTAATATTCTGTTTTATGATTTTGTGATTAAATCAAAATAAAAGATGGCATAGTTCTGAGTCCTAACTCTCACCCTCAGTCAGGGTGATAGTGTATTTCCAAGATTTCAATAATTCAGTATTCGTATACTCCAAAGTCTTACTCACAGAGCAAGAGTGTTCTTGAAAGTCCCTGAATGTGCTTAAATGAAAGGAAGAAGTCACAACAGACCAAGAGTGGTGTTTAATATCTTATTATTTATGTGTTCTTCCAAAAGCTACAGAGAATTAGGAAGGAGTGAAGCAGATGAATGAAGATGGAATATATAAAAGTTAACTGAGGCCAGATAAAAGCTGGTGAGAGGAGGAGGGTGGTTAGGGCTGCAAATAAATAACTAAATAAATTCTCCCATCTATCCCTAAATCTTTGTGTAATAACTGGAAAGGCTGAACCTATCTTTAAAAAAGGACACGAAAGCCAGCACATATCAGTTGTGCTTTCCTGAACTTAACATTTTTATATGTGTACTATAGAAATAACACGTTAATTTTTATGTGGAGTCATTAGCCTGTCTTTAACATAGCAATGACATAACAGCTACCATTTTAGTCCCATTTCAATAAAATCTCTTTTGCATACCAAAATACTGCACATAAGTAGAACTAAGGTGAACATGAACCTGTGGTTTTATTGTTGTGTGATCTCTCTATAGTTACCAGTGTCTGAGTTGTCTTCAACAGGACCACAATTATTCTTGTGTAACAAAAACATGACTAAAACCAATCCTTGGTCTAGAATATAAATGCAGTTTTTAAGTGCACTGTAGTACAGTAAATAACTAAACAATTCAGAATGTTGTATTTGAAAGTATAAAGAAATTCTTCCTACTTTTTTCTTCTGGATTCCCAGTACATTTCCTGAAGTTGGTAGCTGCAAGCAATATCCCTCTATGCTTCTTTTGCTGACTTCTGAATTCCAAAGCAGAGGCAGCAATAAGCAGGGTTTTTCAAAGTGTATTTTAGCAATCTCTTATATGTTTACAGCCATGTGTGTCTAGACCTGTCATGCTGCATTCTGAAACTTCTGCTTTATAAACCTTTGGGGAAATGTGACTGTTAAGAGTAATTTTATCAGACCTAGAGGAAAAGAAAAAAAAAAAAAAAGCCATGAAATTTAACAGTGAGTAGTAGTATTTTTCATCTTGAACTGAATGTACAGAAGTTTCCTGAACACTATAATCCTGCTCCGAGCTGTTGGAACATGTGTTTTGGCCTCTATGGTCTGTCACTTATTTATGGCATTTTCCTTAATTTCAGTTAGGCTCTTCACAAGAGCCTGCTTTTACAGTGTCAGATTTGAAACTGGTGCTATAAAATTGGTATTGTAAGTCATAATTTTTTCAAATGTCTGATTACTTCTTCTTTAATTTACTTGCTTGCTTGCTATACTTTAGCAGGAAAGGAAAGAAAATTTTGAGGCATTTTCATTTCCTCTCTGAAAGGGACACTGGATGTCTTCAGCACTTGATAGAATGATCCAAGGTGGTTTGGGTGTTAAACCCACCAAGACTTTTCTGACTCTCCACAGAGAGTGAGAATTGTTGAGTTCCCTTTCTGAACACACCATGTTCAGCACTAGGGCTTTTTGGTGTGATATCATTCCTTGCTGGTGGCACTGGGATGACAGAATATACCCACAGTGGAAGCATGTGGTATTTTGTAATGCTATTATAATGACTACCACTGAAATAAGAAAGATTTGACATTTCCTTCAAAGAATCACTGTGGTAGAGGCTATTGGAAACCTGTAACTCTACAACAAGCAGATATTAATTAATGCTGTGTCACAGAAAGACTCCTATTGAACTGTTTATTATACACACATTAGAGTGAAGTAGAACACTTGGGTTAATGTTATTGCAGTCAATTTTCAACAAATTAATAATCATTAACCTACTTTTAAAATACCTTTATTATGAGATATTTCCTCTGGTTTATTAAACTGTAAGGTCACCAGAGGAAAGATTTTAACATCCAAATTCTTTGCCATTATGAGTTAACATGCACACTTTTCTATCAAAATAATTTCAATGTAGTAGTGTTTCCATTTTGATAGGACAAATCTATTAGATTCATTTATATTTATTCCCATAAGTGTTGACAGAATGTCTAAAAGCTGTCAAGGCAGTATCAACTGATTTCTAGGAGAAGTAAAAATGGAGCTTGATTTTGACACACAGAGTCTTACAATACGGAACCAAATATTAAGAAACATCTACTTAGAGAATTGACTAAAAGTTGTAGAAGCAGAACTAAACCTTTCATATGCTGTTTCTGAAGTGTAATTGAGCATATAAATATGAAGGTGGATATAAATTCAGGCTCCTTCAATGAAGAGAGCTTTCTCATGAAAATACTAGATTTGAGAATTGCCATAGCAACAGTAGTGTTTCAGAAAGGGACTAACATATATTTTCACTGTTATGTTTCCAGTTCAATACATTTTCCTAAAAATTACTCATTTTCTGGACTTTGTGATGTTAAGGGTGTGTCATACATATGTGCTGGCTCCAGGGTTTCTGAAGAAAAATATTTAGCTAAAAGGAATTGATGTGCAAAGCCATAAAATGGCAACTGTAGCATTTCAGAGGCAGCATGTATCTGAATAAAAAGCATTGATAATATAGCAGTGAAAAAGCAGTGTAAGATTTTTGGTGTAAGAAGCACCCTATTTATCTGATTTTAAATTATTTAATATAGTTTTCTGATTTGTTGGAGACAAAGGGAAATCACTTTTGTCAATTAGTAATAATTTTGAGCTTAAAGAGGAAAAATAAAGATTTTTCCATTTAATAGTCTAATTTATTTAGCACCTAAAACACTAATGCTTGGCATATTTGAGGATATCCTTTACATTATTATGAGCTAATTTGTTTTTTGTGCTTTATATGATGTAAATAAATGAATTTTCTTTTAATATTTGGGAAATGTGCACTTTATCTTTGTTCTTAAGACATATGTTTCAAATATATTCTCTCTAATTTTGCCCTCAGTAGTGGACTTCTTTTCCTTTCTTTTGAATTAGCAAGGCTTCTGTTGCAAGGCTGATCTTATGTCCACTCTGGCAGGAATCTAAATTATCTGAAGACATAGCAAAGAATATTAACTAGTGCATCCTAATTACTCTAGTTACATTTTTAAGTTTAAAAGGGGCAGCAAAGATGATCTCTTTTGATGGCCTATAGAGTGGTTCAAGTTGCCCACAAAATGACACAAAAAAGAAAGATATGTCTGATTTTTACCCATGTTCTCTATTTACAGTCCTCTTGTCTATAACTGGTATCTCTCCATTAAATAAGTATGTGTTTAATTTTTTATCTTTTTCACAGGCATTACTTTGGTGGGTTTATTCCATCCCTTCTGTAGTTCTGGATATAGAAAAGGTCTTGTCCATTTGCTACTGCTGTGATGTCTCTGGTGTTAGAAAAAGTTATTTGCTGTTACCAAAAAAATCCAATTTCCATAAGACATAAATAATATCTGAACTGAAGATAAAGAGTTGCAGAATTATAAAATAACTTTAGCGTTCTTTTAGAGACACCACCAATATTGAAGTTACAAGGACAGGATAATCTGAAAAGACAGCATTAAATTCTCTTTAGCTGATTGTTTTGCATTATTTTTTATAAAATAAAAAGGGAAATTCCACAATGGGAAACATTTTTATGTTTATCCTAAACAGCAACCAAAACCTCCCTTTGTCCACTGAGAATTCTTGTTTCTCAGCCACAAAAATGGGTTCTTTCTTTTGAAAGCTGTTTTCTGTGCTGAGATCTGACCGACCTCAGCTATCTGCTAGAGCAGGATATTCATTCAGTATTAGATGTTCTTTTTGCTAAAGGCCATGGCCTTCAGATTCCTGGATTTCTGACTTTGTATTCAATATAAACCTGACTACAGCATGTGTTGACTTCCTTGTCCTGAGGACAAGTTAGCTTGGGTTAGGTTTGTAGTTAAAAGACAACTCTCTTTTAGAGGGGTGAAAAGTCATTTCTAATCTATATAAATTGACTGTTTCCCATAGGTGATCCAATTATATTAAGGTAAACTGAGAGACAAAATGGAAAACATTTGTGTATTTGGTAGCATATTTATTTTTTTCAATGAGTACAACTCATGACCTCTAAGTAAAAGGGGCTCACACAATACCTTATAAAACCAGAAACTGCTTAGGTATAACACTAGACTGAGCTAAATTCAATTCTGACTATAAAAAATGTCCTTTTCCTTTTTAAAGAACATTCACTGACTACATGAATGCATATGCTTGTGCACATGCTTACACTAGGAATGTAAAAGCAAAGGAAAAGAAATTATAGATGCTTGAAAAATCATTTAAAAAGGTATATCATAAAGCATGTTCATTCCTGCTGTGTCACATGAGACAGTAGAAGAAAGACTGGTTTTTGTTTGCAGAACTCCTGGTTTTGTTATCTCCTCTTCCTCTGCATAGCACAGCACCATTGCAGCTGTTTTGGAGTTGCAGATATGTCTAATTAATAATAAAACAGAGCACCAGCCTAAGAGCAGAATTTCTGTGCCACCAGTTAGAGGAACCATGCCCATGTTTGTGCTGTGGGCAGTTTTTACAGCTGGTGCCAAGTGTCAGGACACTGATATGCCCCATGGCTCTGATGGCATTCAGAGAGGGCTGACCCTTTATGTTTCACTTTATGTCCATGAACCAAGACCTCTTACACCTGTCTGCTCTGGCCAGTTGCTGCACTTCTGTGAGAAAAGGCTGCTGTCGAGTCGTGTTTGCTCAGTTGACCCAAGGGAACCTGGGTCACTCCTACTTTTTGGGCAGCTTTAAAAGTTTTGTTTGGTTATGTCTGTGAGTGATACACCATATGCTCTGCCATCTGTTGTTTGCGTGCCTTATTTTAAGGAAATATGTAGACCACTTTGAATAAAGGCACTTCTATTAAAAGTAGCATTATGCACATGTTTTCCAAGCATACCTTGATAGGTGGACCCGAGCCAAGTCTTAGTCCTCTTAAAATTGTTGTGATTACAGCAGTCTTGGTGGACAGAAAAAAGCAAGATGAAAAAGAGTAGCAGATGGATTAGAAATCGGAATTTTTACTTTCACTGACTGTCAGTTTTACTGTCTTTGTCTAGAGTCAAAGCAGGTATTGAAACTCTAAAAATGGCTCTAAAACATCTAAAAGATACCTTAAGGCATCTTTTTCCTTTTTTCCCTTTTAATCAGGAAGGACTCATAATAGAATGTAATTTCTTGGCATCAGCTTGAAGCTGGTTTTTTCATGTAAAGATGTTAGCTTTGGAAAAGCATTTCAGAGACTTTCCATGTAAGTACAATCTTGAAAGTTTCTGAATATTGAACAGACAATAAGGAATCTTATACTAAGATTTAAAAAAAAAAAAAAAAAAAACCAAAAAAAAAAACCAAAACAGTTTATCTTCTCTTCTTTCTTGTGTCTTCTTGCTCACTGGTGAGCAAATAGGAGCAAGAGGAGAAGAAAACAACCAGCTAGCTTTCATCTTATCCCAACCCTGAAAGGAGATACGTTTTATATGATTGGGCCTCAAGATTTGGCCAAACCCCAGAATTTCCAATTCACAAAGAAAATTTTCAATCTGATATTAGGCCAAATCAGACCAGAATGAAAAGTTATCTAAATTACCCTGAAATTAGACATGCTTTGGAGCTTATTGATTTCTCTTCTCACTTTCAAAACCGTTTAGTTCACCAGGACAAGAAATCACAAATTCCAGAACTTTCAATTCCAGAAGAAACCCACCAAGCTTCAGTGGTATCATTTGTCCTCCTTACACTGAGGTGACCTGGAGATAGCAGATGCTGAGGAAGGGATGTCCTGGTGAAGCTGCACTCCCCAGAAGGAGAGGATTTGTGTTTGTGTGCAGTTTGCCAGCATCCAAGGCAGAGCTTCATCAAAACCCCATCTTGAAACTGGCAAAACTTTGTTGAGCCTGGGGCCTCTCTAGAAAGGCAATTCTGGCAGTGAGAGTGGTGAATGTCTATGAGAACACCAGGCTACTGGAGATTTTGTGAGCAGAAAACATTCTGCTCGATTTGCCAAGCAGGCTGCTCAGTCTTCTCTTTCATTTAAATATGACAAGTAAAAGAGGCTCCACTAATCAAGTTTCTTAATCAGATAATAGTATATATTTTGGCATCTTGATTCAGTAAGAACGATGGAATGCTGGCAGACTGATGTCAAATAAAACAGATTGGAGCATTACATTAATGCCACACTCATAGATTCAATGCTGGACAGGATGCCAGACTGGGACTTTGGAGACCCTGAAGACACTTTTAAAGATGTATCCCTTTTGCCATCCATTTCCAGATGGCTGGATGCTCAATTCTGGAGTTAATATCACTACTGGTGTTAGATTGTAAAAGGCTGTGGGTACATGCCACCTTGTAACCTGACCTTTTAGAGATTTCATAATGTAAAGGCAGTGACTCCGTACTGATTGCAGCATATTCCTTTTGTTCATTGTGGGTTGGGTTGTTTTCTCAGTCTTTGTTACAAGTGGTATCTAAGCTACATTTCTGCTCTTCATTGTCCTTCTGCTTTTTGTTATTTCTTATGCAATAGCTGCATTCTTCTACACAGAATATCATTATTAATCATTATTCTTTACTTGATTTTATTTTAGTAATAAACTCTTTCTTTTAAAGTACAATAAAAGTGCTTTTTTCCTTCCTCTTTTCCTGATTTTATGTGTTGAAAAAGGCTTAACGAATTTGTCCTTAATTTTTTAAACTTGAAATAATGGGAAAGAAAAAAGCCAACATTGTAGAGTTTGCGTAGCTGCTGACTTAATTCTAGTAATTTCTTCTGTAGTTCAATTTGTAAGAAGCATTTTTAAATGCAGTAAGTTGAAATATGAAATATATGGGGTTTCAATTTATTTTTTATATGTACATTAAATATTTGAGTTGTTTGTTTCAAAGCTTTTTCATTACATGCTGCATCATCAGAAGAAAGCTCTTAAAATGTATACTCTTGTGATCTGAAGTTGCCTTGCTTCCCTAAATATGCCAGCATGTGCAAGATATGCTTTGAAATTAATAATATTGAAAAACAACTCAGCAGTTGTATTTGCCTTATTTAATTCCTGCTGAGATGATTATGCTTCTATTAGCTGTGCAATTATATTGCACAGCTCACTTGAAGTATCTCAAGCTGTAGCTTTTTTGATTCTGATTATTTTAGCACTTCACAGAAAACTTCAAAGGTTTAACCACTGTGAATAGATCTTACCAAACAATTTATGTTTCTGACTTTGAATTACACTGGCTAACTTCTGTCTTATTTATTTTTAATAAGCATCATGTTTAAATGTGATATTTTTGCATGTGAAGAAATGTGTTTAGACAAATTTAACACTGTAAAGGTTAGGGACATGGAAATAGCCATGTGACAATTTAAGATTTCTATGAAATTCCATATGATACTCTATTTTGAACAAATATTCCAAGTTTTCAGGTTTTGTCTAGGTTTGATTCTATTAAAAATAATTGCAGCTAGAAGTGAAAGCCTAAAAAAGTTGATGTTTGAAGAATGAATGAATAGAAGTGGAGGTTGGAAGTCTTCTTTAGGGGTCTCATTTAAAGCAGGGATAACTTGTGGAAACTCAGCTTTGAAATGTTGGTGCACCTTGTGATTGTACAACTAGATTCCATTGATTAAATGTCAGAGTACCAACTACTTGGATATTGGATTGGGATTTGTGTTAGTTTTAATTTAGGTGAGCACTCCACATGGAGGAATAGTGTTTTAGAGGATGGTAGCCAATTTAATCTTAGTCTTATATAGTAAATTCTGTTTGTAACATATAAACATTACAATCTCTTAATGAAATGATATTGCATTTCTGAGGGGCTTTTGGTGGTGTTTGTTGGATTGATCTTTTTTTCCACCAGTTTCTGTCTTTTTGTTCATTTTATTCAATACTGGACAAAAATGTGAGTCCAAGCAAGAGAAGTGAGTATTTAAATCTCTGAAAGATATAATTTGAACAAATTCTTTAGCAAAGATATCAAACATAGCACTGATATGAAACAAGAACTATAAAAAGTAGTCAGAATGACTTTTTAAAAGACAGTGTATAATATTTTACTGCTCCATCACACAAACAGCTAAATTTGCAGTTTGAGCTTTCTGCAGTGAGAAAAAAAATTGATGAAGGCATTTGTTTACTCCATAATATGTATTGAGGTGATCTTATATTTAATACCCAAACAGAATCACCTTATAAATAAACTATCAGAAGGCATATTTTTAATGTGCTGTCAAAAAAAGTCTGTTGCCATTGAATCTAACCATCTGAAGTTATTCCCATTTTATTTTGTAAATTGCATGTACTTGTGGAAAACACGTGTTGTATTTCAACTTGCATTTTGAATGCAGCTGTAAATTGTGAGTGATAAATTATAAGAAGCTATGAGAAGTGTCTCTAAGCAAATAGTGCCATAGCAATAAGACTGTTATACATAACAGAGGATTTCTAGTTCACAGTTCACAAGCATTTTCAGAAATTCTGACGCGTTTCACACATGAACAGAGTAGGCACAGTATCTTATGCAGAGTAAATCCAACATTTCTTTGCTGCATCAGATTTAATATGCATATACTTCGAGGCTACACAGCACATGAGCAGAAGTTATTCAGGATTTTTATCTCTGCTGCCCTTGATGAAAGCACTTAGACAAGCAAACTGCACTGCATAGTATATACAGGATGTCATTGCATATTTAATCTAAGCAGAAGTGATTTATCCCTGCAAATTGTGGAGAAGAAAAGTGGTATTGTCACATTTACAGGCACAGATCTCACAGTGAAAGTGGAGAATACATTGAAGAAAAAAGATGGACTAAACCAACATATCAACTCCCTTTGAACAATATTTCCTTGAGACCAGCAAGTTTTTGAAAGCTTTGGGCTGGAAATTTTCAGTTGAATCTTGTGGGTATAAAAAAGATCAGAGGCTTGTTTAAAGGAAGAATACTTCAAATGGGAAGGTGGCTAAAATACAGTCAAGAGCAAACTGTGCAGAAATTTCTTCTGTGAGTGACAGCTTTGGTGAGAACTTGAAGTCAATTGCATAGGTTTTATTTTTTGCACACCCCAAAAAATGAAAATGCACTCATGAATTCTTCCTCCCTTGTTGGGTGGGATTAGGGGACTTTTTGGTTGTTTGGGTTATTTTTTAAAAAGAGTCAAGTGTGTGAGCATGCTAGGAAAACTTGAAGGATCTTGGCTTTACAGCCACTTTAAGGACTTAAAGGAATTGCTACCATTGGAAGGGTTCTTGGGAGAATTTTGCTGCTTTATGACACCAGTGGCTACAGGAATAAAAATTTGGAATGTGGTATTCATATAGATGGTTTATGTATGGTGGGTTTTTGTTGATAAGGAAGTTTGGGAGAAATAAATTCTAAAAATTTGTCTAAGAGTTGTCTAAGACCCCCCCCCCCACAGCAACAGGCTTGGAACTAGATTATCTTCAAGGTCCCCTTGCAACCCAAACCATTAAAGCATTAGAGTAATGAACTTAGATATGAAAAAATATGGAAGGCAAAGCCCAGACTGACAAGAGTAGTTGTCAGTGTTGAGTTTTGCTAAAGTGGGGACAACTAATGTGTGACTAATATATCTCAAAAATGATCAGGAGAATGAACAATGATAGAGTACACACTGCAGGTAGAAGAATCAAAATAAAATAATAAATATCTAAATATAAATATAAAATTAAATCTATCAAATCATGCTTTTGCAATGTATGTCATTTTTTAAAATGAGTCAAATTATGTATTAGCTGTTTTATGATGCTATATGTGGGAGAGTTTATTAATAAATCTTACAGCAGTGTATGTACTTGCTTCCCATATGCAATTTTGAAGTTGCCAGAGTATAAATTACTGCTGATGGTGAACAGGGACCCTAATTTAAGGAAACATTTTACAACATTTTTTAACATTTTTGTTAAAATAATCTCCTGATTTTAAACATTACTTAAGGAAGTAAATTTTATGCTCAGGATTAGACCCAGGGTAGTTGTCAGAGCATTATTTTAAAATAATTAAAATGTGAAAAAGTTTCATATTGTGAAAAAAATTAAAATATAAGCATAGATAACTCAAATTAAGAAGAACAAACAAGATGAAACTCTCTGATCCAAGGCAGGAATCTATCATACTGGACATTTATAAAGTAGAAAACTTTCTTCTCCCATCTGTACAAGGCTTTCTTAAATTCATTTCCATACACATATATTTTTAAAACTATACTTGCTAAAAATTAATGTTCTTGTTACTATTTTTTCTACCTGTCAGCTTTGGTATTGGAAACTATGTTTTTCTCTGTTTTGTATAACTAAATAAATATTCCAAATGGTCTTCAGGACAGATTGCTAAGATTCAACATTAACACTAAATGTTCTTTGGAACATTTTAATGAAGTTTAAAATAAATCTTGCATTTCCAATAAGTTGCCAAGTACTGCAGGGAAGAAAAAGTCCAAAAGCAAGTGTAAGATTAAAATTGTTGCTGAAGCTAGTACATGTTAGTAATTAAAAAAGACAGTTGGTTGCCTTTTTCATTTCCTTTTTTTTAAGCTTAAGAACCCACTCCTGCTGTGCAGAGTTAGAAGTCCATCCTGCTACCTCTTTTGTCATCATTACTTTTGCATGCACATAAAGACACAGATTTAACTCTTTGAGGCTATTGGAAGAGCACACAAAGCTGCAGGGCCCCAGATGTACAAAGATAAAGTGCCTTGTAAGCAATAATTTCTTTATATCCTTGTCATATAAAGCCAAGCCTGCTTTAGACAATGAAGTAAGCTAAGTGATTTATGTGCTGACCTCCATTTATTATCTGCAGCCTTACTGGGGTTTTTTGGGGTGTTTATACGCATTTAGGTTGGGGTTTTTTTAAATTATTTTTAATATGGTTCCTCTTCTCTGTAGAGGAAAAACCTCAAAGATTAATAACAAACACAGTTTCTTGTAACTCCCTTCTCTCTTCAACTATCCTGAATAAAACATGTTGAATTAATTTTCTGTTTTCCTAATTATTTTTTCAATTCCATCCTTGAAGAGATACAAAGAAAAATTAGCTTTTGCTGTGTTACTTGAGTGTGTAACTGCTATTGAACAGTGGCAAACAAAGTGGTCTGAGTAAGTGTGTATAAAAAAGTGAGATTAATAGTGGTAGGCTTTTAAAAGATCAAAACTTGACAAGACAAAATTGGTTATTTGACAGTTACAGAATTGGCAATTAAAGAGAACACAGTAAGTATCCTATTTCTGAGGACAGGAACATGCACTGCTGTTTGATTAAAGCTGGCTTGTAGACTTTATACTTCACTCAGCCCTTGCCACTTTGTATAGAAAGGTCTACAAAAGAAATAGCTGTCCACTGCAGTTTGAAGGGTGAAGCAAGAAGATGGAAGAAAAATTGTTTACAGTGAAACAAGAGGTCAGTAGAAGCTAAGGAGTTCTGTTGTGAAACAAAAAGAAGTTAAATATCAGGAACAAATTATCAGACAAGGTCTTAAAATTTTCTTTCTATGAAGTTGGTAATTGTTTACTTATAGCATAGAATTATTCTGGCTGCTTTATGCTGTGATGGCACATCACAAGCTTTATCTAATTTGCTTTTTGCCTTTCTCTCTGGTGTGAATTTACTGGTGTGCTGAGCTGTGGATTATATTGTCCAGAGGAGCCCATTTAGATGTTTCAGTGTTATGTTTTATTTCTTCATTAATGCTAAACCATCATTCTTCTTCATTCCTGTAGATATAGTAGACATCCACTGCAACATCTTTGTTTTCCAGCCACCTAGTCCTGGCCCAGAGGCTGTGCACCACATCATCACTCACTGTAGGGGTGTGCAGTCAAACCTCTCCCTGAAAGGACCTGAGGTGTGACATCTCCACCTGGCCTGGCCTGCCTGTCCCTCCTGAACAGCCTGGAGTTCTCCACCCCAGAACTTCAATCCTGGGACTTAAGTTTAGTGGAAAAAAACCACAAAATAGTGGTACCAAGAACAAAATAGCTCTGCCTATCAAGAGGCTTGAGAGCTCATTAAGGTAGAAATTATTTTCTCAGTCAGTTACATTTCCTTAGGAAATTACTGGAAAATCACTGAGCAAAGAAACTTAAGGACATCTTCACTGCAACTTATTGGAAACAAACAAAAAAAACCCAACCAAACAAAAACCCCAAAAACACCCATTCCTATTTGTGCTTGCATAAATTTCCGAAAGGAATTTTCCTTTTTTTGGTGAAACAGGGATGGCCAAACTCTTCATGAGCAGTTGCAGGAAGGCATGCTGGTGAAATTGAAGTGTTATTTTTCTGATGCAATATCCTCAGTGATCTTCATTTTCTGGTTTTATAAATTCCTGAAAAATTTAGTAATGGCTAATAAACACTGTGAACCCAACACGATGCTGGTCTTAATCATTAAATATTTTAAATTCAGATCTCTGTTATAGGGACATGTAATTTCAGTGACAATTTACATATTACTAGTAATTTCAACATTTTTTCAATCACAGGCGAAAGAAATCTCCCCAATGAAACAAATCAGTGTCTCTTGCTGTTTACTTGGTTTGTAGAAGATGAAAAGTTGTAAAAAATTAAACAGTACTAAAACATTCTTCAGATTTATTTTTTTCAGAGATTATTATTAAAGGAAATTTGAATTATGTTCCCTCTCCAAATTATTCATTCATAAATTGTTCTTATTTCATTCTGGATGGGATTTTCAAGTATAACTTCAAGTGACACTCAGAGAACAGTAGTTTCCAGGTCTGAAGTACCCCAAAAGAGTCAGTTAAAAAGAACTGAGTACTACACAGTAGTCTAGTAATTTCCCTCTCTTCCTTTTGGGTTGTATTTTGTGTTGGTTGTTTGGTCTTTTTTATATCCTAGCAATCAGTAATAACTTCAAATACCTTAATTTAAGTCTCAGCTTGTGAAAAAAAAAGGCATTAGTAATTTAATTAACTTTTTAAAAGAAAGATCTGCATGAGTCTTGTGTTTTTACACAGGGTATAACTGAGCCATTGACTTGCTAGATGTCAGGGTGCTCTTTGTAATTTTCAGGAAGGGCTAAAAGTAAAACACCTTAGGTTAATTCCAAGTCAAAGGGAATTATAGAAGTCTAGCTTTTTCTTGAAACAAAGTTGCTGAGGTTTTACCACTCATTGCCAGAAATCATTCTAATACTGAAATTGCAGCATTCTGATTGATGTATACATTTCCCCATGACTTTTAGGGAATGCAGTCACATAAAAATGTTGGCATTAAATAACTGAGAAATGGTATTTAGGCTAATTATGCTCTTTAAATAAAGATGACATGCAAAGTCAGATTATACAGAACAATAAATGTACAGTAGACTGAAGTGTTTATTGTGCCTGTTTTGAGAGGACCTGCAATGGAATTTATAGAAGTCTATTTTCTATTTTAAAGGAATTAGACCCAAGACTTTTCTGGGTTATCCAGGGATAAAAGAGATCTCCTTGGTTTAATCTGGTATTGCCCTGCAGGAGACCTGAAGGATGACTTGCACAGGTCCTGATGGTGTTCTCCTCTGTAATAGGCAGCCTACAGCTGTCACATCCAGGGAGAGCTCAAATTTTGGAATTACTACAAAGGTAGAATGAGACATATTGCCATAGCAGGCAGAGTACTGCCTCTCTGCTAAACAAGCCTTTTGTGTTGGGGGGAGTTTGTCAGATGGATTTAACCTGAGGGACTGGTATGAACAGCAGGGAAAAGTTGTTCCATCCAGTTTCACATTTCCTTCAAGGAGCTCTCTTTTTGCTACAGAAGCTTGGCTTGACTGTTTAGTGCCCATCAAATATTTTCTTTCCTGCTCTTGTAACTTTTTAAGCAGAACCTTAATCCTTCTGATTTGATAGTTTTCACAGCAGAGATTAAAGCAGCACTGATTGATAGAAAGCTAATCCTGGGCAACGGTTACTTTTCTGAATGCCTGAATTTGGGATGCTGTCTTGAGGTCTTAGGGATCACCTGCTGTTGTTGGTAAATCAGTGCAGGCTGTGCTTCAAAGCTCACATCCCATCTGCATAGAGCTTGGTGTTGTGTTGAACAGACTGTGTGTGTGTGATTCTTGGAATTAACTGTGACAGCAAGATCATTTTGGCAGACGGTTGCTGTGGCATGTGTATTGGTATATTTGAAGGATGATGGTGTTATTCTATTTCCTGATGATCATACCTTTGCTTATGGAAAAAGCTTTCTTTTTGCCTGTTTTTAATATGCAAATATATGAATTGTAAAGTCATTCCTTGGTTGTTTTTCTCTTTTTTTCATTTCCTTTAATCTAAGATAACTTCTGCATACCAAGCATGTCCTTTGGCAAGTAAATGAATGTACAAAGAGGAAATGTAAAAGGTTTGCCATATTTCCTTTTTCATCAGCTCCTAAAATTTCCTCCTACAGACTATTTTATTTCATTTTGTTTCTTATAAGGCTGCATTCCCTTGAGACATTGTTTAAGCAGCAGCTCATGTCTGTCCTCACTTGCGTGTGCCTTGGGCAAACAGCCTCAATTGCTGAGTAACAGGCATCAGAACTCTGAGTGTCAGTGTTTGGTTTTCAGGCTTTCAGCAAGATTGCAAAGGGAACACAAAGCTCCACTGGGAAATTGAGCATCAGTATTTCATTTAGTGGTACAGTTAGATTATGAAGCACTGTGTGTGAAATGGTATTTTTTTTCAGAAAACTCACTGATGTGGAAAGAGAATTCTGAATTTTCTCTATTACCAAGTCAAATATATAGAAGCTGTTTGAAGATTATGGACAAATTCTCAAATTTGAATTTCAGATCAAGCTTTTTTTCTTAATTTTATAAAAAGTACTTTGGTAAAGGAGGTGAGATAAATAAGAAAGTTGCCTTTTCCAGGAAGTTCCTCTCTTATGAGGTTGGTCAGTCATGAAGTTTTCTCACAGTTGAGAGAGGAAGGTAAGCCTTTCACTGTACAGACAAAGGTTTTTATACTAACATTAATCAGCTGAAATTCAGTTTAACACAATAGGTATTTCAGATAAGAACAGTGTATCTGACAGGAAGTTTTAATCTCAATGAGACTGACCACTGAATGAGTGCAGGTGCATTATTATCTCTTGTTCAGTGAATATTTACTGAACAGTGACATTACTCTGTCAGTTATGAATAGGTCTATGCCATGAGAACTCTTTCTACACAAAATTGACTATATGTCAAGTACTTGTAGATAGAAGTAGCATTACACTGACTAGTGTAACAGTGACTATTGCTATGAGTGCCTTGAGGGATATTACATTCATCCTTTTTCAGCCATAGTTTGCCTAATTTCATCTTTTAAAGCTCTGGGATTTCTTATGCACATTCCACTGGGTATGAAACTTCATAAACTACTTCTGGGATACAAATTATATTTTTACCTAGTCTCTCTCTCTCTCTGTGTCTCCTCCCTTACCTCTAGCCTGTAATTCCTGTTATTAGGAATTCATATGCAGATATTAGCATATAATTGTTATAGGAATTATTTTACATCAGTTCTAATGAGATAGGAAATGTATCTTTTTTTTCAAGGATACAAAACATATTACGTGTCTCTTCTTTTGTGCTTAGTTTTCTGGGCTTAAAATGCATACACAGGTCTTTTTAATTCTCTCATGAAAGCAGTAATGATACTTCAAAGAGGATTATAGGAAAAAAGATATCTTTTTCCATAGGAACATGTAACTTCTGGTTTTGTTTGTATGAGCAAACTGTACTCCCTGACACAAAGGTAGAAACTATCCATCTGTGATCACTCACATATTAGACAGTAACCCAGATACCCCTGTTATCTTTTCCTCACATTCTTCTTCATTCACTTTTTTAGGTACAAAAGTCTTTTGAATTAGTGGGTGTTAAAATTTGCAAAGTTTTCTAAAAATCAGAACATGATATAGTGCAGTTGACAGCTCTGTGAGAACAGTAATGGCTGTGGATGCAATATGAAGAAAGCTACAAAGTTGCTTTATATGCAGAGTAGAAATAGTCGGTGTTAATCCCAAGGGAATGCAATGCAGTTTTTTGGGTTTTTTTTTCTAAAAGTGATGCTTCTTTCTCTGAGCTTGATGCACATAGACGTGAGAACTAATGAGTGTGTATTGGGTTTATGTGGCCAGGTTTTGGTAGCACAGGTGGCTTAAGGTGGCTTATTTAGATTGGGGCCTATTTAGATTGGAGATAAGGAAGAATTGTTTACAATGAGGGTGTTAAAACACTGGGAAAGGTTGCCCTCATAGGTGTTGGAAGCCCCATGCCTGGAAACATGCAGGGTGATGCTTAACAGGACTCTGAGCATCCTTATGTAGTTGAAGATTGCACAGGGGTTGGACTAGATGGTCTTCAAGGGTCTCTTCCAACCCAAGCCATTTTATGATTTTGTGAAAGAGTGGGAGGAAGATGTTTTAAGAGCTGAACTTGTGTTTTATTATCCTAATCTGATTTGACTGATAATAAATTAATCTTTCCTATCCAAGTCTGTTTTACCCATGATGGTAACTGGTGAGTGATCTCTCCCTGTCCTTAGCTTCATCCATCAACCTTTTGTTTTATCTTCTCTCCCCAGCCAGCTGAGGAGGGCACCTGGCATCCAGCAGGGGTCAACCCACCACAGTGTGCATAAATAAGACGTGTTTTTTTCAGAATTAAATTAAGTATAGGGCTTGTTTGTTTGTTTGTTATTAATGTGGGTTGTTTTTGTTCTGACTGAATCTGAAGAGATCTGGGAGGACCATTTTCAGATGGCAGCAGTCCTGTTTAAACTGAACTTACCCTGCTTCTCCTGCCTACTGTCAGCAGGATTCATACAAAAGCAGGCATTGTCAGTATCTTTGGCTGTGTCATATGAATGCCATTCAGAAGCCTCTTGTATATTTTACAGTTGCTGCAAAAGCTGCTGTGGGAGTAAAACAGTTATGGCAAGCCAGGTTTCCACAAGAAGTGTCCTTTCCATTTAATTTTCTTTTTCATTAAAATACGACTTTGTCTCTTGAGAAGTAGTTAGCATTTATTATGAACAATAAACTGACAGTGAGTTTTTTTTTTGTCACAATCTGATATGTTGTTTTTGACAGTGTCCTTTCCAAGATTGCCTGTGGTACTATGAAGTGTTCTTCAGCACGTTTTAGCTTTGAGTGCTATAACTAATGTGGCTGGGCTGCATGTTTGAGCAAAGTCTTCAGCTTTCTGAGATACTTGAACTCTGCCTCCAAGTGTATTCCTGAATTTTATGAATATGTGAGACCTTAGGTTATTTTATGAACTGTTTTCTGAAGAAGTATCTCTCAGCCACATGTTTGTGTCACATTTAGTGTATTGTTGAGACCAATGACAAAAACATATCCAAAACTTCTGGATATGAGAGTGACTTTGATGTGATTAGCAGTGAAGTCAAGTATCTGCAGTGTCCTGTGTCAGCAATTTATAAAGTGTTTGATAAATAATCTTGACTGAAGAGTAAAGCAATTCCAGGGTATAAACCTGGGACTAGATGGCATACTTTTGAATGACAGTAGAAGAGGCATATTTGATCTCTACAGAAACCTAAGTAGAAGCATATGAATTTCCTGCAGTATTTAAGATCTGCCTGATATATTGACTTACTGACAAGAGTGCATTCTGTCTTCTGAGAGCATATCTAAGCCCTGAGTTCTTATTTAAGTTTAAAGAGAAATAGTCTGATTCTAGATGGGAAGAGTGTTTTTTGTTCTTTGGTGGGGTTTTTTTTGGTTTTGTTTGTTTGTTTTTTTTAATTTCATATATATTTGCTCTATTACCTCCATTACTGTATGCTCACCTCTGTTCCTTCATTAGTACCAGGTATGCTTTAAGTTTAATAGTGTGCATTTCACTTTTCTTACCTTCCTGCCTTTGGGTCTTAGAGCTGGTTTTCTTCTGGATCTAGATGAAAACACATCACTTGACCAGAATGACCTCTGAATTAAAATAATTTATTTTTGATGATGATAGTGGAATTATTTCTCTTTTACTGGAATGAAGGGAAGATAGAAGGAACAAGTGTATTTCTTTTCGATTGGTGGATTTGAGAAATTCAGTGATCTAAATTAATTGGGTTTTTAATGTCAAATGGAAAAACATGAACAGAAGTTAATTTTCACCCCCAAGTAACTTGTCTCCTAAAAAAAATATGTTAAGATACAAGTTTATCTCATGTCAGACTTTGCTGGTGATATCATTATTTTTTCAGTGATATTTACCATTTTAATCTGATACAGTATTTACTGTGGGAGATCATGCATCTTGCTAGTAAATCCATAAAAATACCAAATAATTATTTTCAGAATGTAAATCTTATTCAGAGACCTCTTGATACAGGAATTCTGTTCAGTTTTGCTTTTGATTTCTGGCTGCAGCAAAACATGGTTAGAATGCCACAGAAAGATCAATCAATATGATAGTTAAAGTTGCTATTTTGAAATATATTGTTTAAAATTTATTCTTTTTTCAGGTTCTGAACTTTTGACAGTTATTTGTTTATATCAAGACAGTCAACATACATTATTAAAGCGCCTAAAATAAATCATGCAGAACATGATTCTGGTGTGGTTCAGCTTATTCAGAAAAACATAAAGCTGTGAAACTTCTTAGAGTTGAAAACTAATGAGGAAGGACCTTTATGTCAAATCCCTCACCAGTGCAGCTCTCCAGCTCAGCAGTCGGAATGGTTGAACACCTCAGAGTGCAGGGTACCAACAGCAAGTTAACAGCCAGAAGCAGTGCTGCTCATTTTAATTCAGCTGCTGAGTTTGGGGTATTGACACAATACAGGTTTAAAGGTGGAAGCCCTGGTGCTGTGGTCAGTGAGCAGGCAGCTGAGGGTTTGGGGTTCGAGGGTCAGAAGGGAAAGCCACTGAGGGAGGCAGTGACATCACCTTCCCCACAGCACCTTGCAGTTGGTGGCAGCTCCTCTCTGCAGCCACCCTGATCCTGAGCCTGACAGCTTCTTCTATTACTGTGCCAGCCTGTAGCCCTGGTTTGTTGCCTGTGATGTTTTGGTTTCTCTGAAACTCTTTCCTAGAGAGTTTTCTGTCAACAAGAGACATGTTTTCCTAACTGTAACCTATGTTTACATTCCTTTTCCCTAGGAGGGACTTCTTCTTGATGTCCCTCTGGTTTGACCAATGTGATTGAAGAAGCTTGTCTTTCTTTCACCCATTGGCTTGTTCTCTGTAGAACAGCATAAAAGGGAAGAAATTCCCGGAAATAAAGGGAGTCATTGTCAGCCTTCTGAGTCAGAGTCTGTGTCGTTGTGATCTTTAACAGCATCACCAGCCCTTTTGGCAGCAGCCCTTTGGGGCTGCCTGAGCCTCTGTGGCTCTGCTGTTGTTGCATTTAGAGGGGAGTCCATTTACACAGGGAGAGGCCATAGGTGGTAACTTTGTCCTGTTGGTTTCTCACTGAGTGTTTAAATATGTGGTGCCCCTCACACTGAGCAGGCTTGCTGTTAAAACATCCTCAGGAGGATAAAACTAACTTTCCTCGTGGCAGCTTAAACCCAGTTCGTGTTAATGAGTAAACTGACCAACGCTTGGTGAATTCTGTTTTGTTGTGACAGGAACAGCCAACATCAGTTGTTAAAGTGACTTTGATAACACTTGACTGCTGCACATCTGCTTTCTCTCTGTGGTAACTTTACTGGCATCTCTTGCTTAAAACCTAGGAAGTCAGAAGATCCTGAGGCCACACTAGCATGACCTGGATTTCCACAGAAAATCAAGATGAAGTGGATTTTTGCCCTTTATGCTGCCTGAGTGCCTGCCCTTCCTGGCCCTTCCTCAGGACATCTCCAGTAGGGAGGATTTGACACAAGTAGTGCAGAAGCACTGGAGCTTTTGCCACATTGCCTCTTGCATTATGCCCACCAGATCCCAATTAACCTTGATTAAAAACAGTTAATTGCAGTGGATCTTGCATGCTCATAGAGAGGAACACCTGAAATAGAAATTCCTAACTGAGATCTCATTACCTATAGAACAATAAAAACTCATTCTAAAAGGAGTCCTAAAACCATTATAATTATTGTTCTGCTTGATTCAGTTTTAATAATGTGTAATGTATGAGGCCTCTAGTTTCTGCTTTATGTTTGTTCTCTTTCCATAAGATTTTATGGTTTTTTAAATGATTGAGAATCGTGTTATGAAACTGGTGTAACAATTATTTTTCTCCAGACATCAACAATGTTATCAACAAAAACTTTAAATATCAGGATTTTTTATAAAAAAAAAGAAAAGAAGATTGCAAAAATTATTTGTAACAGAAGAAATTAGAGTAATGCTTCAAACAGAAATAATTTCTTTTTAGTACAAAATGCCTTCAAATGTTGTTTTAAAAGGATCTGAAAAAGAATTGTGTGTGTTCATGTATTCAGGGAAGGATGAATGTAAATATGAGTGCCATAGGTGCAAAACATGAGATACCTTATTGTTACATGTTGGTGTACTGTGGAAAAAAATATACAGTTCTTTATGTACAAATATTTTTTTCTTCTAGGAAAGGTCAGTTATATTTAACAGATATCAGATATTTTTCACTATTGATTAGTGAAGGAAGAAAAAACTTTTCATCTTCCAGAAGATTTTTTTTCTGACTTTTCATCTTCCAGAAGATTTTTTTTTTCTCAAGACCTAGAGACAGTTGTGTATTTCAGCCTTTCCATCTGTGTGTTGTAAGAGGAAATCAGTATTAATTTGAAGTACTGGAATATCAGCAGAACTAAGAGAGGTAAATGCTCTCCAAACTCTGCAACAGGACTTTAGGACCTTGCATGAGTAACTAAGTGGAAGTAAATGTTCCTGTAGAGGAAGATGTTCATTGTGCTGTTACTGTTTGATCTCTGGAAAGCAGGCAGAGGAAAAATTAAGCATACTGAAAGTAGCAGCATAATTATTTTGCTGCAGAAAGGTTGCCAAAAGATTGGCAGGGTGAGTGTGCTGACAGCATGTGCAGGTGGAATGGGATCAGACATTCATGGAAGTATGGGGGTTGGGACGTGCATATTTGGTAGGAGCAGACTACCTTCTAAAATCTGGAAAACTCTGCTAGTTTTTAATGGGCCTTATGGTTTTGCTTTCAGAAAATTGTGTGTATGATTCTATGCACATTTATGCTGTTTCCCTCCTACTCACTCAAGCCTCAAATACAGATTTCAAAGGCAGATAGCTGAGCCCATTCTTAGACATCTCAGTAGAGGTGGCTGATTTTCTGACACACAGAACACATGCAACTCCTACTTGAAAAATGTGCTTTGTTTGCTTTGTTGGATTGGCTTGCCTGAAAGAGAGTACAGGCTATGTTAGTAAAATACATATTTGTATTTTACACCATACAGTAAAAGTTCTTCATTTCTGTGGCTACAAGGAATTTTTCTTCATTAGTGTAACCTCAGACTAACAAGATGTTTCTTTCTATTTAAGGTTTCCCTCTAGATATGATGGAAAAGTAGACAGTGAAAATAATAATTTCCATTGAAGTCACTATTATCAGAGTAGGATATATTTCTCTAGAAAATGATCAAATCCTAAATGAAACTATAATTGCAGAATTATAGCAAAAAGAAACAAAAAGATTTATTTCTTTAAACATGTGTTTCTTTATTTTATATATTTATTCATCTTTTCATTACATGTAAATGAAAGCAGGGGTTTTCTCAGTCTTCAAAAAACCTCTTCAAGAATTCCTTCCAAACACATGGAGTTAGCTACTAATTGAATACAAGTTAATTGCTAGAGGTCTCAAAAAAGTGATTATTTCACTATGATCAAGGGAGAAATACAAGACTTTGTGCTATGGGCAAAAAGTTTTGCGGATAAATATCTGCACACTAGTATTTTTTTCAAATGATTGTGTTAGTGCTCTTTACTATTCCAAAGCTGAGGCAGCCCAATGAAATAAAGAAGTAAATGAAATCAAGAAGCCCACACTGCATTTGCAGTTACTGTCAGCAAGAGATTGCTGCATCCTTAGATGCACCATGAAGTCTCTTGCAATCTGAATATAACCTAAATTGAAGGCTCTTTTGTCTGTTGATAAAAATAATGTTTTCTGAAAACAGGGCCCAACTTGCTAAAGAAAGCTTTTTTTAATCTTCTGTTAGATGAAAGTAGCATTTGAATATGAAGTTTGGTCACATCTTTATTCTGGGACTTGTAGAATTAAACCATAACAATGATAGATGCAACTTACACAGATTGCTTTCTGCAGGGCAAAGTTATACTTTTGGCTTCCATTCATCAGCACTTGATTCTCTTTTAGACAACTAGCTCTTACCCTTTTTTATCTTGAAAAATGTGTTGGGAAACCAGAAATGCCTTAATTATGTTCATAAGCTTGTCTTCACAATGGAAAAGACCTTTTTATCGTTCTTTTTAATCAAGTCATTAGCATGAAACTCAGAGATGTAATCATACCAGACTGGAATTGGGGTCATGCCATAGGCTAGCTGAATAGGAGACTTCTTGGCATGATGATGTATAGCCATTTCACAACAATGCTTTTAGCTCAGTAAGTCTGCCCTTTAATTATATTTTAAATCTCATTTGAGAAGTTTTTATCATTATGTAAATTGTTCAGTGAATGGTCTCATTCTAAGACTCAATAAAAGTTTTGCTTATGGACTGGGAGAGAAAATTACTTAAAAGCTTGATGGGGGAATGGGGAGCATCAAAAAAAAAAAAAAAAGAAAAAGAAAAAGAAATCCAACAACCACTTGTTAAAAGAACTATGACATTTAAAAGAGGGAATTTACAAGGGACCAGAAATGCCTTGCAAACCCGCAGAAATGCTTCACTGGTTTGTTTCATCATTAACCTAAATCACAGAATCTTCAGATGCCAATGTACTCTTTCAAAAAAGTATACATTCCTTTCTGTTCAAATGGTAACAACCAGCTCACAAGGAAAGTGCCATAAAGCCTAGTGCAAACTGGCCTTCTATTGCCAAAAACAAAAGAAACAGATCAAGTGCACCTTGCACTGAATCTATCACAGGTGCTTAAAAGGTATTTGACTTGCTGTGCTGCAGCCCTTAATTCAACATCTCCAGAGCTGTGACACTCACAGAACTATTCCTCTGTCCAGCAGACAGGAGAATAAGCTGTGATCCTGAGAATGGTACCATGTGCATGGATTTTTGTGCCTCCAAACGCTGCTGGAGTGTGCCAGGGCACTGAAAATATGTCTCAAACTCTCTGAAGCCTCATACAGAGTTTACGCTTTAGGCAGAATCAGAAGTTTAGAGGAGTTTAGATGTAATTAAATTAAATCAAGTGGGATGATTAATTTGAAATCCAATTGCTAAACTGCTAAGATGTGCTTTACAGAGCTGCAAATAAAAGGGAACTAGGGTCCTTTAATTTCTTTAAATTATTGCATAATGAATTTTTTCTACCTTGTATAAAAGATAAATGTTTTGTCAGCTGTGCTGCATTGATTTCTGTGTTTTAGTATGACTCATCTATGGTCCGAGAAATAGAACTAATTCCTTCTTTCTAGGACTTCATTTTACTTCCAGACTACAAATCCCTCTCTGGTGTATTGCCAAAATAATGGCAGATTTTGACACGTGTCATGTCTTCTAAATGTCATGTCTATATATTGCATGTGGAATATGAAGGATATTGGCACTGATTAATTGTTTCTACTAAGGTATCTCAAACCATATTGAATTCTTGTAGGACTAGCTGTGCTGTGTGGAAGCTGACAGAACTTTGAGTGCATTGGATTTCACAGTGACAGCTCAGCTGCGTTTAGCAGGGCTCTGTATAAAATAAAACCTGTGGAGCCACAGGCGAATTTCTTCTGCCTAGCAAAAGAATTGGGGCAGTGAGGATCTGTGCTTCCGTGGAGAATGGGAGCAGTCATTCCAAGGGGGAACAACTGAATTGAGCAAGTGAGAAATATACCCATCCCCTTGCTTTTTGGCAGCATTGGGTGTGCTCACTTACCACATTAGTGTACTTCTCTGAAATCATATGTGGGGGTTTCAAGAGCTCCAGGCAAAAGTGAAACAGCCAGAGCAACTTTCCTCACCCTCTTTTGCCCAATAATATTTTTTTCCTCAGGACAAAATGCATTTCATCTCTTTGTCACCCTAGTTCTGTGTCTCAGTTGCACGCTTATTCTATGTAATAAAATAATGTAAGTACACATTCTTAAATGTATAGAAACTTCTAATAGCTCTTCAGCAAAGTTTCTACACACAAATATTATGGTGCCTTTTGTCATCTAACTGTGTAGTTCATCTTAATAACGGAGGACTTCACTCAGCACCTAAAGGAGTTGCAGTTCTTTACAGGAAGTTCAGCTCATTCTAAGCAGTAACTTGTGATCAAAAAGATGCTTTCCTTTTTGTCCTCTGCTCTTTTTAAGAGTGGATAACCAATCTTTTTTCAACACAATCTCAGTAATATCAACTACAACAAAAATGCAGCATACACTCCAGGTGTAACTCAGTAGAATTATACCAGGATATTTTTTTATCCTCTGTAGTCTTTTCATGTGTTTGAACACATTGAGAAATATGAAAATGAAATAAATAATACATGTTTAGCCTATATGCTATGCTTCTTGGTATGACATGTAAGGGCAGCATACTTTTGCAAATATTTGAGCAATTTTTGAGATTAAATAGCTCTTCCTGCTTTACTGTTGTCAAGAAAAATAACCTAATTCATATTCTCTTTTTAAAACGTGGATTTTTTTATTTCAGAAAACAAATAAAAGGTGTATAGATCTTTTTCTTATATGCTCTCTGCTTCTCTTGGGATATGTGTCACAAAGAAAGGTTCTGAAATGCACCAACCTAAATGGAGCAAATGTTATTGTATTGCTTCTTTGTTGGTGTAGGCTTCCTGCTTAGCTGCAATAAACTACTTTTGGGAGCAGCAACAGAAGTGCAATGTACACAAGTAATTTGGAATAAGGAAAACTCAGTCTTGAATATTAAGCTTTTGATAAGAATACTTTGCTTTTCATGTTCATTGCCCACTTAACTGTCCAGATGTCTTATGATACTCTGTAGTGTTATGAAATAAAAAAAGGACGTTGTTTGCTTTTATTTTCAGAATTATGTATGTGTCTGGAGAAAGACATAAAATGTGTAGTGGAAAGGTTTTTTTCTTAAATTTTGTCTTATACAGTGCTCTGAGTATATGTGTAGTAGAACACCAAGAGGGCATAGATTTGACAGTTTCCTACTGTGAATAGTTATTCAATGTGTTTCATAGCACATGTTCTTGCCAAGGAGAAGAAACAAGTTTGTAGGTTTAGTGTTTCCATCACTACCCTGAAAACTAAGAACTTTGTGAAACAGGTAGTGCATGTAATTCTTTCATCCAGTTATAGATTTATTGTTTATTGAATGTGTGAGGACCTTAGAACTATACAGACATTAACAGTTAACTTTTTTACTGTGAACTTTATCCTTTCTTGCACATTGTTTCAACTGTTTACATCAGTATTGTAATACTTAACCTAGTTTAAATAATATCTCCAAATATATACATAGAAGGAAAGAAATTTGATAATAGAGTATTCTTCATTCAAGTAAAAAAAAAATTAAGTATCACAGCTGGAATTTGAAGCTAGCAACATTCAGACTTGAAATAAAATACAAATTTTCAAGGAATGTTGTACATTTTAATGTACCTTAATAATGCCATTTAAAAAATATATAAATTGCCTGAACAACAATAAATAAACACAATGTTTATAATACATTTGCATTCTGCAGAGTTACTTCTGATGTACATCAAACTCATTCCTAAATACTGCTTGAATGACAATAGATAAGTAAAATAGTTGGAGAAGGATTCTTACTCTGTACCAAAGATTTTGCTAGCCCACCTTAAAACTTCCCCAAATATCATGCTAGTCATTGCTGTGAAAGGTGTCCAGTTAAGGACGTTTGGAAGGGCAGTAGGTGAACAAGGACAATCTACTCAGGATTCAGTGCAGCTAAGATTGCACTTAAAATATCAAATAGAACCAATTCAATTAAGAACACACCAAGTAGACAGATTGTGTGTTTCCCTCTTTCAAAGTCATTCTTCTGAAGAAAATTGCAACAAATTTCCTTTGGGGACTATCTGTGATGCCCGGTTAATGCTGAGTCTTTTTCTCAAATGCCATAAATCATTTCCTCTTCCCCACTTTATCTCTAGAACTCCCATTTCAGGCAGCAAGAAACCACCACGAGAAATCTTAGCGCTCCAGCAAACCAGGAGAAAATGTGGAGCTTTATTCACTATTCATTGTTTCTTGGTGTCTTTGTATGCTTCTTTGTTTGAAAGTAAAAGTACTTTTGTGCAAATGTGGCTGCATATAAAGCACATGTACGCTCATTCATGTACGTGTTGAAATTATTATTATTTTTTTTTTTTATTCCATGTAATGACCTTGATTCAACCACTGCTCTCTGCAAATGAATCTGACCTTGTGGAGCTGCAGCATGCAAACGTCTTGGGGAAGGGCAGCCAGCGTACAAAGGCTGCATTGAGTGTGTGGGCAGGCAGGAATTCTGGTACCAGGCAGCTCTCTAAAGAATGTTCTTTTGGCAGAAACAGCCGTGCTAAAAATGAGGGGGAAAAAATGAATTCAAAATTTAGAGCTGGCCTGCAGTTACGAGGCGATAAGAAAAGTTGGCTGTTCGACATGAGCTGCCGGTTGCATATTCTAGGCCCTTGCTATTCTCAGGCCCTCCTACAGCCATGGCCCCAACCAGTGTTTTGATACAGCACAAAGTGGCTGTTTATTGCTATTGACTGCTGAGGCCTGTGCTCCAAAATGCGTTCTGTCAACAGAATGTGAGTGAACTTGGCATTTTAAAGCCCGGCTGCTGCAGACGCCTAGATTTCTTGGAATTGCCATGCAGCAGGACCGGTGTTGCAGTCCCCAGCTCAAACTGAAAATGTTGCACAGGAAGACGTATCACGTGAAGGTCAGATTTACCTGAGACCCTGAGGATTTTGCGTTTCTTTGCTTTTCCCACATCAGTAAATATATCTTGTCCTTGCTTTGTTGCCTGTCAAAGGCTACACCTTCAGCTTTCTAAGCTTTGTTTGGTATGCTCCGTACGGAAAAAGGGGTCGTATTCAATGCAAATGGCCTGCACGTGAAAGGGAAACATGGCTTGGTATGCAGGACATGATACTGCTGTAAAAGGAGAAAGCAAAACCTGTGCTCTGTGTTGTACTGAGGATTTTTCCACTCTTTTGAAAAATCATAGTTTCTGTGATTTTTTAAAGAAACCAGATAAATTGTTTTCTATTGCTTCTGTAGGAACTACAGGCAGAAATTGATACTCACACTGACATCTTTCACAACCTGGATGAAAATGGGCAGAAAATCCTGAGGTCCCTGGAAGGCTCTGAGGATGCAACCCTGCTGCAGAGACGTCTGGATAACATGAACCTCAGATGGAGTGAACTTAGGAAGAAATCTCTAAATATTAGGTAGGACCTGAACCTAAGCAAAAGTCTGCCACTGGTGTATTAGATGGAATTTGCAAGCAAAAAGGTTTAATTTTGTTTCCGTTAGCACTGTTTTTGTCTATTTTGAAATTATTTGTGCTACTATGGATGTTGGCTTAACTTTGTAAGAATGATTAGGTTTTTTTGGTGTGAAAATGATAGTAGAGGATTAGGATTTGAGGCGTATGATGAAATTTTGTAATTACAGAGAGAAAGATTGCCATGTTTAAACAGTAACTGGACCCCCTCTAAATGTGATTTTTTTGTCTTGAACTGGGTATGACTTATCAGTGAGTCATGAAAGAAAGTGATTAAATAACCAATATTTATGATAAGCTTTATTTTAGACTGCTATTTCCAGTGCAAACTATAAGTATCCTCACAAATGGGAGGAGAAATTATTTAAGATTTTAACTGTTGTCAGGAGAGTGGACAGAATTGCTAAATAAATCTAGGGGTAAAAAAATTCCATAGGTAGTATCATGAGAGGAAACACTTTTGTTTGCAAGGAGAAATATAATAAATGGTAACATTACAAAATATCAAGTGGTCATCCAGGCTTCAAGGGACTGAAGGTTTCATTACAAAAGAAATTGTCCAGGAAGCTTTTCTCCAGAAATACGGCTTCTGCAATAGGCAACCCAGCTCAGTTGCACTCAGTCTTGGGCATTTTTTCATTTTCTCACCTGCTGTTTGTTGGTGGTAGTTCAAAGGGCAGCAAAAGACAGAAGTGTTTTCCAAAGTAATGTATGAAATATTAGCTTTTTTCAGCTCAGGTCCTGAGGGAGGTCAGGCTGTGTAATGACAAAAACCATCTTCGTATCATCAATCATTAAAAATAAATGAAGGCTGTGATGTTGAAAAGATATGAGTAACTAAAGAAAAAAAGACACATTCCTCCTCTTTTTTTTTTCCTTCTGAGGAGCAAAAGAAGAGGAATAAAACCCTTCAAAGTGTGAGATTTTTTTGTTTGTGTGCCTTTTACCCATGAACTTGCTCAAATACAGTGTTGTTTGAGATAAAAATAGTCAGTTGTCCAAATATCAGTAATTAAATGTATGGGACTTTCTGTCTTTCATTTTTTGCAGTTTAATGTGTTGCTGTCATTGAGTCAGAAGCAGTAAGCCCCAGTTATATCACAGTGACTTCCTGCGGTAAAAGCAACAAACTTCCCCTCTAAAATCTGTGCTTCCAATAAAAGGCTTAAGGTCTTCAACGACTTATTGATTAGGATAAAAAACAATTCTTAAATTCTCAGACATTCAGTTTAAGTGTTGTTGGCCACCAGACTAAATGAAAAGGCTCTTCCCAGTTTGCCTGTTTGGAGCTCTTTCTATCCATAGAATAGAATGGAACAGATTTGATCATAACTAGCAATGCTTACACAAAAGAGGGATTAGAGAAGGCATATGAAATGTTCTCCAGACATCAGTCCCAGAAGTTTCTTTATTTAGTGTAGTTTTTAGTCTGCTGAAACAGAAGACCTGTGCCACGGATCAGCCTGAGTGGGCATTCTTCTCCAAATGCATTAGATAAAATAATGGTAGATATTAAAGAGAAGCTGAGCTCTTTTCCATTCCTCCCTTTCTTTCATCCTGATATGCACAGTTTATCCTAATAAGCACTTGCTTTCTTATAAATATTTTTAAAAACTGTTTTACTATTATCTCTTTTATCTGCACATCTTGGCACAGGCATAAAACAAGTGTATGCATATAATGTACACTGGTGTGTGCATGCATAAACATATATTCTTGAACACGAAGGACGAGCAGGACAAGACAGGTTCTAGAAAAAAATAATCACCTAACTGGAAGGTCAGATCACAGCAGCAGTAACAAAACCCCTTCAGGTCACTCTTTTTGCATTTTTTCCCTGTAAAGCCAGACATGGGGAAGTAGGGAAGAAATGTTTGCCTCCATTTGCTGCCCTTCTCCAGAAGAGGTGGAAGCTTGCCTATGCCAAGATAAACATGAGACAAGGGAATTAGCCTGAATCAGAAACATGGCTCCTTGACTGTCTCCTGTTCTAAAATCCTGGTTGTTGCCTCCAGCAGCTCTCCATAAATATCCCTGCTTCTCTGCCCCTTACCAGTTTCAAAGGTACCATAGAATGAAAGAATGGTTTGGGTTGGCAGGGAATGTAAAGATCATCCAATGCCAACCCCCGTCATGGGCAAGGACATTCAGGTTGCCCAAAGCTACATACAGCCTGGTCTTGAACACTTCCAGGGATGGGGCATCCACAACTCCTCTGGACAATCTGTTCTAGTCCCTCACCATCCTAACCATAAATAATTTATAATATATAAACAAATGCAAAATCTAAATCTTTTAGCATGCAGGACCTTCTCTAGACTTCACTGCCTGCAGGACTGGCCTCCCCCTGCTGTGGAGCAGTTTTGCCCCAGCTCCCAAATGCCCTGTGAGAGAAGAGGTCAAAGGCCTGGTGTATGTGTGTCCTTCACATGTGGCATTTAAGTTTGAAAAAAAGAGAAGATTTTCCATTAGCTCACATACTTTGAGAGCAGCTGAGTTTTCTGTCTGCTGATCTGGCTGATCTGTCCCTTTCCTTTCTCTTTCCTTGCCACTTTTTTACCTGATGTAAGGGGTTGGAAAGAAGACAGGATTCATAGAGCATTTCAGAGAAATGTAACTGTCCCTAACTTTCATCAATTCCTCATTTCCATATCCAAACTAAGTAATAAGGTTTGCAAAAATGCTGAGTCCATATTTTTCACATTTCTTTATAGAACATTATATATAAGGTATAGGAGTAGAATTCTTAGTGTCAGAAGGGAATGATTTTATGTGCAATCACTGCAGAAGAAGATAAATGTTATAGGAACAAAGCTAGAACTTAAACAGAAATGCATGAAATAAAAGAAAATTTGTCTTTATTTCCCTGCACATTTTTTCACTTTACTGTTATGTAATACTCCTTTGATTTGAGTTACTAAGAGGATTACTTACGTTTCTTGGAGGTGAATTAGGATTTCTTTTCCAAACCAGAAATTAAAAAAATAGCATATTCATAAGTCCAGAAAGACAAATTTTAGTGGGGTTTATCTACAGTACAGAGAAAATTGAAGATTTTATCAGTCCAGACACAGAAAACAGTTGCTGAATTTTAGAAGCTCAATACTCGATCCCAAAAAAACACATTTATGCATATACATAGGAAATATTTAAAAAATGTCCTTATGATGCAGACCTTTTTTGTGTAAAATGATATTTTGTCTTTTAATTTTCCCAGTGTTTCGAATAGTTTCATTCACACCACTGTTAAAATAGCACTGTCATTTGGCTAGATAGTTTATGAGGATTCTATTGGCTTTAACAATTTCCTCATGACATTATTTTAAAGAATGGCATTGGTTCTCTTATTTTAAAAAGTTAAGAGAATGAATCTTGTGTAAGTCTAATGGTTTGTGTAGTGGTTTAGAGAAATGCTTGCTCTTCACTGAGTTAGAAAACTACTCTCTACATTTCAGGTAAATAATGTCCTAGTAATCCTAAGTGATGACTACATTTCTCATGCTATTTCTGCATAATAATTGTGCACTTCTAGTGAGACTGACAATTCAGCACAGCCATTACTCACTGCTGAAGAGGAAAACTAAAAAGTAAAAAAATCCCCAATGAATCAAAAACAAAAATCAGGAGATGCGGAAAAAAAACCAGGACTGTGGAACCAAATTTAAATCTATGTTGCCAGAATCTAATTCAAAGCTACTGAAGCTATTCAAAAACCATTAACTTAATGAAACACTAGGATCTTTCTCAGTAAATAAGCTTGTACATTTTGGCTTTTACTTCCACTCTGCCTGAATCTATCTTATATTTAACACATGCTTTCAGATCCCATTTGGAAGCCAGTACCGACCAGTGGAAGCGATTGCATCTCTCTCTTCAGGAACTTTTGGCATGGCTGCAGTTGAAGGAGGATGAATTAAAACAGCAAGCACCCATTGGTGGAGATCTTCCCACTGTTCAGAAGCAGAATGATATTCATCGGGTATGTTTTTGTTTCTTTTAATTATCTTTTGGTCATTGCTTTTGCTTTTGCAGGCTGCATGACACAGTCCTTGTTGGAAAGAATTCCAGCTATAGCTTTCAAACACAGAACACAGGAGAGAAAATCAGCCCTCTGGAGAAGGAAGTGTTAGCAACCATGACCTTCAGAGACCTATCACAGACAGGCAGATTTCATAGCCAGAACAATTACTAACCTAGTAATTTTTGAGGATTAAATAAGTAGTTCTGGTTGTTTTTTTTTTTTTTTTCTAGATCAGGCATTGCAACTGCATGTATACTTTTTGAAACCTTAGTTTGGATTTTGGGAACATTTGTGACGAGAGTGGCTGCTATCAGCTCTATTGCACAACTCCATACCATGAAACTATTGTGACAACTGTCTGTGGTTTATCCTGGTTTCATCAGGGAGTTCTTATGGAAAGACCACAGCAGAGCATCATATGGGGGTCTGTTGCAGCCTCCTGCTTTTCCTCCTCTGCCCGGCTAGCATCTGCAGGAGAAACTGGCAACAAGTCTTTCTGGGTCTTGGAAGGGAGGTGGGGTACAGGAGCCTTACCAGAGCTTCAGGGAGGATTCTTTTGGCAACATGTAGCAGCTAATGGCAGCACACAGGCAGGAAAGACACCACTTAGCTTTCCAGGGTGTTGGTCAGACAGGGTTTATTTGGGGGTCCCACACCAGGGGGGAGCGGCATGGCTCCCACAGGGGAGAAGGGGGAAAGGAGAGAGAGAGGGCAAGAGTCCAAGACCCCAAGAGAGCAGGAAAAGAGAGCCTAAGAGGCCTGCCCCCTAATCCCTTCCACTTAAATAGCTTTTTTCTAGCAAGGGGGCAGACTCAAGGCTTGGATCAATGGGATACTGAGGGTAGGAGGGGTCAGGTAACAAAGGGGTTACAATGAATGACAGCTTAGGGGGGTGGTTTACAACAACTTGGTAATGAACCATACATGTTGGGGGGAGAACAGAACCATTTAGGAAAAGTGAATCACAACAGGAGTCCATTCTAGACTAAGATTTAAAGGGAACCTAAATAGAACACTTTTACAGGAAGTTGATTTTTTTTTTTAACTCACCAAATGAACAGCCCCCAGAATAATACTTCAGAATAATTCTTCATACAAAAATTCACACTGATTTTTTGTTGTGGTGAGGGTGTGTCTAAAATATGTCTCCTGTGTGTAATCAATTCACACCAGTCTGACGCTAACCCAATGCCTGCTTTCACCTAAGCAGTCTTTAATTTCATATTCCATTGAGATCTATTCAGGTCTGAGTGTGAAATTACAGTTCTAGTACCTCTATTGTACAATATATATTCAAGTTCTTCATCTCTGGGTGTCTTTAATTAAAATAATGACATTATAGGAGATTTTTACTTCCTGTTTGATGTCCAATTATGCTTCAGGGTGCTATCTAAAAAGTTATTTCAAAGAAATGTAATTTTTATTGAAATTTTTAAGTTATCAGTCTGACAGCTTGATTTTGTGAGAAGAGACTATTCCAAATCCAATGATCATCCTCTCAAAGCATTGTACTGTATATGTGTAACTTTCTTTGTGAAACTTGCCACAAAAGATATTGTTTCTGAAGTTCCTAAATCTCTGATTTTATTGCTTAATGGAAAAATATGAAATGGTGCTTTAAAACAAAATAGGATCAGTGTTTTTTCTGTTCATCAGGTAGCTGTATGTAAGTATTGCTCTAATATATTGTCTTTTCTCATGGGGAAGGACGTATTTGAGAACAGATAATGTTCAAATTATTTGAGAACAGATAATAATCAAATTTTCAAAGTGAACATGACATATCTTGCTGCTTTAAGACCCTGAGTTTGTGAAAAGTCAGGAAGTACCATATTCAGCCAGAAGAGGATTTTTCCATTGGCACACAGGCGTTTATCTACTGCAACAAACTGATGGGAAGTAGTGTCAGTATGGATTGTCAAGGATCTATCTTCACCAAATGATTGAGAAAGCAAAAGAGAAATACGAAGAAAAAACATCTCTCTCTCTCAGTGGCAATTTTTTCTAAGATAATATAATGCTTTTCTGCAAGGGGCATCTTTGTCACATTTCCTAGATCTTCCCTCTGGAGAGGTGATGTGTAGGATGTGTGTTTCTCACAAAATTTTGTGTGGGACTTAAAGTACCATCAGAGGCACAGTAAGGTGAAAACATCCATGACTTTACGGGGCAGCACTGGTTTGTTTTTTTTTTCACCTTTCCCCTAAGAAAGTTAAGACATGTGTTATATATAACCATGAAAGTTAAGAGAAGCCTGATGTCTGTTTTAGCCATAAAGTAGCAACTTCCATAAAGTAGTTTTAAAGCCCATCCAGAAAATTAGGATGAAAGAAACAATATAGATGTTGCTTTAACTCAGTGTGACATTAACTCAAACTCTTTCTCCAAAGACGACTCTTGAGCCAAAACAAGAGTTAGAGATTTCTATAGAATTGTTACAACAAAACTTTTTCCATCTAAATAATTTTTAAGTAATTGAAAACATTTTATCTTAGACAGAAGAAATATATATATATTTATCTAAAGAAATTACTTCTTATAGTATTTTAGTATTGTATATTGCTCTAGAAGATGTTTAAGGGTTTCCAAGAATTCATCATAAAGGTGGCAAGTCTTCAGTGATGAGCTATCTCTCTGTCACATGCCAAACAAATCAGGTATTTAGAACTTTTAGGGATGAGAATTTTTGCATAAAAGATACTGCGAGTAGGGGCAAAATTACTTCATAAAACAGATCTCACTTCTCTTTTTTAACTTCTCTGCCACTTGCAGGTACATAACACAGATCTATGGTCATCCTGTCTAGTGTCAAAGCAAGAATGTTTTAGTTCCTTTTAGAAATATGTCTTTTTCCTTTGCCCATTCTGTAGCACTTCAGAACCGTGAGTGTAGGTATGCTGATTCCCTGTGAAAAGAAGAACAAAACAGAATACATGAAATTAATTTGCCCTGTCTGGTCTTCAAATGTCTCTGACAGAGAAGGGAAAAGTTGACTTCAGGTTGCCATTGACAAAATCTATGTTTGCAACGTGTTGGTTGTGGTTGGTTGGTTGGTTGGTTGGTTGGTTGGTTGGTTGGTTGGTTGAAGTCTTTTTTGTTCCTGGGCATTACAGACTTTGTTACTCTAAAAGTTTCTTTTAAAGAAGCAGATATACAAAGGCGATATCCAGATGAACAGCTTAACTCATTTCTGAACATGAGAAAAATATTTTCAAATGTTTTCACAGGTGTACAATTATCTAGCTTAAAGCTGAAGGCAAGTACTGGAAAGCTGTTTTTGGGGCTTTGCTAAAGAGCAGAGTTTAGCTCTCAGAGTGTTGAATGTGGAACTAAACAGTAGTTGTGTGTTGATCTTGAGAAAAGGAATCTGCTGACTGTTCATTTTTTTCCCCTGAATGTCACTTCTGGAAATTAGTCTTCAGTAAACTAGAGAAGCTTCAGTAAACTATCAGATCTAACCAATCTTTTAAGTTACTAAAACTTCCAGTTTTGGTCTTTCTTCATAAATACAATGTTTTTTCCTTCTGTGAAGGATTGTTTTTGTCAGGTAATGCCAGAACCGAACCCAGGGAAGTTCTTCACTTGAGAAGTTTATAAACCTCGTCAGGGGAACTCTATTTATATGCAGTTTAACTGATTCAATTGAGAAATATCACAATGAATACCAACATGATTTTATGCCTGAATCCTTTTTCTAAAGAGGTGTTGCAAGCTGATTTTATTTCTTTCCCTTAAAGGTAAATTTAAAGAAGAGCAAACATATTTAACCTCTCTATCATTCAGAAGACCATCTGGAATACCACAGAGATTCATAAAAGAGATGAAAAGAAGTCAGTTCTTACCACTTGAGTGCTCCTAGTTGCCAAGATTGGCTTTAAAAATTTTAAGAGTAGGATTCAGATGAAAATTTCAAATGCTGGAATCTGTGCCAGAGGAGATCTTGAGCTCAGCTGAGAACAGGGGTATCCATGCAATCAAAATCATTGCTGTGTTATACATGAGGTGCTTTTAAGACAAGGCAATTTGGAATATATCCCAAATACACCCACGTAACTGCTAGTTGTTTGAACTTATATATATATAGTAGGTCAATATTTCATTTTTTAGCATCTGAAGAAGTTGTCTCTATTCCAAAGTCTTAGAACATGTGGGGAGGAGTGGTGATGGTGGCATTCGTCAATGATAAAAAATACTCCTGTTCTTCAAAACATTATTTAATTGTCTTACATTTTTCTTTGTTTTACTAAATATCATAACATTGCTTTAGTGAAATTGAATTAACAACTGTGTGCATGTTACTGTTAATCTAATTTAAGTAACTTAGGCATCATGCAGATAGCCTGCTGTCTTTCATTCTTTTTAAGAGTTGCCTCATTTGCTGTGTAGTGATTTTATTAACAACATAAATAGCATTTATGAACATAGAAGGTACTTATTAGCAATTCCATGGAAACTCTTTCACATGAAATCTGTAGCATCACTGCCTAAGGAGGAGTGTAGTTCCTGCTTCAAAACACTAACCAATTATGGGGCCGCAGTTGGTGTCTACTTTTAAGGATTAGGACAAATACCATATTTTGAAAAGCATTCTGTTTGGCAAACATGTTGAATTAATCTAATTGTACTCTTTCTCCTTAAAATACATTGAAAGCAAAAATTCCTAGTTTTTAAATAACAGAGATTAATGTTAGTTTTACTAATGCATCCCTTTTCTCATTATATTTTCATTTTTCAATTTAAACAATCATTGTTTCTACATTTAAAGAGATTTAAGGACACTCATGAGGTGGTAGTAAAGGTCTGAGATAAGCTGATCAATATATGCATTATTAAAATGGTGGACAGAATGCCATTACTGCTGTAGTGTTGATGACAAATAGACATGCTTAAATAAAGTAGTTTACTTAGTTTTTTGTCAGGTCATGCATTATGTGTATTCGATTTCCTCTACAGTCACCACAAAGTGTGGAAGAAGTTAAGGAATCCAATGAAATTAGCCTGCAATCATTAGTTGTACATTAGACACTCATTGAGTCTAATTCTGCTTTCAGTGATGGTCTAGTTATTATAAAGATGTATTTGTCAGGGCTCTAGATAGATAAATTCCTCTTTTTTTCCTCCAAAAAAGAGAAAATGTCTTTTATTGCTACTTATGATTTTTACTGGCAGTGTATACCTATCTCGCAACAAAACTTTAATCCTAAAAGCAGCTTTATCTTCATACAGTAAGAACTTCTTTTGGAATGGGTTAGTATGAAATGAGCATTCATTATTTTTAATGCTGTTCTATGCTACTGCTTCAGCCTCATGTTTTTTTCATCCTCTTTTTTTTCAAATTTCCTGAATTGAAACATATTTTAACTTGGTAGAAATCTGCAGATCAAAACTAGGGAAGGAGATGAGAACTGTAAATAGATCTCAACACCATACTGTGTATTATTCTATAAATCAGGATTTACAGACTATAATTGCTTCCACCAGCTCCAACACTCAGAGTGGAAAAGTTGGGGAGAAAAAAGTTTTACACATTGCCTCAGTTTTCCTTTAATAATAAAGAAAGACACTTTTTCTATTTGTGACAAAATACAAAATGTGCAGTCAGAAGTTTCTATCAGCATTTCTCTATTGTTTTGAGGAAGATACAGTGAATCCTGCCCACAGGCTTTATGGGATTCATTGCACATATGTTCTTCTTCTGTTGCATAAGAGATGCAAGAGGATTGTGTCTTTGAACCTCTTCTGGAAAAATAATGCCACTCAGTGTATTTGATTGCTGTAGTTTTCTGCAAAAACAGTACAAGCTAAAAGAAGGTATTTTTTGTCCTTCTCCTGGTGTGCACATGTACAGAGCCAGGGGTGACCTGTCTACAGCAGCAGCACTCCTTACAGCAGGATTGCTCGTTCCCAAATGCATAGTCCAGAGGTGTTTCTGGCTTTTAACTATTTTCCACATCAGTGTATGTCTGTGTTCCCCTGGAGTATTGGTGACTCCTTCCTGCTGTTGGTGTGTGTTTGCAGAACAGATCTCTGTGCAAGTGCTTCCTTTTTGACTGGTTTGGGGCACAGACATTTCTGAGAAATAACACAGCTTTGGAAACCTTTCTAAAGCATATTATATCTTTAAGCTGTTACACCATTTAATGCTTAAAAAACACTGGTTTAAGTGAGTTTGACTGTTGATGTTACTTTTAACACAATCAGCAGAGAGCGAAGCACACAGTCCATGGAAATTACTGTGCTGGATTTTAAGTTATGCTTCCTTCTGGCTTACTTAACCTGCAGACCTGCCACACCATTCTAGTGGACAGGATGATGTGAGATGAACACAAAGGCTAATTAAAGGAATAAATTTTCCTAATTTGGAGCCATGAAAAAGTCTTATTATATTTCCTCTTTCCATTGCACTTCATGCAAGAGTCAAGTATGAATTATAAGCATTATAAACCTAAAAATGTCCAAGTTTCACATTTTTCATTCAGCCCTGTATTAACTCCACTCAGTTTTTATGCAAAAAATGTCCAGTGGTAGTTTACTTGTTAATATACAGTACACTTCCTTATTTGTGAAAATTGATATTGCTTTGAAAGGTCAACATGATTGTTTAAAACATTTATCTCAGGTATTAATCAAATGACAGATTCTCTTATGATAGCAGATAGACTCTGTGAAGAGATTCCGGTGCCATTATTGTCCTTGACACAAAATGAAGATTTTATTGCTTTGTTATTTCCTTCAACAAAGCATACTTTGAAGGGTTGAAGGGTTTTCCCAAGAACATTTACAAACATTTACAAATGGTCAGTTCTTGACCATTTAATAAAAAGTGTATTTAAATATTTATCGTAGAATAATGTAGTTATTTCCTTAAGTTTACTTTCCTGAAATGTGTTAAGGACATTTTACCTGTGAGTGCTCCTATTATAAACTGTACATGTTTCCACTATTAGTTCTGGTAGGTATTTCCTGTATAGAGAGCCACGTACCAAATATAATTCAAAGTGTAATGAACTTTTTAATATTGAAATTATAATCCTTCATTAGTTCGCATAGAAATACAAATTTTGTTTAATAATTAATTTAACTAAACTGGTGAATTTATTACATTGCAGACTTACATAATGCTGGTGTTGTAATGAGAATTTTCTAATCCTTGCAGTAAAATATCTGTTTTCTACCCAGGGCATATAGCTCTCCTTTTGCAGTATTAATATTTTATGCAGTGTTTTGTGCAACACTGTACTATTAAATTTCTATTTTACCTCTATACTGCTTGAAACAGTATGCATTCAACAATGTTCCATAAATGCAGAAGAAAATGTTGAAATAAAAGAGTGGTAAGGACCATTTAGAGAAATTCACTGCAACATCCAGAACCAATGCAACATGCAACCCATAAGCTGGGTTTCATCTGCATTTTTGTGTGGTGTACATTTGGAATCAGATTAATAGACTCTCATATTCTCATTAACAAAAATAGAGAAATGAATAAATAAATACTGAGATATGTATACTTTCAGTGACCTACCAAAGCTTCTAATACTAATCTTGAGTAACTTACTCATGGTCATTAAAAAGCAGGGTGTAGAAGAGAGTAAACGAGTAAAAGGAGCTGTTGCTAAATAAAGAAAAATGCAGTATGCTGACAGCACATTTGCTCTTTTGAATACAGAGTGATTTCAGGTTAAGCAAAAGCTGATTCTTTTAATTTGTGTGTGTGTTTTATTGCTTCTTGTCATACACACATGGAAGCTGTCCTGCAAGTTTTGTTCTGACATTTGTATTCTGACTTGGTATTTTATTTCCTCATAGATCCACTTACGATAATTTTGTTTCTTAGACTTTCAAGAGGGAGCTAAAAACAAAAGAACCTGTTATCAGGAGTGCCCTGGAGACTGTGCGAATCTTCCTGGCCGAGCAGCCTGTGGAGGCAGTGGAGAAGGTCTGCCCAGAACCCAGAGGTAATTGAAGCAAGAACAGGGTAATAACACGTTGCTGGAAAGATCAGTGATGATCAGCAATGATTAAATAAATCCTGCCAGCCGCTCTGAAAGCATTCCTTTTACACGCCGAGCTGAATGCCAGTATTCAGAAACTAAGCTAAAAATATAGATGAAAGCAAGCCTTAGCAATCCTTCTGAACACTGTGGTACTAAATAGACATGCATATTTATAAGCAGATTTTGAAACTGCCTTTAAACCTTCAGGACCTGTCTATAATTATAGCCTCATTTGAGGGCTCAAAGCTGCAATTTAAGCTAAAATTCACCTTGTAGTCTCAGTACTACAGGAGATCCCAAATCCACCTAATTGCAGCAAAAGTTTCACAGTGATTAATATTTATCTATATGCAGAAATATTGTGCTGAATCAGCTGGTAAACTTCTAGCTACACCTTGCATGTTTCAAAATGCCTTTGTGTACTTAAATGCATATTTTGCTGATTTTTATGGTGGCAGGATTTAAGTTTTTTAAGAGATTTTGAAACAAGAATACATTAATAAATTTCACAGATGCCTTTGGTTATGAAGAGTTTCTTACTGAGATTTGAACTTACCCAGATGGCAACTGTTTTAGCTCTAAGACAGAATATATCTTAAAAGCCTCTTCACTTTCACATTTAGATCTGTCACCTGAGGAAAGAGCCCACAATGTCCCTAAACTTCTGCAAAGGCAGGCAGATGAGGTCAGAACCGAGTGGGATAAGCTGAATCTACAGTCTGCTGATTGGCAAAAGAAGATCGACGACGCTCTTGAAAGGCTGCAGGGCCTTCAGGAGGCAATGGATGAACTGGACCTGAAGCTGCGCCAGGCTGAGGCATTCAAGGGGTCCTGGCAGCCAGTGGGGGATCTGCTAATTGACTCTCTGCAGGATCACTTGGAAAAAGTCAAGGTATGTGTCAAATTTCTGAGTATAAAATAGTTCATTGTATGAATCCCCATATCAGTCATTATCTTTTAGAGTGAGAATTGGGATCTTTGTACCACAGTGATTTATATTTAAAAGTGCATATAAAGAGTTTTATAATTTCAGAAGTTAAAATGCAATGGGATCCTCATTGAGAATGTCTATTCTGACATGGGTAAAAGCACTATAAAAATGTGTAAAAATCCTCAGCACACTCACTGTAAACTCAGGAGATGCAAAATTAGCAGTTAAAGAAAGCAAAATAAAATGAGAATACATAATAAAAGACTATTGAATTAATTTTTTTCTTTATTATATTTTCTTATGTGTGATAAATACATAATTGGTTCTATAATTGTAGAGTAGATAAATAATTTAAAATATACATGATGGTGGTATTTACTCTCTGTCTTTTTTGATAAATAGGCTTCATAATTAAAGATAGTATTTAAAAAAGGCAGCAATCCTGGAAAAAAAAAAAAAAAGTCGTTATTTTCTAGAACCTAATGCTTATCTGCTTCTAAGGGTTGTTTCATAAAATCATTGCTTATTGAGAAACTTGGGCAGACTTGTCCTCTTTCAGCATGACTGCCATGGACAGACTTGATAAATAATACAGGATTCCTTCAGCCAGAGCACAATAGAGGCAGTTGCCATTTTGATAAGAACAAAGTGCCTCTGTTCCAGTCACATAAATGGGAATCATCAGTCATTTTGAAAGAGACCTGAGCTAACTGTTATTTTCTCTAGATGAACATTAGGATCTAAGATAGGGGAAATAGAATGACTAATGGCAAGAAAAAAAATGCCTCTGAAAATCAAATGTAGTTTATTAAAATCAAAGTCCTCGAGTTTTAATCACACAGAAAGTTTAATGAGTGTCCTGTGCAGATGCTGTACAAGAACAAATGAAATAGTTATTAGCTGAGGAACAGCTAGCTGCAAAATTTGTTTATCTTCATTTAAATTCATAAATGAAGAAAAGAAATCTATTTATAAGTTCTCAGAAAGTGCTATTACAACCATGGTGTTTTGTTTTGTTTTGTTTTTAATTTTGAAGAAAATATCCTGAACAGAAATACTGAATCTCTGATATTACTGGAAAAGAAAGCAAGTCACTTAATTCTAAAGCTATGAGCAGGAGTGTTGGCTCCATAATTATAGCTCTGAGTCCTGTTATGGTTCAAAAAATAGGTAAATACATTCTGGATAACATAATTAGTGACTTAATAATTGATTCACTTAAGGGTTAAATACTTTTCCTTTGCAAATATTTCAGTTAAAAGCTAAATGTGTTGAAGTTATGTAGCCTTCAGTTAGAAGTTTTAGTAAAGAGTAAGATTTTTTCTTTATAAACTATATTATCAGCCAAACATTATCCAATTGATGCATTATCTATGTCTCCTCCTTGCTCTGTTTTTTTGATGAGCATTACAATGACTGATACTACAGTATGAGGCAAAGTATCTTATTTCTCTCTATACATCTAAAAAACCTAAACATCTTCTGAGCAGATCTTCAAAACATTGGTCATATATGATTGCATTTCGTACAAATCCTTCTCTTAATTTGGATCACAATAGCTTTCCCAAATCTAACCTGTTGAATAACTTCCTGGGGAATGTGTTTAACTTAGTGCCACTTGTCACTGTCCTCTTTAGTTACACTTGTTGGATCCACTAAGGTCATGGTATAACTTTGAACTCACACTAAATAGTGGATCCTTGGTCAGTATTAATGGATGATGATGATGATGATGATGATGATGATGATGATTACACATGCTTCATCTGCATCTGTGTAAAAATTGCTGCTTGTCTCTGATTGAGGACGAGAGATAGTTTCATCTATCTGCTCCAAAGGATGCAGCCTAGACTAGAGGCTATCCATAATGAAAGTATTATTCAGACCTTTGCTGTCATCTGTTATTCTCCCTTTTTTCTGCTCTCATATGAGTGGTCTTATCTGCAGACTAAAATGTAACTTGCTTTCTTAATAACATTCTTTCTGTCTCCCTTCCAAGCATATCTTTCTGTCCAATTAAATCCAAACCATCATTTTACTATCTTACATTTAGTTCAAGCCCAAATGACTCTATTATTTGCCCCTTAATATCCATTGCCTGATCAGTTTGATTGTACCTCAGATAATATTTTAGATATGGCCTATGATTTCTAATCCCCTCTGCAGAAAACTTAATAATGCTTTCTCCTTGCGATCACTAACAAACTGTTCTTTTGATCAGCATGTCTGGAACACTTAGGGTCTCATGAGACCACAACTCAGATTTAATATTAAGCTTTTGCTGCTATGCAATTGATATGCAATCATGCCTACCTCATCTACTTGGTATCTTATTCAAAGACCCATTCCAGGAATTGATGGTAGAACCTATTTGTCTCTCTTTCTTCCCCAAAGATTCTCCTTTGCCATCCAAAACCATGATGATGGTTATGCTAGCAGCATGCAACAATCATTATATGTCATGCTGATACCTCCTGACTGTTTTGTTGTCTCTCTGTAGACATCTGCTGAGAAATACTAATAGAAATTAGTACCCATAGGAAGTTTCAGGTTTTTATACTTTTCCACTCTGGAAAATTAGGTTTCTTAAATTAAAAGCCACTGTTTTGGGATGTAGTGCACAGAGTTTTGTGACTGAGAAGCCAGTTTTAATGGTGTGGTTTATCTTTAGCTAAAAGTAGTTCATCTACTCTCAACATACTCAGGAGAGCACAGTGAAAAGCACTTTTTTCTGCCAGTGATATTTTAACATGCCACTAGCATCAATATAACTGCTTCAGTTTTCTGCCACACACAGCACTGTAAGGGAACAGCAGAGCCTCTAGATTCCATGAGTATGACTACATTCTAATTTTATTTTGCAACCTCTGTAAAACAAAACAAACAAAACCAAACCAAACAAAAACCTCAACAACAAAAATAATGAAGAGCAAGCAGTAGTGTCTGTTGTTTCATTAGTTCAAAAGAGAGGTGCATATCTCTAGAACACTTTCCAAATAAAGGGCTATTCATGTAGAATCATGTAGACTTTTTTTCAATTAACTCCAGTCTGCTATAGGATAATTAGTTCTTCTTCACTGCCACAAAAAGAGGGCACCTTGACTCAGTATAATGATTGATAACTGTGAAAAGCAGAACAGAATTTAGTAACATAAGTCTTGTATTTTTCTGCAAGGAATGTTCATGAAAGTCTTAGTCTTGCTTCTTAAGAACTACTGTTGTTCTTGCAGATTCACTTTTATAGTTATGAGTAAAGCAGTTACATGGACTTTGTGTATAGATTATGGACTTTATGTATTTAATGTAACAAGGATATTCATAAAGGCTGCAAGTATCCTTTTAAATTCTTTTGTCAAAGCCTATCTACAATTTTAATGCAATTTGTAGTTGAATTATATGCTGTTTATTTCAGACTTTCTTCAGCTTAATTGATAGTTGAAGCCAATTGTATGTCACTGACAAATATTCACTGGAAAGTGTCAGCCTGGAATTTATTTATTTGTAAAACAAATAGAGTTTGAAGTTATTCATAAATCAGAAATGAGCTGATCACTGATCTGCTCATCACCTACTCCAAAATGACTCTCTGTGTGCAGGAACCGGGGACAATCCTTTTGTCCCCAGTCATCTTCCTCAAAATGAGACAAAAGTAAGACAACCCATTCAAATATTTAGCTGAGTTTCAGTTGTGTTCATATGTTCATATGTGTCCATGTGCCATAAAAAGAAAATAAATAAATTTGTAAAGATTAACATAATAAATACTAAATCAGGAACCTCAATTTCAAGACACTGAATGAGGGTAGGTAGTTCATTTAAATAATAACAATAATAATAATTTTAAAGTCTTATATATTACTCTATAGTCCACGTTGGTACTGTTCAGCTGCTGCTGTGCTGCAAAGAGGTATTTCAGCAAAGTGAACTCTTACAGTTCTGTTATGAAGGAACTGTGCTGACAGCTGCCTACTATGGAGATTCTGACAGCAAAGTGAATTGTTGAATTTCTAATTTATGTTCTTATCCCAAAATTATTTTAAATGCTTGGGTAATTGATAATTTTCTATTCTTCCCCCAAAAAAGGAATGACTTTTATATGGAGCTGTTAGGGGTCACATAGAGGGAAATTAATGAATGACACCTAGAAGCAAGCCAATAGTCCCCATTCATCCCCTCCTAGCAATGGAGATGTGTACTGGAGATCAGTTTTAAATAGATCAATAAAATCTATGCAAGAAATTATTACTGGAAGATGTATTGAGTAACCAGAATTTCCAATCAGTTTGATATCAATAGCAGTGCCAGATCCCTGTTAAACCAAATAGAGGTCAGATTGCAGTGTGATGCCTATTCTCTTGTTAAATTTTACTAACATAAAATTATGCTGTGCACCAAATTAAATTAGCAGAGCTCATGCTGTCCAGTCTGTAATGTAAAATGGCATTACACATATAGCAGCTTCTGAGATATTTTTTCATTCTCTTTCTTTACTGAGACGCTTTCTCCTATAGCTACACTCCTTATTATTCTTACTTTTAAAAACCACAAAAATGCTAAAGTATTTCATATGCAGAGTATTAGACTATAAACTATGATTTGATTAGGTATTTTCAAATTGTTTGTACAATTAGAAGATGGCAGCATCCATTGGTTTGTAGTTGAACAGGAAACTATTTGCCTGCATTATAGGAGATGGAAGTGTTAATGTTTTCTTCATACTATAACTAAAGCAATTACTGTTGCAAATGGCTTTCAAGTTTGCCATTTCATACACGTCATTCTGTAATAGAATCATACAATAGTTATTTATGATATGTTCTTAAACTGCTTCAAAATGCATATACATTTTTTCAGTTTAATTTGAAGCCAGCTGTTACCACCAAGGGCTATAATCAATCTGGGTTAAGATCTTCTATTTCCTTAAGTAAGTCTCCTAATAAGTTCTGTGCTGGACTCTGGGACTTTTAAAACTATTATATACAGAATAACTATTTCCTACTAATGAATTTTCCATCTTTCCAAAAATTAGCTCCTAGGAGAATTAGAGGTGATCTTTCTAAACAAATTTTGTATTAGTAAAATATTTATAGTTTAGAGATTGTTCTAAGATGCTATAAAAGGAGAAGATGATCTAATGGCATACTGGATGACCTTTGGGTTTTAAATATAAATATAGTCAGTAAAACCAGAATTTACAAAATATCAACTCTTCATCAACTGTTTTACTGCTAATATAAACTAAAACAACTTTAGAGTACATAAGAGCATAATAAACTCTATTTTAAAATAAACCAAAACCTTGCTGAAATTCACTGGAACACTTCGACATCCTACAGATGTCCTTGCAATATATAATATTCCTGTGAATTTAAAACTGTTGGAGCTTGCTGTAATGAAAATAAATACTTGATTTTTTTTTTTTTTTTCAATTTGTTAATGGGTCAACTTTCAAGATGTTGTTATACATCAAAGACACTTCAGCTAAACACATTACTGAATTGGTGACAACCTGGTATGTTGCTTTTACCTTTTTTTAAATCCAGTTTTATACAAGAGAGAATTTAGTAGGCTTGTTTGGTTGTCACTGTTGAGGGCAAGTTTAATTTGCTAAGGTTTTTCTTAAATATAAAATTGAGTTAAAAACCATGAACTATTTTGTCATGTAGTTGTACCAGCTGATTTTAGCTCTGTTACGCTTCTTAGCTTGTAGGAGATGAAAGTTACTCAGTTGTGTCCTGTGGTCTCTTAATCTCATTTAAACAGCTTATGAATCAATTTATTTTCTTACACAAAAGAAATATGTTCAAAAATGGTTATTTAGTATATAATAATCAGGTAGTTTTTACTGATACAAATCTAATTTTAAAGCATAGTTCGTTCTATGTAGTCGGTCAGATAAGTTTGGAGAGTTCATTATGGTAAATAGCCTAAATCTAAATGCATTTTAAATACCTGATGCAAACAATCATTCCCTCTGCTGACTTCTTTTGCAGTAAGTTATATATTTCTTATCTCAGGTTTAGATGCTACCACTGTATCTTATAGTTTTTACAGAGACTAGATTGCATAGGTTTTCTGTCTATATCAAGCTACCTGTTTTAAGGAAGAATCCAAAATCTCTTTTTACACAGGAATAATAAGAATGGTGATGAGCAGGCAGAGAAGTGAAATCTTGGTCTTTTAAAATTAAGACTGCTCTTCACCATAATACTTACTGGGAAACAGCAGCATAATTGTGATACAGAAAAGGTAGCATTGCTCTGCTAACAAAGAAGAAACAAAAATGGGTATTTTTTAATTAACTTTCTGAGGAATCACAATTAGTGTAAGAAGCAGCTATTGTAGGTCATGTTTCAAAGGAACAAGCACCTAGAAAAGAGCTGTACCAATTTAACCCAATTTCTATCAGATTTGTGTTAACTGTATTAACAGAATTATTAATAGAGCATATTAACTATTTTCTCTTTGATTAAGGAGGTTTGGGCTAAAGAATACTGATAACTTTTCCCTGACAGCTAGTGCAGGAAAATACTTGAGCTCTAAAGAGCAAAAAAGGTGACCAGCCAAGGTGGAAATCTTTTCTATCTCCAACCCAGTTTGGTAGAAGATGCTATTATTAGATCAACACATTTCATTTAGAGCCAAATTTTTCCTTGTATGAATTCACCCTGCTGATTTCAGTGGGAGTTCAACATGCACATCTGCAGGTAGAATTTGACTTTTTAAGTATTGGCAATCTCTGATCTTGGTTTCTGATACCCTGCTGAGAGAACTGACTAATACGTATATAAAGACTTGTCTGTCATTTTATGCCTCTGAAGTTCAGAATTGAGGTCAGACCAGAACATTTTTAAGAGATTTCTCTTTATCAGTTTATCAGAGGAAAGAATGAGAATTGAGCTTTTAGAAGGAGAATTAAACATTAATTTTTAAGTACCTAAGTTGCATGGTTATAGCAGGGACTCTGACATTTAGCATGGCTTTTTGTTTCAAGTTTGCCATATAAATGCAACACACATAGATATTAGTCTGATGGTGAAGTATTAACATTCCAAGATGTGACATTAAATCAAAGATGCTCTTGAACTGTTTTGGTTCTGTTCAAAAACCTTCTTTTTCTTATGACCTGGAAATGTAAATATTTAGCCAAGAGGGGAAAAAGTACAATGCGAGTAACACGTTGCTTCTTACTATGGGACCAATTTATTCAGTCCTGAGTGTGGCACAGGGAGCTGTGTGACTAAAGGGAGCAAAATTATATCTAAGGAGTATTTATAACATAACTCTGATCTCCTATATATAGTCTGCTATTGAAACATTCCTATGTAAAGAAAAAGGACGTATCACTTATTATATAACCAGATACAGGGACATTCACTGAGACAGAGGAGGAGGGAAGAGGAAAGAGTACCAGAAATGAATTTTAATGTTGTTTGTTTCTGTGATGAGGTAATTTTTTTCCATGAAAAGAATCTGTCAGTACTGTGTTTCTAATTAAATCTTTTCTTAAAACATTGACAAAATAAATTCTTGGAAACTATCAAGTGTGCAGATTCTGTAATGATATTGTTTCTATGACATGGACAAATCAATGAGCAAAGTAAAATCAATTTATCAAGCTCCTGTGCTGATACCCAGTAATTGCCTAGGGACTGTTTGATGTAGGGAGTGCAATGAATGTTAGATTGCCTGGAATGTTTATCAGGGGCCCAATGAGTTACACATTTCTCATTTTCATCTTTATAAATTTAAGGCCTAATAGAATTTTATTTCATTTTTTGGCCAAGATTAACCCATAATAAAACTTTATAATTGCTACTTAGCACTTTTATAGTGCTTCTCATGTTCCAGATAACATGAGTTAATTTTCTCAGCTTCTTTCGGAGACTGCAATAGAAGTATTATCACAAGTTTACAAATAGGGCAATTGAATCAGTAAAACTAATTTATCAAGACAGCAATGCCACTCAGATTATTCTTATTCTTTTTATATTTTACCTGAAAAGTGCTTTATTTTACTTGGGTTCAGTTGTCCATTGGAAAAAGAATGGTAGTTTTCATCAGTCACAGCAGGAGCCACTGTTGCACACTTCCCAGAGCCACAGCCTTCTCCCCCTTAAGACATGGCAGGGCAGCCCCCCAGAAGGATTTCAGCCTGAATGCCTGGAAAGGTGGGCACTGCTCATGACAGTCTGGTGCTGTTACAGAAACCTGAGACATGTTTAATTTTTTAAGTTTTATTTAACTGTCTCCTTTTCGGCATTTCATTTTAGTATTCTGTCTTCTACATTAGCTTAAAAAGTAAATCACTGTCACTTGCAGTTGCTAAAAATCTGCTGTTAAGGGCTGAGTTCCTTCTCTGGCACTGTTGAAAGATGGTCTTATTAGATGTGGGAAGTCTAAGAATTTACAACTCGAGTGGGCCCATGGGAATCTCATGTGGTTTAACAGGTGCAAGGTGCTGCACCTGGGTCAGGGCAACCCCTGGTATCCATCCAGGCTGGGGGATGAACAGATGGAGAGCAGCCCCACTGAGAAGGAGGTGGGGTAGTTGGTGGGTGAGAGGCTGGACATGAGCTGGCCATGGGCACTCACAGCCCAGAAAACCAAACGTAACCTGGGTTGCAGCAAAAGCCCCATAGGCAGCAGGGGAGGGAGGGGATTCTGCCCCTCTGCTCTGCTCTGCTCTGCTCTGCTCTGCTCTGCTCTGCTCTGCTCTGTCCTGCTCTGCTCTGCTCTGCTCTGGTGAGACCCCACCTGCCGTGCTGCATCAGCTCTGGGGTCCCAGCACAGGAAGGACAGGGAGCTGTTGAAGCAAGTCCAGAGGCTGCCAAGATGATTAGAGGGATAGATCACCCCTCTAATCATCACCCTTAGCACGGAGGAAAGGTTGAGAGACTTGGAATTGTTCAGCCTGGAAAAGAGAAGGCTTCAGGGTAACCTAATTGTGATCTTCCAGTAAAGTTGGAAAGATGGAGAGAGACTGTTGACAAGAGCATGTAGTGATGGACCAAGCGGTAATGGCTTCAAACTTAAAGACAGCAGGTGTGGATTAGATATTATGAAGGTGGTGAGACACTGGAACAGTTTGGGGGATAAGTTGAGGATGCCTCATCCCTGGAAGTGTTCAAGGCCAGGCTGGATGGAGGTCTGAGCACCCTCGTCTAGTGGAAGGTTCCCAGTGCAGGCAGAAAGGGTTGGAAATAGATGATCTTAAAGGTCCCTTCTGACCCAAGCCATTCTGTGGTTCTGTGTTGACTTGGTGTTTCACCCATGCCCACTCCAAACACATCATACAGTGGTGGTGAAAAGGTGGAGATGGGAATTTCAATATTAATTCAAGAGTTGGAACACAGAGCTTTCAACAAAGCAATTGAACAGTCCATCTGACCTGCATTCTTCTGGATATTAGAAACTGACTGAACTGTAATAACTTATTTTGGCCTTAAGCTCTATGAAAAACTTTATGCCCCTTACTAGAGGTAGTAATTATCAATTTTATGAGGCTAAACATTATGAAATACTTACACGGGTAAATTTAAAGACATGAGAGGAGAAAGTAAAGATTTCTTTTAAAATTAAAATAAAGATCTCCTTAAGCTTTTTGTTAGAAAAAAAAAAAAAAGGAGAATTTCTGAAGCTTCTTGTCTGAATTGTTTAATGTTGATGGACTGTCAGAAAGCAATCTGTGTTTTAATAGTCTCTAAGCTAAGATTTTGTATGTATCCACATTTTTCCTCCTGAGCTACAGGATCTGCCTGCTGATATCTGGAAGCTTGAGGTGTTTTGTAATGTTATGATACAGCTGTTGCAATCTTTCTGGTTTAAACTGCTTTCCTTTTTTTTTTTTTTTTTTTTTTTTTTTTTTTTTTTTTTTTTTTTTGTCAGTGCACTGGTTTCAAAACCCAGTTGGAAAATAAGCCCCACTGAAAGTGCTCCCTTCCTCCTCACCCTCCTCTCCATAAGAGGGAGACAAAAACAGAGATCCTGGATTAAGGACAATAGACTTGAAAAGCAGCAATGAAATAAGAAAAACTAACAGGAACAGCAACAGTATTAATAACAAAAGGGAGTGTGATTTGCATACAAAAAAGGATATTCACTGGCCAAGGCCCTGTGTGGCCACCGAGATAAATGATAAAAATGGTCCTGGGTCCTCCATGGTGCCCTTTCTCCCCCACCCCAGCCAACACCCCAGGTTTCTTCACAGAGGTGAGAATCCCTATTTCCCCCCTTCAGCAATGACATGGAAGGTATGGAATACAACCTAGGCTCATCCACAAGGCCAGCAGCTCCATCTCATGCACGGCCCCCAGCCCAGCCCCTGCCCAACCCTTCCCTGCTCTCTCTCATAACTACAGTTAGAAAACCAACTCTGTCCCAGCCAAAATTAGGAGAGTCAGTGAAATAGTACATTTGCCTTTAAAATGCCATGCTGCTTTACAGCACAGCAGAGATTTGCTTTGTAGCAACTATTTTCTGAGGACAAGGAGTCACTATAACTTGAAAGAGCTTTTGGTAATGAGCACAGGTTATTTATTATTTAACCTTTTCTGTTTGTATATCTAACATACATTGCTTACAAATTAGCTGATAAGAATAGACACTGTGTTATTAATGATTTAAAAATAGTTTGACTGAGTCTACAATCTAAGCATATATACTTTGCAAATGCTTTTTGCTTTAATAATGCTGGCTGAAGCCATACTGAAAGGAAACTTTCCTTTGCAAAATTTCCTTTTTGTTTCCTGTAACTTTGATGTAGTAGTTGTTAGACTTTCAGATCACACTTTGAAATCCTTCTAGTTACTTACAGTTCCTAAGTACTCCATCTCTTCTTGGTTGCAAAGTAACTGAGCAACTGACTTCGATTATATGGAAAAATTGGTGTGGAGCTGTTTACAACATTTCAGCAGTCATGGGCTCTGCCATGACATGGGTAGAGTTGTTCTTGTAGAGTGAATTACAATCTAAATTTGCATATTTACTTTTCCCCCCTCATGGAGGAGAACACAATTTCAGAATAACTGGCAAGGCAGTAGCATATCTTGTATTTGTTCAGGAATCATAGCTGTATATGAGCTGTTGATTTAAAATAAATAAATAAAGAAATAGATCAAAATTTATAGTAACCTAGTCATCTGTGTTTCAGGATAAGTGCATCTATTTATTAGTGTGCTTCTGTTCATTAAATTAGACATCCTAATAAATAAATATTTTCTTCTAGAAATAACATTGCTACAAATTATAGCTTTTTCCCTTGAGATTTCAGAAAAGAAGAAAATTAATACCTGACATCAGTTCATTTTTTATTTCATCTATTCAAATTTTAATAACCTTATTTTTAAAAAAAGACTGAGTTAGTCTTCCAAATTGCAGAAAATAACTTTTGAAAAATGTAATGTTTTAGTGATTTAGAAATACAGAATTCAGAATGGGAGAGAACTTAAAGGAAATTTGATTTTCTTTCTCTCCTGATGTTTTTTTTGAACTGTTTTTATCCCAGAAAAGGATTTATATTCTACTGTAGTGCACTCTTGCTTGGTCATTTCTGAGTTTATAAAAATATATAGGATGGAAAATTAAATCAGCTGAAATCTGTTTTGTCTCAACACTGCCTGTCCCCAAGAGCACTACAATCAAATAAAAATACAGGGTGAGTTTAAAAGCAAGCTAAGTGTAGCATATTGAGCTAGTGTCTGACAAACCCAGGTTTCAATGAAATTTGAATCAGAGTACACTAAACCCCTCAAAGAAGAAACTAACTCACTTTGAATGAAAAAGATGGAGACTGTTAAACTCTCCTGGGACAGTTCAACCTTGTATGGTTTTAAATATAAAATGAGAGGAAATGCTCTGGCCCATGAATACTTCTGCACTTGGACACTAAGTGAGCTGAGGGGGACAATCCTCAGTGCTAGGAACCTGCTGTGGCCTAGGTGTAGGGCAACCACTCACCTTACTGTGCACATGGATCCTGTTCTGATTTAGCTGCAGCTGCTGCTTGTGTAAAACCTTCCCACAACAGAAATTCATCTGACACAGGAGAACTTTTCTCCCTAAGTCATCTCATATTTTCTTCACCAGTGCCAGATGTTCTTTTCTGTCTCTTTCACCGGTTGTGAGAATTGAGGTTTAACATAAGCCAGTGCCAGCGGGAGACTCTTCTGTTTGAGGGAATTCTTCATGAAAATGTCAGGCTGGCATGAGGCCACAGCCTTGTATAAGTGCTACTCACAGACCAGGGAAACAGACTTTCTCTGTAGGCATAGTTGGCCTTTTCTTGAAATCTGCTTCATACCAAGTGTGGGAAATACCGATGATGGAACATGTAAGGACATGGATCATGCTCATAGTTCTGGTCATACCTGAGTCCTAATGGGATGCAGTCATGAGTGCAGAATGGGTTGGCAGATGTTATTGAGAGGCCATTATCAATCGTCTTCAAGAGTCATGACAACTGGGAAAAATTCTTGCATCCTGGAAGAGAGCAAGCATCGCTCTCATTTTCAAGTAGCACAGCGGGAAGGACACAGGGACTTACAGGTTATTCAGCCTCACCCAAATCCCTGGAATGTGATGGAACATCTAATCTTTTAAACCACCTTCAGGCACATGAAGGACAGAAAGCTGCATTGGAGGCAAGTCATCATATATGAGGTATCACAGTGGCTGATCCTGAGTCGATATCATTTAACATCTGCATTAATGAAATGGTCCCTGGGACAGAGCTCACCTTCAGTATTTTCCCACTTGATACAAAAGTGGGAGGAACAGCCATTACACCAGAGGGTTCTGCTGTCACTCAAATGAACCTTGACAGCATGGAGAATTACACTGAGGGGGATCTCGTGAAGTTCAACAAAGAGAAATGCCAAGTCCTGTGTCCTAGGAGGAGGAACCCAAGTAACAGCACACACTCAAGAGCAATTGGCCAGAAAGTAACTCTGAAGAGAAGAGCCTTGGGGTCCTGGTAGACAAACAGCTGACAGGAACACACTGTTAAAATCCAGTTATTACCATTACTAGGGAGATGCCTCTGCCAGAATTAAGGTGCAAACAAGACCATATGCTGAAGTCGATAGTATGGATTTTATTTAACAGTAAAATGTGAGGTAGAGAGATAGAAAGAAATGGAAAAGGATTGAGGGGGGAAGAGGGAGGGGAGAAAGAGGGTGAGTGAGAGAGAAAGATCAGATGGAATTATAGTCGCTGCCCTGGAATCCAGCAGTATTCCACTGATTGTCTTCACCCTGGACTTCTCAGTAGTGGGGGTTCCAAGGTTGTGCAAAATTTCTCACCATTTATACATTTTAGCAAAATAAAGGAATCAGTGCTCATTGATACACAGTTCTCTTATTCTGTTGGTTAAGTGATTCCCTTGCTTCCAGTGCTAATTAATCCCCTGCTTGTTCTTTCTCTTCATTTGAGACAGTGCCCTCCTGCCTTGAGCCAGCGGGCTATGGTCTGCCCGCACTGGACCCAGCCACTGCCAGCTACCAGCACAGAGCTGGCCTTCCCACAGGCTCCTTGCAGTGAAACATCCTTCTCCCCAGCTTCATTTACCTTCCTTAGACCTGAGATGATTGGACAATAGTACCACCTTTATCTTATCCCAAGTTCCTGTTAGGTGGATTAACTCACAGGCCAAGTTTTGGGAATCTGGAAGGCATACTTGGGCTGGGATGGGCCTTGGTGGTTGCAGATGAACAGTTGCCTTCCTGTCATGGTTTCCTGCAGTGGCAAAGTCCTTCAGTGATCTTAACAGCATTTGAACAAATTGTGATCTTTAAGTCTCTTACACACACCCTCATGGCAAAGAAGGCCGACAGCACCCTGGGGTGTATGAGGGAGAACATTGCCAGCAGTTTGAGGGAGGTGGTCCTTCCTCTCTGCTCAGCCGTGGTCACACATGGAGGGCTGGATCCAGTTTTGGGCTCTGGGGTATGAGAGAAGTATGGATTTCACTGGAACAGGTCCAGTGCAGGGCCACAAACATGGTCACAGGACTGAAGCATCTTTTCTGTGAGGAGAGACTGAGAGAACTGGGACAGCTCAGCCTTGAGACTCAAGGCAGCTCAGTATCTTATCAATGTGTATAAATTCCAGATGAAAGGGAATGAAGAGAAAGCTGGACTCTTCTTAGTGCTGTCCACTGACAGAAGAGACAATGGGCACGAATTAAAACCCATCAAGTTCCACCTTAATATGAGAAGACACACCTGTGAGTGTTCAAACACTGGCACAGGTTGCCCAGAGGAGTGGTGGAGTCTTGGTCTTTGGAGAGGTTTAAAACCTGACTGGACTGGTCCTGGGCAACTGACCCTGCTCTGAGCAGAGGAGCTGTGTTAGATGATCTCAAGAGTTGCCTTCCAGTTTTAGCCAGTCTGTCATGACAGTTTAGAGTTTTGGAGAATTAAAACATTCTTTAGTGAATGCCTTTGCACTGAAATAGACCTACAAAATTATTTAGAAACCATTATGCATTTAAACACTAATAATAGTAAGAAATTTGTGTTCTTTCCTGCAGTTTTTGTACGTGTCCAAGCTTGTGCAGTCTTGAAAAGTTTATTAAGAAGTGCAAACCATTTAATTCCTAAATATAGTTGCTACAATGTTTAGTCCTGTATAAAAGTAAGATATGTACTGCCTAAAAAGTAAATACAGTTGCTGGAAAACTAGAGATGATTTTCAAATTATTCGATTTTTTCCTTCCTTTATAAAAAGCTAAGAAAAATGTTTTAAATTCTTCATGTTTAGGCTTGTAAAAATGAACATTTGTGAAAGAGGATACTATCTACTGAAGTCTTGCATTTACTGTCTCCTGGGGAAACTAACTTCGGGATCAATTTTAATTTCCAATGTTGTGCTCTAAGCATAAACATAGTGTTCAAATCAAAGGCTGGTGTTGCTATAATTGCCAGTCCATAAAATTTGAGAAATAAAAATCTAGAGATTTTGCCAAACTGCCTTTAACATCTTCTACAGGCATCGTGCCAGTTCCATCCATAATGAAATAGATAGAGACTCATTTCCAGAAGCTGGCGCTGAACATTTAAATCATTTGATGCATTGGTGAAATGAACTTTAAAGTCTCTTTTAGCTCCTGTTTGCAACAAGAGAAGGGTACTGCAATATGTGCACTGTGAGATTCCTGGTCCCTCTGCCCATGAGTATGGGAAACACTAACAAGTCTTGATTTTTACCAATGTGTTCAGGGTGACTCAGGACAATACAGCTGGGAAAAAATATCACACTATAATGGTGGAATAATTGTTCATACATGGTCTCACATAAATTTTTTTAAACCTGTTTACAAGTCCAAGTGTTGTTAAGGAACACCAAGGACTGAATAACATACAAAATGGGTGTGCTCCCAAGTTATTTTTCACATCAGAAATGTTGCAAGTAAGTAGGAGCCAATAGGAATATTGACTATTTTAAATCATAATGGAAAAGCTTTATAGCTTGTTTTAAGTTTCTTATTGAACAACTGCATACCAATTGCAAATAAATTATTATTAGATATTATCTGTTTATTGAATACAATTTTTAAGACAAATATAGCGAAACCAGTCTCAGTGCTACTCAGGTGTGCTTAAGGATATATGACTTTGTATGTGCATGCTGTTATTTTCCTTTGTCAGCATGGTGAATGCTAAGCAGCAATGATTTCATACTTTTAATACAGCTGCATAAATGCTACTTTGTTCTGACAAGGCACTGTTGTGTACTACATCTAAACATACATGGTAGGTTCTTGGTTTGGTAGGGATAAGGACAGTAAATGTAAAAAGGCATTTTTAATGTTCCATTGGCATTTTTAAATAGCAGACAATAAATAAAAAAACACTCCTCACTTTAGTTTTTCTCTGTGCACAAGGGATACTTAATGTTCTAGGATTATACTTCCTCTTCAGGGTGTATTTTCCAAATGGCTTAATGGGCTTTAGTCACCCTATTCCATTAACAGTGAGCCAGAAGTTACAGCACTTGATTCGATTTTAGTTGGGTTCCTGAACTCTCTGTTTGACTTGTCAGCCAGCACTTGTACACGTGGTTGAGGGAGAAGAGTTTAAGAAATTGAAAATGTGCATTGTAGAGTCAGTGTTCCTCCCTGAAGTTTATCATTAATTTGGCAACAAAAACTCCATGAAGCTAGGAAGGCATATAATATTGATTATATATATATTATAAATATATACTATATATTTTATATATTTATGTTTATATATAAGTATATATAAATATATATATTATATAAATACAAGTATGTACAGTTAGTAAAATACATAGTACTGATATTGAAATAAGCTTTTTTTTTTTTTTTTTTTTTATTCTTCTACTTGAATGATTGGTGAATTTTCTTTCAGTTTTTATGGAACCAATTTATGAATCCTAAAAGAAAAAGCAAACCTTTTCCTGGCATTGACAAAACCCCTCCCCCTCTGGTGAATCTTTAAATAAAAAGACCTAGATTTTTTTTTCTCTCTTCTGAACATTGGGCAGCCTTCCAAAGCAAAATCAGTCTGTGTTAGGGTTGCTTAAATAAAAGATAGGATAAAACCACCCACATGGCATGTGAAATGTGGAAGAAAAGATATCTAAAAAAACACATAAGCATCAAATTTTCATTAATAAAGTTGGTATTCTGGAAAGAGGTGAGGGCTATCTGGTGATACTACCTTGGAATAGGATACCCAAAGCACAAACAAATTTAATGGAAAATATGCAGAAAAATCTTGCAAATATTTTTGGGAGGCTTATCCTGCATCTTCTAAAATATGTCAGAAACTAATCTGTAATTACAGACATTAGCCTTAAATCCTTTTGGAATTGAAGTTCCAGCACTAAATAGAAAATACATAAGAAACTCCAGGAGAATAACCAGTAGGGGAAAGATTTGGCTTGGTAGTGAGCACTACAAGTTCAAAACATTGCTATCATAATAGGGATCATTATGAACTAAAGGTCAGCATCTCTGCTTGGACAAAAATAACCGAAAAAGTCCACTACAGCAGTGTTCAGTTTTCAGAAGAAAGCTGCACACAAATGAGGAAGCCTGCTGAAAAGGAACCAAAAGGACAAAGTGTGTGAAGGCAGCACGGGGGCACTGCATCCTGAGAACACATCCATACCATCCAGATGGATTTAGAACAACCTGGAAAGATGGGATGGCTAAAGAAAATAATAAAGAAACCTATTTGAAGCAAAAAATACAAAGAACAAATTGTCTTGATTAAGATCATTAAATCACCAGAACCAGATGGCTGTTTGGTTAAGTGTCCTAATGGAAGTGTAAAATAGCTGTATCTATTAACAGCATTTTCTTATTTAAAATTAGGGAGTTTTAATGAGAAGTGATGAGGGGCACACATGGTGATAATTTTCAAATAGTACATGTAGTCAAGCCTGTGGACCTCCAGATGAGGAAATCTGGGAAAGGATATTCTGCAGAGGAGATAAGAGTTTTGTAAAAGTAGGTGTACCTTACATCTCCAACTGTGCCTCTAAGGAAACATGAGCATAATGTTTAGAGGGCCATTTGCCATTCCCAGGGATTTTAAAGATGTCTTCCAGCAAAGAAACTAAGTTCTAGTGAGACAACAGAAAAGGTCTTCTGGTGGATAAATGACCAATTATCTGGTAATTTCCTGTGGAAGACAGAAAACAAAAAGCACAGGTCAGCTTTCCCAAAGAGGAAGATGATGTGCTCCAGAAGGTCTACTCTGTCTAGCATGTACATGAATGAACTGGAGAGGAAAATTATTAATGTAGTGGCACATCTTGATGAAACAGACCTATTCAAAGCACTTAAGGTTGCAAGCAGCTATCGAAAACCTTCAAAGTACTGACTGCCAGCAAAGTGGTGGCAGATGAAATCAAATGCTGATAAATCTCAAGCAAAATGTAGAAAAAGCTATCCCAACTTTCTGTGTACAGTAATGATCTCTTTAGGCCTTTCAAACTTTCCTTTAGCACCCATGAAAGAGGTCTTGGAATCATAAGAGTAGTCTCTGCAAACATCGCATCAATACTCAAGACTATTCAGAAAGCCAAATGAAATGTGAGGAATTGCTAAAAATTACTGAAAAAGCAGAAAATATCATGGTGCCACAATGTAAGTCCCTGTTGTATCTGTAGCATGTATACACTAGGAAGTGTTTGGGATACTCACTCTAAAAACAGCTATAACAGACTACGTAAAAGATATCCAAGGACAAAATAAATGGTGTTAGAGTTGAGTTTGTCTTATTTTTCAAGTGTCAGATAGCTGTCTGCATGTGAGTTACTTGCCTAGGCACCCTATATAGTCAATTAAAATCTGCTCGTTTCTTGTGGTTGCAATTCAGAATGTGATTCTTGCCACCCTATAGTAAGAACTTACATTATGTTCAGCTCCTGGGTTTGATTAGCTGTGGAATATAAAGGAACCATGCAAATATAAAGGCAACTCACTCAGATGTACATACCTTATAGATACCAATCTTTGCATCATAAGCATAAAGAAGGAAAAACCATAATGTAGGTCTTGTACATCCTGGCACAACACAAAGTCCACTAGGAATGGTTGATCTCTGTCTCTTATGAGCTAAGATTTAGGGAAGGTCACAAGTGGGTCTCCAGAAATAGGTTTAAAAACCCAAAAACTCTAACCTAAATGTTAAACTTACCAAAGGATATTTTGGATCATAAAAGCCTGTGTTAGTCCAAAAATCAAGTATGTAATTCCTTGGAAAGGATTCCATCAAGATCTGTTTGACATAAAAATACAGCTGCTGGCTCTATAATCTCTGAGACTCAAGTTGCTGAGCTGGGAGAGGACAAGGGACTGGGAAGCTGATGTTTCTCCTTACTTTCTTCCTTAAGCAATTGTATTGTCCCAGACAAGGGACTGGGCAAGATGAGCTTTTCATCTGGCTGGTTATGGCCACTGTGTGTTCTCTGGACTTTCAGTATTTGTCTGGTTAGGATGTCTGTGGTATTTGTCTTCTGGAGTCCTTGCTCATTTTCCAAGGCATTTTGAAATATTTTCTAACAAGACTGTACGGATCATTTAAAATCCAATCTACCACCTACAGTATCACAAACCATTGAAATTCTGTCTCGCATAAGGACAGTTATAATGAAGATAATTTGGGGCCCGTTGTCCTATTGCTGTTCATACTGTGAACTCATTTGCACTCTGAGCAATTTAATGGGTACATCTCCTTGTGATAGTAATACACTACTACTCACCATGTATGTTTGTTTTGAAATTACCAGCCATAGAATTCTTTAATTTTTTTTTATATAAACCTGTTATATGTTTAGTGCTCTTTATGCAGAAGGAAAAAAATAGAAAAAAATCAGTCTCATATTATGCAAAATGATTATTAGAAATATAAATATTTGTTACATATTTCCAGTAAAAATTCTAAATTTCTGCTTCTACAGATGCTTAGAGTCATGTATGCTGACTGATGGACTGGTTGTGATAAACTGTTACTTAAAGAAGTCATACAGTTGCTGACTTCTTAATAATACAAAGTCATATTCCAAATCCTTCTGTGGTTATTTTTCTCTTTTCTGTCTTCAGTTTTCTAATTGTAAGCTTACTGGCATTAATTAGATAGCTGTTCATTGCCTAGCATTCCTTTTTTTTTGTTGTTGCTGTTTATCATGTTTGGATTTGGCCAGCTAATAAAAACACTAGCAAAAATTCAGGCTTAGCAATAATAGAATACAGAATATTGAATTTAAAGGCAAAAGCTGTGGTATTTTGTGCATTGGAATATTATTATCACACTGCAAAAATCATTATCCTTGCAGCACAAAAAAATTAATTAGGACATTGATTGAAGAGAAGGCAGAAGATGAGTTTTCTTCTTTACTTCCATGTCTATTTCATTCCTTTTGGTGGGAGTTGCTTCAGTGCCATAGCCTTTCTGGTCTGTAAAATAACTTACAGTCAAAAAACATGCTGAGCAATTATGAAAGATTTTCAATTTCACTTTAATTTAGGTATAATGTCTGTGTGATTTACCTAATAATTAATATCAGTATTCAAGTGAGACCAGTACTTTCAAGTCCATAATGGAGGTGCAAATAATTGATCTGAAATCAGCCAGGTACTTTAATATATGTTTAAAAACAAGTGCCTGATAAGGCCTGTGTGCTTTGCTTAAGCAGTGATGTTTTTCAGTCAGAAACCTAATCCTAATCCCATACAAATAATAGAAAATTAACTCAATTTAGTACAGGAACTGCATTAAAGTGTGTTGTAGTGTAGGAACTGATCTTTGCATCTATTGATCAGCATTTATTCTCTCAGTGTTTTTTTTATTATTATTTTTATATATATTTATTGTGTGTATTTAGTTTATATTATATATTACCTTTATTATATATTTTATGTAATAGGGTATCTAAATATATGCACGTGTGTATCTATATTTTATGCAAAGTGGTTATTGGTGACACTAGATTAGGGGTGTTCTCTCATCTTGGAAATGATGCAACATGGGAGGAACTGAGTTATCATCCCAAATGTAAGCCACAGAGTCATGACCAGGCACCTTGGGCCGTGAAAATAGCAGATCACAGAAAAAAAAAAAAAAAAAAAAAAAGCTGTAAAACAACCATTTGTAAGTGAAGTGCTCAGATAGTGGTGTGTATATTTCTTCAGCCTTTGAGGCCTTTACTTTACAACAACAAATGTCTACTTTTACAGCGTGTTGTTTTTTCTCTGAACTCAATTGCTAACTAAAAAGTTCAGGGTAAGCACATATATAACTCTCTAGGGTAAAACCAAATGTGAGCTGTCTTTCTTTTCTTTGTATTTCAGACCTTGCTCAGCACTAAACTGTAAATCAGTTCTCACCAGTAATGTCAGTTCTCCTCCAGTGGTATAAAACTGGTGAAATGGGGAAGTCAGCTGTTACATCATGAGCTTAATGTATGCATCTTCTCTCCCATCGTGGCATTTGCATAAGTTCCGCACTTCCTTTACAAAATACACATCCCTTCTGATGGTGTATTTTAAAGATTGATCATTAGAGTCATTCACTGTATGAGTACCACTGAAGTCAGTCTAACTCCTTATGTTGCAGGGTAATTTAACATAATTGATGGAAGTCAAGTCTGGTTTTAAAAGACATTTGAGGAACAATTTTTCAATGGTGTTTACCATTAGTGCTCTTCATTGGATTCTAATGTCTATGAATGTCTTCATATTATTTACTCTTAAGGTTCACTGAGATACTGGATGGGCTTTCTTTACCTTATTTTGCATCATATGTTGATGAAAAGATTACTTGGCAATAATTTCAGGTTATTTGATGACCTAAAATGAGATGCCGACCACATGTGGTTTATATTAAAAATGCTGAGAGAAATGAGCTATAGAGCAGACTAATATAGCAAGTAAATTATTCTGCCTTTGTGTGCAGACATCATATGGCAATAAAGCATGATCCTGAGAACAACAGAATTTGTCCCTTAGAAATGACTCATTGTTACATTTTTGACATACTTTATCACATTAAAAATTCATAAATGTCTCCTTAGAAAAGATAGATATGGAGCAGTGGAAGATCTACATAGAGATTCCTCTATTTGATAAAGTCATGGTGTCCTGAATTGTACCCAGATACATCATGGAGACATCATCATCAGGTTGTTGATTTTAAAAAGAAGTTTGTAACTAGCAGATTCTGGTTTTCACATACGTTACTGAAATTATTAGCTAAACTGCTTTTATGCATAGTTTTAAAGGTTATCTTAAAAGAAACATTATTTTGTTTTTTCTTTTAAATATGTAAGCCAGTTTGGGATGCAGAGCAAATTTTTTTGTCTTTTTTTCTCTCTCTCGTTTTATTTATTTTTTTAATGTACTTCCCATTATCAGCCTTTTTATATGTAACACACACAATACCCATGGTAAAATCATGGCCTTATTGGGGTCTGTAAAAGTTTCATCATTTTTCCGTTTGTCAAATTTGGGAACAGCTGTCTTTCTCTGTTTTCCTGTGTTAAACTGTATTCATCACTCCCTTACATCCTGACTGAACTCGTTACACACAAGTAAAGGATGAAGCAGGAGACAAGTGCACCTCCCAGTGGGTGTGCTGGTTAGAAATTTGGCTAAACTGGCCAAAAGTGGCCATGAAGGTTCCAAATTCATAGCACCTTCTGAAATACCAGGCCTTACACTTGAAACCTAAAGTGAAGTTAAATAAACAGATTGGTAACTGAATCATGACCTGATGCTCTTTCCTTTCAGCTTGGCATGTAATATCTTTGTGTTACTGATCAGCTGGCAGCAGAGCCAATAGTTTTTGAAGTTAGTGCTCGTATTTATTTATATTTATGTTTGATTCATACAGGTTTATCGAGCAGAACTCATTCCCCTTAAAGAAAAGGTGCATCACGTCAATGAGCTCGCTCACCGCTTCACTCCCTCTGATATTCAACTCTCCAGTACAATCTCAGCTGTGTGGAAGACCTAAACACAAGGTGGAAGGTGTTACAGGTATGTTTCCCATGACTTTTTTCTTTATGCTGCATTTAAGTAAATATTTCCATTTCTCTGTGCTTCGTTCCCTGTGGGATAGCACCAAAGGTGTGCTAAGGAATGAAAGATGAGAAAGCCTGAGAAAATGTTTTGTTGTTACCATTCATAAATGCATTAGACAGAGGCTCAACCTGATATTCTTGATGGCTTAAAAATATAAAGGGCAAGCCACATGTTTTGCACACATTTCAAAGATAATATGTTCTCTTCCACAGAGCTCGGGAAACATTGTGAATAATTCACTTTTCAGTGTAAATTATTGTTTTGATTTATCAAATCCAGATATTTGGAACATAAATTTTTCATCTTCTCTGAAGATACTTGGAGACAGTATGTCAGGGTGAGATGTTATTGCTGATAGAACAGATAGTTAATTGAAATATTATGCTTTACTGTCTTTTTTCATATTTACTTAAATGTCATCTGGAAGATACAGACAGTAAGGTGAAAGCACTCCAGTAAATTTTTAAACACATCCTGAGGGGAAAACACATAAGTAACTTTGAAAGATGATGATATACTAAAGGCCAAGTTGTGACCCTTGGAAAGAGAAAGACGCATCTGTTCCTATAATATAATTTCTCTACTTAGAATAGTTTGAAATATATTGAGAGGCAGAGTTCATTTTTTTGTTAGAAGAGAATAAAATAGCATAGACTGGAATAGAATAGATCAATTGGAATGAATATACAATTATTTAGACCAACTGGATACTCATACCCAATGGCACTTTTTAGAGTATTATGTATTTTTCCATCTTAGGGCTAGACTTTTTTATGTATAACCAGCACTCCAGTTAGATGTGATACCTTTTGTAGAAAATTGAAATTTGGCCGTGTAATAACAAAAGCAAAAATGAAAATTGCTCTTTGTTTCATGCAAAACCATTCTCCTTCTAAATTATGTTCCTGATGTTTATTTTTGGTTTTACAGTTGTCCAGTATGTTTCTTTTTCATTCTGGTGGTTTTGTGGGATTTATTTATTTATTTATTTGTTTATTTATTTCCTTTTTTATGCTAATGTCACCTAAAATATAGACTTTGTACTTTAGTCTTTTCATCATTTTTTTCTACATATTTCAGTTTATTTTCATGTGTCTTTCTTTTACACTGGTTGTGTTTTGTCTCAGGCTTCTCTTAATTCTAATTTTCAAAAAACAATTCTTTCGATCTTCCTGCTCTTCTGTGTCTTTCCCCACCTTGCTTTCCTTATTTATCTTTGGGTTTGTTTGTTTGTTTGTTTTTCTGTACTCCCCTTGTTTCTTTTCTTAGTTTACTTCTCTTTTTCCCCCTCCTCAAAGTTTAGTTCTCTCTCTCTCCCTTTGCCATATTCCTAATGGGGAAAACATTTTTTTTATCCATGTACCCATTTCCTAGAAAATATTACTGCAGGAAAATCATAAAACAGAGAGTTCTGTGCTATTGCTTGCCAGGAAGATACCTATCCTTGGTTATGTGTGGGGAAAGTGAATAAAGACATAAAATTTATCACATCTGAAACACCAGCAAATTCTAGTGTTACGAGAAAGTCGAAAAGCATTTTGTAAAGGAGGTAATCATGTCTCATCTGTTTCTTTATTAACACTGGGAACTTACATAAGATTAGAGGAGGAAATCATCTTAGGTCAAATCTTACAGAGAATTATATTCATTTTGTAATCACAAGAATAAGGCCAACCATAGTCAGTCATTTGCAGTACTGCACAGTGGTTCTACAGTGAGATTAGTGTTGTTAGTGAATAGAATCAAATACTCCTCCAGAATCTTCCCAGAACTTTATTTGTATTTTTGCAGTAAGGCATGTTTGCCATTTATTTACCTGGTTTGTATTCAATTTTAGTGAATATACTCTGGAGTATTACTGGTACAAAAATGTACAGAAAGCACTCAACCACTCACAGACTCAACCAGTCCTGGTTTTGAAGTGTTGGGTGGAGTGCATTTCATTAATGAAAGCAGATGCACTCAGCTCAGCCACTGAAAACTGTGGAGTTTGAGTGGCTTCATGCCTTTAATAGAGTAGTTTTGAGGAAAATATGCTGTTTTGTTTTTTGTTTGTTTTTTTTTTTGTTTCTTAAATATGAAAGGAGATGAAATCTTTCCAAGGAGCTACTTGTTATGGATTTCACAAGGAGCTCTCATGTGTGCTTCAAACAGTGCTTGCAATGAGCTCATCCTGGGGTAGAACATGTCTTGCAAACCTTTGCTTACTTCCAGTTGACATTTAGGGAGCCAGGAATCTCCTAAAAGAGGTGGGAGTTATATATATCCATTTCACTTAGTCAGAGATCTGTTTAGCATAATGCTGGTCAAAGGGCAAAGCTCCTGACATGTAAAAGAATTTACAAGTATCCCACAAAGAACATAGCCTTCAGTTATCAAGAAAGATTTTTTTGGTTTAAATCAAACTTTGTTTGCTTTTATTTAGAATAGTACCTTTAATAAGCTGAAAAATATAGTAAGAACTGTCTTTCATCCAAAAATGTATCTATTAAGTTATTTTGCTATGGTTTTTATACTCTAGTGCTTTTACTTTTGAAAGTTGGTAATTTGTGAGGGGTTGTCTTTGAGCACATCAAAAAGCTAGAGCTAAACCAGCCCAAGGTCTTTTCCATTCTTAACTTTTCTATAATTCTATGATTTATATACATATATATAATGATTGTCATGAAGCATAAGCCCTAATTTCAGTATCATTCCTAACTCCTCAGCTCATCTTACACCAATAGCAAAGATTTTGCAAGATGTGGGGATTTGAAGAAAGTCGTGGGGCAAAAAACATGGTGCCATTTGTTAGAAGGTCCAGCCACAACAATTACTCTGTTCCCTTGAAGAACATTCTGCTTGCAGGAGCTGTGAGGAGCCAGCAGGCTTTTAGTACCCCTGCAGGCAGTTATCTAAAGTCATATCATCATTTTATTTGTATTCTGCTGAGGACAGGCTCTTTACTGAGCTGCAGAATGCACACTACTGTAATAAGTATTGCTGCAATTAATTATTTTAAAAACCAGCTACTTCTGTGTGCTTCACAAATATTAGCTGATTCTTTCAATCTGTGGTGAGAAATATGAATGAATCTTACCATCTGTATTTCCAGAGGCACTAATATCAGGAATATAAAATCCAAAAAGGAAACCCCTTCTTCCCTGAAATCAGTGTAAATTTTTCACTATGCATCAGTCTTGCTGGCCAGTGAATCTCTAAAGAGCTGAGTCACAGGCGTCCTGGGCAGCAGTCCTCAGCTCACACCTTGCTATTTGTAGGGGTTGGATACCAAGGCAAGGAAGTTGCAACAAAATATAAGCTGAAATCAGCAGTGACCTATTATAGCAGGTTTTAGGTTTGGGCTTTTTTTTTTTTTTTTTTTTTTTTTTTTTTTTTTTTTTTTGATTTTACTACACCTTCTGTATTTCATGCCTTCTCCAAGGAAAATATCCTACACAAAAATGAAATGACAACAAAAATCCCTATGTAAGAGAAATGTCTGCTTCAGGTCTCTTGCAGTTGAACCAAGTTTACTTTTTTAAATTGTATATAGTGATGGTTTCAGGAAGTAAACTTCATGTCTAAACCATGGAATTAAAATTTGAAAGTGATGAAATATATTCTCTCATATCATTTTTTTTGGAGAAAAAGAAAAACCTCTCTTGCTTTACAGTTCAGTTGTCCAATTTGTAGTGCACAGGATCCTCATACATGAAAGCTCTAGTTATACACTTAAATAGAATATTGGCCTTAAATTGTTCTACATCTCAAATTACAAGTAGAGTTATTTATTATTAAACAGTGGGTGTAAACTGGGGTTAAAGTTGATAGTTGACAGATGCTGCAACAGTAGCAAGAAAGATGTTTCTTCCTCTGTATGAGACAGGGAATTTCATGTCTAAATGACTGGGCAATATAAAAAGCAGTTTGATTTTAAATTTATATTTTATATTTATATATTGTTACCTTAGGAGTTTTTCTTGACATTGTGATATTTCATTAATTTTAATAATTAATTTGTTTCTATTTCTTTGGGTTTTCCTCTTTTTTAAACTATATTTTAACATATGTCATCTGTTGGCAGCTGAAAAAAATGGGGGACAACTTTTCTAAATATAGGGAGCCAAAATTCTAGCTCCATTAGAATTATAGTAGTTAATTCACTACTAAAATCATGGTGCTTTTCAACCTTGAAATTTGAAATTATTTTGTAGTTGCAGACTTTATCTTCCCAGCAGAGGGGGATTTTGATCCTTTTTGGAAGTTGAGTTTTCCCATCAGACTACTTAGTTAAAATGTTGGTTTGTATTTTCCATGAGAACAAGAACTTCTGCCAAAACCACAATTGTTACAGCTCTTTAATGGTCTCTTATTTGTTTAATTGGCTATGCCAGTTGGCTACAGAAGTCATAGACCCAAGCATTTTTCTTCATTTCTGTTAGATTGAGTCTCCGATTTTCTCAATGTTTGTCTGCAAAATTATGCACATAGAATTCATTTTGCAGTGATTTGTTTTTTAGAAATCCAATTTATTTATTTCTGTAAGTTAGTGGAGAAAGGCCAGCTGTCAGGATTGGAATTCAATTCTACTAATGAAGTCCGTGTCAAAAATTGGAAATATTCCTTCCTAAATTAGGAGGACACCTTTGTTGTGGCATCTTTAGGGCAGTCACTGAAAGAAAGCACGTAACTATAAACAGGAAGAGTTGTCATCCACAGACATGGCAGCAGGAAAACTAATAAAACATTACTTAATTTATGATGTGTGTGATGAATTTCAATTTGCTGGAAATTGCAAATGCTTTAATCATTTTTTTGTAAAGAAGGTGCGTTCATTCTGAGATTTTTGTTGTCCTCTTTTGACTGCCTTTACTCTGAAATTTTGTCCTCTATGAAGATATTTTGAAGAAGCGTGCAGAAGAATACCAATTTACCCTACTTTATATTCTCATTACAATATGCATCTGTAGATTTCTTTCAATGTAGTTTTTTGTTTCTCATAAATGTGTGTGAGTGCAGAGGGTTATAAAAGCTGAGTTATACTGTTTATATGTGAAAAGAAAAGCACCTAAAATTTATCAAAAGTAAGAAAATATTTTCCACATGCATCTTGAATTTAGCACTCTCTTGTACAACCTTTGCATATACAATATATTATGTAAGATCTCCCATTTATCTATTTGATGGATAAATGATAGGAAAAGAATGGGCACATTAGTTGGTATATGTAAGTCTCATTTCCTTATAAAGGAAGACTTGAACAATTTACTTCCACCTGTCAGGAGTTATAGATTATGTTTAGCAGCACACATCCATCTGACTCATACCAGACTATATTAAGGATACAGAGGAAAACAGAGGTTATGATACTGTTCAGAATATATTCACTGGAAACCAACATCCACTCGTTCTGTTGGCTTTTAGTCAAGTAGTTTTAGCTAAATCATCCAGTTTGTAGCTCTTTAACTTATTCACCAATCACCACTGAAACTGTATTCTTTAGTGTTCAGGACCTGTAATACCTGATCATCTCAAAGCCATTATTTGAAATAATTTCTATAGACGTCCTTTTGACAAGGAATGTGGAAGTTACATTTGAAGAATTAAAGCTCTGAGTTTCAGTCCTATACAGAGGTGTAGACTACAGGAGTTAGAAGACTTTACCTTGGATTCCAAAATTACATAGATAGCTTTGGGTTTTTTCTCGTATAAATTGAAAGAATGTGGCTTGATTTTTTTTTTTTTTTTTGACACCTTTTTAGGTGTGTGACCTGGTTCCAATCAGCTCTGTTTAGGCTGCTCATTATGAAAAATTAGGGTTGCTTAAGGGAAGAATGTGTGAGGAGGAATAGCTGAGAAGTGCACAAGGTTAGCAGCAGTCAGACTAGTGAAAGCAAACAAGGACAAAACAAAAACGAACCTTGCAAATTATAAGTCAATGTCCAGTCCTAGCTTCCACTCCGCAGGCCCTTTTCCTTCCCAAAACGTTATCAGCTGCCAGAGCTCGTCATTTGCAGGTTAGATTTTGCTAAAGCAATAGGGGAGGACAGGAGTGCGTCGGGGTCAGGGCAGGATGCTCTGTCAGCCGGCTGGGGGCACCAGGAGGGTGATGGATCTTTGCAATTTGCGGTTCTGCTCCATCCCCCGGAGGGGATGCAGGCTGCTGACACAGATCCTCTGCCCGTTCACGCCCGCCTGGTTTGAAGCGAGGTTGGAGCAGATGTACAAAGTTTGCTTTGAATGTGGAACACGTTTGTCGCAGATAGAGCATTCACTGAATTTAAGAGCTGCCCAGTAAAGGCTCTCTAATGTGATTTTCAGAGGCTTGTAACTCAATGAAACCTTAATGAATACCCTTGGATTGAAAGCTATATAAAGCCCCTTAGATTCCAAGTACCAGTGCCAAAGTATTGTTAAAGGTTTTTAGACAGAGAATGTAAAACTGGCAAAACATATTTCTCTTTCTCCCCATTTTCACTAATCCCTTCTTCTGAAATGATGTGATTTTTTTACAAGAAACTTCATTTGAAGTGATTAAAAGCCCAAGGAAAAGAAATAATACGCACATTTCCAGTGCAGAAGGTTAATGTTAGCCTTTTTTATTTCTTTGTTGAATCATTTTGTGTCTTTCTGACATATCAATTATATCACTGCAGATAGTTTTATGTCAGACCATGTACTTTCAGGTTACAGAAAGCTTTTGCAGTCTTTAAGCTAGGTAGTATTTTGTGTTCTATTTTTTATATCTTTTTGCTTCAGTGATACTAAGAAAAAAATTTTTTTTGCTGTTTTAGAAGTGCTGTTAATAATAGTGTTTAAAATACTAAAAATGTCAGTGGCATTAAGTTGTGACACAGATTTGAAACCAACCTTTATGGAAGATTATGCGTGTCATTTAAAAAATATTTTCACAAGATGCTCTGAAGTTGCTGCTGCAGTTTTCAACATGGTTTGAGTAAAGCTGAGTATTGTACCCTTGTACAGAAAACTATAAGCAGTATGGAAGTGATGTAATGGTATGTTTGCCCTAGAGGAGGGCACTTTATAATTAAAATGGCTCAAATCCTGTTATATGTTGTGTGTACAAAATCTTCTATAAAGTCCTTCCTAATTTGGATTCACCCAGCACAACACAGGCAAGAAGGTGTTATTTCAAGATGCTTATCCTGTGGCTCATCTAAGCCCTTCAGTTCTTGTGCTTGTTGTTAGTTTATAAAACACTAATACTGCAATAAACTTTAGAAATATACCCCTTGGTTACAGAGTAACATTCAAACATAGTATGAATTACAATTCTTGACCAGAGCTTACAATTTCAGGTTTTATTAGTATTAATTTCTTTTATTTCTATTGTACCTGGAAAGATCAACATTCATTTTCTGTATGTGGAAATTAATTCCTTAGGGTATGAAATTTTGGGGGAAGCTTCAAGTATGGAGGTTGAAGATTCAGTTAGTTTTTCTCTTCCATTTTTCTCTCTATTTTCGTTCTATGTTTCTCTGCCACAGTTCAGTTTGCTTTAAACCAAAATTAATTAGCATTAATCAATCCAGAAAAATAATCCTAAGGTTGCACCTGTACGTAGCGTATTAATTTTGTTGGATGTTTTCACTTTCATTCCTCTGATTTCTCATACCATCCTCAAGTGTTTTGTGTCCTCTCCTTTCAGTACCCTCATTTATGACTCTTTCATCTGTAAAAAAAATCAGTTCTGTCCTAATTAATTAGCTGACAAATAGCTGATAATAGAGTGCTGTTTCAGTGTGGTGATTTTTGGGGTATTCAAAAGAAATGGAAGATTGTCTCCCATGAAATGGCTTTGTGCTTTTTGTATATCCAAGCATTACAGTTCCTTATCTCAAAACATCACATTTCAAATCCTGAATTGATTTTGTCTGTACTTTTGCCAGCCAGAAAACTAAGATAACTGAATTTGGGTTGCACGTCAGTTGTCATAGCTACCTGCAATATATCCCTGAATCTGCCTAGGTTTACCTCTAATGAGAAAGGGGTTACATTTTCCTCATAAAGCCTCCATAACTTTATGCAGCTGTGAATGGCCTGTGAAATACTGTCAGACTGGTATGGTCTCTAGCAGAAATCGAGCGAGCTTCCTCTTTTAAAAAGTCAGGATCTAATCCTTTTTTCTTTGCCAGTGAATAGGAGGTCAGCTTCCATCAAAAAAAAAGTTCCAGAAAGAAAGAGGGAAATCTGATTTTATGATCACCACATTTCTGTCTCAAGACTATGCCCCCACATTGTTAGACTGTGCTCAGTAGTTCCCACAGCTGATGGGACAAGCCTGTAATGTTTAACAGTGCCAGGTCATGCTGATTATTTCAGCTTTGCCAATGACACTCTGTATAATTTTTTTTCAAATTATTTTAACCATCTTGTGCATGAATTTGCATGTTTTCAGGTGAGTATCCATTTATGGATCAGAACTACATTTATAAAATTTAGCTGAATTTTAATGACATTATGTTGAGTTGGTGCAAGTTTTAGTTTTACTGATGGTTTTTAATTTTTAATGTGGTTCTGATAGTTACATAGTTCAAAGGTCTGTCTTTTCAAAAGGAGGCTAGAAAAACAACTTCTACTTCATGTAAATTTGTGTTAATAAGTATTTATCCTTATATAGGCCAAGGCCCCTGAATCAGATAATAGTGTCTTTGTGATGTGAGCTCCACTACAGTGCTGGACACAAATTATGATCTTTATTATTCAGGTGTTCATTGAAAGCATGGTTGCAATTGATGTTGTAAAATCTGCTTCTGTTAGTCTGTGAACTGATGCAGGAAACAAATCACAGACTGTTTAAGGTAATATTTTAGTTCTGTTGTGGGTGCTTAGTGCTAAAACTGTGAAATGAGAGCTACCTCTGCAGACTTTACACTGGTATGCTGGAACTTAAGCCCCCATGGACTGTTGGCTTTTTCTGCTCTGCCATCCCTCCCAGCTGGGACAGACTGCTATCCCTGCTGAGCCTGCTCAGCTCAGATATCCTCGGGTGACCCAGGAGCAACATTTGTGCCTTTGTCTACCAGGAAAAAAAAAAAACAAAAACAAACCAAAACCAAAAAAAAAAACCCCAAAAAACAATACCTTTATTGTACAATTTATTGAAGAACACCCTAGGAAAGGTGTAAAAGTTGAAAGCATAAAAAGCTGATTTGTTGTCTTTAGGAAGCTAATCAATACTTAAATTTTTAGACAGGAGATACTACTTGTTCCTGATCCTTCTAGCACTTTAGAGGGATAGTCCCAAAAATATGTATTCACAGTTGTATACAAAGTAGATTTCTTGAGCTCTTGTGTTATATTAATTACATGATCAGTATATTCACACAGCTTAGAGATACTGTATTTCACTGTCTTGCTCATATTCAGATAGGCTCTAACTTGCCAGAGATTTTTAATTTTTTTTTTTCTGCATGAGAATATAACTAACAGATGTTTGTTTTTGGCTCCATTTCTACATTCTTTGAAAGCTGGAGAATTAAATTGCTGACATTCAGACAACACTAATTCACATATCCAGGGAGCCTAATTTGCTATCCCTGAGATTCTGATTCCTGGTGTTCATGGATTTAAAAACCATTTCAATGACACAATACAAGAATAGGCTAGGGAGTTTCAATAGTATGCTCCTGCTAAACATAATCACATTTTAAAAACATCTGTGTCATTACTGGTGTGATTCATCTCTAAGCTGTATACAGCTGTGTTTGCAGTTTCAATTAACAGTCCTCTAATTTCATATCCATCTCATGTTGCTAATTTAGTTAATTTATTCATAATTAAGAGCATTCTATTTTCTACGAAGGTTTGTTGAGCTTAGTGCATTATAAAAAATAAAAAAAACCAAACCCTAAGGCCAAGGCATTTTGATTCTTACAATAGTCACATCAGAACAAAAATGTCATTAATGTACCTAAAGGGGAAGACATAAGGGACATTTTTTTGTCTTTTCTCAGTGTGGAATGAGAAGCCTTTGGAAGGTATTGGCTTTGTGTTTGAAAGCAAAGGACAGAATGGATGTGTTGTTTTTTCCTCCTTTTTGCCCTTCTCCCTTTTGCCCAAAATCTAATGTAATTCTGTGGTTTAAACTAATACAGTTGGTTTTAATATGTAAAAAAAGTGATACCTCTAAAAAGGATGTTGCAAGAGGAGGTATGTGGCAGACATGAATCATCCTACTTCATGCAGTTTTGTTCTCTAACATTTATATTTTAGATTACAAGGTATTTAAAAGGATTCATGTCATTAAGAACTGTGAGATAACTTTAAAAAATTAGGCTTGAGACACACTCAGGTAGAAGATAAGGATTCTCTCAGTATTTATCAAGAGAAGTGTTTGCATTTTTAGAAATGTTTTTTGGATATCAGTACAAGAACATTGTGTGAAAAATGGGTTAGAAATCCTAGAACCAAATCTTCTCCAGTTGTTCACAGTCTAATGATGTTCCACAATTTTTCCAGGATTGGTTACAGCTCTCCAATTCTGTGTAAATACAGAGATACTGCTTTCTCTGTTATCTTCACAAGCCCTACAGGGATACTTATTCCAGGAAGTGTCTACAATATTAAAGGAGTGATGTGAGTAAATGGCTATCATAAAAAAAAAAAAAAAAGTAAAATAGTAAATAGGTCCCTCCTCTTTAGCATGAAGGGTATTTTGATATTTGTGTGTTAGTGGCAAGGTGTGCAGAGCACGGAAAGTTCAGCAGCCCTTTCTGGAAAAAGAAAACAGGGAGAAATACAGGACAGTCTTCCTCCTTCAAAAAAAGTAAATAGTTGTTTGAGATAAGTATTAGCGTGAGTATTGCTGTGATTTGAAGTAAACAGAAGAAAGTTGTATGGAAAACATTGAAATGATGTGATCAATATGTCTCAAGCAGAGATGCAGGTTTTTAATGACAGCTGCTGAATCCTTTATAGCTGAAAATCACAGTTCTCTGCTGCATTTTCCTTTAATCTTCCCCTGCCTACAATTTCCTTGAAGCTCTTTTTAGTTTCTCTCATTGCTCTTTTTCTCCTTGAAGCTTCCTTTCTTCCTCTTCATATAAGCTTCTCCTTGTCTGTCATACCATCTACAATCATACCACTATTTATTAAGAAAAGGCTAGGAAGAAAATCATTAAACAAATAGAGAACACAGCTAGGAAATTTATAATCTGAAATTAGAAGAAGTTAAAGGGGTAGAGAGAGGAAAAGTGCAGTGTAAGGTGAGGTAGGCTTTTAGTCCTGGCAGTTGTATGAATCACCACCTTTTCCCAAGAAATCTCTTAATATCAGAGTTAGTGAGAGATGCAGCCATGGTCTAAGCAGACCTCTAAAGCTCTTCAAAGCAAAGAGTCTCATAATTTTATTTTCTTCTACTTGTCAACTGTTAATGCTAAAATGCAATATTCTGAAGACAATAAAAGTTTGAACCATTTCAACCTTTTAGCTGCACACTCTGTCTATTTAGCAAATAGAACGACAGTTGTTTGCTGTACAAATTCCAGGCTGCCCCACCTTTCTCTGATTAAAATGGTGATTAGGGTTAAAGGAGATTATAGCAATTTGCCAGGGTCCTGTTCCACTGCAAGCTCAAGGTAAGAAGGGTGATTCAAGTGCCTGCAGAAAGATGGATTATCACTGGTTGCTCTGTGGATTTTTACTCTCTGTTGTTTGTGTAGATTCTCCAGATTTTACTATGCATGAAAGGAAACATATTCATTTTTGACAGACATAAAAAAGGTTAATGATGTTTTTTTTTTTCCCTCTAAGGAGAGATGGGTCCTCAAAAGGGAGCTCATAGGGGTTTTTAATTTTATTTTATTAATATCATACTCCAGATGTTTGTTGCTTTTTCTTTTCATTTTTCTTGCTCTACATAAAATGATAGGGCAATTGTATCTTGTACTTCAGATGCTAAGTTTAAACCCTCTGGAAGTCTGTAAAGCTGTGTGAATTTATATATTAAAGAGAATTGCATGTGATTTTCTCATTTATCTAGAGAGATACCTGTGCCACAAATTGAAAACAAATATTTGGACCTTAGATCATTTTCCTGCTTAAGTTTTTCAGATAAAGGTTTGGGGGTTCAATTCTAAATCCTCAATTCCATTTCATTAAACATGGGATCCCCATCTGTGGTTTTTTTCCCAAAAGATGATTTTATGCATGCCGTAGTATGAAAAATATGGTCAATTATTATCTTCTGCATATTTTTGCTGACAGGGAGAAAATAAATACCTGCCATGAAAATGCTGACACATTTTTGTGTGTTTCAGCTTTGTGCCTTTAACAGCAGAGGATAATTTCACTTCTTGCATGTTCTCAGAACTCCTGAGGGATCTGCCTGTGCGGGGGTGGCGTGGCTGCCACGAGTGCTGAGTTACTGTGCTCACACTTGCTGCCCCACACAGAGTGAGCTGTTGAAATGACCAGCTCCCAGTTTGAGTTCTGGCTGCCTGCATTGGTTTAGTCATCATTTGTTTTGCTATAGCATATGCCTGTTTTAATAGATAGATCGCTGTTGTTTGCAATAAATAATAGTCTTGAACTGTATTTCAGTTAATGTGCTCCCCACCCCCTCCAAATGTAACTCTTCAAAGGCTGCTCTCTGATCTTAAGTAATGCATTGACAGACTTCCCAGCTATCTGCACATCTCTTTCTCTGGATCAGCCAACACCTAAAATGTTTATGTTTAATGGTTACTTGTCATGTAAAACAAGTGTGGTAATTTTGAGTCGGTGTCACTGGGAAAATAGATCTGCATTTAACTGACCAATAAAACCAACCAGCCTGGGTCTGAGCAAGAAAAGAACAGTCAGAAAGGAAAGGGGATCATTCAGACTGCCAGAAGACCTGAGATTTTCCAGTTATGAAAAAACAATTTTTCCCTCTGAGAGGATACCCACCTCTGCTCCTGGATAGAAGTGCAATAAGTGCTGTGTGCCTTACCTGTGATGGTCCTGCTTCCTTCAATGGAAGGCACATAAAAAGTCAGCAGGATTTATCTCCCTGGTTCCTGGTCATGTCAATCTGTTACCCTCCACTTGTGGAAAATCTTCAAAGGTTCTTGGCCTGTTACAGTACACGAAAAAGTCTGTGCAGATTTGAAAACCTAGATTTGTTTCTGAAGGGGTTTTATGTGCTGTCTTCCCACTCTGAGGACTGTATAAATCCCATTAAAGCAGCAGCCTCTGAAACTACTTCAGTAGGTTTTGGTTGAGGATTTTTTCTTTCTTTTTCGAGTATTCAGATGCATAGGTGAACTTCTAGAATTTTAATTATATCTGTATCTGATGAGCTGCAGCAATGTAAAAGGAGTTTGGGTGAGATTTAATTTTAGATAGCAGCTTAATTAACTGTATTTGTAAAAACCGGTGCAGCTTTAATTAAATTTCTCTGCATTAATTTAGTTTATTTAATTGAAAATTTGTTGGGATAGTCCTTACAATTTATAACTCTTCCTGTATGGGAATCTTAAATAACAGATCATAATAATAACTAAAAATAAAACCCAAACTGTACTTAAGGTTTTTGCTAGATTTCTACTGGCTTTTTGCAAATAGCAGAAAGGGTTTTTGGTTTTTTTTTTTCTCCTAAATATTTATTCTGGTTCATGGATTTTGTAAGAGGATTGGACATCTGAAAACTCAACCTGTAAGTGGTGATTGAAGATTTATTTTTCTCCTGTCTTCTCATGTGTGCTGGGGTTGATTTGTTTTCATCCCATGTCAGCTGTTGTCCCTTTTTCAATTCTATATCAATGCTGGCTTGTGCTATTTCAAAGCACCTGCAAGAGTTTTTAGGTTTGGAGTGAGTTGTGATGCACAGAGAAAGTTCTCTGAGTTGTGGGACTGCAAAATTCTGTGCTGTCAGAGATATAAGAAGTAGGGGAGCAGGTCCGGTAGTGGGAGCCGGAGTAAGGGACACTTCAATCCTTGTGTAGCCTTCCATAGGCACCTGCACATTTGCAGCACAGCCTGTGGCTTCTCTCCAGCTCCCCACACTGCAGGGAGAGATGTGGAGAGACAAAGAGAGGCTGCAACACTGCACATCCTTGAGAGGGGCTGTGTGCAGGCATTTAAATAAAACCTTGTACTGTGCATCTTCTCTCATGAGATGAAGTCATGAGAAAAGGTTAACCATTTCTTTTCACAGTAAGGCTGCATTGACCTGAAGCACAAATATATAGGTTCTAATAAACATTACATGAAAATTAGAAGTCATTTCAACCTGTGTTCCATTTCTGAATGTACACCAATGATCACCATCTTTCAGTGACAGCACTCTGAATTTCAAATAGTATCTGCTTTCCTCGACTTGAAACTATTTCCACTGCCCTACATTTCCCTCAAAATTCAAAATTAATTTCACTGATATTTTGCCAAAGAGACTTTTCCTGCCCAACATTTATTGCATGCATCAATTGCATAAATGGTAACTTTATATCCTTCTAGCACAGCTGGATATTTTCATTGATTTTTCTCAGCTGATTCATTAGAGTTCCTTCATTTTTTTTTCCTGTAATGCACAGTCTCTAATCTGTACAACAAACTAGAAGAGGACTTCATGACCTTCCTGTGTCATATTTGCCAGGTTACATATTTGAGACAAAGCATACAATCCTACTTGCTTGCTTTCTTTGAAGTGCCTTTCTTTCTGAGTTTATTTCATACTGCTTTGTTGTGGTACAATGGGCTGCTTGAAGCGAAGTTTGATTTGTATGTATTCTTTAATTGGTCAGTGAAATGAGCAGTAAGAGTGTAAATTTCCATGAAGATGTAGAGTAATACATAAATCAGTAAGTTGGGTAGGATGTTAGGCTTATGAATTCATGAGCCATTTTTCCCAATATTAGGAAGTGCTTCTAAATGAATCAAAATAACTTATTCACAAGAAAGTCTGAAATAATGAACAACATCTTTATGATCTCAGCCTACTTGGCCAACTTATAAGATGGGTGGTGGTGCTTCTGGGGCAGTTGCTGTAGTTGTAGTGTCTTTGATAGCTGATGTAATGTCTGCAGACTGTTAGAGCCATAAAATTACAAATCCAGAAACTGGTGATGATTATTCTCCTTCCTAAAATTTAACACTCTTATTTTAAAGCCTGTTTGCTCTAACAAAGATTTCATATTCTAATATTTTGTGTTACCTGGTTGGTATATAACATGTACATATATATATATATAAGAAATAGTGTCTTCTACAGTCAGATTTGAGGGACCACATTTCTTCTATACCATTCCATCAAGAAGGTTTATCCTAACTAATTTCATAGTCATGCATTATTAGTTATCCTAATAAAGTCTTTCTTGCAGCTCTCTTGGCAGTGTTTTGTTTAATGGCCTCCATGGCCAGGTACATTTCAGCCACAGCACCAGTTCTTGAGCACAGAGGGAGATGCTCAGTTTAACGTTTGTAAAACTTAAATGTCAACCTCAGGAAGGATTCAAAAGAGGCACCAAGTCTGTGGCTTATTCTATAACTCTGATACACAGCTGATGTCAAAGTACTTTGCCTTTCTACCAAGTATGAAGCAGTGACAATTATATTGTGATGTGTATTTTGCTTTGCCTTTAAAATAGTAAATAATATTCGAGTCTGATTACTCAATAATGTGCTTTGGGTTTACAAATTTGTACAGTCTCATGACAGTTCATAGTGTGGGAAATACAACTTTTAGAACATTGCTTCCACTGTTCCTAATATTCTCTATTTAATATATGCTGGTAACAAAAGGAAACCTGTAAATGGCTCGTTCAGTCTGCATTTATGATATAAATGGTAGAATTCCTAAAGACTGTGACTAGAGCATTTTGAATATAAATACTTTAGCATACTATAATATGAATCTATTAGGGAAGAAATGTTAGCTGCCAGAATAGGAGTTGGTGAATGGTTTCACAATTAATGAGAAAATCCCACTTCTGTTGTTAAACAAGAGCTTGTAAAAGTGACAGAAAACTGGCAGGCAAAATGGTTTTGGTGATGTAGGAGTTGAGATTAGTAATGCATTTTCTCAAGGGAACAATGTTTGAACAAGTCCAAGGTTTTATTTAAAAGTTCTAAGACTAGGGAAAAAATAGGGCTATACTAAAATTGCATCTTTTGTCAGCCTAACTTATCTTTGAAGGTACTCCTCACATTTCCAGTGTTACTGATTCTGTTTTGAACCATAATGCAGCCACAGATGAATGATTATCACTCTGGATATACCTCATTTCTGTAACTTCTGTAACTTAATGTGTAGTCATGACTGTACTGTAAAAGTGCATAGTCAATGCCACTGAACCTGTACTAGATCAGAGACAAGAAAAAATGCTGGTCCTGGAATGAATTCGTTCTCTAGAAGTGAATTTGTTTGTGCCTCCTTAGCTCAGCGTATTCAACCTTATGCAGTGAGATGTAAAAAACAAACACAAAAACTCCCTGCCTGTGTAGAAGTGTGGTATTCCATCCATTATGTTCCAGAAGTCCTCCAGAGGTCCTCAGGCAGTTCAGATTTTTGCAGATTAGAAAATGGCTTGACTAGAATGATGTGGAGTTTCTGCTGATCTCGGGAGAAACAGCTAAACTTTAATTCTGTACTTTTTAGATATTTTTCTGTACTTAAGCAGACCATAATTTTTTTGTAATGTTTTCAAAGTATAGTCAGAATTTAAGTTCTGGGATTATTTTGGAAGGAAAGAGGCTGTTGTATTTTCTTACTCCTTCCCATATGTTTATGCTCACATGTCAAAACAGATTTTCTGACAACAAGGGAAACAAAAATGTGTTTGAGAGCTGACAAGCAGGTATATAATTTATTCTTGCAGTGCTAGGCTAGCACAACAGACACACAGATGGTTGTCTGGGAAAAAAAAAACAAACTGTGAAATGAATTTAAATCCAACAACTACCTCTGTATAGACTTTGAAGGATTTACCAGTTTCATTGAAAGTATTTCAGATTAACACAAACAAAAACAAAAATCAAACAAACAAACAAACAAACAAGTTGCTTTGATGATTTTTATTTTGAATACAGACACCAGGGCAATTTTTCTATTTGAAAAGAAAGAAAAAGTGAACTCAATTGGGCAGAAAAGTAAATTTTTAAGAGGCCTAACCTGCAAACTGCTGTCAAAATAGAGATTCTAATAACTTTTTTTTTTTTTTTTTTTCATTTTTTAAAGAATACGGGGAACAACCTTGCTATGAGGCAGTGCAGGCAGTGTATTTTTTGGAATCTGCAGGCTACAGAATTATGGAGTGGTTTGATTTGTAAGGGTCCTTTGAAAATCATCTCCTCCAGACCCTCTGCAGTGAGCAGAGACGTCTTCCACTAGATCCAGCTGCTCAGAGCCCTGACCAACCTGACCTGGAATGTGTCAAGGGATGGGGAGATGACTGCTAGATAAGAAAGGAAGAAAACACAGAAAGCAGGACAAGGGAAAACAGGACTCTTTAACTCTGAAGAATAGCTTAAAACATGCAGAATGTGATAGTATGAAGGAAAACAGGAGCCCAAGCAGAACCTAGCAGGAAACTGGCAGTGGTGAGAAGGAGAAGCAAAATGGGAGGTGGAGGAACTCTTTGTTGGTGTTGGAAGTGGGAGTCACAGCAGAAAGGATTTACCTCTAAGTGTTACGTGCATTGCTTTGCAGTTTTGTCTTTCAAAAGAATCTGAACTAGGAAGAAATTACTACATTTTGCTCATATGAGCCTATAAAGTTGTATTTTTCCTTTACCAAATTCTGCACTCTTAAGATAGATGATCCTGCCAGTTGTTCTCTCATATGATGAACATTGACAGTACAAGATCTGTACTCTTGGTTTCTCAGCTGTTGCTTTTTTTCTCCTTTTTCCTCCCTGATTGTCATGATTGTTTCCTCTTGTACAAGACAAATGCCAAATAATAAGACAGTGTAATGGTATGGGCAGCTGAACTAGCAACACACTGATAGAGTGTATTTCCTTGGGGAAATGCCAGGGTCTACAAGGACACATATTTCAAAATCAAATGCAACCTCAGTTTCACTGTGGATGTTTTTCTCTAAATACTTGTAAGCTTGGAAAGTCGAAGTTTTTTTCATTCTCACTGCACCATGGTCTGTTCACCAGCTCTTCTACAGGTTTCTCAAACTGTAGTTTGGAAAGTTACTTTGGGATTTGTACAGCATCATGTCTGCCACTGCTGGCAACTGTAGAGGATAAAAATTACCCAGTCAAAAGCAATTACAGATCATCAGAGTGGAATCTGGCTTCTGCAGCCAGCAAGCAGTTACAGACACAGGACTGTAGGCCAGCTCTGCTATTCCAGCAGTGTGTAATCAAAGCACTTGTTTGTTCAGGGGAATCTTACTGTACAGCAGAGCTACTGACTGAATAGACTGTCCAAATAATGCCTTCTGTCTTAGGTTTGGCTGGGTAAGAGTTTTGTTTTTTTCCTGAGACTGAGGGAGGACTATGGAGGTTGTGCAAAGATTATCAGGGTAGGAGAGACAAGACATAACAGGATCTGTGGAGAGTGAGCTCTAATGATAGAAAGAGAAGGGAAAAGGAAAAAAAATCTTCCTACAGAGAGGTTTTACCTTTTTTTATTCTTTAAGACATAAATTTAAATAAGCATAACAAAATTAATGTGACTAAATTATTTTAATAGGCAAAGAGAATGAGTAAAACAGACTACCAGAATTTGTATGGCCATGTATATAATAGAAACAAAGTTTCATCTACATATTACTGAAAGTAAGGGCTGACATTATTGATTCAGAATGAACAGACAACAGCTAACCTACTAGGATGGAAAGGTTTTAGAGTTAAATGGCTCAACATCCACAATTTTATTCCATGGTGTTTTTATTAAAAGTAAAAAAGTAAGTGTGAACACAAAAGCTCCCAGCCAAATCTTTGTATTTTCTAATTGTAAACCTCTGATTGTAAATGACTCAGTGCAGCTTGAAACTCCTCTGCATATCTCATTCAAATGTATAAATTCATTGCAGTAAATAGTATGTTGAACAAACACGATTTCATTTGCTTTTTACAGATGATCTGATTATTTTTGACACAATTTGTCAAAAAGCTTGCATAATTTTATTTCTGCCTTCAGATTTCTTTAGAAATCCTAGTCATCCTGATGTATTCCTGTAGGCTGACCCTAGCTAGATCCCGGGTGCCCTGCAAAGCTGCTCTGCCAGTCCCCTCTTCAGCAGGGAAGGTTCCGTGGGTATTGGCTCGTGGGCCAAAATAAGGGCAAGGAGAAATCAGTCACTCCATCTTCTGTGAGAAGCTGCCAGAAGCTTCCCCCATGTCTGACAGAGCCAATGCCAGCCAGCTCCAGGAGGGACCTGCCACTGCCATACACTGATGCTGTTACTTTGGGTGGGTTTCTTACCTTCTATAACCCCTGAGAATAAATTTCAGTCTGAGAAGTATTAATAATTTTTTTTTAATAAAAATATGTCACCTGATCCTCTAGCATTTGATGTCAGTTTCACTGAAGGAATCAAGTCCATCCTTGTTTCTTAAACTGTACATCTGGTTTTAAGGTGCTCTTTCACTGCTTTTTAAAGGCACTTTCATAGAAATAACGAAGGATATCACTCTTAAGTTTTATGAGTTATGAAACCATGTTGGTTTTATTTTTTTAGTGTATGGAGTCCTTTCTTGAGCATGTCCTTCATAGTTGAGTCTTTCATAAACAAATTTTTTCAAGAAAATGCTAATTCGTTCCTCTATGTACCTAACTTGAAGGCCACGTGTCAAATTGCCACTGTGATAACAATAGCTTGTGAGTTAGACATTCAGAAAGGGTTTCTGACTTAGTAAATTAAAGTTTTGTAACTGCCAATTAAACTGCCTGTCATTGGATTATATGGTGCTGCTATACAGATACTGCAAATTCAGGTTTTGAGTCTGGCTTCAGTCTGTGTGGGAAATCTTGTCTTTGCTTCTCTCTTATCCTTACTCCTCGTTTCACAAACTTGAATTGCACTCCCCTTCAGTGGCACTTCATTTCAGGATCTCCGTCTTTCTTACTGTCTAAATTCTCCAAGATCTCTTCTATTCTTAGAATTTCCCAGTTCTCTGCTCTCAGAAACAGATGAGTAGTAAGGCAAGCCTAAACAGAAATAAATTATTTACTTGGGGAGGGGTGGAGATATAAAAAGCAGATAGCTGTGAAAATAAGTTAGCAAATTTAAGAGAGATTTTTATGGAATCCAATAATAAACAACAAAAGCATTTTGCAGAATGCAATGTATTTTCTGGAGGTGAAACATTATTTATCCTGGTTGAAGCTGTGCAGATGACAAATATATTTTAACAACTCTACCACAAAATGCACAAGTTTGTTCAATTCATTGTTTAACTGATATGCAGAAAAGGTATGTTTAATGTTTGTACCAATATGAAGTCTTTGAAATGGCAATAGTCAGTGCAGACCAGTCACAGTTTTCCTGGAAATACAAAATATCTCAGCTTTAATTCCATCCCCTCCTGTGGGGTTGCACCTTGGAGCTTTGTTCCACTGGGAAGGAAGAGCCCTCCCTCTCTGCTCATGGGAGGACCTGAATCTGTGATGTGGCTAGATCAGGGTGTTGAACAAAACCATTTTCAAAGATTTTAGCTTCATCTGAGATCTTTACAGATTGACAGTGCTAAATAGGGTATTCAGCTTTTCAAAGAGAGGGCAAATGAAAACAGATTTAAGCTGAAAACTGCATGTAACATTACTGGAATTATTGGAACAAAATTTATGGCCCTTACCAAGTGCAATATATGATAATGGAGGTTTTTGACACACGTGAAGTGATGGTTTTCTTGCATGCATGCCTGCACTGTGATCCTTCATGCCAGGATAGCTTTTAACCTTCACTGTGTACCATTTACATCCTCAGTAAAGATGTGCCTTAGCAGTATTTATTCATTTGTTCGTTATAAGCACCTTTTCTTCTCAAATAGAAGAAACTGGAAATCAGACACTGTATCTTCCAACTTAAATTAGAGTTTTTTAACATTTTGGTTTAGCATTATGGGCTGTATATAACTCAGGCTTTGCTTTCATGTCAATTGAATTTACTCACAGATTAGGAAGTATAAATACATAGATTTTGGCCAGCTGCAGAATGAAGCAGCTCTTCTCACAAGTCATATCACACTATTATGGGAGTGTTGCCATTATCTTCAATCAGCACAATATCAATCCTATCAGCTATTGCTCCCATTTGAGCAGTTATTTGCCTAAAGTAATTTTATTATCTTTCAGTGTGCTATATGCATGTCTTCCCCAGGGAGGAAGAGAGGCTTTTGTGCAAAATCAGGAGCTGTAGCAGTATTCAAAGAAGTGCCAGATAACAGGGAGCATCAAGCACTGATTGTGTGGTTGTTCCCAAGCTTGAGCAGCTGCTGGGGTATGGAACATTCTGCAGAAGTCATTGAGACTGAGAGGCTGTCTTCAAAAGGTTCATTGGACAAGAACAATACATAAAAGTTTGCTTAATCCAGCCAGCCAGTAATTTCATGAAATGAAGTTTTTCTTTTCATGTCGTGTCAGCATTTGATTGACAAAGTAGTTTCAGTCATCTTGAAACAGAGTATTATACTCTCGAGATTTCCAAATGTAAGAATATGGATGAAGCAAACAAATAATGTGAATAGACAACATTGTAATAAAACTGTCCCGACTGACATTGTCCTACTTGTTTCACCCTGCACAGCTAAAAAGGAAATCAAAGATGGGATGTATTTGGGGTAGTTTTAGGACTAAGGATTATTTAGAGTGAACAGATTTATCACCATTGGTGTAAATCTCAAAAGAGGAACAGGAGAGAGCAGAAAATATTAAAGAGAAGATATATTAATACAATGGCTGCTGCATGTAGAATCCTTTTTGTAAATTATTACCCTAGATGTACCCCTGTAATGAACATTTTTGTCTTACCTTCCACCTTCTGAGCTTTCCATCTCCCTCTTCCTCCATGCTTCAGTCTACCCAAGAGTCTTCCTCCTTGGCATGCAAACTCACCTAGGAAAACTAAGCTCTATAAAAGTCAAATTTATACATATCTTTACAGGGTTATTCTGAGGTGCATGTCAGTATGAACAGAATTGTCTCAGGAGATGCATATTTCTCTTCATTTCTGATTGAGGAAAAGGCCTTTAGCTCTCTCACCTTACAGCTCCTGAGTTAGAGAGAAGAAAATTCACACAGACTTCCCTGTATAAGTTTTTCTGTGGTATTACATATGTAGCAGCACAGTCTAAGCAATTCTTCAGCTCTTGTTTAAAAACATTATTGGATAAAATTGAGAGGTTTACTACTTTTATGAAAAAAGTATTTTCACTGCATTTCGAGTAGCAACATGGGTTTGGGAGAAATGGACTGAAATTATAAAAGTGAATGAAGATGCTCAACAACAAATTAAGAAGACAAATGGGGAAATGGTGGGAAAGACAGGGCTGAACATCAAAGTCTCTTGAATACTGATGGGATGATAATCCCAGAGGAATCAGAGGGCAAATGACTGAAGGGAGCTGAAGGTGGTGAAAGAAAACACTTTGAAATGGTAATCAGCTAAAAGTAGTGCTGAATAAAGACAATACTGACTGAAGCCTCTGTTTCTCGTAGAAGTAACCTGCATTAAATACAAGTCCACACTATGAGAATTCTTACTTGCATTTATGAGCAGCTGTTCCCAACACGAACTCTAGTAATGGCACTGGAAAAATCCCAAATCTGGGGGAAAGGAGCAATAAAACTAATATAATGAAAGATCAGTGAAAGTGAGGGAATGTAACTAGAACTATAAAAAAATAATCTTCACTGGTGATGCTCAACCAATACAGGATTATTGCATAGGCATTTGTTCTGGGGCAGATATAAAACATTCCTTGCGTGACATTCTACTTACAGTTGCCCAAGTCACCAAAAAACCATTTCCCTTGGCACAAAAACAGTGTATGTTACCTTACCTTTCAGAAACAAATGGTATTTTCAGTGCAGCATGAATTTATTATTTTGTATTTGTTTAATGGGAGAAAAACAAAATGAGAAACAGGGAAAAAGAAAATCAAAATAACCATAAAATCTTGTTAAGAGAGAGTATGGCTTTACCTTAGGGGTGGATTATGAAACATTAATAAAGAGCATTTTCAAATGAAGCACAAAAAAAGAAAGTATTTAAAGTATTTTGGAAATATTTTTAAAGAGAATAGAAATAAGTCAGTTCCATTTCAAAAGTATAAAAACCTATAGTGATGAGAAAGAACAGGTTTTTAGCAGTGAAGCAAAATAAATAACAAAGGCCACAGGAAAGCCCTTTCTTGTATCTTTATAGTGTATGTTAAGGAGACATAACACATTATGTTACACATAATGTTATTTTCTATGCATGCCCCAAAAGTGAAGAGAAAATGCCTAAAAAAACCACATCTGTCAAACAACCTTGTTAGGGTAGGAACAGTAAATGGGTAGAGCCTAAAAGGACTCATGTTTCAGCAACAATAGAACCATAATTAATGATTTAGCCTTTTCCTAAATCCTTGATTTATCATATGTAACTAGAAAAACACATAGCAGATTTTTTTCTTGTGAATAATGCTTATCATAATTTATAATCCAGAACCCTCCAAATGTCCTGTGTTTTAGCACAATTTAATAAGATTTAATAACACTGGAACAGCAGAAATTTTGATATTCACAGCGCAAAAAGAGAGGACTCACTTCAGGTTTGTCCCTGTTTCCTGATTCCCTAAGACTTCTGTTCCTCAGTTTTAGTTGCAATTGTTCACTCAACCCTCTGCTGTAGGCCACCATCATTCTTGTTCATTCCTGTAGGCTCTCTGCAGCTGATCCTTGTGTGTCTTGGTTGTGGGGCCTAGAGATGACCACAATATACCACCTAAAAGTTACATGGATGATGAGTAATCCTGAAGGATATGTTTAAAAATGAATCCTGAGTGTTGTTTAAAAAAGATAAAAATAATATGTGGAAACATTTCCAAGCATATGTTTTGAAGGTATGCAGGTGCCTTGACCTGAGAAGTCAGATTTGATCTCATGAAGAATATATGCCATGCTGAGCTCCTCGCTAGACAGTTTTACGTACCACAGAACACATTCTCTCCCTAGCTGCAGGCACGCAGCTCCCACTGACTTTGAAAATGTCAAACTGCATCAAAGCTAGATTCATTTTAAGATCAATAGCCTACCAGAGGTTCAGGGTAGCCTGTACGTTTTAGTTTCTCTTTTCCCCAGCTTACAGTACAGAACTAAGAGTATATATAGTTTCAGCTTTCTGCTGAAGGCAGAAGAGAAATCTCTGGATCTATAGGTCTGCACAGTCAGAGCTCTAAGGAATATATTTTATGGGGACTTTTGGAAGATACAGAAGAGCTTTAAACTAGGGATGATATGTTGGAAAAAGTGCTCCTGAGAACTTGTGGCTGAGGACTAAGGAGCAGACTGGTATAGGTGACGCTGTAGTGGGTGTCTGCTGTAGGCCACCTAACCCTGCAGAAGGAGTGGGTGAGGCCTTTTACAGGCAAGTAGAAATAGCATCCATGGGGGAGCAGCCTGATTATTTGCTGGAGAGACAACCCAGCGGGTTGTAAGCAATGCAGTGGGTCCCTGGGAAACTTTCTGACATAACTGATGGAGGAGTCAGTGCAGACAGATGCTCTGCTGGACCTCACACCCACAAACAAGGGGAGGCTCACTGGGGAGGTGAAAGTCAAAGGCTGCAGTGACCATGAGACCACAACCTCCTGGACTTCAGTGTCCTCTTCAGGGATCTGCTTGGAAGAATCCCATGGGATAAATCCCTGGAAGTAAGAGAGGTCCAAGAAGGTTCATTGATAAGGGAGTTTCACTTTCTAAACAGCTCAAAACTGGTCCATCCTGAACAGCAGGGAGTCGAGCAAGTGTGCCAAGAGTCCTGTGTGCATGAACAAGGAGCTCCTTGCAAAACTCAAACGTGAAAAAGGGACTACACAGAAAGAGGGAGCTTGGACAGATAACCTGGGAGAAAAATAGAGGCACTGTCCAAGACCAAAAAGATGTGGTTAGGCAAGCCACAGCCCACTTGATGTGGAATCTACCAGGGGGTGTCCATGGGTATTTATTTATTTATTTATTCCCACATTTATTTTATTTACTTGAATTTGAAGTTAATGTAAATTGTAAATTGGAAACTTTTTAATTGGCGTAGTGCTGCTTTCCGAGAAAAAGAGTATCTAAATATCAGTGTTTGTAAAATTAGTTTATTGGTATACTATAAAAGGAATACAGCAAGGAATCTGGCAGAAAAAAATAGTTGATATTGATTAAATTGCATACAAAAAGCAATATTAAAAAAGAATTAATGTGGTTGGACAGTGAAGAAATGCTCCAGGATTGAGAGCAGCACAGCAGTTTCTAGTCCTTTTGAAAGGCTGAGCCCATGCTCAGCTCATTCCAGTTTCATAAAATATTTTCTATCACACAAGAGTGCCTGAATAGAAATGAGGAACACACAGTGATGTGAAAGGCCTTGCAGAACCTCCACCAGCTTGTGTGATGGGTTCTGTGGGAGCAGTGGGGATGTCAAATGAGAGCCCTCTGTGAGACAACATCTTTTATCCAGAACCAAACAAATAACGTTTTCTAAGAGAATTGTTTCCTAAAGATGTTTGTTCTTAAGATTTCACATGGTTTGCAGCTGTTTTATTCTCTCCAATACTGGATGTTTTTGTTATTTAAACTTTAAAACCTAAGTTTCATTCCTTAGGCATAGAGATACAGAAAGGCCAAAGTGCACAGATTTAGGATTATAAAACAAAAGCCTGAGAAGCAATAGCTGCTTATTCACAGTAGACATATTAATTCAAGGAGATCATTCTTTTATGTGCTGTTTTCTAAGGCTCTGTGCCCCAAGCTTTAAGATGTTTCCTGAATTTATGTTACATTTTATTCTCGTTTCATCTGAAGATATAGAAAAGCCGTCAAAGTACAATACATGTGTTCTACTATTTCTTAGGTTTTGGGCTTTGTTTGTTTGGTTTTCTTTTTTGGGGTTTGGGGTTTTTTGTGTGTGTGTGTTTGGTTTTTTTTTTTGGTTGGGTTTTGTTTGTTTGTTTTGGGTTTTTTGGTGTTTTTTTGTTTGTTTGGGTTTTGTTTGTTTGGGGGTTTTTTTGGATTTTTTTGGGGTTTTTGTGGTTTTTTGTGGGTTTGTTTGTTGTTGGTTTGGTTTTTTTTGGGGGGGGAGGGCGTGGTTCTAAAAGGGGAATTGCATGAAGTCACTCAGATTTTAATCTGCTGAAGTATCCAGTCCCACCGTGACCCAGAAATTTGAATTTAGTCTTTGTAACAGCTGTAAATGCATGCAAATAGCATTGTACTTATCTATTTTTTTTTCTTTATTGTGGAAAATAAGCACATTTTTACGCTCTCAAAATATTTCAGAACACTGAACTTTTCACCAGAAAACTAATTGTCCTTAGCTGTTCTTTCAACTCAGTAAATGTCAAGACTTAAACCTGAACTTCAGCGGGCTGGGAACAATGGCTATCAATTGCCTTTCCCCCCCTGCTGCTCCTCATTAACAGCACAAAGTGTGCTTATTTAAATCCATCCTTATCGCCTAATGTACAAGGAGCAGTGAGTGACTGGATTCAGGGCTATTAGAAGTACGGCAGATCAGATCTTCCTGTTTATTGATTTGTGCAGAACAGCCTCGCACTGCTTTGACAGCTCTGAGTCAGTGAGAGCAAAGAAAGAGGCTTTTCAGCTCTTGGGAGGAGAATTGCTGGGCAACATTAAAGAGGGGCTCGTAGAAGCCGGTTTCCTTTGATATGCAGTCAAATTGGCTGTGCTGGGAGTCAAGGTCAGGAGGCTGTGGAAGTGCTATGAATATGGTGGGGAAATTAAAGGAGCGTTCTTTTAATAAGTATTGTGTGTATGCATGCTGATTGATACAGAAAATTGCCCTTCTCTTTTTGTGAGAACGGCTTTTGGTGAAGTGAATTCTGACAAAAAAAAAAAAAAAAAAAGAAAAAAAGGAAAAGGAGATTGTATGTCCTTTTGCTGCTGCACCAAATATAGCTGTTTAGATGAGAATCTTTTCTTCCCCTCTTTTCTTGCCATTTTTTCCTCAGAATCCATTCAACAGTTGTCGTAACTCTTTACATTTAGCACTTTTTTTAAACTAGTGCTCTCGTTTCTGCTGTTTCATGTTAATAAGTAGTAAAAATTGCTACTCTCACACCTTCATGTAATTTTTTTTAATAACTTCCTTGCCAAGTTCACCAAACGTGAATTCTCTGAGAGTATTGAGCACAGAGGGGCACCCAAGCAGTCGCCTTGGCTCATGCAGACACTCATTGCAGAGTAGTTCAGCTGGCAGTCAGCTCAGATGAGCACCCCAGTGAAGATTTTCTCCACTGAACTTGCTCAGTTGAAAATCAAAGCTATGGACAAGACTGTGGCAGGATTATGCCACAGCTAGACCAAGGCTGTTATGTTTCTGTAGTGTTGGTAGATCCAAGAGGACCAGATTGAGGGACTGACAGACCATTTTTATTGCTCTTTGATGAGGCCACTCCTTGTTTGCAGGCACAACTTCAAGAACGAGATGGGTGTGCCTCCTTCCTCCAGCACATCTTGGAGTGGTTCAGCAACTCCAGCACTCCTGGACAGTTGCTGTTGGGTACTTTTTGAGAACATGGAAAATACTGAGAATTAAACAGCTCATATTTCTTTCTTCATCTAGGCTTGCTTTGCAGTGTGGACATAAACACAAAAGAACACTTTATATGTCATAAATATATTCTCAGTTAAACCTCAGAAAAAGAAAAAACAAGACAAAACCCCCTCCAGAATTCAGTAGTAGACCCAAGTTAAATCCATCAAATCCTTACTCTAACTGCAGTGGAGCTGTTATAAAAATGTTTTCAAGGTTGAACCCCACATTAGGTAAAGCACTTAGAAATTATTCCTAACAACTGCATGGCAGAGCTTTGCTTTTGTTATTGTTGCAATTTGTTTTTTCTGAACCTGATTACAGATTCAGTTCACATGGCTGCATCCAAGTGATGGGAAACAGAACTTGTTTCATCAAATGTTTTCAAAGTCTTTAAAGGATAAGGACTTTAATTTTTTATTTTTTTTACTTAGCAATTTTTTTTAGCAGAAGCTGTTTCTGTACCTTGCCAATATCACTTAAAATCAGTATAGGATCTTTATTATTACTATCTTCAGCCTTGAGTATATTTACTGCACTGCTGTGGTTCTTTCATTTGTTATGATTGAAAGAAGATAAATGTTATGTAAAACATTGGATTAAATAAATAATGGAAATGCATGTCTTTTCAAGCATGTATCCCCAGTGAAGAAAAGCAACGGTTCAAGTATCCCAATTACAGAAAAATCTGATGTTATTTTTTAAAGTAAAAATTATATATAAAAATATTTTGGTCCATTTAAATCAAATTCTCATATCATGATAAATCAATAGCTTTAGAAAGCCATTTATTAGTAACATTTCCTGTGGAGAAATACTGTGGAGTTTTACCTAAAAGGTACCCAAATAAAATCCACAGCCCCATCCCGTGGAGACTGGATCAGATGAGCACTCTGGTCCCTTCCAGCTTTACCCATTCTGTGATCCTGAATGTTACATTCTGGTAATACTACCTTTGAAGTAGTACTTTCTACATGGCTAAGCCAACACTACTGAAATCAGAAGAGAATTTTTTCCTTCATTAACAGTAAGGGTTTTTTTTCTTCCCCTTAAAGCAAGGAAAATGAATGCTTCAATGGGCTTGAAAATTTTGCAGTTTTGTTCCCACAAGGCTCCAGTTGTTCACAACATTTTCTTCTAACTGCTCTTGGTTCAGAGCATAGCATACAAAAATACAAGAGATACTGTTTGTGCTCATTTTGGAGGAGCCTATTTCACTTGATTTGAAGGAAAAACAAGAACAAGAAAAAAAATTAAAATTTGGGAATTACCTATGGCTTGTTTCTGAAAAATAAGATAGACTTTTACGTGCCAGTGAGAATTTTTTCCAAGAATCATGTAACATTTATGAAGACTTATATGGATAGAATCTCCTCCAGATTTTTGGTGTATAAGTCACTAAGCCAACTCTGATTTTATTAGATCAGAGACACATTCCTCTGTAAGTTTAAGCAAGGATTGTTTCAGTGGGTATTTTTTTGTACACCATTATCTGAGTTATTGTGGGTTCAAATTCTATTATTTTACCATTTACGTATTAGTTTTGATAAAATTAATAGAATCTGACTGCAATAATCTTCCTTGCTGTACCACCAGCGGTGAGTTCATCTTTTACTGCCTTTTACCTAAAAGGTAGTATGCCAATCCATCAGCAAGTGGTATTTCCTGGCAGCCAAGTGGAGTAATGTTTTGTACTCTCAGGTGGTATTTCCTGGAGAATACTCAAGGTTTCTCAATGTTTTCTTCTTCTCTGTATTGACAAAATCTACCTCTAGAAAGAGGTGTTTTCTGGCTCATGTCCAAAGCTGTTCAGCTGCAAAGTTTACCCTGAAGTGTGTAAGGTATTTTATTTTGCTGATGTGCATAGGTGGCTAAAAATCTTCAGGTTAATCATTTTGTGCAGTTTAAAGGTCACCTGGGTACTTTGGAGGGATTGGAATTCTCGGGTTTAGAACACAGAAGTTGTACAGGCTGTGTGCTGGCAGTGGTCATGTGTACTAAAGGGTTCCCATGCTCTTTTCTGACCACTATTTGGCTGTTGAAATTTTCCTATATGAAACACTGCTCCCCACTGTGTGTTTGTAAAGGTCTCACTCTCTTTAGGGATTCTTCATGCCAGCAAGTACTTTTTCCATCCTGGTTGACTTAATGAAAAGTATGTACTACTGTAAAGGAAGAGCCATATATTTCTTTTTTAACCGATATTTCCTAATGACAAAATAAGTATGCTATGAGGTAATTTTAAGACAATTCTGAAGAATATATACATTTTCATTACATTTTCCCAGTGGTTTTTATTTACAGGTGTTTAGGTATGTTTAAGATTATCTTTTTAGTCTACATTGAAAGGTCATTTGGTTAAAAATAATAGCACATCTGTTAATGATTCTGTACTTAAGCTAACCATACTGATGACTAGAAGCACCCCTTTTGTGGTTTTCTATGCATTTACAGACTTCCCCAGTTTGTATCTGTGCAGTGAATTGGGTGTGAACTCAAGCTCAAAGTCAGTCCCTGGTATGAAGCATTGCTTAACAAAAACATCTGTCCATGCAATTCAGTGGGAAACCAGAAAAGATGACATAGAAATGAAGGAAGCTGTAGGAAAAGTACCTTTTTTCCTTAAAAAATGGTTAAAGGAAAGAATGCAAATGGGCATTTTTGCTTATAGTGTTAGTTTTAGAATTGTAAGCAAATAAATCATGTCTTGGAAATAAATTGCTATTGCTTAGTTAAACAAGATTTTGGGTTCTAGGGGTTATCTGGCAAACACACACAGTCATATCAAATAGCTCATTAATTCTATCATTATTTTTCCCTTTCCCTTCCTTTCTAGTTACTATTCAATAGTTCCCTCCTACCACCAATCAAAAAAATTCCCTGAAAGTTTTAAAATGTGGATTGCTTTTTACTTGTGCAACCTGTTTGTTTCCTTGTTACATATATCACAATTAGGCCAATAAGCATACACTTACCTTCTGCTTTGCCAGTGTTGATGGAACACTTTTTCTTACAGGCAATATTTAAGTGAACCTGCTTCCTATCAGTTACTTTATTTATTACATTTCAAAAATATTCTATCATTACTTTCAAATATTTTTTCCTTGTTTTATATAATCCCATTCTTGGGTCTAATTTAATGACATCTTTCTAGCATATAGGTTATAAAGGGACTGGTAGATGTCACTCATACACCAGAGAATCTTATTGTAACCACCCCCTTTTGGCTGCTTGCTCCATACTCCACTGAGATTTTCAAGGGTAAAGATAAAACTAGTCCTAAACTATTGTCTCTGTTTTCATGCAGTGCACCAACCCAACAAAACATTAGGAATATGTTCTTCAAAGGTCTGTTCTGAGGAAGGGGTTGAGGGGCTACAATTTGAGTGATTAAAGGAACGATGAAATGTTTGTACCAGCTGCTCTCTTTTGGTTAACCTCACTTCAGCACTTGGTTAAAATATGGTTGTGCTGTCCACATTAAAAGAGATTACTTTTCATGTGCTGATTTATAAACTGTAGTTTCAAAAATTCTTAAGAAGTAGTTTCAGAAAAGTATTAACAGATGGATGTTCTGACTTCAATATTGACAAGCAGCAGTCATACTCTTTGCAGGTACATAAAGTCAGGCCAACTTGCCTTTATTTATCAGCCTTTTTATTTCCAGCTTCTTCTAGCAGCAATTAAGATGGGGGACAACAACAAAAAACAACAACAAAAAAAACCCACCTTTTTTTTTTACCTTCTTTTTTTTTCCAGTAGCATACTTAATCTCATCTGAAGATCCTGAAGGATAACAAATGTTGCAGGAAGATGCTTAATTTTAAAATGAATGTTTACTAATAAAAAAATGATCTGACTATAATTGCTCTTTGTTTCTTGTCTAGAAAAGAGTCATTTTTATTTTCCTCTCTTAACAGGTGGCCGTTGATGAGCGCATCAAGCAACTGCATGAAGCTCACAGGGATTTTGGCCCTACTTCCCAGCATTTTCTTACCAGTGAGTGATTTCTCATTTCCCATTCTTTATGTGCAGTTTGCATACACATTTAATTGATAATTTTGTAGCCATGTGCTAGTTGTTGTTGTTGTTAAGTTTCTATTTTAGACTGTATTGCATTTTTTTCCTTTTATTTTTTTTCCCCTGGGTGCAGAGAAGTGTTAAATAAGTTCATATTCTCCAGATCCAGGGTAAAAGGAAAACAACTGCCATTATCAAGTCTCTTTGTCCCCACATCTATCTCTGCAAGACTCATCTTCATTGTTTGGGGGTTCCCTTTAGGACTAGCAAATTAAAATGATGTTAAAAAGAGTTTCTGATGATTTTAACCCAGAAAGGATTAGAACCAAAAAAACCCAAATAAACAAAACAAAACAAAACAAAAAAAAAAAGAAGAAAAAAAAGAAAAGAAAACAACAACAACAACAAAACCCACCACGAATTGGGTTTGTCTGTTTGAAGACCTGTTCAGCTCCAAAAAGGGGCAAAATAAGACCTGCAAGAAAAATATTTTATAGCATTTGATCACTTACCCAGAGCAGTGAGAGGATCAAAACTGGGGTGGGAAAGTTGGCAGAAGAATGGCTTCTAAGTAAACATTTTACAACTCTGCATAAAATATAATTGCCAGCAAAATTCCCACTTCACCTCCACACGCATTCTTTTATCAAGGATGTTTTGAAGTACACTGAAAGACAACTTGAAACACCTTCAAAGCTCCGAGGCAGTGACTAAAGTGAAGCTTCTTAAAGGCCATGTCTTTTCCATTGTTCTTCAATTAAGGAAAGTAAACAGTAAAGCTTTATTTAAGAGATTATATCAGCAGAACAGAACACAGTTACAGGATAATGGTCCCCTCCATGCAGAGGGACAAGCTATCCAGACATCGGAAATAGATGTTACTATTATTGCACAGCTACGTTCACAGTGGGATAGAGGACAAACTTTTCTTCTGCTGATACTGCAGTGTAATTTTAAGAGGTTAACCATTTTCCCACTGAAGATCTCAATGGGAAACTGAAAAATCTCAGCAGATGACCTGCAAAATCAAAACCAGGGTCAAGGTTGTGCCATATAAGACTAATGCAGGCTGATTCACCCCTGAACCTTTTTTTTTTTGGTCAAATGATGATCCTATGAAGAAATAAGCACTATTTTCATTATTTCTGTTTCAAACCCACTTTTCTTTAACTGTTGATCTCCTGGAATGCTTTATCAGCTCAATATATATAACTGCAAATCAGACTTGTCAAGACTGAACATGCAAGAGTTATGAGTATGTGACACGAACACAATATTTAAGCAGACACCTGTTTTTCCTTGTGACCCATGGTGTATTCTTGGTGAAAGAATAATTTTTTAGGGTAAATTAAGCCAGCCAGGAAGAGACTAGGGCGACCTGCACTGCATTATCATACTGATGGGTGCAGTCAGACAATTGGTGTGATGGTTATGTCCTGGGCCCATTCTGCCTTATTATTGATAAACTAAATTGATCTAAAAGATGATCACTGTTATGATAGTTATGATCATAGTTATGATAGGCTCTTTTAGCCTACCCACCATGAGTGAGACATTATTCTTCTGTGTAACTAATTAGAGCCAGCAAAATATGGACATCATTCTGGACACTTCATGCCATTTGAGTAGCACCATAGGAAAAGGAGACAGGTGAAAATGTGTTGAATTTGAAAATAGTCAAATCACTTAGAGAAATGGGCATTTGTTTATTTGTTCTCTCTCTCTCTTAGATGCGTGTGCAAATAAACAATCTTACCCATGCATGCCAAAGTTAGGTATTTGAAGCTCTGAAATCATCTGCAGAATCCTCCCCTAAAAGTTCAGTCCCTGAAAACTGTACATAGATCAGTCCCATCTTTCATAAGCACCAAATTCCAGAAACATCCACTGCCATGTACTGTCACTATGCCTGGGGAAGGTACCATGCTTTGACATGCTTTTTATGTACTACCTCTGCTACATCCCTGCACAGATGGGAGCACATCTATGGGAGAGAGAATGCCACAGTCTTTGCCATGCAGCACTAGTGTTTTTCCTGCAGCTGTACTTTTGGGGGTGAACAAGTCAGACATAAAGGTTGCCAAACAGAATCAGGCAGGTCAAATGAAGGTGAATTTAATTGCTTATAAATTAGGTTTCAGTACACGGCAGACAGAGTCCAAGTTGATCAGTCTGTGGCAACAGCAGCGAAAAGATAGATCAAAGCAATTTTTATGGTTTTATTTTATTAGCTCAAAACTCACAGAGCATTTTTATCTAAGGAGCTGAAATACACATAAGATCAATGCAACCTATAATCAGTAAGGAAAATAAGCAATCCATTGGCTGTCTAGTTTGTATGCCAGTAATAATCAGTTCATCCTCCCTAACTGAGCACCAACTTTCCTTCTTCCATACATGCTTGCTTATCTTAAGGTGCAAATAATGATATCTGTTTATATTCTTATATGAAAATTTATCCTTTTATAGTTGATATACCTTTAAGTAGTTCTCCAAAAAGGCTGGTATGCAGTCAAGGTCACATAAAATCAGTGACTGAATTACATTTCTCTCCTCTCTGAAAGAAATAAATATGATCTGCTAATCATGGTAAGCAGTAACACATTTTCATGTGTTTGTTATTATTTTGTACATAGAAATTATAGCATCATCTGTCTTTTTCTGCTTGGTTGAAACTAGAGCTGCATGGGGCTGTTGAAATCCTAGCACAAAAGTAATGCGGGAGTGATGCAGGGACCTCATATTTGTCATGCCCTGTGAGGCAAGGAATCAGGTGGTTGTCCCTATTTCTAAGCACTTGCAGCCTGTTCTAAAGGCTATTCATAGAGCTATTTCTGAAAGAGATTGGAAAGAAGGTGTGAGCTAGAGAGATAAGGAGTGTAAAAGCAAAAAAAAAAAAAAAGTATTCTTACTTGTGGCATTTTTAAATTAGAGACAGGGTTTTTTTCTTCATGCAGTTCAACTCCTTTTTTCCACTCTCACCTTTTAAATGACCAGGTGCCAGTGTTTATCAATGATGTGGCGTGGTGTAATTCAGATGTCTCCTGGTTGTAAGTTAAGGAGATATTGGCAAAAGAATGGAATCCAGTTGTGTCTCTCTCCATCAAGGCTTCTGTCAGCCTTAAGTATAAGACTCTTAACAAAACTGGCCCTTACTTCTCACATGAACTTGCCTCTCCATGCCTTCTACATTTTTACTGGGCTCTCTCACCCCACTCCTTGAGCTTCCCCAAACTCATTTTGCTCTGCCAGTGTCCACAGAGTCAGTCCCAGCTCCAGCTCGGTTCATTCCTTGCCAAGGACACACAGCATTCATAACAGTAGTTAAGATACATCTGATAAATATATTACATGGGCAAGATTTTATATCATGAATTCATGGAGAGAGTTTGTTGGTTTTGAAGGACTTGCTGTTTAATTAGAATTCTCTAAATCAGGGTATAAAACCCCAGCAAAAATAAGATATTTCTTTTAAAGAGAAAATTGTAAATATTTAGCAAAGTGATTAAAAGAAAAATGTGTGATCCTTTCATGGATGATGATGCTTAATTTGGGAATTGTATACGGTAACTGAGGTGTGAAAAAGAGTATCTGCAAATTTTAAACATAATGCCAGCTCTAAACTTTTCAGTGACTCCTCTGAATAATTTTACTGTTTTGACTTCACCTTTATTTTTCTGTGTGATTCTGCCTCTTACAAAAAAATGCGATTCACTGTCTCTTGTTGGAAGACCCACCTATTTATGTCACAATAGTTATTACTTTTTTTTGAGATGCAGTAAATGAGAGGTAGCATTGTTGTCAGATTGTTTCTAATATCATTTGCAGTGCTATTCAGCACTCATACTTCTCAATGGCATAGTTAATTCATGTGCATTGCTTGTGATTGCTGAACAATAGAAGGTGCTACATCTTTTAAAACCATGAGCAAACTTTGTAATTTACTGTCCAGTCCCAGTGTGAGCCATCTTTTAATAAGTATAGCATGTCAGTGAAGTGGCTGCATGAAACAGTGCTCATGGTGTAACTGGGAATTAAGAGCATGACTGGAAGATTCCAGTGGTTTCCAAGCTCAGACAACATGGCCTTTTGACAACATGAAAAACCTGGGAACACAAGGAACAGAAAGGACATTTAGGTTTGCAAGGCTGATATACCCATAGCCAAAATTTTGTGATTCATATTTCCCAGGCTATCAGCTTTTGCTGCCTGCACATCAGTACCAGACTGTTAAATCCTCATATGTATGTGCTGGGACCTGGAGATACCTAACAGGAGATACCTCACTGTGCCTTTCAGTTTTGGACTTGTAAGTAAGAGCAGCACTTAATTCAACACAAGATGAGGCAGCCTTAGCAGCTTTCATTCAGAAACAGAAAGATGATGAATGCTGGAGCCACCAGTTTGTATTGTAAGTGATCAGAGTGCATCTGCTACGTTTTATATCAGATAATTGTTGCGTAAAAATAAAAAAATACAAGATTGGGCTGTGTAATCTAGGTCTCTCCATCTCAGGATAAGCTCAGAGCTGTTCAAGTTCAGTTCTGAGTCTTTTTTCTTCTTATTTCTGTGCCTTTGTGTTCTCCTTCAGTTATTAAGGCCACTCTCCTGAGAAAGTGGAGATGTGGCTCTGAATTCCTTCAAGCTGGGAGAGAAGTCAAGTACTCATTTCTCCCACCTTCTGTGTGAGGGCTCAGATTATTATGCAAAGCAAAGACTAGGGAAGCTCTTTCTTGCACAGGCAGATGTCTTTAAAAGGGCAAGTCCTGCTAATTGAGACATCCAAGTCTAAAAATGAGAGGGCTCTGTGACTCTTAGGACACTTTACCCATCCATCTCATAGATTATTTTCCAGTGCAAGCAGCTGTATCTTTCTCACTGCATACATTATATCATGTTGTCTTTCAGATATACTTTTGACAAACAAACATTGAAGACCACGTCCGTTCATCCACATCTTTGGAAAAATGATTTAATATTTTTAGATATCACAGGAAATGTTTTGAATTGAAAATATCACCTGGTAGTAGAATAAAGATAGAGGATAAGTGGACACAAATAAATCAGCCTAACACTGAGAACTCTCTGAAAGCAAAGGGATTTTATTATTGTATTTAAATGCATTTATTAAAATATATTAACATATTATATGCATTTAAATATGGTCATATTAGCTAGAGGAGCCTGACTGCTAGAAAACTGTTTTTCTATTTCAGTATAAGTATAAAGGAAGTACATGTGCTTCTGAAAATGGAGCAGCTAGCAAAGTACCAACAAAACCAAATACACTTCACAGGTCTTGCCAGTGGGATTATCATGGTGAATGTCTAAGAACACTAGGCACCAATTCAAGACTTATAGGATGGGTACATCAGGTTTTAAGTTAGGAGAAAATGCCTTCAGTCCATTTCTCCCTTGTTTAGAATATCATGGCCATAGCTACAGCTTTTGATAGTGCTTGCCTTGGCCTGACTGCTAAAGCTCTTTAAGAGTAGTAAAACATTGGCATTGAGAAATTATCTTTATGCTTACTTTTGGAATAAAGTTAGTAGAATTGATTTTGCAGTGAGCTTTCGTTTCTTCATTATGCATTGTTCTCAGGCAAACGTCAAAAAAATCTCTCTATAAATCTTAATAACTTATTTGATTTGCAATTAAATAGTATTTATTGAATTCAAGTCTTATATTTTTCTTTTTTCTGCTTTTTTGTGCTAAAAGTGATCCTATTTATATAATACATTGGGATACAAATTTCTGAAAAAAATGTAAAGTCAGTTTTCAAATGATGTTCTCCCCTTCTCTTCACCAAGAAGCAAGAATTTTTCCCTTGTAACTAATACTTTGTGTTTTGGGGGAAAAAAAGGATTCCAATAAAAAATATTTTAGAATGGTGTTGAAAATAATCCAAGTAATAATTCTAACTCTCTTTCTTGTGCCCTTGGCTTCAATATGTCATCTATTTAAAAATGCTGTATAATATTTATTTTAAAGAAGAGAGAGACTTCTTGAAGGGAGTGAGTAGGAGATATGCTATCTTATTTTTTTATAGCAGCCTAATTAATTTCTGTGATTTATCCTTGGCTGGCAGAATATCCTATATTCTGCAATGTTACATAATTTACAAGTAATTAAATGCTATTTTTTGCCCTTAATAAGGTTCAAAAGATGCCTATTTATTGTGTATTATATTTTAGTCTGCTCTCTGAGTTAGTATGTTGTTAAGACTGATTCTTCTGATATCATCTTTTTGGAGTTACATTGGATCTGTGAATCCAAATGAAAACTGCTTAGTTTTTTCACCCTGCCAAGTTTAACTCAGATGAATTGAACAACATTCCCATGTTTCATGAGCTGTATGTTGTGTTCAATTTAGGACATTCCTTTGTCATCAAGCTCCATGACTAAGATACAACAGGCATATTCTATATATATATATCAGAATTTTTCTGTTCTGTTTTGCTATATAAGACGTGGAATATTTACCAAAGATTTATTTTTGCTATTTATCTAATTTAATTTGCCAAAAATCACCATCAATTTCGTTAGGTTGTTATATAACCTCATTTGATCAGCCAGTTTTAGAGACTTCATTTTTAAGAGCATAAGAGTGCAACAGAAGTTAGCAATGTGGAGTACCTGCATCTTGGGGTATGTGGGCCATTATAGACTCTATCTGCATTTCTTTGCCTTATTTCATTCAGTATTCTACTATTAAACAAGGAGATTCTTGTATTTTTGCCATTTTACAGTGTGACATTTAAGAAAACGAGCATTAGATAGATTTTATATTTTACGATACAAAGTGGCATTTGGAAACTTCTGGAAACACTGTTCATGATTAAAGGTGTGCATTATTTAGGTGTTACCATATAATGTTGACCCTAAGCTGCAGATGATAAATCTGAAGTTAGCCATAAAGATTCCACCAGGAAATGCAGGATGGAAAAGCCTCTTTTAACTCTTCCAAAATGACTGTCGTAATTGTCTCTGATCACATGTTGAACTTTTTAATGACTAAAAATCTCTTCTTAGAGATCTTTAGTCATTAGAGGACTACTTCTGTGGTTAGACGTGCTCTAAAATGGTATATTTGGTAAACTTCCACATGTGTGCTACAGCAACAGGTGCTGATGGCGTCCAGGGAAGTGGTGAGTGTTTGCTCGGGCTTCAGAAGGGCAGAATCCAAGCTGAGAAGGGGCTCTCTATTTCCAAAATGCCCATGAATCCATCCCCTGGGGCGTGGAGCAGAATAGACCCCAAGTTGTGTAGACCTTATGAAAGGCAAGTTTTGATTGATGTTTCTGCCTTGTAGCTTCTCAGTTGAGTAGTTGATGTATTCTGGGATCAATTTCTCAAATACATCATGCAGTGTTAGACCTCAGTGCTATACAACATGGTCTGATTGTTCATCAGTCTTACCTAGAACAATTAACAATTCACATAATTTAGAAATCAATCTAAATCTTTGGTGAAAAAAAATATCTTTTACATGTGTGTAGTGACATTTGTTGCAAAGGATCTCAAAGAGCTTGCAGGTTATGCAAACACTTCTATTGTGTCACTGTCATGCAGATAGAAATTTTGGAGGTGGCATCCTGCCAGCCTGCATCATGCACTGATTATGGTGGGGAAATATTTCTTCAGTATGTTCTCTAAGGAGGAAAAGCATGGCCTCCTTGTAGTCTCTGGAGAGTAGTATTTTCTCATTTATAATGGTGTCATCTGAAAATAATCAAAATGTAGTACTCAGTGAATCATCTTTGAAAAGTTAAGGTAGCTTACACAGACAGGAAATTCTAATCCTTGGGTAATCAGAGTCTTTTCCTGATGCAAAGATCATCTCATTTTTTTTCTCCCTGCCTGCCTTTATCTGAAGTCACCAAATCCATATCTTGCTGCAGTGAAAATAATTGGCATCAAAAAAACTTTATGTGAATAAATAAACAGTTTCTTAACTCTATGTTTGTATTAAGGTATTAATTATGATAATGCTAGGTAGAACAGTGTAAGTCACACAGGTCACACAGGTAGAATTTCCAGGCTGAATCAGAGAATTATTATCATTAAAATGTGCAATGTGAACATAATTCAGCACCTTTGCTGAGTTACAGACACTGGGGGCCACCAAACAAGATAATGGGCACATAGAAGTGAGCTCACCTTTAACTACCATGACTCTCAAAGGCATATATAATAAATATAATAAATTTCTAATGAAATGAGAAAAATATTTGACAGGATATATATAACAATGTATGGACACTACACAATGCTTCTTTGTGGTTTCTGTCCAAAACCCCTTAGTGAAAATTAAGTCAAAAGATTTTTTTTTTTTATTTAGAACTGAAAAACTACACTCATATGGTGACTAAAAGTTTGTGTTGACTATTTAAATAAGGAACACTGACAGTAACATTTAAATGTGGACATACCGAATTTACTCTTTCAATAGCTGAAGGAGAAATAGTTTACCATTGGTAAACATACATGTATTTTTCATTATGTTGGCAGTGCTAAAGTAAAATATTTATAAGATTATTTTTTGTAGTATCAACTACTATCATCCTATTTAATATTTCATTCAGATCCCTGCATAGATTAAAACAGTACTGAAGTTCAGAGAGCAAGCATGCCACCATTTCATTATACATTTTGCCAGCAAGTAAGAATGTCAGCTTACCATCAAGGACTGTGTGCACAGGCAAAACAAGTCTCAGCTCTTAGAACACCTACAGAAGAAAATAAAACTCAAAAGTTAGGTAACCATTTAGAATGTATGTCAATGCAAATAAAGTGTAGGAAAATTTAAATTAACTCTTAAAATGCCCTGTATTTTGTTATGGTATTTGATTTCAATCACAACAGCACTGAAAGTAGCTGGGTATATGGTAATGGGTTCTTACACTGTGCAAGCTCAAGCAATAAAACACTTTAGAATTACTCTCAGCAAACAGGAAATGTCTGCTTCTTGAGTGCTTTAGCACACAGGGATACTAGAGCATATATATTAAAAAAGTCTTTGCTAGCAAGACTTTTAGGTGGACTTAACCATTTACCTGCACTAGATTTGTAATGGATAGTAAACCTGTATTGATAACCAAAGATAAGAAACAGCTGGTCTCAGCTTCTAGGCTTCTGCCAAAAATGAAATTATTATTCTCTATGTATAGCTGTAAAAAGTACTGCACATTTTGTCAACTCAAATTTATGCAAGGTTAGAATCATCCAGGAAACCAGAAGTGTATTATAGACAGCTTCACAGCAACTTCTTGAAGGAATACTAAATCCAATTATGCAGAACATCACAGAATTGTTTGTTATTCCTATAGCACTTAGCTCTCATGAAAGCAAAAGTATTTGTTCCTCTTCTAACAGATCAAGAACACTATCATATGTAAGATTTTGTGATAATAAGTTATGACTGCAAAGCTCTTACCCAGATTAATTCAGAAGCAACAGAAGAAATACATCTTCTGAAAAATACTCAGCAATCTATTCTGTCCTTTAGCTATTGAATTAAAAACAAATCTTAAAGTGAAACAACTGTAACTTGGCAGTATTCCCATTGGGAATATTAATGACTGCTTGGGAGAGAAATGTGTAACAAGGTCAATCTTTAGTTAATACTGAAGGGCATTTTGTTTTCAAAAATGAGAAGAGTGTAATCTGATCTGAATTATTTCTCAGACAGTGCCAATTGCCATGGGTAAGAACCTTTACACTTGTCACTGAGTAAGCATTTTAAAACTGGTTTATGGACCACATATTAGCACACATCAGGTTAGTATTACTGAATGAGAGCATGTAAAGAAATCACACAGTAACTGATAGTGTAAAATGAAATAGTGATCTAACTCCTTGGCTTTTGTTTTCTACCGCCATCTAGAATGGAGAATATAGGATCAGTCATCAAAATTATATTTACAGCAGTTTATTTTCTTACAAGTAGAAGAATATTTAAGCATCATGGTTAAGAATTTTGTATGAACCTGAAAATGGGGTTAAAAGTTATTTTGATATTTTTAACATCAAAATATTATATGATATTCTTTTTTTGATCCTTTTTGCATTTCTACAAATCACATAACAGATCCTTTGAGGACGTAGCAGAGCACAGAAACAGAGCAGCTGCAGTTCATGCTACCAGGAAGAGCAGCTCAGTGAACAGCAGCCTTGGCCTTCACAGCTCCTCAGCCATGCAGTCTGCAAACACAGAACCAAAGGGCAGTGTTTGGCCCAAGAAGGAGTATTTGCATTGGAAATGCATATTGTTTTGTGCTCCTAAGTTTGTGGGCCATGCTGCAGACTTCAATGGCAGTGCAGTGTGCTAGTTTTCCAAGAGATCTAACACTGTAATTAAAGTTCTGGTTCTTGCACATTTTGAGAGTTACTCATCCTCATGGTTCATACCTTTGAAATTTACTTTTCCTCATTTAAGAACACAAATCTGTGTAAATGTAAGTAATAGGAAAGCAATGACACTCAGCCTAGCTACAGATGTCTGGCTGAGGGTTGAAGACAACAGCTGAACGTCCAGAGATGCTGAGGTAGAATTTTCAGGATTCCTTGACCACCAGCAATCTGAAACAGGATTATCATATTTATGGAGAGAGACTTTTCACAAGGGCATCTAGTGATAGGACAAGGGGAAACAGCCTTAAGATGAAGGAGGATAGGTTGGGATTGGGAGTTAGAAAGGAATTCTTTACTGAAACATTGCGGGGGCACTGGAAGGTTGTCCAGAGAGGTTGTGCGTTTCCCTTTCCTGCAGGTGTTCAAGATCAGGCTGGATGGGGCTCTGATTAACCTGGTTTAATAGCAGGTGGACAAATTGTAACTAGATGATCTTTAAGGTTCCTTCCAACCCTAAGCACTCCAAGATTCTCTTTCTTCCAAATATAATCCTTCCTTTCCCTAGCTTCTTAGCATTGTCCAAAATCTATATGAAATTCGTTCACCCTCTCCCCAGCCTGTATCCTGTTCCCACCAGCTCTTCCTTCTTCTCTTCAGACCATCTATAACGGCACCAGTTTCTCCCATGGCTGATTTGTGTCCTCGCTGTGGAGTCCCTGGTTTCCCTACAGCCCTTCTTCACAATTCATGTGCAAAAGTAGCGAGATTTCCCTATACAGCCATTTTAGAAGCACATTTCATCTCTTTCCTCAAACTCTTATTTCCACATACTCCAATATGTGGGCAAGAGAGAGAAACCGTACTTGATTCTACAGACTGACTTCTGTGAATCTGGTACAAAGTAGATGAAATATGTATTTTGGTAGTTATTACTTGTGTGAATTGTGATTTGTTGATTTTGATAAAGCAACTTGGGAGTGGCGTTTTTCAAGGATCTATTTTGAGTATGAGAGGGAAAGAAAGTAGAGCCAAGTGGTCAAGAAGCTGATTCCTAGTTGTCCTGGTAACAATTGTTTTCCTTTGTGAACAGCAGGGGTCACTAAAAAGAAGGGTTATACTGGGTGAAGCAAACAGGAATTTTTTTCTCCCTTAGATCACTTTTCATATGTTTTCTGTTTTAATTGTTATATTAAAGAAAGAAAATCCTTGCTTCTACTTTGTTTGACAGATAACAAGCTCCTAATAAAAAAACTTATCTCCCTGATTACGGCCTAAACTCTAAATTATCTCTGCTTCTAACAAAAAATAATTTATAATTTTTTGTCAAATAATCTTTTGCAAAATATTTTCATTATGTTGTAAGCTGATGTTGATATATAACACCATGATAGCCAAGAGTGAGCAAAGTTATTTCCTCTCTATCTGTTGTGATCATACTGCCATTTTGTCCATTATTTGCTGTTATTGGAAGGAAGGAAGACATAATTAGTAATGTGGACAAATGTAAATGAAAATATCCACCATTTAGAACAAGTCAGCAAGAGAATAACAAACAAAATACTCAGATGGTCTCTCAGTGTAATGTCACTCAACATAAAACGTAAACAAGTGCATAATTCTGTTCTTAGAAGGATGGGAAGTGCTGACCACACAAGGAAAGAAATAGAAGAAAACCCAGTCAAACACCTTAGCAGGAGGAACCCTATAAAAGACCATGCCAGAAAGATAGGTTGCATGCTCTGCTTCGTATCTGTTCTGTAAGCTTAGCTTTCAAGGAGTTTTTGTATTTATCTTTGCAGCTGAATGCGTTCAATTTCTCTCAGATTAGGACAGAAGTTTCAGAACAGCAGGTTAATCCTTCCTGCCTTCACGGGCAACTGAGCAAACAGACCTGCATCAACGGGGCCCAGTGTAAAATTGTAATTCTAGAGATTAACGTTGTCTTTCCTGTTTGACCTCCACGTTTCTCTTCTAGGCACGTTTGTATGTATGAATGTATGTGTGCAGTTATTTATTTATTTGTTTGTTTGTTTGTTGTTAACAGCTTCTGTCCAAGGCCCCTGGGAGAGGGCAATCTCACCAAACAAAGTGCCGTATTATATCAAGTGAGTATAAACAGTAATTCATTCCAGCTGTTTACATTGCTTATTTAAGAGGAGAGAGTAATTTTCTTAAATGATTGTGAACTGCTCCTATAGTGTCTAAATGGGAAGGACAAAAAACCTGCAATACATTTCACAGAAGTGTGTGCTAGTTATCTAAAAACACAGTAGGATGCACTCATTTGTACATTGTTTGGGTTTATGCTACTATAAATCACCTGCAAATGCAGTAAAGCTTTGAGATACCTGGATTATAGTTTAAATTGTGCCATTGCCCTCTGTGTGTATGTGTGCCAGGTTTTGCAAAACCAAAAAAAACCCCAACATTCTGAATCGCAGTTGTAAATGTGATACACTAGGGGGGTTTTAACCCTATAATTTTAAATGCTTTATAATAATTTATTTAAATAATAATTGTAATGATTTATAATGGTTTTAAATGCACATACTCAATACTATTAATTCCTTTAGGGACTGTACTTGTAAAGTGCATAGCTGAGGAATGACAAGGGGCAATTAGTCCCTAAAGCCTAATCTTTTTGTGTTTAGTTCCCAATTTAAGCTGGTTGGCTTTAAGAGATGTGTCTGCACAAAAAAAGAGAGGAACGTTTTTAAAAAATCACAATTTGGAAATACCTGCTTCTCATACCCTAAACAGAGCCACCCCACATGAACAAAAAGAGATGGTTTAATAATTTTTTTTCTTCTCTTTTGATTTCTTTACCTGTAACATGTGCTTTGAACTACTTATCCTACTTCTGAAGGAAACAGGTGATGCAATACCAGCTATAAACACTGTAGTGCAAGTAACAAAGACATGGGTATTGTTCAATACACCTATTTCCATGGTTCCTCTTTATACTCCTAAACACTTTACAAGCTCAACTAGTGTCACTGAAGCCATTTGGTTACAGAAGGCTCTTGCAGTGGCACTTCAGTTGCAACAACAGTGTGAACTTCGACAGCAGCCTTAGAACAAGTATTTGTGTTATGCATGAAGGAAACTCTGTGGTGCAGTTCAGAGGTTCAGTTATACCTGGCTAAGCTGGTTTACTGTTGCATTAATCTTGTAAGTTTTCTGATGTTTGCATTTGGCTATGAATAATGAAACAGTCACAAAGAAACTGGAAAGCTCTGTCAAGAAGGAGGGGCAGTCTACTAGAGACAGGCTGAAAAGCAAGCCAATGCTCTGGCATGTAAGACTCAGTTTATGGTGCTAACATGAAGGCAAAGATCCTCCTTTTCTCTTTCACATGACATGATTTGCCATTATGGGGAGGGGAGTTTGGCAATTCTTAAAGCAGGCTCAAAATGCACTTCATGCTGTGCTTGGCACCTCTGTCTGTGCCACTCACATCCAGCAGACAGGGGTAACTGGCTAAAATGGTCAATGTTGGACTTGCTTACTCCTTCCTACTGTTCAGTCTTCTGTTCTAGGCCCTTTACAAATTCGAAGGAGTATGTTTATTTTATTCACTTTGAAAACCATTTTAATAGCCATAAACAATTGTAACATCATGCCATGGATCCTGATTTAGGATCCTGCCAACGACACTAGTTTGTCACAAATGAGTGATTCAGATCACTTGAAGAATCACTGTAAGAGGTATTAACAAGAGTGGGTTTAATATGAATTTATAAAGGTGCATCTTCATAAAGTTCAATGGCAAGGTTCACTCTATATAGTTACTGCATTTTACAAAGGAAAATCAAGTTCAAATCTATTTCAAATTATTTACACATTGACCAAAGAGCCAAAGTGTGTTAGACCCCTCCCAATGGGCCATGAGTTTCAGAGCAGAGCCCCTTGCATGTAAAGTCCTGATGGAGCTTAGCTGTCCAGACTTAGTCTCAGACTTGGACAATGGTGTGTGTCTAAAGGAATTAACTACATGGATTTCATTAATATTCATTTAGCATGCTACCAGCCACTTACCAAGGATCCAAAAGTAAGGGGTTTCTCCACCTTGGGTAAGGAGGGATTTCTTAGTCTCAGGTAAAGAATCTCAGACCTTGAGAGGAGTCCCAGCTCCAGGGGAGAGTCACTGCTGTGCAGCCCAGTTCTAGTTTAGAGGATTTCAATTGGACTCATCCAAGGATTGGTTGTTTGTAGAAAGGTCTCTGCCTCAAGGAATAACCTTGAGAGTTTTCCCAGGGTAAGGGGAGGTCACTGCCATGCAGCCATGCTGCCCAGCAGGGAGAGCCCAAAGGTGGCTCCCTAAGGCTGTCAAAGCTATGGGATAAAGAGGTTGGCTTGTAGTCAAATTCAATACAGGAGGAAGGGTATGTGTGACCCTCTTTGTACCCACAGCCTTCTTTATTCTTTGATAAAGACCCTTGGAAAAGCCACCATGCGTAACTCACACAATCCGTGTTCCAAGCTCATGTGCATCGATTGTCTCTGGGTCACTCTGCCCCTTTGCGAGTTCCTAGAAGAGCTCTTGGCCTGGCTGCAGCTCAGGTCTTTACTTGCTTTGAAGCCTGTACCAAATTACTGATAGTTTGGTTAAGGGGTCAAGTACATCTGCCATACATTACTAGTTTAATTAAAATTTTAATTTAGCCATATCTTTTATAGAAAAACTTGCTGTCCTTGAGATGTAGAACAAAGTGGTCAAGTTTTAATGCATTTTACTGAGCTGATATATCTATTGCCTTCTCCAGTTATCCTCATTTCTTTCTCATTCATTCTCATCACTCATATTTCGTATTTACAAACAACTAAATTTTTTTCTGTACCTTTTTGGCTTTTAAAATAAACACATTCTTTTTTAGTCTTTGATGCATTACTTCTCTATTAGTTGTTAATTCTCCAAAAGAACTTAATGAAGACTAAGAAGGTACAGGTAGCATTCTCTTCATGTTTTAGCCCTCTTAGCCAGATTTGCTACACATTTTACTGGTTTTCATTTTCTCTGTTTTTCCCTTGATGCTTAACTGTTTTATCTCATCACTTTCCCGTTTGTGATGATATTGCACTCAATAATCTCTAAATCAGGCAGTACTTCATGCTAAGTTGTCAGCATCAATGTTTATTTATGGTTAGGTATCTTCAAGACCTGTGATTTTCCTGGTTAAAATTTCATTTATGTACAGTTGATTAATCTGTAGCTACTAGTTGCTTCTAACACTATTACTTCAATAATTCCCTCTTGTGCTTATTCACACTAGTTGGTTTTGGTTGGGTTTTTTTTTTTTTTGTTTGTTTGTTTGTTTCAAATTGTATTTGTATAAGCAACATTGCCATGGACAATATGATTATCAGCAGTGTACAACGTGCTTCAGCTGTTCTGGGTGTCTGGCATTTGGTGGTTTCTTGGCCCAGTGTCAGCCCCATGCAAATTGCCTTTTAATGGCCTTGCACCACCTTCTGCATTTCCTTCCACCTTTTCATGTGCTTCCCTCCTTATGGAGACGACAAGCTAGACCAGAACTTCAGCCCCACCTTTCCCTTCCCCAGCAAAGTGAGGGAATCTAGTTTTTGTGTTCCAAGACAGCAGAAGTATCCCAAGCTGCAGGTGGACATAGCTGCTGGGGCACTGAGCACTTGTTCAGACCATGAGGTGCTACTGAGGTAAAAAACCCTCTGCTTTGCCTCTGAGGTAAAACATGTAAAATTGCTTGAAAACACATTGTATCCAATCCTTTTTGTTTTGATCTTTTTTCTCCTTGACGTATTCCTTGTGCCTAGTACAGAATTTAAAGGTTTTATTAGATTACAAAAGGAGAGGACTGTAAAAAAAATAGTTTTTAGTTTAATCAGTCCTGTTCTTTGAAGACCTTGATCCTGTTCTTACTGCAGTGCAACCTAGAAAATGGAAAAGAAGAAACAGGCACAGGCATGTCTGTACTCTTTATTAATGTTTTAGGTATTCATTAAAATTTCTAAATTTAAGTTTTTAGAAGACAAAACAGTCAATTACTCTACATTAGAAATCTGAAAAGGAAATGGAAAAAATGCACACCTCAAAGACTACTGAATGTGTGTCAAAAGATTTTTTAAAAAGTCTCAAATTCTAAAAAAGGCAGATAAAGGTAGGGAGACTGAATTACATTGTAATTCAGGTTAGATCACATTTTAGCAGAGCTCACCTCATGATGAAAGGGATCCCACGTGTGCATGCATGCACAGGCATATTCCTATCTTCCAATCAAACAGATAGAGGAGCTGCTCCAAAGCAGTGACAGGTAACACAATCAAGTGTTGTCTACTTTCCATTTTGCAGCACCAGAAGAAGTGTTTGGTCCTGCTGCATGACCCAATCCCTCTGCAGTGTCTGTCCTCCCAGGGCACAAGGGGATATTAAGCAACTCTATTCTGAGCTATGTTTGCATCTCTCGGGTGTCTCTTATCCTCTACTCTGCAAACTTGTCCATTACTCAGTGCTAGGAGATCTCTGTTGCCTCAGATTAAAGAGGAGGAGTGGGATTGAAGTCTGCAACATACTTTCTCCCTAAAAAATATTCAGGAGTCCTGCCATCGTGAATGTGTTGAAATCTAGTAGGTGTGACTTCTATATTTGTACTAATCTCTGACATTATTCTTCCTCCGTGTATCTAGCTTGCCAGTTAATAGTGTCTGTCTTCTTACCCTCTTGCTGTGCCCATTCTTTTGAAGGATTTAAAATGCTTCTGCAAAAATACAGTAGTCTTTCATCTCAGTGCTTCCCACAAAGGAAACCTTCCAAGTTATTTCCCAGCCAAGCTTATTTTCTTATACAGATTATAGCAGTTCACTGAACTTTGTCCTGCTGAGGAAAAAGCTGGATTCTCAGGAGCACAGCTTTGACTCCTTGAGAAGATCCATGTGAGCTTCTCTCTATAAATTAGCTATGCAGTGAGCTAACTCCAAGGACGAGGCATCTCCATTTGCTCACTCTCTTTCACATTGTAGTTTCCTATGAGAATATTTGATTTGCATTTAATGTATCAGCTTGTGACATACATTTTTGCTAGATTTAGATCCTTCATTCCTTCTCTACTTCACATTGGAGATCTAGCAGGCCAGTTTCTATAAACATATTTCTTTGTTGTCTTAATTTTTAGTCTCCCTTTCAATTGTTGTTTAACCATGCAGAATTACAATACAGGAAAAAAAAAGTTAAGACCTCTGAGTTTTCATTGTAAAAGCAAACAGATTAAAGTCATGATTCTTTTACTTTTGTTCAACTTAGAGTCTGGATAAATGAATGTATCTGAATTAAATTCTGCTAAGATAAAAATTGAAGAGATGCTGTTCTGAGAAAATCACTTGGGTTAATTGTTTCTCCTGCAGAATGTAGATAAGTACAAGGCACAAAAGGAAGTAGGAAATATCTGTCAGTCAGAGCAGAGAGAGACATGGAGAACCATAAATAAGTAAATGTATGATTATGTATATGTATATGTAGTGAGTGAAGCTGTGAGCAAGCTATGAAAACCATGTGTGTGGCTGACAGCCTATCTACTAAATTTAAAAAAAAAAAAAAAAAAAAAAAAGGATTATTTTGGCCTCTTAAAAGCACAGTTATTATGATTTTTTCCTGTCTTTCAATTCTGAACTCTATATAGGAAAATTGAAACTATTGTGAAGGAAAGAAAAAGTATAATACTTTTCAGTTTGCCTTTATATGATGTAAATTCTGCCTGGCATAAAAACCTAAATGATATTTCTTAGAGGTTTGTCCAAATGCAGAGATTTTCTTTATGATTTGTAGGGTTGTGGAGCCTTGGTTCCAAAACTTGTCACAAAAATTTAAACTCAGAGTGTAAATAAATGAGAAATCCTGAGCCTTTAACTACTTTTATAATGAAAGCAGAGGTTATAAACAGATGTGTTCCTGCTGACTGAGCCAGAGCATTCAAGGAAGATATCGTGGCTCTGCTCCTCGTTACCATCTGTCAGCAGGGAGGTACTGCCCTCACATCAGAAGCAACTGAAGAGGATTTAATTTGTTTTTAAATTAATTATAAGTACTCAGCAGCAACTTTAGTATATCCTAGCTGGTGTGGGGGCTGAGGGCAGGGCTGTAGCCTCTGGTTTGGGGCGGTGAGTGAGGGAAACCTTGTGCTTTTCCCTCCATAAACATAGTGCCTGTTGTGGAGGGTGGAGAGCAGCTTCCTTGTGTGCCTACATAACCCCAGGTCCTCTTGATGGAACTCTGCTCACAGTTAAGTGGAGAGTGAAGCTCTTTAGCTTTGTTTTCAAATTCATTCAGTGCAAATGTTCATGAAGAGTATATAGTGCTAAGCATTACAGAGGGGTTAAACAATGCAAGGGTGATTTTTTTACAGGTTAAATCTTAAAATATATTATGCAGGTAATGAGCTGGGTAAGAATTTTAGATGGAATCTGACTTTCCTATTTTCCTAATTAAGGAGAACATATCAACATTTTAAATCTATTAAATCCAGCTAGTCATTGCTTTCCAGCTCTGGGACTAGGAGATTAATATATGAACTGATTTTATAGGCAATAGTGTGAAAAAGTAAACTTTTGGTACTGTACAAGGAGTTAATATATTTATAGTGTAGTAGAAGATAATTACATAACCTTAAATATTTTACTTTTATTATAGCTGAAGTTGTTACATTTATTGTAAGCTGAATGTGATTTTTGCTTGCATTTTACTTCATTTCCATTAGCTTCATTTTACTCCAGTTGTTAAATGTAGCTTGGCTACACTTAACAACTGAAGTAAATGAATGAAAAATTACATAGCCAATATAAGCTTTACAAAGTTGAGTGACATCTATACAATATGGTCCTATTTTATAGAGTATATGCCAAATCTTCCATTAAAAAGTAGATTTTACAGCTGCTCCTGATAGCTAAAATGTATTGCCATCTACTCAAAGCCCATCTTTTAAACAGTGTGCTTAATAAGCAGGATTCTAAAATAGGAATTATGTTTGATTTCCACTGGAATGCTTTGAACTTGAAAAGATTAGACACATTAAGGAAAAAAATAGAAAGATTTGCCTGTCAGAATTTTCCTTTTTTTTTGTGAGATCAATTACGTACTTAATTTAGATGACAGACAAAGAGGAGACAACTTCTGACAACTGTCCAATGTAATATTCAAGGCAATGGGGAACAATATCTCAGATTCCTTACATATTCGTGTTATATCAAGAAGTCTCATACTTCCTTTTTTCCCTCCAAAGACTGACAGCTTCTCCAAAGCAGCACTTGATACATCCATTGCCTGCATTGCCCTTGGTCCAGTGTCCCTTCTAATGCAGCCAGCCCCACAAATAAGACAATTTCTCCATTTCACAAGAGAAAAATTCCATCTGTATAATAAGGGAGCCGGCATTCAATTGATCCCACTTCACCTACGGTGCCTTTTATTCTCTTCTTTGTGATCTTGTCAGTCTAAAATACAGCAGGAGTGTACTAATTGTGCTGTAAGAAAGGTCTCAATACCAGTGAGAAAGCGATGGGTATGGCTGGGTACAATTTGCATTTCCAGCTCTGTTTGCTGTGGATGCACAGCCTTGGCTGACTGAGGAATGTTCCCTATTGGCACCTGAGGCCATGGAACATCCCAGAGCAGACTGGGAGTGCAATAATCAACCACGCCTGCTGGGCTCTTTCTGCTTCCCTAAGTGGCCTGTCTGTCAAGGCAAGGTCAGGTGTTTTCCTGGATTCTTTTTCAAAATTAATTCATGGATCCTGCTGAACTGCTCTTGAATCTATTCTTTCTCTGACCTTCTAGGACGACAGTTCTCCTGCTAACTGCAATAAGTTTGTATTTTTCAGAATATTCTCCAGCTGTCTTCACAAACACTTCTTGCCATGAGAGATTTGTTTAGTCTTTACTTACTGAATCACGATTATGGATTATTTGGCCCATTTTTCTCCTAACGGGATGCCTTTCAATGTTGTGGGTTTTTTCCTTCTTGTCAAGTAATAGCTGAAATCAGTTCTGTGTTGCACATCAGTTGTGTGATATCCTTATCTTTAAACCTTAAATCTTGAGAACTAGTTTGTGTATATACTACACTTAGGAACTACAGATTCTAAGTGACACATAAAATGAATTAATTGAGAACTGTATAAATGTCAGTAAGGTTGGATTAAGGAAAGTTAAGGAAAGATTCTAATGAATAGCTTAAGAATGACTAAATCATCTATATTCATTTTACTTATTTCTCACTTTCTGTCTTAAAAGTTGAATTTTATGAGATAAATTATGGTTTCAAATAAGATTTTTAACTTTGGCAGCCTCCTGCATGCTACTTATTTGTTTTGAATTTAAAATATTCATTAGATCAACTTTTATATTAGGAAATCTCTGGCTAGATAATTTAAGAAAAACAAACCATAAAAAAATGCACCTCATCTCTGAATGAATTGCTTTTCTTACAAGTAATTTTTGTAACACAAGCATTCGTGGCATTGCATTTTCCATGGCAATTGAGCTCAGAAAATGAGATTATGATACAACACAAGCAGCACCCTTTATATAATGAGCATAGCAGGGTCACTGGGTGGTGTGTACAGCCTACAGAGTAGAATAGTGAGTAGAGGTCAAACTTGGCTCATTATCACCTACCCACTCTGTGTGTCAAGGTCCTCCCTCCTCTTTTACAGCAGGACCAAAATTTGTTAGCATGAATGCTATATGTAGGTGTTAGTTCGGGAGCTTGAGGGGGTCACAGACTCAATACAGCAATAAGTAACTAAGTTGCTGTAAATATGTGCAAAGTTGTTACGAGTTTTGTTCTTCACTTATGTGTGAACTTATGCACTATGATATTAATGAGATTTAATGGTCAATTGAGTTGTGGGGTTCAGCGTTAAAATTTTTGTGCAGTAGGCAAAGGTTTTTAAAGAAATCTAAATATTTAAAACCATGATAATACAGTCTCATTCAGGTATTTTATATTTATCTAGATGTCTGCTAGGATAGTTTCTATTATTTCAATGTTTAAGTATTAGATATCTGGTGAATAATTAGATATCTAGTGAATAACCCAGATTACCTTTTGAATTTTATTGTGTACTTGTTTCCTAGTTTTCCTTATCAAGATATTTTTTCTGTTCACTACTGCAGAGCTAATACAGGAGTAGAGAGGTGAAGATACATTTTTAACAAATTTGGCTCATTTTTTTTTCCTTAAAAGCTGCATTATTGGAGAAAATGTTAAACTTTTAATGCTTGAGGGTTATGGCACCCTGCATGAAGCATACTATGAAAAATTGTTAGAAAGAAATGTTACAGGCATGGAATTAAAATGTAAAGAGTAGCTAAAAATTACTGTTTGACATGGGAATAGATAACTTCATACAAACACCTCAACTATATAAGCAACGTGGAGCACTATGATAAGATTTTAATCATAACCCAAAGCTTTTCTAGTTGAGACATGGTTGTTATACTTTGTTAATGATTAAGAGACACTTTTGCAGCAGGAACTTGCTCATAGACATCTCAAGGAGATGTTTGCTAAAGGGTATATGGTCATACAAATGTATTGACCTGAAAAATATGGAATAAAGAAATATGAGGAAGATAAAAAAAATAATTTTCAATTGAATAAAAATACTGAAATACTAAAATCATTTTTTGTTTCCAAGCATTCACCATTTGCCATCATGGAGGTTCTATTAGCAAAAGGATACACAATTTAACATTGTAAAGAATGTGACAAAAAGTGAACATTCTGCTGCATGCTGAAACACAGAAAAACTGCACCTTCATTAGAAAATATGTCCTCCCAGATCAGTGATTTTATCTACTGTTTCATCTTCAATTTAAGTCTGCTTAATTGCTTTTAACTTTTAGGACTTCATCAATGGCATTGCTCTTAGGTGACCTTACCTATGCACCTTTTTTGAAAACATAGGAAAAAAGTGAAAGCAATTGCAAATGTGACTTGATGCAACAGCAGCAGCTGCAGTAAACAGGATACAGCCATAAAGACTGGATATGTCCCTAAGGAAACCAGTGTGTAATTTAGTTTCAGATATAAACATAAAGAGAATAACAATATGAAACAAACTCACAGGTGAATAGTCCCTCAATGAAGGGTTCACTTGAAGGTCTAAAAATGCAAATTTGATAGGAATCCTAAGGTTAAAAAATACGTTATATGTACATACATGCATTCTGTTACTCCTGGGACTTCCCCTGCTCAAACAGTTAAGGAACAATTTGAAAAGTGTTTAAAGTAAAATTCTCATCAGTGAGGGTTTCTTTTTTTAATCCTGTTTGCTGAGAATCCCTGGAATGTATAAATCATGTACTGCATTTGATAAATATGATTAAACAGCTAAACTCAGAGAAACTCCGCAGAAGCCTACATTTATGGTAGTTTTTCTTACATCTTGATTACAGTGTTGCATGTCATTAATTTGCATTTACTTCTGTGCATGAAAGCATCCTCTGCTTCTATTTTATCACCAGCTCCAGTCATACTGCAGTTGCCAATTTTACTGAGCAGATTTTGTTAGTAAATGAGAAGTTCCAATGTGAAATACTTTTATGTATATTAATCAGCTTTTAGCTACTGCATGATGTTCAATTACTTCTTTGCTCTGTTTTGCTGATCCTTGACTACAAAAACATGGTCATTGAATATTAAAGTTTGCTTGCAAGGCACAGTGTTGATATTCAATGTGTCTTCTATAAGACAATGCTAGTTCAAGTTCATTTAAAAAATCTGAAATTTTACACAGTTTAAGACATAAAACAGTTTAAGACATAAAACTCTGTAGCTGAAATATCATTTAGAGGTATTCACCAACCAAACCTACAGGCTTTGGATTGTTGTTTTGTTGGTGGTGGGGGGTTTTTTGTTTGGTTGGTTTTGTTTGTTTGGTTTTTTTTTAATATAAACCCCACAACGGTGGTTTCAATCAGTATAGAGGGCTTGCATTTATAATTCAAAAATTGCTGTGTGCTTTGTAATTGCCTTTGTGAAGCACAAAGGAAAAGCTGGCTCCAAGTGACAGCCATACTTTCAGAGGTATCTGAAAAGCACATTAGACAGCTCTAAATTTTGTTCTGATTCAAATTATATCATTTTCTTGAAGTATCCCTAAACTAAAAATTATACCAGGTAAAAAAACTTAATAATCATCAATTTCAATATGTTTGGATTTTTGATTTTTGGGGATTCTGGGGGGTTTTGTTTCTTTATGTGGGTTTTTTGTTTCTTTGTGGTTTTTTGGTTTGGTTTGGTTTGTGTTTTTTGGGGAGGTTTTTGTTTGGGTTTTTTGGGAAGCTTTTTTGGTTTTGGGGTTGGGGTTTTTTTGGGTTTTTTTGTGAACACTATTTAAAAATTAGTAAAAAAAAAAAAAAAAAGAGAGAGAAGGACTACTCAACCAACTATATTGTCTGTCCCCAACAAAGGAAAGCATATTCATCAAGCTGCTGCCATAATACTGTGCAGCAGTATGATTACAGAGAAAAGGGCTTGTCACAGTGAGGGAAATAGGATTGAAAAGCACTATTTGTTTAAAGAAGAAAAGTCTTGTCTGCAACAAGTTTCTTTGAAAGAATAACAAGTTACAGATGGTGTATTTCACAACAAGAAATTAGCAGGGGACATCAAGTAGCTGGGTATTAGAGAACAAGTCTATTTGCTTAACTTCTTCAGTCCCTAATACATTAGGAGCATATCAAAATGACTTGTTTAGGACTTAATACATTAGGAGCATATCAAAATGACTTGTTTAGGACTTTTGATTTCTAGTGATGTATTTTCTTTGAAGCTTATCTTCTCCTTCTTTCCTTACATGGAAGTTTCTCTTCAGGACTGCCCTTAATAAAACAAAACAAATCTTTTCTCTAACACTGTTCAATATGCAGAACATTGCCCTCCTTCTTCTTGGAATTTGTGTCTTTTTCCAGTCCATGCTCTTTTTTTTTTTTTTTTTCTTTCCCTGCCCAGTCATTTCTAGCTTCTGTTCCCTTTTCTCCTTAAAACAGCTCTTAATAAGGTCACTAACAATTTCCTGCCGTCCAGTTCCAAGAATCTTTTCAGCGTTCACTTTCTTCTAGGTCATTCCACCACTTTCAACAAACCATCTTGCTGCTGTCCTTTCATGCCTTCTCTTGGCTTGCTGTCAGGCTTTCCCTTGTAATAATTTACTGTTTGCTTCTTCTGTATCTTCTTTCTTATGGCTCCCTTTGCAGATCCAATCCTCCCACTAGAAACTCTGCCTCCAGCCCACCACCCTCTTTATTCTACTTTCTCACCTCTCCTTTCATAGTTTTGTTTAATTTAATTATGCTGATAACGTCTAAACTTGTTAATTACAGGGTTTTTTTCCTGTTAATAGCATTTGCCATTAGATGGCTATTAAGTTTCAAGCTCAAAATAGATGTTTTCTCTCAAACACCAGTGTTTCTCTGTTGACATTTCTATTATTTTACACGTTTTGCTGCCTTAGTTGGCTATCCCATGCACTTTATGTCTACTTACACATTTAGTGTTGCTTGTCCTTCAGATAATTTATCTCCTTTTCCAACACTAAACAACTATATTTTTTCTGATTCTCTTCTGGGAGATTTTTGCATGGTACTCAGTCACTCTGATTAGCAGTAATCTAATTCAGCCTCAGCCATTATTGCCTCATTAAAAGATGCTGTGTTCACTGTATTAACAACAGTCATAAAATGAATTGTAGCTAGCTCAAAAATTTTATTGCACAGAATATGAAATATGTGAGAAGAACTTAGAAGTTGTTGGAGGCACTGTTACTCTTTTCATCACCTAATTCCAGATTACAGCTTGGAGTATCTTTATTGCTCAGTTATGTACCACTGGATGTTTCACTGTACCTCTGCACAAAAGGCAGATACTTTTTACATTCTACCCATTCACATGGATCAACAGAAAAAATATTCCGTTCTTATCCAGGTGTCCAATACGTCTTGAAGAAGACTAAGATGATCTTGATCTCATAAAAGTCTCCATGTCAGCATTAATTTAAACCCCTTGAATTCCTTGTCTATCAGTGTTGGCAGGGGACTTTGTCAGAAATACCACTTTCTTATCTGGAGAATGAACTTTAAAAATCTAGTTGTCTTGGTGTTTAGTAACAATTTTCTGTGAGGCAGTTGTCTCAGATTATTTCCTCTATGTTAATCCCATAAATTCTAAACCTTTTTGTATTGGGAAGCTACCAAACTTTAATTTACAAGTGTCAGTTTGTTAACACACATCAGTTCCACATTTGTAAATTACAGCTAGCTGCTAAGGTGTATCCCACTGAGTAGAAGAGAGCCTTGTCCCTTCTTGTTCTGAGATACTATATCATAGGGCAAGGTCTTGCAGAAGTGTGGATTAGCCATGAGCCCACTGGCTCTCAAGAGCAGCCAGCTGCCTCGTGGCTGTGCATCTCACCAGGTACAGCTGCATTCAGCAGCAGCACAGAGCATACAGGTATTATCTGCAAACATTATAGTCAGTGGCATTTTCAACATCTGAACAACCCTGTGTGAAGAGTGTGTGCTCACTGAAGAGGGTCTTTGATGACAATGCTGCTCAGTGGTCACCCAGATACAAACCTAACAGCAAGAGGAAAACAAGTTCTGACTTAATGAATCCCGGGCAGAAAAACTTACAATCAGGCTTGGCAGACACAATCATTCTCTGTCAAATCTGTATTTTTTGTTGTATTTCTCTGTAGTACAATACCATGAAATTCCAGCCGTCTTGAGTGCAGAGCTGTATTTAAGCACAGAGGCTTACACAATAGCCAGCAATTCAAGGGCAAAATTGGCCAAGCCATTTTAAAACAGCACTGGAGTATACCAATAGACTCAGAGTGGATTTCATGCTGGAAGAAAGTTCAGCTACTCATTAAACCATAGTTTATCATGAATGAGCATTTAGAAAAATATTTTAGCAGCTATTCATCCTCACACCAGTCGCACTTCCAGCAATCTCACATTGAACTAGAGACGTAGCATAAAGACAAATCAAGTCCTTCACCAGCTCAGTTATTCACAAGAGAAGGCAAGTTTTCTTTCTGTTAATGCAGGATGCAACACAATGGATCTCAACTCTAAATTAGATTCTCTAAGCAGTGCTACAATGGAGATATTTAATAATAACAATTAGCCTGTATAATGTACTCTCAGCAGCTGTCTGTGACGCTTTTCATTGCAGTATGCTTTCCTCATTGCAGTCAGTACTACTGACACGCTGTTAGCAGCATAGCACCTACTTTATATGCTCAGACATTGTCCCAAAATTAGAAATGGTAGTTGCAACTTTTTCCCTTCTCATGAGAGATGTATGCTCATGATTTGCAAGGGCTTGGTGCATTAAAAAAGAGATTACTATTACTATCCATGCTGGGTTTTTTTAAACATCATCTACTTGTCTCAGCACTTCACAATTAACAAGTCACAGGAATACCCCACTAGCTTAAATCAGAACCATATCCCAGCACCCACTCAATTTATTTTTGTTTTTAAGTTCTTCAAAAACACCAACTCTATTTTCAAAATCCTAACTACTTTTCTGAGCTGGTATTTAGCTGAATTTATTTTTTTTTTCCTGGCAGCATTGGTACTTGTATTTCTCCTTTGCTGGAATTGGTGCTCCTTTAGCATGGCTCAGTCACAGTTCTAAGCTCTGTTGTACTTTTTACTATACTGTCAGTCTCAGATATTTCTTTATTCCACCTTGCTATTAAAAGGAGAGCCTGCTTTCAACTTCAAGTCAAGCTACAGTTGTATTATTCTAAAGCTTCCTTTGGAAAAAAAAATTAGAACAAAGTCCCCATCAGCGGTAATTAATTTTGACAGTGTGGGCTTTGTAGCAATTCACAAACCTGTACTTTGTGCATCAGCATTCCTTATTATTCTAATTAAAGTGGAACATTGTGCCCTCACCAGTCATTAATGGGTTTTCATTTTGTAAATGACATTTGCAAAAGTTAAAACGGGCAGTTCATATGAAGTCCACAGGCAAGAGCGTTAAAATTAGCATCACCATAGCAACAGTCTTCCATCATTAGTATTCAGGGCAACAGCAAATGTTTTGTTGTGCTTTTGTTTCCAAAAAAAGATTTTTCTTCACTTGTCATTCATGAATAGAAAAGGCTCATATCTTACAAGTAAAATTATTGTACTCGTTTTGATGTCACTGTTTTAGAATTTCCCAGTTTTTTCAAGGTATTTATTTTCCAGGGCAGAGGTTGAATTTCACAATCTCTACAGCTGTGTATGTCTAACCTCCTGAGCGACATTTATCCCTTGCCAGCCTGCTGCTCAATGGTACAGTTTCCTATAAAGTCTGTCACTTCTACTCAAGAGTCTGTACCAAGTAACAGAATCAGTAAAAGATGCATGCACACAAAACATGGTCAGTCCCCCCGTTACGTGGAGGGTGCATCTCCTCTGTGCTGGGTTGGGTGGTTAAGTGATGCTAGTTATATATCATTATTCCCCTCCTTCTCAGGAACTGAAATGTAAGTGCACACATCATGTCTAGTGAAACAATATTCAAATATCATCTCGTCATGCTCAGTTTAGAATTATAGAGAGAAGAAATGGCGTCTTCTACTGAAGGAGACTAAGGAAGTTTATAAGCATACTCCAATGTCCTTTACTGGAAGAGGTAGTGCTGGCTACCTTTTTTCCTCTAAGTTTAAAGAGGACTTAATTGTCTGGAAGCACACTGCAGCAATATTTTGCAGTTTGAGAAACAGTTTAGCACTACATCTCCTAAATGTACCTAGAGGCATCCTGGTCACATAGGTCTGGTTCAAGAAAAAGCACATCATCAATACCAGAAATGCAGCAGTTTTCCTCTAGAAACAAATATTTTGTGTGCAAGCAGAGAGGGGTTAAGAAAAGCAAAGCAAGAGGAAAGATGTTAGTGGAAGTAGATGGTGAGCAGGGTGAGGTCAGTAGGACTGCTGGTTTACTTTGCAGTATGCTGGTTTTTCAGTAACAAGCACAGATCAGAAGTAACTGAATGTTCCCTAGCATTATGTCTCTGGGTTTTAATTTGGTACAGGAAGATCCTTTCTTTCCTCTTCATCTTCTTAAAATATTTCATTTTGCATAATTTTGCAAAGAAGAGTCTTTAACGAGTAAATACACTCTATTAAATACACTAAATACATTGTAAAAGCTGGGGGTGTTATCCATTTCATGAAAGATATTCTTGTATTTTAATAGATGGGGCATGTTTTCATACAGTGATTGCCTCTCTAGTACCTGTCCTTGCAGTATTGATTAATTTTTCAGCTAGTAAATCCTGCAGAACTGGAAAACCCTCAAAATGGTGAATACTTATATACCTGAGGAAAATTACTCTCAGATAAACTAAAAGCTATCCACGGTGGGTTGCCATTTGGTGTTTGGCTCTTGGAGGGCTTTAACACAGAAGGGGATTGCAGTAACTCTGAGGTTCTGAAATATCTACATATATGTTTATTTGTTTATCTTCTTTCTTTTATAGAAGCACCTTTTTGCTAGCTCGAGTTCATTTTCCCTCTTGTGCTGATTCACTCCACTTTTTTTTTTTTTTTTTTTTTTTTTTTTTTTTTTTTTTGTGGCTTGTCAGATGCTTTCTGGGAGATGTAGCAAACTAAAGAAGTTAATTTTCTCTCTTTTAGACTTCCATATCCTACTGCAGTGAAGATACTTACTGAACTGTAATATTTTGCAGAAGTTTGCCATTTGATCGCACATAAATTCAGTGGAAGAGAGTAGCATCATAAAAAAGGAGTAATTTTTACTGAATCCAGAATGTAGTCTTCATTTAACTAAAATGTTTTGTGCCTAGCATTCTGTCTAAGCAAGTTATTTCTACATCTAAATTCAATACTAGTTTCTTGCATTGCTGAATCTTATAATCATCAATTGAGTAACTCACCTTTTTAAAATCAGCTTTGGAGATCTTTTTAGATTATTAGCTCTTTGCAGTGATTGAACTAAAACATCACTAGAAATATTTACCTAAATTGCAAGGGGTTGATAGCCTTGTTTATTGCAAAAGTGACAGGCAGAGAGGAAGGATCTGTGACAGACTACTGTTTTCCATTCCAGACTTCATTCATTCTCACACAGACCCTTAAGCAGTGGTGTGGGAAATGAGAGGAAATTGCCAGTTTCTAATTTATCCAAAACAGTTAAATGCTGCATTTCCCTAAATATACATATATGCTTTTTACTTAGCCAATCCTTGTACAAGCTGTTCTTCATTAAAGGTGTTTCTGCTTTTGGTGTGGAAATACAGAAGGAGATGCACCTCAGTGAGCATGGATTTCAGATTTGCCATACTAGTTGCAGATTTCCCTAACAGAGAGTAAACTCTGGAAGTAAAAGTAAGAAAATGAAATATTCTCAACTTTCTGTTTCATAAATTATTCCTCTTTAAAATCATACCCAGGTTCAGCCTATAGAAACCCCAGAAAGTGGGAATAAGTGCCTTGCAGCTGTTTTCCTAAGTGTAACAGACTGCATTTTGTAGCTGGAAATGTCAATGATTACAGGAATAAAAAATAAAAACCAAGAGTTAGAACTACTAAACCAAAACCACATTTTTATTTCCCATCTATAAACTTTTAGTGCAAGTAATTGGGAATACAGGCATCTTGAAATTTTACTTCAGTGTTTAGAAAGAAATTTCTTCCAGATTTCTGGCAGTGAGATCTTTTTAGCCAGTAGGACATCATTGATGAATAGCATGTCTTATCTCTATACTTCAGATTACCTGAAGTATCACCTGAAAATTAGAGGTTAGAAAACTGATTCCCAAAGATCTCATACTGATGAGCTCACCATCATTTCCAAACACTGGTTTGAACTTCAGGATCTAAAGTCAGCTATTTTGATATAAACCACCATGAGATTATGTTTCTGGCTATAGTTGTACTTACCTTATTTGTTTCCTAATTACTGCTTGTTAATGGAAGTGCTTATGCTTTTAATACTGCTGTAATATTACTGAACAATTCCATTGCAGACAGTGTTCTGTATCTTTGTATTTGACAAATATTTATTCCTGCACATTCCTTATTCTTCTGCTTTTCCACTACTTTAACTGTGCTATGGCACAAAAGCAATTAAAACCTTACTAATATGGTTATTACATGTTAAAACTTACTTTAATATGCTATTATATCTTCTGTTTCCAGTCTGAAGGAGGAATAAATGTTCCATTGTACTCTTAACAATCTTGAAATGAGCAGAAGAACCAGAGGACTCACAGGTTATGGTGGTAGCAGTTTAGGCTCTCATCAGACTTGCTGCCAGAAGTTTGGAAATCTAATTTAAGTTCTGCATTTAAAGCAGCTTGCACGGATTGAGAGATATGTTCACTGATTTCAGCAAAGTTACTTCTTGTTTTTTAGTACTGTAAAAGGGATCAGAATGTAGCTCTCAGCATTCCCTCTCATGTATCGTGTTTTTTCACATCAGTGCCCAAAATATTGTGGAATAAACATTTGCCGCTAGCAAAACGCAAATCTGTATCTGTGCGGTGTTCTCTCGAGAAAATCGAGCGCAAAACCCTCAGCGCTGCTCTGCTCTGGGGCATTTGTTCACCATCCTAGAAATAAGGAGTGGAAAAGAGTCTGTCAGTGTGAATCCTTTATCAAACTCGCCTGTGAGAGAATGCCCACATCATGTGGTCTCGCAGCAGTCTCCTCTGCTTTGAATTGAGTCAGCCAAGGGGAATCGTTTCTCCTGTGTCAGCTCCGACTAACTTTTGGCCAGTGGGTGAATTTATAACACCCAGAGACCTCCCAAACAATTCTTCTTTTGGAACACATGACTTTTAAAGTACTTAGAAACTTTTTCTCCAGTTTTATCCATTCAAATTGAGTTTCCACTGACTTAAAGAGGCCTTTCTTACTCTTACTGACTCCCCTTTTCTTGCTTGCATTTTGCATTGTTTATCTCTGTCCTGGTTTAGGGTAAATTTGGGGAAAAACCTCCGAAGGGGTTCCTCTGGAAAAGCAAACCCAAACGGCCCCTCCTCCCAGCCGGTCTGGGAAAAGAACTTCCTTGGAGAAAAGTGGAAAAAACTATTTATTTAACAAACAAAATTCCCACAAATGCAAAGAATTAATAATATGAAATAATAAAACCTCTGCCCGCTCTGAAGAGAGACGGCAAACAGAGACAGTCCTGGCTGTGGGTGTAGCTCAGCTCCCTCAGTCTCTCACCAGCCCCACTCCCTCCGCAGGCCCAGGCCCGGCGGCCGCAGGTGCCAGCCCTCGCTGTTCCTCTGGGTTTGTCAGTCCAGAGCAGATTTAAACAGTCCCAAGAAAAAGGAAAAAAAACAGTCCAGGGAGTCTTCTCTGCCCTAGCTAGCTAAAACTAACTAAAAGCACAGGAGATCTCTGTCCCACCGCTGTCCGTGCCTCAGACGAACACCGGAGAGAGCAACGTGTGGGAGTCAGGCAGTTTTCTCAAAACAAACTGCGGCTGCTTCTTTTTCCCCTTCGCTCCCAGAACGAGTTTTAAAGGTACAGAACTGAATATACAGCACATACAGAACAGACGATTGGGGATACAAGCAGCATAAAGTCACCCTACCACAATCTCCTACGAATAGTCATTTAAAGACCTGAGAGCCCAGTGGTCCTCTGACATCTCCAGACCGGAGTTCTGCTCATCTCTTCAGCCAGTTCTGTGGCACACTTCAAGGATACTGACAAAGATTGTCACTGCCTTGCCTTCCCTTGTTGCATCTTGCAGATTTTCAGCTTTTCTCAACTTGCTCTTCAGTAGATCCTGTCAATAACTGTTACACATTTATACCCAAACATTTCCTTAAGTCACAGATATTCTGTTCTTTGTGGAGAGGTTAGACAAAAAAGGCAACCAACCCAAAAAAACATCTAGAAAGCTGCCTCCTGTCTCATTGTCCAGACTTTAGTTTTCCTGGACAATTTGCTTGCCACAGTCTTTCTTCTCTGAGCTCAGTCTGCTGCAAGGCTCAGCACTTTCCAAAACAACAGCTCAGATATATTCTAATTTTATACTCTTCAGATCTTTTTACCACCATATTAAAGTGATGTGCATCAAGTAAGAGCATTTGCCTGCATTTTTTTTTGTTTGTTTGTTTGTTTCTGAAAGCTTTCTGAATTACATAGCATATCCTTTTCATCTTAACTAAGTAACTAACGTATGTGCTGGTGAATAATGAGTAAATCTTTTCAGCAAAATAAGAATAATTTCGGGCTCTTTTATCAATGCAAGCCATTTGTAAGTGTAGCATGTACTGACAACCTTTAACACAGCTTCACCTCACAGATTTCCACAGCTAGTGAGACCAAACAGGTGGCAACCCCCAATCAGTGCCTTGTTATCTCTGAGGAGCTTTGATCTACCTAATGTATAATAAATAAGATACTGCATTTTAATCATCTTGCTGCTTTCATATCACTTGTCTTGCAAGTTCCTATTTACAAAAACTCATCCTGACATTGTTGGGGTTTTTTTAATTTGATTTTTTTTGATCATTTATTTATTTCACCATACCTACCAGTAGACAGATGATACAGCAGCTGGAAGTTATTATACTGTATATCCACTGCTTTCCTATCCACCTTTGTCCTCTTCCTGTGACTGCAAAAGATGTAACCACTTTTTTTCATTAACTGTACACCATAGAAGATGCTGACCAGATGATCCTTTTAGATTAAGATATTGGCTGACAGAAAATGCAGTTAGGCCTAAAATTCCCCCTGTTTACTACATGTACTCTCACTATAAGGCCATATTATTCCATTATCCTCCAGTAAAGGCCAATTTTTTTTTCAACCAATTAAATAAAATTGAAGATCCTCCTTAAATATAGCATTCTCAGTTTTGCTGTTACATATAAATATATAACAACTGTGATGGTTTAATCACGTTCTATATTTCATTTGACTGGAAGAATATAAAGCAAACCAGGCCCATCTTTAAATTACAAAGATAGTTTATTAATACACACAAAAACAACAAGAAAAGGGAAAAAAACAACAACAACAACAAATGAAACTTCTAAAACATCTTTCTTTCTCTTTCTAAGTTTTTTACCTTTCTTCACTCAACATAAAAAGACATGACTTGCAACTTCAGCCAGTTTTACCATTTTAAAAATAACCTTTTATCAGTTCCTTTAGGAAAGGAGTCTCTCTGGGTTCTATATAGACATCCCATGCTCTACATCTGCGAGGATTTTAAAGGAACTCCTGCAAACTGCGAAATCCTACCCATTAGCAGTTCTCTCAACACTGCACATAGGCCATATTTGCTTATCGGGGTACTGTTTAAGGATGCCTCCTCTAGTATGACACAAAGATTCTCTTCTTCTATTTCTAAAATCATCTCAAGACCCAAAAAACAAATCTCCTCTTTCTTTAGGAGCAAAAAGCTTCATATCACCTTTAACTAGAACTTTACATCCCCCCAAAAGCATTTATATGTTACAGGAAAAAAACTAGTTCAGTCTCTATAGTTTACCAGAAATGTCCAGCCAATATTAGGCCACTCCTTGTCCTTTTGCCTTAAAGTCTTTTTCACTCTCCTTTCACCGACTGTAGCTCCATGCTGTGTCTTTCTATTCGCTATATTTGTTCTTCTTCCGGAGAAAGATGATGTTTAGGAAAGTCCATCTGCTAACAACAAAGGGTTAAACTTTTCGGGCTGCCGGGCTGCCCACGTGGCTCTGCGGCGGGAAACTGAGTCGTTTAGACGCCGTGCGCTGGTTTCTTCGGCTTGAAAAAAAAAAGAAGAGCAAAGGCGAAGGGGCACTCCGTCCGAGCTCTCCCCTCTCTCCATGCTGCCCGCCTCTCTGCGAGACAGCGGCTCCCAAAGCTCCGCTCCGGCCCGGCCCGGCCCGCCGCAGCTGCCCCGGGGTGGGGGGGGCACCGAGGCCAGCCGGCCCCGGCGGCTCCCTGTCCCCCAGCCTGCCACACCGGGAAGACAAAGAGATCGCTCCTCCCCCCACCCAGCCTTTTTAAGCATTTCGCCAAAAGTCGCAGCTTGTCTTCTACTGGATAAATTGCTTGTCAATCAAAAAAAACTGACCCCGATTGGAACAAAATCAGGCTTTTCCTAGCCTATGACAACAACCTAGATTTGGTGTTGCAGTATTTTTAGCAATTTAGTACTCATACTACTACTCAAATTCCATGTACTTACTTGTGGTCAGTCTGATAGTTTGAAGGCAGGGAGGATCAGAGCAATTCATCTCTGTTTAAAAGGCACTATAAATTCAATTATATTTACACAATATATAATAATATAGAATCATAGAATATTGCTGCATTGCTTCTGATTAGGTATTCTTTTTATTCACTGAAATCCAGTGCTGAATTTCTCACCAAAGTATGCAATGTCAAACTTAGCATTTAATTAAATGTTGAGTTAGGAAAAAAAACAAACCCTATATAACACACACTTAATTTTGCTCTAAAAGGTATTTGAAATTATCCTCGTAATTGTAAATTATACAAAAAAACCAAAGTAGAGAAAATATGATTTTAGCATAATGACCTAAATTAAGAAAATAAGAACTGTTTCATTTTTCAATGTTGGAGTTAGGCTGATTATATAAACTGGGCCCATCTAAGAACAAGTTAAAAAAAATTAAAAATGCATCAAATTGTTTTAAGTGAGAGAATGGGATAATCTGTCAAAGCGAGAACAACGTGTGCTCACTAAGGAACGCAGCCAAAATTTTGTTTGGAAGTAAAATTTAGCTCAGTGTGTAGTTTGCAAGGCACTAAAAGGGTTAGAGCATCGTCACTACACACTGTGCTCTTGCAGCTCACAAAATTGGCAAGATGCAGAAGTGTTGTGTGAGTACAGACGGTCCAAGGGAGCAGATGAATATTCTTCTATATCCTACCTTTTACCAGTTTCTTACAGAAATTTCTACCTAAACTATTGCTTTGTATATAAAAAAAATCTAAGGAAGAAATGCTGGTATGCATTAGAGTGCTTCCTCAATTTGATAACTCTGTCAAAAATTCTGCCAGTTTACAGAAACAAAAATAGTGGAAATATAATAGTTGTTTTTCTTAGAAAATTTGACTGCTGCATACTTTGGAAATTACATATAAAGTATTCAGCAAACTTCATTGGTAGTGACTTGGTTTTGTCAGATTAGTTGCTTTCTGGACAGAAAATTCCCTGCTTAAAAATTATTACTTTCATTACCAACTGATTTCTTTGTGAAGCTCATCACAAAAGCTTGAGAATCTAGCACAGCAAAAAACTTGTGACTGTCCTGCATGTCAGGCAAATCTCAGGCATTTGAGCTGATCTAGAACTCGTCTGGATTCCCAGTGCAGGGAGAGGCTGTAGCCATTTCTTATGATGGATTTATGCTGCAGAGACAAGCCCAACTTTCAAAAAGATACCGTGGGTTTTTTTCAGCAGCTCAGCAGCATCAAGTCCTACATCAGGCCAGATAATCTGAAATTTAAAAAATTACATTTTTAAAATCAAAACTTATAAATGTGAAGGAAATCATGCTTTGGATCCACAGGAGCACTAAGTGGGAAGCAGAGGAATACCATGGCCTGCTGTAGGGCCATCTACCTCTCAGCAGTAAGAGAAGGGTCACTGTGTGAAATTTGGACCAAGAAATTACAATTGTTCTCAGGGCAGACACACATAACAGTGTAACTAAGATAATATGCCACTAGAAAGTTCAAACAGCCAAAATATTACCACATTTGGAGAATTGCTCTCTCTTGGCTATTTCACAGACTAAATCATTTAATTAAATGGCAACAGAGACACAGCCCAAATGGCCGGGTTTTCTCCAAACTGAAAACAAATTTATGTACAATGCTGACATGGAAATAATTAGTAAAAACAGTCACTTTCTTCACCTCTTATTAAACACAGTGTACTGTCATCACCAAATGATTGTTTTCATTGCATAAATTCCCTTTTAATTTTTTTTTAATTTTAAAGCTCAGTGAAGTATAGTATTCACAATGAAAACTATCAGAAAAATTAAAATAAGGCATAAAATAAAAAAAGAAATTTATTTGGGGAATGGAAGACTTTTAATGATTGATACCTTAGTCACAAACAAGAAATGCATTTCTTTGGTTTGTTTCCTAAATTGTAATTCTTAGAGCAAACCTTAATGGAAAGCTGCTAAAAATAAAACTCTCCAAAGGTTTTAGTTCAGTATTAAATGCCCTGGTTTGAAAAAACCACTGGATTAGACGGGGTCTAATCCTCCACTCTCTGCTTGGGTTCTGTTTGGCAGAATTCTTAGTCTGTCAGCTTCTGTGAATCTTTGCAAAATTATTTTTATCCTTAATAAATTATTTGCTCTGTTAGTTACCCTTAAAACAGAACAAATTGAGGGACATGGGTAGAAGGATAATAATTTGAAAAATAATTTCAGTAGACTTTTAAGAATGAGAATGAAGAGCAACTGCAGCAACAAAACTGGAAAAGTAATAAGAGATTCATTTCTCAGCACTGATAAAAATTAACATGTCCATAAGCAAAATAAATTTTATTACTAAAGTACAAAAGTATTTAGAAATAACATCTTAACCCTGTTTTATTTAAAATATAAGGTTAAAAGTCTCATTTTTAATTGTTATGGTTTTCTATTGCCTGATGTATATTAGTATAAAGGCATTAACTAAAGTGGTGATAATTATTTGCAAAATGACATTTTGTTCTAAAGTTGACAACCACAGACCAGAGATGTTGATAGTAATTGAAGAAAAATTATTTTCCTGAAGAGAAGAATGATGATTTGAAATAACACCTTTATTTTTTTATAGGACAAACTGATTTTATTATTTTGGGATTAGAGATGAATGCTCAAACACCTGTAACATTTTATGAGACAGAAGGTGTGACTTTAGAAGATCTTTCTAACTTTAATGACAGTTAGAAAGTCCTCCCCACAGTACACAACATGGTACCTATGTATTAAATTTATGCCACTATAAAATAGCAAATTCTGGACACTATTAAATAATCAAATGGCTTGAGTGCTGTGCTGTGCATTTGTAGTGTACCATGTAGATATAGAGAAATCTTGGTTGGATATAATACCTTCTTTTTTGTTTTTTTTTTTTTGGTTTTTTTTTTTTTGTTTTGTTTTTTTTTTTTTGTTTTTTTTTGTTTGTTTGTTTTTTTTTTTTGTTTTTTTTGTTTTTTTTTTTTTTTTCCTGGAAGAAAGGTGACAAAAACTGTGTGATGTTTCTTAGGCCTGATAATAGGAAATAAGGCATTTTGAACTTTTAAAATAATCTGGCTTTCTGTGTCGTGCAGTGAGGGAGATGATAAAGATGGGTAACTTCACTTAGTGCTAGCAATAAGAATTTTCTCTTTAAGGCTGGACTATTTTAGAAAAAGCTGAAGATTTTGATATGGTAGGTCTGTGGTAGGTAGGCTGACATTTCTGATAATGTGTTCTGAGGAGTTAGATGTAGCAGCAGGAGTCTAAGAATGTTAATATGGACCATAACTAATATTTAAATCCTTAATATTTTAGGGCTGCATGGATTGTCCAGGATTCTGATTGCACCTTTGAAAGCAATTTCCTAAATAAGCAGCAAATAGTTCCAAATACAAACTGGAACTGGAATTCCAATTCCAATTTTTGGAATTTGGAACAAACTTCCACATTGTTTAGTTCAATGTGGAAAAATGCTCAGTATAGAAAGAAAAAAAAGTATTTGGACTGATTTTGAGCTAAACACATTCACCATTGTTCTTGATTCAATACTGGACTATGGCAGGTCCTTGAATTCATCTGTGTACCTTTGATCATAAATGTCAAGGCTCTTTGACTTGGGCAGCAGACAAGGCATTTCTGATTTTCATTGCAAATTTTTCACAGTGAAATTTGGCTGTGTTGTGAGAAAGGAAATCATCATTTTGCATGTTTGTTCTTTCCCTAAGAGATTCCATTTTCTGTTAAATAACTGAGATCAGAGAACTGAATGAAAACATGCCAGTAGAATTGCAAGCTGTTTGAGACCTTGCTGAGATGCACCATGAGACGTTTGGCTCAAGTGTAATATACAAAATACTAAAAGTGCACCTAGGCATTAATTCCACTAAATGCTGCTATTAGGCTTCAGTAAGCATGAAGTTTAAACTGTGCAATATAGTTGAGCAAAACTTTTTCCTATCAGCTAGCACGCACAGGATTCTTCCCTGAATTAACTGCCAGCTACTGTGCTGGGGATGGGAGGAGCTACACAAAGATATCTAAGTGTAAAAGCTGGGAGAACTACTTTGTAGGGAGAATCATATTATAGTTAAGTAAATGGAAGGTGCAGAAGCTGTCTGGAATTACATGGAGCATGTGCTAAAGCATAAATGCTTGGACTTGCCACAGGATACTTGAATTAAATCCTTTTCATCAATGAAATCCACTTACTAAGAAATAATTGTCTTACCTCAAAATTCCTTTATATCCCTCCTTACTGAAGTGTTTAAGTGCTAACATACTTTTAGATTCAATTAGGATAAAATTATATCTGTGCCCTAGGACATGGCTCCATTATAGCTGATATTGGTTTGGAAGTCTGTCTGGAAGCCACAGTTAATGTAGGCATCTGTGTGCCTGTAGTTGTTTCAAATGCCTGTATATAAACACTAATTTTCTCTCTTTGGCATAGACAAGATGAGATTGTTGCCACTTGCCATTAAAGGGTGCTGCCAAAGCTGTATGAACAATTGTCTCATTTTCTAGCTAAAGTATATTTTGTCATAGTATATTGTTTAGAAATGAAATAAAAAGTTCCATTTCAGAAATGGCAGATGAGAAGCTTTTGCTTTCCACCATTTTTTTCCTGCTGACCTCAGGTTAGGAATAGTTGTACAACCCTAAACCTGAAGCTGCATTTCTATGCAAATAAATCACGAGAAATGTCACCTGTATCAGATGAAAGAGCTGGCCTGGATGGAATTACTGGTGGGGCCAGTTAGGTGTAGCTGCCCCCTCTGCCATCAACTTCTCTAGGCTGGTTCCCTCCCCAAGTGCAGAGCTCTGCTTTCTGGGTCCCCACATAAGACATTTAGGAAGGGAGAGCAAAGCAGTCTTGCCATGCAGGACTAAGCTTTGCTCATGTTACACTAGGGTATTGGGAGAAGCTAAAGACTCCAGTTTTGAAACTATATCAATATGATTTACCAGGGAGAACCATCCCTTTCTCACATTAAGGCTCTGTATGGCCCAATCAAGGGAAAAGGTTAGGAGTAGATCTCAAACTGATCTTTGCAAGGTCAATGGCCTCAACATCTCTGGAAAGAGAATGAAAAAGCCTAGTGTGTACATAAAAATAGGCAAGGCCTCCTGAGTTTGAATTGTATATTATGTGTGGTTTATTACAATCACTGATGAAACAATAAGATAGTTAGGACAGGTTCAACATACATTGTAAAGCAAGAGAAACTACAAGTTTCTGTGAGAACACAGCAAAGCATCCATTGCTAAAATACAGGCAGAATACAGACAGCAAAACATGAATGCATTAATTCAAAGGTGCAAAGTCTACCCAGCTAGTAGTCTGACTGGGAACTTGTCTGTATGTAGCTGTCATAAAATGCCATAGATTTCATTGTTCTCTTCCTTTACTACCTAACTTCAGCCTTACCATATCCTAGTAGATAATCTCCAAGCATGATCTCAGTGGCTTTTTTCTCCAAGGGAGTATTTTCTCTCCTATATGATATTTACATAGAGACATTTTGAAATAAAGTTCTCAATGTAAGAAAAAAAAATTCTGTTTGTATTATATTAGTCACAAAAAATAGATTTAATAATGTCAAAAATATGTACGTTATGGAATGCAAGACAACTACAAAGTAAATTAGTAAAAAAAAAAAGGCATTCTTCCCCTTTAATGTCTGTGAAAGCTTTTGGAAGAGGGGGCAGCTTGTTAGGGATTGGGAATGCAGGGTGTGCAGTAGTTAAGATCAGGTTTTCTGGGTCTGAGTGAAGTAGGACTGCAAGATACAGAGTTTCTTGATATTGAGATCTATACATTGATAGGAAACGGTAGAGAACTTAATGATTTTGTAAGCCAGCTTTTGTGTTTGCAACACATAATTTTATGCATAGAAAGAAAGATTTTTGAGGTGAAAAGAGAGCCAGTGAGTGAGAGAGTTTATGAAATCCTTCTTATTTTAATCCCTCCAGGAGGCAAAACAATAATTTATTTCCAACTGGGCATGCAAAGAAAAGAAAGAAATGGAGTTTGTCTTCGCCGCTTTGTTTAATTTATCCTTATTAGTCTGCATTTTTTCTCAACTCTACTCCCTATAATGATAACCATTCATTTTGCCAATACAGATTCCTCAAACCAAGAATTTACTATGGTCTAATTATAATTTTTCAAGTGCATTGTAAAGATCAGCAGGCAATTTTGTTTGACCCAAGTTTTCGGTTGGCAGATTTTAAGTCTTCCTTTTTAATATATACATGTATTTTTTTCCTCCTGTTAGCTTCCCAAAAGCCTTACTTCAGAAGGGTTTTTTCTACTTTGAGATTTCTAGCATTATGTCAGCATTTTGCTTCTTGATCTTCTATTTTTGGGACTATTCACACTCCATCTCCATCCCAGAAGAGTAAGGGTTACTCCTTCCTTAATTTTCTTTCTTTGCTGGGGTTTCTTATGGAAGGGAGAAAAGAGCTTTTGCTATTTACAGGAGCTTACCTGAAGAGCTCATGGTGCTGGTGGGATCGGGATGTGCTATCCTCCCCTCCCAGCGATGTTTGCAATCATACTCAACCTCAGTCCCACTCTGCTCCTCTTTTCAAGGTCATACACGTGGCAGTAGAGACTGAACACTCTGCTACTGTCACTATCACCTTAAAAAATAAATGTAGCCTCTCGAAATTTTCCTTTCCAAGATCTCCTCGGGCTGGGATTCATACATCTATTTAATATATTCAAAATGACAGGCACCCTCTCATTCACCTTTCAGCAACAGCATGCAGTGTGGTGCAACATAAGGCACACACAGGCTGCTCCTGAGGCTCCATTGTACCCATCTTGTAGGGTGACTAAGATTTCACTTTTAATCAGGTGTCCTTACCATAGTAAAAGCAAGTACAGCCCAGAGGAATGTGAAAGCTGTGCTGCTGTGCATTCAGCAAGAACAGAAGTGTTCCTGTCACACGTGCCGGGTATCAACACTTTCCATACCGGGCATTACATTGCTGCAAGCTCTGTAATATTTACTGCAGAATCAGTTTAAAAATAATAATAATAATAATAAAAATAATAAAAAAGAGGATACGTCTTCCTCTGTCTATTCCAAGAATATCTCAGTGAAAAAAATTCTTGTGAGCTCCATTTGCCAGTTACTTGCCTTAGAGTTCAGAGAATGAGCCCTGGGTAAGAAGAAGCACCAGCTTGTCATCCATCATGTGGGACAGAGGTTGGGTTTCCCTCTCGTCTTGGTTTGGAAAGACAGGTATCTGCCAGGGAAAGCTGGAGTTTCTCTTAGAATGGAGAATGTAAACCCCTCACCCCCGCCAAATTATAATTTTGCAATTAAGGGCTTTCAGGCAAAGATTTGGGAATAGGAATAACAGTTCTTTACTAGGAATATTAACAATACAAATGTAGTAGAAAACAAAACCACCCAACCCAACAAGCAAACAAATAAACAACAATTTTGGAGAACCCTGACAGAGTCAGAGCTACAACCTGACACCCTGTTGGTCAGGGTGTTGGAAGCAGTCCAAAAGTCAGTCTTCCTGGAGTGGCAGATTTGGTTCTGTTGGAGCAGAGATGATCCTGTAGAACAAGGGTCCAGTGATGGTGAGAGGGGTCCAGTCTTCCTCCGGTAATCGGGTGAAGCCAGATAGCTTTGTGTTCCTGAGTCCCAGTTTTATCCAGGTAGGAATGGTTGGCTCCCCCCACTGGGTGGAGCATCTCACAATAGGATGATGGAATGCAGATGTACTGGTTTGGGGAGGGTAAGTTTGGGGATGTGTGCTTTTAGGGGTGTCTTAATGGTCCATTAGCAGAAAATATTCCCCTGGAGGGAGGATGGGAAGTGAAAGAGAGAAGGAACACTGCCCCACCTGGTTTGAACAGTTGGGCCATTATCAAAAGGCACTTGCCCCCCTCCTCCCAGAGTTACAAGAGATAAAGAAGAACATATCCCCAACTGCTTTCAGCAGATGAAATAGAATACACATTTTAGGTTCCATAACCCAAGACACCTCTGGACAGGGAGTGGTAGGCTCCTTCCCCAGTATCCTATAGTGTAAATAACTGATTTTAAGTATACTGAGCTATGAATGTTTTACTAGGTCTTTAATTTACAGTGCAGTGTTGGGGAAAATGAATGGAGTGTTTCAGAACTATTTTCTTCATTGCATTTACTGTATTTTAATGTGTTTTCAGTGGTAATGTGCAAAATAAAAAAAAATAAAAAAAAAAACCCCAAACCAAAACAAACTAGCAACATCCAAACCAGTATTCTCTTCTTGGCTGTTCTGAGAAAGCAATAAACAATTGCCCAGACACCCTGGAGGTGTCAGCCCGTGGAGCATATTTAAGACACATGATCCAGGAAAGTTCCATTGTGCCATCCCAAGTGATTTTTAGCATTTATTTATTCCAAGAAAAAGAAAATAGACTCAAACAGTGTAACGGATTAGCCAGCCAAACGCAGGGCACCACAATATCTTCTTAAATGCATAGCAAACTAATCCACTGCCCAGATAACTGAGAAATGGTGAAGCCACACTTACAAGGAGGCTACACACTTCAGAGAGCTCTGGAAGCAAGACTTAGCTAGTAGGAAAATGTTGTATCTTGACTTTCAATGACAGCAAAATTAAAGAAATGGTGCTTTAGTTTTCTAACTCATAAAATGCTAAACTTACAAGCAAACTTGTACCTTTAATGTCTACCTTAGTTTCAGGCAAGTCCCTACCCATTTTTGCAATTGGGTTTCCACATCTGTGTCTAACATGGAGTGATGATGCTAATCTTGTACATTACAAAGATTTATACTTAAGTGTTAATGCTTAGGAATCAATTATTTTATGTTCATGTAATTAATTTTAATGTGTACATGACTCTCGCTCTTTCTCCATCCAAAAGGGACAACATTCTGAGAAGAACTTATTAAAACTGAAAAATTTGCTTTCTTAAATGCAGAAATTCCACTGACCCTTTGGACAGCGAGCAATGACTGCAAATCCAAGTCATCTTTCTATTTTTCTGAAAGCCTTTTGGGGCAATAAGATCACTTCTAAACATCATCCCTCATTTTTTAGGCAGCCATGATTTCCCTTTAAGCACCTGGTGTTATTAAATGTTGAAGACATAAATACATTGATTAGATACAGTCCAGGACAAAACAACAGTATAGGAGAAATAAACACTGCTCTTCTTCTGATTAAGGTCTTATATAGGTGCACAAGTTGACTGAGTAGCCCTTGCATTAGAAAAGTACCACAGGGAATTAAAACTCTGCTTACTCTGTAATCCTGTTTTATTTTTTATAGGAAGGTGGCTATCTTTTATCAAATAAATGGCTTAAAATTAAGTATGGCATAAAAATTGGCTTCAGTTACAAATGCCAAATACAGTAACCATTTACACTGCAAACAAAATATATTTATGTAATAAATTACAGATAATTTAAAAGTAATTTGGAGTAAGAGTGGTATTACTTGTGCACATTATACAGCAAAAATATAATTTTCAGGTCAATCAAAATAGCTAAAAGCTTTTGTGAATTTGGAGACAACAATCAGAACTACCTTAAATAGATTTTTTTAAAAAATCAATTTATAAAGTCAATAGGACTTAATCCCTTAATCCTTCAACATTCTTGTTTTGCCCTCGATGTTCTTGAGTGACTAATAGTTTGATTTGGGAGATCAAAGGGTTAATTTGCTTTTCAATTGGAGAATGACTCAGAGTTACCCTTTATTGTTTAAAAAAAAAAAAAAGTGTTGTGTGGGTGTAAGGTAGGGAAAAAGAGCCAAGAAAATGGATTCACTAATTGGGGTTTTCACCTGCTGTGAGTCTAATTGAATACAATGCTTTATTTGTAACTCAAGGAGAAAGAAGATTATGCAAAGTATGAGAAATTCAGACTGGTTTTTAAATTCTTATTACTTGGCACTATTGTATGGGAAAGAAGACCAGCATGATAATAGCAGCATCAAGCTTCTGTTAAGGCAGGCCAGGAAGCTCCAGAAACAGTGAAAATTGAAGGAATGTGTATCGGGGAATCAGTGCTAGACACTTCTGAAGAAAAACAAACCACTTTTGCTGTGAAATGTCTGGCCTCTGGCTACCCGTCCCTTTGTATGACACAAGCAGCTGCTCTCTCCTTGTAGTGAACCCTGAGGTTCCTCCCAACTAGGATGAAAATCATCCTGTTTTAAAGACTTAACAAGAGTTTTGTCACTTCTTAAAGCCTGGCTAAAAAATCCAAAAATGTGGGACTGCTGATATAACACAATTGACAGCCTTCAGCCAGTTTATTCATGTCAAAACTAAGATACAGATAGAGCAATTGATCTAATGCCAGGCCCACTGAATTTAATGGAAAATTCACAGTCTAATGAGTTTTAACATGTCAATTTATGTTTACACAAAAATTGTTCCTCTATTTTCTTTCCACGTTGGGGTAGTATTACAGATACAAGTTTACTGAAAACTGTGAGTTAGACCTGTTAAAAGAACATAAATCATCTAGAAACTATGAGAACTTGGCATTTAATTCCAATAATTTTTATATCTACATTTGAGGGCCTAGGGGGGTTGAACCTTGAGCATCTCTCAGATTAATGCTTCTTAAAAAAAAAACCAAAAAAACAAAACAAAACAAAACAAAACAAACCCAAAAAACCAGCAACAACAACAAACCACCCCCAAAAAACTGTGGGCTTTCCTTGAACGGCTTGTTGAACTTTTCTTAAAATCCCATAATCCAACTACCTGGAGCCTTATAAGGTTCTATAGGAGCCCTAAATTTCCTGGTGCTTAGGCTGACACCCTCCAACTTCAATGCCTACTGACATCCATGTAACAGGGGTGGGATGAGTTTTCCATGCTTCTAGGCACACATTTTCCCAGTGTACAAATGGAGATTATTTTGTACATTTGATTTGATATTAGGAAGAAGTTCCTTACTGTGAGGGTGGTGAGGCACTGGAACAGGTTGCCCAGAGAAGCTGGAGATGCCTCATCCCTGGAAGCGTTCCAGGCTGGATGGGGCCTTGAGCAACCTGGTCTAGTGACAGGGAAGGTGGAACTGGATACTCTTCAAGGTCCCTTCCAACCAAAACTATTCAATGAATCTGATTTGAAAGACATTGGTTTTGGGGTGGCTTTATCAGGAAATCACAATATGTAAGGTTTGAAAAACTGCTTGGTTATGGGAAGGACCAGGAGCCTTATTTTACCCAATAAAGGACATAGATGTACAACATGCATGAAAAGGGAGACTGGCCACGCTGATTCGAAGTGTTTGTGACACTGAAAGGAGATTGTTGGTTTTTCTTTGTGTAATGCATATTGCGTAGGAATTAATGCAAGGAAACATTGCAACAGTAACTCAGCATGAGCAGAACTATTTCTTCTGCACTGACAGATCCAGGGGAGAAGCTCACCCTTCCTTCCCTGCGGGGCCAAGGCGAGCCCTTAGAAATGAAATTAACTGATTCCACTCATAAACAAACCACTCAGCATTTTAAGCACCAAAATTAAACGCTGGGAAAAAAAAGAAAAAAAAAATAAGTGGAAGTTAAGGCCCATTTCAAATCTACCTGGATTCGGTGCATATTTTAGCTAAGTTTTCTTCCCAAGCCCGCTGAAGGCGAACTGATCTGCCGCCTCTCAGCACACCCCTCTCTCCGGCCGGCCAGCGCCAGGGCAAAGAACACCCAAAAAAATAAAAAGCAAGTCAAAGGAAGCCCCGCGGGCTTCCTCCAGAATAGCTGCACAGCCCCGGGGAGGCCGGGGAGGGGCGAGGTGCCCTCAGCCGCCCCGCAGCCGGGATGAGGGGGGGGAGGATCGGGGCTGAGGGCGTGGAGCGCCGGCACCGCCGCCGGGCGGGAGCGGGGCGGGGCGGGGCTGCGCCGCCTCCTCCCTCCCTCTCCCTTTCCCTCCATCCCTCCCTCGCTGCCTCCGTCCTTCCCTGCCGGCGGGGCGGCCGCAGTGGCGCTGAGCGGCGGGGCTGGGCGGACGCGCTGTTTCTGCCTCCGCGGCGCCGCCGAGCAGCCGCCGCCATGAGGGAGCAGCTCCGGGGGTAAGGGCGATGCGGAGCGCGGGCGGCAGGTGCCGGCGGGGGCGGGCGGGGGCGCGGCCCGGGGCCATCCCGCGCTCCGCGCCGGGGGCGAGCGGCGTGGCCGGCCGCCGTCTGCGCCGGGCGGGCGGCGTACCTGTCATCGCTTAGACGGGAAATCGCAACTTGCCGCCGGGTTTCTTCTGAGAACTTGAAAGGGCGTTTGGTTCGGCGCCTTTTCCCCGGTCCTGAGGCCGTAGTTGAGCGCTGGATGCGCCCCGTTGGCACACGTAGGAGATGGCGGTGTGAGCGGCACGCACGCGTGGCACCACCTGTACCTGTGCCTGTACCTGTACCTGTGCCGGTGCCGGTGCCCGTGCGGGCTGGCGAGGGGAGAAGCCAAGCCAGGGAATCGCGGCTGTGCTGGAGGTGTGGGATGCGCGGGGCTCGCCTCGTTACTCCGCAGGTTTTTGGGGGTAGAGCGGTGCTGCACAGCGGCACATCGCCTGTGGGGCACCTCGGGGCGGGCGTGAACTTCAGCGGAATTCCTGAAAACAAACGTGCTCGGGGGTGTATGGCTTCTTCCTCCCCATAATTTCACGCTTAGAAGTAATCTTTCAAGTTAATAGGCAGAATAGGCTGGGAGGGGATTCCCTCCGGGAGGTTGCACTGCAAGTGCTGTATTTCTTGTTGCTATATGGCACCTTATATCGCCTTTTAATAGCTGCTGTAAAACATCTTGCAGCCTGGGACAGCGGAGGTGTCTTGCGCTGGAGTTGGGCAGAGAGGTGGTTTTTGCAGGCGTGTGTGTGCAGAGCTGAGGGAACGAGGAACCTGGTTATATCGGGGATCTTTGACCTTTTTAGCACTAAGGAATTGTTCAAGGCCATCGCTTGTCTGAGCCTGGATTTGACAAGACCCTGCAGTGAAATTGCTTTGGCAGAAGTGGAGAGGAGAGGCTTTGGAAAGCAAATAGATCAGCCGAGAGTGACAAGCCGGGGGGGCAAGGCTTACCCAAACCAAGCCACTGAGCGGGAATCTTTTCCCCTGACAGAGCAGACAAAATAAATGTTTAACATCAAGGGGAGGAAAAAAGGGTTACTGTTCAGTACTTGACAGCTGATATTTGGCCCTTCTCCTATTTTTCATTTCCAGTATCGGCAAGAAACTTTAATATGTATCGGTGCCTGCCTTCAGCAGTCTGATAAATCTTGCAAAAGCCAATAAAACAGGCTAAAGTCAAATTCCTGCTGAAGAGACGCTGATCCTTGGCTTAAAGAGAAGTAATCTCTGCACAGATCAGTAGTCTCTAGATTTACAGATGAAAACAGTAGTTCTTTGTAAAGCACAAAGGAGTGCCACCTTTTTACATTGCTAATACTTTCCATAGCACTAACTTGTTTTAGCTTAGGAATTAATGAAGCACTGTAAAAAGAGAAATATTAAGTCTTTCTCTGCAATCACTGTCATCTTCCGTTGAAAATATTTTCCTTTTAAATGAGAGGTAGTGTCTATTCATAAAAGCTCTTTCAGTTGCATTTAGGTTAGTTTAGTAAAATCCAAACAACTATCATGTTTATTTTGGCTTTTTGACAACACTCATAAGGTGGTTGGAGTAATGTTTGATTCATCGTAAAGCCAGAAGGTGAGAAGTATTGTAAATCATGTTGTTTGAAAAGGGATGAGTTCAGGGCTTTGCACAATGCCACTATAATTTTGGCACTTTTTTGTGAGTGTATGTAACCATTTATTGCTACATGATAGAATATTTTATTCTATGCACATCTATGCATTTGCACATGTTATTCATGTCGCATTTGCTAATGAAGGGTGTGGGGAGAAGCACAGCAAAACTGGCTCTGGTATCACCAATGAAGTGGGCTGTAAGAGTTGAAAAAGGACTCTGCAGCTGCAGCCTAAAATTCTGCCTGTAGCTGAGCAGTGAAGACAGGGGACCTAATTTTTATTTTTCTTTTTAAGATATGAGGGAGAAGGAGTGCAATCAAAAAGAGTTAAAAGATTTGTGAATGTTACGGCGTGGCTGGTGCAGGAATGTTGGGGGGGGGATTTGTGCAAGAATTTGGGTGTGGGGGAGCTTTGCTTTAAATTCCTCCTGCTGCTGGTGTTGCTCAGAAGTAATATAAAAAGAATGAAGAAAAAATGACTGTATTTTGTCCAAACTGATCAAGTCATAACAAGGGAATTGTAATTCAGCCAGTGTGTCTGTTAGGATATCATCTCTTGATTTCAGGTTTCGAATCCTGTGTGTTGTTGGCTCTGCTGACAGTGATGAGAGACAAATCTCTCTGCTGTTGGCAGGAACAGAGGAGTTCACACAGGCATAGTGTGACAGAACTCCCTACATAAAAATTATCCTTGCTAATATAATGTAATCATCCTTTAATGAAGTGGTCCTGTGGTTCCCAAAGGACGTGTCAAGTGAAGACTATGCTTTCATCCCACTGAATTATCAGTGTGTTTAGTGTGCCAGTCACACCCATGCCAGGGTGTCACCACTAGCCATTGCTGCTCGTCTTCTTTTCAGGCCTGGTTTTAATTTCCTTTCCACTTCTGCAGCTCAGGTCAGGTGAGAAAGAGGAAAATAAGCCAAGTGAGCGCATTTATATTTTTGTTTCAGAATGCCATTTAAAAGCTAGCGATCAATTTAACTGACCTAAATGTAGAGCCAAATTAAAAAATACATCCTCTGAGCATGTGCAATATTGCAAAACTGCTGGCTGTGTGCGCCAATGTCTTTTTGTGTTGGTGGTTTGTTGGAAAAGCATTTTGAGTACTTATTTCTGCACATACTCTCATGCTGCTTCAGCTGCTGCTAGTCAAGAGGACTCAGACTACACTTTTGACGTCTTCTGATTTGCAGGCTGTAAAGGGCCTTGTTCACCAGAGTTTGAAACTCTGGCAAACACTTTGCTGCAGATCTATTAAGGATGCTACAGCATTCCCAAGTGTGGTTGAGGCTGCCTGAAACTGCTGAGCTGGCATTTCACTTCAGACGGTGCTCACAATAAGGGCATACACACAAATCCTCCCCCACCGGTCCAACCCCAGAGCTCACAATTAAATGGCTTTTGAAAATGGCAGAGAGGCTTACGAAGAATAGCCTTGATGGAATCTAACCTTTCCTGGAGCTGCCCTTGTGTGCGGAATAGTTGATAATTTTCCGAGCTGAAGACGTTGAGAGGCGAACGCCTTTTAGCTAGAGCAAAATATCTGCAGCCTTCTTGTGTTCTGCATGTAAAGTACCAGCAAAGTCTGCCCTGGCTCTGGATGGCCACTCAACCTCTACAGCTCCCTTCCAAGCCTTTGCTTTTTTCCTGCAGGGGCACAGAGGGGTGCTGAGGGCTGGCCAGCCAGCCCATTGCTGAGGCTGGTACAGATGGGAGCTGGGTGGTCCCTGCCGAGGATGGGATCCAGCAGGGCACTCTGCCCCATGGGTGCTCACTGCTGGGGAGCTGGTGGGGCAAGAGTTAGGGGCTCTACTGGCTTGACTTTTATAGTCTTAGGAAAGGGGTATTTCCTCTAAATTGCGATGAAGTTTAAAATTAAAGCAAAAGGGGAAATGTACCTGCTCTGCAAATTCAGTCTTTGTCACTTGCGCATGAAGCAAATTAAGTCATTCTTTACAAAATGTGCATTTCCCATGATAATTAATCTTCTACCATGAAAGAAACCACACTGAGTAAAGGTTTGGAGTTACAGGTAGTAAAAATATCTAAAACCAGTTGGAATCCAGTGTTTCTGTGGTAAAGGCAATTTTATTTACAAGGTCTTACAAAAGCAGTTGTGTATTTTCAGCATTAGTAAATGCCATAAGCTTAAACCGTAGATGCTAAATTCACTGATACGTGGTTAGGCCTTACAATAAAAAATAAAAATAAAAAAATCAGTAAATTACTCATTGATTAACTTTGATTAAATTAACTTTGATTTTTGGTACTAGTTTTTCACACTAAGATTATCCTTTTGTTCTATCCCACACAAGCATGGCATATGTCCATAATCCTGTCTATATTCACGTTGACCAGATATCTGATGGCTTTTAAATGTTTTTACGGAGAATCAGTTTCTTTGAAAGCTGCCAGGTTGACAGCTATGGAGTCTGAAATGATTTGGTTTGTCCATAGAACAATTCAGGGCTACCAAATTAATTTCATTCAGAAAGGCAGATTATTTTTGGAGGCTTCTTATAACTGTTCACATAAATTCTTTTTCTCATTTTGGTATGTGATTCGATGTACGAGCCATGGTACAGTTCCTGTTCAAATGTACCCCATTTCTGGGGCTATCTGCCTGTAGAGAAGCAAGCCAGGGTGGCAAAGCTCATGCCTGGAGAGCTATTGATCTTGGGACTGATGCTGGGTGCAAACAAACTGCAACCCCAGGTCTGTAGGTGTGAATGTTTGTTTGGGTCTGCAGCTGTTCACCTGGATCATGACATTTCTGGCTACAGGGTTTTCTGGCACTTTCATCTTCTTTTCCTTTGGAGTACTATTATATCAGTAGAGGCTTCTCACAGTTGAGTTTTTAGAAATGGAGCTGTTTTGTTTTTCTTCAAAAAGATGCTTTATGCCTGGGTGTGATAAAAGGTTCTGGTGTTACGTTCTCCCTGCAGAACCTGCCCATACCAAGCAGGATGGGAAATGCAGAAGCTCAGATGCAGGTGACTCAGATCTTCAGGTTTTCATTTGAAGCTACCCAGTTTCTGGGAATAAAAAACCAGCCAACCAACCAAAAAAAAAATCCGAGACCAGACTGAGATTTCTGAATACAATTGCGTCGACCTCCCTTTGCCAGGCTCATTTTTTAACAGAGCAAAGAACAAGACTGCTTTTGCTCTTGTGGTGTCCTTTTCCCATTTTCACTGCCTTCGGCCACTGCAGGAATTGAGAAGGGGCAGGAACGCTGAGACTGTTGAGACAGGGCTTGTTTAAAACCCCGTGCTCAGCTACAGAAGCTCTACAGCAGAGTTTTTTTTCTTATGCTTAGTGCTTGTGATCCCTTTCATTCTTTCTTGAAGTTATAGAGCAAAATCTGGAAATATTATATATAGTAAGCTGCTGAACATGTAGAGGTTACTGGGGCAGTAAGGTATTCACAGGAATCAAATAAATAGCCTGTCTTTTAAGGCCAAAATTAAATCATACTAAGAAAACCTGGCACAACTTTCTTTTTCCTTGAGTAGAGGTGGTGTTGAAGTGATACATTGGAAGTTTTACCTCCTCTTAGTCTATAAAGGGTAAATGTGCACTTGGGAACATCAGTGCCTCAAAATGAGAACTCAAGGGCCATTTATTCTCTAAAACAACCTTGTTGTGTCAATGTTCCAGGGCACAGTGGGGGACACAGTGCTGCTGGGTGGTGGTTTGGTCTCCTGGAGCTGGAAGGTGTGTGCTCCAGGAGCTCCACAGTGCTGTGGGTCAGGTCCTGCTCTTCTGCATATGTTCTCCAGAATGATGTGTGCATGTTGAAACCTGCATGTCTGCTTTTAAGTGCAGAAATTGCAAATGTATTTGCTAGCAGTGGTATGCTACATATGTGTTCCATTTCTTTTTTTTTTATGGAGACTCACGGTTCTCTCTTAATGCAGCTGAATTCTCTGTGAACAGGACTTTATTTGCTACAGGACAGATAAGGAGAATTTTCTTTCAAGCCTTCTATGTTAATGGAAACGTAATCATGTTAGCCATGCTTTCATTAAAAAACAAACTCTTAAAAAGTATAACCTTAGGAGACATGAGTTGCTACTACAGCCGCTAACACTTCATTCTCTTGACTTTCTCACACTGCCTGTCCTTCGGCAACACGTTGTGTTCCAAAGCTGGAGGCTGCTGGCCTCAGTGCAGAGGCTCTCCAATTTACATTCTGGTCATACTGCAGCGTTTCATAACCCCGCTTCAGCTTTTCCCTGGCTTCCCAACAGCTCTGCTGCCTGACACTGCACAGGGACCTCCAGGGAGAGGGAAAGGGCCTGAGAGTCCCAGGGAACAAGCAGAGCAGCCAAGAGTCTTTGCTAGAGGAGTCTGTCACTACAGGGTGCAGCATTGGCCTGAGAAGTGGCGTAAGCTGGTGGTGGATCAGGAGGCTGTTGCACAGGGATTTTAGCACAGGTGTCTGGATAGAAAGGAAGGATTGGACTGGCTGCATTGGGTCATTCTTATCTACCACATGGGAAAAGGTTGAGAGAGCATGTAGGGGAAAGGAAGTCAAATATGGATCTCAGCCTGTGGTCAGAGTTTCCAGAAACTCTTTAAGAACTAAAACCTTTCAAATGTCTGTCCTCTAGTTTGGAGCAACTGGAGAATGACCTGTACAAAGCAATTAGTTCTTAAGAATTGCTTGCAAATTCCTCAAAACACTGACATACTTGCTGTCTTATAAATATTAGCACTCCTTTTAATTTTATTTCATGAGCCCTTGCCTGAAGAAAGCGCTCCAGGTTAATGTCTCTCGTTTAAAGAAGGCACGGCTAGCACTGCTGAGCCCCCCGCCAGAGCAGCCCAGGCTGCAGGCACAGACCTGGCACTGTGCTCTGATGTGCAGCCTGCATCACTGCTGTGAGATGGGGAGAGGAATTCTACCTTACTAACTTTCATGTCTTGTGTTGTAGCCATGAGACGCAAACGACCTGCTGGGATCATCCCAAGATGACTGAGCTTTACCAGTCATTAGGTAAGACATCTCTACCAGATGTTTGGTGCTTTTATTTTTATTTTTTTTTTCTTTCAATTGAATGATTTACTAAGGCAAAGATTTCCAGAGGAAGCAATACAAAATTAAGTGAAAGAGAGAGGCAGAGCTTTTACCAAGGTTAAAATTTTCTGCTAGGGAAATACATAAGGCACACATTTTGAACATGCAGTAGAAAAAAAATGTATTTCATTTAGCACGTTTGGAATGTACGCGGGGTTTATAAAGTAATTTGGGTGTATTGTTACAATCTCTTTACTGAAAGACTGGAACAGAAGTTAGAAAAAAATAATCCTGAATCTTTTCACTGTCTAATCTGCTTTACAAAAGGCACATGAAAAAATCAAACCAAGCTGCTGTTAATGTTGACTTTTGGATGGTGGGAAGCCAATTGAAGCAATTTGCCAAACTGTGTTACCACTGCTTTATTTTTAAAGCACTTTCAATACTTAGAAGGCATAGCAGCTGTCATGATGTCATTTTGAATACCCAAATTGCATGCTTATTATGACTTCAGATGTGCCTCTCTGGTGGAGGGTTGTTTTTTTCATTTTTTAGCAGCTTTGGAATTTATTAACAGAAGCACATCTACAAGATAAAATAGGTTAATCTATGCTCTACTGTAGGCTGCTTGGAAGGCCATTTAATAGCTAACTCTTTGATTTTAATGGCTGTGTTAATAAATAATGGAGGGTATAATAAAAATTAAGCTATTTTGCTGAAAGAAGTATCAGTAAATATGCTGCATTCATAAAGGAGGTTACGTCTGTACAGCACATGTACATAAACTAGCTTGAGCACTAGGACTGTCAGATCTAACATTCTGTGCAGGCTTATTTGCCATGGTGAAAAATAGCTTAAATTATCACCTGCTAAACTCCCATTTAGCTGCTGAAAACAGTCTAATTATGCCAGTGTAATCTATTTCAAGCAAACTCAGGTATCTCTATGGTGCTCTGCAGTTCAAGGCATGCTAAAAATATTTTAGAAAAGTGATATAAAATGAAACGACACAGGGTGAAGATTTTTTTCCTTATAGTATTAGCAGTGTGGCAGCAGTTGGTTTAAAAATTAACCAGAATGCAGCTTTGTATGCCAAAAAGGGATATAAAATGTGTAAGTTAAGGCTAAACAAATGCAAAAGCAGACAAGTAGTGACTTGACATTTAATTATAACATATTGCCCCATGTGTCTCCTTCATATTTCTGCTCTTAAAGTGAGTGGTTTAAAAGTTTCAGGACAAATGGTAATTGCACATGCAGACGTCCCTTTAATACAGGTAGGTCTTCAAACAGTTGCCTGTTAATTGAATTGCACTCTGACTCTGCAGCTGCCTTTGATCCACAGACTGCTTGGTATTGCTGATACTGTTGCTGGTCAGACCCCAAGTCATGTTGTAACTGCTTTTCTTCTGCTAATGCCCTGTTTCAGCCAGAGTACTCTTAAATATCAAGAAGTGAAAAGGTAACAAGGGAGAAAAGTGTCTTGATAGATTCAGGTCAGCAGTTCAGAAGATGTGTGACTGCTGAAGTCAGTTTGCATTTAGTTTAACGGAGTTTTATCACTGTGAGTATCACCCAAAATGTCAGGAGTTTAAGATAGCCTTATTTTTTACTGCATAAAGAGGGAACATGTTCAGGCAGATTTTGTTCCTTACTTACTTGTGAACTTTCTTTTTCTCATGCTATTTTCCTTTTCAGGAGCATGAAATGTCAAAAAAAGCAGTCCTCTGTCTGGATTGTTCTGTTTCTTTTAGACTTGAGACCAAACAGTCACTAACGTGAAAGCACACTGATTTTAGCAAAGTATGCGTAGTATGTGTTTTTATGAGTAAACTGAGGTGTTCATATGTGTGTAGAAAAAAGACTAGACAAGGTGACTCTTTGTGTACTGCCACATGGGTGAAGCTTTGATGAATGTGCTACTGAATAGCCTACCGATTTCTTCTAGTTTTGAACTGGGTGTAATCACCATTGCCTAACTCTCACACAAACTGCATAATACAAGTATAACCCGTTTAGTCTTGAACAGAACCCTTGATGTATTTTCAGTGCTTTGCTTTGCCTCAGGTCAAAATGGTAATAATGGGATGTTTGAAGTCTTTTCAGACTGTTCAGTAATATATTATCTGAGAAGATGTTATTAAAGTCGATTTTGTATTGCATACTCATTAGATCCTATTATTCTACCGCCCATTAGGATCCAAATTTTGTTTCTAATTCATATAAAGAAGCTAGTAAAGAGCTTAGTATGTATGCCTTTTTAAAAATCTGGTAGAAGGCATGGATTTGGCAAGCGGGTAAATGCAAAAACGTGAGGCCAAGTACATCAATGCTGTCAAGAGTTTTCATTTCCATTTTCCAACTCCTACACTTACCCGGTATGGAATAATTCTGCTATGTGAGGTAGCTCTCTATACATGCCAATATATCATCATTTGCTACAGGATACTTATGTCTAATTTAAATTCTTACAAATTACTGAAAGCTTAATTTTTTTAAGTGAATGAGGAAGGTGCATCCTGGGACGAGGTAACATTTCTTACCTGCCTCTGAGATGCAAAAGACACTTCTCCAAGACAGAAGATAAGTAATCTTCACAAATCCAATTCACACACCTACAAAATGTTGCATTACATTTTGCTAAAAATAGGTGAATTTCAAGTGAGACTTATTGGTTTATTTTTCTATCTTTAGAGGTCTGGATATTAAAAAAAATGAAGCTTGATTACTTGGGAGCATTATTTGGTACTGATAAAAGAAGGTAGCAATGTGCTGTGCACAATCCTGCAATCTCTTCAGTTGGGACTGCATCAGAGGCAGCAGGAAAAATCTACAGGAAGAAATTATACAATAATCTGCCTATGAAGGAAGTGTTCTCAAATTCTCTTGGAGCTCATTTGCTAAAACATAGCTGGTAATAAAGATACTTGTTAAATACTTGATTGAAATTGTATATGTGTATTAAAAAAATTCCAACTGATGTTCCTTTCTAACAGATTTTCCTTTTAAGACACTAAGATGCTTGTTCCTGAGTGTTCTTTATTTTTAAACAATGTAGCATTTTATTAGTGTTTAAGAAATATTTACTCAAGTTGAGCAATTTTTACTCTTCTTTAAGTTATGGCTGCTTAAAGTTACATAATAAGCTGTCTATTTTGAGTGACTTAATTGTTTAATGTTTAGTTGAAGTGGCAGCAGGACGTAAACGTTGGTGTAGATTAAACTAAAAAAGAATCGTATAAGTTAAGAACATAGAGAAGAAATAAATGCTGAAATAGGAAAGTTAGTAAAAATCATTATATGTGAGCTTCAAAGGATCAGAAGCTGAAAGACATCCCTGGTTTGCATTTACACCATTATGAACCACTCCTATTTTCTTCTAACTTCCTTCTGAAAAGTCTTCAAAGAATCAAAAACTGCTCCAGCTGCTTTTCTTTCCAAAATTAGTTCTTCTGCAGCAGATTTGCTGGTTTTACACTGTTCTTTTATATCCCCCTTACAAATTTTTTCATCCTTCATGATGATCCCAGGGCATCACTGAAAAGGGAATTTTTGTTGTTTCACCGTCTTGGAGACCAAGGACTTTTGCATGAGGAGAGAAACAGAGGGTCTGAGTTTGCTCAATTTTTTCAGATTGTCTTCTGAGAGTGAACATTTAATGTCAGACAGCTTAGCTCTGAATATTTTGTCTTTAAGCTGAGAATGACTCCAACCTTTGCTATGATGGCCCAGGAGGACTTGGCTTGTCATGCCATACTGTTAGTGTCCTCCTCCTCCAGCCTTCCTATGTCATGTCATGTCAGTACAAGTGTCCTCAAGGTGCATTAGTGTCACCATGAACAGTAATTGCAGTAGCAGAGTGCAGTCAGAAATGTTGTTTATCAATCCTAATTCACCAAGGCAAGACAAGAGGGTGAAAACCACCCTCATCCTTGCTGGCTGCAGTGCACTGGTGACAGCTCTCCATTTAACTTAGAGGATGGGGGCAGTTCTCTATGGATTACATGAAAGAAATGTCAGAGTTGCTTAACACAAGGTAGGAGAATACTGGAAGGCATCTCTGAGCTTTCAGCAGCAGCTGCTGTGTTGATCTTGTGGCTGGCTTCTCTTGTGCAGCAGTGTGAGCTTCTAACTCCCAGGGACCAAGGCTGCCCAGCTTCATCCTCTTTTGGTTTGTCCTTCTGAAGTGCTGCCTGGAGAGGCTGAACTGCCCTTGGCTGCCATTACAGTTTGTATTAGCAACTACTAAACCATGTATTTATTATGAAGTTTTATTCATAGTCAGCTGTTTTCCATGTTTGCACCAGTAAGACCCACGCCTAGTGCACACATCAGTTGTTTGATTTCTACTGCAATCCAGTGAGATTATCCATATGGCCTCTCTTTAAAGGTTGCTTATTCACTCATGTCCTTTTCAAGCCCATTTCAGAAAATAGGATTGCTTGGTTCAGTCAGCCTTGGCCAGTAGTCAGTCTAGAGGAGGTCATCTGTGTGTGATTGAGTCCTGTGCAGCACACACCTAACAGACAGTAGATGTAACTGTGGCAGAGAGGTAGAACTCAGGGGGTGCAGTTAACCTGGCATCACTTGAAAATGAAAGCACAGGTGTATTAGCATGAGAGAGGCTCTTCTAGAGAGAATGAATTGCTGTTCTGTTGCAGAATATTACCAGTATGGGAATATTTTGCTTAAGATAACTGCGCTCTTGGTTTGCAGATGGACACCTTTTATTATTATTTTCGGAAGTTTTTTGTAATTTATTTACTTCAGGATTTTCCAGTATGACTGCTTCTCACCAGAGTACATAAAAGGTTTCTGAACTTTCTGACTACAAACTCCACTCACATCCCAATCCCATAATGGGATGTACCCATTGAGGTGTACATCAAATCCTTTCTTACATTTTTGTGTTTGCAGGCTGAAGAGAAGACACTCCATTCTAAAACTTACCAAAGTCATGTCAATTGGTCTGATTACAGGGATGCTGGCACATGCTGTGGTATTCAGCCACTGGATCTAGATGCAATCAGTAGTATTGTGGTGCCCTGGATACCTCCCACTTGTTAATTTGCAGAGACACTGTTGGCTTTTTCACTCAGTTGGACAGGCCCAGAACAACGTGCTGGGTCATTTCATGGAGAGTGATTCAGCTGTACATAGAATAACAGTTTACTGTTATTTATTACCAAAGCAATGTAGATGATAGCATTAATTATTGTTATAATAAAAGTCAATGGCTGAGACTCAGCTGATATTAAGCAGTGTTACTTGATTAATTTCTTTCCTTTGTGCATTTGTGTCATTTGCATTTTAAAATCACAATTCCAGAAGAGGCAATATATGTCACTGTAGGGCACCAGTAAAAGATTAATTTACAGGTTTTGGGCAGCAGGAGGAAACCCAGCATTCTTACCAGCTGGACAGAGAATCTCAGCTGTATTGAAACAATGTGAGCTGAAGCTTCTTGAAAAGGCAAGAGTGCAGCTAATGTGTGATAGAACATAGAAAGTTTAGTGGCTGTAGAGGAATTACTGTCTATTCAGGACTGTCCAGTAAAGAGCTGTTAACATCTGTTAGGAAGGCATTGTAATTCCCAAAACAGGTTATCCCCAGGCAGTGTATTTATGAGCAGTCTATGAGCATGTCACAAGCTGTGGCTGAGTAAGGCTTTCAGGTTTTGAGGTATATCACTCTAGGTTCACATTTTCTGTCCTTGCACCTGAGAGTAAAAAAAACCCCTCAGAACACTGTAAATCTTGCCAAATGAAGATGAGGATTTAACCTGATGACATCTATTTTTTTTTTAAGAATTAAGTTGTTAATTTGCTAAGTTTTACTTACACCACCTGAAGCATGTAAGCAGCTCATCTCAGTTAGGTGATGTCCAGACAGTGAGGTAATTGCTGTCCACAGGACCAAGTGAAGGGTGTGTGTTTTGCCCTTATTAACCAAAAAAGCAATTATAATAATATTCACAATAATATAAACAAGAACCCCTTTTTTAAAATAAGGAGGAAAGGTAGTTTCCAGGTAGAAAGGACTTTATGAGATGCCTTCAGATTACATTGAGAGAGAGAGAAATGGTATGAAGAACCTTTGGTGGGAGGTAGCCTGGCCCATCCCAGTGCTTTTAAACACAGTGAGATGGCTCTGTCATATGGGATAGGACAATATCAAATGGAACCTCCCAGTCACTCAGCACTCTCAGCAGATGCAGCAGCTGTAGGGGGGGTGGGTCAGACTCTTTAAGAACCACAGTGAAAAGCAGTTCAGTTATAACACCTTATTTAAAACCTGTTGCCTGGGTTATAGATGTGACTCCTTAAGAATAAAAACAAATACCCCCCCTCATGCTAGATGCTAAACCTCTTCTTAAATTTATTATTTTAGAAAACTTACTGACTTCAATTTTTTAATTGCTTTTAGTTATCTTACAAGCCAGTTGATGCAGTAAAAGCTCAAGAATATGAGAATATGTTTTTCCTCTTAATATATTGCTCATATCCCAATGTAAAAACTAGAATTTAGCAAGGGAGAATTTAAAGAAAAACCCCAAACTACAAGATTTTATTTGACTCTGTGTCAGTAGTCAGTGGGACATTCCAGCAGGTGGTTTGAATCACTGACCACTTCGCAAATGAGTGGGGTTTTTTGCTTGATTATCCACTAATAAAAAGATCTGGTGCATGTAATTGCAGGTGTTTCCAGAATACTTTAGAAATAGAACATAGCCCTTATGTTTTGAGATTTCTCTCAACATGCAGAATTATGCAGAAAATGTTAGAATTTAATTATCATCTTTCCACAGTATTTCTGATTTGAGTTATTCCTATCAGCAGTCTGAACTGAAGTACCCTTCATTAAAGCTGCATTTGTAATAAAAGCACTAGTTCTTGTTCACTGTTATCATGTTATTAGATAGAGAAAGATAGAAAAAATGGTAGAACAGATAGAGAAAGACATGTATATTCACTTGAACAGAGAGGTCATTCATGGCTGAGTGATGGGAAAGTCATGATTTCTCTTTGCTCTGGGACGTAAATATGTCACCAAATACTCCCTCGTGATCCTTTCTTCTGTCTTTCCTTTCCAGGGGCCAGGTGACCTCTTCCACTGCATCGTTGTTTCGGACCATAAACAGATTATGCTCTTGGGCATTTACATTTTTTTGTTCAGAGCTTGAAAGTTGCCTTCTGAGCGAGAAGGGAGTATTGTTAACAACTTGCAAAAGTTTCATAATACACCAAGGGCTTTTCAGCCCTCTGACCACCCTGTTCAGAGGATGAAGTGGTACATACTTACTAGGAGTGGGAGGAAAGGGCTGGAGGAAAAATTGTGTGGTGTACTGAGCTCCTCAACTTGCTCCAAAATGATAAAAGCTTTGGAAACAGGGTTTAACTCTTAACAGGTCCTAACTCTTTCAGTGGGCTGTGTGGAGGTGGAGTAAGCAACTATTTTTTTCCTGTTAGGATCCAGGAACGAAAAAGGCAAAAACAATTTCACAATACAGAGAGGTAGGAACTGCTGGTGTTTCCATAGGCTTTTGAAAGGTTGCTGCTGCTTGAGCCCTCTTCCTCCCTCCTCTGCCTCTTCTCAGCAGGAGTAGCTGGGGTGTGACTAGTGAGTCTGTGCTCCTCACTTGAGGTCCTCCCCTCGCTGGGTTGCTTTATGTCCAGCACTCCTCAGCCCAGGGCCAAGACTCATTCCCTGGCAGTCTTGAGTTCAGTGGTTCATTTGAATGGGGTCTCATCCAGCAAGCAAAATGTTTTGAACCCAGTTAGAAGGGGCCTGGGCTCCTTTCCTTGAGCGACACATTTGTTCCAGCAGTAGCCCTGGGGGAGGAAAGACACCACTGACTGTTTCACAGGCATAGGAGGGGGAAAAGCAAAATCATTAAGATCCAGTGACCTTAAGTGACTGTCACCATCTGGTAAGACAGCTGTCCATCAGGAGCATGGAGGTGGTGGCATAAGGAGGACAGAGGTGAGCAGTTGGCACAGGGACTGTAACTGGGTGCAGGCTAATCCTGGTGACAGCAGTGAAAGTGGCAGTGGAGGTGTGTGACAGCTCAGCCTTGGCTTGCAGAGCCAAATGAGCAGTGGTGCTGCTGCCTTTCCAAAACCTGAGATGAGGGCTCCGAAACGAGCACCTGGCATTGCTGCTTCATCATTTAGAGCAGATGCTTCTTGGCAGCAGTGTCGTTAAGGTTGATGATAAATTCAGTGTGTATTGCATATACAGGAAAATAGATGTAAACTGTAGCACTTCCAGGATTAAATGTCTTCACGGATTGTACTTTCTGCCTTGATCAAGGCCTGAAATATGCATATATATTTACTCACATTTCTGAAAATGTAAATAATAGATAGATAAGCTTTTTTCAGAACACTCAGGGAGAATTTAAGAAAGGCTTCTTCGTTTTGTCAAATGCTAGCCGTAATACACTTTTACAGAATACAAATAGAGATTTGCAGCAAGGGTACAAAATGTAATTGAATTCATGATGTGTTTGTGAGAGACTGCTTTATTAATTTCCATTTAAGACAAATTAAGTCACTTTATTTAAACTTCTCACTGTATTCTGCACTACATAAAGGACCTGTCAGGATGACAGTGAGAGAGAGAGCTGGCAGGAGCAATACACAGAAGTGCCCATTAAAGAGGTGTATGCAACTGTGCAAAGAAAAAGAAATTACATACAAAGCTGAGACTTCCTTTTCTGCTCTAAGACATGTTTCAGAAATGTTCCGCACAACGTTCCACAGCTTTTATTACGGTATACAAAACTACTGAGTTATCACACCTCATATTATTCATTCAGAACAGCTTAATTAAAATTAATGTAATTGAGACTATATTCCCTCTGCTACCTGTACCTTTACAGCATTATAAATGATGTTGGGATAGTTATACCCAAGCTACCACATTTCAAACAGCTTTACAGCACCTTAGCTCGTATGCCAGCAAGAAAATGTTTTGTCTTTCGCTGTTTTTCATCATATTCTTTCTCTAAGAGTCTGTCAGGCTTAGAGGAAGCTTATTGACCTAAAGGGACCTTTAGTTTGAGCCACTATATTTTTTTCCCTAATGTTCTTTTTGTATTTACGTTGTAGTTTACATTTTCTAAACACTTTCCCATCAGTAATTCCTCAGGCTGCATGAGTTTCATCAGTAAATTAAATGCATTCAGCAGTGTTGTCAGGTGCTGAAACTGGCTGGCACAAGCAATGTATTTCTGTTCTGGAAAACCCTTAAGTTGCAATATGCCAGGCAATCTCTTGGGAATGATCCTTAGGCTGCACAGGAGTGTCTGTGCCCAGGAATTAGTTGGGTGGGTGACAGGGCATGCATCTGTTTTTTCAGTGGTGGGTGGCTGCCCCATAGCGTACGAGTGTGTCCCCTGCCACTCCTCAGTTCCCAGTGCAGCTGCTGGCAGTGCCCCTTGGGAACCAAATTCTGTGCTCTGGTCTTGTGTGTCTTTGTCCCCACAGTGCCCAGGAGGTTTTGCAAGCCATGGTTAAACTATTCAGTGGGGACTTGTGCTGATATCCTTATTTTGTTAAACGAATTAGGACAGCTCTAGCAAAAGTTGAGCCAGACAATGTCTTCCCAACTGGGTGCCATTCCCTGTCACGCTGCCAGGGCCACTGGCTCCCTGCCATTTTGCAGGTGAGTACCTGGAAACTCACCTGGCTGGGTGAGCTGGCTTCTCTCCAGAAAAGCTCTACATCTCCAGGCATGGCCGGGGCCTGTTGAGGTGGAAAGCACAGAAGTTTAATTGGATATTTTTAATAAGCTTTTCGTTTTAGCAGTAGTTGAGAGTCACCTGTTTTTTCCTAGGCAGAGGTTTTCTGCTGGGGCTGCCTGCACATAGCCTGGCTGGTGCATAAGGTGAGTGAGGAAGAGTTTCAGGGTCTTACCTCGCTCACAGTGCCTTCAGTGTGAAAAGCTCTGCAGTATTTTCAGACACACTGCTGTAGTCACTGATGTTGTCCTTTCAAGTGCTCTTCAGTTCAATGCCTTTGAACAAAAGGAAGTAATACTTTAGGACTTAGTAAGGGGGTTTTTTTGCATGGTTTATTGTCAAGATTTGAGGGCTTTAGCTCAGTGAAATTTCTAACTAATTTATTTTTCCCCTCTGCTCTTTCAACCAACAGGTATAGTCTTGTAGTTCAACATATCAACGTCTTTGTGAGTCTGGTTATTTCTAGTGTGTGTCTAAAGCTGATCTTTTATTCTAACATTGCCTCCCTACAGCTGACCTGAACAACGTCAGGTTCTCGGCGTACAGGACTGCCATGAAACTCCGCAGGCTGCAGAAAGCCCTCTGCCGTAAGTACCTGCCTGTGCCTCACCCGCTGCCAGCAAGGCTCCACGACCAACACACAAGTTTATTCACAGATTTCACAGGCAGAAAAACACTCCCACGCATATTATTCCTGCCTGGTACACGGAGACCTCTCACCTGAAGGGCCTCCTGCTGCCACCAGTTTGCATGATCATTACAAAAAAAAGAGCAGCAGTTCAGAAATAAAACTGAACATACTGTGTGTATTTCTCGTCTTTAACACTCTTCAGCCAGGTATTTTCACTGTGCCATGTCCCTGTGCCACGTCCTGTGTCAGCCACAGCTTTACAGCCGAAAGGAACACAGTTGTGGTGTGTTGGGAACAGTGAGAGCTCGGGTGAAATAATCACTTCAGAACTGGAATTGCTAATGGTTTGTTAAGTTGAATCTTGAACCCTGAGGGGTTATTGCCTTTAAATGAGATCTTCACGATAAACATTTAGCTTCATTTTTTTCCCCAGCTTTCGGTTGTGTTGAGAAGTCTCTCATCAGCTGTACATTAGTGATGTGCATGTTCGAACGTTTTAATTCTCCCAAATGCTGTATGTTATTCTACTTTCCACTGGAATTACATTTCCTTTTCAGCTTATTGTAACCTGATAGCTAAATAATTTGCTCGCAGTTTTCTTGATAGGCCAGTCAGTTGCCAAAGCAAGCATTTTATTAGGTAGTTCTAGTGGGAGGATTATTAAAATATTTTAAAATCCATGACTTGGCATTTAATTACAGGGTTAAATTTCTGACACAGTTGCAAATGTCTCAACTGTTGATTTATCTCAAGTTGGATTTGTACTCACATGCTTTCTGGAACTGTGTCAAACCTTGGTATTTTTGAGCATGTTTACTTTTAGGCTTATAAGCATGGGTGAATTCTGCTAAAGTGAGCAGACCTAATTTCTGAATGTATAAAAAATAGGGGGGGAAAAAGGAAAAAATAAACAATAACTGCAAAGTCTTGTAACATAATGAAAGATTTCAACATGAATGAAGTAACAAAGAAGGAATTATGATGATTAGAAATATAAACATCTTTCCATGGTACAGCACTTCTGCCACACTCACTGTGGAAATGTGGTATAAAGAAACTGGAGTGATGCGCAGTGAAAAATATTCATAGTCAATGCAGCACTGAAGGAAGTAGAATTTTTAGAATTAACTAGCTGGCACTGCGTAAGTGTGACTTGTAACAGGTTTTTATGACTGAAAGTGCAAAACTTTGCATCCCATTTTATCTGTATTAGAGTCATAGAATATTCTGAATTGGAAGGAACTCATAAGTATTGTCCAACTCCTGGCCCTGGGCAGGACACCCCAAGAGTCACACCATTTGCCTTAGGGCATTGTCCACACACTTGAACTCTGTCAGGCTTGGTGCTGTGACCACTTCCCTGGGGAGCCTGTTCTGGTGCCCAACCACCCTCTGGGTGAAGAACCTTTTTCCAATATCCAAACTAAACCTGCCCTGACACAACTTCAGACCATTCCCTTGGGTCCTGTCACTGGTCACAGAGAGAAAAGATCAGTGCCTGTCCTTTGTCTTCCCCTGATGAGGAAGCTGTAACTGCAGTGAGGTCTCCCCTCAGTCTCCTCCAGGCTGAACCCAGTGACCTCAGCCCCTCCTCACACAGCATCACCATCTCATTGCCCTCCAGACCCTTTACCATCCTCATGGCCCTCATTTGGATGTTCTTTAACAGATTAATGTCTCTTTTGTGTTGTGGCACCCCAAACTGCCCCAGCACTCGATGTGAGGCCATCCCAGAGCAGAGCAGAGGGGACAATCCCCTCCCTTGCCCAGCTGGCCATGCTGGGCCTGATGCCCCCAGGACATGCTTGGCCCTCCTGGCTGCCAGGGCACTGCTGGCTCAGATTCAACTTTCCACCCACCAGGACCCCCAGGTCCCTTTCCCTGGCGCTGCTTTCCAGCCTCTCATCCCTCAGTCTGTCTGTACATCCCGGGTTGCCCCATCCCAGGTGCAGAATCCAGCATTTTGTTGAATTTCCCATGGTTGGTGACTGCCCTGGCCTCTCATACGTTGAGGTCTCTCTGCAGGGCTTCCATCCCTTCAAGGGAGTCAACTGCTCCTCACAGTTTTGTATCACCTGCAAACTTGCTCAGTATCCCTTCCAGTCCTGTGTTCAAGTCCTTTATGAAGATGTTGAAGAGCACAGAGCAGAGGATGAGACCCTGTGGAGCCCCCCTAACGACAGCTCACCACTGATGCCACCCGATTCACTGCCCTTTGTGTCCCATCTGTGAGTCAGCTGCTCACCCATCACATAGTGTGTTTTTCCAACTGGGGGCTGGACATTTTGTCCAGAAAGATCTCATGAGAGTATTGAAAGTTTTACTGAAATCCAAAAAGATTACATCAGCTGGCTTCCTTTGGTCAACTAGCTGGGTTACGATGTCATAAAGTACTGGGATGGTCTGCCCAGGGAGGTGGTGGAGTCACCATACACGGATGTGTTTAAAAAAAGACTGGATGTGGCACTCAGTGCCATGGTTTAGTTGGGATGTTAAGGCATGGGTTGCACTCAATGATCTTGAAGGTCTCTTCCAACCTAATGATTCTGTGATTCTGTGAAAAGGAAATTGAATTTGTTAAGCAGAACTTTCGCCTCACAAACCTGTGCTGGTTGTGACTCTGGTCCTTCAGGTGTTTTTCAATAACTGATTCCTACCATTAAGCAATTCTGGACTCACCTTGTACTTTTGTATTGGGTTTGTGTGGCCAGGTTTTGGTAGCAGGCATCTCCAGGGGTGGTTTCTCTAAGAAGCTGCTAGAAATTTACCCCATGTCTGACAGAACAAGTGCCAGCCAGCTCCAAGACATACTTGCTGCTGGCCAATGCCAAGCCCATCAGTGGCAGTGTTAGTGCCTGTGGGATGATGTAGTTGAGAAGGGTGCAGGAGAAAATCTGTTGCACAACAACAGCTGGGAAAGAGGAAGGGAAATATGTGAGAGAAACAACGCTGCACCAAGGTCAGTGCAGAAGGAGGGGGAGGAGATGCTTCAGGCACCAGAGCTGAGATTTCTCTGCGTATGCAGAAGACCATGGTGAGGCAACTATGCCCCTGCTGCCCATAGAGCTCCACAGTGGAGCAAATATCCACCTGCAGCCTGTGGAGTACCCCATGCCAGAGCAGGTGGGTGCCTGAAGGAGGCTGTGACCCATGTGAAACCCACGCCAGAGCAGGCTCATGGCAGGAATTGAGAACTCTTGGAGAGGAGCCCACGCTAGAGCAGGTTTGCTGGCAGCACTGTCTGTTCCCAAAGGACTGCATCCTGTGGGAGGGATCCACTCTGGAGCAGTTTGTGAAGAGGTGCAGCCAGTGGGAAGAACTTGCGTTGGAGCAGTTTGTAGAGGACTGTCTCCTGTGGGAGACTGCACACGGAGCAGGGGAAGAGTGTGAGGGATCCTCCCACTGAGGAGAAAGCAGCAGCAGAAACAACATGTGATGAATTGACTGCAGCCCCCATCCCCCTGCTGCTGCTGCAGGGGAGGAGGTAGAGAATTTGGGAGTGAAGTTGACCCTGGGAGGAAGGGAGGGGTTGGGGGATGTGTTTTAAGATTTAAGATTTATTACTCATTATCCTCCTCTGATTTGGTTGGTAATGAATTCAGTTGATTCTCCCGAGTTGGGTCTGTTTTGCCTGTGACAGTAACTCATGAGTGATCTCTCCCTGTCCTTATTTTGAACCGTAAGCCTTTTGGTGTATTTTCCCTCCCCTGTCCAGCTGAGCAAGCTGAAAGTAAGTTCATCTCTCGAGGTTACATTTAGGTAAATTTTCAGAGAATTGATGCTCTCAGAGACATGCAGTGGCACTTACACTGATTACTCTAGCACATTCTTCATACTTGTATCTAAGAAGTATTTAAGGAATTTGGTTAGCAGGCTTTGTTCTCACAAATATTTTTGCCTGGAGACACCATCATCGTATTTGTGTATTCTATCATTTCAGTGTCGCTTGTGAACTCAGTTCAATTAGGTTTTTTTAAAAGCCTCAACTCATTACAATATTATTTTTCTGCATTTTGGCAATAGTAGAATTAGAGCACAGTGCTGTGTTTCAGGGCTCCTACGCAAAGCCAAAATCCCACTTGCAGTAGGTGCTGCTTTCAGCTCTTACTTTTCATTTCTGTTTTAAAATTGCAGGAGTTTATATATATATATCTCCATATATGCCTATATATATATATCTATATATCTTCTTTTCTGCAAACTTCATAGAAAACAGCAATTTTGTCTAGAGGAGTACTCTAAAATGTGTTTTTATATAAGGCCTGCAGAAGTAAAGCTACAGCCTACTTCTCAGTGGCAAGAATAGAAACACTTCAAAAAGGGAGCTGTACTTAAACTTCAGTTCTCTTAGTTCATAAACCAGCCCAATGAACATTAAGACACTAGGATATTAAAGAAGAATGTGGAAAATAGCAGTCCTTAACAAATAAATGCTTATGTGTTGTGTTATCTAGTATGTGGCTTTATCATTTCAGCCTTCAAAATTGTTGTGAGCATGCCAGGTGTAACTGTTGCACCAGGTTTTTTAAATGTACGGATTCCTTTGATAATCACATCAAAGCATGATGACTTTCTTGTTTTGCTACTTTTTAAAGATCTGATCTTCAAGTGCAAACCACATCAGGACATTGTGATATCAATAAAATGAGATGTATTCACAAACTTTTCTTGGACATGCAGCAAAAGAAAATATTCAAGAACTTCTGCTAGGGGTCTTTTTTTTTGTCTTTCAATTGTATGCAGACTAGTTTAAATACATTTTTTAATGTGTCAGCCAACAGCAGCAGGTTACAGAGGAGATGATCTTGCATTCTGGGAGGACCGTTTATACTTTTTATTACCAGCCATATGTTGAGTTTTCCCTAAGTTCAGTTTGTGACCTCTAGAGTGTACTTTCTCCTGCCTGTTAATTGTCACTTCTGTCCTTCAACTGGTTACTTATTCTGTGTTGTAGTTTATACTTTGCCTGCAATCTGGCAGTGTCTAGTTAAAAACATCCTACCCTTTTCTCTATTGCCTTAGAGGCCAAAGAAATATTTATATAAATGACTTAGACTTCAAAGTAAGCTAGAAGCCACTGCTCACACAGATTTTGGAGTCAGTTTTAGAATTTTAAATAGAAAAGTATAAAGAGTGGCAGAGAACCCACAAGAAGTGCAAAGCATAAAATAGTGTGGTTTATTTCAAGCAAAGCTTTTCAAATCACTGTGTGGTGCCAAATACTCAGCTCTTCAATACATATCTGGCTGTGGAGCTTGTCTTGTGCAAGTTGGGCATTCACAGGACCTCCATATCTGCTTTTAGGAGAGAAATATGCAGTTCCACGTTCTGGGAGAGGACCACACACACACACATTTCTTAAGTCTCGGTGGGAAAGATGAAGGAGGATCTTAATGTGATGAAGGCCAGAGCCTTCCTTTTTCCCACAGAAAGAGGTTCCCTAAAGCAGAACGTGTTGGCAAGCGCTTTTTGCTTGTTAGGAGATGATTGCCTGTTACAAACTTTGGGATAGGACAGGAGGTTGATGAAGAGTGGGCTGAAAGGCTTTTCAGAATATGCTGCTTATTAACGGGAAAAGCTTTCACAAAGTGGAATGACCCATGTTTAGCAGTAGCTGCATATATAATTATGCTGCCACTCAGGCGCCTGAGGGGTTCATTTAATTACCGTTGATTCGTAGTCTCAAAGGAACTGAGAGTTCAGCCTAAAGCTCAGAGTTAGAGGTGTTGTGAGGGCTGTGCTCTATTTTCAATTTGACTAATGAATTCTTAGAAGAAAAACATCTTTCTGAGACACTCAGGAACAGGTCTGATGCTTCTGCAGGATATAACACTGACCTTAGCATAGCTATCCTTTTTATGCTAGTAGTTTAAACATAATATTCCAGAATACTTTATTTTAATAGGCATCTATATGCTAATGTGAGAAAAACTCCAATAAAACCCTGCACAGAATCATGGAGTCAAAGTTAAATTTCTTGGTGTAATAATAGGGATAGCATTCCAAGGTTTCCTTATTCACTCTAGCACTAGGTATGTTAGGCCTAGAGGACAAAATTTTCGGAAGTGCTTAAGGGATTTAGTAGCAGAAGTAAGTCTCTATTGATTTCCAATGCAATGTATACTCTTGAAATTCTTCTGGCAATTACAAAATCCCAGTGTACTGACCAAGCAGCACTGCGAACCAGCCCTGTGGGCAGCTAAAGTATTTCTCATCTCCCACTAGGACATCAAAGGGGCAGCTTCATCCTGGGTAAAATAGGATACTCAAGGGTCAATTTGCCAAATGGGCCCTTAAACAGGATCAAGTTCTAAAAAATCTCCTGTATGGTGTTCTGCATTTAGCCTCTGCTCATTAAAGTTTTTGGGGTTTTTTGACATTATGAAGAGATGCTGCTTATCAGAACTCAAGAAAGCACATTTTCTATTCCAATGAGAGAAGATGTGGTCTTGCACTTGAGTCAGTTCATTTTCTAGTTTTGTGAAGAATTTACTGGATAATTTTGGGCAGTTCCTTTTGGACCAGGTGCTACTCCCTTGGGTCATATTGCACTTTGTGACTGCTCATGGTATGAGCAGGATTAACAACATCTGGGGCTTTAACATCCCCATTGCTCACATCCTGGAAATTCACTGCAAGGAGTTACGAGGTGTTTTTCTGTGGCAGCCAGAAGATCCTCATCAAGCATCTCCTCCTTCTGATTTTCTTTGTTCTTATTCCTGCCTTACGTTGTAAACCAACATCCCATAATTTTGTGTGTCCTAGGTGTGACACTACATGGTGATGTTAGTTTGCAGAGGTTAAGAGCTGAGAAAGGGAAGTTCAGTTTTGCCCCGGACATCTGCATTTCAAAATGCAACTGACTTAAATTGGAACAAAAATCAAGTTTTTAAATGTCTGTGACAAAAAACTCTGTTGCATGTTGACTAATAAGTTTAAATGTGTCTTACCCTGTAATGCAGTAGAGGTATTTATAAATATAAATGCTATTCAGAATTAAAAATTGGTACATTTAATTAGTAAATATTGAAAAAGACACTTAGTGTTTTCAGAACCTTATTTTCACAGTCCTCACTAGAGGAAAAGTAACAGAGAGGTTAATCACAGTTCAGCTCTGATTTGTTTGCATATTCCTTGTGGAGTTTGGTTTGGGTAAGATTGCTTGACTTCTCTAAGAAATGGGCACCACATCTCAGGAAAGCAGATGACCTGTGCTATGGTGAGAGCACATTTGGTGAATGCAGTAATCAAATGTTAGCCTGTCTATCTATAGGAACATAAAGCGTGAAATACATAATTTTTACTTGCACAGTAATTTATGTGTAATATTTCCATAGGACCCAAGAGCACAATAAGTACTTTACAGCTAAAAATGAAACAGATACACACTGGTTTCTTAAGGCCACAGCTAAATAACAGTGCATCTGTAGGAGTCTTGAAACCAGTCTTGCATGTGACTTTCAGAGGACATTTTACAACTGGCCAGGCACATAAGCCGAGTACAGTGCTCTATTTGCTTTTTGGATGTGGGTAATACAGCCACTGTTTCTCTTTCGTCTTTATGGTTGTGTATTTTTTTATTCCAACAGTGGATCTCCTGAGTCTGTCTGCTGCATGTGATGCCTTGGACCAGCACAACCTCAAACAGAACGACCAGCCAATGGATATTCTGCAGATCATTAACTGCCTGACCACCATTTACGATCGACTGGAGCAAGAGCACAATAACCTGGTCAACGTTCCCCTTTGTGTGGACATGTGCCTCAACTGGCTTCTGAATGTCTATGACACGTATGTGTGGGGGGCTCAGGACATGGGAAAGCTCCAGAAGCTTTCCCAGTAGCAGAAGGGGAGGGGGAAGGTGTATTGAGCTGTTTGCCTCATTATAGCGTGGGTGGCTTGGAGCTGAAAAAAAGGGGAGCTGAAGTGAAAGTTTAATAAACCTAATGGCTTAATGGCTGCATTTAGCTGAATCAATGCAGCCCTTGGTTAGGCATACAATCCTGGATTTATTAAGCTATGCAATGAGAGAGCTGGAAGACAACTTTTAAGGAGATTTTTGTGTTTAGACCAATTCTGTGACTGCATGACTGTCCACAGTAGGTCATGGCTTTTTAATTTATTTTGATAAAGAAGTTCAAGAGAATTATCAAGAAGCAACAGTATGAACACTGTATAAACTCTTGCCTGTCTATACCTCTAAATGTTAAACCTTTTCAAATATGTCAAATTTCTATAGCTTTCAGTCACTCTTTTTCAAAGATGGAAGAGGGTCATCTCTTGTATAATGTGCTTACACCTCTTAGCTGTAGGAAGATTTGAGAAATATTTAATTCAAAACTTAATTTTAAAAAGTGTACCCATCAGTATAAACACAACAGACTAAATATACCTGAAGAAAATTTATGGGTATTCCTTTTAAGTGGGTTAATGATGCTGCTCATAATGCATAGACAGATTCCAACATATGTTTGTAAGCTCATTTTAATATGCCATTATATTTGTATTTGGTGAATTTAGTTTTTAAAAAGTCAGTGGAAGTACTTTATTTGTGTTTTTAAGGTTTTTATCAGGCAGACATGCTCATTACTGTGGCAGAATAAACATTTACTTATAGAATTGGAAGGTCGTGGGACAGTTACTGTATTTCCAGTGACATTTGAACCATTGTTCAAACTGTCAATGGAAACATTCATAACTATTGTTATAGGGCCATAACATTGTTCTTCCATCCACCCTTTGTCACAGCAGTGAACCTTTAGTGATCACCTGCAAAAAAACAGTACAGATTTGTACAGATCATGTCTTCCTGAAGGATCACCTCCAATAAGTCAGTTTTTTGTGACATCCCCTGCAGCAGCTGCAGTATCCTATGAAGTGGATTACCCAGATTACATTATATTTCTTTTAGTTTACCAGTACTAGGGAATGGGGCTATATTCATTCAAGAGCCAGGTTTTATTTGTTTAATCTGCTTTGGCTTTCACAGAACAGTGATCCACTTCTTAGTTACCATGAACCATAAATAACATCGAGACAAAGGCTCCCAGTTAGTGGAAACAAAACATGTGCTAGGGATATTAATCTTTATCAGTCATATAAGAGGCAGAGAAGGAACTAAAGGTCATTTCACAGGCTGCTCCTAAGCTAAACTGTCCAGTTTAGATGTGACATGTGCACTAGCCATGTCCAGTCCAGCTTTCTTAATGTTGCACTGTGCAGCAAGTACAGCATTAGAAATTATAATTATCTGCCTCCAGGCAATTCCCTAGGTATGCTGGGGAGTTGCATATTGCAGGGCACAATGGAACACAGAGGTGTTTTATGTGTGAGGAAAGCTTGTAGCTATTTTACCAAAATTCAAGTTTGAATTACACTGATAAGAGAGGTGACCTTGGGGTTACGTGTGTTTAGTTTTCATTGTAAACTTAATAGGCAGAGATCAACCAAAGTGCACAGCGCTACCGGAGACGTTTAATTAAATGTACTGCATCTTTACTTTTCTTATAATTGAAAACTGTCATTTGTAAAGATATTAATCAAATTCACAGTCAATGACTGATCTAATTATGGGTACAGCTCTGCAAATCCAGCACATTTCGGATTTGTTTTAATTGATCAGTCACTCATGCTCATTTGCAGTAGCATGCTAAATTATTGGTTTGACTTGGGAGGAGAGGAGAGTGAACTGAACAACTCATGATTCGTACAAGTTTCAATTTAATTGCCTTGCAGAGCAATCATTATTCTATATTCTTCTCTTGTATAATTTGCATGACTCTGGTATTCATCAGGAGGAGTTTCTCAGGGCACAGATGATAATTAATTTGGAAAAGATTTGAGGGAGAGGAGTAAGAGGACCAGAGTGTGGAAAGCATAGGTAAACTACAAATGCTTATTCATGATGAAAAACGCAAGATTCTTTAATAAAAAGCTGCAAATGCTGGATTTGGCTTTGTCCACAGGTTTCTGTCTGTACCTTTTATAGGGTTTGCAGGGGAGATGTGTGGGTAAATGAGCACCGCTGGCTCCTCAGCTCTTTCAGAGGGTTAAAAAGACCACATGCTTCTTTACCTATGGTGCAGGCTGATGCATGACTATGGCCTGCCTCTACATGATTTATTTTTTTCCCAGTGGGGGCCTTACTGGTGATGCTTCAAAGCTGTTGATAAGGCTCTGCTTCAAAAACATTAGGTTTAGGCATTAGCTTCCTATTTTGTGTATGTCTTCGTTTGCAGTAGATGTTACATATTTGAAATGCTTTCAGAAACAGAAGTCTGGGGGGGAAGCCAACAACTGGAAGTAAATTGAGTTAAAGCAGATGACTGAGAGAAGATGTGAAGGTTTGTCACTGCGTCGCCTGCAGCTCAGAGGAGGATGTTGTTCTTGCTGTCACATTAGAAAGCAAAAGTAGTAGCGTGGGCATGTTACAAGGCAGGAGTGAGCATGAGGGGGAGGCTGACAAGCAGCAGGGGCTGGTTGGGAGTGTCCCAGCCCCTTGGCACTGCACGGGAGAGGTTTGAGCACTGCAAGGAGGAGCTCAGAAACCACACCGAGGTGTTAATGACATAAATGTACAGCCTGCCTGCCTTGCCATGATTTCTAGGCAGGCTTTATCATTCACCTGAACAATTACAAGTGTGTCTGTTGCTGCACACTGCTGGCAGGGGCTGATTTTTTGTGCTTGGCTTCCTGTTGCCTTTTCAGGCAAGTCAGGGCATGGCCGACAGACAGTAAGCAAAGGTTTTCTAAAAACATCTGCTACATGGGATTTCTGGTGGAAGTAAAGCTGTATTGTGTTTGGCAAAAGGACTGGTTTGCTGCTCTCTCAGGGACCTCATCTCCTCTGAGAATCACTCAGCAGCAGTTCATAGAGAAGCCTGTTCAAGGAAGCACAGGGTAAAGAGCCTTTACTCACTTTTTTCATGAAAAAGGAGGCGAGTAGTTATTTCTGATCGAGACCGTTTCAGGTAGAACTGATAGAACAGCACAGTGCAGTTCAGCTATGCCTGTGAAGCCACAGCAATGTTTTATTTTTCATGTCTAGTTTAACTAATAACCATCCAGCTCGAGTGTTCTCGGTGAGATTTAATTGATGAAGATTACAGTACTGCAGTGAACTTGGTTATAGTAAACAAATTATGACATGAATGGATTGTATTACCAGCCAATGTTTCTTTTCCATTAGGGGTCGAACAGGAAGGATCCGTGTCTTATCTTTCAAAACTGGTGTCGTATCCCTTTGTAAAGCACACCTGGAAGATAAATACAGATGTAAGTCGATGTAATTATTTTGGGTTTACCTTATGCTTGTGTTCCTGTTTTAGTCCTCCTGTTTATTTATTGAATAAACATTTAAATTGCATACAGAGACATTATTTTAGATATTGCAGATGCTAAGTGTGTTAATTTGTTTCACCTTGTACTTTTAAGTTATTTATTCTCTAATTTAAGGTAATTTAACACTGTGGTTGCCAATCATTTTTGATCATACCCCTCCTAGCAGAAAAATTTTTGACTATGCACCTCCAATAGATGTATATCTATTTAGAAATTATGTACATGTACCACTGCACTAATATATTGTCTACATTATAAAGCATACCAAAAGTAGAAAGTTAGGAAGGATGTGATAAAGATTAAATTAACCCTACCTTGAATTTTTCAATTGAATCTATTATCTGTAGGAGAAGTATTTCTTTAATGCACCCTAATGGATTTTCTTGCACGCTCCCTGAGTCACAAGAATCCCTTTCGAGACCACTGGTTCAGCACACCAAAAATGCATGTCTACAGGACACTTGCATTACACTTTTTTCAAATACATTAACTTTTTTAAATTATTCCCACATTGTGGTGAGTCTTATTATGTGCATTGTGTTTAAATATAGTTGCTACCTTTAAGTAAATAAATTTTAATAAAAAAATATTAAAGGTGTGCTGATTTTGCATATTTTAAGAGAGGAAATAATTGAAAAAATTCCACTTGCAATCTTAGTTTTACCTGACTAATGAGTCAGTTCACTAATGAGACTAAGATCCAGAAAAGATGTTAAATGTAGTTCTCAAGAGTAACTTTCTTGTTGAATTAACTGGTGTCACTCATTCATGCACTTAAAAATACCACTGAAAGCCTAACCTTTAGGGTTTGACCAATACCATAGCCATCCTTCATGAATTGTTATCATTTTATTCTGTCCTAATGCAAGCTGAAGAACTCTAAGGAGAAAACAGACAGTACCAACAGCGGGGTCTGTGCATGACAATGTGTAATTGGATCGGATTTTAGGGCAATCACAATGAATGTCACAGTTTAGATTTCTAGATGTTTCATGTGGGTGTTAAGACAAAGTATTCAGAAAATCTCCTAAGAAAATTACTCAGTACAGATATTTTTCAAAATGGTGTTTCACCGAAGATTATCAAAGTTATAAAGGAAAACATTTATTCATATTTTAGATTAGCCTGCAGTGTGTGTGCACAGTAATGCATAACCTATTAAGTGTCCTATAACCTTGCTGAGGACACTTAGGGGAAATTGAAAGCTGAATAGCTGTGGGAGAGGAAGGAGTTGTGTCTGTCATGCTGTGGTCTGGTTTTGCCATCCATGCTGAGGTCATAGTGCAGTTCCATAGTATTGCTGCAAGTGTGCAATGACTTGCACCCCTACAATTGTTTGTCTCATTTGTGCAGCAGAGCAGAGTTGGTTGTGCTAGAGCACAAGTCTTAAAGCTTGCAGAAGTGGTGGAAGCATTCATCCCAGAATTATTCGTTATAAAACTAGACTTTGCAGGAGTGAAATTCATGTAATTAAAAAATAATCCTTTCTCTATGTGTTCTTTTATTCCTTTGGAAGAAAAGAGGTGTGAAAGCAGTGCTAGGAAAGTTATCTCAAGCAGTGCTAAAGCACCTTTATAATTGTATCCCTGGTGTAAGGTGAAATATTAAAGTAACTCCAAAAAAAAGAAGAGCATTCTTTTATGCTAGACTTATTTTGCTCTCTCTTTTTTTTAAACTGTTGAAAAGTAAGAATTTATTCAGGTAATGTATTGTCAACAGAGATGTGGCGAAATAAACATTTCATTTCATGATAACCTGTTTTTCCTTTTTATTATGAATTCTATAACCTCCTCAATATATATGTAGTATAATTAATTCCCACCAAATTAAATTGAGCTTATGAAGGGATAATAATTCTGTTCTGTAAGGATTCTTTTCTAGACTGATAAAATAATGGAACATGGCTTCAAGTGACGCTTCACTTCAGAAGCGAAAAATTAATACGATATTAAAATTTCTGATGGGTGGCAGGTTCTGCCATACTGTAATTTTTTTCTTTTATTTTAAAAATTCTCTTGAATTAAAAAATCATATCAAAATTAGGGAGCTCTTGTTTATCATTTTAACCCATCTGGAAGAGAAATGGATTCTCTGAGATGTATGTTGATTGCTTAGACTTGAAAAGTTGCTCTATGTTGTATGAAATTATTTTATCATTAAACACTATTTTTAAGACATCTGTGTTGTGGCTTGAACATCCTGCTGTTTAATTAGCTGTGTTATAGAGTCACTGCTTCTATTATCAGTAATGACACAGGTTCTGTGTTAGAGGGGCCTTTCTTCCCAGGCACAAGCCAGTAACACTATGAAAAATTACCCCTAGACTCACATTTCACAGGAAAAATCCCAGTGTTAATGGGAAAAGAGGCAGCCAGATTGAAGTCATGTTTGTGTTCATGTCCTCCAAGGCTGTTGACCTTAAGAGTAAGTAGCGAGCCTGGGCTACTTGCCACGTCCTGGTAGCTGTGCTTGACCTCTGGTGTCCTTCTCCTCCCTCCAGACCTGTTCAAACAAGTGGCGAGTTCCACTGGCTTCTGTGACCAGCGCCGGCTGGGGCTGCTGCTGCACGACTCCATCCAGATCCCCCGGCAGCTGGGGGAGGTGGCCTCCTTTGGGGGCAGCAACATCGAGCCCAGCGTCAGGAGCTGCTTCCAGTTTGTAAGTTCATGTTCTGCTGGCCCTGAATTTTCCAATTGGTGTTTTGTGTTGAGCTTGCCTGTACTGCTGAGGAGGGCAGAAAACCTGGGATGAGGGTTAGGGTGATGTAGTGGCCATTGGTGTATTAGCTATTCCTTTGACAAGGTGTGTTTGAATTAGCCCAGACAGCAGATAATTGTCTTGGGGCTTCTGTTGGAACTGAACCATGCCAACAGTGTAAGTCTTTGCTGTGACAGCTCCTGGCTTTACAGTTTTCTGTTGCCCAGCAGTAGATAACTGTTTATTGCTGCCATGTGCATGAACAACAGTGGTTTATCTGAATTTTGGGCAGGTACATACCAGTGACAGCCAGGTGCCCAGGGGAGCGATAGCTGACTGCCTGCAGTGCTGTCTAGGGGTGAGGAGTGCTCTGTGAGCTCCTTCCACTCCTTGAATGAGTAATACCAGTTTTCTTTTAAAGAGTACTGAAAGAATTCCTGTCCTGTCTGTTGAGGAATGCACAGAAAACTGGAGTCTCTTTTTCAAACTTGTAAATTATTTAATCTGGGGAAGAAGAGAGTTAAGGGAATTATTCATCCTCATCATAACTAGCAGCAGAATGCACAAGATGAGGACAGCTGCTTAATGAAAAGGTAGAGGAGGGGAGGTAATGTATGGTCTGTGATTAACTCTAAATGCATCTTCTACATTACAATGGAAGAAAGCTCTTTTCCCATCTCCTCACTGTCCCTGAGGGATTTTTTTGTTTGCTTGGGGAAGGGGGGAGTTGTTTGCTTTTTTGCCTGCTGCTCAAGTTTCATTATGTAGTAGTTTCAGTTCTGTAGTAAGCAAAACACAGCAAGTGTTTTCAATGAATATTAATGCTTGGAAGTAGACTGCTTACACACAATGACTATGAAAAGAATCTAATTCTAAAATCACCACAAACTTCAGTTGTGATGGGACATTTGCTTTCTGTATTTGTGACATTTCTTTTAACAGATTAATTCTACAGGATTTACATTTTCTGTCATTCATGTCTTGACTTTCTATAATTCTAGTCTGTATTAGATGCCATTTCAGAATGAGTGTTTTACAGGGCTATGTCCTGGGTGGATAACCCATGCTCATAAAATGTGCACAATAATGTTGATAGCTGTGTTAGACCCTGCTGGTGCTTTCAAGCCTTGACTACCCTGTTGGGCTTTCAAGTGACACCGACACAAAATGATTATGCAGCAAATCCATGGTAAAAATTTTGTACAGATGACCTTGCTCAGAAAGTAGGGCTCACCAGATTCTGTCGTTTTCCCAAGTGAATGTCAACAGCACTTCAGAGCACCTTTGGAAAACTGATAAGGAAAGTGACCTCAGAATCAGGCAAAACCATAGTTTTGTTAAAAGAGGGCTGCTATTCTGTGTGTTTACATTTGGAATAAAACAATATAAAATGACAGTGATGAAATACACCAAACCCATTTTTTTAAAGTAGTAAGAAGGCTCTTGGAGATGGTCCTGTGCAAGTCTGGAAGTTGGACTCAGTGATTCTTGTGGGTTCCTTCCAGCTCAGCTTATTCTGTGATTTTGTGATAACTGTTTATTTGAACAAAATGAGTTAGCAACATTGTCATTAGAAATGAAGACATGCAGGCAGTCAGGCTGAACGTTGTACCTCATCCAGCTTCTGGCATTTCTAGGAACAGCCCAGGCACAGCTGGACACAACCTTTGGCATGCTCAGAAATCAGAACATCAGAAAACCTGAGGTTTCCTTCTCTTACCTGCACTGAAAAATAGATTTTCTTCTTACCTGCAATAGGAGGAATGTTATCCTCTCTTTTTTCCTCTGGATGAAGCTTCATTTTAACTCTCAGAGTGCAAACCCAGAGTTGGTTTCCAACCTGGGCTGCAGCAGAACAGACAATCTAGGAGGGAAAGGGGGAGGGAGGCTGAGACAAGGAGGGGAGATAGAGGAATAGGGGGGATGGAGTCCTAGGGAGAGGAGCAGAAATCCAAATGAGACAAGGGAGAAGGAATTAAGGAGTGGAAGAAAAGGATGGCTCTTAGGGAATGACACTAAGAACAGCAGTAAGAATAATAGTGATGAAGGAAACAGTGTGGGTAGAATGAGGCATGAAAGAAAGGAGCAGCCAGGAATGCAGATGGGGAAAGAGATAAGAACTTTCCCTGAGAAGGGGAGAAGGTGAACACTGAAACATCCTTTCCATGTAGGATGGTGGGCACCAGGATCCACAGGCTGGGGGACAAGCACAGAAGTGCTGTTGAGGGAGAACACAGAGCAGCCCAGGAAGCAGAGAGGTTGGAGAAGCTGGACAGTCAGGCAGTACTGCTGCTCCCAGCAGCCTCCTTATACTGGAGCGAGATAATTCATTTTTGAAGAATATTGTGGGGGTTCATAGTTTACATTACTGCATGGAAACTAATTTAAGTCTTTCTTTGTACGCCCACATTGAGGAATGCTTTTTCTTTAGTTTTGGGAGTTTTTTCTTCCCTTTTTTCTTCCTTCTTTCTGGTGATGAAAAGCCAGCAATATAATTGCAGTCATGTCAGAGTCGCAACAATTGTGTGCTTCAGAAATGGTTCTCCCAGCTCCCTTAGGTTAGGTGCCCTGGCAACGGCCTTGTCTGTCTGCATAGCAGCAGAAAAAAAGGGGATGTTTACTGTTCCCAGTGATAACAGGGGAAATCTCTTCTGCTTTTTAAAGAGTGAGTCCTTGGGAGTGAGGTTTGGGCAGGGAGGAGCCCAGCCCTGCTGTTGGCAGCAGCCCTGCTTGCTGCACACCTCTGTTTTTGAGAACTGGTTCCCCTTCTCCTGAGGCTGCTGCTCCAGTCCTCTTGCTACTTCTCACTCCCCCAGCATGGACTGGTGCTTTCTGTAGTTTTCTTCATCTGCAGGAAGGGAGAAGTTGTTGGGAGGAGAAAGATATCATGGGACTCATCTTTCCTATTTGAGGGCAGGGGTGTGTAATTTCTTCTTTGAGATTTTAAAGAAAAAATACTTTCAAGTTTAGAGAGCACAGAACTTAATCCAGTGACCACTTGAAGACTGTATAGTTCTGCTTAAGCTCAGAATGCATCAAAGCAATCTATAGATCCATGAAAAATTGAGTAAATTCAGTGTTGCTGCAGTGTGAAAGGACTTTCCTTTTGGTTCTGTGATGAGTACGTTTTTTAAGTAAACAGGATAGGGAAATGATATGGAGTGAAGGACACACGGTTTTAATCACAGTGGAAAATTATTAATATGCTTTCCTCCTATAGTGTAAACAGGACCTAGGAATTCACATCACTGCCTTGGATGAGTTACTGTGACATTGGGACTTTGAAGAAATGTGATGAGAGAGCAGAGTGCAGTTCAGATGAAAATGTCCTTTGCCATTTCTCAGTCAAATGTTGGATGGTTGGTTCTTGGTTATGAAATGCTTTAAGTATGCTTTCCTTCAAGGATATACTTGAATTAGAGTACTTGGTGTTAAAAACTAGAACAGATGAAGCTAAGGAGAAGCAAAATATGTGCAATTAACTCATACATGTATTTTAAACCTTGTTTTGCTTCACTTTGATGAAGCAAAGTATTTTAATATTCTGTATTGTATAGTCTTTATTACTAGATTTGTACTTGATCAATGGTAAGGCAAGATCAGCCTGCTTTCTAAAACCATGGTAATGTGTCCAAATCTGGTGTGTTTAATCAGGCAAATAAAATCCAAAATAGAGCTGTTAGTCCTTTTAGGTGGTGTTTGAGTGTTAGAAATCCCGGGCCAGGACCCTGAAAGTGACTTTGGCCATAAATGCTGTGATTTGAGTTGGTTGGACAGCTGTTTCTTGAGGCATTGTTTATTGCTTTTATTTTTTGAGCAGTTAGGAAATACCATTACTGTGTACAAATAACTATATATAGGTACATATACAAGTCTGTATGAAAATAACTTACAAGTGCAATGTTACTGTTGAGGGACTTGATCTCTTTTAAGAGATTCAGGCAGCCCTTGTTTCTATTCATAGGTTATTTCTTCTGCTCCTGGCTCTGACAAGAGAGAGCTGGCCAAAGGGAACTAGCAAATCCTTCCTCAAGCTGCTGTGCTGTAAATGTCATAAAACAGCAATCCTGGTTTTATTTCAGCAGGATTTTGTGAACCTGTGCCTGACTTTGGAGGCAGCCTTGAAGAGTCCTACAAGTGAACTGCTTTCAATAGCTATTTTAAAATGGTTTAGGGGATGGGAATCAGAAGAGGGTATTCAAGTGTGGATCATATAAAACTGCACTAATTCACTTCTGGCTTCATGGGTTTTTTATTTTATTATTCTTTGCCACAACACTAAAAACATTGACTGGTGTAGTCAGTGTGATCGAGTGTAATGCAGGAGTGGAAGACAAGGGTGAACAGGGTTTGGTCTGACTCTGGGGAGACAGGGTTGCTGTACTGGCCACTCTGCATTTTTAGACTCTAACAAGTCATGAAAATCCTATCCCTCAGTTTGGTTTGTCCAAAACAGCATTTGCTAATGTAAAGCTTTCCACCCAGGCTGAAAAAGACCATTAAACTAAGAACCTTAATTTATTTCCGGTCAATTTCCTACACTGCACATAAACAGACTATAGCTAATCAGAAATGTTATCAGAAATTTCTGCTGTATTATCTTACTCAGTCCAGAAGGATACCACATTGTTCATGTAAAATCCCAAATGTATTTTGTAGCATATTTCCTATTATGGACAGACAAAGTTAATACAGCATAGGATATTTTTTCAACCACTAGCTGGAGGAAGAGGGAGGGAAGAACAAAAAACTCATCTCCTAAGTATTGCATAAAGATGCTAGCACCACCCAACTTCCTATTTCCCCATTGTTCCTGCAAAATAAATACTGAAAAACAGATGTCTGGAACATAATGAATTTGAATGTCCTCCATAACAAATTGTTACTTGTAAGCTGGAAAGGCCTTAATGAATTTTACTTTATGATTCACTCTGTTATTACCATAAAAATTGGGAGTTGCACAGAAATGTGTTCAAGAGAAGAACCATTAATATTCTTTACAGCTTGATCTTGTTGCTTCAGATATGAACTGTATGAATTCAGCCTTTTTCCCGTATGTAAAATCTTCAGCTGCAGCCTTACTGGATTTGGAGATTATTAAAAAAAATTGTAATAGCAGCTCGGGAGACAGTCGAGAACTGTCTGTCCTATACTGTCTGACCCTGACCAGCTTTTCTCCACGTGGCTTTAAATCTTCATGTAATATAATTCAGAAGCAGTTCTGATACATTTTAATGCACCTAATCTCTCTGAGCACAGGTTTTGTGCAGCCGCCATATGGAGCTCTGGGTAGGCAGCTATTGGGACTGCTGGCAATTGACAGTGACTGCAAAATTAAAATAGATCTAGGGTGTTACAGAAAGTCTTTCATTGCTGCAGCATTTTCCCTGCAAATTTAAAGCAGCTACAAGTGGAGAGCAGTGCTTTGAGCGGCTCATTCTTATTCTGACTGCAGCGTGCACTGCAGCATTTCTGTACACCTCGTGTTTTTCTATTAGGAATGGTATATTAAAGAGATCCTCTTAATTTTTTTCTATCTTTTTTTTTTTTTTTTTTTTTTTGAGGCTAAGAGGACCTCTGTATAGAAAGTGTAGTCTGCTAGGCAGGGTAGTGGTTTGCTGGCTGAAGCTGGATCCCTGAGTGAGTCACGGAAAGCCTCTCCCCTGCCCCTTTATTGCCCTGCCTTCCAGCTGAAAATATAGATGGTCATATTTTATAAACATGCCTTTCACTTAGGAGTCCCAGAATTAATGTAATTCGACTGAATTCACTGATGTACTGTGGCAGAAGGCAGTATTCACTGTTCCGAACAAATCCTCTTGCCAGTGTTGACTGGACTTTATTATGCTTTTGATTTTCTCTTTTTATTTTGGGGGGGCCTTCCTAAATTCTGTAACTACGTGAAAAAAAAAACAGAGAACTAGGGTTTAATGCAGAAGACTTCAGAAGTGTCTATTCCATTTAATATAATCTTTTTGTGAATATCAAATTGTGAAGAACTCGTAGATATGTTCTGATTTGATGTTTTTAGCCCAAACATCCAAAAAAGGATGTTTTTGACTATACTAGAAGGCCATGTATATAGACCCCAAGTGTAGTTGTAGGAGTTGTTGGATGGTTTCCCAAACGAGCATCTCAAGAAGGAAGCTCTGACCAAGAATCTTTGTTTCTAATGAACTAAAGTATTGAAACAGAATTTTAAGTCAGTTTTAATGCAGTGCATTATTTAGGGTATATTACAGGGTTTGTATTTCACATGTTTTTTCTGGGTTTCTGTCTGGGAGACTGCATTTTTCTTAGCCTTCAAATATTGATCAGTTAATTTGTTTGTCAAGGTTATAAACAGTGTTAGATTTAAAAGAAAACAAAAAACAAAGCTACAACTAATTGGTTTTCCCTATAGCTATCTCTCCTGCAGATCAGTTGGGATATTTTATTCTCAAAATTCGTTGCTAGCATTTTTAGTAGAATAGGGTTTTAGCTAGGTTATACTGAACTCAAATTTCATGAGAAGCTGCAGAAGTAACTGAGAGCAAGCATACAAATCCTCAGCACTCAATCCCCTATTCATCTTGGTCCATGTACATGATACATTAATGCTTATTATTTATTTAAATGCTTCAAATAGGTTTGAAACCACAAAGGAAGACCGTCAGCCTTGTGAAGTTTAAAATATAAAAGACTGGCCCACTGAGAGCTGTATTTGAAAGCCTAGAGAAACGGGAAAACAGAGGATTTAGATATATTCAGAGCATAAATATGCTGTTGCTGTGGGTAGCATGGAAGGAAATGTCTCAAGGAATTGGAATTAGCATGTAGTGATGGTTTAGAGAAGCAGAGCACAATGTTATCCCTCTTGATCACTTGGGCTGTTCCTTGTGCAGACACATCCTGCCTTCTCTCACCCTCCCCACCAGAGGCCCTTGAGGTTTCCAGCTGATCCATCACCTCACTTTCAGCACTGAAGCCATCTCCCAGGTTCTCAGATAACCAGTTTTGTGCAGGCTTCATGACACTCTGCACGACAGAGGGCTGTTTCCTGTAAACAGATTCCATCATTCCACTATTTTCCTTTAAAACCCTTTTGATGCTCTCCTTGCCTTTGTTCTGCACTGTTCTTTGCAGTGTCCAGCCTGCTGGTGCAGTGTGACCTCTACCTATGCACAGAGATCACTACTATCCCGTTTCCTTGTGGCTTTTGTCTCTTTTGCTTTCTTTTTCCATACTGTGGGTGCTTCGGGTAGGGATGATGTATCATTTTTTCAGGGATGCATGGTGCCTGGCACAATGGGATGTGGCTCTGTGACTGAGCTGCCTTGAAGTTACCATGGAAGAGATACCTGAAATGTCACACTGGTTGGGATGGGATGGGAAGGCAGCAGAGGAATGGGTTTGCTGGGAAGCATAGGCTCTTCTGCTGTTGGCAAAGAGATGAATGTGGGATACATCCCACATGGAATATGAGAATCATATATTGTGGGACAGAACTGTATTGTGCTTGCAGTCAGTGATGGGAAATTTAAGGAAGATCTGGTGAGAAGAGGGGGTTTGAGGCATTTCAGGAGAAAGAGGGTTTACATGTTGAACAACAGGCTTGAGGGAGATTTGAATGATTTCCTTATGTGTGCATTATGAAGAAAGGTCAGTGTGATAATGAAAGATGTTAAGGAGAAAGGAATTTTGATCAAAAGACATGCAATTTTTAGGGCTTGGATAACAGTTTTTAAAATAGGTGAGAAGCAGTGCTATGCAGGCTCAGATAAGAGAGACAGGGAATGTGAGATCAGGCATCAAAGGTGATCCCGTAAGTGGATGATTTTCTCTGTGACAAAGTACATGGTAGTGCTGTCTATTGTAATAGAGAGAATAAGAGAAAGAGAGGTTTGAAATATTAATAATAGTTTTCGGTTCCTGGCTTGAAGGCAGGATCCTGGGGTTTTTTTATTTTTATTTAATTTTTTTACATGAATAGTTGGACTTGGGGAAAAGCTGGAGTATATTCATGGAAGTGATACAGAATTGACAGGAAGCGAACAGCTTGAACTGTTAATTAGCTGGTGAGTATTCAGATCAGTTGTGCTCAGCCCCTGTCATTTTTTCCCTTGTGTTGCAGGCCAACAACAAACCAGAGATTGAGGCAGCCCTTTTCCTGGACTGGATGAGGCTGGAACCACAGTCCATGGTGTGGCTGCCTGTCCTGCACAGGGTGGCTGCTGCTGAGACCGCCAAGCACCAAGCCAAGTGTAACATCTGTAAGGAGTGCCCCATTATTGGATTCAGGTACAGACTCTCTCCCTTTCAGCCATGTGTGCTCTTGCTTGGTGGATCAAGAGCTCTGCCTGATTCCAGGCAAATCAGGAGCTTCATTTTACAGGCATTTTTTTCTTGGAAAAAATACTTGTGATGGGGACACGAGGGAGAGTGGCACCTAGACTGGGTACAGTGCTGTGAGACTTGAAGAGGACAATGGTCATCTCTCAGTTAATATATGACCCTTTCTCTGTGTCCCAGTCTTTCCATGCCTCAACAAAAACATTGTTGGATTACACAACTAACACAATTTGCCTTACATTCAGTGTGTCCTATGCAGTTGCATTTTCTGAATTGAATCCTAATGAATTGTTTTCTGTCACAGCATAAAAGCAAGGAAGTGCCTTGAAAATTCTCAGGCATGTAAAAGCTACATGTGCATTTCTCAGAGAAAGAATGTTGGTGGAACATTAACCTGGAGTGGGGGAAATGTTGCTGGTCTATTTAAACATCTGGATTGACACCGTGGTTACCATGGCAATGAATAAGTCACTGTGTTGTAAAATGGCTGTGTGTTGGTGTGCCTGTTGAGAAGCCACTTAAGGGCTAAGTAAATACTCACTTTCAATTATGCCTAGACTTGTTTTATCACTTTGCTTCGCAATAGCTGCTTTGTATGGTTTCTGCCCCTTTTACACACAGTCTTCTTTTACCATTCGCATTTCTCCTTCTGTGTTACCGTGTTGTTTACAAAGAGCTTTCTGTAATTTTGTTTCTAAAACCCAGATAGATAACAGCAGCAAGCAATGCTACACAAAAAAAGCCGTCATTTTGCTCTAACCTGGGAGCAGATTAATGTTGCTTTTATGCATTTAGTGGGGCAGTGCTTTCTGCAACAGTTTCACAGGCAGTGGGAAATGGGGGAAATTATGAAGGTATTTATTGCTTTGTTTTGAATATGAGGCTGTTTCTCTGATAGTCTAAGTTCTTTTCCTTTTGCTTTTTATTCCCCTGAATATCTTAACTGCAACGTGATAAATGTTACTGAGGAAGAGCTATGGATTGGATGTGAGTAATTCAACACATCCACAAAGTCTAATTTTCCCGTTCCCAGGTACAGTTTATAAACTGCAGTATTACTTACACAGTTTTGTATAAACCAGCCAAAGACAAGTAGGTGGAATTGAAAAGTGCAGTCCTTGGAAATATCAAAGGATGGCAAGTGAATGGATAGTCTGTTGTAAGCACTGAGAACTCGGGAAGCAGACACTGGAGCTCTGTGTTTGTGTCTAATTTTACTTGACTGATCTCATCTGTCTCTTAAATTTATATAACAAATCTATTATCATGATAGTAGAATCTGTCTGTCACAGATTTTTTTCTCTGTCTTTGCAAGTCATTGACACCCTGTGTACACACTTGACAAAAAGATACTGTATTGGAAGGCTTTTAGGAAGCTAATACTGTGCAGCCAGTTCATGTAAAACAATGTTCTTTTGAGGTCGTTGTGGCTGAGCTGCCTCGTGTATTTGGAACAAGACAACCCTTATGCCTCCGGCTCTTTCAACCACTTCAGCACAGCAGATACAACAGTTAGCTGCCTCATAGAGCTGATGAAATTAAATAATGGCCCAAAAGTGCATTTGGAGTTTTGCATGGATGGAGTACTCTACAGGAAAAATGTTTTTATAGAGGTGCTAGGAAGGACACAAGGGGGTTGCCAGAGTAGCTTACTGAGAGGGCTTTACTTTCTTGATTTTTCTTCCTGGAGGACATTCTGTTTTGGGAATCATGGTGAAAAACAAAAGATCTGAAGTTAGCGTTATAGAAATAAAAATTGTGCTAGTGTCTTTCATATGTTAAAGGTGAGTGAATGTGTAGAAATCTTCACTGTTGCCCAATATAAGAATTTTTTTCGAAGATTGAGATCTTTGACAAACATCTGAGGCAGCAGTACCTGTCCCTCGGGGCAGAGGAGCATTGCTGGGCATTCCACACTGTGTGACATCTCACGGAACAGAATTTACTAACACAGCAAACTTGATGGGCTGATACGAAGCAGTCACATACAAAGCTCTGAAGCCATGATATGTATATTTTTTTTTATCCTCTTTTAGGTACAGAAGCTTAAAGCACTTTAACTATGACATCTGCCAAAGTTGCTTCTTCTCTGGCCGTGTTGCAAAAGGTCACAAAATGCACTATCCCATGGTGGAATACTGCACACCAGTAAGTAGCTGTTTTACTGACCCTTACTGTCCCTTCTTAGGTAGAAAGGAAAAACTTCTTTTTTCTGTGTGCAAGGAATGAAGCATTAGAACTGCTTTTCTTCCCTCCCCCATAATTAAATCTCATTTTATATACTATACATGCCAGCAATTTTCGATGTTTAGTCAAGGATACTCCAATGGTTTGAAGTAAACTGAAGTTCATTGTTTGCACAGTTCTGTGTCGTGATATATTGTTGTGTGCTAATGACTTGTTCCGTGTTCAGTGCCATAGCTCACTTTATGGATCCTCCTGGAAGCACGTGATTTGTGCAAATACTCATTCATATCTTGGGTCCCAAGGTTTTTCTCCATATCAGTGTGTGATTTTTTTTCCCCCTTTCCTCATCAAGTTGCCACTTCACTTGATTTCCCCCTCAACACTATGGCTGCATTTCTAAGGTCTTCACTATTTCATGGTACCTTTGTATTGTCTGATCACTTGATGATATGAAATGCCTGGTAAGTTCTCAAGGTTGCAAGGTAGATTTCATTTCTGAAGGGGAGAAGCCAGGGTGTTCAGTGCAGGGTGCTGCAGTGATGGTGTGGTGAGGGTCTTCACCCTTCTTTCACAGCTCCCAAAAGGATTAGTTTTGCATAAACATGTTTTTCATACCTGACAGGTGGCAAAGGAAATTCTGCATTTCTCTCTCAGTCTGCTCCTTTTTGTTCTTGGCCTCTCAGTACAAAGGGGCATAAAATAGAGGCGCTCTCAAGTCAAACTTCCACCACGTAACAAGACTGAACTTTCAGCTGCCTTTACTATTACTTGTGTTGGTCTTGAAGCAGGGCACTCTGGTCAGCATTTCCTGGTGAGACAGGATTATTCCTAGTCTTTCATCTGCTGATAGTCATAAATGGTGAAAATAAAGCATCAAAATGGGGCTAGCCTCATAAAATTATATGAACAGTCTTTAAATCTTTGAGCAAAAAGGCATGGCCAAAATGAAGTAAAGACTCTCAGCTTTTCTTAGAGACCTAAAAAAAAAGAGAGAAAAAAAATTTACCCCTAAAATATGATAGTAAAGCAAGCCCAGAATTTTTGTTAGTTTTAACTTACAGATAGTTACTTGCAGTATCTGTCAATTTTTACCTTTCAGTGACAGTATTTCCTGGGAATCTCTGCAAGGGCAACCAATGCATATTCGCTGGCTCTTTGTCGGTGTTCGTTGGCTGTGGTTTTCAGCATTCTCCCCCAGGGACTGAGGTTGCTGGAGGGCGATTTGCCTGAACTGCTGCATAAGTCAGAGGGAATTGCTGGGCAGGTCTGAACAGACTTCTCCATTTCAGGCATTCCTAGGGCAGAATCTCGTGATCTGAGTCGTAGGCAGGGTGAGTGAGTGAGTGAGTGTCCGACTCCCTGGGAGCCTTCTTTCCACCTGCAGCTGAACCCCTCCTTCCTGGATTGACTGCAGGTTTGCTTTGCACTTTGCCACTCTTATTCTTGCTAAGAAACAACATGGGAGATTTGTGAGTGGTGCACAGAGTGCACAAACCAGTATCTTCCAGCTATTATCCTACACTTTAAGTGTGCTTTGAGGAGAGAGAAATAAAAAAGGATTACGAGGCGCACTCCCAGCCTGCAGCAACTCATTGCAGTGCTGTGTCCAGCAGGTTTCTGTTGTCCCTGAAAATACAGATTACTAAGGGGTGAACATGGTGAACAGGGAACTTGCCACCATGTCCAGCTTTCTGGGTCAGAATAAAGAACCATTCACAGTCAGTGGATTTTTCCCTGAACTCCAGCAACCCATGCTAATGTGCCGTGCCTGGCTGCACAAGCAGCCAGCTGAATTAGAGGAGGATTAACTGGGATGGAGGGGGAAGTGAATGTGACACACAGCAAGCCCCACTCTTTATTGTGTTGCTGCTATTACAAAAATTTACCCAAGTACTGGGGAACTGAACATCCACTGAAGCTATGTCTAGTTTGTAATTGTTTTCTAAATTATTGAAAAAGAGTATGCAGGTGGCAGAGCATTTATCAGTCTTCCTCCACACTAATCTCTCACCTTGAAATGCATTTTGGCAGACAGAAGACATGTGATGCCTTCTTTGATAATATCTTTGCAATAATTCAGTGTGCACACTGAAGTGTTCTGATATTTTTATTCTCCCTCCCTCTTAGTATCAAGAAATTTTTGAGCACTGCAGTCTTTAATTCTGCTTAGGGGAGTTTTGAGAACTCATGCTAAATACCTGAGGGATGTGATAATTTTCCCTCTCTTGCAAAAGGTTGAATCAGAATAAGGGCAAGGCAGTTGCCTAGTTTTCATTTAGACAGAAAAATTGTAACAATTATTCCTGAAAGCAACACGGCTCAATTTATTGTTCAAAGAGATAGGATTTAAAAAGGTTTCAGACAAAGCATAGAAAACAACTTACAGACTGAGATGTAAGATGAATGCAGGATGATTTTTCTGTTAGGGTTTAATGAACAGGGATACATGAATATAAAAACCTTGTTGGAAGGAAATGTGTTGAACTGATAGACCTGTCTACATCTAGGGTTTCCAGTTGGGGCTGAGGTCTGGGCAGGGAGTTGGCAGGGCACTTTCTTAAACCAAACTGGGAAAAGTTAGCTGGTGGTAAAGCTGTTCCTGTGTGAATAAAAAGAACTATTTCTTATGGAATAGTTTGGTTTCGGAATAGTTTTGGAGCATGCTCAACCCATGTGCCTATATGTTGCTTTGATTTAAGAGAGCTGGGATGCTGAAACTCCACTGTTTCTTCCTCATAAACCAGTTCTGCTGGGAATTTTGGTCTGGATGATTTTACTCTAAAAATCATATGTAATAAAACATCTTTGGAGTAAATCAGAAGGTTTGGCTGAAAATAGCCTCAAGTTTATCATCTTGTCCAAGTAATAATCACATTTTCTTTGCCTTTCTTGTTCTCCTTGAACATTTTTTAAATGGCAGTTGGATCGTAAGAGAGGTGCCTGGTGTTTTCAGTTGTCACTGGAAGATATATTTTCTTCTCGGGATTCTTGTGGTACCAGCTAGATTGGGATGTTTCTGTGCAAACACAGCATTTTGCTGTTTGGTTGTCATGGAAAAGGTTCAGGGGAGAGAGGGGATGAACAGTCCCAGGAAGGCTGAAGCAAAGAATGTTTCATTGCTAATACTGAAAACACTTAATCCAAATTACAGTCAAATGCAATAGAAAGTGTTCTCAACATCAATATTAGACAGGGCATTAATAAATGCATATAAATGGCACAGGTGAACAACTGGACAGAAAGCTGTGCTTAGTCTATTTATATCAATATTAAATATTAAAAGTTTTTCTGTGTTTCCAGCTGATGTGCTCTGTGTGCTGTCTTGATGACAAGCTGGTTAAGAGCTCTCCTGGCAGGCATTGCAGATGGAATTCAGCAGAGGGAATTCCCTCCTCCAGGGGTATGGGCAGGGAGCCACCTCGATAAATCTCCTTTCTGGAGTCCTCTGGGTGGTCTGGGCACACTTCATTGCTCCCTTCCCCAAATGTCTTTACTTCTGATTAATTAAGGAAGGGATACTTAATATAACCAAACATTATCTCAGTTCCTTGAAAATACAGATGCTGCTGTACTGGCTGATAGGTTCTGCTGTGTCACTTCCCTGCCAGTCATTGCTTGTACTGAATTTTCCTGCTAGACAGACTGACCAGAAAGAGAGCCAAATTCTTTCCAGCTTTACATGAAGCTCATAGGTGTCATAAGTACAGGGATAATATTTGCCTTTTCTGTTAAGGCTTTTTAGTCTTTCTGCAGATATTTTTTCAGGGTGTCCTTAATTTTTCTACCTTTTAAAAATTTACATTTCTGTGTTTGAGCAGCTCTGTGAAGACTGGCTTAACTGATAGGTTCCAGCATGCCCTTCCCCTCTATGCAGAAGGCATAGAACTCAGTAAAGATGTCAGAAAGATTAACTTTTCCCTAATTTCTTTCCTTTAAATTAGATAGATTGGAGAAGCAATATTGTTATATGGGTCAGGAGGAACTTAATTTACTGTAAAAGATCAGTACTTCAGGGTCTAGCGTTTCTGCAAGGTTCAGAGAAGGGAGTGCAGCCTGACTGAAGTAATTGAAGTCTTACATTAAAATTCATGAGCAAATTTCCTGATTCTTCATCAGGCTCTCAATAAGTCTTGCATCTTCACAGCAGACATCCTTGAAACTCTTCCTGACTTTTTCTGGTCTTTTTAAATCTACATTGTGCTCCTCTGCTGGTCTCTACAGCAGCAAGGGAAGCCTGCTGCAGGCAAGGGAATAGAAAACTTCATGCAAATTGTTCTCTCCTCAGAGTATTGATCTTAAATGCCTGCTAGCTTCACGTTGAACAGGTACAGGAAGAAATAACTGATCTGAGAGCCTTCAGCAGCTCTCACCTGCTTTTTGTTTCCCTTTGATCAAAATATTAATGGCACAGAAGGCTGAGAAGAGAAATTGGAAAGAAAAGGTACCTAGAGATTTTCATAGATTGACAAGTTCATGAGATGGAGATGCTAAATGTGTGGTAGGAGTTGGGATCCCAACAGTGAAGCACCCAGCTGGACACACGGACTGGCTGTGTGTCCTCCACTACAGCCATTTTAGTGCTGAACCAAAAGTAGGCAGAGAGTCCCCCACAGCCAGGTGAGGAAATGACAAATTATTGTCTAATTATTGCTTGTCTTCTTGAGATCACCTGAGGTGAGGCATGAGCCTGTCAGGGGCTTTTGAAACTTCTTTTCTTCCCCTCCTTCCTCCCCACTAGCAGTGTCTGTGTAGTGCACTGTAAGGTGACAGTGATGGACAAATAAAATTTGCAGTTCTGGGCTCAAGCCATTGGCAGCTCTGCTTGGTGTGATCACAGCTCTTCCAAGTGACCCAGCAAAGAAAGAGGCAACTGAAAATCAGTGACAACCTCATGAAAGGTGATTTCATTGTGATTTGTGGCTTTCAGACAACTTCAGGAGAAGACGTCCGTGACTTTGCCAAGGTACTAAAAAACAAATTTCGAACAAAAAGATATTTTGCAAAGCACCCACGAATGGGCTACCTGCCTGTGCAGACTGTCTTGGAAGGAGACAACATGGAAACGTGAGTAGCTCTGAAGTATCTAAGTAGCAATCCATTTGATACACTATTTGAGCTCCCCAGCTGGTGCCAACTCCTTTCACTTTCTAAATGCATAAGGCCTCTTTATGTCTTTCATTTCTGTTTACCTTGCCTGGCAGGAAAACACAAGCTGGGCTTCCAGTTGCCATTGCCTTTATCTGCTTTCACCTGTCCTTATACAGGAACTTCAGCTTCAGTTAGAAAAAAAAATGTTCACAGTCTTACTAGCAGTCTTACAAACTTCTAAGTTTGATGTGCAGTTTGGAGGCTAATGATACATTAATTATTTTTTTTTTCTTCCAAACAAGTATCTTTCCTTGGTTGTATTTTTTTAATTAGGCTGTGGTGTTTGTGACCTTCCTAGATGATTTCTTCTTTTCTCAGCCTATAAATTTAATCTTACTAAATGACTTTGATGTCTTCATGGGAAAAAAAAAAAGCAGTAATGATGCACATGGAGAAATCAATGATTTAACCCAGTTCCCTTTGGTTTTTTTACATGTTCAATCAGCTGTTTAATGGCAATTGCATGCAGCTTGTTCTCGCTCTTTCTCTTTCTCTTTTTAAATTTTAGATCTCAAGGTTTTTTTCTCACTTTTTGGTTGGTTGCTCTTCACAGCCATTCATGTTGGTCTGTTGGATTTCTGCTTTTTAGTTATTGTGACTTTTTTTTTCTTTTAAACTTCCTGTAATTATTTTGCTGCTGAGTTTCTTCTGCCTTTCTCTTCACCTCCTCATTTTTTGTCTTGCAGTCCTGTTACTCTGATCAACTTCTGGCCAGTAGATTCTGCGTGAGTACTTTTGCTGAAGTGTGCTGCTGCTGCTACTGCTGCTGCGCTCCCTCACTTTTTCTTTTTGTTTATTTCTTTGTTTAGTTTTACATGAGATCATTTCCTTCTTTCTTTATGATTATTTCCTTTGATGCACTCTCTGAAGGAATGTTTTGATCCCAAATGAGTGGAATGAGATAAATCCTGGAATTTCCAGCAGTCATGGATTTTGTACTGTGTACTCTTTCTGGAGTATGTATTTTTCATTGAATTAACAGGGGTTTCGTGCAGACCTACTAATGCTTATCAAAATTTGTCATTTAAAAGCCTGTGTTTCTGAGTAAGTGTCAATCCCTCTGAATGTATACTAAATGCTTTTTGAAAGAGACTGAACTTGATATGGGTTTAATCCAGTTTCAGGAATGACACAGTTTTGCAGATAAAGCTATGATTTGGTTTTGTGTGCAGCCGTGCACACTCGAGTGCCCCAGTTAATCCAGAGCTCACTGAGTACTTTATTACAGTCTTTTAGATACATTCAGATTTGTGAAGGCAGGTTGAAATGGGGAAATGTTTACTGTATTTTTTCCAGAGGTTAAAAAAGCAGTGGTTTTCAGATGTGGAATAGACTTTCATTCTTGCACCACTGCTGCACATGCATTGTCTTACTGTTGTAGTAATAGCCTCAGCATAAACTAAAGATAGATATATATTGACCATTGTGGCATTTGCTACTTCTAGTGTTACACAGATGCTTCTAGAATAATATTAGATAAGGATCAGTTTTAATTCACATATTGATAACTAATGAGAAACTAATAAATAGATTTTTTTATATTTCTATATGGCAAAATGTATATGGCTTGCACCTCCATTGAACTTTTTATAGAATAAACAAGAGTGAAATGTATACATTGGAATATTGATTTATAATTTTCATTTGGAGCACAAACCCTTGGCTAAGGGAAGTGCTCTACCTGTAGGAAATTTGAACAACCAAGAAGCACATCTAATACTGCAAACCTCATATGGCTGAGAATTCATCCACAGAGAATGCCAAAAGTCTGGGGCCAGACTGAAATAAAGGGGCTTTGAGCCTGAGGATGCACTTTTATAGATGCAACTATGGATCTAGATCCCTTATATTTCAGAACAATTGCAAAGTTAGAAGTACCATTCGAAGAAAGCTTGGATCATGTGGAATGCCATCACTGTGTCTGACATAATATGAAATTAAGCTGTCATAACATGGTTATTTCTAGTTACTTGTAGTAATAACATTGTGGTGTGCCTACACTGATAGCTTCACACCAAAGGTTTGCTGTTACATACTACAGGCAGTTTAACTCACACGTAATACTTGAGAAAACTTGAGAAATACTGAGGAGCAGGATTTGTGCAGAGAGGTTGCACTTTTTTACCAGATTAACTCAGGTATCTTCTGGAGCATAATCCTTCCATCTGGTCTGACAAGGAAGCAAAAAAATAAGAAATTAATAGTGGCTGGAAAGAATTGCCTGTGATTTTGTTCTGCTAACTTTATTTCTTTCCTTCGTACTATAGCACTTGACCTTCAATTCAAGTTACTGAGCTGCCCAGGTTTAAAGCTGTTTCTCGGTTACAGGGTGATTCGAGCTTCAGCAGACAAACCAGTTATCATAAAACTTCCCAATGTTTTCTACACTCATGCCTTTTTCTGGTGCTCTCATGCCAGTTTTCTGGTTGTGCTTGAAGTGCCTCAGAAAAGCATCACCTGGCAGCACTCAGCAATGCTAGTGCTGCTCTGACACCAACATGTGGTATACATGGAACTGTTTATAAATAGATAATGTTGGGGTTTTTTTGGTTGGAAGTTAATGGTTCTTACTGCTTGTTATCCAGTATTTTGCCCAGATATGCTGCTTGCCAGGCATTAATGGGACAGTTCACAAGTTGTGAGAGTTTGTATCTTTTTACTTGAACTGTGATGGTACAATGATACACATAAAATTTACTTGTTTCTACACTTTCAGGAAGCATCAACTAAAATGCTGAACAAAGAAAAGTACCCTCACCCTGCCAGCCAGGTCTCTGGGGGTGCAGGGAATTGCAGGAAGGTGGTGTTTGCCACTTGGTCACCACTTGAATTGACTAGAATTCCCAGGCTGTTCCTGCAGACCCCAGTATGAACAAGGCAGCTGTGGAGCCCTTGTAAAAGGGAGGGTTATCTTGGCTAAATATTGGCTGTGTCACTCAGCCTTCCTGCTGACTGTTTGAGCTGAGTAGGTGTGCTGAGTATGTGTGCTCAGAGAGGAAGGACTGTGAGCTCTAGCACAGGTGGTCACTAAGAGAATGTAAAATACAGCACAGTCATTCTCAAGTTTTCTCAGAGCCTGGCAAAAGTACCTCTGAGCAGCTGAATTCAACACAAAGCAATGCTTATCAAGGAGGTTTGCTTTCTTAAGCAAACTGCTATAAAGCTGTTTGAGGTATATCTCCATTGCTGTATGTTCTGAAGCAGAGACAAACCTGGAATTTTAGCTTCCCTGCTTGAATTACTCCCTAGCAGAATCAGCTCCAACAAGTTACAGAATCTCATGTTGTCTTTTAGAAATATATCTTTTTACATGTATTACACAACTTGGTCACTTTTGAAGTTGCAGCATAACTTCAAGGCAACAAGGATATATTCATGCAGTCAGGCCTGTCTTTTGCCATGCAGTACTGCAAAAAGAGACATCTCATTGCCCAGGAGGTCCCAACCAAGTGCTGTCCCTTCTTTTGCACTGGTACAAATACATGTGCAATGCCAGGGTGAGACGCACTAAGAGAATGATCCAACTCAAAACTGAAACTACTTTTAAGACATATTTCCTAGTCTATGCACATTATTAGCATCAATGTTTGTGTGTGTGTTGAAAACAAGACCTCTTCTTGCATTGATGGCACCAGTTAAGACCAGCTTAACATCTGCTGTATGACCAAAAAAATGAGGGTAACTTCAATTTGTCAGAAAACCATCATTATCTTGCTCCGTGATCCACTGCTCTGAGGAAATTGCATCCTTTTCCCCTCCATTCCCTGCACGTTTTTACACAGAATGGGATATTGAGTCAGGGAAGCAATTGCTCATCCACTGAATCTCTACTGCACTGAGGAACTCTGTGAACTGAGTGTTTGTCCTCTGGTGTGCTGTAGTAATGCTTGAATATGTGATGAATAAAAGTAGAGGCCAAAGCTCATTTCAAAGACAAAATGAGATTTGTTATACTTGGCCTGTAATGTCTTAAACAGGAAAAACTTTGCTGTTCTGTGAGAAGAGATACTAATGATGACAGATTTTGTGTATCCAGCTCTATGAATTCAGAAGGATCCTAATCTAGAGCCCTTTGGAGGCTGATTAGAAACCTGGGAGCTGAGAAGTCCAGTAGATTTACAGCAGGATTGTCAAACTCCTAGCATGGGAACAATTACAAACCAGAAGATTATTACAGTTTTGGTTTATAACAAGTAAATACAAAACCTGTCAGCTTGTGCAATCCAATATAATCACTTTTGGACAGTCCCAGCTTGAACCACAGTATCCAGGAGTTCCAGAAGGAGAGTTGGCGGAGATGGAATAAAGGTTGAAATTTATCAGAAGTATGAAATTGCCATACAGTTTGGGAAGCTGTATCACTTTTTGTTAGTCTGGCACCTCTCAACACACGTAGGTTGGCTAAATCCCACGTGGCAGCAAAGGGTGCTGTCTGAACTGAACAGGCAGCACAGTTTGATGTCGATGTTTTCCAGAGCTGAGGCTCTAAGAAACAATACTCTAATTGATGAGAAAAGTCCTATTAATTGTTTTCATCAACAGAAAACTGAAGAGGACCTCATGCCATCTGTCAGGCAGAAAACCCAACAGAATTTAGTGCCCCCCTGTATAACACATTGAGCTACCGTTGAGGTTGCAACTCTTGAAAGACGTTAGGCAAAATCATCAGTGTCTGCAGTGTGTTATTAAAGGCTCATTTCAGACATTTTATGCTTCTTGTATTTATTTCTAGCTGCTCGTGGAATAATTCTTAAAGGCTCTTTTAAGTGGGCTGTGCTGGAAGCAGTCACTGGAGCAGGGTGGGAGGCAGAGGAGACGTTCCCAGCAGGACTTTGGCAGCCTGTGCAGGGCTGCATGTGAAGCAGAAATGCCAATGAAGGAGGCAGGTGTGAAGGGAAAAACCAGGGTGAAAGCTCTGGTTGAATAAATGGTTGAATAAATCCTTTGGAAAAAGCTTCTTTAGGAGCTGATGTGAAGAAGAGTCGTGGCAACAGATGGATTGCAAATGGTCAGAATCCCCAGTGTGGCACCACAAAACATTGCGCCGATGGCTTGAGGAGGCACACACAGCACCTGGAGTTCTAACTTGCTTTTTATCAAACATGGCATAAGGCATAGAGATGTGAGGGTATAGGCATAGCTAAGTGTCTTTTTACTTTTAAGGGGGTATTGTTTGTGATTAATCAGTGTTTTCTGCCTTATAGGCCTGCCTCGTCCCCTCAGCTCTCACACGATGATACTCATTCACGCATTGAACATTATGCTAGCAGGTATGAGACCAGCTGGACATTAGGCAGATCTTTCTCTAAAATTACTTTAAAAAGAGAAAAAGAAGACCTAGAGGCTACCTGAGCAGTTCTTAAAGAAACATAAAATTTGAGGTTTTGCTTTCCAGGCTCTGGCTGCAAGAACATCATCTGTGGTTGCTGTTGACCAGCCCATCCTAACTTGCATGCCAGAGCACTTGTGTGGTCAGAATTGGTCTTTAGGTCCCTTGGGGTCCTCATTAAGCTGTGTGCTCAGCTACTGATATTTTAATAGGACCTGTGGTGATAGGACAAGAGGTAGTGTTTTAAACTGAAAGAGGGCAGATTCAGACTAGATGTAAGGAAGGAATTTTTGCAATGAGGATGGTGAAGCAGTGGGAGCAGGTTGCCCAGATGCCCATCCCTGAAAATATTTAAGGTCAGACTGGACAGGGCTCTGAGCCTCCTCTTCAAGTGGAAGATGCCCCTGCTCATTGCAGGGGGGTTGGACTGGAAACCTTTAAAAGCCTCTTCCAACCCAAACCCTTCTATGATTCCACATAGGATTTAGTTTTTAGTATGGACCCCGATAAAATAGTAAAAATGAGAAGAGCAGAAACCTCCAAACTCTCATATGAATCTCCGGTGTCATTATAATGTAAATCACCTCAGGAAATACCACAAACAGGTTTTTTCCATGATTTGGAGGATTAAGATAGTGATATATCACTGCTTTAGTTCAATTCTCTGCTTTCATGCTGCTCCTAAGAATCAACAAGTGGATTGATTGCGCAAATAAAATGTTTTTCCATCAAGCAAGTAAATTTTGAAGGGTTGAGGTAATGAAAGATAGTTATTCTGGCCTCTTTCTCTTCTCCAGTATCATTTGATCAGATGAGGTGTTTCTGAATTATGCAGAATGTTTAGGCAGGGATGAGTGTGAAAACTAATGAGAAATGACAGATTGTTAAGTTTTGACAATGACATTGCCAGGTACAAAGCAATATGTGTAATCTCCTGGCATCTGAAGGCTTTTCTTTGATTTTGGAATTAATTAATCAAGAGAAGTTGGAATATAACTTCAGAGAAAGGGCTGAAAACTTAGAAGTGAGTTTAGCCAGGCCATTGTAACAAGCATTTGTGATGGCTTATTGCAAAACCTTTTGGTAATCAACAGCGAGTGTAAATTAATTTGAGTTTCAAATTCATCAAAAACATCACGCTCTTTAATTCTTTCCAGAATGTTAGAACAAACAAAGTTTTTGAAAAACATAATTGGTTTTAATCAGTCTTGTTTATTTTTCCACAGGCTAGCAGAAATGGAGAACACCAATGGTTCTTACCTAAATGACAGTATTTCACCTAATGAGAGCATGTAAGTAGGCTGTTTTCGTGGTTTTGACATGTATTTTCTTGGGAAGGTTGATAACTTGTACTGAAATTTTGCTGAATTTGCATGGCCATGTATCACATCTGTTCAATTTAATGATGTGCTCATGTCCTTTCAGTTTGTATCATAGTGTCTGGATCAATGGCTTATAGCTTAATACCAAATTATACAACAAATGATTGATACCTTCAAAATTAGAACTACTAATTTCTTTCCAAAAATTACTGATACATTCAGCAAATAATTATCATATTCAAAATATAGTCATCATCTGATGCGTTCTAAGGACAAAGATACAAGAAGCCCCCTTCTATCTTAGTTCAAGCTTAATTATGGTTAAATTGCTGTAAACTAGAAAATGTTGGTGTGGGAAAAGTGTCATACAAAATATAAGTGAGACTGAACAGAAATCTTTGGTCTACAAATACCTGAAAGACATTGCAAGTGTAAGCCAGGAGGGACTGACCATCACCATGAAATGCTAGTAGTACTAGTACAGTTTACAGTAGTAAACTGTAAGCTGGACAGATCACTGACAAGCATTCATAGTACTACTTTAAATGTTGAGTAATAAATAAAAGTTTTGATTTTTAGGAATTAGGTAAATCTGATATTTCACTGAAACCCTTTGTGGTTCTCCTGTGATAATATTCTTGGTATTGTTTATTCTCTGAATAACTGTGAGTAATGTTTCTGAAGACAGCAGAGAAGCAGCTACATCATGGGTGTGTTTGAAAATTTGGTCTTGGTTCATTAACTGTTTAGGAGAAGCCATAGCATGGATTCTGAATCAATCAAATAGGAAAACCCCAGCTTCTCTAAAAATGTTTTTATGTTTTCTACATGATCTCATCCATATCACATTTTAAGGGATGGATTTTTTTGGAAATTCAGACAATTAAATTTGTAGCAGTCCTTTACAATACAGAATTCTGGCCAATTTTCATTCACTTAAATTGAGATTCCAAATGAATAGCATTTTATGAGATTGATTCTAAGCCTGTAAGCTCATAATGTTCCTGGATAGGGATAAAGCTGTTCCCTTGTTTCAAAATAGTTTCTCTTTTGACTTAGTAGGATTGTTGCCTACCAGTTTTGAAAGAAAATATCCTGTAGAACCAAGTTCGTTGTTTAATATATTGGTAAAAGGGGAAAGATAAAATGATGCCTGAAAAGTAATACAGATGCAATGTCAGTACAGTTCTGTGCAGTTAATGAAAACTTTTTTTCCAAGTCGTGTGTTGATTTTGTATTACTGTGGACAGTAGTAATGCTCTAATAGATGGAATTTTGTGTTGTCCCACTGAAATATTTAAGTATCCTTGTCACAGAAATCATGCATACACTCTATCTGTTGTTTTACACTTTGGTCTTACTGTTCAGTTCATTTTTTTTGGTCAACTGGAAGTTGTACTAACGTGATGGAATTAATCCTAACGTTAACTACCTAGCTTATTCCTCGGTTTGTACTATTAAAATGAGAATAGAACTGTGCATTTTGAATTTTGGAAGGAATGTTACCCAGATAGATATAAATTGCAGCAAAATCAAAGCTTGACATGAATTCACTACTGCAATTGCTTCGGTTTTGCTTGTCAGATTATGCTTAAGTATTATTTGTTATTCTTGCAGGGTTTGGATTATTTGGCTAATCAGTACAGGTAGAGTGATAGATGGAAACAAGGAAGGCAGGAAATAAAAGCACAACATATACATTTATATAACACAAAACATTTCATTATGTAGTGTCACTGCAAGGATGTATAAAATATCTGTGCAGGCTGAAAATCACACAAAAAGAGTATGCTTGTAAAGTGACATTATACTGCAATAGTTATGTCACTTGTACACTCTTAATTCACTTAAGATCTGTAAGAATATTTTAAATGCAAAGCAGTGGTTTGAAGGAAATTGCAGATGAAATGCTTCATGAAAAGTATAAATTTAGGAACTGGTAAGCCTCTTCTTTTGTGAAAAATTAATACTTCTCTTTTATGAACTAATGTTAATGTGCTCTACATTGCTTTGGCACTCTTGCAGTCATAAAACTGCATCATTAACATTTTCAGAACAAAATGAAAACAAGGAAAATTATAATTTTTGAACAATAGCAGCTGTTCAACATGCCTGTTAAATTCTGGTTTAGAAACATAACAGGAAAAAATCCCTAGACTGACTAGACTGAATTATTTTGTTCTATGAGATCTCCAGCAGCAGTGTCATTTTTATTGACCCTGTCTCATGGTGTCAAGGGAAATCTTTCATGGTTTCTCTGTGACTGCTGGTGTAAGTTGCATTGCCTAGGGCTTGGATGCATCTCCTTAGCACCTAAACTACACCTAAAATAACCCATGTATTTCTGGGAGGTGATTGAGGTCTTCAGAAGTCTATTTCCTTTTCTCTTCTAGAGATATTTCTGTTTCAGATGCCGGACAGCTTCAGGGGCAGTAAAATTAGAGATCATATGTATTAAACAGAATATACTTGTATTCTGACAGTGTACGTCACTTTTAAATTTAAAAAAAGCTAAACATCTGAGTGGAAAATAACATACTTTCATTATTTTCAGGGGTTTTTCTTTGTTTACCTAATTTAGAATGTTGTAGAGAAAAAATATAAATAAGGCACACACTTGTTTCATAAAGAGAGTTTGTAGATCAAAAATAAATGCATTGCCCTTGTCTGAATGACCGTTCCACAATCCAGATCAGGCAGCAGCAGATTGCTTTTTTTTTTTTTTTTTTTTTTGCAAGCAAATTTCTAACTGAAGTTTGTCAAAAGAGGAGAGCTGAGGTTGTCAGCTGTTGCAAAACCCGGCTTTAAGTATCTGAGAAGGAGGTAGGTGGTCTTTGCAGAGAGGAAAAATGACTAGAGACTTAGTGAAACAGGTCAGCAGATTTTGCTTTAAGGTGCATTGCTCTGCTGTTGGTTGCAAAGAGTTCAGCAAATCTCTTTGTGAGAAATGAGAGACTGGGAGTGAATCATCTCCTCGTATTCACCGTGAAGTTGAAAAGAGGGAAGGGAACAGCCTGTTTCATCCTCCTCTGTTTTCCAGCGATGATGAACACTTGTTAATCCAGCACTACTGCCAAAGTCTGAACCAGGAGTCCCCTCTGAGCCAGCCCCGAAGCCCTGCCCAGATCCTGATTTCTCTGGAGAGTGAGGAAAGAGGGGAGCTGGAGAGAATCCTCGCAGACCTGGAAGAGGAAAACAGGTGGGTTATACCACCAGCTGCTGAATTTGAAGTAAAAAGTCTGCAAAATAATTATACTGTACAGTTAGGTTGAATTCAGTTTGGTAAAATTTTTATGGATCAAATGAGTTATGAAACTGCTTTTCCTTCTGACAAATAAGACAAATATGACTAATTTCATAGTGGGTAAAAGTTGGGTCCTTTTTTCTATTCTCTTTGTTTGGTGTTGCTTGTTGCCTTTTCTTTAGTCTTTCAAGACAAAGTATCATTTACCACTTCTAACTTCAAATTTCATCAAAGTTATCTTCATTAATCACCATAAAAAGAACTCAACTGCATACTTGAAGGATCTGCAGTCCTCTTTATACAGTACTCTGAAATCTCTTGCCATCAGCACAAAAATCAGGAGATCTTGACCCTAGAAGATTGGTAATTACAACTGTGGATGACCAAAACCAGATTGTCAGATATAAATCATTTAGTTCTACCAAGAAAACATGGCTTTGTTTGTCTTCTACTATCCAGCTTTTATAGTACAGTCTATTGGCATTTTCATGCTCTTTTTTTTCTTGATTCTGTAAGAGTTAAGTACTTCTGCTTACATTGAGGGTTTAATGCACTAATCATTTACCTTAGGCTTGTCAAGGAAATAATGCAAGAGTTGGCAGTGTCATAGATCTTCTCTCCATGTATATCTTCTTTGGATGGTGCTAATCAATTACAGTGGCTCCATCAGAGACTTCTTATCAGGAGGATTTGAGAGAATGGAGAAGATTGTAGGCATCAAGAATGAGGAAGATATTTCACATAGAAAGCTGTAGTAAACAAAGCTCTTGCTCACAGAACAGCAGGGAGATTTGGTTTGAAACAAACCACAAACTTCCTACCACATAGCACATAAAGCCCACGGACTTTCTATGTGGAGAAAAATGAGTATTTTGAAATAAGACACCACACTTTGCATGCTCAGGACTGTAGCTAAGAAATACCTAGTAGCTAGTACAATACAGGTGATAAGATAGCTTCGTTTTCAGGAGATGGGTGTTATTTTTTTTTAAACAGCATTATGTAGTGAATCATGGAAGAAGGAAAAAACCAGTAATGCTTTTCTCTCTGTATACAAAATAAGCTGCCTAGCAGAAAGAAGGGTGACTTTTAAAGCAGACTAGTTTTAGATGAGAAAGGTAGTATATGAAAACTAGTATAACATGGAACTAGATAGCTAAATAAGCTCAAAAGCCTTTTGATAGTTCATGCCTTAAATTTCAGCATGGGCTTTATTTAATTTAGCAATTACTGATGAGGGATGGCAAAAGACCTCTGGCAGGAATTACACCTTAAAAATACCTGGTTTGAAGTTTACCAGTCCTGGATTAAACTAGAGCTGTAGTCTGTAAGGTTGCTTTTCTCATTTGTACTACTGGAGGCACAGTTATGGATGATGGCATGCCACCCACAGGCAGCCTTGCCTTTTGTGGGTGCTCAACACAGCAGGCCCAAAGAGCTCTGTCTTACAGCATGGAGGTCACACTGCTCTGATTTTCACTGACTATGACAAAATCATGACTTTTGTCTTTGCAAACTGCTATAAACGACTTGTATTTAAAATGTAAGGTAGCTGCTGAAAAGTTATTGTCCTGGTTGCTTGTCACAGCCAGATAACCATGATTTTATGGATGAAACACTGATTCCTGTTTAGAAAAATGAGTTCTTCAGACAGGATCAGTCAGGAGGCATTCATATAACTCACCTGCTTTTAAAAACAGTCTTGTCCCTTCAGATTTCTATTTTCTAGTCGTTCTCCTCCGTCGAGTTTGCACAAACCTTTCTTGGCTGTTGCCAAAGGTAATCAGCAGCCTGACACCTAATTCCTTGTGTGAACCTGGTTCCAGTGGGTGAACACATCTTCTTTCCCAAGCATATCCTAAAATGCCCTCCATGTAAACTCAGGATGAAGGCATTCCTTTGTTCCCAGGGTGCATCTCCTTGCTGCTGCTGAGCTGGGTGCGGTGCACGCATCGCCCTTTCCTGCCTGTGTTGACATAACTCCTGTTGCACACACTTGTGATAACTTCTGATAACTCAGGTTTAGCTCTCTCTGCTGTGTCTTGTACACTTTTATAGTAAGAGTCAAGGCATGCAGTCACTGCTCAGCAGCTCCCAGGAAAGCAGCCACAAGTGATGCCTCAAGTATCAAGAAGAAGCAGTGCTGTGATGCTGGGAGCACCTCATTGTCATTTCTCTTTTTCTTCTGCTCTCCACAGTTTCCTGCTTTTCAAAAAAGCCCCTTTCTGTTTTGGTTTGTCTCTTTTGAGCTGTTAATTGAATTCTGACCTTCATTTGAGTTTCAGCTGCAGTTTCTGGCTTCCCAAATATTTCCATTTTGACTTGTTACTTAAATGAAAAAGACTCTTTGAAATTGTAATTCTGAGATTTTGCTTTTGGACATTTTAAAAGCTCTGTTGCCTATTTTGAATTCTTCTGAAATGCATTCTCTAACTTACAAACTAACCTAGTTATGACGTGGTTCTGACTGGGGTTTTGTCAGTTCCAAGGACCTCTTGTTAGATATTCATTATTTATCTGCTAGCATTTTAAGACCTTGGTGCTTCTGTAGCTTGTAAGTATGACTTCCTTAAATAATGTATGGCTAAGATTTGAATGCTAAATAATTTATATTTGTTAAAATGTGAGCATTTTAAAGAATATTTTTGATGGCTGAAAATGTTTTATTTGAGTTTTATGTCTTCAGACTTATGCTGAGTTTTGCATCACATGGAATATTGTGATATGACCATTTCTGTATTCAGCAGGCAAAAAGCAATCTTGCTTTTGAAGGCATTGTTACTGTATTGCCATATAAAAGAAAAATCCAATTATAAAACCCTCTCCAAAGCTATTTCCTCAAGAGTGAATGTATTTCAGAGAGAGAGAAGACTAGTTTTTGTTGTCCATCTGAAGCAATACATTACATAGGTTATACAGTAGGATAGGTAATACTGAGTGGGATGTGCTGTAGTGGCATTAAATAGAAAGCATGTGACAAAGTCCAAACTTTTTGCAAAGAATTAAAATACCTTCCTGCTTTTTTAATGAGTCAGGAAAGTGGATGTTTCTTAATATTTTAGTTGAACTGAGGTTTTGGATGTAAGAGGGAGACTTCTCTCATGTTCTCTCCTCTTCCTCCCAGCTCTGAGCTGTCCTGTAACAAGAACTAAGTAAATGAGATCAATTTCCAGCCAGAGCTGTTTGCCATCCCTTTGCTTTTCCTGGCTTGCAGTGGGAGTGCAGTGGGCTGTGTGCCACCAGAGAAAGCACTGACACCGTGAATCTCAAAGCTGCCCTGTTTGGTGTTCCTTCAAATCTGAAGAAAGATGAATGGTCTCCTCACATAAGTTCCTTCTGTATAGTTGCCAACAGCAAGAAAGTGATGCATTTCTAAACATGCTGTGGCTCCTTTTGGTATTTGTTTTGGCATTGAAGTAGGGGAACTAGATCTTCGGAGTGTGAAGCATCCTGAGTAAACACTGTCACTCTAGTTAGGGACAGGGGGTAGGTGGTTCAGTTACCATCTTTGTCTGTTTCTTCAGACCACTGATTTTCTGTAGGGAGATGAGAAATAACATGTATTCACGAATTCTCAATTGCCTTTGAGAGGACTACTCAGCAAACAGAGTCCACTAGGATTTCTGTCACCAGGCAATTACTGCTGCCAGTGATAGATGTGATTAATAATTCATGCACTCTTTACTACTCAGCTCAGTACAGTTGCATAAATCAAGGTTACACTGCATGCTTCCTATGTTACTTTTCTTCACAAATGCCTCCAAGAGTTGCTAGCATTGTAAATGGAATATATGGGGGTTTTTGAATATTCTCTTACTGAAGAAGGGTTCATTTTCCCGGTGATGAGCACATGCAGCAGCATTGTTTGTTTGTTTGTGACAGCCAGATGTCAAAGTCACCCAGCCTGAGCTTTGGTGGAGGCAGGTGAGGTTTCCATGTACTGCCCATGCTTGCTCAGTTGCATTCATTTAGAGGGGAGCATGCTTGTATCTCCCCTTTCTCTTATGTCCCATTTTATGGTGAAAGTGTCAGAGAGTGCCTCTCCTCAGAATCACTGCCTTGGGTGCCTGGCTCACAGGAGCAGTCCTTTTCACCACACAGCTTAAAAGTGTTCCAGAGGGAGAAATAAGAGCCCTTTGTTCTCTCTTAGGGTATTCTTACAGCAGTTTTCAAATTCTTTCCTTTTTTAATTTTCAGCTTTTTTCCATTATGTTAATACATCTCTTCATTGCTGTGTGCTTAGATCCCAGTTATGATACCATTGATTGTGTGCTCTGCACATCTCTCTTATGCCTCTGAACTATGATGAATCTCAGTTCTCTGGATGGAGGACTGTGTAGCTGGACTGAAAAGGTGCAGCTGGAAAACTCAGTAATACAGGTGCACTGGGAAAACCCACATGCATCCTTCAAAATTACATTCCTTTGTTCCAACAGTATTATAGTATTTAATTACAGAACTCTGAAATCCAGACATACCTCTGGTTGGAAAATATGCAATATATTTTACATTTTTTTTCTGTAGGCTTTCAGAAAGATTTTTAAATTATTTTTTATCAGACATGAAAGGATTTTTATCTGAATTACTCCCTGGTCCTTACTTGTATTTCAATATCACCCTTACTGGAAGGACTTCTCTGTATTGATACAGGCGATAATTGCAGATTTCTTTGTAGCAAGGTATCTGATTATGTTGTAAGAATAACCAAGTGCATTTATTTAGTTTCCCTTAGGGTGATGTTTTATCTTTTGCTTTACAGCACTTCAAACTTCAGAGTCTGCTGTTCATAGAGTATTGCCTGTATTGTGCATCTGGGAAATTCCTCATGGGGTAGTGACAGCCACCATCTACAGACTTGGTGAAATGAGCAGGCTTCGTGATCATTGCTGTATAAACTTTAGTCAGCAATAACAGTGTGTGTAATGAACATGTTGTCATGTTCATTCCTATTCCCTTCTGTATTTTTATTAATTATTCACCAGTTTGTTCAGCTAGAAGTATCAGAAGACATTAAGTCAGGCGGAAGGCATAACTTACATGACAATATCTATTCCCAGTATAGATAGCCCTTTTTTTCTAGATAATTTTCATGAACTTGAAACTCTGTATTTCATTAAGACAAAAAACTTTATTGGAAAAAAACCTCTCTCTATAGTTGTCCCTCTTTATGTGGGTCTTAAGGAAAGAAATCTTGAATTTTGAAACAGCCTGAAGTTAAAAATTATTAGCCCTTGGGTTTTTTTAATAATTTAAAATTTCTGCAGAGGAGGGATCCTGTAGGTCAGACATCCCTTAGGGATTGTGTTGTTGGGGGTGCCACCATCCCAAGTTAGGACATGTCCATCATACAGCTGCTGAGGAGCACAGGGACCTTTGAAGAACAGTCAGTGGCTTGTCTTTGTCCTTGGCATTGCTTTCTCACCCGTGTGAAGTGATGCATCCTGCTTTAGTTCTCATTCTAGTCACAATAATGTTCTTTTAGAAGTGGGGTTTTTTTGGGAGGTTTCTGAGGTGCTGTTAAGCTTCCAGACCAAACTGTCAGAGTGTGTTGTGGTTTGCAGGCAGAACTGGCAAAAGGTGTCTGTTCTCACAACCTCAAATAAGAGCGAGTTGGAAAAAGTAAAATCTGGGTCACTGCTTGTGATGAGTAAGCAGTTACCAGAGTGTCGAGACGTGTTTTCCCCCTCTGGGAAGCTGTAAAAGAACATCATAGCAACAAAATCCCAGTGCAGTTTGTTAGGCCTCCCTTGCCTAGGAAGTTTCTGCTACAAGTTACTATTTTTGTGGGTTTGGACTGTTATCTTTAACAAGGTTTCAGTTTCTTACCTTCTGTGCTTTCCCTGCTTGGTAGATTTTTTTTTCATGTGGAGCACTATAAATCGTATTAATCTAGGGAATGTTTTACTGAAGTAAAATTGGAGTTTTATGGAATAAAAGAATAAGCTTAGCAGTGCCATAAAGTTACAGTAGGCAGTAGCACTCTAGGCAAGACAAAGAAGATGGAAATTATAGCCCCAAAAATCAGCGCAGTTCAGTTTAACAGACTGGGTCACTAATTCTCATCTTCAGTTGATAATTTTAGCCCTAGGCTGGAAATGCATTTGCAGATCTGAAGACAGGAGAGTGATATGACCTGACTGACATCCAAGTTCTGTGTTTTGCTCTGACTGTGTGGCTGCCTCTCCGACGTTTCTCATCTGTAAAACAGATCAGCCAGCCAGGTGGCACCTGCTTTGCTTTAGTATTTGTGAGGTGCTGTGTTAACTGAGTCCTCCTTTAGCACTAATGACTCCTCAGGTGTAGTCATGTGTGGAAGGGAACTGGCAGTCCCACTTCTGCTGGGAGGATAAAGGGCAGGAAGCTGAGGGAGGGCTGAGCCCAGGACAGCCCATTCCTGGCTTCGGGAGGGTGTCTGGAACCTCCTGCATGAGGTGCCCTGGGAGGGAATCAGCTGTGAGTTCTGGTGGTGCCAAGAGCCTTTAGGCAGCTTGAACCACAGATCCATCTAGTACCAGATCGTGCAGTTCTGCAGGGAGTAAGCCCACAGGTGTGTGCCTTCAGGAGAGGGAAAGGCAGGGGGTGCAGATGAGCCCTGAGAAGTGAGACACATCACACCACACGAGAGGAGGTGTCTGGGCACTGCCCCGTGCAGGGGCCATAAAGCTTTTGTCCCCTTGCCACTTCCCAACAGGAACCTGCAGGCAGAGTACGAGCGCCTGAAGCAGCAGCACGACCACAAGGGTCTGTCCCCACTGCCGTCCCCCCCGGAGATGATGCCGGTGTCTCCGCAGAGCCCCCGGGATGCCGAGCTCATTGCAGAGGCCAAGCTGCTGCGCCAGCACAAGGGCCGCCTGGAAGCCAGGATGCAGATCCTGGAGGATCACAACAAACAGCTGGAATCGCAGCTGCACAGGCTGAGGCAGCTGCTGGAGCAGGTGAGTCCTCGGGCATTTCTTCCAGGTCTCTGAAGAGTAATTTTCCAAACAGGGTGTGAAGCGTTATCAATAACAAGAACATACCAAGAAATCATATCTGTAGAGGCGAGTCAGAGAAAAGTACAAAACTTTTGCAGGCTGCAAGTGAGAATGTGGAATTGGGTTTCAGTGTTCTTATTTAGTCGTCTTCCTTGTTTTATTCAGAGTTAAAATGCATTGGTTGCATGGATGAATTTACTTAAAAACAGACTGAAAATTGTGTGTATTCGTGGAATAAATAAAAATTACAGAGATATAAAGTAGTGAGCTGTTAATAGCAATGTCTTACTTTTTTCTTCAATTTCAGCCACAGGCGGATGCCAAGGTGAATGGTACAACACTGTCATCTCCTTCTACCTCTCTGCAGAGGTCAGGCAGCAGTCAGCCAATGCTCCTTCGTGTAGTTGGCAGCCAGACTTCAGAAACCATGGGTAAGAGAACAAAGCTGAGGTTGTCACAAAAAATAATTATGTCCCATTTTCCAGAAGAAAAAGTCCTTTAAGACAGAAAACACTTTTCTGTTTAGTTCAAATGAAATGACGTAGACATTTGCAGTGATCTTCGATGTCATGTGGCTGTTTACACTTTTCATCTTCATTATGATTCAGGTTTTGCTTTTGATCATGATGCACCCAGTAGCTTGGATATTTTCATACTAAACACAAAGCTCAGCCAGGGCTTGACTTCTGAAAAAAAATGTTGCTGAAAAGATAACTATTCTATTCAAACCGACTTTCAGTTATTAAGCATGACAAGACTGATTTAAATGTACATAATATTAATTATGGCTAAGAGACTAAATGTATGATTAGTCATCCCCATGTTAAATGATGTGATCTTATTTTTAATATGTTGTGGCTCAATCAGTAGGATGGAGCTGTCACTCCCAGGCAGTGCTCATCTAGTGGCTTTTCTGAGTATCACATCGAATGTGATAATGATCATAAGAGTTGTGGAGTAAGGTTAAATAATAATATTCTGTAGCTGGAGGTTGGAATTATTATTTTGGTGCTTTTAGTAACTGCCATGTGGCACTTTCCTAATTTCCTGTCTGTTACATAATTAGTAAGTATTTATTACCAAGTGGCAAGGATTTTCTGCTAGTAAAAAAGCAATCAATCTTTTCAGCAACTTTAAGCAAATGCACTTATATTACTTCAACAAGATGATGTTTCAAGTCTGATGATAATATTCAGCTTCATACAGAGAAATTTATTTTATGTATATTAGTGAGAGGCTTAAGTGAGAGCTTTTCACTGCTATTAGTGAAAGTGTCAATGGCAGTGAGAAATTTAATGGGAAGGCACATTCTGCTGTGTCTAACTTGCTGTTGTGGTGGGAAATGCAGATTTTTGGGGGGCTTTTTCTTCCATTCCAAGTGTGAGCAATAATTTCAGCCTATGGCAGTATCAAACAAGGTGGGTTCTGTACAATCTGCAATAAAAATGTGAAATAAATAGTACCTTTAGGAATGCTGAAGTTGAAATCCTGGGGATGAGAGTACAATCACAGGTAACAGGAATTTATGGAAAAAATAAAAATGGACCTTTCATTAATCATGTTACCAGTGGGGAGGTATGACAGTGTTTCCCAGCCATCTTATTAGAAGTCTTGTAGCTTTTTATTTCATCTTTTAGTGGGACAAAATACAAAAATATACTTCTTTTCATTTGACTCAGTATATAAAATTATTCCCATTTACCTCTCAAGACTGGAATTAATTGATTAACACAACAGAGTCATATAAGCTGCTAAAACTTTTTAAAGCAAATATTTAGACACAACTTGATTTTATTTGATTGGTTCAATTGAGCCAATATGTGGGAGGACAGTGAGATGTTATCAGTAGGACCTCACTGAGACTCAGCAGAGCCACACTGTTGGCAGCAGGGAGTGGAGCTTATAAAAAGAATTACTAACCAGGCTAACAAACCACAACTAATTCAGTTTGTCAAGTGTCCTTTCACACCAGAAAGCTTTGCTTGCTAGGCTCAGAGTTTTCTGAAGCACAGCTTAAAATACACTTGAATTGTGAAGGGAACCAGAGGGGTGTTGTAAATAATGCTCCCATGCAGCAACCATATGCCCAGGAGTGAGGGAGCCATAATTTTTCAGAAAATACTGAGGATCTCTAGGTGTCTCTGGCAATGAGGCAAGATAGTGGTAGCTTTTATATGTTTTTCTCTCCAAAATTACTCCTTGGTTGTTTTTTCACTTGAAAACCCCCTGCACTTATGTCTTTCTGCTTTCCTGAGGAGAGATTGCTGTGAAGGGTGTTCCACCAGCAGAGTTTTGGTAAAAGCAGTGACCCACTCAAACCCTCATTTACAAATAGAACTTATTCCTTGTTAACTCAAAGTACACCTGGGCAAGTGGAAATGTTCTGCTTTTTTCTTCCTGGAGTCCCAGTGGGAAAGTCCTTATCCTTGGCCTTTCTCCCCCAGCAGGGTAGCAGCAGAGGAGGTTCTCTGAAGTGTATGAGGCAAGAGGCTGTTCTGAACTTTAATTTGTTCAGGTACCACCAGAATATTTGAGACTCACTTAGCTCTCTAAACCTTTTGTAGAAACGCAAATGGGGAAGGCTCTTTTGGGTAAAGAGAAGAGACTGAGCTCTGAAGGTATTTTCTGTCAGGTTGCTTGGCTGATGTCTTATTTTGTCCTTTACAAGAAAATGCTCAGAAAACATCATCCAAATGAGGAAAAAAATTAAATAATGCATTTAAATAAAAAAATACAACATTTTTGAGGGCCGGCAGTTCAGCTTGTATCGGCACTTATGAGGACATTTGGAAATTGGTACCTGTCTTCAGTTCTTGACCAGGACAGCAGAACCACTGCCCTTTTATTGTGATCTTTAGGGCTGGGAGGCTTTCTTCAGGCTGATAAAATCCTCAGCCTGGGTAGAAGCAGCGAGATCTCGTTCTTGAGTTTTCACCTTGACATTGCAGCAAAGGCTGCAAGGACATTGCTTTTGCTAAGACACCTCTGTCAGTGCAATGCCTGATGTGAAAGTAACTCATGGTGTGAGTTGATTTGTGTGAACCCAGCACCACTCGAAAGCTGAACAAACTGCAAGCAGCCTCAGCAACTATTTTTAGACCATTAATGGAATAAAAGAAGCTGATACAAAGACCATAATTTATATGAATTAAGTGCTTCTTGCAGACACTTTATCCCACTTCTTGTGCTGGAGTGGGAGAAATCACTCTTGGTCAGAAATAACTCTTGTTAAACTCCTGGCTTAAATATAGGCAGCTCTGAAAATGCTCCTTTCATATCCCTTTTTCTAGGTTTTTCACTAGCATGGAGCACCTCAACGTTTAAAGAATGTAAATGTTAACAGAAAATCAGACAGTTTCTTACTCAAATAGGGCAAGATATGTTAGAATAAAGGGTCATTAAGTCATTTTCGAAAGAAGTATATAACTCAGTTATTACAGCAGGCAAAATTGCTTTTCTGTTTTAATAGAGAGAAAAGACATCTAGTAAAAAAGGAGAATCTCACTCAAAGTACATCCTTTAGGTGTATTTTTTTCCAAATGCTTTATTTATATTGGAGGCTAGCATCTGCATTAAAAACAACATATGGATTTTAGTTATATGAGACCATAAGCAAAAGAAAAAAATCCAGTAAAAATAAAATGTATTGAATTTCCCATTAAGCTGCTGCCCTATAATCAGGTTATAGAAATTATTCAGTGGGAGAAATGTATTTCGCTTTATTAAACTGCTGCTAAACCCTTTTACAGTACAATTGAGTGTTCTTGGAGCGCCAATCTGATGCAATTAAACTGTCAGAAATATTAATACTGATGCAGATGAGAATCTGGGTTTCTACTGATTTGCACAGCTAGGCAAAGCAGTGCCAACATGAACCCAGCACTATTAGAAAGCTGCTCAGCAGCAGCACTCACAACAGCAATTTCTTTTTCCATTAATAGAGTAAGAGAGGCTGAAATGATGAGTGTCATTTATGGAACTAGATGTTCCTAGCAGACATTTTACCCTACTTCTTTTACCAGGGTCGATTATTTCTTAAATCCCTTTTTACCAATTAAAATAGTGTTAATTGTCTCCAGTTCCTCATTTAATTTCCCTTAGATCCTTATAAAGAAAAAGAACAGTAACAGACAACAAAATTCACCTTTGAAATTTTTATTGTACACTAAGCAGAAAATGTGCCTGAGTGAACAGCTGTAGCTTTGAGGAGGACTTGGGCAATACAAACTGTTAGCACAGGCTCTCATGCAGTGGTGTGGATTTGCTTTGCAGGTGAGGATGAGCTGCTCAGCCCTCCCCAGGACACAAGCACAGGTTTGGAGGAAGTGATGGAGCAGCTCAACAACTCCTTCCCCAGCTCCAGAGGTGAGCGCTGCTGCCTGTGGCAGATGAGAGGGAAGAGGATAAAAGTGTTTTCTGTTCCTTGATGTTTTCAGGAGGTTGTGTTTTGGCATCAGGCGTTTTGCTGCTCTTTGTTTTCATTTTAACAATAGCTGTGGAGAAACCTGTCTTGTTTAGAGTGGAGGAGCAGCCTGCCTGTTCCTTCTTACCTTAAGCTAACTCCACAGGTAGCTTTTGCTAGATATGTGGATGAAACAATGTCTTTGTGAGACTTTCTTCCCCAAGCATTTTCTTTGCTTCCCTTTTGCCGTGTTCCTTTTTTCACAGCTTTCCTTCTTTTTGGTTGATCCCCTTGATGATTTATTTTTTAATACATGTCTTAGCACATTTTCCTTCTGTCCTTATCCTTCTCCAAGACTGTGGATTGAAATACTATTAGAGTTCTGAGTCAGAGTTCTCAACCATGTAGCCCTCAGGTTGAGAGGAGAAAAAACGAGTGGGGTGCTTGTTTGTGCAGCGTAGGCTGCACTTGTTCACACAGCCACAGCCTTTCTTTCGGTGTTTCCATTTCTCTCATTCCTGTTGTTTGCTAAAAATAGGCATTTGGATTTCCAGGATTTATCTGTCCAACCTTTTTTTTCATTTAAGTTCTTTTCTGAGCCCAGAAGAAAATACTCTGCTGCCAAGAGAAATGGCTGAGATTCCTAGCAGGAGATGGGAAGTTTGGGATATTGGCTGTTGCTGTGAAAAGAGGCTCAACCATGAACCTCGTGGCAAGGGAAAGCCTCGGTATTGCCAGCCTGATAAGTGGATTTCAGAGGGCATGCAGGGCCCTTGCACAAGTTTCACACATCACCCAGTGCTGCTTCTTTAGGAGATAAATGCTCTAACCATTGTACTAAACTTTCAGTGGAGTCAGGTTTTCTCCATCCTTCCCTTTCAAAGCAAGTTCAGCTCTCACCAGAAACCATCTGTGAGCAGTGGGATAAAAGTCAATATAAACAGTATAAGACCTCATGCTATAGATCAAAAAATTTAGAAATAATAATTTAGAAAGATACCATTGAATAAAGTATAATACAATGAATTGTCAACTGCACTCAGCTCCACCTCATTATGTAAAAAAGTCATATGTCCAGCCCTCATTTTGCCTAGATAGTTGCTATGAGAGACAACAGATGAAAAGTCTTTCTAATATTGCTATGTAGATTAAAATGGACTTATTTTTAAAGTTGCTGTGTACACAAGGTTACAACAGTGGGTTTTTTTTATTAGTGACCATCATTAGTGTAAATATGTTTTATGTAGATCTTGCATAGTCATCTGTCTAGATGTAGGTATCCCCTGTGTAAAAATATTCAGCAAATGTGATATCTAATTTGTATTCATAGGTGATGACACTGGCAGTGTTTCTTTTTAAAAACAAGCTTAGTTTTCTGTGAAATAGGAGCAATTTGTGAAACAAAATTTAATGAGATGTTTGAAATAGAGTGGTTCATTTCTTGTGTAGAACAAATAGGTAGAGGTCAGTCTGTTAGACATCACCTTCTGCTCACTGAGAATAGAAAATTTTTTTTTCATCTTATTAGTGAAAAACAGAAAGCTTCATGAAACAAACTGAGAGAACATAAAATTTAGTAGGAAAAGGAAGTGAAAGGGATGAGATCAGATAATACTTTAATTTTGCAAATTAAGCTGTACCTTCAGATTTTCATTCTCACGATGAAAAATGTGGTCATTTAGCTAGAGAGAAAGCATGTATTCCCTTATTTTGTTTCTTCATTCAGTAACTGTGTTGAAAACTTAGTAGATCACAAGCATCCACAAAAGGTATTGAGTTTATTTCGTTCCCTGTCTGACTGGCAGCCATGAGAACAAAAATCCTCTCTAGCTGGATGGAGGGCTGTGAGTGAGGAGGGGGCACAGCCTTAGATGTGAATCCCCCCAGCCAAGCCAGGAGAGGAGCTCCTGGTGCAGCAGCCAGGGGCAGGCACAGCCCTGCAGAGCCAGGCTGCCCACGGGACTTTGCTTTTAGGTCTTGGCCAAGGCACTGCCAGGCTGAGCCAGAATCTGCCTCTTCCCCTCTCTTGGGCTACACAAAAACATTAGTCCAGCTGGGAGAGAAACTTGTTCAGTTTTTTGAGAATTGTACCAGGTTTTGGTTAAAAGGATTAGGACTTCAATTATGTTTCTCCGTTCTGCATATATTTTTTGATGTATTTGCATAAATGCCAGGTTAGTGTAATCCCTTTTGGCTGAGGTATAGGAATGGTCAGGCTCTCTGTAAGAAAGTTTGTCCTACATCCAGTGCAAATGGACTTCCATTGGTTGATAGAGGCTGCTAAGAGCTCATGTAAACTTCTGTTACTGATGTTTTCTTCTATTCCTAATTTAATAATTCAGTTATATTCAACTGATACCTGCGTACACAAAGTTTACATCCAACATCTGACATGCTGCAGCCTCATGTAGACTTCCAGTGTGACATGGAAGATGCTGTGGTCTGTCAGATTCCATAGGCATCAGGGATGTCTGATTTAAAATTTTCAAGACTGCAGAGAAGAAAAAGAAGTAGAGTTGATTGGTCTCAACAAACTACTGAATCAGGAACCTTTTTGCTGTTGAGAGGTGTAATCTGTATCTCAGATTTCTAATCTTTAACAGAAGATCAAAGTGCAGTTGCAGAAGAGTGAAAGCAGTTTGGCAAAGCAGCCTGCGAGGGCATAATGTTGAGGACTCAGGCATGGTGCAAGAGAAATTTTGTTTCTTTCCAGTACAAGCTGGATTGAATCTCTGGTTACAGGTGTGAACACCTACCTCAAGTAGGTGTTCAGGAAACAGAAGGATAAACCCAAACAAGCAATAGCACATGCCTATAAAAAATACTTGTTATATTGATTCTTATTAAGTAGAATTAAAAAATTGTCAGATACCAGAAATGCAGTCGTCCCAATCTGCCAATCTGCCATTCAGAAATAGGTTGTGATACAGGAGCTGAGGGAGCTGGGGTTGTTTACCCTGGAGAAAAGGAGGCTCAGGGGAGACCTTACCGCTCTACAAGTACCTGAAAGGAGGTTGAAGCGAGGTGAGGATTGGTCTGTTCTCCCAAGTGTCAAGTGGTAAGACGAGGTGAAATGGCCTTAAGTTGTGCCAGGAGAGGTTTAAATTGGGTATTAGGGAAACTTTCTTCAGGAAAAGGGTTGTCAAGCATTGGAACAGGCTGCCCAGGGAAGTGTTGAATCAACAACCATAGATGTATTTAAAAGACATGTAGGTGTAGTACCTGGGGACTTGGTTTGGTGGAGGGCTCGGCAGTGCTGGGTTAACAGGTCAACTCAATGGTCTTAAAAGTCCTTTCCAACCTTAATGATTTTATGAAATCATGTTTTCTTTGTGACCTGTAAAAATAAGCATGTTAAATTTCAAGCTAAATATCAGCATGTCACAGCATAGGGAGTGGCAGGCCTTTTGAATCAGGGACATAATTCTGGGTGTCCTGTTGCCATTAGAACATCAACAACTTGGAGGAGTTCAGAACAGGAGGGCAAAAGCAAACTGGATTTTGAAGGCTTTGGTTGTGAGAAAAGTTCAGAGCTGAACAAGCAGTGAAGAAAGGACAATTTCTGTGCTTGGGTGCACAGTTGAGCATCACAGACATATTTAGCCTAAAGATTGTCAAAAGCACTTGAAGAGTAAGACTTGCTCAGATTGGGAAATAGTTCACTAAAGCGAGTAGTGGCTCTTATTTTGGAGTCCTGAAGCAAAGTAATAAAAATCAATAGTAATTGTCACTCACATGGAGATAGATTCCTTAAGATTATATTTTCAAGCTTTTGTTGTACAAAGCTGACTTTAAAAGGGCATCAAGACTTCATAGCATCATTTTGAATGTGTTTTAGAGAAGCAAGTGCAAAACAGATTGTGTCATAGACCTGTACAAGCAGACCTCAGATGCAACAACTTATACCTTTTATAGGGTTTTTCATTTGTTTGTTTCTTCAGTTTAACCTTTTGACAGTTCTTGGCATTTCCTAAGAACAGGACTTTCCTGCTCCTTGAACAGCTGGCTGTTGGTGCCAAAAGCTGTTTCATTTCTGGGGAGAGAAATTCTGCTGAATACCTGATGATTGCTGTCCTTAAGGAATTTTTCTTTCCTTTTAATCTAAAAGGTTTCCCATCCACTCCTCTTTTACTTTGCTGCTCCCAGCAAATTCACAACTGCTGCAGCTGCTTCAAACAGCTGCTGTGCTAACTCAAAACAGATGTCAAAGCCAGAGGTCTGACATTTAGTGGAAATCTACCATTAAATGCCACCTCAGTGGTTTATTTGACCCTGCTCAATAATGGGCCACAGAGGAAAACATTTTCACGCCATATTTGTGCCCAAACTACTAAATCTCCAGGGAATTGGTTCACAGTTAGAAGGTAAGATTGGCAGGCCAGTATTTTCAAAGCCAAATTCATCTCTCCTGCAGCACTGAGGATGAACAAGTTGCACCACTTCAGGTGGCTCTCATGGTGGACCAGGCTGAGTTTTTGCACTTATGGTTTCATGGCAAATGCTTTCTGTGAATGAAGCTCAGAGAGGTATTTAAGGGCAGAAGTTCTTGAGCTAACTGAAGCTGGTGAGACAGCTTCACAGATTTGCAATGCTGGCCTCCTGCTGGGGGATAATGAAGAAGTGGGAGCCAAAACTGTTCAGAAATGAGACCAAGAGCTAAGAGGCCGTGGCATAATGAGACTGGTCCTCACAATTTCATATGGTATTGCTTAACACAGTTGTGGTGCAGTGAAATTACAAGACCCCACAGCAATAAATGAATGGCAATAAGAATAGCACCCTATTGTAGGAGTTTTATTTTTATCTCAGTCATGTTAAAACACACCAGTCACATTTTCTCCTCTTACTTGTGCATCAGCCAGGCTCTGTCATGAATGGGACTAACATCTTAAGTGGAACTAGCAACTTTCAGCACTGCAAATAATGGAGTTTCTCTTACTCTGACAGCAAAATGTCTCATGATGCAGACTTCTCTTTTCACACTTTACTGAGTCAGTGAAAGAGTACCCTGGAGTTACTGTACTATGGAGTATTCTGGAAATACTCTTCCCTTTGAGATACCCTGGCCTCGCCTGGATTGTGTCACCTTCTCTGTGCTGTGATCCTGCATCCCACCACAGTGAGCCCAAGTGACTGACATCCCTTATTGCTCCCCTTTTGCACAAGAGAACTGATCTGGCTGAGCTTCTCTGCAGATGGGCAATGGTGGGGTGGACTAGGTCTTCCCTGTTTTATAATGCCCAGTTCTGGTGTAAAATGAGAATATGGTAATGAATTTAATAAAACTTCAACAGATTGGGGGTTTTTTTGTGAGAAAAAAGGCTCTTTGCAGACCCAGATGTCCCAGATCTGCAGAGACTCCTGTATGAAGTTTTTGGTGGTGCCTCTGCTTTCAGGTTTGACGTGGTCACTTGCTGTGTACCTTTGCCTGTGATGCAATGCCATGTAGTTTCCAAAAAAAAAAAAAAAGAAAACTCTTCTATTTTGTAAGGGCAGGAAATGCTGATTTGAGCAGAAATAGTAGATAATTAGGCACCCACAGATTGCGTATCAGTATTTTGATGCCTTACAGAACACAAATTTTCAGAGCTGCAGCAATATAGACAAATCTTCTTCCTCTGCAATTTATGCCAAACCATACTCCTTGCCTTAAAACTTAGAAACACGCATTCATTCATATGCAAAGAAGAAAATAACGTAAAATCCATTAAACCCTTTTTAATCTTCTTCCAGAAGAAATTAGCTGTTGCTGTAGTAGCGTGGGTCTTTGCTGCATTTAACAAATTCTAGGGCTGATTACTCACTACAGACTGTCCTCACCAGCTGCTTTGTGTGGTGCTGAGCTATCCCAGTTACCTTTAAATGCATTCATTTTCAAGCAGAATCTAGTCTGTCTCATGTAGATTTAAATTAAACACTGTGTAGCTGCAGTTTGTAGGTGTTTGTGCAGACAGGAAGGCATTTCTTAAGACCTCCAGTATTTTGCTTGTAGGCAGTTCCTTTTCTCTTCTTGACCCAAGCTAAACTGTGGACCCAAGCTAATCTCCTGCTGGGTCCCATTCCTGCCCCAGGACTCTTTCAAACCAAGCTGTACCATGCTGCAGTTTCTGGAGTCCTTAAGCTGACCTAAACCTTGAGTCTCTTCCCCAGAAAATGACCAAAGTATGCAACAGATCTTGTACCTTCCTTTGCAAGGATTTTCTGTTACATGATTGATATTGGTGAGATATTCTCATCTCCCCTTTTGAAAAGTATTTTTTAAGGAATTCGTGATTCTTGATAAAAGTGCCAGAGGAGGTCTAAGGCTGTGTAGACACAGATGCAAGTCCTGAAAGGTTAGGCAGGCCTGTGAGGTGGAGTCCTTAGAACTGAAGTGACACCTCTCCTGGCCATCAGGCCCTGGTACCTCTGTACAGCACACACATCACTGGAGTCGAGATTTCACTCAGGAGCAGAATAAAAACCCATATGCAGAGCATGTTATTGAACCTATTGCTATCATTTTTAATAGGAATTGTGCTGCTGGGGAGAGGGAGAAGGGCAGGAAGGGACTAAAACTTCCTCTGTTCAGTAAATGGTAACCTCTGCTGTCCAGGCCTCCAGAGGCTGCCCCAGCCCTTTCCATTGCCTGGAGTTTGTGGGAGCTGTAGCTCAGACCCGTGCTGGTCAGGGATGTCATTCCCTCCTCTGCCCTCTCCTCCTCTCCTGTACTGCCTCTGCTCAGCCTTGCTCTGCTGTTGGCCCTTGTTCTGCAACTTGTAAAATACCCATAAAGCTGTTTATTGCCTCTCTTCCCTTCTCCTTCAGGCTGCTGTAGAGCAAATCTTGACAGCAATTAGGTTACTGTTATGCTGACTGGTGTGTTCTCCCTTATGTGTCTTCCTCTCTCCCCAGTGTCCCACACATCATTTAAAATTGCATCATTTACAGCAGCTCTGGGGCAAAGATCATCCTACAGCATCTGCTGCAGTGACTCTCTCACTAGGACTGCCAGCCTGGCCACGGCAGAGCTGCCAGCAGTGTGACAGTGACAGTGGGACAGCGAGACTGTCTGCTGCTGGCTCTGTGGTGGGAAGGTGGACAAAGGGGTGTTGCTGCTGTTGATTAACACCTGGTTTTCCTTTTCTAAAAACAAATGGGCTATGAGAAGTGTTTGAGGAGAATCAGCATGATCAAAGTATGGCTTCTGTGAAGGCTTGTTAGGAACATCTTTGCAGCTAAACCCATTATTGACTCCATTTTGGCAGTACTTGAACATCATGAGATACCTTTGCTTTTTTCCCTTTTTTTTACTTCAACTTTTTTTTGTCTATTTCTCCCTCTGCCCCCTCAGTTTTATCATGCTTGCAGGTCAGCATGTTGCAGAAATATTTTGCAATATATATATGTATCCTGAATGTGAGCATGTTGCCTTCCAGTGTGCAGGTGTGAAATATGTGTGTACACACAGGCATGTGCATCAATGCACACCTCAGTGTGTGTAGGCCACCATACAACGTGAAGTGTCTGGGTAAATTAATGTGACGCTGGGGGAAAATGTTTTTACCACTTATACTGATTGGCAGAAGTACTCAAATGCTCAGAAAGTGAGTTCAGATCTTGTCTGCAGTCCTTATTCTCAACTGACAGGTGTGTAAGTTGGTGTTAGTAGTTTTCTCAACTGTTTTTGAGAGGTTAAACCAAGCCACAGGTTACAGAACTGTTGTTGAATAAATCAGCTCAGAATCATCAGTGGATTTCAGTGCACTTTGGGTCTTTGTTTAGGCAGAAATGCATTTTTTAATGTTAAATTTCTAAATGGAAATTGAAGTGTCTTTTACAGTGTAAAATATATATTCATGTGTGGTTTTTTTTCCTTTCTTTCTGATATTTATTCCACTTCCTCTCTCTGTTCCTAAAGGAAGAAATGCCCCTGGAAAGCCAGTGAGAGAGGTTAGTGAGACACAGGCTCACTGCCATGGCTTCTGTTTGTCACAGCTTGCTTTCTGTGCCCAGCATGTGTGTGACACAGCACGGGGGTTGCTTGGGTTTGGTGAAGGGTGGGGGTGGTTTTATTTTGCTTTGGGTTTTGTTTGGTTTTGCTGAGTGCATTCCCCATGTGTGCTGAAACAGTGGGTGTACCTCTCAACTTTCAGTGGATACAATGTCAGCTCAGGGATCTGCATTTACTTACACACTCCCAGAAGTGGAAAATCAGGAATGGGGAGGAGAAAATAATACATTGAAATTAAGCCTCTGAATGATAAATGTTGTCAGTAAATATGCTGCAGTCATTGACATGTTCTGTTGCTCTTGTGTGTAAGCATAACAGGGAGACTGGGGTCTCTTGCTGTTCTGCTTACAAACTCCCAGCTATATTTACATGTATGTGCCAGTATACCAACCATCATCCCCAGTGATTAAATACGTTTTTTTTCTATTTCTTTAGAAATATGAGAGTTGAGAGGTATAAGAGATTCAGGTGTTTTAATTTCCTGATGTACCATTGCAGAATGAAGAATGCTACTAACATTCACCAGCTCCACAGCGTTGTATTCAGCAATGCAAATGGGCCGTGGTTTTCACTGTGCACCTCAGGACATGGTTGGTTTGATGCAAAATAGGTTTTGGAATTTGTGTGTCGCTGTTCATTAATGGAGGGAAGCGTTTTGCTCTCTGTTGTCACAGCTCCTTTGAAAGCATTTCCAGAGAGTGCCTTGATTTTTTCCTCTGTGAAGCTGCTCTTCGCTCGCCAAGCAGACACAGCGTTTGAAAGACCAATTTCTAGTGAAAATTATTATTAAAGATAAAATATTCACAGACTGCCTGAGTGCAGCTGCAGTAGCTGTGAAATGACCTTTTCCGCACAGAAGACATTCGGTGTGGGTGAGGCAGGAATTGAAGGGTAACCTGCTTTGCAGACTTCTGCTGGTGCAGAGGGAGAGGCTCATGGAAACACAGGGCACTGGGGTTCTGAGCAGAGCTGCTGTGAACCCCCAGTCACTGACAGGGTACCCTGGGAAAGCCAGGGATTGTCCTGATGTGGGGCCTTGAAATACAGAGTTTCTCTGCTCTGTAGGTGCTGGGGCAGGTTCAGCTGCTTCAAGGAATAAGATCTTTGGTGCAGATAAAGTCTGTCCTTGAATGGCAGGTCCTCTCATAGGGGTCAAAAAAGGCTGCTTGAGATGGCATCAGCAGACTGTACCGGTCCAGAAATTTTAAGGAAAATACTTCACCTTCAGCCCTGTTTGTTCTCGCCTCATATACTCTTGAGAACTGTTCTCCCATTTAGCAGAACAGGTCATTGATTTCCACTATCTCATTTGTATTTATGCATATTACTCAAAAAAAATCTGCTTCTGCAGAGGACATACTCGATACAAGTAATTAACAAAAAAAAAAAAAAAACAAACAAAAAAAAAAATAAAATTGGCATGTTCTACCTCATCTGATTCCAGCAGTTTAACCCTAAAAAATTGACTTCAGTGAGCTACTCTCCTCTCTCTGGCTGAGTTTGTGCTCTCTTGTGATTCCAGAGGGACCTTGGTAACTTGGAGAGCTGAATATAAAATGCAATTGCCCACCTGCTTATGAAGGATATGAGCTAAGGTACAGAACAGCTTCTGCTTTAGATGTAAATCTCTATGTGCAAAGGCAGATCCTGTGGTTTAAAACCCACCTGGCCACGTTTTGATTCCATTACTCACATTTGGTATTGTCTTGTGTGTAATCCCATGGATTTTGTGGCATTACTCAATATGAATAAGGGTATCAAAACCCAAGTCACCAACAGGAAGGATTTTTCTTTTGTCAGGAAAGAGTTAGAATCCCTTCTGCTAGCAGAGGCCCTGCATTGTGTTGGGATTTCTCAATTTACTTCCCATCCACTCTTTCAAGTCTGAATGTTCCACATTTATTTCTCTGACAAGCTGTAGTATAAGATTGGTATTCTGTTACTGTGCCCACCCCCATGGGCCTTGATTGCATTAGAGTCTCTAAAGCAAATTCAGCAGATGTGAAACACATCATTCTCTGTGTGACCAGAAGTGAGGTAGGTAGTGTCTGCAGAAATAGGTGTCTTCTCCTTTCCAAGCAAATGGCAGCTGTGGATTTTATAAGTTGAAGTTAATACTGTCCATGTCCATTTTGAGCTTTATTGCTGCATTTCAAAGTGTCTTCTAGTTTTTTTTCTTACACAGCAGCATTTTTCAACCTTTCAGCGCCTGAAGCATGGATAAGACTTTCTCAGCTTTAATGTTAAAAAAAAGAAGAATGGAATTAATGCCTTCTTTGATAGCATTACTTCAGTCATATGAATAATAATGGAAAGTTCTGATTTTTTCTTTTTCTAAGTGCTTTTAGGACAGTATTTCTCTCATATCTTCTTAATTATAAATGTCAACGTCCTGCATTTCAGTACTAGGGAGGGCAAGTGAGCAGCATGCAGTGGCAGCAGCAGAGCCCTATGGAAACAGTGAACTTGAGCACTAATTTAGGTTCAGACACAACTGAAGGGGGTACACTCATTGCACATTCAGTACCAGGAAACCATCAGGTCTTTTGCTCTCAGCTCTTTGCAGTCTCAATTGACCTGGCTGTTATTCCCATGTCCAAGAGAGGCAAAATTCCTGCTGGCAGTGCAGTGACACCCAGCTGAGGGTCTGCCAGCTGTGTGGCTGGAGCAAAGCCACCACCTGCTCCTCTGGCCTGTCCTGCCACCCCAGGGGTGTCCTGGAGACCGTGGTCCTCCTGCTGCTGCCCTTACAGTCCAGCTGTCAGCACAAACTGCAGTCAGCAGGGCCCTGTGGTCATGCTCTGAGCTCGGACCTCAGGCAGCTCCAGAGAAGACACCAGTGTTCAGTTTTTATGCAGAGGAAACTAAGACCTGTGCTGGAGAGGGAGTGTGGATGCTGTGGGGGAGATGGAGCTGTATCTCCTTAACCACTTGTCTTGGTTTGGAAAGACAAGTATCTGCCAGGGAAACTGGGGTTTCCCTTAGAATAGAGAATGTAAAACCCTCACTCCCCCTCCAAATTATAATTTTGCAATTAAGGGCTTTCAGGCAAAGATTTGGGAATAGGAATAACAGTTCTTTACTAGGAATATTAACAATACAAATGTAGTAGAAAACAAAACCACTCAACCAAACAAGCAAACAAACAAACAACAATCCTGGAAAACCCTGACAGAGTCAGAGCTACAACCTGACACCCTGTTGGTCAGGGTGTTGGAAGCAGTCCAAAAGTCAGTCTTCCTGGAGTGGTAGATGTGGTTCTGTTGGAGTAGAGATGATCCTGTAGAACAAGGGTGCAGTGATGGTGAGAAGGGTCCAGTCTTCCTCCAGGAATCCAGGTGAAGCCAGATACCTTCTGTTCCTACATCTCAGTTTTATCCAGGTAGGAATGGTTAGCTCCCCCCACTCTCCCCACTGGGTGGAGCATCTCACAATAGGATGATGGAATGTGGATGTTCTACTTGGGGGATGTGTGCTTTTAGGGGTGTCTTAATGGTCCATCAGCAGAAAATATTCCCCTGGAGGGAGGACAGGTGGTGAAAGAGATAATAAACACTGCCCCACCTGGTTTTAACAGCTGGCCCATTATCAAAAGGCACCCTCCCCCTTCTTTCCAGAGTTACAAGAGATAAAGAAGAACATCTCCTCAACTGCTTTCAGCAGATGAAATAGAATATACATTTTTGGTTCCATAACCCAAGACACCACTGCAGCACACATCTGTGCAGCTCTTGAAGAGGGAGATCAGATTCAAAGCATGGTTATTTCAAAAACATTATATCAATTAACAGAGAAAGAAAAAAAGTACTATCGGACATTTCTGTAATTTTTAGGTATTAAAAAGTGCCTATGGATTTGTGGATCCATAAGGACTTCTAAGTGCCTGAACAGTGCAACAGTTTATACCTACTGTGGTATATATCTGAAAGGTTTTTTGTGTGTTTTTGGTAGAAGTTATTCTTTCTAGACCTAGCCCTTTTTTGACAGAACAGAACAGTATTTATTTCTGAGGATGCAGTTTAGCAGCCTGGGTTGTTCTAAGCCTACAAAAGGGTGATCACTCTTCCTGGGAATGAGTGGTGTTGAAATCCTGAAGAGCCCTGGAGTTTTCTAGAAACAACAGATCACTACAAATCTGAGTGTGAGCCCATGAGCCCACAGGCAGCCATTCACAGCTGGCTACCCAGTCACAGCACTGCTCTGGTTATACCAGAGGGGTATAGTCCCATGAAGTCGTGGAGTTTCAGCCAGTTTCAGGTGAGCAGAGCAGCTCAGTGCTTCCTTTTGCACATGTATTTCCCATATGTTCTTGATTTCATATGGCTTTATCAGATTTTCACTTGTGGTCGTGTAAGTCCTGGATTGATCTCAGTCTGCATGATGCCAGTGACAGAGATTATCCCTTAGAGCTAAAATAAATGTGGTAGGATACATTTACTTTAAAATAAACTATGTTTTGACCAAAACTTGGCAGGAATCTTTCACAGGCAGTTACTTGTCATGCTGATGAGGAAATTACAAGGTTTTACTTCAGATGAATAGGGTGGCTATACATTTATGATGTATGGATGAAATTGCTGATTGATGCATCTGTTTCTTTGCACATTAGTGCAGTTAGCAAACTGTCACCAGATACCAGAACCTAGTATTTTTTGTATTGCTGTCTGGCAAGCTGTGTCACAGCACAGCTCATTGTTCAGTGGGCAGCTTCCTGAACAGTTCTTGTTTAGATCCAGCCTAGTTTTGTATCATCAATGCTAAATTAAAACAAACAAACAAACAAACAAACAAACAAACAAAACTTTTAAAAAAATAGTATTTGAGTGCATAGGATGGTAGTAGTTCCCCAGAAGAAAAAAGATCCTGAGATTGTTCAGCCTGGAGAAGAAGAGGCTTTGGGAGACCTTCCAGTACCTTAAGGGGGCTTATAAAAGGGAGGGAGAGACTTTTATGTGGGCAGATAGTGATAGGACAAGGGGCAATGGTTTTAAACTGAAAAAGAGCAAGTTTAGACCAGATGCCTGAAAGCACCCTCTCTGAGGGTGGTGAGACACTGGCACAGGTTGCCCAGAGTTGTAATGCTCCACCCCTGGAAGTGCTTGAGGCCAGGTTGGGTGGGGTCCTGAGCAGTCAGATCGAGTGAGTGGCATCCCTGCCCATGCCAGGGAGGTTAGAACCCTGGTTCCTAAGGTCCCTTCAAACCCAAACCTATGGTTCTCTGAATAGTTCTAAGGTAATTTTTTTCTATTCCATAAAAGCTGCTGAACTAAGATCATTCCAGGCTCTTATTTTCTGTAGTAATGTCAGCAGTGCATGACTGCCACAACATATGAGCACTGGGAAGAGGATGGTGAGTCTGATTTTCCTCCCAGGGAAGGTTCATTCCTGTTGCAGTTGTGTCAGGAGGGGAAAGCACTGTGTAGGTATGCAATGGTCACTCAGGCACCAGCACGTTACAGGTAGAGACTGCATGAAAGGTGTATCCTGGATGCCCTGGTCATGTCCTTCCCTGGTCATGTCAGAAATGCTTTGCATTTCTGAAAACCAGAGTTGTGGGCAGATGCCATTGCACTTTCTGTGTTTTTCCAGACAAATATTCTATCACAAGTGCTCCCAGAGAGTAAATCAAACCCCCTCAGGCCAGGGTGACATACATTTTTATTGAGTAATACTTCACTTATTATAAATGTTCAGTTGGCACTCTGCACCAGGGAGACTTCTTGAGTTGGAGGTCATGTGCACTTCTTTGCATCTAAATAAATTTTTCTTCAGCGATTATTTTCTCACTCCTCTTTTAACTCATTTATGTGTTTGGCCTCAACATAAGCCTGTGGCGATGAGTTCAGTAACACAATTATGTGCTGTGTGGAGTATAATTTCCTTCTGCTTGCTTTAAGACCTTCTGTCTGCTCATTCCTCCTTGTCCTTGCAAGAAATCTTGAGCACTCAGTCCTTGGTTTGGATGCTCATCTTGTAGGGTGCCTAGATCTTGGTCGTGTTCCCTCTTCAGACATATTTTTTCAGAAGGGAGACTCCAGATAAGGTTCAGCTGTTTAAACCATGGTAGCTCTGTCATTTGAGGTGCCAGAGGATATCTGAGACAGTCATAGAGGTCTGAAAATCTCACACAGGACTTGCAAGAGAGAGACACTTTCCTAAACAGCAGTGGGAGACCAGAGAAGGCATGCCAGGGGCAAAAATGGCAATTTTTGGCAATTCAGTCTCCCTATCCTTGAGTTTATTTGGTCTCTAATTGTGATGAGACCATTTCTTACCATCCAGCACCATTTGCTCCACTGGTGACATGAGTGGGAAATTTCAGGTTTCATTTCCAGAACACTGTACTGTGTATTTATTTGTTCATCACTTCTGTGCTGGAGGTTGTGGTTATACCATAATAGGACTTCAGAGTGGTTTATGGGTGAGGGGAAATGCACAAGTGGACTCTGCATAGTAGTTGGCTGATAATTGTGGCATCTTTGTGCTGGACTGCTGTCCAAAAAGGAAAGAATATTTTTAAAATGATTGAATGAACTGAGCTGCTTAGTTTGGTCATCATTGTATCTGTCTTTGCAGGTATCCTGCTGAGACCTCTTGGCTTTAATGGTTTAGTTAATTACTGCTGATCTGTTTGTTTCTCTTTTTCTCCTTGGTAAAACATTGGATGCTCAAACACTTGCAGCATCAGCCAGAAACTCTTGTGTGATGTCAGTGGCCTTAATTGTTGCTTTTGGTGAACATTGATAATGATGAAGCTTCATCACCAGGGGAGGTGATGGCTTATTCACAGGGTGGTTTGCCACAGCCATTCAAGACAGTATTGCTGTTGTACAGACCTGGCAGCTTTTGCAATGACAGCCTGTTGGACTCATCCGGGAGAGCTTTGGAAGTCTCCTCTGGGGATGGCAGCGCGTGGAGAATGACCGATCTGTGACGTTTTCCTGTCCACTGGCTGCCACATCCTCTTTGTTTAATTTCCTCTTTGACTTTCTCTTTCAGGCCACAATGTAGGGAGCCTTTTCCACATGGCAGACGACTTGGGAAGAGCGATGGAAACCTTAGTGACCGTGATGACCGACGACAAGGTGTTAGAATAGCGAGATGTGTTTTACAACTTCAGGCGTTCCGCATGGTTTTTATAATATTCATACTACAAAGAGGATTAGACTGTAAGAGTTTACAAGAAAAACAAATCTATATTTTTGTGAAGGGTAGTGGTACTATACTGTAGATTTCAGTAGTTTCCTAAGTCTGTTACTGTTTTGTTAACAATGGCAGGTTTTACACGTCTATGCAATTGTACAAAAATTATAAGAGAACTACATGTAAAATCTTGATAGCTAAATAACTTGCCATTTCTTTATATGGAACGCATTTCGGGTTGTTTAAAAAAAAAATTTATAACAGTTATAATGAAAGATTGTAAACTAAAGTGTGCTTTATAAAAATAATTGTTTATAGAAACCCCCTTAAAAAAAACCACAAAAAAATATACTGAGGCAGTGCATTTGTTTAGTTTCATTTCAGCTCTGTAACAGCATCAGAGAGATTCATGTCTTGTGTTCTTTTCCTTGCCTATCAAAAAGAAAAAAAAAAAAAAGTATTTCCTGCAGTGACACCAGAATGGCCACCTTACATTTCTCATTGGTTTTGTCTGACTATGGCTGGCTTAGAAAAAATAACCAAAAAACCTGAACTTCCAATGAAGGTAGTTACATTTTATCTTTCCAATAAAATTAAGAATTACATGACTTACTGTCCTGGTTTTGGACAGCAACTAGCAATTACACAGCTAGTTTGCAATAATTAAATGAAAGAGCACATTACATGACAGAGCCTGCAAAAAAAATAAAAATCAGTTAAAAAAAGAAGAAAGAAGGAAAGGAAAGAAGTTAATGACCATCCTGTGTGCCAGTGTTTCCTCTGCTGACTAAATTCCTGGATAGTTTTAGTAAAGGAACGTAGACATTGCCTTACTGGTTTGAACCCTGGGGCTCGATGGCCCAGCAGGGCTGGGGACAGCTCTCCCCCCGTTGCCACCTTTGCTGCAGAGGAAAGGAGAGGGGATGCTCCCCCCAGCCCCCTGTGGGGTGGGCTCCTGACCCGAAGCACAAGCAGGGTTCCCACAGAGCTCTGTCCAGCTCCCAGGGCTGCTGATGACCACGGAGCTCCTGGACCCTCTGGAAGAGGAACCCGGAGCTTTTCCCCTGTCGGTGTCTGATCCTGCTGCAGCAGCCGGTCCCGAGGAGCTGAGGTGCTGCAAGCCACCTTTGGGAAAGGCTGTGGAAGAGTTACTGCTGTTCTTGCCTGGAATGGTGATCAGGTGAAGGTAGTCACACTGCTCCATGAATATTTATCACCAAAACAAAGGCCCTGGTCCTTTCTCCTTCCCCTTTCTCTGTACAAGTAACCCCCTGCACAATTAACAATAATGTGAGAAAGAGAGGAGCTGATACAGAAACAGATTAGCCAGCTTGACTGCAGCTCTGTGAGAGAGAGGTTTGGGTATGAGGTGCTTGTCAACAAAAGCTTTACCACTTCATTTTCTTAACCAGCTTTTAATTTTACCATAAAATACATAGAAACACAACCATCTGACTTTATATTGCAAGAGTAAAAAAATCTGTTACCTCTTCTTGTATGAAGTGTAATTAAACTTGGGAAAGATTTTATTTTGAATGCTAGTTAACATTGAACATGGCTAGTCATGCTATTTCTACCTCACTTTGGTTTTGTGGTGTTCCTGACAATTACGTATGACAATGTTACATCATCACCACGTGTCCATTGTGTGACCAGGTCTCATTGTTTAAGTAATAACAACGTTAATCATTTACAAACAAAAGTACAATCCCCCCCAAACCTCTGCTTTCCTAATAAAGAGCTTTTTAACACTTGAGTACAATAGGAACCCTCACTATTTCTCATGGCCTTTTTATCACAAGGTTTAAATTGCGAATTGAGAAAGAGATGGGTTTCTTCTTTTCCCCCTCCCCCTTATACATTAAACCTTCTCTTCAGAAAAATTGTGGAGGAAAACCAGATTGCACGATTGTTTTCATCAGGGTTTTGTTTTGTTTGTTTTACTTTCTAGATCTTAGTTTTGGAGTGAGTCTGTCAAAAAGTATTTAAAAAGTTGAAAGCTTTATTGCTGCTTTTTTAAGCATAATTTGGGAATTATTTCGTATTCCTAATAATGACAAAGTATTAAACTGTAAAACATAATCAGTGTAGTTGAATACATAAATACCATATGGCATGTTACTTCATCGTTACTCAGTACTGGTTTATTACTTGGATATCATAATATATTGTGTTTTAACACCAACACTGTAACATTTACTAATTATTTTTATAAACTTCTGTTTTACTGCATTTTTTCACAACATACCAAATTTCACCAAATATATGCCTTACTATTGTATTATATACTGCTTTACTGTGTATATCAATAAAGCACGCAATTATGTTATATAAAAGGTGCAGGAGTTTTTGTGGAGGTTCAGCACTCACCCAGCAATCCTTGCCCTTGCAGTGGCCAAACCCCCTGCTGGCATCACCTCAGTGCTCAGCTCTCCCTGGTTTGGGGTTTTCTCCCCTGCTGAAGTTGTGAACCTCCTGTGTTCCCCCAAGCTTTCGGGGGTTTGCCAGCCCCACGCTTCTTGCCTCATCCCTGACAGGACCTTCAGACCAGATTGGTTCAGTCCAACACTTGATAGTCTCCTTGCACCAAGCATAATGTCAGTAAAACCCTCTCTGGGGCTTTGGGAAGTGTGTGTTCCCATCAGAGAGGCTGATCACACATCTCCCTTATCTAGGAAATGTGTAGGCTTTGATACCCAGACTCCACTCAGCTGTGTCACGATGCTGCCTTTGAGCTACCTTTTGGTGGTAGAAATAATGTGGTGAAAAATAATAAAATACAAAGGCAAAAGCATCATATGTTTGCCATGATTTCAATAATACAGTGAAGGAGAAGGTGGCAATTTCTTCATTTCATTCACTTGAGGAAATAAATACACATCCCACATCTACTCTCCCAGACTTGAGTTACTCTGGATTCACTCCTACATAAGTCAGTCAGAGTGTGCTTTGCTGTACTGAAGTCTTCCCTGAAAACTACAATCCACAAAGCACAGCAGCCCCCCGTGATGACTCTGTTGAATTCAATTAAGCAAGAGGGGGGATGGCTCCACTCCTTTCCCCCACACCTGTGACCCCATGATTTACGACTCCTAACATCCCATCAATAAAACCTGCTGTTCCTGAGTGGCTCTTAGGAATGTTTTCCTTAGAGAATGTTCAGCAAAATACCCTCCTTATTTTGAGGACTGCTCGGTGTGCTTCCTTTGCTCTCTGGGCAGAGGGGAAAATCAGTTCTCTTCGAGTTTGTCTGCCTTGTTAACGTGCTGCCGTCTGCTCCTCAACTTCACAGCCTTTGCTCTTCCTTTTCAATAGATGGATATGATTATGATTATGATATGATATGATATATTGATAGATAGATTAGATAGATAGATAGATAGATAGATAGATAGATAGATAGATAGATAGATACAAATCCTGAGGCCCTGCTGGCCAGCTCAGCAACACTGGGGGGTTGGAGGTTCCCTTCTCAGCAAGGCCACACATCTCCTCTGCTCCCCATGGCCCAGCACAGTACGGGACACAGCTCAGGGCAGTACCTGCTGCTCGGCCCCTGATGGCCACTGCTCAGCCAGTGAGTGCTGCCCAGCCCTGGGCTTGCTGCTGCCCTCTGGGAGCCCAGCACACCCTGCCAGCCCCACGGGGCTGTGAGGGCAGCTCTGCTCTGCTGCTGTGATGGGGCAGGAGAAACCAGGGCAGCTAAGCTGAGTGGAAAAAGCACCCATGTCTTTTCAGCTGGGATTGTTAATGTTGAAACACATAATCATGGGATGATTATATGCAGGTGCTTTTATTGAAGAGCTCTGGGAATCAGGGGTACAGACCCAAGTCTGACTCCGACATTGAAATTGAAACATGTTTTATACCCTTTCCATTATATAACTATATATTATTAAACCTATACTGTTCTATTGTATACATTGATCCTATGCAAGCATGAATTCCTCAGTTTTCATCAGGCCCCCCAAACATCGTTTCTCATGATTCTTATTACAATTAAACAATAATCATATTCAATTACCAACAATTACTACATTTAACAATCATTTATCATATGACGATCATGCAGGTACAGTTGTACATGATCTGGTACAAACAGAGCTAAACATTTCTTCCAGAGGCCTAGTTGCCTTTCCCAAGCCTCCCTGAGCCCAACCTTTCTTTCCACCCCCTCTGAATCTATTCCCATGATTTTAGAAACATTTTATCCCTATGCTACTAAAATTTAACCGTATACTATCAGGATGGGGGAAAGGAGGGAAAGCAGGGGCGTGCAGGATGCATAAAAGGTCTGCAGCTGCCAGTGTGTGTGATTCACTCCGTGGTGGTGCCTGCAGCAGAGCATCCCCAGCCTTGCTGGGCTGGGTACACACAGCAGGCGCAGTGCCTGGAGTGCTGCATGAAGCACAAATGCTTCAAACCCACCCACATGCAAGAGCTGCCTGCACTCTTTGCCCAGTGGCAGCTTCCAAGCTCCTGTGATGCTCCAGGCAGTCTCTTTTGCACCTGGGTGCCCTGCAGTGAAGGACAGCTCCCAGCTTTGTGCAGGGTGGGGCTGGAGTTCTGACACCCTGCATTGATGGGTATAACAGCGAATTAAATCACTGCTATTTTGTGGGGTCTGTGTGGTTGCTGTGCTGGGAGAACAGCCTCGTGGTTTGTCCCAAAAGGATACTCTCCTTGCACTTTAACACAGGCACAGACCCCTCAGACAAGTCTGGGCTTGTTGAGACTCCAGGAAGCCTAGGACCCGAGGTGTGGTGGCGAGATAAATGTAGCAAAATGAATCCTGCGTGACTCCTTCAGAGAGGTTGGACGAATCAGTGGAAGAAGGAAATGGATCTGCTTCAGGAGTCTTGTCCAGAGATTTTATTCCAGTGCGGCAGCACTTCCAAACCGTGTGACCTCCAAAGCAGAACCCAGACCATGTGCCTGTCCGGGGTTTTTACCTGGGAGAGGGGCTGGGGGAGGGCATTCATCCTACCCATCAGAGAGGGACAGGGTGTGACCCGAGGGCTAAAGGGCAGCCTAAAGGTCAAACCACCTGTGAGGAGAGGTGGGTCCTTTCTGCCTGGGCCAACTCCTTCAATGGCCAGCCCCTACGGAATCTCAGGTTGCTTGGTAAATGCTGTGTATTACAATCATTCCTTCAGGGTTGGCTGGGAAAAACTTACTCTGGGAGAGGGGAAAAACCCCTAAAAGGGAGCCCACCTTGAAAACCTTAAGGCACACCACAACAGATGGGGTCCCCCCAGTGCAGGAGCAGCAGGACCCACCCAGGCCCCAGCCCCAGCCCAGGGCACCCACTGGCTGTGACCTCTTCTGGCTGCCTCTGGGCACGTGTGTGCAGCCAGGCTGAAAAACAATAAATCTCCCTCTTCTTGACTCAGGCTCACCGGAATTTGTTTCGGCTCTGAGCAAGCATATCAGCTTGCTAGAAAGTGCCATAAATCTGTGCAAGAAAAATGGGCCTGCTGAGACCAACCAAGGTGTAACATTTCCATACAGGAACCCCATAAGCTGATAATGCTGCTCACCAGCTGAGGAATATGACTGCAGCAAATAAGCAGTAGCTCACAGTGCCAGAAAAACTTGGTATAAAGTCGCCTGTGGTTAAGGGAGGGATGAGGGTTAAGGAAATCTTGGAGCTATAGAAGTGAGCTGTGGGACTCCACAAACACAAGGTGCTCTTTCAGCCTATTACCTAAACCCCTACTGCTTGCCACCCCAAGGCTCATGTTAGTCAGCTTAGCAATTGTTTACCAGATGCAAAGGCTTTGTTTTGTTGTTATTATCTGAGCATTACAATGGATAAACCATTTATTTAATAGCTTGGCACATGCTTGTAAAAAGCTGAGTCCAAGCAAGTTGCCCCTGTTTGCTGACAAAAGCAACCCACTGCTTATAAGGCTTTCCTCTTTCTTTCACTCACTCTCAGCCACTCTGTGCACACATGCACAGATACAGGGAAAGAAAACACTCCACTACTGTATTTATTGTCTTTCTTGCTGAATGGAAGAGGCTTTTTCTCAGAAAAATCATCTCCAGGAATAACAGCATCCTCACACCAGCCTACTGGTATGTCTAAATTTGCAGCAAGTATTAGAAAAAAAGAGATAATAATATACATATATTTCTATAATAGGAAACTAAGAAATTATGTTAATTCACTCAGCATTCCTCTATTTGTTTTGTTCACACATGCTGTACTTGATGACCCAAACCAACAACACGCAGTGCCATTTTGGAGGTAGAATCTCTTTCAGACTATTAACAACAATACTAAATGAGAGTCTTTAAGAACACATTATTATATAAAAGTCAAGGACAAAAGTTTTGGACATCCATGAGTTAAACCTCTATGAGGCTGTAGAAGATGGCTTGGTCCCTGGCACACGTGATGGTCTCACTTCTTCCTGCCTGTGTGCCCTGAAGGTGCTGCCAGCATCCCTCATCTCCCAGCTGCTGCAGTCACTGCCACGGCTCTGCTGTGTGTGAGGGAGAGAGCCACGACTCTGCTCACTCCCAGAGCCCTGCTCTCACCTCAGCAAGGCAAAAGCTCCTTCTCTTCAGACTTGGGGCAGCCAGCAAACAGCTGAGTGGCTGACCTGTGAAGCAGCATGGTCCAGCTGACCTGTGAGGCAGTCAAGGGCCACACCTGGACCACACCAGGTCAGGCCTTGTGTGGTCATTCAGGGGACAAAAGAACCAGAGTGGAACCCCAAAGTGTTTGGAGGAAGAGAAGTCAGGGGTTGTGTCTATAGGGGGATTTACAAAATTATAAAAACACAAGGGTGTTTTTATACACTGATGGGGTTGCAACACAGTGTGAGGTTAGAGCTATTTCAGACCAGGTACCATGTCCCAAAAGAAGACTAAAACTGTTCAATTTTTTTTCAATTTTTCAATGTTCAATTTCAAATTTCAATTTCAACTAAAACTCCTTGCTGTTCAGTTTGCACTGAAGATGCCCTTCCTGGTGGCCTGGGGTGGGCTAGTACATGATCAAAAGTATCATCATGAGAGGATTTTTGCTTCTGCATCAGGGTAATTTTTAGTTGTGCCTCATTCACCAGACAAATGGGTTTATTCTAACACTGATGTAGGAGATGCTTCTTTTTGCACAGAAGATTAATGGCAGTTGCCAATATAATTCCCTGCTGCATCCCACAGTGAATGTTTAGATAAAGGCTGCAACCAGCTGCAGATGATAAGACATGAAACTACTGGGGTTTTTCTTACCAACCACAAATATGTGATTAGAAAATATTAGGTATGCTAGAATAAATGCTAGATACATGAATACGTAGCAGTATGCACACAGACAGAGAGAGGCATGGAACACAAGGCTTCCTTGTGTGTGTGTGTGTGCATTCATGAACACACACACATCCCCAGACGTGCTCACACAAGCCCTTTGCTCTGCTGAGCCTGTGAACCATTCAGTTAAAAAAAAATGAACCTGAATCAGTTGTGTCAAAATAGATAAAGATTGACAACGTGCATTAATTCAGCTTTATGTTAAATTATAACAACCTGTGTTTTGCAGCAGCAGAGCAGTATTTTATGAAGCAGTTGCTGAAGTTCCTTCAGGAATTTTGATTCCTAAGGAAGTGGCTGTAAGCACATTGGCTCAATCTAATGTCTACTTTTATTATTCTTCTGAAACACCTGGCAGAGCTGGCATGGCCTTCCAGCCTTGGCAGAAGATAATAAAATGCACCAAGCATACAACTTAGCTTCTTTCATCTTTTCTTTCCTTCCCCCCCCCTCTTTTTTTTAACCTCACTGATAAGCTCAAAGCCTTTCTTCAGCAAGACCTTGCAGGCAGACAAATGCCTTTCAATGACTTACCATGCATGTGGTTTTTTCTACCTGTTTTTGTCAGCTTCCTCTTCTACATTAAGAAAAAGTATAAGTCAAAACGGGACATGAAGGGGAAAGACCACTTGCATCTCTAGGTCTTTTAGCTGCAGCTACAGAGCTGATGCCCCAGAGTTTCCTATTTTCATACTGCAAAGATGCAGTACTGTAGGCTTTTATCAGAGGCTGTGAACATGGAAATCTCTACTCCCCCCACACTTTTTTCAGTATATAAGGACTCTTTAAAAAGTTCTCTAATCCTTAGGATACTCTATGTCTCCCAACAAAAATATCTTGACTTTTATTTTGCAGTAACCCATTTTTTGCTTCTGCTGTCCCCTGCAGTGCTGGACAACTGAAGGCAGCCCTGGCTGTACCATCACCATCAGGCACTTCCCTCTCCCACCCAGGCTGCCTGTCCCTCTGCCCAGCCTCACTTCCATCCCCATCCCCACAGGCAGCAGAATGAATGGTGTCCCAGGCCTCCCCTCAGCCCACAGCACCAACCCCACCTCCCCGTCGGTGACAAAGATGTCCCATTCCCACCCCACTCTGGCACAGGCTCCTGCCAAAATGCCCCATGACTGAAGCCACCCAGAGCTCCCATCAGGTGGCCAACACTGCAGGGCTCTGCTCAGCACAGCCTCATTACCCTCTCTCCCCTCATGTTTTTAACAAACCCCATGAACAACATCTCACCACAAACCTGATCCAGGGATCCCTTCCAGTGCAATTCATTTGCTTAACACTCCATGTTGCCTTTCGTCCTGCTGAGGTTTTTATTCCCCTCCACTAATTTCCCTACTGAGTCTCATTTTTTCGTGCTTCATTAACATTTTCCTTTGTGCCATTTCTAATACATAGCTTTACTTACAGAGCAGGCTCTGCCCCTCCAGCCCCCATCTCCCATCCCTGCTGGGCTCTCCATACACTTAGGAACATGTAAGCCTGGGGTCCCATTCCTCCCTCATAACCTTGGGCTTGATTTTCTGTCTTATCTCACTCTCAGTGTCTCTAACACTGAAGACTTTCAGTGAGAGATTTCTTCTTTTTTAAATGTACTGATGTAGCTGATTACAGTCTCTGTAGGAAGGTGTGCTGGTTCTCCTCTGATTGTATAGGTGGTGTTTTTCCTTGTTTTGTATCTTTGAGGAGTTTGGGGTTGGTTTTTTTTGGTTGGTTGGTTTTTTGTTTTGTTTGTTTGTTTGTTTGTTTTGGTTTGGTTTGATTTGGTTTTTTGTTGTTTTTGTTTTTTGGAGGGGTTTGTTGGTTTTTTGGGGGGTTTGGGGGGTTTTTGGGGTTTTTTGTTTGTTTTTTGGGGTGTTTTTGTTTGTTTGTTTTGTTTTTTGTTGTTTTGGTGGGTGTTTTTTGTTTGTTTTGGTTTTGTTTTTGTTTTTAAGGATGAGGTTGTCACCCTGCTTGCTTCTGGGATTTTTGTTGGCCCACATGAGCAATGAGGCTGCATAACCCCCCTGTGAACTGTGACTGCCAAAGGCAGCCCAAAGGACTCTGCTTCCAAAGGGGGCTGCACACTGCACGGCTCATGTCCTGTGAAGGCAATTCACTCAAGTGGTCCATTTTATTTTTATTTTTAAAGAGATGAACACACAAAGTCGTTATCCACAGTGCTTGTGGATAACTGCACCTTGCAGAGCAGCTTACTGCAGATCTAGCAGCCAAACCTGAAGTCTGTTACTGAGGAAATCAGGCACTAAATGCATTTTGCTGCTTACCTACACCCAGCCCTCAGCACTGAGGGGCTTAGGGAGGTGTGATGCCCAGCAGGCAAAGCCCGTGGTGACGAGCCCAGCTGGATAAATGTCAGGCATCAGCAGCTCAGGGTACTGGGGATGGTAGTGGCTGTTGCTACAGGCACCAGAGCAGGGAACGATAATAATGCCAAGGCAGACTGAGGGGGAAAGGGCAACACAGGATATCTCCATTTCACTTTGAATATGGCTCCAAATTAACTGCAGTGAGTAATTACCTGTGAAAAAGTAATTGTGATGATTTCATAGTTTAGCAGAGGAGTTTAAGCAAAACTCCTTTAGCAGCGGGCTGCAAGAGACATGTCTGATTTCTCCTGCCATAAAAGGGCATTTTTTTGCTTTTCTATGAGAAAAGAAATCAGTTATTGCTAAGGCAGCTGTTTCATTATTGCATGCACTACTGGGTATTGTATTTTCCAGACTGTTGACTGTTGTGCTCAGGTGGCCTTCCCACCCATTTCCCCCAACCCCAACGGATGGATTCCATTTCCATGGAAAAAGCAACATTTACTCAGCTCCCATGCACAGAGTTTTTATCCAGCTAGGCTCTGTGTATGATCCCAGAACTCTGATCCTTGCCTAGCACCTGCAGAGTAACCTTCTTGACTTCCATCCAATTTATACAAAATATTTGACCTTTTTGCTTTTGCCTTCAGTCACAAAGCACTAAGCTGCCAAGGAGAGCCAGCTGAGTGTGGCACAGCCTTCCAGCATCCCACAGAAGGAGCAGAGCACTGGGATGCCTGTTAAGGCAGGGTTTTCCTTAACAAAGACACTCATTGCCCCACAGCTTCCTGGTTGCCCAGGCAGGTGATAGCACTGCTGGTTGGGATCTTGCCTTTAGTTCCCTTCTCTACAGCTTCTTTTGTGCCTGGGAGTCACCACTGTCACCTGGCTGCAGCTGCCACTCCCAGTGAGGGCCATGCACGTGCTTCACCCCTCGGGAATGTAGACACCAAACAGCCTCTTGGTGGGGTCAGGGCTGGTCAAGAGCCACCTTCTTCCCCCTCACCCTCTTCACACTGATTTAAATTATTTAAGAAAAGAACATCACAGAAGTGAGTTGTCCCAAAAGGCCCTGTGGCCAGGGGAGGCTCAGTGGAAAGGCCCTCACTTCCCTCATCTTTCTTTCCCATGCCACATTCCAGAGCCAAGACTTTCCATGTGCCTAGGGCTCTTCTGCCCTTCCCTACAACACTTCAAAGGATAGTCTGTGTGGAATGATGGGGGGACCTTTATGTTCTGTGCACTACAAGTCTTCTGGCATTGAGAAATCTTGCCCCTTCCTTCTGGGGCAGTAGTTTTAACCTAGGTTAATGATGCCACCTAAATTTGGCATTTCCAAAGTCTGGGCACATCATAGTCTCACCTATAGAAGGAAAGGTATTGAAGTTAGTGCTCCTAGTCTTACTCCTTTTACTTTTTCCTTCCCCCTCCCTGTTGCCTCCTCTGCCTTGACTCTGGAGCTGTGGGAACAGTGGTCCTGGGCTGGCAGCAGCAGCATCACCCACACCCCCGGCCCCACCCTGGCTTTCTTGGTGCTGTCACAACAAGTGTTGTGCAACCAAGACAAACACCAAATCAGCTCAGCTCCATACAATTTCTTCTGAGGCACAGAGTGCCACCATGACCAAGCTGTGCCTCTGCCAGGTCACAAACAGAGCACACAGGCAGACACAGGCTCCAGTGCAGAGCAGAGCAGAGGTGTCTGTACAGCTGTCCTGGTGTCCTGCAGCTCCTGTCTGCGATTCCTCGTGGCTCTGCTGAGCACTTTAATGGACTGTCAGGGTATAACCAACACTGAGGGCAGTGCTCAGTGCTGTGAACTGGATGGACACCTAAAAAGCTGTAAGATCTGGAGAGACAGAGAGCTGCATGTGCTTTTTTTGTGTCATTACTGCATAAGGAACTGAAAAATCCTGCAGGTTGGATCCATTATGTGCAGCACGTTATCCTGTGACACAGAGAAGAGACACGGGATCGTTCCCAAAATATCCTTCCCCACTGATAAATTGCAGCAAGCACGTTGGGAGCTGTGCAGCGTGAAGGATAACCTACTTAGGATGAACACGTGCATGATGCTATTGGAAATATTGATGCAGTCACAGCCCTCATGACAGCTTTGAGGAAGGGGTTATATCAAATCACAGTTTGCAGAAGCACAAGGCAGACAGCAGCCTCCAAGCAAAGCCACCCCACATTTCACCCAGGCTGGGCTTTTCCCTCAGCACCAGAATATTTGCTCACTGCAGTCTCTGTCCTCCCACTAAGTGTGAATATAGGTAAAGAGAAAACAGGTGAATACCATTGTGTTCCAGTGGGTGCTGGAGGGGTGTGCCTGTGTGCCAGCACATATTTAACTTCAGGAAACCCTCTGAAGAGGTGCCTCCAAATTATGAGACACACTTCAGGGTGGTGGCACAGAAGGGCTGGGGTCACTTCTTCAGAGGGAAGAGAAATTGGGAATCTCTGGAGCCAGATCAGGCATTTGCACAGGGGAATCTAAATCCTTTCTTCCTGATGGTGGAAGTGGGGGGTAAGGAGGACGCACAGGGGAAGCCAAGTGGCAAGAGGTTGGTTGAGGTGTTTTGGTTTACACATGGCTCCAGATGTTTCAGCAGATAATTTCAAGGTGGCATGGGCTGTAGGGCACCTTGTTCAGCAGTGTACTTGCAGCAGAGGCCTCCTTAAGGCAAAAATAGTTTAATTTTTGAAAGGCTCACATGGAGCTTTCCTGGCTGAGGCAGGAGCACAATTCAACTGATGTTTTCCAAGGCAGTCATCCATTAACAGGAGATTTCCCCATCCTTCCCTGAACTCTACAGCCCTCTGCTAAGCTCTGGTGCACATCATTTCTGTAAGCACAAACCAGCATTTTAATTTTAGGCACTTGACAGTGTCATGGGTTTCACTCCAGTTGTTCTTACATGTGGCAAGACCCCGGGTTTTGTGCTGCACTCAGTAAAGGCAGCAAATAGCAACACAAGGAGCAAATGACTTGGAGCTTGACATTTTTCCTGTAATCTAAAGGAAAGAAAGAGAGAAGGGAGGGGGGGAGGAGGAAGAGAGAGTGGGAAGGAGAGGAGCTTTAAAACTGTAGGGGCTAACTAAATAGCCATAAAATATTTCTGCTCCCCCCCAGTTAATATTTAATATGATGTGTAGGTAGGATGCTGTACCAGTGTGAAGTGTGAGTCCTGACTGAGCAGACTAAATGCAACTGTACATGACTAACTGCAGCCATACATGACAGTCAAACCTGCCTGCACACAGGGAATATTCTCTTCAGTCACAGCTAAGCAAACAACAAATCTTTCTCTCTCCTGTGCTCCAGTGCCTTTGCTACCCTTTGGTGATTGCACTGCAGTCTGCAAAGCAGCTGGGGGCACAGATGTGCCTGCAAGCAACAGGGGTTATATAGAAATATCTATATCTAATCAAACTTTTATTAACCCATGGCCTTCCAGCTCAAAAAAGGCACTGTCAAAGCAGCCATGATTTGTAATGGCTTCAGCCTCCTGACTGAGTGGAAAATCATTTGCAAACTACTTCTGGTTTTCTGTGAACAGTTTCATTATGTGCCAACATTTGCCAGGGGCCCTTGGGCAGCTCTGAGGGCTGCTCATGCTTTGCTGAGGGGATGCCCAGGGGTGGCACTGGGACCAGAGGTTCAGGGCTGTGCAGCACCTTCCCCACCCATACATGGGGCCCCTCCAGCAGGGGAGGAGAGTGTCTCTCACAGAGAGGTGACACCAGGATGCTTCAGCTGGGAAGTCCTCGATTTGGGTTGCTTGTGTGGTTTTTTGTTCCATTTCAGCTCAGTGAGGTGCCCAGCCTTGGGAAGGGCAGCCCCTGACACCTGGCAGCCTGTGGCACCCTCATACCCTCCCAGCTTGTAATGGGAGTGTGCTCTGGAGTCAGGGCTTATTGCTCCTGCTGCCAGGCTGGAGTGCTGGATCCAGCATCCCAGTGGGGAGAACAGATTCAGGGAGGACGTTTCTTTCGTAAACAAGCATGTAACAAGAAACTCTTTGCCTCAGATATTAGCCAGCTGTGAAAAAATCCAGAGACTTACAAATTTCCAAAAAGTTTCTGTTCTTTATTCTTTAGTAGTTGCCATAGGATCCCCTAAAGCTGCCCTGTCACAATATGACACGAAAAGAATGACACTCACATGCCGAGATGTCCAAGGCAAAAAAGGGGCAGTTTATTTTGACATTTATAGAATTCCAACAGTGACCATGGATTGGAGGAAGAAAATTGTCCTCTCCAACCACACTGGTCAACCCAACAGTCCATCAACTCTCTCCTCCTCCAGAAAGGAATGCAAAACAATCACTATTTACATGAAAAGTGTGTGAGAAACTCCACCACAAAAAGTAAACATCAGAAGGCTGAAAGAACTTTCGAAAAACTTTAGAAAAACAGAGAACAGGGTGACACTGCCCCAACTCATTTGCAAACCATCCCTCATTCACCCCATCCCAGCCCATTCCCACCTGCTCCAGGGACTGCTTCTCATTCACCCCCCAGCTCCCCCTCTGTGTCCTGGCACCTCTGGGGGTGTCCTCACTCCAGACTTTCTTTCTCCTCTGCCAGCACCACAAGTTGCCATTGGGCACAGAGGCACCTTGGGTGCCACAGGGAGGGCAGAGGCCTCTTCAGCCTCTTCTGAGGGGCATGGCACAGCAGCTCTACCGCCAAAGGAGCGGTGGGTTCCCTGGAGACAGCAGGGACAGGGGCACACACAAGCCACCATGGCCATGATAGTAGTAGATGAAGGAGCTGAGGACCAAAAGGACCACAGGAAGGTTTATTCCAGTGGGAGAGAAGTGGAGGGAAGGGCCAAGCACCTGGAGGCAGGAGGACATTCTCAGCCATCCTGCGCAAAGCAGCAACAAGAGCCTTGTCTGTGAGGCAGCAAAACCGGAATGAAGGGGTGAGAGAGAAAATGAAAGCTTAATTCAATTCCAGCCCTGCATAGAGGTGAGCTTGTGGCAGCTTCTGGCACACTATTCCCTCACGAGTATGGCTCACAGAGGAGCAGAAACCTTTCTGCTGCAGTTTTCACTTCAGCTACAGCCCAGCATTCCCAGTCATGGCTGCTGCTGCCCTTTGTGCCATGCTCCTCCTGGCTGATTGCCTTTTCCAGAAGGCTTTTACCCTGCTCTCCCTCTCTGGGTGCCTTTTACCCCCTACATTTTGTCAGCAAGTCTTCTGTTCCTTTGTCTTTGTACAGGTTCTGGGGGCTCTGCCCCCTCCCCTGCCACCTCCTGCCGTCCCCACAGGCCTTTCACTGGCACACTCTGTACCTGGAGAACAGGATCCACCCACCCAGCCCTGCCAGCCCTCAGCCACTCTGTCCTCCAAGCCCATGGGAGAGCAGCTCATGTTCTGCTTTCCACCCCAGGAACTCAACATGCTGGGACCTGCCCTGATGGCCCAGTGTGGGGTGATGAGGCAGCACTGGCACAGCAGGAAGGGGCGGTGGGAAGCAGGATTCTCTCAGCTGCTGGCTGGCATTTGCCTTGGGCTTTGAGGGCTCGGCCTTGGGCTTTGAGGGCAGCACGAGCCCCCACTGGCTCACAGGCCCTGGTGCAGCTCGTGCACCACCCACATTTCCAGCCAGTGGTCCCTCTGGACACACACAGGGTTGGATGAGCTGGTTACAGCCTCTGCAGCTCAAAAAAGGAAGGGGCAGAAATGCCAGCCAGCATTTGCCTTCCTCAGGCAGGCAGAGCGCAGGTTGCTGGTGCACAGCAGGGGGATGTATCAAACACAAACGTTGTTCCATTACCGCTGGGGGAAGGTAAGCACAAACAATCAGATGTCCTTTCCTATTTTCTGTGTCTCCCTCTGCGATGCTGATAGAGGGACTCCAAATGCTTCCAAGCAGGCAGTGCCTATCTGCAGCAGGCAGACAATTTCGAAATGTATTAGCGGCACAGAGTCAATAGAGAAATAGCAGTCCAGCATATCATCCAATTTTCAAATGTAAATAACTAGACCACTGTTAATTTGAAGGACTTCAGCAGGGAATAAAACGAGCCCTGGAAAACACACACAGCAATGACCGCTGCTCCTAATCCATTCCCTCCAGGCGTGCCTGTGCTGGCTGCTCTGCCGCAGGGCAAAGGAAAACCACTGCTCCTGCATGTGAAGAGGGGGATGAGCCCCAACAGCCCCACCAGGAGGCAGGGAGGGCAGGCTGCTCCCAGGAGTGCCAGCCAGGCACGGAGCGCCCTGCACAGGATGCAGCCCAGCCTCCCCTCTCCTGCTCTGGCACAGCTGGCAGGGAGAGGACACTGAGGAGGGGCACGGCCAGTGGGGCACCAGCAGCAAGGCCTGGCCACTCTCTATTCCTCCCCTCCTCTGGCCTCAAGAGCAGCAGCAGCAGCAGTACCTCAATGTCCCATCTCAACACCAGCACTGACAAGGCGTTCTCTGGCAGAGTAAGGCATGAGATGAAGCATCTGCCTCCCTCCACAGAGACTGTGAGGAGAAGGGAGAGAGCGAGAAACCTTGAGGGGATCGTGGGAAGGAGGGAGAGGAGGAGGAGGAAAGATGCTTGTAGCAAAAAGCCTCTTGGGGTTTGACAGTGTAACTGAGAGTAAAATTGTCCCCTTGTCTACACCACTGCTATATGACTGCTGAGGGGAGGCCCCCTAAATCCCATCTCTGGGAGCACATGCCAGCTTACAGAGAGCCCCCAGAGGAGGGAATGTGCTGCAAGTGCAGCCAAGATGCAGCAGAGGGGAGGCTGGTGAAGCTGTCCTTGCCCTGCTGGAATGCTGGGGGCCAAGAAAATGGCTCTGACACAAAGAGAGGCAGAGACAAAACTGGTCTGTTCAAAGGAGGTGACCAATCAGACAGATGGTGTCTTGTGTGAATCTGCTGGTCTCCACTGAACACAGTAGGAATGGGCAGGTTTAGCTCAGTCCAGTGAGTTCAGCCCAGGGCTCCCTGTCCTACTTTGTGCTTTCCTCACTCCTTTTCTGAACCACCAGTGGACACTTGTATGCCCAAAACAGGGGGTGCACTGGAGCTGCTAAACTTAAGGGAGCTGGATTGGAAAGGTCACCATCTCACCTCTCACCGTTAACAGGAAAATATTTCCAAAACAAAAGATTAACACCTGCTTCAAATCCCAACACTCCCCAAGGCTCAGTGGAGAGCGGAGGGGATGGGAAATTGCTGGGGAGGAGGTGCTGGTTTGGCAGGCCAGTGACAATGCCAGGAAGGCTGGCTGAGACCCTCCCAACATGAACCTCTGCAGCCGGGCTGCTGGAAAGGCTGGGTTTGCTTTTCTGCAAGAACTGTGTCACAGCAGGTTGCATGGAGCAAAGGAGGGCCCCAGGCTCACAGGGAACTGCAGGAGCCTGCAGGTGTGAGACAACTTGTGGTGTGACAGGAGTGGTGTAGCCAAGGTGATTCCAGCATGTGAGTGAATCAAGATTTGCAATCTCTCTCATTACAGCTGATCCAGTTGGGAAAAGAAAAAATGAATTCAGGCACACTGGACTTTTAGACTTTCTTGCCTAAAAGCTAGTCTGTGCCTGTTGCCACTGTTCATTTTTTTCCCTAGACCCATGAAAAACACCCAGGAGACAAAAAGTGAAACATCAGACAGAAATAATGGCTGCCCAGAGGTTTCCCATTAGCCCAGTGCTCCTGTGGAAGGGAGGTCTCATGTGCTTATGGGGAGCTTGATGCTGAGCCCTCCTTCAGCCAATCCAGGGCCCTTCAGCAGCCTCAGCTGCTGCAGTGGTGCAAAACCATCGTGAAATGGAAACCAGGTCTGCATGACCTGGCACAGAATGGCAGGAAAGCTGGGCAGGGGGACGGACCCCAGCCTGTGCTCACTCATAGAACAGATCTTTCTTAAGGGAAAAAAAACCAGAAAACGACACAAAACAAAACAAAATTAAAAGAAGGGCTGTGCCCAGAACTGGAAACTGTAAAGACACTGTTTTTCCCCAGATTTTAATCTCCCCTCTAGCTCAGCCGGCGCTCGGCCCCGTGCGGCTCGGTGTGAGTCACGGTGCTCTCTGCTGAGGGCCAGCCAAGACCGGCTGCTTGGTACAGTGCTGCACTACCTTGCAGCTACTGATTCACTGCAGTAGAAATGATAGATTGTTTTACAGGAGGAAGAGAAAGGAGAGAAAAAAAATTCTGAAAGCCACCGGTACTTAAAACAGTGGCTGTGCTCCACCTACTGTCCGCTGACAGCAGAATGAGCCGGGATACAAGGCGCCTTCCTCGCTGGGAGCATCATGCTGCTGTCGGGTTTTACATTTTGAGGGGAGCCAGGGGAAAGGAGAAAGGAAAAATGGATGTGAAGAAGAAAGGGGAGTGAGAGAAGATGGGGGGTGCATGGCAGAAAAAGCAGTAAAAGGAGAGAGAGCTCTTTCGATTTAAAGAAGGGATGTTTCAAGCATATGTGAGCTTGCACCAAGCTTGGCCATGTAAAGTCATTTTGATTTATTTCAAAGCCCCCAAAGGACAGTTCTGTGAATGCTACGTCCTATTTCTGATTGATGACAACGGAGTTTGTACCTAAGACAACCAAGGTCCGATTCCCTTTGGCTGCTGCCACCTTCATCTCCAAGGTTTTGGGGCTGGGCAGGGCAGAGGGACAAACTTCCCAGGGCTCCTGCCTCCCCCTGTGTCCTCTGCATCCCCTCTCCCTAGAACCAGAGCTGTTCCTACTGCCACTGCAATGTGGAATGGACAGACATGTGCCTGTTGCTCCTGGGCTTTTATGGACAACTAAACCTTGCTTCTATTAATCTCCTTCTCCAGTCCAGGGCTCTTTTCCCTTCAGATCAGTGAAACCTGTGAGCAGCTGTTGTCTACACAGGATGTATCTCACCTCATGGCATGTCTGACAATGTCTCCTGTGGAAGAGAGGAGGCAGGGACTCAAAGCAAACTGAAGGTTACATGTTCAGGAGTACTCAGTGTCAGAGTCACCATGTGGCTTAAAAGTAGATATGTAGACATTTAAGTGTCATTAAGCTGATTGAAAATACAATTATCAGTATGATCTTCTGGGGATTTTTTCAATGTAAGAGCTGGGTCTGGTGTTTTGTCACATCCAGGAGGGAACTGCTCTTTAGACAAGGACAGGGAGGCAAGACTCTGCTTATGCTTCCATCAGCCAAAGGGTTTGTGCACAGAACACAGTCGGGGAGGAGAGAAAAAGTAAACTACAAATATCACTCAAAATCCAAAAGAAAAAAAGTATTTGCAAAATAGGACTTACGCAATTCTCTGAGGTGTAGAAGGGATAATTTATTCAGTGCTTGTTTTCTCATAAGAAAAAAAAAAAAAAAACACAAAAAAACACACTGAACCTTTAGAAGCTCTGTCCTGGAGAAGAATATTTTTGCGTGTGTTGAAATGTATGGATCTTTACATTTATATAGTACATATATACATGCATACACTCATATGTATGTATACACATAAATATAATGGTGCCCTCACACAGGGGTCAGGGAGATCACTTCTGCCAAGATCTCTTTTTTAAAGTGTTTAAGCACATGGCTGTGATGCACATAGTCAGGTATCCCTGCCCTTACACTGTCCAGTTGCACATTCCCTCTGCTATAGTGTCATACTAATGAGCATGTAGGGACCTGGGCTTTCTCTTTCTCTGCCCAAACAACTTTGACCACAGCTGGAGTGAGCACAGGTCCACCCCTATCCAGCCTTACAGACCTGTCTGGAGCTGTGCAGGTCCCTGCTGCCCTTGAAAGCCTTGTGCAAAGCAATTGCCCAAGACAGTGCAGTGTGTTTGTGACAGAGCAGTAACTAACCATAGGTTAATGCAATAACACTATCATTTAATATCTCATAGGACATCATCTGAGTATATTTCAGACCTGTCCTGCATACAGATATTACCAGTGGGTTGTAATTTGTCTGTGCCTTTGTCTGTAGCTGCTTCTCTCTATTATTCTGGAAAATATTGCAGAAATTCATAAAAGCCACGGAAGAGTGGTAGGCTTATGAAGTGCACTCCTGTTACCATTTCCTTGTCCTCATTATTAATCCACTACTTTTTCATCATTCTCTATCAGGTCTGTCTCCTACTGAAAAGAAGATGCTTCCTTTTTCACTTTGCAGTGATACAAAGCTTTAATTCAACCCTGTCTGCTGGCTTTGACAGACATGAACTAATTTGTAATCAGATTGAGGCTATGGCACTGTTCAAGTGCACACAAAATGTGAAGGATATAGGAGAAAGAAGGAGAAGGGAGGAGGGAAGAGAAAGGGAAAGACTGTTTGTGCAAAGTCGCTGTTTCTGATGTGCCATTCAGCTCCATGCACAAAGGAACACAGAGGGGCCCAGGGAAAGAGACTTGCTTGGGAAGACACTGCTTCCAGCCAAAAAACTGCTCTGCTATACCTCAGTCTATTGCCAAAAAAGGAGGTAGGGAGGAGAAAGAGATGACAAGGTCAGCTAGGGAATGACAGGAGAGGTACCAGGGACCAAGGGCACAGCTGAGGGCAGAGAGACAATGGAGAGGCAAGTGATGAGGCAAGGAAGGGATGTAAAACAATAAGCTGGGGGAAAGAATGAAAACTTCAAGGCAAAGAAAAGGTATGGGAAGAGCAAGGATAGCACAGAGAGAGGAAGAGAAGATGTCCTGACACCTTGTGGCACACCTGTGACAAGCAGGGAGCAGGAGCAAGTGGCCAGAGTGACTCAATGTGCCTGATCGAGCGTGTGTGGGGCCAGGAGCTACTGAAAATGAAGCTGCCATAGTCCAAATTAATCTTTTCCCCTGTAATCTGTAAGGGCCCCAGTAAAATTAGATACAGTTTCTGTTTTTTTCTCCTGCACACTGTTCAGTTATAGCCTTGCTTTTTGGAGACCAGGGATAACCCCATTCCCTGCCCTCCCCTAGAAGTCAGGCAGGCAGGAAGCCTAATAGATGGCTATCCCCATCACTTCCAAAATGCCTTTTACTTCAGAGGGATTGTTCCAAGTGCATTCAGCTTTATTTTCTCCTCACTTTATTGAAGGTGCACACTCTGGTGGCCTTTCTGCGTGACCAATCTCCAGGGCTCCAGCATATCTATTTTCTTTCAATTCCTTTGAGGGGAAATACCTCCCTGTTCTGCCACACAAGTGGAATGGTTGATTACGTGTGAGTTACTACACCCAGGAACCACACATGCTGTATTAAAATTGTAATCCAAGGGCACAGACATTGAGTATTATGAACTATTCATAACTCTTTATCAAGGCTTTGGTCCAAAATTGTGATCTTAGTTATTTGTCACTTAAAAGGACCTAGGCAGAAATAGAATTCAAAGCTATTGATTGCAAACACTTTTATCTACAAAGCCAATACAAAACACTGAGAAACAGTGGCCTGGCTTGTGTTACATCTTCCTCTCTTTTTATACCTTCATGAAGAGGTTTCCTTAGGGATTACACCTTTATGGTGCAGAACTATGTTTTCCAGGTGAGCTGAAGCAGGAGGGATTTGAGGTTTGACAGTCTGTATCAAAGTCTTCCTCCAGTTTAGACAGCATGAGCAGAGCTTTGAAGGCTGTCAGCATCAGTCCAGCTCCACTCCCATCACACCAGCAGATGTTCAGAGGGGACAGAGTCATGGCACTGCTCAGGGTCTGTGCAGCCCAGAGCCATGAGGGGCTGCTGAGTGTCCTGGATCCAGCTGAGTGCTGCCAGCAGGCACATGTGGACATGCATGTATAGACACATACACGAGACCTCAGGGGACCTCCAGGCCCTGCACCCTGCCAGTCCCCAGCTTGAGCCTCCTGGTCCCTCCATGAGGCAGATCCCCTGGTCTCTCCCCAGCTCCCAGACCCTTTGATTTACCCTCTGGACAGTCCAGCCTGATGCTCACTGGGGGCACAGACTGACACACACACACCTACACACGCCCCTCTGGGTCCCACTCCAGCTGCTGCCACTGAGACCTGCACACACACATGCACAGGAAAATAGGCAGAAATGGTTTTTCATGAGAAAACAAGGACAGACAGCACTGGCCAGGTGCAGAGCAGGGCCAGATAAGCTCACTGGTCAGCAACTCATGCTCACAATCACCCTCTTTTAACCTTTATTCCTTATGTTTTCCATGTTTGTTCCTCCCAAAGATGCCTTGATCCCTCCCCTTTCCCGTTTTGGGTTTCTTTCCCACCCTGAAACATCCTGTAAGTCACGCACGGTCACAAGATGCTCTGCCCTGCACCCCATAAAGTCTCATCCCCATGCAGGCCATGATGGGGGGCAAATCAAAGGTGTCCCAGTGCCTTTTGCTGACCCCATTACAAACAAAGCCCCCGTGGCCATGGGGCTGGTCACCTCCAGTGTCAGTCCTGGGAGGGGCAGGAGCAGGGCCATGTCTCCCCCCCCAGCCTTGTGCCCTGTTCCCCTTCCATGCATGAGAACACCAGTCCTTCCAGCACTACCACTCTGCTGTCCTTCATCCTACATAACTCAACACTGCCCAGCTGCTCTGCAGTTCATATGAGATTCTGGAAACGTAATAAGCAATAAACATAATGGTGCTCTAATAGAAGAGGGGGGTGATGTGTTGAGGTGAAGTGCCATCACCTTCAGCAGCTGCCATCCCCTGCCACCAGCATGTCCTGCAGGCAGGCACACACACATACCTGGGATGAGGGCAAGTACAGATTCCTAAAGAAAAAGAGAAGGGATGAAAGGGCTGTGAGGAGAGAGAATTTAAGGCAGAGACAAGATGGGAGGTAGGCTGGCCTGGGTCTGCTGCTTGCAGAAAGCAGGCAGAGGATAAACACAGGGCAGAGAAAGGACGGTGAAACACTACAGGAGCAGAACAAATCTTCTGATAAGGAGAACAGCGTGGTCTGCAAGGCTAATTTTTCATCTGCAAATACACGGAATCACGCAGTGAAGGAGAATGTGGAAAATAAGAAAATGGAAAAAGAAATACCTTTTAAATGAGCCAGTGCATTCAAATGTGAAAATGAACCAGTGCAGAGCTGAGAGGACCCGTGTCAAATAATCTGATTACACCAAAGTAAATTTTCCAGGATTTCAGAGACAGCTAGAACTCTACTTTAAGAGGCATAACTTATGAAAACCTCAGTGTGACTCTGCTTTGTGGAGTGTGATGTGAAAAGTAACCTTTTTCTTGTAAGTCATTGTCTTGGTTCCAGCCAGGACAGGGTAATATCTGTAGCAGGCAGGAGGGACATGGCTGGGACCCGGAGGTTATTCTATACCACCTCATGTAATCGTAGGGAGCAGGGGAAGGGAATCTCTTTTGGGAAGAAGGGGTTCCTTCTGCTAGAGTAAGTATGATGGAGGCAGCTGTCAGGTAACACCAGTTCTGGGCAATCTTGTGAATCATTCCCCTGTCTTGTGCACTTTGTTATTAATATTGCTCCTGTTACTGTTCTCTTGCTTAACCCATTGTTGTTTTCATTAAATTGTTCTTACCTCAGCCTGTGATTTTCACCATTTGTGCCTCCAATTCTCTGCAGCCTGGAGAGAGAGAGAATTTTGTGGCTACAAAAGGAGGAGAGGAACTGAGGGAGCAGCACACAGCTTGGAGTTTCAGTGGAAACACTAAATTTGGGAGTACCCCTGAACCACAACGGTTGTGTAGGTGGAACATTTTCTGCAAGAGGTACAATATTATATCCACACTGCAGGGTTTGCTAAGAAATAGCTGTAGAAACATTCAAGGCTTGTGTAGCCAGGAGCTCTGCCACCGATGAGCAGGGCAAGTTACCCTCCCCTGGCTCTGCTCCTCTTTCAAAGCAGTGACTGGTACAGGAAAGGAGGCAGGTGGATGGGAGGCCCTGTGGGCTAGCCTGTGCCCTGCCTACCTCTCTGCCACAGCACCATCACTGAGGCACTGAGATTTTAATTACCAGCGTGAAATACTTGTACAAGAATCTGTAATTGTGGAGTCACAGGACATTTGGGTCAGAAATGACCTTCAAATACCAGCTAATTCCAACCCCTCTGCCATGGACAGGGATATCTTCAAGCACATTGAGCACATTGCTCAAAGCCCCATCCAACCTGGCCTCGAACACTTCTGGGGATGGAGCGTTGCTCTTTGTGCTCTGAAACTTCACTTGGTTACCCACTTTAATGTTTGGCAGCTATTAAAATGAAGAGCTGGTAAATAACTGTTCTCTGCACTTCATAGCCTGGGTTCCAGTATTTAGGCTTTTCAATCAGTAACATGAATTTTTTAGCTCTTTGCTTTTATTTTCATTCTTCCAGCTGCACTCTTGAAAATAATTCTCTCTCATCTTATCCTTCAGATCTCACTAAAAAAAAAGGAGAGAAGCTCAACTTACGACTGAGTAATTTTCATAACAAACAGACTTTGAGAGGTAAAAATAAAAGCATGATAGACTAGGAGATGATACTCCTGCTGAGAGAGAATTTAAGAGACCTATTAAAGAAATGCTAACAGTTTGTTACAAGAATACTACATTTTTAGGATAGACATTAAGAAGAGAAGTAGATGCTGAAGGATATGCGTTAGAAATTTAGAGAAGTGAGTGCAAAAGACCTTACATTCATAGAGAGAGATATCATTAATTACAAGACTGATTTGTGTTAATTTCACCCCTGGAAGTACAGAAAAAAAAAATAGATGCTAGTGTTTATAGGCTGCAAAAAGTATCTGTGACTAGGTAAAACTGTCTGAAGCCACTAAGATTGCACTGAAGGCTAATGGAAGGATAACATTTTTTTAAAGTAAGCAAAGAACTGCATTGCCATTCATCCTTAAAAACACTTTAGGAAGTGCTGTTGTAATGGCTTCAATTCCCACATTTCATTTCTCCTGGTGAGCTGTTTGGAGCCACAGCCCCACTCAGCATGATTGAAAGCCCCTCTCTGCACCACATGTACAGAGCTCTGCCTCTGCCTGGGTCTTGGCACCACGACTCCTCCACAAGCTTGTTCCCAGCTGGAGATGCACTCGCTGTTTCTAATCCAAAGATTTACCTGCTTTTTCTGGCACCTTTTGAGATTTTCCAGTGGCTTTAGGTCTTTTTCTTTGACTGGCTTGGTCATAAGACCTGTTGTTAGGGCTTGCCCTGGCATCAGCCCATCAGTTTACCTGCAATCTGAAACAAGCATTGTCCTTTTGTCTTTGGCAGTTTTCACCTCAATGGCCTGACACAAACTGTCTCCTTTGGGCGCTTCTGGGAGCTCTAGAAATCACCTCAGTATTTTGCCTCAGTACTATCCCCAAAGTAAGTCCAGAGCTCTTGAAAATGAATGAAAGATTTTGAGAAGGATGGTGGTCACTACCTTCATGGTTCCACACAGGCAGATGCAGAAATGCCCCTGGTAAGAGAGTAAAAATAAGAGAAGCAGATGGGGTGACACTGGAAGGGTGTTAAGAGGTCTGGAGGTATAAAGCAGCTTATGGAAGAAATGAGGTTTAGAATTAAATTGGAGAGGCTTTTGAAATAAAAATGGTGCTTAAGGAGAAGTTAGGCCTTACTGGAGAAGCTTTCTGAGGTGAGCATATAGCAGAATAATTAGGATCAAGTGAAAGGGAACATAATGAGATTGGATGGTGAGAAGTGCCATTTCATTGCTGTGACTGAAGGAGTTAGTGTTACAGGAGGCTTTTGGCTATGGACAAACCAGTCTCATAGATAAATTATGCCCTCCTCCCCAGCACAGAGACGTGCTAAGATGATTTTGTGGTTCTACAGTGCTCTCGTATGGGCTGTAAAGCAATTGGCTTAAAAGAAAATCACAAAATTAAGAAAACACAATTCATAAATGCTTTTCAGCATCCTCTGAAGAGAGGTGTCATTGGGGCTTGATTTGACTGTTTGGAACTGTATGTCCTCGAGTATCCAGAGCAGCCACCACCTCCACTGTCCCGACAGAACTTTTTTTTTTTTTTTCCCCATCCAAAAATGTTGAAAAGGCTTCTTGAGGCAGTCTTTGAGGATTTCAGGGTATCTGAGGACTCACCTGGGGCAGTGGCTCTGCCCTGAGACCCCACAGACCCCAAGCCAGAGTTTGCATGCTGTGCACTGAAGGTGCACTGACTCCTGTGTGCCAAGCATCAGGCTGGGCTCTGCGTGCTCAGCAGCATTTCAGGAAGCTCAGCAAAGCCCTGGATGTGAAGAACACACTGGATTTTACTGTGCATGCACTGCCTAAGTATATACACAGAAGCTTTCTACGATTTCCCTGTTGAAAATATGGAAATCCTCCTGCTGAAAGTAATTTTTCTTGCACAAGCCATTCAGGTCTGATTTTCTGTATATTAATTACATTTTAAGTGCATTTGCTGAAGCCTTGTTTCACAGGGCTTACTAAGTTATTGCCAGGAAGATGCTTGTTACAGGCAATGGAATGTAAAAATTATTGGAGTCCAGAATATGATTTTTCTCATTTTTAGCCTATGCATTGGCTAGATAATAGAAAATCCCAGGGTTTAAGCAATTGCAGAGCTAATGTTTCACAGGAATAGCACAATCTCTTTGTGAAACTGCTGCAGATATGGAATTGTGCCGTTTGCCTTTGCCACTTATTTAGCACCTTCAGAACACAGACACCATTTTCTGATTTCCCTTGTGTGCTTAGCTGATCCCCACCTGGGATGGTGCTCCTGTGGTGACTGGGAGCAGGTCCTTAGCCCCTGCCAGACCTGCAATGACACAAGTGCTGTGGCCCAGGCCACCCCCTGCCATCTGCTCTGCATTCTTTGGTTAACACCCAGCCATGAGAAAATGGTGCTGCTGGAGAAGGTTGGAGGTACAGAGCTCCTTTCCAGACCTTGCCCACAACAGCTTATGAAACACAGACAGAAATAAGTGGAGCCTTCTTACTGGGACATGTCATGGTAAAGACTAACAGTGGCTAATTGCATTTTCTAGTACTTTCTTGATGTATGTCAGATGTAGAGACAGAGATTGGTATCATGCATTTGCTTAGAGAAAAATAGTACATGGCACTAAAGCAACATCAGAATCAGTGCATTTGCAATTCCCAGTTCCCACTACTCAAGCTCTGTTTCCTTCCACCATCAGAACATAAGGCACACCTGGTGTCTGCAGCACTGATTTGCTACACACCCCTTCCAGAGGACGGGGCACAGCAGGTGTTTCCAGGTTCCCAGGTATGTAGCTTTAAGATCCAACAAGCTGAACCCAAAAAGGAAAAGTAATGTTCATTCTGCCACACATTTCTATGTGTTTTTGTAACCTGTTACCCATGTACTTATATATTTTGGTGATGCCTGGTAGCTCTCAGTGTTTCCTAAGCAAAAACAGACAGTGCCATTTTTATACTGGCAGATAATACTGCAATTAAGACCTAATGCTAATATGGCAATACTGGAGCAGGACTTCACTGCAGACTGCTCCCTGGAAACTTTTGCTCAAGAGAGAAGAAAAAATTATCACAGGTTCAGACACACAGGAGGCAAACATTTACCCCATAATGATACCAGTTTGGCTTTCCTGCCTCCTTCATCCTTTGCTCTCTGTTGTCATCTTTCTGTGGCATTGAGACGAAATGCCACTTACCCAAATTTGCAGAATGCTGCTCTGCTGACCTGTTATGTGTGTTGTAATGTCACCACCTGTCCATTTGCATTGCCCTTGTTCAACTTCTAAAATGGTAATTTAATAGAAGAAGGTGATATGAATCATCAAGGAATAATTTGAATTATCATCTGTAGATAATTCATTATGCACACATTTCTTGTGAGATCCTTAAATCAGCAGGGTTTCTTAATCAGAGACTTTAAAATTTTGTCTGTAACAGCTAGAGACTTGACCCATAAATCAGCAGCCAGGCCAACAGGTCCAATTCATGCTTCACATATTTTTCCCTGTGAGAAAGAGACACTTAATTACCACCAAGGTCACAGAAAAGGGGGAAAACCCTGTAACACAGAGTTGGTTTTGACAGCTCCAGTGCTGGCAGCATTTTCTGAAAGCAGAGTGATTTGCAGAAGACAAAATCATGGCCAGCAACACTGCTGCAGTACTGCCATCCTGACAGGGTGCTCCAAATGAGTGCTGGTGCCATTAGAGTTAGCACAATTCATCTTCCTCTGTCAGTGGGAGATAACATTTGCTCAAGAGAGACAGTTACACTCTTTGTCTGATTTTATTAGCAAAAATAATTAGCGATTCTGATACAGCCTCCTTTTCTATTCCTCAGTGAAGAAAGCACATGGTTTGCATCCTTCCCTTTGTGGGAGAGAAAGTGTTTATGCAATTTGTGGGAGGGATCAGGTCACGGCTTGACCATGGCACTCAGCTGTGGGGCAGAGTGCCCCGGGGCTGGGCAGGGACATGCTGCACCCAGCCAGCACTGCTGCTGAGGAGGGAGGGAGGGAGGGAGGCATGGGAAGGCCTCAGCAAGACCCACAACCCTTCCTAAAATTAATTCACAAGGGATTGAAGACATCACCAGCAGGTCCATACACCTCTGTCAGTGATGTCTTCCTCTGCCTCACTGAGATAGATGGGCCATGTAAAGGTGTTGGGAAAGATGAAGCAGGAAGCCCTTGCAGAGATAGTTCATTAGTAAAAGATTGTAAGAATATGAAACCTACAAGAGTTATAGAATTAAAAGCAAGGTTTGAACTGTAGAATGTTGAGCAGGAAGACAGTGATTAGATTAACTGAGTCAATAGCCAAGGCTCCTGATTAAGCAATTCCCCTCCCCAAACAGAAGAGGTTTGGACTTCTCAGGTATCAGGGAAAAGGTGGTTCTTCAGGTTTTTAGTATGTAGATTAGCATGGTAATGTAGTAGTCCCTATAGGCTGTATGTAAATGTTGTTAGTTTTTGTATCTTCAGGTGATTGGTTAATGCTCATTAGAATATTCATGATAGAAAGAGTTAAAATGGAATGTAACGGGTAATTCGGCCCTTTTTGCTCTTCTTCCCCCTTTCGCCCCCCTTTTTGCCCTCTTTCCCTCTTCTGCCCCTTCTTCCCCCTTTTTGCCTTGTGCTCTTTGGTTAGTTAGATCCTTGTCCCTTTAGACCTTTCCTACCGCTGTTCCCTGGTCAGGCTGTCCCCCACGACTAATAAAACCACGTGTTTCTTTGGACTTAAACTACCGGCAACATAATTTCTTCATAAAGGGGTACCAGGACTGGCACAACCAGGAGAAAAAGCATTGAGCACAGCTCTCTAAAGTACATTAGCCTATCTTATGATTTCATTCTCTTATTTTCATGAAATGGTATTGATTTAGCAAGCATATAAACCCCTGAAAATTTGAAAGGAAGTCTAGGTTTATAAATCCACACTTACCCAGCCAAGTAAATGCCCCTAATCTCAGAAGTGCCAAGTTGCTGCCAGATTCCACTGAGGTGAATAGCACTGAATATCTGGTGCCTCTGAAAGCCAGGTGATAAATTTCAGAGTTTTGCAAACTCTGGGCCAAGGGTTTTGCTAATCAATAGTCATTGTTCACATATAATGACCTAAGAGCAGCTGGTCTGGATGATGGATGCTTGTCTGATCCCAAAACATGTTTACTGGATTGGATTCAGCAAATCAAAACCAACTAATTAGTTCTATTAATACTTATTTGAACTAGATTTAAGGGTTTGGGCAGGGTTGCTTTTCACTTGCTTTTCTATTTTTTTCATTCTGGCAGTGCAGGTCTGTCATAGGCTAGGAAAAGCCTGATTTTGTTCCAATCGAGGTCAGCTTTTTTGATTGACAAGCATTTTATCCAGTAGAAGACAAGCTGCGACTTTTGGCGGAATGCTTAAAAAGGCTGGGTGGGGGGAGGAGCGAGCTCTTTGTCTTCCGGTGTGGCAGGCTGGAGACAGGGAGCCGCCGGGGCCGGGGCCGGCCTCGGTGCCCCCCCACCCCGGGCGGCTGCGGCGGGCCGGGCCGGGCCGGGCCGGGCCGGGCCCCGATGCCGCTGGAGCCGGGGCAGGCCGGGCCGGAGCTTTAGGAGCCGCTGTCTCGCAGAGAAGCAGGCAGCATGGAGAGGAGAGGGAGCTCGGACGGAGTGCCCCTTCGCCCTTGCTCTTCTTTTCAAGCCGAAGAAACCAGCGCATGGCTTCTAAACGACTCAGTTTCCCGCCGCAGAGCCACGTGGGCAGCCCGGCAGCCCGAAAAGTTTAACCCTTCGTTGCTGGCAGATGGACTTTCCTAAACATCATCTTTCTCCGGAAGAAGAACAAATATAGCGAATGAGCCATGGAAAGACACAGCATGGAGCTACACTCAGTAAAGAAAAAGTGAAAAGGACTTTAAGGCAAAAGGACAAGGAGTGGCCTAATTTTGGCTGGACATTTCTGGTAAACTATAGAGACTGAACTATTTTTTTTTCCTGTAACATATAAATGCTTTTGGGGGGATGTAAGGTTCTAGTTAAAAGTTATATGAAGCTTTTTGCTCCTAAAGAAAGAGGAGATTTGTTTTTGGGTCTTGAGATGATTTTGGAAATAGAAGAAGAGAATCTTTGTGTCATACTAGAGGAGGCATCCTTAAACAGTACCCCAATAAGCAAATATGGCCTATGTGCAGTGTTGAGAGAGCTGCTAATGGGTAGGATTTCGCAGTTTGCAGGAGTTCCTTTAAAATCCTCGCAGATGTAGAGCATGGGATGTCTATATAGAACCCAGAGAGACTCCTTTCCTAAAAGAACTGATAAAAGGTTATTTTTAAAATGGTAAAACTGGCTGAGGTTGCAGGTCATGTCTTTTTATGTTGAGTGAAGAAAGGTAAAAAACTTAGAAAGAGAAAGAAAGATGTTTTAGAAGTTTCATTTGTTGTTGTTGTTGGTTTTTTTCCCTTTTTTTTGTTGTTTTTGTGTGTATTAATAAACTATCTTTGTAATTTAAAGATGGGCCTGTTTTGCTTTATATTCTTCCAGTCAAATGAAATATAGAACGTGATGAAACCATCACAAGGTCATAAAGTTCATTAGGGTTGAAAAGCACCTGAATTCTGGTCCAGCTTTTGTTAACCAGTGCCTGAGCAAAGCAGACCCTTAAGGAGAGAGAGGGAAATCAGCTCTTGTTGCGTTGTGTCTTTAATATTATCCTAAGGTTTCCAGGGTGGGTTTCCTTTGGTTTTCCCCCCTCGCAGGTTAGAACTACTTCTGCCAATCCCAAGGGACTTGATTTTAATATAAGGGGTCTCTCTGCCACCCCTGGAAAAATTCCAAGGAGGACATCAAAGGGATTGGCCAGAACAGAAATAGCCTCCCCTCCCCAAAAGGGATTGGACCCTTAGGCTGCCCTTCTGCCCTTGGGTCACTCCCCCTTCCTCTTGGATGGGTGGGTTCACTGCCCCTTCCCATTCCTCCTCCCCCAGGTAAAAACGGCAGGTGGCTGTGTGGCCCTCTGTTCTGCCTTGGAGGTCGCCTTGTTCAGAAGCGCTGCTGTACTGGAATAAACCTCTGGATGAAACCTCCATGCAGATCCAGTCTCCTGTCTTCACTGATCATCCTGCCTTTCTGAGAGGGTCACACAGGATTTATCCTGCCAAAGCCAGCATCACCACACCTCAGGTCCGATGCCACCTGGAGCCTCAGGACAAACCCAAACTTGTCCGAGTGGCCTGAGCCGCCACCTCCAGCACAAAGGAAAACATCTCTGTGGGACAAACCACGGGGCTGCTTTCCCAGCACGGCCACCACAGGATATCCCTGTCCCCTGCCATGATAACCACAAACTCTGCACTCCAGGAAAAGGGGATTTCTATGAAGAGTGATCCCACTGAGATATCTTGGCAGCCACTCTATGCACTATCTCTGTGTCCAAAATTTTCAAGGGTTCAGCATATTTGAGTGCTCTTGAACTGGAGGAGATGGTATCTCCTTTTATGTTTTGTACAATAAAGAAAATACTTTTGTTTTTCCACAAGTAACAATTACTATTACTTGTATTTATAAGAATCGTAAAATAAGCTCAGCTTGAAAATGCGGCTGGCTTTTAAGCATGATCAGTTAAATACATTTTTGCTGGTGGCAAAGCTGTCTTTACAATATTTGAGCTGTAGCATGCATGTAAAATCAGCCTTTCCATGTAACTAAGTCCTCTTTTCTAGAACTTGGGAGTCCATTACAGGTGGTTTTCCAAGGTACCCTTGGATAATGGATTTTTTTATCACAGAAAGGGTGCAGCAGAGAAAAGGAGACTGCAAACTGGCTGTGCTCCAGCACCAGAATGAAACAGCACCATGTTGCTATTTTAGCTTTTTCTTGGTTGCTATATGGTAATTTGATGATGTTATTTTACTTCAGCATGTGATTCTGTCTATTCTTCCCAAACTCCAACATGGGAGACATAAAGAGGTGAGAGATTTATTTTAGGACTCAGTTTTGAACATGATGTATTTGGCAAATGAGTATATTCCTGGCCAGAAAGCAGCAATCACGTCAACAGGTAAGATTCATCTCACTGTCAGATGATGGAGAGAAGATGTTTGATGTTTTGTAACGCAGGGACAAGTGGCTCCAGCATTCAGAGTGACAGAAGAAGGCATAAAGTTGTCAAGTTATCTTCCTTACTGCTCTGGCTGCGGTCAGCAAGAAGCCGCCTGTCCAGAAGCGAGGGTTTGAAAGATTACACGCAGCACTGCAAACTGATGATGCCCGAATCTGAGCTCTTCTAGCAGAAGTAGCTACTTTGTAGTAGCCAAGATACATTTCTTGAAAAGACACTGCTATATTTACTTTCCTTAGCTGGGAGACCATATCAAATGAGCCATGGAGTAAGTGTCTTGCGTTAGGTTAAGCAGTAAAATATTTTTCTCCTCAAGTATTATCATAGAATCATAAAATGGCTTGGGTTGGAAGGGGCCCTAAAGATCATCTAATTCCAACCTGGTTGCTCAAAGCCCCATCCAACCTAGCCCTGAACACTCCCAGGGATGGGTCATCCACATTCTGTTGATTAAAGCAGTAATTTCTAGGTATGTTTGAAAGGTGAAACCAGGTTGGGTTTTGTGATAAATGTTATAAAACATTTTGGGGTTTATTGTAAATATATGGTATAATATATTGTAAATATATGGTATGTCATGCAGGCTTCAGAAAATAAAAGACATCCAGGAATTGTGAAACCTCTGCTGGTAACCCAGAAAAACACTATTTGCAAAAGAAAGAAGGGTGGCACCGGGAGGAGATGGGTCTTCCCTGAAGATAAGTCTGACAAGGACCCAGTGCTTAACACCAGATATGAATCTAATCTACATTGTCAAGGCCGTGCATCCCAATATGGGAAAGTCCAATCAAGGGCGTGGACTGGCAGAGGAAATGAGGATACATGAATATGTAACAAATACAAAAGAAACAAAAGACTCAGGCAACCTATGGTCCAGCCAGAAAAACTGTATAAAAACTGACTGCACAAGGCAGAATTTGTGAACTGAGGGAGACTTGGTGCCATAGAGGCTGAATCTAGGTTCACCCAGTGTCAACCCCGGGCTTGGCACTGACTTTGCTTATGGCTGTCTCAGACTTTTATATCTCAATTTTTCAATAAATCCTTTATTGATAAATTGGCTGATTTCATTTATAACACACATTGTGTTGATTAAAGCAGTGATTTCTAGGTCTGTTTGAAAGGTGAAACCAGGTTGGGTTTGTTTGTATTATTACTATGGATATGTGCTTCCCTTCAGGCCAGATGCTGGAAGTAAGGACAGCACTCCCTTACCTGCTGCAGAAGAGCAGCATTGAAGCCACAAAGCCGCAGTGTGTGTGAGACGGGCTTTGCCTGAAGCAGCAGCACGTCCCTCGCTCACCCCTCACTTGGGACGAGGGTGATAATCAGCTGCTTGTCTGCTACAGGGAACATTTTCCATGCTTCTCCTCCTCTGGCCCTTTGCAGTAAATCTGTACATTTTCTGGTCCTGGCGTCTGTGAACACTTTCCCTAAATGCCCCAGGGGCACCTGCGAGTTCTGGGTACCCGGGCCCAGAAAGAGACAAACTCCAGTGGCTTTGCTTATTTCCACTTGTTCCGGGCCATCTTCAGTCCCAAAGAGGCGTAATGATAAGCAGACCACAAAGTCAGCTATTTTTTTCAGGCAGCTTTTCAAACTAACGTTTGAAGAAAAAGCAACACGAAATGCAATTTTAAGGGTAGAAATCAGATGCTTTTCTGATTGCTTATCTGAACCAGAGGACTGTGACATGAACAGGCTCAGGCACGCTTGACCAAGAGGGCTCGGGAGCAGGAATGGGACTGTGTGACTGATTCCAGGAGAGAGGGACTCCCTCTCCCCTGCTGCCTTGTGTAAACTTGGAATTACTCCTTCTGCTCGCTAAAGAATGGCCTTTCTGGAGCACATAGCATTTGTCATTACCAGGAAGGGATGCTGACACTCCTTTTCTTAAGGCCGGCATCACTCATGTATGTGCAGTCAGGCTATCAGACCGAGCAGGCAGGCTAGCTTACAGAAGTAGAATCAGCACATTTGACTCAATAACATTTTTTATCATTAAATAAATAAGTCTGCTAAAAATTCCCACTTCGGCCATCAGCAAAATATTTTACCTACTAACAAACAACCGCATCCCACTGCTGTGCAGCATTCAGAGAGCATTAAGCCGGGCTATTAGAATTCATTAAATTGACTCAAAAAGCACAATGGGCATATTATCACATAGGCACACGCACTTACACGCGTACATTGTTCTCTGTCCAGGGAACACTCCCTGTCACCTTTCTCAGCAGTCACGCACACCAGGAGCTCCTTTGATTTTAATGAACTCAAGATTTTGCCGTCTCCAGGGCTCTGAGAAAACAAACACTCCGGAACGCGGCTCATTTGGCTGCGTTGTCACAACTTGTGTCGGCTATTTAAGTCCCCTACAATACGCACTTAATGGCGTTGGAGAGCCTTGCCGCTGTGTCGGGCACAGATCAAAAGAAGTTCAAAAGCCTTCCAGAAGTTTGGAAGGCTTAGTCCTGCTGGTAATAACATCAATGATGAAATTGCAATTGTGTTAGATGCGAGCAACAGCAGGCACCTTGGGTCTCGTCCTGGGAAGTACTGAGCTGCTGCAGCCCTCCTCTCCAAGGAGAATAGTTCAGCAAAAGCACATCTTATTTATTATCAATATATTTACCAGGTAGTCCAATTAAACTCGACAGCCTGTTTATAGAGGCTTTCTGCCCAGTAGCAGCTGTACAGCTATCAGCCAATCAACTGTAACACAGCAGCAAAGGGAGCAAAAGATGCTGGTGCTGGTCGTTTCATCATTTGAGCTGTACATTGTTCACAAACATTGATACGAGTCAAATAAAGGTCATAGCACATCTATATCTAGCTTTAGGTGAAAGAACAGCAAAGCCTTTTAATGCTGACAATGCTTCCCAAAATTTATTGTGACCTTCAAGAACCTGAAAATATTCTGCACCATTATCATCTCAGGGTCAGCACACATTCATTATTCATTAGAAAAAGAAACTGCTGGGGTGACAGAAACCTGGTGATATAGATTAGCTGCTGAGATTTTTGATTTCCCAAATCATCTAACAGGAAAGCAGCCAGGAGAGAGGAGAGGAGGGAGCAGAGAGATTTGGCAATTATCTTGTCCGAGTTAGTTACGCCTCAGCTTGCAGTACACATGTGGCCATGGGTACTTCAAGAACCAGTTAACTCTCATTTGACCTATTCCCTCCTCCCCAGCACCTTGTCTTTGAGATCACGACCTGATCAGACAAGCTCCTCTGTCTCATCTCCTTGGATCATTCATTACTTCACTTAAACCTTAAATCCTGATGCCTCTTTGACACCAGAAAGTCTCCTGATAGGATTTGTACCTGGCCAGGTGCTGAGTGACTCTGGCACGGTGCTCAGCACATGGAGAAACAAGGTTCCCCACGTAGAGGGTACTCCACACCTCTGCAAGGTGTGACCCAAAGGGTGACAGTTTCAAACTGTCCCTCTCCAATCTGGTTTTTTTTGTGCCTTCACCCAGTAAATAATGGGTTCCACCACTTTCATTTCTGTCATTTCCCCAGCATGTTTTATGTCTAGCCATTTTTAAAGCCATTTACTGATTTTTAAAGTCAGTAACTCACCAATCACAGTGTCTCCTTAGTAAGACTTAGATCTTGCCTCGTTTATTATTTCACCAAAGCTGAGGCTCCTGGCAATGAATGTTAATTATACCAAAGGCAGTTGTTCATAATAACCTACAATGTCCTTAGCTGCTTGACTGGGAGGTGGGGCTGTTTTTATTGTACATTTAGAAAACATGCTTATGCTAGGACTATTTAAATCAAGCAGATCCTGATGTGAGACAAATATAGAAGGTTCTAGGCTGAACCAGAGTGATCAGGGATTGTGCTGCTTCTGGAATGACACAAAACCACATCTGGAATGTCCTGTTCAGTGTAATTTTTATTTTTTTTTCAATTTTTATTGTTTTACTCTGAGTTCTTTTTAGTTTGTGCCTTTGTACTGGAGAATTAGTTAAGTGCATCTCTCACTAGAGCTTTCTGATTGCAAGCCAAATAAAGCCTATCTGCTTATTTGTTTATACAAATCACATTGTGGATAATAAACATAATGAGGGTGTACAGTGGTTATAAACAGTTAAATCACATCTCTGGAAAGGTACACAGAGAGAAAAGAGGGGAGTGAGAAGAGTGTAGCAGCATAAAAGAGGTAGCATGTAGCTAGGAAATTAATGAACTCCAATTATATTCCATTTTCTTTACTTTCTGTGCTATATATTTTCTTGTTTAGGTCATTGCATGGTTCATTCTGCACCACTGTTTTTTAATTATTTTAGTGCCTCTTCAAAACACTTTTGCAGTAGATTTGCTTTCTGGAATAATTACTTAGCTGTCTGTTAGTGTTCATGAATTCTGATGTTACTTTGTCTTGGAACCAGTAAAATACAAAAAAGAATTTACACTGCTGGAACAAGTGGGTTAAGAAAAAAAGAAGTAAGCTTTTGATGTATTTTACTTCAATGTAGAAATGAGTTCCTAAATATAAAATTAAATTTAAGTCATAAAAACTGGAGAATGAAGTCTCATTAGAACTGAGTTCATTGCAAGCATAGTTTTAAGAGTGTTCTCCTTTTCCAGACTCAGTTTCAAGAAGTCTCTGGATGCAATTTATACAGCTCAGCCCTGTAATCAATCCCTCAGTAGGAACCATGAACTGCAGGTGAAAGCCTTAAAATGTTGCATGGGGTCTAATTTCAGTGCCCTGGAGGCAGTCAGTGAAGGATGGACCTTGCCAGACCTCAAACACGCAGTGGCCTCTCCTGCCTTCCCAAAGGAAAGCCTGAGTCTTCTCTTGCTGTCTCTGGCCTTGCTGTCTCTGGCCCAATTCCCACTCAGGCGCCTGGACACAGGTGGCAGGTGACAGGCACTGTCACTGCTTCCCATGCATGGTCCTGCTGGGTGAAAAGGACCCTGGTAAAACTGAACTGAGCCATCCTCTGCAACACCATTTGCTTGCAGCTGGATTCTCAAATATGCTCAGGAAAGTTCAGTAAGCAAAAAAAAAAAAAAAAAAAAAAAAAAAAAAAAAAAAAAAAAAAAGCCTAACTGAATGATGCCTAACAAATAAATGAGCTGCTTGCACATCTTTTAACATAAGAGACTAATGAATCAGGTATCTGAAGTCCGTGAGAGGGCTGACAAACAGGAGCACTCTGGTGTTGTGTGGTGCAGACACAGCCTGGGACTTTCCAAAAGGGGAACTCCAGGCAGAGCAGCTGTCCCCAGCCAACAGCAGACCCTGCACAGGGCTGCCATACACAGAAAGCCTCAGCCTGTCCAACAGGACACCAGGCTGCTGGATCCCAAACGTGCTGCTTGAGCACCACCTCCTATCTCCTGCTTATGAAGAGGTTTCTGCAGCAGAAAGCCAAGCTCTGTGCCCAAGGCTAAACAAAATGTTCATGGGTTGTAAAGTGCTGGGATGAGACAAACCAGAGCTGTTGGGTGAAGCCAGCAGTGAGCAACATCATCCTGCAGTACCAGTACTGGGTCAGGGTCCCTTGACTACCCAGAATGGTCACTGCTGTCACTGCTATGCCAGCACCCACTGATGTGAGTCCAGCCATTGGGAGAGGCAAGCCCTGAAGAGGATACCAAGATGACCTGCCCTTGGCAAAATGGAATTTAATGGGATTTTGGCTCAAAAGGGCAGATCAAACTTACCTGAGCCAATTTTTCTAGTGGACTTTTGAAGATTTACGAATTCAAAACAACAAGCAAAACAGCCAATGAACATTCTGGACATGGTTTTGACTTTACCCACACTACTTTCTATCCCAGCATATTTCTATCTCATATTGTATTAAAGCTGTTTAGTGTTATGTGCATTATAGTGTCTTTCATTAGAATTTCTCTCTTGGGTATGAAGAGATAATCCACATGAATATTTTTTCCCATTATGGGCCACATTATTAAGTCCATTATTGTATTTTAATTGATGTTATTATAGCACATTAAGTACTTTGACATGGCTTAGAGATAGTTTGTTAATAACACTATTACTAAAATACTAAAAGCTGCGTTTCTATTCTGGTTGATGTCGAAGCTTTCAAAATTGTACTCATTCTGTCATGTAACTTGGGAACACAAATCTGGCATTATCCTACTGTCTTTTATCGTGCTTTTAACTTCCCTAATAATCTGCTGTTTCAACAATGCCCCTATATATCACTGAACCAGTGGTGACACAGAGCAATGTATCACATCTGGTTACAGTCGTGTCAAACAAAGTTTTATCCTATCTAAAAAGTCTGAATGACTTCAGCTCTGCTATTACATGAATAATGATAAAATAACTGTCAGGATATTTTTAGAATTTACTCTTGGCAAATTTTGGGGCCTACTTACAGTCTGTTGTGTTTTTTCCAGTATTTGTTTCAGATGCCTTTGTGTCTCCTACATCCTCAGCAGAACTGCAAACACTTTTATCATCACCAAATCCTTTCCAGCAACACCCTGCATGATTTAACAGACTGAATTTGTCAGCTACACTATCTCTGTTTCTATTCATCATGGACAAATTTGCAGTTTTCTGTGCCATGTTCCAGGTTAAACAGAATTAAATAGCAAAAAACACAGGCACCTTCCTTAAAAAAAAACCAACCAACCAACCAAACAAAAAAAACCCAAAAAACAAACAACCAAAAAAACCCCACACAACAAAAACTCACTCCCCCCCAAAAAAAATCAAACCCACACACACACACAAAAAAAGAACTAAGGAAGCTGGTTTATAGTGAAACAGAGTAAATGGTGAGCTTCTGAATAACGTGGGTTGAGCTTTCTTTCAGGATAAGACCTTACTTTAAAAGACTATGAAGAAGCATCTAGTAAGAATTTCCACTGGTATAAAGCATAAAAAGGTAACCAATTAAGTTTGCATTCAATACTTATGCTTGGGTTTCAAGCAGAGATTATATCTTTACTATTTGACACCTTAAGACATTCCTGGGTATTTCACTTGAGCAGGGAGGCTTTTAAAACATGACAATGGCCTCTGGGACAATTTTGGCCCCGGGTAACTCAAACTCTCCATACTCCATATCCTCATGACACATCTTGCACGTGACTATCCTGTTCCAGAGGCAAAGAAAGTCCAACAGTGTGGGTGTAGACTCTTCTGCCAAAGAACTTTGGTTCTCAACACACTAAATTTACTCACAGAGATGTAGACAGCTAGTCCTATTGAAATGATGGTTGTTTCTGCCCATCACTCTTTTAACATTTTCTGCAGAAGCTCAGAGACAGCTTGTTTTCCAGCCAGAATGTGGAAAGACCATTCCCCTCAACTTCAGTGAGAGATGAATCAGGTCCTGTAGGCAGAAAGCTATGGACAAGTAAAGCAATGAGGAAATCCAATTTTTTTTCTCTATGAGACTTCCAACCCAAGAGTTCTGTTCACTCACGCCAGTCACATAAACTTCCAGAAGTTTGGAGATGGCTATCTGAATTGGATTACACCCCTCACCCAAAATGCTGCAAACCACAGTGATGCAGCTCGTTCCCACTTCTGGAGTCACAGTCAAGCCAAACACAGCCCCTACACCCAGGGGCTGTTTTGTCACCACTGGTGGGGTAGGCTGGACACTGGGACAGCCCTTGCCTTGGGAGAAAGCAAACCAGTGGTGAAGGTTCATTTCATCATGTTTTCCTGGGATTCTGTTAAAAGCTTAACCCTTTCCCAGACAAGAGAGACGTCTAATTCACACCATACTGGGAGTTTTCCTTCCCTTTTTAAGGCCCATAGTGCATTTTCACAGCTCTTTGCACATGGCAAGCTTGATACGCAATGACCACAGTGTATGTAAGCCCTTAACTATGTGAAATAGATTAATTAAACTTGACATTTGTAGATAAAGTACATCAAGAGCTACTTGATTGCACTTGATGAAACTCTCTGTCACACACTTTTTCTAGTCATAGGTATTTAATCTAAATCTGTAAGGGAAACATTACTCTCTCAGGCTTCTATCTTTTTCAGATGAGTATTTCTCCCATTTTCCTATGTGACTTTTTTTTCCTTTTTCTCAGATGATTTACTCCTCCCAAGGAAGCCTGAAGAATATGAGGGCAGCAGCCACTGTGACTACTGATGCCAGTGCTGTCTGGGTTGGTTTGATTGCTTGGTTTTTTTTTAACAAAAATAAAACTGACTGGAAACAACTCTCAAAAATCTTTTCTTGGCAATATGGTCTACAGTCGTCTACAGCCTACAAATGCATTGATGTGACCCACAGGCATTTATGGCAAGAAAGAAGCAGTCTTTCCTTCTTTACCCAAGTTTCATATTTTTATGTGTGGAGGACAACTCCTTTTGACTTCTGGATAAACTCTGCATTTTGTATGCAGGTATTTTGCTAATCCAGCTGTTTTCACTTCCCTGCAGAGAATTTATTTTTTTTTTGGATCATCGTTATGACCTTCCCAACACCTTCAGAGCTCTTTTTTCCTGTATTGCAGCACTGGACTCCAAAAGCTTCTCAATTTTAATTCTTGTTCTGCTAGAGGGGTCTTCTTTACTATCAGGAGGTCAATTAATACTCCAATGCTCCATTTCCTCACAAACATCAAGGGATATTGTGGTAATAATTGGAAGTTTTTGACAGAGCTCTCATTAGCAACAGCTTCATTAAAATGTTATTAAAAAAAACTACTCTGCAGCTGATATTAGCAAAAAGTATTTTATGCAGAAGAGACAACAATTCTGAAAGAAAAAAGTCCAAACGTGCTAGGTGCAATTTCCCCTCTCCTCTAGACATAAAAGGCTGTTCTGTCTGTTTCACTGCTCTGCTGACTTCCAGAAACCTTTTGTGCGACCCCAGAAAGCACCCGCGACATTGGTGTGGCAAAGTCATTGGGTTCTCTCTTTTTTTTTTCTTTTTTTGTGAAAGATATTTACATATATAAAATCCCCAGTCCCTGCTGCAATATGCATCCCTCCTCTGCTCCCTTCCTTTATCCACAGAGGGTGAGAAACTATTATACACCCCCTCCAGGACCTACGGAACGGTCGCTGTGCTGGGAGAGACGTGTGTGAAACACAGGGATCTCTGCTTCCTGAGCAGTAGCCCAGCATCAAACTCTCCATGGATCTAACACAGGACACAGGAGCTAGAGGGACAGATTGCTAATGTCCCCAACAGCATGCACTGACTGCAAAACAGATTCAGCAGTTGCAGAAAGCTGAAAGGAACTGAGGAAGGAAGGAATTGAAATCAGAAGAACTGTGCTTTTTCTACTCTTTTCTATCTACTTGGTTAGTGCTATGTATAACAATAGTACATAGCAAGTCCCTGAGCAGAAATTAAAATGGCTGATGGAATCCTTGTCACGTCTATGATGATCTTTAATACCCAAATTAATAGCTGGGAAGCATATCTTGGTAGACAGATACTTAAAAGCTGTCTCTCCCCAAAGAGGCATCCTGCCTCCTCTATGAGCTAATCCATTCCTGCTAATGGATTTGGCAAATGAGCCTTTGTTTGCACCCCAAAAGGGCACTTTCATGGTCCTTCTAAAGACCCTGAAACTTGGTGCAGCTTGCACATACTCACTTGTATTCCAAGTTTTTGGGACTAAGATTCCCACATCAGACACACAGTGTGAAAAGAGGCTGGCTTAAGGCAACATGAGCCAAGGAAAATGTTAAAAACAAACTGCTGCTTGTGTTGCTTTTGTTTGTGTGTTTCCTAAGGGTCACAGATGCTTTTATTTTTTTTTTTTAATTTGTTAATAACAGAACTGATTGTGGAACTCTGGTGCATTTATACATCTAATGTGATTGAGGGGGTTCCATTCCAGTGTGCCTGAAGATGCAATGCAAGATCCTCTCACTTTCACCATTCAAGGACTGCAATATTGGTGTATGACCTCGTTAGCTTCAGGTTCATCATCCTCTTGAGAAAACCAAAGGGCAATTCTACCAAGAAACAAGAGGGTCACTGTGTAGAGCAGCGTGGGGCTGACTGCACCCTGAGCAGTACAGTGAAAGCTTTTAGGAGATGGCTGAGAGCTGGACAAGAGAAGGCTCCAGAGAGACCTCATAGCAGCCTTCCAGTACTTGAAAGGGCTGGTAAAAAAAATGGAGAGTGACTTTTTACATGGGTAGGTAGTGATAGGACAAAGGGGAATGGTTGTAAACTAGAGGAGAGATTTAGATTAGATGTTAGGAAGAAATTCTTTACTCATAAGGTAGTGAAAGAATAGAACTTTTAAAGTTGCCCAGAAAAGCTGTGGATGCTCCATCCCTAGAAGTGCTTAAGGCCAGGCTAGATGGGGCTCTGAGCAACCTGGTCAGTGGAAGGTGACCCTGACCATGGCAGGCAGTTTGGAATTGGATGATCTTTCAGGTGCCTTCCAACTCAAACCATCTGATGATTCTGTGATTCTCTGGTTTTCTTTTCTCCCACCCACTTACTTATTATTCTCCCTCTTTCTGTGTTAGTGGGTCAGACAGCCCTTCCAGCACTGACAAGCTGGCCCCATGACTGTGACTGAGCGTCACAGTCGCTGTGTGGCAGTCGACATGGACACTGCATTTAAGGTGCTTCATTAAAATCATCAGAAGGCTTCAAGCATCAGCATCTTGTTATTCAAAAAGTCTCCCATACCTTTCCTCTGTATCTTCTAAGAGCAGCTCCACACAGCTCTGGCTCTGTCTCTCTTCAGTTCTGGCTCACAGCTTCCTGTCCCCAGCACGGCTGCCTAACCCTGTCTGTCCTACATACAGCATCTTATATTTTCTGTCCCTTGCACAACCTCCTGTCCCTAGGTCTTCACAGCATGGCCAGCAGACTCCAACTAACTCTATACCAGTTAATTCACTCTTTAAGGCTGTTTCTACTCTAGGCTAATTAACACAGGTGTAGCATGTCAGAGGGGAGACTACCTTCAGCAGCATCTCCTTTTGTCTCCCCACAACTGAGTGAAGGAGGAACAAGGAGCTGCATTTGCACCACAGGCAGCCCCACAATTGTCTCCTTTTCACACTCAGTACAGCTCTCTTTTAATTGAAAAAGGGGACCTGAATGGGTCTGGTAACCTGCTCAGAGCCTGCTTTTAAAAGTTAGTGAGTGCTGATTCAAGACCCCCAGATATTTTCTCATTCCCTGGGTTTTGACTGTGGCAGCTCTGTGCTCCAAGAGCTGCTTGGGTTTTACCACCTCAGACTTTTAGGTACAATGTCATGACAGAAGTCAGTGTAGCAGCCAAGCAACAAGAGGCACAAATATTATTTTCAGGCTTTACAATCAGCTACTAGATTTTGCTTCTGATAGCCAGTCAACAGGGGTATTGTTTTGAGCATTTTAAGGTGTCAACCATACTCCTTGCTGAGCAGCTTCTTCTTCTTCAGCACTGGACAGGCATTGGGGCATCTTGAGAAAATCTCTGCTTTTTCTGCACAGCAGAAGAATATATTGGACTGTGAGGTGGTAGAATTTGATGAATGCAAAAAGAAAAAGTGCCTTAGATATAATATTTTAATGTGTTTAAAAGTAGTCTTAACCTGACAGTGTACACAGAAGCAGCAGGAATAAACTCTAACATTTTTGATTTCTGTGCTGCTCACTTTTTGTGTGCATCAGCAGACAAGCTTCACAAGCATCTGATCATCTGATCAGGATGGGTCTTTACTAACCCTCCTGTTTATAAACAGATCCTGCTTTCTTGACTTTCTGCTCTCTTCGCATGCAGAAATTCATTTAGAAGGTAAAATGGCCAGAATGTCCTTTTACTGTAACTGAATATGGACTTTCTTCAGGCCACTTCCTTCAAAACTTCCTTAAAATCCTCTTACTCAGAGGAACCAATTTTTGAGGTCATGTTGCCCTGACTTGTTTTGCTGTCCTGACCCAGCTAAAGGGAGGATAAAATGATTTCCAGTATATTTATGGTACCTGTAGCAAATCCCACAGAACAACAACAAAAAAATTCTGATAAATATACATGCCATTCTAGCTTTTTGCTATATTCAAATATGTAATGACAGCTGAAGGATATTCTCTGACAGCAGCTGTACTGAGCCTCCTGGCAGCTGGGGGTGGGAAGCACCAATAAAAATCAGCACCCAAGCATGTGCACCAGGACAGACTCTGCTCCTGATCATGTGCCACCCTAACAGAGCAGTAAAAGACAGAAGCTCTAATCAGCTGGATTGGTATGTCTAGGCACTCTTCTGAGGGTTGCCAGAGGTTGATGGTGAGATCAGACATCACCAATATCTGCAAAGATGCCTGCAATTTCTGACAATACAGGCTCTGAAGGCATTGCTTTGGGACATCAGCATGAAAGCATCTTGTGGTTAAGCAGGAAAATATAATAAGATGTTTAAGAGCATATTTTCCTGCAGATATGCAGCAGCCTGCCTCAGAGTAATCACTTCTCAAAATCAACTGGTGATAGGAATTATTACATTTAGCTTTTGCTTTGTTTAAACCTCATCCTGGGAAAGAGTAAGAGGATTTGGATAAAAACCTAAACCTAATTAATCTCTTAGGTTTTATGTTTCCTTAATTTGACTTTATTTTTAGTGTGTTTTACAAATGAGATTCTTTTATCTAGGAAAGCCAAGAGTACATTATTTTGCTATCCCAGTTTGCATGAATTGCCAAGGCTGGATGAGGCAGTCCATAGGTCTGTAATGCCATTCAGTTGTAGCAGGTTTTACAGTATTCACCCTGAAGCACATACTACTTATGGCATTTTACTACTCTAAAGTATCACACTTGGAATTGCCCAAAAGAGAGCACTTTTGACTTTAAAAAGGGGCTTTATAACTATTCTCTCTGCCTTGGCTGTTTGCTGAATGGGTTCTTTTCTTTCACATATGGTGAAGACAATGCTTAGCAGTTGAAGTAACTCACTATGCACCACGTTTGGATGTAATATTCACTAAATCCTGAAGTGAACAAATTCCCAGGTAAAGAATAGAACATTTCTTAAGCACCTACATACAAAAAGGTACTGAAAAGGTACTGATACTTTTCCAAAGATCTAAAACCAAGCCAGGATATAACAGGAGGGCACCAAAACCAAGGCAAAATGATTAAAATACAGCAGCAAGAGCAGGTCCCTGCTGACATCTGTGTCTGTGCTTGTGACTGGTCATGCCCATGGACACGTGGCTGCCTCACCTCCAGCACGTTCATTAGCACATGCACATTCACATGTCTCATAAAATTTTATCCTATTTAGTACAAATTGTCCTTCTGTTCCCTTGTACTCTTGTGTGCACGGAGGCATCACTGCAGAGCTGGCAAGAGGCAGGTCCAGAGCCTGAGCCAGCCATTTCTCTGCTGCTGGTGGGCAACGGGCAGAAAAAATTGTAATATATTGAAGGAATAACAGCATGGTACATGCACCATCACACTTTCTAGTAGCAAGAAGCCACTTGTTTTTCAGTTCATTTTTCTAGTTGCTTACAGCAAACACAGCACCACATGCACCCTTTTCTCCTCTGCTGCTATTTGCAGCAGTGGAAGCCTTCATTGCTTGCACTCTTCTTGATTAAGGGTTTGCTCTCTCCATAGAGGGCCCATCACTAGCTCATTCAATGCAAGTTGTCTCAGACTTTAATTAATTTAATTAAATATATTTTATTTTATTTTACTGCCTCTTGTGATTCTTCAATCAAAAGACAGCTTTTCTGCTTTCTGAGGAGGTGCATACCTTCAAAATTAGCATTAGGAAATAACCCACAACACTTTCAAATGGCTGCATTGTGTTTTACTGAAATCATTGAGACGTGTTTCAGTCCTGCTAAACTGGCCTGCTGCTGAACCAGTTATGCAGACATCACGTATTTGTGCATACACTGTCACAAGAGTATCAGCCATCAGCTGACACTGCTTTCATTAAGAAGTTTGAAAAGCTGCTGTTTTTTTTCTCTCTGCTTCAAAGAGAACTCAGATGAGCAGAAGCCAAGCAGTAAATCTCAAAAAAGGGCTTTGTCTAAAGTATCGCAGTAACCCCCATGCTAACAACAAATACCTGATGGAGGTAGTTAATTCCCAGATGAGCCCAAATCAATAAGTCAAGGATGAGATTTGTGGGCATCAACAGTCTCCTTCCCCCAGTGGCTGCAGCACAGGAGGGGGCATGAGGAGGGTTCTGAGCAGGGCTGGTCTGGAATATGCTTCCTAAATTCCATCCTTATCTATGCCTCTCACTGCAGCAGGAACACTCATGGCACCAACCAGCTGAAACAGAAAGTACAGAGAAAACAGAATCTTTCCCAAAGCAATAGGTCTGCATCCTCCCTCACCAGCCTGTGGCTATAGAAACTGTGGGAAGTGTGACAATGTTTTTTTCAGAAATGTTTTTCTAGAGCCAGCACTGAAAAAGCCCATGTATGATATTCAGTTTTCCACAAAACCTCCATTGATTTCAATGGCCCAGATTCAACAAAGTGCCTACCTATGCCCTCAATTTTGGCCTCTCCTGTACCCTGGTAAAACAAACAGGGAGAGAATATTTCTGCCCCACAGAAATCAAACCTTTCCTAAGTTGCTCTGCAGATAACTGTGTTTGTGGGCAGTTTGAGTGGCAGAGTCTGAGCACGAGGAAAGCACAGAACATTTTCAGCTGGAGCCAGCAGCTGAACAATGCAGGGATAGATGATGGGGTGCTGAATAATGTATGCTGAAAGAAGAATGGAAGTGAAATATTGGATATGCTCAGCACTTATTTAAATTTAAAAAATCTTATTAAAAAGCAGGCAAAGAATGTGGGTAAGATATAGAGAAAATATGAGCCCACATTTTTATGTCCACATAAATGGCAACATTTCTTAAGCTATTTATACTGATGTTTAAGACTAAAACTCCTTGACATTACTTCAAACAAGCAGGCAGGCTAATCAAACTGACAACAGGAGCTATAGCAGCAGTTCACTAGGAAAAAAAACCCACTCATTATAGGCCTTTGTACAAATACAATCCAGTTATATGAACTTAATACAGGGAGAAAACCTTTTGAAAGAAACCATTTTAATCTGAAAAGCAACTGTGTCACATAAGTCCCACTTCCAAATGACTGTAAGTACCCTTCTGCCAAGATTTATAATTTTCAAGGATTTTTAGTACTGTTAGATTTGTTCTTCATCCAGACAAGTGATCCCCTTCATGAGAGGGCACAAGCAGAAATCAGCCAGAGATCTGGCTGGTTTAACAGGACAGCAGTTTTGATAAGGTTCAGAACAATTTCAACTGACACTGGTTTTCTGCAAAGGGTCCTGTACGTGAGCACTGTGAGCAGAAGGGGTGGCTCAGCACCAGGCATTTAAATGTTGCCATCCACCTGACTCACGCACACTGACCTGAGCATTCCTTTGCTGGCTCCCCTTCTGCAGCTATGTGATGACACACTAATTGGGGGAGGTATAACATCAAAATATGTGAGCTGCACATCAAATCTTGATGCTTAAAGCACCAAAATAATGGTCTCCTTTTCAAGCAGAGACACCGAAGTCCTGCTGAATCACTGCAGTATTGGAGGAGATAAGAGCATGGCAGAGCTTCCATCCTTTTCTACACGTCAGCTCTGCAGTTGGTCTACTCAGATCCTTTGATATTAAGAAGGAACTTCTGGAGGGAGAATTGAGAGGGGGTTGCAGTCACTTAGATTTAATCTGACTTTTGGTATGCAACACTAAAATGTTAAGATAATAGACCTTGCATTATTTTTCTTTTTCTAAAATTCAAGGAAGTTGCCTTGGTTTCACACTTTTTCTTCTTCAGCCAGGCTCTTCACTGTGATGTAAGTTGACTTGACTCTGTGAATTGAAGGGCTGGAATTTCTTTCTCTAAGTAAGTGCATGTCTCACCAGCTGCAAAACCACGTGAACCCCATGGCAGCCTCCTGAGGGCACAGCAGGACTGGCAGCAGCCCTCCCAGCAGTACAAGGAGGTGCAGCACTGAGCTCACAGGTGACTGCTGTCCAAGCATCTGAACTATTGACATTGATGGGGAATCTGTGAATAAAAATACTTGGTGATTACAGATTTTGTGAATTTAAGCCCTGTTTACTCAACTTGTCCTTAAATCAAATTTCAGATTGGAAAAACACACCAAATATGGTTATTTTTGTCATTTAACACATTGCGACTTAAGAACACTGAAAAATCCCCAAGGCACATGTCATGCCAATTAGGTGGTTTCAAAAGTTGAATACATCTGAATAATAAATTCAGTTACAACCTCTGTGTATGTTTTGGAAATAGGATGACATGAGGCCATACTGGTGTTTATTGGAGGATATACACTTAATGTGAGGAAAAAAAACCCAACTTTTCTCACAGCAAAGTCCAGCCACACCCAATTCTTGCACATGCTTGAAGGAACTGGAAGTCTCTTAGAGAGATTAACTGGTGATAAACTCTTGTTCAAACCTCTAAGGTAGAAAAGACAGACATGTTGTGAATTACAACGTCCTCTTTTCTAATTTGAATTAACCTACGTTCTTTTTTTTTAGTTTCTGTCTTTTTTTTTTTGCTTTCACTGAAAAGCTATAGGAAAATCAAAAGACCAATCTTTAATAAATTTGTGATGATTTATTATTTATACTATATAACTGTATTAATGTTTGTTGAATTTTCTTTCTCTGCAGATAAATGAGTCCCAACAACTGTATTCTTGGCTCAGGAGAGAACACAAACACTTTACACATGTATACACAGTGAAAAGATGAACATTTTCCTACTTCGTTTCCCAATAATTGACAATTCTGAAGGCATGAATATAAAACTTTGAGCACTGGAGTCACAAACTAAGTAAACAAAGCATAGGGGAAATCTTATCTCCCTTACAGTTGTTGCGTTACAACCCCTCCTGACTGACCTGATCACTCTTTGTCATAACCTTACATTTAATTATGAGCCAAAAAATTACTTTGCATTAAGCATTGCATAAACTTCTTATTAATCAGTTTAGGGCATTAGAAGCAATTCCTGTTAAATCCCTATTTGTCAAAGTTACCATAAATAAAAAGCAGGACACTTTAAAACACTGGCTGAAATCAAGGAAGCCTGGAGGCAGTGCTGCTCTGCAGCTGTCCATGCAGCCTGCTGGTTTATGCCAGCTCTGAGGTGTCCCCTGGTGGTTACAACAGCAGCAGGACCAGCCACTAACTGGCCAAATCTTCCCTGAGAGATCAGATCAAACGCCCCAAAATGCCAAAAATTGATCAGTTTAGATGTGGGTAAAACATAAGAGATTTTAATTAAACAACAACGAGAAAAAACTGAAAAAAGCTTTTATATGATTATTTTTTTTTCTTTGTTGCATGGGGAGTTGCACACCCCTGTGGGTTTTCTGTGTCACCTAACACATCCCTCGCTATGTCAGGGACCTAGCATGATAACCTCCTCTTTTTCTGAGCCACATTGCACCTGCTTTGATTATATTTTGCTTCAGTATAGGAAGTACTGGCAAATACTCTGTGCCCTGCAACGTGTAGGTGTTTACAATATAATACAAACTCCGTTCACATTATACAATGAGCAGCCCCTGGAATAGTTTGCAAGGGTCATGGTGCTCCCTTCTGAATCTGCATTCCTCAAAATATTTCCTTGCAGAAGCTAAAGTTTATGATCTTGCCTTTTGGCACATCCTGTGCAAAGCTATGCTTATTCAAGCATACACTTTTTACTGCACTATTGATGCTCAAAACAGTAAGAACAAACATAATATAACCTGTAGTACAGTAGAGGAATTGCAGGTCAGAGATGTGAAGCCCAGTCTCACTGATACTTTTTACAGAGAAAATCTGTAGGGTAAATATTTTCTGGGTTAAAAACAGAGATGGAACATGAACAGAAAGACAGAATAAATCAGCATCTTAGGAATACTTGACAATGTGACCCTTGTTCTGTTTATTCTGTCGACACTTGGTTCCTCACCTCTAACTGCAAATATGTATCTGAGGCTTGAGGGTATAGTAGGGTATAAAGTTTTGATTTGAGCTTATATGATATGGCATGCCAAGAGAAATACAGCACTCAGGTCATCCATCTCAAATTTGTGCCGATAAAACTTTTATTTACTTTCTCTGAGTCTTGTATGGTGCTCTCATGTCAGTGCTAGTGGAGAACCACGTAGCATCAAGTGCCTATATCACACTGCCATGATTCCGTCTCTGGTTCAGATGTTTTGGGTACTACTGCTCTGGAAGCCACAAAAAGGATGTACCAAATCAAAATGCATGGAGCTATGTGTGTTTTGAAGTTATTATTGAAGCGATTTTTTATCTCTGTGCTTAAAAGCCAAATATTTTTATTTGTCCTGGGCCATGTTGTCCCAATCGTGCAAAACACCAAAGAGGGTCTCCAATAAAGGAAATCTCAGTGGTGGAAAGCAAAATTTGCAGTGGTGCTTTACTACATTATTGTGAGTGGCACTGGGGTAGACTGATTTTGAGGTTCAACCTTACCTCAGCCTACCTGCAAACACATGGCACCAGTTCTGCCCTGCTGCTGTTCAGAGATGCCTGACCAGGAGCAAGGAGTCTGGGGAGCCCACAGGCAGCAGTGTCCCTCTGACACTGGATATTCAGGGCATAATCCTAACAACCCTTTACTAGCCTTAAAGGGATGGAAACAGGGGGTTTGAAGCATGAGAACATACTGACTTTAACAGCTACACAAACATTTCTAGAATTAGAAATAAAAGATACATTACATAGAGAAACTGAAAATATGTCTAGTAGTTCTACTTGAAACCTTGTGCATTTTAAAACTTTTTAAATAGCAATAGACTGAATATTGACTTTTTTAAAATGTGGGGAAAGAAAGTGATATGAGAGAAACAGAAAAAAATGTAAAATCAGTAATGAAAATAGGCTGTTTCAATGTGCTGAGTCCTTGAAAAATAGAGTTAATCCCAGAGAAAAGGAGTCACAGGTAAAGGGCAGGTGCATAAATCATTAGCACATTAATCTATGCAATAACTTCATATTTACTGTAGCTGTCTAAGAAAGCTTAAATTATTCTCTTGCTCACAGAATAACAACAGTTCTGGCCAGAGGTCTTTCTAATCAGTTATCTGCATTTGGTTTAACTTATTTATCCAGGAATATGCTCCCTGAAACAAAATGGCCAGCCCCATTTCTCCTCCGTTTTTAATACATTTTTTCAAAGGAAGCTTGTCTCTGTGAAAAGATCACCCAGCAGTGATCCAAAATGACAAACACTACTGAGTTATCAGGCTTACCACCCTCCTTTGGTCTTTCACATTTCATTCTTCCCAGCTGTTTTCCTTAGTAGTGTAATGAATAGGCCAACTGATTTTGCTTTTAGTACAAGTTCCTTGCAACTGCTGTTTTTTGGTATGAATTGGTCACTGAAATCCAAGGTCACCACTGTGTCTAGCAGTCCTTCCTCTAGCTAATATTGCCAGACTTAAATGTCTTTTTCAGATGCATTTAGCAAGCTTTAGCATTTGCACCAAAAATTTCAAGACTCGAGGCTTGCTTTGAGTTGTCCTTATTGTTGATTTTAGGCTTAAGTTACTGTGATCCAGCTGTTTCAGGGAATTAAGGGAAAGTGTTGGTTGTAAAAAAAAAAATGAGGTATGACAGAGAGGGTCATGCTGGTGTCAGCAGTGTGTCCTTATCACTGTCAGGAAAATCTACCCACTCAAGTGTTGTAAGTGGTGAGCATTAAAAAAGCAGAGTTTGTTTATAGTTAATAAAGACTCATTAGGGTGTTGACAGTGAATTTTCCAAACCTGATTTAAACCTTTCTGAACAGTCCATGGCAGCAACTAATTAAACTTTTAAGAAGTGGAAGAAGAGAAGAAGGAAAGATAAAAAAACAGAGGTAGAGAAGAAATATCTGGGTCATCACCAGGGTTCCAGTGCTGTCTCTGGTCCAGTTCCTCCTGATGGTGGGTACACATACAGCCCCCTCAGTTGTGCTATTTGTAGCATATGCACATTTTGTTATTCTTGAACCTGGGAAGGGGTTGGGAGCTGTTGTAGTTTAAATTCCCCTCCTCCCTGTCAGAGATACAAATGCAACGCTGCCTCAAACTTGTTTTTAGAGATAGTTACCAAGACAAGGAAGTTGGTCCCCAAAAAATGCTATTCTGCCTCCACAAGACCCTCTTTTCTAACCCCACTTTATCTCATTGGTATGGTAACATTCCCTTTCTCTTCTATGAAGTGTTTGAGTCATTAATTCCTTCAAGTTTACATTAACCCTTTCATGTTTTCAGTCTCTCACAAATAACACATCCATGATGACCCAGTATGCCCAATTTCACTTGCCACCACACAGCTGAGAACTCCTGAGTCTCAGTCTACTATCAGATTTTCTTTTATTGAAGAGAAACTATTTTTTCACAAGGAGTCGGAAATGTCAAATAAACCTGAAAAGAAAATAAAACACAAAGAGAGGGGAACATACAAACTGCATAAATGCTTTACATCTTGCCTTGTATTCCACTTTAATTCATTGGAAACCATGCTACAGCCTCAAGGTGTCAGGGAAAAGGGAACAAACTCTGCAACCACATGTATGATTCCTCATAAAAGGAAGAATTCTTGCTCCAGAAGCTGATCCAGTATACTGATGTGGTCCAGCAGGATAAGGCAGTCCAGACAGCACTGACAGCTTACAGAGCTTTTCAGTTTGGCACTCTGGTTTCTGTCAAGAGACTGCTTAATTTAGGGGTGAGCACACATGAAGCTCTTCAGAGGTGCACAGCACAAAAAGCATTGGCAGCACCTTTTCACAGAAAAACACAGCACATTTAGGACTGGGGAATCCTCTTGTCTGGATGAGGAAATCCAGACTGTACTCTCACTGACTGCTCTCTGCCCTCAGTGACTTCACAGGTGGCTTTCTCACCTGTGAAACTGAGGTAATGCTGCCCTTTGGCAATGTGCTTTCCACATGAAACTGCTGTGAAAGAGCAAGTGATTATTATTTATTGCTACTCATGGTTGATACACCTAAACTGGGGAACCTGAGAAATGAACACATGGATGTGTGGCCAAGGAGAAATCTAAAGTGCACCCTGTTTGGACCTCCACTCATGATATGGGGCTTGTGAGATATGGCCTAACACACTCATCCTACAGTTTCAGAAGATTTTGTGCAGCAGCTGGTCTCAGCTTTAACCCCTGATAATTAAGTGAGACATTTTTCAGAACTGAATTTCTATAAATGAGTGGATCTTCTCCAAGAGCACCAGTCCATCTCCAGATGCTCAGAATTGGATACGTGGTAGAAATGCAAGTTGTGACTACTTTCCACTGCTAATGTACACAAATCAGAAGCTCAAAGAAAAAATGCTTTCCCATGTTAGGCTTTTTTTCCTTAATCTTGTTCTGAAAGAACAGACATATGAATGATTTTACACACCTCTATTGAAAGTGTCTGAAAAATGTCTTTGCATGCCACCATTCCTGTCAGAAGCACCCAGGTAGCAGAGGATGGATGATTTATGTGATGCTGCACTGTACTGACACAGATTGCAAAGTAGCACAAATATCAGTTTAACAAAGGACATTAAAACTATCTTCTAATACAGTTTTCAGGTGAGACCATGTATAAGGCAGCTAAACAGAAAAAAAAAAAAGAATCGAAAAAAGTTAAAGTGAAGACAGGTAACAGGCAAAATTCTTTTTTACTTAATGTCTTTTCATTTAGTAATTCAAGAGCCACGTGCTTCTTAAAATATCGTATAAAAGCTATAAAAGCAGCTAAAGCAGTCGTCCAAATTCTGTTTTCATGTCTGCAGCACACAGCTAGTGCCGAGGGTCACTGCAGGCTTACAGCCACTCCCACTCAGAGGGGGGTTTGGTTAACGAGACCTCAAACCACTGGACTATCCATTGATTCTAATGCTTTTCAGTTCATGACTCCTTTCACTACAATGAACTTTCTGAAGGTAGGGTGAGGATAATCTTTTTCAAGATCTGACATTTACTTTTCTCCTCTTCCAATAGACTGAAGTAATCTCTCAGTGGAGATCACAACAATACACGACTGGGTAACCCAGCACTTCCTGCCGCCTTCTTCATTTTCTAATTTGTTTTTGCACACACCTGAACTCAAAAAGGTCAGCTCATGAGCACTGCACACTCCTTTTGCTCTTCAGAGCTAGGCAGGTTTGGAGCACTGAGTAGAAGTTGAAAATGGGGAAATGTGAGCTGCAGCAAATTGCAGCTGTGACAGTGCTGCTGCATGGAGCATCTGGGCACTTGTCCCCTCTGATGTCACCAGAGCTCCCCAGCGACAGCTCGTGCAGTCATCTGGGGCACTGGGTGGAACTCAGGTGGAACTCACAAAGAACCAGAGTTTACAACCCTTGGAAGAAGGGACAGCCACTTGGGAAGGCTATACAGCCTTTGTGGTAGCCTTGTTGGGCAGAGAAGAAATCAGAAGGGCCAATGTCTGACTGGAAGTTAATTTGGTCAGTGCCCTAAAAAGACAATAAAAACTATTTCTATAACTACATTAGCAGCAAAAGGAGGCCTCAGGAGAACCTTCAGCCTTTACTGGATTGAGGAAAAGTGACAGTGACAAAGGAGGAGGAGGAGAAAGGCAGTGAGGTACTTAATGTAAGGCCCTCTATAGTACCCTGATCTCCTCCTAGGACAAGATGACCCACTCAGCAGATGAGAGAAAGGCTGAGAGTCTCAATTCCCTGCAGTTTTGTCAAGTCTTTAACACTGTTTCTAACAGCAACCTCCTGGAGACACTGACTGCTCATGGTGTGCTCTTTGCTGGTTAAAAAGCTGCCTGTGGGGCTGGGCCCAGAGTGTGGTGGGGAATGGAGCCACATGCAGCTGCCAGACAGACACCAGAGGTGTTTCCCAGGGCTCAGCATTGGGGCTGTTTTATCAGGAGTGACTGAGAGAGCGTGAGGGGTTGAATCTGGAGAAGAACAAGCTCAGGGGTGATCTCACTGCTCTTTATATCTTGCTGAGGAGGGGAAGCAGAGAGGGGGGTGCTGATCTCTTCTGTCTGGGACCCAGTGACAGGATGCATGGGAACACTCCTGTTCCTCTCTGCTGCTCCATTCCCACCATACTTGTCCCCTGCTCTGACATGGGGCTCCTTCCAAAGGCTGTAGTTCTTCAGCATAAACCTGCTGCTGCAGGGGCACTGTATGGGCTACACGTTCTCCAGGAAATGTCCACGTGTTCCAGCATGGGAACTCTGTGACAGGTGCACAGATCCCTACTCTGGTCCCAGGAGCACCTCATCTTCCTCCTCCTCCTGCTCCTCCTCCTCATCCTCCTCATCCTCCTCATCCTCCTCATCCTCCTCTCATCCTGCCAGGTTGCTGCTGGCAGGGCTGTTCCTCACACTTCTTTCCTCCCTCCTCCCTCCCCTGTGCTGCTCTTGTCACACAGGCCTCCCCTGCAGCTCCACTGCTGCCAGCCCTGAACACCTGAGCCAAAGACACAGCTCTGCCTGTGCCAAGAGTGACTTCCCAGTGGCCTGGGAGACACAGACAATGCTCCCACTTTGGGAGGGGAGTGCAGGGAGAAAAGCAGGAGGTCTGTGTGCACAAGGCTGTGTCCCAGCACCCATCAAACTGGGTCCAGAGGTGGCTGAGGCTCCAGCTGTGGGTCAAGATCTGATGGTCAGAAATAGGTGATGCAATAGCTTCTGCAGGCCTTTGGGTGTTCCAGTTTATGGGACCACCCTCCTAAAAGGAACAGCCTGAAAAGAAACAGGAGGTCCCCATGATGAAACTGCTGATTCCAGCAGCACCTGCTGGAGCATATCCAGAGAAGGGTCTAGAGGAGTCCTATGAGGAGTGGCTGAGGGAGCCAGGGGTGTTCAGCCTGGAGAAAAGGAGGGTCAGGGAAGACCTTATCACACTCTACAACTCCCTGAAAGGAGAGTGTAGCCAGGTGGGGGTTGGTCTCTTCTCCCAGACAACCAGCGAGAGGACAAGAGGACATATTCCTAAGGTGCACCAAAGGAGGTTTAGACTGGACCTTAGGAAAAAGTTCTTCGCAGAGTTATTGGGCATTGGGGTGGGCTGCCCAGGGAGGTGGTGGAGTCACCATCCCTGGAGGAGTCTAAGAAAAGACTGGATGTGGCACTTAGCACCATGGTCTAGTCAAGAAGATGGTGTTAGGTGAGACAATTTTTGTCTTTGAGTTCTACTCTGTCAACAAGGAGTTAATTTTCTGCTGAGTCTCAAGGACCAGTAACAAATGGACAAATTAGAACAAAATCTGGCTGGAGGTGGGGGGAGGGCGTGCAGAGATGGGGCAGCATTTTTCTCTGAGGCCACAAAAGGAAGGAAAGCAGCTGAATTATTACTGTTATTGAGGCAGGTGCAGAAACAGTTACAGGAAGGAAAGGAGAAAAAACAAAAATTGGAAGAAAAGGTAGAGATGCTGCTGAGGCAGGCTGCTAATCTTCCAGCACTGTCCAGATTAGAAAACTAATTGCATCTCCTGAAGGAAATGGAAAAGGAAATACAGGGATTGATGCCTGTGATAAGGAACTAGGGGAAAATGATCCTTTATCTCTTTCAAATCCCTGTGCCACATGCATGAAGCCAGATCCACTACAAAACCTTGGGGTGGATAGGGACACTACACCCTGAAAATTACCCAATTTGACCCAGTTCAGGTGGCTGATTTACAAGAGCCCTAAGTCAGGCAGGATTGAAATCCAGCAAATGGAATCCTATCAATGCAGACATTATAATGACCCATACATTCAGATTCCAGTTGATTCCTGTCAACAATAAAATTTCTAACAGACACGGGAGAACAACACTCAATATTAATGCAGCAGGATGCTGAGAAGTTGGATGTATGACCCAGATGGCAAGGAGTTAAAATCAGTGGAGTAAATGGAGCAAGTGTTACCTGCTGAACTACAAACTCAGGGCTTCTGGGTGAGAGCAGATGTCGGCCACCCACTTTGCAATTTAAGATGACAATGAAAACACCCTGGGTTTCAATGTTCTGAACTATGGAACCTGGCGTCTGCTGGACAGCAGCGTGTGGTCCTTCAGTTCGACGTTAACCCTGACACTAAAAGAAATCCAGAGGCTGCAGTGCACTTGCTCCACGGGGTGCCTGTACTCCCTGGTTCAAGGATTGCTGATGTATCACAGTGCTGGATTTTGTTGTGGTGCAAGATAGAATTCCTAAATCTGATTTGGCCCCACTAACAGTTGCACTACCAACACTGCAAACCTAACAGCCACAATAAAAGCAGACAAGTGCTGGGGCATTGATGGGGTGGTACCTGGCTGCAATACAAACTGCAAAAACTGCTTTGTCTCTGAGAATTCCATGTTAAACCTGAGATGACAGACAGAAGCAGTCACTAGAGGGAGACAGTGCAATTTCAGAGAACAACAACTTCAGAAAACTCTTCAGCTGGAAAATTAATAAAAAGCCAGGAAATCCATGCCTGTGGGTCTCACAGGTTAATTCGATGGCATTACCTCACCTCGTGAACTCAGAACTACAGGATCAACAGCAATATTTTCCCATGTTGGAAGAAGATAATAGATATTACAGGGAAAAAAAAAGAACTCGCCTGTCCATTTTTCTGTCATAAACAGTATTCACTTTAAAAATGCTTTTTCTGAGAGGCTAATAGGAAAGATTGTCATAGTCTTTGTACCTGTGTATCTATTGCATGACTAAAAACTCCTCCACATCAAGTGATAATTCCTTTTATTTTGCATTTTTAGCCTCAGAATAAATTACTGTTCATTTTTTTTCATTAATTTTACTTCATTTAATGAAGAAATTAAAGGCCCTGGTATACTTTTTTCTAACCCCTACTGACTTCTGACCTATGAAGCACTTAGTGATGTACAAATTTATTTGAAAGTGACAGACAAGCTTCTTCAGGAACAAAACTTTGTGACCTATGAGAAATTAAGGAAACCCGATGAGGCAGTGATAGAAATACATGTGTTATGTATTGGATTTAAAATACATTCAATTTTAAGTTTAAGGTTGAGGCAGGAAAGTTTACAAATTCCCAAATTGCAATCATTCCTCTTCTTCGTTCTCAGTTCTCCCCTGTAGTTCTCTGTTTCGTTCCTTTCCCCACTCTTCTTTGCCTTGTGTTGCCTGTGTCAGCATCACTGATGACCTAAGGTTTAGCCTTGTGCATATGTCCAGTTACAGACTGATCAGATGATGCTAAGAAAGGGGCAGCACAAATGATGACCATTTCACAAACAGCTTCATTAAGACCAAGATCTGGAAAAAGCAAAATGCTCACTGGATTCTTTACCAAGAGTTCCTGGGTCAGTGAAGTCAACAGGTTTAACAGTAATGAGGAAATGCTGGCAAAACACTGAGTGAGGATTGGCAGTAAAATACTAGTTCCTGATAGGGACTGTAAAGAGATTAAAGATACATTTACCTGCAGGACCTCCTCACACTTCTCAATGGTTTTTCCAACACAGAAAATTGCTATTAGTTTAGCTGTGCTGAGTTAACAATATCCCTCCATGAGAGAATTGTTTTTGCTAATCTAATCCCCGTTATTCATTTACAGCAGTATTTACACCAGGGGCTACCTAGCATGGCTATTTCAGCTTTTATAAAAATAATAAATAATATGACACAAACCTGATTTTAGATGGACTAAGAAGTGTGCAAAATCAGCACTGGATGCAAAAGGTGCTGGTCAAATATAAGACATTTGTAAGATGCTTTACCAGTATCTAGGATGAGTGTCATTTATGCAGCAAATGCTGCTGCCCAAGGCCTGCTTTCTATTTGTCTTTCAGATCCTTTTGAGGAAAAAACTAAAGCATAATCAGCTTTAAAATATTTTGTGTTCCGAGTCTTCAGGAGAAATAATAATTCTACAGGCTTCTCCTTCTGCCACTCAAGACAGCACTGAAAACATCATCTTAGCTAGTTCTACTTGCAGCCTCCAAGGGCTGCCCTCAAGTGTAACAAAGAATGTTTTCTTTTACTAAAATCACACACTTACTTTTACTGTTAAAACTTTAAGAAAAAAATCCCCTTATCCTCTCTTCAATCCTTTCATCTGCTTAAATCTTATCCAAATGACAAAGGTAATTACATAAATTACAGACAGTGAGAAGTGGTGTATTCATTTACTCAGGGCTGAAAATGAAGGGAATGAATATGCAAAGCAATGTAAGATACACCACTGTGTGAGGAAAAAACACATTAAAAACACATCAGCAAACTGAATTAACTGTTTGTTGGCAGCATCTTTGAACTGCATCTCCATTTTATGAGAAATAATGTCACTTGCCACCTAGTTCTCACTGATGTCAGCAATCAGATGGAAGAGTGAATTGCCAGCTCCTGCCTTTCACCAGAGGCAAAATCCCACACAGAGCAGTCTCCCTCCTAAATTCACAGGATCTGGACAGATTCTGTAATAATGAACAACATTTCTTGTGGAAACACAGTTTCTGCTAAATTTGGTTTAGATGGACTTCTGCCTAACCCCAAGCATTACACATTCCCAATATATTTCTAAAAATTCAAAGGAAAAGCACAATTCAGAAACCCTACAGTTGGCATGCCTTAGCATTTTTTCTCCCAAATCCTTGCCCCATGTCACAACATTCTGCATTTTTCTTGGTTTAGGAGATCACTGTGATACTGCCGTGGATGGAGAGGTGAATTCACTTGCCTGATCCAACACAAAGGGCATGAAGGCTCTATGATGATGAATGTGATTTTCAAAAGAGACAAGGTCAGCTAAGCCACGAGTGAGTGGTACATTCCTGATGCAGCATGGATTGGAAACCCTCTGCAAAACAGACTTTTCTTGTCTCCAAGGAAGGATCTCTTGCTTTTTTCTCCTTGAGCTCTGATTTGTGGTTTTGCTTGAGGGAAGAAGTGAAGAGCAGGCTGCTTGAATAATTTCAACTAACTGGTTTCCATGCCTTTAGAGCTGCCAGAACAGGCTTCTGTGCCATATCCAGGACTTTGCCTGTGCATACTATACACTAAAAATTCCTCAGATGGGAAAGCAGATCAGATTTGGGTGAAATTTGCATGAAGTTCCTAAGCAAATGAACTAGCTGCTAGCTGTCCTGATTAGTGTGCAATCCACATGTTATTACAGATAGTGTGCTTTGCTCCTGTTTCCATCCCTTTAAAACCCCTCTCCTCATGGGTGCTTCTTTGGCACAGTAATAAAATTTTACTCACAGAAATACTTCCAATGTTTATTTCAGAGCAACCTTACTGGATTTACTTACTTTCTGACAATTACTTCAGCCACTTCAAAATACTTTTAATAACTCAGATAAGTAGCAAAAAAATTGCATCATTTATTTATATTCTCTAGCTACTCCCAACTTAATTCAAGGTATCATCTACAGATAAAAATTATGGCCACTAAGTTCATAGCTTCTGTATGACACAGTAGACATGTGGACAGATCATTAGGCTGACAGTCTCTGTTAATTCTAGCTTTTTATTGTTTTGGAATGCCATTCTTTTATTACTGTGGATACAATTTCTGAAAATACATTAGTGTTCGAAATCCCTAGATTGTTGTAAATTAGGGAATAATCCTTTTATTTTCCAACAGGTGTTATTTGAATGTCACTACAAACCTGTATATCTTTGTTGCAAACTGCAACATATTTTTCTCCTTGTTATTTGAAGGCATTCATCCAAAATTCAATGCTACCAAACATTAATTTGTTAAAAAACTAGTCTGGCTTTCTTCTACCACAATGTTTTGTTCAGTCATTGTAATGACTATTCATATCCTTGCCCTAATCACCATTATGCTAACATGGCCTCATATCCTCGCTGCTAATGCTCCAACTACCACATGCAGAACAGCTGCTCTCACCAACAGGTAGTTACACTGCTTTGTTGGAAATTGTTGCACTCAGAATTGCACTAGATCACTTCAAAGCTATTAAAATGAGGCATCAATCTAGCTTTTACCAGGAGTGCTTCTGAAGCGTTTCTTTTTCTTTTTCTAAATTGTTTCTTTTCTGCCTCTTCCTGAGTGTGAAATTCAAAGCAACTAAATAGCATCTGTGGCCCATTCTGCAGTTTCTGCTGCCCTCTGATGGGTGCAGTGATAGAGCAGCTTTGGGAGCTAGCTGATTTTACCGTGTTGAGCTTGTTCAATGTGAGGGATTTAAGCCCCTTTCTGCTCCTCAAGTGAATACTAAGCAAATGCAAGCAAATACATGAGTTGCTGTTTATGCCCTCACTTTCTCAGGTGGTCATTTGTATTTGTGTAAAGGAAAGGAACAGAAAATATAGCTACTAATTTCTTTAAGAGAAGAAAAAATAAGGAATTTATATTTCAGTTTGGGCATGGTTCTTACTCATACTTCAGCTTAAGCGTGTGGCTTCTGAAATCAGTCTAAACATGGTGCACCATGAGATTTAACACTGTATGCTTGCTCTCCATCATAGAGTAATTTACCAGTTTCAAGCTGTCCTCATTAGGTTTGAAGCCTCCCGAAGATACTCTTTTTGTCACACCTTGTCAGATGGATCTTGCTTCTGCTTTAAAGTCCTTGCTCCTCCTAATTGCATGTGTGGTAGGAGCCAAACTCCTGTCTGCAACGCGAGCCTTGCACCAAGTGTTGATCCACTGAAGGTACTCACTCCTGCCCAAACATTTCCTGCTCCCTGAAAGGGCTGAGAACTCCACTCATGCCCCCTCCCTCACCATATTGGTAGTTACTGCTGATAAAACCCCACATTATTTTCAAAAGGTACAGCTATTATCCTGCATCCCAGAGCAAGTCATGTGTGTAAACTCTGTTGTGAAGAGACTGGGTGCCAAAACAAAAAAAAAAAAGTTGTAACGTGAGTGGCAAATTTCATAAGCATCAGCAAAGACAACAGTACGTTAAACATGATCTTAATTTGTGACATGCCTTCAAAGCTATGCTACATGCTGAGAATGCTGACACCATATATGTGGCATGTTCTATGCCCTCATCTGCACTGCTCTGCATACAACATGAACGGGCAATCTCGCTCAGAACTAGAACTTTGGAGAGAACCCAAGTCAAATATATATATTTACTCATGTCACTGATGGAAATTATCAGGGTAAAGAAAGATTAGAACAACAAGATGTTTCCCTTTGAAATAAATAAAGCAAATTTCCATGGTTTATTTTTAACATATTTTTGTTCTCTTGAAGGACTTCTAATAAGGCTTTCCAGTGAAGTCTCCTGTTTACTCTTGTGTCACACATACTCTTGACAAAATGAAGTCAAAACTTCTTTTTGTGACTCATTACGGTAGCCAGGCCTTGGTTCTAATTATGACAGATACAGTACTTGCTGCTGATAGCTCTTTTAGCCTATTTGGATTTCTGTTAAAGCCATTGGCAAGGATACTATTTATTTAATTAACTTTCTGGACATCATTTTCAACTGTAATTATTCAAATCTGGACAGAGACTTTACCTACAGAATGCACTAAAATATTATTTCTGTCTGATAACTTTTCCTCATCTCAATCAGCTTTAGCCTGTAATCTGTATATAGTTGTTTACTGCACTGCAATTTTGCTTTCTTTCTGCTTTTTAAATTCACTGCTATGCTTGGGATGTGTTGAAGGCTTCAAAATAAAATGGTCTGGCCTCTAATGGACTTCTTTCAAACTCGATGGATATATAAAGAGAAGAGAGGATACAATGAAAACCAGACAGTTATTAATAAAAGTTGGTTGGTTTGTTTTTTATTTATTTTCACCCCTGAAAAAATGAATCTAATCAAGAATATTTGTATAGCCCAAGCAACCCTGTATGTTGCCCACACTTTGACCACAAAAAAAATCACCATGTTCAGAGAAGCAGGAAAAAAAAAAACAAACCCAGGATGAAGGCTTTTTGATTTGCAGTTAGAAACCTTACACTATAAAGAGGTAAATGAAAACTGAAGTGAGGTGCTTTCTATGTAGAAAGAAGATGAGATGGTGCCAGATGTGGAAAGGTTCTAGAAGTGAAGAGTCTAGGTTTAACAGCAAAAGGGCCAACTAAAGCAATTGAAAGCAACATTTTCAGTACTTCTAGGAAACTTTAGAAATCAAAACTGTACAAACCAGGTGAAAGATTCTTAATAGCTTTCTGAAAATGAAGCAGCTACTGAAGGACACCGTAACATAAACATAACCCTCTTTAAAAAGGCCTGGGGTGGAGCTAGGAAATTATAGACCAGTTTGACCTTGGTGGTAGGCAAGATCCTAAAGATATTAATAAGAGATGAGATCACAAGGAACACAGACTGGGCAAAGTGATTAATGGACAGAATCTACTTGGATTTCAAAAAAGTATTTGACATGAAACTGTAAAGTAGATTAATGTACAATGGTAGCAAGCATAACAGAGAAGGTGTCATCCTTGAGCAGCTAACGAGAAGCATAGGTATACCCTATATCTACCCACACTATCTGCACTCTTGGAGGAAGTATAATAAAATGTTGTTAATTGAACATAGAGACTGCAGACTGAGGCTAATTTGCTGCTCTAAGGCTGCTGGTCTCTTAAAGATACAGGGGACACGTTTTGCTCTCAGTCCCACAAGTGAAGTCAGTAGCGATTTACCACAGTGGGTGCTCAAGGCTATATATATTCTGTGTTAGGTACCATAGTTTCCTGTCAAACTAAATTATTTTGAATTGTTGATATTAGTTTGGGTTTACAGCAGTGGGATGAGATAAATATTTAGCCCTTCTTCTGCAGCACTGAGTTCTTTGATTGTCAATTTTAGGAACCTGATTTGGTATCCTTTATTTATATCAACATATATCCTGGGCAAACCCAAGAAAGCTGTTCCACTAAAATGAATTTAAAAACTAGCACTGAAATCATTAAATGGGTACTTTGGGCCTGGTTGTCTGAAAAGTCAATTGCATCAACTACAAGAGAGAAACTGGCTTATGTAGCTTCTTTACTGCTGATCCCTTGTAATGCCGAAAGGAAGTTCCAACCATTTACAAGCTGACATATATAAAATGTGAATCCACTGGGATGCCGTAAGCCTCCTTTGGAAACCCTGTCACCATCAACAGCTCAGGCTAATATCAGCAACTGCTGTGATAGTTGTTCAGAACACTCATTCCTTTTCCAAAGTGTAAAGTTGAAATGGCAAGATAAAGTTGCTGCTTACACTCGTGTTGTTGCTTCAGCCGGTTATATTTATCCCATTACTGCTGGAGAGCTTGGCAGGTCGCTGAAGCATCGTGATGAACCAAAGTTAATGATAGCAGGGAAGCCAGCTCTGTTCCAGATTTGTCATGTGGATGTGATGCCATGTGCAGGGGACTGCAGTATCAATGAAAGGATCAGAAAGGAATCAGCTGATCACTACAGACTCAGTCCCTGAAAACCACCCCACATCCACAGCCTGAGCCTCCCTTGGGCAAGAGGCAATCCCACTGTGTACTTCTGGAACAGGAGGGACTGCCAGCAGGAACCGGCCCAGAAGGGTGTGTGTCAAAGTGGTGATGGATCTCTAAGTTCAGCTAGGTAACTGAGAATGAAATTTGACTCAAAACTGCTGACAGCCATTTGTGTGCAAGTCACAGTGCCACTCAGATGCATTCTCTTGGAAGTTTGGGTTACTTTGGTGGTGGTGACGTTGTATCAGAACATGTTCTGAACTTGGTCTTGGACTCTATCACAAGTATTATCAGCAGTTGAAAGTAAAAAAGTTCCAAAAACTCTCTCTATATCATAGACCTCACACAAACTCAGTCCTCTGATTTAGCAAAGTTGCACAACTTGGGTTAGGAAATGAAGGCTTCAGCTCTTTACATCTACTTTTTTGCTAATGATGTTCACCTTTTGGATCTCTACCAGGTAAGAATTTCACACATCCCTTGCCAAAAGGAAGAGAAAGCCACAGAAACAATGTAATCAGTCTGCTTATTGTCCATGTCACAGATTTCTTATACAACTTGTTACAGGGTGCCCTAGGGTGTACAATCCATGGCACCCTTTCTTGTGAACAAAATGTACTGTAAAAAGAACCTTATATATTTTTTCTTCTTTATTATGCCTTCAGTCTCCATCAAAATAGTCATGAACTTTTATAAATTAAAAGAAGGGAATCTAGTTGCCAAGAGACTTTTGGAGACGACAAATAAAATACCCCAATCACTGCTCCCTGCAAGCATTAAAAATGTCCACAAGAAGTGTCTTTCTATACTGGAGGCTGATATTTCAGTCTCTTCACTGGAAGCCTGGCTAATTTCTTGGCTACTGTTCCTCTCAATCCTCCTCAGCATCTCCTTCGTTGATTCTTCAAGCTTAGGTCATTCTGATAGGGTGAATTAGAAATAACATGGAAATAAAAACGTGTATAGCTACTAATGTGACAAAAGAACTTTGAAAAAATGTAATTATGATGTTTAAGAAGGATCCAATTGCTTCACTACATGATCTAATGGAAGAGGAAAATCAAATTCAGTGATTTTTTTAAAGCAGAGAGAAAATGACCACTGGACAAAGAAACAGCACAACATTTATTCACTATGATACATCCCAATATAGAAAAATCAAATAAAGTCAGAAGGAATAAGGTTTACTGAAATGATTCATGAGTATCAAAGGCCTGGGGAATGCAGGAGCTGGCACAGAATATAAGACATTTCTGGAGAGTCATGGCTGGAACAATTTGTTTTGCCATGCATAAAGACTTTCCTTCTCTTTGGGTAACATAGTTTACCACAAAGAGTTATCAAAAATATAATCAAGAGTGACTTTTGACCCCATGACAAAAGCATTGCCAAGCATTAGTGCCAAGCTCTGCTAAGTTTAATTTTTCTTATATGGATTCTGAATTTGATAGAGTTATGACTTTCAATCCTTGAGCTTTGTGGCCTAGAGCAAGCAGACCTAATCCAGCTCAGAATTCAGACAGCGCAGCGACAACATGAAAATACTTCTGTCCACCCTACTCTCTGCTGGAGCCTTGTGCCAGGCTTAATACAGAACATGGTCCATTGTTCTATATGATTTGAATTAGAATTGTTACCAAACTGACAATCACTTCGGAAATACATTCTTAGTAAGAGTATTTCTGTTAAAACATTTAGATAGCAATAACATAGATAGGTTAGCATATGAAATACTTCTCATCTGCATTCACTTAGCAATTTTATCAGAAAAAGGGTGCTAATCTCTGAACAGCTTACTCATACAACATTTTATTAAATGAAAATTATCAAACTGCATCTATTCACCTTAGAATACAGTTGTTACTTAGAGGTCAATTCTGTGGAGCCAAAGCCGCACAGTTTCAGATTCATGCACCCTGGCCATAAAACTACCACAGCTTACCAGGAGTAGTGAGAGGCTGGGCTTTTTCAGGGAACACACAGAAGCCTGTGATGGGGAGAACAGGGATGTCAATATCTCAAGCCTTCTGTAAAGCTGTGGAAAAAGATACACATGGCTAACAGATCCCTCCATCTTCACGGATGCTTGCCTCCTTTTGCTAGGAAGTAATGACCATGGAATTGCTCCCCTTTGGTGTGCTATCTATAAATTGAGGGCTGTGTTGCTGCACTAGAGGCTTAGCCCTTAGGATACTGTGCTTTCTAAGTTCTATAGAGGATTTCAGTGAGCAGGAGGTACTCCAAGCCATGAGTCTGCCTGAATCTGTCTGTTCAGACTTGTGACTAATTGAGCATCTCACAAAATGAAGGAAACCAAGGGAAGGCGGTACCAACCAGGCATGCAAATTAAATTGTTACAAAGATATGTGTTGAACAACTTCAGATAAAATGAACCACATTACTATGAAAAATTATAGGCTGTACAATTACAGAGACTGAAGATACTTTTAATTACCCAGTGTTAATTATCTATTTAAAATACTTTGGGAAAGATGAATAGGAGATCCATTAGGAAGTACATTTCTGCTGTTTATTATTTAGGAAGCAATCGCTGTATATGAGCTAAACTGTCTGCTTTAAATGAACACTTAGAGAACAAAAAAAGGGTGTTTTGTATTTTGGAAAACAAATGTCTCAATAAAACTATTTAACTGTATTGGCAAAATCACAAGCAAGAAAAAAATTAAACTTCCTCACTATTTCTAAGCCAATTTCAGGATTTGGTGACATGTATTACAAATGCTCTGGTGGAAATGATGCAGGTACTTTTCACCCTATTTAAGGAAAGACCATTAGGTGTATTCTTTTTTGCCGGTGTTAAATGGCTATGAAATTTGTCTATTCCAGCCCCATACACACTTTGATCCTGCTCTTCCCTCTTTGCTTGGTTTCAGGGGTATTAGCCTGCCATAATAAAATCTAGATAAGACTCTCAGCTTACAATGACAACTGAGAGGGCTGAAATGGAAATAAAAATTAACAGTACAAGTTTCTCTTATGTCTGTGGCTCTTGTCATTAACAACCAAAACTCACGCAGCAAGGAAACAACTCACATGGTCATAACTCATGGAGAAGAAAGCCCAGAAAAAAATTACCTTAGGAAGAAAGATATTGCATGCTTAAATCTCTTTCAACTGAGTATGTCTTTCTCTTGATTCTCTTCTGAGATATTAGGATCTGAGTCTGTGCACATTAAATCACTGAAAAATCTTCCAGCTGTGTTAGGTTTAAATGTGCTCCTTAAAAATCAAAAAATATAACCAGCTGTGATGGGTTTAAGAGTTATTTTCTATACACAATGTAATTTTTCTATAGTTTCTTGAAAAATAATCAGTGGTGGTCCCATTCGAATATTGTTCCATGTGGGAGAAGGAAACACAGGTGACCTTGCCCCTGATAAGTAACAGCTGTGTAAATTACCCAATACAGCCTCACCCCTGATGAGTCACAGCTATAGCCAATAAAGATAAGTGTGGTAAAAGGGAGTGGGTTAAGTGGGGAATCATGAAGGAGGAGGAGCTTTGAGGAAGGATCATGAAGACAAAGGATCCTGGGGAGAGAGACTCAATGCTGTGAGGTTAGTCTGGCTCTGCAGTCAGAGCCTGGTGTGGGAACCTGCAGTCACAGTCTAGCTGGGTAAAAGCCTGCAGTCAGAGTCTGCAAACTAAAACCTGCACTCACAGTTTAGCAGGAATTAACCAGCAGTCAGAGGCTGCAAGGGGAACCTACAGAAGGAGCTCACTGCAGCCAGAGTCAGTGGATGGTTGGAGTCAGGATGGCTGAGCTGTAAAGAGGAATAAACTAGGACTATGTTCATGCTGTGATAAACAAGAAGTCTGTGTCTCGGCTCATTTCCACCCTCTAACAAGAGGGCTGCTGCAATAGTCCTAAAACCTGCCTCATCCTTACAAAAACCAAACAGCAAATCACACAGCTTTTGCAAGTCCTTGCAAGCTTATTGACTTTGGTAACATTTTTATCTGAGTGAAGCTGCAGCGCTGACAGAATTCAATAGCACAAACTCACTCCTGGAACTACACCAGCTCCCTCTATGTACACCTTGGCAGACACATCCTCTGGCTGATGGACTGCAGTGAGACAGGAAATAGAAGCACTAAAGCTCAGCCTCCCCTATGCTGATGGGTTCCAGAAGATTTATGGCGTTGCTGAGAAAGGCGCAGGGCCAGGCGTCCTGCAAGCCCTCGCTCCGGGGATACTCGCGGAGTTTTGTCTACGCTTCGGGTCTGGCTGCCTTCCCATGCAAACGATGCATGAGGATTAGCTTCTGTGCCAAAGGAAGCACAGATAATTTTGCCTTGACTTGAATGTTAACAAGTAGCAGACCCTGTGTGAGGGAGGTTTGAAAGGTAATTTTTAAAAGCAGCTGTTTCTTTAAACGTCACTGTACTTTCCAATTACGGGAAAACTGAATGGCTTTCACTTGAAGCCGCGTGCAATACAGCCTGGTAACTTTGGGTTACAGTTTTGGAGTGGAATGCTTGAATCCAAGGATGAGTAATACCATTGCAGCTATTATATTGCTGAAGGTACATTTTCAAAGGCATATGCAGGCTTTGAAACAAAACATTGCCTTGGGGAGAAGACAAACAAAAAAGTAAGTTTTTAAACCTCCAATAGTAGTGGCTGTCAGCTGCTGTCTGATGTGAAAAAGTCAAGAACATGCTTTGTGTTTTACTGCCATAAAGGATTGTGTGGCAACATAAATTAAAAAAAAAAAAAAAAAACAAACTAGTTATCTGCCTTTGGAAATGAGCAGCTCCCTTGTTTCACGTATAACTGGAAGTGTTTGTTAAGTCACACTATTATGAGTGAAAAGTGAAATCCCCTGAATTGTTTACTGCTTCACTGAATTCCCTGATATTATTTGACTGAAATATGGAGTATTTACTTTCTCTTCTCCATAATTTCATTGTAATAATGAAGATTTTCATTCTTTTTAACTTGCATTCACTGTGCTTACTATTGTGTTGGCACAGATTTGACACAAAGGAAAATACATTGCTTGGAAAAGATGTTCAGTTTCCGAGGTGGAAAGCTGCACATTTGATTAAAGGCTTATTTAAAAGGTGTTAGTTCTCTGAGGTATGTCTCTCTGAAAGTCAGCATTCATATTGTTTTCTTTCTTTTTTTTTTTCTTTTTTTTTTTTTTCCATTAGTTCCCACCACCCCCCCACCCCCCTCCCCGAACTTTGCCTCTTTTCAAACTACTGGTTTAAAGAAAACCACCCATCCAGATTTAGTCTGGTCATATAACTCAGGAGAATTGCTGGAATTTTCTGTCCTTTTTTTGTTTGCTCTTATTCCTACAATACCTGACAGAAGGTTAATCAGAAGTTGTTTTCATGCTCTGATAACCTGTGTAGAAAAAATACAGCAGGCTGGACAATGAGAACCTTGATTAGTACAGAACAAATGCATCTTAACTGTGCATGTTAGAATAGTTGCCCAATTTTATATAATTTAAGTATTCCATACAAAACCAGTAGTAGGAAATTCTTTCTTGTCTTTGGAAAATTTACTTCTATTCATTAAGGAGAAAAATGGTGGAATGAATTTCAGGAGTGTATATTTTCAAAGGGAGCAGAAGGTGTTGAATCTTTATTATTAGTGTCTCAGGGAAAACCTTTCCATAGACCATCTGGAATTTCCTAAAAAGGAAACATTAATCTAATTCCACCTGATGATAGCAGGATTTGTTTTCACATGCTCTATATTAGATACTGTAACTGGAAAAAAAGCAATGGTCTTTGGATCAAAAGAGAATCATAGTGTTTGATACTGTGTGGCTTAACATTTTAATGGATTTAAAGTTACTACCGAGGAATCCATGGCAGCTAGCAAAAGGACCTCAGCAAAAAGACAGGTGTAAGATTTTTTTTTTTCATCAGTTGTCTTCCCATTCCAGTTCAATTAGGATACACCACACCAGAAGTGTTGAAAGCACCTGCTACTATTGACCCCAGCATCACACAAAAAGAAGGGCCAGTGCTTTTCAGCTGGCTGGAGACAAGTCCCTTGCTTATAAACTGGTGCCCTCAGCAAGCAAGGTCAACCAACAGCTCAAGCCCCACATATGGCCTGGTGTCACTTTGGAAATAGAACCTGTTTGTCCCCAGCTCTCCCATGAGAAATGTCTGTGAGTGACTCTGCAAAATCTCCTTGCTGCACACACCAGTCCATGGTGTCCCAGCTGTAAAATCACTGAGGTCATGTTGTGCACAGCCCTTGTGCACCACCAACACTGTCTCGTGCTCTGCTCTGGCCTTTCATTATCCTTACACCTGTATAATCCTCACACGTGGCCCAGACTGCTGGGAGCTCAATACTTTACTGATTATTGTCCTAGGATGAGAGTTTGGAACAGGGAGTCACAGATGCCACACAGAATTAAGTGTTAGTTTCTCAAGAATTGAGGGAAATTATTTCAATAAAGCGTTGCAGCACAAGCTGTGTTTTAAAAAACTTCTTAGCCTCAACTCTCCCTGAAGTACCAGTGTTCTTCAAACACCCCAGTATTCTTCCAAAAGTGGTACTGCTGAGTTATAGAACTGCTCTGGCTGTAGGCTGTAGTGCAGTATTGCAGGATGTCATAAACTGCAAATCAACAGTAAAGACACTTTAAAATAAAAGAAAGCTTCCTTTTCAAGGTCCAAGAAGTTACATGCTTTGCCCAGTGATTTGAGACAAAATTCTCCATTACTATTTAGGAACACATGTAGGTCATAAATTACATTAATCTCTGGCTACTAACCCACTCTGTACTATGACACCACTGCAGCCTCTCTGCAGATGCCTCTGCCATGAGAGCTGGTTCTGGTGTAGTGGACACACTCACATTAACCTTCACCTAGCTAGAAACAGGAGAAATATAAGACTCAGCAGCACACACCTCATCACTACAAACCTGCAGAAAACCCTATGTATGTATGACATATATATATGTATGAAGTTTGTGAGCCCTCAATAGAACCTACAGTGCCATATCAATACGATTATCAAACTGCATGCTAGCTGGATTAAACTTGGTGTGGTCATGCCCCATCATTTACTGAGTAAAGGTACTGCAAGTGCTGACTCAAGAGGCTGATGCTGAAAGTGTTTTCCACACTACTTACACTCTTACTGCTGGCCCAAAATATTTCAGCATGGCTGAAACTAAACTTTCCATAGCAGGTTATAAAATACAATCACAACAATGACAGAATGAAATCTGTTGTATTTTATATAATAAATAGGAACCTTGCCCAAGCCTCATGTAAGTAGTTGGTTTTCACTCATGCCCCACAGCAGGGTTGCACCTTTGTGTAGCATTACAAAGCACGGTTTGAAAATCATTTTCTATTACACTTGTGCATCCTTCCAGGAATATAACAACAGAGACTAAAGGGAAGTATTTGCTTCACTGTCAAAACACACTGTTCCCTCCCTCTGGAACAACTCACCTCTGGGCTGTAACACCCCTTGTATCTCTCTTGCCCAACAAATGAGTAGGAGAGCAAGAAAGAGTGTAAAGAACATTTGATCTTTAGGCAGTAATGCTTTCTATATGTTGCACAGAACTCTCTTGCATTCCCATAAGGATAAATATTTCATTTCTATAGACTGGGCTTTCCTGCCCCAATCATTCTTGTCTGCTTTCAAGAGCAACCATACCTGATGTGATGTGGTGATCTGCTATCTGCCCCTGTTCCTGTTCACAGGATCAGCCAGCACTGAGCAAGGGCTGGGCCACTGACAGTATGTGATGATGAGTTTGGACAAGCAGTCAGTACAACTCAAAAGCATTTTATCCTTTTCAAATGTCACCCTTCAGTGAAAAATCTGGCAACTGGAAAAAACACCCTGATACTATTACATCTGATTACAGGAATTGAGGCAAAAATGTTACTCTCATCCTGAGGGAACTGCAAACCACCAAATTATCCTAAATTAAGGAATGCACACAGAATCTTCTATTATGGTAATTTACAAATGTGTTTCTTTTATTCTCAAGGATTTAAAAATCCTTCAAAGAAATTTTACAAATCAGACTCCCCCAGTCTAGGTGCATCTATGTAACACATAAGTGGCACAATGGACTCAAACCAGGGGCATTGTGTGCACTTCGGAAGGACAGCCACACCTAAGATAAAAACGGAAGCTCATTTTATAGAATACAGTAGTCCCACACAATAGCACTGGCACAGAAGGAGCAAATGATGTCATTCATTTAAATTTCTGCTGCCACAGGGGAACTCTAGGTATTCAGAAACTACATCTGACCAGAGCACCAAAATCAACAGCGATGAAAAACACCCCTAAAGGAATCAATTATATTTATATATATCATCCAAAAGAGAAACACAGTCTTCATGTCACTTCAGGAAAAAAAAAAAAAAATCACAAATTCTGTTTGAATTATTACTAAAGCCTTTGAACCCGTAACAACAAAACTGCATGCTCATAAAAGGCATACACATACAAGAATGTCTTTTCGCTTTCCTCACACTACAGATCCATTCAAACCCTGAGAAAACACTTATGCCCCAACCCCTTATATGTTATGACTGATTTAATTCATCAGTCTTTCAGCACCAACTTAACAGCTCTAGTGACAACAACTATGCCAGGACTGCAGCTGTTAAGGAGCTTCTGTAAAGGAACACTTGAAATTTTCATAAGTTTTTAAGCTTCTGAAGAATCTGTTCTTCAAAAAGTCTAGTTCTTCCATGTCACAGACTAATCTGTAAAGCAGCAAACTTAATTATAGAAATTGCAAAATAAAAGTGGTGACTGCAAGCCAATGAAGAGGTGGGGGCTGGCACCCTGGGGGAGCAGCTCTGTGGCTCTTCCCAGTGTCTGCCTTGTTCTCCAGGTCAGAAGACCATTCCCAAAGAGCAGCAGAGTTCTGTCCCTGCCTGCTGGAGTCACTCACAGAACTTCAGAGTACAGAGGCATACCTTGAAAAAGTTTTGGTACAAAAAGACATGTGACTACAGTGTTGTATGTCTGAAGTGGAGAATAAGAGGAAGAGGGAAAAGGGAATAGCGGGGGATAATCCCTTATCCTTTTCTGGACACACATGCACACTTAAACACACACCAACATGTTCCCCAAACTGTGTGAGGTGACCCTTCTGAGGGTCTAATAATACGAAGTTAATTTAGATCTGCACTTCATACAGTAGCAAAAGATTCCACCTTAAGATAAAGCAATAACATTTTTGACTGTTCTTGAGAATATTTTCCATTTTCTCAGAGGTTTATTTTGACTTCTCAGCTTCACTATTGCTGTGTTTACTAGTAAGTTCCAAGATATCTTCATTTTGACATCAACTTCTTGATCCATATCCCTGTTAAAAAAAACATTTTCTACCTCAGTGACATGGCTGATGCCAATTTGAAATGAAGAAATAACCAGGGTATCTAGCAGAGGCAAAACAGTTTTACAACAGCTTTGCAAACAGCTTTAGCAGAAGGAAAAGTACAAAGGATGATGCATAATTCCAAGAAGTTTTGATTAAATTTGGAATCCAGTAGATGAATTGTGCTCTAGAAATTGTTTTTAGGGCATAGAATTCACCTTAAGGTGAGGAGAGGCTAAGGATACATTCCTTAAATGTAATGAAACACAGAGAAGTGAGGCAGACTTACAAACCAATGGCACAGGATTTGTTAAAGAATATGCAGACAGAATTAAAATTATCATAGAAAGGATATCCTTGACTGTGAGCTCCAGTTCCTTAGGCTTCCACCTAAATAATCCTGCTTAGACCTTGAATTCTGCAATTCCTTGAACACAAACTACCACGGGGGTCAGCAGGATCTGACATTAACACAAAGTACAACCACAGACCTATAGATGACTGCTCTGATTTCATCCATTCCATAAGGAAAATAGTATGAGAAAAATGGTACCTTCTTACTCTAGGCACACAGTCCTGGTGGTTTTTGTTTGGTTTTTGTTTGTTTGGGTTTTTTTTTTTCCTTTTTTTTTGGGGGGAGGGGGGTGGGTTTTGTTTATTTTCTTTTTCCTGATGGTGTTAAATACTTGAAGTACTTTAGGACCAAAAAATATAACTTCTTTTTTTTGACTAAAACTCTGACAAATGGATGCATTCCATCCCCACACAGTGGGAGTGTATTCCCCTTTAGGCATCACCAAATAAACTTGTTTGGTGCATTTCAGTGACAAAACACTGAGCCATGGTGCAACAGGGGGAAAGAATGCAGCCTGACTTTTTAGATTCAAGACTCAGTTTATGGTGCTTACACTGGAAAATTATGCTTTTGATTTGTAAATGGAACTGAGTATAGGAACTATTCAGACAGAAAACCTATGGAAGGGCCATTTTACCAAGATGCTTTTCTGACTGCAATTCCTAGGCACAAACATGCATAAAATTGCTTTTTTCCAAAATAGGAAAATGGGTCTCTTGGATTGTTGCTCATAAAGAGAAAAGGGGAGCAGAAATATCTACATTTTTGTTCTGCTTAAAAATTAATGTAGCATGGAATTTAAATCCAAACCTGAGGCCTTTGAAGGATGGGAAGTAGTAACTGCCATAAGCATTAAATAAATAATTTTTTTTAAAAATCACACATAACCCAGGGGCATTTTCATCCAGAAGTTATTACAGGACTGGATTAACAATGAATTCCATTTGACTTTGAGTTAACTGTCTGAGCTGCAAGTACTGAGCTCTAGCTTTCAAATTCTTCATTGCATGTATTTTGCATTTTTTAAAATACAGAAAAAAAAAAGGTGATTTATTTCAGTCTTGATACTCTGGTTCACACACAGCTGTCTAAGAACAGCCCTGATTACTCAGTGCCAGCTCTCCTTGTTTCCAGCTGCTAAATCCCATTAGAAGCAGCTAAAAATGCATTAAGCGCTTTCCTAACATTACTTTTCCATATAATCAATTTTTGTAGTTGTCATATGGCTAAGAGACAGAAAAGCTGGATCAGCAATAAAATTAACTGTCCTCAGAGATATGTTCAGCAAAGTTAGAACATACACAATCTTTGATTTCTGGGGTAATCAGGCACCTAATACCCATAAGGATTTTTTTTTTTCTTAAATTCTTGAGCACAGCCCTGGCTGTGCTATGATTAATTGTGAAGTTTCAAGACTGATTAATTTCCCAGTCCCACAATCCTGCTCTCAAGCCTACAACTAGCTAAGGGTAGATGAAAAATTCTGAGTGTCTGCAATTTCTGCTGGAACACTACTGCTTTGAAAGTGGGATAAAAGTCAGGCAATCACTGGATTATAGTCCTCCATTAGTCCATTACAGGGAATTGCAGAGGAAAAGCATCATTTCCAAACAAACAAAAAAAAGCACTGGTTGTTTCTGAAGTGAAATAAAGCCATGGAGCCCACCTGTATGAAGCTACAGTGGTTTGCCAGGACACAGTGGAGCTTTAGTACAAGGAGTTTACAGAGAGGCCGTGACAAAGTGACTCAGATGTTGATTTGAAAAATCTGGAACTGACAATGACAGGATGAACTAAGACAGGAGCTGGACAATACAAAAAATGCTGAAGAAGCCAGGGCCAGCACGTGTAAGCCAGGACACAGAGAATGTCATGTGCTCAACATCAACAGCTGTCCCAAGAGCCGTTTCTTACATTTTAAGGGAGACTAGATACAGCTATGGGAGCTATTCATTGGCATTAACAGCACACACTTATATTTGGAAATTATGGATTTTTGCTGAGGAATATGCACTTCAGCATCTTGATAATAGTTCCAGAGGATAAGAATCAATCTCTTTTTGATGAAAGTATTGTTGCACTGAGATCCTGTTTACTTCCAGTTTTGCATCTTTCCTGTCCAGAAATGTTAGTCAGGCTCGGCGTGTTTCCGATGCAGGGATTAGAACACAGGAATTCCTTAATTAACTTCACACAACCTCTGACACAGGAGCCGAGGCCCCTGCACACGGAAGATGACGTGGAGAGCCAGTAATGGCAATACAAGACACACGTCCTCCCTGCACTTCCAATTCTCTACCAGAGAGACAGAAGGTGGTTACAGAGCTCTGCATCTGCTCTCACTGGTATCAGCGCAATGCTGTTTCTGTGGCTCTGAAACTGTGATAAGTGGAAAAAAAAAAAATCCACACAAGACAGATGCTGTCTAAACAAAGAAAAATACCTAAACACACACAAATCCTGAAAAACACAAATTGCGGTCTTTATGATTTGGGAAAAGCTGCTTTAGACCAGTTTACTCTGGCACACAAACCGAATGTAATCTCAAGGCCCAGTCTGTGGATGAAGAATCAGTGTACACCCACTAAACCATCTGCAAGGCTCTGCCTCAACAGGAAGATTTCAGCCTCCGTAGATGTCAATTAAAAGTTCACATTGGATCAATCCATATTAATCATAACAGCCCCAAGTCTGTCCTGTAAGCAGAAGGCCACAAAAACATTACTTGGGAATATTACTTGGGCTGGCACGGGATGATGACACATTTGGGTAGGAGCACAGCACACCAGCGTTTTTCTGCTCATAGCTATCCCGTGCTCTGTAAGAACACGCACTGGAACAGAGAGGGCACGGAGTCCCCCTCACTGGAGACATTCCAGCACCGTCTGGACGCAGTCCCGTGCCACGTACACTGGGATGGCCCTGCATGAGCAGAGAGGCTGGGCCAGATGACCACTGTGGTCCAACCTGACACATTCTGTGATTCTGTGAACTGTGCCGTAGCCAGAGTCCACGCACCTTTATCGCTGCTGTCAATATTCAGAAAATAACTCCTTAGTTCCAGTCACTGCCCAACCAAGCTCAGGCTTCTCTAGAAGGGGGAACCCGGGACGAGGGTCCCCAACCACCGCTAGCACGCAGCACTGTGTCCTGCACCGGCTCCGCGGAAGCTCCGTTTGAAGGCGGTGCGATGACGGGCGGAGAATGGACAGCAGAGAACCCCCACCCCGGAGCCCCCTCACACCGCCCTGGCCCCGCCCCTCGGGCCTGGCCCCGCCCCCAGCCCCGCCCCCGTCACGCCTTGCCCCGCTCGTTGCCGCGCTCCTTCGCGCGCCCCCGCTCCCACCCCCCCACCCGGAGCCACCCCCCCCCAAGTCTCGCGAGAGCCGTGCGGTCCGGCGCGCGCGGGCCGCGCCATGTCGGATGCCGTTGGGCGCAGCCGGGGCCCCGCCCCGCCCGGCGGCCCCAGCGCCCCGCACTGAGCCCGGAAGCGCTTCCCGGCCGCGCTCTGCCCCGGGACCCCGTCCCTGCTCCAGCCTCCGCTCCCCGCGCCCGCGCCCGCCGGGGCACGCGCCTCTCCCTCTCCCCTTCCTCAGGAGGAGCGGGGGGGCCCCCGCAGCGGGGCCCGGGGCAGAGCCGGGGGGCGGGAATGCAGCCGCCGGAGCCGCAGCCGCAGCCGGAGCCGAGCCCCCAGCGCAGCACGGTGAGGGGGGGCGGCGGTCAGGGAGAGGCGTGCGGGGGGTGAATCTGGGGGCGGGCAGGGCCACCCCGCTGCCGGGGGTCGGTGAGGGAGGCTCGGGTGGCACCCCTCGCTCCCCCATCCCGCCGGGCTGTGGCTGTCCCCCCCTCCCCGTGTGGGAGCGGGCTGTAGCCGTCCCGGGGGACGCAGACGGGCTGCCCCAGGGAGCAGGGGGTGTCCTGCCCTGCGTGGGCCCGGGTGTGGTGACGGGAGGCGGCTCGTGTTGATCCTGGCTCCTGTTTTGCTGCCGCACTCCCACGCACCGAGCAGGGAAAACTTTGGTCTTTGTTTTTGGAGCCCTTTGCGGAGTGAGGCGGGCGTACTGCCCGGGGATCCCGTGCGGGTGTTCCCTCAGCAGAGGCTGTGGTGTCTGCTGGGCCACTGATGCTGCTCTTGGTGCGTAAAAATAAATTAATTAATAAAAAGCAAATGGATTCACAGGTAAACGCTGCCACTGCCCCTTGGACGTGACTGCAGCACGATGCTGCTGCTGCTGCTGTGCCTTGGCTCTAGAAACAGAAGGCCCCCAAAGGTAGCAAGGCCTTGGCTGTGCTCTGGCCAGAATCTTGGCTTCAGGTCGGGTTTGAGATCGTATCGACTGCTTGTATTGGCTCTGAGGAAGATTATCTCGAGTTTCATTTTAGTTGTTTTTTTTTTTTTGTTTTTCTTTGTTTTGTTTTTAATGAAGTGGATATGGTGGATGGATGCAGCTCTTTCTTGTACTGTACAGTGTTAGTGTAGGACTGTGCAGTCGCTGTGCTTTTCCCCTTGTTCAGACATAACTTGTAACATGATATTGGCCGTTGTTTCCCTGGCTTTGGCAAGGAGAAAACAAGGAGAGGAAAGACAATTGCTTAGAAGGCTTGGGAGTGTCTGTGCTTCAGGGTTTGGTAGAGATTCCCTGTGTCTAAAAATATGGAATGGCTCAGATAGGCTACACTTGGAAAGTAATGAAAGAACTTAGAGTAAGACACTGTGTTCAGGTAAACATCCATAAAACTGTCATGGAAGGTCTCAATGCTAACAGATTTGAAAATGCCAGTCTTCAATTCTAAATAAATATTGAGAGTGGTCAGGTCAACTTATCCAGCTGATGTGTCAATATGTGTTTGTTAATTTTAGTTGCTGGTGTTTACTGTGACAAAATTGAGGAGTATTTCTTTATGGGTTTATGTTCTGTAGCAGGACCACCTGATCACTAATGTTTCCAGAGGAATTAGTATAACAGAACTCTTAAAACTTTCAGGTAAAGCTTGCATGGTCAAAGGCCAATCACTGTTCTGGTAACTTTAAGTTTGTTTTCTAGATCTGTGAGAAAAGCAATACTTTCTTCTGCCCCTCCTTAAGTATATTTGCAGTTAACATATTTCACGTAAAAAGAAGAAATGTTAAATTCATTTCCTCTTTGTAGAGAGAGAGGAACAGCATTCTTAAAAATAAAGTATTTCACAACATTTGTTAAAGCTTGCACTTTGTCCTGCCTTGTGAATGGTGTCTGTCGACTGCAGCAATCTGAAGAGTGCTGTAACAACCTGTATTAAAGTATATATAGACTGTCTCAGTTTGTCCATAAAATTACCAACATACCAAATTTTGTACACATTAGTAAAGAGTACATTTAAGCCTGCGTTTAATCTGGAATCTTTTGGTTTAAACACAGGTAGATGGATAAGTGTGATATATTCTTATTATGAAATTATGCTCTTATGATGTATTTTTTTCATCTTGGGTCATAACCTTTACAGATAATGATTGCAGGTAAATATAACAAGGATATTGTGAGATCTGTGTCCATTCTTGTTTCCTGAATCTCGTTGAGGCTCCTTTTTCTCTCCATGACTTTTCATCTTGAGGAAGACTAGATAAGTTGAATAGGTATTGTGAAAACATATCTGACTTTTAACCAGCTTTGGTGATGTCTGTGCTGGTGTCTCTCTGTTGAGTTGCAATGTAAAAGGTAATCCTAATGGAAAAAGACTCCTTTGAAGTCATCCAGGAGAATACATTGATGTGATTCTTTGGGCTATCCAGCAGTAACTCTCCTCTGTCCCCCTTCAAGAATTATGTAGGGCTTGAATGAAGTTTTTGGTTGTGCTGGTCTGTAGAGGCTTTCTCCTGACTTCAAACCTGTGATGGTTAACTTTGTATCTATTTGTAAACAGCATAAGTAGCCTCAAAGTATGACCTGCAAAAGTATTCTTCTTTAGGACAAGAGTTACATGGGTATATACTGCAGTACATAATAAATAGGAAACCTAAGATGTTTTATTGAATTATTTTTCAAAGCGCTTTTTCTTCAGCTGGGATGATTTTCAAATCCCTACTTTCACAGCTTCAGTGTTTCAGCAAAATCACCAACACAAGCAAAAGCCTTTGATTTACTTTTTTGACACCAAAGGTATTTTAGTGATGATGGAGTCATTGAGTAAATGATCAAATCTAGTAAATTTTGGGTAATGTCAAGTCTGTTGTGTGTGCTTAGTCATCCAGCTCAACTATGCTATGACACATTGTGCTTTGGGAGCACCTGTGATGCTGCTCTTCCCACTGCTGGGAGCTGAAGTAGGTGCAGTGCCTGTGTGCACACACATAAGTGCAAGTAAAGTGTAAGTAAAGGTGTTTGCAGTGGAAGTTATTTTTCTTACACGGTATGGTTAAAAGGCAGGTGACAAATGGAGTATGAAACTGAGACGGTTCATACAAACCCCAAAACATTATCATGGCTTTTGGACTCCTTTCAAGTGCAAGGTACATGATAGAAATATCTGTAACTTGTGGTTTTACAACATCTTTTCCTGTCCCTGCTACTGTCTTTACTCAAACAGAAAAATAAAGCCAAGCTGAAAAAATTTGGGGCTGCCTAGTGCAGTAAGCTGATAGTAGGGATTTACTTTCAAACCTCTGGCAAAGTTTTCTATTATTGGTTTTGGTTTTTTTTCCAAGTTGGAACTTTTGGTTTTCTATATAATACAAATTTTCTCTAGGCTTGTTTCTGTATGGGCATAGCAGACTAAAATATTGTTCAAAGGGCAATATTGACTGTCTTGTTTTTGTGAGAGGTTGAGAACCCTTTTGTAGAAGTTGAATGTGTGGTGATGTCATGGTGCCAGTTCTCACCTGTGAAGCTGTCACCGTAAATGGAAAGATGAGTTTTGAAATACCTGTTTAGACTCGTGTGTGCAAATGTTCAAGCTGTTGGTTGAAAACACTGCTAGAATAGGTTCGTGTAGTCTGCCAAATCTTAAACTGTCAGTCAGAGTTGTCCTTTGAAAGGCTCTCAAACTGTGAATGTGCTCGTAATACTTAAGAAAAGTGCTCTCTCCAGCTCTAGACAAAGGGTGATAGTGTAGGTGGTTCTGTGGCACTGAATATCCATGCTGGGTATCTCCTGTTCTGTGTGAGGAGGGTGGTTGGTCAGCAACTTCTGTGCTGTGTCAGTCAGTGTTTAGGAGGTGGCACTGTGGTATTGGTATCCAGGAGACTCTTGTGCACAGCTTCCAGAAAAAACATCACTGAGGTGTTTTCATTGACTTGAGAAGCTGAAATACATGTCACAAAATTCAGTATATAATAAGGTGAGACAATGCCACAGTATTGCTGATACTGTTGAAGTTGTGCAGTGAGTTCTTATTGTTTGGCATTTTTCTTGTTCGATTTTTCTTTTTGAAGATTAATTATACCAGATCACAATGTCTGTCTCAGCTTAATGTTGAAGTAACATTTCAATATTCTTAGACCCCATTGGTTACTATGTTGAATGTTTCAACCTTTTCAAGTGTTGTTTTAAAGTAGCCAGCATAGCACTACAGTGTAGAAATGGAAAATGCCATCTCTGTTGAGGTTATATACAGCTTTGTGTTTTTAAGAAGCATTAGTTCTTCAGTTCCTGGTGGGCTTTGTTTTATTAAGGGCCTGAATGAAAAGTAGTGGCATTTTAAAAGCTTTGCATTACCAGGTTTTGTCCTAATTTGGCTCTATTATAAGGAAAATTACTGCTCTTTTCAGAGAGTTGTTTAAAGCAGGGGGCTTTGTAAGCAAATAGCAAAGTCACAAAGAGAGAGGGAGAGAGAGGTAATTCTGCTATGCTAGTGTTGAGCAGCCTGGCTGTCACAGCTCAAGATGTTTTCCTACCTGCATGTGGGCTTCCTGGTGGATCATTGAGAGTGTTTTCTGGAAAACACCTTTCAGCAGATTCTGTTCAATCAGTCTTGTTCCACACTGATAATAAAATACTTTATTTCAAATGAAATTGCATATGCACAAAAGTGTACATTAATTTGAAAAGTGGGTCGATTTCTGTGAAATCATGGTTGATCTAAGGGCAAATGGAGAGCTTTTAGGAAAAAATACAAAACTGTTACTATCAATATTTGTCTTGGGTGTTGTGGCAGGGAAAAAAACTTGTACTATTTAATAAACTGCATTCAGTATTGGCTGTTTCTTACCAGATTTGGTAAAAAGAACCACATCAGTGCTGCTATTTTAATCTTGTCACAGCTTTAAGCTTAAGCATTTTCCATTCCTTGGTTACATTCTGAGGTGATTTGCCCCCAAGTCTCATCTGTTTGAACAACTCTTCCTGGTTTACAGTGTCACAGCTGCATTAGAAAATGGCTGGCAAAAAGGCTTGGTTTGTTCTGTGTATGTTTTTTGTCACATTGATGTAAATCCTCAAGTGTAATTCTTTGTCTTCAGTTGGGAGTTTGTATACTTTGGCTTAACTCAAGATGTGGGCATTTTTTCCTAGCACTTGAAAGAGTTACAGATTTGTTTTGTTCTTTCACGTTGGGCATAGGATCAATAATAGTTTATGAATAGGAGAGATGGTTGGTCTTTGTTGTCTTTTTTTTTTTAACCTAGAAGTTGTGCAAGTTATGAAAGAAATGTAGAACTTGGCTTTTGTGTGGATGTGTTTGAAGATTGGCTTGCAGAAATAGTAAGCCAGGTACCAGGCTGTTGCAGAGCATTGCATTAAAGTGTATCTGCCTTTTTTCCTTGAAATTCTTTTGTTTATCTTGAAAGAACAGTAATTCTCGCTGTAATCCTGCTAATGTTGGATCAGAAAATGATGTGTCTAGATAAGACAAAGTGTTCATTTGGTACAATTTCTCTGTTTCTTCATATTTGCTCAAAAAATACAACTAGGCTAAATTTCTACTGGCAAGCATTGCATCAAATACCATCTTCTCACTGCTGATTTGAACGTGTTAAAAACTTTTAAGATATTTTCTGGATATTCTGCTGAAAAGTCACTTTATGTTCTTTCCTGGTAAAAGTCAAGTTTTAGCTGCTGGGTGATCAGGACGTTTGCAAATGTGACTTCAGTAATTGCTGAGCAAGTGTTTTAGCTCCATTTGGAACACTTACTTGAAATTATATTTTAAAACTTTTGTCAGTACTTTTGTACATTAGCATGGATTTTTTTCAACTCAGTAGTAAGTTTCAAATGGACAACACAGTGGAACAGCAATTTTAGTCTTTTATCTATGCTTTTATCTAAGTCTTTATCTTATGCTTTGTCCTGCTCTTTGGGCAGCATCATGAAAATGTGGTTATAAAAGTTTGCATGCTGTCCCAACTTCATGAACATTAATGCTCAGGTGTTTCTCAACAAATGTCATTGTTGGACTGAATGCTTCATGCATTGTGAGTAAGAACTTTTTGAATAATTGCTCAGGAATATGTTTGCAGTTTTGTACTTTCTCCTGCTCTTAACACTGAAGCTGTTACTCTGATGTGTACTGGTTTCAGTAGCAGGCAATGACAGTGAGAATTATTCCTGTTCATATCCAACTTTCTTCTGTGTTGGTTTGAGTTCATTGGCACTTTTTGCAACAAGCATTTTTTAATTACTGTTTTCTTGGACTATCCAGTTTAGAGGAAGAGAGGTCAGACAGGGAAGAGAGAGTTTGTACCACATCTGTTGCAGCTGAATTAAGTTCATAAATTGCAGAATGTAGGTTCTCTTAAATGAAATCTGCCTCTTTGCTTTTGAAGCCAAGCCTCTAGATGCTGTAAATGCTTCTTTTGCTTTAAAGAAAGTTCCAAGTCAAGTAAATGTTCTACCTGCCAATCCTTTTCAAGATTTGGGAGTTGAGGTAAATGAGGCTGAAGGTAGCCTTAGGCCTACGAGAGACCTGAGTAAGATCAGCTATTTTGGTCTGTCTTCAGAAATTATGATCTACCATATTAAAAAAAAAAAAAAAAAAAGGAGAGAAAAAGAGTCAAAAAATCATGTAAGTGTTGAAATAAAGTACCTTCATCTAGGAGTAGGGGGTCTGTAAGAGGGAGGTGGCTTCTGTAGAGGACAACTTAAAGTTTTCCAAAGAGAAGAAAGAATCCTCTTAGCAACTCTGTACAGCAGGTCTTGCTAGTCTTAGTTCCATCAGGTGGGTGACATCTTTCTGTAGTGTTGTGGACACTGAGGTATCTTTAGTGATCTCTGTAGTTGTTACTCATGGAGGCACTAGTACCAACAACACAGACGTTTCTGGTACTGTGATAAACAGTACTTCTATTTCTGGAGGAACACCCAGTCATTTGAAAGCTGCTTTTCCTTAACTGAGACATTTTTCTGTAAAAGTTGTAGCAAAAATTTATGACACTTCTCCTAAGAGCATATGTTATCCAAGATGTGATCAGGGCATGGAGGCTTGTGCTGTTTGGTTCTTATCTGTACCGTTCAGTTCTTGGGTTTTGATTTCAGAAATCCCAGTGCAGTTTGTTCTCATGTCCATCTGTTATTGAGAGGTTGAAACACAGAGGTAGTGGACTGGTATCTCCAGTCTGATGGAGGATTTTGTCCTGGAAACACAGAGGAGATTGAAGAAGAGCTCCTACTTCTCTTACCTTTTAAGAAATCTGTATGTTCTGAGAGATTCTGCTCGCTCTCCTGGTAGTTGGATAAGGTGGAGAAAATTTCTGATTGCCAGTCCTGGGCTCAGTGAAGCTGTGGTCGCTGTGGGGTTGCAGTTCATGGACTTGATGGTTCAGAGAACTAGCTGAAGGGGGATTGGTGTTGGGGAGCTGACGGGAAAGGATCAAAAGAAATTTGACTCTCTTCTGTGAATTAAGTTTTAGAAAGACCCCCACAAAACCAAGCAGTCCTTATGTGCTTTCCCGCCCACTACTGAATCCTGTTAAAATCTATACCACAGACTATTATTTTGTTCAGCTTCCTGTAAAGAAGTTTAAAGAATTAGACTCTAAATGTCTCTTTTGTTTTGAAAGATAAGACTTTTGTGAGCTCTAGAACTAGAGGAAAAAAAAAGAAATATGTTTAAGTGTTAGAATTTCTATGATTCAGGTGAGAAGAAAGTAGTTATGACATTTACATTTTGATATGTTTTGTTCTTATGTTTTGATTATGTGCTAGAACACAGATTGCAGAAAGAACAGATGTGTCTTATGGGAGAAGTTGTGTCCTCGTGACAGTAGCAAATTTCTGCTACTCTGAATAACTTCTCTTTGAGCATAATCCTTGGATTACTCTATCCACTTGACAATTCGTGAAATATTTGTGTTTAAGCTTTGCCAGTAGCCTTACTTAGTCAGCCTTGGAGTATGGACTGTAGATATTTTTGAATTAGTTCCTAAGTGCTGCTTTCTGAACTTCTTTGCTGCTGTTGATTGTAGTGCCATCAGTAAAAATGGTTGACTGCTACATGCTTATGTAAGCTGCACTCATTTTTTAAGTGAAACTATTTATGCACAGTCTGTTTAGTCTGTTCAGAAAATGAACACTTTACATACTTCAGGGGAATGCATTTAGACTTGCTTAGGGCTTTCTTTTGTCTGCTTTTCTGAGTTTGGTTTTGTTTTGGGTTTTTTTTTTCACTGTACTTGGTTTTATGGGGGTGAGGGTGGTGTTTCTTTTCTTTTCCCAGCAAGTGTATGGTATACTTAGACTTGTAGGGCAAGTTATTTCTGTGTATAATAGAATTTGTGAGTTATGTAAGCATGTTACATAATCATAAATAATCTTAATTTTTATTAAACTATAATAAAAGTCCAGCAAGGAGCAAAACTTGATGTTTGGGGTTATTTGTTCAATACTACTAATGATCCCATATTCTGTACTATGAGCATCTTAGTTGTTTGGTTACCTCATAGCATGTACAGTGTGGCAGAATGCCACTAGAAAACTATCTAGTAGACAAATACTCTACAAAAAAAAATGGATTTTTTTAATATTTAGAAAGTATTTTGGTGATGATTTGAATAATGCATTCTTAAAAAGCAGTTAAATAGCTGTATTGCATTTGTAGTAAGCAGTATTTAATTTGGGTTCCTTTAATGGTTAATGATTTTACTAGCTATGAAAAAAGACTGCTTAAGCATTAAATGAGTTTACTAAGGTGCAAACCTCAAGGTTGAATTATAATAGGTTTTTATTACACATATATTCAAATACATCAAATTTGTGTTTTATAAAATACTCAAAGATGAGTAACTTCTAAGTATATTACTGAGATTGTAAGTCTTTCTGCAGAGTAACTTTTCAGGAGGGATCTGTGAGGATTGTAAACCTGTATTTAGATGTGTGTTTTAATTCTTATACTGGGTTAAACTCATATCAGTTCTATGTATCTCAAAATACTACAATTTTTCAATCACAATATTAGTATTTTCTATAGTTCCCCCTGGTTTTTGGATTATTTTCTCTATTCTGTGATTCATATTTGCTAATCCCTGAAATTCATAACTAATCTGGCTTGATAGTTTTGTTTTTCCAATGGTCAAGGCTAAGAACTTTTCTCAGTTCTTCCAAATAAAAAAGAGGATGAAGATTCAGAAAAGCAGGTTTTCATGAAGTTGAGAACAATCAACGCTTCTCCAAGGTTTAGGTTTCTGGATTGCTTGAATATAGGTCATCTGGATTTCAAGGAGATGCTGATTTTTCTATCATTTCATGTGGAAAATAAGACTTCTGGAAATGTTACGTTTTACTTCAGTATCTAAATCACTGGGTGTGCAACATTGGTTGCAACCAGAACTGTTGGTTGCATAGTTCCTAGCAACTATGAGGTTCCTGTAATGGGAAAACTGCTAAATGGAATTAGAGAGTTAAGCCTCGGACTGTGACTTGGATTGCTTTCTTAAGGAGAAAGTCTAATTTCTAAAAAGTTTTTGTGCCTTACCTGAAGGGAGAGTCTGCTCTCAGGTCTTCCTTCATGACCAGATCTCATCCTGACACTTTGGTCAAATATTTCTTTGTCTCTCACCCTGGCTGTCTGCTTCTGTCTCAAAGTTTTGTGTGTGTGTGTGACACAAGTTATTGTGGGGTTTTGAGGAGAATCAGGGAGCTGATCTGGTTTGGGTGAGTATTTAGTGGTTTAAATCAAAGCTTAGCTTTAGTGATGTCCATGTTGCTGTTTGGTCTCTAGATTGGTGGTGGTGTGTTGGGAGGAGCAAGCATTGAAAGGAAAGGAGAAGCAAATTCTTTCTTCAGAATTATTGTGTTTTTACTGGTTTCCAGTGATTATGAAACAGTCAGATGATACTTCCTTTGTGACAATTTCTCTTGTGGAAGCACCCCGAGTGTGTGCTACTGGAGAGCATTTTATGATGATAAATACTTCCCTAGACAAAGATTCCCCCACCACCACCCCAACCTATTTCCTGAATTTAAAAGGTGTTTGTGCCTGATACTCACTTGTATTAAAATTTTAATGTTTTTTCAGAATTCAACAGCAGTATCAAAACCATCTCTCTTTTGCTGGGATTGCTGTTTCCTTGGTGTTTTGAGTTGTGACACTGTATGCTGGACAAAAAAAAAAGATGGATTTGAATGTTCAGTATTGCTTTTCCCTTGTGACTGTATTTTTGTGTCTCTGCATAGAAGGGAATTAGATTGCAGCTCTATGTGCCCAGTTAAAGTTTGTAGGAAGCTTGGTATTTGAGTGTAGTATGTTCATAATTTTTGGTGAAGTTTTTTCCTTTCCTTCCTTTTGGTGTTTTAGAATTTCTTTGCTTTCCTTTTTTTTTTTTTTTTTGTTCTGGAAGTGACATTCAATATCTACATTCAGCATCTTATTCAGCAGTTCTAATATTCCAGAATTCACTGCTAAGTTGTCTTTCACTGACTCCCAGACCAATCTAGGATATGTTTATTACACAGTCTTCATTAGAGATATGTTTGTTTTATGCTATTAATTTGAAAACTGTTTTAAAATGTAAAATACAGTACAGTATTTTACATTTTGACAGTTCCATTTTATTTCAGTGAAAGCAGTTATAGGAAAAATTTTGTAAATTAGGAACACATACTTTTGATTTCTAGTATTGAGATTTCCTTTAAATATTTGTTTCTTATTTGAAAATAATAATTTGAATTTTAAAAGTTGCTTTTTGTAATAAATTATGCAGATTGAGAATTTTTATTATAATTCTATCATGCTTATCTGATACTTTCATGATGTCATTGAAAGTTTACATAGTGAGTAATAAGTAGAAAGTCAATACTATAGTGTTTGAACCTGTGCACCTGTTTGGGGGGGTTTTATGTGTAATTTCTATTTATTCTGACTTGATTCAGCTGAATTGTGCGTGTATAACTACAGAAAGAATGTCTTCACCCTTACACATACTTGGAAATGTGTTATTATAAAGGCAGTTTCTCACTAGGCTGTTTTGTCTATGGACTGTGCACTGTTCAGTAACTTTTCAAATGTGTAGAAAGTTGCTCTTCTCATCGAAGTGAATGGTTGGGTGTGGAAATCTAACAAATAATCAAAGTAATAGGGAGTGTGTATTTGAGCAAGTGCGTACAGAATTGAATGTGCATTGTGTTCTGCAAGTGTTGAAATTTGTGTGAAATTTACTTTTAATCCATTTGAAAATTAGACAAAATATGTAATAAGATATTTGGATTGAGAGTAACTCTATAGGTTAAACTGTGCAGACTGTAATGGAGATTAGTGGGTGTTGAGTATCCAAAGTCCTGTGTGACTGGAGCCCAGCAACCCTTCTTGGCAGAAGGTGGCTAAAACAGAGGATCAGTAAGGTTGGATGAGATGGTATTATCATGTAGATCTGGTAACTGGGGGTTCTTTTGGTTGTGGTTCTCAGGTAAGTATTGTTTTAAAAATTCATAATTTTTCAGTCAATAAAAACCCCAAACTTTAAATAGTACTGAGTTTGGCTCACCATAATGGAAAACTGGTGTTGTGAAATAGTCATGAAAATAAGCATCAATTATTTTGTATTATCTGGAGTTTTTTAAAACATTAATTACCTTTTTTTTTAAAGCTGATGCTGAATCAAAGAACAGACTTCTCAGAGGTATCTAATTACTTAATTTGCATATTTCTCCAGAAGTTGGAAGGAACAGAGAATCTGCATATGATTTATAGTCAGACTTAACAGGTTTGTTATGGTATTGCTCAGCTCATGTGGCCATTCACGTACTGAACGTGTAGCATTGCTTTCCGTCCTGTGGGGGAGGAGTGACACAGAACAAAATAGAATAAGGCTTGTGCTAAAAGAGCACTAAAAATGTCAAAGGTTTTCAACTCCTTCCTTCTCCCCCCTCTCCATTAAAAGCAGAGAGAACCCAAAGCTTACACTTGAGTCTGGGTTGTGTAAATGCTTAGAGCCGAGTTTGTTTGCAGTAACGTTGTGAGAATTCTGAAGGAGTCATTGGGCTGTTTGGTGAAGCAGAGGGTGTGACTGCTTGTGCTAGGATTTTGGAATCAAGGCATCAGATTACAATGTTATTTTAATGTATTTTTGCTTTCAACTAGTTAGGGTTTTGGTTGGATTTTTTTAAATTCAGAAATGTACAAATCTCTCACTTTGTGCTCCTTTGTCCAGGGCAGGCATTATGTGTCACTGGCTTCAGGGGAATACTCTGGTGGCAGTTGTGCTTGGCTTGGTAGGGGGGAGACAGCAAGTTATTTTAAACTTTAGATTTTTCTGCTGTCTAACCTCCTGTTGTATATAAGACTGCATTGGATTTGTGGGAAGATATGACCTTGATTTTTTTCTTATTTTTTTCCCTCTGTGTTTTCTGTACGTGCTGCCCCTCTAAGACTCAAGGGAGTTAAAGACTGGTTTGAAAAGATTGAAATTCTTAGTTACTGATTGAAGAGCTGGGCATGCTCCACATTGTTGCTTTCTACAAACCATATGGACACTCCCACTTCTTAACAGTAAAGAAACTGGGAGATTCATTAAAGAACTGAATACCACATCTCTTCCTTGCTGCCGTATCTAAGCAAAGGAAACCACTGTGACATATCAGGTGAAGGAAAGGCTTTTGTGTTCTTGTAGTGCATCTGAGACACTCAAATTGTTGGGTGGGCGTCAGTTCCAATCTTCTGTTCTGATGGAGGTGATGAGCCCTGAGCACAGCACAAATACCAGAGCAAGCTCGGTGTAGTGTAGAGAATGTTTCAGCAGTTCTTTAGCTATTGCTTTACTGAGTTACCCACAAAACTCCATAAATCCTAAAAGAAGAGAGAGGTCTGTTAAAACAAAGGAGGACATGGATTTTGGATACTGCACTGACCTTGAGCTGCTAGCCAGCATCTTTTTGTTTTTGAGAACTGAAATAATCCAAACCTCTTTAATAGTAGAATGAGTAACTATTTTAGGTTGAAGCTGCCTTTGAGCCCTAGTGGGTTTTTCTTCTTCTTCTAAAGCAGGATTATGAGGATAGCTTCCTAAAAGGGAAATGAAATCAGTGCAGTTTATCCTACCAACCTTAATGGAGTACAGTAAGGCAGATCAGTGTGGAAGTGATTTGACTTTAAAGAGATGCTGATTGCTTAAAGTGTTTAACTTGCATGTGTAACTTACATTTGGAAGGATATTAGTCATGTAGAATAAAAATAAGGTATTGTAAAAATACCTTGAAATGATACCCTTGAAATTGTGAATAGGGACTTTTGGGTGAAATGCTTTGAAAAGTCAAATGTTACTTATTCCCAAAAGGTCCAGAAAGTGTGCCTCATTCATTTTGTCTCATATTCAGATTTATACCAATTTTTTTCAGTATCTCTATTTGATGAAAGTGACTTTTACTTGTCACTTCACCATCAGCCAGCCATGCAGTGTCAGCTGTGGAAAGACTGCCTAGTAGTCAAGGACCTCTTTCCCTCTACTTTGTATGCCACAAGGCTGATTCTGTAAAGCCACAGGGTTGTTCAACATGTTCTTGCTATGGCTTGCAGTCCCAGGCTCTGTGAAAGAGCATCCAGCCCCATCATCACAAAATTGGTCTTTTTATGCTCAGCTGTATGTAAAAAGTTACACATGCTCCAGCCAGGAATTGCGTTAATCTCATCACTTGGATTTGAAATTTTCTGGCCTGGTGTCAGACCAACAAAAATAAACAAATGTTATGACTGATGACCTGAATACTGCCAACCTGCTTTTGCAGGCAGTGTCATTGAGTTGAGTAACTGAGGTGTCCAGACTGCAGACACAGATTTGGATAACCTACCAAAGTCATGACTTAGAGCCTTGGAGAGAGCTGATGTGTGGGTATTAGGAGGAGTTTGTGCTTTTGTGTAACTATAGCTGACCTACGAGTGATTAAAATTCACTAATCTTCCAATTTAATTTTAGAAAAAAGTGAAAATTAGAATAAATGTTAGAAAAAAATCAGTTTAAATTGTGGCCGGAGTATACAGAAGAGCATGAAAGTTATTTGACAGTATGAAGACTGCTGCATTATTAGAATAGAATATTCTAGCTGTAACTATTGTTTTTTCAAATCTACAGACTTTGGATACTACATTGAGTTGGGAACAGAAGAATTTACTGAGTAGCTATTAGATTTTTAATTTAGGAGAAGCAATAAAAGCAAGAAATAGAAATAATAAAAATATATTAAACATACACACACACATAAATCTACTGAAAAGGTGTCACTGCCCATGGCAGTGGGTTTGGATTTAGATAATCTTTAAAATCCCTTCTGACCCAACTCATTCTGTGACCCTAAGCAGAAATTAATTTTCTTCATGAAAAGATTTAGTGTAGGTGGCTGCAATTTTCCTGCTGTTATCTGTAGCTTCTCAGGTGTTAAACCCACCTGCTTTGGAGCTCTCTGGAGAAAGAGGATACTCTAAAACTTTCATCAGGTGAGGGTACTGGATACTCTTCAGGGCCTTTGAAGCTGTACAAGAATTTTGGCAGAAATGCATCAGTGCATTTTAGGATGAACCATTGTATTCACATTCTCGTCTTTCCATTATCTCTTTTGGCTTATCCCATTTCTGGCCCAAGATGATAGAACAAGTCAATCTGAAATAATATTGAGACTTCCATATACAGATTTGCTATTCAAGCAATTCACTGACAGGGCAGCTACAGCTTTATCTGAGTGTTGATTGTTTAAACATTACCTTACATACCAATGCTGCTTCCTTCAACAGATGTAACATATGGAAAGCTTACGGAAAGAGGGGAAACTCACAGCTTTCCTTTCACCAGAGTTGTTTTGGTTTTGTTTTTTTTCTTTTTTGGTTTTGTTTTGTTTCTGTTTTTGGTTGGTTTTTTTTGTATTGCATTAGTATTTTTTCATAGAGAATGCTAAAGTCAGTGTAGAAAGAAAACATTTCAAAATGTCTGCATTGGCCCATCACCCCATAGAGTCCATCTGGGGCTAAGATGAGATAAAATAATGTTAATAGAAGATGATTGTGATCTTATGTTGCAGAAACAACAATCTAATTTTAAGACATTCTTCCCTCTCTGCCCCCAAAAGTGGAAAAAAAAAAAAAAAAGGCATAATCTAGGGTGTGTATGACATCTGTATCTATACATATATAGTTCATACACATGGATGTCTGCATGTATTTATGTTGTTGGCAGATAATTTTTTTTTTTAAGATGCCTCCTGCTTTGCCCCAGATATTGGGCACAGCAGTTTCCTGACTATGGCAAATGGTCAAGCACCTGGACATGAACAGGTGTGATCATGGATAATCTCAATGTGTCAATATGTTAGATTGCAATAAACATAAATAACATTAATATAACATGGTGTGTAACCTCTTTATGTGACTGTCTTGCAACACTCCTGTGAGCAGCATATTCATGCTGAGACTTGTCAGAAGATACCACAGAATCAGCAAGGTCCATGTTAGGTTTCCTTCTGTTAACAAATTCTTCTGGAATGATAGAAAAGATGAGCACGCTGCATAACTTGTTCATCATATTTTACAGCAGTTATTCATGTCAAAGAAATTTACACAGTCAGGCCACCAAAGTTTAATTCAAACCTTTAAAAACGTAAGTTGATGCTTTCTGCTGTAGTGAGTATGATTTGTATTTTTCTTTACTGTTGTTCTATATTGACTCCTGTCTACTCCTTGCTTTTTTCTCTATCAGCTTTCTCACTTTTTGTTTCTTACTTTTTGTTCCTGTGCTTGTCTGCTTCCCTCCTCAGTTTCATGTGTGAAGAGTCATATCTTCATCAATTTGTGTTTGTTGGGCAACAACAAACAATCCTGAAAGGTAGTTCTGTCATCCCCTCACTCCACTTCTTTCCAATCTAGGGTTCTTCTAGTTTCTGATGGCCAAAGTGAGGAGAGGCTGGTGGTCATCATGCCAGAGAGTGCTGCATGTTGTGCTTCCCAGTATCATTTTCTCCTTTCTCATCTGACTATATCAGGTGTAGAAATGTAGGGAATAAAGTGTGCAGGCAGTCTGCAATTGATGTTGCTTTTTGCAGAGTTGTCACTTACATGGGCTACTGATAAACTTGCACAGGTCACTTAACTTGAAACTAGTGGTAATTACAGTCTCTTCTGTCTCTGCAGGAAAAGGAATACTTATACTTTATGGTGTAAATATACTTTGTGATCATTTTCTCAATAATGCAGAAAAATCTGAATGTTTAAGACAAGGTGTGTTACAGAAATTGTCTGCATCCTGTAAAGCTTTTCCATATATGCAGTTATCAACAAAGTAGAAAGCTCTGATTCAGTGTATTGAATATAGAGTGTTTTCAAGGTTTGTCATAGAAAAACTCATCAGAGAGAGAGATGAACAGAAACTTAACAGAGAAACTGTACTGGTCTGTTTATTTTAAACTCTTGTCTCCAACTCTATTATGGCAAGCCATTACAAAAGTCCTATGGGTATTTCAGAAGCAGGAAACGTGATATTTAAAGAGTTAATTTAGAAATTTTGTCCTCTTCTTTCTGCCTTGATAATTGCTTAATTCTAATACTTCAAGTTTTAATTCAAATAGATGAAATTTTCTTTGGTAGCATAAGCGATTAGTTTTTATTTTTCAAATTTTATGTTATTATAACTCATACTATTGCTAATTCGCAGCATGATTGACTAAGTGAATTTAAATTTTGTAGTTGTTGCACACTTCAGCTCACTCTGAGAGGATTTTGTAATTAAATTGTTTTCTGGGCCACTCAAGTAAAAAATTGGTTAAAAATTCAAATAGTGTAGCCCTGAATGTGTGAAGTGCAGTGGTGTGCCTTTTATAGAACTATCTGCAGGCTCAGACAATCAGTGTGATTGTGTTGCTTTTACTCTGCAAATGGAGCCTCTTTTGGATTTTTTATAGCACTTTGTTTAGAAAAGTCATTTTTAATAGGGAGAAGCCCAAGTCAAAGTGAAAAGGTAAAAAAAAAAAAAAAAGTGAGGAGCACATTTAGGTTAATTTTCTGACTGGCCATTGAAATGTGTAACAGCTGCTTTATGAGTGTAGGTAACATTGAAATTTTACAAGTTCAGTGTGAGTAATCCAAATTTAGTGGGTTGGTTGTTTGTTCTTTTTTAAATTATGACTTCTGTCTTGAGACTTTTTTGCAACTTCTGGCTTCAGTGAATTCTTACTCATCTGAACTACTGCAAAAGTACTTGCAGTGTTTCATTTTGTAGAAGTGTCTTGTGGACAGACTCGTGTTGTAAATATATCTTAGGAACAAAGCCTGTTCCGAATGTTTCACAGGTGAATTCAGTACATAGCAATGAATTTGTCGTGTAGCAGTAGGAGTTAATGCTGAGACTCACCTTGCTTAGGAGCTATCAAGCTTCTCAGGCTGGAACAATATTGAGTTCCTGTTGTGCTGGTCAAGATTGAGACTGGTGCTCTGCAGATAACTCACTGTCCATAGCAATATTTGGAGATACTGCTTCTTTGAGAAGTGTTAATCTCAAACTTGTGGGAGAGAAGCTCACTTGCTCAAACTGATTGTGTGTGAAACGATAGTCCAGTACTTTTGCACTTTGTTAGCTCAGTTTCTCTCTTGTATAAACCTCAGCTTCTATTAGTTGCTAAACTTGGAAATAGGAATAGCAAACTGTACTTAAAAATTAATAAAAAGCTGAAGTTTATGATCCATGGATTTACAGTAGACCTTCTTCAATGCTTTATGGTATATACTCAGTTTCACATTTTCTTGTTCCTCTCTGGCTCGTTTTGATTCCCGGAGTAGGATATCACTACTAAAAAACTTCTTGCATCATCATAAAACTGCTTTTATCAGGGCCAACACAGAAGTTGATGAATTAGGAAATATGACAGTGTACTGTTCCCTGCAGGATTTTTCCCAGCCACAGCCTAATTTCACAAATGTTCAGTCAGAAATCATAGATCATATGTCCTGGTAAAGAAGGGAGTTCATTGTTCTCATCGCTTTGGGTGCAATCGTGATACTCGTGGTAACCTCAGGATTATCTGTGAGCTGTACAAACTCACTTGCATTTGCAACTTGTAGTCGTGCCTTGTGTTCTGCAGAGCCCTTCTGGAAGCTGTTATTTGTGGCATAGTAGCATCATTCCTGAACTATCCCCCTGCCTTGGAAACTTTCTCTTTTGTGACTTTGCTCTGTAGTGAGAGCTGCTTCGACTTGCTCGCTGAAGTGAGAGAACCATCAGTTCCTTCAAAGTATTTACTACTATGGGATGCGTTCTCTCAGTGTACAGGAGGCTTAGAGGAAGGATTAGGAGAGACTTCTTACCAGGGTCTGTCATGACAGTATGAGGGACAGTGATTTTAAGTGGAAAGACAGTAGGTCTAGGTTGGACATAAGGAAGCATTTTCTGGTGAAGGTGGTGAGACACTAGAACAGTCTGCTCAGGCAAGTGATGCCCCATTGTTAGTAGTGTTCCGGGGCACGCTGGAGAGGGCTTTGAGCAACCTGGTCTAGTGCCCCCTCAGCAGGGCTTTGGAACTGGGGTGACCTTTGATGGTTCCATCCCAACCAGACAGTGCTGTGACTTACTTAGCAGAGGAATTACTGGCCAAGAACCTCTTAGCTACTTGCTTAAAGGAGTATCATTGTTCCAGTTAAGTGGTCTTCTTATTATCATCCAGTTTTTACTATTTCCCATGTAATATAGGTATTAAAAGTAAATTCTACTCTGTGAGATTTGACTTGTGTATGGGATAGGGATGAGTTTCACCCCTTTTGCTTCCAAAGCAGTGGAATAAATAATGTCTCTATATAAATGTTTAGTTTGAAAAGACAAGTTTTAGATCCCTCATTGCAAGGACATTGAGGTACTGGAGCATGTCCAGAGAAGAGCAATGGAGATGGTGAAGGGTCTGGAACACAGTTCTCCTAAGGGGCAGCTGTAGGAGCCAGGTTTAGCCTGGAGGGAAGGAGGCCTCAGGGGTGACCTTATTGCTGTCTTCACCTGCCTGTAAGGAGGTTGTAGCCAGGTAAGGGTCTGTCTCTTCTCCCAGACAAGTAGAGGTAGAAAAAAAGGAACTGGCCTCACATTGTGCCAGGAGATTTTCAGGTTGGATATCAGGAAAAATTTCTTTGCTGTGGTTAAACATGGGAACAGACTACCCGGGAAAGGAAGGATGGAGTCACCATCCCTGGAAGTGTTCAGAAAATGAGTGGCACTTGGTGATATGGTTTAGTGGGCATAGTGGTATTCAGTCAGAGGTTAGACTTGATGATCTTGCAAGTCTTTCCCAACCTTAGTGATTCTGTGATGTAGGTGGAAGAGAAAAAACAGTAAATGAGTAACACTAAACTAGTTCATTTCAATGTTGATGGCCCATAAGGATGCAGAGTGTAATTAAAGGGAGTAAAGCAAAGCAAATACTAAAGCACACAAAACAACACAAAACACCTGCTTAAGTGAATAGTGATTGCTAGTGATTTTTTGAATTTTTGTAACAACCCATATAATTAACATACTTGCGCACAGGTTACAGATGAAACCTTTTTATGCTTGAGTCATATTTCTAGGCAGTGTCACTGTTCTGCCAAAAATGGGTTTCCTCTGTCCAGGCTTTTGTGTGATAAAGATATACCATACTGTGTTGCAATATTAATCATTTAGAGTCTTTGAAAAGAGTTTCAAACATGGATAAAACTGATCGCTGCTTAAGTTTAAGCTACTGGGAAAAAAACCCAACAAAACAAACCAAAAAAAAAACTAGACCAACAAACAAAAAAACACCAAAACCCCAAAACAAAACAATAACCTCCCCCCCCCAAAAAAACCAACAAAACACAACAAGTGAATGAATGATTTTGTTGCTCTACACTCCTTTTTCATGCATCTGAGATGATAGTATTCTAATCATGCTGACTTTAATGATTTATGTTCCATTTCAGTACTCTGAGCTGTTCCAGGCCATCACATGACCCATCTGGGTAACTGTTGTATGGATAAATGGTCGGGGATATGGAATTGTCAGGAGAGCTTGTGTAACTTTACCATAAGAGATCAATTGGTCAACAGTGATAGCTTGTCAGCTGTATTTTTAGTTTCATTCTGCTGTGTACCTCTCTTTTGTGCTTCACATTGCCTTCCAGCCATCCAGGGGGTTTATGAATTTGTTGATCTTTTACACAAGTAAATGACTGTTCGTCAGAAGACAGCTTGCCAAACCATGAAGCTGTGGTTTTACTGACATAGCCAGTCATTCAGAGCACTGGCAGCAGCATGCTGAGCTCAGCTTTAAATGCTAGCTGCTTTAATTTTGCTTTGTTGAACTTTATAAGTTTGTCTGAACTGACAAAACTTCTTTAAGTTCTGTTGTGTCTTTCCTACTGTGTGAAGCAATACAGTCCCAAAGCTGTTGGATGTATCACCCTATAAATAAATAAAGTTCTGTTAACAAATAGGCATTCTGATTGCCGAGTTGTGAAAATTGTGCCTAGCTATATATAATCCTAAAAATTATTTTAGCTGGACAGTTGCAGGAAAAATAATCCTTGGGTTTTCTCATATAGCATATTTATACAGTGAGCGTGTGACTGAAGGTGGTTGTGAGGAAAAATTGCTCTTGGCACTTGTGTTTCTGAGATTTTAAGGTCTTCAAGCTAGCAAGTCTTTGTGAAGGTGTCACATTACCATAAAATCATTTGCCTGCCTTTGCTGCAAGAGCAATCCAACGTTTTAGCTGCGTTGATGAGGTTGATATTTGTGGCATGAGTTAATTGTTTTTGCTTATTTGAATGGTTAAATAAATGCAAACTTAGTGTACAAATCTGTTGTCTTTCTTTTCAGTATTGGAATAATAGATTGTGGCTTTTTTAATTACAGCCAATGTAATTTTCTGCTGCAGGCAGGCACCTTTGAATTTAAGGTAACAGTGGTTCTAGAGACTGCTCAAGGATTAGAGGTGGGATTACATGATTGCATCCACAGCCAGGTCATATGCTGGGCATGTTTACAAGGCTATAATTGATGCCTATTAAATAATAGGTATGTGTGGGATGGGATGTTACAAACCACGTTTTCGCATAGTTACTCCTTTATGTTAAGCAACTCAGTTTGAATTTTATCTTCGAATGTCATGGTTCTATACAAGCTGATTTACAGCAGTGTTGATCTTCAACAGCTTTTCTGCTGTGTTTGCAGTCACTGTAGGAAGTACCACAATAATTATACACCTTAACATCTACTTGGGTACTGAAACACAGAAGTGGAATTGGGATGTGATGGTGCAGTAATGGCTGAAATCATATTAATTTGTTAAAACGACAGTAGTAGCTAAAACTTCAAAGATACTAATACTCAGTCTAATAAAGTACTTTCTAAAAATGTTGTCTGAGCTAGTTAGTCTCTTGTCTTCTCATGTGTTACTGTTGGCAAGCAGTACATGGACAGTATCTTGGCCTTGGGAAACATTTAACCAATGCGTCAGCGGAGTTGTAGGGAGTGTAATCATTCTGGTGATAAAGAGCTGCTGCCTGTGATCAGTTGGTCTGTCATGGTTTTCAGAAAAGTTTTTGTAGAGGATGTGTTAGTGTTGCTTGGACGGTGAGCAAGAGATGGGGAGTTTGAAGTACAGTTTCACTTCTGACCTGGTATCTGGTGGTAGCTTCGGGGCTCAGCTGACAGGCAGCTTTCTGGCAGTGCCACAGCATGGTCTCTGTCTGACTCCAGTATTGACAGCACTTGGTAAAATCCCCATCCTGATTTAGTGCTGTTTATACAAGCATAGCTTTTGCTTTTGTGACAAATCTGCTTCAGGTGAAAGTATCTTCTTGTTACGGCTTTAGCAGATCAGATGACTGACGTGTGCTGAAGAGGGAGGTGGTATGGTGTTCCTGGTCCTGTATCCCTTTCCCCTTTTTACCTTTTCATCTTCCTTTTCACAATGGTAAGATGTTCAATGGGTATGCATTGTGCAGAAAAAACTTGTTAAACTAGAAAAAAGTGTTTGATTTGTTTTTTAAATTGTTTTAACTGGTCGAGTTAGTACAGTTGAGTTGACTGAGGGTGGGAAAAGGGTGGAGAAAGCTTCAGTTTTATATGACTTGTAATTATGAGGAGGGCGTGAGGGTGGTGAAGGGGGCCTGGAGGAGCAGCTGAGGGCACTGGGCTTGCTTAGTCTGGAGGAGATTGACAGGAGACCTCACTGCACTTACAACTTCTTCATGAGGGGAAGAGGAGGGGCAGGCACTGATCTCCTTTCTGTGACCAGTGACAGGACCCAAGGGAATGGCCTGAAGTGAGTCAGGGGAGGTTCAGGCTGGGTATCAGGAAAAGGTTCTTCACTGTGAGAGTGGCTGGATACTCTGGAGCAGGCTCCCCAGAGAAGTGGTCACAGCACCAAGCCTGATAGAGTTCAAGAAGTGTTTGGACAACTCTCTTAGGCATGGTATGATTCTTGGGGCTATCCTGTGCAGACAAGGAGCTGGACTTTGATACTCCTTGTGGATCACTTCTGACTCCATTATATTTATGATTCTGTAAGCTGATACTTCATTATTATGTTAGACCTCTTGATTATTTCCTCTTTCATTCAATGCCCAACTATTGTTGTAAAACACTTAACAATTACATTTAAATTATTAAGGCCTAAGAAACTGTCTTCCAGGTAGCTTGTTTTCTGGAAATTCACACAGAAATGACTTAATTGTTCCATACATAGTAATTGTATAAGTGTGCATTGGTACGTAATTTATACATTGTCGGATAGTATTTATTAACATAATTAGTATTTATTGACATAATTTAGTCTCAACTGGATCTTATTCCTGGTGATTTAGGTCTCTTCATTTTAATTGATTTAGTGCTTAAGAAATGATGTAGCACAATAGGTTATCTTCTTTACATGTTTGAACAGACTTTGGGGAGGATCAAGACTGTAGTAGTTCTACTTTTTTATTCTTTCAGAAAAGAGGCTTCAGTTGATTCATGGAGCTGTTGGTTGTTGTCTTAACTTCTGATATACACAAGTGGCTTAAGGAAGAGATTAAATGTAAAGATACTGTTTTAATGTACATATCTTTTGGGCATGTAAAAGGTGTGAAAAAACAAATCATTGTATTTCTTTAGGACTTGAGTCATGGTTTGCATAATCTCTGAGATTCACTGAGTGGCTCCCGAGGTCAGCTCTGTGTGTCAACACAGCAGGACCAATTCTGTGACAGGTGCTGTGGTTTTGCCATTAGAACTGCCATGTATTTAACACTGTTAATTTATTCCATCCTCATGAGTTACTTTTTGTCTAGAGTTTGGGTACCCTTGACTCTTTGCTTCTAGCTACACGTGAAGCATCTTGTTTTCATTTTGATTTTGGGTTGGTGTTTGATGCATTGAACTTTCAGAAATTACAGTGCTGGTCATGTAAGGCACCTCAGTGTGTCCCTTAGCCTGTGAATGCTGTGGAAGAAAGTCTTTGAAGGATTTTGAAGGATTGCTTTCCTAGCGTGTTGTGGCTCAGCAGGAGTTCTTGTCTAAGCATCTCAGCTGTGTAGCCTTTGCTGTAAGCCCTTGGCTCTCTGAATAACTTGCTTCTCTGCCTGCCGTGTGCTGTGGAGCAACATGGGAAGTGGGTATTGTATTCCAGCCAGTTCGTGCCTGCTTAGAGTGGGAAATGTGCAGTCAGTTGTAGTCAGGTCAAGTAGAATAAGCTGAACAAAATGCTGGACAATAGGTAGGACAAAAGGCTGGGCTTGTACATAATGACAGTAGTAAATTTTGTGGTATTGGCTGGGGGGAAAAAACCAACAAATTTGCACAGTAGCTTAGCTATGTAATCCAAGGGCTTCAGAATGATTGTGTGTTTGTTCATGCTTCCCAACAGTTATTTTGAGTTTCTTGTAGACTTTTTAAGACTATTTGTGTAATTGTTAAGGTTAAAAGCTTCAACTCATCAAAATAAAAATGGAACTTTGTTACTCATTGTGTTTAGAAGTCTGATAAAATTCATAGTTGGCCAGTAACTCTCAGTTACTTTGTTATCCTCTACTCACCACACATATTTGGGAAATGTTAGAAAACAAAAAATTAACTTTTATTATTTCAAAACTGTAGTAGAAAAACATGGAATGTATTGATGATGGATCTTCAATCCACATTACATTTACACAGTCACCTGTGTTACATTTAAACTTTTATTTGAAGAGAGAAATGATGTAAAGGCTCTTGCCTGTGCAGTTGAAATTCTTACAATTATTAACTTGTGTTTCAGATACCATCATTTGTTATTCCACAGAGGTTTTAACTGCAATTTATTCTGGTAGGATACTCCTTCATTACTGCATCTCAGCCTTTGCCTCCTGGGATAAGGCGAGTTGTCTAGAAATACATAGAGCTTGATTGCTGTGAGGTTTTCTTTGAGTATTCGTGTGATGCTCTGCCTTTCAGAGTATGATGTTTGTTCATAATTTAAAAAAAAAATTACTTCATAAAAAATCCCTATTGTGAGTGTAGGAATAGAAATTTTCTAGTGGAAGCTGGTGAAAGCTCCATTTCCTTTTAAAAAAGGCACTGCGATGGACAGAAATGAATTATGACGTACAATATAAGTTTATTGTGATATTTCTTGAGTCACAGTAAGATCATTCACATATCTCACTGTTCTTTAGACTTGTCTCATTTATCTTGAAAAAGTGTGTGGTGTGGCGGGTGTCACACTGGGTACTGGAGTATATGAGATGGGACAGAGAACCCTTTCTATTGAACTAACAAATGGAAGGCTGACTGGAATACCTGTGCCATGTGCCACCCACAGTTGCACTGAGGTCAAGATAAGCATGATTTAAACTTGGGACTTTGGATAGCTAATATATTATTAAACACCAGCTCTGCTGGTATCTGATTTTCATTTCCTTTTTGAACGCAGCAGTGCATTCTCTGCAGTTAAGAATTCCACTGAGCAGTAGTGTTGGAAAGGCTTTTGAAGCTTAGCAGTGATGGATGTGTAACAGGGGCTGTGTCATGCACCAGCTCATGCAAAGTTTTTGTGAATCTTTACTTAGACATCAGCTGCCTTTTGGTTACTGCTGTGATCATGAGCCACAAGCGCAAAAAGTGTTTGTTGACTCAGACAGTATTTGCCTTCCAGTAGTCCTTGGGTATTGAAATTCAGATAGAATCTTTTTTGTTATTGAATACAAGAATTTTGAAATGGAAAGAGGTTTAGGGGGTTTTGTTTGGTTTGGTTTTTGTCACTCATCTTTTAGTATGAGTGTAACAGGTACTTTACAATCTAGATACTTACCTAATCCTGGAAAGAGCTCTTTAAATTCTGTTTAATTCTTGTTCAGTTTCACAAAAATTGTTTGAGTACTTGGATTTGTAGTGATGTAAAGACAAAAGAGTTTGAACCCTGTTAATAGAGGAGTATTTTTTGGATAATTATGCTACTTAGTTTTCCAGCCTATTATTACTAGTACATTGTAAATAAGACATCTGTACTTGGTGATAACTTCAGACTTTTCTGCAGACTGTTCAGAACTTCACTGGGAGTAAATACATAGCAGTGCTATTTTATGCAGGTCACACTAATTAAAGTTACACATGGTGCCACAGTGGGGCTGAGTAAAGACCTGAACTAGGCACATTCCAGTGCAATGCCATATAGATGTCCCTGTGGTATGTTGTGTTTTAATATTACCATTTGAGACATGGTTATTCCCACTCTTACATTTAAGCTATTGTTTCTCTTGGTAGTTAAAATGCTTTACGGTAGTTTTTCTACACAAGCAGTTTGGGGAGGACAAAAAGTTATGATGGCTTAAAAGATTGTATTTTCTTTCTTACAGAAAATGCCAGAAGCCTCAGAAGACCACAATCATTGGAAGGCCTGTTGACTTCCGTTTTCTGGTAATCTGGAACATCATCCATCTGGCATGGCGCAGGGCAGCCAACAGCTTGACGTGCAGGTACTCCATGATCTCCGGCAGCGTTTCCCTGAGATACCTGAAGGGGTGGTATCTCAGTGCATGCTTCAGGTATGGTGAGGAGTCTGTCTATTTTATTTTGCCATGAACTACGAGTTTAGTATGAAAACCCTTTTTAGTAGTACATGTGGAGCATAGATTTTCGTTCTCCTGGTTTTATTTTAAAGGGTTGGAAGACTCCACTCTTTGCATTTCTGTCTTTTAGGTACAAAAATTTTGTCATTCTTCACTTAGGCTTGTGGAGGTTATTTTGCACTGATGTTTTTTCATTGTCTGTGTGACCTGGGACTATATGCATATGGGTAATAAAGGAAGTGGTTAATGAGATGTTAATTGATGATGGCTACATAAATAACATGCATATACTGGAAGAGGTTTTAGTAAACAGTCACTCATCCTTCCAAGATAAGGAGCCTGGACTGAGCTAGCAATCTGACAGTTTTCCCTCTTCCTGGTATCTTTTTCCCATGGCTCTCCAGAGGTTTAGTTATACTTCTCTCTTTCTAGGTCAGGTGGTGGTTCTTCTCCCTTCACTCCTTTTCCTTTCCATTTCATCCTTCCACCTTCATCTAAAATCAGAAATTTGAAGTGAAAATAAATTACCACATGTAATAAGTAATGGTCATCTGGGAATACCTTCAGTTAATGGGAAGATTCAGGAATGGAATAGAAACATGCGGGATCTGGTTTGGCTTTGTGTGGCCATGGCTGAGGTTGGAAAGCTGTATTTGCATCCTGCCTGTCCCTGGGAGATGAGTAGATTTACTTAGAATAGGGATTGTAATTTTTGCATTTTGTCTTTTAAACCATACAAATAAAAGTTAATTGCTTTCAGACAATGTAAAGCAGGGGAAGTCCTTCAATTTAAAGCATTACTTATCCTGACAATCATCTTCTGTTAAGTACACAATCCTTTTAATGAACCATGTTTGTCATAGACATCTTTAAACTGATAAAATTAAAGCACCCCTAATGCTGCAGAAGCATCTGCTGTTCTGTATCTATAAGATGGCATTCTGGATAGCTAGTTAACTTTGCACAGCAAATACTTGTTACATTTTTAAGTATAGATTTTGTTTTCAAACCCAGTTTATATTTAAAGATGTGTGAGCTGGTTTCCAATAACCATTTGCAATAAAATCATTTAAATCAGTTTGGAGTTTTAGACCCGTCAAAACTTAAAGGTCCTTTGAAATGATAAATATATTTCATACTCTGATAAAATCAAATCAGCCTGTCCTATATGCATTCTCTTTACCTGCACCCTGGCCAAGTGACTCAAGGAAGCTGAAGGCTCTGTTCATGAAGTTCTGTTTAGATGGCAAGTGGCTGATGGTAGTGGTTCACTTTTTTGAGACTGCTCTCTTGGCATTGCGGTGCTGGTTGTTATTACGAGGTCTGGCTCCCACGTTTTCTGCTCTTAAATTTTTAGTGATCTCTCTGGATATTCCCAGTGATTACTGATATCTAGAATGAGAACTCAGCAGGAAGAGAGGCTGTCAGGGAGAGGTAGCTGTAGAGTGAGAGCTGTTCCTATTTATGTTTGGTAGTAACTCTTTGTATGAGACGATACAGAATATGTCAGTTTGTCTGATAATGAAATTATGTGAAATTTTGGGAAAATTGTCTTCACTCTGGTATTAAGACTGACTGGGTTATCAGTCCATGAGAAAAGAAATGTAACGTGACTTTTCAGCCAGTGGCTGTTGAAAATTGTATTGCAAGGCAGTATGTGTATATATGTAATATATGCATACAAATTTACATAGTGATAGTGTTTAAAGTAGAAGTGCAGCCATTATTAATGTATATTCCTTAGAATGGTAATTTTAGCACACTGAGGAAGGCAGGGGTGTATGTGCATATATGAATATGTACACACTTGCCGTGGAAGGAGGTGCTCTCTGTCACAGAAGGTACCAGTCTTGGGTCATGTTTAAAAAAGTTGAGGTGCTAAGGGCCAGATTAGTTGAACTTAAAGTGAAATTTGTTTTCTTTAGGTACTATTTAAATTAAAATCTGGACCACAGCTGATGGAGGCTGTTAACCTGATAAAGCGGGGAGAAAAAGAAGTCTACCATCTGGAGCGCTTTCTAGTGATTTTACTTGTTTGGAAAAGCTATCATTTGTGTTGTTCTTTTAACAGACTACATTAAGCTAAAATGGGTGGAGAGGGCAAGAAGGGAAAAGGAATTCCCCATTATATATTTCTTATTTGATTCATAATTTATTTTCTTTATAGTTTCAACTGTCAGCACCACAGAACAAATCAAACATTTAAAAGGGTTATTTGGTTTCTCACTGATGTATGAATAAACTTTTTTTAGCCTTAAGCTTGAAATTCTTGAAGGCAGTTTAAATTTGGTTGGAGTTGAAATGTTCTTTATGGAATCCTCAGTACTTCTTCAAGCAATAATTTGACTTCATTGTTAAGGTGTTAAATACTGATAATAAAAGCTGGTTTAAAATGTTGGGGTTTTAAGCTTCTGGGTGAAGAGAAATAATCAAGTAAACAATAAACTGAAAGTGAAAACAGTAAACACTGAGATAAACATTGAAATGTTATCTGCATTTTTGTTTTGCTTTTCTGGAGTTTGCAATTTTGATCTAGTTTAATTTGATTTGTGTTGTTACTAGAAGTAGTTAATTGTACAGACTTGTTCCTTGAAGAACATGCAGAGAGTTGTAACCATTGCTTTCCTAAAACTGGACTTGGTTTTTTTAATATGTCGTATCTGTAACTAGTGTTACCAGAGCATTTTGCCAGATGCAATGTGAGCTATGTATTACTTGCATACCATGTAGCAAGTAGCATCTTTATTTCACAATACCTGTGCATGAAATGTTACCCCTAGTTCTGTTCAGGCTAGGGCTGATTGTGGCCTCAGTTGAATGTTGAACATGGAGTGGTGGCTCTTTTCTGTGCTCCATGACAGTAATAGTTGTCTGTTCTTGCTCCTAGAACAACAACAACCTCGATGCCTGTTGTCGAGCCCTTGCACAGGAGAGCAGCAAGTATCTGTATATGGAGTACCACAGCCCTGATGACACCAGAATGAATAGAAATAGCCTTTTGCACATTAATCTGGGTATTCATCCTCATACCAGCTATCATGCAGGGGATGGAGCTCAACTTAATGGTGGTCGTACACTGGTACACAGCTCAAGCGATGGACACATTGACCCGCAGCGCACGGCAGGTAAACAGCTGATTTGCTTAGTTCAAGAACCACATTCTGCTCCCGCCGTTGTGGCAGCTTCTCCTAGTTACAATCCATTTTTCATGAATGACCAGAATAGAAATGCAGCTACTCCTCCTCCACAGCCACCTCCACAGCCATCTTCCATACAACCAGGAATGAACACGTCTGCTATGCAAGGCCCTCCCACGTATATGCACATACCTCGGTACAGTACAAATCCCATTACTGTTACAGTATCACAAAACCTCCCCTCTGGACAGAGTGTACCCAGAGCTCTACAAATTCTTCCACAGATTCCAAGCAATCTTTATGGGACTCCTGGCTCTATTTATATTAGACAAACATCTCAAAGTTCTTCAGGACGACAGACTCCTCAGAATACACAGTGGCATTCATCGCCACAGGGCCCCGTTCCACATTATACTCCTCGTCCTCTACCTGTATATCCACATCAACAGAACTACCAACCTTCTCAGTATTCTCCAAAACAACCCCAGATCCCTCAGTCGGCTTTTCGATCGCCACCGGCATCCCAATGTCCCTCTCCCTTCGGCTCTCCTCAACACCAAGTTCAACCTCCTCAGTTGAGTCACCAGAGTTCACATGTTTTCATGCCTCCTAGTCCTTCCACTGTCGCACCCCATCCATATCAGCAGGCATCCCAGACTTTTCAAAAGCAAGGTGGTCACTCTGTATCATACCTTCCTCCTTTTGCTGGACCTAGTTTACCCAAAGGTTCCATGAATAAAATAGAAATTACAGTTGAGCCACCGCAAAGACCTGGGACTGCAATGAACAGAAGCCCTTCACCAATAAGTAATCAACCATCTCAACGAAACCAGCACCCGCTGTACACAGCCACTACTCCTCCTTCAAGCTCTCCATCCAGAGGTATGTCGGGACAACCCAAACCTCCGTTTAGTGTTAATCCAGTATATATTACCTACACTCAACCAACTGGACCTGCAGGTGCACCAACACAGTCTCCTCGGGTAATGGTATCTCAGCCAAACCCAACCATTTTTAAAATCACAGTAGGTCGAGCACCGACTGAGAATCTTTTAAATTTAGTGGACCAAGAAGAGCGTTCTGCAGCACCAGAACCTATTCAGCCTATTTCTGTAATCCCAGGATCTGGAGGAGAAAAAGGAAGCCATAAGTATCAGAGAAGTTCTAGTTCTGGATCAGACGACTATGCTTACACTCAAGGTAAATGTTTTACCCTGCAAATTGTGGTGGTGTAAAATGCATTTTCAGCTTGATTCTGCTACTTAATGAGAATTTTTGAACCTGTACAGAGAAAAATAGAAACTGTGTCAAAAGTGACCATTTTTTCTGATTTTGTTTTAAATACTGACAGATTTCAGTCTAATATATAAAGAATTTCTAGAATTTCTAAGGGTCTTAATGTTGCTGTGCTTTTGATGTTAGGGGACTTTCTTAAAACACTGCCGTTAACAATGATAAGTAATTTGTTCATATACTGTGTGTCAGTTTTGTCAATTCTGCATTGAAGAACTGGGTCATAAATTTACATGTGGATTTTTATAATGTTTTGTATTTGTTCCATATTCAAGTGTTTTAGAACATCTGAAGCACTAGCTTCTGCATTTGATTTAGATTGAAGAATACTAAGTGAAAAAGAAGAGAGAGATAAGAATGCAGCTAAAAAAACTTTGTCAATACAAATATATTTTTAAAGGTAATAAAATAATTATTTTGAAGAACTTAAATCAAAAGTTTGCTTCTTCCACTTAGAGCTTTCAAAGAGGAAGAAAAGATTGGCAGACAAATTTTAGGATGTGCATTCTGCTGCATAGGGATAACACATAGTTTTAATGCCATATGTAAATGAAGAATTTGGTAGTTCAGTAAAGAAAAAAAAAGTGAAATTAAACGCTAAGCTGAAAATTACTTTTCTTGGAGTCACCTGCTGTATAGATTTGAAACATTTAAAATTGAGCAAGCAAATTTGCAAGCATTCAAATCAGTAATTTGGGTAATGAAAGGATGATAACTTGCAACAGGTATTTTCTGGATTTGTGTTTGGAAAGAAGAGTCTATTCTTCTGTTGTTCCTTTTAGCCTTTTTTTTACTTCGGAGATCCGAAGTGAGAGCTTATAGTTCTGCTCTGTAGTTCTTGATTTCTTACTTCACTTCCTGCCTTTTGAGCTCTTCTAACTCATCAGCAAAGCTGTTTTGTACCTCGTAGACCCAATTAGAAATTCTGTAGACCCAATTCTTTAGTAAAAATGAATGCCAGTAGGTCTTGTGCTTTGTTTGGTTTGGTTACTACTACAGCTTCAGTAAAGGTTGTCATTTATGTGAGAAAAATACAAGTAGCTTCACATAGCTGAGAAAAAACATGTTCTGAAATGTAAAATCTGGTTTTTCCTCTGTGCCTTCCATTAGATTTGTGTCTCTGAAAAGCAAATCAAATAAAACTAATGAGTATATGCTTTTTGGGGTGTTTGCATTTGTGGCAATACCTGCCAGAGCTTTTTTTTATTGCTGCACTCTGAACTCTTGATAGAAATAAGTCATAGAAGAGTAAACATTTTATTCTTTACTACCACAAAGGAGTCCTAGAAAAGAGTATATTTAACAGCTTAATTTAGGGAACAAGTTTATTTAATTTTCGCTGGAACATGAGCCATTGTAAAAAGTGTTACCAGAAATTCATTCTGGTGTCTGTACTTTGACTGCTTCTTTGTAATATGAGTCACATTTGATGAGTTGTACTAGAGTATAATGTGAAGCTCTGAAATGTAGTCACACCATGTTAAGCTGAAGGAATCACACAGAGACAGGGTTTGGTAACAAAGTGCAAAATCATTCAGTCTGGTATCTGTACTTTTTTTCTTAATTTTGCTTGCATGACTTATGCTACTTGAAAAAGTAGAGAACAGTTCTGTTCAATAATTCTGGTGCCTGTAAAAAACACCTGATGTTATTCTTGGCTAGGCTTTTTGGTGTTTATTCTTTGGCCATGAATTGATGAATCCATACAAAATCCAAATTACAATGCTACATTTTTGTACAGAATGCTGATAATCTGCTTCTAGCAGGTTGGACAGTTTGTCTGCTTTTGCAGTAAGTTGCCACGTTGTTGCTTATTTTTCTAATTCTTTTTAGCTCATATGTTAACATTCTTGGGTATTATGTGCTTTTCCTTTGCCATTGTTGGATGGGGTGAAGAAAAGGGCAAGTTCTGGTTGGGGCTTTTCTTGAAGTAGCATTTTGCAGGTTCTACAGCGTCCTTACTTCGAACAGTTTGCTGGAACATTGTTATATGAGCAGCATGTTTGTCTGAATACCCACATCAAATGTCTTATTTTTCTCTGTCCTAGCAGACTTCAGTCAGGTAAAACCAGCCCGATCAGAAAGGATTAAGCATCACACTGACGTGGCCAGCTTTGCATCTTGATGAAATACTGATAAATTCTCTTCTTTAGGAAACTGAATATTATCTTCTAGCTAGTCAAAACTCTTTTCTTTGGTTCTCTGGAAGCCCAACTTCAGTTTATGACTGAGAGTCATAAATTTCAGTACCATGATGAGAATGAGGGAGGGACTTAATGGCAGAGAAAGGTTGGAGAAGTCTGTCGTAAAATGAGTCTGAAGCACCTGAGCTGACTCAACTTTTTATTTTCTGGATTCTCTGGTTTATTTTGTTGAAGCTATATGGTTTTATGTCTGAGCCTGGAGAAGTTACACTATTGAGGATTACAATATTCCCTGAAAAGCTAAGACTACTTAAAAGTTACACCACGGTTTGTAATAGCAGTGAAAAAAACCAATTTGGGACTGACATTTGGCTAATGTCTCAAGGCCGGTGTGTCAGCTGCTGTTGAGCAGCAGGTATGAAGTGTGTTACCTTCTGATCTTACCTCTGGTATTTTTTATTTTTTTTTTTTCAGTAGGGTATTAGTGTAACTAGGTTGCTGTTTCATCCTGAGAAGCTGTCTCCTTGTACAGGTGCCTTTGTATTTTTGAGACGAGAAAGACCAAATGCAAAAAAAGAAGCTTTGACCAAAATGGTAATAACAACTTCAAGTTACTGTATAAAATGTGTTTTTATTCTGGAAGAACTTTTTTCTAAATTGTAGTTCATTTGGCATGAAAGCATCTTCACACTGATATTTGGCTGCATGTCTACGATCACCTTTTTTTTTCCAGAAAGGTCACTCATGAATCTTACGCATAAGTTAAGAATTCAGTGTGCCAGGTTTTTATGTGCTAGTAACTATTTCTTCTGTGCAAAACATTAGCCTTGCTGTTACATCAGCGAGCAAGGATGGAGAGATTAGCAAAGGAACTGAAGCTTGAGAAAGAAGAGCTTGAACGCCTGAAGACTGAAGTCAATGGTATGGAGCATGATCTGATGCAGAGGCGGCTTCGAAGAGTCAGCTGTACAACTGCAATTCCAACAGTAAGCAATTTGTTAGTATTTTCATTCAACATACACATTTATTTTTTGTGTTTTAATGAAACTAAAGTACTTTGTATTTGCTCAAAAAATTCTTTGAGTATAAAATCTTCAGTCTTTGGAGATACTTTATTTTAAGTACTTCACTCGTCATAAGCTAATTTTTGTAATTTATTAAATAGATATGTGTCCTGTTTTCTTAGCATTTCCAATAAAACTTCAGAAAGTTGTATACATATGCTTTTGTGGACCACAGAACTGAATTTGCTTGGTTTCCTAACAACCAATAAAAGTATGTCCAAGTCTATTCAATAAGCCTTAGCCATATAGAGCTTGGTGTTCATGTAGAAAGGTTTAACTTTTGTTTTTAAAAAGCTATTTTACTGTCTGAGTAGTTGCTTCTCATAGACAGTATTTCTCACTTGGTATGTGCAGGATGTGCCAAATAACTTTTCAGTGGCAGTGTTGCCTGAAATAGTTGGAACTCTCCTATTTTCCTTGTTCGTTCTTCTTATCTGTGTGACTTCCACCTGCAAGTGACTCTAGCCCAAACATGTGTGTGGCTCTGATAAGGGAATTTATCTGGCTGAAAAATAGCTTGCACTGTGTGCAGTTGTTAAGCAAATCATCTCAGACTTACTGGCTGTACTGACACAAACAATGCACACAGGTGTAGGCTGGAAGGCACAGAAGGGCTGTTGGCTGCTTAGCTACTATGGCTGTATTATATCTCACCTGTTTCAGGGCAGCATTTGGCAAAGATGTACCTGGGAGAAGTACAGGGGCAGTGAGTGTGCCAGGGTGAGGTTAGGAAAGCCGGAGACTAACCCTGGAGGTGAATCTGGCACAGGATTTCAAAGACCAAAAGAAAGGCTTCTGTTACTACCTAGGTGACAGCAGGAAGACCAGTGAAAATGTGGGCTCAGCAAGTTGGGGGACATGGTCATGTAGGACATAGAAGAGACTTGAGATGATGAATAAACTTCTTGGTTCAGTCTTCACAGTCCTTCAGGAATCCCAGATCCCAGAGACCCTGGGAAAAGTGTCAAACAAGGAAGATACACCCTAGTGGATGAGAATCAGGTCAGAAAATGCTTAGGCAAAGCAGGCATATGTGAGGTCATAATCCTGGATGAGATGCACCTATCAGTGCTGAAGGAGCTGGCAGGTGTCACTGCAAGGCCATTCCAGATAATCTTTGGTTGATTAATGATGTTTGGGAAAGTTCCCAAAGACTAGAGGAGAGCAAATATCACTGCTGTCTTCAAGAAGGGGAGGACTCAGGGAACTACAGGTTGGCCAGCCTCACCTGGATCCTTGGGAAAGTGATTGAGCAGCTAATGCTGCCGACCATTTCCAGGTTCATGATGGACAAGAATAAGTGGTCAACAGTAGTCACACAGATTCACCAAGGGGAAGCCAAGCTTTACCAATTTGGTAAACTTCTAGGATGCAAAGTCTCCTGGTAACCTAGGCAGTGGTTATTGTCTGTCTAGATTTTGGCAAGACTTTCAGCATTATCTCCTGTAAGATCTTCGTGGAAAAGCTGGTGAAGTATGGGCAGGATGAGCACTTAGGTTTATTGAGTGTTCATTCATCCAAGAGTGTGGCAATTAGTCACACAAAGTCTGGTTGGAGGCTTGGCAGAGGAGTTGGACCAGATGATCTCCAGAGGTTCCTTACGACCTCAAATATTCTGTGACTTTGTGACTGTGATGCTGGAATGTATCCTGGGATAAAATGTGTTAGTGATTGATGCTGCTAGCATTAAGAAAGCTTTACATTCCAGTAACTTAGGGTTTCTAAATGATATGCAAATATACGTACTTAAATAACTGATTATGCTGTTAAGAATAATTACAATCTTTCATCATTGAATGATTTAAATATACTGGGCTAGAAGGTTTGGCTTCTTGGAGCTCCTTGGGTTGATGCAAATGAGTAAACTTTTGACCTCATTCAGTTATAATCAAGTAATAGTTAATGTGGGCTGCAGTTTGTGTTCTATTTTCGATTATCTTGATGCAAACTCAGGTAGCAAGTAATTCATTTGTACAGAATTTAGTAACGTGTGGTTTTATACACTTGAGCTCAGCTATGTCATCTTACTAACAAATTTTAAGTAACTTGCCTGTTTTCCTCCTCACATGCCAATAGAAGAATGTTTTTTGAGGACAAATGAGTTAAGGGTAGTGGGCCAGACAGTTGGGCTTCTTTCAGTGTATTATCTGTACTCAGTTTTAAATAAAGCTGTTAACAAAGATATAGTAATGTTATTTCTATTTCAAATAAGATGCTGACTTTCCCACAATTACTATTTTGGGATGTTTCTTTCTAGCCTGAGGAAATGACCAGATTGAGAAGCCTCAACAGACAACTCCAGATAAATGTTGACTGTACACTGAAAGAAGTTGATCTCCTTCAATCTAGAGGTATTGAATTGATGCTTTTTACAAAACATCATTTGGATATGGTCACAAATGTTAATCTGCTGGAAGTGAGGACTGCTCTGCAGAGGGCTCTGGACAATTTGGATCAATGAGATGAGGCCAATTTTATGAGGTGCAGCAAGGCCAAGTGCTGGCTCTTGCCCTGGTGTCACAACAACCCCAGGCAGAACTGCAGGCTGGGGGAAGAGTGGCTGGAAAGGTGCCCAGAGGAAAAGGAGCTGGGGGTGCTGGTGACAGCAGCTGAACATGAGCCAGGTGTGCCCAGGGGGCCAGGAAGGCCAATGGCACCTGGCCTGGATCAGCAATAGTGTGGCAGCAGGAGCAGGGCAGGGATTGTCCCCCTGTACTGGGCACTGGTGAGGCCACAGCTCAAATCCTGTGTCCAGTTTTGGGCCTCTCACTACAAGAAAGGCATTGAGGGGCTGGAGCGAGTCCAGAGAAGGGCAGCAGAGCTGGGGAAGGGTCTGGAGCACAGGCCTGATGAGGAGGAGCTGAGGGAGCTGGGAGTGTTTGCCTGAAGAAAAGGAGGCTCAGGGAACCTTATTGCTCTTCACAATAATGTGAAAGGAGGCTATGGTGAGGTGGAGTCTCCTCTCCCAGGCAGCAAGTGACAGATGAGACGAAAAAGCCTCAAGTTGCACCAGAGCAGGTTTGGATTGGATAATAGGGAAAATGTCTTCAGGGTAAGAGTTATCAAACATTGGAAATGACTGCCTAGAGAAGTGGTGGAGTTGCCATCCCTGGAGGTATTTAAAGGTGCAGCACCTGGGGACATGGGTTAGTGATTGACTTGGCAGTGCTGGGGTAGTGGTTGGACTCAATGGTCTTTAAGGTCTTTTCCAACCTAAATGATCCAATGGTTCTAATATGGCATGTGCTTAAATGTGAATGTTTGGAGTTTTTAAGAGTTCAATTTATATTAGCAATGACAGCTGTGGGTAGGTGTTTTTTCAGTTGCAACCTAATAAACTTGACTTGCTAATACTTCTGTTGGCCAAGTTAAATTCCATTAGCAAGAAAGTGGTGACATAAAATGACTTTGTCAAGAGCATGTTAAAAAAATACTCCTTTGTGAAGATCCTTTACTTAAAATTTTAACTTTTTAAAGCTGACAAAGGCTGTAGCTCAGTAATACAGAACTGAACAATGGGTTGCAACCAAGAGGCTGGCAAACAGAAATTTAGGGTTTTCAAAAGTCTTTTTTACAACAGAAACTTGTCTTAAATAGAATCAAACAGATTAGGATATGCACAGTCCTTTTTATCAAGGAAGTATCCTGTAGGAAGACATACATTTCACATGTTCTCACATCAATACAAAATGTTGAGCTGGAGTTAATTTTTCAGTGTGGGATTGTCCTGCTAAAAATTACTATGATTGACAGAAAATGAAAAATAAGTGACAAAACTTGTGAAAAAGCTAAGATATAATGTCATAATAAAAAGATGTATAAAATAAGAAGCCTTTGGATGTTCATATCACTGGCATAGGCATTTAAATAACCTTCAAGTTACACTTTCCTTTCTTTTCTGACAGGAAATTTTGATCCGAAAGCCACATGTAACTTCTATGATAACATAGAGCCTGGTCCTGTTGTGCCACCAAAGCCATATAAAAAAGGTAGGTCAACAAACAGGCATCATCACCAAATCTGCATTGAGTGAGGGTTTTTTTCTGTTTTAAACAGCCCCTGTGGTGAAAGGAAGCAGCTCTACTTATTTAACTTTTCTCTCTATAATTCAAACCGGAACATTTTTCTATAAGTGCAGTAATCCTGGCTGCAGCTTGTTTTCCTCAGGCAGATTGTTGCAAATGAATGTTCTGTTAATACCACCTTGATTGTAAATAGTTATTCCCTATTACAAAAAAGAGCTGAAATAGCCAACATGGGATGCTATGCTCTGATATGGAAAAAACAGCAGTCTTTTCCCTGAAAATGTTACACGTGATAGGATTTGTAATATTATGTCTCCTCTTCCTGTAACTAGCACGTACTGCACCTGTTAGTGAAAAAGAAGTAGCTCTTCTGAATCAGTAGTCCTACAGTCTCCCTGGCACTCCAAAGTTTGTAAATGAGTTCTGGTTGCTGATAACACTCCACAGAGGTTCTGTAGGTGACTTTTGAATTCATACTAGGAAATCTTCCCCCTCTTTTGAAACAGGTTTTACCCGTCAGTGTAGTAAAATTATTACTGTGTGGAAACTCAAAAGAAGGAAGAGCCCTAGAGCTGCTGCTTGTGGCTCAAAGAAAAGATAACACTGGGAGTAGTTCTCTGCATTAGGTGGTAGTGTCCAGGAAAGCAGTAGCATCAGGTGAGATGTGGTGTGCAGGCAACTGCCTGGGGTCACCTTAAATTGCAGTGATCGTGAGGTTCATTAAGGAATTGTTAACTTTGTGGTGCTTGAAAACATTCTCTTAATTACACTACCATATTTGATGTATTATTTCAAAGCAAAACAATGTGCAAAACTCGTGTGAAATAAGTTATTTTATTTGGCAGTTAGGAAGATAGTGCCTTGTAATGGTTTGTACAGCCAGCTTCCAGGTTTTGTCTGTTAGTTGTAGGGTTGCTGTACTGTATTCTGAGCTTGGATTTTTACATGCAGACATCAATTTTTTTTTTTTTCTTAAATAATAAATATTGTTTAATATTGAGCTGTTGAAAGCGTGGGCAGACAGACGGGTGTGGGCAGACAAGGGTGTGCTCTGTGCTGCCATCTGGCCAGTCAATGGAACGCAGTCGAGTGCCCACACTGCCTGGCTTAGGAGGAATTTGTTGAGGTCAAGCACTGCTGCTGTGACTGTGCAGCTTCTGGGCTGGAGACTGTTTGCATCTAAGCAAAGAGGTTACTTCTGTTTCCTTTGTGTTTCTCTGAAGACTGAAATACCATTTGCACTAAGGTTGTCATCATCGGTCTGCTGCATTTCTTAGCAGGTGGGGCAGCAACTGCAAATTACTTTGTGAGTAGTTACAAATTGCAGGCCTTTGTTAGACATAAATTCACAGATATTTAGCAGTTGGGTGTCCTAGCCATACCTTCTAGGTAAAATATTAACATTTTCTAAAGTGTTGTGTTCCCACATCCTGGGAGTATTCCTTACTTACAGTAGATAACCTGAGGTGTTGAGGTGGTGTCAGGAGACATGGAAATACTGAGTGTTTCTGTGGGTTAAGGCCTAATGTGTGATTTGCATACCTACTGATTTTATGAGTGAAAACAGACTTAAATGCTGCTTCACATACGTATATCCCTGCCTCAAAGGCATGAGGAAGAATGCTCTTGTTTTGAAATAGGCCTGTCATTTTATTTTTAGATGGTATTATTTTTTCAGCCTGAATAAATGCTAGAAAAATATATCTTTTGTCACTGTTTGAAGCAGCTAAGTTAGAAATAGTTTTCCCCTTCAGGTAAAGCAGCATTATTGTAGTTTAAAATTTGGAAATAGACTGCTGTGTGTAAACCTTAACAGGATGGTGCTGCAGTGCCAGTAACAAACTTGTATGTTTGAAGCTATTAAACCTTTAGCAGTATCAGTGACCTAACAGTGGTGAGTGCTCTTCTTGGTTTTAAGGTGTTATAGTTAAGTGACTCTTTACAAAAATGAAATAAATATTCAGATTTCACAAACTGAATTAGAAGTGCTTTAATAAAAAGTTTCCGTGTTCATTTTAAGATAGACTATTCAATTAGGTGACCTTCCAGTAGTCACCTGTGGTCTTGACTGTTAATCCTTCTCTTCTGAAATAAAATGTTTTCTTTTGTCTTTTCTTTAGAGCATCAAAACAGCTCCAAACAGACTCCACGAACTCAGCCAAGAGATGAAGACTTTGAAGGAGCCCCATGGAATTGTGGTAGCTGCACCTTTCTAAATCACCCAGCACTAAATCGCTGTGAACAGTGTGAAATGCCACGATACACCTGAAATTCAGGAGGGGGCTGCACTGGGTTGAACACAGGCTCTCAAGCCAACAGCTGTAAGAGAAGGAAACATGGGGAACCTTTCAGTCCATCTGCCCGGCCTTTGCCAAGTCAACAATCTTCATATTGCAAGGGGTGGGAGTAATGTGTTAGGATGTTTCTGCTTCTGCTGCACTAGAAAACAAATAAATTAAGGGTTAAATTCCTTCCCATTGCAGTGAGCAAAGCAGAAAACAAAACCTGAAAATGTAAAAGGATTAATTTTGAGAAGAATGTATGCAGGAAAGCAAATAACTACTGGTGTTTATTCCTGTGGTTATAGTTACTGCTTAGTGGCTCTAAAAAAAAAACAACCCAAAACTACTGTTTTTTAAAAGAGAATTATAGGACTCTTAGTAATGGTGTGAAGTGTTACACTTAACCAGAAAAACTGAAGAGCCAGAGCTGACTTAACCTGGCCACAGCTAGCTGGAAAACAAAGGCTCCCTGTGCTTCTAGATTGTAAGCTACTGAAAAAGAAGACAGGTAAATGCAATGATAATTTTTGCAATGTATAAAAAAACAAGGAGAAGGGTATTTGTAATTGCTGCTTTTTTTCAGGGTAACTTATGTCTACAAAAATTGCTGTTTGAAATAGTGACCTGAGGTGACTAAATGAGGAATCGTGTGAGTGTTACAGAGAGTGTAATCAGAGGTAATTTTTTACAATCCCGTTTGCTTGTACAGTGCTCACCTGGCTGTGTCAACACTGGTAATAAACCGAGAATGAATTCTACCGCGTTGCGGATGAAAATCCTGCTGCATGCTTTCATTGGGCCGTCGTGTTTCCAAGCTCAAAGGATGCTTTTCTTACACAACCTTCTGAGCCTGTGCTGTGCAGCAGCACAGTGACATACACCAAACACGGGCTACTCCAAATTCCCTTTGGAAGACTTGGGCTCAGCCGTGGTTGTGTTTGAGAAGAGTTTATACCCAGTTCCTTAGGCCTTTTCAGCTTCCAATTTGTGAAGAATTCATGGTGTTTACAGCACAGAAGGTACTTTGTGCCCCAGATCAAAATTAGCTGAAAGATAATTAATCAGCTCTTCGGTAAAAGTTTATTTGCACATTATTAATAAACCAGCCTGTACAAAATAGCAGATTCCAGATCCTGAAGAATTACACACTGCATTCTTTCTATTTTGGTCAGGAAATATTTGTCATAGGTGAAAGAACACAAGACTAGCAATTGAAAATCCTACTGGTACTTATCTGCCTATGATACACTGTATTCTAAAGGTGATGTTCAGTCTGTCTGAATGCTTCAGGCTGCAGGAATAAAGCACTCGATACTTTGAGATCAAACTTGGGTTTGGGCAGCTGAATGATTCTGTGACACAACTGCGTGACTGAATAGGGTGTTCTGTGTACTGGTCAGAGGCTGGTACAGTGCATTTGAGTTTTTATGGTATAACTTCATCACAATTCAGAGATGCAGCCAAGCACTTCAGCTGAATTATGGTAATTGACTGGGTAAAGCAAAATTTGCTATTAACTTTGCCATGAGAGTTTTAAACTACTTCATTTTAAGCTGTTCTTAGCTCAAGGCAGCCACATCCATATTGTCAATTACCACAGTTCTCTTGATGTGTGATAACATGCTAAGCTGTGGTAGAACAATCATATGTCTGAATCCTTATTTAAAATAAAGCAGCATTTGCAAGGGGTGAGTAGAGATAAACTCATCTTGACTTCATTGCTCAATCTGGTGTCTTCTCTCCCCACAGTTTATAAAGACAACAGTAAGAACTGAACTGTTGATCTTAGATGAGGAACCACTATTTTATCTGGCATTTTTCAATATGTTCTTGCACTAACTAAATCTTCAGGAAAATTTTAAATAAGCTAAAAAGATCTCCAGTAATCAGTGTGCACCACTGATGAGCAAAACAAAGTCAAAGGCATCAGTGATAGTTTTCCTTCCTTCCTAGTGATTTACACTGCTGTGGGGGGAGGTCATCACATGTGGAAGGGGGTAAGAAAGTTACTGTCAGCTGAAATTAAAAGGCAAATATTAATTTTGTGTGCATCAGTGGGCAGTTTCACAAAACTGAGCACTAGAAAACAGATGAGCAGAAGCATTGCTGTTATCAGCTGTATAATGAATGACTCCAAACAATACCAGTAACTTCATGGCTTTTCTATTCTGATGCCTTTGCCATTGTATTACTTCAATTTTCTGCTCCTTTGTACTTCTGGTGAAGTTCTAGAAGCATTTGTTTTTGCTGGAATTACAAAAAGATAGCAACTGAAGTGACAGCAAATGAGAGTAGGGGTGTCATGCAAAACTATAGTTGTGCCATTTTCAGACAGAATAGATGCTACTTTCGAAGGAGGAGGTGCAAATATGCATTCAGTCCAAAAATGCCCTGAACTGCAATAACCATACATGAAGACTTGCAAATCTTAGTCCCAGCTTCACCAGAGGAAGAGAAGGAAGGCTGCCACCACAGCAAGATACTTATTGGAAGAGTGAGTGAGCGCCGTTAAATTGAAAAATAAGTCCTTTGTACCAATGATTTTACTCGTTTGTTGGTTTGTTTTTTTTTTTCAATTACTCTCATTTGTTGCTTGTACAAACAAAGAAAACTACCACACCCTTCTGTTGTATTCTTTTACTTGTAAATGCCCATACTCAAATGTTAATAGTAAAGACTTGACATGGTGCTTGAATATTTCTAGTTTGTTAGAATGTAATTGTATTTTGAATATTGGAAGATCCCTTTTCCTTCTGAAAGCAGGTGATACCATTCAAACCCCAACTGAATTGTAGATTATACCAAAAAAGATTGGTTTATGGAATATTTATTGAATGCACATAAAACCCTAATGTCAGCTGGCATACAAAATGCACTGTATTGTATAAAATGTGTGTTTGTGTGTGTGAGTGAGGATGTTGGGATGCTGATGCTGTTGTGTCGGGTTAATGCACTACTTGTGTTTTGTTTTTTCCTTAATGACTGAGCTATTCCTCAATCATGCTACTACTAGATTGGTAGAGTTTGTAACTGACTTGGACATTCAGTTATTCAAAATGATCTCACTGTTCATTGAAATTTTATAAAGCTTATTTTATATTTACTGTGCTATTAAGATGAATTCCCTTTAATTATAGGATACTACTGTAGTTCTTTACAAGTTATTTAGAGTGGGGCTTGTGGAAAACTATTCAGAACATAGTAAACCAAAAGACATCCTGAACTTTGGATCTACTTTTAATTTGATGTAATTATTAGTCTTGTTTGGGTGAAGAGGAAAGGGGTGGGAAGTCAAGCAAAAGGAAGTACTTTGTAAAATGTAGTCTTAGATCAGATTGAATTGTGTATCTGTGTGTCTGTGGTATGTGTGTGTTTCCCTTGAAAAATGGGAGGTGTGGTGAAAAGGTGTAATAATTCTTAAAAGAGCTGGTCTCAGTACTTTCTGATTATGATATGCTACTGAATCACATTTTTTTTAAAAAACAACTTTTCTCTTCGTTACTTTATCTCTCCCAGCTATACATCTCTCACTTCAATTTCTAAATACTTTTTCAACTTCTAAATACTTTTACATTTAATATTGATTGTAAAATCCCTTGAAACGGAAATAGAAATACTTGAGTTGAAATGGGGACAAAATAAAATCAATAAAGAATGTTTTAAAAAAGAATGTGAGAATATTAAATATGTTAAAAACAAGCTTGTCATCAGGATGATAGTTCTTTTAAAATCCAGTGGTGTACCCTAGAATGTGAACATGACTATCCTGATGAGAAGTGTTGGACATAAACAATTCAACAGCCAATTTGGTACCACAGAATTGATGTGCTCTGTACTGCAGTGACTCCAAATCCCACAAGGAAGGAAGACATGCACAGATATCACATCTCACAGTCAGTACTGTCTCTGTGTGCAGCTACATTTGTTCTTGTTTCAAAATGTCAATCTTACATGAACCCAGACATGACTGAGTTTTGCCACATTTCTTCAGTTGGGGCTTTCATTGCTGTTTATGTCCATAAATGGAAATATTTTTCTTGGAATAATCAGAAATCAATGGAGTTAATGCAATATTATAATCCTGGATTTCCAGTATCTTTGAAACCAATTTTAAAAAACTGTGTTCTTTAAACTTATTTATTTATGGTGGCACCAGTGTATCTAATCCATACTTCCTGCTGTGTGAAACCCTGTTAAATTTTTTCATTAAAAAAAGAAGACACGATCTTGTTTAATCCTGTATATATGGTGTCTACATTCTGGATTTGTGTATGCTGTGAATGAACTTATTACTAAGAGATGAAATTGTATAAAAGCATTCAGAGGCTATGCATGCATGGTACCTCCAGAAAGTGCATACTCCAAGTTGCAGATTCCTGCAAAAATAAATTAATAAAACTAAGCAAACATCACATCCGGCATTTGTTCTTGTATGTAGTAGGAAACATTTTTAAATACAGCCTTTTTTGGCCTTCCTAGCCTGATTGTTTCTGGTCTCCCACTTGAACCTGTAGCTATAGCAAGTTTGTTTCAGGGCTTTTGGGGTTTTTGTTTTGGTGATCATTAAGCACTTGCTGAATATTGAACTGGGGCCCAAATCCTGTTCCCATGGATGTGAATGAGCATTTAGATGATGGATATTCTGTGCAGCTTCTGGTGTGGAAACAGGACATAGCATGTTTAGAGTGTGAGGCTGGCCTTAGCACTTCTCCCTTCCCTTTGAATGGAAGGTTGTTCCTGAAGGATTAGCTTTACCTGCTGTAGCACCTCTGGGCTGTAGCCTGCATGGTGGGCTGGATCCCTGCTTCTCAGCAGTACCCAGTGTCTGCATCACAGCAGGCCTGCTGCTGCTTTAACCTCTTGGAAAGGCACTGCTCTGGGAGAGGGTGGAGAGGTGGAAGTGCACAAATCCCAGCGCAGGCACTTTCTAGGGCTGTGTTCTCCATCTCCTCGATGGCATCAGCTCCCCACAGCTCGAACCTCGGGAGCTCCAGAGCTGTGCCCCTGCTGCCTTCTGTTCTCACACACTGAGGGTCCTTCAGCGCCTTCCTGCTGACAAACCTGCTGCACTTCAGTCAGGAAACAGAGGTAAGAATTTCATTTTGCATTCCTTTTGCTAAGTTGAAGTTAGCACAGTTTCAGGAGAGGTTTGTATTTTAATTAAGGATTTGAATTTTGTCACTTTAGAAATCATTGCAGTTGAAACTGATGTAAAAAACCCAAAACATAAAGAAGTTCTGGTACCTGTCAAGTGTATTGTGCTAATGGAGACCACACAGAGCCAAAAGACACCAGTCTAACAGCAAGTGGTCACTATTTTTTGTTGTTTCTCTGAAGTCATGAGGAGGATCTGCCTGAATTGCATAAAATTGGTTGATTAATTCCTCAGAATTACTTTGTTTTGGCAGCAGTGAACCATGTGTTAAACCTGTTGCTCTTGGAGAAATGGTTTTCCTGTGGTCTGCTGAGTATTCTTGGAATTTACTGCTGCTTCTAGTCAGGATAGTCCTAACCTGATGGTTAGGTGCTATGTATTCTTTATTGCACCATCTCTGGTTGTAAATGGACTTTTTGGAAGGAAGTGATTGATACCTGATTTTGTCTGAACAGCTGGATTCAAAGTGTTACTTGCTCAATAGGTCACCTGATTTTTTGTGGAACCCTTGTGAAGTTGTTAAAGAAGGGACTTTTTTATAACAATTTTTAGTTAAAAGGTCTGTGATTGTGACATGTTCTAGTTTAACAGTAAAGCCAGGCCAGACCTGTAAAAGACTTTTTCAGGGGCATCACTCTGCTTCAGAAAATATTCTGTTTCTCTAGAAAAAAAAAACAAACCAAAAAAACAACACCACCAAACCACAACAAAACCAAACCCACAACGCACAAAAACCCCACACAAACAAATGACTCTGCAGGTAATTTTCCAGATAGGCAAGACTAATAACCTTGAACATATTTGCTGCTTTTGCAAGCTCCATTTTGATGATACAAATTAATTGTCCCTTCTTCTTTCTTTAAGTTAACAAAATTTCTCTTGCCAGGTTTGCTTATGAAGTCGATATAGTTCCAGTACTGCTTCAGAAGCTAAACCACAAAGCCTGGGATTGAAAGATGTGCAATGCAGGTGTTGCTTTTCTTTTGACTAAAGATTCTTATTTTTTGGAAGAGTTTTAGGAAAAGAAGTTTAGGGAAAATATGGAATACTTCATGAAAAAAGGCTGCCAGGTGAGGAAGGTTTACATAGCTTTGAATGTGATGTTTCTTATTCCAGACTGGTACAGCCCAACAGTGTGTTGTGCAATTGGTGCCAAATTCTGGTGTTGGTTGCAGTGATGGAATAGTCACAGCTCAAATATTCATCCCAAACTCTGAGTGGCTCTCTGGCGGATTGTTCTAAAGTATCCCAAACCAGTCTTGCACATTTCAGGCTTGGGGAATTATATTTCATTTCACCTGAAATAATTACTCTCTACTTCTGAGCCATTCAGTTAAATCTAATGATTTTGCTAAACAGAAGTTGCTTTTGGCAGTACCCTGTGTGCTGGGGAGTGCCTGGTGTGACTGCCCACAGTCAGATCCACGTGGAGGAGCCCCCTGGCCCCAAGGATGGGGAGTGACAGTCAAACACACTTTCCAGGTGGATGATGGGAGTAAGCAGGGTCTGAGAAAACTTTGTAGAGAGCTTGTGAATCCTTTCCTCTGAGTTTCTGTGTATGCCTTGCTTTGCTTCATGGTGAGAGCTGTGCTGGTGGAGAGCCTTGGATGACTTTCATCACCATGGATCCTGAAGCCTTCGTGGCTTGGTTGCTGTTCCAGGTAACTGGTTTTACATTTCCCCCAACTTCTGTTTGTCTCAAAACTGATTGTTTATAAGCCAAACAGACATCCTTTCATCTTTTTACTTTTTTTTTTGTCTGATAATGTTGTATGACTATGAAGCTGTCCCTGCTGATCATCTTGCAACCTCTAAAAATTTCAAAGCTGCAGTGAGTAGGTAATGGGCTGTGTGTACGTTCACACTCTTCCTCACAACACTGGTACCTCAGGTCAGTGTTGTATCACACAGAAGGAATTGGATAAATGCTCTATGAATCAATAAAGCAAATCTTAAAGTAATTTTGAGACTTACTGCAGGCTTTTGTGTTCTTTTCAATGAAACTGAGAAGCATTCTGGCTGCTTTGATCCTGGTGCCCTTTTAAGAAAGACAAGCCAATGCTGGTATTAAGAATTGTTACCTCCAGTGAAACAGCAACTGCCAGCAAAATTTACACACCTTGTGTTGTACACTAAAGTGAGATATTTGAAATGGATTTTGTTTTTAAAATATATAAGTTAGATTTAACTTTTTAGTTAATCAGTCGTGTGATCAGTGATTTGCATGCACATTAATCTAGCTGTCTGTGCATCATGATGGTAAAACTGAGGTCCATGATTCAAACGAGTGATAGCAAAATCCTTTTTATTTTCCACTACAGCACTATTAAACTTGCCAGACAAAATACCACATGCCTTTTAAATGTTCTGTCATGTTTTCCCAGTTTCACTACTAATCCAAGATAAAATACATCCTACTTTGGCCAAGGAGGCTCCCCATGTATTTGATGGCTCCTTAGCCAAGGTTACCTGATAGACAGCAAAATTTTTCCAAATTAACAACAGCTCGTGGTGCAAATGTTTGCTTCTGAGCATCACCTTCTCTCCAGCAGCACTTCTGTAAATGGAGTAGACTCTTAGAAGTGACAAAATCCAAATAGATGAACTATGAACATTTAAAGTCAGCTCTTGAGTGTTGAACAGCTGTGTGCCAGCAGGATATGTCATGAAAAATAACCATTATTGAAACATTCTGAGGTGGTCATCTGGAATGGCAGCTGATGCAATTCATATCCCAGGGTCACTGTTCACGTAGAACTTCAAGTTCTCTCTGAATTTAATGCTAGTAAAGAATGAGTTAACTGTATCAATGTGCTTTCTTGCTTGGTGCTAGTTAATTCCTAGTTTTGGATTTTTCCCCTTCAGTGAGGCTGAGGTGCAAAGCATTTCTGATTTGTTATGGTGTCTGGGTTTTTTAAAATAAATTCTTAGTAGGAATTCAGCTTTCTCTCATGAGAGGTTGACTGTTTCAAATCCAGCTGTATTCTCCATGTGTGGGGCTGAGAAGCCATGGTCACTCTGCCTGTCTTTCCTGATCTGCCCAGATCAATGGTTATGCTGAGACTCACTCCAGGCACCTGGGTCATCCATCTCCAAGGACTCCCATGGCCTGGTGCCCTCTCCAGATAAATTCTCCCTCACTGGGAATGAAGTGGGATTATCTTACTGCACTGACAGGATGTCCACACTACTGAGGCTGTGGAAGATCAGATTGAGGCATCCAAGCAGTACTCCTAGATCAGGGTGGGGAGATACTCTACCATGGTCCAGGAGGCCAGAAAGCCTTTGGAGGAGAACCTGAGTGCACACAGGCAGAGGTGCCAGCAGCAGGGGAAAGGGAGAGGCTGGGCTGCTCCCTGAGACTCCGTGTCAGCCCCACTGCCGGGGTATCCTTGCTGGATGTTTGTGTGCTCCCACCTGAGCAGGATCCACTGTGGGGGTCACACCCATGGCAGCACAGCAATAGCAGGGTGTTATGCTGAATATAGCTACACTATTTAAGTATTCTGGGTGAGACTCCAATCATCTCTACACCAAGGAGGGAAATACAGATGTTTTCATGAGCTATAAAAACCACCAAGTGTGGAATTCCCACGTGGTGATGCTTGGCTTTAAAAATGAAAGCGAGTTTATTGCAGCAATAAACGCAGAGTGTGTAAATGTTTCCCAGTAGTTTTCAAAGCTGTTCCTTAAAACTGGAATTGAAAGATAACCACTTTGCTCGTTTTCCAGCTCGCAAATTCTACTAGCATCAAATTTATTCTAGCAAAGACACTGTTTTGAAAGAAATTCTCTGCCCTGACGAATGAGGGGCCTCTTCCATATCCAGAGGAATATCTTACTGTCTCCCAGATATTAATTTTGTCTTGTCTGGGTTTTTCTAGCTTCTGCAGATGTTCAGATCATTTTAAGGTCATGTTCTTTTTCAGCTATCTCATTTTTCCACCTGCCTTTGCTAGTTGCAGGCAAAGGCCTCTCTGGGCTCCTGCGGGTCACTGCCCTGCGACAGACACACGTGTGTGACCTAGATGTGTGTGAAACACCATCATGCCACTTCCTTACAGGAAGGGGTCGACACTTGAGCTGTGCCATTAGGATTCAGAAATCCCAGCACCCTCAAACAAAGGGTTTCAAACAAACCTCCTCTCATGGTCTTGGTCACTTCTCAGGGCATCTGCTTCTCTGTCTCTGATTTTGGGGCAGCCAATCTGAACTACGCATTTTGAAACTGTCCAGATTTAAGAGTTCAGTGACACAATTTGTGAAGAACTAATATCCCAGCTGGTGAGGGGGGGTCCGTGGCTCTGCCCACCCCCACAAAGAACTACAGCCAGTTGCTATTTTTATTTATAATATTCAGTATTCAGGTGTGAGAACAGTAAGGTGGTAGTGAGGAATGTCAAGAGAAAGATGTGTTGGTACCTTGGTGTAGTTATTTACATTAAATACTGCTGGTAGTGGTTATCTTTCCAGGTGGGTCTTATGAAAGCAGAGCAGAGGGAGACAATCAGTTCCCTGGACCTGCTGGCGACTTCTCTTTGATACAGCCCAGCTACAAGTGCCCAGAAAAGGCCAGCTCAAGGCCAGCCTCTCATCCAGCAGCACCCCCAAGTCCTTCTCTGCAGCGCTGCTCTCAGTAAGCTCTTCTCCCAGTCTGTGCTGCTGCCTGGGATTGTCCAGGCCAGGCACAGCACCAGCACTTGGTCTTGTTGAACTGCATAAGATTCCCGTGGTCCTGCTTCTCAAGCTTGTCCAGGTCCCTCTGGATGCCCTCCCATCCTTCAGGTGTGTCACCTGCACCACTCAGCTTGGTGTCATCTGCAAACACGCTGCAGGGGCACTTGATCACCAAGTTTGCCATTATTGTCACTGGCAACGGTGCCCTTATTGCCTCTTCCCAAAAGCCATGGAAAAGGGTCAGATAAAATATAGATGATCATTTCAATATCATTATGTAATAAATAAATAGCAATTAAACAGCCTAATTTTCTCTTTTCTTTCCTACTCAAGGGGGTGCACAACACAATGCAGTTCATTAGCTCAGGGACAATGCTCAGGAATGCACCAATTTAAACATTCTACCAAGTAATAAGTTCAGTTTGCAACCATTTCAAATATCAGCAATGAAAAGTCTGCAGCAGATTAAACCCCTTCATGTGCTGTAGGGAGAGATATAATCTAGATTAAAGCTCTAAATATCACACCTTCACTGAAAACCTTATTGCTTTTTTTCTTTTCTTTTCCCATATTCTTTGATATTTTTTTTTTTTTAAGGTAAGGCTGCCAGATGTGCTGCACTAATTCTGAAAGCAAATTAATAGCACTAAATCTAGAAGCACTAAATCTGTATGACTTGGCTTTGCTCATCAGCTTTGACAGGAGTAGATGCTGGTAAAATCTGGCACTACTAAAGCAGTTACCAATATTTGCTTGTAACACCAAGGCTGCCACTCAGCCCAAGCTTTCCATTCCAAATCCTGGCAAAACCACACTTTACAAGGGCAAATTTCTGGAATGTGACCACGTTCACCACAATCATGTCATTATAAGGAATAAATTTAGATTCAGGGACAGATATTGTATCTGTAGGTATGGGGCTCTCAGGGTGATAATGTCTGTTCTTCCTAGGGACTTAGGGGTCAATTTTACTGATTTTCATGAGGATCCACCTGCCACAGTCCCTGTGCTGAGCAAACCTGCTGATATCATCACTAGATGCAGTAAAATTACCAAGTACAAACATGCTCAGCATCCTTCTCTGGAGGTCAGCGCAGTGCTGCTGTGTCACTTGTTAAAGCTGAGATAAGCCATAAGCCTGAAGAATGCCTGGAAAGCTTTTCTTTCCCTCTCTCCCAACCACTCATCAAACAGTTCCATTAATCCTGAGCTGGGATAATGAAGTAGTTACTTTCCTAACAAAACAAGGGAAGGAAGCTATTTTTGAGCAGTTAAGCAGCTGACCTTCAAGAGGACAGCACTGAAGACAACGCGTTCCCACAATATCCTCTGCCAGCAGCAGAGTGTTGCTGCTGCCCCACTGGAAGTGGTGAACCACAGGAGAAAACACTGCACTGGCCCAGTGTCACACACCATGAGCTGAACCCAAACCTGTCACAGCCTCAGTGTGACCCCAGCCATGACATCGGGCACCTGGCCAGAAAACACCATCACTGCTTTCCTGGTCAGTCCCATACAGCAGAATTAATGCTGCACAATCCTCATTTCAAACCATCAGACAGCTGCTGAAGAAAATCATCATGAACAAGTCATAGTTCATGGCTAAAAATACCAACATCAACTTCTAGGTGTTATTAGAAAAATCCACTTTAACTAACACCAATACAATGTGAATTAAATACTTTAAATACATTCTTTGTTACAGAATCATAGAAAATCCCAAGCTGGAAGGGACCCACAAGGATCATGCAAGTCTAGTTCCTTATGATTTACATATGTTAACTGAGTAAAGAAAAGGTTCAGTATACATAATACAAGCCTTGAAAATAAAGGAAAACATCATTTGCTACATCAAAATTACCATTATTAATGTACTGAAGCAAAAGAAAACATGACCCCCTCTGTGGACAGATAAAATATGCTTAGCTGGTCATTACCATTTTTCATTAAATTAGAAGAGGTAAATGGAAAATCTTAATTAAAAGAGAAGAACAAGGTAAAAGATGTTTGCCTTCAGTCCATTCAAATTATCCCCCACACTGGATATGCATCAGCTCAGCCAAAAACAGCTGTGAAATTGCTGGGACTGAGCCTGTGTAGAGCAGCCCCAGTTGAACTATTGCTGTATTAGTGCATGAGCTTATGTTCACAAGAAATCATGTCTTCAGTATCAAGCCTGCAATGACATTTTTCACACTGAAACAGCCTCTGCACAAAATTGATTTCATTCAAATTTTTCGGGTAAGGTACAAGGAGAAGGTTTCAAAACCAAGCTACAGAGGGAAATAAAAATCTGCCTTCCTCCAAAACTTCTGCAAGAATCCAGTTTGTCTCAGGCATGACTTCCATATTACTGCCCCAAATTAGAGCCTTGGGGTAAGTAAAACAACAGTCTCACAGGTTTTAATAATATTTTGTTTCATATTATCTGAAGATAATCTGAATTTAGGATATTCATGTAATTCTGCCTGAAACAACTTGGAACACAAGCAAAACATTTACTGAGCTGCCTAGTGCTGATTTGGATGTGTGACACTCCTGATATGCTTTACAGGAATGTTTATGAGAATGCAATGAGCACAGTGTCCAGCAGTCAATATTCTGTATGCATTCCTGGAATATCTGAACTGCAGCACTTACAGAGATTACAACACAGAGTAAAAAGGTATTAGTCTGGAACATGCAGGTCTCTTTATTTATAGAAGCCAATTTTATTTAACAGGAAAATATGGAAAAAATCAGCTCTAATATTAATGCAAGCTCTGATTTTCAGCACTAAAGCACCTTTGCAATAATGGAATTCAGGGAAGAGTATTAATGGGAAAAGTCTCTTTGGTTCATGTGCTCAGTTCTCTTTTTCAATAAGAAAAAGAGTTTTTTGTCCAAATCTTCTACAGATTTCAGTGCTTCCTTTTCATTCTATTTGTTACTTGTTTTGACAGCCTGGACTGTGTACATGAAGAAAGGCAGCAGAATTTGGTGCTAAAACAGAGGTTACTTTATCTTGTAAACATAATGACATTTAGAGCAAGGCTGAGTATCATCCATGTAAATAGCAAATACCTACAAGTCCATTTATTTCCCCTTTCATCTTTACAGGACTAATTACTGTTTAAAGCTCTCTACCTGGAGACCTATAATCTTTAGAAAAAATCAACAGAAATAATCACATCTTTCAAAATTGAGAAGAAATTAAACTGTACAACTTAAATTTTCCCCACTTTGTTTGACAACACCTGTCAATAATACAAGATGCAGCGGTTGTCTGATTAAAAGGGCAAAATAAGGTGGGGGTGGTTTCTTGTGGGTTTTTTTTGGGGGGGGTGTTTGCTTTTTGGTTTTTATTTTTTGGGGGAGTGTTTTTTTTTTTACAAAGAGAAAAAGTCTTCAGAGCAGATCCTACGTAAATTACAGATATTAGACGCTAGAAGAATATAAAAGCTGCTGGGGTTGAGTTTCAGGTTCACTGTAACTCTCCTTTACTGCAGCTCACAGAATGATTAAAGCAGACACTCAGCACAAAGCCCTTGTCAAAAAATCCCTATCTGCAGGGAAAGTTTGAAATTATTTTTTTTCAAAGAAAGCATGAATACCATATCTATTAACTGGGGCACCAAAACCTGAAATAAAAACAACTGAATAAATTATAGACACCATGCTATTTTTAACACCCCAATCATCTTTTACCTGCAAAAAAGAACCATTGGGGGCAGGCATTTTGGGGTGTTGGGGTTTCATTTATTTTCTTTTTTCTGATCTTCACAACTCCCCAAAATAACACAGAATTAATTTAGCCAGTTTAGTTTTGCTTTATTCACATGATCCAGGTGGAGCTGTGTGCTGATGCCTCACCAGGTACAGCCAAGCAGAGTTTGGGGTCTGACCCACTGGGGTGCTGCTCAGCCCTTCATAGCACACTCCCCTTAATCTCATTCACAGTCAGCTTTTCTAGGAAATTTATTATGGACTGTCATGGTGTTAATTTATCATTCCCTAAACAATGCCTGGTTTTTACCCCAACACAATCATTTGATCTCTGCTGAGGGATAAGGGTTATCTGGGGCAGTTTATCATGACCTTGGTAGGCTATTAGAGTAAAAACTGAAATGAAGTTGTAAAGCATAACGAGATGGAAGGATTAACTTGGAGATTTCCTTGTTCTTTATGTCCTACTGTATGTTTAATATTCAAAGAAAATATTGTCTTACTCAAGAAGCAATTTAAAAAAAAAAAAAAAGGGCTCAGAAAAAGTAGAAGACTCATAAAGCAGAGAGGGCACTGAAATGAGATACCAAAAAAGGGATGGAGTTGTTTGGGTTTTTCAAGCATTCAAGTTTAAATTGTAATTAAACAGAAGGCTGCCTGGCAAGCTAATATAGAGAAGTTGTAAAATAAACATTGCACAAGGGGCATTTTGGCCACTGCTGCTACAACAGGGCAGCACATTGTCCTTTGGCAGGAGCATCCCTGTGGAAACCCAGGGGTGAACAGTCCAAGCTCTGAAAACCCTCACTCAAATGCAGAGCTTGTCAAGTTTCCTCAGGGGAGGGGGAAATTGTTAGCCATCCAGACAGTATTTGTTTTCTTTCACAGAGCCTCTGGTAGTCCAGAGTTTATTTATAAAGTCCAACATGTAAGTGCCAGGGGTTTTACATAAAATTGTAATAAAGAGGGTCACAAACCTGCTAATGGTGCAATGCTGGGTAATGATTAACTGAAAAGCCAAGTAAATTGATAAATTATTTGTTAGGCTAGAAAAATAATCTTTTCAAACATAAAGGATGATGTTTGAACCCTCACAGACAGCAGCAGAAACATCAGGCTTGTTGTCTGACAGCTGGGACTGTTCTCCCTTACATACTACAGGGAACTAATGGTTTTCCAAAAATAAATGCTCACTGTGATCTTGAGTGACAAATATGTAGCTTTTGAGGGTGATAAAAGTCCTCAGCTTTTCAGGGCTTTTCAGGGCTCTTCTTTCTGATTCTATCACCTTCAAGTACTGACCTGCTTGTGCCTTTCAAAGGGTAAATATAGCATACAAATCAATACTGAGATACAGAAATTTTTGGTACCTTTCCCATTATTGATTAAATCCCTTTCAGAATTTAAGGCAATGAAACATTTATTACTTTTTCAAACTTCTCTTTCCTTTTTTCCCTGAAAAATTCTCACTCCAGTCCTGCCATCCTGTCCTTACATTTACTGGTTTCACTTTGCTTCAGGCACCCCGTATTTCAAAGAGCCAGTGATGTGAGATACACACTGAGATTTCCCCTGCTTCTATTTGATCTGTCTATTTTTACCAGGTCTCCTGAAAGGACTTAAGAGGCTGCTGTACTGGATCTGCATATTCATTGTTCTCATTCATCAAGGAACTCAGAGCTCCTGTCCCTCCTGGGGAGAAGGAGGAAGCACGAAAATTGTTCAAAGCTGATTTTTTATTCTAGAAACACACACCTACTTCTTTCTTACTGAAGCTGATGATAATGTTAAAATAGAGTTAAAATCCTTTTCTGAATGAAGACATTTCCCTGGATCAGAGCTATTACATCCAGCACTTTGTCCTGGGTATTATTTTTTTTTTTTTCATTTGCCTGTCCTTAAAGAAAAATGCACTGTCAGGGAAAACTGAAATCCTTTCCTGTCCTTCAGCTAAAATATGGAAAAAGCACAAAATGAAATACAAAAAAAAGTAATGACTAGACATCTTTTGATTTACAGATATTTATCTTAAATCATGATTAAATTATAAATAAAATAATGATAAACTATTCCTTTATAGGTTTTTTTATGATGTTCTTAAGCTACCAAATGGCATCAATGGCTTTGCTTAGTTGCAAAATCAGATTTCAAATAGAGATGCAGTAGCAGATACCAACAAATAGATGCCTTTGCTTGAAACTCCAGCTTCATTCCATAGAAAAGATGCATCAAAGTTTCAGGGCTGGGGGAAAGGAGCTTATAAACTGTCAGGAAATCTTTGAGGTATCTTGTAGAATTTAAAGTCATGGAATCACAGAATGGTTTAGGTTGGAAGGGACCTTAAAGCTCATCCACTTCCAACCCTCCTGCCCTGGGCAGGGACACTTTCACTATCCCAGGTTGCTCAGAGCCCCATCCAGCCTGGCCTTGGACACTTCCCCAGGGATGGGGCACCCACAGCTTCTCTGGGAAACCTGTTCCAGTGCCTCATCACCCTCACAGTGAAGAATTTCTTCCTGACATCTGCTCTAAACCTGCCTTTTTTCACTTCAGAACCATTGCCCTTTGTCCCTTTGCTTGGTCCCCATATAAAAAGTTCCTCCCCCTCCTTTTCATAAACCCACTTAAGATACTGGGATGCCACACTGAAGCCTCCCTGATCCTTTTCTTCTACAGGCTGAAAACCCAATAACCTTCTTCCTCTTAAAATCAAAATAAAACTTCTTCTGCATTGCATTTACTAAGAACACAACAAGAAATTTCCCTGAGCAAGTTAATATAAGAATAGAACTATTGTTCAGCAAATGCAGAATTTGTAGCATTGTTTGAGGCTCGTGCTTGGACAGGAGCAGGGTAAATCCTCTGTGCACCACTGTTGTGGGAGGCCCATGTCAGGCAGAAAGGGTGACTGGAGTGAGGGATTGTCTTCATTTCAGTCACCATCATCTTCCTCCCACCAGCAGCACTCAAGTCTGCTTTGCCAACAACCCTGAAGCAAATGGTGTGCACACACCCTGAACCAGTGACACCCCCCCTGGATGGGTGTGCACACACCCTGACCAGTGACACTCCTGGGATGGGTGTGCACACACCCTGAGCAGTGACACCCCTGGGATGGGTGTGCACACACCCTGAACCAGTGACACCCCTGGATGGGTGTGCACACACCCTGAGCAGTGACACCCCTGGGATGGGTGTGCACACACCCTGAGCAGTGACACCCCTGGGATGGGTGTGCACACACCCTGAACCAGTGACACCCCTGGATGGGTGTGCACACACCCTGAACCAGTGACACCCCTGGGATGGGTGTGCACACACCCTGAGCAGTGACACCCCTGGGATGGGTGTGCACACACCCTGAACCAGTGACACCCCTGGATGGGTGTGCACACACCCTGAACCAGCGACACCCCTGGGATGGGTGTGCACACACCCTGAGCAGTGACACCCCTGGGATGGGTGTGCACACACCCTGAGCAGTGACACCCCTGGGATGGGTGTGCACACACCCTGAACCAGTGACACCCCTGGGATGGGTGTGCACACACCCTGAACCAGTGACACCCCTGGGATGGGTGTGCACACACCCTGAACCAGTGACACCCCTGGATGGGTGTGCACACACCCTGAACCAGCGACACCCCTGGGATGGGTGTGCACACACCCTGAACCAGTGACACCCCTGGGATGGGTGTGCACACACCCTGAGCAGTGACACCCCTGGGATGGGTGTGCACACACCCTGAACCAGTGACACCCCTGGATGGGTGTGCACACACCCTGAACCAGCGACACCCCTGGGATGGGTGTGCACACACCCTGAGCAGTGACACCCCTGGATGGGTGTGCACACACCCTGAACCAGTGACACTCCTGGGATGGGTGTGCACACACCCTCACAGTGACACCCCTGGGATGGGTGTGCACACATCCTGAACTAGTGACACCCCTGGGATGGGTGTGCACACACCCTGAGCAGTGACACCCCTGGGATGGGTGTGCACACACCCTGAGCAGTGACACCCCTGGATGGGTGTGCACACATCCTGAACTAGTGACACCCCTGGGATGGGTGTGCACACACCCTGAGCAGTGACACCCCTGGGATGGGTGTGCACACACCCTGAGCAGTGACACCCCTGGGATGGGTGTGCACACACCCTGAACCAGTGACACCCCTGGGATGGGTGTGCACACACCCTGAGCAGTGACACCCCTGGGATGGGTGTGCACACACCCTGAGCAGTGACACCCCTGGGATGGGTGTGCACACACCCTGAACCAGTGACACCCCTGGGATGGGTGTGCACACACCCTGAGCAGTGACACCCCTGGGATGGGTGTGCACACACCCTGAACCAGTGACACCCCTGGGATGGGTGTGCACACACCCTGAACCAGTGACACCCCTGGATGGGTGTGCACACACCCTGAGCAGTGACACCCCTGGGATGGGTGTGCACACACCCTGAGCAGTGACACCCCTGGATGGGTGTGCACACACCCTGAACCAGCGACACCCCTGGGATGGGTGTGCACACACCCTGAACCAGTGACACCCCTGGGATGGGTGTGCACACACCCTGAGCAGTGACACCCCTGGGATGGGTGTGCACACACCCTGAACCAGTGACACCCCTGGATGGGTGTGCACACACCCTGAACCAGCGACACCCCTGGGATGGGTGTGCACACACCCTGAACCAGTGACACCCCTGGGATGGGTGTGCACACACCCTGAGCAGTGACACCCCTGGATGGGTGTGCACACACCCTCACAGTGACACCCCTGGGATGGGTGTGCACACATCCTGAACTAGTGACACCCCTGGGATGGGTGTGCACACACCCTGAACCAGTGACACCCCTGGGATGGGTGTGCACACACCCTGAGCAGTGACACCCCTGGATGGGTGTGCACACACCCTGAGCAGTGACACCCCTGGGATGGGTGTGCACACACCCTGAGCAGTGACACCCCTGGGATGGGTGTGCACACACCCTGAACCAGTGACACCCCTGGGATGGGTGTGCACACACCCTGAGCAGTGACACCCCTGGGATGGGTGTGCACACACCCTGAGCAGTGACACCCCTGGATGGGTGTGCACACACCCTGAACTAGTGACACCCCTGGGATGGGTGTGCACACACCCTGAGCAGTGACACCCCTGGGATGGGTGTGCACACACCCTGAACCAGTGACACCCCTGGGATGGGTGTGCACACACCCTGAGCAGTGACACCCCTGGGATGGGTGTGCACACACCCTGAGCAGTGACACCCCTGGATGGGTGTGCACACATCCTGAACTAGTGACACCCCTGGGATGGGTGTGCACACACCCTGAACCAGTGACACCCCTGGGATGGGTGTGCACACACCCTCACAGTGACACTCCTGGGATGGGTGTGCACACACCCTCACAATGACACCCCCCAGCCTGCTCTCAGCCTGTAGGATGACTGGACACCAGTGCCAGGCAGTGGGAAGTGCCAGCAGGGTCAGCCCTGCTCTTGGCAGCCAGGAGTGACCCGTGTGCTGCACAAAAGCCACACAGCAGCAAGTCCCGTGGCCACTGCACAGGATTTTCTGGGAACAAAGCTACTGGAAGCTCCAGTCTTTTCACTCTCTGCACTTAATCTGTTCAGTGTGCTGGGGTGTAACCAAACTATGGCTTCTACCCCCACTGCACTACTCCTGATGAACTCCTAATGGTGGTTTCCAGCAGCCAGCAGGGTGTCAGATGAGGGGAAGAGGCAAACCCTGCGGCAGGGGAGCGTTTCTTTGTCTTCTCAAATTGATCCAGCTGTGATAGCTACACCCAGCCCAAGGGGCTTATCTCTGCCAATGGCCTGTAATGGCCCCAAGGCCCCAGTGGGCAGCTGTAACCACCTGGGCTGTCAGGAGTCCTCAAAATATCCTGTGACTCAGAGGATTGCATCATTCCTTTGCGAAATTCCCTGCCCTGGGGGAGATACTGAACCTTCCTGCCTGGATTTGACCATATATAATCTGGGCACTTTGGGGACTTGGAACAGCCAGCACTGGGCAGATCCAGAGGAGGACCAGACCTTCCACAAAGGACCACTGCTTTGGACAAGACTGCAACCATCACTTCAACAGTTTTGCAGCCACCACCCTGACCACCATTTCTCCTGCTGGTTTGCCTTCAAACCAGCCAAGCCAGAGGGAAAAGGAAACAAAGCAAGAGGCACCACATCCACACAAACCGTCACGGAGCCAGGACAGCCTAAGCCAGCAGCAGCTGCCCTGTTCTGAGGAGGAAACTCAAGCCCAGGATCAGCCAGCAGTGACTGTGGAGGAGGGGGCAGAGGGCAGTGTGGCCCCTCACAGGAGGGGAGCAGAGTTGGAGCTGCTGTGAGTGGGGCTGTCCAGCACCCAGCATGGTGAGGGACACGCTCAGCATCCACAGCACCAACCCACAGAACTGGGGGAGAAGATCATCTGTGCCTGCAGGTACAACCCCAGGTACTGGAAGGAGGAGTGTTCTGGCCTCATGGCCCAGCTGTGGTGACCAGGCTGTGGAGATGAAGTACGTGGGGGGTGTCTATAGAGGGAACATTAAACACACACCCTCCTTGTGCCTGACGCTGAAGATGCTGCAGATCCAGCCTGAGAAGGACATCATTGTGGAGCTCACAAGGAGCGAGGACTTCAGGAACATCCCTATGCTTGGAGTGCTGCAGACAAGGCTGGCAGGCACTGCCATTGACTGCAAGCACCTGCAGCCACTGTACAATGACAATCAGAGAACAGAACACCAGAACTGAGCTGGGAATTGGAGCTGGTGCTCAGGGATGGATTTATTGATGAGCTGCTCCATGTGTGCAGTGTCATCCTGCCTCCACTGCAGAAACAGTACCTTCTGGAAAGAGCTGAGCAACTCCAGCCTTGTGTTAGTGCTCTGGAAGAAGACATGGATGATGCAGAATCTGGTGAGGAAGAGGAAGAGGAAGATGAAAAGCTGCAATGAATCCCATCTCCAGACTACTGCAGGAGAGGGACCTGGACAAACCTGGCAGATCTCCAGTGGTGCAGTACAGCTGGAGCAGGTCTGCAAGGAGGCACAGCTGCTCCCCAAAGAGAAGCAGCCCCTTGCTGGGCCAGGACAGGCACCACAGCAAAAACCCGATGGCACAGGAGCAGGTCCCAAGGGAGCAGGTCCCAGGAGGGGTGGCAGGGATGAAGATCTAAATCTCCTGCACATCATCATAGTCACAAACACAATCCACTGTGACATTCCCTGCCCTGGGGGAGGTACTGAACCTTCCTGCCTAAATATGAACATGTATAATCTGGGTGTTTTGGGGACTTGGAACAGACAGAACCACTGGACAGATCCAGAGGAGGACCCAAACTTCCACAGGAGGACCAGTCCTTGCACAGGACCACTGCTTTCAACAAGACTGCTATAGACAATTGAGAGAGACAGGGAAGGCTCGCTGGTGATCAGAATCTGTTTTTTACTGTGAGCTACATAAGCTTATATGCCAGTCTAGGAAGGTTAGTAATTTTTTACTACAATGATTAGGTTAAACATCAAACAAACAAACTTGTACATTTTGCAACATCCTTTGCTTGCAGAGGTTGATTCAATCTTCTTTTCCTGTCACCAATCTTGATCCAATCTTCTTGTAATCTTCAAGGCTCTGTTTGTTCTTGCCAAAGCATCTTGGTTATCAAACTGGCTCTGCCAATTAAATCCACAGACTGCAACTTTTGTTTCACCAGGACTGCAACCACTGCTCAATGGGACTGTGAGCACCACCCTCACCCTGATCAACAGGGTGCCAGGCTGTACTCTGTGGCTTTAAACCAGCTTCTCTGTATCATTGCATTTATTGTAATTCTATTATGTTGTAACACTGACCTGAGATCTCTCTCAAGGTATTTGTAGGGGGGCCATTTCTCCTGCAGGTTTACTTTCAAAGGGGCACATTTGGTTATGGGAAGGAGAAATAAAGACATCCTTGGGCACTGCCAGGCTGCTCCTGCTGCTGAGGAAAATAAGAAGACAGCCTGTCTTGATCCCTGTTCACAGTCTTGGTAACTACTGGGGTAAACATTTCATTAGATCTGCTCATGGCCAGTCAAAACCTAGGCATGTGCCCACATCCCCAAAACTTTCTCACTTTCTCTAATGAAGTTCCAGTGTTTGAAAATGAGCAAAGAAGTTATTCAGACATAAATTCAGTTACAAGCAAAGAAGACCTGAGCAAACCCCAAAGACATTTATAGACCCAGTCAAGAGCCCACTACAAAATATTTTTCCTGAAGGAGCTATGTAAACATCACTTGGGTAATTTTAAATGACTGCTCAGGGCTTGGAATAGAAATATTCTCAGCAAAAGTTTTTTCTAACTAGCAATTAAATTCTGGGGTTTTAACTGCCTTTGGGGTATTTTAGACAAGCTTTCCTCATTAGCCCCATCAGGAGCAGCAGGAACAGAATGAAGGTTATTTTGAAACCAAAATGATCATGCAAGGAAAAGCACACTGGCTCAAAACTTAATCTGGAGCTGATGGCTCATCACAGTTTATAGGTAATATATCTGTGACAGAATATAAATAATACAAGTCCCACCATGCAGTCTGGAAAGCACAATAATTGCCATGGGTTTATGTATTCATCCACCTACTCACATTTTCATTTTAGAATAATTTGTGAACTTCTTGCATTCAAATAAGGAATTGCTGTATTCACTTTTCTGTGCATCCACCAGAAAAAAAAATATCAAACTACAAATTTTCAATGATTCATCATGTTACAGATCAAATCCTAAAAAGCAGAAAATACCATTTAATTTTAAAAAGGAGACAAAAATAAAAATCACCTACTTGACATATTAAAACTGTGTAAAGCAATAGAACTGAGATTTTATTTCAGCACAAAGGGAGGCAATGGAAAAATAATAAACTTCCAGTAGGATAATCCTGACATACACTACATCACAGAGAAAAAGAAAAGATACATCAAGAGAAGATAATCCCTTGAAACCCAACACACCTTCTATCTGAGGACTGTCTTCCAAAGTCCAATTAGAGGACATAAATATGCTGCCAAGTCCAGCAAAACAAACACTACATTATTTGAAAAATAGAATTATATTTATCTTCTCCTTGAAGCTTGAGAATAGGTGAAAAGTAGAAACTATAAAATCCATACATATACACATAACTATACCTGCAATTGATCTCTTTAATCCAGAACTCTAAACACCAAGTATTAAAATAATTAAACTTAACAAAGGTAATCCCTGTAAGTGGAGAAGTGATCCCTAGGGAAGGAGAAAACAGAAAAGCAAAAAACCATTGGCAGAAAAACCAGTTGTAGTTCCCTGGAGGAGGAGGATAAACCCTTTATCCTGCCTGTGCTCCTTGGGATGTGCACCTACCTCATTTGGTAAATGCACCATCCCTGGGGCAGTGGTGAGAACCCATGACTTTCCTCAGCAGTTAAAGGCTGCCAGTAACAGAGGAGCTGGTGGCAGTGATAAATATCCACCCCCATCCCTCTGGGATGAGCAATTTATTAATTAAGAGCTTTACCTTCCACCACAGAGCCACAGCTGTACCACTGAAACCTGTTTGGGGCACAGCTGTAAATAATTAAATGCCATGAGCTGTGACTCATTTATTGATCATCCAGGAGTGCCACCAGGGCTTTTTCTGATGCATAAAACAAAGAGCAGCAGGGACATTTTCCTATTGTCAAAGGAATGAGCAGTAATCAGGAGAAAAGCATGTATCAGATGAAGGAATAAATTTATCTTTAAAGGGAAGTTTATCTTTAATATTAGACTGGGTATAGTAATATCCAGATAACACTGGGTCCTGGCCATGGGAGGGAACAAATAGAGACAGGCTGACAATTCTTCTCTTTGTGACCTTTTTCAAACATATGCTTAAGGATGGCATTTTGTCTCTGACTGGAGCTAACCCTGCAAAATCTGGTCTTCAGCTACTGTACTGCCCCAAAGAAATTCCTCTTTGCTTGACAACAACTCCTTCCTGGGGAGAGCAACAAGCAGCAGCTGCTGCAAAAGGCAGAGCCTTTCCCTTTCTCATTTGTCAGAAACCATTGAAATTTCTTTATCTGCAAAGACAAGCATAAAAAAGTAGTAGAGAGGAAGACCAGGCCACATTAAAAAAAAAAAAAAAAAAAAAAAAATTCTGTTTATCCTCCTGCCAATGAGAAAGGAGGATGAATAGATTTGGGATAAGAGGAGGAAAATGTCCCCTTGGATATGCAGCACTCAGTCTGCCTTCTGCTCCAGCTGTGGCCTTGGGGCAGGGCAAGGGGAGAACAGGGGCTCTCCAGAGCAGAATGCACAGAGGGCTGCAGCCACCAAGAGTCATTGATGGAAAAAGAGGGAACATGATAGAAGTCTGTGTTTTTGATATCAAAGCTACAGCAGCACTTGTGGAGGAGTCAGGAGTGAGGGGTTTGAGCACACGTGGTGTAGAAGAGCTTCTCTCACATTTTTTGTGAGGTGGTTCAGACAACAAAAGAAGCACAACCCAGAGGAAAAGCAAATCTGCTGAGCATTACCCACCAGTGTCTTGCTTGACAAGATATAGAAGGAAACCTCCAAAAATCCAGTTTCATTTTGCCACAAAGCTGTAATTGGGAGTCAGTTAAGTGAGAACAGGGAAAATAAAGCTATGGCTCTGAAAAGGAGGCAGAAGGGAGGAGGAAGCGAAATGGAAGTGATGAAAGCACCACCTCCACTTTCAAGCCATTAATGATACCCAGCTGTTTTTCACCACTGAGAATATTACTTTCCTCCCTCTGAAAGTTAAGCTAATGGATTCTATCAAACAGGAAAGAATTTGAAGTGAGTAATACCCACTCTTGTGCAGAGAGGTTTTGGCATGGTGTTTTCATCCCTGTTCCTACTCTATCAGCAAAGCAGCAGAGAAAGCCATTTTGAGTAGCTTTAGACAATTAATGCAATTTGTGCACTGGCATTTTCATTAAAATCCTTTTGCCAAGATTTAATTATAAAAGCTGTTGGTTTCCTCTTACATACTGAAATAAATTTTAATTAAAACTTTTGTAGTGCTTTAAATCCGCTTCCTTTACACAATTTATTTGATGAATTTGATAAACCTGAGCAATTGCAGTACTCTGGATTTTTAAATTGGCTTTATTTTTGTCAAAGACCCTGGCAGGTTTCTAAATGTCACCTGGGCAAAGCTGACACGATGTGAATGGCTGAGTGGGAGCTGCCTGTGGCTGCCATCCTGGCTAAGGACTGGGTCTTTGATGAGACTGCACCTTTGAGAGTGAGAGCCCCAAGCAAAAGAATCCTGGTGTGACCCCAGGTGAATTATTCAGTCCTATTGCAAGCCCAGAGCCTCACTGCCTTTGAAGGTCCAAAATCATTCCTCAGAGATGCTGAAGTCCTCCCAAAGTACCAGCTTGTGGAGCACATTGGGCACAGGTTTAGGGGCAGCTGCTGGTCCCACTGCTGTTAGCCTTATTTTGAGTCGTTTAAACAGGGCGTGCCCACATCAAACCAGCCAGTGAATGAAGGGAAATGAATGAAGGAAGAGAAAGGAATGAAGAAGGTGAGTGAATGGGATCCAGGATGATGCCAGGTTGCTGCCTGACAGATCCAGCCACAGGGTACTGACACAAAGCCAGTGGTGTTTGCCCACCTCCTGACAACGGTGTTAAATACTCCTCCACATCCATCCAACAAGGACCTGCACAGGGACAAATGTAATCTCACCACACATCCTCTGCCCAAAAAGATGGCCCAGATTTAAGTGGCAGCAAGAACCTGCTTGGGTATGTGATGCATGAGGGTAAGAGAGCAAGACTCAGTGTGCTGCCTGCACATGGCTGGCTTTGTGAATAAACAAAGGACTTCTGTTTGTCCAGCTGCCAAGTGAGTGCCTTTAATTATAAGTGAATTGAGCTTTCTTGAGAAATTAACACAGTCAACAAGTGTCTTTTCTTAAATTATAAACAGATGGTGCTTTTCAGCAAAGGCAAAATGTGATTAAGAAAGCTCCTCTGTTCAGAAAATGCAATTTGTGCTTTAAACTTTTAATCAGCCAAAACTTCAGATTCAAAGCAGAACTTACCATAACCATGTGGACATATTTTGTTTTGTTTTGTTTATATTGCAGTTTATAAATTGCACAATTATTTACTATTTCAAGTCACTTGTGGCATTAACTGAATGTTAACCCAGGTGGCACTAGCAAATGATGAAAATGTCAAAGAAGAAAAACAGATATAGGCTTGTTGAAAGTGAACATAATAACATAATAAATATCTATGCAAATGACTTTTGTGTATGAAATATGCATTGCTAAATGATGAGCCCCACACATGGGGCCAAGAATGTACTTACTTGACTGATCAAACAATATTTTCATATTTACAGTCAGGACCACATTTCCTTAACATCTGCTCTGGTAAGAAAATGACTGTGGTGACAAATATATTTTTTGTTCTTTGGAAAATTTCCACCATGTGGGACTCTACTCAAACTCAATGAAAGGACAAAGAGGACTGAGGAATCGACCAGTCTTACCTGTGCACACACCCAAAATGAAGGGATTCTGTCACTGGGGGCTTTTGTGAACTCTCACCATTAATTCTTTTCTTGCACAATTTGGAAGTTTGTCTTCACTGAAGACAGATTAGTTTTGATTAGACTCTATTAGTTCTTATTTGTTTAAATTAGAAGAGCATTATATGACTTGCCTTGAAAAATGAGCTGTTGAAATTGCTCTGATAACAGCCTGGTTTAGTTCAGGCCCAAGATGCCAAGTGGAGCTCTGCAAAAGCCTTTCTAAATGCAGAGAAACAAGACAGCAGTAGAGCAATTTTGTGGTGCTGATAGAGAGGTTTTAGCTCAGTCCTCACCCCAAAGCCCAAAAAGCCACTGAGAGCACAGCAGTACCATTATGTGTGGGGTGTGCAGGCCCCACATCAGCAACCCAGCAGAGCATCCTTCTGGCCATGGGCAGCACAGCTCTGCTGGCCAGGGGCTACTGTGTGGGCCTGGCTTCAGCACTGAGCCTGGGAAAGGGAGGGAGTGTTTGAATTTATACAAATGCAGTCCATCAAACACTTATTTTCTCTCTCCCAAATGCTGTTTTCCAGAAGCAGCGCTCTGTTCTTGACATGATGGAAGCCAGACCTGTCAGAAATCCATGAGATACTACCCTGAAGTGAACAAACACTCAATGTGTGGACTTTGGCAGAACTCTTGTTTAGCTCATCCCTCTGTATAGTGTTTCTGTTGGGCTGGAGCTACATGGCCACCCATCAAGAGAAAGGATACATGATAAAGGTGGAAAAAGGAGTGAAAATGTGCTTTGAAAGTAGGATCTTACCTGGCATCTGTGTGTGATTTCATATGCCCTAAGACATTATGTCAATACAGTGGCAGGGTGAGGGGACAGATGGAGAAAAGCCCAGCTCCTTGTTCCTGCTCTGAAACAGGAATGCTTTTACTGACACCATGTCCAGAGAGAGTGATGGGATAGATAAGCAAACCCCAAATAATAAACCAACAGCTGCTAGCAGTGGTCTGAACGTGTCTGTGTTGTTTATAGTGCCTGAAGAGAACAAGAGAGAGGTACCTTGGAGGTGTGTCTGCAAAGGTTGTGGCTCAGAGTAATTTCAGTCCCATGTCTTATGCTCTACAAAACCTCTATCTTCAGAATAAAAGAGAAACAAGAGACCCATGGATCTTGCTTACATCCATTTTCTTCATTATGGAACATCAGTCATTTCAAAGTCTAGTCAGTGTCCAAAATGAAATACCCATTGAGAGAAAGAAATTACTAATTACACTTTAATGGATATGGACTACTAGGTCTGTGTGTAACCTTGGTGCTGGAGCTTCCTGATTTTTAGGTTGAAATTCATAATATGAACAATCTTAAAAGAATATCTGTAAACAAGAATTACCACACCACTTACTTTTTTTTAAATTTTATTATGAAAGACCTCACTATCTTTGCTCCTAAGTGTTTAGTACCACAGTTTAGTGCAAACTAGTTTGGCAGTACTGATCTACAGAGTGTAAGTGAGCTGCCTGCATGCTGATGTTATCTTTGTTTCTATTGTAAAGTAGTACAGCTGTGAGTCATGTTTCTGCATAAATATTTAAATTATGATTTCAACATTTTCATTTTGACAATACCGTGCCAACTGCTGCTGTGACAGTTTCAACAGATTTTGAAAAGCAAGTGGGAATAACTGATTGGCTTTCTTTAATGAAGCTATAATGAAGTCTTCCAACAATTTCAGATACATCAAGGATATTCTGTAAACCAGTGTCATCCTACTGTTATGACCTTTAACTATCCTGTTCCTTGTTATATTGATCTATTATTCTGTTACACTGTGTTCTAAACTGCTAAAATTCAGGTAAGGTTTTTTCTATCTTTCCTAAGTGCTTACCTCACACACTGAATAATAAAACCCTACCTGCATATTCCAATGAGTGTAACTCATCTGCACATCAATTGTGACTCAGTATTTCACATCCTCATGAATAAGCAAATAACCTACTTCAAGATTAGCAAATAAAATCTTTCAGCACAATTATGTTTCATTTAATTTAATCATTAATTATATTAACATGAATTGTGCTTGGCATTGCTCAACATTACTTAACATTTCAAAGTTTGACAAACCCTGCCTTGTGTGCACTTGTTTGTTGGTGTGATATCAGAAGTCAAACAAGAAGTTTGCCAAGAGTCGAAGTAATGGTGGCATGGTCCAAAATGTGTCACTGGGTATGGCAGCCCCTGACTTGAGCTGGAAGTTCATCAGTGAGCTGAAATCCAAAGCAAGACAAGGTGCAATTTGTTTTCTTTAAGGTTTATGTATTAGAGTCACAGGACAGAGGCATCATGTGGCACTTGAGGTGGTCTGCACCTTTTCAAGGACCAGAGTCCACATAAAAATAGCTTGTGTTGGTGATACATACCTATTTCCTGGTGGAGAGGCTTAAAAATACATGAAGTTTAGCTAAGAACAATATTATAGTTATCATCTTGTATTTTGCCTCACAGTGACAACATGATTCTTGCATGTTCCAGATTCCCCCCTTTTCCTCTTTCTCCTTAAAATACCCCAAAAATGGAGAATATCTGATGCCTCCAGTATTTCTACTGGGAGGTCTCTAAAAGCATTTTATTCTGTTAAAGGATTTTCTTCTGCCAAAGAGTCATTTCTTCAGAATTGTACGACTGAAGCATAAATTGCCCTTGAGAAATCAAGGTTGACAAGGTGCACTGGTACATTCATTTCCCGAAAATGCTGTCCACAGAAGACTTGGAGTTAGAGTCTTGCTATAAGCTGATATAGATTGAAGCAGTTTACATAGTTTTTCAAGTGACCTTCCTTCATACTGGGGCAGCACTCGGCTTTAGTGTTTGTGGAAGAAAGTGATTTTAATACTGAAATATCATGCAGGGAAGGGCATTAATATTTGTGTTATGTCTCCTCTCAACTGACTCCCGGTGTTGAAGAGCGAGTAGTAATAACAAAGGGATTTCTGTGCTCATAAAAGTTAAAGGCAAAGAGTTCATGAATCTGTATCAAACAATAAGCTCTGAGGCAATTTTTTTAGCAATGGCTCCACCTGCAAGACAACCTATGCAAGGAGGAGGGATAGGACTGAAAGCTTAGCAAAAATAAGTCGCTGAAGTGATATACCCCCAACTCCTGAAGCTGTTTAGGAAGTAGCAAAGCAAATGTGGGTGCTGTGAAGCACGCTAACTCATCCTCTTGCCAAAACAAACAGAATACAAGTGCAACTGGCTTTAGTGGTGGGAGGGAAAATGCTTGTTCTAGACAGTGATAACAGATGGCCAGTGCCATCCTGTCTGTTTTCTAGTTGGTCAGGACCTAGGAACTGTGTCAGGTGATCAGGAAGCTAGAGCTGCTGGATCCTCAGTTCTCGAAGTACCCCATCCCTGCAGAACTGAAAAAGAACAGTGTGGGAAATCCTTCCAGCTGAAGTGGATTTACTTTGAAGGATAGAGAAGGAACTCCTAGACCAGCAACCCATAGATCTGAAGAAAAAATAAAAAAACAAAAAACCTACAGAAAAAAAAATTACTCCCAAATGGATGTCTTCCCATTACAAAAACTTAAGGAACCCATACTTTTAGGTTTTGCTAACTGTGATGTCTTTGGAAACACATTATCCCATGCTTGCCTTCTAGGCTCCTTTGAACCACCTGGTGGTGTAATTCCCTATGAAAAATAGTGTTAGATTAAAGCAATCAGAAATCTGAAAAAGAGTAATTTTACTTAAACTCCAGCTGAAACTGCTAAAGAGAATGTCTCCCAGGACTGAACCAAGTAAGATAACCAGCCCACACAGTCGGGCTGACTCTTCCAAAGCAAATACGTACACAGGGTAACACAGTGAGACTGCCAGCTGAAGAATGTTGAAATACAACAGTACATGACAGCTGGTTCATACAGACTGAACTGGTTTTGTCCAAATAAACCAGCATGGTTTCCCCAAGCCTTTGTTCTGAGCTGGCTCAAGCCTTCAGCCTGTGCTGGGGTTGAGCCGTGGCTGGTCTAACCAGCCCCACAAACGGACCAAGGCAGGAGGGCACCTCTGTCTGGGCCAAGCCTCTGCTCAGAGCAGAGTCAGTGAGACCAGGGCCACCTCCCATCAGGTTTTGAGTATCTTGGATGGGGACCCCACCTTCTGAGCAACCTGCTTCCTTACCCTCGGAGTAAAACATTGTTTCCTTTTGTTTGAATGAGATTTCCTGTGCTCACTTGTGTCCTTTCTCTCTTGTTCTGTCACTGGGCACCACTGAGAAGGGTTTTAGTCCTTGTGTCAGGAATTTATATCTGAGCTCTCTCCAAGTTGAATATGCCCAGGTGTCTCAACTTCTCACCCATGACAAATGCTCTAACACTTTATCCATCTTCGTGGCCTGTCACAGATCTCTCTCTGTTATGTCTGTCTCTCTCATCCTGGCAATCCCAGAGCAGGATGCAGCACTCCAGGTATCCCAGAATCATGGACTGCTTTGGGCTGGAAGGGATCTTAAAGATGGTGTAGTTCCAGCTGCTCTGCCATGGGCAGGGACAATTTCCACTAGACCAGGTTGCTCAAAGCCCCATCCAATCTGGAATTGAACATTTCTGGGGGTGGGACATCCACATCTTCTGTGGGCAGCAGCAGGTGTGTCTGAGCAGGGCTGAGTGAAGGATCACCTCCCCTGACCTGCTGCTGACACTCTAACCCAGCCTGAGGTGCTGTTTGCCTTCTTTGCTCAATTGCTGGAAACAAGGGTTCAACTTGCTGTCCACCAGGAACCCTCTGGACCTGTCCTGCAGAGCTGCTTCCCAGTGGGTTGGTCCCTGGCCTGTCCCAGTGCAGGGGTTTGTCCCTCCTGGGGCAGGACTTGGCATTTTCCCTGGCAGAGCTCTGTCAGGTCTCTGTCAGCCCATTTCTCCTGCACAGATCCCTTAGGACAGCACTGGGCCCTCTGGACAAACCATTCCACCAATGCTTCTGTGCCACTTCCCAGCTTTAAAGGGCTGCTACTCACTTGCCCATCTTTATCTCCACCATTGATGAGTACTAATTCCATAAATTCCAGTAATTTATATATAATATATATAGTAATTAGAAAAACATATATGTACATACAGCAATCATACTGGGCCCAGCTATAGCTCATAATGGGACAGCATTCCAACAGCTGATACAGATCTAGGGCTCTTTAGATGGAAAGATTAGAGCTTGGATGCTGACGTGGATATTAAGAAGCTTGCTTATACTGCACAGAGTTCCAGTAACAGACATTGTATGAGCTTTCACTGAAAAAAAATATTTATAACCTTCTGAAACAAATTAATAAAATTCTAATCTCATAATATTACAGCTTGATGAGTCATGAAATTTGAGTATGTTCTTGTGCAGGGCAGCTAAGGGCAAGGTTGCAATTCTGCCGTGTGAAAGGAAGACACTGGAGCCTCATGAGCAGAGAGAGAAGCCTGATATTGGGTGATAAGGTGTTACCTCAGGTCTGTGTGCTGATGTGAAATTTAAATGTATTTTTGTTTCCAGGTGTGTGTCAGTGTGTGTGTTGTGCTTGTTTCTGACACACACAACTGATTTCCATATAGGAGACTAAGGATTTGTAAAGACTAAGGATTTGTAAAGCCTACAAATGAAGGCCATATCCTTGGATAATCATGGAGCACTGGATATGTAGAAGGCAGCAGGAAGCCACAGAGACAGAATAAGAATCCAGCAGGTGCACTCTTTAAATGTGCCCATCAGATACACCCCATGCTCCTTTCTCAAAATAACAGAAGCACCTTCTGCTCCCAGCTACCACCCTCAGCAATGTTTGCTATTTCATGAACATTTCTCCCCACAGCTCACAAAGGCTTTTGAATCTGTAGCAATTGCCAGACCATGGTATAAGACCAAAACCTGTTTGGTGTATTGGCCCCAGCCCACCTTTGCATCAGACCTGTACTATGACCATGTTCCTTCCTGTCACTTTACGTGTGTTTTCCTGCTTTTTCCTGAACAAGGAGGGACTTGAGGAAATGTGATTTCTAATCCAGTCCTTGAGTCCTTGCATCACTGAAGCAGCATGCAGAACTGCATGTATTTCACCTGTATATCTGAGCAACTTAAAGCACACCTCAGAGAGGCTGCTTTACTGCTTTAAATATATATGTGTATATTTATATACACATCAGTGTATACTTGTGCCTCATGTAAATATATTGGTGACAATGTGTCTGAAACATCGTGTGCAAGAATACACTGACACTTTAATTCATTGATGGTACTTTAATACCAAGTTAATGCATTTCTCAATTAAGAATTTATAAACTGGTAATTCATAAAAAAAAATAAATCACAGCTTCACAAAAAGCTAACTTTTAACAGTTTGTCCCCTCCCCGCCAACAAGCAGTTTACAATATATTTCAACTATGTTGGTAGAAAGTTAACAGTGATGTGAAACTCTTAAAAAACATTTGCAACAGCAATTGAAAATAAAATAATGATTCTTACTCAGTGAAAAATTAATAGGAATTGTGTTTCCCAGTAAAAGATAAGTCAGAAAAGCAGCAAAAATTTCCCTCTCCTACTTGTTAGGTACAAGTTTTCACCCTGCCACAGTTATCATGGGCAAAAGCAACACTTCAGCATCATTCGTTCCCAGGTTCAGCACTTCAGTGGTTTTGGCAAGACTCAGAGGTCATATTCAGAAGTCCAGAGTTTGAGGTGTGTGCTGCCCCTGCTCCCTGTGCTCCAGAGGCTGCTCCACCCCTCTTCCTCAGAGTACAGTGAGATCAGAAACAGCTCAAAGTAAAGGTAAGGAGTATGAAAATTTTTCTGTGGGATCATATTCTTTTTTCACTCTTCACCTCTCCAATAAAAACTGGAAACACCAGAAATTTTGGCTGTCACACTTCACATGTGAGTATTTACAGGAGAGACAGGATTTAAATGATGTTGTTATATTTTCACTTGTGTACAAAATCCCTTCTCTCTGCTGAAGTTATACATGCAACCACAGGACGAAAAATGTTCCTTCTCTATCTTCTAAGTTAAAAGTCACATTTTCAAAAGTCATTGCACTTGACAATAAAAAGGCAATTAATATGCGTTTGATATTAAATATATTGTACAGACCTGAACTTCTGTGCAATTCATTGCTTCAAACATATTTAACATCCTTTTAAAAACTAAGCCTCTAATCAAAGAAAAAACTTTGTTAAAGACAAAAATCTTTTAAGAACAAATGCACACAAAAAACCTCTCCCTTTAACTCCTAGTGCATTTTAACACATCTTTGAAATTCTCTGTGTTGTTCCCACATTTAACCTTGCTGCCATTCCATACTGATCTAACATCACTACACAAGAACACCTTTTCCTTGACCTAACCAATAAGGCTGGCATTTGGGATGCTGTTGGTACAAACAAGAATGCTGAAGATAAGATTATTATCTCACTCCTCTCGCTTCTGTGGAAAACAAAAGATTTCAAAATGGATGTGATTCAGTTGTCACCATTGTCTCTGTAAATTCCAATGGCCCATTTCAGGTGCCAGTACTTTCTCTACCAGCCAGGGTTTTGGATTGTCCCAGCATATTTTGCAACAACTTGAAGTTAAAACTACGGACATGGAAACTGAAAGGGAGATTTTGGTCCCTGAGATATACTAAATGAAATCAAGAACTAAAGCACTGATATTTAGTTTGGAGTGGACCCTCTTTAATGAAAACTAAGTTAGGTTCAACTTTCTAAAGTTGAACAAATAGTCACTTAAGCAGGATGACAGGATGTATGCAGTATTGGTCAAGAAAAGTGCACTGTACAGAGTAGTTTGAAGAGTTATCAGTTGCTGAGGACCAAGCAGCTGTCCTGTCAATAGCACGCTGCATCCAACTTGTCTTTCCAAGCTAGCACAAAACCACAAGATGAAATATGGCCTTAACCAAAACACTATTTTCTCTCATCTCTCTAAAGGTACAACTACAGGACTTGGTGTCATAAATACTTATGATGGGCCAAGTGACTATGTGTGCCAGAGCCAACCCCAACTTTTTAACTTGCAACTGAATGTTTCAGCAATACCCTGTGGACCATAGCAGCAAACTCCTCATTGCCAAACCAGTGGCAATGTGTGCTATGGTAATCCATCTTGGGCTAGTGTTTAAGAGGTTTGTACCATGGAAGGTGTTTCAGACCAGTGGCAACTACAATAAAACATCTTTGGCAACCATTGGCATATGAAAAGTAATTCACAGCAGCTGGAAGAATTGTAAGATGTTTATAAAGTTTCATAGTGCATCATTAACTTTCTGAAGTGTGTTGCATGAAGTACCAAACTCCTGAAAAGGACAGCTAAACATCTGCCATCATTACCTCAGAGATAGCAGGTTTTTTTCATACCACTTTCTCAGACAAAGTTAGGGCTTGTGGAATTTTAGAGGATGATGTGAGATAGTCCACACAAAGGCTTCCAGTGCATTTGGAGTCGATTTGGGTCAGGGAACAGAGTAATGAAGGGCTGAAGACTGAATTTTCAGTGCACCACTGGGAAGTTACCCAGGGACAGGTGACAGATGGATTCATGAACAGATTGAACCACAAAAGTAGCATAATCACGTTGGTGGTGGAATTTCTTCAGACAACAAAACAAACCGAAACAAAAAAATCAGCTGCATCCAGTGAGTCCACTAAGTAGCCTCATTTACCTTAAATAAAAAATGTGTGCATTAGGAACACAGCACTTACTCCAAAACATTAGTAACACTCTATAACACAGCTGAGCTATAAGAGGAATTCAGTAAAACCAACTTTTGTTTTCAACTACTACAATTATAAATTAGACATGTCTTGTGACACCAGATAAGCCAGCTCTTAAGTGTGTGGGATGTGCACAGTAGGGGAGCAGAGACCACACTGCTAAGATGGGTAAATTTTTATCAAGTAGAAGAATTGAAAGAAGGTAATTTAAGCTTATTTTCTTCTAAATATCAGATCAACTTTCAGAAATTTGGAAAATATTATTGCAACTATCTTGCAGAACTGCACAGTGACCCCTACATATATTAGTATGCAATTTGGTAGTAACAATCACAACACAAGAAACTAAAAAGGAAAAACAGAATCTTAACAAAAAAACCCACAGGGTATTTAAGCAGGGAGAATATAGTTTTGCAATCAGCACTGATGTCTCATTCTATGAGAATAAAGTCAAAGAACTTTATACTCCAGACACCACATAAGACCTCATATATAGCCAATCTCCATTATACCTCACTTGAGAGATGCCAATTTAATTCCACAAAGGAAATTTAAATGAGTCTAATAAAATATCGAATCATCTTCAGTTAACTCCTACCCTGAAAAAAAAAACAAACAAAAAACCTACAGCTACGGAATATATTGAAATCTCTCTGATGTTCACTTCCAAAATGAGTGTGAAAAACTTAAAAACATCTTAGCATAAGGACTCCAATTATTATACACAGCTTGCTTCGATAGTGAAATAATAGCATTCATCTCTCTCCAGCAGAGGAGAATGAAGATCATAAAATAAGATACAAGTAATTGGCCTGATTTTGATGAAATTATGAAATGATATAATTAAATAGAGTATTGTTCAGTCATCAGGTGCCACATGAAAAGGCAGCTTAGCAGTTCTGTAAATGGGGTTTTGCTATGCTAGTGTTCTCTATTCTGGCACAGCAGATTTTTCCTTCACATTTCAGTAGCTGTAAAGTCATGGCCCTAGAGAGACGTGTCCAACATCAGCACTGTTGCTATGCGAGACTTAATGCTGTTTCAGCACATGAAGGATGAATTCAATCCTCCCTAAATTCAATCCTCAAACCTACTACTCCGCTGACTGCTTTGGAGTTACAGTGTTTCACTAAAAGATAAAATGTAACAAATAAATTAAATGGAGTTTCTGTATTGAATTAGAAAGCAAGCCTGATCAGCAAGTTCTAACTTTTAAAAACAAAAGGATATTTGCCAGAGCAAGTGTCTAAGGGGGAAGCAGCCGTGTTCCAAATGACAATGCAAATTCTGTATCTCATGTTCTACACTAATGTACAGCTGGGCAAAACCACAGCCCGTATGTAACATCACTGTTGCTGTCCCTTTTGAGACCTCATCGTTTTTAAAACAAAGAACAGGAAATCTCTCACAACTTCTCCTCTTCCCAAGCTTACCATGTAAATAGAAATGCAATATATTAATATATAAAGCAATTATACTGGTATGTATAACAACTATATAGACATAGTAACCATTTCAATAGTTACTGATAGTTGAAAACAAGGTCAAAAATGGGTTCCTAGGGACACAGTGAGTTGAGATGAATATGTTTCCAGTGGGTCAGAAAGGCACTGACAAGCTTGAAGAAGGGAGAAAAGGCAATCTTTTCTTATGAGTTCCAGCAGATTAGTTGTTTTTAAAAAGCAATCCCAGAATTTAAGTTGCTTATTTGCTCATTTATCATTGATTTTCCGTATTTTTTTAGGTACCCTCCACGTGGTGAAGCACCTGACCTAGAATTTATATTTGCGTTACTTTGTTCAGCTTGTTAAAAATTTACCCAGTTATTCACAGCTGTTTTTACTTTATTCTTCATAGTATAGATATTCCACTCACAGATACATTCCAGAGTTAGTAAATCACTGTCAATCCATTTGTTTGTTTTGATCTTTGCCTAGCACTTGTTCAGTTTGATTTTAGTTCTCCTACAAGCTTCAACCATCTCTTTCATGCAAGGAAAATTACAATTGAATAGTTAATTCAGGCTGAATGAGTAGAAACAAAATACAAACACATCACCACAGGAGCAAGCTAGAGTCCTCAATTGTCTGTTTAATTTAGACTCCTTGCCTATCCCTCCAAAACCAAGACGAAAAAGAAAACTAAACAACCCCCAAACAGCTTACTAAGCAACAATAATGCCTATATTGTAAAATACTTTCTCTGGAATGAAATTCTGTGACAAGGGACAAATGACATCATCAAATAATCTTCCTTTTCTTACCATAAGAACATCTTAATGAAATGTCTTACTTCTGGCATAAGTAACTAACACTGCCATCTATATTAAGAGTTTTCTTCTAAAATAAATTGTATAGTAACAGGTTGAAGATGCATCTTCATTGCATATGCACACTGCCCTTTCTCAGTTTTGCAGCTAAGTTTTTTAGGGTCTCCTCTTTTTAGACTAAATTAATTCCATCAAGAATGAAGTACAAGAAGAATGTTTTGTCGATTTAGGTGAAGATTTCTAACAATACAATAGTTTCAAGGGGTCCAGAAAAATCAAATGGGTGCATGAAGCCTTTCAGGGACAGAAGAAAAAGTTTTCACTTAATTTAGACAAGATACTCAAAATAATTAAAAACAGTGCAAGAAGAAATAAAGGATAAAGGATGGAACCTTATTCTATCTGCCATGCACACTGTAAAGCAGGCAATGCATAACTCTGCTAGGCTGCTCCAACCTGTATCCCTTTTATAAAGGATATAAAGTGTGTGCAATCTGCACAGACTGACAAAGGGAGGGGAGAGACCAAGGTCTCATGTGCATCCAACAACTACAAATTAAATGGCACATGAGGATGGATTTGAGATGGCATCCCCTTGGTTCCCTTAGGTACATTATGCTGAGTCACACCCTCAAATGTTTGTGTGCATGAACAACAAAAAGCATCAGTCAGTTTTTTTACAAAAAACCCCAAAACTTAAAATAGTGCAGACAGTTTTTAAAGTGAGCTAGTTCAAATAATAACTAACCTGAGAGGTACTTTGCTCCGATTAACATTACCATGCTACTCATAATAAAAATACTCAAAGGCAGATTACAGAAGATATTACTGTCACCTGATGGCATCCAGGGGACGGTGTTTCCAGTCAAGCAAATCAAAAGAGAAATATATATATAAATTGCAGTATATGCGTCAAATATATATGAAAAGCAAGAAGTAACAAATGTAGTGACATTTGAAGAAGAACTAAAAAAATATTATGCATAAACCCCATAATAACTCAAAACAGGTTCTCTCTGTAAGAGTTCAAGTTCAAATTCCACTGTCAACACTATCTAGGTTGAGCCCATTTCTAGTATTCTCCAATTCTAACCTACCCCTAAAGTTTCAAAGAACTAAGGAAAATAACATTTTCCCCCCAGGTGTTAGATCAGAAAATCACTAAAGTTTTGATAAACATATCTCTTCACATAAACTGAAGAAAAAAAAAATCTAGACTTATTTACTGCAAGGCAGAATCTTTTATCCTACTAAGATAAGCATCAGGTTAGATGTAAGGGTACTAAATCATAAAGGTCAATACTGAAGGGAATCACATTGCTCATGTTAAGTTACCTGTTTCCCTTCCCAAAAGCCTTGGCAGAATTGTTTGTAAACCACAATGTTAAATAAAATATTTAAACCAGCCAAGGATGGCAAAAGAAAAATTTTAGCTTTCAAGAAGAAAGTGGCCACATGCAGCTTGAGGGCTCCAACTGTGGATTTTGGATTCTGGGGGCAGTTTAAATTTCAAGGATTCTTTACTTAACACGTTTCATTTTAACAGTTTTTCCAATACAAGGGAAATTAAATTAAGATAAAGCCCATAAATGATGTGTATATTATTACTCAGGACTAAAAACTTAACCCAAAATAGTACTAAAATAAAAATTCAAATTATAGATCAAAGAAGACCACACGTTTAATTTAATTCAAATGTGATAGATGAGAAAGCCCTCTCCTTCAGAAGAAAGATCTTGTTCAGTCCCTCAAAAGTGTTTTCATATTTTCTGTATGTGAACAATAGGTCTGTGTAATTCTTTACTTTATGATAACTCCTTGCTCTTACGCCCTATGGGTCAAATAGATTTTGATGTGGATATCAATCCCTCCTTCCTACAAAGCAAATAACGAAGGCAAGATACAGCAAGCAAAACCACAGGATGGAACTTTTCTCCTTTGCAGCATGAGGTAATGGTATAAGAAAGTTTACAAAGGCCCTCTGCTCTAGAGCATTGTGCTGTATCTCGTCTTGCAGGTGAGACTTTTTCTTTTGCAAACCAGTGCCATTCTGCAAAACCTGCAGCTGTTCAGGAGGAAGACCCAACTATCTATTTTCCTGTTCATTTCCACAGTGGATTTAAGTAATGACCTTTAATTCACTATAGTAGTCCAGAGATGGTATGAACAGAAAAGGTCAACAAAAGCAAGATGAGCTACCTAGGTTAACTGGCTAATTCATGATACTTGACCTGCTTAATTTTTAGTTTACCATTTGAAGGACCATCAGATGTCTCCCATCCCATAGACTTCATCACAGCTTTCTTCCATCTGGCATAGCGATATTCGCTTTCTGAAATTAAGAAATCAGAAAACAGAAAAGCCTCTCAATGCATAGGAATACAACCACAAGTATTTAAGAATCAGATATGGCAATACGAGTTTTTCACTCTTTTGCACAGTATCATTTGTTTGCACAGAGAAAGTAATATAAAATCCTTTTTTGAATACAAAAAAACTCCACCTCAAACCCCACAGTTATGCATAGTAAGAAGAAATAAAAGAAATTTTCTTCATGTTCACCAATAAGAAGATTTACAAGCAGGACAAAATTAAGCAATTGATGTTTATGTAGAACCCCTTCAAATGCTGTCTTTAAGTAGGGATTTTAGAAGTAATTATAATCAAAATAGTAAGACAAAATTATGTACCAAAAATTAAGAAATAATTGAGAAGACAAAAAAGCATTTATCTTGATTAATTATGTCAAGTACATACTTTCCATCTCTACAAGCACTTAAGAACTGATGAGAAAGATATCTAGCTAAGAAGCAATAATTAATGTAGGCTTTTTAAAGCCAAAAGAAGAGTATCCAAAACCAGTCCTGTCAACATCTGTGAAAAAAAATAAGTTTGCAGCTCAGATAACACAGAAATGTTTTACCCTCTGGGTTTATCTGTGGTTCAAATCGTTCACATGTCACAGCTGTCAAATCTCCAGGATTCAGACTCCAAACTTCAACACCTTCTGCAGCTCCTGCTGCCATAGCAGCTCCTAAAGCTGTTGTTTCAGGCATTGATGGCTTCACTGAAGCAAAACACAGAAAGGACCATAGTGAGTTTTAACAGAAGTCACCTTGATGACATCAGAACTAAGGACTGACATATCTATCAAGATACAACAACAAAGCAAGACACCCAATTTGCTCTCAACACCCATTACAAATGAATGGTGCTTTCAGCATTAAAAAGAAAATAGGAGCTGTAAATTCATCTTACCTACTGGAATACAGAGAATGTCTGATTGGAGTTGCATGAGGATTTTGTTATTGGTCATTCCCCCATCAACTTGTAACTGACTTAGTGGAATCCCACAGTCTTTGTTCATGGCATCTAGAATCTTAAATAAGAGTAATACATGTGTTACAATTGAATTGCACAGAAACGCCCTGGTACCCTCTGAGTGTAAGACACTGATACTACAGCATTTGCTGAAGACGGTTAAGTAGATAATTTCTCTCTCCTAAAAATTAAAAGGCAAAACAGACGTAATGGCAACACAGTTTTGTTTAATATACAGCATGTGCATTCACTTCATTACAGAAATCCTAGTGTAGGACACCTCAGGTGCCCCAGATGTAGCCTACATGCTGCTTATGTGGCGTGAGTGGAATTTTAAGAAAAGCTGATGACAACATTTATCAGAGCTAACAAATGAAGCAGCAATAATAAATGGAGTCCTTCAGTTGATCATCCTTTGTCTAGACACTTTCTCTAATTTGATGGATTAAAGAACTGAAGAATTAAAACATTTGGACTGGCAGTCTGGAAGACTCTTCAATAAGAATTGAGGAATGTTGAAATGTTTTGAAAGAGCAGCCTCTTCAAATATTTTCAATTAGTTGTTGAAAACTGAGAATTTTATATCAAACATGACAGACAGCAAAAATAAACTATTAGTGCATTTTTTTGTAAAATTATGTTTCCTTCTTTTGGGCAGAGTCTCTAGCTGAAAAGTGTTGAAGTGTTTGCAAGGAATAATTAACTAAGATGGAGTATTTAATTCACTGATATCTCTCAATTTGCTTTTTAGAGGGTTTCCTAAAAACCTAAGACTTGCCTCAAACCTTAGTTACTGGTAACACCATGGAATTACTCCACAAGCACCATTAAATACAGAATAGTTCGTTTTGTAGGGTGTGGTAAAAGCAGTTAGTTAAATGTCTCATCTACATTTTATAAGGCTAGTGCATATTTTTGTTCACAAGTTAGGCATTAACAAGTACAGAATTATTTTCTCTCTGTAATTTTTCAGCGTATTTAAATAAAAAAGATATCTGTTTTTCCCAGCTTTAAATGACAAAGCAACACAGACCACAAAAAAAAGACCAAAAACTACAGTGCATTCTGCCCTGTTCTGTAGCTCACAAAGTACTCAGTAATACAGTATTTACCAGGAAAAGTCAATATGCTACCTAAAAAAGAACAAAAAAATTGTAGGCTTGCAAGATAGTGAAGACTCCATGGAGATGAACTATCCAGGAGATTCTGCCAGCTTCCAGAAAGTAAGCTAGCAAGGTCCCTTATCAGAAATATCTTTAAAGGAACTAAAGGAACTGCCCAGGATAAATAAAGGTTAAAAATGACAAGCTAAGAAGAGTAAGGCCAGTTTTGATGGTGAGAGCATCTTGTTTATGGGCCTGCACTGTTCAATGCACTAGAAATAAATTGGAAACCAGGATTCTTGCACAAAGTTTGCTGGCAGTACTATACTAGTACTTATTTCCTTCACATACACCATTTTACATTTGTCTAAGGTGATAGTATCTGCCTTTTTTACCATCAGAACTTCAACACCATTGGAGGCTCTGGGTTTGTTTATCACTGTGTAAAAGCACGTTGGATCAGCATGCACTCAGCAGATATTAAAATAATAAAAAGAATGCTAAAAGCCAGGAAGGGATGAGAGAACAGAACAAATCATGGCCCTGCTGCTGCTGTCTCTATTGTACAGAGGGTGGATGAACAGCAAGGATCCAAGTATGCAGATTTTGCCTAATGACAGCATTGTACAGCTCCTAGAACCAAAAAAATTGCTTATTTTTCCAAAATGTCTCCTGGAAGAAAAAAAGTAACAGGTGCATCTGTCTTTCTGGATAACAAGGTACTCAGAAGGAGTGAATGTCACAAACAGACAAGAACTCCAACGAAGGTGATCTCCAATGAAGGGTTTTCCTGAAGACTTCTGTTTTTACTGGAATTGAAAGAACTTTTTTTTTGACAAGGCAGAACTAATGATGTATCTTTAGAAAACATACATATATTTTACTTGTGTCGCTAGGACTTAATCTGTTCATTTAAGAGTGTCCAGTGCCTGAGCAGGCACTCCTGTCATTGTGATAAAATCAGAGTGACTAAAGCATGGGGAAGTGTTAGATCTGTTCATACACTGAACTTCACCCTCACTCAGTCTGACAGCTTTATTTCCCCCTCTCCTGCTCCCAGCCACATGCCCTGCCTTGCATTCTGACATTTGCTGAATGCCTCTGTGAGGCAGCTGAGGTCATTAATCCAGCAGAAAAATAGCCCAGCAAAAAAAAGGGATAATTTTCTGCTGGAAAGTTCACTGAGCTGTCACATGAGAGAGAATAGATGGGAGGATGGACAAGGAAAGAGGAGCAGACAACAAATCAGTTCAGTTGCCTGTAACTTTACACTGACTTCTAGTACAAGAATCAGAAAATTAAGAATGCTACTTTCAATTTCCTTCACAACCTTCTGAGGACTCAGGGCTGTCAGCACAGCTTCAAAAGCAGAAGCCTGGGTGAAATTTCTGTCAGTCTTTTTCAATGAGTACTTTCTTCTATGTCACTACAGAAACAGCACACTGTTTCCCTCATCTTACATGGTTTGAGCAGGATGCTATTTTAAAAAATCAGTATGTTTAAATAACAGCAGTTTAATTCATGTAATCAAATTAAGGCTTGACTGTTATCCTGCAAGGTCTAGGGATTTCATTTCCTCCCATATTTGCACAGAACCCAGGGACTGCAAACACAGGGAGGAGGAGATGGTGATACAAAGATACAATGCTCATCTGATATCAACCCCTTTAATTTGGCTGAGGGATTCATTTCCTCTGTAAGAATTTTGGTTGGCTGTTACTGAATGCCAGCTGAGGCAGTGAAGGATGGAACAGTCAGGAAGTGAAGCCAGATTTCCCTTGGTATGTTTGCTGCTGTCTTGCTTTAACTCTTTTTTGTTCTTATGTACCAAAAGTGACATAAGCCATCTCTGTCACAGCAGACCATCAAGTGTAGGTTCCTACACTAATGAAACTTTGTAGTTATGTTACTGGTCCTGCCATTTTAAACATTCTATGTTCTGCCCCTCAAAATATTCACAAAATATGTTAATCTTATTTTATGTGCTGATAAAAAGCAGCATTACCACTCCAAAAAAATGTACCACTCAATTTTAGCTGAGTCCACAGGAGCAATTTTTCAACATTAGCAACAATTAAAGACAAGAATAGCATCCCAGTACAATATAAAGCATATGACTAATCTTCATTAAATCTTTCAATGAAAATCTCCTCTTTTCCTGAAGAGCTACAGTTCCTGTTATCACACTAATTGACAATGAATTTAGGACCCAGTTTGCCTTTACCTCTCGTGTTTGAAAGCAGACTGCTTCTAGTGCAGCAAAGGCGATGTGGTTTTTATTTGTAAACTGAGTAAGGCCACAGATGATACTGTTGAAGAGAGAAAAAAAACCAATTAGGCCCAATTAGGACACTCCTATTTATCAGACATAAACCTATACCTCACACCTAGGTCTTCTAATTCAAATCTCATACAGTTTCATAGTATAAAAACTACTTTATAATATGAAAAAGCTTGTTTTTCTTTATTCTAAACTCTCCCATTTTCCTGACAAGGTGCTTTCAGGGTCCAATCAATATAGTTGCCATAAATCATCAGTACACACACACAAACACCCCAAAATTCTAGTCTGTTTTTAAGGGAAAAAAAACTAAAAAAAGTATGATTGAGGTTGATTTCTCTTTGAAAAATAATATAAATTATCACTAAAATCTTAATGAATTCTCTAATGCTTTCAGTTCTTAAGGAAAAGCCAATATGGGTCAGTGCTGTTCTCTAAATATTTGAAATTGTTTTCAGATCTAGTCTGATCATTAGTTGCTTCTGAACCTTCAAAGAGATTTTTGTGTATGGGAATTATGCTATATCTAACCATGAGTAAGCTGAATTCTGTCAATGTACTCTGAAGGGCAGAGCAAATAACCATCTTTTATTCCATTTCAACAGCTGAGGAACAGCACGGTACTACACAGAAATGCTGCTGGATACATGCAAGTTCAAAGATATTAAAGGACATTTTTCATTGTTACCATTACAAAGATTAGTTTTTAACCATTAAAAAGTTAAGCACTGTGATATGAAAAACTGTAAAAACAGCTAACTCTAAGATTTTTCTTTTTCTTAAAGAAAAAGATACATACAAGAATCATCTAAATTCTAAAGATGCAACTACTTGAAACCTTGGGAACAAGTTAGCCTTTAAGACTTCTTTTCCCACACTAGGAAAGTTATTTTTTAATTATATTTGTTATGCTTCCATGATTGCCATGGCATGTTGTGATTCCAACAACAGTAGGCAAGCTCATAACAGCAGAAAAGACAAATGAAAACCTATTGTTTGAACTATTACCAGGTGGTTGAGTCTGAACTACCAGGAAAGGGACTGGAAAAAAGGAGTAGTAAAGAATTTTCAATAGACTGCAAAGAAAGATGTATACAAGGGGAAGGAGGCAAAGTGGGAAGGAATTACATAGCCTGAGACTCAACTCAAAACCATTAATCAGCACAAAATTCATCCATTACTACTTTTGTTGCCTGACTGTTCACAAGAAGGCAGATGTCTTCTTTTACTTTAGTGAGATAAAAATCCTTTCAAAACCAGAATTTGTTTTCCCTGCCCTGCTGCCCCCTTTTTTTTTGAGGGAGGAGGAGAGGAGAGGAGAGGAGAGGAGAGGAGAGGAGAGGAGAGGAGAGGAGAGGAGAGGAGAGGAGAGGAGAGGAGAGGAGAATGAATAGCTTGGCTACCTAATCCTTCTTTTCCTCCCAGTAGCAATTGCTGTTTTCAGAAGGTTAAATATAAAACAGAAACACAGTAGTTCATGAAAATACCACAGAGAATGATGTATCTGGACACATCAAGGCAACAAAAAGGACAATTTCACATACCTGGAAGGAATGGTATTTGATTAAATGGTAAAATGATTAAATCCCCCTGCAAAAGCAGCATTCAGTCAGATCCTTACCCCCTTGCACTGGGTTCCCAGTATGGTGCATACAGTCCTGAAAATGCTGGCACAAAGTAGCAGCCATAAGAAGTTCCCACTTCTGCAGCCAGTTTTTCTAATGCACACACAAAACACTTACTTAGCTTTACACCAACACTTAAACACAGCACTTAAAAGTGTTATTATTTAATTAAGAAAAACATTCAAGATCTCTTAGGTAGCTACAAACATAATCCAGCCATGTATACAACTAGAAAATACAATTAATGCTGGCAGTCTGCTCCTTGTTAAGCAGTTTTCCTTTTGCAACAATATGAACAGAAGACGGAGCATAGGGAGTTGTGGGAAACATAAAATGCAAAATGAAAAATCAAAACTGAAAGCCAAAACAGTGTACTCAATATTCTGACCTAGATTTTGTGAGGTTTTCAAATGTTATCTATCATGTGGGTAAAGAGTGCAACCTTCAAAGCAGTCCAAAAGGTCACACTTTACTTGCATTTAAGTCAAGGCAAGCAAATGAAACTGGATCAAGACCAAAGGGAGTTAAGAACTAAATTACCATTAATTTCAAATGGATTTAGAGCTCCAAATTTTCAGCTTATGTGTTTAATCACAAGGCCAGCTAGAAGGAAATCTGAAGTTTCTTGACAGGAGAATAACTAATGTGGATATATGAACTCCTCAATACCAAAATATTTGTAATTTTTAAAATTATATTAAGAAACTTAGAATGACAAAAAAGATAATGCTAATGAACAGCTCCTTCCTATAATAAGAAAGGAGTATTTTCTTTCTGCTTTTGCAAATTTCTTCTGTTTGCATTTATCAGAGAAACATAGCAGTAGAGGAAAGAATTAGTAAAACATCTTCAAAAAGTCTTTCTAAAATAATTCTTTCATACAGACTCTGATTAAAAAAGAAGGAGTGAAGGCAGAAGGAAAGACAAGTTCAGTGAAACAGGAAGAGATGATGATTCTCTACATGACTTTAACAAAACTGACAAGGTCCTGAAACTCAAGCCTTCCAAAGAGGTCAGACTTGTCAAACTCGTGAAGAGGTACTGTAGTCTCAACAAATGGCTAATTTATGTGACAGCAGTTTATATTCCTCTGTATGATCTCCAAAGCTTTCTTTCAGAAAAACAGACTGATGCTCTAAGATTTTGCTAATCTTTGAAGTTTTTCATAAAATTTTAATTCTAAATTTTCCCACCTTTGAATAAGATATCAATTTATTAAAAATACGTAATAAATGTCTTTTCAATCCTAAATCTCAGTCACTTTCCAATTTTTGCCCTTTGTCATGCTTCTGACATTTTTTATTTTCCAAATTTCGATATATTCCTAGGTTTTGTTACAAACCAGCTTGTTTCAGTTCATCTGAATCAGAAAACATCAGCTACACAAATACTAAAAGATTACTGCATTCTTAGCCAAAACAATTACCTTCCTCCACATCTCCTTTAAAAGGCAACTTTGCAAACTGAAATCCCTAATTCAATGGATATGAAGCCTCCTGCATAAATATTTGCACTTGCAGGGCCTCAGGTTCTCATATTTATGACAAGAGTATGTAGATTTAGAATCAAATATATGCTGGTTTCTGTAACACAGACTTAAATACTCTTGGCTCTGGAAAATTCAACACTGTATAAAACCAGAAGATACTCTGTAAGTACAGTACCTTCCTGAATATCTGCTTACCAGGGAAACTACTAAAAAGTATAGATTGCAGCAGAGCAAAGCTGACAAAGCCATTCCAAGACTGTGTAGATAGGCTCTATGAAATACAAGTACCAACAACAGTGAGCTCATGGATGCAAAATAAATTTTTGTTGTGTTTAAACACAGCAGAATGTATGCACATTCCAGCTTTTCTTTACTTAAATATTTTGAGCTTTCATTTAGCAATAGAGACATCATGACATTGGAAAACTTAAAAAACTGAACAACTCCATACTCACCAACTTCCTGTGAAGTCTGAGCAATACCCAGATTGTCCCTCAGCCAACGAACAACAGCCCCAGCTATTGCAACAGATCCCTGAAGGAAACAAAGTCACTCCATCAGGAGACAACAACTGGTAGCTTTGTGCTGCTTTTAAGAAGATTGGGGAGGAGAGGTCACTTTGGCCTCCACCTGCAGGCTTACAGTCACAGCTTGAAGCACTCCCAAGTATGCTCACAACCAAACCACAAAGTTTCTTGGCATCTGGAGACTGCCATGTAAAAAGGGCAGCCTGTTACACAGACTCCAGGTAGAAAAGGTGCATATTGTATGTTTTTTTTCCATGAGAGGGAGTTACAATGGCATTTCCTAAGCAGTCTTCTTGTTCTTCTAACTGAGGTCTTCTGAATATACAATTATGAGGATCAGTAGTGTCAGACTTCTTTTCCTGACACATTAATATTTTTATGTTTTGATTTACAAAAACAAGACTAATTATGTCTAGTCTAAACACAAACATCTGGGAAGACGGAAAATTTAGGCACTTGTGCATTTGCCATCAAAATTGCTCTGTTGCCTCAGCAAATGGCCCTGAAGGACTTCATCACATCACAGATGGATGGCATGGCTCCCATCTAACCCCAAAGCCAAGTCCAGTAGACTAAGCTTCAAGCAAAACAGTAGAAGCATTCTATTTTATTCAAAACCACTGCTAGAAGGGGCAGGATGTTTTCTAAACAGCTGGCTATTACAGTTACAAAATACCAGTTTGATTAAAGGAAAATGCTGAATCCACATTTTCTACCTCTCTGCAGTGTCTCAACCAGCAGATTGTAGATGATTCTAGAATGGATCTAGGACAAAGCACACTTAACAGCTTCTGTTGAAGCCATATTTTCAGACAGTATTATTAAAGACTTGAAGGTGAAGAAGAAGAAAAGTGCAGGTGTTTCAGCATGCAGGAATTCATATCACTCTCAAGACAGTTTCAGTCCTTGCTTTCAGAACATGGGTTAAAAATAAAACAAACCTTTCACACACTCACACAAAATAAAAATCTCAGAGTTTGCCAGGTCATGGCAAATGTAAGATTCCCTTTCCTCAGGGAAGAAAAAGGAAATAAATGCAGCCTCCCACATCCTAATAAAGTGTCATAAGCCACAAAATATTCTTGTAGTGAAGAAAATCCTGTGCTGTCTTTGTTTCACGTGGAAAACGCAGTCTGTCTACAAAAGCTCAATATCAGCATTCAGTGTATGTGTTTTGAGAATAATTATTATATTACAGTACCTAGCACATTAAGCAGCACAAATGGAAGAATAACCATCTTGTTCTAAACAAAGCTTTGGTGCCAATTAGGTGCTCAATTGATCTGTGCTTCAGAAGAAGAGCTTTAGAACAATGAACCCCAAAGTTTAAGCATAAATACAATTTCCTATAGAATTTGGATGCCTTCGGACTTGTTAGAACTGAGAAACTTATTTCTGTAAGTAGGCACCTGAATCAAAGAAGTAAAAAAGCTAAATTGTTAGAGGATTTTTTTCCCAGAAATTTAATTCACATTTTTGAAAGTTAGAAGTGAAATCCATTAGAAGAAAATAAAAACATTTAGCTATGACTTTTATTATGAGGTAATAACTGAAAGATTAGTACTTCCCCCCCCTTTTTAAACCCAATTAGTATTAAAAATCTTGTTTTTTTATTTATAGTATTTATTAAAGATTTGAGAGATTGAAAAAATGTTTAGCTGTCTAACTCTGAAAGTATAAATGATGCAATGAAGAAATATTTTTATTAGATTACATTATACAGATTGGAGACAGGGATAACCAAAACCACACAGAAGCCTTCAGACACAGAAGCATAACACAGAGCTATTTTAATTTCCACACAGCTGAAGACACCATAAAAATACCAGATAACAGAACTAAATTAGAACATGTATCATTACAAAAAGGAAGAAACCACTGAACTTACCTCTAGTGCATAAAAAGCAGGTTTGTCTTTGCCCATTTTGTAAGCTATTGTGGTTATAAGACCATGCTCAGAAAACACAGACTAAATGGGGAAAGGGGAAAGAAAAGGTAAAGCATGAACAGAGGCAGAAAATGTTTAAATAAAAACATTCAAATGATAATAAACAAGGGACCATACCTTCGAATTAAATATGCAAAGTTTAAACTAAGTAAATTATCAGTCACTCTAAATAAACAACTAAGATAGAACACTCAGATAACTGGTACTAATTCTTGTTTCCACAAGCTGATGCAGATCTTTCCATCTACCTTATAGAAAAGAATTGGGGGTCTTTAAGGGGAGATGTAAATGAGAAGGAAGCCACAGTTTTGTGCTATTTATTCAACTCCAACTACAAAGAAATAATGAGAGAAAATGAAGGGACGAAATAAAACAGCCAAGAGAAGGAAAAGAGCACATGGCTAAATAACATAACATTTAATCTTGTCTGGGTGACAACAAGAGCATATAGAGGGGAAGAGCAAGAAACTTTTTAAGAAAAGTTCTGTTTGGAAACTTAAGGAGGTAGGAAATGGAGAAGAAGGTCTTACAGAAACACCTTGAAAAATAATTCTTTCAGATTTCAGTATGTGTTTTTCCCTTTGTCTGGCAATATAATTATTGTTAATAAGTCCAAGAATGGCTAACATACAGTTGTGCTTCAGAACTTAAATAGATTGTGAAAAACAAAACAGCCAAGAACTCAAAAATGCAACTGACCTTCTGACCTGTGTTGCACAGCAAGAAACAACCTGTTCCGTACCTAGCATGAAAGCAAAGCAAAGTTAAAACCAGAATGTTTAAAGAATAACCTGTTACTGCAATCCATGAGTCCTCTGTGAAGAATCAGGACACCACTTTTTGACCCTTGCAGGTTTTGTTACCATTAACTGATAAAACTATCCTCAAGAAGTTGATTTTAATGCAGCCTGAAGCTGAAAAATCTAGTCACATGTCTCTCAATCTCTCTCTCTCACTATTTTTGTCTAACATTTGATCAAGGAGAGATATGGCTGAACACTAAGTGTAAATTCCTCTTTGGTGGCAGTGTTTACCTACTTCAACTTAAGCTGATTATGAGAGCAACTTTATAAAACAAATATTTCACAATATTAAAGAGGAAATTTTAAGAAACTTTGTTCCTGTCACAAAGAGGGTTTTCTTTAGACATATCCCATTCAAGAATTTCTAAAAATGGCACGTTTCCCATTTGAAGACCAAATCATATATGTGTGGGCATACACACTCATACAAGAACATAGTTTAATATAAGGAGTACAAAACACTACAAACCACTCCAACTTACTCTAGAAAGTTATTCTTGAGAAAAATATTCCTTACCCTTTTTTTAAAACCTTCAAAATTAATAGCTTAACCCAGTACTGAGATAGCCTTCAGTTATATTTGGAAAAAGAAATAGTAAAGCAGTAACAGAAAGGAATTTAAAAAAGACAGACTAATATGTAATCATATTTGTGAAACTTCCATACTGTTTATGTCCCTACATCCTTAGTTAAGCACCTGGCTGTAAATGGAACAGTAAGTCATTTCAGCAGACAGCTTCTCCTCCAGTGATTGTTTGATTATACCAGTTGTCTGATTTAACTGATCAGCTATTTTAAACACAGGACACTAAGAAGCTGAGAAACAGGAAAAAGAAAACGTAAAATTCTCCACTCTGAGCTAGACATAGAAGCAAAACTAAGCACTGCAATGGAAATGGACCTTTCCCATCTAGCAAAGCTGTGCCATTCAAGTCTATGCAATCTATCTCACCGTCCTGGATTTGCTCAACCTTAGGTCACCATTTAAATGACACTGTAACTGTTTTAATCTGTATTTTGAAGAATGTTAAAACGAAAACACTGCTGTCACATAGAGATTTACCTCACTGTGACTGTGTTCCAAAATACACCTCACAAGCCATGCAACTTTAATATCTTCATTACTTTATATAAGAGTCAAGACATGGTTTACTTTGTGGGTCAACACACTCAAAAGGTTGATCTGTAATTACACGTTAACTACAAAAGAATTTGGCAGTTGCTTGAAAGAGAACATAATACTAAATTCAAAACAGAGCAGTGTGTTTATCTTATTACTTTCCTAATAACTTACGTGTTTTTGGCTTGTCCGTCTTGAAAACACATTTGCCCAACAAGAGCAGCATGCTGGTCACCCAGGCACTGAAAGTGAGAGATTTTTTCCTTTAGCAAATGTCCTCACGTGAATTACATATTTGACTATAACTCTAATCTATTAGTAGCACACAGGCAATTGAAAAAGAAAATCTACAGAGAAAAGCAATGCCTTTTATTACTCTTCTCTCTGTAAGAACTGCAAATGTAATGTGTTGTGCTACGTATGGTGAGCAATTTAAATAAATAAAAACCAAAATTTACTATCTTTATACATGTTATTGGAAAAAACTGAGAATTTACCCAGCATTTCTGGATTATGTATATACTTCTTTTATATATATATGAAGCAGAGCTTCTTCCATTTTGTAATGTTAGTCGTTTACTTAGAGATACCAATTTTCCAACAGCACTACATATATGCATGAAAGCTCTCATTTGTATTTCCACAGCCAGATCTTAATAATAACTGATCAAGCCAAACAGTTATTCATCTTCAAAAGTTTACTTCTTGTTTAACCTGAAGTAAAAAACCCACAAACTTAATTCATAGCAGGATTCACTCATCTTTAAAGCTTTTTCCTTGTGAAGCTGTGTTCATGCAGTTCCAGGTTGTCATGTCAAATCTAAGTTGAAGTAGGACTTACCCCAGAAATTGGTACACCTGTCAAAGCTCCAGATTCCTGTTTGCAAAAAGAGAAAGAAAAACTCTGAGTTAGCTTTCCATGACTAGAATTGAAGGCAATGAAAAATAAGCTAAACTTCTAATGTTCAAAGGAAGACAAAGGGTCATGTAAGCAACATGGTTCAGTTCAGGTGTACACTTTGTTTCAGCTTAATGCAGCTCATGTCTAAACCACTAAGAAATGGAGAATCGGAAGTTTTACAAATATACTTTAGGTGACCTCAAAAGTTCCCAGCATACATTTTCTTGAAATAATACTATACAGAAAATCCACTTCAGCGTAAGCTGTGAAGTAAATGCCAAGTGTAAAATGCAAAAGTGCAAAATGGTAAAGTGGTTAGGAAAAAAACACGGCTGTGGTGACATCCTAAGCAAAGGCAGATGCCTGATTTTATGATACAGCATTTTAAGTCACATATAGGCTTTCTTCCAAACACTACCAGGGTTTTTCAGTTACATTCCTGCTACCGAATCATAAATTCATTTAAATTGGAAAAGAAAGCTTAGATTATCATGTCCAACTGTTAACCCAGCACTGCCAAGTCCACCAGTAACCCATGTCCATAAGTGCCACATCTATACAACATCTATACATCTTTTAAGTACCTCTAGGGATTGTGACTCCACAACTTCTCTGGGCAGCCTGTTCCAATATTTGACAAGCTGTGAAGGTTCTTGTTTTATCACTTGTTACCTGGGAGAAGAGACCGACCCTCACCTGGCTACAACCTCCTTTCAGGCAGTTATAGAGAGTGATAAGGTCCCCTTTGGAGCCTCCTTTTCTCCAGGCAAACACCCCCAGCTCCATCAGGCCTGTGCTCCAGACCTTTCCCCAACTCCATTGCCCTTCCCTGGACTCACTCCAGCCCCTCAATGCCTCTCTTGTAGTGAGAGGCCCAAAACTGGACACAGGATTTGAGCTGTGGCCTCACCAGTGCCCAGTACAGGGGGACAATCCCTGCCCTGCTCCTGCTGCCACACTATTGCTGATCCAGGCCAGGTGCCATTGGCCTTCCTGGCCCCCTGGGCACACCTGGCTCATGTTCAGCTGCTGTCACCAGCACCCCCAGCTCCTTTTCCTCTGGGCACCTTTCCAGCCACTCCTCCCTCAGCCTGCAGCTCTGCCTGGGGTTGTTGTGACACCAGGGCAGGAGCTGGCACTTGGCCTTGTTGAACCTCACAGAATTGGTCTCAGCCCAGCCTGTCCAGATCCCTCCACAGACGCTTCCTGCCCTCCAGCAGATCAACATTTCTGCCCAACTCAGTGTCATGTGCAAACTTAGTGAGGGTATCCTGAAAATTTTAATGATTTAATTATTTCATGACAATTTCTACTTGCTTCTTTAAACTGTTTTTTTTGTGCAATTGTGAAAATGCATTTTCAGTAAAGCCATGCAAGCGTATTTCCAATCTGAATTACTTTTTCTTTAATTCTCATTTTAATTAACTGGATTTAAGATAAGTGTTTATAAATGCACTAAAAAGCTCTACATGAATCTGATGTTTAGCTACCATAGAATTAATATTTTTAGACAGAATGGACAGTTTTTCTCATTTATAAAATGCTATAGCTAACATTTATTAGTCAGTAGCTGTATTTTTTAGCTTACTATAAAAAGAAATATTCAACAGCATGGATATTAAGACAAACACATACATCGAGATCACATTTTAGAAATAATTTTGGCATGAACTCTTATTGTGTTATCTCAGATTTGGAAACACACAGCAAATTTATTGGCCTAGAAAGTGCACTTTGCTTAATCCTTAAACCAATGAAAATGCACAGCATCTGAGCAGAATGGGTAAGATATAGGTGGTCAGCCTAATGGAAGCCTCTACTCACCCGGCTAGGACAGATTTTCTACAGCCAGCAAAGGGAAGAAAAAGAAAAAAAATGGAAAGAAAGGGGAAGAGAAACAGAAGTTCACATTTAAAGTGATGAGCAATTCTGTTCTGGTGGTCAGGCAGTATCTTTTTCCATTTACCTTGCTCATTCAGCTTAATACAACTCACTGTTATCCAACCTTCACATAAATAAATGTCAGCAATGAATTCTAGTGGCAATCCCATTAACACATTAGCAAAAATATTTACATTTTGGGGAAGCTAGAGTTCTATTTAAAAAAATCCATCTTGTAACTTGTTTTTGCTACAAAATACACACATTCTTATTTAACAATAGCTCAAAGTACTAGGAAAAAGAATGCAAAATTGCAACATCCAGTTTATCCAACCCTGAAGTTCATTAATTAGATGCCACTGTGTCAGAAGAATTGGTGCTTCACTGAAGTAATCAAATACTTCACTTCCTATAATATTATATAACAGTAGATAACAGCATACTGACCATAACCCAAACAAGACTGGTCTAGAAAAAGCCATTAGTTCTAATCTACGGAATCTGTCAAATCTAGATGGATACAGTTGCATTTTTATAAGATGAATTTCACACAAATACTGGAACACATACCATCAGGCCATAAATCTCAGAGGAGCTTCGTACGTTTGGAAGTATTTCCATAGGAATATCAAAGAACCTGAACACAACAAAAATAATGTATATCATATAGTCAGTGCTAAATCAGAAAGCATTTTGCATTTATTTTCCTAAATAAGTTTAAGCTATAAAGAAAAGAAAGAACTATAAAAGGAACTTTTGCTTCTAGGTTTTAACAAATAGCTATGTGTTTTCCCACTTGTTACAGTGGACACTGAATTTTGGAGTAAAACAGCATGTATTTCAATCTTTGAGCACATATCCAACTCTTACATAGAAATTCATGCCTCTTCCAACAATGTCTTAATAACACACTTGTTAGTTAATTCAAATTTCAAATTCCAGCTGCCATACAAATTTGATTAAGTAATAAAGAAACTATTAAATCACAATATTCTGAGTTGGAAGGGACCCACAAGGATTTTAAGTGAATGACCCATACAGGGATTGAACCCACAACCTGGGCATTATTAGCATCATGTTCTAATCAACTGAGCTAAATTGTTCCATGAACCAGGCTTACACCTACAGAAAGATTTTGCTACTTTTAGTTAATCCAGACCATTGTAAATTGGACATCTATGGAGAACAATGAATCTTAGTTATTAATGTCAACACTAAATAGAACAGTACCTGCTGATCTTAGTTTAGATAAGAGATTCTTACCTTCAAACAAGCTAGAAACTATTTAAATAATAGTATTACTGAAAAACTGAGCTTACTTGCAGAGGTCAGGATCCCATTCCAAGGAATGAATGTTGAACAACATTGTTCTACTGGCATTGGTGACATCTGTACAGTGAATGCCTCCATTCTTTCCACCTGTCAAACTCTGAACAAAAAAAAAACAAAACACAGTATTCCTCAAGGAGAGATACAGGCTTACTTCAACAAATTACAAAAAAAAAATTCAAAATCACAAAGTTTTCACCTTGGGATTAGGAACTCTGGTATTTCTGCAACAACTAAAGAGGCAGACCTAATTCACCTTTCTAAAGTCCAAGATTCCTCTGAAAGTGTGAGCAAAGTTTTATAGCAAACTATAATGGTGAACTACACATAAGCATCTAGAAAAAAATATAGTGGTACAGGGACAGTAAAAGTTCATCTTTATTGGATGGAACTTCATTGGAATTTCTTTATTGGCTTTTTTTGACATCACTGTGTCATCAGTGGGCATCGTGTATCACATGCACAGAGATTTAAATAATATGGAAACTCATTGTAAGAAGAGTGATAATAAACTCACAAATACATACCCATATAAGCCATGAATCAATAGTCCCAAACATAGCTCTTCCTTCCTCAACTGCCTTCCTAATCTCTTCCACATTATCCAAAAGCCACCGAAGTTTCACTGCACTAAAATAAGTACTAAGTGGAAGACCGGTCTTAAACTGTAAAATTAAAAAAAAATATATAATTTAAACCCATACAAGTATTTTTTTCCATAAATACTATAGTTATATGTAAAAATTGTGACAGTAAGGGTAAAAAAAAGATACAAAACTCAGAGAAATTACACAAATTTGTGTAATTATTTAAATAAGTACTAAGCATATAACACACAAGTCTGAAAACATCAAAATCAAATGACCAGTGCGATAATGGACAAAGATCAAAGCTGATCTAAATGCAGTTCAAAGATCATCTACGTGGAAAAAGTTGTTTGCAGAAGACCTGTCTTATCTAGGATATCTCCATATGACTAGACAATAAGTAACAACAACAAAAATGAGCAGGGCAACACAGGAAAGATGAAATTTGCATTCTACTAGAACTTGAAAATCAAGTAAGTTTATACACTTTTTGACATCCATTTCCTGCCTATAGGAAAACATGTTATATAAAAAATATATAATATTTATTCAATCAGTAGAGGACAACATTAATCTAACAATTGTGACACCTTTATGCAAGCATTTAGTTTCCAAATTATTATATATATGCTCACAAAAAAAGAATGAATTTGCTCTTTATGAATGATCTTTCTTGTTCTCAGATTGGATGCAATTAATTTCAGTATTAAGGCATGAGAATGGATAATACATTTCATACCAGTAAATTATTTCCCAGGTTTTTCTTCTACTTGATCTTAATTTTTGTGTGTAATGTTTATTTTCTATTGGCTAGATAGCACAGGATTAGGTCTCACTATTACTCATTTAACTTCTGTAGTGAGAAATTAAATGAGTGTTAAACATTTATTTTAAGGAAATTAAAAATTTTCTAGTCTCAGATTGGTGTCTTGTGCTCATTTTTGTAATTTGACAAGCTAAGAAGGAACCAAAAACTACATCTGACTTTGTTCTGGGCAATTTTAAACACAAATATCCAAAACATTATATATTGCAGCAGCTACCATTTAAATGTTGTGGAATATCTCCTACCTTAGAAAAAGTTTTGTTTTTTCCTGGAATTCTTTTAAGAAGACGTTCAACTGTTGACTGGGTTCTCAAGTCAAGCCACACTAATAACACAAATAAAATTAATTGATTATGTGATTCAATACACAAAAGGTGACATGTTCAGCCTGCTTCTATGAAACCATAGCTCTTGCCGGTGAATTCCTGTCTATTTTTATCTTTTCATGTAGTTGAAAGAATATTGTATTGCCATTGTATTTTAAAGGCACTGTTGTAAAAATTAAAATGGTTAGAGAAATTCATTTGATTTAGAAGAACAAACGATTTGAGAAAGAAGCAGGATTTTCCACAAATAGGATATTTACTTTATCAGAATATATGCAAGTGACTAATGCTACTTTGCAGCAGATGACAATGACTAAACCAAGAGATTAAAACAAATAGCAGGTTGATTATTTACTATTTCTATGTAAACTTTCAACTAAAAGACTATGTTGGAGTTATCAAGGTACAGCTGGGTTTAAGATAAAGCTGTTAACTACATATATTTCACTATAGAAGAGTCCTGGTTTTACAGTCATACTATGCCAAACTTTATCTGGCACTTGACATGACCTAAAAAAATAACTCTAGACAATTACCATTTTTCAGCTGACAATATCTGAAAACCTAAGGTAAGTTAAAAATAAAACTCAGAGTATTAATAAGTATTCATTAAGTCATCAATAAGTATTCATTAAACCTACTTAACATGATTTTCCTTTAAAGTTAAATCAACAACATCCTGAAAATTTCAAAGGAAGTGATTTGGTGCAAGTTAGAGCATTTTGTGTCAGGAACCCCTCAGGAACACTGGGGTTTGTTTTTTTTTTTTTTTTGAAAACCAGTAAAGTGATTTATTAAATAACAATTTTTATGGAATAAACTTTTTTAAACTGCACTGGTGTGTATACAAACAAACATCTTACAACACAGATATCAAAAAGCCAAGAAATTACTAGGCTAGACCACAGCCAGATCTGTACAGAAAATTACAAAAGCATTTTTTCCACAACATACTATCATATTACATATTCAGAAAGTATAATAGTTACCAATAGCATTATAAAGAGGCTCTCCAGTTGTCTTGTCCCAAACCACTGTTGTCTCTCTCTGATTGGTGACTCCAATGGCTTCAGGACAAAACAGAAAGTATCCTTTTCAGAAGGTTTGTTTTCCCCTTTTGGAGGGGTGAGGGAGGGAACGGAGAGGTGGAGAAGTGGAGAGGTGGAGAGGAGGGAGGAACAGGTAAGGAGAAGAGGAAAGTAAATGGGACATAAAAAGCTTCCAACTTTTTCAAGGTATAATCTAGAAATATTACTTCTAAGAACTCATTTTTGCTGATTAACCCATATGCTCTAAACCTCTCTCTTTTTCAGCCACAAACTGAGACAGCAACAGGAGTGACAGGGAAAACAGCTTTCCTAAATTAATGTCCTTAACTCAATTGCAGAATTTCTTCATCACTTGTCTCTGTGATTTTACAAGATTAGGCTAAATCTACTTTGTAGATTCTGCATTGTTAATATCCACAAGGGACTTATTTTCTCATTATTCCTCCCCAAAAAACTGCTTTCAAATACTATTTAACATTTTGTTTGAGGCTGGCACATGCTGCCAACGTTTCTATTTATTAACTTAAAAGCTATGGTATCTGAATTGCTCAACCATGAGCATGTTAAAGCCCTCTACCCAGAAGTACCTCTTATGTTAGCGATGTCGATGTTTAGTTCGCTCATTTTCTCACAGGTCTTTTCCACACATTCATAGACAGAGTTCAGTATTTCCATTGGATCTTGCTCCACCCATCTTTAACAAACAGTAAACACCAGTTAATAAAAATTACATAAAAAGCAAAAAGAATACTAGTCTGAAAAACAAGCTGAGCATTTCAATACAATTTTAGCTAAAAATATGTTTTGCACATCTACACACAAAGAGTTTTGTTTTGTTTTATTCTATACAGAGGGCATTGGCAGCAAATGGTAGGTCAGTTAGGAACAAACAAACAAACAAAACCTCAGAGAATAGAGATATTTCTATGTAGCATACTGAAGACTGTGATTCAAATGTAAAAATTACCAGCTATGTCACCTTAAACGAGATGTTAAGTCTCATTTAAACTTTAAACTTCAACATTTAGACATTAAATATGCAAATGAGTGATCAGAACCAAACACCAAGTACTTTTAGTTTCTGTAACTCAGGCACATTCTGGACACCCAGTGGGAGCTATTTGATGCCATTTTTTCTGCCCAGTAGCACAGTAAGTGCTACTAAGAATTATTAATCAGCTTCGGTTTTGATGACTCATAGATGAAAAATCATAAGCTCTACCAAACTACACACAAATGAAAAAATTAAAAAAAAATCATACCCTTCTCTAGGGAATTCTTGCTTTATTTCCACTTGATGGTGACTCAAGAGCTCTGCTGTTTCTGCATTAAAAACCTGAAAATAAATTACATAATTAAATTTTCTATGCACAGAAGTTTAAATAATTAACATTTATTTTTTTGAACAAATGCAGTGCTGTGACAATGGATAGTAACTTTCTATTATCAACCCCAATATCTATATAACAAGGATTCAGATATATGCACTTTTAAAATTAAGGTAGGCAAAGATTATTTTGGCAAACGTTGCTGTCACTATGTCAATTTTAACTTTTTCTTTCTTTGATGGGTTGGAAAAGAACCAGATTTTTTCTTCTGGTGGTTATAGAAGTTAAACTCCTGATGCATTTTAGAATATCTCTCAATAAAATACCCACTGCGGTTAATAATAACATTTCTTTAGCTCTTGCTGTGCCACTCTATTGCCAGAGTTATCTGTGTGTTTTCTTGGTTTAGCTCACTTTTAGGAAGAGTGAATATGTGACAACACATACAAGGGACCAAACTGAAGAACAAGAAAGTACCTAGGCAAAACCCATTTTGTTTCAAAACGAACTGCAAGTACAGAGCTCATGAACAATCTGACAAGAAAGAATACCATTGCAGCAACACAACACATCAAAAAAGAGAAGAACATGCAGAAAAGCAACTTAAATTTGGACACACTACAATAAAAACCAGCAGAGAATCACGAGGACTCTATCAATGGGTGTTCTTAAGGAATCACAAGTTAGAGGTTCTGCCTTGCCATACAGCTCATCAAGAATGCACAACAAACCCTCATTAACCAGCAGTGGCCTGCTCCCAAAAGGAATCTCTGCCGAGGCCAAGCTGAGGGACACCCGGTGAAACATTCAACTGAAGTGAACAGTGAGTGGCCAGAGTGCCTGGCTGGGCAGTGGTGGCATTCCTGTGGGAACGGCTCTTTCTCCCCAGCACCATGCAGAATCTTTGTGTGAAGAACATTCTGGGACCTAGAAAGTAAAATCTAGCAGCAGGATCAGGTGAACTGCAGAACATGTCAGTAGGACACCATCCGACCTTTTTATGGCAAGCAGAGCTGAGCCAGATTTAGAAACCACTCGCATGCTAAAGAAACAAAATTCAGTTATATCCATCCACCTCCTAGGATACAACTGAATCTTTTCTATATTTGTTAATGCTCTCTTCTCATTCCACAAAATTTAGGAATTTCTCCTGAAGTTTTTAGTCCATAAACTCTTGGTATCATCTACACAGTACACTTTACTCTTAAACTATTAGAACGCTGACAAAAAGGAGATGAAGTTCTGATTCTCCAGTTTCTTCACAACCTTAAAGAGTACCTTTAGAGAGAAACTCTGAAGTTTAGAAACACTCTACTTATATATTAGAATTGCAGAATAATTCAGGCTGAAAGAGCGATCTCTACTACAACCTCCTGCTCAAAGCAGGATCAGCAATGAGATTAGATCAGGTGCTCAAGAACTTTTCTAAGCAAGTCTTGAAAACCTCCAAGGATGAAAACAGCACAAACTCTGGAAAATTTCCACTGCCCAGAAAAGAAGTCTTAAAAAGGCACATGATCATTCTTTTCTGCTATCAGCTGGAAAGATTACATAGAAAGAGTATCACTGAATTATTTTTACTTTATTTACTTATCTGTGTTACTTATCTACTAGCTCAAGCTTGACATGAATCTATCCTAATAAAAGAGAAAGCTCTGTCAGTACTACACATTTGGAAGCAACTTGCATAATGGGATATGGATCTCAAAATACTACACAACATACTTAATGGGAGAGGCTGTTTTACATGTACACAGTAAGATTTCTTTACTTGAAATTGCTTTTCTGCCTAAAGCATATTCACACTTACTAGGCTTTTAGAATAAAGACAGTAAGACAGAAGACTTTTTATTTAACCTGTATGTATATATCTGACATACTAACAAGGTTAAATATCACGTGGTAATCATTCACCACTAATCATTCAGTATTTCTTGAAACAGAGAGTAATGCAAAGGATTCCTACTGGTAGCAGGAAGTACAGATTCAATTAGACAAGTCATCAAGTGTATGTGGAGTGTGTGATTTGCAGACACAGCAATAAACTGTGACAGGAACACATTTTCAGCTGAAGCAATAACCCCATAAAGTTTTTCATATGCATAGAGAAGAACTAGGCAAGCACACTTTGGTAATCCACCACAAATGAACCTGCAAGCTTCTGGCATTCTCAACAAAAGCAGCAGACACTCCCTGTTATTCAGGGCAAGGGATTAAAAAGTTTCACTGGGAGCAGTCCCTGTTTGAGGCCAGGTTGGATGGGGCCCTGCACAACCTGGTCAAGTGGAAGCTGTCCCTGCCCATGGTGGGGGGTGGAAGTAGGTAATCTTTAAGGTCCTTTCTGATAGGCAGAATTCTGATATGTGGAAAGATGAATGAATCACTAAATTTAAACCTATAAAATGATAAATAACATAGGGAATAAATAGATCAAATAGGACCTCAAAGCCTTCCTTTCCCACTCCCTCCAAAAAACTGCTATTGCTGTAAAAAAAAAAAAATTCCATATACAATCCCTGTTTGACAGTGGAGAGATAGAAAAATAAGTGCCAGTAAGTACAAATAATTCAGATAAGATAAATACATCCCTGTTGAAACAGGTCTGAAGTGTATTTCTGTAATTTGTAGGGACTAGAAGCTTTCAATCCTTTCATATTTATTAAGAATTGATTCCAGTTTATGCTACTGATATCTCAGTTGTGTGTGTAGGGGGAAAGCCAAAGTCAGTTTTGCCCTAATTTTATCAGCAGTAATAATGAAGAATTGTCTAGGTTATTTGGACTTGTACAGCTGTCTTGAACAGAGATGAAGGTGAAAGCCACCAGATATGTACTGAATTCTCTAGTGAGAGTTTAAAGAAAAGGAATAAATGACATCCTCCCTTTACTCCCAACAGAGAATTAGAGCCTGAACCTTGAGTCTCAGGACTGCAGAGAAAAAAGGCTTACATAGGTGCCCTGTATGTGAACAAGCAGAGATGCACAGGGGCTGATCACTCAATTCAAGATTTTTATAGGGTCTTTAATATAATACATCACATCAAGGGGTGCAGTTACATATTATTTATTACATGTTATTGCATATTACATTCATGTTTTATTATCTTAGTGGGAAAAAATTCTTATCAATCAGTTGTAACAATTTTCAAGGAATGAACAGAAATATGAGGCTCATCTGTTCTAAAACAGACTTTAGAAGTAACTTCTCATATCTCTCAAGCTTTGTCACATAACTGCCTGCAGAAAAGCTATTTCTGTTATTCTTTGCTGTATCTTCATGAGTTTCTGTCAAGCTGGAACAGCCATGGCTTTGCAGGCAAACAAGCTCAGAGCTGGAGTTCTGAAATTGCATTGAAATCAACCCAGCTGGGGCAAGGATAAGAGACAAACAATAATTCCCTCTCCAGTATTTAATTAGGACTAGCACAGTCAGAATTTATGAAAAAGTACAGTTTAACAAGTCTCCTAGAAATTACCTTTCTTGGAAGGCTCGTGATGAATTGATCTCCCTCACCATCTAGGAGGTGCTTACAATTATGGATTTAAAAGTAAAGCTACACTGTATTTTAAATTATAAGAGCTAGAGGAAAAAAATGTATTTACAATATTTTTAATCCTTCTTGCTGGTTACACAACCAAATTTTTCTCTTTCCCAAAAGGGCATGATACTTCAGTAGAGGGGTAAAATGGATTCCCCTCTGAAGAGAAAGCTCAACAGGTATGAATGTCTTCCTTACCTAAAATCAGTTTTTGTTTATTGAAAAGAATGCTTGCAGAGTGATATAGCTTTATTTGATTGTTTCTTCTGAGATGAAGTAAAGGAAAAAAAAAATTCACAGAGGTGGAAAAAAATGTTCTGTGGCTGATTGACAAGCTTAGACCTTAAAGTACTGTGTAGGTACTTTACTGTCTTTCAATTCTTGCTCTTCCTGGATAAAATGACAGAAACATTATCCAGCAAATATCTTTCAAGAGATCAAACAATGGTTCAGCTGACCACTAGCTCCTGATCCTAAGACTTTTCACAAAAGAAGTTACAGTGTATTTTTAGGATTCTTGAATAATAAAAAATGGAACATGAGAGATGAAAGTATTTGATGAAAATATTCAGTGAAACATCTTGGCCAGAATTCAGTCATCTGGGTACACTTATTTAGCCTACCCAATTTATGTTCCTGTTTGATATTTTTAAGAAAATGAGCCTTAAACAATTGTCTTAAACAACTGCCTTGTACTCGAGGCACTGTGCTCTCCCTGGTCACCCTGAATCTGTTACTTAGGTTCAACTCAACTTAACAGAAAAGTTACAATCTCAAAAATAATTACAGCTCATTTTGCAAAAGTAGCTAATAAAGGTAAAGATCCAAAATAGGGTTTGTGGAGGATAAAGCTACAGCATAAAACTACCACAGTATGTGTGCTGTGTGAGAGGCAAGGCTAAATAAGGAGTGACAGTAACAGAAATGCACCTGAGCTCTGGTGCTTCTTTAGTCTCTGTGCTCATACAGCCTCCTCATTCACACAAGCAGGAGAAACAAAACTTGTGTCTGCACAGGATAATTTACTCTGAATCTCATGAGGTCACCTAGCCTAACTCGCTGCTCAGGTAAGCCTAAATTTAAAACCAGGCTGTTCAGGGCCTTTTTTAGTCTGGCACTGAGTATCTGCAAAGATGGAAATTCCACACACCTTCTCAGCCCCTGATCCGGAGCCCTCATAGTGAAACATTGTTTCTTTACATCTACTGGACAGTTCACTTGCTGAAGCTTGTGCTCACTGCCCAGGGTCCTTTCCTGTGCATGTCTGAGAAAAGGCTGGTTCTGTGTTCTCCACAAACCCTGGTTAGACAGCTGAGGACACCCCTTAGTCTCTCTCTCTCTTGTGAAGAAAGAACCCCTGATCTCCCAAACCCTCCTTCCATGGCCTTGTGCTGCAGCACAGGGATTCCTTTGGCTGGATGAAATCCAGTTCTTCAAACTCTCCTCCTCTGTGGCCTCCAGCATCAGACACAGTGTTCCAGATGCTGCCTCCTAAGTGCTACACAGATGGCAACAATTACTTTCTGAACTTTTCTTAATGCGCACCACCACAAGGATGTGTTGCTCACATATATCCAAACTGATGTCCAGCAGGAGTGTCTTTCTTCACTAAGCAGCTTCCTATAGCATTCTGTCTCAAGTGCTAAACTTAGTTTAAGTTTATGAATATTCTGGCAGGCCCCTTCTCCAACTGGAATTTCAGTCAACGGGTCACCCCCATGTGAGAGAACATTCCAACCCATCCCCGTGGCTATTGATGAAAATACTATGGGGTATCAGCCCCCACTACTGACTGCTATGGACACCACTGGTAAATCTGCCACCTGTAATTGTAAATTTACACTCTGAACTGCTGACTCTACTCTTTGGCCCCATTGCACCTGACAGTTTTTCACCCAGAAGAACTATTTAACCTAGTCAAAATCATATGTCTTCCACTTAAAAAATCAGGTAACAGTTGCTCTGAACTACTGAATACACAAGTGCAAAGTAAGCAGCAAGTTGATTTTGACTTGTAACTTGGTGAAGACAAAAACTGTTGGAAACGCTATGTTTAAAAATAAAATGCAGAAAGATCAGTGAGAAATGTATCCAAAACTACTAAAAGCAAAAGACCAACAGAGCCAAGGAAATACTTTGGGCACAGACAACAATACATTACATTCTGGCTTAAAATATTTCAAGGCAAAATCTCTCTTCCAACTACAGCAATCCCCTTCCAGCACAGAATTCTCCAGATACATGTGTTGTTATCTGAATGACTGAGGAGAGTTGTAGCCGATCTCTGCACATTTTGCCCTCTTCTCTCCCTCTCCCCCGTGTTCTGATTTAACTCAGTGATCATGTATCTTATTTGCTCAAGTCCATATGTAACTTTATTATCATAATGACATGACCACACTACCAAGTTTAAGACAATGCTGTATGCTGACATTAATTGAGAGACACTGAGATGGATACAAGAAGAATTTAAAAGTGACAGACACAATATACTTCTTGAAAAAATTAGGAAGCATCTGAATCCTCTTGTAGACAGGCAAAATCTCCCCAACTGCATGAAAGCCAATGATGAATGTGTGTAGTGTAAGAAATTCCTCCTAAGAGGAACTTGTAAAAATACTTGTAAAAAGAGCTTAAGTTTTACTTCTACTAGTGTTATCCTTTTAGGATAAGAAAAAAGTTAATTTGGCATATACATAAAAGCAGACAGAATTCATCTTAAGGCATTACAGGGACCTTCTTCAAGTTTGTTCCCAAAAAGGACTCCTGACTGGCATCCAAGACAGCCCACTGGTGTCATTTGTCAGTCTGGAGTTTCTCTCCACCCCCAGAGCTGTGTTTTCTCATTTGACAATCGCATGAAGGTCGTGATATTGAGTAATAATGGTAACATAGGTCAAGAAGATATTCTAGTCTCCTGCTTCATGAAGGAACATTTCACATGGGGGAAACTTTAAAAAAAAACCAAAACAAAACAAAACAAAACCCCCAAAAACAAACAAAAAAAGCCTGAAAAACCAGCAAGGGCAAACCAAAACAATTCATACTTTGCACATTTGACAATGTTTTATATCTAGTAATTATTCCACTTCCATAGAGGAAATTGTCATAGGGCTTTAATTAAGTCAAACTACCATGACTTAACTGACCAGGGGACAGTACATTTGTAGAGATTTGCAAGCCAGAAGTATCTATAGTAAGTTTCACACATGACAACATTAGTTACAGTCTATTGCATAATATAGAAATAACAAGATCCTTCAACTAAAAGGTCAAATATATGATTAATATATTAATTCCCCTATCCTTAAACTTATCTTCCTCTAGTGTTTAAACAAATCAGTGTTTCACAAGGTGTGAAGGTTCAGTCACATGAATACCTACAGTGCACAAGATGCACTGACATTTAGGGTTGGAAGTGCAGCAGTCACCCCAGCAGGCCCCGGGCAGGTTTTAGCGGGGAACACAGAGGAGTCACCGCATTGTTTGAACACCAGCTAATCACAGTCACTGAACTCGCACCGATCTATTTCCCCAGTGCATGAGGACGTTGTCCACTTGATTCCATTCGGGGCGAGACACCCGACAGACTGAAAACCCGACAGATTGCAACCGCAGCCTGCTCGGCGCAGCGGGATCTCGCAGTCCCCTGGAGCAGCAGCAGCAGACGCTGCCCTCGGGCTCGCCCCGGGACCGCTCCCGGCGGGACGGGCGCTGCTCCCCGAGCCGCGGCGGGAACGCGACGGAGGGACAGCAGCAGATCCGGCACCCCCGGGCCGAGCGGCGCCGCTTCTCCGGGAGACAGGAGGCTGCAGCCGGCCGGGACAGCTCACCCGGCCCTGCGGGCCCGTTTCCCTGCCCTTCCCCAAGGGCACGGCGGAGGCCCCCGCCGGGATGGAGAGGAGTAAAAGCGCGGAAGCCGCGGCTCCCCTCAGGCCGCGGGGGCACCGCCTGCCCCCGGGCCGCCCCGATCGCGGCGCTGTGCTCACCAGGAAGCGGGTGGAGCTGGTGCCCTGATCGATGGCTCCCACCAGCGGCCCCAGCGACTCGGCCATGGGGGCCCCTCAGCGCCCGCTCCGCTCCCGTAACGGCCGCGCCGGCGCCGCGCGGGCAGCTCGCGGCCGGCGGCGCGTGGCTGCCGGGGTGAAGCCGGCGGGGGGGGGCGGGGCGGGGGGCGCTGCCTCGCGCATTGTCAGCCCGCAGCCAATCGGCGCCCGGGGCGCGGCGAGGGCGGAGCGGCGGGGGCGGGGCCTGGCTCGAGGGATGGGCGCGAGAGGGGTGTGTCACGTGACGCGCGGCGCGCCCCCCTTCCTCGCCCCGCCCCAGCGCCCCTGAGGCGGCGGCGCGCGGGCGGCGGCCTCAGGGAGGGGGCGGCGGCCTCAGGGAGGGGGAGGCGGGAAAGTGCGGGGCGCTGCTGAGGGCAGCCCCGGTCGCTCCCGGGAGGGCAGCGGGACAAGGCCCCGGGAACCCTTTTCGGGTCACTTATGCCTTGTAGGCGGCGTTCCACGGGGCGAAACGTGTCTCTCTCGTTATCGGGGAGAGCGGAAAGAAACCCCCCTCTCTCTGAGGCAGGACCCCTCTGGGGAAGTGTCCAGCCGGCGTATCCGCTGGAAATCTTCCGTTCAGAGCGAATACTGCCGAGGAACTGGGCAAGGCTGAGTGATCATGGATGAACGATATATGTTATACGTATTTATGATACATCCCCAAAGTAGCTTCTTTTATCTTTTAAAGCTTTACCCTGTGTCATGTAGAGATATTAATTGGCTTAAAAAAAAAAGGAATCTCGGTCTTCTTTCCTTACTGCATGCTGGTAACTTGTGGTTCAAGAAAAACCGCTGGTGTTGTAAGAGCTGGGATGGAATTGCAAAAGCCAACAATGCTGACTGAAGGGCCTTAAAAGTTATCAGTGACACAGGGTGCCAGTAAACCAACCCCCACAGACACCATTAAAAAGATTTGTCTTTGCCATTACTCCCCATTACTGGTAGTTGTCCAAACTTGGGCTGTTTTGCTGCAATTGCTCTGTCATAAGCAAAATCTGATTGCTTCCATTTGGGAACGCTTTGTGAGATACCTTACCCAGCTCTTTCATTTTTTTGTTTGTTAGTGCTTCAGCTGGCATCGAGGAGCCTTGGATGGGGCGTGAACAGCACTTACTGCTTATGTGTAATAGCAGGGGATTTCATTGCAGCCCTTAACTACAACATCCTGAATGAGACAAATACAGGCTTGTGGTAAGATCCACATTCACATTTTCAAGACTGACAGTAAAGTAGCACTTGGACCACTTGCCAAATATTCTCAAATCTTATCTATTCTCAAATCTTATCGCTAAGACTGGTATTTGTTTCTTTCTTGGAACCTAGCTATAGTTTAGAGATCATCTTGCTCAAGAACATGCTGCAACCCTTAGAGAGGGATCCACAGAGTTTGTATTACAAAGTCATAATGATGCCTCCTGGCTTTGCCAGAGATCCCCTTCTACTTTCCTCACTTGTCACAGGGAGCTTCTACTCTAAAGCCATGGCCAAGGACTCCAATTCATTAGGAATACTTATGCAAGGCTACAACATCTCCATGTAGATTAAGAATTCAAGGAATTAATCCCATGGGATCTTAGTTAAATCTGAATTAATTAGTATAATTCCTAGGAAAAGTGTGGGGTTTGTGTTATTTCTTTTGCCTCTTTTAAAAGCTGCAGTGTTGTGTTAGTGTATTTCAACTCAAGATAGGATGTGACAACTTTCAGCAAAGGTTGAGGTCTCTCTAGATCCAAGAAGGGAGGGAGCAATATCGTGACAGACATTTATGCAAAACATGAAGTACCACTGCACTGTTTAGGATTGAGAGTTACAGAAAGTCTCTGGGAGGTGCCGTTTCCTTAGGTGTTCTTTAGCAATGCCGTGAATGTTTATAGACCAGGAACAGGAGGCGTGACACCAACAACCTGTGATATTTCCTTAACCCTCATCAGACATGCAAGACAGGCAGAAAGGGGAAATAATTTAGTTCAAAACTAGAAAATACTGAGTCAGGGAGAATAGTTTATTCTTCCTAGCTCATTCAACAGTGTGCTCTTGCTTCCTTCACGTTCCTGTTCACTGTTTGAATAGAAGATTTTTTTTTTCTTGTAGAATTTATTATGCAATACTATTTGCAGAGTGGGGATAGAGGGGACTGTCCCAGGGAAGCCTGCAGGGGAAGGAAGGGTGGAGCTCTGGCCGTACCTTTACAGTAAGGTGGTGTGAGGCCACGCTCAGCTGAGGAATTAGCTTCCTTTGAAGGAGGGAGCGTGGATATCCATGTGGACTAATTTCTTCTGCTTCTGGCTCAGATCTCATTGAGGCAAGTCTACACAATGCAGCTGAAGCTGTTTGCTGTTCTGTTTTCCTGCTGAAGAACTTGCAAAATGAAAAAAAAAAAAGAAAATAAAGCTCAAGTGCTAGTTGAGGGCCTTGTGTATACTATTCTTGACAGAAGGAGAGATTTTGGAATTTAGATATACTTACTATAACAATTTCCAGCCTGGTAGAAATAATGGAGGCTCTAATTGATTTTGGAAGACTTAATTATAAGAAACTTGAATTCAGTTCCTCAAAATGCAACATTTATAAAACTGCTGATTATTTTCAACTGCCCACGCAATGCAGATTCCTGTAAATGATGCTCTTGTTCCACATGCAGCTTTTTGACCTCTTGTTCTGTAAACTGAACTCAAATGGGAGGTTTTTCCATCTTTGAGTATAGGCCCACTTCTTTTTAAAATATATTTTTAAGGTAGTGGACACATTGGAAGACATGCATTAAGCACATAAATATTTGCCGTGCGTTTTTCAGAGCTGACATAATTTAGTTCCTAAAGAACTAGTTTCAATAGCACATAAACCCAATTGTTTGCTTTTGGTTTGAGTTTTTTTAGTTTCAGTTTGATTTTTGTCTTTAATCTCAGCAGAGTGAAGGGAAGTTGGCAATTGCATTCTGCTTTTCCTGGCTGATTCTTCTTTATCGACCTCAAGCTAAGGACAAAATGTGACTGTGTCAGGCTACTCCAAGCATGTGATACAGTGTGAATTAAGGAGTGGATGCCAGAGGTCCATGTCTTTCCCTTCTGCCTCTTAGTGACAGGAGGGCTCGGCTGTCAGATCCTGCACTTCCTTACAGACGTCAGATCCTTGGGTTCCCCAGGAGGGACAGAAGGCACGTATTTGGAGCTAGGCTGGAACAGGTGTAGTTGTAAAGTGTCCAGGGCACCAGGGTAATGAGTCACGCTGCCACATTCACCCTTTTGCCTACTGGGAAGATGGGTGGTATGTGCGAGGGTGCCTGTGCCTCGCAAGTGGATAAACTCTGTCTCTGGCGCAGGGAGCCAGCACTGACAGGTCATGACCTCGGCTGGCAGTGCCCTCACATTTCTATAGATCATCTGCAGCATCCGTGTGCAGGGAACCTTTCCGTAGATCCCGAGGAGGGCAGGGTGATTGCAGTGACCCATAATATGTTCCGTCTTCTGCTTTTGTTTTGGCACATGCAGCACTCTGTCACCGTTTGGCAGGAACCATTTTATTGTGAAGCCGTGACTGCAGTGATGCAATGAATGTTTCGCAGGATATGGTTTACTTCTGACCTGGTATTAGACAATAGTTTTCCCTGAATGACATTTTATATTTAGAATCACTCTCACAAGTGTTCAAACCCTGAGTAATCATTGTTGCAGTTGCTGTCTTTCTGGTGGACAATAAAATAATAATAAAAATAAATCCACATTTTGAAGACAGCTAATACTAAGTCCTTTGAAAAGCAGTTATTAAGTCAATAAGTCTTTACAATCACGCAATGGCTTTCGTTGAAGGGATGTCAAAGTTCATCTAGTGATAATTGCCCTGCCAACGATCAGGGACACCTTTCACTAGATCAGGTTGCTCAAAGCCCTATTATTCAAATCAAAAGGGGGAAATCAGAAAACAAAACAGAACAAAATACCCCAAAACCAACCCAAAAAACCCCACCAAAAAACAACAACAACAACAACACCAAAACCCCCCCAATAGTTTTGTATAGTTAAAAGTACATGTTCTTGGGAATTAAAATTAATAATTCAGAGAATATAAATATGAATTAGTGGTATAGTAGCTACTCCATGCTTCAAAATCCTTAACTGCAATACTTGGTCTTCTAGCTTCCATAAAAATTATGGCAACTTACTGCAAAATTTACTCCTGAAACTATACACTGCATTGAAGGGACACATTGAAAATGAGTTAGCTTTCTACTATTTTCATAAAAACTGTTTTTTGCTTTTTTTTTTTTTAATCAAATGAGCTAATCTAATTAGTGCTCCATAAGATGATAGGGCCAATTCTCATAGGCTCATTCTGTACTTCACTTTAACCTTAAGTTAGCAGAGGCAAGGCAACTGCTGGTCATAAAGGACATCTTTTCACATCTTTTTTTTTTTTTTTTTTTTGCACTACACAGTGAATATTTTCAAAAATAGGCTTATATGAAATTGCTGCAAACAATAGTAGGATTAGAAAAAAAGGCAAATTGCTCTAAATACTAATACTTGATGGTTTTGCCTCTACACATCCTAGTTGGATGTTCAAAATTTAGTGATGTACACTCCAGGCTCTGGTATTCATATGTGGTGAAGATATTAAAACCAAGAAGCAGCAGTGGAACTACATTAAGACCCTGAGACTGTTGCTGCAATGGGTTAAAATTTTGTTAATCCTGCATAAACCTGAGCTCTTACATCATGCAGAAGAACTAAAACAAAAGAAGAGAATATAAAGTTTCAGGTGGGAGGTGCCATATATCTATAGGGTGTACAGAAGGATAGTTTTTATTAAAGCATACTGTCAAATATATGTTCTACTAAGGAAAATACATACTTAGTAAAGAAAACATAGCCCATCTTTTTGGTTTTCTGTTTCAGTTTGGTGATGGCATGCTGAATTACTGTGCAACACCCTCAGATAGGAATTGAGAATTCAGTACTGATTACATAAAGCAATCTAGTCATTTACTCTAGGTAATTAGGTGCCCTCAGGATCTGTACATTTGTCTATGAACATCAAAGGGGTTTTATGCATTATCTCTGTGAAACCTCTTGTGAAAATGTAATGCCTATGACTTTTTTTTTACAGATATGGAGGTGGGCCTAGAGCAGCTAAATTGCAGGCCAATGGTCACGTAGCAAGTGCTTAACAGAGCAGAGCTAAAGCAACACCTTTCTCTGAGGTCCAAAGGCATTGCTTTCCTTGGCCACTGCTTTTCTCAGGAATCAGTAACTACATACCTGTTGCCCTCAGAGAGGACAGGACTGAATAAACTGGTAATAACTGGCAGAGGCAGGATTCCACAGGGTAAGTAGATTTAGCCTCACACAGATTCTAAAGGATGATTTTTTTTACCACTACCATCCTGATCCTGGCCATGCAGTTTCTGTTTGTTGTGCAAGGGATCTGGTTTTTATTGGATCCTTTCTTGAGTTTCTGAGCTCATTTATATGGCAGAAAACATACCCACACAAAATAAAAGTGGATTGTTCTCTGCCAAGAAGCTGAATTGACTCACTTGCTGTAATGAGTGCCAGAGCTGGTGGAAAAGCAGAGCTTACCACAGCAAGGAGCATGGGAAAGGTTAAGAATAAGTAGGAGATGATGTGGAGGAGACTGGGGACAGCATGAAATATTCAGCAGCTGCAACCTCTTAGATTGCCTCAGCTGCTGACAGACCTTCACCCTCCATATCATCAAATCAAATGTTAGCTGTCTATTAGGAAATTCTGGAGATGTTAATGGCTGCATTATTATCATGAAGACTAGACTGTACTGTCTGCTTTTGAGAACAACTTTAATACATTGATGTTTCCAATTCTACATCACAAAACAAGTGTATCTCTCATAAAACTGATGGGAGAGCTCAGCCATACTGAGATCTTCTGCAGATTCTTTATGCTCTGCTTCTACTGGAAGGCAAAATGGGGCTACTTCCCTGCAGGTGGAGTTCTGGGGGGCTCACAGGTAATGTACAGACAGCTGCTGAGAGAAACGTGTTTGCTTGGCCCTAGGAGGAGAAAACCTTGGGGACATCTCACTGCTGTGTATAACTTTACCTAGTGAGAGAGTATAGAGGAGATGGATCTCTTGGAATGTCTGTGAGCATCTTTCTGTGTGTACATCACCCACTTTTTGTATACTTTTGTTATTAATGCTGTTTTACTGTTCATTTTCTTATCTCATTGCTATTTCCAGTAAATCTCAACCTGTAATCTCTGCCTTCTGTCTCTGTTGCTGGGGTAGTGGAGGGGAGTGTCTTTACAGCAGGAAAACTAAATTGAGGAACAGTACTCCTAACTCATGATGACTGGAAAATACACCTCACCAGGGACACTGAAATGAACATCAATTTTGGCTAGCTTCATAAAAGATGCCTTGCTGTGTTTGTATTGAGAATTGAATTGGATTTGAAATTAATCTGGGAGATATTGCATATATTTTTTTCTGTGTTTGCCAAAGCAGAACCTCAAAACTGTGCTCATGGAGAAAGAAAGTAACAACCCTGCTCTACAAAGAAGAAACTCTCAGATGTAATCCACTAAAAGAAACTCCCAGCAAAACACAGAGAGGAAGATAACTAAAATAAGCTATCAATGAAACTCCCCAAAAGAAAAAGGGTCTTCAGTAGCAGAGGATAACTGAGTTTGTGAGGTAAGCTAAAAATATCCTGAAGAAAGTATGAGAAAGCCATGACATATCTAGAGGATATCATTAAGGCAAAAAGCCCAGTCATGCAAAGAGAAAATGGATATGTGGACTGATCTTCAAAGATTGAATTTGACATTTTGGTGATTTATTCTTTGCTTTCTGAGCATCTGCTGAGGCCACATATTTTAAGCAATCCATAGGAAAGCTGATCTAATGAATGCACTTTCCTGGTGCACTGGTGGAAGAGCATGACACAGAAAGACACTTGTCTGGAACAGTGACCAGTTCAGCTCTTCCTGCTCCAGTCCTGGAAGGTGAGGATGAGCTGCTGACCATACTGTCCTGGTCCAGCACAGACACCAGGCCTTTGTCAATCCTGGAAACCAGGGCAATGCTGGGGTTAACACCTGCCTCTGTCAGACCCAGCTGGTTTACAGCCAAACCTGCTGGGCAGGGTGCTGGTGAAGATAAGGGGTGTCTTTCCCTGGGATGGCAGCAAGGTAACACTTAGGTGGGAGCATTGCAGGCAAGCTGAGTGGTCAGGTTTGCATTCTGGATTCTAAAGCACAGACACTTGTGCAGCAGGAGGTATTTGTTACAGGCTTATATTTGCAACTTGAAGATGGCTCCACCTCTGCTATCACCTATGACTATTTCAATAGGTTATTGTGGAGTTCCATGGTCAAATTATGTTGAATTTATACACTGCTTGAATGGTTTCCCAACAGCAGGTTCCTGTTTTGCTTTAATATACCTCAAAACATAGTTTCTTGCTCGGGTTTCCTGAGGTGAGTTCCTGATAACTGCAGCACAGTGCAGTCATATTATCTCCTCATATTCCAGGGCCTTTGACGTTTCAATCTACCTATGAGTGGTTTGTTAACAGAATGTATGCCAAACTTCATATTGCAGCTCCCTGTTATCAACTTCTAATTGCAATAATACTCTTGGTTCATTATCAGAAGAGCTTACTCACAGCATGTGGTTCTTTCCAGGTTACAGTGCTCTTCTGCAGGAACAGAAGCTCCTTGGGGTAGAGTTAGAGCTGGGGTGGAAACTGTTCCAGCTGTCTTATTTCTGAGTCATCCCTGTGAGGTCATTAACTTCTAGAAGCTGCATTGATTCTTCTATGCAGTTTAATAATATCCTAATGACTACAAAAGAATTATTTGTCCATGTATACTCCTTATTGAGGATATTAGGACAAAAGATAATAGGGGCATAGATAAAATCATAATGCTACACATTCAGGTGATGAACATCAGTGTAGCACTGGTAAAATTCATCTATTTATTGCAGAAGTAGAAAAATTACCTTTCCAATGACATAAGTTTTCTATTATTCCAAGATAAATTTCTATCTGGCTGTTCATTCTGTATGAAATTTTATTTTAGGTATAATAGTACGAAGAAATTAAATTACTAACTTTAACCTCTTTTATACATTTGTTTATACAGGGAGTTAGCCTGAGGCAACACACTGCTCAGTGTTTCATATGCTATGTAGTTTATTCTTTCTGTTCTATGCAGAAATAATGATCTAGCTAATGAGCAAGACGCTGCACAGTGAGTGCACCACAGCTAAAAGCTTCACAAATACTTTAGGAAAATTCTTGCTCCCCCTACAGTCAAAGGAAGCTTTTGCAGTGAATTTAAGAAGGCAAGGAGATGTGCCTGTCTCCTGTGGATGCCCTAAAAGGGGCTTGATGTGTGTGTTTGCTTTGCTTTGTCACTGTTTACTTAAGAAAGAAACAAGGTTAAAATTTTAACATAAAACTGAGTTTCTTTCTCTTATCTTTGCTTACTCTTTTGTTTGCTGTACTTTTGTAAACAACATGAAAACAGTGAGTGAACAGAAAAGACCTACATCCATGGTGTATTTTGTACAGACTTCTCAGACGGTGGAGCATGTGAGTCTGCTAAAACAAAGAGAACCGAGGGTATTAGAAATCTTGGGGGCATATGAAACATAGAGAAATGTAGTTCTGTTAATTCACAATATATGCTTGATGTGAACTTTGAAAATAAATGGTATTTACAATAAATAATTATAATTAATACACATAATACATATGATTGAGTAAATGTCTTCATATATATGTAATAAAAACAGAGATAAAGTTTTGTATAATACAATAATTACAGATATTACATTAAAATAACATCACATTATACATCAAATAGCATAAAGTATTAAGTGTCTTTCTAATAGTTCAATGCCATTATTTTCATGAAATAATCTGGGTTGGGAGGGAACTTAGAAAGTCCCCCCATCACCCTCTTCTAAGGTTGAAAACACCATCTCTTTTTTGCCTAGACGTTCAGTTATGCTGTGCCTTAATTTATCAGAGGCCACAAAATCCAAATAAAAGATTTTTTTCCATATCTTCTTCAAAAAGACTGATTCCTATTTTCTTTTTGCCCCTTCCTCTTTAAGATTTTGTAATAATTAGAAGTCTGATATAAAACACAGAGCTCTTCTGTGGCTGAAATGCTGTTTTCCTGATACACAGCAGCAGAAGGTTTAACCTTTTTGTAATTTTGACAACTGAGACAGTGCATGTAAAACAAGTGGTCCCAGCTAACAAAGCACATTTTTCCTGGGAGCATTGTGGGCAGGAGAGGGAGGATTTAGGAATGGCACACTATCTTTTGGCTGTGCAAAAAGCTCTCATCAGGTAAACTTTAAACAGTCAGCTTCCCAAGGAAATCTGATACGTAGTCACACACTGAGGGAGAGGCTGTAGTGGAAGAAAGGTGAGAAGATACTTTCCTTGAATGTGGTGTGGCCTTCTACATGTAGAGCAGCAGATGAGGGGATGCTGTGCTTATTCCACAGTTTCTCTGCCCCTTGTTGGTTCAGGTTCCCAGGCTGTCTTGATTATAGGGAATTTCACCAGGAAAGTTCATTCTGCGCTTTCATGAGCAATGCTCAGTTCGTTTGCCTCCAAAGGCAAAGAATGAGGAACTGGGCTGTGTTCTGCAACAGAACCAGTTCAAAGGTGGAGTGTCCATTTCTTAGCAAATCTTACAAATTAAGTCTTATTAATTCAGATCTTAAGAGGCCCAAATGTTCTTTCTCACCTTTGTGCCTTTAAAGGTGAGAATCCATGCGTGATGTCATCTGGAGCGTGTCAGTCCAATAATATTCTGTGTTTGTGGGCCTGAGGGCAAGAGAATCAAGGAAAAAGAAAAGGAAAAAAAGTAAAGGAATTATTCTTTCCAGTCTTCAGGTAAAACAAGTTCTCAATTCTCAATTCTCTCATAGAGGACAGGACAAAGCCCCTTCCTTCCTGCTCTATAAAGATACCTACTGTTCCTCATGTCAGGTTGATGTTTATTGCATTAAGAAACATTCCACTGTGTAAGAGGTATGTCCTAATCATAAGTAATTCAATTTAACACTTAAAACAGCAAAAGAGGTAAGTTTGCTTCCCCTCCCCTGCCCTGCCCTCCATAGCTGCCAGGGCTGTGACTCAAGGTACTACTGGTAGTTTGTCATTTCCCTGGGCTGCTCTAAGAACCTGCAGAGTTAATGGGAAGTGCCCATCCATTGCTGTGCAGAGCTGGTCAGACCTGCTCAGTTCATCCCAGAGGTCACATTGCTTGGCAGCAAAGCCAACAACAGAATGGCTAAAATTGTCTCCTCTCTGTCCTCTCCTTAACCACGACTGAAAGGCAGCAAGGCAGTGACCAAGCAGCCTCTGCTCTTTAGGAGAGCTTGTGCTTCACACTGTGGGTACAGCTGGGTCTGCAGAGAAGCTGTGGGATGTAACTGGGCAGATGTGGAGATGTGGTCTCCATAGTCCAGTCTTCTCTTTAGAATGACTTAAGTTATTCAAACACTTCAGTATAAAAAAATCCCAACCCTTTGGGCTAGTCATCAGAGACCAGGAGCATTGACTGTGGCAGTTGTACTTTGGAGTTCCTCAGGGCTACCACAGAACATTGTCAATAATATGCCCACTTTTCTCTGCAGTCTGTGAGTGCTAAACAACCTGCTTTGACAGCAAGCAGCCTTTATCCTGAATTTTGCCGAGGCATAATAATATGGGGTTCAAAGTACTGTTCTAGTAAAAGGCTAGAAACAAATTTCCATGGAAATTGATTGCATCATGTATCACACATGGGTGAGTCAAGGATATTGTGAAATATTTCCCATTTACTGGTAATAGTTAATCCATAGCAAAATGTGAATTATGCTCTGTAAGTGCTCTTTATCATGGTATCTGGTATGTGTAATTATTTTATAGACCTCTTCTATTATTTTATTTTGCTCTGTCTGACTTTGACTTAGCACAAATGGCTCTTGAGTTTGATGATGATACAGATATCTGATAGGTCACTATAATTCTTAGGTTACAATTTCTGTGTTGTAAATAATCGTATTTGTGCAGCTTGATGTGATTAAAAAAAAGGCACATGTACTAAACATCTCTAATTTCTGATGATTTATCTCATTCTTCCCTTTACCAATAGCTTTACCAAGTCATTAAAGATGCCAGCTACCTAACAAAAAATAAAAGATAAACAATTTAATGAAAAAAAAAAGGAAGTAACCAATTTTACTTGACATTACATTTTTTCAATATTTCTGTAAAGCCCAGAAAGATAAAAACATTCCTTAATACCGATTTAGGACTCATCCACGTTGTCCTGATCCATAAGTTTCCTGCCTCTTACTGGTTTTCAGAAATTTCTCTGCTCTTTTGAGATTCTTGATGCCAGCATTCATACCTTTCACTTTGGAAATATAATTATTTGGCCTGTAGTCACTGTCTTTGGTGTTTTGTTTAGTGGTTACTGAAATCACTAGCATTTTTTTCCTTTTGTGTAATCAAATCCAAGAGATTGTTGTGTTTCCCTGGAAGTGTTCTGTAAACTCATGGTTGCTATTAAGTGATTTTACCAGTTGAGAAAATTAGTCATGTAATATTTACAGATCTCATTTGGAAACAGGATTTTGGCAGTGTTGCCAGTATAGCCCTAATTCTCAAATATCAATTGATGCTTTGAGGAAAAAATCTTTCTTTACCTTTAATTTCCATTTTCCTCCTTTGTGGTTATTCTGCTACCTTTTTGTTAGTTTTATATCCAGCTATTGTCTATTGTGTCATTGTGCTTACAGTCACATATATTTGTGTACTTCATTTTATTGTATTCACACATCAATGCTCTTTTATGCTGCAGTAGCAACAAACATCTGCAGAGAAATATTTGTTTACTGTTGTACCAAATGCTGAATTTTCTGCCTCCTTCCTATTTAGGATCACAGACCAGCTGAGGCAGGAAGGATCACAACACCTGTGGAGATCCTGTGGTCCAAATATCTGCTCGAAGTCGAGTCTGTGAGAGCAGGTTGCTCAGGATGATGTCCATTTGTTTTTGAGTATCTTCAAGGCTGGAGTAGAGTGGAAGGATCTGCTCTCTGAAATTATAGACAGTGCTCTACCTAATTCAGCACAATATTTGCCTTCTTTCTACAATGACACATTGCTGGCTTGTAATTTAAATGTTTAAATTTAAAATGCTATGTCTTACTTCTAAATCTTTGTATTGCTTCTGTCCCAGTCTTTCTGAATATGTATATACATCTTCCATATATTCCCAAAGTTTCACATCAAACATATACTTTTCATTAACTCACCAAGTTCTATCTTAACATAAACATGTTTGTTTTCTTCAGAAACCACACTGGATTTTTCTGATTTTTTTTTCCTCTTACTCATGTAGCTAAACAACCTTTTCCTAACCAGCCTGCCTTGCAAAATCTCGGTTGCAGTCTCCATGTGAAAAAGCTTCCTTGGTTCTCCATGCCTGTGTAATTGCTCAATTTCATGTTTTTCTGCCCCTTTCCAGCAACCACCTCTTTCAAAAAAAAAAAACAACTCAGTGACCCATTGCTTTTAATGCTTTTCAGAAAGTTTTCCATTAAAACATTCCTCCCTCTCACTTCCTTTGGCAGGTCTTATGCCCCTGGATAGTGCTCAGCAGCAGCAAACTGTGCTGAGCATCATTTCTTAGCAGATGGAACCAATGATTTATCCACACTTGTTCCAGACCCCTACATTTTCTGCTTTTCCTGTTTTTCTTTACTCATGGCATGGTTCCCCAGGATTACCTAACTCAAAAAAAAACCCCCTGTGGGCAGTGATGGCTTCTGGTTTGCATGGACCAAAGTGCAAGAGGATTTTCTATCATTATTTTGTTAAAAGTACTCAGCAGATCAATTGCTTATTCTATTGCTACTTTCAGACAAAATTTTCAAATGAGTGTTACTGACACAGAATTTAGAATAGCTGTAAAAGTTGACTGCTGGAAAGATGAAAGAGTAAGAAAGTGAGGAATGTAGAAATCAGAGTCAAATTAAGAGCCAGTACTTGAGGAAAAAACCCCATGAAAATCACCCAATTATCACAGGATGGCTCTACCTAGAAATTACAGATATGTGCCAATGCACCTAAAGAAACTAGACTGCTGTAAGACTACTTGGATTTCTGCAATTTTTGTGCTATTATGAAACACAAAAGAATTCCCTTCTTAGTAGCCTGACTGTGTTCAATTTTATTGTTACACAGATGTGTTGTGAAAAAAAAAAAGATACTAAAAAGAAAGTCCTCATGTATTGCTCAGTCCTGTTTTACAGATAAAAGCTCTTTGCCTGATCACAAATCCTGTCCACTAGTGAGTAGTTGTCACTGAACCAAGAAGTACATTAGCAGCTGGATGCATGATTTATTTTTAACAAAGACTCAATGCAAGCATTGGAATTAGGGTATGTATCATATGACAGGATTTTGTACAGGTAGGCAGTCTTTCAGATAATCTTTATTGTTCTTGGAAATGACATTTGAAACTTTTATAGTATAATGAACCAGTTCTTCCATAGGAATATCCTGTTTTATCCTAGAGGGTGTGTGTAGCCACAGAGGGAATCTGTCAGAAAGCCAGGAAGAAAACTGCAAATACTGTAGTGCATTTGTCTTGCAGAGATGAATAGTATTCCTTGTCCTCAAGGTGCAGCTAGGTGAAGGAGCAAGCTCCTCCTTTTATCAGCTGGGATTTGCTGAGGCTTAGAGTTTATTAGATCTAGAGACCTGCTGAGAAGGGAATCATGAGCTCACACAGAGGCAAGAAAGCAGAAAAAGATTCTTGTGAAAAGAAAGTCAAGTTCTGTCAAGCTGCCCTCTCCCTAGGATGGTGTGGGCTGCTGGAATCTGCTTTAAACACTGCATCTGCAAAAAGACTCCTTCAATAAAAGGTGGAGGCAGCAAAAATATTTCCTTCCCAACCTCCTGGTTAGTTTTATCAGTAATCCAATGGTACACCTTTCTATCTGATAGGTAGGATGCAATTAGCTTCTACTTAATTAGGTGAGCACGTGTGGGTAATCATTTCAGACTTGTGAAGCCAAGAATGCAGTGTAATATCCCTGTGGGTTTCCTATGGTAGGAAGTGATCTGACAGTCAGGAACTCAAGCTCTTTTTTATTCTGCAGGAGATGCCCTGGGTTCAGGGATTTGGGGTAGCTGTTTTATTTGTGTGATACCTGAAATACTGATTTTCATCACTTCTATTTGCTATGCACACTCAGGTTTATAATTTTTGTTTTACATTGCTGAAATGATTTATGTGAATTTCAAGCATTTAAAGAAGTTTTCAATGTTTAAAAACCATTAAATAAATCTAAAACTGAGATAAACTGCCAAACCTTCAATGTATATGGACATATTTTGAAAATTTAAATACTTACAGAGGAATGATACATCTTGAGCAAAAATCTGCCCCCCCCCCCCCAAAAAAAAAAAGGTAATTGCTAAACTTCCTCTCTAAAAATAGACTTTTAAAGGAATGATGAGGCCTACCAGAACACAAATTCTGTGAAAGGATCAGAACTCATGTGTGCATCCTGGGAAGCTTAAAAAATTACTCCAGAAGACTTTCTAACAACATCTGGAAGGTGCAAGCATGAGAATTACAGGTGCTGCTAAAGCCTTTTGCTGAGCTGGCTGGTGAGCTGGGGAATAATATGCATCATTGCTTGGGGAGTAGTTGTGGTTTGCACTCTCCCCAGTGTACTGAGAGTCAGGCACCTCTCTGCTGCTGACTGAGATGCATCAGACCCTGGGGTATTTCAGTCAGCAGCACAGAGCAAGCCGTGCATAGTATCTGTGGTGTGCATCAGGATTTCAGTAAATGTATTTCTATGTATCTGCACCCTGTAGAACACCTTTTAGGCATGTTGTTATTTGAAGGTGCTAAAAAGTAGGTGGCATTTAGATTTAGATAGTCTTGATTGTTGGTTTAAAACCATCCATTTTAAAGTTATCATGGTACTAGTTAGGAGACAAAAACCAAAAAAACCAAAATACCAAAAAACAAAAACAACAACAACCCCCCCCCAAAAAACAAAACAAAACAAAACAAAACAAAACAAAACAAAACAAAACAAAACAAAACAAAACAAAACAACAAAAAAAACCAAAAACACACACACAAAAAAAAAAAAAAAAAAAAAAAAAAAAAAACCAACCCCGAGAAGTTTTTGGCTTCTGGCCATACACAGACAATGGAAAGAGGGCAGCTTGCCCAGCCTGCTGCCTTCTGATGCTTTACAGGCCGCTCGTGATTCACGCTCTGCAGTGCTTAAAGGCTTATGTGCCCGTGTGTGGTTATGCATGGAAACCTCAGGATGTCTCTGCCATCAGTGGGATCACTTGTACAATAGTGTACTTTGTTAGGGATACATCAGTGCATTACTTGTGACCATTAAAAAAAAAAGGATATGGGCAGAACTGTTTGACTACTAAAGGTAAATAAGGGGTTGTGAATAAAGAGAGGTTGAAACTGAAGGGAAAGATTTCTGAACTGTGACAAGATCAATCTTCTAGGTCGTGTAAATTAGTGAGAGAAGAAAAGAACATGAACTGAAAAGACTTCACTAATTGGCTACTTGTTACAACAAAGGCTAGTGCTGGGAACGTAATGTAGATCAGTTTCAATATCGTATATCCAATATTGTTATCTCTTCCCAAAGCAAACTTCCCTTGACCTTGGAGATTTTATCAGAGGGTGCAATGTTCTTGCTTATAATTTTCTCATATCAAAGGCCTTGCTTTTATTTCCTTGATTTGCACCTAGAGTGAAGCTGTAGGGATGTCTGCATATAGCTAAATATTTATGTGATCCACAAAGGAGAAAAGAAATTTAACACAGGAATAAATTTTATATTTAATGGACAAGGAGAACGGAAAGCAATAAATTTTCCCTATTATTACCCTATTTGTACTTGAAGTACAAATGCCTCTGTTAACTAAAAGATTTAGTGGTCACTTGTGTGATGAAACAACTGCTTCATTTTGAAGTATTATACTCTGGGTGCAGAACTTGATGGGTATAACTATATGGAAGGTGCTGTGCTCCTTGAGTTCCTGGAGTTTAGGCTCTGGGCCCCAAGGAACGCCAGACTTCTCATTGCTGTGTGGGCAATCACTGGCCATGGGCAGCTGGACGCAGCAAATACAGTTTTGGTGGGCACGAAAACTCCTTCACCTTTTCTAGAATGGCAGGGCTCTCTGTGTATGCATGGTCTTTTTATTCCTCCTTGGAAATGCATGGCCAAGAGAACAATGCCACTACCGTGTTTTTTCCATACAACAGGTAAAGGGCTGGAGCAATTAATCCAGGAGACTCCCTTTGGCTTGAGATATCTCAAAACCAGACTCATTTGGAAGATGAGAATTCTCACATTTTAACTAGAAGATTCTACTGATCTATTTTCTGCTACCAGCAATGAAGGAAGAGGAAAGATAACTGTGTATGATGGAGGTTCTTCACTGTTTAAAACTGCTGATTTACTCAAATAATTGATTATACTGGTGCAATTAATGCATTGAAAGGTGGGTTTTCAGGTTCAAACAAATTAAACTTTCACATATACGGGAAAGCTTGAAATATATCTGATTTTGCTGCTGTAAGGAATATAAATCATTCATTATTGTTTTTTATGATGGAGTACTGGATAGCAGGCTTATCTCCTTCCTATATAATCTTTCCTTCCAAAGATCAAAAGGCTTAAAAATATCCCCTTTGTCCTATTGCACAAAGTACATATAAACTAGGTAATAATCTTAAGGTAGTATCTTTAACCTTTTAAATTTCAAAATTTGTGGTTAAAGGTATAGACATACCAAATAAGAGTAGAGCTAAAATAGTTTGATAACCAGAGAGAGCTTACTGTGTACATACATACCTGCTTGATTGTATGTACAGGAAAATTGATTTATATGAAAATTGATTTACTTTATGCACTTATTCCTACTATTAAATGTAACAAAAAGCCATGGAATATTGTCTTATCAAAAGATTCCAATTTATCATTTCTAGAATATAAACATTTCACCTGAAAATGACAGGCAGCTGCTTTTGCACTCTCTGACCAAACAGGCCAGTCTAAGCAGAGGCCAACCAAAGAAGAGTGAGGGCAAACAACTGGCACATTTGTCTTGAAGATAAACTCTTGAACTGAAATAAAAAACTAAGGATCAGAACTACTTAGGATCAAAATTAAAGCAATTTCCTCAAGGAAATTCCTTGTGAGTAGAATAATCTGGTAGAGAGGGAAGCATGATAATTTACTTGAAATGTTTTTCTTTTTCTTTGGAGGGGGAGGGGGGTGGATAGGGATGCATAATCTTGATGCATTGGGGTTGCTGTAGTGAATTACACTGACAAAAATAATTTGGCATGGCCTCAGACAATCTGAGCTACATTTACAGATGAAGAGACTGATTGAAAGATTCCCTAAGGTGCTGAAGCTCTCTTCTCTCTCACATCTGTTTCACTGGGCACAGGAGGCACAGCACACATGGGGATCTTTGCAAAAGGGGTCAGGTGCTGCTATGCTGTACCCGGCTCATTCAGATCTGAATCTAGCTCTCAGAGTGCTGCACTCAGAGCAGCTTATAAGCCACATGGCAAAGATTCATATAGGACAGTGCTTGTTAGCTGAGGATAACTCTTCCAAGGTCAGCAGTGAATGTGGAAAAGGTCACTAGAATAAGTGGGTGTCCTGAAAGCCTAGACTGTCAAGATGGTAATGTGCAATTTCAGTGACAAGAAATTACAGTTTTATGTCTTTCTTCCATAGGTACACAAAATTACTGTGCAGAAATGCAGACAATGTTTGAGTCCCTCTAGAAAACTGAAAACTTCCATGTGCATGACAAAAAAATATTTTATCCAAATCTAGGTGCCTGAAGATAAGTCTTAAATCCATACTTAGGTAAATCTATGATAGTAGATTGATTTTACAGTGGTTCTGGATAGCTATGCTATTCTGGCAGTAGAAGCATTTTTACTTTAAAATATCTGTCCATTTGTATCTTCCTGATTTTGCATGGATTTAGATTATAAAAAATATTTTGAAAACTCTCTGAGGACCTTTACAGAAATGCTTCTTTATACTACCAATTTTTTCCCCAACAGTCTAACTAGAAATATTGAGCTTCTGTGAATATAGAGCTCTCTGAATCTACAGAAGAGGTGAAACCTCACAGAGATTTATTTTTTGCTTCCCTTGATACATTTCATACAGGTAAGGAAACATGGGAAAAAAAAAAAAAAGTATCGGGCCAGTATAAATGTGGCAAGGCCTGAGATTGGTCCATGGTACAAATGAGAGATCAGAGAAAAAATTGCAATAATGTTAATGTTAATATTAATGTTAAGCATAAAAGAGTTGGTCTTGCTTTGTTTCCACAGGGAAAACTTTTACAGCAAAGATATCTGATGAGACTTGCATTAAACTGCTAGTGTTGTCCAGTTTTTGTGCTGTTTAGATGCTGTTGATCCTAGCATGGCATATGACTGGGTACAATATTGCTTGTTAAACGACTGTATGAATTAGCTACAAATGTGTAGGTAGGGACAGACTGACACTTGTACTTTTTTCACGCCTGTGTCTAAGAAGACTTTGGAAGAAGTCTTTGATGTTAGTTGCAATCATAAGTTGCATCATAGTGGATATTTAGGAAAATGACATTAACAGAAGTGTTGTTTCTGGCTGGCAGAGTTGGTATCTTCTGAGAAAAACACATGGTACTGAATGAGGAAGTTAAAATTCACTGAGAACTAAAATACATTTCTAATATATTTCCCTTATTATTGCAATATATGGGTGCATAATTATGCCTCTTAAAGCAAATTCTATATGTCCTACTGGGATAAATTCAAACAGTCCAGTTATGTGTTTCCAACAGTATTTGTCTTCTGCCCTTAAGGAATACTCCGACACCAATCTCAAAGCCGTATTCACTGTTTGCACATCTGACACTTGGTAGATGAATTCCTGCTTGCCCCAGGTATTTTCATCCACTGCCCCTACTAAGACAAACTTCCTGGGTGTGGTACTGAGTGCTAAAACAGACGAGGCCTAACTTTCAGGTGTAACTTCTGTCCTGACAAGTGTCAAGTTTGCCAAAGCAAAACCTGAGAAAGCAGCTGCGCTGTGCTGCTTGGTGGAAAATTATATGTACAAGGGTCTGCAGACAACAAAGTAAGCCTGCTGTGCAATGCATTTCTGCTTTGGCACTTCACTCTTCCAACTTATTTGGCACGAGAGTCTTGACATGTCAAGATGTCTCGCCGTGTCAGCTAAAAGGAGAGTGAAGGCTGAAACGGGGTGCACTGTGAGCTGCCAAAAGATGAACGGTTTCTCTAAGACTGTTCTGAGCGTTTGACTCGCCAGTGTTTTTTTTTCTTACAACAGTCCATCTGCCTGGACTGAGTGTGTTGCAACCAGCTATTTTAACTGTACACAGTTTCACAATGAAGTTTCATTTGGACATAAAAGAGGAAGCAAGTTCAGTGTGTTGCAGTTCAGTCAGTTATAAAACCCCCTCATCTCCTAAGGGACTTTCTTTCTATACTTCTTTGCTATAGAGGATTAGAAGTAAAACGGATGTTATCTTAGAAGTGTAATTAAAAAGGAAATAAAAACAGAACATTGCGTTTTTGGGGTAGGACAGACTCACAGGAAGCTTCAAACTAGTTAGAAGCCATCATTTTTTCTGTGCCTGGTCAGCTGCTGTATCTTTGGAGGTAAGAACTAAAATATACTATGCATTATATTAATGTATGAAAATGTTACCCTTGCTTATCAAAGTGGCTTGGTTCTGTTTGTGTGGCACCACAGCTGATAGCTGGTAAAGTGAAGATGCACTTTTTCTGTTTTGAATGCACCTGTGTTTGCAGAGTCTCAGCTCCTGTCCACAGACACTTTCTGCCAGCTTAAGAAGTGATTAGAACATTTCTAAGGTACCATCTTCACAACCATGACAAACTGTGGTTGCAATAAGACTTCAAAATGAAAACAAATGTTTTCCTCTGATACTTCTAAAGACTTCATAAAATCAGACTAAACAGGTTTTTCAGAATATTTTAAAGGTGAGCCTTACTAACTGTATTGCTTTTATCATAATTAAGATACTGTTATTGAAATTTCTGTGCATGTTACTGTATGTCTTAAGTAATGTCCTCCAACTACAGTACTCTGTTTGTAGATTATAAATAAAAATAGGCAGCAAAATAGATGAATATGGTCATGATATTTAAAAAAAAAAGTTAATGAAAAGATGAGAAAATGTTTTCTCTGAAAACGCGATGATGTTAAAAATTATAAGCAAAGAAACTTAATGATGGCATTTTTCCGATTCTCAGTGAATTTCCTGGTTTGCTGCAAATTCACAGTTCAACTAGGGTGTATATGCACATTATGCCTTCTGTCCCCTTGTTTTTATACTCTGCAGCAAATGTGACTAACATTTCAATGCCTTTTTGTGGACCATTTCCTTCACTTCTTCTGGAAAACACCTTCAGCCTTTTCTGTCTTTCTTGCTTTACCATTTATTCTTTTCATTTCTAGAAAGTGTATTCTCTTCTGTAGAGTTCACGTGGATTTATTGCCTCTTTACTTCAAATGCCTAGATTCAAACTGCTGTAGTACACATAGTTCAGTCATAACAGCTAACAGTTCATTAAAAATAGCACAGACATCCAGAGACATGAAATGATTTCCACCCCAGGAAGAAAATGATAAAAGCACAGGGTAGAAATATTATATAGTCAAGTCTTTCTTATGAATGTGGAGCCTGATTCTTTCCTGCCTCAGATTTCATGCTGTTGTTTACAGTTGTGAATATGAAATGTAAAATGCTATCCAACCAGATTGATGGGGTCCTAAACCTTTGTATAGGCATAGATGATGAAGAAAAGTATGGAAAATGATGAACTAGGCTTGGTCTGTATGAAGTTTCAAGGAACTTGAACTGAAAAAACAAACTTGGCTGTAAAACTTTGAGAGCTCAAGAAGCTATATTTACCAACATACAGTTTTCATTATATTTTTATAGAAGCATGTCCCCCCAGCTCAACTTAAAGATACAACAGCACTCAAAAATACACTGAGAATATATTTGTTTCTAAATGAAAGAAGCTGAATGCTCCTGAAACTCATTGTTATCCATTTAACATGATCAAAATTGGTAAGCATTTGTATGACAAGAGCATTCAACAGTATAGTAGACTTCTTGGGGAAGATGTCTCCTTTCTTGCTTTCTTTAGCCTTTCCTTCCAGCAGATTCCCTCATGCTCTTGATGTACAGGATTATTATTCTCTCAAACCTACTTGTTTCCCTCAAACCAGTCCACATTCCCCCAAGGGTGAGGTACTCCAGTTTTCTGCATCTCTTCAACTGTTGACATGTGAGTAAAGAAAATGAACAGGGCTTATGTTTCCTCCTGTGGGAAGACCAAAAGACCAGAGTGAAGCGAGATGTGAGGAAGGGGCAAGAGTTGTTTGGCTCATGGTGACTGCTTAAAGAGCTCATGGTGCAGCTCTGTGTGCCCCAGATCTTCCAGAGCAGCAGGGAGAGGAAGTGACCAATGTAGTGGGCAGCATTCGGGTGCTTGTGTAAAACTACCCCCTGGCTATTCATCTTCTCCTCTGCTGTGGGCAAAGTGAGCCACTCCTACATCAAACAGCAGCCACTGCTATTGTAGAATCAGAGTCAGAGAGCCGCATAAGTTGGAAAGGACCTCAAAATATCACCTGGTCCAACATTTCATGGGAAATATGAGATTATGTAGAACCTTGTCCAATCTCATCTTGAAAACATCCAGCGAAGGAGACTCCACCATGTCTCTGGGGAGGTTGTTCCAGTCAATGATCTCACTGTAAAAAATTTCCTTCTCACATTGATATGAAGCCCCTTCTCTCTTCTCCATGGGAGCAGTTAAAAAACATGTGGATGTGGCACTTGGGATCATGGTTTAGCGGTGAACATGGTGGTGCTGGGTTAAGGGTTGGACTTAATGATCTTAGAGGCTTTTTCCAACCTACATGATTCTGTGATTCTATTCCAATGCAACTTGTTCTCATTGCCACTTTTCTTCTCCATGTGGCTGCTTGTGAAGAGAGAGCCTCTGTCTTCTTTGCAGCTGCAGATACTGGAATACTATGATGAGCTGTCCCCTTCCCCCAGTCTTCTTTTCTCCAGGGAGAAGAGTCCTAATTCCTTCAAACTTTCCTCACAAGGCAGTTTTTTCAGCCCTTTGATCATCTTCTTGGCCCACCTTTGGACCATCTCCAATCTGTCCACATTTTGTTTGAAATTTTTGGAACCAGAGCTGGATGCTCCAGGGCAGCCTGACAAACGCTGAGTGGGAAGATCCCATCTCTGTCTCAGCTAGCTGTGCCCCAGTGGGTGCAGGCCAGGATCTGATTTTCCTCATTGCTGCAGCCCTGCTCTGCTGGCTCAGGGTCACCTTGTTGTGCACCAGGGCCCCCAGGTCCCTCTCAGCAAGGCTCCCCAGGCACACATCCCTGTGCTGGGATCTTTGGTTGTGTCATCCAGTTCAGGAGCTGCCACTTGCCTTTGTTAAACCTGATGCTGTTACTGCTGGCCCACTTTTCAGCCATTTTCTGTGGAGATTTCCCTGTAAAATGTGTCCAATCTCACCACACAATTTGGTGTCATCAGCATTACCTTTACCCAAGCCAAATGAGGTTCAGATACCAAAGATCTGTAGGTTTCGGGCATTAAGGACAGACTCTACTTAGCCATGTGCACAGCTCATTATATAATCTTCTTCACTATCCTGGTTTCCCCACGCTGGCTGTGCTGAGGCTTCCTGGGAGCTGTTCCACACTAGCCCCAGGGGAAGGTGAGATATGGGTCCTGCAATTCATGTAAGCTTGCTCTACAGACTATCCTGCTTGCCAGCACTCTTGCGTGTGTGTCTGGCAATCTGAGGTGGATCCCACACCTCACCGCGGGGATCTGTCTATCTCCACAAACTGGAAAAATGTCTCTTAAAATAGGGAAAAAATACAGACAGATCCAGAGGATTTGAGTTTCCTCGAGACAGGGTGACTGTTATCTGGGATTGCATCTAGTAAATCAGCTAGAACTCAAGGTATGCCCTGTGATAAGAGCTGAGCTCCAATCCCTGGCAGCATAACTTTAATGCCATTTAGAGCCCTGTCAGGGATCTGAAAACCAGACAACAAGCTTGTCTCTTCTATGAGTTTCTATCCCCTCCTTTTGCAATGCAGAAGAATGTCCCTTTCCCCGCTGAGCTATGATCACAGCTGGCACCCTGTTCTTTCCATTCTCTCTAGCAACTTTTCATCATGCTTAGGCTTTTGAACGGGACACAATTTATCATCTCTCTTTGTGCACACTTTTCATAAGTGTTTTGCTTATCCTGAGCCAAGAACTCCCATTCTTGTTTTCTTACTCTCAGACTGTAATCTGAGGTCTTTATGCAAACATTGGCACTGTCTCCAAGCATTACTACCTAGCAAATTTTCTGCACGCACTGGTAATACCCCTGGATTCTCCATGTGACCTTAAACATTCATCCTGCCTTCAGGCTTTTCTTCTGCTGAAGAACTGAACAAAAGCCTCGAGCAAGACATATGAGTTTTTAAGATCATCTGACCATAATAGACTATGTCAGATAGAAAAGACAGTGTAAACCTGACAGTCTTCTCCCTCTATCTCCACCAGGCTTAGATGGAAGGTAGTCAATGCCCATTGCCAGGGCAGTAGCAACACAAGGAAATTTTTTTTTGTTCATATTTCATGCAAAATATGTCAGTCCAGAATTATAAAAGGGACTGGTTTTCCTTGCACAACAAAAAGTTACGCAATTATTTTCAGGCAGATGTAAGTGAAATCTGGATTTAAGGAGCATGAAACACAAATATTGAAAGACACTAGATATAATCTCTGTGCCCTGGGAATCCTGGTGTATGTGTGTCTGTGGCACGGAGAGAGGATTAAGAGAAGAGGCACGAGAAAGCAGAATTAATGAAAACTTCAATCCTTATCAGATTTAAAATGCAGAAATTAAAGATGGCACAGTGGCATGACTGTTGGGCTGATGGGATAATAACTTGACAGGGGTATATTATATTAAGTACTAGGACAATAAACACCACAGATACCTGCACCTCCCTTTTGCATTCATGCTCTCAGCACTGCCTATCTAAACTTCAGTCAGATTTCCTTGCAGAGCTGGGAAGAGCCAGATTAGTATGGCAGCCTCTGCCACCTTCAGAGGGTAAACTTTTAACACATTCAGCAGAACACACAACTCTGAGCACAAGGAGACCCTAATATTTTTGAATTTGCCAATTCTTTTGTTTCCACTACTGTCTCAGTGTGCTCCAACACCCTTAAAATAAGCATAGCAGAATGCAGTGCAAAGAAATGAAACCAATGGTTTCGTTTCCCTCATGTAGCACCTTATGGCAGAAACAACTCACAGCTGGGGAGCAGGAAAGACCAAAGTGTCACATGCTACCTGAACACAACTGCCTTTGCCTATGTTGGTCGAGCAGTGGACAGGCCATATGTTACATTTCCACTCATTTCTCCGAATCCACATTAAAAATAACATGCGTGACATAAATGTATAACAGTTCCAGATTCAAGCTGGCCACGGTTAGTGGTGACTTTGCAATAAAGACATCTGGGCTGTGGATGGTGGAGGGAAGGGAACAGTCTTTGCAAAAGGGGGGAACAGAGGCAGGAGAGTTGATAACCTGAGCAGCTCTAGCATTTGGCTAAGATTTCTGTGAGGGCACCTTAATTACAGCTAAAAGCCAAAGCAAGACAACAGCAGCATACTGCAAGGACTGCCAAGCCCCAAGCATGATTTTTCCCCTTCTATGTAAGTAGGTCACCTTTAATTAAGTGTTACTGCCTGTGGGAAATCTCACACAACCGGCAGCAACAAAGAGAATCCAGGGTCACCAGAGCAAGTGTTTGGACACATCTAATTCCCATTAATATTTCTGCCTGAAGGAAGGTTACCTTATCTTCAACTTCCTCTTCAACTTTCTTCATGGTGTGGAAGTGATTCCCTCTCCTCAAGGAAAGTCTTTTCTCACACTGTCTCCTCTCTAACATCTCTGTAAAGACTACATCCATGCTTAGGCAGGATTTAGCCAACAATTATTAGTGCAGCATTTTGCGCTAGCAACTGCGACACATGAAAACTTTACTAAGAAATTAGAGTCCCTTCAGTCTTGGAAAAGACAATTTGTAGCACATAAAGAAAGAAATTATCTTAACAATTTAATTTATTTTTACTCTAAATCTCCTTTCTCTTTGCTGGACCAAACAATTTCTTTAGAACATCTTTCCCATTGATTTTATCCTTGGCATCTGTTAAAAAAAAAAAAAAAAAAGACCGAGATGAATTTAAAAGAATTTTTTTGGTAGTGGAGCTGCTAAAGCTTGGGCAGAACATTTACTGGTGCGCAGCATGTGTGTCCTTGCTGGCAAATCCTGTCTTTAATTACTAACACTTCTGTGAAGCTTTTGGGTCTGAGCTGCCTTCTCAGAGAGTGGAGAGAGTTAGTGACTGCTGGAACCTGACTATGCCTTTGCAGAAGTGCAATGAAAACTGATTCCAGAACTGTGGTACCACTAATCCCCACAGTCAAAGAGCAAGCTGGAGTACTTCTGAAATGTGCACTTTCCTATGCATTGCACTGAAATCTCTGTCTTCAAAAGTACCCTGCAGATATCTGTATCTAGGATCTAGTTTAAGATCCTTTTATAGCAACTGGAGAATGATAAGCAAATCTAGGGCACAATTCATTTCATTTTGATTTAGGTGTCTAAACCAGGCCAGATGAATCATGCCTCCAAGGCATTTTGCTTTTTCCACTGACATTTTCCTGTATAAAAGGTAGAGACAAGTAATTCCATCCTGATTATAATGCAGACGTGCAAAGTGCAAATTTAATCATCTGAGATTTTTTAATGAAAAAAGAACCACACCTACAGTTGTTGATTAGTCTGGAACAGAAGGGGTGATACTCTCAATATGAATCTCAAATTATCATAGTTCAGAGGCAGCTGACAAACCACACACAACAAAAGTTGCTTCAAATCATATGAGAAAAAGGGGGAAACCCCTGGCTTCTTAAAAGCATATGAGAAAAAGGGGACAACCCCTGGCTTCTTAATGAACTCCAGGACAAAATTAGATGTATTTAAGTTTAAGCTATCACAGCAGCTCTTCCATAACAAGAGACTTCTTGTCCCTCTCTCCACAACTCCCTTGCCTTTAGATGCATTGGATGTGCCATATGTTATGTTATACAGAATGTGCTTTGGTGAGATTCAGCTCAACAGGGAGACTGGCTGATCACTTCACTCACTGACTCATGTCCCCACATAAGCAGAGACACTCTTGTTTGTGTCCAAACTGGAGACATCTCTTTGCAGCTAGTAACACACTGGTGACTGTAATCACAGCTCAGTGAATTTCAAATGAACTTTTTGTAATTAATTTCTTCTTATAATTTCTGTGTCTGCTGGTGGTTCCTTTCCCTTGGAGAAGGATGCTCTCGGAAGGTTACCTTCATAGAATCACCTACCTTTGTGAAGACCTGAACCCTGCGCTCTGCAAGAGTTTGCCTGATGAAGGGATGTATGAAATGAGGTCCATTAATTATTCCACAGGCGAAGCACAAGGAAAAAGCCTCCTTCAGAGATGCAGGTCTGCTGGCAAGTGCTTTTCCTCGGCCTGCTCTAGAGGTAGCAAGCACAGCAGAAGGCAGAAGGATAATCTCCCACAACCTGTCCAGCACCCAACGCCCACAGGGCAGCCACCTCCAGCTACTCATGTCTGCGAGGAGCTGACAAAAAAAGTCACCTACCTGGTCCCACCTTCCTGCAAGAGCATTTGCAAGAACTACAACGATTTGCATATAGCTGGGGACTATGTGGTGCCAATTAGCTCAGTCACGACAGATTTTGCTTGTGACAGCGGCATAGGCCCCTTCTTGGAGTCCTCAGAGATTCCTCCCCCCATGGAGTCTGTGAAGGCTCCCCCCACAAGTGACACCATCCGCAGGCCGGTCCAAGGCCACTCCTCGTGCTGGCGGCTGGCGAGCTTAGGGCCCCACCAGCAGCCCCTCTCCGACTCCGCCCTGAACGACTACCTCGAGCAGAAGCTGGTGGAACTGTACAAGCAGTACATCATGGACAGCACGGCAAACAGGGCATCTCCCACCCAGATCCTGGCCTCGGAGCTAATCATGACTAATGTGGATCAAATCAGCATGCAGATATCGCGGGAGAGGAACATGGAGACTGTCAAGGCCAAAGACATTGTCATTAACCGCTTCTTACAAATAGCCAGTGGGAAGATTTCCTCAGAAATGAGCACACCTACTCTGCATATTTCCCAATATAGTCACATTAATGCTTAGTGTTTGAATGTTAGAAAGTTTTTAAGTTCTTCAAAGTTGGTTTTTAGTTTAAGATACTTTCTGTTTAATAAAAATGCATTTACCATCCACCACTTAAATAAAACCTTTTAGTACATATTAAATAAGTAAAACAACCTGTACTCCTGTGCTGCGCAGCTCCTTTTGTGGACCAGTAAGTTTTTTTTTCTTTTAAGTGTTTTTAATGAACTTCAGACATCAAAAACATTTCACACAAAAATGACGAGGAGCATATGAAACTCTTCCAGGTGCTCAGGTGTTCACTTTCTTCCTCGCATACTTGATGGATCCTTTCAAATTTCCTCTCTCTGGAATCTGTCATCCTACCTCTGGGCCCATGCTTGTGAAGGCTTACACTCATGAGAGGGCAAGCAAGCACAGTGATGGCATAGCCACAGAGATACAGAATTTAGGATGTCACCCAATTCACCTCCCTGCCCTTAAGGGCTTTACTTAGGACATCCCTCACAGAAGGTTTTATAATTTGTTCTTAAAGATATTAAAGGATAGACACCTTACAGCTCTTTCTATACTAACCCTAATTATTTAATTGGTGTCTTTCTGTTCAAGAGTTCCCATCCCTTTTTGTGAAGCACAAACTCTGTTTCCAGAGGCACAAGCTCTGTTTCCAAACAGACAGCATCCTCTGGAGTGTGTGCTCTGTACTGACTTGAACCCTCACAGTGACCACTGGGGACCTGTGATCACAGACAGACACCACCTTTGCTGGGTGCTTACACACCTGGCACTGTGGAGGCGACATGTGAGGACAGCAGTAATAATAAAGGGAGAAGAGGAAGGAGAATTCAGCTTTGTTATGAGAATGGCATGTTGAAGAAAAAGGGCTACTCCAAAGTCCATTGGATTAACGTGAACAGTGCTCTGGAATGCAGAAGAAAAGCTGAAATGGAGCATTTGACACCATGGATGAACACTTATTTTTGTTAAGATTGTTGTATCATAGGTCAAGGTAATTTGAACTTGATGTATTTCTGATAGAAGGCCCTATTTTCTAAAATTTCACCAAGTTTTAAAAAAGAAGAAAAAAGCAATAACCAGAGCTGCCACATGGCAAGGGTTGGTACCTGCTCTGGGTGTTCATAGTGTACAATGATTGACAATGCCAATCCATTATTGGTTGAAATTCTGAAATCAGTATAACATAAATACTAATTTATACTAAATATTCATAAAATGATTTCATGTTATTGCTTCCACAGTGTTGTTTTGGCCTTTGTGTGCTTTTTCCCCCCTGATTTGTGTATTTATGTATTATATTTAAGGAAGGTTTTTATGTATATTTCAAAAACAAATGTAAGGTGATAAACATGTCAGTTTATTCTGTTGCTGCTGGTTTTCCAGAGATTATTGGGATAGCTCAGCATATTTTTCTGCATGTGCAGGAATACAAAAAAAAAGTTCCCATGAGAACCTGTGATGCTTAAATCCAGAAGGTGTACCTCTGTACCATAGCAGCCTACCCAAATACTATTGTTCAGCAATTCAAGACAGATAATTTCTGGCATGCAATATTTCTAGACTGTGATCAAATGCTATTTACAAACACGAAAAAAGGGATATTTTTAGGAGAAAATAACCATCATGGTAACGCATAGGCACACAAATACATTCTGCATGCAATATCCATTACCAACAACCCGGAAAATGACTTCCAGAGGAGAGCAAAAGCATGGAAATCTAACAGGTTTTATATCCTACAGACAGATTCAGGCTTTTCAAAACACGAGGCTTTTGTTCATGCCTATTGACATTCACATCACTGCATTTCAGTTGCAAAAGGTGTAGTGGAAAGCAACTTGCAGAGTTGAATGTGTAAATCAATACCCTTGCTGAAAGATCTGACTCCTTCATCAGAGGACACAATCGATTCTTGCACTCAGCTCTCCCCACTCCGCAGATCTCGTCCTGGGCAAACAAAACAGCATTTTATCATCTCTTACTCAGAAATCCCAACCATCATTTCCCCCCCAGACGCGTGGGCAGCACCTGGTCGCCACGTCCTCTTTCTCAGAACCGAAGCAGGAAAGAGGGAGGGCAGCTGGAGAACAGGGGCCAAGAGTTCTGCCCAAACCCGAGTGGGAACCTCCCACAGCTGCTGTGTCAGGGGCCTGTGTCAGGGGGCTGCAGCCAGAGCCAGGGGACTGCTCAGAGAACAGCAGTGGAGAAGAACAACAAATCTTAAATGTACAAAAGCAGGCTCATGCCTGTGAAGGGCATGTTTGGTATTTATCAGTCAACTACAAACCATTCCATTCTCAGGCAGCTTTCTTCCAGGCAAATCACTTACTGCAGTCATACTGATTTTCAAGGAAAGATCTTATTTTGTACTGTCAGACCGACATTACTAATTTTATTTTATTTTATTTTATAAAATGGTCATAATCATTGCAGAAGCTGATTTATTCTGGAAAGACAACATCAGCCACTTCTTCCCCACATGCGGTTATTTTCTTTTCTCTGCCTAAATATAAATGCCCGTTTCACTTTGAGCCCTGTAGTGTGCCTGTTTCTCACATGAATTACACACCAGCCACATCCCGTTATCTGAAGCAGCTCTTGGATTTCAGGCAGTTTCTACATAAACAACTATTTCTTACTTTCCACTATACTCAGATGAAAGTGCATTTATATCTCTGTCCTCCTTCCATTTAAACCTAATCTTGCTGTGCACAGTTGCCTCTCTAGGTGTGCCTGTTTCCTCCTGAAAGCACTTGGATAGCAATTAGGCTGCTATTACCATGACTCAGGTTGTTATCTAAAGCGATTATCGTATTCTCTCTCCTTCTCTCTCTCCCCCACACCTCTTCTGCCTCAGGGTCAAGCATTTAAAGAGAGAGATCCCAATTTTTTAGTAGCTCTCTTAAATAACTAATTTTTAGTCAAGGGCACATAATTTCTTGACATGAGCTTATCAAAGTGCTGATAGGAGCCCTGGTGTCTGAGGAGTGTGTGTTGGAGAGGAGAGTTTGAATTCTGCCCTCACAATACATCCTAACACTATGAGTATTTTAATATGACTAACATAATTTAAGAAGGCAAAGAAAATTGTGATAAACATTTCAGTAACTCTTTGGTTGGTGTTTTGACCAATTGTCAAGAAGCTGCTCTCAGAAGGATCATTTATAGCCACCTTCAGCATACTCCAGCAGCTTCTTAGGCCTTTTTTTGCAGAACGTATTACTCATTGCTGACGACATGATTATAGCAGCTAGGAATTTTATTGTTTATAGATGTTGTGACTGTGCCTCCAAGAGTCTGACCCCATCACTGCAGCAGATGAACATTACTTGTGGACTCCAGGAAGGCTGGATGTGTAGTGTGACAAGAAAAACCCTTGGCAGAGCGAGAAAAGAGAGGGAAAAGGAATTTGTCAAATTTGTTGGAACCTGTAGGTCCTGCCTTTGGTTTTAACCCCTTTGCTGGCACTGATTTCTTGTCTGTTCCAAGAAACACTGGAGGGAAGAAAAATGGATATAAAATACAGATTGGGCTTTGTGCTGAATGTGAAAGTGAGCATTTCATGCTCTGGTTGCTAGGTTCAGGTGAAGGCAAAAAGCCAAGCATCTAAAACTGAAATAAATGAAGTTCTACAGTGCTGACTCCAGCCAGGCATATTGCTGTTATTTCACCTTGGGGAAGCTGGGACCTCCCAGCACCCCAAGGTGCATCTCATTTCCCTTCTACTGTCCTTTCAAAGATTGAAGCAGAGGGGATTTATTTAGGACTATCCTTTCCCTGAGCTTCTTCCTACCACAGGTTTCTCTCTGAGATAGGTCCATACTAGCTGCCACTATAAATGGCTTGGGCAGGAGGGGTAAAAGAGACTGCAGGTTTTGTTACCTCGATTATCAGAATTGCTGTAACATATCTTGCTGGTATGGACACTAGGGGCTGGGAGGCATCTCTTGTTCTCCCAGATTCAGGAGAGATAATTAACAATTTAGGGAGATGAACCACCATGTTGCAGTGACATCTCACTGCAGATTTTAAACCAATATTGACATGTGAGAGGACACTAACTTGCCACACACCTCATTAAATGCAACCTGTATGTCTGTGGCAGCTGGTGTGGGTCTGCTTGGCACCTCTCTGTTCACAGTCACCCCCTTTCTGACAGACTCATACAATGACTATGGACAGTGCTTAGAAGGGACATGAATTTCTCCACCTTCATTAATTACATAGAGTGTGAGCATGACAGAAGCTTAAATCAATGTATTGGCACCCAAATTGACAGGGCTGGTTCTGGTTGGTGGAGCCATGTCAGCTAACATGGACTGAGACCTGGTCCCCAATCTGTGTTGTGCTGGGTAAAACCATCACTGTCTTAGAAGAGCATTTGCAGTTTAGAAATATGTAGCAGAATATGGCTGACATGTGAAGGAACAGAAGTTTAGGTCAAACCAGAATTATTCTGTGCACTGCAGCGTTACTTCTGCTTCTGCTGTACTGGGAAGAGCTGGCTTACTGTCTCTCAGGCATTTCTGCTGACAGGATTAGGATGGCTTTTTGGAACATTAAGCAGGCTTTCAAAGGGCTGAAGGGAACAATGTTCCCGAGGCTCATTCTCAGACCTTCTTACATCTCTTTCAGGGCAAGTGTTGAATGAACTACCTTGCTTGAAATGGAAATCCCCTCTAGGAGTACTAAAAGTGCCTCATTTTTTTAACATCTTGTTATTACTGCTGTCCTTCACAATGTGACATTCCTGCTTTAGCTTTCCACAAAGCTGGTCACTGAGAACTCCTGTATTTCTGCCATGTCAAAACCTCCAGGACTGCCCCAGTATTTCCCTCCATCCTCCTGCCAAGCAACCCTGCGTTTGGTGGGTTTGCAAGCTACACTCCTGTGCCCTATAACCTCCCCTTGTCCCTATAATCCCCTCTCACAGAAGATGATCCTGGCTCCCCCAACAACCAGAACAACCAGATGGCAGAGTCAGATACTGAACATCTGGAGGGAACCCCTGGCAGAGGCAGATGGTGGTGCCCACCACTTAAAGGCTGGTGGTGCCCTGAGTTGCTGTGGGAGAAGTGAGGGACTCCTGTGAAGGTGGAGGAAGCCCTTGCAGAGCTGAGTTTGTGAAACATCCTGGGAGATGCTGGGGAGCTGAGGAACGAGGTTTCACAATTTTCCCAGTGAAGACAAGCCTGAGAGATGGCAGTATTTCCAGCCACTCCCTGGATGGAAGGAGTGTCTCTGTACTTAAAAGACAGCAATCTCCCCAGCTCCTCCCTTGGCATTTTTCAAGCATAAGGAGCTGTAGAATCCCACGTGGGGTTTTGTTCCTTCCCTCTTGTAGCCACATCTGGGCAGGAGACACAAAGGGCCTCTGGCCACAGCAGTGCCCACCAGCTGGGCTGGATAGATGTGTTCCAGCCTCCACTCCTGCTCCTGGGGGGACACTGTGGTCTGGGGGCTGCAGGAGCTGCTGCTGCTGGAGCAGTGGCCACCCAGACACTCCACAACCTTCCTCGAGACCCCCAGACTGGCTTACTCAGCTCTGACCACCAGGTATTTTCCTCCTTTAGTGAACCTTGCTTGTTAAACACAAGGAAGGAGACCTTTCTTTAGAACAAAACCAATGGGAACAGAAAGATAGGAATTACAGTCAGGCCATGCAATGGCCTTTTTTACAAATTAATTTTTCTGTAACCAGAGGTAGACTATAAGAATAAAATCATAAAATCAGTTGGGAGAGCTGACTTTGTTATTTTCATTGATGCAGTTCTCCAATGTCCATCTTTATACACAAGCTCCCTTGCCTGAAAATGGATCCTGTTTGGAGGGTAGGGATGGAACATGATAAAAAACCAATCAGTAATAATTTGATCAGTACCATTTTAACACAGGTGACATATTCCAATGCATTTCCACACAGAAACCATATCAAAAGAAAAATAGAAAGAGCTTAACAAAGGTAAGCTCACCAATTTTAAGAAATAGATGTTAGAGGTTTTCAGTTCCAGCATTTTTAAACCAATTAATCTTAAGGTTTAGTTGACCTATTTGGCAAAAGCTGGCTGCAGTGTCACTTCAGAAGCCCAGTGCTTGACTAAAGTACATTCAAGGCCGTGAAAGCATGCAACTCAAGTTGCTATTAAGACATTCAATTTTATATAAAGCTTCACAGTTCATTATAGATAGATGTGAGACTTGGATTGGGTGCAATGGTAGAAAGAAATTTATTAGTAGAAAAAAGAACTAGCTAATTATTTTTAATTCACAGAACTATTTCTTGCTTCAAACTATATTCTTCAAACTCGTAGCATCAAATTTACAGTTGTAACTCCAATGAGGCTACCAGCTCTTTGTATACCATTTGCTTTATCATCTTCTCTTAGCAACTTCGATGTGTGAACACTTAATTTCCTTTCCTCTGGTCTTGTTGTTTTCTTCTTCTGTTACTTTACTCTTTACTTGGATTTATTTGGATGCATCCCATTTATTATTTGGATGCATCCCTTTGGTCCAGGCACCTTGTAATGTGCTCTCCTTTGGCATAAGGATGTCACAGGTACGTTACACAACTGAGCCAATGGTGATATACAGAGCAGCTCTGAGTTAGATTTTTTTCTCCTTCATCCTACTTTTAATTCAGGCCTTGACCAGCAAAACTTAGATAAGAAGCTAGAGGTTTAGTCATTGGAAAAACTATTCAAATGAATCGATTAGAACGACATAAGCTTCTTAAAACAGTAAAGTTTCTTATTTCTGTTGGCCGATGACCTATTGCAAAAAAACCTCCCAAGATTCCAGACTGAACATAGAATCCAGAGCACTCCTGTGGAAAACAGAAGGACTATTAATAAGTGTGCTTTTGAAGACTGGAGCAAAGCAGAATGGTGCCTGATAGAATCACATTCATTAAATCAATTTGAAATTATTAAAATGATTGACTCATCCTTTTGTAAAATAATACATTACCTTTCAGTCAGGAATGTGATTATTTACTAATTGTTTCATCATATTTCTAAGGTACTTGTGTAAAAATCAATTAATCCAATGTCAGCTCTCATTACATACATTATAAAAGTTATTGAACCATTGATGTATAGAAATATGCAATTGAAGATCAAAGGCAGTTGTAAGAAGATAAACCAGTTTGAGATTGCATTCTGTTTGCATGCCAATTGTCATGTACTGTGAAATGAAGTTTACCAGTGACCTGTTCCCTTATTCTGCTCACATGAACAACAGCATATGGAAAAATCCATGAATCGTATTCTTTTATCTAATGAAGTCACACAGCCTCTGATCCTTGACTGTTAGATGTGATTGATGTATTTTTAAAAACAGGAAAGAAAAAGAAGAGGAAAAAATGTATGATCTTTCAAATACTAATTTAAAAATAAAATTTAAAAGCCAAGTTTTGTTATAGGCAAGTTGTATAGGCTCCAATTAAATAACACTTTTCTTTACAAGTCATGACCTCAGTGGACTAAGTAATGAAACAAAGTATTACTCAGTTTAAGTAAGGTACCTACCAGAAGCAGACCTTTAATACAAAGAAGGAAAATTTATCCAAAATAAATGAACAGTAACTCCAGTGATGTGACTAAACCTGGGAGAGAAGCTTTCTGTTAGATGTGCCAAGTTAGATTGATGTTTTCACATTGAAACATTCAAATCTCATAATCTTGGAGGTAGTGTGTTTCCATGCATCGTTTGTTATTGCTATTATTTATTTATTTATTTGTTTATCTTCTTTTGATAGATGGAATAGGGTAAGGCTGTGAGGAGATGGAACACTTCATTTTTATTCATGTTTGATGATATGAAGGCAGGAGAGCAGTGGAGGAATTAAGAGAGAAGAATGATGTGATCAGAACAAGGAAACAGTAAAACAATTTTTGTGGAAGTGTGGGGAAGGCAGGACTGAATTAGTCAAGGATGTTGTAGTGCAGAAGCTGAGAACTTGGACAAGAGCCATCTGTGTCTGTTGATGGGCACCATTTGTAACTGGCACGTGGAATAAACTTAAGGTAAAAGGACAACTGAAGAGGTAGTTATTGTGAAACCAAATAGAATTAAAGGGCTTTTCAAAATTGCTGTTTAGACAGAATAGAATAAAGCATCTTTGTACCGTAAAAGTAAAAATAAAAAAGAATTCAGGAGAAATACAAAATAAATTATACTGGGGACATGAAGCCATGGAGACAAACAGAGGAGATTAAATTTATAAAGGAGGGTGAAATTGTACAAGAAAAATGAGGGCATGAAAAGGTAAAGTGTCATAGAATCAAAAGGTTAAAATGTAATTTTAATTTGACATGCTCAGCAGTTCTTTTATCAAGAAAAATAATGAAGGGGGAAGTAGGAAAAAGTGTGTTGTCAGGTAAAAGATGTGAAAGGATCTAGAGCTGTGGTCAACAGAGTTGCAAAAGTAGAGTAATTTGTCTAGGAAGACTTAGAAGTCATGGCTGAAACAGGGAAAATCAACAATTATGCTCACAGAAGAAAGGAAAGAGAATAGAAAGGAGATATTGTAAGATGAACAAATGTCATTGAACTGGAAGAACTGGGTGTCCATATAAAAGTTTGCCATACTGCTGGCTAGGGACAAGAGGGAAAGAAGCACAGAAAATGACAAGATTGGTAATACACAAACAGTAAGAGATCAGAAGAGGCCAGTGTTTGGTGAAAACAGCCCTGGAGAGCTGACTGGGGCTGCTCAGTGCGTGGTGAAATGGACAGCAAGGGGGTTGTGTCAACACCTAACACAGGAACTGGAGACAGAGACTGGAGAGAAAAAACGTAAAAGTAGAAAGAAATTGGGGAAGAAGACTCATGGGTTCAGATCACAGGAATTAGGAGGCATGAGAGAAGACCTTAAAAATTGCATTTAGATGAGAAGAAAGAGCAAAGGGAGAGAAGTGCTGAGTAAGAGAGAAATGTGAGAGTCCCAGGAAGTGCTTTGATCCAGGATGCACAATGTCAATTTGCAAGGAAAGGCAGTTACTTGAGTACCAGTTTTAAAGATATAATTCCTTAAGAAAACTAAGAGCTGAAGGAAATGTCTAGAGGCTTCAGATGCATCCTAACTTTTATAAATGGAGTGGTTACTCCAGAGGTGGTAAGAGAACAGAAGGAAATAGAAATGAAGAAATGTAATCGTTCTGATGTGACTTGCCATTCTGTATATACAGATGGGCTTTTGGACTGAAGTGCAGATTGCTACCTTTCAGCATTTCCTCTAGAGACTTTCCAACAGTGAATCCCAAATATCAGAGAGTCTTACAGCAAGTAAATATGTCATGATAGTGTGCCAAGAGTCTACGGAGCTATCTAGGACAAGAAGAGATACTTTCAATTTTATATTAGTGTTCCAATTACGTTTTACAGAGTGAATTAATAATAAGAAGAGGGGAATGCAGTTGAGAAGCACACTAGTATTATGTGGAGAAAACCTTATATTCTGGGATAGGTATTTTTTGTAATGTTTAAATGGATTTTTGGATGAGAGCAATGGTTCGTGTATGTAAGTGTGCCTAGCCCTGAGAGTGGGCTCCCAGCACACCCTTGGGCAGGGATGGCAGCTTTCCCACTGGCTGCCTCTTCGTCTGGAAGATGAAGATGGAGAAGAGAAGTAGCTGGTCATTTCTTATTCCTTACTCATGCTTAAAGGAGAGCAGCCATACTATGGGAAAACTTTTCTTAGACAGAATGCCCTAGAGATTGTTTTTAACCACTTGGAATTATATAAGTTTCTTTTACATGTAGTGGGAAAACTGTTCCTAGACAGAATGCCCTGGAGATTGTTTTTAACCACTTGGGATTATTTAAGTTTCTTTTACATGTACTACATGCCATGCCTGACTTCTCTGCTTCTCAGTTACCTCCCTCAGGCCTGGGTGACCTGATCTGTCCCACATGAGCACAGCTGTAGCATTGTTTGCATCTGCAGTACTGGGAGCCAGAAAAAAAAACGCATTTGAAAAAATCAGGCCTCTAGATTTCAGCTGACTGGGGGAGTGGGACATGGAGAAGCAAACAAACAAATGAAAATGCTTCAGAGTAGCTTGTCCTGATTAAAGGCACACTACCACAGAGACCCTGGTGTTCAATTTTGTGGAACCCAACCCAGCATGCACATGGTCCTTACAGCCTACTGTGCCTGCTGCTCTGCAGCCTTTGAAGAAATGGATTTATTCAAAGCCTAGATTTTGTATTTGTCTTCATTTCTACATTAGTGACAGCTGTAGCAATGCAGTCTGGAGGCAATGAAATGAAAGACACTGTCCAGATCCATTTGCAAAAGGAAGACATGAATTTGCCTTTAAGGCAGAGAGAACTGTAGACTTTTCTGACACTGTTCTTTCACTCTGCAGACTGAGGGATGACCTAACTGAATTTTGATATTTCACAGCACTTGATAAATGAAGATCAGCATCTTTGACTGAAAGAAGGGTCATAAATTTGGTGTTCCTTGGGTGGCAAGCCTTGTAAGGGTAACAGATATTCTGTTGTGTAATTCTGAATTTCAATGAAACAAGGAGCTATATTTGCTGCCTACCTTGGCAAATACCTTATTGATACAGAAGAAAGAAAACAAGATAGTTTATTGGCTTTCACCTGTGATCTCTAAGGGAAAAGAATAGGTATGCAGCATTGTAGGCAGAAAACATACAGAAATTACAGTTCTTACCTTTTTCTACTGGATCTGAATTTGTAGCTGGATACATTTTTATATAAGGTGTATATTATGAACAATATTTTGATGCCATATTTAGTACTGTTCCTTTTCTATGTCTTGACTAAGGCTTAATTTTGAAATCTTCCTGATGCACATCATTAGAACTAATTTTAATCAGGGTTTTTTTTAATCCTTTTTCAGTTTGTCTGTAAATTAGCAGAAGAAAGACCTAATACATCTAGCATGACATATTTTGATGAATGTAAAAAGTCATCTGGAAAGCTTCTTACTTCTTCAAAGTGGAATTAACTGTTCAAAAATACTCTCTAGAAATGGAAAAGCTATTAGAGTGTCTATAGAGAGAAGTAGGAACTTGGACTGATCCATAGCACCTTGGGAAATAAAAAGACTTTGGATCACTGAACTGTCATCTCTTAATTGTATACTCCTGCTCCAGAACTCTCTATGAAAAAAAAGAATAGTTAACTCCTCATTAAAAATAATTATTTCAGACATATTAATTAGTTTTTTTCATACAAATAAAATAAAAGATGGTGTGGGAATGGAAAAGGACTTTAACAGCCTTCCATTCTGCTAAGCAGATCTTCAGGAGTCTCTTGCAGTATGGAAAAGGACATAATTTAATTTGCCTGACCTCCATATTTTTTCTGGCTTTCATTAAATTTAATTGTGAGTGCAGTTTGTTTTATAAGAAATGAGAAGGGACTGCAATCTAAAGAAAACAATCATTATAAGGTGAAGACTGTAGGTAGACAGTAACCACTAAGCATTTTGTGTGTCTAACCACAGGAATTAAAACAGACTTAAACTCTCAAAATAAAGTAAAAGGGAGTGATATTTAAGTCATGCCAAGGAAACACAGTTGGGGAAAAAAAAAAACCCACATAAAAAGTTGCCATCAGAACCCCTCCACATGCAGATTCAGTAAAAAAAAAGAAATCTCTTGAACTTTTCAGTCTTACACATTGAATTTTTCTTTCACTCTTAGAAGGGAAAATACAGGCTCTGTCATTATTTACAACAACATTTACAATTCACAATTTATCTGGACTAATTGTGAAGCTGATGTGCAAACAATGCTTGCAAACATGACAAGTATTTTATTTATGACTTTTTTATTCACAGGGGAGTGTGTACAATAAAGTGTGTGCATTCTTTTGCATAGCTTTTGATTCACACCCAGGTGAATTTTGAAACAAATATTGTAAGTTAAATGAGAGACAGGATCTGAATTTACATCTACTTCGAGTGTACAAGCAAGGAATAAAATAGCCTCTGAAGATTAAATCTTTATATTGAATTATTTGAGCTTATATTGAATTCTTGTTTTAGAGAAGAGGAGACACATTTTCTGTGACAGTATCTGAACAATAAAAATAATTAGCTGGACAATTCCTGTTTCTGTTTGTGCTTGCAGAAGATGAGCTGAGAATAATGTTATTTTCTTTCATTTATTCCATTGAAATAATATCTTAATGATTTCCTATTGGCATTTTATTCCATTGTGAATGGACTCTGACCAGCTCAGTGTGAGCTGTCAGCTGAAATTCAAGCTGTGCCCGCTGATTGAGTGTATCAGTGGAGTCAGGGAGCATTGATTTCTCCTCCTAATTGGAGGCTTTCCATAAGTTACCAGGACATCAAATCACTCAGGAAGATGCTGGATTGGATTAGGCAAGTTTAGAAGATCTGAAACCTCCCCTGGCCACACAAGCCTTTTGTGCAGCATCTTTCCCAGAAAGAAACAAATCAGAGTCAAAATTAATAGGTTGGATGCAGAGTTTAGGTTAAAATTTCCCCCTGATCCTTCCGTACAAAGTAAGGGAATTCCCCTAGCAGTGTCTGGGCTGTTCAAGGAGCAGATGCTTCCCCCTGGGGCTCTCCAGCTTCAACTGCACCTTAAACTGAATGAGTCCACTCATCACTTTCAGTGATACAGGCATGCAGGGCTGGGATAAATGCAAAGTGATTAAATTATCTGGTATCTGGGGGTTACAAAACTGTCCTGAGCACTGATCTCTTCTCTCTGGTGACCAATTTCAGGAGTTCATTTGTTCAGCCTCTTCTGTTCCCTTTTCATTGCATTTGGTATGACTGCAGAGCAAATCTTCACCTGCTATGCACCTACTCCACCTGTGAGTAAAAAAAATTCCTAAATTTGCATCAAAAAAGCGAGCTTTGAGTCAAGTATTAACTCAGTATGCACACTGCTGCAAGGGTAGATGTATCCTTGCACACAAGACAAAGTGACTGAGTTCTGACTGAGCTAAATCTAAATAACAATCACTAAAACACATGCAAAAGCAAACCAGACTGGTTTTTATCTTTTTCTTTTTATGAATGACTGAAGAACTAGTGAGCATTTAGTCTGTGAAAGATTGAAGGTTGAGCAAAGCAAAATGAGATGTCTTTTCATCAGAGTACTTAGAACAGTTTGGTTTTGTTCAGTTTTGGGGGATTTCTATATACTTGATCTTTTCACTTTTGGGCCTGGTGGACACATCAGACGAAGGGTATTAGTATTAAGAAGAAGCAGAGGTTTTTGTCTGCTACTCAGAAATGGAAAAAATATGTTTAAAATATTTTAGCATTAATACATGCAACAGCCACAACTGAATTTAAGAACCAAATGACTAATTCTGAGGAAATATGTAAATAATCGTCCTCACATAAACAGTCTGATTTAATATTGTGGTTATATTTAGGGTAGTGAAATTGTATCTCCATGCATAGCTAAAAATGTATGAGCACATGTTTCAAGCAAGTTGGTTTTAAATTCTTTTTAAAGGTTTAGGCCATAATACATTTAGGAACATGTTAGCTAAATTGACCTGTGCAGTGGCAATGTAAGTCCAAAGCTCCTGTAATTGAAACACATTGCACAACAGGGTTTTAAAGAGGGAATATTTTTTTGCTTAGACATGTCCTGATTGTAAGATCTGACTCAGAGCAATTTCCTTCTGGAGCTTTAATCTCAGATCACAGTTTTAAAACAAGTCCCTTGTCCTCCCCAAAAGCTGTGTGAATTTAACATCCCTTTTTCTTATGCACAAGATCATAGAGTGGCATAAAGTAGTGGACATGATGCTATGATTTATTTATCAACTAAAATGCAAGTTTGACTAAGGCTAAAAGGAAGTTTGAAAATGAGCAGTGGATGGTTGAAATGAACATAGAGCTAGAGCCATGGGAACACACCTTAGCCTGTGGTGTGGTCATTCAAGTATTACAGCCAGCTAATTGAAAAAAGTAATTTTTTTTTTTTTGGTAGGAAAAAGATATGAAGGAGAGTTTGAAACTTGATGTGATCATACTCAGAATTTTCTTATCTCTCTGAGTCTGCTAAGAGTCTGAAACTGAGCAAAGAAGCCAAGTATAAGCCATTTTCAAAAGTTTTTGATGTGAAGAACAGAAAATGAGAGGAAGAAAACATCCAGCAAAGTTCCTCTGCTGATGTTTCAGGCCTGGGGAAACCAGCCCTGCTTCAGAACTGCAGATGCTCAGTGGGGTTCAGAGGGCACCTCCCTCAGCTGCCCAGTCCACATTTAAATGTCTTGATCCTTGTACCCACTTTCATTTCTTTCTGGTTTCACCCCAGCACGGCCGAGCGAGTCACTGCATTTCGTGTTTCACCAGCTGGAGCAGCAGGAGCTCAGTGGCTGGGCTGGAGTGGGGGCAAGGTGTGAGCAGGAATGACTGGTTGAATGCAAGGGTGGGGAAACAGAGTTAAAAAAAAAAAAAAAAAAAAAGTGTTCATTACATTTTGGACAATATCTCTGCTCCACTTCAAGATGGGAAATCTGAGCCTGTGCCATCTGATTGCCTGCCAGATACTAGCTCAACCCTGGATAATTTTCTGCAGCTTTTCCTGTGACTGTAGTTTGAGGGGAGGAATTCTGAGCTAGCAGCTCTTAATTGTAATTCAAATATCAGTGCCAGGCAGCCCATGGTAAGGAAAGATTTCATTATTTTTTTGTCAAAATTCCACATGTGGCAGAGGCTGTAGCAAATGAATTGTAAGAGGCTGGTGAAAGGGTGCATCATCATCCTGACATGCAGTCCACACGTTGCTCATGTTAAAATGCCATTGCTTCTCAAAGGGTTTTATTAGGCAGACGGGTTTTGGAGGCTTTCTGAGGGGATGACACACAGTCTTACTGATGCCTGAAGCTTTCAGCCTCCAGGATTCCCAAAATCAGACCTCCCTGAACCCCTGGTTTATGTGGTGGAGCAATGCTACCCTGAAGATTGAAGTGGCTGCAAATTAGAAGATTGGTAACCCAAGGAAGCAAAAGGTGAAAAGAAACAGAGGTATTTGGGTATTTTTCAGTAACAGGAAATAAAATATGTAATTAAGGGATTTTAGAAGATTCAGGATTTCATTATCTACTTTTCTGTTTAAGGCAGTAAAACATTAAAAATGCCACAGGTGTAGTTCAGAACAGGGCCAAAGGAGGTTAAATCAATCTCCAAACTCCAAATTAGGATGGTTAATTCTCATTTGTGAGCTGTGAAAGTGACAGTCTTTATTAATTCCTTGAACTTTACAAACAGAAGGTGAGAACAAAGGAAAAAGGAAGACTCATTTGTTGTTTTTTTCTGATGTAAAAATTAATGTTCATCAACTCACTCTAATGACTCAATGAGACAGCAAGCAAGTAAAAGCATCTCATTTGCTCTGCACATCAGGACATGGATATTCCATCTCCATCACACCATAACAAGGAGTAAAAAAAGCAAATCCCTTTTTTTGGAGTTGTCTGGATATTTTACTTTGCATAAGCATAATAACTGTTATTTTCTGTCATATTCCAGCATTTTCATGTTCTCTTAAAAACAGGCAGTTGAGCTCCCTCATCTCCACTGAAAGTGCAAACCCAGAAATAGCCCCTGAAGTCAGTGACTGCTGTAAACTGAGTGAATACAGAGCACAGGTACGAGGAGGCTACCTGATGGCAGTGAAACATGTATACAGGGATCACAGAAAACTCTCTTGCCTGTGAGCCTTGTTCACTGCTGGGTGCAGGAAATATTCCAGCATCCAGGTGAGCTGGGATTCAGGTGAGGCAAGAGGCATAAATAAATGGGTGAGAAGAGGATTGGCTGTCATGAACCTGCCCTTGGCTCTTCTGCAGCTCAGGAGAGCTGGCAAAGCACAGGTGTAACTGAGGGCTGGTTTAGTCTCTGTCTGCAGAACAAGTTCACAGGGGCTGAAAATGGGAGGTGTAAATTGCCACCTCTTTGCCCTGCTGAGCACCAGTGCCACTCCCATCAGGCAAGAAATCTCCCAGCAGCACTTCACCCGCCAGCCCCACACTGATGATGAGGTGCAGGATGCCCCGTGTCAGGCTGTGATGTTTGAAGGATGGGAGATGCAGCTGAGCACATGCCAAGGCCTGCACTGCAGTCCTGGGACAGCACAAGGGTGGGATTTTTGGTTTAATGTGCCACAGAGAAGCTCTGTGATTTTTCAGGTGTGCACTGCCTACAGCAGCAATCACTTAATGCACCATCAGATCTTGTAATTATAGGTGAGTACAGGCTCCTTTACAAGAGAAGAAGTGATTTCCACATTTTATGTATGTGCACTATTAGTCATGTGCCATTGCTGATATATTTGACTTATTTGTTGTCTAATGTTTGAGGTGAATACTATTTAAGATTTATTTCGTAATTTCCACTATGCCAAAGTAAAACGTATAGTGTGTTGCCATCAAGTTGGAAAAAGAAAATACCTCTTGATGCAAAAAGGGTGTCAAGATTTGAAACTCCCCAGTGACAAATGACAGAGGCACCAAATATACCTTGTTCCTGTATATCACTTCTTTGATGATGATGTGCTTTTTATATAACATTGTGGGTTTCATTCCTGTCCCCAGAATACCCTTGGAACTGAGTAGTGCTGTCCCAGCAATGTTATTATGCTGACAAAAAGATTTTAATTTTTAGACAGTTATAAAATATATGAATGCAGGCATAATGTTTTAGTTGCATAATGTAATACCAGGAATAGCTCACCAGTCATCTTAATCAGGTCATAATTCACTCAAAATCTCAGTAATTTGCAGTATACCTTGTCTAAATGGAGGTCAGAGAAGATACTGGTAAGGTCAGTAATCAGTGCTGGTACTGAAAGCTGGTACTTGGTAGATATGAAAATAATTGTGAGCTGTCTGAAATGTTTTACTTCCGAGGCTGCAACAATCTTGGGGTCTTTTTCAGTTTGTAGGAATTCTCATCCACTTACAGCCATTAATGCTTTCTGATTTGAATGGGCCCACAAATTAAAGGAAGAGCTGCCTTCAAATCATTAACTCTCCAGTCTTTTGGAGTTAATAGAGTTGATATAAAATCACCATTATCAAACCTTCTAAAATCTGATAAGAACTCTAAAATGACATTGCACCACATCTGTTCCATTCTGTTACACCCATTTAAAATAATTACAACAGAAAATCCTCATTCCTGAGAAAACTCTGGACAGCTGGAGTCTTCCCTTTAACCTACATGAGACTAACAGGAATCATATCTTTCTTGTTAGCAATTCTGCACAACATTTCTCCTGCCAGCCAGTGCAATTTAAATCACCTGGTTGCCTGAAGTAAGGTCAGGGACAAAAAGATGAACAATTACTCTGAGTGTTTTTTTAACAACATGAATATATTAGATAAGTGAAAAAATTTATTAATCACTGCAAGAATAGTTACAGAACTGTCTTGGAAATTTGCTCTATTCCTGAATAACAAGCATCTAAATTATTCCCATCATTAGAAGGATGCTTTCAAACGTTGTAAACATCAAGAACAATTTTAGATTAAAGATCTAAGCAAAAACTTTTAGCTGGAAACTTAGCTCATCAATAATTCAAAGTAGTTCTGGGAAATGTAATCTATTTCTTGGCAATGCTTTATCTAAACGTGTGGCTGTCTGGGTTTGATTGCTGTTCTGTGCCACAAGGTGTCATTGTTTCACCATTATCAGCTTTTAAAATCCACACTATAGGAAAATCTGCAAAAAAATTCCTTAGTCTGGCATTTTAAGAACTTGGAAACAGACACAGATAATTATCTAGGGTTTTTTTTGCTTGAGAAATGTAGAAAATAGCAACCTGTCAACGACGAAATCAGAAAGATCTTTTTGACACCTACTAATGTACCAGCAGGCCTTCAAGGTCTTCAGGCTTGTTGGTTTTTCCCTTCCTCGTGTAGAGGAATTTTGTGTGGCCATTTGATCCCCTTGCCTCGGCAGGAGGTAAGGGACTTCAGTTCTGTTTTGAAGGCTTGGAGGAAGATGTGCCATTTGGGCAAACCCATGTTCCTGTGCCCCTCAGGCGAAGGCCGGGTTCGCTTCTGCTGCCGTCCCTGCCCAGCTGCCTGCCCTGGGAAGGTGCCTCACTGCTTCTTGAACATGGAATGGTTTGGCTTGGAAGGGACCTTTAAAGGTGATCTTGTCCCCTGTCATGGGCAGGGACACCTTCCACTAGGCCAGGCTGCTCAGAGCCCCATCCAGACGGGCCTTGGATGTTTCCAAGGATGGAGCTTCATTACTTGTCAGGGCAACCTGTTCCAGTGCCTCATCACCCTCATCATAAAAAATTTCCTCCTAACATCTAATCTAAACCTCTTTCCATTTAAAACCATCCCCCCCCTTGTCCTGTCACTGCAGTCCTTGTAAAAAACCCCTCTTTGTCTCTCTTTTAGCCTCTTTAAGGTACAGGAAGGGGCTCTAAGGTCTCTCAGGAGCCTTGTCTGCTGCAGGCTGCACAGCCTCAGCTCTCTCAGCCTGTGGGGCTGTGCTGGTGTTACCAAAGCAGAGCTCCGTGTGACACTGACATCAGGCAGGATGCTACAAAGAGGAAATTCCACTATTGAGCACATACAGGAAGAGAATGGACTCAAGCATCAGCACTAGTAAACCCCAGGAATATTTATGCATTCAGGAGATTTTCCAGATAGATGCCTGGTTGCCAAAACATGGCTAAATTTCTCAGGGGTAGCCTGGGGGAAAGTGGGCATCCATCACTTTTACAGGGCTTGCCTGGCTCAGTGCTGGGAGCTGGGGGCTCAGCCAGGATTTCTCTGTTCTGGAGGGGAACCATGGATGGAGCTGCTCAGCCACTGAGCTGTTTGCTCTGTGCTCAGGGCAGCCAGAAACACTGTCTCCAAAGAGGTCATGATGCTGCAAAAACCTGGAGAAAAGCTAGGTGGTGAGAGAGAGGGAAAAGGAGGCAGTAAGATGAGCTGGCTCACAAATACAGCAGGAGAGACCCAACATCCTCTTGCAAGACTGGAAGAAGTGCTGGGAAAGAGGACGTAACAAGAGAGTTGTAAAGGAATGTTGTGCCCTGAATGAGGAGCTGTTGCTTGGAATTCTTTGCCCAGGTACTTATGACCTTGGGGAGGACATTTGGGGTTCCCACCATGGGATGGTTTAAAAGGAAATGTTATGTGTCAGTAGGAATCTGTTGGTGTATTACACAGGCATTCAGTGTTGAGACAAAGACTGTGAGTTAGGAAGTCCAGATACAGCCATCTTATGTGTATCCATAAATTATAAATCTAGCAACATATTGCTTAAAAGATAAAATAAAATATAAAATGAAATAAAATAAAATATACCCAGATATCCTAGGCATTAAATCATATCACTCTCAGCTGACAATGGATGTTTAAAGTAGTGAGTAGATCTTTCATTTTGTAATTGGTCTTGGAAATCTCAGTGGACCTTCCAAAACTTAAAAGCCATTGGAAATGTTTCTTCATCCTGGGATGAAGATTACTGACAGAATGGCATGTGAAAAGTTTGCTGGAAATTGCTGTCTAAATCATTACCTTTTCTGTGCACAAAGAGTGACACTCTGAAGAGTGTTGAAGTGTGGAAAAGAGGGGATTTATCCACAGGAGTTTGCTGGATTTCAGAAAGGCATTAGGCTGTGTAATTGCCTCAGTCAGTTTGCTGTAGGGAGAGGAAATTATGGCTCTGTTGCATCAACTTTTCTCCTGAATTTTATCACTGGTTAGTTAGAGATACATTTTTTGAACAGCTAGAGAGCTGTCATTCAGTATTGATACTAAAAAGTCAGTAGTAAGAAAGCACACAGATTATTCTCTCTGGGCCTTCTGCTTTTCTTACCAAAGAATGTACCAAACATACCTTCTTTGATTTAACACACAAAACAAGTCACACATTTTGTGCAATATCTCTTAGCAGCAGTTCCTGCAGGTGTTGGCAGCAGAGGTGAGCAGTGTGGCATCCACTGTACTGTGGGCTGGTGTCTCACCTCACCCTGCTTCCAGCTCACACCTTCTCTGACAGGTTTCTCTGTGTTTAGCTATTTCACCCTGCTTTTATTTCTGCTTTCATTAGGCTTCCCTAGCCAACATATGCATGCTTTTAAGTATCTAAACTGAAAATCAGTCTTCACAGAACCAGTGTTAAATCTTGTGTTGTCAGCTGGAGCATGACTTGTGTCACTGGGACAGAAGGTCTTTATGATCTTTATGGGAATTCCTTTAGGACCTTTATGCACTGTATAAAATCTTTCCCCAGGCTGCCAAGGGTACCTATCACCTTTGCTAATGATTCCACAAATGTCACCATGTTAATGATCTCTTTTCAGCTCAAACTGTAAGCCATGGATGTCTATTTCTCTTGAGAGAGATAACGTGTGTATAAACTGTACCTCAAACCAAATGGAAAACAATAAATAGTAATAACATTTCTGATGGAAAATATTTTCCACAGAAGGGCTCAAAATGTCACGTAACAGGTACAAAGATAATGTTTCATCTATCATAAAATCTCCCATCAAACCAGGGGCTTTTACTGGGCACTTTATTTGTTGATCCTAGGAAGAGGTGAGGATTCAGCCTTTTCTTTTGCCTCCTTGTGTGCCAGTGCAGATGGAGCAGTGGAGGCTCTGGTCACTGCTTGCAGCTGTGGCTGTGATGGCATTTGGGGATTTCTGGAGCTGGACCTCAGTCTGCTGCTGGCCAAAGGTCTCAGCATGGCCCTTCTTCCTCTGCTACCCTGGGAGAAACAGCTCAGGTGCCCCAGAGCCAGCCTCACTGAAAACATTCTTCTCCAGAACAGCAAGGCAAAGAAATGCCCTGACTCTTTTCAGGGCTTGACAATGCTCATTTCATAAAAGCTTTTTGCATTTGCCAGATTTTCAGCAGTCTGATCAGGAGCTGCCTATGAAGGCACAGCTTGGTCCTTGAACACCTTCCAAGCAGGGGGTTACCAAGTGCCCTGTTTGTGTGTCCTGCTTGATGCACAGTGGGGTATGTGGTAGATTCACTGAGAACACTCAAGCTGTCATGAACCAAAGAAAAAGGAAAAAGTCAAAATACTTGTCTTTTCAGAGTCCTTCCAGGCTAAACAGGCTGCCCCCCCCAGCCCCCTAGTAAAAACCTGGTAAATGCTTGGTCAGAGATTGCCCCTGAAGTATGTGTTTGTCTTGGTTTGGACAGACAGGTATCTGCTAGGGAAAACTGGAGTTTCCCTTATAATGGAGAATGTAAACCCCTCACCCCCTCCAAATTATAATTTTGCAATTAAGGGCTTTCAGGCAAAGATTTGGGAATAGGAATAACAGTTCTTTACTAGGAATATTAACAATACAAATGTAGTAGAAAACAAAACCACCCAACCAAACAAGCAAACAAACAAACGACAATTTTGGAGAACCCTGACAGAGTCAAAGCTACAACCTGGCACCCTGTTGGTCAGAGTGTTGGAAGCAGTCCAAAAGTGAGTCCTCCTGGAGTGGCAGATTTGGTTCTGTTGGAGCAGAGATGATCCTGTAGATAGGGTCTGGTGATGGTGAGAAGGGGTCCAGTCTTCCTCCAATAATCAGGAGAAGCCAGATAGCTTTGTGTTCCTGAGTCCCAGTTTTATCCAGGTAGGAATGGTTGGCTCCCCCCACTGGGTGGAGCATCTCACAATGGGATGATGGAATGCGGATGTACCGGTTTGGGGAGGGTAAGTTTGGGGATGTGTGCTTTTAGAGGTGTCTTAATGGTCCATTAGCAGAAAATATTCCCCTGGAGGGAGGATGGGAAGTGAAAGAGAGAAGAAACACTGCCCCACCTGGTTTTAACAGCTGGCCCATTATCAGAAGGCATCTGCCCCCCTCCCCCCAGAGTTACAAGAGATAAAGAAGAACATATCCCCAAGGGCTTTCAGCAGATGAAATAGAATACACATTTTAGGTTCCATAACCCAAGACAGTGTTCATGTAGAGTAACCACTGACCATAGTAAAGCTCACGTGACAATAGAAGTGTTGGTCAGACTGCCCAATTCTGGTACTCCCTTTGTCACATCATGCCAAACATCAGAATAGAGCTGTGTGGATGCTGAATGCTGAAGCAGGTCAGATCAAAATTATCTTCAACATGGGGAAGAGAAAATCAGTGAGAATAGAGGGGACTTTCCTTTTAGACAAGTTTTACAGTCACCCGGTTTAACTTGCATTTTCAGCTCCAAACCAGACTGTAGTAATTAACTGGATGGGTGAGTCAAGTGCATGATTTTTCTCTGTGGAAAAATTAAGAGAAAAATGATGTGATCCCTTAGAATATCTTGTCTCAGTATCAAATAGCACTAAAGACTATGTAAGAAACAGGTTTCTAGTGACCAAATTATTTTCTATCCTTCCCACTGTCATTATGTTAATCAAGGATAGGGGTGCTCATCTACCAATGTCTCATTAATGTTCAAAGGCACTGAGCTCTGATTTTTGCCTTTGAAATTCTCCCCTCATGGTACCAAACACATTTCCAGCAGTCTATCATGTTCAGCATTTATCACATACCCAGTAATCCCTTCTTATCCAGCTTCTGTGGAGAAAAACATTTCTGTGCTGAAAAACATTAGCCCTAAATAAATAAAAAAAATAATAACCACAGGGACATGTTTCAACTTAGCAGAAGCTCAGGATTGTCTTGCTTTTCTGCATCAGGAATACTGGAAGAAAATAGGTCAAATGAAAACATCATTCCATGACAGAATCAGAGGCAGAGCGGTAGTGTTATTTCTGAAAGCTGGTTGCACTATTGTTAAGATGGGATATCCTCTAAATTATTCTATTTAAAAAAAAATAAAAAGAAAAAGATTATGCTGTAGGAATGTTTGACCCATTTTGGATAGAGAGCAAAATTAATGGGTCAAAGAAAAGCAATACTTTCACCTTTGTGTGGCATTTTAGTGATACATTTTCTAGAAACTTATGAACAGAGTTAATTCTGTGTTTCCTGTTTGGGATATTGTTATAATGATTATAAATTTGACAGCTAAAACAATCTATAGAGCAGATCACAGCAAAATATTGATCTCAGATCAACAAGAATTTAATATTAAGCTACCCCTCTTTCACAGTTTCCTCGGTTAGCAACATGTGAAGGCATCACAATTTTCTATTGCTTTTTTGTGTTGCTATTTGTTATTTCATCCCAGAAGCATTTGGGAGAGTCTGTGATACTCTGGAGGATTACTGTATAGAACACAGAGAGCAGAGAAGACTTTAGGATGGTTATGATCCTTCCACAAAGACAATCTGTTCTTCGCAAAGGATAAGCTAAATATGTTAGTGAATGAGGTGAACCTCTGAGAAGGTGTAAAGCAATACAAACAGGGTTTAAATAGATCATGTACTTGCATAGAAAATAAAGTAGGATTAAATATAGAAATGGTTTGGTTAATAAATAGAGAGAAAATGCCAAATTTTCAATCAAGTGGATCAAGTTTGAGAGAATATATGTGTTTAACATCATCACCTTATTTTGAGTAGGAATTGATTGCAATGAGGAGAGTAAATGTTCCCCTTGATAAGCAGACAAATTGAATTTCAGAACCTAGATGCCATCTTTATAAGCTCAGGAGAGCAAAACACTTCTCTGAATATAATATATTGCTTAGTTTCCCTCAAAACACTTTCTACAGGAGAACAGAATTCTGTGTTCACTGGGCTGAATAGTGTGAAATGTTGATGAATGGTAGGGGTTTTGGTTGGTTGGGGTTTTTTGCCTTTGTTTGTTTGTTTGTTTTCACCTGAAAGGCATCACAGAACCCAAGTCTTCTATTTCTAGTTACATGCATTGTGGAACCAAGCTAAAGATTACCTCTTTCTTCTGCTGGTTCTGTTCAAAATCTCTCCACAGTGAAATGTGGCATTGAAATTTTTGATTTGTTCATTTTGGTTTTGCTAAATGATATCTCCATCCTTATACTTTTCTGTCCTCTGATTACAAATGCTAGTTATTCTCTAGAGTTATTCTCCTTCCCCTTTGGCCAGGTCCTGGCTTAATATCTGTTTCCCACCAGGGAGAAGTCTGGACTGAGTGGTCTCCTCTCATGGCACCAATCAACTTGTGCCACCAGTTATGTCCCCCTCCATCACCTGGACCTGCTCAGCCTCCATCCCAACCCCACAGAAACCCTCACATACCTCTGACACCTCTGAGTGGAGGTGAGTGAAACCTCTTGCTTCTCACAGGCTCTCACCTGGACTGTCACATCCTTTCTCACAAACAGGAGTCTTTGTGCTGATCCCTGTTTTTCAGGCATATGAATTTGAGATTGTTTTCTATGCATAATTTTATACAAAGAGCATGATATTCTGCTTTTACAAATAAACAGGAAGGAAATTAAGCATTAGGTACCAGCTGTTGAGCTTACTGACATCTATTTTGGAGCAAACTGTGACTAAATCTATGTAACAAGGGGACTTGCATAATAGAATTTACTTTATTTTTCATTATAATGCAAATCTCTATCTCCTATTACTCCAGCTATGGTATTTTACACCAAAATAGCTGATGATGCAAACCAGATTTCACTGCTGCTGAGACCTTGCTCTCTGACATTTCTTCATTCATTTGGGGAAAAGGCCCACAATTTCCTCCCAAATATCTCCCCCAAAAGCTTTCAAGAGATAAGCATTTTCCCCCTGCTTTATTCTAATGTAAACCTGAGCCCATAAAGTTTCATCAAAAGAGTGTAAATCTTTCCCCTCCAGAAGTTATCTGCCATGTTTCTTCTTATCCTTTGGATGACTGCAGTAATTTTTATGCTGTGCTGTCGGGAGTGTAATGTTAAGTGCTTCATTAATGATGATTTGTGCCATTGAACAGTTTAAAATGGGCAGATCATGGCAAGGACCTGACATTATTTATTTTCGCTCTTTGTATTAAACTCTGCAAAGAACATTTTAAGAGCAGTTTTGCTTCCACTTGGGGATGCCATAAGCAGTATTTCATATGCCATTGCCTCAGAGACAGCGTTAACCAGGACAACAATAATAATGGCTGCACACATTGCTAATAAATATTTTCATTTATTTGTAATAAAAGGGATAAATTTCACTGTGTGAAAGGAGGGAGATAAGTAGAGATGCTTGTCTGCATTTGGAATAAATGATAATTCCAGGAATTTTCTGCTTGAAGGGTTAAGAAGTAATAATTGTATCTCAAGGACCCAGGCCCTGCAGAGCAGCTGAGAGAAAATATAAACTGGGAGTGAGAATTGCCCTAAGGAGCAGGCTGGGGCTCCCTGGGGTATCTCACTTCAAATGAAAACAAGGAGATCTCACTTTACCTTGGAGGTGGGGAGGGATAGGAAGGAGCAGGAGGAAGGAGAAGATGCCTCAACACTCGGATTGATGGATTTAGGTTCTGACCTGGCTCTTGGTTTGGGACCTGGTCCTGTCCAGCTTGTTCCTTGCCTGGAGAGTGAACCAGGGGGCAGAACTTGTGCTAAATTCCAGGTGAGATAAAATATTCACAGCACAACTTAATAGAGGAAAAGTGAAAGACCTTTTTAGTATTTCATTATCTTTTTTTTTTTTTTTTTTTTTTTTTAATCCTCACACTATATTAGAATATAAGAGGAAACAGAGGTTCATTTGCTAAGCAAAATTCTTTTTTGCTAAGACCAGCACAGGGTGGTATAATATGATTTCTCTGCTTAATTATAATTTTTGCAACGTGTTGAAAAAACATTAATTTGAAACAAATTAAAGGAAGTGTAATTTTTTGTCTATTTGATATATAAATGGACACTTTACTCCAGCTAAAATTTCACATGACCTCATTTAAACACCAGGCACAGGTAATGTCAAATGATAGGTAATTTCATTTGTGTGTTTTAGCTCATTAGGACTGTATTTCTCTAGGGAGACTGAAGCTTAAAAATGTACATTAGGAAACTGAAGAGAATGACTTCTGAAGATTCTAAGCCCTTGTCTGTGGATTCCAAGATGGCTTTCAGAAATAAATAATGAGAATAAGCTGCATTTTGCAGTAAAAAAAAAAAAAAGTTAAAAATGCCGTGTCCCAAAAATCACATTTAGGAGCAGTATTAAATAAGTTTATAGGAAACGAAAGGTCAAACACAGTATTAAAGGGCTCTGAATTAAATACTGTAGAGAAATTAAATCATTAATAAAGACTCTTAGAGCCCCTTTGTGATTAGTGTTTCTTGGAACTTCGAAGAGACCAGATTGCCTGTGCAATGTAAAACATTGCTGGAAAAATATTCATTTAATCAACATAGATTAAAATATATGAATCTTTGCCTGGTTCAACTCAGATGCAATAACTTCCCAGCACATATCTGTAGCAGTCAGACATCAGCCTGGATGAGTTTGTGCTTCATAGTTCATTCATTCTTTGGTGCTCTTGTATGGGAAAAATCCAGAAATTAGTTTTATAAAGTGAAATTTTTCAGGAGTTACAATTCCCACAATAGAAATGAAAACACAAATTAGATGTTAGGAACCCTCACCAGTTTCAGTGACCAGACTGCTACTTATTTTAATATGTCTGGGAAAAAAAAACCCACACAAATGGGTTTACGACACAAGAATTATTTAGTACAGACTGTATTTAATTTTACACTCAATCAACAAGCATAATTTAATGGTAGAGAAAGAGAGCAAACAAGGAGGTGCTTACCACATAGGGAAAAAGGGACCTCATGAGAAGAGTCACCAGGATGGAAAGGGAAGGAGGGAAGTCTAGCTGGAAGAGCATGGCAGTGCTGGTGCCTGCTGGGATTCATCCCATCTTCCACACCTCTCCTGACAAGAAATAGATCAACTTCTCACTCTCTCTGCAGGATGCAGCAACCTTGACACACTGCTACTCTGTGGGATGATGTGAAAGACAATAAAAGAAAGGAATATGTTCACTCTAATTGGCAGGGAAAAAAAATAACAAACAAGCAAAGATATTATTCTGAGCTAAATCTTGTTAGGGTGCAGGGTTGCTTTAAGAGTTGTCCAAGTGGTGCTATTCCCAACAAATCAAATCAATCTGAAGTATTGATGTTTATATCCAGGATTATGATGACTTCACATGAGCAATAATTTGCTGGCAGTATTAACAGTGGAAGAACTGATACTCAGAAACTCCTAATATATTTGAAGCAACACAGATGTCATATGTCTATTCTCAGAAGTATGAGACATTATCAAGCTCAGTGGTCAGTTTAAAAAAGTTTTATAAATCCTGTATACATCCATTTGCCTTCTGAATAATGAAACTGCCTTGTGGGTTCATTTTCCTCTCCCATTTTCTCCACCTAAAAGCAGCAGTTTGGAGGCTCATTTCCATTACAGATGCTGTATGTGCATAAAAGGAGAGTGCCTGTGGAGAAAGCTCCGTTTTAGATGTGCTCCCTGTGGAGAGCATTTTTATCAAAACCCATTTCTGATAAAACATGCTATTTGAGCTGTTTTTCAGTTGTAAAGAATCACATGCAAAACTGCTGCAGTTGGGCCACAGTGTGCAAAGTCTGAGGTGCCCAAGCTGCAGAAGTGCTGGGTAAAGGCATGGGGTACAGTCAGGACACTGCAAATCACAAATACAGCTACGTGGAATTTTTCAAATTAATACATTACTCTCTTGAAATGTATCTGCAGAGAAATCAAAATATTTTGTCAATATATGCTGAGTTTCATAAGCAGTTCAGCCTTCTACTTCTCTCTTCTCCCCAAGTAAAAGTGAAAATATTTTTAGACCTAGTTTTACCTAGTTCTTCCACCATAAACTCGTATCTGTTTGCAGATTTCAGACTGACCACCTGTGAAAATCTCAGTTGTTTTATTTTCACATATTAGTGAGCTGGGTAGATGAGGAAAATGCTTTCCAGGCTGACTTTGAAAAAAGGCTGAAGTAAATATCCAGTTTGTGTGAAGTATCCATACACAGAGAAAAGTGGATGCCTGTCCCAAAAGAAACATTTCAGGGAGACTTAATGCCTCATCACCTTACTTATCAGAAACTTAACAAAACTTGTAAACAATTAATCCTGTGGAAGCCAAAATTCATTAGTTCCCATTCTCATAACATAGAATCTAAACAAAACTTCCTGACTTCTATGTCAAGTGATCATAGAATCGCAGAATGTTTTGGGTTGGGGGGAACCTTGAAGATCATCTGCTTCCAACCCTCCTGCCATAGGCAGGGACACCTTTCACTAGACCAGACCCAAGGCTGCACCTAACCTGGCCTGGAACACTTCTAGGGATGGGGCATCCACAACTTGTCTGGGCAACATGTGCCAGTGCCTCACCACCCTCACAGTAAAGAATTTCTTCCTGATATCAAACCTAAATCTACTCTCCTTCTGCTTAAGACCATCCATTCCCCCATGTCCTTGTAAAAAATCCCTGTCTCTCTCTTGCTCTTGTAGGCTCCCTTTAGGTCCTGGAAGGTGCTCTATGGTCTCTCTGGGGCCTTCTCTTCAAGATGAACAACCACAACTCTCTCAGCCCATCTTCATAGGAGAGCTGCTCCATTCTCTGATCATCTTCATGGCCTTTCTCAGGACTCACTTCAAGAGGTCCATGTTCTTCCTGTGCTGGGATCCCAGAGCTGGATGGATTACTCTAGGAGGCTCTCACCAGAGCAGAGGGGCTGAATCACCTCCCTTGACCCACTGCCCACTGCTCATGGGACACAGACCAGGAGAGCTTTGCCTTTCTGGGCTGTGAGTGCACATCACTGGGTCATGTTGAGCTTCTTGTTACCTTCATGCAGGCAGCAATTATCACTCTTAAAAAAACCTGGGGTTTTTCAGTTGTTTTTATCAGTGATAGAAAAGTAACTCCAGTGTCCTACCACTCCGGAAGAAAGCAAGCAGCAAACAAGGCAGACAAAATTGGAAGTAACCATGAAAATATAGGGGATTGAGGAGGTGGAAGGGAGGGAGAAAATGTCATCTTCATTTGGGAGGAAGAACTTGAAGAAGCTGAGAAAGATGTTAAAGCATGGCACAATACTAATTGTCAGCAAATGTAGGTGTTAGTGCTTCTTCTAAGGAGAAATTTTGGGAGCTGATCTTTATCTCACAGAATTGTTTAAACAGGACAAGGGATTAAAGGAAGGAAAAGCAGGGTTCTGTGCTGTGGCCTATTTTTTTTTTTTCATTAAATTAAGACAGGATATTTTTGAATTTTTATTTCCTAAAAAGGGAATTTATGGTTCCCTGGCAATAAGGGTGAATATGTCACAATATGTGAAATATGAGTTTGTTAACAACAGTGATGATTTTGATAGATAGACTGAAACATTTTCAGTCATATATTAAAGAGAAGGAAGCTTATTAAAGGAATTTTTCTTCCAACTTTTTTATTAGGTCAACATAAATTCAGTCTTTTTTGGCAGTTTGAATAAAAAAGCCATATACTGTGTGAATGAAACTCATGTCCTCTTTCAAACACTGGGGATTTTTCTTATGAAAAATATCTATATTTGTGAAGCCTGAATATTTTTGCATACTTTTCCTACAGAAAATGCAGGAAGCCATGCAGGTGCAGTATATCAATATGCCCCATTCATGGAATGACCCTGTGTGGTATTTCAGTTTGAAGCAGGATTACATTTTTGTCTCTGCTTACTGCATCTCACCTCAGAGATTTGTCTTGGAGGATGCAAACCAGATTCCTTGGTGAAAGTGAACTGTCAGACACTGTCCTGGTGGCTACCTAAGGCACTTCAGCTGCTAATGAGCAATTAATCCATAAATCCAGAGCAAAGCTCTTCTGGCACAGCTCCCCTCTCCCCCAGATTCCTATGGTGCTGTGACTGTGCTCAGCTTCCACTGCTGCAATCAGCAGATCTGCCTCAGCAGTGTTGGTGGTGGAAACAGCTTAAAAGTGCCAGCACTCAGTGCTTGAGGCAGCACCCAGCCCATGGGGGATGAAGTGCATCTCCCACTCCTGGCTCTGGATGCCCAGCCTGGTCCTGTTCGACATCTGGACCCACAGCCAGGGGCTGAGTTAAGGTGCACCTCCAGGCTCCCTGGCCTGGACAATTTGGGGTCAGGATGGTTGGGTCTGTTATCCTGATAGACACTGCCTGTCCAGGAGTGTAGGCACAGCTGGAGAGGAAAAACTGCTCCTGTGCTTGGACACGCAGAGGATGAGCTATTTGGGGCTTGTTTTTTATATCTCCCGAGAGCCCAATGTGTCAGTCTGCATGGTGTCTGTTTGACAAATACAAAGCTTTGCTCTTGCTGCTTTTCAGAAGTCACATCTGCCTTAGAAAAATAGGATGTCTTTCCTGAATATACATTAACCATTCCTATAAACTGCTTTAAATTCAAGTTAAACAGATAATGCATGAGAAGCCATAAGTTACTGGTAATGTGTACAAGGATGTTGTACTTTCTTCAAGGCAAACACAAAATTAAGGAGAAACACGACAAAGACTACAGAGAAGGCCCCAATTTATTAAAGTAATCTTTTCTTTTTTTTTTTCTTCACTAAAAAAAAAAAGTCTGCTTTCTCAGGTGTAAGGCCTCATTCCAAGGGCTTTATTTTTAATGAAAAGGAACCACCTTGAAAAAACGCACAGCAGTATATAACCATACTAGGCAGACAGCTTTGTTAAATGTTTTCCCTTCATAGATTGCTCAGGTGTCTTAGGCCATATGTGTGAGCAATGTAGCACATACAGGAAACAATTTCATTCTGGACACAGAGGTTGGAACACATATCACCATGCAGACATTTGCACTCACTAATAAATGTACATGTATACTCACATGCACAGCCAAATAAGCTTCTGTCTTTTGCCATTCTGATTTGTGCACAGCTATAGAAGTATCAGTGTCTATATCATTTTGCCCATCTATATGTCTTTCTATGAATGATAAATAATTAGTGGTGTAGCTATAAAGCTTATGTATTTCTAGCCAATGACACCTTCAAGGTCCCTCTGCTGCCTACTGCTTGACCTTGGTTTAAAAGCACACAGAATGGAAACCTTGAAACCAAGATCAGCAGGATTCATTCTGACAGAAAACAGATGCAGCACAATGGAGAAAAATACACATTTAATTTTAATCCTTTTTTTTTTTTTTTTTTTAGCAGCCTGACTATTACCAGTTCTCAAAAAAAAAAACCCTCCTAAGGTACAGACTGTCCTTCACACAAGTATCATACATTTAATACTCCAATCAACTTTTGATTGGGTAACATTGTAACTACAGTCACTAGCAATGTCTACATTATTCCTCCCTTTGGAGAGGGCAGCAGGAGAACAACGTGGAAGTAACATAACAAAGGGCTGTGGCCTTAAGATGACCCTTCTTAATGGAAGATTCCTGACTTCATAGGAGTACAATAAGAGGCATTTTATTTCATAATATTTGGACAGGAAGGTTACAAGACTGCAATATAGATAGATGACACACAGCGATGTGACCTTAAGCATACTGCTTTTGTCTTACATGACTTTTCAATTTTATGTTCTGTCTCAAGCCACCTAATCTTAGGGAGGGCTTAATAGGCTTCTTGTTTTCTGAAAGGGAATGAAAACAATTACCTTTACAAAGTGGGGAGCAGTATTTGAGATCATGTCACCTGTCACTGGTGTAGGTCCATGAAATGGACAAACCCATGCCTGGCTCTCCAGCTGCACTTGTCCATGGGAAATGATGACTGAATAGAAGTCTGCCTGAAGTCTTCCCACTAGAATGACTCCTTGCCACTGCATTATTTGGAGCTTTTATAGACAAGAAAATATAAACCTTTGCTGATATTGGTTGTCAATTTGGTGCTTTCTTTAGGAAGAAAATATAAACCTTTGCTGCTATTTTTGGCAATGTCAAAAAAATGAAAGGGTACTTAAATAATGAAAAGAGGCAGATAATGTATTCTGGATTGCTCAAGCTGTTGGTGACCAAAGAAGGAAGGTCTTAACATTGCTAAAGCATAGGGGAAAAGAATATAGGACAATGTTCATAGGGAAAGCAGCGTTACTTAAAAGAATCATCTTAGAATTCTGCTAAAAAGGACTGGCATTGTATCTAAATGGGAAAAGGGGAGTATTGTAAAAGGATAGAAAAAGATACTTATAATTGTTGTGGGAACACTGGCAGACAGTGTACATATCCAGAGCTTGTTCTTCATCAGAGTGTGTGGGTATGGTTTGTAAAGACAGGAAGGTCTTAGACCTTTCTAATGATGTGTGTAATTTAAAGAAACACAGTGTGAATGTCTGAATTTTGGAAGCACGTGAAAATTGACTACATTCCACAAATGCTTGAAGACCCAATACAACAACAACTGTTGAGCCTACTTTGACAAAGCAAAAGATGGCTAACAAATTGAAAAAATGTGAGGAATGAATTGCTGTGACAATTGAATCTTCCTTCATGCCACAAGACATTTCTGCAGCAGAAAGGACTATTCCTTTCTTTTTCAGGAGCATTACAAAATCTAGTAACACATGACTCAGACTTCCCCAGTTTGTGAAAATAGAACCATTTTCCAGTGCACATGCACAGACTTTTAACAGTTTAATGTAGAAGGTTAAAGATAGTTAAAGACTTTCTGAAATGGTTCAATTCTGTAAATTACATAAAAGCAGCCATCAGGCTTCCAGAGGTTTCTTCATCACACATTAAGTATCACACCATCCTCTTTTCTGTAATGGACATCTTTATGGACCTCAAATCACCATTGTGGTCTCTTCCCAAGCCCTTTTCTAATGTTTCCATTTATCCAATTTAGTTCTAGTCTGATGATGCTCTTCAGTGCTGCAATTAGGCCCTGCAAAGGCAGGAATTGCCTGATGTTTCAAGCTTCCTTCTGCTGTTTTCAGGCATCACCATGTCATGGCTGGTCTCACAGTTCAGCACAGAACACACTTCTCTTTTTCACTTTTAGAGATTATTTATTCTTCATTTCTTTAAGGATCACTGCCCTCAGGTATAGCTAGAGAGTCTTTGTCATGCTGATTTAGTAAGCTCTTTTTCATCTTTGCTTCCATTTCTGTGTGCACACATACTCAACATACATTCATACCCATACCTGGATACATCAGAAGCTCAAAAAAGTTTGATTTTAAAGGTAAGTAAAATATAGGAAAGAAAGTGCTTTATTTATTCTGGGAATACAATTATGTATAGTTGAATAGGAGACTCTGCTGTATAACTACACACAGCTTTTTTTTCCTTTTTCTATTTTCTTCCTCATGAAATTGAACTTTTCTATGGGAAAATGTGCTGATAACAATGAGAGCTCTAAGCACAAAATGTCTGATAATGACAAGAGCAATGAGAAGAGAAGCAAGACGGATAGAAGAATAAAGACACTGAATGAAAGGTAGAAAAAAAAAACAACCCTGGAAACCTGCATACAGGCCTGGGAGCATAGTATTGAATGTGAACCATAAACTTTATTTTATGTAATTTTATCAATTACACCTAATTACAAGAGTGAATGGTGGCAGAGACAGAAAATACTTCACTGAATTTTCATGTTTATATTTCTTTCTCCTGATTTATTTTTATTGTTAAACAATTTAAATTAATGTTTAGTTAAGACCATTTAATCTATAAAACCATAAATGCCCTATAGCATGCTTTGGAAGGCAAAATAAGCTCCTAACCTGAGAGATGAGTAAGAAGAGCCTGAGGTGTTTTTATCAAAGCAGCCTAAGAAATGGTGCATTGCTGACCTCAGCTGAGATGGTGCAATTAAAGGGAAAGTCAATTGATCATAGGAAGAGAAGGGAAAATATTAACATTTTTTTGTCAATTAGACTTCTAAATTATTGTGTGGGATTCACAGTTTTAGGGAAAGGTTAAAGCCAGAGACTTTATAATGCAAGAATAAATCTTGGGGAATTCATTGCTGATCGTCTGACCAGTTTTCCACCCTTAGGTTGCTGGGACAAAGGCTGGGGACCAGTTTCCTCAGTGGCTGTTGTCATTCTGGGTAGGATGTGTCATTGCTTCTCACTGTACTAAACCACCATTAATTAGGTGTCAAGGGATTTATTTCACTCTTCAAAACAATGAAACCAGTTAGAGATGATGTTTTGGGTTTTTTTACATGAACTGACCTTTACAGGCTTATGCACTTGGCAAAACATTTGCTTTATATTTTAGTTTTAGAATGATTCCTTAAGCTGCTTGATCACAAGTAGAAATTTCCCATTGCAAGCTTCTGTTGTTTTTGAAGAACTATTCATGAATGGGGCAGGTGTCATCTTCTTATCTTTTGAAGTGGTGTATCTCAAGGAGTCTGGTTCAGGTTTAAATTATCCTAATGTTCTTGTAGGTGAACACAAAGCACTGACAGTTCTATGAATAAAGAGAACTCTATAAATAAAGAGAGGACAATTATTCATAAACTCTGAAATGTATACTGAGAAATAAGAAATGGATTACAGAATATTGAAATACATAGCAGACACTGTCTTGATTAGATTTCTGAATCAATTTAGAGCTTAGAAGAACATCAAAAGGCTTGATTCAGAAAGGAAAAAACCAATACCTCTGATTTTCTAAGTAACAGCTGACAGTTTAATTTTACTGCCATCTTCTAGATTGTAATTTTGCAACAGATTTTTTTTTTTTCTATTTTAAATGAAGTTCTATAATAAGTACTACATTACACTGAAATAAGGTTTTAACTTTGGCTTTGTTCAAGATCTTAGGTCAGAAATTTAATTTTTTAATGATTTATCTTGATCTTAACATATCCAAGCTACTGTTTAAACATTAAAACTATCTTTCCTTCCAAAATAATGTGTTTTATATAATACCTGAAAATATGGAGCAAGGCATGAGGTTCCTGCTCATCAGTTGAATGAAGCAGTTCAGCAAGTTAAGACTTCAAGCATCTGGAAATTTTTAAGAAATTAACAACTCAAATCTACACTTCCTGGTCAATATGTACATTTGGACTTGGCCATACTTCTTTATTGCAGTGCAGGCAGCTGCCTCTCTTGTCAGTGCTCACCTCCAGCCAGGTAATAGAATGACCTGGATCTGAGAATCCATAGTTAACCATAGCATTACAGGTATTCTACATTTATACAATAATCATAAGTCACTTTGGGCAGTCCATTTTCAGAAGGTGACTGCCTTGCTCTCCACTCTGAAATCTCTATTCTCTCAGCCTTGTGACTCATAATGCACCTTTAGTCATATTTTAACCTTCAGCATTGCACTCTCTGTCACATTTTATTGCTTAATACATGCTGTTGAGCACAGCAACATCACAGCACCAGATAAACCTCCGTGACTTCTGCATGAAAAACAATTTCACTTGTCTTTTTATTAAGAGTTCCTTTTAATTTGAATGCTTAATATGAATGTTCCCCTATGATATGAATGTTGCATTCATGCCCTTGACATACTTGCTCCATAATAGTAACAATACTGTCTGTATACAAAATAGTAAAATTTTGTATATTTTTGCCATATTATAAAACCATGTTGGTTGACTGAGTTTCATCTCATTAGACTTAATACTTTTTAAAATTTTTTTTAAAGTCAATTGAGCTATAAAACACAATAGATTTGGGGATATTTCAGGAATGACTTGAATCTCTTTATGTTCAAAAACACCTTCCCTACCTTTGTGTATTTTTTTTGGAATTTAATGAAATAACAGTATCTGGGGAGAGGTAAAGGAGCCCTGAAATGCAGTTGTTATTTCAGATGTGGCAATAATTTATTCTATGGCTTTACAGACCATATGGATTTGCAAACCTATATTCTATGGCAAACAAAAGATCCTGGGCTTTTTTGAAAAAGAGAAGCTATCGAGCAATATGATATGGAGTTGATAATCCTTAGCAGTCACACATCACATTAATAAAAAGATAATGGGATTTTACCTGACATAGTTATTAAAGGCAATTTTTTTTCAATTTGTCTTTCAGTCATTTTCACCCTTTGCTCAGTGTTCACCTCAAGCATAATTCCACTCAGATTTCAGAACCTGCTTGTAAGGATTTAGGGAAATTAATTGGAAAACCTCCTTTATGGAGAAGTGTATGGAAGTTCACAGAAGTGAAGAGGTAATAAGCTTTACTTGTATCCCAGTGAGAGACTGAGTGGGATATCAGCAAACCCAGACTGATCTCTGCAACTGTGGCCAGTGAAAAGCATCATTAAATTCTCTAGCTTTTGCTTCATTAATAGTTACTACTTGCTATGGCCTTATTTTCACACCACAGTAAGCAGGAATGGCAGCTTGGCCAAACCTCTGCAGAAGTGGGCTGTGGTGTGGGGGCTTGGACCACACTGATTCCCCTTGGGTCACCAGGCAGAGGCAGCTCCCTTACCTGCATTTGTTTGCACTGCTGTGTCCTGCAATCCAAATGAGGGGATCCTAAGGAAAACAGTGGTGGAATGAAGAATTTATTTCCTGCTAAGTCATTCAAGTTGCATCTTAGCTTAAAGCACAGTCCCCAGACATTAGAGTGAAACTCCAGTGGCTGACAGACACTGCTCCTTCCCTCTTAACATGGGCTACAGCACCACTACATGTGCCTAAACTGAGTCCTTATAACCTCCTTAGTAGCCCTTCAATTAACTAGAAGACTTGCAAACAGCTTTCTAAGCTTTAATCTGCTTGCTTTCATCCCTTTCCTGCTGCTTTGATGGATTGCCAGGCAGGATGAGGAAGTGGCAAGACAAATACTTTCAGAGGTGGGAAAGCATTGAGTTCACAGTGCAGAAAATGCATGTCCTCCAGTGATGGAGTCTAAATTCTAATTTAGCAACTCTTATTTCTGGGAAAGAGTGAAAGGATGCCACGCTTCCTCTGGTCTACTGGATGTATTTAAATTAGCATCCTGATTTGGATCTGGAGTAAACTCTTGAAATTCTGCACTCAGAGGGTGAGTGCCAAGTCTCTAGCTGGAACGGCTTCACTCTAGGGATTGTTTTCTGTTGTCCTGTCTGACCTGCTGTGGGGTTGGAGAAAGGCACAACAGCAGTGAATCATTCAAAGCTCAGGCAGAGCAAACAGCTCTTGCTGATGCTGCAAGAGAACTGTTCTGCTGCTTAGGTCTGTTTATGGATATATTATACATGTTTATATATATGTTATATACATATGTTATGCATATGTTATATATCCTCAGGCTGGAGCTGCTTCTATCAAAGGCAGGCTTTAGTGAGACAAAGGAAATCCCAAAACAAAGGGATAAGTCAGGATTCCTGCATGGGAAAAGCAAATCTGCTTTGCTTTCCACATTTGGGACCAGCAGCATTGCTACCAGGGGGACAGAAGGACCTGTGCTATTTCCTATCTGTGTCCAAAGTCTGCACATATGCACCAACAAAAAGTTCACTGATAGTGCCAAGAGTAGCTTCTATTTTCTTACTAACCTTGGAAGCCTCCTTCGGGACATCTGAGCTAATTCTGGGCTGCCTTTCTTAGTTTTTATTTTTATTTTATCTTCAGTCAAAAAAAAAAAAAAAATGTAAAGAAATTTGCAGCAGAAAATACAAAATATCAGCTTCTTCTGAGTATGTTTAATGAGGCAAATAGCTACTCTATGCAAGAGTTTTATTTACATGGATCCTGAGAAGGTGGTAGCAAAGTCGGCCTGCATGCCTTGAGCCATCAAGGAAGAGATTGTACAAAGTGTGTCCAGTTCCTCTTTAGACCCACGAGATGTGAGTGATCAGCACCTTTCTGAAATCCAGAGGGGATATATCAACGTGCAACAGACTTCTGTCTACTTTACAAACATGTGAAGTAGCTCTAAAATTCTTTCCAAAATCTGCTTTTACAGGCTTAATATTCAAGGCTGAAAAGAACTTTGTTTTTTTAAACCTGAAATTCATTAAGTTGATAAATAGTAAAACAAACACTAAACATTAAACTAGGATATAGTAAATGTTATTTTTTTCATCTTGGAGAAAAGCAACAATCTCCTCAAATCACACAGGACTTGCAAGTATTGGAAAATATAATAAGAGAGAACTTGTAAAAATCATGCAGATATTCTGTTTCACCACTTGTACTCCTAATTTAAAAAAAGGAGGTAGAAATTAAGAGCTTTTTTTCCTCTTCTAATGTTCAACAGGACAGATGACAAAAAATATTGTACTGGATAAGAAATAATACTCTCTGCAATCTTAAAAATAGCCACTACAATGCCATCAAACACTGTAGCTCTATTAAAAATTATTTGGAAATATAAACTTATTTTCTTTTAACTCTATGGGATTGTTTTAAAAAGTGGAAGTATTTAGATACTGTTTAATACAGTTCAGGGAAGAGTTACTCTTTCTTAATAGAAGTTTCAGGGGATTTAAAGCTATCCAAACATTAATCTTTTATATGAAGATTCATTAGCAAAATTAAAATTCTCATATTCTACAAGGTTTTGGAGCACAGTAGCAGAAATGAAGCAGCTGGTTGGATGGCTTCAGATAGATCCCATCTCTATTATTCAAAAGGTTGCTTGCTGGAACAGAAATTTTATCCTTTCTGGTGAAGTGGATAACACTCACTTTAAACTCATAGTTACATTGTTTGCTGGATCAAGACTGTCACTGGAGTTCTTGATTTTCAGCAAAAGAATATTTGTCAGAGGCACATGGGGATTCTGTGAAATGGTATTGACTTTGTAGCAGCTGTGTTTATTAAAAACTGCTGCTAAATTATTTTGTGATCTTTGAAAAATAAAATCAAGAAATTTCCAACAAAACCCTTTTTCTCAGTAGCCCCAAGTTCTGTGATTTGAAATAAGGCTTCAATAATGTACTCAGCACAGAAAATTCTGAGTATTCCACTGGAAAATAATAAAAGAACTAAAAGATTCCTGTTAAACAATGAGGGTTTTTAAGATACAAATAGCATTCAGGCCTCAGAGGCTGAGGAGAAACTTGTGAAAGAAAATGCTTACTATATAACCGTCTTTTTATAGTTGGAATAATCTCCTGACTCTTAAATAATTTCTTGCACATCACCCTGTTCATGGCAGAGGAGAGAGGAAGGAGAAGGAACTAACTGACTCCTTCCTTTCTCTAGAACTCTCTGACTGCACAATCCTAAAATAAACTGAGATGCAAGGGGCCTCTGAAGACCCCCTGGCCCAGGCTCCTGAGTAAAGCAGAGTGATTTTGATGTTGGACCAGGCTGCCCAGGCCTTGCACCCACCATGTCCCTGGCCACCTGGCCGCCAGCAGCACCAGGGAAGGGGGTGACCACTTGCTCTCTCCTAACCATAGCCCCAGGCTGCGTCTGAAGAAGACTCTCAGAAAATTTATATCCCCTTGCCCCAAAGGATCAGGGGAATCTAAGTCCACTTCTGTCTCCCTAACAGCTCCATAGGATATTTCCCCTGTCTCTCTGGACATGTGAAAGAGGAATTTGGAGCTCCCCCTCCTCGTCCCATCCACTGCAGTGAGGACCCTGTCCTGCCATTGCACACAGACACATTCTTGCAAGCTCAGGTAGCACAGTTTGAAGAGAGAAAAATTGCAGTCTTCAAGGTAGTTGTGTCAGCAGGGCATCCCAGGGAGTTACACTTTCACTACCAGAAATACATTTTAAAAATATATCTACTTTTAATTAAAATTCGTGTCTTCACTGTGCTGCTTTTCTAACAAAACCAAGCCACAGACCTACCAATATAACTGCAACTGCCTTCTGCCTGGGAAAGCAGACCCTAAAATAGCTTCTCTAAGATAAACAAGACAATTTCTTCTACAAAAATAATGCCTACACCAAAAATTACACTGATGTAACTGTACAGATGGAGCAGTAAGATTCCCCAGGATTGATTCTTCCCTTTCAAGTCTGGCTGCCTGAAGTTCGAGCTCTCAATCTATTTTCTGGCATGTAGACAAGTGATCTGATTTTCATGAGTGCTCAGCACTAGGCAGATTCCCAGAAAACGGTTTACTTTTTAGTAACTAATGCCACTTTTAGAAACACTGAAAGACAGACAAATCTGGGTTGAAGGGTTTCCTCCAACTCTTTATATATTGTAATTTTTTTTCTGCTCATCTTGGCTAAAAATAGAACAAGTGCTACCAATTTATTTAATTTTAATCCCCTGAATAAAAAAAAAAAATCCTTTGCTTAAACAGCATCTCCCATTATGACTCTTCACTAGCCTCTGGGAAATGGTACAAGCAAAATGACATTCCTATCCCATGTAATATATGATTCCCCCAAGGGAAGAAAGTCAACAACACAGGTAACACATTCTCTCTTTCTAGTTTTTGTAGACATTGTTTAGCACTGCATACAACTTTTTGTTCAAGTATTTAAAATGTCTTCAACGAACCTGAAGGCAGAATGCTTTGAAATGAAAGATACAATTACTATAGTCAGGTAATGGAGAAAGAACTAGCAATCACAGAAGAGGAAAAGTGGGATTTCTGGATTGCTGGTTGTTAATTAACCAGCACACACGTGTGCACACCCTGTCTCAGGAAGCACAGCCCAGGAGGAGCAGTGGTGTGGGATGTGCTGCCTTCTGGCTTCTATCCTGCTGCAGGGCAGCAGCCAGATCAGGGTAACTGCTGTGGGAAGGGAAGCTCAGACTGTTTTCTGAGAGGAGCAATGGGTGATTGATATGGTTGGGATCACCAATTTGCTCTTCCCTTGCTAATGTGACAGTGTTAATACACGTGGCGCTTCATTTAGGATTTCTGGCACTGTCACAGCCTAGTCCTAATAAAATATGAGACAGCACACATTGTAGATTGTTACTGCATAGTGAATTTTGGAATGACACATCCATATTTTTATGTCATTTTACTCACTGTGATTTGAACACAATGAAGAAGTCTGCCTGCCTGGTCTAGTGAGCATTTGTAGTAGGCATTTTTAAAAGTAATTTCTGACCTTGTTAATGTTGTTTAGTGTCCTTGAGCTTAGCTTTAATCTTAAATAAAAGCACAAGAAATGCTATGCTTTCAAAGGCACAGCTGAAAAGCCATTGACAACAAATACTTGTAATATTTTTATTCCACTTTACTAAACTCTCCTACTTGTTAGGAGCTCTGATTCAACCAAGTTAACAAGGTTATCAGGTTATATGTCTATTGTCTTGCTCTGGCTTCCTTGGCTGAGTTCCTGCAGCAAACAATGCAGGAGTGCTGCTTTGTTCCAGGATGGAGGGAGCAGGGAGGGGGTCAGGGAGCTGCCAAGGCCCCTGCGGCAGTGGGAGCTCCACCTGCGGTCAGGGTCGGGCAGCCTCGGGCTCCGGGCACTCCCTGAGGGTCCGTGACAGCCCGGGATTCACCTCTGGGAACCTGCAAGGCATCCTCACACCGCAGCAGGGACACACGCAAGCAGGACACTGCAGGCATGAGTTATCGAGGCTGACTCGTGCTAAAGACCTTGAAAGAGACGTAATTAAAAGCAGTTAATGGGGTTAAAATCTATGCGTTAGCTTAAAAATACATTTCCACTCACCGCAACCTGTGCCAGTGTGCCTAAGTTATAAGAATAGCTGTTTAAATTACCAGTAAAAAGGCAAGATCATTGCTTGCTCCCTTTTCTGCTCTTCTGTGTAAATGCCAGGTGCATTCAGCTTTCCCCTAAGCACTGTCATAAATTTGCTGTCTCCCTGCTGGCATAATTAATATATGCAACTGTTGCTATCTAAAGAGCAGAGGGTGCCAGGGCAGCAGCTGCACAGTTGGAGAACTCACATTAACATCATGCCAGTTGGCTGGCAATTTTAATCACTTTTGTACTGTCATCATACTTTGAGAAGCAGAAAAAATATTAGCTCCTTCTAGAGTATCAGTTGGTGAAATGGAAGTAATGGGAGTACCTCATGTGGCTGCTGCAGGATTTACAGCATAGTTCAGTATTCAATTTTGTTCTGGAATGGTATATGTGAAAGCACATAAGACATCATGGAAAACTTTGATGCTTTTTCCCTTCTCCTTCCTGCTCCCAGCAACTTTCCAGTGTTGCTGTTTATATTCCTGCCAATAACTTGAGATTAGTTGAAGACATCAGTGGATCCCTTGAAAAAATTTAGAGCTTTTATTGAACACCAGTAAATAAAATCTGAGGTGTTTCTTTGAACTTTTAATGACTGAAGGATAAGAAAACTCATTCTGCTTAGTTCTCCACTGACAAGTTGTGGCCAGCATGCTGCTTCTGGACAGGATGGTTCAAAAATTGTATTCAAACATGATCTCAGCTATAACATACCTAGATTACTGCTGCCTGTGTAAAAACATTGTGCTGGCCAGGGCCAACAGCACCATAACTCAAACTGTGTGTGAAGCCTTTGTCTCCCAGCAGTGTTTTAGCAGGTGTGAGCACAGTGCCAGACCCCAGCATCTTCTCCCATAAAGGTGTGTGCCTCCATCTGTGTCTAACACTGTGCCCTCCACCTGCATCTCCTATTTCTCCTCCTCCTGTGGCTGCCCCTCGCCCTTGCAGTGTCTGCCCTGCCCTGTGTGTTCTTCAGCTCATCTTACCACTTTCTTATACATGTGCTGATTGCCCATAAGTTACCAGCATTTGTCTTCACTGTCCTCATTTTCTAAATGATCTCTATGCTTTTTTCCAGGGGATGCTGCCTCAGTTTCAACTTGTGGCTGCTGAAGTCTTTGCATGCCCCATGTGTTCCTTACCTTTAATTCAATCAGACCACAATCAGTGTCTCATGTCACTGTAGCTCCTGGCTTCACTTAGGAAAAAATTCCAAACCAACCCAACTAAAACACCCTGATGTTTTCTTTCAGTGGGTGCCTTCAGAAGGATGTAACCTGGGAGGGACAGGAAGTGTAGAATGGCATTGCTTTCTGCAGCTCTCTGTGTCTGCCAATGCACCTCAGAGCTGCTGTCACAGTGTCCAAACTCACAACTACCAGAGGTTTACCAAAATAAAACACTCAATTGCCTTCAAATGTAGGGGCATATTGGGGTAGTCAATACCCTATATGCTCCTCTGTTGTGTGGAGCCAGTGTTGGAGGCCAAAGGTAGAGCGAAGCCAAGAGAAAGGATGGTGGATTCCTGCCTATCCCCTTCTCTCCCCTCACCTGAGAAAGAGGCAGCTGCTCTGAAACAGTTAATGTCCTCATCCAGCTGTACCCCTTGTTAGGACAAAAGCTTGTCCAGTTAGTATTAAAGAAAACCCCACCCCACTGTAAAATGCTAATGAGGGCACTTCCAGACTGCTTTTTTGTGTAGCAAAAATAGTGTGTGTGTATCAATACAGATTTATAATTTAAAAAAAAAATCCTTGGCTTCAGACAAAGCCTTGCTGGGTCACATTCATTTCAGGCCACTGCAGTAAGGTATTTAACTGAGGACACTTGATGTTGCTTGCTTCCTAGTACTTCAAAATCATTTTAACTTTCAGGTTAAATACAAACAGGGCATGCATTGTTCGTTACAACAAAGTATATGTTACTAGAATTCATAGAGTGAAATGTGACTCTTTCAAAGGGAAATGTCAGAGGATCCAGAAGGTTTTTTTTGTCTGTATTTTTCTTCTAAGTGCTGGTTTTCGTCAGAACTTCGCTCTTGGCAGTTTTCTTTGTGCCAGTAAAGTTTCAGTGAATAGAGCTGAAAACAACTCACCTGAGGACTTCACTAAAATGTCTTATCCCTATAGGAGTAGGCAACCAGGTCCAGTCTTTGTGGTTCAGGAAACAGTGATCTACACAAAGGGCACCAGATGCTTCAGCAGAGCCTTTGAGCCTCCAGATCCTTTGAGGATTTTATTTTCAAAACGCTGTTGTGAGAGAAACATTTCAGTAACAGAGACACTTCAGAGAAACAACAGGTGACTACTTCACCACTGTGCTGTACAGAGACATCTCAGTCTTCTGGGTTCCACAGGCTGAAATCCCTCTTGAAGAACTGCACTTATAACCTTTCAAATAAAACCTTGTGGCACCCCCTATAACCCCTGAGACGCGTCCCCCAACTGTCCCTCCCCACCTCCCAAAAAAACCCCAAAAAGCCAACTCAAAACCCCAAAGGACAAAAAACCCCAAACCCCAACTCTACAAAACAGAGAGAATGAGAGGGAGAATTAATGTTTCACATGGGGAATTCCTGGCTAGCACCAGACCATCAAAAATATTCTGGGGACAACAGTGGGAGAGGAATTCATTGTAAGTCAGGAATGCCACGCTGTGAAAAAGACATACTACAAATTAGGATGCATAAAAAAGGTTACTGTTTTTACAGCTTGTCAAGGACTGTTCCATCTCTATTCAGCATAGTGGATGCTTGGCTGTATCCAACTCTGGACACTGTGCTCAAAGTATAGAGAGTGTGCACAGAAAGGTAACAGGATAATCAAAGTAATTCTTACATTCCTGGCATTGAAATCCATAGCAAGTGTGTGAAGAATTCTCCATTCTGGAAACAAGTCACTGTCTTAAATTTTCATTAAAATAAAGGATGGAGAACTGTGTTCCAATAAAGCAAATTGTTTTGGAAAGTCGAGGGAATTCTATCCATGTAGCATTTTAAGAGCAAGATAGACACAGCTCTGGTAGAAATTGTATGTATAGCTTTGATTTCCTCAAGCAGAAGAGGAAATCTGTTTGTTTTACTCAACAAACTTCCAGGTGAAAGGGAACAAGTCATGATTTGTGAAGTCTGCTCCACATGTTCAGCTGAGTCTGGAAAGGGAAGTAGCTGGGACTTTACTGAAGCGAGTTTTCAGTTTTCAGCTAGACACTCTCCAACACAGGGGTTTTTTGAGCATGCCCTCAAGTAGCTTCTATGTTCCTGTGAATAAGTTTTGTGAAAGCTTGTGGGTTCAGCTGTTCTCCGAGTTGAGTTGAAAGCAAGCAGAAATTTTAGAGGTATGAACTTTGAATGCTGTTACTTAGCAGAATTTTGGTTTCCCTGCATCCTTTAGAGAAAAGACTTTCTTTGAAAGATGATAGGAAAGAAGGAAGATCCAGGGAACCACAGGCTTCAGGCTTCACAGGCTCAGCCTGTCCTCAATCTCTGGGATACCAATAGTTCTGGAAGTCACTTCCAGCCACATGAAACATGAGGATGGATTTGCTAAGGCAGATTATGCCTGACTAACCTGCTTTCTCTGAGTGTGGAGGAGTAGTGGGTGTTTACCCTGCCTTTAGCAGGACCTTTGTCAGGATCTCCTATAATATCCCTAAACTGTTTGTCCTAGGTTGGATGGTGAGTTACAAATTGTCTGGACTCTTGGGCTAAGACAGGGATGATCAGCAATACCAAATCCAACCAGTAGCAGGGTAGTAGCTGTGACCCTTGAGGTTCATAATCTCCATCCTTGGGGAGATTTAAAAGTGCAACAGGACACAGCCCAGAGCCTCCTGCTGTAATCAGACCTCCTTCAGACAGCAGGCTGGGCCAGATGGCCTCTAGTGGTCCCTTCCAACCCACAAGGCCCTGTGCAAAACTCCACTGGAGTGGAGTTTCCTTAGGCAATGTGCTGAATACAATGGGTTGTTTTGTAGAGCAGGATGGGCAAAGGAGTTATAGCTGTGTAGTCCTTCTATTTGAATGAAAACTGAATTTAAATGAAAACTAAGTGGCCAGGCTATTGGGGATTGAGAAGTTTTCCAGTGTCAAGACTGTGGTCTTGTAGTGTAAGTGAGCAGGGAATCTACAGTAAATCCTGGTGATACGTCAATCTCACTGGCAGCTCACCCTCCTATCTGCTCCCTAGCTGTTTGCCTGGGAGGTGTGAGAAGAGAGAAGAGATCTCTTTGACAGTAGATGTTTTCCTTTGATATTTGATTAGGTGTCCTTGAATTTCTTAGCCTTTTCTGTCCTGGGAGCATGTTGATGTGCATCCTGTATTGCAGGAGGCACTATAAGCCTGCTAAATGTGAATCCCTCCTCTGCTTTTCCTTCCATTATGGAACCAGGAATATATGAGTCTATAATTTATTTAATACTATTACATATGTTTCTCAAAAAAGTCTGGCAGACTTCTCACAGCTAAACTACCTTTCTTCAGGATTCAGATGTGACAAAGTGTATCTTGTACTTGAAAGAAGTTTTAATTTGAATCACAAATTCTTTTGTGCCGGATTTATCAGCAGTGTGTAGTATGGTAAGGGTATCTATGGGTGAATCACTTTGCAATCCAAGCTCTACAGTAGTACTGACCTATTGAAGTTATCTATAGAATACCCTTTAGGCATTTCAAGTCTACTGCTCAAATTTCAATGGACAATTCCATACGATGCCATATTGTTAAGATGAGCTGGTGCTTTATTTCAAGTTCGTGCCTATCAACCAGATGGCTTATGGCTCTGAATGTAAAAAGGATTTTAAAATAATCTTTTTTCAAAAAAGTTTTTGAAGGATGGCAACTAAGTCCTTTGTGGCTGGACATAGATGTCATGCCACAACCTGATCAGAGAAGGTAACATAACATCTTCATGTATCCCAGTCTCAGCTGGGATATCCAAACCTTTAGGACACAACACATACAGGATTTATAAACTGGTTAGGATTAACCTAACAGATCCAGGTGAGATCTCAGCTCCTGACATGCCTTAATTCAAAACTCAAACCAAAGGAAAAAAATAACTCCTTCAAGACACTAGAGTTTGCTACATTTTAAAACTTTCCAGCATAATTTCCTAGCCAAACATAGCTTTTGTGAGTTTGCCATCTGTCTGTTATTCCTCTTTAAACATTTTTTTAAGTTCCAATAACAGTGATAGACATGTCATGGCCTCAGAGATGTTGTGTTTATGTCTATGGCCCACGTATGTTATAATTCCAAGCTATTATTTCTGATTGGTCTCATGAAGGATGTGCTCCCTGGGCCAAGAATTGCGAGAGCAGAAATTCCATGAGACATGACATTTGAAAAACACCTCCAACAAATCCCACATGTTATTCTGTAAGACTCAGTCTGTTTTAATATATTTCATGCACACACACACAAACAAAAATTTTAGTTGTTTCTCAGTTGTCAGTGAAATCTCAAATACAAGATTTAGTCATTATTGTTCCTGGTTTTAGAATAGAGCAGCTGTTGGGATTAGATACCAATAAATATAATAATTAAACACTATAAAAAATTCTGCAAAACTCTGGGCAATTTCTCTATTGTCAGATCTTCCCTTCTAATTTCTCTCTTTTCTACTTAAATTGTAATCTTTACAAGAAAGGAACTTTCTCAAAATATATTTTTGTAAAATCCTTGCCAGCTTGCTCCTCTGGGCATGAAAATAATGATGAAAAAAACTCCAGTAATAATATTTTTTTTCAGGGTATTATGTGGGAAAACCACAAATCCCTTATATGTGTAGGATTAATGTTCTATTAGGGTGGTAGACTCACAGCTCCATCTCGTGTGTACCCGAATCTCTTGAGTAACATGTTTGTTCAACTAAACATAAATAGACTTTTGTAAAATGAACAAAACAGAAATCTTAATTTAAACTTCAGGGAAAAAAAAAGTTTGTATTCCACCCTTTGCTCTCCAATCTTATTACAACTCAGGTCCTTAGGAAAACAAAATAAATCTAGGTAGTCCAGATTGTTTTGCTTCATGTTATTATAAAATATAAAAAATGTAGGAAAGAAGAAAATGAAGGAGAAAATAATTTAATGAGCATTATCCCTCAGCAAAGTGTTTTAATGAACATTTTTAAACTCCTTAAATAATTGCCTATAAAAAAAGCTGTGCCTTTTGTGAGAATTATGAATTTAATTATAGCAATGTCATAGGTTTGACCCAATTATCTTGTGGTGGTTTTTGTTGTTGTTTTTCAGAAATAAATTCCTCTTAGCCAGCAAACTCTTTGGGATGATTACTCTCTTGGAGTCCAGTGTTTGCAGAGCCTAGCAATAGGTAATACAAATAATCATAATTTAGCCTTATTTATGAAGTTCTAAATAAGGGTGGTTGTTGGGTCATCCTGTCCCAGAAACATATTCCTTACCAGTGCAGATTCGAAGCCATTTTTGGCATTTCATTATTACTTTTTTTCTGGTTTTCTTATGAGTCATTTCCCTGGGAAAGATTTCTTGAGGGGATTTGGCAGCAGGCTTGACTGCTGGGCTTTAGGAATGACTTCTTTTTCTCATCAGGGATATAAATGAACAGGACAATATGATTTCATGTCATTTCAGTGTTGTGGAACCAGAGCTTGGAAGTGCAGTAGGCAGGTGAGTTTCCACAAGTTATGTAATGAAAAACCTGTGTTTTGTTCTCATTCTCTCAAGTGATTAAGATATTATATATGTTCTCTAACTTTATGTAAGTTATTAAGAAATCCTTGGAAGTTATGGTGAGTTAGATGTAGTACTCATGTACACCTTCTGACATTGGCCCTTCTTCTTTGGAATTCAACAAGGTGAATTCAAGGTTGTTTAACTTCAACCCTTTTGCATCCCATGGAAATCTGTAACATGCTTCAACACAGTTCTGGATTTGAAGGTCTATCCTGCAGCCTTATAGAAGAGTCTGTGAAGCGACTCCCTGATTTCAAGGTATACACAACAGAAACAAGAAAGAAAGAAAGAACCCAGTACCCAGGAAGAGGCACATTTTTGTATGTGTCTCCTTCCTTGCAGCACACCAAGGCAAAGGGTGGAGGATCCTGTGGGGAGACAGATGGAGATGCTGCTGAAGGCAGTTTTGCCCTTGATATGTTGCAGCTGTGCTAATTATCCAAGCGTGGGAACAGCCTTGCCCTCACAGCCATGGGTGTGATAAAGAGTGAGTTAGCTGGTAGAGAGTCAGTTGGTGTCTGCTGGCTGTGCTGTGAGGAGGGAGGGACAGGAGGTTGTGCAAGGGACAGAAAAGGTAAGATGCTGTACGTAGGACAGACAGGGTTAGGTGGTCATGCAAGGAACAGGAAGGAGTGAGCCAGAACTGAAGAAGAAAGAGAGAAAGAGCCAGAGCTGTGTGGAGCTGCCCTTGGGATGCTACAGAGAAAAGGTGTGGGAGAGTTTTGAATAACGAGGTGCTGATGGTTGGAGCTTTCTGATGTTTTAAAGAAGCACTCTGGGTGCTGTGGCCATCTTGACTTCCACATTTTGACTACAGCACGATCTGTGCACATTCTAAAAGGTGCTGGATGTGTCTGTGATGTCACTGCAGGGGTGGGATCCCTTTTTCTGAGATAACACGCTGTGGGTCACACTGCACTGTTATTCCCTCCCAGATGTGTGTTGTCCCCTGTGACACTGTGATGTCCTGACTCATCCTTTCTCAATCTGACTGCCATGCTGGCCCATACAGGGAGGCGGGAGGGTGAGTGTATAATTATATAGCAACAAAGTGTACTTGCTGTTTTTTCAGCCTGCCCAGTCTTTCTCTGGTGATGAAAATATGATTATGAATTAAAGTTTTTGGTTTGGTTGTGGCTTTTCTTTTTCCTTTTTTTTTTTTTTTTTGATTGTCTAGTTATGCCTTTTTGAGAGGTATAGTTAAAGGCCCAACTGAAACTGCTTCACTTTTTTTCCAAGGTCCAATGCTCCTGAATTTTGTGCATATTTAAAATCAATTCAAATTGTTCAAATAATAAAATAAAGTTTTATGGAAAAAAATCCTTAAGCTGTAACTATGCACACTACTGATGCTGGAAATGCTGGAGTTGGGGTGAGAGGAGCTGCCTTATGGTGTCTGAAGACCTTTATCCCATGCTGAAATCCATCAGATCGCGACTTGAAATCCAGATTCACATTTGGTTGCTTGCATTTATCTTACATTATTGATGAGTAAAAGTTTCAAACGGAAAGATATTGGCTATTTATTCCACAAGTTACTTTAGATTCTTGTCTGTTATTAAACTGAAGTCCAACGCTGATTTTGTGAATTGCAAAGAAATCCTGGTCTGACAATTCCATCCTAAAAGAAGCTGAACAGAAGCACACACAGACTTTTGGTGTTTTTCAATATTTACACATCTTATGGTGGGTTAATGGCAGATTCTGAGCGTCTTAGTACTGGAAGAGAAATGACATTGAAGTTAGATTGTCTTTCCTTTCCTATTTTTTTTTAATAATTTATTTATTTACCTTGAAATTCCTTCAAAAAAATTTGCATTTGTTTAAACTATGAGCAAAATATAAAAGGTTAATGCACTACAGCCCATTCTACCACTTATACCAAGATTTTCAGTTTTCACTATCTCCTGCTTCTTACAAGATTAACCAGAGAAGAATTAATAGAAATACCAAAGCTGAATAGATAACAGTGTTAATCCACTGATTTTTTTGTTTGCTCTGCTTCATCTTAAGAGATGACAAAAATTCATAAAGACACAAATATTTAAGGTACTGATCTAGCCTGTGATTTGGAGGCTCTTTCTTTGCTTGCTTTGAAACGCACTTCTAATGACCTGAGGCTCTTGTAAAATGAAAATAATAGCACTCTGTAGCTCACTGAATGTTGTGAGAATTAATACATAAATATTTTGAGATGTTTCAAATGGATAAGGATTAGATGAGTAATAAAGGTAAACCAGCAGGTGAATTTATATGTTTTTCTAAGGAGTAAATGAACTCTTTTAAAAACATTGAGGGCATTATTTGAGGAAACATCAGTTTTACAGTTTTAAGTTCTTGCAAAGAAATTGGGAACAAAAGATACATAAAACCATAACAATTATAAGTTTTCCAACCTGTGGAAAAATAACCTCTTCCCCCCCCCCCACCCCGTTCATATAAAATGTGAAAGAGGGCTTTATTACAATGTAAAAATAATCATTGAGATTTTCAAGGTGCTTAATACAATTTCAGATTTTTCAAGCAAGTTTTTCTGTAACCAAGTAATTTAAAATATTTTTAGACTTGTGTCTAGGTACATCCTAGATTGGATGAATTTGAAGATTGGAGTACAAGGGTTGGTTTATTTGTTCCTTCAAGCACTAAGCGGCAAAGTTTGGAAGATCACAGGAGGCTAACAAAGAGCAGATTGCGTAAAACTGAGAGCTCAGTGCAGAAGCATTAAACAAATGCCACAATATACTGAAGAATCACAATTTGTTTAGAGACAATTTCATTTGAAGGCGTCCTGTTAGTACTTGTGATTGATTCAGTAATGGCCTCAGCATATTTGTCAGGGGGAAAAAGAATAAGCTTGTTTTCATGGTATCTAGGTGAACAAGGTCAAAACAAAGCATGAAATAAGATAATACCAATCCCAGTGTAAATATGAGAACACTGTAGAGGCCAGTCAAAATACTATGATGACTTTTCCAAAATGCACCTCTCTTAGAGGAGGTTTGAATGGTATTTCTCTTCTGTCTTTGAGAGTATGTGTTATCCATAATAAACCTCCCAAATTGTCCATAATAAAATGAAGAAGTTGTAGTTCCAAGAATAATCAATATTTACGGTTTCAGCAGTTGAACTTAGCTGTTCTTTCCTGCAAAGAAGTGCTGTTTATTTCAAACCCTTTGAATTCTTTACTAAGCAATGCAGCTGATGATGGAGTAGCAGGATGTGCCTACCGTTGCAAAGAAAGGAAATAAGGAGTTGTTGTTCCCTAAAATTTACTGTTGAGTATTGCTGTCTCTTAGGGTGACAGGTGAGAGAGAGGAACTGCAAAGCAAGGCAGGGCACAACTCTCCCCATCCTTACCAGTGTTCTGCCTCAGTCCATATTGAGCTTCAGATGAAGCTCCAGTGCTTTGTTCTGTAAAACAACTCATGAGCTTATAATATATCATGGTGAAAAGGTTGAATTTTTGGATCATGGCACTTATTTTCTTCACCAAATTATTAAAATGAATCATTATTGTAGTTGCCATCTCAGGTATGGCAACTGCAAATGCTATCCTTTGTATGTTGGAGCCTTTTAAAAATCTAAGTAATTTACTGCAAGTACATTCTATTTTGGATTTATTACCTTGTGGTTTCATAAAGGGCCCTCTTGTCTGCCTCTTGTCCTTCAAAATAGGAAGGCTTAGCTGCTCTCCTCTGTTTTCCTCATTCTGTTGTATAACTGGCCCATACCTTTCTTTTTAAAATCAATCTTTTAAGTCTTGTTTTAAAAGGAAAAACATGCCCCCTTCATTTCTGTTCATCATTCCATAGTCTCACTTTTATTTTTTTTTCTAGCTTGGTTTCCTAAGGTTTGCACATGAACTCACCTTCTTTGTAGAAGCCTATATACCCTCATATGTCAATTTATAATGATGTTCAGTTCATTGACCAATTTTATCTAAATTTGTCAGGGGACAGACATCTCAAAGACAATTAGTTTCCTATAAATAACATTCGAAGAAGTGCTGAGAGAAGAGAGCAATGTGACCTCACTTTAGCAGACAGCAGAGAATTGACACCTGACAGGGCCTGAGGGTGCTCCTGGGCAAAGTCTCCTTCAGAGGAGCTCTGATGCCCACTGACAGGCAGCTAGCAGGACATCACGTGTTTTAATGAGGGGCCTAATGGAGAAAAGAGGAGAAATTGAGTAGATCCCAGCATGTACTGGAAAAATACTTGCATTCTCCCCTCTCCTTCACTTTAAATAGATTTTGAAATTTTGTGCAGTAAGGGGCTGAAGCCGCTTATCATCCTGTTCCTCATGAGTTCCTTCAATCTTACAGGACAACCCAGCTGTAGGAGCCCCATGGGGCTGGCCTCCTTGTGTGGAGCAGACAGTGAGCCCAGATCAGCTCTCGGGGCACGGGGTGCCTCTGCAGCCTGGCACAGGAACATAAAGCTGTGAGGTGCAGCAGCATGGCAGGATGGTGAAACGCTGTTACCTTCCCCAAGTGTCTCCTTCGGAAGGCGCTCAGCGTAGGCCGCAGGAGCAGCCATTTCCAGGCCATGCACACACACGTAGCAGAAATTTCTTAGAGAACGTGGGCATGATGTTTTTTGGAATGAGATTTGAGCTATCCCAGGCTGGGCCTCAGATTCAGGCCTGTGTGGAAGTTGCTAAGCCTGTGGTGCAGCAAAAATTTAGATTAAGATGTGTTTAGGTATTAGGCAGTATAGTTACAGTGTGAACACGGTATCCACCGTAAGATTGAGATAAATAACCATTGTTTGCATTTTTCTTCATGCTGAATACCAATGAGAAAACACTTGTAACTGTAAACTATTTGGAATTGTATATAACCCGCCATTTTGAGATAATAAGAAGAGAACGTATGTTTGACCACATTGGTTGTGTCTGCGTTGCTCTGTCCAGCTTTCCCATGTTATAAGGGATCTCTGGTTTCCCACACACATCACAGCCAGCCTAGCAGAGGAAAGGCAGGAAGGGCCTTCTGTATGATGAATTCCAGCGAGGGATTGTGATGTTCACACACTGAAGGGATCAGGGACGAAAGATGCAGATCAAAGGAGTGCCCAGGGCTACGTGTAGTGTCAGGAACCAGTGGTCTGAGGGCAAGGGGCAGTACAAGGGCAGGGCAAAGGGCAATGCCCTATAGGGGACATGGGAGCAGGCCACCAGGGATACCACAACCAATGGGGAAACAGGGAAAGGAGAAATGTTGAGTTTATACCCACATGATCTCTGAGAGTCCAGCCCTGTTCAGGAGTGCTTGCTTAATAATAACGAGTGAGACAGCATGGTCGGTGTGCCTTGTAATTCAAAAAGGTTTAATAAAATAATGCAAAATAATACAAAAATACAAGCAATGATCAAAGCCGTGCACAGTGTAAGGACAGATCCTACACCTGCTACAACACCCCAAAAATGCCACAAGACCCTTTGTTCTGTTACCTTTCTACCCAATGGTCAGTGATGGATCTATTGGCCAACAGGAAGGGGTACAGGTTTTTGACAAACAGTGACCAGGGCCAACAGGTGCTCCTCTCCTGGCACTGATCCAATTACAAAGAAAGAAGCACAGAGCTTTCTGGCTAAACTTCCTAAAATGTCCAAAGGGAAACCAAAACCCTTTCCTTATACAGAACTACCCACTTGGGAGTGGGGGGTGCATTACTACAGAGAAACCTCGAGAACCAGGGACATAAATGAACAAGAGAGGTGGGCAAAGCCCACGGACCAGTGGGAACAGCAAAACCGAGGTAGGTTGGCAATAGTTCTTCAGGGCACCATGGGGGAGAATCTTTTCTTTCAGCCTAGGTGGGGAAACTCTATGGTAGAATCTTCCAGGGCAAAGCACTGGAGGTTTTCCGGAGGGGTTCAAGGATTTCCACAGTGAGGAATTCACAGCCCTGCAGTCCCCCTTTTTGTTATTCCTGCTGCTGAGTGTGCTCAGTGTTGTGCTGGAAACGTGAACCTGCTCACAGTCATAAAAACCCCGCAGCTGCAGGGGGGCTGTGCCAGTAAGCAGGAGCACTGGTCTCTGAGATCAGGGTGTGCTCAGTGTGTGCTGGGAGGTGTTAAACCCCAGAAATGAGCACCACCTCATAGGCATATATTTATTTTAGATCAAACCAGGTCACATTTCTTTTTAACACTCAATATATTCTACTCTGTTAATCCTGTAATAATGATATTAATTCTAATTATGTGTTCAGAAGGGCAAACAGTGTTTGAATTGGAAATTTATATTGTTCAACTGCAGCCAAACTGAAAATAGTAGAGGAGGTCAAAGAGGATGATAATGGTTTCTGTGTTGCTTGTATGCATCCTTAGGGAATATTTTTCTTTTTACCTTTAGTCTGTTATAATCACTATTATGAAATTTCAGCTTAGGGAATATGCTTGATCATTCCTAGTACTGCTAAATGCTTCTTTGTGTTAATCTCCTAGAAGAGATGACTCCAGTGAAAAATAATTCAAGGACAGGGCCTGTGAAACTGAATAATTCTCACTCATGTGAGCAGTGTCAGGGAAGCAAATTATCCTCATGGCTGACTATTCAAGTACTATTTGCTTTGTATAAAAAGAAATTATTTTGTTTGCTGTGATAAATGAATATGATTTCGTCCTAACTAAATTGTAACTATTTAGAAAATTATTGTTATAAAGCAATAAAGGAAATTAGTGTTAAAAAGCAGATGGGCCCCTTTGTAGACGTTACATTTAAAAATGGGATACAGGATGTCTCAAGACAGAGTCAGCCTTGAGATGGACAAAGTTGGGACGGTTTCAAGGCCAAGATCTGAAGTTATTTTTTGGAAAATAATGCTTACTTACATAACACAATGCTCAGTACACAAGCACAACCTGTAAGGTTATCCAGAGGACAAAGAGGAAGACTCTGAGCCTTCATCCAGAAGACCACCAAAAGAAGACAGAAGACAAGCGAAGCAAGAAGCAAAGCATGTGCCTGAAGTATAGTGATGTAGATTTTTAGAATGGGAAATAGGAGGAAACTTATGGGAAACATTGATGAATACGTATTAGCACAGAGTATATAAGTGTAGTTTGAATTGTTCTGTTTTGTATGTGAGGTAGGGTGAGGCCCTCCCCGTACCCCAGTCGGTTTTGCTTATGCTTTATCCAAACCTTATCCAAACCTTAATCATACTTAATTAATACTTGAATATATTTACTAAATTGTATTCATTTATACCAAATTATTATTTAATTAAATTGCTGCTGACTCAATAGACTAGTTGTTTGACCTTATTTATAACATTTTCTCACTCTTCTTCACACTTAAAATCAGTTCTAACTGCATATGCCGGTTGATAAATAACTTGATGCTTATTGAGAGAGGCTGATCCCCACCATACCAGCTGATCAGAGTAAAGAAGTTTCTATTTTCATATAACTGGAAAAAAAGTTTCCTATTTCCCCTTGAACACACAAACTGCTTTCACCTTTCCAGTCACTAATACTCATAAAGTGATGTTATCAGTTACTAAGGGTAACAGGGATCAAGAAACCTATTTTCTTATCTTTCAAGGCCAGAAGGTTTTATCATAGTTAGGAGACAATGTTACATGAACCTAAACTTTCTGCTGTAACAGAAAACAATCTGAACCATGTTTGGAATGTTTACTATTAGTTGTACAAAACGTTACAGCTTTAATTCCAATGACATCAGCTGTGATATAAACTAGCATGCAGCGTGTTTAAAACTATTCCACCCATTTGTAGATATATTTATAATTGATTTTTATTTAACATTAAACATCTTTTTAAAACACATAATTTTCTTGTTCATTCAATTCCTATAGTGCAAAATTTGCCAGGTGGGCCCCTCCTCAAATGCCAAAGGACATTTAGGATTGGTCTGGCATCCCCTAAAAATGGGTAGGGTAGAGCTGTCAGCCACAACACTATTTTACCCTTTGTGTAGATGATATGCTGTTTTCAGGGGCTCTGCTGAAATCCCAAAGTAAGTCTTACCAGCCTGTTTAAGTAGGCAAGACTGGACCTTCTAGAAAAAAGAAGTCAGATTGACTGTTCTAGCACTAGAATTGAAACAATTTTCAATGTGATTTTTTATTTTGACAATTCCAATAAATATCTTACCTTGCTCACAGAAATGCTTCTGGAGCCATATGACCTTCAATTCCCTTGAAAAACCATTAGAATGACTAAACCCATCAAAGTACCCTTTAAATCTTCCCAACAGAAAGTAGCATTCACAGGAATAAATATAATTATCATGTTAACATCTTCACAAAATCAAAGTGGGTCAAAAAAATCAAAGGCTTTTTCTTTGAAAAATAAGATTAGGATCATAGTTGATATTGAAGTAATACTTTCACAATTAGAGAAATTTGAATGTAGGAGTATGAATGTATTCTTTTCTATAATTCAAACAATTTAAGTGATTTTGTCTAATCTGCACAGAATTTAATAGAATTACATACAAAATCCATCACACAGCAAAGTTTTTTGTTTCCAGAACTTGACATCATTTAGTCCAGTTTTCTAGAGACAAATGTCCTGCTGCTGCAGTGTCAGAGCTGTCCTAAAGCCAGTGCTTTTGTGGTTTGATCCCAGTTGAGGAAATCCTTTATAGCACAGAATTATGAGTATAGAACTAAACATTAGATTTTTCAGTTTTAGTACAGAATCTGGGAAGGAAGGGAAAAAAAGCATTCTGTTATGCCTATGTTAAAATACTTTTACAGCTGTTGACTTGAGAAGATTTATTGCTTGGGTCTTAAAAGAGTGACTTTAAATATGGCTGGAGGGCAGCTCTTCTGCCAAAGCTCTGCCTACCGTGTATAGCATTCCTGAATCTGGAAAAGTTTAAACAAATGAGAAATCATGTGTGTATGTGTTTCAAAGATGTGTTATCCAAACTTCCTCAGTTAGAGATTATCAGGCAGGAAACCAATTTATTTTTGTATGATGGGACGCTTTGCTGTCAGAAGGTTAGAGAAGAGGTCTTCCTGATAGTGCTGGTTTTTGGCTTCAAGTATTCCTTTTTTTCTGGATAAAAAAATCTGGAAAGAAGGTGTATATCTCCATTATGTACTCATCCTTCTCTCTGGCAGGCCTTGAACAATATGAAGGAAAACAAAGAGGAAGCAGTTTCTCATTTCGCAGTACTTGACTTGATTTTTACAAATAGCAAAATCTCACATTTAAAGAAAGGAGCACGGAAAAAGATTACATTTATGAAAAGGTGTACTAGCACAATTTTTTTTCTTTTTGTCTTTTGCCAGAAAACACTAGGAGAGTGCTTCTTGGCTGATGATATTGCTCATCAATTGCTATTGAAAGTCTGATCAGGTGGTGAAGGTACCCTTCAGCCTGCAAGAAGGATTACAGTGACAATGACTGCTTTTGGGACACAAAGTAAAATTAACTTCTAGGTTATCCCCGTCAAGGACCATTAAGTCCTGAACTATGAGGGACACTGTGAACAAGTCATATTTTAACCTCCTGTGAGCACAAAAGCAGGCAGGTTCTTCTCCTCCCCCAACAAATCTGACCTTCGCTGAAATTTATGTGAAAATGAAAAAATAAAAGAAAGCTGTAGCCCTGCCAAACTCTGATGATGTGACTCATTTTAATTACTGGTATTTGGAAATTAAATGGCCTGAGTTTCATTCTGTAGTTTGCTGCAGGAAGAATGATTTAAGTAAGCTCCAGAGTTGCAGCACCTTTTACAGCAGGTGTGAAACAAGGCATTCATTTTTCTTTTAAGGGCGTCCTTGTAAACATAATAACAATTAGGAAGCCAGGGCTTCACATCAGAATCTCCTGTGCACTCTGGCATTACCTCCTTGGGCTACTTCATCACTTCTAATTTTCTCAACAAGTTCCTCAAATAGGAGCTTTGATAAAATGACATTGAACAACACTAGATGAGGACAATTTCCCTAAAGGCAAAACATGTAAGGCTGTAACACAGACAGCCAGAACACATGCACTGGTAAAGGAAGCTGCTTGCTTTCCCCTTATCAACTTCATTAAGCCAGAATATCCACTGCACCCAAGCAGTGATTCTTCATTCTATGTACAGAATTGCTGAGGAAACAGGAGCTGTCTTATGACAGCAGTGGTGAGTTTCCTTGGTGTTGCTGTTTTTCATATAGTATTCCTCTATTAGAAAAAGAGAAAGCATCAGAGGGCTGTACTGTAGAAATAGTGACACTATCAGCTGTTTCTTACAAAACTCACAATACATCTGTTCATTTCACATCTAGCTGTATTTTAGCAGTGACTTTTCATATATTTCATATATTTAGTCCATCTTTGAAAGACACAAATTGACTTCAAAATACACAAGTTTGCAGTGCTGTCTCTAAGAGACATGGTGAACTCTCTTAAAGGAAATTTTTCAATCCTGTTCAGTGTTTCTGATAATTTTTTTTTCAGAAATTTAAGTTCACGCTTTTGAGAATGAGTAAATGAGGCACAGCTTTCAGATTTGGGAGGCGAGGGGAAGCCTCAAATGTTAATTAATTTGTAATTCTTAAGTTTACTCAGGATCCTGGAAAAATTTAAAATATTTTAAAATATATTTTGATGATAATTTACACTGACCATTTTGAATATGATAATTATTTGTACTGTTTTTATTAATGAGGAATATCTACTGTTTTTATTAAAGAGAAAAATGTACAATTTCAAATTATTAAGTACATCTTGTTGTCAGCTTTTGAAACTGTTTTCTATACATCATCCAGTAACAGTAGGGAATAAGCAAGGTATTTAAATCTGAACTTTACAAAAAGAGATAATTGACACAAATTTTGAACACCAGTTAGGAATTTTTTTATTAAATGAAAACATTTATGAAAAATCCAACACATTTTACTGAAAATACATAATTATCTCACCATAAAGAAGAATATTTCATCCTCAGTATTCTAGACATGATAAAATTCTTTTCTTTAAATGTTCCTCAATACCCTTGAACCATTTCAAGTCAAATTCTAAACAAATTTTATGAGGATCATGCTGGTTCAAGTAGAAGACATGAAATAATAAGCATTGCATATGACTGCAACAGACTGAAGAATCTTCTTTTAAGATAGTTTTTGTCTATATATTTTAAAAATACAGTGCATGGCTGAGATGTTTACTGCCTTTCCTGGTGTTTCTTAATAGCAAAATTTCTACCATAAATTTTTTTTTTTGGGAGGTCCTCCTCATTATACATCTATTTGAAGGCTGATACTACAAGAATACATTTAAAATGTTAGTGCCCTAGTCCCAATAGCTGTGGTACAGAGAGCTTTGGAAGTGAAGTGTACTGTACTGTGCCGTGTCTCAGTTGTGAAGCTATCCTGTAAGTCTATACCCAAATGAAGATTCCAGAATTATTGATGGTCTAGTTCATCAGAGCAAAGAATATCTGAAAAACAAATTACCCAGGAAGGATATGCAATATGTACAGACTAAGGGAAGGTGCAAACAGCTGTACTCTGGAATGAGCAAAGCACATGGTGCACTTTAAAAGGAGGGATCAATGTCAAATGGTCAGCAAAGATATACACTGACATTTTTCACTGGAGTATTTTTGTCCACTAATATAAAAAAAAATGGTGGAAGTGAAGATTATAATAGGAAAAGGTGAGAAAGAGATGGATATTGCAGCAAGAGATGGATGTTGCAGCTACTTTAGATCTGGATTGAAATTATTCTAAAACATTACCTTATTTTCAGTGAAGTAAAAGCTAGTAAATGGAGAACCAAAACCATGTTGTAATAGTTTCTAGAGGAAAAAAGATCTCTACTCTGTAGTGTGGTTATTTCCAGTTATAACTACATCCATATTTCCATCCTTGCATTTTTTGGAGGGCTTTTCTTCATGTACAATATAATTTTTTTAGGAAGTCTAGCAGATAAGCATAGAGGAGTATACAAACAAAATGAGGAGAGTCTGTTATATCTTGTAGTCTGGTAGATCTTATGTTGGGTTATTGCTTCACAACTCTGAGTGAGCACCTGCTCTGCTCCCCGTCACTACTGAGGTTGGGGGGAAAAAGAGGGCATTAATTCATAATCCCTTGGGATGGAGATTGATTAAGTAGAAGCTTAATTTCCTTTTTACAGAGGGCAGCTTAATCATTATTCTGATGACTCTACTTTGACAGCTACAGGTTCCATTGATTTATCATTTTCTTGTATTCTTTGGCAGAAAGAAGTTGATACTCATTTTGCAGCTGAGTCGATAGTTTGGAAAAAGAGAACTAAGTCCAATGATTTTGTTGAGATCAAGATTCATTAACGTCAGTCCTTGTGATGCACACACTTGTCCTCTAAAGCTGTAACTCTGCTCTGAAATCAAATGACTGCATAATTCAAATAACAAAAAAACACTACACAAGAATCGAAGAAGATGATTTCTCCTTTGGTGACATACAATTTAAGGTTCCTATTAAAAATCTTGCTACCATGTATCCTAGCACTGAGAATATACAAAGGCTGATAAATTTAGCTTTTTCCACATTTTCTGTTGACTTTAAAAAAATAGCTAATTCAGTTCTTGTTATGCAAATTGTATCAGGAAGAAAAAGTAGGTTAGAGGACCCAGCCTGTGTTTATTGACATAGTGCTGTGATGAGATACAGCCTGTCAATGCCAGTGCAAAGTTATATGGCCATTCTGATGACATGCACATGAAAAGAATGATTTTGCACATGAGATAATCACCTTGAATTATTCAAAGTGCAGCTTCTTCCTTCCATATCTATCATATATTACTGCTGGGTCAGATAAGTCGGTGTTAGATGGTGGTGACATATTTCAGTCCAAAGTGGGATTTTAAAGATGAATTATGAACCCCTAAAAATAAAATAGGAGTTTATCATGGGACCTTCAACTACAGAATCACTAGTAAGCATAATTAATACTGAGATCAAAAATGGGCAATCTGCTGCAGTCCTCCACTGGAGAAGGAACATTGCATGAATTAGAATGCCTCATGTAATGAAGAGAAAGAGATCTATTATTACCATAAACTTTCTGGTTACATTATCCTCACCTCCAAACCTGTATCAACTACCATAGTGGTATCTGTGGAAGGAGTATGATCATTGCATACATTGTTGTCTCAGGGATTCTGAAATAAATACAATCTGTGCTAAAGTTACATTAAATAAAGTTAACAGACTTTATTTAATGGTCAAAAAAGAAACAATAATCAGAAATTGATGAAAGGGTAACATCAGTGATGACATTGGTATAATTCTACCCGTGCTATATTTTTATGGAGGAATAAAATTGGACTGGCCTTGGCACTCAAGCTACGAGGACCCTGATTAGACAAGCTGAGAGCAGGGAACAGGAGAAGTGCTCTTAAGATCAGGCTGAATCATAGCTCTTTGGAAAAATCCCTTTTAACAAGGATTTATAAAAGGGGAGCATCTTTTGTTTGGCAACAGTGGAACACAATGTCAAACCTACCCTGGTCCTCCTCTATGGATTCTTGAACCGTGGATTCCACTTATACTTGACCCATCAAAACACAGCTCTGAGTTTTTCCACACAACTTGCATTATCCTTGTATTCATATTTATAGTTCTATGTGTACTGTCACATATATTATTCACAAAAAACAGAGGCGACGTTTTGTTGTATTCATGAAGAAATAGAAGCACAGCTCAAGTTTGTTGCCAATTTCATTTATCTGTAGATCTTTATTACCATTCAAAAATATTGGCACTAATACGCTAACTGAAATATCTGTGTGGAATATGAACATTTTTTTCCTTGAAAATGACATTCATACAATATAAAATAATTATTTTTTAAACATGTCTACATAATTTTCATCTTTTCTTTAACTTGTCTTTAAAAATTAAGAATGAGGAGAATGGGAAGTTAATTTTACTATTTAGAAAAAAAAATAAGACAAAAAAAGCTTTAATTTATTTTCAAAAAATAGATCCCCACCAACCACTTCTTCCATCTTCTTCAATCTCCACATTACATGGAGCATGTGGAGTAGGTGTCCCTCACTTTCAAGAATTTATCTATTTTAAGTGTACTTCCAAATTTTTTGTTTTTAGTTATAATTTATATTTCCCCTGGTTGCAAAACACCAGGATTCTGTCCTGTGTTTCAAAAAATAGAGTTATTTAATGTAATATACTGCAGAAAATTTCCTTAGATCATTAAGCTACAACAACATTGCAACTGCAAAATTGCAAAGATGGAAGGACAAGAATATGCATAAATAACAAAGAATCTCAAACAAGTAATTGATTTTTAAAGGATGTATTTTATATTTATGATATACTGGTTGGCAGGAAATACCAATGTTTATTTATTTTCCCTGACATCCCAGTTGGTTTTAGTATAGGATTTGTCTTTAGCACTATGCCTTGCTTTTACACATCATGGCTGTAGCAGTACTACTACTTTTTGAATATAACCTTCACCTTGTCAGAGCTCCATTTAATTCCTGATTTCTCTGTTCTGACTCTTTTGTTGTGCTGTAGTATGAAGAGGGCTGAGTAAGCATAGGGAAGCACATCCAGTTTTGCAGGGAGTAGGGAAGGGCTTGAAGTGAATTCTTACAACAGAAGGGAGATAGGAGCTTTAACCTGGGCATTTCAGAGGTTGTGGATCTCTGTCCTTGGAAACAGTTCTTCCTTCAAAGACCCAGTTGTGCAAAGCCCCTAAAACCACAAACTCGGTGTTGAACCTAATTTGAGCAGGAGATAGGGCCAGATGTGTTTCAAGAGTTCATCCATACTGAGTGGTGCTATGAGTCAGTGAGAGCTGTATTGTGCAACTCCAGTGGGAGTTTGGTAGCACCCATGGGCCAGGAGAGGCAGGAGTGGCTGTGCAGACAGATCTGTTCCAGCAGGGGAAGTCCTGCCCTTACCACAATTATCAGGAAGGCAGAATTCTTGGTGAGATTGTGTCCTTTGCTTCCTGTGTCCCTGAGGGTGAGAGGCTCTGGGCCAACAGACCGCCCTCTGCATCTCTGACACACAGCCCCCCTTGCTGCAGATGGGCTTATGTGTATTCCTTCTCCATGGACACAGCTGTGGACCACTTTTCTGTTATCTACTGCTTTTTCCTCTTTTTCTCTGGCCTGGAACTACTGGTATTCTTATATTCTCTGCTATGTTTTTCTTTCTTGACATGTTTTTCAAGTTCTAAGTACTGCTCCGTGTTCACCATCTAACACGTTCTCTCTTCCACCAGCTGATGTGTTAGTTAGCAATAACTTCCCTTGTATACTTCCCCTCCCTCACTCCAAAATATTTTTGCTATTTTATATAATTTATTTTTTTTTAACTTTCTTTCAAGGATTTTCTCTTTTTCTTCAAGTTTTTCACAGTAATTTTTCAATCATACCCAAATGTCACGAAGCCAGTTACGTATAATTGTTACAAATGTAAGAAAGCAATTTATCTTGTTACCCTTCTGAAAGCACATCCCCAGCTGTGGGAACAGATTGTGTCAGCCATATGTGGCTGCAGCACTTCTCAAGTCTTATATCTCAGGTAAGAAACTGAAGCCACAGCCTTGACTAGAAGATTCATAATGAAATGTGACGGATGAGATGGAGAACCCTGTCATCCTTGTGTTCTGTATTACACATTGTCAATCCTGTCAAGTCAAATCTGATATAAATGAATCACATTAATCAGAAAATGTGAATTTCTATTTGACAAGCTAAAGGAGCATAACATCTTCAATTAGACTAGCTACCTAAAATTAGCTACTGACACAAGCAAGTATACATGGCCAATTTGCCTGCCTGAAACTTAAAATCAAGTAAGGCATATTAGATAACAGATAATAGATAGTCCCAGACTGAATGCAAGGCTGTAACTCACTCAATGGGCCACACTGACGTCACATGAAACCAAAGTTAATTCAGCTATATATCCAGTTTGGGGTCATCTGTTGCTGTCTTATTTACAGGACATATTTTAACCTTAAATGGTTCATACTCTTCATCAATATTTCAGTTCTTTGGTTAGAAAAGATGGTAGAAGCTGAAGTCCATCTTTCAGATGTATTCATAAATTCTGTGCTGCTCTGAGATCCCAGCTATGAAAAATGACACGAGGCTGGATAGGGTTTTAATTTTTGTTGGTTCAGTGCACACTAGAAACTTATTTTCTACAAGTTTATTAGTATGAAAAAAGGGGAGCAGACACAAATAGGGAGAATGTACTTCAGAGACACATGGGCAAGGGCACAAAAGGCTTGAGTGTGCAAGAAAAGGAAGCATGGTTTCTGGGTGCCCCCATTCTGAAGCTGAGGGTGGACCTTGCTGAGAACCTCACCAGGTAAGGTGCTAGCCCATGAGCAGATGATTGGCCTGTCCTTGCAGAAGTGTAGGGATGTGTTCCCTTTGAAAATGGACTATAGAGACCAGTTCTTGGCACCCTTGTGCACCTCAGTATTGGTTAGACATTGTTTAGACAATCATTAACCAGTTACTGACTTAAAGACGCACAAATCTGCTTCTTGAGGCTGTTATCTCTCGGCAGAAAGAAATTAAACACTTAGCAAAGATTATCAGACATTTGTGACCTTCTTCCCAGAGAATCTGGGCTCAGTTCAGAGATTAGATTAATTGCTTTTCTTAACGGTTGCGTTCTGGATCTCCAGAAACTTAAACAAAATATATGAAGCTCAAATTCTAATGTTTCCATGTTTTAAGAAGTCTATCTTCCTTCCATGAAGATCACGATTATAATAATTATAGAAATAATAAATAGCAATTACAAACAAAATAATAATCCAGGACTCACAACATTAATTTCCTCTAGGCTTGTTCAGCCATGATTATGTGATTGACACAGAAAGGTCTGTAACAGTTAAGTATTTGCTCTCATATTCCTGGTGGTTTGCTGTTTTTCACTTCTCTTTCCTTCTGAGACACAATTCCTTCAAGCTGCTACACTTTTATGTAATATGAACTACTATTTCCATAACAACTAAAACTCCTTGATTAACTCCTCCTCCTAAACTTCAATTAGTCTGGCATCTTAATCATTTCTAGAGAAATATGATCCCAACACAGAAGAATAAGCAGACTAAAGACATGGATTTTGAGACCTGAGGGGAACATGATCACATGGTTTGACGTGCTGCACAATGTAAAATATTTTCTACTGATTGCAGCATTTTCCTCAAGCTTTAAATCTCTCACTGTAGTGATGTGTTATAGAGTGAAGAGCTTTTTCTCTAGTTTTTCTAATATGTCAACTCTTCTTCTTGTGTGAACCTTATCAAAAAGGAAGTTGATAAATATCAGAACTTGTCCTGTGACATTTACAGAATGGTCCTGCTAATATATTAGGAAAAAAGAATGGCCACAGGCAAAGATTAAATACTTTGGCCATAAGGGTAACAGGCAAAACATTGTTTTCCTTATTGTAACTGGACAAAGACAAAGGAGAACAGATGAACCCAGAGACAGAATTTCAATACATAATGAGACAGTACATGTTTATTGGGCAGATGGACACCCCCTCTCAAATGTTTGGCTGCATCTGCCATATGACACAAATGAAAGCATTTTGGACACAGAACAGGATAGAAGACATAAGGAAATAACTTCTGTGCCAGAAATAATGCTTTAAGTCACCTTTGTCCACTTCAATACAATACTGAAGGGACAGGTGGTGAACAGAGCATTAGACCAGTTGTTTGACACTTCTTCTGGTGGAATTTATCCATCCTGCAGGCTGCAGACCAGTTTGAAGAACTGCTTCAGGGCTCAGACTTACAGTAGCCCATCAGGAAACTTTCCAGACTGAGTTCATCATTCTTTCCCTAGAACAGCAGTCTCAGATGAGATGAATGATGGCAAAGGGCGCCTCTGTCCCCTCATCGACTCTCTGAAGGGAGCCTGAGCTACTTTGATTAAGTCTGCCTTTGGTTTGAGATGAATTTCACCCCATGAGGTGTGAGCTATTAATTCAGCTATATATCCAGCCTAAGTATCAAAGGTTTGCCCTGAATAAAGGAAGGGCATCACGCAGCAACACTGACACAGGTGATGAGCAGTAATATAATAGGAAGCTACAATCTGATTGTCAGATCTGTACAGAATGGAGTTCTGAGTTCTTATAACCCTTTGAGAATAAATTGGATCTTTTTCTGTTGTGTCAGAAAACACAACAGAAAAAGATCCAATCTCTTTGCTTTGAGAGCAGAAATTCCTTATAAATTACACTTTCATCCATAATTCATTCAAACACTGTACTAGCAAAATAGATAATGAAGGCCTTCGAATTATATTTGTGATATAAACCCAGAAAGATGCTTTTAATAACAACATCTTTTATCCTTTTCTTGGCACGGGTATGAAATATCTTAGGAAAGCTCCAGAAAATCCCACAACTACGGAAAGAGTTTGACCCAGCTTGGATCCCACAGTTAAACCACTCAGGGAGTTTCAGAGGACACTAAAAATCTCACTGGAAAGTTTGCTTTAATCACAGGGAATTCTTTTTTCCCCATGTACTTGACTGGGAAAGTTGTATACATAAAAAAGGAATGGTATCATTTTCCATTTCAGTATCTTCACGGTTTTTAATCACATACCTCCAACATCTTTTGTCAGTTTTGCTTAGGGTTTTTAACAAGTTAATTGAAAACAGAAACAGGCTTCAACTATTATTTTTTTTTTCATTCCTTTAGACTCCACCTTTTCTATTTTCCTCTCTTTGTATCTCCCATAAATATAGAAATAGAATAGTAGAATATCCTGTGTTGGAAGGGACCCACAAGAATCATCAAGTTCAGCTCGTGGGCCTGCATGGAACACCCCAAGGATCACACCATGTGCCTCAGAGTGTTGTCCTAACACTTCTTGAGCTCTGTCAGGCTTGAACATGAGCTTTTTATTTCTAGTGTTTCTTTGGCAGACTGTTCTCCTCTTATTTTTTTCTGAAGTTACAAGAGCTGCTATGCAGAAAGAGGTGCCAGAAAGTGAACAAATTTATTTGAAATACTTGTAAATAATGCCATTCACTTATGAGCTGTACAGCAGATCACTTGAAGAGTAAGCTGTTCAGGAGTTTTCTGTTGGATTTCACTCTACCACAAAAATTTTTTTCTGGTAAAAACTCTGGGACTTTTTTTCCCAAATCATAATTAACTGTGTCATTAGCAAATAAAAAGATTTGATATTGTTTTACATTAATTTTTACAAGTAGCAGAAGTTTCTCATGCCTGTTTTCTGAGTGAAAATGTAACACAAACTTTCCTAAAAATGGGATAATATACATGGTAATGTAAATAGGATCCCTTCCAAGCTTTGTTATACCCTGCACAAAACCATTTGATATTTCATTAAAAGAAAATAGACATGATTTTTTGTCAAAATGGAGTTTCTGGTTTTGATTTTCATATTTCTTAGACTGATAGTGCATTAAAATTACATTAAGAAAATGAAGAGTTGACATGAACCAGAGCCAAATGTTGTTTGGGGCTCAGTTGTTTGTTATTACAGTACAGATAGAAAGGAGAGGATACCATCTATGCAACAAATCATGCAATTGTTAGCATGGATCAGTAAAATATACAATTCCCCAGAATTTTTTGATAGAAGAAAGGAGATAATTCTTTGTCACTTATGTTCTCTGGTTTTAATCACAAAGTTCAATGTTTTTAACATATGAGTGTTTTCAATGGAAAAACAAAAAAAAGAAATTCAAATAAGACAATAAGAAATAAAATTTTAAGGTTTTTTTTTTTTTTTCCACTTAGATACTGACTGTGCCCTAGACTTTCACAGCTGTATTGGATATCCCTCATCTAAAGAGGGAAACACCTAAGGAGAGTTCTGAGGTGGCCCCCAGGTCAGCAATTATTCCAGTTTCCTGACTACTGTAATTCTGTTCACATTCTTTTTCACTCCCACCCAATCAGACAACCTGTAATTCAATTCCTTTAATTCAAAGCCATTACCACTGTGTCTATCTGAGAATCTTCTTCTCTCACACAAACTTGGAATCCAATGACCTCTTGGATTAAATTAAAAAAAAAAGGCTGAAAACCCAAAAAAGTAAGTCAGCAGCAGCCATCAATATCAAAATAAGCTGTCACACAAACAAAGGAATAAAAAGTAGGCATAAAAATATGTCCAAAGTCACCTGTCAACTGTCAAAGGAACCTGGAACACTGCACACTGATGAAAGATGACATTTCATTTGAAAGTGAACTTCACAGATTGGATGCATTGCAGCCCCTGATAATGCAGAAAAGATACTGGGCTTGTTTGCTGAATAAACATCACAGGAAAGTCACAGAAAACCTTGGTTTGACTTATGCAAACATATTTATTTAGTTCACCTCACTCAGAGATTTTCCATTGTAGGTTTGACAAGAAACAGATTAATTTAATGAATTTTCCATGTGTTTACTGTGTGATTATTAAGGGCAAATGAATGTTTCATTTTCTGTCTATGTGCTTCAGGTAATAACATCTCACAACAGCTGTCAGCTTCACTTAGAATATAATCCTTAATTCATAGGAGAACAAGCAATGGACAAAAGGTGTAGGTAGCAAGTATAAACATCTTTTGCAACTGATGATTTATCTGTCTTGTGCACTGAAACTTCTAATGTCTTCCCCCACAAAAAAAAAAAAAAAAAATCCATATATTCTTTGGTCTAGCCTCAGTTTTCTCTTGCTACCTTTCAGAACAGAGGCTGCTCCATAACATCCCTCCATAGGACACCAGCTCTTCCTGCAGCTGCCCTGCTGCTTGCTCAAACTGTGATTTCACTCAGCTTTAAAATGTCTAATAAAAACTTTCTTGTTGCTCCCAGGATCTCAGCTCTAGGAGGAGAAGCCAAACAAAGCTGATTTTGATCTTCATTACTCTGAGGGAATTGAAAAATGCAGTTTTGCTGAAGATCTACTTTCACTTTGGTAAAAGCACTAGATCAGTGCTCTTTCCTTATGGCAAGGCTAGTATTAAAAATCATGAGAGGTTTTTATATGAAAGAATTTTATTAACTTGCAGATTATTAGAAAATTCATAGTTGATACAATTTAATCAGTCTTGCAAAATCAAAGCAATGAAGTTAAACCACCCAGTTAATACATATCCATTCTTCTTACCACAACATGGTAGAAAATAGTAAATACATTTAGTTTTTTTTCTCCTTACTCAGCCTTTTCACTGTTATATCCTGAGCAAGCTATTCTTATCAGCTGGGGAATCTGGCACAAGATCATGTTGATCTGAGAGAAGACTGAATGGGAGAGGAAATCACAAAAGTTTAGAGGTCTTGCGAAGACTTTCAGTGTGTGTGAAGAAAATATGCTGCTATGAGACTCTGGCATTACTGGTCTTTGCAGGTAGGTTCTGTGAGTAATTTTGAGAGCTTCGAAGTACAGTTTTTTATATATTTAGAAATTTTTAATGCTTGGTAAAAGCTTTCAGACCTACTGATGAGGATGGATAAAGATTTTGTGAGCAGCTTGGAAAAAAATAGAGATAGTGACACAACAAGAATTGCATACAAAGTCTCTGTGAAGTATGTAAAATGCTGTTCTGCTAATTTTATCCAATGCCATAATTCTGTATGAAATGTACAATAAACATTTTTCCAGAACTAGATTTGTGTTCCACAGAAAGTCTATTCTGAAGTGCAACTTTAGCTGTAGAATCACAGAACCTTTTGATATCTCCATATCTGTGCCAGTCATCCTCCTCAGCATATTGAAGGACACCCACTCAATCCCTTTATTTTAAATAGGATATCACCTCTTTTTCCCACCCTCTGCAGAAGAAGTTTTGTCCAGCAAAGGCTCAGTTGCCTTCTCAGAGGAAGTTACACAAAGAAATTTAAGAAACACTTTTTTTAGCTAAAACTCAGACATTATTTTTGTTTCACACTGATTACTGAAACAGTGTTCAGCACTCATTTTAAAAGACCAATCAGGATATTCTCAATCTTTTTATGATTTTTCATCTTGTTTCTAGCATCTCTAAAAAAAAAAGCCCTAAAAACAAAACAAAAAACACCTGAATGAAAAACCCCTTCAGAAATCAATACACTGTTACTTAATTTTACTTCCCCTCACCATCACTAGGTCTGGCCCTGACAACAAAACATGTACCATGTTGGGAATATAAGCACTTTAGTGTTGTGATATCGCAGTGTAAAGAAAAGATCTTAACTTGTTTGTAATTATTACTTGCAATGTAACTTACATTCCTAACTGATGCACTTCCACTGAAATCATGAGATTATGTTAGCTTCCTGTTGATTGTAAAGATTTTTTGTTAAACATACATGCTGGGAAGAAATAATTAGGTGCTATTTCTTTCAAATAAGTAGCATTGCCTCTCTCTAAAATGGATAGTAATCTACTTTTTTAACCTACCACAGCAGAGAAAGACCTATTTTTAAGGTCTTTAACAACCAGCAGTACCTAATATAACACAAGCTAATCAGGCTGGCACCATGAGGACAGTACCTCCCTGGAAAAATAGTGTTTGTTTGATATTGTGTATGGGGGAAACATGAGTAGGAACAGTGACTTTTGAAGGACTGTGCTACTTGCAGAAATAGTTCATCAGTGCACACATAACCTATTGAAATATAAGAGCATGAAGCCTCCCACAGAAAAACAGAAGACCTATATTTGATTAAGGCCTAAGAAAAGCTAGATCATTTTGTTATTTACTCATTGAAAGAAAATCAATTGCTGCAACGTAATCTTATTGACAAAACGTGCATGAATGCATGGCCTGTCAACAACATAAACACTTACAGCACTAAAATAAATAAGCATTCAGACATTGAAAAATACAAACTAGTCATTTTGGTTTTACCATTGAAACTGTCACACTCTTGTGCCAAGCACCCACCAGGTTAACAAGTATTTATTTAAATTATTTCATGAGAATGAAAAGAATTTTGATTCATCTCTGATGCCTTTCAAAAGCACTCCAAGCTGTAACCAAAGGACTCTGAACACTGGTTCTTCCTAAAAGGAATATTACTGTTTGTGTCACTAGTATGTAGTACAGAAAGCAGCAGATGAGGCCATTTTTCCTGGATGCATGCTGAAATAACCAGCATTTCTACATGAGAGTTTCTGGAGTGGATGATCCAAACCTGCTTGCTGCACAGAAATTTCATATGTTGTGTAGGACTTGGACACTACAAGACAGCTCTGTGAGCTTATGCAGAAAAATACTTTAAAGTAGATAAATTTTCACTGTAATCCACAGAGATGTGATGGGGACATTTAGGAACTGTTACCCCACCAGCATTTTAACTTATATCTCTAAGGAAAGAATAATAATTAGGTAATCACCCTAAATTTGCTCACCAATCTGTGTAGCTGTTCTCCATCTCAGTAACTTTTAAGCCACAAAAGCACTACATTCCTATAATATGTGAAGTAACTTGATACAGTGGGAAGGAACTCTATTAATGGTTCTACTTCAAAAAAAGGCTAATTTACATGTTTCTGTCTTTTTAGACATCTAAAAAATCTGTACTGGTACCTACTCCTGAGACCCAAAGGCAGACCTTGTTTTATTTTTAGTTGGCACTGTGTGGGAAGTGTGTGTGTGCCACAAACAGGAAGCATTTAAACATTCCTGGGACTTTTGCCTTTCTGAACATTTGAGAAATTCCTCTCTCTGATAATCCTGGAAATGCTTTTGCAGTATCTGGATGTTGTCAAAAAAACTTTTCAGGCAGTCTTGGAGGAAGTCATCCTTAATTTCATTTTGCAAGACAGACTCAGTATGATACTGAACACATTTCTTAATGCAGTAACTTAGCAATTCCCAATAACAGAAATTTCAGGACTAAATCCACAGTATTAGAAAAGCTAAGAGATGACACTAACTTCATCCCCAGAAGTATAAGATTATCGGAGTAGCATTTTGTGAAAAACACAGATCCCTGGAACACATTTGTACAGCACCTATACAAATGTTGTGCATGGATTTCAAAGCTCTCTTCACTATAGAATTCTTATTTGAATCTTTGACCACAATTAAAATATTTCTTGCCGTCAGTAAAAAGGGGAAGATTCATGATAAAATTTCACTGTTCTCATTTTAAAGACTTTTGAAAGGGAGTAGCATTAGGTTTGGTTACATAAGAAGTAAAAACAAGTCAGTAGAAGCCCATCAGCTTTTGGATAAATGGTGTAAAAATTAAAAACTCAACCATTAAGTGCTATCACAAAGGCAAAATTCTTACAAACAGTAGATTCTAAGCATAATTATTTCAAATTACAGAATTTATTGTGAATCCAATACTTGCATTCCTTCATTTCCTTGCACTCATTGTTCAATGGTGAGTTCCTGGATAATTCAAGAAAGTATTTCTGAATTTTCCATACCATGAAGGGCTTTGGAACATCAAATATATGTTCATCATGTGATAAAGAATAACAGGTAAGAGAAAAGATTTTGTTTAAATAGAAATCAAAAGTTGGTGTTGCAGCCATCAGATATTTCTACATCATCAATAAGAAATAGAAAAAGATGAATAGGACAGCTGAGAATGCATGAGAACATGTACCATGTTGGAGACCAGAAGCTTCAAAGTAATAGTGTGGGTAGTGTAAGGGTGACTTTGAGAGTTGACTTTCTTATTAACTTTTAAAATTAAACCCTGATAAAGTGAATCATGGAAAAGTTTTTAATGGCTCAGCTTTAACTGAATTATTTTAAAGTGCTGTAATACTCTTTTGTGATTTTGTTTGGGTGAGAAGCCTTTATAAAGAAGTTGTTAGTGTCTGTTGATCAATCATTGGAGGAATAACATAACTTAGGGCAATAATCCATTTAGAGGAAATACTGACACTAAAACATGTTCCTCAGACTTTTGAGGCTATTTTGAATTTTGAATACAGCTGCAGCTGCAACTGCTTTCCTCTGCAGAGCTGAACCTAAACTTGCATGCTACCAAAATATAAGAGAAAAGATGAAATCTAGGAAAAATAAAGCAAGTTTTAAGATGGGCTATAAGATATTACATAAATAAATGGCACCTGAAAAAGATGAATTCTCATGTCAGGGAAAAAAATTTTATTTGCAGAAGATGTGTTTTGTTCATGATAATCCAAACTAGAAGGTCATTTTTTTCACTAATGTCAAGTTATAGTGCTTTTACTATTATCTACCTACTGTGTTTAGTTGAGTCTGACAGCAGAAAAGAACATTCAAAAGTAATTTTTATATAACAGACATCCTCAATATTACAGGACAAAGGATCTGAGACATAAGTTGATGACCCGATGAAATCAGTTATTATATATAAATAAAGAAAAATTGACAGGTGTAAATTTATTTTAGAAAGACCCTCTCATGAAAGTGTTACCAAAGAACGTCCACATCATGTCCTTTCAAGAAAGAGGGAGGATTTTACACATTTGCAGGGTTTTCTATCATTAAACATTGATGTCTTTTCCCCTCTGGTAAGATGCAGCTTGGCTTTCCTGTAGAACTTTTCCACGTTTAGTTTTGTCATGAGGGTCTTAAGCATAGTGCAGGTACTCTGGGACTGTACAAGAATATGTGACATCTGTGACTTGGGAGGTCACCACCCAGACTGACTTTGTGTCTGCAAAATCATACTTTTGTCTCAGCCTTTGATTCCAAAATCTTGCTGGACAGCAAGTTATTTTTAATGCACATTGAGGAAACTTGTAAGAAACTATGCACGATGATTGATGCTGCTGAGGAGAAACTGCATACAGGGGAAGAAGCAATGTCCTTCTGTGACTGTCTCTTTCCTCTAAAAACGTCATTCTTTCTAAAACCAAAATATCAGAGAAAGATATTCTACCTGCATCTGTGCTTTTTCTGTTCATCCTGTTTCTGAACCCTGGCCTGGTCACATAAAACATTCCTTTTCTGAAAAGTTATCTCCTGCTGCTGATTCATCTCTTGCAGGAATCCAGTTTATTCTCCTTTTCTCTAAGAGTTCTCTATCTAATAGAGTTCCAAGAGCATCCTCCACAAAGAGCAATTCTAGTTGTTGAAATGCAGCCTTACACTTCCTTCCCTTGGAAGAATTTTGTCTCTCGTCTGCCTTTTACTGGGATTTGCTACAACAATTTTTTGAGGGGCAGATGGACAACTTTGTATGAAGTGGGAACAGAATCCCACTGAAGCCACTGGATTCTGAATCCCAGAATCCAGTGCAGCACAGCAGGAGCCAATGTGTAGAATAAAACAGTGCTGAGGATTGAAGAGGGATGCTGTCTGTATTCCAGGGGCTTTCCTTTGGGCTGACTCCAGGGTGGTCAGTTGAACCAATCCCACTGGCAGCTGAAGAGCATCAGGTACATTTCTGGGGATAATATCTCAGTCTGGCTTCACCCAGAGGAATCTGGTTTGCACAATCCAAAATCACTCTGCAATGCATACAGTCTGCAGGGATATTGAGTTGAACTGAAATACTGACTAGACTGCTGTATTAAGTTTCTTTCTTCCCCATCCTTTCTTCATTCATCTGAATTAGATGTGAAGCAAGACCTCTGAGATAAATAGAGTATTCCCAGTAGCAGTAGCACCTGCGAGGGTGGAAGCCACAGCTGAGGTAATATTTTCAGCTCTACTTCACTTTCCTTCTCTTGATTTTCTGCTTAATATTTGCAGAAGCAGATAGGAAAGTACTGTCTTGAATATTTTTCAAGAAAGTGTCATGCAAAGACACACATCACAAGACTAGAAGAAAACAGCTAAATCATTGTGAAAGAAAAAAAAAAAAAGGAAAGCCAAATATATTTCAAATACCATCTTTAAATCTGACATTTATTATGCCTATATACTATTTTGGATGTTTCTGAACTATTAGGGATGGCTTGTTCATTGATATCAGAGAACAAGCTGCTTCTTAAGAAATGTGATCAATAAATTGAACTGGTGGAGCTGTCTAAGTTAAAAAGAAAGAAGACTAATGAATGCATAACTGTCACCAGAACAAGCTGGGAAGGGAAGAAATAGCATCAACTGTTAAATGAAGCAAGATTTTTAAAGAAGATAAGCAAGCCAAAGATAGCAAATATTTATTCATAGCATCCTGGACAAGGCAGATGAATCAAAATTTGCATTTTAGCTGATGTACATGGTATGAAGAAAATAGAAAAGTGAGAGTGCAAGTTGAAAATTGTCACTTAGAAGTTCCAGAAAATAAGTACATCAGTTGATACACGGACAAAGTCTGAAGACAGGTAGGACAAGATGTTCCCTTTAAAAAAAGACTGATCTGTAGCTGCAGAGAGAGGCCTTGAAGCTGTCCCCTGAATGGGTTTTCTCTTCTCACTGAAACTACTGCTTTTACTTTTCACTTCACCTGCAATCAAACACTGATAAACCCAGCAGGGAGAATGACGAAAGAAAATCCCAGAAAACACTAGAAATGAAGTGGCTAGAAATAAATTGTGAACACACTAATCAATTAAAAATTAATGTGATTACTTTATTCTCTCATAAACACCATTTGCTTTATTACAATTTCACAGTTTTTCCTTACTGATAAGGCAATTTATTTGTAAACAGCTTTGTAGAAAGACTATCTGAGTTGAAACAGTAAGGAAAACTAGCACATCATGAGGCTGTACTGCAGTAAACTTCTTTGTTCTGGGTATCAAATTTACCTCTTACTCCCTCCAAAAAAATTGCATGTTCATTGCAAGATCCCCTTTGGATCATGTAGAAGGTGTCAGCAAAGACCCATTATTGAATGCATGCAGGATAAACCTGTATGAAGGCAGTATCTCTTAAGAGTTCAGGAGATTTACTACTTCCCTTATGATTTTTCTGCCCTCCCTTACCATTCCTATTTAAAATTCGTGGTGTTCCAAGCAAAAATTTAGAATATGAAAATTACATGGTATCATGGCTTCAACATGTAAAAGGCAATTCATATTTCAAACTCTCAAAAACCTCATTAAAACTTTACACATGTGTTTGCTGCTGCACCTCTTTTGTGTGCACAAGCAGGCTGAGACCAGCACACCCACAACAGGGCTGTGCTGAAGAAGGAAAGGGATTCAAAACACAGGCTCTGGAAAAAGACAAAATCAGATGCACAGCGCAGCAGTGCACATGCACTTCTCAAACGATAAAAAGTATAAATTGGTAATAAGTTTTCACAAGAAAGATGAGGTCAGCTTGCCCTTGTGTGCTGTTGAAAGCTCTCAGTCATATAAAGCTGAGGACACACTAATAGGTTGAACTTGTTGGTTGAAAAACTTTCTCCCTCAGTGGATCCAAATTAAGATTTTCCTGACCTTGACAGAAAGAAGCAATTAACTTGGAGTTTTCACTCATCTGCAGCCAACTGAAGGTTGGTCAGGCATGCTGTTATAGTATCTTTGTGAAGAAAACATAGCAAAAATAGACTAACCCCTGAAGAAAAAATATTGAATGCTAGGAAATTGCCTGTGTAATTTCAAGACCTATGCCTTCCCAGAATTATTTTTTTTGTCTGCATAGAATTTCACAGTTAAAGGCAAAAAATTCTACAACTCCATTTAGCCTCAATAATACCCAGTTCTTTTTATGTATCAGAATTTGCACTGTAAAACCCCAAAAGAAATTAAGATTTCTTATTCCTAATTTCTAGTAATAATTACTTCAAAATGGAGCAAATTAAACTAACCACATCCAAGAAAAAAATTAAAAAACATACTCCTGATCTACAAAAGTTGTGGTATTTACTAATTTAATCAACTAAAGTTATAAAATAATAATAAAAAATAATTCCCCTCAGCAGGGTGTACACATTTTCATTAGTACAGACGTTAAACCATATGTCACTATCTGAGGAAAAAAAGTGGTCATACTCCTCAGAAATTCTTGAGCATAGGAGAATGAAGGGCTATGTACAGACATAAAAATCTGAAATCACAATTATGAGCTAAAGGTAGTGTGAGATTAAGTTTTGTGCTGAGCCCAAATGCACACAACACTAAGGTGGTGAGAGCATTTATTTTTTTTGTAGTCTTTCCTTAGAGCAGACTTGGAATTTGAACAATTCTCCCTCCAGAAACGCTACTGAACAGTGTTTACACTAAAAGCACACAGTCTAAGGGGAAAATACCCCTAAGTTCCATCCAGTCATGGTATGCCAATATGAAACAGTAGAAATTCTTAACATAACCACTCAAAATATTTCAGTCCAACTTCTTCCTATGTCCCACTGACAGCTCATGGCCAATGCAAACCATGGATATGACAGTGACCCATGGTGCCTTTTGACTGACTATTGGTGTAAGAAAACTGGCATACAGATAGGAGAAAAATTTACAGTTCTAAAAAATGCAATGAAGAAAGGGATCTGGTGAGATCCATCATCAGGTACCTTTAGGTCTATCTTAAGCATCTGAGCACATTATCTTTTATGTGTATCTATGTCAAAATATTAACTCCACCTAAATTTGTTTGTGATGTTTAAAAAGAAATTTGTAGAATTTTGTAAAAAAAGCTTGTAAAGATCAGTAACTGAATTTTCCATAATTAATGTGTCTTCTTCTTTAGCCATTAGTCCGTAGTTTGGGATCATGTTCCAGTTGGACATCCACTATGAAGCTTATTAATTTCACCCTTCAGACAAAGTACCAGCTGCAAACAAACTGTATTAGTCTGAAACATTTGACAAAAAAGACTGTTCATGTCTAATGTCAGTGAAGTGGAAACATCTTGCAAAAGTTGAATTTCCTTCTTTCCCTTCTGCCTTCTTTCTGCTGGGGGTAATTTCTGACCCATACTAACAGACCAGCATATACTTAGTGTTAGTAGTAAGAGATGATTCTTCAACACTATTTGAGAATTCTTAATCAACAACAAAGTACTTCCTGTTTGGATTGTACTCTACAAAGACATACTTCTACATTTTGAAGTCCATACATGAACTGTTAACACAAGAAGCTGTAAATAGTTATCCTTCTATGGTCTTTTTAAATATAATGCAAATCCTTATCCTGTTTGAGATTATTTTGGTGACCAGGAGATACTAACACAGCCTGAAATAAATTTTGAAATGCTATCTATCTCTGCAGTGTGGTACTATTTAGGTTTAAATAGATTTTTATAATTGGTCTTTGCATGGAACACCTGTTAAAATGGCGTGTACCAGCAGAGCCCTATATTATTACAGTCCCTTACTTTTTATGTACTGCCACAACTTTCTTATTGCCAACAATAGCATCTCTGATCTTCTTGCAGCTGCTTTTTTAAAAGATGCTGTCCTTGCAAAGCATGAAGAAAACCAAACAGAGTTGCCAGAAGATGGACTCTGCATAGAACTGCTCTGAAAACACAAGGGAGAAAACACATGTTAAAAAATGCCATTATGTTCAGACATCAAAATTGTTGACTAACACCTATTAAAAGGCAGAGGAATTCTTACTTCAAAGTTTATTTTAGTCACTTTCGTTAGCCACCATTCTCTTTTACATAATTCAGAAGCTGGGTGAGAAGTAGCACCAAAACCCAATACTGTCTGATCAGGTTATTTTAGTTATTCCATGGAAGACGAAATGTTTAACTTCAAGTGTACTTATTTAAAGGTTATCTTACATGGGATTTCTGATTTGTCAGAGTGATACAAAATATAATGCACAGCACAATACAAATGTTAAGTTACTCTTAGCCAAATCCAGGTATAGGAACTGCAATATGGAGTTCAATCACAGTATCAGTGTGATTCCCATTACTGGCCTTTAGAAAATACCCACCACCATGACAATGGGTCCCCAGCCACCAGGAATTTGCAGAGGGGTTCCAGCCACCACAAGCCTTTTGTTTTCTTTGAAATTCTGTTGTTAGATTTTCACGTTTTATACTCTTTCTTGGGCTGAGTCAGGTATTCTCCTGGTCTGGCTAACCCAGGGAGACATTCCGAATCTTCTGATGAACTCAGGGAGAAACTTTTACAATGCCTGTTGATCCATTTAACTGTTGATAGATGTTTACCCGAAACAAAAGCCACCCTCTGATCCCCTTGGTGCTAAATCAGCTTCAATCAAGCCCTGCATTGTTCCCAAGCTTCAAGGGAACATTTCCTTGCCCATTTCCTCTACATCTTCCCTTGTGGACGTTTATTGGTCAGTCTCATTCAAACTTAATTTACAGACTTAGAAGATTATGAGGGGGACTACATCCAAATACAACTGAAAAATATGAAACGGAAAAGAAAGAAAAGAGAAGAATAGTATCAACACAAAGATGATAAAGCTGGATTTCAGCCATGCTCTGAGATGCTCTACAGGAGCAGCCAATTCTGGCAGGTAGAACCCCTCCTTCCCAGGCACACTATCCATAACCTGCACCACCTCCTTGTGTTGCAGCTGGTGGAACTATCAGGTGTCTATATGGGCCTCCCTGAGTAACTCTTTCTCTGTCATGAATAAACATCCCTTTCAGAACAGACCTCTGCAGCAGGAAGATATTAGGCCCCTTTCACAGGCGGGAAATTGAAGTCTGAGACAGACTGTTTTATCCAAGGTCAGGCACAGTATCCGCTGTCTGAGCTGGGAAATGAGCAGAGACCTGCACCGCCCTGCACCAGCACTCTGCCAGCATTCCATCAATTCTATCTTTATGTTTGCATTCAATACAATCTCAATTTAGACTTGCTATCACCCTAAAAGAAGCTGCTGCCTGCAAGCCTCCTTGCAAGCTTGTAAGGAGTTAACACAGCAAGGCTAAAATTTTCAGTAAATACAATTTATTTTAATTACAGCCTACAACAGTATGACATTTTTTTTTCTCCAGACAACAAGGGCATAAGTCTCAATGCAATAACTTTTTCAAATGATTAATGAGAAAAGTGGCTCAATATCAAGGATTAAATGGTACAGCAACACAAAGGTAATCAAAGTTAATATTTGATTCACCAGGAGAATAATCCTATTTTGTTATGCTCCAGACTTTATTTTTAAATGTAGTGCTAATATGGAAATAGAATTTCGTTTCAATTCTTCACAAGTCTAACATGAGCTCTGTAAGGTCACACCTTCCATTGCTATTAAAACCCATAATATCACAGAGTCCTTTTTTCGTATAGCATGGTAAAATATGTTAGATCTAAAACTTGAAATTAATAGTGAAATGTTTATATTATTAAGCCAACTATGTAGACCTTTAAAATCAAGGTAACAATTATAACACTTTCAGTTTGTATATCTGTAATTTTCATTTTCTTTGTATGAACAGAAGTTCAGAAACAAAAATAGCCAAAACCTCTTACGCCATGCTTTAGGATAATGATTATCTAGAGAACCATTAACATGTGGAAGATATAATTTAGCATCTAATGGTAAGCAGAAGGATGAAACAGGTGGTAAACAGAAATACATAAAGGGTCCTGCTAAGCGAGCACAAGAGGCAAATGAAATTAACATATTATTGTGAGTTTCTTGAATTGCTTCATTGCACTGCCAGCATTTTTGTTAAACAATGCCTTTTTTCTTCCTCTCTGAGGAACATTATATTTCTATTGTCCTTGGTATCTCACCAAATTTTGTAATTATGAAATAATTTCAGAAGAGTGTTTCTAGTGAAAAGAACACTTGGCTTGTCACTGTTCTTTGCTTTCTGAATAATGTAATCATGTTTTTAAAGGTCATAGAGGGAACTTTTAGTAAACAAGCTTTGTTTCTTTTTCCCCTTACTTAGGTGTACCAAGTCATAAACATTTTTGGTTTTCATTTTTGTTTACTTGACAGTCAAAGCACAAACACTGAGCTAGAAGCAGGGCTGTTCTGCTTATGATTTTGCACTGCCCATAACATCTTTAAAGCTCAGAAAAATAAATTCAAAGAAATTTCAATGCAACCCCTAAGCCAAGGAAAGCAAGGAAATTTAACAATAAATAAGGGAATACAGGATACCTTTTTTCATTACTGGGTTATGGCAAATCACAATATTACAAACCAAGTTCTAGCCTCTGCTCTCACTACATGCTATGGTGATATAGCTAAAAACAGTGACAGGAACCTAGGAACTGCCATGCCCAGTATCCAAACAAAGCTCCATTCCTGTTAATGGAGCTCAGGGTAACCCAGACACCTCTAACAGATGCAATAAACTCCTCTGGACAGCCGCCTGCACTTCTACAATTCTGTGAATTACCATATAAATTTATAACATATTAGAAATTATCAGTATCATATGTCAAATACAAAATGCCTCTGCTCTGAGTGAAAGCTTTTCCTTAAAGAAAATGTATCAGACTGTACTGTGGTGCACTTTAAATCCCTGGACCTTTCCTCTTTTCTCTTCACAGCACAGCACGGTGTGAGTGCATGTGACAGAGTGTGTCTGTGTGTGTGCTTGAAACCATTAAACTGACAGCTACGTGCCATAAACAGCAGTCTGAAAACAGCATTGATAATGTGCTGAAATGTGGTTTTGTTGAGGTAATTCAGGGCTCCAACACATTTCCCTTCACCTTACCTGTGTCTCTGCTTTGTGATGCAGTTCTCAAGCACTGCACTTCCATTGCCCAATGACCATCATAAAAGAGGGTGTAGAGAAAGGTGAATTTCAAGAAAGCAGAATTGAAAAATTCTCTCAAAGAACTGCATCATAAAAACAATGAATGTGGTGTAGTGGACATGAGTCCACAAGGATGTTTTGCAAGGTAATCAGAAAAAAATAGTGATTTTATGCTCAGTTCATGCAGTATCAATGGACAAAAAAAGAGAAGGAGTGGCTCTAACATGTAATAATAATTTACTTTCCTACTCTGTTGCTTAAATTCTGATCCTAATCTGGTGGGTAAATTTGGTTTTAATGTCATTATAATGCAGAGGCACTTTTAAATATCAGATATTATTTTCCAAAGTCGAAAGAGGCCATAGTCTTAGCAATGCAGTCTTGGCATGCATAAGACTTTAATGATCCACATTGTATTTGTGAGTATGTGGAGGGCCATGCTAAATGTTTTTTCTAAATAGTGCTAGCCTCATCACTAAGACCACAAGCTGCTCATTGCACAAAGCATACCATCCTCCTGTGAATCCACTGCAGCTTTTTTCGGGGTATGGACAAATTCTTTGCAAATGGAATTTCAACAGATAACTTACAGACAATAGGTGGGGAAGACTGGGTACTCAGAAAAGGTGCAGAGTCTTCTACAGTTGTCTATATGCTAGCACCATGCAGGTTGGTAGTGTTGTTTTTGCACTTATGTGCATAGAATTTGCCCTTCCTTTGCTGATGTTTTGAGAAAAGTCTCATAGGAAAAGCAAGAGAAAGCCAGCACAGTTTCATCATGTGCTGCTGATAAGAATGTCTGAACTATTACAGTCTATTTGGGAATGTCCTTGGAGTTTTAACTTAAGCTTCTCTAGGGGAAAGAGAAGTCCTAATAGATCATTTTTCTAATAGCAATGATAACGAATAGAACTGATATCAGACAGCTGTTGTATATCAGGAAAAATTGCCTCCTGTTTACTTTAAAATGACACAGTTGAACCACATCTGCACTGCCTTATCACACATTTTCTGGACAAAAGGTTTCTCCTGCTTGTTATTTAGTATGGGGATAAAAATAAAAACAAAATAGTCAGTGGAAAATGGGCAGTAGAAGCTTTGCTGAAATGACCTATGGTTATTCACAGTCTCTCTACCCATGACAACACTTGAGGTGTTTGAGACAGTAGGTGGAACAAACATTGTAGTTCTGCTTCACCAGTGGTGCATGATACAGTCTGTATTTCTGTTTATCAGTAGTGACAGGAACATATTACTGCCTCCTACCTGGAAAATGACCCAGACGTTTTTGTTTGCTGATGAAATTTTATTTAAGGAATAAAAAAACCCCCGAAAACTTCTCCAAGTTGGTAAGACAAATTGCTTTGAGATAGTTTGAGTTAGGCCTGGCTGGACACAGTTTAGTGTCACACAAGCACAGGGAGGGGGAACAGAACCAAAATTGATTAGGTCTCTAGTTCATCGTGCTCTTGGAATTTTCATGCTATAGTATGAAAATAGCTTTTTCATGCTATTTCACAGAACATGCTGTAGTGTTTCTATGGTCCTAATTCTAAGTCACAGAGTGGTCCAATATTGTAATGATTATGTAAATCATTCCAGAATGCTTCTTCTACATTCTTCTGCTAGAGGTCCTTTTACTCTGAGTCTCTTTATGCCATTCCCATCCATTTCTCACTACATGAAGCTAGGACAGAAAGACACAAATAAGGCAGATTTTCTTTATTTCACTTTATTTCACTGAAAATGATTGACAGCAGAAGTGCAGCCAAGAAGGCAGGAATAAACCAAGATAAGTATCCAAATCTATTTGAGTAATTTGGTTTGAATTTAGGTATTACAGGACTAAATTTTAAGGTTATGATAAAGAGGTGAACTGACAGACAGAGGTTTAATTTAATTTAATTAGGAGTCAAAAAGGCACATTCTCCAACATTCAAAGATTTCAAATATTATGCTCGGGGCAAAAGTTTTGAATTAATGTAAATAATCAGATTTTTTAAAGTTAAACACTGAGTTTAGAGTTAAGCACTGAGAGAACTCTCCATAGGTTTAGGTCTTCTATTGAGGCTGTTAACAACCATGGCAAAACACAGGATGTGAAATGGAAATGTGAAATGGAAATCTAGGGACTAACTTGACCCTGGAAAGGTAGGATGCAAATCATATACACCTCCTCATTACTGACTGAGCACTACAAAGATTTGGCTCACTGTGACCTCTTCATACTGTACGAAATCTGAATAAGAGAATAAAAAAATCACCATTAGTAGAGGATTCAGTAGAAACTTACTCAAAACCATAAAATATGTTAGTTGTAGAAGAAACTAATAGCCTAGAGGGAAAAGGATGGATGGATGGATGGATGGATGGATGGATGGATGGATGGATGGATGGATTATGACTGGCTCTCAGGGTCAAAATAAAATGATCTTGAGGGCAAATCAAGGGGCTCACAACCTCTCAGAACAACTTTCTAATAAACTGTTTGTCTGAATCACACTGTGGGTCGTGAATTGTTTTTCAGCCACTCATGCTATCCTGATGCTTTTTCCCATCTCTTAAAAGAACTTATTTTCTTGGACATCTCATTTTTGTTTGTTGGGGTTTTTTTGTTTGTTGGTTGTTATTTTTCCCCCCCAACCCCCACCCCTTATCTAGTTAATTTTCAAAACAGTGGGCTTACTTAAGTGGTCTCAAATTTTTAACCAAAATATTTAGAGCATCCTCAGACTGGTAAATTGAACATTGGGCTACAAGGTTCAAGCACTTTACTCATTCATTTTCAAAAATACTAGAAAATGGATTTCACTCCTATTACACACTTGTACAATCTAAATGAAAATGAGAACTAAAGCTGGCAGAGAAGGCAACATTAAAATATGTGAACCTGATTGTGAATCAAATGAATCTGTGTTGCTCTGTGATGGCCTCTCTAATTGATTAGAATGTTTTAAGGAAGCAATCAACTTTTCAGCAGTCATCAAATCTTGAAACTTTAAGTTTATTGATCCAGCCATGGTCTTCTTCAGAAGCAGCTGCATTGTTTCGGAATGAGTAAAGCACATCCATATGGTAATATGGGGGAATACATATTTCTGAAGCAAATTTAATATCATCCCTGGTATAAAAATTGATATTAATTTATTGGTATATAAATTTATGGAAATAGCTTATTTTCTCTTGACACGAACAAAGAAAAGTAGAAAAGCTGGTTTGTTCCTTGAACTGGATTTTCTTCATTGTCCTGAGTTAAACACTGAATTCTCAGCACCAGAATAAAGGGCTGGGAGTGTAAGATCATATGATCATAAAGCTATTTAAATTGGAGCACTACTGAACCATTTTACTGAAAAATACCAACAAAAGTATTCCATCCAAATCACTCATTCAAGGGTGAATTTAATGGAAATAAAAAGTCATAGACTTCTTATTATTTACCTTTTAATAAAAAAATGACATTACTCTTGCATAAAAATAAGCATCAAATAATGCCTTTGATATTAGCAAACAGCCTTACCTAGTGGGAAACTGCAGACATGTTTTGACTCTACACATTTTGCTATTCCTGTTTCTACCCATCTTGTCTCCATCCCTTTCTGAGTGGCTCTTGGTCTACAATGAAGCAGATGAATGACTGTAAAGCTGCTAAAGCAAAGAGCAATCTTTTCTCTATATATGACTCCAAGATTCATTTGGTTTGTATTTTTTTTTTTGCATCAGTTCACCATAAGACACCATAATTTTGCATCAATTCACCATAAGACAGTTAAGCTGTAGTGTTTCACTGACCAAAATCACTGGGCTGAGCAGTTACATGCCCTGATAGTAGATATGGGATATGCAGCAGGGCTTTCATGCAGCTGCAACTTTAAATGGGGAAAATAAAGCCTCTCCCTTTTCAAACCCACTATTTATCACTGGATTAAAGCATTGAAGCTTTCACTCCTTTTCAGCAGTCAAATCTAGGATAACAGCATGCAAATTGTGTGTATTAAGTTGGAGTCTCAAAGTGTTGGTTTTTTTTTTTTTTCCAGATAGTGTCCTTGAGGATATTAATCATATTCTTAATTTCATCATAATGATAGATTTCAACACAGGAAAATTATCTTCTCTTTCACTTGTTCTTCTTCCTGCTTCTCATTTATCACAAAGAACTAAAACACCACTCTGATGGCTTTAGACAATTATGAAAGAACAGGCTCTCCTATCCAGCTTTTCTAAGCATTTTCTCTTCTCCCCAGGCACCACTCCCCAGGAGCAGTGAATACTTTCAAGAAACGTGGCACAGATGTGTATCAGTATCTTCTATGTTTTGGAGAAAACTACTACAGATGTGACTGGATCCTGAAGTAAGGGACCCTGTAAGGTCTACCAGAGCATTTTCAGAGAAAAACTTGGGCTTTAGAGAATGAACACCTGCATAAAACCACCACATTAGGAAACAAAGTTAATGAAAGTGAAATGGGAAATTTTGCAGAATTGATTCTGCCCTGGAGTATTTGCTGGGTGGAAAGGGCTCTGGCACATCACCAGTGATGGATAAAAAGGTAAATGCTTCCAGCGTTGGTACAGTAACCAGAAATGCTGGCTACTCCCTTTTATGTTAGTTTCCACTATTTTTCTGAAAGTGATACTTTGACCCAGAACACTTAGTGGCCAGCATGGTCAGACCTTTTTGAACACTGCTCACATTTCTTGGTGCTTCACTGGTGAGGAAATCGGCCAACCTCTGTTTCAGCTGATTAGAGAATCAAGTTTCCAGTTTGGTTTTGTATCTTCAGCAAAATGAACACACTGTATTGACCATGGCCTGCAGTATCTCAAAATTAAGGTGTATGCTAGGTCTGGTGTGGAAAGGAGTATGAATTGGGAATTCCATAATATGTGGGATGAACCTCGGCCTCACAGAACCCCAGGGAAAATTTAGTGCTGGCTTAAACAAGCTGGCTGATTTGCTTCACAGTTCTGTTTTTGATTATAAATAGGCAAATAATTTCATGTTTTTGTTGTTTGACCTTGAGGTTTTGATCCTCTTTGGCCAATTGTGATAATCCCTGTGCCAAATTGTTGACAGTCTCTTATTATTAGTCAGAGATCCTAAGCACAATGGCACACATCTCAGTCTTTAGTCATCACCATTCCACATAAATGGCAATATAAAAGCAGACTGTACCAGGAAATCCATGAGCACTCCTTATTTTCACTGGGCCAGTTGCACAATTGCTGGGGATAATCATGAGTACTTACACCTGAACCCTCACTGAGGAATCTTTTGATGGTTGCAGACAACAGCAAACACCTAATACAGAAAACTGAAGTGCTCAGAGACACAGGGCATTGAAAACAGTGTATTGATACAAAACACCTATAAACCAGGCAAGGTGAGGGAATTTAGAATAGGCTCTCACTGCATTCCCTTCCTTGCACTTGTAGCATGGGTTACAGATGATATGTCTGTTTCTGTGCCACAAAGCCAACTGAATGACAACACTTACCCAGAGCAGGGCAATTTACTATTTGAAATATGTCCTTTAACTTTCCTTAATTGTCAGACTTTAACAGTTACCTTAAATTTAATTCTGTTGCATTAAAGGTCCAGCTTTATGATGATATAATTTATTTTGGACATTACCTGTGACATTGCTCTGCCTGTCAATGGAAACATGAAAGAATATCATCATAATGAATATCCATGGACTTACATAAATCACTCAAAATACTTCAGATATGCACAGAGATTTTCCATTGACCCTGTAATGACTTTATTAAAGCTGTTTCTACACAAGCTGTGTCAGCAACAGAGATGTGAAATGATGGTGCCTCAGCAACATCACCTCAGCTTTTAAATGTTTTGGGAAAACTCTGTTAATTTTCTTTTAGTAGTGTATCATCCTTCACAAATTACAGTCTCAGAGAACAGCACAGGCTCCATATGCTGGGAGTACATGGGATTTCCTTTTTCTGTTACTTCATAACATCAGGTGTTGTAGTTATCACCAGGAATAAATTAAAGTTATTAAGAGTATCTCATCAAAATGAAGATGTGAAGCCACTGCAGGTTTAATTTAGCCATTAAAAAGAAAGTGTTACAACTGACAGCCTAGAGGGCTTGGACAGTGACTGTCATTTCCACAGTGTCATTGCTACTCCTCCTAGAATTAATAAAACTACTCTTGTTTAATTTTGTGGGATGGAAAAAACCTTAGAGGACTTTCTTTGCACAGTTCAAGGAACCACAGTTTTACATAGGCCATGACACTGGTGTAATTCCAGTGATCAGAGAAGAATGCCAGGAGTCAGGGTGGAGCTCAATATCTACTGTGGCTGTGGCTCAGACTCTTTATATCCTTTGGTAAGCAAGACCTTGGAACGTAACTCACTCAGTCAGTTTCTGTTACAGTAATTTTTCTCTCTTGCCTTCGCACATTTTTAATTGTAGCCTGACCTACTTCCAAGTCAAGCCCTCTTTCCTTACCAGGAAAGTGTCAAAGATTCAGGGTGGCCATGACCAAAACTTTTGAAAGACCTGAACTGACAAAGGTTTTGGAGGTGGATGGGAAGGAGGCTGATGGGAGAAAAAGGTCTCCAGGGAAATTCTGGGATGTGTGTGTGTAAAGCATTAACCTTTTCCAAGTTTGGTAAAGGAAAACACACAATTTTTCTTCAGGAGAAGTAAAAAGAAGTTCCAAAATATTAGGTTAAGTTTTTTATGCTTTATGTGGAAATTTTTATTATAAGGATAGAACATAGTTAATAAAAAGTAAAAAGTCATATTTCAAATCAAAAGCAACATGATGGTTTTATTCAAACTGGCCCTCATGTAATTGGTGAAAGTTTTAAATATTAATATCTACAATCAGCAACAGCTTCAATTCTCAGAACTACTGCAGTTCTGACGTTAAAAGGACAAGGTAATGACGTGATTTACTGTGCTACAGGCGTACAGAGAAAATTTGACTGTAAAAAAAGTGGAAGGTTTAAACTGAGTATTTTCCTAGATGTAAGAAAGAGATAAAGAAGTGTCAGTGATGACATTGAGTTTTTTTCTGAGGTAGACACTCTGCATGGGGTATACAAGTAAGCAAAGTAAATGACAAAAGTGTGAAAGAAGGAATTCACAATCTGCCTCTTCTAAGGAATCCAAATTTTCAGAGACAAAACCTAGAAACACATACTTTGCTATAATAGAGGAAGTAAAGAAATAGCAAAATAATCACATTTTGGTGAAATTTCACTAAAAAGAGAGATCTATGTGAAGTATGATTTGCACGAGAACAGAGGGAAAAGTATTTATCAATTTTTACTATTTCTACAGGATCAACTATCTTACTTATGTCTATTCTTAAAAGGTCTTTATCTCCTGCAGGCCCTTTTGTATTTTCAGTTCTTTTTAATTTTCCTTTCTTTATTTCTTGTCACTTCAAAATTTCCTCTTCCAGTATTCTAAGCTAAAGTTTTCCTCTACATGCTTATATTCTATGTCACATCTTCTGGCTACTCTATCACTATTCAATGTACTCCTTTATTACTTGATCAGTATTCCAGGCAGAACAACCTAAACATTAGTAAATTGATTGCCTATTACATCCTTATTGAACAATTAACTCAAAAATAGCATATGATCCTTGATTTATCTGAGTTTTTCAGTGACATTTCTGGTATTGATTCAGTGTTACTACCCCAGTGTTTAGAGGTTTCACAATGTTTCAAGAAGTGGCCCTAAAAAAATGCAGCTCTTAACCACTCAAGTCTTCAGACATGAGAAGCACTAAAAGATTCAAACTCACAATTTTTCTCTTCTCTTTTTTTTTTTTTTTTTATCATCAAATACTGTGTGCATCTTTTTAACATAAAACATTACATGAAAATTTTCAGTTATGAGGAATCTATATAATTTTTATAGTATATTCATATTATAAATATTCTATATATATGAATATTTTTATATTAGTCAATTCTGTTTAGGTCAAGCCAAAAGTAGCTACTCAGGTACAACATTCTTTAGAATTCTGGTAAGGCATTTTTCTGAGACACATGACATACCATTTAAAACATCAGCATTATCCAAAAAGTGACTGTAGAAATTTACAAAATTATAATGAACAAAACACACTTACTGAGGAAAATATTTCCATCTCCAACTCAAGAGATATGTAGGCATTCATGGATGAAGATGAGGATCAATGGTGACGAGGAGAAGTAATTGAAGGCCAGAAAAGCTCCCTTGGGTTGCTGGACCTGTTCTCATGGAACACATTACAATGCAGCCAAACACAGAACTGAAACAAGAAAGGCATCCTACCTCTGCTAATAAACAGCTCTGTTGTTGAAGGAAGATCAGAAAGCTATGTAAGATGTCACAGGAGTCTGACATGAGTTCCCAGTGCAATATGCAATTATGACCCCAAAAGATTAATGATTCTTTAATGTGGGAGCCTAGAGTAAGGAATGTGAGTTGGGGAGTTATTATGTCTCCCTCTCTGGCACTGGTGAGAACAGCACAAGTGGAACCCTCTGTAAAGTTCTGGTGTCCACACTTCAAAGGCCTTTAGAAACTGGAAAAAGTGCTGCAATGGGCACAAAGGCTATCTAAGAAACAGATCTAAAGAGAGAAAAGACCTTCAAAAATTTAGTTTGAAAGTTATTTATAAGATAAAATGTTTTACTCATTAAAAATTGGGTGAGTATTCACAGGGATTATTCCTGTGATTTTAAATTAATAGGGAGATGTTTATCAGGAGCCTAGAAGTTATAAGATGAATCTGGAAAGTAGTAACACAGTGCAAATTTTATACAGTAACTGTGGCAAAAACCTGGATAAACAAGCAGTGGACTGGTGGGCTTTAATGTCTTGGACTGAGTTTGCAAGCTGAGATGAATGGTGTCCTGCCGAGGCACAGAGCCGAGCAGGAGCTGCACTTTGTCAGCAGCAGCTCCGTGTTTAACAGTGCCCTCAGCAAACCAGAAAGGGGAGTTGATGGTCCCCCCCTCAGCCTCGAAGTCTGAGCTAGCCCAGCCAAGGATGCTGTCTGGCTGAGCTGGGATAGATTAAGATGTTAGCACTTCCCACTGTTCTTTGGGCTATCAATGACTGCAAGTACACTGAATGTACCAACAGAACTGCTGGGTCACTCCCTAATCTGGTTGTGCTGAAAAGAACTAGGTTAGAAATATCCTTTCTTTGAAGGGGGTAAGCTAACGTGATTATCTTGACAAAACTGAAGATGCAGTCTGTCTTGTCTGCCAGCAGAACAGAATGCCAAATGATTTCCCTGTTAGCTACAGAACAGGTAGAAAATTTAGAAACCTGGTGAATGGTGATTGAAGCAAAGAATGCAAGGAACTGCTGAAGTTATTTGAAGATCATAAGTATTTGCAATACAGATTATAGGTGAAGCTTTAAATTAAACATGTACCTTTCAAACTCACGATTGAAGAATAATAAAAAAAGAAAGAAATACAGTTATAATACCATAACACAAACTTGATCTAATGAGAAATTTTATCTCTGATTCACTAGAGGACAGTATTTTTAAATACTCAGCTTGGATGAAATATGTCTGGATGAAAACCTATAGAAAGATGTACAGATTTTAAAAACCTGCACATTGATATTCAAATAAAATACATGCCAAATTATAGGCCTATTTTAATATAAATTTTTATTAGCAGAATATCCTATGCTATTAGTCACAAATGAAAGTGTATCTGTGAACTCAGACAATTAGCTGCAGCAACCTACAGAATTTGAAACTTAAAAGTTGGTGCAATGGATACATAGTATCCTCCTGCCACTGTAGAGCTAGAATGTGTTTTATTCTTTAAGCCACAACCTTGAACAGTATCTAACTTAATTGAGGTTTTTGCCTGTTACCCATCTGTTATTCTGTATCAGCAATGTGTTCTTCAAGGTAAGTAACTGAAAGCTATTTCTACACTAATATTTTATAACACAATTCCCTTATTCAAGTGCCATTAGCAAGAGAACAGATCAATTTTGCAGGATATTTAAAAGAATAATTTTAAACCAAAGCTTGCTACAAGCCCTGTCCTAGCTATTATTTTCTGCTCTCAAGATTTAGGGCTTTACCTTCCTGGGGGAGCAGTTCCACTTGGTGACCGAGTGGAATACTGGTTTGCAGCAGTATTTCCTGCTCTTTCCCCATTCTTCTGGAAGGATGGTAAGACCACACCTTTCCACCTGCTCTGGCACCCTTTTTAACCCTATTTGAATTCAGTTCATTTATCAGAAAATTATACATTCTTTTTCTTATGTGTTGATTTTTTGTTGACTCACCAGACACAATTCTGCTGGATCATAAGTGTTCCATCTTCTCAGGTGGGGCAGAAACTTCTAAAGTATCACTGGGCAAAATAAAGCAAGGAAAGCACATTTCAAGGTATCTCATTTCTCTGCTACTTTTCTTGTAATGGCTGTCACAAAAATGCTTCCAGGTTAGGAAGAAGATTTGGTTCACCAAAAAATCTGGGGCAAGGAAAGCAGCAGCAGCAACACTTCTGTGTGAGTCACCTCTCTCAGCTCCAGTGAGCTGCTAGGTTGGCTCAAGAGGGATTATGGGACTGGCAGATGTTTGGGAGCCCCATGAACCCACTTGGGATCAATATATAAGTGATTACTTATATAAACCCCAATAGCATATCTAAATGTACAGTTTTGGGTTGCTGGGGCCCACAGCTCTTTACAGACCCCAAAGATCAATTATTCTTTTTTTTAAATGGGAAACAACTGAGCGCCTTTCACGGTAAAAAGTTTATAAGCTTTCTTCTTTCCCTAATTTTGCCTACCCCAAGACCTAGTTAACTCTTACAGAATAACCTAGCATTAGCTAAGGTAAATTACCATATGGGTAGAAGGAACAAAAGGCCAGGCCTGGGCTATGTGAGGCCTCTTTAAATTTGTTATCTGCCAGTGGAAATATGGCAGTGAAGTGCATGGTCCAAAAAGAGTAAATTGAAATTCAGAATTGCAATTTCTGTGTCCAAATTGCCGTGGCTTGCATTTTACAAAGAACTGATCTGACAACAACAACAACATATTCCCTTTTGCATGTTCTGGTTTCTATAAGATATGTTAAAAGGCTGATTTTGCACCATTACAGTTTATACCAGATTAGACATCATCCGCTTTCAAGCAGCTGGCAGGAAGGTCTAAACCTGGGGTAAACTCTTCTTTATATACTCTGGCTAATTCCATAAAAATGCCACCATATGCTCATCCTGCTCCAGAGCAAGCACGTACTGTTGGGTGACCTGGTGGTGGGATACAGAAACACTGTCCAATCACAGCCTTAGGGAAGCTGAAAAAGCCCTGGAAATTCTGGTCAGCATCTCTCAGCTGGGTCCGCCTCAACTCTCTTTGCCTCAGGCATTCAGTATGCTCCTCCTAAGGAATCCACTGTCCATCCAGGAAGGGGACAATAGTGCCATCAGGAGTGTGTGGTACAGCACATAGGTAAACCTACTTTTCTCTTAATCCCCACTTATTTCAAAAAACACCCCAGAAAAAATAGGGGAAATGAGAACGGTGGTTGGTCTAACGAATGGGTAATCACAATGAGAAAAGAATGAAAAGCAGCAATATACTTCAATTCCAAAGCCTTGTTGTAATAGAACATTTATTTTTACAAATGACATATTGCTTATCATATCCTCATAACAATATTCCACACTACACTTTGTTTTTCTGTAGAGAAAAGTTAACTTCTCTTGTGCTAATCACCAAATTGAGTCTGCTTTACATCCGATCTTAAAATCAGATTTTATTTTGCAGCACTTACATTAAAAGGAATAGTGCGTATTTATAGGACATCAGGATCAAATTCTGCACTGGAAAAAAAGCTTTTCTCAAGCTAAAGGTACACTGAAGTACTGATGGCATAAAAACAAATGCTTGTTTGGTCTTGTTCTGAAACTGAAGTCTTGCCCTCTGGCCAAGAACCAAATGTGCTACCAGATGAGTGATAGAGAGACACTGAGCAGCAACATCAGAGAGTGAGGCTGCCAAGACTTCACTGTATCACCTCCATATCCAAGGCTTTGTCTGAGTTAAAAAAACCCTGTAACCACACACATATACACACAAAACCAACCCAAAACCAAAACAATCAAAAAAAAAAAAAAAAGCCCCAAACAATACAAACAAGTAATCCTTTGTCTGGAAGCTTGTAAACCTGTTCATGACTGTACCACAAGGAGCTTGGTAATATCCGTGTAACATGAGATCTTCCAGCAGAAACCAGGCGCTTCCTCTTTATTCTAAGAGTTTTCATGCATTTTCCATCAAACAGTTAGGTTTCTGTGAGAGACTTTGGTTTTGGTTGTGAATAGAATGCTTTGTTGTTAATTTAGCTTGAATGCTATGGACAGGCAGAACCCAGATTTTTAAATAAAGACTGTACAAATTGCTAAACACCAATATGAAACCCACAGCTATTTATAGTATATTCTTAATATTTTAGGTAGGAAAGAGATGATCTACCCTGAATAAAATAAACTTCCATGTATATCAGAATACATTAAAAATTTGAGTGTTTACATGCACTTGTCAGAGAAGGAAGTACACTTATAACTACAGCAATGTGATTTCTGGCACTGAATACTAAACCAAGTTTCAGTTCCAATGTGAGGTACACATTTTGTTATAATTATTGAAGACAAAGACTTTTTGTATAAGCTTGTTTAGAAAATGAAGAGTCAGCAAAATCTTTATATAACAGAAGAATTGCATCTACATGTGAGACTTGTTTGAAAACAGAAATACCTTGAAAAATTAAACCCCTGCAACCAATATTGCTACATCAGGGGAAAAAAAAATCTATTGTAGGCTTGGTATAAAAGTTATGTTTACAAATATTTCCTTTGTCTATAGCCCTGTGTAAGCAGCATCCTCCCATAATAAGCAGAACATTCCCACAGTTGGAGTCCAAGGTCAAAGCCACAAAGGCAGTGATTCCAGTCTCAGCTGTACTGTGCTTTCCCATAGACATTTTCCAAGTTACAAACTCATTAAAAATCTAGATTCCACAGTCAGACTACCAATCTGTACCTCATAGGAGAAACGGTACTGAAGACAACTAAAAGCTTAAAGACAATATTTTCCTAAAAATTGGAAAGACTTATCTCTGAAGTTATTGAACAACCCCTGCCCAAAAAAACTAAGAAGGGAAAAGACTAAAAAGGCTGAAAGAAGCCATCTAAAATCCTAATGCAGAGGAAACACTGCTGACTACAACAGGAAACAATCTAGAATGGCAAGGAAATACTCTAGACAAATAAATAACTGTTTTCCTATTACTGGTGATATTATCCAAACGAAAAATTTGGTAAAATTTGGTATTAGTACATTTGTTTTGTAAATCTAGCATATTTTCTTTCTTAAAGGATGTTTGGTGAAACCACTGGCCTGTCAGCAAACTTTAGACATCACTTAATTGTTGCACTTAATTGGTAGCAGTTCTCTTCTACTTTAAAGTCAATAAAAGGGCTTATCATGCTTGGGCCAGTGGAAAAAAAATGCATTTCATATGTAAAACCAAAGTATGATAATCTAGATTTTGGACAGCTTGTGTTGGGAGGCAGGTAGCCCATCAGCATTTTACCTAACTTTATGGAAAAGTGCTTTACAGAAAGCACAAGCCATTTGTAAAAGCCATTTGTAAAGAACAGCCCCTCTGAGTCCACCAGTGAAGAAACTCTAAGAGGGAAAAGGCTATAGACTCTGTATCTGTGTAGGCTGATAGGGTTGGACTGACTTCACAGGGAAAAGCAATTGCCAAGATCCAACCCAAAATTATTTTGTTTCTACAAAATCCAAAGCCCTCAATGGTATTTGCTTAAACAAACAAACAAACAAAACACCTTTATGGAAAGAAAATGCAGCTTTCCAAGGGTGATTTAGTCTTCTCTCGGTAGCAGATACTGGTAGAGAAGGCACAGAATTTTGCTTAAAACTGGCTACTTTCTCTAACTCTCTGTCAAGGTTCTTCCAGATCACGTGAGCCAGAAAATGTTTCTGCCTTTAGCCCATATGCAGCAGCCAGAAGTAACTTTATTTTCTGTAGTGTTTACTTACTCCACCCTGCTGCACCCACTTTTATTTCACCCAGCTGAGAAGGCGCTTGTTTTCCATTAGAGTCGACATTTGGACAATCACTATTCTCCTGTCCCTCCCGTGTAAACATCAAGGCCTGGAAGGATGGAAGGCTTCCTTGCTTTGCAGTCCATATGCCACTTGGAGGACATGGGTCACGGGAAATTAAGTATCTAAGAGGAGAGATGCATGGAGAAGCAGAGCCTGAAGGGATAATGAAAATGGATGGAAGAACACGATGTCAGAAACACATGTCACGGGCCATGTGTTGAAAGGCAGAGCAAGGGAATTATTAACGGGGTGGTTCCATGGGGGATCCCACTGGGTGCTGCAGTAGCACCAGCCTCAGGACACCCTGACAGAGCCCTGTTTGCAGCCCTCACAGAGCACCCACTTGGGCAGGGACATGTCCGATTCTCCCTCCCCGCACGGCAGCACTGAGGAGTTCACGCAAGGCATCACTCCTTAGGGCAGGCATACACAAAAGTCCTCGATGTCATTAGTGGTGTCACCTTTTCGGACCAATTCAGCGCTCCTTTCTTCACCCATACACCTTTCTCTCTGCTCCCCCAGGCCTCTCGGGTGCATCGGGGCCGGCTGTCATTTCTCGGTGGGGTCCCGCAGGGGCCGCGGGGGTGGGAGCTGCGGTGGCAAAAGGAGAGAGCGGCGGGAGCTGCCCTGCCCTGCCCTGCCCGGTTCGAAGCATCCCGGCATAACATCAACCGGGCTGGGACTCGGAAAGAGGGGCCGGGAAGCGACATCCCGAGAGGCGAGGAGGGTGCAATTTGTGCTCATCACGCCGCACCCTGCGGGCAGAGGCGGCCGGCTCGCCGGCTCCCCCCGGGTATCGCTGTCTCAGGAAAGGAGGAGGAGGGTTTGTTTCTTTTTCTCATCTCCCCCCCCCCCCCCGCCTCTTTTCCAGCCAGTAAAGAGTGTCTGCCCTTTGAACCGCCGGCACAGCGCCTGCGGCTGCACACACACACACAGACACGCACACACACCCCCCCGCCGGCTATAAATAAGTTAAGGAGCCGGGCAGAGGGCGAGCGGTGCGCGTCTGCCGGCGGGACCGGGAGGCCGGGGCCGCCCCTCCGAGCCTCCCCGGCGGCTCAGCCCGGCCCCGCGGGTGCCATGGCGTGCGCGGAGCGCCGCTGCCGCTGCTGCGCGGAGGGCCGGCGGCACGGCAGCATCCTCTACAGCATCCTCCGCAGCGAGCAGCGGGCGGTGCCGCCGGCCGGGCCGGCGCCGCGGGGCTGCCCGTGCGGGTCGCGGCGGCGGGTGGCCCTGCGGAGCCCGCAGGTGGCTTGCAAGGCGGCCTCGGCCGTGCTGGTGAAGACGCTGCGCTTCGTCCAGAACGTGCCCTGCTTCCAGGAGCTGCCGCTGGAGGAGCAGCTGCTGCTGGTGCGGAGCTGCTGGGCGCCCCTGCTGCTGCTGGGGCTGGCGCAGGACCGGGTGCACCTGGAGACGGTGGAGAGCGCGGAGCCCAGCATGCTGCAGCGCATCCTCACCGCCCGGCAGCAGGGCGAGCAGCCCCCGCCGCGGGCACCGGCACCGGCACCGGCACCGGGCCGGCCGCACCACGGCCCGCACCTGCCCTCGGCCGGAGACATCCAGGCTATCAAGGGCTTCCTGGCCAAGTGCTGGAGCCTGGACATCAGCACCAAAGAGTACGCTTACCTCAAGGGGACGGTGCTCTTCAACCCGGGTGAGTGGCCGGGCGGGGCAGCGGGGTCTCTGCCGCAGGGCAGCGAGCAGGGCGGGGAGAGCCCGCCTGTACCCCCAGGGAAGCGGGGCACACCTTCCTCAGGGTGCAAAAGGTGCTGGAGGAGAGGGGCGCGGAGCAAGGTTTCACCTTCCGCCCCTTCCTCAGCACCCGGCCGCAGGCAGGGAGGGGGTCCGGCTGCGGCTCGGTCTGGGGTCCTGAGGACTGGCGCTTTCCACGGATGCTTTCCACGAACAAAGCGAATTCCAGGCGCCTGGCAGGCGATTAGGGAAAGCTGGGGGTCAGCAGCGGCTCCTTGCCTGTCTCCCTCAGGGAGCGGCGGCACCCGAGGCACCCGAGGGCAGCGGGTCTGCCCGTGCCCTGCCCGGAGCTCTGCGCGCCCCGGGCAGCAAGGGAAGGCTCCGGGCTTCCAGCAACAAAGTGCTGCTGTGGCTTTTGGCATAGCACCTATGATCGGTGGTGTTTGTTTGTTTGGTTTGGGTTTTTTTGTTTTTGGTTTTGTTTTTTTTTGCCATCTCTTTGTGGAGGCTCCCATGGACGCAGTTCTACCAAGGGACTTATTATCACGTCGGTGACTCACCTGAAAGGTAGCTGGCAGGCTGGATATAGCACGTCCCAAGCAGGGCAGCACCCTGTGAAAGTGGGACAGTGCTCTGCTGGCGCCCCCACTGCCAAACTGTTATTGATGGTTAGGTTCCTACAGTGGTACTTTGCACCTATCATCCTGCTTGTGTTGCTTTGCTTTCTACACAGACAAGTGTACAATAGTTAAGGTCAAGCTTATACAAGCCAAATTTGGAAGCTGATCTAATGCAAAAAGATTGAGGCATTGTTCTGGTAGGAAAATCTTCTCTGAAAGGGTGGTCAAGCATTGGAATGGGCTGCCCAGGGAAGTGGTCGAATCACCATCCCTGAAAATGTTCAAGAATGTGTAGATAAGTTGCTCAGGAGCATGGTTTAGTGGTGGATCTGGCAGTGTTAAGTTAATGGTTGGACTGGCTGATCTTGGAGGTCTTTCCCATCTAAAATGATTCTGTGGTCACACATAGTCTTAATTCTGCACCTTCCATCCTTCAGTATCCCTGCTGTGGTTCATTGGGAAACTTCCTGTCGCATGTTGGAGCCAGTACTTCTTGCCACTTAGAAACTGGAGTCGAAACAGTTGTCAAAAGAAGCCTTAAATGTAAACAGTGCATTTTTGCAGAAGTGAAAAACAGAAAGTAATTTTTGTTGTCTCCCCCACTGTAATGATGTTTTGGAGAGCATTTTTCAATCAAAGTTTCTATCAACTAATTTGTTTAGCATTTAAGTGGATGTTGACAAGCATCATGTTTCAGATTTGTGAAGAAGAGTATTAAATATCCAGAACACCAATATGATAAGAATTTGACCTGCCCAATAAAATTTGGCATGTTGACTTTGAATACAAGAAGTCCTCTAGCAATTTAATTTGCTTCTTTCCTTGAGTGATAATTACAGTCTGTGAGCTGTTAGGAGTTGTTCTGTAAGAATAATGTTGTTTTATAAACAAAAAATATGTAAAAAAATAATTTATTTTTCTTTTCAGATCTACCTGGACTGCAGTGTACCCAGTACATTGAAGGATTGCAGAGGGAAGCACAACAAGCTCTAAATGAACATGTCAGACTCATTCACAGAGGTGATGGAGCCAGATTTGCCAAGCTGAATGTTGTTCTCTCCTTGTTAAGATCTATTAATGCCAATGTGATTGCTGAATTATTCTTCAGGCCCATCATTGGAGCAGTGAACATGGATGACATGCTTTTGGAAATGCTTTGTGCAAAATTATAATTAAAATTGTAAAGGTGTGTAAAATAATGAAAAGAAGTCCAGTGCAAAGGAAGCCCAGGAGCAGGATAGTGTAAAGTATTGTAAATAAACTAACTTATTGTTTTTACATAGATAGTATTTTTGTATTCCATAATAAAATATTCTTCAAGTTCTGAAAGTAATTTTTATTAAACATGGTGGTTTTGGAATAAGGTTATGGTCATCAAAACGAGCTTTAAGGTTGTAGAGAATGTTCATATCCAGGGTTGACTGGCTATTCTTTTCCCACGCCTCTGAATAAAGAACATATTTACTATGTTGCACTTTCAAGGTGAGTAATCCCTGCTTTTTAAAAATAAGCAGAGTCTTACTGCTATTTTTATTGCTTCTATTGATTTTACTGACTTCTACTGAGAGTGAAATCTGTGAAGGTTATTAAATATTCGCCCAAGGTTTTCTTCCATATGGGGAAGATGTGTTAGGAGTATTTTGAGGCTTAATGAACTTTAAAGTAGCTTCATAAACTCTAATATTTGCAGTAAAACATTCCATTCAACACACTTTGGGCTACAGGAAAATTAAATAAATCTGTTCCCCCAAAACAACAAACAAATAAAAACTGCCTCCAAAAATATGCAAACATCAAATGCTGATTAGGATCAGGAGAAGGGTGGACTCCACACTTTTATTTCATCTAGATAACTGCTAACTGGGACCTCAATAGTCAGATTCTCCAGACTACTTATTCCTATTGAAAAACAATATCATTATGCTGAAACATGGTGTATACCACTGGCCCATTTGTCACAGTTTGTCAGTTCATGTGACAATGTCTTAATTAAGCATTGAACTTAACATTTATTATTTTGTTTTATTTTATTTTTTATTTAATTTCATTTTTTCTTGGGCTTGATCCTTTCTCCCAAAGTCATTGTGTTTTCATTGGAAAAATACCTTGTTGAAAAATGAAATCAGAAAGGGAAAATCATTGATTTAAGGGGGATTTGTCTCATGGTTTTCCTTCCTTTGCATTCAGTTTTCTAGCTTTTCCCCAGGGGAATATTGGTAAAGAAATGGAGAGTGAAGTGTGACAGTGTTCCCAAAATAAAAGGTATCAGTAACTCCATGTATTGTTCAGACATCTATTAACCACTAGGAACAGGTGTTTTTTAAAACACAATTAATAAAGTTAAAGGAGCTACTGTCCTTAACAGGAGGTGTGCAGGGGAGAGAGGAAGGAGTTTGAAGAGCTTTCTTTTGCTGCCACCTTGCGCAAAGGATAATCACAGCTCCTACACTCAGGTAAGGAGCAGGGGCACTTTTGTTGGCTTGTACTGACCCAGATAAAACTTATGGGAAGCAGAAATTTTTTGAGAAGTAGCCAAACATTCCTAGGTGTACAAGTTCATTCACAAATATCACGGAGATTTGTATTGCCATGGCACTAAGGATCTTCTCATGGACTTTGACACTTTCACTGAGGAAAAATAACCGAGCAAGAAACAACCCCCATCCCAAAAAGCAATGGTGATCCATAAATGAACAGTTCACATAACTGTGTAGGCTTGTGTACCATGAGGAGCTTCCCAAAAACTCAAAAGAAGAAAAAATATGTAAGTAAAGTGACCTTTACTACCAGTCCAGGCTTCAGATCAGTTCAGACCATAATAGGACAGGCTTAGTTTTTATATTAGGTTGATCCTTTTATATGTACACACACATATGTGCACACCTGTAACAAACATCTAGATGTGAATAATATTTATTGTGCATGTGTAAATTTTCTATAAATATTCTGTGAGTTTACCAGAGCTTTTGAACTTACTTATCTTTCCTTACTTATCTTACCACATCTTACCTGATGGTGAACTTATCATCACACAGATATCACACACCTGATATTCATCACCACATAGAATTCATTAATACTCACACTAGTGTTCAGATTTCTCTGCTAAGTGGCAGAAGAGGCTTGTTGGCAGTACTCCTAACAATTAATTGTAATAGCTGAGCCTTGGTCACAGGCCAGTATTTTCAGCTGAAACATCTTGGGTCTATTGTGCTAAGTATTGTAGTTTTCATGACTCAGGGGTACCTGCTTACATCCCCAGGTTTGATGTCTTGACCAATTCTATATTCTGCTCAATTTTCTGAAGTTGTCATGAAAAATGTGCACTGCAAAATCCACCTTGAACTGTATTCTGTCATATTTCTCTTGGACCAAAGATACTGTTAGTCATTCAGCTGTTGTCTATTCTAATGGAAGCACCTGGGAATGGTAAGTAGGAAATCTGAACGGGAAAACAAATTTATCAAACTTTTTGAAGAGAACTGGCAAAGGAACAGGAATGACAAAACAAGACATCATAAATATTTGTAGGAGGAATCAAGCTGAAGACTTGGGAGAACTATGCAAAAATAGGAGAGAATTTTGGGTGTGGTTCTGGAATGCAGTGGGGAAGGGTCTGATTTTAGTGTGGGGACAATGCCAGAGGCTGAGTAGAAGGAGTTGGAGAGAGATTGTAATTCACAAAACAAGCCAGAGACTGAGCAAAAAGGTCACTGTGGGACAATTCTTCTGTCAAGTCCAGAAAATTTGCAGAGCAGGGAAGAACCAGCCCAGAAGCTGACACTGAAGAGGACACAGGCATCCTCACTGACCTGCTGGGACAGGTGGTCTGTTCTCTGCACTGGTGCTGCTGCTGCAGAAGGGGCCATGGTGGCAGCTGTGCAGGTGTGAAGAGTGAGCTCCTCAGCCTTCAACAGCATAAGGTGCTCACAGAATTAAGCAAAACTACTTGGATCTTTGGCCCTGGGTGCTCTACAGCACATTTTTCTGCTGAGTAGGTGAAGTACTGAGCTAGATCCTTTTCTGTCCTGTGCAGGATTGGGTGAATTCTGGCTCAGGTAGGCTCAGATGGCCATGGCCACTGCTGTGACACAAAAGGTGATCTTTCTGGATATTCTGGGCAGCAGGAATAGGACAAAGCACTGGAAGCCTCAGGGAGGCAGGGTGGAAAGGAAAGTGTCCATTAAAGGATGCTTCTTGGTAAAGTAGCCTTTACTAGAAGAAGGAGGGGGAGGTGAAGGCCCTCACACACCCTCAGGTAGTGTTTGAGAGCTCTGTTTGTCAGCTGCCTGGGACTCCTGTGGAGATAAAAGCCTCCAGCCCTGGCTGCTGCTGAGCAGTGCTGTGCTGGGAGCTCTGCTCTGTGCTGGGGGCTCTGTCCTGTGCTGGGAGCTCTGTCCTGTCCTGGGAACTCTGCCCTGTGCTGGGGGCTCTGCCCTGTGCTGGGAGCTCTGCCCTGTGCTGGGAGCTCTGCCCTGTGCTGGGGGCTCTGCCCTGTGCTGGGGGCTCTGCCCTGTGCTGGGAGCTCTGTCCTGTGCTGGGGGCTCTGCCCTGTGCTGGGAACTCTGCCCTGTGCTGGGAGCTCTGTCCTGTGCTGGGAACTCTGCCCTGTGCTGGGAGCTCTGTCCTGTGCTGGGGGCTCTGCCCTGTGCTGGGAGCTCTGCCCTGTGCTGGGAGCTCTGCCCTGTGCTGGGGGCTCTGCCCTGTGCTGGGAGCTCTGCCCTGTGCTGGGAGCTCTGTCCTGTGCTGGGGGCTCTGCACTGTGCTGGGGGTTCTGCCCTGTGCTGGGGGCTCTGCACTGTGCTGGGGGTTCTGCCCTGTGCTGGGGGCTCTGCCCTGTGCTGGGGGCTCTGCCCTGTGCTGGGGGCTCTGCCCTGTGCTGGGAGCTCTGCACTGTGCTGGGAGCTCTGCCCTGTGCTGGGAGCTCTGCCCTGTGCTGGGGGCTCTGCCCTGTGCTGGGGGCTCTGCCCTGTGCTGGGAGCTCTGCCCTGTGCTGGGGGCTCTGCCCTGTGCTGGGGGCTCTGCACTGTGCTGGGGGCTCTGCACTGTCATATGCAGCACAGATTTTCTCTTCATGTTCCTAAATGTACCAGTAAAGACTACTTTCCAGATCAGATATTGACATGGCTTCTGAGGATATTTTAGCATTTTCTCTGTTTGCTCTCTCTCCATCATTCCAGGCATAACTCTCCTAAGGAGCACCGTTTTTTTCAGCCCTTCAGGGTGTTAGAAACATTTTAACTAGGAGCAGCCTCCCAAGCAATTTAATCCTGCAATCCCCACAGTGAGTGTCTCAGGCAGAAGCAGTGCTGTACAAAGAGCCTTCCCACCCACCTCAGCAGAGATTCCCATTGCTCCTGGTCAGGCCTCCTCTCCAGCAAGTCCAGACCCCAGCTTCTAATCACAAAGCACCATGTGGCAGAGTAGCCTTGCCATGTCCTTTTCTCTGAAGAGATCTGAGAGAGGATAATTTAAAAACCAAGCTGCATTTTCAGTTGTATGAGTGCTTCTTTTAGATAAGGAAAAGCGCAGCATTTATTTATAATCTTATTTCTCCAAGTTTAATATATAACCTTTGTTTTGTTAACCTTTCTAATACTTTTCTTTAAACTTTGCAGCATTTTGCTGTTGTGGGTAGGCTGTGAACGTTGTTAATGCCTATTGAGTAGTAACTTTCCTACCAAAGGTGCGATTCTGAAACTTAAATTTTGTTTTGAATTGGCCTCATATACTGGCTTGAAATTATGTTAGTCACTTTTTCAGACAGAACTTATTCCTCTAGGGGACCTTCTGGGCATTGCAATTTATCAGTTTTTAATTCACAGGAAAAAAGGTCCTGAACAGTGTAAGCAAATATTATATTAAAAAAATTTTGAAATTTCGAGATGCAGCATGACACATATTGTCTTAGGATTCCTAATATTTATTTTAAATTATGGAAGTATAGTATTTTAAATCTGAAATGTACATGAGTAAAATTCAATAGCTGAGACAAATAGACACTTTCAGAGGAACTTTTACAAAAATATTTCTAAATCTACAAGCTCTGTGAGGTCACAGGGCTATAACTTATTAGCTCTATGCAAATCCATGAATCTGATAAAGAAGTCCCAAAACTCAAGCAGTTACTACCTTTAAACTGATTTTCAACAGGTCTTGTCTATCATTTCTGAGATTTTGAGTTGTAAACAGAAAATTTTCACTGACATTTGCTGTGGTCAAATAAACACAGCCTAGTTTACACTTTGAATTGAGGTAGGTGCATCATACAGCTGAACTCTAAGACACTTAATGGCCATCAGCTGGCACTAGTAATTCTCTCTGCAAATTGTGCTCAGAAAGGGCTTAGACTCTAAGAGCCCAGCTCAATTAGAAGTGTGCCCTGCTGTAAGCAGAGGCACACCCAAGCTACAGCCCTGCTCTGCTCTGGGGTGAAACCACAGTGTGATGCCTGCAGTTTCCTCTCTCAGTTCTCTTCTTCCCTCCCTCACAGTGCTCTGGTTTTATAGGAAGTACATCAGATATGTGGGCTCAAAGGAAGCTGTGGCTCCTTCCAGTTAGGTTGTTGTTCTGGACAACCACACACAGGGCAGCTTGCCCTGCTTGCTCCAGGTGCATCAGGGAAGTTGCAGATCACTCCTTTTCTCAGTACTGAGCAATTCATATTTCTGTTATCCATGTCTTTCCCTCCTTGTCACTATCTTGCATGTTTGGACAAATATTTGAAAGTGTTTTCTACCTTGTTTATGGGACAAACATAGAGCACTTACAAGTGTAAAGCAATTACTGATAGCATGAAGGAGGCACTATTTATTTAGTTTTGCCTGGCTCCTGAAGAGTCCAGTTGGAGTTGTTATGGTTGCAATGTTTCCTTAATACAAACCATAGAAGTAATTCAGCAAAAAGCCCCTTTTTCCATCAGTTATTTTATTACAGAATGGTAAAGGTGACAAGAAAAAAATATGAAGAGAAGCAGTAAAGCTGAAACAGGCTATAAATTACAGTGGGTGTATATTCTGTTCTGCTACATAGTCATATGGCTGGAAGGGATTTCATGGGATCATCTAATCCATCCTCCTGTCCTGACAGGATGAATTGTACACCATATCACACATGGCAAGAGCTTGTCTAATTTGTCTTTAAATATTTTAGTGATGGGAGCTCTATGACATTTCTGTTCAGTCTATTTTTGTGTCACTTCCCTTAAAACTTAGGTTTTCCAGGCATCTGAGCTGGCCCTTCTATATTGTAGCATAATCTCCCTTTTTCTTAACCTATTCACCAGCCATGTGGACAAACTTTGTGGCAGAAGCCCCTTGCATATTTGAAGGCTGTTAATGTTACATTTTGTGGATAGCTTCTTGCCAGGATTCTTTCAATCAACCACGTTCCCTAGAACCTCCTCTACACATCCAGTTGGTCAACATCTTTCCTGAACTGCAACTCCAGATTTTCTACTGGAATAGGAAAAAAATACAAATTATGAATTATAGTCCTCTATGATCCATTTATACTATCTTGTCATCAATTTTTAAATAGCACAATGAATTATTTATAGACATTTTTGTAAATACTGCTTTTATATCACTCTAGCACTTTCTGATAATCAGTAATCACAGTTAAAACGGATTTTCCAGCTTCAGTTCTAAATATCCTGCATAGATTGTATTCACACTTTTCTAATCTCATGGTTTTAGTGTTTGGTGTTATATGCAGTTATATTTGAAAAATCTCTTGTATTTTCTTTTTTCAAGGTGATCTTGACACTTGTAAAATTTAAAAATAAGACTTCAAAACACTTAGAAATTCCCTCATGGGACTGTTCTTAAACTGTCAGTGTGGGTGGATGAGCTTGATGGGTGGGTAGTTTTCAGTGCCTAATTGCCCTGCAGTTCAATGCATTATCAGCATATGCCATTGTCTCAATGACCATTATTCTGTTTTCTTGAGAAAACAGGTTCTGCTTTATGGTGGATTTTAATTTACTTATTTAAACTGTCTTAAACAAAGAAAAGAAAAGGAACCAAGTGCATATATAACATAGCAGTTCCTTTGGAATTAGCATGCAAGAATATGAAAGGAGAACAGCTAATCTTGTTTGCAACAAGGAGAGTACTTTACATCAGAAGTGAAACACAATCATTTATGCAGACCTTTTACTTCACAAACAACATAGCCTTTTCTACATCAGGAATTTTGCTGAGAAGGGGAAAACGAAATAAAATAAAAAGAAGGCAGAAAGATTAAAGGAGCATATGATGACTGCTATAGAGCCTGGCAAAATCTGCTACACAGCAGGTCTCCCTGTATCTGCTGTGCCATACTCTGTCAAAAGCAGCTCCCAAGTGTGGTGAAGGAAATGTTAACATTCCTAATCTTGGATGCATTCAAGGGTGCCATCTCAGTTTCATCATAAACCTGTAATAAAATACATCCAGAATATTTTCTTTCATGAAAGCTTAGTGAAACACAGATGTTGCTGCTCCATATTCTCCCAGAGACCCTCACCGACTCCTTTCACAGAGAATCTGGGCTTCCCATAAACCCATCATTGCCTCTAACAGCAGCCTGCCATTTCCATCAACATTTTGCTCTGCAGAATTGCTGTTATCGTGCAACACTGTGCTTTTCAGCACATTAAACTGGTTAGAACTGAGGCAGTAGAAACGTATCATTGCTATTGCTGGGGAAGAAAGCAGATGCTGTTCATATGCATACTAAGAAATGAGAAGAAAAAACCCCAGATGAAGACTGTTTTGAAACTTCCTTAGAGAAATGTGGAAAAAAAAGCACAATTCATAAGGCAAGGAAATTACACTAATCAATATTCACCTTAAGCCTGTGAAGGAACGATTTGGATCCATGCTGACATTATCAAAAGCTTTCTTTCTTGCTCATGTTTCTTTTCAATAACAGGCTTATTTTTTATCTCTCTCGAGACTGGAATAGCCAATTAGGGTCTTTAAACATCTATGGGTTTGTTTTTTTTTCAATAATCTGCAGAATGAATATAAATCATCTGTAATTTACAGTGCTGCTTCATGAGAGTCAGTATTTTTATCTATTTTGTTCTGTGAGAGCTTGCAATTTTCCTTAAAATCTGATTTTTTAATCTCTAGTGATTATTTTTTCTTAGTTTTAATAGTTTTCTCCCTCAAAATATTTTTGAATATTTTCAAACATGAATATTAATGCGACTCCTGTTGAACACTTTCCAGTACAACCATGGGCACATACATTCACATAAATTTTGTGTACCTAGGCAAGTCCTCATTAATGTACCTAGTTATTAATTTAGAAGAACAATCACTTCTTAGACATGGAGTTTTGAAAATTACACTTTGTAACTAGAAGAATCTTTTCCATTTGTAACTCAGCTGTTTGACATGTCATGATCTAACACTGAAGTGGGAGGGTATATTAAGAGGTATTCATGTATTTTGAATAGTTTAACAGGGAATTTTAAATCTGCACACTGTGGCTGCTAGCACCAAGTGAGAATCTCATGGCTCTCATGGTGACCAGTGGACTCTCAGGGTAGACATTTCCTCTGACAAGTGAAATAAATCTGTCCTGTGAAAGGAAAGAACTGTGTTCAGGAAGCTAAGCAGTAGACTTGCTCAGGACTTGTTAAAAGTGGTGGTCATTCTGTTTGTAGGTATTTGGAATTGGAAACTCCAAATATATAATGATAAAGTGTATCATGCTGGACCTGACAACATGGGGAAGACAGGGCTGCTGCCACTCTGTGTCCTCAGATCCAACTGATAACGAGGCTGAAAAATTATTGCCAGCAGGCACAGGGCACATACAGAGATGTCTGGCAGTGCAGGTCATTGACAGACACCCAGGGCATTCTCAAAGCACAGGCAGGACCTCCAGCCCTGTCCTGCTCCCCTCTCTGCCTGGGCAGCACAGCAGACCATCCCTGGGTGTTGTGATTCATTTTTCCTAAATGGTTCTGTTCTCCCCCAACATGCATAGTTCATTACCAAGTTGTTGTAAACCATCCCCTAAGTTGTCATTCATTGTAACCCCATTGTTACCTGACCCCTCCTACCCTCAGTATCCCATTGGTCCAAGCCTTGGGTCTGCCCCCTGGCTGGAAAAGCCTATTTAAGCTGAAGAGATGAGGGGGAAGGTCTCTTGGGCTCTTGGGCTCTTGCTTGCTTTTGCCCCCTCTCTCCCTTCCCTCCCTCCCCCTCTCCCCTGTGGGAGCCAGGCCACTCCCCCCTGGTGTGGGACCCCCAAATAAACCCTGTTTGATCAACACCCTTGAAAGCCATGTGGTGTCTTTCCTGCCTGTGTGCTGCCATGAGAATCTTCCCTGAAAGCGCTGGTAAGGCTCCTGTACCTCACCTCCCTTCCAAGACCCAGAAAGACTTGTTGCCAGTTCTCCTGAAGATGCTAGCCAGGCAGAGGAGGAAAAGCAGGAGAAAGCAACACCTGGGAGTCCAGGATCACACACACAAGGTGCATCCAGCCAGCAGCAGGGCTGCTCAGTCTCCCCAGCTGAAGGCACCAGCACATACGAGCTCACAAGGATGCAGTCCCACTCCAGCCGCTGGCACCACAGATTCACAGACAGAGACACACACAGAGGGTGAAAAGTGCCTTGCTGGAAAGCACTTGGAGATGCTTTAATAAACAGAGAGGCAGATGGTGATGATCGAGTGCAAGACAGGGACAGACAACTGCACTGATCAGGCCTTGCTTATGTGTCAATGGACCCTTTTGCTCCCTTCCCCCTCAAACTCCACAAATCCTTTCCTTTTTCTCAATTTTGAGTCCTCCCTTAAGAATCCCTTAGAAATCCTGAGCAATCCTGAAACATTCTTCTCCTGCATCTGGTGGTGTGTCCCACCCCTAGACAGGAAGCATCCTGAGCACAAAAGATGACTCAGAGAGTTGCCCCCAGTGACTCCTGGTGAGAGTTTTCACACCTGGACACTGGGACTGAGGTTCTGCTGGGGCAGCCCTGGACAAAGCTCAGACAGGATTCCCTTCTCTCTGAGTCTTGAATTGGGATATGCCCCCTGCCTGATGCTGTACCTCTGTGCTCCTCTGTAAGAGGATAAAAGAGATCTTCTGCACTCTGAGATATGGGTTTCTTTTTTTTTTTTTTTTAATTAATGTAGCTAGGGCTATTCTACTACAGATATTATTTACATGTTTAGGCTGCTTTATCTCCCAACTTTCAAAATGCACTTCCACCACTAGAGAAAATACTTTTTTCTGTATTTCTTTGAAGAAGTTCAGGATGATAACATCTCTTGATTAAAATTTGGTAGATCACAGATATTTTCACCAAAATCACATCAGTTATCATCTTGTCTACATTTGTTAGTTTTGGGGGCGGGTTACTGAGATGTGATGATGGTGTGTCAATGGGTGCATTTTGATTCCTAAGCACTTTATAAAATGTTCCTGCATGTAACTTTACATTGTCACCTATACTTCCTCCACTATACCTTGACCAACATGTTTAACCTGTAAACAGTGTGAAGCAGAAAAAACCCAACGATCCATTGTGTAACTACAAAGCAATGCCATTAGCTTAGCAAATTCAGGCTAAGATGAGGCTCTCAATTCCTGTACATTCAGGCAACGCCACTGATTTTTCTACAGGCTGGAGAAACAACTTGAGCAGAACTTGGCCCATGGCATGACTGACATTTCACACAGCCGTGGTGCTGCTTCGCCCACCCCTGTCCCCAGCAGTATTTCAGCAGAGCTTCTGAGCACCAAACTCCTTCCCCAGCTTCCTTGCCACAGTTGTGGTGTGAGAGAACTCAGTAAAAACCTCCTTCATGTTTGAAGAGCTTAACAGAGTTTCCTAAGTGGCAAATGTGTTGGAAGTGGATCTGAGAGACACCTACCCCGGACTGCAGAGTAGTTAAAGCCAATGGGTAAGAAATGCTGTTAAGCACCTGAAAAAAATGGTCTTTTCTACTTTGCCCCACACTATTCAATATAAATTCTTGTTCAACATTGTGCCCAGTGGGTGAGCAAGTGCTTCATAGAGTACATAAGTTGTAAGCCATGTTATGTTTACCTGTATAACATGCTGAAAGTGTTCCCGGCTGCAGTGCTTGAACTTTTAACCAAATTCCTCTAGCACAACTGAAGGTGTAGTTTGAAAACTAAAGCTTGGCTTGAACTGCGAGATAAGGGAAAACTTGAAGAGATAATAGAGATTATATTATCAAATAACTGTCCTAAATTTTCTCAACAGGTATGTATGAAAGTGAGCTTTTGCAGTAGGTTGTGACTAGTACTCAGAACAACCACCCCTTTTCTTCTAACACAAATTGCCTCAACTAATTCTCTGCAAAATACATTCATAGCTGTTTTATATTGACAGCAGTCCTAACCTTGCTCCTTTTGAAAATGAAATGGGAAAAACCAGACAGAATGTAATGGAGTTGCTAGAGCTGGAAGCTAGACACAATATTAAGGCTAGTAGTGGAGAACATACAATAAGATTTTCAACTGATAAGGAACTTGATCTTAACGCTTATCTTCAAAGGAAATACCTCTAACAAGCTGGCATTTTCTAACACGGTGAAAGGCAGGAATTTAAGGAGCAGACCCAAGGGAAGCATGCTGCCTAGTGGGTTACCAACACCTACATACTGAAGCATTTTGATTTTTTTGAAAGCTTCTCACCCAGATACTATCCAACCCCATCTGTGCTCAGCTTGAGAGCTCTGCTGCAGCCAGAGCTCAAAGCTGCAGGCCAAATTGGAGATGCACGAACTGATCAAAATTTCCTCTAATCCCACCTCAAGAATAAGTGACTGAAATGAATTCCATCAACTCTATACATTTGCAGCTCTGCCCCTGGCACATTCGTGTTGATTGGCTTATTGCCATAATGGTTTCAGAAATATACTGCTCTATAAATGCATGAGCTCTTCACAGCAGTGCATTACAATCAAAATTCCTACACATCTACACCTGCTATTATTTAAATTGCTCACTGCAACTTCATTGAACATGGCACTTTATTACAATGGATGCTCAGCAAGAAAATCAAATAGAAGAGGACAAAGGGATAAAATCGCAAGAAAATGAGAGCACATAATCAAAGGAAAAAAAATATATAACGCTCTGGGATCTCCACTCTTATCCTCACAATATTAAATCGTTCTTTTCTTGTCAGTAGGGTAGAATCTGAATGACTAAGAAGGCTAAATGCAAGTTTGCAATGCTGAAATAGACACTAAGGGGTGAAAGAAATCATGAGTACTTAAAAATCATCATTGAGTCTCCCTGCAAAATCAGCATAAATAGGATTTCATTCCGAGTGACTAAAAGTGTCAAAAAAGAATTCCAAATAAGTTTAATGCCTTTTTTTTTTTTTTTAACTACTAATTTGGAGCACTATGTAAATCATACCCTGCCTCTAGAGAGGGAGAATATATTCAGAAATATGATGTGTATCAACTGTATTTTTCAGGGCTACACAGTCCAATATCTCCACGGGGCCCATTCAGCAATCCAGCTGCATGAAGTCTTTTATTTCTATAGGCAGCACAGGCGTGTGGCTCAGTTGAGGTTTCTGGATTTTTTCCTAATATGTGGGCCCTAGTGGCTACCTTTCTTTAGATGCAGTTTCTCAGTCAGAAGAGCTAAATCCTCTGAGAATGTGTGATCCTATCAATATTAAAGCCTCAGAAATTGTGTGCATTTGATAGCAATTTTATTTGAAGGGAAATCTTTTCATTTTTTATAGTCAAATATCCTTCTTAAAGGCACTAAAATGAAATGCATATTTTTTCAAATTGCTTGTCTCACTTTGTTTTTAATTTTACATTTGGCTTTGATGAGCATCAGTATAAAGTAGCAAGATGTGGGTTTAGTTGACAGACAGCATTCTTCCCCTCCTCCCCTAACCGAGCTCTTCTGCAGATTGTGTAAAAAAATTTCTGTGTTTGATGTACAATCAAAACAAAGAAAAAATTGAAATTCTCTGTGGAACAGAATTTCCGTATTTTATAGTTTTACCATTAGACTTTTCTTTCACTGTTGGCAGGTGAAATATTTGGACACACTTGGAAAGTATTTTCCATTGGGTATTCTCTTACGGTTAATAATTCTTCAGTTAACCAATATTTTACCTTAATTTGGCCTCTCCCAAGCATTCTGAACTTGGAAGGGGGTCCTCAAAGTTTCAGAGTAAAAGAAATTGTTTAGTTAAAAATCTGTGGTGCTAAGATTTCCCCTGACATATGAACACTTAAACAATAATAACCACCTTTATACTGACTCTTCAAAGTCCACCTGATTGTACTCTTTTCTATTTAACTACCCAGTTGATTTCTAAAAACAAAAAAAAATTCTTAGTGAAATCTAAATTCTACATATATATAACTTCAGTGCACTTCTTACACCATCTAGCAGGGAACTGCATGATTGTGTAATAATCTGATGTGTGCCTCTTCTGCTTTCACCCCCCCTTGTTTATGAATCCATCCATGTTCTCAGATATATAATGGGAACACATCATTCTGTGATATTTGTCACTGTTACACTGCTGTGCCTTTTTTGCTGCTGACTGTTCTTGAAGACTCAAAGACCAGAGTCACTTTGTGCCCACATTATGAATCTTGGGCTGAAAGGACTAAAGCTCAAGATTTTCTGCATTAAGAAAAACAATTTGCCCCCATCTGGATATCAAATAAAAATATGTCAGAAGAATATGTCAGACCCCTTCTCAATTACTAAGTATAAATTCTTTCTATACCACATACAAACATTCCACATCTCAGCCCTTTCCAAGTCTATAGGTGGTAGTCTCGTTATTCACAGCTTAAATTGCAGGCATTTATGTCTCAGTAATGTTCAAGTAATCAACTTGAAAACTGAAATACTTCTCAGTTTTAGTACAAGCCTCTCTCCAGGAGCTGAAGTTATGCTGATGTTCTATTGCCAAAAAAAAAAACCAACTAAAAAAACCCAACCAAAACCAAACAAAAAAAAAAAGTGACAAGTTGCTCTGTTGTCTTTGTATTTGGTAAAATCTTTGCTATATCTTTTTTACCCCCAGCCCTGTCCCCCATTTTTAAAACACTCATGGGCAGATCAAATACTTGACATCTGAATTGTTTAAAGTTTGCCATGAAAAAAAGTGATGCTATTACTTGAACAAATACAATCTGTGACTTGGTAATAAAAAGGGGCCATAACTGAGATATATGAATTGCTAAACATAATTTGAATTATGCATACACACTTTATGGATCAGCCTATCAACTGATCATCTCCTGTTTGTCATTTGATGCATATTAACTTTATGCACTACTGCTTCAGCTGCTATTTCATTAGAATGTTTACTGATGTTTAAGGTATATTAATTCACAACAAATATAAAAGTTCTTACAAGCTCATATTCTTTTCCCTTCAGCATTGTGTAAAATTTATTTCCTTCAAAATTAAACACAAGAAGATAATGACTATAGTGTTGTAACTTTTGTGATTATATAGGCAAATTGATTTCTTTTCTTCCAAGATTTTTAATTTAAAAATCAACAATGCAAAAATTTGGAACCTCTTTTTTAGGTTTTGTTCTGAATATTATTTCTTAAAAATGTGTGGTAGTGGTTGGAACCAACAGAATTGACTTGAGTAATGGAACACATAAACATAACTATTTCACTCAGGGCTCCTGCATTTTTTAGGCCTGAAAGAGAATTAAATTAGGTATGTGGAATTCATATATATATATATATGTATATACATATAAGATATATATACCCCACCCAAGCAGAGTCCACCCCCAATCCATCCTCAGACTAGTGTAAAATATCTGCAATTTCAGATGTGGTATTTCAAGAAACAAGTAATTTTGCTTTGCACCTAAAAATCTCTTATTTCTCTCAATATGGTACAGGGTGTGCAGTCCTAGTTTCAAAAAAGGCTTTGTCTGAGTGCTCCTGTGCCTTCACACAGCATAAGAGTAGCCATCCTTAGCAGCATCACTTGGATTGGGAGCCCACCTTTGAAAGAGGATTTTCCAGTCACCACCATTAACCATGCCTTGGCTCACACCATGGAAGGTCTTGAAGAGCTTCAGTGGAAGCCAAGCTGGAGGGTGAGCTCAGCTGCTTGTGGACATGCAGTTCATGGGACTAGGCAAGAGCTAGTTCAAATTAAATATCTTTTAGGCCTATAGTGTGAATAATAGGTCTTTAGTACACACCTCTGCTGCTCTGCTTCTGTGCTGGCCTGGTCTTCAACACTGCTGTGTCCTATCTTCTGCCACAAACAGGTTCTGCTGCAGTTCTGGAGCCTGCAATCTCTCCTGGCACTGGTGGGGAAAACCAAACAGAACCAAACCTGCTGTTAATTGGTTAATTAATGCCTGACTAAATCTGTTTTGGAAAAGCTAACACGTCATGTACTCATTGGTCATAGTGACTATTCCCCTCTCTTGGCTCTGATTTTGAGGCTATACCAAGTAAAAGGAAAATTAGAGTTCCTTTGATATTTGATATGCTTGTTTCATGAGAAAGGGAAGGCAGTCTTTACCCTTGTATAGTGTTGGCATGGCCAGATTTGGTAATGGGGGGGCTGCAGGGGTGGCTTCTGTGAGAAGCTGCTGGAAGCTTCCTCCATGTCCAGCAGAGCCAATGCCAGCCTGTTCCAGGATGGACCTGCTGCTGGCCAAGGCTGGGCCCATCAGGAATGGTGGGAACACCTCTCTGATAATATATTTAAGAAAAAGAAAAAAAAAAGTTATTTTGGAGATCAAATTGCAGCCAGAGAAGAGCAGGGTGAGAACATGCAAGGAGATCAACGGTGCAGACACCAAGGTCAGTGCAGAAGGAGGGGCAGGAGGTGCTCCAGGTACCAGAGCTGAGGTTGCTCTGCAGCCCAAGGTGCAGACCATGGTGAGGCAGCTGTGCCCCTGCAGCCCGTGGAGGGCACAGGGATGCAGAGATCCACCTGCAGACCATGGAGGAGACCCAAGCTGGAGCAGGTGGGGGTCCTGAGGGGAGGCTGTGAACTTGTGGGAGTCCCTTGCTGGAACAGGCTCCTGGCAGGTTTCTTAGTAGGATTCGTGACCCTGTGGGAGACCCACATTGCAGCAACATGTCCTTGGAGGACTGACCCCTTGGAAGAGTGACCCACGTTGCAGCAGTCTGTGGAGAGCAGTTCTCTGTGAGATGGGCTCACATTGGAGATGTTCATGGAGAGCTGTCTCCTGTGGGAGGGCCCCGGGCTGATCAGGGAAAGGACTCCTCTCCTTGAGCAGCGGCAGGAACAACCTCTGAGGAACTGACCATAACCCCCATTCCCTGTCTCCTTGCACTGCTGGGGGAGGAGTTAGAGCTGGGAAGAGGGAGGAGTGGGGGGAAGGTGTTTTTAAGGTCTTATTTTACTTCTCATTATCCTCCTCTGATTTTGTTAGTAACAAATTCAATTAATACATCTGATTCTGGCCTGTTTTTACCTGTGATGGCATTTGATGAGTGATTTCTCCTGGTCCTTCTCCTGGTCCTGGCCCATGAACCCTTCTTTATATTTTCTCTTCCCTGTTGAGCTGTGGAAGGGAGTGATTGAGAGGCTTTGGTGGGTGGCTGAAATCCAGCCAGGGTCAACCTATGACCTCTTTTCCTATTTCCTTCTCAGAGTGGGTGCACAGAGCACTCCTTGCAGTTGATGTCTGATGTCTTCTGTGATCCCCATAACATTATGGTCCATCTGGCTTTGTGCTCAAACTGGGCAAAGCACCTGTGAATCTTCTCCTTTTTTATGGGTATGATTTGTTATCTCCTTTGCATGATGGATGGAAGATGATGCTTCCAACTGAGAGACTTACATGTCCACAGGGAAACACAATTACAACCTCTACATAATGAAATGACATCTACATTTGCATGATTTCCATAAGAAATTAGAAGAGAAGACTATTAGCTACAGAAAATACATAAATAAAATAAGTAATCTGGAAATCTGGGAAGACGAGGGAAGGGAATGCAGCTTTCTGTAGTTGAGCACCACCAGTTCTGTGGGCTACAGGGCAGGTGCAGATATGGACTTGATTAATGCTCACCTACAGGTCATCCCATGTTGGCCAGAGTGGCTAGGTCAAAGTGGTTCCCTCCCTAGGAAGTCCACTAAATGTCACACAGGCTCCCGGATAAACAAAAAAGTGACTTTTCTGTGACACACTGATGCTAAAGATCCTAGGAGAAATAATAAAAACAAAAAACCACAACCCCCCCCCCAAACCAAAACAAACAAACAAACAAAAACCCCACAAAAAACCCCAAACAAAAACAAACAAAAAAACCCCACCAAAAACCCCAAAACAAAAAACCACAAAACCAAAAAACCCCAAACAAACAAACAAACAAAAAACCCAAACCCCACAAACAAATTAAAAGCCATTTTAAAACCGTTTTGTTTTGATAGTTATACATAAAGCCAGCAGTTCCCTGTATTGCATATACTTCTATAAAATTGGGCATATTCCAATGAGTGAAAGAAGATGCAGCTGCCATCAGAGAGACAAAAAATGCAAATGGCAACTTGTTAAATACAATCACTCTCCTTGGAGGAAATTTGTGGCATTTTTCTGTCAGGTTTTAAACCAATACAGGGTTTCTCCTCTAGCAGTGCAATTTGTCACAAGGGAATTGAATTTTTTTTCCCCAGGCAGTATTTTGTGACTGCTGTTTCCTGTACTTCAGTGGAACACTAAATTTCATGGAAGTCTGCATTTCTCTTCCACTTGAAATATTAGGAAACAGGCTGTGTAATCCTTCAGAAAAATAAGTAAACCAGAGAACTTTTTTTTTTAAGATTTATTTTTAAATATAGTAATTCCCAATTTTGAAATAAAATTTAATGTTTAAATTGCAAAGAAATAGTGTCTGAATTTTCTGTTGTGAAAAGAATAATCTTCTTGAAATATTCCTTTTTACTCCGATATGTTAATGCCAGTGGTAAGCACAAAAGGCATGAAAGACATAGCAAATCATATTGCATACCTGAATTAGGAATATTTTAGTTTTAATTCTGTATCCTCAAAAGAACAAACCAGACATGAAATAGTTCTGTTATGCCTACTTCTAATACAGAGAAATACCTCAAATACAGTGAATTATGTGAGTGTCCTATGAGTATTGTTTTGTAAATTATGTAGAAAACAAAGTTCTGAAATTTCAATCATTTCAAGATGGCCATATATATTTGTATAGTTACTTACTTTATAAAAATACAAGTATTTAATGGATTTGTGTAACTCTATTAAATTTATATAAAATTATACTTCTGCATATGTTGACATTAATATGATTCTCTTGCAGTAAATTTTTATTCTGGTGATTTAATTTGGATGGTATTGCATTTATATAAATATACATTTATACAATGTATAAATAGCAAGAGGCAGGAATAATGAAATACCTGAGCTTCTTATTTTGGCCTTTGCAGCCCAGAACATGTGCTGCTCCACTGTGATGAGGTCTGGCCCCTCGCAGGAGCAGAGCTGCAGCACATCCCCTGCACCTTTTTTAATTGCTGAGGATATGCCAGGTCTCGTCCTCTCACTCTCCTTAAGGTTTGAGAGCTCTGCTTTAGTGGCAGAATAAATTTGCCTTTGTTTTCCTGTTGGAGCATCATGTATATTTTACCTCTGTGTAACAGGGATAGAGGGTGACCACCTGAACCCTCTAAGCAAAACTAGGACAGAACTTACCTGCTGCTTTGGGAACCTGAAGCCACGCACTTTGCACACCTACACCTGAAGTTTTGATTCATGTCTTGCTCTGAATAAAGGAGCTCCCTTACACACCCAGCTGGGTCCCTCAAAAATGCAGAAATGAGCTGACTGTACACATGAATTTGCTGTTTAAGTTTATCTGAAGGGTAGAATAACGTGGCCTTATCACACAATTTTACTACGTAGTTCTGGTAAGGTTCTGTCAGAAGGTACCTGTCTACAGACCAGTTGCTGAAGAACAGGAAGCTGCTTTAGTTTATGTTCCAGGGTTAGAGGAGGAGGTGGAGGGACGCCTTTGAAACCTCTGCCTGACTTGTTTGAGGATTCATCTGAGGATTCTTGTTGAGCATCCATTTATTACCCATATCAAAGCCTCTCTGCATATGACGCATTGTGCTCTCATGTTCAGATCTAAATTCCACTGTCTTGCCCTCTTGCCAGTTTTCAGACAATAATACACCACCTTTAAAACATTAATTTTCTTGTAAGCTGTCTGTAGCCTACTGAGAAAGTACAATGATCCTTGCTGCACTTGTAATAAAGAAAATAAAAATGCATTAAGAAGGTGGCAGAGGAGAGAATGGATCACTGCTTTTGGGCAGCACAGTTAAACACTCTCTGTGCTTGGTGTAGCAGATATAAAATGTGAAACTGGTGAAAAAGAAGGTTTTGTACCCTAGGCAGTGCTTTGAAAACTGAGCAGGTGAAAGAGTCACTAGAACCAAGCTAAAATATTGGAACAGGGAGCAAGAAGCAGGAGAATTTGCAGTATCAACTCTTGACTGTATTTGCAGGCCCTGGAAGAGGAATAAACAAATATATCCTAAACCATGGATTTTACTGAGGACTGACAAGAAATGCTCATTAGTGTATGCTAATGAGAATTTCACAGATACATGGGAACAAAACCAGAAGTAGTACATGGTGTTGTTAAATACTTGTTTACCCATCATCTCATGTGATCTCTTGTACATCTTGGTGTTTTTAGATGGCTTGCTACAGCAATAAATAGGAATTCTGTATGCTCAGAAGGATAAAAAACCAACTCTTTGTCTTCCCAATCTTAAGAGTTTTTTTTTTTTTTATTAAATACAATAGTATTCAGGTCCTACTGTTTGTTAAGCATCATTAAAATATTTGACTCCTCACAGGCAACTGTCCAGATTTTATGCTCATTACTGGCTTTGATCTATTTTGTAAGGTAGGCAGGACAATTTTTGCTTTGCATTACCTTCCTAAATACTCAGGTTTTTTTTTTTTTTTTTAATTTCCATTTGATTAATTATTCTCATAATTTTTTACAGACTTTCTAAGGAAGAGTTATTGAAAATTAAAATAAGGTATTTTCTTATATTATTGTCTTCCTTATAAATTATTTAGGGTACTGCATAATTTTATTACTTTACCTCAAAACCATCCTGCTTATACTAGTAAACTCTCCTTCCTCTGAGACAGTGCTGATACATATCTACTTTTTAAGTCTAAAATTCTTTATTTAAAAAAAATTAAAAGGAAAGAATTTACACATAGCTGAAAAATTTTGAGAACTCAGTAAGAAATCATTTCAGAACAGTATGAAATGCCAAAAACTATCAGAAACTTAAAAACAGTTTATCATTTAGAAGGAGAGCAGATAACCCAACCTACAAGGCAATCACCTTGCTGGCTGCTAAATCAAACACCAAAGAGAAAAATACTGTGAGAAAATCAGTGTCAGATTACAAATGCATACTGAAACATTCAGTGACACCTGCAGGGAACACTAATAAAAGAGATGATACTAGGGCAGAGACAATCTAAATTTGAGAAATTTAAACATTTGACATGATTATGTAACTTTGCAAAATAATTTATTCCATTCTAATTAATTAATTTTTATAAATAAAAACCATATATAAAAATTTACTATAATTAAGTGACTTAAAAACCTATTTTAATCAATTTTACTCATGATCCACACTAATAAGTCTAAAAATTTTGGAGTACATTTGAAGAAATATTGTGGTAAACAAGGAATGTAAATTTAACCAATCTTGTCAGAACAAGCTTAATAATTTTATGGTAACAGCAGAATTATAAAGAAAATTAACATCTCTTGTTCACGTGATTGAATTTTTTTCCTGAATAATTCATTATTGCTTAATTATTGGTTAATAATTATTTTTACAGACTGTAATGTATAAAAGCTTTAATCATTATTACATAAATTTAATGAATTTCCATTTTTAGCAGCTCTCTTAGCTTTTCAGTTTTATGAGTCCACTATACTTCATTGAATTACTGCCAAATACCTAATCTTTCAGAGAAAAATGTAAGCAGTCTGCATGGTATATATCATTATCATAACAAGAGTCCTCTTTGCCAGTTGACCTATATGCAGGTTTCTTTCAGATTCCTTGGTAACTCTTTTCATACAGTAAGTTAAAAAAAAAAAAAGTTATCAACAATGTATGTTTATTGTAGATGAAAAAGTTATTAATTGTAGCCTACTAAACTAAGTCCAGGAAGATTTCTGTGTAGGAATATGAAAATTAACAATAAAGATATGTAACAATAAGGATATGTTATAATAAGGAGAGGCGCTGCCTTGCTGACCCTGTACCTTTTTAATTTCATGTTCAGTCATTTCCTTATGCACTTCCTTCATTTCCTTAGGGCATTTCAAACCCCTTGGTGGCTGACAAGGGTTCACATTTTCTGATTCAGAGTGGCCCAGCTTCCAGCCTGTGAGCCACAATGGCTTTATGAAGCTGCATCCTTTAACCCCCACATATTCCATCTTTCAAGGGTTGCACAGGCATGTGCCAGGGAATAATTACCCATTGCTCAGGTGGAGCCTAAAAACTACTTTTTGAAGAGCCTTTTTTCCTGAATTCTGTCATTACAGGGTCGTGTTACCTGAGGTACCACTGCATCCCTGTGAGAAGAAGGGAGGTTTAGGATAATTATTATGTGTTTCTGAATGCCTTTAAAAGGATTTGTGCTAGTTGTAGTTCCTAGTAGTTCATACTAGGTGTTGTTCCTAAAGATGGCACCTAGTTCCTGGCAGGTGCAGGTAATTGATGAGTAACCAAGACTTGTGCAACCCAAAGCCCACAGCGTGCCCTGTGAAATGCTGTTTGCTCAGTCCTTCATAACTCTTAAGTCTCTTGCATCAGGAAGGCAAAATCCTGATGCTGTTGAAGCCAAATATCTGTTTTGCTTTTGCTGCAGCAGGGGCAGCTGTTAGGCTCCCTATTTCCCTTAGGAAATAAGCAGCTGCATTCCTGCCTGGAACCAAAGCACAGATTTTCAGCTTAACTTTGAGATGAAATTTCAGAAAGAACATGCATTCACACCCACACACACACACACAAACTCTGCAAACACCCTCACAAAATGAGTGCATATTAAGCATGATGGTGGGGTTATTTATTTATGGATAATGGGAAACATTTTAAAGAAGATGTTTTTCTGCTGTAAAAATGGAATTGTAATAATGAAAGGAGAATGGAAGTAAAAAATGATGATTAGTCAGGAACACACTTGGGTGTGGTGAAAAGACATCCCTCTACCATTTATTTCAAGGTTAAACTACCAAATGTTCAAATATGTCTGCAACTGACTCAACAGCATTATAGATGAATAGGCACTATGCAATCAGAATACATTATATCCCTACAGAGGCAGTCCAGGAGGAATGATGCTGATAAACAAGCCCATATTAAGAGGAGTGACAGAAAGACTAAAAATAAAGCTTTTTGACAACACAAAATTGCATTTTTCTAAATAGTTTATTGGAAGAATGCAATATTGGATCTGCCAGCATAAAAGATTATATAAATTTTTTGGATTTCAGGTTCTACTTCTTGTTCTGATGAAGTGTCTGGCTAAATTACAGCATGAAGCAAGAATTTCAGGATAGAAATCAGGCCTCAAACCAGCTTAAATTGTCCTGGAACACTCGGTGTGATTCTTCTCACTCTTCCCCCACTTTTCCACTCCTTCCCAGGGAGGTTCAAGGGAAGTCTGTGCAGGGCTTTTTCAGCTGACTGTGGGCTGCTTCCATACATTTAGTTTTCTTTCAATCCAAGCTTCCCTGAATGACACCTTGTGTTGCGAAGGCCCAGAAGGGGCAGAATCAACTTCTAAATGTTCTTGTTTTCTGAGTCAGATTCCATAATATCTCTCGTTCATGTTATCTCTTGCCCGATAGAGATTATAGAAAAAAATCTTTATGAGTAGGGTAATTTTGGCTAGTGTTAGCTTCTCTGGAAAGTGCAACAGGAGGAAAGTAACTTCTGTAAATTTTCTACTATTCTAAAATATTTATTATATAGTTCACATGTGAAAATTTTGCACAAACTCAAAGGATATTTCATTAAATTGATAGAAAATTAGGCCAAAGGAGAGATATTAGATAGATGAGAATGATCTAAGCAATATCACCAGAACGTCACTGAATTTATAAACTCGTATTGGGACCACATTCTTGTTCTTCAACATCTGACCTCTGGGTCCCACATCACAAATACATTTTCCCTAGGCCAGTTTGACTTCAGTTGTGATTACAACTGATTTAGTTTCAGTTTCAGTAAAAACCTCTCAGAACTTCGAAATAGGATTTGCTTTTTGTTCTGGTTTACGCCAAAAATAGAATGGAAAAAAGAGTACTATTTGTTCAGCTCCATTGCTCTGTTATTCCCCATCCTTTGTTCTGAAATCAGACTTTTCAATACACACATATCTTGAAGTGGACTAAGTGGTAGGGCACTTCATTTCTATTAACCTTACTTTAAAAATTTGAGCCTGTGGCTTGTGTATCCAAAGAACACTTTGGGTGAGAGTCAGTGGGTCCCAGCATGGATGAGATGACTGGACAAGTAAAAACCTCCTCCACAGAGCAGGTTTAATCATATCTGAAATTGGCTGCATGTTTATCAACTTGAATATAATGGAAGATGAGTTTACAGTCCTCCTTATATGTCAGGTTTTCATTCCTGCACTACACTGAAACACATCCACAATTCATCAATGAGAATCTGAGCTTACACTCGACGTATTTACTGTCAGTTCTAGTATTAGAGATTTACCTTTGCATAATACTGAGTACTTACAGTGGTACAAGGGGTACTATGATCTTGAAAGGGCCAAAGTAAAGCACTGAGCTTTACTTAAGTCCAATGCAATAGGGCTCTAGTATTCATCTATTTCTGCCCCCAGTTTGATTCCTGAACAGTTGAATCTCTTGCATATCTCCATGTTTTAGCTGTTTTCAGTTGGCAATCCCATCCAGAATGGTTGCTATGTTCCCATTCATAGCATCCAGGGAATATGTGAAGAGTAGTGAAAACAGCAGCAAGAAATGCAGAAATGATCCTAAGCAGCATATAGGAAGAAAAAGCAGAACTAGTTTTTAAGCAACAAGAAATGTGCATCAGAATTTAACATGTCCATATGCAACAAGCAATGTGGCATGCCATCCTTATTGATTACCACTTTCAGAGCAGATATATGTAGTTCACAATAGAAAACATACCCTGCATTAAATTTCAATTTGTTCTAAATCCCTAGCAGGGATAAAACAGTTAGGGAAAATGTCATATGTAGTCTTTGCAATAAAAATGGTCATTCTGTACCCCTACTGTGTTATCTAATGATAATGTTGAGTCAAACATGAACAGAGGAACAAAATTGGCCTGGCTAAACAGAGATATTTGGCTGAAATTCAGGACTAAAAGGAGAGTTTATGACTTTTTGAAGAAGGAGCAGGCTACACAAAAGGACTGCGAGGATGTTTTGAGGTTATGCAGGGAGAAAATGAGAAGAGACAAACCTTGATCACAAATAGTCTGGCTACTGTTGAAAAGACAATAAAAGCTGTTCTATTAATACATTAAAAACCAAAGGAGGGCTAAGGAGAGTCCCCATCTTTTACTGGATACATGGAGGAGGGGAACAGAGTGACAAAGGCTGGGGGAAAGACTGAGGTACTTCATGCCTTGCTTGCCTCAGTCTGTAGTAATAAGACCAGTTGTTCTCTGGGTGCTGAGCTCCCTGAACTGGAAGAGAGGGCAGGGGAGCAGAATGAAGCCCCTGTAACCCAAGAGTAAATGTTCAGTGGCCTGCTACACCCCTTAGACACACACAAGTCTATGAGGCCAGATGGGATCCACCCAAGGGTACTGAGGGACCTGGTGGAAGCTCTCCCCAAGACACTTTCCAAGATTTACCAGAAGTCTTGGCTAACCAGGGAGATCCCAGCTGACTGGAAGGGACCTAATGTCCATCTACAACAAGGACTGTAAGGAGGATCCAGGGAGCTGCAGGCATGTTAGTCTGACCTCAGTGCCAGGGAAGGACATGGAATGGATCATCCTGAGTGCCATCATGTGGCACAAATGGGACAACCAGGGAATCAGGCCCAGCCAGCGTGGGTTTAGGAATGGCACATTCTACTCAACAAATCTTATCTGCTTCTATGAAAAGGTGACCCACTTAGTAGATGAGAAAGGGGATGTGACTGTTGTCTACCTGGACCTCAGAAAAGCTTTTAATACCATTTCCCACAGAATTCTTCTGGAGAAACTGTCTGCACATGGCTTGGACAGCTGTACTCTTTGCAGAAAATGTCATATTGGGCAGGAGTGTTGATCTGCTGGAGGGTGGGAAGGCTCTAAAGAGGGATCTGGACAGACTGGCTTGATGGTCCAAAGCCAATTGCATGAGGCTCAACAAGACCAAGTGTTACATTCTGCACTTGAGTCACAACCCCAGGCAGAACTGCAGGCTGAGGGAAGAGTGGCTGGAAAAGTGCTCAGAGGAAAAGGAGCTGGGGGTGCTGGTGACAGCAGCTGAACATGAGCCAGGTGTGCCCAGGGGGCCAGGAAGGCCAATGGCACCTGGCCTGGATCAGCAATAGTGTGGCAGCAGGAGCAGGGCAGGGATTGTCCCCCTGTGCTGGGCACTGGTGAGGCCACAGCTCAAATCCTGTGTCCAGCTTCGGCCCTCTCACTACAAGAAAGGCATTGAGGGGCTGGAGCAAGTCCAGGGCAGGGCAGCAGAGCCTGGGAAGGGTCTGGAGTCTGATAAGGAGAAGCTGATGGATGTTTAGCCTGGAGAAAAGGAGGCTCAGGGGAGACCTTATCACTCTCTACAACTCCCTGACAGGAAGCTGTGGTGATGTGGGGGTTGGTCTTTTCTCCCAAGCCAAGTAAAAATGGCAGGAGCAGAGGAAATGGCCTCAAAGTTGTACCAGAAAAGTTTTATTTTAGGTATTAGGAAGTTTTCTTCAGGGAAAGGGTTGTCAAATGCTGGAACAGGCTGCCCAGGGAAGTGGTTGAATCACCATTGCAGGAGATATTCAAAAGATCTGTAGATGTGACCTCTTTTATTGATGGACTTGGCAATGCTGGGATAATGGTTAGACTCAATGGACTTAAATACCTTTTCCAATCAAAATGATTCTATAATTCTATTCTATGATTACCAGTGATGATGATGATGATGATGATGAAGGGAAATAGGGTGGCATCTTACCAACAGCATAAAGCCATAAAATATTTCTACCCTGGAAGAGCAAGCTTAGCACAACCCTTGTCCTTTAGTAGTAATCAGTAGTCCTACTGATGTCAAACTGAGATAGGGCAGTAAAATTTGCATTCTTTTGATTAGAGAACTGAGATTAACATTGCAAGTCTCCTCTGATTATATCTGAGAAGATGGGAAGTTGTATGAGAACTCCAGGGGGAATGTGATAGCCTTTAAATGAACACAATTTAAATGGAGGGTATCAGGTCTCTCACTCCTTTGAAGGCAGAAAAAAGAATAGCTTCAAACTGGTACCATGTGAATATCATGCATCTTATTTGATATTCACTAACCACTTCAGGACTGCTGCCATTCCAAAGGCCAAAGGAAAATATGCTAGCAAGAAGCAAAAGAAACTGCAAAACACTGGTGATGGGCAGCACACCTGTATCTGCTCATAACAGGGGAAAACCCTGAACTGAATAAGAGAAAAATAGAAAGTCACTTTCAAGATTAGTTGCACTGTTCCATTTCATGAGTAAAAATGAGAATTTGCTTTTAAGCATAAAATGAAATGAAAGAAAACACATATTTCTTAGCCAACAGCTTTTGATGAGATCTACATTTCTGCTGATTACAGACTCCTCATGAGTTTAAAGAGCTGGGGAAAATGTAGGAAAATGCTTATTTGGGTTCTCCCAGAAAGGGACAATAGGCTTATTTATGTAATCACTTTTATCAAATCCTTTTATCATTATATAATATAAGTTCAGAGTTGACAAGGTTCATTTACTCATTCTCTCATATCTTCTGTTGTTGTAGCAGGCTTCTCTCACACCCTGCATGCCTAAATTTTGGGCTGTTTGTTTTTGAAAACTATCTAGCAAGATAACATGATTTTTTTCTGATATGTTACAGTGAAGAACCCATTATGTTGCTTAACATTAATTATGGTTTAAACCTTTATTAGCCTTTTTTAAAATTCCTTTGTATTTGAGATTTTAGTGTTGTATTAGGATTAGTTCCTGCAAGCACACTCAGGTGTTTCTATAAATAGAACTGTAATGGATGCACTGAGTGAGGTAAAATTCCACTGTACTTGGTTATCTTCTCCCTATTGGTAGCACATACAGCTGTACAGAGAACAAATGCAAGAAAATGTGCACAAGAAGTCACTCAAATGAGCTCAGAAATTTAGAGACTTCCTTGAAAAAATGGCCCCCAGACTACTCCTTTTCCTAGCGTATAAGGACCAGCTGCTCCCACATGTGCAGGGGTCTAACTTGCTTCTGAACACATATCAATCCTGGCTCCATGGTAACATCTGGCAGTAAATTCAACAAATCAGTATGCTGTTTTCTTATTTAATATTCTTTATGATCATTGCTTTGGTACCTACCAGGGACATTTAATCTTCTGGTAGGATATCATGGATACACATTGCTCATCTGAAGTCTCCTCAGCCCTGAAGATTTTTTTGTAAAAATTTGTGTTATGGAAAGAAGTATTTTCCTTTCAACACTGAAACCTCTTGCTTTTGGAGCACATTGCAGCCCTGCAGATTTCAATTCCTGAATAAAGTACTCTCCCTTCTTCAGAAAAGCTGCCAGATTTTTGGGCATGCTAGAAAGAGATCATAAGCAGAGGAAAAAAAATGGAGAACAAAATTTATTCTGTGCATCTCCAACAGGTAGTCAAATACATATGGCAGACTATTGAGAGACTCTGCTTCATTTATTCATGTCAGGGCTTGAAAGAGAGGACCATGACATCCAGCCCTGTTGAGGGATACAGGGATATATCCTGTAGATGGCACTGCTCCCTCAATAGTTCTCTTCTCAAGCGAGCCGTGACTCACAGTTTGTACTGAAGATATTTTTTTTCTCCTAGGAACATGTTTACTTTGTGCATCCTGAGCCACAAACAGAAAAATGAGCTCTTCTCCAATGCAATATTAGCAATGAAAATCCTGTTAAGCCTTTAAAGATTGGGTTGGGCCATGTTTCACTTACCTTTTGCACCAGACAGCTCATACAGTTAAATAAAATTGCTCTTACTGGTTCAGTGGACAAGAGCCTTTGCTTTCTGTCCAATTTAGTATGGGATTCCTTTGTTTCTAGAAAAAAAAAGCCCACTAAAAAACTTGCAGACCTTGCAGTAGCATGAAAACCTGAATGTTTCTTTAAGAAAAACAAAAATATCTGTCAATTGATAAGCAAACAGGTGAATTGATTAAAGGAATACATTTAAACACAAACACCCACACACACAAAGAAAATAAACAAACGTGTCCTACTTTGAGCAGCAGCTTATGTTTGATCAGGCTTTCACTGAAGATACAAAGCCAGCAAGTAAATTGGACAAGCAAGAGTTTTCCTCTCTGTTCTCTGCAGCGTGGCACCTCACTAAACAATGCTGGGTAGAATTTAACACCAGACTGTGGCAAGGGAAGCAGCATGCTGTAGTAATTTGGTGACTGCATGCTCTACTTTCATCTATCTGCAGAGAGAGCAGTAATGCTTACAGTTAACATTTCATAGTGTTTTCCAGACTGAAGTTAGAAAAAGAAATGGTTTGCCTAGGTTACAGCATCTCCAGTTGTTTCTTTGAAGAGCACTATTGTCTTTGTTTTTTCAGGCAATGGATTTCAGTTTTCACAGGGGCCTAATCTCGAGGATGTGAAGGTGCCCATTGCTTCTGCTTGATTGTTTACACTGATCTGACCAGCCTACAAAGCCTTTCAAAACCCATGTTCTTACATGCTTAGCAGAACTCTTTAGAGACTGGCTGTAAAAATCTTGCAGCATTCAATTTGTGCTAGGCACACACTCAGCTCTACAGAAGGCTCTGCAGGTATCTGTCTTGAGCAAAGCTCAAAAAATAGGACTGAAGCTTGCTGCTGCAGGTACAGCTCCTAACACTGCACTGCATGAACTGCCAAGCCTGCCCTGAGGGAACGTGCATGAGACAGGATGCCAGCAAGGGATTTCTACACCACAGCAGATCTCAGGGGCTTCATATGAACAGTAGCATTTAAGGGCTCCTACCAAGTCAGTGACAGACCACCCATTTGACAGGGAGGAAATAAAGGGAAAGATGATAAATCTTTTTGCTCCCCGCATGCCAGTATGTCATAGGCTAAGAAAAGCCTGATTTTGTTCCAATCGGGGTCAGCTTTTTTGATTGACAAGCAATTTATCCAGTAGAAGACAAGCTGCGACTTTTGGCGAAATGCTTAAAAAGGCTGGGTGGGGGGAGGAGCGGTCTCTTGGTCTTCCGGTGTGGCAGGCCGGGGACAGGGAGCGGCCGGGCCAGCCGGCCTCGGTGCCCCCCCACCCCGGGGCGGCTGCGGCGGGCCGGGCCGGGCCGGGCCGGGCCCCGATGCTGCTGGAGCCGGGGCAGGCCGGGTCGGAGCTTTAGGAGCCGCTGTCTCGCGGAGAGGCGGACAGCATGGAGAGAGAGAGAGCTCGGACGGAGTGCCCCTTCGCCCTTGCTCTTCTTTTTTCAAGCCGAAGAGACCGGCGCACGGCTTCTAAACGACTCAGTTTCCCGCCGCCGCAGAGCCACGTGGGCAGCCCGGCAGCCCGAAAAGTTTAACCCTTTGTTGTTAGCAGATGGACTTTCCTAAACATCATCTTTCTCCGGAAGAAGAACAGCTATAGCGAATAGAAAGACACAGCATGGAGCTACAGTCGGTAAAAGGAGAGTGAAAAGGACTTTAAGGCAAAAGGACAAGGAGTGGCCTAATTTTGGCTGGACATTTCTGGTAAAACTATAGAGACTGAACTAGTTTCTTTCCTGTAACATATAAATGCTTTTGGGGGGATGTAAGGTTCTAGTTAAAAGTGATATGAAGCTTTTTGCTCTTAAAGAAAGAGGAGATTTGTTTTTTTGGGTCTTGAGATAATTTTGGAAATAGAAGAAGAGAATCTTTGTGTCATACTAGAGGAGGCATCCTTAAACAGTACCCCAATAAGCAAATATGGCCTATGTGCAGTGTTGAGAGGGCTGCTAATGGGTAGGATTTCGCAGTTTGCAGGAGTTCTTTTAAAATCCTCGCAGATGCAGAACATGGGATGTCTATATAGAACCCAGAGAGACTCCTTTCCTAAAGGAACTGATAAAAGGTTATTTTTAAAATGGTAAAACTGGCTGAAGTTGCAGGTCATGTCTTTTTATGTTGAGTGAAGAAAGGTAAAAAACTTAGAAAGAGAAAGAAAGATGTTTTAGAAGTTTCATTTGTTGTTGTTGTTGTTTTTTTTTCCCTTTTCTTGTTGTTTTTGTGTGTATTAATAAACTATCTTTGTAATTTAAAGATGGGCCTGGTTTGCTTTATATTCTTCCAGTCAAATGAAATATAGAACGTGATTAAACCATCACACAGTACTAAGTGCTGAGGTTATGGCCACTTTTCCTTGCTGCATATCACAAGGAGTTTGCCATGTCTGGGCAAATCCATCATTGTTTCTGCTCCTTCAAGTACACAGAAGAGAGGGAAGCCCAAATTCTTGACTTGTCACTTCTTTTTTCAAGTCCAATAAATTATAAACTATTAGCTAACTGGGCGGCATGTTAAAGACAGAAACTGTAATGATTAATTTGCCCAGAGCTTAGCTGGATACCACTACCACTGAAGTCAACCAGCAGACTAAAGCTCAGAGCAGCTTTATACATATAACATATTCCTGAGGAACTGCTGAATAATTCCATCCTTTGCCTTTTCTCCTCACACTCCTGCTATGCTTTTTTTGCTCGCTGTTTGATTCCCTGTTCTCTTTGTGTTTGCTTAATGATAGCTGCCATTTCCCCTCTCCATGAACAAACAAGCTCACCATTTTCTTTAATGCTCCTATTTGAATTATCTCTGTAAATTCACCAGAATGATAGAAGTGTTATTTTGCTATCTACCCCAACTGTGAGTCTTGCTGATTTAAACTCAAATATGCTAAAATGAGTTTTAGATGAGGATTCTTTGTTCTATTGTCTCTACAGAATTCACTGTTCCAAATCTGTTACTTTGAGAAGAAAAAAAATTAATATCCTGTGCTTGAGGCATTCTTGGAAAAAGCCAGTGGCCTATAGACAATAGGAAGAGATACTTATCTGAATAAAAATATGTCTGTTAGACATATGAAGACACTCTCTATGCATTCTCCTTTAAAAAGCTGTCCTAGTCTTACCCACCCCACCTTGTTTCCCTCTGGCTCATTCTAATATGACTCCTCTGAAGTTTCCTTGACCTTTCCTTACTATTCTCTCTTGACTTTTCCATTTCATGTCTTTATATAAGGTAGATGAACAGTTTTCTTTGTATCTCTGACTGCTTTTTCTTTATAGCCAACCCTCTGGGTTTGAACAGCATTTATCTCTGGGCAAAAAAGCTTTTAACTGGATTATTTAAAAAGAGAAAAACAACAAACCAATTTATATGATGTTCCAAACTGAAATTTTTAAGCAAGAAAGAGAAGGAAAATATTTATCAGGGCTTAAAAGTAAGCACTTCAGGTAATGAAAGCTGATTGACAATTACTGCTGTCTTCCAAGTGAAACAATTGGACTGGGGTATTTGGAACACCTGTTGTATGAGCTAACATTACAAGAGAAAAGCTTGAATTGTTGATTCACTAACAAAGGTACGTGCTAATTCCCTTGCAAAAGGAATAGGTTTAAATACTGAGCAAAATAAAGTTGTCAGAGGACTTGACAAACTATAACACACACAGAACATTGTTTGGTAAGTGATGTATCTAGGGTTGGCTTCAAGCATGTGGAAAAAAAAAAAAGCAGTAGAGCACATCAGCAGGGTAAAAGTAGGGAAAAGGAAAATTGGAAAGTGGCCGTGCCCCATTGACTGCTCTGCCCTGGTCAAGGTGCTGCAAAGACAAGCTGAATTTTGCTGTGACTGAGAAACTTTGTGGATGTAGGGCAGTAAATGTGGCTGTGAAGAAGTAAAACTCCTCTTAGAAGTATCAGTTATTTCTGGATCTCTTGCCCTACCTCTAGTTGCAGCAGGAGCAGCAAACCTGGTTTTCCAGAATCCACTTGATTCTAACACTTATAGGAAGCAAAAAGTTTTTCTCCCAACCCTCCTCAGGTGCCACCCCCATAGTTTTGCCTCTGCCTCTGGCTTCTTCTGTCCCTGTGGCAAAGTAGACCCATCTTGGCTGTGCTGCTTTGCAGAAGCAAACCACCAGTTCAGCCTGCCTATGGATATATATCTTTGCAACCGCTGTGAATGCATTACAAAATATATAGAAATAAATTATCAAAATGTTCAAGTCAAAGTCAAAGACATAATAAAAATTACTGGCAATTTTTGACATAAATCATTTCAGATCTTTCTGTGGAATGGGATTTGGTTCCTTCTCATTTCAGCCATCACTGTGATGATGTGACCAAAATAACTGTCAAGCACTGAGATGCATTAATGCAGATAGCTATAGTAAACCTTGTGAGGAAGTTAATAATACTTTATTTTCATAGCAGGGAATTAATAATGTATAGTAAAAAAAGACACAGGCCACTGTTAAAGAGAAAATATAAAATATATAAATGCATAAAAACATACACAGAGCACGCATAAATAAATACATAAATATATCTATAAAATAGTTGATTCGGTTAAAGAATTATCTATTGGTGTTAGTGCAGTTAGATTCCTTTGGAAAAAAATGAAATGTAAACTTCTGTACAACATATAAATAAAGATAATCATCTCTGCAACATCTATGGTTAGCAGTAGAAAACAAAACAAAACAAAAAATGATACCTAATTCTCACCCAATCATTAACAATAATTATCTGTTGCATTTTTAGGCTGCTTGAGTTGAAATTGTCAATTTCTAGAAAGAAGCAAAACAGAAAAACAATCATCTAGCTACTGTTCCAGAGACCTAGGCCCGCTGAGCTGACAGAATTTTGGATAGAATAGTTATCCCCTCCTCGGCAGAGCAACACTCAGCTAGGGGCAGGATGCTCTACAGCGAGTTTCACAGTTATCAGCTGATAGCAGAGAAACCTAAAACTGGAGTCATGTTTTCAGTTCCAAGCTCTGGGCATATGTTCTGCTGGATATGTCTTCGTCTGCTTGTTTCTCTCTGGTATTATCACCTCTCCTCTAACTTAAAATTTCCCTCCCCCAGTCCTGTCTCCTGAGATGCCTCAGCCTCCTTCTCCAAGCAGGGCTCCCCAGAGCCTCACATCACACGGGATCCTTCCTTGGTCCTGTGTTGGACTTCTCCCTCCTTCCTGCATGAGGCCATGCCACACCCGGCTGTGCCACAGTACTCATCAGGAAAAACAATGTTTCTAGGGCAAGAAAGTGCAGGTTTTAAAATCATTCTCAAAAAGATTGAGAGAAGGACAAGAGGATAAACTTTCCACGTTCAACTTCATTATCCGCAGTACCTCCAGCATCCCTGGGAGCAGTCCCTGCAGGAAAGATGTTCTCAAATGCTCATAGCCCTTTGTTGTGAGCTGCTTCTCTTCCTGCAGAGATTGTGCATTCACTGTCTTCTCAACAGGATGGGTTGGAAGGGGGAAGAAGTTATTTCCAGCTGAACAACCCAAGCAATTCCTATTTTCAAAAGCTGATTTTAATCCAGATGTCAGTGTATTTTCATGAGATGACCACTCCTGATATTGCCAAGCATGAAACCACAGCACAGCCACAGCATTTCAAGTAAAATACCTGCATTTTTTTTTATTATTTGCTAAATAATTTGTTTGCCTTAGATGGAATAGATCAAATTAAGAAAAAAATACTGCAGGCATCTGAAAATCACCTCCTTACAGGAAACACTGAACAAATTAACAGTAGAAGTTTCCAGCTCCTCTAAGTCTATTAATTAAATTCTGATATATTGATAATTTTACCTACACATTTTCTAATATTTTCTTTGGTTTTGGAAGATGCATTTCTAAACACAACTCTGAAGCTACTGTTGCTGTCCCATGGAAAGAAGAATGTAGCTTTGTTGGTATAGAACTAGTAAGGAAAATAGAAAATTTAGTTTTTAAAACTATCCCAAATATAAACTTAAGGATGTCATTTAATCTTTCCAATCTTTGCCAAAATGCAAATTATTCTATACACAGCTTTTGTCCAAAATAAAGACCCCCATTGTTAAAGGAAGGAAACACAAGTAATTAAAAACTGAACTTACTATCCACAGTTAGACATTTAAGTACCTCATTCCTTTATGTCCTTTTTCAATTTGTAGATCTAACTTGCGAGCTTTTAACAGGAGTTTCTTTCTGCATTTATTTGTGTTTATTTATTTGGTTTTATTGTCCACAGCTTTTGCATTCATAATAGTAGAAAAATGCTAAGCTAAGCTTAGACTGACTCCTAGTGTGAAATAAACAATAGACAACTTGTAACTGCAATTGCAAATTTTGAGGTATGCTACATAAAATCTGTCCCTAAATGTCTATTTTCTTGCAAGGATATATTTATCTCAGAAATACTGTCATAATTTTCATAGTTCTGCCTGTAGTCCTCAATATTTCAGGATTTTTACTCTTTTGTATTTCAAAATATCTTTCTTAAGTTATGATGTTAAAGTCAACTGTACACCACAGTATGAGGAAAATTCTGCAAAATTATTGTAAATCAAATTGTAATCTGACAAGGTTGGAGGATTTAAACTATCTGACTCCCAGATTTATTTACCTGTCCTTCTCTATGCCCCATTAGGTAATAGCAGAGTTGCAAGAAAAGCAAAATATTCCCATCATCCATTCAGTCAATTATACAATGTCCAATATTGTGATACTATCCTTTGTAGTTGTAATTTTGTGTTATCTGCAAATTACTTTTCTTTGCCTTTAATAAACCCAGCACCAATAATGACACATACTGTTTCCCTGAGACAGGCTGAGGCTGAGAAATATGCAGAGCATGATTAATTAACCAAGTGAAAGGAACTAACCAGCTGACAAAAGTAATCATTGGCCCAAATGACCTTTGATGTCTCAGTGCTTTTGGCCACAGGGCTTGGCAACTGCATGAGGGGGAATGCTAAAATAATCTACAACTAATGAATTAACATTCTGTATATGGTCTATTTTCACTGCAGAAACCACAGGTCTTGAGAGGAGACATTTCTGTTGTTATAAAGCCTGGTGGAATCGGTGTTCTGGTAAAAGAGAATGGGACTGTTGCCTTAATTTTTAATAATATATTCTCTGTTTCTAGAGTCAAAAAAAAAGAAACATCTAGCATTTTTTGTACTGGTCATGTATTTCTTAAATTTTTTTACAGAGGGATTTGCTGAGCATGCAGTTCAACAATCATCATGTGATTGGTCATGCACATGCCGTGTTGGTCTGACTTTGGTCATTCCCTGATCTGCACATCCCCCTTTGAACCAGACTGTTTCAGTGGCTGAAGAAACGCTCTAAAGGTATCCATACAGGGTTGGTACAGACTCAGCTGTTTGCTGTGGTGAGTGCCTTCTCTATTCTGTCACTCAGCAGTTAACCACATGCATGACTAAATCCTTTTCCACCCAACGTGTAAGCTCATGTCCTTTCTGCCAATTCTCTGTTAAATCACAGTTGTGAGTATGAAGTGCCCCGAGCTGCTGTGAATCTGCATTGCTCATCCACTGTATTTAATAAGAGTCTTGGTTTTTATTGCTACTGGCCTCTGCCTTCTGGCCTGCGTGGTGAAATGGAGAGACATCCTAATCTGTAAGCATTTAAAGATGGGGAAATGGTACCACTTGTGACAAGTGAGAAAAAAAAGTGAATCTAGCTTAGATTTGGATTGTGAGAAAGAGGTGGCCACTCAGCACTCCAGCATCTCCTCCTATATAAAGATGGCCCAGGAAGGCACAAACATAGATGTATATATAGCAGCATACACAAATTTCAACAGAGTTAAACTCATTTCCTAGGAATGGCTGACTTACAAAGTGCAGCTCAGCGTCATCCTTCCCTGCCACAACTTAGAAATGGTTTCTTTTTTGTGAAAATACAAGCTAATCCAAGCACCTAAATGAAGCCTTAATGAGGCAAAAGGCAGACTTTGAGAGAAGAGGGTCAGGTGGCATTTTTACTTCAAAACTGTAACAAGCATCAGCTTTAATCTTTGCTCAGTGTACTGAGGAAGTATATCGCTGTCATTTTTCCATTTGAGAGCCCACTGCCAGAGTTATACACCCTGTGTCATCTTTGTTTTATCATCCCCTGGGACATAGTCACAGTCAGTCTCGAGGCCAGCAGGCCCTGAAGATGTGCAATGCAGGAAATGGTGCCCATTAGCATGCAGCAAAGAGAAGCAGCTCCTTCTCTTTGCTGCAGAAGGCACAACTCTTTAAGGCTGAAAACTTTAAGTACTGTATTACTTGCTAATAAACACAACATATATTGTTAAAAAGATCCTGAGTACACCTGAACTATAAAAATCAAATGGCATTACATGTAGATATTTTAATTTTCTCATTACTTGAGAAATCCTGTGTTATTTTAATATCATTAACTGACATTTTGTCCGAGGAGGATTTTTAATTAGTAAATTGGAGAAATTAAAAATGCAGTGCATCAGCTATTCCCATCCAACACATCTCTGATCCCTTTTATGGATGAGTTATATCTCATTTGCTACAAGATATGACATAGTGATGTCCTTGGTATTTAGAGAAAGGCAAAGCACTTAAGTTTCTGTGGAGGTGGTCTTCTCAAAGCTACGTTTTCATCAATACATTTGAAACTCGTGGCACAGCTGACATCAGCATTGTTAAACTAACAAAGCTATTTTCTCTCTGAGCTTAAGACCACAGGACTTTTATGTTGCCCAGTTGACCTTGCTCCAAATTTTTTAGAAAATACCTGAAATTCTTTAAATAATGAGGTCAAAGGAAGGCCATTATTTCACTTACATTAATTGCCTTTGAATATCTATTATTAATTCCTTCCCTAAACAAATTGACCCGCCCCAACCTACTGCTCAGATTTTTTTTTTTTAAATTATGAGAAGAATGGGAAGAACATTTGATGTTTTACTGATAAGCCAGAGCAATACTTCAGACATTCTTCCTAATACACCTACAAAGCATCTACCTTGTGAAGCAAGCGAAAGAGCAGAAGGATAATTAGGATATAAAGAATTCCACTATACTGATGTAATCCAGACAGCAATGTCTAATGAATGAGAACACAAAGACATGCAGCAGCTGTCAGTTGAATGCATGCCACAGTGCAGAGCAGCTCTATAAATGCTTCTGAAAGATTTATATGCTTCTATTTCTATTCTGGTATTCTGAGAGCGTATATTATTTGGAGGATAATGTAGGGGGAGATGGGATAAGGATGGAAGCAAATTAGATCCCAAATTAGATCACAGATTAAGATGAGGAGCAAAACTGCTCATGAATTATCATGGGCTCATAATAGAGCTACTGTATACTCCACACCCGAGAAAAGCACTTAATACCCTCTGCTTAGTGCCAGGGCGATTTTGGCTAAAAAAATAGAAATTAAACGGAATTACAGCTTGCCTTAGCTAAGTACACATCCAGTAATTAATGCACATTTGGAAGTGTTGCTGAGGGCTGTGTTGCAGCCGTGGGGCTGTGGGGCTGCAGTTCCAGAGGCCTGTACCCTGAGGCACAGGTTCGTGTGTCCGAGGATCCGAACGGGATCTGCACATGGGGCTGTGTCTGCAGGAGGAGTCAGGCACTCACTCTGACTGCAGCTTATGGCTATGGAAGGTGTATGTGCTGCTTCTGCATTTTGCTTCTTCTCATTTCTGTCTGACATCCTCTGTCAGGTTTCCGTGCTTAGCTTTGTCAGTCTTCATTTCCCTCTTCAGGCTCTCTGGGAGGAATTCAGCTCGGGAAATCACTCTCTGAAACTTGCTAAGTCAGAGCTCTACTAAAATGTCTTCACCTGTACATCAACTTTTTTTTTTTTTTTTTTTTTTTTTTTTGACAATCAGATAATAGCTTAGGAAAGGTTACCATCACTCTGCTCTGGGGCAGGATTTACTCTCAGTATAAAATCTGTGCATGTTTTATCTAGTCTACTCTGGAGTTTTCCTAATGATAGTCCCCCAATTAACCCTCACGGTAAAAATTTCCATTGTCTAGTTGTTCTTGTTTTTAGCATTTTTATTCCTTGTGTGTAACCTAAATTAATTTTCTTTCTTCAAGTTACAGCCACTTCTTGTTATTATATTGCTTTTATGTCTTGAAATACTTCCTCTCCATATTTTATGTTATTTCTCCTGAAGTAGTTAGACACACCTACCATATCTGCTCTGGATTTTTCTTTTAACTGTACAGGTTGCACTCCTTTCCTGTCACTTTTTAGATTACACCTACTAAATTATTTTTTTACCATTTTCTCTAATTTATGTCTGGTTTTTATTTGGTCATGAAGCCCACCATACACATTCCATGAGATAAAGGAAAAAATGAACATAGAACCTCATTTTTTTAATAATCATTTTAAGAGTGTTTCAAGGGCTTAACAAGGTATTACATACCTAATTAGTCACTTTTACAAGTACTGAAGCACTATGTTCTGTGTCAGCACAATTATGTTAAAGAGTCTAATAAGTAGTCTGAACAATCTAACTTCTTAAAAGTAAATATATAATTTCAGAAAAAAAAAATTGCATAGTGTCCTGGCAGAATCATTCAAAAATTAATTCGATCTCATGAATACTGCTGGATTTGTAATTATTCTGAGTTACAAAAGGAGTCTAGGAAAGAAAAGAAATTTCTGTATGAAGAAGGCTGCAGATGACATTCACGGGAAGAGAGCAAATTCATAGGTAACAAAAGCCAGTTGTTGCCAGCAGAGAGAACTGCACCTCTGGCAATAAGGAAGCAGCTCTCATTTATATTGAAAATATATTTCAAGGTGCTTCAATCTGAGAAAAAGTAACACATCAGAGAGGTTCTTATTGAAAAATGAATGCTATATAAAAGTAAAGCTTTGATAACCTGATTTTGTATGACCTTATTTTGTCCTTGGGCAGGCATTTTTTCAGAAAGCTGCAATATATTTCAAAACTGGTGGTTGTGTTTTAGAACCACACCAAGAACCAAAAAGGTGGCTGCCCATCACCACTTACAGAGCCCACAGCAAAAATGATCTGAAGACCAGGGGATTGCTTCTAATTCTTCTTGAGCAGTTTCCTGTAATCCATAAGGACTTGGGAAGACTTGATAGGGAAAGTTGCAGTAATTAGAAGCTTGTTGTTATTGTTGGACACCAACATCAGGACACACCCTTCACCAAGAGAAGTTTGTAACCTAAACATAAGAGGACATTTGGACAAACTCCTGGTTATAGCTAATAATTATGTCTCTGTAGGATAAGAAAGACAGGTGGGTGCACATCTCTTCCACCTGTAATCTTGGTTTGTACCTCAAGTGGGGAACCATGGTCTATTTACAGTATCCTGGTGCTAGAGTGTAACAGACCGGCCAGAGTGGGAGATCTGACCTGTCACCCAGGAAGTCCAGAATGTCACTGTGCCAGTGCAAAGGACATGGGCTTTGTAGCAAATTCTGTAAAAGAGACTTCAGGGATTTTTTTTTTCTTGTATTCCAAGAGCAAGGATGGTAAGAAGGATGAATCACAGCTTTACCCCCAAAACTGTTGGTTCGAGAGACAGGCACCAGGAGGCTTTATCACCTGTCTGTGATCAGAAGAGTGACTGTGTTTTATATTTTAAAGAAACAAAACCAGCAAAACATACTGAAGTCTGGCTAAGCTTTATGAATTTGCATTTTCATAAACACAAATTGTGTTTTCATAAAAGTCATTGACTTCTTACATTTTTTAGCTACTTTCGCTTTTGAGTTTGGTTTTTTGTTTGTTTGGTTTTGGTTTTTCTAAAATTATTTTTGAGAATTAATGATGATGGAGACTTCCACATCGTCTGTCTTTCACTGGAGTCATGCTCTAAATAACATCACTTTAACAGGCCCCTTACAAAAAGGTGCAATTGCATGGTCAGTCCTACAGCTCAAAGAATTTGTATATCCTCATTAGGAAATAAATTCTAACTTTAATCTCAGGACTATTTTATAGTCCTTCAGTTACAGTGCCCAACCCTTAGAAAGACCCAGCTGTATGTGACGATGTGTGATTTCTTCACTGAAATCAGGACTATAGTATTTGCAACTGCTGTGCATGGCATTGTGACATACTAACCATTCCAGTGCTGATGAAGACGTTCATTCCTGAGACACATTCCTGCTTGGCTGCTCACTGGAGCCAGCCTGACCTGGAGCATATGCTGTGTGGATGTGGGAAACGGGATGAGAGCATGTGGGTGGGAGACCAGACTGATATTTTCCAAGATTCAGGTCCTTAAAAAAGCAGGGAGAGCATTTTATCTAATTCAGTGGCAGAGTACCATGCTGGCAGCTTGCAGTCATTTTGGAAAACACAGTTGAGAGAAATGAAAAATCAACAAATATTATTGTCCATTTGAAAGCAGCTGTAATTCAGGCAGAGCTCAGCAAATGGATTGTTGTTATTTAGGATCTGGGGAGAACTTCTCATAATGTAGGGCTGGGCTATACAGGCTGTTATTCCACAACAGCTGATGTGTTTCTCACCTGAGCAGATCCAGATTCACTTTCAAGAATAGATAATTCTATCTATAGCCATCAGGCTGGCTCTTGCTTGCACATACACCATTAACAAAACAATATTTTTCATTATGCCCATTGGAAAACCTTCTAACTGTCTCAGATATTTAGGTCCCAAAAATACCCTAAAAGCATGCCATTTTGCTGACAGTCAGAGTGAGCATTCTCAATCAGTTTGAAAGAGAAACGCTTAAAGAGATGAGCAAAAATTCCAATGTTCAGCAAACAGCAGAAGTGAAATTTTAATCAAGGCTGAAGTTTCAGTATGGCTGCTGAAATGAGAGTTATGGCTAGAACAAAATCAGTATATGATCACACAGTTTTGAATAAAAATCTCTACATGTGCCTCTATATGCAAGTCTAAGGTGGCAAACCTCATGGAAGAGTCTGAAGGAAAAATCCGTACTGGAAAGGAACATGACATGTTGTGTGTTTCACCAATAAATGAAAATAGTTGGCCTCCCCTAGGTTAAAAATAACTAATTTGGAAAACTGCTTTGTAAACTCATTAAATAAGGAAATTTTATATAGTTTCCTCTAGATTCATAATTCAGGTAAATAATTTTACATGAGAGAACAGACAAGTTTCTGGATTAAGAAAAAGAAGGGAAGGAGGTTTTGCTGCATAATGTTCTAAAACTCCTTTGGCTGTTGCTGTTAATTTCTTCTGTCATTGAGGTCTGGATACATTTTTATCAGTATTTCATTGTTTCATTTCTGGGCATTTACCCATGTGTATTTCAAACATAGAATATGTATTTCCAAACTGTTGTAATTAGTAATGATTTTAAAATTACTTTACTGTTGCTTGTGTCACGATTTTTCCAACATTCATCCTGTTGGGAAATACAACCTCAATTTAATTTAGATATTTGAAAATCTAGGCTTTTGCTGTATTTTCAGTGCCATAAAGCTGCACTGGAATTGGTTTCTTCCAAATTTTTATGCACATATTTATTTACCTTGTAGTCAACTTCTGTAGTTCTGATAAATAACTAAATTTGAATTTAAAATAATCTTTATTGAAGGCCTTGGGTTGGCAAACAATTTTCTTACAAATAACAGCTGCTTCAACTTAGGTTTTTATTATTTCTGATAGAAAAGAAATACTAATACACTGGAACAGTGATAATGAAAATTGAACAGACAGAATTGGATGAAAATGGCATACATTTTTAAAATTATATATTTTTTTAACATGGAAAGGATTTAGTTGTTTAAATGAAAAAAAAATTAAGAGAATTTTGTTGAAGATAATAAAATATAACCATATTTAATATGAAATAAAGCATTGCAGAGTAACTCAGTTGTCATTGAGAACAACTTTGCAGGGAAGTCCTCCACTGTGCTCTCCCTCAAGAATACTGATAAGGTACAAAAGAAGCAGTCTGTATTCTTGCAAAGTTTGTTTATATTTCCACAATAAATGTTAATGTGTTCATCAGCTTCAAAATGAAGCATCTCTTGTTTTCTTTTTCATGTTCCACAAACTTGAAAACACCAATAAACAAAATCAGATTTAGGTAGTAAAATCTTTCAGAATGATTAAGTCATGATTGTGCTCTCATTTACGCCTTTATAACAACCTATATAAATCCAAATATCCCAATGTACATTATTCCTAGCTTACATTACAAAAGAAAAATTGAAAGATCATTTGCAGTTTTTCTTTTTCATACTATGCATTAAGTAGAAGCCTTAATGGTCTATTCCACAGAACATCTGGAAATCTCAGTCAGATAAAATGCTCTTGTGTTAGGTCCTTACAAACATACTGTTGGAAAAAGTCCAACTCCAAAGGAGGTCTCACTCTCAGAAATGCTTGAGGATGGAAAAATAATGATTTGCTTTTTGTAGCTGCAGACACAAATCACAGAAAGGTGATTTGACTTGCCCAGGGATATACATGCGACCTCTGGCAGAGCTGGGATTTACGCTTTCATCTTGCTGCTCAGTGCCTTAATCAGAAAACCTTTATTCCTCTTGCAGCCTGAAAGTAACCAGCTTTGTTGCAAAACATTCCTGGGTCTGACAAAATAATATTGTCCAGCCCTTCTGAGTCCAAGTGTTCCTTGAATTCTGCCTGCAAGAGTTCCCAGTCTCCAAAATCTCCCTGGCTAAACTGGGCAGAACTTAAATTTGAGGGTTGATTAGCAGGATTCACAATGCACATTATCAGAGACTGAGGGAATTTATCACTATGACATTGTATTTCCAGCTGGCATTACATACATTACCTGTAGGTTCTGTAAGAGATCTCTCAATCATTATGTTAAAAAAGTGACCAAGTTTATTTAAAAGCAATTTTTTTTTTCATTTGTACTCATTGGTAATAGCTCTTCCCCTGTGTTCTTTGCATGTTATCTTTTTCTTCTGTCATTAATAAATTTGTGTCTTCTAGAATATAACTGCTGTGTTTAGTTCTTGTTATTACAGTATTTCCACTGATTGCCAGCCATACCATACAGTGAGGTTTGATATCATGTAGGGGGCGAGTGGGCTGAATTTCTCAGTGGGTGACATGCTACGAGCAAGGTTTGAAAGGGCAGATTTTTAAAACAGTTAGCAAAATTATTAACATGAGACTGAAGGGCAAAGTAATAAAACTTTAAAACTATTAAGTCTGGAGGCCATGTCAGAACATTGTAGTAGAGGCACAGATGGTGTGCATACTGATGAGCAGGAAAACATAAAAGAGTGAGCAAAACTGTATGGGTAAATGGAGAATTACGTAACTTTTACTGGGGCAACAGATGCATTATTTTCTAAAGCAAAAGCCCACTGTAGACAGCAAAGAGAAAATCAGATGGAAGGCTATAGTAATTTCTCTATCAAATGAGAAAAGCTGTGCAAAGAACAAATAACACAAATATAACATAAACGGTGAGGTGACAATGTGAGGTTTTGAGACACAGAAGGGAGTTATGTGGGGTTAGCACATCTGGGAGTCTGCCTCAGATTTCAGAATCTGCACTGATGGCATTGAAACTCGAGGTGTCTGTAGTCACCTTGTTGGGTTGTCTTGGCTGAATGCTGAATTATTACATCATCAGTCCATGGCCTCTTCTCATTTCCTGAAGCTGGTGAGCTTCTTGTCTCCTGCCTTTGGCTCTGAGCAATGTGTGTTGCTCTAACTGATGACACACAGTAATCACTCTGGAGGGAATTTTCTAAATCATCCCTTTATTTTCAGTTCAACTAAAGGATTGATGACTTCATTCATTACAGTAACAAAACATTCTGCCCTCCTACTCTTCTAACAGTGATATCTCCTGTAAGTGGTATCTTCTATATTTTAAGGTGATGGCTTTTGCAACCTACAGAGGTAAAGCTGAGTACAGCAGACAAGCATGTAAATTTTCTGCAATTGCTTTGGAATAGCTGTCTCTGAATCCAGGTTTTCATTGTAGAGGTTATAGATATCAGCAACATTTACCATCATAAATACTCCCATTATTAAATGGCAGTAATAAATGTACTAAATGGGATAATAACATGGTAATTTTTCTGAATCCATCCTGTCAGAAAGTTCTGTGATCCACATTGTCCTGAGATCCACATTATTATGTAGCATGCTTGTCTACTTGAAAGGCTCAGGTCTGGATAGGAAAACATCCCTGGGAACATCAGCTGGACACGTGGGAAACAGAGCAATGAGAAAGATCAGGCAGTCACAGAGGTTGTTGATGCAGCATTTCTCTTGTTTCCAACAGATATTCTGAAGCACCTTACAGGCCTCTACTCCTTGGTTAAACTCTTAAATGGTTATTGTCTCCAGGGAGCACCATCAACAAGTGCTAATTACAGCTCTCGGGTTGGCACTACTTAATCTAGCCTATCAAATGTACTACTTCACAGCAATGGAAAAAGAAACTGAGAAAGTATTTATTCCCAGTCCTGCACAAAGGCTGGCAGTGTGGCTTTCTTCAGTCTTTCTTTGACACATCTCATTCTGGTCACCAGCTGTGTTCAGATCCTCAAAATCATTTCCTAAGTTTCCTTCGTCCTTAAGTTTATTGCTGTTCTGCCAAAATGTAATCAGTCCTTTTACTCCCCTTTTCATTGTTCAGTGTTGACAATTTAGAAAACATTAAGCATTAGCAATATCACCCCTTTTGCTCTCAATCTGACACAGTGCTCTTTGACCCTTGGGTATTTTCTGAGTTTCTCAGCTCTGCATCTGAACTCAGCATGAGGAAGTGCCATGCACAATGGGAGAAGCAAGGAAAGGTGAAATTAATGCCATTCCAGAGCTATCTAATATGATATTGATAGAAATCCAGCTATGCCCTTGTACATGTTGCACTTGGGATCTGCAACTGGATTGTTACCTTATAAAGATGGCTCCTGTTTTATTATCCCTTAACTATCTGTGGATGAAAAATAAATTGCCTAGTATATACATGTGATAAACTGTACTGCTGAAATGATGCAAAAGCTTTAGAGATGTCATTGTGGTCTATGTTAATGGCCGTGTTTTCAGCAGAATTTTTTTTATGTGTGCCTTCAAATTTCACAGCACTCTAAAAAAGATTAACAATGTTGGAAGCATGGGTGAAATATACTTAATGAGCCCATTCTGTGCCAAAATTAAATCTCCACCCTTAATTCAGTGGCTGTAACTTCTGCATCCATTCAGCATTTTAGGCAGGAGGGATGAGAACCTGAGACATGACTTGGCAAGTGGCATTATTGAACTTTCTTCTGTTGTGAAGCCATGTGCTAGTGGTGTGTGTGGTCTGACTGCACTATCTGATCCCTGTGTTGACAAAGCCCAGTCAGCTACAGCCCTCTATGTTCCACACATGGTGGATATACCACCAGAAATCCAACTCACTGGGCCATGGCATCCCTGCTCCTCTAGATGTTGTGGAAGACTTCAGCAAAACAAGTTTTTTTTTCAGCAAGTTACCAGGAGACTGCTGTGAGATATGGTAGACAGCAAAATGAGGTGGTCTTAAATAGCTGAGATGCTTATTAAAAATATAAAATTCTGAGTCCAAGTGTTCCATGAATTCTGCCTGGGAGAATATATAACTCGCTTGATCCTTCTACATGGTGTTTCTGAATTCACTAAGCTATGTTTACTGTGCACCTTACATTAACAGACAACACATTTCTATTCATAAGCTCTCAGTTCTAACAGGAAATACAGAAAACCTTCTCAGGAGATGAAAGCAGCAACAGCAGTGTATCTGAATGACTGCCAGGTAAATCACTCCTCTACCATAATACTGACAGCAGCACCTTCACCTGTTTCTCCCTTTGCAACAGGTTTTTTGTCACAGACTTCCTCTCTTCCATTTACAAATCACCCTGTACAAGGTGTGTCAGATGTCTCTGCTCCCAGCACCCAGCAGCGCCTTTGGGCAGTCCTGCTCTGCCGGGGCTGGCTTGGCTCAGCTGCTGTAGTGCACAGTTTAGTGTGAGAGCCTCCTCCCAGCCAGCTTCTGACCCACTGTCCTCTTGCTGCTGCAAGGACAGTAACTCAGGGACAGGGCAGTGAGCAGGACACTCAGAGTTATTGAGAGTGTCTTTCCTCCTACTTCATTTTTTTCCCTCCAAATGCATTTCTACTCTCTGGATAGCATATGGTCATTTATGTTGGCTCCCAAGGTGGTTTTGAGAAATCCTGGGCTGAACTCTTGTATGCACTGATATGTGGGAGGTTCTTGGTGTGCCCCATCACCACCCCTGGCTCAGCTCTGCCCCTCATAGAGGGACAAAGCTGCTGGGGAAGGTCCTTGCCCCAATCTGTCCCATGGGACCCTTTGCTACTTGCCCTGGCTGTGCTGCACCAACAGGAGACTCATGGATTGCAGACAGAAATCCAAAATGGACACAGACAGCTCTGTGGTCCTCACAGACATGAAGTTCTGCTCACAGTGAAGAGTACTCTGTGGGACACTCACATAGATTTGCTTTGTCTTACCCTTCCTTCCAGAATTGCTTCTCATGGTGAAAGCATGATCTATGCAGGCTGGAGATCATAAATACCACACAGAAATAAGGGAAAAGCATTGAGGGCATGGATTCTGGTGGATATTTATGGCAAAAGAATGGCAGTTTAGAGTGGATTTTGCTGCTTAGTTCATCCAGCTAATAACCTTCTTTCCCTGCTTGAGTATCTTTCCCAAGAGCTCCTTAAAACCCATCTGCAGGCTTGACAAACTGCTCTGCTGGCAGTGACATCTCATTCTGTTTTTAATTTTTCCTGGGGGCCCTTGTGATTGCTCTTGATTGTACAACATGGCCAGACAGGAAGTCATAAAGGAGAAAGGAACAAATGACCTTGGGAAAGATAAAATCTAGGAAGGGGCTGCATCTATCATTGCCAAAACAATTATTCTGGGTCTTCCCTGCAGACAGAGGGGTCTTACAGCAGTTCATGTGGGTTTCTCTGCTGGCTGCAGCTCATTTTTGGTTTCTCTCTGCTCTGGTACACTTCAGACATAGTCAGGAACCAATACTATGATGAATGGACTTTGCATGGAAGCTCTGGAAATGTTATGGTATCCCTGTGTACAGTGTTCTCCAGAGGAAATGGTCAGTAGCTCCTTCAGATGAAAACTGAGCAGCACTTGCATCTAGCAGCCCCTAAGAACTATCTCCTCTTTAGGTCCCCACAGTGCCAGGTCCCAAATAGGCAGCCCAGTTTCAGCATTTCCTCAGTTTGTGAGGGGTTCAGTAAATACTTAATGTTGAATTCCCCGGCTGAAAAGAAACTGCACCCTAAAATGCTTATCTTCTTTAAGTTGTTTCTAATTATTTAACTATTTCCCCCAGACTTTTTTTTTTCTCTGAAAATAACTGGTAGGTTCCCACCAATTTGTAGTGTTTCACTTTTATTGTGCAGTGGTGGTAACTTGGCTTTCATTGATTGGCTAAGCACTGATCTTTACTTGTTAATAAAGGTTTTATTTGGCATTAATAAAGTTGAATTCAATGTTAATACAGTAAGAGCTGTACCTTGTTGATGTATCTGTGTGTTTGTATTATGAGCATGGTTTTTAGCTTACAGCAGGTAAGTTTAATATGCAGATATCTTATAGAGGTTTTGCTCTCAGTTTTTTAAAGGATAAATTAATGAGACATAATTTTAACACATACAGCAAAGCAACTTAAAAAAAGGGTTCACATAACTGGAGCTGATGAAGATGTGGGACTGTGTCGCTTTGAGGAAAAAAGGAATAAAATAGAAAGCCTTGGAGTGAAAAATTATTCTTGGATCAGAGAAAGACACAAAGAGCCATGCCAATTTAAAAATGAATTGTGCTTGCCTTGTGATTATTCCAAATTCTCTCTGAGCCAAAAAAATTGCATGTCTAATAATTCTAAATATTCAGCATTAGACCACATTGTCCTCTACAGAACATAACTACTGCTTGCAGCTGGTTCATACCATGACTTCCTAAATGCTCAGCCTTCCACACTTCACACTTGATGAAATATAGGGAACACATACATTTAATTTACTAAATATTTTAGGCTAAATTAACTAATTACCTTTGCTTCATTACAGTCAAGGTATCTATCTATCTATCTATCTATCTATCTATCTATCTATCTATCTATCTATCATCTATCTATCTATCTCTATATCTATATCTATATCTTTCTATATCATCTATCTGTCTGTCTGTCTATCTAAAGCTGTAACTACTGGAAACAATAGGAGTGATGTGGCCAAGTGTTATGCCTTGGAAAGCAGTTTCCACAGTTTTTTTAGGTAACATTACCAAAATGCTTACTGAATGTTACAATTACATAAATACTCTGTAGCTGTAGGACTGAGCTTCTCAGTTCTTGTGTTCCTTTGAACAGTGCATCTCTTCTTAAAATCTAAGATTTTGAAAAAGCAGAATAAAATATTTAGTAGGAAAAATATTGAAAAATATCGGTTTATGATAACAATATTAATAATTCCAATGCTAAACCAGAACTTTTCATCTCTTCATAAAGAATTCATAGGTGAAAGCAACATTTTTAATTATGCAGTAGTTCTTTCTCCTGCCAATGAAAATTCACTTTGTGCTTTCATGTTTTTACAAGGTATATGCTGTGTATCCAAATATTTGAATACATCTATTCATCCTTTATCTGCATCAATATTATTGATATTTATTTTCAACCTTCACTTGGCACCTCATTTTTTTTGTTATAAACATGGGGGAACTGATAAAAAAGTTAGCTTCTTCTATACATATTGTTGTCAACTTCGTTAATGCAAGTCATAAAATCTTTAGCTTTTTGCCAAGAAGTTAATTTTTTAATTAATTCAGAAGCATTCATGGAAGAGGAATTGCTTTTCTTTGAGTGATGTTGCAGAAAATTCAAGCTTTGTTTTCAAAAAGTTGACCATTGTTGTCTATCCCTGTCTTTAAATCGCCTAATTAGAAAAACCAAACTCTTCTCTCATTTCACAAGCCAAGATATCATTGTCTTCTATTTTGTGGTTATTGTGAAAAGCGTTTTCTAGTCACCTCAAAAACATGAAATATAGCCACAGCAGGATTGTTGAACAACTCAAATTTCTCCCTGGGAAGGGGAAAATATAATTTATGTCAACACGTTTATTGATTTAGATTAGAATGAAGCTGCAGAGGCAACTAACCCTTCTAGTATTTTTAAAGCTGTAAGGTGACCTGGTTTGTAGAAATTACAGGAGCTGTGGAGTTTGGGGAAGAGGCACCTTGGTTGCACTTCCTTGCAGCTGATGGGACCAACCCAGAGGAGCAGCTCAAACCTCTGTGTGCCCTGCACATGACACTGTAGGGTACTTGCAGAAAAAAAACTATGAAGGCCTAAAAAATTATCCTATTTGTTTGTAAATGTGGGAAAAAATGAAATAGACCTAAAGCACAGAGCACAAGAGAAATTCCTCTGGTTTATATTTCCCAGCCCTGCAGACTCATGCTGCTCAGGAAAACCAGTGAGAGCTGCAGAAGAGGAACTGTTCATGAAACAGAATGGACAAGCTTTGATACCAGCAGCCACTGCCACACTGCTTTACTGATCTTGTCAGAGAACACTTCTTTGTCCCAGTGCCAAAGCAAAAATCAGTCAACCCATCTGTGAAGTCCCTCAGAAGGTCACCGGGCTCTCAGAAGTATTTTTCGAAGAGAAATGAGAGTGGAGCAGAACCTGGTGGTGACTGAAGAGTCAGCTGGTGGGTGGCAGGGGTCCCATCACAGATGACTGATGCCAGGGCAGTGCAGTACAGCTCAGCCCTGACAGAGTGTCCATGACACCAGTCCATGCCTCACAAAATCAGAGAGTGCTTCCAAGTTGGAAGGGACCTCAGCAGATCATCTAATCCCAGCACCCTGCTCAAAGCATGCCTCAGGGCAGACTTCCTGCAGGTATTGGCTACAGTGAAAATAGCTTGCATGCTGAGATCCTAAGGGATACCTCCTCCTGGAGTTTGTTGTAAACCATGAGTTTCAAAATGATTATTCCCCTGCCTGTGGGTGTCTTGGAGGTAGGAAGAGGTGTGGTGCACTGCCAGGGGGTGGACTGAAATATAATTGCTGTGTTACAATTGAGTCAGAAGTTATTTCCAATTGACAGCAAAACTAGTTGCACCATCTCCCAGTTGACACATTCACGATGATCTCAGATTTTGCATGATGTTAGTAGCTGTATTTCCCAAAGGATGTGAATGACAGTATTATAACCCAATAACACACTGATTTATGGTCTTGCAGCAGGCAGGGCAGGCAAGCCAGCACACCTATTATAGTAATTTTTCCTTAAAAATGTTAATCTTATAACTATGTCTGGACTGAGAGTCTGAGTTTTTGTGAGACAAGCCACATAAATCCATGTTGCTGCTTCAAATATTACTTCATGTACAGCAATTCAGGATGCAAGTGGTTGGCTGGATATGCAGCAGGAAATCCTGCCTGTAGCATCCCTTAGTCAGGGAGGAGCAACACCTTCAGCAATATATTGACCAAGCCCAGAGCTGAAAAGTCAGTCCAAAGCTGTTGGACTGAACAGAGAAGTTATCCCAGTTCTCCCAGCAGGTCTAACAAAGTGACCCATAACAGGATGCTTTTCATAATTTTCAAGATTCTATTTAGCTTTCTCCGCATGCCTGTTGTGTTTGTTCCTCCTGACCTGTGGAAAAGTGGGTTGAGATTGTCATCTTAAAAGGAAGCATTCCAGATTCCTGTGGCATATCTTCTGCATTCTCACAGTTTAAATCTGAAAAGTTAAAAACTCCAAACATATTTCTCTCCCAGGGGTCTAGCTGATGCAAAAATAGCTAAATATTAGTTGAAGCAACATCTAGGAGAGAAGTGAGTTTCATAAACCAAATCACCCCAAAATTCTTGCAAAGCATACAGAATTAGTATGCTTGTGTCTGCGCTTTCAGTTTTAGACTGAGGTCTTTCATCACCCTTCAGTGTGATGAAGAGAAATCTTTGTTGTGCAAGGACCTTGCTGTGCTAGGACTTAGCATTTTGAGATCAGTCCATGTAAATTTTTCCCATGCAGAGAGCTACTCTAAGTTCCAACAAGATATTTTCTTTTATGCTTAAACTAGAATGATGAGGTTTCTGAACAGGGAAAACTGGTACTCACTGGTAAGGTAACTGGAAAAGCAGTGAGAAGTATCCCAAACATAATTCTACCTCTGTGTCAGTTCTGTCTTGCTGATTGTCAAAAGGCTCTCTGTACACAAGCTTCCCCTTATACCAGAAGAATTTGACCTTGAGACCTGCTTGATTTACTCCTTGCTGAGAATTTTATTCTTCTGCCACACTTGGCAGCATCTAGAACCATTTGCTTCCTGAGCAAGTTCACTTACCCTCCAGGGTATACCAGCTGTTGAATTTTTTTTTTCTTTTTTTTTTTTTGAGGGAAGCAAGAGGAAATAATCCTGACTCTGTTCACCCTAAACACATTTTTTCAAAGAAAATTAATTGTATTGTGACTGCTGAATTTATTTTTGTTTCATGATATCCAGGTGACTTCCCAAAAATATTGCTGTTCTATTTAAGTCTAAAGCTACCAAAACAAAAGTTAAGATTTCATTAAATTATCACATTAGAGTTTATCTGTGTTGTACTGAAAAGTGATAATAAACTCACAAACACATGACCAGGAGACAAAGTAAGGCCCATTTCTTCAAAACCACTTGAAAGTAACTGCAGAAGAAAGAACAGATGAAACAAAGCAAAAGCTTCATTACAACACTCCTAGTCTGAATACAAGCATAAAACCCAATCAACCTGCTTTTTAATTCTATAGATTTTGGTATGATGCCAAGATAATTTCCAGCTCATTTTTTCCAACATTAAAATAAAATTGTTCAGCCAGCTTCTTCACAGTAATCAGGAATACCTCACATCTGCATTATGAAATGGGCAATTTAAAATATTTATCTTAAAGCCACAATGCAAGACAAATGGCAGCCTCATCAAACTGGCAAAACTCATCAAAACAACAGGACACCTAACTACAAAAAAGAGATCATCTCATCAAACAGGACAGCTGGCCATCTACCTCTAACATTTGAATTGCAGATGTGCTTCCCATCTTCAGCACTATCCTGTAGAGGCCAGAAACACCTTCTCTTCTTTATCTTTGGAAATGTGATGGCTTTGTCCAAATTTTAGAGGAGAAATATTTCTTGATATCACCTTTAGGCACTGCTTCAGGACATAGTGAGGTTGTGGCTGTGTGGAGGAAGAGGGTATGTGATTCTACAAGGAAGACCAAGTGTAAATTCTCAAAATGGGGGCGTCTCCTCCACCATCCCAAGCTGAGATGAAATCTCTAACATTCTCCTGGCCAGAGGGACACTCCTTGGCACTATGACAATGTCTTGCTAAGACATTGCCCTGGTTCTGTTTCTAGGGTTGGACCAGGATGTCTGGGATTTTGTGCTCACCCAGGTTCCTTGTCACTAAAGGATGGATGAAGGATCCACCTTCACAGGAAGGCTTCAAGGTCCCTTTGGCTCCTTCCTGCCTAAAAAGTTAAGTATTTCTTGAGTTTGGAAGGAGCTGTGCATCCTGATACCAAATAACCTCTGCATGTAGATGGCTCAAATTGGCTTCACAGACAAAAATGGGGACTAAATCCCAGCCCCAGTCTTCAACACAAATGAGCAGATTGTCAACCAATTGCCATTGAGTGCTGGAGCTGTCTGAAGACTTTTTTGACAAAGGATCATCACACCTCTAATTCCCTCATGGAATGATTTAACTGTTAAAAATGTCCATATCTAAGAGACTATCAGGATGCAGCATCAGTGGGACAGGCAATGCCAGGGCAGTGGGACAGGGACCTCCTGCAGCGGCCCCATCCCACCAGAGGTGCTGGGAATGGTGACCAGGGCAGGTGAGGCAGGTCTGACAAGGACCTGGGCTGGCAGGAACATTGCTCAGGCCAGCACCAGGAGAGGAGCAAAGAGGATGAGGTATGTGAGAGGAGGACTCTGGTGATGCTGGTTAGGGTCATCAAAAAAAAATTAGTGCACTCTGGGCCCTGACAGTAAACTTGGTTCAGAAATACTCATTAGAGTCAACAAGAAACAAAATATCCTTTTCACCTCCAACCAAAGAGTAATACTGGCAGGACAGAGAATAGTGCAGAAGAAAGACTGAAACTTCTTGCCACAAATGCAAATTAAAATATGTTCAAAGCGAAACATGTGCATTAATAAAACATATCCTACTGAGATAATTAAGCATATGAAATTATCTGTACAAAAATGCAACTAACTTTTTCATTTTTATGTAAAATGAAATAAAATAGCCCTTTCAGATCAGTATGTAAATCAAAACCTAAATAAAATCATGCAATTGTAGACCATCTGCCTTCAGAGAATGTTTTTGACTGTGATAAGCTATTTAATGATGTTGCCCACACTAACAATGCCTTTGAATTGGAGAAGTCATGTGCCTTGCAAAAATTTGCTCTTATGTGTCTTTTCCTCAATACCTTTTATTGTTACTGTTACACTCTGTCACTGGATTTTATCCAAAGCAGGGTATAATTAAAGCTGGCTGAGAGCTCAGTTCTCACAGCAGAATGTTGAGCTTGGTCAGATGAATGCTGTTTCATGCTTTGCCAATGATTACTGACTGATATTTATGTAAAAGGCAATATTTTAAAAAAATATAATACTCCTGGTCATGTTTTGCAATATGTTCCATGGCTTATAAATTCTTGTTTGAACCCAATGTGATTTACTTTATCCTCTGTCACATGAATTTTGACTATCCAGCTTATTATGTGTAACTGTAAACATTGCTCATAAGATTATCCACTCCTTCTTAAACTCAGCTGCAGCACATGAAGGCTTGAGCTTCTCTAGCAGTGGATTGTGGAAATTCTACCTAAAAATCATAAGTTATATCCATTTTAAATACACACACTTGTTATTAAATACGTAGCATGACTTACATGATTGCAAGAGAAACTGAATGAGAGATTCTGAGTTTTCATTTCAGGACACAATATGAAAGAAGGTGATACTGCTGCCAGCACATGGCAGCAGCTGAAGTGAGCCCTGGGCTCAGGGACCCAACTTTCTGGGAAAAAGAGGAATATCAGCTCTACATAGCAGGGTTTCTGAACTTGTAGATAATAACTAGGATGAAATTCTTCAGGCTCATCTCAAGTCTTCCTAGGGTAGTCGTGTTTGTGCCTATAGAAAACACATTATTGGGTTTTACTAAAGGGTGGGTTCAGTCATCACATTACTGTCAAATTAAGGGTCCAGGAAAAGCCATCTCTGAAAGGATTCTGGTGCCAACACCATCTCATGAATGCTACAGTCAAGTCCTTCTGTTGATAATTACTTGCTTGGCTGCAGTAGAGGTGAACAAAATGTCCCTAGTAGTACTATAAATGATGTGAGATATTCTTGTTTCTTACTTTTCATTGCAAATGAGATAATTTCTGTAGTTTTGTTGAGATTCACAAAAAGCTTTTGAATGAAAATGGGTCTTTGTCAAGAAGAGAAAAATTGGTATTTATAGCAAAAGCATTGAAAAAAAATACTAGTCTTTGCCATTCTCATGTGAGAGGCTGTAAAACTTGCCTGAGCTTTCTCTCATATTCGCTGATCCTTAAGATGACTCAGGAGTTAGATATATAGGAGGAAAAAATGAAATATGAGACTCTAAATGATAACTTATCATATCACCTTGCTTTATTCCTACCAGTTATGGCTAAAATGGTAAGAGAGGAGAATTAACTCATTAAAGGGGTAGAGATAATGCTTTAAAGAACTTGAAAAATCTCTTTACTTTCATGTAAGAGAGAGAGGGCCTGATTTGCATTTATGCAAATCCACTGGAAGGGATGCAATTATACTAGCATAACTTAATGTGAAGATGAATCAAATTTGATGTCTTTCTTTATAGCTCCAGGGCAAAAAGCTGAGTTTCAAAAAGACCTTTAAGGTGAAACTTAGGGTTTCTAGTTGATGGGTTATTGCAATGCTTTTGCCTCAGGAAAACATTTAAGATCATCTTTATTTTATTTCTTTTTGAAAGGTAAATCTGGGGATTAACAGAGAGTTGCTTTTAAGTTGTGTGAATATTGGACACATATCCTCTGTAACTCAGCCTACTAGTCAGCAAAGCCCAGATTGTTTGGCTTACTGGAGATATTATATGATGTTCTTAGTAACAGCCAGTTCTCTGGAGAACTTCAGAGATGGGCCAGAATTTAAAGAGCTGTCACTCCTTGAAACAACTTCTTACAGTCAGCAAGGAAGTAGTTATCTGGAGCTATATTATTTTATGCATTTCAGATCAGACCTGTAAACCCCCCTTTCTCAGAACAGCTATGCTATCACTGTATGTCAGAAGCAAACATTTCAGTTAAGTACATTAACTTAATGTACTTAACTTTTGTTTGTAGAAAAAAAACCAAACCAAATTGTTTGTTCTACAAACAAAGGCCAGAGAAAGGATGCATTTTCTCCAAAAGATCTGACCTGAACAGACAGTGATATATAATTGATTGAATCCCTTTAAAGATATTGTATAGGTGTATGAATACATAAACAAAGATATGTCAATACTATCAGCAATTAAATATGTCAACATTTACATATATATATGTGCATATATTCCTATATCAACAGGAAAAAAAAATATGATAAGAGAGAATAGAATCAACTTTTTTAGTCAAACATTTTATACAAACCAAAATTCCGATTTTATGGGAAAAAAAAAAATAAATGGCCATTAAATAATCTCCAGCATAACCGAAGAACATTCAGAAGCCACTCGTGAAGCTCTGCAAACATTATTACATCAAGAAGCACTAAAAGCCCATGTCTATGCCTCAGTGTCATCAGCTTTATATTAGCTTAGCTCAAGTACCAGAAACAACCTCCTTGCCTAGTCTGGGATTTCCTTAAGGTGTGTGTTGCTGAAGATATTTTTACAGCCCATACTCTTGTGTTTACAGCTAGCTCAGCTGTCTCTAGGTGAGGGTGAGGCATAGGCAGTTCCATCCTTTTATATCTTTCTATATGCTTGGTTTAATGCATTAACCCTAGGAAAAGAAATCCTAATGGGTACCCTGTCCCAGTTGCCACAGCACTGCAACAGCATCCTTGAAGTGGCTGCAAAACTGAACTGGTAGTTTCTTGTCTTTATTACTAATTCAGCCCCCCCCCCTTTTTTTTTTTTTGGCAGGAAAATTTTAACAGGTAGGTAATCCTGTGCATAAATTATACATAATGTCAGAGAAATAATGTGCAATGCCAGAGGCATAATAATGTGTATAAACATAACTAGAAGAGTACTGTATTTTGTTGCAGTCTGGGAACTAAATGGGGATTAAATTAAGTAACAGCACAAAAATCAATGCTAGGAATGTACAAGTCACTTGATCACAAATTACTACATTACCTCTCACGTAATCTCATGCACAAAATTTCAGATTTAATTATGTTACACTAGTTTAAAACTTCTATCATTTTTATATGTCCTCTTGAATTCATTTACCACACAAAGTAGCAAACATGCTTATGAAATTTTCACAGTTTCCTGTACTGCCTTGTACAAATAAACACTGTGTTAATTGTTTTGGTTTGTGAAATAGGAAAATGAAATGTGGAAATCATGGTGGGATAATAAATGCAGTGTCTTGCAAACCCATTTTTACTGACACTGAGGCTTAAAAATTCTCTGGTTTTGATCTGTGACAGATAAAACCCCAAAATTTATTTCTCCAACGAAATTATTGGTTTTAGGCAATTCTTCTCTGGCTACCATGCTGGCTGTCCATACGTAATAACAGGGATTAAGGTAACCTAGGAAACCAGTATTAACAGATGTAAAGGTCTACTATTTTTAATATTTTCCCATTTCTTCTCTTATCTCAGAACTGTTGATATGGTACAGAATAAAATTCTTGCTATTCTACCAGTATATAGAAAGACATTATAGTACTCAGGCTACTGGGGCAAAAAGGTCCCTCTGCAGGTGTGCAGAGAAGATATGAAATGTACTGGGGATTCAGAACACACATCTATATGGCTGCCTCAGGAATGAATAAGGAAGATGTTTTTAGGATAGCTGCAATCATTGACACTTCCAGCTACAAATAAAGTGCTGAAAGTATGGAACAAAGAATAGTTTTATTTTGGTTTACTGGAAGAGAATAGGCATAAGCTGATTAGTTTGCTCATCACACATTAGTGCATGGCTGACAATTCCTCCCTGATGATGATAGACAAGATTCTGTGGTGCATGAGTTAAAGAGATGACCAGAATATTGGTTCAAATACAGCTTTTCTTTCCTAAGTAACTCTGCCAAGTGGCTTCACTCAAAGAAAGAACTTGGAAGTTTGATTGAGGGACCTCTTGCTTTAAGTGAAGGTGGAGGGAATGGAAATGGACAAATCTAAATGTTCCCTTACTCCTCACAGAATGAGTTATTCAAGAAGGGAATAGATAGCTAAACATTTCCTGACTTGTCCTATCTTAATGACAGTGTGTGTGCAAAAAAGATGCTGCATGTCCCACAAGGAGATGTCTCTGGAAGACACTGAATCTCCATTTTTATGTGCTGACCAGCTTATCTGCTTTTCTACTTACCATAACAGTTACTATGCCACCAGAAATTGACAGCTTGCAGCTTGATCTCAAAAGCACGCTGACCAATTTCCTTTGCTTAGGCAGAGTTCAACATAATTTTCAAACTACCCTAGCACAACTGAGCTGCATGGTCTGATATCTCCAGACCCAGAAAAAACACAGAAATATTAAAGGCCCCAATGGAGATCATGGCTTGGTCTCAAGCTGACTGCGGATTGAAATGTTGAACTTCACAAATTTTGGATCTTCCATTCAGCCTGAAACTTGAGAAGCACTCCCACCAGCATACTGTTCATATCCCAGAAAAGATCTGAGCTTTCCTTGCATCTCACCAGGAAGCTTCAAAAAACCTGGATTCCCAAGGTTTTCAGTTCACCTTAAGAGATTATACTTGTCAACACAGGGCAGAACTGAGTTCATGTAGCAGCACAGTACAAACCTCTGCTTCCAAGTTAAAAGTCTGGCCACAAGCATCTCCCACTCCATGCCTACAGAGCTGACCAGTGAGATTTTCTACATGAACAGGCAATAACACCTGCAGAAAGCCACAACACTCATGGTACACCTTGGGAGGAAGAACAAATAACTGGTACTGGTGTTAATTGTGGCAAAGGAGGCTGAAATAACATTTCTGCTCCTCCAGAAAGCAAATGCAGCAGACTTGCGCTCAGTAGAGCAGCTGAGCATTTCTCTTTTTTGGTAAGCAAGGCAGCTGAACTAAGCAATGAAGTGCTGTTGGTGTACTTTATTTGATGAGGCAAAAAAAATCCCAGGGAACATGGGGAACCTTTCAGTGCAGTGCCAGAAGACAAGTGGGGGAACGAGCTTCAGAACAACCTTCTCTGACCTCCATCTCAAAAAAAAACCATCCTCCCACCCAGTAAGAGGAGACTGTGGGAGGGAAGAAAGGTCTGACTCACAGCAGAAACAAAAAAGTAACGCAAAAAGAACAGCCTGCATATGTCTCAATAAAGAGAACTCGTATATCTTTAATTAGCTCATTATAGAAGAGTGTAAAGCACTAAAGGAACCCAATATGGAATTATCAAATCAAATGGTATTAAAAAAGAAAGCAGGGAAGGAAGAAGTTGCTCATGATACAGGTTTGCTGTTAGTGTGCTGTTCTAAGCAAAAGGGAAAAAGAAGGAAGAAGGAAGAAACAGAATAAAAAGGTTTGGACATAATCTGCTGTAATGGAAGTGCCCATAGGAGTGAGTGGGGAGATTAAACTACTGCCCCCATAATTTTGTGTGTGTCTGCATTCCTGAAGAGGTCTTCTCTTTCCATATTCACTTTCAGCTCTCCAAACAATCTAATACCCCAGGTTAAAGAAATGTTAAAAATGTAGGTGGTACAACACAATATGTCAAAATGTAGACATCAAATGTAACATTATCCTGACATTTAAAGATAAATGACATTAATTTCATGCTGTATCTACCTCAGCCACTCTGATTCTGCAGTAAAAGAAATGAGATGAGCACTTTAGGTACTGTAAGCGGTGTGTCTGCAACTCACCATCAGTGTAAATTTTACTTTCAGCTCTTTTCTCACAGAAATGACCTGCTAGATATTTTGGTACACGTACACTTTGAGCTTCTTTACATTCCCTTGAGTTGCCAAACAGAGCAAAAAGGCAAATAGGCCTTAGAGACCAAACAAGCTCAGCAGCTTTTGCAAAAACATTCACAGAATAGTGTAAGGAACACAAAGAGCTGTTTTTGAACTTACTCTCCCCTCAGTGCTAATGGAGTGGAAGTGTGCTATAGTGACTTTCTCTGTGCCCCTTGATACAAGCTGTGCTAGAGAGCAGTTGGCATGGCTTGGATCCTTAAATGGCATTTACAGTACTCTCTGCTGCCTTCATTAGCAATCAGAGTAGCTGAAATAATAATTAATACTGTAAAAATCATCTAAAGGGAAGAATATGTAAACTTTCGGCCAAAGGTGAGGGAAAGCAGGGCAAAAATTACAATTCTGCTCTGACAACACAGCCCTGGTGCAACACTTCAAAATGGATGATACAATGCTCAGCCATTCCTGTTGTACTCTTTACTAGCTGAATTATAAAGCTGACCTATTTCAGAAAGGAAACATAGAACTTGCCATATTTTGGGTGTGCACTTTAAAATCAATAAATACATGCTGACAATATTAATAATTCAGAAACTGAGTTGTGAGGGCCATCTTTTACGTTTCAGCATGTTTGACCCTGTCCCTCTGATACATCCCATCTTGCAGAGGGACAATTTCTTGAGAGTAAGCAACATGTGAGCTAGGTAGCTTCTCATGAACATATGGTCAGCCAGGACAGGTGACCCCAACTGACCTAGGGGATATTCCAGACCATGTGACATCACCACCATTATGTAAAGTGGGAGGAAGAAGAAGGAAGGGAGGGGATGTTTGAAGTGGTGGAGTTTGTCTTCCCAAGGCACCGTTATGTGTAATGGGACCCTGCTCTCCTGGGATGACCCAGCCATGGGAAGCAGTGAATGAATCCCTTGTTTTGCTTTACTTATGCATGGCTTTTGCTTTCCATAGTGTTTAAGAGATGCTGAGGCACGGTTGAGAGTTTCTGTTGTTTTCACATCTAGTGACCAGACAGGCCTATCACCCTCCAATTTACCACATGCGGTCAAAATCATTAACCTCTCTTATATAGAATATTATAAATAATTTCCAAAATTCCTGCAGCTGTAGAACCCAACGAACATATAAATTTATTTATAGAATTCAGTGGCAGCAAGGACTCATGCTGGGATTACGCAAGAGAGATGCACTGAGAGACATTTTAAAGCCTGATTTATTGCTCTTCTACAGTTTCATGAAAGAGTGAGAACGTCTTCACAGCATAAGTGAGAGGTCAGTAGTCCATGGTCAATAGCCACAAGATCACTGGTTACAAGGTCTTTTAAAGGTTAATGAGCCAATAAACTACTGCCAAAAGGCTTGTTTCTATTTTTACACCAATAGCTAATTAATCTGTTTTACACGTTTTTGCCGCAATGCGGACCCTCTTCACCAATCGTATAACGACACACAAACCTACATGCTACAGGTAAAAGCTTTTTACTATTTCTGTGACTAGTAACTTCTATATCTACACTTTAAAGCTTTAAAACTTTCTACTGCCTAACTTAACATGTTTCTGCCTAAACTACAAACACACATTCTTGCTTATGGTCTCTATCTCTGGAAGCCTTTTCCAAGGTCTCAAGTCAAATCCTAAATTCATTTCTATGTTTGGGCCTGCATGCACAAGGTTTTAAGAATTCTCTGTGCCTGGATTTCTCACAGACTCAGGTTCACTGAAGCCCAGAGTGTGGGCAGTGAACCAGCCCCATTTTCAGACCCCACTGAATGGATGGGGCAGAGCCCCATATCTCGTTCTGAGTGGTGTTAACTTGCATCCTCTTCATTTGGTGCCTATGCAGAGCCAGCTTGAAATTTTCTACACATTTCTTTTGGGATAAAGCTTGTTATATCTCAGTGGCTCTTACCCATATTCTTGGCTTATTCTTTCTTCCTTCTGTCAAACATTCTCACAGATCACAAGGTAGAAGGAATCTTTAGAAAGGTGCCTTGCTCACCTCTCACCTGGCTCAGGCTCTAAGGCAATATATCATTTACGTTAAAAAAAACCAAACAAACAAACCAAAACCCAAAAACCAAACCAAGAGAGAAAGAAGAACAACTGCTATTGCAGAAAAATGAAAAATCCCAGATACTTTTAAACATTCAGAAGAAAAAGAAAAGAACTTAATTTGCACATCAGTTCCTAAAAGTCCTCTCTCTCTCTGAAACTGGTGAAATGCAGGAATTCGTGGTGTCTTTTAGAACTGTGGCACAGAGTTATCCTATTTAATGACCTGTGAGATTCAGAATAGCAATATGAAAAATGTGTGAAAGATAAAAAAAATATCAAGGGCTTGATCCTGCCCTTTGGTACAGCAGTAGAGCATTACTTCCAGTTGTTTAAAATCAGCTTCTGATTGTATATGGCCTCAAAACGTGGGAGGCAAAACAGGAAAAACTCCTTTGGCTGTGCATATTAGCACAAAACATGATTGCCTCTTATTCAGGAATTGCTGCAAGTGACTTTACCTTATTCTGTTATGTAAGAACTCTGGTGTTGGGTTTTAATTTACACTGCCAACACAGAGCAATGCCACCACAGCTAAAATGTAAGAACAGACTTTGTAAAGAAAACAAAAACAACTATTCAAATGGACAGTGCCAACACAACACATTACCCCCCAAACTCACTGTCACTGTACTGATTTTCTCCCCAAACTTTTTCAGAGATGCTGAGAGATTTTTTAATCTTGTTTTCCATTTGTGGCACCACTGAGTTTCACAGAGGTACATGTTTTCAGAAAAATAGTTTTAAAATGACTCGTAAAAATGGTTTGGAGGCATAACATTTACTCATATGCCTGCATATTCTATTTGTTTCCTACCCTACTGAGCCAAAGAACTCAAAAGCATCATGCCTTTCCTACATGGCCAGTATTCCATAATATCTGCCATAGTGGAAGAAATATTAAAAGAGAGAGGGAAAAGGAATGATCAGAATGAGAAGGGAAGCAGGATATATTTAGACAAGTAATACTAATAAAATATCTAAAGTAAATAAAGGGGAATGAGATGAACAGCACAGAGAGCAGAACAAATGATGTACTGACACAAGCTAAACAAAGGAGTTAAAAATCTTCTAAGGGAACAAAAATGACAAAAAAATCAAAAGAATAAAGAAAGAATTAAGTAAAAAATATCCCAGAAGAGAAGGAAAAATCCAAGTACATCCTCATTTATTTGTAGCACAAGCATTATTTTCCCATTTACTTGGATGGGAATCAGATAAGACTCTTAATGAAAAGTAGAGAAATAGAAAGCTTGCTTGAAGATGAAGGAATGATGAGAAAATGTTCCTAGAGAAAAATAATCAGAATTAATTCAACATTTTGAAGATGAAATGTACTCTAAACATCGAGCAAATTATTACTGGGAATTGTAAAGCTCAAGATATTGGAAAATAGAATTTATCACTCTCTTAACAACTTACACTGGTTTTTATTTTTGTTATAGAAAAGGAACTCTGTAGAAGTGCTGAAGTCAAAGAATCACAGCATACAGTTCTGCCTCTTTTAAAAGTTTGGCCTTTTGTCTCTTCTTTCCTCCCTCCAACCCCAATAAAATGAACCTCAAATGGCTCTCACTGTATGCAACTCCCCTGGCACCTTGATCAACAGGATATGTGACATTTCCATGCTTCTAAAATGTGCTCAGAGGGCACAGGAGAAATGTTTGCCTCTCTACTTCTCTGTAACAAATCTGGAAAAAAGATCAGTCCCTGACATGCCTGTGAGGCTGAAAGTGCTCTAATGATGACTCTCCTATGCAGCAGTGTGGCAGGAAACAGGGGATGAGGGAAAGGCATTTTCTTCCTGTCAGGAGCCTGTGCCATTGTGTGGGTGCTCCAGGTCTCAGGAGTCCAAACCAAAGGTTCCAAATGCATCCCAGCATGACCCTCCCACTTATGGATGTATTTGTGTATGTGTATTCATACATATATTTTATGTTTTTATATAGGTGTGTGCTCTTACATGTATATCAAACTCCTGTCTTCTTTTCCCATTGACTTTGCCTCTCCATAAATACAATTTCCTCTTTATTTCATCTTGTAAATAGTTTATTTCTTTCATAAAGGGAGAGAGACCACCAAAGTAATGGAAGAAATAGAGAGATAACCACACCAGGGAAAATATGACATCAACAACTTAAGAAGTCCTTCAGGATTCCCTTGGGAGGGGAGGAAAGCAATGGACATCATCTGAAAAGTCAAATGCACAGAAGGCAGCAGAGCCTGAGTTGCAGAAGGAGGCAGAGAAAACAAAGATGAGTTTGGATCATGCTCCTTTGCTGAGAGGAATGAATATGAGCTGGGTTTAATGATAAACACTATTAAGTGAAATGTTTCTGCTGCAGCAAAGAAGCAAAATGTAGCAGGAACACATGTTTTGCTGGTAGGGACAGAGAGGAATGACTGGATTTCTCAGATATATTGGAAATAGCAGCAGGATTTAATGACAATACTGAGGGGAAAAGAAATGAAGGGAGAAGTTAAAAAGAAAGCACCAACTTTGTGACACTGATGACTACAGGAGATGAGAGACTTGCTAGTGACAAACAAAGCAGAGGATTATGTGAAAAATGTGTAAGTTAGCCTTCAGGAAAAATTGAAATATCAGCAAAATCTGGGAAAGGAGATCTGTATTGGATGATTTATCTTGCAGGGTATCTTCTAAATGTTGGGGTAACTAACTGGAAGTCCTCAATTTCAAAATATTTTGGACACTCTACAGACCTGAGTTTTGCATTGTTCCCTGAGTAACCAACAAAACTGTAGCTTGAGTTGTTTTGGTTTTATCTGGGTGTGTTCCTGGGAGCTGAGTAAATCGATGAAAGGAAAACAACATCATATAAACTTGAACTTGAGAAAGCTTAGTCTGGTACTGAAAACAATCACTTTAAAGTTACTCTCACTGTTTTCAGTACATTTTAATCTGATGTAGAGGTTGGATAGCATCATCCCTCCTTAGTGACTCAGTTTGTCCATGTTTCAAGTGTTCCTTTATGGTTTCCAGCTGCTGCTATTCCTGTATGAACCACTGTCTTGTGACAGGAGAGGAAAGCAGTTATATGGAATGTCTCAGCATGGCATTTGCTTCTATTCAAGATGCATATGAGAGGGAATTTGTGCTAGATTTGAGTAGCTAGATTTCATGTAATGAAAAGATATTGGATGTGATTGGTGCTTTGGGCTCTGGTCCCTTCCATAGTTTGCAGTTCTGGAGAGGTATGGAAGCAGTGTGAAATATTGCAATCCTTCCTGGGGAAGAGTCCTCTAGAGCAGAAAGTGTGCAAACAGTCAGCAGCTCTGGGAAATCAGAAGTTTTATTGACTTCTTCTGCCTCAGTCTGCCATTTGAAAAAAAAAGGAATGCTAATTTATCTGCATTTTAGAGAAACTGTGGGAGATAACATACTCAAGGTTTGCAAATCATTCTCCTTTATAATTTTTAACAGTGTTATTTAGCTAAAATGAGAGCACTTGTGAACAATTGTAACCACGGGTTTGAATTCATAATTGTAAGGCATCTTTTGTTTAATAAATTCACACTGAGAGCATTTGTGGCACCTTTACTAGTTTCAAGCACTTTAGTGAATGTTCCAGACCAAATATTTGACTCCACCTAAGTGAAAGACCCTTTTTCTCTAAATGTTGGCTTACAATCTACACAATAATAAGAATAATAGCAGTAGTAGTGACAGCAATAATAGTAGCAATAAATAATGTCATTATAAATAATGATTAACTCTGGTATTGATGGTTGAGAATTTTCTCATTGATTTCAATGCATGCTAGATATAAGACCAACTCATCGAGACTAAACTAGACTTAACTTGATTGGAACTTTGTGTAAAACTTTGTGTGGAACTGTTGATGTCACTGTAGCAGCAGGAATTCACAAAATATACCTTTCAAAGTTGAATGACCTCCAAAGATACTAAAAGCCTTTGAGTCAATTGAGATATTATGTTATGGCATACTGCAGTTTTTCCCAAGCTGTTTCCTGATAACTCAGTGTTCCATAGTTGATAATTACCAATTTCTCTTTTTGTCTCTCAGGAACTGATGACCTTATCATCTCTTCTTTTTTTATCATCCTCTTTTTCCTGACTGGTGACATCCACATTTTTCTTTCAGATTGTCTAATTGACTAACATAATTAAATTAAACACAGAGCAGGTATTTCCATCCAGAACTGCTTTGAAATTACTAGTTCAGAACTAAAGAATATGTATTATATTCATCTGATTTTTTTTTAGAAATAAATAATGTGGTAGTTCAAAACGAGTTGTCACCTTTCTAAAAATAATCAAAATCTCCCTCATTGAAAGCATTATCACCCTAACTGTATAGAACAAGAATAAAAAAAGAAGGCATATGTATCCATATTTCAAACTTAGCTCTGAGATGTTCTGAAATGTTTTCAATAGTCCCAGTTGAAGTCTGAGCACTGTTATTTCAGAGAAAAATGGGAAGGCCCTGTTCTGTAAATAGTCACACTTTATATAATGCTGAAAAAAACCCCCCAGAAAATGGAAATGCCTGAAGGTGGTCATTCAAGGCATCAATTTTCTGCTGAAACCTTAGAAACTGTAACTGGAGTTTGGTTTTTTTTCCTGTACACTAGTACAGTTGTACAAAGAAAATAATTAGAGGATATATCTAACACAAAAATGTAATCATAACCAATTTAAATCAAAATTGTGATTTAGGTCTACATGCACAAATGTAGGTATCATTTGATTATGCTCTGTTACGATACTCATGGTGACCTGAAACAAACATTTTCAGAATCGTCTTCTCTGGCTCAAGGACAGGAGGGAAAATATGAAAATGTAAAGGAAAATCATGTTTTTAACAAGAAGCTGTAGTTTGCTGGTTTGCTCGTTAGTTTGTTTTTTACATAGGTTTTTTGTTTGTTTGTTTTGGTGGTTCTTTTTTTTTGTTCTTTTTTTTTGGTTGTTTGGTTGGTTGGTTTTGGTGTTTGTTTGTTTGGGGGTTTTTTTTGGTTTTTTTTGTTGGGTTTTTCCTGTTGGTTGGGTTTTTTTCGTTTGTTTGTTTGTTTGTTGGTGGTTTTTTTGTTTGTTTGTTTGTTTTTTTTGTTTTTGTTTTTTTTTTTTTTTTTTGGTTGGTTTTTTTCCCTGCTACTATTGTATATCAAATTCCAAGTAAATGATCTGGTCTTCAATATATGGCATTTACATTATTGGTTGTCTTGGTTTCCAGGAAATATCCTTTCTCTGCTGTTCCTCAGGGAAGTTAAAGAGCAGCAAAAAGAGAAGGTGCAGTTATATTTTCTCACACCAGAGCTCACCCCTGCAGCTCCTGGAAAGTGTCTGGCTTGAAGAAAATCTCTGGGAGCAGCACTGTCCCCAGGGGAGGAATTGCCCAGACCTTGTTTATGCCCTGGGCTTGGTGGCAGTTCATGGCAGCTTGGCAGTGCTGCCATCCTGGCAGTTCCTGATGTCAGCAGATCTCTCAAGACTGAAATACAGCCCTGTGATTACTCTCATTATATCTATTATCCTAGATCATCCAGCTCAACACAGGAACAGAAAAAAAATGATGTTAATTACTCCCTAGTTATGACTGTTGTGGGGTAACAAATTCTTTCATATAAGAAGTCATATGAGGAAAACTGGTGAAAGTTTGATAATATAAAGTGCTGACTTCCTTTGCAAATAAATTGTGTTTCATTCAGCTTTATAAAGAGCAAAATTAGCAAGAGCAGACTCTCCCATGTGTGTCTGTATGCCAATTCCATTTGCCTATTTTTTCTGGGGAAACTGAATATCCACTAACCCTGTTTCTGAGCTATGTTTTATTTTGGGACAGACTTTAGATCACAGACCTCATTAATAATTTTTCCAGCGTACCATGAATGACAAGTATGTGCTCAATATGGTAAAAGGCAATTCAGATACTGATAAATCCACCTATATCAGCTTTTAAATGTATTTACATTAATATAAGAAATTGTAATGCAGAGATATGGGTGTGTGACAAACACACTGCAGTCTATGAAGTTACAGACAAGCAATTAATCTGTACTAACTGCCCTGGGCAGACTCCTCTCACACAACTTACTGTGGGGTAGCAAATGTTGTTTTTGCTCAAAGGCAAGCAACTTAACATGAATTTGCATTTTCCAATGAATAAATGTGCAAGTGACCTGGCTCTGAAAATTCACTCTCTAGCTTTGTGGTGGGTTGCTCACTAATTCATACACTAAAGCCTGACTACAAATGAATCTCCACATCTTCATCTGTCTCAGCAACACAAGTCATTTACACTGGGAAAGTTTGTATGCTGCAGTGGGAAGGTTGTACCAGCAGGAAGCACTGCTATAACTGCCTGGGATGTAGAATTATACTATTAGCCCCTTTCGTGTTGCAATCAGTGCAAGCTAATGTAAAAATTGTGTGTAGATTGGATCTAATATTATGCTAATGCACAATAGAAAGCTGCCACTCCTCTGCTTAGAATGATAGAATACTATGCAGAGAAGATCACCTCTTCAAGCAAAACCACCACCATTTGTCTTTTGAGTGGCCCCATGATTACTTGAATAAAAGTGGATTAAAGTTAATTTGCACTTTGCCACCTTGATAGAATCGACTGCTTGTGTTTTGCATGTACCAAATTTTTCGTGTAGATTAAATGAAAACTAATTTCCTAAAAATTGATGCACACTCTATGACAGTAAATGAACAAACAGCTAAAAAGCCAGTCATTTTTTCTCACTGAAAAGACAAAAAAAAAAAAAAAAGCAAAATAAATAATTTTATTTATTATTTGGATGGGGACTAATGAACTGTTTTTTTTTTTTTTCAGATTATTTGAAAGGGAAACAAACAGTTTCACTTTACATACTACAAATACCAGCAATTCAGTGGTAGACATAGTCCTGATTTCAGCCCTGGTGTTTTGCCAGTCTAGCACAATGCTTTCAAATGGAGAATGACAATGTTTTTGGGCACCACAAAAAATGCAAAGAGCTGCAAAATGTAAAAAAAAAAGCAGCACATTTACATTTTCCTAGCGCCTACTATACCAAGAAGAGAAGTTGCTGCCAATACTAGCTACTACAAATATTTATTAGATAAAGATATGTCAAGGGTAAAGTGAAGTGCCTGGGAGTGCTGCTCCTGGCATAGCTGCCACAGGGAAGAGGTGTGAGCATTTACACCCACGCTGAATAACTGCAGAGAGTTCTCACTTTCCTGCCCCAGGTGGAGCTGGTCTCCAGCCTCCCACAGATAAGCTGAGCTACCACAGTTCCTCCTGTGAGAAGTCTGAGGTGTTTTATGACAAGAAGCCAGGCAAACGGAGCAAAAAGTCAACGGCAGTGGCAAGTACTCAGCACCTTTGGCAATCAGGCCAGAAAACATTCTCTTAATCTTCCCACAGGTGGATTGAATGGGAAAGAGACCATGAATAGTTCAAAGCTTTAGAAGGAACAAGTCACTTTGTCACTTTTTAGGTCTGTGCTCTCTCTCACCTTGCATTTTTGACATCTTTTCTAACTAAAACAGTAAAAGAAACAGCCTGCCCTGAAGCTGGTCTCTCTAGTTTAATTAAAAGCTTTATTTTAGCTTTGTATAAACTGTGTAAAAATTGCTAAATGACATCAATTTCAGCAAAGAAGAATACTGTCTGCCCTCCCACCATTCATCTCCAGGTCAACTGCAGAGGTATGGTCCAGTGGAGGAACAAGGACAACTGAAATAACTTTCCAGCTCCAGTCACTTGCATGTTCTGTTTCAATGTCATATTTCACTTTTTCCTTTTCCCTTTTTGCAGAACTCAAAATCCTTTGCTCTGCACTTCTTTTGACGCCAACTCCCCCACTAGCAGGATCAGTGAGAGAACTGGAATGGTAAAAGTTGGACGACTGTCTTGGGTTATGGAACAAAAAATGTGTATTCTATTTCATCTGTTGAAAGCAGCTGGGGAGATGTTTTTTTCTTTATCTCTTGTAACTCTGAGGGGAGGGAGGTGGATGGCTTCTGATAATGGGCCAGCTGTTCAAACCAGGTGGGGCAGTGTTCCTTATCTCTTTCACCACACGTCCTCCCTCCAGGGGGATATTTTCTGCTAATGGGCCATTACGGCTCACCAAGGACAGGACACATTCCATCATCCCATTGTGAGATGCTCCACCCAGTGGGGGGAGCCAACCAATCCTACCTGGATAAAAACTGAGACGCAGGAACACAAGGTATCTGGTTCCACCAGATTCCTGGGGGAAGACTGGACCCCTTCTCACCATCACTGAACCCTTTTCTACAGGATCATCTCTACTCCAACAGAACCAACTCTGCCACTCCAAGAAGACTTACTTTTGGACTGCTTCCAACATCCTGACCAACAGAGTGCCTGGTTGTAGCTCTGACTCTGTCAGGGTTTTCTAGGATTGTTGTTTGTTTGCTTGTTTGTTTGTTTGGTTTTGTTGTCTACAACATTTGTATTGTTAATATTCCTAGTAAAGAACTGTTATTCCTATTCCCAAATCTTTGCCCGAAAGCCCTTAATTGCAAAATTATAATTTGGAGGGGGTGAGGGGTTTACATTCTCCATTCTAAGGGAAACCCCAGTTTCCCTGGCAGATACCTGTCTTTCCAAACCAAGACAACAACTCATGGGTCGAGATAAAAACAGTTTAACTGGAAAAGCAAAAGGCTTGCACACAAGCAAAGAAAAACAAAGAATTAATTCACTGCCTCTGTGGGCAGGCAGATGTTCAGCCATCTACAGGAAAACCAGGATCCATCGCGAGTAATGGTGACTTGGGAAGACAAACACCATCACTCCAAACACCTCCAACTTCCTCCTTCTTCCCCCCATTTTATACATTGAGCATGATGTCACACAGTGTGGAATATCCCTGTGGTCAGCTTGGGTCACCTGTCCCAGCTGTGTCTCCTCCCAGCCTCCCAGGCATCCCAACCCCCTCACCAGAGTGCCAGCATGAGAAGCAGAAAAAGCCTTGGCTCTGTGCAAGCCCTGTTCAGCAATAACAAAAATATCCCTATATTATCATCACTGTGTTCAGCACAAATCCAAAGCCTTAGCCCTGTATTAGTCACTGTGAAGAAAATTAATTCTACCCCAGCCGAAAATTCTACTGAAGCACATCTGCAGAGGTGAGTCTTGCTTTTCTGTATCTCTGAAATTTTAAAATTAAATTTACAAAAAAAAAACCAAAAAACAAACCAAACAAACAAACAAACCCACAAAAACCCGAAAACAAACACCCCCCCCCCCCCCCCCAAAAAATAAAACCACCCCAAAACCAAAAACCAAAAAAACCCCAGGCAAACTATACACACACACATATATATGTAAATTTCAATAGTCTTCACATCCTAAATCCTGGTCAATCCTAACGGAATCTAACTGGCATGAGACAATATTCCACATGGGCTGTATGTGTTAAGAATATCTGCAATGTTTGCACTGATCACATCACAAATGACAATGACAATTCCCCGTTTAAGCCCATCACCTTCAATCCTTTGCTCCACTGCAGCTCCATTTCTTCCTGAGCCAATGCAAAGGTCTCATTTTGCCATTCCTAAAGCTGGATGCCAAGTATCATTGACTATCCTTCTGCTCAGATTTGACATTTTCTCAGTCATAAGCATTCAGTATTCATAGCTTTGGATGGTAAGCTCACTATACAATCATTACTTCATTTTTGTCCCAAATCTGTTTACTTTCTTAGTTTTAAAAGTGAAAATTTGGCCTCAATAGCACAGATCAGTTTGAACAGCATTTATCTTTGGATCGATCTTCTGATATGCAACAAAAATATTGAAAATACTCTTTTGCAATACACAGTAGATTTTATGACAGGTACAAGTGGATTAAAAATGGCCCTTTTTATGGATTAAAAATCAATGATATGTTAGTTATGCAAGTCTTTCTGTTTTGTAATCCATTCAAAAACCATCTAGAGAGGTCCTGAGCAGAGAGGTTGGACCAGATGGCCTCCAAAAGTTCCTTTCATCATCAGCATCCCCTGATTGTTATGTGCCTTGCCTCTAACAACACAGGGGACACAAGACACTTCATCCTATAAATTCAAGAACTAAAGAAAGGCTGCTTCTGGACTTAACTATATTAAATAGGCATGGATTCAGGACACCAAGATTCAAGACCCTGGCTTGAATGACAGAATTAATTCAGAATATGAAACTGTAAGTTTCCTCTCTTACCACTAAGCTACTGAGTGCTGTGGAAGTCTCTACTGGTGAGTGGTGGAAGGGAATTCCAGGAGATCAAACACCAAATTAGAAATATTTTCCATCATTTTTAAACCAGCTAAGTAGTTTTTTACATATCAGCATTTTCTGTTTCAAGATTTATACAATATTTTCTAATTGCTAGATAGTTGGGACTGAGGGGGTGATCATATTAAGAGATTGTTACAAAGGTCATTAGTATTAATTACTATCCTAAAATTTAAATGTGTGCAATTGCAGTTCAAAACTAAGACAAACAGGTAATTTCCTAGCATTATATGGTGTTTATTTAAGGCACCAAACAGGTTAATTTTGGAAGATATTTGAAAAGGTGTTCTTTCCAATAACAAGTTCTATGGTAACCAAGAACAAAGATTCTCTGACAAAAAGCAGATTTTAGGGCAACTGCAAAATCACTAAACACAGGGGTAGACACACATTACAAAATCAAACAATTAATAGTAATTGTTACAATGATTTTGGAGTATCCTTTTCCGATTTCAGATTTCACTAATGATTTTTCCTGGGAAAAAAACCCCAAACAAATAGCAGATAAAGAGTGAAGAATCTCAACCTGCCAAAGCAGGAGACCCACAAAGGTGACATAATGAGCTGCATCTTAGCAGAGTCTTTTTTCAATGCAACTGCTATGGCTGAAAGCCCTAAGTGCCACATATCAGCAATCCTATCCATTTAGCCCTGCTGGCAGTAGCTGAAAAATAGCCATGGTGAATATCTCAAACAAGAACACTTGCAGTGGCTTTGATGAGCTGGTTTGTCCAAGCCTTACATACACTGAGTCATAATTTATTTCAATGGGTTGTTTCAGAAATCCTGCTGACCACTGAGGCAGAGCTGGTACATGCAGTGGGATATGGTTGTGTCTGCATGTGCAGCTCCTTGCAGAGCACAGGGGCTGTAATGAAAGACTTTGCTTCCACTAAAAACCAAGTTATTAATAGCTGCAGGTGCAAATGAAAAGCAGATATGTTTTTTTAAGTAATAGGGTAAAGAGAAAAGCAGTTTTAAGATATAATTGTGACTGAGATTGTACCTCACCTCAACAAACTTTGTCGATGTATAGGTGTGTTTCAGAGAAGTCAGGAACCCAAAACCTGGCACTACAGCTTGTCCTGTCTCCCAGTCACCATCCTGTCCTCAGCCCTGTTTCTGCTGCAGCCCTGTTGTCAGGTCCCTATTTTGCCACTCCAGCTGTGATAATCTGTTTCAGTTCTACGTCCAAGACAGTTTTATTTTTTTCAATTTCAACATCTCCAGGTGAGCATATCCTTATTTTCTTCCTCCACGTCTTTTGTCTGTCCACAGCAGTTTTCATCCAGGGATTGGAAAGCATTTCTCTCAGCATGCAGATCTCCTCAGCGCTGTGAAAGTATGACTGTGAGAGCCTTTCCCCTCCCACTGGCTTTTTCTCCTAAAGCTGACAACATTTATATGTTGTCCCAGAGCAATGTACATATTTTGTGAGATGGATTGAGGGTGAAGAAACTACTGAAGTCCTCTCCCATCAGTCCTTGCTCTGCATTGCTGGCATAATAAGATGGTCACAGTGACAAGTTCATTCTCTCCCTCCCTATGACACACTTGGACCCAGTATTCCTAAGTTTTCTGGAGGAAAGGTTTAGTAAACAGGGCATCTGTTCCCCCTCAGCCAAACCCAAAGAAGCAGTCTTAGGAGCAGGGAAGGAGGGTGGCAAGATCATTGGACTTGATGCACTGTTCCCAGGGAAGTCCATCTGGGAACACTGATTCTATGAACACACAGATGCTGATGTAATCAGTGACAAATGAAGGCTGGTAATAACAATTATAATTGCATTCAGTAGTATTTTGCTCAGGTGTAGGTGTTTTTTATCTTCCCAAAGCAATTACAAATTACTCTATTTAACTAAGTGATTAAAAAGGACCTGGGCATTCCATGAAGCTGTGTGCAGCATGTGCTGTGTTCAAAGGGCTGCCTGAAATCACAGAAAGTTCAGTTCAAGACAAATCGTATTGAAAAATAGTTCTGACAGCATCAGATACTCCTCAAAGTGTTTGAGGAGATATAAATTACTTTGGACATTGAAATAAACATTGTTTTTTCTCTCTTTGTGACATAATTTGTTACTCTCAGCACATAATCAATCTAAAGGCTTGTTTGAATTCATGGAGATGTGCCTTTGCTCTGCATCAGAAAAGATTTCTCATTCCGAAACATTACCCGTTGCTCCTCCCTGCTGGGAGGAAAAAGTGGTCAGGACAGCCTTCTCACTGCCTTCTTTCTCTCTCTCTAGCCAATTATTTCACATAAATCTGAAGACAAATGATCTGTCTCTGTCTCCTCTCCTTTCCTCCATTTGTTTTCACTCTGGACTCTACTTGGTACCTGAATGACACAAAAAGCCCTAGGATGGAAGCACACAGGGCTGTGGGGCTGCCTCAGACAAAATCCTGAGTCTATTCTCATCCTTGGTGCTGAGTCCTTTGCACCATATGTGCTCCGAAAGGAAATTAGCTTTGGGAGTGGAAATGCCACAGTTGTGTCAAAATGGTGCAGCAGTGGGGCGAGGATGCCGTGCTCCCTGGGGCAGGGATTTTTATCCTCCAGGGATTAGGCTCCTCCTCTGACACCAGCTACTGCCTTTGCTTGAGTTCCAAAGAGGCTGCCCCTGCAGGGAATTTCCAGTGTAATCTGTGTTGGTATGCAAATGTCCTAAGTGGTCACAATCCTGATTACTGCAAATATATGTATATAATATGTATACATTTACACACACACATACATACATACATATGTATTTGCTCACACATTCACAAGTGTGCATCTTCATCCATCCTCACATCCTCCCTGTCAGTTGTGGTGGAACAAGAAAACCAACTTTATGACCAGTGAGACAATTTAACTGTAGATAACATAAACAGAGGCACAACCTGATGCAGTGGAACAAGGGGAAAAGGTAAATTTGCCAATTTGAGAACATCTTACTTCACTTAGGCATTTTGTTCCACCATCTCTTCCATAAGGCAGCTAAGTCTCCCATTGATTTGTACTTGGAAATGTCAGAGTTCATTTAAATAATGATATGGAAGGGAGAAAAAAACTTTACAGAGATGGTATTTAAAAGCATTTACAGGATGGAATGAAGGAGAGGATGTCAGTCAACAGGATCTTCTACAGGGAACTGTAATTCCTGTTCGAATGACACCTCCCATAACTGTGAAAAGAGACTTTACAGAGGGAAAGCGCTTCTACCACACAGAAAATCAGTTTTTAAAATTGAATCTAAGAAGTTAAATGTCTTGGTCTGGGAAACTGGTAATGATAATGTTTGAGGTTTTCCTGACCTTTACTTGCCTAAGGGAAACTTTAACTGGAATAAGAGCCAACTGTGTATATATGCATCACCATATATTATGAAATAAAAACTTCTTTTTATCCTTTCGTTGTGCTTGTGGTTTAAACATTTATGAAAATTATACTACTTGATCTGAGGTGCGATTTGTGTCTTGTTTCATGAAAGAGACTGCAGCTCAATTCATGCTCCATAAAGCTGCCAGATTTGTTAATAGAATTTGTAAATATAAGACCCTGGTATGTGCCAGCAAATATATTTTAGTGGCGCAGGAATTTGAATGATAAATCCAAAAGAAATCCTCCTGTCCTGCAGATTCAGTAGACTTTACAAACAACCTCATTAAGTGTGAAGGCCTTTACTCCCAGGAGGATTTGTGGAACCTCCTAGGCTTTTCCCAGGCTAGATGTTGCCAGCAAAATACTGGAAAAGATCGTAGGATAGGGAACAAGTCTGCATAGGAGAGGGGTAGGCTGGTAAATCAAAGAGTCTTTGACAACTCTGATGAGATCCTGTCAAAAATCTCCTGGAGATCACATGGTAGATTTAGAACAAAAATACCATTGAAAAAAAAATAGTGCAGAAAAATTTTACAATAGATTCCTTTATAACGGTCTAATTTTTTTTTTTTTTTGTCTATAGATGACAATTCAGCATAAGAAATGAAAGTCTTCTGTTGTACAAGATGTATCATTGTGAAGGATGTCATGTAGAAAAGAAAAAAGAATGTCAGATTTTATCTTTGATTTTAGGAATGTACCTTTGACTATTGAAATCTAAAGGAAGATTTTTATCCCATAATTTTTAGTCATTCTGAAGACTGTGTTAAAGTTTTAATATTTTATACTTGTGTTTGCATATAATATCACTTAATTTTTATGAATTCAGGATAAGACTTAATGAAAGGCAGGGAAATATAAAGCTTTCTTGAAGATGAAGGAATGAGTAGAAAATATTCCTAGAAAAGAATAATAATAATTAATTCAATATTTTGAAGATGAAATGTACTCCAAACTTCATGCAAATTATTCTTCGAATTGTAAAATTCAAGATATTGGAAAATAGAATTTATCACTCTCTTTTAACAACTTACACTGGTTTCTGTTTCTTTTATAGAAAAGGAACTCTGTAGAAGTGCTGAAGTCAAAGAATCACAGCATACAGTTCTGCCTCTTGTAAAAGTTTGGCCTTTTGTCTCTTCTTTCCTCTCTCCAACCCCAATAAAATGAACCTCAAATGGCTCTCACTGTATGCAACTCCCCTGGCACCTTGATCAACAGGATATGTGACATTTCCATGCTTCTAAAATGTGCTCAGAGGGCACAGGAGAAATGTTTGCCTCTCTACTTCTCTGTAGCAAATCTGGAAAAAAGACCAGTCCCTGACATGCCTGTGAGGCTGAAAGTGTTCTAATGATGACTCTCCTATACAGCAGTGTGGCAGGAAACAGGGGATGAGGGAAAGGCATTTTCTTCCTGTCAGGAGCCTGTGCCATTGTGTAGGTGCTCCAGGTCTCAGGAGTCCAAACCAAAGGTTCCAAATGCATTCCAGTATGACCCTCCCAGTTATGGATGTATTTGTGTATGTGTATTCATATATATATTTTATGTTTTTATATAGGTGTGTGCTCTTACATGTATATCAAACTCCTGTCTCCCTCTTCCCACTGACTTCTTGCCCCATTGAACTCTGTTTCTATCTCCAACCTGTATCCTGCTACTGCCTCATAAACCCTTAATCCTCTCCAAAGCACTCCAGACCAGCACCTGTTCCCCACCAGAAGGTGCCTGAGCTTGGCCCTACCATCACAGTGCCAGATCATCCCTCACACCCCATCCTGCCCTCCTCCCAAAATCTCTGTGACAGTGTCACCATCTGGGGAGCCCCTCTTTACCTGCTGGCCTGCATCAGACCTCTGTGCTACACATAATGTTGTATGTCTCCCTGTTTTTCTGAAGTTCTGCTAAAGCCTTCTGATGTTTACATTTTTGTGGTGGAGTTTCTCACACACTTTTCACGTAAATAATGGTTGTTTTGCATTCCTTTCTGGAGGAGGAGAGAGTTGATGGACTGTTGGTTTGACCAGTGTGGTTGGAGAGGACAATTTCATCCTCCAATCCATGGTCACTCTTGGAATTCTATAAATGTTGAGGTCTGTGAATAAACTGCGTCTCTCTTTTTTTGCCTTGGACATCTCAGTGTGTGAGTGTCATTCATTTGTGTCATATTGCGATAGTGGTGGAAGGGTGTTTTTGGGTGTTTTATAACAACACACACACACAGACACATGGGCACACAGACAGACACACAGACACAGTCTATGGAATATAGGACGTGTACTCTGCTCTCACTGACACTGAGAGGCTGCAGATATATCTATTTTAGTCTGGTCAGCGTCATGACTTTAAATATTGTTATGCTTTTTAAACTTTCAGTCACAAAGGTTATTCATCTACATTTTCAGACTTTGGTGCCAGTGTCCAATGAAACAAGATGGAGAGGAGGGACAGGAGGGAGAGGAGGGGCAGTGTGAAGCATTAGACACAGTCAATCATTGTGCAGTGTGTGACAGTCCCCTGGAGAGGGAATAAAAAGTTACAGCTCTGTAAGCACCTCCAAACCGTGCAGTGTGTGTGTGCCTGCTTCCTGATATACTGGCACAACTACCTTTGTAGCTTTGTGCAAAGCTAAAAAACCCATGTGATCCACTCACAGGAGGTTTGGTTTTTTTTGTTATTGTTTTTGTGTTGGTTTTTTTTTTTGTGTGTGTGTGGGTTTTTTAAATTATTTTTTAATTTTTTTTATTTTGTAATATAAAAGAATTATCATATAATTCTACACATATTCTACTGTAAGGATACAGCTTGTATCCTCATGTAAGGGGATCCTTTAACTTTGAAATTCTCCTGAATCACTGAAAGTGTGTTAAATATTTTCTAGTAATACTTTTCAAAATAAAAGTAAAAAGGTCTTAAAAGAGTAGTTTAGTATCTCAGGCACATAAAGGGATCATTGGCAGGTCCTGGGCAGGGTCAGGAGCTGGACCTGATGGGTTCCTTCCAACTCGGCAGATTTTATGATTTTATGATTCTATGAAGCTTGCATGGTGATACATTTTGGATCAAAACCCTTAGCCAAAAATATCTATTTTTTTCTCTGTCATAACTCTTTTTACTCCAGTCCTTTCAATTCTTCAACTTTTGAAATGAAAGGAAAATAAATGAAACAAAGTTATGGGGAAATAATTAAGAAAATAATAAAAATCAGATAATAATGAGCTGGAAAAGTCTGAAATAAACAGTGTGCGAGCATCTTTTTCTTTGCTTAATTTCTCTTAGAAAACACACAAAATCTTTCAACTTTACAGGAAAAATCACTACAAATAGAAAAAAAAATATTATGTTTGAAGTGTTGTTTTTCAGCAAAGTGATCATTGATGGAAAAACTATAAACAGTTCTCATTCTACTGAAGTCTATATTGCTTAGTTTGAACCAGCATATGAATTTTACTGATCAATTGTAAATTGTCTAAAATAAACATTTCCTTTCATCAGTTTAGAACACAACACTTTGTGTAAGTGACAATAGAGAAGAGTTTTAAAATTATTTGCTTTATTAACCAACTACAGAAGTTTTCATCTTCTTCAGTACATTTACACAAAAAAATCCCAGTGCTAATCTTTGTAATTAATCTCTTTGCAACATATTTTTGCTTTTACAATGATTTTATTACTTGCCACTAAACAGTTGCAATTTACGTAACATTATATTTAGTTTGGATAACCAGAATAGTGCTACAAGTCTGTGATCACACCCCACCATTAACCCTTTAGTGCTGCTGAAAATTGACTTTTTTTCCCTACTTAGTTTTCTGTCTTTAGCTTTTCTTACTCCCCAACAGCACTTTATCTTTCATATCACGACAACTTATGTTCTTTACTAGCTTCTTACAATGTAATTTTTCAGAAGTTTATGAAAATCTGATGAGTCACAGATTCAAACTGCTCTCTGAATGTGCAAGGTCCAGGAAACAAAATGGGAATTAGTAGATAAAGGCAACTTTGAGTTATGTCAGTAAATAATAAAATGACTAGACTGCTTACTAAAAGAAATACTTTGCCTTCTGCAGGAAAGACATGGACTCCGAAACATGACATGGAGTCTGAGGATTTTATTTTGACATTGGCATTGACACACCAATTGTTTATCTCTTAAAAAAAAAAAAAAGAAAAAGAAAAATATCACACCTAAGTGTCTAAGTTGGTTCTCTGTTTTAAAGGTTATAGACCTAGGTGTGTGTGCCTGATGAATGGGAAGGGGATGGAAACAGCATGGCAACTAAAGAATGCAGATGAAGCACAGGTCTCATACTGTCAAAGGCATATTCCCACAGATACTCATGACTGAAAGGCTTTGACAGGAGATTTGTAGAAACAAAATGGGAAATAGGGTTACTGCTATGGGCAGGCTGTACCTGACTGCCATGTGATAAACCGTTGATATTCACATTATGGTAGTGCTTGAGGGGTCCAGTTAGAAACCAAGTTGTATTTCACTGTGTGCCTGCACACAGAGAAGACGTGTCTTGAGGAATGTTTCAGCCACCTTAGATTTGGAACCTTCTTTTTACCTTTTTTTTACCTTACCTTCTTCCCTGGCACAGAGGTGGGAGCTATTTTCTTTGCTGTGTTCAGGTGGAAGCTGAGTGTCACCAGAAACCTGGCTGACAAATTGAGCTGATTAGGAAATATTTACCTTCTTTCTTCACCCCCTTATCTCATATGTCAGAAAAACTGTGGCTAAAACCCCAAACATTCAATAAATCCACAAGGAACTAACATATAGTTTACCATGAGATGATAACACCAGGTCATCTGACAGTTGTAGTTCATGGATGTGAAAGTTTAGGTGACCCTACAGGAAGCAAATATTAAGTTACCTTTCCCAAATCTACTGTAGTTTCCTTACTGTGATGGCCTCAGAGACATTGTTGCCCCCAAGGTCCTACAACCAGAGTGTGTGAAGGAGAGGGAAACCCAGCATAGAACAATTTGTTCTGGGAATACACTTGTCTTTCTTCTATTTATCCTTCAGGGCAATTTAAAATTTCTTTTAAGCCTTGAAAATTATATTCCACTCGCTTCCACCATTCCTTTTCTTTTTCATGTTAATTCTGTAATGAGATCTTTTAATACTCCAATTCTCTTCCTAGATTTTCCCCCTGGCTTCCCTAGTATTTATCAATGCAAACTACTAAATGAGAAAAATACAGAGATGGTTCCCAAAATAGCATCTGCAGTGGAGAACCTGTAGCAGCTGTAGATTACATAGGCATAACCAAAGCAACTCTAAAATTTGCACATTTGGATGCATCTAAGACTTATGGAGCAGCATTTATAACAGCTGCAGAGCCCTTTGCTGCTGCTGCAGTCACCCTTGCCCAGTGCTAAAACTGCAGTGAGTATTCAATTGTGAGTATTCAATTGGATACTGTGGCTGCATTTCCAGGAGGTGCAGTGGTACCTTTGGCTACAGTGGAGACAGAAGAGACAGAGATGATAAATCACTGCAAATAGCAAAATTGTCTGTAAGTTAAGAATACAGAATGAAGCTGTTCTCACCTGCAAATTTCCATTACAAGGATGAGAGCTTTTCTAAAACGTAATATTCTTGAAGGATATAAAAGACAGTGGTTCCCATGGTGATGAGAAAAAGGATATTGGAATGAAAATGTGGAGGTCTCTTGAAATAACTAGAAAACAAATCTCTAAAGTTGATGATACGGTGAGTAAACACAGAACTATGGTAATCAAAAGAAAACTATTGAATCAAAAGAAAGGCACAAGACATGGGCTGTTCTGAGGGTCAGGAAACACTGTTTTGTGGTGGTTAGATACATATGACTTTTGTTTGTGGGAAAGTTATATTAAATTTTGAATACAAACTATAAACCTTTTTTTGTTGCTAGAGATGGTTGTATATTTACCCCAAATTATTTTGGATTTAAAAGAAAAAAAAGCGCCTTAGTTTTCCATGAAAGTGGTTTATATTATCTTATTAAATATCTCTTTTAACTTTTCAGAAATTGCCCAAATTATATTGCCTTTTTGTAGGTTGTCAAATACATTGAATTTGAGTTTATATATCCAGGATTTCAAGAAATCATAGTGATGGTATAAAGTTTAAGATCAATCGTGTATTCTTGAATGTACTAACATTTTCAGTGTTAGTACTAACTCAATATAGCACATCCAGACTAAGCAGATATGTTGTTAAAACAATATTTCTATGACATATTTTCTACTTTCTTCCAAGGAGTTAGTGCATGTAAGAGAATTTATGTACATGGATTTTTAAAATAATGCTTCAACTTGGCAAATCCCCAGCTAATTTTCAAATTTTCAGATATGTTCAATCATCAGATTTGATGTCCAATCACCAGATTTTATGATCAAATGCCAAATTTGAGGCATAATGAAAGAATGAAAAATCATTCTGTGATTTTGCCAAAGAAATAAGACGAATAAAATATAAGTACAAAACTATTTGGCAGAAGAAAAATATGTCCTATAAGGGAAACATAAAAGTGCTTCCAGTGTGGGTGAGAACGTGACCTGAGAAAGAAAACAACAAGAAGATTGAAGAGAGGAGCAACCTGAGATCATATATCTGTATCCATAACTGGTCAAAAACATCACAGATTTATCTGGGCTTTGACAGCAAAAGAAAGGTTTGGTAGAAACACAGATCTTTTAGTCTCCAACAACCTGGGGAGAGCACTGCAGGGGTTTGGGTTACCATGGGTGCTGTATTACACTTTTTAACTGAAGTTGGATCAAAATGTACCCCTGTAAAAATATCAGCAACTTCCTTACTTGCCTTAATATTCCACTTTGAAAAATCCACTCAACTTTGTCAGCTGCTGATAGATTTAACCAGGCAGCCTTATTCACATCTTCCTGCTTGTGTGTTCTCCAGCTTTCAGGTCCTCATGCAATTCCGGAGAGAGAGAATTTAGAACTAAATCTATCAAATGACCTCACACAGGAAATAATCCATTTTATTCAATTTCCTTTGCCATGGATTTAGCTTGCAGACTTGATATACAGAATCCTCATTTTGGTGTACTAAACAAGATCAAAGATGCCTCTGACTATTCCAAATTCCTTTGAAAAGCTAATCTGAATCATTATGCTTTAGACAACTTCTCTCCTATGAGGCTCTTCTTTAATGAACCATTATTCACCATAGCACAGGATCTGCTCAACTAAAAAAAGCCCAAGCATCTTAGAATCTTACAGCTGATGTAATTAAGCAAACATTGTCAGACCAAACTTTTCTAAAACCATAGAACTTTTTTTTTGTTATATATACATATCAAATTTAGTAGATCAGTCAAGAAAATTTTCAGAAACATTTTAAATGAGACAATTTTGTGTTGCCAATATGCAAAAATTGAATAGGGAACCTAACTTAATTCAGTGTTCATTATGATTAAAAACACATTCAGTTCATTGCTTTGTTCAAGCAGAAAGAAAGAAATGGTCTTATGAAATGATAGGGCTTGATCCAGTGGAACAGAATTAAATAGAATTGAAAATGAAAGTGAATTGAAATATTTAAGCTCTTTGTCTTTCAGCAGGTAATGCTGCAGTTAGAGGTAGCATTAAGGGCATGGGATTTCTTTTGAAAATATCTCTGGGCTGAAGAATTTCTCTTCAGCACTCCAAACATGGTAGCTGTAGGTACTGAAACATTCAAAGTATTGTCATGAAAATATTCATAAGACTATTGCTTGAAAAGAGAAGAATCCATCTTCTGTAAGAGTCTGATTCCATTATCTGATTTCCTTTAAGAAAACATGTGGGTAAGATTTCATGTTTATTTATAGCTGCTGCTTTCATTACATCTTGCTTTCTTATGTGCCATTTCATGCATTATGCAGGAGCGAAAATGAACCGAGACCCAGTGAAAATTAGGCTACAGAACATGCCTGAATTTCACCAACCTAAATCCCCTGAAATATTTGAAAAAGTGTGTATTTCGTGTTGCTGGTGAGAGAGGCATGGGCTGAGCTGGGGGCACCCAGGAGCAGGCTGTGCTTCCCGTCTGCCAAGAAGGAGGAGCCCATCCTCTGGGGAGGGCACTGAAGAGGCAGCATCCAGGGGATTCACCCACAGCCAGTGACTCTGTGGGAATAAATGGAGAGCCATGCCTGGAATATAATCATTTTCACATCCACAAGGGAACAAAACTCAGTGGCTTTCACTCTCATTTTCCACACAGCCTTAAAATGTTACTGCATCTAGCTGGACAGAATTTCCAGTCGCAGGTAGTTGGTGTCTCCTTTGGCACGCCACCAGTGAGGTGTAATTGATAGGATGCCTTTGTAGATTAACAGCACTGGATATGACTGACCAATTCTTACAAATCTTTTTAGAAGTCTAAGGACACCCTTTGATTTTGACATTGCTATAAAATACATATATTTTTCTCTTTTCATTGCCTAACTTCTAGGAATTAAAAAAAAAAAAAAAAAAAAATCACGCTCCTGAATTCACAACTCTATCTGTCCTTTTTAATCCATCAAGATAATTTTATTCTTTTAACATTTGGTTTCACCACTCCTCTTTTCTGTACATTTTCTGTAGGCTGAGAAGGCTCCATAAGGCATTTTACTGCAGGTATTAATATGACATCTGATTAATGCAGCCACCATTATAATTAAAAAACTCTTGTTCCAAGAAGATAATTGCATTTCCTTTTCTTCTGATTCAATTATATTAGTATATTACCCTCACATTTCAAATTTCCATTTTTAAGGTATTACATTCTTCTAGCAAAATTTGATTTCTTTGCAATTTTGAATATTTTTAAAGAGTATTATTTGTCCCAAAAATTAGACAATCAAGAGAAAACACACATCTCTACATAGAAGAAGCTGCTGTTACTGATACTACTATCAAATTTTTTCTCTAATTCTGGACTTCAGCCAGAATCCTCAAGTTTAAATGAAGTGCTGTATAGATTTTAAAAATGAATAATTTTCTGCTACATGGCAACTGATACTGAGCTTTCTGAGAGAACCTGTCTGAGGTTATGGCAACCTTCATTGTAGCTTCTGTGAACAGACCAGATCTAAATAATCATTTAGGTCAATTTCTGTTAAATATAAGAACATAACCATTAACATTTCAATGTAAGAAAAGTGAAAAAGTTACTGAGAATGATGTCTCATCTTCAGCTGATGTCTTCCAACCATGGGTACCACTCTCAGTCAAGAATGGTGTTTCAAAAGGCATATGCACACACGAGATATTTTGGGAAAATCCTAAACATAAATAACCTTTCACGCAATCACAGAATAATTTAGGTTGGAAAATAACTCTAAGATCATTGAATGCAACCCCAGCACTGCTAATTCTACCATAAAACATGTTCCCAAGTGTCACAACTTGAAGTCTTTTACGTACCTCTGGGGATGTTGGTTCAACTAGTTCCCTGGGCAGTCTGTTCAAATGCCATACAACCCTTTCCCAAAAAAAAAAAAAAAAAAAAAAAGTCCTGACATTCTTAATCTAGGCCTTGCCTGATGCAACTTGAGGCCATCTCCTCTGCTCTCATAATTTGTTACCTGGAAGAAGAGACTGACCCCCACCTCATCCCAACCTCCTTTCAGAGAGGTGGAGAGAGCAATGAGATCCCCACTGAATGTCCTTTTCTTCAGGCTAAACCCTCCCAGTCCCCTCAGCTTCTCCTCCAGATCCTTCCCCAGATCTGTTACCCTTCTCTGGAGATGCTCCAGCTTCTCAAAGTCCGCAGTGAGAGGCCCAAAACTGGACACAGGATTTGAGCCATGGCCTCACCAGTGCCCAGTACAGGGGGACAATCACTGCCCTGCTCCTGCTGCCACACTATTGCTGATCCAGGCCAGGTGCCATTGGCCTTCCTGGCGCCCTGGGCACACCTGGCTCATGTTCAGCTGCTGTCACCAGCACTCCCATCTCCTTTTCCTCTGGGCACCGTTCCAGCCACTCTTTCCCAAGCCTGGAGCTCTGCCTGGGGTTGTTTGTAATCCAAGGACAGGACCTGGCACTTTTCCTTCTTGAACCTCATACAACTGGCTTTGGACCATCCACACAGCCTGTTCAGATCCCTCTACAAGAGCCTTCTACCCTCCAGCATATCAACACTCCAATGACCTTGGTGTTGTCTGCAAAGATTCTCAGGGTACTTTTGCTCCCCTCTTCCAGATTATCAGTAAAGATATGAAACAAGACTGGGGCCATCACTGAACCCTGGGGACCACCACTGGTGACTGGCCTCAGCTGGATGTAACTCCATTCCCCACCACTCTCTGGGCCTGCTAGTTTTTACCCAGGAAACAGAACACTCATCCAATCCAACAACCAATTTCCTCTAGGAGAATGCTGTGGGAAATAGTGTCACTGGCTTTACTGAAGTCCAGGTAGACAACATCCATGACCTTTACCTCCTCCAGTGAGCAGGCAGCCTTGTCATAAGAAGATCAGGTTGGTCAAGCTGGATCTGCCCTCTATAAACCCAAAGTGGCTTGGCCTGATCCCCAGATTTTCCTATCCATGATGGCACTCAGGATGATCTGTTTCACATCCTTCCCTGGCACAGAGGTCAGACTGACAGGCATCATCCTTCTAGACTGTCTTGTACACTGGCATCACATTTGCTGAGCTCCAGTCAGCAGGAACCTTCTGGTTATCCATGATTGCCAGTAAATGACAGAAATTGGCTCAGTGAGCACTTCTTCCAGCTCCCTCAGCACCCTCTGAAGCCAAAGGAGGTCTAAAAGACTGTCCTTTAGAGGACTGTCAAACAGTCCCCAAAACAGGCCAAACTCTGCCCTACAGAAGTCCAAGGTGGCAGTTGTCCTGACTATGCTTACTTGTCTGAGAATGGAGAATTTCTGATCACAGGATGGCCACCAGACATCATGTCACCCACCAATCCCTCTCTTATCACAAACAGGAAGTCCAGCAGAGCACCTTCCTTGGCTGGGTCCCTCACCAGCTGTATCAGGAAGTTATCTTTCACACACTCCAGGAAACTTCTACACTATTTCCTCGCTGCTGAATTGTATTTCCAGCAGACATCTGGTAAGCTGAAGTTCTCCATGAGAACAGGGACTAGTGATTATGAGACTTCTCACAGCCAGTTACAGAATATTTCATCTTCCTCTTCCTCCTGGGTGGGAGGTCTGCAACAGTTGTGTGAGTCATTGTGCTGGTTTGAAAGCAAAACCAGTGGGACTCTAAGTCCAAGAAATACAATTTAATAGAAGAAAAGAGAAAAAAAAAGTAAAATAAAATAAAATAAATGCAATAATACAACCTGACACCCTTTTGGTTAGGGTGGTGGTAGCAGGCCAGATAAAATGGTCTTGTTGAAGCAGTGATCCTGTAGAAAGGTCTGGTAGCTCTTGTCTTCTGGGAATCCAGCAGGTAAGGGCTCCCTGTGCTGTCCCAAATCCCAGATTATATCCAGGTGAGAATACTTGGTTCCTCCCCCTGGGCAGAGCATCTCACAATGGGCTGATATCATTCTATGAGTCATGTAATGGGTCCTTGATTGCCCATTGAACAGAGATAGCTGTTAGCTGAGGGAGTTATCTGTGATTCATGCAGCGAGGTATGGATAGCCCATTAACAGAAGACAGCCTGGAGGGAGCAAGGGAAACAAGGCCCCACCTGGTTCCAACAGCTCATGAAGATGGTGATAGAATACATACTTTGGGCACATCTTACATTGTAACCTAGGACAGTCATCCCACCACATCTTGTGATGGCAACTATATGATCATTTTCCAGTTGCACAATGATTTCCAGTTCCTCCTGTTTGTTGCCCATGTGCATTATTGTAGGGGGATTTCAGCTGGGCTGTTTGTCCCAACACCTTTTTGGATACCTAATTGCCCCAATTCCTGTGTGATCTTTCTCAGGCACTTCCAGAATTCCTAACACATCAATAACACTTGTGACCTTTACTGTTTCATTGATCTCCAGCCCCACTGAGGCAGCAAAAGACCTCACCAGCAATCATCCCTCAAATACTGGTGTGGTTTCCCCAGGCTTATCTTGAGTGAGTTTGGTTTTATCCTTTTTTCCCCTTCAAATCCATTTAAAGTTCTTTCACTGACCCTTGAAAGCTCCTGTGTAAAAATCCTTTTCTCTCTTTGAGACAGGTATAACCTGTCAAGCATGCAACCTGCACTTAAATCTCACTCACTTGTGAGAAACCTCTGACTGTGGCAAAGCTTTGAAAGCCAGAGACCTCATGAGAGTCAGTCTGGGCAGAATCAATGATGTCTAGATTTACTTAAATTAGCACCATATCTAGATGACTGATGAAATTGAGGTTGTAAGCATTACACGCAAGTTAGATATTTTTTTCTTTTACAACTTGAAGGTTTTTCTTTTTCCTTCCTGCCCACACAATCATTTTTGTTAAAATTCTTCCACAGGGCTTTATGGAAAAACACAAACCTGGCATTTTGGAGACATTGCCATCCCTGCATGTGCACAGAACAAGGATCAGCACACGAACAAAAATACAAATATCAATGTACTGCCCCAGAAATGAAGTGTCAGTCTGACTCTGAACATTTATAAATCAAAGAAGTATGAGATTATTATCCACTTGGCGCCTTCTCCTTCAGGGTACCCAGAAGCATGCCAATTAGTGCCAGCTGTGCTGACAGCTATTCATTAAGTCTATCAGGAAACTGCTCTGAGATTTAGGGGTTTCATTAATTCCTCTAAAAACATCAGAGCAGGTGCTTTACTCATAGTGGGAAATCCAAATGCTTTCTTTCAAGACAGCTAATATATGCTTCAGTGTGGTCAATAATAATGTTTTTGAGAGCTATAAATGGCAGAATGCATTGCTTTCTTTGCTCTTGCCTAATGAAGTAAAGCAACAGGCACTTACTGGCAGTCTCAGCCCTGATGGTGAGTCCTCTCTGAATCTCACCATGCACTTCCTGCATCTGGGTATGTGCTGCAATCTGGTCAGGCATAAGTTCAGAAAAAGCAAGCAGGAAAAATGACAGTAAAAACAAATTCCACTCTCAAGGATTTTCCTATACTTCAGGAAAAAGAAGATGGGATTCTCCTTGTTTCCTGCAACTCAGATGGGTGCCCTCAGCAGCAGCTTGAACCTATAGAGCTGTATAAGGCTGACCCTATAGAGCCTCCTCTCATGAGGCAGTACTCGTCAGTGCAAAACCTCAACTGTTTTCTGTTCTGGGATCCACTTGGATACATTCTCCCTTAGCAATAGAAATTACTGTGGATTCTTTTCCTCTTTAGTTTAAGATATTAAGGATGGGAGTTTAATGCTCGATCTTCTTTCCTGACTGACACAGTATGGATGTTACTATTATCCACATAAATATAAAAGTTTCTTGCATGCCTTGGATCCCAATGATTGCATTTTCCAGAAAGAAAGAAACCCTTCACATTGTATCCAATTTTTACTTAATGTCTCTCCACTTATTTTGTTTTATGAAACGTGAATATTTGTAATGGCATCTGTTATTTCATATATCCCTTTCACTATATGTGCTTTGTATGTATTTCTATCATATAGCCTTTGTCTTTTAAGCACATTAAAAAGGCTTGTCCGTTGAAGTCCATCACAAATAATTAAGTTTTAAATTTTTTTAAAAATTTCTTTATTCTTAATTACTTCCTTAAGACGGAATGGCAGAACTGAAAATGTTTCTGGTGCTGGGAAAGAAACAACAACTGATATAATCAAAGCATCTCCATCCAAGTTAATCTTCAGTTTTCTTATTTTCTTCCTCATGTTTGCAGAACCTTCCAGTGAAGACCTGAGACAGAAAATAGAGTTTGCCTCTGTAAATAATATATGCATGGGTGATTTTTTTTACTTGTTTTTCCTTTTCTCTTTAATGAAGGCATTCAATTTGGTTTTATTCATTCAAATACCCAGAAGTGTGCATTGAACAAAGTGGTTCCCATATTGGGGCTTTGAATTATGATTTTTTTTCAAATCTTGCCAAATGGGACAGGCATATTCTTTATCATTAACTCTAATTTCACAGTCTCCCCACTTGCAGATTGTCATGACCTTACACAGCTTTAACTGAAATTTCTATATATACATATATTCATATGCATTACATGAAATAAAGAACTACGTCATACTGGTGATGCATTTTTTCCCTGAAATTTTTAAATGTAAATATCTACCATGATATCATAGTTTCAAAAGCAACTGTGTAGCTTTTCAGGATTCACTGTAAAATTCTCACAGACACTTATAAGAGCAGAGTCAGTTTCGTGAGACCAACACTTCAAAAGCTTTGTGAAGGCTCCGTGCTGTTCAAATGTTTGCAGGAGCTCTAGGAGGAACCCAGGGCTTTCATTTTCCCAATCTGTAATTTGTTTATGTGTTAGACTGTGTTAGCTCTGATTTTTTTTTTCTCTCTTTTTTGAGGTTTATGACAGATTTTTCTGTCACTTTTCCTCAACACTGGAAAAATAGACAACTTCAGAAAACATTTTACAATTCAGGCAAGTGCAATTGATATCCTTTTTTTGTCTAGAAGTTACTGAAGCTTTGAGTTTGCCACATGGCAAATGCTTGTAAGTGTTTGGAATGGGACTGTGTCTGTCTTTATCCAACTGAGGGTAACTTCTGTCCATTTCTTGACAGCATTTCTTCGACTGTATCCATGTACTCAGGTGACATCATGTATCCAAAAAAGAATTTGTAATTATTGGATGAAAACTGTGTTCCTACTGAGAAATGTAAAAATAGGAACTAGCTAACACTGGCAATGTTTTCTTATAACCCTGAACTTTTCCACTGTAGAACAGTGAGTTTCAGCTGATCAATTTCATCTGTGAAATACTTCCTTATGCCATAAAAAACTATAGGGGAGGATGGACACTTTTTAAACAACACATGGGTACTGCTGCCAAAATGTCTTTTACTTAAATAGGATTGGAGTCCACATTTAATGATGAAAGTGCTTATATGTGATGAAAAGGCTTCTATAGTTGCACTGCTTTTCTGATTAACATGTCCCACAAAATGAACCAAAAGTAATGAATTTTATTTAACAGCTCCAAAATTATGACAGAAAATAAGATTTACAGTGCTTTAAATCTTTCTTTTTCTCCTAAAATAATTAAATGCTTTGCCTAAAATACTAAAAAAGTAATTTCTTAAATTCTGTTGATAAGGGGCATGAGAAATGAAGTTTCCAATCTTTTAGGAGCTAAAGCCATGGATAATGTGCCTCATCCTGAGGGTCCCCTGCCACCAGGGCTGAGAAGAGCTGCCCAAGGCAGCTAAAAAGAGAAAAGTAGGTACCTCATTCTGGCTCTATTTTTTTCTCTTGAGCCTGATTTGAGATTATGAGTTCATGTTGATCCTCTCTTAAATGGAGACACATGCAGCTTTTCAAGGAGAGAAATAAGTGGGGATGGGCAGAGGAATGAGGATTTTAGAAACCCACCCCACCATGGTCCACTTTACTCAAGCAGGGACCCTCTGCCTGTGTGCTTGTGCTTGACTTGGTATAAAAAACTTGGTATAAGAAGAAATCTTGGACCCTTCATAGCCTACAAGAGCTTATGTGCTGATTTTAATGGAAAGGGGTTTTCAGTCAGAACTAGGAAACTTTCACAAATACATTTATTAGATTGGAATGTAGTTAACCATAGTAAGTGTCAAATGCAATAATAAAAATTCACTTCAAAAGCTTTTTTCCATTCAGCTTCTGTCATCCTATGAATATTTTGGTTTCCATTTCAATCAGAGACTGATTACACATGTTAAGTGCCCTATTTGGACAAATGCTGCCTTATTAAATATTCACATATTTCACCAGATTAAATGATGCAACATTTTCTTTAACAACCATGAAAATAACGACAATATAGGCAGAGTATATATTTAAATATAAAGCCACCGTTGGGTGCTAGATCCAACTGATAGGAGAATGTAAGAAAATGGCATTTATCTCTCAATATTATAAGGAATCAGTCACATTTCTAAATAAATGCAACTAAATGAGGCATTTTAATTTATATTTTTTAAAAAATCAAACTTTTCTGTAGAGGAAGTAATTTTTTTTTTAACTAGCACTACTTCTGAAAACTTCATTTGTGAAGACCATTAGTCTGACCTCATTTACCAGCAGAGAATTCACTTCAAACTGATTATAGTAGCAACTTATCTGTCATGCTCTTTTGAAATAAAAAGAACAAGAAAAAATGAATCAATGTTGTAATTATATTAAAATATCTACATTTTTTATAATTGGTTTTATATGTTAACAAGAGAGAACAATGTAACCAATGAAGTAATTACATGCTTCTATCTGATCCCTATTTTTGTAAGAAACAAAGTCAAACCCTGAACTAATGATTTTAAGTTCTCTTTTACCCGACCTTACTTTTTATATTCTGGAGCCCCAAATTGATATTTTTAGTGGAATAATTAAGCTAAATGCTCCTCTTTTCTGCATATATTCATGTAATGGGTGTTGCAGAGAGGAAACAACAAATAAGTCAATGAACAGACTACTGTAGAAATTGAAATCTTTCTACTCTTTCCTGCTTGGGTGATCTATCCTGGGCTGAAAGAAAAGACAATTTGATGCTTTTATTAACACAGCTTTAACTGTGGTCTAAAGCAACACTCTTGCTGCTCCCTTTAGCTGTGACTAAAGGCAGTGCTGAATTTTATTGCTTTCACAGCTGCACATACATGTTAGTATCAGAGTCAGGTGAGTCTCGTTTGGCTTCTTAAGTGTATATAATCTGTTTGTGTCTCAGGGATGTGGTAGGGCTTTCTGAATTCAGCAACAAGTCAGTGTTCTGGGAAGTCTGGTGGCTTGAATTCTATTTCCATGCTTAATAACATAGACTGCCTCAAAATGCTTCTTTGTTCAAGAATGTAAAGAATTAAGATACAATAGTCAATTATTAAGGTCATTCAGTTTGGAACTGTTCCTGAAAACTAACTTAGATTCAGTCCTAAGTCAAAATTTGACTTTGTGAATACCTACATAAATTTATAGATGCATATATTTTATACAAATATACTTTACATATACACATGTGGAATCATGCTCACTCATGCACCACAGAGACTGCTATTACCCTAGAATGACAACAAAATATTCAACTTACTGACAGTTGCCTTTGCCCAGCCAGGACCAGCAATGAGTTCAAATCAATTGTTAGTGCCTGCTCCCCCAAAATGAATTCCTAACTCTGAATTAACTGCCATAACCTTGCCACTCCTATGTGTCTCCCTTAAACATTCCTATTGTCACTTATCCTCATTTTAGTATTAGAATTAAGTATGTTTCCTGTGTAGGCACTTGTGACTGCAATCTACACTGGAGCCAAATTACCACTACAGCAGAGCACCTTATTATCCCCTTAGCTGATGGCAGTACATCGTTGCAAACCCTTACTTTTGTCCTGTGATATTTGAGAAACAGACTTGACATTTCCGATTCTGCTGAGTCCTATCTCCAAATCTAACACCAACATCAACAGGAAACTTCCAGAGGTGCAGTAAATCCTACCTGCTGCCAGAATGGTGATACAACATTTTGCACTTTCAAACAGGCCTCATGTGAGTCCTTCTTCCTTGCACTTCCCAGCAGGAGATCGAGGTCTCTTGCCTTTAACTTCACCCAAACCCATAATGCAACATTAAATATAATTACTCCACAAAACTCCATGAGTTATTATCATATCCCTGAAAATCAGATTTTAAATTATTTGTTTCTGCTGATGCCTTTCAAGCCAGTATTAACTGGTAATGTACCTGATCAACAGCTGCTTTCAGCTTGAGAATTGGTCCATGCTACACCAAAATCATGGCCCAGTTACAACAATACAAGTTAGGACCATAAATCACAATCTCAGCTCCTGCTGACACCCAGGATCTTAACTCTCTACATTTGGAAGGTTATAGACAGTAACTTAACTCCCAAATTGTAATCTACCTCTGAGCACCAAGTATCTTTCTTTTTTGCTTTTCTGAACTCTAACAGCTTTCCTTTTCTTTTTCAGGACTACCCAAGTTAAAACTGCACCATTTCAGCTCAGCCCAACCCTACAAGCTTTGCATCTTGCTTCCCTCAAAAGCAAAAATTCTGCCCTTAGACCAGAGATTATGATATTCTTTGTTACTAAATGTAAAACTTTCTGACCATAGCAATAATATCAGCTATTCAGTGTTTCTTGCCCTGACCCCTGAATTGAAGCTGAGCCATATCTTTTTCATCCAGAATTTATTAAAAACCTTAAGATTTTCTGTAAATTTTCATGATTTTAGCCACAAGGATATAAGATGATTTAAGCAGTAAAACTATTTATTTAGACATTACTAATTCAAACTTTAATATATTTTGCTGACAAGTGAACCCATCCTGCTCCAGACTAAAGTATGATACTTATTTCTTTCCACCAGAGCATTCTTACCAGCCTTGCATGACTCAGTTTATTTATTATTCTTCTTTTGTCTAGATTGTATCCAAGACACAAACTTTACTGCAATATTTAAAGCAGTACTGTGACCTAAATCCTCCTAAAATATAACCTAGGCTAGTCCTCACTCTGAAACAATTGCACATCTTAGACCAGTAATTGTCTTTCTCATCTACAAACACTCTTCCCTCCTGCTTTGGCCAGCAGATGAGCATGGGATAAGAACAAAAAAGGTGTTGTAGTAGAGACTGGCAAGATTTGAGTTAGAATTGATTTTGCTTTACTGTTTAAGACAGCAGAGGTTGGGGGAATGAACTTTAATATATGAAGGCCCTAATCTCCCAGTTAAGCAGTGTTAGAGGCTATCTTACCGGTGATGGCTCAGAAGATGAACAGGTATAAACATATAATGAGTAAATTGGAAAATTGTGTAGGTACTTGGTTTTGATTATGTGTCAAAAAGAAAAATTGAGGATTGTTGTTTTTGTTTGTTGTTTGGTTTTTATTGGGTTTTTTTTGTGTTTTTTGGTTTTTTTTGGTTTTTTTTTTTTTCTTTTTGGAGGTTAGATTGCTTTTCCTATAGATATTTACATAAATTTCCAGACGAAGTGATAGAAGTGGAAAACCGATGGGGAAAAATTTATCTAACTAAAAATACCTGTGGCTTGCTAAAGAATAATAATCATTCTTCTATACATAAAATGACATAGTCCAACATTTCTTTGCCTTCTGCAGGAATCAAGGAGGTGCTTGATGGAAGGAATGGTTCATTGACTATTTGTGAAACTGTAGTTTGACAATTCAAACATTGCTGTTGATTCATTAAATAAAACTGACTAATATTTCTATTAAATATGCTTGGTTCCTGCCTTTATGAATGCTACCTGGGTCTCTTCTGAAAGCACAAGTTTCTGATCTAATGACCTGCTTGATTCTATAATGCCAGTATGACTGCCTCCAGGCCATCTGTGGCCTGTAACCAACATGAAGTCTGAGGACTGATAGAAAACTGGAGATATTGATGATAACACTAGAATTTTATCCAGCAGAATTTGTATTAGAATTTACTGTTAAGGCTGGTGCTCATGACTGCTGCCCCTATGAGGCTGGAATCTGGTTTTACCCCTGGAGCCTATCGGAGCAAGGCGAAAAGACTGATATTATAAGCACATAAAAGTTACAGCCTGACTCTGTGGATCTGTCATGATATAGATACATTTTGTTCTTTAAATCCTGTCACTTCTAGTCTTAACCCTAATGAAATTACAGTGCCAACACTCATCAATTCCTAAAAGTGTCTTAAAACATTCACTTGTGAAAAACTCCTACCCCAGTCTCACAGGAGTGAGCAATAAATATCCCAGTACCTTCTTGCTCTCCGGTCCTCTAACTCTAGTCTTAATCTCTTCTTGACAGTATACAGAAGAATCTGTCACTGGCTCAAGAATTAACATTGAGCTGCACGTTAGTACTGTGACTGACTTCTCTGAAAACGCCCAGCCGGGACACTTTGTCAGACCAGGGGCTGTCAGGAGATCCCTGCTAGAGCAGCAGGAAAATTTACAACAGTGGAGACAGCTGTAAATCTTGGTACTGCTAGGATCAATAAAGGTTGTTGCTGACATGGGCAAATATCTTACACAGAATTCAGGAGGAGAATGAATTAGAACAGTTTTCATTATGGCTGTGGTTGGGTGTGGAACAATCCCATGCTTCTGCCTGAAAATGCTGGATGCCTAACAGTGATGAGCAATCCTGGAACAGGGAAGGTGAATCATGGCATGTTTGAGGACTTCCAGATCATGCCTGGGAGAGGAAGAAAGGCTGATCTGATCCTGCAAGATGCAGGGGAGTGATTGATTTAGCCAGAGTTAGATCTCAGGATAGCAGAGGTTGAAGGACTAATTCTGGATTAATTGTGCCAGATTCAGCATATAATTTATTCTGAGACTGTGAGGGGTGAGTGCTTTGTTGTGTTAAGGCTATGTTTAGGCCTGTAGTGGGGTGTGAAGTACGAGAATTAATGTCAAGTATCAATTCTGCCTGGCACACAGAGCTGGGCTTTTAGATACATTTTGTTCTGGTCCTGGTTAGATGGAACTAATAAACTACTCTGTTAAATATAGGCTTGGCATTAGGCTTTAGGAAGAATTATTGTATTTTATTGTACTAAATTGGAGTGAATGCTGGGAATCAGCAACAGAGGGTTGCTGATTGTTAAAGGTAGTGTTACATTTGAGTTAGACTTAGTGTCAGTCTTTGGGAAAATTGACTGAATTTATCTAGGGTTAGCTTAATCTGACTAAATGACTAAATGACTAAATGAGAATAAACTAACATGAGGTAAAACTCATGTTTTTTCTTTAGAACCAGATACTGCCACTGGAAGGAAAGCATGATAGGACAATAACAATTCAAGTGAGCTGTATGTTTGTGACTATTGCTTGAGTGGATCAAGGTCATTACAATGTCTTATTTTTATACCAGTGGCAGAATCTGGTTTAGAATTAGAATCAAGTCTGGCCACTGTGTTTCACTGAGAGATCCAACAAAGGCTATAGAGATAAGATGAAGGTCAATGCTAGCAGTGGCATTTGGCATTTGATTGATATCAGGACTGGGGAAGGTCACTGCTCTTGCATTTAATGGTTGTGTTAGGGCAGGAGCCTGAAGAGCAGAGCCAGGTTTATCGATTGAATTTCCAAGATTAGCAGGGCTAGGACGATATCTTAAATGGGTCATACTAAGTGCAGGGACTAACAAGAATTGCTGCTCTTCTGAGTTAAGTTTGTGATTAGAATTTGCTGTGTCAAGAACTAAAGAGCTGAGGCCAGCAGGCTGGAGAGGAGTCAAACTGAGAAGGTAGGCTTGTTGTTTGTTTTGGATGTAATTATCTCTGGGCTGTGAGATACCTGATAAGATAACTATGTAGATGAGTCTCCATTAAAAGAAAAAACAAGGGCGTGTGGGATATTTCAGGTGATGAAAAATTCTCTTAATACCCATACCTTGAAACTCATTGCATAACCTTACTTTCATTGCAATTTATAAAGCTCAGGCTACCAGGAATCCATTTCACTTTGAAGCTGGAAATGTTGCATAGCTCAAATAAATGTACCAAGAACAGATTCATCCTGCTCAGGTACAGCAGTGGATTCCAGCTAATAAGCATTCTGAAATTTAGAGCACTGGACAGCTCTGGCTGGGCACAGACTCATTCTGCACCTGAGGCACATCATGACTTATTATTTCAGATATAGCTGAGATTGCCCTGAAACACTTCACTGTTTTAAAGCAGATCTCAGGGAAGAAAAAAAAAAAAAAACACAATCCCAAAACTATACAAATCAAACATCTTCCTCAAAAAATTAAAGAAGTCCAAACAAAGCACACAAATCTGATGATACAAAAGTTGAGGATAATTGCAAGAAAAATTGGAATTGATGGTCCTAATGTTTCCCTTCCAACTTAGAATATTCTGTGATCTGGAAATAAAGTTAAGAATATGCTCCTTTACAACCACAGTGTGACTTGTAAATGAAATATATAGTATTCAGTGTTTTCTACATATATGGATTTTTCTTTCCTATTTTTTTTGAAAGTAAAGAACAACTAGAAGAAATTATACTCACAATTCCACTACTGGAAATATGAATAAAATATAACTATCTACCTTTGTTTCAAATGGAACTTTCAGTTTAAGAAAATTAAACAAGTTTTTCTAAAATCCCAGAAATTTTAATTTTTATTATGACATAAATATTCAGTATGTATCCATATAGCAGTTGAAAGGATCTGAATTAATGTGTGAACTCCTATAAAAGCTTTGCAAAATTGTTTTGAACACTTGCTTTAAAGAGGGGCAGACTGAATTAAAATGAACTGCTTACTAATTTTCTCCATTAAAACAAAAAAAAAAGGAATATTTGGATATTCAGAAATAACATGATGTAATTTTGGGAAGGATGTACTGCCTTTTACATACACTGACTAGGTGAAGCCCTATTTCAAACCCAGGAAAATTCGACTGGCTAACCATGAGGATTTCTTTGCCTTTAGTTCTGTGGTGAGTGAGAGTGTACACTTGTACTAAAACAGCACAGAAACTCTCATTCCTACCCATGGAAACAGCAGGTAATCACAGGTTTAACATTCCAGGTGGGGCAATAGGATTTAATACGGTGCCCCAGGCAGTGGCAGTTACACTGATTTTACCTTTTCACTTTCTCACCGGCACCCACGGTGTTGCAAAGAGGTTGGTAGAGCAATGAGGGTCAGGAAATGCCCCGAGGTTACAATATTGTGTAAGCCACTGCTACCCAATGGCCCACAAAACCCTCTCTCTTCATTTACTCTGGTCCCGTCTAGCATCAGAGAGCAGCTGATCTGAGCATTTCTAAGCGGTTAGATTATGAAACAGCACTGACAATGATGTATAATTAATGAAGTCTGGGCTCATTCTAGACAAGGACAATGCTGGGAAGGAAGAAAAGCTGATGGTTAATGGTGAAGAGCATTGACCTGAGCTCAGAAATCTGCTGAACCACCCATTTGTGTCAATGGAGTGACATCATACATGCAATCCTAGTAAATTAAAAACAGGAAAGAATTAAGACTTGAGAACAGACACTAACACTGATAGAAAGATTTTTAAGGGAATTTTCTCATCCACCACAAAAATTTTAAATGGACACTGAGAATGGGAATTTTCATACTGAACTATGGTTACCTAACTAGTCAGCCTATACTACACATTATGCTCTGGTTTCAGAGAGGCATCCTCAGAATGGGAGTAATTCCTCCTGTTTTAGCTCTTGAATTATCTTTGGATGGATTACTCTCTGGAGACACTCTAACTTCCCAAGTTTGTTTAAAGTAATAACAGAGTAGGGAAGAAAGTATGTGTTTTTATCTGGAATTACCTGTTTGTCTGTTGAAATTGAACTATAATTCAGTTGCAAGCACTCCAATATTAGAATGGTAACAAGTTCAAAGAGGTCATAGTCCTGTCTTTGACATTTGGATAGTTTTAAAATTAAAAAAAATCAGAGCAACAGGACATATTCTTTTGACCTTTAACTTAGGGACCCAGCTAGATCTTCTGCAGCCTACTTCCTCTCTCACATTATTAGTGCATTCATCATCTTACCAGTGCATGCAAGTACTTTTGAAAATATCATATGAGAGTTCATGGGGGTCTCCTGTCCGTAAAATCATTCTGTCTGACATTTATATAAAACCTTCATCAACAGTGCTCCCATGAGCCTGTGCCCATTTAGATGAGGTCAGTATGTTCCTGTCCCTCTCTAGTAAACCTACTCATCTTTCTGAATATGAAATGATTTTCTAAAAAATGCCAATTGCAAATGATCTTAACTGCAGTAATGCAGCCTGTGGTAAGGATGGCTGTTCTCCAACCAACTTTGTGTAACCTTGTTCGCTTAAGTGAAAAGTAACATCCATATATATACATATCTACTTTAATCTAGATCTTTGAAAAATATCAGTCCAACAGACATTCAGCAATTCCTTGTGAAGCTAATTTTATAAACAGACATTTGCGTTTCATTGCGTGTATATTAGCATAGAGTGATTGACACCAAGTTTTTCCAGGGTTCATGTTCTCAGGCATTTACATTTCATAACAACCTTATTTTGTAAGCAGAAAGAAGGAAAAAGAGGGATTATGTTTTTGTTCCCCAGTCAGGTTTAGCAATGAGAACAGCCCTGGAGAGCAAAGCAGACAGTGCTGAGCACGCCGTGTCCATGGTGCACACATTTAAAGAGTAGGGAGGAAAAGGAGGTTTCAGGCCAAGTCTTGTCTGGTTCCATGGCCTGAGCTCCCACTCAGTGAATACCTGGAGAGTTCACTGGAGTTCAGTTCCATCCAAAGGGAATTCAGATCAAGCACGCTGACTCAAATCCTTAGGGTGCACCATAAGAAGGGGGCAATGGAGAAACACTCTGAAATAATATTCCTGATGCAAGTAAAGCAGTAATGCAATGCTCAATGAGAATAGACCTCAGGAATGTATTAACAAAAATAAAACAAATGTTTACACCTGCTTTGAGTTTTGAAGACACAAATGTCAATTTACCTCTCACCATCACCAGCTGGCAACTGAGACAAAAGACATTCCTCTCCTGTTTGCTTATAAAAATTTAATTATCTTAAATTCTGCTGCCTGGGACTATAATAGGAAATTTTGAGACTTATACTAACACTGCTAATTGCAGACATGATACCAAAACATATCCAGGTGTTGAAATAAAGTCCTTATTAAGTAAACAGCTGTGAAAATAATCCTTTTCTTATTGAACAAATTGCTGATTCAGAGAGTCAGGTTATCCTCTTCTTTCATTAGCAGCAGAAGTGTTAAGGGCAGCAAGGCACTCTGGGACAAAATTACTAGACACCCAGGCAAAAGTTTTTTTTCCTTTGTGAACTGCTGAAAAGCTAATGCTACCTATTCTATCTGTTTGTGATGGTTTAATCACGTTCTATATTTCATTTGACTGGAAGAATATAAAGCAAACCAGGCCTATCTTTAAATTACAAAGATAGTTTATTAATACACACAAAAACAACAAGAAAAGGGAAAAAGACAACAACAACAAATGAAACTTCTAAAACATCTTTCTTTCTCTTTCTAAGTTTTTTACCTTTCTTCACTCAACATAAAAAGACATGACTTGCAACTTCAGCCAGTTTTACCATTTTAAAAATAACCTTTTATCAGTTCTTTTAGGAAAGGAGTCTCTCTGGGTTCTATATAGACATACCATACCCATTAGCAGTTCTCTCAACACTGCACATAGGCCATATTTGCTTACTGGGGTACTGTTTAAGGATGCCTCCTCTAGTATGACACAAAGATTCTCTTTTTCTATTTCCAAAATCATCTCAAGACCCAAAAACAAATCTCCTCTTTCTTTAGGAGCAAAAAAAAAGCTTCATATCACTTTTAACTAGAACCTTACATCCCCCCAAAAGCATTTATATGTTACAGGAAACAAAACCAGTTCAGTCTTTATAGTTTACCAGAAATGTCCAGCCAAAATTAGGCCACTCCTTGTCCTTTTGCCTTAAAGTCCTTTTCACTCTTCCCTTACCGACTGTAGCTTCATGCCGTGTCTTTCCATAGTTCCTTCGCTATAACTGTTCTTCTTCCGGAGAAAGATGATGTTTAGGAAAATCCATCTGCTCACAACAAAAGGTTAAACTTTTCGGGCTGTCGGGCTGCCCACATGGCTCTGCGGCGGGAAACTGAGTCGTTCAGAAGCCGTGCGCTGGTTTCTTCGGCTTGAAAAGAATAGCAAGGGCGAAGGGGCACTCCGTCCGAGCTCTCTCTCTCTCTCTCCATGCTGTCCGCCTCTCCGCGAGACAGCGGCTCCTAAAGCTCCGACCCGGCCTGCCCCGGCTCCGGCAGCATTGGGGCCCGGCCCAGCCCGGCCCGCCGCAGCCGCCCCGGGGTGGGGGGGGGGGGGGGGGGCGGGGGGGGGCACCGAGGCCGGCCGGCCCCGGGTCCGGCAGCATTGGGGCCCCAGCCCGGCCCGGCCCGGCCCGTCGCAGCCGCCCCGGGGTGGGGGGGGGCACCGAGGCCCGCCGGCCCGGCCGCTCCCTGTCCCCGGCCTGCCACACCGGGAACTAAGAGACCCCTCCTCCCCCCCCACCCAGCCTTTTTAAGCATTTCGCCAAAAGTCGCAGCTTGTCTTCTACTGGATAAATTGCTTGTCAATCAAAAAAGCTGACCCGATTGGAACAAAATCAGGCTTTTCCTAGCCTATGACACTGTTCTCACAAATCTTTGTTGGAATCACCAAACCGGTAGCAACTAAAGAAATGTGTGATATAAGAAGCAGATTGTCTTTTGAGTTTGATATATAATATATGGCCTGAAGAAATATTGAAACATGAGAAAATAAATTAAAAATTACTTAAACAGAATAAATACAGGCCATGGAAAATGTCAATGTGAGAAGTCCATTTAATGATTTAAAATTTAATTGAATTCCAAGGTGTTCCACTTCAGTCAAATGCTGAGGAGGCTCTGTTGTGTATTCACAATTTCCTGGATGTCCTCGAATGGATTGATGACAAACGTGTTATCATTTTGTCACAAGAGACAGTTATATATGAAAAGAAAAAAGAAATATTTTCTGAGCATGAAAACTGCAAGTGTATTTAGCAAGAGACTTGTTTTTAATATAGTGTCGTTGCACTTTCTTAATAGGTAAGACATCTGTGATCTATCACTTGTGCCTTAACTCTCAAATAGATTTTGAAATGCTGGTATTCAGCAGTTTAGCCCAAAATTACACTGGGGATATGAGTTTAAATGCTCTCATTTAGGTCATGGCAACATATTATGGTTTAATCAATACACAGAAGCAATTGTTTACTGTTTGTGATAGTTAATGTTGTTTAATTCTGAGAATTAATGACTTGGATAAAATGAAGAGTAAAAGCCATATTCTAATTTGTGAGTAAGGCAAGATTCAGTTTCATAGAATTGCAAACTGTTAAAAGAGTTTTAACCACTGCAATCACTACAAGCACATAATTTCAGCTTGGAGGGCATTTTTTAAGTACTGCAATAGGAGAAAAAAGAAAAAGACGGAAAGAAAATTTGTGTTACTCAAAGCACAAACCAGGTTTTTAATGAGGTATAGAAAAGTCTCATAAAAACCACTGGAAGGTTCTTTAAAATGCCCAGTTTTGGTTCATAAAATTTACAGCTCTCAAGGACATTAATTTTAAAGGATTTCACATGACTTACAAGTCATGTAGCCAGATATAGTGCATCATGAAACGTGAAGTATTAACATATTTACCAGTTAATACTGGAGACAGAATCATGGGGCTTATCATGAACACACTGGGGTTTGTGTTTGTTTTTTATTTCTCCCCTTCTGTGGTAAGACGTGCTAAACAGACCATAACCTCAAATAAAATAGCAAATGGTGTTACTGCTTTTCAACTACTGAATCATACTTGCTACTTCTTCCATTTAAACTTTCATTTTCTCTTCCACAATTTGCTCTATTCACTTGTGATTTGCTATGAGCTTGGTTAGCTATCAAAATAAATCAAATGTGATAATGTACTGGTACTGGATTGCCATTGTAAATATAAGTTAGAAGTGCTGCTTTTAGTTTTAAAAATGTAAGTCAATAAAATCAAACTTTATATACTACAGTGTGTCCAGAAAAAACAGGTTTTTGTGTCTAATGCAGAAGAAAAATGTCAGGTGCCACTGTGTTTAGGGATCTTCTAATAGAACTAGACCTGTGTTTTCAGGAACTAATAGATGTGAACCTTTGTGTTATTTTAGATTTAAACTTTAGAAGAATAAAATCTGAGGGAACTTAATCAAACACTGAAATTAAGAGGATCCTGATTTACTTTGTCCTCAACAGAGACATTAATCTTTCTTTACAAGTGTTCCATTTGAATGTTTCAAGTCATGTTCCTGCTAAGAAAAAGCTGATCGGTGCCATGGTACCAGGGTATGTTCTCAGTGTCATGTGTTTCATGTGGAAACTGTGGGTGTCCCTTTGAAATATGAATGGTCATAAATAACAAATTCCACTGGAAGTTGCCTCCCAGGTGGGGCAGGCTCTTGAGCAGGACAGGTGGGACAGCCCTGGCCATGACTGCCAGTCTTGCTGAGATTCTAGGGCTAGGAAAAAAGAGCTTCTGAAATTCACTGTGTTCCTAGAAACTAAAGCAGATAGCTCCCCAACTTCCCATATATGCCCCAAAGAACTAGGTATACAAAATTTAGAAATGAGAACATGTTTAATTTTTTCAAAGTGTTGTATGTAAACTCCACGTGCTTACATGCAAAAGCTGTATAATTATTCCCATCAGTTTTATCTCCAGGAGGAAGAATAAGTTGTGAAAATGAGTGAGTAACCACATGATTGCACATTTTCATGATGACCAGGTTATTCATGTTTTTAGAGATTGGCTGTATCTACAGTGAATGCAAATCTAAGTTGAAGAGGACTGTGGAAAAGATGAGAGGAGGGGAGGGGAAAACTGCACTGTTGCTGTTGCTCTTCCCAGCACCTGCCCACATCAGGGAGAAGCAGAAACAGGTCTGTCTCTCCAAAACCCTTAGGCAGATGTGCACTTCCTTGGCATGCAGGGAGAGGCCCTCTTTAAGGGCCACAAGGCAATCTATGCAGGCTTCTGAGCTTTCACACTTGGATACTTCCACTCTAATCCCTATGGATGAGGGCAATGGGTTAAACACAACCTTACTGTAAGTTCTCTAAAGTGAAAGCAAATCTTTAGCCAAGGATTTGAAATTAAAAAGATTTATCCTTTATTCGTGTCCAAATTCCTCCAAATATTTGGAATTTTTTTTATTCTATATATTAAAGGGAAGATAGTCCTGGAGACAAAAATCCAGAGAAGGCAAACTGAAAGGAAAAAAAATTAGATTTGCTGGAGTCCAGGGCATTCCTTTGGATACCCTGGACAGTCAGAAATCTGTACAGGAAGGTTAAAAAACCTGTACAGGGGGGTCTGGGATCTGTACAGGAGGGTTAGAGACCCTGGCACAGAGCCCAGGAAGGCAAGGGCTTTGACTTCAGTCCATGGGAGAGACTTCCAACATTGGGAGAGGAATTACAAGCCACAAAGTGTAATAAAGAGTAGTATAGCTTTCACATTTGGGTTTCTAGAATAGGGGTGAGTGGGGACAAGATGGAGGATTCTGGGCGGTGCCCTGGGGTCTCCTTCTTCGTCTCCATCTTCTGCAGTGAGAGTGGCACAAAGTAGCTTTAGAGGGATTGGGTTAGTGTAGAAATAACCTGTTTAGTGTAGAATGTAGATATTGGTTTGTAATTCTAAATAATCAGTATGTAACTATCTGTATAAGAGAGGATGAGCCTATTTAAGGGGAGGAGTCGTCGCCTGATGCCCGTGCTGGACAGACCTTGGCCGGGCACAGAGAAAAATGAAATTATGAGAAATAATAAACGAGAAAATCCTTGAAAAGAACATCTGAAGATTCTGGTTCATTTCTGCATTCAGCTTGGGGCTTTCAGAGGGCAAAGGACATTTAACCACCCTAATCTCGGGTGTGGAGCCACAGCCCAAACCTGAGAAGATTGGTGTGGAGCTGGGCTTTCCATTCTTTGCAATATATATTTGTGGCTCAGCTTATTTTTAGCCACTTTTTCTGTTGCTAATGTAAATGTTCCTGTTATTCTTGGTAAACCCAGAAATGTTACCTTTGTCCCAGCTTCATCATTATCATTATGGGTCCTTGAGAGATAATTCTTCTCTCTAAAGTCCCCACACCATATAAATGGAAGGCTACTGTCACTGAAGCTGAATTATGTTGTATTAAAAAAAAAGTTATTTATATTCAATCTAATTATATCGATGACATAATGTTTATCATGTATATTAACGAGGTATATATACAGCCTGATATGCAAAGATAATAAAGAAAGGACTGATGTGTGCCCACTGTTGGAAGTGTTCCCTAGAAGCCCTGTCACATTTGATCACTGGTTCGTGGCACACAGCCCGAGTTCAGCGGAGCTCCAGCTGCTGACGGGCCCGATGTGACTGCAGCCAGTATCAGGGGGTTTCTAGGAAAGGCTGTGACAGTCTTCTGTATCAGGTGCCATCTCTGCAAGGGCATCTGGAATTTTCAGAGTGCCAGGAAAATCCATTTGAAAAGCATGTGCTGGAAAATATCTCAAGTGACACGATATGCTGGCAGTTTTTCTTAGGGAGCCACTAGTATGGATTATTCCAGAATGTGGCCCCAAAGCATATCTGAATAATAGAGAAACACGGTAAACCTGGTAGGTATCCTGTCTGCAAGAACAGAGAAACACAGTAAACCTGGTAGGTATCCTGTCTGCAAGAAAATTCACAGCTTTTCCAAAATATCACCATGAAAGCAATAATAGCAATCAATTCTCCCCTAAACACAACAGAGAGTGCTCTGCTTTAGAGACCATGATACTCCATTTCAACTAATCCAGTAGCAATGCCTCCTGAAAAATATAAGCAGATGTGATAAAAATATAGTCCATGATATTATGTGCACATTTCACCTGAACCACATTTCCTGTTTACCTGCTTGTTGTGTTGGACCCTGAATGGCTGCATAAGCAGTAATGTGGTTAAAACTGAGACCCACTGTGTTTCATACTTAGCATAATTTTCATTGTTGTGTATATGGAACAACAGGTGCATCTGATTCTTGACAGAGAAAGATCTACTCTGTTAAAACTGTCAGCAATTTCTGTACAGATCTTTTAAAGATTGTGAGCAATCAAGCAAATAAAAAGTAGCATTTTCCGAAACTGGGCAGTGGATGCAGCTTCACCCTGAAGATGATTTTCCATTCCAGATCCTTTGAGTGCTTCTGTCGTGGCCCATAACAAGGCTGCTCAGAGCCCTCGTTCTACGTCTCCCAAACTGTGACTGTAATGTTTTAATCTAGATGGTGACAGGGTTTGTAGTAACAGTCTACCAGGATACTCATTGCTTTTCTGAGTTTAGGCCCTCATTGAAGTTGAGCCCCATTCTGTTTTAGTGAATGTATGTCACATTCCTAGTAAGGATCATGTCTAGAGCATTACAGTGACTAAAAGGAATGTGAATGCCAACAGTGTTGCCTTTCTCTGGATGCAAACCTAAATGACAACTGCAAAGGGGGGTTTAGTTTGTTACTGCTTTTTAAAGGAATAAATGCACATAAATAGTTAATATCTAGTACCCCATGTAATTCAATAATTTTGAGAGATATGCTGTGTTAGTAATATTTAAAGTCATTATGGTTATAGTTCCAGTTTTAGTTCCACTTTTCTACATTGCTCAACTAAAGTTTGGATTCCTTATTATTATTGAAAACAAATATAAACACAGAAAATGATTAAGCTATCTGTGTAGGGTAACTTCATGTTTCAGAATTTTAGAAGGTTCAGGTTTTAAATAACCATAACAATTGTATAATTATACATTTAAAGTTCTACTAATATAAATTTTCAAATTCTAAAAGTAATTAACTTTTCTTAATTTGATAAAATTAATTAAAGCATATTTTAAAATTAATCTTCTAAACTCTAAGAACATGAAGTTTGCTGTGGAAGCAAGTGGAACTATTGAAAACCCTGGGTCTCATATGTGTTATAATTTGGTAATTGCTGGAAAATTAGTTTGAGACACTCTATTAAAGATGCTGCAGAAACACCATGTACTGCTCATTCATGTGATCACAAGAATGAATACAGAAGGAACTTATGACTTTGTTTATATTGCTTATGGAGGTGATGATTTAGGTTATGCTTTAAGGTAGCTGGAGAATCACTCTCCCTCTGTTACCAAAATGGATTTTTTCTTGCCAGCAAGAAGATGATATTGAACAATACGGAATAGGGAGGGGGAAACACGGGACAGATCAGTGTTACATGAAAAGCCATCCATCTGAGAAATGAACTAACACAATTCTCGGCAATAGTCCCCCATGAATTACCTTCAAAGTACTTTGTCTGTTGTGAAATTTCTCTCTGCCCTAGATGGCAGACTCCAATGTCAAGCTTGCCTTAGAAGGTGCATCAATATTCCTTATTGCTGGAGTAAGAACCATTAGACAGAAGAGGAAATGTGGATGCTGAGCCTGAACGTAGACTATGAAGATTAGAAAAAAAAAAAAATATGTGTATGCACAAATTTTTTGATTTAGTTTTGCTCATGACTTAACCTAACAAGAAATTATGTACCTAATACATAATGTTACTTAGAGCTGTTTTAGAGATCTTTATATCATTCAGACTGTTACAAAATGACCATTTCATGCCTAAAATGCTTTAGGTTAGTGCTGCATTTGATCAAATCAGGGTTTATTCTTTCATTCCCTTGGATTGTGGGGTTTTTTTGTTTGGTTGTTGTTGTTGGGGTTTTTGTTTGTTTTGTTTTGTTTTTGTTTTTTTTGGTTTTTTGGGTTTTTTGGTTTTTTTTTTTTTTTTTTTGTGAAATTTTTTTTTTTGTGAAATTTTCACATGCCTGCTTGTGCTGGTTTGGCTTTGGTAGAGCTAATTTTGGCTCTGTTAGAGCTAATTTTCTCCATAGTAGCTGGTATGGGACTGTTTTGGTTTTATGCTGGAAAAAGTGCTGATTACACAGGGATGTTTTGGTTATTGCTGAGCAGTGTTTGCACAGTGTCGAGGCCTCCTCTGTTTCTCACCCACCCCACCTGTCAGGAGGCTGGGGGTGCACAAGATGTTGAGGGGTCACAGCGGGGGCAGCTGACCCCAAATGACCGCAGGGACATCCCAGACCATCTGGTTTATACGGCTCAGCACATAAGAGGGAAAGGGAGGATGTTCAGAGTGATGGTTTGTCACTGCATGATGGAGCCCAGCTTTCCTGGGATGGCTGAACACCTGCCTGCCCATGGGAAGCACTGAATTAATTCCTTGCTTTTCTCAGCTTTTCTTGTGTGCACAGCTTTTGTTTACTCATTAAGTTGTCTTTATCTCAACCCACGAGTTTTTCTCACTTTTACTCTTTTGATTCTCTCCACTTTTTGACCAGGGGCAAGTAAATGGTTTACTGCAGGAGGCTCAGTTGCCTGCTGGGGTAAACCATGATAGTGCTACAATAAACTATGTTTGAGGGGGATGTGATGTATTCTGCACCCAACAGGCGCCAGAGAGCTCCAGCTGAAAGATGCTATGTTTGGTGCAGAAAGCTGCTGAAAACACTGTGCCTTTTTCAAGCTAGGGATCTGTCATACCTGAGCTTGCTTGGTAGCACAGAGCCTTGTCAGAGTGTGTTTACAAGACTGTGTATGAAAGATATGCAAAGCCTAACACGAGAAAGTTGAGCCTAAATACAGACTTTACTCAATTTTCAGGTCTCTGTGGGACTAGTGCAGTAGTTGCCATCAGCATCAGTACAGCACTACCAAGAAATCAAGAAGATAAGGATAGTAAAAATAAAGGTTTTTCTGAAAATGTTAAGTCAGAAGTAAGAATTTTTGCCCTGTTTTCACAGTCTGTACCACTGTCGTCTTTATTGCAGCTGCCATCTGTATCATGGTAGACTTGAATAAATTTAAATTGTTGTGTTTTCTCCATGTACCTGAACCCAATAACGATGAAAGCCCATTAAAATATGTATCTGACTCACAATACATGGAAAATAAATAAACTCTCACTTTAATATATCAGTTATTTTGTTTGTTTGCATAACAACTCTTGGCATATATTTATAAATTACTTGTTCCCGTTGGACATGCTTTTTCTCCTTTAATCTTTCAGGAATTTCAGAAAGGGAAAAAACCAACAACATTAAAACTAACCCATTGAATTCCATCCAAAGAAAGGGCTAGCAAGATAATCTGAGGCATTAAAGGCAGACAAGGAGAGGAGGAAAAGGATTTTATTAAGAGACGTGAATAAGTCTTAAAGGTACATAGTCTCAATATAATTTTCTTTCCATACCTAAACAACTAAAAATTTTTTTCTCAACTTTAGGGCAAATAAATTAATGAATGCTTGCCATGTTTTTATGAAAGCCTTCAAACTTCTCAATGACAAATAAATTAAGTTGAAGAAAGCACAATAGAGTAATATAAGAAAAAGAGAAGGACTCTAGGGACTTTCTAACCTTTGCTCTAGGCTGTTAGAAATCACTTCTGTTTGACATGTTTTCAGATATGCTTCCTGATAGCCAAAAATCCAACCTGAGGGATTTTCTGGATACTCACCTCCCACTGAAATCTTTGCATGGTTAAGCATCTCTTCTCAGGTATTGATCTCATATTCTGTTTCGTCCAGGCATATGTTGTGTGGATTTACAATGAAGTCATGAGGGACTTCTGAAAACTCAGCAATAATCTGGTGTCAAATCCTTAAAGAAATTGTGTCCAGGTTTTATTCTCAATCTCCAAGTAGAAACAAACTCTGGAAAAAGTCCCCAGCAGTATTTATGTCTTGTCTTACAAAAATAAAATTTGGTGTTACTACTTTACTTAATTGCTTTGGAGAAGTGTATGAAGCAATATGTGACTGAAACAAAGAGCATTGCAAACAAGTATCCATCTACAAAACAAAAGGAAGGTTACATCCCCTGAAAAAAACCCAGTACATTCTGAGATCCAATGCCTTTGGCTGTCTCATGTTTGTTGGGAAAATCTAATAGTTAATTTGTTGGAGAGGTTGAAGCTGTAAACTTTAGGCAACATCTGAAGGGAATGAAGAGAAGAGGTATATGAATTTGGACATCATCTTCATAAACAAGCTGCTTACCCACAGGCTACAAAGTCATTTTTCCTATGCTTTCTTTGGACTACTGAATATTTAATTACTGTATATGAAGCAGAACTGCTTCAATGGAAGGAATCTATCCAGCCTCAAAAATCCTTACCTGATAATGCTTAAATCAGTCCCATTGCCCTTGGCAGGAACAGAGGAGGAAAAGAGCAAAGCCATCACAATCCTTGCACCAGTCTGAGTTCGAGAAGGAGCTTTCATAGACACCTGAGCTCAGGGGCTGAATTTCTGCTGGGGACAGACAATCTATACTGACCTGAGGGAAGTGTCTAATTCTGAGAGGAAGGCACACTTTATTATATATGTTTGCTCTCACGGTTTTGTATCCTCTGGCACAAATGCTCATTACTCTGTGTGCTATTTTCTGTGATTTGCCTTCTTAAACATGAGGTTTTATTCCTGTACAGCGCAAAGAACATAAACCCTCAGGAAGGGCTGTGAATGTTGCCAGGTAACTGTGCACTGTGAAGCTGGGCATTGCACTGTCAGTCTGCATTTTGAGATTAACTTCTCCTGGGCTGTCTCAAATTCCTCCATAAGGACACAGCATACACCTGTGTTTTGACAGGTGGCAGTGACGCTGACACTGAAATACCCAGCGATGGGCAAAGCATGCTAACAAAATGATACTTCTGTTTTTCCTTCTCCATCCAACTTGAGGTACCAAAATCAGTCTTTTCCAACCTCCTTCATTCTCTGTTCATACCTCTGTGAATATTTTTGGAACCCCTCTTATTTCCCCATTCCCTTGGTGACAGCTGTATAGTCACATTACCTTTGTTTAGAGCTTTGTGGCACCTAGGCAACCCGAGGGCATCAGTAGATTGGATCATTGCCTCAGATTGCACTCGGTGTTGTTTTGTTTATTTCTGGGGAGAAACCTTCACCTGAACAGAGTGTACCTGCCTATAACAACAGAAGAAATAAAATCTTACATTTTAACCACATTTAATGGATAATACTCTGAATAAGTAACAGAAATTATCTTGTTTCATAAGTAAAAATGAAAAATTTTTAATTTAGGTATTTTTGCAGCCCTGTTTTCTGCCCCAGCACCTTTCAAGACTCTCATTTAAGCTGACAGAAGATAAAAAAATTTAAAATAATGCCTGGCACATCATCCATAATCCTTACTGTGGTGCCATCTTCTTGCCCTCTTTCAATTTAGTTCAGTAGAGTGGCAGGTGGCAAAGACATATCAGATGTCTTCACCTCAGATTTATGGATTCTCCTAGACCACTGGGGTATATCCCATAACTAGAAAGGTACTTCCTCCTGGGTGAAAGCCACACAGGCACAAAGAACCAAAAAAGGAATTCTAAAGAGTGGTATAGGTTTAAGCTATGTAGGAACTAAGATAAATGAAAGATGCTTCCCCTTGGGTGAGGAAAACCAAAATAATGTTGACACATCTGTGCACAGATTTTACAAGGGAAGTACTGAAGAGTCAAAATTCAGTTAAAAAGTACCTTAATTGGTATTTCTTTGGCTGTGACTATTTGGTTGATATTAAACCTAGAAAATCAGTGCTTTCTAGAGAACAGCAATCATTTTTCAACATAACACTGGCTTACATAAGCACTGAACCTCTGTAAACTGGCACTATTTTCTTGGCAAATACACACAATGACAACTTAGAAGAGAAACAGGAAAGCTTTCCAGAAAAATGATGAGATGAACTCATTGCAGATCACAGTAATTGAGTGCAGTGGGTGTAGCTGGCAAGGTTCTGGTAGCAGGGAAGATGTGACCCCGAGAGAGCCCATGCTGGAGCTGCTGGCAGGGCCTGTGGCCCCACAGGGGACCCACACTGGAGCAGCTCATGGAAAACTGCAGCCTGTGGGAAAGGCTCAGGCTGGAGAGGTTTTTGGAGAGCTGTCTCCCATGGGAGGGACTCCATCCTGGAGCAGAGGAAAAATATGAGGAGAAAGAAATGGCCCCCTGGGCTGCTGAGAGAGAGGAGGTAGAGAAGTTGGGAATGATGCTGAGCCCATGAGGAACAGAGATTTGTTCATATTTCTCATTATTCTATTCTAATTTGATAATTAATAAATTAAACTGATTTCCCCTACTTAAATCTCTTTTCTTGATTTACTCTTCTTGGCAGTAACTAGGGAATGATCTCTCCCTGTGTTTATCTCAACACAGAAGCCTTCCATTAAATTTTCTCTCCTTCTTGTGTTCAGGAAGGGGAGAGAAACCTCAGTTTGGGGGTACCAAGCAGTTAGCCAAGGTCAGTTCACCAAATGAAAATGGAGAGAAAATCCAAGATTCTACAGGAATAATTTCACAATAAACAAACAAAATAAAATCACCATAGCAGCATGGATTGAGATATGTGAAATAAGAGAATTATTCAGCAATCCAGAAAAGTCAGTTAAAATCAAAAGAGAAAATATTTTTAGTGGTCTATCTTAAAACCTTGTCTTGAAATAATAATACTGTTAGTAATAGTTACTAAAGATAACATCTCAATAGTTCCACTACAGAGAAATTCCTCATGGGAAAAGGAAAAAAAGTGATAACTCCACTTTTTTTTTTTTTTTTTTTTTTTTATTTTTTTTTTTTAAAAAAAAAACTTAATTATTAGTGTGCTAATCCAGATCAGGAACATAGAGTACTCAAACTTCTTTTCAACAGATTCAAATAGAGTTACCATAAAAACATAGTATTTCTGAAGCCTAAATCATGTCTTGGAAAAGCTTGCTCCATAGAACAAAAAACCCCCAACAAAACAACAAAACCCCAAAAAGAGCTAATGACTGGCATTTCAAATGCAAAGTGAAAGACTTGCTAACATGTACCAGCTTTTTCTCTCTCTCTCTCTTTTTTTTTTTTAAATCTCATATTTGCACTACTAATAATGTATTTTTGTTTCAATTTGTGAATTAGCTGAGTCTCATTTTCAAATAGCACACAATAAATCTCATGCTTTGCTTTCTAATTTTTTTTCTGATAGTTGGCTGTTCTTTCAAACCCATGAAAGGTACATTTCAAATATTACTTGTGTTGTTATTTTTGCTTTCATTTGATCCATAACATGTCATGGTTTGATACTTCACATCAGAAGTTGCTGCAGCCTTTGAGAAGCATATGTGCTGATTCATGTTCTAGCTCTGTTTTGTCTAGAAAAACATTCAAGATCACAGTTAAATTAGGTCAGTGGTTGGATTGAAAATGCAGAAGAAATTACTCAAAACACCTTTCTTATATCTGGTGTAGAAATGAGGAGAAAATAAAAAACAGGGCTCAGAATACCTTTTATTGAAAGTCTCGTGTTCCAGTAGTAAGTGATATTTTTTTCTTTCTCCACTGGTAAATTAAAACAAACAAACAAACTGAAACGACAAAATAAAACCAACAAAAAAATCAAACAAAACCCTCAACCAACCAACCTACCAACCAACCATTTTTTTCCTACAATGGATAGTAAAACTATCCCAAAATATTTCTTTTAGAGTATTTATGCTTTAAGATATACTCCAAAATATGTGAAACACATGATAAGATTGTGAGAATTAACAACATTCTGTCCTCGTTTGCAGGGAATGTGCAGGAAGAGCTGGGGAGCACAGTGACTCATCTGCATGAGTTAATTAAACACTGCCTGTGGTGCTCTATTATCTCACTCTCATGCTGTTAAAAGGGTCTCTGGCATGATTTTACTCTGGGCCACCAAGGGCTCTCCTAGTCAGTGCCTAAGCAAGTCTGCATGATTGTTCCTAATAGTCAATTTGGATAAGGCATCTCTTTTGGATGCCAAAAGGGTTTTAATTGTATCGATGCACAAGTTGGCCCGAGGGCCAAAGAATGGGCCAGTCACTGTTTCCTTTGCTACTTTCAAGGTGACCAAAGTGAGGAAGCCTTGTGAAAATACATTTGGAAAATGTGTAGGGAAAAGCAGTAGAGTCGCTGGGAGAATCCCCTCCTCATAAAAAATAAACCAAAATCTAACTAAGACATATAAAAAGTGAGATAAATATTTGCAAAGGGAACTTAGAAGTCTATGGTCAGATAATATCAACAACAGCAAAAGTCAAGCTGATTTAGATCTTTCAAATTAACTTATACCATAAAAATAGTCTTATAAATAACCAAGAACAAAAAAGGTGTCCAACCTCTACCCCCACTCATGCTCTACAGTAAGGAGAGAACACAAATTAAAGGCGGTGTTGGCATGAACCCAAATGTAAATTACAGCTTTGTCTTTTTTCTGGAATGATTGATGAAAGAGATTAGCCAATTATTGTGGAGGGAGTAAAGCCTTGGGAGGCTGTGGAGCCTGACTGTGGTGAGGACACTCTCCCCTGGAGAGAAAGCAGCCCCTAGGCTCCAGGTGGTACACCGTCCAAGGGAAGAAACCTTAGGAGACTGCTCTCTCCTGTAGTGATAAGGTATATTCCTACCCTATAAAGCTTTATCAGTACCAAGCTCATTGCTCCATAAAATCTTATCAGTACCAGGTTAATTGGTTGTACCCTATTGGTTCTTTCCCTCCTTCTTCCTCATCACCCCAGTTAATTGGTCTGATTTCAATCCTTCCCCTGGTTGATCCATTTTTCAATCCCTAACCCGACTGGCCAAGTTGTGTAACCCCACCCTCTGCCTCCCCTGTATACAAAGTCCTGTTTTTCCTGGCTCTCTGGTCTTCTGCTCCTGGATCCCTTTGAGGAACAAAGGTCCTGGAGAACTCCTCCAGAAGGCTCTGTCCCTTTCTCCCATGTTGCCTGACTCCTCCAGCTTTCACAAAAGAGCTAGGTCACTGCAGCAGCTTGGACTTGCCTGTGCTCCCCAGGATGTTCTTTTCAGGACAGCCTGGGGAAGGTCACGACACTCCTGACCATCCACGTGCAGCAGCGACAAACTATCCCCCAAAATAATAGGAGACACAGTAGGCAAGCAGAATTACGAAATCTAAGACTGAAGTGAAACTCAGGTTGGAGATATCTCAATTCGGAGATAACCATTCCAAAGGTCTAAAAAACTTGCACATTAAGTCTAAGTCAAATACCAAGAATTGTTAATATATTTTTAAGGCTGATAATTGTACCTCTTGGCTAAACAATTGAAATTGTAGCATCTATATTCAATAAATGGAGAAAGAGCAACAGCTGAATACAGTCCTTTATCTGACTTAAACAGTAGGAAGGGCTTTGGATTATTTAAAAACAAACAAACAACTACTGAAAGCTATGGAAGCAAATAAAAACAGTGGTGAGTAGCATGGGTCTATCATCTGTGCGTTGTGCAATACCATCCAGGTAAGATCTCTTAGAAAATGAAAATAAAATATAACTAACTGTAGGGGACCAGACCTAAGCACTTTTGTCTCAAATTCTGATTATTATAACAGGAGAAATACTATTGGAGCAGAGGCTCCTGTGGAGGTCAGGCACTGCTGGTCTCAGCTGACTTCCTGCTTCACCTTGAGTCTCATTCTCAGCTCCCACCACCCCTAAATCACCTCCTGCAAAAGGGCTGGCTGGGAACACATGAACAAAATGCATGAAAAGGATAATTTACGTAAGTGATGTGCACCTGGTGAACTAAATAATGGAGTGGATTGGGCCCTCTCCTGCTCCTTTCCTCTCTTTCACTTGTTTTGTCTCGCAGCTCCAGCTCCGGACCATCCACACAGCAGGACCAATGTGGGATCTCAGAGCTGGTGACAATCTTTGCCTTCTGAGGAAAACATATCTATCGTATTTACCCCATAGTCCATACAGAACACTGTTGTGGGAGCAGGGAGATTATGGAGGTGTGTTGTGACTTGTGAGCTAGAACAGGTGAATACTGAAGTATACTGACTAAAATTAAGGGCTTGTTTGCTTCCACTTTTGGGGAAAGCTATCATACCAAGTTAAGGGCTTGTTAACCAATGTCTTTCCAGTCTAAACAGGCTGACAAAGCTAAAACTACAAAACTGTACAGTAAAGCTAAAGAGTTCTGTGACAATGGGGTCTAGTGTCTTTCTTCAGCCTAATGAGAATTACCAAATACCACCACTGGGTCATGACACTTATCAATACAGATTTCAGTAAAGCATGCATGGGAAATTATTAGACAATACAGATAAATTGATAAAATAATAGAAAAAGAGGATTATGTTGGACTATACTGAAAGCAAATGTTTTAGTCAGGAGAGGCCTGTAATGAAGCTCTTAGATGAGTATTGAGATGAGTAATGAATCTTTGCATCCTGCCCTTGCTTTAATTTGGAAAAGTTCTGATTCTCAGCTTTGGGATGCACTGTCAATGAGTAAGTCTAAGAATACCACACACAAACAACAGAGGACTTTAAGACTTAGCTAAAGCCTGGAAGCTGATGAGGGATTATAACAACTGCATCCAAAAAAACAACCACTAAAAATAATGACTAAGCCCAAAACCTTATGTAGAGAGCATTATGTCTAGGCCATGTAGTGCATTACTGGGTAATTCTGATTAATTGTTCTAGACATTCATAAAAGAAAAAAAGATATTATTTTAATCAGGAAAAATACATGTGTAATAGAGATAAATACACCAGTTACATTTTACAAAACCTTGGTGCAAGATTTCTTGTAGATCCTCAACACCATACCACACCAGAACCATCACAGAGAAACCTTATAGATGCTGAGGGGGAAGAGAATTATGGGACTATCTTGTCTTGTTTATCTTAATTTTTAAAAGGCCAAGATGATACATAAAACCTAATATTTTCTGAGGTAATGCAGAAAATATTACATAAAAACATAAAAACATAAAAGGCATAGATGATACATAACACCTAATATTTTCTGAGGAAATTCAAAGAATGAAGGAATTAACTGTGCACAGAAGCAAAATTGTCACAGAAACAGTATATTTAGGGTAAATGCATAATGATTTCTGAACGGTAGAAATTGACGGCCTGGAACAATAAATTTAAGAGAGTGATAATAAAAAACTACTTGGATTTAAGTTTAAGAAATATACCACACTGGGTACTTAGAGTACGTAGAGTAAGGACTGGACTTAACAGCCAGTAGCATTTGTCCTAGTGCAATATCTGTAGGACTGTCCTTTATTTCTGCTCCGTGGCACCTTCAAGAACTATCTGAAGTAGGTACCAAGCCTTTTTTGGACTTCTTTTGTGCATGTCTTTTTTATAATTAATAGAGATTTACACTTCGACTTCACACTTTCATAATTTATTTTCCACAGTGGCCACATCCTACAAAGTATTTTAAGACAAGAATCTCAAAGGAGAAAAATTTTCCTAGAAATAATTTCATAGTTGAAGAATAGGTGGGGAAATTAATTCACAACCACTGTAAATTCATTCATACTTCTGGAAAGAGGGTGAAAGTCTCTCCCTCATATGATTAAGTGACCTACAAGTAGTAATCAGAAGGAAAATCAACTTCTTTCCTGTTATTTCTGAATGGTTTTTTTTTTAATCAAGAATAATATAGGGATGAACAGTTACAAAAACTCCTGACCTGTGAGAGTAATCTCTTCAGGAACAAAGTTGTCTCTTTCCACACTGAAATAAAATCTTTGTATCTCTATCCCTTGTTCTCCAGATTCTGCTGATGTACAAAACATATGAGATGTCAAGTCTTAAAAATTGTCTGCTTAAAGTTAAGCCAGCTTCAAATCACAATAGTTTTTGTAAAGTGGTCCATACAAGTTTGAAGACAAGACCTAATTTCTCACTCCCACATTACAAGCTTTGAAGGGTACTGTCAGCAACTGGCATTTTATATTATTGAGGAAACAGAAATCAAGGATAGACTATTCTTCTGTTTTTTTTCTGGTGTCTTTTGTCACTTTTGAATCTAATCCTTGATGGTATTTAGTATTTGTTTAAAATGATCTCACTTCTCCCATTTTTAATTAAAAGTTATAAAATCTGTTATTTACCCAGGAGATTAGATCAGAGCCATTTCATCCTATTTACAACAAAGACAGTCTGTAATAAGTCCTTGAAACCCCTTCTAATCTCTAATATAAATATTTATTTAATCAGTTTAAAGATGATAATTATTTACCAGAGAGACTGAGGCAACTTCTACAAAGTTATTATGGATAAAAACATACTTTTTGAGTTTCTTTTTAAAACTTAGCAGCTTGTAGCAGCTGCTTTAGAAGATGCTCAAATCATTTTGGCCAATGATTGTTTAAGTTGTTATCTTTTCTCTATTTCACATACCTATAACCTAAGGAGATTTTTTTATTCAGGCATTTATTGATTGCATTAATTGCTAATTGACTATTTGCTTGGAAGAGTATGTTCTGCCATTTCAATCATTAGAGTAAATGCTGCTCTTCTGTCCTGGTTTCAGCCTTAAAACCTTAAAATCTTCTTAGGTTGCTCCAGTTTCAAACTCATGTCACTCATACTGGGTTTGCATGACAAGGTTTTGGTAGCAGGGGAACCATAGGGCTAACTTTTGGGAACTACAAGGCCCACAACTTCTCTGAGAATCTGCCAGAAGCTTCTCCCATGTCTGACAGAGCCAAAGCCAGCTGCCTACAAGAGAGATCTGTCATTGGCCAAGGCTGAGCCCACCAGTGATGGTGGCAGTGCCAATGGGGTAGCAAAGCAAAGAAGGAAAAGATCCAAAATATGCAACAAGCAACAGCAGCCAGAGAAGAGACGAGTGAGATTACTTGAGCAACAGACCTGCAGGCACCCAGGCTTAGTGAAGCAGAAGTGGAAAGATGTTGTAATTCACTTTTCCTAAATGGTTCTGTTCCCCTGCAACATGTATAGTTCATTACCAAGTTGTTGTAAACCACTGTAACCCCTTTGTTACCTGACCCCTCCTACCCTCAGTATCCCATTGGTCCAAGCCTTGAGTCTGCCTCTGGCTGGAAAAGGCTCTTTAAGCTAAAGACAAGAGGGGGCAGGTCTCTTAGGCTCTCTTCGTGCTCTTTTGGGGTCTTGGACTCTCTCTCTCTCTCTCTCTCTCCCTTCTTTTCCCCCTCTCCCCTGTGGGAGCCATGCCGCTCCCCCCTGGTGTGGGACCCCCTAAATAAACCCTGTCTGACCAATACCCTCAAAAGCTAAGTGGTGTCTTTCCTGCCTGTGTGCTGCCATTAGCTGCTACATGTTGCCAAAAGAATCCTCCCTGAAGCTCTGGTAAGGCTCCTGTACCCCACCCCCTTCCAAGACCCAGAAAGACCTTGTTGCCAGTTTCTCCTGCAGAGGCTAGCCGGGCAGAGGAGGAAAAGCAGGAGGCTGCAACAGAAAGAAGTGCTCCAGGTGTCAGAGCAGAGGCTTCCCTGCAGCCCATGATGAAGACCATGGTGTGGCAGCTGTGTCCCTGCTGCCCATGGAGCTCAAATATGGAGCAGGTGTCCACCTGGAGCCCATGGAGGACCCTGTTCCAGAGCAGGTGGATGTTCAAAGGAGGCTGTAACACCACAGGAATCCTCTGCTAGAGCAAGTTCCTGGCAGGATCTGTGGACCCATGGGAGACCCATCTGGAGCAGTGTGTTCCTGAAGGGCTGCACCCTGAGCAAGGGATCCATGCTGAAGTTTGTGAAGGGCTGTAACTTATGGGAAAGACTCATGTTGAACAAGCTCGTGCAGGACTATGTTCTGTAGGAGGCAACCCATGATGGAAGGGGATGAGTGTGAAAATTTCTCCCCTTGAGAAGGAAGGAGCAGAAGAGACAATGTATGGATGAAATTACTACAGCTTCTATTCCCTTTCCCCCTGCGTGGGGATAGGAGGAATGCTGAGTGATCTCTCCCTGGCATTATTTCAACACATGAGCCTTTTGTTATATTTTCCTCCCCTATCCAGATGAGGAGGGCAGTGCCAGAGTGGCTGGGGTGGGCACCTGTTGTCCAGTCACGGTCAAACCATCACATAACAAGATCCTCTCTTTTGTACGTTTAAACAAATTCATACTCTTCAGCTTTACAACCAAATACTCATAACAAAAATGTCCTCTTAGATGTATTAAAAAGCAGGATATCAAAATCAAAACCCGAAGACAGAAATGTAGTATATTGATAACATGCTAAATTCTGTGGCCAAGCAGAACATATAATAATTAGTTACAATTAGGAGAGTTTTGGAAGTTAACTCTTGCTGTGGGGATTGTAAAGGTGGCTGAACTGGTACTGCCTGGAGGTGCTCAAACCTTGTGGCTCAGCATTGCCTATGGATCTCATTTGTTTGGGGCCAGAAACCAGGACTGAGAAAGGCCTGGGGGAGGCAACAAGGAATTTATCTATCATGTGGGATGAGAATTCCACCAGCATAGGAGAAATAGTTCTTTTTCTTGCATCCTATTTCATAGTATATTCTTCCTTTAATGCTTTTGTATCCTTTCCATTCTCTCCAGCAGATGTGGTGCTACTATCGGGTGCAGGATGATGCTCACTGGAGAACAAAAATCTTGTGCTTGTTGTTGGCAGTGTATCCAGTGCTGCTGACAGAAAAGCCACAGTATATTCCCACATCAAATATTTGGGCTGTGTTGCTTCTGACAGCTGTCTCCACCACAGCCAATACTAAATCTGAGGACAGCCAACACCTAATTTCTCAAGACAGAAATGAGTGCTATATAAAGTAATCATAAGGGGCTCAGGCTTTGTCCTAGCTTTACCTTGCTCAGTGCTTATTTCCCTGCAGTATAATAGGGAGAACATGCTGACCTGGGTAAGGTTCATCAGCGTTCAGAGAATAGCTATTTGATTTTGTGGCTTGCATATTGATTTAAACAAATGAAACCATTCTGCATGTAACTGGAAAAAAAACACTTTAAAGATTTCTAACTGATTTTCTGGAGCCTATTTTTCAATCTCTAGACAATGCATTTGGACATTGCTTCTACATTACTGCTTTATCTCCTCTGTTCACATTATTCTCAATACTGCAGTTCCTGTTCTGCAGAAAAATATGTTTGCTGTTCATCTTACTTTTGGCATTTGTTTTCACTGAGCTTTGAAACTAACCTGTGTACAATCTATGAGTCTATTTGAGGTGAGGGTGTATTTCCCAGAACTTTTGGAGCAATTTTGAAAACTTACAATTACAGATCTCTCTTGCATCATAATGTCTCTTTTTCTCAGCATCACCTTTTATAGTATATGACTTCTATATGTCTTTTATGTTTCTTGTTTAACAGAAGACCTTCTCTTAAAATTCTCCAGTTGAAACAAAACAGCTTTTTTACTTGTAAACAACAGTTTTATTTGCACTTCAGTGGATACTGTAAATACCTGAGCATTTAAAGTTCATTTATGTATTACTTCAAATGACATTCTGATCTCCCTGATCCAGTAGTTGACATGTAGGCTCACAGCATGTGAATAGTTGCATTTCTATGTTCATAAACCTATGGTTCAATTACATATACAACACAGAGTCCCTAACAACACAAACTTAATACTTAAATGATACTTATTTTTTTCACTAAATACAAAATTCAATTATCTATGCAAAATAAAACAAATATGAAGAAACCCGATCCCAAATTAAAAAAAAACCCAAAACCCAAAAAACAAACAAAACCACAAAACAAAAACAAACAAAAAACCCCAAAAACCCCCCAAAGCCCACAAACAAACAAACAAAAAACCACCAAAAACCAAACAAACAAAACCCCCAAACATAGATTGGGTGTCCTGGTTTGGGACAAATTTGGAAGGGAATGATGGGGATACCAAGACACAACATCATAAAGTCACCCCAGGACACTGGGAAAAATAAAAAGTGGAAATAAGTACCCATAAAGAGAGGGGAAAATTGAATTTAATCAATCAATGTGATTGATTATAAACATAACTCTAAGTGGTACATGTCAGGGGAATCCAAGAAAGATGTCCAGAAGTGCTCTAAACATTTTGATCAATATTAGTGTTTGTTGGTGCTTTTATGCTTTCTGGTTTTTTGTCTCTGTCTTTCTCTTTATTTATTTATTTTTTGAAGCCAAGACTCCAGCACTCTTCAAGGAATAGTCTTGTTTACTCACTTTCTTCCTGTGTTTGTCCCTCTTCAACCATGCAGCCCTGTGCACACAGGGATGATTTTGGGAGAGAATACCAGCAATTAACAAAATTTTTGCATTTGTATTTCTATCAGTCATGCGTCTAAGAATTCCAAGGAATGCAGAGTAATGCAGGAAAGAATAGAGAATTATATTCTTCAATTTTTTTATTAATGTCTGTTAAATAGCAATATTTAAAAAATGTAACTAAATATACATAAATATTTTTTGAATTTACAGTGGATACCATATTTCTGTGCACGTCACATGCTGGTAGTTGAGTAATCATGACTCTTATGATGTCTAATCCAATGCTAAATGCATTTCCTGCCACCATACCAGGCCAATGAATCATGTTGATACTGGTGAAACCACGATCATTTATTCAAATGATCTTACTAATATTTTGTATAGCAAAGATAAAAATCTCGTGAGAAGTAGATGAAGCAGACAAAGTTCAAAAGGGTGACTGTAGAAACAATATTTTTTTAATATAGTTCACCTTGACTTCAGACTGCAGGTGCAAAATACAGTAATATTAAAAATGCATTTAAATATGAGTTGCTGCAGGTAAACCAATTCAGTTGTCACATCTTAGAAGTCTTGTGATACCAATGAGCTACAGAGACACAGGCCTGGCACAGGTCTATGGCCTGGGCTTCTGGAGCCAGAAGATCACCAGCCCTTTTGAGAACTTAAGCTCTAGCTATGGCACACAATAGACTTTGTAAGAGCTGCTGTGCACTGGTGCCTGTCTCTTATTGCAAGGCCCCAAATTCTTGTGTTGCAGAGGTTCAAATTTGGAGCAATTCCCCCAGCATCTGAGGAGAATCACAGCTTTAAAAAATAATAAATGAGTGGAAACAAGTTCAGTGTTTCTTTCATCCTTCAGGACTTCAGAAGGTGAGGGTCTTGATAGGAAGGCCAAAAAGAAGCTGATTGCAATTCAAGTGGTGTAACATGGATATAAACCCATTGTCTTGGATAATGATTTATGTCACTGCAGTTTGGAAGAGCTTAGAGTCTTTTCAGAAACCCAAGGGTGGAATTTGTCCTGACCCAGGCACGATGTCATGTTCAACAAACAAAAAAAGAAAAGCATTCACTCAGGTCTTCAGTAATGCCCTTTTTGACATTTTCTTATTAGCTTTCATTGGTACAATGACAACGTTGCTGTGATTTGAGCTCCTTCTGTTCCACTACAGTTTCTGTATCAGTCAGGGTCTTCCATGATGCTCACACAAACACACCACACACACACATGAACTGCTAAAACTTATTCCCTACCATGTTACTCTATTCCCCACCATGTTGTTCTATTCCCCTGTCACCCTGTGGTTCCAGTGGAGCTAAACTGTCACAAAACTTGAGCAATGCTGTAACAAACCAAACACGTATGCGCCACCCACACACCAACTCTTTGCCCCAGAGAGTTATGAGGCTGCACTTCTTGCTTTACAATGATCATAACCATAACCCTCAGAGTTTTTAAGAAAAAAGACTACGCGGAAAAAAAAAAAATATGTATATCCTAAAGAAAATATCCTTAAGAAATAAAGCAGAAGAACAAGAAGAAGCAACAAGAAAGAAAATATTAGAGGTCAGATTCTCAGCTGGTGAAAACTGGAGCAGCTCCATTGCCTCCAGTGTTGCTGTGCCAGCTTCTCCAATGTGTATGCTCTGGCCCAGTCTGCCCTTCTAGTCAAATTACTGAACTGGTACCTTCAAACCTTTCCCTATCATGCTGTTAAATTTGTACTGCTACTAGCAACAATTTCTTTCAAAAAAAAAAAAAAAGTTTGCGTACGCAAATTATTCACATTGCTTTATTTTTTCTTTGTCAGTTCACAAAAAAAATATTCAAGCTGTCATAACCTTGCATTTAGTCAGTGAAAGAGTAATCTTGAAAGGAGAACATTTTTTTACAAACTGGACACATACCCTGATTACTTTTCTCTAATATTTGCACACTATAAAGCAAGTGGTTTTTTTGTTTGTTTTCTTAAAACCTTCTTCATATATTATCATACAAAAATATTCATATGCAAGTAATAAAGACTTTTTTTTAAACCTCAACTTTTTTAAACCTAAATCAAAGTCACACGAAAAGGGTTTTTTTGTTTGGTTTTGTGTTGTTTTGTTGTTTTTTAATCTAGACAAAGTACACCTTGTGCTTTAACAAACTTATGGCATCATGTGCTCTTTACAAGGATTATATTGAAAAAGCTCATGTGTTGTTATTCATTAAATAATGTAAAACTTGCCTACTTTTGTGGGTTTTATTTCTCTTAATCTTCTTTTTTCCCCCTCTATTTGTGTTTGTCTATATGTGTGGAAAAGTTAAGGCAAGTGCAATCAAAGTTACAAAAGTCAATGTTTCTATTGCTAACATGTGCAGCATTCATATTTAGTGAGTGATGTCTTTTCTCCTGTAAGAATAAAATTGATGAAAATACAAAAATCTTTAATATGTTATAGATATTACAATAAGCTCTTCATTTTTTATACCAGTCTTGGTGAATTTTCCAAAAGTTAGGATAACATAACCCATGGTCTTTTTAAAGTAACATACACTGAAACTAGGTAACATTTTGATCATGACTCTTGCTTCTCAGCAATAAGTATAGTATTACTACAAAAATGCAGTTCCTTTAACTATGACCCATCTAATTTTTTAAAAAACAAATGTAAGTTAATCTCTTTAGGTAAAATCTTTAATATACAGTAGGCATAAATATAGCTTGATGTATTTCTACTTAACTTTACTGCTTCTATTTTAACTTTAATGATTTTGAACAAAGTGTATAAAGGAAGAGACATATTTTCCAGATTGTAGTCATATCTGTAGCCTTTAAGAAAACCTTGACAAGAATGCATATGTTAATTTATGGTTTCTAGGGCAATAGTTATGGACATTTGGAAAAGTCAATGATGCTGAAACTTCAATTAAATTGTAGAATAGACAGAAATTCATGTTCACAAATTCTGGGCCTGATTCTGCTCTTTATTTTGTACCAGTTATACACAGCTGCAGTTAATTCTGCTGACTTCAGTAGAAATATTTTTTTTTTACTTTAATAAACTATTAAGAAAATTAAGATAAAAAGTGCCAAAGTGTAGCATGGCACTTCCTTGTTTCATTCCATCAATGCAAAATTAAAGATGGTGACTAGACATTTATTTCTTTAATGTATGTGCATGTATTCAATAGGAGCTACAAAGCACTTGTACTCTGCTGGTTCCTCAGATTATGGAAGAGCAGCTGAGAACTTTATTAACAAAGTGCTTTATCAGGATGCTTACCAGGTGTTAACTTTGAACAATGGGCTTCCAAGAAGGGACTATTTCTGCTTGAGTTGTGTTGTGCATTCTGCTTATGGACGGTCAGCTCCTTCTCAGATGAGTAAAGTAACTAAATAAAATTAAAGAAACTAAATCACCTAGACAAATTGCTTTACTTGTATTACTTTTGCAGCTTTTTATGAAAGAGAAGGTGATGACATTTTCTTCTAGTATTTCAACTAGAGATATTTTTTATAGATGTTTTTTCTATTAAAGATCTTTTTGGTTATTTTTTTTCTTGTCATCTGAAGAAGGTGCAGAACATACAATATGCTAATGAAAAGATTCACTTATGAACTGGTGCATATGCTTAATTTTGTATGTTATGAACAGTGTCATGACACTAGTTACTGCACAGAAATTAATAATGTGCTTTTCTTGCAAAATCCATGGGTGGCTCAAAACTGCTGTGAGTGACAGCAGTGGATATTTAGATGCATTGTTGGGAGATAATTTAACCCCCTTTTACTATAAAAGCTAAGATTAGTATTTTGTCTTTTAACATCCTCCACTCACTAATTGTTGCTGCTTCACCACTGCCCAGCACTGGCCAGCTGCCCTCTCTAACTTTATTAACATGCTGAACATGTACCATTAACAAATCTGCAAACCTTTATGATGAAGATGTTATAAACTATTGATGAGTTTTCTGAATAATATAAAAATATCTTAGGTCATATTTTTACAGGACATGTAAAATGAATTTTAACAAATTACTATCTAAGGCAGAAGAACTGTAAGAGTTACAGGAAAAAGGTGCAGATATCTGTGTTCTAGTCAGGTACTTGAAATAATCAATTATGGTTTTGTGAATTCCCATAGATTCACCTTGACTATGAAACATTTTATTTTATTTTATTTTTCAAGACTTTGGAGAGCCTTAGAAAACCAACAGACAGCAATCAGAAGGCTGGAGGAGGAAACCTCAGCTTTTCAAAGGAAGCTCATTTCTCAATGAACAGGGAAACCAGACTCACTGTGCCTGAGACTCCAGGTATAATTGCACCTGAAAGTAAAATTTTCCCTTAAAATACATAATTTTTGGATTGGCTATGAATTGGAGAACTGACTGAAGTGGGAGCTAAGGAAATCCAGCAGCTCTTTGAACAGCTGCCGTGCTCACAGTTGGGAGACTTTCAACCTCATTTATGATTATTTTACTCCAGTTCTCTGGACTTCCTCTTCATTTCTTTCTAATAAACTCATGTAGAGAAATGATAAATCAGTCCTGATGTCTCCTTATGAAAACAAATCAGAACAAAGCAAAGCAAGTCCAAACAAAAAACACAATTCAAGGAGCTACAAGGAATGAAAACATTCTTGAAAATTACATGCATGTGTATCTCAGTCTGTTCCCAACTGCTTATGCTCTAGATTGATGTCTGAGGGGATCTTGAAAGCTATATATCTGGTAAGGTGTCCAAGATGACTAAAAGGGAATTTTTCTTCAACATTCCTTAAAGAACAACTTGGCAAGTGCCATTTGAGGGAAATAACATCTTTGCTGCTGCTTCTCACTCTTCAAATAACTAACAATATTAAAAAGAGTGCAGGAATGGTATTTGCTATGCAGTACTGAGAGCTATTCACAAGCTCTTTTGTTTAGAAAAGTGAAGATGTAATCAGAGAAAATAAGAGATGAACTGTACTGACACCATTATTTTCAAAAGAAAATTTGGCAGATACGCAGGTAGGTCCTATTAACTAGAAAAAACCCACAACATTTCCTACCTCTAACAAGGTTATTTAAATTACTTCAGATAGCAAATGGTGAAGGAAGTATCTGCTAAATTTGGGTTTCCAGGCAAAAGATGTCTTTAATTTCCTGTGGCAGCAGGACTAGAAGAATGCTAGTTGTGTTAACCTACCTGGTCACGACATGACCAATAAAAATCTTCCCTACACCTCTCCCACCCGGTGTCACCCTGGCAATGTATCTGTGTCACAGTATCTCTAGCAATGGCTTGGTTACAAGCTCATCATCTCCTTGCAGCACATTAGAAATGTCTTGGTATGAAAAACACCTAGATTTTTTGGACTTCCTTGCCTTTTTTTTTTTGAGAGCTACTTATTTTATTTCATTGCACAGTTCTATGAATAAATGGTTACAAGTTAAAATACCTATGTACAGGAATTAAATTGCATAAAGTGCTTTTTGTGATGTACCTAAGATTTGAGAGTCCTTATTGCAACGATTCTGTTTAGATATCTGCACAGTTTGCAGATTCATGTGTTTTGCTGAGGTAGGCATACATTAGTGGTTTCAAAGAAGGAGCCTGGTGTCACTGAACTATTTTGCTAAGATAGACGGAGAGACAGTTGTGTCAATGTTCTACTCACTGCTTTGTATTTACATAATTGTTCCATTTAAAGTTGCCTGGGTCTTAAGATGACAAATGTTCAGCATTCTAAAGTTATGCTGAAGGTAAACATATAATACTAATTGTTTAAATTTTCTACTGAAACGTTCCTAAGAACTCAATTAGGGCTGCACTGAGCTGTTCACCAGAGAATATTAACTCTGGCAAACAACTTCTTGTACATCTGTAAATTCATTGCCACTTGTGTTTTAATGTTTACAATGAATAATGGGATTTCCTAAACAAATCTCTCTATGATTTACCTGTCATGCAAAGAATGGATAGAAAATCAGGAAGTCTCTTACTTAACTTCATACAAAACATCAGGCAAAAACAACCTTCTCTTGAAAAAGAATCATCTAAACTCAGGTTTAAAAAGATTAAGTAACTCCATTGGTAATTTTCTTTTCTTTCTCTATGTTTGTTTGTTTTTCAAGTGTGTGTGTGCAGACTGCAATTTAATGGAATATCTTGAGCCCATAACTGACATTTCCAAGACTTTCTTTTTACCTCAGAGAAGATCAAAATAGTATCAGGATGTTGCTTCATATGAACAGTCTATGTGGATGTGAAAAATACTCTATTGAGAATAAAAAGATACAGCATTTTTTCAGCTCAAAGCTTTACTCCTGTAAGTCTCAGGAAAGAAGACATCTACTCACCCTAAACATCTCTGCAAAGAGTTTTGTGAGGACCCCATCCTGAGGCCTTACAGCAAGCTTTGAGTGCTTGTACTTCTAATTCTGTCTGCAAGGTAAACAGATATGGGAGGAGGGATGGGACAGGATAGGATGGGACAGGATAAGATGGGATGGAAATTTCTGCAAGGGTGCTCAGGTGTGATGTCACCTGATTATAATGGCAATTTCCTGCAGCTGTCATTTAGTGGATTGCCCACTAACCAAGCAAGCTCTTTCTATGCCCAATGCTGGTGTTTGAACACAGAACAAATGGGAAATATTGTCAGCTGTCCCAGCTGCTTTGCCATAGGGTATCTGTCCCTCGACATCTGACAGTTCTCATGTCTGTTTTAATTAACATCAGCAGCAACTTACTGCCCACCTTCCCCGTGTGCTGCCTACAGCAGGTAGGACAGTGGTGATACCTTCAGCCCATGGTTCCCTCTGCACCCACCCGACAGAGGAGTAACTAAACTTGAGGCCAAAGGGGCCTGTGCTCTCCTCCTCCATGCACAGGAACACACTTCCCCCTCTGTGGAGCTTCTCAGATGTAGACATGTGGTGCAGCTGCCTGCTCTGGCTTGTAATTTGTCTGTGACAAAATGTGTTTGAGAGTATGGACTCAGTTTGTAATAATTGTTCCTGGATGACTGTATTTTAGAGAAGGCCAGAGAGAGAGCTAATATTTGATTAACAGAGGAAGAGAAGGTTTTTGGTTTTTTTTGTAATTTGTGTGTTCCTTTTGACATGTTCTAATGGTTAAGAGATGTCTTTATAAGGGATGTCAATAATACCTCCCTCAAATTCTTAGCTCTCCCATTTTGCTTTAAGTTATTTTCCTAATACTAGTGATCAATAAAAATAATGTTTGTACTCTCTATAAGCTTGGTACTACATAATCTATTTTTTTAACATTTATATCATAGAGAATCACGTAAGTCTTAGTCCTCCCAAATAAAAATATTTGAATTGACTACTGAATGTTTCTGAAATTATGTCATTTAAGGTATTAGCTATCTAATGTTAAGAATGCTGATAAGCTTTTGGGATGAGGCTGATTGTAATTACAATTTAAATACTTCCCGTTAAAAGCCCTCAATAAAAAGATACTATTTTTTCAGTAATCTGAACAGCTCCAGAATTGAATGTATTCCACATAAGATATCAGACCTGCTTTTGTAATTTCTTCTCTAACTACTTCATGACCCTGTGGACTCTAAACCTACACCCAGATCTTATTAGCCCAGGGTAAAAGTCAAATTTTGTTATTAGGAGGAAAAAAAAAAAAAAAGTGCATAGGAAAACTCTTAATAGCTGAAACACTTTTATCATTTTCGCTCCCCAGGGCAACAGCTCTGAGTTTTGCAACATCAAGTCAAGGCTGTTTGGTGAAGTGTGATGCTGCCAACATCTTCTTGGGGGATAGAGACAGAATCAATGGAAAATGGCCCAGCAGAATTACATCACAAACAACAGCTCAGTATCCATGCTAACTTCAGTGAATCTGAAATTAAAGACACAATGGTGTTCTTCAACCTCTACTCAGTGGGCTATTTAGGAGGTGAAGAGATGTGTTTATACAAAAAAAAAAAAAAAAAAAGAGAAAAAAAAGAAAAAAGAACTTGCATCCCTCATAATACAAGGAAAATCATCGTTATAAGATTGCTTATATTTTTTCTGTTGCCAGCCACTTTAACCTATTTCTCAACTGATTTAGAAAAAGTATTCTGATAACAGCAAACCAAATAGGGGGTGGGAGTGAAGGAATATAGTTATTCTAGTTAATAAACTAAGTCTGTTACAGAGATTTTTTTAGCACTGACAGATTTTTGTCATCCTCTTTATAAAAACAATAGAAAACAAACAAAAATCTCTCTGTGCTAGACTATCAACAAGTACAGAATCATTCGGAAGTGCATTAGACATACAGAGACATATTTGTGTTGCTGATCTGTCTGGATGGCCTCCAAAAAAGCCAGTTGCTTGATGTAGGTCAGCCAGAGTACAGGGCTTTGCATGACAAAAGAAACCACAATACAGTCAAAAAGCAAGTGGGTATTTTGCCCTTTATTCTCCATTGGGCATTGCTCTATTTTTGAGCTTACTTTACTACTGTGGTTTTTCTTCCTTTGGATTTTAATTAAACTCTCCTTAGGCTTACTAGCTTTACATTTTCTTCTTCTTTATTTTCTTTTTTATTTTTTACTTTAAAAATGAAGGAAACCTTCATTTATTCATTTCATGTTTACTAGGCCACTTTTCCCCAATTCTCACTGCTCTATCTATAATTTAAATGGGTCATTAATGCACAATATCCAAATAAAACTTTGTGAATTTTGATCAGGTGGGTATAACAAGCTGTCTAACTATTCTGAAACTGATTATCACCCATTATGCAAAATACACATGGTTTTCACAGCTGTACAGTAATAGAAAAATCTTACTTTGTATCTAAGCCTAACAGCATTGAACTCTGAACCAGATCATATAGAAAGTGTTTGATGTTGGCTGCCAGGTGAGAACTGGGTCCCCACTAAAATCCAGAAGGCATTTTGTGTTCCTTTCCCTCCAGTCAAAACTTCAGCTTATCACAGACTGCAAATATGAATTCCTTCTCTCTTTGCTTTTCCAATTTTCTTCTCCCACACAAATAAATCTTGTACTCATTCAGATTTATTAGATTTACTCTCAAATCATAGTGGTGTAACTGAGAACAGAATCAGACCCAGCAATGCATTTTGCCTTCAAAATAATTAGCTGCATTCTATACAGTCTCCCATTTCTGTCCAGCTATATATGCCATCTGGAGAACCTATATACTGAATTTACACAAGCTGTGTAACAAGAGTCCTTTTATAACATGGACTACCCTGATTAGAGAGAGCCTTATAAAGACAGAGCACCACACTTGGATAATTCACGTGCATAGAATCCACATACAGACCCAAAGTTATTGACCAGGCAGAGTAAGTTTTTCTGATCATCACACTGTGCCTTTTTTAAAATAAAGTGCTGTTTGCTTATGGCTAAACCTTACATGTGGCTATTGCATGCACAGTTCAGGCTGCATTATCAAAACCCAAAACACCTTCACCAAAAATGATGGAGCCTAAGCACTAGGGCAAGGACAGTTTTTGTTGGTTTTGGTTCGTTTGTTTGTTTCCATTGTATTTTGCATTCCAACAGAATTTTTGTCAAACAGAGAGCACGTGAACACACAATGCTTTCCTTCACTGTTCCCCACACAGAGTTGTTCACAGAGGAGGAATACTAAGGATGAATGTTGCTAAAGCCACAGACAACTTCTCCACTTATTTCAGGTTTTGTGGTTTATCTTTTTTGTTTGTTTGTTTTTCTTATATTTAATATTATGACAAAACATTATAAGAAAAGCTTTCTTTAAGTAGTGAGAATATCAAATGGTATTTGTCAATCCCTGAATCATGCTATTCAAAGTGCTTAAATCTACACTAAAAATAAAAGAACAGAAAATTACTTCCCGTGTGGTTAACAAAAGACCTACCAATTGTCTAAATGTCACTGTGGTCAAATAATTACATCTCACATTTATTCCACATCCCAGTCTACACCAGGGCATGTAAAGGGAGAAAAAAATAATGCATTGCTTTCAGAGGATCCTGGGGTATTTGAGACTGTTGTGGTTTAAGCCCAGATGGAAATTAAGCACCACACTGTCACTCACTCAACCCCTCCCCTTCCCCCCCCTCAGCCCAGTGAAAACCAGGACAGCCATCCAGATGAATGAAGGAAAATGCCATCAGTGCCTGACAGGTGTCTGTAAGAGCAAATAAATAATAGCTTTCTTAAAGCAAAAGTGCAAAGCTCTCTTAAAATTTTATGTGACCTGGCAGCCTAATTTCCATTTTGTGGATGTTTGGCACATGTCCAGAGACACTGTAATAAAGAACAGCTCGTAGAAAAGGACATGAGCCTAATCTCAGAGAAATAAACATTTTAAGCAAATAAAAATCAGTGCACACCTCAAAAGTCTATTAGCTTCTTATGCAGATGCTGAGATTTCTTGACTTTCACAAAAGGAGCACAGTCATTTCCTCCCACACTGTCAGTTCTGGATAGCTCCCACAAACATCCCACAAACTGCAGCTTCTCGACTCACTTCTCATCAAGAAGACCAAAATATTATAGGCTATACTTTTCTTGTTGTGACAATCATGATGAACAAACCCCACAACATCCATTACATTGGCCGATATCATTCAGCTGCCACAAAAGCACCTAAAGCTAATTAATTACATAAATAGACTCTAAGGCCAGTTTGCCAGGACACCAGTTACAATTCTGCCAGGGTAAATCAAAGCCATGACTCTATGACAGTGTGCTGCAACCAGTAACTCCAGTTCCTCTGCTTCTGCCAGCAGGGACTAGCAGAGATTGGCCTGAGTATGTTGCAGAGCTGCACCACTCCTCTCTCTTTCTAAAACCAGAAAGGATTTTCTGTTATTTAAAACATAAGTATGAGCAAGGTGCTTATTTAGTTTGTCTCAAAGATGTTTGGATGTAAACACAGTGGTGGGCTTTTATTCTTCCCTGTCAGCCATGGTACATGCATTATTTGCAACTCCTCAAAGATAGAATCATACATAAAAATAAAACTAATTTATTTATTCATTCAAGTGAATAAATTGTTTTTAATACTTCCAGGTCTGATTTAAATATTAATTTTGTATAAATAAAGTTTATTCTGAAAACAATTATATTTCTGGTAATCACGTCATTTTTTTCTGCCTGAGTTCTTACTGAAATCATGTTGAAATTAATAAAGTTTTATTTATCGTTACAAGCTAAAACCAAATGAAAGAAGATTTCTTAATCTCGAATATATCATTTTAAAGCAAATACAGTTTTTGGAACATTAAAATACAAGGGACTCTGAAATCCACAGGAAAATAATGTTTTGCTCTTACTTTTTTTTGAAAATAACACTTTCTATAATACAAAGTGACAAACCATCTACAATACTGTCTTTTTCATTCCCCTTTGGTTTGGAAGTCATCACTGTACATATCAGCAGGACTCTGCACTTCAGTGTCTATTGCCTCACTTGTCTTACTCGCCTGACATTTGCAAATGTTATTTGCACAATTTTGAAAGTTGAGAAAGGAAAAAAAATATGAGTGCTTAAAAATAAAATCCACAACTACATTAATTCTTTTCCAGGACGTGTTAAAAATAGGGTTGCTTTTATATTTATAAAAGGGATACAACCAACTCATTCGTAAAATAAGAATTAAGAAAAAAAAATAAACCCAAGAAAGCAAAAACTGAACCAGCTATAGTTTCTACACACTCTAGTGACTACTGTGAAGCAACCAATAAAGATTGGGTTTTTTCTCTTGTTTGACAGGTATCTACCAAGTTACATGTTAGATGATCAGACTGTAGTGTTACCCCAAATGGGGGTCTTTGTAAGGGCAGGGAAGGAGCAGTGCACATTATGGGAGTAGAAATGAAACTGGAGCTCTCAGTGAAAAATGGGGTTCTTCTAAGAACAAAAACTCTCCAAAAGAGGTGAGCTGCAGCAGGCATGGCTAGGCAGGCCAACAAAATGGGTGGTGCTTCTGATATCAACATAGCTTTGTCCAAGCATTCCCAAGAGAGGTTATAAACAAACAAACAAAAAGTCTAAAACTATACTAATGAAGCAAAAAAGTTTTCCTATCTATACAGCAGTCTCTTTGTTTAAAAAAAAAAGTAAATATACAAATTCCAGGGACATATAAAACAAAGTCAAAAATGTGAATGGGAAGAGACATGGGTAAAACAGGAAGACTGATGCTACAAAGAAATTGCAAAAACATATGTACAAGACCCTGTTTTTCCTCGTTTGTGATCGATTGTAATGCATGTTTAACAGCAGCAGAGGATGTAGTTCCAGGCACCAGACTGCAGACTCTGCTCCTACTCCAGGGGGTTGACAGCCCCTTGCATGTCGGTCACCAAATGACGCTTGATATACTGGTCTCCCGCGGCAAGAGGGGCAGTATGGCACTGTTTGTGTGAGCCTCTTCGGGGTTCTGCTCCCTGTTAGTTTTTGTCTGGGGCCGCTGCCCGTTTATGAGTGTCATGGGGATGTTGCAGTAGGTGTGCTGGTTACCTATTGAGGTAAGTGGCAGGGTGCCGGCGGGAGGTACGTCGTACTCGTAGCTCCGGTAATAGTGTTTCTGGCGCATCTGTGAATGATATGTGTTATGAAAGGTGGAGCGCAGGTCTGGGTGGGCAGTGGCAAGAGCAGTGGAGGTGGCAGCGGCCATGGAAATTGCGGAGACTGTCTGCAGTTCCCCAAAGGGCCCCTGCTCACTGACATCTAAAACCTGCTCGTTTGTCATGGGTTCAATCCTCTTAAAAGGCATTTCGTACTGTAAACGTTTCCAGAACTTGGAATTCAACTTGTTGCATTTTGGTCCGTGCCATTTAATGACAGTGAGGAGCTTGATGGTATGTTTTAGGGCCTCAACCTCCTGGTAGTTCATAACTCCTCGTAGTTCACTGCATTCAATCAGTATCACTTTGATTTCTCCCGTGACTAACATATTTCGAAGCCTTGTTTCCAGTTCAAAGATGCTCCAACCTCTTCTTACCACGTAACTTGGAGTCATGACAATGATCAGTCGCTTGCTTTGGTCTACACATCTCGCCACATCTTCAATGTAGGCTACAAAACAAAACAATTGCTCAAAAAAACAATATAAGAAAACAGAGTGCTCTCATACACTGGTGACAAACAAGAGAGGCAAATCCCTGCTCCCAGAATATCTCACTGAAATATGCAAAAACATCAATTGCAAATGTGTCAGACTGGCCTGGCAGAACATGATCTTGAGCAACCTGCTCTATGTGGACATCCTTGAGCAGGAAGGTTGGAAAAGATGACCTCCACAGGCCCCTTCCAACCTCAGTCATTCTGTGATCTTGCAAAACATCTATTCCCACACGTGCTATGGATTGTGAGTGTTTGTTCATGAGCTGTAGCTTTGTATCATCTAAATTGCTGTTGGAACAAATATGTCCATCATGATATTTACCTTTAAAAAGGCAAAGTCACCCAGTTACACAACAGAGCAGCAGCCATGTGCTTCAGGACCTCAGTCTCAAACTCAAATGTTACTATAAGTTTTTTGGTAGGCTTAGATTCTGTTTTTCTTTTATGCCCTTGCAACAGACATTCATAAAAACAATGTTCTCTCCTGTAAATTAGTGTTTAGTTTGTTGTAGATTTAAAAAAATATCCATGAGATCGTTAGATGTTCTATGTTGTGTTTTGCCTATACCAAGCATACTTTTATCTTTCATTAAAGGTATTGCACTTAGTCGCTGTCTATATGGTTACACTGAAATCATGAAGAATATTACAACAACTGACAAAACATTACTGCACTTATGTTGGAGTATGTGAGAGAAATATGAAAAGGATCTACTTGTACCAGCTGGAATCAATTCCAGTATTCAGCCTCTGAAAATGATCAAGTACATCCACTACACCTTTTTTTACAGTGGACACTGGCAGAATTCACTACTTTTGTCTGGTGTAGAAGTTATTACTCATCCATTGCCTTAGTCCAAAGCAAACTTTTTCTTTCCTGTGTGGATTTCTGTAATACTTAGAATCATGAATATCTTTCTAAACAAAATCTAAGGAACTGAAAATAAAGAACTTGGTATTCATTCCTAGAGACGCAAGCTCTCAAAAATCTGAAAAATGTTAGTCTCTCTCATTGCCTTTACTTATGCATGCCCTTTCTGCACTGTTTTACTTTCAATTAAAACAATACAATTACTAAATAATAATCCTCTTATCTGAGAAATGCACATTCATGTTTGGTGGCTTATCTTCACCATTCTCTAGGACGTGAGAAAAGATGACATGCTGAAGGAGTAGGTATAGAAACAAAACTAAAACAATCATGGCAATCACTCATTTTTTCCCTCAAAATCACATGAGAATAAAGACCTTACTTACTTCCTGTGGGAATCAAATCTCTGTCTGGTATGAACAACTTGTATCCATAATGCTTTTCCAGCATATCTGGTAGAATCTCAAGAGCAAATCTTTCTTCCTCTCCAGTTTCTTGATTCCACTGGTCAGGATCCACTTTGGTATAAGATAGATATGCATCATAGTCTTTGTTGTCTAAGCAAAGAGAAAAATTAAGTTAGTTTGTTCCTTATTCTAGCACTTTTCCTAAATATCTCCCCAGGTATTATTTCTTGGAGAATTTTCCAGGAATAGGAAATGGTTTAGATAAAATGGCAAGCTTTCACCCAGTCTCCAAATATGCATCCATTTAGCTTTCTTGTTTCACCTGGCAGAGATAATCCTTAGTTACACAGATGCAAGGAAGGAGGGCTCCATATCCATAGACAGAAGTCAGTTTATGTAAGAATCTGGATGAAGGAAATCCACTCAACTGCAGAGGAAGAGCTCACGAGCACAAAAGTCAAAAGTCACTGAGAAGAGTTTGCATACTTCTCTAGCATAAAAGGAGAAAGAAGAGCATGGAAATAACTAAGCTAAAATGTAAATGTCTCTGCTGAATAGTAAAAGCAAGTCTTGCCAGAATTTTACCATAAATTTAGGATCTGATGCTGAAATGCTCTAAGTGTACATATAGCGTTCATTGTAAAACTCTTTAGCTCTCCAGATCTTAAAGTATTGCCAAGCTTAAATCTTTCTAGCATCAGCTTCTGATAGTGCAGTTTAAATTTCTTGCACTTAAATTTGCGAATTTAATATTGTATTAAAATACATTTCATTACTTAACAGTGTTTTACTTCACTTCAGTATGCGAAATAACCATGCCTGTGTTTTAAATGTGCTTGGTGTGCCTACTTGAAAGACTGAATCAAAAGATGCACCATTAATTTTCATTAGGAGGTCAATAATGTCAAGTGCTCTGGAACTAATTCAGTGGAATAAGAGGTCACGTTTTGACTTTTGTTGTGAAGAAAGCAGAGGAAAATCAATGACAAGAGTAATGAAATGTTAGCATCCTTCTAACTCTCTTGACAACATTATGAACAGACTACCCAGAATATCAATTGCTTGTAAAAGAGATCTGACTGAATACTCTAAATACTGTGTGTCATAAGTAATGTTATATTCAGTCAGTGCTGACTTCATTTATTTATTGAGCCACTCCTTTCTTCATTTTACACCTTTTTGTAGTCTGGTAGCATTATTTTCAAAAGCCTGCCAGCTGTGGATACAAAGAGTGTAAATGAAGTTAATGGAGCAGTGCTAATCTTGAGCAGCCCTCTCTCCCTTCTGAGGAGCCATGTGCACTATGCTCATTAACATTTGCAGATGACAGAATGAATGTGGTTGTACTGTTACTGCTTTTAAACTTTTTAAACCCATGAAATGGCCAAGTGCTCACTCTGTGCCCTGCACATCTTTTGTGGGCTGTTATCTATTAGATTGTTATAGCCACAGAAAAAGCAAACAAAACAAAACAACAACCAAAACAACAGCAAAAACAGGAAACTAAGAAAAAGAGAAGGACTGCCTTTTATGGTTCACACTTCCCATGATTTTCTGTGAGTATTTATGAAAACATATCCTTTAATAACAGAGAAGCACCTCCTGCCTTTGATAATGCCTTAAAATAAGACTGATTGGATCAAGTATGATATAGAGGGACATACACAGCAGGCTTTTGTTTCTGCAGTAGGACAGTGTTAACCCAGCAAAAGAGTTAAAACACAGTGAGGTCAAAAAATATATGAGGCAACACTTAGAACTGACAAAATGCTGGTGCTGCAATGACAAATTCTATTGTCATCTTATTAATGGTCGTGACCATGGTACATGCTTGAGACCAGTGCTGCCCTGTTCAAATCTTTGAGTAAAGATGAGAATGTATCATTTTCAGAGGGATAAATAATAAGAAATAATGCAGAATTCAAACTGTTTTAAAGGCTGAGTATTGTCTAAGATGGTTTGTACGTTCTTACTTGGAGGGGAAATTATTTCTGCTACGACATTGTTTAATTGCATATGCAAATATCGCACTTACGCATTTATTCAAAGTATACATTTTTCATATCATGGGGGCTCCAGCAACTCCATTAACTGCAGCTGCATCATCCTGTATTGCAGGGAAAATATTCTTCCCTCCTAGTTTTATTAGTATTTGTAGGGCAAAGAATGGTTGAGGTCTAGGGTATATCTGCAGAGATCTGTTCAGGCATCAGGCATGGGGAAGCTCTGGATTAGCTCATGACAATGAGGTCAAATAGAGCTTGTGCTCAAGGTGTGAAGAATTCAGTCCACAAATGTTCCAGTCAGCCTCAAACCACTGGTACTGCAAGACTCCAGGCAAAACAGACTGAGTTACAAACTGTCCTATCCTTTCAACCATTCTATGGAGTTGAAAGTGAGAAGTTTGTAAACAATGGTCATGGAGCTACACTCAGCCACAGGTTTAGACCTTGGGGGTAAACACTGAGGGTCAAATCTCATCTTCATTAATAACACATAGAAAGAGTGGCCCAGGGTTCTAGCCAAAGCACCTGTTGCATCACTGGAACATGCATTCTTTAACACTGCCCATTCCTTTTGGTACTCATCTAAATGCAGAGTACGCTATCATAGTCCCTGTAACTTTCTACAATGTTAATCCAACAGAAGTGATATAAATTTTTAGGGGATGAAGCTGTAAATGCTTCTTGTTATTCCAAGGATGTGCTCGGCAGCAGTCACTTAAAGGCTCAAAGTAAGCATAAAATGAAACCCAGACTCTATATGCATCTACTTCTTCACATGCAAATGGGATCTTTGGGTAAGTAAATTGCTATCAGACATCTAAGAACTCATCTGTATGCATGCTCTCCTAACAGCTACACATGAAGAAATGATAAGCTGGTGCCTACAGAAAGAAAGATAAAACTACAGGGACCACCAAACAGACTTAACATCAAATTTGCATTATAGATGTATGTGTTTTCTAATGATTTCCATGTTGCACTGCAAGAAGTCAGTAGTTTGGGCCTTTAAGGGTTTATTAGACTTAAACATTGAAGATATTTCTGCTAATGGGGGACAGAAAAATTATATACATGCATGAAAATTAAAAAAAAAAGAAAAAAAAAAAAAGCTTTCTAGACACTCTTATCAGCCATGTTCCAGCCAGTGGCAAATTCTGACTTTTAGCTGGCATGACACATTCTAGCACAAAACAGATTAAGAGATCAAAACAAGGAGAAATTCCACAATGTTACATTTTGTAGTGTGCCTTATTTCAATGAAGCCTTAAGACCTAGATGGTGGAGTCAGTTCATGTGTATGTGCACCCTGAAACCCTCAGAGTAGTTTGTGGTGCCTTCAGAAACATTCAGTGCACTGGAGGCAGCTGACCATGCACAGGGTGCTCCACAGCTCAGTGTGGCCAGTAGGGCTGGGCAGATCTTCCATTTCCAGATCAGCAGGGAACTGGACAGCTGATTCCTCTCTTCAGCAGAGCCAGTTCTCTCCTCTTAAATACTCAGATACTCATGCAGGAGTTGGGACCCATGCACTGATTTAACTCAGTGTGTCAGGATTTCAAGAGGAGCTTTGGAAATAGGAGATTGGATCCCTCCAAATGCCACAGTGAGCTGGAGTCAAACTGATACAGCAATCTTTCATCTTAAGAAAATGTGCTATGTTCTGGAAGGGTTACAAAGAACCTTTCAAAGTTTCTCAGAGACTGTAGTTGCTTCAAAATTATGGCATTTCTTAATCTGTATTTGCTTCATTCTTTTGGGGGCCATATTTAATGTATACATTGGGATACTGGTTATCCTTAATATAATGAAAAAAATGTCATTTAATGCTGAGTTGAATAAAATGCTCAAATCCAAGGTCTTTCAAAATACTTATGCTTTTCCTCACACTATTTACTGTTGCTGATGTAACATTTTCTATTATTTTTAAATGTCAAGCCCTTTTAATGTTAATAAAAATTAAGAACTACCCCATACAATTTTTTTCCATGGCATAGTATTTTTAAGTGGAACATTCCTCATGATAATTCATATTCTTGTGCAAGTGAGCGATGTTGAATTGTATGGTAGTCTCATTTTTTTCTACTTTACTCTATTTTTTCTACTTTTTCTACTTTATCTGAAGTTTTTAACCCATAACAATCTCTTAGTTTGGCATCTAAAGATGATCTTGGTAATATTTTATTTTTTAAGATAAATATATATCATATATTACACATGCACTTCAGATGCTATGAATTAGGAAGAGAGGACAATGCAGGAATTTTCATTTGAATTAGCACATTTCATGCACAGAACTGAGAAAATCCCATATTCAGTGGAGACATAAATTGAGTTTTTATTGTTTGAATTGCATTTCAGATGTAAATAAATAACATAAACAAGAAGAGTTAAAAGAAACAGCTTTCCAGCAATAAAATTGTAATTAAATAAGAGAAAAATCTCTTTTTGTAACCAGTAATGGCTTAGAAAGAAGAGTGCCACATTTTTCTAAGGTGATTTTAATAGAATTTGAAATTGATATTCATAGAGCAGGATTTCTTATCGTCACAATTTGCCAATAGCCAATAAGAATATATAAACGAGCAGTAAGACTGCTATTGCAAACTTATTTTGTGCATCCCCAGGGAAGATTCAGTAATTGCAAAGTCACTAACTTCAGCAGTAATTTCAGTCTAGCTATACCTGCATAGCATAATCATTAACACGAGTGCTTTGGTGGTGCTTAAACCAATGGTAGAAGCTATATTTGAAAGTTAATAACTTAGTCACACAGAAACCTGAACAATCTCAAAGCATTGCCATTCCTTGCTGCTTAAGCGTTTCACTGGGATGAAACCCAGGAAACCACTAAAAAGTATTTCTTACCTGCTCTTGTCCTGGACAGTTAATAAGATATTATCAGGGCATTCCCATAGGTTCATCCATGAACCCTGCCAGTCTTTTGCAGCTAAATAATAGCAAGGACAAAATCATGATTACATAAGGACTCCCAGGTGCAACAGGAACTACAAGGAGGAACCAGTTTCATCAATCTCCTAATTTGAGCATTGATTTGCTTTCCCTCAGCAAGAAGCAGAAATTCATCTCTCATGAAGGGGCAAACAGCCCAGCCAAGAAACAGTATAGATGTCATGTACCAAATCCAAACAAGATTTCCAGAACTGAGAGAACTCAGCAGAGGCATATTTTAATCTTACTAGGAGCACTTTGCTTTATTTCAGCAATGTGGTGGAAAACAAACAAGCAAATAAACAAAGCAGCCACTTTCCCTCTTTCAGAACTGAAACTCCCCAGGCCTGGGCCCAGTTTCCTTCCCTGTAATGGAGTTGGACAGAGGCCGTGGCTTCCCTCAGTTCACCAAGGTTTCCATGGCAAAGAAAGCTGAGAAGAAGGCTGAAGACACCACAATGAGCTCCTGCCCAATATTTTAGAGACAGCTGACGGAACCTAAAGGCACCAAGGATGATTGTGAAGGTATCATTTCAGCTCTTACACTAAGGTCTCACTTTCTAGCTATCTAGTTATCTAGCTGTCTTCTTTTTTTTTCTAGAGCCTAAAGATTGACTTCTTGTCAGCATAGATGTGAGAAAGGATATTAATGTAATAGTTCATTAGAAAACTGTCTACAACAGTTTTGGTCAGATTTTGTCTTTGATTACTACTTGTATTCTTGTATTACTACTTGGTTTTGGCCCACGTCCTAGCGTAAAATTTCTTCTTTACTTTTTTGTTTTTTTAAAGATTGTGTCCACCTTTGCTTATTAATTCCTTGATAAAAAAACAAAACAAAACAAAACAAAACACTTCCACCAATTTAAAAGGCTAAAAATCTATCCAGGTAATGGTAACAGCAGATACCTGCAAACCGTTTTTACTATTAGCTGAACCATATGGTCTTGCCCCTGAAACTAGAATTTAAAACACAAACACATGTAGAAGTTTTTGAGTACTTCTGCCTATCTGACCATGTCCAGTGGTTTTCAGCCATAGACTTCTGGATTTATCCATAATGTAAATTAAAACTGGCATCCATATATGCATTGGAACCTTGCAGACCTTGAAATAGAAAAAAAAAAAAAAAAAGAAAGTAAAAAAATAGTTGTTTTGGTCACTTTAAATCTCCTATCCACTCTGAGGCAGGATCATAACTGGCACTACTGAGAGAAGTGACTCTTCTCTCCACCCTCACTCTGGCTGATGTGGCTGTCATGCCTGGGGACTGATCCTTGCACAATTTGATGAGCAGGAACAATACAAAGGAGAAAGCTGTCCCAGGTAAAATAATGGGAAAATTTCCATTGATTTTAGAGTGCTTGGAAGTCAGCTCATAATAGATAAAGTGCAGATTTCTATATAGTAGTAATATCTCCTCTTATACAAATAGCTTTTAAGGTCACAGAGTACAAGATAGAAAGAAGTCAGGGCATGTGTTGATCACAGGTACTTGTAAATGATTATTTGCATTTTCACTCTGTCAGTTAAAGTACAATATTTCTTTTCATAAAGTCATTTAAAAACTGAGAACACCAGCAAGTGAAGGTCCTTGGAAAATAAAAATACATGAAAAGCAACTGCTAAAATGGTCCATAGAAAATGAACATGGTATAAAATCTCTTTTGTTGGAGTTCAATGTACAACAAAGTAGAAGAAATCATCACTTCTAAAAGTGGCTTTCACTAATATCATTTTAGTCCCTAAAGTGTGCTTTATGGACAAGGCTTTTTAAAATAAGCTTTTAAGTTTAAAGCTACAAAACTAAAAAGGTTACCTGACATTTGACAAAGGTTAACCCTCAGAAGTTCCCAGTGAAGCATCTATTTCTGAAAATGTTGTTGTTTTCAGAACAGCATAGGACATTTATTTGTTTGCACAGCACTTCAAGCTATCATCTTTACTGTGTATGCAGAGAAATCTTGAACTGGAGTTTTCCTCTTAAACAGATTTGGGAGTTTCTGGCCACCAAACCAGTAGTGGTTAGTTATGGCTCAGAGATGCAAGGTCATGCCAAACACCTGCAGGTAAAAAAGCTACTGCTTTGCCAAGGGTCAGGGTGTTTCTCTTTCCCCTGTGCTCCAGGGACCAGGGGAGCTGTCAGACATTCACAATGAGGTCCCCTGACTGGACAGGGGCACTCTGTGCTCCTCTGCACTGAAGGACACATTGTGGTGTCCATCGTGCCATCCCCTGGTGTGGAGCCAGCTCAGCACAGGCGTGGAGGGAGAGGAGAAGCAGTATTCCACATTAGCAGTAAGAGAGTATTCCACATTAGTAGTAAGAAAGGCAGGGAATCAACCATGAAAAAAACATAAAAGAGAGCTTCAATTCCTGTTCCCAGGACTGAGCTGCAGTGTCTGCAGGAGAGAAAAAAAAACAGGACGAGAGTCTTGTCCTTAGGCTGAGGAAAAACATTGGGAAATTCAACACTGTGAGTTAGAGAAATGAGGAATTGACAGCTGTGAGCACTTGTTTAATCTGCAGTATCCTTACAGAAAGTAATAAACTGAGTTGCATTAGCTGCAAGGGTTAAATCCTTTGTTTTCAAATACTTCTCACAACTTACCCGTGCCTCCCACAAAAATGCGTATGTTAGTTAGCCTGAGAAAAACTGATGTGTCTAAGGCTTGGAAAGGAAAAAAAAGAATTGTGATGAGATTTGACATCCTGAAGGGCTTGTTCTCTGATCAGGGAAGAAATGAAGCATTGAATTTTAAAAGAGATTTTCAACTGAAAATTTTAATTGGACCTCACCTTTAAAGTGTTTCAAATCCTCTCTGGGTACAATACAGTACACATAAAAAAAAGACTGTGATATTTTGATGTTTGCTTATCTCCATGCTGTCCTGAAGTGTGACAGAACATGGTGTAAATTATGAATAGAACGTGGGCGCTCTGCTGCTGCACTGCAGGAGATGTGGTTAGAATAGGATTTTAGAGTTCAGCATTTTGTGTCTGTCAAAAACTAAGCCAAAGGAAGGGATCTCGGTGTATGTCTGCAATTTATTTCTGCACAAGCCTTGTCTTGGTCTTCTGTGGAACATTTTCTCTCCATCTTCCTTCTTTTGCACGAGTGTGAGTGAAAGAGACAGAGTGAAATGTGCAGCTGCAGTCACTTCATTAGCACAATGGGTTTTATCCATGTTGCCAGCATATTGAACAAGGTAGAAGCTACATGTTTTCATTAGGAATTTGTAAGTTGTATTTTTCTTTTTATATTGCTGTGGTTAAGCATCCAAGCTATCAGTGTTTGCACTGATCTTCTAAGGAGAATCTATGCTTGACCTTCTTTAACAATGACCTTTGCTCAGAAGGATAAACTGAATGGATGTTGGTTTTCCTCCTTTTGAATCACAGAACAGTATCCTTTAGAGGTAACTTTTTTTGATGTTTAATATCCATGATTCAAGTATTGTTGTTCCCAAGTGACCAATGTTTGGGATGGGACAAGAGAGAGAGGAAAGAGTGTAATGCCTGGCAGAGTAAGTCTGCAAATAAATTGGAGTTATTTGAGAAAATGATAAATGACTACTATAAAAGCAAGAATTACTGATACTAACAGAGAAAAAAATTAAATTATATCTATCTAAACAATTATTAAGTGTCTATTTCTGCATAGACTAATATCACTATTATTAAATTCACATAAATTAGGGAAGTAAGCACACTCATTTAAGCTGGCAGCTGCTTTGTGGATAGGAGAGGATCTCAGCTTCTGAAAAAAAAGAAGGTGCCTGTCAAAATCCTCCATGACTCACAGTCCCTCTGGGCCTCAGTTTCCTCCTCGGTAAAATAAATAGAATAATCTGACTTTTTTCCTCACAGAGCTTCTACATTAATGCATCTTTTTGTAAATCCCGTAGAAGGTTACAAAATGTTCTGATGTTCTTGGGCTTGTTGTTCTGAGCATTTTCTATTTTGAATCCTTGTGCATTTTTAGATGGGAGGCAGAAATGGGTCATTCCCTAGTGATTTTATTATGGAAGTCTTATATAAGGACCTGTAATTCTGAAACTGCTCTTTTCCTTATCAGTGACAGATTTAGCCATCACTTCTTTATCATTACATATTTATTTTAATATATCACAGTAGCTTCTGCCTACAGGCTATTACCTTGACCTGCAAAAAAAAAAACTTTAATTAGTATTTCTGTAGAAAAAAAAAGGTCCTGTCACCAAAGACATAGTGGTGCCCAAAACATCAGGAACTCTGACCTAAGAAACCAAATCTAATTAATCAGAGACTGCAGCTCAACCCAGTTTGCTTTCAACAAAGTAAGGCTAGAGGCAAGGAAAACCTTTTCCTTCAGTCCATAAAAAGATAAATAGGAAAATGCATATATGTGTTTGACAGAGCTGGTGCATGTATTGTGGATTACTCTTGTTTAGGCTGGATGTTCTTGAATCACAGAACAACTTTAATGACCATTTGCAGCCTGCTTGGTGATTAAGCAAATGAACTCAAGGAAATGAACTATTGGACATTCATATACATATACATTCCTGGACACTGAGTACACTTTATTGAAACTGATCAGTCTAAACAAGCAGTAAATTGAGATTCACTTCAACCTCTACCTATTTGTTGAATATAATTAGAGAGCACACCCCCTTGCTCACAGAGAAGAAAACCTGGCTTTCAGTACTGATGGGAAGTGAAAATCTTTAATGCACAGATGTTGGCAATTTACATTCAGTGCTGGGAATAAAAATCTAAAAGACACGGTTGTCTTCTGGAGCTCCAGAGAGCAGCACATACATCAGCTCAGCAGTGACTGTGCTTATGTACTGTATGAGGAATGTATACTCAAGTCAGCACCTAAAACTGCAGTTGTTAACACATCTTGAACTGAAATGGAATTTGGGCCCTGGTGGAGAGAAATAAAAGACAGATATTCTTAGAAAGTAGGAAATGTGCTAAGAAGCTGCCTTACCTCCATCTAGTTCTTCAGCTCCAAAATGATTTCTGTAGAAGAGCATAATCTCTATCTTGTAACACTTGTAGATAGTCACTAAACAAACAAGCAGCAGCAGAATAGCACCAAGCCCACCAGCAAGCTCAACTGTGTACATCAGCTCTGCAAAGAATTACAAAACGCAGTAACAACCAAATTCCAAACCACAGAAAGATTAGCAGCAGACCTTGTACTTCTGTTAAACATTAAAGTAAAATAATGAATGATGGGTTATTTATGCATTTATTTCATTATAAAGCCCTTGAATGAATTGATGGGGTTTTTATTCTTCAATAAGCTGTTTTTCCTTCTGATACACCATATGAATTGCTCATTTAAAAAAAAAATTGCTGGGGATGTGTGTGTGTGTTTGTATATGAGTATGTGCATATATATGATATATTTTATAAGTCTTCCTTTTTTCTTTCTGTAGAGAGATCACAGTTTGCTTTACCTAGAAAAAGGTTGCCATTTGACTTAGAGTGAAAGCAAAGGTGAATGTTTCTTTTTTGAGGACAATAATGCACAACCAGCTCTTCCCTTATTCCATATACAAATAGGATGTGGGCAAACTGGATAAGATTAAGGATTTTATTATTTTTTTCCAAAATAAAAATAAAAATAATAAAAAAACCCCTCACAAAATGCTTGAGAGATATGAAGACACATTGTCCAAGGAATCCTAAAGCCTCACATCTCAGTTATATTTATGTTAATACTTCTAACAGTTTCCCAGAGGTCTGCAGTTTGTTCTCACTTTCCCCCCAGTGGGCTTAGCTAATGTGTAGACACAGCAAAGAGTTCTGGTTTGTCTGTTGTGACATTCCCATTCAGACTGACCCATTGGCATCTTTGCTGCCATCTGCTCACAGGATGGATTGAGATAATCACCATGGAGCTCTGCTCCTGAGGACAGAGTGTGGTGGCCACAAGTGTCCAGCACCAGCAGTGGAGCCACTTTTCAGGCCAAAGGTAACATGCCACCATGGACTTTTGCCTCACCCAGTTTGAAGGAAGATCACAGAGCTTTGTTACTTTTCATTTGCTCTTTGACTCAAAACTGGTAGTGTCAAAAAAGGAGGGTAGGAGGAGAGCTGTTAACAATCTTGTAACTTGAAATCATTAGATGGCAAGTCTGGACCTTCCATGCTTTTCCAAATCACTCAGTTTTGAGGAATGAAAAAATACCAGATCTTGGAAATCTAAGTTACAGAGTTTGCTTCATAAAAAATCTGTGCTGGAACAAGTGTTATTTTCACAGTGTCCTCTTCTGGTGGGCAGCTTCTGTCTGGGTGAAGTAGTGTGGACCTGGAGTAACCTTCCTGTGTATGTGTGTGATTGCTCAGATTTGATAATCCAGCAGAATACAATTCAATTAGAGAAATAAAAGTTTAGAGGAAAAACTGACAATTGCATTTATTTGACAGCTTCTACTGAGAATCACACACCTTTTTTTTATTATTATGAGGCAACTGTAAGAAGATTTCATTGCTCTCTAGAAGACACTAAAAGTGTAATAAAATAAAATAAAAAGGCATTTATATTCCATGTCATTCTTTCCAAAACTGTGCTGGAAACTCCTTTGTGTTAGATATTTTTAAGACTGACATGGTTCTTTCAAACTCCCAATGCTTTTCTGGTCCAGAGAGGGAAATGTTATTAAAAATATTCGAAAAAATATGGTTTGCATAGACAAGTTATGCAGTATTTTAGAATATAAATGGAAATGGAAATTACTCTGCACTGGCTTACTATACCTTGTTTATCATTTTGTAATACAGGTGATGCAGCTGTTCAATGGTAACTAGAAGAAAGGCTTTAGTATTTTGGGTTGCTAGGCATAAAGTACTCTATTTATGTCCCTGCTGTTATGACTCACTAAAGGCAAAGAAAAACTTTACAACTGGAAAACAGAACTTTTTCCTAAACTAATGATTTTTATATTAAATGGAAAGAAATAACTGCAGGTATTCATCTGTTTTCTATCACTGTGCATGAAATCAGACCAATACACTGCATCACTTTTGCCATCAGAGTCCCCCTTAGTTATATGTTTCCCCATAAAGTAAGATTATGCCTTTATGACTCAGTAAAATCTACCTGAAAGCACATGAAACTGTCCTTAATTAGGCCATCAAAGCAAACAACAAAATTCTCTAGTCAGCCTGAAACATACTAGCAATTACCTTTTCATGTGTTGCTGCTGAGCCATGGTGATCACACACAGACAAAGCGGTTCCTTCTTACACAGATATGGTTGCAAAAGAAGTTTCATGGTCTACTGATCTAACAGAGCCACCCTGTACCTTCCTCTGTGCTGGACAGCATCTCTCAGCACATGTGCACTCTGTGTTTTGGGTGCAGTTTGTCAGGGTTCAGGGGCAGAGGGGCAGTGACTATGCCCAGCAGGTTGCTGCATCCTCACACCCAGCCCAGGAGAGGCCTGGGCTGTCCCCAGAGTGCAGGAGTGGGACAGCCACACCCCTGCAGGGAATGGCCTGGGCACAGTGTCACACCAGGCTGATTGCTTTCAGGCTTGGGTTTGTCCTCCTGCAGAGTGCTAAACTGTGCCCTAAAAGGCCTCTGGCTGGCTCTGAGGTACCTCAGGCATTTTAGGAGCAGTGTTACTCTGTGTTGAGCTGAACTGGAAGTACAGTGAGTGGAAGGCTCAGTCCTGCCTCTGCTGTTGGTCCCTCAGGTGACTGAAGTAATTTCACATTTCTGTGCCTCCTTTTCCCCAATGTGAATTGGGGAAGATGCTCTGGCTCCTCCCTAGGAGAGCTTACTCCTGAAAAATGCTCTGGGAGTGCCAAGGGTGTTGGTGATGTGTGTATAAACAGTTTCAACAATGGTGTAGTGATTGTTAAAGACAAGTTAAAGAGTAGCAGCAAGCTTGCAGCCCATGGTTACCTTCACAATAACATTTTTTTTTCTGCTGCTTTATTCTGCCTTTTACAGTGTGATTTGAGCACAGTAGCTGCAGCAGGCATTACACTCCCTTTGAAGTGTGATCTGCTTTTCCTACTGAAATTCAAGTTTCCTGTAGTGGCAACATACTAAAAAGATTCAATTTCATCACAACTCCACATCAGAAGCAAGACATGAGAAGTGCCAACCCTTTAAAATCTATTTAGCCCCTGTGTTGCATTGCTCAAATTACAGACCTGGCTCTCCTTAAGGAGCTGAGACTGAATGTAGAAAATAGTAGAGGAAATTACTCGGCTAACCCTTAGGGGGACAGGCATTCTGTTAAACACAACAAACGAGCAAGTGCCAGAGAGTTACATCCAGAAGCACAGCAATCATTTAGTTACAGGCAATTAACAATAGTCTTCCAGTAGCACAGGGGCAGTTCTACTCCAAGGAAAACACATTGATTGCTGCAGCAGTAGTAGATTGGTTTCTGAATAAATAGCTTCAATTTAAAACAAGATTTGTTACAAGCATTTTGACCAATGACTACATTTTTTTTTTCCTTATCAGGAGGCTTTGGACAAGCAACCCAGTGAAAGAGACAGCTAATTAAAACAAAGCACGTGTCCTCTCCAAATATCTAACCTATATGGCTTGTAATAAATGCACTAATTTTATACCTTATCTTTCCTAATTACTGGACACATTTGTAGGTTATATCTTTGATCTTCTCCTGGCTCTAATATTTGATAAACTTCCTTTCACTGTGTCATACATGTAATTCACTTATCATAGCTGAAGTTGTAAGAAGAAAGTAAATAAAAGTGTTCTGCCAAAGATTCATATCTTTTGACTTATATGACATGCTTCAGTGGCTTTACATTTAATGATCTGTAAAAAAATTAAAGTTAATTTTATTCATTAATTAGCCCTCATACAGCTGAACCACTAAGAAAAAATAATTATATTTCAAGCATTTTTTTTTGTGATTTATAACTCTAAGAGCACATATGATTTATAGCTGTATATTCAGTTTTTGAGCCTGTTTCAAAATCCAGCTACAGTCTATCTAAGATTTCAATTTTGCAATCTCTTACGCTGATTGCTCAACTTCATGGACTATAAGTAATCCCTCTGAAGTCAACAGGACTACTCACAGAGCTTCAGGTTAGCACAGAAATAAATCTTTGCAACTTTGTGGCCTAAACAGATTTCCATTCTCTGCTTGTCTTGGATGATTTAGCTCACAAAGAGATAAGGTTTGGTTAGGGGCAGTTCTCAGTTTGTTTAGGTGTACTTTCAGAGACTTCAGTTATTAAAGGAACCATAAAGATAATGAATATAATTTGGAAGGGGATCAGGGACTGCTGTGTTATATAACATACAGGTTTGGCTATGAATGGGTGTGTTTCTTCCAAAGGAAGAAGGAAGCTGGCTAACACAGGAACACTTCCCTGAGTCTTATTTCAGAGATCAGCCATAAAAAGTAGGTAGAACTTAAGTTAGCAACAAAGAAACCCATACTCACAGTTTTAAAATGAAGAAGTATGCACTTTCCCTCTTTTTTTTAATTTTTTTTTTTTTCCCTGCTTAGTACAGTATTTGTCATAGCATGGCTGTAAAAAAAATTACCTTCCCAAAGTATAGTGCATGAAACCACGGCTTTATACAGCATACACATATCCAATACACATATGTGTAAAATCTGCTCTCTACTTTTTAGGACTTTTTTTTTTTAATTTTTTAAATTTTTTTATTATTTCAAATTGTCAAAAAAATTCTGGTTGTGCTAAAGGTACTCAGATGAATATGTGTGGATGTCCTATATGGATATCCTATATGGATACTGTTATGAGTAATTACTGATTGATACTGTAGGACAATAGTCTGTCTGATTGCAGTAGAAGCAGATCAGGGCTACTCATTAGCTTGATTTTGAAATTATTTCTTAGCACAAAGTGTATGCTTTTTGCCAGCAGGGGCCATGCATGCCTGTGGATGTCTGCAGAGTTGACTAAAGCCAGCTAAATTTAGTCATGATTTTCAAAATTGTTTTCAGTGCAGTAGTTTCATTTTATTTATTAGAACTATTGGGACCTGGTTGTCTTTCTTCATTTTTTCTAACAATAAGTAATATATATTCCTGATTCTCTTATGAAAGAGAACTAGTCAGGTTTGGGATTATATATACAAAAGCATATATATGTGCAAATGCAACACAGGGACCTTGTTAATCTATTCATTAGTATGGCAGAAAACATATCTGAGCCTTGGTGCTGTTGGATTTCCAGAATTATTAGAAGAGAGATAGTAAATTATTATAATAGAAATATATTACTGATGGCATTTTTATTTCTGCTGAGAAGTGCAGGATACCTGTTCCCAGTAGGAGAGTAATTACACTGACTATCTCCAAGAGTATGTTAGCTCAAAAGAGGATAGGGTTGGGAAAATATAGATGCTGCAATGTTACTGAAGCTTACTACATTTAAATACTTAACAATGCATTTTAAAGGCAGTTTATTATATAGATTGAAGGAAAAAGGTGTCATGGTGTGGAACTGCAGTAATCTCTGGTTATCTTCCCCAAATTAAGGAATTGTGTATGACCTGAAATCTTCCTCATTAGAAGAGCTTCTATTTGTTAATTGTACTACAGAAATCAGACAATCAGATTATTACTTTTTTTAGGTCTTCTGAAAGAAATGAGTGTAAGAGGCACCAAAGGGTGCTAAAAATGTGGGGGGAAAATTGAGTACTGAGTTCCAAGGATATAAAATCGTGAAATACTGCTTGCATTTTTTTTTTTTCTGAGGATAGCAGTAATGAGTAATTTAGCTATGCATGGATTATGGGAATTTGTGACTTTTTTTTTTTTAAATATTTTCATCCTTGCCAATCAAGGTTAGCCTTGCACTTAGACATTACATAAAAGGAAGAAGCATGATAAAAGCAGTACAAAAGTTGTTTTAAAGAGTAATCTGTTAAACAAACCAACTTGTTTGACACATTGTCAGCACTAAGATTTGCCGGAGGAAAGGCACATACTGAGTAATCTTACAAACCTTTTTACTGGAGTTATCTTAGCCCAATTTTCTAAAGGATGAGAAAAACCTGACTAAGAGTGGTCTTTTGAAGCGTTTCTTTTAGACAGAGGTCTTTAGTATTCTATTCCTCTACTGATTTTAGATGAGGTTGGATGTAAAAGGACAGTCACTTTTAGTTGGGTTTGGGACAAGAAGGGAGCTGATATTTGACCTTTGGCCCTGTGTCATGAACCCCTTGGGAGAATGAACCTTTGCACTGCTGAGCGCATTGACAGTTCGAAGACTTCTTCAATGGCCATAGGTCAATGAAAAATCAATTTCCATCAAATCCAATCCAATTTCAATTCCAATTCTAAAACCTGATGAGGGTCTTGGAAAAGCTTTTCCTGCAGTGCAGAATAAAAACTGAATGCTCTATACAGTGGAAGATAGACTCATGTAAGGTTGGAACTGACTGAGGGGGTTGGAGTTCTTCAAGTTTTGCTTCCACTGAGACTCAGAGATTCACTGGATTGAACAAGGACTCAGGTCCAACCAGCAGAAGCTGAAATGTAACTCATTGTTCTCATATTTCATATGATGAGTTTCCTTTCAGAAATTTCAGAAGCATTGTGAAGCTTTTTGGTAGAAGGAGATAGAACACCTGGGGTTTTCTTTGCAGAAGTTAGAAAAGAACTAGTTTCTTTTCTCTTTTAAGTCTTAATTGTCACTCATCACTATCACTATGTGAAATTGTGTCCAACTGACTGAAAATGCATATAACACAGTCAAGCCTGTAAGTAATGAACCAGATTTACACTATTATGTGAATGGCACTGCAATTTAGGGTGCTTGTCAGCAATTCTATTATCATTAATAACCATATGAATATAATGTGGAATTACTTTCTATTCAGAATTTGCTATTACATTGTACAGGAAATATTAATATGATGTTTATGCTTTAAGAAATGAGTTTAAAATAAGGTAGTTTTCCTCAAGATACATTCCATCTAAGAAATATTATCTTGCATATTTTTCAAACATATATTTTCATGGGCAATTTTAAACATACTTTTTCTCTAAACAATTTATTTCATTGAAAATCTTTTATTTTTCCTTTTTTTTGACAGAAAAAAAGCCCCAAACTTGTTTTAACTATCCCTCATTAACTTACAGTCATCAAGATTCATATATGGTCACTGAGAACACCCATGACAGAGGAAAGCAAACTGAAACCATATAGGAGGCTAAGGGTAGGATATTAGATGATAATACTGTGTAGATGACAATGGGAAGAAAGGGAAGTAGGTACTTTGAAAAAAATGCATGAAAGCATGTTACCTTACTTCTGGTGTCTGTCCCAGGAAAAATACCAGTAGATTATTAAGCTTTTAAAATATCCATACCACTTAATGAATAATGCCAAGATAGAATTTGAGATTATTTATGCTGTTGAGCTCTACTTGCAGATATACAGAGAGGACTTTCAAAAGAATAATCACACAATTATATAATAACCTGTATTTACAACACAGTCTATGATAAAAATAAGATTATGAAGACTTTGATCCTGCATGAAAGTCATACTTGTCAATACATAACACTGCAGAAGAGCATTCTTTTTCCTTATGCATTGCATTTTTATCTACTACGTTGATGGACTATAAGCTTGCCTTCTTTAGTTAAAAGACTTAGGAAAAAATAGAATTGTAGTCTGTGATCCACCTGTTATATCATTTGCAATCTGTTGTCTGTCATTAATAAGTTTCTGCTTAGCTTCTGTCAGTACCACTCTCAGAATTAATTTCTAGAATGTTCCTCTACCTGGCTGAAGATTAACCTGATACTATTCTGGATGATCAATGGCACCTATAACCAGTAAGTAACAAAATAAGCCTTAGATTATAACAAGTAGATTTTTTTTTTTTGTCCACACAAAAGAGAAAATAATTTGATTATTGTAAGGGTGACAGGGATTTGGTCAGAAGGTGGACGAAAGGGATGAAAGTTAAATCTTTTGGGTTCTGATTGCTCTCTTTTTTCCTATTCTTTTTACAAATTTTGCTGGAATGAATGAGAACAGGAAACAACATTGGCATTGTCATGCTTAAATTACTGTTTTTAGCTTCCAGTTAAATGCTCCCTCTGCACAGCATCTGAGGAAATTTAGGACTCTAAAAATGGTTAGCTGGCAGCAGAAAAACATAGATCATAGGTTATCTCCACTGGTGTCAAAAAGTAAAAGAAGTTCAGGAGAAAATAAGAGCTGGGCTCTCTGTGGCACAGAGCACTGGTGTTTGCACTAGAGGGAGGTACCAGGGGGCCCAGCTTTTCCCAGTGCTGGATGCTGAAATCGAGTTCACTTTCCCTGCACACGTGGTGCTGGGGTCCAGGGGCACTGTGTTCTGCTCCCCTCCTGAAATTTGTTCCTGTCAGGAAAGGAGAGGCTCTGGCTTTCCCATTCCAGCACCACATCAGGGGAAGAGCAGAAGCCCCCTCCTCCTGGCTGAATGTGCCAGGCTCTGGTTTGGGCAGGGACCACCCTCTGCTGGAGGCTGCTCGGGGTTTCTGTGAGGTGAGAGCGTGTCCCTGTTGGGCTGACCAGTGGGAATATTAAGGAAAATGCATCCAGGCTTTTTCTGGTGATTTAGACTGTTGACTTCTATGCTTTCAGGGCCTTTGCAAGTGTAGGCATGTCTAAAATCTCCCCCTGGACTTTTTAGTGTACAGAGACTCTACTGACCTTGGCGAAGCAGCAGTTGCAAGGGTGTTTGAAAAGCTTAAACTTTGTACCTGAATCCCCACTGCAGTGTTTAGCCCTAAATACCTCTTTTTCCAGGAACTCTCTTTGTTCAGCAGCAGAGTTTTCTGCTTTGCTGTCCCTTCTGATCCTGGTGATAATGTTCCACACTGGAAGTTTAGGAAGGATTATAATTTCTTTTTCAGGTATGCAGTGAACATTCCAGATTCATCATTTCTGTGCTCTTATACAGCTGGAAAAAAAGATCACTGACTAGAAAACCGGCCAAAACTAATACATCTGCAAATGCCTTGGTATTCAGGAAGCAAATTTACCTAATTGTTAGGTCCCAATTGTTCTAAGTCAGCCAAATAATCAGAAATTAATAAACAGCTAACTCATTCCTAGCAGAGACTAAATATGGATCTAAAGAAGGAAACCTAAACCGAAGGGTTGTCATGGTGATATACAGGAGACTAAGCAAGCAGTGCAAAACTCCTCTTCCTAGGAGACCTGAGAGACTAGCTCAAATTTTTATCTGTCATGCTTAATTTATCATTTCACTGAAACAGTTGTCAACATGCAAAATGTGTAGAAGGCTTGTATCTGGTACCTGTTGTCTTTCGAGGGCACAACAGATTTTGCTTCCAGATCTATTTCAGATTTGGCCTTATTTAAAAAGGAAAAAATATTTTTGGGAGTTTTTCTGCTATTTTTGTCCTTTAACTATTTATAAGGGCAATTAAATATTGAGATTACTCCCTCTTAAGCATGTCATCATGAGGCCACATACTGTGGTATGTTTGACTTACTGAGTTCTCTAAGAAAGGGAGCAAGGAAAGTAGATTCTTGCAAAATTCATGCATGCACAAAGTTAAATTAGAAATCTGGTGGTCAGAGAACAGAGAAGACTTACATGTTTTCAGTCTTGGAGCTACTGCTTGTACGGAAAAGAAAATAAGGACTCACCATCAGCATGTGACTTAATAGAAGTCAGTTAAATAAGTATTGGTTTTAAAGTAATTGGTGCTTTAAAAATGCTTTAATTTCAGTATTCCATCAAGTAATTTGATTATTAAGAACAAGCTGTTGGATTTCAGTGTTTTTTTGGGTGAAGCTCTTGCTCTGGATTCAAATGTCTCTGAACCAGAGTATATGAGTACTAGCTGGCATATTGCTGAGGTTCAATTACTTAATAAGTTAATTTGTCATCTCAGTAAATTCAAGAAAATATGACAAATGACAGTCTAAGCAGAACATCTGGTAATTCACATCTGCATCTTTTAAGAAACAATGACAAGGGTTCAGAAAAATGGCTACAAATAAAGTTCTATTCAAGTAATTGGATGTACCCAACAATATGTTTAAATAAATTGGTCACACTATCTTGATTTATGGTTTCCTTCTAAGCTCAGACAGACTTTGCATGCTACAAAACTAAATGTAGGGAAGATAGCACTGTTTTAATATAAATTGAGATGCCAGAAGTACTCCAGCACCACAGTAAGATGCTGGTTTGCTCACTTTTACAAATAGTCTAAAAAAAGCACAGGAATATCAGCAAAATGCAGACACTGCTCCTGCTTATTCTTTTCTTTCTTAAGTCAACGGGAAGCTGCAGGAGGGTGGGGAGTGCCAATCCCAGGCACGAGGAGCACCCTCTGGGGGGTAAAGTGGACAAAGTGAGTCTGGGAGCTTTGATTTGCAGGAGATTCTCCATCTCCCTGTAATCATCTCAGTGGGAGATGGCTGTGGCCATCAGGCAGGCTGGAATCGTGGGGTGTCATGGTGAGGAGAAACAGGGAGGTTCTTAGAAGCTTCTGTCATGCTCAGAAATGTTGCTGTTTCTGTCATGCTTCAGAAATGTTGATGTTAAACAGAATGTTGGAAGGAAAATGTCCACGTCAGGCTACACAGGAACCCCCCTGGCATGGGGTTAGGTAGCATTTCTGATAGAAGTGGAAAGGGGTTTTTTTTGGTTTTTCTAAAATTTGATTTTTTTTTCTTTTCTTACTGAAAATTATTACAGTTATATCACCTGTGGTTTCTGACTATTTTTTCTCTATTGAGCCTTTATTAATGTTAAAGTTAATGAATAATTAAATGTATCTTTTATACAGATCTAATTAAAAGGAGTTACTGTATTTTTTCCCAGTGACAACCATAATTAACAACGGCCTTTCTCTTTTATTTTGCAAGTCGTACAAATTCCTGGGAAAAAATCATCATTGACTACTAATTCTTAAGAAGTTAAAATTCATGCTTGCATCAGAGGGAATCTCTACAAACTGACCACCCCTACATTTTACCCTTTCATGGAGAAAAGCTGCATATTTACCCCTTTTGTGCAGAAGAATACTGGCATGCCGGCGTCCATTCCCATTCTCAACGTAGCAGGAATAATTTCCTAGGTCTGCCTCTTCCACTGAGTCAAGAATCAGTGAGATGGAAACCTCCTGCTCCCCGAGATGCTCCTTGAGAACCCTGAGAAAAAACAAACAAACAAACAAAAACCATTGCTGCTGTTCTGCTTGTACCACAGTGAAGCTCTAGATAATCATGACATAATAATGCTGCTAACAACTCACAACTCTCTGGCTTCCAATTTGGTTATGGTTTGATGCAATCTTAATTTAATTATATCATGCCCTTTTCTTCCTCACTTCTAATGAGGAGGTTTGGCTTTGTAAATGCTAATGAGAGCTGCAGTTCGTTGTCTTTTTTAAGCAGAATGATAGGCACATGGAAAATATATCATTGCACACTTTGATGGAGACCCTGATCCATGAGGTCTTGGAATGTTAGAAGAGAAAAAACTGAAAATAGCTATTCTGGGGCATGAGTTTAAAGTTACGCCAGGAGTCTGGGCCAAACACAACATCTGTCCTTTTTCTGAGGCTCTTCAACATGCCACTCAGCAACCATGTGCTTATGCCATGGTCTGAGAGATAATTTCTAGAATGCATTAAAAATTTTTGGTAATGTTTTATCAAACAGTAGGAAGAACTGCTATACCAGGTGACACTAGTTGATACAGAATATAAATAAAAGACTTCCTCTGTAAGACTCCACCTGTCTGTCTTCCCATTACTTTCTTTCCCTCTTAACAGGAGCATCAGTGGTTTCAGGAACTCAGGAAAGCAAATGACAAATTATTCCAGGCCTGACAAATGAAGTGGAAATGAGCTTTTCTGCTCCTCCCTCCATGAAACAAGGAAGTTGTAACACGTTTCTTGTCACTTTTTTTTTTTTTTTGTCAGTCATCAGATAGACAAGTCACTAGCTGAAGGACTTGGGAAAGGTTTAAACACAAAATAGAACTGATCTTATTGTCATGTGCCATTTAGTGCATTGGTCTTGACTTTCATAGAATAAACTTGAAGTACACTGGGGTGAAATACACTTCCTTTTTGCCTATATCTGGGGATGATGACCTTGAAAGTCTCTGCAGTCTTCTTGATTTTGTTAATTGTGAATGTATTGTGCATAATTTCTTTTTCTTGGGTTTCATTCCTCTATATCTCATTTTCATTACAATTATTATTAATAATATATGTTTACTATTGTAATTAGTATTGTTGCTATTATTATAACCTCTTACTTGGTCTCAATTATGAAATTGTTCTTATCTCAACCCACAAGTTTTATTCTGGTACTTGTCCCCACCTGAGTGGGATAATAGGGGGGTGAGTGAGTGGCTGTGTGGAACTTACTTGCTGGCTGAGGCTAAACCATGACATGAACACTAAGAATTGCCTGAATTTCTGAGTTTTAATTTCTATGATACATAGAAATAGTTATATTCACACATACAGAGTTATAAATGAAAAAGGAATCTCTTCAGATCCAAGCAGATACTTCATATTGGATAGGATTTAGTATGCTATGTCAAGCATGTAATTCTCAATACGAATCCACTTTTGTCCTTAATTTCTAAATGAGGCAGCACTTTTAGGAGCAGTAGAAGTATATGGCATGAATTTCCAGATCCTCTCCAAAACAAGTATTTCAGCAGATACAAGCAGCCCACATAACAGGATGCTTGGCTCTCACAAGCTAGATAACATCCCAGGAAACTCAGGTTTTTTTATGAAGAAATCAAAACATTCCAAAAAGGAAATCAAACTTCATCATTTATTTAAGGCTTCATGTTTGAAAATACTTTTTTGAGCTGATTTTCTCAAGATACTTATTTTTCTTTCATCTTACTGAGTGTCCTCATGGCTGTTTTTGTAGATTGCCACATTTTGAAAAAGTCACTAGGTAAATTCCAGCTGGTCAACACTACAGCTCTTTTTGGGTAGCTATTCTGCTTTTGCAAGTCTCTAATATCAGATTTGACTGAGAGGGGCATTTTTTTTCTTCTCTACTGATGGAGTCAAAAAGGGAAAAGGATGGGTGTTGCAAAAACAAAGATCAGACCTCGTATGCTCTATGGTTAGTCTGTGATAAAAAAGTATAATATTATCTATCAAAAAATATAGAGAAAAAAGAAAAAAAACTTTTTCTTTTACCTAATGTCACTTTCCCAGACTCGACTATCATCCAAATCTTCAATAAACTTCTCCCCTTTCATCCAGTAGATTAAAGGACTGACGTCTCCACTGTATCCAAAGAAAGCTCTGCAGGTTAGATTAGCAGAACTGCCTGTTGCAAAGAATGTAAGAAAATACATTTATTTCAAAATTTAAAACCAGTTGCTTTTTAAAAACCAAAATATTAGAGAGCTCCTTAATTTCCAGCTGCTGTTGAAAGTTTCCAAGAGTATCTGCTTGTCTTGACACTAGGTTCAATACATTTTCTGAAAATAAATACAATAAAAATTAAATTAAACTATATGTAAAAACAGGATTAATTTTTTAATATGTTTTCTGTTTGGTAAGTATATCAGAGACTATGTCTTTTCAAAAGAATCTTACTTAACAAAATATTTCTATGCTTTCTCTGAAAAAAGATAAAAGGTAAAATAGATATGCAATTATATCTGTGTTAGTTCAGCCTTGCAATGCTTTCTGCTAGGAGGCTGGTGTATTCCTGTAGAGTTCCATTCCCAAGGGATATCTGGTAGAAAGACGTGCTCATTGTTAAACTACTTTAGCAGGAAAGATTTAAGCATTGACACTTGAAAAAAACCACATGTAAACCAATTCTGAACATTATAAGCCATTAGAATGTGAAGAACCATTAGCAGAACATGCAGCAGGGAGCAGAAATTTCATATATATGTACAGCATTACTTATTTAATCTTATCATTAGGATTTTAAAAACTAATATGCCTACACTTTGTTTATTTTCATGACGGAATCTTACATCGTGTTTGTACCACTTGGCTTTGGGCTTTATCTTGAGCACATACAGGGATCGAAATGGCAGCTTGCACACTTTTTGTGTGTTGGTAAGACTGGATAAAACAAGTGGGCAGACAGAGCTGAAGCTCTCCCATTCACGGCTGTAAAGAGATTTGTCTCAACATGCACCAACTCTTCTAAGCTGCCACGGGCATTCCTTTAGGGGATAATTACACAGTAACTTAAGGAAGGGTTGGGATTTAAGAAGCAGTCTTTTTCCCCTGAAGAGAGTATTTCCATGGAGTTTATATTACTGCTGAGACCAAATTCATATTTTATTGACACTTTCCATTTTAGATTTTTGGACTTAAAAGCTGACTGACCACAGCCTCTGGACAAAAACTAAGAAAAAAACATTTTTAGCACTACTTCATTTGTATACCAAGATGCCTTAAGTCCATCTGGGTTCAATTAATTTCCTCAAAAATATACAGTTTTGGGTCGGGACCTGGTCCTTCTAAAATATACAACATTAATATTTGAATAGCATATTTACTTTTTAGCATGAAAACAAGTGCAGGATTCTGTGTAACAAGAAGACAACTATTAAATAAATGTCTTATAAATGACTCCCACCTGGCTTGAATTCTCACATCCATGTCATGAAAGGTACAGAATCAAATGTTTGTGTTCCAAATGTGCAACATCAAGGCAAGTACCATCCCTGCTACTTTCACAATCTGTTTTGGAACTATAGGAACTCATTTTCTTTTAGTCATTTCCAGAACGTTTGGTTGCTATCATACATTTTGCAAGCAATGCCTGCTAAGGAGACAGGAGTATTCCAGTACTTGAAACTAGGATGAAGAGAAGGCTCTCATCCATAACCAAAAAGTATGAAATGGAATCTCTGAATAATGAGAAATTTTAATAATCTCACATATTCAAGAGCAAAGTCGCCAAATGTAAGATGAGTATCTTCAGTGAGAGGGCAAAAAGTCTTTCTAAAGACAAGCATAGCTCCTGTTTTCACACCCCAGGGAGCGACGGTCAGGACACCTCCCTGGAAATTCAATTCCTCAATCTCTTCACAGCTCAAGAAGTGCAATTTGGAATCACTGGGGGAAAGATTTTTGTGGTCTTGAAGCCACTTGCAGGGAATGAGATTAGCATAGGGACAGCACTTAATGTGGGTCAAGTGCATGAAAACCTGTACTGGAACATGATAAATGTCTTGGTTCCTTGCCATGCTGTCCTAGGGTGACTTTATGATGCTTCTATCCCCAGTTGTCAGCTCTGTTTATGCTGGACATAAAGCTCTGCACCTTTCAGACTGGTTCTGAGAGTGAAGGGGGAGAAGCAGCGCAGTTTGTTTGCAGGCACTGCACTCACTGCCCCACATTCTCTCTCAAGGACTGTGCTCTCTGCAGCACAGACAGCAGGAGAGAGCTCTCCTTTGCTTTTAGTTAGGTGTTTTTAGCTAGCTGAGGCAGAAAAGTTCCCCGGACTGTGGCTTTTCTTTTTCTTGGAAATGATCAGCCCTGCTCTGGACTCAAAACCCATAAAAACACCAGAGCTCACACCTGTGGCCCACCGGGGCCAGGACGGCATTTTCCAGTGAAGGAGGGGCTGATAAGAGACTGGGAAAGCTGAGCTACACCACAGAAAGGACTTTCTGAATTTGCCACCTCTTCAGAACAGCGAGAGGTTTTGTTGTTTAGCTCCGCCCACCCCCACAGTTTAATATTATCTTTTTAATGCTTGTGAACAATTGTTAAATGAACAATTTTTTTTCCCCACTTTTTTCCAAGGAAATCTTTTCCCAAACCAGTTGGGGGAGGAGCCATTTGAATCTTGCTTTCTAGAGGAATCCCAATCAGAGGTTTCCTCCCAAGTTTGCCCTAACAGGACACATGCAAACATGGTTTCTTATAGCACTTGCATTGCAGTTATATACCAAGAGGAGGGTGGGGGTGGGTGGGGTTGTTTGGTTTTGGGGTTTGCTTCTGTTTTGGTTTTTCATCATAATTATGAAACTTGAATTTGTGAAAATGAAAATATAAGACCTTAAAGGATTATGAATGTCTTGGCCACAGAGGAATCTCTGCACTCTTGAAATGGGAGAAGGTACCTGCATATCTGAAGCCAAAGCAGGCTTCTGTGATAATTGGACAACCCTTATGGCATTATCTACCAGACTTGGAGAGAAGAGTGCTACCTAATGCATCACTGCCACTTCTTGGGCTTTTTCCAGAGCTTTCCGACCAAGCCAAGGCTTGGTTGAAACTTTATAGCTTTTAAGAGCTGGCAAGATCACAGCTAGAGACTGTAACTTCTGGCCAATTTATCCATGATTCACAGAGATTAGACACCACAGGTGCTGAACCATCAAAGCTCTCCAGGCTCCTGCAGCTAACAGGTACCCCTGAGAGATGATTTTTGCTCTGAGTGGGTTTCTGAGCCTTTTATAGATGAATATTATGAGCATAGATTTGTTTTTTAAAAATAAACATCTTCTGATAAGGGCAAAAATTCTCAAAAAGGAAGAATTTTTAAGATTAAGGTTGTTTTCCTTAATAAATCCTTAAGGAAGTTTTCCGCCTAAATAAAACACGCAAACATATCTTTAAGCACAGAATCTGAAGTTTCCATTCAACACGAAACAGTTGCAACTGAGAAATAAATTAGAAAGAATGTAATGCCACTTAGTAGTACTGTGTTGATTGCAGTTACTCAGGGAAGGCCATTAGCATGCTGGGCCTTCAGCTATAAATTACCTGTACTGTCTGTCTTGACCAATCCTCACAATAAGCCAGTGGGATGTTCATTAGCTGGCCATCAAGGAAGATTCAGTGATCAGCTAATGACCAGCTGTGACCATTAATAAGGCGGTCTGTTACTCCAGGACTCACAGCTCCTTGCAGAGGGCACGGAGCTCCCTTGGTGAAGCAAAGAGACTTCCAGCTGCAGGCACATGTAAATAAAGGCTGACTGCAGGGCTCTGAATGGACAGAGTATTTTGGGAGCACATCTTGATCTCTGCTCCAGAGCTGCTGTCATGAGAGTGAGTGAGTGTGTGCTGCAAGAGGGGCTGGTGCTGTAGGAGGGGCTGCATTTTCCCCTGAAAGTTCACCTTTGAAGTGAGCAGGCAGACGAGCTCTATTTTGGCACAGAGCAGCTGCTCTGCATGGAGAATCTGTTTGTAAAAGTCTACAGATTTCTAGAAAACTTGAAACGTATAATAAATGTAAGAGCTCCTTTGCTTCACCTTTAAGCTAAGGTACAAACAACCTGTCAATCAATTAATAAAAATCCCTCACAGTTAACCTCAGGCTTAACTGTTTCTCTCCATGTGCCTTCTGTACTTAGAAAAACTAGAGAAGAGATCTGAAAATCATAAAAGTTTCATGAAAGGATATATAATGCTTTCTATGCCATCAGTTCAAATTTTTCTGTAAATGCGGGATTACTACAGCTTCATAGTTTGTTTTTGAAGGATTTAATTTCACGTTTTAAATTTACTACATTTTTTTCAATTAAGTTTCTAGGGAAATCCATCTATTTCTGTCTCCTTTACTGTAAGATGTAAATTCAAGTTACATCCTGGGTAAACTGCTTCATTTTGGTTTAAGTTTGTTATGGGTTTTTTTGTTTTCTTTTGCATTTTTATGGACCCTGGAAAAAATTCAAAGGGATTAGAATTTTTAAGAGAAACTTAGAGTGTTGCTATTTTTACTGTCATCCCCTCAAAACAATGAACAGAAAAATCAAAACAACTTAAGGAAAGGATAAAGAGAAAAAACAACACCTTTGACTTCTCGGCATAGTTATAATATTTTTAACTGTGAAATAATGCAATAAAGAACACATAAGCAGTAAATTCAACTGCATTTCTCTCCATCACCCTTTTTTTCTGATGAATATGCTCTTACAGTATTGAGTTTATTTTTGTAAAAATTGCAGTCTATAGCACTACATGTTCCTGCTGCTCACTGTGATAAAATCACACTGTCAGCTCAAGCCAAGTGGGTTCAAATGTAATTAGTCAAAAGCTCTGTGCCATCCAAACCGAGACCCGTTTTTGTTGCACAGTACGCTTCCAGGTACAGCAGAATCCAAGAAGGGACCTCAAAAAGATGTGCTTGCTTGAAACCAGCAAATATCTTGAGCAGAATAGCACAAATTTTGTGTTCGTTTTCACGAATTGTCAACATTTGGGGCGCTTTGCAAGCTACTGCTATGGGAGCCTATTCCCAGCAGAGGGCACTGTCTAACCTCCGAACATTATTTAAAAAATAAAAGGAAATTCCTAGTGACTAACTTCTCATTAAAAACATCAGCCTGCTAAGAACGTGCGAGTTTTAATTAGGAAATTGTGAATGTTTTGTGATGGCTGAAATGCCATATTTTATGGTCAGCTGAGATTCCACTTGCAGTGTTATTTGTACAAGTTACCAACCAGCACCAGAGCACCTTCCCCACCTTTGATTTGACAGATTCTTCAGTGACAGGCAACAATTTTTTTGTTGGCAGCAACCATAAAAATCAGAAATGCTCTGCAACTCCTTTTTAGAAGATTTCTCAAAGGTATATTATGGAAGTGTTTGAGAGCCATGCTCAACATCTAACAATATTGAGGGCCAAAAGACTGAAATGCACTGAAATGTGGGACTTTCTTTAACCGTGCAATGTAAGCCATTTATGCAAATTATGTACAGGAAACACCTAGGCAATACCTACTCACTTACAAGGTTGCCATTTATTTGTAATGTTCACGTCTCAAAACGAAAATATAAAAGGTCAAGACAGATGCAATCAAAATCTCCCACACAGGAATTAAACACTATTCTTTCCACTCACATCTGAGAAAAATACTGCCAAAATATCAGTCTTTCAAGTGGAGGGCTGTGAAAGCTGGCAACTCCCTAGGTGTGCAGATCAGCATTGACAGAAACAAGTCAATGACCCACTTGCTCTGCTGATGTCATCTGACAAGGCCAGCGGGCAGGTGAGTGGAAGCTGCTCTCATATGCAGAGAAGTCTTGTGTCTTAAAACAATTCAACAGTATTTGAAAGCCTTCATGCAAAGGCAGATTAAAAAATGCAAATGATTAAAGGAAAAAAAAAAAAAAGAGGTACCACATCGTTTCCAGCTGTATGATCATATGATCATCTACCCTTGCTCTGTAAGGATCCTCTTAGAGGAGGGTGAACTCTGCAGAGATTCCTCTGTCTTCCTTCCTTGCATGCACAAAGCACTCCTATCTGCCCTCCAGTTTCCATACTTGTTATTGCATCTTGATAGGTTGTACTCCCTTAACAGAATGTAAATGTCCTACTGCAAGCTTCATATAGCAAGTGAAAAAAACCCAAGGAAAACAAACAAACAAAACTAAAACCAAAACCAAAAGCAACAACCACCAAAAAAAAAACAAAAAGCACACAAAAAAACCAAACAAAAACCAAACAAACAAAAAACACAAAAGGCAACCCCCAAACAAACAAACAAACAAAAAAACAAGCAAAAAACCCCAAGCAAAAGCAAATATTATTTTCTGAAATATAACTGCAACCTTGGAATTGCAAAATTCTAATCTCATCACTGAGTAGTAGTTTTTTCAAGTTTCAAAAAGGTCTTGCATCCGTACAATTGCGAAGCTACAATGTGCAAATGCCCTGTATTTTGAATTCAGTAGGTGTGAGTTTGAGATGGTTGGACATAATCATTCCACTAAGTGTTATCATGCAAGCATCATACAAAGTGCTGAATGTGATTACACAGCTATATTTCTTCATTAATAGGCCTGTCCATATTTTGCTGAGCTGCAGAGTGGAATTTTGATTGCATTGGAATCTGAATCACATTTTGAATATGTCCTTCAGGCCACAATCGTGTAAACTTAGAGTAAACACTACCACTCCTCCACAAAAAAAAAAAAAAAAAAAAAAAAAAAAAAAAAAAAAAAAAATCAGAGGTTCTCAACAAGACCAGAGAGAGATTGTAGTTTTTGAACTTTTACAAAATTTGTAAATATCACTCTTTAGGCAAGAGGTTAAACAAATCCCTTCCTTCAATTTCTGATTTTTGTTTTTAATTGGAAAGAAAAAAATCAAGAGCCTAATTCTTGTTCATTAGATTTTTCTTCTTTTCTTCTTTTCTTCTTTTCTTCTTTTCTTCTTTTCTTCTTTTCTTCTTTTCTTCTTTTTTTCACTAAACAGATAGTCCTCATTCATCATGAGCTGAACTCGTTCACCTGTTCAGGGTTACCCATTACCATATTAAAAGCCCTTTGCCTTCCAGGGCTTCCATCTGCTGAATTACAGTTCAACAGCAGGACCCCTAAGGAGGTGTCTGTGTGTTCCTGCTGATGTGTTCCTGCAATCAGCCCTAAGGTACTGGAGTCTGCAACACTTCATAAGGTGCTGAACTCAAACATATATAGTGAGATCTAAGATTAACCTATGAGTATAAAAATGTTATAGTTGGCTTCTTCATAGCTTGTGAAAGAGAAGAAACCCAACTCCTTTCTGCTCTTGAGCAGCAGGGCTGTCAGAGTCAATGAAGACAGCAACCACCAGAGCAGACTGCAGAAAAACAAGTGATGTATAGGACTTGGGACTCAAAATGTCCAGAACATCTCTCAGGTGTGTAGATTGTCAAACTTGCCCTCATTTCACAAGAGGTAACAAAACCCCTGAACCAATAATCTTGATTTTCCTAACAGCAGGCCTCTCCTCTTGATAGATGGTAATGTCAGGCTGATAAATTAGCTGTTCAGCAAGTATTTTTCACTCCTTCCTCTTCAGAAGTAGAGGCTGGAGTGGGAGACAGCTATCACAAGCATAAAGCAAGAATTGATAAAGAAAAGAAAAGCCACTGCAATTGTTTTAAAAACTTTTTACTCTGGAAGCTCATATTTTCTGGTTTTTTTCAGCAAATGCATTTATAAACACTTTTTTCTGTGCCCTCTCTGTGAGATCAAAGGATAATTTGTTTTTTAAAGGCTTAGCTGTTTTTAAATATAAGTCACAAGAAAATATCCTATGTAACAAAGTATCTCTAATTGGAGAAGAAAAAAAAGAAAAAAAGGAGAAAAAAAAAAAAAGAGAGAGAAAGAGAAAAAGGTGGTCCTAAATGTCAAACTTCACATGTTTGTTACCTCTTACAGACTTGTGTCTTGGGAGCTTTAAATCTATTCATACCATGCACCGCTTAATATTGTTAAGTGTTTTGTTTCTGGGTTCTCTTTAAACCATCCTGCCTTTGATTATGGTGTTGTGGCTTTTTTCATTTTAATGATGCTACCTGGTAAAAAAAACAACCCCAGCTGGCAGCCCAAAGTTCCCATTGCACAAAGGAGTCCAAAAGGGCTCCCATAAGGGACTGTATGGCCTCTTCCTGTGCCTGAAAAGAGTCCCCAAGTCCCACTCCTGGGGCTGCCACTGCCCCTCAGCAATCACTGACCTCTGGAAAGGTCTTGTGTCTTTAGCTTTGTGAAGTCCTGCTCTGATTCATATTTTGGAAAACTCCTAGAAAAGCAGAGAGGTTTCTGGCTTAAGACCTTCATATTTTGGAGAGTTTATATTAGGGAAGAAAAAAAAAAGGGAAAAAAAATTCAATGTACTTCCCTCTGGTAAAGAATATTTACTACTAAGAAATGCAATAGGACCTATAAGCTCCTGGAGTTCTGTAGGTGACTCTGGGCCTCAAGAAACTACAAAGCTAGAATAATTTCTATTACTTAGGAAAGACAGTTTCAAGCCATTACAGTTCTCACTACATATCTCTCCATCCCAAACAGAATCCAGAGGTAAAGCAGCAGCAGGCTCAAAGAGGGACTTCAGCGGCTCCCTGTCAGAACACAGCTGTTGCTGGACTTGTTTTGCTGGGGAACTGCTTGAATAACACACAACAGCACAACTCCCTTTCCTCTTTATTTTGCTTGTGAAAACTGTAGATATAATTGCCTTTTTTTTTTCCTTTCTTTTTCTTTTTAAACCTGAAGAGTGTTGTTCCAGCAGATAAAAGAATTCAAATGTCTTGCTGTGGAGGTTTTTTATATAAATCCTGTTTTCCTCTTCTTTCTGAACAGTGGGTTTGTTTTGGTCTTTTGTGGATGCTAACCCATGTCAAAAAACTCTGCTCATCAATCATCACAACCAGCACCTTCTCCCAGCCTCCCTCTCAGGTGCATTGCACAATATTTCCATAGAAAGAATAGCAGATGATGCTCTGGATTCTAGATAATGATAAATAACATACTTTCTCAAAGTTTGCAAACAACTTAATATGTGAGATCACACTTACATGTAAATATTAAAAATCTTAGGGTACAGCCTTATCAATTCAGGTTAAATACAAATTCAAATTCTTGTGGTTCTTTCAGCTCCTAACTATTCATCCAGTTGATATCTTTGGACATAGAATTTAACAAATAGCATTAGAAAATGTGTTTTACTGGAATGTCTTATAATAGCCTCTCCACCTGCTTTGGAGAGAGGAATGGCAGTGTTTGTATCATCATTAGATAATTTGAGTGCATACATCAAATTCTCAACTTTGGAGTCACACATATACACCAAATAATATTTGGGTTTATTTTCCATTGGTCAACATGACTATTCTTTTCCTCTCTTTGCACTTTCTTCATAAACAAGTCTACCACAGACTGAGTAGGCTGCAGGGAATTATTTGGGTAAGGAGGCATTCTGAAAAACTGCTGTAGAGATGGGCTGAATATGGAAGATTTAAAAAAATAAATTGAAGCCTTTGAGAGTAGAATGCAGAGTGTCACCTGCACCTGGGTTTCTATTAATGAAACTGGGACTCCAGCTTACAAACAACAAATAAATACTCTATCATCTTCTGGTGATCTTTCTCTTCAGCACACACTGCAAGCATCACCAGTTCTAAGATTTTAATGAATTAATCTGTTCTGTCAGATCAGGTCTTATGAAGGAAAATGTCATTTGGAAAATACCCAGAGTAGTTTGGCAAACACTTAAATGGGGAAATGTGGCACAACAGGATAAATCCAATTGAAATAAACCACATCTATTATGTAAATCAAAATACTTCAATTTGGTTCTAAAATATGTGACACCACTAGTCTGTTCCAATTTTCACCAGGAAAGCCATTAAGAACCACCGAAAATTGGAGCCCTGATGAAATGAACCTACTGATTACTAATAAAGCAGATAAATATAATCAGCACCAACTTTCAGTTTGCTGCAGTAAAGCCTCTGATGGTAAAAGGATTTTATGTTTATTCATACTGAGTTTTTCTACTTGAACTAAAGAATGAAAAAGAGTGAGATCTATATACACATAGTCTAAATGTGCTTCTACTTGAAATCAAGAAGGTGGAATGCAATGGATAGAGAAAATATTAATTCTTAGCATAACCTTTGCAAACAAAGAAACAATTTGCCATTTAATAATGTATCATAAGTATCATATTAAGTATCATATAATATCTGTTTATATATTTTTAAAATCCTAGCACATCAAATGTTTCTGTTGCATAAAAATGGAAATGCATGCTGTTCCTAAGAGCACTAGGCTTTCTGCTTTTACACAGTAGTCATTACATTATGTAGTTCTTCTATTTCTCTTCCATGTGTTAGGAAATTAACCTTTAGTTAATAAGTGCTTTCCTAAGAAAAAACTGAAACAAAATCATTGGAACAAACCCCTCTGGTTCACAAAGGTGCAAATAGAGAAATTTATTTGCTTCTCAGTGACAAATGTGCTATACTCTTGGACCATACACGTGCTGGAATAATCCACTGCTATTGATTGGCTTCCTTTCCACATGAAAGGCAAGCAGGCATTTTTTAGATTATACCTCAATAAATTGCAGATTGATAGACAATGCTTGGTGAAGGCAGCTGCACAAATACCAGCAATGGAATAAAAACCATCCAGCTAGAACTGCATATGTGCTACCTGACTTTAAAGGAAAGAAGTTTATAAATGGGAGCAAGCATTGAGGCTGTACCCTGCTTTCTGACCTGTGGAGCAGAGGACTTGAGTTACAAGAAAAATTTCCACAGGGAAAAATACATGTCTGACCAAAGGCAGGATTCCTGCCACACGCTCCTGGGCCACACAGCTCCACCCTCCAGGTCCTTGCTCTGAATGAAATCTCCATTTCTGTGGCAGAGCCTGCTCACTGCTCCCAAACCCTTATCTCTGGTTTTGGTGTGGGTGAAAACCAATGAACTTTGTTTCCCCTCTGCAAAGAGTAGCTATGCCTGTATCTCATGATACAGGCCAGAGTTTCTTGTACTCCTAAATAACACCTGATCAAGGGCTGGCTTCATGTTGGCTGTTGCCCTTTAATGGGAAAATGACCTGGCCAGACTGGAGGTAAAGCAGGAAGAAGCAGAGCCTCATGTCCCCATCTGCTTTTGAAGTAGGTGCAGTCCTGGGTATCATAAAATGTGATTCTCCCAGAACAACTTCCTTCTCAAGAACAATTAGTCATCAAATTATTTTGGTTTCTTGCATATTTTTGTCAAGAGGAGATGCTCTTCAGTACTGGAAAGTCTGAACAGCAGCAAGGCTGAAATGATTTCTCTTCTAGCAGCAGCAATGTGGGCCTCGTTTCTCTAGTCCATCTTTATTCTCCTTTAGTTGTAATTTCCATGGTTGCACAGCACAGGGTCCTGCCAGCAAAACTTCTGGGAGATTTAGGGCTCCTGTGTCTGAAGCCAAATGCTTGAGGTCAGCAAACAGGATATTAATCCTCTTTACTTAGTAATTGTGAATTTCCTGAACAATCTACACAACCCACCCTCCTCGTGCTGCATGCCCACCCATGCTGTAACTTCTTCTTGTTATACTTTTGCTTGTTTGTTTGTCTGTGTTTTGTGTGTTTTTTTTGGTTTTGTATTTGCTTTTGTTATTGATGTTTGGGTTTTTTTTTTTTATTTTTTTCTTTTTATATTTTCTAAATGTTCTGAGAGGCATTGTGAAGTTATGGCAGTTCTAAAAAGTAGAAGAAAATGAAGGAAAATTTCACCTTGTTGCATTCAAGCCCTGGGAATAGGGAACACTGTCTACAAGGTTGTTTGTGCTTTTAACAGTTTCTGGAGGTCTCAAAGCAAGGACTAAAAGCAGGGTTTGAGTGACAATAGAAATATAACAAACGACAGCTGCTGGTTACAGGAACAGAGACAAATATTCATGATGCAATATTTATGATACAAACTGTCCAAGGAGAGAGGTGGCAGGCTGGTGCCTGTAGCTGCAGAGGTGTGTGTGGCACCACTCACCCAGTCCCCTGTCCCCCCAGAGCTGAGGCTGACAGTCACCCCAAGCTGCATGATGGCTTTTTAATGGGGACACCTGCCCACAAGGGACCAGAGTAGCTTCTCTAAACCCATTTGCACTTGTAGCTTGGAGCTAGAAATGTAGTCTAAGTCTGGTGAAGAAGAGGAGGGAGTGTTAACCCTTGCAGCACTACATAGCCCATCACCAGCTGTAAAGAATTTCATTGCAGCTACAAGCTTTGATTTTTATCAATGCAAATTATTTGCAAATGCTGTTACAAACCACTGTAAACTTACTGATAGTAAAACATTGATGGACCTTTAGAAAGTGCTAGTACAGTGTTTACTTTCAGTCTTTTGCCATATAAACAGCATCCATCCCTTTAAAAATGTCATGAATGCAGACATAAAAATGAGTATTATTTATAAAACAGTCCAAAATGGATGGCCTTAAGCATTAAGTATTGCATGATCACATATCCTGCAAGTTTCCTGCATATATATAGAGTACACTCTCAATGGAGTTTAAATCCATGCTCAAATGAAGTCATATGGATCATCTGAGGTGAGAATAGTGAGGCCGAAAAAAAAAAAGAGCTTTATAACACTGTAATGGTAATTTAGGTTCATTGATCTACAAACACAAAAAGTGGAAAGAAAACAGTCAACCATACTGAATCAGAGCAAAGATCTACTACCCCAGCATCCTCTACCTGTACCATGCAATAGCATGAGAGGCATAAATCTAGATATGAGTGTCATGGTCCCTGAAAACAGCCTTCATTTTAAGATGAAAATTTTGGCAGACTTTAACTGCAGCAATGCAAATAATAAAAACCAAGGTCATATATCTGTCCTTTGTGAGCAGTTAGTCTGTCTGTTCTAACAGGATGTACATATAAAATAGGACCAGGAACAAGCTTCATTAGCACTGGGACACAAAAAGAAAAAGAAAAAAAAAAAGAAAAAAAAAAACAAAAAACCTTCTAATGGAAGTTGTGCTTTTTAAAGAAAACATGCATTTATATGAAACTTTGAAATATGTAAATTTATTGGTATAAGAAGAAGCTAAGTGGTCTTATCCAATTGAGTGCTTTGCTTCCAACTTGTCATCATTTATTTTCTCCACATCTCAGTATAATCAAAGATAGCTGAAACTCAAGTTTGCAGAGAGTTGTTTAGGATTTCTTTTTTTTTTTTTTAATGCATTAGATTTTGGATAGCAAGTATGTTAAACTATACATAAATTTTTGTCCTAAAATACTTTGTAGTGTGAGATGCTAAAGTTCAACTGCTAAATAATGAGCTCATTTAAAAAGCATGAAAAACAGAGGAAAATAATAAAAGGTAGAGGGAAAAGAGGGAAAAATGCTCCTGTTCTAGGTGTTCATTTAAAGATGAAGTGAGGGTTTTTTTCAGGACTGAGATGGCAGGCAGCACTTCCTGGGTGTCAAAGGCAGGTAATAGGATGACAAACGGTATTTGGTCCTGCATCTTTTCTATTTCATTTCAGCCAGTCTCTAAAGCGAATACCTGTCCTGATGAGTGTGAGGAAGAAGCTAATTCAGTAGGAACAGCAATAACTTTTCAATGTCCTGCTCATTTTTCCCCGCTTATACCACAATAAGGAACTATTGTAAAAGCTATTTCTATCTTGAATGTTTAGGTCAGTATTGTGTGGAAGGAGTAGCTGAGAAGCAGAAAAAGATTGCTTTTGAGGTTAGGAGACCTTGTGGATTTGTTAGCTCTAGACAGGTCTGGACAGAAGATGCTAGACACGGTGGTATCTCGTTCAAACTTGGTTGTTTATTATATCTTATCTAAGCTACAGTCTCACGAGATGTGAGGTCTCTCTTGTTAAGTAAGAAAATGCCTACTTCTAACTCATTTCAATGTTTTAAACAACAAGCCAGACCAATTAAAATCTGACACCTAAGTTATTTTTATTTATAACCCAATTAAAGATCACTCAATGTCCGCAATGCGAGCTTTCACCAACCAATTAGAAAAGATCTCCCAAACCAGAGAAGAAGGAGGAAAAAGAAAGTGAAGAAGAAGGACTCAGGCAATGCCCAAATCCCTCCATATTGTCTCTTATTTACACTACTACATTCTATGTCCCAAAACCCCAAACCTTAAGTATTCCACCCTGTGACATCACACATCTCTATACAACTACACACACACTCTCCCAGTGCTATCACTCAGCTTTGGAAGCCATTCCCACGGCCTCAGGTCAAAGGCAGAAGCCTCCTGAGGGTCACCACCTGTCAAAGCAGAAAGCCTGATGTTTTCATCATCCAGGGTTCCAACAGGACCTGACCTCTTGAAGAGCATGTACATGGAAAGCTGGATGAAGGTCACAAGTTACCTCTCAGAGCTGGGCTACTGGCACCTACCCAGTGACCATGCAACAGCCTAAAACCAGGTTCCGAAAAAGGCTGAGCTGAAGAGGAGGATATTGCTGTTTCTCCTCAGAACAAAAGCCCTCAACACTCCTGTTGCCCTGTTCCCAGACAGCCACCTTGTCTCATGCCATCCCTCCTCCCCATCCCAAAGGTTTCTGCAATCTCCAATACCTCCCTCCCTGGACACAACTCCAGCTTTGTTCTCCAGCATCCAGGACAGGCAAGAGGCAGCCTGAACCCTGCTAACGTGTGAATTCACCTAACACCTCTGTCTTCACACATAAAGTTAGCAAGGCCGGAACCTGCCAGGTCTCTAACATAAGAGATCATTAAATATTATGAAATTACTTTGAGGTGTGATAATGAAAAATAACAAAGTCAACAAAATAAAGTGCTGCAGAACACGTGTGGGAGAACTGGCTGAGAGCAGCCACTTTACTTCATCCTGGAGAAAGATTCTTCTGCTGTAAGGTTAGGAGTGGCATTACTAATAAGAAATAGCTAAGAGCAACAGTTTGCCATTCTGAATAAAATGAATCATTCCTAATATGATTAGCACATGTTACATATTAGAATGAATATGAAATTTAAGGTTGAAAAGAGCATTTGTCGAAAAGGCAGAAGAAAAAGGTTGACATGACATTTTCTGCATAAATGAAGACTTAGAAGGAAAAAAACCCTCTGCTTTCTATATTCATTGTAGAGGTATTTATATTAAAAAGCTATTAGTTACTCAAATGTCACTTTTATGAATAAAAACTTATCTTGGTGCCATAGGAGATACTGCAGATGAGCTCTTGTTTGTGTAAAGAATTGCAAACCCACAGATTTTCACTAAGCCAAAAAATGCAGAGCTACTAGCTCACCCTTTCACTAAATGGGAACATGAAAAGCTCCAATAGATTATTTAAAGTTACAAAGGCAAATTTTTGAATAGGTTATACAGGAATAAAATCACCTTTGATAGGATTTTTACAGTTTTATTTATCAACTGCTCACAAATGAATAATGCATAGACTGGACACACTGGGTTCAACAGAAATAATTTTCTGTGGCTTAGACAGTGGTATGAAAAGAAGAGATTTCCAGGAGACAGGATTTCTGATAAAAAAGATTTACCATTTTATTTTATTGATTTTTTTTTCCTGTCTGCTAGTTTATTTGATTTGAATAGATCAGCACCTCAGAGCTATTAGACCAGGAGAGTCACAAAAGCAATGCTGGCCTGCTAAACAAGATTTTGGGATCTCCCAGAACTTGCAAAATCTGAACTTAAGTGATGCAGGAAGAAGTTTGGCAACCCAGTTGGACCTTGACCACCTATTTTCCCAGAGTTTTTAAATTCTTTTAAGGAGAGTAAATTACTTGGGACTGGGGATCCCAAGGTTTTCCTGCTACAAAGCTTCATATCAATGATCTTGGAAAATCTTATATGTCTCTCTGCCTGGAAACACAGTCCTTGAAAGTCCAGCTTGAGCTTCTCAAGGCTGTAGCTTGTAAATTGCCTCTCTGTTGACCACCTCAAGACCCAGGATGCACCAACACCACTGGCACACTGGTCATGTTGGACAGGAAGGCATCTTCTAAGATGACAATTGTGGACCACAGGAAATTCAGACTTCCAGCTCTATTGATCAGGTAGGAAACATCCTGCATGACTATCAGTATTCGAGACCAGGGCTTTGTAAGCTTGGTGATCTTTACCGACTTAACATAAATCTAAGATGTTTGATTTACCAAAATGCTGTGAAACCCATTTGTTCTGGCTGCGACTATCTTTTCCCAAAAATTGACCTTGACATTTAGGTGTAGTTCCAGCTCTACTGCATGTGTTCTGTAGGACTTTGGGATACTTACTGTCACTTGCTGTTCCAATTTACCTGCCACCAGGGCTCAGAGGAATTTGTCCTCTAATCCTCTGTTTAGTTTAATTCAACTACAAGGGCAGCAAGTCAATGAGATTCCACAACAGAGACCCTCCAGGATCAGCTGAATGAATGATGGGCCTGAGTACGTCCTACAGTAAAACAATACTCAGAAAATAATAGCTAAAATCCTGAAAGCAATACAGGAGTAAAATGCTGTATTGGATCATCTGCACTGCTTCTGCACCAGAGCTTATTTATTCTGGACCCCATTGGTTTTATAAGTGTAGCATGCATTGCTTACTGTAGGTCTACAACAGTGTTTCTTCTGTGCAAATTGGATTTAAATTGCAATGGAACCTCCTTCTGGTGGAGGCCAGTAAATGTCACTGTGATAACAAGCACTGCTAGTTACATTTGTGATTGCTCATTTCTTCGTTCACTATTTCTTCATCTGTTCCTCAAAGAGGTCATTTGTTTTTGGCAGGCTTCTTGAAGAAGTGTGAAGAAAGGAGAATATTTATTAATGCATTTATATAAAGGGTGTCAAGTTTAATTCAGTATAATCTGTAAGGCAATATTACTTTCAACTTATTAGGAAAAGAATAAATAAAATCAGAATGGCTAGGCACTGGAAAGGTCTCTAAACAAATTGGTAGTGAAACCTTAGCAAAGCCCTTGTTATCACTCTTGTCTAGGCTCCACTTCTGCAATGAGGAAACTGCTTAACACCCTGTAAGCTCTGAGATGACTCATATGCTTCAAATTAAGCATTTACATAACTGTTTACAGGCTGGGGGCATTGCATCTTAACCTCCATGGGGGAAGAGAATAATCTCTCCCATGCTCATTATACACCAAAAATTTAATTCTTTTTCTAGAAGTCTTCCTGCTTCTACTAGGAATATCTTTGCAATTTAAGTTATTACATTCCAGACATCTTTTTACTTATATTTCTTTTCACTACTAGCTTGTAGTAAATAGTGCTTTTGGGATGCTTTTGTACCAGAAAGGCAGAGGTAAAATGAAAAAAAGGTAAAGTAGTAAAAATGCAAATCAGGGAAAACATTTTGTAAGGTAATTCATTGTATTAGAGAAGGAAATATATGTGGAATTAAAATGGGTGTTGGTCATTGCCCTGTCTGATATTGCATGTCATTAACCTACAATTTAGGTTAAATACAAAATATGATAGAGAAATAGGTATATGTTCTTATGTAAGAATATGTGCTGTTCATGTGCTGCTTAATGGCTCAGGTACTATTTGAATACATCTTTTAAAATACAACCTGTAAGCATAATTGCTCTTGTGAATGGTATTGTAATAGTGATAAATTTGGACCCTAACCCTATAATCTGGGGGGGGTTTATTGGATAGACACAATATTTGCTAGAAGATGAAGATACAAAGAACTGGAAACATTCATCTCAAAGTTAGGACAAACACTTGGCCTGTTCACGTCTAATTAAAATCATTCTGACTCCCATGCTATAAAACTGGTGTGTCTCCCATACTTTATTAGTTCATAGAATCATAGAATATTTTGTATTGGAAGGGCTGTCCCAAAAACATCTAGTCCAACCTCCCTACAATGATGAAGGGGGTTACTATTTTTTTTCCTGGTTTCACTGTTTTTTCCTATTTCTGCAATCCACTTGGAAAATTTGGGTCCTCAAATTACATAAAAAAATATCTCTTTATTTTTACAAAATGATTAGTTTCACATCTTCTGTGGATAGCATTTCTGTATTTCTATACTGCCTTTGTATAGACCACCTAAGGTATCCTGCAGTGTTCTTAAATAGTACAGCAACTTTTCTGATACAAATGGCTGGGTCTGTATTTTCTGTTCAGTTGAACACAATTAATGCACTTTTATGGTGACTGATATGTGAGAAACCAACTGTTGAAGAACTATCTGGGCTGCCAGCAGAACTTCCATCCTAGTCTGGAATTTCACCTACCGTCTTCACAGCACCACAGCATTTTGCACAGCAATGCTCCATCTGTTTATGGCTGGCAAAATAACCCTCATCATTACCACTGCCCAGATCAACAGCTGTAATAGTGCAATGAAATACAAAACCATTTAAGGCTCCTATTGCTGTGAGATAAATGCATGAATTCAATCCACCTAACTCCTTCTATGCAAAGGTGCATCACTTTGGAGTCTTTTATAATGGGTGAAAACTTAGGAAGTGGAATCTGGGTGTTCTTGTGGACCAAGAACAAGGGGGTGTCCTCAATCACTCCTCCATGGGTCTCTGAATAATTTTCACTGCTCACAACAATTATTGATGTGGCCCTTGTATTTCTGGCTCATGTTACCAAGTAGAATCCCATGCAGTGCTGCCTGTCTTCACCACCAAATGCTGTTGTGATGACCACAGACAAAAAAAGAGTGTGGTGAACTGGGAAAAGAAATATTACAATAGCTCCTTTGAGAGCCAAGATGAATGATTAAGTCTTAGCTGGAGGAAGTGGGTATTTGTGAAGAGAGAGAAACAAAATCAATTCATACTTTGCATGAGAGGATTTTATTTCTCATGTTATGATATGAACACTTCCTGCTAATTCTAAAGGTAGTCATGGAAACATGATGGCTGCAGCAAAGATCTTTCAGACCACTGAGTCCACATCCTTCATGCAGGTTATACTTTTCATACTTGGTTCCATAACCCAAGACATTACTTCTAACATACTCAGTCTGTTTTGCTAGAGCCTAGCCAAAAGACAAGCAAGAAAGTTCTATAATTTGGAAAGAAGCCAAGACAAACGCTTTTTGATTAAATACTATATAATTAGTTTTAATTCACTATAAAATTCTCTAGAATTTATCCCCTTTATTGGTAGATTGAAATATACTCCCTTTGGGAGAGTTTTAGTAGGAATATTTGCCCTCAAGAAGTAAATATGTGTTCCCATTCTCTTCCCAGCTGCCTGATATCAGTTCAGGCAGTGGTTCCTTTGCCAGTAATCTCTGTGACTTTCTTGGATACAATCTATATCTTCTTGTGGGGGTATGGGTAATAACTCAGTTTAAATAATAATTCTGTCTTCCTCTTTTGATTTCACGGAAAACATAAGGTTTCTACACACTAAAGATATGGTAAGAAAACCCTTTGCTTTTTTATACATAAAATGGAAGTCTATCCAGAGACTATAACATCGTGGGAATTGACCTATTTAGTAATGCCTCATAACTAATTCTTATCCTCCTAAGAAAGACATGTTAAGTCAATTAAAAGGTTCATGCATATAAATTGCTTGGAGCTATTCAAGGATGATGATAAAAATATAGTGAAATTTGTAATCCTGTTGGTGGAGAGAGGAACTTTACAAACAGAAGAAACTGGAGTGGGTAAAAGGCAGAAATACCCACTATAGACTCATTTGCAAAGAGAGACAGTCTAAACAGGGTTCATTTGCTCTCATTTAGAATTGGGATAGTCCCAGATACTCAGGAGATGGCAAGGAACAGAATTCCTAGTAAAATACTATATGGACCATGACTATGTCTGCTTCCTCAGATGTGCACAAAGCTTTTACATAATTCACTTTGCCATGACAGAGATAATTCTTTTCAATGTCTAGTTACAGAAAGCAAGAAAGATGCAAAATTATTTGTGAATTCGGATAAACTTTGGCTAAAGAAGTACAGAAAATATCAAGAGAGGTGTTTCTTAGATTTAAAAAAAAGTTTTTCAATACTTCTTACTCTAATTTATTTTACTTTGCGAAATGACCCACCCTGACAAAGGAAGGATTTTTCAAGGGGGATTAAAAATCTGGAAAGGAAATGCAACTTATTGTGCTGAAAGACATAACTGGCTTCTCCAAAATGAGACAATGAATGACATCATTGCCACACCAAATATTCCTAAAAAGGTTATTTAATTTCAACCCTAAAATGTGCACTCATTTCTTAGCCAAGTATCGACCCATGGCAGATTCATATCACAAGTGTTGAACTGTGCTAATTATTGTGAGAACAGACTTATTTAGTATTTTAAGTTCCCATGTTTAAATTGTCCTTTCCTACCCTAATGCAAATGTCATTTTTTAGAGGGAGGAGGAAGGGAGAGGTATTGCATCTCCATATACTTGACTTCTATGCCATCTGAGTGACCTGTGACAGTTTACATGTTTGTATGGTCACTGTCATCTTGTGTCAATGAAAAGCAGTGTGGACATTGAAATTACACAGAGGCTAAAATCACAGAGGAGCCTGCATGGATTTTACTTGACTTCTCAATATTCTAAAAACAACAGATTGAACCCAAGAGCTTGGAAAGACCACATGTCAAGGAATTTTCTGTAGATCCTTTCTGATTTTTTTCTGGGCAAAATAATCTCCCCAGATGAAACAATTTTTCCAGTAAACAGAAGTTTACTGTAAAAATGTTAACAGATAAATCTGTTACCATTTATAACACAAAATACTCTCTAAAATTTTTTTGGTGGTGTATCAAAACTAAAATGAAATATGAATCCTTAGGCCTGGAACAAAATATGCCATCCCAGAACATTTTCTATCCAGGTTTCTGGGCTTTCGGAATCTTAAGTTGAGGTCATTTTGACCTTTGTTTTAGTACTTCTATTCTATATAAAGCCAGGAGAATTGCTTGTAAGTGTCACAAGAATAGACAAAAGGTGCTAAAATCTTCTGAACCATAGAGACAATGGTTTGTTTAGAGTTTGACTTGAATTTCAAATAAGAAATTATTTTCTCCCATATTCCATGCACCTCTGTCGTTCAGATGTAATCATCTGAAAGAGGGTACTAACCCTCATGAATGACTAATGCCTGCTGTACCCACACTGTACAGTTCTTCCCATGAGATAGAACTATAGTTTACAGAAAGGTTTGCTTAGTTGGTTTTGGTTTTTTTGGTGTTTTGTGTTTTGCTTTGGTTTATTTTTCGTTTGTTTGTTTGGGGCTTTTGGTTGGGTTTTTGTTTGGCTTTTTTTGTGTGTGTGTGTGTGTGTGTGTGTGTGTCCTGGGGTGACTTGGTGTGTTTGGGTTTTTTGTTTGTTTGTTTCCTTTTGTGTGTGTGGTTTTTTTTTTTGTTGTTGTTTGTGTTGTTGTTGTCGTTGTTGTTGTTGTTGTTTTCTTAAATGTACAGAGCACTTCAGGTTCATATTACAGAAGCTGGGTTGAAGAAATGTCCCAGGCACTTGGAGGGCCACGCTGGGAATTCCGCCCTGTGATTCATTGGAAAAGTCTAAACCACAAAGCAAGTTTACAAAGAAGTTGTCAGTGTAACCATAGAACTAACCCAGGACACATCAGAACTTTCACATAATCCACTTAAATAGAGGTAATTTACTGAAACAAATGCGCATTTCCTCATTTCAAGGTGCTGTGAGGATAACCCAGGGGTCTGGTGAAGCTGTCGACCAGCCACAATTAACCTCAGAGGCAGGGAACCACTCTTTCACATAGACCAAGTCTAAATACTCTGAGATGAACTCTTGTTTTATATCTGATCATGGTTTTGATTCAGCACTGTGGTGAAGTACATGGATAACCTTTAAACTTTTCACTCCTCTCTCTGCTGCACTCACACAAATAAAATAAATTAGCTAAAAATCACAGGTTACAATAGAAAGTGAATAATTAAGAGCTAATTGAACTAGTATCAAGCTGTCTAAGGGAAAAGCTAATTTCCATCCACATCTCAGTGATGGTGTAATAAACACTGTAACAATACCACAGAATTACTGAAAACCCATATCACATTTTTATCCTTTCTTGTAGTGGTGCTTATTACAGGCATTAAACTCATTCATCAAACGGTTAGACATAAGTTATAGAAATAGATTAAAGATGTACATGAGTGTATGTGTTTGCTTAAATTTAAGCTGCTCTTGCAGCCTTACTCAGACTCTTTAGCTTGAACAAAAATTGTTTGGTTTGGTTTGGGTTTTTTGTTTTGTTGGACAAATTATTTTATAGTTTTGAATTTTCCCAGTAGAGATTCTTTGTATTTAAGACTTCATCAGACTTTTCAAATTCAATAATTTTTAACTTGTGGAAAAATCTTTTCATTTGTTTCTAAATTTTTTCCAAGAGTAGTCTCAGTCTCACCCATTGCTGTTTCCATTGCGTAATTAAGAATAAATGAACTTTATACACAAAACGAAAAATAGGTTAATCCAATAGAATAGCATGATTGACAAAAAAATTACAGGATATTTCTAGTGCCATGAGGAAAAAACCCAACTTTTTAAAAATCCTATACAAAAGTTTTTATTCATGGGCATTTTCATAATTTTTCATTATAGTTTGAATTGATATAGTGGGAAAATAATAATGAAAAACATTTTTTAAGCATAATTTACCATGTTAGACACACCTCAGTATATCTCAGTATTGAAAAGTAGCACAATCTTTCCAAACAGTATGAATGATCAATGTTTGGTAAAAGTTCGTTTTTATGATAATAAGGTTAATTAAAAGAATTTCAGATAATCAAAATATATAGAATTAAATATGTAGTCTAAGGTGGACCACAGTGTTCTTTCACTAACCATATTTAAGTTGTACAGGCCAAGAAAATAGTGAGAAATACAGTTTCATATTTTAAGCATGGGCTTACCTAACACAGATTTTTCATAATAAAAGGGGACTGTCCTTGCCAATAACAAAGTCCCTCCAAATCTCTAAGTCATTAATATTATTTTTTCTTGATTGCAGAGTAATTATCAGCAAAAGAATAAATTACATTACACAGTAAATCTTCTATTTTAAAGATTCCAAAGGCAGGAACTTAAAAATATTAGGCTTAGATGTGCACACAAATGGAAATTGTACATGCAAAGAATAAGACACAATCTGCTTACATGCAGTTTACTCTGAAATATTTGTACAGGTCTGGCTTTCAGTGACTACAGGAGAAATCTTCAGATTATAAATATATCTGCATTTAATGTGCCCTTTATTATACTGTGAAACATTTCAAATGACTGACAAAAATATTATAAAAACCTATTTAATACTCCTCTATCTTCCCATCCCACCCAGAAAGATAAGAGTTTATTCAAATACTATTCACATATGACAACATTCCTGAAAACAGGCACCATGAATCTTGAGGCCTGCTGTCATTAATAAAATTCAAAGAAGGAGATATCTATCCTACAAAAAGGGGATTTGAGAGAAATATATCTAAAAAATGTTCCTTTAAAGTTATTATATTTGTTGTTGTTAAAAAAAACCAAAAACCTTTATAATCACAATCTGGATCTTCTTTCGGTTTTATATTATCGTAACAGGAAGCTTGAAATAGATTGACGTATTATGACAAATACCACAATCTCTCTGGGTCTAAACACTTGAAGAAATGTTCCTGTCCATGCCACAACTCCATCTGAGCACCAGGGACATTTTAAGCAGGGACACACTCACGGGTCCTCCTCTTTGGGCACTGCATCTTTTGGCTTCTTTCCCTGCTGTTTCTGAGCACCTTGTAATAGAGTGTTCCACGGAAGAAAGACTTCAGGCAGAAGTCCAGAGAAAGAGGCAAGAAAAATGTGACTTCTCTCTCAGCAGGCTCTAGAGTGTGAAATGACAGTAACTAACTACTGTGGCCATATCGCTCATGGCATGGGAGAAACAAAAAAAGAAGTCTCCTGGTATGGAAAAGATTTTTATTCAAAATAAATTCTATGTGGTCACAGCTTCGACAGTCTTCATTAAAACCATGCTACTGAAACCCCTAAACACATATAGTAAAACCCCATGGGTTTAGAACACACTAACTCTTCTTCATAGATGTCTGCAAAATCACTGTCAACTAAAGAGAGACTCCACAGTAATCTGAAATCAATTTACATTACAAGAGTCATTGGACATCAGTGTCTCATCATGTGTCACTATACAAAACAATCTAATATTCTGCCTTGGCAGGTGCTCCACTCCAGTTATTGAGCACAAATTGCAAATCCTTTCCTTTTTCTGAACTTCCTCTGAAGTATGAATTCGGAAGAATAGTGATCTCTACTATCCCAGGATCCAATCTCTTTGATTTAAAATGTTGTAGACACACAGCTCGTAAAATATGGGAGGAAAAAAAAAAAAGAAAAATGCTCCACAGTGTTTAGATGAGGGGGACAGTAAAAGGAAAAAATACATTAAAGAAGTCAGAAGAAAATTGCTTTACGTCTTCAAAGATTTGTCTGTTTAGACACTTCTAAAAATGAAGAAATCAGAAGTAGAAGAAATGGATGAAAATACCAATTGTTTTCTGCACCCACACGTGGGAAAAACACTTTGACTGATGGCAGTTTCTTGCGTGTGAAAGAAAAAAAGCAACTGTGAACATACCCAGATCTTGTTCCTCCTCATGCCATGAATGTGCCTAAATCTTGTCATTTTCTTCTACAGCATTTGTGATATCTGCCCTTTCTGAACATCTCTAACCTCTGAAGATCCATGTAATTTCTACATCAGCCATCTCTCTAGCAGTCCCGTAAAATTTTCTCACCCATTGTCATAAAACCTGACTACTAAGATCTGCTTCTTTTAAAGCAGTTATGACCATCAAAAATCCTTCATGTTGCCACCTGCAAGGCTATCCAAAATAATTTTATTCTCTCATTATTCAATCTTGTTTGTTTGTTTGTTTGTTTGTTTAATTATCTAAGCATTTTGCCACTCCTAAATTACTCCAAATGAAAAATGTCCAATGCAGCCTTTTAAGGTGAGCCTTTTGCTGGAAAAATAAATGGAAGCTTTGTTTAAAAATGGAAACAAAACTTTAAAAGGATCCCCTCAGAAACTCTGGTGAAAAGTATCGACTTATCTGATTTACCTTGAGGTTTTAGTTCTTGAAAGCTTTTGTGATTTTGATGTTTTTTAATTCCAATTGAATTATATGGGGGAAAAGCCATTGTAGGACATGAAAACTGTCTCTCAGTAGTTATAGTTCCTTGTATTGGTAATTGATTTTAACTGGGTATGTACACTGCAACTAGACAGAATGTGTTTTCACTACTTTCTTTTCATCTTAATCCTTTTTATTGACCAAGTTAGGAGGGGTTTCACTGATGGAACAGAAATGATTAATGTATTACCATGGTTGTAATAGATTCAGGATAAAAGCATAAATATCTTGTTCATAGCTTTAGCGTCCTCCCTCCTGCCTCATGCTGCTAATCTAAGGATTTGTGGTGCCTTGTGTTTCTGGATGGAAAATTTTTAGAGTTTATCCATGATAAATAAAGTTTAAAAAGGTTCAAGATTTCAGTAAAGGAAATTCTTAACTAGACATTTGGAAAAAAATGGAAAGATAATTTCATTGCCTACTATTGGGCTTTAATCTTCATTAGCAAACAGATGAATGGATGCAATTTTCACCTATTTCACCTAGAAGATGTATTTCAGGACATTTGTACTACCTTTGGAATTTGGGAGATTACAACAGCTATTCCGTAACTAGCATAACCCTTTCTGCAAAGGTGCACACAAGGAGGTGTGTGGTCGGCACAGCTGACACAGGAACAGACAGAAGGTGGGATATTTAGGGCAGCACTCAGGGCCAGCCAAGACAAAGCATCCATCTCCATCTTGGATTATCAGTAGACTGTTGCTGAGCTATTGATACCATAGGAGAAACCAGACACCAGATCCTTGCTAACTAGGGGAGGATTTGTAGTCATTAGGTCACCATCTGGTTGTTTGCAGAACCCACCTACCATCTAAGCCTTTGACAGAGAAGAGGTTGTGACTCATGAGTTAATATAACATGACAATATTGAAAATAACCCAAGGAAAAGTGGCATAACCTAATTAGCTCTGATGAGTGGAAGTGCCTTTTGTCTCAGACTGTGTTGCTGTAAGATGGCAGGCTTATTGTGCCTTCCACTGTTTAGGTCACACATACTTGGAAACAAAGACATGGATTTTACCAGAATTCCAGGTCCTCAACCCACAGTGGCATTCACTGCACCATTTGCACATGTTCTAAATGGAACAGTATTTTGAAGGTTGTCTCATGAACTTAGACATTGGTATGTTAGGAAAACTTCAGCATAAGCCCCCAGCTGGAAGGTGTTTATCTCTGTCACGGCAAGTATGTGATATCTCAGTACCCAGCTTCATGCCAGCAACCCTTCACCTACCACTGCCTTCTTAAATGAGAAATAGTATTTGAACTACTTAACTGTATTGGTATGTGTGCAGAAATAGATGACATTTTCATTTTTTCCTTCAAAGGATAGCTGTATTGGCTCACTATGGAGATAATCTCACACAAGTTTATCAAACATAAGATGAAATGTAAATCACTTAGACCAGAAGTTTTAAAACTGCACTGTTTTAGTTATTCTGAAGTATTGATTTTCTTTTGTATCAAAACTCATCCAAGGAATATTAATATTGCCTACTTTTTTTGAAGACAAACTTGCAGTTTGAATAAGATGTAAATAGCTACCACCCTTAGAAATGAAGAAAACTAGGCTATCTGTGTATTTTGCAGCACAAAGTTGAAACTAAACATGCCATTTTTCACCAAAATATTGTTTCCCATTACTGAAGAGAAGTGATGGGCCTGAGGGCCTCATGCATTACAAATCTCATGGGCTTTAAATTGCTAGTAAATGACTTGCAGTTTTGCCTTTAGTAGTTTCTGCCTGAGCTCAGCATTTATTGCTTACAGCTGAATACAGCCACCTAAATCATCCATCACAATTTTATAACCTACTGTCACTTTCCATTTCATACACCAAAGAACTGGCACATCCTCAGAATGGCAATGGGTGAGCACACTCTACACACACTGAATAGTTCTATAGTTGAGCTGGATGCAGCGCTTTTAGCAGCACGGGGAGAAACACCCCTGAGTTTCAGCGACCAGCCTTGGACCTCACCTGAGGGGACAGAGATCCACAGCAGAGCCTTCCTTGCCCACAGGATGGAGTTAGGAGCTCCAGTGCTTCCTGCCATCATGTTGCTTACAGTGACATGAACATTTCTCATTGACTCCACACAAGAAATAAGGTGAAACTTCACCCAGTGCTGCCAGAGACACCGATGGCCACAGAACACTGAGCAAACACCCCTGGACCTGGTTGGCACGACAGGCCAAGATTTTGCCATGTCTGAGCTTCTGATTCCCTAGGCAGAACTCAAATATGAGCCAAAGTCTCTACTTAGTTGTAAAGTGTGTGTAGCTGGAGACAGCAAAAGGTCTAGTTTTGGCATTTAAGACCCTAAGGAGGTAAGACCAAAGTGACCAAATATAGAAAGGAGTAAAATTCAGATCTGGGCTCCATCCAGGCTGGCACCTCTTTATTCCTCTGGGAGTACTGAACAGAGATCATGGTCACAGATGAGTTGAGAGGTTGGTGGCTCTGGGTTTCTGGAGGTTGATGGAGTGGTAAATAGCAGAAATTCAAAAGTTTCAGTGATCCCAGTGTTTTACCAGGTCAATATTTGATAGTAGTACTTGTAATTTAGCTTCAACGCTTGCTGTTGAAGGTTCTTTTGCCATATAGATATCTTCTTGGGATCCAGCCATATTCAATCTAAACCATCTAGTTTATGGGCTTATTTCAAAAGGGTCTAATTCAAATTCCTAAAATGGATTTTTTTCCCTTCTCAAATTTCTCATCGTCCTTGCATAGTAGCAGCTAAGCTCAAAACTCTGAGGTTATACCTTAATACTTCGTTTTATGACTAACAACTCAATCTGTAGAATTTTCCTGAAAAAATTCTACAAGCCTCATTTTACTGTCTCATCTGTTACCCTATTAATAGCTGTCATTTCATACTGTGTTGAATTGCCTTTTTTTCCCTTGAATGGCAAACTAAATGTGTGACATAATGGACATTTCCACACGTCTGTTAGAAAGTAGTGTTTTAGATTATTACAAGCATATTACCTCAACAGCAGAATCATGTCCTGTTGGCAGAAAGTTGGTAAAAAAATCCGACAAGAATTACAGAGATTATATCCAAATGGATATTATAGACAAACCAAAGGCTCCATCCATTTACCCAACAATTATAAAGTCACCTAGATACATTCTTAAAAGAGAACAAGGAGCTCATTTCCCTGTAATGTGATTGATCTGCACTTTAGATGCTGTGCGGATGGATGCTTAGGGAAAGGCATAAGTAATTTTACTGCAGACACACTAGAAGTGGAATTTAAAATTATAATCAATAATAAGAATCAGCATTAATCATTAGTGAGTTAATAATTATTTAGTAACTAATCACATTCACCTAAGTACTAATTATTCATTAACTGATAAGTTTTAATCAACTAATATTTTATAACTATTATTATTAATTACCTAAAAGCAATAAACCTCACAAAGGGAAGCTTTTAATATTTTTCAAAACTTATTTCATATTTCTTTTCTTCTTCACATTTTTAAAGAGGAAACCCCTGCTCCCAATGATATGTCCTTGGAACCTCTCATTTGGGGCAGTACCAGCCTGGCACAAATTAGCCCCTTAGCCCTTTATCCTGTCCTGGCTAATTAGCTTGTTCTAATGGAAAAATATGCATGTAAAAGAAATAAAAATAAAAGTTAAAAAGAAAAACAAAAAGAACCCCATTAAAAAAAACCCAAACAAAACAAAACAAACAAAAAACCAAACAAAAACAAAACAAAACAACAACAAAAACCCAACCAAACAAAAAAAACCAAACAAACAAACAAAAAACCCACACAAAAATCAACCAACCAACCAACTAACCAACCAAACAAAAAACGCCCACAACAACCACAAAAAAGCTTTTGGCTTTTCCAAAGAATTGAGTGTCACTTCAGAAAATTTCAAGACACTTTGAATAAAAGCCCTTCAGAAACCTTATTTTTTCAAAGTTCTTATGTACACCTTTAACTTTCTAAACTTTGAGTATCAAAGAATGGGGTGTGCCACCCAGAAATTAGGAGCCCCTTTTCAACACGCTGAGGGTCTATCCAGGCAGAGGCTAGTCTGATGCATAAGAGATCTCACAGACTAATTTGTGGAGAAGTCAAGAAAAGAGTTTCTGTTCTAAGTATATCTACAACTTTGCAGGTATATGTCAGAGTGCAGAGACTGAATCAGGTAATGCTTTCTTATTTTCTCTAGGCATAATACACAAATCTTAAATTTCTGTGAGTCACGCTGGATATTCAGGCTGTAAAATACACTCAGAAGTCCAGGAGTCTTCTTCATGAAGACTTTACAGAGGAAAAATAATACTGAGCTTTTGTTAAGGAAAAATAATAGTGATATTAATTTCCATTTTTTGGTTTAAGATGCTCCAGTTCACCAAATTCATATGAAACAGGATACAAACAAAAGGAGAGTGGATGTAATAAAACTGGGAAGTCTGATTTCAGAAGCCAATGTGTATTACCCAAGGTTAGACTGTGTTCATAAATGCAGGCTGTTCACATTTTAATATTTATACAATTTAGTTCTATCAAAAGATCTTGAGTTTCAAAAATCAACACAAATTCAGAGAGCTATATGATGACTCATTGATTTAGGAAAAAATCCCGACGAGTAAAAAGCCAAACCAAAACTACAAAACCAAACACACAAGAACTAAATGTGCTCAGAACAAATTCACTTTTTTATTTGGTTTTCTACAAATTAAATAAAGTTTTAAATGATTCTGAGTGGAATGTGCCTGTAAGTATGGTAGGTGATTAAAAACATGAGGGAGATCTCTGAATATCCAATTAACTGACTTCCAGTTGTAGTTTGGGTCATCTCTTTCTATTCAAACAATAGAAACGTTATAGCCATGCTGGATACGCTTCCAGCTATGTTTATTCATCTCCTGTTTAGACCATAGTAGCTTTTCTGGCTATACCTTCATTCAGATAGTGGGAAAAAACAGAAGGAATAAACGTGCCTAGTCCACAGCTGGTATAAATGAGTGCAGCTTTTCTGTCTTCAGTGGAATGACACCAATTTATAGCAGCTGAGGATCTGGCTCCTGAAGCCAAGTTATGAGCCAGATGAGCACAATGGGATGCAAAAAAGAAGGCATAATATGGCCATAAATTTGCTCAAAGGCTCTTCACATTTCAATGATAGTCTCTCTGTAGAATTCAATTAGCATTGCTGTTTCTACTCATAAAATATATGCTCTTCCCAAATAATTTTTTTCTTGCTCTTTTACACTTTCCAGAGGCCAAAACTTACAGCTGCTGCTGAGGTTAAAATTCTATTGATTTCACAACATGCCTTCAGTGTGTAAGCAATTCTATTTCACAGAATTTCTATGTTAAACAATATGAACTTGGAAAGCAGTATGGAAATATTCTTTGCAGTACAGAATCTAAAATTTTTCATATGTCTCAGTCCCTCAAATATTCAACCCACAGTGCTGCCTCTTTTCAGTCATTTCAATTTTGCAATTTATCAATTACCTTTCATGTCATGTTAGGTTTAGTGTTCTGATGTATTAAAAAAGGGTATATGGGTGTGTGAAGCATATGCTATAAATCAAGAAATAAGAAAGAGTCAGAACCAAGTATCTTATTTACTGTGTGGTAATAAAAGTAAAAAGGGGAAAAATAAAAGGGGAAAGTTTCAGGAATAGCTTTTTCAATCTTTGTTGTAAAGTAAGGGAGAAAATAATTTAAAACAAGTTTGTGATCGTATGCCATTTGCAAACACCTTCAAAGGCACATACTGACTCTGAAGGTTTATTCATTTTTTCAGTATCTGTAAAGTTCAAAATTAAGAAAAAACAGATTCAAATCCCAGTAATATATTACCACTGTATTCACACATTTTCCTGCCAATTTCATCCTAATAGCCAGTTTGAGCCTTTTGACTGAGTCAACAGCCTAGGAGGAGCAGCAACTGTGACAACCCTTTCTCTGTTCTTCCTGGGCCGAAAAGTCACGGCACCCGCGAAGGCCGGGTTCTTATTTTCCTTACCCGCTGCTGCCACTGGGGCTGCTGCATTTAGGTGCTAAATCAAGACTCCTTGTTCTTTCTACCAGAGCAACATCTGCATCCCAAGAGTGGCTTTCTCTATCCCCTTCTACGTACCATCCAGAAATTTTTTCAAAAACATACTGCAGGAAATGGAGAAAACCACAATTCCTTGCACCACCCTAATATTCTATTCAGGATTTATGTTTTTCCAATTACATCTCTAATTTAATCTTTCACTTTGCCTGTACAACTTTCATTTCAATTCACTTTTTTTTTTCACACAGATGCTAACACAACATGTTAAGATGTTAGCCCCATCTCTTCCCTTTCCTTTCAAATTCCTCCTCAAAACCCTTCATTAACGAGCATCCACAAACTCTAACCAGATGGGTTAATGATATTACAAAGGATTTGGCAGGAACTTTAAAAATACTAGACTAGCATAGTTTTCTGGATATGAACCTTTTTAAGAGCATCAGAAAAGAAAATTTATGTTTATTTTAAAATAAATTTAAATAAAAATAAATTTATATAAAAATTATATTTGTTATTTATAATTTTTGTGTCTAACATGTCTGTTCAGTTGTTGCCCATCTACTTTGTCTTTAAACTTTTGGGCAAGACCTATGCCTTCTTTTATATTCTATGGCATGTGGAGCTGGATGTGAGTGCTACTCAAAGATGGATCATCACAATAAATGACATAGTGGTCAGAGTCCAAAGCAGTTCTTGAGTCTTGAGAATACTAAAAACTTAAGAACATTCCAAAAGAAACTACAAGAGCTGGAGGATGTGATTACACCACTCCAACACAGGCCACTGAATTGCTGAAGAGAGAATAGATCATAAGGTGTAACATTCAGGGAAAACAAATCCTTTAAAATAAAAATCTGTGTTATGTTGGGAAATACTTGCTCAACATAGAAGGTTACATAAAAAGCTAATTTTATAACCAAAACTAAAAAATATGAAAACTTTCTTGGAAACAAAGCCAAATATTCAACCATACTGGAATTAAAAATATTCTGACAGGAAAAATAATGACAAAATAAATAGTGCAGAAATTATTAAATTCATTGTGAGTTTTAAGATGGTCTGTACAAGATATTCTGTTCTATTTTATATGAGCATCAAAACCTTCTCAGAAAAAATCTAATCAATTAATATAAATTTCCATTTAAAACACTGATTCTGATTTGAAGAAGTAAATATGCCATTTGCTTTTGGGGTTTGCAATTTTTTCATTATGAGTGATTTAAATTTTTCACATCTAGTCTTTTAATTGTGCAAAAACAGAAAAAAGACTTGCAAATTTTGCATGTTAATTTAGGCTAAACCAGTATTCAAAGTGACCACTCTTTTTGTTTGCTGCTATTGACTTTGGAAGTGGCCAGGCAGATCAAAATGAATTGCAGAGAATTTTGGATGATTTTATCTGGTCAGATAAATTCCTGATTCTTTATCCATACACCAGAAATGGGATTTTTTTTCTCTTCTCTTACAGTGTCTGTTACATACGTGAACAAATACCTATTTTAGCAAACAAAATTGGTTACATACATGTGAGCTTATTCTGGTCTTCGTTCTTCATTATCTGAGGTCATTAGTGTCTGTACAAAATGAGCATAATAAATCTGTTTTGTTTTGGTAGGATTTTATTCCTCAGTAAGCAGTCTGTCTATAAGAAACTAAGGTTCAAGAAAATTCATTCCTCTCAACCCTTCTGTGCAGCTAGATTACTAACCTAAGCATTCTTCCTGTTCAACAAATACAAGGACAATATTTTTTAAAAACACCCAAAACTATGAAAATAAAGGTGAAATTTTAGTTTCCAGTTATTTTTATTTTCAGTGATTTTCAGAAAATCCAAACAAAAAAACGCTTTAGTTCAGTTTCCCAGTTTAAAAAAAGCTTTAATCCTGTTCCGGTTTCAAAGTGAATTTGTTCTAATGCACTGCCTAGATGCCTAAAAGAAATCATAGGAGAAACTTCTCTTCATCAGGCAGAAAATGAAAAATTATCTTCTTTCCTCTCATCACAAGATGAACTCCCTCAACTTCAACGTTTGCCAATGACTGTCCTCTAATCCCATTTGATTTTTTTAATCCGATTTTCGTAGGTAATAGTTTGAAGACACTAAAAGCAGAAAATAAATTATTCACCTAAAACATCAAAGTCAGATTTTTCTTCTATATGTCACTGGAGGCTAACAAAGTCTGCGAATAAAATGACCATAATAGTAAATCATTGGAATTCAATACTGATACGTACTTATGGCAGTTTTCTATGGGTTTGGATTTTGATCATATGGCAATTTTAAAACAGGAATTTATACGACTTTACCAATTAACTTCCCATAGCAAAGTCATAAATGATTTTTTGAATTACGATTGTGAGTGAAGCTGTCAGTTTTGATGTCCAAATTATTAATATTTGATTAAGAGGAAATTTCAATATGTAGTTGTAGCTGTGTGGTAACACAGTCATGTTCATAGTTTGTTCCTTTTCTGTCATTTGAGTGATATTATTCCATAACTTTTCAAAATAGTAATATGCCTGATGCAGTGCATTTCTTCTTTGTCAAGGGAAGTTCCTTTGAACAAGAAGTGCCTTGTTTATCAGGGATACAACATTTCATATTTTGTGAGGTGTGAAAGAAGAACGCTGTAGGTTATGTACAGTCTTAATTGAGATGTTCTGCTAAATGGTATCTGAAATTCCTATGGCTGTAGTAACATGGTGTTAACATATGTAAAGGGATAGCTAAAAAATATTGGCAAATATTTTGTCTTTGGACAGTTTCGAACTTACAAGGATGAAGGAGGAATGAAATACTGAATTGGCATTTCGGATCATTAGAATAATTTAAGTAATATTTTCATGTAAATATAGGTGCCGATTAAGCAATAGTTGGCTAAACTAAAAGTTCAATGACCTTGTTAAATTGATAACTGCTTTAGGGAATTTTATTAATTTTTTACTTTAGAATCTTATACTTTCGCAGTTTTTGTATCCAATTTTCATAAACCAATATTAAAGTCATAAACCAGTGGCTAAGAATATATTAAAGTGTTTTCCTCATCAGAGTTCTTCATATACTGTTACAATCACACAATCTTTTACCTTCTGTGCTTCTTTTGTACCCTTTTCTGGTTTTACTCACAGATCTGTGACGTATCCTGAGAACTACCGTTGGAAACAGACAGCTCAGTGACAAAGCTCCTTGTGTGTGCTTCTTGTCTTACACTACAATCCAAACTTTCCTGGCAAATGGAAATATCTCTGTAATGTACTTGCCTGTTGCCTAGTGCAATTATTCCAGGACACTAACACAATAAGAAGAAATACATAAATAAATAAATAAACAAACAGCAAATCTAACCTTGCAAGTCTGTTCACATATTTTGTTATGCCTTATTTTTTGAAATCTTGTAGGAAATTTGGATTAATAACCTCCTACTAGAGTTTTGGTTTAGAAATTCAGAGACATATTCTTGTCCACTGAATTATTTATGAATATGATTTATTATTCTTGGGTTTGAGTCTTGCTGCTTATGCCATCCTGTCTTTGCTCTTCAGACAGCTTGTGAGGTTGGGAACACTGCTTCTGCATGTGTCAGTATGATTACTTCCAATCACTGAGTGCCACACAGATTGTGTCATCTTGGTGTATTGGACTCACCAAATCTTTAGGAGTCCTGTGTTGAAAATCTGTCTCATAACAGCTGGATTCTATCCACAGGCCACTGATTTAAAACAGGTTTCAGACAAACTCTATGCTTTTTCATCTTTCATCTCTTTATGACACTTATCTGCATGAAACACTGGGGACTTATCCTTACAAGCTATTTCATAACTGACTACTTTAAGTATGAATGACGTTCTAGCAGTTGTTTTTAGCTATAAAAGTGGACTAATTAACAGACATATGATTTTTTTCTCTTAATACTTGAACTTTTAGGAGATAATTTAAGGTAAAAGAATATTCTCAGATGGTTAGGAAGAGCCTTGATATCATCTTGGTTTCTTTAATTTTCCTACCTAAATGGGAAAATTACCTATTATTCTGTTATGCTGCTAAAACTTTTAATTTCAGGGAACTGAAAATCTGAAACAATATTATTCTTGATATGGGAATGATGGGTGAGCTTTTGTCTATAACAAGCCAAGAAGTTTTTTAAGGAGGTATATGCTGGTAATGCAGACATTTCTTTGATAATACATAAAGCTGTTGATGGACTCTCAAGTGATGTGAGCTGTCTGATCTTTATGGGAGGGACCATTGGTGAAGATAGGACAATTTTCAATGGCAGGGACAGAAAAAATTAGGCTATTAAGGTATAAAATGTTGATGTTCCTCCATGAATAATGCCTAAGATTATCTATCTTTAATGTGGTTTTTTGTTTGTTTGTTTCATTGCTAGTTCTGGTAATTTAATAGGGGATATCGTTTCTCCACTCCCAACCTTGTCTAGTGCTTGATCAGGGCACTGGGAACACTCTCACATGGGGTCCTGTATTCTGGAGGATTCTGCATGCTGGCTTAGTGAAAATAGCAAAAAATCTGCTTTGGAGCCTGAGTGGTGGACTAGTGAAGAAGGATGATATTGAATTCTTCTTGCCTAAGCAGAAAATTTCTGCCTGGCTTTTTCTGGACAGCTGGGGAGCTGTGGTAACCAACTTGATATAGCTAGCTAAAGCTAACACTGCTGCAGGCAAGAAACTCATCCATGCCCCAGAACAAATTAATCCAAATTATTGTGGAGCTTTGCTGAAGGTAAAAATCTGTAATTCTTATCATGGCTGTCTCTGCTGCCTGTCCTGGGAGGTGCTGTTGGCAGCATGATTGTTTATCTTCCATGGTGGCTGTGAAACATCTCTTGTCTTCATGAAAAGCTTCATTTGAGCTCATCTTTTAAGGCCACTATCATAACACACAAACAACTTGAGTTGTTTGAGGCTCAGTTTTGCACCTTTTCTGCAGGGAGGAAAGAAAAGGTTGGTGTTTTACCTCACCAATTTCAAAACTTCTAATTTTCTTTTGGAAGATGTCTTTATTTTGCTCTATAAAATCTCTGGGTTTAAAACAGAGGCTTTAAATTCAACACTCACTGTGGATGATTGATAACTGGAATGAGTATGAAGAACAGAAGGATTACAGAGAAAAATACTGAAATGTGTAAGAGGTCTGAAGGGATTGACATACAAGAATAGATTAAAATTTTAATATGTGTAGAATAGCTAAACAAAAACTGAGAAGGGATTGATAGCCATGCAGGGAGTAAACACAATAACTTGAGGCAACTGAAGGAAATTAATCAGAAGAAAAATTAGCCAGAAAAAAATTAGGAAAGGTAGAATCGATTAATTTCCTAGAACAAAAAGGGAATTCCCAGAACTTCAAGCCTTAAATCCAATATAGAGGAAAAACATAATAGGGTGTTCTCTTGGAGAATTCCTTCATTGCAAAGAAATATTACTTTCTGACCTACTAGGTCTTCTTTATCACCAGTTTTTCTGTATATGTAATTAACAGCAAAAACACTGCAGCAAATCCTTAGAATACTGTCTTACATTCACATGGGCAAAGGTGGTAATTATTAACCATGTCATACTATAGAAAAAATTTCCTAATTCTGTGTTTTCCAAGAAGAAGATGATAGACTGCAAGCCAGGCTGGAAGCTCCATGGATATCAAGATTAAGTTATCTTTTTTCCTTATTTTCCCTAGTTTGCCACCTGTACATTGTAGCATCTATTGCTCAAGAGGCTATCCAGAAACAGGCTTTGAGAATACATTGTCCCTTGAGAAATGTAATTAATTACTATTGTTTCACCTAACAGATTTCAAATTCAGATCATTTATTTTCTAGAGTCATTGATGAGCTGACTGGGAAAATGAAACACTTGAGTTTAATTACCAGTCAAAATTACAGCTTTCTAAGCAGGTACTTCATCTCTTACCCTTTTTCTAATTGTCTCTTATGATATAATATGTAGTTAGTTATACCTGTTGCCTTTCACATTGTTAACATCTTACTACTGCTTTCAAGCCAGAAAGAATATAACATGATTGTGGGATGACTTAGGTGTGGCTTTAGAGTATACTAAACAACAGAGTTTAATCTTTCACAGGTGCTTACTTATTTTCCCATGACAGGTGCAGAAATGAAAAAGGGAGATGGCCTAAAAAACCCACACTAACATTAAAACTTTTAGGTGTTTTCAAACATAAGGTTATAAAATATAGTGCAAGTGAGACAATGGATATAAACTGCATTATTTATGTCAGTGATACACCACCATGACTGCTGAAAGTAGAACTTGAAGCCAGATTCCCAGACCATGCCCTCAAGGACCTGAGCTCTGCTCCACAGTGTGAGCATCTTCAAGGTAGGCCCATTTATAACAAGACACATATCAACACTGTCTGCCTCAAAAAGACCAAAAATGTCAAGAAGTAATATTTTAATCACCACTGGGCTTATAAAATCTATTCTGTTCCTGAAAAAGCATAGTTTTCTTCTTCTTCACTGGCTTGCCCAGTTATTTACAGATATTTCATTCTTAACATTGCTTATTCTGGAGAATTAAATGGAGTTTCATCTGATTAATTAGTTGAATTTATAATTCCTCATAGTTGACCTCCATCTTCTATGTTGCCATTCTCATATTCTCTGGTATGAGTTTTACAGCATTATTCTTTCTCCTAGGAGATGGGAGAAAAGAATTCAATGTAGATGAAAAGGTGAAAATCAAATTCAGGAATTGACTACATCACAAGTCCAGCTGAAAATGCAAAATCGGTCTATTCCAAGTAGGAAAATGTTTATTTCTATGATCTATACCTTATAAATCATCATTAATTCTCATATGTATCTAAACATACTTCAGCAGTCTTTACCAGCAATTTTACTGTTTGCAGTTATGAATTACAATTACTGGAGCTAAGCAAGCTGTTAATGGGATTGAGGTAAATTGATAAAGCTAATCACTGCATATCTTTAAAGATGATCAATATTTTCTTTTTCAGCATGGATACAATTTATTCTCATTAATTGCAGACGTGAATTAATGAGACAAATACTATAATTTGAAACCATATTGTATTTCCATTTATGTTATGTGTTGCCTAGTGAGAGTGACAGAGAGAAGATGTAAGACCAGACAAGTATCAGGTCAATTCTTAGGATGTTGACAAACCATTTGATTATGCACATTTTACTGAGTTCTAACAAATGCATGCATAATTTAGAACCGAAGATCTTCAGTACTGTTACTGTTCATCTAACTATAAACAACACTCATTTCAAATTCTTGCAATAACAAAAATCTATGGTGCTCAGTTGCTTGCTTATGTGTCACTGACTACACATCACTTTACCTGTCTCCAACAAGGAAATTTTCTGTGCTTTGATTCATTTAGAATTCTCTGTCTCCTCCACTAAAAAAATCACTAGCACAAGTCCACCAAAGACAAAAATGTCTCTCCACATACTGTCTAAATTGCTCCACATTTCTTGTTTTCTACTTCTGGTTAGTATATGTGGCCACAAAAATGCACATAAACAAAAACTGTCTCCGTTATCTCTTGGGTTTTACTTTTGTTGGTTTTGGGCCAATAGGGAAAAAACCCCCACAAAATGGCAACCCAAAAAAAGGACAAAGAACTTGCTGAAATCAGCTGTAGAGATTAGCCAAGGGAAAAGTACAAACACACACACATACACACACCCTTACATCCTCTCTCCCCATGTTTCTGGGATGTTTACTCCTTTTATTTTGATGGTTTGGGATTACCAGAGGTTTCTTTCAGTTTTGTTTTGTTTGGCTTTGGGTGGTTAGGGGTTTTTGTGTATTTCATGCACAAGACATTTCTTAAAGTTTTCCACATATAAAATTTGGTCTTTTGCAGTTGTTTTATTTGACTTTCTAGATTTGAGACTGGGTACAGGTGTTTCAAGTCAGCAAATGTTCAGAATAGGTAATTTCTCATGATGAATCCGGGATGTTCTGGGTAGTCTTGTTTGTCATCCTTTCCTGTCTCCCCTTTAGTCTTTATTACCTTATCCTTTCAAATTTTTGAAGCTTTCTATGTCCTGGCTACTAATATTTTTGACGGTAAAAGTAACTTTTTCATTAACATTTGTATAATTTTATTTTTAGAAGACAGAAGAAATAATATTATCCTAGTCATCAAAAAGGATAAAATCTTAAAAATACAGGGATTCAAATTAAGAAGATGAGAAGAAGCACATTACATGTGAATGTATTGAATTAAACAGAATCCTCTGAAACATAAGGTCACAGCATATAATACATCTTATAGAATATTTTGCACAAAGAAAGGATTATGTGTCTATCCTTCAAGATCCTTTATAGATTTCAGATACAACAGTGAGGACTTTAGGAGGGAAAGCACTGGAGTGAAAACTGCTTAGGATTTTGATAGGAGTAATTCATGAACAGAACAAAAGAAGTATCTTAGGCCATCAGATTTAATTCTCTCATGTTGCTAGCAAATAGAGGCAACAGCCATAACACAGCACCTTTTCCTCAGGCTGTGCAACACCTGTGCCTTCAGGTTAAAAGTTTCACTAAACAGAGACTCAGGAAATCACAGTAATGTTTAACAGAGATGGAAATGAAAGAACTGGAAATGTGTTTGCTATGTGTTTCCAGTTATACCAAAAAACTGGTTTCTCCCAATAGATGATTACTGATCATTGCAAAATGGCAAATTCCTCCTTCAGAAGGCAAGATTTCTATATGACATTTAGAAAGCAAAATTTCCAAAGCAACTTCTCCACTTTTCCCCCTTCCAGTACACCTACAGTGAATTAGTACTTATCGTCAGAATAGGTTAAAAAATTAAAAACAAAAACAAAAACAGTTCTAGCCATTGCAGACATAGAAATCTGGGAATTTTGTCACCCATTTTTGTATTAAGATGCAACAATGTCAACTGTTAGGCAAGCTAGAATTTGGTAGTTCACATTAAACAAATTTTGAGGATTTTGTTCTGCCTCAGGCATTTTCTAGTGTTTGCTTAAAACCCTGTGCTATTTTTCTTAGCCATAAAATATGCCATACAGGAATTCCACCGTTTACATACTAAAAATATATATAAAATATGTTTTTTTCTTGTTTTCCCAGAATAACAAGGGGAAACAGGGTAGTACCATATTTATCATTATTATTTTTACTGTGTTAGCTAGGCAGGATGACTGCCACATTTCTGTTGGCAGTACATAAGCACTGGGACAGAATATTCCCTACCCTTCAACATCAAAAGTCACAAGTCACTAAGCAGGAATCAGATCCAGCAGCTTCCCATATCACCAGAATTTCAAATCTGAGGTAAGAGACTCTTTGGCAAAGCTTAGACCTGAAAAGCTTTCCTTTGCCTCCTGTTTTAAGGAAGGAAATCTCTCACCTGCTCCAATGTATTTCTGACCTAACTCGTTTCCTGCATGGCTCTCAGAGTTGCATTTTCTTTATCACAACCTACTTCATTTGACTGTCCTGTTGGTGTGATAATATGCCACTGTCATTAATTATAAATGAGGTGGAGTGAATGTGCTGGTTTTGACTTGGGTAGAGGTAATTCTCTTCCCAGTGGCTGGTAAGGGACTGTGTTTTGGGTCTGTGCTGAACACAGGGTTGACAATACAGAGATGTTTTTGTTACTGCTGAGCAGGGCTTGCACAGAACCAAGGCCTTTCCTGCTTTTCCTAAAGCCACACTGGCCAGGGGCTGGGAGTGCCTGGGAGGAGACACAGCTGGGACAGGTGACCCCAGCAGGGATATCCCACACCACATGGTGCCATGCTGAGCTTTTAAAGCTGAGGGAAGAAGGAGCAAGGGGAGGATGTTTGGAGTGATGGGGTTTGTCCTCCCAAGTCACCATTACCTGTGATGGTGTCCCCATTCTCCTGGCATAGCTGAACAGCTGCCCAGCCGTGGGAAGCACCAAATTAATTCCTTGTTTTGCTTTGCTTGTACATGCAGCTTTTGCTTTCCATATTAAACTGTCTTTATCTCAACCCCTGAGTTTTCCAGCTTTTTACGCTTCCGATTCATTTCCCATCTCCCTGGTGGGGGTGAGCCAGCAGCTGCCTAGGGCTTGGCTGCTGGCTGAGGTTAAACCATGACAGTGAGTCAGCGGCTTTTCTGTCCTCTTTTCAGCTCAGATCCTGTCCTGCAGAGGCAGCTATTGAGCCATCAAAGGCAGGAAGATGTTATGAGACCTGTAATGCCCCATAGCTTTGATATGCAGCTCACCCAGACACCTCATTCGGGCAATAAATATTTTAGAAGGGCAGCAGACAGATAAGTGAGTAAGTGAATTAATTCATGCATTCTTATTTATGAAATGCTTGTTCCCAGATTCTGTTAAAATTTTACATATTGGAGAAGTGGAAATTTACTTTCATGAAATGACCATCAGCTTCTCTCTGCTGCAGAACTGGCACTGCAAGCAGCCCACAGACGAGGGCATGACCTCCTTTTGAAGATCAAAAGCCCCGACAAAATTGTCCCGGTCTCATCACACCATTTTTGTGAGCAGATATGCCTATCATTTAAGAACAAAAAAAGTAATTTATTCTATTTATGGCTCATTTTCCTTGAACTTTAATTGACTTATAGAGGGTCACAAATCCTGTTTATGCTTCAAACAAAGCTGCTTTTCCCCTTTGAGATACTTGGTCTCTTTCAACTTGTTCCCTGATAAAAATATGGTTGTGTTGAGGCCACCCTGATATGAAATTCTTTCTTTCTTCTTTCTCTGTCTGAGACTTCTGTTACTTACAATATATATATTTTTTCTGCAAAATATTTATCTATCACTTCATGATTGGTTTTGATTTGTTATAGAAACTGAATATATTTACATTTTTCAATATATTTACTAGTGAGACCTAATAAAATATCCTTAATAGAAGCCAAAATAATGCATTTTACACCATTCTGTTACATTAACTGGGGAGGGCAGGCTAACTAGGAGAAATCTTCCCCTGCCCCCAAAGCAACAGGTATGCCTGCACCATGCAATCCAGGAATACAGTGCCACTTCCCAACAGGAGGAGGTATCAGTATGGCACAGCTGTGTAGGGATGGCAGCTCTTGTCCTAAACATGTTACAGGCGTGTTAGCAGCTTGCATTTGAGTTCTTCAACCCTGAACGCAATTACTAATGCTGATGCCAGCTCTTGGGCTAGTCCAAGTCTGCTCATGCAGCTCTTGTAACACATGGTGCGCTTCTGCTCTGAGAAATGCCCTTCCTTCCAGCCAAGGCCATTTCCCTGAGTGAGAAGTGATAATACCACAAGGAACATGTCTGAACTTTTGACTGATTGTGGTAGGCTGACTCTGGCTAGACTCAGGTGCCCACCAAAGTCACTGTCACTTCTCACCTCAGCTGGACAGTAAAGAGAAAATAAAGCAAAAGGCTCATGGGTTGGAATGAGGGTGGGGAGATCACTCACCAGTTACCATCATGGGTAAAACAGGCTTGGCTTGGAGAAATTAACTTTTCACCAATAAAATAGGTAGAAATAAAGTCAAACTATATAACATAATTCCTCCTTCTTCCCAGGCTCAACTTCACTACAGATTTCTCTGCCTCCTCCTTGCAGCAGTGCAGGGGGACTGCAAATGGGGGCTGTGTCAGTTCACCACATGTTTCTGCCACTCCTCCCCCCTCAGGGTAGGATTCCTCACTCCTCATTCTGCTCTCTAACGTTGTTCAGTCCATGTTTTGCCTGTTACCTCTCCCAGTTACTATCCTTATCTCAAATTCCTCATGCCCCATGTTGGGCACCAAAAGGGGCTGTGGTGGGTTTACCTTGGCTGAGCATCAGGTGCCCACCAAGGCCTCATTCTCCACATCAGCCAGACACTAGGGAAGAAAATAAGATGGTGAAACTTGTGTGTTAAGATGAAGGCAGCTAAAAAAAGCAAAAGCAAAGACATATGTGGGAGCAAAGGAAACCAGAAGATTTATTCTTTAATTCCCATCAGCAGGTGATGTCTAGCCTTTTAATATTTTACAGCAGCATTGTTTAAGTAGAAACAGATGAATTATTCTTTCAGCATAAGTCTCAAATTAGAATTTGCTCAGCAAGACATCTGGTCCTACAATGTATATATAGGATGCAAAGTCCATGACACATCTTTTGTAGCAGAATTTCAAAATACAAAAAGCTCTGAACAAAGATTCTGGAGCTGAAAAAGTCTAAATTCTGAGAAAATTAGGATTTGGAGTTTGGCCACATTCTCCAAGTGGGTATTCCAACTTTTGGTAGAGGAGTTGACGAACTTCCTAATAGTTTTTAGTTTTCAGTCCTTATTATTTCCTTTTTAGTAAGCCAGGAACACTGAGAAATGCTGGTTCATTTTAGCCATCAGTCCTTGATTAGTCAAGAAATTTTTGTACTTTGTCTGTAACCTTTATTCTTGTTAGATTCCTTTCAATTTCCAGCATGGGTAACAAACCCACATCCTTAAATCTGAGTTCTCTAGCTGAGAATTTTTTTTCCTGAACTCATTCAGAAACTGCCATAATGATACAGTGAAGGTTTATGATATTTCCTCCATCATGTTCAAGGTCTTTGTTTCATATTCCGTGGGGTATAAACCAACACTGTAATTTAAGAAAAAAAAAGCATCTGAGATTAAAATCTGGCAGCAGGAAAAGAAGAAAGCATTGCATGTGTGTAAAGTTTAGGTGGGACAGGGATCTTAACTTCAGTGATATGTAAAGCCCTCAGCTGGACCTACAGTTTAAGAAAGAATAAATGAAAGTATTCTTAGGCAGCTGAAATTATTTGATTTAATTTGAAAAGCAGAGCCTTGGATTTATAGCTGTTATGACCAAAAGGGAATAAAATTGATTGGTTTCTTTGGAATTAGTTCCTCTTCCTTTTGGCAATCTATTGTGTATATTTAAGCATAATGATAGTCAAATCAGATAGGCACTATCCTGGGTTGACTGAATCTGGGACAAGAAATGTTCTATATCTAGAGCTGAGGTCTTGAACTTCCCCTTGCCTTTCTCTATCTTTGTAAGTCTCCACTTGAAACAACAACAATCTTATCACACATTTTGCATAAAATAAATAAATAAGTAAATAGGTTATGCAGATTCCAAATGTATAATGCATAGGTACTCCAAAAACTTGCATTTCAGCTCAATTTTTAGTGCAAACTCTCTATACTTTTAAAATAAATTTTTGGAAAAAAGCTCTGCTCCCTTTTACTGTAATACTGCAAAGAAAAACAAGCAAGACATTGTAAAATGCCAAAAAAGAGAGATGTCACAAAAGAGAATATTAAAGGCAGCAAATAAATTGTTGTGAATTCACAACAATATTTCATTTCAAACAAGTTTCCATTCTTGAGTGCTAGAAATGACCGATTGTTGAAAAGCAATGTGATTTGTGACAGTGGTGGTGTAAGAGTTCAATGCAGAAATCTGTAAACACACTTTGGTTCTATTTCAGTAATTGCTGAAGCAGGCATAAAAGACCACTGTTAAAGATTTAGATTTTTTTTTTTTATGTTTCTTAAATCCGTATTTAAGCATAACACAAACCCCATTTACTTTTTACCCTCATATTGAACTCCTCATAAATGACACAAGACTTCAGAAGAGAATGATATTGACAACTAAAGCTTCCCAAAAGTAAACATGTTGCAATTTATTCAGGGATACAAGCATGTCTCACCTTGTCAGCTTTCAGGCTGTTGAGCTGAGAAAAATAGGTGCAACTTTCCATTAAAGGTCTGCTTTAAGCCTGGCAGTTAAGAACATAAAAATGGTACTTTAAAGATGATTCCTAAATTCTAACTGTGAACCATTTAGAGCATCGATTTTCAGAAGTGCCGAGCACTCTGCAGTTCAGGAAAAGGTAATGATGTCTGAGTGTCCAGCTTTAGGTGTTCTTACGTATGGGTGCTTTGGGTATTCAGGCTACATGTATAGGTGCTTGAATAGACTTCACTAAAACTGTTCTACAGGGATTTGTAGGCTAAACGCTGGCTTTACCCAGATTTCAAGGTGTCAGATAGTGTGGTCTGTTAAAAAGCCCTCTTAAAAATTTTCAGATGTGAATTCTGGGAGTGTAATCAAGATGAAAACATGAGATGGAAGCATAATGGAGAATGACTGCAATTTGTTTCTCGTGTTTACCTGATGATCTTGAGCCTTGACTTGATATCCACAGCAGACCAAGCTGTTTATATGCAATTATTCTAAATAAGCTCTATACTGTGCTTGATTGGTTACACAATGTTGTACAAATATATTCCAAGGCATTTTATTAAAGAGCTCTCAGTGACAGCCAACTCCAGACACTGGGCAGTACTGGATGGGATGGTTATTCATGACAACAAGAAATGACTGGCTGAAGGAAGCTTGGGAGTGCTCTGTGAATGATGGAAAAGAACAGCAGAAAAAGAAGTACTGATTTAGCTGGGGGATGAGAATATGATAGGAGACTAAATCAAGTCAACAGAAGAAGAAATAATGGGAAAAAAGGAACTAAAGTATTTGCAGATAAAAATAGAAATAGAGATATCAGTGTGACTGCAAAAGGTTTTGTCATTAATAGTTTTACCATGATGGAAAGGAGAAAAACAGTCAATAAAGGGATTGAGAATGAGTGACATGATCAGACCAAGAGATAGAAGAGGAAGTTTTCTTTGGTAAGTGCACTCAAATTACAATGGAAAAGAGTAGCAGGCAGTGGAGGTACATAATTTCAGGAAATCAAATCCAGCTATGCTCAGCTCATAAACATATGTGGATTTCAGCAATATAGTGCTTTGGAACCAGTGGCTCCCAGACACATTAAATGGGAAAAGAATTGCTTATTCTAAGTGTCTGAGTATATTTTTGTTTTAAAAACACATTTAAAAACATACCATAAGTGTGTCTGTACCTCAGTGGAAGACAGGTTTATAATGTAAAATTAAATTTCTTCCAAGAATCCTGAATCAAGGACATACCTCAGTTTGTCATCTTGAACTCTAGCCCTCATTACCTTAATGGATTCAGCTCAGACCCTTAATCACATATACTACTGTCCATTGCTGCAATTCCTCAGTCATAGAAGGAAGACAGACAGCTGGCAGCCTGCTCACAGAACCACTGGCCACAACAGGCTGCTTTGGCTGGAGCTGAGTTTCTTTGCTGTGAGGTCAGGGGGACAGGGCCACCTGCCACAAGTCCTGACACTCAGCACGGACGACCACAAGGAAGCTGCACTCTCTTTGGTGGCCTGGTACCTCATTTTTCCATCTGTTAATTATGGCTGAATTAGGGAAGGTCTGCAAGAGCTGCAGCTCTTATCTGCAGGAGGTAGTGATGCTGCTGCTGCTGCAGCCTCCTGTTTGCCAGCTGAGTGTGTCCAGGTAACTGCTGCTGGTCTTTACACCCCAGACACCTGCAGCCTTGCAGTGATACCACAGTGAGACTTTCCACAAAGGAAAAAGGCATCAAAGAAAGAGGTTAATTAGGCAAAGAATTCTGTCCCTAAACACTGAAGCAAGTGCCATAATGAAAGCCAATCTAATGAGGCAAGTAGGATGGACTTTGACACAGTGACCACGTCAGGCAGGTAAAATTAATTTTCTTTCCTTGATAAATCATAAAATACATTTTTAACTAACAAAAGTCTTAGCTCAATACAAGTCTTCACAGGCATAGATAAAAAGTTGCTTCTTTCCTTTTTATCACCTTATAAAACATTCTTTCCTGTGCTCTGAGAAAATGGTCCACAGGTGAAAGGAAGATTGTCATTGACTCACGAGAATGAGTCACCTGGAAAAAGACTTGGCTGTTAGTGCTGCTGTACAGATTTTTCTCTCCAGGTGTCTATATAAGACATCTCTGTGAAATTCTAACATGTAACTTAGCAATATTTTTTGAATTCAGAGAATCTTTTCCACTGAAACATCTCAGTTCCCCTACGATGAATGTTATACTCAGAAAGAAATTCAGTGAATCATGTATGTCATTATTTATTTTGTTAAAACATACTCTCTAACTTTTGAGAGCAAAATTGGCAAAGCAAAAACAGCAAGGTAATAAAGCAAGCAAATTCCATCCCCTTTTCAAAACAAATGAAAGGAGTCATTTTAGCGGAAAAAGTAGATAATGGGAAATAGTGGGGAAAAAAAACTGTCTGGAAGACCTGAGGGAACTGGCTGTAAATTCAGCTACAACAAAAGAATCAAACCAAAGTCTCAGAAGAATCTGGCCTTCACATGTCTCAGTTAATTCAAGGCATCACAGAACTTGCAGTGACAAAGCACTGGTAGGACACGAGAGCTTCGTGTTTGAAACCTAGTCAGGTTTCAAGGTTAAAGCCATATTTATGTTTTCTGAGTTTTTCTTCCTAATTTTTAAGGTTACATCTATGAATATTATAATATCTAATCTGAAAATTTCTAATAGGTTAAAAGGCAATCTATCACCATCTTTGAAATGTGATGTTAACAGCTTTATAGTTAAATCAGGCCATGAAAAATGGCTAAAGGTTGTCTATGAAAAAGCTCTTTTTTATGACACAGATAATTGAACCCATACAGAGGAAAGTATAAGCGGAAAATGATTTAGAAAATTCATCATGAAAGTGTGTCGTTTTATTAATTTAGAGAGAAAATAACTGGGTTTTTTTATTATTTACCTATCTCTAATGAATTCATCTTTCTCTGAACAGACAGGCTAAGTGAATGTCAAAATGTTAATGATGAGCAAATTGAAAGTTAGACTTTAACCTCTGCATGAGGCTGAGCAGTTAAAACAGTATTTCTGACATCCTTGTAATGCAACATGAGATGGATCTTTGTGAGCCTTTTTTTTCTTTTTTGTTGAAGGATAAAAGAAAGATGTTGGGGAAAAATTGAATTCAATCAATTTGTTGGCATTTTTTTCTCTTTTCTCATATCAGTGTATTATGCAATGAAAGAGTGTCCTAAGAGAACTGAAAATTTCAATTCAGCCTGCATATAAAATGACTTACATTATTCTCAAAACCTCATTCTTTATCACCCCAAGATAATGAAGGTGACAGAATGGAATATGAAGAAGGGAATTTAAAGTCCTGTTACTGATTTTTAGCTCTGCATATTAGCTGCAGTGCACACTGACTCGAAATTTTCCATTTTATCAGTGCTTGTTGACTAATTTATAGTCAGTGCCATTAATTGCCCAAGTAATGAAATCACTGAGAGCACCTTTCTAGTGAACAATAATGAGGCAGAACATCCAAACTACTGGGTGATAACTAAGCTGTGTCAGACCCTGGAACATGTAACATCTTTATAAAATGAGTGTTCAAATATCATTTAATTGTTCACTTAGACATTTTTCATAATGAAGCTTCATTTTACTTCATTTCCTTAGTGTGCAAAGATAAAAAAAAGATGGAGCATCTCTATTTAGGATTAGGACTCCACATAATTTTGTGACTTCTCATAAGAAAAAGGTATTTTTTTTAATGAGTTTTAAACAATGAGTGTGGACAAAATCTCATTTATTAAAAAAAAAAGGAAAAATAATGAAATGAAAAATTTTGTTGAACTTGCTTGATTCTTTAGTGGTTTTCACCATTGCTTAAATAAATATTTTGCCAATTTTTGCGTTTTACTGAAGTACAGATTCAGTCAGGAAACAAGCTCTCCTTGTAAAAATGGAGCTGAAAGATCTCTTTTTCCTAAAAAAAAATGGTCACGAATCTAGGGATATTTAAGTTTGAACTTGTGTTTCTTGACAACCTCCTAAGTGTTTCAATGTATTATGGAGAACTACTGACATTAATAGTAGAAAATTTGGGCTGTTTCTACTCCCATTTACAAGGGGTTTACATGGGTATATGCTGTTTACTTCTGTTAAATCTATTTTAATTTACATAAGTGTATCTGACTGTAAAAAGGGATCCATTTGGGTTATTTATTTGCCCATTAAGTGCATATTTCTGTACATTTCATTATAACCAAATCACATCTGAAGAGCTGTTATAATGCACTTGGTCAAAGTTCAGGGCTGTTGTGCCTCTGTACCCTTCTTCCCAGTTTTCTAAATAGAACAGACCAAAAAATATCTGTTCAGAAAAGGACAGGAAAATACAAAATGTTGTTCTGCCTATGCTTCTCTGTCAGTAACTGAATACAGTGTAAAGGAATAACTGTGGTGATCCTGCAGCAAGTTAGCGTTCTCTCAGAGAGAAAATCAATAGTTCGATCAAACCAGCCATTAGGACAGCAGAGAACAAGCTCCCAAGATACAAGGAAGAAATTTTTTACAATAAGGGTGGTGAAACATTGGGAACACATTGCCCAGAGAGGTGAAAGATGGTCCAGCCCTGGAAACACTGAAAGCCAGGCTGTGCAGAGCTCTGAGCAGCCTGACCGAGCTGGGGATGTCCTTGCCCCTTGCAGGAGGGTTGGACTAGATGACCTTTAAAGGTCCCTTCAAACCCAAAGCACTCTGTGACTCCATGATTCCATGAAAATAAATTGGTCTGAAAAAATGGCTGCACTTCTACATTGCATCATTTTTTGGTATGGATGGAATTACAGAGGGACAAGAATAAAAGCACATGTCTTCCATGGGCAATGGATTTAAATCCAGTGCTTGTCACTGAGGTACCTAATCAAAAATAAATTTTTAATTAATTTAAGCAGAAAGTATAAAGAAAAGTACACAGAAATCTCAAAATCTCTCTTATATCAGATTATAAAATATGTGTACTTGCTTACATGAAATAGAAAATAGGTCAATAAAGGATTCATTAACTCTTTTTCATAGATGATATTTTGCAAAAAATGGAGGGTCAAATGAGCAAAATATATTATCATGAGTGTAATTTGAGAACACCTGTGACTTATTTCCATAACAAAGGATTGTGTATCACAGACAAATGAGATGTTTATGCTACCTGTAAAGGAGGGCTAGCTGCAGATACTGAATCAATAACTTACTGCTTTAGGAAGCTGAATTTTAAGTGAATACACTTATTCAGATATATATTTTCAGATCTCTATGTAAACACAAGAGAACACATTTCAATATTGTAACCAAAGTGCTTATCGTTATCAGATAAAAACCAAAAATATCACTATTGAAAAAATACTACATGTGAAGTACTAGTGACAAAAAGGGACCCATCGCCCCTGTATTTAAATCCATGAGAAATGGTATAATACAAGAGAAAAGAAAATCTAGGTGTTTACAGTAACTCTCTTGAATATGTTATCCTTTTCTATTAAGAGGAAAGTAGTCTTATTAGAACAATGTTCTTCATTCAAACTAGTTTTCTCCAAGAAACACTAAGTTCTCTGCAGGAGTTACTGTCACAGTTCCACCAATGAAGAAGAAAAGGAGAGGTCATCTTTTATGTTTCACGTCAGGCATACTTTGCCAGCATTGTTAAGTTACATTTCTGTGGATTAGATTCCTGTTAACTGGTTGATTTTTGCATGTCATTAACTCATAACATTATTGATAAGCACTAGTGAAATATAGTTTTTTTCACCAATAGACAGTCTTGTGATGCTCAGATGTATCTTTTCCTTGGTAATTTCTCTCTGTCTCTCAAAAAATAAGCCTTAGATGAAGAACAGCTAAACCAACATGAACATGTTCAAATAATTGGAATGTATCCCTTATATCTATGCCCTCTTTCACAGAGATCAATACACAGAAGAGCAGGAAAGTTGTATCTTCACCTTGAGAACGAGGAGAGAGTGCACAACCTCTCCTCCCTGAGTACAATTTTGCTGCTAACAAGGAATTTACTTCAGTCTGCAAGTGCTTTTTCCAAAGATGCTCTTAGGTGGGTAAAATGCATGTTTTGGAGTGTAAAGAAACCACACAGGTCATCATGACTCAGATGGTCCTTCCAACAAGCCTTATGTGTATTTTGGGTATTTGAAATGGAACATTGAACCAGATGCACATTGACATTGTCATATGAGTTTTAGACTTGTTAGCATAACTACTAGGAATGATCCCATGTCTAAGTAATTTTTTTAAAAGATTTTTCTCAAGTCATGTAGCCATGAAACATGATTATTTCATTTTCTTTACATCTGAGTGTAAGTACCAAAGGCCTCATGAATATCCCAGAAGAATGTATTGATGGAAAAATGGCTAAAAACGCTTAACATGAAATGTGCCATTGTGGGTAAGCTTCTAGTGAACCCCCAAATGGCAGTGCAGAATAAGTGTCCTCCCATGACACATTTCACCCTTCAGAGAAAAATGAACACTGATCATCTAATTTTTTTTTTTTTTGAATCCTTTATGAAAAGGCAGTAAGTATGACTAGTTTGTCCTGGTGTCTAATTAACAATGAGATGTATTGGAGTCTACTGTGTTGTCTGCATTGACTACAATAGCAAGAAGCCTGGCTCATGTCTAGACATGCACAGGTGGATATCTTAATCTGTAGATTCAATATCAGTAACAAAATTGCAACCTCTGAGAAAATATAAGGAGAGATTTTACAATTTATGAGGAGATATTGAGCAAAAATTATCAAGCTGTGTAAATGTTGAGAAAATGAGATAGTGGGTGCAGCATCAGAACTTGAGCAGAATATTAATTTCTGAAACTCTTATATACCAGGTATTTTATCACAAAAATTGGGGAAATGCAATACTTGTACTTGTTTTATCTAAACAAACTCCATGGGGAATATATTGTTTGATTTTCCCAGGAAGACAAACTAGGTTTATGACTATGGTAGTCTGAAGAAACTTATGGAAGAAATCACAGTGTGCAGCATTTCATAACAACTATTTAGAAGCACTGCATGTTTATCACACCTTAATCAATGACAAAAAAAAATAAATAGCAATAGCTAACTCATGTTTCGTCTGATAATTGCATGTATCCCGTGCACTTTTAAAACAAACCTGTTTTTCAGAGGAAGCATTTGGACATTTTCCTTATGAAGGTACCTAGAAACTCCCAGATTTTAAAGAGAGGTAGTTGCAAGATGTGCTTCCAAAAGCAAGGTAGCATTAAAAAAGCAAAGTGTTTCTTTTTTTTCTTTTTTTTTTTTGTTTTTTTCTCCATCCTCCCCTGAATTCTTCAGTATTCAGACAAAATGCAGAGAAGTTGATTATGATGTCCAGTGCAATTACCGATTTTTCTCAAACAACTTGGTATTTTAACTTTTTGTATTATATTTGAAATCATAATAATTACAATTCTTCCAAGTGTCCTGCTTTTTTGTCTTCTTTTATTAAGATTTCATGGTTCAATATAGATAGAAGAAACATTCTAGAGCATTTATTTGAGATTTTTCTTCTATTAACTTCTACTTCTCCAAGGGCAGTTTTACTAGTGATCCCCTGCATCACAAATCAGAATGTTTTTCTTGGATTTCTATTTGCAAGTCTTTCTATTTGCTTCACATTCCTCTTCCCTGATATTTCTAAGTTCTAGGATAATCCATTTGATTGGTTGCATTTGGAATTTCAGATCCGTGGTTCTGTTGTTTCAATGAAAAATCAGTCACAAAGGTTTCCATACAAACAAATCACAAAATACAAATCCTGTTAATTGGGATAAATTAAAAGGAATTGGAGTGAAGTAGTATAGATCTAGGCCAAAGTGACTTTTATTTTCCATTTGAGATTTTAAAAAGCCAGTTCCCTTTTTCAATTCTCTATGGCTATATCAGCAAAGACTTTAACTATTGTGTAAAATTTTTTTAGGATAAAAACATTTAAGCTAAAATATATCTTAATATAAGGGATTATTGCAACAGTGTTTCTGTTATTGTGTCCACATGGTTCATGCTTAGAAACAATTGAGAGCCCTAAGCATAACCCTGTGCATGTTTAAATGCAATGATCTTTCTTGAATCACTAGCTAAACTACTTCTATGACTTAAGTGACACTTTGCTCTTTTTCACATCCATATCTTACTCACATTTCTGCTGCATGATCAGCACTTGACCTTAGTTCATTTGCTGTCTGACTGCAGAGGAGTGTTAAATCAAATACAGAAAGATCTGGGTATTGCATGCTGATGAAAGTATCTGTGCACAACAAATTGTACTTTGCTCTTTCCAGCATCTGACCACTCCATGATGGCAGGAGATGGTGCCTGTGGCTCAGTTCAGGCAGCAGTGCAACTGCATCAAGTGCCATTTCAGTTGCACTTGCACAAGGTGCTTTGTGGGATGAGTTTGGGAGACCTATAGCCCTGCAATTGCAGAAAGAATGGTCATAAAAAGTGAATCCTTCCCTACCTATCTTATTCAAAATTCACAATTTCTTCTTAGTCAAGAGCTTGAATTTGAAGCTGATTCTTCTGTTTATATTGCAGTCACACTTTCCTCCTTATAAAAATATGACTGTTGCTTACATCCTCTTTTAGTGACACTTCAAAACCCACCATCACTTATCTCTCCATGGAGCAGGTTCTTCTCAATTAACTAGAGAGATTTTTGGTTGGTTGGTTGAGTTTTTTGTTTTGTTTTGTGGTGTGTTTGTTTGTTTGTTTGTTTTTCTGAGACACATGAGCTAGACTATACTGGAAAAAAAATCAGCTCTGGAACTTTAATCAAAACATAAGCACTAAGAAAACAGTACAACTGTCTTCATAGTAAAGGGGTACACAGTCAGTACAGAGTTCAGGACACCAAATATATAAATATAAAGAAATATAAATATACATATGTATATGTACTTTTGCAAACTTTGGCACTTATGATAAGTTCCAGACTGACAAAAAACTGCAATAATACTGAGTCTTTCCGTGGTAACTGACATTCTCCACGCATTTTAAAAACTTCAGTTGTAAAGGTCACCATGACTGACTGGGGCTGAGACTGCTCATACTAGGTCGGTTCAGAGTTCCCTCTAGCCCAGCACCCAGGCTCCATGGAGGACAAATAGAGGGCTACAGAGGTCAAAACTGAAGCAGAAACCATACTTGTTCTGCACCTAAGAAAATATTGCAATGTATGTTTAGGGCATGTAGATTCTCTCTTGACTCTGTTCTCAAAGCTTGTGAAAGTCTCCTCATCCCCTGGCATTTAAATCTGCTTGTTCTCTGTTATTTTCTACAGAGTGAATAAATACAATCAGGACTGTATTAAGAAACAATGAATCTACAGCCCACTAAGAAGTTCTTCCTGTGGATTTCATCAAGCTGTTCAGAGCTGCCATGCAGTTCTACAGGCTCTGTGCTCTATTTACCATGTACAGACAAAGTTTACAGAGAAGGCTTGAATTAAACTCCTTTCAAAGAGAACCCCATGTGTGCACCAAATCTGCTCCCTTTGGGCAGCTTTGAGCCACACACATGGGGGTGGCATGCAGTCACAGGGATGGGCCTGAATCTATTCTGAAGTAAAACTCCAAAATGTAAAAAGACGTAAAATTTAGGCCTTGACACAAACCAGCTCAGTCTATTTGACTGCTGATATTGCACCAAATTATTTGTTAAGGTAGAGATACTCACTGCCTCCAAGCTTCTGATTTCAGTTTATAAACTCCAGTATGAAAGTGATTTTCGGCTTCTTAAATCTCAGAATTCCCCACACTGGAAGGAAAACATTAGGATTGTGTATGTTGTATCTATCTTTCAACTGTCAGTATTATTAAACCATTCAGGGGCACAAATACAGCTTTTCATTATAGATCAAAACCAAAGCAGATAAGTGGGACTCTTGACAGCAAGTTGTATGCTAATAGGAAACCAAAATATGTTTATGAGTTGAAGTCCTTCCCAATCCCCCTTCTGATTATAGAATTCACTCTCCATTATTCAGCTTTGATTTGAGCATAAAACACAGCATAATTGTATGGAGGCTGGTAAATTTGTACTTGAACAGAACATTAACTACAGATATAGCATTTCTTATGGAAACCATTACATGTGAAATTGATACATAGGAGACACAAGGGCACTTCATAAAAGCAAGAAAGCTATCAGTTTAAAAGGCTACACAAGAACACATATGAGTTTCAAGAGAAAAAAAGAAATTAGCATGCCTTTTGGGATGGCAATATTCTTCTGGGTAAAGGATGAAAAAAGTAGTCATTTAAAAAAAAGTATAAAAAAATATAAAAACTATAAAAAAAGTATACAAAAAGTATAACAGATAACATTTTTTTAAAAAGAAGAGTATAACAGATTTCAGCTATTTAGAAAACATCTGAAAACTTTGGCAAGAATGGTGGATTACAGAAGGTAATTATTCTTTATTTATTTTAATTTTCTAATTCTTACAAGGGGGATGGAAGGTATGGATAATTATTGATACATTGGTTCTCATCTTGCTGAGTGGCATGGGGTATTCTAGTAATGGCTATAGTATATTGTCTTTTATAAAATTAATTAAGACTTCTTAAACCTAAACTAATTTAATTCAGGAAAAGGCAAACAGCATTCTTGTGAAACAAATCCATGCAGATGCTGGAGGAACTTCAATTTGAACGATTATAAACAGTTTAAAATAGACTGCCAGTATCCTGTGGGTACTCTCTGATAGTACGAAGAGGTTTGCATTCCCACTGTTTTGGCTGGTGTTACTTCTCGGGGCAATAAAGCAAGAGACATTGCAAGAGAAACTTTGCACACCAGGAGGAAAAGGTTGCCAGGCAGTAGCAGTTACACAATAGCTTTAGAATCAAAAATAGGAGAGAAAAACAGACTGTTGCAGTCCTCAGACTCAAATTCCACCAGTAACAGAGAAAAAGAGAATACTAGTAAAACTGAAAAAATGAACAGCAGTTTTCTTGGCATCATTCAAGTTGACTAACATAGTATCAATGCAAAGCTATCTGCTTATTTTGTTTGTGCTTTTGAGAAGCAACTCATCCTCCTGTTAAAATTTTGAAATTGATATTAATTGTGTAATGAAACCAGTGATAAACTAGTTTATCTATATCTGGAACATCTTAAAGCTTAGGAACATTTTTCTGGCATTTTTTTCTCAGAACTCATTATTTCATTTCTAAGAACTCATTATTTTTTTTCTCTACCCTTCCTTTTGCTTTATGCTTTAGGCCAGGTCTTTTACTGTGTTTAGAAAAAAGAGAATGTTACAAGGTTCTTCAAAGGTAAAAGTTGGAGTCAGCTGTCATAAATGTGTCATCACTTCAGAGACACTAATCTACAATCACATCTGTTCTCAGCTATGAGCTTATAATGAAAAAAGTATTAATCTCCTGTATTTGTAAAAATGAAGTTAGCAACAATCATAACTTGTTTTATATCATTTGGTGAAATATAATGTTTGATAAATGGAAATAAATTCCAATTGAAATATCTGTATTGCTGCATTATGTAAGAAAGAACATTTTACTCAGAGGTTTATGACTTGCTGGTTTAAGCAAGAGAGAGAAGATGTCTGCATTGGTCCTGTCCAAATTACATCAGCATTTAAAGAAAAGTAAAAGCCACTGGTGATCCAGGAAAGAAACTTCATCATGGTAAGCTGTCTGTCATTGTTTTCAATGACAAGAAAAGATTTTTGAAGTTAAAAATGTTATAAATATGCAAGTTAGCATTCTGTCCAAAACATCTTTCTTATGAACATAATCTGAAGATGTAGAGCTGACAGGAGATACAAGTTTCTGAGATTCAGAGTATGTGCCAATTTGGTACAATTTCTAGAGAGAGCTCCATCCAGCTTTAGAGAGATTTGATTTTGGAATAATCCAAATATTTTCTTTTCTGACCTTGTCTTTATAACTTGGACTGCTCATTTTCTCATTTATTTATTTTTTTTTTTTTGCTTTGTAAATTAATTTGTTTTCATAATGGCATGGCCTTTATTTAGAATAATTTAAAGATATATGGATCACATACACTTCTGGGATGTACTTCCAAGATATTCTTATAGCAACACCAAATTTCAGCAGATAATCCAAAGCATACTTCTGCACAGAGGAGTTTAAGAGACACTACTGTGATGTGTATGTGGGTCAGACATGAACTGGCAACTGCTCTCAGCTGAGAAATTTCTCTTTTCTGAAGGAAGTTACACTTAAGAAGTACACTTAAATCTTCGTAGGCCTCATGGAGTTTATGATATAAGCATACAAAAAGAAAACTTAGATGAATGAATCTCATAAAGATTATATATTTCAAATGTGTTGGTTATTCTCCAGCTAAGTTAGAGGACAAAGATGTCATGATTCTAAAATTACATATTGCTAGAGAGGACAAAACAGCTAATTTTCAGCTGTATAAAATGATGAATCTACAATGTTAATATGAGTGTTTTCTTCTGCAAAGATTTTGTGGTGCTTTTTTTTGAATCATGGAGTTAAAGATGACATAGTAAAACTTATGGTTCCGGGGAAAAGTATTAGAGACAAAAGTTATCTCATTTTTTTTTATTTCGTATGAGCTAAATATGGGGAAAGAACAGTTCTGGCATTCAGAAGACATAAATTAGACTGTAGTCTAGCTCTATCTCTGATGGTCTAGTGCATGGAATGAGAGTGGGTTTATAACAATTGCTTTCAGAAAAATGACTAAGGATGAAGTCACTTTTAGCTAGGAAAACCTGTGCATTGTCTCCCTAGATATTTTTAGGCTATTGCTCTTTGATACAAAGGGAAGTACTGAATGTATATGGGATGAGGCAGATCTATTGTCAAAAAAATTGATATTTAAAAGCACCAGATAGCTTAAGTGCCTACACATTTGCACATTAAACTTGCTATCACTTTCCCTAAAGTGCACCTTGTCAAGACTTTCTATGAGCAGCCCTACCATTCCCTTAAAGTACCTTTGTAACCCCTCAGTGTAGACAAAGAACACATAAGTAGATGATTTTGAACATCCAGGTCATAATTTATATGAACACTGAAGCATGGAGTGAATAGGGATGATAGCTCTAAATTTACCAATCTAATTCTATGGAATCACATGTCTTTTTTTTTTTTTTTTTTTTTTTTTTTTTTCTTCCAAGAACTGCCAGTCTTTCACTGGGAGAGACAATGGAAAATAATAGGCCACTTCTAATCCCAGTGGACAGAGGTGAACTCAGTCAAAGTTTCATGTCATAAAATATTTTTTAAAAAAGCAATAATATTAAATGAGCGGTAGCTTCTAATTGTATCCTATTGCTTTCAGTTTCAGCAAAACTGCCACTGGGGGAAGTGATCATAAAAGAACAAGAAAAGATGAGCATGGGGAGAAAAAATTGTACAAGTCCTATAGCAAAAACACTATATGTAAGGATCAACAGCTCAAACAACAGAAATAAGCACTATTATTTGCTGCAGGTTTCCCAGCAGTTTCAGACTCTAAAGCAGATGAATTTGGAACAATGACAATAGCAAATGTCCTGCAAAAATGCTAGTGACAGGAGGCCTTCCAGGCTGGTGTCCTGAAGTTAGCTGATGCTACATCCAAATAAACCATATCCAACAGTAGTGCTATCTGAGCACTTCCACTTTAGAAAGCCAGCCATGTCCTGGGCTGCATCAAAAGCAGCGTAGGCAGCAGGTTGAAGGAGGGGATTCTGCCCCTCTGTTCTGCTCTTGTGAGACCCCACCTGGAGCAGAGTGTACAGTTCTGGTGTCCCCAAAGTAAAAAGAACATGGAACTGTTGGAGTAAATCCAGAGGAGGCCATGATATTGATACAAGGATGGAACCACCTCCTTTATGAAGACAGGCAGAGAATGTTGGGGCTGCTCAGCTTGAAGAAGAGAAGGTTGTGTGGAGATCATTGCACTGGGATTAAATCACAAAGGAACTATACTCTAACCAATAGAACAGCGAGTACAAACCCAACAAAATGGGGACAAATGTTAAATTGTCATTGTTGATGTATGTGTTGTACAGGAAAAGCAAGGATTTAACTGTGAAAGTAATACCATCAAGGCCTAAGACATTTGTCTTTGACACTGAACTTTGCCATTTTGAAATGCATCCTGATGAGACTCCTGAAACTGTACTTGGATGTGCTGGAAATAGATGTGTCTGTATGAGAACTATTTGTGACATTATCCTTATAGACAACACCACTGTAGAGATGAGCAATCACTCAAATTGAAATCACCTGTAATTTCACCAAAATTATGGGACTGACATTAGCTATTCAGGTCATGTCACAACCTAGCTACTGTTATTACTGTTACTGCAGCTAGATTTAGCTGCACGCCATATAAAGATTTACAGCCTAGTCCCCTTGGAATGAATCTTACATTGGTAAAGAAACTACTGCAACATGATGGCCTGTGTCAACTGCCAGAACATGCCTGAAACAACGGACAGAAGCTATAATCCATGTTCATCATGACACAGAGAAGATACACTATGGCCTGGAAAGACTGAAGAAGAATGAAACCAGTGCCGACAGGACACCTGATTCATATGGTCACCAACAGTGACAGAAATTCTGCTTCAGATGCTGCACCCCATAATAAATTTGTTAATTTCAGTTGTATGATGCTTGTTGTTGAATACTATTTTGTATGTTAGTGTGTGGAGAAAAGCTTGGTGGGTGACACTGTTCCAAAGACCGCCTTGCATATATAATAATACTCACTCCCATTTAACAAAACCTTGATAAGTAGGTAGCCTAACAAAAAAAATCTCTCAAATTACAATTAAGTAGGACTTTAATGTTTATAGGCATGGAGGCAAGAGGCAACCACACTGCCACTCTGTGGAGCAAGATGGACAGGAGAATTTTTAACAGGTATGCCTTTATGCATTTAAATGTATACATCTCTGTGTTTGTGTGTGTGTATGTATTGATTTAAATACCCTCTAGCTAGTACAGTATGAACGTTGCTGCTCAGATCTATAATTAAATCACTGTTGCAATTGTAGTAAACTCTATCAAATCACTTAGTAAATGTTAAATTAGTCAATGATTAAGTGCTGTTAAACTCTTTTGCACCCTTAGCCTTTGCAACCCTGGTTTCCATGTAAGGCATTCTAAATTGCTTCTAACTTGATTTTCCTTTGCATGTTTCACCATGTAGTAAGTAATAGAGTGAACCTTGCCACTGACTCTGTTAAAGTAACAAATTTATGGTAAGATCTGCTTTGAGCAGTGCCTTTGACAATGATTCTTTAAGTGGCCTAAACCACTCCTTCATGACAAGAGAGATCATTGATGGAGCCCAGCGTTAATCATGCTTGTGATTCCTTAATGAAAAACACAACAGGAGCCAGGGAATTTGATCTCCTTTCTTAGCAAAGGAATAATTAAGCCTGGACCTTACTTTAACTTTTGGAAAGTCTACATTTGCACAGTCTACCTCGAAGCTAACTGACCCTTGGTCAGTGAAATTAAATTACCACTTGTAAGACGCAATGCATCTGACACATTTTGGACACCACTTGTGTTTACTCCAAAGGACATTCAGGTCAATCAATCAGAAGAAAATACCTACACTGCAGATTCCTTAATTTGTTAAGATGACCTTCACTCCTTTCTTTGGCTTCTGTAGGACTTGACCTCACCATATGGCTGAGAATTCTGGGCACTGACTTTAATCACAAATGTGTCTGGTAACAAAAGCAAACAACTGCTTTCAAATAAAGCTGAGGTTTCCTGCTAGAAGTAGCAATGAAGCATTATTTCAAATATTATAGAAGGCCTGAAGATCCCCTACATCTTTCAGTGTCTAACTTCTTGTACCAGACTCTATTGAAGGAGGCAGAACTGGGTTTTTAAAATTATTTTTTGGTTTGGTATGGTTTGTTTTTTTGTTTTGTTTTGTTTTATGGCACAAAAACAATTGTTTTTGTGTCATAAACTTGTTTTCAATCTAGTATCATGAATGGCCACTGTTGGAGAGAATTATGTTTGGCAGTGTGTCAATATATTGCAGACAAAATATGCTGAGGTTAATGAGTTGACCATCCCATATTGTCTTCTGAGACAATTCTACAAGCATGGGTTTTCTTACTTAAAACACATCTAAAAATTATATTTCTTAGTTTTAAGAGCCAAGCTGAAGAACTATAAAAATGCTTCAGCCACCTGTGTATTTCCTACTATTATGAAAAATTCAGGGTTTTTTATTATTTTAATTTTAACATGTAATAAAGATTAGGAAACCATATTCCCATAGAAATGAGCCCACTCTAAAATTGGCACATCTAGGGTTTGCTGTAGATTCTAAGGAAGACAGAGCTGCCTCATTTGGTTTTAAAATGGACACATTGAATATAGCACATGTAGGGAAGAATTAACTAACTGTAGCAAAATGTTTTCCACAACTGCTTCTCTCTGCTGGAACTCCAACAATCATACTTAAAATCTAAGATAATGAGAAAGCCTCTAAGCTGAAAAAGCACTCCCTTTAATCATTTCAATCGCAGTACAACATATAATTTTCTAAAACAGAACAGCCTTCTTTTTCCCAAATTCAAATTGAAGTTCTTTTCAATTGCTAAGATATTATTTCACTGCAGATCCTTATAATGCACTGCTACCTGCACTGGCATCTGAGCAAGAGAAAGGGACTCTTGCCACACTTGGGACAACAGTAGTGACCATGAATGTACAACAGCTCACTCAGGAAGGTTGGAGGGGTAGGCTGTGGAGTGCACCCTGAGGTGAGACAACAAAAGCACATCATTCCAAAAGCAGCAGTCAGTGAAAAGATCACATGGATGTACACAGCAACAGGACCTAATCTAATCTAGTCATGGTGAGAAATATTGCCAGCTCCAAGAGTTCTACTTAGAAGGGAGGAATTTCATTCAAATGCAAGCACCTGATACTCCAGTACCGAAGTTGTGGTGAGCTTCCTCTTCTGTTCATGTCACTGTGGAGCACTATGGACTAATAGAGTGTGCTCTTCATGGGGCCTGGCAGCCATTTAAAGACTGTGTGTCAGATTAAAAAAAAAAAATTCTAGTTTTTTTCTGGTATTATTAGTAAACATCTGCTTCTTGAGGTGAATTTAACCTTTACAGGGTCATGTCTAAGATGGAATAAGTCTCCACTGGATTATGTCCCTCTCTTGCCCCTGAAACATATAACAATGCTTGACTTTCAGATAGACAAAACTAGGAAACTGAATCTTGTCAGGTTTGGAGGGGTGGAACAGGGAAGCAGAAGGGATGGAAGAGATGAGGAGGCTCCTCATGAATGTTTATGTTCTTTTCCTGCAGTATCAAATATTCAACTATCAAAGATTAATATTAATTCCTGTGAATAGAGGTTACAGTGCATGAAATAAATAGTATCTTATTTTTTAAAAAACAACCCTCCAAACAAATTGAGAAATGTTAATATATCAAGGTGATGAAGAAATGAAGAAGCTTTGCATGCCTGACAAACCTGGCAGTCACTTCACCGTTAAGTCTATTGACTGAAAGCAAAAATTACTTTCAAAATCTGGTTCTGTTCCAGATGTTTTGTCCTACTAAATGGTAAATGGAAAAAAAAAACAACAACAAACCAAAAAACTCCAACAAACAAAAACATGTACATCAATAATGCAGACGAGGTTTCTGAGTAAATCCAAGGCTTTCAGCACACCTCCCCAACTCCCCACTGAAGAACCACATCAGGAATTTGGCTGCCATACTGGGATATGAGCTGGAAATTTATGTATGCAAAGTAGATCAACCTGACACCCTAGTAGATATTAAGTTAGATCTAGACTGCTTTCCAAGTGGATGAAAATGGTAAATGCCAGACATGCTAGCCTTCATTAACGGACTTGAAGGATACAGCTTTCATTGCTTGATGGCATAATAACTTTTTTAAAAAAATCAAATTTTTTGTCATCAAAGGGCCAGTGTGTATAAAAGTTGGATTTGACACTGTATTTACAGAATTTGCCCTACTAAGTTTAATTACTTCATTATTTTAAACTTAGGCAAAACTATATTTTCTAACTGTTTTGGTTGGGTTAAAGTTGACTTTTTTTTTAGCAACCCATAAGTCGCTGTAGTTTGGATTTGTGTTGAAATCAGAGTTGATAGCACAGGGTCAGCTGTTTAGTTGCTGAGCTGAGCTCACAGTGTCAGGACCTCCTCTGTCTCTTTCACCATTCCCCTGTGAGCAGGCTGGGAGGGCACAAGAAATTGGGAGGAGACACAGCTGGGACAGCTAAACCAAACTGACCACAGGGATATCCCAGACCATATGGAGCTCATGCCCAGCAATAAAATCTAGGGAGTCAAGAAGGAAGGGGAGCATTCAGAGCTATGGTACTTCTCTCCAAGCCACCATTGCATTGATGGAGACCAGCTTTCCTGCAGATGGCTGAACACCTGCCTGCCCATGGGAAGTGGTGAATGAATTCCTTGTTTTGCCTTCCTCATGTGCATGACTTCTGCTTTACCTGTTAAACTGTCTTTATCTCAGTCCATGAGATTTCTCACTTCTATCCTTCCACCCCACTGCAGAAGTGAACTTCTTTGTGCTGCCCAAAAGGGTTTAACCACAACACTATTGACCATCTCAGGACCACCTTTACAGAGGCAGAAGTTTTACATCCAAACATTCATTATGGAGGGCAATTTCTGCTGTGGATGTATGCAAGATTTTGATGGGTAGATTTCTGCAGTCATTGGTGTGTGCAACATTCAAACATGAGTTCATATAATTTCAAATAATTATGTAATAATATGCAAATCTGAGGCTATTCTTGTTGAATTGCACAATAAATGTTTAACAGGATTGGATCTTTATGCAATTATTATGTTTTTTGCATTTAGAAAATAAAATAAGAAAATATTAAGTAAACATAACATTTAAAATAATTATTTAAATTAAGAATAAAAGATATAATCTGAATACCTGAGTATATTCAATGTATATGACTTGGGCTATGTGCTGGTTTTTGCATTACCTGCTTTAGATAGAGCAGCATTATAATGCAAGTATAAAACAGAGAGGCAAGTTAATAACATTTGTGGAGTACATTTTTTTACAAGGAAGTATATGAGCTATTTCAAAAGCATGTTGTCAGTTTGCTAGTTATGCCTTCTGGAAATAGTCCCATAAAATGAGTGCAAGCTGCCCTCTAAATTACAATGTAATTTTCTTATTGTGGTGGAAGGTAAATGTTTGGAATACCATCTTGTTTATCACAAATAGGGAGTACCACATTTGCTCAACAGAAAATTTTAATCAGTTAAGTGAAATTTGTGGATTCAATTTAACCTTTTTAGGAGTCTGTTTTAAATGCTTAACTACAGAATATGCTGTAGTTTAGTTGATGAAAATGACCAGTCTGTAGAACTACCATTATTGCACATGTAAAGATATGTACTGCAAGAGAATTTCTGTACACTGTAATATCAACCGGAATTTTTTAGCCAGTTACAAGAGGATGTACCAGAGCATTAAAAAAGGCTCTTGTAAAGGACAAATATTGTCCTCTGACCCAACTCACCTTCCACCTGGTTTGGGTTATTTTACCTGGGTGGGAAGAGAAGCAGGGTTCCATCTGTCCATTCCTTCAGTTAGTGTACATTTGAGTATTTACTTCTCTCTAAGAAGTCTCTAAGATATGTTGGGCCTACTGTAACTGTATAACACTGATCAATTATTGTGAATAATTTTTCAGTTGCAGTTAATCTGTTTACCAAGGCAGACTTCATGAGCATGCTAAAACCACTTTCTTTGAGCAAGCTATAAATCACCCCAGATATGTCAGAGCCCTCCTCACTACGGAGCCCTCTTTGTTTTATGCATGTTTTCAACGTAAGAAGTAGGTTTTTTGTGTCCCAGCAAAACAAACTCATTATATATGTGCAATTCTATTTATATATATATATATGATCAAGGCAGAAATGCGGCATTACTATCTGGAGAAGATGAACCACTGCTCTGGGAAGTCATGTTCAGGTCCACTGTAAATGGACCAGAAAAAGTGTCACTATCCAATTCTTGTAGCACTAAAGTCTGGAGTGCAGAAAAGGTTACCCTGTGAAAAGGAGGTTCCCGTGGCTTCACTGATTAGAACTCAGGATGCTTCCTGGATTGATCAATCCTGGGTAATCAGGTTTAAAAATTCTCCAAGGGCTTTCTTCTCAGTGAGCACAGATCACCCATTACCTGCACAAAGATGTGCCAGGGTAGAGGGAAGGTGGGCAAATAATGAACTAACACTAAAGACTGTACAATCATTTCTGTCACAATCATAATGCACAATGAGGACTACATGTCTTACAAATTCAAATGTGATTTCTCTTACTGGTGCTAAACCAGAATGAGGTTGCAGAGCAGCATTCCTGAGAGCCAAATTCTGTCACACATATTGGACATGCAGTGCCAGTGGCTTCAAAAGAGGTTAATTGCAAAGGAAAATAATGTTCACTCTGAGAAAGGACAACAGAATATAAACCTCAGAAGTTTCATAGGATTTTATCCAGGGGGAGCCATTATGATCATCCAAATCTGATTTCCTGCAAAACAGCTCCAAAAACTTCAGCCACTGATTTCTTTCACTTTCTTCACAATGGTGGGTTTTGAGCACATCTTTTAAAATGACAGCTAATCTTAAAGACTTTAAATGGTGGAAGATACACTACAAACTCCAGCATATTTTGCACAATTTAATTAAATTTTATCACTGAAAAGTCTGTTTTGACTTCGAATTTATTAAGTTTCTGATTCTAGCCACTGGGTTTCATTCTCCATTTATCTGCAAGATTAAAGAGCCTTTACCACCAGAATACTTTTCTCATGTGGGCAGCTGCAGACTACAAACAATTCACCTCTTAACCTTCTTTTTGTTTAGCTAAATAGATTAACTTTTTTTTAGTCTTTTAAGGTTGAGACAGTTTTTTCAACCTTACATTATTCTTTGAGTTCTTTTATAAATCAAACTTCTGGCATCCTTTTAAAATGAGAACTGTACAAAGAATTTCAATAAGTTCTTTCTATCATGGATAGCACTAACCACCTCCTTGTTAGTCTCACCTTTATTAAAACAAAGGCCATGTGTGGCTTCAGAGCCACAAAATCACTTTGTAACGTCAAGTTCAGATGAGTGTGCCCTGTGACCTCCAACTGCTCTATGGGAACTGGTAAAAGTTCTTTTGGAATATTTTACTTTAGCTAGAGATTCCTTTAAGCTATACTTCCAAATAACTCTCAAACAGAACGACGTTAAGAAATTCTTGTATGTATGGAAAAAGCCAAAAAGCCATCTGCTCTTGTACATGTATTATTCTGGGAATAGATCAATTCATTAGCTGAACAGACAATAACTAAGTCCTAGATAGAATTAATATTTTTATTGATTATTAAAAAATAATTAATGAGAAAAAGGTCAAGGGATTATAAATAATTGCTTAACTGCTTAAAAAACAATTTCTGCTTGGGTAATGTAAAAACTTAAATCAGGGGGTTCAACTATCAGCCATTAAATGCTTAAACAACTCAATGCTTACTAAGCTGGACATTGAAGGATATGATGAACAGCTCTGACAAAGAGTTTTTAAACTAAAAATGCCAGTCAAGAAATCAGTTTGAAATATTAAATATCTTCTCTGTACCTCAAACCTTTCTCTTTACAGTCAAACTGAAAGGAAAGCATTATTTCTCCTCCAAGTAAGTAGCCAAGCCAAAGGAAAATAGATATTTTCAGATTTTTTCTTGTAACATTTTTATCACCCATGTTTTAGTACCCAAGAAGCAGAGATACTTGTTATGGTGGTTACTCCTGGCAGGGCTTTTTATAGAGCAGCATTGCTGTCTTCACAGAATTTTGATGAATTTTGCTATAAGACAACTGCTTAAACTTGACTTAAAGTTTGAATCAGTGGCTGAACTGGTTTTGTTCCAAATTAATTTTAAACACAATTCAAGAATTCACAGTCTAGTGATAAAGAAATGTTGTTCTTGGCATCTGCTGTGATGAGTGTCCGTTCTCCTGAGGGCTGGACTGATCCTTTCCTCAGCATAGTAAAGGTTTTCTTCTTGTGAATGAGGAATCTGGGGAGCATATTTTCCTTTGCACCATATTTCTCCCCAACTCCTTCTCACTTTGCTGTGCTTTGTATTTTGAGGAATGGACAAAGGACAGTAGTTCCTGCCACAGGTTTGTAGTCTACATATTCTGCTTCTGTGGGACTTTAAATTTGTCAAGACCTTGGAAAGAGAGCCGTCTCCCTTTCTTCAGATTCCTTATGAGCCACACGAAAGAGCCAACAGGGATGAACATTATCACCTTTCTGTTTCTGCTTTCCCTCTTATATTGGGCACCCAAGGAGAACCAACAGGCTTCAGATGTTCAGACTGGTCTGTAGAAAGAAGTGGCTGTTCAGCAGCTGGTATTTCTTCAATATAACTGCTGCCTTCTCGATATTCTGAAATAACCTCTAACTTTCACACAGGTAAGAGAAGCTGCTGCATATCTAGGGGCTAGTGACATTTGGTAGGTGAACTGTATGTTTTATATTCTGCTTCTAAAGAAATTACCAGAAATTGCTTCAGGGACACAAAACTGGGAGTATTTTCCTTATTTTCCTCATGACTTTTGGCAATTTATAAAAAATTATTAGCTGCTTTCTCATTAGTAAAGCAGTGTTAAACTGAAATCCTCACTTGCTGGAAATTGTGCATTCAATTCTTGTTTCTTTGACTTTTTCTCATTGGTGTTCTGCTTGTGCATGCTAAGGAACTTCTGTGAGAGCCAGATTATGACAGATTCTAAACCTCAAACAAGATTGACAAATTTTAGTTTGCTTTACATATGAAACTCTGCAAAGACATGAACTCCTTACAGAATTGCAAATAGCATCTTAGTACACGACTCACATGCTTTTTAGGGCAGAGTCAAAACTGGATGAATTCCCAGGGGCTCTGCAGCCCTCCAGTTTCCCTGTTCTGTTACACTGGGTTTAAAGCTTTGCATGGTGCTAACAGGTAACCATTTTCACAGACAAAGGTGAATTTGCATACCTGTAGATTTTTAAGGTGCTCCATATTGGGTCCATTTTGGAAATATTATTTTAGCCAATTCTATAAATCATACTTAAAAGCATTGCTGTAATTAAGTATCTTGATCTAGGATCTATCTTGGGTCTAGTCATAGAAAACAAAACATTTCTGCTAGGAAACAAACAGAACCACAAAATGAATTCCAAGTACAAATATTTGCTGCTATTTGTAAGGATTTCTTAACCAAACATCACAGGAAGCTCATCTGTTTCATTGTCCCAGAGAAGTATCCTAGACTGAATGTGAGTTCTGCACTGCTCCATGCTGAGATATAAATAATTCCTGTCAGGCTCAGAATAAAGTTTTGTAAGCCTTCTGAGCACCTGTATTACATGGAACATTGACTTCACCTGCTGTCCATCATTATGGTCCCTGGAATACATTTTAGGGTGTTTCTAGACCTTGGTTCATGTCTTGAACTGAAAATGTGTTATTTTGTTGGAAGTGTATTTGTTCACATTTTTTTCCAAGCTGATATTTTTAGGCTAAATTTCTAATCTTCCCATAAATACAATATCTCAATATAAATTTTATTATTTCTTTGTAGCAATATTACCACATATTAATTCTCTCTCCTGTTTTATGTATCATCAGTAAAAACCATTCATGTGAGAATAATTTCAGCTTCCACAGCAAAAATTAAGATATTAATCAAGATGGATAATAAAGTCATGTCCTGCGGAAAGCCACTAGATACTTCTAGTCAACAAAATGCTATTTATTATAATTATTAACTTAGGATAAATTAAGCTATAATAAAGGTTAATTATATCAATAAATCAGCTTGGACTTCTGAACAACATAAACCAATTTGTTAATATTTCCTGCACAGACTCTTGCCCTCTGTAAAACAACCAGCACCCATTGTTAGGAAAGAAAAAGACAAAGAAAATATTTGTAAGAATACTACAATTAGCTATTTATAGTCACTATGGAAACAAAGCAGAATCAAACAAGTATCAGAGCTTGTGTGATTTTACTTTTGTTCATTTGATAGGCTATTCGACCATATTCTTGCTTTTAATAGCATTTTCTTTCAAATATTAATAAAACTTGGTGTTATGGATTTCACATTCAGGTGTACCCTATTTGATGACAGTAAGTGGAGACATCAAAAGACTTAAATTCTACTAACCTATAAACATGAGCAATATGCCATGTGGGAAGTTTTGCTTGTCTAAAAGAACAACTTTCAAAGTAGGCTGTAGAACAGAAAATGTTGCCATTTATTGTTAGATGTTCTTTGCTGCAAAATACCACCAAACTTCATGCTTTAACTTTTTGCTACAGTACAGGTAAAAATATGGGTTAATATGTAGTATGACACACCCAGTCCTATCAAATCACTAAAGATAAAGCAACAAGCAGATTAAATGAAATTAAATGACAATGATGAAACCCAAGCAATTTATGTATGAAAGCACTTGTGGTGTTTTACACAGCCTTTAGATGCAAGTAATTTAAAATAAATAAATTTGGAAACAACCTCAATTTAAGTGTATTCAAATACAAAAACTACATTATGATCAGCTTACTGCATTTCATATCCAGACAGGTACAGGACTCCTGTCCCTGACAGCACAAATCCAGTGACATTCAGCACTGATTCAGATGTATCCCATGGGTTTGCTACTCTGACTGTTGCTACTGCTCATGGGCATGCAGGAACTTTGGTGTCTCACACACAAGCTATCTCTCAGCCTGCTTTCCTTAGACTCATTCTATGATCTTCAGCATCTTCTGATTTCATCTTTTCTCCTTTTCTTGGAGCAGGATGGACTTCATCTTCACACCACTGACAGAACCTCAAGGCTGCTGCCACCCCATTGTTCCAATGGTCACAGGATTGATTCCAATGCTCCTTCCACAAAAGCTCACAGGAATAAAACACTCCAATGGAAGGACCAAGCTATGGATGAAAACTGATGCCCCCACATACTGAGGCCACAAGTTGTAATTGTAATGGTGACTTTATGGCAAGAAGAAACTCTTGTTTACTAGAGTCCAACTTGCTCTCACAATCAGAAAGATTCTGACTACAACCTGTGCTGTGTTTCAATTAATCATGAGTTCAAAGATCCATTTCAGACTTGTAAAGAGAATTTCAATGATGGCAGCACCTAACTTTTCTCATGACAAGGGACTCACAGGTACTAAGACTGGAATCAAAGTTTTAAAAATATTTTGACAGCATATACAGTGCACACAATACTGTGCTGTGGGATAATCAGCTTTTATTGGTACCTCTTTTGAGAGTGTCCTGTTTCCCTTTCTACCTTTCATGCTAATAAAAACATCAACACTCAGATTGCTTTTTCTTCACTCAGGTCTTGATTCTAGTTCCTCTGCTGGGCTTGTTGTAAGTTCCATATTTAAGCCAGCTTTTCTGTTAAGAAGGAAATTACTTTATGGATGACATCCTGGTTCAATTTACATCAATAGCAATATTTCTGTCCCTTCATTAGAGACAGAATTTCATAACACAAGCATAATCAAACTTATTACAATAAGAAATGCAGCTTCCAGAGGCAGAATTGTCTTGTTTCCCAACGCTTTTAAGAATATAATAATGAACAATTTTTCACATTTTCCTATAAGTAAAGTGTATCTTTATTTAGAGAAAAAAAAGGGACAATGAAAGAGAAAAAAAAATCCTATGATGATACAAACAAAAGGAGAAAAAATAAAGAATAAATTAAGTATAATTGTGTACTACAAATGCTACACACTAATCCATCTGGGTTTTTTTGTAATGTCATTTCAGAAGAATGCTGTTCTGTAAGGTTATTTTTAAAGAATGCTTTAATCTATGACATATTTCTATGTGTCCTGCTTTTCCATATTTGAAAATATTGGCTTCGTTTTCAGTACAATGAGAACTGATGAATTTTCTCACTTTAGAAGTATCAAAAAATCGTTGTGATGTACTTAGATAGGTTTCCAAAGAACAACAGCTTCTTGAATCTCTAATTTTAATTTGGACTTGAAACAAATATGTTATTATGCTGCTAATTGTTGTCATCAGTCAAATCCATGCTTGAAAAATATGTCTATCATTTTGGTGATTAATTTGCTTTGGAAGTGTTGTTAATACCTCAATAAATAAATCACCTAGTATCAGATTATTTTTTTTCTGAACTAAAACAGGCACATAAAGGTCTTTAAAGTCTTGAAATTTAATAGATGCATTTTTTAGCATCTCTTTCAGGTCTTTTTCACATTTGATTTTCATTTTGCTGCCATTTTTCTCTATTTTTGACAACATCATGTTGGATGAAATGCAGTGAGTCAGTAAGAAAGAATGTGTTGCAGACTTCTGTTTATAACCTAACATCTGACTGCTTCATATTAGAACATCTTGTCATTCACACAAGAGAGTACAATGTGTTTGTTAGCTGGATTCTTCATTTAGGCTGTTTCTGGGTTTGTTGATACTATTTCTCCAAATTCTGTATCATCAGGGAAAGAGGAATGTTTCCTCTTCCTATTACAATTAAAGGATGCCTTCTGCTGCCAACAAATGCACTTGTGTTGGCTTCTAAAGACACAGTCCTCATGAAAGAACTGCAGTAAATACATTTTGGTTGGGTTAAACAACAGATGGCTGACATCTTCTACAGTTTCATTTCTCCAGTGGTATTTTACCACCCTCTGAAAAGCTTGAATTGTAGCACTTCTTGCATTTCTGTTGATTTTTGCTATAGGAACCAATCTGGAAAGCAGTAATGACATCTCTGAGAAGGGTAAATGTATTTCAGCAGTTTCCTGCTCGTAAAGTCTCAGAGAGTGAAAAAGGACAGGTAATCTGAAGGGTTTACCTCTAGTTATGTGAGAGATTGGAGAAAACAAAAATATGCTGGTAATAAATTTCTATAAATGGCAATGTGCCTCCTTCCTCTGTATTCAAAAATGTGAGAAATTCTTGCAAACTTCCAATTCCTTTTTTACACCAAGACCTTTGACTTTGGAAATAATTGACATTGTAAAAGCTTCTTTTTTTCTTCTCTAAGCAATTTAGGAATTGGAAGATGTGATGGAAAGTTGAACACGATGGAAACCCTGGAAGGTTTCTAGATGAAACAGAAACATTTGGTCTGATCTCAGAAACACCTTAGGCATGGATTCCCCAGTGAAAACACTCCGAGCAGCCAGTAGAAGTAAAAATCTGAAACTTCCTCTTCGCAAACAAATGTTATTATGACCAACCTTCCTGTGGAAGGAAGAGGGTCATGCTGCACACAGCTCCTTTCCTCTCCTGCTTGGGGTCAAGCAGTGCTGTCCTCAAGCTGCTCAGCAAGCAGGGCTCACCTGTCACCCTCACACACAAGCAGCAGAGACATGCTGGGACAGCCACTGTCTTCATGTCCTCCCACCCCTTACCCCTGTGCTCTGCACCACACCCAAAATACCTTCTACACTTCTGTAATATTGAATCTGTCATGGGTTATTCAAATGGATCCTTGTGAGGCTTATACAGAGCAGATCATTCACAAGAGGAGAATAAGTTGCTTTAAAGTAGAGTTAAGTAAATATCAAAATGGTTTCTGCAAAGATGAAAAACTGCCCAGAGATATGTCAGTTTAGACAAAGATGAACTTTTAAAAATAAGAAGTGTGTGAGGAGAGAGAAAGAGAGAGAAAGAATTCAGGATACAGGCATAAAGATACCCACATTGTCACCCCCAATGCTCAGCCAGCATAATTCTGATATTCAAAAATGTTTACAGGTTTTGTTTGCCTTCCAAGTACCAATTTCAAAAGAAAAACAAAAACAAACCCAAAAAAAACCCAACCAAAAAAAAAAAACAAAACAAAACCCCAAAAAACCCAAAAAACAAAACCAAACCAAAAAAACCCCAAACAAACAACAACAAAACAAAACAAAACAAAACAAACAAAACAAACAACCAAACAAACAAACAAAAAACAAAAACAAAAACAAAAAAACCCCCTAACACCTTTATATTAGCTGCTTTATGTTCTTTCTTTTTTTCCATCCGCACTTCTTGAGCAGCATTCCTTATCAAAGTATATCATGTCATCTGAGCTAAAGAACAAGTTGGAAAAGAGCTACATATATATCATACTCTGTATAAGTTTTCTTTGGGGGAAAGAAAATAAGATCAAAGCACACTTCAGTATCCAACACATCCATATTGATTCAATGTAAAGATGTGGTGTTTTAGGAACTATGGTACAATATGAATTTTCAACTTGGTCAGCAAAGGAAGAAGTATCTTTTAGTCTAAAATTTCCAGTGCTCATTTTTCCACTGCTCTCAGATGATAGTGCCATTTTTAAATGAAAACCATTTGGCTTTAAGAACAGGGGATAAAAGAGAGCAATACAGTGCACTACTCTCCGAGACAGAAAGCATTTTGAAGAAGCTTTTGGGAAAAGCAGTCAGTCGTATTGATTTAGAAGGCAAAGCAAGGAACTTACTGATAGGAGAAAAGGATAAAGGACTTGTACATGGCTCTTAATGACCAGAGCAGAACATGGGCTACCCTGTACATTTTTTTTGATACCTTTTTCAGGGGGAATTCAAGGTAGAGCCTAATGTTTACTTAAAATAGAGATACTTTTTCAGCATTTGGGTTTGGGCTATTTTGTGTAAAGCTGACTTGCCTCCTTTCTTGATAGAAATTAAGAGAATGAAATAGCACTGGTTGTAGAAGTCCCCTAGAAGGCAACCTGAATGACACTTGGCAGAGGGGAACTAGGACAGCTACCAGGAGAACATGAGGAAATTCCCTTTTTCTACCAGATGAGCCATACTAGTGTGAATTGGCCATCACAGTCATGGAGAAATGAAATGGAATGGGACATAGCCTCTCTCTTTCCATGGCAGAACACAGGCCACTTTGGGAGGTCCTGTCTGGAGCTCCAGAGCATTTCCCCTCTCCCTCTTTTCCTTAGCAGTTGGATACTACTCCAGCTGCAGACTCACCAGTGCCCAATAAAGGGAAAGGATAATTTCCACAGACATGCTGGATCCAGCACTGCCAGCACAGCTCAGGGTGCTGGGGCTGCCTTTGCCATAGGGCCCACTGCTGGCTCATGTTAAACTGGGTTCTCTAGACCTTTTCTGCAGAGCTGTTTCCCAGCAGTTCTCCCCCACCTTGAGTTGCTTCATGACATTTCAATCAAAAGGATTCACCCTTTGCACATGCAGAGCATCTTTCAGTGAAGCATCTTCAGCTTTTCCTTCTCATCTTGAGAAGGGCTCACAACTCATGTGAAGACAGGATATGAGAAAAAGCAGGAAAGAATGTTACACCAACCCCTTTTTGAAGATAGAGTTGATTTTATTTTTTATAAACCAATAAATTAAAGATATCAGTGTGTTAGGCATATGGCCTCATTAACACACAGGGCAGAGAGAGGATTCAGCAAACAGGTGAAGGCTGCCTGCTGGTACTTCTCACCTTATATCTTTCTACATGACTGTGAAAATTTTTCATCCTGAAAAACAGACCCTTACAGGTACAGCACAGAAGTGTACTTGCATCACAGCCATAGACCCAAATTTTACATCACTGGGATCAGTGTGCAGTAAACAAGGGTTTGAACTCACCGCACTGCTACCTGTGCATGAAACTGTGAGTAGGTGAAAGAATGAATATAAAAAAAGGTATTTTCATTCCTTCCTGTTTAAGCTCATAACTGTCTATTTTTGTCTCTCATAAAAAGACACTGGATAGAAATTCATAATGCAAATGCTCTCTCCTGCTAGAATAAATCATAGAGTCATAAAGACACAGCCATTCTATAGCCACTTTTTCATATTAGGACAGTATTCTTATAAATGTTTGTTTTTAAGTATGAGACGCAATGAAAAACTTTTTTAATTAAGTGGCTGGAGTTATTAATTAAAAATACCCAAACTAATAATACAACCAAGAAACAATACAAAGTCTTGAATATGATGCAAATAAATATTTTGATTTAGGACTTCAAAAATGAACAAAATCTAGTGAGCAGAATTTATTAAAAAGATTAATAATGACATGGAATTGCTATTTTAATTGCTTTGCCTTTAATAGGGGCATTATGCAAAGTTCTTTAAGATGAACAACTTCATTTGCATATGTGCTATTGCTAATTATTTCGATGCTTTGTGCTAATAAAATGCGCCCACAGCAAGAATGTATGTTTAGAGTATTTGCAACAAGTAATTTATTAAAGTGTAACCTTCCACATTTGGTTATGGTGGAAGAGTTGGTAACCTTGTTGAACACTGAATGCTGTTACTGCCTTTTCATGACTATGATAAAGGAGAGCAAAGCATTGTCCTTCGAGATGGGTGCAAAGAGGTGACAAAAGCCATTTATGTAGTTAGGAGAAAATAACCAGTAGCACTTTGTGAAAATGACATTTAGCAAAAAAATATTATAAACAATGACAGCCACAAGCTGTTGAAATTCACATCAATAACATCCTTGTTTTCCCCTAGCGACTAAGAAAAAATGAAGAAACCCAGTAAGTTGGATTACACAGAATGTCCTTTCAAAGCTTTGGTTCCAGGGATGGATAACCAGGAGAGTGAAGGAGAATTGGTAAACTTAAGTCCAGGTTGGATGGGGCTCTGAGCAGCCTGGTGGAGCTGAAGTCATCCCTGCCAGGGGGGTTGGAACTGGATGATCCCCAAGGCCTCATTCTAACCCAAACCATTCTGTGATTCTATGAGGACATTTCTCCAGAGAAGTATTTGAAAACATTAAGAAGATAAACAAAAACACCATGGTGCCATTAAAGAATTTTCAATCTACTTTCAGTTTAACAGAAAGCAACTTAACATTGAATTAAATATATATGCCTATTATTACTCTGAAAAAGAATTTTATTGTTATTGCATTGAATATTTTAATAAACTTCATGCAGTAAACACTGAAAAGAACATTATAAAAAACTCATTCATTTTAATTAGTCCTGTTATAAATTATACAAATGACACTGCTCAGCTGCCTAGTGGTAAGTAAAATGCCATTTTTGAATTCACATGTAAATAACTGAATGACAATGAAGAATATGTTGATAAAGGAGCATATAATTACTACTATTACCATTATACCTAAAAAACAATTGAGGACTGAGTTAGACCTGTTAAAATAGAAACTTTCTTTGAAGAGAAACACCAAAATATTTTTTCACATGCTCATGTCAATCCAGTTTATTATATGTTTAATGAATGCACAAAAGAAACCAGTATAGAAAACAAAGCAATAAGAAACAAAGAAAAATATATTCATTTTTCTGATGATTACATGCAATGAACTCTAACTTATGATAATACAGATTTTAATTAGTTTGTTTTTGATGAAAGATGAGGATGAGAGTCAACAGCTTTTTATTTCAGTTTTGCTTTTCTGTTGACATATTTCACTTGGCAATTGTTGGAGTTTGTGAGTGGATATGGACCAAATTTCTGTAAATATGAAATAATTTCTTAATTAATTTTGCAATGGAAAGCTGCTTAGATTTAAAAATACATGTGCTTAAAAAGTAAAAATATTTTAAAACATTTTAAACTAGTATAATTTAGTTTGCAGTTTCTTCAAATATTATTTTAATAAATATAAACAGAATTTAATAAAATAGTATAATTGATACAACTATCTTGTTTTATGGTTAATTTGATCCAAAAGTAGTAGTTTTCAGTTTTCAGCAAATTGAAGGATGTTGTCAGCAAACAGAAGGATGTTGTATATACTTATTTATATATTAAAAGCTCTGAACTTTTACTGTTGCTTACGTAGACCTGGGACTGCCTCTGTCACTGACATACAATTGATATTTATTAAAACATCATCGCATATATTGGTGATACAATGACAAAGTTAAAAAAATATTAAATAATTATTTCCTTTATGTACTGTCCAGGAAAAAAATATCAGTAATGGCATCAACCAGTTTTGGTTTGGTTGTTTGTTTTTTTTTATTTTAATTGTTACATAAGTTAATTCCCATTGGTAATATAACTGACATGTTAAATTTTTCTAGATAAAGGGATGAATTAACCCTATTTGCTCAGGAATGTAAAAAAATTAGATATACCATGGTATCAGGTTCTGTCTACAGTGGCCTTCTCTGGTCATCTCTGTAGCATGTCCATGGAAGACACATGTTTTCTACTGATTTTCCTCTCCTTTTCCTCCCCTAAGAAGTCAAAATAGAATGAAGCCATTGTCCTTTCCAAAGTGCTCTAAGCCCTTCTGCATTAGGGAGGTCCTAAGTGCCTCTCACCACACCACAAACACCATCATAACTCAGAGGTTATTTATACTCCAACACTTCTAGCCCTAAATTCTGCCAATTTTCACCGTCACATCAAGTCACAAAAATCACAAAAATACACTGGGGTATTTCTCTGGATGTGCAGCAAGGATAGATTCAGCTGGGTTGCACATGGAGCACTGTGTGCCAATAAATCCCTTCACTCATCTCAGAGCCTATTATATGCTGAACTAGCTTTGTTAGTGTGCATGCACTCTCACTTATGGGTCATAAAGCTATGGCCACTCACCACATTAAACCTGATCTATAACCATTCCTGATTACCTAGGGTGTTCTGTCTGAAAAAAACTGTTTTAGAAACAGAGTAATTCAGTCATTTTCAAATTGCTCTATGCTGATTTACTTGTCCTTAAAACCTGAGATCAAATCACCATTGCTGATAAAAGTGGAGAGGAAGAAAATCTGTGCATAGCAGTTCCAAATGGAAGCACTTCAAGCAAAAAAATATGAATGCTGCTGGGAGCACTTGCAGCAGTGACTGATCTGGCTATAGATTGATCTCTTTTGTTCAAACCAAGCCTGCTGTCAGCAATAGCTTGTCTCTCTTTCAGCTGATTTTAAAAGCATCACCCAGAAAATTAGAAAAATGAAAAGAGACGCTTCTCCTTTCTGAATCCAACACCATGCATGCCACAGAACTTTGTATGGTCTGGAAAAAGAATGTGAAGATATGAACTTGCAGGTAAAATTTAAGAATCCACAATGACTTCCAGCTGGGGAGTAGTGTTACAATTTAAAGTGTCTGTGGAGATAAAAACATGGTTACCTATGGCCCCTGAAAATGGGGGAGGTAGTAGTTCAGGAAGGGCTACAGCTGCTGCTGGTGAAATGAATGATTACCAAGTAAAAAGAAATAAAGGAAAGACAGTCTAATATTCACTTCTGAGGACAGAGTGGAAATGACAATGTCCCTGTGCATCATTAAGCTCCCAACCCAAATATTGATGGCAGTGGCAGAAGAATTTTATCATCTTGCTTTTTGACACAAAAAAGCCAAGTCTGATGGAAGACGTTGTCTGAAAATTATTTATCTTAGCTGTTTCATCAGATTCCTTCATTTTTGTAGAATTCAAAGCTTTTGGGAGTGGGCATGAATAACAAGTAAAAAAGGAATTTAGTTGGTAATGCTCATTTGCCTTTTCTCTTTGGTAACAAATGGTACAAACAGTAACACCAAGACATATATTGCTGCAGCATCCTATCCAACTTCATTGTGGATTCAAATGAAAGGGAAAAGAAAATCAGAATATATTCTACTTGTAAACTTTCTGTGAAAAAAAGATGAGATGCCGTCCTAAGAGCTATAATTTCCATGTTCTTTCTTTTCTACAGAGATGGAAAGGGATCATTAGGAATATATATAGCCCAGCAAGCAAGGGACTGTTGGATATCTCTGCAAATAATACATAATAAATCAGCGAACAAAAGCCACAAAGATTCCACAGTTCAAAATATTGTTTATAAAGTCCTATGACAGATGTAAATGGGTGGTCTAGCTTAAAAAAAAAAAAAAAATGCCCGAAATAAAAAAGGTTCTTCCCAGCAGCAGAGCCCTCTCATTATTTCAAATCTCAGGTTTAAGGCTTGAAGAAGCAGCAGTAGGGTTATTATCCTCTGTAAGATTCAGTCTCCTGTGACAATTTTTTGACACACTCTAACAGGATAACAAGGCATGGAAGGCTGACACAGGAGGATGATAATGCACTTGAGATTGCCTTTTGAGTAATTATGTGATCCCAATTAAATTAGTTTAGAATGCCTTAAAAGGCAGGTTAAAATTCAGTATTCATTGTCCATATTTCTCTATGAGCTGAAGTCCTGCTCAGTACACTGCATAATTGCCATGAAAGCAATGATTAGAGCCTCATTGCCAGGATTCATTACTGAGCTTCCTTTGCAGTGCTCACAGCTAAGGTTGCTGCCCAGTTTTTCTTTCATTTGAGTGCATGAGGTTCTGGTAATAAATGTCATTTAGGATATATGTAAAGGTTCTGTCAACCCAGAGACAACTTCAATCCTAATTAAGCATTTGCTGTATTTCTAGAAAAGAAAAGGTTATTTATGCTTGTTCTGTTAATGACATGGATCTGGACTCTCTGCAGTCAAATACACCTTCTGATCATAATCAGAATGTGGGTGTACTTTGGGAAAAGCTATCCTTTGGTTAAAAATGAATTGCTTTACCAATTTTGTCTCAGAAGAGTTTTTGCACTAGTATTCCAGAAGCACTTTTTCAAAGAAGCATATTTCATTCTGCAGGCATTTTTGATTATTTTTCTGCATGAAGTACGTGGATTATTTGTCCTAAAGGAAGGCAACTGACAGAAAAGAGACTGTTTCATTAACTTTAAATAAAAGGGTTAACATATCTTACCTGCTCTCCCTTTTTATTGAGACAGCAAATGAGTTGTGTTTGAACATATGCATAACTGCAATGGAATTATTTTGATCTGTGAAAAATAACTAACTCAGGCAGGTTAGCAAGAAACATAGGCCATAAGTGGTCAGTTAATTTGTCTTTGTTATTAACTGTACCCTCCTATGGTTCTCTCTTCTTGATTCTACAACCCCAAAATACCCTTGTAGTTAGCATCAGTTATATGGTTTCTCATTCAAGAAGAAGCAAGTGGTCCATCTACCAGTAGTGCATTTTCACCTCAGATATCAGAGATGGCACCCAGCTATTCAACAGCAGATTAGATGCAACTCCCTCTAGGGGATGAAGTGGCAAATTCGTCAAGGCCCACAATAATTACTTGACTTAAAGGATATCTTTCTATGGTTTGAATAAAAAATATCAAAGCTTCATCAGCCTGCCTGTACACATGAGGGTGAACAAAGTTTACCTCTTAGAAAACCCTCAAACCACGCCCAAGCTGATGAGACCACTACACTTCATTGGTATTTCCACCCAGTTCATCGAAACAAAACCACCGCAGAGGGAAATGTGAAAAGATCAATGATCAAAAAAAGGCATGAGTATTCAGTAAAGTTTGAGTACTTATTTAAATTTGCATTAAATAACAAATCCAGGATATTTGATATTGATTCTTTTTTAAATACAAATTGCTGCAAAATTATTTGGTTGATGAAGGAAGCCACTGATAAACTATATGTGCCTTATCGCCTGAGATGGTCAATGCCTTCTTCTGGAAAGGAGGATGTGTGCTGGGGTGACTTTATGGTGCTTCTATCCCCAGTTGTCAGCTCTGTTTATGCTGGATATTAAGCTCTGGACCTTTCAGACTGGTTCCCAGAGCAAAGGGGGAGAAGCAGCACAGTTTGTTTGCAGACACTGCACTCGCTCACCCACATTCTCTCTATGGACTGTGCTCTCTGCAGCACAGACAGCAGGAGAGAGCTCTCCTCTGCTTTTAGTTAGGTTGTTTTTAGATAGCTGAGGCAGAAAAGCTCCCTGGACTGTGGCTTTTCTTGTTCTTGCAACTGTTTAAACCTGCTCTGGATTCAAAACCCATAAAAACACCAGAGCTCACACCTGTGGCCCACCGGGGCCAGGACGGCATTTTCCAATGCAGGAGGGGCTGATAAGAGACTGAGTGAGCCAAGCTAGACCCCATGGCAAGGAATTTCTGAATTTGCCGTCTCTTCAGAACAATGAGATGTTTTATTGTTTAATGTTTTTTGGGTTTTTTTATGCTTGTGAATACTTGTTAAATAAACAGGTTTTTTTCCACTTTTCTCCAAGGAAACCTTTCCTCAAACCAGCTGGGCAGAGGATGCTTAAATCTGCTTTCTAGAGGGACCCCATTCAGAGGTTTCCTCCCAAATTTGCCCTAAACCAGGACAGGATGATAACCTATTATTTGAATAACACAGTAAACCTGACTATTTAAAAATACTAAGTTCTCACAAGACTGATTTCAGCAGTTTCCTTTGTGCGTATATGTTTATAGACAATCTTACATTACAAACATGACATGGCAATGTGCAATACTGTTCAAGCAATTGCTATCTACAGTGGTTCACAGTTCTTAAAAAGCTTTCATAATCCCAAATATCCCATTAGACCAAACAAAATAATCACAAGAGCGTATGACCAAAAGCTTTTCAGAGTATAAGTATTTGGGCTGCACAAGCAGAAACTTACTCAGACTCAGACTCAGTGAGGGGAAAGGGCTCCAGAGGCTCAATGACTTGCTATAATCCTTGGTAATGAATTGCTACCATCAATTTAATAACTCAGTTGTGAGTTGAAATCCAGAGGTGAAGCCAAGAGCATCTTAACATCTTCAAAAATGTTAAGAGTTGGAAAGTCAAGTTTTGTCAGCTTGTTTCCATAAATAAATTTTCAGTTCTATTAAAAATAAATAAAATCCATCTTTTTAGGAGCACATCCAGTGCGTGCAGCTGGAATTTTGTGAAGGAAAGAGCATAGTGTAACATTTGAGTTGATATAAGATTGGCCTTTCCCCAAGAGAAAATTATAGATTTTCCTACCAATCACAAAGTAGCACAGAGTTTGCCAGACTTAAAGTGCTTAGCAATATTCTTGGCAAAGGCAGATATATAATCATCTGTCAATTACACTACTGCTGTGTGTTAGAAAAAGAATTAATTTTGACTACATTAAAATTTGATCTCCTTAATCCAGGCCTTGATATCTTTGTTCTAGAGGAATACATTTTTCTATGCAGCATAAGGTAGAGATTTCAAAATTTTCAGAATATTCCCACTATGCATTACCTGGAGTAAAAATAAAAAGGGGAATATTTTGCAATTCAAGTTGAAAAAAAGACAACTACTAGAAGCATAATTTGAATTTTCTTTCAACAGAAAAATGCATCAGTTTTAGTCCCAGCCTGGCTCAAAGATGTAAATCCAAGAACATCCAACAGGAAAAAAGATGTATTACTTCACAGGCAACAGAAGGTTGTTTATTGCAACATTAAAACACATTTTTGATAGAAACAGAGCTTTGGTCCTTCTAGAATTAAAAAATGTTGCCATAATATCATTTATGTTTCTTGGTAGCTGTGAAAAGCTTTGTGGTTTTGTGATTTTCTGTCCATATATGTGAGCATACTGCTGTACTCATCTCTAATAAACTAAACTTGTTTCTATGTCAAGCTTGAGCTCCATGTAGTTGAACAGTTTGTGATTCAGTCATGATGGTTCCTTTTTAAAATTTTGATCTAAGATTCTGCATTGAAAAATATTAATGTGTCCTCAATATACTGTCATTAAGGAATTCAGAACTCTCCCGAGCCTCCCTTTTTTCAAAATTTAGTATTTCCTCTTATAGCCTAATATACCAGTCCTTGGAGTTTTAAATTTGCTTTCTTTAGGCTTCTTGTCTCTGTTGTGATGTTCTTTCTCCTTTTTTCCTTGAGAATCATGGGGCCTCATGAGTAAGAATCAACTAATTCATTTCAGTATTAAGAGTCAAACTGAAAAGGTCTTTTTGTCCCTCTCTTTTGCAAAGAAAAAAAATCAACTTCAAGCAGTGTCAGACATTTTGTGCTTTGCCACATTCTTCATCTGGTGGCTGCCTGAGTACATCAAGTTCCCTCTTACTACAAATCATATATTTCCTTAATCACTAGGAAATCTCATCTTCATCTGTAAGATTCCTTCCTCCCTTTATGTGGTTCTCCATTTTACCATAAACACGTATCTTTCTTCTATTGTACTAAGAAAATGAGAATTCACTGTCACTTCTGGCTGGGTTTTTTCAACACTGGCACACACACAAAAAACCAGTAACTAACTAGAATATAAAATGATTTAAAGCAAATTTTAAATGGAAATCCAGAGACTTTGTTTTAGAAATGGAAAGAAAGAAAAAAGTTGGGGAGAAAATTTCCTGCTCCCTCAGTATACTGAAATAGTTTGCTTAACAGTCTATTTAATTTTAATCTCACAGACTATTAGTAGCCTTTCATAAATACGACTTTAAATCCTAGAATTTTATTTGCTTGAACATTATTCTATATAGTACAAAGTTCCACAGAATATTAACGTGTTATATAAAGTAGGACCTCTTGTTTCGAATCTGTTTCATTTTAAATGACCTCTTCTCCATCTGGTTGAAAAGGGCTATAGATTTCAGGCTACATGATTCATGATCTTATTTTTCACATGATGTAAATTTTTGCTTTCTTCTCACAGTAAATAAGATTAGTCTACATAGTCTCTTAAAATAAAAGCTTCTGCTGTTCCTGCCTCCAAACCAGTTTTGCAGTACTTTTCTGAATTGTTTGAATTCAATATGTTTGTGATATTAGCTAAAATAGACTTGTATATCTAAATCCCATTGCAAATCACTGAGACCAGGTAATATCAAAACTGCCTCCTCAGCCTCCTCTCTTTGCAAGGTGAATATAATCTAGCATCTTTTGCTATAGATTATGAACTTAATTGCACCAATATCGCTCTCGACATAAAGAACTCACACCCACACCTCGCGATGTCCGAGGCGGAAAAGAGAAAAGTTTATTTACAGAATCAACATTTATCGAACTCCAGCAGTGACCATGGATTGGAGGAAGAAAATCTTCTTCTCCAACCACACTGGACAACGCAACACTCCATCTACTCCTTATGAAAAGAATGTAAACATTGCTAGATTTTACAATAACAAGTAGCTTGTTTATACGAAAGTGTATCTGACCCCAAAACACAGAAGGCTAAAAATAAGACTTTTACAAACTCCTTAAAGGGGACCGAGGAGAACGGCAAAAACCCAGACAACAAATATCATGCTAGTTTAATCTGTCTTCTTACTATTAGCCTACCTCTTTTGAAAGGAAAGAAAATTTGAGATATTTAGAAAAATCTGGGAAGAAGGTTTTCTCCCTACCTTTTCCCTAAGCTTTCTTTCTGTCATTCTGGAAGACAGTGGCTCTTTGAGCCCTCAGCTGCATCTCAGGTCTCACTGTGCTGTGCCATACAGGACTGTTTGCCACTGAGGATCTGCAGGACACTCATGTATCCAAACACTCCCATGTAGGTGCTGTTTCCATGGTGTAGCAGAATGTTTAGGGTTGTACTTGATCTCAGACGGCCTTTCCCAACCTAAGTGATTCTATCTCTGCACCAAGGATGCACCACTGAGGCTGGTGCCAATTAAGGAAATAGCTGAGGGAGCTGGGAGTGTTTAGCCTGGGACAAGGAAGCTGAGGGGAGACGTAATTGCTCTCTAAAGTTACCTGAAAGGATGTAGACAGCTGGGGGCATTGGTCTCTTCACCAAGGGCCAACCAACAGGATGAAGGGAAACGGCCTCAAATTGCACCAGGGGAGGTTTAGACTGGATATTGGGAAAACATTTCTTCACTGAAGTGGTAGTCAGGCATCACAAAAGTCTGCCCAGGGAAGTGGGGGGAGTCAACATCCCAGGAAGTGTTCAGAAAAGCACGCAGATGTAGCACCTGGGAACGTGGTTTAGTGGTGAACTTGGCAATGCTGGGTTAATGGTTGGACCTGATGATCTCAGAGGTCTTTTCCAACCTAAGTGATTCTGTGATTCAATGCATTTTTTTTTCTTCTTCTATGTGGGTCATTAAGCTTTTGGTGAACCCCTCCTAATTTCAGGAAGTTGTCTGATTTTTACGCTTCACAATTTACTGTAATTTATGCTAGTTATGTGTAGCTGCATTAGTCTCTCTCTCTGAAAAAGTTAATCTTGAGGACTCAAGTCCCTAATGTGCAAGTTAATGAAGTTTAGAATATACTGGGAACCAATATTTGCTCTCCTCTATGCTTTTGTTACAGTCTGTCTTTAAATGAGAGCAAAGAACTAAAGATCCTTGTTTTGGTGTGGTTCACTGCTGGCATTCTTTTGTTTACCTTCTTGAAGCTTTTTTCAAATGTGCTTGTTAGCTATGCCCAAGAATAAGTTATTTGTATAATAAAGGACAAGAAAGACACAATATTTGACTACAACAAAAGGAAAAGAAACAACAGATTGAGAAATCCATCCTTTCACACATCTTACACAAACTGCAGGGAAAACTTGGTTTCCCCTTGTAAGTAAACTCCCCATGAGTTCTGCAGGATGAATGTCTGCATATATTTTCCCTATGCACTTTGTTGGATTATAATAAAAAAAAATTCATTATGTGAATTTAAGTAACTCACAAAATCTGTTTATTCTTTAATATTCTGTCATCACTAATTTTATGCTTCAATTAATTTTCTGCCATATTTTCTCATGTTATATGAGAAAGCGATTTGTACAAAGCCATCTTTATAAAAGTCATTTCATTTCCTTTTTGAAAAAGGCCATCTGCATGAACATACTGAGAAAATGAAAGGAAAACTTCACATCTTTAATTTTATAAATCAGAATTATTCATATGATTAAGCTTTGTTGAGTTTAAATAACAAACTGACTTGACATGCCCTTAACTTGCATAACCATTGTCTCAGGAAAGTAACTTAGATACAGACTGTCTGACTGTGCGTGGAATTAAGCATAGAAAGCCTTGCCACACGTGGGTAGAGGGGGTAGGAGATGGCCTTCCATTCTTTCTCATTGCACAGGGTTTTATTTTTCCAAGGTGGATGGCTGCCAGGAAACAGAAAATACAATTGAAGAAATGGATTTATTTGACGTGAATCCCTTAAGCAAGGCGAGGGAACAGAACACCATGCAATGACTGAGCTGAGGATCAGTTTGAGACATCCACGTTTGTTCAGGTGATTGCTGAAAAAGCTACACAGAATATTTTACTTTTTGCATCCTTTCCTGCCCTGTTTCCCTCTCCTGCAGGAAAGAGATGAGCATAGTTCTGGCAGCACCATGATCTTTGAAGGCAGCTTTTCTAGGGTGATGCCTGCCATCCAAGAAACACCTCTGTGGTTCTCAAATGCTGGCAGGGAGCCTGGGGGAGAGAACCTGCTTGACTGTGCCAGTCAGGTACCAGGGTGCTCCCCAGAGCCCCAGCTCCACTCCCACCTCTCTGACTCCTTTCCTTCCCATCTTGTTCTTCTCCCTTTTCCTCCTTCCCCCACTTACAGCCATGGAATTATTGTCAATTTTCTTCTAGCTCTGCTTACACAACATTCTGTGAAATATTCATTTCCTATGAATGATTTCATCCAGACTGAAATTTGCTGGATGCAAAGCACACATCCTTCTTGGTATTTGCTTTTTTTTTCTTTTTGCTTTGTTTCTGTCTGGTACAATCAGGCGCTATTCTTGTTTGTTTCCATGCATCATCACAGCAATAAATATAAATAATAACAGTATGTGAAAATTATCCATGATTAACTGTTTCTGGGGTAACATTATCAGTTCTCTAGGATACAACCCTCCCATAAGAAGTCTGTAATCTTATAGACATATCAAATCATTGAAATGATTCAGAAATGTTAAAGCAGGAAGATTTCAACAAGGGAAGCTGAAATCTGCAGCTCTCTAGTAACTTCTATGACATTTTTATGTAAAGATATTTTTCAAAATGCATTTTAATTGATAAATTTTGCTATAAAACTTGAGGCTATCCTACCCCAGTAATTATATGTACCATTAATTTGGAAGTGTGCTGGAGAAAAGAATTAGTGCAATTACCTTCAGTGTAAAAATGGGTATCTGTGGACATTTTTATATGGATATAAATAATTTAGGACACCATTCAAAAATATCACACTTTCTTTTATATCTATTCATTTTTGAAGATGATAATTGGTGAGAAATTCTTGTGTCATGGCTCATATTTCTGATTTATGTTTGTTGTAAAGCTACAGACACATAATATTATAGGAAAGATGTTCTGAGCTGGGTAAAAAGATATGTCTACCTAAGCAGCTGAAGTTATTAAAACTTTGTTGTTCCCAGAGTTATCATATTTTATTCAAAGATTCTCAAAATTTTAGACAGAAACATTGATCTAAGTAGGGTTAATAGCATTTATCTATTAAAAAAATACCTGTAATTTATACAGATTTGAGGAGAGTAGGATATTCTTGACCTTGAATTATTGAAACTCAGAAATATCAGGTTTAAGGATGAGTAAAAGATAAAATTCTCTCAAGTTAAAAAGAAAAGCCATATTAAGCCTATAAGAAATCAAGTTTTTCAGAGAAATTGGGAATTCAAAAGTGTTGTACTGTGTAAACATCTACACCAGTTCTGACATTAATGCATGCCCTGTCTTACTGCACACATTTTGCAGAGTAAGAAAGATGAAAGCATAAAATCTAGCCAGTACTCTTGCACAGCCCAGGCTCCTGAAAAAGCAGGGGAAAAGCCTAACTTCTCATGGAGTCTGGCTAAGAACTGGAGCTGAAAAAGGCACCAATTTCCTGGATGTGGTACCTGCCCTGCTGCCGCAGGAGTTCATGCTATGGAAATCTGGCAGATACTTGCCCTGAGTAAAGTGGATGTCCACCAAAATAAAGAGATGTCACAGAGGTACAGCTTATCCCAAGTGACTTTCCCTGTGTCGGGGCACATACTGTCAGGGGCACAGTGACCAGAAGCCAAAATTTCCTGAATTGCAATCCTGTATTACTTCTCTCAGATCCCATTGCCTTAAATGTTTACAATCTTCACAGTAAGATTTGCCATAGGGAAATACTATCAAGGTAGGTCACACTTCAAGCCTACGAGTTCTGACAGTATCCTTTCAGTGCATTTCTTTTTCAAAGGATCAGTATGAGCAACTGCCACTTCTTATCCTGTAAGAACACTTGCTGATCTTACTACTGCCAACTTCTTCACTGCATTGCTTACTGAAAATGTGGTGACAAGCTGGAGCTGTCAGGAAATCATGTCCTCTACAAATATCTGACTTTAGCAAACTACTAGCTCATACCAAATCCACGCTATATTTGCATGACATAAATATATATGTTCCAATACATACTTAATAAGCTATTATTTATACAATACAAACAGCCATGGAAAATTTGCTATTTTCACGATGTATATGCACAGTTCCAGAAAACAACCCTTTATAGCATTTTACTATTGTTATTTTTGTTGAGTTTGCTTCTTTTGTTTTCTTGTTTTTATAAAACATTACTTTGAATTAAAACTACAGACCAAATTGCCTATTTCATGTGTGCACATGTGGATAGACACAAATCTCTGAAATGACAAAAACAAGAACCTAAAAACAATGCTTGAGCTGTTTCAGTTCCTTTGATGTTCTCAGTTTATCATTGTGCACATCATGCTTTTCAGAATATCACCCATATCTTGATTCTGTTTTTGTTGTATTTTTAATCTTTAAACTTTCAAAAACAGGTCAGTTATTATTGCTGTTTTCTTAATAGGAAAAATGAGGCAAAGGAAGATGAACTAACCTACTGATGGTCATAAAATGTCAATCATGGTATTTGTCATGACAGAAGTTCACTTTCAGTTTCCTACACATAGCTCTTCTCTCTAGCTCTGACTTCAAGGAGCTCAGCATTTTCATGGACTGGACAGTGGAATACTTTCTTAAAAAAATAATTAGGACAAGAATCACACAGAAAATTGTAGTCTAAGCAAATTCCATGGGCATTTTACTGATGACTCTGATGTGTTGGTGGATTACATTTTTTACCTGATTATAATGTCCTAATTACTTCTAAAAACAGTATTTAATATCTGTTTAGAACAGAGAAGGTGTTTATTTCCAGCAAAGGTAATTCATCCACATTTGTATGTGCTTCCTTATTTAGACAGGAGGTTTTATGAAGGCTGCAGGCATCAGGCATCTAGAACAGCATTCGTTCCATGCTTCCTGATATTTCACAGAATCACAGAATCACAGAATTTCTAGGTTGGAAGAGACCTTCAAGATCATCGAGTCCAACCCATACCCATATTTCTCTTTTCCTAGTGTTTCATGAGAACAAGACTGCAGTTTTCACTCATTTTTCTATCCCTGAAATGTCACAATGCCACAGCTGTGCAAAATAATTCATCAGTCTGCCTGTGATGGAAAAGCCTGTATAGGTTTGACTTCAACCATCTGGAAACGGGAGTGTGCAGAAATGAAGCAGATGTGGGATGGTGGAAATGTATTGGAGGGAATATGACAGGAGAGAAGCAGAAGGAACAGGGACTCCTGTTTACTCTGGCACTTTATTCTACCTGCTAATCCCAAACCTACAGATCCCAATAGCATTCTTGGTGTGTCCATGACCAAGAGATCTATTATTTGCTGCCCTGCCAGATCCATTTAGATCCCAGGCAATCTGTTCCTGTAGTTATTCCTATTTGTAATTAAAATCTCAGCTAGATCCATACAAGCAGCCATATGTCACAGAATACATGATGATAGTAGCTTTATTCGCTAGTGGCATTTTCTATGGCTTAATTTATAAAATAAAAATAGTATTTACAATTTTGTTATTAAAAACTATGATTTCAAAATACACTTTGAGAATAAGATACTTCTACTTGAGAAGAAACTAAACACAACACAACACAAACTTAATAAAGGAATTTTTTTCCCAACTTTTTTTTTTACAAATTTCTGAATATCTTTGTAATTTGGAAGACATATGTCAAATCAGGAGTCTCTCCAGGTCAGGATTGATAAGAGTGTTGCAGTTCAGTGTGCTTAATTATCTAACATAAAGAAGAGAAAGTTAAGTCTCTGTACATTTCATGTTCATGTACCTTTTCTATGGTTAAACTATGAAACTTGCCCTTACTTCAAAGATTTTTTTAATAAAAAAGCCAGTTAGTGTCATCCTCCACTGAAATTTGGCACAAACACCAAATGTTTCTGACAGCACATGCTGACCTTGCATGTCACTTTTACTTTTTCTAACATAGTAAACGGCTGTTGCATGGTACCAGAGAAATCTAAACTACAGTCTAATTTTAATTAACCAGAGGAAAAAAACCCAACAAAAGCAACAATCAAATAAAATCAACCCTTAACAATTCTTTTCAATGAAAGCATCAATTTCCATCTCAGTTATTTGGAATAGGAACTCAAGATAATTCTATTATTTTAAGTACTTAGGAAAAACTAAGAGTTTTTTTCAGAAAATTGCAGAATAAATTAATACGTCTCTAGACTAAATATAAATACACAGATAAATATATTTGCTAGTATTTCAAAACATCTGCAAAAGCAGCAGTAAATATCTATTTTTAGGTTTTCAGAAACAAATGTAGTGAAGAAACTGGAACCCATTTACAACCAACTTTCCTCTTTACTGTAGGCTTAAATTGCTTATGATGCAGTAGTGTAGTGTGCAGTGAAAGCAGAGAAAGTATAAACCAGCAAGAATAGTAGAAAAAATACATTCCTCTTCTGAGCTCTGCTGAGAATTGATTCTGGACATTGCAAGCTGCCCTTGTGCAGTGCCACATTACCAGTTCCATGTGATGCAGGTCCTGCTCATGGTCTCACTGCCACTAATGTTTCTGTCTTGCTCATTGATACCGGTACTAGAGAAACTCAAAAAACATTCTGATATAAAACTGTGAAGTCCTACTGGTTTCATTGTTATCAATATGGTATAAAATAAGGAATACAATGTCGATTTGTAATTCTATTTGTTTGATAACAGTTTAATTTAAAAGATTAGCTTGTACTGTGGGTTGATGCCAGCCAGCAGCTGATCATCACTTGTGTAACTGCTCACTCACTCCTTCCCTATGGTGGGATGGGGAAGTGTAATGGTTTCACATTCACCAATTTTGACCTTTCCTGGCCAGTGCACCATCTGTGTAGTGGTTTGAGTGTCTACCAGTATCACTTGTTGTCCAGGTTTTTTCTCTTCTCCTCTGTTTTTTTTTAAAGTTTTTCTAAAGTTCTATTTCAGCCTTCTGTGTTTACCTTTTGCAATGGAGTTTCTCATGATTTTCACATAACCAACCTATTTGTTATTGTAACTGTCCTTTCATGTTTACATTCTTCTCATAAGGAGGAGACTGTTGATGAACTGTTGGGTTGATCAGTGTAGTTGGAGAGGAAGATTTTCTTCCTCCAATCCATGGTCACTGTTGGAATTCTATAAATGTCGGGGTCTGTAAATAAACTGCCCTCTTTTTTGCCTTGGACGTCTCGGTGTGTGAGTGTCGTTCCTTTGTGTCATACTGTGACACCTACTCTTTCCTTACTGTGAGATAGGATTATGAGAAAAAACAAAGCAGGATCAAATTTAGAGGGTATAAAGATAGATTTATTAACACACACTAAAAGAAAAAAATGAGAATCAAAATGAAACTTTCAAAACACTTTTCCTCCCCACAAACTGTCCACCTTCCCACTAATAACATAAAGAGACAAAACCTGTGATTTTCAGTCAGTTTCACCATTTAAAAATAATCTTTCATCATCAATCTTTTTAGGGAGAGGAATCTTACTTGGAACTCCCCTGGAGACATTGCCACAAGAAAACAGTCCATGGTCGCTCCCATGTCACAAATCTGCAGCCGCCCAGAAAAAAAACTCTGCAAACTGTGAATTCCCTCCCATTTAGCAACTTTCCTATTAGCTGCCCTCATGGGACATATCAACTTATCTATGGTACTGTTTAAGGATGTCTCTTCTAGTATAAAATAAAAGTTCTCTTCCTCTATCTCCAAAATCATCTTCATCTCAAGGAACAGAGGTCTCTTTTTTTCCCTGGGAGCAAAGGGCTTCATATCACTTTATCTTCCTCTGTTCAAAATTCTCCATTAATTCTCAATTATATCAGTCCACAACAATAACTATAACTTTGCATCCCCCTAAACAGCACTCATATGTTACAGGGAAATTTTAGTCCATTCTCCATGGCCTCACAAGAGAAGTCCAGCCTAAAAGAGGCAACTCCTCAATCCTTTCTCCCACTTAGGACTTTCTCTCTTCACTGACTTCTGTCTCATGCAGTGCCCCTCCATGATTCACTCTGTCCCTTTCCTCTCTCTCAGAGAAGGATCAGTGCTCTGCAAGTTTCATCTGTGTAAGAGAAGAGTTAATATCTTGTCCAAGGCCTGCGGTGGCCACCCGATCTCTGTTGGGCAGCAGCCCTGCAGGATTTCAAAGCCATACCGATGGGGGAGGCTCAGAAACAGCGGCCAGGATCTCAGCAGTTAGGTAGGCTGATGGATGCCTCCCCCTTGTGATAAATGAATAGGATTTCCTGCTAACTAAAGTGTAACTATATCAATATTATAGAAAAAGGCAAATGATATGTGATCAGTGTCACAAAACAGATGTTTGCAGATGTTTAGGAAAAAATAGGATACAGGATGTAATTTGAGATAAGTAAAATCCCAAAATGGAATAGGTCATGGGATAATTGGAAGATTGGCCTTGAAAAGGACAGTTGTGATGGTTTCAGGTATAAGGCTTATTTTTGGAATATGATGTTGGCTAACATAACACAAGACTTGGGGCGCACATGCAACCTGTAAAGTTATCCAGAGGACAACGAGGAAGACTGTGAGCCTTCATCCAAAAGACCACCAAAAGAAGACAGAAGACCCCCTAGCAACAAGTGAAGCATGCACCATGAAGTATGTGACGCAGATTTTTAGAATCAGAAATAGGAAACTTACGGGAAACATTGATGAATACGTATTAGCACAGAGTATATAAGTTTAGTTTGAATTACTTTGTTTTGTATGTGAGGTAGGGTGAGAAGCCCTCCCCATACCCTGGTTGGTTATCCTTTATCCAAACTTTAATCATAATTAATTACTGCCAAATAGATAGATAGACAGATAGATACTTGAACTCAATAGACCTAGTTTGACCTTATTTATAACACCCTCCACCCCCCGTTCTCATCCAGCATGGTCCAGCCCGGGTGTGGGGCTGCTCCCAGGGGCCCGGGGGAACATCTCCCTCAGCCCAGGCCAGCAGTGGGGTAGGCTTTAAAGTCGGCTAGATATTAGTAGCTGCAGATATCAGTAGCTGCAGATATTAGTGACTCCAGCTTCCCCTTCCCCTGCCAGCAGCTGATGGGGCCCAGGGGCACGGCCAGGCCAGCGGAGGCTCCCCCACAACAGGGAGGAGCAGCAGGGCCTGGCCGGCCTGGGCCGCTCCACAGAGCGGCTGCTGGGGCCGGTTGTTACCTGCTCCTGCAGCCAGAAGGGAAAAGGCCAGCTCGGACACAGTCTCAGCTTTATATGTGTATTCACAAAGTCGCATCCAGCTTCCTCAGTGGTCATATAATGCGTTAGTATCTAAAAATTGCCCTCTGATAGGTCCCTGTCTTTTCCACAGGAAATTAACCGGTCCTTACAGGGTTACAGGGAACTCTTTTTTCTTTAAAAACCAAGCTGTGTTAACCCATGACAGGGAGACAATGGGAAGGCAAAAAGGAAAAAAAGAAAAAAAAATTGTGAGTTGAGAGAGTTTTAAAAGTGAAGAGAAAACCCTAAAAGCAATGTAAACTGCAAAAGCAGAAAGCAGTCACAAACTGCTTTGTGGAATTGAATGTACAGTAAGAAAGGGAGTGAGCACCCGCAAGAGACTTAAAAATCACAACTGCATTAAACACTGTCAAGGCCACAGAAGGAACTTACCATAAGCTACCACAGCAGCAACTTGAGATATGCTGAGAGGAGAGGAACTTGGAACAGGAAGGCTCCAATGCCAGGCCTAGCAGAGATGAGCACACCCTAGTTAATGCATCCAGACAGAAATTCCCACTGTGGCAGAGTGGGGGAAAGGAAGCAATGCTACAGGACCCATGAGGTGGTGACTATCTTCTGCTTGATCTCTGTCTCTGTCTCCCTCTCTCTCTCCTCTTCTGCTCCCCCCCGCCCCCCGCCTTTCCTGTTTCTTTCTATCTCTCTACCTCACATTTACTGTTAAAAAACCTCTGTGCTTTGACATATGATCTCATTTGCGCCTTTATTCAGGCAGAAACATCTTCCTATAAATTGGAGCATAACAGCTACAGGTCAGATGAAGGAGTAAATAAGTCAACACTGTGACCAGCAACAGAAAGTAACAGCCCTCCAAGTCAGAGCAAAACTCATATAACAGCTTTAAATACAGTCTAGCACACTTTGGTCAGATCTGTCATTATCTTGGATCCCTAGAGCCAGAGATATCTGTGTTGGGTTGACACTACCAGCAGCCAAACATCTACACCAGTGCTCACCTCAGTCCCTACTCCAGAGAGACAGGGGTGAGAATAAGAAGAAAAAACACTAAGAAAAGTTGTGAGTCAACTAAAGACAATTTTCAAGTGAAAGAAAGAGAAAAAAAAAAGAAAAAAAAAAAAAGAATAAGCAATGCAAAGAAGATCTCTCACCACCTCCTATAAGCAAACTGATGCCCAACCAGTTCTAAGCAAAGGCCACCTTACCAACCAAAATGAAAATCCCTTTCTTTTTCTCTATTTCAGTTTGTGTTGCTGAGCATCGTATTAATATGGAATCGAATATCCCTTTAACAAGTCTGGATCAGCTGTTCAGGCTGTGTCCTTCCTACCTTCTTACCCATTCCCAGCCTGACTACTTGCTTGGGGGGGAAGGAAAGGAGACAGGAGACAGGAAAGAGAAAGCCTCAGTGCTGTGCAAGCACAGTTCAGTGAAAGCCAAAACATTACCAACCAACACTGCTTTAGACACAAGTCCAAAACATAACAACATATGGGTTGCTATGAGCAAAGTTAACTCCAGCCCAGACAGAGCAAGTGTAACTTGCTACAGAAGATACTCAACCACTTATTCTGCAAAATTAGTCACAAGATTACCTATTAGGCAAAGCAACTTACATCCTTACTCATGTTACTTATGTCCTTTATGCAACAGGATTTGTAAGGGGACCAAACCAAGCCCTGCGTAGTCCCTGGGCAGGTCCCAGGAGTTTCTTGGACAAACCATGAAGGTCCTACTGCTCCCAAAGAAGGAAATTTTCCTTTCATTTGAAGGAAATTCTTCTCCACCTGGGAGGTGTTTGGATGACTACAGCATTGGTTGAGTAGATCTCTCTTACATCCTGCTACATAAATGCCTGACTTGATACAGAAGCTGTGTGCTGGGCTTCCTGTAATTTGCGGGAATTACACTAGTCTGTGTAGATGGGAAATGCACTGCTAACAGCTCCTGACTTTTAAGTGCCAAACCTGGCCAATCAAGGATGCCTCAGCAGTCACTGAAAGGTATAATATATTTCCTTAGGGAATACAGCCAATTACTTTACAGCAGTGGCAGGAAGGGATAAATCATCCACTTTAGGTACTTACTGCTCTCCAGGTATTGATGTACTTGTCTAAGTGCCAAAATTCGGTATCAGAAAGAAAACCTGAATATCACTAATTGAAGAACTATCTTGAAACATAGCTCAAAATATTACATTTAGCAAATCTTACCAATGCAGTCACAGTTCACAGAATCACAGAATAATAGAATTGTCAAGGTTGAAAAGGACCTCTAAGATCATCCAGTCCTACTGTCGGCCCAACACTACTGTACCCTTAAAACCACATCACCCAGCAGCAGATCCAGACACCTCTTGAACACCTCCAGGGATGGAGACTCCACACCTCCCTAGACAGCTCATTCCAATGCCTGACCACCCTAGAAGGGATTATTTTTTTTTTTCTAATATCTAATCTAAATCTCCCCTGTCTCAGCTTAAGGCCATTTCCTCTGTTCCCCTCACTGCAGACATGGTACAAGAGGTCTTCCCCCACCTCAAGACAATCTCCTTTCAGGTAGAGAAATGAGGTTGATGACTGATTATGGGTTCATCACTGATTAGGGTTTATTTGATGTTACTGCCTGGAATGTTTCTTGTCCATAGAGGAAATAAAACCAAAACACCACCAATAAAATGGAACTAAAACCATGATCAACAAAGATATATACAAAAGGTGATAGTTGGACATTTTCAACTACAAAATAAATTTTGTGCACAATTTTCTGTAACTTGAAAGTGGTTCTCTAACACTAGCAAAATGGAGAGCAGTCTTTCATATAAAGTGATTTTACTTCAAACAAGCTGAATTGAGAAACTGCACAAAACTAATTGTTATAAAAAGTGGGATGGAGGGGGGAGGGGGAATTATTTTATGTTTATTACACGAGACATAATATTTCTAAATATTCAGTTAACATTTCTAAAAGCTAATTAACTAATTTTACTTAGGTTGAATAAATAAATAGATGAAAAATAAACACTCTGATGGTTCTTATCAGATACCTTCACTCCAAACTCTCCAGCGCATTTATTGCCACTAATCAGTATGCTGCAGTATTGTCAGAATAATAATTAACTTACAAGAACATAAGCAAGTTTGGTAAATAAAATCAACCACTCTTATAGTCATATATGCTATAGTCACTAGTAATTAAAGGCAAGAACGCAGACAAAATTATAAAATTTTCATCCACAAGAGCGCCATTCAAGAACATACCTGGGATATACTGTTCCTTTCTAAGGCTTAGGAGATATTTCTTTTTCACTATATTAAACCCTTGATCTGCTTGAAACCATATTCAAGACCATAGAAGTATCATGTGGTTGTAAAAATAATTTAAATTATTCTAGAGCACCTAGCATGGTGCATGAAAGACAGTAAGGAACAACTACTAAAAGTTTATAAATATTACTTCAGTGACCACTCCTTTAGTGGACAATTTTTAACATGATTCCAAACTCATTTCTTAAGTTGGGACAGTATGGAAATGCTAATGAATAAATACTGAGAGGATTCTGGCCCTCACACCAAAGCCATCAGCCTTCACCACCCTCCTTAGAGGAGAGCATCTATCTGAAAGCTGTGGGGCAGGAGCCCTGCAGGCTCCCTTTCTAGCCTGCCCTGCTCTTTAAATCTGTTTCTTGCTAACCTGAACTGGGTGTGCCAATAGAAAAAACAGGTATGGGCAAGCTTTCTTCTGGTTTTTATTACAACAATATTAAAATACTATTTGATAATTAACCTGGATTGCTTTTCTGGTAATTTTTTGGTGTTGAAGAAAATGAATAATTCATCTCTGTAATTATAGCTAATAAAATTGCATTAAAAAGGAGATAACATTTTTTACAAATTATAGCTGAATTTTTTCTTGATGATAGTGACACCACAGAGATGGTTTACAGCTTGCAAAACATTAAAAAAAGATCATAGCATAGAACTAAGAGGTATTTTTTTAAGTGAGTTATATTATTATGCTTTTCATTACAGCCTCAACACTTTCATTTTAATGTTTTGGTCCTTCTTTGGGGGAAGAGGGAATGTTCAGTAAAAGATGCAAGGAAAAAAATAACAAATTATGGTTTCATTTATATGTACTGTTGTCAATACCAGCTCTGGAAAACAGCCTGCAGTCTCTAACGTAAGTTACTATGGAGAAAGTAGAAAAAAATACAACCTTTACTGTTTCTGTAATATTTTACACACTTGTTCCAGAAGTGTTACATGGGCTGTGAGGGCCTGCAAAAGTTACAGACAAAATATAAATGGTCTAGTAAATCGCAAACCTTTTATCTCACAGACTATCAATTCTCAAATGCCCAGACTGAAATATAAGCTATACAAGGCAAGAATTCCATTGCAGAGGGGTTTTTGGTGTGTTTGATTTTGTGTTTCGTTGGTTTCTTTTAAGGTGACATTTTACCTTTTTTTTTTTTTTTTTTTGCTTTGGGTAACTTGTGTAAAAACTCAATGCTTTTTCCATGATGCGGACCCTTTCCAATTTTCCATAAAGTGGTTAGTATTACATCTAAAATTAACATTCCTCTTCTATGCAAATACACAAATGATGTTTTTATAAGGAGTATGAAAGATAACAAAACACTTAAAAATTATGTGTGTGAGCAAATACTCAAGGCTCTTCGGACTCCCAGAGAAGCTGTTCAGAAACCATTAAGATAAAAATCAATCCTCTCCATCCTGAAATTTATGGCTCACTTCTTCCACTATCTTTGAAGGTACGATCCTCAAGGGTCAACACATTCCCAATGTCAGCTCTCATCTGAGAGTCAGCTATAGTGCAATTCCTAAAAGAGTCATCCATCCCATGTGAGGTCCAATCTTTCTTATGCTCTTCACTTTTCATTACCTGGATAACCTGAATAAAATTTTGGATTTTAATGGCTGTTTGATAATTATCTTTAACAAAATAGTTGTGTTGCCAATCAATTCTATTTTCAACAGTGGAGTTCTGAAAGATATCATGAACGTTCTTAATTTTTGTCCAGTTTGTAGACAGAAAAAATTATATCCAAATGAAGATCATCTTTAAATTGTTGGGCTCACTCCTTAACTCCTGAGATTTGATGGACAAGATTGTATTTAAACCCTTAAAAAGGAACAGCAATTAGTATTTCAGTGGCTATTAATTCTCTTCCGATGAAAGATGTGGGCTCAACCAGAGCCAGTCTAGGTAAAATATTAAGTGGATGGCAATGAACAAATACATTTATTCCAAGTCATTAATGGATGGTATTGAACAAATACGTTTATTCCAAGTCAGTCATCATGCAACCAGTAGAGTCCTAATTAACAAACCACTACCAATTCATCTAAGAATAGTGTCATCTGCATCTCTGAAGACCTCAGCATTTGTCACTATTATTTGTCACTATATTTATCACTGTATTTATATATTTTTTCTTTTCATTTTCTTTTAATTTTTTTATAGATTTATTTTCATAGAAATTTATAAAATAGGGTATTATTGCATAATTTTCTGGTTTGCATTTATGTCTCAGTGGTTATTCCCTCTTTTATTAATTGATATAAATTTCATTAATTGATATAAAATCTCAGCATTCACCAGCAATTTAGGATATTCACAGTTTGTGATAATGCAATATTATCCCCATCTCTGGAAGTGTTGAAGGCCAGGCTGGACACGTCTTTGAGCAACACTACCTGATAGTGTTGTAGTTCAAGATGTCCCTGCCCATTGCAGGAAGCTTGGAACTAGATGATTGTTAAGGTCTCTTCCAGTCCAAACCATTCTGTGATTCTATGATTCTGCATCCCAGACATCTCAAGCAGTGGTCATAGATTAGTATACAAAAATGTATTAAAACAACTTAGACACGTAGAAATATGAAATACTTCAATTAGTTGAAGAATTTCTGGGAAAGATCAGTCCAGTTATTAAAAATGAGACTCCACTTTACAAGCTGATCAGAAGGATGTCAACATATTTTCTCTACAAATTGCCTACTATTGGAATGTGTATAGCAACCCTTTTTAAATTCACAGGAGTCCTAGAAGCCTTCAGTTCCAAGAAAACATTGAGTTTCTTGGGTAAGTAGTAAGACAGCTGTGTAAAGCATTTTTCCTAACCAGGCCAATGTGACAAATGAGCTCCTCTTTAGAGTATTTTAACAGCTTCGGTGAACTGCAACAGGAGGTGAAGAGACACCCCATTGTCCAACCTGTATATCTCAGGGATAGGCATCAGCATGATTTATTACAAGAGCTTGAACCCAGCCTGCAGCAAAGGAGAAGCAGTTTCAGATCACTAGGGAGGGCTGGGCTGGGCTAACTACTTCACTGGAGTCAATCACTCTTACACAAAGCATCTGCCAGAACTCTGCTATGAGACATTTACAAATCAGGGATCATGACAAGTACAGAATGTTCTGTGCTGCTGCTTCTGTTTTTTTCCTTGTTGAAGTTAGCAGTAAGATGATTTGTATTCAGTGCTCTTGTTTTTCACCATGTTACAGCCTATTTTGCTTAAGTGCAGTTCAAAATTTCTCACCATAGCATGGCCAAATTAACTCAAGTTTTTTGCTGATTTTGCTTATGTGAAAGTGCTCTATGAGAGATCACTGGAAAGAGGCACTTGGTTAACAGTGCACAAGCAAACAGTTTTCCTCTGCCTTCACTGCCCTTTAAATGATTTCAACACATGTCCTGAAGCCAAGCTCTGCCATGGAGCTGACTTCGTAGGCTGTGGTTAGAGGAAAACCATACTATGTGGAAACCAGTTACTTGGCTTCACACTAAATAGGTTGCCATTTTGGCAACCACATTTGCCAAAACCTCTATGTTCCTCTATGCTTTTACACAGTATTTTTTTATGTCATCAACTTATGTATGTGATAAAATATATTTATCCATAATGGGATACAAAGTATAGCACTGTTACTTTACAATGATTGTCAAGTTGCATTTAGAAAAGTGTATGGGCTGCATCTGTTAATGCACTTCCATTGCTGCCCCAGAGAATTTGGCAGTAAATTTTGCTAGTAATGCTTGAGCAGAAAATCAGGAAATTAGGTATCAGAATATAAGAAATTGTAGGAACCCCGAGTGGTTTTGAATGAATGATGGTGAGCATGCTAGATATTTTCATGCCTAAAGTTTTTTGTATCATTGATGTATTTTATTGAAGTATTTTATATCATTGATGGATTCCTTAATAGGTGTAAAAAAGTAAACAAGTCTGAGCCTGGCTGAATTACAGTTCCTTCAGTGTGTCTGATAGCAGCTTTACTCATTCTGACTTTGTAAAGGATGGGAAAAGGCGACAATTGTCAGTACTTATGCAACACTTTGTCGAACATGAAATGTGCTCCCTGCCAGGAAGTGTCTTTTCAGTTTAACCTCAAAATGTCAAAATATCTCTGTTTCCTAAGTTTCCTGATCAGCTCTTTTCCCAGCGAAGCCTGTTCACAGCAAAAGAAAGAGGAGTTTTAGTTTGCTGCAGAATGTGTCTAAGAATAAATATTCTAACACTGATTTCAAAAGCTTAGTTATTGGCTGCTTTGACTGCTTTTATGGTACCATGTTATGTTCAGCAGTGATCTTTGGGCCACTAAGTATAAAAACTTCTAAACTTAAAATATATATATAGCTGCCAAAAAGTAAGCTTATGGTTGGAATGCTCTGTATATCTTGCCCAAGAGCTGACAAAGAAGAGCTTTCATGGTTTGATGGGGTTTTTTGTTCTAATTGGCAAAAGCACAAAGTGTGCATTCCAATTTCAGGAACTGCATCTCGATTTCAGCTAAGACATCAGGTTAGCTCAAGACAATTACCTAATCAGACTTCTTCTACTGTAGCCAACAGATGGGGTATTCATCCCAAACTTAGAGAAAAACAAGAATGACAGGCAATAATGCTGTTTAAGGGTTTTCCTAATATATTTCTTTTCTTCATAATGAGAGTAGCTTTTCCTCTCTTCAATCTTTAGTACACAGGTTACATTGCAGTTAATATTCCCTGCTGATAGATTGAGAGAGTAAGAACTACAAGAAATATCTTCTCAGTGTGATCCCAGAAGTCATTCTGCATAATATTTTATTTAGAAATAAATAAAAATTATGGACATTTCAACAGCTGGAGCAGCGTTTCTGAGTCGTTTTATCTATGTTAAACAAAGACACAGTATAATATTCCTTGTGAAAAAGGAAAACATTGAAAGAACTTGCCTCTATTAATCTCTCATATCTAAGCTTCAGAATGAACATAGCAGAAAGAGACACAATGTTAGAGAGGAGATCTGGATTTTTCTGTTGCAAACCTAATGCCAATAGGGACACAGCAAAATCTAACTCAGATATCAATGATCAGTTTTTTACACTAGAGACAAACAATTTTGCTCCCCAATAGAAACCAGGCTGCAGACAAAGTAAACTGAAGTCCCTGTGGTGCACAGATCTATACCAGATGGGAAGTTCTACCAGCTTTTTTAGGCTGGCAATATTAGAGTTTTCAGTATGTCCCTTTTAGGCTTGAGTATGGGCCTTAAAAACATTTCCTTAACCTGCTCCTAAAGTGATTTTTCTTTTATATAACACATTTTAAAGACTTTTGAATGGGAGAAACATTATGTGAATTGTTCCCAATAGGATATTTATTTTTATATTTATATTTAGTAATACATCATGTTACATTAGTACTAGTAGTAGTACTAGTAGCAGTAGGATCATTATTATTATTTTTATTGATTTGTACCACCATTAATGCATATTTCTAAATATTTGTGTCTTTATATATATACAAACTTATATGTAAATACATATAGGTATATATGTGTATGTAAACATATATATGTACGTGTGTGTTTTATATAAAGTGTATATATATATATATGTGCACTTATAAATATATATCTAGAAAGACAACTATAATATAACCATGTATATACAGACAGATATTAGGGGTCTCAAAATGCTTAATCTCAGAAAATTTGTAAAAGCAGACACATCATTCCTGTGGCCACCCAAATTATACTCAGTGCGTGATGAGAGAGTTGATATTACATACATCTGTGACGTGACAAATTACAACTTTCTGGGACTCTCAAAGGAAAAATACTATCTTTTTTTATTTTGTGTGTTCATGGTATTTAAGTATAGGGAATTTCTGAAAAAAGTGTTAACACTGGAAGATAAAAGAACCTGCTGACTTTTACAGAAGAAAGTTATTTCTAACAATAAGACATTTCGTTTTCTTCCATTTTCACGTCTAAATCACTAATACCATAAAATAATAGTAAATTTCAATATAATCGTAAAACTAACATACAATGTAAACGCTGTTGGAAAAAATACATATTATACATAAAATTTGTCATCAGAGAGACTTTCAATTTGATCTAAGTGAGCAATTTTACATCATAGTTTAATGTGATTTATGAAAACAGTATTTTACAGAAATAAAAATATGTTTTTAACTGAAAATGAATGTATGATAATAAACAGTGGTTTGAATAAATGTTCTGCCTCTATCATTTGCACATATGTGTTTATCTGAGAATTTAATTTAAAAATATTTTCTAACTACTAAGTGACATATTACAAAACCAGATAACTCTGGAAAAAACAGCCAAATGAAAATATTATATAAATCCTTATTTTAAATGTTCCTTGAAGAATAAGAATATATTACATACTCCATACTGCTTCCTCATAAATTGACTTTCATGTCAAGAAGATGGAAACTGTACCACAGTGAAAAAAAAAAAAAAATGAAAAGAGAAAGGGATACATCTGCAAACATAATTTCCTTACGTTCAATTCCAAAGGAGATCTCTTTTCCCACCATTTCACAAATTCTATTGAAAATAGAGAACTGCCATGTAACACTGGCAGTAAATAGGTTAATCAGTCTTGTGACCTGTTCACAGTGTGACAGGACTTGTTTGGCTCAAACCAGACAATCAATGACACCAGCTCTGTTTCCACAGATGACAAAGGCACGTCCTGGTGCACATCCTTAACGGAATAAAGAAAAATCTCTGATCTTTGGGGACACAAAGAAAGCTTGGTTGCTACTCTGGTTATTCCACATGTTGTTACACATAAAACATTCCTAAATTTAATATCTGTCCTGAGGCTTCCTCAATTTTCCTGTGGTTTCTTCTCCTCCTAACGAGCCAGATCTCCTTTGTGGGAAACTGCTGCTAAAGGAGTTCCACTTGATGTCTTAAAAAACAGGACAGCTGAGAAAAGAGCTAATCCTGGACTCCATCCCATGGCTGGGGGACTGAGGAACAGTTCTACCTGTCAGTCGTGAGCAAGGTGGAAAATTCGTTATCAGTGTCTGATAGCAGTCATATGCTGAACAAGAAATGGTTGATGTTACTATCAGAACACTGTTGCACACTGTGGGGCTGCAATCTGCAATATCACCTCAGGGTTTGCGTGACAAGGGGGAAATGGAAAGAGAATTGTCAGCACTGCAAAGAAAGTTACCAAGCCATTTGTTTTTGGCTCGGGCAAATCTCTTGGTCTTGCATAATTGATAAGCTATTTTCTTCCAGTCTGACAAACTTTAAGTAATGGCTTTTAGTTTTAAAGGAGAATTTTTGTTCTCTGAAGAAGCACAGAGTTTACAAATTGAGGAAGTGTTGTAACATGTAGTTCTTCCGTTCAAAGTTAGTTATTTTCATTTGAGAAGAGTACTGGACAGAAGTCAAAATATAAAATTTTCCTTCACATACGGTAATAGTCATTTCTGGAGAGATTAAGTGCCTGAGGTCCAAACTATATACAAATATTCCTTATTTTCCCCCAGGGAGAAGCCTAAAATTCACATTATACAGATGAGCAATTGGTCTGGGGTTGCTGAGGTGGAGGTTTAATAGGCTTCAGACTTCACTTCCTTAAGGCTATGATTTCAGATTTAAGAATAATCACTAACACTAATAAATACATTCTGAATCCTAGAGAATCAGGAGTATCTCAGACAATTCTCCATGACAAAGGTGAAAAGGGTTATTCCTCTGGGAAGCCAGAGAAGGGAAATTAGAGGACTGTATGACTTAGAGGAGATATAACTTGTTTTCTTGCCTAATCCTAAATTGAACTCTTTTTCTTCAGAGGATGTTACAGTGTTGTGACATACCCTTAATGCTTTTTTTTATGGAACAGCAATGCAAGGAAGCCTTAATTCCTGGATGATGGTTCCAACAGGAATGCAAACACTGATACTGTGGTTATTATGAGACTGACCTATTTTTCCAGAAAGAATAAAAGCTTGGAGGTGTCTTGTTTAATCTTTTTGACACATTTCAGAAGTACGTTTGTTTTTCTGAAGCAAAAATATAAAAATTTCATTACTGACCAGTAAATATTAACCTAATTTAAGTGCTTCACGGAAAGATGATCCCAAAATGTTAGATATATCAAGATCATCTGCCATATATCTATTTTGTAACTTTTCTTTGAGTGAGTGGCTTGATGACTAAAGAGGAAGACATTTTCTAAAATCCAACTTTTCTAAAATTCCAGTTGTCGTGTAACTACAGCAACTATGGATATTTTATTTCATAAACATTTCCCATTGCTTTTCAGTCGTACAGCATTAACTTTTGCAGATATGGCCATTATTCTAACCCACACATTTTTATTAAACTGTATTTCATTTTGTTAGTTTCCTCAAACTTCTGATTGCTTTACTGCTTATTTCACTTGTTGCACATCTTGCTGATTATCTGAATCAGTATGTTTATATTCCTCTTCCTAATCAAAGCTTCTAGTTGGTATGCAATTGATATTCAACTATTGATATTCTACTATTACTGCCAATAAAAGTAAGGATTTAAACAACAGATAAAACTGGTCATTATCTTTATCTGGAAGTGGAGGCTTCTTCACTGTGGAAAATGTGTCAAGCACCCTGTGTGGAGTGTGAGTGTAAGAGGTATCCTGAAGCTGGGGAGAGCCCATTCCCTGATGCCCTTCAGAGCACTTAGAGATCCCAGCCTTTGCTCCTTTGCTCCAAGCACCTCTCAGGCACAGGGAAAGTATCATTAACACTGTAAGGCCTTTCCAAACTATCATTTCTCTTGTAGATATTGTCTTTTAGCAGCTTGTAATATCTAGCTGGTTAAGAATTAGTAGTGAAAAGCCAGAATTACTGATTTGATTGCAAACTGTTATAAACATGAGCTGATAGCAAAATATAGACAATTTAATAGATTTTACAAATATTTTTAAACACTCATGTTAGTTATCTGTGCATAGCCATTAGAGTGTCTATTATGCAATAATTACTTGAAAGAAAACCAGCATACTCTATAATCGAAAGATTGTAGGTAACAAGAAAAATACCTGTTTAAGTACTTAATGTGTTTTAACATCAGTTCCTGCCTTTCTTTTTTAATAAATATTCATTAAACTCTGATGACAAGCTTTAGAAAATCTTAAATAAATATAAACAGAACCAAACCCTCAATTCACACCTCCCAGATTTTGTATACATCACTTAGATTTCTGAGCATCCTGTCAAAGCAGGTAGCTGCAGGATCTTCTGTAGATCATTTTAAATTGTGAACTTTTCCAGATACACTGAAACATTTCCTTATTGCTGGCTTGCAAAAGTCATTAATTAGTTAGTTCATTCATTCATTCATTCATTCATTCATATACTATATGTACTTATAATAAATTTACATAGCTATGAAAATGATAATAAAATAACAAAAATCTCCATTATTTTCTAATTATCAAAATAATTTATTGCTAAGGATATGTATTTAAAAAAGTTGAGTGCATGTGATTTTCTTATATTCTGCCTGAGGTTCTGAAAGTGGTTTTGGGACATTAATGCTGCCTCACAAGTCTGCAACAGAGATAGTAAATTATTTTCCTGATTTTGTCACAGAGCAAACACTTTAAAAATGATACCATCTATTAGATGACAGACCCATTGCATTATTTGTTGATGAAAGATTTCTTCATCAGTTTGGGTTTTTTTAAATTTTTTTGTTTTCCCTTCACCTGGGAGGATGTCATTTTGGCCACTTCTGGTACTCTAGGTTTGCATGTAGAAATAGCATGAATAGAGCTTCATGATTCTGTTTGATTCAATCTCATTACTCATCTTTATTTTAAAGAAATTTTACTGTCTGTTAATAGAAATAGACATATTGTTGGATTTTTTTTTTTAAAACAGAAATAGGAGCTCCCCATCACACAAGACTTTTCAGAGTGAAACAATTATAAGTTGACATGAGCTTTTCTTGTTGCTCTTTGTAACAATGTTATAAACAGCTTGCCACTTTAACTGATGAAAAATATTCTATAAAACAGAATTATAATTTTACATTTTCTAGCTTTTAGCTGTAAGTGCAGGGGAAAGAAATCATAACCTTTGGGCTCTGACAAATTATGATAATTGACTTTATTATAATGCCTAAGAACTTCAGGCATGTAACAGACCATTATCCTTGCAGACTACAACACTCACAGTTGACCCTCATCTTGATGTTCCTAAATCTATAATATACACTTAAGATGAGAGGCAACAGATTGTTATAGGCAGATGGAAAAATGCAAGGGAAAATGAGATGATGGCATTAAAAACAGCAGTATTCTTATAGTCTTTATCTGTTTTCCAAATTTCATCATAGCAAAGGAGAGTATTAGAGTAGATTTTGAAGGAGAATGTCAGCATAGCTTTGTGGAAGTTCTTTCTAGAAGTAAGTACACCACAAAAGAAAGCTGAAAATTCTTTCTTGATAACTTGCACCTTGCAAGTGAAGCATTCATCTGACAGAAAAAGAAAAGATCTGAAATAGGTCAAATGTGGATTAGCCTATAAATCTAGATGGGGCCAGCTATCCATAGATGAGCATAGATGAGCAAAAGAAATCAAAGGAAATAAGTAATAATATGGATTTAAAGGGCACCACAAAATGATCAGATTCCAAATGAGAAAACAGAGAATCTTGTGCCCAGTGGATCCCATCCTACTCCAGGATCTAAAAATGATGACTCCATCTCAGATCAGTCTCACCATTTCCTATATTTTAAATGTTTAAAATTTCCAGGCAGATGGAGACTTGCTTTGCTCTTAGCCTTCACTGGCCAGATGAAAATCTACTCTGGGTTGAAACGCAAGATATTTGAGCTTCTCACTCACACTGCCATGTGTGGCTGCATTTCTGGCTGACATAAGCTGACATCCAAGTAACCAATGATGGAATCCATTTAGAGCGGGGAGGAAGTGCTATTATGCTTCTTCTGAAAAGACTTTCTAGACGTGCCATACAAGTCTTGACTATCCAGGTTACATTGTGCTTGGCATTTGACTTTGCTTTCAAAATAGTTGGCTAATACTATCAGCACTCCATCAAAAGCATGTATATTATCTCCCCTCTTCCAATGGCAGGTAATAAAAATGCAGTTCTCACCACTCGTCAGATAGGAAGGGTTTGACTTGACTTAGAGATAGAAAGATGGATCACTGCAGGTGAATTATTTCTACTTAATAGCAGGTAGCAAGGAGCTTCCTTGACTCTCTATGGACTTATTAATTTAGTATAAATATAGGAGGAATTATCTGCCAAAAGGTAATTAGGGGTTTCCATAGGTGTATGTCCTACTTCATAGCTGAAAAAGAATTAAAGAATTTAGCTTTTCTTTTCACAACACGAATAAATACACTTTGCAACTGTTTCTCTCACTCATTCCTTTTCACTGATTTCCTCAAGCTGCTTAGTTTGACAAACTAGAAAATGTCATTTGGTGTTCTCTGAGGTCTCTGTCAGGAGAATGGAAGAACATATGGGCAACCTAAGAATATTACCAAGTGAAAGACCACCCTTGTGTTGGAAGCAGAACACAAGTTGCCTTGAGTCCCAAGCATTGTGCTACAAGAGCAGGTGTTTCCATGAGTCCACCTACGAGGGAATACCAGGTTGGATGATACGGAGAGAGGATGAGATGAATAAGTGCAGATCTGTAAAGGAAGCAACGACATTAACCCATGAACATGACCCACAAGTAATTAGACTGCTTAGAAGGTTTATTCATTCTGTTCTTAAAAAAAAATAACAAGCAAAGTCTATAGAGCAACACAAATTTCAGATTTAAACATAACTTCACACAGAAATACACAAAGACAGCAAGTGATGGTGCAGAGTTCATAAAGGTATAGAGTTTTCACAATATTTGTTGGCTGACTATTTGATATATCCAAATGTGTGAGAATAAAGATGCCTGGTCGGCAGCACAAAGTTTATGTGTGCAGTTTTTCAAGTATTGAGTACATAATTTAATTTAATTACCAAGTACATATTTGGTAGAAACATCAATAGGATTGACTTACAGCAGAAAACATGAAGCAAATGTTTAAAGAAATGTATAATTTATGATCACCACTGCCACTGAAATCTTATTTACATTGGCACTTACCATTTTACTTAAATGATTTCTAATATAAAGCAAAGGATATATATGGGCAATACGAAGCATTCATGATACTGCTAATATTTAAAAGGCCTCACCAACCAAAATGTTTAACTAACTTCCAACTTTGAATGCTTTTAATAAAAACTCTATTAGATGTCATTGAATAAAAAAGCATAATCCATTAACTCACACTATGGTACGCTGACATATTCAGAGAATATAAAAATTGTCCATGATTTTTTGCATCTAGTTCCACTTGTATCTTAAAACTGTGGAATTGTTACTGTACTCCAGAGGGTCATGCATGCTAAGAAATGCTTTCTTGCTTTATTCTTTATTGAAAATTTTAGTCATAAAGCTTTTACAGAATTGAAGATTTTACAGTTTTAGTTCTGAACATTTCACTTCTGAGAGGAAAAGCCCATGCTTTTTTACTGTCTTCTTTGGACACTATACCTGGAATCGCTGCATTCCTCTTTAAAGTGGCAAATTTGAATATTTAAGAGCCTATTGGAGTCTATTACTACCTTGCTCTGCAAATTAAAGTGCTGTAAACATGAGCTTGGGTTTTGCCTGTTTCATGGTGGGAAAAGATTCTTCTTATGTTTGGAGTGGTTAAGCAAATTGCATATACCATCTTGCATCAATACTAATAGGAAAAATGTATGAAAGGTACAAATTGAAGTTTGAAGTTGAAGCTGCAGAAATCAAATGAGTCCAAAGGTGTAATTTATGTGAACAGATTGGTTTTGATACTAAAATGAGTTTATCAACCACTCCAATGGACTCCTTATAAGAAAGGTGGATAAATTTAAGCTTTAATCTCTATTCCTACACACTGGACTTCTTTCATTTGCTTTTCTAGCATTTCAAAGCTGACATTGGTAAAAGATGCTTTGCTGGATTCTTACATATGCCTCATTTCCCACCCTATTTCCCACCCCTGTGCTCCTTATCTTCCTTTCACAGTATGAGACTGGTGTGAGCCCTTTCAAGAGAAGTGAATTTACCTTGTGTTCGTTCCTTTTGCTATAAAGGGATGGTAGACCTTGCTCTTAGGCTTTCTTTTGGGCAGTTACAGTCCACTGTTACAGTGTGCTGGTCTCTTACACTGACTGCCACACTTTGTTTTTTTAAACACAGACTTCCAGACTCCGACATCCAGGGCCAAATTTCAGTCCATGGTTTCCTAGTACAAGGTTTCCTAGGTTTCCTTTCCCATTGGCTTAACTGTTCCTTCAGGAGGCCAGCTGAAGGAGGAGGCATGGTGTCTGCCCAGCCTTTTTGGCAAATGCAGCCCATATCTGTGAGTCCTGTGCTGGAGTGATAAATTCAGGTTGCACTTCATTTTGCATCACCATGGAGCTTTTCCAGAGTGGATAGGTATCCTGGAAAGGAGTAGTTCTTTAGACTATTAACATGAGATAGACAAATAGATCTGCAATTTAAGGGCAAATTACCTAAATAAGCAATGGAGAGAAACAGGTATTTTCAGAGACAGATGGAGAGTAAGAAATTATTCAAGATGCTCTGTGCTGCCTCTAGAAAGTTTTGACTCACAAAGGAGAGGAGGCACTTTAACACCTGCACAAAGGATGAAGAGATATCCAAAATCCTTCTGAGCTCTGAAGGAACAGCCCACAGCATGTCCATTGGTAAGAGGGATGGGTGAAAAGTTCATGAGCAAAGCACTGGGTGAAAGAGCTTTGAGTTTTTCTTAGTTACTGGCCAAGAATAAACAGTGCTTTGTCATCTTCCCTGAGGGACAAACACTAACCTGTGACATTAATCTGTATGTCATTAAAAGAAGGCAGGTAGACAGCACAGTCTGCTGTGCTAATGTTTCTGGCTTTTTTTCTGAATTGTGAAAAGAGAGACAATCCTCCTTGCAGTGACAGCATGTCCCATTAAACTCATTAAAAAAGCTTGAGCTTTTTTTATTTTTTGAGCTTGTGCTTGAGCATTAACCATGAATAATCATTTAAATGCTAAACAACAATGGAGTTTGACCTCAAATTTGAAAAAAAAAATAAAAGCTTTAAAGTACATTATTTATGAGATGTCAAGACATTCTCAGAGGCACATTCTCAGAGGTAAAACTATGTTATTATTTAGTCAATGTAAGTGAAGAATAAATACTTCCATCGATTAATGAAATTTATAAACCAAAATCCCATGAAAAGAAAATTTCAGACCCTAATTGACATAATGAAATATGAAAGCTAAACAGTGTTATCAGAGTAACAGGCAGAGATTTTTCTTTTCTCATCCTGTGCTTTGTTGCAGGGCAACACCACTTAGACACACATCAGTGCCAGGAAGATCATGGAGCAGCTCATCTTGAGTGCCATCCCATGGTACATGCAGGACCAGGTGATGTGCAGATGTGGCACTTGGGGGTGGTGGATTTAGCACTCCTGGGGTAACAATTGGACTCAGTGATCTTGAAGGGGGTTTTTCCATCCTAAGTGATTCCATGGTTCTAAGGAATCTGGCCCAGAGCTGAGAAAAGAACAACCAAACAAGGAACTGTGTTTTGTTTCAAACTTGTTCTTTTTATGTCTCTTCAAGTTTCATGATTTGTTTCCAGAGGACAAGCCATGCTTATTCTTCCTTTTTGAGAGTAAATGTCTAATTTCTTGATCGTATAACAAATATACTCTCATAAAATCTATTTCAGTTTTGCTGGCCTTTTGCCAGACTTTAATACTACAGTTTATCAACCCTTCCCAATCCCCTGGCATGAAACAGAGAAAGGGTGATCCAAACCCTTTTTGTTCTTTTAAGAGAGAAATGTCTTAAGCATTCCCAGATATTCAGGTAGTCCTATTCATTGATCTCATATTTTCTGAAATGCAGAGGCAGCACAGTACAGATTAAAGCAGACATTGATCTTTTTTCATTGCTACCCTGCTCCAATAACTCTGGACCAGAATAAAAGCAGGGATGATTTTAACAGACACTCATTTATATCTTCCAGCTCTCAGTTCATAAGAAGGATATTCATATGAGGCCAGAATCTATACATTGAAGTCCACAACACTGTGTGCAGAACAGTGGATTTGTACCTATAAATTGTTTTAAGCTTTGCTGCTTATAGAGATTGTCATCTGCTGAGTGATTCTTTTGGTCTCCAGCTCTGAGGGGGGACACATCAATTGTCCTGGGATGTTTGTCTGGGTACAGGTAAAAGGTTTGGTTTTATCAGTGAAGATACAGTCACAAATACTAGAAAGGCTACAACTACAATGTGAAAACATGGACATCGTGTGTTTCAAAGATTACTCTGTCTATTACTGATTGTGCTGAAAGATTTAAATGCAATTAATAGATCACATAATCTGCTCAGGTTTTCACATGTCTGCCTGTACTTGAACTACATTTGTAATTAGCACATTTTCAGCTAGTTTCATTTATAAAATTATTATATTACTACTGAAATAATGGTATAACCTTTCACTCAACTCATCTGAACTTTGAAAATCCTGTTCCTATTAGCCAATCTCAAAAACAGGAAAAATAAGACAGTGTATGGATGCAATTGGCCACAAAAGTTGGTCACACAAAAGCATTTTTCCTGTGTCTATACCTTGGACAAATGAAACTTATCCTTTCTATTAATGCTATTCAGGCAATACAACTGTGCCTATCTCACGATTGCATGTTTATGTAAATAACAATAAATCAAAGAAATATGATCTTTCAAAAAGTGCAAAGAAACCACCACAAAGAATTATATTTTCTTATCATGTTTCTATACTTTCTACATTTCAATATAAACTTAGGTATTGTTGTCTTAGCTTTCAGATCTACTGACTCAAGCAGGGAAAGATTAATCAATAACGAATTCTAACTTCATAGATTTTATACTAATTTTTCAGTTATCTCCATACATTAAGAGCATGGGAAGAGCATACATGAAAAGAAGATACCTCAGGAAAATAAACCTTACAAACTTAGCAAATGTATCTGAGAGCTACACTTTGAATTCATGCTTGTGATATGTGTTATTACATCTGCTTAGGCAGCAGTTAAAGTCTAATTAATCTTTAACTGCAATTATACAGAGAAAGTAGAAAATTTGACCTGTTTGGCCAATGATGTGTTTCTGTCAGCTTTAGGTAGATTCTGTTTTAAATGGATTTGTGGTTGTATCTTTAATCTGTTCTATTATTTCCATTGAAAAATTAACTCACTGACCTATGAATAACTGACATATTCTTTTCTTCCCTTTGGCTTTTAGTTGCACTGATATTGCTAGCAAATACATAAGGATTGTGCACATAGGAGCCTCCTTTGCTGTTGTAAAAGATTCTTCAACACACAGAAACAGGAAACAAGCAGTTACCTAGAATAATCTGCTTTTTTTTTTTGTTATTCACTTAAACCATGCATTTCATGACATCTTTTATTTCAAGTGTTGCTATAATATTATCCTTTTATTTTGTTTTATTTAACAAAGTTTAAAATCAAATGGATTTTGAAAAGTATAAAGTACTTGATATTGGTTAATTGATGGGTGTTTTGTTTTTGTTTACATTTTAAAATTCATATTTTATAGAATGTAATGAAGTCACCCTTATATAAAGTAATGGTGTGTAGTCACAATGCATTGGACATCTATTCTTCATTGATCTTCAAACCTTGGTTGGGGTCTATAGTGAATTCTCAAAAATGTAACTATAATGGAAAAATGTGGAGCATAGTTGCTCATCATTTAAAGTCAATAATTTAATAACTCCTTTAGACGTTCTACAGGATTTTCTTCTAGCCACCACTTTGTTTCTTACTTATAAATACAATAATTTAACCTCTGTGAATGTTCACAAGAACAACTTGGTAGCCCTTGTCAAATATCAGCCAGTACCACAACTGTAAGTGAATTGTGAGTGAATTGTGAGTGAATTATGAGTGAATTGTGAGTGGATTGTGAGTGAATTGTGAGTGAATTATGAGTGAATTGTGAGTGAATTGTGAGTGAATTGTGAGCCAACACACACACAGGAGCCATCCTTGTGCTCAAAGACAAGCTATTGCAGCATAAGCAAGAGACACATAAGAAAGTTATGCAAATGGAAATACAGAGAACCTGTTTTGAAATGGGTCCTTTTTTTCAACTTTTCTGAATAACAACTGCAAAAATAAGACGTATCTTCTAAACATAATCCATGTCAGTAAGCAGCAATATAAAGGTGTAATTTAAATATTTACCTCTTTTTAAGAAATGTGTTAGGCAAAATAAAACAAAACAAAACAAAACAAAAAAAACCAACAAAACACAAAACCAAGTGTCTCAGCCTAAAAAATGCTGAAAAATTAATTGTCTTGGTGTATCTCAGCATACAGATAAAAAAAAAAAAAGGCAAATAACAAGAGGACCGTTAACCACACTCACAAATGGGACTCGTTTTATAATACAGCTCTGTACTGGTTTCAGGGACATGATAGAACTTCTGAAAAGAATCCCAACTGAGTTTAATTTGAAGCCACTGGAAGTTAGTCTTGAAGCAGGAAATTAACAATTATAATTATCTTTTTTGTACTTGAGGGTAGTGGTGTTGGGGGGTGTATTTTACCTCTTTATAACAGACCACATAGGAAAAAGTGCCCAAATATTCTGTAGGTCAGTGAGAAACCTGAAACCTGACTGTTCCCTTACAGAAATAATTTTTCACGTGTGTACTTATATATATTTATATTTTTTTAAATTCAGGAATTAGTATGTTCAAAAATACACAGCTGTTTAGGCAACCTGCTAATACTTTTGATTTAGCTTTTGATTTTCTTTGAGTTATCCCAAATAGAGAAAGTTCATAACAGTCACTGCCAACAGGTAGATGAAGGTATTTCTTCTACCCATGTTTGGTACTAGCTCTCATCCCATGTGACATTTAACACCACAGTGGTATCACTTGGCATTTCTGTTCCCTGCTCATCCCATGAATGCACAGGCCAGTAATTGCAATGTCTTTTCAGTGACCAAATACTATGGATAACTGAGGATACAGTCCCTGGAAGCACCTTTGTGAATCTTTCACAAGACAAGGCTTGAGCATCATGCCTCTCCACTGGGCTAGCTGAGGAGGTTTGATTTTGCCTCCTGGCCCTGAAAAATGCATGGCTTTTAGGCAGATTTTCCAAGAGGGACATCTTAAAAGCAGCTTTTCTTGAGATGGAATTCAGGACTCTAGGGGAAAATAAAAAAAGCCAAAGTGTAATGTAGAAATGTAAGACCTGCTTTTTGGCATTTTGGTGAGTTGGCTGTAAATCACAAAGATCTAACTTTCTTACAGAGCTGTCCAGTGCCAAGTGCAAAAGCCTCTAAACCTGGGCTTTAGTGCAGGCTGGACAGTACAGGGCAGAGCCCAGCCTGTGCAAAAAGCACAAAAGCCTCAGCAACCACTAGATCATTAGTAAGTCCTTTTTCAGTTTTGATAGACAGTCTGAGGTACACACATACACTCACTAAGGCACAAGCACATGTCTGTATTTTAGGTGTGCCCAGAGTAGTGGGAGAATGTTACCAATGAGATGTTCCATGTCTCGCATGCCCATCCAAACACCCACCCACCAACGCCGATGCTTCAACATTATTTATTATCAAACTTCCTGCACAAAGGACTAAAGTAGGTCAGGAAATTATTGTATGAACAAGGTCATGGCTGTCTCATCCTTAATGTCCTTAAAAGCAGAAGATTCTCCAAAATTCTGTCATAACCTATGACAGCTCCGGGTTTCTCTCCATCTCTTCTCTTCGTTCAGGTTATTGCACTGTACCCAAATCATCTAAGGACCCAGAATCTTTGTGTTGCTGATGAGCAACTTAATTGCAGTAATAGGGAAAGAGCAAATCTAGCTCTTATGATCCCAGCTCCTGGTAGGCTGGGAAAAAAGGATTATTACTCTAGATATAGGGGGAGTAAAGAGGCACAGGACAAGGCCAGCCTGCAGGTAGAGCATGAGAGGCAAGATGGTTGGGTCACAAAATTGCTTCAGCAATGAGCAAGTCTGGTATGCTTCAGCTTAAAATTGCTGTGCTACCACCCTGTTGATAGATTGCTTGTCACTAGTTCAACAGCTTTCTGAGACAAACTATAAAACAAATAATAAAAGAGCAGCTTCAGGAACAGCCATATAGGCAAAGAAAGCAATAGGAGTGGAAATAGGATAAGAAAAGAAATCTTTTCAGTATGATGAAAAAACACACTAGGAACAACATTGCGAAAGCATCCATTCCTCACTGCTACTGAGCAGCTCATACACACAACAAACTCTTCACAAATGGCAGTAGTTACCCATCTGACACAAACATTACGAGATGAAAAGGAGGTGGGGCAAAAACATTAAATGCTTTTGAAGTAAAAATGGACCACAGTGCAGTTGTAGATTCTGATAATTCATAATACGAAATTGTTGAATACTTTGAAAGCATAGCTCCTCTATAAAAATTGTAATACAGTATTACAGTGTTAACTACTGAATTATGATTTGTTGACCCTTTTAGAGTGGCAGGCAGTTCCTGTAGCTCTTATTCATGCATGGCCATGTTGGACTTCTCTTCCCCAGGACACTCTATGAGATAACACTACAGACAGATCATCTGGCCCTTTACAGAGCAGGTGGATGTATTTGCTATTAAAAGAGAAACTTTGGCATGAGGTTCAGTGACAGTACCAGCAGGTAGAGTCCTCTGGGTAATGTTTTAACAAAATGCCTCCATTACCTCCATGTGCACAGATGGAGGTGTTACCATCCTGCCTGTGGTGACGGAAATGAGGGGACACTAAAGAGGGCCAGTCCCATTTACCCACGGGGATGGCAACCTGAGATATGCAAGAGAAACAAGCAGATTAAGTTCAGCTGACAAGGAATTCCTTCCCCCATGTTTTCTGCCTAGTTTCTTTTACTCTTTTATCATGAATTAGGTATAGTTCTCATGAAAATATTTCCATTACACAGCCTAAAAGTATTTATGGGTTTAAAGAAAATCCTTGTGTACATATCACATGGAATTGGTGCTTCAAATCAAACTGTTTTACTTAGGTTATGAAGAGGAAATTTTGCAAAAAGATGGAAGAGGTTAAGGGTTTCTTAACATTTAAACCCAGAGTCTCATATAAAAGGGTTACCTCTGCTGCACAAGTAGGTGCAAAGAAGTAATTTATATCGCCACAATTCAGGACACAGGAATTAAAAAATCCCCAAGCTTTTCTTATACACGGGAAGGAATTTTGTCAATGCATCTGGGGAAGCAATATTTCAAATTCTGGGGACAAAAGTGAATAGCAATTTATTTTTCCATGGGGAGGCATGCCCACAGCATCTCTAATATCTTTCCATGCTGCATGACCAACAGAGCTTCATGTCCCAAGCTTTCCCAGCACCAGCATGATAAGTGAGCTTTCTATCTCCCTTTGACTCAGATTTTTATTCTGCCTAAAGAACATATCTTTCACATACTGGGTCAATAGAAAGTTGTCCTCCCTGCCTTTTTTTTTTTTTTATTGTCCTTAGATCATGTATTAAGTACCCATTCCTCATACTATGAAAATAATGAAGTGTCACTGAAAATATGGAATATGGACAAACTATATGATAGCTGTTATACCTATAGACATGCACAAGAAACCATAAAAGCTATGTGTTAAAAATTAAAATAATTTGTGAATATTTAATTAAAGCTTATTTTCTAACTGCATTTTTAAATTAATTTTTACTGTTGGAGGACATTCCACAATAAGACACCCCACTGAAATAAATGAGGATTCCCACTGTGCTTTTGCACTATACTACTCTGATGTTAGCCCTTTATCCCTGTAAAGGTGCTTTCCTGACAACTCAGTGATTAATGGAAAAGAGGAGAGTTGTTAAATATTCAGCTTTCATGTCTTCTATTCTCTTGACAGAGATCTGTGCAAGCCACACATATGCAAAAGTCCTTTGAAATGTTGCACTTATTAAATGATTTTCTAAACCTTTTCAGAAATTAAAAATGGAAGAAAAATACCCCAGTGGTTTTATATACTGCGAAAATGTCAGAAAAGCTAAGAACCAATTATTATGTATTAATTTCTGCTTGAAGCAGGAAGAGTGTTACCAGTAAACATAATATTCTCAACACTAACTCCCATAGCTTTTAATGAAAAAATATTTCCCATTTTTCAAACCTTGCAGGCATAAGAGGAAACAACTACTTAACCATTATTTTCTTGTTTCCTCCTCTTTTAAGATATGTATTTTGATTTTTAAAATAGGACTTTATCATGGTTGTCCTATTCTATTTAGACACAGCATCCATGCTTCTCCTTCTGACATATCTTTGACATTGTGCCTCATAGGTGCACTGCTGCAACCAAATCTCAAGCTGTGGGGCACTTCTTCATCAGCATTTTTCAAAATAAATTGTTACAGGGACACTGAAGAAGATCCTCCTAACTAATGACCCCACTAACCTAAAAGAGACAGCCCTATGCAAGGAAGTGATTAGTTATTGGTAACTCTGCAATGGCTCTTACTGCTCTTTTCTGACAAGGGATAGCCCTGAATGTGCACAGTGAAAGTGAAGTGTGGCAGGGTAGGGAAAGTCACTTGACTACAATAGACCATCAGGATCACTGTGGAAGTGTCCACAGTTCCTGATCCTGGCCCATCTTGGGAGGTGAAAGTAATTCCTTTTCTCCAGCTAACCCAAGCCTCTGCCTCTCTGAGGACTGTAAAACGAATGTTGGTGGCTTATAGTTAGACCCCATGTAAAAGCCTTGCCTTGTGAGTTAGTGAGTTGAATTCACACAAATTACTTCTGGGGAAGATTGGAAGGTGTTCCAATCAACTGAACCAAAACCTTAGTGAAGAATTAGCTCCTGGAAGTTCCAGGACTTAGGTTATCAAAGCTTTGTCAACATGACAAATTGCCTGACAAAATCTCTCTTTATCCAAGAACTGTTTGTGCACATCAGTGGGTGAATGAATATGTGTAAAGGGGTGGGGGTGGACACTGAAATGTCAGGAACAGACTCTCGACCTGATGATAATTTCAAAACTACTTCTGGCCTTTAAAGGCATTCCTGTCCTGCTTGGATTTGATGATTGCACAGATTTTGCTGGCAAGCACAGAAAAAAATGTGAGCAACGGAGAGAATTTGGCACAGACTCTCACAGAGCAATACAAAAACAAATGCAATTTCCCATGACCAACATGGTCCAGAGAGGTACAGAGAAACAAGGAGGTAAGCACACCCTTGTCAAAGCTAGTGCAGAGCTCTCCCAGGTAGGATCTACATCATCCTCCAGAGCTGATTTTAGTCATGAGCAGTCATTCTCACAAATCTTATGTGACAGTAATAAGCTTAAAACTGAAAAACAATAGTTAAGATAAATGGATATAGAAATGCTAGAGCTTCAAAGGCCAAGTGAAGGGTGCCCTATCAATCATTCTCAAAAGACACAACACTTGCTGACCACATTTTTCTTCATCTTATCTATTTTTTCTTTGGGTTTTTTTTCCATTTTCTTATACATGCATCCCATTTTCTGATCCTTACTAATTGAAATCTGCTTTTATGTATAAGGATTCAACAGAAACACAATTGGATAACTATATACCCATCATGGTCTAATATAATTCACACATTAATATATTTCCTGCAACAGAATTTATTTATATTTCTTCCAGATTTCATCTAAGAAACAGAAGAAATGAGTATTAGCTTTGCAGGCTGACGTTAACCTAATTAGAATATTATTAAGGAATCTCTCAATATCTATTGTAATCCTGGCTTCATGAACAAGACATTCTTGCTGCCCTTTCATTACAGCCATAACCCAACCACACAATATACATCCTCCTTCCTTTCTGCATTTAGCTGCTGCCTGTAGCATGGTCCAGCACTCCAAAGAGAGAGCCTATGGATTTCCCTTTCCTCTGGCACAACACAGGCACCATGTGTTGTCCTAATGATATTCTCTGTAATGGACTGAAGTGGCTATGTTGCACCCCATGATTTCCCTCCTCCTTTTCTGCTGTTTGCCAGAATTTACTTGTTTTAACTCTACCCCTGCAGAGATTTTGTGGGCTTCCTGCCTTCCAACTGCCTGAGGCCTGAACTTCTGGGTTTGAACTGGATTTTTCATTTTGCTGGAGGCTCCCAGTTTATGCCCATTACACCTACACCTAATCTACTTCTTATTTCTTGCACTAATTGCCACACATGTTTTTCAGCCTTCTCAGAGCCATTTGCCAGAGGTCTTTCAAGGACACTTCAAATTCCTCTGAAGATATTTCTAAAGTTTAGGTTGCTCACTGAAATTTGACCAGAACACCAGACATTACATATTGGATGATTTCTAAATATCACAATTACCATTAAAAATCCTTAGTATGCATTTTAGTACGAGTCATATCTGACTGATTACTTATCATCTAATCCCTTCCAGAAGTAAGGTAGTGTTCTCTGAGCTGCTAAAACTTGAGGAGGCTTTGGTCTGCAAATAGTAAGATCATTTGGGATCAGTGTGCAGCAGAGTACTAATAAATATTGCTTTGAAATCTGTAATCTCTACACAGAAATTACAGATTCTACTGCACATTTCCATGTGAAAGGTTTTCTCTATTTTATTTCCCATTAAAATTGTCAGTGTGGATCCACCTAAACACATGGTCCAATTCTTTGAAAAGATGCTGAAATACCAAATGAAAGCTATGATAAGCAGCATATATTCGGATTTTAGTGCAAGGACTCATTCTGAGATTATACCATAACCTGAGAGAGTTGGAGAGTCATCCAGCATCAGTTGAAAAATGTCTTCTAATAAGAAGGGCATTGACTAGATTGTGTAGAACTTTTAATTTATCCAATTTAATTTTTTTGTGACACTTTTACTGAAGAAAGAAAGAAGTTTACTCTTCTTTGCCTTTCCTTCTTTTCTTTTCCAAACTAAGACACTTGTCTGGGAAGATAGTGCTAAGGGAATGAGGAAGAAGGCAATGTCCTTTACAGGGTTTAGACCTATACAGGTGTGCACTGAAGAAGGAGGAACTAAGGACCAATAAGTGTAATCTAAAGCTCTTTCAAAGGAAAGAGTGAAACAATTTTTGCTGTTGTGTAGCAGCTGCCATAACCGGGTATGACTGATTGGGCGTGGCTCTACAGAGTCTGTACATAGTCAAATAGAAGTATTTCCTCAAGAAATTTGCAGTCTTTGTGGTGAGCAAAGGTACAGAAATTCATATGGAGACTGTGAATCAAGCAAGTTTTAATAATTCCAGTCATATTTCATCCTGTCTGGCCATCATCAATAGACGTATTTTTATTAATAAGTGGTCTGAAAGAGAATGACACCTCTCTTAGCTATATCTGCAATGTATGAAATGCACAAGTGAGTGTTAGAGGATTCTTGATGTTCAGAGTTTTTGAATTTCTGATGAGTTAAGGTAAGGACGTGGGAGGATGAAGATATTTCTGAGATAATGACTTTCTTTTGTTCAATGACTGTCACTTTTATGGAGGATACTGGGGAAGGAGAAAGTCTCTTCTACTCTTACGGTATTTGGGTGAAACTTCAGCAGGAGAGAAAGTCCCTTTCATTACAAGAACTACCACTTGTGAAGACTTTGCTGCTCCATAAAATGCCCTTTCACAGATATCTTTCTTGCTTTACTGATACAAGAAGTCTCTGTTCCACCTATGCTAGCAGTATAACCAAAGACTAATTGGAAACTGAACCCTTTAAAATGCCTCTCAGATAGAAAAGTGGAGAACAGTCCATTGCTTGCAGGTATTATAGGTCTGTAAAAGGCACAGTGTTTGAATTCCAGGTAATCCTTTGCATTAGTTGCATTAGAATAACTCTTGAGAATAATAACAGTAAAAGAAGGTAGAACCCAGACTAGAAAGTCATAATTATTCATGAAAAGAGACAAATATTTATGATAAGGGTGGTAGAGACTGTCTAAATAGAGAAAGCTAGCTATGTTTGAAGAGAAAAGTAAGAAACAGAATTGGAATCCAAGAAAAATTTGATGGCTATGCCCTTTATGGGAAGGAAATAGATAGTAGCAGTACTGTGTGTAAGTCTCTATCTCCAGCAGACAAGGAAGATTACTAAAGGGAAAAATGTACAGCCTGCTGGACCGTGAAACCTGGGAAGGAGAGAAGGTATATTTTATGTAGTTAGCATAAAATATTTAGAGTTCTCTTTAAGTCTTTAAAAAATCAATTGTATTGTTTTTCCAATGCAGAATTGTTTCAATTGTCCCCAGGCTTCTGAAACATTTATATCCATAAAGAGATACACAATCTTGAATCTCATTTTATGTACTGGAAAGGGTTTGAATTGCAAAGACAGCTGATGTTTGGCTTTAGAGAATCAGAAAAATTTTGAGACTGGAGAAACTCTTATAACGCCTTTCAATGCCATGCTTCTGAAATAAAATTTATTACTTACATATGCCAGACTTCTACCTCACTATATTTTTAACTTATGACTCCAAGCAGTTTGTTTTTAAAAGTGAATTAAAAAAAACCAAAAACTATAATTTAAATATTACTAGTAGTATTTTTCTACTTAAATCGAAATTAATGTATAGATTCTGATAGAGTCACTTTTCCCCAGGATTAGTCATTAAGGGAAAAAAATCCTGACATTAATGCAACACAAGTTATTTCCTTTAGCTACATATTAGAGATTTTCTCTCATGCCACATATTTCTGATATCGTCTTATTTTTTAAGGAGGCAGCACCGATCTTTACAAGTATTGGTCTTTGTTAATCATTGACTCTTAATCATTGATTCTTTTTATTTTTTTTCCTTCTCCAATCTTTGCTTAGAGCAAAATAAATATTCTTTAGACCAGTGTTGGTCTAGAGTAGCATGAAGAAGGATGAAACCTATTGAAAAATTTTGAAAAAAAGTTTTTTTATTTTCTTTCTCCTGTTTGAGTTTAAACACAAAATTTAACACTTTTTAAAAAATGTTTTTTTCTTATCTATTAGAATACACTCTAATGTTGGGTAAAACTCAACTTCTCCTTGTCTTTTAAAACACATTTATGGCTTACTTTACATAAGGACAATGATGCAGGATGTGGATTTTCATCTCTGCATACGAAAATGTTCGGTGTTTTAATTTATAAATTTAATTAATTTTTTTAATTTATTGTTAGTCCAACCTAGTTGCATGTATTTCTGTGCTGCAAAATATGAACTGCAGAAACAGCAGGTAATAATTTTTAGATTTTTTTCTGTGTTGGATTTCCTAATTAATTTTCAAATAACCCCAGAATTTTAATCCAAATATAATATAATGTATTTTCATAAGCAAGGCAAATTTATCTACACGTTTGCCTATATGATAGATAATGCATTTGGGGGTAGGTAAATTACTAGTCATAAATAAATAAACTAATCATTACTAACTGTGAAGAAGCTGTTACATATTGAATAGACAAATATGATATTAGATTATTTATTAAGGACTCTGTATTGTTCTTTAAATCATAAATGTGGTACCACAGTTGAAGGAATTGCAAAACATCTGTGCCACAGCAAGTGATAACACATACTGTGAGCCTTTTGGAAATCAAAGAAAACCCCACAGATTTAAACTTCAGCAATAATTTACCATGCACTGAACACAGGTCTCAGGAAATGCTGCTGGGGTCAAGTACTGAGACTCAGCTCATCTACAAGCCAGTCACACTTGAGACCCAAATTAAGTGGCTTTGAGGTAACCAACAATTATACATGCACCAGCTTCCCTCTTTAGACATCTCAAACTACTGAAGTCCTTATTTTCATCCGTGGGTTGCTCGTAAACTGCTTCTGGCAGTTCAACACTTTGCATCTCCTCATCCATTAGGTTAATTCGGAATCATACTGAATTTAGCACACAAACCCTCAGGAATTACATGTATGCCTTGGGATATTATGACAGCTCAGAGGAGCTGGCCCACACCCACACTTGTTAACAGATTGCCACAAAGCAAAACCAGAGGTGAGGGCAGGGGTACTGCAGAGTGGTGGGCGATGGATCAGGCAGTGACATCATCTTGCCATAATGAAGATAACACTTCTAAATGACAAGCAAAGATCAATGGAGGGGATGCTCAAACTCAGAGAGATACTGACTTGGTACAGTCTTCTCTTTTAGTCTGCATCAGGCTGGAACTCCTATTTTCTAATTACATGAAGATGGAGTTGAGAACAAGGATGTGTGTAAAGACTCACTGAATGCAGTGAGGGTGGGACTTGGTGGTTTGGCCTGAGCAGTGAGGAAGGACACAGCAGCTCAATTTTCCTACAGAAAATCTAATTTCTAGTGTAAGAGAAAAAGGGAAGAATTTCAAAACAAAAGTGATTTACTCTTAAAATTATTAATTTGGAACCATTTTCACTGATAATTGCCTGTAACGTAAAGTCAGAAAAAAAGTAAAAATAAGATATCTCTCAATCCTAGCATTAACCATACAATACTTTTTCAATGTATTGTACAGATAAGGTTGACTCAACAGACTTATTGTGCAGGTTGTACTAAAATCAGTGCACTTTTTCATAACAAAGCAATATTTCAAATGCAGAAACAATTTTATTTTTTCTCATGCCACTAAGAGGAACAACCAAAAAATACCTGAAAGTCTTCTGACATGGCAGCATTAAAGGACTGAAAATGTACCAAAGAAAATATCATCTTCTTAAATTAAAATTACCTTTCAATTTTTTTTCTGAGCTGTGGAAGTATGACTATCAAAAATTATTTGCTATGTTGTTCTCAGTATCCCTAATGTACATGATTAATCCCTAATCATGTACACTTCTGCTGAAAAACAAGAACCATCATACAATGTGCTTGTTACTCATATTGAAGAGGAAAAAGGAGATGGAGCAAGAACAATGGATAAACAAAGTTAACATCTAATTAAAGAGTTGATATGAGTAATACCCTTTTTCCTTTTATCACAGTTAAATGTCTGCTTTGCTCTCAAGCTTCTTTAACTAGATATCAGATAGTCAATTAAGTAGTAGTGTGATTCAATATAGCTTTAAATAATATCAAAATAACTATATCCTTGTCATGGCCATGGTAAATCATTAGCACATCTCAGTTAATGGAGGTACATTTCAATGAATTTAGCAGCCAAAAATGCAAACATATTAGAAGACCTGGGCTATAAATTTCTCTGATATACCACACCTTCTCCTTTCCTGTTATAAAATTCTTCTTGTTAAATGGCTCAATGTAAAATGTTTTTGAAAGCTCTATTTTAATGTATTTTTTTGAATTTGGCACTCTTTCACCTGTTATGTAGACATTCACACACTCCAAGTTCAGGTACGTCATCCCAGATGTCTGAAAAAATAGTATAAAACCCTATACATGGAGTGGAACAAGTTGTCAGCTTGCCAAAGTCCAGGCAAAGCTGCCTTGATGGGAAGATGCAGGTAGCAGCAAAGCAGTTCCACTCTGGTGTGATATGATTTATGTCATACAGGTGCCTCTTGATCTATATTAACATTTTTGGGAACTGACTGGGACCAAGTGTGAGCTTAGAGTGATTTTTCATAATCAGTTTGAGCCAAAACACCTTCTCCCACCTTTTCTCCCTGGCTATAATTCCCACTCTGGCCGTGTATTGGCATGAGGGTTTGCTGCTCTCATGTCACCATCAGCATAGAAAGTCATCCAGCTTAAATTGGTTCTCTTTCCTTTAAATTGCTTCTCAGCCCAGTAAGAAGGAGTGCTGAAGCTGGATGAAATAAGAGGAGTGTGACAGAGGCAGGTGTCAGAGCAGCACAGATTTACACCTCTTTAAAGCAATCATGAAACATCACACCATTAATGGCTAGCATAGCTGCCAGGTGAAACTGTGTGTCCTCTCAAGAGGCTCTACTGACTAATTCAGGAGCCTATTTGAGCCAGAGGTCTCAACTGAAAAAAGGTGAACACTTTTCATAATATATAAATAGGAGGAACACAGAGGTACTGATAGCAACAGAAGTTAGGCATCTTAATGGGTTTTGTGCATCTTACTCGAAAAAGGAATTTATGTTGGGGTTTTTTTGGTAATTTTCTTTCAAGGTGATGGTGTCAGAATAATTTTAAACAGAAAACAACAAGACCAATGGGTTTGCATGTCCAGAAACTGAAGGAAACAGTAGCAAAATTTTCCTCCTCCTCCCCAGGCCTCTTTCTGCTGTACAAGTAGGAGCCTGTGTAGTCACTTCCCTCTTGAACTGCTGGCTCAGTCTGCCCTGGAAACCACACTCCATTTTCTGCCTCCATTTTCCTCCTTACCTCAGGGCAGACTGATATGAGGAACCCCCCAAATAAAACAACTCTGAAAAAAGATTCAAGTATTCATAAAACTAAAATGCAGGCAGTGAATTGTAATGGGTATCAACACTCTCAGAAAAGTCTTTCCAATACATTGAGTTATGCCTTGTACATCTCCCTCCAGTAACTACTACACTAACATTTTAGTCCTCATTTTAGTCTTTGATTTAAACTAGGTTGAGCTATTATTGTTGGTAACACATTTGCATGTGTCCACCACAGTAAGTAAATTATTCTGAACATTCTAAAAAACCCTAAAGATCATTCATTCCCTAACAGCAGTTCCAAAATATTTTGTCTTGGATTTTGCCCTTCTGAATGTAATTTCTGTTTGTTTTTGCCAAGAAGAATAATCTCACTGATTTGAGTATTGCATGATGAAAGTATTTGCATTTATAAGCTTTTTTAAGTGCCTGACCTTTCCAAAGCATTGGGTGACTGTAAATGGCACATTGGCTACTGTAGCTATGATAAAATATCAGCTGTGAGATTAATTGCCACTTGACAAAGGAAAAAAAACTTGGTTGCTCTATTTTTAAGTTATCTTGCTTTATGTGAGTATTGAATGTCTTTATTAAAAGTTGAAAAGGTCTTGCAAACAGAAATCCTCTAATTTTGACCTAAGTGGGATGAATTCTCTGTCTAATAGAAATTTATGGGAGATTAAAACCACACAAAAGAAACCCTCAAAAATTCTCTACTATAAATCTATAAGTATCTTTTTATCAATCTCTAAACATATTATAAAATCAGCACCAAGAAGCCTGTCTTCCTTTGATTTTTAATGAGGAGAAACATACCATGCATGCTCTTAGATATCTCATAAAAATCTGTGAATGAATGATTGAAAATTACAAGCATTTATTACTTCAAATTAATCGCTTTGAAAGCTGTGAAAGACACAAAACTTATAACCCTAAAGCCTGACATCTCCAATCTATTCATTACATTAGTGTACAGAGAAGTAATTTTGCAATGCTTGTTATAATTTTTTTCTAAATAAGCCTAATGTGGTTAACTGAAGTATGTGCTTCATTTACTTCTGTAGTGAGCATGAATAGTCACTTGATATGTTTTATTTCATGGTAAGTATAACATTTGTCTAATATTTCCTTTCCAATATTTTCAGTTTTTGTAAGCTAGCTGTTGGAATGACACCAGCATACTGGTACTATAGCAGATAACTATGTGAAGAACACTTAAAGCAGCTGAAATGACTGATTCTTTAGGAGGTGATATTTGCTGCAGAGCTCCAGGTAAGGAGCTCAAGGCCTCACAAACACCTACATCCTGTAAATTTAAATTTTGGCTTTACTGAACTGAATGCTTTCTCTCCCCTTTAACTTCCTAGCTCCATCATTCTCAAGAGTTACCTCTGAGCAGTGAGAGAAGTGTTTATCACCTGGGTTTTTGGGGTTCTTTTTGCATTTGGTCTTTTATTTGTGTATACTTTCAGATTGGCATAAAAACTAAGTGCTCAATAAACTTGTTATTTCAGGTGATATTTTACTTTCTTGTGGGGAAAAGAACAGAAGTACATAAATAGTTCATTGTCAGAATTTTACCTCAGGCAAAAGAATAAAAAATTAAAAGAGGACAGATTGTGGAAAATACTGTGTTATCTTTTGTTTATAACTCTGTAGAGAATTCTCAGAGACAGGACACGAGTTATTGTTGGCATGTGAACATTGAACACACTGCTGGTCTTTTTTTTTCAGTATGAATTTAGACTAATAACCATGTGTATTGTAATATTCTCAAGCCTATCCCAAAACAAAGGAGTACACTGACCTATAGTTAATCATACATTCATTACCAAAAAAATGCTATATAAAGATTTTTAATAGATGCCATATGTAAACTGTTGTTGGAATTATTTTCATTTTTTAATATCAATTGTATAGCATCAAGTTGAATTTCTGTGAGTATTTCTTTTATTTTCAAGTTCCTCAGATACTAAATATGTAAAATTACATAGATAAAAAATTGATTATTTATGAAAAATATGTGTTGATTATATCTTTAGATGAATATATCCTCTGTATTCATCCATAATATCATATGAAAACAGACAAGAATACCACTTTAGAATGCACAGCCTGGAGTCTCAGAGTTACACATCTGTTAACAAATATAAAAAAAGATCCCGTTCAGCTGATTACTTCAAAATGTTCACACTACTATGTTCAAGATCATAAGAGTTTATCAAAAGCATTTCAGCCCTCCAAACCCTTAATATCCCTTTAAACAACTTTCCATTTTCTAGTGATTTGACAAGCTCTCAAATCCCAGATATTTTTTCCTATTAAGAATGCATTCAGATTTAGATAGATTTTTCAGAATAAAACCTGTGTGCAGAACTAAATCTTAATACAAAGATTAAGATCAACAGTATGTCTAAGACAAAAAACAGTGTTCAATGCAGCTTCGTGTAGAACTACTCCTTTGAACTGCATGAGCACATGCTGACTTTACCAATAAGGCTGGAAAGCACTTATTCTAGAACTGGAAAACAGACTAATTCCTGTAAAAACTGTAAATTCCAGAGCAAATCTGTAAAGCCCTGAGTAAAAACTGTAGTATTGTTTGTCATTTCACCAATACATTGTTCTTGAGATCAGCTTTATATATGATTAACTTTCCTGCTCACAAGAGAGCTGTATCCCTATAGTAAAATATTGGAGGAGTTAGTTAATTTAAAAACAGTTACTAATGATGGTAATGGTAATACAATATTAAATTTTGAGTTTGACATTTGCTGTTAAACATTTCAGTGTTTCTGCATAGTACCATTGTATGATGGTTTGGGGTTTTTAATGCAAAGAAACACTCATATGTTTTTCAGCATCATATATGATGAAGTCTCCACATAAAATTCAGAAATACAAAGTATAGCTTGAAGCAAAAAATCTGGCAAAAAACAATCACAGAACAATATGAGTCAAAAATATAAAATTAAAGCCTTTTAGAACTAAAATTTCACATATTATGTTAATCTAATCATAGAATATATCAAAGAGCAAGTGTCCAATTGAAACACATGATCAAAAAAAGGTTCAATTTTGGTTAAAGACAGTTGATGTAATCAAATAAACTTGAAATTCTTCATATAATGAAAAAAAAATGTTCGTGTTGCAGAGTGAATAGAGCATTTAGCATTTACATGAAATCTGTAAAAAAAACCCCTTAAAATTCTCAATATTCTTTCAATTCAATTTCCTTCCTGAAAGGAGTCACTGATTGCTAGTTATTGCATATCACTTCAGTTAATTTATTTATACATCTACTGAGTAATCTAGTTAAGGATGGCATTTATCGTTAACAAGGTCAATTTCTGTGGGAGATTTTTATGACAACACAGTGCTATAAATGAACCAACATTCTTCTGTCCCTGATGGGGAGCTTCTTTCTATTACTACCTTAGAAATAATATACTATAAGTAATTCGATGATTTTTTTTTTTGAATCTGTGCAGGGAAAGGTGAGAAAGAAGAAATCTCCAATTCACTATGTAATAGTTAATTTAATTTCATCAAAATAACGCCCTAGATAAAAACAGGACAGGTATTCACTGTGTATTTGGTCACAAGTAACATTTTGAGTTGGATAAAATTAACTTTATTCAGATGACAGGGAAAAGTGTCTTGGTTCTTGTACAAATTTATCTTTTAGGGCCATTCATATAGTGCTGGAAGTACTTTATTCCTTTTTCTTTGCTTACTTATTTGTTTGTTTTGGCTTCTTTGTTTTGTTTAGTTTCTCTTCTCTAGCATCAAGCCTACTTAGCTAAAAATAATTCAACAATAGCTTTATTTTTCTGGGTGAATTTTGTTATGTCAAATTACAGCTTTGTGCAGAACCAGAGACATTGAAAAAGTGGGGAGGACAGAGGCTAACTAGCTTTTGAGGTGTTTAAAATAATTATTTCCTGTTTTGTAATTTTTTAATCCAGATCCATTACTGTCTGTTGTGGAATCACATTTGTCTTCTTTAGTGACATGACATTGGTTACTGAAATCAGAGTTTTTTGAGTCTGGTTAATAGTATTCTTTATTTCCTTGAGGGGGCAAATATTGGACAGTGTTGGTGTGAAAAACACTGTAACCTGAAAGGTGAAACTGAAAAGACTCAGAATTTACCAATAAGAAATCCCAGAATATAATTTTTAAAATAAATTTACAATAATGGATATGATATATTTCTATCATAAATACATAACATCTGCATGACTCTAAAAATATAGTTACCCAGAGTTTTAGGATTTCTGATATATAATGTTAATTAATTCTTTCCTGAACAGGTCTGCATTAGTGTTTTCAGGTTTGTGTTTTCACTATTATTACAAGGAAGCCTTATGTTATTAGGGATTTGTACACTTGATTTGCTTAGCATGTTGAAAGTAAGAATAAGAATATTGTGAAGTGCAGCTCCTTTGTCATTATGTTCCTCATTCCTGTGCCTTGCCTCTCCTGCATTGCCAGCTTTTGTCTCCCCGGCCTGTGCTGTGCCAGACCACAGAGTGGCTCAGAGCTGAAAACACTCTTCCTCCTCTTAGAACTCCAAGCTTTGCAGGACACAATCTTTTGCAGAGTGTATTGAACATAATATTTGATCTGGAGATGTTGTTTCCAGAGAAGTCATTTGTAGCGGGGTCACATATCTACCTAAAAGCCCTTTTACCAGGAGAAAAGCTTAAACGTAATTAGCATTTTTCTTTAATCCTTGCAACAGGATTAAGTAATTGATGGCAAAATTGGAAGTGAAGTAACAAAAAAAAAATATAAAGTAAATATAATATTATATATTTATATATTTATATATTTATATATTTATATATAAATATATAAATATATAAATATATAAATATATTAATAAATATATAAAATGTAAAGAAACTAATCTTTTTTTTTTTCTCATTTAGGTTTTTGTACTTCATTCCTTAGCTCTCCCATGCTAAAAATTGGGAGAAATTGACTTCTCCTTCAATTTTCATCCTGTGCTTCTATCTTGTGTATTTCTGGTTACTAGTCAGTGTAATAAACAGGTTCAGGTATTTCTGATGATATCAAGATACCTGTGACTCCCTAAAGTTGCTGCTGCAGTGCAGCCATGCTTTACCAAATACCAGCTCAATAGCATGACACCTTTTCCTCAAACAACTGTGGATAACTTGAGCATGATGGGAGCCTGTGGGTTCCTAGGATTGAGGTGTGCAGATTCTCCAGCTCTGGTTTCTCACCTTTTGCCTTAGCAAGCCTGACTTAAGCCATATCAGTCGCCCCTTGGAGAAACTCCTTCCTGCAGTTTCATCCTGGTCTGATGTTGTTTTATGGAAGCCAAGCAAGATAATAACACAACAGGTTTGTGGTCCCATGACATGAGTTTCAATTGCTCTGTATAGAAGAAGCCACTATGTCTCATATGTCTGTCACCCTGCAGTGCTGGAGCCAAATGAATGAGATATGTCTTAGATACATCTTGGGAGTTAGATGAATCTTGATTTAGATACTGCATGGAGGTGTTCTGTTTAAAAACTGAATTCCAGTTGGTCTTTCAACAGAAACACACTGGTATTACTGAGGTCTCTCTCAGAAGTGTGCCCAGCACCTCTACACAGGGGCCTGCCAGCAGGGGAAGACTTGGAGGTGAACATCACTATTGACTTTTCAGTACATCCTGTGCACCTGGAGCTACACACATCCCTGTAAGGTGGGTATGACCTCCCAGAACATTCCGTGACATATGTAACCTCTTTCATTTCTGACTTCAGCTGGAGGACTGGAAGGTGAGAAGGACAGAAATGTGGGAGGAGAGCAGGGATTGCCCCAGCTCCCCAGCAACTGGTGACCTTCTAGAGAAATCCTGACCTGCCCCAAGCTCCTAGTTCTTTGCTCTGTCCCATTCTTTGGGAATGTGAATATCACCCATTCCACTTCTCCAAAGTCCACAAACACTTTTGTTTTCCAAGTAAGGGACAAACACACCATCCCAAGTACATTCTGGAGGACTAACATTTTCTGGCAGTATCTAGACTGGTCACAAAACGTGGCCACCCCAAGTCACAGCTGAGTAGGAGTCTCCTGGCTTCGACAGCTACCTAAGTGAACCTTGGTATTATTCCAACATCCAAATATTCTGCATCTTTTGCAAGGTATGAACTGACCCCCAGAAATGAACACTGGGTTTCCTCAGGGAAACACAGACCTTTCGAAGGTTAGCCAGCAGGACCAAGGCGTTAAATCTAAGAGCAGAATAACATAGTTTTAATGTTAGGGAAATATCAGGTTTTTTAACTTGTTCCAGTTCTCACAGGTTTTTCACGGGCTTTTAAACAACAAGTTAACATATTCTTGTCGCTTCTTGGTATAAGGCTGAGTACTGTAACTTCACATTAATTTATGGTCAGACTTTCCCATCTGAAAGTGACATTTTCAAGTTAACTCTTATATTCACCAACAGCTATTTTTTTTTTTCTGAAAAGTGTCTTTTTCAAACCCAGCTCTTTTCAAATTATTTGATGTTTCTTAGAACTATGAGAAATAAAAACTCAGATTAATTCTAAAACTCATAGGCAAAAAGCCTCTAGCTAGCCATTAATAATTATACTCTTCTTGAAATAGTCTCACCATACAGTATATTTAGCAGGACAACATCAAAGCCCAGAAAGGTTCTGCCTTTTGGTTTTGGTTTTTCTTTTCTTTTTTTTTTTCATCAAAAATATCTCAGTAAGCAACATTAGTTAAAAAACAAATGTGCAGTCACTCTGTTCTCTGTTCCCCAGTCTTGTGTTCAAACAACCTAAAATTTAGGACTGGCACACAGGAAAGATTTTCTGAGTCAGTGTACCTGAAATGATGCCTTCGGGAAAATAGGAAGTAGATCTAGAAGGAAACATGCTACATGTGTCCTTCTCTCTATATTATAGTTTCATATATATATATATTTATCAGCATATCAGAAATTTACCTGGATAGCCTGAATCATTCAAAGTAATAGTTTATTATTATCAAAGAAAATATGAGTAATTCTCTGGCCACTATTAGCCATAAGCTGGTAATCACCATAAAATGCTCTGCCAATGACTGTCAGAATTAATTTGCAAGCCTTCTGGTTTTTTGATGTTGTGTTGCAGAATGTACTGAGCTTTACTTGCAGGTTTGTTGTTTTTTTCTATGAGATTTATATATAATTTTTTCTACGAGATTTGTTTCCACCAGATTGGTTTCCATCTTCTCCTGCAGCCAACATGCTAGAAAATCTATCAATAGGTTACTGTTCTGACACCAAAGCATAATTCCAGTGTAACCTACTGTTTGCTTCTTACAAGTTGCCCTCATTGCCAATCCACAAAAGAGATAAATTGCTACATCTTGCAAAATCTAGTGACTTATGCACTCAGTTTTGGAGCCTTCATTACCTCTGCAGCAGTAGGACACTAAAGTGACCAATCATACTCACCATCCACTAGACCAGAAAAAGTGAAACAAAATGCTTTCTTTCATGCATCAATTTCTCTTCATTCATCTATACATAAATATCCATGCATTCAGAATAATCAGGTGCTATTATGATAACACTCCTGTTTGCTGGATGGTTTACCCAGCACAACCTTCATAACTAAGGAATATCTTTGCAATTCTGTAAGCAGCCAACAAAGCACAGAAGTCTTCTGAACAGAACTTAAACCACAAAATCCCAATGAATTCCACAGTAAGTATGTATAAACATACAGAAAAGGGAAAGTTTAGAAAGAAAAGTTCAGATACTCTTGTAACAGCTGACTTTCAAACCTAGTATCAGTACCCAAAAGCTTAGCATTCAGTATTAATTATTAAGATATTTTTGTGAACAACAATCTTATAGATGATATATCATACACCTCTGCATGGAATCAACATATGTTTAATGTCTTTTCAATGAAATTATTAATGTCAACATGCCATCACATTACCATCATACATTAACACATCAAATTCCTTCAAACAAATTGAACAGAGGTTATGTTTGCTACTTACCCAACTGGGTCTCCTGAATTGTTAGCTTACTCTCCAAGGGGTGTAAAAGCTTTGGTGGTTTATCTGTTATTGGTGCTAGAAAAGAAAGAAATTCACATATGTAGTGTTCTGATTATTATTGGGTGGACTAAGACTTGGTTTTATACCTATTATTTTAAGAAGGCTCTGGTTTTTCTTTTGTTTCAGTAATGTTCATGCCTTTACAGTAGCTGTAAATGTTTTTGCTTAGACAGTAAATATAGCTCCAAAATTAAAGGCCCTCATATTAAAAAAAACCAAAAAACAACTCTTTAAACTCCCACAAAAAAACCCAAACAACCAAGCAACAAAAAACAATAAAAACCTCCAAACCAACCAACCAAACCCCCACCCCCCAAAATGCACTGACGTTGCAATTTTCTCTTTTTGTAAATATTATCCAGAATTTCATAGTTTGCTGTGATATTCAATTACTTTCTATAAGGTATAGTCATTAAAAGATAAATAATATAAATTAATTTAGTGTAAAACAACATTGAATAGCTGATAAAAATTTTATTTGAAAAGGTATTTCCAAAACTGAAACTTTGTAAAGTGGAGTACTAGAAAAAGGCTAAGTTTTCAAAATCCGAGGAATGGATACAATGAAACAATGTCAAGATTCCTAATATGATGGCTTCCCTTTCCCCTTTTGGTCTACCCTGAAATAATATTAGTAGACTTATGCAATAATGGAACAGAAAGAGTTTTGTAGTGGTCAAAAACCTTCTGAAGGTTGTTGAAGTGTGCTCAAACCATGCATGTATCGAAACCATGCTATTCTACTAAATATAAATCTGTCTACTTAATTCATAGAAGTGACATTGATTATTACTACTCTTGTTGTTGTTAGCAAGTTACTTTACTATGTCTGACAGATGAGTGCATGCCATATGAAAAAAGAAAAAAGAAATTTTTTTTCCTTTAATACTGATAGTAAATATTCATGGGAAATTTCCAACTTTTCTACTCACCTGCAACATTTTGATATTCGGCTTTTCAACATCAATTCATACTTCAGTTTTTAACACAGATTATGGGCTGTCGCAGATTTAAAATACATTTGACATTTTGATACAGCTCTAGAATATTTGTTCCCTTCAGCTTGTCAAAATCAATGCTCCTTTTCTTACTGACACACACACATACCCATATGTGTATGGGCATAATCTACTAAACACACTCATCTCCTGTCAGTGAAATAGCAGGAGAAGTTTATTTGCATTCTCTTCACTATGTTTCCTCTGGTCTTTTAGTAAAATAGCAACTTTCTTTAAAAGGTCCAGCATTAATTTCAACTTTGAAACAATTAAGGAATGGAACCATTATCAACTCATGTTTCTGCTTTACAGAGATTATCCTTTGTGTGATAAAAGCATAAATCCACTCAGTTGGTATCAGAGGTGTTAACCCATCAGACCTAGCAGTGAATCAAAATTCAGTGGAGTGTTAAAAGACGTGTACTTGGTCCACAAACCTTCTCTCAGTTCATTCTTCTTACAGCTCCTAGTCTCTATGGGAAATCATTCTACACTACAGTCTTCGGGGAGAGCTGCAGTTGTGAAAGATTTTGGCATCATCTCTGGCTTGCAACTTTTCTTTACACCAATGTTAATTCTTTTTATCCCTTTCTGTCTCTCTCTCTTTTATTTTTTTTTTCCCTTAAAGGATAAAGTGGGTGGAAGGGAGAAGGATTCCAAATATATTTTCTTCTTAAACTGTAAAATTAGTCATTCCCATTTCTTAACTTCTCTGTAAAAGGCTCATAATTCATCAGCATATTGCCATTTTTTAAACATTCATTAGGAATTCAAATTTAATTTTGCAGTTCTGTCATTCTCAACTCAATTACTATTCATCAGATAATGTCTTCTGAGTCACTGTTGTTCTAAATCTGTTTAGAAACTGTGAGCAAAGTTCCCTCATTGTAAGTAAAGATATAGTAACTTGTGAGTTAATCCGAATGCAATGAATAAATAGATTGGAAACTAGCATTTTTATCACTTTAAGCAAAGATCAACATTACTTTTATGATCCTGTATCTCAGGCCTCTAAGAAGCCTTCTACTTTTAAATTAATAGGTCCAGGATGTGTGGAGATAAATCATACTTCCACAGAAGTATGAAGTTGTTATAAAATTTATGCTCAGTTTAATTGACGAGATTTAATACACAATTTAACAAATAAAATGCTACTGAAAATAATAAATTAGACACATAACTGGTGTTTCAGAATCACAGGAGCATATAGGCTGGAAGGATTCTTTGGAAGTTGAGTGATCCAACCTCCTGTTGGAAGAAGGTCCAACAGAGCAGGTTGTCAGGACCTCATCCAGTCACATTTTGAGCATCTCTGCGGATGCAGATTTCATCAGTTTGGGTGTTCCAGCAGCCAACCACCCAGTGGCCCTGTGCTGGACTTGGTTCAGTGCATCTGTCTTTTTGAACAGCAAAGAGCTGAAAATTTGTCAGTGTCCCAGGTGTGGCCTCACAGACACTACAGGACTGGGAAGGGTCGCCCTCCTGGACATGCTGGCTAAATTCTTACCAAGAGCTGTGCACTTGGACTTCACCTCCTCGTGCTCAACTTATTGTCCACCTGGGCTGACAGGACCACTCATGAAAAGCTTTTTCTTACTCAGTCAGTCCCAGGTTCTGCTCTGCTGCACAGGATTATTCCACTTCTAGACCAAGACATTGCCTTTGCCTTCATTAGACTCCATGATTTTCTACATCTTTTCAAGGCTTCCTGAGGGAGCATTTCTCATCTGTACTTTGTCACCCATTTCTCCCATTTTGCTGAGAGTGCACTATTGTATGTCTGCCCTGTAAGCAATCACACTTCCCAGGGCAAATTCCTTCACCTGTCCACAAAAGTAAAAGAATCCTTGGGTACTATGCACTTCAGAGCTTTCGACTGTAGGGAAATACTGTGAATATGAATTATACAGGCAAGGAAAAGAATTTTAATAACTGTATGTACTTAAAATATCTAATTTTCCAAGGTGATCTGAAACTTTTCCTCAGTCAATCAGGGCCTTTAGTGTCTCTTATTTGATCCATTTCTCAGCCTGAAAATGTATGTAAATTTGTTCTGGAATATTAATCCCAGTGGACTGATGCAGAGGTGAGAATTTCTCTAGTTGCCTCTACACCTCTCAATTGTAGACCCTCCACAGATAGCAACATCAATGGACAACACAGAGTTACTGCAATGCTCATGTAGTTTAGAAACTCTGGAGTAGACCTATATGTCTCCTACAAGCTTTTTCATGTCCTTAAAATCATGAGGAATGACTTCTTAACTAGGCCATGTGTAGGCCAACTATTCAAAACCAATATTATTTTCAGACGGATATATTGAGCCACAGCTATCTATTCAATTGAACAGCAGAAGCATAATTTAATCCTTTCCTCCTAAACTTTTACTAAATAGCAAGAACATAACAAAATTTATAAAACTCACAACTACATCTGGTCTCTGAAATAAGTTAAATACCTTTTATTCCTTTTTTTAAATATAAATAGATGCAGGAAGGCAATAATTTTCGTGTCCTACAAAAATATCCACGATTTGAAAGCACTTCCTGTTCTGTACTGTATGCAAAGAACAAAAATTCTTTTGAATATGTTTAAAAATATAAAGAGAAGATCCTCTTCCCACCAGGTAGTACTTGTCAACATGGCTGTCATACAGGAGGAACAGAGTGCTTGGATTCCTATTCTTGCATGAGGGAATTCTCAAGTCTCTTGGCAAGAATGTGAGTTCCTGGATATTATTATCTACTGATGCATGGATTCACTTCTCCCTTCCTCCCTCTTGGTTTTTTCTTTCTCTTTAATTCTTACTTTTTTTTTTTTCTTTTGTGTTTCACTACCCTTGCACCCCCCCACTTAAGAGTCAAGAATATTATCCCTGACACAGTTAATCAGAGGGAATTGGTATATCCCTCTTTAAAAATAGGGATTGGTAGGTCAGTGCCTTTTAAAGGAAGGCTGTTTGATCATAAATCAAGTTTACAGCTCATCTTATGTTTGACTTCTGAACCATCATTGATGAATGGTTTGAAAACAAATATGTGTCAAACTTGAAGTAAACGAAAGTTAAAAAAATAAAAAGCTGAAGGAACCAATTCTGAAGATTTATTAAAAATTAATATACAACTTCAGAAATACCAGTCAGCTGCAGACATATTGATCCTGCTCGAAGAAAAAGCGACTAAATTCACGTTCCATGTCTATCAGATTGGATGTACATTTAAAATATATTGAAGAATTTGTCTTGCGGTAATGAAAGTGAGAGCCACCACAATCAGTCACCCTGCTGGAAACTGGCCAGAAGATAATATTTTTACATCAGCCACTGACTTCCACACTCCTCCTCCTACGCTGCTGCTTCAGCTTTAGATGAACGTGGTCACATGATACGTACATACACTTGCTCTGTGCAAAACTGGTATCTGGAGAGACCAGCCAACTGTTGGAACACATGTAAGGAAGAAATCCTATTTCAACCTGTATATCAAAATAGCACTAATCTGGACATCAAAATGGAGCTGCCTCAAAATGCACGAGCTTTATAATGGAAAAATTACAATTCCAAAGATCTAGGTTTATGTCTGCTTTATGAAGCGCTCTCGGATTCTCCCTTGAAAATAACTGCAAAAGGTTTTAATTTCTTAGAGGAAGACAGGGTTTTGTGTAATGATCTGCAAATCAGAAAGCCAGTTTACTGTCTGGACATTTCATTCCAGGCAAAAATTCACAGGAACAGTTGCCTTAGTTGTCCAGTCTGAGTTATATATATATATTTTAGAACATTTCTGGTTCAAATGTTCTATTGAAGTAAAAATTACATTTTGAGGATGAAAATCTTTCTGATCTTTTTGAGATTTGAGATAACACAATGAGATTAAACCTGTTATGTTTATGAACTTAGACCATTTTTAGAAAAAATGACTGACTTGTCCCTGGAAGATATTGTAACTATAGCACAGGATTAAACAGGGGGAAGAATTCATTGCTATGCAAAGGGAAATCATTCCTACACTCTGAAATCAAAGGACATCAGAGACATTGAGTTCTTTTCATGAAGTCTGTGCTGTTTCTTTGAATTCAACCCACAGTTCAAAAAGACTCCATCTCTTAGTTTGTGTTTAGAAACTTCAGAGGATTCCTCGTTCCCATGTACTTTCTTGCTAATTTTCTGAGGTTGTGTTTCTTTTTCTCCTATATTTGTTGTGCCTATTTTGTCATAGGCAGATATTGTGAAGGCATGGTACTTCAGTCAGGGGAGGGATATCTGAGGAGAATGTGGAGGAGGTTTTACTGACTATAAAGCTGAATAAGTTGCCCACGGAATCCATGGATGATGCACTTCCACCCCTGGAAGTGTTCAAGGCCAGTCTGGAAGGGGCCCTAAGTAACCTGGTCTAGTGGAAGGTGACCCTGTCCATGCCAAGAGGATTGAAACCAGATAATGTCTAAAGTCCCTTCCAACCCAAACCATTTTACAATTCCATGGCAGTGCCTGGCATTGCTGCCTGCTCCACACACCGTGAGTTGTCCTGGGCCTGTCTGTGAAGTGCATGGGGTGCACTCACCCTTCCAGCTACCTCATCTGAACATTATCCAAGCATTGTCAAGCATGATTGTTCTACTGGAGAAGGTTTGAACCTAAAACAATGAGTTTTACAATGAGTAAAACAATGAATCTGGGTTTAGATTGCTATGTTAAAGTGTCTGCTTCATGAGAGGGCTCTGAAAATAAAGCACTGTCATTGGAAAGTCCTCAGTTATGAAAAGCTGACATCAATGGTCATGTTCAGAAATCATAAGTAATTATAATAATAGAAGGAAAAACTATAGCATTCCAGTTGATAATTGCAGTGGCTTGAAAAACTCTGATGTATACTTTTATGTTTGGTTTCTTTGTTTTAATAGAAATGTTTAAAAGAAAATGCAGTAGCAGTAGTCTACAGTAGATTGCAATAACATGAATTATGTCCAGCCTGAAGCTGTAAACATTAATCTACACAGTCTCTGTCCAGATGAATTTTTATACTGAGAACTCTGAGATTCCTCAGCATAAATGTGAGCTGAGCAAATAGGAAAAAAAAAAAAAAAAAGTAATGCAATGCAAGGATGCTGGGTTTTTTCCTTATTTCTCCTTACATAGGAATAGTCCTCTGTATTCAGATCTACTAATAGAGACATCAATGCCTTTTAAAAACTAAATATATGGAAAGTCTTTCATAAGAAGGGAATTTTTTATACCTGCTTGAGACTTCTAACAACCTTAAATCTCCGGTCTCAGTTACATTCACATTATTTTTCATTCACATGGGCATCATTTAAAGTCACATATGCCATGAATTGCACAGCAGCCCTGTGAGAATATCCTGCCTCACTGTGTGCATGCTGAATCAAGCAGTTCAAACTGAGGGCAGATACATATAAAGATATTGAAGATATGTGTGTAAAGCCATAGGCATATGACAGTAAATGAGCTGTCTGATGTGACTTAGTTTCCACTATGACTGACTGAAGATCAGCTTTTATCTTCTGAAATGATCCCATAAATCTTGCATTGCCAGACAAAAATGTCTCTGCTTTCAGTTTATGTCTTTCTCATTGTCTTCTCCTTACCACACATTAAACCCCCCCCCAAACAACAAAAAAGCAACTCCCCACCCCTACTGCTTTGGGCATATAAATGAAAATGTTTTTTATTTCTCACACTTAATCATTTCTTCTGATTTTTTTTTCCCAAACTGGCTATAATCTTTAATTTTTTCAATAAGAATTTTTTTCAAAAAAAATCTTTACAGTGCTTTGAGTAGAATATCAGCCCTTCCTAAAAGGAAGTGCAGAAACAGCTAAACCTGTATTCAATAAAGAGGTTGCAAAAGTTTTCACGGTGCATATTGAGAAGAGACATTGCTAAAATGAAATCTAAAAGATGAAAGGATATTTCCAGGAAGCTTTTTAAAATGTTTTAAGCCTGTTAGTCCCCTAAGATTAACAACACATTGAATACTGGAGAAGAGCAAATGCAGCCAGATGTTGGGGTTTTCATTATCTGCTCATCTCTAATTGAATCTGATGTGACACTTGTGCTATCCCTATGACTTCAGAGGAGATGCGAGTTTTCTTGAACACACAGTGACATTTCCCAGAGATCATCTCCATGGAAAAAGTACAAATAATCAAAATGCTGCCATGGAAGATGTTAATGCAGTCTGGAAATACAAAAGAATGAAAGAGTCTATGTAGTTAAACTATTGAGTGAAATATCAGCTTAACATCTTTGTAGGCTCTTGGTCTCTTTCTATGTGGCAGATTTAGGATTTATATATTGATCTTATAAAGAAAAAAAGAAGGAATGAAGCAAAGATTCTAAATCTTTGATTAAAAAAATAATTATAGAGACAGGATTCCCTGTCCCTTATGAAAAAAAAAAAAAAAACAAACAAAAAAAACCCCAAACAAACATAAAAGAGACCCATAATACAAAAAGCCAAATATAAATATTAAAGCATCTGAAATATTCAAAATATTTTTCTCTCTTGCCTAAAGTTTCTCTACACTACACCACACCTCTTTTTTTGTACAAAACTGATTCCTAAAGCAATATAATGTCATGCTAAAACCTGGTCTATCTCTATGGTCTGTTAATTTTTTCCCTTCACTTAGGTCTTAGAGGTATCAGATCATCTGGGAAAAAAAAGGAATGTTGTTGCTACAAAAAGTCAGATTATGCATTATCAGTGCATTTGTTGAAAGTATAATCTTGTTAGTAAAATAATCAAATGATGTATCAAGGAACATTTCCACCAGCAGATCCTCTGATGTTTCAGTTTAACAAGGCTGTTGACCATCATGTTATTCAGCAGCAATGCAGTTAGAACCTGTCAGGGAATCTGCTCCTGTTAGCATGATTAACATGTTAATAACATGTTAGGTCATGCCTTTGTTTAGAAGAGTCTTTAGGGAAGTGGTGTGTTTATAGCTCTTGTATAAGGCTTGTGGAACAAATAGAAACACACATAGTATTCTTAAAAATGAAACTACCTAAAAAGTTGTCATACTCATGAAGCAAAACAGCTATATAAATAATGATTTAGGCAAACTGATAAGAAAAGACAGACTAATACATTATCATCAAGCAAGCATTCTGCAATACACTACTAAAATTTTTTCTGCATATCATCCTAGATTGACTTCTCATGTCATTATCCTAACCTGTTCTCCTTCCTTTTATCTCTAGGTTAAAACACAGAAAATATGGGGATGGAAGTATTATAAAATTGCATCTTCTGTGACTAGAAAATATATATATATATTTAACATTTACTCTATCATTTTTTCCAGATGACCCCAAGAATCTCTCATTTCTCCAGTCCAATTATTCAGTGATACCTACATTTTCTTGTTCAGCCCCACCTTCACACTTGTCATTGAATTTAAGTACTTACTATCATTTCTTGTCCTCAAAATTTTCCCAATCATTAAAATTCCCCCTGAAATGGAGCAATAGTTTCCATTTTTTTTTTTTTTTTTTGCCTAGTAGTTGTATACCCTGTCTAAGATTTAGATTTCAAACCCAAGGAAATGGAGTATGTTTTAAAATAATTTGAATCACAAAGAAATCTGGAAAACCACCAAGTCCAACTGTTAACCCAGCACTGTCCAATCCAATAAACCATGTTCCTGAGTGCCACATCTACAGGTTTTTTAAGTACCTTATGTTCCAATGCCTGTTCTGTGGACCCCCTCCAGCCCCTCAATGCCTTTCTTGTAGTGAGAGGCCCAAAACTGGACACAGGATTTGAGCTGTGGCCTCACCAGTGCCCAGTACAGGGGGACAATCCCTGCCCTGCTCCTGCTGCCACACTATTGCTGATCCAGGCCAGGTGCCATTGGCCTTCCTGGCCCCCTGGGCACGCCTGGCTCATGTTCAGCTGCTGTCACCAGCATCTTGCAGGTGTTTTTCCACTACGAAGATTTTTCAGCCACAATTTAAAGTGGCATTGAAGTAGAACAATGATTTTAGGAAATGAATGGTAATACTGGGAACTTGTTCCTGCCTTGTTTTTATTATTCTTTTCTTTTTTTGGAGTTAGGACAGATAGTTCTTGGATATGCACCAGCTCATGACCTTTGAAGACAAATTCTAGATACTCTATTTTTTTATATAATCAAATCTGATACAAATCTGCTGATAATGCTGACATTTCAAAGTAAGATTTCTCAGCCTCTGAGGAGGCCTTGTAAAGTGAAGAGGACCCTATGCACCCTTACCACTTCAATTCTCCCAGTGAGCTGACATTTAAAGGCAGAGCAAAGACAGATTCAGAAGACTAAATCACTGAAATTACTTGGAGAACAAAGTAATTGTTCTAATCTTACAGGTCTAAGACAGAAACCAAACAGAGAGAATGAGAGCAGGTCATCGTTTAAATCAGATGATTTTTAAATAGAGCAACAGGATTAAAAGGTTGAATACAAATCCTGAAAGAGAAAACTCTATGAAATATGTAAAAATCTTTAATTGTGTTCCAATGGCCAATGGCACCTGGCCTGGATCAGCAATAGTGTGGCAGCAGGAGCAGGGCAGGGATTGTCCCCCTGTACTGGGCACTGGTGAGGCCACAGCTCAAATCCTGTGTCCAGCTTTGGGCCTCTCACTACAAGAAAGGCATTGAGGGGCTGGAGGGGGTCCACAGAACAGGCATTGGAACACAATTAAAGATTTTTACATATTTCATAGAGTTTTCTCTTTCAGGATTTGTATTCAACCTTTTAATCCTGTTGCTCTATTTAAAAATCATCTGATTTAAACGATGACCTGCTCTCATTCTCTCTGTTTGGTTTCTGTCTTAGACCTGTAAGATTAGAACAATTACTTTGTTCTCCAAGTAATTTCAGTGATTTAGTCTTCTGAATCTGTCTTTGCTCTGCTAGGATTTTGGACATACTATCATTTCTTGTGACCTAAAAACTGAAAAAAAATCCATTTTCATGAACAATGGGAAGACTTTTTATTTTCTTTTTGTACTTTTCCTTGGGTGCACATGTTTTTTTTCTGTCCTCTCAGGCAGCTTTTTTTGATCTACTCCATTGAGACAAGGGTTTTTCTTTTAGGTTGAGAGATTTTGGACTGTAAGAAAGCAAATATCACTCATAATCTTCAAGAAAGGCTAGGAGGATAGCATAGGCTTGATCTCTAAGAAGATGATGGGACAAACAGTCCTGAAAACCACCACCAAGATTATAAAGAACAAGATGATAATTGAGAATAGTCAGTATGGGTTTACAAAGATAAGATTGCTCTTAACCCACTTGATAGCCTCCAGTGCTGAGATGATGGGCTCAGTGGACCTACAGACAGCAGCTGATGCTGTTTATCTTGACTTAAGAAAAGCTTTTGTCTCACTGACAAACTCAATGGATTTTGTATGGATAGGGAGATGGGTTCAAAACTGAGTGGACTGCTGGACTAAGAGGGCTGCAACCAGAAGCACAAAGCTTTTGGGGAAGCCTGTACCACAAGGATCAGGGCTGGTTCAGCACTTCTTTAGTGATCTGGATAATGGAACACAAAACTGGGAAGAGTGGTTGATGACCAACAGGGCTGCTGCCGCTCAGGGGGACCTTGACAGGCTGGAGAAATGGTCTGACTCTTACAGGAATCTCATGAAGATCAGCAAGGTGAATTTCCAAGATCTCCAAGTCCTTTCTCAGGGGAACAATAATCCCAAACTCCAATACAGGCCTGGAGCCAAGCAGCTGAAAATCAGATTGGCATGGAAGGACCTTGGGTTCATAGAACACAAGTTAGCCATGAGCCAGCACTGTGTTCTTGCAGCAGTAAAGACCAGCAGTGCCCTGGGCTGCACCAAGCAGAGCATGGCCAGCAGGTTGAAGGTGATCCTTTGCCTTTTCTCCGCTGTGATGAGACACATCTGGAGTGTTGGGCCCAGCTCTGGACTCTCCAACACAAGATAGATATCAGCATACAGGGATAAGGACAGGGATGACCACGGGATCGGAGCCTTTCAGAAAAGGAGAGACCAAGAGGGCTGAGACTGCTCAGCCTGGAGAAGAGATTCCTTGAAGGGATCTTGTCCATGTCTAAAAAACCATGATGGGTGAAGTCAATATAACAGAACCATACTCTTCTCAGGGTAAGGGACAGGATAAGAGGCAATGAAATAGGGAAAAAAAAAAAAAAGAAAAAGAAGGGGGAAACAGCAACAAAACCCCCCCCCCACAAAACAAACAAAAACAAACAAACAAACAAAAGAAAACCCCACAAAACAGGAAATTCCACTTAAACATAAGAAAAATATTATTCACGTCACAGGTGGTCACCCACAGGAACAGGTTACCCAGAGACACTTTACTTTCTCCATCACTGGAGATTTAAAACCCAACTGGACATAACCCTCAGCAGCCTGCCCTCTCTGCCCCTATTCTGAGTAGATGATTGGACCAAAATATCTCTAGCAAGTCTCAATTTGTTATATAACTTTTATCAAATATTTATACCATACAATCAGGTTTAGAAAGCTGGAGAATTCCCCAGGTATCCTGAGTACTCAGTGTCCATGCAGCAGGTGGGATGGGGGACAGGCCACGCCAATTGCGCTGTAGAGCTCCAAAGTTTATCCTACAGAGGTTGTGCCTGGTTTTATACTGTGTGTACAGGTCCTTCCCTTATATCAGCAGACACCTTGGCACACAGGACTTCAGGTTTGCATTATCCCTATATAAATCTTGTCTGAAGTCTCAGCTGTGCACTTTTTGTTCCCATACCTTTTCTGGTTCATAACATGGTAGGAAATCAAGGTCTACCACAGCACATGAAAACCAAAAATAAGTTGTACAGCCCATGTAAGGAGACGGAGAAGGAGATGCCTGAGAACAATGATATCTGACACATATTGTCCATCTAATGTGCCAAGCTTTAAATAAAGCTCTGTCTGCAAACCCAGTATGGCAGATGTTATATTAGCACATATCATACAGTTACTTGGCAACAAACAGATTAGACATCATAAACATTTGGTCTGCAGAAATGTTACCAGAGCTGGTGATTACACAACCATATTTAATACTTGGTGCATAAAAATATCCACCCTAGCTGTGTGTATACTAACTGTCTGTAAAGAAAACTCCAAACTTTTTCAGCAAAGGGCCTAGTTAAATATGTTAGGATTTTCTAATCTATTTCAGAGTTTGTTTACAAGGCACTATTCAGTGTCATACAGAGGATCCCAATTAGAAAGGACATATAAGGACACTGTCTGGGCTAAAATACTCTATTTCAAGAGCTCAGTAATGTGTGCTGGTGAGCAAGGGAAGGGTGCACAGCTAACAAATCCAAGCTGCTTCTAGTGTTTGAGCTCCGTGCCACTACACAGTACTTACTATAGCATATCACCAGGGATTCAGGAGCCTTCATCCAGTTTCCAAAAGTGGTGTAGATACTTAGGAGCCCAACTGTCCTGTCAGTTCTCAGAAACGTGTTTAATCCCCTTTGTTTAATTCCTATGTTTTGCAAATCCTACTTGGCTCCATAATCTTTGTGTAAATCTAGGAGCAGGAATCTAAATCCCCATAAAACAAGTGACTTGCCTGTAAAGTTGTTTTTTTCTTTTTTGTAAAATGCAATTTTCTAGCAAGTTAAACTCTTTCCCAATGGATAAGAAGTCTGGAATGAAGAATCTGTGTAGAAAATAGCACCACAACCCTTTTTGCATACAAATACTCTTGGCTTCTGTTTATATAGCTGACTTTTCTCTGAATGTTCAAAGTACATTACATGCCATGCTAGTGAAATAAGAAAATTAGCTGTCACCTCAAATACAAGATAACAAAACCCCCCAAACCTGTATGGAACCTTAAAATATAGATCTGTAACACTCCTATAAGAAATGAAGTTGTTTTTACAAGGAACTAGAGAAAGAAAAAGATCAAATCAGAAGTGTATCAATTTTTGCAGATGTCAAATAAGAATTACAGAGAGAATAGGAAAATCTTGTTTTCATGAGAAAATACTCATTTCTATATTGTTTGAGGGATTGTTCCTCAGAAATATTTCATCCTTGTGTTCCATTTTGATAGCAAAGAACAAATTTTCTTTCCACAAACAGCTGTGTGTAGTGGCTATTATGTTACATGGCTCTGGGTCTTTTAAGGAGGGATAAAAGGCAAGTAAAAGTTATTACCCAGCAGTAACAGCCATTTCTTTTCTATGTAGTGCACTGGCTGGAAATAGTCTGCCCAAAGTCTGACATCTCCATTTAATACTTTAAAATTCTCAGTAATAAAAACCAGTCCTATTAAAATTTAGGAAATAAAGATTAGTACACAACGCCTCCACAGACAGGACAGCAAGCTGTTTTATCAGAGGAAGAAAAAAAGATCTCCTGAGTCAAATGAACAAAAGATGATACCTTCTGCTCCCACATTACATTCACAGAGTCATGCTTAAGTGGAAGGAATCTCTAAGGTCATCTGGTTCTACCACCCCTTCGACACAGGCAGGGACACCTTCCACTATACCAAGTTGCTCAGAGCTGCATCCAACTTGACCTTGAACACTTCTAGGAACGGGGAACCCACAACTTCTCTGAGCAACCTCCTTCAGTGTCTTACCACCCTCACAATAAACATAACGAGGTCTGAATTTTAATTACTAAAACATGCAGATGGATTTTCATGATTAGATGGATCTTCAAAGTCTCTGCATATCACATTCCCATTGTACCCCAGAGATATCTGGCACTTAGGAAAACTAGACAGACTTGTGTTATGGACAAAGAATCAAAAGTCTTGTCAAAACCATAATGAAAGTTCTAACATTTTCTTTCGGACTGAGTTACATCTCTGCTCTACATAGTTACAATATTTGTTGTTTTCTTCCCTGTAAATTCTTCTAGAGAGGATCCAGAAATTATTGCCTCTGTCAGAGGATTAATTTACCTGAAACATTTGTTAGTGGGACACATGGAATATGTCTGGTATTGTATCATACACAATGCAGGTATAGGTTTTACTATTGCAAGTGGGTTTCACTAGGACTTCAATAGCTACCACAAGCCCTTTTCATGCCTGATTCATAATATATAATCCTGGGAAGAAATACTGAAAGCAGCAGATCAGTGCAGAAAAATAAATAATGACACTACTAAAAAAAAAAAAAAAAAAAAAAAAAAAAAAAAAAAAACGCAACTACTATTCCCTTTTTTTTAACCAGTTTGAGAAATGCTATGTGTACGGTGTTCTTCTCTGCTTTCTTCCCTTCTGTTCAGTTTTCCTTTTTGTCTAATAAATTCAGGTAAATCTCACTGTAGTTGTTCAGAGCTGATTACTGGGGAACGTGCAGTGAGATGATGTAACAGGGAATGGTACCTCAGCTAGGATGGTGGCAAGCTTAGCAGGCTCTAGGGGATTAATTTAAATTAGTCATTGAGTGAACTAATCACAGATTGCTAATGTAGAGCCCACCACAATGGAGGTTTAAAAGAGTGAAAAAGCACTCTGAAAAAAGGAAACTCAAGGGTACTTTCTGTGTTAGGACCATGCATTGTGTGTCTTCAGAGCTAAAATATTAAGAGAAAGGAAAGCAAATCACTCCCAAATTCACTTTGCATAAGAAAGAGTGGAGGAAAGCATGAAAACATCACACATTTCTAGTGAAATTATCTGCTTGATGTATACTTATACATCAACTTGTAGCACTTGGAGCTTTTCCCCCTATTAGTGCTTTGCTACATATTCTGATGGAAGTGAATTTATCAAGTGTTGGTGGGGTCCCAAACCAATTCCATATGTATATCTCTATCCTTCATGCATATTTCAAAAATATTTACCAATATGCTACAGGTTAAGTATTCCTCACCCAGACTCACTTGTGATAAATCTGAAATGAATATATTTTACTTATTACATCAACCAAAATATAAATAATTAAAACAATGAAAAAGTATGCAAAGCCAGATAAATTTTTCTGGGATTTTTTTCTGAGAGTAGAATTGACTCTAAAGTACCAGGTAGATTCAAAATATCAAAAATCAACAAGCAAGAAATGGAAAGAATTCTTGGTGTGGAAGAACTCTGGAGCCATGCCATAGTTATTTTCCAGGGGAAGACCTCATACTAGGAAGTAAATGTGGAAGGCAAAAGGAGTCTCAGTGAATGCATGTTCCTTGATATATTCACATCTCTTCTTTTTGCTCCTACTTTCTTATTTGTTAAAGGGAAAGGCAGGAAAGGAGATTTACTCTTGCTACATACTTCAAATCAAACCAAACTATATTCACAAAACAACAAAAAAACAATGCAAGGAAAAGCAAAAAAAAAATAAAGAGTATATAGAAAATCATGATAGAAAATTGTCAAGTGTAATGTTGGACAGATTTAAAAAAAAACATATTTTATAAACAACTATTGTAAAGATATTAAAAGCAGGCAACATGCAATAAATATTTCTGAAAAGAGTCACTGAAAAATTGTAAGATTTTCGCTACCAGGTGCCCTATTCAAATATTAGTCAGAACACCTTATCAACATGTGGATATTTCAAAGAGAGTTTCTAAGAGTGCACTTATGTGTGAAATATCAGAATCAAAGCTAGGTGGGACTGCAAAGAACTGCAACCTGGAGGTCATCTAGTCCAAAACCCCTGCTCAAAACAGGACAAAATTACCAACTCCTGTTCTAGGAATCTTAGAAAAATAATTCTTGTTAAATAATAAATTTTAATCTTCCTTTTCATCTAGTTTATTTCCTTTGATAAAGACATTTTGGATGAAGAAAAGAGGTCGTTTGGTTCCCATCCACTTCTGCTTTGCCCATGAGAGAACAGCCTCATGCTGGAGTTCTGATACAGGAACTCACAAGAGTGTGAAACTCTTCCAAAGTTTTTGAAACAGCTTTTTCACTGCTAAACTTTTTGCAGAGAAAATAAGGGCCAATTTCTCTGCTGAGTGTTCTAATTTTTTAAAAAAACAGACTTATTAAAAGCTGCCTGCAAGTGATAGCCAAGTTATTAATAGTTGAGCACTGGCAGAAGACTTAGGAACATTTAAAATATGTTTTTAATCTCAAGAATTATTTCATACAAAAGATTTTATTTTATTAATCAGCCTCAGAAAATGTTACTTTGAAGTTAAGAACAATCGGATATTCTGAGATCATTTATATGCATGCTAGCATTTTTATTATTGTAAACACACCTTAAGATGCACTTACTGAAATGATTTTACTTCATTAATAACCATTGTACTCTTGTACTCTTCTGTATAAACTGTTGTCTGTATAGTCTGTTGATGTGTTTTAGCTTCTCCATTTCCCATCCTTCCCAGATACTTAAGTGGGCTTAATGTGCATTTCATGTTTTGTTTTGGACACATGCAAATGGAAATAGAGAAGAGTTGAATACGGAAAAGACAGATGAATGGCTATATACTTACTTCAAAATAAGCAACAAATTGCTGATGGTCAGATGGGGTTAACAATGGCAATACCACATTTCTGTAACTGTGGGATGGATAAAAGTTGGAACAATAAGTAGACAAACACTGACCTCTAAAGAAAGTGGGACATTCATGGAAATGCCTATTATCTTCTGTCTATAAGCAGAAAAAATTGCTGGTTTTGAGAAATGAAAATTATAATGTGCAAAACGCACATTGTCCTTCCTCTGTTGACAATTATTTGGTTATAAAGTATTAAACTAATTATGCCAATAAAGTAATGTCTCGTACATATTAATTTTTCTTAAAGATTTTCCTGCGGCTCAGCACTTTTGTCTGTATTTTACAGACATTGAACAGACAATCATTGAACTTCTCAGCAGAAATAATTTCCACAGATTTTTAAATTGTATCTGTATTCAGGACCCACAGCTCTTTAGAGATGTAGATGCCTTTCACTAAAATCATGAGCAGTGCTTACAACTTCCCCACAGGTTTAGAGAGAGCAAGCTCTGCCTGTGGGCCAGTGGGTCCAATCTGAGACCAGTCTCACAATGTGTCAGCTGTCACAAAAGCAGAAGTCTGTTCTTCTTTTTTATCTGTAGTTAACAGGTCCACTGAGAAAACTAATTCTTGTTTTTATTTAAATTTTATTTGGTAGCCGCCACTGGCTTAGATATTTTGAAAAAAAAAAATCCCTTACATAATAAATGAAAAATAAATACTTAGTTCTATATTAGAGTGAAGCAAAGACATCAAGAGATCCTCGTTTCCCCAAACTGTGAAAAAAACAGAATATAAAACATAAAAAAAAAAGGAAAAGCTCCCAGTGTGGACTTACAGTGAGAGTATGGAAAACACTTTCTAGGTCTTATCCACAAATTTCTGTATCTTTTCATTCAAGTAATTAACATGATTAAGTACAGTTTTCCCATCTGATTTAATTAGCTCTAATCATACCAAACTATTGTAAGGTAGGCATTCAAGATATACGACACATCTTTTCAAATATGTGAACAAGTATTGTGAAAGTGAGTGTAACAGTAGCTTTCACTAGCCCCAGGAAATTACAATTACAAGAAGGGCTTATTTGGTAAAAGGACACAATCTGATGTCTTGCATTCACCTGAAACAGTCTTGTTGATCCACAAATTCTAACAGTGAAAGCATATTTTTAACCACCATGATTTATCAACTTAACTTTAGAACTAACTCCACGTTCTTCTGAATATTTTAATAACAAAAATTTAAAATATATTATCTTGACAGAAATGATGGATTAAACCCTTAAGACTTTTTATTTTTTTACTCAAGCAGTTTATAAATTTACCTATAGGCATACTGCTGAATAAAGTATGCCAGTTTTATGAAACGCCAATGCTCTGACCATGATAATTCCTTAATGCTGTGTGAATCACTGAGAACTTTTTTAATGACCCTTTCCAAACTACATTAATCCTCAAGTTTCTTCCCACTGTCTCCTGATTAATTCACTTGCATTTTGCTGGAGGCAAGATGCATAAAATCTTTGCCTTCAGCTGGATGGCTGGGGAGGATGCTTTTGGTGAAGTTCACATCACATCAATCAAGGACGAGTGCCCTTCCTCTGTCTGGCCACTCTGTGTTAGTGACCTGGCTCCTGAAGCCACCACCCTTTTCCAGAAACCCTTTTTCTCACCTGCACTGTAACACACGAGAGCTGCAGAGAATGCAATGTAATTAGTCACTTTAACTTCTGCTGCTAGCAACTTGTCAAGCCGTATTCGGGGAGGGGAAGGGGAATAGTATAGAAATGAAGAGAAATCTTAGAGTAGGTTTTTAGAAAAATGAATACTTTTGGAACATCCTGTGTCTCAAGAAGGAAATGGAATGACAATGAAAATTAAGCTGGCTCTTGTTTGAAAATATATTGTTCACATAATGAATTAACCACAAATAACCTACCATAACTATTAAATATGCAAAATGTACTTGATGGGGGGGGGAGAAGAAACAATATGGAATTGATAATGCATGCCTACTAAATAATGGCTATTTTTAATAGATTTTTCCAACTCTGTAGTAAACATTGAATTTTTTAGGAGATTGTTACATTTCTTTCCTTTTGATTTATTAATAAAAAGCGAAATAGTACACATAATTTAAAGATGTAATTATAAGCTGCTACAAAAAAAAAATGCTATGATGTGGTGCTAGGTGTGCACTGAAAAAGTATGGTTTCTCTCTTGTTGACTACATGTAGAGGTGAAATATAATAAAAAGTGCTGTCTTTAAACTATGTATTCTGTACCAAAGCACAGTATGGATATTCGGAAGGACAAAGTATCCTAACAAATAAGCAGAAAAGAAAGAGAATTCACAAATCCAATTAGTTTATTGAATTATAATTCTATTACCTTCAATAACCTCTCTCAGACAGTGACCTGTGTCATTGTTTCATCTGTTTCACCTCCTACTTCATCTTTCTTTTCAGACATGTAATGAATATATTGAACACCACCTGCTTTCCTATGAAACCCTGTATCCTTTGTTTTTATGGAAACACACATAATTCCTTTGGAAAAACAATTAATTACTATCTGAAACACCTCTCTAGATTGAAACCTAAATTTATTTAGCATTTAATATATAAAATTCTTTATCTTGTGAACCAGAAAACAGCAAAATATATTAAACCCCACACATTTTAAAGTTTCCCCGCTATTGACCATATATGTCCCCTAAGAATTTTCACACAAAGGAATAGGCTTTTGCAGCAGCAAAATTAAACTGGGAGTTCTGTTTAGGCTTATGTTTTCTGAAGCAGGACCAAGTTGCCATTAAACTAATATAAGTATCAAGTTTTCTTTATGATTGAACTATTTATTGATTCACAGGAAGACACACTGCAACTAATAACAGCCTTCTAACTCTATACTTGCCTCCAAATAAAATTATTATTAGGAAAATTATTCAATCATCTTATAAAAATTGGCAATGGCATCTGAATGCATTATTACCTCCACAAAAAATAAAAAATTACTTATTCTCACAACACATATTCTTCTGCATAAGAATCTATAATCTCTGTTTTATCTAAGAAATATACTCTGTTCATGCATGACTTATAAAACCTTATTTGTATTTTGAAATTATTTATCTTTCTTAGACACCTGGGACGAAGAGTGATTGGTGTCAATGCACTTTGCATTCAGAAATATGTGTAGCAAATATTATAGGGCTGTGTAAGCAAGAGCAAGTCCAGGAGCAATACAGGAACACCAGAATAAAACTACATCAAGTAACTTATTTATTCAAATTCTTCATGTGATATCCAAAGATCTAGTCTCTGGAATTGCTGCAAGTAGAACTAGTCAAAAGTTTATTTATTTGAAATAAACCCAGTTGCAGTCTGTCTATATTTGCAACCTTTCCTTAGTCATATATACTTTATGGATCTCAACATCCACAAGAATGTACCTTAAGCTTGCATGTTTGCTTACCATTTCTAGTTAAGCAGCAATTGAAGACGTGATTTCTCTAACTTCATGAGGCAATTAATCTAAGCACAAAGAAATCCTCTTCAAACAAATTTTTAGTACAATGAATATTATCAGATTAACCTCTCCTTCTAAGTAGACAGGTTACAGTCTTGAACATGAGCTTTCCTTTCTTCTGTTGCTCACAGAGAAAAAACTACCACTTACGACTTTTGTCTTTTCCTCTTGGAGGGGAAAAAAAAGGCAAAACCCTCCTGTCTAATAATGTTGTCTCTTTCACTGAAATGCGAAAGCTTATCAGAGTGCTGCTTGTCGGTATTAAAACTTTGAACTTAATTTCATAGGTATTATGGATAGAAATGTCAAATGCAAATGTAAAAGTAAGGCAGAGCAAGCAAAGAACCGAACAACAAACAAAGGAGATCAAAATCCTAATGCGCTTCCTGTTTCGCATAATACCCAACTCCATATTAACGTTGCGATTCATAGAAATGGCAGGGATGGAAAATGTCATCAGCACAACCAGAAAAAATTCTTGGTGCACACAGCCATAAACATTTTCATCTGCTTAGTAATTAATAGCCAAATGATTACATAAGGGAAAGGACTTGTAAATCATTAACGTCGGCAACTATCCATACCTGGTGTGCAGAGAGTGTTTAGGGAACAGGTGTCTTCAGTGGGCTTTTTCTAATCTTATAGATAATTAAAAAACAGAAAAATATATTTTAAAGCCAAAATATGTTAGATAGACTTCAGGAGATCTGTTACTTGAATGGAAGCCCTGTTTTTCTTCAGAGAGACCCTAATTAGGTTGGAGCATGAATGACACTTCAGAACAAACCAAACCAATACTTTTAGTACCCATTCTGGTACCACATTCTCCCTGGAGTGGTGGGGAAGCACAGACCAGAAATCACAGTAAAGAGATGTGTAGGCACACACAGAACTGCTTTTTAATCAGACATTTTACAGAAAGGTTATCACAAATAGGTCACTGGTTGGTTCTGAAAGATGATCAAATACAAATTCTAATACTTACATGGCTTTCTACCATTAGCCACAGATATTGAAATGCAGTTACTATAGACAGGAGCTCTCTGTCAGAAGGCTTAGCAGGAATCCATAAAGATTTTTCCACTTCACAGCATATATGATCATGCATATATGTAGACGTGTATGTGTGTATATTCAAAAACACATTTGCAAAGGTAGTTTGCTGCAACTCAACTAACCCATTTTCTGAAGAACTGAGCACCAGAGAGATTTTGTAGCACTGCAACCGCTCTGGATTAAGTCCCAAACAAGGGCTATGCTAACTTCCTGACCTTGTGAAAGGCACAGAGCAAATTTTTAAAATGTAATTTTTCTTTCCAAAGAAGATTACAAAATTAAGGTTGGGATACAAGGCTGCTTCAACATATTTCTTTACAAATTTTCCTCTGTGAGTCATCAGCCCATGAAATAAATATGCTCCTAAAGAGTAAGAGTTCTTTTAGAGGAAAAGAAGGAACTTTCTCTCTCTTGTAATTCTGAAATAACATATGAAATGAATCAGAAGTAAACAGAGCAACAAATGGAGTCACGCCTCTACCAGCCTGAAATCATAAATGCCAAAAGTATTATGTGTTCTGATTCATCACAATGAACTTCCCCAGGAATCTGAAAAAGGTCATTCAAATATTAAACAACCCACTATTTCACTCAGCTAAAAGCACACTGTAGCTCTGTGCTATAATCCTAAAATGGCATCTCAGTTGCCAAGCACCCCTGATGTGTCCAGTTGCAGCTTAACTACTGGTAAGCTGATGACACAATTCTCTTCTCTACTGCCTGAACTACAGCTAACTGTTATGAGAATGTCAGTGGTTAAAAAACCTGTCAGGAATACTTTAGAAATTTAATTGTGGGGAGTTATTTGCAATTGAGAACCAGTAACTCTTAGATTGAGGTCCACCTTGCTCCCCGCAAGGCCAGGAGAGTAAAGCCTCTAAAGCAGCAATCTCTTACAGGGTTTACTCCCCACAAACTGACCCCAGTCACCCTGTATAAACAGGAATTAAACATGCTCTGGGCTAAATGAGCTTGTTCCAAGTTTTTCAGGATTACCATGTTCATAACTGTACATGATGTCTGGGGGCAGGACTGTACCCTGGTGTACAACCTGAGTCCCACTGTCCTTCCTGGCCAGGGGCTGCACATGGGTGTGTGAAAGCATCAGCCACATTTCGAGCTTTCAGCAGGTCTGCCTGAAGGTGCTGGCCACACATCCTGAAGTGTCCTGTTGACCAGGCTGAATTGGCAGTTCTTGTCTTAGATAGAAGATGAGTTTCTTATCATATTCACACTGTATCAAACTTTTAGAAGGTTACAGAGATGAGATGAATTATTTTTATGAGTTTTGATGAGTTGTTCTTCAGATCATTAGGTCCTCATGAAAAAGCCAGGAAACATTACACTGTCATTCACTCATTAACAGGTTGAGATAAAAACAATAGCAAATAGCTTGATATTAATTTCTTTGCTGCTTTGAAATTTACTGCTATATACTACATGGAGATCACATTCAATCAGCTAATTAGTTGCAAGCAACCTCTGATCTTTGCTAAAGATTAAAAATACATTTGTTAATGAAATCTGTCTTGAATACAGCTTTTTGGAGTGACTCAGAATACCTAAAAGAAGAGCATTATGTTTTTATTAAGTTTACTGTGGAGACTGAATTTACGTACTTGTAACACTACTATGACCTATATTAAAGACAAGCTGATAACCATTGCCATAGTAACCAAAAAGCTTCAGATATCTTATAAGAGGTTTCTTGTGAGAATTTAAAAATAACAACTCAATACTTTCTTTCCTTTCTATTTCAAAATGTCAGTCAGCTCTAAGTGAACAATTATTTTATATGTGTATATACATTTATAAATATAGAAAAAAACCACAAAATTGTCTTGCAAAATTATTGATATCCATATATTTAACACTAAAAAGTAGGTAGCTAGGTAAATTCTTCTTTTCAAGGAATCTATATTTTGCAATAAAATTAGAAAATTTATTCTCTCAGTTTAATAGGAGGGTATTTATAATTAAGTTAAAGCCATCTCCCACCACTGGTCCCAAGTAGTTAATAACACATACATTATACATAACTTAAATGGTTGTACTGTTTGTCAGCAATTATATCAGCAGGCTGTTGCTTTGTTTTCTTTTTTAATCACAAATCATTTAGGCATTCAGTACCAAAACAAATAGGATGAAGATGTATGCCTTTGCTACAAACGCTTGGATTCTCATCACTTTGCTGCTTAATGTGATGCCAGTTGCAAAGAAGAAAATTTCAATAATTTGATGTAAAGTTGGTTAGCTCTATAAATCATGAAATTCATTGTTTAACATTTCCTCTTGAAATAATTTCAGACTCTCAGCTATGATAAATAAAGGAATAGACTGGTTCCAGCCTCTATTTAACTTCAGACAATGTGTAAGCCATAAATATATATTCAAAACTTCTTTTCTCCTCCATATGCTGTTCTAATATATATTCTGGAATCCACAAAGGTAATCTTTTTATAAAATCAGCAGAGGAACATCTATTATTTATAAACCTGAGTATTTTTGCTAAAGCCAACCTTGCATTTGTTATCTATCATACTTACAGCTGTAATAATACACATCCTGTAAAGTATCTGGAACGTATTGTATGCGTTATATTTATATCCCATATAACATTAGCTATACTTACAAGCATGTATTCTTAAATGTGATATATTCAGTTTCAATATTGTGAGCATCAAAGCATAGTAACTTATGTTAAAGCCCAAATGAATACATTCAATAAATATTTCAGCATCATGCAGTGGTTATAGATTATCTCATCAAATACCCATTAAATGCCTTGTTATTACGCTTAGGTAAACAAGCTGAATTGAAAAACTTGTGGAAGTTCCCTTGAATGACCACCCAATGTTCCAAATACTTGAATAGAATGAAAAAATAATTATTCATATTTTCAGTTTTTCCTCATTGCACTTCTTGTTCCAGTATAGTGAAAAGTTAGGGGAAAATCACTCTTCAAGTATTTCCCCAGCCATGATGCTAAAATGTTGGTTTAGAATAACATCCAGCAAACATTCAACATCCAACAAACATTTTAGATTTCTATTGAATCAGAATGATATCTGAACTCTGTGAAAAGCACCATAGTGGTGACTTCTATACACATGATGACTTATAGAATGCAGATGAGTACAGACACTTCCCTTTTTTTTCCAAACTCAACAGTGCTGCTAAGTGTTGCTAAAGGGAAAAATCATTTAACAGCTCAGTTCCTGTACTTCAAGTTCTTCATACAGGTTAAAAATAAGAGCTGGTTCATTGATGTGGGTTTGATGTCTTTTTAGATAAGCAGTTGAACACTCATGCTCTAGAATGATATGGTAAAAAGCGCAATGAAATGCTGAAGTATTAAGAAATTATGAGTCATTTAAAGAGTAATAGGCTGAAGTCACAATATCATATGTGGCAATTATATTTAGAGATTTCCTGCATTTTGCTTATAAAAAATATTGCTGCATAGTTTTTTTATAAGCTAAAAACTCATTAGACTCATCAGGAGTCTAATATAAATAGGCTCCTTGTGTATTCATTAACTATCATATATGGAAGTAGAAATGAGAAGCTTTTAAAAACATGACTATCTGTCATTTTCTGTTAGAAACCCACAGAGATTTCTCTCCACAGTAGTCATTGAGGATTAACCAATTTATGGCTCCATGGCCCCCCAGTAAAATCTCTCAGCTACCAAATCATGATTGCCAAAGAAACCCTGGTCCACCTCAGAATAAAGTTTTTCAAGCTGTTTTCACTTGGATAAGACATATAGAACATTTTTTTCTTCTAAGCTTGCCCCATCCATTTGTCTTGTGTGCATCTGACTGTGCAAGAAGGGTCAGTGCTTAGCATGGACACTCAATCATGATGTCAGTGTCAGTGCCTATTTTTGGCTGTAGGAGCACCTGAAGCAGCTGCTCAAATCAGCTATACCCTGAACAGAACTGTCAGTGCAAAGCCCAAAGTCAGTAAGGTGCCTTCTTCTCAGCACCTCTGCTAACAGAAATGAAACCTGGCCCCTAAGAGTCCTTCTTCCTCAGGTCATTCTAATTATGGGACCACAATCCATACAGGCTGACTCAGAAAGGTACACAGGAAGAGGAAGGTTAACAAAAACAAAGAGCTTTCTTTAATTTGGGGAGATGTCACAAATACACAAACAAAAGATAACTTATTTTCAGAAATAGCTGGACCCCAGCTGGACTTCATTTTAAGAATAGCTGGACTTCATTTTAAGAATGGAAGGATTTATCAGAGTACACATTCTGAAGTAAATATATACTTGTGCTGAAAAACAAAATATCCCTGAGTAGCTCAAGACACTCTCAATGTGTTCATGTACTATTGCTCTTTGTAAGTACTCTACTAATTAGCTAACGATTCTGAAGTATTTTTGAGTGCTATAAAAGAGTCAATTACCAGTATAGTTTTATTATTATGTTATGGGACACTCAAAATACACATGTATACATGTTTTCTTTTGTTTAAAATTACTTAGTGGGTTTATTTTCTGATTTTCAATAGAAGAATGACAGAAAGATGATGTCCCTCTAAAAACCAGTGAACCCAGTTCCATTCACAAATCTAATGATGCTTTTCCCAGGTTTTTTTTGTTGTTGTTTAATCAGTTTGTTGTAACAGACATATTTGAAGGAGAGTGATATCCTTCTCTACTATGTCCTCTATAAGGATGAAATTACTACTACATTTGAAATTTTATTTGATAATAACGTTTATAATAAGAGCAAAGATACATAGTTAGACCTATTTGCAGAATAATACATTCAGTAAGTCATATCATGTCTAACAAATGATTATAGACAAGAGATAAAAGAGGACATCCTGGTTCTAAATTCAGTCCTGCCAAGAAGCAGATTTCACACATCTCCACTCATCATAAAAACATGACTTATTAATTATTTTTTGCTATAATTCTCAAGGTAATCAATATCAATTCATTGGCATATTTTCTCTTAGAAAGATATCACTGCTATTATACTCCTGAAAGTGTGAAACCATCTTTGACCATCTTTGATTTGTGGTATCTGAACTGAGGTAAGACACACATATTGAAGTATTTGAAAAATCAGATGTTTTGCACCTTTTGGGATGCTACTGTCAGAGCTGCCTAACCCAGGTGAAGGCACAGGACTGTGTGTGATTAGACAGACTGCACAAAGATGTGTTGGTATGCAAGATTTGTCCAACCCAAACCAAACAGGATATTTTTTGACTGTCATCATATGCACCAAACAGTTGTCAATAAAGCTCCTGTCACTGTGGGACTTTCTGTGTAGAGATCAAGCTACATAAATCCCCCAAATTCCCCTGACAAAACAAAATTTACTACATTGTTTTTAAATTTTAACCCTATTTTGAAACTAGTGCTACTTCTAAGCATTGCCCTCAGAGTTCGACTGAACAATATTAGTATTAGAAACATCAATCCCTTTTTTAGATTTTCATAAAGGTTATCAATCCACATTTACTGCTATGACAAATTAATATTTTGTTTCTTACTGCTTAGTGTAACAGAAGCTTGTGTCATGAACTATATATTGTGTTTGCTAAAAGCCTATATAAATTGTCAGTTTATGTCTCATAGAGGCAGTTGCCTCCCATACCAAATTCTCAATAAATCAGATGAAGTATTTTTAAATTGCACTATTAGCCCTGTGGAAATTTTGTAAAAAACCCCAAACAAACAAACAAACAAAAAAAACCCCAATCCCAGCAATTTCAAAATAGTATTTCTAGCTCTCTGGTGCTGTTCCACTTGGATGGAGCTATTGATTCCAAATGTGAAATTGTAGAGTCTGGAGACACAGGACAGTTACTTGTGATGTTAATCACAAGGCAGGTATTTCAGCAGTACCAGTGTCCCGTTGGTTTGTCAGTGATAGCTTTTCTTGTGTAAGTGTAACTCTGCAAGGTCATTGGAAAAGTAACAGAAGAAATTCTATGCAACAGTTTTACTGATAAAGGGAATGATGTCTGCCTGTGAGACAGATAAACGACAATATTACTTTTATCTGCCATTTTTGTCTGATTTTTTTTTCTTTTTTTTAATTCAGGAATTTGTTGAATGCTGCTTTTTGTTTTGCTTACATCCCTTAATCAAATATAGTTAATTCTAATCTTTGAGTAATCGAGGACAAATCATAAAAAAAAGAAAAAAAAAAGAGAAAAAAAAATACATTGACTTTGCAGTGGACAAATTTATTACTAAAAGTCTCACTAATATTGTTCTGGACAAAATTATGTTGTTAATTTTACCACTTTACTTACCATGAATCAATGAAGAGAAGGGAAACAGTAAGTCAGAAACATAGGAGACTTCCCCCAGCACCACAAAACCTAAGACTGAATAAGCTGCATGGCTCTAAAGTGAATGATGAAAGATTAAAGATGAACAATAAGCAAGAGGAAAACATGATGTGATGGCAGAAAATGTCTTTGTTTTTGAAGGATTCCTACAACTGAATGCTCTCTCTGAGACTCACGTAAATTATATTAATTCATGCCGTAAATTTAAAAGTTCAAATAAACCTTCCAAGTGTGGGTTCAGCTTAAGCATCCAATTTTACTTGTATGTATGACCCTATCATACCCAGACTTTGTTAAAATCTGTATGCAGACCTACAGCATATCTGCAGTACAGGAAAGGAACCAGGGAAGATGAAAGTCGCTACTTTATTCAGCTTGTGTGGGACACATTTACTAGAACTTTGCCCATAATGGTCCACAGAATTTTGCACCATCTTACCTTTTTTTTAATCCCCCTCATGTCTATGCCAATGAGAAAAAAGAATGAGCCTGCCTAGAACAATTGTTATGATAGCAACAGAAAAATCTCCCAATTATGATAGTAGAATAGAAATTCATCAAGAAGTAATCACTATATGTGAAGAGGTAATCACTATATGTGCATGTCTATATATTTATGCATTTTATTTTGCCCCATGGACTTATATTTCATTTTGCAAACCAAAAAATAACTCTAATTTTAATTTCTGAACTCACTGCAGTATAACAAATTATTACAGAAACTATGTAATAGAATTTTATAAATGCTATTAGTTCTCTCCAGTCTTTTTTTGCATCTGTAGCTTGTTCCTACAATCCCCTCCTGCTGAAGTCTTGCTGAGGAATTCAGGGGAAAATAATGACTAATTCCAAAAGTGGAAGTGATAAACTAAGGACATCATGCTCATACAGCTCTCTTCTCTTGCTGCAGCTAAACAATAAAATTTTATGCTAGTAATTGATAGTGGTAGTATGGCAAAAGTTTACCACATAATGAGCTATTTTCATAGTAAAATTTTAAATTGTAGTTTATCTATATTAAAACTATGTTATAAAGCTCCCCAGCTCATCTACCATAAAACAACCATCAGCAAGTGTTGCAGGATATAATCACTGGATAATCCTTTCTGAAGAATGCATAAAACCCCCCATCCATTTCAAGTTGTGTCACTACTTCATTTATAAAATCCCACAGCCATGTAGAACTGTAATCAACTTTACTGTGATGGGCTGCTAACAAACACAGCTAGTATTTGCCTGCTTTCTTTGCTTCATCCCTGACATCAACTACAGCATCAGGACACTTAAGTGCAGCTCACAGTTCATCACAGGTTTCCATTCAGGTGAAAGGAGCTACAGGACCTGAATGTGACCAGAATGGGAATATATGGGAAAAATCCCATAGTTCAATAGTGTTTCTCTGCTACAGCCAACTAAGTTGATTCCAAGAAGTGTCATATTGACTCACAACAAGTATATTTTGCTGGGTATCATTTTTTGGGGTGTTTCAAAATAGCTTTACTTCAAATTTAAAGAACCTACTGCAGAACAGAGGGTAGCAGAAGAGGCTGAAAAGAGCTGTGGAGGGAGAAAATCAAAGATTGAGAGGTCTCCTCCTCAGTCCATAGAACCTGCTAAACCCTATTGGAGTACAGCTGAGGAGATAAAAGGAAAAAGGTCAGGTGGAGAGACAATCTTTCTCTGGGGAGACAATCTCCTACACAGTAAAGAAGTTGTACTTAATTTCTAATCAGTACAATATTTATTTAGCCAGTATTCATTCTTTTAGACAAATAATGTTTGTGAAGTCCTGGGAACACAGGGAGAATATGAAAATGTAAAAGAAAGGTTTGTTTTCAAACAAAATTATTTCACAGTGTAAAATTCACCTGCTGGTGAATCCACCTCATTCATCTGGTGGATCTGCACTTCCGCACAGTTTGTTAAACTGTGGAAAAAACAAAATATAGTGGGAAGTTTCCATTCCAATGGACAGACTGAAATCACAAGAACTCATGTTCTCTGTTTCTGCAGATGCTGGAAATTCAAGGAAATCTCCATCAGTATATTTCCAAAAGAATCCAGCTTAAACTAGGTTTATTTTCAGAATTTAGGCATACATTATGGGACTGACAGCACCAGATGGGTGTTCTCCACTATTTATTAGCTCCTAAGACCAGGCAAAATCTAAAGGTCTGTTAACCCATCTTATCCACTGGTACCTAGAGATGAAGTGGTACTTTGATTGCATTCTGTGTTGCAGTTTGAAACCAGAAAAATCAGAGAGTGTGTGCCAGAAACAGCAGTGTGGTTTGTCCTGCAGGGTCCTTCATTAAGGTGTTGATAGAAATATGTTGGATAATGAGTATGCAACCCCCACAGCAGTATCAATGACTACCCACATTCTAGATTCTGTGTTAATCATCAGGGAAGAAAAATGAATCCAAATACAGTGCTGTACCTTCTCTTAGTAATGACAACAAGCTATTAATTAATTTTTAGATGAGAAATACATTCTACTGGTACAAACTATCTGATAAAATCAAAATAATCAAGTGCAATATCAAGATTTATATAAACTCCAGTGACATAAAAAAGCAAACAAAAAGCAGTGCTCCTTTCCTCTCAGGAATCAAACAGCACAAAATATATTTTTATCTGATTTGTTAGTATTTTTTTAAAGAACATGAGATGCCCTGAATTCTCCATTTTGCAAGTACTTCAGTTAAAACCAAACAAAAAAAACAAAACAAAACAAAACAAAACAAAACAAAACAAAACAAAACAAAACAAAACAAAACAAAACAAAACACCTCTCCCCTCGACAAAAATTGCTTTTTCTTACTTTTAATTTGAAAAGTATCTTTGCATAGTCCATGACATTATGGACAGCAGGAGTGACTCTCTATTTCCACTTAAATAACAATGCATTCTATGTATGTTTGAAGCTCTGATGTCATAAATAAACAAACATGTAATACAATCACACCTGTGATTGTAGGGCATCCTAAGGTACAGCATATGAGGCTGACAGCTGCATCACCTCCTCTTTGTAATGGCAACATGGACTAAATGCACAATTATGATGAGTGCATAAAGAAATGTCCCAGAATCCCTAAACTTATTTTTATCAGAAAATTTTCTGATTGTCCTTTCTGATGGTATCACTGCAGGGCAGAATTTAAATATGTCTCCATTTCTTCACATACCTTAGATCTTTTCCCCACTTAATCTGAGCCATGTCTTTTCTCAATTTTCAAGTAGAATTTTGCTTGAAAATTTTATGGCTTTATGGCTTTCCCTTTTAGCTCCTGAGCAGTTCCATCCATGAAATGAAGGAGATGGGGATTCTGTGCAGCCCAATATTCCTATTAGTCATGAAGAAAGTGGGAGTATGAGAAGGATTCCAGGCATTGTGACCGGAACATCTGATGTGGGCTGGAGCATAACAGGATCCCAACTGCTGTCGTGTTAATAACTGGACAACAATTGTAGCAGTGACTCTGAATCTGAGAGACAGTGAGACCAATTTTAGTTTAAACTGAAGGAAGTTTTGTTGCTCCATCCTGGGGAAATTGCTATTGACAAATAGTTTAATGTTTATTGTTGCTCTTGTTTGATAACTATAAAATATAATATTTTAGGAATACCTAAATGACATTTAATAGCTTAAAAGCAATTGGGAGGCCATTGGTCTTTGTTATTTTTGCTGTTTTATTGATTTTTTTTTTTCTCAACAACCACTATCTATACGTGATTAAGGAGCTAAGCAAAGATTCTACCAGGCAGAATTTTTCTCACACAGATTTCTTCTAAATGCTTGGTTTAAGTAGGACTGAAACTACTGATATGTGACTTGAAAACAATTTCTGTCTTGATATATTTGTTTTTCTTTAAATATAATGTAAAATTACTGAGTGTATTTGCAATCCATATAAAGTGGAAACAAATGTTATTCTTTTCCCACAAAACTCATAATGCATTGCAATGGGTTTTTATAAACCATATGGACATTAGTCAATTATTTTAAAATTACTCAAATGTATGTTCAAAATTTCCTAATTTCTTTATTTTAAGGATGTATTTCTAGCTGTCAGAACTGATGTATTTATATCTTTATATCTTTATGTCTAAATGTGGAGTTATACTTTTTTATTCAGTAACTAAAATTGCCACGTGGAAGAATGCTGTACTTCTGTACTTATGCAATATGAAAGTGATGAGAGACATCAGTTGTTTTAGTCTGTTTATAATCAGTTTCCATTATAGCACTTCACCATTCTCACCTGTTTCCTACTTAAAATATTCATTGAAACAGACACATCAGGACATGCATCTCAGGATGAACAGAAGTGTGAAAAATTGAAACAAAAGCTTCATGTTGATGTTTAGAAAAGAACAAATCCTTCTAGGAGATTTAATCAATATTAAGAATGGTATGGAAATCATAACAGATGAGAGTAATAGATTGAAGGATACAGCAGGATAAAAAGAGTATTTCTCTTCAATATGAGCTGCAGGAATGGAATACACTCAGGTGCAGCAAATAATAACATTGATTTACATTTGTTTGGATGAACTAATGGAAATACCAATCAAGGCACTGGCATTGCCATCTTCTCTTTCACAATACAGCTTTATGTGTTTTGAGGAGGCCTGGAAAAAGGCCAATAAAAATGATTGCACATTCAGAGCCAGAGATAAACTGTAAAATCTTTGTAGCTATATAATTAAATGGGAAAATTTCTTTTTGTTAGACTAATTGATGAAAAACTCATCATGTGTGTCTTAATCTCTAAATTTTAACAAATAAAACTGATAAACTTCTCTTTTCCCACAGTATTCATAGCAAATCAATCCCTATAGAATTTGGGAAAAAAACCCTTGCCAGTCAGATTCTCGGACATAAGGAAATAAGATATTAAATAAAAGATTTGGTAAGCAAAATAACCCACCACAAACCAAAAACCAAACAAACCAACCAAACAAACAAATAAAAACCAAAAACAAACCGCAACCAAAAAAAACCCCAAGGTTTTGAAGATGATTATGGCTAAAAAATCGAGCTAAAATAATTCATAGTTTGGTACTAGTTTGTGGCATATCATCTTCTTTTAACAAAAATGCTGCAGTTCACTTCATAATACTTAGAAAAATTGAACACAAAGACTGGCAAGCCAATGTGACAAGAAAGTTGAAGAATGAAGCTGACATATTACATATCATCAGTTATTAGGTCCTTTCAACTTTTTAATTTGTGTGTGAACAAATGTCTTGATACACACTAGAAAAAATTAAATTAGAAAGAACAGAAAATACTTAGTTCTTTATGAAAATTCTGACCCAATCAATTAAGACAAATCATGATTTTCTGCTTTAATCATGGAGCCCTTTTATGGACCTGACCAAAGTAAATTTAGTGGAACAGACAAAAAGAGAAAGCTACACAAAATCAAGTTAAAAGAAAAAAAATAAAATATATGCACAAGATAAATGATTTTTGCCTTTATTAAAATAATGTTTTAATCCTAATATAGGTTTACTGACAAAAGCTTGACTAATTCATCAGATTCACAGTACAAGTGTTTCTTGGTTTTATTTTAGTCATGTTGGAAGTGCTTGGAAGCTGTTACGTGTATTTGCACAAAATTTTCTTAAATGAGTCTTAGAGGATAGATTGCTCTGCACTTCAAAAAAGATTATAGTGTTATAAATTCACACACACATACTCAACTGTACCTATTACACTGTGGCAATTCTATGATGATTAAGAGGTTAGAGACCTCACCTGCATACATTTTTGATTTGATTTTTACAATGAGATATTGCTCTGTGGTATTGTCCTACACTGCAATACACCAAGACAGCACGGAAATAACTAGCAACAAGAAAGAATTGCCATTCAAACCAACCTATTTTTTCAGAATGTTTCTCAGTGCTTACCAGATCTGAGTATTCACCAGACATTACTGAGTTTTGTCCTGTCCTGTATACAGTACATGGATATTTTATCACAATTTCATACCCTGGGAAAATATATATTTTTCACAGAAAACCTGTTGATGTCTTTCAGCTTGCAAACACTACTATCAGAGCTCAGTACTACTAAACATTCTTATATTTTAATGACACACCTTGTTCCTATAAGATGAAAACTCAGTTACCACAAAAGGTGCAGATTGCATTTACACATTTACACTATGACAGCCTGCAGGAAAATTAAAAAGGGATGGCATACATGTTCCTGTATTAAAAAAAATAAAAAACCAAAACAACAAAACAAAACAAAAACCCACAAAGCCAATCTAAAGAGGTAAAGAAAAATGGAGAGACACAGTCATGTGAAACTATAATAGAATTAAAAGCATGAGAACAATTCTTCTTCTACCCTCTCAGGTTGAAAGATAAGAGTGAGAACAATAGCCAGGATCAACCCAAATAGAGCTCAAATTGTGTAAGAAAATTTTCTAAGAAATAACAGGAAAATCAAGAATATTTTCTTCACACTTAGAGCCAGACTGAAGTAGGCAGTAGTTTAATAGTATCAAATGCCACTTATATGAAATTTGATAGCAAATATGTTTTGACAGGGAATATGTCATGCTTTCTAAAGAAAGAAGCAATATGAAAATTCTGAATGAATATTTGAATGCATCATGTTTATTCCATTTTCTTAATCAATAATTCACGCTGGACCTATAGAAATAATAGTGGAATATTTTAGATTTCTCACATGGAAAGGTTTTTATCACACATATATTGATGATATGTTAGAAATGTGATTTATGATTTCCTTCGGCTGGCATTGGAATTAAAAGGATATGGATGCTATGACATATGTATATTTTGTAGAGCTTATACATCATATTCTCTGATATTCTCATGAACACAATTATAAGACAAAAAATACCTCACATAAATAATATGAGGTGCTCACACCCCTGCAGAGTGTGTCCAGCAAGACCAAACTGCTGCCTTAGCAGGGTAGTAAGACCAGTGTGTGCTACAGGACTCTGCTAATTCATGTGGAGGAGGTAAATTTTGCATTTATTTAGAACTTTTAATCTTTTTTACTTTGCAGCTGTGCAGCTTGGGAAGCTGTACTACCAAGGAAAACTGGTTACAAAATGCAAATTAAAAATAGAAATTTAAAACAAACCCCAAGTGATACATTTTAAGTGGAATAACTAGACTACTCATAAATTCATATTGTCTAAATAACTCTCCTTTGAGAAAAGTTTTGGTTACTTTTTTGTTGGTTTGGGGTTTTTCCTTCCTTTAATTTGATAACTATTGATAAACTGTCTCAGACCATTTTTAAAATTAAATTGATTTCTCTAGTTTAATAGCTGGATTTTGGACTCATCTCTTGGAGTTATCTGATTGTATTTATCCTTTATTCTTCTGAGAATTCTCTCAGCACCATTTTTTCATGGGCAGAACCCTAAGCCACTACATTTAAGTATGTTTTAATATTCTGTATTTTGAAGTATCTTGTCTCAGTAGAGACAAGTCTAAAGTGGCATAAAAATAGGAATGTCATTCAATAACATCTGGAACATGCCTGCTTCTCTTCCTCAGGTCTGTGATCACAGGACCCAAAATTTACAGGTGCTCACCCCTAACTAATCAGAACAAAATAAATAGAAACAGACTATTTTTGTCACTTTCATGCTTTAGTCTCTGAAAATAAAATTGTTTGTACATAATGCAAAAGTCATGGAAAACAAAACCAAAGTATTTGTCTGTCATAAATGTAAAGGAAAGTCATAAATGAAAGACAGGATTTTAAACAGGAAGAACAACAGATATCTTATATGGATTTAATTTCTCCACTTCAAATGTTTTATTTATCAAATATCTGCTGTACACAAATACTAAAATGAATCTTTTTCAATTTAACTGCAGGATGACTGCCTCTTAAATAATAATTTATTTGGAAACATATGAAAGGAATTAGGATTTAATGGGGTATATATAAAACTCTCCAAACAAAGATTTCTGGATAATTAAAGATAATAACAATGTTACTGAAGGATTTTTGCACTGTGTAACAGTGAAATACTTCCAATTCATAAATATCACAATTTTTTTTTTACAAGAACTGTAATTTTTTCAAGTTCTATTTTAATTTATCTTGTGATAATTATATACTGCTCTTGGTAAATAACAGCCATGAAATTCTCCTATAAGGCAGTGACATTGCTATGGTCTCTGTGGAATCCCACAATATTTTCAGACACTTTGATTTTATGTCTTTTGCTGAAAAGTTAGTTATATACCTGTAGATAACCATGGCAACAATGAACATGTTTATCTAGCTAACAGGTTCAAAGTTATAAAACTGTCTTCAGAAGAGAAAATTTTACCCTTAAACCACTAGCTTGGTGTTTTATAGGAATAAACTCATTAGGAAAACGTTTACATTGAAATGAGAGCAACATATGAATGTGCATTCAAAAGTCAAAAATACCCAAAAAAGTAGTTGTACAGGGTGTTAAAAAATAATTGCAAACTCTTTAATGTTGTTTTTCTAGGAAGTAAAGCTAAAACACAAAACAGAAGAAAACACACAGTGTTATGTTTACGGTTCAGAGCTTTCAGAAATAAACTTTAAAAGACTGCCAGTGTTTTTGCTCCTCAGTCTTTCAGTTTCCTTTTAGCAAACATAGTGGAATGAATGGCTCATCTATCCTTCACATTGCTTATCGATTCATTAGCATTAAACATGAATGGTTGTGACACAGCAGCAGTTAAAGACTAATTTACAAGGACACAAACAGCATTTTATGTAGTAGAAAGACACCAATAGAATAGATGCTGGTTTGCTCAAGTCATTTCCTTATTACTGTACTTACATAAAACATGACCATACTGTACAAAATTTACATAATTGCTACAATGGGTTCCTAAATTCAGAAATTATTTTCCCAGGTCTCTTGTCTGCACAATCTAAATTTCATTATATTTTTCTTGGCTCTCCTTGGGCAAGTTCCTCTTCCAATAAACAAAACGAACAAACAAAAACAGTAAAACCAACCAAAAAAAACCCCAAGATACAAATCCCACCAAACTAACCTCAAGCCACACAAGATGTACAAGAGGTAAAAAAATAATTTCCACACTGTAAACTTAACCATACAGGTGTTAAAGATACAAGAGACAGAGGCAAAGGAGGAAAGTATCACCACTTTTTACTACATAACACTGCTGATCTACAGGATCTGATGCACTGATGAGAGAGGCTATCATGACTTCTCACTGACAGAGACAAAAGAAGACACTGGAATATATTCTCATCCCTGTGCATATTTGGAGGAAACTGGGAAAGGAATGAGAAAAAGATACAAATTTCATATAGATATGCTGCAGGCTGTTGAAAGAGGGAAGGGCAGTGGGGCAAGAGCTGTGGTAATACTGGCTCATTATTTCCTTCCTGAAGTGTTCTTCTCTCACACATGATTCATTTCAAATGGAGAAAGGTTATCAAAGACTTATTAAGGATAAATAGAAATCATTGTTTTCACAAAGCCCAAACATCCCTGATAATACTTCGTAAAAAATCCTGCTACTCTTTCATTTCTTAAAGGGAAAAAAAACCCAAACCAAACCAAACCAAACCAAACCAAAAACAACAAACAAACCCCCACAAAAAAAACCCAAAAAAACCCCAAAAAACAAAAACAACAACAACAACAGCCCAATAAAAACCCCAAAAACCCACAAAGGTCCTTTTTCTTTTTTGTGATTTTAAAGAATATTTCCAGTTTGAGCAGGTTCATAACCAGGAGATTAATTCTACTCAGAGGGATATATTGAGTCCTGCTCACATTATTCCCTGTAATTAAAAGCAACTACCAACCAAACAACAGATAATTATTCCATGAAAAGAAGGATCTACAAAGGAACCAATCCTCTCTAAGTATAAAAAATCTACAACCCTAATTGAAAAATAAATCTCAAAATTATGTGTACATTTACACACAGTTGATTGAAAAAATTCAGACCTTGTCCAACCACCCAAAGATCCACAAAGTTTCCCTTTGTTTTGTAGAGATTTGTATGCTTAAAATTATCTTAATGGAATAATCTTTCCTAGATAATTGACTATGTTGGAATAACAAGAGGTGAACTGAGAGGAAAGCAGAATTTCCTATCAGCCCCAAGTGATGAAAAGCGAAAGCAGCTCTTTCTGGTGCTGCATGCACAGGAAAGGCTCCCAGGGTCCACTCTCCAAGCACAGAGCAGCTGGGAGGCTACGTTTGTTTATGTTCCCTGACATTAAAGAGGATCAAAAGAAGGGCATGAGACATCTGTGAAAGCATATGGAGTTGGCAGGAGGGCTGCAGAACACCAACATGTACGTCTGCAAGGCTGGAGGGCAGGAGATAAAGCACCATTTGTGGGGCACTGCACAGAGCACTGAGAGTTGGACCTGGGGAAGCAGAGGTGGAGTGTGGGGTACCCACAGGGGTCAAAACCACTGTGAGATGCTGTGAAAGAGATGTTCAGGGGGGATGTAGGGATGAAAGGAGAGAACAGGCAACCTAGAAAATGGAAAAGGAGGAGGCAGAGATAAGTTCAAAAATGACAGTTCTGGTCTGTAGACAGGTTTAGTGCTGCCTGTTTGCACAACCTCCAGCTACAGATGATTAAACAGTGTGACAGCACTGGGCAGTCACCAGTATTCTCTCCATGTTGGATCTCAGTGCTGAACTATCACTCAAAACACTTTGAGCCCACCAGAATCAGAAAATGGATTAATAGCTCATATTTAAAACAGAATCAGATATTGTTACCCTATGACCAGGGAGCTTCACAAATCAATATTCCCTTATCTCACACATGAGGTATGAAATTCTGGCTTTGCAGGTAAAAACTAAGGTGCAGAAACTTTAATTCATGTACCCAAGGTGATACAGGATGCCTTTGGTAATACTGGAAAGCAAGATATGTCACATGCCTAGGCTAGTGTCCTAACAAATCCTCAGAACAAATGCAGCACAAATTCAATTAAGTGCTCAATTATATACTTGAGGCTTTCCCTCCATGACGTGGAGATATACACTGTAGCTTATTTGAGTCATAATGCCATGTAAAGTATATGCATAAACACAAATTTTAAATGGAAATCTGTCAAGAAAATTTTGAGGTATGGAAAAGAAAAAGAAAAAAAAAAGAAAAAGAAAAAAGATGTACTCTTACTCTTGCACTTCTGCTGACCTCATTGTTTTTATGCCAGAAAAAAAATTAGTAACTAGGAATTTTCTAACAACATATTTTATAATCAAGCCCTTGTTGGAAAACACTTTTCCTATCAAATGTCTGGTAATGAGCTCTGCAGCCAGAAACAAGCACAAATTTGGCACCAACCAAAGATAACAGACATGCTGTTTGGATGCCCAGTAGATTTTGTCAGTAGATGATTTGAAAAAAAAAAAAGACAAAAAAAATCAAAAAGACAGCATTACAAACTAACTGAAAAATTCTGATGATCTCTGGAATTCATTACCATGTCCTTCTGTCACAGGCATGGGCAGAAAAGACCTGTACCTTCCTCCAGCTGCAGGGCTGGATGCAAGCAGTGCTCTGCACCCACACAGCACATGAAGTTGCTGAGGAGGAAAGGCAGAGTGGGGATAGTGAGTGTCATCAGCAGGCAGGACAGGGTGACAGAAGGAAAAGGATCTTGCTGTCACATTGAATCAGGATTAAACTGTGGCATATGGCAACTGCACAAGAGATGTTATACCCTTTTGGCATGGACCCTGGATACAGAAGTGGAGAGTCTGTGTTTAGTCATTAGTCCCTGCTCTCTATCAGGGTGAGAGAACTGGGCTGGAAAATAATAACTAACAGAAGTAGTAATATTGGAATATACTTTTTAAACACTTTTAAGAAAAACTTAAAGAACTCTTTCAAAAAACAGATGTCTATTTCTTTTTTGTTTCTACACAGAAAAATTTTACTATTGGATTTTCCCAGATAGCCCACCTCCTTAGAGCTTGTAAAGGTGAAGGAGGAAAAGTCATCTTTTGCTCTGTTTTCCCCAGGGGAGTGTCCATACCAACACAGCTTTTGCAGGCAGAGCATCACTGCACCTGAGACTCTTGAAATGAGGCACAGCTGGGTGGCTGAACCCAGCTTTCAAGAAGTGGCTGGCAGAGTGGATCTCAGGCTAAGGCAGGAAGGAGCAAGTGAGATGAGAAGTGAACTAAGCCAAAATTTCACTGGAAACCCTGATTCCTCCATCTGTCTTCTGCTTAACTGCAGCTCTACTTTCATGTTCACTTCAGCAGTTATGGACATTCCTTTAAGAAGTAACTCCAGCCATTTTAGTAGCACTAACTTTCTAGCAAGCTTATCTTATTTCCTATGGCCCGTGTGCTGCTTTGTTTCAGCAAGTGTTTAATACAGCATAGACAAGATTCATATTCACAAAGTCATTTTTTTAAAAAAAAGAGAGAAAAAACATCTTAGTAATGTAAAACGTCTGAGGATAAAAGAAATAAAGAAATGTAGACAATAGGAATATAATTAGTACTATGTGACGTGGTGAGATTGCTGCTTTTGATCATTAGCATTCCTACAGCTTTTTCTGCTCAGGAATAATGAGGATAATGGGGTGCTTTTCTCTAACTGCAATCATAAGGTATGGAAATTAAAGAAATCTCTACAGAGTCAGAAATCTGAAACTATAAATAATAATGAAGGTTCTCGGGTACCCTGGAATTAACTAATGACGCATTTTCTGAGAGGAAAAAAAGCAGCTCCCAGCACCATGTCAAGTGTCTTGCTGATGGTGTGTAACACTCTCCAGCTCCTACTCTTATTCTGATCACGGAACGAGCCAAAGCACTTTGATGCACAAGGGCCTAAGATTTTATACAGCAGTGCTATTCAGTTCATATTCTCTGCTCCACAATTATTTTTTTCCCATGTAGATTTCGTGCAGGTCATTAGCACTAAGCTTCACAGGAAGACAGACACGAAAGCATGGACCCTCAAGGTAGTACTGAACACATCATAAACGAGAGAAGAGGGTTCTACTGAGCCCTCTCCTTTATCCCCTGAGTTGGGATGACTCAAGAAATCATTTCAAGATTAGAGTGAATTCAGTGTAGCAACACCTGTGGCTCAGTGGCAGGGAATGGAGGGATTCTGATAGGACCTTGGGATGAAGACCTTGCAAAGAAAAATCTTTCTGATCTACAGTGTAATTTTTTCTATTTCTTTCATAGGTATTGCAACAGTTGTTTATTTTCCAGAACTGTTATATACCATTTATTTTAAAACAATTTTTCATTTCTGTAGTGAATTATTTGCTGTAGAAGACTTTAGAATGGCATTTTTTGGTTCACTCCGTAAGAAATAAGGCACACGTATTATGGCATTCGAGATATATAAAATTTAATTCTCACTGGACATGCAGAGTGACTTCATCTGTGTATTAATAAAATTTTCCTACAAAGGGCAGCAGTAATGGATTTTCTCACCATTCTCTCAGCAAGATTCTTACACAACCCATTTTAAAAAATTAGACCTTAGCAAATAAACTGGAGGTTAACAGTGTGTTTTGAAAGACAAATACAAGAAGAAGAAACTTTAAAGCACATGTAGGTGAAAACAATAATAAATTACTCTTTTTAGACAATAAAAGAAAATAAGTGGATTATAAACCAGTGGCATAAAAAGTTGGGTTTTTTTTAACTTAACAAAGAGGAAGAATAAAAAATATTCCCTTAATTCAATACTAAAACTCAAAAGATAGGTTTTTTTAAAAGATTTTTCTTTGGGAAAAGCCATAGTTGGATGGAGAAAGTATAAGGATGGAAAGCAGGCATATCACTGAATATACCTTTTTTTTTTTTTTTTACTTTCTCATATCAAGAAAATGCTTTTAAAGCTAAACATCATACTAGGTCATCTAACATTATTTTAATTCTGAATTTTGAATATTGCCTCCATTCACGTCTATTTCACAAGACCCAGCTCACTTTTACCATGCTAAGCCATCAGATGAAAACCTTATAAGCAGTAATTGGGAGCAACTTTTCAAAGAGTAAAATTAGCTTAAATAGACAACTCCTGAAGATTATTTACGGAAACAACCCCTTGTGCTCATACCTTTTGCACAGCTTTGAGTTAGGGCAACGGCAGAAGGGATTCCCACACTACCCTCAGGGGTCCCAGACTTTTTATTGAAGGATCATCTCTAAGTATAAGAATATGAATGTGCTGAGAAATAAATCTCCAGTGCAATAGAACAGAATATGAGGTAAAAACCAGAAATGGCAGCAGTGACCCGTGTGCTCACTGGGAACCCTGGGGAAAACATTTACCTCGTTACCTGTGTTGGTAACTCATCTCTGCAAAGGTTCCTCAGACAAATCGATGTGTGGGAATTTTGATTGCAAATAGACTTGCCAGCAAACTGGATTTTAACAGTTTCTGTTTGAATAGCTCTCAAAATAGAGCATCTAATTTGTCCATTTTTAATAACCTTCATTGAAAACGATCATATTAACAGTGAAGAGTGTAAAGAGCAAGTGAAACAACAAGGGAGTCCAGGAAAACCTTGTAAGGATTACAAGACAAAAAAAACTCTCTTAAATACCTCTAATGAATGATTTTGTCCTTAAATGATGAGTTATTTTTTAGAGCAATGCATGATTTCAGTTGACAGCTGCAATATAAAACATGAAATAGGAGCAAATATTTGTGTATATATTTATGTGTAACTGACACATAACTATATCTATACATAAATAGATAACTATGAACTCAATTCTGACATACAGAATCACTCTGACATTTTATTTTTCTGATTTTATTCTCATCGTAAATCAACTTATATTATTGGAATCTGACATATTAAGCATGCACTTCAAATAAATTAATCAAAGGTATACCAGTTGAGATATCACTGCTTTAGTTGATGCTTCTAAGCTTGCATCCTGAAAAGAGCTAAAACTGTTTCAATATTAAGATTTTTGAAAAGTGCAAGAAATAATGGGATGTGAGTATAGAAAATAAGAGAAAAAGAGAGTTGCTTTAACTGGACACACTTTATGTTAAAATTGCAGAAGGTGTAGATGGAAGTGAATTTTCTTTACCACTTTATTTTTTAATTAGCACTTATTATTGCTTATTCCTTGCCCTATCTTCCCTTTTCAACTTCTGGAGTATTTAGATACTAATAATTTATTTTGCAAGTCTGGACACTATGGTAACATTTAGGCTGATCTCCTAAATTTATGGGCCAAAAAACCCACCACCAGCATATTCTGGAAATACTTGATCTAAAAAAAATTTTTATATTGTTGTTAAAAATTCAAAAAATATTATGAAATATTGGAAAGTATTGTTTGATAGTGAATAATAGAGAATGGAAAGCAGAGTTGGCTATGCTAATAGAAGGAAAGTTTCCTTTAATTTCTGCCTTGATAAGGAATGGAAATAAAGATAGTGATTTTGAATATATTATAGATTAATCAAATTTAACAGATAGTAAAAGAATTTGAAGTTTTGTCTTAGTTTGACCTTTCTCTTGTCTGTCTTCATGGTATTATCTTTGTGAGTAAAATAATTCACAGAAGTTCAGGAAGATTACTTTTGTGCAACAAGGATTTAATCATGTAATTTTCCTGAATCATAACTCAGTTAAAAAAGATATATAACATAAAGAAACAGAAGGAAGACAGAATGAAAGAGAAAATTAATCTTTTTTGTGAAGGCCATGTAGAACATTATAATAAATACAAAAAGTAAGGATTTGCTGCACTAATTCCTATTACTAGCCTAAAAACCATTTAGAAAGGTCAGGATTTTTCTATATACCATCCAAATTATCCTCTACTGATACAAACATGAAAATATTATTTGGCATGTTGTTTTGTCAACATTTGTAACCATTTTGAATAATTCAGAATACCATATCTTGTCTGAGGGATCCCAGGATATCTTCACTGAGACTCATACTTTTAAAGTTGAATGCAGAAGTGGCCAAGAAAGGGATTCTGCACTATGGATATGTAACTATTACTAAATTTTAATACCAAGAAAAAATTCACTTCAAGCCTTAAATCCAGATATTTTGGATTAAATGGACAAAACCCATAACTAAAAATAATTAACAACCATTGAAGAGAAAAAATCTTTTGTCAAGAGAGCTGAGCTGCTCTGCCAGAAGTTCTTTGCTGTATGTCCTGAAAAGTGTGTTGGCCTCATTTAAACTTTAAAAAGAAGTTCAAAAATTACATAAAATATCATTGCAAGTAATTCAGTTCAAATGTTCACTCTATGTAGGATTTTTAAAAATACTTTAATTAGTTGGTTTTATTATGTTTATGGGGTTTGATTTTTTAAAAAATTTATATTGTTGATAGTTTTAGCATGACAAAACATGCCCCAGGTATTTTTTCATTTTCCCACAGTGCAGAAGGGACAGAAATGTGTTTCAGAAAGTGGAGGAATTAAAGTGATTGAGGAGTCTGAAAATGGCTTTGCAGAAGTGAATATGGCCATTAAAATTTGCCTTCTGAATTAAGTGCAGAAATAAAAAGAGGCTTAACTGAGCTGACAGCAGTTCACCTTTGCCTGAACATACAAATGGAAATTCCTGAAGGTTCACGGCTTTGTCTTTAGGTGCCTAAATGTGTTAAAAGTTAAATTCTGTCAGACTATTTCAGGATATCTGCCAGAAAGCTTGTGACAGACCATGGCATTGTGCCCAAACTTCTGACACAGCTTTGTTTCCTCTGTCCAGCAGACCAAAATTCTTCTTGAAGTTGTGGGATTTGTACATTTCACCAAAAGTGTTGAAGAAGGTAACACTTAGTCATCTAGACATGTGGGTCTTCACAGTCATATAAATAGTCGTCTGTGAGCAAATATAGAAAAATCTTCATATTCAGACTCTTGATTGACTACATGAATCAGTGCTAAAAATAGTTAATCACTTTCTACTCTTCTGCAACTGACAGACCAAATGTGACAAAGATTAGCCGTCATAATGTGTTAAACATGCTCTGCTGTTCCCAGTGAAATGTATGATTCAGCTGCTTTGATATGCACATTTTGCTGAAACAGCACAATTATTTATCTTCAGAAAAGTGTACAATTGAAAGAGCAAAGTCTGCTTTTGATCACCGCTTTGAAATCTTCATTAGCACAGTTTTATTCACAGCTGCAGCTGCTTCTCTTTGCTGGTGGAAACTAATCAATCAAACTGCAAACTTACTTCTGAAAGAGTGCAAAGCAGCAGCCAAGTATCACTGTATTTTTGGTGTGGCTTTAAAGCACACTAATAAGGAACAGAATATGTAATTCTCTTTATACTAAATACACTACTCACAGCAATGACAGTTAATTAGCAAGTAAAATGCAAAAGTAAATATTTGGCAAGATTACAACTTTTAAGCAAAGGAGTGTAAATGAACTACTGGGGTAAGTAACAGATGTTTCCATAACGTGTACCTGACAGGAGGGCTTTTTAAATTAGGTCAGCAACAAATTCTTTCAATTATATTTTTATTTCCATTCGAGTTAGAAAGGATTAGTTAGTAACTTATCCTCTGTAATAACCTGCAATTTATTAACTGGAAGCTTCTCTAAAGTTGTTGGTTTTTATCTCATGATGACTGCCTCAGGCTACAGGCATAATTGAGATTGCCAAACACCAGAATTGACTGAAAGGAGGTTTTGAAGAACTTTGTCTGGTTTTCCATCAGCAAATGCACAAGCATGGCCAAAAATTTTGATGTGAATTCTGGCTGGACAATGTTGTCTTTCATCACTTTTAAGGAAGATGCTAACCCTTAATACAATTTTGATGAGGATTCATGAATATGTAACAAGCAGAAAATTCTATTTTGCTTACTCTTTTGCATGAAAATGTTATATAATCTCAATTAGTTCAATGGAACAGAGCAGATGTCAACCCTGGGTATATATTAATTGGTTAAAATACGTATGGGACAAGTACAGATGTCTCTCTCTGGCCATGTGGTGCACAGTGAAAACACACTCCATTCTAGATAGAGTAAGGCTGGAAGTAAAGACACATCTGGGGATGTGTCAGTAGAGACACACACCAAAAAGGAAATTATAAATTATTCATGGGGGAAAGTATTGTAATTTTTTAATAATTAAGAGAAGCAGAATTATCTTGCTCAGGCAGGGTTGCTTTAACTCTTCTGCAGCACTCAGTAAACACTATTCTGCCAACAGAAGGGCAGACATGGCCACAAAGGCAACTTGGTGTGACATAGATCCCAAGCTGCACCAAGCTGTGAACAGAAGCTTACACAGGTCTGCCAGTGTCCCTCAATTGAGGGGAGACAAAAGGAGATGCTGCTGAAGGCAGTCTCCCCTCTGATATGCTGCACCTGTGTTAATCATCCTAGAGTAGAAACATCTTGCCCTCACAGCCAAGGGCATGTTAGGAGTGAGTTAACTGGGAAGAGTTCAGTTGGAGTCTGCTTGCCATGCTGTGAAGACCTAGGGACAGGAGGTTGTGCAAGGGCCAGAAAAGGTAAGATATTGTACATGGGACAGATAGGGTTAGGTGGCCATGCTAGGGACAGGAAGGAGTGAGACAGAACTGAAGAAGAGAGACAGAGCCAGGGCTGTGTGGAGCTGCTCTTAGAAGCTACAGAAGAAAGATATGGGAGACTCTTTAATAACAAGATGCAGATACTTGAAGCCTTCTGATGATTCTAATGAAGCACCTCAAGTGCAGTGTCCATGTCGACTGCCACATATCAGCGACTGCGACACTCAATCACCCAGGGCCCTCCAGGGAAAAAGGCCTGTGGGATCCACCCTGGTTCCAGGATGTCCTGCTTGGGATGCCACTGCATTACAGCTGCCCATTCATCTGGGGTCTCAGCCCTGTGACCCTATATAGAAAAACTTAAAGCAATGGATAAAAATAGGAAGGAAATTTTGCGGTGCTAACAAAGTATCAATCACAGTAGATAATCAGTGCAAAATCATTGCTGCAGGGAAACCTAAAATAATGTATATGGTTCGTTGTTTTACCTACATGCATTCAAAATGGGTAAAATAGGACTGAAGACAGCAGACAAATGATATATTCTTTTTTCCTAGAGAATCTTTAAAGACACAAAAAAAGCTGGTATATAAATTCATCATTTTTAGCCTGGGAACTGAAGAGTTGCAATGATTTTAGCAAAATCCTTAACATCCTGCTATCACTGAGTTAGCTGACAGTGTCAATGCAATGTGAAATAAGGCAAAATGATAATAAATTATTTTTTTAGATCTTCAGGACAAAACACTTGTGTATCCTTGACTCTGTTCTCTGAAAACAAACTATCAACTGATGAGATTTTCCTTATGGTAATCTCTTTTATGGTACCAAACCCACAAACTGGTTGTTTTTTTGTGGTATTCTTTTCTCAGCATCAACCAAGAAGCCATAATAAATCACCTGAATTTAAAAACTCTGCTTGGTACATATTAGGAAGTTACAAGCCATTGAAAAATGCCTTTCAAAAAGGAAACAGTCAACACATAATTCAATAATACTTTCTGAGAAGAACATATGCAAGTGAATAATCCTTGTTCTGATATGTAGTTTGGCAAGCCTCTGGGATAAGTAAATGCTATGTGAACGAAGAAAAATTTGTAGTTTCTCAAAGAGTGATTTTTATAAATATAATAAGTATATGAGCAGAGGTAAAGTCCTCCCTTTTATTTCCCTTTCCAAGATTGTTTTCAAACAGTTATTTGGTTCTGCCATAGACAATCTAATAAAAGAAGATATATTTTTCTTCAGACACTATTAAAGTAGCCTGTATAATTTTTTAAAAGCAATTTGCAACAGACATTTTATCGCTCCAGAATTTTCATAGATGTCAGCTACTATAAAATAATGGGCACATTACTCACAAACACAGGCTGCAGAAAAACAGCTTTTCCAGAAATCCTGATCTCATTCTGTCATTCAGAAAGAATTCCCATTTTTCTAATATGGAGAAATTGTCAAAGTTAGCACATGTGCACCTGTGATCAGAAGATGTGTTAATTTAAATGAACAGCAAGAGGTCCAGCAGACTCTGACCCTTTCACTGATATTCCTTTGAGGATAACATAAGTAATGAATGGGTGGTGATTTAATTAAAAAAATGAACTCTTCCTGGTTATGCATGATTAAGTTCACAGACCAATAAAGATTAACACTTAACATTTGCTTGTTTTAACAATGCTCCATGGGCCTGTAGAACTGCATGAGGAGAGCATTTTCTCCTGTAAAAGCTTACAGTATTGCAGTGATAGATGCAGAATGACTCTGAAATGGCTGATCTGTAGAGAAGATTTTTAAGTGAAAAGCAATCACAGGCATTAAAAATAACTCTAAGAATTTCAAATGAGAAAATCTAAACCAAAACAAAACTGATCCATTTGTTAGTATCATCCTTCCCCTAGTGCCTCTCACCACCAAAGTTACAGCACACAAAACTGTGTTTACAGGGTAGGGTTTTTTAATATTTCCTATGTGTTTGTGATTTTATATGTATGCTAGCAAGTCTGGATAAAGAAATGAAACCCTCTTTTTCCCATATATATTCAGTACACATGTGACTCGGATAGAAATTAGACTGCCCCTAGTGCTGGAAATTAGTTAACAGAAATATGATATTATCCTGGTTTAGTTTTTTAAACATACATATGAATAGGCAATGCTGTTCTCAATTCAAGAAAGAAAGAAAGAGAAAGAGAGAAAGAGAGAAAGAGAGAAAGGAAGGAAGGAAGGAAGGAAGGAAGGAAGGAAGGAAGGAAGGAAGGAAGGAATTAATTTTCCAGGTGAAATAAAAGTGTTATTATCCTCATGAAACACAGCATTGACACAGAACTCTAAATCTGTAGCAAAAAGCCCTAAATTTCACACAGTGTTTGTGCCCTTCAGCTTCACAGACATAAAAGTTAAGCAAATAACTAGTGTAAACAGCTGTTTTTCTTCTGGAGCTCCTATCATCCTAGTGCTGGTACAACAGTTAGATGTGATGAAGTCCTTGTAGAGATTCTTATCTGCCTTTTGTAAATATTGCAGGACTTAGCCACCAGATTTTTGTTCAACTCCCATCACAAAAAATAGTTCATGACTCCTCAAGCATATTAAAACACAATTGGAAAAAGGTCTTAAGGATCACCTGGTCCAAATTTTCTTGGTAAAACCACACATACTCGTTGGTGAAATGGGAGAGGGGACAGGAAGTGAACTGGATAAAGAATAAAGCAAGTTTTGATAGAGACCTTAGAACTATAAAGATTTCATCAGAGTTCTCACTTCCTCATAAGAACAAACTCCACAGCAAGAGCAAAGTTTTGCTGATGTGGCAGGAAATTCTGGAAAACATTTTGCTGAAACAGAACCAATAGCTGTGACAGGAAAGCTGACAAGCCCAGCTACAATAACAGCCTCCCTCTATCTTCTGCGTTGAGGCAAGGAGAGGAACTCTACCTTCCAACTAAACAAGTAAACATTAAAGTTACAATGTTAGAAGTTTCACTTCTCCAGCTTTGATCTATTTACAAATAGAAAAATGTATAAATTGGTGCGAAGTTGCTTATAAAGTTTTAGAAGTGTACAAGAGTGCAAACACTAAGGACAGTGATTCTCTCTTTTCTGTCTGGCTCTGGCTTTGGGATGTAAATTGGATGCTATGATTTTAATTTACTCTAGAATGTGTAGTTCAAAAGAATAGGTCACTTATTTCCTGCTTTCAGCAGGAATTATTCATTACCCATCTGAAATCAATTTTAAAAAACCCAAACTCCTCCCCATAAAATAACAGAGTTGACTGATATATATCTCCAGAGAAGATATCTTTCTATAGATTAACTTAAGAATTATTTCTATGATGAGGGAAGATGGTTTGTTCATGTATGTACAGATTTCACATACCCAACAAGGTAATTTTCTCTGGTAGCTTGCCCTTCTGGTAATATTGAAGCTGATCAAAAAAACTGGTGGTTCAGAAATCATGTGGAAACAATACTAAATTAGTGACAACAGAAGTTTACTTCTTTATCAGACAGAGAACATAATTTTTAATTATATGTGCCAGTACAACTGTAATGATGCAGCCATTTATAATGAGGTTCAACCAGCAAATTCGAAAACATTTTAATTAAAAAGCATAATGGTGAGAATTAAGTCTGTCTTAACTAAAACATTTAAATTATAAACAAAATATTGTAGTAAATGTCTAGACCCAAATACATTAAGCTCCCAAAAAAGCACTTATATCTACCCATTCCTCTCCAGCTCCCCCATTTTTAGACTCACAAGTGCTTTGCTTTATTAGATTAACACTAGAAGCTTTAGGTTTTTTCAATGGAACAGTCATTAGAGAAGACAGAGCTGCAATAGCAGTGGCAGTTTTCATCCTTCTGTGCCTTTCTGCATAGCAGAAAGCCCTCTATTTCCCTGCCTCCCTCCAAAGAAATTCCTCCACCACCTGAGTGAGGGGATGTTCTGCTCCCCACAGCCCCAGGCTGCGCTGGTGGCAGAGGCTTGGCTCCTTCCCCTGCCCAGCTTGCAGCAAGAACTTCAGCAAAGCCACCAGGAGCTCTCCAGAGTTTTTAAACAAAAGTGAAAATACACACCCATGCACTGTCACTTACCTAATAAATGAAAAAAAAGTCTAAGCTTATATTTCACATTGGCCTTTTAGCCTGATTTTTAAAAGTATTATGGTACTGAGAATTGAACAAATCCTTCATTTCTCTATTTTTTCTGTAGGCAAAAATTTCCGGGTTTTTATTGTGAGCATTTAAACTATGGAAACATTTCTTCAAGAAAAGAAGCCTTATAACCTTAGTATCTTTATTTATATTGATAGTGTGCTCTTGTACAAACACATTAGCCATAAACACAAATGAGCCATGTTTTAGTGATTTACTGAAGATGTCTTTTGTTATAATATCCCTGCTTCCATTTTGAGAGTTTCATGAGTCATTAAATCATCCAATACTGCAGATACAATAGAATGCCAAGTAAAATGAAATAATTTAAAAGACATTTGGTTTTATTAATAATAGCAACAACAACAGAAAACTCACCATAAATGTTGACTTCTCACTAAAAATTGAGTTTATCTCTATGCTGAGTTTTATACTTTTTCCTGTGCATTGCATAGCCACATACCCATATCAACAGAGGATGCTGTTCTGATTGTTAGCCTATTTAAAATCCATGGTATATTAAAATGTACTCAAATCATAAATAATAAGGATGCAATTTTTACAAAAAACTTCAGAAATATTGTGAAAATCTGAGAATATTCTTACTTAATTCCTAAGGCAATTAAGCCACACAGTATGATTCAATTTAAGTACTAGCAAATGGGATGTAATAAAGACTGCAAATGCACACTGTTTAGATTAATGTAAAGCCAAGAGGGTTGGTTATGCAATTCTCTTTTGCAATCAACTGTCACTTGTTTCATTTGAGATAAGTAAAACATCTAATAACTTTACTATCCATACAAAATTTTGGGAGAAAAGAGGCAAGCACAAAGAGACAAAGCAAAATACAGAGATAAAACTGTTGTATGGTGATGGTAATTTCTTTTATAACAAATTCTGGCAACATGTGGCATTGAAAATATTGATACTAATGTATGAATATTAGATGGCAGTAGTTTGTTTCCTTAATAAAATATACATTTTCAATATGAAAAGGAAAAAAATTAAATTAGCTATGATATATTCAGAGGGATGCACTTCTAAAAGAGTGTTATTTCTAAATAGCCAACTCTCTGATTAGTACTATATACAAGTGTTTGAGGGTCCTTGCAAAATTTTCTGGAGGATGCATTAAAAGCTCCTTGTGATTTTATAATTAATCCTTCACATAATTCCTATAAGTCATTCTTTTGTATAAAACCCAAGAATTTGCCAAGCCTACCATGATGTAAAAATATAAGAGAGGTGAGTCCTAGTAGGAATTTAGGCAGAGGCCTAGAGAGAAATACATGCTTGGGGGAGAATTTGCAGTGTAATAGATAAGACCAGAGAGAGATTCAGCAAAGACTAAAGCCATTTTTATATGTAAGGAAGTGCTGGCAATTAATGCAGCCTTGAAGAAACGTGTGTTAAATAGAAGCACACTCATCTAAATCAGCTTAGGAAAAATGTTTTGTATGCAGGGGATGACTTGGGAGAAAGTGTGTTGTACTTCCAGACTGATGCTGTGCCTAGAATTCAGAAAGGAGGATAAATGATACTATGAGAGATAACTTAAGTGCCTTTTCAAGTGTTTCTCATGAAAGTATCTTCAAAAAAAAGGTTAAAATGAAGTGTTCTATATAACAATTACATTTGGCAGACAATTGGTGTTGGAGTGGATTCATTTATAATAGATTAAATTAAATGGTAAATGGAGGTGTTTGTGTAAATCATGTCCTTGCTTATTTTTTTTTTTTTTAACAGAATATCTGCATTTATCTGGATGGGAATTCTGAAAGTGATGGCACATATCTGAGATACAACCAAATATCTCATAACCATTTTCAGTCTGCATAGGTTTGTCTAAATTTTGGCAGATTAATAACATCAAACAAAATCTTAAAGACTATAGATATTTTCACAGAATCACAGAATGCTTTGGGTTGGAAGGAACCTTAAGGATTATCTCCTTCCAACCCTGCTGCTGTGGGCAGAGACACCTTTCACTGGACCACGTTACTCAGAGCCCCATCCAACTCGGTCTTGAGCACTTCTAGGGATGAAGCATCCACAACTTCTCTGGGCAACCAGTGCTAGTATCTCACCTCCTTCACAGTAAAGAATTTATTCCTAACATCTCATCTAAACACACTCTGTGTCACCTTGAAGCCATTCACCCTTGTCTTGTCACTCCAGGCCCTTGTAAAATGTGTTTCTCTGTCTTTCTTGTAGACTCCCTCCAGGTACTGGAAGGGCAAAAGTAGGTCATCCCTAAGCCTTCTCCTTTCCAGGCTGAAGAATCCAAATTTTCCCAGCTTTTCCTCATGGGAGAGGTGCTCCATACTTCTGATTATCTTGGTGGCTCTCCTCCTACATGTATTTACATGCTTTCTTCCTGTTGCATTTACCTTATCATTAAAATAATCAAAGAGTAGTTTATATATGAATGCAGCTGAACAAAAATCACAGGAGCAGTAATTACAATTAGTCCTATTCTGATCCCATAGATCTATCAGTGACCATTTACAGCTTTTACAGCTGATGTGCATTAACATGTGCAATGTCATTGTGAGAATTGATGTTTATTGGTTGGAAGTCTACTTAAGCTCACAGCTCCTCAAGGTTTATTTTAAACCTTTTCTCATCAGTGTAGCATTTAAACAAGGTAGGTGACATTTAGAGGTAATTTTTGTGTATTCTTGGACTAGAATGCTTTGGAAGTTTTTAGCATAATTCTGTATGGTGTCTCAGACTTCTAGGTTACTGCTTGATCAGACACAGTTCAATAACCTTGGCATCAAAATACTAATGTCAATTTATTTTGGAGTGGAGCAGATCAGTGTCTCTTCTTCACACCTCACAAACCATAAAGAATTATGAAAATTTTTATGGAACAGTACTCTAAATACAGCAATATACTGTGAAATTTGTATTTACATGACACATTTAGTTCAGTGCATGCTTAGTGAATTATCAATGTATAACTTTCTATTTTATATTCAGAAAAGAAGCAAATAACTTTATTATTATATAATTTTGCAAAGCTTTATATTTCATCAAAATAAACTTTATAAATAATTAATTTTTTATAAATATAAATTTATAATAAACTAAATAAAATTAAATAATTTTAATTCACGGTGTTTATTGTGTAATAATATTGCAGTGATATTTTTGTTTAAAAAAGTATCAAATTTAAAAGCTAATTTGAGATAAAAGAGCAGAGAATAATATACACAAATTGTTACACAATGAAAGAACAGAATAAAAAGAAACAGAATCTGCTGTTTATAAACAGCAGCATTTAAATGTGAGATACAGATGATTGACAGCTGAAACATATAGAAGAAATTTCCCTCAATAACATATTTTTAGAGAAAATTTCCCCTGAACCCACTCCTTTAATTGTAGTATATTTGAACTGCAGAACATTTAATTAATGTCCACGGTTCATTGCAAACATAACATTTTTGTAAATTAAGAAAAAATGGGAAAACCTTTAATATTATTTTGAAATTTTTCACTACGCCTGTATTCATTAAACCTTTTTGTGCATACTGGATTATATAGGCATACAGCAAAATAATGAGTAATACTGATCTAAAAGCCAGCATATAATACTTGAAACCACTTTCCCTTATTTCCAGAGAGACTACTTTAGTGTAGTGTCTAAATCTTCCCTCCATCTCATCTAAACCCCTGAGGTTAATCCAGCAGTTATTTTGAAGCTGATAGTGTACTCTGCTCTGGGTTTACAGGTCTTGAATAGTCCATTGTGCTGAACAGGAGGAAAAAAGAGAGATTTATCAAGTATGATATTTTGAGATGGCACTGATTGCCTGTCCAATAAGCACTGTACTAAAGGCATGATTGTTATAACTCACACATAACATCAGCTCCCAAAACCAAATAGTTTTCTGAATACATAAATCAAACTACTGGACCGACGAAGACAAGTTTAAGACAAGCCATATATGAGAAAAAAAAAAAGGGCAAAACCTCTCACTTTTAAGAGAAAACATCTGAAATAACCCCAGTGTACAATATTCTGCTGACAAGCAGGATTTCTCCCCTCGTCTGCAGCTCACTCTCTCAGCAGCCCTGCCTTTGGCTTTCACTACACTCCTATTCAGAGTGGCAGTGACTGTCCACAGCTCCCATCAGACCTGTATCAGACTGTCAGTGATTTTAGCATTTTAAATTATTCTGCTTTAAATTAATTTTAATACTTTTGCTGAACAATGAGTGGATAGGCATGCACTCTAATGTTCCATTGAAAATATGAGCAGGAATAAACACATTAAACAAGAAAAATGTATTTGAAAGCATTATTTCAAAACAGTGAAATGTTTCCAAAAGCTACTGAAGGATGGTATTTGACAAAAAATTACGTCTTCCAATATACTTTTAGACTTCAAATTTTAAAATGTAATTACTTGCCCTGGCTTAATCATTCTATATTCTTATTTTCACTGGCTCTGACTATTATTAGCACAAAATATCACCAAAATATTATTGTTTCAGAGAGCTTATTTAAAATAAATCAAATAATCTTAGTTTGTAATTTAGGGAATAGTGTGGACTAGATTTTTTTTTGCTATATTGACTATATATATAAATAATTTATGCCAAAATGCAAACATGTCGTGATCTTATCTCATTACAAGCTGTATTGCTACAGAAGTGACTGCTTAAAACTGGTTTCAAGTTGAATCTATTCAGCAAACAATCTATAATATATAATTATATTACTATATATATATCACAATATATTAGAGGCACGCAACAAAAACTTTTCTTGCTGCAACTTCCAAAGATTGTTGCAGCCAGCTACAGCTTTAACCTGGATTCTTGACAAGTGCTGTGCATCAGGAAAATCACAAAAGTGATGAAAACTGTCTTTTGCAAATAAGTATTTTTTAAAATTAATAAGTGTTTATATTTAATATTAACTTCAGCTATTTAATTGTAATTGTACTCATAAGGTATGAAAAACTATAAACTTTGCTTTGCAAAAATGGAATGAAAATTTAAATGTACCTTTTAAGACTAATCTTTAGGACTATTGAAACTATCCTTCAAACTTTATGAACCTGGATAAGTTTTTTTTCACAGTTTCCTGACTGAGTTAAATAAAGCACTCAGCCAAGAGCAGATGTGTAATTCTGCAATGGAAGAGGGGGCAGGGGAACTGAGAAGTGACATTATTTAGTTGGTTTTCTCGTTCATAGTCTAAAGAATAAAGTCTTTCATTGACTGCAGTACTCATGACTCCTTCAGAATTTTCAAGGCTCATTATTTAACAAATGATTTAATAGGTTATTCAGGCTGTACAATACATTCAAAACCCAAGGATGGAAGAAACTAAATATTTTATAAGATAGAAAAATTTCTAAGTAACATCAGTTCCAATGTGATTCCACGAAAATTTGCTTTTGTGTGTACATTTAGGAATAGGTATCCAGAGATACAGCCATCCCCATTAAAAAGTCACAAAAAATATGCATGTATTGCAAATTTTATTCCTGATACAGTAGCTTACCAAAACATTCTACAGAAATTGTTCTAGAAAAAAAAGAAAAAATAGCATTGTTGCCTTAAGTATGCCTTAGGAACATTAAAAATATAACTTTAAAGCCTCCATTCAGGGTTACAATAGTTCATCTACCAGCAGATGTTTTCTCTTTGACAGGATGCTTATACTCCAAATACAACTGCTAGAGAGAGTGAAAGAATACAGAGTGCTTTAGTGCTGAAGACTGAAACCCAAACGAAATTTATATGGGTTCATGCCTTATTTAGGAGATGTATTTTTAAAGGAGACTTGGAAATACCTTGGAAATAACTAAAAGGATCTTGAAAGACAACAACACTCACTGTGTGCCACCACTGAATAATGAATTATTCAATAGCAGGATACTCTAAAAGACCACAATATATATAGCCTGGCTGAAGCCTGAGCTGGCAGGGTGCTTTAGTGCTGCCCTGTGCAGTGTGGGTGTGTGCATATGGGAGAGAGTTTGGGAGATCCCAGCAAAGGCTCACACCAAAAGCATAATGTGTCAAATTCTAGTAGGCTTTCCAGGAGGAATTCACCTTTCCATTTTGGTGCTTCTGGTGAAAGCCAGAAAGAGATAGAATTACAAAAAATATTGGAAAGGCAAAGAAGTTGATTTGAGTTTGGTTTTCCTGTGGTGGGGGGAAGAAATCCTCCCAACAAATAACCACAGATGAAACACAAAGGACTTTAAATCCCACCTTATATTACTCTCCAGGGTCTGCCAGAGCAAAAATCTTTGCTGTTCCCCACACAGTTCATTGCTGGATTTTGAGGAACATCCTCGGCTGCCCTCTCCTGGGTGCCACATCCTGCATCTGGGACAGGGCAACTCTGAATGTACCCACGGTGATGTGGAAAGGGACCTGGGGGTCCTGGTGGATGGAAAGTTGAATCTGAGCCAGCAGTGCCCTGGCAGCCAGGAGGGCCAAGCGTGTCCTGGGGGCATCAGGCCCAGCATGGCCAGCTGGGCAAGGGAGGGGATTGTCCCCTCTGCTCTGCTCTGCTCTGGGGCGGCCTCACCTCGAGTGGCAGATTGGAGTGACACAACACAAAAAAGACATTAAGCTGCTAAAGAACATCCAAAGAAGGGCAGTGAGGATGGTAAAGGGTCTGGAGGGCAATGAGATGCTGATGCTGTGTGAGGAGGGGCTGAGGTCACTGGGTTCAGCCTGGAGGAGACTGAGGGGAGACCTCACTGCAGTTACAGCTTCCTCATCAGGGGAAGACAAAGGACAGGCACTGATCTTTTCTCTCTGTGACCAGTGACAGGTCCCAAGGGAATGGTCTGAAGTTGTGTCAGGGCAGGTTTAGTCTAGATATTGGAAAAAGGTTCTTCACCCAGAGGGCTGTTGGGCACTGGAACAGGCTCCCCAGGGAAGTGGTCACAGCACCAAGCCTGACAGAGTTCAAGAAACTTTTCAACAATACTCTTGGGCATGGTATCATTCTTGGAGTTGTGTTCTGCAGGGCCAGGAGTTGAACGTAATCCTTGTGAATCCCTTCCAACACAGGATTTCTATAATTCTATGAGATTTTGGGCATTATGGGGTTTTTCTTAGTTTTTAAGAACTGTTTGTATCAACAAGTTTACTGGGCAATAAAAAGAGAGCTCCCTATTTTCCTGGCTAAGATACTTCATTAAAGAAGACAAAATATCATCTGATTGCCTTATTTTGCCAAATACACACACACACACACACACATATATATATATTAGCATTTAAGAAGGAATGAGAGATACCTATTCCAGAACAGCAAATCCCTTGTGTTTATGTAGGAAGCTGAAGACGAAGTCCCTGATTTGAATTTCTAACACATCTTTTAGTCATTTTCTTTCAGTAAATCTTGTCCTGCCCTTGGGGTCCCCTAGCACAGTTACTTTCCAGGGAGTACAGAACAGGAACTGAACATTTTCAGCCTTCCCCAAGTGTATTTTTCAAATCCTCTCCATATATGTTGGATATATTCCAAGTTTCCAGTTTATCTTGAAACATAGACTCCTAGAATTTGTCTGTCCTTTTTTCTTCTCCATCTACTTTTAAAAGAACTAAGAGGAAGTAAACAGTAATACTTCCATTATCTGTCCATGTTCTTGTGCTCCTGGGAAAGTTTTTCTGGTTTCGATTAACCTTTCCTCTCTCTGTGTGGAGATTAAGCACTCAATCCCTTTCCCTAATTTTCCCTATATTTCTTCCACTTAGACAAAAGAAAATGTACCCACTTACTGGTTTGTTTGTTTTGGGTTTTTTAAAATAATTTCTAAGAGCTAAATCAATTAAAAATGGTCATGGAAAAGGCTGTAAAATAACTCAGTTTAAATAAATATGTACATACCATTTTATCTACTGGAGTTGTAAAGCCTATAATAAAACACTATGGCAGTATTGGTAAAATGCTGATATTACTGTTTATGAGGAAAAAATTGTCATACAAAATGTATTTTGCCATCATCCCTTGTAAACAGCTACCACACTGATTCACTGGTCTTTTTCTCTAAATTTCATATCAGGGGAAAAAACCAAACATTTCAGTAATCATAGGTTCTCTGAGGTGATTTCCAGAATAAATGTGCTCTGTTGAACTAAGTCTGTTAGAAGATCAGTGGACTAGAGTGAAAGAACAGAGAATAAAGCAAGCTTGACTAAATGTATTGCTTAGTTAGAATCTCATGTCCTTTCTAGAAACTTGACTGGAAAATAATTGAAGTGCACACTTTAATCGCCACATATCTGTACAGTGAAGATAGTCGCATATTTTGTACACTTAAATGTGCCTCCGATAAACTATTCAAATAAGTTCTTTCCACTCAAACTTTTTAAAAAATATGTCTATGTAGAAACTGAGTACTATAGACTAGACTGCAATATAGCCAAACCAAGTCAGGCAGAATTTCTGGGCCCATCAACTACATCAAATTGCTTTTCAGAAAGAGGAGGGTCACCAGTAAAACATTGATTCTCATCCTTCCAATTTCAATGATCAATTACATAAGGATATTTCTTAGGTGATTTTTAAATTATTATTTATTTAAACAAAATCAGAAGGCAGTTGAGACAAGCTAATAGCCTGGTGCTTACCATGTCCGTGACAGATCCGTGAGTCCAAGGCAGACCAAGGCAGTGTACCCAGGTCAAGGAGCAGTCAAGCCATTTCAAGACCACTGTGTGCAGCTACACACTGCATCCTGTTTGCATCACCTGTCATTATGTTTGCCAGTCATGTCCATCTGAATCTCCCCTTTCCTATGATTGTGCTAGAATCTCTGAACTTCTATACTTTTCCCACTTTTCATCATCATTTCTGATTCATATTTACTGCATAAATTTCTTTGTCCTAAATATGTATTTTAGTTATCCTCCTATCTGCTACCAGAACCTTAATGAAACTTGATTTTACCACTATTTTTTCTGTTGCTTCTAAGACCTCATTCTAGAAAAAAATCTTCCTTATTTTCACCACTGCTCCATGGCAAAGGTGGATTTTCCTCAGTCTCAGCTTTGTCTGTCCTTTCTCCTATTCTCACAACATATCCTCTTTAAAGAGTTTGATTCCTTTGCATTCAATTCACAGACTTTCCTAGCAATGCACTAATTTTTTCAAGTCTAAATCTATTCTCTTATACCTTTTAACACCTGCCACATCCAGTTCTGTTCATAAAGTGCTATCATTTTTTGTAGTATTACCATAATTTTTTCCTATAAGAGGATCACTCTGTCTTGTAGTTAAAAATAAAAGAACACAGGACATTACCCTTTTTTTTTGCTTTCTTCCACTATACTTCTCATTGAGACACAGAATTATCTGTTTATGTCATGCTTGTCTCAATCACTGTTTCTATTTTAGCACCTCTTAATACTGATATTGGGGGAGAAAAGTTTATAGCTGTTTAAGGAACAAAAATGTTTATATAAAGCATATATGTAGTTAATTCCAACAGCTTACATAGAATGCAACATTGAAGCAGACCTATAACTGATAAAAGTTATATGAACTACTTTTCCTTACATTTCACAGTCTGTGATTGAAATAACTCTGACATGACAACTGGCAGAGGATAACTCTAATAAACTCAGTGGCACACAGTCATGATGAGTATTACTATTGTAGTGCTGTAGTTACTGTAAGCAAGATCAGATACTTTAGGATGGGCAGTTCCAGTTTCCTGAGTTCACCTCAGCCTGCAGTGGACTGCAAGATCTCTTGACCAGCTCTGCAAGCCCACAGGTGTGGCTCTGCTGGTGTGCAGACACTGCCAGGAGAAGGTGTTCACCTCCCTGGTACCAGCTGATGCTCACAGCCTGGCTCTGCAAGGCTCATTCTCCTCTGCTCTCCCCTTCTCTACTACAGCACTTGAGTGGCCTCACCAGCTTCCCTCCCTCTCTCTGGCACCTACAGCTTCGTGTCCTTCCCCAGTTTCTCCTGACAGACTGTTCCCAGTGAGACAGAGATACCTCTTTCTCTGATCCAAAGCAAACTGATCACTCAGTCCTTGGTTGCAGTTCTTCACCCGGGGGTTGCAACCCCAGGAATGATCCATAGATAATGAGGTCTGAGGCTGTTTTAGCCACAATGGTGTCATGCTATTAATGCAAAACCCAACAAATTGGTATCTATGTTCATTCAGTAGGTCAACAAACAATGGCTGGATTCTGTCTTGCCACAAGCAATTGTAAGCTTGTGCTGGGTTGACAATTTGTTTCCAGACCCTCCTCACCTCAGCACCTGCCATTCTTCCAGATATGGTCAGAAGCCTTTCCTGACAGGAAAAGAGATTTAATTTTCCTACTGCAGCTTATCACACCAAATCTAAATTACTCCCTGCATTTCTCCTTTAGTTTTCACTCTCCTCGATTGCATTTTACTCTAAGAACATAATAAATATCCAACTGTGTCGGATAACATTGCTTCTAGCTCAGAAATCTGGCTTCATCTAGCTGAGCAACATCAATGAGAAATATTATTTAGAGACTTGCCACTTTCTGCAAACCATTCTCCCACAGAGTTGATCACCATTTGTCCCCTTTCATTTCGTACAAACATGGTCAAGTCACCTCCATTTTCTAAAGAAAAAGACATTCAACATTCCTCTCCAGCAACATTTTTTTTTCATCCTTTCTCTTCAATTACTATGGGCACAGAATATTACAATACCTATCCCTAGCTGAGTTTCCATATATTTTCCAGAAACCACTAAAACAAAGTCCTTAGTATACTCTGCAGATTATATGAAAAGAAGTACCCCATTTAAAATTAAATTCTTTAATTTAATAGCTTCCTTAAGCCAAATTTTTCCCATCTTTGTCTTTCTTCTGCTATTTGATCCTTTCTCAAATTTCTTTGTACCTCACATGAATCACTATTTCACTCCATTCTAAACACAAAAATATGATCTCAAATCCTGTTGTAATTTTCTCCATGGTTACCAGAGTTCCCTTTGCCTTGTGTATTTTCCTTTTAAATTATTTCTTTCATGAAACCTCTCTCTAAACAATTTCACTTTCCATTGTTACACAGCAACACATTCCAAAACTGTATTCTTGGCCAAAAATTTACCACATGTGACTTCAGGACCTCACACCTGTAGAAAACCACATCTCTCCTAATATTTATTGCAGAAAAACAGCCCAAACAAATCCAGTGTTTGCACTAATCTGTTTCAGAGTACTATTTTAGACAGAATGGCTTCCTAGTTGTGTCTTATTCCAGCTATGAAAGAGTTTGGGTGGATACTCATTACAGTCATGTATCCCCATTCAGGATACCAAAGCTTCAATGTCCATTTGACTTTTGATTTATATTTTACTGGATGCCCAACTGTAAATTTAATTTCAGTTTCCTAAACCATGTTTTTTCACACTGTTCCTTCTTGCTGCCATGCTCTCATCACCAATAATCTCTATCCATCTCCATTCATCCAGACTTTTTTCTTGGATGTCAATTTCAAACCATATTTCTTACTCAAGTCATCATATCTAGGTTATCTATACCTTGACAAGTTTTATTTTTACAGCCAAGACAATGAATGTCTATCATTTTAACCTTTATTAGCTTAGTCCCTTTTTTTCCATCTCAAATGAAAAGCTATTCAAGATGCACATGACAAATTCATAATTCATTCCTATCACTTTGATGATACAAATTCCCTATTTTTATTTCTCTGTTGAATTCCCCTCTTTATCATATCATAAATGAAAGTAGAGAAGAAAGGCTTCACAGTATGTCAATAGTCTTTTCCTTTATCCTTCAATATTAAGGATTCACCTTGCACTTGCCACTCACAAAGTGCTCAAAAAGCAAAAAATTCCCCCACTGTGTCCTCAAGGGCAGTTACCCATTTATAATTAACAGTGAATTATTGTTTCCTTGTGATTGTTTATGTATTAATCATAATGCTATTATGGGTTCTTTTCCACACTTACATTGCAAGCTATTTAGGGAAAGAAGAGCTTTTCTTCATTATACAAACACTTGTTAAATGAGGTCTGGACAAGACCCTCTTCTATCGTGAAAATAGAATTATAAAATGAAAATGTAATATTTCTTTTTTTTTGGATGCATAATTTTTGGGTGCATACTTTATACAAAGTAAAATTTTCATACCAAAATGTCATGCCAAGACACAGGGAGAGATTAGTTCTCTTCCTTAATGGATCTTCTGTGATCCACAGTTAAATGGATTAGCTCAATAAATTCATATCTCTGAATCCTTATTATTAAATTGTCAATTGCTATCTAAAAATTACTTTAATTGGAGTAACACTAGCAAAGTACAGTCCATAGGTATTCTGTGAGCCATACTGTCATATTATGACCATTACTTTGATACAAATATTAGTTAATAATACAGTCATGAAAAGTACAATTATTTTCTAACATGAATGCAGCATTTTTACTCTCTTGGGTTTTTCTCATTCACATGGAATGAAATAATTCCAATATTCTGACAATAAAGTGAAATGTAAGGGTTTTTTTGGTTTTTTTGCTAATAGTCGTGATATAATTTTGAACACTAATGCAAATCGTAAAATGAGTAAAAACCACATAATTGCTTGATGCATTTAATGGAATCAAAGAAAACAGTCTAGAATCGACAAAACTACCTCAGAGTGATGAAAGTTGTTATCACCTATGGGTTTTTCATGTCATCAGAGGGTACTGTAAGAGTGTGATATCAATAGGATGAAATAATGGAAAATTTGAATGTTGCACAGGAAGATTATCTGAAATATTTGTATTGGGAATTAATCTACCACTCCACCATGGTATGATGCAATACATGAGATTTCCATGCAAAACCACAGAAAGGGCAAGTGGGTGTACACTCAGCTCACCTCCAGCCAAAATCACTCCATTGGGGATTGGCATCAAAGAGCTGTCAAATATCAACTATCCATGTTCAGAGGGGACCTGTATTTCTTATAACTAGATTTAAATTTAAATTCACAACTGCACTTAATGTCAAGGCACTTAATGCAGCCTGTGAGAAAACATCCACAAGATTATCAGCCTCGACATAAATACAGCAGAGGAACCATTCACAAGAGCTGGTATCACACAGCTGGTGCATGAGGCACACATACAGGAGACACATCCATGTTTCACAGTGACAGAGCAGGAAAAATAATTAGCTAAGAATCTCAGGCATCGTACTAGAAGGACATCTTGATGGATCTTTCTATTTTCTAAATTCTAGTCAGCTGCTAAGAGCTAAGGAAGAGTCCACCTGTGCAAATCAGATCAATTTCTAAACCGAGGTTATGTGGGACATATAATTAATCAATTGATATTTTGCCCCTACAAATTTTTGAGTAGTTTGCATAAAGTATGAAACTTCTCTGATAGAGCATGGAGGCAGGAGGTATGTGAAACCTAACCTACAAGTCTCTGAGTTTTCAGGAAAACTGAATATAAAACCAATGACTTATTAGAGATGTTTCCTTGCAATTTCCAGGCTGAAACATCTTAATGTAGTTAAATGATGAGGGCCTTGAAACTTACACTTGTTATCAATCTAAGGTTGAAATTAAGAAAATTATTACTTTCTTTATAATGTTTTTTGCTGTACATATAAATTAACTTTTATCTCCATGGCAGCTTGTTTTCACAGCTGGTCTTTTAACTTCTAATCCTCAGTTTGGCTCCTGAACAGAATCCACACATCAGGTTTTTTATTTAATATTCAATCCCGTTCCTAACGCCTGTCAGAAACCAACTTTTGAACAGGAAAACATAAAGAAGTGCACTTTAATTGTTCATTAAAAGACTTCAGTGCAATTTTTAAGTGCCAGGAGACCAGCAAGAAAACCCTGAACAGCCATATCTCCTTCCATAAGTTCTGGATTTGCAGACAAAAATATTTTCACAATCTTTTCTACCTCAGTTTTCAGAAACATTTGTCAAGTGTAATGCTCTATATTTAAGAACACATGTAAACAAAAAAGGTTTTCTTTTCAAGTACTTAGTTTATATAAAGTGTGTCTATATCTCTCAAGATGAATTAACATGGGTAGAATAATGAGACATCATAAACTATGCTCAACAACAGTCATACTCAAAGTTCATAAAACAAAGAAATATTAATCCCCACTAATTATCACTCTGTAAAAACCTGTTGTGGTATTGTAAGACAAAGGATTTGCAAATTAAGGATTTCAAAATAATAATAACAATAATTATTAAAAAAATATTATGTTCTTTGTTAGTGACAAGCAGAGAACCATAACTAACCACAATATGTGAACCTTATAAAATCTCCTTTTACTTATATTGCATATACCAATACATATATACATACAAGCTGCTGCATTCTTATACTAAGGAACTCTTATAGTAATCATTTTTGGTAGGATACATGAACATCAGTTCAGTCTTGTTTCAATTTGTTAGTTCTTCCTTTCCATCACCAATTGTCAAACTAGAGCAATAATAAAAACGCATTGTGTTACTTTATATGAAATATGTTAAGCATGTAACTTAACTGTTTTCAGATGATGAAAAGAGATCCAGAAGAATCAAATATTACCCTTACTTATTTTAACAGCATTTTTTTTAATGAGCTTAAAACCAGTTGCTTTAATTTTAAGAATTCGGTTTTTAATTTGCATTTTATTTCAACCACAAACTGTGACTTCAAGAAGAATTGCCCATTCTTTTAGCTTCAATGTCTGAACAACTTAAAAAATTATATCATGTAGAGGGAGAAGAAATGGATTTTAAATATACAGTCTTTCATAATTTGTTGCATGGGTTTTTTCTCTTCTCTGTCTCTTTAAGAAGTTTTTCTAAAGTTCTATTTCAGCCTTCTGTGTTTACCTTTGGCAATAGAGTCTTTCACAATTTTCACAGAAACAACCTATTTGTTATTGTAACCGTCTCTCTACGTTTACATTCTTCTCATAAGAAAGAGACTGTTGATGGACTGTTGGGTTGACCAGAGTGGTTGGACAGGAAGATTTTCTTCCTCCAATCCGTGGTCACTGTTGTAATTCTATAAATGTTGAGTCTGTAAATAAACCTGCCTTTTTTTACCTTGAACATCTCAGTGTGTGAGTGTTGTTTCTTTGTGTCGTACTGCGACAATAATTATTTTTTAGTTTTGTTTAGGTTGTTGAGGTTTTGCTTGCTTGCTTCATTTTGGGTGGGTTTTTTGGTTGTTCATTTGATTGGGTTGTTTGGGTTCTTTTCTTGGTTTAAGTTTGCTGGTTTGGGTTTTTTTTTTTTTTAAGTGTAGGCTAGTCAATAAGCATTATGCCTACAGCTTTGTGCTTTGCTCCTCCAAAGGAAGTATGAGACCCGAAACTCATTAATCATGAAGGGGCTGTGCTTTACCTTGTGATCATGCCAGCCCCTAATCGATCAAAAGCACTGTAGGGGCATTTAACTCAGTTTGAGGTCTAGCAAAGAAAACCATACATTATTCAGAGATGTCTGGAACTCAAGGGTCAGGAAGACAGATTGCATAAAGAGCTGCAAAACCAAAGGAGTTTTAGGTTCTGACATGGATGCAATAGCCTCAGAGAAGATTAAAAGTGTAGAATAACAGTAATGGAAACTTTATTTATTTACCAAAACTACTGTAATACAAGTTTCTTATCTCAGCGAGCTATCAGATAATAATGATCTTCAGATGCAATCGACCTGTGTGAATTTAAACTCATGACCTGAACGTGACAGATCATATATCCCTCTATGACTTCTTGAAGACAGCAATTTGGCATTTGGAATTACTTTTTTGAAATAGATAAAAGCATAGTGATCTTTGCATGGCAAAAACAGGGGTCAGACAATATATGCTAAAACCCTTGTGAAAATACATTTATTTTCAGCAACTCTTGATAAAAAGATTAAGAAATTGATAAATTGCCATCATGTCACAGAACTGTTAGATACGTGGCTTTGTAAGCTATGAAGAGGATCCAAGTTAACAAGCATTCATAAATGCAACAGCTAAATTGCAATTCCAATTCTATCGTCGAGCTATGCAGAAATACTTTAAAAACTCAAAGAAAATATTTTTTTTAAAAAAAATAATGCAATGTAGGCAATCTGAAGGAGAAACATTTTGATGGACCATCATTCCAGACTACTTATAATATAGACTTCCGGTAGTCTTAAAAAAAAATTCATGGAAGAGGGCTGGTTCCTCTCTTTTTTAATCTCTGTTTTTATCTTTTCGTAAATCCACATAATTGTTAAGTTTGGAAAAGCCTACTAAGACTACTGAGTCCAACTGTTAACCCAGCAACACTGCCTTCACCACTGAGCCTATGTGCCACAACAACAAGTCTTCTAAATATCTCCAGGAACGGTAATTCCACCAGTTCCTTGGGAACCTGTTACAGTGCTTGATACAGCCTTCTCCATGATGAATTTTTTTTCCTAATATCCAATATAAACTTTCCCTGGTACAACTTGAGACCACTTCTTCTTGTCCTAATGCTTTCAGCTTGGGAGAAGAGATCGACCCCTGCCTTGCTACAATCATCTTTCAGGTGGTTGTAGAGAGTGATAAGGTCTCCCCTGAACCCTCTTTTCTCCAGATTAAACAACCCCAGCTCCCTGAGATGATCCTCCTAACATTTCTGCTCCAGACCCTTCTCCAGCTCTGGACTTGCTCCAGCCCGTCAATGCCTTTCTTGTAGTGAGAGGCCCAAAACTGGACACAGGATTTGAGCTGTGGCCTCACCAATGCCCAGTACAGGGGGACAATCCCTGCCCTGCTCCTGCTGCCACACAATTGCTGATCCAGGCCAGGTGCCATTGGCCTTCCTGGCCCCCTGGGCACACCTGGCTCATGTTCAGCTGCTGTTGACCAGCACCCCCACCTCATTTTCCTTTGAGCAGCTTTCCAGACACTCTTCCTCCAAACCCGGATTGTTGAGATCCGAGTACAGGATCCAGTATTTGACCTCACTGAAATTGATGCTGTTTGCCTCAGTCCACCAATCAGCATGTTCAGGTCCCTCTGCAGAGCCTTCCCACACTCCTGCATATCAACACTCCTGCCCAACTTGTGGTCATCTGCAAACTGACTGCAGGTGCCCTGGATCTCCTCATCCAGATCATCCAAAAAGATTCAACTGGACTTCCCCTAGTGCTGAGTTCTGGTGAACACCACTGGTGTCCATCTCCAGCTGGATGTAACTCCATCTCCCGCCAATTTCTGGGCCCAGACATCCAGTCAGTGTTTATCTAGGAAACTGGACACCTGTGCAAGATATGAGCAGCCAATTTCTCCATCAGAATGCTTTTGGAAATTATGTCAAAGGGTTTTCTAAAGCCAGGGAAGCAATATCCACAGCCTCTCCTTTACCTACTAAGTGGATCTTGTCATAGAAAGAGATCAGGTGAGTCAAGTGGGACTTGGATTAAACACCTCAGCCTCTACTTTCCCTTTGTCATTATGTTTCCCTCCACACATAAAGCATGAAGATTCTCCTTAGCCCTCCTTTGGTTGTTAGTGTATTTATAGAAATATTTTTATTGCCTTTTATGACAATAGCCAAATTAACTTTTAGTTGGTCTCAGCCTTTCTGATTTTATGCCTTCATAATCTCCTGACATCCTTGTAATCTTCCTGAATGGCCTTCCCCCTCTTCCAAACTCTCTTCCTTTTGTTCCCTGAATTCCAGCTGGTTTCCAGCCAAATCTTTCTGTTCAGCCAAGCCAGTCTTCTTCCCTGTAGGCTCACCTCTCAGCACATAGACTCCTGCACCTTGAAATTTTCCATCTTAGGAAATGCCCAGCCTTCCTGGACTCCTCTAGCCTTCAGGACTACCTCCAAAGGGACTTTGTCAGTCTTTTAAACAGACTTCCCTCCAGAAGTCAAAATAGCTGTTCTGCTGACCCCCTTCCTTTTTTTCACCAGTCATTCGTCTGATTATATTGAATTGCTTTACTTCAGCATGAACAACCATTCTGTAATGCCAGTTATTATAGTCCTACATCCAATTTATTTAATTGGCTAAAATGGGCAGAAATTGGCTTTTTCAGCCTCCAGAGAACATTCAACTTCCAAATGACTTGGTCTGGTTTCTGAGCGAAAAATTGATGTTGCCAGCTGACCAGTCATCTCTGATCAGGTAGCTCACATCTAAACAAATAACCAAATCTTCAGGAAGATTTACACAAACAGCAAATTATTCCAGATAAATCTGAAATGAAAACATACACATAGTAAACATGTAAGGCACAAGAATGTATATATATCAATTTGTATTTAGAAATATTTATTAATTTCCTCCCAGTTGTTTGTTTCTGTATCACTATTGTTCATTGATAAACAGGTAAAATATTATTTTCTACACATTTCAATGGCACAAGCAGCACTTTAAAAGCACAGATAACAAATAGTGTTCTATCCTTCAAATACATAGGTTGTCCTGTTATAAATATTTAATAGTAACTTCAACTAAAAAACTTCAGGCCTTTACTTTCATATAATATTATTTCTCATTGCTTTGCTTCTTCTTTTGGTTTACCCAAAAGACTATGATAGATTTTGTCGCCTGTTAAAAGCCCTGATCCAATTTTATCCAGGATGGTTGGACCCTTTTCTTTTCCTGTATGCCTTGTGCATAATAAGACAAAATTTGATGCCCACCAGGATTTTCCTATAAACCAATTTTTTCATTTGTTCTCATAAACCATCTACATAATGAATTGTCATATTTACAAAACCATAAAATTTCAAGTAGGTTTTTTTGGTGGTGACTGTATGAAATGCCACCCTAGGGTATTCCAAAGGTTTCATTAGCAGTGTCCGATAGAACTTCAATGAGAAATAGATGCTTGGGTAGGCCTTTGCTTTTAGCAAACATTTCATTTGAAAAATCAATAAACCCTCTCCCATGAAATTATCATTCCATATAAACTCCTCAAATTAAAAAAAATGTGTGATTTTCAGCCAGCTTTTAAAGCCCATTAACACTCTATACATGCTGTGGCTTCACCAAAGCTATGAAAGTCAGCTGTGATACCCCTAGGTATCCCTTGCTCTGCCTGTGCTTTACCACAACCCAGCACTTATTTAGTGCATATCAAACTATTGCAAAAAAAAAAAAAAAAAAAAGAAAAAAGAAAAAAAAAGTGTAAACCCTCCTTATGGTTTGCATTTTCTTTTTTTAGTCTGTGTTTGTCGCGGGTTATGTAACAAAAAAAAATGTTTACTCTATTTTTCCATCTGTTGAAACCAGTTGGGGAGGTGTTTTCTTTATCCCATTCCTCAGAACTCCATGGGGGAGTGGGCAGGTGCCTTCTGATAATGGGCCAGCTGTTAAAACCAGGTGGGGCAGTGTTTCTTATCTCTTTCATCACCCATTCTCCCTCCAGGGGGATATTTTCTGCTAATGGGCCATGAAGGCTCACCAATGACAGGACACATTCCATCATCCCATTGTGAGATGCTCCACCCAGTGGGGGGGAGCCAACCATTCCTACCTGGATAAAAACTGAGAGTCAGGAAGATCAGGGCAGCCTGTTTTCCACTGGATTCCTGGAGGAAGACTGGACCTTTCTCACCATCACTGGACCCTTTTCTCTCAGGATCATCTCTGCTCCAACAGAACCACATCTGCCACTCCAGGAGGGCTTACTTTTGGCCTGCTTCCAACACCCTGACCAACAGGGTGCCAGGTTGTAGCTCTGACTCTGTCAGGGTTTCTAGGGTTTTTCATTTGGTTGGGTTGTTGTTTGTTTGTTTGTTTGCTTAATATTCTTCGTAAAGAACTGTTATACCTATTCCCGAATCTTTGCCTGAAAGCCCTTAATTGCAAAATTATAATAATTTGGAGGGAGGGGGTTTACATTCTCCATTCCAGGGGAAATTCCAGCTTTCCCTGGCAGACACCTGTCTTCCCAAATGAAGACAGTGTTTCATCATTTCCCCCAGAATTACAAAAGGTTTGCAAGAGTTTAACATTCCCTCCATTAAAAAAGGACCTCTATAGTAACACAATATTTGTCTTCCAGAATTTCTTACATCTTGGATGATGTCTCCTGTATTTTAATAATGGAATTTCCATTTCAATTGATGTTATCTACATCATTAAGATACAGAGATAGAGATGCAAATACTGAGAAAATCTCATTCTATATAAGGCATCTTTACAAGATAAATTGTTGAACATTTTACAGTTCAGCCAAAGCCCAACATTGTAAATATTAATTAACTAAGTTCTAAATTTAAAAAAAAAATTAAATTACTGATTTCCAAGACTTAGGAGAGTTTTTGAGAAGCAAAACATATATATGGAATATATCCATGATTATATGTCTCATATATATATATAGAATATATCCCTGAATTAAGTCCAAAGTCAAAATCTTTCAGTAACTGCTCACATGAAGACAAAGATTCTTGTAATGATTACTGTAACATTCATGTATTTTACAAACCACTAGTATAAGCTGGCATGCAGAGAGGGAAAACATGCTCCTTTATTCACTACTACAGAAAGCTTAAATGAAGTGCATGACCAAGCCCTTGTTTGCATGGAACTGAATATGGGATGCATTTCTCCATTTCTTATAGTGGGTCCTTTCTAATGCTGTTGTTCCAAAGATTTATTCCTTCTTTGTTCAAAAAAAAAAACAAATTCTTCTTTAAAAAGACATTATATGATATTTTATTATTTGAACAGTTCTGGTTCAGAGAACATGAATGGCACTAAATTCATCAGTGCCTCCCTATCATCTTTAAGCAGAAGGATTATAGCAAAGAAGTATTTTTTTTCTGTGCCTTATCTTCAGTCTCAGAGGGAGAAGACTATGGCAGACCTAATTATATTCACAATGAACTCAGAGGAAAGTGGTTCTGAGGTGAAATTCTCATTAAAACAATAACTCACATCTCCATATGTTAGTTCATGAAGAGATGCTGAACTGTGGGATGAGGAGTTTCTCATATGTATCAACTATATTTAGTGTTAATGAGCTTTTTAAATAGTTGTCATGAGAAGTCATGTACCCAGAAATTTGATAAATTCCAGTGACAGAGAGGAATAGGCCCATTCAGACAGTGAGCCTTCAAACTATATTCAAAGCATGACATTTTCCTCCATGCTGTATCTGAATTACCCATTAACCAAGGTAAGTGGAAACAATCTGACACCAAATGTCATCAGCAAGATACATAAATGTCATTAGTTTGTTAATGTTACACTCAGCATTTGTGCAACATTGGATGGAGTCACATTCATTACATGACACAAGAGGGGTAATGATACAAAACAATAAAACATCATTTGATAAGACTTGCAGGTGAGTTTTCAACAGTAGAACATAGAATGACAACAATTGTCTTACATGTTCAGGAGTCAAAATTTAGGGCACAATTTTTGGCATAAATTTAAAGTTAAGAAAAATTTTAGCAGTCTCTTCATGGTTATCTTAGACAGTATTTAGTGATATCTAATACTGCATGGCAACTTTTATGTCTTTTATTACCTTTGAAGCTCAGCTCTAAAAGTTATTTCTCATTGACATGACCAGGACATTGCAAAACTTTAGCATCTCTCTTCAAATCAAGTAATCCCTTCAGTCTAGTTGATATTGCAAAATGTGCTCCAGGCATTTTCTTTTTAGCACCATAAATGAGATAGCATTCAGCTCTCTTGCATACTTATGCTGCATACGAAAGTGAGGAACATTTATAAGTATTGCTGAAATAGCGTGATGCTAAAACTCTAAATTTAACCTTCAGAAATGTGAAAAATGATGCATCTATTTCTATATTTTCACTCATATTAAAGATGCTTACAAAATACAGAAGATCTGCAAATGACTGAGTTCGGGAAGAATTAAAGTGTTCTGATGTCCTTAGCTGTACATCTATGACCAAAATCATAAATGAGTTTAGGTTACCAAGGAGGCAGAAAAATAATTTGCCCCTCCCTACTTCTGGTTATTGTCAAATGCATATTAGATTACTGGAAAATATGTAATTTCTTTTAAAATAAAATAATGATTTATAAGGTTTTTTTCACAACTATTTATACTCACATGCTCAAATGCAATAGGCATCTAACATTAAACTCAGTCTAAGCAACAGTCTTAGTAAGTATAGATTGAATTGAAAGTCAGGCATCTCAATATCATTTGGGATTTGAGTCATGGTAAACAATGAAAAAGCAAACTAAATGAGGTTCACAATGTCAATGTTATTTCAGAGGAAAACAAACAAACAAAAAAAACCAACAACCAAAAAAAACCCCAGGACTGTGAATTTTGACATATTCTGTTACTTTTTTCCAGCAAAATCAGTATTCTTGCTTTAGGGACTCCATTGTGAGCGCTTATGCAGAAGCTCAAGCCTAGACATGTGGTTTCAGTGAGTGAATTATATCTTTGGGAGGAAGAACAGAGGCAAATTTCAGAACAGACCTGCAGGCTCAAGCTATACAGTAAATTTGCTTTATATTCATCTGTGTTGGAGGCATATAGCTTCAATCTCATTTAAATGACAAATTACTTTTCCCCACCAGCCTCCCCTACATTTATCCCTGCATATCAGTGGTCAATATGTATGTCCTGTCTGCTATTTAATTTTATAAGATTTAATTTTATCTTGTATTAAAAATATAATCTGTCAGAAACTGTTCTATAGATGTACATAGGTTTCCTAGATTACTGCAGTATTGCTAAGTTAGTGCCCTTTAAATATCAGCTTCATCAGTAGAGGCTTAAAAGACTTTGAAGTGGCTGGTGAGACAGAGAGGTGACAAAACACACAATTTGCATTTTCTACAGAAATGTTATAACTGTGGCACAGCTATGGTGTACTTCTACCACTGAGTGTAAGGGAAACATTCCATGCCTTCCTCTACTGGAGAGCTGAGATATCAGCTATTCTACTTTCTGCTCTCTCATTCTCTTTGAAATACTTAGGAAAGCAGTGAATCTGAAAATTATTAAACTACATATCATAAATAACTGATAAGCTATATCGCATTTTTTATTTAGCAGGAGCTTGTAATAAGAGGAGCCAATTGTGTTAATAAATATGCATACATGTATATCTAGAGAGGAGGGAAAGGGAAGAAGAGGGGGAAGAATCATTTCATTTTCTACCGAAATATAGCGTTCTCTGGTATAAAATGGAGCAATTAACAACAGTTCACAGAACTGCACAAGACCGGAAGTGATTATCACAGCCAATTAAAAGTGCAGGGGATAATTACATTTGGCAGACTGCAAACCCTTGCTGGAATCTGTCCAGAGCACAGGTCCAGAGCAGCAGCTCAGTTAGTCTGGAAGCTGGTTCCAAAGAGCAAGTGCCCAGGGTGAGTGTGCCCAACATTGGCTTTCACACAAGCAGCTGCTTACTCACGAGCTGGCCAACGAAGCTGTCACAAGAATGGTGCAGCAAAAAGGGATTGTCAGCATCTATCAGGCAATAATTAAACCTCATCTCTGTACTTTTTTCAGGCATGTACTTCCTTTCTGTGTATCAGCTGACTGAATAATTGTCACAATTAAAGGTGCTTCAGTCAATAGACATTTCAGATGATTGATAATTTCAATGAAGCTTCAAAAACCCACCACTGGCATAACTTCAGCTTTTTCCAACTGGCATCACCAAAATTCACGAAGCTATTATACTGACAGTCAAGTTTAACTTGACCTTTTCTGAATGTGCCTGTCAGACACCTATTTTTTGTTATGACATCAATCCTATTTGTCCTGTATATGGCTACTAATGCAGGTAAATAATTCACCAAGTGAAAAAAAAAAAATAAAACTTTTAGGCATAACCTAAACTCAAAACTCTTGTGCTTTTTCTACCTCCTTCTGTATTTGCTTGCAATGACCTCAGCAGCCTCCCAGTAAGTAAATGAAATGGATGAGGCAAGAAGCATGGGGTAGAACAATGTCCAACAGAGGCACTCATTCTTATCCACATTTATTCATGTTACCATGTTTTGCTCACTGATACAGTGAAATTTTCAAACATACAGAGACTGGATGAGCCTGGCACGTATCTCTGGGGATTTCAGGCCTCTGCTTAGAGCAAGGTCCATGACAGCAGGTGGCTCAAGTTGAGTTTTGAATATCTCCAAGGAGGGAGACTCCACAACATCTCTGGGTGACCTCTGTTCTTGTCTGTGACCACGCCTGTGATGCACACCTTTTTTTTTTTTTTTTTTTTTTGTGGAATTTCCTGTGTTTCAGTTTGTGTCAATGGCCTCTCATCTGTGTCTGGGTACCACTGAGAAGAATCTGTCTTTGTTGTCTTTACTGCTGGATCACATATTTATAGGCATATATAACTCTCCCCTGAGCTGTCTCTTCTCCAGACTGAGTGGTCCCAGCTCTCTCAGCCTCTCATTTGTCAGATGCTAAAGATCCTTAATTTGGATGCTTAATTTAAGGATCCTTATTTAATAATAAGGATCCTTAATTTCAATCCTTAATTTAAATCCCTTCCCTGGGCTTGTTCCAGTAAGTCATATTCACTGTAACTGGTAAGCCCATTTTTTTAGTTAATTTTCTAAGATTTATTTCCTCAGAAAAGAAGTGCAGCTGTGCTGTCACATCCATTTGAGAAGTAGCTACAATTTAATTTTATGGTCCAAAAACAGCAGCAACACACCTAAAATACTAGTCCTGGAATTTATTATCATTGTCAGTAAAAACACCACAACATTTACTAAGGAGTTTTCTAAATAAATGTATGAACATATCTTGTACATAATTAAGTTCTTTAATTCAGTTTCTATTTTTGCTATCCATAATTACTCATTTTACTGTGAATCTCCCATAATTTTGTAACTTTCAGTTTGCTTCTTAATGGAAGAGGTTCTTTTGGTACTGCTGATTTTGTATGTGCTATTATACACGTAATAAGTTATTCAAACCTATAATTCATTTTTTATAAGTAAAAAAACCCCAAACATTATAAAATAAAAAGCTTAAAGAGTATTGAGCCTCAAGGTATATTAAGCTGTGACAGGTGTATGTGTTTTTCTCTAATTTTTTGTTAAGGTAAAAGGATATTTGTAATGAATGATGAATGGGTTTGTCCCTGTAAAAAAATATGGATAATATCATACCTGAGGGTTTATTGCCATATTTAATGCTTGTATTTACTAGTTAATACAAAAAATCATGAAAATATTTTTATCATTTTCTCATCTAAGTCCAAAGTTTTTTTGCATTTAATCCCCAAAGTTTCAGCATTTTCAGAAAAAAGAAATTGATTTGAAGATGAATGATAAAGGCATTAAAATGCTTCTTATAAAGTAATAGTACTGATGTATTCTAAAGCATCTAAGAACAATATTATATTCAGGTCTCCTTCATCATATTTATCCAAAAAATGTTGTTGGGATTAATTCCCATAAAACCATTAGGAAGTACTGTGAATGCATTTAGGAAATTAGGTGGTTAATTGAATAAACTATGTAAAGTTTTCTTTCTGGTTCAGGGTGGGTCCAGCAGAGACTGCTTTGGAAGACAGAGTAGGTGAAAGGTTGCTGCCCTATCTGAACCCCTTTGAGCCACAATGGGAATGTATTGATGAGAAGATGTAGAGTCGCAAAAGAGGAGCAACATTGTCCAGTGTCCATTTCACACCCTTCTGAGTGTTATTATCAGTAGGAAAAAAAGACAAGGAAAGAAAGTTTCACTGAAGGATTTGGAACTATCATCACCCTCAGGTGCTGCAGCCTGGACTTCCTTTGTGCGTGGGAGTTAAGTGAGAAAGATGAAGAAGAAATGAAGAGTAAGGACCAATGAACACAAAGGGAAAAACAGATAAACCATTTGAAAACTATCATGAGAAAATTGGCCGCTAAACATTTTTATAATGTTTATGGAAAATTTCTTTGCTGCAGTAAAAATTATTTCACTTGGCAAATTCAAGCACGACTACTGAAGACTTAATGTAATGTTTCAGGAGGACATGGAAACCGTTTAGAAATAAGCAGGAGAGCTGAGTGGTTTATGACTCTCTTGTACCTATTGCTATTATTTCCCAAGCCATCACACCAATTACAGACCCTTATGGGAGACTGCATGCTCGGTATAGCTATTCCTGAGAACAGGAATAGATATACTGACCCCTATAAAAATAACTAATTTTCTGTAGATGGTGTCATCAAAAAAGAGTCACAACTCCCATCTCCAAATGACAATACAGCTCATGTTCTTAAGCATGCACTACAAGGGATCCATATAACTTTGTTGCTACCTAATATATTGGATTCACTGAATATCTCCAAAATTCACATAGAGGTCCATTTGGCATTACTAATTTGATCCTATTTTCAGTCACCTGCAAGTTTCCGCTTTCTTGTAAAGCTTAAAAAGGACATAAACTGTAATCATAATGATGAATCAACTGTTAGGAAAAATATTTACATTCTATTTAGCACTATTATAAAGGAAATACTTTGCAATTCATTTGACTTCTACTTAAAATAATATCATAAAATAATATCATCTAATTAAAATAATATCATAATTTCATTTGAATAATCAATGAGAGTTGTAGCATAGGAGTTTAAGAATATTAAGTAGATTGTACTCTGAACAGAATAATAGTGTCCCTCAAATCTCATTTTATTGTATTTCATACCAGGGAATGACTTTCAATCCCAAACTACTTCTGCACTTCCATAAAATTATCTGAGAAAGAGAACTATCTTGACATCCTTCAAACCCTTAACAAGCTCTTACATTCTGAAAACTTACTCTTTGCTCAGTACTTTGCAGCTCAGCCAGAAGATACTCCTCCTACCCACTTAAACAGTAAAAAGCACTGGGAAGAGATCTTTTCTATTCCTTTTAATGTGGAGCTAGATCCTTAAGAAATCCTGTTAATTTCACATCAGGACCTATACAAGCCAAGAGGAGAGTTTGGAAATCCAGACTGCTTATGTTGGATTGCAAGGAGCTGAAGGCTGCTGCATGTTAATGGGCACAGTGAATTTAGAGAGGCTGCAGAGAAACACAGAAGGGATTTTGTGTGGGGAACTCCTCAGTGAGGAGTCACATGGGATTCTGCTGGTGATGTTATGGCTTTACAGGTGAGGAGCACTTAAGCTAAATATTTTGTCTCAGGGAGACCAGATGATGATATTCACTTTGTTTTGAAATAGAATTACATGGAGGCACTAAAGAAGACACCTCAAAATCTTTATTCCTGACAACATTTAATGCTTTATTGGGTGAAAGGACAATGTGTATATTGGTTAACTGATCTCAGCACATAAGAGTTCAATAGTATTCAGCAAATGACTAACTGTTGCTGAAAACCTGTAAGACAGTGTTTTCCTTGTAAGGATGACACTCAAACACACATCCCAGTATCCAAACTCAGGTTTTTGCAACTTTATTGAACCCACTAAAATATTTCCACTGTTTAGTGTTTCAGGGGGTAGATTTACAGAGGACAGCAAATGGAAATATGTAGTAGGAGTTCAGTGGTTAACCACAGAAATCAATGATAAATTGATAACATTAAATTTTTTGTGCTCATACCAATGTCACCAGGTGACTATTAAGGAGTAATGACTAAAATTCACCCTCTTTGTCAACTGTTTTTAGTCTACTAAATTCTATTCTTTCATTCTACTGAAAAATCAAAGTCTTTGCATAAAATCACAGTTGTTACATAAGAGAATGAGCTACATTTAAATAAAAGATAGCACATAGTGGTAAACTCTAAACATCTTTAAGACTGATAAAGGTAAATGTAAAGGTTCATAAGGAAGATAATTTGAAACCTTCACATATTCTTGATTTTCTGCTCCCATCAAGTCTTCAAAACCACTCCTCCATCACCTTCTTTATGGATCAAATATTCCATCCCTTGCAAATAAGCACAGGAAAGGAAAACAGTGAAGAGAGAGATGAATGTGTGCACCATTCTTAACACCACCTTTGATTTTTAAACCTTCTGTGCTTCTGAAAAGTCTGCATGTTTTGGTCCTATTTACAATTTTGTAGCCAGGAAACACTGAGGTCCATGGTGCTACAGTCCAAAAATATGACCAGTTCAAACTGGTGAAAAAATATCAATTCTCTCACCCCAGCCATATTAATTCAGCAGCAAAACTAATACAAGAAATTTATTAATAGTGTCAAAAAGTAAAATATGTCAGATTCTTAAGCCTTGAAACTCTTACTATTGCCTCTAAATTTATTTGGAACTTTTAGATTTAATGTTTCCATTACAGAAATTCTCCAATACTAGTTGAATCCAGCAGCATATTTTATAGGCATTAGTGTTTAATTTTCAGACATAAGCCTAACTCTATTCACTGAGTGTTTAATGAGGTTAAAATACATATTACCAGATGGGAGTATTTCTTATTAGAATTCTCCTCATCCTAATTGTGCTGTACAACAGCAGCACAGGAAATTGTTGATCAGTTTCAAATCCTGGCCTAACATGTTCTTTCTGAGTAGTCATTTCATATGACAAGATCTTTGTAATTATGTGATCAAGTTTTAATTCTTGTGTGCCTTGGCACCTCTACATGAGAAGTGCATGGCCTGTGTTCACCCAGGGTGTTACTATAATTATTTTACACTGGTAAAGATTCAAGGATGAGAGTAAGGGTGCTTAATGACAACTATGCATTGGTCATTTTTTACTAAATTAAAAAAAAAAAAAAGTGCTTCATTTTTCTTCATTTGATGATGAATAATGTGAAATCCTTTCATGCGAGCAACTGAAAGCTTATTTTGTGCATTTGGATATTCAGGTACCTGAATAATTTGCTACGAGAAACTTGGTATTTAGTTTGCTCCCCTACTAATTTCTGGATTGGGAGCAACAAGGAAAAAGGATTAGATGAAAAAAATGATGACTTTTAAAAAAGATTATGTATCTTTAATCCAGCATATCTGATAGGGAACATTGTCACTTAGTATTTATGTTGCAGAACTTGCAAGAGACCTCTTGCAGAGTAAAAAAGAAAAGGACAATCTAAAGAGATATACTGTCTGAAATGCAAGAAAAGTACAATTGTGTCAAGGAATTTCCTTTTCAAAGGAAAATGAAGGTACACATAAGGTAAATGTCAGAATGAAAAACAGTAATAGAAAGCTGAGAGCACCTGAGCACATCAACCATGAGTCTGCTCTTTATCTCACCTGTAACAATTCAGCTGCCAACAGTTCTAAGTGACTAGTGGTTTCTGCTGACCCTGCATGGATAGAATCTCACCAACCACAGCCATGGGAATTGAATACAGCCTTCCCTAATGAAGTAAGCAAGAAACAGACACATCTGTGTGATTCAGCCCATCACTGATTGTGGCAAGAGCTCAGCTCAGATTAATCACTGGTGGTTTTCTGTCCCAATGGCTACAAACAGGTGAGACAAAGCTAGGTACTGAACACCACCACACACATTATCTGTGCTTGTCTGTGCTTTTGTGAAATTTATTTCTTCTGAAGGTCTTCAAGATGACTTCAGACTTTGGGAGTATATCTAGGTGACTGCCTTACACAGCTTGTATTTTAAATTGATCACTATTTTATCTGTATGCTTAAACATCTGGCGCTGTAAAATAAATAAACACTCTAAGTAAAGCTGGGAATAAATACTGACAGATTGAAGAACTCCAAAGCAGCCAAATAAAGTCTGACTTTACATCCTTCTTGAGCAACTTAAAATCCCAGGGTGCAGAATTTTTGAGACATGGTGTGTAACTCTGAGAATTATGAAGTATTTTCCTTGGTTTGAGCATCCTTTGCATTACCATTTAGTTGGAGGATTTGAAACCATATACTTTTAGATTTGAGAACCAGAATATTCAATAGCAGAACAACTGCATCTCTTGGAACCCTCTCTATTAAAACTGTTAAAGCAGCTTTGTTCTTGGTTTTTAGCAATGTAACTTAGAATAGAATCAGACACTAACTACTAACAGAAAAAAAGGTTCAAACCAAGCAAAAAATACCATTTTTCACACAATGCTTGATTACAAGAATTGTATTCCTTCCTGCAAGATCTTGTGGAGGCTTTAAAGATACATAGAATTGTAAAAAAATGGTGAAATGGAGTTTGGAAAAAGACTATTATTATATACAGCAGTGGAAAAATTCCCTGAACTCCAAGTAAGAGAAGACTGAAAGGTATTCTTGGGAAATGTCATGGTCATGACATTCAGTTCTTTCATTTCTTCTTATTCTTCCATTTCTCTTTCTACTAAAGACCAAATGTGAAGATATGGATTCTTTCAGGGTAGAATTAGTACCTTTAAAAAGAGCTTCTGAAAAGTTCTGTAATTAAATCCCAGAATCCTCTAACTGAAAACCATTTCCCAAGACTAAAAATAAGAAGAAAGCTTATTTCCATGAGCTACAGTACATGATAAAAGGGCTTTTAAATATTAAATGATATATCCAACCAATAATAACCATATTCTGTATGAATATGTGTCCTATTTAAATTTCTCAGCATTTCCCTTCGATGCAGAATTCAGTAGCTACTGCATTTGTCTAAGAGAAAACATAAATACACTCAGTAACTACTTTCTTATTACTCCAATGAAAAATTCATGTCTTAGGCTACAAATCTATGTTTTGTTCACTTGGTTTGCTATCTATTGGGAAATTAGTGTTGCAATTCTGCTTTTTGAAATTATTTGGGTGTTCAGGGAGAGAGAGAACATGGAGGAAAGCTGATTATTCATCTTGTTTTACATACATTTAATCCAAAAATACTTGTATATGCTATTTGTTTATAGCTCTAAGAGCAGTACCCCTGGTCAATTGTATCAGTTTTAAGATGAAATCATTTATTATTTAGTTACTACTGCAACACAAGACTTTTTTTTTTTAATTCAAATATTAAGAATTTCTCAAATACTCTATGCTAAAAACAAAGCTATCAGGATATCTGTCTATTAAGAAAGTGATCTCATAAAAGATTAAAAAATAAATTACATTCCTTTAAATACTATTAAGTTAGAGGGATGAATATGCCAGGAAAACTTTACAAAGATACAAAAGAACTTCAAGAAGTTTTTGGCATTACTAAACTAGTAACTTAGTAATAATTATATATTTGGGTTTGCAAAAGAATATATTGGGTCTGTAAGTCACGTCACACCTACTCTTCTGGAAACTACTAATTTAATAAAGATATTCAGTATTAAGATATATCCATTTTTATCCTATAAGTTAGTTATTTAAAAGCAAAAGTTGTGCTAGGTTTTTTTTTATATTTCTTCTTTCACTACTTTATGCACTCCTACCATTTCAAAAGCAGAACACATAGTTGTGTATCCATTACAATAAATCTAAATGTACCCTTTGGTTCTGATTTAACTAAGAGATGAGACTGGATGACAACAGGAAAAATGAGGAACGTAAAAAAGATGAATATAGAAAGCACATAATAAATAGAAATATCATGCACCATTAAAAGTTACTCAAAAACTAAAATACAGTAACAGCCCAAAGTGGTGTCAGCTATTGGCAGCAGACTCTGTGATAACAGGGACCTCCAGTCAGCTGGATCACAGATGTATTTCCCCAGAGAGGATCCAGATATGCTGCAAGTACCTGATAGATGCAAACATAAGGCAGTTCCAGTGCCATCTAAAACAGTCTCACATCACTACAAACCTTTAAAGACTCTTTTGCATGAATTTTATCTTTTTCTAAGGGAAGTTTACCGGAGAGTGGAGTTTCTGAAGGACAGAAATGCCTCATAAAGGAAGTTGGAAATCGTTGCGTGGATACCAATCTACAAAAGCAGTTTATGAGAATTTTTCCTCCTTTCTTACAGCCAAACCTGATCTAAAATCACAATTAGGCCTAGGTTCTCGTTATGCTTTGGACCATAGTTCTGACAGTACTTTGTAGTAATGTCAGTGTTTATAAGGACACAATTAGTCATGTCAGCGAGTTTTGACTTGCCAAACCACAGCCCTACTGCCTAAAATTGACTTTTCTTCCATAAAGTATGATACTAGCACTGTTGCACACTCATCTGAGAGGCAGTATCTTTCAGTTCTTTTCAGAGAGGAAACACTCTACTGACCTCCACCTCTCACTATGAAGAAAGAAGACCTATTTCTCAGGTCCTGTGAAACAGTAATATGGAGGAAGTTTCTGTCAAAGGGACCTTTAATGACATCCTATATTTGTCATTATACGTTTCTCTTTTTGGGAATACAGCTAAGATTACACACAAATTAACATTTTCTTTTTTCCCCCTCTTTTCCCTCCTTTCTTGGTCTCTGTCATTATTACTTTAACATGTATATCTCAAAGAAAGAAACTGGAAAAGAGACTGCTTGGAAAACATGCTACATAGTTTTCCAATAAAAGCATAAACTCAAATACAAAAAGATTTTTTAAAAGTAGAACAAACCAAAGCAAAAAACAACTCAACAAAACATCCCCAAACAAAAAACCCTATAAACTTCCTTGGAAATTCTGTGATAATGGTTACTTTTAGAAACAATTTCAGCAGTAGATAATATCTCTGTATCAGCTGCAGCCTATCATACTAAAAAGCTTTTGCCAATCTGAGACCCGTTTTAACATGCCAAATGTAGAGGAAATATCTCTCCTACCTCCAAGCAGTTCCTTCTGCAGTTTATGATATTTATTACGATGTTTGCATAGGGACCAGAAACGGAATTATTTATCCTTTAAGGAACAGAAGTGTTGAAGAAAATGTATTTACACAAATTTAATATTTTCTTCTTTTTCCTCTGTCATTCTAATTTTTTTGCTTTTTTAAAATTTTTTTTGGCAAAAAAAGGAAGCTTGCAAATGGATAAAAGATCATCTGTTTTGAAAGAATAGGACTATCACTCTAAGTGTACTTTGCTGCACAGTCGCTTTCCAAAGTAATTCTTTTTTTTTTGTTAATTAATCAACTCATACCATGTTTTAAAAAGCTTATTTATTTAAGTAAGTATTAAGAAGCAAATTTAAAAAGATCAGTCCTTTTTTCAAGGCAATGGAGTGCCACTCCAGTTTGATGATATTCTGGTCCTTCAGGTGAACACAGTTCTAATCTGATTTAAGCAAATTTATTTCAGTGAAATCATAAGAGAACAGACCAAAAAAATTTTATTCTGATAATTCTTATTCTTCTGGGAAGTCACTCTAAAGAATGCAGCAGTGCTGTAGTGAAGGGGATCACTGGAACAAACTTGATATTTATAGTTTATATGCTAAAGGTGAGAATTGTTGGCAATTAAAAATGGTAACCAAGAGCCCAATGTACTGTGACTAGCATAGACAAAAAAAAAAAAAAAAAAAAAAAAAAAAAAAAAAAAAAAAAAAAAAGAGAGGGAGAAATTGAGTTCATAGTTCATAGGAATCATGTTTCAGGTATGAACAACCCATTATTATCCTTACTTCCTCATATCATGTGTATACCTATGTATACACACATGGTTCTATGAATGTCTATTTTCCACTTCATAATGTACCTAGTTCCTTGATAAGCAAGAATCAGAGAGGAAAGGTTTATGTGGAAAAAAGTCAGAGTTTCAAGATAGCTTAGTCCTGTTCCACGGGTATTTTTTTTTTTTGTTACAAAGCTGCACTAATGGCAGAGAGAGACATCTAACACTAAGTTTTGACCTCCTGGGGAAGCAGAACGACAGCTCCATCTGATCCAACTTTTCACTGCTGTGTGAGGGGAAGGGAATGTAAATGGTCTGAAAGTCAGTGAGGGGCTAATGAAAGTTTTCCATCAAAGATGATAATCCAGAAAGGAACTTAAACCTGCATTATTATTCAGACAATACTCATTGGGTAAATAAACTTACAACTACTTATTCGGTAGCTCTACATGTTTCACAGGTGTCCCTTTCTACGTCTGCAATTATGAAACTCAGAGAAGTATTAATGCAAAACATTTTATTTTTTAAATAGCTAGTTTAACTTTAAAAAACAAAAAAAGTCTTTCTATAAATCGTTTAGGGTGACTGATGCATTCCTCTGATGTCCAAATGCTGTTTGGCTCATAATAAAATTATACCAAGCTGGATTTACAGAATCTGAAGTGAATATCTGAAGACTTTTCTGTCCTTCAGAATGTGATCAGAAAAGTTTGTGACTGGGAAGGCAAGCACACAAAGTGCTGCATGCCTCTAGTTGTAACAAAGAAATTGAAAAATGCGTTTGAGAATGTTTTCTGCATTTTACTGAGTACGAAGCTAAAAATTGGTCCCAGCACTGCCACATCCAACCTATCTTCAACTTACTAGAAAAATCTAGATTATCTAGAAATGAGCAGCTCTTACCTGCCACCACCACTCTGAGAGGTCTGACAGTCACAGGCAACCATGTATTGTGCAGATTTCACTGCCAGTTTGATATGTTGCCTGGTTTAGAAGCACTGGAAACTTTAGACAGGGAAACAACTACCAAGTGGGTGCTGCTGGAAAGCATTTTGCACAGCTCACCTTCAAGGAGCAGGGCTGCGGCAGCCTGAGATCCAGCAGGAGAGAGAGACTGGTAGCAGCACAGGAAAGTTTCAGCTGGCCACTATGGAAAATTCCAGTGTCTGTCTTGGCTCTCAGAGCAAAATCCAGTGTTTAATTTTGCATCAGTTTTAATGAGATAGGAGCTTTAGAAGTGCAATGCAGCCATGAACTTAAAGTCAATGGCTTGAAATTTGGGCAGGATACTGACAGCAGAGTGCAAGTGTTCTGCTTTCCTTTCACATGTTGGGATAAGCAGAAAGGCTATCACTAACTTCTGCTCTTTGCTGGTGGGGTTCTGTTTGTTTGCTTTGAAGCAATACTGCCTTTCTGAGTGCAAATACTGATTTCTACCCTGTGAATTGCTATTTGAAAACAATTGTCTACGATTAAGCAAAAATACTTACAATTTAACAAGTTTAATACCATTAAAAATATATATAACCACACTGGTCTCACGATAACTATCTCCAACTTCATTTTAAACCTCCAAAATATTATTTGAAGTTAGAAAAATATTCAGGGAATACCAGGTGCAGTCTGGGATCCTGATAGAGCAATGATGAATTTCAAATGCAAAGAGCAAAGAATCACCTTCTTTTCAGGCCACTGTCAAGAGGCAGGGCACACACTAATACTGATACCTACTGTCAGCTGCTGAACTACATGGCTGCAAAACGTGGCTGGGCTGAAGGGATCTCGTAGTGACATAAGGGAATAATACCACAGCTGTTTTCATAGAATCATAGTATCACAGAATTGTTTAGGTTGGAAAAGATCCTTAAGTTCATCAAGTCCAACTGCTAAGGACACTGTTAAACAAATATGAAAGCTGACACACTGCACAAGCTGAGCAGAATACATCACAGTCCTTCAACATAAATGTTTGCAGTTTAGCCTAACTCTGGCTGATCCCCAGGCAGACCACAGTCTAGGAGTAATTTGGGTATCTCCTTAAGTAGGGATCAATACATTTAAATTAAATTCTAACCCAGGTAATCCAATTTTCTTCTTTCTATGTGAAAAAACAAAACAAACAAACAAGCCTATTTGAGTCTAGACAACATTCAGTAAACATCTTGATTTGTCATTCAAGAGTTATTTTTTCCATTTCTGTATCAGCCACAGGCAAACATTGAAAGATGTCTAGAAACCAGACAGAGACCATGTAATTTCAAATGAAGCTATTTATCCTGAGTAGCAAAGAATCATGATGTCATGAAACAAATTCTTTATCTACAAACCTGAGCAGAGAGGTTTCTTCATCCTCCCTGTCCTCTATTGTACTTTTGGGACTCTGCCTAATAGCGAGGCTCCTAGTGCAACCTCCAAAACCATTCAAGTCTTATCTTCTCTGAGATGACCAAAGAAGGTACAATTATTGCTGACTGTAATGGTATTTTCTGTGATGTAGACATTGTCAGACAGGAATCACAATGAGATATGCCTGTTAATTTATAAACAGGAATTTAGTGGTTTTTTTGTCCCTCTTCTCACCAATCTAGTACAGATGACTGAGAGATTAAGAGAGATTTTGAGTTCTGAGTGCTTGAATTCATCAGTAATGAAACTAAAGGGTTGTGTTTTTTTAAGTATCTCCAAACCTGGAACTGTCTGAACACACCCAAAAAGCTCCTGCCTATGACTGCCCTTGTAATGCAGTATTGCAGTAGCTGTTTAGGATGTGTTTTTATTTATTTTGTTGGTAAGCCTGTTTTTCAGGAATGACTGCCAGACAGGGGTGACATTTCACCGACTCCAGCAGTGTCACAAAAATCATCATTTGATGGAACTACTATGCAAGTAACAAAATTATGTCATTCAGAAAAAAAGGTTTTTGTAAACATTGTGATCTTTCAGGCAGCACATCCTAATAATTAATTCCCACTAGTACTACTAAGAGTTTTGAGCCAAATTTGCTGCAATATCTGCCTTCTTTAACATTTCCTCCTCCCAAATTTCTTCATTCCACACAGTCTAACTTCTCAATTATATATTTTTTTCATTTACTTTTCCATTTGTGTTTCATTGACCATTAAGACTTGGCTCATGACTTTTAAAAAAAATGATAGGTTCTAAATAATTTTAGTTAATTTTTCCTGGTGTATTAGGCAGAGATAAATCTTCCAAGAAAACAAGGGAATAGCAAGCAATTTCTAAAGGCTTGATTTCTAATGTAAGCATTCACTTACAGATGACATATGAAAAAAAGATTAAAAGAATTCTAAATGCTTGTCTAGTTGTCACCCTGCCTCAGACTCACAATTTCAATATTTACAGCTTGCACTCTAACCTGTTTAACAATGCTTGGTGGAGTTAAAGGCATGTGAATCAAGTCTCAAAGGACAACCAAGGTTATTTAAAAACAATTTGGTATGTGGATGCAGAAGTCCCACCTTAAATTTAGCAGACAAAATTAAAAGTATTTCTGATTTTTCCTAGCTAAGGTGTTCTGCTCTCACTCAGTGCAGCAGGAAGAGGAGGGCTTACTGGCTGAGACAGATTATTTGTATAATAAATCCATTAAAAAAATTATTTTAGTCTTTTGAAAACCTACTCCAATATTCTTCATGATTTTATACTTCAATATTGTTTACCATTTGTGCACAAGATGCAGAGATTTCTCTCAAATGTCTGTATAGGTAGCCAACATAACCTTAGGGTGAGAGAAAAATAGGTTTATATATTTGACAGTGTTGTTTACTTTGCTATAATTCCATTTCTAGAAAAAAAGCAACTAAGCAAGTAAAGGAACATCATGGAGTGGATTACGTAGTAATAGCTTTAAAGGTAATTTGGAGCCTCTCACTTTCTATATTCCTTAGAATGAGCACAGCAGTTATAAAGGTTTTCAAACAGGAAAAGGCTGCATGCTGCAGCTGAACTATTTCATGATGACAGGTAAAGGCAAAGCTGACAGGTAAAGGCAAAGCTCCTCAACTTATTTCATATAAATTCTAAAATGATTTTGAGAACTACCCTTTGGAGGGGGAGAGGGAAATCATGATTTTTTAAACAAGTAATGATGTCTGGCTGTGCTTTTGGCTGATGTTTTCACTATACAAACTTGGGCAGCAAACTTTCCTGAAAGCACCATTTCAATGAGATGCAGGTGGGGTGCACTCATCACCAGCTAGCATACACAGAAATATATAATGCAAAAATTTAAATATCCATCACCTTTGAACTTCTCGCTAGTTAGAATCTAAGTACTTATAGCTTAAACTGAACAAATCTTGTGTAACAGTTGTTATACAGCCTGCTGGTACATAAGTGATAAATTAAAAACCTTACATAACCTTATTTTTTAACAGAAATTAGAAATAAAATTCAGTGTCATAGCTGTGACAATCCTAATGATATAGTGATATTCAATTTTAAAAAATATATTTAATAGTTTAAAGAGTGACAAATACTTTCTACTATAGCTGTAGCAGTATTTTACCCTTCCCAGTTATTCATATCTTTAATTACTTTTCACAGTGGTTTGTCTCGTTTTTCTCTCCCTCTGCTATTTCTTTTTATAAATCAGTTGTACAGAGTAAAAAGAAATCTAAGCATATTCATTCCACTTCTATTGTTTTCTTTAATGGAATGTCAACAACTATTGTAGTTCTCAAAAGCTCCATTGTACCATGGACTGTTGAAGCCAACAGTGGGTTTTAAAAGCTGTGATTATAGCAGCCATTCATGATGACAGATACAACTGTATTCATTTAAATATACTCAGAACTTCTGACTACCTCACCAGTCTTTAGTGTCAATACTATCTTGTGAAAAATGGTACAGATTCCCACAGCAGGGAAAATCATAGTCCCATTTACACTGGGCTTCCTGTAGGAAAAAACCCAACACTTTACAATACATGTCTTCTCTACATGTATTTTTCCCTTCTCTACTGGTGGAAGCCTCTTACTCCTTCTATATTTGCATATTCATTTTCTCCCATACATCACAAATCTTTAAGGGGGTGTTGTTGCAGTCCTCCCAAGCTCCCTGGGAAGGGCAATATGTTCCAGAAGGAATATATGTTTGACTTAAACAAATGCTCTACCCACAGTTATTCTACTGACTTGGTTTGAATTCACAGCTACTCTTCTCCTGCACCCAGCAAAATTGCCATCTTATTTAGGAAAAAGAGTTGGTGTATTACTATAAGCATTAAAAGTCTGCCTCATCTCATAGAAGAACTTCCTAAAAATATAACAGGATTTTTAAATCGTCTTTCTCTTGTTAAAAGTGTATTTTCTTTCCAGGGCAGAAAGTTCCATATATTTCTTCAATGATGTGTTACTCAAAATTTGGTAAAGGTCAAATACAGCTAAGCGCTTTAAAAATGTTTTGTTTTTTTTCTCTTCACAAACAAACAAACAAACACACACACACAAAAGCAACCTGTGTGCTGCTTGTCGCTCCTCTCCTCTCCTCTCCTCTCCTCTCCTCTCCTCTCCTCTCCTCTCCTCTCCTCTCCATTGGCAAAGATTTTGGAGAATGAAAAGAGATTTCTTTCCGTTGACTGGTAGTCGCCAAACTCCATTCAAATGTAATTAATGGGTGTATGTATGTTTTTAATTAAAATACTTGAATATTTATAACTAGAAGTACAAGAGGTAAAACTGATTACCTGATAGAATAGGTAAAAAATCACCAAATGTCTCTTAGCTGTAGATCAGTACAGTTTTCACCCTTTTTCAAATTTTTAACATAACAGCCCATCAATCCAGTGCAAATGATTTTTTTTGTTTGTTTGTTTTTTCAAAATTCTTTAGATTACAGGTTTAGCACTGGTTTAATTTCTCTTCTAATGGCTGAAATTGCAGAAAACAAGGAGAGGAGAGGAGAGGAGAGGAGAGGAGAGGAGAGGAGAGGAGAGGAGAGGAGAGGAGAGGAGAGGAGAGGAGAGGAGAGGAGAGGAGAGGAGAGGAGAGGAGAGGAGAGGAGAGGAGAGGAGAGGAGAGGAGAGGAGAGGAGAGGAGAGGAGAGGAGACGAGAGGAGACGAGAGGAGACGAGAGGAGACGAGAGGAGAGGAGAAACAACTTGCTGACAATTTATATTTTTTAATTAAAAATAAATACCCCTTTTCTATACATGTTGAAGATACAGTCCATAGCCTGAAAAAGCAGTAGTTCAGTCAATTTAAGTAGATGCTATCAATTCCTATAAACAAACAAGAATTAGGACCACCTCCAATTCAGTTTTTGAATCAGAACTGCATTTCTTACTCTACTCATTTTATTTCCTCTTCCATAATATACATGAGCAGGAACTAGAAGGACCTTCCACACATGTAGTTATTCATTCTGCAACAATTACCTTATTAAAAAACCTCTCCTTTCTGCCCATAAAATCCTTTTAAAATACAAAAAGTAAATTCATTATTTTTCTGTTGACTCTGTATAGTAATTTTAATCAAGTTAATGCAAGTTTTCTGCCCTTTGATACTCTGAAGCACTCAGTTTAATAAGGGAGCCAGATCAGCTGTCATGTTTTCTTAGAGGAGAGACTTTGCCATACGTTCAAAAATGGAAAGAAAACTTTCAAGCCATGAAAGTCTTTTAATTTGGCTTGTAGGGTTCAACCCCCCATAACTCATATTTCTTGGGTTAGTTTCCTTTTTTAATAAAGTAGCATTTTTAAGAACTGCTGTTTTCAAAGGACATATCACAAAAAAAAACCACTGACCGTTATCATGTGTCTTATGGAACTATTAAGTAAAAAACAGGATTCTGTACATAAATATTATAAAATATTTATAATATTTTATTCCAATTTATATATACTATAGTCTAAAGCAAGACACTTTCAGTGCCTTATGCTTTCTGCCCACCCCCTAGCAGGCACTTCTACCTGTATGTCTTTCGGAGCGGAGCTTATAAATCCTTGTTTTCTCAGCTTTATGTGGATATCAAAACTACTATGACAGATCACAAAGATGCTTTTGAACCACATAGACAAGACACCTAGAGCAGAACAGTACAGACATTAGCTTTTGAAAATATGAGATGTAACCTGCCAACTACCATTTATAATATATTAGAATAAGACATTACAGAACACATGCAAAAGCATTTTGAAATGTCCTAGACTTTTCAAAAGCCAGACTAAGTCTTTCAAGCATTTTCCTTTAGTCTTTTAAGCCTCTCTTAGTAAGACAAGTAGCTGCATAGGACTATTTCCTATTAAGTGTAAAGCTTTTTATTTGTGCATGAGAATAGGGAAAAAAAATGCGTTTCCTGTTGTGATCACATAATCTCCACTAAGTGTCATATTATCCACATTTATCAAGTATCTTTTCTTCCTAAATCTCTGTTCTGCCCTCCCATTCATCTTAATAAACTGTCACTGCTCAAATGTAAGCAAAAAGTCTAGGTAGTGCTAGCTGGATGAAAATGACAAACAGGTCACCCAGACTTAATTTTCCGTTTTTCCTGGTGGTGTCAGAGTATCTCCTCAGAAAACTGAATTTACTCCTAAAAGTCTAGATATTAAATTAAAAAAATAAAAATGCATATCCAACCCACACAAAGGAATGAGCCTATTTCTATTTAAATTAGCTTATCACAATGCATTTTTTGCCCTTTGCCTAGTTATTCATGAGTGACTTTTTGAATTCTGAAAGCTAGCTCAAAAATTCAGAAAAACTAATGGAATTGTTTTGAAAGAAGAAAACACCTGAAAATTCAAAACAGGATGTCAGCAACGCTCTGCCACTGCATGGAGGGGTGGCTGCTGGGCTGGAGGCTGTGGCCAGGTGGGAAGGTGCTCACTCTGGCCCCACAGGAGCAGTGGTCCCTGCTGCCTCCATCTCAGGGGATTGATTATTTTTGTGCTGCCTTTCTTCCCAAGGCTTGGCTTGTCTGCTGCCACTCCCTGAGTTTTGCCCAAGGCAGGATGGGTGGTTTGCTGGAGGGCAGGAACAACCAGAGCAGTGTTTGTGGGGTGGCAGCGTGGCCCCTCAAAGGTACCTCCTGCTGCTGCACATCTCAGATGTGACACCAAGACCCAAAATGCGTCGCTGGTTTGTGCACTCATGGGGCAGCCTGGGCAAAGAGGTTTTGAGAGAGAATGGCCTGGGCCACTGAAATCCCAATATGAGAGGCAATTGCCAACCCCAAAATACAAAGATAGAAACATTTCAGTGAAAATGCAGCGTCAGAGGGGGTAGCAAGGTAGGACAGGTCCAGCATGGGATGCCCTAAGGCAGCTGGTGCTTGAGCTCTAGTGCCAGGCTCAAAGCTGCTGAGGAACCAGATGTTCATGGCAAGTTGCACTTCTCTCTTGGAAGGGACAAGGTTTCCTGGCAGAGCTCTACAACAAGAAAGCAAAAATCACCTCTCTCCTCAGTTCTTTACCCACCTGGGCATTAAAGACTATTGATAGCAACAATAAAAGTCCCCTGTTAGAAGATATGTGTAAGTACTGAACAGAAATAGGAGCTTAAAATAAATTCACCACCTTCTACACTGAAGCATCGTAACCCACCTACTTTCTAATAAAACATTTATTCTGTTTACTGCAGCTCTCAAACCAAAACCTTTGTTTTCAAAGAGCACTCATTTTTCTTTATGTTTAAGTTGCATTGAATTGAGAATAGTGAAGTACAAAAGGAAAGCTTGCAGTAACCTTGTAGTCACAATCATCACTTTCAAATAAAGCACAGAATGAAAAAGGGAAACTCAGTGTTACATGTGAAGCACAGTTTATTTTAACTGCCAAAATTAATCAAAACAGCAATATTTTAATAAAAACCCCTATACTTATTTTGCACACTTCAACTGGCTTAAAGAAATGCATGCTGTGATTCTATCCTAAGAAAACTTAAATACCATGAAAAATAATAACAGTAACGTTGCTTTAGACATACCAAGGTAAAAGCAATGTATTTTATTAGACCAACTGGTGTATTAAACCCCTGAGATTTAAAGACAGCCTTGTACACCCAAAAACTTGAGCTTTTTTTTTCCCCCAGCTGTACTTCTTGTTTAAAAAACAAATAATATTTCTACTACAGATTTGTACTTGTCTGCTTTGAAAAGCTGACATGAATGTTTGCACTTGTTTTATAACAAGAAAATATTACACAGAGCCAGCTTGCCATTTCCAAAGGTTATAACCATAACGACTGTGAAACCTGAAAGTAGGATTCATGTGATTTAGATGCCTATATTATAAATCTACATTTGAGTTTGTCAACTAAAGCCCTTGGATAATCAAGAGATGGAAGTGGAATTCTGTAAAACTCAGCTCATCTGATGCTCAACGCCTTGGCATAAAGACGACATCAGTCATACCATGGAATTGCCAGGAAGAGCAGCCAGCTCATATGACAGTGAGTGTTAATATTAAACTTAGGTGAAGGGAGTCTTACCTCTAGGAAAAAAAAAAACAAAACAAAACCACATGTACTCACCATAAATAAACTTTCCACAACTTGAGTAAAATTACACTGTGGGACTAGTGGCTCCACAAGGGGCTTGTTAAGGGCTGGGAATGTTTGTTGTCGTATCAAGTGTCTGGAGAAATATAATCCTCTTGTTGAACATGGGAAGAATGCAGTGAGGTGAAACAGAATGATTTAGAAAAGGAGAAAACTCACAGGCATCTTTCTACTCTAGTTCTCCTGTCTTCACTTTGTGTAAAGAATGTGGAGGAAATTTCGCTGATTTATATCACTCCTCAGTCTATGTTTCTATGAGTTCATATCTAATATTTTTAAATTAATCCAGTTCTGGGTGTGAATATAATACTCCAAAGCAAAAACTGCATTAAAGAAATGGAAAAATGTCATTGCGGGTTCCAATTTCTTTTCCCTATTCAAACAATTATTGTGTGTCATCACGTTCACACAGAAAAAAAAATAAAACCAAGCTGGTGAAATTGTTTTCCTATATTAAGCTCTCACATAGATAAGTAAAGCATCAGAAACTAAATTATTATACAATTTTGATTTAGTAATTTCTATTCCCTTTAACATATCTTTAATTTTTAAACTTTTCAGATAAGTACCCTAGAGTACAGAGTTATTTCTCTTGACTGCTAAATTTTAGCTCAATTTTTTCCAATAAGTCAGTAGGTGTTTTACCCAAATTTATTCCAGTAAGGGCTGAACCAAAGTGAGTAAACAGGGAAGAACTATAGTTTTAGACATTCAGAATTAAAATCTGTGCTATATAGTTATGTAGAGATAGATGTGTTTCCCTTTTTTTATTATGGTAATAAAAATAGATTTCATGTCTTGTTCATCCTGTTTTGGAGGGTTACTATGCAGATACCATGCATTTTGCCTGTTACTAAAGTATGAAGATAGAATATTTAAATTACATTTAGAAAATTGTTTCATTCATTAATTGAAAGAAATTGCATGACAGAATAACCAAAAAAACATCAGGGTGATTTGAAGATCTGTTTTTTTAAAAAAAACTGATTTCAATTTTTAAAATTAACATGAGTTCTGATCTCTCATAACCAGAAAGTCAATAGATAAAATGTTGACTCTTTAAGTCAATGGGCAAACAGACACCAATCTCAGAGAAGCTAAGACTTGAGTCTTGATTCACCCTTGTAATAGAATTCCAAGTAAAACTTGTTTCCTAAATTCGATATGCACTGTTTTTCTATTGTTTACATACTATGATATTTTGGGTAATTAATTCATACAATGAGACAACAGCATGGAAAAAGACCTTTTTTTTTTTCTTGGGGGGTGGTGAAGGGGAGATGACAATATTTCTGAGGATGTCAATACTCTTTAATATAAATTATTACACTTTTAATATAAAGAAATAGATATTAGATACCTTCTAAATGATTTTGAGGCTACTATTCTGTTAACACACATGTCCCCATGTGATACTGCTGCAGTTAAAATGAGATGCCTTTCCTTTTCTTCTTTAAACAAAAAAAAGTCTGCTTCTAAAAACAATTGCAATGATTTCAGGTATAGGTATGGTCTGGAATTTCTCTCTGAACATAGATATTACCAATATAATTTTGCTTAGTATCTCTGAGTTTAGAACTTGCCTAAACCATTTGACAGACACTGAAAGCATAGAAAAATTCTCTCCATTTTAAAGGTAAACATTTGGTTAGTCCAATTGTGTATAGACGTTTTAAGAATGTGTAGAGATTGTTTTTAGGATGAGGGCAACACAAGGTCCATATGCTGTTGTGCTGGTACATTTTATACTCTGGTTTATTAAAGAACCATCCTGGAAGACTCCACTGTACATATAAATTATGTAAAGGAGTATAGGAAAAGCTTTGGAGATGCCAAATGCTCAGTTAGGACAGTATTGGTGGATTTAACACACTCTAGGGGAACGTAACTTAAAATGAAGTCTTCTGATTCCACAGCAATAATGTGAAACATTAATATTCAATGTAATTTATCTACTTTTTAAAAGGTTGTTTAACAAGCATCTTGGGTGCCTTAACAACAGATTTATTTAATTTTGTGAGATATTATTGAACTACAAGTTTACATGTCTTTTATGTCTTTAGTAGTCACTAACACATTTTCGTGACAAACTTTTGTCTGCAAATTATTTTTCTCTGTAGAATGTAGTTCATCTTAAAAACCTCACTACATTAAACTGAAGCATTATATACATAATGAAACAGTCATCCTGGTAACAACATCCACTCACGTTGTTTTATTTCAATATTCTCATATGACTCATGAAGAAAGGGAAATTGACTCACACAAACAAACTTCCATTTTTGAAAGGTCATTTTCCCTTTTCTTTTCCCTCACCTGATGTAAAAAACCAAATTTGTTTGGACTTGTTATTTTACCTTAGTCTTTAACCTTACACACAAAGCCAAAATTGAAAAAAAACATATCTTCACACGAAAAACCAACCAATCAACCAAAACCAAAAAAACCACCACCACCACCAACACAACAACAACAAAAACCAAAAAACCCCACAAAAAACCAACCCAACCCAACCAACCAAACAAACAAAAAAAAAAACCAAAAAACAAAACAAAACAAACAACAAAAAAAAAAAAAAACAAAAAAAAAAACAAAAAAAACAATATAAGTTTAAAAAGACATAGGTTTATAATAACACTTAAAAATAAGCAAAATTGCTGTAAATACAACAACAGTATGCACAGTAATGTGCTGCACTTCCTGCATAATATCTAATATATTAATTTAAGTGGAATTCTTCATTTTGATTATGGACTAAGATTTCCTCTATTTCCTAGCAATTATTCACACAATGCCTAACTTTTACTGTCACTGAATTGCCCACAGGGAGTACAGGACTCCAGCAGAGGTCATGACTGCAGTATCAAATACTAGTTGCCACATCCTGGAGGAATTTTGGTAAATAACAGAAAAAGAGCAGTATCCTGTGTAGGAGACAGGACATTGTCCAGAATGATGAGCATATAAACACATCGCCCAAAGGGAACAAGTTACTCGTCAGATCTTATTTTAGGGAGAGAAAAATTTCCTTCTAAAGCCCATAGATTCTGTTTTATTAAATAAGACCACCCTGCTTTGCCTGCTTCTTTGAATTACTATTTAGAGGATCTTCTCTCTACCCTAACTACGATAGGAATAATCTCTAATAATTAAAACTGGTCTTTGTGAGCATCCCAAGTCAGCATGTGACAAAGGAAGAAATGTCAAAATGTCACCAGCACCAAGGTTGAAAATGAATCTGGAACTTTTTTTCTCCCTTAAATGTTTGCATCTCTTCTTTGGCTAAATTGCTGAAGCTGGTTTCCTAATTCATCATTTCAATTTATAACATAGAGTACATGACATCATCTGCACTTCCTTTGAAGTAAAATACATAAAAGCTTTGCTCATTGCTGTCTTCATATAAGGGTGGTTTTGAACAAAGCTCTAAAGCCATTTACAATAAATACTTTAAATTAACATTTATAGGGAATATTTTATCAAATATTAACATAATGTTTTGTTTATTATTACTCAAATACACACAGGAAATTAATTTAGACCTTTGTTTTCAGGCATATTAAAATGATTGCACTATAAAAGAAAATCACTTATTTCTAATTTACAAAAAAAAATCATCTCACTCTTCAGCCATAAATTTGTTAAACCTACAGGACTTTATGCATTTTAAAATGGTAGGTTAGTATTTTGAGCATGCTGCTTTCAATAAGTCTATTGTTTGCTTTATATTTTATTAGTCTTTGCACAGAGTAATGGTAAATAGAACTTCTATCTGAGTATGCTCTGGAATTGAATTAAATTAATGATGAACAAAAGAAATGAATGCCAGCTCTGATAATTATTAGGATCAGCTGAATCAAGGAGTCACTGGGTACATTCAATATGGTTCATACCTGCCATTAACTTCAGAAACCAAGCAGAGTTTGTGCTAAAGCTCTAAAAGCTTAGAAAACAACTCTTTGTTCTTTAATACTTTTCTCGCCGAGAACCTGCTAAAAATAAAGGGGAACATACTTATGGCAGCACCTGTCTGCAGTCTGATGTATTGAATGAGAAGGAGCAGCACACCTGGAAGAAACTGAAGCCAAATTTTGAGGGGGAAAATGGTGAACATTTTGTCTTATACAGTTAAAATACATTCTACTGTGTATCTGTGTGTGTCTGTGTGTCCCTTTCATGGTTTTTTTAATTCACAGTATATGGTGGCTAGCTGCATATAAAAGATCCACATTTTTGAGCTGTGAGGCTAGGTACATAATGTAATAATAATTATTTCTTCATACTATTTATTTTTACAGTGATTTTTTCAGCTCTGAAAATACATACACACATGTAGTCATTTAAGATTTCCCATTATGCTAATAAAGACTAAATCTGTCAGAAAGCAAAAGAGACAAAACTTCTTCAACATAACCCAAACTTTAGGCAGCACTAAGAGTTGACTACAGCATAACTGAATGAGAAAAAATGCATTTCTTTTTTTTTTTTTTTTTTTCCATGAGAACCCTAAAAACGAGAAAAGTAAAGGGTTGAAGATGGAAAAGAGTGAACAGGCACTTTGAAGATTATTGCAGAAATTTGTTAAACCAAGCAGGCTGAATTTAAATAATAAAAAAATTACTCTGTCAATTTATTATTCCTATAGCCTGATTGTAAACATGCTGGAATCTGTAAATCTAAAATTGTGCTCATTCCAGCAGGAGTTGTTTCCAAGGGAACTTCTCGGAGTCTAATCACTGAATAAAGAAAACAAAGGGTATCTCTGAGGAAAGGCTTCAGATTGATTAGTTCTGATTCCATCTGCAAGGTATGAGGCTTTCTTACTTTTGACAGAATGGAAAACATATTTTAATATTTAAAACTAAAACAGAATAGGTAATGTTCCAGCTGCAAGGCTGATGGGGTCTGTTGCTTTATGATGTTCCTGATGGAGAATTATATGTTTTTGCAGTGGGGATGGGTATATTCCATCTCAGACACAAGCTGGGCTTCATTTGACCTGAAGGAAACCCTTCAAAAGTGGAAAGAGTTTGCCTTGGTACTATAAGTAAAAGAAAAAGAATATTAATAAACCTAATATTTAAATAAAACAAATCACTGAAGGAAAGTATTTCTGACCCATGTTGTGCACTATGACTAAATTAACACTATACTTTTCAAATAGGATTCTTTCCCAATACTAAACACATTCTTAATTAATTATGTCAGAGACAGCAGGTATGCTTTAATTAAAATTCCATATATAAAAGAAAACCTGCTAATCTGAAGTATAAAAGTCTACAAATGACTTTGTACATTGCAGGATATTTTAGAATGTCTAACTACATAACCACAAACCAAAAAAAGAAACCCTACCAATTATGCTTTTTATGTGAATATTTTGATTAGTTACAAGCTAAAATAATCAGCATATAGTTTTTGTTTTGCAAAACAGGGAATCTCAGAACAATAAAGAAATTTATTCAAATTACTTAGACAATACTGGGTTTTTTCAGTGTGAGATACAAATCTTCAAGAGAATTTAAAAGCTTCCATTAAGATCAAAGAAAAAAACTCAGAACAACAAATAAAAAAGTGAGCCATGTTGTTATTAATAGTTGTTACTAATAGTTGTTACTACAAGGTGGCATTGAGTGCCTATAATTTAAGCTAAGAAGGGGCAAATTTTTTCTTATTTTTTAAAAGGAAAGGAAATTATCTTTTTCCATGGCTTAGGGGTTTTCAGCTGCTATACTTAGATGAGATGGATACTGTCTATCAAGTGAGTTTGGTGTTTTTCAAAATGTGTGAATTCCCTTCTTATTTTTCAGCTTTAATGATAAATCAGAATAAGAGCCATTCCATGTTTCACTATGAGGCACACAGATATTTAATGTGTAAAGCATGGAGGTTATATTAACAAGAATACACAACACCAATATTGAAAAGAACATGTTTATAATTACACCCATAGTTAATAGTCTGTAAGAGCAGCAGGTTTCCCTAAAGGAGACAGCAATTCTGACAAAACACATTGTGTGGGAAAAACGCCCTTAAGTGGTGATTGTCCATAGCTGCCCAGAGAGAAGAGGTGATGAGGAACAGGTGTAACAAAAATTAGTACTGTGGGTAAATCTATCTGATTGTTCTGTTTACTCACATAATATTATAATGATAATATGAAGACCCACAGTACTACTACATGAGTTTACTAATTCGGAGGTTGTCCTTAAATCTGCTGGGGTTTGCAGAGGTGGAAATTGAATAGTTCCCTCCCGATGAATTCATTCATTTTTAGCACATCAAAATCAGCCAAGTCTCTTTCTGTCTCTGTCTAGTTAAACATTAAATACTGAACTCCTACCTACACTACAAGTGATGAATTACATTTTTTAAACTATTCATACAAATAGTAACACGAATCTAGTTTCAATGCTTTTTTTTCTTTCTCTTTTCTGTCAGTCTGAGCCTGTTGAAATACTGCTGTGCAGTGGAGCACCAACCAAAGGGACAGAAGGGATCACTCAAAGATGCAGTAAATATGTACTTTTGAAATCCAGGTATCAAATATTGCAAAAGATAATAGACATTATTCTGGTATAAATCACACACTTGAATCTTTCTCTGCTTTCTTTAGATCAGAGTCAATCAGAGTATATGGATGTTTGTTGTGAGGTTAATCACTTGACAGTAATTGCCTATCTGTACTGACCAAATAAATCAATGCTATACAGCAACAAAGAGATCCTGGTTATTGAGTTTAAATAAATATGATTGATTACTTGAATGTCCCAAAACAACATAAACAATATGATTTCCAGACACATCCAACAGCAGAAAATTGCATTCCCTAATTGACTATAATTTCTGTTAATGTGGAGGGGAAATGGGATACAGTGAAAGAGAAATGGACTTTTCATCATTGAAGGAAACTGTTGCAATTCAACCTAATGCTTAACATAAGTGCCTTACTAGTTGCTGCTGTGCCTCAGATTTATAGATTAGATACAAAAAAAAAAAAAATTATCAAGAACAACCCACATAGTTATTCTGGAATATTCATTTCTTGGTTTACTAGATATTTTGAAGGTGCAAAAACATATACATACAAGCCTCTTTGTCAACCATTTGGATCTAGTTCACCTCTAATTTGCCATGAAAATCCTCATTCTGCCTTCTTTTAGGAAATATACCATGAAACAACACAGCATTACATAGCTCATTATATACTCCTACCTTCCATTATAATCCTATAATTATAAAAGATCATTTTTTACCTTACATGTATGTTCAGCTACACGGTTTACATAATTGTAAAATGGAGGTTAGAGGTCTGGTGATAAATTGAAAATTCATGGACCATTCTTCATATTGTTCTGCCACTGTGGACATTACTATTACAGTATATATTTTGTTTCCATTGATAATGGATTTTAAATACTGATATGGTAGTTTTAAAAGCAGGTTATATTAAATGCATCTTATGCAGTTGCTGTTTGCTGAATTATAGAGTTTATGCATGTTACATAATTACGATATGGAACGTAATACCTCAAATATTTTCCAAGCCAAGACTAAATGGATTAAAAAAATAATCAGACTAATGTAAAATAGATGAATTGGTAACCACAGCACATGACAATTGAGATCAGGAAATTCTTGAACTATAAACTAGAGAAAGTGGGGAGAGAATAACAGAGGAAAAATGCTCCTGTCCCTCACCATGCGCTGCTCAGGCACCTGTGACACGCTTGCCATGGTCTCACTGGAACAGAGCTATTGCTCCTGGGTTATGCTCTTACATCCAAAGACAACTGGAGTGTCTACCATGGAGTTATTGCTACAGCTGTGTTTATGTCCCAAGCAATTTAATCACATGACAGAATATGATAGACATAATGATTTTTTTTCCCATAAGAGGTCATGCTTTCTGAATTTACCCGTTCCTTGAACACACTTTCCACTAAAAAAAAAAAACACCAAAAAAAAAAAAACAAAACACCAAAGAGAAGAAAAAGAGCTGCGCACTTTTGGAACAGAACAATACTCAGACTTGTCAAGGTATTACAGTGGTATTATATACCACTGTGAAGTATTCAGGACAGTTTTAATGTACCAACCGTTCATACCTAGGCACACAGCAAAGTTGTGTGCAAATTGTATGACTCAAAACCACACAATTTGAACCACAATATTCAGTGTTTGGTTTTTGTTTTTGCTTTTTCCTAAATATAAGAGATAGAAAGAGCCTGTAATTACCTGTAACTGTCAACTCCGTAGTTCTTCTGACAACAAAGAATCCATATTTTAGCTCACAAGTGTAATTTCCAATGTCATCCTCTCTAACTTCCCGAATGACAAGAGTGTCCTTTTTAAACACAATACTTGATCTCCACGTCTTTGACTTGCACTCCTGTTCAAAGAGAATATAAAACTTCAGGAACTGTGTTCTTACACTTGAAATGGACCACTGCAGACAATGCTGCCCAAAGTAAAGGTGGCTAGGCAAGAGCCCAGGCTAGTTATAAATGTATATAAATATGTAAAAATCCAGTCTCTTTGGATGTTGGTTAAAAGTAATTTTATCACCTGATTTGATATTTATGCCCCTGGCTATAAAAGGGAGTTGATTCCTTTGGTGGGTTTTTTTTTTGACATTAGTTTGCTGAGTGGCTCATATTTAATTTACTTATTTAGCATTACACTTACGTCTGCAATCTACGACTTTTATATTACCAGCAGCTCAAGCTGCAGGGGATAATTTTTTCTTCCTTTTTAATTCAATTTAAAAAATATAATTAAAAAATCTAGAGAAACAGGATGAGAATGAGGAGAAATAAGGATTCTATAGATCTCTTTCTAAAACCACCTTAGAATCAAAGCTCTCTGAACCTATGAAAGGTGCATTCTTAACCTAAAAATGTATTTTATTACAGACACAAAATCCAAGATCAGATCCAGGCAAATAGTTGGCTACATTTCTCCTAGATATGCGATCAGTTAATTTGGATGTTATCTTTCCAGGCCACAAAATTTTACTCTTTGGGTAGCACAGTCCATACCATAATTAATTCCACTTCACTGCCCACAGGCAACACTACTTGCAAGAATTTGGCCCTGAAGTACAAAGAACTACACAATATTGAAATAAAGTTATTCATAAAAACAGTGAAATTATATTTGCAAATTTAACCTTAAGTATATATGTAGAAACTGAAGTTTTGGTAGTATTTGATGAGTTTTATGCTGCAAAATTAAGCTGTTTATTTAGGTAAAGCATACATAGATATCTCATACAGTTTACTCAAGGAAGCATTTGAATTTCCCAATTAGTTCATTCTTTTCTACCATTGTTGGATCTTTTGTCTTTTCTTGACAAAATTAAAAACAGCCCAAGTTTCATAACGCATTTAGATCAAGAGAATAAGAACATTGCATAATATATTTGAAGGTATAAATCTCTTGCATTCCTTACCTTATACCACAGAATTTCAGGCTCCCTAAATGGAAATAAAAAATCCTCAATTTCAGGACATGAGATTTCCTTGCTTTTGCTAAGTTCAGCTTTTTCAAAATATTTCATCTTTGAATTGTAGCAGAGTCCAGTGTCATTTTCACCCACCGTCAGCGAAATGGACACTTTCATACAGTATGTTGAGTTTCTGTAATGCAATAAAAATAGAAAGAAAAGTCTAATAAATTGGAACTCAAGCAAGACACCAAGAGCCACATATTCATCAGCGCTGAGTATGCCTTAAACTGGAAGTGGCATTTTACAGATGCTAATTAAGAAAGAATCTTATGATTAATTATAGAATGAAGGACGTTTCAATCTAAGGCACTGCCAGTTTTTTGACCATAGCCTTCAATGCCCGTACTCCCAGGACAAAATGTTCTGCATTACCTACAAGATTTCATGAGGTTGTGTTCTCCTCTGAAACTTCTCACTACATCTGCTTCTGGATGCTGATAAGCAAGGCAGCCAGAAACTAGGGGACTTTGTCTGCCTTCCCACATTCCACTATGTGATTCAATCAGGCAAAAAGGCAAAATTGCTTGAAATGATTCCTTAATTTTTTCATTTAAGTTTCCAGGTGGGGAGCAAATGAGTGTATAAAGTTGAGTACTCCCCAGGAGCACACTGTGACGGTGTGAAGATTTCTCTCCTACTGTTCTGTAAATGCATTTTACCCCTGGCATGCTGACAGAGGATTCTGCAGAGAGCACTGAGGAAACGTTCACCTCCTTATCACCATTCTCATCCTCTATGAGCTGATTGCTTATTTATAATGGACTTGTGTATCAGACATGGCAGAATCTCAATTTCCTAATATCTGTTTCCTTTTTCTGTTCAATAAGAGGGGATAGAAATACTTGAGGATAAAGAATAAGAAAGCTTAATTCAAAGAATTCTAGAGTGCAATTTCCTACAGAAAATGTAACCCTGTAAGGAACTATCAAATTAGAGAATAGTATTGGAAATGTAAATTTTTAAACAGAATGACCCTTAGCTATTGATCTAATTCATGGACTTGTAAGGAAAACAAACACAAAATTATTTCCTCATAATGAAGAAGTAAGTATAATTTGTTACCATGTTTGAGAATCTGGCTGTATAAAGCAAATAAAGTTATTTAAGCTTTATGCAAATCAAAGAAAGGATCCACCAAATATGGATCACTCTTGCTACATTTAAGCTGGTAAAAGAGCCAATTCCCATTTTTACCAGTACATGCAATTGAAAACCACTTACTTTTTAATGAATACTTTTTCATTAGTGTAAATCATGTTATTTCTCTATTAAGATGTTACTTGGAATATTTTATTTATTTGTTTATCGTGTGTCTTGAAAATAGTCACTTAATTCTGTTTTTCCAAATTGGTAAAATGCTTCTTTTTTCTTGGAAGACTCATCCCTTGGAAACAGGTTCTGAACAATTCATCAAACCCTGAGTAAACTAACTAGATGAGAGTGTCCCATTATTAGATGACAGGGAGCAGTATATAAGGAGTTGTTTGGCTATACAATCTTTACATTTAAATATTTTTTTTAATTCCTTTCTGTGCATTTAAGCAGCTTATTACTGAAGCAGAAGTTCATGTTACTGAATTTCATTATTTAACTGTTTCTAAAAGGACATGGCAGGGAAAAAAAAGAGAGGATATTTTACTGTCTTCCCAGTCTCTGAAGAAGCAATGTTAGTAAAATTTTTTGCATAGGCATTCCTCAGTATTTGGAGTGAATTTTTCAAAAATTATGATTAAATGTTTTGATGTACCAAAGAACTCTGTTCTGCAACAGTGACAACGTCAATTGCCAGATTTTTGTTTGAAGCACATCCAAGTTTCCATTGCAACAGCAGATCCTTTAGCAGATGCAACTAAGGCTTCCTTCTCCATAAGAAAAGCATTTTGGAAATATTTCAGAATGTTTAAATTCATTGTTTGAAGTGGATCTTTCTAAACTGTCAGATACAAGTTACTGAAAAGTTTTGGGTGGATTTTTGTCAGCTGAGTTCCCTAACAGAATTTCCTTTCAAAACCTGAAAGTATTATCAAAAACCCCTACAGTTCCAGATGTAGGGAACTAGACTTCCTTATTTCAATTCAAAATACTAACTGCACTGTCAATCTGACTCATCTCATGCTTTGTGTCAGAAACCAAGGCTGTTGAGATGAAACAAAACTCAAAGTGGTGGGTACAGAGGCAAAGCAACACAAACATTATGAGGTAAGAAAACCAAGACAATGGGCTCACAGTACAGAAAGAGAGAAAGAAAATTAAATAGTCCCCAGGTAGGAATGAAGAAGAAGAAAGAAGAAGAAAGAAGAAGAAAAAGAAAGAAGAAGAAAGAAGAAGAAGAAGAAGAAGAAGAAGAAGAAGAAGAAGAAGAAGAAGAAGAAGAAGAAGAAGGAGAAGAAGAAGAAGAAGAAGAAGAAGAAGAAGAAGAAGAAGAAGAAGAAGAAGAAGAAGAAGAAGAAGAAGAAGAAGAAGAAGAAGAAAGAAGAGGGTGAGTTTGCTGATTACAGCTACAGCATGAAGGGTACAATAGATGTCAATCCTCTGAGGCAACAGAAAAAGTAAAGGCAGCAGAGCCCTCTGGAGTATGCACATACTGCAGAGGGTAAAAAAATGCTCATGTGTTAGAAGTCAGAAAGTTTTCCATATGTGTCTTACTAGAGGGACCAGATAAGAAACAAATAAAACAAGCAAAAACCCTATGGCATGAGTTTAAGGGATTTTAAAAACTGGTATTAGCTAAACTAACTGTGCTTCAACTCACCACATGATACCTTTGGGGTGTTTCTTTTGTTAGTTTGTTCGCCTTTGTGTTTTCCTGAACATGGTGATAAGAAGAGGTGACAAATTAACGAATTAATTTTTCTCTAATCTACCAGTCACAAATGTTAGCAAGTATAAAATCAGCTAGAACCTTTTTGTACCTATAAGTAAGTGAAGGTTTTCATTTTCATCTGTTATTCAATAGATTTTCAAGTGCTAAAATAATGAAGTCTAAAAGTACAAAATACAAAAACAGGAAGAAAAAAGATGTTTGGTGGTTTTTGTTTAAGACAACAAACCAAATTAAATCAAATTTATCTTAAAGTTAAATGAACAGGTAACTTGTTAGAGAGAAAAGTAGAAGAAGAGGAGACACAAGGGGGAAACAGACAAGAGAATGCACACCAACCAAGAACAGCTTCCCTTAACTTTAGCTTTTGCAATATCCCCATCTACATTTAAAGGAGTTCCTTTGAGAATTAAGCACTTAAAGCATGGTTTCATTATAAATACATCTCTAAAATGGGCCAGATGGGTTTACGCTTATAAAACTCTGCGCTTTTTTCCTCAGAAAAAGACCTGTGGTAATTGCCAGTCTCCAGCCTCGCCAGAGAGAGCTCAGTGATAGATTTATACAGCTCAGTACCGTCCAGGCAGCATCCCTCATCATCCCTATTCATGACAGAAGGGAAAGTGGGACTCTTCCTGTTACTTGCCCACTCCGGTGCTTTGCCATTATACTGTTTACCAGAGTAAACAAACTGGAGAGCAAACAGGAAGCCAGAAAATCTCTCTTGTGTTTCTCCTCATCATACAAAATGGGAAAGTAACTTTATTTCCAACTGAGCTGGAAAAGTAACTTTATTTCCAACTCCTTCAGAACTGGACATTTAAAAGAAAGCCTGAGAAAACTCTTTTCTTTGCAGTTTTATTTTAAATTTTAATAACAAACTTAGCCACTGATGTCCATATCCATTTTCTATAAATGGTCCACCACATTTCTGGGGAAAACTTTTGTTGACTTCATTAATTAGTTTTTTCATGATTTTGCAGACACAATTTTGTCCTTTTTCAATCCCAGTAACTTCAGTTACAGTTATTTGGATGCCTGAAAGCTGGAGAGAAAAGAATTCATTCAAGACAGAAACAAAAACACGTTATTGATAATCTACTCGTGCTCTTGGCCTGTGGCTCCAAAGGCTCTTTGTGAGCTTGTAAACTTCCACACAAAAATTTTTAAAGCCTCTACATAAGCAGCCGGGTTTTTTGAGGACACTCCTGAGGCCTTGGGCACGTGGTGAGGGAGAAAGGCCAGGGTACCATGGGGCAGCCAGGATTACTCTTGTGCACTGAGGTCCCCTTGGTGGCAGGATCTGATGGCCCCAGCAGGTCACTGTCCTCCCAGAGGCTTCTGGAGCATTCATTCAGGACAGCAGTTCACAAACCTCATATGCAGGATTCTCTTTTATTGGGTTTGGGTTTTGTTTGTAATTTGGCTTTGTTGTTTTTTTATTTCCTCCCCAAGCTCTGGAATGGCTGACACCCACACTCACTGGCTCTGATATCTGAAATCACAGATTGCCTTTTCCACAAAGCTTCCAGAGCCAATAGAGCTGCAAGTGCTGGGGCAGTGCTTCAGGCATGGGGAAAAGACAAGAAAAGTGGAGGGAGATGGACAGAAGCCAGCTGGAATTTTCCTCTGTGCCTTAGAAATTATCTCCTGCTTCCATACCCTGGGGGGCCAACCCAGTTTGAAAACTGCTTTTGACCTCAATCGAATTACATAAGCACTGATTTCTCCCCTCAAGGGTCACCTAATTATTTGCATGATACTATGAAGTAACCTAGTGCACAGGAGCCTCCAGGACTATTTGAATATCAATACTCTGCAAGACACTTGTTTCAATAGGTTTGAATTAGACACACCAGAAAATATTGTTTAGTTTTAATGCCCACTTCCATCCTTGGAAGCCAAACCTTCACATTTTATCTTTTTCTGACACAAGTGGTACGCACTGCCATTCTGAGTTTCCCCTTCACTCCAAACCTGTCAAAAGAGAATGTCAAAATGCAGAGTCTAACTGCATTAGAATAATGCTTTCCTTGTGTAAGAGGGAGCTAGTGACTGATGCAAAAGGACTTTTATTGATACTCTGAACAATAAAAATTAAATTATAATTAGCCTTTATAAAGGGAATTTAGTTTTCTCATCCTTATAATACCCTAACGTTTATTTTTTTGGTAAACTAGAAAAAAGGTGTAAATTTTTATGTTACTGGTTTCTCTGTATGATCTCTGTCTTTTTTTAAAGTCAAAGAGAAACTTATTTCTCTACGAGAACTGAAATAAATCTGGTATTGATTTCCCCATTTTAATAAAACTTCACTTTCTTAATACAAAATACTCAAACAAAATTATGACAATAACCTTAATGATGAACTTGTACTGGCAATTACATGGAAGGCAAAAGTACATAAAATTACCTAATTTCCCTAATTTCCCCATCAAACATTTTCTTTCATATTAAAGCTTCCTTTCGGGTACATGAGAACAAAAAAGTCCACAATCTTACTGTACAGATATACAAAAATATTCCTATAATGTAACTCTGTCTGCACTCATACAGTATATGGATATAAATCTAAATAAATTTTATTTGAAGTTAAAGATTTCTTACAGAGAAAATGTGTCTCTATGTCTATACATACGTGTCTCTAAACCAGTCATATGAGTATGCTGGGGATTCCAACAATTGTAAAACTAATACTAGAGGTATGTGATTCAAGAAAGTTACTAAATAAAACTTATAAAAGCATATTAATAGTATACCTTTATGTTATTTAGCATGAGAAAATTTCAATTTTAAAAATAACTTTCTATTAAAATATTTGAGAATATCAGAGAATAGCACTTATGGATTGCAGATAAAAATGTTAGAGGTAGTTAAAAAGGATAGTAATAAATCAAAAAAGCATTTTACTGCACAGGGCATATAGGGCAAGTAAAATATGGATTGCCACTAGTCTGAATTTAATTGCACATTTGATACTTTAGTGCTAGTTACAAATTTAGTGCTACTCATTTCAGTAAGGGTTCCCAGGATCATTAGTGAAAAAATTTTGGGCCAGTGAGTGATAAAGTGCTAGAATGGAGATGTTTCAGAACGATACTAAACGTTTTCACTGCAGCAGATCAATGTCTATTCCCAGAGGAGACAGAAGTATGAAGAGCTGTGCAGAAGTGTAACCCTCACAGATGAAAACGCCTTTAGCTTTCAACAGACTGCAGTAGGGAGATAATACCATAGCATGAAATGCCTCTAGGTATACTATGTCCTCATAATACAGGGGAGGATGGCACTTGCTTTTTCTTGGGAACCAAGGATCCTGAAGAAGAGTGATTTTTATCCCCGTACTTAGCACCATATGCCAGAATAGCAGAAATGCTTCTTTCAAAAATTACAAGGTGATAGAGTTGTATTATTCCTCCCATTTCTTTCATTTATAGAATCATAGAATCACAAAATGTTTGAGATCAGAAGGGAACTCAGGACATCATCTTGTCCAACCCCCCCTGGCCAAGGAAAGCCTCTTAGACCTGCCTGCCCAGGAGCCTGTTCAGACCACTTTTGAATATCGCCACAACCCTCCTGAGCAACCTGTGCCAGTCGTCTTCATGGTGAAAAGAGTTTCCTGATGTTCAAATGGAATATTCTCTGTTCCAGTTTGTGCCCATCGCCTCTGGTCCTGTCACCAGGCAACACTGAAAAGAGCCTGGCTCCATCCTGCTGGCACCCTCCCTTCAGAAATGTATATCTGTCAGTGAGATTCTCCTGTGCCTTCTCCAGGGTAGAGTCCCAGCTCTCTCAGCCTGTGCTCACAGCAGAGATGTTCCAGTTCCTTTATCATCTTCATGCTTCTTCATTGGACTCTCTCCATGTTTCTCTTGCACCAGCAAGTCCAGAACTGGACACTGTAATCCAGTGGTCTCACCACTGCTGAGTAAAGAGAAGGGCCACCTCCCTTGGTGTGCTGGCCATATGTCTAATGCAGCACAGCTCATCACTCACCTTTTTTGTTGCAGGGGCACATTGTTGGTTCAACTTGCTTTTTCACCAGAATCCCCAAGTCCTTTTCTTCAAAGTTGCATACATTTTTGTTCATGGAACATGTGTTTACTCCAATGGTTTTTCACTCACAGGGGACGGAGGGGAACCATTAAACAAAAAAATACTTTTTCAAAGTATTATATAAAAAGGACAGAAAAAATAATAGGGTTTGTATGAGAGTGACTAGAAAAAATGCAGACTTTTTGAAAGTAGAGGTCCTTAAAATTATGTCTACTGTATGGTGCACCAGAGCCTGCTTCAGCAGCTGTGCTTCTGTGTTCAGGAACAATTGAGTCTTACTACATCCTGATGACTCACAAGGTCAACAAATACTGCAATGTCTTTATCACCAAATCATCCCTTTTGCAAATGCAACTGGCCTTCTTTTATAGTACTAAAACTGAAAGCATTGAAAACCTAGTGCTGCTAAATGGCTTCTCCCTTGTTCCCTCTCTCTGCTTGAGGAACTCACACACTTCTCAGATAAATACAGATCCTGTCATTCAGACTCAAATATTAAGCTAGTTTTCTGTTCAGCTGTTGAGCAGATGCATAAAGAATATCCCAAGAAGGTATCTGTCTTGTTTCTGAACAAGAAATTCTGAATGATTAGATATGTATCTGTTGCTAACTCTGCACGAATGTTATTTTCTGAATAGAAAAGTTACTCATTAACGGTAGATATGGACAGAGATATCCAACAATTACAACATTTATTATAGATATCAGAAGAATGACATTTGCACATGAATAAGATTCCCTTGAAAATCTCTCCATAACGCTTTCCCAGTAAAAATGGGAATACATAAAAAATTCATCACATTTATTAGATTCAAGGCTGTTTCCTAGCATACTGATGACACTTTTCCATACTCCTGAAAATTCTCTAATGGGATTTAATGACAATTCTGAATTTTAAAAAAACCTAAATAATTCCTGGAATTATGATTCCTACATTTGTTAAAAAAAAAGACCAAAACCCTCCCCTCAAAAACAACCCCCTCCCAAAAAAACCCCAACCCCTACAGTTTTAGTTATACTTGTTTTACACCTACTTTCCTAAGAAGAAACAATTCAGATACCAGTCAGTCTTCCTTACCATTTACAGGATTAAAAGGAAGACAGTAGTATGACATCTCAGTAAGAGCACTGCTGTGTTCAGATAGAGCCAGAACTCAAAAGAAAGTAGCAATTTTCTGCAGAAAAGTCAATCTTTGGAAAAGCTGCTACTGCTGCTACTGAAGCAGAAATTTAGAAATGTGCAAGAATTTTTATGAAATTTATACAACTGAAGACCTCAGAGCAAGTCCTGAATTTCCAAAGGCAGGAGGATTTGTAGGAGAAAATCAATTAAAAAAAGGGATATAAAACAATTTGGATTTGTCCTTCATTTGAGGGCCATAAAGGACACAGGAAACTTAGCTATTTATCATTTTTGACTCTTTTCATAACAACAGCTTTACCTCAAAACAGTTTCCAAAATTGCCTTAGTGTGATCTGTAACAATGTAATAAATGTTTTTATTTCACTCTAATTTTAAGCTCTAAAATGTGATCCTGATACCCTTCAGGCTGTAGCTGAAGATCAGAGTTATGGAAGCTCAGGCCATATAAACCAGTACTTGCAATATGTTCACATCAACAGCACCCCTGAAGACAAGCACAGGGAAGCAAGAACTTCCACCCACTCGAGCTACCAACTCTGCCCAGCACTGAAAGTGTTCTCAGTTCAGCCTCCAGAGCTTCTATCCATTTCTGCCTTAAATGCACTAAACACCATCTTTATGTCCATACAGTCGAGGGAAATTGTAGAAAACGAATCATCTTTACAGAGAAGAAAAAAGAACTCAGTGAGTCATTTTAGGTAAACATTATTTGAGGATCTTTGGAAATATTTTATTGAAGAGGTTGAGACAGCCAGAGGGACACACTCTTTGTTGTAGGGCTTTCAAAGCATGAGTTGTTACTCCATGCTAAAGAATTATTAATTCCTTTTTTTCTACAGAATCCCCAAATAAATTAGCTCTTTTAGTTTTCCTCAGCATAAAACCAATATGGACCTCTGCTCCTAATGTCACATTTCCATCTCCAGTGACTGAGCCTAAGTACACAGCCTAAGTAACACAACACATTTGAGAATTCAGCAGAGATTCAAGTTACAAGCATATGAAACTGTACTATTATTTGTCCCATATTATTATCTACCACCAAGGTAAACAACTCTGATGTGACAAAGGAAAAGGTTTCAGAGGCATTGGATGCCGAAACAAACAGAGTGAGAGGATAAGGCACAGGCAGGTGCCAGACACTAGCTATATATTTTCATTTCTAGATTTAGCTTTCAAGCTTGCTGCTACATGTCATCCTCTGAAGCATGAATCACCCAGAACATCCAGCCACGAAAATCCAGCCATATGAACAGCAACAATATGAATGTATGAGAGCATTTCTACACAAGCTTTGAATAACTTCACCTAAATCAAATGTGCTTGTGTAAGCTATTTTAATTTCACTAAAATGAGGCTTTCTTTACACATTTGAATTTGTACTTCAAACATAAAAGGTACACTGAACAAGTTTAGATACATTTCAGATAATTGAAAGTCACTTCTTTTTCAGTTGGACTACGATGCAACATTTATGTGACAGAGTCTTTATACAAACGCCTTTCAGCACAGATGTAGGAGGGACAGTAGCAGACACCCCTCTCAGACATTTTTTTTTTCCTAGGTAATGGACTCGCAGAAAAGTCCACTTCATTTGTCAGAAATGCAGAATCTCCACTTTGGCTTGTCTGGCTGCTTCCTCCTATAGCAGGACACAGCTTCCAGTTGGGCTGGTGCTGCCAGCTTAATCATCTGCTGTTCTTTGTCACCTAGCTTCACCCACAAATTCCCCACTATCTAAATATAGGAATAGCTGTATAAAAAAATTCAATTCCATCTATAAATACACTTTGGCTCAAAACCCTGCCACCAGTTTTTACAATAGGTAGAGAATGAATGAATACATGAACTATTTATAAGTAGAAAACTTAACCTATATCATCATTTATGTACCACGTTTTCTGGTTTCTATTTTTGTTTCTGCAATCTATTTCAGTCACTTCTTTGTTCATCATACTGGGAAAGAACAAAGAGAACCTGTGAATTCCCGTATTGATTAAACACTTTGTCACATTTTTCATGGATGAATTAATATCCATTTGCAAGTATTTTAATATTCAGAGCAATTTGAATTGAATCGCTATTTTCCTGACATTTGTTCAGAAACATGACTTCTGCTAATGCTCTTGATGTCAGAGTCAGGTGAGTCTAGTAACCAGAGGGATGAGGAGAGGCTGCAGCACCAGGTTCATCCAGCACCCAGGCTAAGCACAGGTACCCCACAGGTGGGCACACACAGGGCTGCTCACACAGACATTCACCGACAGAGATGCCCTGTGCTTGCTGAAATAATGAACTGCAGAGCTGACCCAGCCCACTGCCCTCCCCTCCAGCTGATCAAGTTGAAGTCAGCTAGTGGAATACACAATACACAAACACTCAGTGCTGGTGTTTCCAGCAACTGGCTTTAGCCTCTCTCATCCCAGGAGCTGGCCCAGGTCCACTGCTTGCCCCAGCTCCTGACACTGGCACATGAGGTTTGCAGTCCCCACCAGCTGCTGGTCCTCAGACAACTTACCCTGCTCCCCAGCCAGGCCAGCTCAAAGCTCACTAGCATGCACCAACCAACACCTGCTCAGTGGAGGCAACACACCCACATGGAGAACTGAAACACCCTTTAATGAGAAGATGGGACAAATTATACAGCTTAAACTAGAGTACCTGCCATCAGCATATTTACACTGAGCAGCCTTTTATCTCCTTTTCCTACTGTCCTCTTGCCTTTTACATTCTACTCCATTTTTTTCCTGCACATTAGTTTCTCTGAACCTCTGGTGCTTCCCCTAAATAAGATTCATGCATCCTCAGAATCACTTGAAAAGATCATTCAGCAATATTTTTTACATAAACAAAAAATGCTTTTCCTCCCTGCATCCCAGAGGAAGCCCCACACACTCTTCAATCCAAAGGCCTTTCCAGGAGGGAACATCTCCAAGTGATTGCGTGGTTTTCGGGTTTTATAATCCATCTCTGCTTCTCTAACCCCTCATGGAGCCTTTGTGTTTTGACTAACTTGGCACTACATGTGTGATAGCAGACAAGGTATCACTACATTCATTTTTAAACCAAGACCATCAGCCAATTCTCAAAGACCATACAGGGTAACATTCTTGACAAGTCACTGATTTTTTTTTCCCAGTATCCCTTGTTTTTCTAGCTGGGTCTTTCCTTGCCTCTCTTTATAAATGCTCTCTTCTGCTCGCTTAGTCACTCTCCTGGCAAAGATCCCATCAGGTTTCTCTCTAAGACTACTTCTTTATAAAGCATTCACTGTCCTTTCTTTCCTATTTAATCTAAAGACTTCAAAATCACAGCATGTTGTGGAAAAAGCAGTCAGTTTGTGAGTGTAATCATATCTACTTTTGAATGCTTCATATTCTGGTAATACTCTTTTCTAATGATTTTCTGAAACTTCCTATAATCCAAGGCAAATGCACACAAAATGTCTAATCAGTTTCTGCATCTTCCTAAAAATTTGAAATACAACTTCTATTTTGTTAAACTTCAGTTTTACAGAAGTACTTCTTCTACCAGGTTTTTCTCTGAAGTTTTAATTTCATTTTATCTACCACTTTTACCCCCATTCTAATATATTTCAACCATGAGTTTGTCTACACTATGTAAGCATTATGTTTACATAAGTTTGGAAGTAATTCTAAACACAGACATAATGTACCAATATAACTTCCCTATATCCTAAATATTCTCAAACCTTTTTTGTGTGTGTTCAAGAAAAAAAAAACAACAAAAAAACCCCAAAGAAAAACAAAAAAACCAAAACAACGACGACAACAACAACAACAACAACAAAAACACACAAAAAAACACAGAAATATTTATCTCCTAAGCAAACCCATTTTGAAGATACTACTACTACTACAAAAAAACACTATCAAAAGTGCCAAATAAAATTTCAGGATAAAGTAATTATAACTGTCACCAAAAAACTGTACTGTGAGGAGGGACTGAAAGCACACAAAAATTAGAAAAGTCTTTTTCTTTCTGAGCCACTGAGGAATTGTTTGTTTTTTAACAGAGCTTGTTATGGGAAATGTTCCATTGTAATTATGCATCAGCAACTGCTACTCCATAATACTGATGCTTTCTGTAAATTTTTTTTCCTTTCCTCTTTCCTTCTCCTAACACCAAAATATCTGAAACTTGGGAGTTTTATCTAGAAGGCCAGAACTCCAAAATATGTTCAAATATATTGCAGCATAAAGATGAGCATCAATTTTGATGTATGATAAGCATCAGGGTTACTCCAGGATCCTTTTAGAGCATGAAAACAACCCAGTCTATTAGCTTGAAAATAAAATAGTTATAAAACAAGTTGCTTTCACACAGTAAAAACACTCACAGGAAAACAGTATGAGAATAGCTTTCCTGGATACATATGTGTGGATTTTTTTAGTTTTTCAGCTATTTCACAATGCATGGTAATGATATTACTCTTTCACAGTAAACACAGGAACTGCAAAACAAAATAACAAACAAAACCCAAACTTGCACCTAAAAGCAATAGCACATAATTCTTATCTGTGAAAGCAAGATAAAGGCTCAGTAGAAATAAAATATATGGCCTTATTTCTGCTCAGACCATGGAGCTAAACCAAACTAGAGGGATGACTTTATTCCACCATTTGTGGGGTTTGTGTGTATTCTTCCTTCAGAGCTTCAGCATAAACAATTATTCAAACAAGATGTGTACTTGAAGGAAAAGCCATATCCAGTGGTTTTACTAGTTGTATATACATACTATACACTAGTATATACATATACTAGTTATACTAGAAATAATTGAGGCTATGGCACTATTTATAAGATAGTCCCAGAAAGGTCTTGAATTTCAGGGGAATGTCCCTCCTTTTCAGATTTGTTATAAGGTGTCATTTCCAAAAAAGCAAGACTGGACACAGAAAACCAAGTCTGGGAAGATTTTTTTGAGCAGATTTTCTCAATTTTTGTGCAAGCTAATAGACCTTCATGTCAGGAGATATGAATCTTCCTGCAGAGAACAGAATTGAATTTTTTTTTTTTTTTGGTGGGGAAAAGCTGTGCAATGGAGTTCTGTTCCTGTATCAGCTCAGTGACAGCTCATCATTACTTTGTGACTGAAGGCTGTGCTGAACACTTGGCACAACTGGGCTTATTCTGTTGACAAAAGCAGAATTTTGCCACAATCTGCTGAAATGCCCTACCAGAGGAAGGATAGGCTGCCTGTTCCAGCAGAGATTCCTCCCAGACACTTCCCTGTTGTAGTTCCCTGCACCTCTAGACTTCAGTCTCAAGTAAAAATATCAGTGGTGATTTCAGCCAGTAAAATGGTTTTTGATATTCAAAAGCAGAGGGAAGTCCCTACAGCAGCATGCAGCATATGCACATTTATGGATTGATATTTAATGTTTTAAAACTAGGAGAATTTTTACAAACGTCTTTATAAATGCATTGCCTTGATTATATTATTAAAAAAAAAGCAGCAAGTCCCTGACTTAAGTGATTATTATATACCCTTATCTACCTGTCTGTGTACTTGCATTATACCTAAGTTATTAGCTACATGATCATACCTTACTTTTCATTGTGAACTTATTTACATGCTCAGTATAGACTAATGTTTCCCAATGCTTGACATTTCAGACTATGAAACATGGCTTCAGTATTTTCAAACATTAGTCTCAATTATTAAGTCTCATTCAATGGGTTGAAATTCAGAGATGTTGTCATGAGACATGCCATGGAGAGGCTCAGGAGCCCCTAGATGCAGCACGGGGCATTTCTTTCCTGTAATCTGATACAGGAAAGAAAAAAAAGGAAAAAGGAAAAAGGAAAAAGGAAAAAGGAAAAAGGAAAAAAGAAAAAGGAAAAAGGAAAAAGGAAAAAGGAAAAAGGAAAGAAAAAGAGTAGAAAAGAGGAAAAGAGGAAAAGAGGAAAAAGGAAGCTACTTCGGGGCAGAGAAAAAGTCACATTATTTTCCTCAATGTTCCCAGGGCTACTGAGGCCCTCAAGTTAAAATACAGGCATGGAGAGATCCTGTATATCAAGTGTAGTTCAGAAGAGGAAAGAGTTGTTATATAATTCCTATATCCTCTCACCAAAAAATCCCTGAATAAGATTGTTTTTGTGGGGAAAGTGTCAGATCTGACTGCAGCACCACTAAAATATCATTCTTTTATCAGTTGCCCTCATTTCAGTTTTAATAAGCTCTCTTGGCTCTCTTATCTTTTTATGTTCACTCCACAGCAATTAAACAGAAATGCAAATGTCATACCCATTTTTATAACAGTGTCTCTTATAAAACTGAAAGGAAGACAGCAAATTATATATATCCATTAAATGATCTACCTTCTTTTTGTCAACAAAATCTAGCTAATATGAAGATAATGCCCCTATATGTACCCTATGTGTGTTTGCATGTTTTATGAACATGAGGAGATTATTCGTTACAATTCTAGCACAACTTCTGAGGAAACATTACACTTTGAATGCTCAAATCAGTTCAATCAGGCAGGGAGAGAGTTTATCAATATTCAGTTTGGATTTCAAAACAGCTGCTCTATTTATAAAAATAGAGCATTATAAAAATGACCATTATAAAAATTGCCACCTTTTTTATTTACTAAATACAAACATCCAGTAAAGTGATATTGCATTCACACAAATATCTGTCAACCACTTTAATCCAGATGTATTTTGATACAGCCATCTTCCCTCTCTAAACGGAAACCTCACCAAAGGAAAAAAAAAAAAGGTAAGAAAATTCAGATTTACTTTTCTCTGTCTGTCTCTGAAACCAATCCAGCAATCCAGTGGAGACACAGAGAGTATAGCACACAAAATAATTCAGTAACCATCCATCTTGAGCAATGAACAACAAGCCATCACAATGACAACATCTGATCACTACCACAAGTAGAAAAAATCTCACTCAAACTAAGTGGTTTCAGCTATTTTAAGTGGGGTACACATTGCCACTAGAAGTTTCCTGACACAGAATGCCATCTGTCTTCTGCTCAGGTATTTGCCTGCGACCTCAGCCAAAAGCAGCCAAGTGTTTCACACTCTTAAATACATTTACCTCATCAACTGTGAAGTGTAAAAGTGTTATTTTGCAGAGGAGGAACTGAAACAGAAAGACTACTTCCCCACTCCTCACAAATAGTAATATGACAAAATATCACAAAAATAATTTACATCCAGGTCTAAAGATTTACCCTCCAAAATCAACCCTATTTCTCAATTAACACACTGCAGGATGAAAAAGCCAGAAAGAATATATAAAAGAAAAAGCTACCTTCCTACTTTATTTGCAGCATCCTTGTGACTGTACTGTTTTGCCCTCCACTTTTTCCAATCTTTATACAAACTATTCATAACTGTGTGTAAAAACAGGGTGGTAACATCAGGAAAATAGCAGGAGTGAAATCAAGATGCAGACAGACTAAATAGCAGGGACTAAAGCTGTGTCAGACAGCAGACAGCTTAGGAGAAGAGCAGGTAGATTAGGAGAACCAGGCAGAATAAAGGGCTGTATTGGGTTTGTACAGCAAGGTGTTAGCAGCAGACGTAGCCTGTGTGAGAAGAGACCAGGGCTGAGCCAGATCAGACAGACCTTGTTCCAGCTGCCTCCAGCAGATCTGCCTCAGGACACAGCTGAGCTCAGCAGGCAAGCAGGACATGTCCCTAGGAAAGCTTATTTAAGAATGCATTTCAGAAAAACCACAGTGCAGCTGGTGTGGGAGAGGACTTAGAGAAAACTGGAAGAACCAGCCTTGCAGACTCTAAGCATGGTGAAAAGGGAAGGGGAAAATGTTCTCTAGGTGCTGGAGCAGAGAGTCCCCAGCAGAGGACCATGGTGGCACAGGCTGTATCCCTGCATCTCCTGGAGGATCATGCTGGAGCATGCATCCACCTGCAGCCCATGGAGGTCCCCATACTGGAGCAGGTAGGCAATCCATGAAGGAAGCTGCAGCCTGGGGAGAGGGATCCTGTGTAGAAGTAGGTTTTCTGGCAGGAGCTGCATTTCATGGGAGACCCATGCTAAAGCAACCTTTTCCTGAAGGCCTGTACACTGTGGAAAAGACCATGTGGAGTAAATCCTGAAGAACCACAGCCCACAAGAAGAACCCACACTTGGCATCCTCATGAGACTGTGGATCACATGGAAGGGGCCCTACACTGGAGCAAGGTAAACGTGTGAGGAAGGAGTGGCAAAGATGAGCTGCCATGAACTGCCAGCAACCCTCATTCCCCATCCCCCTGTGCCACTCTGGGTTGCTGGAGATTAGAGAGAGGACTTGAGAAAGAGGAATAAAGTTGATTCTGGGGAGAAGGAGGAGACCTGAGGAAGCTGTTCTTAGTTTTTTCTCACTATCCTACACTTAATTTTCCCCAAGTCAAGTCTGTTTTATTCCCGTGAAAGTAACTGGTAAATTATTTCCCTGTTTTTATCTTGACTCTCAAGCTTTTCCATCTTATTTTTCCCCCCATCCTGTTGAGAAAGGGGAGTATGAGAGCAGTTGGGTGGACATATGGCAGCCAGCAAAGTTTAACATACTACAAGGGCAAATCATTAACTTCCTAATGGCACTGAAAGTAATTTTGAATCCCAAAGCTATGATAAAAAATTTGGGTTTAATTTTTACTGCCATTTAATTCTCTCATGATATTTTATTAGTCATACTATCCTCCTCAGCAATACTTTCATATATTAAAAAAATGACTTTGTTTTAGATAGGCTATTATGTATTGTAAGCTTGAAAAACTAGACATGAGTTGCATGATCTTCTGCAGAATGAACACAAAGATGACATGGTAGGCAGGAACATTACTTGTTTAAGCATCACTTTTGGAGACTAGACAAGAACATCATTTTGATGTACAATACCAAGTTTTTTTGAATAATAAAAGGCAGAAAAAGACCATAAAATGTAGCATGACTGAAAAGCTGTCTTTAGAAAGATCAGAATAAAACTGCATTGCAAAATAAATGGTTTGAATGAAATTGGAGGGTCATATAGGAAAGATTGTAAAAGGACTATATCTACAGATGGAGAAGCCAGAGGTCTTTTCTAAATTTGAAGTAATTTATCTTATCTATTAATTTTTAAAGATGTGTTTCCTGCTTTCTCTTTATCTAATTATTATTGACGTTTTAACTTTGTCTTCTTTTTTTTAAAATCTAGACTGCAGCAAAAATACCTTGAACATTATCTTAATCTGTCATATAAAGCAATGTACAGTCAAATAAATGCAAAATCACACAAGTTTTCAATAGTAACTCTCAAATACTTTCTTAAACACTGGTAGCACTGGCTCAAAGATGATGTGTCTTGAGATAGAGGAGTAGCTGCAGGTACGGTACAGAGCCACCTTTCCAGTATGCAACAGTATATAGTTAGAAACTGCATATTTTTATAGAATACTTTGTGCTTTTCAAAATTACTTTCAACCATCATTGCTGTTAGTACAGTATTAATGATTACAGCAAAAAACCCCAATAAACAACAAAAAGGCACAAAACCAATTTTAATTGACGGATCATTCCAAATAAATCACTCCAAAAGACACAGAGCAATCCTCCTCAGCCATACTTTGATGTTGTTATTCAAACACATTGCATCTCTCTGTGAAACTTCTATTTCATTTAATCTTATATTCTAATTAGCACATAGGATTAACTGAAAAGGAGGCCAAGCAGCATTAGTGCACAGCAGAACTAGCACAGCTACTGCTCGAGGACCCAAGAGGTAGCGGTGTTACACTGCACGCAAACAATCTGGCCTGCTCCCCTGAATGGGACGCAGCATTCTGTATTTCTAAAAGGTTGAATCAAGAGCTTGGATGCTTTCATTTCCTAGCCAACTGAAGCAACTTGGATGCAGCTGGTATTTACTAAGCAGGCTGGCCTCTATGATCACTTTAATGGGTCACAGATACCCAACAGTAAAGACATAAATGTAACAGAGCACAGATTTTACAAAATCTGTCTCTCTCTCTGCACATCAGTTTTAAATCCACTCTTACAAATCCCTTTCTACTGAAAATTAAGAGAAATACCACGGTTTTCCTGTAGTTCAAGTCTTAGAATCGTGATGTATTATTTGTATTCTAGTAACGTCAATTTCGCCAGTCAAAATGAATGCCTCCCTATTTTAGGTGTTGTGTATAAACACTCAAGAAGAAAGCACATGACTGAAGGTCTTACATAAAAGAAGAATAGACCTTTCATAAAGGGAAGGAAGAGTGTTTGGGACAAAAAGTTACATGGCTTGTTTTACTTCTTGTTTCAGAAAATTTACCATTGTTTTTCTAAAATTGAAAAAATAAGTAAGACGAGTATGCTTTGACTGTAACTGGTGACAGGTAAATCACTGATAAAAAGAAAAACCTGGTCTTTTAAGGAAGTTTGTGAAAGCATTTGTATCTTAAGGAGAGGTAGAACATAGGCAGAGAGAATAGAAATCCTGTCAGGAGGAGAGACCTAGAGGAAGGCCAGCTCTGAGATGAGTGATCTCTGAAGTGTCACAGAAAAGTTCCTGACAGTTGTAGTGAACAGGAAATTTTACACTTAACTGCATAAATTGGTAGCAGGGCTGGTTTTTTTGTTTGTTTATTTCTTTCTTTCTTTTCTGTCCAAAGAGGAAGAAAAGGTGGAGTAAATTCTTTAAGAAATCAATCAGCTTGATACCATGTGCCTTCACAAGGGCTTAATTAGACTCCAGGTCTCCTCTGTTCACTCCACAAGAGCCAATATTGGAAACAGGAGTATAATGTCTTCTGAGTCATCTCTGTGCAACGCTGGGAATGCCATAACTTTGGTGAGTAGGAGCTGCTCCAGGAGCTGGGTTATCCAGCACACACTGCCCAGAGGGGCCAGCACTGCCTCATGGAAACAACATCCAGCACTGCTGCTCCAGGCCATTGCTCAGATCACATTTCTGAGGCCTTCAATACCCCAAAGTGAAAAAAACAAAACAAAACAAAACAAACAACTTTTACAATTGGTACAGGGATACGGAATCTTAATGAAACTATTGCAAGTAGTCAGGAGAAGCTGGTTCATAATATCTTAGTTTCCAACAGCATATTTTTTTCTGAAGAGCTGAGGACAGAAAAAGAATCCCCTAAAAATAATAGTAGTTTACCAAATAAATCCATGAAGTGCTGCTGCTGAGCATAAAGACCCATATGACACTTACATATTTTAAGTAGATAGGAATGGGATAAGCCGCAACATGAAGTGGACATTGTGTTTCAGAAACAATAGGTAAAATATGTATTTGTCTAGGTATTTTGGGTTGCAAAGCAAGATGTATTCTATTCCCATCTGTTGAAACCAGTTGAAGAGGTGTTTTTCTTTATCTCATAACTCCAGAGGGGAGGGGGCAGGTGTCTTTCTGCTAATGGGCCAGCTGTTAAAACCAGGTGGGGCAGTTTTTCTTTATCTCTTCCAGGACCCATCCTCCCTCAGGGAGGATATCTGCTGTTAATGGGCCATTAAGGCTCACTGCATGACTGATAAAATTGCATCATCCCACTGGGAGATGCTCCACCCAGGGGGAGGAGCCAAGCATTCCTACCTGGATAAAACCTGAGATTCAGAACACCAGGACAGCTTGTTTTCTACTGGATTCCCAGAGGAAGACTGGACACATCTCACCATCACTGGACCCTTCTACAGGATCATCTCTACTCCAACAGAACCGCATCTGTCGCTCCAGGAGGACTTAACTGGACTGCTACGAACTCCTTGACCAACAGGGTGTCAGGTCATGTTCTGACTCTGTCAGTGTTCTTTTGTCTTTTCTTGTTCTTTGCTTTTTTTGTACTACTACATTTTAAATATTCCTAGCAAAGAACTGTTATTCCTATTCCCATATCTTTGCCTTAAAGCCCCTAAATTTCAAAATTATAACAATTCAGAGGGAGGGGGTTTACATTCTCCATTCCCAGGGAAGCTCTGGCTTTTTCCCTGGCAAACACCTGTCTTTCCAAACTAAGACACTGGGTCTTTAAGTTACAATTAAGTCAGCATCTCATGAGACATAGGTTAAAGAAAGATTTACACTTCCAGACAGTATATTTATAAAATGGGAAAGACAGTACAGAAAAGATGTGGGAAAGACATCCTAACCCAGCCCACCTCTGTGGAATGCATTTTTAAATACCTTCTTCTACCGCATTGGAGAAAATGCTGTGATGGTACAATTTCTTGTTTTCAGAGAAATGAAACAAAATAGCCTTGAGAGCAGAGAGAAAAAAAAACAAAAACAACCTCACTTAAAGAATTATTGCCTTTGTCAGCAGCTGTTACTCAAATTTCTTACATATGGTGCCAAGGAAAAATATGCTTCTTCAGATATAGTACAGTACACTGTGTAATTTTGACAGATATTTATTTCTTGAATTCTGTTCAGAAGAAAACAGATACTAAAACCGAGCAGAACTGAAAGTTACTTAAAAGAGTCAAAACTAACAGAGTAAAAATCCATATGCCAATATTAAACCCACCCAAAAAAGTAACGGTTGTGTACATGGAATCAAAATCACACAGCATGTGAAATAAACAATCTCTAGTGACTGCAAGCAGACACTCTTCCAAAGAAAATCAAGGATTAAAAAGAAAAGAAATCTTTCCACGTAAAAAAAAATAAATAAAAAAATCTGCAACTAATTTGAGGAAAACTAAATATTTGTATTCATTAAAAAAACACCCCAAAACAGACTAAATATCCAGTAGTCCACTCAAACACACCTTATTTACCTGTGCAAAGACCTTTCCTATGATTTGCCACAGTAGGTATCCTCTCTAGGAAAGGTGGATAATTTCAGTCACCTGAGATTACAGGAACATGAGGAACATGAATCTCAGCTATGGAACTACTCAGATATGAATGCAGATTATGAAACAAAATTTAAAAGCTGCAACCAAGTAGACAAGGTTGAGGAAGCACAATGGCTTCAGCTGGTCCCCAGGGGTGCTCCCCAAGGCTGAGTTTTGGGTCTGGTCCTGTTTAACACTGTTATTGATGATCTGGATGTGGGAATTTAATGTATAATATTTCACTGTATCCATTCCTTGGATTTTGAAAACTTAGCCATTTTCTATTACTCCACTTTACAAAGTTTCAGTATTGATAATATCTTTTCAAATAAAATTTTCATCAAATATTCAAAATTCCTTTACAGTAACTTAGTTTATGATGTTTATGCTTCGTGATTAGTTTTCACATGATCAGATACTAGATCTGTACACTTCTATATAAATTTTCCTGTTCTTTAACTTAACAACCAGCAATTTATACCTGTAGATACAATGTTATCTGCTTATTCTGGGTTTAAAAGTCAGCATGTTTTCATATGACAATGTGCAATTATTAACTGGTCAGATATAGTAAGGATAAATGCCATATCTATGGGACTATTAAAAATCATTAAAGAGATAAGACTGACATTGTCAGCAGAGCAATATTAAAACCTCACTTGGAAACCTTTCAAAATTTAATTTGGTATTTTACATCAAGAAGGAAACTGACATTTTATAAGCATAAAAATGACATTAATGTCCATAGATAATTTATATAGAATATATTAAATTCAGTAAAATAATGAGTAATCATCTGAGAGGTGAGGGACTTGAATAAGTTTAACCAGGATGAGTGAAAAGTAAGGTTTATTTGGCCTTTCCTGAATATTTTCATGAGTACGCATTTTTCAGTGTTACAACTACAGCAGCTGAGCTACGAATACAATTTTGAACCATGAAATCCATATTCCACTCCCAAAATGAAACCAAATCAAAAGACTGCCTATAAAGCAAAATCCTCAGTCTTTTAAATTCTACATTAGGGATCTGATACCCTCTTTAGCAGCTTTTTGAGTGTTGCTATTATTAGATGGAGACATTTCAGCAGGAATGGTACATTAGGAAATCTCAAAGATAGTTGAAACACATTTTTTCCCTAACTACTAGTGCTCCTCATTGGCTTGTGAATTCTTTCCAGGGGAAATTTGGTACATGGATAATGGTACATGTACTTTACTAGCACAGTCTGAATTTTACAATTTGTTTGGATATCCCTGACCTCCTCAGACCTGGGATTCAACTATCTAATCCACAGGGATATATGTACAGTGTAGCTCTTAAAGATGACTTACATGGAGAGGTTATGTATTTACATTAATAAACTTTGGAATTACAGTGTATCATACTTCCTAGAAAATAAGCAACAAAATCTGAATTATTTTGGTTCACTACATACTTCTTTTTCTTTGTTTCTTTTTTTTTGTAAATAATAACAATTACAAAATCCTTAGCACTATGGGCTGGTTACTTCCATTGGGACAGAAGAAAGTAACAGGATCAAATAAACCCTGGAAGATAATCCTGCAAAGTAATAGAATGTCATCTGCCTTAGAAAAGCCTTTGCTGACTAGGCTGCTCTCTATCTTTGCAGAAGTCATCCATATATATATCAAATTTACTATCTACATCAAGTCGTGTGCTTGTGTATTGTGCTCCACCAAAACTGTTCCTTCTGTTATTATTCTTTGAGCATACACTTGTGGCTGCAACTCCTATTGATTTTCCCAGTTAGGGACAGGAACCAGGCTGTACAAAGAAGTGCTCTGTTATTACTGGTGGGAAATGAACTGTTTCCTGCTCCATCTTTCATATAAACACCCAGTGAAACATCCATCTGCAACCACCCTTGCACACACTTCTCTGGGCAGGAGAGTCTTATTCTGAATAATTTCTTAGCTTCTTAGAATAATTTCAGTCACACAGGAGCAACAAACAAACAAACAAACAAACAATTGAAAGGCTGTAAATGTCCATAGAAGGCCTGGATTCCCAGCTGAGCTGGTTTTCTATATTGTGTGCCCCTTTGGAGCTGCTGTATGGTTTTGGCTCCACATAAGATTCCTTATATAAGAAATTAGCTCCGGCCAAAATAAATCTTTTTTTTTTGACCAATTCATAACCAAATATTCTTATTTAATCAGACTACCTAAAGCATTGTCTGTATAGCCAGGCACAGGACATACATTCTTGACATTCGTGCTGCACTCTTGTCCAATTAATGATATGTGTTAATGGATTCTATATTTAGTACATTTTGTGATATTTTTATATTACTAAAGTCAAGTCACCTTCAAGATTCCCACTGAGACTTCTACTTATCATTATACTGAAGACATGGATATTTATTTTTTTAAAGCATAGTGGTTTTTATCTGCATGAAACCAAATGCCAGATATTTAACCTTTTTTTTTTTTTTTAAGTTAATATAAAGGCTCTTTAGTGATTCCTATCAGGAGTATATTTTTAATTTTGTTAATATCATCTGGACATGGCTACCCTAAAACAGAATATAGCATTGAATAATTGAACACATACACTGTTTCTTTGATTTTCAAAATGAGAAATTTTAATTAATTATCAAAACACTAAGAGGAATTTGATCTCTCTGCTGCTATATAGGTAAGCAGATCATTGATAGTAAACAATGATAAAATTGTTTTTCATGCACAGAGGCAATTCTATTCTAAAAAGCTGCTTCCATATTGAAATAAACATCAGATTTCCCTCGTGTAATTACTTTTAGGAAATCTGTTGAGTGACAATAATCACCCGCTAAACTCAGAAGCTCTTTTTTGATTATATGAAACTAAATTTTCTGTGGGTTATCAAGCAACTCACAAAACCATCCCTTCCCTGGGGTTCCTGGCCATAAAAGAAAGACAACATGTAGACTAAAATAGCCAAGTATGGTATTAAAGGTGTATTGTCTGTACAGCCACTACTGTGGCTTTGAATGGCACTTAAGGTGTGCATTGCAGGTGGATAAAAAATAATGAGTGTATTCATTTGGATTAGAAATACACAATAAAAGATAATAAGGAGATAAAAATCTTGATGCAACACCTAAAGAATTGTATACAAATAATAAAACAGGATTCCAGGTTTGCATCTCAGCTGTTCAGTAATTTGACTTCACTGAACTCTAAAAATTTCAGCATGAGTTAAAAATTAGTATGTATGCTTGCTATTAGCCATTGCATTTGAATAAAATGTCCTGCAGGACAAGCTCAGATTTAAACCTGTATTTAGGGTTTACCAAGAAAGCTAAAAGTCTCTTTTTTTAGTGACAGAGAAGAATACTGGAGTGATCAGTATTAATAGTCAATATTTTTCAGGTGGCTGATCACGAAAGACCCCAGAATAGCACAGTTCTTCACTATTATGAGTAAAATAGCAACCAAAATTTTAAACTATAATCCTATAAAAGGACTGCATGAGAAAGATAAGCCTGAAGGCAGACAGACAGACAGACAGATAGACAGATAGATAAAAAAATCATAATTTGAATTCATTATGATGAAAAGATTTTCCTTAAGATTTTAAGCCAAATCCTGTCAAAACATTACTACTGCCTGTGCCAGGAGAGACAGCACCTAGGCCATACATGGCATCCTAAGTGGGGACTTGTGGACTCCACCATTACTGGAAAAAAAAAAAAAAAGACTGTCATGGAATATTTCCCAAAATTGAGCCATTCATTTTCCAAAACCTCATAAAACTTCTTTTAATACTCATTTTTCTAGGTTTCCCTCAAGATCAATAAATTCTTAAGATTGTTCTACGATGAATTAAAGATGAAATTTCTGCTATCTGATCCAAAAATCATAAAAAGACACGTCTTTTTCAAGTAGATATAAATGCAAGTGGTTGTGAAAAAATCTGAAAATCGCAAAAAACCACTTTATACAATTGATCTAAATGCCTCCACTGACCATAGAGGCAATGTCATTGCAAAACTATGGAGACATCATTATTTGCATGCCTTTTAGAGCTATTTTCATGTAGTGTTATGATTGAAAAACAATTAAAATTCAGATCTTTAGAGACCCAATGGCAATGCTGTCACAATGCAATTTTAGACAATTCAATTTAGATGCTGCAGCAGCTGCTTTTCAATGAGATTTTGATGTTTACCCAATTTTACTGCTGGGTTAATTGAGTCATATTGAGGTCAAGTGGCTTGTCTGCAATCACCCAGATGTAGGCTCACTGAGAATTACAGCTCAGGACTATCACATCTATAAACCTCTGTTTCCCCCAATAGGGCAAAAATACAAACAGAAATAAACTAATCAATGAAACACTCTCAGTAGGAAATTATGTCAGCTGCCACAGCAGCAGGTTACTTGGGTCACTTGTGTTACTGAGGAATAACCATTAAATAAAATGGGAGAAAATATATTAACATGAAAATGCAAACAACGGAAGAGCAAAATAATTTAGAATTTATCTCATCTTACCAAACTGACTTATTTTAAAAATACCAACAAGTTAAACTTGAATAATAACCCAAGCAGTAAAGTCAAATAAAATATCTTCTTTTTGCCACAGGACAAAACAATTACTTACTGAAATCATTACATCAACTGACTGCTTCTCTGTCTGAAAGTCATATCCAGAATTGTAGACAATGTGAAAAAAACCCACTTGCTCAAAGAATAGCTTGAGTTCTCAAACCATTAATGGATTCAGCTTAGCTGAAACTACCCTGGGCAACGGTGTTGTGGAAAATGGCCCTAGTGCAGCTGCAATCTCAGCTGCAGCAATAAATAATTTTAAACTGTAACTTTCCAGGGGCACACATAATTAAAATTAGTGTATTTTTACTTTGAATATCATATTTCTCTCACAAAACCATATTTCAAACTATCATGTAATCCTAGTTTGGAACTTATGTATCCATGACTAAGCTGCCAGTTACAGTAGGAATTACTAGAGCATAACTCAGCCTTTAGAATCCTTTGTAAACACTGTCTCAAAGGTGATGTAGGGAACTAAAATGTACATCATACAGGACTAGGTAAAAAACAATAGAGTTTTTGTCTGTGACGAAAAGGAAATCACTAGTAGTTTAGGTTTGGGTCATGTTGTTGTGAGGGGAATTATTTTAGAAGGTGTTCTCTCTCTCCATTCTAAAGATGGTCTCTCTCTACAGCTGGTCTTTTGGCTGGTTCACCAACTTTCTTCTCTGGAGTTGTTTTGAACCAGAGACACAATTCTCTGATTTCCAAATAAAGCTTTAAAATTTATATGTCATCTTCATATTTAATTGTTGTATGGCAATTTGATAAACACCATCTTGTAGTTGTGTTGAAAATGTCCATTTAAAACAACACATTGTTCACCGTTTAGATTTTGGCAAAGAAAAAAATAGCAAGGGGACAGAAAAATGACAGCTAGAAAATAAAGCAATTCATTCTGGTAACATTAAAGTCAAAGGGGCAATATAAGGCTTAAAATTTATTATTCTGACACAAAAATTCATTAATAAAATAAATGTTTCTCTTTAATTTTTGGGTTTAGAATGTTTTATCAGTTGAAATATTCACAATCAGATTTTTTTGCATCTACTGGCAAGCATGAATAATAAAGAGAAACAATTAAGAAATCATTATATTTCCCTGTCTTTTCTACCTTGTTTTAGAAGATATTTTAAAAGCTATTACAATGATTTTTTTGGGGTGGAATTGGAAGTGGCAACTGACAAAACCAAGTTCAACTATTTCCTAACTGTCAAAAAAACCTACCATGTGTGTACAAACTTGTTACTGAAACATGCTTTTAACTAATTTATCTTCTTAAACATTTCTTAGACTTTTAGCAATTATAAACTTCTGAATGAGTAAACTCTAAAATGTTTCTATCATAGGAAGAGATGCTGTAATATCATAGAAGTCAGAAACATCACATAGACCAGGAATATCACAACTGTACGCAATTTGGAGGAAAAACTTTCAAAAACTCTTTCTTTTCTCCATTTGCATTTCCTTAGGTTAGTATTAGTTTTAGTAATGTAGAGATTATTTTTCTTGAACCACTGAAATAGAAGTTGTCTAAACTGACTCTGAATTTCTTAGTGTTCCTTTGAACACAAAATTTCTCTTTTTCATGTCTTCTACTTTTAAAACACCTTTCAAAAATCCTTATGGCAAGGTACTGAGTGTTCTTATCAGGAAACACAGACCAAAGATTAGAGAAGCAAGAAGATCAGAAACGTTACAGACTTGAGATCAGAGACTGATGATGCACAAGCAGATTTATTAGTGTGATCATTATTTCACCAGGACTTTATGATTGTAAGACAGATAATCAAGCTTTCAAATATTGTATGGCCCCGTTTCACTTTTCAAAACCTTCTATGATTCTGTAATGATTTTAATTACTGACAGAGGAGAGCTTGAAACTTAGTTGTTAAATAAATATAGGAAAAAAATTTAAAGTACCTGCACAGGAAGGCCTTATAGATTGATAGGGTGCTATTCATTACATTCTTTGGCACAGGGTTCAGATTTCATGACAGAGAGAAAGAAGAGGAATGGAAAGAACTGAGCCCCTCTCAGTGAAGCAAAGTCTCTAATGAAAGTATTAGGAAACTGCAGACTAAAGTAACAGTCAGTTGATAGAAGCCCAATGATAAGCTTTTAGTTATTTTGTTTAACAAATGGGCAATCTGCAGGAATACCTTATTATTCATATCAGGTCTATTATCTAGTTCATATCATAATAATATTATTCATATCAGGTCTATCTAAATTATCTAGCTCAACAAGGATAAGTCCTGCACTTGGGAAGGAACAACGCTGGGTACGAAATTGTGCTGGGAGACACCCAGCAGCTTTTGGGGCAAAGGACCAGGGAGTCCTGGGGAGCATCAATTTGAACATGAGCCAGCAATGTGTCCTTGCAGAAAAAACAGGCCAATGATATCCCTGAGTGCAAGAGATGGAGCACTGCCAGCAGATGGAGGTGGTTCCACACCTGGAGTTGTGTCCAGCTCTGCCCTCCCCAGGTCGAGAGAGACAGGGACACACTGGAAGGGCCACTAGGTTGACTAAGAGCACCTCCTCACGTAAAGAAAGGCAAAGACAGCAAGGACTTTCTAGCCAGAGGAAAAGTCTCAAGGGGCCTTCACTGATGTATACAAATACCTGAAGGGAGGGTGTGAACAAGATGGAGCCTGGCTTTTATCAGTGATGTCTACTCACAGGAAAAGAAACAAAGAAAGTTCAGTCTGAACGTCAGGAAGCACCTTCACCTATTTCCTATTTAGGTCCTATGCTCTTGAGATCAAGGCTGCCATTATGAGACAAGTGTTTGGTTTAACACAAGCAGCTGCCACAGGGATTAGTTATAGTGGATTAGGATCTTTTTCTTGCAAACAGCTCCATGTCAGCAGTTTATAAATGCAACTGCAAGAAAAATGAAGCCTAACATTAACTGCTTGTTCTTAGAATATCATATGCACTAATTTCCATTATACATGTTTTACATCTTTTTAGGGGTACTTTGGTATCAAGGAAGAAGTTCAGCTCTTCTGGATGAGAAAGGATAATATGCTATTTTATTTAATTCTTGTTCTTATAACTCACATGGCTGATGCCTCAAGACTTGGATGGGTGCCCCTTCTTTTGTCATTGAAATTAAATCATTAATTCCTGTGTCAAAAGAATCCAGTTTCAACAAGGAGATGCAATTGATCACAATTTTAAAAAATGTAATAGGAAGTGGTGTGGAAAGCTTATCATTCTGACCTTGCAAGGGAATCGTGAAAATAATGTTAAAAGGGATCTACAAGTACTGTGATACATAGTGCACACTGTGATTTTTTTAAATTGTATTATTTATATTTGAATTTAAAATTTCAACTACAATTTCTGAGCTTTTATAATGAGAAATATGATAGTAGGAGGAGAGAATTTCTCATGGAGTGTAGTTGTCTTGGGCATCATGATAGCCCAATTGTATAACGCACATAGATGAATCCACAAGTACTGTACGTATATACTAAAGCACTTCAGTTTTTTAGTTTGCTGACTCCAAGAACATTAGCATTTGCTTTGTCTATATTAGCAAGATGAATAGATAATATTCATGTTGCTGGTGTATGCTAAGCAATAAATTTTTCTGGCAGTTCATTAAATACCAGACAAAAGCCAATAAACTCAATCAATGCATAAAACCCTTGAATGTTGTCTGAATATTTCACTGTCATGAATTCTAGTGATATTCTGACAAAAATAAAATACTTATGGACAGCATGATCCTGCTCCCCCTATTTATATGCTCCTTTTCTTATTTTCCAAGATTTAAGTGGGTTTGTGGTAGTTATACAATTCGTAATCTGCAATGTTCTTCACAGTCCAATCTTATCTACATGTCTACATAAGATTCATTAACTGGTTTCACATTATTTTTGTCCCTCACACATACTCTCTCAAGCAGAAGAAATAAAGCTCATTTTCAGGTAAAATCATAGTTTATCAACCTCATTCATCCTATTTACAGTATTTGTTTCATTTCAAAAATTCACAGGCCACCTTGGCTGCCTGTCCATTAACTTCAGTGAAGCATCTTGTCAAAATCACCCATGCAGTTTTGTCTTTTCATGTATAGTATGAATAGTTTATGTAACCATCAAACTAAAATACTAGACAAATGATTATAAATTCAAAATGTGATAAACATTTACAATGATCTGCCTTAGAATTCTTGTAGTTCTTCAAAGCATGCAAAGAAGTATATCCTATGTCCTGGAATTCTTTGGAACTTTTTTTTTTTTCTTTCTTTTTTTCTTTTTTTTTTTTTCTTTTCATAAATTCTTTTTCTTTTTTCATCTTTTATGCCTGGACATTTACATGTTATCATACACACATCATTCCTCTTTCACTACAGTATAAAAAAAAAAAATCAATGAACAAACAGTAAAGAATGAATCAGCATGAATGAATAGTAAGGCCATGGGTCAGATACAAACACTTTTTTAGCACCAGAATACAAACCCCAACTATTTCACAGCATTACACAGCATTAAGCTCATAATTTTCTCCAGGTCTATCAAGGCCTCTTGTTAAGATTCCCAGATAACTATTTTAGGCTCCTTCCCAGGGAAGGTTCTATTTCCAAATAATAATATTAAGGTGCGTCCTGAGGAATTAAAGCTGTGATTCCATTGCCAATTTTTTTTTTTTTTTTTTTTAAATTACCTCTAAGGAAGTCATACTGTAATCCTGTAGTCTAACCACTTCTGTGAAGTACACTATGAAGTGCATGATTTTAGTACTGAAATATAACTTCTGTTTGAGGTGTAGCATGTATTTTACAAAGATAATTTTATTCAGTTTAAATGTTCCAGCAAATGAACAATTCACCAAACCAGTAAGTAAAAAGTTCTGACTATACTAGCCATAAGTCAATCATTTCTATAGCCCGAATGGAGGTTGCTCAACTTTCTTGCCACAAAACCTCATCCTGCCTTTCACTGAGCCCTCCTACTTGATGTTCCTGTTCTCTGTCACCCATTTAGGATAATAGATGCAGAAATAAAACATGAGTTCACGTCTGAGCATTATTTAAAATGACTACATAGATCTTTTAAGTCACTGCATTCCTGGGCAGAGTTCCTCATCCTGTGCATGTGAAGCATTCTCTGCTCTAGAAATTTTAATGCACATGTGATGGGATTAAATAGTCACATTGTGGAATAAGTTTACATTATGAAAATTAAAATCAGTGTTTATAACTATCCAATTTATCATCTGCCAAATATCTCACTTGCATAAATCTGCCAGGAGTAGTTGTACATTTTCTCCACAAAAAGGAGATCTGTAATGGCCAGAGAAGGGATTGAAATGTTTAAACAAATGTGGAGTGCTAACACAGCAGGGCTGTCTCTGGCTGTTTTTAATCAAGGTTCTCAACCTTATCTCATATCATCCTGGATGTGATTTAGTTCATCAGTTACCTCTGCTGGACAGACATGGCATAACTGATGCAGTGGTGCACATATTTCAACTGAACTCCTAATATTTCCTAATTAAAAGGAAAAAAAGCATATATAATAATAATCAAGTAGCTACATATTTATAGACTTGACTACACACTTGAACTTTTCAAGCTAAAACAAAATTTTCAGGTAATGGCATGTTGCTTGTCTGCTAGTGTTTTGAGTTTATAATAGTGACAGCTACGACAGTGTTTGCACAATAAAGGAAAGCAGAAAAAACATGGATCACACTATGGTTTGATAAAACAGCTGTTTTTATACTACACTTCTTTATACTTAATATATTGCATTCTTGATTTTACTTGGATTCAAAACAGCATTGTATAAGTGATCAGACTGTTTTTCACCATATTTTACTACATTTAGCCTGATATTTTTGTTTTGTTTCCTTTACTGAAATTAAAAATATTTTGATGGCATAACTAAGTTAGTTAAACTATGTTTTTAGGTTTCCTAAAGCTCAAAGTCTTACAATTAGATAAAGCAGTGATCTCAAACTGTGTCAATCCACTTAATCTTTCTTCGCTGAGGGTACTATATAATAGAAGAACTAATGGGCTATGAACTGGAAGAGAATACCTTCAATTGCCCTTATTTCACTGTATATTAAGATATATATCCTAGAGAAAATCCTAAACATATATATATCTCCCTCTTCCTGCTTTCTTACACACCACAGAGAACTGGAAACATATTACATTGCTTTTTGAAAATGTTGAGCAGTTCTCCAGCTGAAGCCATTTATCCCGATCGAGGAGCTCACCTGTCAGAATGACAGAAGATAACCATGCCTGTCCATACTGCCTTCTCTCTAAGTTGTAGAAGTTTCAATAAAGAAGGCATCATTTTCATTTGCTCTGTACCTTCAAGACTGTAGTGCAGGATTAAAATTCCGTAGAGATCATAGAATCATGGATTATCTCAAACTGTAGTGGACGCACAATGATTGAGTCCAACTCTGTTCCTCACAGGGCCACCTAAAACTAAATTGTGTCGGGATACAGTGGTAAACACAGAAATTTTAAGTAAATATAAATAATGTGAATCATTATATTCTTATTTACTTGTGATCTTTGGAAGTTTGACTCATTTTGGACAAGATGGAGATTATTTTTTGCATAATTTCCAGTTCCGTTTCTTTTCTAAATGTGCTAATTCATATAAAGTTCATGACCTCGTTAGGTTCATAAAGCTTTTTGACATGCTCTGCATGTTACCCTCTAACTTTTGACTGAAGTGGTAATTTGCCAACTAATGAAGCTGAAATGACTGAAATAAATACACCCTTTATGCACTTTAAAAGAGTATAGAAAAATAAGATGCAAAAATTCTCAGTGTAGTACACAATAAGCAAATCACCCAAATTTGATTGTGATTGTTATCTGTATTATGACACCAAATTTACTTTAAACACATGAAAATTACTTCCTTTCCAATTTTTATCTAACAATTATTGAGTGCTTTACACTAAATATTTTATCCTGTGGTTTTTTTTTTCTGGTGACAGGAAATCAAACTCATCATATAATTCTCAGTGAGTATTTGTACACTCTAAAGAAATATACACTATATGATTCAGATTTATACAAAGATACATAATTTCTGCATTATAACTTGCAAAATCTGCAAATTTGTTATACAGTGCTTCAGGAAACATACTCTCACAAGTCTTCTAAATAGAACTATTGAAGAGTCAGAAAGAGCTAGATACTGGTTCATGTAAAATGCTCAAAACTCTATTAATCATGTAGCTGTTGACTCAAAAACATTACTTCCCCTTTAGCACTCTTCACTGTTGAGAGTCTATAATAGATATTCTGTCACTCAAATTAAATTTCTTTGGTGCATTTTCTAAACACCAAGGAGCAAAGCATGAGGGTCAAAGTAAGTACTGCATGCCAATGAGATTCTCAATGGCAGCAAAGGACTGAGCTTTAGGAAACCTAAAATCTACTTGAAGCACAAGTAGATTGCTCATTTAAAGCCACCATTTGAACAAGACTTTGAGAAGAGAGACTGACAGTAGGATTCGCTGTAGTTTCCCAGAGTTCAGGTTTTAATGTGGTTATCTGCTGTTCTGTCATACACAAACATTACACAGCAGTCTGCTACAGAGCCTCATCCACATATTTATTCACTGCAGAGGGGGGATACACATTGCTGGATACCCTCCACATCCCACATAAGACAATACCCATTGTCCCGTGTAAATCACTTTATGCCAAGTCTTTTGTATGAAATACAGTAGGAACCCACTGTCCAGCCCAGCTTATCTCATCTGTCAACCAGACATGCCTGTTCTGCCCTGATGGGACTGAGGGACTCTGATTTCCAGTGCTTGAAGAACACCTTCCAAAAAATCTGGGTCATACCATATTTTCCTCATGAGCAATTGCATCTTCTCTCTTTCACTGACACAATGTAACTGCCATTAAATCTGGCAAAATTCATGTCTTCAGACCATATCATGTCCACAGAAATGGCATTTACTGATTAATCTTGTTGATCATATAATTTTGACTATAAACATATTAATACAAACTCTTCTGTTTTAGCTGATTCAATTCCATTTGGCCTTTCCTCATGTGCCAAACACCCACAAGATTTGAACATGTGTGGGTGTATTTTTCTCATAAAGAATAGGAAAGCACAGCTTAAAAGTACCACTCTAACAAATTGTACATTATTGCATACACGGTCAGTTTATTGTCCTAATTAACAACTAGGTATTTTCTCTCTGGTGAGCAATATGAGAGGTTATCAGAGTCCTTTTTTTCATTCATTCATTCCCTATTGAACACTTCCTGCAACCAACAGGTTTAATGCTGGGATCTGGATGATTTTAGAATGACTCCCTAAATAAAGTTCCCACAAAAAAATAAACACAAATCTCCTATGATAAGGAAAACTATTTGTAGTGGAAAAACTGATTTTTTTTTCAAAAGCAGTAGAAAATATTTCAGGCCAGACAACTGTTCTAATACAACACCTCTTGAATGATGAACAGGCTTGAGTTTGAGAGGGTGTTCCTGGGGCCCATAAAGAGTCTGCATGCTGTTTTGGCTTCAGCACTTGAGAGCCAAATGGAAAAATTAGCAATTTCAATAAGCACAAATGGAGTATTTACTGTCAGTGTATCATAACATTCCAGTAGATCTCACATTGTTTGAGGCTGTTCTTCTCACTGCAAGTGATGAATGGATCAATACAACATTGCCATTGCACAAAAAGGAACTGTCACTTACCAAGCATAAAAGCAATGCTACTGTGAAGGAAATCTTTTGGGGAGAGGGTATTTTGGCATGCAGCAGCAAGTGTTCTGCAGCAGGGAGGTTGGACAACACTCAGTGTCCCCTCCAGCACCAGCTCTGCCTGCCTAGGGGCATTTGGCCCTCTCATTCCTTACCGGGGAAACTAAGAATGGTACACTCTAAAAATGAGAAAGCTGTGTGTGTCCCTATTAAATCTCACTGCCATCTTAGAGATGTTTTTAACAAGGACAAGGATTCAATATAATTTTGTGTAGCAGTAAAGCCATACAATTTATTAATAACTTTTCTACCTATAGTGCTACAGAGCCTGGGGTAAAATTCACAGGACAGAAGAGTGGGAGATAATACATTAATTTTAACAAGGTATGCACACCCCATTGAAATTAAAATCATTTAACTCCGCTGCCATGTAATCTGTATATTTTTAATACCTGAACAAAAAATGTGAAGTAAAAAACCTAGATGTAAAGGAATGCAGTAATTAAAGGTTCCTTAATCCTGCCACCTGCCATCCCTGTGTGCCTATATTACAATGTTATCTTTAAATAGCATAAGAGCACTTCTTTTTCCCCAGTCTTTCCTCCACTCGGCCACTTTCTTTTCAGATTTGGTACTATGGATGTGCAAGCCCCAGTAAATGTTCTCTGATCTCATCTTTCTTCCTATCTTACTGCTCAGTATGCAGGTCCTGGTTTTACTTACTGCATATCCTGAACTGAATACAAAGGATTTCATTTCCTTATAAATTTGTATATAGTTTTATCACTTCACTACCCAGGTTTTTCATTAAACTTTCACCTTTCAAACTAGAATATTTGGCTGCAATCTCCCAGGGAAAATATTTTTCCTTTTTTTGCTCAACCTGAAAACTTAGGCCAAGCAATTCTTAAAGAGCTAGGGTTTTTTCACTGCAGAGTTAACTGAAATTTTTGATCCTTAGATTAATTCCTCTCAAATAAACCTTGACTGAATGAAAGTGACCATTAAATGACATGTACTTGGAATGACTGCATGAGCAGCTGAAAAAGCTTACTCCCTGGTTAAGTAATGTAGACACAATTCCTGCATTCCAGCTGCTGAACTGAGTACTCAGTGAATGCTGTGAGAACTCACATTCAAGTTTAGACTGAGTAGTTATGAAGGACATTTCCAGCAACTCTTGAATTTTACCTCAAATGAAAACACATTAATGTGATAGAAGAAAGAATATGTTTGTAGTTTTCAACAGCTCTGAAGCTTTTAATACAAACGGATAACTGCAAACCCAGGTCTGACTGGAGTTTTCAGCCATTTTCCAGTGACTGAGAAGTCAGAATCTCAGTCAAAAACTCAGACATTTTGAGAGGGAAGAATTTTCTATTGAAAAGTATTTGTATTTTCTGCACTTTGTTAGCAGTGTAAGCCCTTGCTTTTTGGGGAAAGAACTGCTCCTAAAGCAAATGAGATTCAGATGCCTTGAAGCCAGAACAGTGGCTCAGTTAAAGCTTTTAAAAGCTTTTTTTTTTTTTTTTTTTCTTTTTTGCATTAGTTTAAGTGCTCATTCTCAAGATCCTCTTTTCCAGCTCAGCTGAGAATAGTGGCAAATTCAATGCCTGTCAGTCCTGGAATGTTGCCATCCAGGGATCCTGAAGCAAATTAAGCAAAGATGCTGGTTTAGAAGCCTCATCTTTTGGTTTTTACACTCTGTTATTAGCATTATGCAGAATCATACTGCAGGATAGTGTATCACACATATGCCTTGCCTGTATTCTGGTAGAAAGATCTGGGGGTTTCTGAGGCTGAGAATCTGCTCTGTTCTGCTGCTGAAGAGATGTAAGGCCTGAAGATCTATGCACCTTCTCCTTCTTTCCTCAGCACTGAGAGGAAAGGATTCTGGAATACTTTCCTTAAAAGATGAGATCAGGGCTTTTATTTTTTATTTTCCTCAATATTCAATGTTATGCTGAAATAAATTTAATTTTTATTACGCCTTGCCTTCTTCCAAGGATCCACAAACAGAAAAACAGTATAAGAAAACTGTAGCCAAAAGCAAGGATGTTACTAGCAAAGCTAATTTTAGTATGTCCCATTGATAAGGAGCACAAAATTTGAATGCATTTGATTAAACTTTTACCTGTAAAGTACCATATTAATAGCCATACTTTGAACAACACTGAAGATAACAGGAACAATAGCTATTTTGGTAGATATAATGTCACACACAGAGAAACGGCCTGTGAGTGCCATTACTCATTATCAAGCACCACAAGGGTATATTTGACTATGTGCTCTTCGTTTAATAACATACCACAGCTGGGAGTTACTGACTGCTATTTGGAACATGTAAGAATTATGTTCATGGTATCTAGATAGAGAATAGCTGTGAACCTGAACCTGAAAGTCATTAATCCTATTATTCCCTGACTCTACAGATACATGTGTGCCTGGGGCCTCCAGCAAAAGAAAGATGTGAGAGGTTAGGGAGGGCAGGAGAGGGTCCAGAGGAAGGCCATAAAGGTGATCTGTGGCACCTATGCCAGGGATAGGCTGAGTGAACTTTGTTAGTTCAGCCTGGAAATGAGAAGACTCTGAGGAGACTTCCCAGTCTCCTTTAAGAGAACTTCAAAAAAGATGGAGAGTGATTTTTCCCACAGGCAGATAGAGCTATGACAAGGAGGAATGGTTTTAAGCTAAAAGAGGGTAGGTCTAGTCTAGGTGTTAGAAGGAAATTCTTTATCCAGGGGGTAGTGAGGCACTGGCACAGGTTGCCCAAAGAAGTTGTGGATGCCCCATCCCTGGAAGTGTTCAAGACCAGACTGGATGGGGCTCTGAGCAACCTGCTCTGGTGAAAGGTGTCCCTGCCCTTGGCAAAGGCTTGGAAATAGTATTTAAGTTTCCTTCCAACCTCTGTGATTCAATTATTATATACAAGAGATATCTTCAAATATTGCACATATATGCATACGTATGCTGAGCATAGTTGAGAAACTATGGATGTGTGTATGTGTGTATTAGAGTGTGTGTTGTTCGGGGGGTTTTTTGTTGTCCTCTGTATTTTTAAAGGTTTTTTTAAAAGTTCGATTTTAGCCTTCTGATTGCTTACTTTTTTCAATGGAGTTTTTTTACGATTTTTACATAAAATAACTTATTGTTATCTTAACTGTTTTTTCATGTTTACATTTTTTTTATAAAGAAGAGACTGTTGATGGACTGTTGGGTTAGCCACTGTGGTTAGAAAGGAAGATTTTCTTCCTCCAATCCATGGCCACTGTTGGAATTCTATAAATGTCGAGGTCTGTAAGTAAACTGCCCTTTTTTGCTTTGGACGTCTCAGCATGAGTGTCGTTCCTTTGTGCTGTACTGTGACAAGTGTGTATTTACATACACAAGCTAGCTCTTGCAATAGGTGAATATAGGAGCCCTTCTCACTGTCTAATCTTGATTAATTTTCTAAATTAAGTCCAAATTTAGCACTCAAATGCTATGTCATAATGCTTACTGCATTAAAAGGCTGAATGAAGATTACAGAGACATCCTTGACCTTTGATCCTTTTCTCAGCTCTTGCAATTAAATACCACAAGATTTGTTTGGTCATTCTCATCACCTTTGGAATTAGCACCACCAGGTTAATATTACTTTGACAGATGGTAACACTAAACATGCACCAAATATGCAAATTTCATTAGTTTCTCTCTATAGTGGGAATATCTGAACAATATTATTTTCGGTGTTAGAAATAAGTTCTATCTGTTAAATCTGCCTGCAAGTTCTAAAATAAGATATTAAAAAACTAAAGCAAATTTATTTTTTTCAGACTACCATGAATTTGGGATATATTTACTAAAAAAGAGTTACTCTTTTGTCATTCTATAGACACCATTGGAACTGAAGAAACAACTCATTATGAAAAGGAATCTTTGCAAGCATGAGTCTTATTTACCTGCTGCCTACATGTGAACTCTGATTTTATGATAATAGAACAAGGAAGTGAAATATTTTAATCCAAATTATTTAGCTGTTACAAGATGTCATTTTATTGCTTCTAGCACATCATATTCTGGAGTCACTTTGAGATCTCACATGACTTCTCCAAGTACTCTACTCTCTTCACACTGAACTATTGAATCATGTGCATCAGCAATCCTTCAAAAAAACCTGCTATTTTGACATTGCCAGACTCAGCAAGTAACTTGCTTCTTTCATGCCCTACATTTCCAAGGCAATGTTTCATTAATATCAGTATCAGTATTTTTTCCTCCAGTTTGCTCCATACTCTCTTACTTGTGCTTTTGGCCAGGAGACAGAATTCCTATAAAAATATTTACAGGATGGCCAAAAATAAAAAGAATCTGTTAGATGTATCAGAAAAATTAAATTAAATTAAATTAAATTAATTCATTAATTAAATTCTATTTAATTGCAGTCTACTTATTTTTCACTGCTAATCTCACCACTATTTTCTCCTTCATTGATTTTGCTATAACTATAACAAGTTTCCAAACGTCCACCTGATTTGCACCTGAGTTTTCCTGAACACTTCTCCTCACAGGTATAAAAAAACCCATCCAACCATTTTTTTTTAAATTTTTTTCTCACCATGACATCCTCTTAATTTACTCATTTTTCTGTAGCACACACAAACAACCCCTAGACAAGTAATTAAGCCTCACCTTGAAGACTCGTGATAAAGATGTTTCTTCTTTCTTTCTATCTCAGATAAAGATGATATCCCAGATTTTTGGTGGTTCTTTTGGTGGGTTTTTGTGAAGTTTTTTGAGTGGTGGTGTTTTTTTTGTTTGTTTGTTTTGTTTTGGTGGGGGGGGGGTTGGGTTTTTTTTGGGTTTTTTTTTGTCTGTGTGTTTGGTTTTTTGGTTTCTTGTGATTTAATTAAAATAGAGGAGAAGATTGAAGAGAAAGGAAAGAGGGACAGAGGCCTTCACCTTTCCACTCTTCTTTATGCTGGGAACTACACAAGCTCTTCATTATTGGGAATATTGGGTGCTGTCTCTGCTTTGTGAAGGAAGAGGAGAAAGAAGCAAGGGTCAGAATGAGGACCATGAAAGAACTTCTCACTGCTGCTAGGACTGCTTTGGCTTGGGGGAAATAGTCTTATTGCTGTGGGAAAGTAGATGTTAATGGAATTGTTCAAAGACATCCTGAAAACACCTTCTTCCCCTTATTTACTCTTACCATAGTGGTAGCAGAAAGTAGTCAGTAGGCAAGTTGTCTACAGTATCTCTACTGTATTAGTAATCTTTCTGGGTCATGGCCCACACCCCCTTTTCAGATTGAACCCTTCTGGAAAAGTCATGCAAAACTTCACCAGAGATCATCTAGTATTTGGTACTTCTGGGAGCCTGACTAAAGATTCACAGCTCCTGCTTTTTTTCCCCTTTTCTAAAGGATGATTTGTAATATTTTTTGGTCAGAAACCTTAGAAATGCTAAACTAATTACTAAAAGACTTATTTTTTGAACTGATGGCTTTTAAGTCAGTCTGATAAATTTTGTGAGCCTCAATCACTATTTTAGATTTGCATTTCAGAAAAAAATTATGATCATAAATTAATTCAATTCCATTACTTTCATACATTATAAATTCATCAAATAAGTTTAATATTTTAAAATGCCAGCCTCATGTCATAGAACAGAGATATGTCCCTTGACTTTCATATCAGCCACTGCATTTCAATGTATGTGATGGAAACACAGAAACTAAGTGAATTTAGTTTGGAATGCAGTTTAATACATTTCAGTTCTGTCACCCACTTACATTCATACACCTGTGTGCTACATCTAAACTCCTACTGTAGCTGTCAGTCTGCCTGATGGAGCCCAGAAAATGGTTTAGATTAAAAGCCACAAAAAGCTCATTTTATTTACCTTAGAGTGGGTGAGTAGTGGCATGTGGCTTACCCAAATGTATCCCACATTCAGCCTCCTCCAGATCAAGTGTCGATATGTCATTCCCTTGGAAGTGTCTTGGAAATGCTCCTAGAGCCTCTAAAACAGCATTAGACACCTATCCCCGTACAATGGAATCAAATCTTAGCTATATTTTAACATCAGTTAAATTGCTTTCTGTCCTGAGAACAAGGAGAATTTAAAAAAGAAAGAACTGACATGCAGCTTTTTAGAACCTAGATGCTTAAACTGAATTTGATGTCCCCAGATAGCTTATATACAAAGAGGTAAGCACTTGCAGGGAAGATTCAAAATACAATAAATATTAGATATTAGGTGCAAACTTAAACGACCAAGTAGGTGGCCCATATTATTACTAGCAATGCAACTTGGTTGTTTTGAATTCTGTGTGAGAAAAAAAATCTATAAAAATTTGAAAAAAATTAAAAGCCACTGTTTTGAAAATAAGTGAAAGTCATTTTAGTTCTTTGCCATTGTCTTCCATTTTTCTTTGTAGCATTGTGAACAAAAAGATTGATCCTTGACTTAAATATCTATTATACGGAATTAACTTTATTTTCTCCTTCTTCTGCATTTGTTAAAGAGGCAGCTGGAAAGCCACTTCTTCCATTCTGTTGCATCATTTTTCTAAGATGGATGAAGTCAGAAGCAGAGTATAAAACAGACAAAATACTGCCTACTCTTTAACAAATAGAAATTATGTTTTGTTTTATTTTGGTTTTTTTACTAAGAGCAACACATAGTAATGCAATCTGACTATCTGTTAGGACTTTCCTCTCTTAAATTACATATGCAAAACCAAACATCACAGTCATCTTTTACTATTTTGTTGAAATGAGATCTGAAGTGTTACTTTTTTTTGGTCAGAATTATTAATTTAGTTGTGAGCAGAAGAACCTTGACAATCAAAGGGCAAATCTAGTTTGCTGAAAGTGTTCTTAAGGAAAAACTAACAAACCTCTAACAAATCAGTGGAAGCAATAGTCAAACTGTTATTTGTTAGACTGCTGTATTTAAGCAAATATCTCAAGAACAAATGAATTAGCAGTAAAAGAAACTGGATATCATATAAAAGGCTTTTCTTTAAATCTTCAAGCATTATTTATCCACTCCTATAAGTTCAGAGCTGTTAAAATGCAATATTAACAATGCCTTCTGCTCAGTCAAATACACTTATTTCTCCCTTTTTTCCAGTATCAACATTCTTCCCCTATTCTGTGTAAGTATAGGCATTTGCTATTTTGCCCTCAGTAAAAATTAATATATCCTTTAAGTCTTACATTAAAGAATTATCTGGACTAACCTGTTCAGTTCTAGTCCATGGAGACTCCTCACTTATTCATGACTCCACCCACTGTAAGGGTCATATTGCTCCTTTTTCCACTCATCACCATGCTTGTTTGCTTGTTTTTCATTGTTGAGTTCTCACTCATCCAAGCAAATAGCAAACACACGCTGGAATTTAGCTTTGTGCATAACTTATACCAGCTCCACAATGAGAAGATGTACCCTGCACTCACCTGCTTATCTCCTCAGTATTAGGTATTTGTTTTGTCCTAAGACACATGCAAGGTGTTTATCATGTACAATGTCAGACAGCTGACCTCCTGCAGTGTCAGGACAGGGGAGTGGAAAATGCGTAGATTTCAATCTCCTGACTTTCAACAAGCATTAACTTCAAGAAAATCCCACATTTATTTCTAGGAGCAACTGCTTTTGCCATCTGTACAGAACACTTAATGTAAGCTCCAGATACCCAATCTGTATAAATTCCTAATGCTAGCCTGAAGGCTTTTTCAACTCACCAAGCCTCCCCAAGTTGCAGTCAAAAATTACGTGGATATCTGACTAGCCTACCAAGCTTGCATTAGAAAAGGAGATGGAGCAAACCTAAGAAAATCAGAGCCAGATTCCTTGTGATGGTTCCCATCTTCAGAAAAGGAGAAGAGCTTGGAAAAAACTCAGACAAGCTTACAAATGGAGTGAAAAAATAATGAAGACACAGTTAATTTCCCCCTGCACTTTCTATAAACCAAATGACCACAGAGACAGGGACCAAGGAAAGTCCATCTCATGTTTTCTCCTGAACCAGGTTCTCCTGAACTTGCACACCATTTCAAGAGATTGTCAGAGTTGTTTTCTTAGAACCATAGGATTGCCAAGGTTGGAAAAGACCTCTAAGATGCTTAAGTCCAACTGCAAACACAACACTTCCACAGTAACCACTGTGCAGCCGTGTCCTGTTGTCCAATCACTTGTTACCCAGGACAATGAGTGGTGATATTGTCTTAAAGGAATTAAGAGAATAACAGGGTCTTCTGAGACTTCCTTCTTTCTGACTATTGCTAGCTCATTTCTTATTCCTTTGAGAAAGTTGATTTCTCTTATCCTTTGTCAGTAACACACATAAACAGAACCAAAGATCTCATGCAGATCTAGGGAACACCATGTTTATGAACTTTTAAGACAAACTGTTTTAAAACTTCATTTTTAGATCCTTTCTCCTTTTTTTTTTTTTTTTTGGTTGGTGGGGTTTTTTGTGGGTTTTTTGTTTGTTTTTTTTTTGGGGGGTGTTGTTTGTGTTTTGGTTTTTGTTGTTGTTTTGGGGCATTGTTCATTTTTTTTAATTGATATTTGATATGTAGTTGTTATATGAATGCTTGCTCTTTTCTTAAGATAGCCATTCTTAAAAACACTATACAGAAATAAAACTATTTATAAACATATACAGCCAGGATAAAAGGCCCTCCTCAGGTAAGACAGATTTCAAAAATGGTTGGTACCCAGGAATAGCAATTCCCATTTGTAAACATGTTTTACATTATTCAAGATGATAAAGAAATGATGCTTCAACTAGGTTTATGAAAAATTGATTCTATTTCTTTTCTTTGCTCACCATTTCCTTCAGTAAAGCAAAGATTTCATTATACATTCTGTGTTCAAGATTTCTGACAATTAATTAAACAATCGTGCATACATTAAATATGTAAAATATATATATTATTAAATTGAATTGGTAATTTAACAAGTTCCTCCTGTGGATGGTTAGCCTTCATAGCAAAGAAAGCAAGAAAGATAGAAAGCAAGAAAATGAGAAAGTGAGAGAGAGAGAGAAAAACAAGAGAGAGGGAGGGAGGGAGGGAGGGAGGGAGGGAGGAATCTGACTGACTTTCTTCCTTCCTTCCATCCATCCATCCATCCATCCATCCATCCATCCATCCATCCATCCATCCATCCATCCTTCCATCCTTCCATCCTTCCATCCTTCCATCAGAAAATTCTGTACACTTCACACTATTTCAGTCTTTACCTCTTTCTCTAAAATGCTGTACTGTGTGTTACTAATAGAAACAGTTAAGGATACTGAAGCAAATGCTCAGGTTGTTGTTTGTTTTTTTTTTTACCAGCTGGGGATGAAAATAGATTTGAACAATCTCCATAGATGCTGTTACTCCCTATTTGAACCTTTCTGTCATCTGAATTTGAATCTTCAAAGCTGAATTATCAGTAAATTAATTATAGGGAATATTTTTATGGCTAATAAGTACCTAATGAATTTAAGTATGTTAAGGATGGAGAAGATTTTTCATCTATAATATAATTTGTAATGCTTTATTTAAACTTCTATTGTTATCCGTATTTGTCTGTATCCTAAGCATTCTTTATAGACACTCCTATGTTTCTGAATAAGACTTGTTCATATGCATTTTTTCCCCTAAATGTTACAGTTTAACAAAGCAATTAAGGTTCATAAACATTAAACATGTTCATAAATATAAATCATGGCTGGATGGCCAGATCCTGAGAGTCATGGTGAATGGTGCTACGTCCACTTGTTTGCCATCACTAGTGGAGTTCCCCATGGCTCACTGCTGGGGCCAGTTCTGGTTATATTTTTATCGATGGTTTAGAAGAGGGCAATGAGTGCACCCTCAGTAATTTTGCAGATGATAGTGAGTTGGGCAGGAAGGTTGATCTGCTGGATGGTACAAAGGTTCTGCAGAGAGTTTGGGACAGGCTGGATTGATGGGCTGAGGCAAAGTGCATGGGGTTAAAAACAGTGAAGTGATGGGTCCTGCACTTTGGTCACAACAGCCCTGTGCAGTGCTACAGGATGAGGAAAGAGTGGCTTGAAAGTGGCCCAGCAGAAAAGGATCTTGGGGTTCCAGTCAACAGCCCAGGTGACCCAGAAGGCCAGTGGCATTCTGGCCTGGATCAGTGATAGTGTGGCACCAGGAGCAGGGCAGTGATTGTCCCCCTGTACTGGGCACTGGTGAGGCCACAGCTCAAATCCTGTGTCCAGTTTTGAGTCCCTCACTGCAAGAAAGGCATTGAGGGGCTGGAGCGAGTCCAGGGAAGGGCAGCAGAGCTGGGGAAGGGTCTAGAGAATGAATCATATGAGGAATTGCAGACTGAACTGAGATTGTTTACAAAGAAGAAGATGCTCAGGAGAGATCTTATCAGTCTCTAAAACTATCCTAAAGGAGATTGTAGCCAGGTGGGGCCTGGCCTTTTCTCCCAGCCAACCAGTGACAGGACAAGAGGAAATGGCCTCAAGCTGCATCAGGAGAAGTTCAGGTTGGACATCAGGAATAATTTCTTCACTGAAAGTGTAGTTAAGCACTGGAATGGAGTGCCCAGGGAAGTGGAATCACTATCCCTGGAAGCATTTAAGAAACAACTGAATGTGGCACATAATGCTATATGTTTGTTGATATGGTGCTCCTTGTTAAAATGTTGGACTCCATGATCTTGGAGATCTTTTTCAACCCAAATGATAATATGGTTCTATTATTCTAAATCACATAAATAAGACCTAACTACAGAACTCCAGTTTCACTGATCTATGCTGATATTATGTTGGGCAACTACTAGAGACACTGTTATTGATGTTTTCAGGCAGGGAAGAAAAAGAATACATGAAGGAAGTGTTCTCATGATAGGAACAATATTTCAGTTATTCCTCAAACTTTAAAGGCAGCATTTTTGTCAGAAACCACTTATTATTTACTATTTTACCAAGTGTGTGTAACATATACATAATTTCTGGGAGCTGCACTTGAATATATACATTAGCTCTTAGTGCAGCTTATCCAGCTATATTCACTGTCCATATACGATAAATAACAAGCAACCCTCTGATGTGACATCCCCTCTCTTCATCTCAGGGGGGTGTATAGGATTGACCCCATCTTCTACCACAAGATTGACCCCATCCTCTACCACCATCACCCATCCCCTTCCCCTTCCTCAGGTGTGGCTCTGGGATGTGGTCCTGACCAGCAGCCTGCACCCCAGTGGAGGGGAGTGGGAAAAAGTGGCAGTGCAGGTGTGGGAAGCAGCTGTGGGGAACCAAACAGCGGCACAACGGAGCTGAGAGGAGCTGAGCTCAGCGCAACAGAGCGGCAGCTGGGCGACATGAACAATTTAGCTTTCAGAGGTTTGTCCATCATTGCTTTTCCTAAGTCTTGGACTTAGGGATGGGGACATCCATCTGTGGGAAGCTCCCACCAGTTTGTCTTTGTCTGGAAAAAGGCACATGGTGCTGGATGCTGCCATCTTATCTTTGTGTGGGGAAAGTCACACAACACAACCCACAGGGAGTGTCACCATCTTGTCTTTGTCCTGGTGGCCACGCAGAACTAGGTCAAGGTGATGAACACCTTTTGAGTGTAAAGCACCTTTTTGTTTGTAATTAATATTGCTGCAATTACTGTGCATTTCTTATTCCACTGCTGTTTGCTTTCAGTAAATTGTTATCTCAACTGATAGTCTCTGTCTTTGTCCCTCTCTTGCTGATGGGGGTGGTGGGAAGAGGAGTGGTTTATCTGTAGGTCTAATTTCTGACTGGTAGTGGACCACCACAGTAGTTTAAAGCAGATTAGAACATGGTCCAACCTACCTCTGGGTTAAATAAAAATCCATGTAAAAAAAGCAATGAATACAGGTTGAGATGATAAACATAAAGTATGTCTGAGTAGCTGAATTCAGCATTTATCTATACTTCATGGAAATTGCAACATCAGATAATTATGGTTTTCTTGATATAAACAGAGGAGATTAATTGTGGTATTTTAAATAGCATTATGGAGTAATTGACAAAACTGTTTTCGTTTTCGTGGCTACTGTTACACACTTATCAGAAAATATTAATCCAAATATAACTAAAAAATTCTCCTTAAGGAGCTTTATTTGTAGGTTTTTGTGCTTTTCTTTTAAAGAGAACTGTCATCATCAGAAAAACCATGTTGAATATGCTATTGAACAAACAATGTGATATGAAAAGTCTCACAGGTTATATAAAGAGCTCATAGAACAATGTTTTTATAAACACATTATTTAGCAAAAAATCTCCTTCAGCACACACAAGCCAGACAGCAATCTGTGCTCCCCTCCCTTTATCTAAGACCAAAACCCAAAACCAAACAACCAAAAAAACCCAATCAAAAAAACCCAAAAAACCCCACCAGTGCCAGACAGTAAGGAAACTGCTGATAAAACAATCTTCCTTGCATCACTGCAAGGGAGCATCACTCAAGCTGCATCATGCATTCCTTTTCTAGCCAGTCAGTTGCTTTACACTTTGCTTTTGACTCTTTCTATTGTGTATTAGTAGCAAGACCACTTTTATAGTTATCCAGATAGAGAGCAACACTGTAAAGGTTTGGAAAAATATCTCTGTAAACCACTTTAAAGATGCAGAAAGAAGCTAAACAAACACCTGTTGCAGAAAGCAGAAGCAGAATACAGTCCAGTTTCTGGTGATAAAACCTGATGAATCAGAAGGTTAAATATTTTTGGAGACATCTGGTACCCAGCCTCTAGTATCAGGTTAAGCTAGAGGATGTATGTAAAAATGCTGAAATTTCACCTTCTGTTTTCCTTGATACAACTACTTTACATCAAATAGGATTTTTTTTTTACAGAAAAAAAGTTAATTAAGTTAAATCACTTAATTAAATCCACATAAAATTAAATCAGAATTTTAAAAAAAATTAAAAATACATTTTTTATCCTAGGACAGTGATTGCAAGAGTGAAACCAAAATCAGAGAAAGGAACAGATAACTTATTAATCAGTCCCAACCACCTTATAAATGATAGATTTTGTTATAAATGACTAAATTTGTACAAAAGAAAATTTAATATGTTCAAGACATTCAATAACAATTTCTAGTCAGGCATAAAAAACCTTCAGGGAAGGGAGTGCCAGGAGGAGAAGGAAAAAGAACAGAGTCACAAAAAATTTTCTTTGGCACAGAAGTCTTGCTATTAAGAGCCGTTTTTCATATTTGGTCTGTTAAAATTCAGTATATTAAAATATAGTACCTTATAACACATGCATAGAGCCCGCTGTCTTGTACCACTGTTGGTCTGAACCAAATGGAGTCTTCTTCTTTGCTCATTCTGGTTCCATCAAAAGCTATAGGTTCCTCAAAATCTCCAGGTCCAGAGCTTTTGTACCACATCAAACTAAGTCCAGCACTTTGGGCTAGGGAGTAATTAGCTCTAATATATCCATAAAAGAGGGCACATTTTATACGGACAGGTTCTCCCACTAGAACTTGATATTTCTTGTAATCCACAGACCAGTCAGTGCATCCATCAGCTACAAGAGAAGAGAAAATGACAAGAGATTGTCAAAGGCTTTGGAAAGCACTATTCACACAGCAGTCTTTATTGTGGGAAAGTATTGCATTTGAAAAAAAAAAAAGTCCATTGAGGGACTAGCAGTATGGTTTTTATCCCTGAAAATTAACTGCATTTTCATGATGTTTTTGTCATGTACTTGTCTATAGTGGACAGGCCTATTAGTACATATATTGCTAAATGTTGATAATCTCTGAGCAACAACTGAGCAGTTGCTCTTTTATCTTTTGTGGAATTCCGGCATGACCAGGTATAAAATACTGAAGTGAAATTAGTGCAACACAGAGGGCTTGTGGTTCACAGGATGTCACCATATAAATTGCATCAATCAAATATCTTCAGGGTTACCATGTAAGTGAAAGTCTCAGAAGATATTAGGACAAGGAGCTGTGGTCTGAACCAAAAAGTGTGAAAATTTGAGATAGATTTAAAGGAGGAGAAGAAACTGTCTTTACAATACGACCAGATGTGCAAAAAATACTTCCAGGAAAACTGCTATCAGTAATATAGATGGATTATTCAAGAACATATTAAACAGATCTTAATTGGAATTCCTGACTTTACAGAACTACATTAAAAATTCTGGTTATTAATACTTTCATTTTTTTCCTTTGAAGATCGTCAGCCCTTACCAATACTGTCCCACAATAACTGCTCGTCAGAAAGCAAAACGAAATTTATTTGACATTCTGAACCCCAGTAACATAGCTAACCCCAAGGCCAAAAAAACCCCAAACTCACACCCTCTTCCCCTGTATTTTTAGTTAAGAATAGCAAAACAGCAAACGGATAAGAGCTGTTTTCTACAGTGCCTTCCTTAACAAAAGCTTATATATTTTTTCTTAAGCAATTTCAACCACAAAAATTCACCATTAGGTTCATACACTGAAAAATTCAGTGTCCAGTCTCAGCTAGTTAATTAGGCCCCAATCCAGTCAGTAGAAAGCAATCAGTACATCCAAAAGACAATTTATTTCATCTTAAAATTAGTATCTATGTCTAATATAAATATTTTGTCTTTGAATTTGACACTTTATTAACTTTAAAATAGCTCAGATAGATAGCTAGTCATCTTAGAAAATCAACTTTTGCAAAGCTCCATTTTCATTGTAGAATTGTTTGAATACTGACTAACAGAAAATTCTAGCTACTGTGCAAGGTAAAACAATATTTGCACTTTAAACTTAGACAATATTTTGATCTGCTACTTGGGAGAAAAACATACTAGATAGTGATTTTTTGAGTTCTGTATTTGGATAATGCCATAGTACTTATTATATATTGCAAAATAAGAAAGAGTCAGACATTTTCACACATCCCTGTGTAAGCAATAACCTCAGTTGATCCAACATAGAAAGATGGACCAAAAACAAGCAAACAAACAAACAAACAAACAACAACAAACATCAAAAAACCCACACCACAAACCCACCAACTTTAGAGTGAATTTGCACTGTGAATAGAATTCACGCAAAGAAATATTTCATATATCTTTGGACTATCTCCTCCTGCATTTACTTTTATGACCAGGAAGGGAAAATAATTTGTCCCTGTTCCGATTTTCCTACACAACAGTTCCTAAAAATCTGTAACTGTTGTTACAAGGCCCTAATAAGACTTAGTTGTACTCATACATAAACTGAAGTGAATGGAAACAAAGCTTCACTATTAGCTTCCCCTTAGGACCAAAGAAACTAACTTTCATTTATTCCAGAATTCAATTACATCTTTTATCATTTCATTTTTACCTCTCTGAAAGAGCATTCTCTCTCACCTGATTTTATTTCTCTCTGCTTCCAAATCCCAATGCCAAAAATGAATTAACAGCCACCTCTAAGCAGTGTTAATTTCATTATATAAGTTACCAGGTAATAACTTCTTCATCATACTTTATCATCAGACTGTAATCTTGCTTTTCACTGCTTAATTTAGCTAGTACATGTTGGTTTACATTATTTGTCTGTAAGTTATGCCTTCTCTCTCAGGATATTCAGTTTCAATGGTTCCCAATTCCTTTAACTTGCAGAATCCATGAGAATGTGTTGCTGAAAAACACCAACTCTCTTTCAAGCTCCTTGTATTGGATGAAGGATAAACTACACACGTTATTTCTATTCAGCATGATCTTTTCACAAGAAGCCTGGGGGTCCTGGTGGATGGAAAGTTGAATCTGAGCCAGCAGTGCCCTGGCAGCCAGGAGGGCCAAGAGTGTCCTGGGGGCACCAGGCCCAGCATGGCCAGCTGGGCAAGGGACGGGATTGTCCCCTCTGCTCTGCTCTGGGGCAGCCTCACCTCGAGTGCTGGGGCAGTTTGGGGTGCCACAACACAAAAAAGACATTAAGCTGTTAGAGAGCATCCAAAGGAGGGGCATGAGGATGGTGACAGGACTGAAGGGGAAACTCTGTGAGGTCACTTGTCTGGGAGACCTCACTGGGGTCTTCAGCATCCTCATGAGGGGAAGCAGAAGGGCAGGTCCCAATGTCTCCACTCTCATGACCAGTGACAGGACTTGAGGAAATGGCATGAAGCTATGTCAGTGGAAATTTAGGTTGGATTTCAGGAGACTGCTTTTCAGCCAGTTGGGCACTGGAACAGTCTCCCCAGGAAAGTGATCACAGTAGCAGGCATGACAGAATTAAAGAAGTGTTTGGACAATGCTGTCAGGCACATGGTGTGAATCTTGGGGTGTCCTGTGCAGGGCCAGGAGTTGAACTCCATGATCTGATGGGTATCTTCTAACTCAGCGTATTCTATGATTCTAGAAAGGCCTGCTAAGGATCATCTGATTTACCTATGTATCCACTGAACTATTTGTTCATTTTTTGGCACAAACCGCATCAAAATGTCCCAACAGATATCTTAAGAGAACATCTACTTGTCCTGGATTCAGCTGGGAGAGAGTTAATTTCTTTTCAGCAGCTGTTACAGTGCTGTGTTTTGGATTCAGAACTAATGAGCCCACACCTGGAGTGCTGTGTCCAGCCCTGGGCTCCTGAATATAAGTGATACGTACAGACTGCAGGGTCCAGCAAAAATCCACAAAGCTGATTAAGGTACTGGAGCATCTCTGCTATGAGCACAGGCTGAGACCTGAGACTGCTCAGCCTGGAGATTGCTTAGGGGGGATCTTAGTAATGATCTGAAAGGGAGGTGCAAAGAGCCAGGCTCTTTCCACTGGTGCCCAGTAACAGGACAAGAGGCAATGGACACATATTGTATCATGACAGGCTCCTTCTGAACACCAGGAAACACTTCTTTTCTGTAAGGGTTGCTGAAAACTCACACAGGAGGTTGTAGATTCTCCATTCTTGGAGATATTTAGAAGCCAGAGAGACATGGTGCTGAAAAAACATTTCTAGGTGGACCATATGATTTACAGAGGTCTCTTTTCCAACCTCAACCATTCTGTAATTCTGTGCTTTACTACAGTTACACTCAGTGATAACCTTAAAGAAACGTATGTCCTCTTCTCTAAGTGGTCTTTGAATGAAGTGAACATGAGAGTGTTTCTCTTCCTGCTTTTAGAAATGTAGCAGTTAAACTGCCAACACTGACATTCAAGTAACTTAGAATAGTATTAACCTTATTACATCTGGAAGGCTTAATACCTTAAAAATCTTCCAAGAAAATCCTCACACTACTGCTCAGCCAAGGTGCTAATCTATGCAAAGCTGCTAATTCAATTTTGTCAGATGTAATAGAAGTTCATCATTCCCATCATACGACTCAGACATCCTTCTGTGATATTTTCTGATAGCTGATCTTTCAGGAGATAATTGTCAGTCTCTGCATTAAACGCTCCCTATTCCACAGGAACTGAGGAACATAAACAGAGGCTTAAAACCACATAATGAAAAGAAAAACAGACTGGCATGTCCTTGAAAATGTTACTGTGAACACTCAGATGATGACAGCATGCATGCACCATAACCAGCACTTTCTACGTACACTCTGCATGTGGTGTGTAGAGCACGTGTGCATTTTTCAGTCTAGAAAAACTTGGATGTATCAAAACTAATTAAAAACCCTCTTTCCAAATTCCTTGGAGAACATAAAGATACATTTAAAAGACCCAAACATATAATGACAGAATTCATTTGATTTTTATATTGACACTGCTACCTTAAAAATGTTACATATTTACATGTTAAACGTGTGTTACTGGCTTTGTAAATAGGGACAGAAAACAACAAAGGTTTATTATTAATACAGATTTTTTTCATATTAAATAGATTGAATCCTTCTATTCAGTTTCACATTATAACTGTGTCCATTTCTACCTTCATTGGATTTTTTCTCTTTGTGCAAAAGTAGGGCATTGACCAAATAAATTATCTAATGTTTCCTCTCTTAATTATGGCTGCTACTGACACAAAATCAACATCTTCGACTATGGCGGTTCAAAACAACCATGGGGAAAAAATACACTTAATACTTTTCAATGTTTTTATTTATATCGTCCCATCATCAAGCAGTCAATCATCTTTTATAAACTGAAAAATACTTGAATAATTCAACAGCTTTGAAATTTCACAACTGCCTTCAAAAGAATGGTTGTAGTCCCTGATCTCTACTTTAATATGCTGCCAGTTATTGCTACACATAATAGCACAATACAGAGTCCAGGATAAATATAATCCACTCAGTTATTTCCTTGAGTGATTTCAGGGTATGAAATAAACCACACTGCACCACTGTCCTAATAATGAGATCGTTCTGCTCAATAAACAAGTGTCTTGTAGGCTGTATTTGCTGGGTAGGACCCAACACACAGAATATTTAACACCACTAAGAAGGCCTTCCCCTTAATTTTTGGTATCATATGTATCATTTTCAAGGTAAAATTCAGTGCTGAAAAGGACAAAAATATAAACCTAATAACTCCTGGATCTGCTGCTACAGCCTGGTCTCATTCAAAAGCTTCAATTCAATATATAGGTTTCAGGGTTAAGAAAAGTCTTCACATTTTCAATATATTGGTTAAAATCTGATTTCCAGACATCTAAGAAAATTAGGTCTGACAGTTAAAAACAGTTCTCCTAAAACATTTGTAAAAGAAATAGCAAATTATCCTAATTTTTTTCACTTAATGATATTCAATAAAATAAAAATTAGCAACAGATTTACTTTTTCCTGCTCACCTGTGTTTGTAATTCTGTTGTTAATTTAATTTTATATAAAGAGGATTATGCAATGTCACTCTGTCTTCTATTTATTTGTCAGCTACTTTGGGGCTTTTTAATAAGGCATTTGCAAACCTGACAAGAAGTGATATCATAGATCACAAAAAATTTTGAAAAGTGGGCGTGTAAAGGAGAAAGCACCAGGTCTTGTTCCTAAAGCTGGAAAATCATCAAGGAGGGCACTAGGGGATGCAGAAATAAGCTGGCAGTATGTAGGGTGAGTAAATATGCTGGGTAGAGAAATCAAACAAAGGATGTTGTATATGTGCTGTAAGATTTTTGGGTAGAGTGGAAAATAGCAGGCATAACAGGTCAAGAAACAGGCTTTCCTTAATTGGCTGCTCATAAAACAGCATTTCAAAAGATCATTGACTGATGCAGAAGACTCAGAATTACTTTCTTTAAAACAATTTTCACAACAATATTTTACCATCAAAATCACAGTCTGTTCTGGATTACCTCCCTTTGTTGTCCTTGTTACTTTCTGCTTTTTGCTTAGACTAGCTAGCATTAAAATTAAAAAATAAAAATGAAGATTTCACGAGCACACTCATTACAGTGCCTGAGCCAATTAACTCTATCCAACATAACACATGGTATTCTAGTGTGGGTTCTCATTACGAAGACATGCAAAGATTGTCTATTTTTGGTCTGCGTATGCTTTTATTTGATACAAAAATAAGCTCTGACAGGAATGAAGAAGCAGAGCTTAGAAACAACACATTATGGAGATGAGAGAGAACATGGTCAGGTCTATTCTTAGACTGCTTAGATTTTATTCTTTCAAATTACTATCAGGATAAAATTGGAAAAATAAAAAAAATATTAGTATTAGCACTAATATTATCAAATGACCACATCAGGTATTTTAGATGCAATTAAATTTCTTTTTGTACTGACTGCTATTACAGCTTTGCATATTGCTATACTGCACTTCTGTTGGATATAACATTTTCATTTTGAAAAGGCATTTTTCATTCTCTTGAAAACTCACGTAAAAATTATGGTTTAGGCTAGAAAAACGTATTTTGTTCTCACTCTAAAACTGTAGTAGCTTTTAGGAGAGGGTGCTAGTAATGGAAAAAGATATTGAATGACATTTCAGGGAAACAGAAATATTATTTTGGATATCATCATCTATTAAAGAAGTTAGTTCCTAAAAATTGCACTTTTCCCAAACCCAGACAAGTTCTAAAAGGGGTAGATGTGGTAGCTGAGGAATTTTGGCAAATGCACTAGCTCATAGGAAGTGGAATGATGAAAAAAAGAAATATATGTATTGCCACAAGTTAATTCAAAACGCTATGTTTCTTGGCTTCAGAATACTGCAGTAACAAGAAACAGAGTATATATGTCTAGGTATTGGGCTACTTAGAGGTATAATAAGCATGAAAATAGCTTTATGTCAATCTGGTGGGAAGTTTTTTATGTCATTCTCTCTTTTATCTAATCCAAGTCAAATTAAACAGAATTTTTGTCTGAATTATTATTAATCCTTTAATTACCACAAGTATTTTGTAGAAAAAGTATAACCACAAAAGCTATTTTAAGAAAAAAAATATTGTTCAAGACAGACCAATGCAGGAGCAAATTCTGCACTTCCTGAGTTCCTACTCTAAACCAAGAGTTTTTCCCTTTTGCATTTTTCAAACCCTCCTATTCTGTTTTACCACGTCATATAAATTAGGAAGCTCCTTAAACACACACTTTAAAGGTGTCCTGACTGATCAAGTTCTGCTGGATTGACCCCAGGACAGCAACAAGCACTCACACAGCTTCTCTGTCACTAAGCCATATATGCAACAGAACAGGGGAAAGAACAGGAAAAACAAAAGAAAATTCATTGGTCAAGATAAAAATAGTTTAATAAGTGAAGAGAAAAAACTCACATGATGCATAAGCACTCCCTCATTATCTCTTACAAGCAGACCCAGGCTCAGCTGGTGTCTGAACAATGGCTACCTCAATAGCCAAAACCTCAAACTTTTATTTCTGACCATGATGTTATTTGGTGTGGAATATCCCTTTGGCCAATTTGGGTGAGTTGTCCCAGCAGTGTCTCAATGTCTTGCCCCCCACTCTTGGAGAGTTGAATGAGGAAAAGAGAAGTCTTGTGGTGCAATAGTCAAAACCCTGGTGTGTTACCAAGACTTTATTAATCACAAATCCAATAGACAGCACCTAAAGGCTGCTGTGAATAAACAGTTCTTGGCCAGACCTGGTACACAGGTCCCTAATCTGTGTGCTTCTGCCTGCTACCTTCTTTCAATTATTCATTTTCAGCTCAGGAACTGTCTGTAAATTTACAGTTGCAGCATAGAGATGGCAGCATAATTTAATCAACAGCTACAAAACATGAGAGTTTGTTTACTAGATTAATTTCCAAAGCCTGATATTAAACTGCATTAATTTCTGTGCCCATCTGAAAGGAATTGGCTCTTCTTTGTTATATTTACTATACAGCTTTATTTGAGGGCAGTGTTACATCCTGTTTCTTTCACAGAATCACAAAATACTCTGAGTTGGAAGGGACCCACAAGGATCATTGAGTTCATCTCTTAAGTAAATGGTCCATAATGGGATCAAGCCCTAAACTTAGGTGTTGTTATCACCAAATCCTTTGTATTCCTTGTGTGGCTATACCAGATTATCTGCAGCTCTTTTTGAACCTTAAGAGCTCAAGTTTCTTTACTCCCTGCTCCCCAAACATACTGTGATTTTTTTTCACAACTTCCACACAGTCGCACTATCACACAACTTCTATATAATGTATAACTTTTTATATAATCTTATATATATATAAAATATATATATATGTTTAGATATAGAATCTCAACATGAGTATGTGAGGAAGTCAAGTCTGGTACATGCTGGTCTTAAACCTCCCTCTGGAATGACTAAACAAAGTGACCGAAACAAAATAGTAGCTCAGCCTGAAGATCACTACCATGGAGAGAGGTTGAATTAATTTCTAAAAATTGAACAAGCACATGTAAGGATAGGGTTTTTTTTTTTCCCTTTAGAAAGGAGATTTCCCAGAAAAGAGAATCTCTGGGCCATACTGGGGTATCATGTTGCACAGCAGATGGCAAATTTTTTAATCTCTTCTATAATCTCTCAATTATTGAAACTGCTTCTGAAAATACATTCTGTTCACCAGTAGCTTCATTTTGGAGATTATGAGGAAGATCAAGGATTTTTTTCATGTTGGAATTTCAGTAGCCCTTGAGTAACAGCTGCACTGTATACCTCTAAAGTTTTTTTACAAAGAACTCAACCACTTATTATCACAAAGTCGCTGAATATCAGCCGAACTGTGATAACTAAATATGTGAGAACTGTCCACTTGCAGTAAATATAAGAAAATTCAGCAGATTAGTTCATAACACAGGAGGACTAAAATTAAACAAATGACAACATGTGCATAGGAGAGAACAATTACCTTGTTGCTGTGACTTATCTGGTGGAAATTGCTTAAACTGCATTCTAAACAGGCCATGATGTTACCAGGAATATACATATTTTTAAAAATTACGTATTTCTCTTTATTATTCTGTTCTACCTTACTTTCACTCCTAAAATCCTGGGAGAATGTTAATATATGGAAACTGGGACCTAGGATTTAAAAAATATCAATATCCTTTGTGAAAGACTATGCTAACTGCATACAACTCCCAGTGGTTTTGATGGCTGTTTCTTGCCTACAAGTAGTCCTGCTAGATTGAAATGGCAGATATGGATTTATTCAAAGCCATGTATGTCTCAGACAGCTATTTGTGTTTAAAACTGCAATTAAATAGAAGCTAGAATGCAGTACAGCATTAGAGAGCATTAAGAAGTTCTAGGAAATTTTTATTTTTCTTTACTCAATATGAAAAAATAATTAATTTTTCCCAAAGCTGGGAAGAATTTTTAAATAATCTTTAGAGTATATCACTGCTCCAATTTGATTTACTGTGTGTGCATTTGCATGCAAAAAGAATTGACCTAGGAATTTCAGCGTTCTTGAACACGGATATCATGTCAATATTTTTATCAATATGTTAATACAAAGGTATGGTGGCATTAGGAACCTGTTAAGCAAGGCTTTAGCAATCATCAGCAGTTCTGAGACAGTTCAGAAACATTTAAACACTTGAAGAAGAATAATATAATTATTTATAATAATAAATAAGAGAGAGAGTCTTCTTCCCTTGGCTGCTTTGGGGCGGGTCAGTGGAGCAGAGCTGGACTGAAAGGCTGAGTGTGGGAGGAGGGAAGGAGGCACAGGGCAGAGAGGTCTGGGCAGCTGCTCTGTGGCCTGGTCATGGCTGTCAGGGCACCCTGGTGTGATTGGAAATGAACATCATTGCATTAGGACACCAAAGGGATTTTCCACAGCACAGGACAGATCAGGGCCTGCACTGTGCTGCCACCAGACAGGGGCAAATAATGACTGAAGATGGAGAAAAATCCCCACCAACTGCCCCCTCCATAAGGCTGTATCTTTAGCAGGTGGCACATTTACTTTAAAACATTACTGTCCTTGTAACAGTCTATTCTGTTATGTTATTACATATCTTAATGAGTTTCAAAAATTACACACTTATATTAGGCACTGGTACTCTGCTTTGTGTACATGTGGACAAGCATCCAGTTTCCAGGAAAGACACATTTTCCTTCTCTTTTGCATTTCCTTTTAGCCCCAAGTGCCCTTTAACATTTTCTGTGTGAATGATTGAAAGGAAAAATGAATTCTTGACATGACTCTGAACCTTACTACCAGCACACAACACAGCGCCAACTGCCATCATGATTAGGAAATATGTATTAACCAAACATAAGAAATGTAGTCATTGTCAGTTTGTAGATTCTCTTTTATACAAAACAAAACAAAACCCCAACCTGTTATTTAATGACTATCAAAGGTAGAATATAACAGATTCTGGGAACAAAAGAAAAAAAAAAAAAAGTATTCTCATTTCCCAAAATCACAAAACCTTCTATTAATGTATAACACTGGGATAGTTTATCATCAAATGCCTAAAGAAAGGACATAATTTCTTGTGAAACAGAAATTAATTTTTAATTTAAGAAGTTTTTATGCTGTATTCTCTTTTCCTGCAGATTTTACCAAGTACAAGCATGGTAGTTTAAGCCAAAAAGAACTTCATGAAAGACTTAGCAAGAAACAACAATATTAACTGAACTTTAAAGAGAAAATATTAACTATAGTAAATCTGCACTCCAGGATTACAAAAAGTCATTATAAATCTGTTTGTACATTTTTTTCTGTTTTAGAAGGACCCATATTATTACAGCATGTGGCATTTTCCTTTCCTTTTTTTTTTTTTGGCCATATTAAGTCAAGAAGCTAAAGCTTATGAAAGTTATTAAATTTTGTAAATCTTTGTTCCCCTCCTTGACATTTCCTCTGTTCCCACATGCCACATGCCACATGTTTGCCACACTTCAGACAGCTTACCAAAGAGAAAGAGGTCACCAGAGTAATACAGTAGTTCAGTACTTTAATCTCATTAGGCAAAGGAAATTAAAATCACTACTATTTGAGTTTGAGAAGAAAACTTTACACATTTAACCAAAGTTTACTTTAAAGCTTAGTATGAATGTTTTGGTTGAAGCAAATCTAAAGAAATAGAAAGGATTTAATTGAGTTAGGAATCCAAATCCCACAGGACTCAGATAAAAAGCTTTCTGAGGTACCTTTGTGGATCAGGTAAGCACACTGATGTGCTTAGCTGCATTGAATTTCAAAGACAAAATCAAAACATCAGAGCATTTACTTTTCTCTACTTATGCTATATTCTAGAATACATTCAAAATTAAAACTCATTAGATAAAGCAAACAAAATACATTATTATACTGAAATACAGTTTTTCATCCTGATTCTATGAATACCATAGAAATATTTTTGATTGAAATTCACGAAACATTTTAAATGAGAAAAAGATGTTATCTTCAATTGAAAGACAAATTTTTGATATATTATAAAACAAGTTTTTCATTTTGGTTAAATGAACAGACACAAGAATATTTATTTGATTGTGGAACTGCTTTTTCCTACAGTTACACTGGGACTCATGATCAGGTTAGATGGCTCAAATTTGCCCTAGTGTCCCAGTGAGGAATAGAGTACCCAAAAGCTGTACCAACAGGGAGATACCAAGAGCTGTTCCAGTGGGAAGATGAGAGACACCAAGGGTTGTCCCAATGTGAAGACAATGGCAGAAAGAAATTCATAAACTCAACTCCCTGACTGTATAACAGGAACTTCTGACAGAGGGAGATGATGACCACTGGCTCCTGGTTCACCAATCCAAGAAACCCACTGACTCCATGGAAGAGGAAAACTGAGCAAACAGGCTAATTTGCATAAAATATGAGGGAATCTTTTAAACAATAGAAGATAGAATAGTAATTAATTAGAGAACCACATAATTGGTTTGATAATATATGCAAATAATGAGAAGTATTGATAGCCTTGATGCTGGCTTTGTGGATTTGCCATCCAGCACCCTCTTCTGTGCAGAACTGAAAAAAAAACCAAATACTTCCACTCTGTGAGGGATTATACTTCCACTCTGTGGGGGACTGGCTTATTGCCAATCATGGAAATCATGGATCTTTCATGGGAAAGGTCACATTTTGAGATAACAGCTTTGACATGGACACATTAATAAACATGCTGATTTTCCAACCGTGCTAGCCTGTGCCTCATCCATCTTAGGAGAAAGACGGGTGCAGACAAGACAACTGAGATTTCAAATTTAATCACTGCATGGTTGCTGTGGCCAAGATGGTCACCATTCACCACTTCACCCACAAGAGCCTCTCTGGGAACAAGCAACAAATCACAGAGGGCACCTCTCTGAGTCAGCTCCCTGAGTCCTGTACCAAAAAGCTCTCATCCAACTGTTTAGGAATCTCTTGGACCTGTTTGTACCAACTGTGTGGTGTTCCCAATTAACACCTACAAGCTTAATTCCCCCATAAGGACAAGGGCAGTTGATTTGGTTCCTTAAACGATAACTTTTTGGTGCCACTGTCTTGGCTGGGTGGCCAAGAGCAGCCTCCCAGGATGACAGCCACTCCATTTGTTTTTGCCTCAGTCCTTACAGAGAGGCCTGCACAATGCAGCCCCTCCATTACACCCACCACTCACAACAGTGCCCTGCACAATCCCAATACTGCCCTGCACACTCACACACTGCTGCAATGCCCTGCACACTCACACGCTGCAGCAGTCCTTGCACACTCACACACTGCTGCAGTGCCTTGCACACTCACACACTGCTGCAGTCCTTGCACACTCACACACACTGCAATCCTTGCACACTCACACACTGCAGCACTGCCCTCCACACTCACACACTGCTGCAGTCCTTGCACACACACACTGCAATCCCTGCACACTCACACACTGCAGCAGTGCCCTGCACACTCACACACTACTGCAGTCCTTGCACACTCACACACACTGCAATCCTTGCACATTCACACACTGCAGCACTGCCCTCCACACTCACACACTGCTGCAGTCCTTGCACACACACACTGCAATCCCTGCACACTCACACACTGCAGCAGTGCCCTGCACACTCACACACTACTGCAGTGCCTTGTACACTCACACACTACAGCAGTCCCTGCACACTCACACACTGCAGCACTGCCCTGCACACTCACACACTGCTGCAGTGCCTTGCACATTCACACATTACAGCAGTCCCTGCACACTCACACACTGCAGCACTGCCCTGCACACTCACACACTGCAGCCATCCCTGCACACTCACACACTGCAGCACTGTACCAGACAATCACAATGAGGCCTTGCACACTCCTCTGCTGCTGCTGTGCCCCTCACACCACACTGCAGCAGTGCACTGGTGCTCACAGCAGTGGGCTGTGCACACTCACACTCAGCGGGGCCGTGCCTCTTTGCACAGTCACAGGGGTGCCCTGCTTGCACACCCCTCTCCTGCTCACAATCCCACTCTGCACACACTCTGTTGTTAAAGAACCTGGCCTGCAAACCCACACTGCGCCTTTCCAACCACTGAAGGAATGAACCTTTGTATAAAGGAATTCAATGAAGTTAGAAATGGTTGTAAGAGCACCTTCTAACCCAAATATTCCTGTGAGATAAACTATTATTGAGTGGTGCTTCCCTCTGTTTGATCTCTGTACAGTCTTTTTGCTACTTCTAATGCACAGAGGTAGAGGAAACGCTAGTATATTTTTCAAGATAAGGTCACAGAGCTGAAATAGATTTTGATCTGTGATTATTTGAACTTCTTCAGAGATTTTTCAATTTTGTAAGTGATTCACCTTCTGTGTGTCTTCACTGTCCTCCTCTGCACATATAGACACACTTAAATATACAATTTAATTATTAATGATGAATTTTGCTGCACGGTATTAGAAAAGCCAATGAGAATGAAATCTGAGTGCAATCTGGAGCTGTGCAATTTGAGGGTCACTGGTGTCACAGCCCTCTGCTAATACTGTAGGAAGACAACTTGTGGAATGTACAAATATAGGATCAGATTTATGTCAGAAGAAAGGAGACGTGACTGAGTAGCCAAATAGATATAGATACCATCATCTGTACAGCCAAACATGAATTTGTGAGTTTATGTCCAGATGGAGCAGAGAAAAGAGACCAGGGACATTTTCTATCAGGAAAAAAAAATAAACTACTTCCATCTTTTCCTCTTCTGAACTAAAAGAAAAAAAATTAAGTGTAATGAAGAAGAAAAAAAGTATATAAAAAAATTAGAAAGAACCAAGACTGGATAATCTTGAAAGGCTGAGAAAACAGATGAAAACATATTCAACAAAGTTTCATATGCTTTTCATTAACAGAAGTGCTTATATTGCTCCTCATTTAGTCTTGTTTTATGTTCCTCCTCAGCATTCAAGGTTTTTTCATGTGAATACAATAGCAAAAAAGTGAATTCCTGCAATAGTTCATATTATCCCCCCCATCCTTTCCTTCTGGGGTAAATCATACATATCAATTTAGAAAATTTTCCAACACAAAGTTCATGCATGAGCATATTTGACTGTTTTAAGATGTGTTAAACAGAAGGTCTCTCTCTTTCTAGAGAGGACTGCAACTTCTGGTAGACAGACAGAAGAAGATATAGAAGAGCCTAAAATTGCAACATTGATTTCTGAATTTCTAAGCAATTGAAACAGTGGGGAGGAAATATAGCCTAAGTACAAGTTCCCTTGTGATAATCAAGTTATTTATTGTTCTTGGACTTCCTACAGCTTTTATGCCTCTAGATAAGAGTACTTGGGTCATTCTAGTGTCTTCAATCCATGTTTAGACACCAGGTTAACTGCCTGAAATAGGGATACAGCAGGAGAACAATAGCCTACCAGAACTCTCTAAGGAGCCAGGAGAAAAAAGCAAAATGGTGTATACAAATATACTCTTATTTATTGTTTGGCTGTTTTGGGGGGTTCTTGTTTGGTTGGTTTTGGCGGTTTTGTTTGATTTAGATTTTTGGGGGGTTGGTTTGCCTTTGTTTTTTGATTTGCCTTTGTTTTTTTTTTTTTTTTTTTTTTTGTTTGCCTTTGTTGTTTTTTTTTTTTGTTGTTGTTGTTTTTGGCTTTGTTTGTTTATGTTTTGGGTTTGGTTGTTTGTTTGTTTGTTTTTCTTTTCCCCTGTACTTATTCCATTACTACCTTGAGTAAGAAAAAGCTTACATATTTTTATAAGGCAGGGTAAGGTTGGCTCACTATTTGGCCTGCACTGACTGGGCATGAAACAGCCCAATATTAGCACAGTAGTGCACAAGCTGTTAAGTTTTGTACTTCAGACTGAGAGCAGCTCTGTGCTAATGAGACTGCACAGCTTCCAGCCTGGAAAGCTGCAAAGCTCACAACTGTCAGTGTAGGTATCTCCAAGTAACACAAAAACTTCTACTTCACCTTCCAAGATGAGCTCAGCCTCTCAAAGCAGTCAGAGCAGTTACAGCAACCCTTCCTTCATTTTTTCACACACCTTCCCTGGGATTTGGTGAGTGCTGCCATTCACTGTCCCATTTTACAGCAATAATTAGTGCCACTCCAGCAGCTCAAGATGGAAGTTCACATGGTACTTCTCGGCACATTAGCCAAACAGGAGGAGAAGCCATACGTGTCTCTCACTTGACACTTGGGTCTCATTTCACACTTGGGTTTGCCAACAGAGTAAGAAATAGTATTTATCAAGCTTCTCCTCAACAGTCTTCTTAATATCAAGGGAAAATTGTCTTTGAGAGTAAAATTGTATGCAGTTGAGCAATGTTTTCTGCACTGCTAAATTGCAGAAGTGTAAGTAATCTTAGTTCTTACACTGGTCATCAGCAGCTTAATTACCACTGTCCTCTAAGGCTTGTTCTTTAATGACAACAAATGTACCCAAGGAAAAGGTTTAATTCTTGTTGTAGCTTAACCATAGCAAATAGTCTTCCACCAACATGAATAAAAAGATTATAGCTTTACAAAAAAGGCTGATTAATACAAAATGACCCTGATGTGTAAAATTTTGACATAAATCTCTTTTTCTTTCAGCTAACCTTTGAAATTGAGGCCAACACTTTTCTAGAGGATTATTTTATTTAGAAAAAAACATATCATGATACACAGACCTACCAACAGCAAAACAGAAAAAAAGAAAGTCTAAGGTAAGATTATACGCCTCCTTAAATTCCAATTGCATATCCATTCTTTAATGTGCCACTAACCCAGAAGGGGCAGATAAAGAAATAAAATCAAAACGAAATCACATCCACTGTACAGTATGTGTGAAATTTGATGTGATTAAACCTCACTGTATGGCACATGCTATTATTTCACACATTCAATAAAGGAAATAAACAGCATAAGGTACCAAATATTAATCCCAAAATTCTCACAGATTTCATCCTCAGGAGGCTGGTTTTATGTTTCCTCCAAAGAAATTTTTTAAAAGATCAAAAGAAAGAAAGAAAGAAAGAGAGAAAGAGAAAGAAAGAGAGAAAGAGAAAGAAAGAGAGGAAGAGGAAGAGGAAGAGGAAGAGGAAGAGGAAGAGGAAGAGGAAGAGGAAGAGGAAGAGGAAGAGGAAGAGGAAGAGGAAGAGGAAGAGGAAGAGGAAGAGGAAGAGGAAGAGGAAGAGGAAGAGGAAGAGGAAGAGGAAGAGAAGAGAAGAGAAGAGAAGAGAAGAGAAGAGAAGAGAAGAGAAGAGAAGAGAAGAGAAGAGAAGAGAAGGGAAGAGAAGGGAAGAGAAGGGAAGGGAAGGGAAGGGAAGGGAAGGGAAGGGAAGGGAAGGGAAGGGAAGGGAAGGGAAGGGAAGGGAAGGGAAGGGAAGGGAAGGGAAGGGAAGGGAAGGGAAGGGAAGGGAAGAAAGAAAAGAAAAGAAAAGAAAAGAAAAGAAAAGAAAAGAAAAGAAAAGAAAAGAAAAGAAAAGAAAAGAAAAGAAAAGAAAGACTATTTTTAGTTGTAGGAATTGGATGATCAAAACTAAAATCCAGGTATCCTATTTAACTTGGCCTGCTTTAGATGATTATTTATGAACTCTAGATGATATGACATTTTTCGTTATTATAAAAATATTATTAGTAACTCCACAGTTAAGGACACTCTGAGATTTTTGCTGAAAGTGATTAAAATTCTTCCATTTCAGACATCATTGACTCAATCTCTGTTATAGAGTTAACATGGTATATTCATGGCAGAACTGATTTTCTTTTTTTCAAAAATATTATCTCTCAGAAAAAAAAAAAAACAACAAAACAAACAAACAAAAAAAAAACCAAAAAACATTAAACTGATTCCTTTTGGATTTTTCTTTTATCTTCTAAATGCCTCCTCTGTTACTTCTCAAAATCATGATAATCACGCTGTTCAAACTTACATTATATAGCTTTGTATGTAACCACATTTTAGATAGGCTATATTTCAAAACACATTTTCTTCAATTTATGCATTATATCTCCCTCATAAAAGTTGAATTAGAAACCTAAACTTTCTTTTCTCTTTGCTACAATTCAGCATCTCACCCTATCTCTATCACTACCTTTTATCCAGTTTTTTGAAGAGATAACTACAGAAACCAGCAAAAATTATCTGTTCAATTCACTGAAGATCGGGATGCCTTCAAAATTGGCTCAGTCTTAATAAAAACGTTTTTCTGGAATGGAAGTTGAAAAAGAAAACAAGAGGACAACATTAAACTCAAAAATATGTTCACTTTTCCCTGTCAAATAATTATATTTTATATATTCAAATCATACTTCATATTACTGCACACTAACACAGAACTTAATGCAAAATATCAGTACTTGAAATAAAATATTTACTAGACTTGATTTTTTTTATCTTTTGTTTATGACAAAATGGTCAAACATTGCTATTCATAGCAAATCCAGATTTTAAAGTAACAATCCTTCACAAAATTGTATTACCAACCTCTGGACTTTCCTTATCTAGGAAAGATATATTCCATTCTCATTTTCCTTCTGTTGGAAAGCTCCCCTTCTATACAGAATTCCCTGACTTGATGCTCAGTCAGGAGTCACTCAACTACCTGCATATGGGCTGCTGTGATGGGTAAAACCCAGACAGATGCAAGGTGCCCCCCAAAGCTGCTCTATAAGTCCCTCCTCAGCTGGACAGGGAGAAGAAAATATAACAAAAGCCTTGTGAGCTGAGGTAAGGACAGGGAGAGATCACTCAACAAATACTGTCACAGGCAAAACAGACTCAGCGTGGGAAAATTAATTTATTACCAATCAAAATCAGAGTAGAACAATGAGATGTAAACCAAATTTTTAAAATACCTTCCTCCCACCTGTTTGTCTTTCTTGAGCTTAACTTTACTCCCAGTTCTCTACCTCCATCCCCACAGTGATGCAGGGAGATAGGCAGTGGGAGCTGTGGTCAGTTCATCTGTCATAGTGTGACTTTATGATGCTTGTATCCCCAATTGTCTGTTCTGTATGTGCTGTATATTCAGTTCTGTACCTTTAAAATGGTTCTGGGAGCGAAGGGAGAGAAAGAAGCAGCAGCAGTTTGTGTTGAGAAAACTGCCTGACTCCCACACAGCCTGGCTCTGGCATTCGTCTGAGGCACGGACAGCGGTGGGGCAGAGATCTCTTGTGCTCTTAGTTAGTTTTAGCTGGCTGAGGCAGAGAAGTTCCCTGGACTCTTTTTTCCTTTTTCTTGGGACTGTTTAAATCTGCTGTGGACTGACAAACCCAAAGGAGCAGAGAGGGCTGGCACCTGCAGCTGCCGGGCCTGGCCCTGCGGAGGGAGTGGGGCTGGTGAGAGACTGAGTGAGCTGAGCTACACCCAGGGCAAGGACTGTCTCTGTTTGCCATCTCTCTTCAGAGCGGGCAGAGGTTTTATTGTTTCATATTATTCATTCTTTGTGCTTGTGGGCATCTTGATTGTTAAATAAATAGTTTTTTCCCCTTTTCTCCGAGGAAGTACTTTTTTTCCCTGACTGGCTGGGGGGAGGGGCCATTTGGGTTTGCTTTCCAGAGGAACCCCTTCGGAGATTTCCTCCCAAATTTGCCCTAAACCAGGACGTCATCACATGTTGATCACATCTCCTGATGCTTCCTCCTCAGGGAGAGGAGTCCTGCCCCTGCTCCAGCATGGGGTCCCGCCCACAGGAGACAATCCTCCACAAACTTCTCCAATGTGAGTGCCACAGAATAAAGTTCTTAATGAACCAAACACCAGTTGGTCTCTGAAGAAACGTCTTTTTCCTTCCCTCCCATCACTTTCCTCTCTGTATTGGAGTGTGGTTTCTGATTAGTGGGAAAAAGGACATTCAAATTTTGTGTCTAGTCCATTGCAGAGATATCAGGAATACATTTCTTCTCAGTTACCTACATTATTTCCTGTTCTGATGTTGCTGGAAGGGGCAAGCACAAAAGATAAACTACAGCCCAGCTAACTTAAAAAAGTATTAAAATATGTATTTGTTCTAAAAAAGAGCAGAAATCACTCAACTGCAGGCAAGTATATTAAAACTGTCTGAAAGGATCAAATTAATAAGTGTCCAAAACACTCATGAGAGAGCAGGGGTTTCAATTTGGCAAAAAGAATTTAGAAACATAGTATTCTTTTGCTGTTCTTTGACTTCTGGGCATATTGGAAATTTTCAGCCTGACTAGAAAATGAATTAATTTATACAGCTTTCAATACATCTTTGACTTGTCTGCTTTCTATTTAAGATATTCTTTATTCTTTTGCCTGGGTTTTTTTTGGGTTGGTTGGTTGGTTGGTTGGTTGGTTGGTTGGTTTGTTTTTGGTGTGTTTTTTGGTGTTTTTTTTTTTTTAATTTTTGGTTTGGTTTGGTTTTTTGGGGTTTTTTGGTTAGGATTTTTTTTGTTTCAGTTTTGGTTTTGGTTTGGTTTTGTTGTTGGTTGTGGTTCTTGTTTTGTTTTTTCTTTTGCCACAGGTATCCAACACAGCACCATGGCGTTAATAAATACTCTGCTACAGAAAACTTTTAGTATAATATAAAATTGTTCCTATTATTACACAAATAAACCCCTTGACAAAGAAATAGAAAAAGAAGTTTTCAGAACTAACTCATAGTGTTATGTGACAGATATTTTGTTTCCACTGTGAAATATCATGCAGATCTATTGTGGAAAGCATGTTTTAAAGACCATTAGAATATCAGGTCCCATCAAGGCATTCAGTGATGTAGAATTATTAACTTCTTTGTGAATCAAACCCTATTGAAAAAGCAGCTACACAATGTAATAGTAAAAGAATTAACCACTGTGAATAAAAGACATTGAAATTAAATTCTAAAGTGTTAGAATCCAAAAAGTTTCATAGTAAGCATAAGGTAATGAAAAATCATCCAAAAGTAAATAAGGAACTGAAGATTTCATAAGTTAGAATTTCGATCTATTTCTTGAGTTGCCAACAGCTGCTTAGCTTTTAATTTAATCTGCATATAAATGCATTCTATCTTTTATTAGAAAAATCATAAGAACCATTTCACCAAAATGAACATGTAGACATACTGGAGGTTAATGAAAATAACCTTTCACAGGAAAATATGTGATATATACTTGAATATTAAATAAAATGAATTATGCACAAACAAAAATGGAATTCATCAAGTTTTATCACAATAAAACTACTCCTATACACTATTGTACAGTGTACCTACTAGGTACAGACCTTGAAAGAATTTTAAAATGACCACTTTTTCTCTTCCATTATAAAGTAACCCAATATTTTTAATGGCAAAACAGGGCCAATCTTCTGAGTCAATGTTTCTTTTTGTCTATCACATCTATCAGAGGAGGAAATAGAGATTCTTATATTAATTTTTATGTTAAGATCATTTTTTTTCTGAAACTTCTGCTGGAAATTGCTTCATAATCTTCATTTTGATTGTTTAGAAACTACCTTGTATTTCACAGCCCATATTTAATTTATACCTTACATTTATCTGTGGTCAGTTTATATTTGCTCTTCTTTGTGCAATTGTACTTAATTTATTATCTCTTATTTGTGACTAGCAATTTGGGAAAACCCTACAGCCAACTTATGGTCATCTCTTATGCTCATCTGAAATGAAGAGGAGAGAAAAAAACAAATTGACTCATCAATGTGTATCTTCATCACAGTAGTACAAGGAACACTCCCCTTTGAACATGTGGAATATTACTAGTAGTACTAAGAAGCCTCTTTGTAGCATCACATTATACTAATGAAAAATGTTTTATTTTTTGAAGATACATTAAAAATATTGGAACCAGTGCACTTCAAAGGCAGAATTACAAAACAGCAGCACTGAAAATAATTGCTTCAGCTACTGATGCTACAAGTTGCCCCCAGATGGGGCTAGCATTGTCAAAAGAAAAATGCAAAATTATTAATTTTAATAAAAGCTTAAAGAAAACTTTATCAATATTCAATATGATCACATCAGACTACAGCCAGATATTTCCTTCAGGTTTTCTCCAGTTTGATTAAAACAAGTATATTCTGCCTGGCAGAATTTGAGATCATTCCAAGAGAACCATTACATTCAATATTCATTACTCATTTGATCATTATGATTTCTTGTTGACATTTTACATCTGTTGTAAAGTACACACACAGAAGTAAGTGTAAGTACACACACAGAAGTAATGAATCTCAATACAACAATATTAAAGATTGGAGAGATGCTCTTGTAAGAAAGAAACAAAAAAATAAGCATACTATTTTCTTCATTTTACCACAAGATGATTATTAAGAATGATTTAATTCATACTTTGTAAAAACGATGGAAAATTGAGATTTTGGGTGCTGACTACTCAGACTATCTACTTTAGATATCTAATTTGAGTGCACAACAGAAACTTGGTTTTCTGACTACTCAACAGAGAAAAGTTAGCAAGGTGGCAACCTGGAATGTGAAAATGAAACAGTTAAAATTAGGTGATGACTAAACTGCCCATGTTTGCAGATGGAGACCTTGAGCACTGAATCCTGGGAGGAGAGACCTCACCACGGGGTTGCAACAGCAGCTCCTGCCCTTCCTGTCCTCTGCATCTCTGCTGATGGGACAGGTCATCTCCCTGAGTAGAAGCTAATGAACAAAGACAAGTTACAGCACAAGAGATGAACCAAAACCAAGACTGCTGCCAGTTTGTCCAATGATACGAGATCATGAACTGTGATGGGTCCCATAACACGAGTGGAATAACACCAAGGAATGTTTTGCTGTGTAGCACAGATAAGAACCCCTACAATTTCTAAGACAGAGGGTCAGCACTTGTACAGCTGAGCACATACGCATGTTTGCTAAAGCACTTTTGACTAGAAGAGCAATCCCCAGCTTGCCAGTGAAAGAAATCATATCCCATACCTCAGCTTTTTAGCTTTGTAGTCCCTACCTAGTCACTAACAATATCCTTTGTCCTCCCTTTCCCCACACCCCTGACAAGAGCAGGGCTAGAGAGGAAGAGATAAAACCAAGGTTGCACTGCTTCTGAATACCACTGGCTAAGCATATTTCCCCTCCTTTCAGCAAAACACAAAATTACTCCCCCCTTCCCACCTCCAGAGAGTGTAAGTTACCAAAAATCAGCTCTCAGCAGCTGTAAAGCAGGAGCCAAGCCAGCTAGCCCATGTGAAGAAATCAGACAACTGAACAAACCCACAGGCTGAAATCAACCCCCAGTGCTTCACAGATATTCTGCTCAAAAACACTTCAAAATATACACACAGATACATTACAGCAGATCGGTTTCACCCAGTGAGAAACAAATTAACATCTGTCTAGAAAATGATGCTCTGTTGTACACTTTGTCTTTACTCTGCAACTCCCCCTCCAGTTTTCATTCAATTTTAATTCCTGCTCAATTCTGTTTTTCTGAAGAGGGAACAGCTCGGGGATTGCAACTCTGAACTGCGTGTTTTCTAGCTGGTGAAAAATGTATGTGTTCTAGTAGGTGTTCTTGCCAAGACAAATAAAATGTAAAAACAGTGATTTTCATTATTAAGCCCGCTTTGTCAGATATGGGATTTTCAGAGTCCCTGAATTCAGTAGTAATATCTGCTATAAGAGATTAGGTAGGCAAGTGCTAATTAAACTGCTGGGCAACAGCCACATTATCGCTGTTAAACAAGAAATACCTGAACAGATGTGTCTCAAAGGCAGGAGATGCTGTATGGTTCTTCACCAAGTCTTACAGATTATATAGTCTGAAGTTTACAAAGATAATGGATTTTGTCTTCTGGTTTTGGAAAAAACTAAGAAAAGAGTTGAACTTTAAAAAAAAAGAAACCAAAAAACATATGCTAAATGGCATAAAAACTGCAACACAATGTGTGTGTTTTCTATAAATTTTGTAAGTTTCTGCAAGATAATTCCAATACCTTCCTCCTTTCCCTTGCAGGGAGAGTTTATCTTTCATGAACCTGTAGATCAATATAATATAAATAGAGACTGATGATGCTATGTGCTAATTAACCTCTGGTAGTAGCAGAGGTTAACAGTAGTAGTAGTAGTATTAATAATATTTCTTTTTTAAGGCAAACTACAAGATGGCAAAAGCAAAAGAATCATAGTTTAACAGACGTAGAAACAGACGTACCTCACTGTCTCTCACTAACCATTTTCCAGGGGGTCATTTGGTCAAACGGATCCAGAAACTAAATTCTGATTAAAGTGAGTGAAGCATTATAGGCAGTTTCCTGTTACCCATTGTGAAAATCAGAAATGGAATTTCACCACTATGATCAAGCCTTTTAAAGGCCATTACAGTTTCCAGCTGGATATTCACTTTGATAGCTAGACCTGTTCAGCACTTTTTTCATGCTTTTTATAAATGTGATGCAGTGCTTTTATTGATGAAAAGTATTTCAAACTTATGGTCTCAAAGAGTAAAGTTTGTACGTATATTTTTAAAGAGAAGTCACTACAGCATCATTAGTTTATAATTAGTTCATTAGTTTGCAATCAAAGGCATAACTGGAAATAAATAAAATCTTTATGAGCATAGATGTTTACTATTTTGCACAGCAGAAACAGTCCATACATATTTTGGCATAAAATTAATTCTTCATGTTGGTCACCTGCAGGCATGCAGTTCAGGGGCAATCAGATGTTCTGTTGACTAAGAAAACAAAATTTGTCCTAGCATTTACAAAGCAACAGTGCTCCAACATATGTGTTTATTTAAATATTAATTAATGATATTAATAATTAAATATTAAAACCTTCAATATAATAAATGTATGGCAGATTAAGCATCACAAAAGAGTGATAAGACCAAACCATATTTTCTCTCCTTTGACAGAGAGCTGGAATTAAACAGGTGTGGTGTTTTAAGTGAGCTGATGAAAAAAAATCAAAATCTCATAACTTTTCCTTATTACCTACATCTAGCACACAACTACTTTTACTTTCTGAGTGTTCAGAAGTCCCTTAAGTGAGCATTACTCACTCTTCAGTTTCAACACCTTTTTACTTAAAGATAAGTGACCACTTATTAGCTTGGGGTACTTACTTGGCTATTAAACAAAAAAATTAACAGTGCAGGTAAACAAGCTTTTACCTGTATTTAGATAAAATCTGCATTTAGATAAAATCTGTATTTATCTGTATTTTACACAGGAATTTTCATAATTTCAGATGAAAAGTTGTCAAAAATATGCTTTTCCCCTTCCTGATGTGTCTTGAAAAAGCACTACCTCTCTCCTGTTAAATTATTCAAAATCTCTTACCAGAATATTCAGTGCTCTTAAAAAACAAAAACAAAAACAAAAACAAAAACAAAAACAAAACAAAACAAAACAAAACAAAACAAAACAAAACAAAAACAAAAACAACAAAAACAGAACAAAACAAAACAAACCCAAAAAACCCCAAACAAAACAAAACAAACCACAAAACAAGCAAACAGAAAACATGTAGTTGTGCAAGACGAAGCTGTGTATTATATATATGCATTATAGGAATTCATTAAAAGAGCCACTTCTGTCACATATCAGATAAGTTCTGCAGATATATATGTTCAGGATTCTCAAAGGGCAGTAAGAGAGTACCTATGGAGATAAGGTCAATTAATGTTTAAAACCTCCAAGCATTGATTTATAAATCCAGCAAACAAATCAGTGAAACATCTTTTTCTTGAAATAATTCTGATCATGTTTTTTCCCCCTACGTACTAAAAAGACATTTTAGATATTGGATGAGGCATTGTGCTATGACCATATTCATGTAAGGGAAAAACACCCCAGTCAACTCCCACTACATCCCCGTCTGACCATCCAGGTGCCATCCTGGCAGCCATTCTCTCACCACCTGACCTTCACAGCTACATAGACCACACCCCCAGTCAGACAAGGTTTCCTTACTAGCTCGACCCCAGTTTTCCCAGATTAGAGTCTCAGACACCTCAATCCTTAAAAAAAATTCATCCTGGTTCAGGAACAACATGACAGCTCAAGCTGGGTGCCTCTGAGGAGGGACCTTGAACAAAGGAAACCCTGAGGTTCTACGCCCTCACAGTCTAAATGCTGGGAAATCTGGGGGTTGGCAGCTCCTGCCATGCCTCTGGGTGTCCCTCACCTGGCTGGGCCACAGGTCCTGGGTCATTTGTTATGCAAAGGGTCATCACCCCTTCACAGACTCTTTCCTCATGCTCCTGTCCCCCAGAGCTCAGCCTGCTGCTCGCTCTGCAGCTGTACTCTGAGCTACCTGCCCTGAATATATTCACTGGCATCACTTCAACTGTACTAAGCTGGTAGGTAAAGTTCAGGATAAAAAGATAAAGATAAAAAAATACTTGGTTTTCAGTTTTATTTTTCTTTCCAAATTTCTTTCCATTCACTTGAACGTGTATTTTTCCTGAGTTCGGTTCTTAGTTATATACATTTTTATTAATATTTATAGTCTAGCCTTGCCACTTTGGGGTTTTGCTAAGGCCTCCTCAAGGGAGAACTGAACCTGACAAGGAAAAACCATAGAATCATAGAATCTTTAAAGGTTGGAAAAACCTCCATGATCATGGAGCCCAAACCTTGACCAATCAGCTGGACTCTGTAAACCGTGTAAATTAGGCCACAGCAGTAAGTGCCACATCCAGCCATTTCTTGGACACCTCCAGTGGCAGTGACTCCATTCCTTTTCTGGGCAGTCCATTCCAATGCTTAACTGCCCTTCCAGGGAAGGAATTCTTCCTCCTGTCCAGCTTGAACCTCCCCTGGTGCAGCTTGAGACCATTTTGTCTTGTCCTGTCTCTAGTTCCCTAGAGAAAAGGCTGATTCCTGTCTTTGCTATAAACTCCTTTCATGCAGAGGGCAATGAGGTCTGCCCTGAGCCTCCTTTTCTCCAGATTAAACACCCCCAGCTCCCTCAGCTGTTCCGCACAGGATTTGTGCTCCAGACCCTTCTCCAGGCTCCAGCCCCTCAATGCCTTTCTTGTAGTGAGAGGCCCAAAACTGGACACAGGATTTGAGCTGTGGCCTCACCAGTGCCCAGTACAGGGGGACAATCACTGCCCTGCTCCTGCTGCCACACTATTGCTGATCCAGGCCAGGTGCCATTGGCCTTCCTGGCCCCCTGGGCACATGCTGGATCAAGAAGAGGAAGAGAAGGATGCACAGCTATCAGCAAGTGCCATTTTATGCCACTGTAGTCATGGCAGGCCTTGTCTGGATATTACAACCTTGATTCTAAAATGCATGCACACAAGAAGTTTATATTAAAGAATTTGATGACTAAAATTAATAAGACTTCCCACATGCTGAGGGTTTTTCAGATGTCAAATGTGAGCAAAACTGAAACCAAACAACTCTTCAACTTCTATTTCTTTTCTGCTTTTTCACCTTCCCTTCAACCATTTCAAGCAGGTAAGAAGCTGTGAGCAGATTTTATATGGCAAAGCACACAGAGGCAGGGACAGGTTTTTGGTATTTGCAGTTTTAATGTGCTAGGCAGAAGCTAATCTTCCTCTGTTGTATCCTTGGCTTACAGAAACCCACAGTGTGATTAGTGCACCTTCCCAAGTGCCAGTGAGAAGTCCCATTTTCTGAAGCTTTTTGTCAGAGTAGGTAGAAATGAGCCAGCATCTTGCAGCATAGAGGCTCTCAAAATCTTTCAATGCCTTAGACATCAGAAATTATTTAGTCAGGAAGCACACAGAGGAATTAATCCCTACCTGAGAACCATTTGTTGTTGCGGCAATAAAACCCCTTATATCAGCATGAGTCGTCCATACTTTCATAATAGAGTTCTTTTTTTCCACCTAAGCTTCATGTAATTACATATTCAGAAAAATTCAGTGCAGCAGACTTCAGATTTACCTATCACATGTCTTACAGACCTCATTAGGGAAAAAAGGAATTGTGTAAGAAACCCAATTCATGTTACGCTTTCAAACACATTAAATTTGCAGGTGAAAGAATTTTGTATCATTTTTCTCTGGCATATATATTCATTGTGTCTCTATAAGCATAAGTGTAAGTATATGTATGACTGAGCTTAAAGAGTGTTATAGATTCTTCTAATCTGCTAACAACAAACATGAAAGCTAGCAGAGTTTTTCTATTTTCTTCTATTTACTTCTCCATTTCAAAGAAGGCCTCCTTTCCCCCTTGCTTAAAAAGGAGCAAGAAAAAACACTTGCCAGAAAAACAAACACATCCATGCATAGACAAAAAAAAAAAAAAGGAAAATAGTTTAAAAAAATAAAACCCTGGTCTGCAACTCAGGAACAAACAAACAAACAAACAAACTCCACAAAACAAAACAAAAATCAAAGCAAAAACAACCAACCAAACAAAATCCAAAACAAAAAACACTCAACCCCCCCCCAAAAAAAAACTCAAAAAAACCAACCCAAAAAACAAAACCTCACAAAAATAACCGACCAACTGCCTGACCCCAACCCCTAAAAACAAACCAAACCAAACAAACAAGCAAACAAAAACAAAACACCAAAAAAAAAAACCCCAAATCAACCCAAGATGATTAAATGGAAAACACCAAGTCATACATATCTTTTACTTTCTTGTTGCTTCTTCACACACATGTATTGGGTTAATTACTTTTTCATCCTCTTCTTGTATTTAAACCATGACCCACTTTCTACTATTCGTTTGAACCTAAGTCATGAAAAATCCACAGGATTCTCAAGAAGTATAAGAAAACATGGTTGGAAAAAAAATATTAATTGAGTTTGAAGTAATTGATTGATCCAACTTGTCCAAGCTGCTTTTGTCAGATATATTACAGAGGTATCAGTATCAACATTACAGTTAATTCTGTATTGAAATGAGCACTTAAACCAGGATTAAAATTCTCCCATTTCATCCTTCAGTGATTAAAATTAGACTCCAAATGATGCAGCAACTCTTCAGAAGATAAGTACATACCAGGAAAATTACAGATGAACATTTGAAAATAATGCCTTATTAAACATTTTCCCCAAGAGCCTTAATGTGCTTGCATCAACTTAATATCAGAAATGTAGAAATGTTTCAGAAATTTACCCTACTACTAGACACTTTCAAATTCAAAATGCTTTTTAGATAAGCATTTAAACATTGTTATTAGTCTCATTTCCTTTTTTTTTGGAAGTCAAACAAGATCATGTGCTGAACCTTTCAGCAGTGCCTAGGCCATGTAAGCACTTCTGGGCTTTCTTTGCACTAGTGCCTGCTCAGCTCAATAGATCTGACTATAATTTTTACTATAATCTTTCCTCAGATTGATTATAAAAAGAAGAAATTTGTGCAAACTCTGAGTTCTTGGGGTGTTCCCAACAATTTATTTTTTTTTACTGGAAAACACAGAAAATTCATGCAATTCCTTAAGTCAAAAGAAAAAAAAAATTCACAATAGGCTGCTTTCAATTAATAATAATAATAATAATAGTAATAATGCATTTTATATTGCCTTTCTCAAGTACCTCTTCCCCTCTCAGGTGAGGAATGTTGTGAGATGGTTACATGTGGGCACAGAAGGGCTGTGATAGCCCAGGGGGAGCTGCAGGCAGCCAAGAGAAACCAGAGCAATTGCAGTTCACCTCAGCCACCAGGTCATATATTTCCCAGGAAACAGCTATCACAGCATCTTGAAAATCAGTTCTGACACATTTAAAGAAACAAATGAATGCAGTATTTCATAATAATATTTAAATCTTTTAGCTTGTTACAGAGTTTTTCAGATGATGGTATTGTGTTCAAGAAAAGAAGGAAGGAACACTGGATAAAAGCCAAGTTTTTATACTAACAACATTCACATAAATTAGAGGCATTGAATAGATCTTTGAGAATAACTTCAGCAAATCTGTGAAATACTGGTAAAATAGCTACAAATAGCACAAGGTATTTTCTAAAATCTTTTTGTGTCTTATAGCAGAAGGGCTTTTTCGAATAATTTTTTTGTCCTTTTTAGAAAGACCTTATTAGTTTTATCAATTTACTGTGAAGCAGATTTTAATGTGATTATAGTTTGAATTTATGGATACCAAGATCATTCAAATGACACAAATTTGATTTTGGATTTGTACTGTCCCTTATGTTGAAGCCCTATGGTGTTTGCCAAAAATATTAAAAAAATATATTAAAGCAATATATATTTTTCAGAATCTTATCTAATTGAGTTACCAATGGCTCCTTGAATACAAATCCTAAGTGCAGTTATGCTGTGCAAACTGTCATTTTAAACACCTTAGTTTATTTTAACAACTTACCATGCCTATATTATTTTTGAAACCTCAAATAGTTTTTCTCTGGGTGTTGTGCAAGGCTGCATAACAAAATCTTCACAATGGCATCTTAATGTCTAACTTTTATTTAATTTTTATCATAAAATGCAGTATTTTTTTTTCCAGTATGCATTGCTTTGCATGCAAGCATTAAAGCCAATAAGAACTCTGTGACTTTTCTATTGTTCTTCTGTCATAAAATAAAATTTATTTAGTTTAGACAATCTTGTGAAAATTAGAAGTAGAATGCAAAAAAGCCCACCTAAATATTTCTAAGACCAGAGTATGCAGCTCGTTAAAGAGAAAAATGGTGGGAAAGATGGCTGAAAAGAGCCATTGCAGGTTCTGAATCTTAGGTTCTGAATCTCTAAGAACTCCAGTTATTTAAAAGTCATTACTTGTCTGATGGCTCTGCTGGGCAAGCCCATCAACAGGACTGAAAAGCTAATTGGTAAATACCTGATTGTTGTCAGATCCAGCTTTTTGTTTGCATGCCAAGTCACAAATTCAGCTTTGGACTTCTCACAGTGGTCTCATTCATGGCTTCCCCTAGAAAAATTGTTCTGAAGCAAAATAACATAAGCTGAAAGACAGTTAATTTTATTCACTTTATTTCATTTGCATTTGATTTGCAACCTGCGGAGGTACTTGGATAATCTCTTCTGAGATAAAGTTCTCTGACTATAACTTAATTGGAAATCTTGCCATGCCATTCTTTCCAAGGGTTTTTGAATTTTTCACCCTGTTTTAGGTCTGCTATAACTTTGCATTACTCCCAGGCACCTACAAAGTCTAGTTTTAAGCAACCTAACATCAAGGCAAATAAGGATGTGCTTGACTCAAACAGTACTCTAAGGTGTGTTTCCTCAAAGAGTATTTCCTGTAGCTGTTCCACAACAGGGAAGCCAAGCAGTTCTCTGATGGGTCATCCATGAAACTTTCCAGTTGTCCGAGTTTTCCTCCCAACCCATTCAAGTGCCACTGATTTTCAGTATAGCAGAAAAAACTCCACTCTGAAATATGATCAGGAATTAGAAACACATGATTACTAAAGCACTTAGCCATCACAAAAAAAAAAAAAAAAAAAAAAAAAAAAAAATTGGTTTATTTTGCTGTTTTCAGGAAATCCTGCTGCCAAAAATCAAATGACACAGCTGGAAATCATAATGCTCCATAGAGATGGCAGGCTTTTCTCTGTTTTTTTTCATTTCATTTAGAGAGAAGTAATTGTGGAGGCTGCTCTGCTTTCTAAAAATAGATAAATGCAAAACAAATTAATTTTACATTTGCATTTTATAGCCTCTTCACTTTCCCTCAAAATACATGAATTCAAGAAAAGTGACAAACTATTAGTCTTTTTCAAAGACACCAAACATGCAATGCATATGATCTAAAAGCCTCTACTTTATTTTACAGCTTTAAGTTTCTTCTTTGAAATGTTTTACATGAAATACATGATAGAATTGTCACCTTATTTTGGAGTTTGTGATATAAACAAGGTCACTGCATAATTCAGAGCACAAAAACCTCTTCTGATAGTGAAAAAATTGAGTCTTACTGCCACACTGTAAAGTTAATTGGGCCACTGGGAAAAGATATTTCAGGTAAGTAGCTACAGTAGATATTTCTTTGCCACCCTGTAGAGATTTTTTTTTTCTCTGAATCCATCAGTTTACCTGCATTTTATCTAAGAGAGTAACTTAAATTATGGATAAAGCTTCTCTCTAACCCATTTTATACTAATACCAATACACCATGCAATCTTCAGGAAAATGCTTGTGCTGGAAAATAAAGTTCATTGTAAAAGGCTGCTAACAAGGAGTTTTGCAGGCCTGTTTCTTGTTTTCTGGACCTTTTCTCCTCAGCACTGATCACTTGAATTTCGTTTGGACAGGATAACTGCTATAGCATGCTGGCTTGAAGTGCTTTGCAGTGCTTACTTAACCAGATTAAGGTAAGGTAAGGTTGAAAACCAAGGAAGAACTAATTCAAGCTAAGAGAGATGATGGAATCCTCATCCATGAATAATGGTATATGGCATTTCAGTCATTCTATGATGGAATGACTGAAACAGTTGATGAGGAAAGACTGATTAATGTCATCTACCCAGGCTTCTTCAAGACCTTTGACATGGTCCCACATGACCTCCATATTTCTAAATTGGAGAGAAATGGATTTGAAGGATGGGCTGTTTGGTGCATAAGGAATTGGCTGGGTGGGTGCAGTCAGAGAGTTATGATCAATCTTTCTTTGTCCAGGCAGAGTCCAGTGACCAGTGCTTTCTCCAAGAGCTCTGTCTTGGAATGGATGCTCTTTAATATCTTTATCAATGACACAGAGAATGAGATCAAGGGTACCCTCAGCAGGTTTGTAGATGACACAAAGCTAAGCAGTGCAACTGACACAATAGAAGGACAGAATGCCATGCAGAGGGACCCGAACAAGCTCAATAAGTGGGCCCAGGTCACTTTCATGAGGTTCAACAAGGCTAAGCGCTGCACCTGAGTGAGTCCCAGACACAAGTACAGACTGGGAGAGCAACTCACTGAGAGCACCCTGTGCAGAGGGACTTGGAGGTTCTGGTGGACAAGAACCTGGACATGAGCCAACAGTGAACGACTGCAGCCAAGAAAGACAATTGTGTCCTGGGCTGCATCCAAAAATACTTGGGCAGCAATCAAGGGAGGGGATTTGCCCTCTACTCTGCTCTGGTGAGACCCTACCTGGAGAACTGTCTCCAGCTCTGGGGTCCTCATCTTAAGAAGGGCATGGTCCTTTTGGCGCAAGTCCAGAGGTAGACCACAAAGGTGATCAGAGGACTGGAGCACCTTCCCTAGACAGCCTGAGGGAATTGGGGTTGTTCAGCCTGGAGAAGAGGACGCTCCAGGCAGACCTCATAACAACCCTGTATTTGGGGCCTAAACAAGAACTGGAGAGAGAGAGTTTTTACATGGGCATGTGGTGATAGGACAAGTGGGAATGGCTTTAAACTGAAAGAGTAGAGATTTGAGTTGGATGTAAGGAGGAAACTCTTTACTCAGGAGGTGGTGAGGAACTGGAACAGGTTGCCCAGAGAAGTCAACACATCATCCCTGAAAGTGTTCAAGGCAGGTAGGATGGAGCCCTGAGCAATTTGGTGGAGTGGAAGATGTCACTGCCCACAGCAGGGGGTTGGAACTAGGTGGTGTTTGAAGGCTCCTTTGGTGCCAAACCATTTTATGATTCATTCTGTCAATCAATGACTCTTGTGACTAGGATTAAAGTTTACAGTGATGAAACTATAAGGTGACTCTGATACTGTGATGCATAGTTCAAACCAGAAATGCTAGCTTAGGCTGGGGGCATGTCGTCAAGCTTTAAAATTCTTTTTGATCTACCTTTTGATCTGACCTTAGCCTTTGCTTACTTGCTTAACTTGTCAGCCTCCACATGTAATTAAATTCTTGAAGAATAAAAAGAAGTACAAGCTTTATGTTTTTGGTAAAGCAGGAAATGGGAATGAGGATAAGAGAATAGGAAGGATTCATTACTCAAAATGACTTTTTTTTTTCCAAAGCACTGCCATACCTCTTTGTTGAAAGCCTTCTCCTTTAAGAGGTTATGCCACAATCTGTACAAGTTCTGTACAAGTTCGTTATGCATTTCTGATGCTAATTGTTTCCATTAGATTTTTCAATTATTATGTTGGTATAACAATATGACGTACAATCTGGGATAAAAAGAATGACTGCAAGAGTGAAGAGTAACTTACATCAAAATATACTTCCAGCTGGCAATGTTTTCTTTAAGCGAGTCCTTGAAAATACAGTGCAAATTAAAGGCCAGCTTGTGTAACAGAACTTGATACCAGTTCATTGATATTTTTTAATACAAAAAATTCCTGTCTATGAGAGCAAACATCTATTTTTAGGCAAACATTTTCATGCATCTTCACAGCCATAAAAATTAGACAGGAAAACAAAACACATTCATAGAGATTTAATCTACATTGCATTGTCTACATGTATATGGGAAAACCACAAATTGTTCTATATAGGACAGTCCTTTTTATATGTGTTTACAGATAAGAACAGTATCTTAACATCTTTCCAGATGTTATTCCCCACTTCACACAAATGATATCTTTAAACATTAAGACTGAACTATCAGGCAGTGAAAGTCTAGCTATGTTGCTAGAATCATGATGCATGAATTCCATGGATAGGCTGCAAACATCTTCACGAGCAGCATTTATTCTGCACTTTTGAACTTCTCATCTGCATTATAATCACTAATATATCTTCCTGTCTCTCAACTGTTTTAACAACACTGACCTCTCTGCATGGTTTCAGAAGCATCCTATTACCAAACTATTTGGCTTTTTCTCCTCCAAGTGTTGATTTTTTTTCTCCCCACCAGTTTACATTACTGTGAGATCTAGGACAGGCATTACTCAGTCCTAAGCCTGAAAAACACAGAGGATCTTTGGATACTGCTGAGTCAGAAAGGGTTTCTTTATGCCACAGGAAGGCAGTAAATGACAGCTTCATAATAGAATTCACTACAGGAGGTAAACGCAAAGTAGAGGAGTTATTTCATGCTAGGTATACTAGTCTGCTAATTTTGATTATATAATGCTATTGGCATATAAAGAAAGAAACTCAAAGGTGAAAAAAAATCTTTTCAAGATTATCGGAAAATATATTTGCAGAACTAATTATCTACATTCACATAAGGAAAATTCACCATTAGTCCCTTGCTGTGAGACAATACAAAATTAAATCAGGAAGCTCAAGGTTTGAGCAGAGAATAAAAAATTCACATTTTATGTTAGATGGTAAGTGCAAATACTAGCAGAGGTACTTCTGATCTTATTACCTTCAGAAGGATGTCACTGGTGTCACTCAGTATTGTCCAACTACTACAAACTTACATTGCAGCCCTTAGGAAATTCTGCCCTTCATCAGTTCTTCATACTGAAAATTGTTCTCTCATAGCTTTCTTTCAATTTGTTCCATGGAATTTTCAAGGTATTTAGGGCTGGGATAGTGCCTTCCTGGGCATGTATACACAGTGCTGACCACTGCCAGATTCTGGCCTGTAGCAGCCACCATTGTGAGCCTGTGATTATGACTTATCACTCTCCTTTCATCCAAGAACAGTCTTACAAAATAACTTAAAATTGTTATCACTTTTGATAGATTTTTTTTTTATTATGACAAATATGAGAAGACACTTTTAAATTGGTAAAAGTCTTTTGAGATTTAAAAAAGAGCTAAAACCTCAAAAGACACAAATAAATGCTGTTTTATGATAAGAGCACAGGTGGAGAATTAAGAAGAATAGAACACTCCTTTCATATCTCTGTCAAACCTGACTTTTTTAAATAATTATTTAGGGAATAGAGATGAGAACTATTACTAAACCAAGGATGAAATGCCTATTAAGTGACATTTCTGTGAAAAGAAAGCCTAGATTTAAAAAAAATACTATTGAGAAATGCTGTGTAATGTGGATTTTTTTTTAAAAAAATCAATTTTATTTTCACAGTCCTTAATTCCAGTAAGGTAAGAAATCAGTCTACAGCTCTCAATAGGATTGGTAAATTTTATCAAGGACTGGTTTGCAATTGAAAAATAATGTTGGTTAAGGGCCTCCTTAGTGCTCTCTTCTTACCCACAAAGATGATCTATTTCTGCAAGTCAAGCTGTACATAATTTGTGCTGTGTCAGAAGCCAGACTCATGCCCTCACGCTGTGCCACATAAGTAACCAAGATTAATTAATATAACAATCCTGGAAACACCCACAATTATTGGTATTTCAGTTTCTCCCTAGATTTGCCTTAAAGGAAGTGAAAAAAAACCAACACATTAGTTCTTGATTTTTACTGTGATTTTATTATGATTTTGCTGTTCCTTTCCGATTATCAAGACCATCAGTGCTGTAAAAAATTCTGCTTATCACAGTATATATTTCTGTAATCTCTGACCTCTTTGTGCCCTGAGCCCAGAATAGTTCCATAACCTTCAGCAGTAATTTTGAATTTACTTGCACTAGGTATGACTGGGATGAACCTTTCTGCCAGCCTCTGACAGACTACTCAGTCACAATTTTAACTGAACAATAAATGGGGTTTTTTTAAGGTATTTGTCTAGCTTATATACTCAACAAGTTGTTGGTGTTTTTTTTTTGGTTTTTTTTTTTTTTGTTTTTGTTTTTTTGTTTTTTTGTTTTTTTTTCATTAATGTCCTGCTTTCATATTTTTGGACTTTCGACCCTGTGGATATGACCATCTCTCTATGTACATGTTCATGCCACTGTCACCTGCAACTGTGCATGTTATAAATATCAATATAAATATCAAAGTGCAACAGCAATATTTAAACTGCTTTTAACAACTTTGTCTCCCTTTTTTGTTTTCCTGTTTATTTATCCAAATTCAGTAAAGCTGATGGTTTATAAACCATTTAGGTTATGAGCTTTATCACAAACTAGCAGTTGTTCACAAGTATCATCAAAAGCACTGATAAAATAAAAGTAATTTAGCATTAACAACTTTCTAGGAAATCAATTTTAATTTCCTGAAAAAGGGAATCTTCCCTGCTTCTCCCTACATTTTTTCAAGAACTTTCTCAGTTTCCAGATAGTGTCAAAAACCTACTAAATCTTTCTTCTGTAGCTTGAAAGAGACACTGACTTGGGCTGAAAATTGACTGGATATTTTAAGGCAAGTTAGGAAGTGTCTCACCATTGCATTTGTAACTGGGTTGCTGATGCAAATCTAAGTATGCAAATCTAATCTGAAAGGCAAAACATTTGTCTGTCCAAAGTTAATTTTATCAGCACATACATTAAGGTCAAAAGGAAACTGCCTTCCCTCCTCAAGTCTCAGACTGCCAGAAAACATAATGTTTATGGTGCCTTCTCCAGCTGACTACAAACCATTACAAATCCCATATTTTTACCAGAATGCTAACCCTGCAAAACATAAAGTCACACAGGCCAGTAACTACAGTTCATGAAGTACTACAGCTACCCAGATTCCCAATTCTCCTTGTTACCAGAGGCTAAGCAGTAATTTTACAATATTTTTTCTATGTAACTTCTCAGAGACCCAATAGACTCAATGCTCATTTCTCTTTCTATGCAAGAATAATATGTACTGGGGGGAAAAATGGCAACTTTGGGATTTTGAGATGTGGCCCGACTAGAACTTGTTACCTACTTGCAAAGGATCCTTCACAAACAGTCTTGTTGGGTTTATTCATTTCACATATTTTCCTTTTCTTCCTGATCTGTACTTTCTTAGCCAGTTTACTTCACAGTTACCTACTGCACTTATTTTTGCCTGTATACAATTCCTCCCTTCCCTAAGCTTCACAAGGCAACAATAATTTTCTAACGTTACTTGTTATACTACCTCTTATTTCAGTGTTTGGCTACAAGTTTCAAAATTAATACCCTGGAGAAAAAGAGACTAGAGATTGATGCAAAACATATTTGCAGTAAGACAGGAATACAGAAATTACCTGTAGAGTCCACTTAAGGCCCATCTATCACTCCATCAAAACTTTATAAAAAATTCAGGAAGATAAAATTATTGCCTGTCATCCTCTTACATAAATCTTCATCTCCTGATAATAATGTATTTTAGTTACTAAAATTTTCCACATGGTCTAAACCTCAAAAATTGAACTCTCCAAACTATATCCACAAACGAAATACCTAATCGCTCTTTAAAAATCAAAATTGTTAAATTAAATATCTGATGATAAAAACAGGGTTTTCTTTTCCACAATTGTGTGAAATTATAAAATACGTGCCCAGAAATTGTCCAGATTAACCTCTCAGGCAGATTAGTCTGTGGTAAGTGGTTACTTTTTAACATTAGTGTAAGTGTGCTACAAGAAAGCACCTCCACCACATTTAGATTCCTTTATAAATTTCTTTCAGACACACTTGAAAAAGAAAAGAAAAGAAAATAGAAAAAAAAAAAAAAAGAAAAAAAAAAGTCCTATTCTCAAACCTAGACTGCAAATGGGAGGGCAATTTTTATCTTAAAAAAAAAAATCATACAGAGATCCAGAAAGCTGATAATCAGCTGATGTCAGCTGTTGTGACATCATTTGTAGCAACCAAGAGCTTTCTTCATTGGAAACAGCAGAGGATTGAGTGTTATGTTCTCTGAAGAAAGGCTAGAAAAATGAAATGCTTTGAGCAGAAAAGTGGGAAAATATCTATTTCAGGTTTAGGGGGCTCATTTTTTTTTTCCTTTTCTCTTGAGAAGGAAAAAAAAAAAAAAAAGTCTAGGAAATAATGTTCCATTCTGCATGCATAGAGGTTTTCAATGGGATGCTCATAAAAGAACTGATAAAGAACAACTTGTCCTACGCAGCAAAATAAAAGAGCATAAATAGGCTCACACGATGAATCACAGCATTTGTGCAGGCCAATCTAGATAGAATTAAAAGGAGCTATTATAATATTCCATCTTGAATCTAGGGGAAAAAAAAAAAAAAAAAGGAAGTGACCTAGGTCAGTCTTTTCCTAGGTAGATTAAATAGTTTTGTCCTTGAAAAAAATGGAAAAAATTCAAAACATTGAAATTACTGCTAGATAAATATTTTACAGATTTTCTTAAGAATATGTACAAAGAAGAATCCTTGTTTCCTTCCATCTATGTAAGCCTGGATACTTGCAGCCTTTGTGTAGTCTTTTTAATATACTCACAGAAAACCTTTCAACCTGCATGTTTCTGCATAACTTTAACCTCCAGGAAAAAGCATGAATGCTTTGAAGAAAATATGTAATTTATATTTATGTTTATTTAACTATGCCATTTTTTTCTTCATCTACATTAGTCTGAGACAAAATTATATTCTTTCCTGTTGGGAAAAAAAATTCACAGGCGTTTTGTCTTTAAAGTAAAATACATAAGTTCTGGTAGACTGTGTGACTGTCACAAGAAGATATGTAAGGAGGGCAGACAGATCAGAAGTTTGACTCAGAAATGAGCCAGGATTTCTTAATTTCAAGCACCTGTTTATAGCTCAAGCTTACCAGCACTATTTTGGGGTCCATTTTTCCTTTTCTTGTAATAGAGCTCTTCTAATTCAAGCTCTTCAATGCTCAGAAGTCTCCACATGATGGCACCATAAATACCTGAAACTGTTTTTCTTTACTCTGAAACAAGGTGGAAGACCTGTGCCAGTGAGATGTTGACATCATTGCTACACCACACCTGTACTCCACAACAGTTTATCAGCTAATGGTTAGCTCCTATTAATAATAATATCAAATTCAATATTTTGAATATTTCTCTCCAGCCAAGAAGCTGAATATGATCTTATTCAAAGTTTTTAATTGTTTGAGCAAAATATTTGACAAGTAAAAATATTTCCTCTTCAAAGACAAATAATTCCGTTGTTAATATAAAGATTTTTTTTATATACTTTTACTAGCCCCAAGATTTTTGATCAAATGTACCAGGAGGAATAGCTTACACGTGATTTGCACTATGCAAGAATATGGTTTTATCTTTTTCAAGAAAGAAAAGTTGTTAAAAAATTATTTTCATCCAAAGCACTGAAGCCAGCTGTAGGATGACTAATAACTTTGTACCTTTTATAAGCAATAAGGAGGAGCTACTTATCCTTCTATCTGACAGTTAGGAAAACTCAATAATGCTTGCTTGTTAAGTTGCTTCTGATAGCAAATTTTGCCTTACTGAAACTATTTTTAGAAGTCCCATGAATCAGGCCATATTATAAAAAAAAAAAATTCATGCAAAGTCTGAGAATTTCAATTTTGGAAAAAATAGAGGATTTTTTTTTTTTATTTTAAGCATAGATTCATGTATTTATAGCAGGCTCCAGACAGGGATCCTTTCAGAGAACTTTCATGAAAATTATGGAAGAGGATAACTTTCACTGAATTTTCTCAGTCACTTTCACTTCCTTCATTTTCACAAATACAGCCCACCTTCCACACTCATCTTATAGAAGTAAAAGATGATTAAGTAAACCAATTTTAAGACGGGACCAGAAAAATGCCATCAATGGCTTGAGAATTTATATTATACTACTCTAACAATGCTGACTGCATCAGCAATATAAAGCATACAACCTACTTTAAGGAAATTAGATAGTGGTTTGAAAGAAATACAACAGTTTGTTTCAATCCAATGACAGAGCAATGGGTCTTCTGATGCCCTCTTAGGATATAGATGTCATCTTAGGATATGAACAGTTGGTCTACTCTTTTCCTTCTGGTTTGATATGACTCTTTGTTTTTTTCAGGGTTTTTGTGATATTTTCACTTGGCTGTGTGAAATTCCCTGTTGGGAAGATGAGCAACAGTAGGTGTTTCAAGAAGGAAGTTGAATAAAATGCTTGTCCTTCAAGATTACCTACTTGTGTGAACTCCAACATCAAACTACCCTACCCCCTCTCCCAAGGCTAAGGCATAACTCTCCTGTTGACTTTAAATCTTAAATCTTATAGCCTTTTATTTGCTGAATTATACAGGTACTGTACAAGCACCTTACAGAACAAAGTACATTATAATTTTTTATCTGCACTGCGGACCATGTCAAAATTAAGAGAAAGGTTCTGTGTATTCAGCTTGTTTCTGAAAAGTAATGTGCAGTTGTTTTCATCAGAGGAGCTGTTGGAGAATTCTCAGGTCATGATAGAAAGCACCATTTTACCTCTCAGTTATGGCATAATTTTGAGGGCCTTTAAACATAGCCTACAAAAAAGGTCCACTAGATTTTTCCACCCTGAAAATATTTATAAAGATTTCTAACAGCCACAACTAAACCAAGATCTGACATTTAGTGTTTCACAGAACTGCAATGAGCTCCCAGGGCCCAACCACAAAGAGCAGTAACTCTGTCTCTTTGCTAATAAGCTGTATGTCTTTTCCTACTGAGAGCCATGTGTGAAAGCAGCAAAAACATTCATACTGCTCCAGAAACTGTTCAACTCTTTTAATTGCCTCTGGTGTGTCTGCTGGGCAGCAATCTCTTTAAATGCCTGTGATGATTTGGAATATAAGAGCAACAGCCAAAATGGGGAAATAGGATATTTATTAACTTGTTTAATATATTTTCATTATCATCAATTGGAACACATTCTAAGTGTAGTCCTCTACCTCAATATACAAGGGATTATCATAATATGTCAGCATAGAAAGCACAGTAAAAGGAAATTACTGTCAGTAAAAACCAGTACAGCTTATTATAAGCTCAGAGGCAATTTGGAACAAGTTTAAAATAGATGCTTTCACATACAGTTGGTCTTGAGTGACTTATTTTATTTTTGCTAATGGAACAAGGTTAAAATGACATGATGATAAGGAGTCTCAACTTTTTAATTATGTATCTCCTTTCATTTTAAGCCTTCATTCTAGTATAATTTCTCTTCTCTGACATAGGCTCTGGCACGACTGGTGAAAGCAGCCTCCATCTGCTGGTATTCATCAGCTGCAGTCACTGCATAATAATATTCTGGTTACTTCCTGGGCTTTGGCAGTTCTGGTGGGAAAAGCTTCTAGCCACCCTGAAAAGGTATCTGTTAACACCAACAAATCCATATATCCATACCCTCCTTTCCTTGGACGTTCTGAAACTGCCTGCTGCCACAGGGATTGGAGAGCGTGATTCTCTCCTGCAAATACAGCCTTGTTCCAGGTCTTCTCTAGGGACATCATCGTCCTCCTCGCCCTCCTCTTCCTCATCCTTTTCCTCCTTCTCCTCCTTACTGGAGCTGAAACTAGTAATTAATGTACTCCCTTAGGTTTAAACCTCATACAGTCCTCTTTGCTGGAGGGTATATATAAAATTATCACACATTAAAAATAGAAAGGGTTAAAGCAGTGTTACTTTTATGTACAATGCAAGCATCTAATTTTATTTTTAGTGACAGTACATCCCGGATTTGGTATTTAAGTGAATTAGCAAATTTCCAAATAATTTTTATTCATATTCTTGAACATGTATGATTTATGCATAGACTTCCTCATTTACTATCCACTATCGCCAAAAGAATTCCCTTGCTAAGTGCCAAATGGCATATTTAAGTTGAAAAAAGCTTAATTCCCACACACGTCTGACCTTCCCTTTAAGAAGTTGAAGGAGAGAGGGACATCAAGGGGGTTTTTGCATTCCACATTCTTCCTGTTACATTTTGGGTCCCCTGGTACCCCTGCAGGGACAAAAACATTGTCTTAAGTCACCCTTAGAGAAGTTCCCAAGTGTGGGAACACAGAAATTCTGGTAAGAGGTAGTGGGAATCAAGTGCTTTACTTTGCAGATGCTGGGGTTACGCAAGGGAACTTAATTCTAACACAGGACATGAAGCAGCTGAGTGATGGCATGTGGAAATCCTCAGCTTTGTCTCCTCATGCCCCACAGGGTCTGTGCTGATTTTGACAGGCCGCACCATGGAGCAGTTTGTCAAGTCAGTCTGTCAAGGTGTCTCCTAGGATGTTGTTTTAGACTTACATATATGGGAACAATTGTGATCTAGAAATAGAAAAACTGACTGCTGTCCTCCCACCCAAGAAAACTGTGATCTTGCAATATACTATTGATATATTAGCTGTTAGAATATATGTTTCAATAGTGTATTCCTTGAAGTAACATCTGCTGTCTCACAATTCAGTCCTCTGTTAAAAATGCATTCAGCATGGCTTCTCTGGAAATCAATCCTTACCTGAGAAAGCCAGAGGAACTAAACACAATGCAACCTTCATGACTGGAATCCCCAGCTCCTTTCTTTACAATATGATGAAATAAGTCATCATTAGCGCTTGTCAAAGGATAATTCCACTTCTTTTTTATCTGCTCCAGAAAAAGTGTTTTCTTTTCTGTGAATGAAGGGAAAACTAGAAGCACTGGATGTGTGATGTTATTGCTACGGTTCATGGGAGCTGCAGTTCAGAAAATAGCCACAGACCTGTGAACAGCTGTTTCCCAGATGAACAAACATCTCTTGATTTACAATGAGCTATGGGAGATACATCGGATTCCACTCTCTGAATAAAACTGAAATAGTTGCATGAGATAACATGAAGATCAGCATAAATACATACATTACATTTGCTTATGTATATATAAACATTATTTTTCCACAATCAGCAGAATTTGCATTTGATACAACTCTGAGGATTTGTATTGATGATTTGTGTTTCTTTTTATGCTCAAGTTTTCCTTTAAAAAAAGTTTAGCTCTGAATCTACTTTGTCAAATATCACTGTAAATTAATAAAATATCAGCTCTTCTTTAGAATACTTTGGAATAGTTTCATAATTTGTTAAGATTTTTTATTCATCCATGCATTTCTAAATATCATAGAATCATAGAAACATATAATACTTTGTGTTGGAAGGGAACTTTGTAGGTCATCTCTAGTCCAACCCCTCTGCAATGAGCAGAGACATCCCCAAACAGATCAGGTTGCTCAGAGTCCAGTCCAACTTGAACTTGGAGCATTCACTACTTTTTTGGACAACTTGGTCCAGAGTTTTATGAGCCTCACAGCAAAAAATCCCTTCTTCCTTATATCTAGTTTAAATCTAACCTCTTTTGGTTTAAAACTGTTATCCCTTCTCCTTTAGCACTACCCCTGCTAAAAAGTTGCTCCCTTTTTAAGCCTACTTTAAATACTAAAAGCTGCAATGTGGTTTCTCTGCAGCCTTCTCCAGGCTGAACAATGCCAGCTGTATCAAGCTGTCTCCACAGCAGAGATGTTCCAGCCCTCTGATCACCTTTGTGTCTTCCTCTGGATTCACTCCAGCAGCTCCCTGTCCTTCCTGTGCTGGGACCCCAGAGCAGATGCAGCACTGCAGGTGGGGTCTCACCAGAGCAGAGCAGAGCAGAGCAGAGTAGAGCAGAGGGGCAGAATCCTCTCCCTCACCTGCTGCCCACACTGCTTTGGATGCAGCCCAGGATATGTTTGGTTTTCTGGGCTGGGAGTGACCATGGCCAGCTCATGTCCAGCCTCTCATCTACCAATACCCCCAAATCCTTCTCAGCAGGGCTGCCCTCGCCCTGTTCATCCCCAGCCTGGATGGATACCAGGGGTTGCCTGTAGCTTCGCGTGACACTCTCAGGCCCTGCTGGCTTATTTGGGCCGACCCAGCTGCTCAATCACGCTGCCACACAACTGTTTTCTGAGTCTTTGGGTCAGCAAGCAGTCTTGACTTACGCTGTTACGGCTGTGGTCAGAAAGAGTGGACCCTCCGAGGCATTCAGGAAACAAAGGTTTTATTTGGGGGATCTGGGGGTTCCCCAGCCCCTGTCCAGTGCCTCTGGAAGGACCCAGACAAAGGGTTGCAGGGGAATTTTGTACATGGGGTTCAAAGGGGGGGGGGTGGGTATCTTCTTCACAAGCCAATAAAACAACTCAAACAAACATTCCAACAAAGTTACCTAAACATTAACAAATCCAACACCAGTTTAGAGGTGGTCTCTAGGATTCTGCCAACCAGTGATCAGACCCTTGAGACCTTGAGAATCTCCAGGCGAAGGTTCCCGTTGTCTTAGTAACCTTATCAATCCTGATAAAGTATCTTCCAAGACAAGGGGCCTTTTTAGGGTAACACTATTCTACCTTAACAATTAAAAAGCTATACTATATTCATAACTAAAACTTATCAAACATTTCTTTCACATCCACAGTTGCCCAGACAAGGCTCAGGTCTTGTTGAACCTCAAGCTTGTCCAGGTCCCTCTGTGTGGGAAGACAGATAGAGATAGTGCTAAAGGCAATCTTGTGTCCACTACATTGCAGCTGTGTTAATTACCAAAGAGTGGGAACAGCCTTGCCCTCACAGCCATGGGTGTGATAGAGTGAGTCAGCTGGGAGGGAGTCAGTCGGACTCTGCTGGCTGTGCTGTGAGGAGGAAGGGACAGGAGGTCGTATGAGGGACAGAAAGGGTAAAGTGGCCATGATAGGGACAGGAAGGAGTGAGCTGGAACTGAGAAGGAAAAGAGAGTAAGGAGAGAAAGAGTCAGAGCTGTGTGGAGGTTCCCTTGTGAGTACACATAGAAGAGGTATGAAAGACTTCTAGATAACAAGGTGCCTGAGGCCTTCTGAAGTTTTACCAAAGCACTCTGAATGTTGTGTCTGTCTCTACAACGACACCTCTGGATGGCATCTTGTCCCTCAGACGTGTCATACACACCATTCATCTCAGTGTCAGCTGCAGATTGGCTGAGGGTGCACTCAATCTCGCTGTCTATGTCAGTGCTGAAGATATTAAACACTACTGATCCCAATACCAATGCCGGGGGGTCATAACAACTTGATGATTTAATTATGGTGATTATGAGATGTCAGTGACTTCAGTGTGAAAAACCCAGCATATCCCATCAAATAATTTCTGGTTTAAAAAACTGAACTCCATTTGTCATGGTGTTTAAATTCATTTAAATTCATTTAGCTCCAATCAATATATTTACAGCTTTTAGGAAAATCTACTATTTTAAAATTTTTCTCCCATGAAACAGTAATCTAAATCTTGACAAGGGAAGAAATATCCCTACCAATAGCAGTAATAGCAGTTCCGCTCATGTCAACAGTCATTTTTCATTATTAGCTGCATATATAATTTCAGTTATTTAAATTTAGATGTTCTTGACCTAGTTTCCTTTTATTTTTAATCGAAATAGCTCAAATATCTAGGAAAAGACTAAAATGTTTCTGTAGAGATTGACAGCTTTGAGCACATGATAAGATGAATGCTGCATACATGTATTTACTTAAATGTTATCATCCTGGTTCAATATAAAAAACTGAATCAAATGAGGAAGATAAGAGGCAAAGCCTTTTTCTTTAAAAAAAAAAAAAGTCAAGGATGACATTGCTGTGCTGTTTCATGAGGGGCATGAAATAAACCTCAGCCTGGCACCTGCTCAAGGCTGAGTTGCAAGTGGTCCATCGAAAAGCAAAGTCAGTCTAATCAAGGAAGATAGGATAAATTGGTCTAAAAGGAATTGTCAAAAGCACACAAGGAAGTATGTCAGTTCAGGCATGACATGCAAGTATTCTGTATTTTTTGGTTTTAATCTCTTTCTTCTCTAGATTATGTAACTTGGGATGGAAGAATAAACTATACTTTATGTGGGAAAATCTTATGGTTGATTCTCTGATGAAAAAGCTATTTCATCACACATTTAGTTTTTGAAGGCTCATGGGCTTTGATTTGGCCTCAGGCTAACAGATTTTAGAACCAGCAAGATTTCAGCCTAATGATGCATTTAAAAGTGGCTAGGTGGTAAGGCTTCTACTCAGAATGAGGAACAGAAAACAAGATTTGTCATTAGAAGGTGCACTCAAGAGTAATTAAAACAAATTTGAAGTACAGTCCTCCCTGGTACTGTAACATCTGTTTTGTATTACCACATATTTGGAGTAACAGTTGGTCTTTGCTCTTTATGGCTTCATAATGAACTGAACCTTAAGAACTAATTCTTAAACATCACTAGTTTAGATTCTTAAGCATGCTCAATTATATGCTTTCTCATGCCCAGAAAGGATTACTGTCTTCATATCATGGATAAAATATAAATATGGAGGGGATTGCCACTTTTTGCCAAGACAGAATGTTTTAAAAGAGAGTGTCATACATAACTTCTACTGCATGCTACAGCTGCAACTGTGAAGCATCAATAAACATTTAAATCTTAACTGCCCTGTGTTTTGCTAATATGAGATGGGAATAAGCTGTCAGTTAATCGCATAAGTTAGAGTGGAGCATGTTCTGGTAAAGCTTAATATTATTAAATAATGCAAGTTCTTGGGTCTAAATTGATGCATACTTTAAAGCTAGCTTATGCAGCATTTGATTTGTATCTTTTGTACCTTTTGTCTCATCTGAATAGGTTTTCTTAAACTATGAAAACCTGCTGAATGCATAGTTCTTTATAGAAAGCCTTTTGTTTTTAGAATATACGGGGCATCCATCCATATAAATTAAGTACAATGTTTCACACAACTTTTTTTGAATACTAATGAATTGCAAAGGTGACCTCTTGAAATACAAGAATATGGTGCTTCTGCTAAGGAGTCATAGTTCAGCTTTCAAAACAAAATATTTAAAGAACACTAAAGAAAGGAAAGAGAAAATGAGGTTATAATTTTAAACTGATTTGGTTAGAATTTTCTTTTATATTCATTGAACTTCACAGCAAACTCCCGCTGGCATCAGTTTTATTGGATTAGATATTAAGTGACAACTCTGCACTGCAGTTAGACTGCCAAAGCCAATGTGGTTTCCTACACTGCTTTTAATCTTTATTTCATTATTTCAGACCACTTCTTTTTTATATTCCTCGACCACTCATAATAGCTTCCCAATTTTTAAATTGCTGCGGCCACAGGGGCTTAGTTTTAAGTAGTATTACTCTGCATCATTGACCAGATCATCTGTTCCTCTTTTTCTGTTACATTCAGGTGAAAGTTCTGGAACACAAGTCTTAGGAGGTGCAGCTGAGGGAACTGGGGTTGTCTAGTCTGGAGAAAAATAAGCTCAAGGGATACCTTACCACTCTACAAGTGCCTGAACAGAGGTGGTAGCAAGGAAGGCATTGGTCTCTTCTCCCACATAACAAGCAACAGGATGAGAGGGAATGGCCTCAAGTTGAACCAGGGGAGGTTAAAGTTAATTATTAATTAACTTCTTCTTTGAAAGGGTGGTTGAGCATTTGAACATGATGCCTTGGGAAGTGGTGGAGTCACCACCCCTGGAAGTATCTGAAAGATGTGTAGATGTGAGACTTAAGGTCATGGTTTAGTGGTGAACTTGGAAGTGTTATGTTAATGGCTGGACTCAATGATCTTAAAGATCTTTTTTAACCTAAACAATTCCATGATTCTATGTTATCATCATACATTTTAAGGTACTTCAGACAAATATTTACTTCTTGCATTGCTTTGATCTTTTAATTCAGATTTGAAATTTGTTTGGTTGTAATTTCACAATGACAAATTTAACTAAACCTATCTTTGTTTTGCTTTTCTTCCTCTGAAATGAAGAATTATATCCAGAGTGGAAAAGATTTTTACCCTCACAGACAGCCTTGGTGAGAGTTGCTATAGTTTTATAAAAATGAAAAAGACAAAAAAGAGCACTGCAGACCAGTCTATCTCACCTTGGGGCCCTGCAAAAGATCCCCCTGGAAACTATGTGAAGACACATGGAAAACAGAGAGGGAATCACAGTATTGGTAGATAGGGGACACCAACTGGACTTGTGCAAAGGCTTTCCTGCTGTGCTACGCAACATCCTTGTCTTCAAACTGCAGAGACATGGGTTTGATGGGTGGAGCTCTCAGTGGATAAGGAATTGGCTGGATGGTCATACTGGAAGATTCCAGTCAATGGCTTGATGTCCAGGTGGAGAATAGCAAAGAGTGATGTCCTTCAGAGATCCATATTGGAATCAGTATTATTTAACACCTTTTTGTCAGAAAACAGACAGTGGGATTGAGTGCACACTCAGGAGGGCTGCAGATGATACCAAGCTGAGCAGTGTGGCTAGTACTCTAGAGGGAAGAGATGCCATCCAGAGGATGCTTGACAGGTTAGAAAGATGGGTCCATGATCATTGGGATACTGATCATTGTATAAAAGCCCAAAATTTTTAAAAGTCTTGAAAAGTTAAGTCTCCTTGGACAGTAAATCCTGAGATATTTTTGTATTAGCTGTCTTGGTTGCCATCTTTGGCACTACTGACTCTAATACAAAATGTTTCTTTCCCCCACCATCACAGAAAGTACTTTATGACAAAAGGATAAACCAAACTCTTGCTGCTGTCAGCTCATCAGTGCTTCAAAATGTTGTCTGCATAAGATATCTGTGCTCCAAGGAAATCAAAATCCTAACATTTTGCGATGAAAATTAAAAAACAGCTCTCCAGGAACTACAGAGTTTGCAGCATGCAATATTTTTACACACATGCTTTAATTAGTTGCCAAATGCATTGATTTAAGTTCTGAGACCTTTTTCTTTGCTTTTTGTTTCTAACATATTCTACAAAAAATTCCCTGCTAGGGAGACTTCAAGAGAGCAGGTGTATAGAGCCATGAGTAAATACCCTGTATTTTAGAAACTGAAATTTCTATGTTAAAGTCAGGGAAAGACGTCTGGATGTGCGTGCTATAACATTAGAGATCTGCAGAGGAGTGATGTAGGACTGCATTGAACATAATGTATTTGTTGGAGGACACAAAATTGGTACATGGCTTTCAGGGAAATTTTCAAAATGGGCAAGAAATATGAATAGCAACTTCCTACTGCTGTAGACAGCCAGAAATTACCTAATGGAGTGTCATGTGGTTTTCTGTTCTAACTCAGCAGAAAAAATTTCTCTGAATTCAGGATGCATATCAGAAGTACTCAGCAAAGAAAGACATCACTTTCCAGTCTCTTTCTCATCTTTCACTACAATGTAACAAACATGGAGTTTACTTGCTTACACATTTTTTATCCACCACACATTTATTTTTATGAAAGCTTCAATAGCAGAAAATCTCATTCCTTTCCTTCTAATCTATTTTACTTCATTCTATTCTTTTATCATTTATTCCATTCTAAGCCTCTGCATACACAGTGATTTCCTCCATCATGTTTTCTTATTGTGAAAATCTTTTTCCTAATTATAACTTAATTAAGTCCAAATTTTTTTTTTTTTTCTTTTCAAAGCATTAAAGCATAATAAATGCTAATTTAGAGCTAAAAACGAACAGAGTCAAGCCCCATACCCCCATCCTACTTAATGTCCATGATGCCCAGGACACCTGCAGGATTGTACAAAAATTTCAGTTTCTATGTGTTCTGCTCAATTCTGTGGGTAGGTTTCAAAAGGAGAAGCTTCTCTGATGCATGCCATTTTAATTTAGCCACTGTTTACAGGTGTAGGTCTATCCCCCACTTGCTTAGACCTCCCTTGCCTCTCAGAAGTTTTCAGAGAGAATACCACATCTCACACATCCTCACATAACTACAAGTCCAGAGCTTTTGCCAGTACAATTCTCCAAAAATGTCAAAGGGAAAAAAAAATCCTCGTCTTACTTAAAGTACTGGTAGAAATCACACAATTTTTGCTTGAAACAGATTTTTCACAAAAAAAATATGGCAGTTAGCAGGTTAAAGAGCAATGGATTAAAGTTTCGCTCACATCACACTGTGCTGGTAACATCCTAGTCCAAAACTGCTGCATGAACTGAAGTTAAATGCTTTTTTACCTTCTGGTTCTTCTGAAGTCACTGTTGTTAGAAACGTATGAGAGGAAAAAAATCAAATATGCATTTTAAAATTACTGTGCCACAACATTTTATTCATTGCAATATTTTTATACATAAACACCTGTAATGCTCATCTTGAAAAATAAAAACACTTTGAACGACCTTCTCTGAAGTTTCAAACTTGGCACGATTGTTTAGTCTTTCCTGTGGTCACTAACGTCAGCAAAAGAGTTCTTTGGATAGTTTTAATTACACTTTTGTCTTTTTCTGGGGCAAAAATTTATGTTTTGTTCTGTTGTGTCAGGAATGGTCATAGTAGTGGAGTGGTGTTCAGCTTGGAAAGAAAAACATTTCTTAAAATTCAAAATTAAAACCCATGATTGATCAATCACTGAGTTTGGAGAAAAGCATTGGGAACTATGATAATAATGAAAACAGCTTAGAAAAGTTTTAGAAATGTCTTTTGTGAAAGAATTCTTGATTGCTTGTTTGATTTTTTGGCTCTCAAACCATAGTGTTTTTAATGTTCCTAAACATTTACCATTTTATTAGAAAAATCATAGTGAGATCAAATTTGTCTTTTAAATCAATGGATTGCTTTTAAATCCCAACTTGATATAGCTTTCAGAAAAAGGAGAATGCAAATGTTATACTTTTTAATGTTATTATTTTGAGTTTGTTTTGAACATAGAAAAAAAATGGCACATATTTTAAAAAGGATCATTAAACACTTCCATAAAGCAAAATAAGCAATCTCTAAACCCCTGTTAACAACAATGAAAGTGGCAGCAAACCTCTTTCTGCTTTAATTGTTTCACTTAAAGGTACAGGCAAATAAGAAAATTAATTGCACACCACAAGTGGGTGTGAATAGCTTCTCAGAAAGTTCCTTTCAGGATAATTCTTCAAAGGAAACTGAGGAGATGAGCACAAAACTTCAGAGACATTCAGATGGATATTTAATATATCTGTGTCTGACTTATATTTTAAACTGTAGAATAAATGAGGAACTTGAGCATTGTAGCAAAATTTTTGGCCAATGACATGCAAGCTTTTAAATACACTTGATGCATGTGCATGATGATATACAGGATTTTCCCTTACAGAGGAGAACATCTGAATTCAGTACAGTGATAGCTACTATTCTGAGGAAAACACAAACTTCTCTTCAAAAAGCCAGCTAATTATTTCTGAGGACATGACAGATAGGTTATCAACTTTTTAGAGCCAAAAAATACTATGGATCAAAATATCACCACAGCAAAACACACCCAGCACATTACTGCCCAAAAAACTTCATGTTGACTCGTTTTATGTTTAAGACTTTGCAGAAGACTGCTATTTAAAAAGCTCTTACTAAATTTTAGTAAACATCAAAAACATTTTTCTTCTGCATTATCCATTGAATTGCCTTCTACATTTTCTCTAGGATGAATATAGATTTATCACACACTCAAAATGAAATTCTAAGGAAATGATAGTGGCAATAAACTCCCATATTAAAGAAAGATAGTTTCATTTTTCTCAAATCATAATGAATTGATCATAGAAATCCTAAATAGAGTTTCATGATAAAGGGGTTTATAAATAGGAGTGAATCTTCTTTGCAGGCAGAAATAATGCTTTTTAGTAAAAGCCTCACTGAACTGGTTTTTGTTAGCAGCTTTCTGCAGGCTTTACTGGAAAAAATGTGTTGAAAATGTAAATACTACTTTACATTTTATTTTCACACCAACCCCCCACCAAAACAGATATTTCACTGCTTGTTCCTGAAATGAGTGGTGAGTGCTACAAACGTGCAGCCCGATGGAGCCAGCCAGCTTTGGAGTCACACAGTCCTACAGGGAGCTGCTGCTCAGCAACCCAGGTGCCTGAGTTGCTTTGAGGCTGGCTGGACTGCAGCTGTGTGTGCCTGGGGACCCTCAGCCTCTGCAATGCTGGGAGCAGAGACAGGCAAGAGATTTGCTTCCTGAGCTGAATTCAGAATTTCATGTGGAAATGCCTTGTGGGGAGGTGTCAGATTTGGGCTGTGTGTTTCCCTCCCCAAGATCAAGTGGATTAGGCTGGAATCACAAAACCAGGGTGGAGGTTTGTGCCAGAAGACTTGGTGATGTTACTGACTTTTCTGTAGTGGTGATCTTTTCTTTCTCCTTGTTATCTGATTACTTCTTTGTTGAGTGAATCCAGATACTCAACATTTCATGTGTGATCATGCCTTCTGCTTTAACTCCAGCAATTGACACAGCCACTGCTGGGTCAGTGCTACTCAGTCCAAGATCTTCTCTAGGTATGACTGCATAGCCCCCAATAAATAACACGAGGTACCTCATGACGTGTTTAGTTTATGTATTAATTTCTTTCCTTGCCATGTTGTGCAAATATGACAACATAGATGAAACTTGAAAGAAAATCCAAGCTGTAAACATGAATTTCACAGGCCTGTACAAATAGGCAGATTGAGGGCTGTAGGCTCTGATAGATGTATACCTCTGATTATCAAATCAGAGAAGGTAACATTTTCAATGGGCAGCTGGGCAAAATTTGTGTTCTGAATACCAGAAGGATACCTTGAATAAGATTCTTTGAACTAGGAAAAGGAATAAAACCTGCAGAGAATACATTAGACTATGCCCAACTGAAAACTAAGACTGTCCAGCTTACTGAAAAAAAAAAAAATTAAAAAAAGGAAGTGACAAAGACTGGTGCTTTTATACAACCATACTATCCTACTATGTTTCCTACTATGTTTTTAGTATGAACAGGTGGCTCAGTATTAAATTCAGAAAATAATGGCAGTTATGATAAATGGGGAAAAAAGTGTACTTCATCCCTCAAAAAGTCTTCGTTTTCACAGATGCTTTTAACGGACATTTTCAATATTTGCAATGCTACAATATGAAGATGAGATGATATTTGTCTCAATAAATTATTTTGTTTGCGTGAGAAGTATGTAAGCTTCCCTTACATACTTTTACAAGTTCTGTGGCAGAGAAAAGACTAAACGAAAAATGAAAGCCCATATTGTATCTCGTCTCTAGGAGCAATTTCAAACAAATTAAAGTACAAGACTATATTGCTATAGCTCTAATTTTAAAGCTAGCACTACATGTTTAATACCACTGAAGTCACAGAAATTACAAAATTCATCCTTATAATATATGCTAAGGAAAGAAGAGTAGTAAATGTGTTAAATTAGGAACATTATTAACTTTTTAAAAGAGATAAAAGCTATCTTTGAAGGTTAACGTCAGTGTATAAAAAATTTGGAGCCTCTCTTTCATTTTTTAATAAAAAATTGAGTAATAAGGTAATTGCTTATGTTTGTTTTTTCAGCTCTCTAATTTCTGAGCCTCCTTCTCAAATGTGCTATTAGTACCACTGACAATAAAATTTAAAATGCTTTAGTAACAAAGCTAGAGATTTCCTATGATCATAACGTGCAAAATAGTATTAGAAGTCTATAACATGAAAAAAAGTTCAGAAAACTATAGCATAATTTTTCACTTCTAGACATTGCTGCCTACAAGAAATCTGTCTGCTTATCAGCAATCCATTAGTCATAACCTTGTTACTTTTCAAGGGTTCGGGACCTTCCTCCATAGGATACCAGAAAGATGATATGCAGACCATGCTACTGACATGTCTGAAAAAAAAAAATCTTGACCGAGAATAACTTGACTTTTCAGAAGATTCAGACAAGTTGTTCATTTTATCATTACCAGTATAACAGAAAATTAAACTGCCTTGATTTTCAATTTTCTTGCAACTTTCCTTTAAAAGGCACATGCATTGATTAACAAAAGAAAAAAGAAAAAAGAAAAAAGAAAAAAGAAATGAGAAAAAAGAAGGAAGACGAGGAATGTAAAGAAGACTGGAGAACTTTACTGCCTCAGTGATTGTTTAAGAAAACTGACCAGAAGAACCCTACAGCCCCAACTCCTACCTGCACACAAATGCAAGTTCATTCCATATCTTAGTAACTGATGGCCAAGTCTTCAATTTACTAATAAATCCTCTTACCTACTGAAAGTAGTATGCGTATAATATAAAAAGTATTATTTTTGGCACATTTTTTTAGTAAACATTTTTTACATGCTATTAAATCTTTGAAAACTGATAGAAATGTTTTCGAATAATGTTTGAAATATGGGGACTCAGTCCAGGTTTTAGACATGTAAAACATAAAAATCCAGCAGGAGTTAAGCATTCCAAAGCCAAGAAAACAACACAATCCAAGCCCTAAACTATTATGTTTAATAACAGAAACTTTATGGAAATATAATCTATAATAGAATCTAACTAGAGTCCATGTCAGCAGATTAAAATATTTTAAATGCAAATTGAACTTACAATAAATCTATCCGATAAAGAATTACAATTAAAACTGCAACCTTAGCTATAGCTGCAAATAATCTGCACAGGCATTATTCACCTCCCAAGCACACTTCATTGACTAAAAGTAGAGGGCTTTTTAAATTAAATGTGTGTGTATATTTATATGTTTTTGTGTGTGGACACATAAAATTCCCTTAATTGAAATATGCTAGTAAAGAGTATATGAAAATTCGTAATTAAACCAGTCCAATATTAGAATATAATTATGAAATGCATACTTAGAAGTAATGTTATATATTATTTTTTTAAAGTAATATTATCATTAAACAAGAATCACTAACTACCTAAAAAAGAAAGATTAGCTATGGTGCAAGGTTACAATATATTTGTTAATCTTATAGGGAAGAAAAAAAGTTACATATAGCTCTTTAGGACAGAAACACATCAAAGATATTAAATTGTCTATGTTATATTCTTCCCATTCCTACACCAGATCTTGCTTCTTGTAATATTCTAGCCAATGCTCCAAGATTCAGAGCTCTATGCAATTACAAGCAGTGTCGGCTGGCATTTATCTGAGTGAAGCAGATAATCCTGGTTCTCTTCTATTACAGCCTAAGATCTACTTTTTTTCCCTTTTCTTCAATCAGATGCTCTGTGTCATCTAAAGAAAACAATTTGATCACACAGAATGGAAATCACTATGAAACATAAGGCATGGCAAATGAAACAGACAAGTTCCTCTTTTATGAATATTTTATAACAGCTTGACTATCCAAGCAATGTCTTTCGTAATTTTCTCAAATTTTCGTATTTCTCACTTTTCCTTTTTTCCCATTTATGTTTTCTTCTCTACCATGTCTTTATTGCTAAAACAAGACCACTCAGAAAAAAAAACAAAACAAAACCAGAAAAAAAATTCCCACCAAAACCCCAAATCCAGAATCAAAAGGGTTTTTTTGTAAGAATTGTTCTTTAAGCTCAGTTCTACATTCTGCTTAATAGTACTAGGTGCTTGTTGGTGAGTTGTTTTCATAAGGTAATATTTTATATACCAAACACAGATAAGAGAAGTCGCACCATTAATCATTCTCTGAAATGAAGCCTCTGTAAGCCAAATATCAATTATTTGGATATTTACCTAATCAGTTGCATTTTATAGACATACCTTAAGCAAAAGCCAGTTACTAATGCACTGCTTACATTTGGATAGACACACTGTATCCTGCTGCTTCTGAATAGGTTGAAGACGCTGACGAAAAGTTTAATTATATTGAATTCTCAATAGGTTTTCTAATACTGAATATCCAATAATTTCACTATTCTAGTTTTACCTGCTGTCTTTGAAGAGGTTTTTCAGCCCGAGGGTGGTTGGGCACTGGAACAGGCTCCCCAGGGAAGTGGTCACAGCACCAGCCTGACAGAGCTCAAGAAATGTGGTCAAGGACAGGGTCTGGACTCTTGGGATGTCCTGAACAGGGCCAGGAGTTCAACTTGATGACCCTGATGTGTCCATTCTGATTCACAATATTCTGTACTCAATATGATTCTTTGGCTTTCCTTGCTTAATTCAATATCATTTAAGGGAATCTCCAGTAATACAGTCTTCCAAAACAGAGAACAAAAATTTCTTCCCCTCCCTGCCATCATAACTGAGGAAATGCTAAGACCTAGGGATATAAATTTAATGTTAAATTCTAAATCCTTGGCATTTACTCCTTCTCACTGCCAAAATATGATGACATTTATCTAGAAGGCAGATATAAATGTAGGTTGAGCATAATGTGTTTCAGAAGTAAACCTGAAGTTCATAATGGAATAATACATTAAACAATATATTTAAAAATCCTAACAAATTGACAAAACAATTAAAGATTTATATAATCTTTAAGTACAAACATAATTTAAAATTTTCAGTGTTCTTCTAAACAATATTTTCAATTAAGTCTGTTTATCTTGTGAAATATGTATTATTGCTAATGAGCCAGTTGATCATAAAATTAGGCCAAAGTTTACCAAAATTTTACCATCTTAAGAATCTTTTTCTTTTTTTTTTTTTTTTAATTATATAACCATCTCTAGGTATGAAGTTGTAGCTGGCACTAATTCCCTAGTAGATATTATCAGTTTTCCAGAATATGACCTTAAAACAAAACAACATCTAAATCTATACAGACTAGTATAGAACAGAAATTATTTTCTTATATCTATATTCTTATTCATCCAAAAGCCAGTATTCAGAAACTTGCTTCTAAACACAGCTCTAGTAGATGGTAAAAGCAACATTTCAAAAAACTGAATTTATCACCCATCATACAGTATTTTTTATTATATTATATTCGTAAGTTCTTTAGACTCCTTTCTTGGTGTTAGTTAAAACTCCAAGAAAGAGGTTTACAGAACAATTAAAAATTGCTAGGTTAATTTTCCCTGTCACAGGTGTCCCATTAATCCAACACAGACACTTTCTTCAGTATGTCATTCACCAAATTGCAACAAGACATTCAAGAAATCCGTATAAATGATAATGTTCCACTTAATGTGTTCCACCACGGAGTTCTGTTAAAGTTGGGGCTTCACTGAGTAACTCCAGGTAAAACTCTGCCTTCCTGACAGCTGTGAACAAACTTCTGATGTAAAGGAGTAGTCAGTCACTATTAGAATCACTATTACAATTCTTAGGTTACTAATTTAAAAATATGTGTTATTATTATTGAACAACCCCCTCCAAATATTTACTTTGCAACAGAAACTTGAGCAGTTAGCGTGACACCTGTCAGTTAACGGATCTCTGCTTTGTAGGATTTGTGACTTCTAGGGTCAGGGTTCTTTCACTCAGAGGGCAACATTTTAATTTCCCTAACAATAGCCAGGATATACTGTATATAAGTAGAACTTTTCCTTCCTTTGTGAGAATAAGTAGTTAACAAAAAAATATAAGGAGAAAAAATCAATTTAAAAAATAATGGAACCCCAAGTACACAGCCTGTCATGTAATATTAGGCTCTGTGAATGAAAATATTTTGGTTGATACTTCCTAGATTAAAACTAATTGTTTACAGTTGTCTTAAACCTCAGGTATCCACAGATCAATCTGTGTTGGTGATAAATATCTAATGAGAACAAATACACCAAGACAAATCATGCTGAGACCATTGTATTTGCTTCAGCTTCTGTCAAGATCTGAAACCCAAATGCAGATACAGTTCACACATTTCGTGCCACAAGTGTTAAAATAAAATTACTTAAATTGCTACGTTCAATTAATTAAAAATATTTTGGTGAAGTTATAAGCAAACCCTTAAAAATGTTTAGCAATGTTTAGATGTTACAAATAATCATCATGCACTGTCTGCAGTTTTCCATAGGGCCTCAAATTTTTTAATTGAGTATAACCACAGTAAACACCTTTTTCTTAGGTGTTGCACATGAAAAGAAATGGAATTTTCTGTTTTATTTAGAATTAGTTGATTTACCATAATCAAAAATATTAACACATTATTTATTATGTAGATGTCAACAAACTGAACTGAACAATTAAAAGAAATTATCCTCCACCAGTTGTAACAAAAGGCAATTATTACTGAAATTTAAAACCTTCTTGCATTAAGGGGTTTTTTTGGTTTTATTTTTTTATTTGTTTGATTGCTGTTTTTCTTTTTTTCCTTTTTCTTTCTTAAAGCTTTATCAATGAAAACTCTCCTCACATGTAGAATGAAAGGACTCTATCTTCTTAGCACCTTAGGGAACTTCAATAGTGCTATACACTCAGGACCTTTATTACAAAAGCTATATTAACACAAATGATCCACATAAACAAATAGCTGAATAAATCTTTTTCTTTGACCTGTTCTGCTGAAAAATCTGGAGTAAAGCTTTATCCTGGCAGGAGGCTTGTCATGAAGCCTAATATAACTTACAGTTTCATCTGTTTTCATAGTCAGTAATAATTTCAGATATTAAAAAATATAGAATAGTTTTTTAAGTGTCATAAAAGTGCATGGACAATTATTTCATAAATTTAGAAGTGAAACAAGAACCATTTCTTTAATTTGATAATTAACTTTGAAATGCAAATTTCTGAGTCTCATTTTTGTGAGAAGCAGGGTTTTAAGGACAAACACGAACAGAACTTACATAAATGAGCCATAAAATGACCAATATCCGTTATTAGGTATCGTGTCAAAACTGGTGTACCTCCTACGAAATTCAGTTTAAAGATCTGAGAGATTATTTTTATACAACTTTAGGAACAAAGCCGTCCCTTATCCCTTCAATTGTCTGCGAGAAAATCCTTATCTTGTTAGCTCTAGCCAGGTACACAAAACCAAAGATCAACACGGCTCTCAAAGATTATTCAATTATACCCTTGTAAAAAACATGAAAAATAAACCTTTGTCATGACACAGTTCTCTTCAGAATGAGCAAAAGAAATGAATAGAATAGGGGATGAAATGAAATATTTACTCTTACATGCAGGCGGCGGCCTATGGGTATTTTTGACAAGAAAGTGCAAATGGGAAGGGGGCTAAACAAAAAAAGGAGCTTCCTATTGTGCATCTTCACACGCATGTGATTACTGCACATGCACATCTGGAAAAAAAAAACAAAAATGGGTTTGCAGTCTGAATTTGAATTCTGGCTGTTCAAGGTCCCTTGAACCTTTCTGACAGATTTCCATTGCTCAGGGTATCAGCCAAGACACTATTTTTTTTTTCTTTCCCTGTGGCTTGTATTATCTAACTTAAATATATTAGCCCTGATGGCAGATTTTCTGGCACTCCCACCTTTAACTGTCTGACTGGATTGATCCACAAAGAGTAAAAGAGAGCTCAGGGAGCTCCCAGTCATAAGGAAGAGTTACGAAAGGAGATGGTCATGGCAAACTTCTGCAGATGCAGATAGTAGATTAACTTTTTTTACATGATTAAGTCTTATTTATAAGAAGTGAAGAGAATTCTGTGTATTTGTTTAATTTACTCATATGTCAATTCATTGAAATGGATAAAAAAAAGTTTGATGAATACAAAAACTTATTAACTACCCTCTATTGATGTTCTAAATTCTCAATGGGGTGCTATTCATCCCCCCTTTAATACAGGAGTAGAACATATCATACATGTTAACTACTCAGACCAGTTAGACTGTGAAGGCCAGATCCAAAAATCATACTATAGCTGTAAAGCAGAGATGTAAATGAAAGATGACTGTACATCCTGTACAAAGTAATTGGAAATTGTTAAAAACAGGTTCCCATCCAATTGAATTCACTGTAAGTTTCCTATTTGATATCAGTTTGAGTGGGTTTTAGAATGAGGCATTTAATGACTGGCCATGCTTTCAGTTTGGGGATATAAACAATAAAGGAAATATTCAATTTTATTTTAAATTATGCAATGATTTCTATTGAAAATTGGCAGCTGCCAGCATTCCAGAAAATGAGACTGCTAATTTATATGACAAAATAGAAGCATTTAGCTGCTGAGAGACTTGATAAATCTATCTCTAAATGACTATTCGTAAAATCAAGTACATATTTATAATTGTGTAAGATTATATTATTTCTCCCAGCATGAAACTGGGAATGAGAAGTTTTCTGCATAGAAACTGATCCACTGGATTTAATCCAACCCTTTAATAGATACTGTACTGCTGAAAATGTTTTAGTGAGAAGATCCAGCCTGAAATTACCCAGGTCTTATTTGCCTGTCAAAATAATCAAGGAACGCTTCATTATAACAAAAAGGAATATTATTTAATTGGGCAAGATTCAACTTAGAGATCAGATTTAAGGAATAATGCTAAAAATATTAGTTTACTATCCAACTGTAATAACCAAGAATACACCAAAAGACATCAGAATGTATTCACCATTCAAGGTACAATATAATTTACCTGGATTTTTCAAAGCTAAGATTTCATTTGCTAACAAATACAAATAAAGGAACTTGAGTTACTTTGGACTTCCAAACAGTGACAAAAAAAAATGTATTGTACCAGATTAGAGTCCCTGAACTTAAACCTTTTATTTGCTCGTATTGCTTCTAGTGATTCACGTCTGCAGCAAAAATTGAAGTTAATGGTATAAATACACAAAACCTAATTTAATTTTCATACATATAATAATTTCACATCAAATTATGATGGTAATCATGAATGATAAAATTCTAATCAACTTAAGTTAGTTTTTATAAATCAAATATGTTTAAGTTGTCAAACAGTAACACTGAAATACTTTGTCTTACAGCTTGAGAGACTGCTTGTTTCCTCAAGTCATATTTTAAGTGATATCTGATTTAAATGGTAGTTATAGGAACCTTAAGACAAACTTTTCAATAAGATGAAACTGACTAACTTTCATCTGCACTTGTTACAATACATTTTTATTGTTTTTCTTTTCATGGCTTAACTACGGTCCTTGAAAGCTACTTACACCTAAGATCTTAGTTTCACCAAAATTCTTTCACCTCAGATCATTCCATACCTATAAGAATGAAATTAATATTAAACATGAGAAGGTGGGCTTACAGTAAAGCCAAAGTTCCTATGAAATTATTTCAATGAAGTCAGAGATAATAGCTTTACAGTCATTTTTCCATGAAAACTATTTTTTGTCACCAAGCTTGACTACAGCAATAGTTTTTGTAAGTGTGAGAAAACACAGATGGTATAGTAGAGTGACTTGATATAAATAAGCTACCTTGCCTCTATGTATTGATTTTGACAAGTTTCCCTTATTTCAGTTATTTTGTGAGAGTCAAAAACAAATGGTGATCCTATGATTTCACTTGTTTGCATAACTAAAGGTGCAGCCAAGTCTGATAATCATGACTAGGAGTTGGTAAATTGATATCCTTCATTGCAATAATTATTGACACAAAGAATAAGAAAAGCCCTGCACGTTGTCCTCTCTTTCTCTTTCCAAATGGATCTCTCATTGGCCCATCAATTTTACTCCAGTTTGTAAGATCACAGCTTATATTGTACAACAGAGAAGCGGTGTTTCATAATTCCACTACCAAACATGTAACACCTTGGATAAATATATACACAAACACACACTCAAGCAGATGAAACACAGCTTCAGAAGAGAATGCAAGAAAATGCAAAAATGCTGCATGTGTATACAAATAAGTTTCACCCTTTCACTGAGGATTTATGGAGCCTTTCTTTTTCAGGCTTGATGGCAAAATGAGCATGATAAGAATTTGTTGAACATCTTCGTGAACACAAAACTTTGAAAGAAAAGGATTGACAGTACTGAACTCTCTGGCTTGAGTATTTTGGTGAATTTATGTAATGGTTTATACAAGAATTTACAACAAGATCTCATTAAATTCAATTAATAATTACAGACAGATGAAGATTTACTTTTCATAAATGCTTCAGAATTCATATTGGATATTCGGAATTCACAGCTCTTGGCATTGCGGCAAATATAATGGCAACTCCTAAAGTTGCTGCATGACACAGCATCATAGAATGTCCTGAGTTGGAAAGGACCCACAAGGATCATCAACTCCAACTTCTGGTTTTGCACAAGACAACCCCAAGAGTCACCCCATGTGCCTGGGAGCATCCAAACTCTTCTTGGGCTCTGTCAGGCTTGGTGCTGTCACCACATCCCTGGGGAGCCCATTTCAGTGCCCAGTCCCCTCTGTGTGGAAAACCTTTTCCTAATAGAAAGAAAAAACTTCATTCTCTCAGTTTCAAACAAATATTAGGTTGCTTTGTTTGCATATGTGTGTGTTTGTTTTGACTGATAATTTTTTCTACAATTTAATAAAGTACAGTTTTACAAGTTTTACACTTTTTATATTTTTTATTTGAAATACTTGTTCTATTTCTAACACACTGTTTCTTTTTCTGTTTTCCTTATCTATAATAACTTTGCAGGATTTTTCATCTTCTTATTAGATGTTTGCAATACCAAACTTTTGCTCTTTCCAGTCTCCATAACCCTAGAAACCCACTGGAAGATAACTTACAAATATAGCCTTGAGTATCTGACTTTAACATCTTACACGTCTTCTCAGTCTTATCTAGCAGTCTCTTTTTTCATGTTTTTACCACATTTCTGCATTTTATGCTTTCAAATCTTTTAACCCAAAATTTCAAAAGATACAACTTTCAATTTGACAGCCTATGAAAATCATACAAATTTCTAATTTAATGTTCTTCTAATTAAGGTGACCTAATTATGACAAAAATTAAAGAGAAAATACTTCTCTTTTTGAAGTTTCTTTAAAGCATGGAGCTGGTATTTAACTAAGGTATTACTGATGAATACAGGTATTTAAGCCCACCCTAACCGTTCAGGAAGTTTTAGGAGCTTAACACCTAGGCTCAAGCTAGTTAATTCTCACAGAATTAATCCTTTTATGAAAGCCCTTTAGCTAACATTGTTTCAATTTAGGGTTTTAAGGAATCTGTTTTGATTTAAATTAAATGAGTTCCTGAGTATTTAAAGTAGTTTATCTGTTATTTTTCAGCTTCTGGGAATTCCAAACTTGAGTCTCTTTAAATAACAGTTACTATAAACTACAGAAAAGATTTGATATATAGGTCAAGTTATTTACACCTCAAGTTCTATCAGCATCAAATAGACGGAAAATAAATTTACCCTGCTCCTTCCTACTATTTACCTGATCTTTACCTGCAAAGACATAGCCTGTTGATGTTGGACAATGCCCTCTACACCTGTGGAAGGTTAGAAAAACCTTTCAACAGTACCATGTGGGAACAACATGCAAATAAAGAACCTTTAACAATGCTAAGAGGAACTGGGAGATCCATAAGCTAAAAGAAAATTCTTCTCAGCATCTCGGAGCTGAGCTAGATCTATGGAGTTGATTAAGTGACAACTAATAATATTTGATTTCTTTCCCAAAGAAACGAGATGTGATAGACACTATACAAGGAGAAGATCTGATACTGCTTATGTAGGACATTCTTAATTAGGTCCCGCACTGTGTATCAGCTTAGTTTAACATGGTGAAAGTCAATTAAGCTGCTTTAACTCAGACAAGCCCTTGAACCAGTTGAAGTCCTTAAAATGGTATACAATTTGCTTTAGAAGTCAAACAAGTTGTAAAGTAGCGATTCAACTTCTAAAATATCTATTGACATTTGACATTGTTCCTCTGAATGAGTATGACAAATATAGAATCTTCATTTATCCACTCAGTTTAATGACTAAGCTAGTTTTACTTTTTTTTTTTCCTGTTGATTTCTAATGGCCCTGCATAGCCAATTTGCTGATGTGAAAGACAGCTGGAACCTCTCATGTTTTATGAATGGTAAAGCAAAACTCTGACCTCAGTTTAAACTGTGGAGGATTACTGACAGCAACAAGAAAAGTGGGAACATAATTTAAAGAAAAATGTTCTGGTTTTGAAACAGAATGGTTAATTCGTCTTTTTGTCTATTTCTGTCACAAGGTTTTGCAGCTTTCTATGCAAAAGGAGGAATCCCACAATTTGTTTTGAATCATGCTTCCCTTCCCCAAGAGAAAATCCAGAAGAAAAGTGTGACTCTTGGAGGGGAACACAAGCTACTTTAAACAAAAAATGTATGTCTGCATCTATAGCTAAAACATGATACCAGTCATTTTAGGTTAGTACAATGAACTGCATTGCAAAACAAGTCAGAACACAGCAGGACTTTGTCTTGGTTTCTCTGCAGGGAAAACAGTTTAAAAACTTCATAATATCAAGTGCTAATTCAAACAGCTTTGAGCTGAAAGTCAATGATATGCAGCAAATATGCAAACCCAAAAATACTGAATTAGGAAACACTTTTGGATGAGAATCACTTGTGAGCAGGAAATGCTGTCTTAGGAGCTAAAAAATAGTACAGCTTGTATTGAAAATTATTAGCTTCTTCTGAGGACCTAATAAAATTTGAGACCACAGGACTGAAAGATGTAATTCAAAATACCCACGCACAAAATCATTGAAAATAATTTCTTCAGTCTTCTTTTTTTTTTTCCCTGTGATAACTCAGATTTTTCTAGTTTATGTTTTTCTTTCAAATTTTATCACTTATAAACCTCATGTGTACCTTATGTGTTACTCACCTGTTAATACCTGGAGAAGACTATGAAGCTTACACTCATTAAATAATAATTTCTGCTGTCTCCCTCTGTCTTCCTCTCCTGCTCTCTTCTTAGCCTACTGAGAACCTTCGACCCAACTGTGGAGAGAGAGGACCGGGAAGCGAAGTGAAGGGACACACAAAATTCTTCTAGTCCCATTAAGAAATTGCTGTGACTACCATAGCTTGCAGCAACTCTATTCAGAGCTGAAGAAATATAGCAGTCAAGTCTCTAACAAGACTGTTTCTCTGGAACTGTAGCACTAAGGACCAGTCACAACCAACCTGGCACGTTTATCAGGCTCATGAAGCTAAAAGGCATTCCTGCAAGCATCACACTCAGCAGAGCTCTGTAGGAAACAATAACAAGGCTTCTTAATTCATTGTCACAATTTAGGTTCAAACTAGAAATTTTTACCAATTTTCTGACCTAAGACTAAAAAAAATCAGACAGAGGGTGGCTGGGCACTGGAACAGATTCCCCAGGAGAGTGATCATGACCAAGCCTGACAGACTGTAAGAAATTTTGGAAAACAATTCCAGCATATGGTGTTATTTTCAGGGCTGTCCTGTGCAGGGCCAGAAGGTGGATTTAGTGATCCTTAAGGGTCCCTTTCAACCCAGGATATTCTATGATTCTGTGGTTCAGGGCTTGCAGTATGAACAAGTAAAGTATCAGCATGTTTTAATTAAGACTTACAGTGGTGACAGTTTTAAGTCACAGAACTTAGACAGGTTCTTGAGCTTTAAATAAATTTTTCTTGTCATTTTGAGTTAGAACACGACACTGAGTGTACCTAATGTCTTACAAAATCTACCCACCTACAGCAAGTTCCAAATTTATAAGACTTCTCAAATAGTGAAAAAATTCTTACTGAATATGCTGCATAGCTGCACACCATGTGCTCTGAGGGAAATTAATGATTTTAGAAGGATATTTTTCCAGAAGCAGAAATATAAGGGAAGATGAAAGACTTTATTAGAAGAGTCCACTAAAAAGAAAACATTTTATTATTATTTTTTTTATTTGTATAATCTTTTTGTAGGAAGATCATGGAAGAGAAAAAAAAATCCTCAGGACTTTATCAGCATCTAGAATGCTTCATTAGTTTGCTTTAGTAATTAGTAACATCATAATGTTGACAAATGCTTTATACATAAAAACTCCTATGTCTTCTTAATGCAATAAGAAATTCCAGACAGAGATATATCTTTATCACACTAACATAGTGTTCCTTGAAAAATGCGAGTGGGGAATGAGTATTATGCCACTTGTAAAATCTGTAAGAAATTAGTGGAACTCTTATGGCCTGTACAGACTTGTGACTTTTACGTGGCATTTTTACTACCAACTTTACATGACAAGTGTCAAACAAGATGATGTTTATCTTTCATACAGATGGACACAGTATGTAACCTGTGTGAGTACACTGAGTCTAATAGTAAAATGACTAACCTTCTGAGAAGAAGGACCTAAGATCATGTTAAATGTCAGCCCTCTGTTCTTTTATCATAACATGCTTCCTCTCCTGAGCTTTAGATTTTATTTTTAATAGCTCCAAGAAGTAAAGCTCTGAAAACAGTCTCATTTTGAAGTCTTATCCCATATTCTGAGATAGTTAAAACATCTTCAGGGAGGTTAAAGGGGGTTTAAGAGTCTTTTTACAGATAAGAACCAAGACACAACAAAACCCTCACTTTAGCTGCCACATGGATGTAGTAATTGAGATTTTTTTGAGGTGTTTTGACCCCTTGGCAACACTTTGAAGAACACTGGCATCATTAGACTGCTTCAAATAGTTGTAAAAGGCTAATATAGATTGATAAAATTTAATTTATGCACACATATACATGCATACATGCATATACATATACATGTACATGTACATATACATATGTATACATATACACACACACAAAGTACAATTTTAGGCAAAATATGGGAAAAAAAAAGACTAGTAAGTCTAGTAAGGGCTAAATATACATCTTCAGATCTATAACATCAGTGTTTACATTTCTACTTCTGGTTAGCAAGTAGGCAGCATATAGTCTGTCTTATTAATTACCTGGTTTTGACTTTTTATCTTCTGTTTGTTCACAGCAATTTGTTAGATCCATCTACAAAATGTCAAGGCAATCTCAGATCACGAAACCACAACAATATGAAATCCCTCCCAGCTGGAATAAAACATTTGAACTGCTTTACAGATGGTCAGTCAGTCCCCTATTAAGAGTTTCTGTGCTGGGGAGGAGGGCAATGATCTGACGAGAGTGAGAACCTCCAAGGGATACGAACAAAGATTTCAAATAACAAGAAGTCAGCACTCTCTTTAACACATCACTCTACTGTTGACAAATAAAAAGCATCCACTGGACCTTGAAAAAAGACTTTTCTTTTTGCCCAGTATCTCCAGGCCTCCAAAAGTCTTTTTAAACCAAAACTGACAGGAGCAGGAATCTCTTCCTCTTTGGGACAGCTCACTTCTTCGTTATTTGTAACAGCACAAAATAATTTCCCCCCTTACTCACCTTTCCAAATGGTTTTTACATGTGAATTAGATGTTTGCCAGTATTTATTCTTCCCTTTGTCATGAGAAGAATTATGGGATTGAAGATATTCATAATGGAATAGCCTGACAATGGAACATCCAAATATTCTTAGATGATAAACAGAAATTCTGTCTGATGAAATGTAAGGGTAAATGTAAGACAAATGCCTGCCTCTGCAACAAAACGAGTTTAAAAGTGAAGCTCATTTTACTGAAATTCCTTCAAAAGGGCAAAGGAAATAATGAAACTTGCCTAATATTCAGCACATTTCGGACCTCTGTAATTAAAACAATTACATATATTATAACATAAATCACAAACTCAAATCTCAAATCACAAACCGTTTTTAAATAAAATTACATATACCACAGCAATTTAAAGCAGAGTTGTTTGGCATATCTTTTTAGATCCTTAATATTTTTACCATGTTTGTCTTGAGGATGCTGTGAACCACTTGTCTTGAACTTTTTTCAGTATGTCATGCTACTACAAGGCTACTCTAGCAATCTTTTTTACTATACAGTAGTCTTCAGATTGTGTTTAAGGTCAATAAAATTCTACATCCTTATAAAAGATTAAATAATCTTACTTCTATAAAATTCGAACATTTTAGCAGGCCTTTCCATACATGTAAGTTCCTGACGGTCACAAAGGGACGATCCAGTAACCACAAAGCAAGAAACACTGTTATTTATTTATTTTAAGAAGGACTCGCGTAATGAAAGCCGAGAAGAGATTCAGACTGCTCTAAAGGGAAAAATTAGGAGAGCACACTGAAAAGAGAATTGTGTGGGTTTTTTGCTTTATCACATCAGAGCCAATTCTCAGTGTGAAGCCTGAAACAGCAGTGGTTGTTGAACAACTGACTAGATGCAGTAGTTCAGACCAACTCCAGGAAAGCAGAAACAATTACTTGTCTGACATAAGAGTTTTTATCTGAATTACTGCTTAAATCTAGAAATAAAATATAAAAGAAATAATAGTAAGAACAATCACAATGTTTTAGCAGTTTTATGAGGCACAATTTCCAATTCCTCTCACTTTAGTCATTCTAATAGAGAAGAATTTTTACCTTTCCTCCTCCGACCATAAAATACTAGATACTTAATTTCTAGCATTTTCCTCTAGCGATATTAACTCAGAAATGCTTAAGAGGATGCATGTTTCTATACCACCACTCTGTGTGGTGTCACCTTCAAGATCTACCATGGTTTGGAAAATCCCACCAGACCTTTCCAATTGAAGATTAAGCACAGCTATGGCAGAGAAAGGCAGTAAATTCCAGCTAAATTGGCTAAAAATTCCAGTAAATTTGGCTAAAAAATCTCAAATTCATGAGTAGAGGGAGCAATTTTCCCAAAAGAAGTTAGAACTTCTGTTGCTATTCATAACCTTCTTTATCATGTCACACTAACTCCTCTGTGAGGGAACAGAATGAATGCTCTGCCTTTGCCATTACAGGCCCCACTTTTTTGTCAACGGTCAAGGTCTTTAATACAGTCAAAATACATAAAAATACACTGTAGAATTAAAAAGAAGTTGAATTAATAAGTGAATAGGCACTGCAGATGGCACATGTGTGCATCATAATATACATTATTTTAGAAATAGTGTTCTGCTCAAAGGAGTACAGACAGGTTTTACTGCTTTCCCAGATGACTTAGAATTTCCTGTATGCATTTTTTATGTACTAAAGAGAAAATTATTGCATGGTAAATTCTCAAAAAACAGCCTACAAATCGAATTCTAGGGATGTAAAATTTGTCCTCACAAATAGCTATGTGATGTTTATTTGCAATTATTGCTTGCTAACATCTTATAAATATTTAGTGACTTGATTTCCATTCTTCCATAGCTATCCTGAAATGACCTGACTGTAAATCTGAAGGGAAGTTACGACGTTTGTTTTCCCAAAATATGGATGAGTTTTCTTCTCCTCAATCTTTTCAACTTTTTGACAGCAAATAATGTTTAAAAATGTGCTTCTATTATTATCCACCAGCTCTATTAGTCTATTTCTTTGAAAAGAACTTTCACTGAGACTTTATATAAATCAGAAAAAAAATTATTCTCTTCTATCAGAGTAAAAAAAAAATTCCCCTTCAGTGAAAATTTGCATTAGAATTATTTAAAAAGCAACTGCATTGACATCACTCAATTTTCTTTGTCTCGATTTTGAAGATATTTGGAAGCAAGAATTATTTTTTTAGCATCTATCCATGCAGTTATCACATTTCTAAACAATAATTTCTTGATCATATAACTATATGCATGGAATGGAGAAATAATGATTAAAGAAAACAGACAAATTAGGATGGAGAAATAGTATTCTAGGAGCAAAAGTCTGTGTGTCTTCCAATGTGCCAACCTTGTTATAAATCTACATGGCAGCTGGACTGTAAATGGTGTATGGTCACACAGTTGACAAATTAGACCTGCCAACACCTACAAAGAGAGGAAAGTGGAGGGAATTTCACTGTGGAACAATAAGAAAGTCTTTCCTCTTTGATCTCCATTTACATAAAAACATAGCATGTTGTTTAAAGCAAACATGCAAATACAATATGTCAGAGAAAACAGTCCTCAGACAGGATCCCTCAATAACAATAGCCTAGTGAATGGAACATTGAATCAATCCATGGACAAAAAGCTTACTACCAATCTCTCTTTCTTTTCCTCCAACTCACTGAAGCAGAAAAATATCTCTTTGCCTGTACAGTCTTTCCATTCTAGGCCAGGAAAAAACATATACTACCTGACAGAGCCAGAGATTCCCTGGTGCCAACTTTCAATTTAATTATACAGACAGAAAGGATTCTGAAAAGACTGATGTGTCAGTAGCTATAAAGATCATTAAATCCAATTCCTGTGGACAAAATCTTCAGTCATTTTCAAGAGGCTAAAATGGAATGGCTCCTGGCTTTTATAAACTAGTTTTGAATCAATACCAAGGCTAACTCTGCTTATCACATACAGAATATGCTTTCATAAAGCTCTGGGTTGAAGAAATTTGGGCCCATGTGAAGAACAAGCTCCAGGGCTGTAGACTGCATGCTGACAAGTTGTTCGCCAGGTTTGCTCTATTTGCATCCCACACTTAGATGAGCTCATTTGGTAGCAGAGCTCCCAGGTGTACATTACTTTGATTTCTGGACCCTGTGACTAACTCACATGTATCTACTAAAACAAATTAAAGTCTGATACCATTTCCTGACTTTAACATTTCCAAAACTGATGTAAATTCATTATTGATTATGTCACGGTCATGAAAGAATTTTGAATCCTGATTCCAGTCTCATTCTGGTGTTTCTCCAGTACATGGCCCTTAAGACTTTTACAGTCATCCTGATTTATAAATACACATATAAAGAAGATTACTGATGCTGTGTTAAGAGCATATGTGAGTATTGGCCAGAAAAAAGCTATTTTTGTGCACTAAATTTAATTGAAAGCATCCAAGAACCTATTGGCTTTTAAGCACTGATTCAATTATATTATCCAGAAGCCTGAGAATATATGAGTTTTTATTTAAGTGAAAAACTGAGAACCTCACAGTGTTACAGAATTCAGTAGACCATGTCTTTATTTCAAAGCCTTAAAATTATTTTACTAAACACATCAGTAGGGAAAGACAGTGTAAGGAATAGTATGGGCATGTTTTCTGAAAAGTCAGAAAGAAGGAACTCAGTTAAATTTTAAAGTTTTTACATATTTTTATGCTCTGTTGCTGCAATTTCTTTTCACACATTTTTTAAAAAAATGACCTTGAATATATTTGAATGTTTAGCTTCCCATCTTCCCACCACAATTATCCTAACCAAGATTTCAGTTCTCAACTTGAAACCTACAGATTTAAATGAAGCTCTGTGTGTCTAATTTGAATGAGAATCTCTGCAGAATGCCTGAGAGGATATAAAATAAGCAACAGTCACTATAACATAAGCAATAATCAATATAAGATACACACATATTACTTGAGACCATAAATGCCCAGATCACTTCAAGACCTCTCCTCTAAGAAGTGAATACAACAAAAGGAGGAAGAGCACAATCAGATCACATAATTTTTCTCCTTCTCTTGTGAAACACGTCACTCCAGTAACAAACCATTAACACGAACCAAAACAGAGGTTAGATAGTCTTGGTAGGTAGTCTTGGTAGGTAGTCTTAGTCTATGGTACCTTCATACTCAGTATAGGAAATTCTAATACGGGTTATTCTAGTAGAAAAAGACAAATTTTTGAATTATAATGTACCCATAAAAATAAATAAAACAAATACTGATAATGATAATATTTTTGTGATGTGTTTGTATCCCAAACCTTTGATCTATTATTCATGCAATGAAAGCACAAGAATATTTTTCTATTTTACAAAGACTGTAAGGGGTTATAGAAATAGAATCTGAGCTACAGGATTTGGAAGTTTGCAGCCTTATTCTGTTTTCATTTCAGACTAAGCCCATACATGCACAAGTTCATCAGCCTCTTAGCTCAACTGTGGTTTTGATGGAAAGGAAATGCAAATGTGTGCCTTGGATAGAAATCTCAGCATGTACATGAAGATTCAGTTAAAGACGTTAAATAAAAAAATCATAAGTGTCTGGAAATACTGGAAAAGAAGTCAGTATCATGCAAACCAAGTTCAAAGTATATTCTTTGGTATGGATGAAGAGCGACTTGAAGCAAGTAAGTGGAATTTCTCCAGAATTAAAAATGTGTGAGAGTGCAATTAGTATTTCTTTGTTGTCTGTAGTGATTTGCCAAAATAAAAACTGAAAATATAGCTTTCATTTCAAATGCAGCCAGTTGAGATTATAAAGTGTGCCAGTCTTTTCCCCCCCATAAAGCAGCAGCACACATTAATGGAAATTAAGTGAAGAAAAAGCTTCACATATCTGGTCAAATCTCACTTCAACTATTTATTTATCTCCTAAATTTAATAACTTTTAGGAAGTTTCTTGAGTAGATAAATGCACTCAGTATTTAAAAAATATAGGCCTTATTTACCATTTGATTTTGGCACCAGCTTGTAGTTGACTTTTTCTATACCTTTCTCCCTGATTTTTGGCACCAGCTTGTAGTTGACTTTTTCTATACCTTTCTCCCTGACTCTTTCTATACATTTCTCCCTTATAGTTTTTTATATTGCTTTTCTCCATAAATGGATATTGGTGAAATAAGGTCTTCATTTATTTCTATAAAAACAAAAAGAAAAATATAGGTGAGCAGTGCTCTTTCTTAACGGCATTTTCACCAGTTTGTTGACCTCTTAGGTGGGTTTGTTTCTACTTCAGGTTTTCTATAAATTTTAGTTAATTAAATATTGTGTCCGTTTTATCTTTTGATTAAATAAAAGTAATTTATTTAATTAATTTATTTAATTACTGGAAAAGAGGAATTGAAGAAGTAATTTTCAATGGTCCAGAAAATGATCCACATTAACATAAGTATATTCACAACATTTTCTCTCCTAATTGTGTATTTAGTGATTCTTCTGCTTCACTGTAAAGGTGTCAATATGCCAGAACAATTTCACATCCAGTTCCAGTAGTCAAACTCTTGCATTTCATGTGTGTCACTCCATTCTTGCATGAACGGCCTCCAGATGCTTCTGGTCCTCACCTCTCCCCATCAGAAACTCTTAAAAATGTGTTTCTTTGAAAATCCTCTTTGGATTTCTTTCAGACTGGTGGAAATAAGGTTGATACACCTTGACTTCACTATGGAAAGGAAGATCCTAATATGCAGAATTTGAATGTTACAGTCTGCCTATCACCCTTCTATCTCATGCTTTCTTAATTGCTAAGTCTTTCTGAAACTCAAATACCAAGCTATTGTAAAAGTGACAGATAAAGTCTATTTTGTGATATGGACTCTGGTACTGACCGCCCCAGAGGCCTTCTCTGATCCAGGTTTCAAGAATTTGTAACTTGCTTTACAGTCATAATTGTAAAATAAAAGTTTATTTGCTACTTTATCTTACTGAAATTTATCTTTTAGGTCTAGAGAATTTGCATTTCATTAAATTGGAATCTTAGAATAAAAGTTTCAAGAAATTGTCTTTCCTAAACCAAGATATATGGGAAGATTAAGAAAAAGGGAAGTTTCTAAAAATAAAAGGCAAATCTGAGTATATTTCCATTGCTGTAAAGTTTGGGAATGATTCCATTATAAAGAGGAAGAGAATAGTGCAATCTCTTGAAAAAACATCATTAAAAAGAGGTGAGGCTTCTGTTTCTGACACATGGAAGAACTTGTGATATTAATTTTGTTATTTAGGTATTAATGAGTCAATTTCTTAAACAAAATTCTGAATTAATGTAATAAGCACTGCAGAATGAGTATTCATTCTGTATTATGTTCTCTTTCTTTGTATTGAAACAATTCTGTATGGTGCCAAATGAAGACCTTTGGGCTATCTTACACAACCTGACTAGAATATTACAATTTCTTATGTAAGATAAAACATGTAAATGTCTTGCTTTTTATCCACTAAATCTTTCTGTTTAAGTATAGATCTATTTGAACTTCAACATACATCCCTTTTCCAAACATGGTTAAGAGAAAGCATGTCTATTTTTATGCCTTTTATGTTTCATGCAAAGTATCTATTTCTTCCATGATTTTTTCCTGTGCAGGGGGAGTCTGGTGGGAGGGCTCAAAAGCCTGAGATGAGGCCAGTCTGAAGAAATCTTTAACTATCCTTTTCTTGAGATGAATTGGAGCAACTAGATGGAAGTAAGAAGAGCAGTGTTTAATTTCTTTTCTCCTGGAAAGTGTTTTCTATTATCTGTGTCTATAACAAAAAGTATTTTTATACTGATCCATTTGATAAACCAAACCAAAATGAAAGCTATTTAACAACTATATTTATATAAACCAGTTTGCACTGATAGGCTGTATCATTATAGCTGTGAAAACAGTACATTCACATTTTCTGTCTTGTAAATGACATCTCAGGTTTGAAGTTCACTATGTTATTTTAAAATGTACTAAGCTTTTGCTTTTATTTCATATGAGTAACTTATCTGCTGCACTAACCTTATATAACATTGCTGTTTAATGAACAGAAAGAGCTCATGCTCAAAAAACACTCAGAAAACCAGCTTGCTAAACAAATGTGGTTCAATTACAGTATCAGTAGCTATTTGTGATATGTTAAAAAGAAACTGTTCTGGAAGAATCTTCATTTTAAGTTGTTTTGACAGTACTGTACATTCTCCAGTGAAGGTCTCAAATGAACTATACCACAGAAAAATGCAAGTTTCGACCAGCTTACAAGTTACTAACAGTAAGGTTTTAATTTTGATGGTTTCAAATATTTTTTTCTTAATCTATTAATTTCTTGCTCTTCTTCATAAATAAAAATTATTATATTTTAGAGACGTAAGTCTTTCTAAAATTTATTTTTTTTAAATATGAGTGCCCTCTTCATTGTTATACAAATATTCCAGCATCTCAAGGACTAATTTTGCTGTTTAATAAATATATTACCACACACTTGGTAATTCTCAAATCAAGACAATTAATCTAATTTACTCTGCCATTCAAGTTTCTTGTGAGTTCTGATACATTTTACGCAGATGGCAAATTACTCAATGGTTCTGATTAGGACAAACTCTTGCATCTAAAAAAGTAATTTTCTGCCTACAAATTGTCTGCTAATAACAAAAGTATTCATTTGAATAAGTTCAGTGAATGAGGAATGATCTTTTTCTTTTGCAGCATGAATGGTGTATCTGCATTAACAGGAAGCTCCTTCACGACTTTTGACATTCATATTGACTGTGTTCTTTTGATCCACCCCCTCCAAGAAGCTGAGGGAGTGGGTCATGAACTCCCCTGTACTGTTAGAACTTGCTATGTACTTTATAAACTATTTCCAGCAATACTTGTTTCTGTTATTAGTCTTCTATGTGGTTTTTTTTTGTTTGTTTTTTTTTTTCAATAAAGCCTTGCTAAAGATACTTGCCTTCATCTCTTCCTGCCTCCACAGAGCCACCTTAGAGCCGAAGAAAAAAATAGCTTATTCTGAGAAACCTAGTTCTGGGTTTTTGCTTGCATTCTGCTTTGGTCTTACTGTATTTCCTTCCATTAAAGCTATTCATCCTTTTTGTTTCTCTATAGGGGATATTTTGTTACCATCTCCTCTTAAAAGTCCTTTATCAGATAGAAGGGGTCAAGCTACAACGACAAATGGACCAACACACAACTCTAATTTGAGACCAGAGCTTTGCTGACCCTCGTTATTTTTCAGATATGTTTTGCTTTCCTTCACTGTTTCATTCTCTTCTATCTGGCCCTTAGTGTCAAAAGGAGGATGTTCTCTTATCTGTCCCATTAATCATCTCTGACACTCAGCGAGAAGCCTTATCCACAGCAATCTTTCTGTAGCATGCTACAAGCTGAGTTCACCCCACTGTAGAAGAGGACTGGGCCTTTGACACTCTGATCTACAGGCACAGCCTTGGTGCACTATTCGGCCTTTTCAGTGTTTGTCATGTGGATTCTTCATCGCACAGGGGCTTGTCAACCTACATTACTTAAGTGTGACAGGATGAAAGAACATCAGCCTTGAGTATGACGGACAGGAACTTTCATGCTCTTGTGTGATGACACTGACTGATAAAACTGCTATAATGAAAATTATCGAGCTTTGTCAAAGTAATTTAAGGACAATTCGTGCTGCACCTTTTAGTGCACTTGCATAATTTTTCATCTTACAACTAGGTAAATAAGATGCAATAAGAATGCTCTGCTGGGTGGATTTAGCAGCTCAGGTTGCTCATGGCTAAAGATCAGTAGCTGTTTAAATCAATCTCTTGCACAGGCACTGGAGAAAAGCAGCAGTGCTTACCCAGTCCACTAATCAGACTTTCTGCTGGGACTGGCAGGAATGGAACTGCAATGGAAACAACTTCTAGATACATGTGCTGGTTTTGCACGTGTAAGTTTGAAAGTGATTTTTCTAAGAAAAGCTGTGGCAAAACCCATCAGTGACTAGCTTTAAATATTAACAACCTGATTAACCAATTAAATATGGGGATACGCCTCTGTGGACACACGGGTTAAAAATCAGAGGAATCTTGGGTAAAGTTTTCTTTTCTTCCGGCCTGGGAAGAGGTAACAGGGGCCGGCAGGGTTGGCCCTGGGCCCGGTGTGGCCTGGGTGGGCCCTGCTGCTGCTGCGGCCCTGGCAGGGCCGGGCCCAGGGGCTACCGGGCAGGGGGAGGGGAGGGGAGAATGCCCTGTCCTGGTCAGATGGGACCTGAGCGGCTGTTAACATCCTACCCTAAAACTGTCCCCCATCACAGCCCCGAGAGGCCTGGCAGGGCTGGGCGGCCCACGCCGAGGGGCCAGGCCCCTTTCTGTCCTCCCCACACAGCTTTCTGAAGAATCCTTCACCATAAACATCTTTGTCTGCCACTCCCAAGGCATTCGGCTGAGGGGAGCCCAGCTGTGCAGAGTGGCCCCGCACCTGGAGCTGGGTGCAGCTGAGGCCCCTGGGATCCTGGTGCAGCCCCAGAGAAACCTGAATTGACCACCTTTGGCCACTGCCCAGGAAAGACTGTCACCACCTCTGCAGATCTGGGAGCAATATGAACTCTTTCCTAGACAGATGAAACTTGCAAAGCACTAATCCTCTCTGAGCGAGAAGGACAGAATGAAGACACATGGAGAGACAATATGAAGATATCAAAGCCAGCGAAGGAGGAGCTGAGTTTCAGATGGAAAGAGAATGAGAAGATGCCTTGGTTTTAGGCTGAAATTCTTTAGTAAGCCATGGTAATGGACTATGATAAAGCAGAATATCCCTCTAAGTCATGCAAGGTATGGATGGGAAGAGTATTCAAATTGTATATCTGAGCAAAGGTATTTGTGGTGGACTAAGTAAATACTGAAGTAGCAGTGTTCTTATGAGATGCTTGAACAGTGAGAGATGAGACTGAAGATGAAGATCTATCCACAGGAAGAAGATCTCTGTTCCTAATGATAAAATGATCTCAGAGAGAGATGAAGAAAACCTTTGCTTTTGAACAGTTCATCTTTAAAATAGTATCCCATAAGTTCATGTGGTCCATTATGCAGCTGTGGGAAGGCTACATGATATGGGAGGGACTTCACAATGCAGATTCCCGGGCAGCTCCTTTTGTGGGAATAAAAGTCACAAGCGAACTGCCCGTCTTGTGGGAATTTTCCACGGAAACTTCTCTCTCTGAAGGAACTGATGAAAGACTATTTTATAAGTGGCAAACTGACCTAGGGTTCCAAGTTTTTTCTCTATATGTTGGCCGTGAGAAGGGAAAAAAAGTTGTGGAGGAGGGGAAGTATCTTGAAGGTTTTATTCTGATTCCTATTAATTTTTCACTCTCTTGTAGTTTTGTTAATAAACCTTTCTTTATACCCTTTAAAGTTTGAGCCTTCTTTGCTTTTTCTCCTAATTCTATCTCACAGCAGAAAAAGAGTAAATAATTCTAGTGGGCACTCAAACCACTACACTAATTGGTGCACTGGCCAGGAAACAGAAATTGGCGAACCTGAAACCACTACATGAATTGGTGTTTCCACCCGGTTTCAACCTGAAACCATCACAATACAGCATTATGATTTTTTATGTCAGGTGGAAAACTGCAAATTCATTGTTAGTCTCAAGAGGCAGAGGAAGTTTAAGGATCACCTGGCTTTGGTAATCATGAATCAATACATCTCCTGGAGATTATGAAAACTAGTAATTTTCATATTTGTGCAAATAATTTCTAATGGAAAATGCCAATTGCTGCATCCAACATTCAGCACATTACGATGTGCTGAAAACAAGGTAGTTTTGCACACATCTCAATGTAATAGGACTGTATTGACAATATTCTTAAAAATATAAACCAGTGAAGTTTAGAGGGTTTTTTTTTCCCCTAAGTATAGATTCCATGAAGTATCTGTAGATTAATAACTTAGTATTTTTTAAATGTAACTCATATTAATCCTTCAGGATACACAAGGCAGTTGAAAATTAATAACAAATTGTTATATGTGGCAGCATTTACAGTGACTGAAAGATTGAAAGCATTTTTGATGCATCTTGAAAAAGGCATCATTTTCTTTTGCATATAAAAAAAAATCTTACATTAAACTTTTCATTTCAGTTTCCTTCACAGGAATCAGGACCCTGACTAGTCCATGAAGAGTTTCAAAAAGTACTGTATTTAGGAAAAAATAAAGGCAGAAAAAAGAGCACTGGTTATCATTCATTTAATGACAACACAAATCATAATCTTTGTGTAAACACTACTACAAAACTAACCTAAATATCTTTGACTCTCAGGTCCTGAAACCTTAAATTAATATGATAAGTAGCCCATACTGAAAGCAAGCAAGTAGACAACCAGACACAACAGCAAAAACATGAGACTCTGTATTAGAAAAGGGAAGGAAGAGAAGGGACTGTAACTCACCAAGATATTAGGAGTGTTTATTCTAAAATATATCATGTTAGACCATCTAGTCAACCTCATTTATACCTTTGAAAGATAATACACAGAGCATAACAAAAAAATCTGACTCATTATGGACCTATCAAAATATCACTAGGAGTTGCAATACAAATAAAAAAATATGGCCTAAAAGTGTTGCACAGGAATTCCCCATGGACCATATTAAATGCAAAAATAATGCTAAACAGTGATAGAGAATCTGAAAATCTGCTTTCCCACCAACGATATGACAAAAGAAATATATATTCCCTAAACCCCACAATTCATCATTCAAAGAATTTCTGAAGTCTTTGTTTTTTTCCAAACTAGAGGATGTGTTGTCAGTTCCTTAAATATATTTTAGAACTAGGCATCATTTAGGAAATATGCGGTCATTTTGAAATGTAGTGACCTATGGCATATTGAATCATGAACATTTTGACCTTTGGTCTATTAAATAATGCATCTTTTGTGTAATGCTTTTGGACAGCGTATCCAAAAACTATGTATACAAGGGCATAATTTTAACACTAGAAAACAGAGGGTTTTAAATTTAGACTTAATAATATGGAATGTATCAAATAATTAAGAATGGGGGCAAGAAAAAATGGCAAAGATTTTATTGTCTGTAATATCTACATATTTCAATGTATTATAAACTATTTACCTAATTTGTATTGAGCATAAGTGACAACAATATAGGATTCAGACTTCACTTTTGAAGTGTTGCAATATGTGCCTGAGCTAGAGTCCAAGTGTCTTTAGTTTTAGTAGGTCAAATCTTTGTGTCCCATTAATACTTTGACAAAGCCCCTGCTATATGAACAATCCTTATAGATGACAAATCCCTGTATAATATGAGCAGCCATTCCAAAATGCCATGGTCTCCCACAAAATGCCCCAGAACCTGACAGAACATTTATATAATATGTCATGAAAACCAGATGACTGAGATATTGCCCAGAAGAACTGTTTTGATGGGACGTATCTCTGGTAATGCCTTAGCACAGCCTTGTGAGTATCATGACTCCCACACAGCCACACTGCCAGTGACTGTGGCTCTCAGGAGTTCTTATAAGAAAATATGGTTCTTACACAATTAATCTCAGTCTGGCCCCAGGCTTTATCCATTTCAGTTTCCTTAGTTTCTCATGTAAAGTTGTTCTGTGGGAAAATCAATAGGAAGTCCAAAGATATGATGAAGTAGGATCAACAAATTTGGCCTTCTTTACCTGAAAAAACTGTGTGCCATATTTTCTCTATATAGCTGTGCAAATGGAACTGCAATCTGGTCTAACACTTGCAGGGGACTCATAAGTGACTCAATAGAAATACATTTCTGTGCGGTGTTTTTTCCTGCAGTAAACTGATTTCGTTCCTTTAAAGAGGTCAACGTAAAGGGTTTACATTGCTGTATCTTAATATTTCCCATGTGCTTCTCCTAACAGGATGAAGGAAGTAACAAAGTGTCAGCTGTGTTGCAGACTTCAGTAAGATACTATTTCAGTATATATATATATATATATATTTAACAGGAGAGTTTGATTTCCCAGGAAATGGAGGCAGGAGTAAAATTCAATGACGTTAGGTTTAATGTATGAGTCATCTAAGCAAATTAACTATTTGTCCTGTGTATGAAACATTACTCACTTCAAACCATAAATATATCATTAAATAATATAACAGTCTACAAATAGAAATGCAAGCACATATGTAAAGTTTTGTCAGATAGCTACAATATCTTACCTTCAGCATTTCAACAAGTCAGTTCAGTAATTTAAAAGTCTGTTTTTTCGTCTGAGTATTATAATTACTGTAAGGAAATCTATTCAAGGTGTTACATGGCCAGTAGCTAACCATTAGTGTGAACAACTCTAGTCATTTGTCAGAAAGCAGACACCCCAGAATGCACTTGTGTTTCAGTACAAAAATGTAATCCTGTAGGAATAAAGGTAAGCCTCTATTATACTCACTGAGTTTTGAAACCAAAAAAAAGGGGCTAGAAAACTTGAGACTTTGGCTTTTCAAGAACCATGCAATGACACTGCATCAGTGCCTATCAGTCACCTATGAGTTTTAAAATTGAATTCCCCTGGGACAGAGTGCCCTGCAGCCATGGGGTATGACATTCTCCAGGCCAAGAAAGCCAAACTCAGGAACAGGTAACACAGGTGTGAGCAGAGTGACACTGTGCATGGAGGCAATTATGTTTCTCCATCCCAAAGTCTCCGCACTGCTCCCTGTTTTCTTTTCAAGCAGTGAATGTGAAGGGTGGAATAGGAGTCAGTATCTTTCTCTGCTGTCCTATCTCTCCCCTGGCTAGCAGACATGCCAGACATTCTGTCAGGGCACACTGCACCATACTACAAGATAAATGATTCTCCTTGTGTACCCTGAGCAGCTCAGGGTGATGTTCTATTCTTCCAAAAGCAGTAACTCCCTGTGGCTCCACAAGGCAAGCAGAGATCTGCATGACCCTGACTAGATCCATCCCAAAACAGTCTGGCATCCCAACAACCTACAGACTTAGCACTTTAGTGACATTAGCACTTTACTTCAAAGAAAGTAACAGATTTGTCTAATTCATAAAGAAAAAATGAGGTGAGAAATTCCCACAAAAGAGGGTTTCACTCCAAAAAAACACTAGTAACCTGTGCTCTGTCTAAGCCAATCCACACCAGGCAAATGATGTCTGAGTCTTGTTACAGAAACTTTTTTGAACAGCTTGATTGCTATTATGAACCTTGCAGTGGGAGTTTGGCTTTTAGCATATGTGAAAATATGGTGTGTTCTGCTTTATGTATATAAACAATTTCCCCATAGTAACATAGTAAACATTGCACAGACTAGATATGGCCATGAAGCCCGAGCACCTCTTTCAGTGCCTAGCACTTCTGAATGACTCTCCTTGTTGATCGAGTTTTCAAACAAACAAGCAAACAAACAATTTTTCAATAAATCTTAAAAAAATATCTTTCAAAGCTACTAAAGTTATTGTGGATATAGAAAAGGGGGATATATTTGGGGTAAAAAAGAAAAAAGGGGAAGACAAGAAAACATAAGGCAGACCTCTTTTGTTGTTGTGACTTAAGCAACAGACAAACTGCTGAGAAGAGGAATAAACAGACCCAGCACATTTAGAAGGTCTTGGTCTGTAAGTGGTACAGAAGGGGTTTTATGCTGAGAAAGAGGCAAACCCATGTGCATGGTATGCTGCTTACTCTGCAACACAGAAGCTTGAACAGAGAGCACTGTACAGGGTTCTGAAGGAAGTTGCACTTCTTTTCTAAAAGTATTTAGAACCTCAAACTTTTTGAGAAATGCAGGACACCCTGATATAGGGACTGCTCATAAAACAAACAAGCAAATGACAAAAGCAAACAAAAAACCCCCAAAACATACGGCAAATGAGATTCTTTTAAGAACTTTTTGTGCCACCCTACATATTTCAGAAGTATTGGAACACTGTCTTAAGGTCCAGAAGTCCTGTTCTGCTTTAGTGGAGTGCCCTCATAAAAGGGCAAGGAGAGTGATCTCCAGTGAGTGGCACTGTCAAAACGTGAAGGAGCAGATCAAAGTTCAAGGCTCTGAGGACAAGAATGCACCACCAAGATTGCACATGATTTTGAAGTAAGGTAAGAAGACCTTTTCTTAATAACCTAATAGGCATCTAATCAACTTGTGAATACATATTCAATCTATTCTGTTTACAAGATGTTTTGAGACAAAACCAGATAACTCGTATGAATTTCATAGTTGCAACACAGAAAGAAAATAAAAGGTTTTTTCATCTCAGAGTAACAAATTGCTCTAAGATAACGGAAACCTTTATAATCTAGACATAGATGCCTTCTGGGCCTTGCCAGCTGCCTACAAAGTCCTCTTCAAAAAGGCTGTTTCCAAAGGATTGAGACTTGAACAATATGAAAACAAAATATCACTACTCTTCGACTTGTAGAATCAATCATTCACTGTTAAATATTGTGGCTTCTCTATCACCTTTCCCTTTCCCATGACTTTTATTTACCACACAAGCAACTCTTTCTTCTTCTTCTTCCTTTTTTTTTTTTTTTCCCTTCTTTCGTAGTCTCAAATTTAAGGATTTAAGCATGTCACCTAATCCACCCTGTTGGGGCAGTGTCAATGAGACAGTACTTCTGGGCTGCATTTGCTTCCTTTAACTGCTTCTTTTGCAAACTCCTTCATCCACCTCTAGATTGACTGGGAAATTTTACAGCTTTCCAAAACATAATAAAGCTTTTCAACCACTTGTCTGCATCTTACAAAAAAAAAAAAAAAATTAGGTTATCAAAAATTCAGCATCCAAGGATTCACATGGCTTGTCTTTTATCAAACAAATCAAAACAAAAAAACTCTGAAATAGGTATCAATGTACTTAATGCATTTTCCATACATCTTTCCTCTAACACAGATATTCACCAACGTGGACCTATCTGGTTTCTTAGCAAATATTCTTAGCATAAAAAGACTTTGAATGTGTATCCTGCCCCAGTATCTTCAAGCCATAGAATAACCAATGATTTATGGACTGAGAGAGTCTGAAGGGCTTCCACAGAAAACAGAAAGGAATAAATAATGACAGAAAATGTTGACAGTGATGTATCAGTCAAGGCATTTTTTTTTTCTCAGTAGACAAGGGACAACCATTTTTTTTGTAAATAGGAATTTCATCATGTCTCTGGTCAGCCCAGTGATATCACCCCAGCCTTGATGAGAACTCCATAACACGCCTGAAGAATAAGTATCAGACACTAAATCAAGGCCCTTTTGTGAGTACACTGTAAGGCAATAAAGTATGATCAGGGCAGAATTTCCCAGTTTCCTTTCATATTTCTCGTTCTTTGAAACAGAGTTATTTAGATTTGTTGGGGTTTTGTTGTTTGTGTTTTTGTTTGTTTGTTTGTTTGTTTGTTTTAATCTACCTTTATAATATCTGGATGTTTCCAGCAACTCAAAATCAGAATAAAATGAATATTTTTCTATATTTTGTGGAAGTTTCAACTTTTCACAATTTTATATAAGTACTGGAAACTTCAAAAAAACTCACTTTAAACTTTACTCCAACAATTTTCTTTTCTAAAAAACCCACTTGTGTGAACTCATGTCCACATGCTTAAAATCTTGATGCATGCATAAGCATTATGATGGATTAAGGCTGTGATTAATTAAAGCTGCAGGTTTAGCTAATCATCTCAAAAATTAATTTTCTTCAAAATCCCTCAAACTTTAATATTAATATTGGAAAGAAAAGTAGAAGTAGCACCTTTTTCGTTCATTTCCCTGTCAGCCAGAATGAGGGCTTTTTATCAGCACTTTTCAGGCACGGAAAATTGATGAAATGGAGAGAGTTTGGAGCAATTAGAAAAGTAAGTCAGTCAGATTTTTCTAGACAAGTCCACAGAGATGATGTTAGCCAAAGATACAAAGAGGCAGATAAATTGGGTTGTATCTGTCTGTTAGGGTTCTTGGGGCAATGCCTTATTCTTCATTCTTGCTTGCAGTAGCAACACTCCCTCTAATCTGCCTGTGTGCCAACACTGGTCAGCCTTCACCTCAGTGGTCAGGTGGACAAGGTTCTTGAAACAGAATTTGGAAAAGTTCAGCTCCTCAGAATAAAAGAAAAAAATAATTTCTCTAAAAATTACATTCATTTGACATGTACAAGAGCCGAAACCAATGCAGAGCTTCCTTATGTGTTTTTTACATCATATATATATCTGTATTCTATGCCAGGTTAGAGATGCATTAAAATGAAAGCATGCATTTTGATTGGTCAGTGATCATTACAGTAATGGAATGTTATGCACACTTATATTTATTTTTTAAAAGAAGGCAAAAAAGTTGCATAAATATTAAATCAAATTTTGCATTTGATTTAATGAAAGTTTTCTTTGTATAGAATTAAAAGGTACTAATTTGTTTTAGTTTTGTAGACTATTTATACAAATCAAAAATTGTGTGAGCTTTCCAGCTAACATGAAAAATAGATGAAAACAGATTTAGTAACAATCCAGCATAGTAACATTAGGATTAGTAGGATAAACTAGAACGGACTATTTTTTCAACCTAATAGGGTAGTTGTAAGATCAAAGTAGCTCTAGAGAGAAATATTTTTGTCCTAAAATTTTAGTTAGTTTTGATTAGTTCAGAAGAAAACCTTTTTGATATGCAGAAAATTACAACAGAGAATGTACTGGCACTAAAGAAAAAAATAATTGCCCATTTGTTTTCTGCTGCATTCTTTATTTTCTGAACTCAACATGACTACAATTTAGGTGTCAAGTAAAATTATGTTAGACAGGTTTTTCTTGTCCTTGTTTGTTCACATCACAATATTGACATGTTTTTACAGTTCAGCTGGAAAGCAACAAGAGATTTGAACCAAAGGACTCAGGTTTGAAATGACAGTAACAGAAGGAGAAGTCTAAGCAGTATTTTTCTGCACCATACTAATCTGTAAGTACCTCACATAAATAACTATTTTATGGACAAAGGGCTAGTTCAGAGTGACAAATAATTACATCCTGAGTCCTTGAATGAGAGGAAAAACATGACCTAAATACTTACTTTGACCCCATAGCAAAGCCAAGGTTTTTTATTCTCCCCCCTCCTGCCCATCCCAGAGCTGTATAGCAGAAAGCACACAGTGCTTGGCAGTGGCTCAGTATAACATATTGTTTCTCATCCCACCTCCAAGCTGGATTTCAAGGAAGGTTTTCTGTTTTAGACATTCACAGAGTAGATGTAAGGAAAAACTCATCTTAAATCTGCAAAATCAGAGAAAGTCTGACTTATGCCCTATAGCTTGTTTTACCCGTTTCAATATCAATAGTACAAGTCTTAATACCAAGAAGTTTTGCATTCTATATCACTCTTTTTTCTAAGCCTCTGATAAGACACAGTGACCACAAATTGCTCATTTTGTGATGAAAATGCATTAGAAAGTATTCCTTTTTTCAATTGCTATGATCACAGAATCATTATGGTTGGAAGGGAGCTCTGAGATCATCCAAGGCAGGGTCACCTGAAGCAGGTGACACAGGAACATCCAGGTTGGTTTTGAATGTCTACAGAGAGGGAGACTCCATGACCTCCCTGGGCAGCTGTTTCAGTGCTCTGCCATCCTCAGTGCAAAGTTCTTCCTCATGTTGAGGTGGAACTTCCTGTGGTTTAGTCCATGGCCATCCTTGACTTTCTGCTGTTATTATGGGAAATTTATTCTTTATCTTTCTATTTTGCCTTTCAACTTTCTAATGAAAAACAGTACCTTCCTAAACTTTATTTAATATCTTCTTTTCTTCCTAATATTTTATTCTGATTCTCTGACTCTTCTACACATGTTAAAGATCAAATAACTGCAAAAAATTTGAAGTGTGGATGATGAAGACTATTGATTTATTGTTTTTTACCTCCACATCCCCAGATGATCTTTATGTCACTCATGTAGTGTATCTTGGGGATGGCTGTAACCTTAATTTATTTATTTTAGCCTCATGGAATGTCTTTCCTTATCATCTAGATAGACCCTATATGACAGGGGAATCTTCAGTGTTTGGTTCAGAGATTATACATTTTCAAAAAATATTATTAACATGGAACTGAGACATGTTATTATATGATTACTAGGAGGAAACTGAAATTAGATTGCAGAAAGGAAATTGTAGATTTGCACTGAAACATCATATCTGAAAGACACCATAGGGATTTGGAGATACATAGAAGTTGCTGTTGATGATATAGAAATAAGTATTAGAGATGGAAATAAAAGTTTTAATTGAAATATTTGAAATCTATTTTTTGTTTGACTTTTGCCTTTTTTTTAACTTGAAAACAGAAATCTTTAAATTCTAATATAAAATTGTGTAATGTCTTTGTTCTTTACACTTTTCATCTGTCAGAAGTGATATATACTCCTCATCTGTCAGAAGTGATGTTTTCCTCAGTATTGCCAATGATTTCATAATTCTAAGTCCTTACATTGGAGGCTCTGTGCATTAAAGATATGTTGTGAAGTGTGTGGATACAACTGTGACTCAGACAAGACCTGAGGAGGAGGTATAAAGGAAGCTGCTGCTCCAGAAGTTCTGAGCTGTTACCCCTCTTAGACAAGTCTGTAGGCCATGATTTTCCCCAGATTTAAACTATGATGTGCAATTTTGGATTCACCTGTTTGAAACATGTATAGGGTAAAGCTAAACACTCTCTGTGTACATTCTGGAGGAGACCTCTGAGGGCACATGCCTGAGATACACAGCTCAACTTGCAATCTAGCCCTTTGAATGCATCAGAAATATTCAACCAAAGTAGAGACAAAACTTCACTTCTAGATCTTTCAATCAGCCTCTTTCAGTGGTTTAATTATATATTATGGCTTTTGCACATATTTCAACTTTCTGTAATTTATTTTCCTTATCTGTAACACAGAGGTAGCAGCAGTTATAGCACAGTCTGAATGCAAAACAAATACTTCTGAAGAACTTTTTGAGATCCTAAGGTAGAAGGCATATTGTAAATGCTAAACATTATACATACTAGTATATATTTTTGTCACTATGAAATTACCTTAATAGAGCAGAATTTTCTTAATTGCAACACACCTCTGTGGAATCAGGAATGTGCCATTTGACCAATTGTCCCCTAATTATCTGAGATCCTGAGAAATATATCATACCAGGAGATTTTTTAAATTACTATAGAAACAGGCTTAGGTGATGGAACAAATCTCTCCACTATGTATATGCTTGATAACACCATAAAAAATCACACTGAAAAATGAAGTTAGAAAAAGTAATGCATTATGAAACCCTGAATGTTTTATTTAACCATCTTCTTGACAGGGTGGTAAAAAGCTGAAGTAAAATGAGAGGCCAACAAAGCAGGGTATCTGTGTGGAAAGTTGTTCTTGTTAACCTCAGTGAATTAAATTTTGCCAGGCCAACTGTTCTGCCAGTTAATCAGACCAAGCACCACCTTCATCCACTGCTTTTAATTAAAATACCCACTGCACTGTTACTTCATTTTGCCTCCTCACTTTCACTTATTTCTTCTGAGTGCTTTTTCCTGGACTAGGAGTTTTCTCATTTAGATATCTTTAAAGCACTAGCCATTGCAAAGCCCTGGTAAATTATGTATCAGCAGTTTTAACACAAATAAAAACAATGTTGGAGTACCTTAATCTCTTCTAAATAGTTCCCTTTATCAGAGTATTGCTTCACCTTAATTATTTTATTCCAAAGGACCCGGGTATTATTCTAAATAAAAGTAATACTATTTTGTATTATTACCATCTCACTTCTACTACACTGGTAGCATTCCCCATGGCTCTCTCATTTCTCTCTATCTCCCTTCCTCCCCCCTTCCTCCCTTCATTACTATTATTACTACTACTAATAATAAATTATTATTATTACTACTATTGTTATTACTAGTAGTAGTACTATTACTACTACAGACAGTAATTTTAAAGCAAGGAAACACGTTTGTGTGTCATACCCTAAATTAGACAGTTTCCTAAATTCTACTTGGCATGACTTGACCTCTTCATAGCAGGTTGGATAAGTACTCCTCTACTAGTTGCAGACAGGAGTATAATCCAGAAGTGAAAGCCTGGATTTGACTGTTAAAAATCATAAATTATAATTAGATAAAAATTACATTTCACTAAGAATGAATAAGCATCTATGTTAACAAAAAAAAAAGCTAGTTAAAACCCATTAGGTCCCACACAAGTTACAGACAGTATCAAAAACTCCTTCTCATCCTGCTTTGCATGTGAAAGGACAACTCTCAAAGAAAGTAGGCAAGGGGTCATCTAGGAGTGAAGCTTCAAACGGTTGCTCAGTGGTGGGGCTTCTCCTTTCAATCACAGGACACGGTGTCATTAATTCTTATTTCTCCTTTAAGAGCCATGCTGCAGTCTTGGTTACAAATATGCATAATGTGTTATGGTACCTGCTCTCACAGATTAAAAAGGGAAATTATGAAAACTATTAAAAACCCCCACCAAAAAACAGTGGCAATCACATATGTCCATGAGCTCCACAGCCTAATTCTTTAAGCTCTCAGTCTGCAGGGGACCAACCCGGAGGCCTGAGGTCAACATAAAGTGCAGTAAAATGTTCAAGAGTCACACTTGCCCCTGTGATGAGAAGAAAAATACCCTGGCAGCTTCCTAAGCCAGCAGTTCCCTGAAAAGGGAAATCCTTTCCCCACAGAGTTTGATTTTTTTTCTGTGTCAGGGGAAGATCAAAATGAACATTAGGAAAAGGTTTTTCACTGGAATACACTCTCCAGGGAAGTGGTCACAGCACCAAGGCTGTTACAGCTCAAGGACTGTCTAGACAATGCACTCTGTCATTTCGTTTAGCTTTAATTAGTCCTGCAATGACTGCTTGATGATCCTTATGGCTTCCTTCCAACTTGAGTTATTCTAAGATTCTATAAAATCATGTGATTTCAGTCACACCTTAGTGAGAAATTACACCCCTTTTTCTGGCTTTGAAAAGACATTACTTCTGAGCACATAGGTATAAAATGAGCTATTTATGTGTTGGCAGTTTGTTTGAGAACAAGAATATCTATTGCCTGCAAAGAAAATTTTCAGTTTCCTTCCAGTAGATATTTGCTGTTGCTTACCAGCCACATAAAGCAGGCAAACTCAGTAGCAGCATATCTCTGGCAATTGGAAATAGGGACTTGAATCCTAGCTATTTAGAAAAAAAGAAAAATAATTTCTGATGTGCATAAAAAGTATATCATGATTCCTTCAATCTAAAAATACACAAAAATTACAAATATGAGCAAGCCTAAAAAATCACCTGTTGTCAATAGAATACAAGAACAAGAATTCTTGAGCCAGCCACTTGTACATCATCTAGCTGAAGACCTTTTCTTCCTCTGAATATAATTTCTTACATTCTTTTTCTCCCTGTAATTTTGAATTTTAGCCCAATTTCTCTCTGTTTGCCTAAAGCTTCTATTAAGCATTAAGTAGATCATCCAAAATGTTACACAAAAGAATTGCTTTTCATTAGGAAGTATCTGGTGAATTGGCTAGTTATATTTCTTCAATTCCAAACATTAGCTAAAATATGCAACTAGTTGGTTAATTCTAATCTACTATTTCATACAGTTAATGAATTATTCATAGGTTCATGCAGCTGCTGAAGTACTGCAAAAGCTTAAATTTAGCACTCGGCACACGTGGCAACTTGGCAATTATTATTTTTTGGAATATGGCTTTAATTTAAATTCATATGTGATTGATGTGATATGACATGCTGAGAGTACAACAGATAGTTTAATCAACAAATGGTCCTTATGAATAATGTTGATGGTAAAAGTTCTATTCAATTTCATGTCACTTTCCTTATCCTTAAAATGAATTTCAGTTCTTGTTCAGCTCTTGATATTCAATGTGTTCTCTTTCATTAGGAATACTAAAGGAGGATGGGCAGAAATGCAAATAGAAAATATATTATGATAATATTTAATATTTTCTATGAGTTTAATTTCCATTTCTACTTATTTATCTTCACTGTCTTGGACTCAGTCCAACGTTTTCTACCAACAATAGTAGTAAAGTTTTATATCAGAACAATGATCTATCAATATAGTAAAAATTACAGAAAAGTGTTTCCCTAACTGGCATGAATATTTTTATTTATAAGAAGAAATTCTAATGACAGGTAATAAAGTTTCTTAATTCATAATGATTGAAATATTATGAGGAGGTAGAGCAATTATTTTTATTACACTTGAGAGGGCTTCCTTTTAAAGACACTATGGCAGCACGAAACAAATTTTTAATAAGCTAGATACTTCCATGAAAGCATGGAAGTATCGAACATATTTCACAATAAATTTTATAAACTTTTGTTTTGTAACAACTAAAATTCACGTAGCTATTTTTTTGAAAAGTAAAAGAAAATAAAGGCAAGAATATTATTAATAATTAATTAGGATTAATTGTTAATTATTATTAATTATTATTATTAATTAGGTAATAATTATTAGGATTATTATTAGCTTGGTCTAGAAAAGGTAGATGTATGATCTTCTATGATCTTTGCTGGAGATGCAAAATGTTGCCTCCAGCATAAAAGTTATGCTGCCATTCATAACTCAGTAAATAACTGTCAATCCTCAAAATCATGGCTCCAAAATTGAAGAAGAATACAGGAAGAAAAACCACAGAAAGTGATTTCCAAGCGTCATTACCGTGGTTTGGCTCTTTTGTGAAAGACACAGTGAGGATTTCTTTGCCCCTTGGATTACACCCTGAACACCTGCCCATTCCTCCTTAATCACCTTTCCCCAAGTGAGAAGGGAACTTCCCACAAGCACACATCTGTACATCGTTTCAAACGCTGCTGCAGGTAGCAGCTTCTAGCCCTGCCTGTTGAAGGTGCTGGATGCACTTCCAGTACCTTTATTTCTGTTATCCCCACTCTTACCCCACTCCCATGGTGCCTTAGGGCATGTGACCTACATCTCTTTCTCTAGGAATGAGAACAGGATCCAAACATGTGCTAGTTTTGTTGCTTTATGTGTTCCAAGCCTCCTATTAAAAGCCACCTTACGATGTTTCCAGCACTACTGGAGAAAAACACATATCACCTTCTGAGTTATGACAGATAAAAGGAACTAATGGGATTTAAGGACATTGCAGTGAAAATAAAATCATTGCTGAGGGTAGATAAAGGTTGACAGTCTTTTGGGTGTTATTTCTTTCAGTAAATGCCTAAGAAAATATTTTTAGTTAGTCATCTCATTGTTCTGTTCCCCTGTAAAATTTATCAGTTCTAGGAAGATTCTACTCAAATCAGAGATGTTGTCTGGGAAAAATATTCCATGATCTTACAAATAGCTAAATTTTAAGATTATAGAATCTAATCTTTCACAAGCTTGCTTTCCTTGGTACAGGTCATCTAATATTTGCTCTTTTGGAGCAGGCACTTAAAGCATGGATGCTCTTCTTATATGCCTTAGAAAAAAGTACATATTTGAGATATTGAAAAATATTTGCTGTTTAAATAGACTTGTTGAGAATTCACATATGAATAGGCTGAATAAATGTTCTACATGGGGAGTACCTCTGAGACTCAGAAATTCCCCAAGTGCACAAGCAGATGGCACAATCTACACTTCAACACAGGGGCTGCATGCTCCGTTGAAAAGCATTAAGGTGTATTTGTTATATTCAAAATACTTACTTCAACAGAAAGAAAAAACCTCACTTTTTATACAGTATCACGAGTTTATTTAGTTGTGTGATAGGAAATACAAGAAAAAAAAGAGATAAGAAAACTATTTCAGAGGAAAATCTCAAAAATAATACTGTTATAATTGTCATGCAGAAACTTCTTGGATTTTGTACTCTTTCTGTGGGGTTATTCTTCCCCTTTCACTGCTTCTATAGGTCTTAAAGTCTGCAGCATGACAGCAGGAGGGGGACACTGTAGCATCATCAGCAATCCATGTCCTTTCTCTCAGGTGCATCATATCGATGTTGATGCTTCTTGCTCCTCATTTCAGGTCAAATGTATATTTCTAACAGCTTTCTCCCCTTGTTTGTTTGGTTTTTTCTGGATTTTTTTAAATTTTTTTGGGTGTGGGTGTGTGGGGGTGTGGGGGTGTGTGTGTGTGCAGTTGTTTTGTTTTTTAGGTTTTATTTTGTTGGGTTTTTGTGATGGTTTATTTGTCCCTAATACATCTTAATTTGCCATACATCAAAAAAGCATCTTTCCTATCTCACATACTTGCTCTCTGTTCTCCTGTTACTTCTAAAAAACTGGTTTTACACAGCTGTGAAGGCAATATTTCTCTATCAATAGGTGTCTTGGGTTATGTAATTGACCACTCATATGTTTTCTATAGCCCTGGGGGTCTTCAAATTACCAGGTGCCACCTCTGTCATCATCCCATCCCTGTATGCTCTCTACACTGCATGACCTTTCCCCACATTTAAGGACTCTGCTTCACTCCCATTCTTTTATTCCATTACTCTGCATCGTTATGGTCATAAATAGTTCATTCTACACAAAATAATTACTTAGTAGTACTATCTATGCAAAAATTATGGCTATTATTTTCTATATATATAAAATTACTACGTGGTTACACAAAGATCAGCAAAAGTAAAACAAATTAGGAAATAGCCATTAGAAAGAAAATAGGTCATTAGAATATTGCTTTTACAGCTGAACATTGTGAAACATAGCTCTGATCAGCCCAAGAGAAGTTCTGACAAAGCCTAAAAAGTCCCAAGGATTTGCAGGGCTACTGTGAAGCCTGAAATCTGTCATTAGCAAGATCAATAATGTATTTATTGGGTTACAGGGTTCGATGCTTGGATTGTCTCATAAACATTCAGAATAGCAAGACTTGCCTAGAACATATGATGGATTTTTGCAGAATAATATAAATTCATATTAATTAATTTGACAATGCAATGGAATAATACACAACAAAGTTACTGAAGGTTTACAATTTATGATATGCTACCGAAGGAAAAGAGAGAACTAAATGGCTCATCTAAAATATAAACTGAATAATCATAAGTGAATAATTTTTGCAGGACAAAAAGATTTTGATTAAGGGCCCAGCTTTGCCCTTAGTTACATATGCACAGCTGCTACTGATGCCAATTGTAGTTATGGTGGTGTGTATCCAAATAAAGCATCTGTTGGGATGTAATAGGGAGGGAAATTATATTATTATTTGCTTTCAGGAAATAATAGGACTCTGGAACATCACATTTTTCATATATATAAGAAAAGGAATTGCTTGATAGGGCTAAAAATCAATTGGAACAGATTCTATCACCCTTGCGGTGTAGTAACTATTTGCCTATCTGATAAACAAGTAACTATTTACCAATCTGATTCAGTGGAATTATATCCTATATGAGAAGTATTCAACATGAATAGGAGAAAGAAAAAAAAAAGTATCTTAAAAGCTATAAACATTTCCTAAAGTTCAAGATAAAATATTCTACAGAAAAATCAGAATACTTTAAGACAACTCCTTTCTGAAACCCTTTTTATAAATTATGTTGTTTTTATAAATGCAGGTTCTGTTATTTTAGATTCAGGTAGTGCTCCCATCAATTTAAAGAATTTCAAACTTGAAACAAAATCACTTTGCCACCCTCATTATGAAAAATTGCCAACAAATATGTGAAATTTATATTGAAAAGCTATTCATCAGAAACTCACATGACTGAAAACACAATAGCACAAATAACCCAAAAGATCTTTCAATTAAATCCACACAAACTTTTTGTGATTTGCATTTCTGGAGTCTAAATAATACCACATATATGTTCCCTTCTTTAGAGATCTGCTTCCTTTCTCCTTAACATGTTCCAAAACTCTGAACTTCTCAAATTTCACCTGAAAAGTTCATCCACTCATGCAATTTGATAGAAATAGACACAGTCTAATGCGCAGCATATATCTGTATTTTCTTGTAAGTTAACCCACCATGTCAGCAGTACAAGAATACCTATTTGTAAGTACTACTGCAATGCATTGTAATAAAAGCATTTGAATAAGAACCAATCAAATACTCATTTTTTAAATATAGAAAATATTTAAAACTTCACGGATCACCACCTAAATCATTTGAATCTAAGCATTTTAGGAAACACCATCATGATTTTGCTGATTATACAAGCTTTAGGCAAAACAGTAATTTATTTCACTCACTGACCATGAAGTTGCCCACAGATGAACTATGTATTTTAAGAGTTTTCAACTATTTGTGCCTTATTACCTTTCTAAAATATATCTACTCTTCTTTTACATGCACTTTTGACATGGAAGCATGGGCCCCCAAGTTGACTGTAAATATTCCAATAAGATTGAGAGGGTAAATGTGGAAAGGTAGAGAGTGAGGTTCAGGTGAACACATTGTCCTTATCCTTCTCCTGCATAATACATACTAAGTGCCTAAAAGTTTTTTGTGCTTGTCATTAAAACAAAATAGATAGATATATTTAATTTCTTTTTAAGGTGGTCAAGACAATGAGAAGGACCTCTCTGTATTCTCAGTGTACAAAAGTGCAGCATGGTCACATGAAAAGAGGCAGGCTGCTGCCCTCTCCCTTCAGTTTCATAGGACTATCTATGACAGAAGTGAATGCAGAACTGTTTTCTATTCTTTGCCTGGCTCTTTGTTGCAATCTCAAGTTATTTCTACCTCCTGTCTTTGAGTGGGAATTTATTTTAACCGTAGTGTCAAATTGGTAGAAATGAAGCAGGACTTCAGGGCTGATAGCAGTGAAGGAGCAACAGGATTTCAATAGCAGCAGTGAGTTATTGCAGCAGCTCAGTTTGTGGAGCTAAGTTCTTAGTCAGCAACATGCCTTGGTTGACATGAAATTTGATGGAAACAAAAAAAACCACAACCTGTGAGTAGTTGTAAAGCTGACTGACACAGCTCATTCCAGAACTATTGGCTTTATGAAGAAAAAAAGAAAAGAAAAGAAAAGAAAAGAAAAGAAAAGAAAAGAAAAGAAAAGAAAAGAAAAGAAAAGAAAAGAAAAGAAAAGAAAAGAAAAGAAAAGAAAAGAGAAGAGAAGAGAAGAGAAGAGAAGAGAAGAGAAGAGAAGAGAAGAGAAGAAAAGAAAAGAAAAGAAAAGAAAAGAAAAGAAAAGAAAAGAAAAGAAAAGAAAAGAAAAGAAAAGAAAAAAGAAAAAAAGAAAAGAAAAAAGAAAATTTAAAGGGGTGTCACAGTGAAAGGGGGCTAAAAAGAACAGTCAAAACATGTTTGCCATGTTATTATGAAAATGTTTCTATGGGAATGCCTTGATCTACAGCAGTAGGATTCAGAGTCAGAGCATAACCAAGGACAGGTCACTCCATTGCACACCCAGAGATGTCACTCCATTGCACACCCAGAGATGTTTTAGTTTCTCTCTGTTTCCTCTATGTTTTCAGACATGCTTTCACACAGGCACATCATCAATATTTTGGAACTTGTCAATAGACAACTCCAAAAATAAAAGTTCCAATTTCAGCAAGTTCCTCAGCAGAAGATTGTATCAACCAGAGCTGGTATAGTCTTTCAAGGCATTACATACATTAAGTAACAGAATACAAATTTGGGGATTTGGTGGTCATATTTTTCTTTCTGTTTCAGCCATCTAGATTAAAGTATGATATATCCTGTTTTGGAGGAAATAAAAAAAAAAGTCTGTGGTCAGCTATACCCAGATACCCACAAGAAAAAATAATCATTATCAGAAGAAAAATGTTTAAAAAAAAAAAACAAACAAAACCCCTCCCAACCCCCAACCCCCAAAAAAACCAACGGAAGAAGAAGAAGACAAAAAGAAGAAAAAGAAGAAGAAAGGCAGACATTAGACATTAGACTCCAACTAAGCTTCTGGCTTTACTATCACCCATGTTTAAAGCAAACGAATGTGTATATAACTCAGAATTTGGGAGCTGCACAGCTCTCTACTGGCACAGCACTTTGAAAGCAATTAATTTGTTCTGGGTTTTACTATGCTGTGCCAAAAAAATAGCATTACTCTTCCATGACCTACTTCATCAGACTGATGGGAATGTTTGCTGAACTATGTAGAGAAATTGAAAAATATATAATGATTGAGAAAACTTATTATTTTGACTGAAAACAGAAATGGGATTTTTAAAAAGAGAAGGGATATTTACTACTCAGAATAAAGTCAGTGGGTTGCTTCTGAAACTCTCAATATTAATTTGTCTTCTTACTCTCCTGAGATAGCCAAAAATAGGAAAACCAAAGCTCAGGTTCCTTATTGTTTAAGTTTTGTTTGTTTTTTAGCCTGCCATACCTTCCTTTAGGTTTTCAAGCAAATAATTTCAAAGCTAAAGTGTGGTCTTTTATATACTTCTAATTCTTTAAAGCATTGAGGTTAATAAATTCACAATAAAAAAGATTTAGATGTTGTAAAATAAACTGTTATTGCTGTGATCCCAAACACACACAAAAGATTCCCATATGTATTTCTAAAGCTCAAAATCTAAAGCTCCAAAATTACATTATATTCCCTTGTTTAGGAAATTGAACATATATATATCAAGATGACTTGTCCTTTGCAAAAATTGTTTATTTCTCTGACCCTAATATGATAAGGCTATGGAAAAGAGCAAACGAGAATTATTAAACATTCATGGTAGCTGATCATGGGGGCAGGAGTTGTGATATTAAGGGTTAAGAACAAAAATTTGTGTCAGGAAATCTTATGCTCTGAAGAGAGCTGTGTCATTTTGTTAAACAGTAGAGAATAATCAGGCTAACATCCCACTTGGTAGTAAGCCACTTACAGATGTCAGCAAATATATTTATCTTGTTAGGGAAATTGCCTTGAACAACTGTGATCCTGAGATACAGAGAACAATATCCCTGGACTCAGCTGCTTTCAGAATTCCAGGAATCATCTACACACCAGCACATCTAAGTGAAGAGTGAGTAAAGAAATATTGGACACACTTCTTGTGTATTTAGCAGTATAGCTTTATCAGAAAGATACTGAAGGATAAACAACAGCTGCTGGTTTTGGAGATGGAAACTAAAATGCTCTGAGCCACAGACATTGAAATATATGGTGCCATTCTGTCCTTCTCCCATTGGCACTCAGAAAATTGTCTCTATGTCTATCCTTTGATGATTTGTATCACTAGGCATAAAAGCATGTACTATTTATGTATATATAAAGGTTGTATGGACCAATCTCAATCAAAATGCAAGTCCTCAAAAAATGGCACTGAAAATTCATGTCTGGGTGTAATTTGATAATATTCTTGGGTTTTTTTCTGACTTTAAAAGCACCTGTTAGGAAAAAAAAATGTTTCTCTAAAACGAGACCTATACTAAGTTCTGTTCCATACATTAAAACATCAGAAAGGTATGGCAATGATGAAATAAATATTTAACCAAAACAGAAGGTTCTCACTCTGAGAAAAAACAAAAGAAATAGAGAATCAGTGTTTCCAAACCAATGTATTGTATGAGTTTAAAAAAAGTAGAGTTCTTTACAAAGATTTGTACACACAAGCAAAAATGAGGAATATGCAATTCTGCAAGTTTTTGTAGATTTCCCATTAAAGACTGGCAAAATTCCTTTGATAGTGAAGAATGAGCATTAGAAAACTACATTGAATTACCATTTTTGTTTATTTTTTTTAAGATTTGAGGAGCTCATCGCTACAATGATACCAATATTAATATACAGTCATGCTGACTTTCTCCCTTGGAAAGATACAACTGAGAGCTGATGTATCTAAACCACCATAACAATGCATAAACCTAATCCAGGTCTTTATGGTATTTAGGCACAATGATCTCAGAGGACCTTACAGTGCAAAAAAAAAAAAATGCTTATCAATGTTTAACAGGCCTCAGTACAATATTTAATATAGGATTAGAGAAAAACAGGAATACACATCACAAGATCCTTAGGGTTTCTGGCCACCAGCAGCTAAATTTGTTTGTAATTGGGACATATGGAACAAAACAGAAACATAAATCATGTTTATTCTCTTTCTGTTTGCTTGTTATCTTTAACCAAAAAGATAATTTTATCTACAAATTATTTCATTCTCAATTATTTTTTGATACTTTTCCCCAAAAGGATTTTCAGGCAAGACTGGACAATGGTGGAACAGCTGATCACTTCTTGTTTTAGACAAAAAAAAAAAGCTTTAAGATTTGTCATTTTTTCAGGCTCAGCATTTATTGAAGGCTCTCTTTAACAAGGGTACTTTGGTATAGCTGTATAGCAGAATGCAATATATTTTACCTTTGACGACTAAAAATATATTTGGAAAAGATATATGACTCTTGAAAATACTAATAAAACTGAATGAAGCTATTTTCTCTGAAATTAAAGTAAAAAAAGGAGGTTGTAAAATAGTTTTCAGTTTATTTGCAGCATTTTCTAAATGTTCCATGCTATTTTGTCCTTCTCTTAACTGTGCCAAAACTAGGTTTTATTTTTACATTTGAAATGCAAAGCTGTGTTTCTTTCATTAACTATAACCAGTCTATGTAGATTTTTCTAAATGCTTGGTATTTGACACTCACACAAGAACACAGTCCCAAAGTAAAAAGAGTTAAAGATGTAAAAAGGTTGAAATTACAGCTGAATTATTTCAAATTAAATTATATCTTCAGGGCAATATGATAATAAATTAAATTTCTGAACACATGAGAGGGGACGGAAGTTGCAGGAAATCTGCTGAGTTTTCCTAATATGCATATCTTTCCTCTTCAGGCTTTATACACTTCCCACTTTTGGCAGAAAGCAAAAATGCTGCCATTGATGTAAAGGACATTTCCGCAGTGTTTTAAACTTGACCCTAAGGAGGGAATGTTATAGATCACTTGAATTAATCCACCTAACTTTTTAGCCTAGTTTTGAAAACTTTATCAACCTGTGATCTTTGGGTATAATTAGCTGAAACTCCAAGCTTTGGATCAATACTTTAAATTGACGTGCCTTTGAGATTTGTTAAATCATTGTCTTAAAATCCTATAAAAACTGTGAAGATCTTGGTGAATAATGTATCCAAAGTGACTCCAGTAAGTCACTCTATAACAAGTCTCATTGATCTCGGTAGCATTGCATGAGGCATGGCTTGGCTGAACCGATCTAAAAGGATACCTCAGAAGCAGGAATGTTTCCTCTTCCCATTCTTCCCTGTTTGAGAAAGAGATGATCCTTGCCAGAAGCTGTGTTATCTCTAATTTTTGATAGCAGTTATTTTCAAACATTCCATTTTGCATATTTTAAAACAGAAATTCAGTGTTAAAGGAAAAGCTAAATGTTTATTCTACTACTTCAAAAAATATAAGTGAAGGAAGGTAGGAAGTACATTAAAAGGGCTTATGTTTTTATCTCTTCAAAGTTATTGTGAAAGATTACCATTATCAAACTGCAATATACAGAAGAAAATAGGTATTACACATAAAAGTATAAAAGAAGAGATTTACAATTAAAATGAATTATATCATTATTATGTGGTCTTTTCCCCTAAGAACTTGAATAAATTTCCTTCATATAATTCAATATAAGCCTTCATACAAATACACGAGTCGAGTGAAGAAGTCCAAGAGAATATATTTTAGTCATCTGAGATTGAGGGTAAAGGGAAGGAGTCAGCCAGAATACTTATTAACGTCTTATAGACATCATGTTGTCTGATAAACTTTTGCAATTTTTCTTTTTTCCAAACTCACAATCCTATCAGAAATGGAAACACAAGCTCCTTTCTAAAAGTTGAAAACAATAGCTTTTTGGGGTAAATTTTGTTTGTGACCTACCTATGAATGAGGAAAAATTATTGCTCATAATGGCTGTCAATGTGATTCAAGTCTGGCACAAAAATTTGGGGAATGCAGGAATACTTTTAGTTCTAACTTTCTAAAATGAAAAATCAAGAATGAGAACAGTGCCTGGAAGGGCATTTTCTCACATTCACTACCATTCAAGAGAATCATTGCTTTTGAACTAGTTCTTGACCTGCTGGAAAGAAATGATGAGGGCTCAGACAAGCTGCATGAATTCCTCAGCATTGATATTGCTGGTGGCATGCACAGTTCTTGACTTTCTTCATTACTGCACTTGCATGCTGTGATAGAGATAGAAGGAATAATTAGGAACAACTGCTTTGATTTTCACACTTTTCAAATTTGCAGGATACCTTGTAAAAATATAGAAACATACAAACACAGAAATATAGTATATGCATGCACAAGCACACACATGCAAACAAACACAAAAAAATAATCCATCCATAATATGAAATAATGTCAAAACAAAATTCAATTACTGCTGTACTGAATGTAAGTTACATTTTCAATGTTCCTGTATTTCTTCCATATCAGAAAAAAATGGCATTTTGCTGCACTCCTTCTGAATCCCTAAGAACCTCCATTGATCCAGAAATCACAGCCTGATAAGCATTGCTGTACACAGTGTCATGGAAGTAGCTCATTATTTTTTCTTGTATGAAGCCAGTACACTGCACTATTTATGTACATCCTTTATAACTGTAACAGATTTTTCAGTTGACATTGCTGAATGGTATTCCTGAGGTTTCACCCAAAAAATAATCCTATCAAACTACTTGGAAATAGTTATTACGCAGGCCCTGCAGGTTTTTTTTTATTTCACAGACTATGATAAAGACCAATTTTTAGGCAGAAGGGAGGGAAAGGAACTGAACTAGAGATTACAGGAAAAGTGGAATTGTGAATATTTTGTCTTTTGAAAATTTCTTTCAAACTTTACAGAAAAATGCTGAGTGACTGCCACTTAATTTACAGGAAAATGCAAGACATGTAGGTACAATGTCCACGGAAATAGAGCTACATTGCTACAGTAGCCTGTGATGGTTTTAGCTGGTACTTAATTTAATTACAATTTTTTAAAAACTGCAGTTAATCTGAGCAGAGATAGTAGTGAAATTTAGAAACTTGAGCCTTTTTCTCTCTCCTATTTTCCTTTGTTCATTTTCTTCTTAGATCAGGAAGATAACAGCCTACAAGTATTTTTAAGAACTTAAATATACAAAAATTGATATTAGCAATGATACTACAGTGTCTGTACTTCTCTGTCTGCACGTTTCCTATGTGCAGAGCCACTGGAGCACTCCAGGGGAGGACTTGTAGATTGATTAATGAAACAGAAACAGTTATCAAATGGAAGAAGGATAATACTATGGCTGGAAGGCTAATGCATGGCTTGATAAGGCTACAAAACCAATGTGGAAAGATGGCTTGTGATATTTCCTTCTGGCAGGGAGTGGGAAGGACAGAGGTTCAGAGAAAGGGAAGAAGAAAGAACAGGAAGTGAAAACTCCTCTTTAAACTAAAGGGCTAGACTGACACAAAAATAAATGGATTCAAGTAGCTAGGAAGACAGAAGTCTGATTTTATAGGGCAGGTGGACAAAACTAAGGTGGAATTTTGTCAATTGATGAAGGTGTGATACCCCAGAGCTCAAAAGAATTAGACTTGATTACTCTGAATGTCCTCTTGTTCTGAAGAAGCACGATTATCAGTGTCTCTTCTTTTAGATGCCAAGAGAAACATAAATATTATCTCTTAATGGTTGAACTGGATGACCTTTGAGATCTTTTCCAACCTTAATAATTCTGATTCTAGTATTTTATGATCTATATGCTGATTCAAGTATGTTTGCAGATCTATACTTATCAAGTATATGTGAGGCATTACAGTGGCAATTTCCTAATATGTTTTGCTACCTTTAGTGGTTGGATCCTATCTAGGCATAAGTCATGAATACAAGAAAATAGCAATACATTGTGCACTTGGATAATACATGCCTATGAAACAACAGTTTCTGTAAAAAAAAAATAATGTGGACATCAAAGGAGCAGGACTTACTTGAAGCTTGGTACTAAACTATTTTCTGATGTAGTATTAGCAGTATTTACAGATGTACAAACACTTCCTTTTATGTCTGCCATCCCTTTCCTTTTTATCACCTTATGGTCTAACACATTGTCACCCCTGATGGAGAAATCGTTGCTAATGTTTGATTTCCAAGGGCACAACATGAGCAAGAGTAATAAAAGTCATTCAAGAAGACAGCAGCTGAATTTTAGTCTAGTGCAAGAGCTCTGGCACGTAGCATAATGAAGTTTAATTACTGAAACACCATTGAATTTCTCAAAGAACTGAGCAAAGTAAATACAAAAGTCTTCTCAACTAAACAATAGAGTGATCACTGAGGTCTGAAAAGGGAGACTAACATAAACTATAACAACTTATCTCTTTATCATTTGACAATTATATGCCTTTTAGATGACCATCTACTGAAAATTTCAGCACTGAAAACTGGAATTAGGTTTATTAAAACAAAGTCCAACACAAAGAGCACGATCAATATTATTCAAAATTTTCATAGTTTAAGATCAATGTTATGATATTTTAAAAATCGTTAGGCTTTGATTTTTAACCAGTACTTTTTTCATCAATAAAGAAGAATATTTTTCTCAAAAATAGATGAAATGAAAAAGACAACTCCAAAAACTAATGGTAAAATTTTGATCTGATAGTCAAGATGGCAGGAAGGCTGTTTCTGATATAATGACTGAGTATAACTTTTTTCATAAGCAATGAATGTCAGTTCTATGACATCCCACAGATTCTCCCTTGGGTAATTGTACTAGTGCCAATACTGTTCAGCATTATAATTAATGATCCAGATGATGGGATACAGCACACCCTCAGTGATTTTACAGAGGATACAAAACTTGAATGAGTGGCTGATGCACCAGATTGGTGTTCTATTATTCAGGAGGACCTCAAAAGGCTGGAGAAATGGGCCAAAAGCTCTGGAGATCAAGAGTAAAGGCCACATCCTGATCATGGGGAGGAAGCAGCCAAGCACCAGTGTCTGCCCCATCTGGAAAGCAGTTTGGCAGGGAATGTCCTGAATGTCCAGTGAACAAAGTTGGACACGAGTCTGCAATTTGTCTTTGCAGCCAAGAAGGCTAAAGGTAACTGGGCTGCATTAAGCAGAAGTGTTGATAGCAGGTTAAGGGAAATGATCCTTTTTCTCTATTCTGGCAAGACAAATCTGAAGTGCTGGGTCCAGAACTGGGCTCCCCAGTGAGAGAGATGTGAACATACTGGAGTGAATCCAATGAAGGGGCTCAAGGACTGAAGCACCTGGCATAAAAGAAGAGGCTGAAAGAACTGTGACTTGTCAGTCTGGAAAAGAGAATGCTCAGAGGGATCATACTCCCTGATGGGGAGTAAAGAGGACAAACTTTTCTCAGGCAGAGGGCACAAAATGAGACTTAAACGTAAGTAAAATCTTCTTTGAGAGAAGAAGAAAGGTTGTCTAGAGAAGCTGTGGAGTCTCCATACTTAGAGATATAAAAAACCCAGCTGGACACACCTGGCTACCCTGCTCTTGCTGACCAAGAACAGGTTTGGACCAGGTGATCTCTAGAGGTGCCTTCCTGACCCAGCCAGTGTATGAGTTGGTCATTCCATGTTTTAATGAACAAGTTATACAGCTCAAACTTCTCTTCCAGAGAGCTAATTGCATTTCTAGATTGCAATCTTTTCCTCCATGCTTCCCTCTCATTAAACTTGACAGCATGACAGATGTTTTCATACCGCTGATAACAAATTTCTACCTACTTAATGCACACTGCATTGTGCAAGTCCAGATAACCAACTCTGGTAAACAGTGGCAGCTCCACTGCCACTAAACTCTTTACGGCTTCAGTCATAAAAATGAATCCTGATGACTTATTGTCTAGAGGGACACAAAGTAAAACTTTTCAACCATCTTTTCTTTATGCCTGGCAGTGTGTGTGCACATAGTAGAGGAAGTGCTCCAGTTGGCTGTTAGGGAGATTTATATGAGCGTGACTTGGATATTTCTCAACAGATTTAGTTGCCAGTGTAATATGAGTGCCCAATGAGTTACTGTCCCTCTAATGAGTCATAAGACAAACAAAGGCTTTGGAAGAAGATCCATTGTTTTAGAATTTTATTTGAATACCTAGAATTTTTTTTTAAAAATTCCCATAGATTCAGAGTTAGGGGTGTGATGTGTGTGTGTGTGTGTAAAATGTATCAAATTTAATCCTGGAAGTATCAAAATCCTGGAAGTGAAACTGGGAATTTGAATACCCCAGCAGGCTGAAGACTTGGGAGAGGTTTTTAATGTAAGACCATATTATGGTGGGTTTTTTTGTTATTGTTTTGGTTTTGGTTTTTTTTCCATCTGAATAGTGCATAGTCAAGAGGCACTTTATTCAGGACTTTATTCAGGATTCAGGACTAGGTTGTTTTGTGTCCATGTGACTGATACTGGCATGTAGTCTTAAAAGAACTGTTATTTCCAGAGGAACATAACTCAGTTTGATCTGACTAGAAACTTTATGCTGGCTTGGACAAGGGCAAGGTAAGGTTCTCATGTGGACATTGTCCAAGTCTCAGATTAATGTAAATTATTTTGTGCATGCACCTGTTAAAATAAAATCACCTTGTCCAATATTTGGAAACAGCTGTTGCAAGTGAGGAAGTGAGGTTTGGATACCTGTCCTCTGCAACAAGCTCTAAAAATTGAGAAAGAAAAAGGACAACCTCAACTGTGTATGAGGCAAACACAGAGACAAGTTGTGAGAAATCCAGGTTAGTCAGGACAAGATGATTCCAACTAGTAGGAAGCTGTTCATAAGTTTACCTGATTGAAGAACTGCTCACAGCTTGTCAGAACTTCAGAGCTCTGTAACAGAATTGAAATGAATATGTAGCAGCTTTCATTACACAGAAGCAAAAAATAATTGACAACGACCACCTGCTGAGAGAACATCAGCACTAATGTAATGAACTTCAATTTGCAGAAGACAAAAAGTGCTTTGTCACAGTGATGAACAGATACTACGGTATGCTAGATTTCTGAAAGTGGCATGAAGAGAGCTGGAGTACTGGGAAAGAGCACAGAGGAAAATTATTTTTTGTGACAGTTTTATAGAGCTGATCACTCTGGCAGCTAGGGCCTGTGTGCCTCCTTATATGCCTAAATATGCTATTATCAATATCCATATATGCATATTCTATATATGTTATGCATACACGAGTGTGTATACATATTTGTTCATATGCATATGCCTATATACATGTGCATATACACATATTTGTATATCCACACACAGACTTATGTAATTGCAGTATATATTCATCCAAGATGGCAAACTGGAAAGCACAATGATTGATCATGAAGAATCATAAGAGAAGAGCTCATAGTTCCTAGGAAATTCTTGAAAAAGGACTAAAACATGTACAAAAATATAAGAAGCCTCAAAACAGATGAGTACAATTATGTGAAGCTTTTCAAAGTCTCCAAGCACATTAAGAGTTCGAGTACCAATATAAAAAGAAAAAAATAGCATCAATGTTTGAAAATTTGGTATGCTCTGATAAAAGAAGGAAGAATCAGGGGGAGAAGTGCATTCTGCATAGCTTCCCAGAACTATCATGCAAATGCAAAATTAACTAAACTACAAGTCAGTCTGTTGAAGATATTGAGAGAAAGGAAACCAGGGCATAAAAAGTCAATAAAGCTGTTTAAAAGTCAGTAATTTCTTACACTACTGGCAATCAGAAAGAGAAAGTATTTCAGTATTTATCTACACAGGCCTATGAGCTGACTTTTTAGAAATTTAGATGATGATGAAAAATAAATATATGTCACAGGAGCACCGACTTCAAAGCAAACAAGGATTTGACCTGCTAATGCTGAAAATGTCTCACTGGGGATGAAATTGAAGAATTATATTTGCTAGAAGGTCAGAAATTTCAGAAAATAATGAATTACAGTTTGTGTCTTCAACAGCATGCTGTTATGAAAAAACATTCCTGTGCTTCTCACTGTAGACTCTGATGCAACAGTTGCTAAGAGCCACCACCACCCTGGTGAGCACTTCTGAAAAAGATTAGGATTGAAGAAACATGACAAAACTTAATTTTTATTTCCTTACCCACCAATGTTTTTCTTCTTTATCTGATGTGTGTTTCTTACTCAAGCTGTGTTGCTTATGCTGCTTTATGCAGTGAAAAACATCACAGCAGGGACCCCTTTTTTTACAGAAATACCATATACATACACACACACACATGTTCTGTCCTTAAACACATGCAGGTGAAAGCAAAATTTGCTTGTGTGTCTTCACCTGCCAAGGAATTTATACAGTATTTTTTATTCTGTGCACACTCCTGGTTAAAAAGACTTGAGTAAGTCTGACAGTAAGGATACCTTTTGGTGCAAGACAGTGAGCGTTTATTTGAGTTGAAAATGCTTTTTTCTGTGTGCTCAGTAAAAGAAAACAAAGTCCTGTGATTTATATCTTCAGGGGAACCACAGAAAACTGAAAAGCAGCAAACAGAAATAAAGCTAGGATGATAAATAAGATTGCACAATTAAGATAATAATTAATGTAGTGAGTGTACAGGGTTTTATAATAGAAAAAAAATCACAGAATTATATGAGCACTGATGTCAAGTGCCAGCATGATTAAGAAAGACACACCTTATTTACTGAAGACTTACATACTGAAAACTAGTACTGCCTTTCACAAGGATACCTAAATCTATATGGCAACAATATCTGGAAATGGTATTGATTCAAATTACCCTATTATCTAATATTTAGGATAATTTTCAAAATTTTACATCAGTCTTGTGGCAATTAGAGGAAAATCCATGTAGAAATAAAATGATCATTTCTGTGAATCCACATTGCAATAAAAAAGGGGTCAACAGTCTCAGAGGTTCAGTGCAGAACTGGACTACTCCAACCTTCCTCAAATGTCTATATGGAGCAATAAACATCTGAATAATCAAATGAAATAGGAAAAAAATAAAATTCTTCAGGTACATGTTACCTGATTTTTTTCAATTCAAATGGAAGTCAGTCAGGTTTGGAAGTTATATTTATTTCTAGAGTAAGAGAAACTGAACTGATAGACTGAATCCATTTAAAAATAATAAAAAGAAATAATCCTTAAAAATATAACCCTGAGTTTTGCAAGCTGTTTTCAATGTAGACATGTTGCCATTTAAGGCTGAAACTGTACTCTGCATGGTATTCCTTTAGTCATTGGTCATACTGGAAATTTTATGAAATTCTATGGTATCCATGTCACCCACCTTCTCCTCCTGCAAAATTTTCAGTTGTTTGAAGTGTTGTTCTAATTTAAAAAAATCTTTTCTCAACTCCTGTAATTGAAACACATTCCAAGTAAAATAGCATATCCTCTTCATATAGCTTAAATTCTAAACTACAGCCTTTTTGAAAAATGTGTGCTAGCCAATCCAAAAGTCATCTTCTAGTCAGACAAAATTTAAAGTATTTCCTGAAGGAGTATTGATATATGGATCCTAGACAGTTACATGAAATGACCTAATGGTTAAAACTCTGTAAGAGAATGAAAACTATAAAACAATTTTAAAAGTCAACAGATGACTCAAGAACACTTCAAACACTCTGCATCTTATTCAAAACAGAGCCCTTAAAACATCCAAGCTATCAATACACACTTGATTTTTCTGGTGAATCAATGTCTCTTTTTGTGAAGCAGCTTAACTAAGGGACAGTTGAGGATTTTAACTGAGAAAACTGCTGGATTAGGATGATCACAGGTCTCAGATCTTTAATCAGATGATCACTTAGCGTGATTAGTGGTTTCAGTCTATCACACCACCTCTGTGAGTTAGAAAGATATCATTGTTCCCATTTTCAGTTATCAAGAAGGTGTCAAATGATTTACTGAACACAGAACAGAGATTTACTCACTATGGAGCAGGAAATCGAGCTGTCCCAATTTTTATTTGGTTGTTAAAAGTATTTTGTAGACAAAGAACAGTTATTATTTTCACTTACCAAGACAGTACTTTTAAATTAAAGAAATGGTAACAGCAATCTGTAATTCAGTCTGCTGTTGTCTTCTCCATTCCACAGAGAGAAGAAAAATATTTATACAAATAATTTAAATTGATTATCTCATTAAAAAAAAAAAAAAAAAACTTTTTTAAAAATTAAAGAAATTATAACCTTCCCCTTCAGGAAAAAAAATTATGAATACTTGCACAAGTTGAATCAAGGTTATAAAATTCAATATTGTCTATACTGAATTTCATACCAGCACATGTATTTACAAAGGCATAAGGTATAAAATGGCCTTACAAGTACAGTCAATTGGCTTTTTTGACATGCACTATATGTGTTTTCAGATGGAATTATGTACTATTGACAGGAAATTCTGTACTTGTGGATCATCCGTTATCCTATAGGATCTGCTGTGCTGGAGCAGACCTGTGATTAGCTCAGCACTCTGTCTCCAGCATGGGCCAGGGCCACATACATCAGAGAAAGATGCAATGTACTCGTGTGGAAAATGATGGAGGAACCTGCCTCCTTAAAATGTAGTTTGTGCCCTTGTCAGCTAAAGATTACCTTGTGCCCTGAAGAGAGATGGAAATTAACTAAAGGATGAAGGATTGAAGGTTCTTGTTTCAAGCTGTAAAGTCTGAGAAATACAAAAAGAAATACACTCTCCAAATGGGTTGTTGCAAATATGTCTGCTACAGCACTCTCCAAAACATACTGTCTCAATAGCACCAGAAAGAAAATATTAGATTAGATGGACTGCCAGATTGGTCATATCTGCTCTCTATTTCCTCTACAATAAGGAGTATTTCTTATTATCCTTCAGCTATTTTACTAAACAATTTCATACCTATAAGGGTATCCAATTGTGAGGATTAATATTTTGTAGACAACTGTTTTCTAGGAAGGGGAATAAGATATACCATGTTCTGTGGTAAAAATGTGTCAATGTCAGAGTTAAAACACTGAACATTTTTACATATCCCAACCTTACATTAACGTTTTTTCTATTAAATGAGCAGAGTGTTGGGAAAAGTGTCAAAAGGTGAAGAAGAAGAAGAAGATGATAGTTCTTGGTAGTACAATGGATAAACCAATACTGAACACACTGAAATTGTGCACACTGAAGAAAGCAATCCTCATTTTTTTCATGGAAATAGTGAAAAGGAGTTACCACTGGTAGTCCGTAAATACCAATTGTTAACCTTGCTACTTAGTCAAAGATTTGCAGTTATAATGAAGAGTTCTATGAAAGTATTATCTAAAGGGGAAAGACTAAAAAGGGTGAAGAGTGAAAAATAAAACCAAAACATATAAAAATGATAAGGAAAGGAAGAGAATATAAAATACTTATGGTCCTCATATTCCAAAAGGATAACAAGACTTGAAAAGAAGTGAAGAAGGGCAGAAAGAATTCTCAAAGATATACAAACACTTCTGAACAAGGTCTGACCTTTAAACCTCAGGCATGCAACAGAAGTCTGTGAAATCATGGATGCCAAGAAGGTGAATAAGGAATGAGTGTTTAGTTCTTGTCATAAAACAAAAATGGAATCAAAGGACTGAAATCATCAGACTAGAATTTCAAAGCAGGAAATATGCTATCACTTTGCTCATAGTTGAACCCTGTGCATGCAGGTAAATGATTGCCTCAGCTAGCATAGGCTCAAAACATTTATCCTAATTTATGGGAGAAAAAAACTTTAAGGAATGAGTCAAGATGGTAATAATTAACTAACGGAGCATATGAGTATTAAATATAATAATATGGTTGCCTCTTTCTTCTCTGTTTGCCATAGACTGGGATCAGACTGAGGTACTGAAATAGATGTAACTGTTTTCTGACTTAGTAGTGCCAATCTCATACTACCCAAGAGTAAATTCAAACTATTACGACATCTTCCCAATCTCTCCACAGTTGCTTCCTGTATCTGTACCTGTACTATTATACCATCATGCTTGCTTTACTTGTTTCTTATTGTTTCTTGTTTACTTGTTTCTATATGTTTCTTCTTACTGTATTTAATTCCATCTTTAGGCATGTCTCATTTTCAAATGTTCATATGCATTTAACAATACATATGTTGTGTTTATGTATATATGTACATACATATGTATATCACGTATTTTATATGATATATTTAATATTATATTTATAGGATATATATTATTTAATAATGTATCACATATTTTTATACATATGATATATACACACACAACTTTATGTACACAAGGGTGTGATACAACTTTAATATAATTATTCCTAGTATTTTTCTGCTTGCCTCATGGCACATTAGGAACTACTAGGTAATTTCACAATAGTGGGTGGTCGGATTCTAGAAAGAATTCCTGAACTTTAATGAGGAATTTGTATCTTTATTATATTTTCAACTGAATTCCAAGTTTGGGAAACTAACTGAGAAAAACAAAAACTTTAGTCATAAGAAAGTTTTGGATTCAGCTGCAAAATTTGACACTGATTTGAGGCAAAGCATTCTCCCTTCTGGCAAAATATTACTGCTCCAAAATAACAACCATGAATGTCTTCCAGCTTCCTGCAACAGATTTTGTCCTAAATTCTGACAAGACATGCGACAGAGCTGATTTATGACTTTCTTTTTTTATTATATAGTCATGTCTGTGATTGATATTCTAGGCCAATATTTTAAAATATACACATTTTTTATGTTTCTTAGTGTTTTAATTTAATCACTAAGTAGAATGAAAGGTAATATCCTGATGACTGGACTTCAAGACAAACAAAAAGCTTATTGTGAACTTTCCCCTTTCAGGTAGGAGGCCCCAGCTTTTTCCGTTGTTCTCTTGGAATAAGAGCCCATTTTTTTAAATAGAGAAAGCACATAGCTATAATCAGATTATGCAAATGTCTCCTTTTCCTTGTTGTTTCTCTAGTTTATGTTTTTAAATGACTGTAGAACTTATAAAAGTTGTCAGACGCATTGCTCGGGAGGTAGCGTTTGAAAGTACAACTTCAATGTGCTCTTACCCTATTTATGGTATCCAAGACATACTGTTCCTAACTGTCTTAACACTTTGAAGAAGCAGCAATACCTATTTAAAAAGCCATCAATGCAAACTTTTCATTATAAGCAGTGAAACTGTGATCTTTAGAGACTCTCTAGAGAACCCCACATATGCAGGGTAATGCTGCTTGTTTCATTTACATAAAAATAGAAATATATGTGTCTTAGTCACTGTTAAATGATAATGATGCCTGGCAATCTGGATTCACTTTAAGTTTCATGGAAACAAACCACTTGGCATTCTCAAGACACCATTCTCAAACATACTGAAGCACAACTTCGACTAGGTGAGTGAAACACACACTTATCCATAAGTGGCAAATTATACATAGTAGGACATTTTCAACTAAGACTCCAATTTAGATCCAAACACAAATATGGAAAATTATGATAAACAAAATGAATAAAAGGTAAGACCATTACTTGAATTCCATTTTGTTCATACTGGAATGTAACAAGACATAAGTAACATAACTGTGCTTTTCAAAATTTGTAGTTTAAACTAAATTGTAGAATTTCTACATTAAACTAAACAAAATTCCATTCCAATAAATCAGTCATGTAATATGTTTATTCTATGCATAGGCAACTGGCCTGAGCTCACCTCTATCCCACCACCCTTATCAGGAACACCCAACTCTAGGAAGAAACCCAGGCAGATCCTAAAAGCCCAGCCAAGCAGAGTCTACAAGTCAGTGTAAGACTTCCTCTTATTCTCCTCTTTCCATCTCTCCACTTACATCCTCAGAGTTATCTCATCCTCATCCTTAATACCAATTAATTTAAATCAAAAGCTTGTTAAATTCTTATCCTTAATTCATCAGCAGAACAGGTGTGGACCAATGGTGACCATGTCCCTCCAAATGTCCCTGCAGTCCCAGCCCAGCCCCAGAAAGACACTGCATCCCCAGGCCACCTGTTTGTGGGTGAGTACACCCAGAAGAAGGGCTTGTGTGACATTTCTCACGTGTTCTGCTTGCCACTCCTTGCCTTGATTTTGCCCTTGAATGTACTGCTTCCTTGCAACCGTTTTCTGTGGCATAGCAGAAATGGTTTTGTTTGTTTGGGATTTTTTTTTTCCAATCTTAATGGAACTGGGTAAAATTATAAAAATTTACTTCCCCTGTTCTCACTGAAAATATGCAAGAACATATGAAGAGTCCACAGCAGAAGTGTTTTTCCCTGTAGATATATACATGAAACATTGCCAAAAGTAAACAACAAACAAAAGTACAAAACAAATAGCAAGGAAAGAAGACACCTTGAAGCATCCTAAAGTAGTTTGTTTTTCAACATGGTTCTATTTATAGAAGGGCTCCTTTATTGCTGTTTTGTTTTGATTACTTTCAAAAATAAAATTGAGAAGTCCATCTGCTTTGTTACCTGGATTGTCTCTTCCTGGTTTTGATTCAGCTAAGGATCATTTTCCAAGGAAATTCATATTACGTTTTATCCTCAGTAAAGATTGAATGATTTTTTTTCCTCGCCCCTGACAACCCAACACAACATCTAAGTGCCTGCTGCAGCTAAAGAAATGACCATTATTTCTTTGCCAGGTGTCCTGTAGCTTTCCTGTCCTGTTTACCAGCTCCAACTTAACACTGAGCTGGTCAAGCTGCTTGTCATAAATGGGGCTGTAGAAACTCCTTCCAAATCAATTGAGTTTCTTTAAGAAGTATCAGTCACAGACTGGTGGACATGTTCTCACAAAAGACATCCTAGACTAGATGTTATGGTCAGCCACCATGGGTTTTGAGCTGGATAGGTGAAAATGCTTAAAGCAACACAGAGACAAAAAACCCCAAAGCTTATTTTCTAGCTCTACAGATTTCTTTTCAAATGGTTGTTTTTTGCTTTGCCAATTCAGAGGCTTTACATTTCAATGGAATACAGAAGAAAAGGTAAGCATTTCAGCAGTGCTAGGTTTCATAATAACAGAGCTCAGCTTCCCTAACATAATTTTGCAAGTTTTTCTACAGTTGAAAAGCTGACTTATCCCTTAGAAGTAAACAGCTTATATTTGAAGCTGTTAATAAATCAGCTCTTCTATTCTGCACTAACTTACACCAACAGCATTTCCAATATCATAGCATTGCTGTCTCACAAGGTAACTCCCAGAAACCAACTGATAATATCCTAACATAGTGAAAGATTATGTTCAAAAAATCATGTATAGAAACCCAGTGTAAGGGATTTAACAATGGTAAAGTGAGAAGGTAAAGGGTTAAGAAAACGTAATCTCTTCCTCTTCCGCTATCCATAGAGAACGTAGCATACATACCTTGATATTAACTATACTCCTCAGGATTTACATAAATAAATATGTAAAGTTACATAAATAACATAATCACATTACATAATAAACATCACTGTATAACAAATTTCATCTCACATTTAACTTTATTCATCTTTAACTTTGCTGGGCAGTTGAGGACATCAGCATTCCCAGGACAAAACTACAAGCTTTCACTCCAGAAGCCTTGATCAGCACAAAATCAGCTGCCACAATGGCTATTGGCTGTTGCTTGACAGACTGAATTTTTTGTTCAATCACTTGCACAGCACAGAGTGGCAAAAGATTTTATGATTGCAAGTCCTATTTCCAGTACTGACACAAAACCAAAATGTGTTTTTCATCATCACAAAGCTAACAGCAGGAGAAAAAGCACTATTAAGCAGAGAAATGTACTGATTAAATGTGAAGGTTAGGTTAGAGCAATCTCAGTTCTGTTAGTGCAGCAGTTTCCAGCATGAGAATTTCTGATATTTAATACTTGTAAGTATTCGCTGTTAAGTGTCTAATAAAAGTCACTGATTAGCGTGTCATGAAGGAAAAGATTAGACACTATTTCTTTGATTTCTCACTTCTAACATAATTTCAGCATTTAGATTACAATGTTCCCCTCTAAAATTTAACTTATGGCTCAGAATGAAAGTCATGGTGAATGCATTTGTATCTACTGTCTGTATGAAAGTAATTGGTAGCCTGCCATGCTGTAATTCAGCCCCTTAAACCTCAATAGCCACTAAACTACTACTACTACCACCACTATATTGTTGTTATTATTATTATTATTATTATTATTATTATTATTATTATTATTATTGTTATGTGAAATATGTGCACAGACATTGGTACTTTAGCATGAACAAAGAAGAAAGTGCAGGTGATGGTGTATTTTAGTAACATCCGGGAAGCTTATTCAAAAACTCTCAAAAATGTAACAAAGAAGAGACAATCACTTAAGTATGCACTTATGGTAAATGACTTCTGGGAAATGGGTATGAGCAACTCATGTCAAAGATTTATAGCCCTTATTTTCATAATTCAATCTGCAAGTTTTTCCATTTGAGACAGACACTCAAAGAGCAGGATAGGATTTCCATGTTGGAAAGTGGTCACTATTTCTTGCACTCTGGTCTATGAGGTGTTGTTTAATTTAAAACCTTCAGCAAACAGAAATCTGCATATAAAAAACACAAACTCCTATTTCCTCTTCACATTCAACAAAAAACAAATCAAACAATCCATGGTTTGTCCTTCAGAGGATGCACCCTCATCTCTGTCAGCCTGCTGGGGACAGGCACTGCTGCTGCTGGGGTACAGGAGACAAAGTGGGCTCCACTCCCCAGTCACAGGACAGATCCTGTACAGGACAGTGAAAGTTAATTACAAACTAATGATAATGAGATGATAACTGATGAGAAAAGTGGATTACCTGACCTTCTGGAAGACCCTTCAGGATTATGAATAGTGTTAAAAAGGTTGTGTGGAAGCAGAAGCCAGTTCTTGGCCACTAACAGTCTGGTTTATTATGATAAATGTTGTGTTTATTTGCATATATTAATAAATCATAAGAATTTTATGAACTATCTTAAGAGAAAGATAAACATTTTTTTACAAATATTCAAAAAAAATAGTTAAATTATCCCCAAAATAAAAGTCATGTCTGAAAATACCTTTCTCCCAATACTGATGTTTTCATCCTAACTGAGCTAAGCATTGCTATATCTATTTATGTTGATTAACTTTAACTATATTAAAGCAAATACAAATAATCCAACCTATCAAGGAGAGATTGGTGAAATTCTACTGATGCTAAAATACATTAACATTTATGTATTTCTTTCTTTATTTTAATACATAAAATTTCTCTAGCAATTTAGAAATACTGTAGCATGGCAAACTATCATTCCTGCACCCTTTTTTTGGCATCTTCATTCTGTTTTAGTGACTTGTGATAATAAAGCAGTTATAGACAAATCTGATAGAATTAACATCACAATATTTTGATGTAAAATAGTCAGGCATTTATTTGCCACAAATTTACTACTATAAAAGGAAGTCATAACTTTTTTTCCTATTAAGTTTTCCTTTGTGACTTTTTTGCAAGAAAGTCTTTGTATGTTCTGAAAGTTGAAAAAGACTTTTTTACTTCATTAGCTCTTCATATTTTTATCACTCCAGCAGAGACAGGAAATTAATTGACCTCAGACAATTTTGAATGTTGTTTCTAGAACTTTTGAGATACATACTGCTGTTACACTTAGTGTATGGTTCAGATATGTTCAGGACTCTATCCAGAGAACCAAACCCCCTCCCAGACAAACAGAGGCTATGTTTAGAAGAAAATATTTCATCTTCTAACATTAATTGTGAGAATCTTTAAGTCCATGCACAAATGGACCACAATAGATATTCTGCCTACTGTTAAAATATCTAAATATAATTTCTAGAAAAGAAGCACAACAACTAGGAATACAACAAAAATTCTACACATTGCACAGTAAGTCTGTCATGATGCTGCATGAAACACAAACCAAAGAAAATACCCATGGCAAGCACCCACTAATGCATTACCCATTGTGCACAAGAGCATTTAGGGCTGAGGACAGTGCCAGAAATTTCTTCCCTCATCTTCACCACTTTACTGCCAATATAGTCAAATTGTAAAGGCAAAGTGTCACAGTCCTGCAAGGGACTTCAAATTGCAGGTGGGACAACAAAACAAGGAAGCAAGAGAGGATATAAGATTCCCTTTCTGCTGTCTTGATTTTCAGATTTTGGAGTTATTACACATTAATGTTTTCCTTCTTGGTGCGTGTTTTCCTTTAGGACTCCCTAGAGCCTAACTAGATACTCCCAAGACACAGCATCTCTGCCTGATGCAATCCTGCAGGAGTCATAACATGGATAGAAATAGTCATATTTGTACTTAAGAGTTCTGTTATTGTTTAATATCATAATCATATTTTTTTTCAGGATGCCATTTGTAAAAGTTTTACATCAATATCCCAGCAGAACTTCCTGTCTTTTAACAAACACACTGTCAAAAATTTAAAAACACATCATTTTTTGAAGGGTTACTGCTATCACACTGTTTTTCATGTGAGAGCTCCACAGTTTTAGAAGTGAAGGAAGAGGAAAGAAAAAGACTGACCAGCAAAATAAACAAAAAAAAAAAAAAAATAGATGCTTCTTTCATCCACCAAATTTCCTGCCTTTCAACACTACTTACATATTCTTTCCCTCTCTCCTTTTATTCACTATGCCCCTTGAATTGTACACTTACTGACCTCTGTATCTCTCCCTCACTTTCTGAAATGAAATGTGTAATCATGCCCCAGGTTAACCATTTCTATGCTGAAGTCAGCAGATAATAGCTCTAAGAATGGAGAATCTGAGATGATGTGTCAAGACTAAATCAGGGATTATCTTGCTGATGCTTCCATTTCTTTGAACAAAACTCTCTTGTGCCTGGCCTAGTAATTGTTTAGTTTTATATTTCCATGACTATCTGATGTTTTATTTTAGAACATAATGCACTATAAAAATTTGTGAGAATTTGAGGATTGTGATTATTGTATTTTTCTCTAGGTATTAGGGAAATCATAATTATATCCTAACACAAGGTATACAGCCTGGGCTCTTTTTTTTTTACTAAGTAAAATAAGAAATCATGATTCATTTCTACTTTACACACCACAAATTGAAATGCTTAACAACTCTACCACAGAATTTCATCTACACTGTATTTCACATCAATATATATCATCAGGATCAAGTTTAATAATACAGGCAATGTCTCCTCCTAAGCACAGGAAGGAACAGATCTGCAAATAAGGCACTATTCTCCAGTCACTCTACACAGGAAATTCTCCTTCTAAACTTTAGTCTTGCCTTCATACGAGCCACACTTTCCTCCCATGTCACCCCCTGCATGATTTCTAAAATGCTGTCCTGCACAGCTGGTTTTTGCAGAGGGAAAAAAGCCACTTCCTTAACAGAACTACAATCTAGCAACTTTCCCAATTGAGATAGGAACAATTTTTTATTCCTTATGCATTACATAGATTTTTTAAATACGTACAGATCTAGATGACATTCCTCTATCAAAACTGTTATCATGAGGGTTTCAGCACTTTTTTACTTGAATTATAATAACCCTGCAAATGCATCCTGTGCTTGAGTTGAAAAAATGTCATCCATGTACTTCAGAGATTAAATCATATCAGCCTACCCTTCTGATGAGTGGATAGAAAGTCAGTAGGCTTAAAAATACATTGATTAAAGAGTCCTTCTGATGGAAAAGTTGTAATATAACATATCACAAAAACACACCAATTTTTTACATACCGAGGTATCTCCAGGAAAGCTGCTTCTATCTCAGTTTTGCATTGTGTTTTTTTTTTTTGTAGGAAGTGGATGCTGAAAAGATCCAGTGACGAAAATTATAAATAAATGACATTCATTCCTCCTAAACCTCATTTTCTTGTCATTCAGTGATGGGAGTACAGATGCATTTAACTTAAGAGATAATGCACAGACAAAAAAAAAAAAAAAAAAAAAAAAGACAACAAAACAACACGACCCTACTTTTTCAAATATTATTTATATGCATAAAACCATCAAGGAAATCCAGTCTTATTATTTTACATCACATTTAAATGTGATAAACTGAAACATGGAAAATTTCAAACACATTTAAGTTTAAAAATTTTTCTCTGAAGATAATTCAGTGACAATTCAGGTCACCCTGAGGGGTTGTGTCAGGGCTTGGAGGTTTTCAAGACCTGACACAACAAAGCCCTAAGTGACCTGACTTCCATTCAGTATTGTTTGGAGCTCCTGGCTGAGCAAAGGCTGTGTTAGAAACTTCTGTGGTCTCTTCTCTTCTGAGTGAACTCCTAAGACTTGTCAGTGCAGCAAATTTTTCAGCTCGTGATTCATATCATTATTTGGAAATCAGTCCAGAGTTCAGCATGGCATCAGGGGTGAGCTGCTGTGTTTGGATTGCAGGAAAGCTTTCCTCCACCTGGAGAGTCAGTATGATGTTAAGGATGTGTCCCCTCTGGACCGGATAGTTATTTGCAATGACTTTCTAACTCATAAAATTGATGTACATGTTTTTAAAGATTTCAAAAAAAGCACACTTTGAAATAAAAAACAAATAGAAATGCATTAGGTTTTCATTTAATGCTGGTCTTTGCAATGACTTAAAATAAGTTGGAAAGATTTCTCAGATCTGAAGGTCATATTTTTTGCATAGACTTAGATGACTACAACATAGTTAGACACTGGACTGTTTTCCAAAGTGCCCAGTTACTAAGCTTTAATGAGAATTATTTGCTCACCCAATTTCACTTCCTCTGAAAAATGCAGCTATCCACTTACCTTAATTTCAGTGAATGCATATGCATTCCAAATTAGCCTTAAATTGACTAGTCTTTGAATTAAAGGCTTCCGTTTTTTTCATTACTCAGTCTAAAATCCTTTTCAGAATATATATATATTTAAATCTCCTGCTGTAAAATGTAGCCTTTCTTCTGTCTTGCATTCACTGTTAAATATGAGTGATCAAAAGTACTACTTACTTTTGAAAGAAAATAGTAATTATCTTGACCTTTTAAATTAGGTTTACCTGAAACAAAGATCATTATTTACCTGCATTTTATAGTCCTACAATAAGGAAAACATGGCCCAATAACCCAGCCATGGAATATATCTTGTTATCAGAGACACAAGGATGAATCTGATGAGGGGGTTTAGCTGCTCACACACAGATTAAACATCTTTGGTGCTGTTTCAGTTTGCTGAGGTATTTGGTAGGTATGGGTCACAGAAGGAGTATTTCACCTTCTGGGCAGGCAACTGGAGACCAGAAAAAGCACAGTGGAGTGTCTAACAATGCTAAATATTTACATTACAGAATTGCTCCCTAGTAGCCCTTATGTAGGATTAAATAGTGGAATGTTAGTTGACAGACTTTGTCTGTGTATTCACAACTCCTTTATTTAAATTATAGTAAAAAAAGACCTAACCTTTTATACCATCTATGTACATTCACTACAAAACAAGTAATATACCTTAATAAAATATTTATAATTTTTGATGCAAATATCATCATTTACATATTAAATACAAACTAAATAATGACACTCTTGAAAGAAGTTATTCCATGACTTTTCAACTGTTGCTAGATATTCCACATACTATTCTCCCTCATAGGTATCTTTTGTTACTCTGGTGAGTTTGTAAGGGATTGATTAGACATGGTCTCTTGATTAGACATGGTTTCTTAAAGATGACATTTATTTTAAAATTCCTGTAGTTACACAGAATTACATTGCAGTCCACAAGTGCTCCAAGGAGCTGTTACATTTAATTCTGTCAGTCATACCAGCAGATTTTGTTCTTTGCCCAACATTTTGTCCACAAAAACTTAACCACCAAAGCAACCACCATGCATCCAGGGGATAATACATCAAGTTCCATCTTTCCAGAGGTGGCAGGTGAGGCAAAGTCCTCTTTAATTAATAATTCCTTCCATGGCTTTACAAGCTTGTAGAGCATGAACAGCAACTAATTGTCAGCCTCCCATATGAGTTTGATGTCACATAATTATGTGGGTCCAGCCCACAGAAGAGAATATTACATGAAATGTTACCTCCTTCTTATAAAGCACACAGAGGCACTGAGTGAGGTTCATCTCCCCTGCAAGAAAGTCATCCAGGTCTGACCTTTCCAAAGAGGTGGAGAAAAACTGTCAGTGACTCCACTGTCCTTTTTTCTTTATTTCCCTACCTTCAACTGTTGACACGAATGGACTATGCTACAGATTACTCACTTTCTATTCATTCAAACCATGACTGCTGAAAAAAAAATTCCAGCCAGTTGCATGCAGGGTCCACACTCTTCACACACTCATTATTGAGGTGTGTATGTTTCTTTGGTATTCATGTTTACAGACAATGATGGATCCAGGGCAGAATGGATCATGTTAAGTCAACAATGTCTGATAAAATTATTATTTGTGCTTTTTCAACTAAGAGTTGTCTTCCCAAGTCAATTAATATTGATTCTCTTATTTACAACAAATCTATCACATCTTAATTTATTATTCCACAGGCTACAGTTCTCTACAAAACCTAGCAAAACAATTAATGACAATAACGAACATTTTTCAAAGTCCCTTTTGTGTTTCTTGTTCCATGAACCACCAACAATTAATAAAGTTGTTAAGGGAAAGCAGACTTCTTCTGTCTCTAGTGAAGAATATACTTGAATAAAATTATAAGGCTTAATAAATATAATGTAACTATGGCCATCCCAATATGCAATGTTATAATCCCAACAACTGAAGAAGATATTGCTTAAGCAAATGTATAAGGATTTATATCAAGGTTTAGAAATGTTTTAGTTATTATTTAAAGAAACATAATTTATTTTAATTATGTGATCTACCTGATTTTGCTGGTGGTGTTTATAAGTCATTGTGGAGTTTTTTTCCTTACCAAATTAACAGGCTCTTCTTTCTAAATGATGATTTTCTCATTAGATTCTGCATTGGAGGTATATTGATTTTTCTTCTCAGTGCAGTTTTTTTGTAATGTATTTTAATTGATTTCACTTTAAATAAATAAACTGCAATCATTTTACATTTAATCAGTATGTAAATATATCTTATCATTTGCTTAGATGTCAGAAACTTTATTTATGTTATCAATGAGCTCTGACCTTTAGTTCTTTGGGCTGGAGAAATTGCATTTCCCTGCAAAGTTTTGTAAGTTCCTAAGTATTTCTAAAAAGAAAGTGGCCTTGAAAAATACAAACCCCTTAATGGTAATGTTCACTGCTCAAAGGGATAAGGTCAATTTTTTTTCCAGTGATCAGCTTATCTGATAAAAGTACTAATAATTATTTGCTCAAATGTGGCATATGCATTTGAATATGAGTACTCTTCTTAAGCTTTAGAGAAAATCCTGAAATAAAATGAGGAAAAATGTGTTAATAAACTATTTTAATCACAAAACCATCACATTGGCATAAGGTGAAGTGAAATTTCTGTGTTTATTAGAGAAGTGATCTTTTCACAACTCAACCTATCTAATACATTATTAGATGTGTATTATGTATTACGTATATATTATACATAATACATAACACATAGTTTTATGTAGGTATTGGATAAGGTTAGGTATGACACTACACCTCTGAATACACATGAAAGTATTGGAATGGCCTGCCCAGGGCGGTGGTAGAGTCACCATCCCTGGATGTGTTTCAAAAAAGACTGGATGTGGCACTTGGTGCCATGGTCTAGTTGAGGTGCTAGAACACGGGTTGGACTTGATGATCTTGAAGGTCTCTTCCAACCTAGAAATTCTGTGATTCTGTGAAAATATTTAGGAACAAATCTGTCTTTTAGAAAGAAACTGTAAGTGAATCTACAGTCTATTAAAATAAATAATTCATAAATTGACATTTTCCCTCAATTGTCATAATTTCTCATTCCTTCAAGTTACAGAGACACACAATATACTCTACCCCATTTTCTGGTACAATAAGGAAAAGATGCTTTCAGAAATTAATTTTCTAGCTCACCCTGGGCACAAACCCAAGTTATTCTACAGAAAGCAAATGCATTAGTGTGCAGTTTCAAAGAAAATCATTGAACTCAGGTTTACCCTAACTATTTGACAGATACTGGAAGAACTTTACAGAGGTGAATATATGTGTATTTTGCTACCATATTCTGAACAACAGCAAATCCTTCTTTCTACAGAAACTTCAGTGACTGGAAGATTTTTTTTTAATTTTGTTGCTTTACTCAATTGCTCAAAAAAAGTAAATAGCAAGAAAATTACTTTTTGTCTAGGTAAAATGTAACTTGGAATTTGTATTTTCAAATTTTTGAATCAGGAGAAGAACGGAAAATTTTGGAACTGATTACAGATGAAATTATAAGGAAACATTTCAAATCAAGTCAGTGTTTTTGGAACATTCAGCATTTTTTAAGATTTATTTGGACAAATCTTAGATTTTCTTATACACTACATAAGGATGAATGGTGTTGTATATGTTCCAGAATGAGCCCTTAGAGCAGTGGACTCCACATATACTTGCAAATGCCATGAACTGAAACAAATGTCCCAATTTTTACAAATTAACTGACAAAGAGGAATAGATTCCATTGTAGCACGCAAATAGGACTGAAAGTACAGCTCTAAATTTGTAATTTCAATTGCCACCATTGACTTATGGAAGTACTCAGATCCTCTTACCAAAATATTATTAAAGGAAGTTGTTATTTTTTTTTTTTTTTCCCTTAAATGTCCAAGTTTGCTGGTGGCAATATGAAATGCAAGAAGCCAGAAAAAAACCCCAACATTTTAACAGAAGATGGATTCCTGAAGTTGCCTGGCTGGAAACACACCTACATCTGTGCATCTGATTTCAAGTGCCTGTGCTGCAGAAAGCTGGGTAGAACCTGTGAGTACTTATGTTGTACTCTATTCTAACTGCTACTCCTGGAAAATACACATTGTTAAAGCTAATTCAAAAGGAGTTCTGGCCTTTTCACATAAGATAACAAATTAAACATGCTCTACACATATGATCATTCTGCAGATTGGTGCTTTTCCAGCTGAGTGGTTGCTATAGCAGAGTACCAATTAATCAATTAACTTTAATTAACTTGGAGAGAAAAGAAAAGACAACAGAATAATGAAAACACGCTTCCCACAAAATCAAACAGGAGATCATGAGGGCTTAGCAGAGGATTTTTAAGATCTTTGTGTGTGCCTGCCTAGAGTATATAGGGGGACTGGAGGCTGAGGAGGGCTGTGAACCCAAACCAGGCAGATTTCCCCACAGAACACACCAGCCACAGAATATTAAGGCTTGAGATAGAGGTGAAATTTGGAATGAAGGAGCTCCTTGCAATGCATACATTTTCTGCCACAGTGGTGGCAGAGGAGAAGAAATAAAGACAAATAAAAGAGGCAAGACATATAGACCAGGGGCACAGAGCTAGATACAAGGGAGAGAAATGACAGCAGATGATCAAAAGCGTTCCTTAGACAGGAACTGCTCCTATTGCTTCTTTCTCTTACACCATGGGCAATAAATTTTGTTTCTCTGTGAAAACCAAGGGAATTTATCCCATTGAAGCCTTCCTGTAAAGCTTATGGGAAAAGGAACATTTAAGATTCTCTTCCTGATATCAGAATATCTATGCATTCCTACTCATAAGCCTTATGTTTCATGCAAGGTGCTGGAACAGTCATTTACTTAGATACTCTGAAGAAAAAAAAATCCTCCATAAAACCCCTATTGAAGGAACTTCTTAGATGAAGGCAGATTTTTGTATTTTGTAAGGTCTGGATCACACATCTAAGAAACATTATTTCATGCTTTTATGTAAACCCATTAAGATTTGATGAAGTTGTACTATTTTTCACTTTCACAGATAGAAAAAATACATGATCATGTAATGAAAGATTACATTGTAATTCAGCCATTACAGAAATAAAAGTTCTCAAGAAATGCTTAACTTTTTATTCTCTTTGCAACTATATTATTTTTTTTTCACTCATCCTAAACCAACTCTCTTAGCTCTGTGTTCCTGTGCTACCTCTTCATGACTTGATCTAGAGCTGCTTCGATGACAGAAAAACATCTTGTTGCTTCTTAGCTGGGATAAGAGAGTTCCAGTGGGCTGATCAACAACAACAATAGAAGAAAAAAAAAAAAAAAAAAAAAAAAAAAAAAAAAAAAAAGCCTGCAAATACACTAGAGAAAAAATTTAAGCACAGGATCAAAGACTATGACATTAAAAAGATGGAAAGCTGTTTGTTCATTCCAAAGAAAACCCAATAAGGATAGCAACTTTATTCTATTCTTTAAAAGCATGGTATTGATACTGTTTCCTTTCTTCCTGTCTCTAGATAACTTTTCTTGTGGAGAAATTGCTCACAGACACGCACAGAGTGCGTGTAAAAGTCACTATTGCAAATGGGTATTTTAATTTTTAGATTCCTGAGATAAAAGATCCTAAGATAAAAGGTCTATTCTTCCACAACTGCTCTTAGTTCACTTATCATAGGAGAATTAGTGTTTTTTCTTGTATAATTAATGTAAAATTATAGTGTTCTGTGTAACAGCTGAGAGGTTTCTTCAGATATACTAAGAATAGGGACGAAGAAGTGTCAGTGTCCCTGATTTTAGTCACGAAGATGAAGGAGAATTTTGTAAACTGTGTTTATAAAAAATCAGTATCCTTCTAAAAGACCTCACTCTAGTTTGTGTTGTGACAAGCAAAAAGCAGTCTTCACCAAAATAGTTTTTTGTACATTACTCATAAGGACGAAAGAAAGTGAGGGAAAGTGCACAGAACTGTAGGGCAGAACTCAAGTATAAGTCTACAGCTGCAAGCTGACAGATAGAGTGGAACTGAGAGAAGACATATTTTGACAAATGAGAAATTTTCCACCTTAAGATCATCTTGGATAAAGATTACTCTGCTAGCCCTGTTGCCAAAATTGGCAAGTAAGCAATGAAATGTTGTGGCAGTTCATACATGTTAAAGACAAGCAAACACAATGTTATGCTGAAGAAATGTCAGTACCCATATTCGGCCCTCTCTCTAAAAAAAGATGTTGGGTAACTATTTTAAAATACAGCATGCACTGGCAGTGATCTGATCCTTTCAAATATTTTGCTTTCCAATTTGTATATAATCCTGAACCATTTATATTTAGTGAAGGTTTTCAAAAATTAGTATAAAAAAGTAGATATCCCAAGCATAACAAAAATGAACAGATTTTACTTAACCCTTTTTTAAGACATTGTATAATGATGTAACAAGAATAGCAATAAAATTAAAATATTTTTATTACACTCCAACTCAGTCAAAAAACTGCCATGAACTTGAGGTTATCCACTGAGTCCCTCTGTACAATCTCTTTCTGAAATGAAAAGTTTCTAGCAAGGCAAGATGAAATTTGTTTAATTTGCCTAATATTTCTTCAGCAGTACTCTGTGGAGAACACCCCTACTTTCTTAAATCTGAACACTCATCTGACACACTGATGAGTAAGTCCAGTACATAATTCATGACCATTTTAGGACAAAGTTCTCAAATTAAGGCTTGTTCCTGACTGCATTTGGCTTACTCAAGCTTGATGTTAATACTCTTCCACTGGTGTACTGAAAGTTGCTTCTGGGTTTTTGTCTTCTAAACACACACACATACACACAGACACACACACACATTTGTATTTTCTTCAGAGCTCAGTAAATCATGGAAAATATCAATCTACCAGACAAGATCCTTATATCTATAGTAGCCAGAAGCAAAATAGGCCACATATAATGCACTAATATATGTTTGTTCCAAATGCATCAAAAGCTCTTGAATTCTGTCTCTAGCAAGCCCATCAATCAGCGTGGTTGCACCTCTGAGTAATAACATTTATAATACATGCTACTATCAGTTTAAACAAGACTGCCTTTGCCTTGTATTTCCTTGTATATTTTCCACATTTCTTCATAAGTTTTTCGAGCCAGAAAACACAACTAGTTCATGCTATCCCTTAGCACCGGCTGTTAAATTATTACTACTTTTATGTGTTAAATTTACAACTTTCTGACAGCCAGGATTCCCAAAAAGAGATGTAGAAGCTGCCATCAACTGGAAGCTTGTGAGCCTTTGAACCTCTTCTTGTTCCCACTAGCACTTCCAGAGAACACAGGGGAAGGAACTGTGTTTTCTCTAACCCCACATTCTCAGAGATCTCTTGCCCAAGAAAAGACAGAACAGTGAAGCTGTGTGGCCATGAAGGGATTTCCATAGTGTGCAGGAAAGAGCATAAGTAATTGAGCGATACTAATAGTGGGGAAAGATGTCAATCCATACAGCAAGCCTTACAGAATAAATCTGTGGCTTGCCTTAATATTTCATATTCTGGTTTTTAGAAATTTAAATTTAATAACTTCTTGCCCTATGAGTGGGCAAGACATGATTGAGCAATTTCAATTGTGGCAACAGCATTTTACAGAGCATTTTACAGCAATTATTAAAATTCCAGACTTTTCTAAGGTTTTAAATTCACAATGTGCTGCAAAAGTGAGTAAAGAGAAATGTTGTGAAGCCAGTATTACTATTTCTTCATATGGCAAGAGATTCAGTTTTTTGGGGAGATGCTGCAGAGCATGCATGCAGAGCATGATCAAAATCAATGGTTATGATACCCCCCCTTATAACCAAGCAAACTACTAAACAGAGTCCTCAGATATACCTGAGAAAATGCAATTTTGCATTGTGATATATAGAATGAGAGTAAGTGCGAAATATCAGCAGCTCAAAATGCTCATCATCCAGGAAAAGGACAAAAATAGCTCCCAGTTCCCTGCTAACATGACGGTAAGAAACAGGCACTGCTTTTGTTTTGGAGGTAAAAGTGAACTTGTCATATATATGTGGATGGGAATGGTTTCAACACTGGCTAACACCTGTAGAGCTGAATGAAAGATCAGCTATTCTGCAGAAGAGCAACTAGGAGGGGGTCAACAGAGAGCAGAGAAGGGAACAAATGTATCAGGGGTAATAATTAGGCACTTCCATTTCTAGGAGATTCTTGAACATTAGTGTTTTCATGTTTTGGTATAATTTTGAACAGTTCAACTCCAGTTTTCTGAAAATGTGATTCTCCTTTTTATCTTGCCATCCTTTTGTAACCTCCTCATGGTTCAAATTTGTAGACTGTCACTGTCAAACAAGTAATGGAGGATAATTTCAGGGAGTTATCCAAAAGACACCTGTCACTTCAAAATCCTTCCTTGTATTTTCTAGCTGCTTTAGCATCTCATAACTGCTATTGTTAAAAGCTTTCTTATATTAAGGGACATTACTCCAGCTCAGAGCTTGGGTCCTGGCCATGCCCTTGACTTTATCTGGACAGATGTTCTAACAAATGAAATATACATTGCAGTTATAGACATGGATTTTTTTTTTTCCCTTAAAAACATATTTTCAAAGTACTTGCAAGCACTTTTGACTCTTTTTAAGACCTTGCCAAAGAAACACTTTAGTGGAGTCACTTTCCTGAGACCGCCACTGCAGTCTGGCAAGGGAATCAACAGGTATTTCAGACTTGGCAGGTACAGCAAAAACAGATCACACCAAAAGCAAATATACAGGGTAGGGAATGTATTCTACCCAAATGTGAGTTGACTGCATGTGTCCTCTGCTTTCTCCTGGAAGGTTTGGGTTTTTTTTTGTTTTTTTTCCTAACAAATGTATTGTGAGCATTCAATGAGAAGTCAAAGGCTGCCTGATGAGGCAAAACCTTGTGCCTTTTTTTAGCTTACAGTGACATAATATACCAGGAACACCGTTCTCAGAGCACACCAACCCTGGTTTAGCATGATTCATTGTGACAAACTCACTTAAACACAGCATTTTTCTTATATTAACATAAGAAAAATCTTAACATACAGAATTCAATCCAAACTTTCCTGAAAAATGCAATTTTTCAGACTTCTTTTTGTAAACTCTATCAAGTTTCATGGAAATTTATGCAGATGAAAAATATTTCATTATCATATTTATTTTATAATGTTCTGACCACAGAGATTGCTCATAAAAAGTTGACCTATTATTTTCTCTTCTTAGCTTTTCTTTTTTCCCTCAGATTCATAGTGCTCTAAACAAAAGGCCAGGAAAGTTTTCTGTCCCAAAAGAGTATGAAATCAGCTATTGCAAGCTGCAAACTGAAAAAAAAAAAAAAAAAATTAGAAATTTGTAATTGTATGATACTTGAGCTCAAAAACATTTCATATAAATAATTATTATTTTACTTATCTTTTTTCAGGCATGCAGTAACTATGCTGCCAAGTTAAATGTGATGTGGAGTAAAATTAACCTTTCATTCTGAAAAAGAAAAGTTCTCATTTTCATAACTTTAGGACTTAAAAATTGGGATTTGAATTGAGTAAAGTTAAATAAAGAATGGCTATTTGAATGACTAGTATCTCTTATCCAATGAAAAATTTACTTGAAAAATTTCTACTTATCTATCATTCAATGAACTCTTCCTTGCCCTGTTAATTTGTAACACTGTTTTCCTCACTATATTAAACTTCTATGAAATGGTAATGGCTTCCAGATTATAGAGGAGGACAAATGGCAGAACTATAATCAGAATGTTGAAAGAAGAATGCATGGTTCAAAGAAGAAGCATGCAACTTTCCATCATGAATTCCTAGACTTTACTTCAACTTTGATATTAAAAAAAAATTACTTCCAGGCTATGTATCTATGTTCCATTTAAATACTGTATTTAATCTCACATAAATGGAAAAAAGAAATATAAAGCAATAGAAAATGATAAGCTGCAAATTTCAACAGTTCTTGTTGTTTTCTTTCTCGTCTTTTTTCTTTTTTCTTGCAGATGTACTTCACATATGACATGAACACCACCAGTGTTAGTGAGAAGTTCTTTCTGAGAGGTATTTCAAATGTACTATAGGTACTTAGGAAAGAAGAATGTATTTTCCACTGAAAATTCATTGAATTTCATTTGAAAGGGCTAAAAGATATTTGTGGTCTTATTATTCACGAGAATTCTGCTCTAAACAGAGGTTTCTAGCTTTTTTTCAGACCATGAACTCCCACTGATGCAATGTGGTTTTTTTAGAATTCTTACTCGAGTCTAATATCTTCACTGTCTTCAAAAATCACCTTTGTGCAGCTGAGGTATTTTTCAAATTCAAGCAAGACCACTTGGTCAAGTGGTCAAGAGACCACTTTAGAACTCCAAATTACCTAGTTTCTTATCAGCTTTTTTTTCTTTTTGGTACTGGTTTGCACTAATTTTTACTCTCAGCTTGTTCCTTAGACAGCATACTCTTTGAGAAGATTTTGGCATAAAATACAGCTCAGGAGGAAATAATATATATTAAGAATTGCAGGGATTTCACATACATGAAAGGCCTGCACTCATTTGTATTTAGGTGTATTTGCTTTTAGCCTTCACTCCAAGATGTAGAAGTTTTATGAAATACAGAATAAAAAAATCACAGCATATGAACTTACCAGCCACCTTTAACTGCACGTACCCCCACTCTGTTTCATATAAGGCTATTTCCTATAGAGAATAACTGGATTTTTTTTCTTTTATATTTTCCTTAATATCTCATTTCAACTCACCACAGGAAAAATGAAGAATATTATGTTAGTACCTCAAAATCATCAGATCAGAGTCTGTCACAGCAAAACAGTGAATTCCTAAATCTAGGGTACCAGACAGGAAAATACAAATCATCTTGAAACATTAATGTCATGCTACTTGTGTTTCATGTTGAATACAGAATGGAAATAATGATCAACTTATTCAGTAAATAGCACAGATGGCCTCGAAGCATGTAAGGGTTATAATATAATCTTTTCCATTTGACATTTTGTGTTCTTCTCTGTGAGTCAAAAAGGATTTTGTTTTGTTTTTTTCTTTAATCTTTTCCTTTGCTCTAATATATCTTTGGATGCATTATTTTTTCTCTATTCCAATGGCAACAGTGATTGATTTTGTGATTACTAATGGTCATAAGTGATGTGGGATGGTCACAAAGCAAGCCCCAGGATTGTGTGTAGGCCTGGACCTAACACTGAAGTTTAACATTTTTTCTTTCTGAAACATTTTCAGAACTACTTATAAGGAAAGACTACTGCAGACACCTAACCTTTTCAAAAAATATTGAGAAATAAAAAGGTATTCAAAATCTTATCAGGACATTTACAAAACAGAAAAAAAAAAAAAAGATTGAATTGCAAGATAGTGAATAAAAGTAAAAAATAAACCTCACTGGTAACAGAAAAAATGCTGGGCTCCATTTAATTATTAATCAATATCCAATTAAATATTTTGACTTGTCCAACATATTTTAAAATGTATATGGTTAAAACAAAACTTTTATGTCTCTGATATACTTAAAAACATTGAAAATGTTTTTAAATGTAATCCTGAATTGTATATTGTTGTCACTGGGTTTTTCTAGTGTAGCAATACAAAGTTTTTAGATATAAGGCTCTTGGAAAGACATTTTTATTACAAAAGCTTGTGTTTCTAGAGGTCATGGTAGAGTGAAGTAGTCTCAGCATCCTCATTGTCTTTTCTTCCCAGTGAGGAAAAAAAAGACTAAAACTGTACATTTTAATATAATGGTCACAGATAGCTTTTAGCCAGGCTCTGCTGACAGTTCTTTGGGAGCATGGCACCACTGAAAAGGTTCAGCTAACCTAACAGAGTATGGCTTCAGGCAGTTGGTGTTCTCAGCAGACACTGAAATGGAGTAAAACAGATTCTCTAAGCTCAGATTTAACCTTCCTTTCTCTTTCAATCACTTTGATTCATATGAGCTCTTGATCACTCCTGACCTATGCCTTGCAGAGTGCATATGGCACCACAGCCTCCAAAGAACAAGGTAGACACAGTGGCTCAGTGCCAGTAACAACACCTGGGAAACAAATCTGTCTCCTGGTCACCTTCTGACACTTCCTGAACATTCCTCTCCTACTCAGCATGCCAGCATGCTCTCTACCTTTCTGAATCATTGACTGAATTATCCTAGTACCTATCCTTATTAGCCAAGATTGATCAGTTTTAAAATATAGACATAGTGTCTGTCTTCCCAGCTTCCCTGGGAATGGCAGAACATCTGCCTGGCCACCACAAGTGGTGAATGAATTCCTCATTTTTCCTTTCTTGCATGCATTGCTTTTGCTTTGCCTATTAAACTGTCTTTCTCTCAAGCCACATTTCCTTGCTTTTACTCTTCCGATTCTCTCCCTCACCACACCAAGGCACGGGCTGGGGCTTAGTTCTGACTGAGTTTAAACCACAGCACTGGCTCATTTGCTGCTCACAGAAACAGCAGTTTAGTGGCTTCTAAATCTCACAGTTCCCACTCATTTAGTACCAGTTTAAATATACATAAAATGGGAGTGATCAGTAGGGACTAGATGGCAGTGTGTGTGTATGTTGAGAGAACATTAACGTGGTTTTAGTCTACTCATTCTTTCACTTAAAAAATTACAAAAATCCCTGACAAATAGCAAAGTGACATATCCTATTTGTACTTAAAGCACTTCCTACAAGCAGGAAACCAGGGGTGGGAGGTAGGCATTGTGTGCTTAATTTCTTGTCCTTTGCCAGGTGGCCTATACCACTGAGACTGGGGCATTATGAAGTTTAAACCCTGAAAAGAATTTCATTCTTCTGTTTTGGATGATAGAGGTAATCCATATTCCAGTTCTTGAGACCTGAAGTGCCAAAACTGCTCATGATCAGATTACAGTGTTTATGCCTATTTCCCCTATTTTAACCTGATCATGCAGCCATGCTGACATACCTGGTTGTGCATCCCACATTCCCTCTGACTACTTCCTTCTTTGCCCTTTCTTGCTCTGCAAGTTTGCCCATCATCTTAGGAAATGTTGCACCTGACCTTTTCAAAAGGGCAAGGCTATATCTTTGTTTATATTACAGATAATCACAGACCTCAGACTAAATGTCCACCTCTGTTTCAACATTGCTAGACATAAATATCCTACAAGTTTTATCAACACTGTTCTTCCAGCTGGCAATCAAACTGAGTCACGGTGTTGAGGTGAAGTCAGTCTTGGTTTCTTCAACCACAGAACATGCTTTGCACAAATGACATTCTTCCCCAACATGTGAATCTCTTCAACTTTGTCAAATAAACTTTACCCTGTAGTTCTTCCTGTCACGTCTGGTATTTTTGTGAGGTCAAGTGTTTGCATTGCATGTGCAAAGACTTCTGGATTTGCAGTTCGAAGGCATTTGAATTTTACGGTGTATGTGTGTATCAAAATACCAACTTTAGTGAAGAACAACCTTTCAGTCAAGCAACCCCTAAAATGAACACAGATCAGGTGAGCTTTCTTTTTTTGTCCTTCAGGTGTTGAGGGTGACAATGCATAATTTGAAAACTGTTTTTATTCAACTGGAGTTGAAATGTGTGTGTGTGTGTGTGTACCTGAGCACATATGCATGCAAGTGAATAGATATGCATGTCAGCTGAGAAAAAAAATCCAATATTTATCTCATAGAAGATTACAGCTAGATACTAACAATATTGAGGAGGAAGTCAGTTCAGAAACCCATGACCTGTAAGGTTAGGCGAAACATACAACACTAAAATTGAGCAAAACGAACATCTAATCTTGATATTTAAGATTCAAATAGGTCACCATCTTCTACACTTTTTTGCTTTTTTTCACTTGATAAATAATATTAAATGCAAAAAGGAAATAGTATCCCAAGGCCATTCCAAATTATATTCAATGAAATTAACCCTCATATTTGGGCTTGCTTATTATATACTTCTTAAATATGCTACTTCACTGAAGGGACAAGACCTTGTGCTCATATGCAATAATATAACCTTTAAGCCTCAAGAAACTTTCTCACCTATTGAAAAATCTGACACCTTAAAAAACAAAGTCAACTAAATGTGATACCAAATAAGTTGTTCTACTTGCTAAAAAACAAAACAAAACAAACAAAGAAAAAAAAAAAAAAAACAAAAACAAAGGTTGAAAAAAATGTATTAGTCTTCATTTGCATGAATAAATGAAGTTACAGTCCAATTACCATGCTAATCTAATTACTACTGGGCAGATTTCTGAGTACATCTGCAGACTTTTTTTTGTCAGAACTGAAAGAGAAAAACAGGGAAAAATGTGATGATATTTGTATTGTCTAAATCCCTTCAGCAGCTGCAGTCTAATTTGTTTTGTAAGATAAAGCAACGACAAAACTGCTTCAAATGGTTTTGCCTAATGATGGTCTCACAGGGGCCATTACATTGTCCTCACCTTTCAAAGCACATAGGATATTAGCTGCAATGCCTTCATTTTAGCCTAGTACTCTGTGACCTCTAAGGAATCCTTAGTTTTCCTGTTTAGGAAAATTTCTGGCTCCATATACCATCAAAACTTGATATAATTTTGGCCTATTTGACATAATCTCTCATAAACTTTCATTTCATTTCTCTTTGTGAAAATGGAAATAGGGCAAAGGAGAAAACTAATTCTTCTGTGTCATACTGAACAATATAATTTTAAGTGTTTAACCTTTCCTAATATGCTTAAAGCATCAAAAAATAAATAGCTGCTGTCCTTGTTCTAACCGTTGTTTAATGAGATAGAACACTGTACACAAACCCACATTTTATACCAGATGACATCACATAAAATGACCCTCAAGAATACTGCAGATATTTTAAAAATATTTATTTTTTCTTAAAGTGAAGCATTTGCCAAAAAGTTCAACACACAGAAGAACATTTAGAGTACATCTTTAAGCCCAGATTGTATTAAACCTTTTGGATAAAATCCACTTGCAGTCTCCAAATCTGACTTCTAATGTGATAACTCTAAAACTTGGATGTCACATTTCTTTGTGTGTCTTGGCTTTTGCACACCATACTTTGCATTCTTGTCTTTTGAAAACCTAATCCCCCATCACAGCTGAATTAGAACCCCTAGCTCAGAACAAAGAGGGGGCAGGCATGGGCTTCAGCCTCTTGTAGTGCAGAGGGCAGAGCACACAGGTCCCACAGTGTGAATTACTGCAATGCACCAAGAAGCTTGCAGATGATAGCAGGGGTACAGAGGTCTACAGAAAAGCAGTAATTCCCACTGAGGTTTAGAATGGAGACCTAATCTCTATTCCACTTTAAAGTAAATAGGTTAGGTGCATAAACAGAGACAACACAAGGTATTTCCCCATTCACAGGTTCTATACTGAAGACCCTCAAAGTGCAAAAGGCACTAAGATGTACCTCTGTACCCTGTATTCAATATTTCCTATTGACTGAAGAATTAGCATGCAAGCTATTATGACTTCCTCCCTGAAATAACACTCCCCAGACCTTGTACAAGAAGGATTCTAATCAGCCTAACCAGCTCATAGGTACAGATCCCAGTCTCCCTGTGCTTTGGAAACAGACTGACCAAAAATCCTAAAGCTCAGCTTCTGAAGGCAGGAAGGGCTTATTGAACTTGTACAGCAAATACAGATCTGTTGTTCCAAAATTCTGAACTCTTCCAAGAGCTGTGGACCACTTTGGCCTACAGGTCTCCATGTCCTTTGCACAGAAGTCAGGGCAAAGAGGGAAGATTGCACGTTATTCAGTCTTGCCTGCGTGGGGACAGGATGCAACCCAGATATGATTTCAAAAGAAAGAAGATGTTCCAAAATACACAATTGTGCATTGTTCCAATATACAGAGTTGAAACATAATCTTAGAGAGTTGGATTTTCAAGAAATGTTATAGAAATATGGCATTATTAGGCTAATATGGCTAAAATTTCAGTATTCTAAACTAACAGGTGAAACTTCAGAATTTCATTTTAGCTTAACACTTCTCTCATAAAGTTTATATAACATAATCCTAAAGCAAATGTACTGCAGAGGCTAAAAGCGAGAAATTTATTTGCATGCTATCCGATTCTGTTAAAAATGAAAGTATTAACGAATTTCTCATTTTTTTCTGACATTTTAGTCCTGAAATGTGAGATTACAGTTCTCTTAAGAAGTCTAAGTATGATCTAATACCCAGTAAGAAACTTGGCAAATACAAAAAGAAAAACTGGGACCAGTCATAAAATCAATATAAAAACAAATTTTACCATTACAGTTCTTACAAATCCTTCCAGGCAATGATAAACTCAGTAATTAGATATCTGACCTTTCCCATTGTTCATACTACTGAGTGTTAAACTTTCCACATTACGTGTTACTTTTAGTTTTAATGATTAAGTGATCTAGATGTTCAGCATATTAACATTCTACCTAAGAATCAGTGTTCCTTCTTTCACATGCTCTATTTTCAGTAGTTTATCAATTTGCATATGACAATATTCCATTTTTACATGAAATGGCCCGTATTTTTGGCTCAAATTTGCAATCACTTAGAATAAATTTCTTGTGTGCATTGTTTCATTGCTGCAAGGTGTTGATTCAGAGAAGAATAATGAATTGAAGATTAGCAGAAAATATTGTAAAAATAGAAATCATTCATTCCACTTTAAACCCCACACATTATGACTAGTTTAACTGAGCAGCATATAAACTTTTCTTCCCCAGTAATTCTTTTTCAGCTGAAAAAGTTTTCTGAACAAATAGGTAATTATGATCATGAATAATAATTAAAATTATTCAGAAAGTAGAAACTGCAATAACAAATTTTGTGGATGTCACCACATTAGTATGAAGGACTATTTCTAGCTAGGAAATGCAAGCATCCTTCCAAGTGGGCTGGAGACATGACTTAAAATTTGCACAATGAAGAAAATTTTTCAGCAATAGAAGATGAAAGGGGAATATATATTTCAAATTAAATGGGAAATTAAAAATAAACAAACTGTGAAGAGTCCTGCAATCTATTTTGTCCTTAAACCTCAAGTCCTTACCTCCTTTGGTTTTCCCCAGCTTCTGTCGCTGCAGCACTGAGGACAGGCTATACCTTGTGAAGGGAATACTGTGTGTGTGATGTTAAAGTTTGTTTGGCTTATTTTATTGTCTGCAATGCTACCTTGTTTAAGGTTTTCCGCATGGACAATTATTCACGTTGCTTCCATAGACTGACATATCTATTACAGGGAGTAGGAGTCTTAATGAGATTGATCCACACAAAAAAGTGAATGAAGTTTTTCTACATACAGTCTGTCCTTAAAAGTTCATTATTTTTACAAACCTAGCATCACTGGAAACATGGAACTCTTTTACCTTGGCCACACCTATGATTTTGAATTTTTAATCAGCATACTTCCTGAAATGGAAAATGTAAATGAACGAAGTTGTATTTTGTTAATTTGATTATATTTCTTTGAGTTTCTGTATGAGTTCACCCACACATACAGATATCCACCTTCACTGCCTCGTTTTCATGGACACCCATTAAGATCAATCAGAATTAACTTTAAAAATGGATTAGTTAAACTATATTAAACTCTTGCCTGGACACTCTCATTCAGAATTAAAGAGGGCTTGCATTTGGTTTAATTTAATTTATTCAGGATGTGAATCCACTAATCTACTTTAATTAATGATGCTCTGAATTCACGACTTTAGTCAATTTGGGTTAACTTTCACAATCGCATTAATGCAGACAAGTCCCAATGTAATTCCAAACATAAAGCAGTATTACCCTAACCAACTTACATGTTGTGACTCTACGTCCAAAGTCAAGATGAATTTCATGAGTTCCTGGATGAATTTCATGGGATTGTGCAGCTAGAAAGGCCAAGATGCAATCTAAATTCACAGAAGACAGCTTTTCTTTTGAGACCACAAAAAAACCCAAACCTGTTCAAACAACAAATGCTTCTAGATGAAAGACAGGTGATGAATACTATAAGCATGTGGGTCACTAAGTATCCCACAACACTTTTCACAGGATTAAAAGTGTTATTCCCAAGACATCCTGAGCAATTACCTTGCGTCTTTCTAGCGCCACTTGCAATTTAAGTTGACTGCAGTATTCCCTGCTTGGCAATGTAAGAAAGGGAATTCTGTGCTCCTGAGCAGCTGCCACTTTGCACTTCAGTGGTGGATCAACATGTATAACCTGCAACGGTTAGCAACCTCACAGTCCTCAGAAAGAAAAAAATATATAATTGTTTATACGCAGTATGCTTTTCTTGCATTTGCTGTTTTCCCTGAACTGAAGGGTACCACACATTGGCATTTCAGTAGTGGGGACAGAGACTCTGTGCTTTTACAGTATACCAAGTATTTGTATGAAGAAAAGCCTAAAGGAAGTCACATTAAAGAAGTCACAATTAGAATCATATTAATTAATTGGTAATTTAGTTCACATTTTAGTTTACAATTTTAATTCCGTAAGTATCAATGCTTAAATTTGTTAAATACTTAAAGAAACTTTAAATGTTTAATAATTTATTTTAAATTCCACTAGTCTAAAAGTAACCAAGTTCTTCAGCTATTGAAAATGAATATTTTTCTTTCATGCCTGCATTTTTCTGTCACTGTAACAACAGATTTTTATGTCTTCATAGGACAAAGCCTTAGTTATCACTACACCTCTTACAAATAAGCAGCAGGTGGAATTGTTTCTAAGTCAAAAGATACTTTTATTCTTGCAGCTGATCATTTCCATTGATAACAGAAACATGATGTCATATTACAAAGTATAATGGCTAAATGACTGGAAAAATTGTTAAAAAAGTTACCTGTATCTGCTAAAAGTATTATTAAAAAAAGTAAATTACTATACACATCCTAAGAGCCTCAGGATGATACCTTTCCCTTCCCCACCCCCATACACACACATATAGTTTTGGCTTTGTTTTCTAAAAAACCCCATCCAAAACAGTAGGAAATATGCTTTCTCATTTGACATATAGTACAACTATTGCAGTGTACTGTTTTATAGTCTAGCGTAAAATTTGTAAATTTAAAAGTTTTTAAGTTGAGAGACAACTTAATACAAAAGAAATTTCATAAGTATTTTTTTTAATCAACAAAAAAAGCATACTTTAAAATTATTTTTGATAAAAGGCATGTTGTGAGTTCATACTTGCAAAAAAGTCTTGCATGTTGCCTCTAAAATCACCTGTCTGGTATTTTTTCTCTTTTCTTTCCTCTTAAGTATTTACTTAGCAACTAGAGTAGCTTTTCTGATTTTCAGACACAAAGTAGTCAGGTAATTTTTGAATTGCAGCTAAAAGTATGAATAATGTGAAGTATAGCTTTTTTTTTTTGCCTTTTTTTTTACATAATAGGTGATGACATGGACATCACAGTATGGTGGCAGTTAGAAAATTGGTTGGGTAGCAGGCAAATGGAAACCCAAATTATACCCTAGTGCATAATAAATGCACTATCTTCCTTTGAAATTGCTACTAGGTATGTCTTTCCCCTCGACATGCAGTGATAGTGAATCCATTACACATGCAGTGATAGTGGATGTAATGCTCCTACTTGTACAGCACATTCTGGTCCAGAGTTCTGAATACAATGTAGAAAAATGTGTAAGTAATCTGTATTCTCTTTTTAAATACAGAGCAACTGCTGCATGGAGACATTAAACATTTCACCCACAGTCACTGAATGGCTTATTCTCCATCACAGCAGGGCTCAGTAGTGGTGGTAGAATGGGGAACATTAATTCATATACCAAGAGTGTTCATTTTCCTGTGTACGTTGTTATCATCTACCTGTCACAAAGAGTTCCTACCAGGAAAACTCTTCCAATTTGAAAAGTTTAGGATGTAAACATTATTTAGTTGAAAACCTGTAGTGTGGAAATTGCTCTATTAGCAGAAACTCAGAAAGATTATTAATCATAGCACTTGAGCAGGTCACATCTGCTAAGGACCTGACAAATCCTGTGCAGAACAACTAAATAGGTCCCTTATGAGAGATCAGGAGGAATCCATGAACATAGTGCAGGAATAACTGAGGATTTTTAATTGGACCACTTGAAGGATTATGAATGTACAAAAGTATTGTTTCAGATGTAGGGTCTTAATGCAGGTCTCACTGAAAAAGCCAAGAGACATGACAAAGTTTAAGAGATGATATTTTGAGTCTAAATTCCTGAGATGGATGATATTGATCCTGTATTTTAAGAAATAACTGGGAGACTTTTTCACATTCTTGTCACTCTACTACTTAGTAGTAGTAGCATTCTTCCTGTAGCATTTGAAAGATTTACAAGGAGGTTCTGCTAAACACTTCTGGTTTTGTCAGTCTGAACTTTCCAAGCTCTGAGGTATCTCCAGGCATTGTGTGGTGATTGATTAGGTCTTTTTGGAGAAAGAACATGAACAGCTGTAACAGTTAACAAAGTGAAAAACCCTTCAAGTGCAAAACAACCCCTTCAAGTGCAAGGCAAATAGGGAAATATGTTTCTGTAACAATCATATTTTTGTAGTGACTCTTTGAATAGGACGTTGAGTTTTTATTACAAACTCAGGCATATCTATATACAATAAGGACAATCAACCTATTCAAAGTATCAAAAACCCATAGATGACTCTGGTAATAAAAGTTAGAGACACTCAAGGTGGTTTTAAAATTGTTAAAGTTACCAAGAGGCAGCTGAAGCGAGCTTGTTGAACTATTGTTTGGGTATCTCAACAGTATTGTTAAAGTGTCAATTCCAACAATGTTCCATTAATGATTCTTAAAAAGCCTGTGACTGAAGCCCTCCAACATTGACCACAAGGGTTTTTCAGGAGAAATACAATTTCATACAGCTCTGTTAAGAACACTTTTTATTAGAGCAGCAGGCAGGAGGAACTGGTTCCTTAGCAATAGTAACTTGAAAGGAAAAGTGCCTGGTCCTTTAAACATATGTAGGGGTTCATATGTATTTCTGTGGGTGCATCCATTCATATATATATATATATATATATATATATATATATATATATATATATGCACACACACACACACATATATATATACCCAGATGAAATGTGTATAATTCTCATTATTAAAGAGAAGAAGGAAAAAAGGAAGAAGAAAGAAACAATATTAGTTCACACCTGATTTAAAGTAGTTTTCTGAGAAGTAATTTAGGATGTTCATCTATAGCAATGCTGTAGACTATGACAGGAAACCCAATAGGTTTACAAAGAAAGAAAACTAAAAGCCAAACTGAAATACCAGGGTGATGGGTTTTATCAGCCACAACAACCCCAGGGAAGACACTTGTCTATCACAAAGAGTTCTATCAATATTGAATGATACAAAGTTATAGATAGCACAGATGGCTTTTTCAATCAGATTGTACAAATCCATGTTTTAGTGATGGGCTGGAAAAAATGAGGAAATTTATCTAATTTTTTCTGCCAGGCTGTTTAGTGCTCTGTACTAGAAAAGTTAAAGATGAAGTCTTCCTTATTATCTTCCCTAAATTTTAATATTTCAGAACAGAAATTATCTCAAAGTTTAGCATCCTCAGATTAAATTATTTTGTTTCTCATTTTGCAAAAGGGCTTTGCCTAGTCAGCATCCATATTCAAATCTGTATTTGCTTATTTCTTGCAGACAGTCACTCACTAGGAGTCGATACAGAAGGCTAGACATAATGATGCTGCTTAATCTCACAGGTTTTATTGCAAACTGTTAAATGTTTACCAGCTTGCTGTAGTCGTATCTGGAGATAACAGACTTTACAGTTTCGTTATTTAAATCCAGAGCTGATTTTCAGGCATAATTTTGAGATCAAGTCTTGGAACTCCTGTTCCAAGTACTTCTGCTAAAACTGACCTGCAACGAATATTTTTTTTTCTTCCAGAGCCATGAGTAAATGATCTTAAAACAGATACTGAAGACCCTTTAAAAAACAAACAAAACAAAACAGCAGGCTACCATCCCTCTTAATGCCACATGACTCACTGATGAGGCTCAGAAATTTAAGATTCAACAGATAATGAGATCCATTCTTCTAGCTTCTCCAAACATTGTCCAGTGCCCACTTCTTCAACTGTAATGGCTTTCAGGTGAAACTGGACAACAAAGACTTAGAGAATTGTCTAGTAATAGAGCAATTTTTTCTGCCATGTCCCGTGGGTTTTGTCTTGACACAAGATACGTAATTAGAAGTCAATTAGCAACATATGTGGAAAGCAGCAGAACAGATTCTACCATGCCTAGAAAAAAGAAGGCTTTTTAACTGCAGTACTTGAAGGGAACTTACAGGAAAAATGGGGAAAGACAATTTACCAGGGCACATAGTGACAGGACAAGGCAGAATGGCTTCAAACTGAAAGAGACTGGGTTTAGATTAGATACATGAAGGTATGCACTGGAACAGAGAAGTTGTGGATGCCCCATCTCTGGAAGTGTTGAAGGCCAGGCTGGCTGGGGCTCTGAGCAACCTGGTCTAGTGGAAGGTGCCCCTGCCCATGGCAGAGGGTTTAGAACTAGATGATCTTCAGCGTTGACTTCCAACCCAAACCCTTCTATGACTCTATGTCTCTTGGGAAGTTGTTGCAGTGATTGATTATTCCTGCTGTAAAAAATTCTTTCTTATGTTGAGATAGTCTGTCCCACTGCAACTTGTACCTGCTGCCTTTACCTTGTTAATGTGGCTATTTGTGAAGAAACTGTGTTCTTTTTCTTTTCTCACTTAAGAGATCAGAATATAAACAGTTCTATAAGTGAGGCCCTACCACTGACTAAAACCAGGACAGACTTTTTCAGAGGTTTGTAATATTTGCAGTTTGGTCATCCATAAGAGACTGATTCAATGAGAGATGTTTCCTGAATTGCCATCTCTAACTGATGTGCCTTTGGATTGTATCATTATTAGCTATGAACTGCCCCAGTTCTCTTCAATATCACCAAAGCTCCCTTTGGCATAATTGTCATCCTTCCTGTAATGTCATTAATCAACATACTAATGAGGATGAATATGAAAAAATATCCTTGAAAAATTTCATTACTAATACCTATTTAGAGAACTCTTAACATAAACATTTTGCATTCTCTTGGTTAGCCAGTTCATCTTTCTTATGGATCTTCACTTTATTTCTATAAGGTACACCTTAAGTCACTCTACTGTAGCAATTGAGTAAATTATTGATTTGAATCTAGGTAAGTCAGAAAACATACATATTTGTTTTATACATTTGAAGCTGGGGTTTTTATTTGCTGTAGAAGCATATTTAAATAATTGTCATTTACCTTTTATATAATCTTGTATATTTTATCACTATTTGTTTTTCCATTCTAATTTGCTGTCCTTGAGAATATATTAAATGATGTTTGAAATTTGGGCACCAAAATTAAAGCCAGTTAATTTTTTCCACAGTTACAGAGGATGAGGTGAAGGGCTGCAGAAGGGCTTGAAGAAGCAGAAAAATATTTTTGCATATTATTATTGCCTCAATACCTTATACTCAAATACTGGACAAAGTAAATTGAATGTTAAGTAATAATGCATAATTACACATCCAGAGAGATGATAATGAAGAGTAAAGTACAACAAACTGTAATCCAATCACAAAGGCAAAGCATGCAAATGAAACAATCAGGTTAAAGATGCTGAATTGGCAGCGTTTAATAAAGATTTATAGAGAAAGAATATAATTTGGCCTAGCAGGAAAAAAAAATCTATTAGCAAATATAATCTCCCTGATGCAATTCCTTTTTGGTACATGTTAATTCTTCTATTAACAAATCTCCAATGATTTTGCATTGAATATTCAAGGGAACTGAGTCAATATTAGGGAATCATATAATTCCCTGCAAGAAAAGAAAGGATTCATTACAGCTACTGAGAATTCATTTGAGCACGTGAAATAAAATATTGCCAAGTACTAAGTGATACAGGATCCAAGTGCTTGAGACCCATGGAGTTTTCATGGTAACCACCACCGCTGAATCCATGACATATGATGTCCAATCTGGAAGCAGGCTGCCTCATGGTCCCCATCCTAATTTAGATTTTTGTTGGTTTCATTCAAACTTTATGTTACAAAGTACAGTACTTTGTACAAAGATTTACGTATACAATAAAACAAGAAATCAAAATATTTTATATTTGATCCAAATGAAGAACCATCTTAATCAGCAGTTGTGTGGGGAGCAGTACCATGCCCTGTTTCTGGTCTGAAAAGCTTCAAAAGAGCATCACTGACTACAAAATTACACCCTACTTCTTAAAATGAGTACAACTAAAGCACTTTCTTGAATAGATATGAGTGATTGGTTGACTTTGTGCACAGGTAAGATGAGGATAAGTTTACCTTTAAATTAACTTGCTTTTTTATTTAATGAAATACAAATATAGGAAGGAGATCAACATACATCCATTGACTATTGACATTCTAGAAAATCTAGCAGGAAATCTTTCCTCATTAGTGTGATTCTATGACTAGATTTTGACTCACCACAATTAAAACATACCTAAGTAACAGCACACAGAGTAAAATACAGGCAAATTTGATTTTTAATTAGCAAAAATTACCAGAAAACATTTAGATTTTTTGATGATGTCTGAATTATTCATACACACTGCAGTATGCTTCTCACCATTCACAATTTCTACACAAAATAACCATTAATTACATTCTGAAAACCTTTACCATACAACTACTTTGATTCTCTGCTAACAAGTAATATACACTGTCTACTCCTTTGAAAATGCTTTGTAATCTGAGTTACAGAAGGGACCAGCTCTGTGAAGTGCTGGCATTTGAGGTCTGAGCCAATAGCCACAACTAATGTCATTTGTGTCACAGTTACAGAGGGAAGATAATTTTAGCTAGAATTCCAGCATTTGGATCCGGAACACAAACTGGTTTATAGCCAGCACAAATCTGCAAGCATTTAATCTTCCTGAGGGACCAGAAATTTTATTAGCTGTTCACATATCATAACATTGCCAGACTGCAATTACTGCTGAAGGGCCCAACACAGGACTTGAGCCCCTTGAAACCCAAGGGCGCCACTGGGCACCAGTGCTTTGGGACTCCCCAGATGGGCTTTTGCCCCTCCCTGGTGCTTTCAGCATGTTTTCATTCCCCTCATTTCCTATTCCACACTTAAACAGCAAGAACCCTCACTTTAGCATTTAATGACTAGGGAAAGGGGTGTGTGAGGAGCAGAGAACAAAACTCAAGTTAAGTATGTCCCTCTGCTAATCTAATTATTAAAAAAATTCCCTCTACAACCTTGTTCAGAGCAGCACTTAAGTTTCTCTGAAATCTGTAGCTTTATTCACACTTTAAAGTTAAGTGCTTTGTTGGACAAGGGTATTCATACAGATAATAAATGTACTTTTCCTATTCCCATCCAGGAGTTCAAGAATATTTCCTTTTGCAACAACTAAGAAAAAAACGTTTAGAAAGCCTTTTTACTATAACAACAAAAAGTTTTTTTGAATTTGAAATAGGATAGAAAATTTCTGCCTCCAGTGAAAAGACTAAGCATTTTGTGAGGAAATTAAAAACCAAAACCCAGATACTTTTGCTTCTGTTGCTTTTAGATGTCTGTTTTCTGTACATTAGAAGAAAGAAAAGTGTTTAAAGACACTTTTTTTTATATTCAGCCAAAATTCACATTTCCTGGGAAGGAGGGAACAAAATGATCAGACAAAGACCTGCAACAATCAAAGATTCTAGATAATACTGTGTTTCCTTATGAATAGTACTAGTTCCTTATGCATACATTCTTAGCTCCTGTCAGAGTTGCTGCATTGCTGCCATGGTGCATGTGTTTGATATTCTGCATGTGCTTCCTGCTTTTTTTTCTTGGTGGGAAACAGGAAAATTCTGTGCTGTGACAGCTCAACTCTTTACAGTCACCCTGGTGTCAACACAGAGAAACAGTGTCTAGGTATCATCAGGAACAACTTCCTCTCCAACTACTGAGTTGCTAAAGCCAGAGTAGTAATGTGCAATCACAGAGATAGGGGATCAGTGAACAATAAGATATTCTGATATTGAAGTCATTTTTCACACCTCTAGTAAAGTGAATACATTACATTCATTCATCTGTGTCGAACCTTAATTGTCAAACTGAGTTTATGGACTCACAGGGCTTTTAAAAATACTTGTCATCAGAACATGCACTTTTATAAATTTCATTAAAAACATATTTAAGGCATGCCAAATTGTGTTTTTCATCACAAAAAGTAACGATCCATTGCATATTTATTTTTGCAGCCAGCTAATGAAATGCAAAAACAAAGTGACACAGCAATGCCTAGTTGCTGAACAAGTGCATATGTTTTCAGGATGAATAAAGTTCTTACAACACTGACTACTGTCAGGCTTAGCCAGTGATCAGAATTTTTTAAAAAATCATTTCTGCTTACTGGTGTGGAGTTTTAGTCACACTCAGACACATGTTTTAATAACCTGAGTTCTGTGTTTCATCTTAGATGTAACTAAATCATAGTAAATTTGGGATCTTCAAGGTGCCCTTCATGGAAATACGTAGTCTTTCTTCAAACAGAGATGGATCTCCAACTGGTACATTCTCTGCACTGTGTTCAGTGTACTGTGGTAGTACTAATAATGTACTGTAGTGCAGTGTACAGTGGATTATGAAGTTTCACATACTTAGTGCAAGGCAAAACATAATAATCAACAAAAGAGAAATATTTTCCTGAATTAAAAACCATAAAATCATTAATAAATCTCAGTACATCTCATGCTCATAGCTATGATGGTATTCTTCTATCATTGAATCTGGGCTAAAAACTCCATGGAGGAACCTCTCCAGCAATGAAACTCCTTTGACCTGATATTCAATCAGTGCTGTGGGAACAAGCCTTGGCAGCGTGCATTCTTTGGACTCACAGTTGTGAAAAAATAAGGCAGATGCAATCTCATGTATGCTTTTGTAGGCAACCCTAGTCTAGCTGTAGGGCAGATTTCAAGTCACTCGACTTCAAGGCAAATCAAAGCAGAGAGGAATAATTTCCTGCCTCTTTGACAGGGACACAAACTCTGAACAGAGCACGGTCACATTCTGCCTGGAAATTGTAACAGCTGCAGCAAACATATGGAGCTGCCATGGAAGAAAAGCTGTTTAGTTTGTGGAGTGAGACCCTAATCAAAGTGATTGATGCTGGATATGATGCAGAAATGCAATAGATATCCCTTTTGAAGGAAGATACTCGAGAGATAAATACAAAATGCTCTAATAAATGAAACAAGCTGAAACACCTGTAATACCTCTAGGATAGATGTTAAAATCACTTAGGCTTATATTAGCAATGAATCATTTCCCTTAATACAAAATATAGAAGATAAAGAGTAAAAATAAATCACTGGTCTAATATTAACCCTGATATATCTGATTTTTATACTGGTTTTGGTGTGTTTTTTGGGGGGATGGTTTTGTTTTGTGTTTGTTTTTTTTTTTTGATAGTTGGAACTGTTATGCTACATATTGGAAAAGGGTGTGATATAGGAATTTATGTTTAATAGGATACAAAACTAGGGTATAGCCAATGAATCTCTTGTCAAAGGCCAGTTTCTGTTAAACTTGCTTGCAATGAACATTAACATCAAAGGGTAACTATTTTAAAGTCACTGGACCTTTGCCATTGCTATTGAGGGAACTGTCTCTTTCTTTTTGAGTAATTAGCACAGAATTCTAAAGACAGAACACATAATTTCCTGCTAATGAATCATCAATATACAAGTATGAAAAGTCATGCAATTTTCATCTCTGTTACAAGACAGTGGTGTGAGCAATAGTGGTTGCAGTTTTTGAAATTCTTTAAAGTCTAAGAGAAAAGCTGAGAAATGTTATTTCTATCTTACTACTTTAATGAAGAGCTGGTACACTCAGGGTACCCTTGTTCCAAACATGTAAACTGAAAAGAGTAATTTTGGGTTGAAAATAGCATAGGCTTGTTTTCTAAAAGAGTTTTGATTGCCTTACATGCTATTTCTTTCCCTACATCTTTTATTTATTTTCATGTGCAAGGAAAATGGTAAATCATTCTTATTAGATTCTCATTTGACTAGGTAGGATACTTGAAACAATATTTGGGAAAGCCATATTCAGGCAACACATTTTTTTTTAGTTTCCAATATTATTTACAATACTTATAAACTTTAAGTGGTGAACCTTAATCTAACAATAAAGAAAATTATATTAGTTTGAGTAAATGATTAAATAAAATCTCAAGGGCAACAGAAGTAGTCTGTGTTTGAGACTGACAGATGGGTCTGGATCCAAGGTAACAATGTTCTATTTCTCTTCTAGAACATGCCATCTAAATAATATACCTATTGCTCTGCTAGCCAAAACATGTGCAGAAAAAAAATACACATAAAGACTTTGGGGTAACTAAAATGAGGAAATAACTTAGAAAGGACAACTAACTTATAAATAATTCAATTCACGAGAGATTTTTCCCAATCACTACATCAGAGTTTTCTATACGGATGAACATGTTTTCTTTTAGAATAGTCCAAGTGGTAAAGTGACTGGCAATAAAAACTTGTGCTTCCAAGTACAGTAGATCCCTTTTATGTATTTATGACATTTGGCAAATATCCTGCTCTTAAAATCATGAGTGCATTTACCTCCCGCTGAAGTAATTGAAAGCCAACAATTCTCTGGATCAGTACAGCCAGGATCTACAGTAACTGCAGGACTATAGAATTATTTCAGTCAAGTCCTTTCTTGTATAAGTAGGCTTTTACAATAGATGAAATTAATTTTTTTTTCAGAAATATTTTAATTGTATTGCAATTTATTTGATATCAAAACTTCTTTTCAATGAAAAGCAGCAAAGGCTTTTTGGGCAATCACCAAAGGCTCAAACTTATCCTTGCAATAACTTTACTGTATACTCCAAGCAATTATATATAATTTAACACATATTACATTTTGAAAGGGAAGTCATTAGCTTGCCTATCATCTTAACCTTTAAAATCTGATGAAAAATATCCATGACAGTGGCAAAAATCCTGTATTAGTCCAACCATGTATTTAGGGACAAGGCTACAAAAAGGTTTATGTCGTAATTTTCCTCCACTCCATTGCTCTAAAGAGAATGATTCATTTACTTAGGCAAATGCAGTTGCTGGTGCCCTCTCTGCTCACACAGTCACACACTCACCCCACCTGAGCAGAGAGCAGGGAGAGCAGCTCACATCCAGCTCCTCCCTTCACATACTGACAGCAAAGTCAGTACCCAAATAACTGCTGGAACTGACCCATAGCTGTGGGACCTAGGGACTGTACCTAATTTTTGAAATAATATTATATTTAAAAAAAAAAAAAAAGAAGGCCCATTGCACTCAAGGGTAGTTCTCCAAAGATTTTTTTTTCCTCCTACATGTAGTTTCTCACTTTGAAAAACTGTGAAAAGAGTCTTACAGATGAAGGTTGTGTTAAAAGTTTGTCTTCCGTACATTTATTCTAGGTACACTTTAGACTATGGATATATTAGACCTCTTGAAATGCTGGAATTTCACTCTACATCAAGACGGAAGCACATTCTGAGGAATAGTCATGAGTAGGTTGAAAACCCATGGGCAAGAGTCAGAGACCAAGGCAACAAAGGGAAACCAGTGTTTGGAGTCTGCTGCAGGTTGCTCCATCAAGGGGAGCCTGCTGCCAAAGCCTTCTTGCTCCAGCTGCAGGGTCTTGTCCTGCTGGGGGGCTTTAACCACCTCAACATCTGCTGGACAAGTAGCTCAGTGAGCTGTAGGCATTCCTGGAGACTCCTGGGACGCATGAAGAGTAACTTCCTAAGCCAGGTAATAGGCCTACCAGAGGGGATGCAACAGTGTAATTTAGTAATATGAGGGAAACTCATAATTGAAAACTTTCTTTGTATACTATGTTTTCCAGTTCCTGCAACTCTGAGGACAAAGAATGAAGCAAACATCATAAGAACCTCAGAAAAAAAAAAATTACTAGATTCTACAAATGGATACAGTACTTTCCATGATCAAAAGCTGGGATCAGAAGCACAATATCCTCTGCAGATCACTAGAGACTTCAACAAATTCAGTTATAAACCACTAACTTAGAATAAACATAGAGGATAAAAGAAGTGACATGAGTCACAAGAATTAGACTGTGAGGAATGAAAATATTTGGTTTAATTTCACTCAAAAATGTCAATTTCCTCTGCCAACATGTATTACTGGATGCTTTTCCAATGTTTTGCAAAATGTGTTTTACAAAATCGCCATGCCCAGGTTCAAATTTATCTTAAAAAAGACAGCCAACCAGTACTTATTAGATTCAGTACTTATTAGATTCAGTATGACACTCATAGATTGATGTATCTTGATTGTCCTAAGAACATTAATTAACTTTACAGTGAAAACATAACCATACAGAAATACACCTTTTAAAAAAGGACATGTATTTTCAAATGACATACATCACAAAACACTTCATTATATTCTGACTGTATTTAGACATAACCAGCAACATGAGAATTTGTCACCAGATAACTAAGAAGGTGGTGGACATGACCCTGAAATGAAAGATTCATCTTTGTCTATCCAAGAAAAAGAGATCAAAGAATATTGTTGAATCAAAATTCTACTTAAAAATGCAGCTTTGAAACTATACAGATCAGATTTTAGAGAAATAAGTGCAGCATATGCAATAACTATGTACCAAGTATGTACTGGAAAGAGTACTGGTATTAGCAGCAAGCATAGTAGGTGACTGGTATTCTTTCCATAAAAGATAAATATTCATAGTTGATAAAGTAACCAAGTCTTGTTTGATCTTTCGTTCCAAAGGAAATTATTATCTGTCTTTCTCATAGAGGCAACAGTTGCTACTAAACCCCATTTCTCAGTTTTGTTGTTTTTCCACTATCTAAACATCTTATCTTTTTACTCTTAAAAGTCCCCTAACTCAAGGTGCAATTGCTGCTGTCTAATTATGTTGAAGAAAGTTGTTTCCTTCATCTTCTAGGAGACAGATTTTTTAAAATTTATTTTGCTTCATTCTAGAAAATAAAAGAAAACTACTATATTTCTGATTTAGTGAAAGGTCTCAATAAATCAAGAGCATTCTTTAAGAGGAAGGAAGAACAGTCTAACACTCAGACATCTAACTTTATATTTAAAAGTCCTTATTCCTTTCAGAGTAATATGTCTGTAATAAGTTGTCATAGACAAATGAGCTTTTAGGGAGCTGCATCAAATTCACTGACAGGTAGCAATTACAGTTGTGACCCTATCTAAAGCTTAATCCTTTGCTAAGTCAGTTCCTTCTCTTCCTCCTCTTATCTTTCAGTTTCTTATGCAGGCTCCTGTAGCTTGCATTGAATTGATTTCCTACATACAAGGTCTTCCAGTTTTGCAATATAGCTTTTTTTCCTCAAATTTCTTTAGGGTTGCCATCTTGACTTGTCCTCATTGCCCTCTAAATCTTACTCATCATATTCCTTATTAAAGTTTCCAGCTTCAGTTGGACTTTCAGTTTCTTCAATTTTTATCAATCTTTGTCTCTCAAATATCATTTACCCTCCCAAATCGACACAGAGCCAAAACACTGCAATAAGATCTTGTCAACTCTTCCTCCTTCCATCTTGGGTGGCCTTTGGATTATTCTCCTCAAAAGTTACATGAAGTTTAAAGACAGACAAACCTGGACTCAGAAGTTTAGAATACTTCTATCCTTTCATAAGTACTGCCATATGACAAATATCATCCTCGAACATTTATCAATATCCCAAAGAATATTTTGGTGCTAAAATAACAGTGGATATACTTAAAATTTGCCAGTAAGGACTGTTTGAGCAACAGGTGAATCCAGCTGACATTTGATTCTCCTTTATTCTTTGCCTTGAGAGATTTAAATTCTGAGGAAAGCCTAAACTTGAAGTGAGTCTCCTTTTTCTCTCTATTTCTATCAGAACAGCTTCCTACTCAATTACTTTCTCCTAAATCTTTATATTTTCCTCTTAAGTGGAGTTTTTATTTTGAGTGATTAAATATCAGATACATAATTGTATCTTTGAATGAACGTTTGCTTGTCTCCCATGACTCGTGTTCCAGAAAATTAGAAAGCTGAAGAACTACACCAAGTATTGAAATGCATTATTTTTCTCAAAGGAAAAATGTAATATTATCACACATAGTCTCATGTATATACTTTATGTCTGATCATTATGTGCAGTTAAAATGATGCTTGTGTCCACTGGTTTGTTTTTTTTTGGGGGGTGTTTTTGTGTTTGTTTGTTTGTTGTTGTTGTTGTTGTTTTGTGTGTTTTTTTGGTTTTTTTTAGTAATTATTCCTTGGCTAATTTCCTTTTCGTAGAAAACAAAAGGTATTGGTTAATTTTCAAGGGAGTTATTACCAGACAAATGGAATGTGAAACTCATAAAGAGCACAAAAAAATGAAGAAATTTATATTAATTTCAGTAGGAGAAGAGCTGGACCTAAGTTTGATAAACAAGTAAACACAAGATATAATTAGATAAAGAATTCTCAAAGAACATTGAAGTCGAATGTCCACCTGTTTTCATCTATTTTATTTACTTGACTTCACTTAACACTCATCCTCTCTTGAAACAGAAAGCAAAATCAGTACAAAATCTTCTAAACCTGATCAAGAAACTCATGTGAAAATAAACATATGAAAATAGCCACACTTTGATTTGGAACAAGTTTTCTGCCCACATAAGTGAGAAGATAATAACTTATTTGGGACTTACAGCTGTATTTATTTGTCCTTCAAGATTTTGCACAAGAGTCTTTACATTTATAACAGTTTTTGACAATACAGTATCTATATTTTAAGAATACACAGATCATTAGCATTCATTTTTAGCCACAAACACAAGTCATACTGCTGAATGTATCAAACACTGTAAATCCTGCTAATTAGTAACACTGGCAGTTGTGTGATATTTTATTGTCATTCATCAGACAGCTTTATTTTGGTTTAAAATTGATAAAACTAAACGGCTTTTATCCTCTGTCATTCTTCATTTACAATCTGATGTGGGGACAAACCCACACAGACAAACCCACACATAATATGGTCTTACTGACTGAAAGCAAATGCAACTGAAACAATCTCTGCTGATAAAATTATGTTTTTGCAATTTCTGACAACACAGTAGACAAATTGGCAATCCAGCAATTTAAGACAATGCACATCCTAGAAAAAATGTGAATTTATCTGATAACATTATAAATCTTATATTTCTTTTGAAGTAATATTTGTAGTTCTTATTATCTTTACAAAACCTCAAACAACACAGCCTGACTTCATTCTAACTGTAACAAAATCAGATATTTCTTTCTGTATTCATTAGAAAAGTTTGCAGCTGTTTTATTTACTTGGCTTTGTTAGTAATTTATCATCTTTTAGGAATAAATAAAGAGTAAAATAAAGTCCAAGGTATTCTAGAGCTAGTCAAGCATCTCAATTCTTATGCAAAAATAAAAACTAAATAGGATAAAAGTCAGTCCCTCAGTTTGAATGTGAAGTTGGGAATATAAACCCATGCAAACATAAGAAACCAACATTTACAGATGCTTCAGCACATGATTCTCTTAAGTACTCATAAAACTCTAAAGCCCATAACCTCTTTCACTTGGAGAAGAATAAACCTGTTTAACAAGAGAAGCTTCTACCTCAAAATGGTAAAACCTTTAAACAGATTTATGAGGCAGCAATATTAAGCAGCGTGTCAAGCACTGCGCTGGTAGCCAGCAAACCCTACACAGGAGCCTGGTTGAGCAGCCTAAGCAGATGCATGAGCTGCCAGATGAAAGGTATCCCTCATCCACATCCCACAGAGAGGTGCAAGTCTCTGCAAGCTGGGCACTACAGCAGCATCAGGGGGTCTCAGCCACCCCAGCACACCCCCAATGCCAAAAGGTGGCCACATGAAAATCCTACCCCTAACCAATACAGGCACTGGCCTGAGGCAAGAGATTCATTTCACTGCTCAATGTGACCACCTCAGAAGGAGAGCAATTGCTCTTTCAAGATTTAATTTAGCAGGTGCCTATTTAGGATAATGAAATTTTGAACACACGGCAGAGGTGTGGTTATTCATGTAGACACCTAAAGACAGATAACTTATTCCAGAATAGTTTCCCTGCCTCAGACATTCAGAGTTACAGAGTCCCCAAAATAATTATCAGCACCAACCAATTGATCTTAAATGCACTAAAGACTAATGAAATGTCTTTACAAACAGGTGTCAAAAAGTGAAATTATACAGATTGTAATCTCTACCAAAATCAAGTATGAGTATGAAAGCCTAAATGAAATGAACAGAAAGTAAAATGTGCCAAGAACAAATAATTTCCAGAGTATGGAAAAAACCTGCTGAAAATTACCAATATAATAGCTGAGTTTTGAAGGAGCTAGGAAGATGTACTCTTTTGAGGGGCAAGAAATGTTATTTTCTTCTATTTACCTTCAGAAGGCTAAAAAATGTAAGCATTTAGAGTTTGAAAGGTCAAAAGTAGACTCCCCAGGGCCTTTTTCTTCCTCATGAAGAAGACAGAGATTTGATTTACCATTTTAAGTCTAAAGAAAAACTTAATTTTGAAATATCACACCAGAAGTTCATAAGAGAAGCTTGATTTCAGAAAAGTCATCTTGCTGCAATATATCACTATAATTTCACAAAAAATGCCTTCAAAATTAAAAAAAAAAGCTTTATTCTAATGAGTAGAAGCACACAAGCCATGCATAAAATTTACTCGTTACAAATGCAAATGGTGGATTCCTAGATAAATGTCTTTCTGACACAAAATTTAGATAATTTAGTGAGAACAAATCAGCACATAAAACAAGCACATCCATATTGAACTAGAACTTGTAACACCTCTTCTTCTGTAGTGGGAAGGAAAAGAAAAAGGATTTTTTTCTGCTAGAAATTAAATATTTGTGCTTAAACGACAGTTGAAATACCATGGTAGAAGGAGACTTATATTGTTCAAAAATGTATTCTTACATAGAGCCAAAAAAAAAAAAAAATCAGTCCTAGTTTAATTGTTCTCTATATTTTGTTTAACAGTTCAGCAACTACCAAAGTAATATTTGAGGTTTTATTTCATAAAAACTGTTTACTCTCATGTAGCTGTTGTATTTTTATAGAATGTAAGAAATTCACAAAATAATGCCTTGTGAATGTCTGTTTCACTGAGAGTTGTCATAGGAAAGACTGAATGTCTAATCTTGCACAGTGACATTATACTGGCTTGTTTTCAAAGATGAAAATCTTGAATTCTATTTAAAATGAGATGATGCTCCATGGCAATATATAACAAGCAGTCTACTGGACAGGTGGAAGAAAACAAAGGCATTCATCACAAAGAGATCTGACTGCTAAAAGAGAAAAGGGAAAGCAGCACAGATACATGGATTTATGTCCGTCGGGCCAGAAGCAGAAGCATTTATGCTCATGTCACAGACTTTGAATTTGAATTATTCCTAAAATCAAATGATGAAGTGGAATCATGATCCAATGCTTTCTAAGCTTAATGTACTTCACTGTTCCTAACTACCTGCATTTTTTTCAGTCTGTCTCTTTATTTATGATAGAGGAGAGAGAACAAGAGATATTATTCTTTCAAAAGTTAATCCTTGTCTTCTTTCTACTAGAAACCACTTAAGTCCACTGAAATTATGTACATTAAAAAAGGGCAGGCTGAGACTATATTCTGCTGCAATTCTTCAGAGAAAAAACCTAGTGAAGAGGAGTAGAGGCACTGTCATGATACGCCATAGCATGAATTCAGAATTGATTTTCTTTACTTGCTGGACAAGAGCACATTTTTATACAAAGCTCCGTTCATGTCCCATAGCTATTTAGGGCCTGTAGGAGGAAATGTTGACAGTCTCTTTCTTAAGCCTTCTTGTAGCTAATACTGCAGCCTCTGCCAACTTGGCATTGCAAGGCTTCTATTGGACTCTGTGTGGGATTTGTAAAGCTCAACAAATCGAGAAAAATACTTTCTTCAGAGAAACCTCAGGATTTTCTCTTAGGAGATAAGTATTATGAAATGCATGTTGCCTAAATGATTAGAATTCTTTATCATTTAGATGGGACAAAAAACCTGTATGGACCTACAGTAACTAAAATCTACACTTTAAAATACATATTGATGTTTGAAAGAGCAGTTTTATATCTTTTAATATCTCTGCAGTGAAAATACGTGTAGATTTGCAGTGACTCTCAAGAGGAAGTAACAGCTATCATTTCAAAATGCTAAACTATTTATTGTTTTAGTTAAGTTCACAATTAACATTTTAATACAATTTATAGAGGTTTAACTCTTTCCCCTTTTCCGTAATACTAAGCAACCCTTGCAACAAAGAGCAGATACAATTAACAAACTGCCACTAACAGCCAGCGTGCTGCAGAGCTCACTGAGCTCCAGAATGGTTAAGCATTTTGCATTTTGAACAGGCATAAGGTTCATGAGCAAACGGAAAGGGGGAAGAAATTACTGATATTTTTGCTGCAGAATTTTATTACATATTCCTGGACTTCTATTTCATGGAAGAGCTGTTCATACTGTACTTGACACATATTCTGAAGGTATAAAAGTACACAGAACTGTCTTCTGTCAGATTGGAATCTCATCAAGCCCAGTTTTCTTCCCAGAGTGCCCAGTAGCAGATGACTACATAAGAAAAATGGGATCCCAGCATGATGTGTGCCAGCACTGCCCCTGTTTCCAGCTCTGCTATTCTGCAAGGAAACCTTTGGTTCAGGTTTCATGAGAAAAGAAGAAATGGCTATATAACTATATTAAGCCACTTAAGTATTCACCATCAGAAAGCAATTACTCTCCTTTAACTAACTCTTAAGATGGAACTGAACATCAACAGGTCATAAGAACAACATTGTTTATTGTAAAGTGGAAGGAAAACAGTCTGGGAAAGAGATGGCTGTGTCTAGACTTTGTATGCTGAAGCAGATTCATATGCACAGATTTTCATTTACCTGGAAGAAAACAGGGGAGAAGCCATAGCACCAAAGGGAGGAGAACTGCTGCTGGTGGCTGTACAAAAGGTGAAGTCTGTGGCTTTCCAGGCACTGCCTTGTCATTCAGGTGAACTTTAAATGTAGTACAGTACTACTGCTAATACGGTTTAGAATGGACTGAAGTCAAATCACTGAAAACTGGGGCGTATAATCACTCTCTCTGGTATTTCAGTAAATTCCAGAAGGTAAAGCCAACCCTATACAGTATTTTCAGCTACAAAACTGTCATTTTAAAGTTCTGATCTATTGTCATGCACAGAGCAAAGCTGTAATGTTTACAACTTCACAAATATGTTTTCAGTTACAGTATATTAAAAGTTTTGTCAGATCAAAAAATCATGTGCTATTGATTCTCCTGCTACTGTTAACATTGGGTTGGTTTTCTTTTTCCTCATTTTTGTTAAATCGTTGCTTCTATGAAAATGCTTTAGGCACATTGGTACCTGTATTTTGCATAGATCAGCTGCTGCTTTTACATACCCTTGTTTCTTTCTTCAGAGTGAAAACCATTAGAGGCAAGAATTCATCTTGACATGCACCTCTGTTTTGTTCACAACAGAGTTGCTTAAAAATTTAAAATGGCAACGATTGGTGAACCACAACAGTAACTGAAATCTATAATGAAAACAGCTTTATTAGCTCTCTAACTGTTCCTATGTATCTTCTGTAAACCTGTTACTCTTTCTTTCAGGTTCTAGAAGGATGTTTCACCTTGGGGGTGGGCGGGAACACAGCTTATCATCCTGAACTAGGTGCCTGAATTAAGAAGTGTTTCTGTTTTGATCATGGAAGTGATTCTGGTTTTCCATTCTCTATAGAGACTGAAATTACATTAGACTCATAGTTTCATTACCAAGAGTTGGGCAGTGGGAATATGTAACACTTTGAAACCTGCCTAAACAACCACAAGGATGACAAAGAGACTCATTAAAGTTCCATACATCTTACAGCCCATTAAAGTTTCTAGGCACCCAACAGTCTTGTTCAATTCTGCATACACATGTTTACAGAAGATGAAAGCCATAAAAATAAGAAGGAGAGATTTAGTGTCTGCAGTAGTTTAAAATGAAAGGTATGACTCCGGCTGTAAATTTACTTTTATATATATGTAAAAGTATATAAAATAAGATTTGACTACAGATACATAGAAATCTATGTGATATTTATGTTCAAGCATACCCAAAAAATTATTCAATGAAATAGTAATTTCCGTGTTTCCAATCCAAGCTTTTATGCTGAATCTGCTCTCCAAAGACTGTAAGTATATTATGGAATGTTTGCTTCATCACCTTATCTAATAACCAAAACTAATTTAAGAATTCATAAGTTCCGAAGACCTCGTAGGCTGTCAATAATACATCAGAGACTTGCCTTAATAATATCTAACTAATGCAATAATTGCATTTACTCCTTTACTGCTTGTGTGGACAGGAACAGATTTAATTATAAAAGCAAAAGCATACAGATTTTAGCAAATTGCTAGTTTCATTCATTAAAGAAAACAGAAAAATACAATGTAAGCCAAGCCCTCCTGAAATCACAAAGTTCTGGTTTCTAAATGCTATAATAAATAAATACAATGTTTATATGCTGTTTATGCATACATCCATATGTACCACCAAAACTGATGTGGACAGCAAAAGAGCTTGTGTTGTGCACCTTATCTCTATGATATACATTTTTTCAGGTTTTACCTTAGACTGTTTTATTCCAGCTTCACAGAGTGAACATAGAATCATGACTGGAGATTTGGATTTAGTTTCATGCAAAAGAAGCCAAACTATTCATTCCAAAAATCTCCAAAGACACAAATCAAAGTACAGTAAGTGGGGAAAATAAGGCCATTGACTTAATAATGTAACATTTATTGCTGCTTTAGCACTACTTTCAAATGAGATGTCCTCACAGAGTTATTTCATTAAGTTTGGTATCCACTTAATGAAAGGGGAATATTCTATTCAGTTGATGTATACAGCACTGCATACTTTGTAAACAGCTCTTGGCTATTTTCATCTCTTTGAATGCTACATTTTCAGAGCAAAGGCTCAAAGCCACAACACCAAAGTAAGCATCATCTACTTCAAGAATATATGATCCACATGCTATAGATCTGTGGTGTCTGAAGAGTTGCAAATTTGAAAAAAAAAATTTGGAACCATCTTGAAAAATAAAGTTGAATTTGCAATTCAGAAGCTAAGCATCAATTAGCTACACACTGGAGTAAAGGAAGTCAGTATATTAGAAGACTTCTTCTTCCTTCACAGGTTAAGAAAAGTTTTAAATTTCTTATAACAGTTATTGAAACCATTTACCTCTTTTCAAATCTACATATAAAAAACCTGGTATGTTTGTCTTCCCCTGAAAATGTCACTAAATTTCTGGAACAGTTTCTTCTAGTCAAGCATGTGCCCCAATTCCTGGAGCACATTCCCAAGATGTGCCAGCTTCTCCAAGGTGCACCCACCCTTTCAGTTAAGCCATGGGGCCTGAAATGGTGTGCTCATGCTCTTATAATTGGGAAGAGTAAATTTATGTTCCCTCTTTTATTCCATTGTCAATAAGGATCCAACTCTCAATATTCTTTTAAATGAAAGGTCTACTTAGGCTGAACAAAATCACATAAATGTCTGGTTTAGTAAGACAGAAGCCAATGAAAGTCCAAACATTTAGTGAAATGAGTCATCATTATCTGCATCAAAAGTCATATCAAAGACTGAGGACAATGTTTACACTTTCATATTACTATTTCTACAGACATTAGGATATGATAATTTAAGCAATTTTAGCTTGTGTGAGTTTAGTTGGGTAAGGGGAGAATACCAGAACTTCCTATTTATAACACTCTACTGAATAGACTGAACCAGTTGGTAGCACTGAGAGAGACAGGTCTTTCCACAGGAAATAGTAGGGTTCTGATTTTCTCCATGTCCAGGAAACTTGGAATGGTGTGTAATTAAATGTCAGTTGCAAAGACAGAGAATTGAGATCAGTGTTTTTTTTGTTTGTTTGTTTTTTTGACCATGAGCATTTCAATTGCCTACAGGTCAGTATATCCTTTGGGGCAACTGATATAGAGAAAAGAAGTGATTGACTATAATCACTTCCATGATGCCACAAGACTGTGCAACTCACAGAGACAGGAGACTTTCTAATGATAAAACCCAGAAGCTGGAAGCTACAGAGCCCTCAGTGACTTAAAAGCCTTGACAAAGGATATTTAGGACCTCTGTAATGAAGTCATGCTCAGACAAACCTCTAAAATTAAAATTCTAGACATAGACAAATTTGCCATTTTATTTTGACACATCCTGTAGTGCAGCTGTGTGGACTTCCACACCACATGCTCTGAGCTGGAAGATCAGCCCAAGAAGCTGACACTGAAATCAAAACACTGAAAGATCTGAATGCATTTCTAGTGCCCACAGATCTTGGAAAACCCTGACATGCATGTCCTCTTGGCATTTTAGCCTTACAGCTGATTCCTTGCTCTATCTTTCCTCTCTCATCTTTGGCTGTGGCAAAAAAGTGCAATCAGGTACAATTTTCATTACCCATTTTCCCTTTCAGAGCTATGACAGTCCAAATATTCAAGCAAAGAAGAAAAGGTAGCATGAAACTACTCCCGCACAATTAATTAAAATATTCCATTTTATATATATATATATAAAATAGTATAGATTTTGCAAAAGGAATAGATTGCACCATATTGCTTTCTATAACTTTGGAATACAATATACTAAGACTGCAATACTAAGCACCTGGTTTGTTCACTTCTATTTTCTAGGTGAACATACTAATACTATATACAAATAAGAGGTAATAAATATACAAAGCCAGTAAAAAGTTAGTGCACACAGTAAAATATACATAAAGAACATTTTCCTTGAAAGTTACACATTCCAGTTTCTAGTAATACGAATCTGCAACACCAATTTCTTCAAGAATATAAATACATCATTCATATACACACATACATCCTCTAATAATATTGGTTTCCTTTTATTCAGCCAATTTTCCTGGCAGATGACTTCTATATGTGACTCATAGTTAATAAGTACTAAAAGTACTAAAGTACTAAATATTACTCTATGTGATAGTCAGATTATAGCTAGGGTGAAATTAACATATATTAATGTCAGAATAAAATGTAACAAATTACCAACCCAAAATTTTATTTTCACACAATGCTGAATCACTAGTCTTGCTGGTTATTATCTATGTTGTCTACAAGATATTCTACCCCTATATTAGACTGCACTTTAAAGAGAGAGAAAAGACATATGGAATTTTGAAGGACCATGTACAGATTTGAAAGATGTTATGCAGATGCAATTATGAAAATGTTTTCTGATTTTATGTTGACAAATTTTATTAAAAATATAATAAACCATGCAGAAAGTTTCTATGAAATAAATGAAAAAAATCTAGTGCCATCTCAAGGCCACCCAAGTATTTCTAGAAAAATAACTAAAATTTATTTCATCTGACCTGAAAATGCATTCATTGTAATTTTTACAATCGGATATTATTTTATTGCTTTTTGAAGTGTCATTACTCTCTGACATCTCTTTTGCACGAGTACTTAACTTCCTTGTGCAAGACATACATTATCTTACATATCTTTTGTATGTATTAATAGCTTCTTTATTCTTCTGCTGCTTCTTTCTTTTCATTTTGTCCAAGACCTCCAGACATGTAACTTTTGAGTAGCTTGATTTTCTTATTTTTTTATATGTTACTATATGAAAAGAGTAGTTTCTCTGAGTTTGCATAATATAACTTAAAAGCTCTAAACTCATGGTATATATTACTTTCTGACAAAAAGAATTCTGAAGAGTTAAGTCAACAGTAAGTATTCATGACCACACACTATATTTTCATTACTCTGTTCAATACCCACAAAAACTGACTTATAAGCAGGAAATGTGCAGAAAGACAATTTTTTGTACTTATCTTTCAAGTACACACTTATCTGGGATAGTTTTAAAAGTCAGTTGCTAGAAAGGCTATTCCTGCCTTTAAACTCAATCACCTTATGGGCAAACAGCAATTGATATGCAATCTAGTGATCCTGTTGCATTCCAGTCAGTAGAATTATTATTAGTGACTTGAAGTGGAAATGGATCGAATCTGGAATAAATGTGCTGTAGAAACAGATTTTACATGCACTATTGAAACTTACGGAATGTTTTACCCTCACACAATCACTAATGGAGAAGTTTACAGAACATTATAATCCAGTGATTTGTACTCCAATATTTAGAAAAATGTTGTGGAGAGGTAATAAAACAAACATTTTTTTTTACTGAAGGCACAAAACACAAAAATCCTCCATCATCTCCCTCTTTTTTAAGCATTGTACTCCGTTCTATACCTAATAAAAATAATATTTCTTTGAAGATTTAAATCAAGACATTCACTATTTCAGTTTTTATATGTATAGGAAAAATTAGGAGCTTGCTGCTCTATTTCTTCCCATTTGCAGATGCATAAAGCAGTCTCTTTAGAAAATGAACCCTGTTAAATTTATGGCAAGTGTGTTCTCATTTAGCCTAATCTCTGCTGGCTCAGCGTAACATGCTGTCTTTACAGAGTGCCTACCAGAAAAGGAACCTTAACAAAATTTTTAACAGCTAAGGAAGAAAAGTAAAATCCTTGCTTTAAATGTGAGTATATTTTATAGAAATATAATAGTGTCACATTTGCATAATAAAAGTATCATAAACAAAATAAATAAAATTATAATGCGTTTTTCATTCAGTAGCTGACCACCTGAACATAGAATTGTTTCTTTCATAGCAGATTGATGACCATGTTTACCTTTTTCTATTAAAAAGAAGTAATTAATTTTGAGAAAATCATTAAAGCCCCAGATAGTGTACTGTCAATTGTCTCTTGATCTCAGATAAAATAACTGCAAGCTTACATCAGCTAAAATCCTTGGAAGAACCTTTCATAGTTCTACACTGCAATACTGGAAAATTCTCTCAATGAATTGATTGCACTATCTAGATGCCAGGCTGAACTGCAAAACAAAGTTTTTTCTTCCGACCTCAGAACATGCAGAATGTTTACTTGCAGTCTAAATGGTTTTAATTGCAATGTACTGAATCCCCCACCCAGAGCAGTGCATTCAGTTCCTGGTTTATCAGCACAGGAGGGACATGGCCCTGTTGGAGTGAGTCCAGAGGAGGCCACAAAGATGATCAGAGGGACAGAGAATCTCTGCTGTGAGGAAAGGCTGAGAGAATTGAGGACTTCAGGGTGACCTTATAGCATCTTGCAGTGCCTAAATGGGGCCTTATAGACTCCTTGCAGACGCTTTTTACAGGGGCATGTAGTGATAGGACAAGGGGAAATGGCTTCATATTGGAAGAGGGTATGTATAGATCAAATATTAGGAAGAAATTCTTCACTGTCAGCGTGGCAAGACACTGGCACAGGTTTCCTGGTCTACTGGAAGTTGTCCCTGCCCATGGGAGGAGGGTTGGAACTAGACAATCTTTAACATCCATTCTTAGTTCTATGGCTGCTGAAAAACTTTGTATTTTACCTGATTTTTTTTTTTTTTTTTTTTTTTTTTTTGCATACTGGAATGTTCACCTTGCCTGAATACATGTTTAAATAAGCTCATGAGGCAGCAGTGACACTTGAAAACAATGTCACTCGTTGGATTAAAAACAGGTATTAGCAAAAAGATCATTGTTGCATGAAGATAAAAAGCTCAGCAAATGTTAAGCATGGAATTGGCTTGAACTTCAAAGTTTTCTGACTCCTGCCTGTGTGTTTCAGGCCATGCAATTATGAACTCACATTACTACAAATCCCCTTCTGCTATAGTAAGTTGCTATGAGCATCTTGGACTCCAGCCCTCGCTAAAATTACATTTCTTTCTTTATGCCCCAAGCACTCAAAACAGTATTGAAATCTTCCCTCTATTTTCTTCTTAAAAAAACTCCAACTCTAATATCTGATGGAGAAATCAGACCTTATAAGGTGCAGACCTCTTATCACTTGAAAATAGAGGATCACAGGAAAATTTGGTGGTCAGTATGAGAACTGAGTCTCTGTATATTCATTTAAACAGTGATGATCTATTTACAGGTCTGACAATTTTCTTATAGGAATCAGAAAACATAGTTAAATTATTAATGTACTTTCCATTAAAATTTTTGAAAAATTATATTCTAGATTATGTATATGATAGTGGAGGAAAAGTCCAAATCTCTTTATCTGGAAAAGTCATAGCTCTAAAAACAATATGAAAAGGAAGAATAAAGAAATTAACTACTTTAGCTAGAACAGAAAATGACTTTTTTTTTCTGTCAGAGAACATATACTATGAAACACACCTTTTCATTTCTCCTCATATTATGTAAGATTGAGGGTAAGGAAGGTAACTATGCAATTCTAGGTCTATGAGTAACCTAAGCAAGCCTTCTTCCTCAGCAAGAAATTCACCTAAGGGGCATATTTTTTTTAGTAATCTATAGAAACAAGAGCAAAAACCATCTTTCTGCACTATAGGGTTTTCACCTTGTTAAATAAAATTTCTCAGGCATGCTTTCCTATTATTTTCCACATTTCTGTATTGAAACTGCACCTTAAAAATATGAACATTTTTTGTAAACCAATGGAAAGGATGCTTGACTGGCAATGGGAACACTTTGTGTCACTTCTCCACTTATTTCAATATACCTTGTTTCTGTAACAAAGTTGAGTAATTGTCTCTGTTAACTAAAACATTTAAACAATTCTCTAATTCTTGAGACTATCCACACTAACTAATGCATGAACACTTCAATCGATTAATTTTTTCTCCTTTTAATTTTCTATTTTTGAAATCTGTAACAATCAGACAATGCTTGATTAACAATACACTATTTAATAGATGCATTATCGCTATATCTTTGTTCTTACATAATCACAATTATTTAAGCTGAGGAAAAATGCAAGATAAATGGTAGCCTACTGTACATATTCTAAGCAGTGACATAAAAATTAAATTAAATTTTCAATGGAGTATGATAGGTTTAGGAGAAAATACATGCAGTTGTAGCAAACTGAACTTGAAAATGCATTTGAGAGAAGTTTTATATCAATTTCAGAGTTTTTGTCTTCATATACTTTGCCTTCAAAAGGTTAGTTTAAAGTATTATAGCAAAAACGCACTAGAGGTTCAGGATGACATCAAGGGATGTCAGAAAAGAAAATCCTTAAAATCTGCCCATTCTCTGAGCTGGAGCTAATGAAATGTTGTTTTATTGGGGTTGTAGGATTTCCTATTCAGTTCAATAGCTGTGCAATTCCAGGGAAAGGAGGGGCAGGACCTGAAGGTTAAAGGAGGAAGGAGAGACCCTACAGACACATGCACACACACATTTCCCCCAAGCTCCCAAGCAAACCAAACATGAAGAAAAGTGAACCCTGAGACATCTTTGTTGTTTCTTTTCCTAAATTGCTTGTCTATTGCTGGGAACATATAATGCATGTTTCTGTTAATTTCTCCTTAAAACAGCTTCCTCATGTCTCCACTACAGAAAATTGATATGTCTGAATTCTCATTTACTTAATTCAAACTAGTATAGAGACTGAGTTTTTCAACTTATTTTTTTAAGAGAAGCACTATTGATGTGGACTTTCAGGGTGAGGTAAGTTCTGCTGTTAAGCAGATACATTTTGATATGTGATGTAGAAAGGCTATTTCAGCCTTACAATAGTTAGGAAAGTTTAATTTTGGCAATGCTTTTTGATTACATAATGAATAACTTTAGAATAAAAATGTCTCAAAGAAGAAGTCTCAAAGAAGTCTCAAAGAAATGACTTAACAAGACTATATGGATAATATTATGGGATTGTACCGAGACAGAACTAAATAATATTACAAGTCACTTTTTTAAAAGAACAGAAAAGTCTATGTATGATGCTTTTACACCACATTCTAGGTCTTCAGACTTGTGAAGAAAGAAAAATTGAAGCAATAGTGATAGAGCTTGCCATAGTAATAGAAATAGCAACAGTATAACAATATTATTTGGTTCTTCTCTTCCAAACAGGAATTAGGAAGAGGAAAGGGAAGAAGGAAAGGCAAGAACAGAAGAAACAAGCTCAACATATGGAAAATATCTTTCCACTTCAGTAATCTGTCTCTCAAAATAATTTGACTATTATTCAATGTTTTTAAATAGGTCTGCATACCAATATATTGTGACTTCATTTTTCTCTTGTTCAAAAGAACCATCTGGATTGTTTTAGGCAGTTTTTTGTTATTTCTTAACATTAGGTTACTGAAATAGCTGGAACAGAAAAAAAATACTAGATATTTTTGTGATAGCAAACAAAAAACACAAATCCATTTTTGTTATTCAGGAGAGATGTTAATCTCATCTTATTTACCTGAATTAGATGAAATAAGTCTTTTGAATCTGAAAAACTGAGTCACAAATCTGAGTTTCCATGGTGATCATAATTACAGTTCAAATAATGAAACTGGTGGCATTATTAAAAAGTTTAACAGTTGAGGAAAAACAATCTTATGATTTTGGTCAATACACTTTGGAAAGTAAGAAATTTTAGGAATATTTTCCAGCATAAGTAATCACACATTTTGAATCAGGGATCTTTCAGATCTATAACACTTCTTCTGTGAAAATCCTCAGTGGCACATATATCTCCAACCATTAATAACCACTAGTATATCTCATTTACATACAGCAGCTAGAGCTCAGTGGATGTGAATTCTGCAGAATATGTGTTCACAAGGAAAAAAAATAATAAGCGGACCTGGGAATGTCAATTCTCATTATTTATCTCAGGTTTGTGGTATAAATTTCTTCTCACTGATAGCATTACACTTAGAGAGGTTTGGTAAAAGGAAAAATGGAAATACAACCTGAATACAATGAGGTCTTTAGAAGGACACCAAGATGTGGAAAAATCCTCAGTGTTAGAAAGGCACATATTGTTGCTCCTAAATTTTGATACCACTAAGTGTGAGGCAAAGCTTGCATTTAAATGGTAGGATGATTCCTTCAATTTGACTGCAAAATTCAGTATTGGAAATCATATTTCTCAAGAGTGAGCAGTTCTGGGTTGCCAAAAGTGGTCTCATTATTAATATTTTAATTCCAGATCTCCTTGTTTATGATAACTTCAGTTTGAAGGGAAGTAGAAACTAACTGTACTATTTAAATCTGTAGCTATTCTAGTGGAAGCTTTCATTATTTAAATTCTATTCTGTATTGTCTTTTAGAAGTCATAATTTAAACTGAAATCTCTGGGTTGTTGGGTTTTTTCTTTTCGTTGGGAGTTTTTGTTGTTGTTTTTGGGTTTTTTTGGAGGGGAAGGTTGTTTTGTTTTTTGGTTGGGTTTTTTGTGGGTTTTTTGGTTTTGGTTTGTTTGTTTGTTTTTTGTTTGTTTGGGTTTTTTTTTAAAGCTGGCCTTTTCATTATGCTGGCAGTGCTCAAATGTGTCTTTTCACTTACATCATCTTTTTTCTCACCTGCAGGCTTGCAGATAGCCTTACCAGGTGGAACAGATGCAGGAACAGGGAGTCATGGAATGAATTTAGGGCATTCACACCTAAACCTTATACAGTTCTGCTTTGTGGCAGCTTCTCTCCTTAAGGGCTGGAGTAAAAAAAAAATCAAACAGCTAGAAACTGAACCAGATGATTTATGAATCCAGGATGTTATGGCTGTTAATGGCCTTCAACAGGATTTTTTTCAGCTTTGGCATTGCTGCAGGGGTCACAAATGATTTACTTGTATCATCACTCATCTTGGAAAGGCATGTTCTGTGTTTGGCTGCAAGAATGAGAGAAATGCATAGACACTGTACTCCTTGGAGCATGTTGGAAGATAGTTTCTAAAAAGAAGGTTTGGGAAACCTGCCATCGGTTTGAACTGTATGGATACTAGAGCTAGAAAAATCAGAGAGTAGTTCAACAAACTGAATTTAGGAAGAAAACAAACAAATAATATGAAACATCCAAACAAACAAATGCCCAAACAGTTTCTAGGAAGTTTCATCTCAAGCACATATCATGACAACATGATCCCTGAAAGAGAGGAAGTAAATACATTAGAATACGTCACAGAATCACAGAATATTCTGAGTTGGAAGGGACCCACAAGAATCATCAAGTCCAGCTGTTAAGTGGATGGCCTGTACAGAGACTAGACCCACAAACTTGGCATTCTTAGCACCATGCTCTGATCAGCTGAGCTGATCCCAGGGACAAGGAAACCTTTATGGCACCAGGAGGAACAAAGATGGACAAGAGAACTTTCAAATAATGCATTTACTTCTGATAAAAAGAAAGGACGTTTTTAGGTACCATAAAATAAGAAAAACAATGGGAAGAGACACAAAGTCAAATTGGAAATGTAGCATTTAGCTGGACCTGTTTTAAAAGGAGTAATGGTTTTAAAGTAAAAGAGGGCAGATACAGACTAGATATAAAGACGAAGTCTTTTACAATGAAGTGAGTGAAATGATGGAACAGACTTTTCAGATAACCCAGAGAGGTAGATGGGAGATATCCCATGTCTGAAAACATTCCAGGTCAGACTGGAGGGCCTCTCAGCAACCAGATCTAGTTGAAGATGTCTCTGCTCATTGCAGGAAGGTTGGACTAGATAGCCTTTAAAGGCCCCTTCCAATCCAAAATACTCTGTTCTTCTCTGAACACAGTATTGACTGCATAGCACATAGTTAATGTTCTTAAAAATCCCCTTGGTTATCAAAAATGAGACACAAGAAGTGTGAAGTTTTCCTAAAGCTGAAGAGCAGATAAGTTAGGATCACAGACTTGCACCTACAACCAAACTTGCCAGCTGCTTCCCACACTGACCACCTCCTTTTAGCACTGTGTATGAGAAGAAAATTATATATTTCATAAACAAACCAGTGTCTGGCTACTTGATTAAAGAAAAAGCCTTATATTGTACACCCTTCCTTTTAGCACATACATACATTTATAGCAACGTTGGCTATTACAGCTCTTTCTCACAAGTATATTTAAAGTCAAATGGAACGTATTACAGAATTATCCCAAAACATTTTTTTTCCCATGTCTGTATTAAGTCTGCCAGACTATGAAATATTGCAGATGGAAGGTTGTTAATGTTCTTAACACTTTACTATAAAGGAAAGAAGGATGTTCTCATTTGAAAAGTTTGGAAAGTCTGTGAAGGTTATCTGAAATAATCAAATGAGAAGAAAGAGAAACGGGCAATTAATGATATCTTCCCTGTGGACTGAGAAAGCTTCACTAAAGAGAGAAAGTTATCTTTTCCTTTATCATTTTGTGAAAAGGTAATTTTAATATACAGAACACAAATCATTTCCTCTGGTTGATGTAGTACCTAACAAAAACCAAAAACATATTTTTTTTACTAGCTAACACTTATTTATTCCATGGAACTATACTCCATCACAAAAAAAAAGCAAAACAAAACAAAACAAAACAAAACAAAACAAAAAAAAAAAAAAAAAAAAAAAAAAAAACCAAAAAAACCTCAAACCAAAGCTCTGAAACTATAATAATTGATTGCATTTTGAAAGACACAATACATTAAAAGAATCTTGGAAACCTAACCAGACCAAAATGTCTTAAAAGAAAATGAAAACCACATATATTTTAAGAAATAAAATGAATCATCATTGGAAGTTTTTATCAAGATAAGCCTAGCTTTTAATTCAAGTCTTTCAGTGTAAATTACAGACAGATAAATAAAATAGAAAAAAGTTAATAATGTGAATCTTTTGAACATTATTCTCTTAACTATGAAACAGAAAGAGAGTTCAGTGTACAAACTCTAATAAGTAATATCAATAGGACCCTGGTGATATCCTTCCTTCCACTTCTTTTACATTCCAAAACATTAAAATGTTTAAAATTATTTACTGAGATGTTTGTTATGGTGGTTCCAACTCTCTCTAACATGCACATGAACTGTCTGCTAACACAGCTGAAAGTCCATGGACAGACTCTCCTCTGCAGGTAACAGAGGCAGTCCATTTTATGGTACCTAATTAGACGGCAAAAAGAAAGCCATGCTCTGATTGCTACATCATGAGAACAGTCTCAAGTGTCTTTGCAAAGTCACACCTTAACAGGTATGGTTCTGAGACATTTAAGTTCTGTCTAACCCTGAAACTTTGTACTTAGTAATTAACATCATTACTATTACCTGAGGAACTTCAAAGTAGCTTCATGTTCTGATGCTCCTTCTACATTTGAACTTGTTCAGAAATACTATGATCCTAGATCACAAAGAAGATTAGAAAATGATCCAGGAACATAAATTTTTAATCCTAAGAGAACACAGTCTGGTACTATGACAATTTGCAGTACCCAATACAGTTGTATTTTAAATCAAAGCTGTAGGAAATGTTTGTAACCACTAATTATGATTGTCTTATAGAGGAAATCAGTATTACTCCTCTGTTTGAAATTAAAGGTGGGTCACCTTGCTGAAGGGAACTCCACTATCAGGTTAACAAACAGGAGAGCAACAGGAACTTGACATTGTTTCTCAGTGGTATATCTCTTTATCTGGGAGGATGGAGATGTGAGATCTGATTCCTGGCCTCTTGGACCAGTTCCAAATTAAATTACTAAATTTTCACAAATATATTGATGCCTTTGGAAGCAAAGGGTAAAACTGACAACTACAAACATTTAAATTGTCTGCTGGAAAATTGCTGTCTTTCATCTTCTTTTCCACACCTAATGAAACTTCCCCTCTTCTCCAATAAAGAAGAGCTGCACAGAGCATGCCTTTTTGCACAGGTGTGGGATGAAAGCCCTCCCAAACATGTCAGACATGTAAAAGAAAGCTCAAGCCAGATCAAGGAGTTATCTAGACTCCAGAAAAAAACAAATGATGAAATAAATGTCGCATTTCTGTCTTACTGGATAGTTCTAACAAACACACTCATTTGGGACTGGTCTCAGTTGGCTTTTTGTGGTTTATGACACTAACATGCTCATCCATCCCTGTGGGATGAACGACACAATTTTCTAAAAATGAGCTCTGAATTGTGTTCAAGTGATCCGACTCTATACGTGCTAGCACTAGCTTTTACAAGTACAGAATACATAATCTGTAATGGACATAGTCCTAATTATTCCTGTAGTGAATGGCATTGGAGCCTGTCCTACCAGAACTGCAGTGATCCTACAGCAGCCCAGCTAGCACCCATAGGGATACCTCATCCCAGTGGGATGCTGTGTCACCATTCCATTGTTTTTCACCTACAGGACAAAAAAAAAAGATGGAAACCCGAAGAGCTGATCATCTTCCTCATCCCTGATATTTATCACTGTATTTATGTAGACCTCAGCTGCCACCTGGCCCTTCCTGCTGAACAGACTGGACCTCCCAAGAGCAGGCTAAAGGATGATCATGTCCTCTCTGAAGGTACTGACTCTTTCTCCAATAAAAATGAAACCATTTTTGTATGATTTTGCCCCTGCATCCTGCTGCACTACAGATGGAAATACAATGAATATTGAAAACATCTTGGTCATTTGCATTCTTTGCTCACTTAGGACACCTGGAAAATGTATAAGGTCGTTCCATGCACTTAGTCCTGAACGTATGAATTTACGTGAAGACATTATTTCCTTTTCCAGTCTTAATGTTTTTCTTAAGATATTTAGGGGTTTTGAAGTTAATTCCCAAGTTTACAGTCTGCTGTTAAGAGAGTGCTTGGAATAGCACACACTTTGTCTTCCATGCTGTAAATCTTAACAGTGCAGAGCACTCCATGTTTCACAGACAACGTAAAAGATACATCATAGCCATTAACCTTCCCCTCAGCTGCTGATAAAGTAAAATAGGCCCATTCTTTACAGTAACAGTAATGTATCTGTTCAGATAAATATTCCTCTTGCTGCAATAAAGTACAGCATTTTACAGCTGCATACCATCTTTGCAAACTCTAACGTGGCAATTAAAATTGAGTATGAACAGAATACCAAGTGAAGATTTGAAGGCAAAAGGGGGTGAAAGACCTTTTCCTAAAACTTTCCTCAGCAAAATCTGAAGTTCAGCATATAAATCAATGTTTGCTTATGTGAATTTTTAAATCTACAGCAAAGATAAAATATTAAATTAATTTCTGGTAATCACTTCCTGAAGGCTGTTAATTTGATATAGTTAAGCATATGTTTATATGCCTGGCAATTTTTTATTGCACACAAGCTAGTTATATCAGGAGGCTGTAACTAAAGGACTCGTATAACTTAAAATTTAAGAATCTATCTTATAAATATAAAACCAGAATTATACTTAAAATATTAATAATTTATTGAAATTTGTTATGACTTCATAATTGATCATAAGAGATTCAGAAGCTCTAGCCTTGTCTCATTTACTCTGTAGCCTTGTGCAAATCTCTAAGTCAGTTTCTCTCATTTTCCCACACCCACAAGACAGAGTTTTGTATTTCCCAACCAAGAAGCATATTTAGGATCAGACCAACACTGACTGGGAGGATTGGTTCATTCACATTTATTTGCAAGGGTCACTCTCCTAAACCAGGGAGATCCACTTACAGAGTGCCTTGTGCATTTATGTGTATCCTTGACTGATTCCAGATAAGGACTTGTGATGCTATTACACCTAAGGAGATATTCAGGATTTGCACTTTACAGTAATACTAATACTTCTGAAAAAAGAAATCCATTGATGGATCTCATCATATAATCTTAGACCCACATAATTTTTTTACTGAGTGGGGCAGGAAAACAATACTTGCACAGTTCTTCTCATGCCTATAAATCAGAAAGATTTTTTTATTTACTTCTGTAAAAGAAAATAATAGCCTCAGAAACATAGCAGCATAAGAATACATGCCACCTTATCTACTGGAACTATTGGAAAATAAATGTTCAAATACTGTTCTCAGATATCACTGTTAGCATAGTTTTAATCTCATGTATCAGAATCCACTTCAACCAGCCACATTTTTCAAAACAATCCTTTATCATAAATTTCATGATCAAAAAAGTAAAAACACAAAGTCATTTTTCTATGACTCTTTAGCTGCTTATCCCATGTGAGACTTCGTCACCCCAAAACTCCCAGGAACACTTTTTTTTGCCTAAATAAGTGAAGCGAGAGAAATTTATAGGATTAGAGCCTAACAGTCCAACTATTTTTTTTCAAGTATAGATGAGAGCATTAAATAGAAGGCACAAGAACAAATAAATTAATGTAGTCAGTTTGACATATTCTTGGGTTCAAAGATTATAAAATAACTTAAGTTTCTGCATATACCCATGGGTTTCAGAAAAGCTGTGGAGTTTAAAAGCCATGCTGAACTAATTGCAAAACATTTCTCATGCCTTTTGTGCTCTGAAAAATGTAATTCCCAAAATAACAGAACAAAGTAACATGAAGTGAAATGAGCTATACATAGGTCACTTCCAAAGTTTTAATTTTAAAAAGGGAAAAAATATGAAAAGATCTATCTTTGTCAAAACTACTTCAGCCACAGTGCTGTTATGCTTCTTTCCACACTACCAGATGAAGAATAAGAAAGCAATATAAAAACCTTTCCCTGCTCAATCCCCTCAACCCTTGAATATTGAGATCATCTGAACTGGAATGAAAATTATCAATATAAATTTCAGCTTTATTAAATGATTCAATCTATAGATATTGGGGTAAAATAAGATGACGTGTTTCCTAAAATGACACTGATTTTTAGGATAATAGCTGCTGAAAACTTAAATATTGAAACACACTTTAGTCAAATTCCACCTTGCAAATACTTTCTAGTAAGTAAGAAATAAAAAATTATCATGAGTCTGAAGGTAGATTAAAACCTCTTGTGCACAGTTAAAGGGACTTGCAACATGGTGCACATACACGCTAAACATGCATGAGATAGATATGAACATGGTGTTCACATGAATGATACACATGCACAGCATGAGAGACTTGTGTGGTCTGTGATAAACAAATATGCAGCAGATATGCAGCCTACACAGCTCTAAATTGCCCCTGAAGTCCTGCTGAGCTGATTCACAGAGGTGAATGTGGCAGAGCACAGGGGCTGTATGCAAACACAGAGTTCATGTTTATCTTTATCTTGGAATTTGTTGCAGTTATGAAGCACTGCATATAAAGCAGATTTTAGAAGGGGATGTAGATTTTCCTAAAGTGCATAGAGATACTCTTAAGCCTTAGACATTCTTGAACTGTAGAACTTGAAATACTCGAAGTGCTTGAAGCCCTTATTTACTGCTTTACTCATGATCTTTGCCTGATGTTTTCTTCCATTGCTGTGCTTTTAGGTGCCATGCACACTTTTTAAATTTAACCATATGTAAATGCATATCTTAAAAAACCCCACAAAAACACACTAAAAACCCTCACAAAAAAACCTTACCAAAAAAAAAAAAAACATAAACCCAAAACAAAACAAAAAACAAACAAAACCAACCAACCAACCAACCAACCAAAACAACTCCAAAACCCCAAACCCAAGCCAAAAAACTGCATATCAACCTAAAAAAATGACCACATATTTTATTTTTAAAATACATAAATAAAAATAGTAATAGCAGTAGTGTCCTTACAAACAATAGGTATCTGTGGTCCTGACTGCCAGAACTTTTCACTATGCACCTCTCTTTCTGCTTTTCCTATATCATTTGTCAGGGCTCTGGGAACAGCTTCTCTCCTTTTTTTGTCCAGCTCTTAGTTTAGTTTGTTACTATTAATCTTGCAATTTCAGAAACAAGACAAAATACAAAGTAAAAACTGCAGTTCTAACAGTAAATGCTGGTGGAACAACTAGGAGCAAATTTCAGCTTCTGGGCATCAGCTTTCACCTTTTCCATAAACCTTCAACGAATATTAACTCTTATTAAATTACTACTTGAACAGTTTTCTGTTGATCATCTCCCAGCACTGTTGTGGATGCTGGAATGTTTAGCTGTTAGCTGTCATGAATTGTAATAATGCCAAGTATTTTAATATCTGTAATTATAAATCTCATGCTTTATACTGGTGATTTATACTAATTTCAGCTGCAAGTGACACTTTGTTTGCAGTGTCAGTGCAGATCTGGCAGCTTACTGAGGGTGGCTGCCCTATTGTTTCAAGTTCATCTACACCTACAGCTCTGACCCAAGGTAAAATTTCACTTATTTCCTCATGCTGGCACAGGCACTTCCACACCAGCCCAGTGAGTCAGATTAGAGACTTGATATGGTATCAAACAAATCTTCAATTATCTTCCATTTCTTATTTAGTTTCCAATTTAGTTTTTCTAATAAGGTCTCTTCAGATTAATTAAAGTTAAAATGATATCTATGAATAATACAAAATTCAGCCATAAATTCTATGCTGTTTTTCCTTCCTAATTTGCAAAAAGTTGAATGTGTTAATCCCAGACAAAACTGCACCCCAAAGAGTTAGAGAGGATCATTACTAATGTTTTTATGAAAGCAGACAAAGACAATGAAAAAGTTTCACAAACTGGTAAAGTGCTTTGGGATATATTGTATTATACAATTACTGTGGAAACCCTGAACATCTGATTGGTAAAAAAAGCCCCAAAACTTTTAAAAGGTGACAGCTGTTGCAAGCACTGAAGGAAAGAGGAGAAAACAACTGTGAGCACTGAAATGGGAAACAAAAGAGTAATTTCTGTGGTTAGTACAGCAGTTTTGATGAATGCTACCAGCACCTGAAAAGCCTTTCCTGCTTCTAGGAAGGAAAGGATCAATACAGAAAGATCATCCAGAAAGTTGTTCAGTAGAACTGCTCTTTAGATTCTGCTACAGACTTGTGTAAAAAAAGTCCAATTTAATGCAACTGTCTCTCAGTTCAAATATTATATACAAGTACATACCTAACTGTTCTACTATATCTGTATTAAAGGTTAGATCTAACTCAGATCCTCAATTCCACTAATGTTTCATTTTCGGCTTGTAAAAGGCTAAAGGTCTTGATGTTAAAATTACTTAATAAAAATTAAGGTGGCCTAGAAAATTTCACACTTAGAAATACAGATATTTGCATGAACAAGGAATTTTTACTCTGGAATTTTACATTTCATACTCTGATGTGAAAGCCAGCTCTCTACTAAGCCATTTGAACAATCTCTCAACTCCTTTGAACCCTATTATTTTTAAAATTTATCATAGCATATTTAATGTAAGTTTATTGAAAGTCATTTTGTTATGGACTAAGTGGAGCATATTACTTTATTTTAATATTACTTTAATGCTCAGGGAAACAGGAAATTACAAGGTTTTTTTAGAGCTATGTTAATTCCATAACAAACTTTTCTGAAATAAATGTTTAAAAATAGTTCATTGGATCTGTAATAATATTTTAATTTCTAATGTCCAAGTTTTAACATTTACTGTGTTAGTCACACTTTCTCTCTAAAGGCACAAAGAGAACTGAGGTAAGTATTTATAAAAGAATCTGACTATGAGGTTTTTTTAATTAAAAAAAAAATCTTGCCTCTAAGTGATCCTTTTACTTATAGTGATTAATTGTACATGCTATCAGAAGGAAATTTGGGGAAAACAGTTAGAAAAAGATCTTTATTTATAAAAACTCATATAACTTTATATCCTTAGTCACGACATTGTGACTAACGATGTTCCACATCAGTGGAAAAAATACTGAATTGTAAAGAATGGCTTTTAATATGAATTAAATGTTTAGTCATAGTTTGTAGGCAGTACTCACAATCTTTCAGCACCTTGGATGCTTAGTAATCTTCCTCATTTAACAAGATACTTTCATATACTTCAAAATAAAATAATAAAATAAATTCAATAATAATAATTTAAAAAAACAACTCTGCAATTTCCTTTTATTCCTCCTGCCATTACCTGTGAACATCCTAAATGTTCTGGAAGCATTTCTATCACTGTAAAACAGAAAGACTGAATGGAGGCAGGACAAATGGCCAGTGACTGATAGATGAGCAGCTACCTAGTAAGGGATCTGCTCTCTGCAAATCTGTTGAAGGAAAGCAAAGGTTTTCATTTAACAAAGTCCAGATTAGACTCGCAGAAAAGGAAAATGAAAAAATGGCATCTGCATTTTGATCTGGCATCATGGTCATCTGCTCCCACGGACATGGGAAGAAGCTTAATGCAGACTTGAAGCTTCATACCTCATGGGAAGAAGCTTCCTGCTTTGTCAAGGTTTGTGGAGTTCACGTGAATAAAGGACTCCACTTTATTCTCTGTTCAGTTGTGAAAGTAGGATTATTAGCAGCATGTTAAACTATTTTAAAGTAGAACATTTTTAATTTCAGAGAAAGAACTTTTTTATTGTCAGGTATATTTTCTTATGGTTTATATATATTTAAGTGATTTTTTATTTATCTTGAAAAACAACTGATTCTCGTTTTAAAAGCCACTACAGAGATAGTGAATTTGAGCAAATACTAAACATCAAAGTACACTAAACATCAAATATGTCATTAGCTAGGAATGTCTTTTCACTGTGTGGTATTTCTATCATTTTTATCTCTGAATCACCATTTTTAATTCTAAATGATCCTAATGTTTATTTCCTATGACCAAAATCTGATTTTACTAACTGTGCTCAACACTAATCACTATTTGCTTCAGTTTTTGCTGGTTCCTCCTCTTTTGCTTCTCTAGTTTTTGAAAAATGGCTTTGTTTGCCATTATAAAATCTGTTACCATAGTTGTTAGTTTACTTTACTGTAGAGGTTAGGTGTGCTGGTTTTGCATTACAATAGGGAATGACATAACTCTTCCAAGTGTCTTCTTCAAGGAAAAAAAAATCTTCAGCCAAGATTGAATGTCAATGTAGTGTTTGCTAAGAATGCAAACAAAATATTAAAATATCAGTGGTCCATACCAGGATACAAAGCTAATGGGACAAGGTTAAGGCAACCATCATGACGTACAGGACACAGGACTATGTTGTAAATTATTTGTGATGAGGAGCCCTCGCCATTCAAAGGGATCATAAAAATAACTTTCTTCAAAAGGAAATTCCAATTCTGAAGAAATAATATAGTCTAATTAAACATTTCTCCATGAGGGGTGACAAATAAGCATTCCAAAGACATTTAACATACGTGGGGAACAGTAGAGATTTTGTAACAAAAGAAAACAAGTATTTGTGATGGTATACAATTCCAATTTATAAATCAAAACTGAAGTACCTGCAGGGAAGGCTCCATTTCATGTCTAATGTTGAAGAACTGCAGTTTACATAATGCTAGCAGAAACCTAGACCTGAGGTCATACAGTCAAGAAACATAAATGAAGAATACACCTGAAGGAGTAACTGGTCGAGTTGAGGTGTTACCCCCCAAGGGTCTGACGTTTTGCCACTGCAAAGCAAAAGTCCCACTGAAATTTCTACCAAACAAAACCATGCAATTCTCTCAGTATTGGCAATAACTTACGTATTGTTTTTAATTTATTAGAATTATTTCTTTTCAATTATTTAGAACCATAAAATGGTATGTGGATAAGAGTAACACTTGCAGAGATTGAAAATGAAAAACGCAAAGATTTGTATTTTATCACCACAGAAACCAGAAAACAGTTAAAGGAGCAACATCATACCTGATTTGTGAATAATGGGAAAATTTGCATTATATTTATTGTTTTGTGTGCCTTTATCACTTTTATTGTTGTGCTGCAGTGTAGCCCTTTGAAGGTCTGCCAAACCACTGCGGCTTACTCAAATGCAGGGCTGAATTTTAATTAAGCTTAGCAAAATACTCATTGAATTTGCTGAGCCTGATTAGGCCAGTCATCCTGATAGACGTGCAGAGGGCATCTTGCTTACTTATTTTAACAACTGACAGAGACAATTAATAGATTCCTGCAAAATAGTTAAATGTGAAAAACACAGAATGTCATCACCTCTTCTCATTGACAGTCTTGTTTTTTTATTCAATATGTCTAGAAAAAAATTCTTGGTATTGTAATAATGGAGTACTGAAGAGTAACTCAGCATTCATATTCATGAAGATTAAATCACAAAGATATGCATTTTGTTCCACTAAAGTATTCCCCATAAAATCACAGCCCAGTGAAGAGGAGTTTCCACGGTCTCTGCAGGGTAACATTAAATATGTATGCAAGTGGATGCCTTCTTACAGATGACTTTTAACTTTTTATAGAAGGGATACTGGGACCTCTCTCCAGTTTATGAAGTTAGAATATCCTCTCTCTCTCTCTACATATATCCTGTATTTCCAATCTTTCCTGTGAAGCGTGACTATGAATTGAAAACCCAAATATTCCTTTATCTCTGTGAGAGTGGCAGTTTCATTTTTTGTAAGTTTAATAGTCAGGTGGATTTTGACCTAGCAGCAATGTCCTTAGTACATTCCTGTGCATTCCTTATGCTTAGGAGTGCTGGTTTTGCTGTTTTCTCTTACCTATTAACACAAGTTTATGGAAAGAAAAAAGATTGTAAGGTATAATGAAGAAATGTACATAATACCTGCCCTGTCAACCAACCTCTTATCCCTAGAGAAAAGGAATAGCACAAGACAAAAAAGGCAAACAAGGTAAACAAAACCATAGATATTCTTTAAATGTAACTTAAATTTTTTGTCATGAAAGATATGAAAAGTTCAACAAAATTAACAGAATTTGCATTCACTTCAAGTTGTTTACTATCAGGCTAGTGAGTAAACAAATTTTTAACTATAAAGATAAAAATTTGTTATACAGTGACTGAACTTCAGTGATCAAAAAATCCCAGAATAAACAAGAGTGACTGCAGCAGAAGCAAGAATGTAAATAAATTACCAAAACCATAACACTTAAAGGTTGAATTGCAGAGACCAAAGAGCTGTCTTCCCTCTAACCAAAAATGGGGAAGATGTACATTGTAAAAATGGAATATGTACAGTTGAAAGAAGGGCAGCAACTTGTGATTTAGTGTCCTCCAGTACAACTAATACACAAAAGGAAAGGGTGGGAAAGGTGGTACTTATATTTGATTTCACAGCAAAAAAGCAATTTTCACAGGTTTTGGTGTGCTAATTCTAGGCTGAGGGTAGCAAAAATACAGAAGTACCTGGGATAAAAATTGTCTTAGGGGACGTTGTCTCTGTCTACAGGCAAAAGACAAGGAAACAGACTAATTCAACACAGTTTAAAAATATTTTGATTACACCCTTTCCTCAGTCTCTTGTAATTCCTCTTCTTTGTTATTAATCAAGAAGACAACCCCCTATGTAATCCTTACTATTTCTTATTAATTTGGATATTTGTACGCCTAAGCAAAGGATTTACTTTTAATAAGCGTACCAGAATTGGATAAAAACAACATCAGAAAACAAACAAATTTAAAAAACCCAAACCAAATAACACAAAGACCTTTTGCTGATTACTTAGTCTAATGAGAGAGAGAAGTTATATGGCAAAAATCACGTGCAGTACACAAAATATTTCCAGAAATATTAGCTAACAAAAAAATTTGCTTGGTGTAGAAGTATTTAAACTTCTTCTCTGGAGTTTTACTGACGCATAAAAGGGGGAAAGAACACTTACACGTACTGTCATCACTGTGGCCATTGCTGCTAACCACAGCACAATTTTCACATTGCCACTTTTAAAAGGGTCAGTCATATCCCCCAGGTGGTGTCTTATTTAGGATGAAGTGTTTATTTTTCAAAGGACTGATGAAGTGTAGAAAATAATTTGCATATTCCAAAATCTAACTTTACTATGCCGTTTACAGGAATTTCCCTTTGAGTGCTGTATCTTTGTTATGCAAATTCTTTCCTGAGTCACTGCCTAGCTTCACCCACTTCAATCCATATTTATAAAGCAAATCCCACTATTAGTGGGGGTTTTTCTAATCAAGATATATAAGGGTTATTGAGCTTAACGTAACTCATTATTTCAATTTTTCATGCAAAATCTCCTTGCCACAGAGGTATGACGTATTTTTTATTTTAAAAATCTACAGAATTAGGATCAATATTACATTATATTGTTCAGGAGACAGATCAAGATCACAAAATAAGCACAAAAAGAGAAGAAATAACTTTCAAATATATAATAATTGTTTAACCTTATGGAGGTTTTTTTCAAAATCTTCTGAAAATGACTAACATTTTGGGTCTATGTCTAGAAGAACATCATTGGCGTGGAAGCATTAATGAAAAAATATTAATAATAAAGTTATAGAGAGCTTTTATTTGATAAAATTATAGATACCTCTACCAACAGTAAGGATTTATCATTTGTGTTTCTAAAAGTATAAATAAACATTTTTTTTGAAGAGATGTTGTGAAATAATTTTGTAGGTTCTATTTCAACATCAAAATTGTAGGGGTTTTTTGTTTGTTTGTTTTTGGGGTTTTTTTGTTCTTTTTTTTTTTCTTAAAAGACCATTATTTTTGCAATTTTTGTGAAATCTAGGCAGCTATCAAGGTATTTGTTCTCAGCAGGTCCCTGCTCATCACTATCATAATGATTTTGGCAGCTTTCCAAGGGAGTTACTCTCCATCTGCTACTATTTCACAGAAATGGTACCTTGAGGTCCACTTGACCTGTGAGCCCTCAGGCGCTCCAGCAATTTAATAATAATTTTTTCTCAGTCAATTAGGTTGACAGAAAGTGCTGCATGGAAACATCTCAGGTTTTGCACTTTTTTCCAGTTCTCTAATCCTATTTCTTTCATGGCTTCACTTTCAAGCTAAGACTTTTGGACTCTCCCTTGTGGCAAGATCAGGGGAAAGTGCCATGAAAAGAAGGTGCTGAAATTTTCCCTGAACACTAAAACAAAAATAATAAAAAAATAATTAAAATGTTGTAAAGTCTGTGGCTCTCATGATCCAGGGCTGTGATCTCTAGGGAGTGAACAGGGTAATGCTGAGCTTGAGACACTCAGGCTTAGATCCCTCATTTACAGACAAAGGTTTGAAGACCACCTTGGACAAGAGGAATAAATGTAGTTTCAAACCCCAAGCAATTGTTGGGACTACTCAAGGATTACAAAGTTACAGAAACTAACAAACAAAAACAAACAAACAAACAAAAAATTCTGCTACCAAAACCATAAATAATTCACAAGTGTGATGGGATGTTCTACTTTGCAATGGGTAACAAGGCATCAAAATTAATTTTTATTCAAAATTCAAAATTTTTATTCAAAAATATTATGCACACTGATACATTTTAGAAGTGGCAACACAGAAAATATGCTTTTATTGCTCTGATAATTAAATTCCTAAGGTTTCTGCATGGATGACAGATTTCTTGGTCATAATTTCTTTTGCATTTATCACAGAGAATCTATTGATAAAGGAATATTGCAGAACTCTTCCTATATTGAGAGGAATCATCATGACACAGGTCCAACAAACAAACTCTAAGAGCTGAAACTTCAACTTGGGATATCCTTATGTTAGATCTCTGATTTGTTGGTAAAGACAAATCAATTGTTTGATTGTGGCATAATTTGTCAAAGACTGTGTCTTGAGTTGTCTGGTTATCTAATATTATAAGTTAAAAGTCATATATATAGCATATAATGTATATGTTACAAGTTCCAGTTACCCATAGCAAAACACTAGGAAGAGAAAGCATAGAGTAGGAGTGAAGGTTGATTATTTAATTCTTGTCTTTTCTCTGCTCGACTCTGGAGCTTGAGCAAACACATTGGATGGGGAATGAATAAAAAAGAAGGGAAAAAATTGCAGAGTGGAAATAAGCTAGCCATTTCATCTCATAATTCAGAAATATTCTACATTCCCACCACTGGAGACAAGTTCTGAAAATAGCATCTGCATTTTTTAGCATGTCCAGTTTGTGTCTTGAGAGTATCTGCTGTAACCTACTTCCAATTATATTAATGAGAAGAAAAGCAGCCACTGACATTCTGATATAGCTCAATATCACCAAACTTACTGGCAAACAAGCAAAGAGAATTTGCATTATTTCAGAATAGCAAGAAACCTTAAGGAGGGAAAAGCTCACATACACGTGCACACACAGATGCAGACAGTGATGTTCTGCAATTAGAAAATGTATTAACAGAACATTTGTTTTCACAAGTAATTAATGCACATCTTCATGGACAGTACATTAACTACTGTTTATCCAAAAAGGAAAGCCTTAAAGCTACGAAATGAACATTTCCTTCAAGTCACCCTTTGTATAAAGTCACTTGGAAGGAATAAAAAATATTCACAAATGTTTTTAAGTGTTTTTACCTACTGAAAATAATTTTTACTTATGAAATAATATGCACGAATCAAGCTGAAGTACATACAACAAACACAAGACCATCTGAAGCAGAAATTAGAGTAGAGAGATTTTTGGGTCATCTATTTTTATACACGTACTTGCATGGGTGTGCATGTCTTTGTGCACAGAGAAAGAAAAAGAGAAAGGTTACATTGCAGCAGAAGCTTGTTCTGAGGAAACGTGGGAAATCATCTCTTAAATTGCAACAGCCATGTAAGAACTGCTCTGGATCTACAAATGATGTCCACAGGTCTGACATAAATAGAAGCTGGTCTACTTTTCTCTGGATTATTAGGGTTTTCTCAAAAATACCAAGGAAATACAGTGACATTTAGAAAGTTTACATGAGAAAGCAATAAAACTTATAGCTTCATTTTCAAGATACACAGGAGTTTTTGTTATATCACGTCCTCCTACTTTAGCTCTTAAACTCAAATATCTTGTTGATCTGGCAAATACATGAGCACTACAGAATAAGCTGAGAAATCCAACTTTATTTATTGAGGGTTGCTGGTTTTGGACTTTATAAACCGAAGATTCTGTTCCTGAAATGAAATTTAAGTCCACTGCAAAATGTTATGTGACTTTCTCATAATCTTCATAACCAAGACCCTTTTCTAGCAACATTATGACTGATCAACAAACCCCTACAATGGAAGGAGGCACAGAGGAGATGGGCAAGGAGACATTCCATGAAGGCCAGGGAACAGTGTAGGGTTTGACTGACCAAAGCTGTTATACAGAAGCTGATTTAGCACCAAGGGGATCAGAGGGTGGCCTTTGTTTCAGGTAAACGTCTATCAACAGTTGTGTGGATCAACAGGCATTGTAAAAGTTTCTCAATGAGTTCATCAGAAGAGTGGGAATGTCTCCCTGAGTTGGCCAATTTAGCACAGGTGAGAATAAACGCCTGAAGAAGAGAAGCTGTGGATTAGCCCAGCAAAGAGTATAAAACCTGAAAAATTAAAAAAAGAATTTTGAAGAGCTCCATAGGCTCGAGCTGGCTTAGCCAACCCATGTGCCCTCCTGACAAGGGGGGATGTTCAGCATGGTGATGGTGAGAGCATTGCAGACTTACGACTGGGCTGTATATATTGCTGTATTTCACTAAGTGTAACTTACATTTGTACTGTGTCATGCAGTATATTTTGTACTGTCCTGCTAGATCAGAAATCCCAGGGAACATCAGCTGTCTTTCATACAGGTAAATTAGATATCCCTCCACATGTGGAATGTCTGAAGGAACCTGGTCAGAGAGTATGGAACTCTGGCAAACAGGCAAAATGAAGGCAATACCCAAGTGAGAAAGACAATTATTTACAAAATGTGCACCCCCAATTTGTCATGCAGAACAGTTACAGCACATCCAGGTTTTTTAGTAAAGTGTCATGGGCAAGACAAATTCATTCCTTGAAGAACATGTTTCAAGAAGAGCAAGCATTTCTACACTGAATGAAGAGAGTGATGTTAGTCAATGGGTAATGCTCACACAATATACAGCAAAGGTTTGTTTATGCTATCTTTGCAGAGGTAAAAGTGGAGGGCATGAAACAATTCAACCATATTGGAAAATCTCTAGTAAACACTAATGCTTGTTATTAGCTGGAAAAACAAGCAAACAAAACCTAGTGTAATACTGAAGTGCCAATATAGAAACACTTTTTTTTTTTTTCTTTTTCTCTGACCTCCAGTAATTACTGCCTGGTTATTCATAGAGTGGAAAATCAGGTCTTTGAGATCTTTCAAAATGAGGGCTACATTCTATTTCCAATGAAACCAGATTAGAATAATACATCTGACATTAATATGAACAGCATCAGTATCTCAGAGAAAAAGAGTTTTGGGGTGTCTCAGGATAGTTGTGTATCACAACAGACTTCCTCATTTCTATTCCAGATTCGCCTCTAGTTATAATAGTTTAAATTAAACATAAAATAAACAAATCACATATAAATTGTGGTCATGAGTAAATTATAAGAATAATGCTGACTGACTTCAAAAAGCCATGGCTTCTTTTTTTTCTGTCTTGTCTCCTCTTTATCTCCTTTGAATAAATGTTAAGTTTCAGTAAAATATTACTAAAGAGGTTTTTTAATTACTTCATAAAGAATAATTTTCAGGTAAATAGTAATGCTTATACTTGGCAATTTAGAAAAAAATCTTGCAAAATGGCAACCTCGCAGAAAGGAAAGACTAAATCTCCTAATATATTCAAATTTTTCTAACACAAACTATTACTGCCTTTTTTAACAAGGAAATTAGCAAGAACTTAATAACTTGATTTTTTATCATATATGTATTTCATCTGATCTTTTCTGATTACTGCTCCCTAGCCTTTTATGATTTTCAAGAATCCTGAAAGCATCAGTTATGCTGGATTTTTCTGAAATTTTAAGCACTACATTATATGAAATACTACTGCCATTTCCTATTTTTGCTATTGAGAAATACTGCAAGTATGGTTCTGGGGTAATTGATAGCAAATTTGACATTTTAATAGCAGCTACAAAAACAGGTGATTCTCTGACCAAGGCCAGAATGGATGACCTATTACTCCTGAAGCCCAAATATAAATGGTATTTCTAAGATTTATGAGTAAATTTAATAGCTTTCCTCTTTACTGTACTTGACAAGTAAGGGGAAAAAAAAAAGTGAAAATAGAAAAAAACCACACTAAACAATGCTTTCAAAAAATCTAAAGCTAGAATATTCTCATGTCCTTTTAAGAATACAGAGTGAGATGAGTGCAGTTAGTTTTTAACTGCAGATTAGAATAATGACTGCTTTTCAACATTCATGACAGATAATTGGGCAAAATTTTCCTTGAATTTGTTTTTCTAGAAATAAGACATAATGAATGTATTCCATTAACTGTTTAGTACCTGGTCTGAAAACCTTTTGACTGTTCCTTCTTTAAAAACAAAACACTCTTGGAAAATCTCTCAGGAAAACTGCTTAAAAATGAAGAAGTGATAGACAGTGTCACACTTCACTGCACACTCGGTTTCTGTCCAAATGCTTGTATGAATGCACACTCAACACAACTGTGAATGCACAGAGACACTGGCTTTTTCTCCCTCCAGTTTGTTGGGGTTTTTGGTGGTTTTTTTGTTTGTTTGTTTGATTGTGTTTGGTTTTGGTTTTTTTTCATGAAGTTTCTGATTTGATAATGAACGTAAAAAAAATTCACAGCATAGCTTGCTTTACTTTTCAAAACAGTCTTACATAGATGGTCCATATACCAACTCAAAGGCAAATAAAAACTAAATCCATTGTCTTCATCTTGTAGAGCTCAACAGAGAGATGAACTAACTGGCAGTGAAGAAACATTTAGTCTCCTAACACAATCATTTCATTAGGTCTCCTGTCATTTGAATATCTGTGGACACTTTTTTCTCTGACAAGCAACAAGAACGTGACAAGAAAAACAAGAAAACAAAAAGCACACAGGTGTAATCTTCCCAAAGCACAGAAAATTAAGCACTGTGGGTAAGAGAAAGACATTTTTAACAGGGACAAAATACTGCCTCAGTTCTGATCAGCCTTTCCCAGAGACATAATACAAGCCTCATCTGAAGTCCATGTCACAGATTCACAGACACAATGAGGCAACTCCATGGATAGCTCAGCCCAATCCCATACCCACTGCAGCATCCAGGTTGTGTTCAGGGCTGGATTTTAAAGATCTCCAGAGATGGAGACTTCACACAGCCTCTCTTGGGAAACCTGTCCACTGTTTATCCTCACAGTATTAATCACCTTTCCTGTTCACAAGGAATCTCAGGAGTTTTGTTTTGTGCCTGCTGGTATCTGCCCTGCCAGAGGGCACCAGTCTTGTTCCCTGTGGATTCCTTCCCATGGAATATTTGCTGAGCTGCCTTCTAGCCACCCTGGTCTGCCCTGGTGGCCAGGGTTGCTCCACCCCAAGGGCAGGACTTGGCACTGCCTTTTTTTGAATATCATACCACTCTTCACAAAGCTCTGGGCACAGATGTTCAGCTGGATTTCAGTGCACCCCACTGTCCACTCATTTAAGCCACACTTCATCAGCCTATGATGATGCTGAGAGGCAGCCTCCAAAGTCTTGCTCAAGTCAAGACAAATCTCACTCACTCTTCTACCCTTATCCACCAAAACTGTCATCTCATTGTTGAAAGCTGTCAGACTATGTAAATGAAGGGAAGAGTTTATTTCAGGTCTTTGGTTTCTAGGTGAAAGGAAGTGAATGGATGAGGTAAGAACAAGAAAAAGATTCAGACCAATTGCATATTTTGCAAACAGAATTTTCTATTATTAGATTACTAATTACTATTTTGCACTCAATGCAGTGAAGAAATTGGCATTCTCTTAGCTTCATTTCTTCTTTCTCTTTTCTCTCTTAAATAATTAACTAGAACATTGAAGTGCTGAATACATACAATTCCCAAAATCAGTACTGTTCTGACACGCTCTGCTCAATTTCATGTGTTATGAAGAGTGACAGAAAAATGTCTCCCTATAAATTAATGTGTTTTATTTATTTTATGTTCTAAGTAACATTTTTTAAGTTACATAAGTAACTCTTTTGTCCTATTTCAACAAATTCAAAATGTGTTGCTGGAAAAATAATATCACTGTATTTTTCAAAAAAGAAGAAATAGTGAAATGTCACTTTCAAACATCTTTGAAACAGTAAAATATAAACCTTCAATATTTAGAGAAGCTTTTCTTAATCAGGTAGTAGTTAGATCAGTTAATAATAAAACATAAAGTTTTGCCACACATTATCAGAACTCTCAAAATGTTGACTCTCAAAATGTTGACTTTCCTCTGACAGGAAGGTCTATGCAACAAACAGCCTCCTCCGAACGAGTATGTCAGAGAGGGATGAGAAATCTTTTGAGCAGTAGACAGCTAGATTCAGATTTGGAAAGGATTTGTCCAGTTACTTCAGCATCTGACTCCTTTGCTGAAGGATTTGAATCATCTTTCTAAGTGCTCTGCTGAACAATAGAGCAACCATTTTGTATTTTGCTTGTGGGCTTGATTAGTTGATTGGTTTTGCTCCTTCACACCTATCAGTGGCAAAATGAAAGCACTTGCCAATTTGGTGACATTTGAGACTGTGATCTCCATCATTATAACTCAGAGACAGTTACTTTCCATGTCGGGCCTGATGCTGTACCCTTACAAATTTCTCTGCTACATCATTAAGCAAACTTATGTGTATTATCTTTCGTTAAACAAAAATAGTTCATTAAATGACCACATTCACAAACAGATGGTGAGCAATGGAAAAGTCAGGTGAAACATGGAATTTAGAGGTGGTAAACCAACTCCCAAAGCTTGCCAAAAGTCATCCCAAGTGAGGCTTGTGGAAAGGAGTGAGACAGGAAGCATGTAGCTAAGGCAGGTCTATCTGCATTTAAAATTGAAATGGCTGTAACTTAAATATATATATATATACTAGAATTTGCAGAATCAGGCTTGAAATAGCTATTATTCTTTTTTTAATGCACATGTACTTCAAATATTTACAGTGTATTCCAATGATTTTAAACTTCCTGTAATTTCTACAGTGTATGTAACCAAGGAAAAAAATAACCACCTATCTGTATTTTAAAGATAGATATATATATATATACAAAGAAGTTATTTTTCTTACTGGAATTAGAAATTATTAAAAATGGAAAAACTTAAAACATGAAAAAGAAGATTTTTTTTATCTGAGCAGCATCCAAGACACAGTCTTGTTTATTTATTTAAAACATAAAATGTTTAATTCCTGTTTCTAAAATCAGTTAAAAAAAAAATTCTTGGAATCTCCTTTTACTACTAACTTGCTTCAAGTTTCCCATGGATGTCAATGGACTCAGGATGTGTAAGTGGGTATTAGCAGTTCCCTCTGTTATACATGTATCTGCTTAGTTGTGCCTTTAGTTGTGCCTGCATAAAGGAGAAATTAATTTTTTCTCCATTGATCTCAAACTATGAGTAAAGATTCACTTTTTAGATACTAACTATTCTAAAAAACCCCAAAATATTGCCAAACTCACTGAGTCCTGAATATTCTTACCCTTTGCACAAGCGTGTTTTATTGACATGGTAATAGATCATTTTTTCCCCTAGAAACCTGCTGCATTCAATCTTATAATGGGTGGTACTTGTTTAATGACAAATCACTCAATATCCTCTTTCCTCTTCATTGTTAGACTCTTCAAATCATTTTCTGGAAACAAATTGCAATATCTCATCAGATTTTTTAACTCTACATAGCTATCAATAATTGAATTTCTGCACCATTATGAGACAAAGGTTCATCACTATCCCATTCTACAGAAGAGAAATAGAACCACAGAAAGAAAATTAAAAGCGTCTTCTAATTTCAGGTGTCTAAATCTACAACAAGCACTTGATATTTTCAGTGATATGTTCCCACTGGTTACTAATCAGACTTCAAGATCTCAAGTTCAAAACTTGAAAATAAAAACTTATTCATTATTGCACAGAAAAATGGTAGTTCTGAGCAGCTATTCACATAGAAACTCTGGCAGAAAGACAAAATCTAGCTCTGTAGGGCAGTATTTGATTTAACCATCTCTATTTTTTTGTACTACTTTTTCAGTATCAATCACCAATATAAACCCAAAAACCTGTAACTATTTCCTTTTTTTTTTTTTTTTTTTCTTTCTTAGATGAAGAAGGACCTCTTATTTTAGGAAATGTTTACTGACACGCTCCTACTCCAACAATCATTGAAATCAGGTACTTTATAAATGCCTCCTCCTAATATATTTCTTCTTGCTCCTGCATGCAGAAGCTCAAATTAGACCATAGTGACCACTCAGATCTGCACAGACTTAGTGCTTTTATTAAATATTTATAGTAAGTATGCAAATGCAGCAGAACCGAAGCTGTGAACTTCCTAATGACTTTTTGTATTTCTATAATATTAATTAAACCAGCATTTAATCTGTTATTTTAGTACATTTTATATATTTAATTTCTATAATTTTAACAGGAAATAGTTGGACAAAATATGTCAAATTAATAATGACTAAAACCACAAATTATTGTTGACTGATATATGAAACAGAGAAACTGACAGGAGTGGCAATTTACAGCCTCCAAACTACACAGTGAGATGTTGCTTGAAAAATATGTCTGTTCTCTAACATCAGAGAAATACTTAACTGTGGACTTGCCTTCAAACAGAAATAGGTTTTTTTCTACCTATTCTGACTTTTCAGTCAAGTCCCCACTCCTTGCCTCAGACTCAGGCATTTTGCTTCACACACTTCATCCAAACACCACTCTCCCAGATAAACTGTCTCATAGTTTCTCCCCTTTTCTTATACAGTCATTCCCCCTAGTATTGTCTCAGATTCCTTGATCCAAGTTCACTTGCCCAGATGCCCCACTCCTGCATCTGATTTCCCAAAACTAGCTCCAAAGCTGTGCTGCTGCTCACATCTCCCCTTCCAGGCACCTCTCCATGCCCACCCACCAACATCAGTCCCAGTCCTTTCAGTCCCATTGTCTGCTTGGGTCTCCCCCTCAGACCCACCCTCCTGAATGCCATCTCCACCCTTTTTCCTCCTTTTGCTCAAGCTCCTCTCTCAGCCTTCCAGTGGGATTTGAAGGATGTCTCCCATAGCCACCTGTTCCAATCCCCTTCCCATGAAAAGGGCCAAGATTACTCCCTGAGCTCTTCACTCCCTTAAACATCATGCGTTTCCTCACACTACTCCACCTCTCACTGTGGCCTCTCTCCTGGGACCCACAGGCCTCCCCTCAGGCTTCAGAGGGATGTGTTAGTGGATGCAAGAGACAGGAAAGAAGTCAGGATTCTCATACAACCTCCTGTGGGAAAGGAGCTCCATGGTAACCCTACAGAGAAGGGCTGGGTTTTACTTTGGAAAACAGCAAAATGGAGACAACGCAGCAAAAATTACAGATCAGGCCTGGGAAAGTACAGCAAAGGAGCAAGATGACTGCAATTAATAATATTTCATTGCATTCATAATATTTCATGTTGAAATCTAATGCATCAGATTGTCATTGGTATTATGTACACAGAGGGTGAGGATATGAAAGCACTGGCTGCATGATGCTATCCTTTATATTTAGGGTAGGAGGCTCTTATTTTACAGCACAGAAGAGTCTGTTTCCTCCTTTCACTTGCTTTTGGTTCAGGTGCTTGAATCTGGACTTAATCTGCCCCAAGGAAAGCCTCTTCCTGCCCCACCAGGTCACACTCCAGCCATCCAGGGCTCCCAGTGCACCAGCACCAGCTGTGCCCTGTCCAAAATTCACACTTTGGTCAGCTGGGCTGTCCTGGGAAAGGCAGGAGTGACACCCTGTTCAAAATCCCTGCCAAGGCTCAAGTGCCCATGACATGTGCCAGACCTTTCCAGCAAACAGCTGCTGGAATGATTACTTTTAAGCAGGGTAAATCTGCATCTTTTCCCTGTTATTTGTCTTGAAATCTGCTCAGCAGTTTGGCCCCAAATGAGTGAAAACTGCCTTGAGGTGAATCAGCAGTTAAGCACTAATCCCTGTGCCAGAGATCGAGAAGAAGGTGAGGAGAGAACGTCCTGCTTAATTACAGAGCAAATTTAATTTTGCTTAGGTATTTACTCTGTGCATTCCCCTTGCACACCTGTCAAACCTGTGCATCCATCGTGGCTGCATACTGGAGCAGTAACTGCTGATCTAAAGGGTGACAAGAGGTTTGCTTCACATCAGCTTTTCACAAATTCAAAATGTTAAGTTTCATTTCTTTGTTTTCACCTAAATCACTCCATTTCAGGATCAGGGGGCACACAAACCTGAAATAAAGGGGTTTTTTTTTTCTTTGTTATTTATATATTTGAAGTACTCAGCAGAGTAAGAGAAATGCCATGGATTTTATTTCCTTGGCTAAAGTAAACATTACAAAACATAGAGCATATTCTCCTCAAGTCTAGAAGACTCTTCATCCTCACAGTATTAACAGTCCCAAAAACTGACCTAAATCCCATAATCACCCTGCCACAGGCATTTTGCTTTGCCTAAATGCTCATGAAAACCTTAGAAATTTCCATTGTTTCCATTATTGTCAGTAAATTCTAAATTGCCATAGAAAAGGAATTGGGTTACTCTCTATCCCCACTATTATTTTAATAGTCTATATTTTTTAATTTAATATTCTCAGGTTGAATAATTTCAAGTAGACATGTCCTATGACTCACTAATGGTTAACAATTTAAAAAGCAGTAATTATTATTCTGCAAATCTCACTGACAATTCCAATTATATAGCAGTATATTCTCCTTGGAATACATTTCAGATTATAAACTCCATATTCTCACTTTGTTTTGGGCTTAGGAGGAATGAAAAGGTGGCTACATATTTATACTATTGTGATGCCACAATTTATAAATCCCTGGAATGTAAATCATCTGGAATGTAAATGATCAAATTTCTAATTGCAGATTTTGTACACTTTTGCTTCTCTTCCCCATCTGTCAGAATAAGAAAGGCACTTACATATTTTCAGTATGCGTTTTCTGTGCATCAAATATCAAATCTTCAGTATGAATCCAGAATTTTCTTTTTCTTTTTTTTTTTTTTTTTTGTTGTTAACGACTGTCTTTGTAAGGTATTAGTGCATATAGTGAGCAAAAAGCAGGTATTCCACTGACTCTGTGTGTGTGTTTGAGCTTACTGGATGAATTCTTGTGGACTTTGTGAATTTTTCTTCTGCATTACACTAATTTTTACTCTGCTGCTTGTCTGGCTCAGGCTTTTGTTGTTTTGTTAAGATGATTAAAGCAAAAAAGTTTTCTTTCAGTATTTGAGCATTATTTCAGGAAAGCTGGTACAATTTAGGATCAGAGAACAAAGCTGCAAAATTTCGATTACAAAAAAAGCTTCATCTTATTTCAACCAATATTTCAAAATAATTACAGGCAAAATGTACACAATTATATATATATTTAGCTATAAATACTAAAAAAAGTCATTAAAGTAACAATTAGTAAGAGTTTAAAAACTCAGCTGTCACTTTTTAATCTCACACAAACATTAAAGTCTCCAGTGAGGTCAGCGAAGTAGGCACAGCTTCTATCAGTCAGTGCTTTGCGTATGAAAAGAACTATTTTCTTACTTAAAATCTCAGAAATACCAAGGAAATATGTCATAATTATAAATGAGTCTTACAGTTACTTTCATAATTATTAAAAGGAAAATTGTACATAATATTGCCTAAAGTTCAGGAAAAATGCCAACATTTTGTGGAATTTTCTGGTACTTTGTTTATATCCAGTGACACATTTGGCTGGTTATCAAAATTTTTTCATAAAGTTCTTATATTTCCATTAAATCCTAAGGCAGCACAAAAAGATACAAAACCCCCCAAATAATTTTTAAGCTATGTAATATTTTGGCTGTAAGCATACTTCACTGAAACACTAACCAAACATATTGAGGCAAGATAAATGTTTAGCTAGCATTTACATACCCTGAAAATGCTGGTGCTCTTTTTTTTATTCTCTTTTTACTGGCAAATGAATCTACATTTAAATCAGGAGGGTAAAAAGACAGAAGTTTATGAGTGTGTTCTGCTTATCTCATCACAGTAGTTTACATGTAAATCCAGTGATAATGAACAAAACTTCTCCTCGGGAAGGAACCTCACTGGTTTCACCTCATAGCATAGATGCCACACTGTTCTCATCCTGCTCACATTAATTTTTAGTTAAAATGCTTTCTCAGAGTAGCACAGGCACTTGAATAATATTGCACTTTGCTTCAGAACTCTTTCATTGCATTTTGATAAATTTGCTGAAAAGTCAGTGGTTGAAAATGCCATGGATACACATCAGTTTGTATTGAGGACTGGTACTCCCAGAGAGGGTGAGTATCCTTAAGCTTGACTGGAGATATTTGGTGTTTGGAGCTTTTTGCCTGAATTTTATTAAGTGTAAATTTTACTTTGTGATGCCTGGTTGCATAGTTTATAAAAACTAGAAAAGAGTTAGAAAAAACGCAAAGAATAGCAACCAAAAAGGGTAAAGAGGATAAAACGCGTGAGGAAAACAGAGATAAAGGAACTGAGTTACAAGACCAGAAAACTCCAGGGAATGGATCATATCTTCAAGGTAACAATACAAATGAAATTACTCTTTTTCTGAAACAGTGAAATGAAGAATCACCATCCATGGAAGAAAAAAAAAAGTGTGAACTGGATAAACTAAAACGTAAGAAATCATAAATGAGAGTGGATGAGAAGCATCACACAAAAACATTTGCAAGCAGTATGGACGTGTTTGCTTAACTGATAATGTTGGTGGTCCTGCAATGGCCAGGACCATAGACAAATCACATTCTCTATTATGTTTCAGATTAATTCTCTGTGGGTACAATAACCTTCAAACTACGACAGCTCCCACTGGGAACAACAGCATCTCTAAGGAATGGGAGTCTACAGCTGAGTCACAAATACTTGCTTTTTACTTGAATCAGTTCAAACAGAAAGTATGAAATCTCAAAATGTAATGACAGTTCATAACCTTTCTCAGGAAATCATCTGAAAGCACTTTGATGTGATTGAACAAAATGCATCTTTTGGAGACTAGAGAAAAACTGATTTCCATTTAATAGTTTAATAATTTTAAAAGAGTAAGTCTTCTAAAGATGCTTGAAAAAGTGAACACTTAAATACACACCTGAACTCCTCTCTTATTTCATCAATAGATACTTATAACACTGATGTTTCAACAAAAATTATACACAAAATGTGCTACTCTGGACTGCATGCTCATTTATCATGATGTCAGTATTTCTATTATGAGGGTTACAGGGAAGAAAGAAAAACCCCAAACAACTCAAATTTTGCATGCCTGTCTTTTCTGGAATTAAACTTCCTGAAAGTGATACCTCAAAAGAAGCTCAGTTCTAAAAAAATCACGTGATTCTGAAAATCCCTGACAGTGTAGATTTATTTGCTGATATTTTCTCTTCAACTTTATACTGAATTTTACCTATGGAAAAGATATTGAACTTTTCAGGCATTTAAATAATACGGTAAGCAGAAAAGAACCACAATACTACTTTCTACAAGAAATAAAGTTTTAAATTAAATCATGCCTCTCACAACACAGATGCAATCTTATTCTATCCATTTCACCTGGACAACCTTTCACAACATCTGAAAGCAGTACTAATAACTAAGGCACAAAAAATTCAGTTTTAAGGGAAAATCTTATGAATGTTAAGAATTATTCTCAGGTTAACTTAAAGCTGGTTGATAGTTACCTGTCAAGATGCAGAAATTACTTCTTTGCAGCCTCACCACACAGCTAAGCTGTGCAGGCAGGACGCTGGAGAATAAAGTGTGAAGCATCCTGAGAGTTCTCCTCCGCTTCCTTCAGCTCCCTCTACATCCACATCAGCACCACAATCTCTACTCATAAACATGAGATAGTTATTATTTAAAGTAACTGCCCAGTTGCAGTTACTTTAAATAATAAAGTAACTGCCCAGTTGCAGTTACTTTCACTCTGTTGAATAATGAACTAGAGCCCTTCTAAAGTCATTTTAATTCTGCATGAGATAGTCTGTATATGTTTAAATACACTTAAATTTATGTATGTTTACTTCATTTCTTGAGCATTTAAAATAATTGTAATTAGATTTTACCTGTGAAGGTGATCTGTCTGATTTGCCTGAATCTTGGTCTTAGTAAGACCAAGCAGCAATGTGTGTTAACATTTATATTCCTCACAAGAGAAAAAGGGCTAAAATGGTGAATCCTATAATTAGCCTCATAGGTGATGAATTATACAGCAAATATGGAGGACTGCATCTGAAGAAGTGTCATGACACACAGTTTAAACCACTATCAATAGAAATATATTTATAGAAAGAAAAAAGGGTAATTAAAAGGAAAAGATCAAGCATGCATGCACTTTTTCTTTTATGCCTCAAAAATCTTGCTATTCAGAGAAGAGTTTTCTTCCCAGTTTTTTGAATGAATTGCTAATTATTACTTGTTCAAGTTGCAATTACTATATTCACCAACTGTATTGAGGAAAAGAGAAAAATCTCTTCGCTTGAGATTAAACTAATATAACTTTCTATCATTTTATACTTACAATTTATTTTGAAAATAACATAAAAACATAAGAAATCTTCTCCCTGTGTCAACTGTTTAGGCTTAAGAATTCCTCTGACAATATAAACAACTTTCAGGTGGGTATTTCAAGACATGCTATAAAACCAGCTTAGTGTTGATTTCTCACCACATTTTCTTTTGAAAGAATAAGGATGTTTGAGTAACATCTCAAAAAGGCCCTTACATTTTACTTACTACAGGTTAGTGGAATATCACTCAATGATATGAAAACTATGAGGGTTTGAAATACATTAATATCCCAACCACAGTAGAAGGGGGTAAAAAAAAAGGAGCAGTGAACCATCTCCCAAACCCATCTTGCAACCACCACAGTGAGGAATTATGGAATATTGTGATTTACTCTCAATCAACTCCTTGGTATTTTTTACTCTTAGGTTACAAAATTCCTTCTTGGACCCAAGAAATTATCCTAGCATATACAGAAACACATTTCTGTAAAGCAAGTTGTTTGGTAAAATGGAAGTTTGTAATTCCTGTCTGAATTCCTTGCAAAATTCTTAACTTCACAATTTACTTCCAATCTCAAATAACATTATCAGAACCACTTAGTGAGGTTTAAATAAATGCTAAGTAAACTGACAGTTTTTTCTCTTAGAAAGTTTACGGTTTAATGATTTATATATAAAACTTCTGATTTGTATGTGCTTTTTTATACAACAATAGAGGGCTGCATGAGTCTTCACCTAATCTACAAAGAGAATAGGATGTGAGAAATGAAGATTAGGAACACTGATTAAAAAAGAAACAACTCATCAGTGATTCTGTCCTCCTTCACAGAGCAAAATTCAGATCAATGGGCAGTCCATGGCTCTACACAACTTTTAGTACCAGTTTTCCAATTATTAATGTCTAAACATCTGAATGAAAGAAGGGAGAAGTTGAGCTTGGCAGTTTAACTATGCAGGTATTATGGATCATTCCCTTTTGAATTTTCTGTGTAGCAATCATAAAGGAGCTCTAAATTCCATGTGAGTAAGTAGATGAAATGTCAAAATTCTCATATTGAGATTTGCAAGGTCCACTGAAATAAAGTATTTTTTAAAGGATTTGCAAGCAAAATTGGACTCAAAGATAGGAACATTCTATTTATTCTGTAAGAAGCACAGCATGTTGGCAATAAATCTGGCACAAAAATGATGCCAACTGACCTTTTGCTTATCCTAAATTTAAACACAAAATGTGGTTTTTGTATATTCTTTGCTGGCATTTTGATGCATTTATTAAATATCAATATTTTAATCTGTGAGACATTTTTATGTAGCAGAGTGTACATATTGCATCGAGGATAGCTACACTAATTCTGTCACACCAACATTGCAGCTCATTTAGCTGTGTAAAACTCATCCTTTCATATGCTGCTCCTTCCTTATAATTTGCCCAGTAGCCTGCCATCAGCAACATGAAAGTCATTTTACAATTAAACACTAGGTAACAAAATATTGCTAGGGATTTATCCTAAAGTTTGAATTCCTTGCAAACCTAGTCCTTGATCTTAGTCTTCAGAATAATTCCATAATTACAGGAATTTGTGTACTCTTTCTACCATAATTCCAGTATTTCAAGTATTTAAGCTTTCTGAATTTACAGCGAATTTCCTACTGTGAAATTATTTTCTGTGATTATAACCACAGTATTTGAATACTTTACTAAAAATGATGCAAAGCTAAAGAAAAAAAAAAAACTTCTAAAAAGTGTACATTTGATCATAATTTCATTATGGAAACTCACTCCCTGGGAAGAAAACAATGTATAATTTGCTATTTTCATGCTGACATTTTTTTTAAGCCACGCTTTGATTTATGCTGGTTCCCAGACATAAGTTAAAAGGGCTTTTAACGTATATAGTGTTGTAAAAAAACACTACTCTGTGTTCCAGAGAAGACATATTCCAAAATAATAAGTTTTGAGGGAATCTTTATAAGCTACTCCTACTTGTAACACTAAGAGTAACAAATCCATTATTTGGATTTGGGCACGTAAAACTTGTCTACTTTGTAATTCCCCACATATAAACTAGATTACAAGTAACCAGTTTTGATTTTTTTATTTTTTTTTAGACTTTTATGCTATTTTTAACATGAGAGATCAATTTCTGTATCTATTTTCTATAGCTCTTTTATTTTACAGTGCACATAATGCTCTAACACAAAAACAGCTCTAATTCTATTTTCAGTAAAGTCTTTCTGGACCTTTCAAAAATAAGATTGTGTGTTCTTTTTAATTAAACACAGAGATGGTACAAACTTACTACAGGAGGTGTTTTCAGACACAAAAGATTTACTACAAAGTTATTGGTATTTGGTATTTTCCTTTTTCAAGCTAGACCAACATGGAAACAAATGAGCCAAGTCATTCATAAGTGATCTAGGAACAAGTGATCTGGCCCCTCCAGACTGAAAATATCTGCAGCCACCTACATGGTAATCACAGGTAAACTTGAAGAGAAAACAGATACAGGGCAGAATCAGTGTGAGAGGGAGATCCTAATGCTAGTCTTTCTGAATTTGGCTTTGCCTTCTAAATCTTTTGTCCTTGGAAAACAAACAAACAAACAAATCAGTGAATTAAAAAGCATCAACGTGACTTAAAATTAATTTTCTGTTTTCACCATGAGAGTTCACGTTCTGTTTTCAGAACAGAAGTAGTCTAAGACTACAAATAGCTGCAGTCAATATATGTTCTACTACTGATGTTCACAGGGAGGCTGCTATTATATTTATGCATTTCATTATTCCTTACTAGCACCAAGACATCTGCACTCTATAAAGAAATCACTCATAAAATATGGCTCTGCAATATATGAGCAGGGGTTGCCAGAACCAAGTGCTGACAGTATCCTTGACATGTAAGATTCTAAACATTGCTGATTCTTCTTTGTTTCACTGTGGCAGTGAAGATCTAGGTAAAAGCAGATAAATTACAGGCAAATCCCAAGAGGAAGGAAGAACATGCATACTTCACAGTTCCACAAGAGATTACCATCCTTAACTCAGTATCTTCCAAACTGGTTTGTTGTCTTCTGTTGCATGGGGGTTTTTTTGGTTTGTTTTTTATTGTTTTCTAAATGCGAGATGGTTCAAATATTAGTGATTTAAACTGAATCTGAGATTCTAAACTAAGTTTCAATCAGTTTTTCAGTTTAACTTGCATGCAGTATCAAAGTGCTCTTATACCTAACTTTAATCCCTAATTTCTTATTTAAGGTTGTTCATTGGTCAGTGGATTTTTTTGTTTGTTTGTTTTGCTTTAGGTTTGTTTGTTTGTTTTTTTTAATTGGCTAGTTGGCTTTGTGGATTTTTTAAGGGGTTTGGATTTTTCTTTTAATGACTAATACTCCAGCTCCCTTCTTAAAATTTAATTTCAAAAGTTCATAATTCATGAAAAACTTTACAACTATACAATATTGATTAAACATAATTTGAAATTTAAACCCATTATGCAATTACTAGAGGTAAGAAAAATGAGTGCTTTTAAATGTCATTTTAACATCCACTGCATATATTTTGAGCAATGAGTATACTTATAAAGGAAGAGAAAATAAGGTTTTGTTAGAGGCTTTGAAATGAGAACAAAGCCTTAAAGGTAAGTTTCTTTATGAAAAACTTTTTAAAAATACACTTATATTTGCCTAATGATGAACAAATACACTAATAACCTAAGAAAAACACAACATATGTTTTTCTTTGTACTTCCCTCTCTTCCATTTAATTTCAACCTTGTTGGCTCAAGGTTGATTTCTTTTTATTTTTGCCTATGTAATATATGGGAGCACCCATGCGTGCCTGTATTTGTCTCCCCAGGATGGTTCTGAAGTGCCCATGGGCTGCACATTTACTTTCTGTTTGACCTCATGCCTAACTTGTTAATTCACTTTCCTTCAAGGGATTTCTTCTGCTTTTGTTTCTAGTTTATTCTAAACTAATTGAAAAGTAAACTACATCAAGGATATGAAGTCTGAAAAATCATTCTGCCTCGGAATTAATAAAGCACTCATGTACAATCAATAATCTGCATACACAGAGCAGCAAAATTTATGGTCAAAAGTATTCTCTCCCATCTGCCCATTCCTGTATAAATTGTTCCCTTTAAAGAGATCCTAGGAAGACCAATGCAGAAAAGGCAGAAGGATAAACATATTAATGAAATATATGTGTTTCTGACAATCACTCTCTGAACAACTTGATACTGAAATTATACTGCAGAATTTAACAACTAAACTTTAATGCACATACAAATTAAGCAAGGGATTCTGAAACAGATCATTTACAAAAAACAAGTAGGACAAGGAATAGGCTGCAACACATACAAGCTAGAGAGACAATTTCTCAGTTTTCAACGAAGTTTTTGAAGAAGAATTAGCATAATAGCTGAATCTGGAAAAATATATCAGAAGATATTAACATATAAACTGTAGATAATCTTTTAAAGTTTTACATGTAAACTTCCTGGGAAAAGTAAGTCATCACTTCCACAACTAAGTTCATGGGATATCTGTCTTGAGCTTTGACATCTTTTTAAATTTAGGTTTCAAAACTTAGGAAAGGCCTTCTGCAATTAAAAGTATGTAGAGTTTTCAGCTGGATTCCACAACAGCATAGCTCATGGATACAACCTGTGACGTGGCAAGCAGCATGAACAAATATTTTTGCATCTCAAAAAGCATTCCAAGGCTCCCCATCATTAAACTGCTTTGCAGAAGTTTTCAAGCTTCAGCAAATTTTGTGTATTTCTGGTAGAATGTGGCAATTCTGTTTCTGGCTCAAAGACCTCTCCACACAGATAATGGACAAGGCTTTGGGAAAGGACTCCAACTTTGTGGAAACCAACCACACACATCCTATTAGGGAAAAGGTCACAGGTACTGTCCAGAGTAAGTCTCTACATAGCTAATAATATAGTGATATTAATACCAAGGAAACAACAACAACAAAACAAACAAAATCCTAGTGAAAAGTAACTGGGTTAAACACCGTAGATGTCAGTTAGGAAAAATACACTGGGAGTTTGCAATAATACACAGCAAGTATGGATTACTGAGATAACATTAAGTCATGATTCTTCATTTCACTAAAAGGATTGTTTCTTTTGAAATGTGTTACAAAATTCAAGAGATTGGAGGAGATATTTCCAGATATCACTTGGAAAACCAGGAAATTCCACTATTATGCAGAAATGGATAGTCCACCTACCTGAAGGCAAATATTGCTTTCCTTCTGATACTAACACTGTCTGTTCCTATTAAGCTCAATAGGTGTTATGTTGTTTAAGTGACTCTGAACCACTTAGCACTAATACTAGAAAGCAGAGAAGCAAGCCTGCTCCCAGGCTAGAGATAAGTATTTCTTTGGAACTACAGAATTTGAGAGCTAGGCTTCAGACACTTGCAACACAAAGGAAACAATACAATCTCTTTGCTCTGACTGTTATTGCCTGTAATACCAGTTATGATGGAACACATAAGAAAGTAAGTAGGGGTAGCAGTAAAGAATGTCCAGGATGCTGCTTGCAACCCTTTCATCAGTTTAATAGACACACAACAAAACATGATAGATTTTTACTTAGAGGCACTATCTTACTGACTTAAAGTGCTGTAGAAAAAAAAAAAAAAAGAAAAAGAAGTTAATAATCTATGGAATTCACCTGAATAGGGAGAAATAAAATAGTGAAATAACATTTCATAATGGCCTCAGCAAAAGTATTGTTTTTGAAGAAAAGAACTTGTTTCATGTAAGCAGAATTCAATCCACATTAAGGAAAGGAATCCATGTTCCTGGCATGCAGCAGTTGAGGTTATACAAGACTGTTCCTTCACAGCAACCTCTCCTAACTGACATAGGGAAAGGGCTGAAGATTAGTGTCCTTTTTTACTCCTGGTCTTAATCTTTTATTATAAAGTTGCCACCCAGTTAACAGACAATGTGAAAACTCCACTGTACATACAATTCTCAAGGATTAGTAGAGTTTTTAGTCTTCAAATCAGTTTCCTATGTTTTAAATACTGTTAAATATAAGGTGAGGTTTCAAAAAATACTAACAGTACTTAAGCTGAAACCTTCAATGAAAGTCAGCCATCAGCATTTTATGACTCAGAAACATCCCCCAGATAGAGTTTTGAATGGATCTGATTACTTAAAATGCATGCTATAGAAGTACTTAATTTGCAACATCAGAAACTGCTTCCTAGAGAGTAACTCGTGTAAGAATGCTAAAATGACAGTCTTTTTCCCAGATAGATTTCTAGCTCCTAATGAACACTGCAGGAGTCCAAATTGGTACTGTGCAATAAACAAATACATTTAATAGATATGCCATGGAGAAAAGGCAGAAGTCTGAGCCTACAGTTCAAATTGAGTAAAGATTTACTACCTGCCAGGTAAAAAATGCATTGCAGGACCTAATGAAATTGACAACAAAATACCTAAACTTTATGGTTTCCATGTAAATAAACATGAGGGGATTTGTTTTGGTTAGTTTTTAGGTGGTTTATTTTAGGACTGCTAAATATCATAATTTTGATACAATCTTAAACTAATATCTGATAAACTCAGGTAAATATTTTATGTAATGACCAGGTTAGTGAAGACACTTGGCTATTAATGAACTTGAAGGGGCTGTGAGCCTCAGAAGAATGATGATGAAGAAAACCCAGAGTAAATTTCCACAAACTGTGAATACTAAAAAAGACAAGTCTGCTTCTCCACCTGACTCTGGTACACTGGCTCCCTGAGAGACTTTCAGCTAACCAGTGCAATTATTTTCCTCTGAATTCCTTCCTGTGATTTACAGTTCTGACTAATCTCTGTTGAAACTTCCAGAATAGGGAAATGAGAATAAGGAAGAGATGTGTGTTTTTTTGGAAAGTCTTGCTTTAGGCAGAATTGAAGACTATTTTGCTGAAATGACAAGAATCAAGCTACAACCTGAAGCATCCCCATTTCAAAAGGAAGGTGTTTACCAGCAGCTACCACCTACTGAAGTTGGAAATTATATCCTCCTGACCATTATGTGAAGAGATATACCTCATCTGATGAGCAGCTGGGATGTTATATCTGCAACCAAAATCCTATTTGAATTAGTCTAAAGTATATGGGTTTTAAACATTTGGTCATCTTTTAATTTTTTAGGATTTTCTCAAAATTATTTGGTGAAGTAGTGAAACCTGATGCCCAGTCATGTTGCTGGTTTAATTGTGCAGCTAAAAATCAACAAATAACAGGCATCTCTGGAGTGTGTAGAACATTGAATTGCTGAGAATATGGGTGATAATTCTGGATGTCCTGGAAACATCTTAACTTTTACTGAACACCAAACAAATTTACATGCATTGCTCTGCAGAAAATATCCTTCCACTTGCCAAATATCCTTCCACTTGTTGACTTAGCCAGCAGCGCTTATGTCCTACCATACATACTGTGGTGTATTCTCACACCTCATATGCTTCTTCATATTGGAAACCAAACACCTCATACCAAAACCTCCAGGTGCTCCCCTGGCTTGGAAAAATCCAGCACCATGCCTCACATCCTATCCACCATCTCCCATGAGAAACTAGAAGTTCAGGCCCCAGAAAGGCATATGAAAGGGCAAAAGTAGATCCATGCAAATGAAATGCAAAATGAAAGCACCAAAGTTATGCAGTTTGCCATCTTACTCTGGTTTTCCTCACACATATAATTATGAATGTCTGTCTGTCTTCTTTTCCTGCAGCTGAATTTTACTAGGAACTAAACATTTCTAATTTTATTTTCTGAAAGTGAGAATAAAAAGCTATATAACATCAGTCTTCCTCACTTCTATTATTTGTAATAGATGATGGTGTCTGTATTTCTCCCCATTTTAATTTTTAGAAGGTGAAATACGCATCCCAGACGTATTTCTATGAAAGAAATGCTTCCTTTCATAGATTTTCTCAAACATTTTACCGTACAAAGCTAGTTTTACCCTAATCAATGCACACAATTGCATCCTTCAAATGCCTTGAGGAGAAAAAAGTCTGAGCTCATGTTGCAAATCCATGATGAACGTGAATGATCACCACATGCTCAGCTGACTGATTGCTGATTACAACCATGCTTTGAGGACAGGATGTTCCCTGACCTCACAGAACAAAGATTCTCAGCTGTTAGAAACCAAGAGTCCCAACAACCAGGCACAGGATCAGGAGGGGCTGAGAGCTGGGTGTCTCCCCCCATGGGTAAGCTCTTGGTGCTGAGCTGGGTATCCCAGTGAAGGGACAATCCCATCCCAGCACATCTCCAGTCAGCCCTTCCAGCCATCGGTGGCCCAAGGACTCCCCAAGACTGGGGTCATGAGCTCTGGTTTCAATTTCCCTTCATGGACCACTCCTTCATGTGCTAATCATCTTGCACCCACTTTAGCAAGGCTCTCTAATGAATTGCTACCTGTACCTTTCTTCTGTGATAAAAGATTTCTGAGGATGATGATGAAGGATCTTAGAGAAATCAAAGAATATAACATTTTGTGATTGAGAATGCAAACATAACATTTATAAACGCATCACATTTAAATTTTTTAGGTTAGGAATGGAATATAAAATGAACGGAAATCCAAAGAACATTGAGACATCACATTCAATTATTATGAAGTGGTGAAATTTTAGCAGTACACTTTCAGTTTTATATAGCTGCACTTTCTATGATGTGGGAGTTACTGCGAAAATATTTATAGGGAGGGAAACTAATACATGAATTTAAAAATATTTTGCTTTCAATGCAATAATGGAGAAACTCCATGCTTTATTCTGAGGCAAAAATTAAAAAAAGTAATTTGATTATTGTTTTCTGCCTAAATGTAGCTTGATACTGTACCAGTCAGTATTTAGAAGCAATCTTCAGAATTTTTAATAGAGAAATAATTTTAAATTATTGAAAATATGACAGGGATTTTTAGGTATCATTTATAGTACCAGGAAATCATTCCTCTCCTTCTTTAAGACTAATGTTGATGATTTTGATTACTAAGGCTCTCTAAGCAAGGCTTGACATGAGTGATATGATATAACAATACACATTTTAGAAACTGTCTGGATCAATGAATGAATTTTACTTCTCTAAATCTTTATGAAGTAATGCATTATATAACTTTGTAACATACTAAAACATGTGCAAAGATTCAATTTCTGTTTCAGCCTCCAAAGACAGATAAATCAAAGAAAAAAGTAGATGAAGATGAGGTTAAAAATGAAATACCAGTGCAGTCTGCCCTGATAGCAATTTATTTACTAGAGGGCTCTTCTGTCTCTTAATGGGTCAGCTTCAAGGACAGGTGCATCTTATTAAAAGCAACCAAGATTCTCAGTTTTAACAGGGTACTTCACAGCACCCAGTCAGAGAGAGCTGACAGAATATGCTGATCTCATGTTGAAATTCTGACAGTGCAGGAGATATTCATAACAAGGTGGTAGCAAAGCAATTAGAGAATCACAAAATGTCTGAGGTCAGAAGGTGTCTCAGGAGATCAGGCAGGGCCTCAAGCAGGGCCACACAGAGCTGATTGCCCAGGACCATGTCCAGACAGCTTTAAATATCTGAGTTATAGAGATGACAAAATTCAGTAAACTAACATAAGAACATGAGGGGGAAAGTTAAAAAATACATTTCAAAAGTATTTTTTTAATCTTTTTTTTTAATTTATTTCAAAAAGAAATAGTAATAAATTTTGGCCATTTGGTTTCTCGGGGCTTGCAAGGCTTTGTTTTATTTGATGACTGGAAAAACCAAGAGTAAATATGACAGGACTTGAGCAGACTTGCAGGGTAGTTTAGGTCAGAGTGACATCAAAGTTGAAATCCTATGGTAGCACTGAGGCAATGAACTAAATAGAAGTTTCCTTCCACTGCTTTTGAAATTGTACCCAGAGAATCTGAGAAAATTCATCCCAGAAATCACAAAATTCTCTCTTAGAAGATTTTTATTTTAATAAAATAAATTCTCTGGTGAAAATTTTTAATGTAAAAAACAAATCAAGAAAACTGAAGCCAACATCTCCAGCACAGTCTATGCAATAGTTTAATGGAGTAACCCATTAAACCACCAACAGATGCTATTTCCTCACCTGCCAAAAATTATCAAAACACGAATGCAAAGAAATAGAACACCATTAAGGTAATTTAAACATAAAGTACCAAATAAAAGCCTAAATAACGGTAGAGAGGGCTTTAGGCAGGGCAAGTCAAATTGAATTCAGTATATTTTATTAGAGCTTCAATTGTCTTCTCTCATGGACAGTGAAATATGGCACATATGACATCTTAATTACTTCTTGGGCTTAGATAGGTTATTTTATTATGTAAAGTGTTACAGTGTTAAGGTGTGTTTCATACAGATTTACAGATCATTAGCTAATTATATCTAATATGAAACATGGTGATTAAATTCTCATTAATGACATTTAATTGGATGTTAATAAAAAGTGATAATTTTATTCTACTTAATTTTAATGCAGAAATGAAGTGCACTATAGCTTAATTACAGCTATGCAAATAATTTAAATAAACTAAGTTAGAAGTATTCTAATAATAGCATTTTTTCTCCTTTTAAAGGTACATTCATTTACCTTGGTCTTAGTCTGAAATTCAATAATTTGCATTATGCTTCCTTAATTAATGAATACTTCAAGAAATCACAGAGCAAGTAATACTGAAAGCACTGGAGATAAAGCATTCTGGTATAATGTATTGCTTTAAGCATTTCCATATGGTAGGGAACAGAACAGATACATCAGTTCTAGAGTCTGTGACTTGGAAAAGATTATTTCAAGCAATACTCACATCCAAAATGAACAAATACATCATACAGAAAACAATGCAGAAAAAAATGCAGATAGCACTTAAGACATTCTACATCATCACAGTCATTGATTATTCCAAGAAACTTGTTGACGTGCCCTAAAAATTTGTATTTATTTGTTCAGGATTTGATTCTGTACTCTTCTGAGGAGCAATGCCTTGCTCCTCTACTTATCTCTCTAATTTCTAATTTAAAACTCTCTCTTAATCTGAATGTGCATATCAACATTACTGAAATAAAACAGCCTAAACTCTGGAATTTAAACTTTAATTGACAGGAGGATACACTTTAAGCTATAAGGATGCAATGTTTCCTTTTTCAGAAAATGATTTTTCCCAATCTGCTTAATAATACAAACATTTCAGTCCTTATAATTAAATAAAATATTTGATCTTGCAACAGTATTTTTTTTTCTCCATGCCTGTAAATTACCAGTGGAGATTTTCAGATACTTCAACAGCCAAGTCTAGATAAGACTGCTCATCCCAAACCAGAATGGTCAGGTTGGGGCTAGCAGAGGGGGTACTTTTCTCCCTGAACCAGCAAGAGAAGTTCTTTTCAGAGTTCAGGACCTGTGGGCTGTGTTTTTTCTTTCAGGACACAACTCAAACATCTCATTATTTTCTACAGAACAGCTCAAAGCCATGAAGAGTACAGTGATATTGCAAACTTATCAACAAATCAAGCGTGAAGAGTTCCTCCATTTAAAGAAGTTGGTGATCGTGAGAGCTGAAACTGGGGAATAACCTTTATACTGTTGCAACAGTATTATATTGAACTTTTTTATAAAGCAGAACCACATGCAATTTCTTGAAACTTAATTAGCAAAGCAGTTGCAGTTTAGTTAATTTTGCAACTCTGTCAAGAGCTCTCCACCGTGAAAGCAAACACATTTTCAAACACAGAAAGAATCCCACTTGTAAAGTAGAAACGTGAATGTTGGGTATACAGTGCATTTTGCAGCTAGTTCATAGAAGGGGGGAAAAAAGCATATTAATAATGTGGCAAAAAAAAAGGAGAAAATAAATGCACCCATATTTCTTGAATTTTTACCTATTTCTTTCCCAACGTAATTTGAATCAAAGGCAGCTTGGCCAGATCCTCATTCATTTCAAAAATCAGCAGAGCTGTGCTACAGGCAGATCCTTCTTCCTTACTATGACCTAGCAAGAAAAACAGGCACAAATGGTGCCTTGTTTCACACATTCCGTCCAGTGAGACACCCCTGTGCAGTGCTGGGAAGGCTTAAATTGCAGGCCCTGCAAGGATGCAATAGGAAAAGAAGTGTTCCTAATTCATGGGGCTTGATAGGGCTGAGCTATATGATCTGTACTGTAAATATTGAAGAAATATGGAGTAAACTCCTTGGAGTAAAATAAAAGCTACCTACAAGAGGATTTTTTTTCTTTCCTGGACTGAATTCTCCCTGCTTGTGACTACTGGCACAAAAGGGAGGGGGGAAAAAGGTCACCAATAAATGGATGTGTTCTCATGCCCTTTTTTTTTTTTTTTCACTTGAACAAAAAAGTCTGTAATAGACTTTCACATCTTGGCAGCACAGTTTAGGGCTACGTTTACAGAGTACATGCAGACATAAGAATATGCGATAGTCTTCTGAAATGCTCTGTTCATCTTGCTATGATATTTACTTAATATTACTATAAATACTTAAGACTAAATTAATGCTATCTTGTCATTGTAATCTTTGTGCCGTGTTGCTGTTAATTCAGCAACTTAAAAGAGAAACTCATTAGCTTATCATAACATGAAAACTAGATTTGTCAAAGTGTAATATTTTCTAAAGTTAGGTATGGACTAATGAAATGTACTAATAAAGCTCATCTAACACAAGAGCTCAGGAGTGTTTCCAAAGTCTTGGAAACTTCACCTTACATGCCATAATGTTTTTATCCTTAAACTAACAGAGAAATCATGCACCCCTACAATGAATGAATGAATGCACCTCTATATATTTTTTGAACATATTACAGACACTTTTCTCTTGAGTCATTGCACTACAACTATTTCTTTCATTAGATAAATTCTGGAGTAACAAGACCAAGACCATTAAAGACATTCAGGTATTTCTTGATGCAGCTCATCCCTTGCTGGGTTTTTGAGGGTGTGCAGGTCAGATGCCTACATGTAGATATTACACCACCTGTTTCCACAGCATTCCAAACAGCAGCACTGTATCCAAAGAAATGCAGTGCCAAGTGCAGACCCTGACACATGATACTTCTCTCTCATATCTGTTTTTCCTTTTAAGTAAAGAGAAATCTAATCTTTTGTAGTAGCATCTTAAGCTTGAGCCAGGTATTAGCTGAGTGTGAAGGTCTAACCCAAACTTTTCTTTTCACAAGGAAGTTGAATTGGTTGATACAAACGAAATGCTGATAGCAAGCAAAAGAAACTGCCCATAGCTACATGTAAGTAGTAGAAGTTTCTATGAGATGTAAATAGATATTTTTTATCAAAATTAATGATCTTGACACCCTACTGTCATAACTAAAGAACAAATGAAACACAAAATACGGTAAAAAAAAAATCTCAGGTTGCAAGGTTTTAGTTTGAATGGGGTGTACTGGAGTCTACTGATACTCACAAATTCCCAGAAGTTAACTGCTCACTAAGATTTGGCCAAAGGAAGATCTGTCACCATGCATGTATTTTCTACTTCCCACGGTCTTAAAATTAAGAATAAAGATGAAGTATTTTGCAAATATTTAGTGTACTATTTTTATACTGATATTCTTCAAATGGTTTCTTAACCAGAGATTGAAGGGAAAAAATTACTAATAATCATAAAGCATAATAAGTGAGGGTAGGATAGATAAGAGAATAATGAAAAGAGGAAATTGGTAAGAATCATATTTTACTAACGATTAGCTCATCTTTTTTATTTTTTTTTTACTTCTGTAGGTGTCCATTTGATTAGACGACCAAGACACATCAAGACACAGCCCTAAAAAAAAAAAAAAAAATCCAGCTGCCTCTATTGATACAAGTTACACTTTACAGAAATCATAATCAGAACTCCATAAATCTTACAGCAAATTCAAGTTGGTGCTTTTATAAGTGTAAATTGTAAGAAATAAAGATTACTCACATATTTTAATGTCCTATTTATGAGGAAGAGAAGACTGGGGCTGTAAGAACTGGTCAGTTTTCAGTACTCCGAACTGTCCTGATGGAAATACATGCCCTGTATCAGCTGTGAAAACACAGATATGCAAACACACAAACCAGGGCTTTGATTTAACAGACTGACCACTAATCATAAATCAGCTACCCTAAAAGGTTTTACAGATGAGCAGAATGAAGGCTTATCAACCCAAGATAAATAGGTTTGCTTAACAGAAATAAATACTGAAGATTCAGATGAAGTCAAGTTGTTTTCAGTAAGAATCCCAAATCAAAGTAATTTATTCAGAAATATTGTTATTTGCTTATTCAGCAGTAAGTGATGGAACCATTAGGGCAAAATGAAGAAGCAATAAATATGATACAAATACATAAAAAACTACTCTGTAATGGTACATTATACAGAAAACATATATTGGGCATTATGATTACAGGAGTATATTTTTTGTTTTCATATTAAAATATCTGTATGATGCGTTTTATTCTGTCTGCTAAAGTATTCATTTTATTTCTCAAACTATAGTCTGGAATATATATATGGTAAGTAATTTTTGCATGGTTTCTCATGCATTTTTTTTCATTCACTTAATTTCAAACGTAGAGGAATTAAAAAGAAACATAACTGAAGATGAGGAAGTACAGAGAGGAAATTGGAAGAACTATACTTCGTTTCTGGAGAGCTTTCCTAGAATAGATTCAGATTTTTACCAAGTTACCTATGGTTAATTTCCCTGGTATATTTTTGTCATTAGAACACAACCTTTTAGAAGATATGTTTATTCTTTAAAGGAATTACTCCTGAGGGACAGAATTGCTGGAATTTGTACCACAATCCTTGGCATGATTCATAAGAGTTCTGATGGTTTAGCATATTCCAGGATATGTTGTGTGTGTGGAAAGAGCCCAGGTCTTCCTTGGGTACTGGCCTTTTTTTGTTTTTTTTTTTTTTTTTTTTTTTTTTTTTTTTTTTTTTTTTGTGACTGATGAAAATTCTGAGCAGGAGAATGACATCTTCGTTTAAGCTAAATATTTTAAAAAGGCTTCACCAAACATAAAAAATTTCTCATTCAGTGAATGGGAATTAATGTATATTTGTTCATGTGTCAGTAATTCTACTGTTTTCACCTACATCATTTCATTCTGATCAGGTAAAACCTCGGCTACATGGAAAAAAATATAATGATGTTCATTTGTCAGGAAACTCCTTTCTAATTTATGCAGCTGTCAGAAATAAATTGCATTTATCCTGAGTTTTTTTCATCTTTTTCAGGTTAGCTCTGATCTGTGTTACTCTCAGAACTTCTCCATTTTCCTAACAGGATGAAATTTTATTCTTTGCAACAGCCTTTTCAAAGACTTAAAAATGGAAGGGATATCCAGAGAGTTAAAAAATGTTATTGTTTGAAAAATTAATAAATTATACATCAGCAAAGTTACACACACTGATAGTCCTTGGCCCTGACAGCGGAAATTAATTAATTCATCTAATTTATTGATCAATTTAGATGTAAAAACACTTCAGAGCTAAAATTAGTCTTTCAGTCATCCTAAGTTATGAAATAGAATTTATTACATAACTTCCATAAGAGGGAAATTTAAAAAGAAACACCTATCAGTCACCTAAAAAATGTTACATGCTGCTAAATTTGTTTCTAAAAGCTGTACCAGTCTGGAATTTATAGTGGTTTCTATTTCACATCAATTTGCAAAAGAAATCTGTAAGATTAATTACTTTCTATACCTCCTAAACAGTATGGATAACAGGGATCTGCAGTTTTATTCAGGTTTTCCAGTTAGGAAAGGAGGTTTAACTCATAGGCTTATAAAAGAAAAATCCTTGAGTTATCTGAAGTTTTAAGTTATATAGTGACAACAGTGGTTTATTCCAGGTACTTCCTCTTATGCTCAGAAATTCTCTAGAAAAACAATAAAACCACATGTTCAAAGACACCCTGACACCTAAATAGAACAGAGGCTGTAGTTTAAGAGAATTCGAGTCACAGCAATTTCATGTACAAATAAGTCAAATAAATCGCTATGTCATGGTTCTTTACCAAATATAAGATATTTTCAAGATATGTCTTTTATCCTGAACTCTGATTCAGCTCCAAAGTCTATTCCACCACATAAAAAAAAAAAAAAAAAAAAAAAAAAGATTGCTTAAAGTATCCTAAGTGATCTTGATATATATGATTTGATCTACTTAGGACACACACAGAGCTTTGTGTATTAGATTAACACAAAAATAGAGCCACTAGCAGAAACCCAACTGAACTGCATTTTGTCATTTTTTATGTCTGTGTGTGCTGAAATAGCAAGAGGATTAATGTTATTTCCTTCTCTCACAGGTATCCTCCAAAAGATATATAAATACTTTTTAAGCAGGATTTTACTTGGTGTCAATAGATGATTCTAGCACCAGTAAGGACTCAGTCCTTTAAAATACAGCTCATCTTCCTTTCATATATAGATAGAAAACAACTTTTTTAAAGCACTGTGGTATTTCAGTGAGGTTGGTATAGAGATGCAGAACTGTAGATGCACTCTTCTTCATTAGATACAAAAGATTGTTAAGATTTCTTCTACACTAACAGACTATTCAACTGGAAGAAAATGTGTTGGAATTACAGCACAGTATAAAGAAAAGAAATTCTCTCCATATGTTCCCTTAATAACTTTGTTATTCTTTTCAAGGTCTATGAACAGAAACAAAATTGAAATTCTGCATGTTTGAAAATGTGACGGCAATGAATGCTGTAAACACAAAGTGAAAGACTGGTAGGATGGTACTTGGTAAAAATGAAGAGCATCCAAGTCAGGAAAATGTCTGTTAAAACCAGGAAATGGAGGATGAAAGTGTGAAAAGCACAACTCTGCTTTGGATCTTCAAAGAACCAATCAGTAAGAACTGTCTATATATTCAAGCTCTGATTATATTATTACATGAAGCAATGCAGAATGATAATGAGACTAACAGAAAACAAACAAACAAACAAATAGATAGATATAGATATAGATATAGATATAGATATAGATATAGATATATAGATATAGATATATAGATATAGATATAGATATAGATGTACTGTATACTGTATATTCCTACGTATTTTCCTTTAAGACAACTGGAGGAAGCAGAAATGCTGCTCCCTTTATAAAATAACAGAAATCAAATATAATTTAGCATGCAAAGTGAGGGTTGTTTTTTTTTTTAAACCAAAATTTATAGCAACTTTAATTGTATATAAAAAGTAGATTTCCCTGATTTCTAAACACCTGCATTTGGAGATTATGGAAGTGGGAAAAGCATGGGTGAGTAATCATTTAAAAAATGAACCTTTTAATTGACTGAACATAAACTAGGGCCCTGAATCATAAGTTTTTCTGTCTGCCCCTGCTTTTTTTCAGGGATGACCTGAAATAACTAACTGGATTTATATCATATATTAAATCAGAAAGAAAATGTTTTTATTTTCTTTTTCTTAATACCGATGCTTTGACACACAATTCCAGTTCAAGCAAGGTAAGTAATCTCTTTGATACAGTAGTTAGCACTCTTCACACAGTGAGAGGCCTTTAGTGCTATGCAGGCTATTAAAGGATTTCCTCTGGTCCAGGAAAGTTGCAGTTAAATGACAGAAAGTAAATGCCAGAGGTAGTTTTCAAAGGCACCCCTAAAAGAATTAGAGGACTTTGTACTTCTAGTTATATAATAGATTTACTTAACAGCCTTGGGCATGTGAGATTTGAAAAATTCTGCTTTCTTTGAGGTATTTTCCTTCACTGAATTGCTTCCACGGAGATAGGAAGAAACTGTGGGATGCATTTTTTTTGAAAGGAAGCCTACAAGGTAAAAAGGGTAAAGTAATTTCAATAGAAAAAGCAGGCAGGAAAAAGGAAGGAACTTTATCTTCTGAAGGAATGTCCTGCTCAGAGCACAGCCAGAAGAGTACCTAGCTCTGCACAGCCAGGTCCCAGCTGTGCCAGGTGTGTGCTCCAGGCCTGCCTCCATTGGTACCAACCTCCAACAGGAGATCAGCACTGGCAGAACAATGGATTTAAGTCACAGATCTTGCAAACATCAACACATGTATCCTACTAGAGACTAATAACATAAACACTCAGGTCAGCAAAACTGGGCCTGTGGGGAAAAGAAAAACTCAGAGGCTGAGTTTCAGGTGTGTATAAAGCAAGATAATGGTGGATTTCCATCTGAAATCCTGCCATTGCCGGTGAAACTTACAATCACTTATCCTTTAGTGGACTATGTCTTTCTTTTCTTTTACACTTTTCTTTCTCTAGCCTTCAGCTTCCAACCACTGTTAAGTATTTGTTCAAAATGCATCTGAGTCTAGATGAAGTATCAGGAAAAGTAGAACTTGCTTACAGAGGTTGGTCAATAAACCAATATACTAAATCAGTTAATTAAACTAAATAATAATATTGGGCACAGCTGCACTACACCAAAAAACCTATTTTATCTGGTAAAGATTTTGGATAGCCTTTGAAGCCAGAGCAAACCACTACACCTGTGTCCTTTTATACTAAATGTGAAGATTAACACAGCCAATTAAAAGGGGATTCTGCAGTAATAAAATGGAGGAAAAAAGAGCAAAGCTCAATCTTACCATATTTTATAAGCAATAAATAGTAGACTAAAAATGTGATTTAGAGTTAAAATACTTTATATTAAATAGTATGTGTCTTTCAGAATGCAATTAGTCAAGTCCCTGATGACTTTTGCTCTTTTGTTGATGTAATTTATATATTCAAACAGCAACTTTAAGAAGAATTCTTGACTATGGAGCCGCACCATAAGTATTAAGCAGTGCTGCAGCTCACTTTAAGGAAAATAGAGTCAAGGGAAACATGAAGACAAGCAAATGAATTCTTTCGTGATGGCAGACAACCACACCAGCCCACACATCAGGATTAAGATAGTTGATGTCCATGGAGAAGCTGAGCTGACAGCATCAAGAACAGTGTAGAAAGTGATAAACCTTATGCAGCTTACACAAAAATCTAATGGGAAAGAAAAACTATTTGGTCAAGAAAATTGATCTTTTCTTTTTCTCATTTTTGATGTTTTACTTACCATGATGGGATGCTCTTTCATAGGACATTACATGAGATATTTACATAAATGTAAAACCACAAACACATATATAACGCATTTACACAAAAATATATGTCATATATTGTATGTAACACATATAGATTTTTTTTTTTCTCAGTATTGCTTTACTCTCCCATGATAGCTTCTAAATTCCAAAGTTTCTTATGACAAGGTACAAACTTTACATGAAAAAAGCAGACAAAAATTTAAAGTTGCCCCCTTGAAGTGTTCAAGGCCAGGTTGGATGGGGCTTTGAGAGGCCTGGCCTGGTGGAAGCTGTCCCTGCCCGAGGCAGGGGGTGGAACCAGGATGATCTTTAAGGTCCCTTCAAATGCAAAATATTCTATGATTCTATATTCAGTGTAATAGGTATCTAGCCATTCCTGAATAGAATTAGTTCTATTACCAGATGTAATGACAATTCCTTCTTCAGAATACAATACCTTTAGTTACATAGATTCTTATGTTTTACCATTGTTTTGGAGGCCTATTTACCTTCAGAAGGATTTATAATTAAATTGCAAACTAATAGTCCAGAAAATGTATTATTATAACAAATAAACTCCTAACCTTTAGAAGGTAAATCTAAAAGCCAAACATTTTCTTATACATTAGTATCTATTTCTCTTTGGAACAGTTATAAAATTCACTAATAATTTTTGTATTGGACAATGGACATTGAATATGCTGAAAACATAGGCCAAAAAGTAATCAGTATTTCAATAGAAAAGAATTTTTTCAAGTAAAGTGATTATTTGAGGAAGGATGGGACGACAACATAGAAATGAGATTTAGCAGAAAAGCTAAATTTAGTGAAAATATGGAATAATAACACATAAACAAAAATATTAGCAGTCTGATTTTTATAGATTCACAAAGAATATGTGCCTGTGTTACATATGATTGAAATGAAAAAGTATGGACAAATGAGAGAAAATGTATCATATTCCTTTTTAAAAGAACATTTCTCTTATTTAAACCCAAAATTTATTTTATTTTGTTTTGTTTTATTTTATCTTTACAGTGAGGAAAAGTTTCCAACTTCCAACAGCCTTTTTTTTTTTGTGTGTGTGTTTTTTTTTTGTTTTGTTTTGTTTTGTTTTGTTTTCGGGGGGTTTTTTGTTGTTGTTTTTTTTTTTTTTTGGTGGGTTTTTTTTGGTATTTTGTTTGGTTTTATTTGTTTGTGGGGGGTTGGTTTGTTTGTTTTGATTTACCTTTAAAACATTATGGAATACCATTATGACATGAGTTTGACATATGAGCACACCAAAGTTCTGAATTTGTCCTTTTTATCTCAAACACTAATTGGAATGACTAACTTATATAAAAAATCAAGTGTTAGTTAGCAAAGATCTGAAAGACAATTTTATCTTCACAAATGTTCAAGGAGATATTTTTTGTTGTCCTAAATTATTTGGAATAAAATATCATGCTTATCATAGGTAATAAAGCTGCTTTGAAGCATTTTCTGCAGAGGCAGCCCACGAAATATTTTGCTGAACTATTGCAGCCATTGCAGGAGACTGCCATAGAACATCCTTACTAATATTCCTGGAAAGGCTTCTGTTGACTGTGCATGAAAAAAGATGAATCAAAGCAAAATGACAAGTGGCAACTAAAGTACAGAGATCACTGAAAAGAGAGATTTTGTTTGTGTGCTTCCCTGGCTTGTAACAAGACAACTTAGAAGATGAGAAGAGCATATATCAGTGTCTTGGAGGAATATAAAATTAATTGTAAACATGTTCTTAAGCTATTTGTTTCTTCCTAGCATTGTTAATTAATATACCACAATGTCAGACGTATCGTTTGACCTGGGTAAAACAGCAGAGGTGGCCACAACAGAAGATTATCTTGCTATGATTTAGTACAGGATAAGAGATATTGGTGTTTGATAAAAATAGAGCTCACATCACATGTTCTTCTGTCCATGTATCTCAGCCCATAACTGCCTGAATAGAAATCTCTTCAGGTGAAATATCAACAGCAGGGATGGATCCCCAGAGCTCTGATTCTTGTATCACAAGTCAAATCATCAGTTCTTCTGTACAGGTACAGCTGACTATAGAAATCATTTCCCTACATCAAGGGACTACTGTACATCCCATTCTCTTCGTAATATAATCCTCTCAATACCTTTTTCCCCAACATAAACCTGAAACAGAATTTTTTCCTCCAGATAATTTCTACTAGCATAGCTGCACATAAGATTCTTTTTTTCTTTTTATATATATACCTTAGCACAATGAAGTTCATGCACTTGAGACCACTACAATAATGCCATTTCCCCAATATATATTATCCCATTAGAAAACTGTAAAATCAAAGCAAAATTGTACAATCCATTAACAATTTAAGCATTCTATTTGTTCCTACAAATGCTTTTCATGTCTGTTTGAATATCATACTTTTTTCTCTCTCATTATTTCCTCCAATTCAAAATATTAACAGAGTAACATTTAATTATGAAGGAAAATACTACTATTATTGTCCTCTGATATATTTCTAGGGTTCTTATCAGCAACTGTAGATGCTTGGATACAGGTATAAGAATTGTTGCATTATGTAGCTTTGTAGTCCAAAATGCACAAGAAGAAATATCTTAAAACCAAGTGATTTTTTGTTGTATTTTTGACATTAGATGTGATAAAATTTAAACAACAACAACAAACAAACAAGCAAAAAAAAAAAAAGCTGAATCTGCCTCATTGTTTTCCTCACCTGCATTGTAAGGTGAATCCTGGGATTTCATTTTAAAAATTAAAAATCACAGGTTAATAATGGATTTCTCCAATATCCCTTGAGGGTCCAACCCTGATCAGAGTAATGGCTTAATAATAATTAGCGGGACAGTATAGTTGAATGTGTCTTGATAAATCAAAAAGTTTTAATAAAATAACAAAAATAATACAAAACAACAATCAAAGATCAAAGCCAAGCACAGTGTAAGGACAGATCCTACACCTGCTACAACACCCCAAAAATGCCACGAGACCCTTCGTTCTGTCACCTTTTCTACCCAATGGTCGAGGATGGATCTATTGGGAAAATGTCAATAGACAGAGGTACAGGTTTTTGACAAACAGTGACCAGGGCCAACAGGTGCTCCTCTCCTGGCACTGAGCCAATTAAAAAGAGACAAACACAGAACTTTCTGGCTAAACTTCCTAAAATGTCCAAAGGGAAACCAAAACCCTTTTCCTTATACAGAACTACCCACTCGGGAGTGGGGGGGTGGGGGGGGCATTACTACAGGTTAAATACAGGAATTTTAAGAAACTGAAGTAAACCAAATCATAATAATTAAACTAATATTCAGGACCACTGGAAAAACACAGTCTTGTTGCAGAGGAGCTTGCGTGAACTGTGATGACCTTCTTCTTCGTGTTGGAGTGCTTTGCCACCCAGCAGAACACAACACTGTGGTTTTCCAGTTTTGGAAATTTCGTATTTCATAATTTATTTTCCAGATTAAGGCAATTTGTTTGGCCTGTTGGTGATACACTAGGGTAGGAGTTCTGCATTCAATGAATTTCAGCAGCTATTCAGTCCTTTCTTATGTCTCTGGAATTTTCTTTCTGGTATTTTCCCTTCACAAAATGAGTAAGAGTTTAATTTCAGGAAAGGATAATAGCCAGAGAAATAAAAAATGTATGTCATTAGAGAAGAGACAAAGCCAAAAGGCCTATTGGCAAGGAAGAAAGGAAAGGCTGAATAAAAAGAAATAGAAGTGCAGGATCTAAGGACATTATCAGATCACTCAGGAAAAATGTGGAAAATAAAATTCTGGATTTTCACTTTTAACTGAATTATAATGTTATGGAGGAAAGTAAGGAAAAGGTATTCCGTACCCCAAATACTTAGAATTAAACATTTCAATTAACAAAAAAGCCTAAACACCACATGAAAATTTGAATTATCTGTTTAGACGACTAACAATTGTTCTGCAAAAAGGCTTTCAAAAGCAAACAAAAAAGAGTTTGTAAAAAACACAGAATCTCTTGACACCAAGAGAATACAAGGACGAACAGAGCATTTTTTGTTCATTAGCTTGTTTTTTTTTTAGGACATCTGTGTCTTGGTATAATAAGCTGTACTGAAGAGACTCCTTACTGTAACAGAAATTTTATAGATATTAATGAAATCCCAGGCTTGTGTGTTATGTATATACTTACACAAGGTACTAATCTGCTAGCAGCCCACACACATACATCACACACAAGCTTGTCAGCAAGATGGTGACTAATAGAGTGCTTCTTATTAGCATTGGACTGCTAACTTTTTCTGACTCATGTTGGCAGGTACACCTCTCTTGCTGGAGGCAACTGTGATAAAGACAGGGAGATCTGGAAGAAATCATTGAAACAGCCAGGTTTGGGAATTAAATCAGGGATTTCAAATCTGTTATTATGATTTCAGTCATGAGGAGAATAAATCCAACTATGTGAGTTTGAACTTTTTTGCACCATTCGCAGCTCTTATCGGTATGAGAAAGCAACCGCCTCAGAGTTTGGTATTTTCACACACAGGCATTGTGAAGCTTTATTGTTGTGTTTGATAGCTCAGTGATTGTGAGACTCCATGTGGCTCTGCCCCAGAGGCAGCTCTCAAAAGCCCTAGTGTCTCAGCTCTGAGTCACTCAGACTGCCTCTGGCACTCAAAAAGGCTCAGCAGTGCTGATGATACCAGGACTCTTTGCCATCCAGATGAGATCAGTCCTCCAGACTGATGCAAAATGGAAAGAATGATAAGTGCTTTCACTAGAATCCTCCTTATGTCTCACTGCACACACTATGCTCATAGGCAGGAAAAGCCAGAAATTGTCCTGGATGAGCAAATGAGTACTTTTAACATGAATAACTAAATCACAGTAAGCAACACATCATCTGCATACAAACCACAATGTATCAGCTATTCGTACTACCCTGCTCTTAAAAATACATAGGAAAGGCCTTTCTGATGCACAGAGAGAGAGAATGTTTCTAAATAATTCAAGAAGGACTTTTTAAATGCCAAGTTGACACGCAGGTGCCCTAGCTGGGCACAGGAAGCACACATTTGGCTACCAGGAACACAGAGGCACGAGCAACAGCTGGAATTACCATGGAGCGTTAATCCTACAAATAGTTACAGATTCCACCAGGCTGGTGGCTTTTCCTGAGAGATGCAGCAGGCTGCTGGCACATCAGACAGACAGTCACACTTCTCTCCCATGCTCAAGCTGTGCTTCATAAACCATATTGCCACTCCACAATAAAAAAATAAGCTGAGGTTATATACGGTGCTGTGCAACCAAAGATAATTACTTATTGTTGTTCTCCATCTAAATTTAAGATTCTACGTGGGAACATATGGTGATAAAGGCATATATTTTATTAGATATCTGAGGAAGTATCACCACATCTTTAGAAAAGTTAATCCAATTAATGAACTCAAAATGTCAGAGGACTAAAAGAAAACTGTGAATGTTTAGCATATGTAAACAGCGCCCGTACAGAAAAAAATAGTCTGTCAAGTATGTGCTAAAAGGTGGCTGAGATTGAAAAACTCCCAATTAACATACACTGCTGTATGCTGTTATAATCTTATATTAAATATTTTATATTTTACTGTTCAGAACACCTGCAGGTTTAAGTGTGCAAAATATGTCCAACAGAAAGTTTTTACACTCATACAGAGATCTTAGAGGTATATTTTAACTGTATGCCCATGTAATTATAACCCATGAAAAATTTGAATATACTTCAACTTTTTAATTAATTCATATTTCCTATCATAAAGGAATTATAAGAGTGAAGAATTATTTTTCTCTGTCCTTGCCCAAGACAAAGAAATAATCAGGAGCACTGAATGACTAGACTTCTACTTACAACTATCAAATAAAAACAACAAACAGTTGCCTGCAGGCATGACAGACACCTCTAGGATTAGCACTTTGTAAAATTATTTTGGATTAATAGACAAATGGCTGTTTATATATGATATAGATAAGTTCCTATTCCTCAGACACTTAAAATCTCTACTCAGAGAAGAGGTACACAATTTGTGATTACACATCCATTGGCACAAACAGCAAGCAAATAATCACAAATAAGAGTGGGAGAGGAGAAAGGCTGTGTTTCAGGCTTGCAGATGTTACCCAAATTTAGGGCTAGATTTGAGCCACAGTTACTCATAGTTTTTTTTCCCCCAAAATATCTATTTGTTTTACAGAAATTGATTGCATGTCCTATATTCGGCACAGAAACTTTTTGCTGATGTTCTTTGCAACACTATAGCAAAACTAAAATGGAAAATACCAAAAACTTGAACCAATAGGGTTTTATCTGAATATCAGACTCTGAATTCCTGAAGTCAAATGATTTGAAAGGAAAAGGAAAGAAAGGAGACAGACCTCTAATCTGTCTGATATAGAGAGAAAGAAGGGAGTGGCAAGGAAGAGGATAAATTCTTAGCCAAAGTCTAACAATGCATTTAGTCTCTTGCACTTGGAAATACAGAGGAATGCAAGGATTAAGATGAAAAAAGGAGAGACAGATCAAATGAATCCAGATAAAAAAAATCCAACAGAATAAATAGCAAAAGGCAGATTTATTTTAAACCTAATATTCCTAATCAAAACTTTAATTTCCAGAGGTCCATAAGATAATCACAGAGCTTTGAAAAAGTACTGAGACTATCAGGGTAGCATTTATTATGTAACTTAAATATAAGTATACTTTTTAAAAAAGATTAAAAGACTGTATTGAGAAATAAAAAATATGCTTTGACAATTAAAAATATTCACACTGAAAATTCAGAGATAGAGTAATTATTTTGTCAGATCGGCTGAAACTCTTCTATGCATCTCAGGCAGAGTAGACAAAGCAATGTCATATTCATTCTATCTTTAAAAAACTAACATATTGTTGAAAAATATTCAATGGGAAGATATGCATAAATGTAGCTTTGTAAAACTATGCAGTACTGTCTTTAGCTTTAAGAAGAACCTAAATCTATCAGTGTGCTTTTGTGCTGTGTTTATCAACAGTTCAAAAATCCCAAAACAAAAAAATGTCCATTAATATCACAACACATACATAAAACTAGTGATAAGACAGTTTTTAAAAATTAAATACTTTAAAAATATTTTTATTCAAACTAGAAAATACTTTTAGGAGGAAAAAAACTCCTTGTGGTGGGTTGACCTTGGCTGCCAGAAACCCATGCAGCCATCTTTGTTATGAGAACCCATCACAATCATTCTTCCAAAGGCTAAACAATCTCTCTCTAAAAATGTTTGCCTGACAGCTAATCCGGTTTTCTAGCTCCCACTTTCAGCCATGTTGGAACTTTCAGTATTCATGATTTTTCCTCCTGCATCATGGATATTTGCATTAATGTCAGTGTGCATTAGAAAGAATGATGACTTTAAGCATTCATTTTCATAATTTCATTTGCTATTCGCTGCAATAATAGTAGTTGAAATAAATTTGTTTTGTAGTAATGCAGATGCCATATCTATTTCCACAAAAACTCTGTTCTAATCTACATTTGTTTACTATTAAAATTAGGTGCCACCAGACAATTCATTAAAGATTTGTGATGTAGACATGTAGACAAGCTTAGCAAAAAATTGCCTGATTATTCATTAAAAAATGACTCCATAGAGGCTGTGTAGATAATCCCAAAACTTACCATCAGGAAGGTTTAACTGATTAAATTCTGGAATAATATCCTGTAATAAATAAATAAACTGCAGCACTCAAAAATCCATCTCTGATTATTCAGCTTCTGCCTAACCAATCTCTAACTCTGCAAAATATACATACAGAATTAGCAGTTGGACAGTTTTGAAATACTAAACTGCAAGACACCATCTGCCCTTTCCTCTGATGATACAATGAACACCAAGGATCCCTCTTACAACAATCATATCCACTATAATGGAAAAAGTACTCCTTTGCCATAAAATACCCTTTTTGTTGTTGTTTCTGTTGTTTAAAGCACAACAAAACAATCAGACAGACAACTAAATTTATTTTTTTTTTTAAGAAATAAGTTAATGAAAATGAAGGAGTAAGGATAACTATACCTCTTGTTTTATTTTTTTAATACCATAGAAAAGTGCTGACAGATCTCTCACATGAATTTTTGGAGAATTTCCAGTCTTGAAATTTCTCCCAGTATTTCAACATATCTTTTAAACTTCGACATTAAAAAAAAAAAAAAAAAAGTTAGGAGTGATTAAATGCTAGCAGAATTGAACGTTTTGTTTGTTGGGGTTTTTTTTAATACATAATTATCAGTTCTTCAGAATTATTTAAATGTCAGTGTCATACTTGTTTTAACTAATTCTTTCACCATCACACAGTAAGTGAAGGAGGAATCGGTTTGCAAAATAAATGAGGATAAAACTGCCCTCTACCAGCTGTTTTGCTGATTCACTGATTAAAGGTTTTTAAAAACAGAGTAAACCAGAATTTCATGCCAGATTGCTCAGGTTAATTAGTCTCTCTGAAGAGTCTAATAGTATCAGCTGAGTGACAGCATTTAGAAGGATAAGTTGTCTCTTTACCACGGTGATCATTAGAACACAAAAATATACAAATATTATGCATGATTAAGGCTGAGAGGAAGTGGCACTAATTTCACAGAAGGACAAAGCAATTCTCAATGTCCAGCAGGCAAACTGAAATGTACCTCAGAGACCTGAACATTCACTGAGATTAGTTCTTGGGAGTAGGGGAAGGAATAGAGCAACAACCAAAAAATTCTCACAATCAAAATGTGGGTAGAAGTGAATTTTTACAATGGTGAAGTTGTGGGTCTGCTTTCCTGGGAGGTTGCTAAAGATGAGGGCACCTCCACGGAGCAGGAAATCTACTACAACGGGATGGAAGCAGAGTCTTATCCAACAGGAACCCTTCTTTTACTCCAATTTTCAGTGAACATTTTTGATTGACTAAACATCTGCATCCTTGAGGATGGTTTTTTTTTTTTTTCCCTTGGAATTCATGGAAATATGCAAGGTTAACTAAAGATTTTGCTAACTAAGCAACTTGACTGTGTCTCAGGAGGATCTATTCGTACTTGGGAACACCACGTGAAATTACAGAATTTAGATTTAATGCTGCTTGTGTGCCTGAAGTTTTTAATAACCAATGAACTTCTATGTCTAGAACTTGAGTTCCATAAATTTAACATTAAACGCCCACTATTCTAGTGTCTTAGCTATGCATTGCCACTATGAAGTTTTGTAAGAAATCCCTGAACTGCTGAAAGGATGAAATCTAGAACTGAGTGATCACACTAAATACCTTTTATTGTCTTAGACATGCTGATGATTCAGGGTTTCTTCTAGTAGCAAAAGCATCAGAATTCCCACACCTGGCACTCTATTCTCTGCCAAGGCATGACAAATGATAAAATAAGATGTTCTGAATACTAACATACTCCATGTCCCAGAGATCACAGAGCAGTACTGTCACCCCTCAGGAACATCTTTTTTAAAAGTCATGGTATGCTTTTTGCAAGAGCTTAGGACTTTGAGTCTTAGTTGATTACCTATTTTTAGAGGTGAATGTTATTAAAATGGTTTGTGGTTTGGGTTTTGTGGGTGTTTTTTTTTGTTTGTTTGGTTGGTTGGTTTTTGTTTGTTTGTTTTTGTGGCATTTATTTTCCATAAGCAGTTATCTGGACGTAGAGAAACTTTCTCCTTCATGGTACGTAAGATCTAAAGCCAAACTGCTAAGATGTGCAAGGAAAAAAGCCTTGGACAGGAGAGATGCCAGAGTTTCTGTGAAATGATAAATAATAGCAAATTAAAATACTACTAGCTTAGCACAAAATACTGAAACCAGACCACATTAATAGCAGTAACAGACAAGACATTAAACAATAAAATAATTATAAATAAATTGATGATACTTCTGGTTTAGATTTATTAGGACTCTGTATGTTATTATGAAAAGTAAATACAGAATACAAAATATATTACCTTTGATGAAGATAAATGCTGTTGGGTAGCAATAAAAATTTTATGGGAAGACAATCTATTTGACGTGTACAGGCATTTCAGATTCTCAGTAGAACTCTAAATAGCATAACTTCTGTTGTATCATGACAAACAAGGAACAAAGAAACCAGAATATATTGTATAAACTGTTCATCTGGATCCCTGTCCCTTGTCATTTCTGTAAAGAAACCTATCAAATTCCATACATAATTCTCCCTCAAGGAAAATTAAGCCAAGCCCCCTTAAATTTAGATATCACTCTCTGTTTTTGAAAGGAATTCTAGTGTTCAAGACAAATGGAGGTGTTGAATAAAAAGATGTTTGCCTAGTTTTCTTTAGGAATGGAGAATTTATTACAGATAAAGCGACAAATAATTACTTGAATACAGGAAATTTTAAACAAATCTATCTAGATTTTATTTTTCTTCATCTTTGTATTCTGTTTCTCATCTGATAAAAACCACTTTCCATGACACATTCAATTTTTATACGCCAGGGTATCTTTCACAAGTGACAAAAGCCTCACTTAAATTCACATACACAGATTCAGTATGAAAGCCTTCTGCTTAAAAATCACTAATCAACAGTGATGTTTTCAGTTTGCCAGAATAAGTGAAGAAATTTCATCACAAACAAATGAAACCTGACCAGAAGAGGTGTCAAGCCTTGATGCATTTGTCAGAGTGCATGATTTGGCTTCATAATTGAGACCTTATAGTGATCCATAAAAAAAAAATAAAGAAGGAAAAGTTAAAAAATTGGAATCTGAGCACATTTTATCTTTGTTCTTTGCTTCTCCTCCAACAGAAGTTAACATCTGATAGAGAACTACCACCTTCCTGTGATAAATGAACCACAGAAATGCTGTCTCTAGTGAGGTGAGATGCCTCAAAACATTTTTTACTATTTTTTCCTTCTATAATTTTTACTGCTGCTGAAGGTGTTCTGTGTCTGATCAGATGTGGTTTTTTTTGTAAAATGCCTTTTCACCACCTCAGTGAGGTTAAAAAAAAAATAGAAAAAAAATAAATGTAAACAAGCTAAGAGAATGTTGGAGGGGGAAAGCTGTAGTTCCATTTAGGATTTCCTCCTTAACTTTGAGAAGAAATCTTAAAAGAGGGAGGCATGAACTAACCACCAGGTTCACTGGCACTACTCAAATAACTGGTGAAGCTGTGGGATTTTAACAGGTAAGCAAGAATAAATAAGAGAAATTTGGGGCATGGGAAAAGTACCTAGGCTGTCCTAAGGAAATTTACTTTGAAGAATGGATGCTAGAAACAGATCTGGATACGCTTTGGGTTTTTCACTCTAGGTTTATTTTAAAATATGCATAGTTGGTGTAATCAAATACAACCTACCAAACAGACACAGCAAAGGTTTAATTACATCAAAATGTGAATGGACTTAAAGAATGTGAACTGAAGCACAAATCCACAGGGAAAATATGTGATTATGAGCAATCTGATGACATCTCAATAACTAGTCCTCCTACTTGCCACAATTGATTCCTCCCATGGTGTTTAGCATGAGTTATACTGAAAAATACTCATAAAGGCAGCAATGATGCTAAAAAGTTGTCATGAACCTTTTGAAAATGTTCCCATAATTGTTTTTTATTTACTCTGAAGAGCTATACTGCTATCACATTTACAGAATTAGTCCTGTACTTAAGAGGTTTCAGTATATTTCAGAGGAAAAAAAAGTTTGTATATGATTTGTCCACTTTTTTAAAGTGGACACTGTAAACTGTCATTGCATTGACAAACTCCATGCAGTTTTTTTGGTTGGTTGGTTGGTTGTTTTTGCTGGTTTTGTTGTTATTGTTGTTGTTTATGTGTGTATGAAAAACAAATAACAGTGTTCAATGCCCCATGGCCATGGGAGGGTTAAAAGGGATCTCTGCTCCACTACTGTCTGTATTAAAGTGATCACTTCTGTGGCATGATCCAGTAAATATACCCAGAGAGTTTGCCAGTTCTCTTATGGAAGACAACTTTGTCAGAAAGCAGAGAGACTTAGAGGCTAATTTTAGTGTACAAAAGACTTCTCTCTTCCTTAACCCTTTATCTCAACTTAAAGAGAAGGGAATGTGTCATGAATATGCCCTATGTTTTCTTTTGGGGTGTTCAATTATCTATTATTTCTGAGAGTACCTAGACACCCAATCTATAGCATCAAATCTGAAAACAAACATATTCAGGCAGGAAAAATGGGTCCTAGGTAAGAGGAGTTAATAATATTCTCATCTAGATAAGCTACAGACTGTTTGGATCCCAACTTCTTTCCCAACTTTATAGTCCAAGAAAGACTGTCCTAGAGAACCTACACTCTAATCAGTGATTTTTATAGCACTGTTTTATATTTCCCTGTAATGGTATTCTTTACAAGCTGATAACAGTTCTGTTCAAAGACTAAGGTTTTCAGTAGGACTTGTTCTTTCATTTACATAGATACCTTTAGAAGTTCCATCTACACAGCTGCAATTCTATGCATGCCTAATGGTATCAATATTCACTAGAGAAAATCATTGATACAAAAACCAGCAATCTACACAGGCACACATTATGTTGGAAAAAATAATGAGATACTAGGCAAGAAAGTGAATGCCAGGAAAAAAAAAGGCTAAGGATGCAGATTTCCATTTGACTGGAGCTCTACAGATAGTCAAAATAAGAAATGAGGGTTATGTAACTGTTTAGCAAAAGCAATTTTTTGGCCTATTGGCTCTGTATATTTTATTTTAGAATTCACAACTAAAGAACATAATTTTTTTCTCTTTTCCAGGCTGCCTTAATTTAATTTTTTTTGTCTCAGTTTTTATGTCTAAGTAAAATGGGTAGATAATTATTAGTAATGGAAGACATAATTACATGTTCACAATTACTTCAATGAATAAACTGTAATCATTGAGCCTTCTATGAGAACACATTGGACATTAAGTTCTTCAAGTGTAAGTTATACCATGTACTCTTAAACTCATGATTATATTTCTTTCTGAACAAGTAAAGGGAAATGTTGATTGGATTTACAGTCTATGTCTTGTATTATTATGGTGTATTTCCTATATTTACAACTGAATGAAAGCTCACTGTCCAGACATTTAGTGATATAAATTGTAAACGTTTATTGCAGTCAATAAGGACAGTGAATTTATATTCACTAAAGATACATTCAACCTTTTTTAAGGGGCAGCTTAAAATGTAATGCATAAAGGAATGAAGGTAAGCTAGCTGTAAACTTTGTTGAATGTTTTAAAAATATACCAGGTTCCTCTGTGAGAAAAGAGTAGTGAAACTTAAGAGAAAACTCAAATACAACTAATGATGCACTCTATCAGCTGAACCATAATACAGTAAAACCCAGGTAACATTTTGGGAATACATGTTTTTAGTAATTAGTTGCCTTTAAAACAGAAAGATGCAAAGGAACATATTTGTCACCAGCTATTTTTGTTTCCTACACTCACCTCAAAAATACTTTGTAGATGAGCTAGTATCTTAGATATTTTCTGCAATATTCTTTTTCTATTCTTTTTCTATTCCACAAAATGAAGAGAAACAATCAACTTGAATGCATTCATTTCACAAAGACATCCTCTACTACCACATAGGAAGTAATACTTCCTGTGTAATTTCTGTAAAGCTTGTGCTCTGATACATTTCTTTAGAAAACAGAATATGCATATGAAAAGTGGATACTATAAGACCTTCGTTTTAAAAAATTACCTTATTTAAATGTTTAAATTATGGGAAACATTTTGCTGCATTAGGAAGAAAGTTTTAACACTAGGTTGTAATGACATTACAACAGTACATTGTAAGCATTATTATTTAAATAAAGCACGTTTTCTTTGATCCTTACTATAGAGAATCCTTAAAACCCAAACACCCTGATCATGTTCATACTTACCTCAGCCATTAAACTTTACAAGCTCCTTCTCCTTCTCTGACCTTTTCTTAGCTTTCAAACAGAAAAAAAAAAAAAAAAAAAAAAAGGTAGGAAACAGACATTTTGACCTCTACAAATAATTTGCTTCACCATATAGAAAGCTTTGGTGACACAGGAGGGTGGAAAGGGGAGAAATGCATAACCTAGGCCAGGTGGGGGTTTTCTCTGAAGGTTATTCCTTCACTGCACATGTATGGGGCGTACTTGGCAAGTTTTTGGTAGCAGGAGAGCCACAGGGCTGGATTCTGTGAGAGGATGCCAGAAGCTTCCCCATGTCCAGCAGAGTCATTCCACACAGCTCCAGGACTGACCCATCACTGGCCAAGGTCGAGCTTATGGGCTACACCAATAGTGCCTATGGAATAACAGATTTAAGAAGGGAAAAAAAAATGATACACAAGTGTAGCTGGGAAAGAGGTGTGAAAAGATGTGAGAGAAGCAGCCCTGCAGACACCAGTGAAGGAGGAGGGACAGGAGATGCTACAGGCACACAGGAGCAGAGATTCCCCTGCAGACCATGGTGAGGCAGGATGTCCTCCTGCAGCCCATAGAAGTACAGAGTGGAGGAGTTATCCACATGCAGATGTGGCAGATGTGCCCTGCAGGAAGCTGTGACCCTGTGGAGAGCCCACACTGGAGCAGTTTTCCTGAGAGTACCTGTGGCCCTGTAGAGAGGAGTCCACACTGGAACAGGTTTGCTGACAAGAGCTTGTGACCCCATGGGGGATCCACGCTAAAGCAGCCTCTTCCTGAAGGAATCCACCCTGTGGAAAGTATTCCTGTTGGAGCAGTTCATGAGGAGTGTTTCCCATGGGAAGGACACTACACAGGAGTGGGCAGTTTGAGGAGGAAGGAGTGACAATGTGTGATGAATTGACTACAACCCCATCCCCTGTGCACCTGCACTGCCCGCGTGGAGGAGGCCAAGGAATCTACAGTGAAGTTGACTCTGGTAAGAAGGGAAGGAGGGAGGAAGGTGTTTTTCAGATTGGTTTTTATTATCCTATTCTTTTATTAATTATCAATAAATTCCATTAATTTTCTCACTTTGAGTCTGTTTCACCCATGATAGCTACTGATAAGTGATCTCTTTCAGTCCTCTGTCTTGATTCATGAGCTTTTGGTCCTATTTTCTCACCCTGTCCAGTTGAGGAGGAGGAAGGATAGAGAAGCCTTGTGGGCACCTGGTGTCCAGTCAAGGTAAATCCACCACAACGTCATATTAACCTTTGGCCTGTTCTGTGTTCAATTATTTTATCTGTTGTTATGAGATACTTTTCACATTAAACACACATTCCTTTATCTCCACTTCTCACCATGCAAGCTATCATCTCTGAGAAAGCATTGAAAAGTCTCATTCTGTGTCTGGTATCCTGAGTTTGAAACTTGATTGCTGTATTTTGAAATGAGATCCTTTGTGGGTTTTTTTTGTTTGTTTTGTGTTGTTTTGTTTTGTTTTGCTTGAAACAAAGAGAAGTTTTTCACAAACCTCAAAGTGGACACTTTAAATACAGGACACACACCTCACTCAGAAAAAGAAATTCCTCAAGGCTCCACAGCTGGAACACGGGAAGAAAGCCAATTACTTTGGAGTATAAATACTAAACACCAGTCAAGAAGAAATGAAAAATGGACATAAAACTAGCCATGTTTACAATGAATTACCAATTATTCTATTTCAGCTCATGCTGCATTGGGCCTTAGTTAATAAGTAGTGCCACCAAGATAAATTCACTAAACATTTAGAAAGACTATTAGTAAGACTGAATTTTCTTGGCAGTAGAAAAAAAAAAACTTGGCTTACATTCCTCTGCTTTCCAGAACCAAATGAAATGGAAACTAATGCTTTTCTCACCCCAGTCTCTCAAAGTATTTTATAAGCCACTTGCACATACTGAGTAAGATAGGAAAAGCACAAGAATTACCCTTTCTTCCCTAGGTAATATTTATGATGAAATCCTAGGATACCTTGTTAGCTTCAGAACTGCAGTGACTGAGAAATGTTCACAGCATTTCTGCATAAAATAGTGAGTATAAAATATGTGTAGAAGTCATCTTGCCTGTCTGATCAGCAGTGAAGGAATGGTGGATAGAAAAGCCACAGTAATATTTCTTCAGTTCATCAAATTATGTAAAGTTAAACCCCAGCAGGCATTGATGATTTTGATTTTTAAGAAAGTCAACAAAGTTACACAGATCAAACTCTAAAACACAGAATGCAAAATTTCCACATTATGGATGAATTGCCCACATATTTTGTACTAGTGAAACACCCTTGAGTGTGTTTTAAATTGAGTGGAAATTTATCCCTCTGACATCTCATTGACCTGAAACCTGGATCTTTATTTATTTGTTTAACGTGCATTGTAGAAGTGCTGATTTTGTGTTATTTTAGATGTGAGACAGGACACCCAAAAAGGTCACCTGCTTTATCCTGACTGCTGCATTGTGGCTCAACTGGGGATGATTCTGGGGTAATAGGGCAGAGTTCTCATCTCGAGAGTAATGCTGTGTGCTCAGAAATCACCTCTGAGTGCAAATGCACAGCTCAGAATAAGACCATACTCATGGGGTCGATAGAGGCAGAACTGAAGGCCAGCCATCCCTGAAGTTTCAAAAGTATATCAAGAATGTAAAATTTTCCTAGAGATCTAGAGAAGACTACAAAATTTTTGCAAACCGAGGAGCCACTGAAAACTACTGGAATGAGGATCTATCCTGACAGGACACAGCAGACTAGGAAGACCTATTTTCAAACATCTTGTGTTCTGCCAGATCCAGAATATCCAGGATTTGTTGATAGACAAAATTGCCTTCTGCAGTTGAATTCCACTAGAGATGTACCTCTGGCCATTAACTCCTTTCACACCATTATTGGCCTCCATAATTAAGGGAGAGAATGGGGCTCTTCCCCCTCATTGGTGATTCATTATTCCATCACACATAAATATTAGTAGGACAAGAACTTTCTTAACGAACTGGAAAAATTGGTAACAGTTGACAGGTGCTCATGTTGGTAAAAGAAGCCTGTCCAGAAAATGGCTGTGAGAAATTAAGTAGAAGAATCTATACTACTGAAAACAGAAATCTTCCCTGTATTACCCTCAATTTTTATTTCCTTAGTTAAAAAAAATTAAATGTTATCTTTTTTCCCATGAAAAATAACATCAGTTTTGCCTTTACACAAGATCACTGCTTTGCAATGAAGTTGTTGTTGAGAGCTTTGATGTGAAGCTGAGGACAATAAGGAAAATGTGACAAAATTAGAGGATGGCAAGTCAAAGGATCATCAGTTTGAAAGCTGGGAACTCACAGAAGGGAAGTAGAAAATTGATTGAGACGAAAAGCTAGGGACAGCAATAACCTCTACGAATACTGCAGTTGGTAAAGGCTCTCTCTTATGATCTGCTTCATCCTAAGATGACAGTACTTACGTAGCCCTTTTTACTAAACATCTCTGTAACTTTATTAAATGAAGTCCTATTCTATATCCAAATGAAAACAACCTGAAACACTACTCAATAAAAGACCTTCTGCATATGTAAGTGTGAATGCTGACTGTCTCCTAATCTAAAGCCAAAAGTAGTTCTTCCCATAGGAGTTCTACCATATCAAAATTGTATGGAGAACAAATCAAAGGTTCTCATGAGGCAGATAAACTTTTATTTCATTACATTTGTTTGTTACAGCAGTCATGAGATAGCCAGACACTCTGTCATCCAGTAGGGAGGAACAGCAAGTCTTTGTACTGAGAAATCCACCACACTGGCCCTCTGAACAATGAAAGTAATAAACTGATCTATGGAACAGATTTTTTCAAATGGGTTTCAAATTTCTCACAAATTTGAATCTGCATCAAGCTTTTCATACAAGTGTTTCACATGATAAAAATGTTCATGCCCATGAAGCATCAATGTGCTGCAATATGCATCAGCTGAAGTCAAACATGGCCAAGACCCTGAACCCTTGCAAGTCCAAGACCCTCTTAGATATCGATGTTGTAGCTGATACATAATATATTAGCAAACACTGTGATCTGGACTGGAAGATCATGGAATGAACAACAAGAGCAGAGAAACTGTTTGCAGGAATCACCACTAGTTGTATTCTTCAACCTGGCATCCAACCTGAAAAGTCTCAGGCTGAAGATTCCTTGTGTTTATTACATGGGCATAATGGTTCACATGCAAGCCTTCCAAGGAGTGATCTACTGCTGTGGTAACAGGATTTGACTCTTTACACTTTTGTTGGGACTCCTTTTTTCCTAGTCTGTATTTTCCATGTATTCATCTGTACTTAATGTGACCTGCAAGTAGCATAAGGGAGGAAGCTCTAACAAAAGACTCACTTCATCCTGAGATCCTCATCTACCTCTGGAGAGAATTCTCTCTCCCTAGACTTCAAACAGCAATATGGAAGGACTAGATGAAACCAAAATCAACAGAGATCAATACAGAATCACAGAATCATAGAATCACTAAGGTTGGAAAAGACCTCCAAGATCATTGAGTCAGCACCATTTGCATTCAGCACCAAACCATGTCTCCAAGCCCACAGTGACATTTTGAACACTTCCTGGGATGGCCACGACCCTGAGTATCACCACTCAGAAATACCTGTTTACATGGACAGAACAAGGCCAGTCATGAGACATCCTGATTAAGACATGGTTTCAAATAAACGTACACAATTTTAAATACACACTTTAGACCTCTGTAGATGAAATATTTTCTTTACATTTTTATTTTCATTTCAGGCTATTCTGGGATGTCTACAAAAGAACCTTCCTGAGCAAACTCTCAGCTCACTAAACTATTCCTGAAAAACAAAGCAAACAAACGAAAAAAATTGCTTCTCTGCCTTACTGATAAGCCTTAGAGTCAATTCATATCAGCTGTATCTGAAGGGGATAGATGCATCCTGGCATCTTTTAAAGCCTGTTTTTAGGGTCCCTGTTTGCTGGGAAGTGGGCTCTTACCCATACATGAGAGTAAACAACTGTCAGTTCTGAGTCATCAATAACCCAGCAATGCAGGAAGTTCAACTTTTCTGTGAAATATGTAATATATGATTATAATATTTAGGTTAATCAACAATACTTTAAAATATTTTTTAGACAACCTGAAAGGACAAAAAAAAAAAACCTATTTGAGCATTATACCATGCTTTTCACTGATACAGGCAAGCCTTTTAGGAAGTAAATATTCATGGCTAACTCCCACATATTCTTTGTGCCAAGACAGTGAGAAAAAAATATGTGTACATTACTGCCACAGTAAGATTGTTTGAGAATTGAGTCATGGATGAATGAAGAAGAAAATACAAGATATCAAAAAAATGCTGAGAATTAAGATAACACTTCCAATGCTATTATCTCATTACCTTTTCAATAGGTGTACAATTTCCTTACACCTTTCCTAGTACAAAATGAATAAAATTCCCCTAAACACTTAGATCCCACAAATAAGCAACTTAAGCAGTGTGCATTATTGAAAAACGGAATAGTTTGCTTTATTTTCTATTTTAAGCCACACAGATGTTTGATCTCAGCATGTTGCACGTTTGCATCATGTCCAGTATATAAAAAACAAATACAACAGATACCATTTATATGTGTCCTCTCAGCATTTCCTTGTGATAAAAAGCTGCATAAGCCACACTTAAAGCTGTTCTTGATACTAAATGAATGGTCTCTCAGAGATAAAAATAATTAAATTTTACTTTGGAATTCAATCTGAAGAGACTAACACAAGGTGTTTATTCACTATTGTTGCCAACAGAGTTCCCTTTGGTAAACAGAAGTACTGTTGTTTTTTCTCCTCCAACATTTTCACACACCTCACTGCCCATCTACACAATCTTTCCCGAGATGGCAAAATGTTCTAAAGTACAAAATAAGTTTCCTCTTAAAAATCATTTTGGCAAAAGAAACCATACTAGCCAATTTCAGGCTGCAAAGTTGCATTACATCTTAATAAAGGATACAAAAATGCTGAATTTACTCATCAACATAACAAAGTAAGAAGATTCTTACTTTGTATAGGGATACCTTAAAGATACCACCTGATAGTGAAATTCCAGAAAATATCCAATTCTTTTGTTAAATACTGTATTTGCATCAATGTTGGTAAAGACACTAGAGTAAACATTTTGCCAGGCATCACTAAATACAGCCCTCAGAAGTATTTAAAAATCTTGGAGGCTCCTAAAAGTCTAGAAATCTTTCAAGAGGCCTCTATTATATTTTGTATCCACAGCTAAATGCTTTTTGGAACAGTGACTCCCAGCTGCCAATATCCAGATGGTGAAAACTGAGAAAAAAATAACAATTTAAGTACTAGGGTTTTAAAAATACCAAAATCCAGCAATCAAACCAAATAAAAAACGCCCAAGCAAGTATGTAGGAAAAGAAATCTCTATTTGTTCAATGAATACACTCCACAGGACTTAATTTAGCTGGTAATCCTGAACCTTGAATTACCATTAAGTAGTCGTGTTAGACATACAGATTTTGTACAAGTCTATGTCAGTATTAGTTTCAATTTCAGTGCATATCAACATCAAAGCATAATACAGAAAACAATTTACAAAGGAAAAGACGTGACACAAAGCCTGACTATTTTAATTGTTGTCAGACCCATCAGTGCCTGGTATTTTTTCCTTTGCTTCCTTATTGGTCTTTAATGACTCTTTCTTGTATGGGTTAGATGGTGTTATTTTCAATGACTGAAATCAATAAAAAATGTTATTTCTTCCACAAATATCTGTAAAGAAGAATAAAGATAGAAAACTTATTTTCATTGAGATCTTTTCACCAGTAAAATTACTACTTATATTTACCACATTTGATTTTGAAGGCTCTGAACAAGCACCCACTGAAATATATTACACTGATGCTCAACAGACTTGAATTTAGCCTTTAGAAAATTGTCAACTTTTACTCAGAAAAATGAGTGTGTGGTTGAAATTACATTAGAGGCTGCTGCACTTCTCAACATAGAGGTTCACACTAACATTATTGTGTTGCCCAAATGCAATCATGAGATAGTGGCCCTGTGATGTCAGTGGCCAATGTGGAGCAAGTAGCAGGTGACAAATGTATAGTCTCCTGGAATACACCATAACTTTGTGAAGTAAACAATGTAGTAGATTTATATTATAGCTCCATCCTAATTTAGGAGACAAATTGTAGGAATATTCCTTGAAACCAGAAGGAATGTCATGACATGGACATAGATATGACATAAAACTATCTTGACTGAATTCTTTCCAAAACCAGGATCCTTGTTGTTACTTTAAAAAATGGAGTTCACCTACGTAATCCAGTTCCATGGGTAGCTCAATAAAGTCCAGGACCATCTTTTTACTGACCCCAGAGAATATTGAAAGACATATTTACAGTAGATAGATTGTAATATTTGTCTTAAATACTTCAAGGAATGTAAATATCAGGAGGTTCTTTAATCACCATGCAGAGTATTAAATTTGAAAAAATTTAAACTAGACAACTGGAAAGTCTTAATGATTAGGCTTGAACAAGAAATGTATTAAACTACTATATTTCAGTGAAAATATGTCTATTAAATGATTAAATTCTATTTCTTGTAAAATATTCCATTATTACAATATTCTATTATGTATAGAATAAAAGTACAATGAATCTGATATTAGATATTTCATTATATACATTATATGCTCTTATATATAATTAATTTAGATTTTTTTCCTCTAATAATTTCTTCAGCAGTTATTTCATTGGAGAATGGGACAGCAGCCTCCTTACCATCAATGTAAAAGAAATCCCTAAATTCCAGGCTTCATGGGAATTTCTGCTGTGACCACATTCATTCCAGGCTACTCTGAATGTTCTCTTATGAACAGTTTCTTGGGATCAATCTATCATGACTGATCTGTAAAGCATGTATGCACATAGGGTACAAGCAAGTAAAAAAAAATTACAAAACCCTAAAGGTTGTAATTAAAATAAATTCATAAACATTAAATAATCTTCTGAAAAACAAAAATAAAATCACAATCTGAGAGTAGTCAAAAACTGAACAGCAATCATCAACTAATTACCATGAATGATAATACTAATTAAGTCATCTTAGTTTTTCTCAGTAGTCTTCTCAGACTTTCCTTCCTAAATCTTTTGTTGGATAAACACAATTAAAAATTTATTTTCCTACAAATTTCATATAAATTATATCCTTGCTTTCACTAGTCTCTTAACGTTTGTAAAATGTACTCAGAGCTGGTAAAATGGCATCACAGAGAAGAAAAATATGATTTGACTAGTTTAATGTATTTTGCATCATAGATCTTACATAACAATAGCTAATAATTATCACTTACCCTTAAAAATGCATTGCTTTACTTGCTTCCAACAGGTAGCATCCTAAAAGCATTAAGTATTCAGTCATCTTTAAAGGATACTGCCACTGCAAAATGCACCACCGCCATTCAGGTACTTGTTTCAGCAAATAAATCTTGCATTTACTTGCTGATATTTTATTGCTGGGTGTCTTTTTATTTACTTCTCCTATATATAAATATTGCTACTATAATCTACAGTAAGGCTAAATATGACATTCTCCAGAAAGAAAATGTCAACAGTCACCAAATGTTACCACTCTGGCATGTCTACCTTCTTATATTGACTTATTTAGATTTAGGTGCCAGAACTTCAGGTCAAAGGGGAGACCTTGAGGCTTCTAAACTTCACTGTGTTATTTAAGGGCTGACCACAGGGCCATGCACTGCTGCCCCCTTTCTCAAGAAAGGAAGAAAAGGGAGGTAGGGAGGCAGCAAGGCACTAAATGCAACCTTGCTTTGTGGGGGAAAACTATTTTGGATTTGTGTGGTGTAGTGAGAGAAATAACATATGGAGTGATCATAAGGGAGTGATCTATCTATATTAATTAATTAATCTATAATTATCAGATAACATTTTAATCATTACAGGATTCTACTTAAGACAGAAATTACTTATGCTTAGGGATAAAGGTAAACCAGCAAAAGAAATACTTTCCACTAGCTCTAAGAAGACTTATACAGTGACCTAAATGAATCTAAGATAGCAACTATTAACAGCTGTGAACAATTTGATTGTTCTTCTAAATGTAATTCTTTGCATTTAAGTCATCTGGACCAAAAAGAAGGTTCCTCAAGTTCTAGTGTTGTTCATTAAGGCAGGGATTAGTAGATTATATGTATTCAGTCATCCACTCAAATGTGTCAGAATCTTAGAGGTAATTTTCTGTAGTTTTAACAGAATTTTTATTGAAGTAATCTATCCTCAGTGCACCAAGTCTGAAAAGCTCAACTCTGCCTACAAAACAATTATCTAGAAAAACAGAATGTAGCAGATTCAGTCTAGTGGCCAAGAGTGATTTTTTAACTGCTTTGATTAGGATCTTAGGACAGTATCAAACCAAGTTTGCCCCTGTCCCACGCTCTCCAGTTCTTCCTGAGTTGCTCAACAAAACCATTACCCAATAGCTGAAACACCAAGTATGCATTCCACATCTAATGTGTTGCTTCCTCACAGGAAATATAGTATTGCTATCAGAACTGTATTTCATTCCTTGATTCTCAGCCCTTTCTTGATGATGTGATATGTTCATTTAATTTCTGCTGAGAATACGCAGCAAATTTACAATGCAAGAGCTTTTAATATTCATCTTCTCTATTAAATGTTTCCACCAAGGGTCACAGGCACATGGAGTTACACATAATAGAGGTACTCACAAATACTTGCTTTGGTGAAGAACCAAGAACATTCAGGTATTTTGCAGTATTGTAAGAAAGGAAGTGGAATGTTTTCTAGTGGATTTGTACTAAGCTATCTACCAAAGAAAAGAGAGGTAAGATATAGGAGAGGCAAAAATCAAGGCAATGAGAAGGAAAATAATGGCAAGAAGTAGAAAGGGAGGAAGAAAATCTTGAATTTAAATAAAGTTGAAGAAACAGTATGAAACAAGTGAGAGGTATCAATAAGTAAGTTTTTAAAGTGCACAGTGTGTATAAAAGCAGATGATTATTTCAGTAAAGTTTCCAGTAGAGCTTGACCATTTGATATATAGGCCAGAGAAGGAGTTGAAGTAGTGTTAAAACAGTTTACTCAAAAGAACATGAAGAATGGAACTTGGCCAGAATGATTTTTACTTCAATATGTTAGAAATTTGAGAATTTTGCTATGATGCAAAACTGCAAAATTATCCACCAGAATATGTAGCTATTTTGCACTATTTTTCCCCCCAGATATTTCAGTTGCTTCAATAGTCCAAATACCATAATGCTGCTTTTTAACTAACTGAAAGACCTCATTTTTTGCTGGTTGGATTCAGCTTATTCTTGTGGTGACAGGAAAATCACACATTCCCAGCCTCTCCCCAACAATATTATAAAGTCTCAGTTTCCATCAAGAGGAAGGAAAAAATAAACAAAAATATTTAGAAAATTATTTTTCTGTTTATTGACAAAATTGACATTAAATTGTTAGGAGCAACACCTACAACAACAAAGGACAGACAACACAGAACAGATCAACAAAGTTAGTAAGATGTTCAAAGGGTCCTTGCCTCATAATGAATTTAAAGGAAAGTCATTAAAAGTGAGTTTAATTTGGTATAAGTTTCAGTTTAACAGTTTAACAGTTTAATAGGACATGAAAGGCCTATCAACACTTGCAATGTTTTGCTTTTATCAGATGTGCTAAAATAACACTATTATGTTCAGCATGTTTTCCTAATCTTTAGTTTGGTGTTTCATTAGAGGTTAGTGCCAGGATAGCTGAGTTTCTTGTCTTTTTAAATATAATTAGACACTCACACTAGATTTAACAACCTGCCACACTTGCAGAATAAACAAAATTAATTTTCACACTTTTATTCATCAAAGTTGGCAAACACATTACCAGGTATCCTGGTTAAACTTTCGATTTTAACAGAAAACCTCTGCTTTTGGAAGAGTTCATTAACAACCTCAAACTTATCCAGATTTATTTGCTTTGTGAACAATCTGTGATTTCAATTTCATCAACTTTTTCAGGATTGGAAATACTGACTCACTTACTGGGTCTGTTACAAGTAATTAGATTATGCTCCTTATCTTTTTTTGAGAACCTCAGATATTACAGAGTTCTTCAGGGATATTACCCTGAGCACTTATGGAATGCTCTGGCAATCCCATCTTTACCATGAAAACCAATCCATTGCCAAATTACTGAGTGTCCTATTACCAACACAGATTTTTTAAAAAATATAAAAACACTATTCATTTAACCCAAATATGTACAGACTTGTTTTCAACTAATGATAGGTAAATTCTAAAACATCTATTTAAATAGCTTAGGTCTTAGTAAAAAGCAAGTTAAACTGGTTTTTTAAGCACTTACTCTCAGTCAAAACTCTTAATATTTATCTCTGGGAGTGGTTTACTCTTCTGGTGCAGGTGAAAGGAGGACCAAAAAAGTTAATAATTTTACTGAAACAAAAATACACGCCAGTAACAATTTTCACTTCAATAATTGTATGCAATCTTCCTAAAATGAAAGCATCAGCATCTGAGGGCATGCTTAGTTAAGATTTCGGTGTGAAGATGTTTGTGGTTTTTTTCCTATCTACAAGGCTGTAACACAAGTTTGTTAAACATAAGTTTGACAATGTTCTCTTTTTTATTTTAATGCAGAATAACCTGTATTTTCTTCTCTCTTTCAACATCATGAACGTGGCCTTGCTTTCTTTATTCCCAACATGATCACAGCACAGGTAAAATGAGTGATCAAGAATGATATGAAGGTAATTGTAAAATTGAAAGTAAAACTACAGCTGCTTCGAGGAAACAAAAGGCACCATATGCTCATTAATTTATCCTCTACTCCCATGGGAAATTGTTTTTGATACCTTTTTTGCCATAAGAAAAGACTTTTGCCATAAGAAAAGTTACAAAAAATTCATATCCAAATTGTAGCTTATGTAACTTACATTATAGTCAAAAGAAAAGTTTTATTCATTTATGCAATGGAATATTAAAAAAAAAATAATGTCTTCAGGTAATCAGTAGGAGAGTTTAATTGAAGTGGAAGTTATTTTTGTACACTATTTTTAGGATCTTAACCTCTTGGGTCAATGTCTACTGAAGTGCCCTAGATAATAATGATAAAAATGATAATAACAATGATAACAATGATAATAATAATCATCATCATCACCATCTTTTCAAAGCACAAAATTTTCAGCAGGGTATTTTGCTACTTGTCACACAAATTTGAAACATATGCTCAAGTTAATTCAGAATATACAGTGTCAGAAAGTAGGTTTTGCATTCTTGTACTGAAGGGCTCTTTACCATTTCTTGGTAGAGCTTGCCAGCCACATCTATTAGGTAGAGCACTAGTGTAGCTGAACAGTAAGAAAATGTGTGCACACACTTCAGATTCCCAGTTGGAACGTAGCAATGCATGCAGGAAAATATTCAGCAGTTAACATTTATTTCCTTTAAGGAAAGACAGTTCAGTAGAAGTTAAACAAGTGTCCCCTTAAACCAATTTTCTGGAAAAGATAGCCTAATAATGAAGGCTTTGTGAATATTCTGGAGACCTGTGACCTGAAGGAATGGAAAAAGATGTTCAAGAAAAAACTTAATGGTTTTAAATTATGGCCTCCACCACTCTTGAAAGAATCATGGAGTTTCTATGTGCATAGATATTATTCCACTGAAAAGAAATAAAAACAACATATTCTCAGAGTGTGAATATCTTTGGCATCATTCCTTTTCCTGATTTTTTTTTTTTTTAAGTCTTAACTAGCAAGACCTTTCACAAAGACAAAACAAAAGGAATTTTTAATTCACAGACACTACCAAAGATTACTCATGTCACACAGCTAAATTATTAAAATTTCTCTGATAATCGTTGGCTCCTTATTTCACTGCTTTGTCTGAAATTACATAGCATTTCCTGTCTTGGAATCAAAGTGAAACAAATAAATCATCACTTAGTTTCTACAGCAATAGGAAAACCACTTGGAAACACTCAGGGTGCAGTAATTCCTGTCTTGCCTTTATTTACAACAGTTTTGAAAATCTTCTCTATTTGAATAGCATGCCTATGATTTAAATGCTTTATGTAAATTAAACACTCACAAATTAGCCAATCCCAAGATCTCTCTTATCACACACTTCAGAACACAACTGATTTTTTTTACAGCTCCCTTCAACTCCTGCTTTCCCCTAATTCAAGAATGGGTAATAGGAAAAAAGAAAATGGGAACCACTGAGGCTACAATTCTGCATACATATATATATATGTAGCTTTTCACTTTCCTTAGAGCTCCTTGTGAATGCAACCAGTGAAAAATATGAGAACCAAAGTCCATAATATTTGCTGGAACTATCTAGATCAGTAAGAGTTACCAAGATTGAGGGAAGTTCAAATATTTTCTTGTAAAAAAATTTTCTAAAAATATTTTCTAAAATCGCTAAAAAAATTCTAAAATCAGAAATGTGCATAAATATCCATTGTCACTTAGCATGATCTTAATCACTTGGTAATGAACATGACTGTCCACTGTTTCATTTATATTCATTTCTGCTGACCTAAACCAATACAGAGACACCACAGGGAATAGCCCAGTAGTTTGGATAGCTGGATCTTTTCTTTAAAAACCCAGTTTGCTTTTAGGCGTAAAGTGGGTTAAGATAAGTCACAAAGAGGTTGCAATATTGATATGTCATAGAAAATACCCAGAGAGAATGTCATCATATTTCCAATGTATATTATTAATGTATTAAAGATCTATGTTACATTCAAAATTAAATACAGTTAAAACATCAAAAGACAGCAAATAAGTGTAAAAATGACAGAAGTTGAAAGCATGCTTCATTTTTTATCTTTTTTTTTAAAGGTTGCAAATCCAAAAAAAAGTAATAGTATTCAGCATCATGAATAGTGAATTGCCATGAAAAACAGATTCCAACAGTTTCTGATTAAGACTTTCAAGACCTCCTAATTTCATACCTTGCATTATTCACAGGCTCTGCAGCTTATCTATATGTACAGCAGCAATCATTTACCTGAACTTAAAATTTCGATCATTCTACATTATTTTAGTTTGTGCATTTAAAAAGGAATTCATATACTAAAATAATATTTAGTCAACGTTAAAGATGTCTAAGTAAGATTAAATCACTACCCCCATATGGAGTCAGCAGTTCTATTACCCTGAAGAAAGCTGCAAGTAAATTTTGTATAATATAGCTATGAGTAATCTATGGGTCTGATGTGTCTTTGCAAAGGGCATAATATCTTTTTTCTAATTTTAGTGCCTGCACAGTACCTGTTGGTGAAATCTCTAGGTTCTGACAGTAAAATTACTGACTGCAGATTGGTATTCTCAGGAGTGATTCATGCTCACATTAAATTTTTCATTATTTCCTCAAGCTCCTATTAAACATTGTTGTTACAAGACAACTGTGACTTTTTCAGTTTGCCTTCTAAGAAAGTTAACTGGGTTTTACAGAGGCTGCTCTGTAAATGCATATTTATGGAATACCTCTACTCCTTTAGATCTTACTGTAAAGAACTGACATAAAAAACCCCAGTAATTTTTGGCAAAAGAAATAGCAGATAGATGCCCAGAGGATAGTGCTGGACTAAGAGAAGCATTACATGCTACACCACTGCAGAGTAACACCCAGAAGCAAAGCTAGAAGTTGATTTTAACTATACACATCCTTCAGAAGTAAGACAAAGCACAGATTAATGGTTCACTGCAGCTCATAACCATCCTAACTGATCCAGAAAGAAAGCAGTTGCTTTACTTCATTTACCCCATCCTTATTTGTTCCCTTCCTAAACTCCCAGTCTGGAGCCTCCTCTCCCCATTAATCAGTGGTCTGGGCAGCTCAGATCTTCCTCTGAGCCTGGTAGAAGCCAAGATCAGAATTTCCTTCTGAAATCAGAAACTGCAGTGAGCATTTGTTCTCAAGGTAAAAGATGCTTAGTGCTCAAATCCTGCAGTACAACACAGTAGTTATAATGCTTCCTCAGTCACCAACTTCAAAACATGCCCAAGGGTGACTCCAGTAACTGTAAATGTGTTGGCTCTGTAGTCTACTGGAATATTAAGCATCACATACAACACATACAACAGACGATGAAAAAAGGAGATTTTAGGGTAAAAATAATAAAAGGAAAAAAATAAAGGGCCTTCTACTCAGAAGCTTGAAGCATCAAAAATATTCAAATCATCATATTTCAGACAAGTCTCCAAACACTTTATTATTGAAAAGTTGTCCTTTCCCTAAATATTTCTAATAATTTTTCACATGTCACAAGCAACATAAGAAATGCAATAGAAAGAAAAAATAATTTTGTACAACAATATGGCAGCTTATGGAACATGAAAACATGCCTGAAATACACAAGCCTCTGACACCAATTACATAAATAACATGCAATAAAAAAAAAGGAATCGGGGACAAAAGAATAAGGCAGAAGAAACACTGAATTCTCTAGGGCACTTGTAAAATCTCCCTCAGGGTAGTATGACTGATGGCCATTATAATGTGTTTGCTACACAACACAATAATGAATCAATCTACAAGTTATATTTTCTGTATTAAAAAGAGGCATATTATAGGAAAAAAATACAAACTACTCTCTTACAAACAAATCATTACATAATCTTAAACTCCAGAAAGTTTACACACACAAATATAAAATTAATGATAAAAGTTACACACACACCCATATACAAACACACATGCCAGTTCCTTATATAAATACAATGGTAACTTTCCTACCCAGCCATATTTGATACTTGGAGACTAGTTAAAATTTTAATACAATAGAATACAGAAAATATCAGATTAATCCTCTTGTTTTAACTTTTTTTTTTTTTTTTTTTATCCAGTACATCATGCCAGATGGTCCGGCAGAGGCTCACACATTCAGACACTCAAAATTTCCCACTTGCATGTGGTTGGCAGATGTGATGCTGGAGTGAAGGAAGGCTCTGCATGGGCAGCTAGAGGCCAGGCTGAATTCCTCACAGCATCTTAAACACACTCATACTTAGGCACCTGAGTACAGTCCTGAAAAACTGCTCCTCCACTAACACCAATAGAAAGTAAACTCTTAAATATGTATAAATAAGAAAGGTCTCACCTTTTGGTTCACCATTTTGAACACTGAAGCTTACTCTGCTTCATGGAGCACCATTATCCCTAACATCACAACACCCACGGGAAAAATGGAAATTAACAACGCATTCTTCTAAAAGATATTTTACCACCATTAATTACAACTAGCTTGAGGTGTTTGAATAGCTTTGAAAAATGGCATTTAGATTGCCAGATAGGCCACAATTCACACAAGCAGCCTAGCAAAAGGAGGAGGCAATCAGCTCCAAATCTCCTTATATCCCAGGCTGGTTCCCAGATATTGATTTCCTCATTCCATTCCAACAATTATTGCAATAAATTTTCATTCTCAACTCAGCAGTGCTGGTTCACAGAATCTTAGAGCGGCTTGGGTTGGATAAGACCATCTAGTTCCAAAACCCCTGCTGTGGATAGGGGTACCTCTCACAAGACAAGGCTGCTCTGAGTCCCATTCAACCTGGCCTTGAATGCTTCCAGGGATGAGATACCCACAACTTCTCTGGGCAACCTGTTCCAGTGCCTCAGAACACTAACTGTAAAAAATTTCTTCCCAACAGCTCATCTAAACCTACTCTGTTTCTGTTTAAAGCCACTCCCCTTTATCCTGTCACTACACACTCTTGTAAACAGTCCCTTTCCATGTTTCTTGTAGTCTCCCTTCAGGTACTAGGTCACAATTAGGTTCCCTTGAAGCTTTCTCTTCTCCAAGCTGAATAATTCCAATTCTCTCAGCCTTTCCTCATAGGAGAGGTTCTCCATCTCTAATTATCTTGGCCCTCCTCTAGCAATGACCAAACGGTGACAGCAAGAACGTCAGAAAACGGAAACCTATCCCCAACAATTTCTCTTTTGGTAAGTGGCTGACAATGAAGTTGTTTGTTTTGTTTAAGAAGAGAATTTCCTCAGGAGAGCATTCTTGTCACTTTTAATATCAGGAGGTATAAAAATAGTATGTGCAGAGCTATGAGTCACTTCTATGCCACACTAGGTAAATTTCAGTTTATCCATCTCCCTATCCTGGTATTTCTTCAGTTACACATACAGCTTCAGAAGTCTGTCATTTTTTATTTTTTTTTTTCATATTGTATCATTTATATTATTCCCTGTTAATAAATTCAGATATGCATTTGTGTACACGGTGTTTACAGCAGTGGATTGTTCAGCCTATGTAGTTAAATGCCAACTAATACTAATAATTACAAATGTACACATATAATAATAGAAATACTGAATAATAGGGAACATCCACAAGTGATGAAGCATCTCCACTACAAGAGAAGGGGCTAAAAATTAGGGAACCAGAACAAAGTTTTAAAATATCCCACCCTTTTGGCATACTTTCTGATAGTCTCTAGTAAAGACTATACTCATTCTGAATTGCCTTCACCACACTCACACGAGGGTTACATTGAGGTTCCTGGATTCTCTTTAATCCTAAAATAACCTATGTGCTTGTATCTGTTACCTTCACAGCTGCACTTCTAGAAGAAAGCTAATTGTTGCTGCACTTCTAGAAGAAAGCTAATTGTTTCAGGATTTTCTTGAAAGACTTGCTTATCTGCAAGTTCTGCTTCTAAGAGTATTGTCCCAATTTTTATCCTGTTACATCATCACATAACAATCAAAATTAGGTTGTGAAAGGTCAAGAGAATATTTGACATGTTTAACTAAAGAGCTATTTAACTGGATGACATGAAACTCGTATTTTACCTAGGAGCTTTTCACAGTCAGTGCACCATTTGTCAGTGTTCTCCTGAACTGGCTCTAATCCCATGGGATTCCTCTAAGACATGAAAAAGCTCAATAGATGACAGCAGCAATGAGCTATTAAGAACAACACACGAAAAGCAGAAAAACCTATGTAAGACAGAATCTACATAAACAACTCTTTCTATTGAATTATCCAACAGTTATATTTGATATATTGATAGGAGAGAGATGGAGACATTTCTGAAACACCCACTTTAGTGACCTGAGTGGTTTTTTTCTGTAAAACTGCAATGCAAACACTAAGTTATAAATAATTTTTGAAAAAAATTGTTGCTGAGTGAATAATAATGAATATTCATTATTATAAAATACCTGCCCGAAATGTGTTGTTTTTTTGTTTTTTTCTAGATAGGCCATATGGATCATATTCATGTGTTCTGTTAAAACTTATGATTGTTCTTGCTCCCTGTGTTACTCAAAATAATAACTACATTTATACACTGTCGACCTAGACAAAAAAAAACTAAGCCTGAAATTCCTTCAAGGCATTTAGTATGCATGGTGGCTCTTTTTATTTCCTTAGAAAACTCTTGTACAAGATACTTTAATGTTAGAATTGTAAATATGTCAACCTACAGCAAGTTTCACCTTCATGAATCAAGACCAAATTGTTAAATATATGGGGAAAAAAGTTATATATATGAAATCAGATGGTAGTATGTAGAGGTAATTACCAGAATAATTGATTTGCTTCAGCCTGAAAAGTTTTGATTACTTCCTTTAATTTTATTTACTTCTATTTCAGTGACTTCTATTTGGTTTTTGTTTGTGGTTTTTGTTTTTTTTTTTTTTTAGAAAAAGCTCTAATTTGTGCCCTCTCTGAGATGACAGGGTCCCTGCTCTGTTTGGGTCTGCAGCTCCAGGGCCAACACTGCTGGCTCCTGCCTGGGGGACTCTGCCATCCCCTACTCTGGCTCTGCAATTTAACAGTGTGAATTAGGGAGCAAAGAAGAGACTCAGGAAGCATGGAAATCAGGCAGCATGGAAATCAGGCAGCACAGGACTTTGGCAACACACTCTTTCATCAGCTCAGCACAAGAAGAAAGTTGAAATAAATACACTCGTGTGTCCATCTCTGCTATGGCTTTGTACACTAAAATATTTTATTGCTTTGCTTTGCCAGTTACACTTCCTAGGGGGGATTAATTTATGTTATTAAATAGTGCTTTATGGAAGCACAGGTATTTTCATGTGGGACCAGGAATTAAACTGGTACACAACAAAATTTTACTTAAGAAAATCCTTCCATATTGAGGCTCCTTCAGCATGAAGGACAAATAAATTACACCTCAGCTTAAATTAAACAGCAGCACTTCAAGTATAGACACTTCATTTAACACAAGAAGAGGAAAGAGAGGCTAGTTGGTAAGTGAACTAAGCATTGAGTTTGTTAATGGGACCTATGGGAGAGTAAGAAATTTTTACGAGGTCATTTGATTATCAAATTATACTTTCTTCATAAATGTGTAATTCTATTAGCTGAAACCTGCCATTAATAAAAAAATGAAACAATAAATCTTAAGTTAGATATTAAGAAATACATAAAACATCCTTCCTTAGCTAAAAATAATATTGAGACTTTAGAAAAGAAACCTTTACAACATATGACAAACAACTCTTTTTGGCTATGGTAAATCTGTTGAAGGCACAGATTAATTCAGCTCTACAATTTTACACAGACTATTTAAAATATCCTCAAAGTGATTGTTAATATTGCTAATCCTTCCAGTCATTGAGTTGTATTCACAGAGAACTACTTCTCATTGACCTAACCCACCTAATTCTCATGACAGGAAAAGTAAGAAATCTAGTTTAGTTCTGAGGAGCCTAACCAAAATTGAAAAAAAAAAATTAAAAAAAAATACTTAATCTATTCACAATGAATATGTATGCATTTGGTACTGAGTGAGGCTCTTAAATTCCCAGACTTTTTTGAAACATTCAGAGTTTATTCCTCTTTATGGCACTGGCAACCTTCTAGATGAAAATTTTCACAAAACATGCTGCAAAACTCCCACAAGAACCCAAAAGATTTTGAATAACAACACCATCATTTGGCCCAGGCAACCCTCAAATACCTTATGAGTACAATAAATGTACAATTTATTGAGCAGTTACATCTCAGTCATAGTAGGCATAAAATGAATCAAACTAACTTTAATATAATTTCTTGACAGAAAAGCTTTCACCTTGTGCAACTTTTCAGTAAGACCACTTCTGCTGAAGATAGGGCTTATAATTTTGTCTTTTTCTGTTAAAAACAAAACAACAACAAAAAAGAAGCAACAAAAACAAACAAACAAACAACCCAGAACATAACTAGGCAACATACTTTATGCTTTCTGGGTTGATTGAAACATCGTCATAATCTGAGTTATTCTGTTTTACAAAAAAAAGAATAATTATTACCTAACCAATACCACTATTCCAGCACATACTAAGGACAGAAAAAATATCAGTTCTTAACCATAACAATTATTTGTAGAAGTGAGTTCTGGACAAAATTGAGTCTGTATTCTTTAAACAAAAATTACTGTTTACTTTGTCCTCTTATGGCACCTCAGCTACACTCACAGCTTGTTACTTCAAGAAGCTATAATAAAAATAATTCATGACAACCTTTGTGACTGAAGCAATGCATGTTTCATGAAATAGAGTACATAAATTAAACAAACTCGGTTACATTTTCTAATTTAGCTCAACCCCAAATTTCATCACATGGCAGATTTTAAAAGTTTTGAGAGCCTCGGAAGGGCAGCATGGAGGATATCCCACAGTTTCCAAGCACTGCCAGAAGTATCATCATGTGGAGGGAAAGACCAAGGCAAAGGATACTCAATCTATCCTCAGCAGTTCTCTCAAAAGGTAAATTTTGGAGTAAAACACAATCTGGAATTAAACATGAACCATACTACAACAATGTAGTCTAACTGGAGTGAGTGAGAAGTCATTTAGTCTTGCTGGAGAGAATGAGAACTGATGCAAAGGTGAGTGCTGCAGAAGGCTCAGTAGTTTTTGGGGAATGTTGCAATAACTTGTTTTCTGTAATTCCTACTTCTTCTTTGGTGGTACAAGCACGTTTGTGATTTGGCTCCAGAAGTCACATCCTGACACACAGAGGCACACTCTGACAGTGCATTCAAATCAGTTGGATTATAATGTTTCCAGAACTTCCTCCAGTAATTGAAAAGAAATGAAGCAATTCTCCTTGTCTCTCATGTGTTAAAGGTTTGTGAACCACCAGTGAATTTGGGGGATTTAAAAACGTTGAACTTCAGCTCCTTAGCTAAATTAAATTGGTTAAACTCTACTGATACAATTATTTCAGTGTATATTAGTATCATACACTGTTCCCTAAAGCTGCATTCCCACCAAGAGAAAACACAAAGGAAGGCAGAGTTTACCTTTAAGTAATTAAACTTGCACCACTAAAGCAGTGTCTTGGTCCCAGCTACATGCTTTGGATGTTTTATAAGTTAAAATAATTAGACTAAAAGGCAATTCTACATGTGTGCTTAGAACGTATTTTGACCCTTTCTATGTTTGAAAAAATTAACTGCTACTGCTAAAAAACTGGGTTTGAGAAGCTGCTGGGTATGTAGCTTTACTTGATTTCATACCGAAAGGAGTTGGTTTGGAGTTGTGGGTGTAGCAGGTTGAACAGCACACTGGTTACAATGTGGTAGTAAAGAACTAGAAGTAGGGGAGGGGTTTTAGATTTCTTAAGTAACAAGTATGAAAACCCTATTGAACTTACAGGAAGGATGTTTGTTTGTTTGTTTGTTTGTTTGTTTTTAATAAGAAAAATAGGGCAAAAAGAAGTGCCTGAATTGACCCATTAACAGCTCTACAATAAATCAAATCATCATATATTGACCTATATATAGACATATACCAATTTAAAATACAAATTTCAAATGTGAAAAACCAAATTAGTTGAAAAGCTTACTGACTGAAGTAAGCTTCTTATTCATAAAGAAGTAACACAATGTACTTTAACTTTCTGCTACTATTTATACAAGACTGCACCAAGATTTGCAGATGTGTTCTCTCATGAAAATAAACCAAACTTTAACCCCTTCTTGTTTTCATGTGCTAAATGACCTTCTAAATTATTTTACTCCTTTTTAACTTGTTAGTGCAGCATTAAAGGATAAAGATCATACTTTCTTTGTCCCTTGATTCAATAGTTCATTCTTTTTTCTTTTCCTGAAAGCTCATCAATTTTAAGATATAATACTTCTGTCTTTTCTTTCCTTAAAAAAACCCAAACCCAAAACACAAAAGCAAGCAAATAAAACAGCCTGAACATCTACTTCTCTAAGCTTAAACACTGAAATCTGAAACTTCAGAACCAGAGGATGAAAAAACAGTAGTGAAAATTCTGAAAAATACGTTCTCATTACCCAAGTACACAATCAAGCGCAGAAAGTGACTACATGGAATTTTACAGATTGCACTATAAAAGATCAGACAATGCAGTATTCCCCTTCAGGCTTTAATTTAATAGATTTTATTAAAACAAATATTTTACTACAGAATTTTGTCTGGTCTTATAGTGATTACTTGGATTTCACACAGTTATCCAGAGGAGGTTATTCTTAAATTGTTCCATTTAGAAATTTATTATTAAAATAAAAGTATCAATTGACAACTTCTAAGTTTGTCTGAATCTGTTGCCTCTGCAAACAAACTTCAGTAAATATATTTTGATTGTCATGAAAGATGACAACACTCTAATTAGAATAAAAAGACAGGAAAAGGTGACACCATGAGAATTTTTTTTTCACATTTGAAAAAAAAGAAACCACCCTATGATCATTACTGGATTTATTAGTACTTAATGAAATGTTAATTACTGCCTCTGACAAACAGCAATTAAGCAAGTTACTTTTACTTAAACTAGAAAAAAAAAAAAGAGAGAAGATACGCTAAAATGTTAACTTGATTTAATAATCATAGTAAGAAATTATAGAATCTGCATTGTAGTCACTTTTCTTACGTTATCCTAGCTGCACTTATCAATAAGTAAGTTTTTTCAATACTGCTGACAGATTTAATTAAATGCATGTATAACTAGGGCATAATATAAAATGTTTTCAAAGACCTTGCCAGTAAATGCAAAGTGATAGATTTCTTTTTTTTTTCCAGATTTCAGGGAAATGGATGAAAAAAGATGAAGATATCTTCATATCCTTTGATTTTAACAAATGATTGAATAATCTAATTAGGTCACGTACTCTGTTGAGTCTGTTCTTACTGCACATTAAATTCTGAAACAGAGTTCTTAAAATATAAGTAAACAGTCTTTATTTATTAATTTCATGGGGGTAGTCAATTTTACATTGTAGTGGTAAGGTCTGAAAGAACTACTACACAGTACTAGTACACACAATCCAAGCTACTTAGTGACTGCCAAATTCTGAATTCAGTCTCAATGAGCAGCTTAAAAACTGATTCTGATATTGATCCTGACGAAGAGTCAAAAGTAAGTGTTAAAAATTACATTATCATGTATAAGATTCAGTTTGTACTAGAGTAATTTTCGTTACGAAAAGATGCTGTGATATACTCTTGAAGTACTTCTGGACAAACTTGTTTATCTCTTGAATGTACTGACTGTATTTAAAACTCTGGATTTCCATAAGTATTGACTGTAACTTTATTTATAAACTAGCTCAGGGTGTCAGGCCGTATACAGGAATAGTTTTCAGTCCATGGAAAAATGTATTCATAGAATGAGAGCTACAATCTCAGACAATACTTGACCTTCTTAAAGCAAATCCTGCTGAGCTATTAATTTTCCAACAGAGCTAAAATGCATTGTCTGTTTCCTGGCAGATCAAAGAGCCTTTTATATTAGTGAGGGTTTGCAGAGCAATACTACTAAGGTATATTCTTTAAACCTCAGGAGAGGTTATGAAGATCATGTAGCAACACCAAATTGGCCACATATCATTTGAGATGCTGCTAAAGAGGATGTGAATTTCAATTTTTTCAATAAATATTTTCTTAGTTCCCCCTACCTTCAAGTTACATAACATTTTAAATCACTCTCATACTATTAATTAAGCATAGAAGCATAAATATTTTAAAACATGATAAAACATCAAATTTTGTTTTTATTTCCATCGAATATAACTAGAAAAATCCAAACTATTTCCACTGTCAGAAAAGTGTATACCAAGTAATTTACACAACAACATTATGGATAACATCCATATAGTCAACACTGTAAGTTGTAAGAATCTTTTTTCTTGAGAATCAGCTAAAGAATATCATATTACCCATCTGAAAATCTTCTGTATGATTTTGGAGTGGCCTGGGGTCCTAAATAAAAGAAACTCCTTATCTGTCCCCAAAAATCTACAAAACAAATAGCAGTGCCACAAGCTGTTTGTATTGGACTTTTTCCTCTCTCATGTGATCTGCTGAGATCCGTAAAGACTCCCTGGTAACCAGACTTCACACTATTGTTCTACTTATTCTAAAGCTGAAAAAAAAGCCCAAGTTTAACTTTTTTACAGGAAATTATTTCCTGATTACTGGTACTCATTAATCTCAGAAAACTAGGGTCCAATTAGGACACTGAGTATAAATATTTTTATTGCAGCACCTCTAGCAGTTCCTTAGGAGTTTGAGGATACTTTGTGAAATATATGTCTTTGCCATAATTTCATTTTCACTGTGCTTTACTGTGATCTGAAGAAAATTGATAGAGCATGTTGAAAAACAAACAAAAATTATCCCTCGGTTAATTTTCCAGAGTTTTATCGTACCGGCCTCTTGGAAAGTGCAGGTACACTATTGTGATATAACCAGGAGAACTGACATTGTGACCACACTGCACCCTTGATCGAAGCAATGGAACAGTGGAGGAGAAATTATGTGAACTATAAAAAATGCATTCTGCATCTATTTCCAAATTTTGTAAGGAAAAGTGCTATGAATTTTGTAATAGGCAAACATTACCATGTTTTTGATTATAACAGCTAGAATAGAATTTGGAAATCAGAACGATCCAAATTCCAGTTTTTCTTTCTGATACTTAATTTTACCCTAAACCTGAGAGCACTGCCATTTACCAAAAATTAATCTTAAAAACACAATAAATCAGTTAAATGAAGCAAATAATTAATTATGTATTCATAGCCCCAATAATCTAATTTTGTTTTACAGAAATGATAGATACTCATGTAAACCCATTCTAGTGTTTTGTTTCACAGTCTGAAACACAAGAGAAGATGGATAATTAATATATTCTCATATATTAGTGACTGTTTTTAATGACTTTGATACAAGACATACAATCTTGTTGCGGGGTTTTTATCCTCAGTATTCATGTATGTGTGCATATTTTTTTTCTGGCCCACTAAATTCTCTCTACTTAATAGAAATCCTTCAGCTTCTAACATACATTCCCTTCCCCTTCCCCTTCCCTTCCCATCTTTCTCATTAAATAGATAAACCTGAAACTGGAAGTCCTGTTAGTCTTGTACTGGATAAATGGCACCTTTGGGTCAGGTACAAGGCTAATATTAAACTGTATTTACTCTAATGTTCAGTTTCCTATCCTTTCTCAAATGCTTTCATTTTCACGGAGACAAAAAAGACAAATTTGACTTTGAAATATGAACACTATTTGCTGACAAAACCAAAGATGTGCTTCCATTCCAACATATTCAGCCAAGTACTGAATTGCCCTACTAGTACTGCGAAGTTTTATATTTGTAGGCAAAGAAATAAGAAACTTTAATTCTAAAAACCACAAAGTATTATTTTGACACAAAATTATTAATGTGCTTTTTTACAAGTACAGCATTGCTTTATTTGTTTCCAGGAATTCCCTGTGAAAATAATTATGCTGAAAAAATCCCTGGGAATTACTTTACTGTCCTGTTTCCTGTAATTATTTTTTTTTAATTTAATCCTTGAAAGGAAGCATTCCTGTGAAACAATCCTTCATTTAAACAAAGAGAAACATGACAAGCTCAACTTTAATGATCTCTAAAAGCATAAAAAAAAAACTTTCACAAATAAAAGAGTCTTGATTTGTCCTCAGATTCTTTAAGTTCTGCAAACTCTTCTGCTTCTCTCAGGTGACTTCAGCACCTTTCATGTTAACAGGTATAGAGCAACTTGGATTTACAGCAATTGCTATGAAGATTCAATTGTGAAGACCAAAATCAGAATTAATTACCACAGAAAAAAAATTAAGTCTGATGCACATATTACTGGACAGTTTACATAGTACCAGTTGTGTGACTAACCACATTTCTAGAGGAGGAACTTTAAAATAAGATGAATAATCTTAACACATAGCAATCTCAGAAAAAGAAACTAAATGAAGAAAATATTGGAGCAAAATGTTATTTATTCTTCCTGTAAATTTGAATTACCCTTTGCCTTCATGAATAACATGTAGAAGTGCTACAGTATTCCATTTTCCAATTTCTATAGCTTTGGAAGACTTTTTGAAGAGTAGTTCTATTGTTAAAAAAGAAAGTTATTTGTGTGTCCTGTAGCATCTCTTATTTCATTAAAACATGAACAACTAAAGAGCTGAGAATTATTTTGTTTCTGGAGTTACACAGGGAGCTTACATTACTTAAATCTGTTGGAAACAACAAATGTCACACTACAAGGCTTCTTTGCTTGAAGATTAAGGAAGTATTTATATTAAAGTATCCTTTACAGAATTTCCTTTTTTTTTTTTTTTTTTCTAACTACTCTAACAGGCATGCAGATTACTTTTATCATTAATGTGTTTATAAAAATCACAGAAATGATACTGGAATGTAGCTTTCGTAAATATTTATGAACACCTAGATGCTCATATCAAAAGCCCTTTAAAAGAAAAAAGAAGTAGCTTACTGAATTTGGTGTAAATTGTTGAATTAAATGAAAAATATGCACATTCCATTTCACTAACCTATGTCTTGTATCATTTGCTCCTGTGAATCTCAGACAAACCCATGAAATGTCCTATGGAATGCTGAAATTACAGTTGCTTGAACACCATTGGATTGCAAGCCATTCTAACTCATTATGAAACTCCACTGATTCTGGTGAGACGATTTTTTTCACTGAATCACTGTACCACAGTAATTTCCATTGACTTGTCTCTAGCACTTATTAAAATACATAATACAACAATTTCGTTTCCGATTAGCATTGCCATGTCAGACCTTTGTCTGAGGGTCTGACTCACAAGTAATCAGGAGATAATAACTCTATGAGAGTCAGAAGGACCCTGTTAAATTGGTGCAAATGAGGAGAATCAATCTACACTAGACTGGTCATTTAAAACAAACTTCAATTATTTTTCTTTTCAAGTCTCTGAAGCTCCAAGGAGAGCAGAAATCAGAGACTAAGTCTGGTTTCCATTATAGCATAATAAACATGAAAAATCTCCATGTGTTGAATGAAAAGAAAACATTGGAAATCAAAAATTGCCAGAAGTAAGAGCTGAAATTATTGAAACTTACTTGAGCATATTTAGAAATAGAAGTAATCTCTGTAGCTGAAAATGTGTTCCATTATTTTAAGGGAATGTACCTATGTGAAAGAATATGCTAATACTGACTCATTCCAGAATATGGAATCAAATGCACATCTTGTAGAACCAGACATCACATAAAGTAAAACTCAATTTCCATAATGTCAGCATAGTCAAGGAAAAAAAAATCTAAAGAAATTGTAATTCTGTGATTTTCTGTATACTTATGTTATCATCAGTGAGAAAAACTGTTTATCATAACTTCTTCAGCATTTATTTTAGAACTTATGTATTTTTCCAAGAAGACTGAAAGGATATTTCCACGAATTTTTCAGTGTCTACAGAATTAAACAGGAAGAACAGGGTTAATCTATTGATTAACAGTTAAACCAAGAAACATCCTGCTTTCTATGGGCTAGTAGCTAATGAATGCCTAATTAACTGTAAAAAATCATCCCCACAGGACTGATTCAGATGAACATTGCTCTTGTGATGAAGCTAAATTGGCTAAAGAGAAATTTAAAGAATTAAATAAGATTCATACTAAATTAATGGAAACTAGAGTGGTGATGTCCTGTATTCAACAACTGAATAGGAGGTTTCTGCAGAGGATGTGACAGTGTATTGAAACTGAATAAATAGGTGGTTTTTTATTACTTCTGACTAAAATAATGTGTCAAGTGGTTCTGTGATGAATCCCTAGGTGGCCTCAAGTATTTGTCTCTTTGATTTATATCAGTTCTCAGACGTTGATTTTTGTCTTTGATCTAACTTCTACCAAATTCTTTGGGCAAGATACAAAATTCCTGTGAAAGTTCAAGTGTATGCTCCATGCTTGCAGGTAAAACATGCATCATCCAATTGAAAAGAATCTTGTTGCTTTCATTCATATATATGGGTAAGTATACAACCACAGACAGACATATTATTCTGGAAATTTCAAGGTAAATGCCTACATTAGAATGGTTAAATAAAAACTAAAATTTTTTTTCCCAGAATTTGATTATCTTGTGATGCCAATAAGACTTGTGTTGGAAAAATAAACAGGACTGAAATAAAGGCATCCTTGTTCTTCACAAAGCAGTGAGAAAAGACTGGGCAGTTACTCCCAGAATACACCAAAATATACATGATCAGGCATTGTAATACTAAAGATGCAAAAGGAACAGAGATATGGATTGTAAACCTATTGGAATTTTATATACAGTAGCACCTTAAGAAGTTACTTACAGTGTTTGAAAGTAGAGAGATAACTATAAGCACCAATCCTTCAATAAAAGAAAATATACTTTTAGCAGGCATTTAGTTTTCTATTTCATATGTGGAATTTAAAAAACTGATGTTGATAGCTGTACCGAGAGACTCCCTGGGCTGATTTGGCTCTCTGATTGTCACCCACTGCTGATACTCCAGGCTGGCAGTGATGAGATTGAAAAGAGGAGTGTCAGGACAATTAAAAGGGACTTTGGGTCAAGTGGTTGATAGGGCAGGAGCACAGGTGGTTTTCTGCTCAGTCCTTTGGTGGCAGAGAAAACAATGAAAGGAACAGGAGAGCCCACATCATCAACAAGTGTTTCAAGCGTTGGTGACATCAGCAGAATTTTGGGTTCTTGATCATGGGGCAACTTTTTTTGACACCTGGCCAGCTGGAACTGGATGGGCTCCATCTCTCTGTTAAGGGCAGAAGGTTTTTAGCTCATGAACTGGCAGAACTCATTGAAACTAGTTTTGAAGGGGGAAGGGGATGCAGCTGGGCTATCTGGAAGCAGGCCCAAGGGTGATAAACCTGGGTTCATCAAGGGTAAAGTCAGTAGCCCAGCTGAGGTGCATGTATACCAATGCAGGCAGCATGGGGAACAAACAAGAAGAGCTGAAAGCCACAGTGCAAGAGCAAAGCCATGATGTAGTCGCCATCACGAAAATGTGATGGGATGACTCAGATAGCTGGAGCACTGCACTGGATGGCTACAAGCTCTTCAGGAGAGACAGGAAAGGGAGAAGAGGTAGAGGGATGGCCCTTTATATTAGGGAGGCTTTTGATGCCATGGGTATTGAAACTAATGATGATAAAGTTGAATGCCTATGCGTAAGAATTAACGGGAAGGCCAACAAGGCTGACATCCTCCTGGGAGTCTGTTATCATCCACCCAACCAGGAAGAAGAGGTGGACAACTTATTCTATAAGCAACTGGAGAATGTTTCAGGATCACCAGCTCTTGTTCTTAATTTAAGCAGGTAGGAATGGATATAATTATTACATAGAGTCAAGGAAAGTATTTTAAAATAACATAGTAAGAAAACTCTGAGAACTGCAGCTGGACAAAGGTATAGAAATTTATATAATGGTCAGTTTCTGCCTGGGGAAAAGAAATGTGAAGCAATGTGCAATGCTGTCAGGAGCTAACAGGAAAAGAATGAAACTATTTTTTTCCTTGGAACACTGATATTAAATACTGAGATCATATTACTCAGCAGAATGTTACCCTCATTAGACCACTCTGGGTTCTTAAGTACAATGAGAAAGATGTTAAGTGATTTAGAAAATTCTAGTAGAGTTACTGTTGCTGAAATATAGCTTGAATATAGACCATTGTTTTCTGCTCTGCACATACATCATGGAAGCAACATGTCTTCTTCACAGACTATCAGACAGTTTTATCAACTGACTAGATATTGGAGGAAAGGAAGGGAGGGAAAGGCTTCCAACCATTCATGGAAGTGTATGGCATGGCATCAGTGAGGCTTAGATTTGCTAGGGGATGTTGAGAAAGCCCTAAGGCTAAAGATTCGTAGAGGTGTTCTCTCATGTTCCCTTGTAAAGAGGGTTCCTCAACAGCTCTTCAGTTTTGTGGAACTGAATGTCAGTGTATAAACTGGTCCTATGCTCTTGACACCAAAAATAAAGAGCTTCCACAAAACCACCATTGCTGAGACCTTTTTTTAACTTTCTCTGTCTAAATGAAGCCAACATTTTAAAATGTGCACAAACATTTTCACATAAATGATAGCCACATGAATCAAAAAACAGTTAATCACACTCAGACCTAAAATCAAACCTAAAAAACCAGTTAATCACTCTCAGACCACTGCCTTTATGCCAAGTAATCTTTAACTCTATTCTCAAAATATAAAGTATTTAGGTAAACAGGAAGACTTCTTTACTTAACTGTGTTCTGCTGGCTTAATACAACTTCACAAAGGAAAATCTGATTCAACACTATCTGCTTAACTTTTTAAAATTAGAAATTATGACATTTATCTCCAGAGTAAAAATAGTCCACATCCCCAAGTTCTGGAAATAACACACAGAGAGGTAAGAGAATTCTGAGTTATGTTAAAAATGGAGTTGAACAAGATTTTTTCCTCAAAGCATTAATTAACTCAATACTATAACAACATCTGTTAGGTTTAGGATAGTTTCTACCATTTCAGTTAAAATCCATGTTTCAAACTTTCTGCTCTGTTGAATACAAAATCTAAATTGACTGCCACATCTATTTTTAAAAACTACTATAAGTCAACTCTTTCACTGGTAATTGACAGCATCTCTACCATATGAGAGCCCATGACAGAAAAGGTTCAAAAATAGTTGAGACTCATGTTCTATCTGAGATATTTAAATCAAGAAGTACCTGATTCCAAAATGCTAGGTGACATGTAACTTTTAACATCTAATTTTGCCTCAAAGTATTTTGTAAAACCCGAAATCAGCTAAAAGATCTTTGCTTAACTTCATTCCTTAGTAATATAACACCACACTGTCACAGCTTTGAATTATGGTACATTTATAAAAGTCAAACATCAGAAAAGAAAATTAGTCCTCCCTGTGATCATAACATAAATTTAAAAGTGGAGCCAAATTTTATGGGATTGAAAATGATGTGGCTATTAATTTAACACAATGATTTTGTAGAAATGCCAAATATACCATGCAGTCTGTCTGACTGCTGCCCTGCCAGTCCTCTCTACCATCAATCACACAGGTTATCCCATTGTGTTATTTTTGATCTACTAACCTATTTCAGACTAGATTGCACAAGCATACACTACATAGAACAGAAATAAATGTGATGTCATATAACAGAATCTTTCCCAGAACTGTAACATTTCAGGAAATGTTTTACTACTTGACAAAAAGTTCTCAGTCAGCATATCAGGGATGTGCAGTACAACAAAGTAAAATAAACTAAAAGGTATATAGCCATGCATAGAGAAACAAAAAAATTAGAAAAATCCTCTTTGTTAGTCAAAAAGAGAATTCTGGAAGTTAAATTCTGACTTCTGATATTTGATTTTTTTTTAAAGCAGTCCATAGTTTCACTGCTCCGTTTTGTTTTGCAGACACTGAAGGGAAGCTGGCTGCTGCTAAAATATTAGACATTGTCTTTAGAACATTAAATAAACACATGAGAAGTGTGCATGAAAAGTTGAACTACCAGAAAGAGTAATTTAATATCACTGCTCTGTTGTTGTTGGTTCCTAATATGTACTCATAAATGTCAAAACACAACAGAGCTCCTACAGGAAGGAGATGAAAATTGAAGGGCTCAGCTGCTCCTGAACAAGGCACTTTCTCAAGACTAATACAATGCAACTCTCCCTTCATTCCTTGTTCAGTCTGTCAAAAACTTGTGAGCTTTTCCTGGCCAGAGAAGTTCTGAAGCTGCACATATAGGAAGAGAAGGCAGGGGAGAAACGGGAAACTTTGAGCTAGTAAAATTAGGCCAGCAGCAAATTGTTACCTTCTTGCCCAGAGCAAGAATGACAATGTGACTCAGAAATGTGTCTGAATTTTGATGGCTCTAGGGCACCTCATGAAATCATGTAGTTCAACTGCTGCATTTTCTATGCTTAATAAAGGCAATACAATGCTAGAATCAGTTATTGAGACACTATAAAAAAGTTCAGGTTATTTTAAAATATATAGGGAACCATATCATTACCTGAAGGTAACTCTACCACAAGTCAGGTGAGTAGGCCTCAGCCTCCATGACACAAGCATTCTACAATCTTTCAGACTAGCCCATTTGCAACCACACCCAAGCACCCACAGGTGACATTAATAGGGTTATTTATCACATTAGAAGATGTGGGGCTGTTTACATAACTCTTTGCAGCTGCTGCTTAATGTGCAAACAGTATCACTCCATAACACCGACGGAAGGGGAAATCGTTTGTTGTATGAACACCAACAAAACCTCTCAGTTTGACACCGGTGTCTTTGGCAGGCTGAAGGAGAACACCTCTCCTGCTCCACTCACCTAAGGAAAGTTCCCTTTTTTGCCTATCCTTGGCAGTGCTCTTCTTGCCCTGTTCTGCCTGTTCTGGATGGTAGGGCAGAGTGTGCCTTAAGTGAGTTTGCTGGTGACAAAAATCTGTTTCCAACCAGGTGTCTCCAACCACACCGTGTTTGCTAGTGTCCATTTATGTTCTCTGTATCTTCTGACTCTTCCCAACCTGTAGATGTTAAACTTTCAGTGTCTACAGATCTTCTTTGTGTTGATTGAAGCCCATCAGGCCTCAGCCAGTAAAATGCAAAGCCTTGGTCAAAAGTCTTTTGAAGAAAACCTTCAATTCCCCCCCTACCTTGGCAAAGGCGAACAAACCCAAGACAAAAGTGACTTAAAAATTTTAAAAGTTGTATCATTTCCAACAAAGTCACTGACCACAACCCTCTGGCTGCATCCATCTGGCCCACAGCTCGTGTTTCAAAGCCAGGGCTCTGCAGTGTGGGGCTCGGGCTGTCATGTGGGACCACGTCCAAAGCCTCACAGGGCACTGGACACATCGGGGGCTACAAGTGCCCAAGTCTGAGGACAGCTTAGGGGCTGGAAGAGCTCCTAGAGCAGTGGGAGCAAACTGTCAAGTGGGGAGAGTGGGACTGGGCCAGGGAGGAGGGAGAGGAGGAACCCTCCGTGGACCAGGAACTGCCCAAGTGGAGGAAGCTGTCCATTTGGGAGAGACCCCAAGAGCCATCCCAGCATCCTGACATGGGAATCCAAGAGCTGTCCCAGGAGGAAGATGTGTGCTTAAAGATCATCTAGTTTCAACTGATTATCTTCTGCTCTCTCTCTCTGAGACTTCTTTCCTATTTATTTCTATCTCTCCACCTCCCCTTTCTTGTTAAATAAAATCCATCTTAAATGAAGTCTGTATGCTGTTGCCACGTGCTCTCATTTGCACCTTCATTTGGGCAGAGGCATCTCTCCCTTATGGGATCATAACACCTGAACAGGGTCCCTTCCAGCTGCAAGTATTCCATGATTCTGTCAGCTCCTCGTTTCCCTTTTCTTCTTCCCTCTGCTTTGACCTGGGAATGTGCTCAAAAATGTCCAGCAAACAAACATTTGCTGTCTGCTCAGGGAGCCCACACAGCTCTGGGACCTTGTCACCTGCACCTGCACAGCTCCCTTGTGAAGCACGGCAGGAACAGCACCCCAGGAGCCTCAGTAATTCCCCTGCAATGGTCTGGAATTCCAGTTTCCAGCAAGGAAAAGATCTTCCTGCCATTTAAGGAAAAACTGAAAGGGCTGAAATCCAAGTGGAGCAAGATCTTACAAAGCCATTTCACAGCCAGCCTTCATAATTTACTCAAGGGTTGTTTTAGAATGTGAATTGGGCAAAATGGTGTGGTGAGCTGCCATGGGTACAAATAGACACTAGGAAAGAAACAGATAAAGGAAAAAAGAGCATTCAGCTCACCTCTAAGAAGGTGGTACTCTGAAAACCAAAGTGGAACTTACTGAAAAGTAATGGGACAGAAGTAAAAAATTCTGGAACTTTTATTTACTATACAAATACAATTTCCTCACTTGATCACAAACCTCCCCCTGACAAAAACATTCATCCAGCATGGTTTTCAGAAAGTCCTACATTCTGAATAGGTGTTGCAGGCTGCAGACACAGTGAAACATGGAATGGTGTTCTTCCTTATTCTCCTCAAGCAGAGGACGTGATGAGGCACCCGGAAGAAAAGGGCAGCTTACATTTACCCTTCAATGGGACATGGGGGTGGCAAAAAGGTCTCCTAATCTCTGTAGCTGTTCCCACAGTGATGCGAAGCCTGATCCCAGGCCCCCAAGGGTCACTTTAATGGGTGCTTTAATGCAAAGCTCACTTGACATTGAGGGGCAGCATGACAGTTTTATTCTTCTCAGTGGTGCCAAGCAATAGGACAAGAGGCAACAGGCAGAAACTGATGCACAGGAAGTTCCACCTGAATATGAGGAAGAACTTCTTCACTGTGCAGTTACTGTGCAGAGAGGCTGTGGAGTCCCCCTCACTTGGAGATATTCAAGAGCTGTATGCAATCTTGTGCCATGTGCTCTGGGACGGCCCTGCTTGAGCAGGGAGGTAGACCCGATGGCCAGGTGTGGTCCCTTCCAACTTTACCCATTCTATGATTCTGTGATCCCTAAGGACTATAATTGAGTGATTTGTCATTTTGTCTCTTCTTCTGGTGTTAAAGATCAAAGTGATGTATAATTCACCAGAAAGCCACTGAGTTTCTTTAAGCTGAAAAGACTTACATCTGTTCTCAACATTTTCTAAAGATTTTTGAGGAGTTTGATTGTCAAGAGCAGTGATCTTGAAATGCATCTAGAGGAAGTTCTTTCTATTTACAGAGATTGTCAAGGCAAGAAGCTCAATAACAGCTCAAAACTGAGGAGGGAAATTTGCCAAAAAATTGGATTGTTGGGTAGAAACAAGGGAGAGTATCCAGAAATGAGAAAATAATACCTTTGAAAAGGTAAAGAACTTAGAATTAGTTAAAAGCTATTAAGTTATCTTGATAGACTAAAGATGGAGATTTTCATGTTTTCTGCCTTTTTTTAAGAGTTTTTATAAATACACAGTTCTCATGGAAGTTAATATTTTTCTTATAAATCATTTCATGTGGGAATAGATTTGCCATGCTTAACTATATTAAATTCAATATTTAAGTTATATCTTTTACTTGGCTCAGGGTAAATATGTTTCCCAGTTCTTCCAACATTTGAAATAAACTAACAGAGTTGGCTTTAAACAAGGAGGATGTCGATATGCAACTGACTGGAAGATTCTAAATTATCATGGTTTTGAGATCCCTTCAGACTGATGCTGCACTTTCATTGCGTAAATCTTTCACATTCCTGAAGAAGATTCATGCCACTGATAATTTGTGTAGGACTTGCAATTCATTGCAATGTAAATTTAAAGTTCCTCATCCAGATTTTGTTTTAAACAAATTAGCTGTCCCTTCATCTCAGAGTGCTTCACCTCCTTACAATCCCATGTTAGCTGCTGGCAGCCAAGACTAAGGGAAAGTCAGTAACCAAACACTGGTAAAAACCAGTTCGAAGTCTCAGTGTTAAACATGAACCAGGCTGCTTTGGAATTATATTTGTGTTCTATTTTAATTATCTTTTCAGAGACAGCTATATAATTGTGTTGGTAACTGAAAAAAATAGAATGTTATATAAAACAAAATTAATTCAGGATTTGGGCTTTTTTCATTTTGCTTGGGATTTTTGTTGTTGTTGTTGTTGTTGTTATTAAATTGCCTCCTGTCCTACCTCTGGCCAGGCCTTTATCTCCCTTTTTTTTTTTCAGAGGAAGTAGTTCAACTCTTCTTTAAGACTCTGAGTTCAGCTGCATACAAATCAATTTAATTACCTGTGATTAGCTCCTGAGATGACATACTAATCCATTTGGATGCCAACATCAGAAGGAAAAGAAAACAAACAAAGAAAACCCTACATAATCTGACCACTGTTTGAAGGGTTCATCCTTGAGCATGTTAGACACCCAGCAGAGTCCTGAGGAATGTATTAGATCCTGTAATATCCAATTCAGAAGATTTAAAAAAGTGTTCTTTTCACCTTTAAAAAATAAAAGTCAGTTGCGGTCAAGGAGATTCATCTGCAAATGTTTTAGTGCTTACCATGAAAACGTATTATCCATTGATCCAACCTGAAACAGATAACATCACTAATTATGCTGGAAGTTCTTGAATGCTTAAAATTGTGTGATTTAGAATTTTTATGCCTAATTAGAAGGAGTAATATGAATTAAAACTATACAAAAAATTGTTTTGATTTTGTGGGTATTTTTAATAGAGTTTTTTTTTGTTTTTTTTTTAAGGAGCAAAGTATAACAAGTATTATTGCCCTCTTTCAGAAAGTCACAAGCTAGCTAATGAAAACCTAAACTTCTTGCTCAATAATTGGTGTCATTCATTGCTTCAATGATGTATTCTAGTATTATGAATACCTATCAATTGAACAGTTTTCTGATAGTAGAAGTTTTGTTGACAGGGGTAGCTACACTTCATAGAATTCCTCTCAATCACATAGTTTCTTTCACAGGTCTTACTCTAACCACTAATATATTAGAGAAATCAGAGCTGCAATTTATTTAAACCCCCTTCATTTCATATAACAAATTTTGGAGTTTGGAGTAATGAATTTAAATAAGTTCATATGTAAACAAAATAAAAAATGGATGGGTCTATCAGGTTTCTATTTACATCAGGAACTTAATCTCTACTAGCCTTTAACAGAAGCAGTAAAGTGCTTTAAGGAAAAGAAAAGAAACTTAGATTAAAGAAAAGCATACATATGGAAATAAATTATGCAGAAAGTTGAACTAATTGAATATTAAATTAGCTCTTTTAATTATAAAGCCTCTTCAAAGGTATTTTCAAGGAAAAAAATATTTTTATTTAGATTAATTCTTTTTCATTATTTTGCCGCAGATAACCAACCCTGTTATCAACTAGCTGATTTTGTCTTTTTTTTTCTTTTTCAGATTTTCTTAGGATATTGGGTCTACCAGAGTTAGTTTTTAATTCATGCATTAGGTCATTCTGTACCATAAAAGTAGTTTGAGACTCCTAGCAGAAGGCAAGAGTCCATCAATTCCCCAGAGAATTTGTGCAAGCTCTGTCCCTGGAGTTTTAAAAGACTCTCATGGATAATGTCCTGAGGAATGTGGCCCCACTTTAAACTGGAGACATCCAAAGATCTCTTCTAACTTGAATTATGCTACAAAAGAGAGGAAAAAAAATCAAAACTATTACTTGGCTCAGCCATCTTCAGTTCATAACTGAATCTTTGTGTCAACAAAACCACATAAATACGAAAAATATCTTCACTTGTGGTCAAAAAGGACTTCAATATTATTCCACTAACAACTGTAGCAAAGGAAATCCACACCAGTTACTGGAATGGTAGATTCCAGGTAATGGAATTTGCCTCCATATTTGTTTATATTTCATACATACAGGCACCTTTAATTATTCATATTTAGATTATGCCACTATGCTACCACAAGTTGAATACAGACTTGTTCAGCGGGTATTATAATCTCTCTCCAAAATTTAAAAAAAAAATACAGCTGTTCTACTGATACCAAAACTAAGTACAGTAAAAAATAAAAAATCCAAAACCAATCCACAAACACAACAAAACTCAGCAAGAGAGGTCTTCAATAAGGGGAGAAAAGGCAAGAAGTCTGCTTTGACAGAAGCAGATGTAAACAAAAACTACTCTCATATGTGACTGGTCATTCACAATTGCTTAAAGCAGTGAAGGACTGTGAACAAAACATAACATAACACATTATTCTTCTCTCCCAAGTGTGATGGAACTTGATGCCTGACCTTTCCCCTAAGGAAGAGACAAGATTTAAGGACTTCTTATTAAATTTGGCATAGAAATTAAGATCAAGCAAATGGGAAAGAAAATAAGGAGCTATTTCACTGAGCATATTAATTAAATCAACCTAATAAAACATCAATTCAATTCAATTATTTTTAATAGCTGCAGGTAGAAAAAAAGGAACTGGGAGATTCTCAGAGTATAACAAAGCATCTTTGATGCAAGTAAACAATTAGATAATCAGATACTTTAAAAATTACATAGAATCATAGAATCACTGAGGTTGGAAAAGACCCCTAAGAACATTGAGACCAACCTTGGACTGAACAACATCATGTCAACTAAACCACTGCACTAAATGCCACGTCCAGTCATTTCTTGAACACCTCCAGAGACGGTGACTCTACCACTTCCCTGGGCAGCCCAGCCCAATGCTTCACCATCCTTTCAGTGAAGAAATTGCTCCTGATGTCCAGCCTGAACCTTAGTGCAGCTTGACTCCCACATGTCAACACCTCCTTTCAGGTGGTTGTAGAGAGCCATAAGGTCCCTTCAAGCCTCCTTTTCTCCAGGCAAACATCCCCAGCTCCCTCAGCTGCTCCTCATCTGGCCTGTGCTCCAGACCCTTCCCCAGATCTGCTGCCCTTCCCTGGACTCACTCCAGCCCCTCAATGCCTTTCTTGTAGTGAAAGGCCCAAAACTGGACACAGGATTTGAGCTGTGGCCTCACCAGTGCCCAGCACAGGGGGACAATCCCTGCCCTGCTCCTGCTGCCACACTATTGCTGATCCAGGCCAGATGCCATTGGCCTTCCTGGCCCCCTGGGCACACCTGGCTCATGTTCAGCTGCTGTCACCAGCACCCCCAGCTCCTTTTCCTCTGGGCACCTTTCCAGCCACTCTTCCCTCAGCCTGCAGTTCTGCCTGGGGTTGTTGTGACACCAGGGCAGACCCAGCACTTGGCCCTGTTGAACCTCATACAACTGCCCTCGGCCCAACCTATTCAGATTCCTCTCCCACGTGGCACAGCTTGTCAAAGTAATTCACTTCCAAGAGTTCCTATAGTTTATTAGCATTTGCAACTGTTCTCTATCAGGAAAAGTAATTCAGAACTTGAGCATAAAATCCTCAACAGCAATGTTAAGCAACACTACATGCAGTATCTACTGCAGAGTTGGAATTAACAGCAGAATTTTAACATAACTGTCTTTAATACCAGACACACAAAACATGCTGGCTTTGTACATGGATGAGTTTCAGCTACTTTGAAATGCAAAGATTTATTACACGTGCATTACTTACCAGTGACAAACTGAAACACAGTCATGAATGAATAAAGCAGTCCACCTACTTAAATATGAATAAAATTTCATTTATTTTCAGTTTCTCTGAATTACAGATAGCATGACACTAGTCAGATGATAACAAGGACAGCTGCTTTTTCATGGAGTCTTACTGTGAAGGAGGGTTATCAAATTCTCTAGGCATTGTAAAAGTGTAATCAGACTTTTAGGATACAGTCACATCCTGAAAATTGTCCACTAGCTTTTCTCTTTTTTTTTCAGTGCAATTAGTGGGCAATGACCTTGCATTTTGGTATACTGTTAAGCAAACTCTAGTGATAAATTTTTAAGTTGTTAAAACTGTTCAAACTGGTTTTGTTACATCTCATTATTTCATTGCACAGATTTATAATAATGTAACTATGAATTATAAGTAAAAGAGTTCAGACAACAGTAAGTGGTTCTTTCAAGCAAACCAATAAAATCTATTAATTTATTAATGTATTTGTCATAAATCTGTTTACTTTGAAAATTTGAGAAAAAGAAAAAGTGATTTCCTTAATCTCAAATCTTACATATTACTTTTAAGTGGATTTTATGATATATATTTCAAATGTATAGAGAAAAATATTATAATTAGAAAAATATAAGCCATCCTATTTTACCATTCCTAATCACCAGAAGTAATTTGTTCCTTCTCTCCTTGACATGAGAGCTACTTCTCACAATAAAAATGTATTTTCTGACAAACATAGTTTGCCACGGGTTTTTTTCAGACTTTCTCTAATTTTATGCTTCCTGCTTCATCCATTAATAGTCCAATTTTACTAAAAATTCACAGCAAGTAGTACACTAAAAAAATGAAAGTGTGCACATTTGTAAATTTATACCAGCTAGCATTTCTGCTGAATGATTGTTTCAAAAAATGTTTATTACTCAACTAGAATGCCTTGTTACTGACTCTCATTCAATTTCCTAGAAAAATACAAAGTTTACTTTTTTTTTTGTCTCTCAAATAGCAAAAATATAAATTGCATTTAACACTGACAATGGCAAAAAACCCCATATGACATAAAAAAGTGAAGTTTTGCAGTGTGTGAAACAGTCACCAGAAGGAAAACAATGCACTGACTGGCCTCCATGCTGGCCTGACCCAGAGCTATGCATTAGTCACTTCTAGAAATGGCAGCTTGACTCCTTCTCATACCTGCCTCAGACTGTTTGATTAGAAAGAGCTCAGGGGTTAACACTCTTGTTCCATGTTTTCCCTCCTCTTTTGCTGTGCTACTCCCCAGCAATCACCTGTGTGAAAGCTTAACAGCATCTCCATAGGCTCTATGATCTGCAGAAGGAGTTGAGCTTTCCCTCACAACACAGATATCTTCACATGCATGGATAGGGATTTTGCATTATTCTTCCCTGTCACTCTGTTTTGGCCTCAGAGTTCACTCTGGGTTATACCATCAATGGCATTCATGAGAAAGTTTGGAATTTAAGACAAGCCTACCTTGTACTTTTTTAAAAAAATAGTATTAACAACAGCTTTACTGCTGGCTGCTCTCTTTTGGTCTGACCAAGCCATGTATGCTGTTGTTATTTTCAAAGAGTAAAAACTGCTCCTTTTTGTCAAGGATGAAAAAGAGTCATTTGTGAAGTGGACTAATCCACTAAACGAATTTTCAGATCACTTCAACACAATTGTCTGCTCGCATCTGTACAACCAAGTTTCCTGAAATGAGTTATGCCTTCAGAGCAAGGGGATAAAATTACAGGAGCACTCACCTCTCAAATAACATAACTGTCTTGTATTTTACCACTACAACAGTCTGATAATTCTCCTTATAATTGAAAAAAAAAAAAAACCTTGGAAAAAAATATTTAAAAATACAAATCTTACAAGACCTGCTTTTGAAGTAAAGACCATAACACCTGAAACAAGTCTAAGTAAGAATGTCTGAGCAATTCAGAACTGCAATCTAAAGGATAACCTCTTATTTTCATGCTAAATTCGTTCCCGTATATCTGTGTATATAGCACTTACAGCACTTTGTCCCTCCAGCCTTCAGGAAGAGCAAGTCAGAAAGTATTTTAATAGGAAAAATTTAATCAATTTTCATTTCATTAAGTATAACAACAAATTATATTCTAAAGGGCAGAACTTATTTTCCTTGCTATTATTTTTATATTTTAATAATTTTCACTACTGAGTATACTTAAATAAAAAAGACAAATATATCAGATGGCCGTTATTGTCCTTGAGAGTTTTTTGCCTTCTTATTTTCCACAGTCAGTATTCTACATAAAATTGACAGGATAATATTCAAATAAATTAATATTCAAATAAATAAGTCTTCTGCAACAGTGATTTTTGATCAAAGGTCACTGGATCTTTTAAATCTCTTAGGCCCTTTGCCAACAGATGCCAATCAGTAAAACAATCACTGCTCCCCAGGGAAAATAGGGACTGCGGAAGAAAAGAGTCATCCTAAGCAGCTACTAAAACTCAATGACCGGACTATGTAAGAATATCTATTACTGTCCTTTTGGCTTCAGATTTTGTTTTGTCTCCTTTCCTATCATTAGTCATTTCTTAATATATATTGCACACTCTAAAACATTGACCCTTTGCCAAAACACAGACAGTCCTTTCACATATTGTGGTATCATTCACAATCTCCCAGGACTCTGAAAAGTATCAGGATGAATCCTAGAAACAACAAAAGGTCATATACTATTTTTTAAAATGCCAGCCATCCTGTTCAAAAATGCTCACAGGACAAGAAACAGTTACTGCTTTCACAGTGTCTCCAAAATAAGTAATGTGTCACAAGGATTTATGCTTGAGATGCAATCATTCCTTACTGCCCAAATCCTACAGTGGAAGAGAATTGTATTTCTTTCTTTCTTTACAGTACAGTCTCCCTGCCACCCCTTGGTACACAATCCTCATATTTGCTGTTCAACTGACATACTGAATAGCATCCTTAGCTTATAAAAGCAGAGTAGAGACCATTGGAGCCAATCCATCCCCATGGCCAAGCACGGGCAACCAGCAAAACTTGGTGCTCTTTCCAGCAACATTATTATTCAGTATTCTTCAAATGAAAACTGTACATTGATAATTACTTCATAGCAGTGCAACACATAAAATATTCTGTAGCTAAATAAATATTAAAATATTTACAATATGCAGTATTGTAAAAGATTATTCTTTTTAAAAAATCTAATGCTTCCCATATACTGTTGGCATAAACAAACACAGAAAAAACCCCAAGCCCCAGGTTCAAAACAATATTCTAAAGGAACCCTCTAACTTCCTGAATATGAAGAATTTTACTAAGTAAGTTGATTCTTCACTCCTACTTTCTTCCAGTACCTCTTGATCCACAAACAGCAAGTCATGCCTTTTCACCATAAACCGAGAACAAAGTTGAGGATCAGACCAAAGTTGGTGTAAATGGCTTTGTCAGAATTTCTACAGGATGGGGATACACACACTTTTGATGTCTAAATAAGGTGCTAAAGGACATTAATTACTCTTGTGACATCCTGGTGCCATGTAGTAACGGCAAGATGTAAAAATTTTCTGCAGGTTATATTAATTACAGAAGGCCTCACAATTCTTCCCAACAGACAACAGAAGTTCAGGACAAAGAGTGCAAGTGTTGAGGAAGGAGGCAGAGCATTTACACAGTCCTTGTATCTCTAGATCATCTAGGCCTCCCTCCCAGCAGGCATAAGAGATCATTCATCTCAGCTGACCCCATTACTGTATTGCTTCTGAAGGTTTTCTAACATTAAAAGAAATGTGCAAGTATGAAAACAAGAAATTCCTTCCTCCACTGACATACAACTGTATCTTGCAGAGTAATTAGAAAAAATCCAAGAAAGTGGATACACTCGGTTAATTAATCCTTCGGCTATGAAAAGGAAGTTGTAACATTAAAAATTGAACAGATTTCTACTACACATTTAAATGGTGAGGAATAACCATCCTTTAATAAAAAAAAACCAACAAAACAGATGCAAAAAGAAAGCTGAAACATCTTTTATTCTTAGGATAAAAACCTGACGAATATTAGTGTTAATAAAATCAATATGGAATGAATTAATAGATCACAATATAAGAAAGTTGCCTGAGAATGAAACAAGGATTTCTGTTTATCTCTGTTGTGTTTTTAACTGTAAAGATTCAGCCTCATCTTTTTGTCTCTTCTCCCTCAAAAAGAAAAATATTTCACAGTTTTCCCCATTCAGCCCCACAGCTATAACCACAAATTAGGTTGCATATTTATATGCCAATTCAAAATGAGTTTTTTTAAACAATCCCCATAAGAAGCAAGGTTCACTTCTTAATCAGGTCATGATGCAAAAATAATTCCACTCCCCAGTGCAATAAGAAAGGTACACACATATTTGCTTAGGACTGATATTCACTATACTTTTTCTTCCTGTCACCAAACAGAGAGAGAGAGAAAAAGTTTTCATAGTAATATCAGTAGCCTTGATTGTTCCAGTTTAAAAAGTCATTGCTCTCGGGAGTTAATCTTGTACATCACACAGACATAGACTCTAAATATTATTTCAGGTTCTGCATAACCACACAACAAGTCTCATCAATTAATAATGGGAAACTAACATTCTGTAACAGAGTGAAAACAACAGCTAGGAGCCATTAATATCAATCGACATAAACTCCTATGGTTTACAAGAAGCATATCCTTTAATTGCTGTAATTGCTTTCCTCCAAGCTCACAGTACCTGGAGTATGGTATACGTGAGTGTTCTGCTTATAAATTGTATAAGAAAAAAGAACAACAGGCATATTAATTTATTTTTGAATCTTCTTATTACTATTCAGTGCATACCAGATCTAATATGACATCCATCAACTAATTACCTTTTGACAGGAAGCCAAAAGGAAAATACTTAGGCAACCAAAACACAATCAGAATTAAAAACAGAATGGAATTACTGAAAGGGAGATACTAAGAAAAATAGGACTATTTATGTACCACTACACAATTAGGACACCAAATCTCACCTGGAAGTATTATAAAAAATAAATTTAAAATACAAATAATCAAATTCTGGGTACCAGATCTCTGCTAACCCTCAGCACTTAATTATGTGCAATTTCTCAAAGTGTTTTTGCCATGTAAGCTGGATTATATACACATATATGTTCTATAAAATAGTGACAATTCAATTAAGTACAGACAAGTAAACTCAATTCAAAAACTCTTCCTAGATGCAAAGTTCTCATACTGTCTTGACTTATTTATATTCCTTTTTTTTTTTTTTTACTATATTGTTGAGTTCTCATCATGACATTCCTCATGAGGTGTAAAATCTTGGTTTTCTTGATGTGAAGGCCAGCATTGCACAGATATGTTCCTTTTCTAGTTCTAAATGAAGCCAAAAAAAAGAAACTCTCCTTTTATTCAGAGATATTCTTTTATACATCTTATTATTATTATCTAAATTATATATTATTATTATTAATTATCTATAATTTTATTATTATCTAAAATATACTTATTATTTCATGAGCAATAAATCATAAAAAATCCCTAAAAATCATGGATGGCTGTAATTTTGAAAGATACAATCTTACAGTTCTTAAAGAATAAGTACTTGAGTTTTTATTACGTATTTCCAGTCTGTTCCTCACAGTTCCACTATTTTTAGAAAAAAAAATCCTGACTAATTTTTACCTCATTAAAATTAATATTTTGCTCATACAAAAATAAAATTCAAAAATAGCATCTCAGTGTCAAAGTTTTTACTACCTTATTTTTATTATACTGATCTTTCATCCAAGTACAAGAACCACCCATACTGAGTAATGATAGCTAAGGCAAAAAGATACTAGACATTAAAAAGAGAAGTAATCTGCTACATGACAAAATACATATCTAGACTTCATTCTCATCATAATGATATGAAGGATCTCATACATATCCCAAAAACCCATCACTGGAAAGATTTTCTTACAGTTAAATCATTCCATCACAGAATAAATTTGACCTAGAAAAGAAAATTTCTATTCACAATAGCAGAACTGAACAGACTATTAATTAACTCATAATGCAAAATAATCTGTAGAAAAGCAGAAAATAGAGGCAGTAAGAGAAACTCTCACCTCTTTGATACTAGGCAGCCAGATTGTTATTAGACAATCTGTGAGTGAAAAAAGCAAATACAATAATACTGCCTGAATATACTGATCAGCTCATAATTGTTTTATGTACTGAAATCTCTTTTCATACTTTTTTCCACATTTTCCCTTTTACCACATTTGTTTGTTTGTTTCTTTGTTTTAAAAATGCCAAACCTTTCTTTCTATTGTCTATTCAGCATCCTTGGAAAAAAACCACCAGATGGCAATGCAGTGTTCAAGTATTTCATTTAACATATATATTATAGGGAAAAAAGTCTCTGCATCAGCATGAGGTTCTCTTTCCTAACCTATTTCCTCTTTGATGAATATTAAATAATTCATAAGTCAAAACTCTGTTCAGCACAAGTAAGTGATCAAATACCATTCAACCTGTAAAGAAGAGACTTTTAGAAATCTAAGTTTCTATTAGTGTAAAACCACGACTAAAAAAAAAAATCTAAAACAACAAATTAGTTCAAACTATGAATCTGGATAATTTCAGGAAAAGTCCTTTGAAGGAAAACACTTAGAAATGCATTATCATAAAGTTCTCAAAATACTGTCATGGATTGAACTGAACAAAAAGTAAATCTACACACTTTTTAGGCACATCACAAATTTATATGTACTGTAGTTTCACTAAGAAACAGGCATTATCTTCTACATTTTTGAAGTTTAATTCAATTCCTGTAAAACTCAATTCCTGTAAAACTGTGTGCTGAATGAATTAAAATATGTTGGCTTTAAGTATTTCTTCTTCCTTTTCATCAAGCAGATCACTGTGATCAGACAAGAACTGTTTCAGGAAGATGCCTCAAGATATTTAAGGGAGCTGGGAAGTAGTGCAAGAGTCAGCTTCCCATTTAGCAAATCTTATCTGAGATCTATTATTTGACAAAAGAAAGTTCCTCTTTGCAGTTACTATTTCAGGCTCTGCAGCCTCTAGTGTTCAGGGAGACTTCACTGAATACCTGAAACATCCAATTAATAAACATGATGTCCAATGTGAAGTTAGTGGTTGGAACAGGGAAGCTTTCAGTGAAGAATCCTTCCTTTCTTGTGAAGGCATTACAAGCTGTAGGTGTTGTACGGTGAACTCTAATTGACAAGAAAAGTCTTGTATAAGTCTTCTGCATACATGGATTAGGAAGAAGTTTCTTGCATTATCTGTATTTAGTAATGGAATTTTTTACTTCAACTGCTTACCCATCCATTCTCATGTAACAAGCACAGTCATCACATGCTCTCAATGCAAAACAAATCCAACATATATTAAAGAGTAACTTGAAACTTATTTAAAATATTAACTGGGAAAAAAAAAACAACTATCAACTTGTCAGACAGAGACAATCATACAAGATAAAGTGCTAAAAAGATAAGTTGAAAAGCTGTGAGTAAACTGATTTAAAGTATGTTTTCTAGCTAATGTAATAAATATTTGATTAACACAGTTCCCTTTATTCTCTATGTTGTTATATTTATTTGATTTCTAGCACACCACACAGTGGTAGAAAGATTCAAAGACCACCTTTAAGTGATTTAAGTACTTTGTACAAGGACTGCTCTCATGACCAGAGATCTAATCCAATGCAGCACAGCCTAAGATTTCTTCTGTTGAAAAGTTTTATTAACATTCCTTTCAAACAAACAAAACTAAGAATACTATATTGGTTAATATCTGATTATTATCAGATAATTATCTGATATAACTTCAGTCCTGAAAGCTAATAGATGTTCAGAACTGCCATGGATTTTTAGAAAATTACTTTCTGAAGGTAGGTTTTCATGTTCTTGAAAAATTAGAGAAGTCATTGGAAATGTATCTCTACCAGACTGACAAACTCATTCTTTTATTAATCACTATCTTTTCAACAGAGCTGATAAATAAACATAGAAAAGAGGTTAAGTACTCTGACAGTAGTGAAAATACATATTTTCAAGGATATATCTCTTTTTAATATGGAATACTGAATACATAAAATAAACATAAAATATATATAATCATATATATTTAATATAATTAATAATCTATGATAAAAATATATTTAATAAATAAATAAATAACACAAGATCTGTGTTTTTAGGTTTGGTCATCAGAAACAGGCTCAACAGAAGTGAAATTAGAATTATCCCAATTAAAATTATCCCAATTATCCCAATTAAAACAACTATTTAGCATATTAATGTAAATTTCTTTTTTACATTCCTGTAATTTGTAACAGAGAAGGCAGTAAAGAAAAGCAATACCTTTCAAAAAAGTGGATACTGCAACTCCATATTTATAACTGTTATACTATAACTAAGTATAAAAATACTATTTTTTTCTTTTTTTCTTTGCTTTCATGATGACATTTCAAGGACAAAATGCATTCACAAGTGGAAGTGACTGAAAAGATTTAAACCATGCCCTCACCACACTCTGCCTCTGGCTAACATGTTCACATAAAACTTAAGTTCTACTTTCCAAGTTGATTTTTTTCCTACTTCCAATTATGAGTTACACTAACATTAGGAAACCATCTATATTTTTACAGTACGTGTAAGTCAATCTTATTTTGTTAAAACTTTTGTTAAATAAGGTTTTCTTTGTAGAAACACTTCAGTAGTGCAAAAATAGCCCTCCTGAGCAGCCAAGAGAGGTAAAAAAACTAAACCAAGCCAAACCAAATCAAAACAACAACAAAAGCAAACCAAGAACCATCACACACTACTACATTCCACCTCGCACTGAAGAAGTTCTTCAAATCTAAAATCACAAAGCAACATAGCCAAAGGTAGAAGGATCTGAGATTTCAGTAAATCAGAGATGTTTTCCTTCTCCCACACAGTATGACAAACTGCCCCCTTGCTGATACATCTAAATGAAGCTTTACACAGGAGAAGCATGCAAAAACATCAAGACCCCATGTTACAGTAAGGTATGATCCAAAAATATCCATTATAGTTTTTTCCTTTTTATTACAGCATCAGGATGAGAACAAATTCTATATATCTTGAAAAGTTTCATATGTTTTTTCTTTTGTTGGACAGAAATTATATTACTTTCCCAAACATAAATTGTATCTTTACCATTTTTTCCTTGCATTTGTTAATCAGATGAAGAGGATACAAGCAAAAAAATACGAAATAAGACGCAAAGACAACCCAAGTTATCATTGTCAATTTAAAGTAACAGGTGATAGCTGGACTTTTTTAAATTCCTTAAAAATGGATGTCTTTGTAAAATTTACTTTAAGATGATCAATAATGTTTTTACTAAATTTGAATTAAGTGGCCTTGACTTGAAGTTTAAAAGTATTAAATCTTAATCAAACAGGACAATCTTAGCCAGGTACATTCAAAGGATATCTTCATTATCTATCCAGGCTACAGCATTTTATAAACACGTCAACCTATTGCCAGATCCTTTGTTCTGCACACAGTCTGTGTATTTCAGTTTTCTTGAGTTTAAATAACACCAAGTACACTTTAATCTCAAGTTTTCATTAAGGAATACCTTACTTTGTGGCAGTACTCTGTGTTTGCCTTCCCTACATCAACATTTCCAACTACTAAAATACTGGGGACATAATCTGTTTCATTCTGTTGTTACAAATTATAATCCATTGAAACTGCAAGGTATAATTTAAGATGTTGCCAAAAATGTATAAAGAGCTGTGTTCTCCCCAAGCACCAGTTTACAACTACTACCAACCAAAAGACAAAATTAAAATCAGAGACAGACTTCTGGAACAGCACAACAAAAGCTACCTAAAATACTCCAATGCCAGAGGGAAACTTACAACTAACAACAAACCTAATAAACTAATTCAATCAACATGGGATTAAGACTTTCATTAATCCACCAACATGGAATTAAGGCTTTCATTAAGGATTTAGTTTTGTTTAGTGCAATATAGCAAGACAGGTTGCAGAAGTAGTATCATATTTTTTTTTCATTATCCAGTGAAAAGCCAAAGAGAGTAAAATTAGAATTTCAGGGTGATGGGGAAAAACTAATCCAAAACTACACAACTGTCTGAATACCGATCATTTTTGTTTGCTGAATTAAACTCTTCAACCATGTATTGGGTATCCCTTTCAAAAACACATTTTGCTATTCACTTTTCATGGTTATTAAATTTAATGTGTTTGATCTCTTTGTTGTTACTTAAACCCAAACTCTCTGATCTTAATTTCCCAAAGTATACAGCAAAACAGATAAACCCAACAACACTGACTGCAACACAGTCTTTTAAGTAAGTTAAAAAGTTCTGGGAATAACTTTCCTTCAGCAGGTGAAAGGTTATATCCATTTCACATTACATACAGTGTAGAAGTATATAGAAGCTGACAACTCTTCTTGCTGCAGAATTTGAAATCCTCTTAACTGTATTTCAAACCACCATAACAACATCCTGGTATATACTTGCAAACACTAAGCACTTCTTCCCAAGCCACACTGTAACCACAGAGATAAAGATTTACTTACCTGATCCCCTTTTGGTTACAACCTTCAAGCTCTGAGTCAGAGTAGCATACAAGAGAATCAAGTTGGGAATAGGAGCTTTCATCTTCTGTCTTTCCGTGCCTGCTTCCTGGAATACCAAAAAAATAGAAAGAAACACTGGTTGTACATTGGTGCTGAAACAACCTTGAAGTAAATAATCATAATACTGAAATTGTGGAAAAGCTAAATACAGTTTTTGTGAGCAATCTGAATCACTAAACGTGTTTTATTCTTTATTTTTAAAAAATATGCAAACTAAAACCACCATAAAATAAACACATGCATACACTGCATTTAACCCTGGAGCTTGAGTTACAACTTTGTCTACACACTGAAAATGCATTGGGTGCCTGCTAAAACTTTATGACAGATCTCCTGAAACATCTATTGATTTCTTTTTATCATACAGCTTTTTCCACCTTCTTCATTGGTTTTGCTCTTATTTATTAATACCACAAATTGAGCAGACGCTTCACAGTAAAATGAACTTTTGATTGAAAAAAAAATCTGATCACCTTCTTAGGAACAAAAAAGAGCACACCAAAGTAACCAGCTGAGACACTTGCAACTTGTTTTTAGGTGAGCAAGTTCCCATGCAAGTTCAAACTAACATATTCACTGCACTAAATCAGAAGTGAATGTTAATTAGAATGGAGATAAGCAGAGCACAGACTGTTTCAGCCTTCACCTCCAACATGTGAATAAAAGATTTGCATTTCTATTTACTTACTCTGGGTATTAAGTGTATGAGCTGCTGGTGAAACCAGGGACTAAACATTTTGTTAATTCCTCATATAAGTAAGAGGGTGTCACCTACCCACGGTGATTAGCAACTTTCTTCAGGATAGGTTGATAGGGCTAACATCTCATATTTCAGTGTGCTGAAAGAGGAAAGGAGGAAAAATCTGCCTATTCAAGCTAGACAGTAGCCTATCTATGCTACCTATATTCATTAGAGTAGCTTACACAAAAATATTCTTGTCTAATGGGGACGAGAAAGGGCTGGGATCAATGGTTCTTTAATATTATAACTATGACCCAGACTAAACCAATGTGGTTTTGATGTTCACCTCTTTTAATCACAGCACTGGACAGCAACTGAAAAAATTCTCAGAGGGTACCACATAATACAAGTTTTGATTTCTAAAGAGACCATGAATCTTTTGCACTTTCATTCATAATCAGGTTACTGAGTACCCAAGACATTTTTTGAAAGCAGTATCTTAGAACATCTTCATCTTAGAAGAGAACAGATTAGAAATAAGAAACACCAGGGGTACAAAAAAGGACATTATGGGAAGAATTGCTTAAAAAATGATGACTTCATATATAATCCGTATTAAAGCTTTACATTTCAGAACTAAGCACAAATCTACTACATTCATGATTATGTATTTAATAAAGATGAGGAAGTCAGATAATATATTTTGACAACAGTCTGTTATGTCTTATTATTAATAACAATATTTGTACTCACAGAGAAATATACAAGTGTTTTGTTCATTCATGGTCTTTAACAAGCTTCAGCATTCTAGTATCACAGTGAAAGACTGTCGCCTATATTCACATGCTACTTCAGAAAATCTAGGCAACTTAGGAATTAAATATGAAATATGAGATTGCTAGGAGGTAAATTATGTGTAATGCTAACATTTTTAGTTAAGTTTAAAATTTAACAACTTAGCATGACCACTGGCAGTTATAAATAATACAGATCTTTAGAAATTTAGAAGCTAGCAATAAAGGTTAATTTTCTAGGGGCCCAGTGAGTAGATACTACAATGTGTTACGCCACATTTTTCTGCAGACTTTAGTCAAGCTTTCTGAAATCAAAATCTCATTTCTCAGTCACTGCACTAACTGATGCCGCAGGAAATCCTGAAGCTGATATCTTCAGCCTCCAGGGTACCAGCAAGAGTCAGCTCCTTGCTCTGTGTGAGCCTAATAAATATTGCCCAAAGAACCACAGGATCTTACTATGCAATTACAAATCCAGTAAATAGGTTCTGACTGTGAAAGCATATCCAAACACATCCTTTCTGACCATACATCCAAAGATAATATTGCTGATCACTGTGAGTGCAAATATATACATATATTTGCATATGTATGTGTATGCATTTATTTATTTGTATTTATAGATATTTGTGTAGGGAAACCATGGAGTAGCTACAAAGATTGATTCTATCAAAGCAAGCCTCAGTAAATACAATAATATCAATGAGAAACTGCTCAGTAAATGAAAATCTTCTTTTGGTCCATGCATATATCACTAATTTAAGTTGTCAAGTCAACAAGGGGAGCCATTACTACAATAGTATAGCAGGAATTGCATTTTAAACATATCACCGTTGAAGACATTCTCATGTGCATTAATTCTCACATTCATGTCTCACTTAAAGGCAAAAGCTAAACTGGCTGCTGCCTACCTGACCTATAATAAATCCCTAGAAAGTAAAGTCTGCTGCTGTCTTTGGAAATACCAGAAAGAACTTACTGCTAAAGGAAAAAAAGAAGGGAGGGATGACTCCCAACAGCAGCCACTGCCTCCTTACAGCAATATAAGCAACAAATCACATCTTACATAGGCTCTCCCCAGAGTCCTTCAACCCTTCTCCTCTGTTTACACTCCCTTTCGTGAAGGAGAAGTATTTCTGGTCTTCTCTAAGTTTTTTTAAAATCAAACACTCAACCAAAGAAAACGCAAAGAAGTAAAAATCAGTTTATTGGAGCTGGTGCCTCACGGCTCTGGAAGTTGTCTGAGCGGTTGGAAAATCTGCCTCTGGTTATTCATGTGAGTGATTCAAAACAGATATTTAACATCTCTTGTCCCTTGTTCTGGGTGAATGCCTCGGAAATTGACTATTCTAGAAAATGTCACCCTTGTGAAATTGGTTGTGAAAACAAAATAAGCAAGTCAGAAGAAAATATAAAAGGAACATCCCAAGGGGAATCTCACAACAAGTCAACAAAGTCAACAGAAAATGCCTTCACTGCATTGAGTATGCCTGAGGCCTAGACACTCTTAACACATTCAGGTAGCTTTTAAACTAGAAAACAAAATAAAAAGCATAATTCTGAGAAGCCAAATTCTTAACACTAACTCGAGTGTGATATCTGATGAATTGGAAATAGCCTTCTTTCAACAATGAATTTTTTAAGGAAGGGAGTATTTTACTGCTTGCTTAGTAGTAATTTATTTCTTTTTTTTTAATAACATTAAGAAATTATGATTTTAACAAGCAGAACAAGTGTGCTGCTTCTTCAAGCAATAGTTAGGTAGCTTACATACACATCTACAAAAGTCGTTTTCATGGGGTTTTTTTCTGATTTTCAGTTACTTCCACTAAAAAGCCAAGACAATGTATGGTAGTCATAAACTTAATTTCTGTTTTTTAAGTTGAATCTATTTTAACATGGTTTACATACCCTTTGGGTTTAAGACTGCGATACTCCAAGGGTGAATAGTAGAATAAGAAAGTGTTTTAGAACCAGGGATTTTTCTCTGCTTTTTCTTTATACAATACCAGAGATGAAATGTTCTTTCATCTTTAAGCAGTATTCACAATTTCAGATTTTCAGTAGTGGGTTGTTTGTTAGCATGAACCAAAGCACTGAAAAAATGTTAAATATTTCTGCATAAATATATTGCACACAAATTCTAACTGGGCATATTAATAACTTTAAAAAAAAATCTGTAGAAGGTGTCATTGATTGACACAAAAATGCCATAGCATAGCATATGCATCAGAAAGTATCTAATTTTCTAGTTGAGACAGAAATAGAAATACAGCTGTATATCAAGACTAACATTCTTTGGGGAAATGCCAAGAATGCTTTTTCTCTTCAATTGTCATAAATACTCACTGTGAGGAAAATGCATACACATAGACACGTGCTTCCCAAAACAGCTCAGCAGTCATTAAATTAACTATAGTAAAACAGTTCCAGATAAGGCAGGAAAACAGAAAAGTTTGATTTCCTTATTGTACTTCTATTTATTATGGGCCTTTCCCAATACTTGAATCAAACTCAACTGAAGTAAGAAATTTTCCATGGGCTCAGTCCCTTAAAACAACTTTAAAGGAGTTGATTGTCACTTAACCTATAAATGCTAGCTGATGTCTATTGACTAATTATTTGAAAAACATTTTTCTTCCCATACTGTTGTTCTAACTTTGAAGAATGGTTTTTTATACATGTTAAAAACTGCTGCATTATCTTTCTCCATCATATGCCCTTCAAAGGAAAAGAAAAAAGCAAAAGAATATTGCAACATCCTCTGAAATCTGCAAGATATTTCATGATTGTTCTGTGGTAATGAAATGAAAGTGATAGTAAATTATGAATGGCAACAAAATTACAAACAACCACCTGAATACATAAGAAAAAAAAAAAAAAAAAAAGCCTGTTCAGTAATTGTCTCTTTTCATGTGCCAGTTCTTTACAAATCCCTGAACAGAATTACATTAGATTTCACAAGGTGTAAAGGACACTTTGGTATGTCCAGAACACAATTCAAACATCTTGGAAAAAAAAAAAAAAAAGCTTTAAATTCCTAAAATGCAAGGAGAATCTAAAATTAGAATCAATGTGATTTCATAAATGTGTCAATTCATTGTCGTGAGCTGACCTAGAACAGTAAGACAACCCTAGGAATTCTTAAAATGGTAGCTAAAAGAAAATATGCCTATTTCAAATACAAAAGTCCATAAAATTAGTCCTTTCCAAGAATCCCGGTAAACAAAAAGATTCAGCAATCAAATGATGAAGACCTCATGAGAAACCATTCAAAAGCAACAGGAAGCCAATAAGCTATTGCATTTGTTTTCCAAATCATCCCTGCTCCTCCATGCGAAGCAGCATTCCGAAGTTCATGCATGTTGTGGTTCATGACAAAAAAAAAAAAAAAAAAAAGGAAAGGAGATGGTTAAACAAGCAGTAAGGGTTAAAGGAATGCTGACAGTGTTGTAAACTGAGATAACCAAAAGCCAGCATGCCTCCTGTCCTGCAGGGCACATTGTGAATAGGAATTCAGTGGAGCCTTTGGAGAGGTTTCCAACCAACTGCATTATGACTTTTCCTATGAAATCTGGTACTCATTATTGCCTTTAAAAGATACTTTTTATTGACTCCATCCATCATACAAGGTATAGTAAACATGGCAATCTACCTGGAGAAATTTAAGATTATGCCATGTATCTCTGTATAGGAAAATAAAATCGACTTTTCCCAAATGTTTGCATTAAGAAACATGCATCACTTAAACATATAAAAGAATTTCAAATGATTCTACAATGAAAAAGAATCCTGATATGGGCTGAATATTTATTTTCTTAGTCTTATGTGAAAAAGTAATGTCAACAATAGTATTTGAATGGAACATGGACTAGCAAACACTCATATTTTGCAAACTGTTTAAATTGCTTAACGTGTTCCTAATATTTCATTAAGTGGGGTTTTTTTCTGCACTATGTAATGAATAAGATTTCTGGATTGTGCTTTTTCTATCATGAGACAAATAAATTGCAGCAGATTGCAGATACCCGAAATTTAACTTGTCATTTGCTTGAGGAACCTCTTTTGAAGAAACAGATGAACACCTTGTCCTTCTGAACCACAGCCTGAAATAGTCACATGGCTGAAAACTATCAGACATATTTTGGGGAACTTCAGGGGCTAAGAAGAGGAAGTACAGATTCAGCAAAGATATACAAAAGGGAGATGACAGTCTCTTTCCAGTGGTCTCATAGGACCTTGTGGGATCCAGGTCAGCAGGGTGTGCTTGACAGTCTCAGATAACTCAAAAGGTCGCTCAGTCAGTCAAAAATGCTGATGCAAAAGCAGGAAAGAAAATCCTTGGATAGTGAGACAGTGAGTTATTCACTATCAGGGTAAGGGAACAAAGAACGGACAGAAGTCTCTGTTCCTTTCTAGGAGCTTTTACTTGAGATAAAAAATACATCAGCCTAAGTTTAAAACAATTTTGTACTGTTATTAGAAGTAGATGCCTCCCTCTTAATAGTTCACAACTCATGATCATAAAGAAGTAAGAATCTGAAACTAAGGAAAGGTTTTTCTCAACAAAAAATTTAACCAATCTGTACTAACACACTTGATGTTTCCAACCTATCTAGAAGGATACATAAAAATGTGTTCTCATAATGCGAATTAAGACAATGGATTAATGAAAAATTTGAAACCTTTTTTTTTTTTTTTTTCTGGACAGCAAACAAGAAACATTACGGCAACCTGGCAGCAAACTTACAGGCAATAATCAAGCTTAGCTCAACAGCAATGTTTAAACAAAGATAGTTCGAAGATATTGCTGTGTTACATAATTTCTAAAGGGAGATGTAGAAGACAATAAATAAAACAGTTCTCCTTTTTATAGTCTTAAATACGTAAAATCAGAAGAAGAAAAATTCAAAGAATATCAGTGGGATTTTGAAATGTTGCCCTTCCAAATAAAAAAAAAGGCCTTCCTTCCAAATCTGTGTGCATTGGTGGCCATCACTCAACTTATGGCACAATTTTAGGATGCAAGATATCTAACACCACTTTATCTGCTCTTGTGTTGGTTCCTTGACCACTCTGTATCTTTGCTTTTTCAGGGGTAGCAGCCTTGTTTTTGTACTGAGATGAAATTCCACCTCTGCCTAAAGTGACAAGGTTTTAATACTGCAAGTATAATTTTGTTGGATAATTATGTTTGTGTTTTCAGGCAACTAAATGAGCTCCTGAAGTATTTACAATAGCAGTAGCAAAACAGAAACATGAAATCACAGAATGGTGTGAGTTGGAAGGGACCTTAAAGCTGCTGACTCGTCCCTGTCACTGACGAAGATGTTCAACAATGCTGGTCCCAGTGCCAACCCCCAGGGAACACCACCCGTCACTGGTCTCCACCTGGACATCGAGCCATGGGCCACAACTCTTCCAGTGACACCATGCAGATAATTCTTTATCCACTGACTGGCCCACCCATTAAATTCATGTCTCTCCACTTCGGAGACAAGGATGTCATGTGGGACAGTGTCAAATGCTTCGCTCAGGTCCAGGTAGAGGATGTCAAGTGCTCTTCCCCCACCTATCACCACTGTAAACCTGCCACAGAAGACCCTCAAATTTCTTAGGCATGATTTGCCCTTAGTGAAGTTGTGTTGGCTGTCAGCCATCACCTCCTTATTTTCCATGTGCCTTAGCATAGATTCCAGGTGGATATGCTCCATGATCTTGCCAGGCACCAAGGTGAGGCTGACCACCCTTTAGTTTCCCAGGTCTTCTCTATTTCCCTTTTGAAAAACTGAGGCTGTATTATCCCTTTTCCAATCTGTGCTAAGTATTTTCACTTTATGTGTTTGTGGAATTCAAGCTCGTTTTCTGCATATGGCAAGTTTTCAAAGACTAGCCATTTGCAGTAAAACCATGGCAGAACAGCTGAACTCTCCAGTTTCCCATATGAGTACTTTTCTTCCATTTTCTAATTTATGAATAGTAACAACTACATAACAACATAATATGTTTGAAAAATAAATTTGCAAGATGTAAGTTAAAGTAAATTAAATCTAATTTCGAGCTTATGTTAGGATAAAAGCATTTTTTAAAAAAGTTCAGCCTTCATAAAATTTTCTGAATAGTTACTTGTTGAAACAAGCAAGTTCTTTCTCAGACACTAACAGAAGTTTTTAAGTATTTTGACTATCAATAAACATTACAAGAATGATTTATTTTCCAAAATTCCCCTAATAGTATCTTCCACCTGAATGAACTGAATGAGAAAGATATTTTCCCTCAATATGAAGAAGGACATAAGGATGTGGAGGATGAAGCTCCGCTGTGGATATTCTGACAAAATAATAATCCTTCCTTACCCATCACTCAGGTTATCAGTTTACATCACATCAACATCAATGGCTTTACACAGCTGATACCTGAAACACAATTTGGCTAACACAAGGTAATCTTTACAGATGACCTGTTACACACGACCTGTTTCTAATTTAATGCTGGCCCTATCCTGCCATTTAAGATGTTAGGGAAGTTGTCTCTAATTTACATTACACTTCATACTGTATGAGCTCCCCTTGCACTTTAGAGTTGTGAAAAGGGAGAAACAAGTGTTTCATTTATCCCCTTTCTCTCACATACAACTGACAAGCCCTTTATACTTGTTCCAACCAGATTTTGACAACCTGTTGTCAGATCCTGAGATCAGTACTGGGCCTGGGACCCCTTTCAGCTCTTTCTGGGGATGTCAGGATATCAGTCCCTGCCTCTGTGACACTGCAGGAGTGCTGGGCTCCAGCTCCAGCTCTGGCCCCACCTGGATGCTGCCAACACTCCAGGCAGCCCACCTCAGCATGGATGCCTGGCAGATGTGCTACCTTCAGCCCTCTCTCGGGTCATCTTCTGGCCAGAGCCCCTGGCCATGGCTCACCACTGCCCTGCTGACAGACCCCATAACCAACCCCACGCCCAAAGACTGTGGAGCTGCACCCCTTGGGTGAGGGCATAGGCTATTCCAGTGCCACTCTTGGGGTTGGACAGTCCACCTTCACCACACCCTGACACCTTGCTCCTCAAAAGGGTCTGAAATCCAGAACTACTCACCAATGTCTGTCCCAAACCTGCTCATTTCCAACAGGAGAAAAATTTAATACTATAAATAACTTGAAAAGAGTTGCTGCATCCCCTTGAAACTGATTGTAAAGTTTTGTGTTTAGAGAAATAATAAAAAGTTTTCTTTAGAAGTTCACTATTTTATCAATTATCTATCATATAATAGTTTTATGATGTCAGCAAGATTATAAGCAAGATCACATATAAAAACATTTGGCTAGCAGCAATTCAGTATCTGTATGAGATTTCAGCGGCAAGTTACTGCCTGACAAAGACAAGAGTCCATATAATGAATTTGCCATTTGAATATGAACAAGGACCTGAAGAGAAACATGCATACACAGGATAAAGCAGCTTTACCATTTTGATACATCACCCTGTGTACCATAATTTAAAGCAGAGCAATTTCTACAAAGATTATCATCATTTAATTGGTTTGTAAAGAATTCAAGCAGTGATGATATGCAACTATACCAGTGGTGGGTATAGCAGTGCAGGTCTTTCCACTCTGTTCTGCACCCTGCCAATGTAAGTATTCAGCTCTCCTGCAACACTGACAGTCACACCACAATTTCACAAGTCCTGATCTATTATCATAAAGAGGAGTAGAAGTGCAAAAGGAAGAAAGTGTTACAAATGGGACTAAAACTTCTCACGTTAAAACTGTAGAGCATTTGGCTGCACTGAATTAGATAACTTTGAAACTGCCCAGACCCATCATTCCATCTGGGATGGCATTCCTTAGCCGTGCTTCATTTTTGGTGTTGATCTTGTTGCTTTGTTTAGCTAGTTTTTGAAAAGCATTATCTCAATGCCTTTAATTTTCTAGCCAAACTCTGCTTGCTGTTTCACTGCCCTAGCACCAACCAGCTACCTGACAATCCCAACACACAGCTTCAGTGGAAAGTAGCAGATCTATGACTATTGCTTACCTTCTGCTCTAATCTCAGCCCGTACTGAGATCCAAGGTCACAAAACAGTGTGGCTGCCCTAAATAACTACTGCGTTTAACTTCCTTACACTCATTTACAGTTTTAAGCTGCTGAATAGTACTGTTTATTAATAGCTGCATTTTATGATTTGACACTAAGAGGAAGCTGATGGTTTCAGAAGAGACAGAGCTTCCAGTTTACCAATTATGCATTAATAATGAGAACTCATGAAATACATAATATCTGAACTTAATGCTCCAACATCCCGATATTTAAGAATAGCTGTTTCAAAATTAAAACTCCAGAGCGCAACAGTGGAAAATATAAATCAAGTAAAGATTTACATATATTCAGGTCACAAGCTAAGTATCACAAGTATCAGGTCACAAACCAAATTGCAGTATATTCAGTATGTTGCTAGCAATTTTCATAGCTGGGAGATACTATAATGAGATTCTTCAAAATCTTCATTAGAGATTAATGATTACAAACCAAAAAAACTTCTGAAAAATAACTTCTCTGGAAAACAGTAATATTTTGTTCCACCATGACAAGTATTTATGTAGCCTTTCAAAACTGGAATTTCAAATACCCATGGACTGAGAATCACTCTGATCTTGCCTGTGGTAGATCAGGCTTGGGATTCTAAGACACTCATTCAAAACCTTTTGTCTTAAAATGGAAGAAATGCACATCAGAAATAACAGGAGAAAATACTGTAATTCTGGGAGTCTTTCTTTCCTATAGAAGTGTTAAAACTATTAAGCCAGAACTTGTCTCCTTTTGCTTCTTTTTCCAGGCCTCTGGATTTAGCATGCACAGCTGCACAGCACCTTGTTTTCCCCAGAAATTATAGAGATTGCTGTCATCAAAATAATTGGATGAGGCATTTGGGACATGTGGGTTCAACTCCTTCAAATCAAGAAGACCTACAAAATAATGCTTCTATTTCCTGGGCCTGTGTTGTACTTCCATAACACATAGACACACTGTGTGCTTTCAAAGGAACACTTTGTGACGAGCAAAATGTTAACTTGTAAAATAAATGCAGCAAATGTTTATGGGTAGCTCATTCAAAACTATTCAGTTAATTTCTGCCCTGTTGTACTGGGTAGAATGATTCCCATCATACTCTAAACATAAAAGTGGTGCATTCCATAAAATTTTATCAGCTCCTATTGTGAAAGCCCCCAGGAAGCTTTAAAAGCTCACTAGAAATGCATCTAGTTTCTGCAGAATTCAAAACTTAGCATAAGTGTATTTGCTGGTGAATCTATGCTATTGACTGACTACTATTGTGCCAATAAATCATAAATACAAAATCTATATTAGGATAACACTGCTGAGGTTTTACTTCCTTGAGAAATGATGTCTAAAATAAAAGCTTTTTGGTACCTTCTAAAAATACATGCAAACAACAGTTGATGCTTATATTATTTACACAGGATTTTGGATTCTAGTACATACTCCCCATATGCACACTGAGAAAGAACATGATCACTCCCTCTCCAATAGCAGCCAGCCCAGCCTCTGTAACTGAACAGGGAACACAGTATTTTTTGGGTTACTTCTGACCCACAAGAAGTGACAGTCATCTGTCTGTTCAATCTCAGTTGCTTGAGTCTGTTGTGCTCACACATCGATTGAGGGATTAGAAGTGGATGCAGATGCAAGGTAAATTTATTTCACAGGCAGTGAATTTCATATCACACACACAAATCTTATTAACTCTTTATTGATTATAACACCAGGAGATTAATAACAGCTATAAGAGTTATTAAGTAAGCTAGAAGTAGAATAGTTTATGGGGTTCCAGTATTTTTTTTCCTTTTACATTTAGTTAAAGGAGATTATTCTCATGAAGAATTGTGAAGTAGAGCTTACAAAATCAATTCTGTAATGAAAGTCTTCCATTGTTTCATCAGGACAACCAAAGGCCAACACTCTGGAAGGCCAGATACCAAATGGACTTCTACACTTCCTGTTGTTAGCTCAGGATTGTTTATTAATTGTTTACATGATGGGAAAAATATTTTGATTGTTATATTTCCAGATTAAACAAGGTGAGATGAACTGCATAACTGTTTGAGGTCAGTGACAGTATTGAAAATTATGCTGACAGACTACAGAAATCATTAAAAAAAAAAAAAACCTCCAAAGAAACAAATGTAAATTGTCAAATTAAGAAGATCTAATCAACCAAATGCAGGAAGGATGAATAACAGCTGGCTAGAATGGGTTCTGTAAGAAAGGATCTATCAATTATAGTAGATTAGAAACTGAATACCAGTCAGACTACATTTCCTAAAATAAAGTTGTCATCCTGAGATGTGCACAGAGCAGGAGGTTCTAATAGTAGAACCTTTATCTTTTAAAAAGTACATTTAACCTTTATACACAAAGACTGAGTACAGCTGACCTTGTCACTGGGCAGTGGAATAGTTTCATTCCATACTTTTGATTGTATGAAACTTCCTCTAAAAATAAGAGTTGGATGTCTATGGAGTCCACACATTTCAGAGAACACTTCTTCAAAACAAAAAAACAAGGAATATAAGAGCTGTTTAAGAGCGAGAGAGCAAGAGTGTAAAGCATAGAGAGTGGTCAGTTCACCAATAGTGGCAGCAGCCACTGCCCAGAATGTGTCATTTCAAAACAAACAATGGTACTATAAGGACTCATTCAGCAGCCAGTGCAGTCATAACAGGTAGAAATACTGAATTTTGTGTCACCTGTTCAAAATTATTTGGAGACAATAAGCATTCCTAGAATAAATACTGTCATTGCTGATCTTTGCCCACCATTTTAGGATAAGAAATTCTGAGGTGGATCTAAAAGACACATGTGCTTCATTTGCTATGGCATTGTGGCTCATGCTGGTGTCAAAACCACCAGTGTTTTAAAAAGGTAATTCCCTTAGTTTAACTGTACAAATTTTAGTCTTTCTTGCAAACTTAAAGAACGGAATATCAAAAAAGTTTGGTGAAATATATAAGCAGCATAAGCAGAAGACAATTCCCAGAGAAATAGATATGCTGTCTACCCTGATAAAAACCCTAACAGTAAGGTTGTTTTTAAGCAATTATTAGTTCTATGCATGTTCAGTGTTACCAGGGCAGAATATACCCCTTTCAATACTACTGATTTGAGGGCTTGTCAATACTAACTACTTTGTCCAAAGAGTGCAGAGGTAGATGAGGAGCTTATGACTCCTATTTACCAAGAGAACTGACAGCTTATTCTTAGCACTGCTACTAACTGATGCCACACACATTCATGAAAGCAATTTAATTAAGATATGAATTATCAAGAGTTCTCAATTGTTTACTTATTGCAGGTCAGGCAAATAGTAAAAAGGCTGCCTCCTGCACAAAAACACCTTGCCTTTTCTTTTTGAAAACAGGACTCTTTTTTACTCATTTTTCAGGAGAACTTGTTAATTATATAACTAATGTAGGCCAAAGCTATGGTTTCAATGATGAACAGAGCACCCCAGCTTGCATTAAGACAGAAATCCTCATTTGCCTCCTTCTCAGTTTAATGACACAAAGCCTAGGGGAATATATATGACAGTACAGGGCTAAGGAACATCAAAATAATCCTTAAATCTCTTACTGAACTGCATTTATTTTTTTTTTCCTTTAAAAACATTAAACAATTTGTGTGAGGCAGTGTCTTCTGCTCTGAGCAAACTCGCCTTGGGGCACCATGAGGGCTGCAGGTCCCCACGGGCTGGGGCTCCTTCAGGACTCCCCATGCCCCAGGAGCAGCTGTGGGCACCAGGGCAGCCCCAGGCACTGGGCAGCTCCCATGGGGCCACTCTCAGGGCCACTCTACTGGAGTGAACCCATGGCTCAGTTCCTCCATACACCTGGACACATGGCACTGCACAGGCCTGTGTATGGGGTAGCTGCACGTGAGTTAATTAAGGTTCTTTAGAACAACACCAAAATATTATGGAAGTTTACAATCCACTACACTCTTCTATAGGCTTCGCCTTCTCAAACCACATAAAAACATCAACTTTTTATTACTTCTGATAAAAATCTAGTATAAAAGGTAGATGAGTGTATGCACTGAGGAAAATCTATTTCCAAACTTCAGTTTGATTTACTGAACTGATAGGGTCTTTATTTCTAATAATATTTTTACTCTGTCCTCCTTATGCTTCATAAGCTGAGACAAGACTTATACCAAGGGTCTCATGAAGGACTAGCCTGACAGAAACATCAGGATATTCTCTTATACTGGAGAAGCACTGTGCAGGAGCTAGGGGCATTAACCACATTAAGAATTAACCACATAAGAATTAACCACATCAGAGAAAAAACATATCTTCTCCACTCTATGTCTGGAAGTACAGGGAACTCCTCCAAAGGACAGCAGCTCCCAAAGCAGAGTTAAAAAAAAATGCTTGTTTGAAGAAAAAGACAAAGACATCCCCTCCTCACAAAAACACTACAGGACTTGTAAAGGCTGAGAGAAAGAACTCTGACAGCACAGGGACAAATACGGCAGAATTGGAGGAGAAGCAGATGGAGGCTTGAGGCACTGCTGCAGACACTGCACAGTCAAACACGAGTCCTAAAACACTCTCTTGCTCCATCACGCCCACCCTGTGGTTCCCTTCATCTTGTATATGCATTTTGTGCTAGTTAAGAAATTCTAAATGTTGTGTTTTCTTTGCCAGCATTCTGGTGATCTCCCAAGACAGGGCAATGGGGATAAATGTGGTGGTGTGGTAATTAAGAAGCTTTGCATTAAGAAGCTTTAAGAGTTCTGTAGAGAGGGTGAAAGGCAGGAAAGTCAGGTCACAATACCTCACTTTAAATGAAGTGGCTAATTAGCACTGCATGAAACAGAAGGTATGGTAGAAGTCAATACAAGATGCCATTCAGACTCTTCAAGTTTTAAACACAGAGACTTAATATAATGAAACTCTACAGAAGTTTGACAGGTGTCCACCAAAAATTTAACTTCAATTGTCACAGGTAGATTAAAAGATTGATTTGTTAAAGTCAAACAAGTCAGATCCATCATGAAGATTATAGTGTAGGTACATCCTTATGTTTATTAAATATCTGTCTTTCAAACACATTGAAGGAACATAAATCTTCCCTTGATTTTAACTCCTATTTTTTTCCTGGTTTGATTCAACAGATGAAAAGTATCTACTGATCCATTCTACTTCCACTTTTGCCTCTACCTGACTTTGGGCCAGCACTGGGCATACATTCATTTCCCTGAACTGTGTGAGTGTGCTATTCACTTCTGCTGTAAACAAGGAATCTTCAAGGAAGTATCAGATGATGTGAGAGAGAAAGAAGAGATGCAAGTGTGTAGCAGAGCAACAGACATCACCACTTAGGTCTGCTAGGACTCACTGAACCTCTGGTTTAACTTGCTTACAAAGTTCATGATGCCATCCTTCTAATCTTGCTGACTAACCTGACTTACTGCAATGTCTGAGTGTAGCTTTGCATCAGCAAAGCAAGTTAGGGAACTGGGTAGTGAATTTGTTAATTCTGGATTAATATCCTGCTGTATCAGACAGCAATGAACTGTCTGTACAGTTCACAACCAAGTAGTTCTCTTCAGATAAAACAGTCACCCCTGAAGAGAATTACATTTTCAGCTTGCTGTGAGGTCCTGACTGCATACATACAAAAAGAGCTCTCCCCAAACATCCCGTGTTTGTGAAGCAGTTTCTGAATTTAAAAGACTGCATTTGAACCAACAAAGCAAAGACCTTGAATTTAAGGGCATGCTTAATAAGACTTCTACTAAACAAACTAAATCTTAGTTTGATTAGCCTACAGTATTTTCATTTTGTAAGTAGATGAGGCAAAGTATTTTTCAATAAAAGTGACCTAAATAAATTTTGTAGTGGTATGAACCACACCAAATCAGAATGCTGTTGAAGTCATGGGGCTTCTTTACTTTTAAAAAGTAAAAATAAAGAGACAGAAACACCTTGTCTGACCTGCTGGTCACTCTTTCTTGATACAGCCCAGGAGAGTTGGCTTTCTGGGCTGTAGGCACCCAGTAAGCTCATGTCGAGCTTTTCAACAAGCAACAACCCCAAGTTCTTCCCCTCAGGGAAGCCTTCAATCCATTCTCTGCCCAGCCTGTATTTGTGCTTGGGATGTATTTGTGCTGCCCTTGTCCCAGGTGCAGGGCTTTGCACTGGGCCTTGCTGGACTTCAGGAGGTTGGCCCAGACCAACCCCTCAAGCCTGTTGAGGTCCCTTTGGATGGCATCCCTGCCCTTCAGCACATTGACCACACAACACAGTTTGGTGTCATTGGCAAATGTGCCCTCAACCCCTCTGTCCATCACCAGCTAAGGTGTTAAACAGCTCTGGTCCCCTGAGGAAAGCCACTTGTCACTGATTTCCACTTGGACATCAAGCTGCCAACCACAACCCTTTGAGTGTGGACACCCAGTCAAGTCCTTCTTCACCAAGCAGTCCTTCCATCAAATCCATGTCTCTCAATATAAACATGTATTTAGACAGGGAAGAGAGATTGTGACATGTGCCTGAAGTTGTTTCTGTTATAAGAAGTATATATGGCACATGTCTATACCTGCAATGAAAAAAAGCTACAAAAACTTTGCTGTAATAGTTTAGTAATCCTTTACTGACATATGTCCTACTGAATATATATATATAAAGTATATATATATATAAAGTATATATATATATATATATATATATATATAAAAGTATATAGTTAAAATTAAATATACAAGATTTTGTTTGTTGGGTTTACCTTACTTGCAATATTTCATGCATCTCTTCCCCTAAACTGTACATTAAATGGAAGTTCTGCAATGACGTCCACATCTCATCTTCCCTGATTCATCAAATTAGGTAATAATTTTGTCTCCCCATTGTGGAAAATATCAGTATTACAGCCAAGAAAGTCATTCTTGTCTGTTGCTAGTTTAGAATTATTTGGTTGACAATTTTCTCAACAAGGTTAATTCTCCATCATTTGAGAACACATATAATTCCCAATGAGAGGGGTTTTTTTAGATAACAGGGATGACATCCTTCAAATTGTAGACCCTGTTCATCCCAAGTAGCTGAAAGTTTGGACTAAAGAAGAGCAGATTGCAGGTCTCATTTAAATTCATTAATGCTGTTTTGAAATAATTTAGCTGTTTTATGTATTACAGCAGCTGCTAGTGTAGCTTAAAATAAAATGGGAAGGGACCATTCTGCTTTCAATAGAACAGTCTTTATGGGCTTGAATTTGGTAGAGACATCACGCTATCTTTGATGACTGTTCCCTGGATGACTATCTCCCTAACAACAGATGATGCTTGTGTGATATTGTCTGAAACAAAAGGGCTTCAGTTTGTAATCCTACTCTCAGCACAGTTTGGTTACCAAAACAGGCAGGACAAGGAGCCAGATTACTGAAAAGAGTTATCCTCTCACCACTGTTCCCAAACCAAATCTGAGGATCTTACTCAGAAGAACTTATTAGAACCCAAGAGACCAGTTTTAGGATTAACAGATCTCTCTTTTTTTCCTTTGCCTTTTTTTTTAAAGGCAAACTGTTTCCAAGAAGATGAGAATTCCTGTTTTGTTCCTAGAAGCTGAAGACCAAAGTCTCTGAAGACAATCATCTGTATAAACTTCACCAGAATTAACTCTCACTCTGAATGAGAGCGTAGACATAAAAACTCAAGGACTTCTTTATAATTGATTTTCTTGTCATGATGGCCTTTTGGAATTAATTGTTCTCAAATGCATTTGTTTTCCAGGTTTGCAACTCTTCACTAAAATCAGGAATCTGATAAAGAAACAAAGCTTTAAACACATCAACAGTGCACATTAATGTTTTTTTTCTGGAAATCTAAGTATTTCCTTCACTCATTACAGCTCATATAGATCCAAACATGTACTCTCAAGCCACTACTTCATAGGTCTGTTGCTGAGTACTGCTCCAGATAAATATAATGTTTATTATTTAATATATATTTAAAAAATCATTTGTTGATTTCCATAAGGGCAGACTCTATCAAGAACATGAAGGGCAGACTTGGAAAGAGAGTAGAAATACTCTCTGACAGCTAAACAAAACATGGTAAAAAGAAAAAGAAGGAAAAATTAAAAAAAAAAAAAAAGACAAAAGAAAACCAACCTGAACAAAAATATTTGCCAGTGTCATGCCTATTCAAAGGTTGAAAAATAGAAGCAAAGCTTGTTTTATTATATTCTGAAATACAGCCCTTGTGAGGGACTGAAAGGAGTTCATGAAATTTAATAATTAACCTTTACATGGGATGTGCCACCATGCCTTTAGATTTTTATACTTTAGGCAGAAATCAACAAACATACGGACCTCTCTGAGAACCCATCTAGAGATTGTATTTTCATAGCAAAATACATTTATCAAACAGCATCACTTATTTTTAAGCAAAGAACAATGAGTCACTTAGGAATCTGAACCAGAAAAGATCACAGTAAAAAAGATCTTTTCAAGCTCTCCCAAGCTTCAGTGTTTGGGCATATGACTCCTAGGAAGGTAAACTTGGAAAATCCTGAATAATTCTGCTAAAATGCTGTTTTGAAAAATCCCTGACCCTTCAAACAAATCAATTAGTTACAAAAGTGTGAATGCTTTGTTTACAATTGCATCTATATTTTTAGGGAATGCTACAGTAAACGTAATTTTGGTGTTTAATACCAGCCTAATAAATTCTGACTGATACAGCAGAGTGGACAAGAAAATAAATTCACCAAAATTATAATTAAATGCTAATGTGTTTTAAGATTCTAGAAGTGAGTAAGTGTGGTTGGAAGGAAGAGAAATCAAATTACAAAAGGGCCCAAGGGGAGAGATATGCTGAGCCTTGAAGGGAATATCCATTAGAGTGCATCATTCCTTGCAAGCTGTGCTATGGAATCAGCAAGAATGCACTCTGACTTTATCTTTAATATGTGGCATAATTCTGAGAACACCTTCTCTGCTACAAATGGAAGAGAATTTTTAGATTTATGTTTGATTGACAAATTTTGACCTGAATTTAGGAAAGATTTTTGCATTTAGAATAATAACAATAAAAAGGCAAGTTTCTTTTTATTAAGTTAACTTCTTAACTTCTTAACATCTTAACCTTTTATTTTCTATTCCTGTTTGCTAAAATGAAAATGAATAAATGCTGAATTGTTTCATGTTTAGGATGACAGAAAGATTTAGTTTTTATTTCTGGTAAAAATGTTCATATACATTCATCACTTACTCATTTCAGCATTGTTTTCCTGTGCCTTAAGATTTATTGAACATCTCTTCAATTAAAAATTACAAATTACATTTATTCTGAGTATTTCTAGATAGAAAATATTTAATACGTATGTGTAAAATAAAAGAAGTACATAAGCTAAGTGCTAGTCTCTTTAATTTGCTGGTACTCAGCAGTAAAAGACACAGTAAATTGTAAAAACTGGAGTGAACAGAAAAACTCTGTGGTCAGAATTTGCTTGATCTTTTCCTTCACCATTACAAAGGGCAAAACAATGGGCTGGCAAAGTATAAATCTGTCAGTTCACAGCAACTGTCCTCCTGGGAATTAGGAATGACCTCCAAAGCATGCCTTATTCCTAGACAGTCCCTGCTAAATTGAAACAATGTTATGCCATTTTAACAACCCAAATCACATTTTGTGTTTCCTCTTCGACATAGCAATAAAAAGAATATGAAAATTACTGGGCTAAGCTTTCAGGAAATCACCAGTGACCCACTTTATAAAAGAATGCTGCCACATTGTCTTGGAAATGATTGTTGGGCTTAGAACTTTGAGTAATTGTGGTGATTGTTCTAGGGAAGTGTTAGTTTAAATTGCTAAGCCCACTGAATAGCCACCAATCATTAAAAGGTTGGGTTTTTTTTAGTTTAATGACATTATTTATCTTCACACTACGAACTGTACTTGGCAGCAGATTTCAAATGTTTAAAAGATACACATCTTCTCATAAAAGCAGAGAATAATCTCCTAACACAGAAAATGTCTGACTTTTATACTAGCAGCTTCATACTCTTTCAAGGGCTACTGCAGAAGCGTGAGACTGGAGAAATCTAATCTAATAACAGAAACAAAGGAGATCATTTGGAATCATGACATTCCACAGACTTTTTCAAAATGCTTCTTTTCACAGGATTATAAAATAAAATAAATGCAATGCAGAGAGGAAACACTAGTCTTTTTAGAGTATAATCTCTATGGCAGCACTAACAATAGCTGCTCATTTCAAAGAATAAATAATTTCTAGTCAATCTGATTTTGTTATTTCATTTTTTTTCTTTTCCTAAGAAGATCATTATGTCTTTACACCCCTGCAGCAGATTAAAAGTAGTAAAAAATATGCCCTTAGTGTACTGAGGTTGGCGTGGTACAGCAGTTGAGATGTTTCACCAATGACACCTCTTTGGTGTCTAGATGATATGTTCTTCTAGGTAAGGCACCAATATAAATATACTCCTCTACAGAATGCCATGGAGCAAATTTTCCTTGAGTGTTTTCCTTTTTCTCTCATTTACATGGGAATTCGACAGGAAAGATTTACTTTGTTCTCTCCCTGTGTATTGTCCCAAGGAGACAAGAAAATGAAAATAATGTTGAAATAGTTAGACCTCCCTGCCTGCTTTTAAAAAACTGATACTTTTTGATGGGGGTTGAGTATTTTTGAAGATCAACAGAATGTGAGATTCTCCAGTAACTTTGTTGGTTCGTAACCTAGAGGAATAAACCACACACATTTCCAGCGGATTTTTGTAAATGAAGAGCTGCTTCCCAGTTGTCTGTAGCAGTTGTCTTATTGATTTCTGGCTCTCTTACTTAGAACCTGTTTCTATGAAATACATTGTTCCTGTATTCCCCAAACCCTTCCATTCCCAGAATGACATCCCTGATACTATGAGTCCCATGGTTACTGCAAAATACTCATGCTGCTCCATACTGATGAAATGGAAAAGGACCAAAAGAGTAAAATCCCTTCAGAAGGGATACACTTGTCATAGAGGCAGGAGGCTTATAACTGTATTTAACTGTCTGGTGTTTAGTTGAGAAAAGCTTCATCAGGAACAGAATCAAGCATCTAAGCTATTTCAGCCCTTTGTCCAGTGCCATGTGTCTCTGTCCAACATGTTAGATATTCCCAAGTTAACATCCTGTCCATATAGAAGTCCTGTCTGCAAAATATAACCATTTCATTCATTTACTTCTCGTCAAGTAGGTTGATATTCTGAGATTTATAATGTGATGCTAACTTTTCTTAGTAAAAACATGGAAAATTACATTCTTTTAAAAGTTACATTACCTTCTTTTCTCTCCATTCCTTCTTAAAGCACTGAGAAGGACTATTTAGTAGCCATACCTATGGCTACTAAAATAGAGAAAGAATAGAGAAAGAATAATGGGGTAAAGGTAAATAATCTTTCTCAATTTATTCTTGCAGGTCTACGGCAAACTGAAGTTTTATAGGCAGAGAGAGCTCAATCTCACAACCATTACAAAGACAGGAATAACATGTAGGTGAAGTTCGTGGCTGGCTTTTATTAAAGAAGAAATATGTTAAGATTCCTTAAGCAATTCTGCTGGCCACATTGCTCTGCAAATTATGTTTTACAAGCTGTCTAAAGCAGATGAGACAGAAAAAGCTGTGTCAAATTATTTTTATACATATAAAGGACTCACATTGAACAAATAATAAATGAATCCAAGTGAATGAGACCTGTTGTGTGTAAACAATGTAGTTGAACTATCCTCATACAGTATTTTTCCCATGTTATAGTCAATTTTCTGACTATTATAATAAATTCTTCATGAAGTAAATAAGCAGCTAGAAGGTTTTCATTTATTTGCCAATTTATTTTCAAAAAAAAAAAAGTGTTTGGAGCAATAAAACATTTCTAAATGACAGAGGAAAGTACATTGCAACTATAATAATTCAGATGGGCTTTATCACACCTAGAAAGCTAAGTTAATTTTGTGGGTAGCAGAACTGCAAAAGGTTGGTAGTGTTACATGGGACATGGAGCAGAGGACTGCATTTTTTTCACAGTTGCCCTTATTTGTAAACTGGCAATTTCACCTTAGGTTGAAAGGCTGTTGCGAGTGTGCACCAATGTAAGAGAAGTAACACCAAGTTGTTCTTTTTCTTCCTTGTATGGGAAATGGAGTAGGGGAACAAGATCTTATCACCTTAGCATAGTCCTGACACATACAGCAGTAATTACACAGCCTGCTAAACAGACACATGGGCTAAATAGCTGAAAATATGCTGCAGCCAGCTGATATTAAAAATCCACAGTAGCAAGTTTGCATCTAATGAGGTGACATGTACAAGCTTAGCAAGTATTTGGGTCATAGTGTTACTGGTATAAGCTTGCCCTATTTTGCTCACTTGCATGGAGCTGCAGAAATTTCTGTAGCAGAGTGTGAGCAGAGGTACATGTTCATTTTACTGTGAAGAAATACACATCGGATTGAAACGGTGATGCAAATACCACAGACATTTTCTATAAGCTGACTTTACAGAATAGAAATTATAATTAATAATATAATAATTATTAATATAACAATTGAATTACTTAATTATTCTGCTTCCACAACGTTTTGACTGATGTACTTCTGTATTGTTCTTTTGGAATTGACTAAAGCAGGAATGATGTTCAGATACCCCAACACAATTCCCATGTGTGATAACACATCTCTGCAAGGTAAGGGCACAATGGTTTTCTCCATCAGCAGTACATCTCTGTCTAACACTGAGATCCCATATGCTCCTTGTAGCTCCTGCCAAAAATCCCACTGTACCATGGAGAGAAATTCAGCATGGAGAATTGGAGCTCCCGAAGGACAATGCTTATTACAGTAATACTCTGAGGGGAAATGCTTTGTAGAGTTGGGTATTTGCAGGAAAACACTCATTAACTCAGTTTGTTCAAATAACTATGAAGACACCCCCACTGCCAGCATCACTCCCGTTCTGCTTTACACACACATGCACTCATTCATTCATAAGTGTTACTGCTTCCCAAAGACTTCCTGACTTAATAATTTTCCAAGAATCACTTAATTACATCAGTGAAGATAAGGATATGGTTATGTAGTTAAGTAATTCAAAGGAGGGGAACAAAAAAAGGAAACTTCATTCCTTCTTCAACTGGAAGCTCTGTTTAAATGTACGGCTGCGTGTGAAGCACATCCAGAAGCCAGATTATGCAATTAGCTAATAGCCACTATTGACATGTAAAATCAATTTATGACAGCTATCATAGCAAAGCCAAGCCAGATAATGCACTAGATTGTGCACCATTCACTTTGAAGGATTTATCATTATTAGTATCACAGGGAAGACAAATTCTGTGTGTCCAGCCTGTTTGGATATGTACAGTGGGTAACCAGCAGTCACGACACAATATAACCTAGAATGCAGCCAGCCTACTATTGTCCTTAAAACACTAGAAAATTCAGCTTTAGCACTGCTGTTTTGCAAATAGTTCCCTCCAGTTTTGAGAGCAGAATTCCTTGGTAAAGTCTACTCCGGGACAGAGCACTGTTGCAGAACAGTCTGGGGCTAAGTGCCAAATATGACCTCAGTTCTTGCCCCAACAACGAAAGTCATTGTTAAGACTGGTATTGAAAACGTTCACATCTTCCTTCTTCTTTCTCCTACCATCAGCAAGAAATCTATAATCAGCCATTTCTTCCTTGAGAACAAATGCTGTAAAGTGAGGTAAACAGCAAAGCTCAACAGTTTTGAAAAGAGAGTTATAATATTAAAAACAAGACAGATCTGCTTTTTCATAAAAATTGTGTGGCAGTTTATAATTGGCTCTCTACTTCTTAAGCCATACACTTGTCAGCTTTCAAAATATATATTCACAGCAGGAAGCACTCAGCTAGAAAGTTTTATCAGATGAAGCCAAGGCAAACCTTTAGCTGGGGGGCAGAATACAATTGTCAAGATCCATGCAACCTTAAAGCATGTGAGTAATTGTGTTGTATCTGGGAGTTTTAACTTCAACAGGACTGTTTGTGCAAGTAAAGATTATGCAAGTGGATAAGCATGGGTAAGTCAGTCCCAGTATGTGTATTCCTTGAAGTGTACACATTTCTAGAACAGAACTGGGAACATGTCTCTTGCACACAGAAGTAGACTATAGGTTTTTATTTTGCAACACTGAGGGTGTACTAAAAACAAAATGAAATTATCATGAAACCATATGAAATTATCATGTTGTCAAAAACTGTATCACTGAGAATTATTTTCAAGCATGTTATAAATGTTCTCTAACACTTCACTATTACAGAAGTTATCAATACAAACTTGATATCTCTAGAATTCCACCTATTTCAGTAAGAATGCAGAGGATATAAACCAGCAAAAAACATGTTCTTTCTGCACTCAGGAGGCATGAAATGATAGTATCAAGGAGACAGGAATTAAGTTTTTGAAAGGAAACAGGAGAAGGAAACAGATACATATCTGCTTTGTATGTTAGAATCTTTACATGACTGATAAGATTGAACAAGCACTGAATAAATCATTTCATTTTCTGTGTACATTGATTTTACTCAGCTTTCAGATTAGTGTTGATAACACAGCAAAAAATTTCAATGAAAATTAAACTAAAGAGACAATGTCTCTCTAGTGTGGAATAAATTAATGCCTTCACTGGGAAAAGCTATAGAGCATTCAACAGAAAGTAAATCCCTCACCTTGAAACAGCAATACAAGGTGAGTATACAGAAAGATGGAAAATAAGAATCAATACAGTCAGACAGAAGAATAAGAACTAAAAGGTAGTATGTCTTGGGGTAGAACTCTCGTATTTCCCAAAATTCTTATTTTCCCTTGTCTGTTGAGAAATAAAGTTTGCCTTTGCTTCTTTTAAAGATTCATGACAAACAATTTGCATCCTTCTTCAGAGGTAAATATTTTTCACAAAGCAATTCTACAAAGGCAAAGGAAGAAAAATATTTTTCTATTCATGACAGCTGTTCTTCCTGTGACCAGGAACATCACAAAGAACAGAAGTACTTACCCCAATTCTCCCTGACAGGCACAAAAAGCAAATAAAAAATATCTCCTGCATGAATTCTGACAATAGCGGAGAAATTCTATCTCCAGACAACTACAAGAGCTTTAAATTCATATTCTATGCTTCATGCCTGTATGATCCATCGTTTTCCAAGACCTCCTCCACTCTCATATCCCCTTGGAAAACATGCCTCCACAGCACCTCCTGTAACAGCTTGGAGCAGCTGAGAAACAAAAATGCCCACAGTGTTGTGATGTCCCTTAATCTTACAGGTGAGTGCATGTGATGGGTGAACTTTAATTCAAACTTAACACTCTCTAAATTTGTCAGAGCTGAGCTATGGCTGTCTGAGAGATCCAGTAAAGCCTAATTATGTTTTCTGTGTCCTAAGGATACATTTTCAGCAGCACCACTTGCAGCTATCTGGCCTCCCTACAGCTCCCTTCCAGCTCCCACCAGAGCTCCCTGCAAGTGTTCCCTGCAAAGCTCTCGAGCAGGAAGGCAGGTGAGAGACACCACACAACACGTGGCCTTCTCACCTCAGCAGCAAGGCTCTCCAAATCTGTGTAAATGGAACTTGCAAAACCAATGCCAGCTCTGATCCAAAAATTATTTGGAAACATGTAACAGAATTTGCTTTATTTCATGAATACAGGTACTAGACACAAATGAAGATTGCACATTTGGCTATATTCTAGCAGTGTAAGATTTCAGTTATTCATGGTAAAACAAAATCTTAATGGTGCTTAAAAAGACTCAGGGACATAAAATTTATATTCCTTTTTCTCCGTTTTAGGTGAAATGAAGAAAAAATGTTGACTTTGTTAACATAGAAATATCCTAACCCTGAATAATCAGGTCAGTGGACTTTATGTCAAAAAGGTAGGAGCAGGTAGCAGTACAGAGTTGCTGACTTCTCTAATAGAGATTTACTGGAGTGGCAACATGAGTTTTACCAGTACATATGACAGCTATTTAATGAAACCATTCACAACTCCACATTTCCATTACTTGCAAGCATCAGTGCTTTATTATTTATAGAATAGTTTCCTTCTCCTCTAACCTCCTCTGACATCCGTAGTTCCTCTCAGTCTGTGTAATCTGTGCTTTTAAGTCTTCTTTACTTTTGACCATCTTCCCAAAACCACTTGCTGCTGGTCTTATTTCTTTCTCCATCCACCATACTGTTGATATTTCTTCCCTTCCTTCTGGCACTACACAATTATAGGATTTCTGTGTGACTGGAAATGTCTTTGCCTGTACCTTCAAGCAATGCAGGACCTCCTGTGGGGGGGGACAACTGCAAGGAATTCCTGTTCAATTCCCACAGTCATAAGCCATCAGAGGTCAGAATCAAAATGCTCTACAAACATGAGCAGCTTTGCAGCATATGCAGAGTGATTAAATCTATTATGCACTTTCACAGAGGATATGCCATATGTAAGAAAAAGCACACTTACTGAACTACAGACTCATCTTCCAAAGCATGGAGATGCTATAAGATTTAAAAACATAGGCAATTTTTAGTGGTGGGTTTTTTGGGTGTTGTTATTGTTGTTGTTGTGTTGTTTGATTTTGGTTTTGGTTTTGGTTTTTTTTTTTAAACTGACTGTTGCATATTCTCACTAAAGGTGGTGTTCATTGTCAAGATAATCTAAATAGTTTCATAACTACTTGTATCCAGGATCTCAGATATGACTCCCTAGGACAAACTGGAGATAAAAGTTTCACTAAGGAACCATATTCAGCAGTGACATGCAAATAACACCAGCAGTTCCTCAATGTTTCACATTGTTCACAATTTCCAAACATGGTCTTTTAATATACAGTAAATCTACAGAGAGTTTCCTCTCCTTTAATATGAGAATGAGCAGCATCAGAGAGATCAAAGAAATACAAAGCATTATGATTTTACTCAATTTCTGGAAGCAAAACCAATTTTTGTAGAGGTAGAGGTAGAGGTGCATGAGCTCAAAGCATTTTCTTTAGCATATTTCATGCCACAGCTCAAACTATAAAATCATAAAATCTGAAAGCATTGACCTGCAGTGGTTAATGGGAACAGAAGTAATTGAATTCACATATACACAAAACACATTTCTCATGTATATAAATTCTGTTTTCTATATAAGAAGCCATCCACATACAGATTGGTAACATTTTAAGGATAAGTTTATTGAAAAGAAAATGAGTTTTCTTCTCTCACAGCTTAAGAGCTATTATCACATTTTCATACACACCGTTTGACTTTCATTTAGACTTTACAAATCCTGTCCCTTTGAGTATGATGTCTGCTCTCTCCATACTGTTTTCTCCTTTCAGAGCCTCACAACATTTCAAGAGTCAGAGGTACAACTGAAACTAAATCAGTGAACTCTGAAATTACATTTAGACTGTTTTGCCTTTTTTTTCCAGTTCCACATACTTGATTGGGCATGTGAGAACTGGATGGGAGAGGAGAAGAAGGAAGGAGTAAAGCAGCAATGGCTTTTGTCCAGGTCCGTCAGGAATCATGAGTTTTCTCAGTCATCAGTTCATAATTCACTGATGGTTTTTTAGACAGCTTTATTCCCTGAAGAAGAGCATTTTGTCTCCTTATTTTTACTGTTATTTCAATGTTTTGGGGTTTTTTTGTTTGGTTTTTTGGGTTGGGTTTTTTTTTTTTTAAACTAAGCCTAAAGGTTATTACAGTCTGCCACACTCCTCTTTGACAACAAAAGGGGATAAGGCCAACCATAAGGCTTCCAGGCAGGCCTTTTGCACTCTTCACTAACTTACACTGATATTAACACACAACTGGATAGATTTGCAACCTCAGTTCTCACAGATAAGGCTTGTTTAAAACAATTTCTTCTTGTGCATTCTCCTGCTGTACAGTGTCACTCTCATTTCAGTGATTTAGAATAATAGAGCTTTATCTTAAACTGGCAGCTCAGCACACACTGCAGGAGGATGACAAGGATCAGTAGACAGTGACAGGAGTGGTGCAGCCTTTGTTCATTACTAAAGTCATTCCTGTGATTGAATACAAAATGGTTATGAGAGGGGGAGCTTACACAGAGATATGCTAAAGACAAGCAAGGAGAGGGCTTGTCATTATCTGTCAGATTTTTTTCATCCAACAAATATTCATGAAGGTGAGGAAATGCATTCTTTCCCTCCTCTGCCTCTGAAAGGCCTGAGTCACTGCACTTCCTAAACCTCTACCTTCTCTCCCAGTGACTTCCACCTGTCTGAAAACCTCTTTGTTTCTGATGCTTAGAAAGAAGAGCAGGAGCCCAGAAAATCTCTAAACATATTACTTAACATAACAGACTGAGAGCACAGCACACAATTCCCACTGAAACACTAATCCTTGAAGTACCTTCTCACAATTTAAGACACACTCCCCAGCAGGAACATAAAAAATTAAGTTCCACACATTCTCCAATTATGCAGCAAAACCTGGTCAGATCACAATGGTAAATGCTGCAGTGCTGCCAGCTTCTGGACCTGCCCACTTTTACAAAGGCCAAGTCAGACCTGCACAGTGTCATGGACATTTCTGGTCTTGTAAGATGCAGTGGGAAGGTTAAATTCAGAAGTGATGTATCAACCAGAATGACTGAGCTGGGCATTTAATCTAGATCAGCTGGTACAGCAACTGCTGTAACAACCTGCTTGCTTACAGCTCATTGTACCCCTACAGCATGTTTAATTCTACACAAAAAGATGTAAACAGCAGCACAGCCAAGGATTGGCTGTTGGTTTGCTCCTTCTACTCTGCTCCAGCACCAGAGAGGAGAGTTTGCTTCACTGAGAGCAACTTTGCCCTCCCACCTTTGGAGGAATCTGCTTGGAAGGTACACTGAGCAGTTGGCCTGAAGATTTAGACAGTACTGAAGTGCTTCAGGATCTCAAGTAAAACCGTGTGTGCACTGCTGCTTCCCTTTCCCTGCTGCTGCCTACCTGAACTGGGACACTTTTGAGGGAAACAACACTGCTTGCAGTTGGGAGCAAACTCACAGCAAATTTTCAGAGGCAATGGAAAGACTGCAGGATCCTTATGGATTTCACCAGTGTTTGATGACACTAGAAACTCACAGCAGGATCTCAGGCTGACACCCAGACTGAAGGAATGGATCTTCCTTGCCATGGAACAGACTTATTTTCAAACTTGCTATTATACACAACAAAAGGAGAAAGAGATCCTTCAATGAACTCCTTGCTCAACCAAAATTTCAAAACTAAAGTAAATTAAACATGTGCATTGCTGGGGTTCCATCCACCCCACTGCTATTGAGGTAGCAACAGTGCTGGAATAAAAGCTTTTCTGATTCACCCTAAAATTCAGACCATTCAAAGAATTGGAGAAATAGAAACAATACCATATTTTTCTTCCCAGAGACTGAAAAAAAAACCAAACAACAAAACAGTTATCTAATTATGGAAGTGGCAGGATGACGTATAGTGGCCAAAAAAACCCCATTGTTTTTGTTAATGACAATTTTCACTATGTCCTGATTATAAACAGGTAAAACAAGCTATACTCTTCTCTCCTTCTAATTAAATTGCAGCTATTTCAGCTAGTAGTTTTGAAGAAAAAGAGAGATCAGGAGACTGCTGCACTCCTTTATATTATTCTAAATCACAGTTCTGTAACAGCACATCTAACTTTCTAGTTGGCTTAGGAAAAGGCAAAAGGAGACAAATTAATTCATATGTAACTCTCAATGATGTAAAATGTTTCCCAGGAAAGTGTGATGCCTCTGGAATATGGTAAAAAGCACTGTGGTGCTTTCACACTATTTTATACATTATCATTTTGTACCATTACATTAATTAATTGCAGGTTCATAGATCATTCTTGCAGCTGGAGTGTTTAAATTAAATTATGCCAAAAGTTAAAATGAAGTAACTAAAGTAAAAAGTCACAGTGTTTTTGTGAAGTAAACAAGTTTAAAAAGGTGCTAGGTACATATACAGTGAATTGGGTATTTTGTTAATTCAGTGACGTGTTCCACTCTGTGAACTGTGGTTTACAGTTCTGTGAGCTGTTTCACAGTTACATCCAATGGGTAACTACAGTTCACTGCTAAATCCCTTCAGTACCCCTGTGAGACATGATAATGTTTGTTACCCAATAATGTTGTGCAGGAGCAGTTTTCTTTTATGTATTCAATGTCTGCTTTTTTTTTTTTTTTTTTTTTTTTTCTTTTTTTTCTTTTAATCCCCAATACATCTCCCATTCCCCTAGTACTCTTCCAGGGTTATCATATCACCTGAATCTTGCCAGTTCTTCTATGCATTGTGTTTTCCTTATTAAAAGATACCAAATGTTTGAAAACACTTGCTCAGAGATAATGATAATTACTTGAGTAATGTTATCAGTATACAACACATGCAGAGAAACTCTTCACAGAGGCAGAACAGATTAATTCCTATTTCTTGGAGACACTTTCAGAAGTGCTACATTGTTATTCCCTAATGTTATAGTGAAAAGAAAAACAACAAGTAACCTTGTCCAACCTTGAATTTTGAAAGGCAAACCAGGCTTAATCCTGACAGGTACTGAGCTCTTCTGTCTCTTGACTGGAGCTACTGTTAATATTGAGTTCTCAGGACCTCCCAAAAGTTTAAGGACTGGAATTTTATTTATTTATTTTTCTGAAAAGTGTTCTCCAAATAGCATTGTGCCAGTCCAAACCCATTATTATTCCGTTTCTACAATAGACAGCACATTAGTTAGTGATGTTTTATGATTGCATATGAATGTCAAAATCCTTTAATAAAGATTATGTATCTGATTTCATAAACATGGAATTGCCAGGGTGCCATCAGCTAAAACCAAAGCATGAGGGAATTATTCACTCAGTCATTTGTAGCAGTAGACATGTTTGGTTTTATCACAGAACAACTGTTGAGCTATATGTAGCTATTAATGGGCTTTTTATTCCCATGCAAAAATTTCTTGTCCAAACTTTCTACCAACAGGAGATTTATGGTTTATTATTTTTTCTTCTCTACAGCTATATGTTCCTACAAATCTTCATTTATTCCTTCAAACATTTCTTTAATGTTTTGTTTACATAAAACAAACAAACAAAACTCCAGTGAACCAAACAAACAAAAAAACACCCATAAACTAATCACTGTTGCTTTCATTTGAATCCAACTCCTATAGTTAGAAATGCTGCAATCCACCCTGCTGTTGAAAGGTGTGCTGTTCAGAACAGTTCACTCCTTTTCTCTCCCCATGCAGACTTGTTATACTAATTATTCTTGATCATATAAAATTCATACACCTTTTTTACCACCTCCTTGCCCTGTAACATGCCTCTCTTTCCCTCCCACTTCTCCTTCACCACATACTGCTTTTTTGAACAGTCTATGACAAAACTGCTCCAGAGATGACTTCACTCACATCCATTGCTGTGTGAGAAGAATTGCAATCTATAACTAATAGCTTATAATGACAATGGAAATTTAGTTTTGTTTTTATAATCTACTGAAGACATATGCACGGTTAAGAAGCTTAAATTACACTCAAATCCTGGAACATACTAATCCTTTCAAAGAATAACACTAAGACTGGCTTTTTTTTTCTTTCTTTTTCTTAGTTGTGATCCCACTGGGGACAAGCCTGAAACCCAGAAATGAGCCCTCCATATCCAAGTATGAGTTAAGATGTGAATAAAACCAAGCCTAACCTGTATTTCAGTAGCTGACCATGCTTGTTTATCCATTCTCAAGTACAGTTTTCTCACTGAGAGATGCAGCTTTCCTTGCCTTTCTTATAGAGGGTAAATGATAACCAGAATATTCATTCTTCTGATATTTCACCAGCCACTCTGTATTTCTTTTCGCTTGCAATGCAATAAAGCTTTTATTCAGAACTATGAATGAAATATTTCTTCATTAAGTCATCCTAAGTACCTAACAAACTGGATATGACACCTGGCAGACAAGCCTTTTGGGCAGCAATGTATCAGTGCTTTTTAAAGCCCACACTCACTCTGCCTATGGTCTCTTGTGCCTTTGGTACCTTTTCATATCCACATGGAATCATTTAGGTTAGGAAAGACCTGTAAGATCACGGACTCCAATCCCTAACACAGAACTGCCAAATCCACCACTAACACATGTCCCTAACTGCCTCATCTACACATCTTTTAAACACCTCCAGGGATGGTGATGCAACCACTTCCTGGAAAGCCTCTTTTCAGTGCTTGATAACACTTTCTGTGAAGAGGTTTTTCCTAATATCCACTCCAAACCTTCTCTGGCTCAACTTGAGGCCTTTTCCTCTTGTCCTGTTGCTTGTTACTTGGGAGATGAGACCTCCCCCACCTCTCTAAAACTTCCCTTTGTGTAGCTGTAGAGAGTGAAAGGACCTGCAGTGAACCTCCTTTAGTCCAGGTTAAACAACCCCAGCTCCCTCAGCACTGATGCTCCAGACCCTTCACACACACACAAGCTTTGTTAAACTCAAGTTTCTCCGTTAATTTTGCAGCCTTTCACCTTAATTATATCCTGCCTTTGGAAGAGAGGTGGAACACAATGGTCCATGGATACTTAATCCTTCCACTCTACTGCACTTAAGGGTAACCCTGCAAATTGTTTCTTTTAAGTGAAGTTCTGTATACATGGGTAACTACCAAAGCAGTTGCTGCAATTTTTTTTAGCATTCTGAATGTGCCTCATCTATCTTTGTCAATCATTAGACATTTCTTGATCATCATTTTTTTTCCCATGAACCTGATTGCTGTAATTATTTCCCCATACTTTTCCTGAGTCAGGTATTACCTCTTTTTAGTATATGTCATTCATCACCAAAATTTCCAAATACCACAGCAAATAACTTTCTATTTTTATTTCAGTAAGTAGTTGTTATGTTTACATGAGAAGAATCCCAGAGCAAGTGAACTATGAAACAAACCATAAGCCTGCAAATAGGCAAGAATTCTTTTCACAGTGGATAAAACATCCAGAGAAAACTATTAATCTGTTATCCATTCTTCTTTTCCCCAAAGATTTGGGTTTTATTGCAAAATTAAGTTATTTTAACGTAAGACCACGGCATAGTCATGACCCTTACTCTATGATGTGATTCCTATACAGTAATATTTTTATAACAATCTACCTAAGGCACTTGCTTTTCCTCCTCCTTTCTATGCTGCATCCAGATCTGCTATACTTGCTACATGTGCTCAGTTTTAAGCCCTGAACTAAGATCCACATGAGTACCATTTAGTTCACAAGTATAACACCTATGTCAAATATCATCATTCTTAAATTTCAGAGAAAATTTGAAAATTGAAAACATGAATTCAAATTTTCTAGTGGTTTTACAATATATGATATCAGAAATTCACCAGAATTCTGAAGGTCATTCTTCAGGCTCGTTTTTTGTGACAATGCAATTTAACTGAATCAGTGGGACTTGGCTGATATGTGTTTTATGGAACATAGGAAAGAAATTAACTTCATCAGGTTCTGAAGAGAAAAAAAAACACTAAATGATTGAAACCAGGAGACAGTTTAGCAAGGCTGAATGTAATTAACCGTGTGACTAGCAACCTCTTTAAAAACTGCCTGGAGATGTCTACTGGTTTGGATCAACCTTTTCCTCATTATGCTGTATTAACCCTGAACATTATTTCTGTTGGGAATCCCACTGACTTATTGCAGTAGGATAAGCTGTAGAATTTGAATAGCTCTAAATTATTAGAGATGAACATTTTTTTCTTAGCATACTTGCTTAAATGTTGAACACTGACTATTTTGAACTGCAGTTTTAAATAATATTTTCCCTTCCATCTCTTGCATGACAGTCACAGGAATTGAAGTAATGGTCTAAAAGTTAAGTTTGATACTTTGTAATAAGCTATATACACTTTACTGTGACTGACTCTGAAAGGTGAATTACTTGAAATCTACAACAAAGGGGTCCAAACCCCCTACATTTGCCTACACCCTATGAAGTCACTCTTGGCTGGTGTGGCAGGTCCACCAAGAGTCCACCAAGCCACAATGTCACACCACACCCAACAAAACTAAGGGAGAAAATTCAACAGTAAGCTTGTGAGCCGATACAGGGACTGTATACAGGGGTATTACTTATCAATTACCATTATGGGCAAAACTCAGCTGGGAGAAATTAACAGAATGAACTGGTGATTAATAAGAGAGTGGGATAATGAGAATCAAGACCAAAACTAAAAGCACCTCCTTTCTTCTAGGGCTCAACTTCACTCCCAAAGTCTTTATCTCCTTCCCCAAACAGCAGTGGAGGGGGACAAAGGGAATGGAGGCTGTGGTGGTCATTATACATTCTATCTGCTGCTCCTTCCTCCTTAAACTCTTCCCTGCCCCAGCATGGGGTTCCACTGATGGGAGGCAGATCTTCTGGCACTGCCCCAAGATGGATCCATCCCACAGGCTGGAGTTCTCCAAAAACTGCTCTAACACAGGACACAGTCCTTCAGGAAGAGGCTGCTCCAGTGTGGGTGCCCTGCCAGGTCACAAGCCCTGCCAGCAAACCTGCTCCAGCATGGGCTCCTTTCTCCACAGGTCCACAGGTACTAACAGGAGCCTCACTGTCATATAAGTACTTCTTCTGTTCACATTTACTGCTCTGAAACACCAAGACAGGTTAGCTTTCAATTACTATTCTTGAGCTGAATAACACATTAAATATTTTTTTAAATTTTTTTATCCAGGGAGGATGTCTGTTTTACAGAAGTCTCTAAGGCATACATTATAAAGATTCTATATACCAAATACCATACATACACTTCGTGATAATTAAGCTGCAGCTATGGGATGTGTAGAATATATACTCAACATTTATTAAAATCATGAAAGAAGAGATGTAGAAGATACACCCAATGGTTCATGTAATTATTTGGAAATGAGTCATTAGGTTATGTCACAAATCTTTGTTGCTTTAATAAGGAAGGCTTTCCTTCCTTGAATTTCTTAGAACCTATACCTGTACCTTTTCTTTATTTTATCTCCTTTAACATTTTGAGAAAGAAGAGAAATTTTTTATTGAAGATGCTGGTCTCATTGTAATGGGGCTTTACTGTCATGAGATATAATCATTTAATTTGAGGGAAAACTGTTCAGGAGGAATTCAGAATAGGTAATATGGGTCCCCATCCTGAATGGGAGCGTGGTAACTAAGGACACACAAAGAACATATCATTCCTATGGGTAATCCTATATTTCCTCTGGTTATTCTACTCTTTGAGAGAGCAGCTGTCATATGATGCTGATGTTCTGAGCTGAAAAAATAAAATGTGTTGTGGCTGTCCCATGAGAGGTTTTTATATTGAGTAGACCTAAGAAAATATTTTTACAATGATTCCTATTTTCCCTATCTACTGTAGGATGTCTTCTACAGATGGACTTGATATATGTAATATTCTTCCTTTCTTAAGTCTTCCTTTCTTTGCAAGCTTTCTTTACCACAGAAGGTTGGACTGGACGAACTTTTGAGGCCTTTCTAACCTGGGCTGATCTACGGTTTTGAGGTTCTAAGTCTGAAGGAGAAGTACAATAACCTGAACAAGAAGTTGAACAGACAGTGCCACTACTTGAAGATCAGATTTGATAGAACCTAGTAGAGAAATGCCCTTGGAGGAGAAGGCAAAAGGAAGCTCTTAGAAGTCAATCAGCTGATCTTTAGGATCTTACCATGGGGTTGCATTTGCTTAAGTGTCAGGTCTGAAGTTAGCAGTATCAAAACAAACTGGTCAAGATATTGGATCAGGAGGTATTTGTCCACAGAGAAGAAAGGTGGGCCAAAAAGACACAGAATTTCAATGGGATAAAGCAAAAGATGTGTATGGCAAAAGACACTGATCTACCATTCCTAGAGAATGCCTGTTTAAAAGGCCAATGCTCAGTTAATCTGATGATCTGAATTGGCCATCCTATAGATGTAGGGGGCTTACTTGTATCCAAATAAATACCTTTGGTAATTTTTCCTCTCAGCAGATAATCCCAGCACTCTGTGTAGAAACTGGAAGATGGGAGAGGTAGCAAGACAGCTTATGACTTCTGCTGTTTGGGTGCCTGCCTGCCCACTCCTTTCACAAGCATTTCCCTGTGGCAAGCAGCTCCCTGAAAGCTGGTAAAAGGCTTTGAACTGTTTTACAAAATGCAGTTGGCAGAGGAAAAGTGCTTTCCATCAAGAAAGCTGGAGCACCGTGTTTTCCCAGCTGCTCTGAGGCACCATATGTTTGCGGCATGGCTACTAATGCTACTTTTATTTCTTCAGGAGACATTACAGATGTAAGTCTCTTTAGTGATAATTTTATGAGGATAAGCAAACTGCTGGTACGTGGCAGTATTTCACTGAGGCTAATGTCAGGGTCAGCCCTGTCAAAGCTGCTGACACAACAGTGCCTTGAGGAATATGGAGATCATGACCATCAGCACAACCAGTTTCATTTGACACTGCAAGACCTTGGGAGCAAGACTTTTAAATCTCTCTGGCTTGGTCAGCACAACTGAGATTCATCCAATGAGGATACTAGAAGGATGTTCCTCCAATGGCAATTTAGAAGCTGACATTGCAACTTTTGTTAACAATAATTAGAATTTAGCACAGTGAAATCACATGGTGATTATACATGGTGTATAACCAACCGCATCTGCCTCGCCCAAATGCTACGCAAAGGTTTCCAAACCTTTACTGGGATGGCTATTTGTCAAGCAGTCAAACCATGCGTCCTCAGGGCGTGAAGGTACACTTTTCTGTCCCAACTAGCAGTCCAGAAAATAAACAGGAATTCACAACACCAGATGGGGAATAAGGTGCTGAGCAAATGCAGGTAGGGATCTGTTTCACAGCTCTCTCCTGGGGGCTGGCAGGATGACAATCACCAAGAAGAAAAAGGAAGTGACTAGCCAAGCATGTGGGAGAGTCAGGGTGAATGGCAGTTGTTTAGGGTTTGAAAAGGTAAACAGCCAGAAGAATAAAAGACAAAACCAACAATATGCTTCAAGGAGTGTAGACAAAAATCTCTTTAATGTTTGCCATTAAAAACAGATACATGAATCTTCTCTCTATTGGCAGGCTTTGAGACATTCTCATAAAGCGTAACATGAAGAGACCAGATGTCATAGTACAGTTAGAGATTTGCAGTCAATGGAAGGGCTAAAAATAATAGGACATTGAGAGAGTATGGGGAGAGTCACCTAGAGGAAGAGAAATGGGCCAACTTTTTAAAGCTGCAAGGCTCTGTTTTCCAGAATGATACTGGCAGGGGACTCCACATCCATTTTTTTACTTCTATAGATCCTCAGTAAATTATGGCAATGATTCAAAACAGCTTTAGATTATTACTCATCTTTCATTGACTTGGCTGCAGTTACAATCAGGAATTGGGGTTTAGTGACCAAAGCACTGATGTGCTGTTCTGCTTCCTACAGAAGTCAAACACAGCTCTTTCTTTTAGTCTGTTTTTATGTCAGACCTCTGGTAAGCATCCTGAGAGAAGGGCTGGGCTTGCTGCAGTCAGAGTAATTCTGAAGGAGGAGAAAGTAAAACAGGAAAGAGAAAGGCAACTTTGAGGAGCCAGCACAGATGCACTTATGCAGAACAGGCTGGCACTGCACAGTGGATAAACCCCATCTCCTTCATGATGCAAATTAAACACCTGATTTTTAAGGTGGAAAGCAGTTAGGGAACTCTTCACCAGCCACAGCAGCCCCTGGCAGTGTCACTCACCAAGGCAGTCCCTGCAGAATACAGCTCCTGCAGAGGCATACACTGTCACCTCAGAGTGACCAGAGCTATGAGTGATGATAACAAGAAACATGAACCAATATAGTAACGTTATCATAAATAACAGTATTTTGTGTAACAGAAGTCAAACTTGAGCATGGAATGTGGAATTTCAGGTCATGCTGGACTAAAATTCTTAAACTTAGTGAGGTTCTCACAAAAGGCCAACAGTAAGCAAGGTGAATCAGAGATGTTTTTTCTCCATTTAATAAGGGTAAACTTGGTATGAAGAACTGATTTGAAAACAGAACACAAACAAACAAACCAACAAATTCCCACACTCTCTTCTTCCTTTAACATAAGTACTGGCGTGGTTATATGGCTGGTGCATCACTCCTTCATGGGATGACAGGACCAGTGTCAGTATTTGATGCCTAGAATTGACACGGACAATGTGGGATGAGGAAAACTTCAGAGAGCTTACTGGTACAGAATTAAGAGAAAAGAGAGGAAGAGAAGAGAAAGTTTCTGGATTGCTCTGGATGGATTATATTGGTGCCATAGTACCTGATCCAGTCAGCAATCCAGTTGAGAGAGACAGGTACTGTGCTTTGTGACAAGGAATCATCATCAGAATGTGCCAAACACTCACTCAATAGACTGTAAATATGTCTAGAAGTACCAAAATCAGTGTGCATTGGAAAATACTGTGGCTGAGTAAATTTAGTAAATGGACTTCATCTATCAGATAAAGATTAAGAAAAAAACAAAAACTAGCCCTTTAAATAGTGTATTGAACAAGTGAACTTAACACAAGGAAATAAAAAATTAATGTTATCCAAGCATCATGTCTATCTATGCATACAGTGCATTTCAGATAAATGGCAAATGGTCAGCCCTCACAAGTAAGAGATCCAGTGACAGACTTATGAGCTGAGACACAGTAGAATAAAATGTTGAGAAATTGAGCAGTGGACTTTTTTGCTCAAAGTAGAGGAGAGGAAACAAATCTGAGGAGACACGTGGCCCATCTTTTCAGCTCTATTAATCATTTATGGTCATTCCATAAGACACATGACTGCTTGGCTACATGCATATGATCATAAAGCTGCTGACTGCAACAGAGTCACACCTTAGTTTCCGTCATTCAGTGTTTGATTTTCTGAGTCAATGGCTGAGAAGACTTAAAGCTAATCATATAGAAATGTGGATTTTCCTCAATCATTCTTCTAACGAAATTTTTATTTGCTTGTCCTTTCAGACTGGCTAAACTAAATATTTTGAAACTGTTCCTCTTTATTGCATATATTAACTGACCAGGAAAAACAAATAAGCAAATAATCAAACATAAATCCATGTATTTACAATGAATTACGATTAAGAGGTATCCATGCCTACCAGAAAGACTTAATTACAGGGCTGAAGCAATTAGACCCTTCATCTTTACTTTTGCCTAAAAAGCTAAAATTCAGTGTGAAAATCATGAGCTTCCACTGCAGCTGCACGAGAACAAAGCACTGAAAAACCAAACTCCAATATACACCTATATGTTAAAAAATAACCCAAGAGAATATACCAACCCTGTTGAGCACAACCCTCAATAAATACAATCTCTTACCAGGATAAAAATCTTACTATATTGCCTATAAAATTTTCATATGCAAATTATCTTTAAGTCAGCTTGGGGGAAAGTGGAGTAGGAGAAGGAGCTATTTTAACATTAAAGTATAATTAATTTGAACTTGAACAACATCCTCCAGGCAATAAAGGGGTGTGGAATAAGTTTCAGCAAAACATTTAAAAGTTCAGCTGTTTCTATGCCAGCATTTTAAACATTTGGAAACCAACAAGGTTTAAACACTTGCAAGTAGAAAGTTATAGGGAAGTACCTTCTCCAAATTAGGTCTTTCAGAAAACCACCAGCTGCAAACTGTTTGTGTAGATACTAAGTTTTCACAAAGACCTCCGCAAGCAGTACTTTGAGCTCAAAATAAATGAGATATACCTTGCCTATTTAAAAAGTTATAATATCTTTAAAAACTACAGTTAATGTTCTTGCAAGCATAGTCTTTGGGGGGCTATTTCCAAAAATGAGTCTCCTAAGTATAAAAGGAAAGAAAGGATGTAAAACATATCTTTTCCTCCCCAGCCCCTCTTTAATTTATGTTCATAGCTCAAGGATTAGGGATATAATTTTTTTTTCCAGTCTGATTTCAGGTTACTGTTGCTATAAGAGTGATTGTGAAGAAGCTTCTTCCTGTGCTTTTCTCACTCTTAGTTTCTCTGCTGGACTAGAACTGATTGAACATAAAAGTACACAATAAACCTTAAGCAGATGAAGTAAGTCTGCATGTATGTTTTAGAATTTTCTTCTTATTGAAACAAAATTCTTTGTGTGATGCTGATTTTGTACTGCAGTTTTTGAAGTACCCTTTAGCAGCACTGTGGTTATATGGATAGATCCACAATCTGCAAGGGAGGAGTGTGAAAACACACGTTCAATTTACTGTTTTTAGTAAATGAACTTAAAATATTTCACAGGGATTCTTTGGTAATGTGTTTCTTCTGATCTTGACAAGAAGTTCAACATGAGCCAGCAATGTCCCCTTGCAGCCCAGGCCAGACTGGATGGACCAGGATAAACCTGGTCTAGTTAAAGTGTCCCTGCACTTAGCAGGGGGGTTGGAACCAGATGATCTTTAAAGGTCCCTTCCAACCCAAACGACTCTATTATTCTATGATTTCAGAACATTGCATTTCAACTGTTTTAATTAGCACACTCTAATAAATACATTTTGAGTCAACCATAGCCCATTTTGGTTTCAAAAACCAGAGAGCTTAATGGAAACAGTTTACATAGCATTCTACAAACACAGAGGTACTAATTACGCAGAATTATAAGGTGAATAACTAAATCAAGAATAAGACCTGTAGAAAATACAATTTGCTTTACAAATATAGGAGGGATAGCTTTTAGAGTAACAGTGACATGCTAGTGATAACAATGAGTAATAGTGTGAACCTAGTGAGATCTAGGAAAGTAAATTGCCAATGAAGAGAGGCAGTGCTATAAAAGCCCAGGGCACCAGCTTTCACTGCGTAGGTTCATTGTGCTGACTCTCAGCTGTTAGAACTCCATAGGTACTTTACAGAAATAACATGAATTGTTACAGCAGGGTGTTTTAGGCCATGTGTTATTCTTTACATTGTGTCCCTGCTGCCCAGATGTAAAGGAACATACAGGTAATATGCAATATGTAGCTGGGTAGATGTTGTGATAATATGTAAAAACACAGGAAATATAAAAAAAACCAGCTAGTAGATCAATCCCAAGGGAAAAAAAACCAAAGTATTATAACTTGATTATTTAAAATTAAGAAAATATAAGTAATGTTCAAAGCTTTACTCAGCAAAATTTGAATTTGTTTACACATGCTGACAGGAACATGCTTGTATTGATGAAGTTTTTGTGCATTTAGGCAAGATGAGTTTCAACTTTAAAATCAGATTTTTTTAAAAAAAGTAAAAAAAAAAAACCAGAAGAAAAAAGATAAGATATATAAATCTAGTTGACATTATCTTCCAGAATGAGAAAATTAACTAATAAAAAATAAAAAGGTATGTTCTTTATGATGCAAAAGCTCAGTTTTTAAAAGCTGGAGAGTGCTCTCTCCTGTCCCTGACACAAGGTGAAAAGAAATCATAAAATCTTTACTGGGCAAACTCTGTTTTGTTAGTTCATGCTGTCACTGTTCCATTGAACATTCCCTTTTTTCAATGCAAGGCGACCATGTGCTAATGTTGCTTCGTGCTGCTGGAGTCTGTGTAGCTTTTCAACTTCCATTTGAAGTATTATCTGATGTCTCTTTTCCCACTTCTCACTTGTGTCATTTTACTACTATTCTCCTCAAAGAGATGCTTGTCTCTTGATCACTCCTTGAGGCACATGTCAGAAAAGTGAAGAAGAGAAGGCCTGTGAAAAGTGACATGCTGGGTATTTGCTTATATCCCTGCTACTGAGGAGCATGCTCTCAGAGTTACCTGAATCAATTTCATTATCAAAATGCAACAATTAAGTCAGAGGTATGGAAATGCATCTGCATTAGTGATTGCATGTTTGCATATAACCAGTTTAGGTTGGCAGATGACACTGACCCACTTTGAGGCTAAAAATCCAGTTAAAAGCAGAAATAATCGTTTGACTGGTACAGTGTTAAAGCAGAACGCTGAAAAAAGTCTTTTACATGCTAATCTGGAGCACAGGCTAAGGGGTAATGTTTGCAGAAATACTTAGAATTAGGTCAAAAAAGGGGCCATTAAGCAAATAGAAGTGTCATGAGTTAATTATTGGAACAACAGATAAACAGGAAAAAGAATGAACTTATCCTAATAAAAAGCAAAGCGCTAATAACTCTGACTTTAAGCAGATAGACACACTAATGCTTGCCATGCCCAACCAGTGCTCATCAGCTCTGACCTGCAAAATGTCTTAACACTGAACCTCTGTTGAGGAGACACTGCCAGGAGAGTCAAGCTGAGTCACATTATGTTCCAGTCTTCTGAAAGTGAGTACACAGGAAGGAAGCACAGATAAAGTGACCTAAATTAAAAGCTGAATTTGTTTTTTCTGAAGTGAAACCTCTGTGTGCTAATTTCTACATTTAACTTCAAAACCAACCGACTAAGGATACTCAGATATTATAAAGATCAATTAAAAAGAATACTAAGCACCCTTTCCTATCAAGTGTCACATCTGGAATAGTTTGGCACTTCTTGCACAATATCTTGATTCATATAAACCAGAGTAATTCACTCTTTCATGAAGGTATGTCGAAAATTCTGAATTTTAAGTAAGTTATATTCTTAAGTTTTAAACAATACTTAGTTCCTGAAATAAGTAGCTGCAGAAAGGGAAATCTTAGCTAGCTCTCATGCAGATTTGTTCTCTTTGATTAACTTGAAGCATGAACAAAATCTGGATTAGTGCAGTTTAAGCAGTAGTCTGGATTCTGATTTTTGGATTTCGCCTCTTTGTTGTTTTATTTTTCTAGTTAAAAAAAAACAACAACTCAGAACTCCCCAAACTCTGTGTCTCTTCTAGTCTGGTGCCAACTATTAAAGAGGGCTTCTTAGTGACTTGGCAGCACTGCTGATCAGCTCCTCAGCGAGCCTGGAAGTCTTAGTGATGACAGTGAACTTCGCTGATTCCAAATGAAAGGCTGCTTTCCTTGGTAACTCTTTGACTGATGTGGAGCAAAATACCTCAGACACGGACCAAGATTTTTTTTTTTTCCCAGCTGGTGGCATGATATGTCAGATGTTTGACACACACATTTCTTCATTTCATAGTAATTTCTCTATTTTCTCTAAGTTCAAATATGTGCACCCTTGAATACCTGTTCAGATCAAACAGATTCAAGCAGGTGCTCATTTTAGGCGTCAGGAGTAATAGCAGAAGTTAAGTTTCTGTCAAATCTAACATAACTATTCAACATTCTTGGCACTTGGGGTGCTGTGCAGGTATCCTGTAAAATACTGAGTGTCAAATGAATGCACAGTGAATGCCAGGAAAGCGGGCTTGACTATAATCAGCTTCTCTGTATCACTGGGGGCAGTTTTAAGAAGTGTGAAATGCTTCACACACTACTTCATTCCCAAGGAACCTACAGTTTTAAACCTTTGAAAGATCTACAGAAAGACTGAGGTAAGTACAGCTTTCTTTTCATTGTGACAAACAGAAGGACTTAATAATAAATCAGTTATTCCTCCTGACAAACTCAAATACAAATGTTTTGAAGGCAATGTATTGAAATCTCCTTTAAGAGCAAACACAGACAATGTTCTGATGCCTGACCTTGGTTAAGTCCTATTTATGAAACTCCTGGATACAAGAAATATATTTTTCATATATTAAAAAACTGTGGGGTAAAAGAAACATCATCATATTTTCAATGCATTGGAAACTGGAATATAACATTTTATATGAGTGTATTTTAATTTGGTAATTGAGATACTGTTAGAATTCTAGACTATTATTACTTGTAACCTGCTTAGTCTTACGTAATATCTCCTATTTTTCTGCTTATGGATTTGAAGGTTGAGAATACAGCAAAAGGAATATTTATGAGAACAGAAAGCAAAGTGTCCTGTGGTGCAAAACTTTATATGGATTCTTACTTCTTACTGGACCATTTTTGAATTCAACACTTATTCCTACATGAGTAAATCATCTGTGTGAATATTCAGTGACTGGACAGTATCATACTTAGCACAGAAGTAAAGTCAGTAATTTTTTTCCAAAACAACATAAATGTGCTATCTATATTTTTGCCAATCTTTGTTGTATTTCAAAACTCCTAACAGATGAGTGATAATCAACACGTCAACTTGCCCCATTTACTTTTTCTTCCTCACCCTCAAATAATAATGATTAACAATAAAGATAACTTGACACCAACTTACCCTTTCTTAAGAAGAGGAAATAATTTCAGCTGGATTGCACCACCAATCCAGGCCCTAAATCACATCAGGTTCTGTAGACCAAGGTCAGCACCCCAGCTTTTATCCAAAATGTAATCATCCATCAGGGAGAGCTCCATAGCATTGTCTGAAGTAGACCTTAGAAACTAGCCAGTTGTATTCTTGACTTTTCCTGTTTGCCAGACAGTGCCAAGATGGTATCTAATCACTTTGTACAGAAAAGAGAGAAAGGCACTACAAGTATATTGAACTGAATTCTTACAGCATGAAAGCAACTATTTTCCTTCAGTACCTCACAGACCATATAGTGGGTATTTTCTGTTAGTGAAACAACTACTAGGAGTAAAAACAGACTAGTCCAGCTGCTACATTCATTCAATTCAATAATCCTTCACTTCTCTTAAATGCTTATATGAAGGGAAGAAAATAGGTCTTAAAATTGAAACTTAGTTAAGTAAGACTAATTGTGTAAGAGAAGGAATAAATCTCACTTTGAAGCACATTGTCTCTGGAAAATTAGCCTGAACAAAAGTGTGCATTTGTCCTTGAAATAAAACTGTAGGACCGAAAATCATAGTAATGAGAAGACATCTCGCAAATATGAATTTTAAAGAAAAACTGCTCTTCAATAGATAAATTATGTCAATGCCTAAAGGAGTAAAAGAGAAGTGTCTGTACAATAAACCTCATTCTCACTTCAGCACTATTAGTATTGGAGTTGTAATTCGGTTAAGCTACAAGAACACCAAAAGGGAATGAAATGGCAAATCTGCAAAAGATTTGTCATGGATGAATAAGCCCAACAGACACATTTAGCCACCAATTACCAGAAGAGCTAAACTGGGAGATACATAAGAGCCATGCTGGAAGCTTGGTTATTGTTTGTACTGACATTTCATGTACCTTGGGACCTCTTTCCAGGCTCCTCCTAGAGCGCTCCACTGGGTCACACCTCATCCCAGTGTGGTACAATGCAGGAAAGTTGCACTGTGTGTTTCTTGCTTCTTATAGCACCAGTAAATACTTGAAAAGTAAAATAACTGAGATGAACAGACAAGAGAAACGAAACTTAATGGGCAGTATTTCAAAGCTGTACGTGTGTGAATGTGCACTTGTTTCTGAGAAGGCATGTAGCAGCATTAAAGGTTTGTGTCTTTGATTTGACCAGTCCTAAGTATCTTCTGTTTATACTCATACCGTCTTTTACATCTTGTCTACTTAAATCAGAATACAACTGTCTACCAAGTGTTCTGGTCTGTGAAAAAGGCCTGATTTTTTGTTAGTTTTGAGAAATGTCTGTCAGCTCTTAAAATGTCAGATCACTTTGAGGCAGACACACTGTTTTCCTAAGAAAATGTGATTCTTTTTCCTAAGAAAGGGTGAATCTAGGTTCTACAAGCCCTATCCAGACAAAAAAAAATACCGAGCTTTAGTCATCCACTCATTGTTCAGTGATCCTAAAAAGCAACCAATACAAGGTATCATAACTAGTGTTACAAGGACCTGCATTTTCTTAAATTCATTGCAATAGCAGTTGGGAGATAACGCCATTGTTTCAAGGAGAACAATAATTCTCCATGTTTTGGGAAGGGAATGATAACCAACTGACACAACTGAGGAAATGGAAGTCAACAGAGTATCATTTTCTGATATAGTAATTGGTTAGGGCAAGCACAGTTTTTCTAAAGCCTCCCATCCAATCTAGAATAACCACTTGAGGGCACCTCTTTATCGTAAGGTCATTTTAAAAGGCACCAGCTTTCAAAAGCAACTTAAGAGATTTTGGTGCTGAAAATATTCAAAGGAAAGAGTGCCACCTACTGAATCTTTCTGTCCCTATTCCTCTAAGCCCCAAGAACCTTACCCATCCTTTAAGTGCTGGAAAGTACAATCTTTTCTTTGCTAGACTTATTCATCCAGTATGATAATATCAACAGAAAATGCATTTTTTTTTATCCTAAAGAAACTTCTATAGTACTCAAATTTAAACATTGGACATGCGACCTTAGTTTTAAATCAGTTTCTCTTTCATGACTTCTTAAAAAAACCCAAAAACACTACTTCAGGATGTAGATACATTATGTGCTAAATACATGTACTTCAAATACTTAGCTATTTGAAGCTGGAAAAAGCCTTTCAAAACCAAAGCACTTCTACAGTATCTTCAAGGGCTACCTTACAAAAAATCCTATTTAAAATCTATGTTTGTTTTCCAGGTTCCCAAAATTAGGCCAGGGACATTTTTTTAAATAGCAGCTTGGCATATTCTTCACTATACATTCTTAAAAAAACCCTCATAGTTCCAATAGAAATTATTACATTACGGCTCCTTAGCAGTAAAGGCAACAGCAAGATCATCAGAAACAAAAACCACTAGATTGACTTTTGCCACTACATAAATAGTGCTTATTAAAGGCAACTGAAAGTACAAAATGCATTATATGCTTGTAAGGTGTTAGATAATACTCCCGACCTAGAGATTACTGATCATTTCTCAGGATTATACAGTCAGTTATAAAAAAATATCTAGGGCTGTTACTGGGTTGATTGAATACACCTTGACCTACAAAACTGGGGGAGTTTTTTATTTCAGTCTGTTAGTTCCCAGGTGGATGTGCTGAAATGTTCACTCCTCCATTAATTACAATCATTTATTATCTAACATAAATCAAATAGCTGCAAAATTGCTTGAAACTGGTTCACATTTAATTATATTAAAACATTTTCATAGAAAAGGCATGATTAATTCAAACAAATTTGTAATGCAGGATCTTTGTTTCCACTCCCTATGTTATATCTCTGATATATCCATATTTAAAGGATGAAGAAAATGTTTCCTTACTGTCTAATCTGAACTGAAACATTATGAAGCTTTTCTTAGCATGTTTTATTTCCACTAGTGCTTAAACAACTTGGATGAAGTTAAATAATTTAAAGAACTGTTTTCAGTCAAAACGAATTAAATAACTTGTTGCTCAGCTTTCTTCTTGTTTGCAGTCTAGACATTAATGAGAAAACCATAGAGTAGGCTTCATATCTGAGGAAAACTATGACTAGTTCTACTTTTTTGTTTCACCTTGTACTTACATTTCTCATGATTGCATAGCTCCTTTACTTAAGTATAGGCTGCATGAGGCAATGTCTATACAGAAAAAAGATACCATCACTTTCTATGGAAGTTACATCTCATTAATAGATGATAAGACAATTTTCATTTTTGTCATTAGGAAAACGTTCTCTTCCAAATGTTAAATAGTGTCAAGCAAAGGGTAGACAGTGTGCCCAAAGAAAGTTGTAAGCATGAGTAAGTATGGAAGACAAGAGAGGACAATGCTCTATATAATTTCTAAATTCAGTAATGGTCTACCAGCATTTCTACTGGCATATTCATTGGAGAAGAGCTTTTTATGCAGTATCTAATCTAAGTCTGGGGCTGAATCCCACACCTATTGCCCTTTTTTTTTTTTAGCTGGCTTCTAACAGGTTTTATATTGGTGGGAGTTGTGTGAGGAGGGAAAGGGAAGGGCTCTGACTGGCAAACTATCAGTTACCATGAAGCTCACTAGACTTTTTTGAACCTTTTCAAAAAGTTAGCCTGTTAGTAAATATTTCTCATCATGACAGTTTAAGTTGCTTAACCTCAAAAGAATTAATATCTCATAGATTTAAATTTAGGTGTCTAAAATTTGACATTGCAATACTGTAGATGATTTGTAAATAAAGGAACGTGTTTCCATTAATTGCTAGATCAAATACATACTTCTACATAACTACACCAACATGTCGTCAATAAATCTGTCAACTCTGACAAAAGGCCATAAAGGTAACATAAAATAGAAATAAGACCCTGTGAGAGACTCTGTACACATATATGTGATCAGCTCATGAACATTTTTCCAGTCTTATCAAACTCTGCATCTAAGGAGGGCCAAGCAAGGTACACACTGAATTGCAGCTGGTAAGTGCTTTGTTCAGGAGGCTAGAGATGGTATCTGGAGACTGGAAGGTGTTAAGAGCTGGAAAGGGTTTTAGCACTGTATATTTGGAAAGAGGGTAATCATCTTTAGATGGTGCCATACCAAAAGGCAGAACCAAGTAAGATAAAAAGCCTAGTCAACAAAGAAACTCAGTCAGTCACTGCAAACCAAGTTTTATAGTTTTCCACTTGGCAACCTATGGCCTAGCAGTGTCTGCATGCCCGATTTAAATGAACAGGTTCCTCATGAATGAAGACACTTTCTGGATCTTAAGCCTTGGATTTAGGGATTTAAGCCTTGCATCCCTTGGATTTAGGGACCACAACTAAGGTAAGCTTTTAAAGTTGAAATATGGAAGCTGCAGTTAAAAACTGGCAAGAACCAGGCTTTGATCCAATCTCTGCTTACACTGGAGAACAGATTGAATTTACATCCCCGTCCTGCTATATTATTGGTTTAATCACCAAACTGTGGTGTATTTTGACCATTTTTCCCTACAATATTCTTGTATTGTTCAAAATATACCATCTACAACACAACACACTAGGCAGGATGGATAATATTTTTAGCTATGGTACACATTTATAAGCCCAGAATTTCAGTTCTTGCTACCAGCAATACTTAAGTGTTTTAACTGGTGGAGATTAAATTCAAGAGTTCCCACTAAGGAATTATTATTCAGAATATCCTGTAATGCAGGAAACATTTCAGGATATGAGTGATCAAGTTCAGCCACTTGCTTCATAGTACCTGCTCCTTTATCTATGCAGAAGGGACATGAAATGTTAGTTCTATATGAATGCCTGAAGCACAGCATGAAGAAACTCATCATATACATCTCCTTAATGTGAATCATGCTCTCCTGAAGGGACATGCAACAGGAGCAAACTGAAACACAGGAGGTTCTTTCTGAACATCAGGAAACACTTTCACTCTGAGGGTGACTAAGCTCTGGCACAAGTTGCCCAGGGAGGGCTTGGCATCTTCAGACTTAGAGATACTAAAAAAAGCCACCTGCACATGGCTCCAACTCATCCTGCTGGAGCAAAGGTCCAGCAGTTGACATTCATCAGCCTCATCCAAACCCAGCATTCTGTGCTTCTGGGATTTCTTACTATCAAATTTGCTTTCTCTACAGCTGAGGTGAAGTGTCTATCTTGTGAATTTTGACACCAGGTTTCTGTGGCAGGAACAAAAGCTTCAAGATAATTTGTTTCTTTTGTGTCATTTTCATCTTCTCACCACTAGGTTAATGCTTTGAAAAACTTTAGAAATACACAATGTTGCAAAAGAGGTTTAATATGGTGGTTATAGACATAGTTTTTAGTATATTTTTCCAAAATGAATGATAAAGAAATCAGAAATATTTATTAGAAGCCAGTCTACACAACTGAAGTACAGATGAGAAAATAGGAAAGACCTTGATGGAGACAGAAAATGGATTTTACCTTCAAAGATCCTTTCTGAGATGTAACACAAAACAAAGGACTATTAAACATATTGCAGTGATCAGAGAGATGATGTCCCTATTATATTTATCTATTCTCTGGCCTGCTGTGTTCAGTCCAGAAGAGATTTGTGTTTGATGACAACAGCCAGTGCAAATGATGTCATACTGGAGTATTATACTTCTGTATTAAATAGTACAATAAACAGTACTGTATTAAACAGTACAACAGTAAATTACAATGGGGATTAAAAATGAGTTTTTTTAGCAAGACTGCTGTAAGGAATGAAGTCACTATTGCTTTGGTCATTCCCTAGGCAAAGAAAGGGCACGGCACGCCCAGGGCCATGGAAGGCTGCTGCAGACCTGACAGTGATCCTTCCTCCAGTTAGTTTTTCAGTCTCAGAAATCCTATCACATGCCAGTCAACTGGCAGAACCTGGAATTCCCAAGGACTGAATGTAATTGCCTGCTGTTGTTTTCTGCTCCCCTCTTATTACAAGATACACAAATTATGTTTGAAACTCGAGGATACATGATATGAGTGCAAGAGAGTGACAATGTTCCAACTGGTACTTCACTTACTGACGTTTTCTTTCGTGCTTTTCATTCCTTCTTTCTTTGCCTCCTTTTATTTATTTATTAATTCCCTTCTGTCTGTACACCTTGATTACTTAAAAGATATGCAAAATGAAAGCCTTGAGCACTAAATGATGCATGAAAAAGAAATGAAAATATACTTTCCATCTGGGTGGTGCCATGCAATCACTGCTCTGCTCTTAGTGCTCTCAGTTCTCACACTACCTCATGTGTGTATCTCCAATATAAGCTCAGATCCAAGCAGCAAAAAAATAACTGTAAATAGTTTCTCCTCTCTCAGAAGCAGCCAATCTCAGGGCTCACTCTGAAGCGCTCTCCAAGCAACACTGCAGTGTGTGAGAGCAAAATGCCTCCAGTTTGGTGGGAAGAAGTACATAAATCTGAGACCCTTCTACAGGTAAAGAGGGCAGTGACATTTCCTTCTTCCTGGTTAAACATTCTAAAAAGTACTTTTCATGCTCATTTGAATTTGGTTCTACTTCTAGCAAATACTAGTAACATTCACACTCCCAACTGAACAGTGACACAGACAGGTTGTTTGGCTACTCTGCCAAAAGGGACCTTTCACAGGTTCATCTCTTGTTGCATCTGTGACTGTCTGGCCTGTTTGATGATCATGAAGGAATAAAAGACTAGGATTCTTTTTTCTTTTTTTTTTCTTTTGAAATGCTATTAGCATACCAGCATTTACTTGTCTTGATTCTGACTGCAGTCAGAACTATATAATTATACGTTATTACAGCTCTAATGACTTCTATAAATTCTCTAACAGATGTGGAAATCTATATTTCTCCTTGTCTTCCTTAGCTTAATGTGATGGCATTTCTTGTACTAAAGCTGAATTTAATCCAGGATAGTAAGAAAAATGAGTAAATATTTAAAAGTTTATGTGTGATACCATAAAATTTTTTTGATTGAATAGAAATAAAGAAGAAAATATTATATCTTTATTCAAACAGTAACTTTTCAATCCATGTGTCTGCTTCTTAATGTTCAGCAGAACACAGCCTATTTTTCAGAACATGTTCATTCTGTGCTTCTTGCTTTAGCTTCAACCTGAAGTACAAAATACCAGAGGTTTTATACATTTCTCATTTGCTGACTAGACCAGCAGAAGCAGAACACATTAGTAATCTGGTGATATTCCCACACCCATCAGCAGATCTGAAAGGCTTTGATAAACTTTTACAATAGGCTTCCCAAAGATGTAGTAAACACGACCTTTAGAAATCCAACTACATCCAAACACACAACATCCATTACAGGCACTTGATAAATTACAGTCGATTTGTAAGAAGTACTTAGAGAAAGATAATAACATATGTGTGAGGGAAAACAACACACTTTGTTTGTAAACACAGAGAAAGCACAGAAACAACCTCTCAGAGGTGATGTTCAGGTAGTGTTATTTGTGTTCATACAGTGAGACATGAGGGATGATGGATTACAAAAAGCAATAATCAGGTAATATATTATTGTCATGAGAGAAGAAGGTGGGAAAGGGGTGTTGTTTGTTCGTTGTTGCTGTTGTTGTTGGTTTTCCCCAGAATTACCTCTTAAAACAAGTGCTGAGAGTTCAGTACACTCATATAGAACGCGTCTGTGTAGCACAGCCTGCATTTCTGAAGGTCTTGACAGGAATTTCTTTAAATATGCAATAGAGCCTTCATTGCTGGAATTATAAGTACACTGAAAAATCCTTCTGGGAGAAAAAGAAAACAGTGGTCCATAACGCTCCTCTTGCTATGTGAAAATAAAAGCATCTGGTAGTATAATGAGTGTGTTGTTGACTCAGTGCAGTCGATCATCTCTGTTTTCACAAGCTCATGTACTGCAGTCAATGGAAATCACTGCGGGAAGTACCTGGGGATGCAATGACAATTTGTCCACTCGAAATGTGTATTTTGCTCAATAAAAGGTAAATGTTATGAGAAAATACTGGAACCCTGGCTAGCAAGTCTAAAACTCAGGTCTGAAAAAACTTGGAAAGTGGAAATAACTGATATCATCACTTCTATTCCTATTGAGTGAAAACAGAAAAGGTGAGCTCTACATGTTTTAAAGGTAAGTCAACTAATGAACGGAAAAGTAAAAGAATGAAGGACATAAGTCACATCAGTCACCTTTAACCCAAACCTTGGAACTCTGTACAGGAAGGTGTAGCCATAGAAATAGATGAACATCCCTATCAGCTGAGATGTAGTTTACTTTTTTCCTTCTGATTTTGTGTAACTAAATAATAGCTGCTTGTATTCACAACTTAAAAGATATCTCTAGTCTGAGAAATTATTTAAATATTGTGATATGATTATAATTTTCTTATCAATTATTTTCAGGTCAAAACCTCTTGGATTTCAACAAGAAATAAGGCTTTCTGAATTGCCAGCTGTGAAGATACATTCCTGAATATGCAAGTCAGCCTGCTCCTCTCCTCCTCATCTCTTTAATCTATATTTTTCCTTCCCTTGCTTACTATCTTTTGAAGTAACAGTACCTTATCCTGGAGTTAATTTGAGGGGCCTAGAATGGAACCATGTGGCTTTGCCTGAATTGTATCAAACCTTTAGTGCCAGCAGAAGTGACAAGTAGCCAAAATTATCTCAGAAAAGTCATCAGAGATGACACACAGAAACACAAAGGTCAGGCTTGTTGCAGAAGATTCACTTTTCTGTAGTGTATATAGAAGCAGAATCTGCTTTAGCAAGAGTTTGAACTAGATGACCTCCAGAACTCCCTTCCAACCCCAACCATTCTGTGTTTCTCAGAACAAAAGACACGAAGCAAAAAATTTAAACTAAAAGTGAGTACATAGATTGCGAGGATGATTTTTTATCTATCTATTTATTTATTTGTTTGTTTATTTATTTATTTATTTCCACAATGAGAGTGGTGAGACACTGACAGTTTGCCCAGAGAAATTGTGGATGCTCTATGACTTGAAGTGAGGCTGGGTGGGCATTGAGCAACCTAGCTGGGTTAAAGATGTCCCTGCCTAGCAGGCTGACCTAGACAATCCTAGAAGTTCCCTTACAATACAAACCATTCTACAGTTCTGTGCTGAAGTGGAGTTCATGAGGATTTATTTTACCTGTCCCCCAAATGTTATCTGCAAACACTATGTGTATATATTGATTTTTATATCATTTTAGTTTTACATCTATCTAAACCCAGATTTACCCTCACATATATACCAATGTTGATTCAGAATGCAAAGAAAGCTAAAACTTTTCTGGATCCTAGCCATAACTCTTTTAGATGACTCCATGAAAATAAGACTTTCTGATAAAAGCTCTTTAATCAACAGAGGGAAAAAAATGTTTTCCTTGCCAGCTCTCAAAGTGGAGTTTTCACCTATAGTAGTAATAATTTTTTTAATGTTTGTAAGTTCAAGCCCCAAGGGCTGTGAGGATGACAGCTCTGAAGATACTCTAAGATGTTTACCAAGCTCTGGGGACCCTCTCCTTGGGGAGCTACTGTTCTCTACAGGACTGTGTGGTCCACTGGCTCTTCTGCACCCACACAGACAGGTCTGATACTTTTATGAAGCCTTAGACCTTAAAGCCAATGACAGAAATTGTACTGAAAGCCTGATGTCCCCACATTAAAAATCATATCTGCCCTGTGTAAAACATCAAGCAGGGCATTTTAATATGTTGAAACCAAAATGAGCCACAGTATGGCAGACAGTAAAATGTTAACATATGCTGAAATAGAAGTTTTATCTGGTAGAAGATAGTTCAATATTTGCAATTGTCATGTTCTGGCATGGAAAAGTACATATTTTTCATAAGGGAAATAATTAGAAAGCCCAAAATAAACAGCAAGCTGATTAAAACGTGGTGAGAGATGGAAACAAACAGCAAAAATCAACCCCTATATGCACAAGGTGTAAGCAAATAATTCAATTTACATTATCTCAAAAAAATCAGTCTACAAATGTTTGCATTTGGGAGAGGTTAATTCCCACCCTACCTAAGCATCTCTTGAAAGTCATGCTGTAACTGTTGATCCTCAGCACAGGGAAAGATATCTCAGTCTTTTGTTATTTTGAGTTTGATGTGAACTGTGGAACTACAGCACTTTGAGAATCCACTTTTCTTTCTAAAAATCCTGAAACCTGGAGGAAAGTCTTAGCTTGGTACCGTGGGGAACAAATCCCTGCTATTACTTATACTATTTCTGTAAATATAATATCCATCAGTACCTGGTAGTGCCAGCTTCATTTTCTGGCACTTACTAGGAAGATGTGGGAATCTGTCTCTGACCCCAAAGCCTATTCAAAAATGTATGTCATGGTAAAAGAACAGCAGAAGATATCTAAATTCTGATAAACTACATGTCATATGTTCCAGCTGAAGTACCACTCTAGGGCATAGCTCAGTAACAGGAGGCACATCTCCCTCTTTCCAAATCTTTGCATCACCAATTTCATGATTATTTGGCTTGGTATATATGATTCCTTTACAGTAAAACAAACTCTACCTGTAATATTTCACAGAATCATTTAGGTTGGAAAAGACTTAAGATCTATTGAGCCTAATTGTTAACTCAGGCACTGCCAAATCCATCACTAAATCACGTCCCTGAGTGTCACATCCAAGCACCTCTTGAACACACTCTTAAAGTGTCTCAACCGCTTCCCTGGACAACCTGTTCCAACGCTTGACAACTCTTTCAGAGAAGTATTTCCTATTGCCCAATCTAAAGTTCACCTGGTGCAGTTTGAGGCCATTTCCTCTTGTCCTGTCCTTTGTTATGTGGGAGAAGAAACAACCCCTACCTCACTACACCTTCTTTTCAGGCAGTTGTAGAGACTGATAAGGTCCCCCCTGAGCCTCCTTTTCTCCAGGCTAAACCCCTCCAAGGCCTTCAGCTTCTCCTCATCAGACCTGTGCTCCAGACCCTTCACCAGCTCCTCTGCTCTTCTCTGGACTCACTACAGCACCTCCATGTCTTCCTTGAAGAGAAGGGCCTAAAACTGAACACAGGATTTGATGTGCAGCCTCAAGAATGCTGAGTACCAAGAGATGGTCCCTGCCCTGGTGCTGCTGGCCACACTGTTTCAGGCCAGGATGCCACTGGCCTTCTTGGCCCCCAGGCAACCTTCAGCTCATAATCAGTCAGCTGTTGACCAGCCTCCCTGGGTCATTTTCCACTAGGCAGCTTTTCAGCCACTCTTCCCCATGCCTGAATATTTCATGGGTTTGTGATCCAAGCTCACATCTAAGTGTTGAAACTCACACAATTTGCCTTGGCCCATCAATCCAGCCTGTGCAGACCCCTCTTTAGAGCCTTCCTGCTCTCCAGCAGATCAACACTCCTGCACAATGTGGGGTTGTCTGCAAATTGCCTGAGGGTGGTTCAGATCCCCTTGTCCAGACCATTGATAAAGATGTTAAACAGGAGTAGCCTCAGTGCTGAGCCCTGGGGAACTGACCCCAGCTGGATGTAATTCCATTCCCCACCAATCTCTGGGATCTGCCATCCAACTATTTTCTTACCCAGTGAACAGTGAACACAACCAAGCCATGATAGCCAGTTCCTCCAGGAGAATGCTGTGGGAGACACTTTTAAATGCTCTACTGAATTGTAGTTATTGTAGGTAACACCCACAGCCTTTTCCTCCTTCACCAAGTGTCACCATATCATAGAAGGAGATCTGTTAGTCATGAAGGACCCGCCTTTTATAAACTTTTGTAAATTGCACACTGGATGCTTTGAAAACTTAAGCATAAGTATCCAAGTATGAGAATAATAAAAACGTTTATCTAAACATCAATAAACATTAAGGAAAATATTATGAGATAGCAGACTTCAAAATTGTCTGTATGGTACCTTGTAGAAGTTACATGATTGCATACCTTTAAAGAAAGGTAAAGCTGAAGACCCTTGTTGTCCATGAAACCCTGTATGTATTTTAAATCAGTCACTAAATATTGATCAAATTTTGCATGAACTTGTAGATAAGGTAGGATGAATATGCATATTCCTGGACAGCAAAAACTACTAAGCACCTTTACAATAAATTTGGAACCAATGAAGCATCACGGTTCATTAATATTTTAGTGCATGTTACTAGAATTTCTCTGTTGCAGCATAGACATCTTGATCTGTTCTGCTGTTTTGGTTTTTTGGGTTTTGTTTTGTTTTGTTTTTTGGGTTTTTTTGCCATAAATTCTCATTAAAAAAACCATAAACATATGCTGTTGAATAAAATAATATGGAGAGGATTTTGAAGAACCTCTTCCATCTTCTTGTTTGAAATTTTAAATGAGCGTATTTGAATGCTTGAGCATATCAATTAAATGTGTTTGATTTTTAAAAAATATATTTTCCTATTTTCCAAAGTACCAATAGTAAAACAATAGAAAAAAAAAACATGCATGAAAGCATCCTCTTTCTTCAAATATTACTATTTGCATTGTTAGTGCATAAGGTGCACCGTCATGACAGGCTCTCCACAAACAGTTTGTCCTCATCTTCAGATACGTTTGAGTCTGAGCATTACCAATTTAGGCCTACAAAAAAGAAACCTAACTTGCACTGAATTTCAATTGAGCTGTTTTGTGAACCCAGCCTCATAAAAACAAATAAACAAACAAACAAACAAACAAACAAACAAACAAACAAACAAACAAACTCTCTGCCATACCGTTGCACTAATGCTTGCAACCCAGTTAAATTACTGGCAGGAAGGAACAGCTATCTTTTTTGTTTCTTGTCTTTATATTTTTCTTTTACCATTGATGAAAGGTAAGCAGAAGTTCACTGAATACAAAACCTGAATATTATATTCTTTCTGCATGGGAAAAAAGGGAATTTCTCACTTACTAAGTGCCATTAATTATCAAATATTATCAGCTACACCAGTAACTGTTAAAGCACCCAGACTGGAGGCACTTCCATGAGTTCTGCCATTAAACCTCTTTTAAAGGCCTTGGTATCTGTTTGCAAAGATACCAGGCCTTGGCCCTATAACCACTTATCCACATGAATAACCTCAGTTACATGAGAGAACCTTATAAACTTGGCAGCATCATTAAAAACTCACAGAGCTGGCTCCAAGCCAACACATGAAAGCCAAGCTGATATGTTAATAGTAATGATCCTCACTGTTTCTCATAGACATCAATGAAAAAATGAACATATTTACCTGATCTATAAATAGATTTCTCTAACAGACACCGTCTTTTGTTTTAATTAAAACCATCTTTTCCGACATCATCTGTCATGCTACAAGCGAGCTCCGGGGATTCCTGGGGATGCTCCTGCATGGGTGGGAGGAGGAGTGAGCCTGGTCTCCTTCCAGCTCAGATCACAGCACTGCTTGCCCTTAGCCCTTCCTCTCTCACACTGTCAAGTGGAGTGAAGGAGGCACACACAGCACTGCTTCACCTCCTGTTTTGCATTCCATTACCTCGTTTCACTGCCTCACTATCTCTGGAAAGAGATAGATCTACACTGAAAAAGCAATAGCAAACACAGATATCTATATTACATGTCAGACTTAAACACATGGCACACCATTGCAGCACAGAGATGATAAAACCAGCAAGAACAACTAATTGCAAGCGTCATTAAATTTTTTTAATAACAGGATAATGGGGGCTATTTCAATGCACAGAGAAAAAAAAAATCATAGCAGATTAAATCAGGAAAATTGTACCTTTTAAATTTAAAACAAAATTTAAAATAAACTTTATAGTTTTGCAGAATTTAAGTGTCTACTGATTTTCATATATCGTTAAGATATGTATTTCATTTCCCATTTGCTACACGAATAAAAATACAACTTGTAAAATAATATATGTGAATCATTTTTGAGAGCACAAACAAACCACCTTAAACACAAAATGCAACTTCAGGAAGAACTACTTGAGAAAGTCTTCTTTCCAATCTGAATACCGAAAAATAATGTTTTCCAGGATCAGATATTGCAACTCACTTGCTCTGTTTTGTGATAGTAACAGGGAACCACCAAACATATCCCCATCCTTGATTAATCAAAATCGAAGAAGCTACAATGATTCTGTCAAATGGCCTAAGGCAGCAAAGTAAATAAAACAAGCTTAATCCAGTGCACTAATTTACAGAGAAACATGCCAGGATGATTTATTTATATCTCCAGCAAAAATGTTCTTCATCTGCTTAACTCTAAACAAGAACGACTGAAGGCTTGAGTGAAGGCATTTAAGGACTTGAGCATGTGTTTTGTTGCATGAATGCCAGAGCACTTGGCAACCTGTTGAATCATTCTTTCACATGTAAGAACAACAGCAAAATCCCTTGTTCTACTCAACAGTTACAATCAACCTCAGTTACAGCTAAAAATCAAAAAGAGCTAAGTAGGAATTATTAACTGAAGACAGGCAGGCTAAGTTCAGACTGCTACAGTGTTATCTTTTGTTCAAGGACTGCAAATTGATTCCTCACCTCTTTCTAGATTGCTCATTGTGAAGCACAATGAATATTAATCAACCTTTGTAAAGAATATTGATCAAGTACAGATTTCTCTGAATGGCTCTTAAATAGTTAAGCACAGGTTCTATATTTTTCATTTGTAAATAAGACCAAAAAAATATTTATTTTGCATATTTTGTGTAATATTCAAATATGTTTTCACTCTACAAGACTCTCATGGAGTTAAATTTTGTTCCTTATTTTTGTATAAAATATTCTTTTAAAAAATATTCCTTTTTGGTTACCATGAATTAGCATGCTTTAAATCATTAAAATGGTTGTCATGGTAAAAATTCCTCTTCGGAAATGCATCATATCGGGGCGTCAAGACTCTGACAGTACTAAGCAATATATCAAGACAACATAAAAAAGGTGAAGAGTTTATGATACAGGTAAATTTACTTATTTTTGCCTAATGGAAACACAGTTTGGCTAATGCAAAATCTTCCTCAGAAACTAAACAAAAAGAAATACAAGGAGAATCAACCCTGCAGATTTTTTTAGCTCCTGGAGCTATTCCATGTGGGTGCAAATTTCATTTTCATCAAGAGGCCACGGAGTGTTAAACCCAGGCCTACCACACCAGCTCCTGCCAGCTTCCTCACCAGGCTGGGCGCATCCCTTTCCCACTGCACCGCATGGGAATCCAGGTTTTTATATTTTGGAGGAGTTTTATAGTAGTTGCTTAGGAACTTGTTTAGTGAGACTAGAGGATGGCTGGAAAGCAATGAAAAACAGGCCAGAGAAATGAAGGGTAACTGAGCAGACCACTTGAGGGAGGATGGGATGTTCCCTGCACTCTGGGAACGAGGTGCCAAGGAGCTGCTCTGTACTCAGGGCTCAATAGCTGTTATTAAGGCAATAATAAAGTAAGCCTTGTTTGTCTATGCAGCTGGTGAAGTCTCCTCAAGTCGCCATCTTCCAGCTCCTAATCTAACATCTCTTCCCTTCAATAAAGGAATGACCGTCAACTAACCTTATTAAGACAAATAACAGTTTAGAGTTAAGCAGTGAACAGAATTTATGTCAATAAATTCTTGGCATTACATTATAGTAACTGCATCTGGACTCTACTTTGCAATTACTGAAATTAAAATAACAGGGACAAGTGGCATTTGAAAAAAAAAATGCAATGTAATACACATTTACAGAAGAAAATGTAAAATTTAACACCTGTATAGTGTTTTTACTATGAAGACACCATTTGCTATTAAGACAGCATTGACTATCAAGTAGTTCTTAAATTCTACAGACCAATTTAGAACTCCAAATTTAGATCTGGATATGAAATGTATGATGCAATAACTGCGAACTCATTATAATAACTCATCATAATAACACATCTCCAAAATTTCTTAGGTCTAATAAATGGTGCTACTTCAGAAACAGTCAGAAACAAAAACAAGCAGATGCAATTTTGCAAGCAACATATTATTGCAAATATCACAGTTCAGCTGTACAGAAATTACAGCTGCCAAAATCTGTTGTCTTTGTAGTGCCATTACTCCAACGTTGCAGGTCAAATCCAACAAACAGCTGTTCAATATCTGAGGATTTTACTAAATAATGCAATACTACACACACAATGGGATATGTACTGAACCAGCCTCAGAGGAAAGCAGAACATGGGAAAACAATTACTTTTAATCTTGTTATGGATTAAAGGGCTGTATTATATAATGCATTTCTTAAAAAACCTGACAAAACAGTGCTAGGAAATGTGTAAATCCCCTCTTCCTATTATCAGGGGTTTTTTTTTCTTTCTTTTCTTTTTGAGCCAGAGTGTCATTTCAGCTCTTTTAAAACTATTTGCAAAACTGGGTCAAGTTCCTAAACCAAATTCTGCTTAAGAAATTTGGCTGTCAGATTTACAGACCATCTGAAGAAGCCTCCTTTAACCTAGAAGGGCTGGATGGGGAGGCTGGAATGTGCATGCCCACTGCTGATGTTCCTGTTCTAACAGAAGCAATGGCAGCTCTAGAAAAAAAAATACTTTGGGCTGAGCACTTAAAAAACTTAGCCCACATGGCAGTACCTTGTTGAAATTTACTTATTTACTAATTTTCATTTTTTACTAGGAAGCTAGTTTCTTCCATAAAGGTAGAAGGCACCTTTAGGTGCTTCTTCAGTCAACTCAATTCACTTTACTTTACTGGACCACATATGATATCCTTAATGCTGTTACCAGTATCCATATAAATTACCTTCTCTTCACTTATTCTGGTTTCATATCACTGGGCTTTTCCCCCTTTTTTAACTGCAACAACTAAAAATAATCTAAAAACCAAAAACCAAACCAAACCCCTTCCATATTATCAGCTTATTCCTGGAGAAGAGAGCGAAACAATAATTATATCAAATTATGTGGCATGTAAGCCCTGATTTCTGCGCTGTGTAGTAGACTGCACTTCAGAATAGGTTTTATCTTGTCCTTGGAACCAGCTCCAGGCTGATTGGAAGTTCAGCCTGGGGCTTCGACCCACACACTCCTGATGGGGATCCGAACTCTGCTGCTGCAGAGGGGAAGGGAGCTGCCAACAGTGCTCTGTTCTACAGGGCCACCTGTTTCACATCATACAAAAGCTGCCCTGGAAACCGAACTGACATGTGGGAAGTGGGAACAACCAAGGGATTTCCTTCAAGATTGTGCTACTGCTTCAAGCCAAAGTGCTAAGGCAGACAGAGCCCACCACAACTCATGCAATTCAGAACATTCTCCGACAGTCACCTTAATTACCATTCAGCCCAGAGCAACATTCCCTCTGACCCAGATGTATTGGGTTTAAGTGGCAAGGTTTTGGTCATGGGGGGGTTGCAGGGGTGGCTTCTCTGACAAGCTGCCAGAAGCTTCCCCCTTGTCTGCCAGAGCCAAAGCCAGCCAGCTACGAGACAGACAGACCCACTGCTGGCCAAGGCCAAGCCCATCAGTGACAGCAGCAGCACCTCTGGGATAACATATTTAAGAAGAGGAAAAAATATGCTGTGCAACAAATGAGAATATGTGAGAGTAACATCCCTGCAGGCACTAAGGTCAGTGAAGAAGAAGGGGGAGGAGGTGCTCTAGATGCCAGAGCAGTGATTTCCCTGCAGCCTGTGGGGAAGAACAGGGTGAGGCAGCTGTGCCCCCACAGCCCATGGAGGCCCATGATGGAGCAGAGATCCACCTGCAGCCCACAGAGGGACCCCACACCGCAGCAGGTGGATGCCGCAGGGAGACTGCGACCCTGGGGTAAGCCCCTGCTGGATGGAGCAGGCTCCTGGCAGGACCTGTGGACCCATGGAGAGAAAAGCCCACACTGGAGCAGTCCCTCCCTGAAGGAATGCACCCCTTGGAAGAGACCAACGCTGGAGCAGTCTGTGAAGAACTGAAGCCCACAGGAAGGACTCACACTGGAGAAGTTAACTGAGGACTGTCTCTTGTGGGAGGGACCCCACAGTGGAATAGGGTAAGAATTAGAGGAGGAAGGACCAACAGAGACCATGGCTCCCATTCCCTGTCCCCCTGTGCCACTGGAAGGAAGGAGGCAGAGAAATCAGGAATGAAGTTGAGCCTACGAAGAAGAGAGGGGTGAGGGGAAGGTGTTTTCTAAGATTTGGTTTTATTCCTCAACATGCCACTGTGATTCACCTTGTAATAAATTCAATTAATTTCCACAAGTTGAGTCTGTTTTGCCCATGACAGTGACTGGCGAGTGATCTCTCGCTGTCCTTATCTCTCAAGCCATGTGCCTTTCATTCTATTTTCTCTTCCCTGTCCAGCTAAGGAGAGGAATGACAGAACAGCTTTGGCATCAAGCCAGGGCCAACCCAGCACAAAACCAGATGGCTTTGGGGTTTTTTGTTGGGCTTTTTCAGTTGTTCTTCAGAGTGCTCTGTTCTTTGTTTTTATGAATTTTGGAGAAATTATTTGAGAGAAAAGTGCATGAATGCCTTTTGGAATGTCATGTACAAAGAATATCATACTTCATCAAAAATGTAACATTTCACTTTTTTTTTTCTATACAAGAGTGGTTTAAACTTTACTTCATGGAGCAATACAAATCCTCTCTTTTTTAGAAATTGGAAAAGAAATATTGTAAAATTACTGCTTGGGGAAACATACTAATTTCCTGTGTTCTACGTGTAGTTTGTTTCCTCTAGTGATACAGAAATGTGTATTCTTTTACCTTGAAAATGTTGAAAATGTTGTGAATACATTAACCTCACATTTATTAACTTCACTAAATGCACAATACTAATTTCTGGAGTGCAAAGTAAAATCAAACCAAAATGAAATTTAATAAGCATCTATTTCTTTCCTGTTATTTTTCTTCAGCTGGTGTCTAGGGAGACTCATTTGACATGGGTGTATGACTGCTAGCACTTGCCAAACAGTGTTACCTTAAGGTGATGGGGAAAGGACATAAGCCTGAAAAATCAGCAGCCTTATTCGTCTGGAAATACTGTTTTACCCCTGGCTAGCTCCTCCAGACTTCTGCAACTGCCTTAAAGCAATCCTTCCTCCTCCTGCTGCTTCCTCGGGCAATTATTACATCTTGCACCAGGATGAATACACTTTTGCCTAGCTGATTAAATGTACCTGAGATTAGTAAGAAGAGCACTTCTCACTGCATGCCCAGTGGTGAGGCAGAATGGCCTGTGAAGGTGCTCCCCACCTAGATGTGTCTCATTTGGCTCTCCTTTGTCTGATGTAGCTAATAGCACATTGTTTCTGGACTGCTTTTTCCTATCTGTCCTTTCCTATCTTACACATTAATGAAGAAAAATTATACCATTTTTATGCAACATGGGACTTGTTCCTATATTATAGCTTTAGTAATTTCTTCTTTTAAACTTCGTAATTTACTTTAATAAAGAATTTTATGCCCGTACTCTCACCACTGCACCATATATATACTAGGACACCCTTAATGCCCTTGATTTCTCCTGCTCTCTTTCTGTGGCACATCATAATTTCCAGGGCTTTTTTTATTCTAATTAATTATAGGATGTTGGGAGTTATTAGCTTGGAACTTCTGGCGTGTAAGTGGTGTGAGGTCAGTGCTCTGAAATCCTTTTTAAACTAACTGCACATTACATTTTTGCAGTCAGCTAGACTCCCTGGCTGCACTAGTACAAAAGGAAATAGAGCCAGGAAGAAAGCTCAAACGTTGGATCTGCAGCCATTCCCACTGCTCCCCTGCTAGTGCTCTCCCTGGCACAGCTATGGTTTGGAGAGGGGACTGAAGTGGTCCATGGATCTGCTGTATTCACCACTGCAGGCACGGCTGCTTATCCAGATGGTTTCTGGCATCTTAATCCTACAATTTAAAATTATCTGGTGCCCCCTCCTAGCCTCACTCCTGTGCTTAAAGGCCATTCTGAAATGCTAAGTGCCTAACATAACTGGATTTTTTAACACTGGTTATGCAAATGAATGATACAATCATGGCTGGGGGTTCATAATGTAGTTTTATTCTTGCGTCTGACAGATGTCACCATCGTTGATGATCCTATTTCACACTGGCTATACTGGAATTTTACATCCTCAGTAAAGCTGAATTGCATGTAAGTTGAAGTGTTTCTTCACAAAAATTTGGTATATGATGAGACCATAAGGCTGAGGAACCACAAACAAAGTATTTAGGACATTAAACACAGGGTTTCCTCTACAATTGCTGTAAACATGCAATTGCTCTACAAAGGCTCATTTACGTTACTCCCAGCTAAACTGAGCCAGATCCTGGGGGTTTATTACTTAAAATTATGCTGATATTACACTTTACCATCACTTGACTTTCCTAGAATGCCTTTTTTTTTTTGAAAGCTAGTACTCCTCCTAAGCCAAGTGGTTTGTTCTTCCCTTTCTTGACTTTTTAATAATGAAGCATCTGAGTATTGTATCTCTAAACATATGCCATGTGAAGTTTCTGTAGGTCTGGAATAAAAAAAAAAAAAAAGAATAAAATTTTTCTTAGCTGCATTTGTGACTTGCATTAAAATGCCAGATTTTCTGGCATGGTTTTAGAGCTGAGAGGAGGGGATTTTTAAATAGTATCTGATAACTATAGGAACCAATGAGAAATACAGCATCTTGTTATGGGAAGATATTTTCAATGAGGTCTGAGCTTCACACATACCACTATTTCTGGTGATCCAGTGAATGTACTCAGATTCCATGAACAAGAATGACCTGTTCAATCTTACATACCTATATGCTAGTAGCTACCATGATATCCTGCATAATATATGCTATGAAATAGCACTGAAATATTCTATCCCTCTGGTACCAGGATGAATCTTTAAGCCAGCTTATGAACAATTAATTCCATTCCCCACACTGCCAGCAGAAAGCCCACTGTTAAGGACACTTACAAGAGCAGAGAGGGCAATACTTTCTGCTTCTGTTCGGTTTCTAGGTAGATTCTCAGCACTAAATACACACTTTAGTTAGAGTGGCAAAGCATCACAGGCTGGGGCAGCCACAGACTGACAGCAAAGCACAGCTGTCAGAAAACCTGCATGCAGTCAGTACAATAACTTAAGTGACAAATCAGAATGACATACTACTGAGAAGCTGCAAATTTAGCATCTGCATTGGAAGACAGGTGTCTTCAAATGAGAGACAGCTACTGCAAACAGCATTAGTAAGACCTCCTCTAGCATAATGTTCTTGGTCAGTATTCTCCAGAAGAACTCAGACCACAAGTGCAAAGGCAGCTGTTAAAGCAGGGGAACAGAAGTCTAATTGGAGTAGAATATTTTAGCTTGCTTATTGTGATAAATATCAGAGAAGTTATGATTTTTTTCTGTATACCATCAGGGAACAGACATGAGTCAGAGGAACAGTCATGTCAATTAAAGGGCACTGAATCTGAGCTGTCCAGCAACTATTTTGGCCTTGAAAGCAGAAACCAGATTAGAAGGAAAAGCCTAAAAGAAAACTGTTTTAAGACAGAGTAAGGACTGCATAACAATAAGGCCCTGTCTTCTATACCTAAGAATGAGTGTATATATTAAAAACTGGAGTACATCCTGAGAAACAAATGACAAACAGTTGAAAATTAAAGTTTATGAATCGTTGTAAAATAAGCCTTTAAAAATAAATACAAATATAAGCTGTTTCAGGAATCATCTGCTGAACAATTTTACTGTATTCGGGTAAAACTTAATGTGGCACAAGGAACATGTAACTATAAATTCATGTGGTGGTTAGAATTCTGTTCCAACAGTGTCCTGTCTTACATGGAAATAACTAGACAGAAATAAAGAAATTAAATATATCTCATATGTGATTTATGTTAATTCAAGCTAGAAATAGAAAACTGTATTTTGTAAAAAAGGATCTTACAGGAAACCTTTAAAACGAGGCTTTGAATAGCTGCCTTCTTACTCAGCTTTACTGTGCAAACACCCATCATTCAGAAGACATCTTTCTACAAATTTCTTCTGGCAACTCCTGTCTAGTCTGGGGATGGCTACTGGAGGACAATTTATAGGTCAATGCATTTTTCAGAAGCAGACATCATGATCTATGAGCAATACTCACAATTCAATTAATTATTTCTGACAAAGATAATAATGATGATATACGCAATTTAGATTGTCATAAGGTGTTTCATTTGGTACCATGAGACCTTCTGATTGTTAAGGAAGTAAAATGACACAAACTACATTAAAAACTAAAACCCCTTCAAATTAAAACTTGCTTATTATATGAGGTCACAAGTCCAAATTAAAATTAAGAGCCCAAATGTTTTAAATACTCTGAATACTGTGTAGCATAAAACAGTGTTTAACTCCTCATTAGTGATAGTTTAGTTTTATATTTTCTAAACTGAGATTTCACTGATAGGGGTGTGATAGAGAATTTTGAAAAGCCCATAAAGATTTTTGCAGAAATTTATTGTTCTGTAGCTAAAATCAACCTACAGAACCACTGTGATTTTGAGCAAGTTAATTGTTTTGATAGTCCAATGAAAACTGGGCTGTATTCTTCTTCAGTGACATCTGCAGGTGGCCTGGCATTGCCGAAGCTTTGTGCTCTTCCTACAGACAGACAATTTGTGAGAATTGGCTACTACAAAATTAAGCCTGAGGTGGCTTTTTACAGCGTTCCTCAATCATTTGAGCAGACTAAAAAGACAATGAACTCCATTCTCTGTTCCTTCAAATCCCTTCTCCACCGTGATGCCTACGAAAACCTGAGAAGCGGATGGCTACTGTCAAGAGTGTTGCCAATATGGTTTTGTTATTACCCCGTGCTGCCCAGATGCCCCAATCCAATTTCTCTCTCTTGTAAGCTCTCTGGCATGGGTTCTGAGCATGAACAACACAGAAAGAAATGAAAACTGATTGATTATGTGATTATGGGCAATCTTTTAATAGAAAGAAATCATAGTAATTCCTCCACCAACACTAAAATCCCTATTCCCATCCAAACTGAACCACAATATCTGCTTCCTCCCACAAGCAGACACTATTTCCAATTCAGACAGGGCAAAATAAAAGAATTTCTTCCACAATTTAATCACAAAAGCTTTCTAAGGGTATAGGCAGATGCACATTTTGTCTGTACAAAGACATTTTATGGAGCTATGTATGGAGAGGAAAATAAAAATCTGCTCTGGAAGAAGTCCAGCTTGGCCTCTAAAAGCACTAACACCTTTAATTGAAATCTGCTGAACAAACATGATCTGCTAGAGTGCTGAATGCAGTGCAGATCTCCTACAAATGGAAATTATGGAATTATTTCCCCAAACTTGTGTTTCACTGGCCCTTTTTCAGCAGGGCAATTTTAGAAAGGAGTGTACAAGACCAAGGAGCTTTGTAGCTTAATTCTGAAGAGTATCTGTGTTACAGGGTGATGTCCCATATGGGACCTGCATTGGAGATCCATTTGCCTTCCCAGTCCTGACTCAAGAGCAGCAGGCACACACCTGACCAGCCTGATGGAGAGAAACAGGCAGGGGGAACCATACTCAGCTCTGCAAGGACCTGTCTCCACAGCACGTCAGTGATGACAGTCATGTTTTCTGCCCTTTTCAAAGGGCAATTAACAAATAAAGACACATAGGCATGTCATAAACTCAGATATAGCCCGACTGAGCTTCAATGTGTAAGGCTCAGAGGGAGCTAATTTATCTCAGGGGGAAAAAAAATCTGTTTATAAATACACTTTTCTTATTCAGTTAGGTTACCCCTCTCCATTTCACTATTCCTTTTCATGTGTGCATGAGTCTTAAAATGTGATAATCAGAAATTACTATCTGCATAATAAAATCCCCAGAAACAACTGCAGAGCCTGTGACAACCAGCTCGCATTTCAGAGGAAGGATACAGCACGTATTAATGCTTTACTGAAGGGAACTCATCCATCTTCTCAGACAGGAGACTGTCTTTTGCACTCTCATCACACCACAAAACACCACATCTTACCATATCTTCACATCTCACAGTCTCTAATGTGTCTGTTCCCTCAGTGTGCCAGGGAGGTGAGAAATGCTATCACCCTACTCTGCTCCTGGGAATCCAAGTCAGGCAACACGTCTGCAGTGCCAAGCAGCTCAGTCTTTGAGTAAACTCCCTCACAGGGATCATCTGCACTGCACAGTGTGAGTTCACTGCTGGTTTCTGGACTCAACAGGTGAGGGAAGGCAGCCCACTCCAAAGATTGCCTCCAACACCAAGGTGAGAGGCTTGGTTTGGTCTGTATTGAACAGTCCTCTGACACCATCCTATCCCTAAGCTTATCCCTGCAAATAGCCTAGGATACACAACACCTACCAGTTTTGTGTCTGAAAAAACTACAATGCTGGGGAGGCTGTACTTCACACAAACAAAACTAAAAATAACCCTATAAACCTACATAAGCCCCCCCCCTCACCTGTAATAGTAATAACTAAGACTAGGAGTCCCCCACAGGTGGCTGAGACGGAACCCAAAGTCAAATGGCAAATACTGTAGTCCCTGGCAACCTGTTTGAGAGGGTATGGGCATCAGGCAGTGTGGCTATGAGCTGCACTCTACCACTTGGAGAAAATTAACTGTATTGCAGCCAACACCAGCACAAGCTGGCCCCAGAGTGCAGTGGTGGGGAGACAGCCTCCCAGCCAAGCTCTCCTTCACTTGGGAGCTGACCAAGTTAAACCAAGCCATGACATTGGCCAAGGAGGCAGCAATCTCTCCTTAGGGATGATGTATGCAACAGAAAAGATGTGATCAAACCAAAGTCACGCCAGAGCCCACTGACCAACACGCAGGATTTCTCTGTGTCCTCACTATTAGAGCTTTTCCTTAATATCCATCTTAGAAGCAGCTTCCCCCATGCCCATCAGCTGCTGCACAGGATAGGGTAACTACAGTGCTGCACAAGATGGGAAGGCAGCTCTGCTGACCACTCCCTGTGGCTTTCCAAGCCCCCTTCCTGGGTGCACTGCCTGCACTCCCTGTGGCTTTCCAAGCCCCCTTCCTGGGTGCACTGCCTGCACTCCCTGTGCCTTTCCAAGCCCCCTTCCTGGGTGCACTGCCTGCACTCCCTGTGCCTTTCCAAGCCCCCTTCCTGGGTGCACTGCCTGCACTCCCTGTGCCTTTCCAAGCCCCCTTCCTGGGTGCACTGCCTGCACTCCCTGTGCCTTTCCAAGCCCCCTTCCTGGGTGCACTGCCTGCACTCCCTGTGGCTTTCCAAGCTCCCTTCCTGGGTGCACTGCCTGCATTCTCTGTGCCTTTCCAAGCTCCCTTCCTGGGTGCACTGCCTGCACTCCCTGTGCCTTTCCAAGCTCCCTTCCTGGGTGCACTGCCTGCACTCCCTGTGGCTTTCCAAGCTCCCTTCCTGGGTGCACTGCCTGCATTCTCTGTGCCTTTCCAAGCCCTCTTCCTGGGTGCACTGCCTGCACTCCCTGTGCCTTTCCAAGCTCCCTTCCTGGGTGCACTGCCTGCATTCTCTGTGCCTTTCCAAGCCCCCTTCCTGGGTGCACTGCCTGCACTCCCTGTGGCTTTCCAAGCTCCCTTCCTGGGTGCACTGCCTGCATTCTCTGTGGCTTTCCAAGCTCCCTTCCTGGGTGCACTGCCTGCATTCTCTGTGCCTTTCCAAGCTCCCTTCCTGGGTGCACTGCCTGCACTCCCTGTGGCTTTCCAAGCTCCCTTCCTGGGTGCACTGCCTGCATTCTCTGTGGCTTTCCAAGCTCCCTTCCTGGGTGCACTGCCTGCACTCCCTGTGGCTTTCCAAGCCCCCTTCCTGGGTGCACTGCCTGCATTCTCTGTGGCTTTCCAAGCCCCCTTCCTGGGTGCACTGCCTGCACTCCTTGCCCACCCACCTGGGGCACCCGAGACACTCCCTGCCAGCCAGGCACTGCCAGCTCACAATCTGCCTCTAGAAGGAGGCTGAATTTCATCAAAACCTGTCACACAATCTAATTGCAGAGCTCAGTTATCTTAACTGGCAGGCATACAGCTAATTGTTCACCTGTGGTATGAAATCTCAGGAACAACGCACTACATAAATAGAGAATTTTTGTATAATGTAAGCAATGTGTGCAGCAGGGTGTCACAATCACTGTCAGTGACTGGTGACAGCCAGAACGTCTCATCTGATAGAGATAAATAAATTCCACATTGCTGAAGGTAATTCATGGATTTATTTGTGTATCACAGAACATAAAATAAAGGACCATTTAAGGATATTTTCTCCTCTATGTCTTTGTTTTCAAATAAAATTTAGTTTTCACTTAAAAAGAGGTGTGCAAAGCCATTTACTCATGTGAACTGATGAATCAGTTCCTGTTTCATGTGTGTATTCACCATGAAAGCTATGCACCACACACACCATGGAACAGAAAAAGTGACCTAGACTTCCTGACATCAACAAAACACAACCTCCTGCTAAAATCAGTTATTCCATATGCAAAACTCCCTTAAGTCTGTTATAAAACTTTTGAGTTCCATAAACTAAATTTTATGGAAACCCCTAGAAGCATATACAGTTTTGATACTGAGATCAGTGATGGTTCTCTGCTTTATTTCTGACCACCTAAAGGAAAGTGAGTGCTGCTTGACAGCGTTTTTTGTTTTATTTTATTCTTTGATAAGGACTGAGCAAAAGTTATGCCCCTTCACAGTACAACTACTTTAAAAATAAGCTTTAAATAGTAAGAGGATCTGTCTACCCTCTAAGATAAGCAGAAAGACAATTTGTACTTTAAAACAAGTTATGGTCTTAAATAAATGGGTATCTAAATTCAACTACAAAAATTTATTTTTCTTTCTGGTGTGCCCTTTCCCTTTTCTCTTGGAGGAGGTTGGGTGGGTTGTTTGGTTTTTTTTTCTTTTTAATTTGAGCCTTAATAGATAAACCTTTAAACAGCATATAAAGTTTATGGGCGCAAAAATTTGCTATTATATGAACAGTCTCACTGTACTATATTTTTACTGTATTTTTCTTTTATCCTGCAACAACCTTTATAGTATAAATTTCCAGTAAAAGAATAAATAAAGAAAAAGACTTCCTTTTTAAGCTAAGAATATTGCATCAATCTTGGTAGAAAAAATCCAATATAATTCTGTAGTAAACTGTCTCTAGTTGAAAATTCAGTCATCCTCACTTATCAAAACAAAGCCTAAGGTTGAAAGCTTATTTGAGAGCATTCTGAGAGGTCGATAAAAATAAGAATAAAAGTGAGGACTGTAGAACCACAGTCCCTGCCAAATAAACAATAAATTTAATTATTTACATATTTCAGGTGGCACTGATGCAGGCTGATACACCCTGGGCTATGTTATACATTTGCATTCCTGCATTCAGATTTCATTATTAATAAACTAAACTTTGGCTTATATATATATATACACACACACATATATATAGCTTTCAAGCAATGGTTTTCATACTCAATATTGGTGTGGGATTAAACACACAAAGTACATGTTAAATCTTGACTGCAGTAGTAATCTAAAGCCATCTACACAGCAAGCAGCTCCTGCCACACTACAAGAAATATTGCCCACAGCTTCCCCTATTACAAAACACAGACTCCCTCTGAGTTATGAATTCAGGACTAGCACAGAGCCACCAGCCTGTCTTGCACATGACAAGATACTGCCATTCAGGTGACTGGTGGCTCCTTGACTCCTTGACTTCCAGAAACTTTGAACCAGCTCCTGTGGCAATGCATGAGGGAGTTTGGATGGGAAAACACGTGTAGGTCTAAACCAGACACGCAGGTGGGACTGCACAGTGGGTTTCGGTGGAGTAGGCAAACCTCCAACAAAGTGCTCTGGAATTCCCTAAAAACAAATTAAAGGAGCATTTTCTGTCTAGCTGGACCAGGCAGGAAAGCACAAGAAAAGCAAAACTCTAGTGGTTGAACAGCCCTTAACCATGCAAATAAAATGATATAAATAATGGTAGGACACATGAAATATGTTCATATGAAAATTGACATAATGTGTTTTCAATATTAACACCTATGATTTTATAACAGAAGTTATGTATATACATGCATACCTAGATATATATATATATGCTTGTATATATACATCAGTATTATCTGAAACCCATCAAAATGAACATAAATTAAAGCTAAAAGATTAATTTTAACACAAGGCATTTGAGATGGCTGGCAAGCCTTATTTACACGTTTCCTGTATTTTTATATATTTAAAGAAACATCAAAGGTTTTTAACAAGAAAATTATATTCTCATAGCCATAAAGTATACTCTTGTGATTGCATTAGAGTGGCTGTGCAATATAACTTCTTTGCTTGCTGACAGTGGTTTTCGCTATGTTAATTAAATAAGTCTGTGATCTTTATTCATTAAAATTAATGCAATAATATCTATGTTGAAAGTTCACATTGGACTCAATCTGGCAAGCCAAATGAAACAGCTTCACTGGAGTTAGTCTAATATTATTCTTGACAAAACAGAGCTCTGACAGGAGATTCTGTGTGAAATCGGTTTACCCTTGCTTCACTTAATATTATTCCAAATCAGCGAGCACGAGTATCTTCAGAGCAGACAAAAACGTCTTCTATTAAACAAAGCTATGGAAACCACAAGTCTCCAGGCGACAGGTTGCGGCGGGCAGGGAGCCCGCTGGCCGGGGCATTCCTGCCGGGATGGGGAAATGCCGCCGGCAGCACCGCGGAGCGCTGCGGCCCAGCCCCGGCCCAGAGCCGGCAGCTGGAACTCGCCCAAGGGATGGCACCGAGCACGGCTTCTCAATCCCAGTGACAGGACCTGAAAAAAACAGCAAAGGTTTCATGGACGAAACCCGAGATCCCCTCACCTCTGGGATTTCCTCCCAGAGAAACAGGAGCTGCCCTTCCCCGGCTTTCCCTTGGGGAAAGCTGCTCCTGGGAAGGCAGCAGTACCTGCGAGCATGCAGCAGGTGATGGCTCTGCACCGACAGGCAAAGGCACTGCAGGAAATAAGAGAGCCTCGCTGCTAGGATTTTAAAATTCCCAAATCTAATTCACTACACACTGAGACCAACAGCAGCCCTTCCCACAACACCACGGGCTCTGGATTAAGGCTTGATGAGTAAGAGCAAACACAGAGTTGAAGTTCAGCATCAAAACCAGAAAGCCACATCACTGTTAACATTTTTGTTCTGTTAACCAGGTGGGTTACACCTGAACCCTGGCAGAAAGGAAAACCACAAGCTATCTTTGATTCATGACCATCCATATTTCATATATAATTAATTCAGGCAGTGGGGAAAAATGAGAAGATGAATAGTGAAGTAATCTCAAATTAAAAAGACTGATTAGTATTTAGGAAACAGGCAGCTGACCCAGCCACCCCCAGTAGTATGACTCACAATACTATTTTCATATTTGTATTATCTAAAGACCTTAGCTGAGAGTCCTGTTCTGCTAAGAACTTGCATTAAGTACCCTGAAAATATCTTCCCTGATTAATTTTCAACTGAGCAGAAAATGTTTTCATTAAAATTTTATGTCTAAAATGGCATCTTTTGATTCAATCCTCCCAAAATCTAAGCGCTAAATAAATAAAAAATATTAAAAAATCCACCCTCCAACCAACATGGAAATTACTTCTTTTCTGGAGACTAGAAGAATGGGAATACAATCTATGATTTCCAAGGGCTGGCAAAAAATTTAATTTCCACTGAGGCAGGAAGATGAAATTGATGTTAACTTTTTCTCTAACCTTATTTCAGAGACTATAAAATAGAAATATTAAACAAAGAGTTCATATTACAAATAGATGAAACACTTAAAAATACAAGGCAGAACATGTTTATTATGTCTTTCAGTGTTTAGAGACAAGAAACTGAAGCATGCACAAATGTAGCAAAGTTTTACAGAGATGCAATATTTGGAACCTGTGAAAGGGCCTGATTTCAGATACCAAAGAAATAAAAGACATACATTGCACTAACTAATACGGAAGTCTTAAGCATTAAGTGATACTACAAATGGACAAAATCAAGAGGAAACAGTAATTAAGGAAGGTCCTGTAAGTGAACAGCCGTAACTAGAAGTAAAGTGTCTGTCCATTGAGCCATGTGACTGTCATTTGACAGAATATACATTATTACATAAATATATAATACATTATTACACATACATAGTTCTGAAGAAGGAAGACGAAGGAGGATAAGTTTAACTAACTAAAGACTGAAACCAATCTGTACTTTCATTAACCTGACAAGTTTTAGAAAGAACTAGCTCAGGATGTACACTGAAGTCAATCACTAAAAATATATGCAGATCTTTCTGAGCTTTCCATCACAGTAAAAGAAAGTACCAGAGACTAGGGATGGTCGAACAACCTTTTAAGAAACTAGATATCCCTTTTTGTGAACAAAATATGGGGACTGCATATCCCTTAATGATGGAAATTAATAAGACTGTTTATACTGTCAATAATATAGTAAGCCTTTACTGCATTCTGTTAAAGTTTAGAAGTTGTTTTTTTTTTTTTTGTAATCAATGTTAACCTATTAAATATAATCAGTATGAGGGTTTTTTTCCCACAGAAAATAACAAAAATTAGGAAATTAGATGATAGAGCTGGAGATGAATCCAATACCTGCAGAGTGCAGTAGGCCTCGTTCCGTTTCCATCACTGTGTTTTGGACTGGGACTTTAGCAATGAGGACTTAAACAACAAAATGAGGCTGCTCAGCCAACATTAATAAAATCTTTATTAAGCAGTACTACAATTGCTGTGTTTGTAAAATGGACAGAGAGTTAAGAACTACAGTCTCAAAAACACACAGTCCATCTAGTCAGACAGCAGACCTCCAAGGGAAGCCAGTAACAAATCCTTTGGAAGAAGCATCCTTTAGCACTTCAGAAATCACAATCACAGACACATACACAGACATTGATTACACCATAACTTGGACACACAAGGTGACAGCCTTCTAACTGTCTGTTACAAAGCCTGATAATCTTCTTACTAGTATCTGTTACAAGGCAACTTTTCAAAACTTTGTTTTGATCTAGCTCTTCTATTCTACCAGAGCTTTCTCTTCGCTGTATCCTTGTCCATAAGAGACAAAGGATTTGAAAGAACTATGTAAAGGAGTGCCTTCCTGTACTCACTTTACATTTTCCTCAATTAAATTTTACTGGTCATCAGGAAAACAATATATACAGTAAGCCAAAGTATCTTCCCATAGCCTTCATATTCCCTACATCACCTGTTCTTCCATATTGTATCTTCTTTTTTTCTGAACAAAACAAAACCTTCACCTCTTTCTTCACATGGCAATCTTTTCATATGTGTTGTTTGAACAATGTTCTCAGGCATATGGTGTGACTTTTGGGGTGTCCTGTGCAGGGCCAAGGGTCTGGACTCAATGATCCTGATGGGTCTCTCTCAATTCAGCATATTCTGTGTTTCTGTGATAACTAAATATATATGGATGTGCAGAGACAGTGGCAATGAGCCAGCCTGACTTAAGATTGGCATAAGCACACCACCTTCAGCTATGGGATCCCCCAAGGAAATGCCTAGGAGAAAGTTCACAGGCCTTGTCTGCTCTGTGAGAGATGCTGAATAGGCATAAACTCTGTATACTCAACATGCAGATCTTATTGACAGATAGGTACACAAACAAACCTATCTCCATCCCATGCACAACTTGCTGAAAAGGAAATGCTATGCATTTCCAGTTATGTTATTCTAAAATGAGCAAAAAAGTGGGGAAGGGGGGGGAAGGGGGGAAGGAATAGAGTTTTAATGTGGGAAGAGATAGAAAGCATTAAGGGAAAGTCAAAGATGCAGAATGCCAAGGTGCTGTGTGGTAACAGCTGTGCTCTGCTGCCATCCTGAAATTCTGTGCACTGAGCAGCAACCTGACAGACACAGGGCTAAAACTGCTGCCAGGGATCAGTGCCACACAAAAGCATCCTGGCCAAACACATTCCTCTGCAGACATTGTGGCTCTATCCCAAGGTTTCCATCATACCAACAGATCTTCTTGGTGTAGGAATTATCCCTGAGGCATATGATCTGAGCTCAGAGTCAAATCCAGTAAAGGTGCACTGTCAAATGGATGCAGGCAGGCACAAATGTACATGCAGGTCCCTTACACCATTCAGGCACAGCAATTCCCAGTCAGAGGCAAATAGTCAGGGAACTCAGACAGGTCAGAGCTGGTTAAGCCCACTCCTAACCAGAAGCAGAAGCCTTTCGCTGCACATGACAGTGGATGCACATTGCTACAACTTCATTTTCCCTGAAACAGTCTAAACTTTTGGTTGGGATTGAGAAGAAATTGCTCCTGACACTCCAAGCACACATTACTAAGTGAACTTAATAGGGGAAACTGAGCTATTGAGGCTTTACATAGCAGTTGCACTACCTTGATGTCAGTCTTGCAAGAGCATTGTGAAATCCTTGCTGGAAATTCAAAGGTTTGTACTTTGTCAGAGCAAAGTCTGATTTCTGCAAATTATCAGTCTTTTCTAAAATTATTGGCCTTTTCAGTCTTTTTACCTAACAGAAAACATTCTTTCTCTCATGTTCCTGACATTTCACCTAAATTAATTATTTTATGGAAAAGGACCTCAAGTTACCTCAAGTTACCTCAACTGGGAGATCACTATCTCATTGCATGACTGGAAACAGACATGAAAACAAAAGGTTGATGGTCCTTGCACTGAAGATATTAAGGATTAAAAAAAAAAAAATAAAGAAAAAGAGCAGTGGGAGTTGGGAACTGCAACAACTTTAAGTATCTAGGAACCCCTAGTAAAGAACAGAAAGAACAGACAAGAGGAATACAGAAATATTCCAGCTCAGAATATATCCTATTCTGCAGTCTCCCTCTTCTTCCTCTTTCACAATGTTCCACTCACTGGGGGCAGCTGTGAAGGACCAGAGAACAGAAAACTTTCTGACATTCACCACTACCCCTTGTTGCTTGTATAGATTTGTATCGATGGTATTGGTCTTCTCAACACATGAATTAGGTTTCTGCATTTCTTTTCGTAAGCTACACTGAGCATTTCCTAAATTATCCCCAGAAGTAAAAAATAAAATGGAAACAATATCTACTGCATTGGCAGAAATCTAAATGTTTTCATGTTCTCCCTTTCTCCTACTTCATTCCCAACTTAAAAGTCTTTGTGAGTAAATGCTGCAGTTGATGCTACGACTATTTAAGGATTATTGTTCTGTCTGTGTGCTGTTCCTATAAACATGAAACTTTAAAGCACATAAAGCAGTAAGACTGACACCCTTGGTTCGTTTGTTCAGACCGAGTTACTGAGGCATAAACAGTGTGCTGTGTAACACCATGAAATGACCTAGGAGTGCCTACAATACACAGGTACAGTGAGACCTAGAAAAACAGAGTGCTCAATGTTAAAACAGAAAACCAGCACTACCTGATTTCCTTGCCCTGGTCTTACAGAGCTTTGACAAATGACACAGGATTTTCCCCTTCTGCAGGATGGAGTTCCATATGTGACTACCTCAGGGGAATATGCAAAGCTTGTATATTATCATTCAAAACCCACAAATTTTCATCTTCATTATTCTCTCCTTCCTCGCCACCCCCCAAAAGTTTTCACCTAAACGCAAATTAATTTTAAGCTGTCACAAAAAGAATTAGTTGCTGCATTACATCTGGTTTTTGTTTTTTTTTTTAGTAGTATGAAATCTATATGAAAGTGCATTAAAAATGATAGGTTAAATGATCCCTCCTGAGTCACTAAGTCACTGAGGTCCATCACTGCACATTTAATTACATTTTAAAATAAAAGAATATACTTGAATTGATAGAGAATAATGGCTGCTCTGGTGCTGCTGTAGACATTCATATAAACACATGGATTAGTGACCTGACAGGCCATGACAGTAACCTGAAACAGCCACTATGGTCTCTGCTGTGAATTCTTCTTATTTGATGGACCCCTGACACAATGGATGGAAACAGGATAGAGGTTTATAACAGAAATGCTGACACAACCATACCTATAGCTGTGCAAATGGTGCTTCTATAATTAAACTTTACAACTTCAGCACCACTAGATAAGTTGCTAGTTTTTAATCATATTAATCAGAGCCTCATGTTTCAATTGCCATATATTATCATGCAGTGTGAACTATAAAAATAAAAAGATTCCCAGCCGCTAAATATCATAGCTGTTATGAAACACAGAAGTATATCCAAACACTTCTCTGTAAGTGCAAATATACTGAAGGAAAGCCTCAGTTGGTTATCCATTTTTTGGAGTTTTTTTTTCCCTAATACATGGGTCCAACATAATGGCCACAGAAAGTACTCCAAATACATTACAAGAATATCAATGAATAGTAAAAAGTTTAATTAAGATCTGTCCTGTTTCAAATTTTCCTATCAGCATTAAAACAAGTCTACTGTTTTCTATGACAATGACAGTCAGAAGCCTGCTCTCTCAGAGGAAGGCACTGAAATTACTCTTCATGCACTGCTGTTTTCTTTAAAAGCCAGCTCTCCAGCAACAGAGAGGAGTGGGTGGCCAAACTCTCGCTGCTTTCAGTGGTCTGAGATTTGAAGCCTGGGAATGTTTTATGTAAATATTTCTCTTCACATTTTCTCTTCATTTGTCCGAGTGATTTACAGCTTTACTTCAGCAAGGAAAGTTTCTTCTCAAAAAAGCTACATTTGATGCAAACTGAAGAGATATTGCATTGGAGCTGAAACCCCCTATTTTTACCAAATGGGCATAACAATAAAATTAATCTATAAGTAAAACTTGGTTGCTTACCATTCTCTATTGTCCTGAATTTACAAATCCTTGCATGCTGCATGCCAGTTTACATGTATGATGTGATACATTCCCACACTGTCAGTGCCTACTCCTCTACAGCACCAGTTTTATAACACCTCTGGAGACAATTGTGCTTTCCTGTAAGATGGGTGGTACAGGTATGTAGCCTGTGTGTCACAAGGGGTCCTGTAAGGAATCAATGGCAAGAGCATGCCTGTAATTTTGTCTGGCAGAGAGTATGCAATGGACATTTCTGAAAATTTTAAGAGCTGTAGCAATGCATAGAGTTGCCATAGTGTTATTCTGACCCCTGAAGGATGGAAACAGAGTTAACTTCATATCCTTTTTTTTTTTCCAATTTACTCAGTATACTCTATGAATGTCAAACTCTAAACTGCATTAGAAGGATTTTTTAATGCTTGCCCAGACCTATCCTCCAGAAATATGAATACAGTCATGAACTAATGGTGAACCAACTTTAAAATACTGATGTTTTCAGGGAAGCAGAAAAAATGATTTTTCAGGCTGCTGTAGGGTAAAATTACCGTGAGTTTGATAGTGCATTAAATCTAGTAGGTATGTGAAGATCATGTTTATCAAGAGATGTAAAACCCACTCTGCCCTCACCTCTTCTTAACTGAAAAGTATTTTAGTGACATTTTGCTAGAATGAATTCAGAGTGAAGTGGGGAAGGACACAGGTCACTGACGATAAGATCACTCATTTCAGCTGAGTAAAGATTTCATCAGGCTTACATTTTTCAGAAAATGCATGTGTGAGAGGTATGGGCCCTCAGCAGTGCCTTTGTGAGTTTATCCATTTTCGAGGAGTGCTCTTCCCCCTCCTCTCCCTGAACAGATAGGAAAAGTGATTCTGGATTCTAAAAGGGGCATTAAGGCATATCCTGACACTGCTGTCTTTGAGGACAATTTGCTGAAAAAGTCTGAGTTAAACCAACGGGACTCCTGTTACACCTTTGCTCTTCACCCACTCACTTCTAAGATGCTTGAAACGCGTTAAAGGAGCACATTTTCGGTTCCTGTGAATGTAACAGGTGTACGAAGCTGTTGTATCTGACAATACTTTTTTTTTTCCTCACGTCAGTCACGCCGCACTGTATCACACTGAAGCAGCACCCTGCCGAAGCTGTGAGCAGTCACTGCTCACACCGAGAGACACGAGGCTGTCTGCGCCGGGCGCCGCACACACCGGGCGAGGCGGCACCAGCTCTGCCCGGAGCCCCGGGAGAGAGGTCAGCAGAACCTGCTTGGAGGCAGGCGGAGGGGAGAGGAGAGGAGGAGGATCAGTTTTAATTTCGGTCTTGTTCCTCCTCCGCTCAGCTGTTGCCATGCACCCAAGCCCCAGGTTGCGGCGTGACCTTGCGAAGCAGCGCGCTGCTCAATGGGACCTTTGTGCCGCCTCGCCGGGGCTCTTGGGGAGCCTCTCCCCGGGTGTGGCCGCACCAGCGCCTCGGCAGCCTCCCCCTCCTCCTCCTCTGCCTCCCTGAACTCCCTGTCCCGGGGAAACTCCGCCAGCAGCACGCTGATGCAAAAGGCAGCCTGCAAGAGGCAAACCCCTCGTCAGGAGCTGAGCCAGGATCTCCCCTCCTCTGCCCAGGTCTCCATCCCTCGCTGCCGGGAGCGCTACAAAGTTAAGCCAAGTGATCGATACGCTACAGGAGCATTTATTCCACTATCGGCGACTGATGCCACTGATGTAATCAAGTTACATAATCGCCGTCTTTGCACAAATACATCCATCTTCCTACAGACAGATCTGCATATCTTCTTCCATCCATTATGCATGAACTCACCAGCAGTACATAAGGGTACATATTTTCGCACACACTATGTAACTTTAGCATTGCAGTGCATTGCACTGCACAACGTCATCACTATCGATTCCCTCAACCTCCCCCCATTCCCTCTTATCAGGACTGATTTTGCAGAGAGAGATTACCAATCTGCATTGCTCGGATCCCTTTAAATCTTTAAAGGCTGAAGTGCTTCCCTCACTCGCTTCTGTTCTTAAGAAGATGATCTTTCCTTTTTCTCTCGTCTCGCTTCACACCACAAGTAACAGGAATGAATTCCCACACAGTCCCTCAGCCAGATGCATGTATGTATGAAATACCGAAGATAGCATCTCTGTTTGCACATCTTCCAACTCCCATACACGTGGTCCGAGGTTTCAGTAGGTAAGTTATTGGGTAAAAAGGATATTTTGTAAGAGCAGCTGGATGAGATATTTTCAGGCTAGGGACATTCTTGGTATCTTTCTACTATGAAGCTGAGGGGATTTTGTCCTTACCGCCCCTCAGTTTATAATTTCCTTACAAGATTTACAGGAACAGTTGTAATCCCAAATTACCAATGGCACTTAACCCCTTTAGCACCAGTGCATTGTACCACGATCAATAAGGATCACCACCTTAAAGTTTAACAACTTGAGAAGCAGATTTTCTCTACCTCCATTGCAGCTATGAAATGCAGCAGAACGCTGCACAGAGTTGGAAACATCTATTCAACCAGAGGATGGGATCCGATCTCATATTAATTAGATTCCATCACAGAGGGCTTCTTTGCTGTCACATACCCTTCCCAGTCAAATATATTACAACCAGGGAAATAAAAAATAAAAAGAGGGAAAAATTAAAGACTCCTTGCTCTTACAGTACTCTCCCAAATCCAGAGGATGCATGAATACAGAGGGAGGAGATTTTTTATTTTTTTTTTTAAATTCATTGCAAAAAGCACTCACCAGAAGACCTACTGCAGTTATTCCACTCAACTGCCAATAGCGGCTGGAGCCCCTCGCATCAGGGTAATGCAGCAATCCCGAAAGTGCCCATTTTAGTCACCCGCCACCAAGTTTAACAATGCCGGGCTTTTGCCTGGATAAAATGACCTTACCCACAGGAGTCTCCCGAAATATTCCTCCGGTGCGATCAGTCAGCGAGGCGAGTGCCGGTCACCACACTGCGCACTCGGCCGGAGAAGCCCCGTGTTTACTCCTGGGGCTCAGCTGGCCGCGAGTGCCGCGGACGCGGCGCCCATCCATCCACCGCTGCCAGCTCCGCCGCGGGCGCAGGTAATTCCATACAGACTTCGGCGCCCCCCCACCCCCCGAGTCGCCCCTTCCTTCCGAGTTCAGAAAGTGCCCGCGTCGCCGGCGGGAGGTACCATCCAGGTGCGGCGAGGGGGGGCGGCGGGAAGGGGGCGGCCGGCCTGGGGGCCCCCGCGCTGCCCGCGGGCAGCTCCGCGCCCAGCGCGCCGCCGCCGCGGGCCGGATCCCGGCTGCCCGCACAAGTATCCGGCGAGCGACGGTCCGGAGGGGATTCCTTTCCTGGTGCTGGGTGAATGTAGGGAAAACGCTCCGGGGGGGGCGGGGGGAGGGTGCCTGACGGGTCCTAGCACCCGCACCGCAGCGCCAAAAAAAAAAATAAAATAAAAAATAAAAAAAAAAAATTAAAAAAGGGGGGGAGGGGGGGAGGTTTGTGGGAAAATTCTCCAAATGGAAGAGAGGAAAGAAAAAAAAAAATCAGTTGTCCGCTTGCCCCGAACGATACTAATTCCCGGTGAAAATGACAAGAGATCAGCAAAGAAGAGGAGGTCTTGATTGATAACCACAATCCACCCAAAATATCCTCGGGAGCAGAGGAAGAGAGGGAGGGAGAGAGGCGAGAGAAACTGCAGTGCATAAACGATCCCTCTGTTCCTACGAGACGGGCTCGCTCGTTCGCTCGCTCGCTCGGCTGAACGCGCCCTCCGCCGGGCCGGCAGGAAGGGGCCGGCACTGCCACCCGATGGACACCGCCGCACTCGCGCCGCTCTGCGGGGGGAGCCGCCGGGGAGGGCCCTTCCGAAGGGATCCTGGAGAAACTCCTGGGTAGCGGGGCCTCCCTCCCTCCCTCTCTCTCTTTCTCTCTCTCTCTCTCTCTCTCTCTCCCTCCGCCCCGGCGCCGCCCGCCTCTCCGCGCCGCCTCGGTCCGCAGCGCCGGGGCCGCTCCGCTCCGCGCCTGCCGGGACAGCGGCGGCGGCACGGCCGGGAGGGGAGCGCCGGGCGCGCAACACGCGCGGGGTCAGCCCGCTTCGCTTCACCTCTTGCGCTTTGTTTTATTTTTCTCTCTCCCCTTCCCCTCCGGTTTCCCAAGCGAAGTGTTTTAGGAGAGAGATGATACATTATCTATTCTTGGATTTTTATAAGGCAAACTGTGGGCCTCGCTGTTGCCATGGGATCTTCTTTGTGCGAACTCTCTGAACTGTGTGGGAACAGTTTTATTTCCTTCCCTTCAGATTTTTGTCTTTATTTTTTTTTCCCTTCTCTTCTGTAACTCTTCTGAAGATATGTATCAAAATGTAACTGCATTATTGCCAATTAAGATTAACAGCAGCTGCAAGGTGCATCTAATTAGGAATGTTAATTACTTCATGAAATAAATAGTCATTTGCAGATGTTTATTATACTAAACAAATGTTCTATAAAACATAACTGAAATTCTGACACTCCCCTCAATACGTTTGTTCCCATTCCTGCACAAAGGTGCAGGGGAGTAGGTACCCCTTCTTCCATTGCATTTAACCTCCAGGTGCACACACACAGGGAAGAGATAGAGTTGCCTGTGCATAGGTACAGGGTTGGACCAGAGGCATTTTGAACTCTTACAACCCATTGTATGGAGTGGGAGTGTGGAGGAGCAGGAAATAGCTGAGCAAGGTGAGATAAATGTGTACAGTTACGTATCTGTTTATATCTTTGTAAATAACGCTCTCCGAAACGAGGACAAAGAGACTAGGCAACATTCACTTACCTCTTAATCCATCCTGGCTTCTTGTAGGGCCACAGAGGGGAATCCAAGCTGTTGCAGTTATTAAACCCCCAATATCTTACAAGAGAAGGTAGAAAAGAAGAAACAGCTGGTGGGAGAATGTGATTTTATTGCGGAACATGATAAAGGGTTATCGATAGGCAGATAATGTGCCCTGCAAAGTCAGTGGGTTGCAGGGGGGGTGGGAGCTGTTGCAGAATTTGTGGAACTTGCTCACACCCCACCCCTTCTCGCCTTATAACAGAATGGCGTTCTTCGTGTCAGATAAAAAAATAGATGAAACTAGAAATGAGTACAGCAACCAGTAGTCAAAATCCAATGTTAAAACAGAAGAATTAATGTGACTGGTTAAACCAGGCATTCAGATACTACTATGATGAGTGATCCATATGTGTGGGCAGGTAAAAGAGACATGAAAAACTTTATGGGATTCTCTTTGTGGATCAGTATAGGGCATTTTATATTAGCTAAATGACTCATACCCTATACTTTAGAGAGCAGGTTTAGGTGCTTGATTTAGAAGCCCAGGCATCCTAGCTGTTTGACAGAGTGAGAGGGAAAGACAGAGGGGTTCCCAACTTTGATTCTCACCATTATCCTTTGGGAGAGCTGCTTTCTCACCATAGAGATGTGACAACTCCCAGCACTGGCACTTCCAGACTCCCAGCACAGGCACTTCCATTATGGGAATCCCAAGAGTCTTCCTTGTGCCTTGACAGAGCGACAGATGCTTGAGGCTGCTCGTAGTCTGCAAAGGGCAGAGAGTAGGAAGGAGGTGCCTGGGGCTAACCCTAACCATTTGCCTTCGGTTCCTGATGCTTTACAGATTTCTCTACCACAGATAGCCAAGTCACTTAATGTCTCCTTTTGTTCCTTCTCTGTATAATGTGAATTAACACAGTTCTTATTCATAAGGGTCCAGCGAAGATAAAAAGGCATTAATGTTTGTTAGGTGTTCTTACACAGTGGTCATGGGAGCTATATAAGTTCCCAGAGAGGCTGATTAAGTGTCTGGCAGAAGAAACGGAAAATGAAAAAGGGTCGAAGCCAAAAGCTGTGAACAAAATACAATGGAATTGCTAAAATGGCTGAAACCAGACTAATAACACAGAAAAGCTGTAGACCATTCACACGTGCAGAATACAAACCACCTGTGTTCTTGAGTTAAATTTATCCCAGGGTTAAAGAAACTAGATTCAGTTCATTTCTCAGTTACTGAATTACTATGAATAGCAGTGCAGTTGTATGGACACAAGCATAAGAGATTTAAAATTTAAATTTTTTCTCAGCCACATACCTAATCTCTAATTGGCTTCATCCTCCCCTTAATAAGTATGGTTTTTATAATATAGAGGGGGAATCTCTTCTGCCATCATCATGACTTGTGTTTTCAAGATATTTCACCAAAGAGAAAAGCATAATCTTGTCTGTTTTGTAAACATAGTTTTAATTCCATGGCATTCAGTGCATGCTGAAATGGTTAATATGAATGAGTAATGTATCTTGTACCTGAACTATGTGTGTGATCTTGATGCCTTGGGTCCCTTGAGAAAAAGAAGAGGCACAAACCACATCCTCATATATCCCTCAGTGTGTGTCTTTAAAAGGATCATCACATTTAATGTGTATTAAGGAAAGGGAAATAATGCAGTCAAAGGAAGCTGCCTTTTCTAAAAGTAATGCATATCTAAAATGAAAGGGCTGACAGAGCATATGGGTCTGAAGAATGTTGCCATCGTGCAGAATGCTCTTGCTTAGTAAATTCAAACTGCTTGAATGGATACTGCCCAAGAGCTGATACCATGCCTTAGCTGCCAGGGGTTCTACAAAACGTCATGGCCTCATGCTTACCCTGCCAACAAATTTGTCCAGTCCAAAGACTGACAGGTCTTGATTTCTTGCTACCTGCCTGTGGATTTTAGGTAGTAAATACTGTTTCCATTTATGTATTTATTTTCCACTTTTTAACAAATGCAGTGGGAGAAACAGGGTAACACAAAACACCAGCACTTGCACATTCTCTTGCTGAGTGTGCATATACAATAGAACTATGACATGATATGAATCTGACAGCATGGAAAACAAGCATAGATTTTTAGATTTAAAAAGTAATGAAATCAGAATTTCCAAAATACGCCTTCACTCCCCCACTAAAAACACCAAACAAAACCCCTGCTCATGTGAAAATCTACATCTGAACCCTTTGTTCCTGGAAACTGCATTCTCAATCTAATTACTAAACAGTTTCAGTAAAGAAAAAAGGTCAGCATTTTGTCTAGCTGTTTTCTTTTCCCCTTTTCAAAACACAGTTGCATTGATCTTATTAGAAACAGGTTCCCTTTTTGTCCACTTTTGGCAGACTAAGTAGCCTTGAATTGCTTCAGAGAGAGCAAAGTAAAACCTGAAATTTGCTATGTGATTAACTTCTTAGTTCTTGAGTTCTTGTGTATTTTATATGTTTAAAATTTTGTGTGTTTTATGTTATATATAATTACATTTTATTTGTTGAGTGCTTTATATATTGTACCTTACATATTACATCCTTTTCATAAGTTTAGACAAGAGTGCTCAAGAAAGAAGATATTTTAAAAAGAATAATCCCTAATTCTGTGTCATGTGAAAATTTCGAAAACAATTTCCTCTACAGAGGAGCCTGACTCTAACAAGTACATACCTAGCCAGGGAATAATACTCATCTCAAAATGAAGAGATTTAATCACAAAAATTGTTTCTAGTTTTAATTGTAATTACGTTTTTCTTTTCCTGAACCACTGTTGGGTTTGCATGGCCAGATTTTGGTAGCAGGGAAAAGAGCTGAAGGAGTGGAAAGAGCTTGTGTGAGAAGCTGCTGGAAGCTTCCTCCATGTCCAGCAGAGCCAATGCCAGCCAGCTCCAGGATGGACCCACTGCTGGCCAAGGCTGGCCAAGGCTGGCCATCAGGAATGGTGGGAATACCTCTGTTATAACATATTTGAGAAGAAGAAAAAAGCAAAAAATTATTACTGGGCATTTGGAATTACAGCCAGAGAAGAGCAGGGTGAGAACATGTGAGAGGAACAGCTCTGCAGACACCAAGGTTGGTGGAGGGGCTTTGGTGGGTGGGTGGCATCCAGACAGTGTCAACCCACCACAAGCACACACCCCTTTCCATAAGTACAAGTGTGTTGTGCTCACTGCTGAGCTGTGTTGTCCCAAATGCTACAGTTGTACCATGCTTTTCTTGTTGGTGCCATTTTTGTGTGACTAATTCAGCAGCTTTGTGCAGAGCCTGTCAGACAGCTCAAGCTCTCTGGTACTCAGCTCTGCCAGGGCCTCACTGCTGAGACAAACCTTCTGTGTCAGGTACTCATCAGTTGTAGGTGGCCTGAGCAAAGCACTGCAGAACCTATGGATGAAAAGTGGCGTTGCATAAAAGCTAAATATCTTGTTACTACTTTAACACATGCATTTCATTGATTTTTAATGATTAAAAACCCCCAGAATTTGCATATGTATGTATATACATATAAATATATATGTGTATATATATTAGCTTTGTTGTCCTTCAACTTATTGCTTTAACCTACTTTCACAAAGGATAATGTCAAGGTAATTAAATGTTCATCTCTTGCCCATTTTTAATTTTGTAGAATAAATGGTTACTTGCTGTTCCCCTAGTCTTTCATTAGAGTATCTCAAACAAAGATAATATCCATCCATAAGCTGCTTAGAACATATACCTCATCTATTTAATTAAACAGTACTCTATCACAAGATGAGAAAGCTAAAACGATGGGGTGTATTCATGCATTAAAAAATTCTGTATGTTTCAGTTCAGAGTTGCTTTATTTTTTTTCCCCCAAGGAACTAACAGAAGGCAGCAATAAGGGATTATTTTCCTTTGCAGGTCTGTTTAGTTTAAAAGTATTCAGTAATATAAATCTCATCCAATTCCTATAAAGTCTATAGAAAGACTCCTATCGCTTCAGTAGGTGTTACAGCAGTCTTGCACTACTGTTGTCTAACCAAAGATTGTAAATTGGAGATTTTTAATACAAGCATTATTTGGGAAAAAGTTGAATAAGAATGAGTGACCCATGTTATCAGAGTAACCCTTTAGCCGGTGATGTGTCGCAGCAGTGGCCGAGGCTGAATGACTGCAGGTGAAAAAGGCAGAGCTGGTGACAACCAAAAGCAATTCTCATGTACTGCCCCTCCCAACTTCTGACAGCTGCCAATACAGGGATTTTCACTTTTCATCATGAGAAAATGCTAGTCACGAATGTGAAAAGTGTTAGAAATTAAGAGACAAATTGATCTGAAAAAAATCCCACAAACAACCCAACGCCCAAACCCTAAAGGAAAAAGCAAGACCACAAGCAAAACTTTTTTGAGTCATCCAGCTGCTTTGTGAAAAATTTTTAGTCTTTCTATTCTTTTTTTTTTTTTTTTTTCATTCTAAAAATTATCAGGTGGTGGAAAATGTGCCAGAAGAGCAGCTCTCATGGGCTGCTGCTCCCTCCCTGCTGTACTGCTCCCCTGCCCAGCACACTGCCCAGCCCCTGCTTCCCAGTCCCGCTCCAGCCACTGAACCCTTCTGTTGCTGAAAGCTTTTCTCAGCAGGTAAGGGATATTTCCATGGCCTCCTGCCTGCCTGTGGGCAGGCTGTGGCTGGCAGTGGCAGGGCCAGGTGTCAGGGACCTTACCAAGCAGCCCTGTCCAACCCATCCATGTGGATATTATACACAAATTAATAAATACCATTTCTATGCACTCCTGGAGTCTGTCAGCACCTGCCCGTTCTCTCTGCGAGACATGGTACGGTCCTGCTTGCATGAATGGGCTGTATGTGGTCAGCATGTCATCAATGGGTGCATAATACAAATTTTGTTCCTTTGACTGCAGAGTCATCTGTTGAAGCATTGACACTCACCACGGAAATTACTTCTGCAGCCTTGGTGCAGGTTGACCAACCAAAATGTGGAGACATGCAGGCCAGGGGAGTGATGGGGCTGCCAGAAGCAGTAAGGTGTCTCATATGAGCAAGTTCCTAAAGAAAGAAGGCTGCTTTCATCCTTTAGTACATTAAGTACTAAACTTTCACATATCAAAGAGCCTGACTAACAAAAACAAAATCAAATCCAGAAATTGCCTGTGTGGATGTAAACCACTTTGACAGGAGCGGACTAAAGTTTAACTGGTTTAATGTTCCTGAGTAAAAAATATCCTTTGGAAAGTTATGAAGCAGAATAAGAGATTGCTAAAATCAAAGATGTGTGAATTATCTACCTCACAGAGCTCACAAATCAATTACATATAAAGCTATATGTGTCAAAATTAATTAACCTAAGGAATGTTTATTATTCAGTGTTGTTGATTTTCTGCCTCCCCACTTTCAATGCACGTGCCCATAGCAAGGAACTTGATTTTGTGCTTACCAATGCATCAATTTAGCAGCTGCAAAGGTTTGTCCCAGTTATTAATATGAGTGATTAGAGTCAGCTGCAGTCAATATTTTTTGTAGCTTTATTTTGCTATTTGGATGCCATGGGGAGATCTAGACCTCTACATATAGACCTGAGCTGCACATGTGCGAATAACTTACTGAGGGCAGGCAGGGACAACACATACAGTATTGAGGGGAAAAGTCAACATCTTTATTACACGTGTGACAGGTCTTGATTGCAAAACCTGGGTGAGAAGAATATATCAGTACAGTTGTACTATGGACCTCCTATCTAAGGGGTGGAATAATGACTGTAAAGGAGACTAGAAAGATTATGAAGGCAAGAAAAAAAAAATTAAAGATGATGGTACAAAACCTGAGCTTGGGTGTTATGGTGGAACATGGGGATTAAAGTTTAGGACATAATAAGCAGTTGCTCTTTGGAACAACTAAGCAAAGGACTCAAAAGAAGAGAAGCAGCTCTTTACTTTTTAACAGTGCACAAGATCCAGTTCAAGAGCCAGTTATTTAAGTCCCACTGTGCAGTATGTGAAGTATGCAAATTCATGAAGCAAATATTGCCAGATCCCTCCAAATAGATATCAAAACAATCTCATCTTCTCTTACTGAAATACTGTTTTACTGGAAAGAGGGGAAATAAGTAAATATAATGGGAGTTAGTTAAAATGAACTTTAAAAAAATACACTCCAAATGGTAAAAATATTAGTTGGTGCAAAGGATGCTGTTCAAAGACATCATGTTACCAGGCTTGGTGAAAGAACCTATCAGATCCTTACAAAAGGGCTACCTTGATCCTGACAAATAGTAAAGGGTCTTTTAGAGATGAAAAAAACCAAACTTCTTTCCAACATGAAAATCACAGCCAAATAATTGGAAATTATATATAGTAAATTAAATGTAAAGCTATAGCAACTCAGCCTGGACAAAAATGTTGAGAATCAACCCACTAATAGCATATAACACAGAGAAAAAATATTTTCAAACTCATTAGAAGATGAAGTTTGCCATCATTGGTAACAGCAGATGATTCAGTAGGATGAGAATTAGCAGAAAAAAACCCAGTCAATAGAGCAGTAAGTTGAAAAATAGTCAATTTATAGATATTGTTCTGGTACATATGAGATGTTTTAGCATCTAAGGGTGTTGAAACAATTATTGCTGCCATAATTTAAAATATTTTTGGTTTCACAAAAATCTTGTAGTACTCACGACGGAAACTGTCAATATCAATATCAAAGTTTCTCCAAAATGTCAGACTAATATTAAACAATTTCCAACAATCAATCAAAACATCAAGAATGATTGGGACAAGAAATGAAAACAAAACTGAAAAGAAACATTATACCACAGTATAAATCCATAGTGAACTTTTTTTCTGGAATATAACACATGATTGGGTCACCCTGTCTCAAAAAAACCCTCTTAATTGGTAATTAGTATAAAGCAAAGTAACTAGCAAGAGAATAGTCAAATAGAACATGTTTGCTCAGAGAAATGGAGGATGACTGAGCAGAGTAGGTCTATTTGGTTTGCAAAAAATGATACAAAGAGAAATACGTGAGATCTGTAAAGTCACAGTGTAAGGACCAATGTTTTCTGTAGAGAAGAATGAGGAAGCAGCCAGTGAAATTCTGCTGTGACATTTTCAAAACAGATGCATAACAAATAAGTAAATTGCATAATTCATTCATTGCCTCAGGACATGTTGAAGGCCAAAGTATAAATCAGTTATGAAAGATTAAGTACATTCTTGTTGGAGAGGCCTCTCTTTTGTATTAAACAATAATCTGACTACAACTTCCCAGCCAGAAAGTGCCTAAACTGTGTGCAGCCAAGGCAGAAGGACACACCAGAGAAAGAGAGTCTGCTTCACTTGTTTCTTTCACCTTTGCCTAGCTTTCTTTTACCAGTCATTCTTAAAGATGACACATTGGGCTAGCTGGGTCTTTGTGCTGAATCTCCATGGATATGTTGTTGTTGTTTTCTTTTATGGTATATAGAACTTGGAAGTTTTGCATTATTTGCAAATATCCATTATTGAAAGAGTTAATGGATATTATGTACATTTAATGCAACACAGGATCTGGAAACAAATGGCAAGGAGTGTCACTTGCCTGGGTTACTGTACAGGAATTTCATTTTCCATTGGTGTTTACTTGTACGTAAAAAGGGAGTAAAAACCTGCTACCAGGTAAGAATTCCTGAATTTATTCAATGCTCATGTTACAGGTATAAGTAAGCAGACATTATGAATGCAATAGGAAGAAAGATGAGAGATCCTGAAAAAGCAGGAAATTCAAGCTTAATTTCATTTCTGCCTGTGAGGCACTGTTAATAAAGATATTAAGCAATATTAATTATACCACTCCTTTCAAAATGGTAAAACCCACCTCACTTTTACTTTTTTTTTTTTTTTTATCAATTTCTTTGTGGTTTACAACCTGTAACCTTGCTAGTAGAGCTTCTAGTATTTGAGGAAGGTTAAAAAATCTGTTCATAGGACAGAAACCTTCCTAAGATCCCCTCATATCTAGAGTGACTAAAAATGTGTTTGTGGGTGATGGCAGCATGGCAGGATCTTTGTATTATTGGCAGGAATGGGGTTAAAGGAAATGAGTTTTGTTATGGCTGGGGGTGGGGGGGTTCTCTTTTTCTCTGGATCTTCTTCAAGTCTATACAGGAGCAAGAGAGCCTTGGTAGGAGAGTGTTGTACCCTCCTGAAACACTGTGTAGCTACAGGAAAACTCTACAGCACAAGCAAATGTGAGGTCTCACACAGCTCAGTAGGAGTGCCAGCTTTTCCTGATGTGGATCTGTAAACATTCTGTCAAACTTCTGTTATCCATAGCATGAAATTCAGATTGCCCACGTCCAACATTTTCATCTTCTGGCTTTATTTTTTACATTAAATAGTCTCTTGAAATAAACAGCAAAAATAAATGCTACAATGTTAGCACGATTGTTACAGAAGGTCTGTGACAGCACAGAAAGCAAGCTGCAGACAATGAAATATGAAGGATCAGCAATTACCAAGATGTAAAAGAACACTCCTGTATAACTTTGTTCAAGGGACCTGGAAAAAATGTAACTTCCATTTCAATGTGTAATTTTGCCTTGCTTGATCTTAAAATGCCAATTTTTTTTCAAAGGCCAGGATTCTTCTGAGGGGACAACAAGCTGCTCCTTATGAGATCAGCAGTGACGGTGCAGCATTTCCTGAAAGAGGAGAGACAACTGCCAAAGCGAAGGAGAAAGTTTTGTTTTCAGCGGTGAAGAGAGACGAATCAGAATGAGAAAAAAGAATGAAGGCAGAGGATAGTGGCGAGGTCTGAAATGAAGGCAATGTGATCTGAATGTTGATGAAGAGGCACTGACAAGATGAAAGATCTCTCTCTGTCGTGCTCCCGCTCTCTCATTTCCAGTGTGTAAAATCTGTCCTGTTGACACACTCCTGCGCTCTTTTTATATCACAAAACTGGAACAAACAGGATTCACAATCAGAGGTGGTGACACAGACCCTGTGAAATATATTTCAGTATATAAATAATATAGCTCAGCACATGCCACCCATTCTCCCCCACTTTTTGAGACTCTTCAGTCCATGTAACTGGACTTTATCAAGGCTTGAGGATGCTTCTCTGAGTAATTACAAATACATGAGTCCATGAGGTACTCACAATTCACGCCCACTCTCCAGGGCATACAGTATAGTTAAATATTCAGGTATTTTACTTACATGTAATTTATGTGTATTCATAATGTAACATAGTTCTGTGTTGGGATGTCAGTACTCACAGAAAATCCTGTTTTTCGAAACAAAACAACAAACAGACATTTTATGTTTGAAAGTAGAAGTTTTCCAAACTTAAAAAAAATTTTAAAACCCCACTTTTAATAGTAGTTACATTGAGGTTGGCTTAAGTTCTTGCTTCAGCACATGCATTGGGGAAAGTGTCACCCTCCAGCCATCAAGCCACTGGTTTCGATGGCAGTTCCTTTCAAAGAATTAGGGTCTTCAAATCTGCTTTCAAAGAATCAGCTGTTGCTGAGTGCTCAGAACAGTGTGTATTCTCCCAAAAAATACTTTTTCACAGTGTATATCCTCCCAAAACAGCCTATTTCACAGTGGCAGATCTCAGTATGTCTGTAACATGGACCCAAACATGTTGTCATATTGTGAAGTATGCAGTATACAGACAACAAAATTGTGCCTTGAGATAAAAAAAAACCCTAAATTTTATGTTGTATCTGAGGTAGTACTTTATTGTCCTTCTGTATAATGACTTTTTAAAACTAGTGCATAAGAAGCTTTTCAGTTTTTCCCTCTCTATAGAACAACTGTAGGGAAATTGTGATTTCACTGGGATAAGTGAAGAAAATCAAGGAAGCCAAGGTCCTTTTTATTCTTTAGTAAAACGCTTGTTCACTTTTGTAGCTAATTTGCCTAAGAAGAGTAAAATTAAATTATACATTTATCTGCATTATATATAGGAGTCATGAGGTTTAGTTAGTTAATACTTATGTAGCTCTTCATAAAGGTAAAGTACATTTTATTATTGTTGAATATTTAACAGCAAGTAGTATGCAGAACAGTATCATTAGAATTTTTAAAGGCACTTCTGGAAGGCTTCCCTGAAATTCAGTAGGTCTTGAATCCACTGTGATTTACTGAGATGCTCGAATCGAAGCAGCTTAGTTACCTTGATGTATCTCTGTGTGTATACTGTTATTTCACCACTAAAAAAAAAGGTTGTTTAAATTTGCCCATGTGCGGTTACAGAAAATAAATATGACTGCAGAGGATGCAAAATTGCTAGGACATCTCAAACAAAATTGTTAGCTGGTAGGCAGTTGCCTGGAACATCAGACTTGTGGGTACTATAAAAAGGCTGTAACCTTGCTTGCTGCTTTGCTGTGTTACAGCCTCAGAAACCCAGGTTTGCTGCTGATAGTGACCATGTGGTAACATGGGTTTGTGGAAATGCATTGGATCTGGACTCCTCACCTTTTGAGGAATAAAATTCAAAATTAGGTTTTCCACTAAGCTCAAATTTGCTCTAGAGAAATGACAACTGCCCAACCTCACCTTCATCTGCTTCCACACAAAGATCAGCATGTCACGGTACTGTCACTGCTGTCACATCCTTATCTGATCACACCCAGGCTGAGCAGAGGGCAAAAATTGCAAAAGAAGCTGATAATTATTCAACACTAATCTATTAAGATAATTAGGAAATCCCAATCTTTGTTGCCAACCATGTTATGAAGATAGGGAAAATGCAGAGAAAAAAACAAGCAAAATCATAAATCAGACCAAGTTTCTTTGAAAATTCACATTTTCATTTTTTGTTCTGAACAGAATACCTGAGAGATAGAAGGACAAAATCAAATATATAAGTGTTCAAAAGCAGGACGTCTTTGAATTATTTGCCGTTATTGTTTGTTGCTCTGTTTTTCTAAAGTTCTGCTAAAGCCTTCTGATGTTTACTTTTTGTGGTGGAGTTTCTCACACGCTTTCCATGTAAATAATGATTGTTTTGCATTCCTTTCTGGAGGAGGAGAGAATTGATGGACTGTTGGGTTGACCAGTGTGGTTGGAGAGGACAATTTTCATCCTCCAATCCATGGTCACTGTTGGAATTCGGTAAATGTCGAGGTCTGTAAATAAACTGCCCCTTTTTTGCCTTGGACATCTCAGCGTGTGAGTGTCGTTCTTTCGTGTCGTATTGCGACAATGGTTTCTACATCTAGTTATTCTATGGAAAATTGAAATTCCTACCAGGCTGAAAACATTTACTAGCAATACCCCATTAAAAAAAAAAAAAAAAAAAGTGCATGAATCACATATGGAAAAATGTACATATCTTTTATACCTGCATGTATTATTAGGGTGCGGTATTACAAGCTGCTAATAAGCAATGCATTTTCTCAGGAGGTGAGGGTTTGGAATTCATAGGTCAATGAACACTCTGCAAATTTCCAGTATTTTTACTATCCCTGGTTACTACTTTTACACTATTTCACATTTTCACACTGTGTAGTAGGGGCATCTTCTTGCTAATACAGACAGATACAACAGTGAATGATTTAAAGTCAATTAAAGGATTATAGATTGAGAGGGGTTTTTCAGGTAATTTGTTTCCTCTCCTGTTTCATTTCCCAGAAGTTCTTCCCCACAATGGCCTATCTCTCACATATTTATTTTGTGTGGCTTGATATTAAATTCAAAAATTCTGAAATATTACTGAAATAAATAAATATTTAACTGTCAAGTTATTCTAGATCCGTGGCTTGTGTCTGACTGCATATTTATGAATTTTTAAAATGGAAATACTTATCCCCAGACAAAAATTGGGAAAAAAGCCAAAAACCTCCTGAAAACCAAACACCAAAGCAAACCAAACTTCAACTCCAATACAAATCAAAATCTGATTTAGTGGTATCAGCAACTATGGAAACAGTTTTATGTGTTTATATATAAAATATAAGGTAGTTCCTCAAGAGAAAAGGTAAAACATTCTTAAGCTAGTCTTTGGTTTTAAATAGAGGTCTGACTATTAATGACTGTGAAAACATTAATCTTTGTCAGAGGATCACAAATTGAATACTTATATTGGGTTTCAAAGATTTGTCTGAATCAATACTGAGACAACTTTGCGACGTATTATAACAAATTAAAACAAATTTTCTGCCACTGCAATTTGTGATGCTAACTGTGGTAATTAGGGCAGAACTAATCTTCCATAACTTTAGGCTCTCATCATCATCATCAGAGTGTCATCATCACCCTGAGCTCCAGACTACCTTTTTAAGCATGGGGGAGAAACAGAAGCTGTTTTAGAATGATTCAGCTCATTCTAGTGTAGACATCTTAAGTGAATCTCACCTTTGAAGGATCTATTTCACTCTCTCAACTAGACAGGAAAGCAGATTAAAAGCTTGGAAATAGAAGGTATATGACAGATGCCTAAGTCTGTGTGAGGTTATTCCTGTCATTAATATGTAAAGGGGATATAAAATAATAAGCGGAAGTGAATTTCTAAATTTAGAAACTACAACACTGCACAGAAGAAAAAATAAAAGAGTGATTTTTCAATGGTTACAATAGTGTTTGCAAGTAAAATTTTAGTAAAATTTATGCAGGTTTTTTTTTAAAAAAAGTTACCCTATCTTTGTGACCATGAATGCAATACAAGGATTCCAAAGGGTTCCTAAAAATCCTGCTCACTTGCAGAAATAGCTTCTTACATACCTAGAAACATAGAAAAAGAAAAGCATATTTTTTGTTGGGTTTTTGTGATGTTTTATAATAACATACTTATACAGACAGTCAATGACACTTTCAAAATAGGAACTCAGTACTAATACCCTGAAATCTCTAAGCACCTGAAGAGCAATTACGGAATTGTGACTAATAGCCATCAGCTCTAAAAATAAACCTAAAGGCACTTTTTTGTAACCCATAAATAGATCCCTTCTTATACGTTCTGCTTACATCTGACACGATGATCAAAGCCTTATAGAAGGAACCTATTTATTTCTTTAAAAAGGAGAATAAAGTGAGGATTATAATAAAGTTTCTAAGGAGACTCACTGTTGAAATGTACTCCAGCATCTATTGTGCTCTGTCAGTGATCATCAGTAAAACTCAGGTAAACAATGTCACTTTTTATTTTTTTTTTCAGTGAATACTACATCTCAAATGGATGGAAAAACCTGAAGTCACTCTCTTTTCAAGAACAAGCTGTTTGATATTGTTTCACTGGCTTCTTCTAGTTACCTGTGGCCAAAGATGATAAAGCACATAATGGATGGTTTACATCAGAAAGTAAGCATTAAATATTATATATTTCTAGGTTTTCATGGGATTATTCTTTGGGGACTTCAACTCATTTCCTCTAAATTTGCTACTTAGGTTGTTTTAACTTTTATGAGTGATTTTAAATACCTATGTAACTATGTCAGAGACGATAGAAAATAGAACTGGAGAAAGACTTATGCATCTCTTATGCTTACTTCGCAGAACATAATCAAAAATCAACAGCTATTGCTTTTTCTCAGGGTTATTCCACATTAGCTAGGGGTTTTTTTATCACTTATAACCAGTTTAAATTTCATTCTTTCTTTTTAGTGGCAAGGTGCTGCAGTTTTCAATTGCTCAAGAGAACAAAATTGGAACATTTCAACAGTAAGGAATATTTATCAAGTCACTTTTTGTTTTTCCAGACTGGATTTTGGTTTGCACCCACAACATTTATTTAGCTTCAAAGACTAATACTGCTTGATGTTATCAGGCATTAAGGGTGTGACTGGCTTATAAGAATCTACACATATAAATAAGGAATGATAGCAGAGATTATACTTCCATAAGATGGCATCTAATGGCATCTATGGCTATTGTTTAATTGTGAAGAAAACAGCAATTTTTAAGGCAGTTTTGTTACTTGAGATTATTAATAAATCTTTCCCCAAATTTCTCTCCTTGCCAAAAGGACAGCATGACATAGCATGAATAAATTCTTAACTAAGCTATAGTCTGCCAATAAAATTCCAATTTAATGGACACTGAAGCAAAAAGACATCAAAGCTAAGCTACATGTAGCTCATTTGTTTTACCAAGCAGTGGTTGAAAGTACTTAAGATATCTTCGAATTGTAATCAATGTCCTTTTCTCTTACAAATACACTTCTATTTTTTCTTGTGGTTACAACTATTTTGTCATTAATTGATTTTTTAAAAGCTTAGTTAATTATAATTTGACTGTAAACGGAGCAAGTTTAGCCTAAGGTAGAGAGAAGCTCTTCAGTTAAGCAGGAGAAAACAGAAAAAAAAAGACTTTTTTGGAAAAGAGGTGTGCTTATCATCAGGAGAAGGGGTGTAGAAAAAGAAATTAAGGAAATTCCCAGCACATTTGAATTTTTTATAAATTAGGACTTTCTCCTTACCGTTGGGACTCTGAACAAGCAAACACACACAGAGACATAAACACAGACATAAACACACACATACACATAAACATTCTTTCTCCATATTGATCCAATCTGATTTTGTACCAATTATTTGTAGAAAGGACACTCTCAGGAGGAACTGCACACTTTTCTGGGGGGAAAAGCTGATAGAAAGTAACAGGTGAAACAGAGCTATGAGATAGAGGTATTGTCAGGGTACAGGTCATCTGCTTGCAATGTCTATCAATTCTTTCTTAGATCACCTGGTCAAAAAGAAAGTTAACAGGAATCATGTCTAATAAAGCACAAGGTCTATTTCAGAAAATGGTTTGTAAGATCTTGCTCCAACTTATTGAATGCAGAAGTGACATGGTAACTGATACAAAGTGACAAAAATTCTGCAATTTGGTCTTCCCCATTAATTTAGAGTAGATATATTTGTGTCCATTCCCTTCTCAGGCTGCTGAATCTCCATATTTCTATGATATCTAAATTTCCAGCTGACTTTGGGAGTCCTGAGAATGATGAAACTTTCTTCCAAATCCTTAAGGACATATCATATGATCTGCACCTATCTGCTCTGGTATTTTTTCATAATTACTGTGTGCTGTTCAGAAACTCCCTTGTTCAGCTCTCTATATTTAAAATGGAGCTGAAATTTGTTCAGAGATCTTTTATGGTTCACTGAATTTGCTTACAACTCCCTTGGGAGCTTTTAAATACGAGGAGGGCTGGGGGATGACACCAGTATCCTTATTTGTACACCCAGAAGAATGAAGGAATTTGATGTCACCAATGTAGAACCAAGTATTCCTCATGGCAGGTAAGCCCTGAGTAGGCAATCTCTGCTTACAAGAAAAGGATTCAGCCAAATCCTTATCACTCTTCAGCAAGCACAGGGTAACTCAGGATATTCTTGGCCCAGTTAAGCAGTCATGCCTGCCCTAGATCTGTGGGAAGGCTGAAGCCAGAATGGGTCTTCTCCTTCTTGAGATATTTAAAGTAAACTACATTTTGAAAAGAGGAGTTGTAACATTTGTTAAAAGTCTGTATTTGAACTGCTGAGCAGCAAAGGCCTTTTAATACTTTTTTCCTCATTTTTCCCTTGGAATTGTTAGCTAAGAACACACAACAAAGAGGAGATATAAAAAATCCTTCAACTTTTCTGTGAAGCGGCGGGGTTGCCAAAAATTCATGCTCAATCCACCCCCAAATAATCCTCAGTAGAGCAGTCTTATTATCACTGATCCCTGAGGACAACGGAGCTGAGAGTAAGGCAGTTACACGGAAGCTCCCCCTCCCTCAAGGTGTCTTGAGAAATTTCTCACTCAGAGAACGAGGTCTGTGTGACCAGAGGAGGAAGACAAAATGCATGGCTTCATTTGGCTCCATGCTAGGGATCTTCCTAGCCCCAGGATTTGTTCCTCAGCCATTTAAATTAACATACCATTAAAATATGACAGGATTATGTTCTATGGACTCATTAACACATTCCTCTGGTGCAATGGGAGACAAGGGATGCTTGAACGTTCAACCACCCGAGGCATGTATTAATGTGATTGACACCCCCTGCAATGTCTCAATGCATTGAAATAAGACTCCTACTGAATACAACTTTGCAATTTAATTGCAATTTTTTAAATGTACCATGAATGTATTTATCTTTTCATTCCACCAAGTAATTCTCAGGTTTCTGATGGGAGAAGAAGTTTTTTCTATAAACCTACTATTAGATTGTAATATTTTTCCTCATTCATGTGCTCTTCCTTTCTGTCATAATTTTCTTGCCTAACTCCCATGAATTTAGCAAAGCAAACTATGATACTTCAGGATTTTCCTTTTTTTCCCCATGATAACTTTGCCTGGCTGCTGCACTCAACAACCTTTCAAAGGCAGGCTGAGATGCTTTCAAGCTTGCTTATTGTTAGAAAGCCAAATGGAAAGCTGGTCACTGTTCCCCATTCAGTTTTTTAATTCAAGCAGATCCACAGTTGTGTTTGTAAATACAACCAACCATAAAAGCAACTGGCCACCCCTGAATGTCTATTAAGTCTACAAGCAGTGGAGGATGCAAAAACTTGGAACCAAAAGATACCAGATGTAACCTGCTCTTACCTACAGATCATTAGGTGGCAGTCTTCCCTCTGGCTTAGCACTGAAACCAGAAGAGTGGAAAATGAAGTCTGGTTTTGGAGCAGCCATTGTTTTAAAACTGCTAAGATACAAAACTGAGATTATTGGGATGTGTAGTCATTAAAAATGTGCAACAAATTTTGAAAAAAATGATGTTGTTGGACACCATAACTTGACCACGTTCAATTAGAAAGGTTCTCTATATTTAGACATATTATTCTGGCCTCAGCTCCTGTGGATACAGGTCATCATGTAACAGACAAACACATAACATAAGGAGCGTAAAAAAAATGGCTGTACCTTAAATTCTAGGTACCAGTTGTTCCATATGCCTACTGTGACATTAATGTTCAAATACTCTTGTTATGAACAGGCAAGAATTCCCTCTCACCAAAAACAACAAACAAACAAACCCACAAAAAAAAACCAAACCGAAAAAACCACACAAAGGAGTTTCTTTATAAAAACCCAATGATATTTGAAAACCAAAAAGTTGAATATATTTCAGAGGCCAGTTTAGCACACTCATGCATGCATTTTTCTCTACACATACATGTATGTACAGAGCAAATCAATTACTGAGAGTCAAAATTTCCTTTCAGTATGGCATATCTTAAAGCCTAAAGAATGCAAGAACCTATCTTCTCCTAGTCCTTAGGAGGTAAAGCAGATTATCCCCATTTTGCAGAATTTTATGCATTTTACCAGTGGTCAATCAGATAGTTTGTAACAAGGCCAGGAATGGAAGCAGATCAAGGTCTTCAGGTCTCTTCTTTCCTTATCTGTTATTCCTTATAACAGGAAAGCCTGCAGTGCCCTCTCTAAGATGTTATTTAAGTAGAATTTCGTATCACTTGAACTTTTAATCTATATTTGAGACCCTAAGTATCTACTGAAGAGTTTTATCCAAGACTGAGAAGGAGAGCTCTCTTTCTGTCTTTTGCTATAAAAGCTGAAATTTACAGCTGTCTCAAGTTTAAAATTCAGTGGAAGCTGAGGGGTTTTTTTTAACTAAATCTTGGACCTTTACCTGTGAATGCAAAAGCCAGAAGATCTTGAGTCTTCTGGTAAATTCTAGTGCTGTGTTTCTGTGTGAAGAAAGTTTTTCAGTAAGTTTGCCTTCTGTAATCACCTCTTATCCTGATCTGCAACACAATCTGTTTGCACTGAGAAGACTGCACAGCACACAGCATCGTAGTTCAGTGTTCCTTTGAGTTCACTTTGGCCTTTTTAACTTCGTGGGGCTGTAAATTACACTGGAGAGTTCGTGGGCTGAGGATTGTCACCTGATTGAAACAAGGTACCTGGAACATCTCTTTCCAACACAGACAGAAAGCTGCAAGTTCAACTTCGAAGGAAAATGGGATAGGACAGCAAAAATGAATTGGGTCCTATAGTATGAGTGAATAAAAACTGAAAGACATCCCAAGTCTGGTGATATTTTTGCACTCGGCCTCCCTCATGCTACATTGTTACTTGTGATACAAATACACGAAGAAACAAAAAACCTGTGATGGAATTAATGTCTTGGTCTACTTTTAAATGTTTTCATTCCACTGCGAGTCTATGCATGAAGTCAAAAAGCTGTGGCTCTGTTTGCAAGTTTGAGGCAAATGTAGAACTTAAAGATTCCTGGCTTTCATTGCACACTGAAAATGTTTAGCCACGTCTCTCTACATTTCAAAATCATGAAGGTGAGAACCTACCCTTTTGCCATCAACAGGTGCTCATTTTGCAAACAGCTGCTTCAGTCAAAGTCTTTATCAGCATCCATATGCCTATCATCTTCAGCTGTGATGGGAGAAGGATCACAGCAGCAGTTTGTAACCTCATTTACACGAAGCCAACCAGCTAAGTTTTTATACCAAAAAGCTAATTTGATTATTTTGCCTGATTTTGTCTGAACTACTCACAAAAGTGTTTATGCTACCAAAGGTATAGAGGAACAACATCCTGTAGGCCATGGTGTATACAAATAGGAGTAATAGCTTTGATCAGCTCTATATCTTCAGCAAAGTATCTGTTTGCTGAATGATTTAACCTTTCTTATTATTTATCTGACTGTGAATAGGGAAAGAAACTACTTACCTTGACTGAAAACTTGAAAATTTTACTTCAAGGGTAAGATATTAAGTAAACATTAAGAAATGTGAATACATTGCTGTAATCTATATGAAATTGTCAGAGAAGATCTTTGCTGAGGTTTTAATTCATTATCCTGTTGTAATGCCTAATGATTTTATTTTGTTTTTAATGGAGAAATTTTAACAATTTTTAAACTACTGTAAATAAACCTTCCTGTAACAATGGAAGTTTTACATGCTGGATTGTCTACTCATCATCTCAGGGCACTTCTATGACAACACATCTTCCCACAGTTTTGTAAAAGTATGTAAGATAAAGAAAACTTTTAAAAACAAGCCTATACACACTTTGCTATTCTTTTAAAGGTTTTCTTGTTTTGGGTTTTGGTTTGATTTTTTTTTTGTAGTTTTTTTGTGGGTTTTTTTTGGGGGGATATGTATTTGTTGTTTTGTTGGGGTTTTTTTAATCAAACATTGGTCCTTGAAGTTATAGGACACCAAATATCCAAGGCCAAAACCACTCCATTGGTTCTAGTGCTTCTTGAGATGAAATTGTAAGGGCTTAATGTTAAAAGGCTGAAATAAAGTCTGAAAAGAGTCGAAAGAATGCATAGAATGAAATACGAGATGCTTTTCTTTCTACTTTGTTTACTGTTAGACATTGAGCTGTTTTTCAAAATGACATATCATTGAATTTGTGAGTGTCAGTGGTGCTTCCTGTCAGCAACATGAGACAGTAAGCAAGAAATATATTTTTTCTGACTGGTTAAATTAATTAGAATTATCTCAATTAAAATGTCTGTTTGGCACTACATATGTATACACACCTTGTACAATGCAATGCAGGGAACAGATGTGTGGTTAGAAATCATGGCTGTGATCCTCTTAAATTCAGTACCATGGTTATTCAGTGTACACCAGTGGTTTCCTCTGTAAAGAAAATGTGAGCTTATTTTTGATAATAGGAGAAGCAAACAGTATTGAGGGAAAATGTTTGTGTTTGGGGAAACATCATTAAGTTTGCTCATATGTGGTAAATATTTTATTTTTTTTTTCTTAAAGATATGGTAAAATATATTTTTGTATTTCTGCACCATCTTTTCATAAAGATACTTGAAGTTATATTTTAAATGAAATTAGGCTGCAATCTGACTGGAGGTGCTAAATCCCTGATATTTAATACATGGATACATTTTTCTCATTCACATTAGGAGGAAATTTTTTTCTAAATTATGGAATATTTTCAGAAATAGTCACAAAGAGATGTTCTTTACTAAAAATATTATTACGTAAGCACTAAAGATAAAAAAATTATCTTAGGGTTGTATGTGTACAACCACGTATACATGTATGTATGGCTTCAGCTTGTATATATACACAAGCTTCTGTAAGCAAGGAAAGGAAAAGAAGAAAGGGAAGAAAAGAGAGAAGTACTGCCTGCCTGTCATGTCATCTTTTATTCCAGCCAAAGGAGTATGATCCTTCCTGTATTTGCCATATATTTTTAAATATGATAAATAGTATTCTCAAGCTTTTAGGAAGAAAAACAAAAGATACTATTTAGTGAATATAAGATAAATAATCTGTAGCAGAAAAGTAATTAAACTCTGCCCTCACTGACCTGGCTTTTTAATTAGTATGTTTAACTATATTTAGTAGAAGTATGTAGCACAAAGTATGCTGACTAGCAATAGATCATTTAGACATTCCAGTGCTTTTATCAACTTGAAAACAATGCTAGTCTAGTTCTGGAAGAAAGTTCTTCTCTGATTCTTTATTCATCAGGTAATTCTCTCAAAATTTCCATAAAACATTTATATTGCTAATGTTCAAAATAGCCTCTCAAATATGCATGCTGAAACTACAAAAGGCAAGATTTGGCTGCCTTCACGCGACTGAATATATACTCTGTAAAACATTTTTATAAATTTGGTGAAATTATACAATGGCCAACATTATTTCAGGAAATAGAGGTTGTAGAAACTCAAAGTGCAGAGGAGAGGTATGTAACTTTGGGTACAAAATATCGTGGTGTTCACAAGTGGCCTTTTTCGTCTTTCTTATTTAGCTTGAAAGGGAGAAAACATAATTTCACAGAAATATAGAAAGAATGTTTTGATTATTTAGTTATACATTTACTATGTAAAAAATCAAAGACAATTGTGATATATTTTAATTTTTCAGAAATGCAACATTGGCTGTGGCCTGATCTTCCACCCCCTGGCCCCATGAAAGAGCATTTGGCTTCCAGCTCAGAGTTAATTAAATTCCTGTGCTTTTTGTTTGTATCAAGGCATAAATGAACATGAGAAAAGAGAAATATACTTATTTCCTTATATACATTTACGTTTAGCATAAAAATATGATAATTCTGTTTTTCTGAAATATTTCTTGGAGCAATTTTCAGATCTGTCATTATGTACTATTTCTCATTAAGCCAAGTTACCCCTCCCTACCTCATATTCCTTCCATGTTTAAAGAATAATGCCAGAATGTTTCATTACACAACATCGTTTCTTAAAGCAATCATGGTAAATTATGGACCTCTTCAATCTTCCACCAAAGGAAAAAAAAAATTAGAAAGGAAAGATTACAGTTCCTGCCAGGGATCTGACTAAGTCTCCAGCTGTTAGGACAGATGGAAAATTCTGTAAGTCTTTACATGGTAGCCCAAAGAATTGTAAATTTGTAGTCAACTTTTCATATTTCCTTATTCAGCTATCCTTGAATGAAAAAATGAGAAAGGCAAAAAGAGGGGTATTTGGTATTGTTTTTTTCATGCCATTGTGGCAAATGGAGGAGAATATTAAAACTACACATAAATCCTTTAAGATGTCTACTATTAGTTTTTAAATTAAATATTTTCTAAGAAAGCTCATTTTGGGCTGTACATGTAGCAAACAGAAATTTGCTTTAATTGAGTCATATGAATATTTATCTGATGAGGGTGTATCTCACTGGAAAAATTTCTGGTCTAATGTGTCAACAATGTGTTTCCAGAAACTATTTCTGCTGGAAAACAAAAGAAATAACAGAAACATAACAGAAGATAAAACAGAAAAATGAAACAGCCTCTATGTTCCAACTCACTGTGAAATATTAGTTGTGTATTGGTCTGCAAGTCACATTGTATAAACATCCAACAACACTCAGAATCTAACATCAGCTTTTGTTTATAAGTCTCGTTCCATGTTCTTTATTCTAAAAAGACTCTTGACTTATTAAAGCTGAAAATAAAAGAAAGAGAATGAATATTGTTGTCATATAAAATGCAGAAAATCTTGCAGTTAGTGGATTATGACATGCTAGCAAGGATACTGCTCTGTTACTTTTCTTTGTGTTTTTATTGGAACAGCGTGATTTGTGTGTGGGGTTGTGGAAAAAGGGCAAAAATGTCATGACTAAAATTTGTTTAACAGACCAGACCTTAAAATATTATTTCTGCTTAGTACGTAAACATGTTTTTGATACGTGCTTATTAATGCTCTTTTCTGGTCCTTTCCTTCTCAAGTATTTTACTGAATATCCTAAATAACTTGAAGTCCGCCTTGGACAAAGAAGGTTTGCTTTAAGACCATGTTTTTAGTCTAACTGGTAGATTTCACAGTATGAAGTTGTGTCAAGGGGGGTTTAGGTTGGGTATCAGTAAAAGGTTCTTCCCCTAGAGGGTGGTTGGGCACTGAAACAAGCTCCCCAGTGGTCACAGCACCAAACCTGAGTTCAAGAAGTGTTTGGACACAGGGTGAGAGTCTTGGGGTGTCCTGTGCAGGGCCAGGAGTTGGACTTTTATCCCTATGGGGTCAATTCCAACTCAGCACCTTCATGTGATTTGTTTAATTTTAGACCATCTGTTCATATACTGGGCACTTAAATTTTATTTCTGAATAAAGAAATTCATAGATGCTGCTTTATTGGCCAATTTACTGGCATTCTTGTTGTATCTTTAAAGGCAATCTAAGGTCATTAATCTAGACTTTAGAATTCAGTTTCATTGGCTGTTCTGCCTCCTCTGATAAAGGAAACAACCACTCCCAAGTGTTTTTCCTTAAATCACTTCAGTGTTTCTCCCTTGTTCCTAAAAACCTTTAACCAAGGCTCGTTTCCACCTTTTTTTTTTTTTTTTTGTGTGTGTGTGTGTGTTGTGTTTCGCTTCTTTGGTTCGTTGGAAATTGCTGCCAGACCAACACCAAACCCAAGAATTAGTAATACCATTAAGTGTCCCATTAAAGTGTTCAAGGCCAGGTTGGATGGGGCTCAGAGTAGCCTGGTCTAGTGACACTTGTGGCAGGGAGCTCCTGGCAGGGAGGTTGGAGGTAGGTGATCTTTAAAGTTCCTTCCAACCCAAACCATTCTATGACTCTACCATTGTATAATGGTTGTAAAAATTTGCCAGCCTGGTCTGAGGAACTCCAGATTTATTACAAAAACATGATTGTGGGTATACAGTGTCTCTGCTGCTTTGTGATAGTGAAGACTCTTTCTGTAAATTACTTTGCCTTCATGATTTTTCTTCTCCCTTTTATAATGTGCTGAACTTACTCAGCTCATCTTTCCCCATTTTTCATCACAGCAGAGTTTCTGCATGTAAGGGAGCAAGAAGTGCACTGCTACAGAAATCCATCAACTAACTAGAACTTCTTTCATTGTGCACTATCCATTCCTGATTCCCTCAGGTCAAATACATAAACTTCAAATTCTTTAACTCTTTTGAAAAAACCAAATGGTTTAAAACTTTAGTTTTTAACTCCTGAGCAAATCTAAGTACAGAATGGGCTCCTGGAGGTCACCTTGTCCTCCACCTGCTCAAGCAGAACCACTTAGAGCTGGTTGCCCAGGACAGTGCAGAGAGAATTTTGAATCTCCAGTGACAGAGACTCCACAACCTCTCTTGAGCAACCTGTTTCAGGGCTCAGTCACCCTCACAGGGTGACAGGATGATTACCACGTCTAGAATGCTGAAAATTTGAATGTAATCTATTAAAAACTCATGGAGAATGTAATCAATTAATAAAATCACATAGAATGGAATAATAGCAACAACAAAAACAATAGTAATAATAGAACAGCCAATTCAATACATACTTAAATAAATTAAACTTTTATATAAATTAAAGAGCAGTCATCTCTGGGATCTCATTGGGTGTTTATGTCATAGATAGCACTGTGCAAAAGTAACCATATTTGCACTAATAAATTACATAATTAAAAAAAAAAAAAAGAAAAAAAAAAAAAAAAAAAAAAAAAAGAAGAAGAAAATTGGTGCAGTATGTGTCCAGGAAGTCTACCTTACTGTCAGATTTAGCAAGCTGTAATTCAAATCATAACATATTGAAATAAACTTATTTTCAAATATCAAGTTTGAACATGTCACTAAAAAATCTTTTGGACTATCTGCAGCAAGCTGAAAACCTATAGTCCTTAAATATTCTTATTGCATCTTAGTTTCGTACCTCTTGAAGGTTTATACACCTTCACTATTTGTGTGAATAAGTCACACAAAACATTTTTTGAGATTATAAAAGAAAGAAAATAAATATTTTATAATTGAAATCTTACCATTTCTTTTCAGAATCACAGAATCTTGCAAATGTTCCTCATATACCTTCTCCATGATTACAAAATATAAAGCAAACTGTTTCTTGAAACATTAAAATCTTCTCTATTAAATCACAGCAAGATTTCTGTGATTTAATTAATTATTGTAGACAAGAAAAAGAGATGCTATGGAAATGCACTGCAGCCTCATCTTAAGCAGCACAACTGAAGTCCTAGCAATGCTCAGAATCAGGAAGATGCTTCCCTTTGATGCTGGAATGTGCCTGTTTTGTTCTCTCCTTTTGCCTTCCTTGTTTCTTGCTGACCAGTGAATACAATGAGTTCTGATAAATTCGAAGAGAGGAGGCTTCTTGTTGAATTCAGAGTCTTCATGGCATCTTCCCAACCTCTTTGTCTTTCATAGGGGAGAAGAAAGGTGCACCAGTGTTGTACTAGACTTGCTGCAGAATTAGCTTTTTTCACTCTCTTGTTATCTCAACACCTTCTTAAGGTTAACAACATTTTGCCTGTAGCTTGTGTACATTTTCAGGAAACTCTGTAAATGTAGTGGAAGGACATGAGAATGGAAAAAAAAATAGTTCTCTTTAGTTCTAATAAAGTCCCCAGAACATGAATGAATGGGTAGTTTGCATAATTTTGCTTTACTTGATTTTTAGTAGCCACTGTTCAAAGTTTTCAGGGTATCTCTAAAGTGAAAGAAATTAAATAAAAAATCACCTCTTTATTAGCAATTTCTTACTCTCAAGACTTCATTAGGAACTGGAAATCTATTTCCAATGAATCAAAACAACCTTACTTTTATATAGAACCTTTTATCTTTGGGGAAAAATAGTCCTTGAGAGTGAAGGAGAATACAAATCTTAAAGCATTTCTTTAAAGTATCCTTCTTCATATTATGTGAAGGTGATTGAAATTTTTCTAAAGGGAGGAAGAGGCTGAAGTGCTGTCAATTTTTTAACCAAATGGAAATAATAGTAATGTGGTTTTCTACCTAAATGTCTCCATAAACCCACTAGTCATGTTTGTATGTTGGTCTACATAAACCAATTCTTTTTTTTATTAGAGATGAGGAAAAAACTAATACTTGTTCTACTTGAGTATGTTTAATGGAATTAATCCCTCTAGTGCTTGATATAATTTTGGAGGGATCTATTGTGTAAACTATTTAGCATAATTGAAATGGTACAGTGTTAATATTTGAAAAAAAATAATAATAAAAAAACTCCAACATATTAAGACCATACCTATTGCATTTCCCTTGGAAGTAGCATATTGGAAAATTGTGAAAATGTCAAGGGCAGCAAAACAATGTTAAAACAAACAAACAAAAATAAAAAGGACAGAAAAAGCCTTGGGAACACAAACGAAGAGCAAATAAAAAAAAATCTCTTGTTAGTGCTCAATATTCCAAATAATCTGAAATACCTGTTTTGATGGTATAAGCAAAAAATTCTGAAGTGCTAACACAGAGAGGGACTTGATAATTGCATACAGAAAAAGCTACTCTAATTTAAAAAGAATAAGAATTGACTAAACGACAAATAATTCTTATGCTGTAAAAGCCCTGCACACATTTTTAGTAGACCTGGAAAAAAGGGCTTTCTGTCCAAGATGAGGGTTTGGAGGTTTCTTTTACAATTATCTAAGCTAAACTTATAAAAAACATTACTAACATTTCAGTGTTTAGTTTAATGCGTTCCCTTGACACTAGGTACAGTTAATCAGGGTGAGGACACGTAAATATTTCCTAGATTAAAACCTAATATGGAAGCAAGGGACCAGCATAAAAAATAGTTTCAAATGCATTTCAAAGAGCCATTTTAATATCTCTGCAGTTCCACTGGAGACACTAATACAAAGAATTAAGAAGTTAGCGTAAAAAATGCAAGTTATTGAATCCTTTAGAGAAATTACTTTTTTCCCCAGGTTTGTGATCATTAAAGTTACTAGAAATTTATTTTTGGTTTTTAGAAGAGCTCAGATTTCAGCAATAGTGCTCCACTGCCCAGGGAGGTCTTTGTCACTACAATCTGGATTTCTACTGCAGATAAAGGATGTAGGACTGCACAGGGAAGAAATTTTATGTGGTTCTCTGTGGCTCTGTTCTGCATCTCTAGTACACACTGGTATACAATAATGCAGACTATTACTTGACTAAGAAAGCACATTCACTATGAATAGATTAGAAAGTGATGTGAACCCAAGTGGAAGAGAGCTGTATAGAAAAGTATTCACAGAAGAGGTTGCAAAGCGCTAACTGCACAATTTTGCAGAAGCAGTCTTATGCTTGAGAATGTATTGCTGAATTTTCATAATGGTTGGGAAAGATGCTACATGCTTTTTTTAAATCCATGCCATAATATCTGTATCAGGATGCTATTTCTAGTATCAGTATGTCTGCTTGAATGCATTATTGCCACCATGCATCAATATTCTGAAAGCCACACACCAAAATTGTGAATGGTTTGATTGAAGCAAATAATTTAATCTATAAAATCATGGTCTAATTGAAGTGTTATATCCTCTCAAACTATGTCAAGATATGTTCAGAGAGTTCAAGACTGCTGTGTCTCTGCTGAACAGGTACACAGGCATGCAGCAATGATGAACAAAGGTGTTACACCCTCCCTAGACAGATGTAGGCATTTACCATTGCCACTGGCAAAGTCCCAGATAAAAGGCAAATTGAGAGCCCCATTTGTTCCATTTTGTGTATGCAGTCCTTTAGAGCTTATATTAAGCTTATTTAATAAGGAACACCTCCACATTCAGGGGTTCTTATCCTCTCATAGGGAAGTCTGCCTTTAATTCACAGTTTCTCTCACCCATCTTTGTGTGACTTAAGCAGCAAAGGATGCGTGTGGAAAGATACAGACATCCAAAGTGAATAACTTGAGATAGAGGACCTGAATTAATAATTCACATCATTTTATGTCTTACTGATATTGAATCTTCAGACTTATAATGTGGTCCAAGTTGTCATCTGGGAACAAATACAACAACAAACCCTCCAGACATTTCTTTCTGTATGTTAAAAAACCCCCAAACCCACAAAAACCCGCTTTAATTCAATTTCATGTTCTGTGTGGCCAAAAGTCTTGATTAAACATTTTTAATGTAATTGATATGCAAATAAGCAAATAATCTGTGTCTCAATTTCCTAAGCTAAGGAATAATATTAGTGATATTCTTTCTAAATTTCATTAACCTAAGCACCTTTGCAATATTGAAATATGGGGCTTGTGTTTTGTTTTTAAACAGCCACAGTAGCTTTTTTCCCCGCAGAGGATTTCCCTTAATAAACCTATGTTTATTGTCTTTTGAAGAGTTTTCACTTGGTGAAAGTATGAGACACAAGTCTGTGTTGTAATCCTCACTAATATATTTTATAGTATTTACTTGTATTTTGGAGAAGGTCTGAATCAGGAATGTTCTCTTTCCACAAGAGGTCAACCCTGAATCACAAAGTGCACTTACGCTTGTAGGTTCTCTCTTTTCCTTGTACCATCAACTTTGCTTAAAGACTTTTACAAATGGCAGTCATAACTGCACATTCCCTTCCTTACTTCTGTTCTTCAGCCTCTTGTTTATCCTAACATTTCCAGAGAAATTTGTAAACCTCTTTCAGGTTCATTCTTTCCATAGCAGATAAAAGCGGATCATTCTGTACTGATCACACGTTTACCTCCTGATCCCTTCATTACTGAGTTTGCCCTCACATTTCTGGACAAGAATTGAAGAGAAATAGCTACCCTGATCATTGTTTGGATGGCATTTAAAAATAAAAGAAAAAATAAAACCCTGCCTTTCAAGAGGATGTTCCAGGTTCTGAACCTGGCAGCTGCATTTGAGTCAACCTGAATTATGGTGATTGAATGCAGCAGAGCGTTCACTGGCAGATGAAAGACACTGCAACATGATATTAGAAACAATCACTGAAGGCTTTGGGTGAACATGTCAATGAAACTGGCCCAATTTTAAGAACACCTCCTTTCTGATCCTCTGAAAGGCATCACTTTGTCTCTAGTTCTTTGTAGAAAGCAGACATTTTCACACTAAGATTTGCAGTTAGCTGCTAATGTTTTCAAAACTTTATTTTTGCAACTTTTTTCCACCCCAAGATTTTAAGGCAGAAAAAGGTTTAATTGGGATATTAGGAATAATGATCCTGTTTATAATTAAACAGAAAACTGAATGTTGAAGCCCTTAAAGTATCTATTTTCTAGCAGGTAGTTTCTGAACAGAATTTGGCTTCGTTCCTGTTTGTTGAAATGCTGAGCTCATAAACCATGAAACAATTAGTTGGACTACAAATTAAGTAAGAATCTCTTTCCATTATTGCAGATAATTCTTGAATGCCAGCTCAACACGAATGAAATTGGCTGGTAGCACACCTGTTGCAGACAGTGATAAACTATCTTTCAGCCTTTTGCCTTGCACAGTTAAGATTTAAGAAGCTGATTTGGCCAAGCCTGTTTAAAGCAATAACATCTTTTTCACAGGTAAAACAGTACTTCATTCCACATTAGCAACAGACTGTTTCACTGATTGTGAGGAGAATACCAATGAGTTTTAAAAATACATTAGAAATGTTTTAGAGTCCTTAAAATAAAGCATTAAACTCAAGAGTTGCAACCTGCTCCTTTCCAGCATTCATTGGGATAGATGTTAAGAGCCTATTATTGTACGTAAAATGCTAAGTCGTGTGAATAGAGGTGATGCTGGGTCTTTGCACAATACCACCCCTCACAAACATTAATAATTTGTGCAACATTTAGCAAGAAGTGGAGCGTCTTCCCTCTGTAAAGTGTTAATATTAATGTGTAATTAGGTAAAAAATCCAGCAATGAATGCAGTTGTTGGGTGGTCTGATACTTATAGTTACATGCTGAAATGTGTACTTATAAATCCAAAATCATTCCCTCTAATCTCAAGCCTCCCTGGTATTTTTTTCTCAAACCACATTACTCACTGTGATTCAGTTTAAAAGGTGCAATGTTTAAACTGATTATTATGCACCTCTTTACAAAATAAATTTCTACAATATTTGACAGAGAAAAAGACAAAGAAGACACAGAATATTAATGTCTGAATTACTTTAAGCAATTTGTACCTAGGACCCATGAGGCTGGATAGAAAAGCAGGGGTAGAAACCCTTTTGTCATGGTAGTTTTGGGAGTCATGTCATCTGTAAATTAAAAGCTCGGGTATGAATTGGATTTTTACCAAAAGGGCAATAGTGAGGATGGTCAGTGTACTGGATCTCAGAAATAAATATCAGACCTAATCTAGCTCTCATAAATGTGAATGGAAAGCTTCCACTTTATTTTAAGAGGAGATCTATCAGGCCCATGCTGCTAATTTCATTTTAGCCTCGAGCAATATTGGCCTGAAAGTTACCCCTGGGCACTGCAGAACTCCATTGTGTAGCTGTAGGAGCTCTGAGGCTCGGATGCACATATTTTTATCCATTTTGACACAGATAAATTTATGATTAGTCTCATACAGAAAACAGATTTTCTCTAGGCCTTAGAGACCTGAATTCTTTGTTATTCACAGTTATATCCCTTGGCAGGGAAATTTACTCCCCTTGTCTTTGGCATTTGTCACCTCTTGGTCACAGTTTTACCTCAATTTTTATCTCTGATCTAGTGATTTTTAACTTCTCTTCATCTATGTGTCTGACTTTGTCTCAGTCCAGATGTCATTTTTTGTGACTAGGTAATGAAAGCTCAGCTGCCAGCTTTTATTACAAGAAAATGCTTTCTCATATGTATTCTAGTATCCTGCAGCAAAGCAGACTTTTATTTCAGAATCACAGTAAGATGCACCTATTTTTAATCCATCTAAGTCAAGGAAATATCCTATACTCCTCCCCAACAAAAAAGGGCAAAACTAAATGTACAGCATTTAAGCAATGCCTGCTGCTTTAAGGAAGTGTAAGTTAGCATTCATTGAGGGTAAATCATGCAAAATCTTGGTTATTGAGCAGGTATTAATGAAATATGAGCTCATCTGAAGAGGAAAAAAAAATCTCTAATTATTTGATTTTAAAACCTTAATATTAAACCAATAGAAAAAAAAAATCTGAATAAGCCTAAAAAGAGAAAATAAGAGGAAAGCAGATCCCCTCCACAGGTGCTACATCAAGGGAACTATCTCTTCAAATGTTTTGTGATTAAGTCTCCTTTCAGTCTAATCGGCACCCTTCTCACTCAGTGTATAATATTTTTTATCACCCAATTTAACCTGCTGTGAACTGGGGAAAAATCAGGTCCATGTGTCAGCACAAAAAGGTTTTGATTGGGGACTAAAATATTTATTCAAAGTGAAAAAGAAAAAGAAAAAGAAAAAAATAACACAAAAATGTTCCTACCTGTCTCACATTGCTAGCTGTTCTACCGTTAATATATAATGTAAAGGATTTTCTTTCTGTAACAGAGAGGTGATCAAATGAAGCCTAACAGCCAGGTCAATAGACACACTTTCTGCTTTTTCTGCTTTTGTAAGAGAAACTGGTAGAAGAATCTTCCTGAACTGAGCTCTGAAGGGGCTGCAGAGGGAAAACTTAATTTAGCAAACCCCAAATGAATTGAGAATGAACTAGACTGGAACATGTCATCATCTGTAAAGGCTGAATCATATTTCCAGGCTCGTGCAGAAGCAGAAACTGATGTGTCTAGAAATTTTGTAGAAAACTTGAATGCATCAGGATGACTGCCGGAAATCACTTCCTCCCTTGTGGTACCAAAGTGTTGCACGTCATGCTGATGCCTGGTGCTGTCACAGATTCACATTTCTGTTCTCCAGATGTAAAGGATCTGTAAACTCATCCTAACCTGCATTAGCAATTTCCACTCTTCTGCAACAGCTTCTACACCACAGATTTCTGATAGCTTAGTGTAGCAAATTTAATCCTTTTGCAAGCAAAAGAAACAGTTTGGGGCAATATATTCCATCTTCTGAGTGAAAAATTTTGTAAATTGAGTTTCTCTTGTCTGCCTCAGTGGAGCTTCAATTAAGTCAATTTGCTACTTAAAAAGAGGAAGGATCCTTGTCCCCTGCATTCAAGAGTAACTCTGACTGAGTAGTATAGAGGAGATGTTATAATCTGTATTTCCCTACTCCAGTCCTAATGTCTAATGCCCCTGCTTAAAGAGGAAAAAAAAAAAATCACATTTTCCATATCCATTTTTGCACTTGATGATTTGCTTTCTCATTTTTGCAAAGCACAGAGAGCTCTCCTGATGAAAATCAGCCTAAATAAGACTGAATAAGTATAGTTGCCTGACAAACTGATGAAGTTAGTTTAGTTTTTGTCAAAACTAAGTTCCAAAATCTATTCTGGCTGTGTGACTCAACAAATGACAGAAGTACATACTCAGATTTCTAAAATATCCATTGCAGTAGGCAGTGGTTACTACACGCCAACAAAATCATTGGTATGTTCAGTTAGGATACATGAAGGCTAGATTCTCTTCCCATTTTTCCTTAATTATTCATGTAATGAACAGGAGTAACCTTAAAAGACTATGGAAATGGCTATGGCCCCACAGAGCTCTCCACAGCTACTCTTTTTTGTATGGATTAAAAGTGTTTATTGAAAAGATGCTTTTTCTGTTGTCAGCAGGCCTAGTATAATGTAATTAAACTGGGAATTCAAGAGGAAGAGAATACCTTATGCCCCACAGTTTCAAAAATCTAATTTCAGTAAAATTTTTCAGCTGAGCCTTTTTGGCTCACTGAAGCCAGATTTACTAATAGATTCCAAGGAAGCATACTGGGTTTTAAGAGCAGAAAACAGGAAATGAGTTAGCTGACACATGTTGTCCTGTGTTAATGTGACAACAAACAATCGATCCCTGGAAGTCAGAAATGTTAGATTGTTATAAAATGGATGAGGTTTTGTACTGCTGCTTCTTTCTTTCTTTTTATTACTCTGTATTCATGGCATTGATCACTTTTGATGGTGCTCTAAGTTACTTTACAAGCGATGGCAGAGCAGCAACTCCACTGCAGGCTCTGTGTAAAAGAATGCAGTTCACATCAGCTGTTGTTCCTTTTGTTTGCATCAGCTGTGGCTGAGACTGAATCCTCCTCACTATGGATGGTTGATTGAAAGATCACACATAATGAGTTTCAAGGTGGTCTTTAGCTGTTTTTGAATTCTAAGAATTAACCTGCTGCCTTTTGGGTGCACTGGGCTACGTGAGCTAACACTGACTGAACAATCTTTTGTCATGAATTGGTTCATTTAGGAAATCTCAAAACAGTGCAGTAGCAGAGAGAGAAGGGCCCTTTTGCTGCTTTTATTTGGGACACACACAGCCTCTTAAGAGTGAACTTGGCAGCTTGCATCTTATGTAAAATAATTGCATTTAACTATTACACTGAGAGCAACTGAAGTCTTTCAAGATTTCTACTTCACATTGAATCTGAGTCGATTACAACCATGAAAACATTGATCTATAGGTATCCTGTATTCATTCTTAAAGCAAACATCTAAGTCCTACTTCTTGTTGGGTTACAAAGTAGAGATTTATGAGGTGGAAGAATCATTCACTTTTTTTAAGGATCAAATTTTTTAAAAAGGGTATTATTTACACTTAATGGTAAATGTAATTAAAAAACAAACAGCAATGCAATGTAGGTATACAACTCTGGACAAACTGTGCTAATGCCATTTATTAATAATAAAAATACCCCTCACGTTGAGGTAGACTGTGCACACACACATTACTGGAGAAAAGGATAAATTATCAGTTCAAGTAAATGTTCAAAACATGGTGGGTTTTGTGTGGGGGGGCGTTTTTTGGTTTTTGTGGGTTTTGGTGTGTTTTTTGGGGGGGTTGTTTGTTTGTTTTTGGTTTTTTTGGGTTTTTGTTTGTTTGTTTTTGTTTTGTCTTTTGGGTTGGGTTGGGTTGGTTTGGTTTGGGATTTTTTTTTTGTTTGTTTGGGTTTGGTTTGTTTTTATTTGTTTGGGTTTTTTTGGTGGGTTTGGTGGGTTTTGGTGGGTTTGGGTTTTGGTTTTTTTGGGTTTTGGTGGGTTTTGTTTGCTAACAAATTGGTGCAAAAAACCCAGTTTTCTTCTGGGAGAGACCCTCACAACTTAAAGTAGTTCTCAGTAAGCCCAAGTCAGGTTCTTCCAGTCTGTTATGAAGCTGTGCAGGTTGAAGCTGAAAACCTAGCCCTTGTATGGATGAACACTTCAAGTTTATAAAGGTAAACTTGGTGCTCTAATGCTAGCAGAGGACTATTGCATGGCTGGTTATCACATAGCTTAATGCTGCACTGTCAACCCTTCTTCACCTCTAGGATCTGATGGTGTTATTGCTGATGGTTTTTTGGTGGCTTTCAGCTGCTCTCTGCATTACAGAAGCTCACAGTGATTCTGTTGCCTTAGTTTTTCAAACATCTTCCTGTTATATTAGTAACTACAGGGTGAAAGAGTATTCAATAAGAGCCACCACAGCATTAGTTTTCATTAGAATTGCATTGGAATATCATTAGCATTGTAGTCTGTGACTTTCAGGTTGTGCTTAAAAAGTGCTTTAAAGCCACAGTTTTCTTTTGTAGATCTGGTTTCTCTTGCAGTCCAACAGCTCCCAGTTTCTAAGGTCTTACCCATGGAAATGTGGAAAAGAAAACAGTGCAGACCCAGTACTTTTCCCTTATATGTTTATGCAGCACATTCTCTATTGCTTAAAAACCCCTAAAACTAAAAGAAGATAATTTTAATTCTTTTATAGAATTAAAAGTGGAAGCTTTAAAAATGCTTTGTTGTACCTTTTCCAGTGAAAAAATCCTTTGTATTTCTATCACACAACATATACCTTCAAATATTTCTCTTAAATACTCTTACAGAATTTTTTTTACTGGCAGCACTGTGTCCCTGTTACTATCTCAAAACTGAAATGGGATGTATGCTTTCTTTCCTCTGCTGGAGACCATTGAACATACGTGCACATGCAATAACATATCACTTAAACACATCTTGCTGGACTTTTTTTTCCCCTGTGGTTCTTTGTCTTAAGTAGCAAACTTGTCTTCCCATTCTAGGTCAGTGAGAATAATTTTTGTTTTCTACAGTTGCAGCATCAGCCCAGTAGGCTGGTGGCTGACAAAGGGAAACTGTCGTTATATGCTTTTCTCCCTAGAGCAAAATTTATTCATTTTTCTTGGCTGCTTTAAATTATCCACAGACAATACTGCGAGGATTAACATATTATCAATAGACAATACCATAAGGATTAACATAACTTTTCTTCCAAAAGTACATTAATCTCTGACATAAATCCCCCCTGAAGTTCACAAGTGGTGCTCACAATATGTGTGCCCAGATTGAGGGTGTTTAAGGAAATGTAACTGATGTCAGACAAAAGGCAAAATGCCTGATATTAGGAAAGGCCAGTGACCAAAACCTGCTGTTATTGTACAACTATTTGCCTTTTTCAAATTCTTGTATCTCTTACTGAGTTCTTCTGTAGTGATAGTTTACTGATGTAGACTGGGAGTAAGTATAGGTGCACTACTCACTCTGTTGCCTAACATGGGTTCCTAAAACACCTCATATATACAGTGGACAGAGCAAAGCATGCCCCCAAGCTACAAAAGGCAGAGCATAAAGATCAGCTAGGTAGTATCTTCACCTTTAAGTAGCATGGAAGTATCTTCTGAGGTCACCTCCTTCGACTCACCCCAGAAAATGTTTTAGAACTTACAGTCCTGACTGTAACACGTGGGTGAAAATAAGAAGTGCAGAGGTTTGCCTGCGGTACAAGAGTGCTTCCACCATCAGGCCCAAAACTGAAGAAAAGGCAAAGGAAACTGAAGGGAAGGAGCATGACTCCTACGTTTTCTAAGGAAAGATCAGACAGAGAGACCCCACAAGGACCAGGGGAGCAGTGACAGGTGGAGAACTTCTAGTAGCCTCATCAGTGAAATCTAACGGGTGAAAGTTACAGAACACTGAATCAGCTGTCCCTAAAACTGCCAAAGGAGGGGGACAGGACTGCTGAACCTGGTTTATAACCTACAAATATGAATCAGTGAAAGAAACTCTTTGCACCACCATGTAAACTGAAGGAGACTCCTGCCTATGGGATCCACAATGGAAGAGCATTTTGGGATTGTGTAAAACCTTTTATGGCATGTTTTAAGGACTGTTTAGGGGAAGGAGCTGAGTAGGTACAAGAGACACAAATATGAGAAAATAAAAGGAAAAGGAGATTAAAAGGAACTAGTGATGCCCAAACAGGTTACTAGCAGCACTGTTAATCCTATCCTCTCACCGAATCCCATTTTCAATAGTTTTAAATGCATGTGCACTCTGTGTTAGTGATCTGTGTGCATGACCACAGATGAACAGCAAACTAGCTTGGCTGAGGAGTGTGAGGTTATGCCAAGTGCCAGTCTATGAGAGAGGCATGAGGTTGGAGGTACTGTGGGGCCCAGGCCAGCTGCTGCAGATGTGCAGCTCTAGGGACAGCAACTGGCTGTAGTGCAGGTGAGAGACCACAGTGTCCTCTGTGTGAGTGTGCATTAGATATTCTTGATTCAAAGTAAAGCAGAAGGCTTCAAGACTTCAGTTCTCTCAGTGTAACAGTTAAATACAGTCATTTGATACCAGATCCAGCAGCCAAATTTGCTTTTAGAGGCTACATGTCCATCAAAACTGCTAGAAGGGACTTTTTCCCTCAGCTCCCTCCTTTTTCCCTCTTTTGAGAATCTTACATGAACAATCAGACGGGGATGGGAAATACCCCCTATGTCCTGAAATCCACTTGGTCTGAGTACCTCTAGCAACAACAAGACTGTACAACTACTTCAAAGGGTAGTGTTGGGGTAAACCAAACCTCCAGGCTTTGAGCTGATACAATGCCATCAATGTAATTATTCTACTTGAAGCACTGATTCAGCAATGTACTTAAATAGATTGCAAAAATTAAGCAAAGGTTAAACTGGGATGTGTATCAAATCACAAAGGAAATATTAATCTTACAATGGTTTATGCATATATTTGTAGTTGTTACGGATGTTCAGCTTGTCCCCAGTAAACCTTCATCTGATGTGTTACCTATCCTTAAATCCTTTCGGGTGTTAAATCTGGGATATTTTTCACAGAGTAGTGATATATTTTCATTATAAAAAATAGTGAATTGCACCTGAGTGATTTTTAGGCACTACAATTAAAGCATCTGAGACAGTTCTCAGCTGCCAGGTCTGTTGTCCTCTCTGGCTGCACTTTAGAGTCTTGCTGGTATTTTTTAATGCCCGTTTTGGTTTTATATTTTAAAAGGGATTTTTTGCAGTTCTTACAACTAAAAAGTACTATAATATAAGTAAAGATAAGACTCAGTAGAGCACCCAGGGCTTTCAAATATTAGCCTGATAAGATTATTTGCTTTCAGAGCATTTTTGAGTTTTGAATCTAAATGTGCAAGTCAGAGATTCCAGTGCAGTTATTGAGACTACGTGTGCTTAAAAATGTGACACTTAATACTTTGCCAAGGGAAATATTCCTTTTCTCCAAGGATCTTTCTGTGAAAGGAGTCTTGGTTTTGAGATACAATATGTTAATATATAAAGATATTAAAATCCAATGCTGATGTGGTTGTTATTCAGTTCTGGGGGAAAAATCGGTATCTGGAACTAGAAGTAAGATCTCTGTCATTCCTCAAACCACCAGATCTAAAGTGTAGGTATTACCCCTCTCCAAAACATAACGTTCCACCAGTGTGTTGTGTCCTTTCCTGGATGACAGAGGTTAACCATGATGTTCTCATTCAACTCCTCTCCACCTGCACACACAATTTATATATATATGTATGTATGTATGTATGTATGTATGTATGCACACACAAACAAAAAAAAAATTGGACTATGTTTAAATAAAGACAAATAATACCTCTGCTAGTTGTTCTGCAAAATGCTCACATTACAATCCTACACTTTATTTAGAGTCTAGTCAGATGGAAATAAGATGCTCTTTGACTTTGCTGAAAAGCTAACAAATAGACACAGCTTGAAGTACATATCAATATAAAGAACATCTCATACACTGATTACAAGATAAAATATCATCATTAAGAGGTAGGAGATCTGCATAGGAGTCGACTGATTAAAGCAAAAGGACAAAACAGTTTTAAGACATAATTGCCTTCAATTAATTTCCCAAAATGAGCAAAAGTCAGGAGAGGTGGACATTTAATGGAAACAATTCAGTAGCCTGGAGAATAGTCTTAATTAAATGTTTTTTTATTCAATATTTTGTACTAGGGGGCAGGAGGAAAAAGATATTGCTTCTTATTCAACATCAAATAATTTCCAGGCATCTAATCTGTAGTAACAGAGTTGTTCAATTTGTGATTATGATATGGCCTTGGCCTTTTGCAATTACCTCATTTTTTTTCAGACATTATGAATTCTTGCCATTCACATTAATACAGAATGTAAAAAAGAAAAAAAAATAGAAAAATAAAACTTGGAGTATTTAATTACCTAATCTCTTCATTAAGCAATAAAACCTATTCACGGCCATTTGGTCAGATTAGAAACAGTTCACAGGGTGCAATTGCTGTGATCAGCACTCAGGACACTCACCCAGCACTGTCCCTAGCTGATGGATTGCAGGAGTGCCAGAAGTCTGACAAACATATTACTATCAAATCCATCTGCAGCAAGGCAGCTCCTAAGAGAATTATTGTAACAGTTTATGTTGTCACCTTCCACTCTCACTTTTATAGCTGCTCAGGGCAGAGTGGAAACACCCAGATTCCTTTAGGTTAGCAGCAGTGTGATTTAAAGGGCAGAAAAAAATTTATTTATTCTCCTGTCCTTTCTCATTCAATGCAGTGAAGCTGTTTACAGAGAAGCAGGATGGAGACATATAGACATCCTAATATAGAAAAAAATTAAATAAAAACTAAGGTGATAAGCCCATCTTTTCCTCTGAAACTGTGAAGTAACATATGCTGAATGCAATAACAATTTCCAGAGTGAAAACTTTCATACAGAATGGCTTATTTGCTAAACAGAAATAAAACATGCACTGCCCAGGTGTTCTTAAAAATGCTGCTTATTTTCAACTTGACTGCAAATAGAGAAAGAAGCAGCACAAAATTTGTTTTGCTTAATTTTCCTCACAGAAAAAGAAGGTGAGAAGGGATTTGCTTTCTTTAAGTACAAGCTGTGCAGCTGTCTTGTTATCAGAGGATAAAACCACAGGGTTTGTTGCTTACCAACCCACTTTTCTGTGAGATACCTCTTGCCCTTTGCTTACAGTAGTAATATCTGGCATTTAAAGATTGTTATCTTTAAATAATTTCATAGTTATTCATCTGTGACATCATTATTCATTGTTAGGTAGTACTGATGCTATGTAGCAATGAAAACCTAACAAACAATTTTGTCTGACAGAAACTGTCACACCAGTTAATGGCTTAGTTAAAAATAGATCTTAAAGGATGTTGGAAGTCAAAACCAGGTATATTTCCAGGTTGTATTTAGGTCAAAGGTATATATTTCTTCACTATAAAATTTTCAATTAAAGTTGGAGATCTAGTCTCTGCAAATACAACTACACATGAACACTCCTCAACACTTAGGGGATTTTTGCTCCAGTTCCTCATTTTTCTTGTGAAAATTTCCACATTTAACAATCTAATTACATTTCCAGGTTAACTATTTTAGTTGTGTTCTTTTAAATTTCAAAAAGCAGAATTTTTACAATATTTTATTCTTATAAATAAAGCTATACTCAGCAGTATATATCTGTCTTCTAATACCATTGTAGACCTTGTTCTGTTGGATTTAATTTCTTTTTTTTCTTGTGTACAAGGGGCTCCAATGACTCTTCCATAACTTGTTATCTGATTTAAATATTTGGACTGACCCTACTCTATAACTTTTACCATCATATTGATGGTGCTTAGACTTCCTGTGTGTCCAAATCATCTTTATCATCTGAATTCTGAAATTGTTGGTTGTTTCTATCCTTTCTGTCATTCAAACCTGTAAATGACTTTATTTTTCACCTGAGCTTTGCCTTTGAAATACATGTCTGTGTGATCTTTAAGTATCTTTCATCCATTTCCCCTAAGACCTCTAACATACGAAATTTCTTTTTTATGATTTTGGTCTATTAGAACTGTTTTAAGTAAGTGTTTCTGGGATGACACACTCCCCTGTCCTTAACTTGTCTTTATGAGGTTTTTTTTTATAAGATGTTGAAGAAGCCACTTGTCGCCATGAGGCACCTGTTGAACATCCATTTCTCTCTTGTCTCAGCACACATTACTCTGAAACTAGAGTTCCCATGGCAGCTTTAGCAGATGTTTCTGGCTTCACTCAGTATTCAGTTGAGACTGAATTTTGCTTGAATTACAGGCAAGCAGGAACTTCTTGCACACTTTCTCCTAACACACTGCGTGCCCGTTATACCCCAAACAGCACCCCAAAGCTGCAATTCTCTTTGGGGCTGATATGTGCCACATCAGCCTTTTCCAAGTGCCAGGAGACCCACACGGTCACTCACCTCACCTCCCTGCAATCCTGACTCTAATGATTTGCACCTAAAGGCATCTGAAAAGACAAGCATGTGTTTTTCCATTAATGACTGCCAGGACCCGTGAGATTAAGGAAGGAGTTGTATCATTGTTTTTGTTTTTTCCTTTTTAGTTGTGACCTTTAGTTCTGTCTCTCTTCTTTTAGAAAAACTCTGTGGATAATATAATTTAAACAAAACCAAAACCAAACCAAACCAAAACCAACCAACCAACCAACCAAACAAACAAAACCCAAACAAAAAACCCCCCAGATTCTCAAACCAAACAGCAAACTGCACTTGTCCTTAGAGATGAAGTTAGTGCTATAGAAGCCTCTTTCAAGGCAGGAGGAGAAGAGCTGCAAGATGTGTATGTACTCAGTTATTATTTTTATTAACACATCACGTCCCACTCTACTCTGCACTGGTGTGGCTCACCTCAAGTCCTGTGTGCAGTTTTGGTTACCACAATATAAAAAAGATATTCAGCTTTTAGTGAACGTCCAAAGGAAGACAACGAGGATGGTAAAGGGTCTAGAGATAGAGCTACATGAGGAGTGGCTGAGGGCCCTTGGTCTGTTCAGCCTGGAGGAGACTGAGGGCAGACCTCACTGCAGGTACAGCTTCTTCATGAGGGGAAGGGGTGGGGCTGACACTGATCTCTACTCTGTGGTGACAGTGACAGGACCCAAGGGAATGGCCTGAAGCTGAGTCAGGAGAGGTTTAGATTGGATGTCAGGAAAAGGTTCTTTACCCAGAGGGTGGTTGGGCCCTGGAACAGGCTCCCCAGGGAAGTGGTCACAGCATTAAGCCTGACAGAGTTCAGGAAGCATTTGGAGAATGCTCTTTGGCACATGGTGTGATTCTTGGGCTGCCCTGTGCAGGGCCAAGAGTTGGACTCAATCATCCTTATGGTTCCCTTCCAATTCAGCATGTTCTGTGATTCTGTGACCACTGCACTTGTAGCATTGTTTTACAATTCTATAAAATACTTGCAACAAATGTCTGCTTCTTTGAATCAACTGAAAAGAAGTCTTGGCACCTGGATAAACTGGTTTCCTTGCTAGCAGAAGGCATTAGGCAGGTTCATATCACTGGAACTATCTGACAGGAGATTCCTTTTCAGCATCTTCACACTTCTTAGTGGACACAGGTCCTCTGCTCTTTTTTGACTTTCTAGTGAGGCAGAGACAGTGGTGCAGAGAGAAATACTGATCTTTGAGGCATATCTAAGGGCAAAGATCTGCTGAAATGTCTTTAGAAAAGCTTGGGCACAGCAAATCTGGTGCCAGGCCTGCTTCATTGAGGTTCATGCCACCCAAAGGGGTAGTGAATTAGTCCCTCTGCCATGTGCAGGCTCCTCTACCACAAGAGGTTGCTGGTGTAAGTTAAAGCAGAGGCCAAGCACAATGTCAGACAGATAGTGTCCATGACTGGACAATCATGATCCAGCTGCTTTGAGGAGAAAATCATACTATAAAAACAGGCTACAGATATTTTTTGTCCTGAAAGATGCAGTCTCTATTGCATTTAACCAGATAAGAAAGTAATTTTTACCTAAAAACATGAGCTTCAATATTGTGTTGTTATGGGAAAGAGTCTCCAAAGCTTTAGGGTATTTCACTCCATAGATTCTTAAGGAGTTCTTAAAGATTCAGGTGTGTCTTCAAACCCAGAGAATTTTTTTAAATTGAAGGTTATCTTTGAGTTGAAGGCAATCTCTGCCCCATAATTCAAAATGGACTTTTCTGTTCCCCAGCCTTTCTGTACCTGTTCACCTTAATTGTCATAAGATTTTTTTTTAATGTAATGCACCAAGTGCTTTCTGACACTTACTTGGTGAAATACAGAACTCCTAGATTATATTTAACTCTATTTCATAGCTATTTGCATGGCAATTGGCATTGTATAATGCATGAAAACACAGTTCACTGAGCTGAAGTCTAGTTTTTAGTATGGTTTTGACATATATTTTATTATTAAAATGATTTTAAAATGCCCTTTGTGTATTTGTCTAACAGCTTTCTCACAGCAACAATCTGAGCTTCAGCTCTGCAGTGGAAGCTGTGGCCTTGTGGAATCCTGCTTTTTCCCCTTGACCTCATCTTTCCTCATGGTTGCACTTAATACAGCACAACAAAGGGATTCCAAATTCCAGCACAGCATAACACATATTGTTGCTGTCCTCATAGGCCTTTCTTTTCCTCTTGAGAACTGAATAAAGAAGAGCCATACAATGGCTGACTTCAAGAAAAATTTCTTAGATTCTGAATGCTGAATGTAGTGCATGAATAACTGATTATTTTTCTTCTGTTGGGATTTGAAAGATGGAGTGTGCTGACATAGGTATAATGTCAAGCTTGTGCAATGATTTTTACATTTTGAAAGTATACCCAGTATACCGAATATGTATATACATATATATATGTACTCTCTCTATATATACTGTATATATAGAGAGAGAGTAAAGTCAAATAATCAGTTTATTTTCACCTTTTGCTGCTGCCACTTGTTCTGCTGGGGGGAAGCTGGACAACCCTTAGACATCTGCATTTCTGAGTAGGAAGCTCCTTTAAGCTGAGGAGCTGCCTTACTGCCCCTCTTTTGGAAAATCCGCTGAAATTTTTGGTATGTGACAGGTACTGGCCAGATTCCAGATTTAGGGCAGAATTCTATGAAAGCAGCATGTATAAGATTTCCAATGGTTTTATTTAATTATTTTTTGTATTTCCCACTCTCCTCAAAGCCTATGCCAAGTTATTCAGCAGCAGGAATTGAACTGAAAGTTTGCAATCTGGTAAAAGCTGTTGGATTTTTACAAGCTGATGAATCAGGTCCTTAAACACCAAATCTCAGTGTGTTTGCCTAGATCAGTAAGCAGCTCCTCTGGCTCCATTCCTAGATGTGAGCTTTATTTTTCTGATTCCTTTATGACAATGAGACTCCAGGGCTAGCTCCTCAGGCTTTTGTGGAGCGCACCACCTTGCTTTCCTCAGCTCACTGTAGTTAATGTTGCTTATGTGAATTCCATCCATGAGGATGTTCTGTATTTAGGGTTTAGGAACATGCTCACAACCTAAAGAGGATCCTCAATCATAATCACTTTTCTAGTCTTAGCTCTGTTGAGAGCTATAACAGACTTTACATCCGAATCATTGGTTGGAGTTGTATTCCTAAATACAGGGAATTCTTCTGTTTTCTGAGACGAATGATGACACATGGTAATGCATGTCCACAGTACATGGTATCCAACTGCAAGTCAATGCACTGTGGCTGTAATATATAAGTAATTTCTGTGAGTAGTTTGTTCAGTCCAAAATACCTGCAATAATGTGAGCATAGTGCCACAGCTTCACAGAGTGTTGAAACAAAAGGAGGCCATGCAGTCCTGTGCTAAGATACCAGATACTGTTAGAGGACCTCACACAGCAAAGAGAAACAAAGCTGGTGCACATTTTTCCCCTATGCCTGTGGGGTTCATTGGCCCATAATGGTACATGCTCTTGTCTGGATCACAGCCAGGAACTGCCCAGCAGAAATCTAGTTTTCTTCAGCCACAATTGTGCCTTGTGGATGTGTTAGAAATTAGGCTGTAGGTATGATCAGCCCACAGCATTCAGTTTGGCTTTGTTTTCAACGTAACCACTGAGCCTGTAACCTGTCTCAGTGCTGCACCGTCTTATGATGGACTCCTCAGGCATCTGGACATGTGAGTCACTGCTCAGCCTGGGATCCTGGGCTCCCCAGTGCCCCCTGATAGCACAGCGTGGCCACTGCATGCCTGGAGGAAGAGTGGAGTTCCCTTATGCACAACAGAGAGTGTGAAGAGAGGAGTCAAGGTGCTAGACTTTGTTCCTGCCATGGGAGCAGACCCTGACGGGGTGTGCCCCTAGAACCAACAACAGAAAACACATCCAAGCCCAGAAGTGAAGGCACTGTCACAGTAAATCACTGTAAACTTGTGCAGACTTCTTCATTGCCCAAAGCTTCCTATCTTACTGTCAGGCCCTTGGGTCTGTGTCCTGTCATGCACATTTGTTTCCTTGTTTTGCCCTTGTGCATTTTCTAGTGTCATTTCCTTTCCCTGTAGAGAAACCAAGGGAACAGTATCTCCTAGATGAAGCTGACGCATTACTTCAGAGTCTTTCTACTGAAAAATGTTGCATTATTCATTTATTTCTATTCACACCTGTGACACACAAAACCTGAAAATCCTCAGAGATCTTCTGAGTTGCAGCATTATCTGTAACATCAGTAAGTCTCTATAAGTTGCTAAAAGGTGTGTTATCAAATACATTAAAGTTTCAAAAATTATTAAATAATTTCTCCATAAGTTGTGCTGTGTGCTTAGCCCAAGTACAAATGCCACAAGGTTCTACATAAATCTTGGCAAGATGGGCCAATCCTCCAATTTTCTCTAATGAAACATAAAGTACTAAAACATTTCACTTTTAAATCCATCCCTGTGTCTGTATTTCAAGTTCTTTCATGTTTGTTGAAATAATTATTTTGTTTCCTCAAAACAATGTGAGCAATGCTTCAGTGTCCCTCTCCATCTCTGACACCAGCCACTCCGACACCACTGGCATGTGACTCCTCTCAGGTGATCAGGGACACATCCTTGAGAGCAGCCTTTTCTTGGCATCACACCATCCTTTCTGGCAGAGTTGTCGTCAGTGCTTAACTGCAAGTGAACACTTTCAGAAGGGCTTACTTATTAAATTGTGGAACATTTTGAACCTTTAAGTTTCTCCATCATTTCATTTCACCAAAGACAGCTTAAGCACAGTTTCTGACTGGAAAGCTGCTGAGCAGGAATTTTTACAGGAACAGCACTTGGCCTTCTCTCATCATAAAGTCTGCTGTTGTTGTACTACACACTGTCTCCAGACAAGGATTTGTCTTCATTGTTTTAGGAATCTTTTCATGTGAATAGTGTTTTTGGCTTGGCTGAGAACAGTCCTAAGTCCCAGGATGGCTGTCATTCTGAGCTAAACTAACCCTCTGATGTACCTCTCTGAAGATAAAAATTATGGTCATGCCATGCGAGAAAATCTAAAGATACAGAAAAAGTTTTTTAGGATGTTTATTGATGACTAGCAAACAGTATTTTCTGTAGTGGTGTAGTTTTCTTTCTTTATTGGATCATATAATAAAATTTCCCCCAGAGATAATTATCCATAAAATGTTATTTTCTTTACTGATTAAAAAGAAGAGCAGCAGTAACATGAAGTCTTGAAATAAATTAGTATAGGTTATTTACCAAATTGTACTCTTGGTTCTAAAGTCCTTTTTTTCTTAATATCTGGCAGGGAAGAAAAAAAAAAAAAAAGGTATTAAGGTGAGTAATTCTAAGCTTCTTTTTTTCCTGGATTGTCTTACACTGCCTTGTTAAATTTTGATGTACAGTTAATAAATTAGAAATTATGTTCGACCAGATATATGTCCAGCCAAAACAGTTCCCAATGGGTAATACACTTGCCTGAAAAAGACAACATTTAGAAATACATCTATTTATTTAGATGTAAATACATCTATTTATTTAGAAGTACATCTATATATGTTTTATTTAACATAGAAAGTTGCTCGGTATTCAGTTACCTGTGTAGAGAGAACCTGGAAGTAGTAACTCTGTCTTAATGAAAAATTGCAATTTTGAGAAGTAAACTCTCATGGTATGGGTACTACTGGTAAATTAATTGACCAATACTTATATTGTATAGTCAGCAAATTCTTGTTAACATTTTTAATGTGTTTGAAAGGCCAGACAAAGTGAGGCAGCGACAGACTGAGAAATTAATTGAATGAATCTTATTAAAGTTTTCTCTGCCTGGAAATTAAATGCCAAGTAAGTGAATGGAAATGTATGATGAAGGGAATTGAGAAGCAAAATTTGTAAACAATTTGTCTGTCTACAATTGTCATTCCAAATACATTTCTCAGCATAGTTTTAACAGTACTAGAAGTGCTCGAGAAAATGTTCAAATAAACAAAAAAATCCAGACACACCTGCAGAAATTTAGTGAAGAGATGCAGGTGTCTAAGAAAGTGAAAAGCTTTTATGTCTGAACGTTTCATGAGAAGCAACTAATTTTTTTTTTGTTTAAATTTGAAGCTTTTATATATAGAAAAATATATTTCTGAGATTTTTGCCTATTTTTGGAGGGGGAAAAAAGAATGCTCTTAAAGCCATTTGAGCAAGAGGATAGAAACTTTCAAAGATTAACGATTTTTGAGTACAAACAGATTATCTAAATTGTAAACCTCCAATTCCTGTATACTAGACTATATTCCTAGGTGCCATATTTCAATGGGACAATAATCTTGGATCATAAAGGTCATAGAATCCAATTTATTGAAAGATAAAGGTGCAAATAATTACCAAAAAATGTGGGCTATGGGGCATCCCAAGGGCAATGCTGAAGTTCTTGATTCCAAACAGAACATGTTACAGCATCTCTTGAGCATCAGCTGCTTCAGCATCCATTTGATCCAGGCACCATGAACTTCAGCTCGGAGGCAGGAACTCAGAGCTTTTCTTTGGTGTGAATTCCTTCATCTTCCAGCAGCAAAGTAATGGGTGGTAGCCTTCCATAATTAATGCAACCAACTCTCATTAACATTTCAGTCATACCCAAGCCCAGAGGCATTTTTACAGACATTTCTTCACCAACTGGAGGAAGCATGGCACCTTCTTTTCTCCTCCCCTTTAATTTAATGGCCTATTTATTACCTGTTTTCTGTAAGTACATTTTTCTGAGGTAGGCTAATTGCCATAACAATGTTATAACTGAATATAAATGTAAGTTTTATGTGTCAACTCTGTCTTTATTCTATTTTCTGTATTAATCTACTATTATCGCTTACATAGAAGAATGGACTGCATAGCTCTAAAATTCTGTCTGATCCTTCCAAAATAGTCTTCATATACTTTCATGCTGTTTCTTCAAACATATTGTGTAGTTGTTATTTATTCTCTTTACTCTTATTTTCCTGATTGCAAACCTTTTATCATGAGTATTTTTTTTTCTTTAGGTTTTCTGATCTGAACCATGCTGGGTAGGTGGAAATGGTGACTTGTCTTGGCTTCTCTTCAGTGACTGGGTAAGTAGGTACCAAACTGGGATTAGAAGCACATATTTCAGAAGGAATAGATATCATACAAGGATGTATTGGGAAGCTGAAAGATCTGAAAGTCATACAGTGTATGATGTTTAACAAAGAGAAACACAAACCTGGGTTGAAATAATCCCGAGCAGCAGTAACAGCTGGGGAATGGATGCCTGGGACATAGATATTTTGGAAAAGACCTAGAGAGCCTGTGAGGAGCAAGCTGAACATGGGTCAGCTGTGAACCCTTGCAGCAAATTCTGTGTTTGCTGCATGGATCAGTAAGAATATATGCAGCAGGTGATAAGGTGTGATTATTTGGGCCAGACATAAAATAGACTGCTCAGTTTTGGTCTGCCCCCCATTCAAAAAACACAAAACCCAGGATCACCCAGATGGGTAAAGCACATGTATGAGAAAAGTTTGAAAAGCTGGGACCGTCCAGCCTAGGGAAGAGAAGATTCAGGAGGGAGATCTAATCACAGCCTTTCAATACCTCAAAAGTAGCAACAGAGAGGGAGAAGGTACTTCCTGCACAAGGATGGACAAGAGGCTGTGGACATGGGCAAATTCTGTCTAGGTGCATGAAATAAATCTTCATGGTGAGAACAATTACACATTTGAATAAATTACACAGAGAACTGGTGTGGTCTCCTTCACCATAAATACTTATATTTGTCTTGGCAGGGTCACAGGTAATCTAAGACCCTGCTTTCACCGATCAACCAGACTGAGTGTTTTTCAGGTATCCCTGAAAGGTATGTCCTGTTCTGTGATTCCAGAGCTCAAGGTAGAGCTCTGGCGGAGAAGAGTTTTAAAGAATCCTTTTAGGGCTTTTATCTATCAGGGGACATGTCAGATAATCAGGATTAATGAATTTTGTAAATGCTCAGAAACTTTTCCAGTCTGAATCACTCAGGTCTTGCTTGAGGCACCAATCCTGGAAAAGGGAAGGTTGCTATGTTTATTGGCAGCACAGTTTAAATGTAATTTTCTCTTGTCACACCGAGATAAAATAATTGCTTGTACATTCCCTGTTTGCAAAAGGTTTAGTAACATTCTTGCCTGGTTAATTGTTTGATTCTGTGCTAATTCTTTGGCAATGACAACAGGACCATATCCCCAGTCTATAAAGTATGTAAAGCAATTTTCATCCAACAAATGTATCAAGGGTGTTTCATTAGTGGGATTATGATTTTCTGTCTTTATCACAATCATTGATTCAGTGTAATCAGTTCTTCTGGATGAGTCCTTGCTCAATTTAATCAGCTCTGTATAAGTATAAACCTAGCATTTTTTAAATTGTGTAATTTAAATGTAGTTTTCAGAGGGGGAATATATGTTATTATTGAAAAAATAAGAATAGTAATTAAAAATATTTAAAAAAATCAAAATCTCTTTTATTTTGCAAAGTTCTTCTATCAACTTTTATTTCACATTGTAAATATTTTGGAAAAGGGCCTTGATTTTTCAAGTCAAGATTCTCTTTTAAGGGTTTTTTTTTTCCCTTTCACCATGTATTCTATTTTTCACCTTTTACTACAAATGAAAAAAAGAAAAGAAAAAAGAATCAACAAAAGAGGCTAAAACCTCATAAGCGTTATAAGGGTGGAAACTAATGGGTTTTTCCTCACTTTAATATTTAAGGAAACACTTTGAATAAAGTGCAACAACAAAACAGAGAACAAGAATAGATCTGTCTGGCTTAATAATTCTGTCAACAAGCTTGATGGTGGCATAAAGGACGCACGTCAGATTTGCAGATGACATCAAACAGGGGGGAGCAGTAGGAAGAGTGGATGGATTTCTGTTCAGGGAAAACTCCAAGTCAGAAGGATGAGGCCTTATGCAATTCAGAAAGGAATGCCAAATCCTGCCCCAGGGATGAAAGACCTATGAGCTGGGGAGCTGCTCTGTGGGAAAGAGTCTGGAGTTCCAGCTGGCACCAGTGGGACATGAGCCAGGACATGACCTAGCAGCTCCCTGGGCTGCATTAGCAACACCACTCCCCTCAGCCTGAGGGAAGGGACCATCCCTCCACCTGGGGTCCCGCATCCAGTTGGGTCTGCCAGTAAAAACCAGACTTTGATCAGCCAAGACAAGGACAGGGGGACCCTCAGGATGGTCAGGGTGGGAGCAGTGGCTGTGTGAGAAGGTGCCAGGGAAGCTGGGCTTGTTGCACGGTCCCAACAGGGTCCTGCCTCTATCCAGACCAAGGAAATAAGCATTTCTCACCAGGATGAGTAACAGTGGGCAGGAAACACTGGAGGTCCAGGCTGGTCCAAGTAGTTAAGAAGTGAAACGTGTGGTCCAGGGAGTTTGGGCAGTCACCATCCTCGTAGGTCCTTCGAGAAAAAGCCCAAGAAGCCTGGTCTGATTTCGTACCTAATAATGCTGTGAACACAGGCCTGGACTAGAAAGCTCTTGAAGCCCCTTCCCATCTGATTTATTCTGTAATTTTAGGGTATGCAATAAAAAGGGACCACACAAAAAGCAAAAAACATGAAAGTGTATACTTATGTCCATATATGTCCCCACCCCATAAAAGAAATAGAAATTCATTTCTGCTTTAATCTTTAAAAAAAGTTCAACAAAGGTTCATATTTTAATAAAAATTGAACAAAATTTTTCTTTTTTTTTTTCTTTTTTTTTTTTTTTAAATTAAAACAATTCCTGGAGAAAAAATGGTTTTGTTCAGTTCCAGTTTCTAAGTGTTTACTAAATCATCTTACTGGATTCTTGTTTTGCAGTTAGATTAATACACACTGATCTGATCATGAATAATCTGAGAAAGGATCAGACCATTACAATTTGGTTCCTCTGCATGTTCTGGCTGTTTACCAGGTTCTTATTTTCCAAAAACATAAGTGACTTCTTTGAGAATTTGTACTGCAACACGTGCATTTACACAAAATGAAATCCCGATTTATGTATTTATTTATTTATTTATTTTTTGCAAGCAGTTGTATACATAAATCTCAGTGAACTAAATATTCTTAGTGAAGTGGAACAAGCCTCAGCTTTCTGAAATAAGCATACTGAATCTTTGAATGAAGAGAGGTGGTTTCTCTTTTAATTTGTTTGTTTGTTTGTTTGATGGCATTCAGCTGCCCAGTAGAAACTGATAATATATAAAATTATTTCATAGATTTCACAGACTTTTTCACAGCTGGAAAACAAAAAAATATCAGGCTGAACAAAGAGTGTAGAAAATGCTTGTATTTTTGTGTGATAAACCTTGAGCTCATTCCACTGTGGAGTGCATCAGGTATTGGAAAGTTAGACATGGCATTGAAATGATATCTTGATGATTACTTCTCACAATACTTAGATATTTCAAGTTCGTAGAGGGTTTTTATACAGAGAATGATTTTTAAGGAAACCTCCCTTACTGAGTCATTTGCAAGTAAATATCTAATTTCCACAACAGAACTGTAGTGCTCCTAAGACAATGGCCTGAAGATGTGATAGTGCTTCCAGTTTGTTCAGGGATTTCACCCAGACTTCTACAGACATTTGAGCTGCTCTTTCTTTTCTCTCATATGAAAATGTCTTCAAAACATATCTCCTATTCCATATCATTTGCAAACAAGACTCTTCTGAATTCATTACATACAGTTAAAAGGTAGAGAAAATGGAAAAGTGAATTTCCCAGTGGAATTCCTAAGATGTGTGATTTCATATTGTTGCAATTTATCATACAAAGTCTTAACATAATATTTCACAAGATGATGTGAAATCACACTAGATTTCATTTAATAAGGGCCAATTTAGTCTTTTTGAAAGCTGTCCTGAGGCTTCTTGTAAACTCATGTATCCTCTTATAAGTCTTATGATTTACACTTTCACTCTGCAAAAATCTGCAGCAAAAATTTTGAAAGAAAATATCTAATTTTTTTGTGAGTACAGAATTTAAATTAATTTTCAAGCTCTGTCATTTGAGTTAGGGAGGAATTTATCTCAATGCATAAAATAGAATATTGAAGTTTTTTAACACCACATGCCTCATGTTGTGTCTGTGGATAAACATGTATCTTTGCCAAAATCTGATGGATTGTTTTTGCCTTCACAAAAGTCAGTATCTCCTATGAAAAATTCTCAAAAAATCTTTAAAGAAAAGTAATGTAAAATTATCTTATGTATCCAACACCACGCTTTGAGATAGAAGAAATAATGTGGTATAAATGAATATTTATGCCATTAAGAAAGTGTTTTTTAAATCTTCAATATTCCATAGAATCACAGAATCATTTAGATTGGAAAACACCTTTGAGGTCATAGAGTCCAACCTTTGAACTTGTCAAACAGACCATGGCACCAAGTGCCACATCCAGTCACTTCTTGAACACCTCCAGGGATGATGACTCCACCACCTCCCTGGGCAGCCCATTCCAGTTTAACAACCCTTTCCTTAACAACCCTTTCCATGAAGAAATTCCTCCCGATGTCCAGCCTGAACCACCCCTAGCATAGCTTGAGGCAGTTGTAGAGAGCCATAAGGTCCCCCTGAGCCTCCTTTTCTCCTTTTCCCCAGCTCCCTCAGCTGCTCCTCATCAGGCCTGTGCTCCAGACCTTCCCCAGCTCTGCTGCCCTTCTCTGGACTCGCTCCAGCCCCTCAATGCTTTCTTGTAGTGAGAGGCCCAAAACTGGACACAGGATTTGAGCTGTGGCCTCACCAGTGCCCAGTACAGGGGGACAATCCCTGCCCTGCTCCTGCTGCCACACTACTGCTGATCCAGGCCAAATCCATCATTGGCCTTCCTGGGCCCCTGGGCACATCTGACTCATGTTCAGCTGCTGTCACCAGCACCCCCATGTCCATTTCCCCCAGACACCTTTCCAGCCACTCTTCCCCCACCCTGTAGCACTGCAGGGGTTTGCGGTGGCCAAAGTGTAGGACTCAGCACTTGGTCATCCTGAACACCATGGCATTGGTCTCATTTCCTCTATCCAGCCTGTCCAGGTTCCTCTGCAGAGCCTTCCTACCCTCCAGAAAGTCAATGCTCCCACCCAGCTGAGTGTCATCTGTGAATTTACTGAAGGTGCACTCGATCCTCTTATCCAGATCATCAATAAAGTTATTGAGAAGCACTGGACCCAATATTGAGCCCTGGGAGCCACCACTACGGACTGGCCACCAACTGGATGCAACACAAATTCCCACCACCCTCTTGATCTGGTCATCCAGACAGTTCTCATCCCTGTGAAGAGTTCACCTGTCCAAGCTATGGGCTGCTAGCTTTTTCAGGAGAATGCTATGGGAGACAGTACCAAAGGCTTTGCTGAAGCCTGGGTAGACAAAACCCACAGCCTTTCATCCACAAAACAGATCATCTGGTCATAAAAGGAGATCAGGCTGTTCAGGCAGGATCTGCCTTTCCTAAATCCTCACTGACTGGGCTTGATCTCTTGGTTGTCCTGTATATGCCATGTGATCACACTCAAGATGGCCTGATCCATAACCTTGCTGGGCACTGAGTTCAAACTGACTGGCATGTAGGTTCTCTAGATCCTCCTTCCGGCAGTTTTTGCAAAGTTTTTTTGCAGGTTTTCTGTTGGCCAATAGAAATTCTTTGAATGCTTTCTGATAGACAAAGGGAAAAAAAATGTTCATTTCACAAAGTCTAAATAAATCAAAGAATCAAAGCAGTTTATTGATTTCTGGACAACATATAAATAATTGTCAATCAATTTGTAAAACAACACATCCAGGAGTCATATCAAATACAGTTGATAATCTGTCAAAAGAAATAACTCTTTCAATAGAAATAACTCTTTCAAAATAAATAACAAACAAATACTGACAATAGTGCCAATGATGATAATAATACAACCAACATCCTTCTGAACATGCTTCTGTAACTAGTCCCCAAATCTTCATACCACATATGCACACATGCAGTTATGTTCACACCCTCTCCAAGACAGGGGTGTAACCAATAACCCCCACCCACCTAGGCATGGGGGCTGCCCTGCCTGCATTCTCCTCCTGTGGAGAGGTGGAAGCCCCAGGAACCTGACACTGATGGGAAAGGGCTCAAAAAGATTGTTTACACACACCTGCAATGGGTCCCACCTGCTGTCTGTATCCTGCAGGGAGCAGCCACACCCCAAGTCAGGACCTTCCCAGCATGGGGCAGGGACAGTGACAGGGACATCCCTCTGGGCTGGGCAGGGGCTGTGATGCCCCAGGGCAACTTCTGTTATTGCCAAATCAGGTTTCATTTCTGTCCTTTCCACTGCAAAGTCTTTCCCCCTGTTTATGAATTTTCATGCTTCTTTTTTACTATTCCAAATGACTGCTTCTTTGTATCAAATCCCCTTTATAATTCCCCCATTACTATTTAATCCAGCTGACAATCATTTTCTTCTTGAGCAGGATCGGTTTTGGGTAAATATTCTAAAAACCAGGTTTCTGTATTCAATATGTACACAAAGGCACACATGCTCACACATCCCCACTGCTCACACTCTCACATTCTCACCAGAACAGATAATTTGCCAAAAGTGGGATGTGCAGGCACCCCTGCATCGATGGCTACAGGAGCAGGGTGTGACTTCTCACACTGTGCTGAGGTTACCAGCATGGACACTGGTGGCAATAATAAAGTAGATAAAATTGTGAATTGGTTAAAATATTTCATTTGAAACCAGAATTTTCATCTCTTTTCTTCTTCTCACGAGAAAAAGAATCTTTTTTACTTCTGCCTATTTCTCTTCACCAAGTCACCCTAAATTTCAGCAAAAGATCTGGGAATACATTTTTTTTTATTATTGTTTTCAAGAAAGTGGCAGGGGGGAACGTTTCTTGTCTGGTTCTTGAGTCAATTTTACCATGAAGCCAGAACAAGAGCTTGCAGGAAGAGCAGCAATACCTTGTTGCAGTCTGGTCAGTATGAGTTCTACAGGGAGGGGACAGGGGGCAGCTGAGGCTCCTGAAGGGGCTGCAGAGACTCTGTGGAGCCTGAATACCTCAGCTGGGATTGGAACCTGTATTGGTTTGTGCTCATCCCTAGCAGTTTTGGGCCAGGTTATTTAAATAATCAATGTAGGTAGTTGATATATACCTGACTTGCTGCTCTTTTCCTGCATTCAGATCAGACATATCCAGGGCAATTTCATTGCAGAAAGGAGGTCAAATGCAGTTGTGGGGTGGAGTAATTTTTACTGCCTGGTGGGCCCTTTAGGTAGCTGGTAGGAAAAGCACATGAATCTGTTCTTCTGTCCATAACATTTTGTTTCTGATCCTAGTGGTAACTGGCATCACATAAAAATCAGTTCTTAAAATTCTTGTGGTTATCTCTGTATCACGAACGGAGAAGCAGCTACAACACTTGAGACTGGAAGGCATAGATTTTAAAAAAATCTTCTCTAGGACTTCAAAGTGCATTGTAATGACTCACCAATTTCTTTCTATCACAGATCAAACAACATTTAAAACCCTTTTCTGCATGCATTGCTGCAGTGAGAGGCTTTGCATCATTTTCCCAAGAGAACATTCCACTGTCTTAAAGTTCTTACTGTTAAGAAGATTATTTTCTTCATGTTTAGCTTAAATTTGACACTGTATTTTACCTTTAAATCCTAGTTCTATTTGCTCCATCTAATTTATTCCCAAATATCATAGTCCTCTTCCCTCTTTGGATATTTAGTGATGCAGGAGGTATAGCTTGAGTATTAACACATTTACCTGTAGTAAATCAGGTATCAGGACCAGTTGTGAACCCAAGCTTGCCTTATTCCAGTTTAAGATGTAACATGGTGTTTTATATATCTGCTCTGACAGATCTCAAGGTCATCTCTGTTTCATTTTAGAAAATCCCCTGTTCATAGTAATGGGTAACCATCCACCTCTAAATCAAGAGCTAGACCCTTGTGCCACTGAATCATAGAACTGTTTGTGTTGGAAAGGTCCTTAAAAATCATTTAGTTTCCAGCTCCCTGCCATGGGCACAGACATGTTCCACTAGACCAGGTTGCTCGAAGCCCCACCTGGCCTTGAACATTTCCAGGGATGGGGCACTGACAACTTCTCTGGCTAACCTGTGCCAGGGCCTCACCTCCGCTGCAGTAAAAAACTTCTTCCTAATATCCACCCTCTTCTACCTTTCTAGCTACTCTTTTTTTTTAGTCTAATCCCATTAATCCTTGTACTGTTACTTCAGGCCTTGGTAAAAAGCTTCTCTCCACCTTTCTTATGAGCCCTCTTTATCTACTGAAAGGCCACAATAAGGTCTCCCCAAGGCCTTCTCCGTGCTGAGCAACCACAGCTCTCTCCACCTGTCTCCAAAGGAGAGGTTCCAGCCCTCTAATCAATTTTGTGGCCCTCCTCTGGCCTCCCCCTTACAGATTAATGATGTTCTTTTACTCAGAGCCCCTGGACTGGACTCTAGATGTGGGTTTTGAGAGAAGAGGGGGTAAATCATTTCTCCTGACCACTGGCCATGCTTCTTTTTATGCAGTCTGGGATGGGCTGCAAAGACACACGCTAGTTCATACGCAGTTTTTCACCCACCAGAATCCCCCAAATCCTTCTCTGCAGGGCTTCTCTAAACCCATTTTTTCCTCAGTCTATGTTGATATCAGGGACTGCCCTGACCCAGAATCAGGGCCTTGAGTTTGGCCTTCATGGGCCCACACCTCAAGTTTGTCAAGGTTTTATCTGAAGGTTTACAGTCTTACCTGTTTTGACACTTTCATTTTCTCATATTTTCCAGGAGAGAAGGAAGTTTGACTGAGATACAGGAAGAAGGTGATTTGAGTCTTACTCTGCATATTAATTGCCATTGTCCTGAAGTATGGAGACTGGGATTGAAATGGGGGAAACACATTGAGGAAGCAGGGCATAAACAGTGGTGTGCATTTTACAGAGCTTGATTGTACATCTAAATCTGCTTTTACAATTACAGAGACTAAAGAACAAAGGAATATGTTAATTAGATAACATGTGCTGATTAAAGTGAAAGATAGGCAGCTACTTTGTTTTTCTTTTAGTAAATAACTATTCTCTAGAACCATATTTTTCATTCATTTTCATCGCAGTAGCCAGATCCAAAACATATTTAATTTCCTGAGGCCTAAATCTCATATTATTTTGATGTTTATAAAAGTATTGCTAAAATTTGACAAAATACCAGAGCCACCATTCTTCACAAGAGTACAGGACAAATGATTCCACAGTACAAACATCACAAGAATATCAAATCAAACTTTGTGCCCCAAGGAGCAAAACACTAATGTACAAATAAGATTTGCCTGGTTGCTTCCAAATCTGAAGCCACAGGGGACTGGTTGAAATACCAGCTCATGTTTGCTGCACCTGCTAATTGCCATACATGCTGTTGAATCTGTGCTGTTTCATCTGTAGTAGCTGGCTTTATTCTCATCAGGGATCAGGGTGCTCCCAGAATTTCACTGAATGTGGCTGGATGCTGCAACAGACCGTGTCCCCCATCAAGCTTTGTTTAGCATTAAATTGCCATTTGTTCAGTATTTCTATAACTTCTACAAACACACTCACTGCTCTGCTTTAATTTCTCCACTTGTCTGAACCTAAGAAATGGGGACAGTGGAGGCAGAATCCAGGGGTTGGGGCTGAGAGCTGTGTCACGGGGGCCTGGCAGAGTGTCTGAGCTGTTGTGGTCACCTCGTGGCCAGGGAGGCAGTGCATCATCAGCAGGGTGAGGGAAGTGATCCTTGTCCTGCAATCAGCCCTGGTGAGACACATCTGGAGATCTGTACTCAGTGCTGGGCTCCCCAGTACAAGAGAGAGACCTATTGGAGTGAGGTAATATTGGGATATTGGGGTCTTGTTTTTTGTTTGGTTGTTTGTTTGGTTGGTAGGTTGTTTGTTTCTTTTTTTAATGACAAAATCTCTTGAGTAGAATACAAGCAAAAAAACCCAAAAAAACCAAACACCAAAAAAACCAGTTAAAAATTAACAAAAGGCATTAAAAGTAGCAGCAAACATTTGATCACTCAGCTAACTGTGTTCAAGGAAGGAACATTCATATGCATAAAACTTATACACCTTATGCTTATTGTAATTTCTAAACATATTTTATCATCCATCCGTTTTGATTTTCATTGTGGTTAATATCCATAAAAAAACATGATGAATGCTATTTTTCTATGTAAAAGAAAGTGCAGCTGTGTCAGTCCAATTCAATTTCTTTTTTGCAAAGAAGCAAACTTTACTATCACACGGACATAGAAATATTAAAGATCTAAATTGGTGGGCTATAGCCTAGTCCTTAACACCCTCTTGTAAAACAATACTGTGTTGCAGATGCTGCTGTTACATTGCTTCTCTCATATTCATACTAATTTAATCAAAATGTAAGAGCCACTTCATTGGAATTATCAAAGAAAGCAAATAAGCCAAAGAAATCACATACAATTATGTGATAATACAGGTTAATGCACTTGCCTTGGCCTTACTTTGGAAATATAGAAAAAGTAGAGTTTACATACATTTTTCAGAGAAGACATGAATAGCTGATGTGACATTTAATATGTATAATGCAATTAGAATTTTACAGGAAATTCGGGCAAAAGTGGCTCAAGAGATAGTTTTTTGTATGGCCATGGACATATTTCCCACAGCACAGGAGCTATCTTTTCTTTTTTTCTCCTTCTGTGCATTGCGTGTTTCTCATGTACTAATCTCTCCATTGCAAGATTGTAACTTCTATTATGATGACTTAGTTTACAGGGAACATGTGTTGATCTGTTCTTTTGACCAAGAAATTGCTAGAAATTTATCTCATTAACCCAGATGTGCTTTGATTCCAGCAGTAGATGCCTTCAACTTAATCAAGGACAATTTTTTTTTTCTCAGAATGGGTCTGTAGAGATGGTTTCCTGAACACCCTTCAATGTTCCACAGTTACTGTTGGAGGGCTAAGTATGGGAAAGGAATATACAGGTGCACATGGATTCCCAAGAACTGGCACAGAGGTCACACAGCTTTTGGTAACAAATGAAAGGTGGTGTCAGAGTAGAGTCAATGACATACCTTGTTCTGAGTCACTGAGATATGAAAGTCAGTTCAACAGGGTTGGGAACTTAGTAGATCCAAACACACAGAAAATTCAAGTATATAGCTTTAACATTTTCATCACTCCTTCATGAGTGTGTACTACTTTTCCCCTCAGTAAGAGAGAAATAATTTTTGTGCCGTAAGAAGGCACTTAAGGTGTTCTAGGAAATGTCAGCCAGTTCAGCAGTCTCATGTGCTCCCTGTAAAGAAATTATGGCCTTCCTCCCTGTCCCCCACTCTGTCTCATTTTCTTTGTGCTCACTCTCAAAAGGAATTGTATTGCTGCATTGAATATGAAACAGCAATGTAAAAAGAATGATTCCCCCACATGTAAGATAAAAGACTATATGACCTAGAATATGCTTCCTATCTTTTTTTCCCGGAGGGAAAAATATATGAAGATATCTTCCACAATTTCTTCCTTAAAAAGACATCAAAATTCTTGACTCTCTGTGTTGAATGTATTTATTTAACGCCTTTTACTGTGGTTTTTCCTAGATTTTACATATATATGAATATTCATGCAAAAATGACATGTTTGTCTTTAGTCATTAATATAGGTGAATCACCCTTTTATGAACTCAACCTCCTCTTTGATGGTTTTCCTTTGCTGTTTTACAATTTGATTTCATATAGTGAAAAAAGAGAAGAGTAACAGAAATGAAAACAAGTAATGTAATACTGCACATTTCCCCTACTCTTTAGCAATACACTACTACCTTGAAGGTTTAGAGGAAATAAGAAATTATGTATGACAAAAATCTCTTGTGTAAGCTATTCATATTCCCTGTGCTCTGTGAATTCACCTCCAATGCTGCAAGCTCCAATGTTATACACAGAAGGATTCAACTTCCTGCTGACAATATTGAGCTCGTCACATCTTTTTAAATGAGTCTGGAAAAATTCCCCAGTTACACATATGCCTGCTTTTCTAACTCATACACCAGAGGGTTAGTCTGGCTCCATATATTCCTTGAGAATTGACTTCTCTCCCTCTCTTTCCCTCTTCCCGCTGAAACATCTGCGTTTGATTTCTATTTGTCAGCTGGCAAAGGGAAGCTGAAATACCTCTGTGACACTTATTCACAGATGCACAGTTTATATGATCCATCTGTAAAAAGTACCGTGTGGTATCTGCCTTCCACCATGGGCCAAGGACCAAATTTACAAAATTATGTGGGTATCTATTCACACTGTAATCGACAATTTTTTGGGGATTACAAATAACTGCCCCAGATCTCCTCAGTTTGTACTTGATTACTACTTTGATTTCTACTGAAACTGCTGTGTAAATATTGCAGGATTTGGATTTCTTCATGTTAAAGAAGAAAACAAAGAGCAAGAGATACAGAAAGGGTGAAATAACATATCTGATAAGAAGTGACACTCAAGACAGCTACAATGTGTTGATGGTCACAGAGTATAAGTAGTTCTGAAGTAAACCCATGATTTTCAAAACAAGGCTCAGGTTCTATATTTGTTTTGAGTAGTGTTAAGGTGAGGAAAGTTTCCATAGGGACTGAATTTTCTTGACAACAAGCTTTGTTACACTTTCTATAACCTCGTGCTCATGCTCACAGGGTACAGTGAATGCAAAAACTTTTTGTGATGCTCACTACATCACAATTGAAGACAAAATTCTACCAAAAATCGCAATGAGCAGGATCTTTCCCACATAGGCCTTTCAAATGACATACAATTCCTGTTTCAAATCCTAAACTGGGTGCAACAATTTTGGGTGATACAGAAGTGTAAGTAATAACTTTAAAAGAGGTAGAAGGAAGCAGAAGGACTGTAGAGTAATCTGACTTGCAAAGTTTGACTGGATTGAGATGGGGAAATTGAGAGTCAGAGGATGCATGTATGAAGGTCAGAGCAAAGAAGTTGAAACAATACATGGAAGGCAAGTGTCCTTGCAGTTGATGATGATGAAGCAGCAGCCTACCCAGTGACAAGGCTGCATATCTGGGCATTGCAAGGTTCTGTTCTGTTCTGTCTGGTATGTTAGTATAAAGCTATAATAAAAGTGATAGTATTTTTTCCTAAAAGATGTTATCTCTGAAATAAATACTAAATTCTCTTCTAACTTAGGTGCAGGTTCATTATTTCACCAAAACATATTGCACTGAAGTCGATTCTCAGTGGACAGAGAAATTATCCCAGTTTTACTCCTTGACTCATGCTGTGGGAAAAGCTTGGGAGTGGCAGCAATTAAAGAAGCAGTAAACACAGAACTGAATATTGACTAAAACTCAGTAAATCTCATTTTCTAGCGGGGTGGTCTAAAGCCTTTAAAATTGCCTAGCTAAAAGGAAACACTAGCAAAAATGTCTACATATAGTTCAAACTGTATTAAGCTGGACTAGGTACTTGACCACCAGTTCCTACACATCCTTGATTTTATGTTAGTTGACAATCTAAGTGTATTTAACATTTGATGCATGTCTGGTGTTTTAATTTTTTGACTGCTAGTTTCTTTTCTTGAATGATGAGTTGCATCAAAAATGAACATGAGAAAGGAGTACTGCAAGCAAGCCTATCTGCTGTGAAATAAAATTGAAAATTGCCACATTAAAAAAACACTTTCTAAGTATAACTTATTTCCCATGATTAATTAATATATACTGTCAAAATTTTGATTTATATACATTTACTTTCAGAATCAGGTATATTGTGCTGATTTATGTATGCTGCATATAAAACTTATTTAAAAATCTTAAATTTCAGAGTTCTGATTTAGTATATGAGTATATAAATATTTCTGTTAAACTTTCAGTTTAGTTTCCTGATTTATATATACAAGATTTCATGGATTGTAATGTTGGAATTCTAATTTAATACAGTAATTACTGTAAGAAGTATTAGTACAATAAAATATGCAACAGTTAGGATGGTAGGATGAAAGTAATCAATGATTTTTGTAAATTGCACCTCTAGCCCAACTTTAGCTGGTGTAAATCAAAGTAACTTCTTCACTTCAGGAACTTTCTCTGACTCATTATATTTATGAATCTTGCTCTTTAGTCATAATATGCAAATATAATTAGAAGCATTACACTTAGAAAGGTTTAATGAAAGGGGATGTTATATCATAGAAATAACTTTTCTTTTTGATCTCAACTCTCTACAGTCTTCATTTGCTAGTCATCAAGAACAATATACCTAGCAGAGATATGCTGTTACAGATGTTCTCATGAATGTTTTGGTACATTAGCATATACTTCATTTCAGATAAATTAGGTGTTTTGACATTCATCAACTCTTAAAATTAAAATCATGATACAGTTCAAGATCACAATTCATTGTAATGTTCATTTTTCCCATGAGTTCAACTGCTATATTGTTGATCTTTCCTACCTAATATAATACAGTGTAATATACTAAACTATCACATTTTGTTTTAAATAGGCAATATGAGGTAGTCAAAAAACCAAACATGAAATCATCATTCTAGGTAAAGAGAGTTATTAAAAGAGTTCAAGTTGAAACATTGGTAGGATTTATTCCCAAAAAGCAACTACCTCTTTTTACAAATCTATTTCCCAGCCTGAGAAGCCAAACAGCTGAGGGTGATGAGCATCTGTGAGGTCCCCAGGCTAGAGACTCTCCTTTCTCTCACAATAATGTGCTCAGAGACTGATGCAAAAGGAAACTATCTTCCATTTCCAGACAATTATGTGTTATAAAAAATTATGTGTTAGGTTGACGTGGCAAGGTTTTGTAGTTTGGTGGTGGGTGGGAGCAGGGGAAGAGTGTGAGGAGTTCTCCCCCTGAGGAGGAAGAGGAGACAGGGACAATGTGTGATGAACTGACCAAAGCAATAGGGAATAAAGTTAAGACTGGGAAAGAGTGAGGGAGGAAGGGATGGGAGGAAGGTGTTTTTAAGATTTGGGTTTATTTCTCATTATCCTTCTCTGATTTAATTTCTGATAAACTAAATTAATTTCCCAAGCTGAGTCTGTTTTGCCCGTGATGGTATGTGGTGAGAGATCTCTCACTGTTCTTATGTTGATCCCCAATCCTATTGTTCTGTCTTCTCTTCCCCATCCAGCTGAGACAGGGAATGACAGAGTGGCTTTGGTGGGCACCTGGCTGCATCTGGCCAGATCAACCCACAACAAATGGTCAAGAAAATTGAGGTATATTCCTGACCCATAAAGGGTCATGAACCTTAACTTAGTCCCCCTGTTTTTCTGTGTGATAGGTCTGGTTCCTCTGTATTCTGCTGAATAAAATCACAGAATTGTGGGGAAGATGTGTTTCAACAAATTAACACTTCAGAGGCAAACACAGCTTAAGTTTTCCTGTCTCAGTTAATTTCAATTGCCTAACTGAAAAAAAAAAAAAAATAAAAGAGCAAAACTGTCACAACAACATGTTCTTTAAATCCAGGATTCCATTATAGTGTATTTTCTACTTAGGATCCTCTTCCTGATCCCATGGGCACTTCCTATATATTGATACATTCTTATATTTTCTGTAGGAATCTGAAGTGCTTTGTCTATTTCTAACCCCTGGAACAGATCATCTGGCATCATCTATCCACAAACATTATGTTTCTTGCTGCATAGACTCTTCCACTGTGGGAGTTGAGGGCATCCTACAATGACCAAGTGTGAAAGTTCCTCTCCTTCATGAGTGGAAGTGCAAGTGACAGAAGATCTTGTCACAATAGACATGGGATCAAACTTTCTCAAGAACAGGAATTTGTGAATTAAGTTTAAACAAAAACAGTATTTCATCAAATTTAGAAATTTTTTATTGAGTTGTTTCATTAAATTCTGAAGAATTCCTTTAATAAAGCTGTCAGTCCAAAGCAAGCCAACAGTTTTTGCTTATCTCTAAGCAAGTAAATGTGAGTGATCGTTTGAGGGGGTGGGCGGAGGTCATGTGAAATCAGTATCTGAAATAAAGAATAAAGTAATTCTAATAATTTTTCTGGTTTCACTTACAAATTTCCTACACAAAGTAATTCAAGATAGTTAATTCCAGTTAACATACTGAGTAAATAACAGGTGGTTTAGTAAACTACATAAAATCCCTGTGTGAAAGCGATAATGAAAATTAACCAGGGTTTAATTCAATGAGTTCAAATTGCTTCCAAAGTAAATCAAACCAAATCAAATTAAGGTCATTACAGTTTTCTATGAGATGGTCCAATCAGGGGTTCAACACAAATTAGTCACATGACTTAAATAACTAATTCAGAATGATTTTTCTGATTGTCTTTCCCTGTGCAGACCAGCCCTCAGAGTCAGCCAGTGACACCACCTATGGAGCACTCCTATGGGGGCTGCCCAAGCAGGCAACCAGGCTGCACTGGCAGAAATGTTTTCTGCCTGACAAATCCCCACCATAGGAGAAGATGGCACAGGAGACAAGGTTGTTCTGGCAACCGAGTCAAGTTTGCTCAGAATATTGATGGATTATTTACATGAGTGCTGATATCCCAAACTTACCTACAGTTAGTTCCCCTTTCAAAGCCAGACATTGCCTGAAAAAGGGCTTAAAAATTAGAATAAGAAGACAGAATTGTATTTATAATATCACAGTATTTTAGAATTCAAATGTTACTTTGGACAGTTTTTTCACTAAATACAAAAAAGAAGGATAAAAGTCCTTCCCCTCCTCTAAGCATCTCAGTAATTATCTTTGATTCATTTCATGCTGCTTTATCCCTGATAAATAGTGTTACGAAATAAAAAATGCAGTCACAACTTCACGAGAGAGAAGATCTGCTTGTTGAACCTGATTTCCTTCTCCATCAGGGTATCCCACCTAGTCGATCTAGGAGGGCCAGTAGATGTGATCTTTTTGGACTTTAGCAAAGCTTTTGGTACTGTTTGTCACAGGATCCTTCTGAACAAAATGTCCAGCACAGAGCTGTATAACTGTGTTATGTGATGGGTGAGCAACTGGCTGCTGGATCAGGCACAGAGAGTGACAGTGAGTGGGGTGACACCAGGCTGGTGGATCAGGCTCAGAGTGACAGTGAATGGGGTGGCACCAGACTGGTGGATCAGGCTCAGAGTGACAGTGAATGGGGTGACACCAGGCTGCTGGATCAGGCACAGAGTGACAGTGAATGGGGTGACACCAGGCTGGTGGATCAGGCACAGAGTGACAGTGAATGGGGTGACACCAGGCTGGCGTCTGGTCACTTGTGGGGTTCTGCAGAGCTCCTTCCTTGCACCTTTTCTCTTCAATAGCTTCATTAATGACCTGGACACATGACTTGAAAGAATATTAAATTTGCCAACAACACTGAGTTGGGAGGAGCTGCCCTTGAGGGTGGAGAGGCCCTGCAGAGAGACCTTGACAAATTAGAGAGATGGGCAATCACCAACTGTGTGAAGTTTAACAAGGGCGAGTGCTGAACGTTGTACCTGGGATGGGGCAACCCTGGTATGAGGATGGGGAATGAGAGGCTGGAAAGTGGAAAGGCACCAAGGGATTCTGGTTGATGGCAAGCTAAACTGCCAGCAGTGCCCTGGCAGCCAGGAGGGCCAACTCCTCCTTATGAGGAGTGGCTGAGGTCACTTGGCTGTTCAGCCTGGAGGAGACTGAGGGGAGGTCTTCAACATCCTCATGAGGTGAAGCAGAAGGGCAGGTATCAATCTCGTCAGTCTTATGGCCAGCAAAAGGACCTGAGGACATGGCCTGATTGTGTCAGGGCAGGTTTAGATTGGGTATCAGGAAAAGTTTTTCACCCAAATGAGGATCAGGCAGTGGAACAGGCTCCCCAGTGCAGTGGTCACAGCACCAAGTCTGAGTTCAAGAAGTGTTTGGACAATGGTCTCATGCACAGGGTGTGACTCTTGGGATGTTCTGTGCAGGGCCAGGAGTGGGACTCAATGTTCCCTTGGGTCCCTTCCCACTCAGTATATTCTATGATTCTCTTGCCTGAGATATTTTATCTGTCAAAAACACATATCAGATATATGCTTTGACCTTGAGGATTTGCCAGTCTGATTCTAATCTAGTTGAACAATTTACTTTTGCAAGGGAAAAAAGGTCAGTTCCAACTATCTGCTGAATTTGAACAGAATTTCAGTGAAACTTGTGCTGCTGTTTATGCACACACTTTACTAGTCATAGATATCATGTACAATTTTATTCCAAAAAGCTAGTGTCTACTGAGCCTAAGTAAACAGAAGGATGTCGGATAAACGGAATTCTAGGACAAATTTAGAGCAGAATAAAATGTGTCATTGCGCTACATTTATGACAACCAATCATTTCTGCCTTTGCCAAAGCTGGTCACAAGTAACAGCCACCAACATTGCAGATGGTTAGAAACTACTTATTTCATATCAACACCCATCTATGGTGAAGTAACTCAAGCTTATAATACATAACATAATGATATAGAAATCAAATTTTGTGTTATAGGACTGTATCAAGGAATCATTGAGACATATGGGCAGATCTGGCACTTGACTAATTTACTGTTTGGAGCTTCTGAAAGAAATTCTGTGGACTGCCTTGGCCAGTACATTAAAGTGTGCAACTTCTTACTCTTAAAAACACTTTGTTATGTTATATTCAAAATTTTTCTTGGTTTAAATATGGTTGCTACTGCTTGTCCTATTCAGAATGGCTCACGGACAGTGGTTTGTTTCTTTTGTCTTTACACCTATTTTTATCATATCCATGTTGTATTTCCTCTTCTCCAGAAGGAACTACCACAGTTCCTTTCTTCACAGATTTTTTTGTTAGATCCTGCACTAAGTAGACCACACTGAATGGTTAGGGTTCCCAGCTTTGTAACTATTTTCCGTTTACATGACTCTTTTCCAGCAGTATATCCTAAACAAGAGTCATGTAGAAAGACACAACCATATCTGAATTCAGATATGTATATTTCAACTATAATTAATTTTTTTTAGAACCGGAGACAATGTGGTTTTTTGCTTGCTGAATATTCTGCAACATGCTAGGTTTTTTGATTTTACACTAATCCATATTGTGGCTTGATATCACTATGATGGAGTCTCATCAAACTGACACAAGACAATGATTCTTTGTGTGATGCTCTGTGGCTCAGTTTGATAAGTTACTCTTTGACCACTAAATCAGGGCATAACAAACCAACATGTCAAACAGCATTGACTAAACAATTAAAATACATGGATGTATTCTTTATTTTATGTTTCCTATAATGAATGGCTTGTACATATGACAGCTAGTACATTCCACAGTTGAAAGAAGTCTTTGTCAATCACTAAGAGAGACAAATCAGAAACTAAGATCTGAATAATGTGTTTGCAAAACAGCCTGTGCCAATCTTGTTTTGATTTTGAGCTTTCTATTCCCTAGCAACTGTAAGTCACAACATTACACCAAAGAGCAAAACAAGAAGTTCTTTATATTCAATGCATGCAGACCTACATGAATGTATCAATGCCATGTTTTCAAATGCATCTTGAAAAGTTTTCCAATATCTTTTTTTTTCCAGATGCAACTGCGGAAATAAAAAATTACTATCCAATTTTCATGTTTCAGCATAAAAGAGGTGCTAATGATTATGCAATTCTTCAGGAAATATGGGTTTATTTATAACTAAAGGATATTTTTCAGCAATATGCTTCCAAAGTATTTTTCACATTGCCGTGTATTCTATTTCCTTTAAATGTATTATATAGAATATAAATAAAAATTTCAGTTATGCGTTCAGGATAATCTTTTTTATTGCAACTATTATCATCATCATCATTAATAAGGTTGATTGCATTTACAGATTGGCCTCTCTCTTAAATAAGCTCCCAGCTAGAGACGATATGATGACCACATTCTGACATCTCTGAGATTTTCCTTCTTTTCACTGGTTCATTTTTCCTCACTAATTTTCTCTGTTTCTTTGTGCTGTGCACTTCTTCCAACAGACCTACATCACATTTAGTGTTGCAATTAAGTATGGATTATGCTACAAGAAGAACTATAAAGGAGCCCTGAACGATAGAAAGCCATTTCCCAAAACATTTAAGCAGTGTAGGGCCCCAGTTTTGCAGTTAGATCCTGAGAAGTTTTTTCTGAAATAGGATGAAGCAATTAAAGAGTCATAGAGGGGTAAAGCAAACTCTTTTTTTTTTTTTTTTTTTTTTTCTCATCTCATTTTGTGCTTTTATGGCCAAACTAAACTCTAGTTAACAAGGTCATTTTTGTTGATGGATCCATTTATTGCTATGCTGTGCTTTTTTACCCAAGTGTAGGCTGAAATTACATCAGAGGGACAATTGCATCTGTTCCATGTTTTGCATTAGTCATAACACAGAAATAATAATAATAATAATAATAATAATAATAATAATAATAATAATAATAATAATCTCTAGTACCTTTTGATAGTGATGATGGTGGAAACTGTTTAAAGATTAGTGTCTTGATTAAGAAGAGGCAAAATCAAGTATTCAATAAGATTTCTGATTAATTAAGTCCATTGGCATAATTTATGTTTTCTTATACACTGCAGTTTTATTTCCCTCACCACAAATTCTTCTCCTATAATAAGAGCTGACATGTTTTACTCAAGACATTTAATCATTATGATAGTTCCTGCAGAAAGAGGAGTAGATCAATGAAAAAAAGATAGTATAAAACTAATGATACAAGCACAATAGATACAAAACTTTGCTTGTAGTCAACTAAATATCCTTGAAACTGCAGCTATCTGATGATATTCTCAAAAGCACCTAATAATCCTAATAAAAATCAATGGTAGCTTTACAGTACAGACACCATGACAATTGCCCATAGATTATACACCTTTAGGGGAAGGGATTTAGATTTCATATGTCTTTTGTAAAACATAAGGTATACTGATGCTTTTGTATGTAAATAAATTATAAGAGTAGTCTTAAAAGAGTCAATATTTCCCTGTGCCAAGGAAAAGTATTAAAAGTACTATAGCAAAAGGGCAATTGAAGTACAAGTCCAAACAACTGGTAATAAAATATTGAACAACTTCAGGAAATTTCATTGCATATGTTTCATTTCATTTTTAAGAAATCATTATGGAAGAAACACCTATGACTATACATATTTTCTAATTCAGACATGGTTTTGCTTGCTAAATGAAATTTTATTACAAAAATCTTGATTTAGTTTTTGATCATGAAAGATGGATAAGTTGTGGCCCACAAGTTCAAGTTGGATAAATACCAGAAACATAGGTTTTAATTAAGAATTTTTTTTCTTAATGATGAAGTCTTGAAGGACATTTAGATATATCAAGATAATATAGCAGCTAAGTTCTGCACCAGACCAATTTGAAAATATGCCTTTTGTGTAATTAAAAATAGCAAACAAGAAAACAATCAAAACAAACAAAACAAACAAACAAACAAAACCAAACAAACAAACAAAAAAACCTCAAATATAAACCTCAAGCAAAACCTAACAATTTTAAATTACTTTGTATGTGTAGTAAAACAAATGTACTGGATGAGGGAAAAAAAGGTGACAAATCCTTTTAAATTAAGACCAGTTTACCATGTGTATCTAATAGTGTAATTATACATCTAGCAGCATTAAAAAGAAAAAAAAAAAAAGAAAAAGAAAAGTTCCCATTAAATGTATAAGAACAGTCTAAAACTTAGGAAATCTGTTTAAATCCTTACTTTGTCATTAGTTTATTGGGTGATGCTAGGCAAGTTCTTTAGGACTAAGAGAGTGCCTAGGCAACCAAGTCAGTATTTCATTTAAACTGCTTTAGGAGGGAAATAATTGGCCTTTGAGGGAGCAATTCTCTCCACTGATTTAAAAATTTAGACCAGATAGCCAACCTTTAAAAAGCTGGATTAAACGAGTTCCCATTCAGGATTAATCAAGAGTTGAGTTTCAGAGTCAAGGTTAACAATTTATTAATTGAACCTGAAAATTAAAGGATCTTATTTAGAGATCCTTAATATTACAGTCTTAATGTTATAGGAAAAAACATCTTGTCTGATTTCAAGGTTTACAGACAGATGTGACTTTTGACATAGCTGTGAATTAGTTCTTGGGTTTATATAAAAAAACCTGAACATTTAATTTAAAACCCACAAACAACTAAATGCCCAACCCCAAAACTTATCTGCTATCCCTATTTCTTAGAATTATGAATTTTAATCTTTCAACCTACATTTGATATCATACATTTTTTAAATCAAGGTGCTTTCTAATCAAATTCATGCACAAAAAGTCATATAAGTTGCTGATATATTGGTAGATAATTGTTTAAAATTAGTGGGTTCACTGTGTGTTCCAGTTTTTCATCACAAAATAAGATTTTGTTTCTGACATGTTGTGCAACCACCTTCTGACATTCCTGGGCTAACAGAAAAAATAAACAGCAGAATTGTCATCTGTGCATTGTCCTTTCTAATAATGTTTATTCATTTGTGCTAGATTAAAGTGTACACTTTCAATGAATGAAAATGATTTGCAGTGATGATGTAGTGTAAAGAGACAGAGTGACTCATCAAACACAAGTATAATAACAAATTCACCAGACATCTCTTTATTGTTTTTATTCCCAAGTGCTCAAAAATCAAGATCTACCAAGAAGAATAGAGTTATGTTAGAGAGTGCATAAATCCTTGACATTTTCTCCATGCTCCAGCCTCTAAAACTTGACTTTCATATAACATGTTCCCACTCTCCAGGTAGTCAATATCCTGAAACAGACATTGGTAAAACTAGAACATTTATGATGAAAATTGAGAGAAAAAAAATCACTTCAGATTATCACCTTAAATACACCACTGGATGTTTTTATTTTTCTTTTCCACTCAGGGAAAAAAAAAAAAAAAGGAAAAATCTTAGTTGATTGTTTCATACCCCACAAAAGAAGGAGAAAGGAGACTGAGTTTCTCTCCATGTGCTTTTTAATTTTTAGTGAGTATCAAGTTCTTCACTTCTAACCTTTGTTTATAGCTCACTCCTTTGATAGGTCATGATGAAACATTGTTTTAATACTGTTATGGTCTTTCATTCAGGACTAAAAAGCTAAAAAAGTATACACGAGAGACTGCACACTTGTAGAATACCATCGAATTAATTAGAATATGCCTGACTAATCATTCTGAAGAAAAAATCCCAAATTATGACAAACTTAAATCCATTTAACTACATTAATTTGCTATTCTTGGAGCCCGTGTTGTTACAACTTTAAACTTCCAAATTTTTTTTTCATATATTAAACCAATCTGTGAAAATAAAACTACCAGCAGGATAGTTTTCAGGGAGCTGACTTAAAAGTATCTAGAATTCTCACAGTAGAGAACTATACACACCAAAATCAAGAGATATCAGACCAAAAAAAAAAAAAAAGTATTTTTAAAGCTGCAGCAAAGCATTTGGTAGAAATTTTTGCCCTGATAATGCAACCTGCAGGATTAGAAACTGCAGCGTTTTCACCCTTTTTTGATTAGTCCACAGGAGTAATTTATCTGTTGGCCAGCTGGTGAAGAAAAAAGACGAATAATATTAAAGCTGTTTCAGAATATTGAGAGCAAGGTTCACATCTTATTCTGTATGTCTCAATACTTAGTTTCAGTTTGTAATCAAACTTTTCAGTATTGATAAAACTTGACACAGTTACCTTGGCACAGTAAAGTGCATATTAGAATATCAACTCTCCTACTATGCTACATGCATAACCAGTCAAACACCGAATTCTGTCTGTCAATCATAAAAAGGAAGAGAAAAAAAATAAACTCTGCAGTGCCCAGGAATGAAACAATCTTCCTAGAGGTTAAGTTTCATAATCCGTATCAATTAATAGAATTTTTAAAGTGTAAATCCTGTTTAAAAAAAAGAAAATTAATATAAGTGAAATAACAGTGACTGTTCTTATTATCCACATATGTGTCTAATCCTTCACTGAACCTTGCTAAGCTCTTGGCCTCAATTATATCTCAAGACAATGGGTTTTTCATGTATCCATTTCCATTTACAGTAAATTTCTTCTTTTGTATAATGAGAAAGGTTAAAAGAACCAGATTAAGATTTACCTGTAACTTCTGAATCTCTGTAGCTTTATAGACATCTCTACATTAACAATTTAAGATGAGGCAATACTATGGTTTTGAAGAGAATCGTGCTTATGCCCATTTTCTGCATTTGATTTGCAGACTGTGTTTGCAGAGCAGCTTTTCTCTTTTGCACATATTCCTTTGTGAAGAAGCTAAAAAGGAATCTCACCATAAGACCATGAGTACCATGACACAGACTGCTCACAAGCCAATAACAAGGCTCTTGGGCTACTCTGACCACCTGAAGTGGTCCATGTGTGTCATAAAAGGGGCAAACACTGCACTCAGCATCTTCTAGCTTTCCACTCATAAGCCTAGAACAGCTATTCCATCTTGGAGACCTTGGTCATCACTTGAACTAAGACAGATTTGCTCACTCAGATCTGGCTTGTCACTTAGTGATAAGTCATGGGCTGCAAAACTCACCAGAAGAGCAGCCCTCCCCCACTGTCACTTCAGAGATAAATGTAGGCTCTGAAAATTGGAAGGGAGGATGCCAAAGAACAGTTCATGGCAGAGCACCTGAGCTGCTCCCTCACCACCAAACATTTTGCACAAACTGGGACAGCTCTTCAACTAAATCACTAGAAAGGAAGCACTAGCAAATACTGTTTTACTTTTCAAACTGGAAGTATAACAGAACTGGCAATCCAGTGTTCTGCATTAGTTGCTGCAGTCAAAGGATGAACACTCCATTCTGATACTTTCCTCTGGACATTGAAAAAGAAAAAAGGACAGTTGGGTTGGCCAGCAGCCACCACATAATGCAAGTTTGAAATATGGGTTAGCAAAAGCAACATCATGAACATAAATGATGTTTTATTCTTATATGGATTATAAAGATAAAGGTGGTAGGAACAACAAATGCAATAATGTGCTAGTCATCCACAGAGAATAGATGAAATGACACTATGATTCCTAAGCAGATATGTGGAAGTGTGTGTAGTCAAGGAAATAAAGATTTACTGAATAAATTTTCATTAGAGAACTTGAAGCCATAGGCACATTTGGCCCAAGTATCCAGCTTTATCTAATGTAAACTCCATGAATCACATACAACAGAAATATGAGGAATAACAGAATCGTCTATTTTACCATTGATCTGCTCCTGTTGTTGTAAAAATATCAATCTCATTTTTCTGGAAATCCTCTGTGCTTTTATTCATGGCACATGATCCTAAAACATTTTAACTTCACCTACCACTTTTCTATAAATAGAATGAGAACTAAGCAATCTATTTCAGATGCAGATATCTCTTTATAATAGAAAAACTTGTACTATTATTAGTATTAGTTTTTATTTTCTTCCACATCTGTCTTTTCTATTATGAGAGTACTGTCGTATTTTCTTCTAGATACGCAGAGTAATTTTAAACCAACTTCTAGAATTATGCTGAAGACTCTTGTGTTTCTCCAGTTTATGTTAACTGACAGTTTACAGTAAAGTATTCTTTCCAATATGAATCATCTGGCATGTCTACGCCACTTTTACACCCCATGATGATATTCATGCAATTTCTGTGGGCCACTTAGATCCTGTGCTGGTTATGACTGGGGCAGTGGTTTTTTCATGGTGTCCAGTGTGGGGTATATTTTTGTTCTTGCTGGGCACTGCCTGTACAGAAGCAAGGCCTCTTCTTCTCCTTATCCACACCACTGGTGAGGAGCCTGGAGGTGCACAAATAGCTGGGAGAGGACACAAGACCAATGACCCTAAGTGACCAAGGGGATATCCCAGACCATGTGACGCCATGCTCAGTATGTAGAGGGAAGCAAGGAGGGAGGGGGAACATTCAGAGTGTGGTGTTCTTTTACCCACACCACCATTGCCATGGTGAGGCCCTGCTCTCCTGGCAATGGCTGAACACCTGCCTGCATCTGGGAAGTGAATGAATTCCTTGTCTTGCTTTGCTTGTGTGCTCAGCTTTTGCTTTCCCTGTTAAACTGCCTTTGCCTCAACCCACAGGTTTCCTCACTTTCACTGTTCTGGTTCTTTCCCCCACCCTGCAGGTGTGGTGGTTGGCAGCAGGTGTTACACCACAGTGGTTACCCATCCAGTCTGACTTTTCCTTTTGTTTCACTGATTGTGTCACAGGTCACTTTTGCACATTATTCACAAATGGCAAACACCTTTACTGCTACAGAATCAAGAGGTATGTTTCATCTTTCACAGGTACAATGGTTCTTCTTTCTTTATTTTCTGTCTGCTACAATTTCATCTTATACCTCCACATTATAGTCCATTGTATTTTATTTTCCTTCATATACTGTTGTGTTCTATGTCAAAGTAAAAAAATTTTTTCTTTCTGAGCATACTCGTGTGATGTATCAAATACTGCTGGTTCAAAAAACTTATTTTACTTCCATAAAAGACTACATTTTACCCCACTATATTTTATTTTTTTCCTTTCTTATACTTTGTTGTTGACTTCAGGTGAATTCCCACCTTTTCACAGAAACTGGACTAACTTGATCTATTTAGAGCTCTGTCAAGTCTTTTCAGATGCCATTAGTAACATTCAGAAGTCACAACTACTTTTTGTAAGTCTAAAGAAGAATCTTTCCTTTAGGCGTAGTCTGTAGTCTTGTACCAATCTGGATTCATGCTTTTTCATGTTTAATGTTGAGGGAAACTCCCTTTCAGAAGTCCCTGCTTGTGAGGGTGATCTTTTTCCTTCAAAAGTCCAGTGCCAGGGTTAAAAAGATAAATGACACTCACACCTTTGGTCTTCAGAGCTGTTTATTCTATTTCTTATCTCAAGTTCTGCTCACCGCCAAAACTTGGCTTAACGCGCCAGAACAGTTGAACCTCCCACCCCCAGACAGAAGATCCCAAGGTTCTTAATGGTTTCTAGCCCAATTAACTCCTAAAACGTGCTGTTTCCCATTCTGTGCCAATAATCTCTGCCTATTCTAAACACACAACCTCTGTCAAACCCATTCTACCAATGTCTCTATGCCACCATCACAGCAGAAAATGGAGCAGAAGAAGAAGAAGAAGAAGAAGAAGAAGAAGAAGACGACGATAATGATGATGATGATGATGAGACACTGCCCAAAATTCTCCATCTTGCTCTCATCTGTCTCCATACTAAAAACCCAAAACTACAAATTTTTACCCTGTGACAAACTAAACTACTATTTCTTTCCCACCTTCATTGCTTTCAACTCATCTCTGAGTGTTGGAAGTTTTTCCCATGGACTAAGGTCAAAGGCAGTACTTTCCTGGAGTCCCAGCTGGGGTCTTGGACCCCCCAGGGCAGCACGAGGAATTTTCCACATGTCCTGGACTCCAACATAATGTAAATGTCAAATTATCACAGTCTAAAGCATTTATAATGGTGTGATTAAGGAGGTATCTAAGTATTTACTATATGTACTGAATCCTTATATAGTTGTTGAGAGTGATATGTCTTAAATTACAGCAATTTTGTGCTGGCAGTGAGGTGCTCTCTTACGGGACATTACATAAATTGTAAATGTCTTCCCAAAGCATGATCATCAATCAAAACAAGCGATGATAATGTTGCCAGCAAAATTAGAAACAGGCTGTCAAGAAGCAAATACAAAAATCATTATGAAAGAAACTCGAGTTTATGTTTAGCTCTAAAAATTACTTTTCTCCAGCAAAGGCAGATAATAATTTTTGGTCTTTTCTGTCAGATTTAGGGACATTTCTAATAAAAATTTAATATTTTACAAACTATTAAAACAAGCAATTTCACAAAATTAGTGAAATGGCTACTGCATTTACTACATAGATTTATTATTAACCAGTGGAAATCTGGTTAAAAAAACAGCCAGGAAGAAAAGGAATGATTAACAGGCATCACTTTTCAGCAAACTCTTCAGATAATTTTGAAAACATAATAGAAAAATCGTTTGCAATTTTTTAAAAAAAGAAAGAAAATTAAATTGCATTGATTCATTCTCTTCTGCCACCAACTGTAAAAATGAGTTTTGATTAAAAAGATCCAATTTTCAAAATTCTGGACAACAGTGAAAGAAATAATCCAAACTGATCCTCTGCTATGAATAAGACAACAATAATTTTGGAGACTCAAACTACTGTCTGTCAAATTTCCATTGAGAAATGATTAAGCATTAAATATGAGAGGTGTAAATTTTTTTCTTGTTTGTCTTACAACCTTATTTCTACCTATACTAAAGAATGTCATTTCAACTAAAAGAAAAGGAAAGAAAAAGGAAAAGTTAAAAGAAAAAAAATATAGAAGGTTGATTATTATACTTGTTTCACCTATCACTTGAAAAATGGTTTATGAGGCTTGACATTTTCCATGGCCTTAAATAATTAACTGCAGACTAAAAGGCTGAGCAAATATGATTAGTCAATTAATAAATGTTTTTGATTTAAAAGCATAGTAACATTACACAGTGCTTTACACATCTATTTTACATGACGTAATTATATATGTTCTAAGTAAACATTGCTCCCTAAAATTCCTTTCTCCCTTAAAAATTAAAATAAATTGCAGTGATAATTGCTTAATGAAGTGTGTACAAATACTTAGTTTCTTTTTGGATTACTAGCTAGCTAGCATTCTGCATGCCTACTGGGTCATTCTATCATAATAAAATCAATTTCATCTTTCCAATTTGATATGTAAGTTATGATTTATTTTTAAAATTAAGAACCTTCTCTGTAGTGGTTTAAATAAATAGCTATTAAAAATCTGAAACATTTTGCAAACTTGGGCCTATACTTAAAGTAAGCATTTATTCAGTAAACTCATTTTTGGAAGACCTGTAAGCATCAGCTTTAAAAAAGATTAAAACAAAAAATAAAAAAAAACCAAACAAACAAAAAAAACCCCTAAAAAATAAAAAAGCAAAAGCAGATTACCCTGCTACTGTAGCTGCAGTTTTTCTCGGTTGCAGTGATGTAACATTTGAACTCATGTCAGTTTTACATATTGAGAAAGATTAAATGTCTTGTTACTTCTACCAAAAGTAAAAAGTGTAGTATTTATAAAGAAAAGAGTGAACACTGCCAGTGAAGGATGAGAGGAATGATAGTATCTGACTTTAGTTATAATGCTGTCTTTGTGATAACAGCTCTTTACCAAACATTCATACAGTAACCTTATGTCTAGAAATCTAAAATTGAATGGCTGTAGAGTGACGTTGCACATTAACAACTACTATAGCATGATTGAGCTAACCAGTATCAGTTTCCTCCTGGCCCAAAAAGCAAAATTCATCCAGCCTTTATGTTGAAACATCTGGAGGCAGCAGCCCAAGATAATACTTAAAAAAACAATGAAAAAAAGTCCCAAAACATTCTCTACAGAACCAATAAATAAATACACAAAAACCCCCCAATACAATGAATAAATAGAATAACCTAAAAAGGTGATATCTGAGAAATCACCCTCCAATCAGATTCTTAAAGATATCCTTTCCACCTAAATCTTCTTATTAATAGTGCCGTTATATTCTGACGTCTGGAGTTACATTTGCATCTTTGATGCAAGTTTCCCCCTGTTTTCTAAGTATTAGCTTTTCAATAAATAATGTCTGGTTCTTGCCTTTTTGACCCATCAACTGCATAACAGTTTAGAGTCAGATTAAGGAGTGTGGCATATTGTTTCATTTACTTGCACTGTACAGATGATTTAGACTCATACACATCATAAAACACCAACATTGAGTTGAATTCTTGGCCTACTTCTTCTGAACAATTTGTACTCTTCTTGTAGTGCCTAGTCTTAGTTATAACTGTCAGATTCCAGAGCACAGGTAGTGTTCAGCTTGTCTTGTAGAGGGATGAATACAAAGGGGTTGTTGAGAGAACTGCTGAGCACTTTGGTGTTGAAGAGTTTTCACTTCCATACTGCTCCTAGAGTGTTTCTCCCCTAACAAACTCTTTGTCATCTCACCTGATCTGCAGCCAATGCATGTGATTTCATCCTGTTTATCTGCAGAACATGGTGAGCACTATGACTGCTTGTAAGTGCACTAATTGCCAACATCATCATGATGAGGTGCATCAATAACTGTTTTATTTCTATTTGATAGTTTTCTTTTTGTTCTGCTAAGCAGGTTTTAAAAAACAGTATTATGTATTTGTTCCTACAATGCAGTTATGTAATGTATGTAACCTAAGGCTTTAAACACCTCTTTCAAATCAAAGCACAGTAGCTTTGGAAAATATGTACTTTCATGGACTATTGATGACATTCTTAGCATCTCTTTGTGAAACGGTGATGCCTATTTTGTTCTCTAAGTTCTGAGATAGACGGTTAGTGAGGTTTGTAATGGTTTAGGTTCCACTCTGCCTAACCCTAAATAGGGTTATTAGCATAATTTTTTTTCTCTAAAAGGCATGAAAAAATGAGATAAGACCTTCACCAGAATTGTGAAACAGAGGAGACTACTGAAAGCTGATTGAATGACACAGGCAGTAAAAGAAAGCTGCAAAATTCAGGTACTGTGATTGTTCTATCTTAAAAAGTAGGGGTTGTGGGGTTTGGGACCTGGATAAAATGGATTTTTCTGGTATCTTGAGAGATAATCACTGAAAGATGGAATAATATGTAATGGCTAGTAGGTACAACCCATGAGAAAAAATGCAGTGGTTCTGCGAAGTGTAACAGCAGTTAAAACTTGCAACCTCCCGTGTAATCACCTAGCAGCTTCTGATAAACCATCAAGACAATTATTTTTTGGTGTGTACAGATTCTATGGAAAAAATCTATTTCCACAGCAACTGGTGGCTGCAGAGTGTTTCCACATTTTAAAGGGGGTAAAAAGGGAAAATATATTGAACATATGGTGGAACTGAATAAACTTATAGAGTCCTGTCAGTTTCATACAAGGCTCTGGTGAGGTCAGAAATTTATACTACTCATAGATCTATTCCTAGAATATCTACTCATATTCTGTTCCTAGGCGGCAACTAGAATGGACCTATCCAAAATCTTTTGCCAAGTGAATCTGGCCTGATCAGAAAATACATTGCAACATTGGTGGTTTGGAGTGTTTTAGTACTGAAGAGACCAAACTGTTGCCCAGTAACCCACAAAAGATGAATTCAGGCATTGCAGCGGAGATGATACCAGTAGAAGCAGGAATTACACTTTAATCAGATGTTTATTCCACTCCATATCTTCACCCTCTGAACCCCATCAAATATTTTTCTTGTTTCTTAGACATATATATTTATCACAATTAGTTTCTCAGACTAGAGTGTTGCTTGACTTCCTACTATCTCTTTACCCATCACCACCACAATCATCATCATCATCAATCATCATCATCATCTTCATTGTATTTTTGTGCACTTAATCTGTTTAGAATAGTTCAGAATCTGCTCATTCACTCTTCTGCTTCCAAGATGCATTCTCTAGAACTGAAACCTCTCTTCAGACTTTTTCCAAAAGGTTCTCAGCTTGCCAAGTGAGCACACAGTCACACAATAAAAGGTAGAGAGAGAATAAAGAACCAAAAATATACCCACTGACAAATGCTGCAGGCCACAGAGTCCAAGCTGACACCGAGCATGAGGGCCACAGATCAACTGGCAGAAACCTCAACAATTTAGACAAAATGTTGACAACAGCACTAAGCAGAAAAAGGAAAAATTAGGAAGAAAGATGAACAGTGAAACAGAACCTTGTGTTAAGTTTAGATGAAAAAGAAACTGAACTTTCTAATAAAAGCAGCTATGTTAAGGAGAAGCATATACTCAGAACATCATCAAAGTCGAAGCAATTCCAAAATCCACTGAACAACATTTAACAAAATATCACCAGCAGAAAAATGCAAAGATTCAAGCAGAGCTGCTCTCCCCATGAAGCCATGATATCAAACAGGGCATGAGGACAACAAAGGAAAGACATCAATAGCATGGAGCACTTACTAGATCAGATGCACAACTAGCCCACCGGAAGGTTAACACAGAGCTAAAGGAAATGCCAGATAAAAAGTGAGTATATTAGCTCTGCTACTCACAGAGCAACACTGTAAACTTTGAAAAAGGGTAAAAGTATAAAATCGGATCAACTGGATGTGGAACAACAGGGAGAAGAAGAGAAGTGGGGGGAAGAGAGACAGAAATAGGGAAAAAAGTAGGGGAAAGGGGACAGAGGAAATAGGAAAGAAGGAAGAGGAAAGGGAAAAGGGGTTAAGGAGACCTTTTTAATGCAAAAAAAAAAAATGACACTAAGTTTAATTGGGTAATTTTTTAATTATTTCCCACAAGAATAATAAGAATATTTAAAATAGTGTTGGTACTTATCCCAGGATAATTTTTTTTCTTACCCCCTCTTTTCACCAGGCTGATTTTTCTGGTTGACTCAAGTAAAAAGGACATAGCCAGATGTTGACATGAGAGAAACTAATGTTGTGCTTTCAGTGATATGTCCTGGTAAAATCTCATTCTTCTAAAAATCTGTGCAATGTTTGTTAAAAAAAAACACAGCACAAATTCAAATGTGGAGACAATGAGAGAAAGAAACCATATGACAACCAAAAAGAAGGTTTGCTGGAGGAACAGAAAAGGGCAAGAAACAAGAGAATAACAACAGAAGTGAAAAAATAAGGACAATTTTGAAGAGCTCTGCATGGTCTATACCAATGTTTTTATCAGGATATGAGGCATATCTACAAATAACCTGTAGGTCTGTGTTTTCTGTGTTTGCAGTAGGGACACTTTGGGCAAGGAAGACCTAATGTGCAATATCAGACTTCCAATAGCAAGTCCAGGAATCTTGCTGAACATTTGCATCAGCCAGCAGCAGTGTTTTCATGAAGGCAGCAGGCACAGTCCATCTGGACTTCTAAGAAGTGTGAGACTTTTAAGTCCATCTGGACTTCAAATCCTAATTCTGTGATTTGAATTCAGGCTGTTTCTGGTTAATGAAGACTATATGGTAGTTCATGGCATCAGTAAGATGATTTGCCTTGAATTCCTGCATCATGCTATTGACAATAGGAAGAGTAAAGAGAAATCTTCTAATAAATACCTTCTTTAAATGCTGTCTTTCTAAGGAAATAATCTAGACACTGGAGTCCACAAATTTTATGTCAGCATACTTCTGCTCAGCCATTAATGTAATGCTAATGTTTGTCTGTCACCATCTAGACTATTGCAAACAAGGAACAATACAAGGAAATGAGACTATATGTGAAGGGGAGAGAAATAAATTTTTTAAAGTTCTTCAAGCTAATAAAAAAAGTGTAGCAAAAAAATAAATGGAAGGAAAATGGAAGAACAAGAGAAAGAGTGACATGAAAAAATAGAACAATAGAGAAAGCAGTAAGAGGTGAAAATGATACCCTGAAGCATGATTAAATATAAGACAGGATGTCAATAATTCATAAGAAGAAATGGCTACTTAGAAATGCAAAGCCTACCTCAGCTTAGTTTGGACATATTGTCAGTATACAGGTGTGAATGGGGTCTGTGATCTGTCAGTATTTTGTATTTTTTAAAAAAAGAGCTTGAATAATTTATACCAAATTTCTCATTCTGCCTCTAAGAATTGAACATAATACCTGGAAACAGCTGGGCCAATGATCTCATGACTAATGAGGAAGGTGCAGAACTGAATTATGTCAATCTGATTCATAAGACTGCCTTTCTATAGCCATGAATGTGTATGGTTGTGACAGAGTTTGAAGATAAGAAGATGGAAATAAATGTCTTCTCTGGACTGAGCAAAGCCTGAAGGCTACCAAAAGAGATGATGGCAGTGTACCCAATCTGTGTGGGGTTATATTACCAGTTATGAATCCAGACTCTAAACCCTCAAATTAGGACCAGTATCTTCATCTAACCTCTCCCTTCTCATCAGGTAAGGCATTATGCTGTTCAGGGAGAAACAAAGTGGAATATTGTTTTCAGAAATGTAATGATGTAATCACTTGTCATTCTCTAATGAAGCTAGGAGAGCACTGGCAGTTTGGATGCAGAGTAAATCACAAAATATTACCAACAGTCTAAAAATATATTCTCATTTAGCCTATGTTTTGAAAATACCTTGCTACTGAGACAGCTGCTTTTATGTATTTGTCCTGGAAAACAAAACCAAAGTAAACCTTTCAAGGTTTACCAGGACACATAAATCCCAGTCAGCAGAATATGAAGAGAGGTATCCTCACACTCACTGGAGTTGCAATAGAGGACAGGAAGACATTAGCACTTCATGAGGAAGGTCAGACTTCTGGGGCCTTCTCTTGTTACAACTTCAGGAACAGTTGAGACATCAGTCAATCCAGGGGAGTGACACCAAGGAAAATGACACCATTCCCCTCTCCTGGTTTCCCCTGGAACTCTCCCTTGCACTGGACTCAGTGCAATCACTTGGGCCTCACCCCTTCAATAAATGTTTTAGTTTTTATGGCTATAAATATCTTTCACACACCTAAGGTAGCTGTAAAGAAGCAAAGCATGAACATTATCAATACACATATTCAGCACTTGCTGTTGTGCTTTACTTAATTAAAGAGGGTTTTTAAAAGACTTTATTTAGCTCATTATTTGTGTTGCAGTTTTTGACAAAACTTAATTGTTCTGAGGGGGCAACTCAGAGACGGAGTCCTAGAGAAAGTATTATGGTGACACAGAAAATACATTTAATATTGTATTGCAGAAATTCCTGAGAAAATGTTTCTTTCTGATTTCTCTCTGGTTTTGGTGTTATATTAACAATTCCACAATGCATCTCTGAGCAGCAGTTTTGTGGGTGTCTTCATTTTTTTCTTGTCAATTCTTCTGCTTATCATATGTGAAACAAATCAAGAGCACCATGAAATTTGATATTGTGATATTTGTGCAGTGCTTATCTTAGAATAGTCTTTCTTGTTCCTTGGTAGTTCCTCCATTCTCCATCAAGCTAAGTAGAATATTAAAACCTTCCATTTTCCAGATATTAAGCTATGTAACAAAAGTCCCCAAACACGAAACTTTGAAAAAAATGTATTGCACCAGCTTTTATAACTTTGCTCCTTGAGACTAGTACTGACAATCTCCTATCTCTCCAAGTTCCACTCTAAATTCATAAGTAATTAATTTTGCTTTTTTAGATGCCTGAGCAGATTTTAAGTTAACTATCGCTCTCAAACCACCTAATCACAACAGCCACTTGGTCTATTTCCTTCCATGCTGAGGCAGACTTTCACATTTTGTTTGGTATTTAAGTTTATCATGGTACAAATCTCTTCCATCAGTGCTCAAGCAGTGCCAAATGCCAGCCTACTAGATCATTTTAGCACCTATTGAGGCATACTCGTTTACTGAGAGTAAACAGATTAAATAAATAATTAAAACAGGTGAACAGAATGCTTCAGATGATTCATAAACATGTGAGTTATAGTTTCTGGGTTGTTTTGGGTTGGTTGGTTTGCTTGTGGATTGTTTTAATGTCCTCAAAAACTGCCTAAAAGTCTTTTCCTGAGATCAGGTTTGTCAGTCACTTTCAGATGAGTTATGTTGATGCACACATTTGGGGAAAGTCATACTGGCATTTTGAAAGAGACTGGTTTTTTTTCCCAGCAGGAATGAGGTTGTGTAATTAACTCTTTATAAGTCAATACTTATCTTCTAAACCATTAGAAAGAAAAGCTTTTCTAAGGTGCAAGACACGGATCATCTACAGAATATATCTATATTTCTTTATATATTATCAGAAAGAAGGATATATTCAGAAATCTACTTAATAGAAAAATCATGGATTTGGTGATGGTTTGTGTAAGTCACAATTAGAATTTTAAGGGACTCAGAATGTTATTTATTAAACTCATAGCAAAAGGTATGAGTTTAATAAATATTCTGAATCAGCTGAGATGGGACTTGAGTGTCCAACACTAGTCATTTTGCTAATATAGTAGAAAAAACAAAATTTGCGTTGTGACAATTTATGACTGACCAGAGAAACTATGGGTATAAGGAAATATTTATTAGTATTATCAAGGAAATATTTATTAGTATTATCATCTTTTGAATTAATTTTTTGCTCTTCCTGAGTTGTAACACCTTCTTGTGAAGTAGTATGTCCTAGAAATGTACATAAAATCAAACTCCATTAAACCTCATTATAAGAAACCCCGTGGTTTCTCTCATATTGCTGACTTGAGGTCAAATGGCTTAACCTGATCTACAATTTCATTTTGTATATGGCTTTAATTGAAAAGTTATTATTTATTTTCTATTGCTATTCACATTCCTGAAAATGTGTCCTCCTGCATTTCCTTCTTTCACTTCCTGTCTTGTTCCCCAAAAATGCAGTTAGACAGTTTGAGTTTACAAATGAAATACATCTAAAATAGTCTGAAGACTTTGAACCATCATACACAGCTATAATCAATGTGTAACAGACACTCTATGTTAAGTCCTTTATAACCAGCTCTCAGGGCAGTACCAGTAGCTGGTACTGATAGATTCTTACTTGATCATTATCATAAAAATAAAAATCTCTACCTATTAAAAAAATCAAAATCTTATCTGTAAAGGACTTTGAATTTTTTCTCCTTTAAATCTTTGCGTATTACTTATTTTCTTCACTACACCAATGGAAATGTTTTCTCACAGCTTACCTTCCAGGTGTGTGAATGATTCTTTGGAGTTTGCAGTGAGCCACGGGCATAAGTGTTCAGCATGATGTAAAATCTTCAGTTCTTCCAAAAGCAGGAAATAACTTTTCTTGTTTCTACAACATGTATAGTGTATTACCTTTTTTCCATAAAGATTCTAATCCCTAACTGGGGGTTATAGAAATGTAAAAGCTTAATGAGCATCAGTCCATCCAATATCAGAATTAATTTAATTCATAATAAAATCCTGCTGCGGAACAATTGCTCTCTAGAGGAGTTAAATCTTGAAAAAAAAACCAAATTGTCTTATCACCTGACTGTGTTTTGTCAATTAGATTTGTCCTCAGAACACTATAGTTCACTTAGAGCTCAGACTAACTCTCAAATTTCTAATAGCTCTCGTATTTTCAGGGGATATATTTTTTCAAACGGGGTCAAGGATACTGCTCAATTCTTATGGGCCTTAAATAGTCATTGTATGCTAACTTCACTAACATGAAATGGTTTGGAAACCAAGATATAAGAGAAACACTGTTTTGTTGATGATCCCTTGAGTCATCAAAATGCCTTAGAACATCACTTTTCTAAGATAATAAATCCACTGGAGAATTTTCTAAACCCACCCAATTCTCATTAGGATTTTTTTATTAATTTTATGTCTGCTGCATTGATACTAACAGCATATTAAATTAAAAAAAATTCAAAGCACCCTATGGGACAATGTATTTAACATAATATCTGAGGCTTATCCTTTTACTGTCAAGTTTAATATCAATAAATAATATTCAAGCTCAATTACCCGTTGATAACATATTGCAGATCATTATAGATTTCCAACATTGACTACTAGGATTGTAAGTCCCCAGCAGCAAATAACATCAGAATGAAAAAGTTTTGTGTCCATTCTCTGGTTTGTACACTTCTAGGAACTGACAAGAAACTTTTTGTCCCCTAGACTCACCTCTCTAAGTACAGGACATGTAGAATCCCTACTTGAAGGCACTGGAACTCCTGCTAATCAGTACATACAAGATCACTCCCAAGATATCACTTCAAATTACTGAAAAAACTTGGGAAATACAGAACTAAACTTATTCTAGTAGTCCTGGGAATTCGTATCTTCCTGTGTTTCTGATTGCCTATTAAACAACGGTAGTCTTGATTTCCATTTAATTTTTATTCATGTAATTTTAAAATGCCATTTCTTTTAATCTAAGATGTTTGCTGGCAACTAAATTCTAATTGCTTGAAAAACAGGTTCCAGTGCAATTATTAAAGAAATCTTTGATTGCCTGAGGTAGCTATAATTTCCTAGACTGTACAAATTAATTATCATTGATCTGCTTGACATTCCATGCCTATCTCTATATATGTGCATACATATGTGAGATAGATATAGATATAGATGAGATATATATTTATACACACACACACACATATATATATAACTTTAAATCTTGCTTAATAACTGAGGGTTGCTAGAATAGTTTCTGATCAAGATGATTCATGGCACACATTGATAAGTTTTCTCAGTAAAATCTGACACTGATTAATAGATATGCCAAGATCTCGCCGTTATAAATGTGTCACGCAAGCAGCAGAGCCTTTTGAAGGTAAAATAAAGTTGAGGAATTCAAGGTCCTGAAACAGAAGTAGGCTGGATAATTTAGTTTTTCTTCCTGCTTTTCTACAACTTCTCTTTGGAAATACTTTTAACTTTCGATGTCATTTCTGGTAATGTGTTCTCATACAGACTGCTAACACCAGACCATTTTTCTGTGCTATGTGTGAATTTCTTAATTGTCTTCAGGGGTGAGAGGTGAGGTATAGCATGTGTACCTCATTTATTTTTCTAGACAAATATTAACTATTTAATGCTATTGCCTATACTGATGTAAGTTAAATGTTATATTGCACAAACATGATTTTCATGTGATCACGTTAACCCTTGTTTAACATAAATCTGTGTATCTCCCATGTTGCATTATTGCTCATTCCTAACACTTCATAATTTGCCTGTTTTGTTTGTATTGTCATCCTTAACATTTTTTTTTATTCCAGCAGGAAGTAAAGTAAGTCCCTAAAATAGCTCAAATATTCTCCAGGCTGAGACACTTTGGAGTGTATCCAGAGGTAAAGGGAATAATTTTAATATTCAAGTGTGTTTTATGTTAAATTTTCTGTCTTTGGCCATCAAATAAGCAGAATTTTTGAGAATTTAAACTTTTGATGCTTAAGTTCTACCCATAGCCTTGCATGGATTTGGTCTGAGTGAGTTTGGTAAGGTCACAGAAGGAAGCCTAGCAGATCAGGAATTCCACTCCTAGACTAGTGACCCAAGCACAAAAATGCTCTGATTTTCCTTAGTTCAGCTGAACTTGGTTTTTTTATAAATTCTGTTTTGAATTTGCCAATTATGCCTGTTTGCAATGGTGAATTTGAGGGACCTACCCATTGATCAAATGTGATAAAACATTTTTCTATAAAAGCCTCTGACAATCATCAAAACACTACAAGCTTTTAGATGCTCTCAGTCTTTTGTAGAATCAATGCAAATGGTTTGCAGTCCATTGTAAAAGTGACGTTTCAGAACTCACCTTATTTAATGTTCACTTGGAAGGCAGAAAAAGAGTTTCCCATTAGTTTTTGTCTAATTCCTTGTGCCAGCTGTCTTTTACAAGGTTTATAATTTGTCTCCATTCCGTATATCCCCTTTTAAGATGTGAATAGGTCTTCTGAAGAATTTCTGATACTACTTGAGTTAGACACACATCGATCCAGGATCAGCTTTGTAGGTTCTGTTTTTTCAGTGACTGTCTGGAACATAAATACATTTTACTGTTTCAACTGCTGAGTTTCCTAGCTCATTTATTGCTCTCTATTTTAAAAAAGAAAACCCTTAGGAGATTTTCAAGTCAGAGATACATCATTTTCTTTAAGTTTGATTTCATGCAAACTTTTAATTTGGGTTCTATATACAGATTATTATGGGCAGTCTTACTTGATATATACCATAATTAAATTTCGGCTGGCTATACCTAATGGTTGCAGTTTGTTGGTTTGTTGTTTCTCTTCTTTTTCAGATTTATCAGATTAGTTCTTCTATTTATATGTTCTGACTTTATTTGCTCTCATGTGAGGCCTTTTTTCTTGCTGTAACAGTTTACAGCAGAGTATAAGTCTTTCTTTGGCTGTCACAAACCCCATTTTAGGGAAAATGTCAGGCTTTACCCAACCTTTTCATGCCAGTGTAATCTTTCTTGTCTTGAGTCAGGCTATTTGAGTGATTTATGTCAAAACTCTTACTAGGTGTTTTATTGCAGAGTCTTAATTTATTTTTCAATGAGAAATAATGGAAAGATGACCTGTAGCTGTTCTTTATATCTACTCTCTATCATTAATCTAACCATAGAAAATTCAATTTAAGAAACAACAACAACAATAACAAAACCAACAGATTTTGTTTCCTGTTTATTCTGGGCTCAGGTCCAACCATTTTGTCTTCTTTGGGGGGAGAACAAAACAATCTAAAGTATATGAGAGAAATTCCTAAGATACACTGACCTATTTCCATGTTCCATGTATGCAGGTTACTTAAATAAAAATGTAGTGTTTGCAGTAGTCCAAAGAGGGGCCCCAATTTGTCTAGAAATGAAAATTGAGAGTTTCATTGATAATGAGTTACACACAATGAAATATTATTTAGCAGGTTGATTTCTTCTATTAAGCTGCCAGTCATAAAGATAGTGTTAAGCTGGACTAGAAGAACTATTTCATCAACATAAGCTCTATGATTTTTCTGTGTATTATTCATTTCTTTTCTCTTTGATTTCCTCTTTCATTTTCTACTGGCATAGTATTTTGTAGTAAGTGAAGCATGAACACTCATTTTCACTTGCAAAGCAGACCATTTACCTACTTGGAATATAAAAACATTTAGTACATTTTCCATTGTGTTTTTCATGTAGCAGACATAAAATACAGTGTGATTACAGAGAAAAGATGTGGGCTACGTACTTAACACTTAATGTCTTAAACATTTTTTATAGAAATATATATTCTGTTCTGCTCTCTCTCTTTTTCATGACTGTAGCATTGCAGAATACGTGTCTTTAACCCTCTGAGGATGTTTTTGACTAATGACATTTCTAATGGCAGATTATCAACATATATTCTAGATTTGAATCACTACTGGAAGAAAAGTAGCATAATAAGGCTTCTATTTTTGCTTTGTATAGTCAAGTATATTCTTTCTTAGATAGTAATTTGGCATAGCTATGAACAGGAGGTTCTTGTGCAGTTTGTGATACTGGAAATATTTATTTTTATCATTGTAAGTATCCTAATACGCATTTTCTATTTATTTTTCACAGTGAAGCTGGTCCACCCACAATAGGTATACATAATTTTATAAAGATCAATTCCAGTAAAGGACTGTCAGGGTCATTATTATGTCAACAAGGTTTTTCTCCACAGGCCCTGCCTGAGAACTCTTTACCAAAGGCCTTTTTCCAGGCTTTCAACATGGTCTTCATAGCATTCACACAGCCAAATCAGTGAAATATATGCTGATAAATGGGTGCAAAACTGGCTAAACTCTCAGGCTGAAAGTTTATTTTCATCATTGGTTCAGTGTCCAAATGGCAGCCACTTTGTGGATATGTATTGCAGCAAATACGTTTGTTAACAACCTGGCTGATAGAATGGTGTACACTCTCACCCAGCTCATTGCTCACATCAAAATGGGGGAACTGGTTCATTGCTACCTGAAGTGACCTCAACAATAAATTAATAATAATAATAATTAAAAAAAAAACATACAAAAATACAAGCAAAGGAGAATGCAAAGCTCAATAGGACAAATAGTCTCATTCACCGCTACAAGCCAAAGCAGACTGACTAAGAATTAGTATTGCCAAAAAAGACCAGGTAAACATCAAAACTGATCATGACCTGGCAGTATGAACCTGCACCGAAGAGGGCCAACTTCATCGCTGGTTTAACCCCAGCCAGCAACTAGTTACCACTCAGCCACTCAGTCACTCCCAGTCCTGAGTGACAATAAAAGTAAATACTCATGGCTTGAATTAAGAGCAGTTTAATAGTTGAAATGAACTGAAATATAATCATAATTATTATTTTATGTTAAATTATAGTTGTAATGGAAAGGAGAAAGAGAAAGGAATGAAACCCATATAAACCCCAAGAAAAACATGTGGTGAACAGTGCAATTGCTCACCACCCACTGAGTGGCACCAATCAACCCCTCCTGGCCAAATTCCTCCTGTTGATTGGTTACCTATCATGTCTTGTGGTGTGGAATGTTCCTTTGGCCTGTTTGGGTCAGCTGCCCTGCCCGTGGTCCTTCCCCCCAGCTGCTCATGCAACCCCTCACTAGCTGAGCATGAGGCATTGAAAAGTCCTTGACTTAGAGTGGGCTCTAAGCAACTGCTAAAACACCAAGGAATTATCAATGGCTCTTGAATGTCTCCAATGAGACAATCCCATGGACCTGTCTGGCACAGATCTGTGAAAACTCATTTACTGTGCTACTCAGTGCCTTCTTATAAGGTGTTTATGGGTAGGAACACAAAACAGCCATTCTCAGTTTTGCATTATGCAGTCATGGGTTTCCATGGGGTTACAAGAACAGAGGAAGAATCTAACAAAATCTCTGGCTTTCACATATACCCATCTGTAAGTTTCAAGATGATCGAACTAAAAGATAGTTGAACTCTTTCTGAAAAAATGTGACTCTTGAATTTCTTTCTGTATCTTGACTATGTAAAGCTTTGTACAGTGTCTGCATGGGCAGGATGCCCAACAAAAGGTTTCAAATACTTGTTACATTTCTGCCCATCAACTGACATTACACACCACTTTTTTACAATTCCGTACTGTAAATGGTGTTATTATTTCGTGGGACTATTTTCTATGCTTTTTACTTGATGTTTCAAAGCACTTTGAATATGAGTAAGTGGCAAATACACTTAAGCCTGTGTAAGTAGCCACTTTGGTTACATAAACTGTCTTAAGAGATTTCTAAGTATTTGCATAAATAGAAAACAATTTGCTTCTAAGAAAAGAAACATTTTTGTGCTAGATTCTAGAATGCTGTAGTTGAATATAACTTGTTATCTTAATTGTCTGCTTATAGATCTAGTTTTCACTTCTCAATAATTCAAACTGAGATGAATTATGTGAGCTGGAGCTAATAAACTTTAGAGATATCTCCTTGTTCTTGGACATTTGTGCACCAGATCTAAACAACTTGACAGATAAAATACTACTTGCCAAAAAATACTAGGATAAATTCTATTGTAAGAACTGATAGTTTTGACTGCAGAAAATTTTTTCAAATAATAGTACAGAAGTTTTATAGGAAGCACTTCATAGTGTTTGTTGTAGTTCAACCCCAGACAGCAGCCAGGTCCCAGGCAGCTGCTCACTCACTCCCCTCCAGCAGGATCAGGGAGAAAACCAGAAGGGTAAAAGCTGGAAAATATTGGGTTGAGATAAAGACAGTTTAATTGGGAAAGTGAAACCTGTGCTCACTAGCAAAGCAAAACAAGAAATTCATTCACTGCTTCCCAAGGGCAGGCAGGGGTTCAGCCAACCCAGGAGAGCAGGGCCCCATCATATCTGGTAGTTACCTAGGAAGAAAAAGACCATCACTCCAAACATTAACCCCTTCCTCCTTCTTCAGCCCACTTTAGATATTGAGCATGGTGTCACACAATCTGGAATATCCCTGGGGTCAATTGGGGTCACCTGTCCCAGCTGGGTCTCCTCCCAGGCACTCCCAGCCCTTGGCCAGGGTGGCTTTAGGAAAAGCAGGAAAGGCCTCGGCTCTGGGCAAGCCCTGCTCAGCAGTAACAAAAACATCTCTGTATTGTCAACCCTGTGTTCAGCACAGACCCAAAACACAGTCCCTTACCAGCCACTGGGAAGAGAATTACCTCTACCCAAGTCAAAACCAGCAAGGTGTTGAATCTTTAACCTCGTGAGAAGATGGGAAGAATCCTGGTCTAGGCAATGAATACCATTTAGAAAAACCTGCAAGCCTGTTCCCAGAAAATGAAATTAAATTAAATTTTCTGAATGCAGACTCAGGCACACAATAAAATGTCAACTAAAACACAAGGAAATTTTAAATTGTACATAAAACAGAAATTCTAAGACACATCACGCTTCCAAATTCAAGAAAAATAGTGAAAATGTACGCTTATTATCTGCATCCAGAGTACAGTGCTATTAAGAATTTGTCATATTTGCTTCTTGACTTTTTAGAGGTCCTGAAGAAAACTGAATTTACCAGAACAAGATTATTTGGCCTATTTTTCTCCTTCACTATTCAAAATGGTAATTTCAACTTTCCAAAATTTAGTAATATTACAATACACCAGGAAAAAAAGTTTGGAAAAGGAAATTAGGTTAGGAAAGAATTTTTGTAACTACAAGTTTTCTAGTTCTCTTAGAGCAGCTGTATGTCTTGTCTAAGAAAGAACAATATTTTCCCTCTCTATATAAGGATCCTATTATGATTTTAGAAAAAGAAAAGACACACTGGGTAGCTGCATTTTTTTCAATAGCATACCTTCTTAGAAGACATTCCTGGCATAAAATATGAGTGGTTGTCTTCCTTCATATAAATTGTCATTGAAATCAAGCAGTTGATAAACTGCAGGTAAGTGATGGTATTCATTTGCTAGTTGCTTTGAGGTTTATTTTACATGCTACGACTCTTGCCACAGAAATGCCTGTATTATACCTGTGTGATTAGCTTGCAGATTTGTCCAGCACAGTACAGGTTGTGGAGATTTTACATGTTAGTGATCTGAGTAGAGTTCCATTCTGATGTCCTTAAACTACTCATTGCTGAGGTCACAGTTCCCCAAAGCAGTTTCATTTGCTGATGTTACCATCCTCACAGCATCTCAAGAACTGTCTACTTTGTATAACTTACTCATTATTTTAGTACCAGAAAGATTCCCATTATCATTGGAAAAGCTTTCATTTTCTTGTCCTTTAACTTTCACTCCCACAAGTATGCATATTTGCTGAAAGTAAACTTTATATGTAAACTTTCCTGTAACAATGTCTATCCCTAGACAGTGATGGAGTAAGGGTTTGGATTTAGCACTTTTATCATCTTCTGAATCATTCCCATCTGCAGTGCAAAGTCCCTCACCATCTGTACCATGCCTGATAACTTATGCAGGCAATACAAATACTTGTGTCTTATTTCCATCAAGGGCATTTTTTTTAAACATGAGCCATTTCTCTTGCAGGCCCTAATTCAGCAAAATACGGAACCTATACATAACAATAAACTATTTTTCATCATAGTGAATGACTGATGACAAATCATCTCTATTTATTTTGGGAAATGTTCCTCTCTAGGAATGAGACTGGCTAGATCTTGCACCCTCGCACACTGCAGTGGTGGCCCATCACACACAGCCCCTGTGAGCTCTGGCACTACTCTTGCTGCTTTCACTCAGAAATTCCCATGGTCTTGTGCACACAGGTAGGGAGTTTGTGTTCACCCAGAAAAACAGTCAGAAATGATCTTTAATGAGAAGAAATGACAGACTGAAATGTCAGAAGGAAAAGACGTTTTAATGTTTAATGGAAGAAATGACAGATCAGGCAGAGGACATGGCCATTCAAGCACTGTAACCAGCCTCTGTTTACATGGCTCACCTCTTTCATCCCCTTATCCTTCTGTTTCCCTTGTTCTTTCTCCAGCTACTCTAAACCCCAAAGGTACCTGCAAGTCTTCCTCTGGCCCCATGGTAATGGATGTCGACCCTGGCCATGGGGCTGGTCACTTCCTGTAAGTGATTCATGTTACCTTCAAACCTCTGCTCTGCTTTGTCTGTATGGCAATGAATTCTTTATCTAATAACAGTACTATCCATGATAATTTAGGGTAAATCAAAACCTTTGAGAGGATAAAAATATTATCTTCTGAAGCACAAGGGAGAATAAAATGCTGCAATTTAAAAGGCACCAGAACAGAGAGGGAAGAAATGAGATAAGATGTGCATGGATTATTCCAGTTGGTGATCTGCACAGATCATGTCTGTGCCGGTCATGGAGAGGAAGCCTTCCAAGGTAGCCAGAAGCAAAACTATTTTCTTCTTCTGATCTAAACACCAATTTTATTCTTAAAAACAGTGTGTATTGGGTTTATGTGGCAAGTTTTTGGTAACAGGAGGGGGACTAGAGTGGTGGTTTCTGTAAGCAGCTGCCAAAAGATTCCTCTATGTTGGACAAAGCCAATGTCAGATGAATCCAAGATGGACCAGCCTGCTGCTGCCAACACTGGATCAATCAGAAATGGTGGTAACACTTCTGTGATAACATATTTAAGAAGGCAAAAAAGGTTATTGTGCAGAAGTAATTGCATTCAGAGAAGAGTGGAGTGAGAATATATGAGAAAATCAATTCTGCAGACACCAAGGTCAGTCACCAAGGAGGGGCCCAGGCACCAGAGCAGAGATTCCCCTGCAGGCCATGGTGCAGGACAGGGTGAAGCAGCTGTGTCCCTGCAGCCCATGGAGGTCCACAGAGAAGCAGACATCCACAGGCAGCCCATGGAGGAGATCCACGCAGGAGCACATGAAAGCCTGAAAGATGGCCATGAATCCACAGGAAACTCATAATAGAGGAGGCTCCTGAGAGGGATCTGAAGACCTGTGGAGAGAGGAGCAGGTTTCTGATTTATTAAAATATGAATATCGACCTAATACCGATATCCAACTGAGAAGGACAAAAAACTCTCTAACAGTTTAAAGTTAGAAAGTGTATGTTTATTACAGCGCCGGGCAGCATGAGGGGTAGTCCCCAAAAGCGTACCGCACCTTACAGAAAATCACAAAGTCATTTTATTTACAAAACTGTTGAATATCCAAAATACAAATGCATATTCATAACTCTGGTACATCCCATTCCCCGCTTCATATGGTAATTAGCAAAAAAGCAATTGAGCATGCGTAGTTTGTCATTTGAAATGGGTTGGTGGTCCCATTCAAGAGGAGTGGGTTTCAAATGATGAAGTAAAATGACTCTTTATCGCTCTGAACTTTCTACCTTTTCAATGCAAATGTGACAAATGAGTGTTGGTAGAACTCCCATTTCCTTAGGTACGTGACTTACAATAAGTTGCAGCATTTTGGGAGCCTCTGTAATTGTCCCGTATCCTTAAACCTGTTTATCAGGTTCCCTATTTATTGTTGCAAGCACAGCTAAGCAAACATAAAGCAATCAGTTATTTGGAAAAAGTTAACTCAAGCCTAGTCTTCCTTAACTAACCACAAAGCTTTTAAGTAACTCCAAAAAACAAGGCCTACTTCTAACTAAAATCTTAATTTTCTTAAAATCCTATATTCTTTAAAGTCTATGTCTCATTTCCTGGCTGGATTTGTGGCCCTGTGGAAGGGACCCATGCTGGAGCTGCTCATGAGGAACGGTAGCCCATGAGAAGGACTCATGCTGGAGAAGTTCATGGAAAATTGTCTTCTGTGGGAGGGACCCATGCTGGAGAAGGGGAAGAACCCCTCTCCTTGAGCAGCAGCAGGAACAACCTGTGAGGAGCTGACCGTAACCCGATTCCCATCTCCCTGCACTACTGGGGAAGGAGTTAGAGCTGGGAAAGAGGGAGAGGTGGGGGGAAGGTGCTACAGGATTTGTTTTACTTCTCAGTATCTTGCTCTGATTTTGGCTGGTAATAAATTCATTGTCTATCTCTAAGTCAGACCTGTTTTGCCTGTGACAGTAACTGGGAGTGATCTCTCTCTGTTCTTATCTTGACATATGATTCTTTTAATATATTTTCTTATGTCCATGTCCAGCTGGGAAGGGGAGTGACAGAGCAGCTTTATTGGTAGTAATTTATTACATGTAACAAATATGAGTAGATGTGCTAAAGACAAGGGTATTGCTGATGGTGAAGATAAATATCTCACTGCTAGGCTGCATCATATATGTATATACGGGAAAGATATAGTTAAAAAAAAAATCTTGCCAACTTAAATTGTAGTGATTAACAGATACTCCAACAACATGGTTGTAAAGAAAATTGCCATGCTGAGAAGATAATAAGCCTTATTTTCAAGACCAATTAATCTAATTTCAATGTCCAGATACTCCTATGCATTTGTCAGCAAGGTTGATTTTTTTTCCTCACTATTAGGTGTAATTTTCACAAAGAAGTCACCTTAAAATATTCTCTCGAGTGGTCAGAATAAGTTGATTTTCTTAAATCTGACATCCCAAGCTTTATCTTCTTAGCCTTTCAACCACTATGTTCAAACTTTCTGATTGTTTTATAAAATGTTTCATATGTATTAAAAACAACTGACAGTTGTACAGATCTGCGATTACAAAAGCTAAAAAATCCTAAACTGTGCAACATCTCTCTAGTAATACCACTATCATCCTTGGTACATTTTTGAGTTACTGATATTTTTGAGATGGCACTACCCAAAGCTATAACTATTGGACTATAACTATATGTATCTATGAAGACTACATATGAAAACTTTAAAAGGCCCTCGAGATACCTGATCAGAGTATATCAAAAGTTGGCTAGCACAAAGTTACAAAAAACCCACTCCAAAATTATAGAACTGATTCTTTGTAAAGAATGAAATAAGATTTCAAAAGTCCACAGATATCCAAATTAAATTAAACTCTTTATTGTTTTTCCTATGTTTAAATTGGAAGTACTTAATATTCTAAATATTTTAAATAATTATAATATTAAGTCTTTAAAAAAATTGTAATAAATTTTGGAACAATTCTGCCTCATTTGGGACAGAGTCCATTTCTTAATCTGAATGGAGGATATATGTTTAACATTTTCCTAAGGGGCACTTCCATCATATCTACTCTGAGCTTTTTATTCAATTCATGTCAACCACAATGGAAATTTTCTTAGTTTTGGAAGACAGGTATCTGCCAGGGAAAGCTGCAGTTTCCCTTGGAATGGAGAATGTAAACCCCTCACCCCCTCCAAATTATAATTTTGCAATTAAGGGCTTTCAGGCAAAGATTTGGGAATAGGAATAACAGTTCTTTACTAGGAATAGTAAAAAAAAATACAAATGTAGTAGAAAACAAAACCAACCAAACAAGCAAACAAACAACAATCCTGGAAACCCTGACAGAGTCAAAGTTACAACCTGACACCTTGTTGGTCAGGGTGTTGGAAGCAGTACAAAAGTAAGTCATCTTGGAGAGGCAGATGTGGTTCTGTTGGAGTAGAGATGATCCTGAGAGAAAAGGGTCCAGTGATGGTGAGAAGGGTCCAGTCTTCCTCTGGGAATCTGGTGGAACCAGATACCTTGTGTTCCTACGTCTCAGTTTTTATCTGGGTAGGAATGGTTGGCTCCTCCCACTGGGTGGAGCATCTCACAATGGAATATGTCATGTCCTTGTTGAGCCTTAATGGCCCATTAGCAGAAAATATCCCCCTGGAGGGAGGACAGGCAGTGAAAGAGATAAGAAACACTGCCCCACCTGGTTTTAACAGTTGGCCCATTATCAGAAGGCACCTGCCCCTCTCCCCCCAGAATAACAAGAGATAAAGAAAAAACATCTCCCCAACTGCTTTCAAGAGATGAAATAGAATACATATTTTTCGTTCCACAACCCAAGACAGACGTATATTCACATTTTCATTCAACTACAATTGAGAGATTTTTTGCCTTACTTCTTTCAATTTTATGATCTACAATTTGCTAGTTCTCTAACAAGACCAAATCCCCATTTGATTTTATTCTCTCTGAAAATGCTTTCTGGTCTTCCTTAACTCCATTAGGCATTGGTTTTCTTTCACTTTTGTTTTTCCCTCCTACCTCTGCCTCAGGAATTTTTACCTTATTTTTATTGGGATTTTTTTTTGCATTTGCAGAAAAATGCTGGGATATTTTCAGCGTTTGCTTTTTTCTTTAAATTTCATGTTGCTATTTATTTATGACAAGAAGTACTGTAAACTTTATTAAAACTGTTTAAAGTTCAGAAAATATGTATTCAATGAGTGTAATGAACTTCAGATTCCAAGTCAATATGACTAAACCATAGCCAGTATAAGAACTTCATCTCTGTGGAAAGTTCCTCTTTCTCCTCTTCTCTACTTTTCCCAGTACAAAGTCTTATTTCTCTGGTCAGATTTCAGGTCGTCTCTACATCTCTTCTGAAGTCTGTCTTCTGAAATGAGGACAATTTTTATCTTTTCACCTCTATACATAAATTTTGTTTTGTTGTTTAGTTTTGGGGTTTTTTGTTTGTTTTTCCCTTGGTTGGTTGGTTGGTTGGTTGGTTGGTTTTCTTTTCATTTCAATCTCTCAATTTGCTATCCAAAAGTTTCACACCAAAATTACCACTTCTTCCTTTATTCAGGCTACTGAAATACTATTGGTCTAAGTACAGATAGGAAACTACAGGTCTCAAGGAGATAAGATTAAAATATAGTTTAGATCCCATTCCAAAAATGCATGTGTTGATATGTTGTACTGTGTTTCCCAATAGATGAAAAATATTGTGCAGTAAATACATGGAAATTCACATATCTAGTTGGACTCCTGCAAACTCTGTCCTATTGAACCCTTGCTATGTTTGGCTAATATGACTGAAAGGGTGGACTTACTGCATCAAGTCCAGAGGAGGGCCATAAAAATAATCTGGGGGCTGAAGCACCTCTTTTGTCAGTCTGGGACAACTGGGGTTGTTCAGACTGGAAAAGAGAAGGCTCCAGGGAGATTTCTTAGCAGCCTTCAAGTAACAGAAAGGCTTGGAGAGGGACTGTTTGCAAGGGCATGTAGTGATAGGACAAGGGAGAATGGCTCTGAACTGAGAGGGGGCAGGTTAAGATGAGATGTTAGAAGAGAAATCTTAGTTTATAAAGGGTGGTGAGGCACTGGCACAGGTTGCCCAGAGAAGTGGTCGATGCCCCATGCTGGGAAGTGTTCAGGGCCGGGTTACAGGGGTTTGAGCAACCTGGCCTAGTGGAAGGTGTCCCTGCCCATAGCAGGGAGGTTGGAATAAATGTTCTTTGAAGTGCCTTTCAGCCCAAACCATTCTATGAGTCTGAGGTTATTCAATAGCACCATTTGGATTCTGAGATTGCTTTTCTACAAGTCTTTGTGCAAGTGTATGAAGTCTTGTCATTTCTCAGATCAAGATGCATTATTTGTTCATAAATTACACTTACAAATGTAACATTTTAAATAGACAGACACCATGTTAGCAGAGTTTAGAACTACTGTTGAAGAAATACTGAGTGTCTGATGTCTTTCAAACACTACTTAGAATCTCACAAGTTTTAACTGTCTAAAAAAGACAATATCAATTGCTGACAGCTTCAAGAATTCATGTAGGAAGTGCCCAGATGTTTACCAAATGAACTAATAAATAGCATATCAAATTTTCAATGGCATTTTATCTTAAACAAAGTTTTGATTTAATTTCAGTAGTTTTCCAGAATAATTTGTTCATTCAGAAATTACAGTTTTCAGCTGTTTCTTGAATTCCAGCATTGCCGGAATTAACTTTCCTGTGGCATTAAAAAAATAAAATAAAAAAGGCATATGGAATAGGCATATTCCCCTGAGTATTCAGATATACCTGGGGTTTTTTTAACCAGATATCAGCTTGTTTTTACCTTGCTCATACACAGGGCATAAGTCTCTTTTTTACAGGAAATACTTTGTGAAGACGCATTTGATCGTTAATCTGTGTACAGCCAGAAAAAAAGGAAGGCTCATTTCTGCATTAGCAACCTCATTTCCAAAGAGGATTACTCTCATATGCAAAGATCAATGAAAGTATTATTAAATCTCCCAGCCCTTTTGCCTTCCTGTGCAAAGCTGATATTACCAATTATTTTAAATATGTCTGACTCTAATTTTAGTGAAATATTTTTGGCATGAAGTGGAGGGATGTTGAATATTTTATATTAGCCTGATCTCAGAAGGGGTTCTAAACTATTTAATACCTTAGAAGATGTCATTGGGCTAAAAGGGATCACTTTAATAACAATCCATCTCACTATCAATTTTGTCAACTGTATGTACATTGAATTTTTCTTCCTAACAAATGATTTGCCCTCTTTCTCTCTGATAAAACAATGGATCAGTTGACCCTGGGTTACTAAATTTCCATACTTATTTTAATTCTGGAGAATTTGAATAGTCCAATTTATCTCTTACTTCAGAAGGTGTCTTAGACTATTTTCCTCTGCTATGCAAAAAAAGAAGTTCTTGTGCCTACTATGCTTGAGCAAAAACATCAAAATACTTATGGCAGCAGAGCATTTGGCCAAACATTGATGATTGTATCATCTGTGGCATACTTGGAATAAAGTTATGCTATAAAATTTTTTACAGTAGTGAAATATAATAAAAAATGACACTTGAATACAACAAACAAATAAAGAATAGTAGCTTTAATGAAATGCATCCAAAATATACAGTAGTGCATAAAGGCATAGTTTTGAATTTATACTTTGCAGATAGTCGCATCTCAAATGTTAAGGGATGGCAGGAAACAAGCAAGCAAACAAATGACATCCAACCATCTTGTTCAGATAAATGAAAAAAAAAACCCAAAACAAAACAAATGCCATAGATCTTGACAATTAAACTTCTGTTGTATTTTTCTGATTATATTCTACTGTATTCCCTTCCCATTTATTTAACCTGGCATTTCCTCCCTTGCAAAATGCATTGCAATATCTGTAGAAATGGTAAATTTCCCATGGGATGTTTAACATTTTCACCATTTCAGGACTGCATTTTAAATTAACATTTCCCAGGGGCTGTAAGTATTGAGACAACTGTCCAGATGCATAACTGCAGACAATATCCGTGGTGTGCAGCTTGAGACAATGTGTCCTCAATCAAGTTTCAGCAGAGTTCTAGTTTATTAGAGGAAACAGGATCAGCTTTGCCAACTGAAAATAGGTGCAGTGGGGAGCCAGTGACACCCATCTTGATTTACAGCACATATCTTGCAGAAGATTCTGTGGCATGGTGCCCACTCCAATCACCTTTTGTTAGCTGGGAATTTATGCTAGGAGAAGCTCTGCTGGAGGAGAAAAAATGGATCATCTGAGAACCACAAAATAAATATAACAAAACTGACTTGTGTTCTATTCAAAATTTTATTCTTAGTCTGTATGCACATTTAGAATACAACTCAATTCCTAATTCTGGAGTAAATATGGGTTGGAAATGTTCATCACTATCTGCAGCATAGTGTTGTTTAACTAAAGAAGAAAATTAGGCAATGTTAAAAGAAAAATCTGATCATGCTTTTAATTTTGGGGTTTTTTCTCCTTTAAGACATGCTATTCTTCCAAATGTAGCAAGTTTGGTATCCTGGGCTGTGTCAGTAATTGCGTGGCCAGCAGGACCTGGGCAGTGATTCACCCCCTGTTCCCAGTACTGGTGAGGCCACACCTGGAGTCCTGTGTCCAGTTCTGGGCCCCTGAATTCTGGAAGGATATTGAAGGGCTGGAGTGAGTCCAGAGAAGGACAATACAGCTGGTCAAGGTTCTTGAGAACAAGTCCTGTGAGGAGTGGCTGTATAGGCTGGGTTTGTTTAGCTTGGAAAAAAGACAGCTCAGGGGAGAGCTTATCAATCTCTACAGCTCCCAAAGAAGAGGTTCTAGCTAGGTAGGGGTCTGTTTATACTCCCAGAAAAGCAGCAACAGAACATAATCTCCAACTGAGCCAGGGCAGGTTTAGGTTGGACGTTAGAAAAAATTCCTTCACAGGAAGGGTGATTAGACACTGGAATGGACTGCCCAAGGAGGTGGTGGAGCCATTGTCCCTGGTGGTGGTTAAGGAAAGGTTGGATGTAGCACTCAGAGCCATGGTCTAATTGACAGGTCGGTGTCTGGTCATGGGCTGGACTTGATGTTCTCAGAAGTATTTTCCAAAGATTCCATGATTCTGTGTGAAGTTAACTTAATGACTTAATTCCTGTTTTCGGGAAGGAACCTTCCAATTCCACTGACCTACACTATCCAACAGCTCTGCTTACAGCAACAAAATATTTCAAAGGAGAGTTGCAGGCTGAGACAAAATAACTTGCCCTAGTAAGCATACGAGTCTTTAAATGTGTTTTTCAAGAGATGGATTCTCGTAATTTCTTTTTTTTCTTTTTTTTTTTCTTTTTTTTTTCTTTTTTTTTCTTTTTTTTTCATGAAGAAGAGATCAGTTCCTCTAGTCTTGAGATGTAAAACCATACTCAGGAAAAAGGTGATGAAGGTAACATCATTGGCTGATAAGAACAACACATACTGTCAAGGGATAGGAAGATGAAAGCAGTAAAACATCCAGAGAAATGTGTTCTCTTGGATCTGAATAATTTTGTGCCATTTAATTCCCAGAGTAATTTGGTTTGGAATCATTCATAAGCTACAATTTACTTCCTTTCTCTATCACATGTTGCTAAAGGTATTATTATAAAATGGTACTAAAAATAAAGGAGTACTGTAATATTTAACTATAAACTTATAACAGAATGTAGATTCTTGTCATTCTACTTTATGGTTCAGATTTTGCAGGGGTTTAACATAGAGGCATAATCCTCTGCAGGTTTCTTATAGTGCTGTACTTGGGCTGTAGTCAATCTTTGAGTAGAGAGCATCTTGCAAAAAGATGTTGCCTGCATGATGTTAAATACAAAAAATAAGGAGCTGCTGCAGGTTATTTGTCTTAGATTTTTCTAAACTTAACTGAACTTCCCAGCTCATCTTTAGTAAAAGCACACTACACAGTATAAGCTGTTTTGTGGATTAGCTGAAGTGTTAGTGATTTAGAGCAGTTAATTAGTGATTATTTGATGGAATGAATAGTAAAATATTGTTTTCCTGTGATAACCTAAATTAGGAGTAATTTGGGAATGAAAGCTTCTAAGCAGGAGCCTTGAAATTCTATTCACTCAAACTTATTCATGGGGCATTTAGGAAATGTTTCAGTGTTTATCACAACTCTGTTATAAGTTTGTAAGCTTGATTAGAGCCAAGGTCATTACAAGTTACCACATAGCAAAACTGTTGCCAAACCTATTCTGTAAAATAGCATCATAGGAGCTTTTATGCTTCTAGACGATTATGTAAAAGGGAATTTTTGGTGGCAGTGGTCATCAAAAGAATGGCTTTTTTTTTTTTTTTTTTGCAGAATATCAGTTCATACTCTGAAAAAAGCCTCTTGTTTGCGTTCAACATGATCATCTACATTAACAATACATACCCAGCACTTACAGTTGAATTAAAGTAGTATGGCCTAAAAGCTATTGTTTTAGCTGCACAGTGTTCCCTGTTGCTCTGGACATCCAAATCAAAGCTCACACTTTTTACTAACTCTTTGACTTAGTTAATGGTCATATACAGGGCAGGATTCAAGAGAAGTATAAAAAACCCCCCCAAACTATCAAAGCCATTAAATCCCAAACCTTCCCCAAAGATGCCTAAAACACCACATCAAAAGGCTCTTCTAAGGATATCAGAAAGCATGATGAGAAAAAAGGTGAGGGAGAACATTTTTCATCATTGAGGGAAAATAAAATTTTAGAATGGGATTTAACTAATTTGTAGTACATTTGCTCCACGTCATGGATTTTGGACAGGTCTTTTTATTCTCCATGCTTCAGTTTCTGCCAGATAGGTATCACACTCATGCTGCCCTTGCCCATCTCTATTATCTTTACCACAACTATGAAATACATTAGACAGGAAGACATATTATTTCAAAAATATATATGTGCAGCTCCTGTCCTGCATTGCACAGAGTTCTTCAGAGCAGTCTCAATTATTATGGAGTTTACACATTATCTAGAAGCAGAGCTGGTGTTCATGTAGCCTGCAAAGTCTATGTATTTCTCTTATGAGTGCATACCTCAGACTGCTTAACATTCCATGCTCTGCTGCGTCCTACCTCATTAGTCCTAGAGGAGTGTTGGCAGAATAAATAGGAAAGACTCCAGGAATTTTCACTGTTGCAGAGCCACTTCTGCACACCATGCAAGACGTGTCCAAATATCTGCATTGCAGCTTCATGGATTTGGATAAGCCAATTAATTTTTCCTAGTTAGAAAACCAAAATGAAGTCAGTATTTTATTTTGGTTGCCTTTTGGACTTCTGCTTATTTGTTTCTCTCTTAAGTAGCTAAATGGAAAAATATAACTCAAAAATCGTGGAATTCTGTCTGCTATTTAGTGAGTAGTACAGAGACGTTCTGCTCCACAGAAGAAATTTCTGCATACTGGACTGTCCTGCTCACAGATACCTCAAAAACATTTCTCCTCTGATTCTTGTAGGGAAGGATCACACAAATGTTTCCACAATTGATTTCTAAAAGCAGACCTTAAATATTCTATATACCTATAAATCTATAGATAGATTTATAAATTATAGATTCTATAAATCTATTGTTCATATTATACACTTTAATCTTTTACACTTTCATGAAAGTCTCTCAAATGTGTCTGAGAGCATTGATTCAAATTGTTTATTATTAGTTAATGCACTGATTTTTGCTGCAACTTGATGGGAAATGAACATTTCAGTTTAACACAGAAACCAAGATGAGGTCCATAAAACTGTTCAGGTTTCCATCTCTAGAGCTCAAACTCTGCAGAGAGGTCAGCTGCTGTCAGCTGCAATTATACAGCCAGGACCCTGCATCAGCCAGAGCAGAATAGAGAAATCAACAACTTGGGATTGAGCCAGTTTATTTTGTTTAGAAAAAACCTGAAAAAGCACAGAGGTATGTACTTGAAAGGACTTCTGCTAGCATGCTATAAATGCATACTCGAAGAATGTTTACACACTGTAGTTATTGACTTCTGAAAAACTGAGAAAATATTTCTAAATGTCACTTTGGTGAGTTTTGGAAAAGACAAACCTAGATAACAGGAAGAATTAAAAAGCAGAGTGGTTTGTTGGTGGTTTTTTTGTTTGTTTGTTTTGGGTTTTTTTGTATACATATTTAATGTGAAGGAGATTCTCCAACAAGTTATTCTTTCAGAAACTCTTTAACCACGTTGTGGGAAAGGAGAACATAAGGAGAACTTATTGCTGCAACATAGGGAGGGAAACAATCCATGCTGTGTGTGCATGAAGGCATGGACACCTATGTTCTGATTCTGCCTGGAGGTAGACTCCCAGTCCATCGGTGTCCAAGACATTTTCATGGAGGTAATAGAGTCACAGCAGATCAACAAATGTTTCACGTGGTTCTGGAGCATCTAGAGTGGTACTGGAAGACACAGCTTAGGTTCAGCAGATCTCAAATCAAGGTGTCTGCGTGAACTTGCATGCATGTGTGGACTTCATGTGTCTGGTGCCCTTTTTCACACCTTTCCTAGTTCAGCTACCCCCAGAGAAGAGTACAATTCAATCAATTTCAGTATACTGGTATTCAGAATACCAGTAAGGATCACATTAAGTTCTTGGATTCCAAGGGTCTTTCAGACAACAGCAAATTCCTCTCATTAGGCAGCTAATTTGCAATCTAATTTGCAATGTGGTCTAAGTCATATAGAAGTCAATGGAGATGTTGTTGATGCAGTAAACAGATTATTTGATTGTAGACCAGACCCAGCTGTCTCCTTTAGTGTGAGATGAAATATGCTACAGACTATAAATTCACTGAGTAGCTCTTCACGACTTTATCAAGAGCTCAGAACTGTGGAGGCACATATGAATTTAACATGAGGTCTCATAGTTTTTTACCAATTTCATACACTTAAAATGGTGACAAAGTTAATAAGTAATAATGAGGACCAAAAAAAAAAAAAAAAAGACCAAAGATCAAAGAACACATTGACATTTACTACTTACAAAAATTAGCACCATGGGACTTGATGTAGTGACTGCATCTTGGTTTGTATTTTCAAGAAAGGACTCCTCTGCTTGTCTCACAAAGTACTCAGTCTCATAGACATGACAGAGTGTCAAAACTGTAACTCGCTTTTATCTTTTAAAACTTGTACATATCTTGTATATACCATATACATTCCCAGAAAAATCTATCACTCTTCATCCTTTGGTGCATGTGACATTTCATGCAGCATTTTTTGGGCAGATAAATTCTATGGAAAAGAAAACAAGATACATTTCAGTCATGTAGCCGGGTAAGGCATATGTTCTTAGCTACTGCATTATATGGCATTGAACTATAAGTTTTCAGTAGAAGAAACTAGTCTGTGGCTTTATAAAACAATGTTTTTCTTTAAAAAAATAAAATTAAAAAAGCAATAAAATTTTAAAACCTAGTGATACTGATGAAAAAATCATGAGGTTGGTTTTGTCTGTTTCATTCATCATTAGATAAATTTAGTTGAAAATAATTAGATTGCAGAACAGAGTCCTTCATACAATAAAAAATACAATCAGTATAACAACGTGCACAATTTTGGATTCCTACTGCTGCCACTAAAATATTACTGTGAGGTGTCAATAGCCATTAAGATTTAGGAAGAATACCCTAATTATCTTGTAATTATGTAAATATGTTTTTTTAAAATAGCAAGTAAGTTATGTGATGAGTTGAAGGTAGTTGCTTTCCTCACTTCTAATAATTTTATTAAGTATTCACAGCTTGCACAATATGGATTCAGACTACTTATAGCTTTGATATACAGTTTAGCATTAGGTGGTTTGAATGTTATCTTTGAATTTATCAGATGAATTGCTTGAATTTAATTTGGGCAGAATGACACCTATTGAGGAAAACTATTTTCAGTTAGGCAATAAGCTGTTAACAGTAATGTTTGGAATAAATACATTTTATCAGCATTTACAAAGGCACCCTACGAGGTAGCAAGCAGAATAGTACATTTCATGGTGCAATGCAATTTCTTTGCCCTAAAAATAGCTTATTTTTCCTCTTTCAAATTCAAGACTCTTGTAGGGACAGTGTTACATTTGTTTTGCCTCCAAGTACAGCTGCAATACTTTAAAGGGATGACATTTTGCAAACAAAACGTATTTGTCTACCTTACAGAAACAAATGTGTGAAGTAGTTCTCTTTTAAAAATGTATATTTGGCAATGTATATTTTGGAACATATAGGTTTTTTGTAGGTGTTTAGGAAGAAAGGGAAAAAGTATGGTATTGTAAGGTACTGCGAAGTGTAGAGATATTCATGAACAGTCTCTGAAGGCACTTGAACTCCACAGCATTGCAAAAGAGATGCTTGTTTTTCTCTCAGATGATGAAAACTGACACAGATGCAGCCTTGGAAACATGAATGGCAAGAAATCTCAGAAGACTGAATGCTTGAGATAAAAGGTTTAAATAGTGAAATATTTGAATTGTGACATTTAAATATATCTTGCTAGGAAAGTGCTAGAAGAAGCTAACCAAGTGTCAAAAAGACTGAGGAGATAAGGACAGGCCAGCATCAGCTGCTGTACAAACTACTAGTGACTTGGATTTTGTCACTTTTGTTTACCAGTAATCCAAAAAATTTTGTATGCAAGTACGTGAAACAGTATAGTCAAACATTTTGTCCTGCACTATGGGCCTCAGCAGAAATAATGTAATTAAAATAAATAAACGTAATGAAATGAATGTAACAAAAAAAGTAAGAAATACAGAAATAAAGATTTTTAATTCAATGCTTTTCTAACTCTTGAAAGCACAGTCTAATAAAATTGCTGAAGATTTTTAAATAATAAAGTATCAATAAAAACAGTGCTAGAATCCTGTGAAACTCATGTTTTTACATATTTTTAATTTTGAAAATGCCAAATTACTTGGTAAGATAACACAATGTAGATGCCATATTCACAGAGGTCTGCAACACATAGAATTTCCTATATATATATATACACATATATATGTCAGAACTAGGGCACAAAGCTAACATGGAACTTTCAATCTCACTTTAGCAGTCTTTCAGATCTGAGTATCTAAGAGCTTAATCTTACAGCTATGTTATGCTTTATGTTAATTTTTTTGAAAATAAAGTATTATTTCACAGTTTCCAAATTTTGTGTGCATAATACATATTATTGCCTATGATCTTCTCAGGGAATGTGACAAATAAAGTCACAGAAAATGTATAGGGAAAGAAACAGCTTACTGCTTTTAACTTTTTACTTTGGTGAGAATCTTTATTGATTGCTGTTTTTTCTTGGTCTATGTTCCAGTTACTGTACTGGATTTATTGAATAACAAGTAAGACTAGGATACTTCCCAGATGAATGATTCATTACAATATTTACATGGAAAAAATGTAAGTATTTTTTAAAAAACCATAATTAACATGTAAATGAAGCTATCACAAGGGCAGTATACAAATGAATATTAGAAGAGATGTATAATGTTGTTACAAGGATCTTTGTGGCCCTTCTCTGAACCCTTTGCAGGCTGTCCACATCTCTTTTGTACAGTGGGGACCAAAACTGAACCCAGGATCCCAGATGTGGCATGACAAGCACTAAGCAGAGGGAATTGATGCAACAGAGCATCCTCTGTGGGCAGCCACTATGGTATGGGAACAGGAATACAATGGAATTTCTGATGCTCTTCATCTCTTCCTATTTTTGCTTTGTTTTCCTCCTTGTGGGTGTCTGTCTTTTCTAACATGTCTGTTGCTTTCTGTAAGCTTTTTTCCTCTTTTATTTGTTTTGGTTTTATTGAATCAATACTCAATTTTTACTTTTTTTTTGCCTTTTTTATATGACTAGGAAATTAATAATTAGCAAAAAGCTAACCTAAAAATTACCATCATGAATTCAGCATATGAATATTACCATCATGAATTCAGTGTATGGATAAAGAAGTAAAAAGGGGGGAAAAAATGAAATACAAGAACATATTCAAAGATGAAATACAAGAACATCTTAAAAACAATAAGCTTGTAAAGCTGAAGTAAATAGAACAAGCAGCCAGAAGGTTGAAATTCTAGTGAAATAAAATTCTTGTATTGAAAATACTGTTCCTGTTTAGGAATTTTATTCTAAAAGTATAGTTCTTCTTAAAAAAAAAAAACTTCTATAAATGATATCAAAAAGCTGTCATGCCTAAACAAATTTGAGAAAGACCATTTGAAAACAGAAAGTCTTATTTAAGCAAATGAAACAGGATATAAATATTGTAACTGTAATTTAACTAAATTGTGTTTTACCAAAACAGGGAAAAGGAGACTTTGAGAAATATTCTATCCTAAGAAAACATATAACCCCTATATTAATGCATTCAAACAAATTCCAATGCCAAAACCAAGAAGTCTTCCAAGATTCTGTATGGCCAAAGATTGATATAAAGTATACCTGAGTAAAAGGAAGCCATAGGACAAAACCAAAATTAACTAACCACTTCACTGTGCAAAAGTTTAGGAGCATCACACATTAAAGTTTATTGTAGCAGAAGTCACTGCTCAGGAACTGTCTCATAAGAAATGTTAATAAAAAAGAGTTTTCAAATAAATTAATAAAATTAATACCAGAAAACTTCCAGAACCAGATGGTATTCACATAGAGTTCTAAGGAAAATGAAATATGAAAGTACTGAGTTGTTAACTATAGTGTGTAATTTATCACTTAAAATGTCCTTTGTACCAGAGGAGTTGAAAATGGCAAATGTGATACAAATTTTTTAAAAGGGCTTTGGAGAACTATAAAATGGAAAGTCTATATCTGCAGTCAGCAAAGTGTTGAACTTATAATAGAGAATAAATGAGTAAATATGATGTAGTAGAAAGTCAACACAGATTCTGTAGTTATGCTGCACAAATAAAATGCAAATTTAGATAAAGAAGGTGATAAAGTAGATAAAGATAACTGTTGATATATCTACTTGGTTTTCAAAAATAATTTTCAAAATGTACCTCTGTAAAAGAGGCTGCCATGGTACAAGGGATAAAGTCTTCATGTAGTCATTAATAAGTGGTTAAAGAAGAAGAATATGCTGTTGGAGAAGATGGTTACTTTTGCCATTATGGAGAGATCCTTGGGAGTTGATGCTATTCAGCATATCCCTGAGTGACCTGGGAGAAAGTATGATGCTTACCAAGTTAATTGGCATGGTGCTTTTCAAGGAAGTAGGAACAATAATTCAGCATGAAAGTTTATGAAAGATATTGTAACAGTGATTGAGTGAGGGATGAAATGCCTGAAGTAATTAAAACAAAGTAATATGAAATCAGAGGTTCTACACTAGCTATTGGCATCGGGAAAGATTTGAACAGTTCTGCTTAGATTTGCAAAATAACAGATAGATGCTCAAAAATTAATGGGAAAGGAAGAAAAAAAAGCCACAATGATAAGTCTCACTGTATAAATCCATTCATCACATTCCTTGTGCAATTCTTCTCCAAGCATTTATTATTCTTCTGTATCAGGAAGGATATAGTACAGTTAGACACAGTATGGGAAAGAGAAACAAGTGTGAAATGGGTTTTGACTGAGAAGAAACAAAAAAGATAAGAGCTCTCCAGTTTACAAAATAAAGGACTATCACAGGATAGAGCTGCATATAGAATCATGAAGACCAGGGAAAATGTAGTCAGGCTTTATTATGCTATAGTACACAAGGACAGTAACATTTCCATCTTCTTTTTCTAAAATGTTGCTTCATCTCTTTGTAGTTTTAAATAAACTTTCTGAGTTTAGTATGGCAGTTTTTGTGTTGAGATATAAAGATCTGACAAGAAGAAGGTACTGTTTGTTTCAGACCACTTTATAGTTTCTGAAAGATTTCCTGGTGTTAATTCCACATCTTTCTAAGTTTTCCCAGTCTAGTATGCCTGACCTGAAGAACCATGCCTTTTGGTACAATGATCTGAATATACTGTGTGCACACAGTCTATCTTCCCTTAAGGCAATCAATACACTATCCTCAGTGCAGTGGTTTTGGTTTTTTAATTTTTATTTTTTTTTAAATCACAAAGGCCACTAATTCCAGATAAGGCTTCCTTTTGAATTTTGAGCTTATTAAGCAACATGAAGGGAAACAAGCTAACAGAACTTTAAATGCATACCCCATCTGAACTTTCTATCCTGACAACAAATACATTGAATTATTAACCAAAAATGATGTTAGATAACAGGAATTAGCTTATTTGCTTAGTTTTAATACATACAGGTTAAGAAGATACAAAACTAACAAAGAAGATAAGAAGAACTATTTTTTCCCAGTTTGCAAAAGGGATGTGTGGGTGCTGATTGACAGCTGGTTCAAAAGAGGGGATCATTCTGCTGTATTCAGTGTTGGTGTGGCCTCACCTTGAGTGTTGTGTCCAGTTCCAGGCCCCACCACTTAAGAAGGATGTAAAGGTCCTTCCCTGCCAGGGAGGGAAGGAATGAACCTGGTGAAGACCTAGAAGGCTTGTCTTGGGAGACATGGTTAAGGACTTTGGGGTTGCCTGCTTTGGGGAAAAGGAGGCTGAGAGGTGACCTCATTGCTCTCTACAGCTTCCTGAGGAGGAGAAATGGAGAGTGAGATACTGATTTCTTCCCACTGGGTTCCAGAAATGGAATATGTGGGAACAGTTCAAAGCTGCATCATCAGAGGATGTTTAGACTGGACATTAGGAAGCATTTCTTTACCAAGAAGGGAGTGGTCAAATAATGGAACACGCTTTCTGGTGAAGGTAGTTGATGCCACATGGTTCTCAGTGATTAAGAGACATTTGGGCAATGCCTTTATCAACATGCATTAACTTTTGGTCAAACCCGAAGTGGTTGGACAGTAAAAGAGATGTTCCTTGTAGGCCCCTTCCAGCTGAGCTATCCTATCCTATCCTATCCTATCCTATCCTATCCTATCCTATCCTATCCTATCCTATCCTATCCTATCCTATCCTATCCTTCTGTTTTTATTTCTATTTCCATTCCATTCCACTCCATTCTAAATGTAGGTGTGTCTATAAAATTTCTGATTGAAACCAATGGAAAAAACTTTCTAAATTTTGGACATGTTTTGAAACCATACTGTTTTCATGTGTCATACAAGGAACTGCAAACTGGGGAAAGCATGGAAGATTTTATGAAAGAAATGTTGATTTTGCTAGAGGAATACAATGGAATTTCTCATGCTCTTCATTCATTGTCTTTATTTTAGGTCTGAAAAAAACCTTTCTAGCTCTTCCATTGGAAGTAAATGCATAATTTAGAAGAAGAATTTTGAGGACTCTATCTCTTACAACTGCATTAATAATTTTTTACCTACCTAAACATATCTACTGTTTAAGCTAAAGCTCTCCTGGGTGAATATCAGCATGTTGGCATCCTACCACTGAAATACTTTCTCCTACTGAGAAATAAATTATTCATTTGGATATGTCAGCATATGAGCCACTTTGCAGTCCCATTTCAAATTAAATTGAAAGCTTTTATACAATAACTATTGACATTAACGTGGTAGGTTCTCAGCACTCTGAGCCTTTACATTCTCAACCCTATTACTAACTTTCTTGGAGAAGAAAAAAGCTTTTGTTCCTCAATATGGAATTAGAAGAAAAAATGGAAGGAAGATGACAGGTTCAAAATTGAGTGTTTTGTTTATTTTTACTGTATAGCTCATAGTATGTTTTCAATGCAACATTCTTGGCAGTAAAAATAGCTAAAACATCTAAATTCTAGAACCAGCAGATAAGTAAAACAGCCAATATAAGACAAAAACCCTCCACACCTATAAAAGGCACAAGTGTAATTGAAAAGGTAAAATCCCAAACATTTCCACATGTAGATGTTCTGGCAGGAGGGTAATTTTTAATGCCCAAAGGATGGAAAAAAACTGACCTATGACAAGAATATGAGAAGAGGAAAAAGTCCACCTCAACTCTACAAATTTGATATTAGCTTCCAATTCAAAATTGTGAACTGGATGAAAGTGGTCTAGTGAGAATTACCCCCTTTAGAAGCAACTGTTCACAACTTATATAAATGTAATCGATAGTGAAGGCCTAAGAGTTAAAAAAAAAAAATCAACAAGAAGAGAAACCTCACCACAAATCAAGAATAGGAGGATTCCTTCTTTGTCCAGAAGGCAACCAATAAAAACTCTGAAGAACAGATTGAAGTTTGTGAATGCAACGGAGAGCAGCTAAGGACTAGTCCAAGGTAACAACACAGTAGAAATATCCCACCTTCAGACAATCTCTTTTAAAATATATGCATTTTCCTCCCTGAATTTGCCAAGTTGCATCTAAAAATGTATTTAATGCTTTGCTCCTACTGTTGTAATTAAAAGATTATTCCACTACTTGAATGATTAAAATCCCATTTTTCTAATGCTAAAGTACTTCTATACCTCTTTGGTAAAAGATGGTAAAATATCATCTCCCTTCTAGACTTGTTTGATGAGGCTTAACTGAGTTGTTGCCAATGAAAAATGTAATTAAGAGTTTCTGCCTTTTTTAAGAACAGGTGTGATTTAATCAGCACCAGAAGTGTAGCCACACAATTTAAATAAACAACCAAGATTTTTAAAATGCATTGCTAGATGAAATTAGTAATAATGCCTGAAATTAATAGTCTTTGTAAGACATATGTGAAGCAAGGCAGTATGAAAATGTTGCATGCAGCATGTATTTTTCTCAGGAAGGAAAGAACATGCATGTATTAAATGCAGCAAAAGGCAGACAGTGTTTGTACCCATCAGACAGAAACCCCACGTTTATGTCAGCAATTAAGGAAAAGGCCTGTTGCACTTCAGTAAATGCAGAGCTGTGGGAAAAAAGGTGCCTACAATCAAAATTGTAGGCAAATTCAAAAACATTTCCAAAGCTTGGAGAAAATGACCTGATTATATCATCTGCTAATATCTCATATTCAGTCTGGTCTTGCTAGCTTTCTTTTTTTTTTTTTTTCCCCTCTGATTGCCTAAAATCAATTGAGATTACTTCTGAATATTTTTCCTGGGTAACTAATCATCTAAAATTATACACTGGGGAGTAAATGGACCTCATACTCAATTCCACAGAGAACTCAGCTAGAGGGTGGGACAAAATGCAATGGCTAAAGAAAATTATATTCACAATCTCAAGGAACCTTTAGGAGATTAGGGAGTTGTTTTCCTCTCACACCATGTACATACTGGTTAACACTTGTAGAATTATCCTTGACTTGTCTAAGGAAGACAGAAATTAGGCCTTCGATCTTGTCAAATTTTTTAGTGTTCTCTTAAGCATTAAAACTAATTTAAATCTAAACTTTGTTTTCTCGTTTCAGAATAAATTCATGGTCAGGTTGTGATGGTGGTTTTTTTGTTTTGTTTGTTTGTTTGTTTAATTATTATTTGTTTGGTTTTGGTTTTTTGTTTGTTTTTGTTTTGGGTTTTGGTTTGTTTTTCAGGGGGTTTTATACAGTTAAAGCTTTGATGGATATTTCAGGGGAATGGGAAAAAAATCACAGTCGCAAGATATGCGGTAGTAAAAAGTACAAGTTTTTTGGTTTAATTCCTAACAGAATTTGTTGACCTGTCTCTACTTATCATTTCAGTATCCTATTTTCTCTCCTGAATTGACTATGCAGTATGTTTTTGCTAAATTACCCTAATCTTGTCTATGGGATAAGCAACATCACAAAAAAAAAAAAAAAAAAAAAAAAAAAACCCAAAAAAAACCACAAAAACAAACAAAAAAAAACTCCCCATATTTTGGAAGTCTCATCTCACTTGCAAAATTTGCCCTTTATGTTGGCAACTGGACATATCATTGGAACTAATTTGCTATGAATTTGGGAGACAGTTTGTAGTTTAATAGATTTGTAATTTAATATGCCACAGGGACTGAGGTTGGTTCTGTGCCTCTTACCTAGAAGGTCTAGAATATTTTTTATAGTCTTGGATCTTAGCAAGAGGAATTTTTGTATAGATTTCAACTTAGAAAAAAATCTGAAACCTTACTTCTTGACTTTTTGGATGTCCAAGAATATTAGTAATAAACAGGAAATTTGTATAATTTTCAAGTATTTGCTTTTTAAAAGCATAAATTGAATTAATATAAAATATACATTGAAAAAATATGTAATACTTACAGCAGTAAGTACTAGTCCAGATATTCAAGTAGACTGATAATTTTCCAGTATTTTACCAGGGTAACTCTCTTACTTGACTTGTTCTGTAAATTGGAAGAAAATGCAGAACTTGGTTAGAATATGTAAATATTATTTGAGAGAAAGACCAAGGAGTGATCTCTGGTATCTTTTTTACCTTTTACCACTTGCTATAATTATTTCTATATGTAACTATTGGCACAAAGCATTCAAATACACACATCACTACGATTTGCAACCCTAATATTTTCAGTCTATTCACAGTATGTCCAAATGGAACCATTTCTGAAAGCTTTGCTTTGACTGATGGTTATCTTGAGGAGGTCAAAGTTAGTTAAATAAATTCAAACTGTGTCCTTATAGCTACCTATTAAGTCCTAAAAGTATTATAATGTAGGCATACAGTGCAAAATTTATTAAAATATTACAAAGAAATGAAAGTTGACTGTATCTCTTATGAAAAGGGAAAGAACTCATCTGGAGTTCAAATGCTGGAAGACTCTAAGCTTCATTATCTATATCCTCACTCTGTTCACTGCGTTTCTAGACCTGTTCACATTTTAATAATCTGGTTTAATTTTTTTTTTTTGTTGTTGTTATTTAATGTCTTCTCTCACTGAAGTAATCCCTAAATCTGACACAAACTCCAAATAATATCTGCACCTTTATCTCCAAAATGCATTCTGCATTAAATCTCAAAAGGCAGTTCTTACTAAATAATGTAAACACCACTTTTTTTATTTTTTATTGTCAGAAGATCCAACTTTTTCACAACTGACAAAAAAAAAATTATTTAGTCTTCTCACCCCTATTAGAACTGTGGAAACAAAACAATACTCAGAGAATAGCCAAGTCTCTGTCTAACTCATTTGCCAGTAGCAGAATTATTAAATCATACAAACAATGGCCTCAGCTTACTTCTCTGCATTCTGCCAAGGGCAGGATTTGGAAAGGTTACACGCAGAGTTGTGGGATAGAAGGATTAAAACTGTCTTTCTTATCATATTGAATAATGTAGAAGGATGTAATGAGATTTTCATTTGCAAAGTAAAAATGAAGGCAACAGGATCATCAACATCACTCGACTTTACCCAGATCACAAAAGTCTCTGAGAGTTCAGTAGTGAAATTTCTTCTATTTTTTTTTTCTAAAGAGCAAAAATCAGACAAGTTCAATGAGCTGGTATCAAGGGCAGTATTCTGTAACTGATGTGCTAAGCCTTTAAATTCTCATGATCTCTAAGTTGTTGTAGTAGAATTCCCTTTCATTTCACAAAGGAACAGTAAGTAACTGTTATAACCAATACAAAGAAACATAAAACACAAGAATGGAGATGAAACTAATTCTGCTTTATCTGCACAATATATGAATATCAAACCAAGGCAAAACAAAATAAAGCCCAGATGATTCTGGCAAGAATTTCTGAGCCATTTTTCTGAACCCTCTAATGTCTTTCTGGGCTCATTTCCTAAGTTGCAACAATGCATATCAATAAAAATTTTGGCATAAATTATATGATATTAGCTGGAACTAATTCAGAAAAACTAAGATAGGATAAGGAAGTATCTGATGAATGTTATACACTTTTTGCTTATCTGCAAGGTTCTGTGAATGTTGACAAGGTGGCAAACATCTGAAGGCACAGGAGAGATAAAATACTTCAAAGTTCAGACATAAAAATAATTGAATGTCTTGTAGTTGAACTTTTTCAGAGGTGCCACAGGCTTCTTTTACTCAAGTCCCCACACTTAGAAAGCCTTGCTTCACTGTGGGGAAAATAGGAAAACAGAACTATATTTCCTCAATTTTGTCTGGAGTATGTTTCAGTGTTTGTATTCTATGTATTTTGCACTAGGCCAGACAGAGGGAGAAACAAGAGTTTTACTAGTATCAGTCACATTTCTCCCTGCTATTCTGAACTGAGACATGTTATCTGTCTCAGACCATTACCTGATGTAGATTGGGCCTTCAAACAGAGTGTCTGACCTTCACTGGGTTATTGCCTAGTCTTCCCTTTCTTTTTTTACTGTCTGTGCGTGTTTTCTCTCACTTCAGTCTGGGATGCAGCTGGCACGTGGCAGAAAGGAGATGATGTTTTCCATCTCTTACCTCTCCAACCAGGTACATGTAGAGGACTAAATTGTCACCTTCTGACTGAGAAATCAATTGAATATTACTATTTATATAGTAAATAGTAATAGTGCTTAGTGCCAGGAGACAGGATCTCAATAGAATCTCTAAAGTACATGTGAATAAGATGAAAAGATGAACAAATGAATAAGAAATCAAGATACTAATTGTCAGGGGATTCTGATCTATTAAAAAATCATATTCCTGAATATTAATCTTTTTTGTCAGATGATTTCTATTTTCCATTTCTTAAAACTGTTTCTTGCTTGATTTTCATTTGCTTGTTTTTATTTTTCCTTAAAACTTCCTTAAAACCCTGAAATATAACTCAAGACTTATTAAAATGTTTTATTTACATCACTTCAGTTGTGGACTTATTGGAATGAGAATATTAAAAAATTATTCCCATTTTGTCTGTGTCTCAGAACATACACCATCCTCTTTCCATGAAGACCTTTACTTTCAAAAGGGGAAAACAGAGAAAGTCAATCAAAGCTTCATAAGTGATTAGAAAACCCAATAGTTATTATTCACTGGTCACCCTTTTTGGGTATTTAAAATGGGTATTTAAAAATACCCATTTAAAAATACAGCACCATGCAGTAAAAGACAGAGCATGCAGATTGGGTTGGTTTCACATTACTGACAAGAATACTGTTGAAGGATGGGCATCTTTAGAAACTCATTTTAATATAGATTTAACTGATAAATATTATTTCATTTAGATTTAATTCTACTGTTTTATTCTACTATATTTCTTTCTTTAAAATGAAATATTGAAAAAAAACACACACAAAAAAACCCCACCCTGATAATAATTTTTAAAAAATCCAAGAAACCATGCACAAAAACCCTTGAAACCAAAAATCCTATGCCTAGATATAATTCTAATATAATTCTAATCCTATGCCTAGGTATAATTCTAATCTCATAGCCAGACATTTTAACTTGTCCCCATATATCTTCTACTCATCATTTTTATATACTTTATCAACCTGCTACCCAAAATTCTTTCCTATCAGTTTTTCTTTTCTCTTAAGCCCTTCCTAAATCCATGCACCAAATCAATACTAGCACAAAAAATAATGATGTAAAATAAAATTCAAACTGTAAATTTAAATGCAAAATTAGAAGTTATAGTTGGTAGGATCAAATGAAAATTATGTTTAATTCTTTCAGTCAGAAACTATATAGAACTTTGTAGATATATTTTATTGTGTATTTATTTAATTATGAAAATGCAATGACATTGAGTTCTTGTGAATGAGACAAGAATCAAAACATATATAGAATAAGTGAAATAATTCCCATATGATAAATAATTCCCTTATGAAAGATCCCATTCATAATTCCCAAGAATCCCTATGTACCAGCAGAAACCTGATTCAGCCAGTTCTGCAGAATGGGTGGATATGCAATATGCAGTGAATCATTCAGATGTGTATCATCAATTTTAAGTACTGTGATACTTTGTGCCACTTAACAATGTGTGCACCAGGAGAGGATCCCCATCCTGTTCATGTTCTGGCCACTCAAGTAAAAGACAATTTGCAAGTTGTCTGCATTTTTTGAGTTTGTGGTTAAATGAACAATACATTTCCTAAAGAAAGTTTTCCAATAGAAACACCAACGTAAAGAAAATTAACCTTTTTAAAAATAACAATATTAATTTCAGAAAAAATAAAACCAAAAGACATTCCCATATAAAACAGTAAAGCACATATTTCATGTCAGAGTAAGGGGCATGGACAAGATTATTTTGAACGGACATGGACTAAATATTTCAACCAAAGACTCAACAATTCTAAAATAGATATAGTTACGTGGGGGTATGTAGCTGAATTATTTCTTTTAATTCTAATAGAGCATAAGTTTTTGCTGGACATTTATCAGCAGGTATAATCACAGTTTCCATCAAAAGAACAAAATAATTAGAGTACTACAGATAAGCCAAGGCTGATTTTCTGAGCCCTCATTATTCAAAATGCACAGATAAGGTGTTTTTTTCCTGAGCATTGAGAAAAAAAAAATGGCTGGACCCAGGAACAAAAGTAGAAAAATGAAGCAGAGTAGGAGGACAAGGAAAGATTTGGATGGAGTCATTTTTTCTGTTACCTGAGTTTATATAATATCTGAAGAAGAGCCAAAAACTATGCAAAATTTAGACATATATATGAATGTGCATGGATATGCTTCTCTACATGCAAAGTATTTGTGTAGGCATATATAAATACATTTGTACATACTCATACATATTTGTTTATCTACATGTGTATAAAAACCAAACCAAACAAACAAAAAACCCAACTAAACAAACAAACCAAAACCCAAACCAAAACAAAAAGCCCCCCGCCAGAGAATGGTGCAGATGAAATTCATACCCTAGTTGGAAGAAAAAAAAAATTCCTGAGAGTGAACAGGTAATTTAGGTGGGTAACCAGAAACAATAAAAATCCAAACAGGGCACTAAAATGTCCTGATCAAGCTCTAGGAATGAAACAGAAGCCCTTTGGGGGCTGAAGTATGTATCTGGGTTATCCAGGTCAACTGCCTTATCCTCATCTGACTGCATCATGAAGGATATGTTTACAATCAAATACTGATGTATTTCCTCTTTTGCAGCCACCACTGAATTTGCAGGGATGGCAAAACTGACAGGCACTGTCTTTTAAGGAAATTCCAATTACTAGCAGGTCCAACAAATGCATAATTATGAAAAAAAGCTAGAAGAGTAAATTACATGTGTGTCAGAATAAATCATTAATTTTCCAGCTATTTTTTCTGCTTTGACACAGCTCATTTTTTTTTTTAAATCATGACATATGAAAGTGTGGAGAAAAACCATAAAGGTTTTTTTTTTTTTTTTAATTTAAAAAGATAGTCCATAGATAGAAAATGACAAGCTGTGTAATAAAATGCTATTCTAACAAGATATCAGACTGATTAAAAATACCAGGGGAACAGAACATTGTTTCATAAGGCCCTCTTTTCCATGTGGATCGTTAGTGTGGGAGAAAATCCTTGTAATTCTTTGCACTGCTCCCACACATACGCCTACACATATCATCACTTGACTTTCAAACTAACAATAGACGTGTTAGTAGAGCTATCACCATCTGCAGAATGAACTGTGCATTTTTAAGGCTGCAACAGACAGTAGTAGTCATATAGATGGTAAGTAATACCCTCTTTCCACAAGAACCGTGTTGGGGTCAGTGGATATGTTTCCCCATAAAATCACAAATGTAAGTTCCTCTACATTAAAAAATGAATAAGTTGGAAAATCTTTTTTTCCATTTCTTGACTTTAACATGAGATAAGGGGCATTCATCTAGTAATGGTGGGAGCAATGAGATACTCCACTACAGTGTCTCTGTAGTCACACATGTAAATTATTTTTGTCAGTGTTTTAATGACCTTGGAGAAAACCTCACAACAATCAACTAGTAATTATTGCAGATAATATTTATGGGAAGTTCTAATTAATAAAGGATTATTCTATTTATTATATTTTTTTCCCTTCTTTTTTTTTTTTTTTTACTTAAGAATTCTGACCAGAATTAGAATGTTACACCCAAAAATAAATTCTTTGGTCATTATTATTTCACTAAGTGTCTGTATCCTTTAATTATTTTGAGGAAAAACTTAGGGCTTCACATTTGAGTTTTCTAACTGTACAATTGTTGCAGAAGCTTTATGGTGTAGATTGCAAGACTACTGGTGTGGTAACATAGGCTGCTTTTCTTCCTTGCTATATTGAAACCATCAAGAAATCCTCAGAGGAAACAAATATTGTCAAAATATTGGAGTCGTGCAGGAAAGGATTGCTCAGAAGTTTGCAAAGATGATTACGCAGGGAAAAAAAAATCAAGAAACAGAGGACGAAGCTGAAAATAAGGTGACAGAATAACAGAACTGGAATATAAACTCAGTTCCAAATGCTAAATCGGTCCAAAAGAGCATCAAGACTGAAAGGCTGACAGCAGACAGGATGGACAAACTTGGATTTAATTCTGATTCTTCCTCAGCCAACTCCTGCTTGTGTCACTCAAGATGTATCCTTTGAAAAACACCTGCAGAGTTTCTTTCCAGCAACCTGAGATTTCAGTCTATGTAAGATATTTCTGGAAGAAAAATAAATCCCAGATAGCCTTTGAAAACAGTGTAATAGTTAAAATATTAACCCAGCATCCTCAATGTCAATTAACAGTAAATCTGGGGAAAAGCTGAAATGTTTCACATACAGACCTTTCAGCTTCAAGTTTATTATTCAGGAATGCCATGGTTTGTTCCTAAGAGTTTTGCATTTCTTTAATATGGAATGTAAGGGCTCTTTTATGTTGGGAATGTGTTCTACTAGGGACATTTATATATAAGCATTATCCTAGTTGCTTCCATATAGAAGTGGTGCAAATAGCTTGGATCCGAACTGGATTTGTTTGAAAATTTTGCAGCAGGAAACAGCAGGGTATGATTATTTGACAGTACACACTAATGTAAGCATATGATTTCTGGCCTACAAAAAATATATGCCTATCTGCCACTGGGACTTCAGCACAAAGCATTCCCATGTACTTCATTTGCAGACTAACACTGCAGGATGATGAATGTGGCTGTCAGGATTACTTGAATTTAACTGAAAGTATAAAAAGATTGAAATCCACCAATTTCTAATCACGCACCCTGAAACATCCTTCAGGATCTGTGTGTTAGCTATAATTTATCAAATCTGAAGTTCTTTTATCCTATCTCAAAAGCAAAAGCAAAAACTTTTTTTATTTATTTTTTGAGCGTATTAAGGTAAAAAACTGGTGTTCAGGATCTCCTGGACTGGGAGATAGGACACAAAGCATTTCAAGACATTCAGTTTGGACTTTTGTCCACTTCCTGCAATATTTAAATTTAAGTCTCTCCTCTCCTCTCCTCTCCTCTCCTCTCCTCTCCTCTCCTCTCCTCTCCTCTCCTCTCCTCTCCTCTCCTCTCCTCTCCTCTCCTCTCCTCTCCTCTCCTCTCCTCTCCTCTCCTCTCCTCTCCTTCTTAACAGATTTTCTGTATTATATATAATCAAGGAATGAGAACACTTCACTGTGTCCTTAAGCATATTTACCAAGAACAAAACGTCTGTAATATATGTGAAGAGCTTAGCAACAACACTTGTTTTGAGAGATGTGTGTATGGAAACTTACACTGCCTTGAGAGGTCTTTCTTACAGCTGGCATTACATTGAAAAATTGTGTTTCATTTGGCTGCTACAATGTGGTGTTCTTGATAAAGCAGGCATACAACTGCTATCAAGGTTATCTTGAGTTCACCAATCTGCCATTCCTCTTTCAGCTGACCTCCCTCTTCACTGCAACACAATCTTTCCTCTAGAACCGTTTTTGTTTAGGTTTCTGAAGGAAGTCAGCCAACTAATGATGTGTTGAGTGAATATTACAGCAATGCAATACATACATAAATTCATGCATTTATATATGGGAGGGGTAGTCTTTATAAAATTAAAATGAGAAACCTTTCATTCTTAAAGCTCAATAACTGTAATAGCCACACAAGCCACATATTCTTTACTGCTCATTCTTATCTCCACTTACACCAACATTTTTTATGCAAAATGAATAATATTGTTTATTTTCCAATATAGGACTATTATTTACCAAAATAAAGCCATTTTGAAAATTACTAGCTATCAGTTTTTTGATATATTTATATGACTGAAAGTTGAGAAGGAGAGCAATAAATGATATGTTGAACAAGCATAAAGGAAAACAAATTCTGAGGGGTTATATGGAAAACTTGACTGCTGAGATACTGAAGTGTTAGTTTTGGGAATATTCAGATTATGTACCTTGGCCTATCCTATTATTTCGTATCTCCAACAGTAATTGTGCCAGTAATATTTTCACTAGTAAATGTGGCTGATTTTCTCCACTGAGTATCTTGAAACAACATTTAATCCAGAGACCTCAGACTCAAGCTGTCCAGAACACAGCCTGCCTCTGTCTTTACAAAGACAGGCACTCTGGTTACCAGCCATCTGGGAGTTCCCAGTGGAAAGCTAATTTCTGAGACCTGTACCTGCCATAGTGAGAAGACTAAGGTCTATCTGCTACAGTGAGGTTTAAGGTGATTTTCCTGTTGGTAGCCTTTTAGAGCAGAGCTCAACAATTTTACTTCCATTCTGTGCTTCTCAGTCTCAATTGCAGCAGTTAAATTTGTTTTGACTATGAAATAATTGACTTTTGCCAGCTGACACACATTGTGTGATAAGCCACCACCTTCTGCCCCCTGAATAAGCTGTTAGAAAAGAAATTAGAGCTAAGCAAATGTGGTTATTATTGTGGATAGGAGGATGGTTTTGTCATTAAAGTGAACCTTCTAAGACTTAGATTCAATAACCAAATCATGTGCAAATCTCTTAACTCTAAGATAAACGGTTGTCAAGGAGTGCCACAGGAGATTCTGGTTGGATATTAGGAGCCATTTCTTCACTAAAAGAGTAGTTAAGCATGGAAACAGACTGCCCAGGAGAGTGGTTGGATCACCATTCCTGAAAGTGTTCAAAAATGTTTCAGTATGGCACTTGGGAACATGATTTAGTGGTGAAGATATCAGTGGTATTACATAGATGGTTGGACTTGATGTTCCTAGAGGTGTTTTCAAACCTTAACAAAGCTATGATTATACTGACTCATTCCCAGATGGAGGTCATTGGAAGGAAAGGGACTAGGAACATCCTGATGAAAGGGAGTTTCACAGATGAAAGTGTTTCTCATCAGTGTAGGTTGCTTAAAACAGAGACAAATAAACTCAGACCTGTTGGATGTGGCAAGAGCTAGATGCACCCACCTGAGAGTCTCAGCTCGCTCACTCCTTGCACCACTTTCTGTTCAAATGAACGTTGAACAAAGACTATAGAAAAATCCCCTGGAATAGAATCATGAAATGGTTTGGGTTGGAAGGGACCTTAAAGATCACCTAAATCCAAGTGCCCTGACAAGGGCAGAGAAACTTTCCACCAGGCCAGATTACTCAGAACCCCATCCAGCCTGGCCTTCAACACTTCCAGGAATAAGGCTTTCACAGCTTCTCTGGGAAAACTGTTCCTGCACCTCACCAACCTCAGATTAAGAATTTCTTCCTAACATCGAGTCTATTCCTATTCTCAGAGCTATATCAGCTAGAGCTGTGTGAAAAAGTAACCTACTGCCTCATGCATTTATTTTAGAAGTATAGTTGGATGGAAGTACAGAGAAGTGATGTAAGTTTGAAACAGAAGCTTATGGCTTTGTAAAGTCAAGAGCAAATACTTGATTTAAACTTGCAGTCATATTTTTATCTGAGGGAAAACATAATTAGAAAGAAAGATACAGTATAACTCTTTTAGTTTTAATAAACCACATTTCACATATGCTTTATAATTTGAAATGTTACGCCATATTTGAGTAACTCAAGTGGGATCAACTTTCATAATTATCTAAATCAACTTGACATGTCTAGGGATCCAAATTTACATAACTAACTGAGGGAGTTTGGTTTTTATTTTTTTCTTTCATATACGTGATCAGTACAAAGGGCAATAGGATATTTTCAAAGTGCTTGCTCGTCTGCAGCAGCTCCCTAAAAAAGGAGAAAAACATGTAGTTTAAACAAGATATAAGTGCTAGTTACAATTAAAAATATTGACTGTATCCCCATGTCTTTGGAATTTAGATTTAAGAAAATATTCAGACAGATTTATGAAAACGGTTAACTCCAGCAGAAATAGTTAAGAAGTAGTTTATAGAGAAGATTTATGTTAATAATCTGTTGATTAGGAAGGAGACACATGACTTTTTTGCTAAACAGAGAATTTTTACAATGCAAATTTAACATTCCTATTTAGAAATTAAACTCTTATTTGCACAGGATGGCAAAGGAAAAGTTGGTATAGTCAATGAAGTATAACCAATGTAGTCTATATTACATCTGAATCTCTTCCAGTGGTGAATAAGAAAAGGTGTTAACTTCAGACAGGAACCAAAATATTGCCTGAGGAGGCTGGTCATCTGGGTGATGTCATCAGGGAAAAGAAATGTATCATATCTTCCTCTATCTGAACCTATTTTAGAATAAGAATATCTAATACAGAAATGTCAAAAATCCAGTAGACTAATGCATAATATGAGGTATTCAAGAGCAAAAAATGGCATGCATTTTGTTTAATAAAAGTAGAAATGGAAATGTATATTTATGTAGAAGAAATATATGTTCTAATGTACATTATTTTAATGTATATTACTTATAATTTGCTAGTCTAGAACAGAAATGCTTGCAATTGGGTACTTACTGAAAAAATATCTCAAGGTGATGTTTTTTCATTTTAAGTATTAACGGAAACCCTTTCTACCTTATACTAGCCTGAAAATTAATTGAAAATCCCAACATATTTTGTCTATTAACACTTACCTTTCATTTTAAATAGAATATTAAAATAATCTTACACATACACACATATAAGATTCATAATAGTTTCAGGTAAATATTACATTTTCTTCTAATACTGATCATATGATTAAATTATTTGCAGAACTACATATTACACATTCTTCTGGCCCATGCACATGGAAACAGAAGCTTATGATTTTCATAAAGCAAACATGAAATGAAGCAAAACAGACTTAAAACACCTTTGTATAAACAATGGATTCTCTCAATGCACAAAACAAGCGAAAACCAAAAAAGATATCTGACAAAAACAGCTACAAATTATTGCCAAAATTTTCACATCTCCATGACTAAGGAAGGTTGATCAGGAACAGCATTTTCAGAATATGATAAAGGGGATAATACTTTGAATTTTTAAAAATAAATATTGTCATAGGTACATGAGAATCCTTTCCCTTTATTTTTTTAAGATAGACATGCATTACTACTAAAAAACATAACTCGTGTATTGACTATATAAGGTCTCAAAGCAAGATTTTTCCCAGATATTTGCCAATTTAGCATTCCTCCATTTCTTTTGTGTGCTTAATTTGAAAATACTGAGGTTTTCAGAGAATTACAGAAGTAGGCATCATGATGTATGAAATTTAAATCTATCAGATATTGAAAGGAATCCCATATAACTTTCATAAATAAAGCTAGTAGATTATTTTGATATCTACTTTAAAAAAAAACCTATTGAAACCATATTTAAGAAAAACCTTGGTTATTCATAACTGTTTATAAATACAGGCAAGGATACCCTCTATAGTAACTTTATGAAATTATTAAAATGGAATTTTTTCCTTTCCTCATATACACATCAAATGTAGAGTCAAGTTAACATAAATTGCTGGTATGATCTCTTCTACTATTCCAGGATTATACATACAAATGTACAAAATTTACATGAGAAGAATTTATTTTTTTTCTAGACAGAAGTTTTCAAGACTTAGAACAGTTTCTCAGGAAATTTTATCACAGCCTGATTTTGACTTCATATTGAAGATTTTCTTTAAAGAGATTAAAATAAAAATTTATTTATTCCATGCCAGTATTAAAAATATCAGCGACTTTTTCTTTGACTGCAGCCTTTCCAATATCTTTTCCATTTCTTATTAGGAGTAAAGAAGATATTCTAATTAAAGATACATTCATTTTCATTAAAATACTTACGCTTGTATCAAAGTAATAAATGCATTTTATTTGCTCTGAAATACTGAAAAAAATTAATACTAAATAGCTCCCGTGTTGAAGTTACATCTGTGAAGAACAGATATTAACTAGCTGTTTATCCATAAATATGTAAATTTTTCAGTTCCCAATTATTTGATTGAAAAATATCAGATGAAACTGTATGTTAGATGATTATCACTTGCCAAAACAGAATTTAGATTGCTGAAATTTAGACTGAAAGTCTATTGCAGTCAAAATAAAGAATTTATCTAAATGTAAATCAACATAATTCATTTGTATGAAAAATATCTACTTAAATTAACTACCTAGACTATAAGGATAATTACTACCATGTATTAAAACATAAAAAGAAATAGGTATTTCTTACTGGAAATAAAAGATCATTGACTATGACAGATGTGAAACATGGTACATTTAATCAGTATTTACATGTTCGAATACTTTTAGTTTTTTTAACAATGAATGACACGCTGATAAATGTTTTAAATAATTTGCTTTGTGTTGAGTATAATAACTTATTGCATATTGATACATTCTAGATATGTGTAGTAAATGAAATTTTGTTTTAAATTGCTTCTCTAGGGTTTAATGTTGTAAATGCCACTCAAAATTGAAGTGTCATCCTAACTGGCACCATCACTAGAACAGTGATGAGGAAACTTTGTGGATGTTCAGGTATTTTGATGAGGAAAGGTTTATCTGATTACAGAGCTCTTTCATCTTTGACTTTCACCTTCCCACGTGGAAAATTGTATTTAGGTATCATCAATGTAGGTGTGGATACAAGTGGGTGCAGTCTTTATGCCTCCAATACTATCAGTGAGAGAGGAACTCAATTTATGCAAAAGACATTTGGTTAAGTGGCTATTCAGGTATCCACCTGTATATAGATGAATATTTTCCTCTAGGATCTATTGACAACCATGATTAGATCTCCACCAGGATTAAGGAAAGAATAGATATGCAGCAGCATAACTGACACTTCCATCCAGAAACCTAAAGTCAGGGTGAAGAATCTTAGTAAAACCGATTGAGAAGAAAATTATTGTACTCCCCTCAACTCCAGCTGTGCAATGTTTATTAACCTCCCTCCTGAAAAAAACAAACAAAAAAGCCCCAAACAAAATAAACAAAAACCCAAAGCCACCAAATGTGCAATGACTCTTTATGTTAATAAAATGCACCTGGTTCAGTGTCAGAGTAGATAATCTGAAAATAAATTAGCCGTCCTTCACTACCTTGTTCAGTCCAAGTCATAGTGTGACCATGAGTTTGTTCAATTCTCATCATCAAATTACACTTTGAAAGAGCCACTTTAAACAAATGTGTTGTTATCTAAAGAAGAATGTTGAACAATTTCAACAAAATAGTAGTTGAATGGCTACTTTTCAGTTTAAAAATGCAATATCACAGTTACAGTGCTATTCCCCTAATAATGGAGAGAAGGTTTAAAGAGAAGAGATTTAATATCTGTAAGGATCTGGAGATAAAAATCACTATTGACGTAATTTGATATCACTGAATAAAACATCATAACTATCTAGGAGCTTTATTTGCAGATTAAATGACAACTAATGAACAAGTCTCATCTGGAAAGGGTGATTGTTTTATTAGCTAAACAATTTGTTTTCAGTGATTGCAAAATTGCTCAGACATAAATAGATAAAGCTTTTATGTAATTGAAGGAATAAAGATCTGATGCTTTCTTACGATTTTCATAAAAATATTCCCTTGGATTTCTTTTTTTTTCATGTAATTTCATTTTAATTTGATTTTTTTTTCACCATAGAGATAATTTCCTTGTCATTCTTCACAATTTCACATACTGAGCTACAGGAGGAATTGCTGTCAGCAGCATTTTCTTTTAATGTGGCATATTTGAACAGGCTGGTGTTTTAGTTCTTGTCTGAGTGAATATGAATCTCAGTTGCTTAGAGAACACACAATCTTGTATGCAAATTGTGCATTTATTAGAAGACAGCTATAAATCTGTGTATACTGAGTCCTAATTTTTAAATGCTGTTATTTTAACCATTCTCAAATTAAATAAATAAGGCAAATAATTCAGAGCCAGCTTCAACAAAGTCATACTTTCTACCAGCTGATTATTTCTCTCACAATCTACTGAAAAATACACACAAAAAAGAGAGAATTTTTTGTTTACTGGCTTGATGTTAAATCGTGTTTTGCTTTATGTCGTCCTTTATAGCTTTATATTTTCCCTTATACTGCCAGGAGTAGCAAGTCACGGGAAATGTCCCCAAGTTTAAATGATTGGACACTGGGCAGAAGAATGTAAGTTCATTGTGCATAATAAGTAAGCAGGTTTCCAAAAGTAGTCACTGTCTTCTAAGTAATAATTTAATTAATGAACTAGGCTACTGGAAGCCTCACAGCATTTGGAAAAGGGTCTTTTATCTTATAAATTCCTGTAATCTTGATGCTTTTTTTCTCTCCCACAATTCTTTGCCATAGAAGACAAATGTGACTGATTCAACTACAGGAGTAATTTGGAGGGTAGGTGCAAGAAGTAAGTTTGTCAAATTGTTCTGTTTCTATAAATGTGAAATATTGGAAACAACTCACAAATGTTGCTCAGCTTTTCAACAAGATTTACAAAGATACTGTTCATGATCTACACTTTCTTTTACAAAAAACTTGCAAGCTCTTAGAAAGTGTATGTTTAAAGTAGTATGTGAAAATATGCAGGTAGATCTAGTTTTACGAAAGTAAATATGCATATTTACATCAGAAAATAATTTTTTATAAACAACTCAATCATTCTAAGTAGTAAATCGTTGCAAAATCTCTTTGCCATCATTAATAAGACACATGCCAATGGCCTAAAATTGATTTACTTTGTTCTGTATGATAAGAAATTTCCTCAGATTTTGTCTATATCAAGAATGACTAAATTAAGCTAGACTATGAAATTTGTTGATATAAATTATGAAGCAGAGACAGGGAAATTCTATTATTCTTATCTTAGATCTTGGAGACTTGCTTTGAAATAAGCAATAGAGCTTTGTTTTTCTAAAGCTAAATATTACTGAAAACAAAACATTTTTTTTTTCCAAATGTCTTTGTTAAAAATTTGAAAATTGAAATACTCAAACTCTCTATCTCTACTCAAAATTAATTCTGGCACGTGGCAATACCTAGTTTCTTGAAATCCAGTGACAAACCAGGACAAGAAATCTGTCATAATGAACCTTGCTTCTTTAAATTGCCTGCAACTACACACAGATTTGCATTTGGAGGAGAGCATGTGAGTGTGCACCATGGATTGTGTGAGCTGGATGGTGTGAGCAGATGTTGGACAGCTGCAAATGGCTGGTACCCAGGATAACCTGTGCTCCTCCTACTCACACTGCAATAAAGGCAAACTCCAAACTTAGTGCCTAAATGGTAAAATGTACCCTTGCTGTTTAATTGCATTAATAAGGGAATAGAACATTTTTGAAGAGAGAGAGGTACCATGAGACTCTGTAAACAGCAGGAATAACCTTTAAGCCAATGTTCAAATGACTACATCTCTCTTAATGCAGTCTTCTCTGCTAGGGCTGCCTAGACATAGACATTAAAAGAGTCTTTTGGGAGATACTCTTCTTGAGTTAATGTCTAAATATAACATAATTGAATTAAGGTTTTTGTTTTCACCTCTGCCAAGCAGAGTTCAAGTGCATTGGTCACCTCTTACAAGACCTGCAAGCACTAAATAATTTTCAAACTGAGCACATAAAATATGTGATGTTTTTCTGCTCAATGACAGTGTAATTGCTGTTCTGCTCAACAATATATTTAAAAATTTGAGCAGCGTACACACAATCAAACTTGAGCAGTCAATGATCTTAGTAAGCCTTGTAACAATGATATGTGGTTTCTCTGAAATTCCTTTGCAGTTCTGTAACAAACCCCATTTTAGGAACAGCAATAAAACGCATTCATTATTCAGCTGCAGTTCACCACAGGTGAAGTGAGGCACTAACTCTTCAGTGAGGTTGGAGTTGTTTACATGCACATGCATTCTTCACATAACTGGCAGAACTGGAAGAACTCACTTTACACAGTGTTAAGCATTTTGTGCAAGAAGAAGAATTGAGAGAATATAAGATTATTTTTAAAGGTATCTTTTCGATACAAACCATGCCAGAATAATATGAAAAGAAACAAAAAAAAATTCAAACCCACCACAAGCAAATAAAAACCCCAATAAACAATGCAACTTTAAAACAAGAATAAAGTGGGCAAGCGTATTCCCTTGAGATTTATTTTTGATGAATGAATTACATTCTAACTCACACCAACTTGTAAAATATACTTGTGAAAAAATATTTTGTTTTTACAAAGCATTGTGGAAATTACTTTGAATAAAACATATGTTCTTTTCTTCTTGCAGGTAGGATACAAGACAAAGAACAAAACGGTGTTGCCAACAGCCAATTTTTGAAAAGCAAAAATCCTGTAAAATGTTCTGATTTTCCTCCTGTTCCTATTCTCCTACTGATCCTCTTCCATCTCATCCCATCCTTAAGCCAACTTATAAATTAGCAGTTATAAGGTAAACAATTTGTGTTTAATTCAATTTAATGAAATTGTATTCAACTTAAATAAGGCAGTATACATGCAGGGTATATACAAAACACTTTTCATGCATGCTCATGCCTGCCTGTAAGACAGCCAGAAGTTACTGGGGCATTGGGCACTGTGAGATTTACTGGCACAAAGTAACTCACTCCATCCCAGTTTGTGGTCACAAACCAGTATGAAGGCATTCCTAATTACCCCTCGAAGTCTCAGTCTGGAAACGTTTTGAGTATTCGGATGGGCATGTGCCCCATTTGTATAATTTCATTTTTGCTCCTAAAGTGTATGTATTCCTCATACAAGACATAATTTATACTGTCTTAATAGCACAGCTCAAGGCATCCTGGAGATTAGTTTTGAAACAGAAATTGATGGAAAAATAGCTTCTTATGAGAAAGTGGTATAATTCCAGCTACGTGGGTACTAAAGCTCTTCTTTGCATTATATGACTTTCTGTTTGCTTTCAATCACCTTTTGGGATATAGGATGGTATCTCATGACTGGTAAAAAAAGTCCCGAAACAATTAGTATTGAAAAAAATGGCTAAAGCCAAGAACAAATGCTTTGACTGTAAAACTCTATGTATTTGAAAGGACCATTCTAGAACAGTGATGGAGAGCACTTCATTATTCTTCCTTACTTTGACAAATCAGATTTGGTTGCTCTATTGTAATTTTCAGGAGCCTCATTTCCTTCTCTACTTCTCATTTGTGTTGTTGTGGAAGTCATAGTCTTCTCAAAATTTCCCTGGGCTCTTTCAATGAGTTGTCTTTGTGACTTGTCCACTTGTTGATGAAATGCAATTCTATGCAGGAAGGAAACAGAAAGGGAGAACTAACTGCTCCTTCAGATCATGTACTCACATCAGGAAGGCACAATGCACAAGCCCACATAGTAACTATTTCCCTGTTTCTCTTATCTCACTGCCTGCTACTGATAAAGAAGCAGTAAATATTTCCTCTGTTTATAGCTTTTTTCTCATTTTTTAAGTGAAGAACACTTTCTGCTTTGGCATCATTCCACCTATATATCCCAAAGTAACTTAATCCAAGTGTTTTTCTTGTTTGTTTGTTTGTTTGTTTGTTTGTTTGTTTGTTTATCCAGCAGTGCACATAACTTTATATTGTCATTTAGGGAACATGGAACATAGGAGTGATTTTTTTCCCCTTGTCTTTGTTTGTTTTCTTGGTTTTGGTTTGTTGTTTTTTTGGGTTTTGGTTTTTTGGGGGGAGGGTGGGGAGGGGGTGAGGGTTTTTTTGAAGAGTAGAACACAAAACTCCAGGGAAGAACATTTAAAATAAAAAGTAAATTAGAATGAAGCAGAACAACTTTGCTAGAAGAGACCAGAAGTGTCTAGATAAGTAATGAAATAACAGGAAGTACTCCATAAGTTCATCTAGCCTCTTTAGGAAACTATGATTTTTGATAGGCTTGTCTAAATGTTTTTCATCATTTGCTGCTTGGAATTGAACCAATCAGAATTTAAAAAAGAAGAGATCATAATTCTATTCATAAAACAGAATGTGATGGATTTAAGGAAAATGCATTAGCCGGAAAATCTAAAAATGGAGGAAAAGACAGCTTAGAAACTGGAAAAGATTTATATCAGGAAGAATGAACTTGCAGCTACAGAAAGACACTGATTTTTTTTTTACTTCTTTCTTCCTAAAGTGCTCCGAATTTATGTGTTAAGCTTTTGAAAGATGGAGAAGCTACTGCTGAGAGGGAAGAGTGGGAAATTATTGAATTTTTGTTGGAATTAGAGTGAACAACAACAAAGAGTATCAGAAAAGGAAATTTCTCTTTTAAGAAAATATTGTTTTCAGCAAAAATCTGTTTTCTGGATGTCAAAAAACCTTGATGCAATCTTTATCCTCATAATTCTTGGTGATCAAAGGTTTAGTTTGATAGCTCTTCGGCTGTGGCTCAGTTTTGGTGATAAAATCATAGTTGCAGTGTGAGGTGTGCAGGCTGAAGTCTGGCATAACGGAAAAACACAAAACCACAAAAACAACATACAGTTGCTGAGAGGGTATTTAGGTCCTTGCAGATTCAAGGCGAAAAATACAGACATGAAATGTATTGTGGAAAAAATAGGTAGAATTCAAAGTTGGCAGCTTAGCGTCACAAAGTCTCAGCAGACCTCGAGAGGAATCCTTTCCCAGCTGACTTCCTGGCTATCAAAGGCTCCTCACTGACAGTGGGTCACAATGTTTATCCTTAGCTTATTGTCTCGTTAGCTCTGTGTATTTTTGTGTGCTCTTACCTTAGGTTATTCTGCTTAGGAAGTTTCTCTCTGCATGCCTGAACAGAAGGGACCTGGTGGGTAAGAGAGTGCTGCAGTGCATCTACTCGTGCTCTCCTAAATATTTTACAAGGCCTAGAATATTTAACTGGCAATAAATGACATCTTCCATTAAGCATGTTTGACTGATACAGTGGTCAGAGGAATTTTATGCCAAGTAATACAGGAAATTCTCAATTACAATTGTTTCATTTGTTCAGTTTTGGACTAGGACATCCAGATGTAAAAGTAATTGAACTCATTTTTTTACACCCGGGTAATGTCTGAAGTGTTATTAAGCAAAAAAAAAAAAAAAAAAATTAGAGTTATCTCAGTAAATTTCAACTAGTCATCTGTAAATTCTAATGCATGCATTCTAAGTCTTAAATTTGAGCCAAAAATTATTTATGGGATCACTGAGGAGCACACATGCCTGCCTGCATTCTTGGATACACACACAGGGTAGCCTTAACCTTTGGTCTCGCAACAGAGAATCTCACATAATCCACATCAGAAGTAGTTTCTGCTTTAATGCAACTGTACATCATAATTTTATTTTCATCAATCAAAGGAAATCTCTCATTAATTAATATATGTCTCTTCTGCATGTCTGATCTGAGTCCCCCCTCCAGTCTTTCTATCCGATGCTAGGAGAGTGCTGATAATATCTTGATCATTTTTTCAATATTGTTTCTACAGCTGTTTAAACCCTCCCAACCCTCTAGCTTCCTAACCTCTAGCCTCCCAACCATCCCCTCACTTTTTATACTGGAGATTATTTGAGGAAGTTAAATTTAACACTGAAAAAAAGAAACCACTGATGGTATTTATTATAAAAAGTTCTTGGTTTACATTTTTGTGGGGTTCTTTCTGTCTTTATTGACACCATAATTTGCCCTGATAATCCACCTCTTTGGCTCCTGCTCCGTTGGTTCACACACCCTCTTCAGAAGTCCTGAATGCTATGAAGACAGTAATTCTGCAGAATGATTTTCTTTATTTGGAGCAAAAAATAACAGCCATGTGAACAATTCACAACTGTCCACATAGAATCACCGAGGCTGGAAAAGACCTCCCAGATCATCAAGTCAAACTTTTGATTGAATACCACCATACTCACTAAACCATATCATGAACTGTCACATCTCAATTTTGAACTTCCAGCCATGGTGGCTCCACACCACCATGGGCAGCCTGTTCCAAAACTTAACCACTCTTTCAGGGTAGAATTTTTTCCATATATCCTACCTAACCCTCCCCTGACTTACCATGAGACCATTTCCCCTTGTTCTGTCTCTGTCTGGAAGGAAAGGCCTGTCTCTCCACACCCTCCTTTCAGGGAGTTGTAGAGAGCAATAAGGTCTCCCCTGAGCCTCCTTTTTTCCAGGATGAACATCCCCAGCTCCCTCAGCTGCTCCTCATGAGGCCTGTGGCTCCAGACCCTTCCCCAGCTCCGCTGCCCTTCCCTGGACTCACTCCAGCCCCTCAATGCCTTTCTTGTAGTGAGGTGCCCAGAATTGGACAGAGTACTCTTAACTATCTTTCTTTTTCCTGCTAACCTTTGATACAGGTTTACCCAAACTTGGCTTCTACTATTTTTTTGTCTAGTATTATCTATCATAACTCTGTTTCTAATGCTGGTTTACATGGTCTACTAAGTATATTTATTACAGTTGAGTTCTGCTGAATGCTGTCAGCCTGAATAACTCGATTTAACCTCCTTAGTCCAAAGCGAATTTTGCATGAAACCCTGTTTGCAGAGAGGTCTCCACTCATTATTCTGCTGATGCTTGACCCTTATGAATGATATGTAATTATAGATACCACAAAAAAAGAATGAAATATGTACATGTATCTATATATACCTTTATATGTGTATGTCTGTATGTTTAAGTAGTCAACACAAATGCACATGATTACACAGCCAACGCCTTGTTCATAACTGCTGTTATTGCATTAATTTCTGCTCTTCCAACATGTGTTGCTATGCCCTTTGAAGCAGAAAAAAAAATTTCTTTTTTATTGCTACAAAACCAAATCCAGAAGAGTTTCCACTTTCGTGTCAATCTTTGGATGCTATAAACACAAAAATAAGTAAATAGAGATGTCACTTGAGGGTGGGAAGTTGATCATTTACATATGTAAATTTGGGAAAGGGAAGGCTTTCACCATATGAGTAGTTAAATCAATTTGCAAGAAGGGAAGGTATCAAACAGCTGGTGTAGAAGTAGCTATCATAATTTTCCCAGGAAAAAAAAAACCACCAACAAACTGTTTTATAATATGTGTTGTGGTTTTGCAGGTGATTTGGCAATGAAGAAAATGTAATTTTCTCCAATGAACTGTGTTTTATGTGTTTGTCTGTGGTTACATCTGTTGAAAGATAATCACATTTTTATTTACTCTGACTATTTCTATTGTGGTGATTGTTAAGTATATTTATTTTCAAGCAATGCCATTTCCCCCCTTCTTAAAAAAAGCAATAACATATCAGCAATATCATATTAGACTTAAACCTTTTGAGTTACTGTTACATTATCAACCTTAAATGTCTGCTACACAAATGAAATCATCACAGTGCAATTGTCTCTAACTCTGTACCTATTTATTTCTGTAGATCTGAAAGAAAGAGGAAATGTAACCATCCTTTGTGTTTAGAGTCTGTTATTCAGTTTTGCTCTGCTGTACTTGTTTTGGACAGCTGTAGGGTCTGGTTTTAGCCCAATTTTTTTTTTTTTTTAATGCGAAGGATGGCTTTTTTTAAGGAGCAGAATAACAAATCATAGCAGTGTAAACGGATCCAATGGTCTAATCCTCATATGGAAATTTCATTCATCGATCAAAAACATCACTAAATAAATTACATATATTAAAACTGGCTAGATAATGAAAACTGTGTTTCCTTTCACTGTTTCAAGAAAGTGGGGTTTTTGAAGCTGTTTTGTTTTGTTTTCTGTTTTCACCCCTGTCCCCCTAAAAAAAAAAACCAAACCAACACAAACTGACATTCCTATATTTTCATACAACGGAATATATTTGAAGTGTACACCTCGAGATTAACAAAAACAAACAACTGAAACCCAATGTTTCCACTCAGTTCTTTCATGAGAAGTGACATAGGGATTTTGATTTGAGCCTGAGACACTTTCTCTCTTAAACCTTGTCGAGTATCATGAGCTTTCAAAGCTCAACAACTTATCCTCAGTGTATTTTGATGAAAAGACATTTCTTCAAACAGCCTTCCATTTGTGCTAGTAATCTGCTATTTCTTCTCTTCTATAGAGAAGAAAACCTCATTCTCTGAGCAATGAAAAAAACTGAGATTTCTCCACGTTTCTTTCTTGATTTTGAAAAACAGAGGATTGTGACTGGATTAATTACAGCCTCAAAAAAAAAAAAAAAAAATAAAAATCCCAGACTACTGCAAGTGGGCGAAACTACCCCTACAATTATCTTTCTGTCAAATACTTCAAAGTCGGTTAGTTCTGTGTGAATAGAGTTTGATTACTGAAAAATACACCTCTAGTTCTTGTAAGTAATAACAAAATAGGTATTTGGAAAACGTAATTTCTTAAGGATAACAAACTGTTTCAAGTGTCATTCTACAAAGAAGTAAACACTATTATTTTTACAACTTGAGAAGGTTAGGTTTAGCACTAAAAGATACATTATAGGATTAGCCAGGCTTTGTCAAACTGTGTGAGTGATAAAAGGTTTGCACAGAAGGATGGATGCATTTGTGCTCAGCAGTATAAAGGACTTAGCAGTAGTATTTTTTAAAAATAAAAACATGCCAGTTTTTGGCAGTGACTAGTGACTGCCAAACCTAGTGACTTTTCAAAACAGAATATTAATGGAGAAATCAGAATAAAAATCTGGAAAATAAAAACCACCCAAAAGAGAACAGCGAAAAAACCCAGACCAACTCAACCCAACACAACCCTTTCCCTCCCCAGAAAAAAAGAAAGAAAAAAGAAATGCTTATACACATAATCAGCATAGAACATTTCAGGAATCTGGCCAGTACGGGAACATGTTTGAATAATGAATACAGAGGCAAGAATAATTACTTCCAACAATAACAACACCACTATTCTTTGGTTTTGGGGTTTTTTTTGGGAAATAGTGTTGCTTCATTATATGAAAGGTGGTTAGTCCATTAGAATGAGCCTGGGGAGTTATTTCAAAGTACTCTATTATTCAAATATAGAGATTCCTGATAAAGGGAAAAAAACATGGTCAGCATTTCCCATTGTGTTACTGGGAGATGGCCACAGCTAAGACTTACAAGTATTCATGTAAAAGACACAATTGTTCTTCCCTTGAAGTTAGACTGGTCCATTAAGAAATTGCATGCCTGCTTTACTTCTGATCTAGCAGTAAGGAAAACTTACTGGAAAACTTACTTGTCTGGAAAACAAATTGTTAGTGCTAATGACATGGCATTCATGTTATCAAATTACAGAGAGTTTTACTACTGCTGTTTCTAGCCCTCTTTTGATAGATATGAGTAGTGGAATTGCTCTATGTGTGCTGTTGGAAAACATCTGATTTACCTGCATCCCAAGGAAATTCAGATAGTGCATTCTGAGACTACTCTGTGATGTGTACTAAAATGAGTGTGAAAACTAAGTGATTTGCTTCAAATGGTACGTTTGATGCAAGACAAAATACTAATGTAGATGAACCTTTGTCAGTTAGAGCATTTCCAGCTCTTATTAAAAACATCCAGTTTTCAGAAATGTAGTCTAAATTGGTAGAAATAGCTTTTAAAAACATCACCCACAAACAGAGCAATTTCTTGTAGCCATAGTTACATGGCAGATGCAACAAATATGCCATTCTCAGTCTTCTTCCAGGGTAGAATCAACTTTAAGGGAACAAAATTTGTAATTATCCCTAATTATATCGTGAAATAACACTTAAGGTCTCACCGTCATCTTCAGCCATTTTGGAATTCATGCTCTAATTAAACAAGGATCAACTACAGAAATAAAATTTTAAAGTTTTTGGTAATTTTATGGGAATTTTCAAGATATATTTTCACGAATGAGATAGAAAATGTGTGGGATTTTTATCTCTAAGAAAAGAAAGAGATTGATAAGAATCAGGTTATTACTTTATTATTTAGTTCATGGCAGGCAGAAATCAAAGCTTGCAAAATTCTCCATCAGTGTCCTAGCTGAAGTATCTCGGGTAAAGTCCACATGTGAGAATGTCAGAAAGCAAAATGTACTACGGGAAAGAAGAACAAATAAATCTGTTTAGCTCAGACCACCAATGTGTAGCATAAAGAGATTAATTCTGTGTGAACACTCTTGACACCTAATTGTACCATGCTGGACCAATAGCTCATAAAATGTTGCTTCACTGCAATTAAAATGTGCTGAATTACTGCAGATAGGATTTTGATCCAAGTGACTAAGAGTTAAATTTCTGTGTTCTGGGATAGAGCACAACATGTTATTAACTTCTTAGGCAACTACAGAGTCTAAGAAAACTTGCCCAGGGAGGACATGCAGAGTAACAGTCTTCCTCATCATGCCTAGAATACAAGATTAGGGCCAGACTCAGCAGGAAAAAAGATTAGTTAGTGATCTTAAATCTTAAATGAAATGTCTACTCATTAGTTTATGTCAAATTCTAGCCAGATAATTTCAGTTCCAAGGTACCTTCTGTTCAACAGGGACATTACTGAAAACATGGCCCTTTTTTTCATTGATTCAGTGGTTTGACATGGTACTTTTGAATCAAAAATGAACCTCCTGGTTCTTCAGTTGCTGTGCTGCTACTGTCACTGACAGTCCTTGGATTTATTTCTGTGGACTAATAGGGATGAAGCATACCAACAGGAGATAAATAATTGAAAGAATAGTATTTTTAAATAAATGCTAGTACTCTGCAAGACAAGAAATGCACTTTTCACATGAATAATGCAATACCATTTGTGTGTACTGTTATGGATGCAATATAATTATCAGGTAGACCTTGTGAGAAGTATGTTCCACATCATTCTCTGTGACTACTAGGGGAAAAATTCTTCAGAAAAGAAAACCACACTGCCATCTTGAGCATTCATCCCCTGTAGTTTTGCATGTTCCCTTTTGTTTGGGGAAGGTGCATACTGATATTTGGAAACTTACTGATATTTGGAAACAGAAATGTCTCTCATATAGATTGTGTTGTCTTTTCAAAAGAGAAGCTGCTGACAACAAGCATGTCTGGTTGATACTTCTACTAGGTTTTCTTTACTGGAATAGAATTTCTGGTCAAACCTGATCAGGAATTCTAGAAAGCAATAGCTTAAAATGGTAAGATCACTTCCTTATGAGAGTTAAATTCAAATACTTGTTCTTTCTAATTCCCAGGACTGATTCATCTTCACTAATTTTGGTGCCTTCTTCCTACTGTCCTTGTCTGACCTTTGCCCCAGCTTCATGGTCTTTGAGGTGAACCTGGTGCAGGTGTATCAGGAGACATCAGTAGACATTCCAACATCTTTCTTGACTTGATAATTCAAACCCCTTGAGCGTGGATACTCTGGCAACCTGCATCTCTGAGAAATCTCAGTTTATAACAAAAGCATTTCAACCATTCATGCTGTTTGGAGACAAGCTACCACTTACTGGTACAAACAGTTCCCATAAAACCCCAGCTGCTAAAAGGTGTAGATACTTAAAAGTAGAGGCTTTCCCTCATCCTAATCCTGCTGCTGATCCAGAGAGCTTTTTCTCTCTGTTCCAAATGCAAATTTTTTTCTAGTTGTGACTATAATCCCAACCTGGTTTTCCTGTCATCAAATTAGAAATTGAAGAGTAGCATTTTTTGTGTTGGTACTTATCACATTTCTTGTCATGAGAACACATGTTAGGGGAAAATATAGAACAATCATTGGCATGAGTCAGTGTTCTACCAAAATTTGAAGTTATAAACTGTCATATAAGCACATATAAGAGAATATAGAATATAGCAAACTTATCATTCAGATACTCTGAGGCACCTTTTCACTCACATCCAGTGCAAGACATTTTACTTTTAATATGCTGCACGCTTTACATACTCAACAATTCCTCTTTACCCAGAATTTTGTTGGAAGGAATGAGGAGGAGGTGTATGCAGAACAAGCAGTAGATACATTTGAAAGACATTAATATAGTAACAAATGGAACATGTCTTCAAGTTTTCTGTGCAGAATGATTGAAGATGCATTAAACAAGTAATCAACCTCCTACCCTTCAAATACCAGGAAGGAATACACTGAATGAATCACACTACTCTTTTGCACAACAAAGTATTAAAAACTCATAGAATACGTTTTGAAATGTTTTATTTTAAAAATTAGATTTCAGCATTAAAAAATCAAGCCATAAATTATAGTGTTTAGACACCAAATCTGGGTCGACATTTTCAAATAATAGGCTTTTGCACTATTTGCTAAGACTTCCTAAGGTTGCATGTTAGGTCATGGAACTGAAAAATGCTAATTAAAATGTTGAACTGGAGGTCAATGATGTACTTATAGGGACGTGTCACTAAATATGTAAAATAAGGTTGATGTAAGCAGCCTTAAATTTGGCTTGTTAGAAAGACAAATGTACTGAACAGAAGGAACTGTAAACTGAAAAATAGTGATAGAAAAGTTGTCTCCCAACCTGGAATCTGTGAGGCCAGGACTAGGCTTGAGAGCCAGAAACTTGAAAAGTACAGCTGGCCTCTCTGAAGTACAGCTGGGTTACCTAGATACCAGAGATATCCTCACATACCACTACAAAGCACCAAATCAAGGAATTGTAATGACAGCTTGTTTTCTGGAAAGGTGGAAATAATCTGGGAATATAAAATGGGCCTGAAAGGATAGAAAACATCATGACAGGTGTAATACAAAAATTAACAGCATATATTGACTGTTTGAAGTGGTGATGTCCCATGTCATGTTGCAGAACAACAATTTGAAAAGGACTAAATTTTTATCCGAAGTTGAGTCTCTGTCTCGGGGAACTTCCCATGCTGCACACACTTGAGGGATATGTGCTGTTATATTGGTGATAAAGTTTATTCATGAACAATAAATTTGTAGTAACCTGTAATATCCTTCTGGGTTTTGCTGTCATAGAAAACTCTACACCTTCTTGGTTTTGCTGTTATTTATTGCTAGATAATATTGATTGAGACTACATAATTGATTATTGTATTAATTTGTAACAGCTTGATATAGATCATAATAATCACAGAAGTACCTGTTAGTGATTGTTTTGTGGTAGCCCACTTGCTAAAGTGCAGGATTAACACATACATGCTATTTTATAATTTTCCTGTGGTTGGTATTAAAAGAACTGGAGGAACAAGAAATCATAAATATGAAATCCAGGTGTTCTGAGGTTTTACTACAAACCTAACATTTGAGAATGATGCCTTTTAGCTTGTATATTTTTCAGATCCTGTACTGTATTAGTGTCTAGCTCTGAACTCCATACAGAGTATTAGTAAGCTCTCTTCACATTTTGGTCAGACAAACCAATCCTTCCAGGCCTGAGAACCAAGGTCATCCTTGGCCTCAGGCCCTGAAAAGTAAAAACAAAAGTGAATTGGGAGGAAGAGCAAACTGGGGGAATGTGACTTCATTACCTGAAGCTGTAATTGGACAATTAACCCCCAATATGCAAATAAACCAAACTTAAATCTGTCTGACAAACTTGTGACCATCATCCATCCTCTGAGAGGCTTTTGCACTGCCCAAGGTGTATCTGTTGAAGGCCTTTAATAAATATCTACTTTAATCTGTAACTCTGTTCAGCCTCTAGGTAGCTGCTCCAAGTCATCAAGTAAACAAAATTAAAAGGGGGAGATCTTTGAACTACTCAATAAACTAGAGAAATTTAAGGGAAACAGATGAGATACAAGTTGTCTACAGTAACAATGATGTTATAATTTTATTTCTTTTTGCCTGTTAAAAAAATAAAAGGGGCAACGTTTTCACAGTAGAGAGAAGATTTAAATGATTCATAGTATCCCAAATTAAATCTCAATAGGGAACAAAGGAGGCATTTTCTTGACATGGAGATATGGAACAAAGCTAGGAAAAAGAAGTCCTGTTATTATTTATGAATTTAAACTGCTAGTTTTTATGTGCACAAAGAATATGTACACAAGTCATTACCTGGTCAAGGGATTATCATGAAGGGTGGTGGCTGACAAACCACCACTCCTGGAAATCACTTCTCTCTTTCCACTTGTATAATGGATTTTAGAGTTCACTATGTGACAACATGAACTCCTGTGGAAATTACTTGTGAAATATTAGCCTCCTGGAAATAACATTTTAAAAATGCTATTATTCACACTAGTCAGCTGTAACACCATTATATTACTTGGTGCCATTTTGATCTCTCAGAAGTCACTTCTTGGTAGGACCAAACCAAAATGAAAACAGATTTTTCTTCTTTCCAGTTTTTTAAACAAATGGATGAATTATCAATCATGGAATAACTAAAGGCATAAGTAAATGTCCTGCTTTCTGGCTTCAGCCAGATTTATATGGTTACCTAGGTTAGAAAATGGAACTTTCACACATTGAGAAGTGGCTAAAAAATAACCATTTTAAGTGAATCCTACCATGAATAAGTTAATTGATTATTAATCAAATTTTAAAATTCGTTTCATACTAAAATTGGTAAAGATGATGCAGTATTAATAAGCGATTTCTCAGTTGTTTTGACTTTGCAAGCAGAGTTTATAAGGACAAATGAGAATAACTCCAGCAGAAACAGTAACCCACCGGGCAATACAATAATATCTCATGTGATTATAAAATATTTATTGTGACAGAAAAATGGAGAAAGTGACAGAGAGGGAGCATGACATTTGTTTTCAAAATATGCAAATCTTTTTAAAAATGTCATTTTGAAATAGAAAGAGGAAATAAACACAACTAACCTATTATGTGATCCATATTAAGAGAAAAACAGTTTCAAATTTACTGAACAATTGTTCTATGACAGAACCAAAACTATTCTAAATGACCATAAAATTCGAAACCTTTCAGCTTGAATTCTTTATAGTAATCAAAATTTGTGTTTACTATTTTGCTATTTTGTCCCTCTGGTCTTGATTTTTAATTGGTGTTCTTTATCCCATAAAAGTGATCACTTGGAAAGAATGCTACAGCTCTCACAAGTGAGGTCAGTGGAGAGATTGTAATTGACTCAATCACCCAGAAGGAAATGTAGAGATGTGCTAGTTTTCATAAAGCATAACAGACATTAAAATGCTGGGAAAGGAATAAAGCATTATAATGTGGTATAAGACTGGAATGCTTTTTCTCTTTTTTTTTTTTTTTTAGTAAAATAAATTTTAAAAATAATAAAATGTGTTTTATTCCTTTTTGGGTTTGTTTTGTTTTTCTTTTTTTCCAAAGCATATAAATTAAGCATTATTAAATGATTCCACCAATCATTTCAAAGAAAATGTATACAAGTCACCTGAGGCAAAGAATAAAAGGAAATATTTCAACCTTATCTGAAGGGAAATGGCAGAAGTCAAGAAAAAGGTGATTTTGATTTGTCAAATATTAAACATTCAAGTGCAAGTTCTGCATTTCATCTTTCTTCTCTAACTTTCTCTTTTTCTTCTTATCTGAGGAAGAAATCCATCTTCTTCCAATGGTTTGTCTTACTCTGACAGTACATGGCAGGACTAAAGTGAACATAAACTGTCAGAGATGAAGAGCGTTAAAATGTTGAAAGCGAGCAAGCAAGCAAACAAACAAACGAACAAACATCTTTCAACAAGTTGTGTCATATGTCATTGTTTAAGTGTTTAAGTCTTTCACTTCTGGAAAGCACCACTTGAAACTGTTATTTTTACCGAGGTCAGCATTCAGAATTAAAAACAGTAGCAATACAAGGTCTCCATTCAAATTAACCTGCAAATCAATTTAATTATTACCAGAACTTCTTCTGTGACTCTGAGCGAAAGCGAAAGGAGAATTACCCTAAACCCTCCTCCTAGACCCAATGGGGATTTTTTGTTTCTTTGTTTTAATAATTTTAACCTTTTAAATTACATTTTCTTTTTTTTTACGATATATGTCAAGAATCTGAACTCTGAAAGTGTTTGCTATTTCAACATTTATTTTCATGAAAAATAGTCACCAATTGTTTTCAATTATTTTGTTCAAAATACATTTTACAAAAAGAAAAGATTTTTTTAATGGAAATTTTCAAGATTTTTTTATGAAAGTCGTAATTGATATATGTTATTAAATGTAGTACAGTCAGATACTATGGTAGTTACTGCCACAGAGATTCCTGTACAGATATGAAACAATGAGGAAAAAAAGGTTTATATATTTATATACATAAGCATAAAGCTTTCTGCATTAAAAACAATTTTGGTGACCACATCACAGGCAGAAACTGATGAAGGTAAGAGTCTATTATTTCACTACTTGGTAATTCTGTAACTATAACTCTATTAGTGTCTCCATAAATATAAGGACAATATAGTCTATTGCTTTGTGGGGGACAGGTGTCCTCACAGGAGGCCCAAGATTATCACAGAATGAAGAAAAATCTTTAGCATACAGAATTTTTCAAAGGAATCTTCAGATTTTCCTTTTTAACCTCAAATAAACATAATTCTTTAATTTTATGTGCAAGGCATTTTGATCTGCCTTGTTATTTGAATATATAACCACAATTTCAGTGAATATACAGCTTTTCCTCTATTTTTTTGCCATTTAAGAGCTTCTAGACATAGCCATAGGATTTTGTGATGATTTAGTGAAGATTTACTGTTCTTCAGTGGTAACAAAAGAGAGGTTTGGAAAACATTTCCATAATTTCATGTACATGGTTCTTTATGGCACCAGAAGCTTCAGTCATACAAGAGCTTTCATGGAGAGACTTTTTGGCTCTTGACTCTACATGTCTACAAATTCCAGTTCCTGAAGGCATGCACAAACTGTGCTCCAAAGCTCATCACAACCTCAAGTACTGGCACAAGTTGCAGTTCCATTGCAGTCTGAAATAGGAATGATATTGGAGCAGGCAGAAAAAGAGGTTTTCTCTATCCAAGATGTAAAGCCATGGGGGTATATACCACATGAAAACAACTGTAGAAATGTGTCATAAGATAACAGTACCTGACTGTTTCCAAGAGGGCAATCAACAATAACAGCTAATTGTTTGACATAAGCATTCCAAAACCAAAATAACCTGTTGTGCTCTCCTCTGTATTATCTCAAATAGGAGACCACAGAAGGTAATTATTCTAAAATAATAGGTTTGTTTGAACACTGCTGGCTCTACTGACGTTTCAAACCATATGAAGCTTAAATAATTCCAACACAAATTAACACATTCTTGCCATTATAACCAGGGAAAAGGAGCTAGTACTACTGTGGCTCTTATGTCAAATGATGTGTCTGACTCATGAGGTATAAAGGCTCCAAGGGAATAAAAGAATGTTGTATGGGTAGCCTAAGTTTCAAGTTGTTGGTTAAAACTGAATTCAGAGGTTTCAGTTACTGTTATTTCACTCAGCCCTACAGGACCACTACATGTTCACACCTCTTTTTTTCCTTAAACCTATGGATTCATTATTATTTTATATTAGCACATCATCTGAAATACTCGTCCGTGCTACTTTTTTTCTTTTCATGGAGCAGGGAATTCTGATTAGTTCCCCCCCTTGTGGAGATTTCCCATTCTTCCCACTGATGGAGACTCCATCTTTGTCAATGCCTTTTATTAAAACAGAGCTCTGTTAATAACATTGTCTCCCCCCATCGCTTCGAAAAAGCCTGCTGTCCTCTGTCATGCATTGGGGCTTCCATTTAGTTTCTCAACTTTTCTTGCTGTTATTTACAGAGAAGCTTAACAGTTTACTGTGTCACCCAGTCCTCAGTATAACAAAAAGTAAAATAACAGATGTGCACAAATGTGTAGAATTGAATCTCTACACACTGACTCGAGTTCCATTGCCTGGTAGGCGTGGTCAACTCCACATATTTTTTTTTTTTTACCTGAAAACTTTTGATAGAGGATTTCAAAAGTTTTTGAATATGTAAAAATAAAAAGTTGAAGTGTGACTTTTGCCCAGAAAATGTAAATGCTATAAGCTTGACATAAACACAGTAGATCAAATGAAATTGATTTCAGCTAGAAAGGTCTTCTAAAGGTCTTCTAAATGATTCTTTAAAATTTTGAAACATAGACATAATCATTAAATGTTTTGGAGAAAGACAAGATACTACAGCAAAATGTTTGCATTGTTAGCAGGAAATTTCTGAAAAGAAAACAGGGCAAGAGGAAGCAGTAATGCTAGGATGAGGAATCATAAAGCAAAGGTAAGTCGATAAGTACCTGGGAGCACTGAGACATTTGGGGTGTATCAGCTCCTTTTAAGACCTACCTCAGTTTGAAGAGTGAAGGACAGAAAGTCACATAAGTGACTGTGACAAATTCATCCTAACCCTCTCCTCCCTGAGTCGCTCACAGAAACATGGAACAAATTTTTAGGCTAAGAATTTATGAAGCATCCTATACCTTCAAAAAATACTTCAACTCCCTTGGCCATGTAAGAAAATATTAAAACCTTGAGCTTTACCATTGAAAAAAAAAAAAAAAAGAAAAAAAAAAAAGACAGTAAAGCTAGGCACTCTAAAAGTTTTGCCTTGGTATTGGTATTAAGTGTTTTTTCATAACTACTAGTTCAGTCTTTTCAGTATGCAGTTTTTAACAAAGATGTAACACTGCAGGTAGAAGAAGCCACCTGGCTTTTACATTGCCTTTTTCTGTCCTCAAAATTGATGACAGAGAAGACGACTTCTTAAATTAGACTTGTCCATTACAAATTACTTTTATTCAGTTTGTATTCTTTAGAAAAACACTTGAGGCAGTTTTAGAGAAAAAAAAATTGGGGCTGAGGGCACTGATCTACAAATCCAAGATAACACCGTATTTCACTTGAAAAAAATGTACTATGAACATATTCACAGAATCACAGAACAGCTTAGTTTGAAAGGCATTCCTGGAGATCATGTTGTCCAATGACTCAGCCCAAGCAAGGCTACCGAACAGCAGGTCACAGATGTCTTTTGACACCCCAAAATCTTTGGGTATCTACAACTTTCACAGTCTTATTGGCCAATCTGTGCCAGGGCTCAATCACCCTCACAGTCAAAAAGTGTTTCCTGATGTTCAGTAGAACCTCTTGTGTTTCAGTTTATTTCAGTTTATTTATTTTACTTATATTCAGTTTATTTATTTTAGTTTCGATCTATTTCCCATTCTGTCACTGGGCACCACTGAACCTGGCTCCATTCTCATAAAAAACAGTGGTTGGTTCAGTCATGAGATCTCACTAACATTTGTATTTAGTATTTCTGTTCTACTGGTTAGGTTATATTGCCTTTTTAAGAATTCAGATTGTGTGTCAAAGTCATGGGAAAAAAATAAGCAAAAGACATTAGGCTGAGTCAAATTAAAAGCTTTCAGGGCCTTAATCTTAAAAATAAGTTGCAGTATTATATAAATACTATAATTTAACTTCTTAAATGAAAAAAACTATAATCACATAAATAAGAAAAAACCTCTCCTTTTCCATTATTTATCAAATCATTAACTGCAAATCAATAAATAGTATACTAAGTAGTATACTAATATTTTATAGTAAACTCCCTTCCTTATAAAACTGAAATTGATGATACTATTTACTTTATTAGTACTGTTTTGAGTATTCTAGGAATATCATATTGAAATAGCTCTGTGAGTTTGGTTGTTAGAAAATTGTAACTGTTTTTATACAAATACTTTTGCATTGTCTGTACAGCTTTTGTTGAGTTAGTTCTATACTAATGGTACAGATATAAAGTGGAAATGGATGCTGCTAGCCTAAATGACATTCCTGCCAAGAAATTAATTGGAGAAGCTACAATTAACATTTATTTAATTATGAAACTGTGCTATATGGGAAAATAAATACTTTTGTTGGAAAAGCTGCTGAAAGGCATAAGCATGATACTTAAAAGAGATTTTTAAAATTTCTATTGACTCAATTTAGGCAGCCTGGTGGAAAATGTATATTTACATCAACACAGGAAGAGTAAAATTAAACCTTTTTATAAAAGCAACAAATCTGGTTAAATGAGTCAAAGGAAGATATTAAAAAAATGCATCATCTCTTAAGGCACAGGATCTTACATTATGGAGCACTTAAATAAAAGGTTGGTATGTACATCCTATTTCCAGTACATTTGAATATTTTTTACCATATCATGCCATTATTTTATGAGATCTTTTCACAGAAACTTATTTTAGTTCTGCTGATACATGCATTGTCTGTTATAACCATTGCATAAGAAGATATGTTAAATCTCATGTTAACTACATACATATGGAAATAAAAGTACTAAAACTAACATGATGAAGAAAGAAAATATTCCCAGACTTTATCACACCTTAAAGAAAATCAGCAACCAATACTCATAAAAAGTATGCAAACACATTAAACCAAGTTCTAAATAAATGATGAATGCTATGTTACAATTAACTCTGCCAGAGTATGGGAAACACCTCTATAAAAAGAATGCCTTTTTTTCAAAAATAATATATGTATGGCATCTGGTAGTACAAAGGACTGAAGAAATATATAGAACAGGCTGTTCAGATATTGTAGCAGTGTGGGCAAGTGGAATTTCTTATTCATAGCTTGTGAAACTGTCAGATTTTAGCAAATTTCACTGCCTAATATCACAGACTATAAAATTAAGAAATCTCATGGTCTTGTCTGTGTGCTCCACAAAACTGCTTTCTCATGCTGGAGCACTCAGTGATGTCCACAAGAGGCTTTCCCACTGCCTTAGCTGAGCTGGAAGACTTACTTGAAAGAATCCTTACTTCATTTATGCCTTTAGCTTTGACATGCAGTCCTTCAAAATGGGCTCCATATGCCAGTGTCCTTGAAAAACCTTACAAGGTTGAGAAATAGGAAGATGGAAAAAGGGAGCTCTGTAGAAGAAAGTAAATCTGGCAAATAGCACCTTCTAACTCATTTTTTGCCTTGCTCAGCATGCTTTTCTTCTACCAATTGTGATTAGTATTGCCATAACAAAAAGCAGTACTTCTCTGCTCTTCAACATTTTAGGAGGTTCTTTGCCAAATTACTGGATGCTGCTGACACTTAGCTTAGACTGACATGCCTTCACAATTCAGGTCATGCATCTAAGCTTCTACTTGTTTTTGACCGAGGTGAGATGAGATCACCCTACAAGTAACTTCAGGGTATTGAAAGACAGATGAAGTCAGGAGTCAGAGGTAGAACAGGCACAAGCAGGGCAGTACACCTCTTTCTGTTACCTTATCGTAGCCTTGGGAAGAGCAATCTGTGCCTTCTGAAAGCCAGATTCATTAGACATTTACAGGTTTGTGAAACAATGCTTTAGCCTCAGTAAATCCACTTTAAAACCATCAAAACATTATATACAGGGGGAGGCCGGCAATTTTTTATTTTAAATGGCTTTATAGGCTGCACTCTACTGGGCTTCAGTATTTTGTCAGTCAGTAGTGGCCATTTGTTCTTTCCAGTGCTGGCTAAAATGTCTTTTGGACTGACAGTGGTTTCAGAGATACAGTGTTAATGTTTGAGGTCAATATTCTACAAAATTTTATCAAAATCTGAGATTGAGAGGTGTCTAATTACTTGCAGTATTGGTGATAATGATTTATTCTATCAAAAGCAGATATTGTGCATCCTCAGTTGCTGAAATTGAATTAATAATTGGACATATTGGTCAGCTGCAGATTCTCAGTATTAGGAACTGCCAGATCTGGTAGCCTGACTGAGGTGAGGTTGCAGAGGATCCATAATCCCACATGTGACTGGGGGTATACCCTTTATGCCTCGGTGTGTACAGGGATCAGACTTTTATCACATAACATAACACCTTGCTTTCTTATCAACATTAATATACATAATGAGCAGAATCAGTGCACAAAGCTGTGCAAGAAAGGACCCCTGAACAGTCCCAAAATAAAGTGACTGGGAGTGTTACTGTGACTTCTACAAAGTGACAGCTCTATCTGACACCATCCACACACACCCTGCGAAGTCCATCCCACTTATATTTTTCACACTTTTGCCTTCATTTCATTCCACAGCACAGCTCTCCATGAACCTCTACCCACAAGACCCTTTCCCCCTTCAAAACACATTTCTTCACCTCTCACTGCCTTCTTGCAGATAGAGGGATTTCTCTCCATCATATTGATGGAAACCTCCCCACCATAGTGTCTGGGACATTCAGTTCTTGTAAAAATTTCCTTCTATCTTGAGTAGAGCTCTATACAGAGATGTTCATAGAAAAAATATGCTTGGCTCTGCAAATCTCTCCAGCCATCTTTACACTCAGACAAAGTGCCTATTCCTCTTCCACATTCTGCAGGTTCAGTTTTTGGCTCAGGTAAGAACTTGGAGAGCCAAGCCTAGTGCTCAAGTGATAATAAAATTATTAACTGGTCCTTACATTTTACAAAACATTTCTCCTTTGTACTTCCTGCTCCTATTATTTTCTGGATTTTATTCATAAGTCTCACTGGTTGGCCAGGCCTAGCATCTCAGTGATGTGATTTCATCACTGTCATCCTCCATGAGTGAGTATGGAAAGGATATAAGGTAATTCTGCAGTGGAGGCAGTAAAAAACCCACATGCATTGCTCTCAGGTGTCCTATGGAGCTCCAAAACCAGTGAATGCTCTTTCCTGATCCACTGTTTCTTCAATTTCTTCAAGTATGAAGATAAAGGTTGCCAGACATTGTATGTGATCCTTTTCAGTCAGAACTTCCAGCTATGGACCAAACTCCCATTGAGACAGTCTGGAAATTATCTCCTGTAAGTTTACAGGACACAGTGGGGCTTCAACATCCCGAGCCATGCAGGTGAGGAAGAACAGAGTACATGCTGATGGACTCAGACATTACAGGAAACATAGAGAAGGTCCCTCATTCAGCCTGTATGTGAGAGCTTTGGTGGATATTGCCTGCTGGGGACAGCTGTGGGAGAGCTCCCACATCAAGGAAGAAGTATGGGTGCTTTGGTCTTGAGGCACTAGACACTTCCAGCAGATAGACAGATAGCTCTGATAAAGAATAGCTATGATTAAAAGACTGATATCCAGGAAAGATTTAAACAGCTGGCTGTTTTTTGAAATTATTAATATTTATTATTTTTTATTATTATTTTTCTTGGGTTATGGAACCAAAAATGTATATTCTATTTCATCTGTTGAAAGCAGCTGGGGAGATGTTTTTTCTTTATCTCTTGTAACTCTGGGGGGGCGGGGGGTGGGTGCCTCTTTGTAATGGGCCATCTGCTAAAACCAGGTGGGGCAATGTTTCTTATCCCTTTCACCACCCCTCCTCCCTCCAGGGGGAAATCTTATGCTGATGGGCCATTAAGGCTCACCAAGGACAGGACAGATTCCATCATCCTATTGTGAGATGCTCCACCCAGCTGGGGGGAGCCAACCATTCCTACCTAGATAAAAACTGAGATGTAGGAACACCAGGGATCTGGTTCCACTGGATTCTTGGAGGAAGACTGGACCCTTCTCACCATCACTGGACCCTTCTCACCGTCACTGGACCCCTTTCTCTCAGGATCATCTCTGCTCCAACAGAATCACATCTGCCACTCCAGGAGGACTTTGGACTGCTTCCAACACCCTGACCAACAGGGTGTCAGGTTGTAGCTCTGACTCTGTCAGGGTTTCTAGGATTGTTGTTTGTTTGTTTGCTTGTTTGTTTTTTTTTGGGTTTTGTTTTTTTTACTACTACATTTGTATTGTTAATATTCCTAATAAAGATCTGTTATTCCTATTCCCAAATCTTTGCCTGAAAGCCCTTAATTGCAAAATTATAACAATTTGGAGGGGGTGAGGGGTTTACATTCTCCATTCCAAGGGAAGCTGCAGCTTTCCCCGGCAGATACCTATCTTTCCAAACTAAGACGTTATTATGCATAGATTTGTTTCACATGGAAGAGTTCTCACCTAAGCCAGTTCTTGATTGACAAAGCCTTGTTTGAAAATGCTAAAAGCTAACTTTTGCAGTCTTTAAATCTAGATATAATTGTTGTTTAAATAACTGTGATTTATAATGGAAATAAGAGAATTGGCTTTTTTGATCACCTATGTCACAAAACAAACTTACAATAATTAGATGACATGAAGCTGGAGGAGGTGGTCCAGAAACACTGTGAAAGCCTTTGCTGGTATTTAGAGAAAGTTAACATTCTTGATGTTTCTTAGCCCTCGAAAGAAGATCTGCAAGTCAATGACATGACTAATGAGGTCTTGCTCAGTCTAGAATCTCTGTTAATCTGATTAAAAGTACACGAATATATGTTTTAGACTGACAGGCATCTGTGAGTGCAAAACTCTTCAGCCACAAAACATGACAACCAACAGGTGCAAGATCAGTTCATTTTCAATGTTTGTCAGCCTGGATTAACCTTGGCTCATGTTGTCTCGTGCTGAGTGTCATGGCTGTGCATAGAAAAAGAACAGGCAGAGAATCAAAGAAAAGTTCATAGAAAATTAGATTTCATTAGTCTACTGAGTATCAAGAAATTTGTTTCATATGACAAATGTCATAAAAAATTAAGGGGAGACAGATTGACTTTGAACAACCTCACAAAACAGTGAAAAATATGCAGTGAAGAAAAATCTTTAAAAATTATTGTGTATATTTATACTATTTTCAATAATAAACTTCTGCTGAAGCACTGCAGGCACAAGATGCATGAGAAAGAGAACATATTCCTTACCTTCAAAACCAACTCAAATGAGGAGACCAGTTTAACATCTAAAACTAGCAATATGAAGGTCACTTTAGCTATTAAATAGATCAAGTGAACGGTGGAGATATTTTGAGTGGTACTGAAATGATATTGTGCACATGTAATCAATGAGCAACCAGTCAAAGATGTCAGCCTGCAGCCCAAAAGGGTAGCTCTGTTTTTATTAATGATACTGTGCATACGAAATAGGGGAGGTTCTGTGTTTATTTGGGGTTTTCTATTATTGCTTGTTTGTGGGTGGTTTTTTTTCTAGAACTGCTATACTGAAGTGAAAATTATCCAAAAAGAGCAGAAAAGTTTAGAATTTTAGGTTCAAGCATTTTGCAAAGAAGTACAGATTAAGACATGCACCAACTTGTCACTGTCATATTCAATTCAGTAAGTTTAGAGGAAACAGTATGAAAAATATTAAAAAAAAATAAATCTGTGGCGTCAGGTATACATATCTTAGCATTATACACTAATACCAGCAAAGCAAGACTAGTAATTTTAAATTTTGTCTTACTGAAAATGGTGTGTAACCATGCTTGAAAAGAAATCAGGGATTTCAAGGGGTCTCATAAAGGTAAATTCCATGAACAAAATCTCCTGCCATATCATGAGTATGACTCATTGGGCAGTATCTTGTTCCCTAAATACACACATCAATTGATATTTTTAAAGTTACAAATGTCTGGGACATGTGCATGTAGCTGCTGTTTGTGACACATAACACCTACAAAATACTTGCATATTTCTAGACCAGTCAAGGAAGGTCATAGGACACCTAAAATGGCACCAGGTTCTTTTAGTTAGGAAACTGAATCTAATTCCATGTCTCTAACAGCAACTGATAGCACAACACAGAGAAAGGCAGCTACCCTTGCTGTATGAAGAAGTGAATTTGTTGTCACTCTAGGCAGACACAAGTGACACCATAGCTAGACTGAGGGGAAAGGGGGAAAAAAAAGACAGTGCTTTGTCTCTCTTACAGTAAAATATCTCAGTTCTGGGGTAAAAATCCTTGTTTAGACAAAAAAAAAAAAAAAAAAAAAAAAAGAAAAGAAAAGGATTGCTGCTTCTAGAAAGACATAAGTTGCACCAAGCATTGAAAAACATATTCATAAACTGAATTAGAGTAGATGTGTTACAATTTTGAGATTGCAGTTACATGAAAGTTGTTAAGTGCAAAGCTTAACTGAAGAGGGAGATTGTGAAAAAAATTCTTGGAAGTAGCAGTTATCAAAAACTCAGCTTTTGAAAACTGGAAACTTGGGGGAGGTTGCACACAGAGGCAGTGAGAGCATTTCAGTGAAGATTTGTCTGTGAGTCTGTGCCGAGTTCTGGAATAACTGGCACATTTTCCCACGGTTCTTCACAATGTAACCACCAGAGTGGATGAGGGTAGCTGCACGGTGACACCTGTCCCCAGAAATCCCAGAGCCCACCCTGAATAATTACAGCAATTCTACAGCTGTGAGTATGCAGAAATGAATCATAAGTAAGGACCTGAATGAGACTTCTGCAGAGAAATTCAGCAATCAGATACTACACGTGCAAGTGCTGTACTGAGAACACAGCCCACAGTGATGAAGATTTATTTACCCAGATGTAGGAACAAGGTTCAAAGGTTATGAGATCTCTTTCTTAGGTCAAAGAAACAGAGATATAGGAATGTCTCTTGTCTGTGTACTCTCTTCATGCTCATCTGTTACTAACAGAGAGAGAACAGGCAGGAGAGAGCCTGGCAGGACACACTTTCAAGATCATTGAAGGACCTTCTCATTTGGGTTTGTGTTATCCAAGCATGAAAACTGAGTGCTGACAGGGGAAAGATAGATGAAAGTACTGTGCATAGTCTGTAGAAATTCTGCAAGTCACTTCTCAAGCCAATAAGCTTCTTTCTCAGATACTAAACAATAATAATATTTTGCATTACAAATAATCATAGATCTACTGTGACTCTATAACTGTCATTAAGAGACCCACACACATGATATTTAGAACTCAATACATGTATCAGACTGGGGTGCATCTAAAATTTACTAGATACTCTTTTTATGATATACCAAAAATAACAGTCAGGAGAGTTAAAAGGAGTGCAAAGTGCTTTCTAGCTGGTTGGCCTCCAACATGTACTGATGTATGGGTTCTTTTCTTCCCAGGTTTGGGACTCTACACTTCCTCATGTTGAATGGCATGAAGTTCCCAACAGTTCAGCTCAGTCTGTCAATGTCCCTCTGGACAGGAGCACAACCCTCTGACATATCAGCTACTCCTCCCAGTTTAGTGTCTGCAGTAAAACTACTGAAGGTGCACTCTGGCCCCTCAACCAGATCATTTAGGAAGATCCAGATGGAACCAGATTGAACTCTGGTCTATCTGCTAGTTTGTGGCCTCCAGCTAGACTTACTGCCACTGAATGCCACCCTCTAGGCCCTACCATTAATATCCAATCCACCTCACTGTCTTCTTGGCCAGTCCATACATCAACAAGTTGTCTATGAGGATCTCCTTGGAGACAGTGTCAAATTCCTTACGGAAATCAATGTGAACAAGTCCACTGCTCTCCTGACATTTACCAAAGCATTTCACTGTTGAAGTTCCTCAGGTTGGTCAGTCATGACTTCCCCCAATGAAGCTGAGTACTCTTGATGACCTTCTTGTGCTTCATGTGCCATAAAATGATTTTTATCCTGACTAGATGCTCATTCTTAAATAGTTTCCTGAGTCATAAAAACCAAACCCTGTTTCTGGCATCAGCTCTGCATAGAGTTGTTGGCATACAGTATCAGCTCTCCCCCTTTAGCCTCAGGATTGAGAACACCACCTAGGTCCCTAGAGCCCTGTAATCACTACGGCTGCTCTCCAGATATTCCCTTTGTTGCCCACAAGAAAAAAAACTTCTGGGGATAATATTCGGAGGGTTAGACACACTTCAACAGTCTCTCTGCAACATCTTGGATCCAGGCATCCGTAAGCAGCAAACTTCTTTAGACAACAGGTCAGGCTGGCAGACAGGTCCCTCTGTGCCCTGCAGCTGGGAGTCACCTGCTATTACCCCTCATCTCTTACTGCTGGTGGAGTCCATGGGTCAGGGTCACTTGACCCAGAGGTCTTGCTGGAACCCACATCTGGCTCCTCTTCAGCTTTGAGGTCAGTAGACTTGTTCTGTCATGACAAGCCACTTACTTTTGTTGCTTTTTAAATTTATTTTAATAAAAAATATTTTTTTCCTAAGTTGCAGAGATATGATTTGTTATCTGAGTATTGTAACTTCTCACTGTATCTTATTAATGTACCCTGGCATGCACTGTTTGGCAGAGAAAATAATATGACAGAGTTCCTTTCATTGGTTTGTGCTCCTGGCCACTGGTGTGACTGGTGATGAGACAATTACTCACATAAAGCAGAGCTACTGGTCAGGAAAAGAAACCTTGTTTTCTGTACTTGCAGGAGAGTTCTGTTCCCAGAGATCAACAAAACTCCTTTCTATATCTTGGAGAATGAGTTATTAGTAGTTTTAGACAAGACTATTTAAAATGTAACATGGGGTTTTGGGAAATGTTTCAGCAATGGTAAAATACTTGGAAACTCTTCAACATGACTGCAATGTCCAGGTTTTGATGAAAGCTCCTATTTAAGTCAATAACCTGTGGATATATGGCAAAATGCAGTGTGCAAGTAGTAGTCAGTACCAAAAATGTCTGGCAGTTCAGAGGGTTTACTTATTTGTGGTTTGTGCTTATTGATTACCAAACAAATTGGCCAGAAATGCTGTAGTTTATACCTAAACTAGATTAGCAGACGTTGGGGATTGCTGCTGCAGAATGTATTTAGTTTGAGACTCGGCTGAAAGAATACAACGTTGCCTTCAATTTCTAATTCAATACCAACTTTTTCTCTTTCAGAAGGGTTTTATCATTAGTTACTGCTATATATGAATTTGCTCTTTGTCAGTCCTACATCATTCATTAAATTAGTTTCTTACCTTGCAAGTTTGTTGATCATCAAGGACATAAATCAAACTGTCCTTCCATTCTTTTTGCATTAATTTCCCCTGCATACAATGCTTTCCTCACCTCTTATTTTTTCTAATTCTCAGAAGCTTTATGGCAGATTTCAACTCTCAGATTCAGAACTTTGCTTCTGCTCTGCTAAACCTTCTGCTTCTATTCTTAGAACAGTCTCCTGTCTCATGAAGAAATACTTTCACAAATAATTTTTCTTCACACACATGAATAGTTATACAGTATGTTCTCTCCTTTTGATGTGTCCTTTGTATTTTAGATTAAGGTGATAGGATTCAGTCTACGTATCATGGAAATTTATGACATGTTTAATAAATCAATCCTAAAAATAGCCATTTCAGTACTTTCTAAACTTCAGAATATTATATTTAATAAATCAATTTAAGTGAATAATTTTCCGTGTTTGCAATAGGTGTGGAACGTGATATAAAAATATAGGTCTGCTACTTTACTAAAGTTTTTAAAGGTTGAAGGAAGTTTCTGTCTTTCATAGTAATAGAGTACGTATCACATATCGAAAAAAGATTAAAAATTAGATATACATGCACACAAAAATAGAAATATTTGGTTTTGTTTGTTGTTTGTTTTGGGGTTTTTTTTGTGTGTTCCAACCTTCATTTGAAATTTGGAAAAAAAAGATTAAAACCAAACATATCGAAGTTGAATTGAACAAAATTTTTATTTGTTTACTCTTACTATTCAGTCTTTTTATGGAACTGCTTTTCCGATAAGAGGTTTTGGCTGGGGTAGAGTTAATTTTCTTCCCAGTGGCTGGTGTGGGGGTGTATTTTGGATTTGTGTTACACACAATACACAGGGTTGATAATACAGAGATGGTTTTGTTACTGCAGAGCAGGGCTTACACAGAGCCAAGGCCTTCCCTGTTTTTTGTACTGCCACACCGGTGGGAAACTGGCAGGAGACACAGCAGGGACAGGTGACCCCTAAGGACCAAAGGGATATCCCAGACCATGAGATATCCTGCTCAGTATAAAAAGTGGGGGAAAGAGGGAGGAGGTTTGGAGTGGGTAGTGTTTTGTCTTCCCAAGTTACTGTTACACAGTTGGATCCTGGATTTCCTGGGATGGCTGAACAGCTGCCTGCCCATGGTGAGAAGTGACTGAATTTCTTGTTTTGTTTTTCGTGTGTGTGTAGTTATTTCTTTGCCTACTGAGCTGTCTTTATCTCAATCCACAAGTTTTCCAGCTTTTACTCTTTCAGTTCTTTTCAGATCCTGTTGGTGGGGGAGCGAGCTAGTGGCTGCATGGTATTTTGTGGCCAGATGGGGTTAAACCATGACAACGAGAAATAGGAGAACTTATAATAAAATCCTTACTAAACCAAAATGTGTTGAAACGCTTAGATTTTTATTCCTGCATCTGAGTAAAAAAAGTGTAGTTTTTATCAATGGAAGTATCTGAAGCAAGAGTAAGTTACACTGTATATTTGTATCAATCCTAGATATAGAGTGGAACATAGATGAAGTACAGCTAGAACACTGCTTTTCTTATGATAACTAAAACTACATTAAACATCACCTGAGGAAAACCCTGTGGAAGGAATTGGTGTGAAAGATTTCCATTATTAGAAGGTATGTATAAGAGTAACGATTTTTGCAGGGAATTCTATCCTCAGTACCCTGGAACTGAATGATATATTCCATCAGATTTAACACAAAAAAAAATCTCAAATGAAAACTATATTTACTGTATATTCTTTTTGCTCTCTTTCAATAATATATCATGAGTTACTTTAAAAGAGGACATTCAAATTCCAAAACATTTCTAATATTTTAAATTGCATTTGCAGGTTTTAGAAAACCCATTGAAATGTCCATTTTTGTGAAAACAATCTTGCTCCTTGTTATAAATCACACAAGATAATGCTTCTGATCAAACTTTTATTTATGAAAATTTTTTCTTGTGATATCTGAGTATCTAATTTTCTCCCTTAAGTCAGATTTGGTGTTGATGTGGAAATACTTTTATTTAAAACCCTTGTCTCAGAGGCCTGACCCATCTACCATTGCTCATTTTGGCCTGACATTTATGCAGCAATATTAGCTTGGAGTTAATACAGTTAGGTAAGCCTGGGCAGTGCTCCAAAAAGAACCATTTTGCTTTATGATGAAGCAATCCCCACTCAATGCAATTCCAGAAATATCCATCCTTGTCTGAATGGCATATTTATGATTCCTCAATGTTATTTCATTTTTCTGAGTTCCCCCAGTATTTGTAATACCAGTTGCAACTTACTTATTTCAGTCAACAGCATCAAGTCATTTTTAAGTCTGTTCTCAGACTTCATAAAATAAATCAATAATAAAAAAAAAAAAACAATGACAAGGGAAGCACAAAATTGTTCTGAAGCATGAACAAAGCCAAGGGACCATTTTTAATCTCATCAGCTCCAATACTGATTCTTTTGGGGTGGCCCATGTCAAGGCACTGAATGTCACCAGCAGCATTACTTTAGGCATAAAAGACAGTAGTCATGCTTAACTAGCTGTATCATAAGATTCATGAAGATTCACTGGTTTGCACTTGTAGCATTTGAAGATAGGAATTTTAAATAAACACTTATTAAATACTGACAGACTAGTTGTACTATGATTCTAATGAGCTAGGTACCAGAAGCATTTGTGCATTCAGTTCTCTACAAAATTGTCTGTTTCAAAGTGATAAGCAGGCTTCTAAGTTCTGTAGCTGGAGCACACTCTGTTAACAGTGTGCCCTGCACTCCAAGCTGTATCTGGGTACAACTTCTCCTCAAATGTGTGCAGACTAGACCTTGTTTAAACTTCTGCTTGTAAACTCTTGTTCTTTAATTTGTTAGTGTAGTAGGCCTGGATGTTTAGTGGCACCTGTCTAACACTTTTCTCTGTCTTTCACGTGCCGTGTTTATTGGGGATTTTATTAAAGACCTCAAATTCCCAGGAATTTAAAAATACATTTTGATTTTCAATGGAATTATTTGGATATTCTTAGCAGCTATGAAATCACAGGCTCCATTTAATGTATAATGATTAGTGGATCTGTTCTTATTAAGTAGCTTACATTGATAACAGAATGCTAAAAAGATGGTCATTACTGTTTACAGTAATAGCCCATGTTTAGGAAGAAAAATATATGTACTTATTAAGAATTCCATTCAGTTTTAAGAACTAGCCAAAGTGATTATTATCTTCATTTGTTAGCCTTATACACTTCATACATGCATTACATATCTACTGCATTCACACTGAGAAAATGACTGAATTTCTACAACAACAACACAAATTAGGATTTTGTGCACTAAAATTTTATACAGTGCACTGTGTAAGAACCCAGTTCTGCTAAGTGAGTGTTACGTGAACACTTGGTGCTTATTTTAAAATGGATCTGTCTTAAAATAGATAAGAATATATAATAGGTAGCTCTAGATATAATATCCTATGAATTTCACTTTTGATTGGGTGCTTTGGGGTGTTAACACACATATGAACTTGATTTTAAAATAATAATAAAGGCAGTTAAATCTGACATTTATTCAGATACTTTGAGAATCCTTGACAGGTCAGAGTCATCAGAATATGGGATACAATTCTTTAAAAACTAGTAGGAACAACAATAATTAGAAATATCCTCTTTGAGAGCATCCTCTTCACTCATAGGCAAAAGCAAGTAATCAGTCTTGCATTTACAGTTTTTAAAATAATTTGAAAGGAACGGAGGAGTCCTGAAAACAAAGATTTGTTTTTTCTAATTATGAAAGGAAGAGTAGTAATTAAACTTGAAGTCAACATATTGACTCTTTTTACAGAAAATATTTATTTCCGTTTATGTATCCTCTTTCCATGACTCATTGCTAAGTAAACATTTTCCTTCAGGTTTGCCTGGTAAAGGCCCTCTGTATAACTCTTCCAAAAGGAAAATCAACAACTCTGATGGCTCACAGAGTTAGAAGCTTAGTACCTGAAACACAGTGTGTGTGATTGGATTGGACCCAGACCACAGAATGACTTCTCAGATGGTCCTTGGCCTGGTGTCATCACACCAGGAGTTGCCTGAAAGTTCTGACTCAAACTTTCATGAGTTTGTCATCATGAACATGTTCTCCTACCCTCATAGGGGTACCTGGAGCCTGTGAGGTTCCTGCTTCGTGTCTTGCCTGGCACCCATCTCCCCTTGTCACGTGGGGCAGCCAACCTCCACTGCATCCTGACACGACACATTTAACCAAGATTTCACTAAAAAAATTCCATAGTGCTCATCTGGCCAGAAAATGAAATATCCCAACACATAAAGACTATGTGGGTTGAGACAGAGTAAACAGATGTTTAAATGGCTTTGGATTTAAAAAAAACCCAGCAATTTTCATTTCCAGACAAGGTGCTAAATGTCATTCTACGCATCAGGGCCAGTGATCCCAGTCTCAGAGCCAAAAATTATGCCAATGTACCAAGTAAGAAATATGATGTAGCCCATGATTCTTGTCTGAAGTCTCTACTTCAGGTATGATTATACAGACATTTAGTTCTAGTAATGAAAAATTTCTCTGCAGTACAAAAAAAAAAAAATCAACAACATGAAAAAGAAACCAAGAAAAAATTCATGTATTCATGGTGTTTTTGAAATACAAGATAAGCACATTAAGTATTTCTCCACAAAATATATATAATATGAAATCATATTGAAGACATATGTAAGTGGTATTTCAGAGTTTTAAACTCTGTATTGGTTCAATTATTGATGTGGTCACTAAGTAGCAGTTAATGCAGGAACTATGATGACAGAAGACCTAATCTGATATTCAAAGAAGTAACTAAAAATCGTTCTTAAAAATAACTTATGTTTTCTACCCTTTCCTTCTGAGATTTGGGATGCTGTTCCTCTGGGGTCAAGTCTTATGTCATTTTTAAACAGCTCTAATTGCCTAATTAACTTCTCCAATGCAAGGACAAAGTTTCTATCAATACTCACTCTTAATTTTCCTATTAATATAAAAAATCATTATTTGGAAATTCTTACATAGGGTTCCTGGAACTGTCATGAAAATGCTTCCATACTTGGTCTTTTTAATTTTGCAATGGCTAAAAATTCTTTTATGTCCTTAGTGACACCAAGCTTATCTGCCATTAGTTTGAATAAATAGTCCTTAATGCTTATATATCAATACAGTGAATTCTTAGCACAGCTCCTTCATATTTAAGCATTACACAGTCACTACCATTCACACATTTTAATTTTGTATATCCATGAATGATAATGGGGATAAAGCATATTTTTTCCATTGTAGTCTTGTTACACTGGGCAACAGATAAGAATGTCTAAAGAAGTAAGATGCCCAAAGTCACAGAATGTAGTTTCATTCATTCTTTAGCATCTTGTATAAATGAATCAAGGAATTGTTACGTGTTCAACTGGATTGTTGGTGTTTTGTTTTTTTTAATATCTGGATTGTAATTTATTTTTCTTGAATCTGAAAAAATACTCTGGTAATTAAGACAATACAATAACCTCTCAAACTCATCAGAGTTTTATTCTAAATCTGTTTACTCTGTACCCAATTATCCTATATTAATTTTGCATGCATATCAGAAATATGATAATGCAATTTGCAATTTTGCCTCATCTCAAATTAAAATGCAAGCACCTCTTTATTTATAATTCTCTATTAACTTGAAGTTTAAAAAATCTTTACTCAATATTGTATCAGCAAACTGATTTTTATTTTTAAAATGCTGCAAAATTAATCTAAATATATGTGCTGCAGTAATAGACATGTTTTCACATATATCTGTTTGGATTTCACAGAAGAGCTGCAATTTGTTTTCCAGTCATAGACCTCAAAGCAGTATGAACATGACTGCTGAAGAATGGTATATGTAGAGCTTGGTTCACACTCAATAAATGTATTTTCATCATGTGTGACAGTAACTTGACAGAATGTTATAAATTACTTCCAAAGAAAACAGAATTCAATGTGGAAGAAGCATCACCAAAAAAAAAAAAAAAAAAAAAAACAACCAGTAGGGAAGCTGTTCAACAAGGCTATCATAACAAAATACTTGGAGGAGTGTCTCAAGTACTCTGACTGAATACTGAACACTCCTCAAGGAACACTCTGCTCTCCAAAATCTGCTGCCAGTCAGCTGTGTCTTCTTGATCTAAAATGTATTACAAAGAAGGGAGAATATTGTAGGTGTAGGTTTCTCTCCCTATCTTTAGTCCACAGTTCAAGTATCTAACATATAATTTATGAACTTAGACTCTTCACCACAAATAACTGTTGACATGACCATTGACGTTGTAGTGTTCATAAATCACTTTGTATATCAATTTCTTATCAAAAGAATATTTGAAGAGACTTCCAAAAGCTCTTCCTGACCCCATCAAAAAACAAAACAAAACAAAAGCTAGACTCTTTCAGTATCAGACTGACATATTTGGACACCTTTCTTATATTTCCATATTTATATATCCTGACAGTCTCAATTTATGCATGCATCAGAAAAAAAAAAAAAACCAACCCAACAAAAAAACGCCTTGAAGGAATTATTGGATTTCATTGACCAATATTTTAATTCTACTGAGCTAGCAAACCAATGAAAGAAAGAAATTTTGGTAGAACATATTGCTCTGGAGACACTATTCACATAATCTAGTAACTAGATATTATCTGTTCTATTTCCTAAAATCATATATGTAACCACAATTCATACTGGAAAATCAACATTTTAAAAAGAATTGTCAACAAGAACTTATTAACATATGTCAATTACATATATAATTTAACATTCCTTGTTTTCTTTCTATTGTTTTTGAAGAATAACTGTGGCAGGAACCTTAAATGCATAAAAGCAGTAGGGCTTCAAATGGAAATAAAGGCAATTCTGAAAGCAAGGAACGTAGCATAGAACAAGACAGACATAGCATTCCCTGTCCAGGGACTGCAGAATGCAGTTAGTTTGAATCAAGCTTAATCAAGTGTTTGATTAGTCACAGAAACATTCATGAAGTAAACAATGGTAATTTCTGAAGTTGCATAGTTTAATTTGTGATCTATTTAAGGTCCTGAATTAAGTCAGCTGGGAACTGTGAGAACAAAATTAAAAATAGAAACCTACCAGATATATAAAAGACTGGAAATCAGTTTAGATTTGGTAGAAACGTGGTAGAAATTGGATGTGAAAAGATGACACCATAGGAGCAATTACTCCACTTGGAAGGTTAGATTAATTATATAATAGACAAACTTTAAGGGTGATCTACCTGAATCTAAGCAAGAGACTAGAATGAGAGATTTTTTTAAAACCAATGAAAAGTGAGGTAATTTTTTCCTTGGCTTGATTAGCTCATGAGTGTTTATCAAATGTTAATTAAATTCTATATCCACATACTGAAATATATTTCAAACTAATCCATTAAAAATAACAATAAAAGAAAACCAACAAAAATCGAACCCATCAAAAAACCCAAAAGGACAAAGTTTTGAAATTGAAAATTAAAATTATATAAACTTCCACTACAAATCACAAAAGCTGCTGGAAGCTTCTCTCCAAAATTTTACTTACCTATATTTTCCATAAAATTTTTAATTCTTCAGAAGTCTCATCGTCTGTGCAGGCTACTACCAGATTTTAGCAGCACTGGTTCTAAGTTATGCTGCCATTGATGGTATTACAATAATGCTCATACACGGAAAAAGATAATGAACTGTATTTATAGACCCACCTAAGAAGAAATGTGTATCTACACATCTTTCCATGTGAGAATTTACTACCAATACTAAAATTTAAATTCAGCTAATAATGTACAATATAATATACATGCAAATGACTGTAAAGAAATCAAGAAAAACACTGAAATAAGCAAAGGGTTTGGTTGTTCTTGTTTTTTGTTTGTTTGTTTTTTATTATGACAGAAGAATAAATTACATGCAGGCATAAGTTGGATAGGGGAGAAGAGAGAAGTGGTTTTTTTCATCGGCACACAAGGCAATAGTCATTCAGACAACAAATGCCAGTTTAAGGGGCATTCACTGAAGATGACTGTGGGCATATATTTGGCATAATTTAAAATTCTCATGGGAGGACCCAAAATAGCAAAAACCTGTTCAGATTTGCCATTCACATTGACATCATTGAGTGGGATCTTGAGCCTGAAGGAAAACAGTAAGGGGCAGGTCAGCCTCAAAGATTCTGCTGGGAAAGTCAGAAAAGGGCCAACTCGGCATTAGGAACATACAAAAATGAATTAGGAAAAAAGAGGGGAAAACAACTTGGGAAGCAAAAGACAAAAATACTTGGAATAGTGGATTAGACCTCCTGTCTGAGCACTCCTAAAACGTAGGGGCACTCCTAAAGTTAGGAATTGACCAAGTCTGCCTCTTCAGACATGTAGAGCTACCAGTCAAACTGTAAGAAGACTGAATCAATGTCATTTAAATGAAATACCTAGTGAAGGTTCAAGTAAATCTAGAGGGAAAGGAAACTTTTAGATATGATTTTAAAACTTCTTTAAAAATATTTTCAATTGACCTAGAGTGATTTGAGTGTGATTGCAGAGTGACCACATATTTTTAGGCAACTGACATTAAACACAACTCAGCTTCTCAAAACTTCTTCAAGAATAGTCCAGTGGTAACAAAGCATTTCTTCCCCTAAGTGTTATGACTGAGCAGTGTTAATACAGGAATTTCTGTGGCAGTTCAGCAGAGCAGAGAGGACCTGCTGCACCCAGAAGTATGCTTTGTCTTGCATTGGGCAGTTTATGCTATGAGTAAGAAGAGTTTAGTACTTTTTGGGTTTGGTTTTTTTTTTGGTTTGTTTGTTTGGTTTCTGTTGTTGTTGTTTTTTGTTTGTCTGGGTTTGTTTGTTTGTTTTTTTTAGCAAGAAGAAGAAAGAAATGCTAATATCATCTTCAGGTGCTCTTCATGATGTGGGTCCTACAAAACAAAAGTTGTAGGAGTTCTGCAGTGTCTACTAAATTTCAATGCAAGTAATTATACACAGCCTACCTTGAATTCCAGCTGACAGGAACAGTCCTGCTGTGCGCACCTGAACCACATCTCCCTTCTAAGTACATACAATTATGGGGACTGTAACTCTAAAGAACCATGGAAAAACATACTACAGAATTTGAAGCGTGTTTTTTGATGGGTGCAACTCTTTCTGATGACAGCTTAGGCATAAATTTATATTTCTGGGTGAAACAGAGCAAAAAGAACAGTAACTGTTTGCCCACAAAATCTTGTATAAACTGGGAAATATTTCCATGTAAAACCAAAAAAATCCAAATCCTAGAGAGATTGAATGTCATAAGAATATAGAAATAAACTTAAGAGCAACATCTGCAATACTTTGTGTCTTCTGCAGCTTCACAGAGTAGGTAATTTCCATATACCAGATTTAGCATTTATTTGTCTTTTTTTTTTTTTTCCTCTCCTTTTTCCTATAAAGACCCTTAAAAACATGTGTTTTGGACAACCAGGAAAAATATGGATAGACACACACAAGCCTTAAGCAGTGAAATTCTAAGATAATCTCAATGTTTTTGAAATTCTTTCTTCCCCATTCAGAATGCCAGAGTTAGGTGTTAAATAATCACAGATGCATCCTCCAGAATTTAAAATGCATTTAATTTGTTGGGATTTTTTAAACAAGTAGACCCTGTTCAAACCAAAATCTTGCTGTATGTAGCTGTCTAGTGCAACTTGGTGTGCAGTGTGTCCTCTAGCACCCTCTTTCCTTAAAAATGCAGCTAGACACATCCCTCCTCCTTCCGAACTCCTCCAGAGGTTCATTAAGGTTGCAGAACACATCTGCCCCTACTGACTGAACCACAAAGCCCTTCACTTGCCTTTTCTCACACCTAGATCCTCCAGACAGAAAAGAGCTTGCAATTACTCACTCCTTGGGAATTCTGCTCTGTGGGATGCCCAGACCCCAGGGGGAAGCCCGGTTGATCACCTCAATTTCAGTATAACACCAAAAAACCCGGGTAAAGTGTCTTTAACACTCTGCTTTGGTTGTAACAACGTGACTTGCCTGAAGGCAGTATAAACTGCTGGAGGATTTAGTGTAGGATTGAGGACTGGTAAAATAGAGAGTTCTTTTTATTTGTTTTTGTTGGTTTATTTTTTTTCCCAGTGAGACACAAATAATGCTTAATAAAATCACTGGAAGATCTTTCATGCCAGGGAAAAAAAAAAAAAAAAAAAAGATTCTGTGTTATAATTTCTGCATTGTGTATCTTTTGATTGCTATATGTCTCAGATTGCCATCTGTAAAATGGGGATAATGACAGCCTAATTACATTCCACCTACAGCTGTTGAGGTTGTCACCTTTCATAATATATGTCTGAGCAGTGCTGAATATAACATTTTCTCAAGACTCTTTCTAGCTTCCAAATTAAAAAAAAAAAAAAAAGACATTTTTATTATCAGATTCATTTTTACCTTAAATTTAAGAAGGAAGCCCCATTCTGGATTGCAGACTCTGTTATCTTTACTTCTAATTCAGCAAATGATTTTGCCCAAGTTGTGTGATTTCATGTGAGAAAACATACATTCACTCACAGTGATGACTGACACTACTAGTGAACAGCAATGACTTCAAGCATTCTCTTAATATTTTTTTGGTGTGATTTTGTTTGGTTTTTGTTGGTTTGGTTTTCGGGGTTTTTTTGTTGGTTTGTTGGGGTTTTTTTGTTTGTTTGTTTGTTTTTTTGTTGTTGTTTCTTTGGGTTTTTTTGTTAATTTTGATTCATTATTTTGGCTGTTCCTTTCTGATGCAGTGACCACAAAGTCTCTTTGGAAGTTTCTCCAAATAAGGGATTTTTTCCTATTCTTTATAGAATAATGTAATGACACCTCTCTTCTGTCAAGGTCAGTTTTACCCACAGGCATTTATCTGATTCACTAATAATCATGACAAAGTTTTCAAAATGAAGTAATGTGCTGATTGCTTGAAGAGAATTTACTTTTTCTTACCAAATTTTTAGTAAAATGAGAAATACTTTTTTGATAAAAATTACTTGCTATTAATTAGCTTAAAAAACTGTTCTGGGATGATACAATCTCTTGAACAGAATAAAAATGTGGAGGTTTTATTCAAATTTTAAAGCCCATGTTGTTCATACTAGAAATGGCTTGAATGTCTGAAAGTAAGCTCAAAATTATGAAATTTCAAGAACAATAAAAAGAGAGAGGGAAAAACTTCAGTTAAAATTTCTATTTGAAGTTATTTTCATGGGCTTAATTGTAGACCCTAATAAAATAGGGGTATTGTGTATGAATACATATTTATTTATTGAATGGAAAAACTGACATATCTAAACTAGAGTCATGCTAATGAAACTATAATTACAATTCAAACTAATTGATTATAATAGCAAAAAAAAAAAAAGTCAGCTGTAAAGACATTAAATCCCTGTTACTCACTGATGAGATTTATTAGAACTATTCATTACATACCTGTGTTTTTATATTTTTACCCATAAAAGACATTACAAGAGTTACAGGAGGTGAAAAAGCCAAACAAGTGAGTATTTACCTAAATTTTTTCCCAGCCAAAGACAATGTTGCAATTAAATTGCCAGAACCAATCAATTTTCATTTAAATTACTGTTCTGTATATTAAAAAGAGTAAAACCTTCACCAGGATGCAAAACTTGCAGTCATTTTATAGCATTCTGTGAGTAGTTTTGAAGACAAATTACGTTGGGGTCTGCACTGTCCTGTCTTTTTGAACATGACTGGTATTTTCACAAATACAATTGTGGGGGCTGCATAGGGAGATGACAGAGCACAAGCCACCAGGCTTTTATCCTGTACCCTGACCTGGATAGCCTCTGGAATGCCTATCCCAGGACCTTACCACCTTTCTGCATCCTGTTCTCAAGATACATGATCCTTTGTGTGAAATCAAGGAGGGTGCTTAAACCACTGTGTCATGGAACAACAGAGCAAAGAACCCTGGCATTTCCATGAAGCCCTGGCATTTTAATATTAGTCAGGCACAGGACTCAGGCTTAGCTGATTATTCATTTGTATTATCATGAAAGTATTCAAAGAGGAACAGAAATGTACATTTCTGATTCTTCTTTCTCACAACACATAGAAGTAAATTAGTTTCTGAACTACTGGAAATAATACACGTTCTGTCTGAAAACTGAAGATGTGTAAGTGGTCCAAAGCATTTCAAAATCTTAGAAAACTCCAATATGGAGAACCTAGTAAATAAAACCTGTATGCAGCTCTGAAGCTGTTCCAGCCCTCAAATCTGTGGCTTGCTTTTCTGTGGTGTGGGGATTGCTTTGGCACACACCATGCCACAGAGTTGGGCCACATCTCCCCGTGCTGCTCCCGCAGAGTCAGCTGCATCTCTGCACATCCAAGAGGAGCCTCACACACTTCTTTCCAATATTTGCAGCGCAGATGGCAGGACTTGGTAGTGAACAGCAGGGCTCAAGCCTGAAGTTCTCCAGTGTTCCCCATCTCCACATTTATAGTCAGACTGGCACTCAGATGCAATACGGATTTACAAGGTGTCTATAATTTTATACCTTGGTTTTTTTAACCTACATTCATTTATTTTGATCCAGACGCCGTATTTCTGGAGAAAAGAGGGTTATTCGCTGCTGTGACAAAATAGCAAATGTATTTCTGCAAATTCAGGCTATTTTCTTTATTTCACAAGTAGTTAAACTCATGTTTTATTCTCTGGATTTCTTTTCTATAATTTCCATCCAATAGAAAATGATTTTCACGGAACAGTTTTAGAATGGAAAAGTGAAGATAACAGAATATAAAAAATAACATGTTCATCGATTTGGACACTCCTAATTAAAAGTTTGAAATATACATGGTGGAGAGGAATACAAAAAAAACCTTCTGATTTTTTTTTTATTTTAATTTGATTAAACACACACTTTCTTCTTTAAAAAAACCCCAAAATGTCAAGATAAAAAGGAAATTACAAGCCAAAAGTATTTTGGTATAAAATTATTCTAATGTCCTTGGCAAAGTTTTAAATTCAACAAAAATATTTTTTTAAGAAATGCCACTGTAATTTTTGAGGAAATAAACTGTGGAAATTAAGAATATCATTGACTACACAACACAGTTTTTGAAAGCCATAGACTATTCTTCAGATAAAGACATGATCTTTGCTTCCCTTTAGCTTTAAACTGTCTTGTTAACAGACAAAATATGAAAGCTTGCTTTCCTTTCCTGATCCATGAATAAAAAGTAGGTTAGAAATGCTGAGGCATGATGTTTGTAGAATTATGTGTTGATAAAACTGGAAATAACCCATCTACCTCAAAAAGAAATTAATTCATTAATATTTTATTTTAAGTACTCCAGGATTTTCGAAAACATGTATTTTGCATTTGGTTTGTATACAGCATTTTTAAATTCTATTGAAAAAAAACAGCAATCAAATATTAGATTAATTTTCCACACAATTAAAATACAGTTTCCTTTCAGAAATAAATTTATACAAATCACAGCAAAAATATTTTTAATAACATTTTGACTCACCTTTTTTCAACATTAAATATACATAACCTGAAACAGCAAAACATCAGACAAGCACTTTAATTCCTTACATTTGTAAATAATTAATGTTTTTAGAAAAGTGGTTATTAATTTTTAGGTAATAAAGCTAAAAAAAAGATAGCAAGACTTCAATCACTTACTAAAATCTATAGGTGGAAACTCTTGCATGCTACACTTGCATAAACTGGAAACTACATTCATAAAACCCATTCTGTCCTGAGTCATATTTCTCCCCACTTACCTGACTTACCTAATTCTGCTCATACTTGAATTCAGACCCAAGATAAGGGATGTTTTCTTTAAGAAAAAAGATTTAAAATACAGGTAACTGTCTAGCTATTTAGCATAGATGCAGAACTCAGCATAAGTAATTATGTTGAGAGCTGGGTTAGAGTCAGATTTCTTTTTATTCTGTTTGAAATTTCCTTTTTTTTCCAGACCTGTTCAGCTTCCTTAGGAGAGGATGAGTATTAACTCAGAAGAAAAGTGTGGCGATTCAGTCAGATTTTAGGAAAGAGGAAGACAAAACCTCATTTCCTCATGATTAATGAAATATAAAACATAGTTTAAAGTCTAAAATAGCCATTGAACTGTTTTGTCGAATACAGGCACCAAAATTCCTGATGCTAGGCTGTCTCAGAAGACAGAGAAAACAACTGGAACCTATGGTGCTTTTATAGCTAATATATACATCTATCTATCTATCTATCTATCTATCTATCTATCTATCTATCTGTTCTGAGCAAAAAGTAAGCATTGTTACTTCAGAATGAGCAAGTGATGCATTGCAGATTTCATGCACTTAGCTTCTTGTACATGTAGTGAGGACTAGAAAAACCCTAATTCTGCAAAAATCTGCCAAAAGTTGTAATAACAACAACAAAGTTTTGACTTCAGAATTAACTGGAATTAACACCAGAGACTGATGATTTTTATCAGTTGTTCAGAAGGGGTAAGTCTAGATTTTTTGCATGGAGAAAGCATTGAGGGAAAGCAAAGAAACTCTCACTGTCACATCACCATCGTTACAGCATTCTTTGAAGATGAATTGTATCATTCCTATTTTCTTCTCAAGTTATTTTCCCCTTATGAATTTTCATTCTCTGTGCCAGCTGCTAACATTATTACCAGAAACTTCTAAATATCACTAAAGAAGCAAAGTTGCAGTTTCTATTTTTAGTTAACATGAGTAGGTCTTCAAGCACTTGTATTGACTTCTGGTGCTAATTGCTAGCTCAGTATAGAGTGTAAGAAGCACAAATAAAACCTAGATATAAAACAAGATATAAATGAACCCCACCTTCTTTATATTTCTAATAATTAGCAAACATACTTTGACTTTGCACTAATGTGGGACGTTCTCTTGAACATTCTTTTATGTTTAATTGCATTGGTTGAATTTTCTTTCTGTATTTAAATTCCTTTCCTTAATTGCCACTGTCTTGCATTACAAAAATAGCACTGTAATGATTTCCACATGAATGCACAGAAAATTTAAACAGTTCATTGATTTTAAATGTCCTGTCATTTCTTAAGTCCCAGCTGTAGATACTGCCAATTTTTTCTCAATATCTGAAGATTTCTTAAATTTTGGAAGTAAGTAACTATATTTTTTTCTGAGTTTTTATAATCTACTGCTTCATTGAATGCTAATGCAAAGTTACACCAAGCCTTTATACTTTTCTTTCCTTTTTTCATATAAAATTCTAATATCTCTTTACAGATGTTTAGTTTTTTACCAGGAATAGAAGTCATTAGGATTAAAGGTACACATTTGGCACCCTTCCATTATATCATAACAACATCCACGGGATCTACCAAAACAGGATTTTATGGTATACATTGTAATAGCACATGGTAATAGCTGCAGTCCATTGAAACAGCCAGTATTCCTTCCTCCCCCCTTTAGTTGTGTAGAGACTCAAAAATAGGCAATTTCAGAAGAAATTTAGAAAATAAGTACTGGTGAGATGCAGGATGAGGTTAGTGAAGCCTGAATACACTTTATGTATATAGGATTTGGAACTGATGGTCTTCTAGGCATGATACCAGTATGAGATTATTTCTTCCCAGGGCAAAGCCATCAGGCACTTCTGATATTTTGACAGAAGGAAAAACAACCCCAAAAGGCTCTAAAGATTAATCTCCTCTTTAAATTATATTCTCCTCTCTAGTATTTTACACTTATGGCTGATGGTTTGACACGATCCTTTACAAGTAGAAAAATAACAGGATTCTGTGTATTGAGTATAGGATGACATGCAAGGGAAAACTTGAGTTTGACCTTAAATCTAGCAATTTGAGATTGGAATGTTGGCTAGTTGAATGGACATTCACTTTTTCAAGAGTTTAAATCAGAGGGGAAATGTCTTTCTAGGAGATAACCTCACCTCCAGTGACAGCTATGAAGGACGAAGAGAATTCCTGAGCCCCTCTTATGCTGGGTATTGAACATGGCTCCAGCCTTACACTTTTATGCCATGAAGCCCTCTGCATGTATTAAATATTTTTCCTCAGCTTTTTGATTTAGATGTATAGAAAGAAGCATTCTGAAAGAAGCTTGGGTATAAACAGCAGCTGATGTAGTTTTATCTGTGAGGCTGCACAGTGGGGAAGAGGATGATGATAAGCAGAAGGAATAGGGAAGCTAAACAGGAGTTGACACACTTAATGACTCAATAGAAAGAAAGGGGGTTATAGGGGTCATTTTGTAACTTTAAAAAGTATATTGTTGTTTGGGGTTTTATTTTAAGAGAACATTGGTATTTATTCCTTTCTTCTTAATTTCAGTGCAAAAGAATTAAAGAAAAACAGAGAAGGATATAAGTAACATTAAAAATCATGCCTGTGATTGTTGGCTTAGTATGGTTTGGAGAAGACCTTATTGGTGGACTTAAAAATCTATTTTATCTGGTCTGTATTTCAAATATAAGGAAAAGGAGGTCTGCTTTTGGGAAAGACAGTGTGGGCAGCAGAAAGATTGTTTCTATGCTTCATTTGTGCAGTTACATGCTTTTATTATATTATTTATTAGCCCAAAAATGTACTCCTTACAGGAAGTATTATAATTTTCAAAATACTTTTCATTCCAAACTGATAAACATTTTTTCTTCTCTCTGAAATATTTCAGTTTGCAAGCAGGGTGTTTTCTACCAGAGAATTTTCAAATAAATATTTTCTGTCCAGTGTTACTGCTTACACTTTTAAAAGCCACTAACATTTGTTAGCATAAAGAGATGGTTTGAAGCTAAAAGGACAAAGATTTAAAACTTCTGTTGCCAGGAATATATACCACACTTAGATATCAAAGTAATTAATAGAAAATGTAAAATATTTTTACATGAATGTGCATACTAGTTAATATACCTGCAGAGACTCTGAAAATATGTGCAAGGTGTTAGTTGTCATACCTGTCTCTCGACTATTACTACACCACATTAAACATTTAAACCAGAAATCAGAGTCTGAATATATACTGAACATATACTGGAAACTACAAATGATACTTTGAATTATTTACTTTTCCTTTTTCATCAACAGTCATATGCCTTAGGATTGCTTTCCTTTCCTGTCCTCAATTAAAATGAGGGTTGGTTATTTTGATTTAGTTTGGGTTTTTGTGTGTAGGTTTGTTTTGCTCTTTGTTTGGGTTTGGGGGGTTTTGGGTTTTTTTTGCACAAAGAAAGTCCTTGCCTCAATAGAAAATCTATTAGACATTAATTTTCTAGAAGTGCATTTCTATGCAGCAAATTTCATGCAAAATTCACCCCAAGAAAGCTTTTATTTTTCTTTAAGCCAGCATTACAAAGACATCAGCAGATACTGGTAAAATTTTTTCAAACAGTAATTGCTATTTATTTCAGGAAATTACAATCAAACAATAGTCAAATAATGCTTCAAAGAACAAGGTTTTTTAAAAACTTATTTTCTTTGCTAAATACTGGATGTGGTTCACTGGGCAGTAAACAAAGAGCAGCTCTCTCTGCTAGCAGGTAAGCTGAGAGATAATTTCTTTTTATTTCTCTCCAAAGATGGGTTGCAGGATCCTGAACATTTTCACTTTGATCCACTAATTCTCACCTGTTATACTGTGATTACATGGAAGAATTGCAAAGAGCCTCTATCAGATAAATTGCCAAGATAGGAGCACAGTGGTTATCCCAAGAACAAATATTTCAATTTGAAATTCATCAGAAGCTCACTGAGTGCACAAATATTTCTCACAGTTTTAAAAGACTACAGATGGGCTGTTTGAAATACATCTAATTATGCAAAGTGCTGGCCACCCCCCCTTTCCTTCAGACTATATAAACTAACCACAAATGTCAATTTTAAGTGGTGGCTTAGCCTTTTCTCCTGGAGCATTACCAGATTTGTTTGTGGTACATAACACTCCACCTCTCCTTAAGGTTTCCAGGATCTAAGCTTTTCTCCTTTTGTAATTTCACTGGCACCATTTCTAGGCATTGATTTGTGTCTTAATTCCCCTTAATCGTAAGGGGCCCCTTTGTGCCAACTGCAGCAGACCTGCAAAGATCACCACTGACATCTCCATGGTACCTCCAGCCAAATCCCAGAGTGTCAAACCTGTCTTGTGGCTTATTTCTGCAGATTTTTCCAGATTCAACACTTGAAAGGAGAAGATGGATTTTTAGAGGATGTTGTAAGCAACAACAACAGAAGTCACTCTGCAGTTTGGGCAATAAAAGCAATATCTCACCTTTGGCAAAGAAGCAATTGTACACAAAAACCTGCCTGAAATTTCTTTTCCCTAAAGAGCAGTTTTGTCCTCCCGAAGCATCAAAACCTTTATTTCAGACACATTTCTCCCAGTCACGATTTCCTTGAGCTCTATGGAGAGTCTCTCATTGCTAAGCCTCAGTATGAAATATCCCCCTCTCCCACACCTGTAGGAAAAGTTGTTTATTGTCTTGAGAAGAAAAAAAACACTCAGTTTTAGTTATAAAACTCACATTTCTTTTCTGCTGTTGTTCCCTTTGTGGTTAAATTCTACTCAATCAGTTCCCATTCTACATGAAAGATGTGCTGAAAACTGTTTATCTTGCCTTCTACTCTTCTAATTATAATAAAGTGTTCCTATTTGATAAAAAAACTACGAATATGTAAATTATAGTACAGTAAATTATCATACAGTACCACCTCCCTGGTTCATGGCAAAATATTTGTTCCATGTAGATCCTCACGCTTTCAACAAGTCTACATGTTTTTGTCACTCCGAGTGGGCAGTGGGTCAAAACCCTCCCAGAACTTTAAACTTTCTCCTTGGCCGAAAATACAACTTGTGCCAATTTTTAATTAAAGCGAATCTGTCAGTCTGTGTGTATATGTTCATGTTAAAGACATACACTATTTATTCTGGATAAAATTACTCAGATTTTTTAATAGAAACTGAAAACTATCTAAGTCTTAGAACACAAAAATATATATTTACTGCTGTATGCATTCTCTGCAATTATAAGTTAGCTATATATAGGTAAGCTTGCCCTATTATAGCCATACAAATTAAAGGTTTTGTCATTGATGCCTGGGGCAGTGTTGGCAATATAAATGCATGTAATGTAGAATAGTGACAGAAACCAGCACAGATGATGATGGTTTTTGGAAGCATTAAAGTATTTGCATATGTATTGCATGACATTCTGCTGCAGTTAGAGTATTCTTTTTCCCTAGTGCAGTTGTTAGATATTTTGTGCCCCTGACCCATGAACTAAAGTCAGAATGAAGATATTTTTCTGCTTGTCTTGTTTCTGTGAGTGTTTCAGCATGTACCCCAAAATGACAATCCTCCCTTTTCAGGAGAAACTCTTACCATATCCCTACAATTCACTTTGTTTTATTTATAGACCCCTCCAAAAGCTTTGTGGACTCTACTTATAACCTAGAGTTAAACTTATTTATTAACTTTAAAAAAAAAAAAAACAAAACCAAAAACAAACAAACAAACAAAACCAGAAAAGGATATAGGAAAAATGGAAAAGTAAAGTACTGCCTTAAAAGAAAAACAAGAAGCACTCGGCTGGGGTCTCTCCTGGGTCCTCTTGTGCATGTCCTGAATGCACCCATCCTTGTCTGTGAGACCAGTAGGCATCACATTCTCTTCCTACTACCTCAATAGGACATCCCATTACATGTTACAGCATCTTCTTCCTACTGCCCTAGCAAGTAACAGTGATGTTTCAACTTCAATGTCTAAGAACATTTATATTCATAAATAAGTGGAGAAAATCCAGGTTAATAAAAGTTCTTTCTTGATGACATAGCTAACACACCACTGGAGTAGTTTGAATCTTTTCAAAGGAAATAAAAACTTGGTGTTTTCTTTTTACCCATGAAGTTTCTTCATGAAGATGTTATTACATGTGCACACACTTAGCATATAATTAAATTGATCTAATTTGAATAAGTGGGGCTAAGACCAACAAGAATCTCCTCAGGTTCTCTTTGTAAGCAATGGAAAGACATAATGCATGACTATTTTAATCTAAAATGGGTATTTAGATTACTCCATATGTTTTGTGCTGTAAAAGCACCGAGTCTCTCCATTAACTCTAAAAGGATGGATAACGGAGCTGAGGTGTCTGATTCAAAACTGAGCATCTCTTTGAAGACATTCAAAATTAGCTTAGTTACCTTCCACCTGTCATGTTTCAAAAAGACAGAAAAGAGGAAGACAGAGCTTCCCTTTCAGCCACAACAAAACCAGTTCTTATATATTTAACTCACTGCCCTTGAGAATGCTTCCATCAATCATAGAATCATAGAATAGTTTGGGTTGGAAGGGATCTTTGAAGGTCACTTAGTACACCACCCTTACGATGAGCATCGCTGCACCTTCAGCTAGGTCAGATTGCCTAGAGCCCCGTCCAGCCTGACCTTGCATTCCTCATGCCCTCCACTAACCCTCTGGACAACCTGCTCCAGCGTTTTACCACCCTCATGGTAGAAGTTTCTTCCTTACATCTAATCTAAGCCTGCCTTCTTTCAGTTTAAAGCCATTGTCCTTTGTCCAATCACTGATGCCCTTGTAAGAAGTCCCTCTCCAGCTCAGTTGTGGACTCCCTTTTGGTACAGGAAGAAGCTGTAAAATCTGCTTGAAGCCTTTTCTTCTCCAGGATGAACAACCCCCCCAAAACTCTTGGCCGTTCCCCACAAGAAAGGTGCTCCATCCCTCTAATCACCTTTCTGCACAAGGAGTGCAGCTATTGGCAAGGCTTTGGCCAGAGGAAATACAATCAAACTCTTGATTACTTCGGGATGAATAGATGACAACCAATTGATGTCTGTTTTATTCTAGATATGAAGGATTCCCCTAAAAATAGATTCCTATTTGACATATATATATATATATATATTTTCTTTTTTTTTTTTGTAAAAGCCTGGCATTATTGGTGCTTAACTTTTGTTATTTTTTCTTATTTGTCTAGGAATGAACTCTGAACTCACACTTTCCATTCAGTCAGTCCCTGTTGTAAAATTTCAGTGAATAATCTACAACTATATTTCATGAATGTATATAAGAAAATCTCTCAAGCTGATGGATGCTTGGGGTTTTATACTACAGTCAATAGAAAGGACCCACTGCTGCATGATTTTTTTAGTTAATATTGTACTTTCAAGAACTGCATGGTTTGCTTCTAAAGGCAATAACTACAACTACCTACATCTGGCATCTTCTTTTTTTTTTTTTTTTTTTTTGCTTATTCCCAACACTGATAATGCTCATCATCAATAATCTTTCTTTTTATGCAGAATATAAAAGCTGAAAAAACATTTTTACACTTCTTACCTGTTTATCTTTGAAAATTTCCCTTTTAAAGATTCTCTCTTCATCTTGTAATTTTGCTCCCAATATAAATTTTAATTTTTATTGATTAGAGTGATGATTTCATTGGTGTATTGTACAGTATATCTTGAATCACAGTGTTAATGGAAGATGTTGAATAAACGAAGTGTTTTAAATTATATTACCAAGTACAACTTCAGTTCTCTACTTTCCTGCACATATTAATGACTGTTTTTGTTTAGAGAGTTGACTTTTTAGCAGGAAAAAAAATATTTGGAGACAAAACTAAAAAATTTTACTACTCACAAAATATAAATCAATCTTAACAATAAAATAATTTGACATTTTAGTTCAAAACTTTATTTCTCCTTCTAGGAAAGCTAAATGCCTTCACAGGTTGGACACCATTATCTCAAAGCTCTTTTCCAATCTAGTTGATTCTGTAATTTCTATTCTTACACAATTTATATTTTCTTGTATTTTAATTTTTAAAATTTATTCATTTAGTTCCTGGTTTTCTTATTGTTGTTGTTGTTGTTGTTGTTTTTATATGCAAATTCTGAGGGTTTTTTTATTAAATAGCTCTTTTGCCCAACATAAAACCACAGCATTATTCTAGATTCTCAAACAGACTTAAGTGATATATTGCTCTAGACTTAAAACTGTGTCATTAAATCAAATACAGTTCAATGTTGCTTTTTCTATAGGCCCTATGGAATTGTCCCCAAAACACTATTTGGAAGTGTTGCAGGTCTAAGAAAAGGAGATAATTTGTGTCCAAAACCGCACAAATCATATAATTTCTGTGTATTTCTGCTGCAGTTGTTTCCATCTTCTTTGACTGTTTAATTCAGTCCGATCAATACTCATAAAGAAAAGCTTATCCATCTGTTTCGACTCTTGAATACACTGATGAGGTGACCTTGCAAACATAAAATCCCTAAATTCAGAGACATTTTCCCTAAACTGTTTTATACACATTTACTAAAAGAGCAAATTAAAAGTAAGTTTTTCCAGAAATCTGTGAAAGCCATAGTAGGATAGATGGGCCACTCTTGCCTTGTCTCCACAAAATGGCACCCTAAGCTGATCCATCAAGCTTTTCTTTCCACACATCTTGCCCACCAAGTGACTGAGAAGGAATGCTACTCACTAGGAAGAAAAAGTAAGTGCTGCTCGTCTCTTGGTTTTCACAAACCTATCACAAAGTGTTACTTGCCTATTTCATCTATTTTTCAAAGATCTCAAGATAAAGAGAGCTGCCTCTTTCTGCCAGCACTGAAGACACCAATGTCAAAAATGTATACGCTCATAAGTCTCAGTGAAGAACCAAATGTTTGTAGAAAAGAACAGTCTAGCGTTTATTTCCATGTGGGTTTTGTAATTTTGTTTTTGTTCAAGAAGCCTGGGGGTGTTCACTCCTGGTCCAGGCTGCAAAGTGCACAGAGCCCTTGCCCTCACAGCTGCTCCTGCAGCTCAGCAGGCAGTTCATGTGAGGAGCACTGAAAGTCAAAGTGGCAGTCACAGGTACCTGTGCTGAAGGTGTCCCCTGGGGCCTGTTCGGCGTGGTCTGCACAAAAGACACAACAAAAGACCCTCTGCTGCAGTAGAAATAGTGGATAAAAAGTGTTTTATTCGAGAGCTATGAAAAAAGGAGCATTTTGCACCACGGATCAGAGAATCTTCCTTTGTTACTACTTCAATAACTTTGCCACGTCTCCACTTCTTTAAAGTTTAGAATACCCAGTTATTTTCACTGTATCACACAAGTGAATTTGTATTTCATGTAGCCAAATAGCATGATATGACCTTTTTAATGTGAAACTTTTCTTTGAGTAGGTTTTAGAAACCAAACTTTCTACTGCCTAATAAGCTGGTAGAACTTCATTTTCTGTTATAACATTGATTAAATTTTGAATATCTTTCAGCTACAAGAACATATGGTGTAAGTAAAACATGCACAGATTGAAACATTTCTGAGACAAAATTGGTTAACTCATTTCTTTGAGCATCAGCAATATTTAAATTTGTATTTTAATTATTAAATCTGATATTTTTCAGAATAAAATATTATTTCAGCTTCTTTTCAATAAGATTATTACACCTTTTTTCAGCTTCAATTTTCTTTATGATAGAAATTCAATTTTATATGTTTAATTAATTTATTTTTAAGGCTATTGGACAGGAGAATTCTCCAATCAAGATCAGATCTAAAAAGCCATCCTGGATGGAACCATGTGCCTTAGAGGTTCTCAAATGTTTTGGGGACACGGAACATGTTCCTTCAGAGACTTATTCTGACCTTTGATGAAGTGTAAAGGCCTGCGACAAAAAAAAAAAAAAAAAAAAAAAAAAAAAAAAAAAAAAAAAGCAAAAAAGCTGTTCCTTGAATATCAAGGAAACTATAAATTAACTTCATGAAAGATTCTTAGAGGGAAAATAGTGAGATCTCTTGAGTCATGTAATTTAATATTATGATTTAATATTGATCATATAATGGAAGAGTGACATATATACCTCTATTTCTGTGTTTGTGTCCACATGCACTTCTACTTGTCCTGAAGTTTTGTCACACAACAAAAAATGCAAATAAATATTTCAATGATATATTGAGAGAACATTTTCATTTGTCTCTGACAATATATACTTTTTTTTTTTTCACAGCCATGGGTTGCTCCTTATCAAAGTCAGAGCTCTTTTCAAACAGTATTAAATAGCATCAATTCCAATGCCTACCAGTGAAAGGTTAAAGAAGAGTAGCTCAGTGATCACTCCTTTAATATCTACCTTAACTTCAAATTTTGCAACTCAAAGATTTTCTTTTTCCCTTTAGTATTGGAACTAAATGAGAATTTACTGTGTGGAAGATGTAATCACTTTACCCTGTTTCAGTGAAGTATATAGATGATGATTTAGAGAACTAATTTAATCAATGTCTGACTGATGTGTCAAAATATTTATTCAAGTGAATGCATCTTGTTTAAAAGGTGAATGTTTACAGGATTGTAAGAGTAGTACATTTAAAGGTTCATTCAAAATACATATTCCCCAATTAAAATCAAACCTAAAGGATCACCTCCCCATTTTTTTTCTACTTTTTACAGGAATAATTAGATTTTCACTAAAAGACTCAAGGAAACAAAATACTTCTTAACTGTTAAAATATAACACCTTGTAAAGATACAGCAGATGTTCAAAATTTAAATATCCTTTATTTTCCAAAATAAATTTCTTTATGGGGTTACAAATCACATCCAGTATAAAACTCAGTATTTAGAGACTTCTTCAGTGTTCCTGTATTCACTAATTCCCTCAACAAACATTTCTTGCCATAATTTTCCATTTCTTAAGGAGTATTGTAAGTTTAATAATAATAATAATAATAATAATAATAATAATAATAATAATTGCTGCTATAACAAATAGTTTGACAGACTTTTGATCCCTTGAGCGCTAAGTCTTTCATAACTGATATGGCATAACAGAAGAAGCAATACCTATGCTTTACAAATGTAAGTTAAACTGCAGAATAGGAGTACCAGATTAAAACAGTTACAGTACCATAAAAGGCAATTTCAACAATGCAAAGTGGTCTCCCCTATAAATATTATTACCTCTCTAAGGCAGTATTACTGCACAATTTCAATAAGAAAATATAGCAAATATATAATAAGTAATTTGAGAAAAAAAAGGAAATAGGCCAACAGATTATCAAATATATTTGGTTTTATGGGACAAAATAATGAGTGGTTATGACAATGTTCTGCACCAATACAGAAAATTGGAACAAGTGTGTTGAGTATGCAGTCGACATTTTCACCCCCTTATGCTCTGAACCTGCAAACACTTACCCATTGAGCAGAAGGTCCATTTGGGTCTGTGTCACATCCTGATGGTGACATTCTGTGTCATTCCAGGTGTTCATGCCTCTCTTTGGTGTTCCTCTACTTGCTTGGGAATACACGCAATTGGAGAGATTGGCCATTTATAGACTCAGCTTTTCCTTTTATTTGGTAGATTTTTTGAACAGAAATGCAGGAGATTCTTTTTGCCTACCAGTTGTTCAGCATCTGGTAGCAGAGATAGTAGACTGCTTCAGGCTCCAGTCTAGAGAAAATCACAGTTTCTTTGACAACAAAAAAGTGATATAGATCTCTGTGCAGCAGTGTTTACCAGGGAATGTTGGGTTTGAAGCAGGATTGCAGTGGGAACATTTATTTTTCCACCCCGGATTTGATAAATTTTCATTCTTTCTCTCATTTTAGCTAGCTGTTGAATAACTTCTGCTCATATCTGCTCAAACAGGTCTGACGCATTATTAATCTGTCACTGATGATACCTAAAAATGATTAAATTCAGGTTAAATTAACTAATCAGCTTTTAATTCTTGAAATGAATTTATAATGGAAAATTGCTTCAAGTAAGAGCTGCAGCTAGCCCATAGGAAAAAAAATGCCCAGCCAAAACTAAACCAATCCACCAACCCCCCACCTCTAAAAACCCCAAAAATTCCACCAACCAAGCAAACAAGAAAAAAAAAAAAAAACAAAAAAAAAACCCAAAAAAACCACCCAAAAAAACCCCCAACCAACCAACCAAAAAAAAAAACAAACAAACAAACAAAAAAAAAAACACACAAAAAAAAAAAAAAGAGGATAAGCCCAACAAGAATTTCTAAGCATTCCAGAAAAAGTACCTTTTTTTTTTTCTTTTAAACTGTTTGCTATTGGTAAGCATTTCAAATAACTTTCAGGAGTGTTTGCAATTCCCTGCAAAACTCGAGAGCATGCAAATTTATCCATCAGTTTACTGCTTTAATCTGTATATAATGTCATTTGAAACATGCAGGAAAACCTACATCAATTGCTAAATCAAGTACCAGGGACTGAAGAATTTATTATAGGTTCTTGCTGTCAGGAACTAATTTGCTTTACCTGCTATCAAGTAACCATTTCAGTGTAGTCCTATCCCTCTGCAGTCCTCCAGAAATCTTTCTGGTGTCATGTGAACCACTGTGACATTATGACATGAGGCAGGAAAACTAACTTTACATTTCTTACAGCAGTTGACTCACCTGAAGTGTTATATTCTCCACAAATCTCAATAAAGTGTTTTCAACAGTCGTCAACTACCATGTAGTCTTTTCTCCACGAATGGTTGCTTTGGCCACTAGTAAGACATAAAATATTTATCACTCTTTTATTTGTGAAAACAACAGAAAGCTTTTAGAAGAAAATCTGTAAGGCATTTTCTTATCCTTTAGTCCTGTCTCTAAAAGTTTTGATTTCCCTTATATATATATATATGTTTTTATAAAATAAAAACTCTTATACTTTGTCTTTACAAGTGAGAGGAAGGATTTCTCAAAAGCTTTTCAAGTGAATATGCTGGGAAAATTAAATTTCACATAAAACTAGTTACAAACTAATATCACTGTGTGAAACAGACTTTGGTGCATAGTCTTGAAAATGCATCAGTGATATCTAAGGAAAAGATTTATAATCCATCTTTTACTCAGTTTTTGTTATTGTTTACACAGTACTGTTCCCTCAGAATTACATAGGATAAAACAGTAAATTGAATAAATTGAGTACCATGTAAGTGAAATAATCCCTGTGCTGCCAGTCAGCTCAGATTTACCTTTATCTAAGGTGACAGAGGTCAAATTCTAGGCTAGCTGAACACCACTTTTAATTAAATGGATATTAAAGAGCTTTCACAAGACTTTATAATTTGACTGTCTATTGTGTGATTAAGCATTCACTTACACTCAGTCTTATTTCAAAGATTATATCAGCAGAAGTGGGAAAATGTAGTCTTCTAGCTCAGCAGTCACTTAAAAAAAACATAAAAGGCTTCCCCCAAAGCAACCAAAACAGAATGAGCTTGGGATTTTTGAATAATAAATAGGAGGTTCCTTACAACCCTGACACGAAAAGCACTGCAGACACTGGTGTTACATCATTCCCTCCTAACTGTCTTGAAAAATATGTGTCACGTTACAAAGAAAACAGCTCACCAGCTGTTTATGTAAAAATTATTTGAAGAAAAACAAGCATGGCCATATGGCACTCAAGCAATGCAGTGGGAGCATGGAGAATATTTTCTGTAGATTGTAGTAGATAATAGTCATGCTAAGTAGGGTGTCAAATATTGATGACACATTGTATTAATAGTTAATCTCTCCTTTTATCCTCTAAGTGCCTACATTTCTTAGCAGCTTGTATGTTGGAAAAAATTAATAACTTATTATGATGAAGATTTCAATTTTATGGAATGACAAAATATTTAATGTACTGAAGAAGTCCCAAACATTTTCCAATTCAAAAAATATTGTGCCCTCATTTGAATGGCATCAAGCCATTTCATATTAATGAAAATACTACCCTTAGAGTTACCACCTATTTTTCATTTGTGATTTGTTTATTTTGGGGTTTTTTTAGAACATATATATGGTTGGTTCTGCATTCATATTTTGACCTTGAAAATTTATTTCCTGGGGGAAAAAATGTCTTCCATTTACTCCTGAAAAAAAAAAAAAAGCCACAATCTGAAAATCTAAGTTGTCAATATGGAGGTTCTGCAAAGATTTTTCAACCCTAAATGCATGTATCAAAGATATTAACAAGGTTAAATCCCAGGCAAGCCTAGAGCTACCAGATAAAGGATTAAAACGGAGAAGAAAAAGAGCAGCTTGGCAAGAGCCAGTGCTAAGATGCCAAGCTGGAAAAGTGAAACACCATGGAGGGAGCGGGGGCAGGGAATCAAGACGAGCAAATTATTAGGGAGTACTTTTTAACAGCTTGTGTGAGTTTATCCTTAAGTACATGTGAGCTCTTACTTTGCTTCATTTCAGTATTGTGTACTTTTAAATATTGATTCAGACTGGATTCTCACTCTCCACTGGGAAGAGACACTGACACGGATCCACCTGACACTGTAGCCACAGCTTGTGCCTGCTATGTTTTGGTTTCGGGAAATTCTTTTCCCACAGGCACCTGTTGTAAACAGGAGCATGTTATTATAAACTATCTTGTTTTTCTCCATTCTTTCCCAAAGGAGGGATTTCGTTTGATGGCCCTTTGGGGTGACCAATGGGTCAAAGGATCCCACCTCTTAGGTGGGCTCATTGTAAAAAAGTATATAAGGCAGGTTTGAAAAATAAAGTTCAGACTTCGAGTCTCACACAGCCTTCTGAAAACCAGAGTCCGTGTCCTCATTTCGTGTCCCACAGCGACACGACACAGACCTATAGGTAATGGGGTGAGAATTTTGGTGAGGTGCCTTTATTATTTATGATAAACTTCCTCATGTTCCCTCTCTCTTAGGCTATTTCCTCTGTTTTCACAAAATCAAAACCATAACAATGTGAGGGGTTTTTTTCCCTACAGTTGGTTAGAGAAACAATATATTCAATTTCCATGTGTTGTGAAATTCTCTGGGTTTAGGTTTTTGGGTTTCTTTACTGTCATGAAGCACGTTTACAATTGGAACAGAACAGTTTTGCACAGATAGAAATAATAAATTTCCCACAATGGTATATAATCCTATAATATCAGTTATCCTTAAAGGAGCTTGATGGAATGGTCAAACCTTAGCAAAGAGCCTGAAGTTAAATAAACTCAAGTGGGAACTGGATTCCTGAATCAACAGTCTTCCTCTGAGACACAGAATAAGTGAAGATAGACTAATTGGCTCGCAGACTAGGACATTCTGCTTTCTCCATGGAGTAAATCCTGTTATGGTTACTATATCCATCTGCTAAATGGTTGTATTTTTGCCTGCTGGAAAAAGGATGTTTTGAGTTATACTCAGAGAATAGCTTCTGGTTTCCTTCAGCAAAGGATTCCAGGAGTAGAAGTCTTTCATTGAGGATGTCAAAAACTTTACTTCTCACTGCATCAATCCAAACACTGAACTAATTGTTCTGGTCTGTGAATCATACAGAAGACATGTCTGAAAAAAACCCAAGTAATATAGTACTATGGACCATTCTGAATTGATGTATATTTTTTAGCTGCTTGCTATTACAGAGACCTATCTTGAATGTTCCAGAGGTTCTTCTGGACTGTGTTTTCTTCTCTAATCCTATACTGAACTATGTATATGATGTATATGGAAACATGTGCCTCATGTCTGACTTTTGGTCGTTTCACCCACATATAAACGAAAACTGCTTATTTTTAAGATTACTAATGACATTTCCTTTTTAAATTGCATAATTTTTCAAAACCAATGCACATTAATTTTGGTAGGTTCTAGTCCAGCAAGAGCACCCTGTAGCACTTATCAAACAGGTTTATCTCAAGCTCCTATCTATGCATTTAAAGGTGCAACCAAATTCAATCACTTGTACCTTAACACAAGTACTAAGGAGTACTAGCTTGGCAAGGTCTTCCAGCCTTTTCTTCCCTACTCCATCATATTCTTAGTGGCAATAAATTTGACTCAAATGGTTTTTTTCAGATTACTCCTGACATCTTGAAATCTTCGGGCACCAGTACTAGAACACCACTACAAACATGTTCATTTGCATACTCGTGGCAGCGAGTCCGTGGCATGTCCTGACCTTTCCTTGGGCTTTCTTATCAATCCACATAGAGCTCTCCAGAAAGCTTCAACTGCTGACAGCCTCTGCTCCTGTCAAGAGAAGCAAAATACCACATGCTCATCATACATCCAGCTGTGTACGTTGGTTTTACTCCATGAGCAACAGTACAAGTACATGAATATCAAATGCATCTTCATTTTAGATCAAATCTGAGTTTAAGGATTAGCTATTTAATTCCCTGATATACTTTCACTACATTTATTTATTTATTCACAGAATTGTTGAGGCTGGAAGGCATCTTTTGAGATCATCTACTCCAATCTTCTGCTCAAGCAGGGTCAGCCAGTGCTTACTGAAAAGGACAGCCTTGGCACAGTAGTTTTCATTTTAAAAATACAGATTAAAAAGTATTTCACTTTGCAGCACTAAGCCAAAGTCTTGGAAAAGTTGACTGAAAATTTACACTTACTATAAATACATGACTGTCTATATTTTCCATATTTTTATGAATAATTCTAAAGAAATAGTGTATTTGCTTCATCCAAACTGCAACTATGTATTGATTTCTCTCCATTATGTTTCTAAAATATTTTAAAATTTGTCTTTTTTAAATAGAAATTGCATTTGAAACATTCTGTTTAGTATTTCCTCAGTTTTATGAAAGTGTACTAATTTCTACTGTTACTCTATCAGTGCCTGAAATTTATTTTTGTTAAAGCCTGGTCCATGCCAGAGAAAGACAGCGGAGGATTCCATCTTTTTGATCATATTATCCTCCCCTCACATTCTGTTGTTATCCTCAGGGCTCTTAATGATGTTAAAAGGAAAGAACTGGAGGCTTTGAAACTGCATTTCAGTTCCCAGTGCTGCTGATTGTGTCAAGCTTTTGTCAGCTCTAATTAGAAATGAACCCCCAGATTCCAGGTAAGGATGTCACCCTTTACAGCAGCTGCCCATTTGGGAGGGAGAGATTGCCTGGCTGAGTTGTCAGACAGTGCCAAACCCTTATGTGGCATTAGCAAGGATCTTCTGGCCTGCAGCATGACTGGAGTCTCTTGAGGTCACCATTAATATGTCTGTGTGGGTTTCAAATGTAGGGCAAGAAGTAAAGCAAATGTCAAGGTTTTACCTCGGAAATATAAATTTCTGGGAATAGTGAGGATAGGCAATGTGTTTTGTGCCTCTTTCAACTACCAATTTATAACATGATTCTTTCATTAGTTAAATAAACCTCTAAACAAGCAGGTTCTTTTATATTCCCTTAGTATTTCTTCAGTACTTTCCCTCTAAACATTTTACATTAAAAATGACAGAACTTGTTCTCCAAACCTGTTACGAATCATTTGGCAGAAAATAAGCATTTAAAAGTCATAATAAATATAGAGAAATATGTGAAAGCTGAAAGATGCCAGATTAACTAATTAAATTCTTCGTAATGTGCTTGATTGATAGAAAAAAAAAGTTCATTGCTTTTTCTTCCTACTTTTTTTTGGTAAGTTGCTGAGCCATATTTTTTCAGTTTATTGTCCTGCTGTTTCTCAGATTTTGAACAGTAGAGAGATATGTTTGTATATAATAAAACTTTTGACCAAAGAAAAGGCTGAGGAAAAAAATGTTCTCCTAATAAATAGGTTTTCCTCAGAACTACATTAATTTGTCTACTGGCATCTGCTTTTATTAACACAAGAGAGTACAAATTGGAGGTAAAAGGGTGCCAAAATACTTGATGGGACCTGTCTGTATGGGAATTGCAGTGAAAGGAGATTCCATTTATTTCATGCAGCATCACAAGATCCAAAGAACCAGCACACCTTAAAAAGTGGACTGCTACATTATGAACTTTTTGAAATTGTAATATCCTGGATAAAGGAATCAAAGTCATGGTGTGCCACAGTTGTCTTGCCTGATAAATATTCTAGTACAGGAAAATTCACGTGCCTACACTTGAGTGCTTCTCTTCCTAAATAGACAGGAAGCCAAAAGTCAGAAAAATCACACAAAAAATATGAAAGTAAATTGCAGAGGATGACTCTCCTGGAAAGATTGTCTCCCCCTGCACCTCCAACAATTGGATCTCTAATTATATCAGACTGGAAAAGAATAAACTTTGAGACATCAAGGTTTCTCAGTTTGATGTCTGTGTGGAAACTGAGAAAAAGCAAATGTAATCCACACCATTGCAGTATTCATACACTCATTATGTCATGTACTATAACACCTACCTCATTATATGGGTCTGCTATGTCCATCTCTACCATTCTTTCTATGAAAAGGCAGCTCAGATTTTCTTAAGGGGAAAAAAACATAATAGAGAGCAAAGAACATCAAGGAAAACAAAGTGCAGACATGTTGAAACATTTTGAACTCCTGTAATTTAATACATTTCAAATCAATATTATCTTTTCACTGTAGACTTTGGCAACTAATGGTCAACAATTTCCATTTAGTTAAAATGATCACCATTTACTTTTCCCATTGAGCTGCTTGGCAATAGCTTTTCTTTCATAGCCATTTTTTGACAGTTATATCCTCCCAAGCCATTGAAGTCAGAAAAACAATAGATGAAACAGTACCACTGTAGAATAAACTCATGTTTAACACTATTCCTGCCAGCTATTCTGCCTAAAAATACTGTACAAAAAGGCTGATGATGATTTTTTTTAAAGAAGCTGCTCTGCCTTGTAGAAGATAATCTGTTCTGATTATTTCCCAGCCTCTTCAAGAGACCAAGAGAAGACAGTCTTGGTATCACAACTGTTACTCATAATGAAGCACCGAGAGTCAGCAATGCCTGAGAGTCATTGACATCAAAGTTTCTTGGTAGATCAAATTACATTCTAACTTATGTTTGATGTTTATTTTGAGGAAAGTCAGAATAAGTGAAGAGTTTCTGGGTCAACCTAGACAGACAAAAGTCGAGGAGATTGGAATATTTCCAACAGACAGATTGTGTTTTGTAGTGTTTTGTTAGCAGTCTTACTCAGAAACAGAAACCTTCCCTGGATGTCAAGACTGTCAGGCAGGAAATTGGTCAGAATATTCAGGTCAAGTTATTTATTTCCTTTCTAAGATGCACTCCAACTAACAGATTTCCTCAGCACATTATGAGCAGCACCTTTACATTAATGGTCCTCTTATTACACAGTGCCCTTTATCCAAAAAAAAAAAAAAAAAAAAAAAAAAAAAAAAAAGCTTAAGACCCAGAGATAGGGGGCCATTTGGGCAATATTAACCAATAAGGTGTCTCCCTTGAAAACAGCATTCATAAGTAATTCTAATACCTGCAACAGGTACAGGCAATTCAGCACTTAGAAATAGGTTAGTGATTAGATCAGGAACTAGTACATTACAGTATTGAAAGTGGGGAATGAAATTCAAATATGATAGTAGAAGAACCAGTAGCAATATGTTAAAGTAGTGATATTTAAAACAAAAAAACACACATGCACAATAATGTATTAAGATGCCACTAAGAAAACTTGTACTTCCTGTAATCATCTAAATTCTTAGAAGGAGAATTCAGGGATTCATCTTAGGAAATTATTATGTTACTCTTACCCAATGAATTTATTTGTGTATATTCTCTTAAACCTTGGATTTCAAGTTCCATAGGAAATACATTAAAAATGCAGCATATACTTTAAAACAAATGTGTTATATGACAGATGTTTCCCTTTCATTGTATAAAATGAAATTATCACTGTACTTCTCTGAGAAGAAAATTTAAGCCCAGACTCCTGAACAGAACATCTGTGTTGCTTTGGCACTTTGCTATATGAAATGAAAAATAATTTCACACTCCTAGTACAAGCAGGTTTCATCAATATACAAAGCATGATGAAGTTGTCAGCAGCAACTCTGGCTTTCTTAAAAGTATGCATGTTAAAAATCCCAGCTCATATTATACCTTTCCTGTGTTCTGAAAAGATGAATCAGGATGTGGGTCCAGCAGAGGAAAGCAGAACCAAGCCCAGTCGAGCTATTTTTGTATTTTGTTCCAACCTCCTCCAGTGTGTTAGGTTAGGATAATTTTGTTAATCCCACCCCGTAAATAAGAACTGCAGAATGGAATAAAAAAAAAAAATCTGCCAGCAAGTCCTAAGAAAAGTAAAAATGCACTTCATATACAATAATGTATTAAACAGTATTCTTACTTATAATAACCACTCCATATCATACTGATAGAGAAATGACACATTTCTATTATATCTGGAACACTAATTAGGAGTGGAAGCAGTGATGTCAATAGCTATCACTTGAAACCAGAACCATGTGAGGCATTATAGATGATAAAAACAGCAATAATTGTTTCTTTGCAGATTCACTGTATTTTAATTAGATGTGTGGTAATCAGAAATAGAAAGCTTTGCAAGCTGGCACAGCTCCACTGCCTTCCACCTTCAGTGGGCCTTTTCTCCCCTTTCAAATGAATAAAAAGTTAGAGGGAGTGGCAAGTGCAGTAGAAAATAGAGACAATACAGTAGGATGGTAAAGGGGAACTCTAAAAAGAAATTTCAAACCTTTTAATTATTTTATTTTAAATTTAATTTTAATTTTTAATTTTAATTTAATTTTAATTGTTTAAGATGGAGGCAAACTTTAAGAAATATCACTTTATGTTCTTAAGAGTATATACCAACATCATATGCTGGATGATCTCTTTATGGATGCCACAGAAATTAAAATCCACAAGATTTCAAAGCCAAATAAAATGTGCACCTCCCCACAATACAATTTTGGCCCAATAGAGTGATAAGCAGAAAGGTTTATGGTACATAAATATTCTTCATAACAACCTGTTCTGAGATTTAATTATATACACAAAATAGAAGGAGATTATTTTGTGTTGCTCAACACCACACTAAAAACAGGATAGTGAAACACACACAGTAGCTCTTATAGATTATGAGATCTACAGGGAAATACATTAATTTCAGTAAGAAATAAATAATTTTGGAATGTCTGAATAGATAAGGAATTGCTAAAATTGCTGCTGTACATGTTATGGCTAAGAAGGAGCTGGTTTTGGTCAGTATGTTTTGGGTTTGTGATGTGTTGACCACACAGGGATGTTTCATTATTGCTGAACAGTACCTGTACAGAGCCAAGGCCTTTTCTGATCCTCACCCCACCCACCAGAGAGCAGGCTGGGGGAGCACAGGGAAGGGACACAGCTGAGACAGCTGACCCCTGCAGACCAGAGGGACATCTCATACCCTATGGCCTCATGCTCCACAATAAAAGCTGGGGGAAATATAAAAGGGGGAGATTCAGACTTACAGTGTTTCTGTCTTGCCAAATTATATGTGAGGGGTCCTGGCTCATCTGGATATGGCATGCCCATGAAAAGCTTTTGCTTTTCTTGTGCATACAGTGTTTCCTTTACACATTAAACTGTCTTTATCTCAAAGCACAAGTCTTCTCAACTTTGCCCTTCTCATACTTTCCCCAGGCTCAACATAAGGGAGTGAGCAAGTAGTGGTCTGGGGCTGACCTGCCTACAAAAGTTAAATCCCAGGCAGCTAAGAGGAATTAAATGAACTATTGCAAAAATTTAAACTTTAATTCATACCATTTTAATATTAGTGTAAAAGTTCTAAGAAACGCTTAAATACATTAGATTTTCCATTAGTTTTAAATTCTATAGAGTGTAGAGATTGATTACTTTATACCTATCTAGCTAGACTGAAGTAAGTTTTCACAGTTACATTACAGGAAAAGAGATGTTCCAAACAAAATTGTTCACCCAAAGAAAGCAGCTCTATCAGATTTTTTTTTTCACCCTTTTAATTGCAAAAGACATTACTTTGGTTTGGTACAATAAACCAAAAAAACCCACCACTGGTACAGCAAAACAAAGTAAAGGTTTTGTGCTTCAGGGAGCAGTTTTAAAGCAGGAATTCTGTAGGCACTGGAGAAATTAACAATGGAAGGCATGTGGTTAGGGAAATTCTCAAGTTGGTCATTGCAATTGTTTTCCCCAATCAAGCTACATGTTTTTAATCCAAATAAAAAAAAAAATACTTAATAAAGGAATCATCAATTCATGTAAGATGAGATGGAAATTAAAGGAAGAATAAATAAATGCCTAGTAAAATCCATCACATGTAAACAACAGATCAGGGGGTAGGTTGAGTTCTTTTAATACTAATTGGATTTTGCAATTGTTCTCCACTATTTTGACTATGATATACACAGAATTTGAAATTTTCAAAGGTCAGTTTTCCCTTACAGAACACCCACAACTTCTGCAATATTAACTTAATAAGTTTATATGTAACAATTTGAAATTTGGCAAATATTTCATTGAAAAACTATAGTCAGAAAAATTAAAGCACTAATAGATTTATGTCATTTTGATTATTTAGTCTTCCCAATTACAGCTTCTCTTTGACATTCAGCTTTTTGCACCACTGTCTCAATTTAATAAAAACCCCTTTTTTTCTCATTGAAAAAGTAACATCTTGTAGCTGCTAGTATAGAACAGCGGATATAGGATAGTTAAAATAAGTTTCCTAACAGCATCTATTAAACAAATACTAATACTTCTTAGTGCTGGTATTAGCTTCTTGCAATCATTTTGAGCAAAAAATAATTGCCTAATAAATAACCTTCTGGCACTGCATCTGTGGTGTTTTGAGTTGTTTTTTGGGGTTTTTTTGGGGGGGTTGGTTTGTTTGCTTGGTGGTTTGGTTTGTTGTTGTTTTAAAAGAAATATATATATTTAAGTAGCTGCAGTTGTGTTTCTTTCTTTGCAAGACATGTTTTTGGATCTTGAACTTATGGAACACTTTCTGATGTTTCTTTTTAAGTCTTCCTTCCCTTCCTTCTTGGCATTTATTTCCTAATTCTTTCCTGCAGGGACTATGCCTCATCATAGTTATATGAAGCAAAGTTTGATAGCTGACAGAAGACTTGGTTGGTGTCACTCAAAGAACTCAGAGAACACTGAGAATTTCTTTGTTAATCCAGTTTGATTTTGGCCACAAATAGCAAATGACAGGTTTCTTCAAAGACTGGAGGAACTCTCTGCAGAAGCTGGGCAGCAATCTTTTCCAAGCATTTAGTGGATCTTCACTGAATAAAGCAATTTCATTTTCTATGGTCAATCATTGTATCCAAAGAAGAGAAATGAAGCTGGTGAAGGATCTAAAGTCCTGTGAAGGGTCACTGAGACAACTGAGGAAAGAAGGTTCAGAAGGGCTGTAATTGTTCTTTACAACTATTTGAAATGAGGTCATTGTGAGGTGGATGATGGCCTCTTCTCCAAGTAGCAAGAGATAGGATGAGTAAAAATGCCCCGGTGTTGCACCAGAGGAGGTTTAGACTGGATATTAGGAAAAAGTTTTTCACCAAAAGGATTAGTAAACACTGGAAGAGGCTGCCCAGGGAAGTGATGGAGTCACCACTCTGAAGGCATTTAAAAAACCTGTAGCACTGGCCACTTTAGGGACATGGTTTAGTGGTGGACTTGGCAGTCTTTAGTTAATGGTTGGATCTAAAAGGTGTTTTCCAATCTAAATGATTCTAGGATTCTCTAATCTAGAAGCCTTCAAGTTTTGCATAGAGAATTAGTTTCTTCTCTTTCTTTACTTAACCTGGTTTGAGTGTAATGTAGGAACATAAACATTTTCTATTCATCCAAATTTGTTTGTGTCATTTCACGTCCATGCTAATATGTGTATATCCCCAAGGTCATCTGTAAGGCAGAACTGAACACAATTTCTCAAAATCCATGATGAATTTAAGTATACTTCTTCCTTTTATTAAAAACATAGTACTTCTAATAAGGTTAATGGATAATATGAGATAGTTAGTAAGAACAAAATATTGAAGTCATTATTATTATCATTTCTGAGAGGATTTATACCCCTTATGGGACTGACTATATGTTATTCAAACCAAATGAATATTTTCAATGGTATCTCCAGGAGCAGAGCATACCTCCTCTATGAATGTCATACTACACTGACAGAGAAATTTGGAGAGATGTGAAGGTCTTGTTGACCTCTGTGCTCTTGTGCCTTTTGTGCCTTTAGTTTTGATGAAAATTATTAAGGATTTTTCAGAAAAAAAGATTATGTTCTGAACTTACTGTACAAGAAGCCATTTGAGATTGATAAAGCAATGAGTATATATAAGAAAGGCTTCTGGGCAATTTTCAGTTGCACTCTGGGCAATTAGACACCCACCTTTAATTAAAAGTCAGTGGAGCTTAGTGACTAAGTACCACTCACGAGTTTCAAAGTATCATTTAATTGATAGAGTAATGAATTAAAAAAAAAAGGGAGGGGGAGACCACATTTGAGTTGAAAGAAGCAGATTTCTGTGAGTCTGAAATGTTTAGACTGAAAAAGTGTCATTAAAATATTTCTGCAAGGCGGATTAAGAGAAGAACAGGTTAGTGCAGAATAAAATAGAATAGAAATGGAGCAGTTGAAGTTTCTGGTTGATTAGAACTCTGTCACTGAGCAGCAAACTGTGCTAGGACTTTTATGTGAACAGTAAGATAATGGAGCTAGAGCTGCTTCTTCCCTCCTACTTCTTTGCACTGCATGAAAGAAAAGACATGGCATTTTGGGTGTGGGGGAGATGTTGCAGCTCCAAGCAATGAGAGGACCTGCATGGGAGACAGGGACTCAGGGGTTGGGAGAGGCTGGTGCTGAGGCATAAACAGCACATCCTGGGAAGAACAGTGGCCACTGAGCCATGTGCCAGTTGCCTCCTCCCTTTGAGGCTGAGTCTGTCTCACCACAACTTACCCCCAGGGTAACAGACCTTCAGTCTGAGCACTAGAGCATTGAAAAGTCACAGGAGGGTAAGTGGACATTCTTTTCTAGTGGGTCCTCCCCACACTTGAAAGACAAAGGGGAAGACTAAATGTATAGAGAGCAATAAATTCAGTGCCAACAACTGCTGACAACTATACAAGCATATGTTCATATATAAAAAATCTCTTCTCAAATTCGTTTGCTGCAGTTCCAAGCGAATGAAATCTTAGTAAACAGTAAAGGCTTTGGAAAGGATCTTGGAAATCGTTGATATAGGTCATTCCACTTCCTGGAATGTACTTACTGTTGCAAGAAATAATGTTGCTGAAGGTGCTAAGAATCACCAAAAATAGGACTGGAAGGAAATTCAAGGGATCATCTCATCCTACCTTCTGGCCTAAGGCAAGATAAATTCTACCTAAACTGTTCCTAACAGGTTTGTCAAAGATACTTTTAAAAACCTGCAGTGATAGAGACTCCAGAGCATCCCTTGGCATTCTGCTGATTTAAGTCCTACCTTAATATTAGAAGTATTTTGTAATGGGTTGGCATATCTACAGAGAGAATATTATGTTATATGAAATAGAAACAAATATATTAATAAATAACTTTGAGATATTTTCCACCCATATTGATTTTCTTTTCCATTTGAATGAATAAAATGCATAAGATTTTACAAGAGGCATAATAAGTGTTAACATTTTTATCAGTTAATAAAATAAAGTTAATTTCTTTTACTGGATATATTCTGGTCCATTCATTAAACCCTGTTCAGATTCTAGAATAACAATTAAAGACATATAAAGGCATTGTGGAGTAATTGATTCAGTTTTGGCAGCTAATAAACTTGATATGAAATAAATAACAGCAGCAAAATTCATCTGTCGAATAGAGTTCTTTATTTTTCTGCAAAATCTTTTGAATTTTTTAAAAGCAAATATTGAGTCATATCATGAAGAAACATTTCTTTTGAGCATTCAGAATTGTTTAGAGCTGTGCATATAGGAGTTCTCACAGACAATTTATTAACTGATGTTGCTAAGACTGCATACATGAGCAATGGTTGATGAAATCCATGAAAAAATTTAATATTTATGTTAGAGAATTCAACTCTGCATGTATTTATATTAATGAATGCAGGAAAATTACTTATGAAATGTGAAATCTTTTGGTGTTTATCTTCTGAACACTGAAACCCACTTAGGACTCTACAATTACTGAAGGGGGAGTTCACTTACACAGCTATTCAAACTTGACTTTTGGTTCTCTCTTTGGAGTATTGACATTTTGCAGAGTGATGTGGGTGTCACTGTTAATGCTCTCAGTTTTAGCTTCTGATGGTATCTATTATTGATAACCTTGGTGGGGAGAAATAGGACAAATAAGATCTGCAGCCTTCTTTAGTTTGGATTTTTGCTTAGATTTGCTAAAAATATATATAAAAATATTTGAAAAGTAAAAATTTCAAAGAAACAAAAATTCAGAGAATCATTTGCTCAGGTAATGCTGAGATATTTATAAAAGGTCCAAAAAAACCTGAGAAACTAAGTATTTGGTGCATCTATTTCATAGCGATTTTTCTCAGGTTTTGTTGATCTAGGTGGAACTTCTGCACAGGACTTGAAAGAAGAAATGTAGGTGCATGCCATTTATAAAAGAAGTCTTTATAACCAGGTCAAGTTTCATTTCATCTTACCTGAAATGATCATATTTCTGTCTCAAGATATACTAAAGCAAAAGCAGAAGTTCTGATCTGAACCAGCAATGGTGATAGAATTTCAGAATGCATTTAACCAATATAAACAATATATTGATTATTTATAATGCATATAACCAATATAATTAGAAATATTTATCTGGCTTTCCATTATGGCTTAGTTTTCGAAGATGGTGGCCACTCTTAGTCCAGGTTAAAACACAGCGAAACAATGAGTGTATTTTAATATTTTTGAAGTGAGTCAGGATTTTTATGGTGGACATTTGAAACTGTGGAACAGAGGCTTTTCCACCCCAGTTTTACGTATTTCAGATTAGGTTCTTTCAGAAATCTCTTGAAGTCTCTGTGATTATTTGGGAACACAAGATTTAATCTCAGTTTCCATGCATTGATGTGAATGCCAGCAATTCTAATGCCACAATAATGCTACAGTAGCCATTACAGTAGCCATTAAATTATTATAGTGTACATTTACTTGAGTAAGCAATGAGAAAGTATTTTTAAAAGCAGAAAAACGTAAAGAAGACAGGTAATAGAAATTCAATGTTTTAAAAAGAAACTCAGTGTAATCAAATGCTGCTTGGTTTGAATAAAGTAGAAGATTTACTTAGTTAATAATCAACTTAGTTGCTCTCAAGGTATCACTAAGGTAAAAGTGTTTACAAAAATCTGAGATGCTTTTATGTTAAATTAGATAGGATGAAAATGTATAAGCTATACTTTTTTCTTGGAATCTTGAACAAAAAAGTGCTTGTGCTCAACAATTATTTTCATTTTACTAAAAAATTGAAACAGGAAAACCCCTTTTTTCCATAGAAGGCTGTGTGACTGATATATTTTATATAGAAGAACAATTACAAGAATAAGTACAATGTGAGGATAGAAAAGGTTTTGCTCAGTGGTGTAGAAGACAAATTCTGATTTTTCATATTCCTTTCCAAAATTTCCCTTATATATTTTTATTTGTATCCTTTTCATCACATTTATTTACAAAACCAATTTATTTTGCCTGCTATTCTTTGCATTTTTAAGCATACATGGAGTAGTGGGGTTCATGGACCAGGTTTCTTAAGCCTCTTGAATTATTATAATTTAAAGCACAAAGAGAATGTCCTTAAATATAAGTCATGCAGGTTTTTGGAGTATGGAGTCAAACACTGGGTTTGGGTATTGACTTCAGTGTTGCATGGAGACAAGACACGGCAAAATTTAACTTTGTGAGATAAGAATTCCAAAGGGGAATTTAAAACAACAGAAGATAATGAATGGCAAGTAACAATGCAAATTAAAATTTCTTAATGAAACATAAGGTAATTTAACTTCTTGGACTCGGAACACCAGCTAATTAAAGATGTGTACAAAAAAAATTAAGTTGGAACAGAATTGCATACCCTTAAACAAAAATAAAATAGGAAGGAAGCAAGAGCAAAGAAAAATAATTAGAGGGTTCTGATCCAGTCTGATACATTTTAAATAAGAAGAGATATTTTCTAAATGAAACTAAGAGATACCAAAATACACTGATGGCAGGGGAAAAAAAATGGAGGAAAAACTCTTGCAGAACAGCAAAAAAAAAAAAAAAGGAAATGTCTCTTGAAACAGTGGAGGGAGAATCAGAATAGAAATAACTGTCTAGAGAGACTCAAATTATAAAGAAATCAGTGGATTATATCAGAAGCAAGAAATGCGCAAATAAGAAAGAGGAGGAAAATATGAATTTTGGAGAATGTAAAATAAGTAAAAGATTTTCACAAGCATTACATAGCTTTCCTTGATTCATATTTATATTGAGGAGGGTGTTGAAAATGTACACACCAACATATTCATGATTCTTTTTAGATAACACTGAAATCAGTAGACTACAGTTAAATTACAGTATATTCAGTCAAACACAGTCATTTGCATTTAGTGATTTGGGTTCTTACAGTAGTTCTTCCTATATTGTTCATTAAATGCAAGAAACAGACTCATTTTAGCAACACCTTGCACCCTCACATTTGATTTCATTTCAGTCTTCAATTATAATTATGATTGCTGTTTGCTAACACTGAAATTTTTTTTGAGTAAAAAAGTCTGAACAAAATTAAAATCCCTTTCTAGTGTATTGTTTCTTTCAAGAACAAGTGATTGTTCAGAGCTTTGGTCAAAGGAAGCAATGTTTCTAAAGTCTGGTGCCATAGCCAATCTTGTCATTTGTGTAGTTATGCACCCTGTACACTGGGTGTATGTGTGTATATAGAGCTTGTGAAGGACTCCCTTGCTACTTCTGGTCTTGTGAATGCAAAGGTAGGAATTGCCACTGGAATGCTGCCAAGGAATATGTCTCAGACCTGAATGTGTAACACTTCACACAGAGCTGCAGACAAACAGTGAACAAGTGAGTTAGAGGCTTTTGGAAGGGCCTCCAGAGGTTTTCACTTAGCCTCAAAACTTGGTATGAGTGACAGTGAGAATTCTTCTGGCTTTATTAAGCAGAGCACTGCCTAAGCCCCAAACATCAGTCAGTAAATCTTACCTTAGAAGAAGACTTACACAGGATTGCTAGAATTGTGTTGAATATGCAATTAACAATCTAGAAAGAAAGTTGACAAAATGGACTAAGGGTGGCCATCATCTTCAAAAACTAAGCCATAATGGAAAGTTAGATAAATATTTCTGATTATATTGGTTATATGCATTATATATAATCAATATATTGATTATATTGGTTAAATACATTCTGAAATTCTATCACAACTGCTGGTTCACAAAATTCCACAAAAATATGCATTAGTCATAGAAAGCTATGAAGACTCCTAGGGGACCTAATGGTAATCAGATATGAATGGAACGGTAGTCAAAATTCTCTAGGGGCAAGAACACAGCAACATACATAACAAGAGATGATATAAAAAACTTGTACACATTGATCATGTTAAATTAGCTGAATCAAGTAGGGGAAATTATCAAGTCCATACTGTTGTCAGCGTAAACCAGTGACCATCAGTGGTTATGAAAGAATCAATGTTAAACTGTATAAGAAAAAAAAATCAAGTTAACAACAACCACATCTTTCTAATGATAGATGCAAATACAAGAATGCCTTTATATTGCAGTGGATGAGATCAATATTTTGGTGATATATATTAGAAATATAGAAATATCAGATTATTTTAAAACCGATCTACACAGTTCAAAATACAGGTACATATTCTTTAAATATGCCTCTTTTTTTCATTCTGCAGTTCTGAAACCCAAGAAAAAAGAAACAGAAAATTGAAGTTGTGAAAATAAATACAACTTTACATTATTTTTAACTCAATGTGGAGTTGAAGGCAGTAGCTTACAAATAGTTCAGACAGGACATGAAAGTGGTTGATAAATATTTAGGTTGAGAAAATAATTAAAAGTCCTTAAATCATGATCAGAAGAATATATTTTATCCAGTTTAGATCAGGCTTCATCTCTAAGTAAGTTTTCCCAGTTATGCTCTCCCTGTATTTGAAGCATCTTATGCTGACTACTTTAAGGATGGGATAAGAGGAAGGCTGTGCAGCAAGATCTGATTTGGAAAGATAATCCCTATAGGAAATTAAGAGGAAATATGATGTCTCTTTAGATAACATCTTAAATGTCACCTACTTTTAGCATTTCCTTTTTCTGATTTCAAAGGAGATATCTAGCCTCCTCTAGCTTCTACAGCAAAATATAAATCAGAGTTGTCAACGCTGAATTGCCTAATCATCTTTGCCTGTCTACTTTTAGGCACCATTTGCTAATGGTTTACTCACTGCAACATCATGCCACTTTCCAAATTTAAAAAGCCAAGAATACCATTGAAATAAAGAGCACTACTGTCTCTTTCTCCTAGTTCTGTGAATGACAGAGATTTGATTTATAAATAACAGGAAATACCCTATTCAGGTATTTTTGCAGGATCTTTGAAGCAGATGTTATCTCCTCTAGAAAAAAAAAAAAAGAAAATTAGCAATTTGTATATGGCAATAGTTGTTTGTTTTTCTGTTTGTTTGTTTGTTTGGAGAATGTAGAAGATATGTTTGCCCTTAAACATTAAACCAGAGGAGACTAAAATCTGGGTTTGGAGATCTGGAGAAAGGCAAAAGGCTATTTTGAGTTGAACCCCTTAAATTAAACACTTGCATTTAGAAGAAAAAGTATCAGCATAAATCCACTTTGTTGCATGCAATGCACCTACAGTGCTTCTCACTAAATAAGAGTTAACAAAATTTACTTAAGTGAGGAAAACCTAGCTGTACAGTATCCCACAGCTATGAAAGTCATAGTTGCAATTTGCTCATGTTTCTGTGGGGTTTGCATCTATGTGACACATGAACAAAAAATCATCCTCAGTGCCATGCTCAGGTACACTTGATTACAGAAAAGGTAATTTTTAAAAATTCTTGGAACAGATTCTGTATCAGTTGTGTGATTTGCATATTGCTGTGCCTGTCACAATGGAAAAATATTAATGTCTTGCCTTCTGAAGCAGAAAAGTAGAAACTATGGTGAGAGTAGCAATGCCTTGCAAACAGAACCTCATGTTGATTGCCATGATTATGCTACACATTAATCTACAAAACTTCATTATTCTTTTGCCTTATGCTGGTTAAGCAGGCTACATTGGTAAGATTGTGCTCACACAACTAGAAAGACGATAATGTCATATAGTTATTGCCACACTTTTAATAACTCTTCTTTGTCCCTCATGGATATATGGCAAGAACAGAATACTTTTTCCATTCTATTGCTTTCAGTATTGCTTCTGATATGAGATTTTGTCTAATCCCACACAGCTTTTCTTATGCAATTATGTGATGTAATTGTACTTATTAAACATTCTGCTTGTACAGCCATTAGATAACCAAGAGACAAGCTTCATATTAACTTGCTGTACTTGGAACCTGCTAAAAACTGGTGATAAACTCAAAATCTTGCAATACATCTTTTTTAACATGAGATTAGTTTTAACTGAAAGCAGTCTTCAAAGCATACACTTTGATGACTTTGCATAGGCCCTATTTAGAAAGAGGCTCGATACATCCATGCAAAGATATGTCAATATATAAAACTTGAAGCCAAATGAGCACTAAAGCTGAATAAATTAATGGAAAAGATACTTTGTTTTGAATTAAATCTGTTGGATCTGAAACACTTGGTCTGTGTCTGACTGGGCTAGTTGTCTTTCATAGCAGCCTGTGTGATGCTTTGGATTTGTGGCTAAAACTGTTGGTAGCACATCAGTGTTTTGATGCTTGCAAACAGTACTGACACAGTGTCAAGGCTTTCTCTTTTTCTTACTCTGTTCCCTGCCTATCAAGTGTGAGTGGGTAAAAGGTTGGCAGGAAAGACAGCTGGGAAAAATAACCCAAACTTGCCAAAGGGACATTTAATATCATATGATGTCATCCTCACAAACCAAGAGTTGGAGTAAGAACATTTTGGCTTTCAAGGAGGCCATTGCTTGGAGACCTGCTAGATGTTGGTCTGATTTCTTTGGTTGCGCCTGTTTGGTGTCTGTACCCTCCCCTCTCCCCTTTCCTTTCACATATTTATCTTTATCTCAAACCATGAGTTTTCTCACTTTTGTTCTTCCTTATTTGATCCCTGATCCTATTAAGGGTGAGAGAGCGAGCAAATGGCTCAGTAGAAACTCAACTGCTGGTTGGCATCCACCCATCACAACATTATTGAATCATATACCATTTGTAATCTACATTATTCTGCAATCCTGATGACTAAGAAATTTTATATGAACTAATCTGAATAAATTCTAGCTACCACAGCTGTATGAACTCAAAAATCCAGAACAAATATTTAATAGAAACAAAGATGAAGGAACAGAGATTAAACTTAACTGCTGAGAATATATCGAGCCCCAGGTAAAAAGTATAAAAGTACTGATAAAGCATATCTGACTAAATTAATATAAATTATCAACATGCAATGACTAATACGTCATAGCTAAAGAGTAATAAGAAAGAAGTATAATTTGCTTTTGAAAAAGATTTTTTTTTTATTTTGTGTAAACTGCTGAAGTCACAGTGTTATACCTGAAATCAAAATTTGGTTTTCTGAAATAAGTAGAATGTTTGAATGAAAAAATAAATTTATGTGGTTTGGGTTCTGGTGTAGTGATGCTCTTCTTGCACTGGTTTAGTCAAGGTTATATTTACCAGGTAATTAAAATATGCAAATTTAATATAATTCCACTTTTTCTCCCTTTGAATCATGAAAAAAATATTCCAGATTTGAAATATTACTGATTAACTGAAGATGGCATAACACTATCTTATTTAAATCTTTGCTTGCCTCTTAACTTGGTTTTGCTACTCATTTGTCACTACTATCTTGTTATGTCATCTTTTTTCCCTTAAATAAATTAACAGGCTTGGCATAAGAATTTTGCTTAAATTCATGTGACATTGAGATACAAATGATCTTGTAACATTTTTACTTAATTTCCTCTGATGTGTCGTTAGCTCTTTCTCTAAATCTCTAAATGCTTGATCCCGTCTTTCTTTCATTTACCCTAAATTTTTGAAGTGAAGTCAAAGTCAAATAGATCTGGTTAGCAACCATTTGAAAGTCTCCTTGAGGTAGCACCAGTGACAACATCTAACCTGAGCTTCTTACATGAGTGAGCACTCAGAGTACACTTTTCCATCACTCTCAAACCAGATTTCTTGAAGTGGTTGTTCCCCATGCTGGGCTTTTCTGAAAAGCTGTGAGTTTTCTGTGGTTGAACTTAGATATTACTCTTGGAAAGTACCCACGGTACAATTTAGCTGATAAATGGCATGGAGGAAATAATAAATAGCCATATATTCAGCTGACCTGTATTTTGGAAAAAGCAGAATGCTCTGAATCGGCAGTGATGTTACAATAAAATATCCGTCTGCTTCTTCCCAGGGGAATATATTGGAATGAGTCCCTTCCAATTAGTCTCTCTCTCCATGGAATTTCACAGAAGTATAAAACTGACTGTGAACAATCTCTGAGGCAATATTGTAAATCGGACAGAAAGAAATTAAGATTTCTGAGAAATAAATTGAACTGACTAATACAGTTGTCCTTGAGGTGTGCAAGGGCAGTGTGTGTGTGTGAGAAATGCATGAATGCCATTATATCTGTGGATTTTATGCAATCCTCGTAGTTTACAGATAAGCACATATACCATAGACATAACTGATTAATTTATTCTGAGCTCAATAGTGCATATTTGCTCTTGGAATAAGGATACCAATAAAGTAGGAGCAAAAAGGCTGTTAGCCATGTCCATGGTGTCTGTCTCCCTCAGCATCTCTGGACAGTAGATCAGGCACAGTCTAACTGGCATCCTGAGTGAGTCTGAGCAGGTTGTGAGGTGCAGACCCTTTGTGGACCACACAGTGAGGAGGGCAAGAACCTACATTAGGGTGTACAGCCCTGAGCCACTGATTTTCCCATCCGCCCTCAGTGCCAAAAATGGGACAAGCTAGATATCTGTTGTTTCTGCAACTCTCAGGAGTTGTCCATCCCCAGCCATCCTCTGCTCTGAAGCTCTCTGACTCTTAACCTTCTTCCTATCATATATCAAAACAAAACCAAGCGAGATATCTGTAGCAAAACCCCCTCAGCTTTTGCTTTCTTTGTGGCATGTTCTATTCTCTTCCATTAATCTGTCTACTTGTCCCCTTTTATTTCCTTCTGCCTGTGTCATCTGTGTGTTTATGTATATACAAATTCAATAGTGTGGTACAAAGGCAAGCTCTGGCTTAAACAGTTGTAACGGTTTACAATAAGAGTTTATCTCAGTGCTCTTGGTTTCATCATATTCTGAAACAGACTGTATATTGATATTAGCAGACCACCCTATCTCAGTGGAAATGCCACAGGGTTAGCCAGCTATCTATCATCAATGCCGTCTTCCATCTCAGTCAACGTGCCTGTGTGATTGAACATCTGTTTTAAAAAATCAGTGTGGTGCCTAACACTTCCCAAGTGAAGTCTGACTCACTGATAAGGTCACTTGCACCTCAGCAACTTCTGGACATTGGATATGAGTGGCTCCTCAGAGCCCCACATCAGTGGGGGCATGTTGAGAATAAACAGCCAAAGCTGAAAGGGATGGCAGCACAAAGAAAAACAGCAGTGATGTTCCTGACAAGGATATTAATCATGAGGATCAATGTCAGGAAATAGCTGGAAAAAGGCAAAAGAGATCAGGCATAAAGGAACAGTTTGATAGGTTTATCTTCTCCTTTACAGGGAATTAGAAAACAGAAAAAAGATAAGGCATTTTATGATAACTGCACTTTACATCAGAACTAAATTTAAAAATATATGTACCCAAAAAGCATATTCAAGTTTTATTTAAAATTTTAGAAATGTTCTTAATATTCTTCTGGAATCCCCTGTGAAGTGGCCATTTTTACCTATCATATTTTTTGTAGTTTAACCCCAAGTGGGCAGCTCAGCCCCACAGAAGAGCTGCTCAATGCTTTCTCTTCAGTGAGATGAAGAGGGAAACAGAAGTTTAAAGTGAGAAAATTCATAAGTGGCATTAAAAACAGATTAATAGGTGCAGCAAAAGCTGTGCACACAAGCAAAGGAAAATCAGCAATTCATTCAACCACATCCCAATGGCAGGCAGTTCAGCAATCTCCAGGAAAGCTGGTCTCCATCCTGGATAACAGTGACTTGGCAAGACAAACACCATCATTCCAAGTGTGCCTCCTTCTTTCTTCTCCTTCACCAGCCTGTATTGCTGGGCATGATCCTGTATGGTCTGGGATATCCTGCTGGGCAGCTGGGGTCAACCCCCCTGGCTCTGTGCCCTCCCAGCTTCTTGGGCACGCCCAGATCAGTCATGTGTGGTGTGAAAAGTAAAAAAGGCCTTGACTCTGTGTGAACACTGCTCAGCAGAACCTAAAACATCCATGTTATCAAATTATAAACACAGCACCAAAGCAGCACCATGAAGAAATTAACTTTATCACCACTAAAAACACATACAAAATATTTTTTCCTATTCTGATTGTGATTTTTCCTACAGAGCATTGCATACAAATTCTACAACCTGAGGAGCATCTGCAAATCTCAAAGACAGCAATGATGGGACACTTTGAAAAGGAAACATGGTCTTTTTTTAAAATTGTTCAACATACTTCATGGACAAACTGTAAATACGTCTTGCTTAATACAGTGGAGTAAGGAAAACTAGGACAAAAACTTGAAGCATAAACATTTCTTTCAGAATTAAATATGCATAGTTCACACTTGATCACTCAAATCCTGGATGTCCTTTAGTCACACAGAGTGCTTCAGCAGCTGAGTATGCAGAGTATCTAAAGGAGTCCTCTCTATATAATTTTTGTGCCCGTCCTCAACTTTTCTTTTTTTAAAAAAAATGTTTTTCTTAAGAAAATGTTGAAAATTTTTTGTGCAGATACAAAACTATAAATTAAATATTTTCAGCTACAGTTTTGAAAATATTCCTTTTGTATCTGAATAGGCTGACAGTACAGTGCTTCATGTATTTGCACATCTTTGTAAATCTTGTTCTTTCTCATTATCCACTCATAAAACAGAAATGCATAAATGGTTAGATGAAAGGAGAACAACTCAAACAAGAGATTCATGTCATTATCAAAAATTATTCTCAGCATTATAAAGGGAATAATGATGAGAAAATGAAGAAAAAGCAAAGAACAGACCTAATAAACTCTATTTCTGGTTCATTTGTGTATATTAAAAAAGTAAAACATACATTTGATATCACATATTTGTTTATTTGGTAAAGATAAAATAAGATTAGTATTTTTTAAAGTATTTTAACTTACAGAGTTGAAAACTTTATTTAAGTACTTTCAGTGTTCTTCTAATATAAAAATTATGCATATTTTAATTTTTAATTTGAAATAAAGTAGTGGTATGAAAAGACACTTAATCTAGGCAATTATTGAATTACAATTAAACCAGAAAGTAAATAGTAATTTTTTTTCCACAAATCTCACAGCAACAAAGATTGGCAAAGGGTAGGTTCAAGTTAGAATCATATAAAGCAGTCCTTAATACTTGTGTTCAGCTCGCTTTTTCCATTTCAGCTTTTTTAAAAAAAATTAATTAAATTTTTTAATCTGCTGTAAGAATGTTAATTGTTATTATCTCATGAGGGCTGAATGACTTTGGATATAGAAGCATCTATCTGCAGGGTGAGTAAACAGCAGCTAATAAGTAATCATTATTGTATTTGGATTTCATTTAAAGTTTTTGTTTGTTTTCTTTCTGTCTCTAAAGGGTGGAGAAGGAGCACCTGCCTAGGAAGGAGCATTCAGAGCAATTTTCTCTCATCATCTTCTCTAAAAATTCTCTACTTCATTCTGAAAAGATTGTTATGAGGCATTGTTATGCTAAGATGTTTCAGAGCTGTAAACTGGGAGGGGACCACATGTCATAATTTTGCTTTGATTCTCTGAGTCTTCATTCTCTTAACAGAAGATGTCTTCATTATGTATAAAAAAACCTGCTAAAATAAGGATACCACATTTTTCACCTGTACTGAGTCTGTCTGTGTTGCTGCTGATGGAGATAGGAATGTGACATAAACATACTGAGCTCGTGCAGCAACAGCTGAATTGTTTTGTCCCACCCCTTATATGGGGGCTGCAAATTTCCCTTGCTTACATACATGATAGGTTCAGGATCTTAACTTCACCCAGCTCATTGGCCAATGATAAGGGTGCATTTATACTTCAAAGGGATTGGCTGGGGTCCCTTGTATGAGTTTGAACTTGACCTATCAATAACACACCCAGGCACTTGTTTACTTTTGTTCTCTAATGACCTAGGCTGGTTGAGTTGGTCTTTGTTGGGCCAAATTATCTGTGCAGTATAGACCAGCTGTAGCTGTCACATGTCTGAGATGGACTTTATTTTCCCTACAGCAGCCCTCAGAGTGCTGAGCTTTGCATTGGTGGCTAGAGAGGTATTGACAACACACCGGAGCTTAGGCTGCTGCTGAGCAGGGCTCACACAGCACCAGGAATGACTCTCCAAAATTCCCCCTCCTCAGCAATCTGAGGGTGGGAAAGATCTCAAGGAAGGACACAGCCAGGGCAACTGGCCCAATCTGACCTAAGAGATGTTCCCCACTACATGATGTCTGCTTAGATATAAATGCTGAGAAAAGAGGAGAGGGGTGTAAATTTGCTATAATGACAGTTGCCTTCTGTAGCAACTGCTACACAGCTGAAGCCCTGCTTCTCAGGAAGTGGTGGGGCATCACCTGCTGATGGGAGGTACAAAATTTTCCATGTCTTCCATGCATGACCTTGTCTTTTGCTTTTAAAACTGTCTTTATCTTTACCCATGAGGGCTGAGGTTTTTTTCTTATTTTCTCCCCACCTTGTTCTGCTGAATGGTAGAACTGACACCTGATATCCAGCCAATATCAGCCTACCACACCATCAAACTCCTTTACTGTTTTTGATAATTTCTCACCTCTCATGTTTATAAAATGTAGGATTCAATTTTAAAGAATGTGTTTTATCACAAGAGATTATTTTGTGATAATATTATTATTATTATTTTATATTACTGAATTTAACTTTTTATGATCATGGTCCTGCTCTGGTTAACTTCCTATTGATTGACATTGTCTGCACACTATCCAACTTATTTTGTATTTTGCTCATCCCTCTTACTTTAGAAAAATGTCCTAAATTTGGATTTTTTTATTGCTAATGTAACCTGTTTCAGATCAGTTATCAACATTTGTGTGTGATATTAATGAGAGCTTACTTTGCTCTTTTTATTAGCAAGGAAATAAAAAAAAATCCCAAAACAACAAAACAACGAACAAAGAAAAGACCCAATGAAAATGTGTCCAAGTCCGGTATTACCATACATCCCTACTCCCAACTCACTCTTTGTCACAACTGGAAAGTTGTTTAGGATGCTGTACAGACATCATCTTGTTGACTAAGGATAATTTCAAGCTTCAGCAAACCAATGGGGATCAGTCAAGAGGTGGTAGTGCTACCTGGGAATGTCCTTTTCCTAAACATGAAGTCAGTGATTTTCCAGAATTCATGTACATGTGATCTTGGCTTATAATTATAAAATTCCTATTTTGATTGTTTTGGGTTGTTTTTTGGGTTTTTTTTGGTGTTTTTTTTGTTTGTTTGTTTGTTTTTGGTTTTGTTTGTTGTTTTTTTATTGATTTCTTAGAATCTTAGAATACTTGCTCCCTAATAAGCACACACATAATTCCTGCTATAAGTGATTCCTTGCTTGGTATTGATAGGAGTCAATATTAGACTTGATGATTGTTTGTAATGATTTTGTTGCAAAGATATCTGAGAGCAAACTGAGAATGCTGTGTTCCCTCCAGCAATTCCTTAGCAACTTTTTATGTGAAATATGTAGCAGATGAGTAAGGAACCAACTGACTACATGTGGAGAATATGGAAGCTACAAACTACAACAAGACCTGCAAAGCAGTTCCACACCACTAAGAATCTGACCACCGGGATTATCAGGTATATAAAAACAAAGATGTTCTGGTCTGTCATAAGCACAGACACACACTGACCTTTAGGACAAAGGTAATGGAATAGAACAGCAAGATTATCAGGATATTCTCCAGAACTGAAAGAATCACCAAGTGACAGATTACACTTAAAGTGCAATAGCTTAAAAATATGGAAGAGCCCCAACAGGGCCCTGCACAATTTCCCAAGAAACTGCTAGTCTAGTTATATATAGAATAGTATGCACTAATACACTTTTATCACACTTAGCAATGAAAATTCAGCGTTCAAATGTTAACTGCATCTAACACTGCATTTAGATTGTCCTTTAAAATCCATTTTCTACAGCATTGATTTTACAACTAATAATTATTTTTTTCTCTCTTGTTACCAGCTCACCACAATTAGAGGCAATAGAAATAAAAGTGAAAATTAAATGTAAATGTTGAAGTAGTGCTTTGCTGCCAGCACTCATACTAAAAATGCCAATTTACTAGCTGTTACCTTGATAAATAATTATTTGTGCATAAACAAACAATATCTTAGGATGTTGCAAGGGGTAGCAAATATCCTCAACTAGTTTCTTGAGCATTCCCTTTCAATGTCTGAAAAAGTATAAATCAATCTCAGGCCTACAGATTCTCCTATCTGAACAGAGATTTTATACAGGTGATTTCAGAAGCTACAGAAAGATACCATGCATGTACACTGTCCTCAGCATTAAACTGTCCCATACTCCTTTGGCCTATAGAGGTACTTCAATGACTTTTGTACTGCAGTGGCTCCCTGTGGTCTAAGTCACAGCAAAGCAACATCGCTGAACAGTCATTAAAATTTAACTAAAACCAATTGTTTGATTTTGACTACAATAGAGTTAAATTTCTTTGTAGTAGTTTGTATGAGCCTATGGTTTGAGTTTGTGACAAAAACGATGTTGGGACCAGAGGGATGTTTTAGTTATTGCTGAGCAATGCTCATGCAGAGAAAAATATGGAGAGAAATAACAAAAAAATAAATGTATATGCACATTTTCAGTGTGAAGTTTTAGGTCCTTATACAGAAAAATGTCACCAAAGAGCAATGTAAAATATGACTTGGTTTTAACTTTGTAAATGTCTTGTTCTTTCAGAATGCACACCCATCTCTTGCTGCATTTAGGATGCAAGGTGGGAAGGGAATATGTACAAGGTAGAATGCTAGCAATAACATCCTGTGTTAAACTCTAACCCTTTGCAACATTATTACATATGCTTTGGTTGTTCGAAATATGTGAGCATGAAAGCAGGAAGAAAAAACAAGGTTTATTTTTGGTATGCACAGGGCTAATAACATGCTGCCAAATGTTTAACAATTTTAAGGACATGAAGGTGTTACATGCCAATGTTTTAAAGATCCATCAGAAAATGCTCTGTGATAGACAGAAACTGAATGTGTTTATCTGTTTTGTGTTAAAGGTGTTGATCTAATGAAAGCCATTTTTATTGCCTTTTTTTTCTTGTGGATGAGGAGTTTGTAGTATGCTTGCAGCATCAGTAGACATGTTCCCTATTGAATTTATTTTGTGATTATTACTGGAGCAAACAGAAGCCTTTTTTTCTGTTCTTCCTAGCAGAAAATTAAACAATGTCACAATTTTGAGTGGGTATGAACTGACATTTTCCCAGTGGCTTTTAGAATGTAATCATTTAGGCAAAAAAAATTGCTAATATTTGTCATAAAATTTACTAAAATGAAATTGCACTGAAATATTGGAACTGGATTCTATATATCAATAAATACACATCCAGTGAGAGAAATATTAATTCAAAAATAAATTTATGTTTTTCTACCTATATCCCCATTCACTGTAATGACAGAAATGTGAGTTATTTATATACTTTTTATGTTTTGTTTACATATATATGTCAGACATTTTCTTGCACTTTCTGCATCAAGCCATTATTGCTTGGCTTATTTCTTGCAGGTGTCACAGAAACATTGATGAATGAACTATCAGTCCCATTTGGAGGCTGTATCTCCTGTTAAATAGAGATAATGATTTTTTTTTTAAATGCAAAATTGATGAAATATTTCTATTTTATTTTCTGTTCAGTTTTCTGAGTCAAATGCTAAAATCGTCATACCCCCTTCAGACACTTGCACTTTCTCACTTAGCCTAATTTTTAACTGTTAAGGTCTTCCTAATGGACTTGTGGTTGCTAGTGTTAAAGCACCAGTACAACTTTCCATTCACCAGTTTATAGTTCTGACTTATAATGAGCAATTGGACTGACCAGGAAGGTAATGGTTTAAAAGAAATTGAACATGCCAGGCAAAGAATCAGACAAGAAAAAGACACAAAATCAAGCTGGTGAACATTTAGAAGGACAAGCCTGAGTGCTGGAGAACAAAAGGAAGTGTATTGAAACTAAATCTGATCAGAAGTGACAGGCTGACTTTGTTGTGGAAAGTAGGAAGTTGGAAGAAGAAACTGAAAGACAGAAGCAATCTTGTAGGATGGCAAAAGAATCCAACAAACCAATCGACCAAACAAAACCCCAAAAACATCATTAAAGGATTCATAACAAATCTGTGGTCGGGAGGTTGTAAAATTAACATCTGTTTAATTTTTTATTAAACCTGACCCAAGTGGAAGAGACACTAGAAGACAGATTCTGACATCCAGAGGTTACTATGCTAATTCCATACACATCCATCAGATTTCACTGTTTGATGTTCTCTTCTGTATTGTACTGTTTATCATAAAAATTTAACTTTTGGTTTAGATTAGAAATATTGAAGTACAAGTTCTTACAGAATCAAGTACTCCTCTCTCTTATTTGTGGAACACTTATGTGTCTTTGAGAATTTAAATTTATGAGGAAACCTCTTATACAGGGTTTTGTACAAGCCAGTTCCTTAAAGTTCCTTAACCACTGATCATGGAATCACAGGGTGTTTTGGGTTAGATGGGACCTTAAAGTTCCTAGTTATTTATCTAGTTCCAACCCCTCTGCCATGGGCAGATATCTTCCACTGGGTCAGGTTGCTCAAAATCCCATCCAATCTGGCCTTGAAAACTTCCAGGGATCTCCACGCATTGCTTTGTAAATTCTTCTTACAAGAAATGGAACTTTTTTCCCTGTCTCTCCTGAGTAGATTGGTCTATTTTGTATGGAGACTTGCTTATACTTTTGTGTTTCTTCGGCTAAAAGTTTTGGGATGCCAATATACATGCAGAATCTAGAACTAGAAGAATAGTTATAAAGGAATTGTTATAATTTTCTTATTTCTTTGTTTTGGAGAAAATATCTCACTTGGATTTTTACCTTGAAATAGATTCTTCAAACAGCTTACATAGAAGAAAGGAAATTGTATTTTACATTTGATATGTAAACTGGGAGAGGAAGTTGGCAAAATTTTTCTGCAAAATAATTTGACCACTTTTGACTGCATAAAGAAATTTGGAGGTAACAGAACCCCACAGAGAAAGAAAGGGTTTAGTATTTACAAGAGAAGATCAACAAAACATGGAGAGTGTTCAGAGGGACCCACATTTTATTAGGATTGTTTGAATGAGAACAAAAGGAAGAGATGGAAAGGAAGGGAGAGAAAGAGCAATTGAGAGAGAGAGAAGTGACAGCTCTTGAAAATTGCAGTTTAATTCATTCAATAAAGGCAAAAGAGCACCAGGGTCAATATGCAGTGTCCAAACAGGGTCACACAGTGCGTGTCCAGCAGAGGGAGATTTACTTGACCTACAGAATTCGTTACTAAAATCTCCCATTAAAAAAAAAAAAAAAAAAAGTTTGTGTGTTTGCATGTGTTAGGACGCCCTTGAATTCAGTCAGCTGTGAAAGCTTTTCAAGATCCATCCAGCTGTGAATGGCAAAAAGGCAGATTTCAATTCCAGTGTATAATTCTGACTCTCCTCTGGAGTTGTACCCATCCTCAATCTGGAATAACACCATATAGTATAACATAAGGCTTTTTGCTGCAACCCATATCAAATTTTATCATAGAAAGAGAAAAAATAAACTAAAATGAATATTAATAACTTTTTGTGGTGAAGAATATGAGACATTCACCTTATTATAATTAAAACCAGTTAATTATTTTGTTTATTTTCAACAGAAAACCTTCCTCTTTCTGGGAAAAGGATTGCTTTAAATACAGTAATGAAATATTTTCTGTATTCACAGGAAAACATGGAAATTTGTGAAGCTCTACAGAATTGAGGCTACATGCCAGCTCCTGCTCCTTGGACTGAGTGACAAATTGATCTGAACAAAACTAAACCTCACCCTTTTTCTGTCCTATGGTTTCCTTTCTGTACTCTCATTACACAACTACTAATGGGAATGGAGAACAATATTAAAACGATTTATATACACAGAGATACATTTAAATAAAGTATTTAAGTAAATATATTAAATCATTAAAATCTGTAGAAGAAATTTAAATGCTTTGGTTAGATGGTTTTTTTGAGAAATGTCCAAATGAAAAAAATATTGTTTATTAGGATGAAGGTGTAAAGCCTTGAAGAACTCATTACTTAAAGGCAAATAAATGTTTCTTTTATCCTGTAACTCAACTCAGAACAGAGATTTTCAGTTAGCTGTTCTGAGGTAGTTTCTTTATATGAAGCCTTAATAAGCTGGAAAAATGTGGTTTCATGCAAGTGACTCACAGGGCTTTCTTTGAAATAGAAGGAAAAAGAGCTCTGAGTTGTGTAATAGCATCAAGGCACACCTTTCCTTGCTTTAGAGAATAATTTATTCAAGATTAATAGTAACAACTTAGCAGAATATAAGCAACTTGACCTCTTGATAGGACTATGTAAAAGTCCTCTTAGGACAACAACCACTCTTCTGCACCTAGAAAAGACTCCCCACGTGAGCCACTTGTGCTCTCCACAGTAAAGGCACCTTTTATTTCAACTGAAGCATTTTTGTCTGACACCTCCTCAGCCACTTCCTTCATACCATTCATACCAGATCTTCCAGCCATAGCCTCATATGAAAAAGTAAGCTTTTTCTAATAAGAGATTTCTAGAATGTTTTCTTCTTCTTTTTTTTTTTTTTTAAAGTCTATGTACATGGCAAATTTAAAAACACAGTGACCCATTAAAAATCACAATTAAACAGCTTAAGGCAGTATTTCAGCTTCAAGCTTTTTTATGACCTACTGCTCTAAAAAGTTGAAGAGTAAGCATGAAAAGAGATTGAAGGTTAAAGAATGACAATGCTTAACAGTCTGCTGTGAAAAATACCTTAATCCTTGAGGCAGCATTTGTCTGTGCTGTGAAGGCCACTGTGAGGACCTCTGTACCCATTGAGCCCTGGGGTAAAATTACATGAAGCAGATGAAGGCATCATTTAGACAGACTTGGGTTGGGACAAAGAAAGGATCATGGCATGTGGGGCTGCACAGGGTCCAGTGGTGCATTGCCATTACTGATTAAAGTGGTAAATAATGAGCTCAAAATGTTTTGAGCAGCTGTTGGTGTCAGAGATCAGATTCATCCTCAACAGGAAAAAATAAAGATAGCAGAGTTTAAAGTGCTCTGGAACAGACCAGAGTCCCAAAGGATTTCACCCCAAATGTTCTTGAACTGCAATCTAGTTTGTGCTGGTTTGTTTTGGTTTTGGTTAGACTTGATTTCAAAAACATGTTAATTATTCATAGGCACTCACAGTTTGTATAAATACTGTGGAGATAATGCTGTTTTTATTAATCTACTTGCTTCAATTCAATCTCTGTTATTTGTCCTGTGATTTTGGCCAGGAAAATAATAATTAAACACAAATTCAAGAGCAGATTTGTAGGATATGAAAACAGATCTCTGACCTCAGGTTGTTTATTGGGGAACAAATCTGTTAAATACAATGGAGGCATTTGCCCAAGGGTCATCAACACAATTAACATGACAGACTGCTGAGCTGTCATGGAGAGAAGCATGGTAAAGATAAAATGCCATTCTGAGCAATATTTCTGCTATCCTTTGGAACACTTACAAGCTTTCTGTTGGTTTATTATGCACTTGCATGCAGGTCACTTTTATAAAAAGAAGCATCACTTACGTGTCTCTGCTGGCCTGCCAGTACCTCTTGAATTTATCAGTCATGTGTTGCAACCTCTTCTCCAGAGCTGTAATTGGAAATAATCTGTAAACTGAGTGGAAGGAAAAGTAGAAATTAGGTGTGAACTTTCTTTCTGAGAAAACACTCCAAGCTTTCACATATGCTGCTCAAACCTCAGTTATTCCTGCCTAATCTGCATTTCTCTGTAACACAGCACAAGAAGGAGTTGGGACATTGCGATGGTAGAAATCATATTTATAATTTTAGCTGGTTTGAGATGGATTTAGAAAAAGAAATGAGGAAAAACTGGAGACACCTAAAGTTAGCAGTTATTTAGATGTTTATTGTCCATGGTAAGCATCTTGAAATTATGTAATTCTGTCAAAATTTCTGGTATTTCTAAAGGCCTAAAATATTTACTCTGTGCCCTAGAATTGTAAGCTGATGTCCAGTTGTTAATTGATCAAAAGAAACAAACAAACAAACAAACCACAATTAATATTTGCTGGAGCTATAATTATTCTTCAATTTTTCTTGGGATCTGCAATCTCTTTCACTATTACATTTAATAATTTTCTGTTCTTGAATAATTTGCTATTATTTTCCAAAAAAGTTTACAGAAACTTTAAATATTAAGCTTTAAATAATTCACTGCTGTGAAATATTTGATGAATGCTGACATAGTGCATAAAATTGCTGGCTATTGTTTCAGCTTTATTTTTACATTATAACAATTTTGAACATCATTTTCTGGTAGCAATGCAATTGTGAATTCAGTTTTTATTTTCATGGCTATTATTTTGTAGCTAAATGTCACATTTTCTTTCTGAACATTTCTGGCAAAAGAAAGAATTCCTTATTGTCAGAGCATAGCCTCTCTGCCAACATGCATTAGAGTGAAAAGAATATTCTACTTTATTCAAGTGCTTGTTGAACTTGTTACAAGAGAGACTTTTTGTTGCATGTGGGTAGTAGAACGTGGTATGATGTGCATGTTGATAAAAGGAATTAATATGATCTATACATTAACTGGTTTAGGGAATTGACACTAAATTCTGACAAAAGCATTCTTTTGCTGCTTTAACTGCAGTACAGAGGCTTATGCCCTATAAGAAGAATGAGCAAGTATATTTGTTTTGCTGATTAGCTTTTTCCAGTATTTGATTTTCAGTAAAAATACTGGCTTTAAACTGAAACAACCTCCTGAAGTGTCAAAGATGTTTTTAGTTTTTGTGATTTGTGTGCCTTCACAGCAAGAAAGGGACTGAAAACTCATCAGTGAAGTTAACACTGAGAAATAAGAAAAATACTGATCCAGACCAGGACTGAACAGTATTCCAGGTATGTGGTATTTTATGCATTTTCAGTCTTAAAAACCCAAAACACAACAGAAAGGGACAGAAAGAGTAAAATAGAATGGGACTAAATGTCATAACATTTTAAAAGACGGACCACAAGCAAATTGTTGAGGTAACTACCACTACCAGAATTATTGCCTGATGTTCTATAGCTTCTACTCCTCAGAAGATCTTTTTTAAGGTAAGGCCTTTTCTGATGGCAAAAAGCATGGATTTTTCAGCATCTATAACTCCATATATAACCACTGTCATCGTATTTTTACCTTGATTTATATGAAAAAATATCTGATTCCAGGAAACTAAAAGGTATCTATGTTATCACAAGCTTCAGACAAGTCACTGATAGGTAACAGCATTTCTTTTCGACCCTGTGCCCATTTCAGAATTTCTTGCAGTAAGAAATTACTTTTAATAATAAGAATACATTTTAATATTAATTAAATTAGTTAATTAGTTGTAAATCTATATTAATTCAAATTTGAAATTAAGAAAAATGTTTTATTTTCCTCAAATCACAATATATACATCCAAAAAAACCAATATTCAGTGATTTTTGTTTTTTCAGTCTAGCAATTGATCAGATTTTGAAAACTTTCCTGGAAATCTTTGGTTGAGATAATTTCTCTTATTGCTGCCTTCTAAAGGACTTTTTCTTTAAAATATTACTCAGTGAAATTCTCTAATATGTCATGGTTATTTCATCTGGGCTTTATTTTTTGAGTCAAGCTTGATTATATGACATTATTCCTGAACTTAGTAAGAACTAGTAACTGATTGTATGACATTATTCCTGAACTTAGTAACTTGGTTTAAGAACTACTATTTGTGAGAAGAGGGCATAAAACTGAATTATCAGGGAGTACGTGGAGGAAAATATGAAATCATGGAGAATTTTTATTTATTTAATCATTTATTGCTATTCTCATGCAGTTCTGTACCAAACCATGCAAAAGAGGAAAAATGTCTTAAAATGAAAAGTTTCACTTGTGTTTTCCTCATTTTTCTTCAACTATCAATATACTTTCTCAACTTAATCAAGTTTGTCATGGCTTAATTTGAGCCAGCAGGTGAGGAGGAGAATTGGAGAAGAAAAAGTCAAACTCATGGCTTGATGTAAGAATGGTTAATAATATTTTAAACATAAAATATAATGATAATATTTCTAACAGTAATGATAAAAACAACCACAAAAAACCCAACAAGCCAGCAAAATAATAATAATACAAATTGCAATGAAAAGGTGGTGATGGTGAATAAAAACCGAGAGAAACCACTTGCTGACCAATCCCCAGTCCATCTCTGACCACCCCCCCAGACAATCCTGCCAGTGTGCATGGTGAACATGATGTTCTGTGGTGTGGGATGTCCCTTTGACTGGCTCAGGTCCCCTGTCCTGGCTATGCTGTGTCCTGGTTTCTTGTGCACCTGCAAGGGCAGAGCATGGGAAACTGAGAAGTCCTTGATTAAGAGTAAGCACTGCTCAGCAACAACTAAAGTATCAATGGGTTATCTTGTTATTTTTGTATGAAGTTCAAAATCTGGCACTGCACCAGCTACTAAAAAGAAACTAGGACAAAGTTATTTAGGACTCATTTTATTTTAAGGACTATTGACTAATTCTGTAGGGTTTTAATAAATGTCAGGCTGTTGTAGATAAATGGGTTTTAGCTTAATGAAATATAGATATGGGTAAAGGCACTTTTGGTGTATGACCCATTATTGATGGAAGCTAAAGGCATAGCATATTTTGTTACATGGCATGTGTCTACTAAGTTATAGCACATTAGATAATAAAAAAAGCCAGTTTACAATCTGTCTGTCCCTTCCCTGAGAGGTGCACTAGCCTTCACAGAATGCTGACTTCAACAAATAGTGATAGTACTGTATGCACTGTATCTGAGTTACTGCTACCCAAGTTCCTATCTGTCAGAAATATCACATAGGTAAGGCAAATTATTATTATATTTCTTGGTTTTCTACTATATATGTGTGTGTTTGGAAAACAAATAATCAAAAAGAGGTATATATGTCATGTCTTGTCAGTAACTATGAAACTGCACACTCTAAAATTAAATAACATGACTGCCAAGATGAAACATATGATAGACAAAAATTATACAAATAGAAACTATCTTTATGCATAGATGTGTGTTAAAAACAGTTTATAGTTTTTAGCAAGATAGATAAAAAATTGTATGTATGGTCAGATTCCATTAATTAATTCACCACACATGTACAAAACTTTGTGGGGAGTAAGGGATTGTGAGCTGGTTTTGTAGCAAAGATGGCAACTGAGCTAATGGTTTGTAGTCTTTTTTATGAATTCTCTAGAGCAAAAAATTGCAATACAGAAATTTCATGTCTCCCTTCCCGTTTGCCTCAAAATTTCTTCCAAAGGAAAAAATTAATTCCAGCAAGCTGTTCATCACAGATTGAAACTTATTTAAAAGGCCTCATTCAAATCCATAGTTGGAGGCATTAACCTCACTCACCTTCACTGACCTGGCATTTGTAAGAAAGGCAATATCTGGTACTGCTCTTGTAGTTTGTATCACTTTGCTTTATTTGCTGGAGCTCAGATTGGAGTAACATGAAGAATCAGGACACAATAAAGAGCATAGGAGTTCTTCAGGAAATGCAGCCAACTCAAATTCATAAAGGTCATGCTCATTTATTATTTAGCTTATCACTAGGAAACTCATATGAGGAAAGCTTCTTAGAATTTGTAAACATTACACTACCTTTATTAGTCTGATCCTAAGGGAGCAATGCAGTGGAACTGATGTGGAAGAAATATGTACACAACTAGAAATACAGGTGTTAATAATATCCTGCACTGATATGGGGGTGGATGGAGCAGTTAAAAACACATTACTGACTTGCTGGCCATGAATAAATGTCTACAAGATTATGCCATGGAAACACTAAAATAAATCATTGGGGCATAACAGGAATTATTTCCTGGGGGAAGAGGTAGTTAAGTCTGCAGAAAGCTTATTAAAAATGCGGATGCTTTAATAAAATAGAGAGAGAAGGAGAGAGAAATAGAGGGAAAATGCTGGCATAGCTTTAAAGAGTAGAAATATTTAAAAGGATTTGTTGAAAAAAGAAGTATGTGTCTTGGACAAACTGTAACTGTCCATTACATTGATGAAAATATGGAAAAATCACAAAGAAATTCATATTAAGAGAGAAAAATATTGCATTGTAATAGAGTAAAAGGGCACATTAGTCATTCTTTTAGTCATTCATCCTGTAGAAACCAACTTAATCTCAAAAAGGAAAGTACATAGTGTGACTGGGTACAGTATATTCAGCTGGGGTACACAGATCTCAAAGAAGAATGAGAAGGTTGAAAAAAGCAATGATGGGACACGAATTATCAGAACAGTGATATTCATATGGATTTTCTGAAATTAGTTTTGAAACAGTCACAAAGTCTGTGCTGCTGTTAAAAAGCTGCTCAGGGTGCTTCTGCTATTCTCAGGTAAGTCTGCATGTCTAAAATAATTGAGAGAGTTTCCAGGACTGTGAAGTTTGAACGTCAGAATGGTGAAAATCCATTTTTTTTTTTTTTAGAGAATGCTCCCATATTTGGTGAACAACAGCAATAATTTATTGTAAATCACAAAAAGTTAGGTCTCCCAGCCTTACCACAATGACTTGCTGTGACACCCCTCCACATAACTATGTCTTGACAAAGTCTGCACTTCTCAATGGAATTTTGTATTCTTTCTACTATGAAGTTATTATTTGAGGTAAGTAAGTCTTGTGTGATGTGACCCAGTCTTCCATAAGGACTGCAAAGAAATCACAGGGCATCACCAGTGTCCTTTCCCTTTGCACCAATTAAAGAAGGAATTTGCAATGGGAATTTGCATTGTTCTAAGAGAAATCTGCCAGGATGACTTGAGCAAGCAGCTCTAGTATTGCACAGGGAGATGCCTCAAAGGGAGCTTTCCAACTGAAAGTTTGCTGGGTTCCAGCAAATAAGAAAGATAAGCCACAGGAAAATCCCACTGGAGCTGCTTTAGAGTTTGCAAATTAATTTTTAGACAGATAAATGCCTTGATAAACTAAGAGAAGAAATCTGTATAAGACTTATAAAATATGAAATATCTAACCTGGTTTTTGTTGGTTTGGGTTTTTTTTGATGTAGCCTTTTTTTCCAATTATTTTATTTTTCTTCTTTTAATTATTTTATTTTCTAATTTAAATTTTCAGTAATGGCCTTCCTTTTCAAAAAGAAGTTCTTATGAAGACTTGTAGCCCCTGAAGCCCTAATTCTACAAAAGGTTGTGGCAGAAACTCAACAAATAATATTTTTTCTTTTTCAGTCACATTGTGATTTTTTTATTTTCTAATGATTGCACATGGTTTCTGTCCTCAGGAAACATCATTTCCAAGTTTGAAGATAATAGGACATGATGCCTTGAATATGGGAGAATATTTTTGCTTTTGGGAATATCTCAACTGCTGTTTAGACTGATTGTCCTAAATTCATCCTGGTCTATAAACTCTTAAAAAAGAAAAATCTGTGTTTTATATACCTTCAAAACTTTGTTATCTAATATGGCAAGTCAATTAATAATTTTTCACTTTCTTTCAGTGGGTTCATTGATTAAGACATGAAGAATTTTTCTCTACACATGAAGTACATAGCTCTGGGAAGTTTATATTGTATTAAACTGTGCATATTTGGACACAGGTATGCAAGGCTTTTTGTAAAAAAAGTGTTTAATAAGACATAATTAATTGCTACAGCCTGAACATTCAAAGTCAGCCACTTCATGATCCTGTTCCCTCTTCCAGCAGCATTTTCCACTATGTTTTTCAGCTAGCTGTTTGACTTTTTAATGGGTTATTTCCCCATCAATGAAAAAGAAGGGAGTTACTTGTAAACATGAGTGGGAAGATATATCTCTAAGTGCTAATCAGATCAAAGGAATTACTATTCCATCATCATCTGATTGAGCTCTCAATGCTGAGTAGTAGTGTCAGTGGTGCTATTCAGAGTATTTTAGAATAACATCCTGCAATAATATCTCTTAGATGAGTATTAGTCATACGCAGGCATCATTACTGAATTTTGCTTGTTCTTGATATGTTATTAAAAATGAATCAACTTCTTTTGGAGACTGCTGTGTCTGTTCTTGTGTTGAGCAAAATAGATTATCAGTTGTTTAAATAAACATCCATATCAGATTCTGAGGAAGTTGCTTTTGAGAAACACATGTAGGCTAGTTAAGAGCATCAAAATATGGAAATCAGAAGTATAAGTACAGCTTACACACACTGAAATTATCAAGCTCTTGCTGTATGTTTGTCTTGCATGATTATCTGTTTCAATCTAGTCTAAATCACTGATGATCAAACATACCATGTTTAGGGCTTAGGATCTCGAGCTAACTTGTTTCTAGCAAATTGGGATAGATAGTTATTCAGAAAATCAAAACTGATCTTTGTAGCTGAAAATCAAAAATTGATCTCTTGTACTCAGCACTGGTGAGGCCACACCTCAAATCCTGTGTCCAGTTTTGGGTCCCTCACTGCAAGAAAGGCATTGAGGGGCTGGAGAGAGTCCAGAGGAGGATAATGGAGCTGGAGAAGATTCTAGAGCAGAAGCCCTAAGAGGAGCATCTGACAGAGCTGGGATGGTTTAACCAAGAGAAAAGGGGGATGAGAAGAGACCATTTCATTCCCTACAATTACCTGAAGGAGGATGTGGCCAGGTGGGAGTCGGTCTCCTCTCCCTGGTAACAAGTGACAGGGGAGGTTTATTGGGTCTTAGGAAATACTTCTTCACTGAAAGGATGGTCAGAAGTGGAATAGGCTGTCCAGGGAAGTGGCAGATTCACCATTCCTGGAAGCATTCAGAGGACATGTGGGTGTGAAACTTCGGGATTTGGTTTAGTAGTGAACGGGGTGGTGCTGGATTAACAGTTGTACTACATTATCTTAAAGGTTTTTTTCCAGCCTCAATGGTTCTATGATTCTTTGAATAAGTGGGACCCCAACAAAGAGGTAAAGTGTTCACTAAAATTATTTAGTGAAATTCATTGACACATAATGTTCAGATATCTGCCTCTTTTTCTTTTTCTTTTTTTCTACTGTTTTAAGTAACATAAAAGACACATTAGTTTTTCTGACAGCCTATTTCAATATTACAGTTCTCATTTCTTAGTGTCAGGGTGAAAGGCAGACAGTGAATTTTGTTTTTCCGCTGTTCATGCTGAAATATTCCTCATTAATATTTATATATAGTATTTTTTCTATAAACACTTTCTCTATATCAATGTTCAATATCAAGTTTACAAGTGAAAATAGTACTATTACTTCAGACCCAGATAGATCTATATTCTCTTTTGCACTCATTAACATACTAGTTATTATGACAACTACACACATATGAAAGAACAGGAGGCCAGAAGGCATTTTTTCCTAATTCACAGAGGTATTTGTGCTGTTACTTATGGAGCAGATAAGGAATTGAATTGAGTATAAGATAAATAAAATTTTAGAAAATTATGTAATTTAAAGAATTAAATATTTTTATTTTGTACATTTGTACTGAACTCCTGTGTAAGCGTTAGTTATATGTGAATAGCCTTGCAACAGTCTTTGAAAATCTCTTTGAAACTCAAAACTCATATGAAACTTTGTGTGGTACATTTCAGATCTAAAATTCTACCTTTCTTGCATGACTAGAAATCTGCAGATCAAAGGTGAGAGGAACTGGCATCCTCATTCTATATTTGTGCTAGAAAGAACCAGAAAGAACTATCTGATACTAGAATTGTAAGAAGAAAACTGTCAGTGAAACCACAGGCTGAAACAGGGGAGGCTACATGAAAATGCATCACTTCTTTAGCTCAGAAAGCCCTGTGTGATAACTGTCATTAATTTGTTTAACTACAAATGCCAGACAAAATGTATTAAAATTGTGCACAAAGAACTGCTCACTTTTCAGAGCTGCAATTTGTAGAATCTCTTTGTCAAAGCAAAATCGATTTTCACAGGAGCAAAGGTACTTCTCAATGAAGGTCAAACTTCAACTTTCCGCTTGTAATTGTTTTGGCACTAGAGCTGTTTAAAAACATAAATAGAAAGAAACCAAAATCAAACAACAGGCAATTGAAGGATTTCTTCTTTTATAACAGAAAAATAACTGTAGGCAAGAAATATAGAAACTGAGTTCATTCTCAGTAAACTTTAACTCCAGTATAAAATATTGGGTTATGACTCTGATCCTATCACTGGAGGTCTCCAAACATGCCTTGAAAAAACATGAAACACTCTATATTTAAGTGAGTTAACTCTTGCTGGATTTTATTTATTTTTTGGAACATGATAAATAATTTTTCCAAAAGGCAGTGGTCTTCCAACAAGTAGGTAATATAACTGCAGTTTCAGTCAAAAATGACTCAACTTCTCTCCCATGTTAGTTCCAGGTACGAAGTATTTCTTTGTACACACACTTTTACTTTTTCAGCATGGACAGAAATCTATATGATATGCTAAAGAGTCACCAAACAGAAAACCAGTTTCAAATGGCTAAGGATGCACTGGCAGATGAAGAGATGGCGAGCAGCCCTGCCAGAAATTGCTTGGGGGAGCTGGTGGATGAGAGGCTGGATATGAGATGGCCCCTTGAATCCTGGTAGTGTTAAACATCAGACTGGACAAAGCTTTGAGAAACCTGATCTAGGGAAAGCTGTCCCTGACTATGACAGGAGGGGTTGGGCTAAACAGTCTTTTAAGGTCCCTCCCAACACCAACCATTATATGATTCCATGAAATCATGCTTTTCAAGATTTTTTTCCGGGCTCTTCAAATTCTCTCTCTGGGTTTGTGTCTGTTGATTTGGAGGAAGTTGTGATCCAACTAAAACATTTACCACCAGACAGTGATTAGATTGCTTAGCATGCTCCTATAAACATTCTCTTAAATCCTTTAGCAAATCATCTTCATCTAAACCTGGATGCTTTGCATTTCTTGTTTTTGAAAGATATGTGGTGATAATTGTACAGATATTAGACAATTTACTTATCCTATTAGGCCAATATACAAATAGATTCCTGAACCTGCATTTACTGTTATTTAAGACCATTGTGTCTGACTAGATTGACTTATATCAGTAGATCAGTAAATTTTGACACAACATCTCTGAATATGGGCAAATAATACAAAAAGATGACTGAGTTCTTCACTGAAAAGTTTCAAGATAAATCTGTGGGTATTATGAAACTGTTCCACTTGTCTGAATCTTTGAGATTTTAAATATTAATAGGACTCTTAGTTAAGTAAATGCGAATATATAATATCAAACTAAAATGCAAATGGCATAGATCTTTCAAGTATTTATAATATATGCTATCCAGACATCAGAAGAGCAAAGAGCAGTCTGGGTTTCAAAGTCATGTGTAAGCAAAAAGAATAATCAGAAAATCATGTAATGTGACACAGGACTTGAATAGTAAAGATAAGCATTACCTGTTTCTCAAACAAAGGAGCCATTTTAGGAAGGTAGAAAATCAATAATATATGTGACAAAAATATTAGTGTAGAAAAACAGTATCAAATACACCATGCTCTTTTCATTACAGTGCAGCCACTCTCTGTCTCTTGAGTAACAGGAGGAAAATATATAATGAAAAATTCACAAATTCTTTAAAATCAGGTTATTTTATGGTAGTATCCACAAAAATGTGCAAAAAATTCCATTTCTCCAAGTGTCATGAAGCATTCTTGCTGAGGCAGCTTTTATAGCAGCTATGTATCAGTCATTCTGTCCTGAGCTTTTCTGCTGTCATCTACAAACAATATATGTGAAGATTTTCATGAGAAAGTAAATGACAACAACAAACTTTCCTTTGAGATTTTATGAAGTCACTGGGGCTGTTTCTTTTTATGGCACATCCTGAGAAGAGTGAGAAAAAAAAAGAAGATGCAATTTCTGCTTTCTGAAAGGCCATCAACTGCTGTTCCAGTTCCACAGGTCACTGCAAGAAGGGAATATGCTCATGACCCCATCTAATTTTTTTATCTGAAACACCAAATGGAAACAGTCATTTGGGGTCTGACTCCAGCAGAGGTCTGATTGCCTGAACTGCTTTTTAAATGGACATGAGGGCACTGATCTCTCCACAGGATGAAGTCAATGTAACCATCTGTTCTGGGACTAGACCTTCCTCTTCAGCAGTAGAATATAAAGAAGGTCCCCATACATTTTTGGGCCACCATTTCCTGCGTTTTCTTAGTTTTGAATAAAATTTAGACTTCTTTTTTGTTTTTATTTTTTAACTCAACAGAAGTCCACAATTTAAAGTGGAGCTCAGTTTTGCTGCTTAACCTGAAGCTTTCTAATATACCCTTTTTTACACCCTCTGTGGAATGATTTTCCTACAGAGGTACAAAAATTCACATTACTTTTTTTGTAGTGTGTTTGTATGCTATGTACATAGCATAACATTTAATTCAAAATCATTGTTGCTGAGATAGGAACGTGGTGCAATGCCCAGTGTTCTAAAGATCTTCTATAAGGATACCTAAATGTCTTAAATGGCTTTATCTTTTTTGGGTGGGGGAGAGGGAAGGGGACATGAAAATCCACATTTAAAGAAAAGAGGATGAAGTTCAATTTCACCCTCTTTCATTTTCTTGCCTTTTTTTTTAATATTTATATTTTTTTGGTCCTGCTTTTTCTCATGGTTGTATCATATGTTGACCACAGGAGAAATGCTATCTATCTATCGTGATGTGCTTAAAGTGTATTAAAACTCCTCTGGATTTGAGACACAGAAAAGACATTTCAGGAATATTAACACTTTCAGTTAGGGTCATAGATCAAAGTTTAGTGTAATTCCTAGGGAAAGATCATCTCCTTTCCCTTTTTTTGGCTGTATAAAATAGAAGTAGAATAAAATCTGCTGTGTTATAATGCGATTAAATGTGTCTAGTCTTGAATAGGGACATAACTTTTATTTTGGATTACCTAGAGCAGATAAAATGTAAAGAGCCAAATAATATTTCTCATAACTACTTAATTAGCCTTTCAGTCACATCCTTTTGCTTTCTTTTCTTTTCAGTCGTCCAGTAGAAATGATTGAAAGGGAAAAAAAGAAACCATGAATTTGTGTACCACTCAAAAACAAAATAAGTTTGTAATAACATACTTGTTAATTGGATTTTTTTTAATCTCTTTTCTTAGGATTTTATTTTCACTAATTCATAATTTAAAGGCTTGGTGGCAGATATCAGAAATTTTGAGTACAAACATGGAAAAAACCCTCAGAAAATACAATAAACCACATATTAATGCTGACTTGTATCACCTCTCTACTCTCTACAGTGGATGAATATTTTGGACAAAGGAAGAATATCTCCTGAGGAAAAGATTACAGTAATTATTTATGAACTTCTCCAACTCTTCTATACCGCATGAAAAATATTTCACAATGATCTTGAAGTGGGTTTTTGTGTGTGTGTGTGTGGTTTTGGAGGGTTTAGGGTTTTTTGTTGGTTTTAGTTTTGGGGGGGTTTGGGGGCTTCAGCTTTTGGGCTTATTTTGTTTGTTGGTTTGTTGTTTTCTTTTGCTTTGTTTTTGTTTTGGGAGATAAGACGTAACATGGAAGAAAAATAGCATTGGTGAGGTGTCCTTGCACATTGTTGTTACATGTGATAGCCCAGCAAAGTGTCTAATTGTAAAGCAAATTGGGTCTCCCTATTTAATCAATTCATCAAAATATTTTTGTTTGGCTTGTTATTACTTAGTTCTTAGCTACATTTCTATGTTTTATTAAAACTCATACCTCAATTCCTCTTAAAATTGCTACCATTGTCTCCCAAAAAGAATTCAGGTTTTAAATTACTGATTTTTCTATTAATGTGAAACCTGTGAAATAAAATTTGTCTCTTTTATTAAGGATTTATTTTTACTTATTCCATATAAAATTCTCCTTGATCTAAGTCATCACATAAGTATCATAAAGGCAGTCTTCCCAAATTCCAGGTATCACTTAACTACTAACTCCTGCTACACTGCTATATGGTTTTCTTGGCGAGGAGAGAAAAAGAACCACCAAAACACAATTTTAGAGACTTGTTCTTGAACATGATGATAAAAAGATGATAGTTCATTACTGCTCTTATTTTTTGCATTCATTTATTTATCAAGAAGTATACTATCTGGTCTTAGGCTTGTAGTCAGCTGTTACACATACACAAAAAAATAGTGCCATTTCAAATTAAAACATGTCCCCTTATTTATGTCTTTCACTTTAGGCAGGATAATGTGAGGAAAAATGGTTAAGAAATACATTAGATAATTAAGCAATAAACCCCATACAATGATCTTTTAATGTCTTTGAAATCATCTTGCTTCCTTTAAACTAGAGAGCATGCTAAAACTATAATAACTACCCTTTATAAAAGAGAATGTCTCTTGGGGATTTTTTGTCATGAAAAATGTCTGACAAACTAAATTCCTACAGCTCTCTCATTTATGAGCAAATACATAACAGGTACACCATGGAATATCCTGTTTTCCAAAGGGCTGTATCTCATTTAGCAAATAAAAAAAATTTAATTACCATATGGCACGTACAGGACAACGAGGGGACCAGACACAGTCAAGATGGGTTTACAAAAGGCAAGTCCTGCTTGACCAACCTTATCTCCTTCTATGCCAAAGTGACCCTCTTAGTGGACATGGAAAGGCTGTGTATGTTGCCTACATGGACTTCAGTAAAGCCTTTGACATCATTTCCCTGGAGAAACTGACTGTTCACATCTTGAACAGGTGGACTGTTTGCAGGGTAAAAAACTGTCTGGATGGCTGGGCCTAGAGAGTGGTGGGGAATGAAGCTAAATCCAGTTGGCTGGTCACAGGCAATGTTTATTTATGTCTTTATTTTGCCGCTTAGACAAATTTATTTGCTGGAGGCAATGGAATATAGATCTTCAAGACTTCTGGCATTATATATGAGAGTTTCCTTTTATGGTGCAGTTTACCATATGCTTCTCTCTTCAGAGTCTTAAGGTTCATTCCTTGCCTTTTTTCCACCGTTCAAAATTTGGTAAAGACATAAAAATCTGAAAACAGTGTATTATAATAAGAAGAGCTAGAAAAATTTAATTACAACTACTGTTACTTCTAATGAATCAGCAGACCTCATGAAAAGCCAGTGCACATCTATGCACATCTCAATCAAACACTTTACACTGGCTCTTTTGCTTGCTAATTTTCTGAACAAACTCTGTTGCCCTATGTCTGCTGGGGGTTCAGTTTGTTGTCTTTTAACTTCCATCTTGAACTGGGATCCCAAGGGATAGGAGCAGATGGCTAACAATGCAGAGCAATCAAAATTTATTAGCCTGGAGGACATGTAATTCAAACAGAAGTATTCTGTCAGAGTGAGCTAGGAGATGAAAATCCCAACAGGCCTTACCCCCAGATGCACTTACATGTGAGGATTGGGATTCTTTGAGAGATATGAAGTTAGTAGTAAAATTTTTCTGAAAGTGGGTTTGTGGAGGGAACTTTAGGAAACACAAATTTGCAAAGTCCTCTTTCACATGCAATTAACATAAGTAAGGGCACTTGGCACTACCTGTATGGCTTCAAGTTTTCTGAAAACTCTGATAAAACCCTGGTAGGAGTTTATATCCACTTCCTGTAAGCTTCTCTTTCACTCTGAGTTTGCACAGCAGTTCCTTATCCATCTTTCTTCAGGCAGCAACTGGACAGAACGAGAGGACATGGTCTCAAGCTGTGCCAAGGGAAATATAGGCTGGGTATTAGGAAAACGTTTTTTACAGAAAGGGTAATAAAGTATTGGAATAGTCTGCCTGGGGAGGTGGTGGATTCACCATCTCTGGATGTGTTTAAGAAAAGACTTGCTGCCATGGTTTTGTTGAGGTTAGGGTTGGGTTGGACTTGATGATCCTGGAGGTCTCTTCCAACCTAATGATTCTGATTCTGATTCGGATTCTGATTCTGATTCTGATTGATTCTGATTCTGATTCTGATTCTGATTCTGATTCTGATTCTGATTGATTCTGATTCTGATTCTGATCCTGATCCTGATCCATGGAAGCTTTCTGGCATTTTTCCCAATTTCCTCCTTGTTGGTATGCATTGCTCCTGAGCTTGGAGGAGGTGATCCTTGCAATTCAACCAGCCCTCTGTATTCCAGGGCTCTATCTCATGGGACTCTACCAAGCAGGTCCTTGAAGGGGCCAAAGGCTGCTTTCTTGAATTCCAGGGCAATGACCTTACTGTGGGCCCTCCTCACCGCCCTGAGGAACTCCAGCTCCACCATCTCACAGTCTCTGCAGCCACTGCTGCCTTGGAGCTGTACATTCCCCCCAGCTCTCCCCTGTTGGTGAGCACGAGGTCCAGTATTGCACCTCTTGTTGGCTCCTCAATCACTTGTAAGAAAGTTGTTGACACGTTCAAGAACCCTTCCCAATTGCTTGTGCCAGACATGGACATGAGCACCAACCCAGTCAGCATGGGTTTGTGAAAGGCAGGTCCTGCTTGACCAATTTGATCTCCTTCTATGACAGGGTGACAGTAAAAAAGGATAGGGCAAGACAAAATAGCTCAAGTTGTGCCAGGAGAGGTTTAGACTGAATCTAAGAAAAAATTTCTTCTCCAAAATGATAGTCAGGTATTGGAACAGGCTGCCCAAGGAAATGGTGGAATCATCATCCTTGGAAGTGTTAAAAAACCTTCTAGATGCAGTGCTTAGAGGCATAGTTAAGTGGTGAACCTGTCAGTGTTAGGTTAATGATTGAACTTGGTGATCTTAGAGGTATTTTCTCACTTTAATGATTCTGTGTTCTAAGTTGTGACAGCTGTTTCTTGAAAGTAGATAGAGTTCTTGTCCTATATTCCCTGCTTTCTTTTTGTGATGTTAAGGGTTTTAGCATGGTTACAATGCAAATAAAGGTGTAAAAAAATTATTCTGAAGATAAAGCCCCAGAACATCAGCTACTGTTTAAGGGAACCATAGCAATACTTGCAATTGTTTAATGACTGGAAACCAAAAATGGGCTTTCTTCAGCTAGCTGTTTCACCAAACCTGAAAATCATATCGATACGAACATCAGATAGCACCACTGACATACAGGACTGAGACACAGGAGAATTAAGCAGATAATGTCAGTAAATTAAATTTCTCTGCAGTAGTATCTAAAGTGTATTTGGACAGGACAAAGTGATAAGACTTCAAAGTAACTCACTGAACTTTCACAGATCTCATGTGGGGAGGATCTCAGAGGATACTGTAGGGCCCAACACATTGAGTGGAACTCGATCCACCTCATGAAGGAATAAGTTCACTTCCACTAAATATGGACAATGCCCTTTGACTGACAAAGTTACATAATGTAATGCTAGTTACTTGTATCAAGGCAACAGAGATGTCTAACTCAGATTCTTTTTCAGTTGGCTAGGGAAACACTGCACACTGGTGGCAGGGTGCATCCTTGGAACAGTGCAACAAGACAGACAGAAATCTCCTCATAATGCCTTTCTCAATTGTTTTGACTGCACATATGTGGAAATATTTTTGTAGCTGTCTCTAGAACAAAGATTGTCAAAGTATTCTGACTTTACTGGGGCAAGCACCAAAGTGGGTTTTACCCACATGTAATCTCATCATGCCCCATGTCTCAGAGAAATACTTAATTGTAAAAGTAATTGGTGAAAATTTTACAGTCACAACGTTATAGAAGAAGGGCCATTTATCAAACCAGGAAGTCTGCATAGGTAACCACATTCCAACCCAAATTCCTAGCATATTGTAATGTTATATTTTCAAATGAGTTTACTCTTGAGGTGGTCTTCCTTCAAATTAAAACAGCCCAACTGAATCCAGGTTTAGTAAAATGGGTTTCTAATAAGATCAGAGGAAGAAAGCAGCACAGATAGCACAACGTTGGTAGATCTGGTATTATATTTGCTTAGATTTCCCTGACTGTTAGCAGATTTCAAACACTGAAAGTTGCTGAAATGTTAGACAACCTGGTGAAGTGAGCAGAGCTGCTGTTCAGCTCATACTTTCCTGATATCTTCCAATTGGTGGTGACATGTGTTCCTCACCAGAATTAATTCTATTTATTTATAACTGAGTGCCCTGTCTGACTGGCAAAGATGGGATGCTAAATAAAACAGTGTGTAGTCCTTCAAAATCTGGTAAAAGTATTGAAGGAGGCCACTTTTGGGTGCAAGATATGGCACTTCAGTCTAATTGAAGTTAAATGTTATTATGCTATTTCACTAAAAGTATTACTTTCTGCCTGACCCCATTGTGTTTCCTTGCATTATCTTAAATTCATCTGTGTAAGAATGCTCTAAATACTGGCATAAGTCTAAACCTGCAGAAATTTATGAAGAAATCACAGAAATAATTGTCATTTTTCATTGAATCATGATAAAAGATGAGGAAGAAATGCTAGCAATCATTTAAATATGCCTAGCAATTACTGTTCAGTGAAATATAATATAATTTATTGAGGAACAATATTTTACAATTTAGAACTCTCAGATTCTTGTATATGAGTATGCTAACACATTAGACATATTTAATATTTTTGATGAGGGGCAGTTTCCTTCTTTGTTTACTCTTAATTTGTACAGGAATTTCATAGGGAATATGAACAAATTAATATCCATTAATTCTGCTTAATAACTGAAAAACCTTCCTTGAAGGTGGGGAAAAGAGTCTAGTTCCATAGTTCATAAACCTGTGTGCATATTATTAGTCTTTCATGCTAATTTCTGAGCTGATTATCAAAATAATAGATAGGGGACAATATATTACAGAAGAGACTGTAACAGTTTCAATACCACACTATTACTGTTGTTAGTTACAGACAATGAAATACTAAAGTAATATGTAAATATTTAATTTTGTTTTAAATATAAAATTATTGCTATTTAAATTATATTTGTGATGTTGTATAAATTATATTAATATTAAAAATAAATTTTAATTTCTTTTGAATTTAAGAATTTTTTTCATGTGGCAGGAAATCTTCATACCAGGTGCTATATACATAAGCTTAAAAGATGTCTCATTTTATGGGAAATCGGAAAGTATTGAACAATCTTTTAGTTAATTGACAAATTAGGAAAAAAATTAATCCCTTAATAACAGAAAATCAACTTTTAGAGATATAGCAGGTATGAATGAAAAGAGAAAATCTTAAACAAGAGAGAACAAGGGAAAAAGTAAATTAGAACACTAGAACATTAATGAATAGAGACTCATTGAAATAATGATTTTAATGAGAGAGAATGGGAGAGGAATCCTCAATATTGATTTAGGGCCAAATTCTGCAGGCTTTGTGCCTGAAAAAGCAAGAAATCAAAAAGGCAAGAAGCAGCCAAGAAAAAAGAGGGCACATAACTGACTGTTAAAGGTAACACAAAGGGGCAATAATCAACCAAGGAGTCCATGGGTTACGTTGCCAAACCAAAGGTTATCCTAAGAATGGGAGCCAAACAGGAACTATGGGAATGACACTTCTGACTAATTTAACAATGATAATGAGAAATAAAACAAACTACTAAGATATTCTGAAAAGAAGAGTACAAGTCTTACCAGCACTACAATTCTGGAAACAGAAGATTTAAACAGTTCATTAAACAGTAACTGCAAGAAATGAATGAAAGTAACGGAGCAGGTAGTCAGAAGTAAGCTTCAATCCTGATAATAGCTAGCTCTGAAGCCCTTGGTGTTTTTTAAAGAGTGTTCAGTTGGGTGTGGCAGAGAAAGCTAGCCATGAAATTCCCTGTACAAAAATGTGAAGTGCAGCACCCAATGCAAAAAATGGAGGATGTGTTTTTAAGAAAATACATATTTACGGGAAGGGAAATAACCAGAAAATCTTCAGCTTGATCTTCAAGGTTGGGACCTAAGAGAGCCATTGTGGATGACCTAATGAAAAAATTAAACCCTGAAAATAATCAAGAAATTGAGATGTAACATTTAACAAAGAATAGAATTTGACAAGCAAAGGCATAGCATATTGAAATGTGTTAAGGATGGGCAGTGCTTAGATTGTCTTGCCATAATGAAGAGTCTAAAATTTGTTAGAAGGAGATACCTTGAATAGAAAGATTTTTCAGGACCTGTCCTGCAGTACACAAACAGAATAAAACATACTTTAAGGTTAAGACTAAATAACAAGAGTGAAGAGAAAATACAGTGTTTGGAAAAAGCATTAGACAAGAATTATGCTGCAAACAATACTTCATAGACACCAGTTCTAACAGATTACAGAATAACCACTAGCTCTGAAGATCCTTTTAAAAACTCACTGAAACTCATCACAGTTGGATATTATCTGATCCTCCATTTGAAGGAAAAAAAACCCCAGCTTTTATTTCTGTTTCTAGTTTATAAAGGTACCTGGGTGTTCTCACCTAAGCCTGAATTAATCCATTCATTAACCCCTTGAACTCAGTGTTTTGTGAGCTTTCCCTACCCATGACGGATTAGGACCATCACTTCAACCAACAGACATCAAAAATGCATCATCAAGTCTCATTGTGGATCCACAGGTAATTATAACTTTCATCTCCAGTATCAACTCTTACAATTTCCTGGTTTTTTTCTTTTCTTTATATATTTTCTTACATGATATCTTTATAATTTTCTATTGCTGTATTACTATAGATAATAATAAGGCTACATATCTCCTTTCAATTGCAAAAGGCTACATATCTCCTTTCCATTGCAACCAAATTGTTCTTATAAAAACCTTGCTTATATATATATAAATATGTAAGCTCTGATCATTCAGTGTAATTTAACTCTAATCCTCCCCAAGGAATCTATTAACAGATACCTGAGTTACCCTTGGCTTTTGGGGTAGGTGGAAAGAGGAATGCATCAAAAAGCTAATCAAAGAAGTGATTATCCTGCTCTGTTCAGTATTTGTGCAGCCTCACCCTGAGTATTGTGCAGTTCTGGGACCCACCATTTAAAAAAGATGTGAAGTTCCTTGAATGCATCATACCTGCCACAGCAGCTGTAGCAACGGCTTGGAGTTTAGCAGGAACTCAGCTGAAAATTGGCTAAATCAATTGAGTCATCTTGTGATGCCCAGGCTAACTTTTTATTAGAAAAAATGGTGTCAAAATAACATAGAGAGGAATATATGCAATGAACTCTGTTTGCAGGAGTCAATATTTTAATTCCCTCTGTAGTCAAGGGGAAAAAAGTTATAGGGCATGATTCATCTTATTCTTAAGCAGATATCTAAATAGGTCAGATGAATCATACTCTAAAGGGCCTTTTCTCTCTGATAGCTATAAAGAGAAGCCAAAGTGACTAATTCAGATGTAGACGACTAAACTATAGATGTCTAAAGTTAGCTGCAGTGAATCCCACACAGAGTGGCTTGTACCTTCCTAGTGCATGAAAAAGGCTGGGGAGTAAGTTCATTTCATAGCTGGCATAGTTGTAATACACCGTCACAGACAAATTTGATTTGTCCTAAGCTGACTTTTCTCCAACAGAAAGCTGAAATAAGAACTCTTTGAGTAGCAAAAGCAGTAAATCTACTTTATTGTTGGCAAATACATAAAGTTAACAAATCTCAAAATATAACCAGGGATTCCCAGGAAATGTCTTAGTTTACCAAAAATTATGCTGTGAAAACACTATTGCTTGCAGAGAAGTAGTACCTAAATCTGAAATGAATAAAGTGCAAAAAATGGTGACTAAAATGTTGCATGGATGAAGCAAGTGCCTCACAGAGTGACCCAGTGACTAACAAAGTGACTCTCAGGGGTGGGAGTGTTCAGTTTATATAGGACAAAACTGAGAAGCAAAATAGTGGAGTTTTGCAAGCTTAATGGTCCTGGACCATTTATTCATCAGCTCTCACAATACCTGGACTGAAGGCACCTGCTGAAAGTGGCGGAAATTCAGGTTCAGCCATGGAAAATACAGCATTTCTTTTCACAGCATGTAACGAATCTCTGTTATTTTGTGCTGTAGGCTGCTGCAAACATCACTTAATGCAAAAGGGATTAGATAAACTCATTGAAAGACACAGCAATAAACAAACGGTAAAAGGACTAGGCAAGGACTATTTAAAACCCCTAAAATTACTCTAGATGCTGGGGAATGCAATGAGAAATGGAATGCAGACACAATCAGAACAGCCAGGATGTGCTCTTCCCACCCTCCCTCTCCTTCTGCCATTGCCAGAAGCATTGAGAATACAGGGCTCTGCCATTCCAGCTTGGTGGGGCTCTTCTTAACTTCTTACAGGTATAAAACCTTACTCATATAAACTGCTCTGACCATGGCACTCCTTTTAAGCACATACTTAGAAAGGATGAACAAAATTTCCTATAAGTCCAAGAAAGAAGCATAACCCAATGTATAGGCCAATCCATTTCTGAGTAGCTCTAAGATGAGCAGCAGGAGCAGCTTGAGATGACTGAGCCTCAGGACACAAAGCACCAGAAGAGATTAATTTAGTTCTGCTTCTGATTAAATTTCCAGGGAGACTCTCAGGACCTCAAAGAATCATGTTAATCACTTTAGTAACAATCTTGGGTAAAGCATTCCACGATTTTCTGTGGTCCAAGTGCTGGTTATTAAATTTTGTGATGCCCTCTGGAATGGAGAATGTAAGGAATCTGAACTTGCAAAGACTACAGGACCCTTCTGTGTGTTTGGAAGATGCTTTTTCTCCACAGCTGGCAAATGAGATCTTACACCCCCATTGAAACTCTTCTCCATTAAACTACACAGCCCTTAGTGCCTGCTCATCAACACAACCCTTTTCAGTAAACAGCTTTGCAGCCTGAGTTGTATATTAAATGTGTTTTCTATTTAAGACAGGTGCTGGCTGGGGGCCTCATGTTTATATAGGGGCTGAGATAGCTGCTCCCTGTGTTAGAATGGCACTATTAGTGCCCAACATAGTGTTGACATCACTAATCACATATATTCTTCTGAGATACTCAATGCCTTTCCAGAGAATTCTTCTAAATAAGCCTCAATAATTCACAAAGTTATATAAGGGAATAAATTGAGACCAGTATGACCCTGAATTTACATGTGTCCCTCCCAAGCATCATTGAAATGACAGCTGCAGTCAGACATAAAGAAAAATATATTTCAAATTTTTAAAAGAGTTGTTTTGAGGTGTTGGCTTTCTTTTTCATCTGTGTGTAAAAATATTGTTCTATTAGAGATCAAGTACGTTTTTCATCTTTTTCATGTAAAATTCTGAAATATATTCAGTGAAACTAAAAGGCTAATTAATTTTATGGTAGAATAGAAATAGGTTCTGAGAAAAGTTTTAGATATGTGTCCTTTGAAGGTAACATTTTGAAAACAGAATTACCTGCTACTCTGATAAATGATGATTAGGATTTCCTGCTGTGAGCATGCAATCTTTGCTAGGCTGGGTAAAAAGGGATGTTGTATCATGCCATTATGCATACCTAGTAACCCTTAAGACATAAGCATCAGTCTGCAATCACTGAAGATCTTTGGTTTTCCCACTAAGAATGACATATTTTTGTAGTGACCGTTGTTGACAAAAAACCCATATTAAATTAGGCACGTTATCATATATGTGTTTTAAATTAGGTAATTAGATTTTTTTAATGAAAAAAGATAAGAGAGGAAGTGGTAGCAGTGGAAAAAAGAAGTGTTCACAAATAATTGATGAATTCAAGTGGGAAAACCTGGTTTATTTCTATGTTGCTTTGCCCTTCAACTTTTCTGCTGGCTCTACATTAGCATTCAGAGAGCAGTATTGCCATTCCTGGTGATTCACTAAGGTATTATGAATATGTAAAATATCAGAAGCTTTTTATGTCTATGGTTTGTCTTTCTTAGATGTTCGAAAGAATAATTGAAGCCAATCAGTTCCTGAAAACTTGCATGTAGGTGAATTCCATTATCGAAGAAAAAAGCAATTTAATAATTCTCACAATGCACCAAAATGTTGATTTCTATCTGCTTTCTTAAGAAAATACCTCTTGTTTATCTTTCCCCACAATAAGACTAATTGATTTACAGGTTACTATGTTATACTACTTTTGTTTCTCAGTTTATTATTAGGTAACACATTAAAAGGCTGTGTATTCAGTGAAGTATTTGATAAGTTATAGTTTCTTCCTCTTCTTTTTAACAACTTCTGAACAAAATACAATTTTGTGAGCTATTCTCAGCAAATTCTATTTTATTTATGCATTCAAATAAACTCATCAAAATCAGGTGAGAATTATAGTATCTGATCTGGAATCATTCTTCTTTCCCTTTAAAAAAATACTGATATTTTTTCTAAAATATTTAAATAGCAAGCAGTTATCAGTGTTCAAAGGGTGACACTTGGTTTCTGAGGGGTTTCTAGGTTTTCATTGTCTAGTTGGTGTAAAGGCTACACAAAACTGTCACCCTTTGTAATACTCCTGGAATGTAACAGCAGCTCAGAACTAAAGTGTGCATGCAAGGGAGAACAGCCACTCATTCACGGAAGCAGGAATGATTTACAGTGGACAAGGTATAAAGTATTGCCTAAAGAACAAAATAAGGACACTACATTTCTTTTTCCTGCTTCTCTTTCCTGCCTCTTTGAAGCTTCAGATTTTGACATTTAACCTTGTATTTATTCTCAGGTAAGGTTTTCTTAAGTGCCTTACACTGTGTCATAGGCTAGGAAAAGCCTGATTTTGTTCCAATCGGGGTCAGTTTTTGTGATTGACAAGTAATTTATCCAGTAAAAGACAAGCTGCGACTTTCGGCGAAATGCTTAAAAAGGCTGGGTGGGGGGAGGAGCGAGCTCTCTCTTGGTCTCCCGGGGTGGCAGGCCGGGGGACAGGGAGCCGCCGGGGCCGGCCGGCCTCGGTGCCCCCCCACCCCGGGGCGGCTGCGGCGGGCCGGGCGGGCCGGGCCGGGCCCCAATGCTGCCGGAGCCGGGGCAGGCCGGGTCGGAGCTTTAGGAGCCGCTGTCTCGCGGAGAGGCGGACAGCATGGAGAGAGAGAGAGAGAGCTCGGACGGAGTGCCCCTTCGCCCTTGCTCTTCTTTTTCAAGCCGAAGAAACCAGCGCACGGCTTCTAAACGACTCAGTTTCCCGCCGCAGAGCCACGTGGGCAGCCCGGCAGCCCGAAAAGTTTAACCTTTTGTTGTGAGCAGATGGACTTTCTTAAACATCATCTTTCTCCGGAAGAAGAACAAATATAGCGAATAGAAAGACACAGCATGGAGCTACAGTCGGTAAAGGAAGAGTGAAAAGGACTTTAAGGCAAAAGGACAAGGAGTGGCCTAATTTTGGCTGGACATTTCTGGTAAAACTATAGAGACTGAACTAGTTTTTTTCCTGTAACATATAAATGCTTTTGGGGGGATGTAAGGTTCTAGTTAAAAGTGATATGAAGCTTTTTGCTCCTAAAGAAAGAGGAGATTTGTTTTTTGGGTCTTGAGATGATTTTAGAAATAGAAGAAGAGAATCTTTGTGTCATACTAGAGGAGGCATCCTTAAACAGTACCCCAATAAGCAAATATGGCCTATGTGCAGTGTTGAGAGAACTGCTAATGGGTAAGATTTCGCAGTTTGCAGGAGTTCCTTTGAAATCCTCGCAGATGTAGAGCATAGGATGTCTATATAGAACCCAGAGAAACTCCTTTCCTAAAAGAACTGATAAAAGGTTATTTTTAAAATGGTAAAACTGGCTGAAGTTGCAAGTCATGTCTTTTTATGTTGAGTGAAGAAAGGTAAAAAACTTAGAAAGAGAAAGAAAGATGTTTTAGAAGTTTCATTTGTTGTTGTTGTTTTTTTTTTTTTTCCCTTTTCTTGTTGTTTTTGTGTGTATTAATAAACTATCTTTGTAATTTAAAGATGAGCCTGGTTTGCTTTATATTCTTCCAGTCAAATGAAATATAGAACGTGATTAAACCATCACACACTGATGCTCAGTCATGGGGGAAATATCAGCCTCCCTGGTTTTTGCTCTCACTGGGCTGTGACTTCTAGATAGATGCTTGTGAGGATATGACAATTCTGGCATTTTACCTGTGGCCAGCAGCACTACTGCGCTGCAGAAGAACTTGAACCAGGGGTGGAATGAGGCAGGAAACAGCTTGAAAGAGTGACCCACAAATCTGACTTTTATGACTGTAAAAAGACTTTAATATTAAAGTGCTCTGGGAGAATATGGAATTAGACTGTTCACCCTGACTGTCTAAGATAGAAGCAATATCCACCTTCCTCAGCTGGCTGTAGAAGAGCACATGTGCAACTCCCTAGTCAATGTGCATGTTGAGCTGCTGGCCTGGGACTGTTCAGCAGGATTATGTCTGAAGTTTACTTTCAGCACTATGCTATCAACCTGGAGTCTGAAACCTCTGTGACTTTCTTTTAAGCTGTTTGAGTTCTGGGTAATGAGACCAGGTCTCACACGGGGCTTTACAAACTGCTGCAGCTCTGTGTGAACTCATTGAGACAGTTTTGTATTTTCATATAAGAAATCTACCTGACTGCATCAAAACCTTCAAGAGGCTGGCTAATCTATAATAAAGATGAGTAAAATAACAAATAAAGAAATGAAGAGAGAGATTGAGAGAAGTAAGAAGGGGAAAAAGGGACAGGGACAGGGACAGAAGGGAGGGAGGGAGGGAGGGAGGGAGGGAGGAAGGAAGGAAGGAAGGAAGGAAGGAAGGAAGGAAGGAAGGAAGGAAGGAAGGAAGGAAGGAAGGAAGGAAGGAAGGAAGGAAGGAAGGAAGGAAGGAAGGAAGGAAGGAAGGAAGGAAGAAGAAAAAAGAAGGAAAGGAAGAAAAAGAAAGAAAGAAAGAAAGAAAGAAAGAAAGAAAGAAAGAAAGAAAGAAAGAAAGAAAGAAAGAAAGAAAGAAAGAAAGAAAGAAAGAAAGAAAGAAAGAAAGAAAGAAAGAAAGAAAGAAAGAAAGAAAGAAAGAAAGAAAGAAAGAAAGAAAGAAAGAAAGAAAGAAAGAAAGAAAGAAAGAAAGAAAGAAAGATCTTCTCAACCTTTTTTCTTTAATAACCTTTGGAAATAGGAAGAAAGTGGAGGAGTTTATAATAGCAGTTATAAAAGGAAGACAGACAGAGGGGAGTGTTGCATCCCCCTGAATACAGATGAATCCAAAAATATCTTGATACCCAGTAGTTTAGATGCAGTAGAAATAATGTCATTTCAGGTACTTCAAATAGGAGTAAAGCATAATTTCTAGGTATGTGAAGGATTCTTAATTAGCATTAAATACCGTAGTTATTTACAAAAGCCCTACACAACAAACCAGTCATTTTCAGATCCTGCTATCCAGTATATCCATGACTTTTTACAAATTTCTACTAATATTTTAATTTCTTTTCATTTTAGGCAGACACTTTAAAACAGAACATTTTAACTGACAAATAGGTGTTGAAACATAAATTCTGGGAGTGGGGCTATAATGCTTAGAAAGGAATTTTGTGATATCACATTTTAAAGAATCTCAGTTTCTACCCAGCTTGCTTGCAGAGATATGGACATGAGGAGAAGTCATACAGCTCAAACACAGAAATAGAATCATAGAATGATAGAATTTTACAGTGGCTTGGGTTGGAAGGGCTCTTAAATATCATCTACTTCTAACCATGGGCAGGGGCACTTTTTGCTAGACCAGCTTGCTCAGAGCTCCTTTGAACATGGCCTTGAACATTTCCAGGGATGAAGCATCCACAGTCTCCCTGAGTAACCTGTTTCAGTGCCTCACCACCCTCACAGTAAAGATTTTATTCTTAATATCTAATCTAAACTCACTCTCTTTCAGTTTGAACCCATTCCCCCTTGTAATGCCACTCTTGTAAAGAGTTTTGCACCATTTCTCTTGTAGATGCCCTTCAGGTTATGGAAGGCCACAATTAGGTCATCCATAAGCCTTTTCTTCTCCAGGCTGACCAATCTCAATTGTCTCAGCCTTTTCTCCAAGAAGATGTGGTCCATCCCTCTAATCATCTTGTTGGCCTCCTCTGGACTGGCTCCAACAGGTCCCTATCTTTCCCGTGTTGGAGGCCCCAGAGCTGGAGGCAGCACTTCAGGTGGAATCCCAACAGACCCAAGGGGGAGAATCCCCTTTCTCACCCTGCTGCCCTCAGTGCTTTGGGTGCAGCCAAAGACGTTGTTGGTTTTCTGAGCTGCAAATGCCCATTCCCAGCTCATGTGCAGCCTCTCATCCAGAAGCACCCCCAAGTCCTTCTGGGCAGGGCTATTCTTGATCTGTTCATCCTGAGTTTACACTGGGGGTTGCACTGACCCAGGGGCAGCCCCTTACACCTTATCGTGTTAAACAACATGAGATTCCCATGGCCCAGTTCTCAAGCTTGTCCAGGCCCTCCAGATTGCATCCCATCATCCACGTGTGTCAACTGCATCCTCAGTTTGATGTCATTTGCAAACTTGCTGAGGGTGAACTCAATACCTCCATCTGTGTCATTAATGAGGATAGTAAACGGCACTGGTCCCTGAGGGACACCAGTTGTCACTGATGTCCATTGGCATGATGAGCTGTTGACCATGACCCTCTGGATGTGACTGTCCAACCACTTTCTCATTAATCTAATAGTCCACTAATTGAACCTATCCAATTTAGAGAGAAGGATGTTGTGGAGGGACCATATCTAAGCCTTTAAAGAAGTCTAGATCAATTACATCTGTGGCCCATCCCTTGCCCATTGCCAAGGGTAATGTCACTACAGAAGTCATTCTTTTTGCTTTATCTCTCCCCTCTCCTCAGGAAACCAAGTCTAAAAATAGTGTTATTACTGGTCAAATTCCTGTTCATATGAAATGATAGAAAATACTTATGTAAAACTAACTATATTTTAAACAAACAAACAAACACAACAAACAATCCCAGCTAGAGAGGAAATTCACTTCCATCAAGAGAAGACTGGCTGACTGACTGATTGACTGATTGACTGGCATGCCACTATACTGAGTACTAAACTAGTCCCATAAGAAATCACATGTGCTTTCTACTCCCCACTGAAATATGCTAATCTCACCAGAAATAAAAGAAAAATATTTCTGGTGGTTAGAATTTCCTTACACTTTATCCTAATGTACAAGCACTGATGTTGAATGCATCAAGATTGGACATCAACATTCTGGTTGGACATCAAGATGTTAGCTGCTGGAGTAGCCCAATCCCATCTGGCCTTCAGAGAATAATAAAGAAGAGCTTGTGGTCTCCCAGGTTGTAGGAAGTATTAGGTGCCTCAAAAAGGTGAAAGGAAAAATGAGAAGTCACTGAAGTTACCCAGTAGGAAGCCTTCAACTCTTAATCCTGTCTTTATACAAATTTCTGCCTCCTCTGTAGTGTAGACCCCCACAATAGCATTGCTAAGCAGTTGTGTTGGAGACCAGAATAAGAAGCAGGAAGCAACAGTGACATCCACATCCACCTGCTTAGTAAGACCTAGCAGGTGGTAAATCTGAAACTCCTCCAAAATGAACTTATATAGAAAGTCTACTTTAAAAAATAGCATCTGCCTATGGTGTAATTCGTCCCAGAAAAGTCTATCCTTGTCTCTCTAGAGACTGAAAAGGAGCCTAGAGCTACTAATTCTACTAACCTCTTAATTAAGATGCTTTGGTTAGGGCACTAGAGTTAGGGGTGCAGAACAAAGTCTGTACCCAAATGTGCTGGAAGAATTTAGATGTCATTTGCATTTAGCATTGTTTTTGAATAATAATGCCAGATTTAGACAACTGAAATCTGCTTAAGTCTTGTTTAAGGCAAGCTGCAAGTCTGCAGCATTATTAGGGAAAATTGACATTTTTTAAATTTTATTTTTTACATGCTTCCATTTTTCTCTGGCATAGAGCACTCACTACAGTTTCTCTGCATGCCTAATGTGAAGGCTGAATTTTGATTCCTTTTGCTATTGTTTTCGTCTTTTCTAAATTTTTCCCAAGTACAAATTTTTTCATAGTGTTTTTTGAAACAAGGTAAGTGTATATGTAATTACTTTCACTGGACTGCATTCAAATTGTAACCTGGTTTTTAACATTGAAAGAAGTTCTCTTTGGCTGACAAACAGCAAAAGGTGAAACAGAAGAAAAGCTGAAAACAGAGAAAGGAGGCAGCTAACTGACAACCAGTTTTCTGCTGATTTTTATCAAAAAAAAGTGAAGTTCCTATACCAGGAACTTGTCTATGTAAGCTTACTGTAAACCTCTTCCCCCGTCAAAAGAGGAAAATCCCCAAAAAACTAAAACAATTAAATTTAATGGGACACTGTAATAACACATCAAGAATTAATGTCTTTTACTGGTACAGAAATTGTATCTTTGGATGTATTTGCCAGTATAACGTACTGGCAAATATATAAATGTGTAAATGTATAACATATAAAACCATGCTGGGTGTGTGCTGCAGCTGTCATAGAGTTTGGAAGTTAATGCTGATTCTAGCCAGGAAAGTGGCTGGGTGGCTGGGCTTTGAGGAACACAGGCAAAGGGCCCCGGTGAATAATTTGCTAAAAACACTCAATGAACAGCTAGAGTCCTGCTCTGCTGTCTTGTTTGCAGAAAAGGAATTTTTGAGGATCTCTGTTCTTAGCAACACCATCTTCACTGGCCTTATCCAAACCAATATGTTTTCTCATTTGGTACTTATATGCATACTTACCCTGCAAATATAAGATATTAATTCAAATATAGGAAGCTAAATAATCTTAAGAATATTTAAAGGGAAACAAAAAGCTCACGTTGGTCAAATCCAGCCCTTAAGGAAAACTCAGAGGAACGGCTATGCAGCAAGTGTGACAGATGTCCGTTCAAAAGACTGCTATTAGTTATTATTACTATATTCTGTCATCATTTTATGGTGACACTAAGAAGACAAAAAGAAGGATCATCATTCTAGGAGCTAAAATGAGAGCTCTTATTATGTGGTCTCCCAGATTGTAGGAAGTATGAGTGTATGAGTATTTTTGGTGGGAAAATGTAACACGCTCTGCACTTAATGGTAGTTCCACCAGCAGCCACCTTCTTTCTGATTGTAGTAGTACAATTAGTAATATACAATCAAAAGTGTATAAGAAACAGAAAAATGGCTTCATGCTTCTAAAAGGCCCATGTTTTATCCTGATTAAGTATATATGGGTAGCATTTTCGTCTTTTAATATTTTGGTTGTAAAAATATCTTTTTGTTCTGTGACAGGTGATGAAATATTAAAACAAATAAATTTTGGGGGTCTGGTTAATTTGGCTGGTTTTAAATCTGCTTTATTATTTTCTTGAAATGTTTTTAATGTGCCTCATGACATCATTACATGAAGTAATATATTTTAGCTCTATTTTTCTTAAGAACAGACTTAAAAGAAATGATGCTGATTGATGTAACTGATATTTCCAAAACCTATACTGTATTTGCAGTGTTCAGTCCTGTGAGTAATGTAAACTGCTTCTTACATTGCATATGTCAATGAAATGACGTAGCCCTGTGAAATTTTGCCTATTTTTTTTTAATTTGAACAATGTAAGTGCATTAGCATTTTCACATTTAGAAGCACATGATGCATAAATCATGCCATTCCATAAATACTTAGATTGCAAATTGACAAATAATGCAATATGAGAATCCTTTCCCTGTGACTATATTCCTGAAATACTGCAGCATCCGAGATAATACGTTTAAACATGGTAACTTGCTTTTATAGCAGGGTGAATTTGTTCAGCATTTGTAAAGTAGTGCTGTGGGAGACAATCTGTGCTGTCGTAATTCAGTGACTAAATTCCTTGATTTTCCCTACTTAGGTAGCAAAAAACTGGTGTAGACACATGTCATATAGGAAGCAATAAAATAATGCCCTAATGACAATAAAATTCTTGCTGTAAGTATGGATCTGTAGAGTTTGCTCTAAAGAAGACACTGTCAGCATAAAGGAGCATCATGTCTTTATTAATTTTTATTTATTTTATGAGTCTTTTTGTTTTGTTTTGGGCTTTTTGTTTTGTTTTGGGTTTTTGTTGTTGTTGTTGGGGTTTTGTTGCTTTTTTTTTTTTTTTTTTACAGGGAAGATCCCCTGCCCCTGTCAGTCTTTGTCATTTGTTGTGAGCTCTGCTGTTTTCAGGGAACCTGGCGCTTCTGAAAGATTAGATGAACTTTGGCCCTCAGACTGCAAAATGCTCTTTGAAGTCAGGACCAATGTCTTGTTTGGGATTTCACATTTAAAGCAGACTGAGAAAGTGTTACAGGTTTGACCTCTGAAGTTATTAATGCTCCCTGTTGCAGTAAGAGAGGGACATGGCTGTGATAGGGAGCCATTCCCACCAACCTGTGAAGGTTCTGCATGGAGGAGCAAAGCAGAGCTGTGTGAAGGCAGAATTTGGTAATCGACTGTAAAGTTATTTTACAAGAGACAGTGTAATTATTAAAACACAGACAGATCGTGCTTTGATATACTAAGCATACTGTCTGCACTTTCTCTGAGGCACTAGACAAGTAAATGAGAAGTAAAAATAGATGCCTTGAGGGGGGAAGAAAATAACATTCAAACTCTGCAGCCTTCACTCGTGGCCTGATTGTTCCCCCCAACCTTCCTGCCCCATTTGTGCCTCAGACTCCACAGAAAGGCAGCAGCACAGACAGAAGAGGAGTGCATTTATCACAGCAGCACTGCCCACCAAACCTTTGCATTTTAAGAAAGTAGCACTGTAGTTTTCTATTATACACCTTTTGTTCTCAAGTGCTTTATTCAGCCTACACAAATATGGATTACTTCAGTTGATTTATCTTAGGTTTTTGATTTATTCTAAGGTTCCTGCCATTCCTGGTTTCTTGGAAGGTTTTTCTTCTTTGTGCAATGACTTAACACTGGTACCCAGTAGGTATAGTAACAAATATTTCTGTTTCCCTTCAAGCTGCTGTTTCTTCTCCATGTTAGTTATATTGATGGAAAGAGTAGATGATGTTAGTGAATATCCTCTTAAACATCATTAATAAAGGCTGTGATCAATCCTTGTCCCTTGCATTTTGTGCCATGTACCTTCATTATCTTAATACTTTTTTTCTTTTTTATTATTCAATAGTGTAGACTTTCCTTCACTTTTCAATCTCTGCAAGACTACTTGTGTGTCTGTGAATCTCAATTAATTTTAAATCCATGTTCAAAGGAATATTGTATGAAAAAAATCAAAAGTGCAGATACATTTCTTCAGCTGGAATAAAATATAATTGAGTTTAAAGAGAACTGTGAAGGACCTGGCCTTACCAGGACTCTTCAAAGAGAAAAACATTGTTCCCTCTGACTAAGAAAGTAAGAATTGGTCCCAGAGTAATTACTAAGACATCCTAAACAAGGTTATCATATTCCAAAATTTATAATAAAGCTAAATTAATTAGCCTCTTGGTTAATTAGCTAATTAGCCTTTTGGTTATTTGCATATATCCATAGTAAGGTTAATACTTTTTCCATTTCAGATTGTTTTCAGACATTTTTTATCCTATTTGTTTTCATGTGATTTTTTTTCCCCGTCAACTTACAACCCCAAAGAGAGTACTTTGTTTCTCTTTTTAGTACTGTCCTTCCCAATATACACAGTAATTCTTATATCTAACACAGGAATGAATTTCTGAATGTACTGTTCACATGTACAAAAGCTGGCAGCTGTGCTCATCTTCAAATCAACATCTCTTGCACAGAAATTGATGTGCTCATTCAGACTTTTTACTCATCATATACACTTCTTCCTTTCACCCCAAAACAGGTTTCTCAAAGACTGTCCCACACTGTGAGGACCCCTTCCTGTTTCTGTCTCAGCTTCTGTCACACCCAGACCTTTGAAGTCTTCAAACTTTTGCCTGCCATGGAAGCCCATGCACTTCTGCTCTCCCAGATCCTTCCTGCCTGTCTGCTGTGAGCTTTCATCTTGATTCTGGGAGACTGAAGAGCAATATATGTATTCCATCATAAGATCTGATGAGATTACGTGGGTTTGCCCACCTTTTAATTATTACCTGTACCTGACCTGGAGGTTTCCCTTGTTCTGCCAGAGGTAGCTCTTGAGAGATCTGCTTGTATTTTGCTTCTTGTCTTCTGGTGTCATCTGAAAGAAGATTTAGGCAATTTCTCCAGCATTTACAAAGTTACTGTTTTAAACACTACTGTCTCCTATGGTTCCTGTTTCCTGTCTAAATCCTGTATAGAAAGAGCTGAATAGTTTTTTCTGTAAAAGAAGAAAAAAATCCATAATCTTTCCTCTGACTACAACAGTCTCCTCTTTGAGATCCTACTCTTTCTCCAACTTATTCCTTCAGGAATTTATAGGCTTGCAAATTCTCAGTCCAGAAATATCAGTGGAGGCACCAAGATGACCAGTAACCTCTTTAAGCAGCATTCCTTATTTTTGCTCAGTAGGTACATAGGTATAAAAATAGGTTTTACAATAAATTGAGGAATAATTCTATTTCTGTCATTGGTAGTTGGAATCCGATGGACCAAGCTGCACAAACTCTGCAGATTCAAGAAGATTTCCAAGTTTGAAAGCAAATGTTGTTTTTTATTTAAACAGGAATTAATATTTCCTGTAGCTTACTATAGTGAAGATCAAACAGAAAGAAGGAACAAATCAAATAAAGCAGTCAGGTAATCATGCTAAATTAAAGTAGGTAAAAGCAGGAGCAGTGTGTAGGTTAAACTACTTTTTTAGTTAATGGCATAAGGACAAGGCTTTCTGCTTCTGGGATTCATTTTGATGAGGCTCTGTTCATGACCCCAAGTCTGGAAAAACAGAGTAAGAAAAGAGAACAAATTATCATCATGTATCTGGACAGACACTATCAGATTGACTAACAATTTAGTTTTAAGTCTGTTTATATCTGCTAGAAAAGTTAACAGCTGGATAATTAAACTCTCTGCCTGACCCAGAGCGAGTAGAGAACACTTAAAATGTTACTGGCTGTAGAAATTGTTCCAATGACTTTCCAAGTTTTACTTAGAGATACCTTTATAAATGTCAATTTACCTCCTCTAAGTACAAATATAAAACCGCCTTGACACTAAAACTGTCCCACTAGCAGCATGAACTTAAGTATTCAAAACATTTAAACCTTTTTTAGCATTTGAGCCATGGCATACTGATCAATACATGCCATACTGCTCCTTCTGAAGAACCCAGAACCTCTACTTTTTGTGTCAGCAGCAGAACAGACATACCATATATAAGAAATCCATTTCCTTCTGTAGGTCAGGTGGACCCAAATTATTGCTAATGTGTTACTATGGATGTGCAACACTTCCTTGCTTGCAATTATTGTCTCTTTTAGTGAGCTGCTATATATAGGCTTAAATAGTAGTAGCAGTAGGAGTAGCAGTGGTTATAACAAAAAAAAAAATTAGTATCAACAATAATAATGGAGGTCCCATTATTAACCTTTTATTTCGCCATTTAGTGGGAGGAAAAAATGTATTTTGCAATTCTAAATCAAGTATTTTGTAGCAGTATTTCACAGATTATCTTCTGTTTTATACTGTGAGTGTAAACCTTTTTGGAAAGGACTGACTTTTCTTTCTGTGCTTGTACTGAACTTGACACACTATATCAACAGCAACTAGTAGATGCTACAATTATGCTTGTTCTTCAGTCAAATTATGTTGATACCAATAAATGAAAGAAAATTTAAGGTAATGTTTTTATATAGAATAGAGATTTGTTGCACTGATAAAACATCTTCCATAAATCATTTTTCAATGTGTGTATTATATCCAAACTCTCTTCCACTTGTCCAAAGGTGAGATCTCTACCCTTGAATGCTTCACAAACACACTACTCTATACCAGAATGTTACAACAGACTTTATGAACAATGTCCTTCACTCATTTTTGTTTGTACATATGTAGGAGGTAAAAGGATAAAATGCTAATTTTCAAGTTTTACAGTAAAATTTTGGGTTCTTATGCTTCCATTTTACTTCATTTTGCATGGTAACTTCTGTTAGTGATGTGGGGGGTTGATACTTGTAAGTGTCCTGGAAGGCTGATAACTGGAAATATGAACAATGGAGGACAACCTTTTTTTTTTTTTTTTTTTAGTTTCAAAGCAACTGAAAAGAACTTCTCCAAGAATTAAAAAAAAAAAACAAACAACCAAAACCAAAACCTAATGCTAATGAAAGTAACTTAAATGCTGTATACCACGAGATTAAAATATTATTTACAAGAAAATCTAAAAATTAATACTAGTTCTAAATTGAGAAGTTGAAGTACAGAATTAAAATATTTATATAGATGCTCTCAGATTTTCTGCTAAAATTGATAATTCTTGATGAGCAAATTACTGACAGAGTTTATTAGATTTATGCAATATGTTTACCTAAAAACTTCCAAGGTTGGCCAAATTATTTTAATGTTATAAAATGGGTTAAAAAACAATCTAATCCTAAATTGGTTAAATGCCCTTTACTTTAAAAATGGGAATTTATGCCCTATTTATTTATATTCTAAAACCAAAATAAAGTAAACATTATTTATTATTGGAAGCAATATCAACTTGTGGTTGTCTTCCAAAATAGAATTTTGGAATGGGTAAATTAGGGTCTAATTTAGCTTGCATAAACTCTTTCTTAACAGCAATAAAATTAGAGAATGAAGGACTGGAGAAAAGGAAAAAATATATTTGACTGTAGAGTTTATAAGACTGATAATTTGGGGATAAATGCATTTTGTATTCATAAACTGAACTTATTCATTATGATTAGCTCTATTGGTGAAAAAGTTGCTCTTTTTTATTATATCTTCATTGAGAATGTTGCAGCAGTTGAAACATTCAAAAGAAAGAGGGAAAAGAAAAAGAATAATTTACTTGGACCATTCTTGACAAGGTGTTGTGAGAAAGGGCAACAAGATAAGGAATATCTAAATCACAGCAATGAAGCAGAGAAATTTTTAATGATCATTTAACAATAAAGAGGCTTTTATTATTATTTTGGCAACCAGTATTTTTTTTTGCTAGTCCAACTTGATGAAAACCACAGTGAACTTTATAGCAAATACAAAGAGAACAATATACATATTTCTGGTTATATACTTAAATTGGTTGTAGGGATTTACTGTAGAAGAGTAAAAATTATGTTCCCCAAATTTGTTGATTTGGAAATTAAGAACATCTTGTATCACTCTCACTTTGGACCATCAAAAATTTTGGAGAAATATTGTCCTGGCAAATGTGATTCTTTCTGGCATAAGACTGTGGGAGGAGTCTAAGTCTAATAAGAAATTTAAAGACTTTGAGGAATGTCTATGCACATTCCTTTTCAATTTTAAAGGCTGCCTTAAAACAGTATCATTCTGCCTATATCAGAAAGTATATTAACACAAAAAATATTACTTGCAGGGTGCTATTTTTCAATGATACTCTATATTTTAAAGGCTGTAGTTCATGTTTTATTCCTGCTGCTCAGCCTGAGCAAGGTGACTTTCATAGATCTGACTTGGTTGAAATGTTATTCAGGTTCCATAAGGCACTACAAAGTTGTAAGTGTTGCTTCCTTTGTAATTTAATATTCTCTTCTGATCTCTGTGTCATTTGCTCAGAGTTAATTAGCAAAAGATTGGAATGGGGAATTAATAGAAGTTTTTATTAAAATTATGTTAAAGGGTTAGAAAATTCAGTGGAGACTTTAAAGTGCACAGTATTAGTGTACAGTAAATATATTTTCTATCAGGTTTTCATACTAAAATTATTCATATGTAGAGCATTGATTATCTATATGTTCAACTGGTAAAGAGAAAAATTCTTTTGGTGTATTATTTAGATGTGATTTGTAGTGGTCCTGTAATATGTTGTTAAGACTCTTAAGCCTTAATATATTGTGTCACTTTCAAGCAAATTTTGTGGAAGGTTTTTCTGTTCACGGTGGCCACAAATGCAAAAGAAAAGAAAAACTTTCCTAGTGCAGGACAAGTCTTAGGTAGAGTGTTACTAATCTGGGTGTGACTCATTTTCTAAGTGAGCCCTTTCAGTTAATTTCCTGTGCCATAAATATAAGTATCCATTTATAGTGGTTGCATTTGATTATTTTGCCATCCAGTAAAAAATTTCTAAAAGTTTCATTTGATGAAACGCATATTACTTATGAATCTTTGGTTAATTCTATAGCCATAAGATATCTATCAGATTTAAAACTCCTATAAAACCTTCTCATATTTCTCTCAGAATTACAAAGGACTGAAATTTCCAAGATGACAAATTTCTCAGGTTGGGTATTGTGAGTAACACCAACCTTTTCCCTTCTTATTGCCTTATGTTCTTATTCTATAGTCACCTTTCTATTACACAAAGGCTATTTTTTAAATTCTTATAATTGTTCATCATATAATTTGGGGTTTTTTGGATCCTTAGGTCACTTTGTATGAATATTGTCAGTCTAAGAAATACATTTTGAAATCTCTGTAATAAAAAGAGAAGGACAGGTAAAGGTGACAATATCATCCAGAAGACAAAGTAGGGTGAAAGGATGCAGTCTACAGTTTCCAATTTCTGTACTCCATAGATAATCCAGTGATATGTGCCTGCTCTTCCAATCTTTGAAGAAGATGGAAGCTCTCAAATAACCACTAATTAGAACTGAGAGAAAACTACACTAGTATATGGTATCTTTACCATTTTGGGTTTTTTTTTAATCTCGCCCCAAAAAAATATTTAGAGGTATAATTGAAATGCACTGGTTTGTGAGAGTATCACTCAAAAACTGCAAGTGCAATGTCTAGTGCTGCAGTGTAAATGCTATTTAATTCATTGTGAGCTGATCACAAAGCTTAATGTTCCGTCCAGATTTTATTTAAGAAAACTGAATAATAATATGCTTTCCCCCTTCTGTGTAAGACCTAAAACATCTGTGACTGGCTCTGACTCGAGGCTGATCACGATCTCTACTGTCCCTGTCAGTCCAATGTAGATGCTTAGGGAACAGTGTAAGAACAGGTACAAACCATTTCAGTTGTATTTCTAATTGCTTATTAGTTTCCTTCCTTCCTTCCTTCCTTCCTTCCTTCCTTCCTTCCTTCCTTCCTTCCTTCCTTCCTTCCTGCCTTCCTGCCTTCCTTCCTTCCTTCCTTCCTTCCTTCCTTCCTTCCTTCCTTCCTTCCTTCCTTCCCCTTCTTTTTTTTTCTCTCCCACAATTTCTCTCTAGTCCTGGTCTCTCAATTCTGTTTCTGTTAGAGGTCTTGCTGTAGAAAACCATTCCATAAATGCTTAGAATTCATGGTTGACAGGAATATATTATAAAGGATTTATATAACTAATATAATTCCACACATGTAATCGTATTCAGACTTGCATGAGATGCGGGCTTGGAAATAACATCTATATTTAAATTTCTGGAAAATTTTCAGAATTTATGCTTGCCATAAACTCACCAAAATTTAGTGACATTAACCTGAACTGTTCTATATTCAGTTGTTTGAATTATTGCCCATCAAAATCTCTGCATTTTTTCTGAGAAAAAGCTTGAAGGACTGATTCATTTTTTTACGAAGTATTGCTTCTTACCTGAGGAATTCTACTTTTCCTGTGCTGTGGCAATGATTTTGAGTTTCACTGGATATCTGAGAAGTAGGGCTGCATAAGGCGCCTGGCTACAAGTGCGTCTTGAGACATGGGACTACTCACAGCATGTGTTTGTACTAATGCTAATTTGGGAACACCTTCCATCATCCAGCAGATTATGTCTTTTGCTGTCCTCATTTTTTTTCCTGATTTTCTCACTTCCTAAAACTGCCTTATGCATGTTCAAAAAAACTGTAGAGGTCTGCTAAAGTTTGCCAATGAAATTCGCTGAAAATGGTGTCTGTTTTACATCGCGGAATTTGGCCAAGACTTTGCTTCCAAATATGAATCTGGCTCTCAAGATGCCATGATAGAAGACAACATTCAGAAAGACAACCAGGAGAGCTACTGTTCTGACAGTGAGGAGTGTGTCTGTGGAACGGGGAAGAAGAGAGCTGTGAACAAAGGAGAGCTATGTGGCCTGGAGGGGCAGAAGAAAACAGGCTGACACTCGGAGAGTAAGGAATGGAGAAGAAGTAACATGAGAGTGTTCTGTGGTGAGAAGGGAGATAAGAAAACTGGAGCAGAAGGGAGTAAGTATGGCAGAGAATGAGAGAAAAAAGCTGGGATGACTGGGGAGGACAAAAAGGCAAGGGACAAATGAGATGGATGCACCCTGAAAAGATTATAAATATATTGTTTTGAAGACAAAATGATTAATGCTTTATGAGTACCAGCTGTTCTGGTAGTGAAATCCATAAAAAATCAAGATGCCAATAATCATCTTTCAGTGCAGAGTTAAGATAACGTGGTAAATAAACTCCAGAGCCACATATTGAATGATAAGAGAAAAGAGAAATATTGAAAATCTGTCTAAGGTATAAGCGAGTGAGGCAGGTGTCCTGTAGAAGACCTAAAGATTGTATCAAAAAAATTAAAGATTATATCATAATGTATGCTCACAGAGGTTAGCAAATAAAATTTGCATGGGTAATCTTAATTCTGACATTTCCTAAAACTGAGGGTTTGATTTTGCAATCTTAATGTTCTTACTGGCATTAAAATTAGAAAACAGTTAAGCTGCGTTAAACATAGAATCAATGAAATCTTAGCTGTAAATGCTTCTGCTTCCCAGATGGTTTAAAGCTATTGGTATACCTAGCTCAAACAAACAAATAAAAAAAGATATTGCTTTATTCCTTAGATGTAAAACACTGATGCTTTAAAAATAAGCACAGCATGAGAAGTTCTACTGAAGATCTAATTAGTCTCTGAAGTTTTAAATCTGTCTTACGATGCCTCATATTTCTGTGCAGAAACTCAAGAAATAATAGCATTGCACTCAGTTTGCTTCACTGCTTTCAGAAATCTTTATTTCATGCTGCAGAGTTAAACTGTCATTAATTTGATTCACATCATGTAACTACACTTCAGGAAGAATAATACAAACTTGATCTGACATTCTTATTTTCTTTTCCAGCAACTTCCTTTTTTTTTCTAGTTTTTATAGTCCTCTGGGCTCCTGTTCTACAGGATATTCTGATTATATCAGTTCTTTGACTCTTTCAGCTTTCAACCTGACTTCCTTAAAATATTTAAATAGTGGGTCTATAGGGGAAATTAGCTAACTTTCCTTGTCTTTCTCAGGTTCTGATTTTACCATCTGTTTCCATTCTTTCTTGAAGAAAACAACCTCATTCTTAAGAACAGCAACGAAAAATGGAGTTTCAGGGACAATTTATAATGACCTCCCTTACATTATGTAATTTTATATTGTAACTAAATAGGGAACTCAGATTTTTTTAACTGCTACAGCAGAAAAGTGGAAAAGAGATAAAATGCTCTTTGAAGAATGTGATTTTGATGCTTTGAAATGTTGAATTAAAGAAAGCAACTAGTGGATTTGGAGATGAAGAACTTTTTAAATTATTCCTTGAATCTCAAAAAAATTCCCCAACTAATCCCTAAACGAGCCCACAAAACAACTTGTAAACAACATATTTCTGAAACATATTTTCTTGTCTATCTTTCACAGCAGTACATTTTCCAGTGTGAAATGTAGTATGAGTATTTCACCATATTTTCCAACGCACCACTAAAAAATTACTATCTCTCAATAAGTAACAGAACTCTTTGTAATTTCAATTCTTAAGTTCCAAAATGCCCTTTTATCTTAGTTAAGTGAATTATGTATTTGAAAATACAACTCTTCAGTCCAACTGTTCATTTGTATCACTTCTAAGAAATCTCTCACTCCACCAGTCTACTTGGTTACAATTCTCAGTCTGCAAAAAGAGATGTGACCAAGAGAGATAGAAACTTTATATTGCAAGATATCTTTCTCATAATGAACAAGTTACTAAATTTCCATGGACTAGGAAACATTTTGAGCCAAATGTTTAAGAGAAATCCCCTTAAGCTTTGGAAACAGACAAAGCCATATTGTGTGGCAAATTATATTATTTTTAGCGATAAACTGTTAGGCATCAATTCAATAAATAAAGATTTAAATGAAGAGGCTTACTTAATGCTGTTTAAAATTAAAATGTATCAGCAATAATCATAGGAAAATAAAAGAATAAAACAACCACTAATACAAAATTTGAGAAAAGTAAGAATGAATTCAAGATGGTTACTGAGGTAGTGAAGAAGATTTCATTGAAATATTGATATCTGATATGGTAAATTATTATTGCAATAATTTCACTTTTACACACGTGCATATGTTGAGTGCCTTCTCAATGGAAATTGCTGTGTTAGCAGGGACCAACAGAATGGAATTAAGATGGAATGGAAAAGAAAAATTAAAACAGTATTTGTATAGTGAAACTCAAGAAAATAAATGGGATACAATACAGTTTAGATTACCATTAGGCCAAATCTAATAGCTATGACCTCTTGTAGAAAATTAAAGTTCATGAGAAGGATTACCTGACATGGTTCCCTGGTTATCTGTGCGAAGAGGCTTCGGGTTCCAAGAGATCTCTTTCAGTGGGGTTATCTTACACTGTAAAATACAAATTTGGAGGACAGAGTTAGGAAAATTCTTGCAGAAAACAGATTAGAAAATCACTAATGACAGTATTGAGCTGTCCAATTAAAGAAAAAAAACAAAACCTTTTCCAACATATCCCTGATACAGGTCAAATATCCCTCCTACAGTCAAATAGAATTAGCTTTATTGCATAAATGACTCAGTCATTTTAACATAGTTAAAATGAAAATGCAGATATGAGAAACCAGGAGATGGGCAAAGCAAAAATTCACAGAAAGCGTTGATAAGGATTCACAGAATATTCTGAGTTGGAAGAGACCCACAAGGATCATCAAGTTCAACTCTTAAACAAATGGCCTGTAACAGGAATTGAACTCACCACCTTGATATTATTAGCACCATACTCTAATCAACTGAGCTAACCTCAGGGTGGCACTAACTGGGAAAAGAAATAAGAAAGAGACCAGAAGAAATAATAAAAAGTAAAGAAGAAATGTAAGAAAAAACAGAGTAAGATTTTGATTCATATGTAAAATAAAATGAGTAAATTTTTGTCTCATATGTAAGAAGAAAATCTCTATAGAAAGTAGTACAGATGAAAAACAAAGTCTACTAGCAAAGCTACTAAATCAAAATTCAAGGTGTTTTGTTTGGGACCTTTAGGAAGGAGGGGGGACAGGTGAATATGATACAATCCAATGTGTAAGAAAGGAAAAGTACAGGTTTCACTTATTGATGGCTACTCAATTCAGAATTCAGAAGCAGTATTCAGACTGCCTTACAAAGGAAGTCAGCTACATTAACAATTGATGGTTATATCCATTGGAAGATATTGAAACTTTTTAATCTTATCTGCTGGATTCTTTACGTACATCATGTAAGCAGCATTATTAATTTAATTGTGGTGCTCTTGAACTGATTTTTTTCTGCAGATTGAATACTGCATATTGTGTCTACCCCTTAGGGCTTTCATACTATTATTTGTTCATGCCACTGAACAAGAACAAAATAAGAGTGAGAGGGACAAAGACAGGCACCTTTTTTGAGGTCCTATACTCCCTGGTAGAGCAAAAAATGGTGAAAGGAAATGAACTGCACCCTCAAAGATTTGCACATTTGAGAAAAAGGTGTGCCTGATTACTCCAATCAAAATGTCCAAGAAGACGACTGCAAAACTACACCCAAAAGAACATACCATGGTGATAAAAAAGCAGCTATTTGTTGACAGAACTACTATAAAAAGGATGTCACTGAGTCCTGCCAAGTATATAAAAATGTCAGTGACATTTTAAGTTAACTAAAAGGTAACTAAAATCACACTGTGTATTGCTGTACAAGCAATACACAGTCAAATACCCCTGAGAGATGTTTTGAAGGACAAGTGATGAAATTTTATGTTTCATAGCGTAACTGGATGCTTTTTAGGCTTAAATCCTCTCCCTGACAAAGGGTTATTGCTCTGTTTCCAAAACTAGCAAGTTTAGTGTAGCAAAAGCCTCGAGATTTATAAGCTTTAAGTTTTAAGAGAGATTTGAGTATGGAAATCAAGTTATTCTGCTGTTAGTAGCTCTTTATCAGAGTTATGCCTAACCAGAGTTATCCACACCCAGTGTATCAAGTCATTAGTCCCCTAGGAAGTCCAGGAATATGCCAAAGGTTCTGTGCATAGATGTGAAAATGGACTGGCTTGAAACAGCAGATAGATGTGAAACCAGGTCATTGACTGAACTCTAAGACACATACAAAAGGAAGTATTTGATTATTTCAAGAAGCTCTTCATCTGGGAATTTTGAAGATCTAGAGAATCTCCTAAGGCTGTCCATAGGCCAGCTTGTGTGCTTAAATGCATTGATTAGCACCCTGGATAATTAATATGACAATTCCTTCTGGACACTCTCCTAGTCGTTTCCTCCTGTAAAATTGATCAAACTGTATAGAAATAAGACTCAGGTAGTGATCCAATAAAACCTTGTAGCTCGTGGCTGGATGACATGTCCCCACCCAAGCTACTCTGTCATTGCCATCATATGGCTAGGAGAGTTAAAAGCAAAAGGGTTATGGGTAAGGACAGTGGGAGGTCACTCCCCAGTTACCATCACAAGAAAAACAAACCTCACTTGGGAAAATTAGATTAATTTATTACCAAACAAATCAGGGTAGGATAATGAGAAATAAACCAAATTTCAAGAAACACTTTCTCTCCACTTCTCCTTTCTTTCTGAGCTTTGTTTGACTCATGTTTTCCCTAGCGACTCCTTCATAGCACTGCAGTGGGATGGGGAATGGGAGATGTGATGAATTCATCATATAATTCTGCTCCTGCCCCTGAGGAGCAGATTCCTCATATCTTTACATGTTCCAGTGTAGGGTTTCTTCCACAGGAGACAGTCCTCCACTGATTTCTCCAACATAAGTCTTTGACCTGGCCAGCAGTTCCTCATTATAACAGCTGGAGTGTGTGTCCCTCCCATGTGGTGCAACCTTTCAGGAACACCCTGCTCCAGTGTGGGCCTCCTGGGGTCACGAGTCCTGCCAGCAAACCCACTCCAGTGTGAGATCCTCTTTCTGTTGATCCACGGGCCCTGCCTGGAGCCTGCTCCAGCACAGCTTTCCCATGGGGCCACAGGCTTGTTTGTGTATCCACCTGCTCTGGCACTGGGTCCTCCCCAGAGTGCAGGTGGATCTCTCCTCCATCAGGGATCTCCATGGGATGCAGAGAGCCAGCCATCCTCACCAGGGTCTGCACCATGGGCTGCAGAGGAATCTCAGCTCCTGCTCCTGGAGCACCTTCTCTCCCTCCTGCTTCACTGACCTTGGTGTCTGCTGCTTTCACACATTCTCCCTCCTCTCCTCTCTGGCTGCAAATGTAGTTGTGCAGTAATGTTTTACCTTTCTTAAGTACATCATGTTTTGTTGATTGGTTTGACCCTGGCCAGCAGTGGTTCCATCTTGTAGCCAGCTGGCATTGCCTCTGCTGGATATGGGGAGAGACTTTCAGCAGCCTCTCAGAAGCCACCCTTGTAGCCCTCTCCTCCCCCCAAGACCTTTCCACACATTGCATTCTTGAAGATGCAGCAAAAGTCACATCTTTTCCAGATAATTAAGGGAATTATCTTAATAATTCCTCTCTTCCCCCCCAGACCTTTCCACACAAACCTATTCCTGAAGATGCAGTAAAGGACACATCTTTTCCACATAATTATGGGACATTTAGGAAGTATTTTTGTCTTGGGTTATGGAACCAAAAATGTGTATTCTATTTCATCTGTTGAAAGCAGTTGGGGAGATGTTCTATCTCTTGTAACTCTGGGGGGAGAAGAGCAGATGCCTTCTGATAATGGGGCTGCTGTTCAAACCAGGTGGGGCAGTGTTTCTTATCTCTTTCACCACTCATCCTCCCTCCAGGGGGATATCTTCTGCTGATGGGCCATTAAGGCTCACCAAGGACATGACATACTCCATCATCCCATTGTGAGATGCTCTACCCAGTGGGGGGAGCCAACCATTCCTACCTGGATAAAAACTGAGACGTAGGAACATGAGGTATCTGGTTCCACTGGATTCCCAGAGGAAGACTGGACCCTTCTTACCATCACTGGACCCTTCTCACCATCATTGGACCCTTTTCTCTCAGGATCATCTCTACTCCAACAGAACCACATCTGCCACTCCAGGAGGACTTACTCTGGACTGTTTCCAACACCCTGACCAACAGGGTGTCAGGTTGTAACTCTGACTCTCTCAGGGTTTCTAGGATTGTTTGTTTGTTGGCTTGTTTTGTTTTTTTTCCTACTACATTTGTATTGTTAATATTCCTAGTAAAGAACTGTTATTCCTATTCCCATATCTCTGCCTGAAAGCCCTTAATTGCAAAATTATAATAATTTGGAGGGGGTGAGGGGTTTACATCCTCCATTCCAAGGGAAACTCCAGCTTTCCCTGGTGGATACCTGTCTTTCCAAACCAAAACAATTTTGTATTTAGTTCAGATAATCAGTAGAAATAAATATTACATGTACTGGAGGACCATGGGCCAACTGGATAATAAAAACTTATCAGAAGAGCAGCTTGGGGAATGTCATACAAACCAGATAAAGATGCAGACTCCTATTGTGATCTGGGTGCTAATCAACCATCGTCTTAAAGAAAATTGATTTGATCTCAAGAATATTTTTTTTTAATTTTTACAACTGCTATTTGTGAACATTTGGCCAACATCAGTGTGAAACAGTCAGGATGATAAAAAATATGATGCTATCACAGCTTACTCAATTATTTGAATTATGCAAGTCCTTGAAGAGTCATTCTCTTCACTTCCTTATTGGAGTGTCTTCCAATCACAGGTAATGAGGATTCCCTTGGGCCTTGTTGTTCTTGGGCTTTATTATCCCAGCAGCTTACTTTATGTTATTTCGAGGGGGGAGGTGGTTAATTCCAAGTGATCAAGAGAATATTTTAAGCACTAAGTTATTGCTCTTGTGAGGAGTGTGTCCCTTTCATTCTTTAGTTTCATGACAGGGTTGATGAAATTCATCACTCCATATTTCCTGTTTGAGCAATTTATATCTGGCAAGAAGTAATCACATATTGTCACAATAAGTACTGGAAACCCTCTCTACTCCATTATAAGTAAATGCCCTAAACACCAGAAAGTAGAATTCTTCCTTCCCCTCATCCCACCCTTGCCCCAAATGCACCATTTTTTCCTTTTCTTTGTCTTACTGAGTCAGCTACATATCAAAATTAAACAGCTCCCACTGGAGGATCTGAGAAAAACACAAAGCAAGCTTTACAATGCAGTGGGATTCAGCTAGTAAAGATAGAAATATGAGTTACAATCATGTCTCTAGACCTGATAAGAGATTCATGAACCTAGATATTTCCTTCAAAAAGTTAATGCTGCAGTTAGAAAGCAAAGTGAAAGGCACAGTTGTCCCATTTCTCTGTCTGAAAAGGCTGTCATGTTCAGCTCCCAAAAAGCTTTGCAAAAAATTTTCAAAGATCCTCAAAGTCTTCTATATAAGAACTATGGCAAAAGTCAACAAAATTAAAAATTGAAAAGTTAGCCTTTAGCCAGTTCTTTGATATTACCTAGAAGCTTTCTTAAAAATACGTTATGACTATGAATGGTAAACGTGAAGTGAAAGAAATCAAAGATCCCAGAATCACAGAATCACAGGGTTAGAAGAGGCCTTCAAGATCATGGAGTCCAACCCATGCCCTAACACCCCAAATAAACCATGGCACTGAGTGCCACATCCAGTCTTTTTTTAAACACATTTGGGGATGGTGACTCCACCACCTCCCTGGACAGACAATCCCAGTACTTTATCACTCTTTCTGTAAAAAACTTATTCCAAATGTCCAATCCATATTTCCCTTGGCACAGCTTGAGACTATGTCCTGTCATTCTGTCAGTTGCTGCCTGGAGAAAGAGACCAATCCCCACCTGACTACAGCCAGCTTTCAGGAGGTTGTAGAGAGTGATAAGGTCACCTCTGAGTCTCCTTTTCTCCAGGCTAAACAACCCCAGCTCCCTCAGTTGTTCCTCACAGGGTTTGTGTTCCAAGCCCCTCACCAGCCTCGCTGCCTCCTCTGGACGCGCTCAAGTGTCTCAATGTCCTTCCTGAACTGAGAGCCCAGAGCTGGACTCAGCACTCAATGTCCTTCCTGAACTGAGGGGCCAGAGTTGGACACAGCACTCAATGTCCTTCCTGAGCTGAGGGGCCAGAGCTGGACACAGCACTCAATGTCCTTCCTGAGCTGAGGGGCCAGAGCTGGACACAGCACTCAATGTCCTTCCTGAACTGAGGGGCCAGAGCTGGACACAGCACTCAATGTCCTTCCTGAACTGAGGGGCCAGAGCTGGACACAGCACTCAAGGTGTGGCCTCACCAGTGCTGAGTGCAGGGGAAGAATGACCTCCCTGCTCCTGCTGACCACACCATTCCTGATCCAGGCCAGGATGTCACTGGCCTTGGCCACCAGGGCACACTGCTGGCTCATGTTCAGCTGCTGTCACCAACACCCCCAGGTCCCTTTCTGCCTGGGCACTGTCCAGCCACACCATCCCCAGCCTGTAGTGCTGCAGGGGGTTATTGTGGCCAAAGTGCAGGACTCAGCCCTTGGACTATTAAACTTCATCTTACTGGACTCTGCCCATCCATCCAACCATTCCAGGTCTCTCTGCAGAGCCCTCCTACCTTGCAACAGATCGGCACACACTCCCAGCTCAGTATTGTCTGCAAATTTACTAATGAAAGACTCAATACCCTCATCCATGTCATCAATAAAAATATTGAACAGAGCTGGCCCCAGCACAGACCCTGAGGGACACCACTGGTGCCTGGCTGCCAGCTGGATGCAGCACTGTTCACCACCACTCTCTGGGCCTGGCCATGCAGCCAGTTCCCAACCCAGCACAGAGTGCTCCTCTCCAAGCCCTGGGCTGCCAGCTTTTCCAGGGGTGTGCTGTGGGAGACAGTGTCAAAGGCCTTGCTGAAGTCCAAATAAACAACAATCACAGCCATCCAAGGAAACTGATAAGAAAACAGATGACTTCTGTCAGTTGGGCATCCTAAAAGGGTGAACTTACATCCTTTCCCCTTGAAACTCCAGGTTCAACCTATCACCATTATTACTTGATTCCTCTTCTTGTTGAAACAAAATTGATATCATGTTCTTGTTTGAAGCCAAGTCTCTGAATAGCCCTCCTCTCGTGAGGGGTTCAGGAGATGCCAACTGGGCTCATTCAGTGGCAGCTGGGTTGCCCATTCACCTACAATGTGGTTTTGTATACACAAAAGAACTGTGTGCAGAAATTCACGTAATTTTTTTTACTAAACTTAAGACCTAGTGACTTACAATGCCAAGGGCAGAACAGTAATAGATACTGATACTTAAAATGGAATCTTTATCTCCCGTTAAAGGAATTCATATAGGGGAAGTAGAGCATGAATGTCAGTACATCAGAGAGACATGGGTAAATTCAAGCAGATATTATTTTAGTCATGACAATCAGGCATTTTTAATAAATAAATGAGGTCAGGACACATCAGCAGTGGGAACAGAGAAAGTGAAGAATGGAGAGAAAAATCAATAAAGAAACATCAAGAACTCTGGGATTTTTTTATCACTAACTTAATTTTATTTTAGTTCCTGCAGGGCATAGTATGAATTCAGGCATAACTGCAGAGAAACACTGAAATACTACTGGGCTATGAACTGCATTTGGAAGGAAACAGAAGGTCATGGCTCTTAAATGGCAAACTTGCCAGGCCAACAATATGAATGCTGTAAACTGTGTCCAGCCCAACCCTACTCAGCCAGTAACTGCTTACATTGTTAAACCCACACTTCCATCTGGAAACAACAACAACAATAAAAAACATAAACAACAAAGCAAAAAAACCCACCAGATCTGTTCATAATAACACAATTATACAGGCTAGAGTTTTCTTTCAGAAGTAACAAGTGACTCAATTTGCAATATATCCAGTGTTCAGGTGATGAATGTAAAGCATGTTCCACAAAGCTGGCAAACTATAATTTTGCTGAAAGAAAATTAGCAAATTTTTTCTGATTTCTCTGCTGTATGAGTTTATTCTCACTGTTCTTTGCTTTTCCAGGTGTCTGTATACTTATATTGGCATAAGAATTTAGGACTGTGTTGTTAATTCTGTGGGAGGAAATGAAATGATGACTTCCAGCATTTTCTGGAACATTTAAAAAAGTCTGTCTTGTCTGACTATTGTGGAATCTTAAAGAATTCAGACAAATAATATACTCAAATGAGATCTATTTTATAAATCAGTTAAACCAGGTAAACTGATTAAATCTCTGCCAACATTTGACCACAAATTCGTGATGACAAATGGAACAAATACTGCCTAACTGACTTAACAATTCTCAGGATTTCAGAAAGTGTAACCCAGAGCGCACAGTCACCCACCCAGTCAGGTGAGGGCTCTCCAGGAGCTGCCTTAGGCAACATCCCAGCCCATGAGGAGAGACCCCAGCTGCAGACCCACTGTTCTGAGGGGGCAGACCGAGGTGCCCCCCTGCTCCAGGAGGGCTCCAACAGTCCCATATCTGATCATTGCTCACTCAGGGTCGTGTCACTGTCACCCTGCCCCTGCCTGGGGTCTGGTCCAACAGACACCCTGTGAATGTGATGGACATTGGCCTGCCCCAGGTCAGTCACAGGTCACTCTCTGCAGTATTTGGCACACTGACACTGTTGTATTGCTTCTGATTACAGACCAGCCATGACTAAGCAAGGTCTCAAGGTGCTGTGATTCATCCTTTGTGTTCTGAAATGCACAGGGCAAATGGAAACACTTTGCTCCAAAACACTTCTGTGCTATAACACCAGCTCTTGTGCAAGTCTTTCAGAGCAAAGAGACAGTGAACTTTGCATGTAACCTCCAGACCAGGGATGCATCTACTGAGAAAGGTTACAACTAAAACTCCTTTGTTACATTAGTGTTTCAAATTCACAGTATTTTTTTATGAGACTGTTTTTTATGAATATACTAGTCACTGGAAAAAAAGAATCAGGTTAACTGCCACTGTGAAAACGTTTTGCTGTAAGAGCTGAAAATATGTGAACAGTGAAAATCCAGTTTAGCTTCATTGCTAAATAAATAACACACGAGCTATTGCACTATCTGTATTCTTGATTTTTCACTGAAATAATTTAAAAGACCCCACTAAAAAGATATTAATTTAATAACACCCCCACAAAAATTCAGATGTTGAACTTGATTTTTTACAATCCAAGAGCAAAGTGAAGAGTTAGGGTCCAAAATTACCGTGAAACGTGGCAGTACATTTTATATATGCTTTTGATTAGTTTATCACATGAAATGTAGACAACATAATCATGATGGAGTCTGAGAACTCCTGCAAGTGGCACTTCTCAAGTCCAATAACAAATGGACCACCAGGAGAAAAACTTACTGAAGCGTCTGTAGAGTACTGTTCTGGATATATGGCATGAAAATGGTTATGCTGCTGGTCGTTCTTTGTCATTCCTAAGATCTAATTCATTAAAAAGATATTTTACAGCAACAAACAAACAGAGCTGTGGCTAATGACACATGTGAGTTGACAAAGGCAGCTGGAGCAACCACAAACTGGTGGCTGGAACATGAAGAGTAAATTTATTCCCTTCGTGAACTGAGGGATCCCCAAGGCAACACCTGGGCAGGGGAAAAAAACAGTGGCACTGTGAAACTCTGTCCATGTCAGGGGATCACTGGCTGCTGCTCACATGGGCTTGTCAAAAGTTTTTCCCAGATGCAGTGTCACTTAAGTGACTTGCCTGTCTTCCACTTTTTAACCCTTTCCTCCCAATAAAGCAGTTTAAAAAAAGGCTCACCTCAGCTACCAATTGTTGAAAAAAAGGTATATGTATCTTCTAAAATATTGGTGGTGCTGGAGTTTATTTCTTCACATAGTATTTGTTTATGCACAGTCTAGATAAAAGCAAAGGTGATTTTTCTGTCATCATGGCAGGAACAGAACCATTCTGAGGCCTTGGATAAATTATCAAAGTACTTTCACTCTATTTCTCTTCTGACAAATATATTCCATAATTACCAATATATGATAGGATAAAATAAATAAAATTATATATATATAAACATATATGTATATATATGTATATATATACACATACAAATTATATGTCTTTCTGGGAGAAAATATTTTATAAGAATGTACAGGCAAATAGAAAGCTGTTTAGGAAATGAATATTTTGAGCAAGGACAAGTTTTCTTTAAGGAACCTGAATGTTCTAAATAAAGTTAATATAATCAAATGGTGAATGCAAAATGCTCTGAATTGTGTGGTCTTCATTACCAGTATTTATTTCTTGGGCTCTTGGTCCCACACATATGAAAACCTTTCTATCTATATTTTTGCTAAATACACTGACCAAAATCTGGAAAAATCTGGAAAAATCTACATTCCTAGAAGGCCAAAAGAGGTGGTTTGGTTTGGTTTGGTTTGGTTTGATTTGGTTTGGTTTGGTTTGGTTTGGTTTGGTTTGGTTTGGTTTGGTTTGGTTGAGGGGATGTGTATATGTGTTTGGGGTTTTTTTAACAGGACCATTTGACCACAATTCTTGAACCGACAAGAAAAAATGGGATCTGGATTGTTTATCTGCTATGATCTGTCAGGTCCCATCACCTGGGACCATGCTTCCACCACAAAGCAGGTGAGCCTCATCCTTAGAGCTTCTGCCATTTCTTCCTCTACACAAACATTTTTTGTTGTCTTTGGGTTGAACAAATGCATCACTGTACTTTGATAAGCTGCAGCTGACTTTGTTGACTTGAAATCTCTAAATGAGCATTTTTATAGGAAGCAGATAGTTCCTGTACGATGTGTGGATAAAAATGGTCATTACTGAGTAAATTCTATAAGTTTAATTTATCTTCTTAAGCAGTCTTCTGAATATTTCTGCTTTCTTTCAGTGACTGAATGGAAAAGACTATTTTTGATCAAATTAATATCTTCCTAACAAAAGTGTTTAATAAAGTTTGTAAGCTCCTTTTAAAGTTTGGAAAATCTAGAAGAACTTCTAAAGAAATGCATCAAGTGACTGTCCTGGTTATTCTGGATTCATGAAATATCACAGCCAAAGTATTATTCATCTACATATAGTCTTAAAATAATTTGCATGGCAGAATGATACCCTGATAACCTTGAGCTTATATATATTTTTTGAGATAATTACAGCATACTGCTTATGCTTTGGGCTTTTTCTTTCTATTTTTTCTCCTCACAGCTCTTCCTGTCTTCTCCAGCCTAGATCTTTTAGTGGGTGTGGGTATCTCTGCTGTTACAGAAACTAAGGAATACTATTTATGTCTTCCTAGCACAGAATTCCCTGAATAGATGCTAGCTGGGGTGAAATATGAGTAAATTACAACATCCTTTGAGAGCTTGATGAATTTACTGAAAGATGAAGAATCCATGGATTTAAAAATATGAACTTTTCCTTCACCCATTACTAGATTCAGTATGTTTCCATAAGATAGCTGAGACAGACAAAATAACAAAACTTATGAAATTTGTTTGTTACAATTAATTTTTCAGCAATCATATGCTATTTTCATAGTCTCATAAAAATTCGGTCAAAAAGCATTCTTTTTTTTTTCCTACTATACTCCTGAACATAACGCAGTCTTAGGGAGGTATGTATGCCATTAAATGTAAACATATTTTTCAACTCAAATAGTTGCTGATTTTTTAAAACACTTATTTTACCCCGTGAGAAAATGATTCTTCTTTCTCAAAAATGGCTGAAATAATTTTCCAGCACCTGGGAGGCAGTTTTCTTTCAAAGAGAGCAGAAACTTGGTGTATTTTAAAAGGAAAGGTAACAGTTGTGTAAGACTAGAAGCCACTGAAAAGTGATTATTGGAATGAGAACCTGTACGCAACCTTAACTACAGATGTTGTTACTGACCCTGCATAGGAAATCACATGGCATCAATTAATCAGAGAAAAAAAAACCACAAAACAACTCTTGCCTTATAAATGAAAACAGGCTGAAAAATATGCAGCTCCACTTTTCTTTAGTTTTGTTCATATTTTGCAGTAGAAAAGTTGTTGAGGTAGAGAAAATAAGAGCACTGACAAATTTTCAGTGACCATATGTAACTCATAAAACTCTAAATCTGTACCTGAATGCTACCCAGCATGCACATGGATACTGTGTATAAATGTAAAAAGGAAGGAATTTTCCAGACACCTTTTCAATATCAGCAAACAATATTAAATGCTTAGGACAATATCTTTATGTAGGTGTCGATAAGGAAGAACACTATAAGGCTCTCTAATCTATATAGTCCTTTTCCTATTCCAAGAGTGATGTGGGCACTGCTAAGGAGTTGAACTTGGAAGGCACAAGACAAAAATAATGCATTTCAAGTTTTTTTCTAGCAGTGGCAGCTGGGTTTTGTGCTGACTTTCTGACTGATTCTGCTTTGGATTGTTATGACAGATACAAATAGTTATTGACTGCTGAGAATTTATACCATTTGAAGAACACTCTTTGAAATCTCACTCTATACATTTTGCTATAACGTTCAAATAAGGGATTTGCTGTAGATACCCTAGATATTCTTTAGATACTCTAGAATAAGCACAAGAGAGTTGGTTTCCATTACCTGCGACTCTATTACTGTTTTCTGCAAGAGTATTCATGCTGGTTGCACTCATTTATTTTTCTAGTAATATCTTTTGTTCCCTCTAAATGTCTTTGGGATTAAAATGTTTGGTTACTAATATAATTTGATTTGTATTAACATGCAGGTTGTGTTGTGGGTTTTTTGGTTTGTACTTTGGATTGGGTCTATTTTTGTGTTTGTGTTTAAAAATAGTTTAGTTTAAAAATTATTTGAAAATAAATGTAAATGAGAACTACTTTTAGTTTAAAATGTCCTTTTAAAAATATGTGCATCTTCTTCTAGTGAGTCAAAATGGTTTTAATAGACAACTGAAAAAAATTCCACTAATACATAAAGGATGTGGTTTCTCCCCACATACTTGTTGTTAGACAGTTTCCACTACTAGTGACTAGTGTTGTCAGTCAGATCCTAATATTAGTATTATAGAATCATAGAATAGTTTAGGTTGGAAGTGACTTTTAAAGGTCATATAGTCAAACCCCTCTGGTAGCAGCTGCATGAAGAATATCAGGGCCATCTGATACAACAAATGACAATCAGCAAGACCTCTCTATATATTGTATCCAGTTTTATACTTACTGTTACAAAAATTTATACTTCCAAAGTGTTATTTTTATATGCCTCTGTCCAGGAGCTGAAAATCACAGTTTGTGAGTTCAAAGAATACCTAATAGGCTGGGTTAAAATTGATAGCTGGAACCAAAGTGATTGAAGACAAAATAGGCTGCTAGGTCATCAATGATTAATTACAGAAGAGACCTAAGTCCTAAGGGCTGCATCATTTTAAGGACAAAGGATATCCATAAGGAAACCTTACCATCACTGACTCATTGATACAGCATGAGAAAACTTATGACAGCTATGAAATTCCTTATAAAGAGCTGCAAGAAGCTTGTCATTTTCCCATCCACTCTCTGAAGCCTCTGGAGCTGCATAGCTCAGGCTTTTGCACCATTCTGCCTTCTCATCCTGGGTTGGCTCCAAGTGTCAGCCAAAATCCCAGCCAACCACTCATTCTCTCTGGCTGACCTCAGAAGGTTTGGGGCAGGAAACAGAAAGAGCAGTAAAAAGAAAGTCCAGGGAATCAAGATGTGAAATAGTACATAAATTACCTGATTTTTTGTAAATAATATTTATTAATATTATAATTATTATATAATTATATAATATAATTATATAATTATAATTATAATTATAATTATAATTATTAATAAATAATATTTAATAAAACAAAAACACCCAAACATAAAAAGTATGGGAGATACCTTTTCTCCCCCTTTCCTGTGCTTGACTTCATTCCAGACTCTTCTCCTCTCCTCTTGCTATTGTGAGAGGTTACCCTCAGTCCTTTCAGAGAGGCGATGCACAGCACAGGACAGGAGTATGTTATGGTCAGGATGTAGTGGCTTCTCTTTTTCACTCCTCATTCTTTTCTTCTGCTCTTTTAAGGGCTTTCCATGGGTGGCAGTTCCTTCAGGAACATCCATCTGCTCTAGTGCTAGTCCTCCACAGGCTGCCAAAGAACACCTGCTCCAGCATGGAGAACCTCCTTCTCCTCCTCCTCTGACACGTGTGTTCCCTCTGCTGGTTTTCACTTGTTTTTTGTTGTTTGTTTGTTTGTTTTCCTCTCTCCCTGTAGTACTTTTGTCCCTGAAGTACATTTTTACAATTGGCACCAGCTTGGCTGATGGACTCAGCCATGTCCTGTGGTGGGTTCATTTTGAAGCCAGCTGGAAACATCTGTGTCCAGAGAAGGGCAGTCCATGCCTTCTCCTTGCAGTGCCCACCCCTGTAACCCTCTGTTACCAACAGCCTGACTGATGTACCCAGTACACAATCCTACCCCCTTCTTTAACTCAAATGCCCTAAAGAAGAAGCAGAATTATAAGTGATACTGGAAGTTCTCCTCTAGTTTGAAATGGTGGAATATATACACAGCTTTGAAAAAGAGATCCCTTATTGAATTGTTTAAATATGATATTCGTAATCTATTTTCAAACATCTTGGGAATCTGATAATATTAAAGGCAACAGCTGAACAGAATGCCTCAAATGTAATTGTGTGACTATAGAAGTATTTGTGAGCATCCTCTTGGATAAATAATGCATCAATGTTAGGTCTGCCTTGTTTAGCTAATTACTAAAAGTTCTAGATTAATTTTACTTACTTTAAGTAATATAGAGTTCATTAATGTTAATAATTTTACAGTTATTTTACATTCCATGAAAATATTATTATGTATACAATATTACTTTAAATGTATGTATGTATATATAAATTGTTCCTTCCCTGTACCTTATGAAATTGTTCCTTTTTTATTGACTTTAATTTTTGAGAGAAAATATTTTGAAATTGACTATTTATAATAAGGCAGTGATCATGCTATAAAATGTGCTGTCTCTACTACCCTTGTACTGCCCTTGTTACTGCCTACAAAACAGCCAGTTCTCTGCTAGCTGTGACAGAGCTTACAGGAAATAACTCTGGAAACCTATTTCTCTTGCATTTTTAAATGTTGCACCCATTGTCTCTAAATAGAAGACAATATATTTCAAAGTATGTAACATGAAGTAATGCATTGAATTATACTGCTATGCCACCTACAGCCACATGTATGCATTTCTGCCAGAAAAGCTTTTTCCTTGGGTAAAAATAATTACCCAAAAAGCAATCTGATCTAAACACGCAGTGTCTTCTGTGTGTTTTCCCTGTTTTCCACGCAAACATAGCAATGATGAAAATACACTGAGCTCTCAGTAGTTTGTGGAGAAAAAGTATTGATTGCTTTGATTGTCTTTTCAATTATAAAAGCCTGAAAGAAAAAATAAAACAAAAACTTCTTAAATATACTTAAGACTGCTTCTATATTGTTTTATGCAATGAATAATGTTTTAAGGCTTTAATGTTGTCTTAAAATTGGTTATCTTTGCAGTGCTCATTTACCTGGTGCGTGAGACTGATAGAAAAAAATAGAAAAGTTCAAAGGTTTATACACTTTGTGCCATGCACACTTTAAATGAGTGATGTCTAAATAAATATGTGGAGTAGTTGATATATCGGAATTTTTTACATTTGCCATCTTTTCCCTGTTTGATGTAACATTAAATGTTATGTAAAGGATTTACTATACCAATTTTGCAGGCAATTACTTTTAAGACATTTTCTCCCCTTAAAATATAATTGCCTGAAGAAAAGAGCAGCCTGGAATAATATAAACTAAAAGCAGCGTTCCTCACAATTTCACAAAGATGGTCAGTCTCTACTTAGCAACGAGACAGAGCTCTAGCTATCCTAGCATTACTGCCTGTTGTGATTCTCAGGAGCTGCTGCTGGTGCTGTAATTTCTCTTCCTCAAATGCCCTGAAAAACACTCTCAGGCTTGAAAGTACAGTTCCTTAAAAATATATTTGTTTCCTTTACAAAAATAATGTGTCTCTGAATATGAAATGTTTAAAATTTTGCAAGTAGTGGAATTTACAAAGGAACATTTTTTTGGCTTGAATAAGCTCAATTTACAGCACTGTAAAGATGCTACCCTTAACCAAAGTGGGGCTTGGTGCTTCCGATTTTCATTTTATTAGAATTTCCAGGATGCATTTTCACAGTATGCTGTAAAAATATGAAATCCATTTTCCCTTCCCTCCCTCCTCTCCTCCCTTCCTTCTGCCTTTTTAACTCAATGCATAGAGCATGAGAGCATCTTTAATACTCTCTGCTTACGATACAGATTTAGAGTTGCTGTGTAAGGAAATCCTGAATCTCCACATCAAAGAGAGAAGGCCGATAGCTTTAAGAAACTGTCAGTGTAGCAGCTGATGTGCTTAAAAGAAGATCTGGTACCACACCCATGTCTGAGGTCCCAGAGGGCCTGGTAAATGGCTGGGAAGTGTCACTCAAGCTGGGAGCTGCAGCCAGACAAGAGCCAAATGTCAGCACTGTTAGTACTGTGCTGGAGCAGAGCAGCCAGGGGAGCAGTGTTCAAGCACTGCTTAAGGCCATTTTTTACTGGGTGTGGAAGCAGTCTGGGGAGTTACTTTCAAATCGCTGCAAATTACACCTGTTGAATGAAAATATTCTGGGGGCTTCTATAAGCTAATGACATTCAGAGAGTTTGGCTTGAAGCGAAATAGAAAAGCTTTTGCAGCAAATGTATTTGAAGATGAGACAATGGGTAGGGAGTAGGGAAAGAGGGAGGTAGTCATGCTCCTATAAGACTCAGTTATTTTTTCAGCCACAGATACTTCAAAGATCATTGCTGGCACTGTGTATTTGGGAAGTTGTTCAAGGGACATAGAAATATGTAGTCTTCCAAATGTGAAAAATATGTGCTATGAGAATAGAAGGGAATACAAAAAACTGCAAATGAAAAAAAAAAAAAAAGATACCACTGATGCATCTCTAAGGAAAAGGAACTGGATCAAAATACAAGTGAGGACAAAACAAGTGCCAACAGGTGTAATGAAGATGAGACAAATCACAGAATTACAGAAAGGCTGGAGCAGAAGAACTCTGGAGGTCATCTAGCCCAATCCCCTAGCTAAAGCAAATTCACTTAGAGCAGTTTGCAAAGGATTGCATCTAGGTGGGCTTTGAATATCTTCAGAGGTGGAGACCCCACAACCTCTTTGAGCAGTCTGTTCCAGTGCTCTGTCACTTTCAAAGTAAAGATTTTTTACCTTATATTCAAATTAACTTCTGATGTTTCAGTTTGTTGCCATTGCCCCTAGTCCTGTCACTGAAGACCACTCGAAAGAGTCTGATCCCATCCTCTTGATACCCACTTTTTAAATATTTGCATGCATAATGCTCTTGAACTGCTGAATGCAAATTTAAAAAAAAAAAAAAAAAAAAGGTATAAATGCTTCTCATAGAGGAAATGGAATGATCTAGCTTTGACAATGTCTGCTGTTAAGGAAGACCAAAACAGGATTTCCAAAAGGAACTCCAAGCAAGTCACCAAGAACAATGCAGAGACTCCCTGACAATGCTGCAGGTTGGTCACTGAGGGACTGGGAAGCCAATCTGCAGAAAAAGCCCTGGATCACCCGGGCTTGGAAGCTGAGAAGACCAACATTAATACTCTTATTAATATTCAGTATGGGCAGAAGAGCAAACAAAGGGATTGTATCAACCTACTCAGCACTCCTGAGACCTCATCTGAGTGTTGCATCTGGTTGAGGTCCTCCAGTACCTGAAAGGCATCATTAAACCAGAGTGAGTTCTGTGGAGACCACAAAGGCTGATGGGGCTGATGCACTGTGGGAATACAGCTGGAGAGCAGAACTGGGAGCACTGCTCAGCTCATGACAGAACCCTGAAGAAGGGAGCACAAGGTAATGGTGCGCCTGGCTGTGCTTTGGTGTGCAAGTCCGTACATGCCTGTGCGGGTCTGTGCTAGCTCATAGTTATTAAGAAACATAAACATAGTTGTTATGGTTATTATTGCTTAAACAAGGAGTTATTTTTAGCTACAGCTGAAAAGGTATAAATACTGATCTTTGGAATCAATAAGTCGGCTTCATGCATGCAAACCATGGAGTCCACGTCTCTGTCGACCGCCATCAGAGCACTTGCAGGTAATGTACCTTTGCAGTTGTAGTCAGGAAATAGAGACATTTTGCCCAGAAAGATTACAAGACCAGGTATTCAGCAGTCATAGTCATGGTAGGGCTTGGGAAGCAAGTCAGAATCATCAATAAAGTTATTTCCAGTGCTTCAGATTCTGAGATAATGAAAAAAACTGGGCGATGAAGACATACACACATACCACCCTCTTTTAGAAACAAAAGTTCACAGCTCCGTCTTTGAAGTTGAATTTTTAGCTTTCAAGAGCAATTTTTTGGACACATGATCTTAATTTGAGATTTCAAACTCATTGAAATAAAGTATCTTTTACTTCAAATGGTAACATATTTGGGATTCAGACTTAATAAACTGTTCTAATTACTTCATCTCCCTTAGAGGACATGAAAATCTTCAGTAAAGGATAGAGCATGGAGTGTGTCTTTGGAATGGCACTTATATTAAGAAAAGGTTAGGAGCAGGAGGAACAACGAGTAGAAATTTTATTCCAGGAGAATCAGATTATATATAATGGTATTTTTTTTAATCATGTTTCCTTCTTTCTTTGACTTAAATCATAGTTTCTGACTGCCTGTGGGTAAATTTAAAAACTCGTAAACTCTTTTTTTCATCTCATGTCAGGAAAAAAATTTCATAGGCTAACTTATCCTATTACAAAACCTGTGTCTGTCTCCAATGTCTTTCATAATTTTTTCTTGGGCAAGGTTCAGAATCAATATTCCACTCTTGCTTTCCTTAGTCTATTAGATGACCTTGAGCCCATGAGAGAGTATTTTATTGTTAATTTTGTCTTTCTACTAGATTCCATATTTTTGTCCTATCTCAATTCTGCTACCATTTCAAGTGCATCTTTAAATTCTACTCAAGGTATCCCCAAAATTTCTGCAATAGGTCACCAAGATTTTTCCTGGAATCCTGGATTCTTTTCCATCATCTTTTTCACTTGAAAAAAATCCATTCAGTTCCTCTCCTTTTCTGGATCTGACTCACTGTGTCTGAGATAAAATTTGCATGTATTGTCAAACCAAATTCCTAAATTTCATTTGAAGAAAGCTCTTCTCCCTCATTTCACAGATACTGTAAATACCATCAACATCTTGTCAATCTGAAATTACTGCTGAGATGTTATGTGTAATTTCTTCAGGGACTTCAATTTTTCTACATATCATTAATAAAATGTGCATTGTCATTGTCATCTCTCTTGCCTTCTCAGGCCTTTATTATCTCACATTTCAATTTATATTCTCTCTGCTCTTGCCCGAGAAAAGTTTAATTGTACCTAGAGCAATACATCAATTGTCAGCAGTCTATCAATGCCCAGCTTTTTTCCTGCCTTTCAGATGTTCAGACAATTATATTAGTGAGATTTTCCTTTTAAATACTCAGATAATTTCTTCCTTGACTTATATTGTGTCTAAATTCTCTCTCTTGATGTGATATCTATATGGACTGTTCCATGCTAACAGCCACAGATGAAGAATAATAAGATCTTCCTCTGTCAATTTAATTTACTATGCTTTGCCATATTTTAATTTCTTTGCTATAACTAATTGTTACCCGTCCCTTCATACTGAAATTGTAAGTTAGTTTTTTCCTGAGTTTTTGGCAAATATCTGCACCATGTCTAACACAGTCAACATTTATGTAGGATAAATAACAAGTAACAATACTATTGCTATTACCATTAATTACACTCTTAGAGTCTATGGTAAAGATTTACAGAAGTAGAGAAAAATAATTTTCAGAACAACTTATTACATTGTGGCTTTGTTTTAGAAGAGGTTAGAGTGTATTCTTTTTGTTACCCTGTCATAGAGCAGAAAAGAATTACCTACATTTATCATAAGCTCCTATCTACAAGCAACTGCAGGTGGTGAAAAATAAAACAAAGTAGATGGGGAACAAGAAAAGGAAAGAACTGGGAGAGAAAAGAAGAGAGAGGATCAAAGAGAATCTCTTGACAAGTTTTTCTGACATGTTCTAGTCATTCCTAAGTGTAGATGGCATTTGATCCCTTACCTATGCCTACATTATTAATTCTGAGCAGACATACTTTAACTCAACAGCAGAAAACCAGGAATGCCATCCTGCGATTTTTTTCCTTATGTTCATTTCATTCTAGCAAACATTTTTTTTAACTTAATTTCTACTTCTCCAGCTCTTAAGAAACACAAAAAAACAACCTTCACTGAGAATCAATAACACAGTATCTTGAAGCAAACCTGCAAATGTCTGATGTCTGAGTGCAGCACAAATTCCAGTGTGTTTTCTAGATCAATCAAAATACAGATTCATAGACCATCCACAGTGATGACTACTGGGAAGGATTTCTTTCTTTCATGGCTTTGGTGAAGATCTTCACTTTCTTATCCATCTCTAATCATTCCAGGATGAATGTCCTGTATGAGGATGGCAATTATCTAAACATTTGCTGACTGAGTTAGCCTGAGGTCTGTTTCAATAAAGGTAAAATCATGCATTATAACATTCTTCATTGTGTTCATTGTGATTCACCATGTAGATTCTCTTGTGTTATTGCTTTTTTACCCGTGATCTAATAGTTTGATATAGATGAAAGCTTTGTTGTTTAGCCCTGGCATGTGAGCAATGTCAAGGGAATGAATTTGTAAAAGAAGTATTCAGTTACAAACACATCTCTGAAACTAAAATGCCCTTTTGTCAGGGGACATATTAGTAAATCAGTATATCTACTGTATGTCCTTCAGGGATAGAACAAGACATTTATGCTCTCCTAGGGATTATATGAATTCACTAAATAGTCTAACACTATGTATTTACATATGACCAAAATGAGAGGACAAAAAATAATTTACAACACAGAAGTCACACGATGGCAGTTTTATGAGATTTGTCTTAGGAGATCATGGTACAAATACCTGCCAACAATCTGTTGCTAATGTGAAAAACACACTTGAAAAGTGAAGTCAAAAAAAAAGAGAATGCAAACCTGTCCTTTCTGTCTGTTCACCCTAATATGCTGATCTGTTTGTTTTGGTCCACAAGCACCAGTGTGTTGAAACACAAGGCTGAGCCCCAGTGAGGAAGTGAATGACTTTTCTTCGCAGACTTTTCTTCGCTGGCAGTTACAGAAAAGTGTTATCAAACTGGGGAGAAAATTGAAGAGCACCTTATTTCCAAAAGAGACACATCTGCACCAAGGCAGCCCCAGGTGTTCTTGGATGAAGTAGGCATATCAAGCCCATTGGCTGGATTAGATAAAGAGCCTCAGGGGAGTAACACTTATTCCAGTGAAGCTGCGCCTGATGGCCTCAGCTCTCAGCCTCGGGGCTAGAGCCTCTGCCTGTCCCCGGCTAGCCCTGGCGACAGTTTCAAGCAGAAGGTACAGCTCAGTAGGCTGGCCAACCGAGCTGATCCTGTGGGGTCTTGTCAGCCCAGCCGCCTGATGGAGATCACGACCGCAGCGAGGGAAGAAGGAGGACTCTGTCGAGGGGTTCCACAGGAGTTTTATTGAGGATCAGCAGGGAACTGCCTCACTCCAGGGAGAACTGCCTCGGCAGAGCGCAGTCTACCCTGTGCAGGCTGGTTTTATCCAGGGGAGGAGACAAGGGAGGTAACTGGGAAGGAACCAATGGGGAACGAACAGGGAGTGGTTAACAGGTTGACGGATTCCTCCGAAAACCAATCTCAGTCCGGAGGGGCGGACTTCCTTGGATCCTGTCCTATCACTCGACGCCTCTCCCAGAACTTTCCAGATTCTGGGAGAGGCCCCGAGTAGACAGACAGGTCCTCGGGGGTAGGGAGCAGGAGATTGACAATTAGGGTTAAACCAACAGTAATCAAACAAAGGGGTACATGGAATAAACCAACATCACGAACTTAAAACTTTAACACACCACTACATTCCAGAGAAGCAGAAGAATAGGGGCTTGCTTTGGAAAGTCCTTTGCACAAGACCCTCTGAGTGACAGATACAGACAGATCAGATTGCCTGTACAATCAGGCATTGCTTGTCTTTCAAAGTTTCAAAGCAGTACTGAGAGAGAATAGTGTCAAGGAGGACCTTAACTCTGGCTAGCTGAGAAAGATTCCTGAGAGGTGTGGATCAGGGCTGACGATTTTTGATGCACACCTGCAGCCCCTCAAACATTTTTGTGGAGATGTTGGATTGTGCTGCTGTTAGGGAAAAAAAATGGAACTCTTATGTTAGAGCATGAAACAATTGTTCTAGTGTCTGTTCTTGAATTCAGGGGTTACCTTATTTTCAAAATCAGGATATTTGCTTTTGCTTCCACACACTTATGCCGGTTACTTGCTTCTATTTTGGAGGAATTTCACTTAAAAAAAAAAAATCAGTTACAGAGCCTTCAACATCTGTACAAGACTTTCTGTGTCACTAGGGAGGTTTACCCTTTTGTGAAAATGGGAAATTAAATCCACTTACCCTTTCCAAAGAGAAGCTACTATAGGAGATATTTAAGATGGCTTAAATCATCTGGCTTTTTCAGTGACTATCATCAACAAAGACATTAAGATATCATTTGCAAGCTTTATCTTTAATGTAAAATGGCAGCAATTGATATTTAAAACTGTCTGATAAAAAACCCTGTATGATAGGAGCAGAAGCCACAAGAATCTCTTAGGTGGAATGAAAACTTATTTCTTTCAGCCAAAACTAAGAAGGGTTTAAGAAATGCGTTCACTCTCTTAGCTTGAATTTCAAAAACATCTGCTTAGGGGTTAGGTATTTTATATTTTTTATTGTGTTTTATGAGATAAAAGGGAGATGAAAACAGGGTAAGATGCTCCCTGTCCCAGTTTATTATTCAATAGAGGCTTTTCTTACAATATAGAGAACTTATGGCAAAAAGTTTTAAAATTACTCACAGTTAATTTTATTTTCTTTTATATGATTAGATTTGAATCATTACTGTTTCCAGCATAAACTGTCAGTATGGCCAAAGAAAACCTAGGCAAAGGATTTTTTTGTTTGGTTTATAAGCTTAATCTCAAAATGATCATAGTTACAGTTAATACTTAACAAGTACAGGTAAGAAAATATTCATCAGTGATCACACTTCTCATTAAAAAAATAGTGATAGTTAAGCTGTTGTGGTGCAACTTTTTTTCTCTTCATGATTAAGACAGAAATAGAGCTGTAAGTGCTCATTTTTTTTTCCTTTTCTTTTTGATTTGTGCATTCCCCTCCTTAATTAACTGCTTCATCTTGATGTTTCATGAGCTTGTCTGTGTGCAGATGTGTGTCTGTGTCACCTATTTGGAACACAGGACTGATAACAGCAGCTGCTCAAAGAGAGCATTCCACTGCATCAATCAATGTTCCATGCTAAATAAGAAACCTACATCCTCCACACCAGTGGAGTTATTCTTGTTATAAAATAATTAATTTGATTCAAATGCTAAATTAAGTATGGCAAGGAGATTTTTGAAATAAAGGAGGAAATAGACTGCAGCCTTGGGAAGCCTAGAGCATGTTTTGTACTGCACCTTGAAACAAACAGCTTGACTAAAGAGTAAGTTAGTCTATCTCTTTGATGGCTGCATTACCAAGTCAAAGTCTTCAGGGCCTCGTGAGGGTTCAGTGACAGAGAATATTGTAGTAGCTAGATGTAGGACACATAGAATTTAGGCTTTTTGATCAAGTTGTAATAAACAGCTTTAATTAACTGGGCTTCCCAGAGGGGATTAAAGAGCAGTGAAGAACTCTTTGTTTTATTATTTAAGATTCATACTATTGCTTCCATTAGGCATATTCAGAGTTTACAGCTAGGATCCATTATGGGCTCATTGCAGTGGAGATTGCACATGCAGTATACCTGATATATTTTCCTTCTCCGGCTCAGTAGAAATAAAAACCTTCAGGTTCCATCTGTGTTTCAGAAGAGCTATTAAGTAGTCATGCTCTTCTTTCCCTTCAGACACGCATCTGTTGACTCACAGGTAAAGACAAGAGAAAAAGAAAGAGAAAATAAGATTTTGGTACCGGTGATGTGCTGTATTCCCATTCTGAAATCTGTTTTAATTTGAATCTCTCTTCTGCTGGGTAACCAGCCACTGGTCAAAGGCACCACAGGAGTCTGATTAGAAATGATGCTGTGAGTTACTAGAGCACACAGAATCCATCACTCTCCCAATCAACATGTAAAAGGCAATGCAGTGCTGCCTCCTTACCTAACCACAGTTTCAAAATAGTGTTTCATGGATCACTCCTTGGGATCACTCCTCACTTGTTGCCTCACTTTGCAAGCACAGGGGTACTTAATTTTGCATGCATACTGACAGTTAAATAACTTGAACTATTGTCCTGATAAGACTAACAGTTGACCTGTGTACTAGAAAGCAAAAAGCTACAAACCTTTTGACATTTTTTCATAAATAAATAGTTGATTAGGCTGTTTAAAAAGTGTTTTCATCCCATTGCACACTAAAAATTGAAATTTATTAGTAAGTATGGCTAAATACAGCCTGAAACAGGAGACTCCAAGGTAGTTCAACAGAAGTCAATTGACCAGCACTGCTAGACACCCTTAAAGCCTCCATCAACTTATTTTCAAATGTGAAATATGTTACAGTAACTACCATCTCCCTACTTGAAGAGAATTTTTTAAGCTATAGCAAAGGGTTAAAATACTCAGAGGTAAAAGAAATAAATGAAACAAGAAGTAGACTTACAAACCTATCCTTGGTCACATTTCTTTAAAGACATAAATTCAGTATGAAATGTCAAAATAATGGATCAAAATATTGATCTTACAGGAAAGTTTCCAAATGCTAATGAGGAATACTCTCCCAGCAGAATTAGACTGTTCAAACACAACAATCAAACAATGAGGTAGGGAAGGTAAAAATTTGACAAAAGATAAAAAAATATTAGAAGGTTTTATTTGATAGTGACTCAGAGAATTAAAAAAACACCACTTATATTGATCCTTTCATATACCACAGCACAATTTACTTTTTGAATGAGGAGTTTCTTACAGTAAAAGTTTTGATTTTTAAACCTGTATGAAATTGTTTCCCTTTTAATTATGAAACATCAACTTAATGGGACTAAACCTAGTTAACATATAAAAATCAAAACTAGGTCACAATAAATATGCATATTTTAAAAAATGAAGGTAAAATTTTCCTTAATATTGCAATTTTGCTTTGCACTGTGATTACCAGGGACTGGTAATTTAAACCTGTTCTCATTGAAGTCTATGGGAAGCCTCTTTTTGGCTCCAGGAGCACAAAACAAGCTGAGGAGCACCCAGAGACTCAGTAAAGGAATGTGACACTTTCGTTCTGTGTAGTGTTGGTATTTTTTAATACTAGAATTACAGCATCAGAAAACCCACTTGTGGTTGGTATCTTTACATCACACACTATGAGGCACAAATACTTTTCCCAAGGCAAATATAGCCAAGAAATAAAAGGAAATGGGAATGGAAAACAGAGATAAAGTGACTTGTTCAAAGTCTTGAAGCAAGGCAGTGAAGGAAGATCTGAGAAAGATCCTCCTGAGCAATGATACCTGCTGAGCAATGATCCTGACAATGCAGCCTCCTGGTACCAGCCCTCACAGACTACAGTTGCACATGCTCTGAAACAGGGGTACCAAAACCAGACTGAGATGAATTGCAATCCTGAAAGAGGAAGCTGGCATGATGAAATGTCAGTGATCAAAGAAAAAGGACTTACAGAGACCAAAAATTTTGTAGCAGTGATGTCAGACAATCTCGCAAAACAAAAGCAATGAGAAATTTATTTGGCCTGAATTATTTAATGTTAAGCAGAATATTCAGAAGCCTTTCTCAGCTAAATTCTCCAAAATAATTTCACAGAATTTCTTTTTTTAATTTCTTTTTTATTTTTAAGGTTACAAAATCTATCTACATATACTTGTTGACAGAGTCCTTCCATAAATCAATGAGCATATAAGGAAAGCAATATATAATACATCAAGAACTGCAATATTTTTGAAAGATACACATACTCCTGCTCAAATTTGAATAGAGAATAGAGAATAGAGAATAGAGAATAGAGAATAGAGAATAGAGAAGAGAGAAAAATTTGTTAAATGGTCTGTACTATTTATTAGAAAAGACAGATACAGAGGAAAAAAAGCTGTATAATTGTTCAAAGCAAATAGATAAATTGCTGTCTTAATTGTAACCATTATGACAAAATAAAAATAAATATCTTAAAAAACAATGCTGAAGGAAAAATGTGTGCATACTGATCAGGAAGAAGGAGCATTTTACTAGAATCGTAGAAAAAGGGAAAGACATCTAATGGTTTTACAGGTGAGAAAAAAAAAAGAAAACTAAAAACTGAAAAGACAATGCAGTTAATAAAACCCCACTCAACTCTCCCCCAACTTTTTTCCAATATGTCATATTCCTTTTTCAGTCATTTTTCATCAGAAAGGAATAATAATTTTGTGATTTTAAGATGGAAAAAAATTACCAATAATAAATACTTGCTTTGCCAAAGATCTACTCTGGGATCTTGGGAAAGTTATTTAGCTTCTTTTTGATTTAACTACCTGGGCTATTAAATAAGAATGCTGTGTTTTCCTACTTGAAGCCCTTCAGAATACGAGAAAATAGCCCCATATCATGGAAGAATATTGCTTTAAAAATGTCACTTTTCCAAGGATAATTATAAAAAAATATAGTCTCTATATATTCATCAATAGTATCATAAACTAGACCTCTATTTAAGAGTTAATATGGAGTCAAGCAGAACAAGACAGAATTAAAACTCATAAACTATTTTTACACTCTGTTTAGAGGAAATGGTTTAGATGTGGAAATGGTAGGTTAATGGATACAAAAAACAAGGCTTATAGTAGAAGATGATATCTTTACTATGACAAATTGATGTTTTCGAAGAGATATACAACAAACAATCTTCTCAACATGGAAGCAAACTTGTGTGACTGTTGTTTTCTCCAGTCACTTCAGATGGAATCATAAAAACCATTATCTACTCCTACAAATCTTTTCTCTGTATAAACCAGGGTCAAACGGAATTCCTCCAAAGCTGTTTTCAAGAACAGTTAGACAAACTATCATAGAAACTCCTAAACAGTTAAGCTATCCAGAAATAAGTAGAAACTAACAACAAACTCACAATAAACTCACAAAGTTATTATTTAGGAACTTGCATTACTGAGGCCTAAAATAAATCAACACGACCACCTGAAACTTCAGGTCTGTGCTAACGGTGTTTTGATTTTACTGGAAAGCCTCTGTGCCCTGTGAGTGGTTGATTAGAACTAATGCCCCTTGGCTTATTTAAGATTTGATAAAGCAGTTAACGCTTTCCTATTTGCAAATCTGGTTGCCAAATCTATGTTTATAAAGTAAAAGTACTAATTTTTTTTTTTTATAAAAGTTTTACTGCAAGCATTTTTTTTTTCTAAACTTCAGGTTATTTAGGAGAGCAGTGTCCTTTTAATGTAATGATGGGAATTGGCTGCTGCCAGTGATCCTGCCTGTTTCCATCCAATGGATGGAGAAAATTGCCTAAGAAAAATATGACAAAAATGCAACTTGTTACACTTGTACATTTTATGACATTCCTGATGTAAATGAAAAAAAAAAAAAAAAAAATCACAAAACCCCCCAAAATTTAGTATTTCATGGTTTAGTTTTGAAAAAGGCCTAGGATTATCCTGACCCTACAATTCAATAATCTATCTATTAATTATTAATAATGATTATAGTGATTATTTATGTCACTTTCTTTGAGAAAATTTTCTGTTAGACATTTTTTAATTCAATCTGTGTGACAAAGTACAAGTTTACAGTCTTGCTTTCTGGTATGAGAAATGGAAGAGGGGCAGTGTTACAAGTCCAATGAGGGACATTCCAAAGGAATTCTCCAGGCTATACAGATTCTCCCCAGCAACAAGCTGTCACATCCCCATCCTGAATCCCCTCATCCCAAGGGTCTGGGTCTCTGAGCTGTGCTCTTCACTGCAAACCTATTTCATCACAATCCACTTGGTTGTAGTCACTCCATTTCCAATATTTTTTTTTTTCAATTGCATTTTATTTTATCATATCACCTTTTCAGAGTGTTTCTCCCACTCTCTTCTCTGTTTTCAAGATTTCAATGTGGATCAATTCAGCAAGCTTTGGTCCATTTCCCTGCACTACATGTCATCCTATGCCATTTATTGTACTTCCTTCGGTGCAGAATTTTTTTTAAGCATTTAATTTCATCAGTTTTGTATCCTCTCTTTGTTTGACTTCATTCCCTAATTTTGGAATTTCTAATAACTAAAATTATTTATGGTAAATTTCACTGCACCTTGTTTCATTGCAATACATTTGTCTGTAGTTACTCCATTTCCCTAACCCTCACTGTAACCCTAACCCTAAGCAGAGCATTAAAAAGAGCCTTTGGCTGAGGCTGGAGCCAAGCAGAAAGGTGTGGAGAGAGCAATGTTGGGGCGCTGCCATGCTCCCCTTGGCGTGCCTTTAGTAGCTGCAGTGTCCCTGGAGCTCTGGATTTTTTGGTTTTCTCAACCCTAACCCTAACCCCAACTCTAAGCAAAGCAGTAAAACCACCATTTGTTGCGGTGCCAAGCACGTGAGTGGTGCCCATCAGAAAGCTGTGGAGGGAGAAATGTTGGGGCAGCACTGTGCTCCCCTTGACATGCCTTTTTCACTGTCTCTGGAGCTCTGGGCTTTGTGGTTTTCTCAACCCTGAACCTAAGACTTACCCTAACCCTAAGTGGATCACTACAAAAGCAGTCTTTTGCTGAGGTGCCAAGCACATGAGTGCTGCCAAGCAGAAAGATATTAAGGGAGTAATGTTGGGACAGTGCCATGCTCCCTTTGGCATACCTTTGGTAGTTGCAATGTCCCTGCAACTCTAGGCTTTGTGCTTATTTCAAGCCTAATCCCAAGCAGATGACTAACCACAAGTGGGGCAGTAAAAGCAGCCTTTTACTGAGGTGCCCAGTGTCACAACACAACACAAATGAACAACACTCACACACTGAGATGTCCACGGCAAAAGAAGGGACAGTTTATTTACAGACCTCAACATTTATAGAATTCCAACAGTAACCATGGATTGGAGGATGAAAATTGTCCTCTCCAACCACGCTGGTCAAACCAACAGTTCGACAATTCTCTCCTCCTCCAGAAAGGAATGCAAAACAATCACTATTTACATGAAAAGTGTGTGAGAAACTCCACCACAAAAAGTAAAACATCAGAAGGCTGAAAATAACAAGGCAACAGCCCAGCATGTGGGTGGTGCCAAGAAGGAAGGTATGAAGAGAGCACTCTTTGGGCAGTGGGGTGTTCTTTACTTGAAGTGAACTGGACAAAACCTTGCAAATTATACTTACCAAAATCCCAAAATCAGGGAACAAAATCAAACAAAAAGACAGGAGAAGAAATTGATGAAATGAGATGGTGGAAAAAAAAAAATCTGCACAGAAGGGAAAAAGATAAAATGGCCTGGGAGGACATGAAGCACAGGGAAATGGACCAAAGCTTGCTAAATTGTTCCTCATTGAAATTGCAAAATTTCATTTACTTTCATAAAAGGCCAGAGGCCAAGGCCTGAAGCATGCTCTAATGCAAGTTTCCACTAAGCAGATCTGTACAGCCAAGGCTTAAAACTTCTGAGGGTATTTCTAGTGTGGGGAAAAAAAACCCAAAAAACCCCTGCAAGAAAATCTGCAGAGTGGAGAAAGGAAAGGTTAATAAAAACAGTGAGAGTGGCAGACTATTGAAAATAAGACAGTTCTCAAGACAGGGATTCAACAGGATAAGTATTACCAGAAAATATTTATAGCACTAAGGAAATAAAACAGGGTTCTGGAAGGCTGCAACTCAGCAACACTGAGGATGCGTTGATGCTGACCCATCCCTACCTGAGTGACAACTTCCTAGAGAGTAAACACATTTTATGTGCTATAATGGACTTGGAGAAACATATTAGTATTTATCGTAGTTGTTCATTCTTCCTTAATGTCTATTGCCTGTATTATCCAATAATTACTTCCTACTTTTAACTGGGTGACTCCTGCTTTCAAACTGTCTGCAAGCAGTACAAGCTGTCTGAATAAACTGCCCCAAACACAAAGGGGGAGAAAAAAAGCGCCACCTTCTTATCTATTCTACAGAGGTGGGAGGATACCACATTGTTATTATTGTCATTTGTCTGTTATCCCCTGCTGCTGTCCTGCTAGCAAATTGTTCCCATTACAGAACAGCTGCAGTGCTGCCCTGGGGATGGAATCATATCCACATAGAGCAAAAGGCCAAGAGGAATTGTTTAATTTCCCTTTCTCCTATACACTCCTCCCTGCAGATCCATGTGTAGGGAAGATTTTGGCACAGAACTGGAAAGAGGTCAGGGTTGCACTATAGAGTGCAACACCTATGGAGTCCTACTGATGACTAGAAAATTAAATACCACCAATGATCAGTGAAACATCTGGTAGTTTGTCAGAAAAACATCAGGAAGCCATTTATCCCATGTGTTGCACAGGACTGATTTTTGCTGTCCTCTTAGATGAGGATTATCATTTATTGTGAGTTTAGTCATCAATCAGATGCAGGGCCACTGCCCTGACTGAGACTTCTACATGCTAATAATGTGCAAAAGATAGAGGTGTTGTTTGATGTTTGTCTCTGCCTTGCAAGATTTTTTTGTGAACACAGTGGATACAAGCATCAGTCAGGTCACCAGGACTCACTAAATTAAATCGTTTGACATTGGGACTCCACTTATTTTAATGAGTATTGCACAAATGGTTCAGTGGCAGGGTATATCCTGGCATATTCAAAACAACAGATTTAAGTGGGTTTTGATTTTGAAGGGAAAGCTGTTGAGGCAGAGTGCATCTCCCAGATCTCTCCTGAGAATTACAAAGTAAAAGATATTTATCCATAGTTCGGATAATTTGAAAACTTCTTTTAAAATTTTAGGGACATGTTTTTTGATTTTTTTCGTGAAGTTTAATGGCTATAAATATTCTTTGGCACATATAACTTTAATGGCTGTTACATTTTTTAAAAAAAATTTGTCTTCTATGAGTTTTGTCTCTAATACCACATGAATCCAACTGACAAAAGCACTATTATGGCCTTTACAAATTGTTTTAGTATTTCAAAATAAAATAAGAAATCACCAATATTTCCAGAAGAGAAAAAAAATCTTATATAGTCATCTAATGGTAAAGTCAATATCAGTATTAAAAAAACAGTATCGATAATATACGTGCATCACAATGTGAAATAAAAAATTACTTCCTACACACCTTTCTTTCCTTCAGCAACATAAACACTCCATTTCTGTAGTACACTACACATAATGTGCATAGCAAGGTATCAAAAATAAATATCTGTCAATAACACGAAGATTAAAATTGGTTTGAAAACAATATTTAAAGATGTTTAAAGTATTTACCACTTCAACGTCCCACTCTTAATGTAATTGAAAACTAGAATAGTACAGCAAATATTAAATGGTTATTTCAAGCAAAATAATAACTAGCATTTAATCAATTTCTTAAAAACTCTTTTAATAAAAGTGTTTTTCCCAAGGTACTAATGGCTGTTAAAAAAATGCTGAATGGTCATATAAATTAAAAATTTAAAATGTTTTGAGAGGAGTAATGTATTTATACCCCTAAAGGAATTAGGTTACTTTGATTGTGTAATTGATTTGTATATAACAGGTGAAATGACTAATTATTTTACACCAGATTCAGTACATTTTTTAGTAATTATAAAATATGACCAATAGCTTGACATTTAAGTTGCAGTTTCTAGTCAAATATTTTGAACTACCTCTAGCAAAATAAAATACTATATAGAGTGGAATAAAAATTTTGATTTTAGCATCAGAAAAAATAGTTCCCAGACACAATACCCAATGGAACATCCATAAGATGAAGTTGACATGTTGGACCTAATGTGAAACACACAGTTGTGAAACACAAACAGCATTACTGAGGACTTAATAACATTTCATGTGAAATTCTAATTGCAATGAAGTCTAGTTCTATAAAAGTGCACAAGAATAAGAGTACATATAAGTACACATAAGAGTGGTTTTTCCTTATAAATGTGTAATAGAAGATGAGAGTGGATTTTGGTTTGGTTTTGGTTTGGGGTTTTTTGGTTGCTGTTGTTGTTGTTTGTTTTGGTTTGGTTTGGTTTGGTTTTTTTCTGTAGTGGTAGACAACATTATAGGAAGAGGAAGGATTTAACAGAAAAGTCATTATAGAGTCATAGAATCATATCCTGAGTTGGAAGGGACACACAAGGATCACCAAGTCCAAACTTAGACCTGCACAGAACATCCCCAAGAGTCACACCATGTGTCTGAGAACATTGTCCAAACACTTCTCGAACTGCCTGATGACATCTCTGGGGAGCCTGTTCCAGTGCCCAGCCCCCCTCTGGGTGAAGAACCTTTTCCTGATAGCTGACCTAAACTTCCCCTGAACAGCTCCATGCTCTTTCCCCAACTCCTGTCACTGCTCGGGAGACTGAAGGGTTCAATACCTGCTCATCTATTTCCCCTTGTGATGATGTTGAAGGCCACAAAGAGGACTTCCCTCAGTCTTTTCCAAGCTGAACAGACCAAGTGCCCTCAGCTTCTCATCACACAGCTTCTCCTCCAGACCCTTCACCATCTTTGTGGCCCTCCTCTGGACACTCTCTAACAGCTTAATGTTTTTTTTATATTGTGACACTCAGAACTGGCCCCAGCACTTGAGGTGAGGCCACCCCAGAGCAGAGCAGACGGGACAATCCCTTGCCCAGCTCGCCATGCTGGGCCTGATATCCTGAAGGACACAGGTGACCCTCCTGGCTACCAGGGCACTGCTGGCTCAGATTCAACTTGACACTGACCAGGACTCCCAAGTCCCTTTCCATGGTGCTGCTTTCCAGCCTCTCATTCCCCATTCTACACACACAGTCAGGGTTGCCCAGTCCCAGGTGTAGAACCCAGTACCTGCCCTTGTTAAACTTCATAGAGCTCCCCAGTCCTCTAATTTGTTGAAATCTCTCTACAGGGCCTCCCCACCCTTGAGGGAGTCAACAGGTCCTCCCAGTTGTCATCAACAAACTTAGTATCGCTTTGAGTCCTGTATCCAAGTCATTAATGAAATCTCTCCATTGAAGAGAAGTGGGCTGAGGATGGATCCCTGTGGAACTCTAAAAGTGACCAGACAGCAGCCTGATGTCACCCCATTCACTGTCGTTCTCTGTGCCTGATCCATGAGCCAGTTGTTCACCATCACATAACACGGTTATCCAGTTGGCTGCTGGGCATTTGGTCCAGAAGAATCCTGTGTGAGACAGTACCAAAAGCTTTGCTGGAGTCCAAAAAGATTACACCTACTGGCTTTCCTAGATAACTAGGTAAGTTAGACTATCATAGAAAGGAATGAGGTTCAACAAGCAGTACATTCCTCTCATGAAGCCATATTGGCTGTGACAAATGACTGAGTTTTCCTCCAGCTGTTTTTCAATACCTCCCAGAATAATTTTTTTCATGATTTTACTGGGCACTGAAGTGAGACTGACAGGCCTGTAGTTTCTGGGGTCCCTCTACTTGCCCTTCTTGAAAATTGGGATGTTCACCAGCTTCCAGTCAGCTGGGAGGTCTCTGGATTCCTGAGACCACTCAAAAATTATCAAGAGAGGCTTTGCAATGACATCAGCAGCTCTTTGATGATTCTTGGGTGAATTCCATCAGATGCCATAGATTTGTAGGGATCTAACTGAAGGAGCAGATACTACAAAAGTTCAGGGTGAACTGGAAATTTGATCAAACTCACAGTCTTGGTCCTCCAGCTCAGGGCACTGAGACTCCCTTGGTCCACCTTCCATGTCGAGAATGGAGGCAAAGAATGCACTAAACACCTCTGCCTTCTCCATGTCCCTGTTTGTGGGGTGGGGTGGCCATCCCCATTCTGTAATGGACTGATGTTATTTCTTCAGTGCCACTAACATACTTGAAAAAACTCTTTTTATTGTCCCGCATGGTTCTTTCCAGCTTCAACTCTTAACTGAGTTTTGGATGCACAAATTTCCTCCCTATACTGTCAAGCAACATTTCTGTATTCTTCACATGTCATCTAACCTTGTTTTCATTTGGCATACACCTTCCTTTTTTACCTTATTTCCAAGAGAAAATCCCTGCTCAGGCAAGTAGACTTTCTGCCTTGTCTGCATGACATCCAACAGTTAGGAATTTCCTGCTCCCTTAGGAGGTAATTAAAAACTGACCAGCATGTGCAAAAATATTATCTTGGGGGACCTTACTAATTCCCTGAGCAGCCTGAAGTTTCTTTTCCTCTTGTCCACAGCTGAGGTTTTGCTGCACTTTTCCTCCTGTAAACAGGGATTTTAAGCTTGGTGACTGTGGCCAAGACGGCCGCGAAACTCCCCTTCACTCACGAGATCCTCTCTGTTGACAAAAAGATCAAAGAGGGCATCCTTCTGGATAGGCACCCTTAGTATCCCCTCCATCAAGCTGTCATCTAATTTTTTAGGAATCTACTGGCCAGCTGTGGGATCCTCCCAGTCAATTTTATCAAGTTGAGGTCCCCTATAAGAACAAGGACAGTTTAATTGGAAGTGTCCTTTGGTTCCTCAAAATCTGAACTAACCAGAAATTACTTTCTTTTTTTTAAATGCATTATTTGTTCACACCGATCAACACCTGTGAATATGCACCTTTGTCTTTATGAGCCTAGAATAGTATATAATTTAATTTAATGGAGAAATTTCTAGGAAAAAATATAGCAATTTATATAGAAACTATATAGCTACATAGTTTTTATAGCATTTTTTATTAAACTAGACCAACCTGTTTAATAAAGCTGATCAATGTATATTTGTAAATTTGTTACATCTGATAATAATATCTAGTAAGGTCACAATTTATAATATGTGGTATTTTTAAGTGCTTTTCTAAATTTGCAAATTATATGAAGGCAAAACTAGAAACACTTTGCCAATAAGGCCTTACACACATTCATGAGGAAGAAAATAGAAGTGTCTTTTATTTTAGGTAATCTACAGCTTGGAAAAAGCTGACTTGCTAAGTGAAGGGTTATGACAACCAAAATGAAAAGCAGCTGTATCTGACCTTCTGTTTCTTCACTCCTGGTAGGCTTCCAGATGCCACCTTCCATCCTTTGCTCCAGATCCGGCATTCAGAGGTCATCATGAGAAGGTTCATTAAGAGTGAGGAGGAACTCTTCTATACAGGAGACTTCTGTCAGAAAGATGATGCCTAGGGATATTTACTTGTGTGACTTGTCAGAACACTCACCTGCTGGCTCTAAATTTGGTCTAAGCAGGAAACATCAAAGACAATAATGGACAGAAAGTCAGAGATTTAGGAAATCTTCAGTTAACAAAAGGTGACATCCTACTTAGTTCCTAAATATAAGGAACTGGTAAGCATGGATTTGTGGCTGAAGCCCACTGAAACGCTGCTTAAAAGGATTGTTCTTTATTATTTTTATCTTCATTGAGAGATTTTTCTACTCTTTTTATGAAGATATTTCTGCTTTGAAATAATTTTAAAGGGTTATTCTTCACTAGCTGACTTTTATACACACACATTTGCTAAGTTTGTTCTGGGAAAATAACAAGGGACAGAAGTATCAGCCCTAAGGATAATCTGCTGCAATAACTCCAATGTTATGGAAAAATCAAATCAGGCCATTGCATTTCAGATGACTGCCACTGACCCATGACAGTGAATGTTTGATCATAACCTCACACACAAAGGAGTTCTCTTACTTGGGAACACCAAATTACTAAATACTCATCTATTTCAATGGGGGTGTTGCTGATGCTTCTACATTCTGTATTTCTGACCTGAATAGTCTTAATCTTCTAGACTGCCTTCTAATAAAGCTTGTAGATTATCAAATGGGTTGGAGGGATCATTATTCCTTACCCATGTAAGAACCCTAGCAGATGTCATTCCCTTTATACTTCAGTAACACTTTCACAAGATCATCAAACCAATAATGTTTAATGAAATTTAATTTTACTGAAGAACTTTGAAAAGATTTAGTAGAACTTCATTTTTGGTAATTATTTTATAATGAGGCAAACAGTATACAAGCTGTGTTTTACCATTTTAAAATATCTATTGTGTATTTTAGAATATGTGTTTGTTTAAATGAACTATAGCTCAGTTCATTTAACAGTTATTATAACAGTTATAATAGTTTTAGCTGTTAACTTAAAATTAAACTTGTAGTTAATTTGTATTGTTTTGATCTGATGTCTTGTGGAGAACAGTTGCAGATTTTTTGTGTACAAGATTCAGAAATGAAATAATGAAGACTTTATTTTGCCTTTGATGAAAAAAGCAGCGTAATTTGAAAGTAAATTGTTCTCATTATTTAAGTCCAATATGCATTTATACTTTATTATGTAATCCATTTCTTTCAATAAGCTTGCTTATTTAATCCATCTGCTCGCTTTCTGAGGAGCTATGCTAGTTGAATAATTATAGAGAAAGGGAGTTCAGAAAAAGAACCTCAAAGAAAATCTTAGATTTAGAAATGATGAACATAATGCTCTTTCATCAGAATGTATATCAGGTTTCTAATGGGGAATGGAAATACCTCTATGAATTAAAAAAATAGATTTTATTTTTAGTCAGTTCTTACCATTTCTCTACAAAGTTAATTGTGAAGGAAATACTGTTTCTACAAAAGTGTCTTGAAGGATTTTAGGATAATTTGCATAAAATACAAATGAAATATTATGCTATTTTTTTTCTAATTTTGAAACAACTTTAACCCTACTTATGTAAGAACAAGCTTTGGCTTACATGAGGTGTCTGAGTTGTACAGGACCTACATCTTTAGAAAGAGCAGCTCTAGATCCTGCTCTTGTTGAACTGTTAAAGGCTCTGTCCAATTAAGTGTGCTGGTTGTGTGGGAGCTGGAACCTTCAAATATATGAACAAGCAGAATATGTCTGTATTTTTCACAAAAGACAGAACTTAAGACATTGAGAACAAAGGAATGTTGCAGAGAACTGAGCAGGGAAGAAAAATGGTGGTTTGTGCTTTCATTGTTATATTAGGAATCTGGTGAACCCAATATAACCAGAAGATAGAAACTAATTAGAAAGAGGGAAGACCACTATGGTATAGTAGGTGTCTTGAATACTGATCTAAAGAGGAAGAGAAAGCAGAACAGAGAAACAAAAGTCTTGAGAAGCATGGGTAGGGGAAACCTATACACTACTACCACAGTGTAGTAAAGTTGTGTTAGGGAGCTCTACCCAGGCTGTGCCCTGGGGTTCTCCAGCTGTGCCTACAAATAGTACTGAACAAGTAACACTTGAAACCATGTTGTGTTTTTCAGACATTATCCAGAAAATAAATGCTGTTTCAAATACTGGTGTATTCTTCAGTGCAGCTGTTTCCAGTAGAGATATTTAAAAAATGAAACCTACAGTATGAAAAAAAGAAAAAATTTTTCTAGTATGGAAAGCCAGAATTTGAACAGAGTTAAACTGTCTATAAGATGATGGTTTGACCCTAATATTAAAAAATAAACAAATAAACACATTAAAAGTCAGAGTCATTTTATTTTCACAGAAAATGCCATGGAAGTGAAAATATAACTGTATAACATAGTAAAAACAATTCTTTTCTCACATCATCACTGCATTAAGATATTCCATTCTTTCTTATACTGAAGACAAATGATGATACCATCATCATTTAGGAAAACAGCTTGGATCTATCACGGAAAGCAAATATTTTTCTCTGGGAATCCTTATGCAAGCTATATAACTTTATTCTGTTTGCAGTCAACAATTAGTAAGAAGATTATAACCAGAACTCGAAGAGCACTGACAGCCACAAGTGAGCTAATTAGTAAAATGATAGTGAATTACAATATCTTTTTAATGAAGGCCTCTTTGCCATATATCACATATCACTCACTTTAGTGTAAATTGAGGAAATCAGAGAAATCAGGATCACGCTTGGGCTCTAAGCTTATGATAAATGATAAATGTCAGCTCTAGTAATCACCTCTTGTTTCTCTTCTCCCTGCAGTTACTGAAAACTCTTCCTCCCCGTCTCCGTTTTTGTTTTCCCTTGGTTCAAAACGTTGCTGTAGCACAGCAGGCTGGTATGAAGGTGGGCTGAAAGTGAAGGGACAACCTGCCCAGTCACTCCCACCCTGTCTGTGCACTCATAAGCCAGAGCCTTTTCACATCCAGTAACAGTGTCATTGCCTGCACTGGCAGCAGAGGCATCCATGTGAATACACGTGGGTTGCCTTTGTCAATACCACCACAGTTTTTTTTCTCAGGACTATTTCCTTGTCAGGTTGCTTTCTCAGCTGATGACAACAACCTCAGCATTTTCTCTTCTGTTGCCATGTTTCTGAATCTACTGTTTCCGAACAAATTTATGTTTAATGAATGTGGCAGCAATGTGTTCACCTCACATTTGTGGTACAGCTGATCTTTATGTACCTCAAGATCTTGGTGAGAAGCAGTATAAGAACTAGCTGTTGTTACAGTTAAGAGTTTATTTTGCAGTTCCTTGTTTTAAGGAAACCAACCAGACAAACTGCAACATAGAATAAAATCATGCACAGAAAACAAATTCTGATATATTTAAAATTAACCATTTTAGATTGTTTTATAAGTTCAAGCATGCTGCATATCTTGAGGGGATAAAAAAAATTACATATGCAGCTTAATTACTACATAGTGTACCAACACTATTTCTGTCACTGTTCATACCAAGGGAATCACAGGAACTCCGTTCTATCTATCTATTTTTCCACTCGCAGATTTGTTTTAGCAACATTACTGAGCTGAAATGCAGGAAGACGAGAAAACAGAGCACTGTACATCCAGAACCCTGGATGAAAGGAAATTTGGTTTCTTGTGAAGGACAAAATATACCCCGGGCTTGCATTGTTGCACTCCTGTCCTACAATAACCTCCAAAGGGCAGTTTGTTCTGTCCTCCTTTTCCATAGTGCTCTTCCCATTCTTCTCCACCTTCCCCCACCTCACCCTTATGTATGCTTTTGAAAGGTTCGAGTAGTAAGGTGTAATAAGATTTTTACATGATAATGATGGCCAGAAATCTCTTGTGAGATGAAATCCTTAGCAGAAAATCCAATTAATTCACAGGAGATTTGACCCACCTGACATCAGCAATTCTTTTTGATTTGGGAGCAGATTGAAGAACAAAAATAAATCTCAGAAACAGGTTGTTGTTTTTTATTTTCTTTTCTTCTTAGAACTGCTTTCTGAGTATTTTTACGTCAATATAAGAAAAAACATTTCTAGTCCAAGTTGCATTTAAAATGTCTATTATTGTTGTTATTCTAGACTTTTTCATAGCATAATTAATAATGTTTCAAGTGAAAGAATAATGAGCAATTACAAAGAGTTGAAAATCACATCTTTAGCTGAAAAGTTCTGTGCTGAAATTATTTTCTGAAGGTACAAATTATCAAGTTTTTTAAAAGATGTGCTAATTTCCAATAGCTAAAGGGAATAACATTGTTGAGATACTGTTGCAATACATTGTTGAGTTAATAATTTTAGTTCTATAAAGATAAAGGAAATATGATTTGGTTAGGCTTATGTTATGTATTTAAATATAAGACTAGCTTGTTTTTTAGTAGTATCCATTCTAAGAGCAGGATAAATCCTTAGTTTGATGGGTTAATTAGATTTGACCAAGTACATAAAGGAGAGATGAAAAAAAATGATGAGAGAAATTCACTTTGTATCAAGAAGCAGCCAGGTGACTGAACTTTGGCTAAATGCAGTATTTTCGTACTCTGGTCAGTGTAGATAGGTAGTACTGGCTTCACTTGTAAATAACAAGTCATGGTCTGAAAAAGGTCATGTATCCCATGTGAATTACCTCCATATGGGCCTGTGCAAAATGGGCAGAAGCCAATGGCAAACCGTTAGTAGGATTTTCCTATTTTAATAGGATTTTCAAATTATCTGGCATTTTCATAAAGGATGGGAGGAGTTAAGGAAAATCCTTTTGTTAAATATTTTTTAACATATTATTTGACTTACCACAAGATCAAACAAAGGCTAACAAAAACACTCTGCTCTCCAAAGCACCTCTCCTGTGGAAAGCATAGGAATAAGAATTCCTATTGGAAAATATTGCTTCCTAGGCAGTAGAGTCCAGAAAGTTTAAGACCTGACTTTTTAAAAAGTATTGTTTCCTCCAAAACTCCTTTAGAAATCCAGTCTACAACGACTCTTTTACGGGAGTGATGAAACAGCCTAAATTCATACACGTCTGGAATTCTTTATTGAAACACTTGGATGGCATGCCTTTCCCAAGAAAAAGGACTTCAGCTGTCCACTTGCGACCACACTGTGTGATGCTTGTTGCCTCTGGATCCTTGCTGCAAAGATCCAAGGGAAAAATGATGCCAGGCCTAAAGAAAGAGTCACCAGCAGAGTCTGTACCCAGAGAGATCTGTATATTTTGCTAGATCATCACATGGAGTGTTTTATTCTTTTCTCAATTCTTTTTAAGAATTTTACTCTTCTCCTTTGTCATGTTTACCTAATGATCGGTCCAGTATGAATTTATAACTTTGTAGTATAAAATTTTATCAAAATATCTTGTTAACTCATTTTTTCTGTATGTCATTAGTATGCACCTATAGGAAAAGCATTCCCAACCCACTTTATATCCCTGGATTTTGTATCTGTGTACTATTTGTAGTTTGTTCCTTACTCTTTGACTGTCTCTCACAAAATTGTCTGTGTTGACATAAACATTTACTTGTGTTAGTAGGATCTCCATCTTTTTTTTTCTTTATTATATATTTCCTAACGATTTGTTTTTTGTTGAAAAAAAAGAGTTGTAAATAGTGAAAGAATAATAGTTAATGTTTGATAATTTTTTAGTAGTACATCAGATTTTCTGAAAGCCTGATAGTGATTGATGCCAAATACATTTAGAGCAAAAATAAATTTCTTGTAATTCAACCCCTTTGTGGTGTCAAAGTATGAAATACATTATTGCAGATTAGTTTTCCTTGCTTTCTTTTTGTTCTTTTTCTTTAGAGGCATGTGGACTTACATCATGAAAGAGAAAGAACAACCAATACCTGAATAAAGTCCAACACCAAACATAACATGGCCCTTCAAATAGATTACAAAATATTTGTAAGCAATATAGATTCCCACCTCCTGTCCCTGACAGCTGGACTTTTGCTTAAGGCTGTGCCAGACAGACTATACCCACTCCTGTCTGAGGGTAAAAGCTAACATTTTGTCAATACTTAGGTGGCTGACCAGCTGAGAATACTGAACACCACTGATGCTTAAGGCACAGTCAGTATTAACATGCCTGTGCCTGATCTGGATTAACTGTGCCTTACAAAACCAGGCCTTCTTTACACCAGCATTAAGAAGAGCAACAGAGCATTTAATGATGAACAGGAAATGAGTAAGAGAAAAAGGGAAAAAAAGTCCTATTTTTCTAGAAGTCAATAGAGTTAAATAAAATCCAGAAACATTTATTTAAAACTGAAAAGTGTGTTATGAAAAAAATCATTAAAAATATCTTATACTTATTTGAAATCATTGCTCTAATTGGTTTCCTTAATACTCTGGAATATAAAATGATTCCATTTTAAATGATGCTTGAAGCTAAGGAAGAGCTGTTTTCATATGCTAAACTTCCTGTATTGAAGAAAAAATTTGAGGAAAAGAGAGATTATTTGAGTTGTAATCAAAGTCTTCTGTATATATTTTCTCTATTCTTGTCTGAAACCATTTGTCACTAACAGAGATAAAAGAAGTAAGAAAGTGCAATTTTTATTTCTTATCAGAAATCCTTAATTGTTTTTGGCGCTGCAGAAGTTCAAACAAAGCAATAGTCTCACCTTCTTCACTCAGAGATACGAAACAAGGAAAACAACTGAGATGGAGAAGCTTTTTAACCAAGGCTCCTGAACTTGTGTCTCCTACATAATTTACATGAAGTAAGCATCAATAACAGTATTTCTGACCTCCTTCATGGGATATGACTCATGCTTCATCCTGGCCCAAAAGCAGCCTGTGAAGCTACTGAAGCTACTTATTAGATTTGGAATTAGTCTACCTCAGTACAATGGGTGGAGAAGGACATCCTCTCCCAGCTGCAGCTGTGCTGACTGCTGCCGAGATGAGTGATGCCACCTCGCCCCCATCTGATCCTTCCCACCTCCCTGGTGGAAGTAACCACCCCTTCCCTTCCCATCTGCCAGATGAGCTGTTCCAGTGAACAGCCCCTTCTCCATTTCCACCAAAATTAGCTGGGGAGGGTGTTTGAACACTTCTAATAGTGGATTCTCTTCAAGCATCTTCATCTGGGCTGAAGCAGGGTAGGCAGTGCAGAAAGGGCACTCAATAAACGGAAGACCACATCCCACTCAGAGGAGGATGTCAGACCTGAGGGGTGCCAGACAGCAACTGTTCAGCCCTAACACTGCAGTTTCAGGGAGATATCTCAGCTGCAGGGCTGTGACTGCACTAGGATTTTTTCCCAGGAAAGTGGCAGTATACGGGAAGCAGCAGAAATAAAAGGTCATGCCATGTTCTGCCTTGGCAGACTTGGTTTAGGAAGATCCCCCACCCTAGCACAGACTCCTCCTCACCTCAGTGCCCTGCATCACCCCGCTGCTGTGTAAGAGCAAAGGAATCTGGACAGAGAGGGAAACAACCTTTGTGGGATGGTGTGAGTGGAGTTTTCCCTGGCTTATGTTGTTCTTTAATTTGCTGCCAGTCCTGACCAAAAGCAGTGATCTTTTCCCCCTTAGACACTGACTCTGCAGCACCAGGATGAGTTCCCAGCATGAGATCAAACGAGTGCATTCATCTCACAGTCCGCAAATTTGAAAATAAATAATTCTCTTTTTTTTTTTTTCTCCCCAGCAATATCATGGAACTCATCCTACATCTGGAATATTGCTTTGGAGAACAGTCAGAGAATAAAAACATGCAACAGGAATGAAGGTGCTGGTATTAGTGGTGCTACTGTGCTCCATCTTAACATTTGAAGGGTTAAGAGTAGTGCACTTCATCCAGTGTAGGAATAAATATTTCAGATGCCTGCTTACTGAATGACTCCTGCAAAAGCAGAAACCATTAAAATCTTAAAAAAGGTTTGCTGGAAGTTTTATTGACTGTAATAATAATAATAATAATAATTAGTATCCAGGACAGAAATACAAGTTTCAGCTGGGAATTACTGTGAGAATGAATCAAAAGTGTGAAGTGAAACATCCTCAGACCTTTAAGAGATATGTGATAAGTCACTAAGGCAGAGAAACTTAATATGAAAGGCAGAGGAAGTTTCCATGACAAAGGATGTCCTTTAAACTGTAAACCACAGCATCTGTTGGCTTATAAATGTGATTATCCACATTCTGAGTGTGTGACTATATGTAAGGTAACGTCAAAAAAAGTTTTCATTTGTACCACAATCAGAGGCAGTTCTTGTTCAGAAGCAAGTTCTTACACAACTGACTCCAAATATAAGTGAGCTGTCATAGCACATTGATTGGTAACACTGATCAGTGGTACCACACATTTTTAAGCAATCCAGCCAGCAGGCCTAATTATTAATCAGGTTCTGATCATTCAATTCTGAGTTACATTAAAATGTGCTGGTAAATCTCTGGTGAAAATCTAGATTCCTGGTCAAAATCCATTTTTTCCAGAACACCTTTTTATAAACTGTTGTGTATAAAGGCATCTGAAAGATTGAGAGCAAAAGGAAAGATGTTCTTTACAGTGACTTTTGTGTCTTAACTCTGGGTCCGAATTTATTCATATATCAAAAATGAAAGTTTGCAGAAATACATGGTCAAAAGCAGAATAGTAAACTCTGAGTTGACTGGGACTTTCAATTTCTGGTCTTTTCCCTCAATTATTCCAATAACTATGCAAGTTTGAAATTAAATATGGTGTGTTAATGAGGGATGACTAGTTTAAAAACATTCAAATCATGGGAATATATTGGAAAAAATACACTAAAACACCTTCAATATGTCTTATCCCTTACATTGTACGCAATTTGATTAGTTTTATCTGCAAATCTAATATTCATACTCACGCTTTCCAGAAGGCAATTTATGACCTCTCTTGGACATTTTTTTCGGAAGCCCTGAAAAAATCATAGACCTTAATTTTCTGTACTTGCTCAACTCATATAATCCATAAAAAATAATTCTTCATTTATTAGAGCAATTTAACTCTGTATACATTTGTACAATAGTTCATTACTAACAATATTCAGAACCTAATATAACTATATTTTACAGGAAAAAGAGATAGAAGACACGGGTCTCTAACACTGTTGTGGGAGACAACTGTTTTAAAATTGTACCCTTGGTAGTCTGTCACTGTAGGACATGAAATCAGGACACAGACTCACAGAAGGCTGAAGATTCAAAATCCTTGTTTATTATCAAAGCACCTGTCTTTATACCTTTTTACAATGAACCCACCTAAGAGGTGGGATCCTCAGGCCCATTGGTCACATCAAGGGGCCATCAAGCAAATTCTCTCTTCTGGGAAAGAATGTAGAAAAATAAGATAGTTTACAATAACATGCCCTTGTTTACCACAAGTGTCCCTGGGAAAGAATTTTCCGAAATCAAAACATGGCAGGCACAAACTGTGGCTACAGTAGTCATGTTGTACAAAGCAGTTATAATGGAGTATCATCTTTTGTGTTTCTTTCAGTCTCTCTGTTTCTCTGCTTGATGCCAGAATTGAGCAGAAAAAAGCAGTACTGAGTCCATGGCACTCCAAGGCCAACCAACAGGTCACTGCTTCAGTGACATTCCTCAGGAGGAAGAATACAGAGGGAAATGTGTAACACAGAAATCATCCCTTCAAGTTGTCATTGGTAAGGGGAGTTTTATAGGCTGAAGTCAATTTTCTAGACAAGGCTTGTTGAGTCACCTGATCACAGGGATAAGCAGAATTGGTTTTACAGAACTAAAGTATGTTAGCACAGTCTAATAATAAATTCTGCTCTGAACACCAGCAACTTGTAAAATTCACGTATGGTGTGAATTTAAAAACAAATTATCTTCAAATCAGGGCATGTAATGTATCTAAGTCCAAGATGTGTAGGCTAAACTGAGCATATAAAACAAAGAAACATGAATGCTTTACTGGAGTCCTCTGAGCCAAGGGATGGATGAGAAAATGGACAGCCAAAGTATTAACATCTCCTCTCTGCACTTCTCGTGTACACCAGTCCTTAGAAATATGCAAGCTGTCCATTCTATTACAAATTTGGATGATTACCTTATTTTGTATGGTTTCAAAGGGGTCAACATTTACTTACATAACTCGAGCATCAGACATATTTAACAAATTTATAAAGCAATTAAGCTTGAAAACATTTCAGAATAATTTCAATAGTTTCAAAAATTTTTAATACCTTATGTTTTCATGAAATCCACAAGGCAGTAATATCATGTACTTTTTTCTTTCAGCAGTTTGTGTACCCCTACATACAAAACTGCTGAATATATCTGTGGTACATAGAAGAAGTTGACAGAATGGCAGCTCCACCTCTATCACAGGTTTTTTCTGTCTATGCAGCTTGTTTGAAAAATTGTCCTTTTTTATTATTTTAAAAGCTTATAATTATGGCTTCATTTACATTGATATGTATTTTGCTACAGATTTCAGCAAATCAGAATTTCACCATTAACAACATCCACTCAAATATGTGCATGATATATTTAATGTTAAATCCTTCATTTGAAATAGATCTGGGCTTCCATGTGCAACCCTGTGCACCTGGTTATTAAAGATGTATGAAAAACAGTTATAATATCACTGTTAGGAAAATTCACTGGTATTGAACTCTGCCTATTATTATGATTTGTGGATGAATAAATCTTTCTTTGCACTAAATAATTTATTTTAAAATTAAAATGTGTGGAAATATGTTGTCTTGCTATTTTTGATTACAAGTTAAAAATATATTAATTATCATAATTAATATTATAATGATTGAAGTAACAGTGACCTCTTTAGCAATAAGCATTTCAAAAAGCTGTGAATGCTATGTACTTCAAATCAGAAAGCATTACGCAATGTTTTTTTTTCAATTTACTTGGAAAATAAGAGTCAGTTTACCATAAAATTCAAATTTTTTCTTCTGAGGTCATGAGATCAATGTCAACATGAGATTAATGACAAATCTGGAATTTGATTTCCCTATTTACAATAAAACATCTATGTAAAAGTTACATGAAATATATACGACAGATAAAAAATGTGGTGTAAATGGACAAATTTTCATTGACTTCAGATGGAAATCTTGGCAAAACATTGCTTCTAAATTTTCTCTGCCCCTCCTGCACTCCAACAATTGTTATGAACCCCATTACAGATGCCATTTTCTATGTATGCATATACTCAAATATTTGTACAGTAATTTTGCTTTTATACTACCACATTATACTCTAATGAAAGTTTACTTTTCAAATTATTTCATAATCTGAAATGGCAAAGTTTAGAGTGAAAGATGCTGCATCAGCTCCTTGATGTTTGATACACTGCTTTGTAAGTGCAGCTGTCAGCTTTCAGGTGATTGCTTCTTGAAGTCTAATGTCACCACTGGATTAAAAGAAAAAAAAAAAAAGAAAGGAATGCAGATAAACTTAGACAATTTGGAACCATTATGTGCTCAGCAAGTTTGCATCAGACACAGAATAAAGACTATCATAAAACCAAAGCTGTATCTCCTTGGTAATGAAACCTTGCATTTGACCTGGGTTCCACCTGTCACAAAAAGCTGTGAAAGGAATGCTAATGAGGGGAATATGAAACTCATTTTTGTACTAAGCTAAAGCCTCAGCGATCTGCGAGTTTGCTTGGTTTCACTGTAAATACCTGATCTGTACTCACAATTGCTGAACCTCACATAAATTAAGCAAGCAAAAAAAGCTTGATGCCAAACTTAATTTCCATTTCACTGTTACTAGCATTACTGCAAAATAAGAATGAGCAAGTGATCTACTGCAGGCAAAGTGAATGATTCAATTTTAAATATTCCTTTTATTTTTATTGATTATTTCTGTTTCAGGATATTTCCTAAAGCCTCAGCTGTTGCTCCCATAATTGTCTGTTTTACATTAAAACTCTCCCTTAAGTTGTAGCCTTTATGTTTAGAGTTTACTTGAGAGTAAGACACACAAAAACTGTAAAAACAAAGAGGTGAATATACAGAGGAAACATAAAGGGGGTAAATATATAAGAAGAAAATAGCAGAACATAGTTTTTATTTTCACAGTCTCCCACCATTAAAGAGAAAATATAAAGTGAAAAAAAAAATCTGAGAAGTAAACTGGGGAAAGCAAAAATCGTATTTCCATTCCTTTTGATAGTTAAGTGACAGACTATAAATAGGAACACATAGGCCTTTTCTATTTAAAGAAACAAGTGATGGATCCTCTAAGAATTCTGTCCTCTTAAAAAATCCTGCCCCATGGTGTGAAGTTTGTTGTTTTAAACATACAGATCTATTCACAACAGGATATAGCTTTTCCTTGAGAGCATCTCAAATCTGTTTCTTTTTTCCCCCTTTTGTGATCCTTTCCTTCTATTTTTCTGACTGTGATAGGCTGAACTCAAAGAACTGGTATGTAAGGAACTACTTACCACAGTCTGGAGGATGTGAAGCACATATTACTGACTGATCAAGAACTTAGTCTGGATATAGATGAGTATAGGATTGTGACTTGTGGTGAAATGGCTTTAAATCCATTTTCAAATGGATTTGAAAATGCCAGCAATTGTACAAGAACTTCGTCCTACAGAACTGTCTCATGTGAGGAGGAATTTGTCATGCAGACATTAGTTCCTTTACCTCTGGAAATGACACAATTCAGTATATCCCACGGGAGAATATAAGCTCCTCTTTAGTTGTAATGTTGCTTTCAAAATAAAGGTAAGAGCTGAGCCTCATTTACCACAAATGCATTCCAAGTTCTTCCAGCCAATTTAATTATTGAAGAAACAGAAGCAATGCTGCTCAACTGTCTCTCTTGAAAAATAGCTAAGCATCTGTAAGGTTTTTTTACATTCATCTGCTAAAAATTTACATTACTGTTATTACTGTAAGTATTACTTAGAACAGCATAACTTAGTGGAAATATATTTTGAACAAAATTTTGAAAGATATTTCAACTTAGAAAGCTACTCAAATCTAAAATTGTTTTTCCATGAGCAACATCCACACTGTTTTTAGACTATCCCAGGAGAACATCTTGTCTCCTTTCATCCCTTTCCTCCTTCCTTCATTCTTTCCCTACTCCCCACACTCCTTTCTTCCTTACCCCACTCCTTGCTTTCCTTCTGTTCCCTTCCCCTCTCCCTTCCTTCCTCTCCATACACCTGAGGCATCCAAAACACAAGAAACACATAAAACATTCTTCTGCATTTCTTTGTTCTCTCTTCCAGGAACATAAATAAAACCAAGTAACTGTAAGTGCCTTCAAGACTGCAATTGGATTGCCCTCAAAGTGTAGCACACATAAAATGTGCTGAAGGTACACTAAATATAAACACAGAACAAGAATGAAAGTTACTTACATACTCTCTTTACAGGATTTGGAAAGTAGGGGAGAGTGTAGAGGATAAAGGGCAAAAAAAGGTTATTTTGATATCTGACATTTTGATATTTGACAAATCTTGGAAAATTGAAATGCTGGAGGCTGGTTCTACCTTGCAAATAGCCAAAGCTGGTGCAACTAAATAATCTGTCAATTAGTTAATAAAAATGTATATGTCAAATATTAAAACCAAAATGTATGAATGTCTGTCATGGTTTAAGCCCATGAATTGATTATGATTGGATGGTCAGATGAAAGAGCGCTTGTTTTTACAGAAAAAGACTAGAGGGAACACAACACTGCCAGCACATTCTCATTAAGGAATTATAATTAGTGGCAATTCTGACTGCTTCTTTTCTGTTTGTGCAGTTGTAGCAACAAACATCACTTTTATTTGTCTAATAAAATGTAATGGAATTATTAGAAGACTGCTTTTCATGGGCTTTTTTTCCTCGTTGGGTGTCTGGAGGAAAAAGAAGGCAGGGTACAGGATACTCTGTGTTCTATGCAGAACACAGTAATATACTTTTTGCTGCACCTTTAGTGTGAAAACAATTTCAGTTTGAATCTCTGCCAACACTAAATAAATAATTAATTTATTCATTTAAAGAAATAAAATACTAGGATGTAATGTTATTTTAATGCTAGAGTCTAGTAAAAATAAAACTTTATGGTTACAGATATCCAAGCAAATGTCTGTCTTGGAAGACAAGGAAATGGTAGCTCATATTAATGGAATACCAATCTGGTGCTGAATACTCATCTAGTCATTCTCACCTCCTACGTTCTGTCATCCTCTTTAATGGCATATTCAAGGAAAGGATTATATAAAAGAAGTTTATTATAAAATAGGATAGAATGAGTCACCAAAGGATACTTAAAGTCAGCCTGTCCAACAAGGTGGTAATGTTGTCCTACTTAATTTGCTTGCTTATGAATTATGTGTCTTCTGTGCTAAAAGGACAAGCATTATACAGTTCCAGCTTTATGGTGGTAAGTCAGTCTATATTTACTCCACTCCCAGATGTGCAGGTAACACTGGATGCTCATCATGCCTTAAAAGATTAAGGTCTTAAAAATAGTGGTTCTGAATCAACACTGCACTTTAGCAAAACTTTGTCAGTGGAAATGACTCACATATTTCAAGTTAGGAACACACTAAGCACTATCCTTTGATCAAGGTCTTTGTGAAGGAATAGTTCTTTGCTTCAACCAGAATTTGACGAAATTAATTTTCCTTTTCTCTGCATGGGTTTTGTCTTTTGTAAGTGAAAACCGTGAGCAATAAAAATAAAAGTGAAACATGACTCTTGCTTCATTCATTGTGAAAAATTAACTTCATACAAGTGAGATGCAAGAAAGGGATGTCAGCTAAGAATCAAAGGATGACATTTTTTTAAGAGATCACATTTTCTGGAATAACAGATACAATGTGATGCCTATAATCAAGACAAATTCTTCTCATTGGTAAGGAATTCTAATACAGTTGACATTCAATTAAAATTTTATAAGCATTAAAATATACTTTCAGTAACTCAGAGGAGCAGCAGATTTTTCTTTCAGTTACTCCACTAATTCTTTTTGATGCTTCACTCTTGCTAAATATAACTTTGTTTAAAAAAAAATAAATTCACCGTGGAACTACGGTAGCTTAGATGCTTATTTTAAAAGGGTTAAATTGTTATTCCATTGTGATTGATACAAATAAAGTAATATATATTAATATGTATATCTTATTAAAGGCATAGCTTATTATTCTTCATAACCCTGAATATTCTTTAGAGTCCTTGCCTTTGCTATGCACTCCTGTGTCTACTCAAGTAGAAAAATTTTCTAAAGCAAGTTATAGTAATTATATTTTTATAACACATGCCTTTGCTGAAATGAATGACTTATGTAGGTACTCAGAGTGGATGGAGAACATTTGAAGACACACTTGGTTAATTTAAGGCACTGTTCTCCCTTGGAAAGGAGATTGTCTCGAATCTGGCAATTGCCAAAACTTGTCAGGAAACATTCAGGCAAATAAAACAGATATAATGTAATGCCATTTGTATATGCTGGCATTTCCGAAAAGGAATTGGCCTCTGCATCTATGGTAGTCACACATATTTTAACTGTGTTTCAACCTTTATTATTATTCAAAGATATTTCCTTTCTTTACAGCAGCTCTTAAAAATATCTTCTGTTCTCAGATCCCATGATAGAAAATAGGCCCCAAAATAGTAAAGGCCAACTCTGAATAGGTCTGGAGAGATCATTTTTCTTTTTTTTTTCTTTCCTTTGGATAATTTACAGATACAAGAATAAAGCTACTTCAGGCTAACAATCTTTGATCTAAATTTCAGTCTGAAAATTTAACAGGAACTGAAATACTTCTATGTTTTCTTTTTGTCTTTGTTTTATTTTGGTCAAACAGAATATCAAAACCCAAATGTGCACATTCTTTGAAAGAAGACCACTGCTAAATCCGTAAGAAAATTTATACCCCCTCATTTTGCCTAACTTCCCATATATTGAGATGAATAAAACCACAATCAAATGCCATCTGGTGTTTCAGGAAACTACAGTAAGTAGGCAATTGACTTTTCCCTCATAAAGATTTTGACACCTGAAGATACTTACTTTGTCGTGATGGTCTGAACATTTAGCACATGATTTCCTTAAAATCCTTCAGCAAGGCATCTCCCAAATCTCCTCCATAAGTACACTAGCCCACATGAATCACAAAATTAATCTTGGGAGCTAAAAAGAGAAGGAACTAAAAAGAAGGAAAACCCCCAATCCCCACAAACACACTGTCAGATAAAACTGTATCTATTTTCTTAGTAAGGATTTTAGTAGCCCAACTGGGATGTGGGAGAAAAGGTTACATTCTCTCCAGTGACAAAGGGAATTGGAATTCTTATTCCCTAAGAGACAAATGCTTGGCATTACATTTCCTGTGGTGGGACTCAGTTTTTGCCACTATAGTTCTTCTATTTTATACAACAAAATGAATATTGTTTGGTAAAGACAGATGAAGTCACACATAAAAACTATTTGGTTTCATTTGTCTCTGGCATAGTACATGAAAAATGCTGATTGAAATATTTGATACAGAAGGAAGCATAAAAGGATTAATAGGTCTTAACAGCACTCCTAAATAAGCCAGAATAGCACTACTTAACTGAAGAAAAAAAGGCCTGCAGACTGGAAGAAGTTGAAAGGAGTTTGCAAAATACCATTCAAAGACATTTCAGTGCAAAGAACCTAAACAAGGTAAAAAATGCTCTTTCAGGGGAACTAAGTATTTCACTAACAAAACATATCATCATATTAAACTCATGCATTTCATTAAATGTTTTAGGCAGTTGCATAAATGGCAAAAAATCTTCATTGGCCAGAGTAACACCCCTAAATTCTTATAAGAAAAGAGCAGGTTTTTTGTGGTCTCTTCATGCTATTTAACTATTTAGCACCACAATATATCTATGGAAAAATCCAGGATATAAATTCAACTCATTCAAGCATTACATACCTTGCTTTCATAATTAGAATTGTGATTTGGGATTTTTTTAAATGGAAAAATATCTACAAGTTGGTATTAAAATATTCAGTATTTGCTTACAATCTGCCTCCTGTTTACTCACAAAGACTAGATAAAAGATGAAAATTTACATTTTAATTAAACCCATAAAAGGTATCATATGTTAAAGGAAAATATTAAAACTGTTGTAGGTTATAAACCCTCAGAGAAGTAAAATATCTTTATTCAGATTTTAGATGATGGTTTGTTTATCTATGAAAATATTTATGAAACAGAATATCACAGAGGCAATCCTTATTTCCATAACTCAAAAGTGTGCTTTAGTTATTCTTTTTACATTATTATTCTTTCAAAAAAACCTAAAGTTGAACTATGAATAAATCATATCTCTGGAAAAGCAGATACTGCAACTTTGCTCTTATATACAGATTATCTTGTATATATAATATATATGTGATTAAAATAATGATATGTGATGAATCCTCTACACGCTGGGAAATTTTGCAATGGTTCTTTATGGTCCACTGTTTATAAACAAAGAGTTTCCAAATGTAAAATAGGGAGATCAATACTGAGATAGGAGACACATTTGTAGCAGCTTTTGTCAAATTCTGAACAGATGTCACTAATAGTTACCAAACGTCACGCAGGCTGCAATGAGATTGAATCTTATTGGAAGATTAATTGAAACAGGAGAGTTCTAAATAAACACAGAAAAAATTAAAATAACTTCCTGTCACAAATCAAAATTCTGTTAAAATTTTTACTTTAGCACAATTTGTTATGAGGAATATTTACACACAAAAAATCAGAGAGGTTCTGGAAATCATTAATTATTTTGGGTAATTCTGTAAAAAATTGTGGCATGCATAAGGAAACTAAGGCTGATTTAAATAAACTATATGTGAACACTGAGAGAAAAACTCTACAGGGAGAAAAGAAGATAACACAAGTAGATGAACTCTCCCCTAAAATTCCTATAGATTCCTTTCCACTGGATATATCTGTAGAATGAACATGTATAACAGAAAAGTAATTTGAAACAAGGAATTAGAGTAGTTTCAGATAAGAATTCACCTAAGTCATGAAATTCATGAGGACTAGAAATTCGAAAGGTAACAGATACATGTTCAAAGATAAAAGACATGGAAAATTTGACCTATATATTTCATCTGTCCATTCTGTCTTGAAAACCAGAGATGACAAGTGTATTTAAGAACAGGAGATTTAAAAAGGCAAAAATGGGGGATATACTAATCATCTATAATGTTGGAAATTTACTGAAGTCATAGTTACAAAATAGTGATGTATTTAGGGTATTTTAATAATTCATTGTAAAAAAACCTCATACCAAAACTCAAGAATACACATCACCTGTATTTCTGAAAGAAGGTCATGATTATTTATATGCCTTCATTATACTATTTTCACTTCAGGATAACTTAAAAGATTTTGTCCTAAAGAACTTTATTAGAAACAAACAAACAATAAACAAATCCCACCACACTAAAAATAATCATAAGATGCCAAAATCCATTTTATGATAATGGCTTAAAAAAAATCAAACAAACCTGCAATGTTTCCGTAGCTTATCTCAGTGAATGTAGGACAAAGATGTGAAAACATTTTTATAAGACAGACTTTGAAGTTTATATTTTCATTATCTTTCTTGAGAATTATAGATGTGTCATCAGTATAGTAGGGGCATTCAGAATGATAATGTGGATATGATAGTCAGAACTGCTGTTCTGTCCTGGGTAAGAGAAATGCTCTTCACTAAAACAAAAGCTACCACCATTTTGATGGCCTTGGAAGCTGCTAATAATAGTATCTATGAAGTAAGATATATTCTTTGGGATCTATGTTTAGGAGTGTTAATTTGGAGAGGCACAGGGTCTTTTCAATTTTTTTGACCTATGGAACTGCCATCTTTCTGTTTCAATTCATTGGTGTGGATGTGCATGGGTGTATGGGTGTGGATATCTTTAGCAATAATAAGTTTATTTCTGGGGCTATTACAGTATCCCATGAAGGAACACACTGGAGTCCCATGGAGTGGATGTTTCAGAGAAGCCAATGCTAGTCTGGCTCTTTTTTTCATCACACTGTACCACATTGAGCTCTTAAAACAAAATGCTAACAGCAGCATGTTCCTTCTCACAACATCAGTGTAACCTTTGGTGAGCTAGATAAAATTATATGCTTGAAAAATACCAATTTGGGTTTTTTCTTACAATATAAGACATCTCCTTATTCCCATAGCAAGATAAATGTAATTCTAGAAATAATTTCCTTGGTTTAAACATAGATATGGCAACATAAATGTTCAACATTTCATGAATCATGAGTATGCCTCATTAAACATTTTAGTAGAATAATTTAATTTAGTTTTTCCTGCCAATGTCCTTCCAGAGCCTTCCCTTCTGACTTCCCTTTGCTACATTGACTTCAAAAGATTGAATTTAGTCAGTACATATCCTGAAATTTTTTATTAACCCCTGTCCAGGTAACAGTTGCAATTATGTCTTCACTGAAGTGATAGATACAAATATGTTTTGTTGAGATATTGATTTCAATTATTGAGTTGTCCCAAAGCTGAAGGTCAACACTGGAGTACTATGGCAATGCCACCATGTCAAAGTCCCTGAAAAGGAAGAAATCATTGTGGTTGTAATCTTTTCTTTCTTCTTTAGAACAGTTGTAAATTTTTAACTGCTGTTTCAAACTCCAAAGATCACCTAAGTATGCAGAGCATTGCTTAATATCAAAGAAAAATGAAAAAAAAGCAAAACTGAAAATATCCCAGACTTGAACCACATCACTGCTAGATCTGTTTTTCCTTGGTTTCCTTATGCAAATGAAGCACCAGAGGAAAAGCTGGTAAGCTGGTGGACTGTAGCTGGCAAATGAAGGCCCAGTCCTTATGGCCACTCATGCAGTTGCTCATAATAAGAGTAACAACAAAAATTAACTCAGATACAACAAAACCATACAATTGTGTGCAGCAGAATTGAATCATGTTGAAGAAAGGACAGAGACACGAGTTATGATATGAATAATACCTGGAAATACAACCTTACAGATTTTAGTCAAAAGGACTGAAGAGAAAAAAATATGTAAATCTGAGCCTGGGTCAATGCTTGCAAGAGTAAATTGTGAGACATCTGTCTCCAGTTTCTTGCTTTCAAGTACTTTCTTGAAAGGAGCTAGTATTAGGGATACATTTAACACATTATATTTGAATAGAGAACAAATTATAATGAACAGACAGATCTTTAGGCACATTCTTTTTTTTACTCAGAAAGCTTTCTGTGCCTTAGCATGCACCACAAGTGCATAGGTGAAGAGAGTGTACAAAGCCCTTTGTGCCTTTTAAGTTAATATTCTTCTGCTGCTCTTATGGAGTTTTTGGTAAAAAAACCAAAATGCAGAGGATATTCATTTTTTCCTGTGCTCTCTTGGCTTGACTCATTCAGCCTCTTTCATAAGAATCCTTGCAGTTTTTCCCTGTTTCTTCAGTTTGCACTTAAAACTATAGAGATAAAATAAGAACAGACAACGGAAAGTTTATGATTCAAAGATTTCAGTAACGGTAAGGCCAACAAACACAGTGAAGTGTTCCTGCTATTAGACATGTCAAGTTCAATAAATGTCACCCATTTGCATAGGCCCTGAAGTCCTATTTGTATTCAATTGCTGTCACACACTTTTGTCACTACTGGATGAATCCCTCTGATGAGAAATGTTCAATACACCCTTCACCTAGAGATCTGAGGAAGTCAGATAATACGTTACCAGCAGAAAGAACCGAACACATATTTTTAACTACATCATTTACAAAAATCAATTAAATTATTGTTTCGGGTGCTGTGTTGAGGAGTAGATTATATTGCAGTGTCCTCCTGGATAATGGATGTTCTTTCCACTCTTATGTAAGTGTACAGAAGGCCACTTAACCTCTGATTCTCTTATTAGATTTACAGTGGAGAAGTGAAAGGAGTTTCAGCTGTGGATGGCTTGTGAAATTTGTAAGCACAACTGCTGAATGGGCTGATGAAAACCTGAGAAAATTACTGTCAAAACTTATTTTTTGCAGTGGAAAAAAAAGTGACTACCAAATTTATTTAGAGAGGTGAACTGAGGAAACTGGGCTACAGGACTTTGCCCAGTAGCACCTTGCAGGAGATGATAAAATTTCAAGTTACTCTAGAAGTCTATTATACAGAGCTGGAGAACTAATACTTATTTGCATTTGTTTGGGTTCTTTAAAATTTAATCAGAGAATTGCATAGGTTAAAAAAAAAAAAAAGTAATTTGTGTACTTTTTTCTTTTTCCTACAGGAATTGCTCACTTTCTGGGGTGCATTACAGTAAGGGGACAATGTGATTGACCATTCTTGAATCTGAGTACTGTGCCGTTTGCTATGCTACCATGAATGTGTATCTATGAAAGCAGATTTCTGCTTTTAGATGTGCTGTTCTGGCTACAGGCATTCTCTTTGTCATCAGAAAAGATCGAAAAGATACAGCACAATCAGCATGTATTTTAAACTTTGCAGAACATGGCTATTTAAATGATTTCTAGATGGAAGAGTAGTGTAATTGGACTGAGTTTTTACATAAGTCACTTCCAGAAGAAAATGGAGCTCTCTTATTGATAATATATGGAATGTTGGTGAAAGAAATTAATTATTCCAAAGTACATGTAGGAGAGACATACCAATAGGCATAGATTTAAGAATAATTCTATTTACCTACAAAGTTACTTGTCCAGTGTTAGAAAGAAATTGTTATGATCCTTCCTAAGTATTTTCATGATAATTATCATATTAAAAGGCATAATCCATCAAAAACATTATGGTGAATGTATTATGTATTTTCCAGGATATGATGTAAATTTATATATATACACACACACAGAGGGACAAATGTATCTGTTTATGAAAATTAATATATTTTTATAATTATGTTAATATTATAAAAAGCATTTACAAATTTTTGAATAGCAAATTATATCTTTATAAGAAGACAAGTGTAATCAGCAAGGTAATATATATCTTGTTATATCTTCATGGCCATTTGCTGGGCTTGCTCCACTCTGTCACTGCCTGCCTTGTCCTGAAGAGCTGGCACAGGAAACAGATGTGGCCTAGCAGGCTATGACAGGGAGGAAGGAGGATCTCTCTCAACCTGCTAGTGATGCTCTGCCTAATGTGGCACAAGATACTGCTGGCCTTCCCTGCTGCCAGGACAGGTCTCTGGCTCATGGTGTCCACCAGGTGCTTCTCTGAAAGCTTCTCTTCAGCCGAGCTGTAGTGGTGCCTGGCTTTATTCCTTCCAGGGGCAGGACATGGTGTGTTCCTTTGTTGAAGTTCTGGAGGTTCCTACTGCCCCCTTTTTCCAGCCTGTCAAGGCTCCTCTGAATTGAAAGACAACCATCTGGTGCACCAACTAAATCTAATTTTGTAACATCTGCAAACTTGCTGAAATTTATTCATCAAATTTTAAAGGTAGAAGCTACTAAACCTATGTTTTTTATAATTTATCATACAAATTTTCATCTTGCATTCACTTTGAGTAGTATTATGTATTAAAAGACCTCCAATAAATTAGTTACATTACTTGATGAATAAAAGAATTGGGGCTTATTCATTATGCACAAAGGTTTCAGAATCTGACTGTACATTATTCATTCTCAAAGTACTTTCGGATACTGAATGTTCAATTTGTTTCTACCTTTCCTATATGGTCATTTATTTGACAAATAATATTGTGTTTCATTCTAAACTGAAATTGATATTACATTCTACAAGAAGTGAAACACTGTGTGAAGGTTTCCCCTAGAAAGATAGAACTTCAGGGCAATTTAGGTGGACATACCCTGTTTTGGAGAAGAAGGAAGCGAATAGCACAAACATGAGACATTTCTTGACACTAAACAATGCCAGGGAACAGCCTTGGCCACAACATTTAGCTTTGTACCATAATTGAAACAGCCATGGACCAGGAATCCCATTATGGTGAGCACCAAAGCAGGCACAAATTCCAGTGCTCTCATTGCCCAAGTCAGAGCAGCTCTTCCTTAAGACTGGATAATCCTGTTGTTTGCACAACTTCAGGTTTAATCATTGTATGCAAAACCTGGAGACGTTTAAAAGGGCTTCAGGCCTCTAGAGATTTGAGAATGAGGCATTACATCAAGCAGTAATTATGTAGTAATTAATTTTCAGCAATTAATACAATTGGGTAAATAAATAAATAAATAAATGTATGCTTCTGTTGCCATGTGAACTGCATTTTTATCTTTGTTTTTTAGGATTTTTTCCCCTTTGCATATCCTTTTTTTCATGTCTTCTCTCCTTCAAAATGCCTTTATACTTAACAAAAAATCCAAATCTAATAATAGAAATTATCTGACAGAAATTCAGATTCCAACTCAGGAACTCTTATTCCAGTTTTGAATTGAGGCAGAATTAAGGACTCCCCATATTTTGCTTCTTGTCATTTTTATGTTTTTCTTTTTTCTTCCCAGAATTGAGCTCTTTGGATTTAGCCATTTAGAGAAAGCTTAGATGTCTTTCTCACATAAATTTATACATAAACTTTTCTTCAGTTTTAGATGAGAACATAACACACACAGACTGGATTGCAGAAAGCAATTGGAGTTGTAGGAGTTACTTTTCCATTAGAAAGCATTTCAGTCACTGTCCAAGACAATAAAAAGCAAATTTGCATTCCATAAAACCTATAAAAGGCTGAACAGGTTATTGCTAAAGAAAACATGTTCTTGATTTTCCGTGGACACTTTCAGGGAATGATAATGACATAAATATGACAAAAAACATTAGGTGATACATTCACTTCTTTAATTATAGAAGCATTCCTAAGACAAATATTAAAATTATTCATTCTTAATATATTCATCCTAAATATATTGACTCAATATAATTCTCTTCCAGGACTCTGATTCACCTAGGATTGGGAATCAAAATCTAATAGCTGAAGATGTTTTTGCTTTGATCTGTGCATGCTTCTGCACTGATGGCTGTTCCTTTTGAAAGTGACATCCCTAAAGGGTATTCACAGAAGACCCCAACCACCACCTTCTCACCTGCTGTTATTAAACAAAGCTGAAGATCATGCCTAGGAGCAGGAGTGGGGATGACTCCAGCGTTGGCCAGACAGCCCCTGCACCTGTGAGCATCAGCAGCATCTGCCATGTGCAGAGGATCCAAGTGGCATCTCAGGGACAGGGGTGGAGATTGTCCCCACTGTGGCATCGCAGGGCTGATGTGGGGTTCTGGACTGTGGGGTGAGCGGGTAAAGCCCCAGGAGAAGACCCAAGGGGGAGCTGTCTGGGACCAGCCTAGCTAGAGCTTCAAGGTCCCAACATTTTGCTGTTTTTCAGGTGAGAGGAGGCTAAACACACTTCATAATTTTGTGAATAGGACATTTTGACCATCATAGTGATGTGTTCATGCTTTTTTTTTTTTTTTTTGAAAGCAAATGGAGGTGAGCACAGGAAGGAACTAGGTTAAGATGAATGCTTGTATAATCCCTCTTCTCATAACACTGAAAATGTAACTTTGAGTTGGGTTGACCAAAGACTTAAAATTAGTGTTCCCCTTTTCTAGGGGAGCATTTTCAAACCTTTTTTCTGTGCAGCTTTTCAAAAGAGAAGAAAGAAAGAAAGAAAGAAAGAAAGAAAGAAAGAAAGAAAGAAAGAAAGAAAGAAAGAAAGAAAGAAAGAAAGAAAGAAAGAAAGAAAGAAAGAAAGAAAGAAAGAAAGAAAGAAAGAAAGAAAGAAAGAAAGAAAGAGGAAGGGGGAAGGGGAAAGAGGAAAGGAAAGGAAAGGAAAGGAAAGGAAAGGAAAGGAAAGGAAAGGAAAGGAAAGGAAAGGAAAGGAAAGGAAAGGAAAGGAAAGGAAAGGAAAGGAAAGGAAAGGAAAGGAAGCTCCTCATACTTTTATTTTCACACACAGAGGCATATGGCAGTTCAATTGTTTCAATCCAAGAGGAATGATGGAAAAGAAAGTGAGGACAGCTCAGGTGGAAAGCTGCAAAATGGATGTGTTATGATTTGTATATCAATAATTAGAAACTGAGCAGAGCAGATGACAGAATGGTCATTTGTTAAATGTCAGACAGAGGAGAGTGTTTCTTCTGTACATGCAAACAAAGATACCCGTATTCTGCTACAGAAAAAAGAAAAATAACTACTGTATAAATAAGTATTACTCAGGAAAATTGTTAGGTGAGGAGGGGATTTGAGGATGCAAATTATGACAGAGAGCAGAGGGCCAGAATATTCACGGTTTGAGGCTTCTTAAATTTGCCTAAGCAGCAGAGCTTCAGCTGAAACCTCATTTTCACAGTATGCCTGAGGTTATACTGAATGAGCAGAAAACCTGCACATAATGCATGAAAAAGGAAAGCCCAAGTATGCCAGGAGAGGCTGGTATTCAGAAAAAAAGCCTGTTTTTTGAGAAGACTTTCCCCCAGTATTTCTGCACCTGGTTCTAAAGCTTTTGCCAGAGCACAAAAGCAAAGATAATGGCAAGAACTAAATATGGCAAGGAACTCCTATTTTCACCTTTGTTCACAACTACTCCATTTAAATTGTAAAATGATGTAATGAGCAACTCAGAAACATAATTATGATTTTCCCGATATTTCTTAAAAAAATTAAAGATGGTACAAACCCTATATATTGGGGAAAGATAAAAGAACAGAAAGTTAGTGAATGCAAGATCTGATAAAGAGAATAGCAGTGAGGGAGAAAGGCAAGAGACAAGTTAGGGATGCAAGTTGATTATTCTAATTTTTATTAGTCCATTTCTGGCCACTAATACTTACTAGTGGAAAAAAAGGAGGCAGAATACTACAACAGCAGTTCTCTCTTTGCTATTAAAGAAACATCTGAAGAGGCAGCTCAAACCATTTACAATATACAAGCTGAATGTTGTCTAAAAATTAGTTACAATTAGAATTTAGCAAAGAATAATTGATGAAATATATATATATTTTAGAAAAAAAATCTCATTTTTCTCAGGTCTGAACTTTTATTTTGAATGTTTTGAGTTCAGCTGTATTTTCCATTGCTCTAGCAATTTGTTTTAGGGTCTAGAGCTAATATTTGAAGATAAAGTTGTAATTATTCCATATTAACAAATATAATTTAGATTATTTCTAGTAGTTCCTATAGAAGAATTTGACTGTGATAAATAGTGATATTCTGACTTATCATCCAAACTGGAATAAAAGTATATTTTGGAATGAAAACTTTTATTCTGGGAAAAAAAATATTCAAAGCCCAAATCTTTTCTGTGTTATTCTTATTTTTTTAGGGTACTCATGTAATTCAAAGTAGGTGGATAGGGTTAGGAATAATGTATATTAGTGTAGGAAATTACCAAATAGATCATAGTAACTGTCTTGCCTGCTTTTAGACAAAATTAATAGAAACATTTTCAGACGTCCAACTGAGAAGTGTTGATGATATTAGAGCTACATAGCTACATGAAGCCTAAGTCAGTCATCATATATTAGCATGAGTGCAAGCATGAATTTTGAACACAAAATGTGTTTACATTCTTTTGGAAGACAAAGTATCAGTCCTAGTGAGAAAAAGGGTGACGCTATATAAGAAAAATCAAATAGATTCAAGAAAGTGTAAGTTAAACTTTTATGTGTGCAAAATTTAAAAATTATGGAGTTAATATTCTAAACAAGCAGAAGGTGTGTTTATGCATTAATTTATAATTATTTTATTTAACTATAACTGGAGTCATTTGGGCTTCTGTGTACTTTAGCAGCAGTAACTTAAATAAACTCAATCACAACTCTCAGACAATAGGAAAAAAAATCCTGTATTTTCCTGTGGGTTTAATTAACTCAGCTGATCTCTCCAAAACACTTGTGGATGCATTGTCAAAAATGGATTTAGAAATTTATAAATTATAGTTCTCTGTACATTTCAATGTACTGAGAGTTTTTCTGTATAATGAGTTTTTCTTTCTTTATTTTAGAGTTTTCATTTAGAGTCCTAGCTTTTCTAGTGACTGAAGAAGAGTAATTCTTACTACTAATTTTAAGTTTGTATGATTGCTTGAGGTCTAGCCTTGTGCTCTTTCCTTCCTTGCTACAGGCAAGTTCAATCACTTAACTAAGTGAACACTGAGTAATAATTGCATTTGGTGAAAGAATACTGGGCCAAATGGTTGTAAGCTGATTTCAATTCTGTAACTCCTATCTGAATTCCATTTTGGATTTTAACTTCAAGCAAAAACTAATGAAAATGCTGAACGATGTGGCTTTTTTTATAGAGCCTTTTTTGAGAAAATGTCACCAGTATTTCCAATTCATGTACAACTTTTTCACAGATCTTAACTGTTCATAAATTTAAGTCTATAATGTTTTTTATTTAATACTTTGTACAACTACACTTGCTTTAAGCAATTAATATTCCTTTGGGCTGAAGTATTTGTCCTTCATCAAAAAGGATAATTATTTATTTATTGAATATCCATTAGATTGACTGATATACAAATTTCTTTAATTGATTTATCTGCCCATTTGTGAGTAATGATTATTTTCCCATGGTAGGTTATCCAAAACTATATTTTTCTTTTCACTTAAATATATATCACAATCCCATGATAAGACTGGAGAACTAGTCAATCAAGGGTTGATGAATTATGAAGAGTGAATAACTTTGAATGCTTGGCAGGTCTTTCAGGTTGAAAGGTTAATTAAGGCTGAAATTAATCATAAGCAATTGGTTTATTTTTTATTATGCAGTGAATGACTATGTATGAGTAGCCATGACTATCTAAAGAAGTTGATGATGTCTTCCCATAATATTATGAGTTTATCAAGGGAAATATTCTGGAATAAGTTTAGGATACAAAGGGCTGACACTTCCATGTCACTTTCAGTGACAGCATTGCAATCAAGCAGGTGCTGCCTATACCAATCTTGCTTCAGTGAGAGAAATCAACTGACTCATGTCTGTCACATCCTAACTGTCCTCTGGAAAATTTGCAACAAGTATATTCAACTTCCTACTGATGGAAGGTCAGGATGACCTGATAGCCTTTCTGTATGATGCTGCATCCATGACTCAATGGGGAGTCACTTTTAAGATGGAAAAGATAATAAAAAAGATAATAATCTCCATAAATTCTGGTCTATGAACCCTTCTAGAAGTGCTAATAGAGTATTTGGTTAATTGGGGCTTCTCCTCTTGACAAATATGGATTATTCTGCTTTAATCAACAAATTAAAGACTTATTTTAAGCAAAATAAAACCTGTATTGTTTTTAACTCTTTTGCATGCTTTGTCATCTTGAGATAATGGGTAATCTCAGGAGCCAGTTTATTTAAGGAAGTCACTTAAATTTTCATTCACTTCACACTAGAGAATAATTTTGAAAATTGCAAAGTGATAATATATATAATAATAGTGCATCATTCTCTATATATAATTTGTATATGTGCAATGGATATGATAGAATACTTGCAATGAATATTATACAATTTATGTTATAAAATATAATAATGTAAAATACCTTGGTTATATACATTATATATGTTTTGTATTTCAAACACCAGTATGAGCTTATATGTATTTGTTGCTGTACGTGCAGTGTCTACTGTAAGAAAGCTGTACTGAACAATAATATGAAACTATTCATTTGTTTTAGTAGAGGTCTTATTCCAAAGGAGAGTATTAGATAGTGAATCACTAGTAGCTTTACTATTCATGGAAGTGTTATATTCTTAATTTTTCTCCTGATACATGTCATAATCTTAAAGTAAAATACATGTTTTATCTTTGTGTTTAAGAAAATGAGCTGCTGATTTCTGCCAATACATTTTGCCTCAGAAAACACAAGCAAAAACCTCATTAACATCTTTGCTTCTGTCGCCTCTTAGAAGAGAACTGTTCATTACAATGAAAATGGAAACACAATTTGGTAAAGCTTGTTGCAACTCTTACAGATACATACAATAAATTACTGAAGAAGGAAGGGAGAGCTCTTCATGCCATATTAAGGTTAGCATCTGTCATATATTCAGATATGCAAGAAAGTTATGTAACAGAACTGGGGGGCAGCAGGCCTCTTAGATTTCAAAATAATTTTAAGACTAAAAAAATTAAGGATTCTAAAAAAATAATACCATCAGAAAGATGTATTTTATAGAGTATTACTATAACTACTATTACTACTACTAATATTATAAATAACACTAATTTTATAAATATAGACTGATTTAATGAAGATTTTACAGAGTGAAATTGTAATAGAAATCACACTTATTCTGGAAAGGGGGTAGAAAGAATCTAGGTTTTTAGAAAAGCTGTTCTAAGTAGATTTTATACGGCATGAATAACTTTAAACATCTGTTTTGCCTTACTGAAAGCAGCTGAATGTAAGAATTCATATAATTTTTAGCATGTATTTCATTATATGTAAATAACAAATTTCTGTATGGACTGTAAAAAGGCGATTTAGTTAGATCTTGATTTATAGCAATGCTGGGAGAAGACAGATCATTTGCTTTTGAATATCTTGCTCACTAAAATAAAACAATTGCCATTTCCAAAAAAGATTACTGTTACATGAGTAGCTAGTGAAGAGTTTAGCAACTTTAATTGCTTATCTTAGAGTCAAACTGCTAAAAATAAGGAATGAACTCAAGAAATGGGTGTTCTGATTGAATTCTGAAGTGAAAACTTTAAGAGTAGTCATCAAAATTATACTATATAATAATGAAAAATTGAACCTCCGCCACTTCAAAGCTTCAAAATGTGTCCTCATTATGCATTTACAAAGTTTACCCCCAAATTATTTTTGTCTTTTGTTTTCTTATTAAAATATCCATGCTTCTTTTGAATTCAGGTATTTCCTTACAGACATTGTAAAGTCCTGGTTCTAAGTGACAGGGACATCAATTCTAATATTCTTCCCACTAACTTTTGTTGGAAATGAGTATTGTCTTTAATACTTATCTGCTGAAATATGGAAGTATTCTCCCTTATTAAATACTCAGGAATGTAACTAATTTACTCTATCAATTTGTTAGAAGCCAGTATATTAAATATTTAATGAAAATGTAGTTACAAGCATGCTCACAGATTTATTAAACTTGAAGTGGCAGAGAGTTGTCAGATATGTATGCTAACAAATATACCAAGAATAGAAAACGAACTTTCTGTAGTTTCTGAAACTATCTAATGTATTTCTTTAAAAAATTCTCTTACAAAATTATAAATAATTATTAGAGAAAAAACATTGATGGTAGTCTGTATTTGTAAACTTTCACACCAGAACAGGTCTATCTTTCATTTCAGATTTGCTAATGCTCTTTCCTGTTGGTAAAGCTGCTAATTAAAAGGCTGTATCACTTCATGGTCATTCCCTAAACCACAGATGTGTCCATATCAATTCTGCTGGGAGTGTGTCTGTTCCAGTGTTTGGTATCCCATACAGAAACTCACGTGCTGGTTTTGGCTGAGTTATTGGCCATGTACCAGACCCTCTGGTGCCATATGGGAAAACAAATGGGGGACAAAACGGAGAGCACAATGGAGCTGAATGACATTCTGGCTTTGGTGGGATACAGGCCATGGGATAAGCAACCAGAGATATGAGAGAAACGGGAAAGTACAGCATATGCAGATATCAAGGTTTTTGAAACTAAAGGCTGCCAAGTAACAAAAACAATAGGCTAATTCTGTAACTAGTGAGAAAGTTTTGCTTAAGGATGTGACTGCTTAGAGCTGTAACTGCTTGGAGCTGCAACAGTATATAGGACTGAACTGAGAAGAAAATAATGACTTCAGTTTTGACTTCAATGACTTCAACTCGGACTTTGACTTCTTTTTGCTTTGACTTCTTGCTTGGACTACTTCTTGCACCCCTCTTTTGAAGTCCCATCTCCCTGTTGCATGGTAGTGCCACATTTTTGGATTGTGGCCAAGCCAGTGCTGATAACACGGCGGTGTTTCAGTAATTGCTGAGCAGGCTTGCACAAGGTCCAGGCTTTTTCTGTCTCCACACCATCACCACAAGACGTGAGGAGGAGCACAGCTGGGACAGCTGAGCCCAACTGAACACAGGGGTACATTCCATGCTGTCTGGTGTCAGACAGAAGGGAGATGACAGAGGCAAGGGACATTCAGAGCAATGATATTTGGCTTCCCAGTTCCCAAGTCATTGTTAATTGTGACGGAGCCCTGCTTTTCTGGAGATGACTGAATACCAGCCTGCCCTTATTAAGTGGTGAGTGAATTTCTTCTTTTGCTTTGATAGAGCATGCAGCTTTTGCTTTGCCTATGAAACTTTCAATCCACAAGACTTTTGCCCTTCAAGTTGTCTCCCCATTTCACTGTAGGGAAGTGAGCAAGAGGGTTCAGGGGTGTGAGCTGCTCACTGGCATTAAACCACAACAACTCAGAACTAACTGCAACAGGGTTTCCTGAGTATGGAGGTGAATGCAGCATGGAGGAGCTAAACTAATTGTTTAAGCAATTGGTTCTTGTAGGACTAGTGTGTTTACAGACACAAAATCAAAATATAGTGACAATATGTTTAAAAAACTTTAGCTTTTTAACAATTTTAGAATTGTTGCTCCACTTTTAGAGCTAACCTGTGTTCTACTGTAACTCATTTTATAAAAAAGTAGAGAAGCAAATAACTTTAAGAAAATTATTTATCTAGAAAGAGAATAAAACTGTGGGGATTGATCTTTCCTTCCATGAGAGTTACGTTGATTTATATTAGTAAAGATTATCAAGGTATTGGTCATGGTAGTTTATCTAAGTTACCTTCAAGTTTTTACCTCCATGACTATTGCATAAAATAGAAAAAAATGTAGACACCTAGCATGAAGTTTATTCTTAGTGAAGAAGAGTATTTTGTAGAATCAAAATTGTCATAAATACTTTAAATAATCCATTATTTAATTCCCAACTCCCCCCACCCCAAAGCTGGAAGTAGAAAGTTTTCAAACTCATAAAAATAATCAAAAATATATCTTTCATTACTAGATCTTCAGGAATTGTGGTACTTAGGAATAATACACTTCCTTTGTCATCCTTGCAATTCCACAGGCTTTTTCCAGTAGTCATGAAGTTGCTAGTTAACTGAATTTCCATCCTTTTGCAAGCCACCTTTTGTACATAACTTATGAAATTTTTTTCAGTGTTCTGAAGATTTCACGTATTTGTATTTCTCACTGTTTATATGATGGTGAGGGAAAATTTACACTCATTAAATGCAATAATTCTCCTGATCTATCCATGCTTACGGTCTTCTCACTGACATTGGCTTAGATACATGATTATTACTCTTCCGCAAAGGAACTGTATTTTTATATTTATTTTTATATTTTTTGTTTATTTTTAACCTAATAAAATATTCACTATATTGTGTGCAGCTCTATCTCACATGTATATTTATATAATCTCACCGAGCAGCTAGATTACAATGGAATTTGAGCCACAAGTGTTAATCTTTCTTGGTCAGCTTTCTCTCTCTCTTTTTTTCCTCCGTATTTCCTCTTAAAGTCTGGGTAACTTAAAGTTGGTTAGTTAGAGTTTGCTAAGTCAATGTCTTGTGAAATGCTTTATTTCAATTGAATGCTGCTTTAAAATTTGCCAAATACCTTTGTTTCTCAAAGTTTGTGAGTAAAAGATTGTTGTGCAACCTGAAAACATTGTCACATGTGCAGCCTCAGGGTATAAAAAAGCCTAATCCCCTCTAAAGGAGCTCATGGAGCGAGTCCTGGCCTTTGCATCTCTATCTTTTATTTAGAAAATAAGAAAAGAAAGTGTTATCATTTGTAGCATCTGCTGATATTGCATCCAGTAGTATATGAGGACTCATTTTGCAGCAATATGTTAGCAAAACAGGAATAAGCATTTACCTGTTTGGGTTGAGTTGGAAGGTGACAAATAGAACAATTATTTAATAAGGATGATGATAATTTTTATTGATTTTAAAAATAAACAAAAACCCTCCAAACAGTAGATTATTTTCATACGTTTCTACTTCATTTGGAATGCTTGCATAGTTTCTGACACATTTCTACTGTTTGTTACACAATGAATATTTTTATTAATAATCTGGATTTGGCAAAGACAATACCAGTGTAGCACGGTTGAGAACAGAATTGCTCAGATGTCAAAAAGAAGCCTTTCATTTGATGTCAATATTTTGGACAAGCTTCTTCATCTTTAACTTTGTATTTCAAAATAACGTGTTTGGAGTTGGGGTTATTCTGCAGCACACATGGAAGTTCCCTGCACTCTGATTGTTTATCAGTTGTACTCCATGCCTTCTCAAGGTGATTTTTCACTTTCAGGAAATTTGCTCTTTTTCATGTTCAGCCACCCTTGAACATTCTGACTGGTTTCTAACAGGAGTCCTATACTGAGCATTCCATTTATACCCAGCATTTGTCTTCCAGAAAAGTTTAAACCAGATGCGTTGTCATTAAATTTAAATGAAAAGATAAACAACGTGGATTTTAATTGTCTTTGCCCCAGAAAAATGGAAAAGTTCTTTCTACTGTGAATATAATTTTTCACATTCTTAAAATTAATTTGTGTTTCTCATTACTGCTCTATATTTTCTTTTACAGCACTAAGAACCCTGAGACACTTCAAGCTGTCTTGTGGTTACAAAATTCTCTTTGAAAGATTTAGAAAGGGCAGTTGGGGGTCAAATTAACATTGTAAGTTCAGAAAAGATAAAATACTGTTGGTTTTGCAAAGGATGCTGTTTGGCAAACAATCTGCCCTTGAGAGTCTCTTTTATGTAATCTATCATATCTATGCTGAGATCTATGAAGCATGTTCTCTTTCTAATCTTTTTTTCCCTATGCAGAAAAAAAAAACGAGAGGGAAATGAAGCAGAGAGAAAACCTTGAGGTGTTTCACTTCTTCAATTAAAAGTGTGGCAAGGGAGGCATCATTTGGTTAAATCAGCAGATTTTTAAATTACCTGCTATTTTTCTTCATTGTGTATTCATTTAAACAGATTCTTTTTAAAAAGGGTAAATTTTGTGGTTGCATTTGCAATGATTCCTTCTTATAATTAACCCTTCAGAGTAATTTCTACAAGCAAGTGTAGCAACAGTGGAAGGGTGTATGTCCATCTGGCAGGAATATCACCATCAATTGGCATTGTACAGTAGCTATTACATAATCCCTCAAAGAGAGTAAAATAGACCATATCCTGGGCTGTAAGTAATTCCACTAACATAATTTGATTAGAATACTCAGGCACCTATATACAGGCTAATGAAAAACACCTAGACCACCACGCCTCCAGAATCCCCTTAAGTATGGAAACACCTATATTAGTGAACTCAGCTTTTTGTTTTGGGAGGTTTTGGTTGCTTGGTTTCTTGTTGTTTGTTTTTGGGCTTTTTTTAAAAATTAATTTTATTTTATTTTGTTTTAATTTACCTGTACATTATGTAACAAAAGCATCTACTGAATGTCAGGGATGTGTACTGCTATTCAGCATACACAATCAAACCAAGAAAGAATGGCTTACCACCAATAAGGTACTTAAGTACCTTACAGATTTAAGTTCGTGCTGTTCTTTTCATGAAAAGTATCCCTTGCCTGACTCCAGTTGTCAACATTCTTAATACTTCATTTTCCTCTGTTACTCATCCTTTGACTTAATTATAATAATTTAAGTATTGATGTGTCTTGTCATACCCCTTACTTGGTTTGAGATTAACAATGGGTTTTCCAAAACAACCAGTAATTATGAAACAGTCTATAAAATTGTCTATAAAGTAGATGCAGATGTTAAAAATATTTTTAACAAATGAACACTTTTTAGGGCAACAGGATAGGTTTGGACTGCTCTTTCCATGCTCTTGAAGACAAATGGAGCCACTCACATACCAACATCATTAAGACTTTCTTTCTGCTTACACTGACTAGTAATCAAATGACACTTTAATTGCTCTCTGATCCTTTGCTTCCCCTCTTTTAAATGGTATTGTAAGATGACAATTAAATAAAGATTATAATTGTGACATGAGTAAAAAATAGACTTACTGCCTCAAAATATACAATACTAGAGTCTCTGAAATGTATGTGACACAAACACAGAATAGCTTATATTGTTTGGCAATTGTGGGACAGCTTTTGAAATTAATTCTGGGAAATTTCAAAAGTATCTGACATTGACTATGCCTAGAAATGTGACACATGAATATTTCTAGTGCTGTGTGTTACCTAAAACTAAGCAGACATGTTTACTATTTAAGAATGTTAATACAACATTTAAAGAAGTTTATGGTTACCAAGAAATACTTTGATTTCACAGCCATGCAACAAAATGCAAATACACATTTTGTTTTATTCTGAAATAAAAAATATTTCCCATGCCGACTGTGGTGAAATGACAAGAAATCTCTTAAAGTTACACCTAGAAGCTGTAAGTCTATTTGATACCTACACCCTTATTTAGCTGAGGTCTTGATTTTTCCTGTAGAAATGTTAGTCTTAGTTTTACATGTTGCTTTCACCCAGAATCTTCAAGACATAAAAATAACAGTGCTGAAGAATACACTGAGATACAGCTCTGTCATGGCTTATTAATATCTGTCTGATTGAAGGCTAAGATTTAGTTCACCCAGCCACAGGGATTGCATGATTTATCCATAATTTGTATTACTTTGGAAAATACTGATATTTAAAGGCTGTAAATATCTGTTTGCAACTAAGTATGGGATCCCCACTCACACAGCATTGTGCAATAATGGACATAGAAGTGATCCTGATGACAAGCCTTCTGAAATGGAGTTTCATTTACACCCTTCTAAAGGGTGCTGTGGAGGGTTCAAAGAAGAACTACAATAGTGACTGAAGTAGAATAGTTTTAATAGACAGTTAAATGGGGATTTGATTACCATTTTAGGCATACCTAGAGAGACAGAACATCTAACAATAGACAAGACTTTAATTGAACAGAGCAATAACTAACTTTGGTTTAGTGAAATTCCTACTAAGAAAAGACTAAGTTGGAAGTCAGATCAATATTTGATTTGAACAGTGTTGATTAACAGAAGAATATAAACAAAGCTCTGTGAAAGTCACTCAATTCTAATTATTGAAATCATAAATAGGTTTTTTTTGTAACGGAGATGTTTCACCTGCAGCACAAGCTTTTGATCATACGAGAATGAAAAAGGACAGTGACACATTCTTCCATGGTGAAGAACTACTAAATTAAATTCTAACATTACGCAATATATTGGCTAAATCATAAAAATATTTATTTTAGGAACACTGAAATATTAAAATATTTTAATTTTTTGATAATCTGTAAATATTGATAATTCAATTAGAAAAGATAATGAACAAAAAGGAGCAGTACTGAAGGATGGTTTATTACCACTAAACTGCCTTGAAATACATCCAGTGCTGTTGTATCATAAGAATTCGGTTGTGGTAATCAGCTATATGCTAAATGTTTTAATTACTTTTGCCATTTATGATCACCTTCAAACTATTTCCTTTGTTGAAATTATTAGTAATATTTTATAACATTTCTTTCATTCTACTTCAGTTTTTGTTCAAGTCCTCTTGCTTGAAAAATAGCTATTCATGGTTTATATCAGAGTACAGAACAGACTTTCTAATCTGCCTCGATATATTGAAATTGTTTTTCACCTGCAGGTCAAGTTACATAACTTTGCCTAGTTACATCAATTGAATTTCTCCCTCTGAAGCTCATAACTCGGTATTTGAATTCATCATTACAGAGCTTTAAACAGCCATCTTCATTGACTGAGGATATTACTTGTTTATCTGTTAGATAAGAGACGTGGTGAAAATCCAAGAGAGTGAATATTCAGTAGTGCTCTGGATTAAGTTATTATGCATTGAAGTCGTTGACATTTCCTGCTTATTCAGTCAAGTTTCAAAAAATATAAATATGCACACTTATTTTTATGCAGTTTCTATTTTCTGTGCATTTGTGTTAGTAAGAGGGAATGCTAGATATTGTACCTTGAGTTATGACACAGTCTTGGTGCAGGTGTAGGTATTGTGTTATCTTTCAAGTGTATGAAGTATATTTAATGTTTTATGTCTGATTCCAGAGAAAACTGTTACAGCAGGCTGTGCAAGGTACATCACAAAACATCATCAGCAATACCTGATATCCAAGACAACTCTTGGCAATACTTTCTTATTAGGATACAGCTGTTCCCAAACTTGATTCAGCTATTCCCAAGACTGTACTAGATGTTTCAAAGACAAAGGGCATAGCCTTGGGCTGTGTCTCTACCCCATGTGCCCAGGACAGGGCTGCCTTGCAAAGGGCAGAAGAAGGAAGCCAGAGGGGGCACTGGGCTGCAAGGTGGCTCAGGGACAATGCTCAGATCCTGTGAGTGCAGTGGATCTGAGTGCACTGTAATGACCAGACTGTAAATCATGAGCACCATCAAGGTGCTTCTGAAGGGCTCCACAACACGCTGAGGTGCTGGCCACTCCCCGCAGCTTGTCATCAGCAAACTTACTAAGGGGGGATTTGACATGGGAATTGATGGTTTTCATTAAGTATATATTAAAATAAACTAATAAGTAGAAGATATTAAATATATTAATCCAGATGCAATGAATACCAGGTAAAAAGTGAATTTTATGTTTTTAATTGAGGGAGAGGTCAGAGAATGCTCTATTCAGAGTAAGACGAGAAAGTGATGCACAAGCAAAATGTATAGAAAAATTGCCATGAGAGAACCTGGCAAACAGTTTCCTTACTAGATTCACTAATAGAAAGCAGTGAGCAATTCAATAGAGTTAACCTTCCCTAACAGAAAGGGTAGATCCATACACACTCAGCCTTGGCAACAGACGATCTATTATTTCTCAACCAAGAGTTCAGAACTTTCATCTGACTGCTGTTACACACGTTGAGGTATTTCCAATCTACTCCAAAATAAATTCTAAGAATTTGCAAAGTACATTGTAAGAATGTACAAAATACAAAGTATGAAAACTGCAGTGCAGCAAATGTCCATATTATAAAGGCTGCTAACTATTCACTGTGTCAAAAGACTCAAAATCATGTACCAAAATCGATCCACATAGAGAAGAGCTAAGACTCTGCATGAAATAAAAGCTACACAAGAAACACCTGATAAGCTTGTCTAATGTGAACTTTATTCATTGTTTGGTAATGCTTCAGTTTTTTAATTAATGTGTCAGATTTAAGATACCTGACTGAGAAGAACTTGAGGCAGAGGTAAGTCTTTTCTGTGGGATTAAGATCTTTTTTTATCACCATTTTTGTAAAGGTATAAATCTGTTGATAGAGATAGTGCTCTTACTTTTAAATGTAAAAATCACAAAGACAACACAGTGCCTACTATATTCTCTTTTTAATAAAATATTAATTTTCATGTCACTCAGCAATCTTTAATTTAGATCTAGAGCAGAATAGCCATTTTACCTCTCTAAGCAGAGCCTAACTGGTTTTGCACACTAAACCAAGTCAGCAGCTGAACTTGTTTATTTCCCAGATAAGACCTTTTACCTCATACACTTGAAACGGATTTCAGGTCAAACTCACTATCAGTGCCCTTTTTCTATGGAATTTTTTGCTAGAGATCTTATAGGGATTCTGCATTACCCTAGGGAGCTGGGAAAGAACTGATCACTTTATCAGAGCTGAAAACAAGTGACAGAATAAAAATTATACTTGCTCACTCCTCTATAGGAATCTTAGAAATGAATTCACCAATGCTCTCATTAATACATTTGGAACAATGCATACCCTATAACAGTACAATACTCCTTATGATAATTCCTGGTGTTTAGGCAGAAGAGAGAGGTATAAAGATTCATCTATTTGATTCCTATTAAGTGAGTATATGACAGCCAAATCATAACAAATTATGGTGCCAGCAATGTCTTTTATACATATATATACACACTTATACACTGCACAGAAGTACAAAAGTAATTTTTTTTTCTAATGGCACAAAACATTTCCAGTTACTGTAATAAGGTGAACATCTACTTTGTGACTATCAAAAACTGGGCACAGACATAAAAACTGAATCACCTTCTGTGGGTACTATTCAGACCAATAACTTTAACCATTAAATAAATGGAGTAAGTTTTACACAAAGTACTTGTGATTCTGCAGGTCGTCATCTTGAATAACATACTGTTCAAATTAAACAAATAGTGAACATTTATGGCTCATTTTTTCCAGTAATTGAAATGTTTTATTCATAAATAGAGCCCTATGTTCTTTCAGATATAAAGGGAGCTTCTATATAAAATTGACCCAGCATGCGTATTTTTAATGTAAATACATTGTGTTGCCTCCAAAATTCTCTGATAGTTTAGATAACGAATTCTGTCAAACATATGAATTTATAAAAAAGATTGATTTGTATTTCATTGTTAGGGAGCAAGATTATTTTCACACAAAGTTATCTGGATTTCTGCTTCAAAGACTTCATCCAAAAAAATCACCGTATTGTTAAAATCAGTGAAACTCCTTGTATCTTTTACATGTACTAAATCAAACCTCTAGGACTAGATTCAGTGATCCAAGAAACCAAAGCAGTTTGAGCTTTTACTCTTTCAGATTTCTATCTAAGTGAGAGCCATTTTAAGTGATTCAAAGGTACAGTCATTTTGCTAGTATTACCTGCCAAGAGAAAAACCCGCAATGTCCAACCTCTTCTTTATTGCTCTAAGCTGCCAATATCTCCTGAATCAACAGTAGTGTGTGAGCTCAATAGTCTGAATCACATTTTACTGGGTCCTATTTGACCTTGTTGTCTTGTAGTTCCCTAGAAGTCTCACAAACCTAAGCAAACACTGCTTACTTCTGATCAGACTTAAACAGACCCCACATAGATACAGCTGTATCTTTTGGAAAACAAAAGATAATACTAAATGTTAATTAAGGTACCTTTGATAAGCTTCCTGGTAGGAAAACCTGAAACTCAGTATCTATGTTTCCTTTATGGGATATATTAAAGACAAGTCATAGACCCTAACAGTAGAATATCAATGCTTGTGACATGGACATTTCTCTTGATGACCCTTTGAGACCCACACCTGGGTGCTGCAGATACACTTGACCTGACATTGCTGTGAAATTCTTCCAGATAAATGAAGGATAATATGTCTACTATCTTTGAATCTGTGATTTTGAAGATTAAGAGAGAATGGGAATTGTTAGTGGGGGTGCTTGATACTGGAGAATTTGGGAGAGGTTGGGAGAAAGAAGAGAGAAACCTTATCATTCCAAGTCAAAGACAGGATGAAAGGATACTGGGACATTTACAAATTGAAGGTATGGATTAGGGAGCTGAATGAGGATCTCAGCCTCAGCTGAAACATGTATACAAACTCCGTCACTCTAAATACCAAGTTATATGCTGCCACTGATTCTTTAAATTTACCATACATGCAGAAGTTGTGGTAATTTTTAAACTCTTCATACCCCTTCAACAGTGAGCATGTTTTGTTTTCAATTTTTTCCAGCAAGCTGTCAGTTCAGTTGCAGCAGTAAAAAAGGCCCAAACACATCCATTCTTCCTATTTTGATGATATCATCACCATTCATTTGGCTATGAGTCCTTTGTTTGTCTGTTTAGCAAGCAAAAACTCCTCGATGATCTCCCATTATGTATTGGTCATACCTGCAGCTTCCTAGATCCACAAGATCAGCTGCCTGTAACATAGTTTGGCAGTGTAGAAAGGTCTTCCAATGTGTTAAAGTAATTGAAACAGGGATTATGTCTTTGGTCAGGAAGAAGAGTAGTGCCTGGAGCAGTTATCTTTGTAATGAAAGCAGTGAACTTCAGTGAGAACACAGGTAAATGTCTGTCTGCATGACATACAATACTGCTAGTGACTCATCAAGCTGTTTCTCATTTGTCTAGTTAAATTCTCTTGCTTTCATTTTTATGCTCCCTGCAATGAAGCATTATGTTCTTATCATACTAAGAATTTTATTTTGAAGAAAAAAAATCCCACCCAAACCCCCACATGCTTCTTAGGAGAGGAAAAAACCACACCTATTCAATCATTAACTGGGTACTGTGGTGCATGTTTCAAAATGTTAGTCTTTTCTATCTTCCAAATTTCTGTTTATATGCATGCAGCTTGTTGTAAACCAGAAGTGTTTCCACTATATTGTTGGAGGAGTGTGTGTGCATTTATTGATTTATTTATCATTTGAAAGCAAGGTTTGCCTGTTTATAAAACATGAGCCATGACACTTGAAAATATCTCACAGAAAATCCTCACCTTGAGGATAGCCAACTAGTACTTTGGTGAAATTAAATGCTGTGACTAATGCCAGCAATTATGCTCCTTTATTAATAGCTATAAAGGGCCTGTTTGTTTCCATGTTGGTGCTTACCAAATCGATCTGTTTTAGTGAGTGCTGAAGCGCAGATTTATTAGTGTTTCTCTCAGTATTGGAGCAGGAGAGCAGCAGACACAGATCTGCTCAGAGAAAAGTTAAATGGCCTTTTTTTGTAACTACAAATTGATGACACGTAACTGACAACCAGGAGAGGTTGCAATGAGGATTGCTGAGTCTGGCCACTGCACTAACAAGATCAGAGTACAACATCATCAGTACAAGACCTTCCCCTCAATGCCTGATTTAGCTGAAACTACTTGAAGATTAAACTAAAGGACCACACATGAAATCTCACAATGTAAATATTTAATGTTTCATGGAGGAAGAGTAATGTTTTATAAGTTGAAAAAGAGCTGTGTAAATAGAGAGACCAAGAGTGATGCTGTAGTTACAACCATGTTTTTCATTTAATTCTAATGTCACACATCAGACAATGAAAGGAAATTCCAACTTTCATTTAAAATTCAAGTTTCAGCAGAGACATTAGGAAGGTACTGTACTAATACCAAACTAATGAAGAAGATGTTAGCACGTTCCCTTTTTATTGTTTTGGCTTGTGCTAGAGCTGAGTACTACTCCAGTCACCTTTTACTTTCAGAAGATATAATTACCATAATTAGTTTAATTTTGCATTGATTAAAGTGCCTCAAAGGAATTACATTAAGGTAGAATGCTTAAGGTACAGACTCTATATGCAAATAAAACAGATACACTCAAAAGCCTGTGATTTGTACTCCTTACTGTAATAGAATAAAGTCTTGAAAGGCAAATCTATCCCATCACAGATTTCAATCTGACCTGACAGAAAACTTACAAATGTTCCTGGTGTAAGATTTCTTTTAAAAAGAAAATAATGTATTTAGCTAAAAGTATGAACTGCAGCAAAGCCTATGCTTCAGACATCTAAGCATATTTTCAACATGAGTATTTGTTATGAATATTCATCTGATTTTGTAATACTGCACTGCTTATGTACCTAACTACAAACACTACTACTGCATAAGATACAGCCCTGGCCATGACAAAAGCACGTTAACAGTACAGGAAATGCCAATTTATGTCTAGTACACAAAGGTACAAAGATTACTCTCAGGTCTTATGGGGGACTCAGAAAAATTCCAGTCAAATCCATGACTGCAACTGACTGTATGGTCAACCTTGAACTAATACTCTTGTTTACTGTCCAATACACTCATGTTCTTCAAACATAGATCTATTTCTGGTATTCATAGTGCAAGATTTACATTTCATTACTTTCTGGCGCAGGTTTATGTATTCTTTTGGGAAGTGGAGCTAGGGACTAGTGCAACTTGAAGCCATTTCCTCTTGTCCTTTGCTTGTCACCTTGGAGAAGAGACTGACACTCCCCTCACCTCAACATCTTTTTGGGCAGCTGGAGAAAACAGTAAGATCTTTCCTGAGCCTCCTTTTCTCCAGGCTGTACACTTCCAATTTCCTCAGCTGCTCTTCATCTGGCCTGTGCTCCAGACCCTTCCCCAGATCTGCTGCCCTTCCCTGGACTCTCTCCAGCCCCTCAATGCCTTTCTTGTAGTGAAAGGCCCAAAACTGGACACAGGATTTGAGCTGTGGCCTCACCAGTGCCCAGCACAGGGGGGCAATCCCTGCCCTGCTCCTGCTGCCACACTATTGCTGATCCAGGCCAGGTGCCATTGGCCTTCCTGGCCCCCTGGGCACACCTGGCTCATGTTCAGCTGCTGTCACCAGCACCCCCAGCTCCTTTTCCTCTGGGCAGCTTTCCAGCCACTCTTCCCTCAGCCCGTAGCTCTGCCTGGGGTTGCTGTGACCCCAAAGCACTTTACCTTGTTGAAACTCGTTCAATTTGCCTCAGCCCATCAATGCAGCCTGTCCAGATCCCTCTGCAGAGCCTTCATACCCTCCAGCAGACCAGCCCTCTGCCTAGACAGAAGTGCTCGGTTGAGCCAAGGGCCGGGGATGCCCGGCTAGCTCGGCCCTCGGCACTGCACCTGCAGCGGCCGCCCCAGGGCCGCCTCTCGGGCCCGGGTGGCGGTGGAGCGGCGCTGCCGGTACCGCGGCAGGGCGGCTGCTCCCAACAGCTCCCGGTTGTGATGAGCCTTGGATCGGAGTAAAAGACAGGGAGAGGGCTTCTCTTTGAGGGTTTTATCAAACGATTTATTCCCCCAAGAGGTGCAGCGGCGAAAACCGAAAAAGCCCGCACTTACAGTTTCCTTTAAACAGGGGAGGAACAGGGGGAAGATACAGTTCGCCAACCAGTCAGACACAGCGGGGAGGGGGGTGAGGAGGGACTCCCAGTCTGACAGCCTGCAGGGAAGGCAAGGGGAGTGGAAAGGGTCACCTGGACTAACAGGGCTTCGAGAAAAAGGGGAATTCCCAGGCGGAGTTTAGGACTGACAGAGAACCCTCTGGAAGTGAAGGCAGGGACTAGGAAGGATTGACATCATGTGAATGAGGTAGCAGGTGGATCTAGGGGTGAATGAGAGCTTGGCAAGAGAGGGGGAAACCTGGGATAAAACCAATATATTGGGGAGTAACAGGGATAAACCATTGGGAGAATAACTTAACAGTAACTTAAAAAAATCCCACACTGCACTTGGTGCTCTTGATACCCATGTCCAGACCATTGATAAAGATACTTAACAGGACTTTTCCCAACACTGAGCCCTGGGAAACCCCACTGGTGACTGGCCACCAGCTGGATGTAATTCCACTCACCATCACTCTTTGAGCATAGCCATCCAACCACTCTAGCTTCCCTAAGGACCGACTAGAAAAATACAGAAATTAGGTTCTGTTTAATTTGTTGGTGTCTCTCAAATTATGATAACACCATAATATGCCAATTAATTTTACTTTTACAGTACTTTTCTTTCTTTCCAACTACTTTTCATCAAAGGAAAATTAAACCAGAGATGAAGTGTTGCCAATGCATAGAAGCCATGAATGTTTTGAAAGCACTATGAAAATACTTGTAAAATGGCACATGAAGGTTATACTGGGCTTCTGCACAGCTCAGTCTAGCAAGTCATATTAGGAAAAGGGTCACTGGATTTGAGCTTGCACGAACAATTTTGAGGCTAGTTACAGCCTGAAAATAAAAATAAAAATAGAGCTTGATGTTACAAATGTTGAGCAGTCTAGTCAGTTGCTGAGATATCTATTTTTAATACACCTAGGTTTGAACTATGGGTATGTTATTAAGATAAGCAGAAATTGTTAATAAAATTGAAAGTTACAGTACTGTCATCTAGAAAACCATTCATAGAATAGAAAGACTGACTTTAATCAGTGAATACATGGAAAGATACAGAATGTTTCATAACACTGAGTTATTTGAATGCTCCACACCCAGATGGTATTCCTATATTCAGCCTCCATTCCTTCCAAGGTGAAAAAGAAAAGTAAACAAAGAAGAAAACACACTTGTTTGCTCTCATTGAAACCATCTTGAATATTTTAAATACAATCATTTCAAACCATGAACCCTTCCTCTTACTAAAATTCATTCCTTAACACAAGAAATATCAACTACATCTAGGAAAACTAAGCTGTTTTCAGCATTCTATCCAAAACAGTAAATCATGTCAGTGATGCTGCATTTTCACCACTATTGAAAGTCAATAGGAAAATATTTTATAGGAAACAGTCATTAATTTATTCATGAGGAAACTTGGAACTGAATGGCTTTGGTGACTGAAAGACATTTACTAGTAGCTCAGACACTTAAATTGGTCCCAAGTATAGAATAGTTTTACTCTGTGTGTGTGAGTGCTCAGTAATTAATATAAAACCAATGTCTGTGCTGAATCTGAATCTATTTTCTGCTGCAGAAAAGTGCAGTGTAGGGCAGAACAGAAGGGAGTGGGGTGGAGCAAAGAGGAGAGGAGAGTGATTACTACTACAGTTTTGTTTCATTGACTATCAGAGCTCTGGTCCATTGAAAGCATGTTTAAAGATCCCATAGTCAGACCAGAGAAGCCACCGTAACTTCACCCAGAGGGTGGCTGGTCACTGGAACAACTCCCTAGGGCAGTGGTCACAGAATCAGCCTTCCAGAGCTCCAGAAGCAATTGGACAATGCTCTCAGGCACATGGTGTGGCTCTTGGGGCTGTACTGTGCAGGGACAGGAGTTGGACTCAATGATCCTTGGGGGTTCCTTCCACCTCAGGAACTGCATTCTGTTCTATGGTTCTATGATTCTTTGAACCTTGTTTTATTTGTGTTAATAATGTCTTCCTTCTCTGCACACACACTATCATATGTATAAGAACATTAAGGAAATTCGAATACCAGGAAAGCCCTAATATTCTGTAACTGATTAGTCATAGGGAAAGACAATATCCTGGTAATATTGCAATGTCATGACTCGCAGGCACCCACTAATTTTCTAAGTGCAGCAGTGAGTCTGTTGTGCTGACTCATACTATTACAGACTCACATCAGAACTCAGTAACTCATCATTCTACAAAGACACCCACCTCCCCACTATAGGTGCCACTGTTTCATTTTGAGACCTGAAGACCTCACATCATCACCATTTCCTTGCATGAAACCTGAGCAAAAAAGCTGCAGCGTCTCACTCAGCCTCATTGTCCTGCCAAATGTGGAGCACTCAGAATAGATTGCTAAAGAAATACTTCTACTAGGGAACATGTGATCTTTTACAGTTTGTAGGGAAAGGAAAAAGATGACCAACTTCAGAAATCATTACATGTGTGCTCTGGTTAATGCTAGGTAATGGGGTCTTTTAAACGAAAAAAAAAAAAAAGTGCAGAAATTCTGCAGGTTCACTTCTGTGCATGTCAAGTATAAATTGCAACCCTTCCTAGGCAAACTAAAATACACAACCAAAATGCAACAGCAGTGAACACAGGGATAATGTTTACCTGTTAATTTTACCTGGCAGGCTGCTGAGCACCATGCAGCATTTGCTCAGTCCTCTTCAACAGAATGGAGGAAAGAATTAGGAAAAAGGTATAACTCCTAGGTTGGGATACAGAAAATTTAATAGGACAGAAAAGGAAGGGAAAGCAACAATAATGATAAACCAATATGATGGAGTACTCACAACCAGCACCGAGAATGGTTTCAAGCATCAGCACTTCATTATTCCCCAGTACAACCTTTTATACCCTTCTCACATGCATAATACCTGTGTGTCCTTTCACCCTTTTGTGATTGTTCAATACACATCAACATTCCATGCTTCTTTTTCCTTCAGTGCTGTTCACCTGTCTTACACAATCTCTGCAGGCAAGATTGCCTGCAGCACTATCTCTGTTTTTTTACCATCCATTCTTCCACAGCAATATAAGGATATTTGATGCACAGTGCGATTGCTCACCACCCTCTGACCGATGCGCAGCCAGTCAACTTCCCTGAATTGACTGGTTGGACATTGGTCTGATACTGAGTTTTATTTTTCAGTGTGATGTGAAATATCCCTTTGTCCAGCTGAGGTCAGCTGTCCTGACTGTGTCCCGTCCCAGCTCCTTGTGCCCTGCAGCCTCCTCACTGGAGAACTGGTGGAGAAGCTGTAAAGCCCTTGACTTAGTGTAAACACTGTTCAGTAACAACCAAAACATCCGTGTGTTATCAGTGTTATTCTCATCCTAAGTCCCAAGTGCAGGACTGGGCAAGCTACCAGGATGAAAATGAACTCTATCCTGGCCAAAACCAGGACACAATGGTCATGTTTTTGTGGTGGAGTGAGGCAGTGATTGGCTCCCTATGATCTTTGACCCTCAGCAACCGCACAGCAGAGGGGTGCTCTGAGAGACTGAGCAAGGTAGACAAATGTTTTAGTGTCCTCTGTGTCCAAGACAAATATACCAATAGTCCACTGGTACACTTTTTGGTCCTTGAAATACCTTCTCCTGTGTTAGCCTATGCCAGAGATTCTTGGAACCTCTGTGCTAGTCACAACAGGGTGCTTTTGCCACTCATTCCCCCTCAGGCTCACATTGGCCTCCAATGGAGTTAGTTGTTGGGATTTCACTGCCATTCCAGGAATAGAGAAGTGTTAGGAAGTAATTACTTACTACAAGGCACTAAAACAAGCTGCCCACAGAAGTGGTGGAATCTCCCTCCCTGGAAATGTTAAAGGATGGCTGGGCGGGTCTTCGAGTAACCTGGTCTATTGAAAAGTGCCCCTGCACTTTTACAGAAAAGTGCATGATCTGGAGATCCATTTGTGGGACATTGATACATCTACAGGTAGCATGGATGAATCTAAAGAGGGAGTGCCTGATACGTCATTCTGGATCAATAGTCAAGATAGCATTTCTGTCCCCCTGACTAGAACCTGTTTGGAAGAAACAGGCAAGAAACCCATCTCTTATTCTTTTACTGGAATCACATCAATTCAATGGCATTAAATAGATTGTGGCCTTGGTACACTGCTGAATGGAAGATGATTTTTTGTATTTTTCCTTCTGTTTTGAACTTCTGATTGACCAAATGTTCTGTCAAATGCTTAGGTTACTGTATACCTCTTGCACATCTCACTTTATCAATTAATAAATTATTAGTACTGCAAAGATAATTAGGATATTCAGTATTCATCAATTAAAGAAAAAGCAGCAATACCTTTATGTTTCTCTCTAATGAGGAACAAGAGATAAGGAATTATTTTGTCTATGACATGAATACCATTCTGCTTTTTTGAATTTGCAAATAGAAATACTCTAAATTTGAAGGATGGCATTTTATTGAATCTATCCATGTGGTCCATAGAGATATGGTGTTCTCATTAAAAAAATATTAAGCAAAATACAATTATTTTCTGTATTACCAGCATAGTAAGGTATGCAAAGTCCACAATAAGTGCCAAAGACTTTTTTTCTGTACAAAAATTGTACAATATATCATAATACTCTTAGAAACCTAAGAATAGATATTTTATCTCCTTTTTCTGAAACGTGTCTTTTGCTTTTGTACTGAGTTAAAACCCTTTATATTGTTATCTCATGATAATATAAAGATTAGAAAGAAGGGATATTTTATGAGATACCACATTTCATTTGGATTCCCAATCCGACATACTCACTGAGTTACACAGAATAGTACTTTTTTTCCTTAGGGTTTGGCACACAAAGTATTTTCAAAGTATTTGTTGGGAGGACAGTAGAATGGAAGTTATTTATCTGTTTCCAACACTGTCTTTCTTATTTTCTAAGAATATAATATGACTAAAATAATTGTAACATTCCTTCAGACTTTACTAGTAGCTCCAGTTTGAAAGACTTGTAAAGTCATCCAAAAAGGTATGTATTTGTAGAACATTTGCATATAAAATTTATATATATATGTACACACTGAAGATTAATTTAAACCCTTAAGAATGCAAGAAGATTTGGAGTTGGATTGAATATTTTCTTTTTTATCAATTTCTCAAATAGACAATATATAAAATTGAATGGAATAAAGAAAGCATGAAATAGGTTCTAATACAGTCTTTGCTTCACAAAATTTCTAATTGCATCTTATGCTTTAATTATGGCATATGTCTGGATTTTTATTTAGCCTTCTGTCTTCGGAAAGCTTCAAGAGTGCTTTAAAACAAACATACTAAATACCCCACTGAGATAATGAGATGAACCATGGTGATAAACAGAAACTTCTGTTTCTTAGTCAAAGACTTAGATAGTAAATATAAATACATGTTGTGTTACATAATACATTGCTTTCATAAATGAAGGCAATTGTATGACTTTAGGAAGTAAAATTACTGCACTTATGGAGACAACCTTACTGTCCTATGTTCATCCATTTGGTTTCATTTTATAACAGCATGGGTTTGATACACATTTAGGAAGTGGTTGCTCATTTGGAAAGATCTACTCTTGATTGAAACTGCTCAGGCAAAGCCAAAGGTTAAATAGGCAAGTACATGGGAAGTCAGAAATGATAAGCAATAAATTGTGGTTTTTATTGACAATTTATGCTCAGCAGAGTTACATGGATGAGAAACCTTGAGCTCAGATCTTGCGGTCTGCCCCAGAAAGTCTGGCAGCTGTTATGAATGGATTTGCAATTTTGGCCAAAAATTTCCCTAACAGAACAATTCTCTTCTGATTCACAGCAGCATTTGAAATATTTTCAAATGGAAGTTTCAAAACATTTAATTCCAGAAAGTGTCAAAATGTTTTATTTCAACATTTTCACTCTGAAAATTGAATACTGAAGTAGGATTTGGAGCTTTCTTTCTTTCCTTCTTTCTTCTTTCTTTCCTTCTTTCTTTCCTTCTTTCTTTCACATGAAAGATTCCAAGATTTTGACTTTCAGCTGGCATCTAGAAACTAAAGGCTGTAATCCTGGATAGATTACATCTACCCTGATGCACATATCAAATATATACATCAGGATAGATATGTATATATACTTATACAAATATATATGTATTTATATACATCAAATCCTGAATTTCAACTACATCTATCTGTAAATGAAATTTTGGGTGTTATTTTGCACTGATAATGCCAAATAAAAGCCAAATAATAGCAGTCAACAGGGAGAACTAGTTAATGAGGCTTAGCTGATCGTCTTTGAGTACATATTTGAGTTTTTAAGAGCACTGATGTTGGAACTCTTGCATATCAGCAGGTAAGACATATTATTAGAATACCAAAATTATTTCAGAATCTGAGCTTCCATCCTTAAAAAATATTCTTGATAGCTAAAAAAGGCTTCAAAAATGCTTCAAAATTGATAGCTCACTTCCACAATCAAAGCAAATAAAAATTCAAATTCAGGGAGGGGGAATTGGGGGAGGGAGGGAGAGTGGTGGTGTCATTTTCACAGGGTTATTGGGTTTTTTAATTTCAAGATTTTAAAAACCAGACTCATGAATTTAAGGGAATGACTCATGATTCCTGAATTACTTGAGTCAGATATCATCAGAATTTCTAGACAGATAGTTGTCTCAATAATGTTAGTGAAGAAAAGGTTGAGTGAAACTTTCTAATTTTCATTTTCTTGTAATTCTTACTTGCTTATATACAAACTGTAGAGAATTGGACTGAGAAACCAGGGCAGTAGGAATTTATGCATTGATAATTTATGTATGGTTTATGGCTTTGGTTTACATAATTCTTCCTTTATTCAATAATAAATGCATAGTTGCTATAGAAACTGCTACAACATAGGATTTGGATTACTGTGAAGAGGCAGGGCATTTTTATAAACAAATAAACACAGAAGACACATAAATCAAATGCTAATCAGCATCATGCATGTTCTTAAGACAATAAAGCTTGAGTTTGCCACTCTTTTTGAGGGTGCAGTGGGTTCAGAACAAAACTCCAGCTCTGCACTGGCATCCTCAAATATATTATTGAAAGGGGTACTGAAATTACTTTATTTCCCAGTCCTAGTGATTCTACTTCCAAATAACTGTTCAACAATTTGTTTTTAGGCACAGATGGTTCCCAAACAGGCTTTTTATTCTCTAGGTGATTACTACAACATAAGTCCTCTTAGGAACCTGCAATATTAAAGTGTGACTAAGAAGAAGATACTGAAGCCATTGGCACTCCATTAAACCTAAAGGAAAGAAATCTGTGTTAACTGTATGCATAGGACAGAAGGGACAAATGAGTTTTATTTTATCTATTACTCTCATTTTCAGTTCCTTTTATATCCTGCTTGTCTATTTTTTCCTCTTTTTGAAAATTCTTGGCTTTTCATTGCAAATTAAAAATAATTGCAGTTCTCCACCAACATGCACACACACCCCCATCTACTTCATAATCAGGTCTATTAAAATCCATCCCTGTTGCTATGTGAATTCTGTACACTTCTACTTTTCTGATTTCTTTATGCTGATTGACTTGCACATCACAAAATAAAAAATTCATAAAAAATATTTAGAATATTTCAATAAAATCCTGAGATCAGTTTAAATCTAATCAGTCAAGAACAATGGCGGTGTTAAAATTTATTTATTTTTATTTTTCCTCCAGTGGTTTGGACTGGGAGAGACATTTAAAGGTCATCTAGTCAAACCTCCCCTGCCATAAGAAATTACATCAACTAAGTAAGGTTGCTCAGGACCCTGTTAAACCTGGCCTTAGACACCTTCAGAAATGGAACACCTACCACCTCTTTTAGGTTAAAACCATTACTTCTTGTCCCATTGCTAAAGGCTCTACTGAAATATTTGTCCCCTTCCTTCTCATAAGCCCCTTAAAGAATTAAAAAGCCAAAATAAGGTCTCACTGGACATTTCTCCCATCCTGTTTGGGATTGTCCTCCGCCAGGTGAAGAACTTGTTGAACTTGATGATGTTTATATTTTACTGACAATTTCATTTTCAAACTAAAAAGAATTTTAAATTTGCAAAATTAAATATCTACTTTGTCATGGTCAAAACAATTTTTTCTTTGTTATTAAATATTTTACTTCTCGAATTAAAAAGTTGTTTGTTTCCCGAAAAAAAAAAATTAATCAGCAGTATTTTTAATTTTCTAACAGAAGGAATGTTTTGTGGAGAATTTCTGCTTGGGAAAAAAAATTAGCTCAGCTTTTGCAATATAGCTCGGAGAACATCTGATTTACATTTTTCTTATTATTCGTCAGAGTGATTCAGTGTTACCAGGGAACAGCAGAAACAGTCCTTCACAATAAACAGAAGCTAACGTAGTCAATATTGTGAATTTCCTGCACTGAGATAATTTTTGAGCAGGGTTAGCCAGGGTGCTAGTCCAGGTTCTGATGGCATTCTGCAGTTCTCTGTTGTTTTACCATTCTGCACAGAGGGCTTCAGCTCTGCACAACCTCCCTGCTTGTCATTCCCCTCCTGCTGCTAGGGGTTGCTAATTAGGCACAGCTTTCCACAATTTTTTGCTGAAATGGTAACTTAAATGCCTGGATCACTTTGATGCCCTGGGTTAGGAAAGCCCCGTGTGCAGATGTGCTGAAGGAGGTAGAAAGAGACTCGGTGACGTGAGGAAACAGCAGTAACCTCACAGCCTTTAACTAGCCCCACCTAAACAGTTCCTGCCACCTTCGTGCCATGAGAAGCATCCTCTAAGGAATGACGGGGTGCAAATCCTCTGAAGAAAGAGTAGAAGGAACATCTGTGGGGTTTCTGTCCTTGAGTGGTTTGGCATTTTTTGCAAAAGTTCTATTATCTCTTATGTGACTATTTATTTTCCTCTTTTCCTCATTGCCTAATAAAATACATATTACACCTTAAATTTTTAGGTCTCCAAACACGTAGATTATTGAAGTAGTAAGTGTATGTAAATTAATTATTGGTTTATAGAGTTTATACCCCTAAACATGGTTACACACTAACTGCACTGCAGTTAAATGTCTAAATCTAATAAATTACATCAGGTCCTCTAAAGCTACCATCTAATTAGTGTCAAATGTTTACTATAATTAAATTCTATATGTCAAATAGGAAAAAAAAGAAAGATGATGTGAATCTGCTTTGCAACCAAATTAAATAGTTAGCATGGGAAAAAACACTTAGAACCTGTGGTAACAAGAAACATAGAGTAGCTTTTTCTGTGGATGGAAAAGCCTCAGTAAATTTCACAATTACCTACAAGTACATGAGGTGTCTAACGTATCACTTCAGAAAAGAACAGAGGCCCCCGTTTATTATGACTTATTTTTTTCAGCTGATGCAGTTTTTCTACAGACTGTGAAAATCCTTTCATTCTGAAAGGCAAAATTTGTAACAGTGATCATTTTCTTTAACTACAGAGGCAGAATAATATCTCTAATTTTTGTTAGACAGGAGAAGAGGGTTTTGGAATAGATTTGATGTATGGGTTTTCCGTAAAATGTGGTTTTTGTCAGAAAATTACAACTGTTCAAAATTTGTATATCACTGCTTCAGGTATTTTGGTGTCCGCAGGGTAGAGTTCATGTTAAGCTGTCCATATCTGCCACAAACAGCACTCTCATAACCACTTAAAATGCCATATAAATTCCTCTGGCTGCAGTGTGGATGTATTCCTGTATCCCAGCAGTCTGGCAAACCATGGGACATAGAACTTCTGCATTCCAGTACAGCAATGCAGACAGAGCTCTCCAATCACATGTAGCTCATGTTCTCTATCAATGGCTATCTACAGCTTCTCCTAATGCATTTTTAAATTTTTTTTAAGCTGAACACTGTTATATGCATGATGAAAGAAAGAAGCTTTCATTTGTTTTTAACAGAAATTCTTTCTCTCCAAGGAATCCCTGTGAGGCATTTATTGTCTTTCTCCTATTCATTTGTACTACCTGAAGTGGAGATGAAGTTAAAGATTGTTTGTGATGGGTTGACCTTAACCAGATGCTTGGTGGTCACCAAACTGCTCTATCACCCCCTTTCTCAACAGAATCACAGAGCCTTCACCAACACTTAAGAAATGTGAATGCTGTTGTAAAACAGGACTCCCTCAATTTCCCTGGGAAACACTAAGGGGAGGAGGCAGACTGATCCTTGATTACTTCCCCATAAACCATAGGGTCGTGGCAACGTGTTAGTGCATGTCTGAAACCCAGTTTGTAACCCTGATGATGTGTGCAGAGCTAGATAATAACAGGTAATACCATTGACATTTAGAAGAATCAAAATTTACCTGCCATTTTGCTTGTTTCTTGCTCACACATATTTGTGTTTTCTCATACCTGTATGCCAGGATGTAGTAAAAGGGTAACTTATGACTGGGAAAAAAGGAGAAAAAAGATAATAAATGCTTTGCTTACTTGAGTAATGTCACCACAGCAATGTTTAAAGTAGTAAGGCTTACCATAAGGTTGTCATTTACAATGTCATGGATACCAAATTCCTTTAGTGTTCCTCTCTTTATCAGTAAAAAAATGCGTGAGCCCAGAAGGCTGCTGCAAACACACTGAAACTTTATCAATTTATAGTCAAATCGTATTAAATAGGAGCATTTTTCCTGAATAATTTGCAAATGAAAGGGGGGTAGGATCTTTATGTAAGTGCAAAGTATGATATTAAGGAAAAAAAGAAAATCCTGAAAAAAAAGGCCAACTCTGCTTTGGGATCACTATTACAGTTGTTCCTATGGTAACCAGTTATTTGTGCTGCATGCATCATCATATATATTTCAGGAACTAGAGTGCTAGAAAAAGGGGAGGGGAAAAGAGCATGTATTGCACTAAATTAATTCCAAAGACAAACTCATATTGAAATACTTGACCCTTTGATTCAAAGCAAAACACCTTTGTATGATTTCACCCACTTGACACTTGGAAGTGTGGTTCTCAGAAAAAAGAAAGGCTATGAAAAATTGGCATACACTTACTCATCTGCTTCTCGTTTTGTTCTGAATCATATCTCTAATTCATTGCTAAATAGCAGTCTCAATCTTGTCTGAGCTGCACACCCGAGGTGCTGAGGGGAGGAAGTGTTTGGTTGCTTTCCAGACCACATATGTCCACGGGATCCTTAGCACTGGGAAAACACTGGCAGACATTTGAAAAGCTGATTTTCACAAAAGGAAGCCCATAGAGGAGGTTAAATTACCTTTCAGAAAGTCATCCACCTTCAACAGTGTTCAGCCTTTTGGTGCAGGTGAAATATGTTCCTCTCCGAGGTTTCTTTTGTTAATGCATTCAGGGCTTTGGTGTGAGGTCTGCAAATGCTAACCCTCCTGGGAAGATGCAGAAAGATTTTACTAATTCTCAGCCCCTGGACTGAATAAACTAAGCTGGCAACTATTGAAACATCCTTTCCACATCGTATCCTGTGTCTGTGAAAGAATTTAAACCCGAAACTTATCAAATTTTTGTAGTTAATTACAAAGAAGCTTTGTTATATATACTTCCAAAATTATGCTACCATGGATAAAATATCCAAATTCCAATAATTTTGAGTCTCTACCCCTACTTAAATATATCATAATTCCAATTGAAATCAAAGGGAAATAAGACTCCCTAAGAGATATTGGACTCCAAAGTAATTTTGCACATATGTTTTTCATTCATACAAACCAGGAATTAAGTGGAATTTGGTAGAACTTATTCAAAGCATCCAAGATCAGACTTCAAATTTCTCTTCAGTTTGCCTTTCTGCCTGTGCATAAGTACAGAAAGAGTCAATCTGTATTTCTTGTATAGGCTAGTGTAAATTTGAAAATGTGTCATTCTTATGCTGAAGCATCTCAAGAAGCCCAGTCTGGTGAGCTCTGAAATTATTGAACACACTCAGTCATCCTATAAAAGGCAGCTGCCGTCATTAATTTTTTCTAAAAGTGTGTCATAGTGCCACCACCTATCTTTTATGCAACACCTCAAAGAATTTGTCTGGAAGTAGGAGTTCAGTTCAATCAAAGACCTATCAGAGATCCAACCCACATATGTCTCAAAAGCAGCCCATCGTCAATGTATACGTTGTAGTGAAGTTCTCCGAGCTGCGCTGCTGCGCAAGGACAAATTTGATGTTACAGAGTATATAGAGACAGAAGAAAAGTGTTACTTTTTCACTGCCTTCTCTGTGAGGAGGAAGTTCTGGCCCTTTTCTCTAAATCTCTGTCTACATTTCAATTATTCAGTCTCTGAGTAAAATGCAACACTGTGAGCAGAAAGTTACAGTTACAATTGCTCCCTCAAGGCTGAGTGCCTTTAGTTCTGGACCAGGAAATCATACCTTTTTCTCTCTTTTCTTCATAAATCTTGAATGGTTTTCAGCACAGTGCTGTGGGATCACGTTGACATAAGTCCCTTAGCATCCCAATTAGGTTAATGTGCTGCCTAATTTTTTTCAGCATTTGGCTAGTGAAGCATTGTCTCAATCTTGGAAATAAAATAGATATGTACAAATTGAGAAGTTCTCTGAAGTGTGGAATTCTGTATTTCCTCCCTTGCCTATGCATCCCATCAAAACCAATGACAGGAGGCATGAAATGTGAAGCTGAGTAATGGGGACAGGGTCTGCAATGAGAAGGTCAGGCTGAGATGGTGGTACAGAAGAAAGGTGAGAACAGGAAAAAGTTTAGGATCCTAGTTAGGAACACTGAGAAGTGTAGTTTGAGGAAGATGCAAAGATCTTCTGTTCCACCTGTAAGATGGGGCATGATGGTAAATCTCTTGCTGCCCTGTAAGTTTTCTCATGAGTTGCCAGTGCCATTGGACATACCTGTAACTCCTACTACACTGCAGTTCTTACTGAGGGTTACGTCTGACTGTGCTGGGTTTGAAAGCCTGGTGTCTTATTGTGACTGATGGGCAGGACCATCATCATGCTCCTCTTGATACAGTTTAAGGGAAAAGAGCTGTTGAAGATCTTTTGCAAGATCTTTCAGCTTCTTCATTCTTGCTCTTCTTCTGTGGAAATTGTGACATCTTCTCTGAACTGGACTCACATGACTTATCACCAAACAGCCTTCAGACTTATCCAGACCCTTGCACTAAGGAAGAAAAATCACAAGTAAAACATCTTTCTGATTCAACTGTTAATTTATTGTATAAAACATTGTTCTGCAAATCATAATATCTCTAAGTTCCCTGGGTTTTAAACTATGTAAAATATGTATTATATTTTTGAATTATTTTGCCTTGATGGCTTTAGTGTACCTCACTTTCACATGTTCATTTATACATCAGCATATTTATTCTCCAAAGCATCCTTAATATTCAGTCTACTATTCTATATTTTATATATATGAAAAAGTGAGAACAATTGACAACAACTGAAAAATATTTAACATATCTTGTGAAGATAAAATAATCAGGGAATGTAAAAAATATCAATTATTATTAATTTTTAGCAAGGTTCAAAGGGCTGTAAAGTCTTAACAGTGGGCTTTACAATCCTTTTTCCTTTTTTCTATTTTCCTTCCATGGATATTCTAAAATTAATTCTTAAATCCAGTACAAAAAGAATCAGGTGAAGAAACTAAAGGGATTACTTATACACAATTTTCAGTCTCATATGTAGAATTTCTGATTTTTTTCTTGTCTCCTTTATGGGTTTTTAATATATATTTGTATTTAGTTGCTTAAATAAAGTTTAAAGCCATATTTCTGCAATAGTTTCTGTTATTTTGTAGTTTGACAATATGCAATATCTTTTTAAAGTAGGCACACTCCCCAATTTCTGGAATAATAATAATGATAAAAATACATTGTAGTATATAGCTAAAGATTGAGATGAGATGTTGAAGAAGAATCTGAATATTTTGCAAAGTTTCTTCTGATATTTATGGAGCTGGAACATGTCAGAAAATTATGACCCACTACAACAGATGATTTTAAAAGGTTTTGCTGGAAAAGACAAGTAACCTCTCTGAAACAGGGCAATCAGTTTGAACAAAAATTGGACATTTTTCATGTTTAAATTAAAATAAATTATCCATTAAACTATAGCTATGTGTGTGCATGTGAGCCTTTTCAAGTGTTATAAAACTGAATCTTTTGAATGTTGTGTACTGTTGGTGGTAACTTAATGTGACAGTTCTGGAGTTTCTGCTCCTTACAGACATCACATATACCTCATTCCAGAGGAGGGTTCACTCTCACTGGCACCAATGCTTGCTCTTTTTCCAGATTTTCAAGTTAAACATTCAAAGAAGTTCAAATCAACCATTTTTAAAAGACATCCTTGACCCTGCAGTTTCTTTTCTCTCCAGTGGGAAAGAGGTTATCCCCCCAATGTCAGTATGGGCTGAATATGAAGCTGATTTCAAAATCAAGCACTTTGGATCAAGACTTGCACTTGTTAGGTCACCTCTAAAGCCACATATGTTATACATAAGAGTGTCTATAAGGAAGTTTGGATGTTGGGGTTTTTTTAATAAATAGGAAGATAATAGCATATAATGATATCAACCATTCTACAGTAAAGAGAAAAAGGAGTGAGTTATAGGTGTGCTGTTTTAGATTGAGACTTAATTGGAAAAAAAGTTTTATTGATACATAAGTAGAAAATACTTTTCATCTTTAAAAATAGTTACACTTTCCTGTGCCAGCCTAGCCAAACTCAAATGTTGTTTTACTTTGGCAGTTCTAATGAATAGCACACCTACATATACCAAGAAAAATCATATATTTAAGCTATGACAATTAATATTCTGTCAAAAAAAAAAAAGACAACAAAGTTTGTTACAAAATAAAATCAATTTGCAATTGTCAAGCAATTTCTTTCCAACCATGTTTTAATAACTCAAAATCTAGGTGGAGGCATTTAAAATATACAAGCTTCATTTTTATGTCTTTCAGCACAAGGGTACTGTAGAATATCTGGCTCAATGCTACAGTTGACCCTGGAGCAGTGAAGCAGTGTGAGATGATCCGAGGAAGCAACTGTGCTGTACTTTATGGTTGAAACACTTCTGTTTGTTGTCTTGACTTAAACACTATTTTAACTTATTGCTTAAATAAGCTTTAAAAATGTCCTGATGTTTGCTTTGATGCTTAACAGTTTTTAAGTTAATTTTGCAAACTGTTCTTTTTCTCACTACCATCTTGCAATTTACAGTTCACCCTGCTATAGTTCAAGCTGCTATTTTGTTTACACCTCATCAAATTTCCTTTAATTCTTTTCATCTTCTTCTCTGCTGATAAAGCCATCTCTCTCTTCCCCCACTGACTTGACAACAGCTCAGTGGAAAGCAGTACGTCTCCTGCAAAAGTTAATAATGAGAGTAAAATGATTTTGTAGTTTGATGTTTGGCATCATGGCAAATAAAAGGACTTCCAGCAGAGCTCCATCTAACCTTGTTTCCTCTTTAGAAAGAGATTTGCCTCAAACAACGATGTTGTCAGAAGTCTGCTCTCCTTACAGTGATATGGCAGAGCAGGATTCTCATTACAGATATTATATGAAAAGAAAAAATTCATTTATCTCAGCTCACAGAATCAAACCTTAATTACTCAGTAAAATTTGTGGGCTTGTGAAAGAGAGTACAATAGTTCTGTCAACTAAAAGGCTAACCTACTCTGCTGTAGGTAATAGAAATAATACAGATGAGATCAAAGTGAAGTGAATCAGTCCAGGAACATATTTTAAAGTCTGAACAGCAATACTGAGAGCTTTTGCAGTGCTCAGTGGATTTAACTTTGTAGATGTTTGTTCTGCTTATACGGGGAAGCCCTGTTTATATAGCACACTAAATTCCTGACTCCTTTCAAGTGGAGTGAGTAGCAATGCAAACTCTGAAGGGTGACACATTTTATGATGGTGTGCTTTTTTCAGAGGATGTAGCTGGGCAGCAGTGGATGAGGCCATCACCTGCCCTATCCTGACCACTCCCCTCTGGATGTGGTCCCACCTTTGAGCAGCATGAGCCTTCCCTGAGGAGAAGATGAGCGAAAGTAGGACCTGAAAGCTTTGAGAGGGCTGAGATGGAACAGGCAGAGGAAGAGGGGTCTGAACATGTAAGCTGCTGCTAGCTCTGCACCTGGAGCCAATTGAGTAGGGAAGACTTGGGAGAGCAGGGAGATCATCCAACAACCTCAACCAGGTTTCTGGGCAACTTCTTCCTTCCAAGAACTTAGAACACACTCTATATGGATTTAGCATTACTTTTACAGAGTTAACATTACTTTTGCATTATCTATTAATTTTTTTTATTATTATTCTCTTGGTCATCAAAAAAAAATCCATTAAAAACCCCATTTTATCTATACAAATAAAAGTGTTTTTAGCTTTAAAGACTTGATGACAGCTTTTCTGTACTCAGTATAACAAGTTGTCTACCAGCATTGACCTCAAAGGTCATAGCAAATTCAGAGTCCCATCACACAATCAATAAAATTAATATAAATCAACTAGAATGAAATGAATTTTTACCCATGTTGAGAGGACTGTTTTACTTATCACTACTCATCTTTAATTCAGTTCTACTCACCACAGAGGCAAAGTTTGCTAGTTTTGCTCTCTGAGTTGAGCCATACAACAGATTGGCTCAGTCATATAAATCATCTGCAAAATTCAATGTATTTTGTGTAGCAATTTACTAGATTTAAGAATATTTATTGATGCTTTGTGCCTCTACTTCTTGGGGGAAAAGAAAACCAAAAAAACCCTCCAAAAATAAACAACAAGAACAAGAACAACAAGAACAACAACAACAAAAAAAAAAAAAAAAAAAAAAAAAAAAAAACAAAAAAAAAAACACCCCCGCATAAAATCCAAAACCCCACAACAACAAAACTGTAAGTTTTGAACTCCAGTTCTGTTTTCTGAAAGGAACTGTAACAAGATCCACAACGTTTCTCCATTATCTGTAAGCCAATCTACAAGTGAATTATGACATGAAATCCCAATTGTATTCTATGTAGTTGGACCCTAATATCAAACACATAGCAGGTCACTGCAAGCTCAAACATAGAGTTTCAACAGTTCATATTTGGATCTGTGCTTTACATCCAATGACATTACCAAAAGAAAGAAAGTCCAAAGATAAAAATAACCAGAGACAAGGAATAAGCAACAACATCTGGCAAGATTCAGGATAAAATTAGGCAGTTACATGGATAATCACAAAATCACAGAATCACAGAATACATTGAGTTGGAAGGAACCCACAAGGATTATGGGATCCACCTCCTGGTTCTGCACAGAACCATCCTCAAGAGTCATAGCAGTATTATGAGTATTATGGGTTCATGGCAGATAAAGGTTTCTTGGTAAAGAAGCAAGGTTTTGATCCTCTCCTGCACCAATTGCCATGACAAACTGCAATTCTGATGTGGTAAATGCAGACATTTTTAAGTGTTTGCATTCACCTTTTAAACGTTAGTGTTCCTCAATAATACTTTATGTCACTTTTTATAATATATAAATTATGATATCATATAGTCTGAGGAATTGTTTCACTGTTTGGGAAAACCACTTTTCCCTTGATCCTGCTCTAATTCCCCTCAGTTTTAAAAGTCTTTTAGTTAATATCCTCACTAAACTTCTAGGTCTATACCAGAAAAAAAAGAATACAGCTTCAAATCCCCTCTGAGATTTTTCATGTGAAATTTTTCTGATTTGCTATTGAAAAAAATTATCATTGTACTAATATGTATATAGAAATCCATGCTCATGCAGTCTTAAAGCAAAGTTCTATGCTCTGCTTAGAAAAAAACACTGATTTTTTTCTTATTTCTGATGCACTTACAGAACTTATTCTTTGGTGCTTTTTACATGTCTTGCTAGGCTTTAAGTAATTTTACTCACTACTCTTTCCAATTTTATCTCTAGAAATTTGTTCTATTCTTTTACAAAATTATTCTTAGACATGTACCAGTTTCCAGCATCCTGGAATTCCTTTCTGCTGTAGGAGTCTCTCTCAGTCTTTCTGCCTTTCTCTGACACCAGGCTAGTTGAGTGTTGCACTCTGACGAGTCTGTTTTAGATATTAATTATGCTGCAATATGTTCCTTAGATTGTATTCCATACCTGAATTTGCTGAAGTCCGTTTATTGGAAGCCCAGTTATCTCTCAATGCTTTTCTCACACTTTTTCTGTTCTTGGAAGTCTGTTCTCTGGTCTTTTGTGTCTTTTGTTTGTCTATTGCATTCAAACAACCTTTACATTCAAGTCTCAACCAGCTCTTTCCTATTAGTTGAAGTCAGATCTAAAAATAGCTGCTTCACTAGTTTTCCTTCTCCAAAACAAAACATTGTCTCCAGATTAACTGTAACAATCCTGCTCCATTTATTTTTTTAAGTATTTGCTACATTAAAATAGTTAAAACCATGAAAACCATAACAGAATACGAGCAGTTCTAAGTCAAAAGCTATTTTCCTGTAATGCAGAGGATCTGTTATAGTTTTCGATGTACATTAACACAAAAAAACCCAACACCTCAATCTTATTACAGCTAACATTCATTGATAATTATTATCTTTTCTTGTGGAATACAAATGTCTTTTGCTTTCTATTTTATTTTATCAGTCTGTTAGTTTTGCAAGAACATGTTCAAGGACAGTTAACTTAATTTTTTTTTCTGAGTGACACATTCAAAATACATGAAACATCATGTAAGTTGAAAAGGGGTAGAGTGGCTATTTCAAGTAAAAACCCCAAAGTCTTGTCATTATGATGTGCTTGTTTGGTGTCCCAAAAGAAGCAAACTAGAGTGAATACTGCTGAAGTCAAATGAAATAAAACTTGTCAGTAGTCAGAACAGAAGAGATGTCTTGCCTGTTTCTGGTACAATAAAATAGAATGAGAAAAGATGATATGCACCTGACATATCACACCTTGAACTAAAAATAATTGTGCTTTGAACATAGAATGCATCCCTTACTGCTACTGTGTTAAATATCCTGTCTTTCCTTGGCAGTAAAATATTTTCCTTTTTTTTATCCCCAAATTTGCTGTAGAGCTTGTCCAAAGAGCTCATCTAAGTGAGAATGATATTCCCCAAAGGCTCTAAATGATGAGAGTATCTTGCCCTTTGCTCTACAGCTATTCCTTCACAGTTATTGAGATACTCGTCCTCGCTCTGTAAAACAGTTCTATTTTCTTAGATCAAAACCATCCACTTCTCTTACTCAGAACAGTGATTTGCCTCAAGAAACACTGAGAGAAAAATCTGCTTCTACTGTAATGTTACTTGCATCAGAAAGAAACAAATGTGCAAAAGGAGCTCTAAGTAAACCATTATATAGACCTGAATTCTTTTAAATTTATTTTCTTTTTTTGTTATCACATATGAATTCATAATGACAAGGTAGAGAATAAAGCAATACAAAAATTAAGAAAGGAATGTACTCTTGCTAACATTTGAAGAATGTTAACAGTACGTATAGAATGGATATATAGTTTTTCACTGAGTAAATGGAAATGTTCCTCACAAACATTTTGATGCAATCATATGGTTCTATATTCTAACAGTTACATATTGCAATAATAATCATAAATGAAGATCAGAATCTGAGCATATTTAAACTATTTATTATATTTTTTGGTAGAAAGAATGTTACAGAAAACACATTTGGAACCATCATTTTTCAGTATCCTGATTGATTCCTGATAAATTGATCACCTGATAAAATTTGAAAGATATCTTCTGCTGATGGATCATTACAGAAGGAAATTCTGAACTCTCTCTCCCTATCTATGATACTATTGTATATTATTATGTAATTGTACCTGGCCTTTCAATTCGTGCTTTTATGGTTGTCAGGACTCTGAGTGCCATTGCTTACTTTGAACATTGTAAATTACCTGCGAGAGTAAACTTGTAATGATCATTTAGAATTTATTGTAGGCAATTCTACTGTGGGCCAAGAAATTTCTTTCTTTTTTTACAGATGAATCTTTATAAAGGAATGTTATATGTGGAACTCTTTAATTTTTTTTCAAATGAAAAATGAAATTTTACAAATTTTCATTTGTAGGTTTTAGGAGAGAATAGAATAGATAAAATCCTAAAATCCTTTTTCTACAACACAAAATATCGCTGTTCACTCCTTCAGGCACACTAATATAAAATCTGTTTCAAATCAGGGCCTAAGCATACTAAGATACTCAAGTTCTTGATCTTCTCAAAGGAAATTTGGTTTTTGCAATAATTCAGAAACATGCACACAAATACAGCTATTGGTGAATCTACTGATAAGCTTAGAAGAATAGGACTGGGAAACTCCACAAAAACCCCCTACAAAATAATATATTGCATTACTGAGGAGGATAGAGGGAGAGGGAGAGGGAGAGGGAGAGGAGAGGAGAGGGAGAGGAGAGGAGAGGAGAGGAGAGGAGAGGGAGAGGAGAGGAGAGGAGAGGAGAGGAGAGGAGAGGAGAGGAGAGGAGAGGAGAGGAGAGGAGAGGAGAGGAGAGGAGAGGAGAGGAGAACCTACAGGTATTAAACATATTTCTCAATTTGCTTTATTTTTCTTGCTAAAATATTTAAGAGTTAAAGAAGAATCAGTGGGCAGTCTCCTTATGTGAAGTAGACAGATATTTTAACTGGAGATACCAATCACTGATATTATAGTTGGACCTGCTAGATGCATACAAAAAAAGTTTCAGAGTCTTCAATATGAAAGATTTGTGTATTATCATACTACAAATTCTAGTTTGTATTACATGCTGAACATATGTCTCATCTTATTTCTTTTTCTTTTTTTTTTTTTTTCCCATCTGGCAGCTCATTCAAGACATCTGTCTTTCCCCGAAAAGCGGCTCACAGTCTCTCATTGAAGGATTATTACCATGAGGCCAACAAAATGCAGTCTATCTCTCATTTTTCTTCTGGAACAGTGATTTAGAAAAAAAAGCCAAGCCCCTGCAGGTGACACAGACATATGATAAAATGTGAGGAAAAGAAACGAAAGGGAAAGAGGCAGAACACAGAGAAAAGGTCTGAATAAAAGGACTCTGCTTTGTACTGTCTCTGTACTTACATGGGTCCTCAGTTAATATGAAGAATTTAGTGATGGAATCACAAGCTGAGATAGGCACAGAGAGTATCCAGTTCATAAAATTCCTGTATCGTGGGGTTTTTGTGTGTGGTTCTTTTTAATTTCTTTCTCTGGTTTTTTTGGGGTGTTTTTGTTTGTTTGTTTGTGGGGTAGGTTTTTTTGTTTTTGTTTGTTTGTTTGTTTTTGGTTTTTTTATTATTATTATTATTTTTGGTTTTGTTTTTTTCTTTTTTTTTTTCTTTAATTATATCTACAGCTACTCAAGAGAAGGGGGAAGAGGTGTTGGAACCACACCATTCAGAGATACATAATGAAAGAAGAAGAAACAATGGACATAAGTTGAAAGTTGAAATTATGTCCTGGCATAGCGAAGAATAATTTTTATTCTGTAGAATGTCAAACGATGAAATAGCTGAGAGATTCTGTGTAGGTTCCACCTTGAAGAAATTCATAACTCAGCTGGACACTGTCTCCAATGCCTAAAAGAAGGCTGGACCTAACATGTGATCCTGTGACTACATATTTTGAGTGATTTGAAACAACTGTTTCCAGGGTTGAGAATTCATTTGCTAAATCTGGCTTCTATGATTTTTCTTCTTCACTGTCCAGAAAAAGATTAAGCTTTGGTGGTTTATTGGATTGGTTTTTTTCCAAATACATTGTCTGAAATCAGTGGTGGCTTAATACAAGTACTTCACATCCCACTATAATGCTAGATATCTTCACTTTTACCTTTGTAATTTTGGATCTCCGTGGTGTATAAACAGGGAGATGTCAGAGTTTTAGACTACTAACATAGTGATGGCATGATCTTCTCACCCACCTCGTTCCAGTGCTATTTCCAACACATTTACGACCATCATATATCCAGATGTTAGATTTCTGGCTCAAAGGGGAATATCTTAAAAATCTGCACTGCTGCCACCTTCAAATGAAAAGTCCCACCACTAACGTCTTTTAGTTTAGTTTACACAATCTTTTGGATTTCTGATAGGATTGACATTTAACTTTGAGCATTGACAATTAAGTGTCATGCAGTTTTTGGGTACTTCGCTATCTGTTTAGATTTCAGAAAGCTACATTCATTTGGTACAATGTTAACTTGAAAGTGATGACTGGATCTCTTTTTTCCAATCTGTACACTATATAGACAAATCAGTTCACCTTTCACCTTCCTTCTTGTATTAATGTCAAGAGTTTTGCTTTCTTCTGAGTGAGCAAGCTTCATTAAGCTTTATATATGTTATAAACCCAAGAATTTAGTCTCAGATTTATAAAGTTTTGTCAATTTCTTTCATAGTTAAGGACAAAAAAATATACTGGTAATATATATTTTTAACCATTGATGAATTAATGCCACATCAGATATTTTTCTTTTGGATAGAGTAGAAAAAACAAGGATGTTAAATGACTTTATTTAAATGATAGAAAGAATTGATAGCATAATTCTCTAACCTATATATTTAACTTAAAATAATCAACCATTTATGACTGAGTAGAAGAGAAAGGGAAAGAACAACCAGTTCAGTGGGAAGTACAGACCTTGTCTAGCCTCCAGAACTTCAACATAATAAGTGTTGGCAAATGGATTCAAACCCATTTTTTTTTCTCTTTAAAGCTGGCCTTTAAAGCCAAACTGGTTTCGAGGGTGTCAAAGAATTTTGATTTACACACGTTTGAGTGGGCTTTCAGAGCAGACTGCAGATAGAGGTGCTGGTGAGTGACATTCCTGGGATCCCCCACAGAACCTGCAGATTGACCCCCAGGCTCCGAAGTGCCTCTAACAGCACATGCTGCACACAGTTCATTTCCCCACTTTTCAGCTCCTCAGCCTGTACCATGGGCACAGGTACAGGCACAATCCTATTTATCAGCCACATTAGTCTCAGCTGGCCATATGTGTTCCTGGATATGTAACACTCTGCATTATCATTAACAGGTGGTTCTCAGTGCTGATTTTGAGTCTATTTTTTATACCAATATATATTTTATATGAATTATGGCAACAGCAGCATGCTGTAAATTCTGCCTCTTCTCCTAAGCAAGGTGAGGAGTGAAAACACTCATGGTGTCTCTGAGCTTTTTTTTATCTTGAAAAAGCTGTAGAAACAATTAACATGTCTACTACTCAGTTTCCCAATGGGAGTCTGGTTTCTCAACATAATTAAAAAAGCTAGTGATTGAAAGCTAGAAGATATTTTTTTGAGAAAATATACAGTGGTGTATGTCTTCTCTTCTTTACAGTGTTTTCTTAAATTTAAGCTTATTATCTTTGCTGTTTAGCAATTGTAGCTGTGGTAATAGTTGCAATAGCACTAGTATCTGTATAATAGAATGTCCTAAAACAGTAATTTTAATGAAAAACATCAAAAAAGATGGGGTATATCATTGGGGACTTAATTGAATTTCTGTCCTTTCTCATTATACCTAGAAAGTAGAACCTAAAGCAATCTACCCTTCAAATTCATTAGAATTAGGTAGTTGAAAAAAAAAGGAAGTCTGTGCTTTTGGATGTCCCTCAAAATAGGAGAGGGTGAATTCCCATTAGCCATGAGAACAGCCTCAATGGACTCCTAAAAGAACAGTACACATCTACTTTTGATTTTCAAAGTAGAAAAACATGTTCACAAGTGTTAACTCTTCTTAGGAATAAAATTTTATTCTCAGTAGAGGGCAACACTCACTTTAATTTCATCAAGACAGAATTTCTTTCTTACATAGTTTATTATGGTAATTTGTTTTATCATATTAACTAGAATAAAATGGACACATTTTTTATGACAGGTTTCTGTGGTTTTATTACTTCCTTAATCATAAATTAAAATATTTCTTTCTACTTTTCTTCCTACTGAAGTTCAAGTCCATTAACCTTACTGAATTTACTACATTTTGCTGACTTTTAACATAGTGAAATACAGCATCATTGAATTTGTTCTGGTATCCTTCAGGAGTTGCATAATTTCCTAAATTTTTTTTATTTTATTTTCTGTATAAATATGAAAATTAAATGGCAAATATTTAAAACCCTGACTGTTTAGTATAATTAGGTTAGTAATGTTTCAAGAAACCATTCACATTCACCTCAACCAATTTATTGATCAAGACACTAATTAAGCAGTAGATAAATGTGTTACTTGGCTCCTCTGCTCTCTTGTCCCCTACAATATGACAGCAAAAATACAGTAAGTCCATAATGTGCAATTAGCTACTCAAGTTTATACTCTCTCTGAAGCCTCCAGTTCACTAATTCCCACAGATTTGCATAATTCTCACCTGCTTAATCTTTGACAACAGAAATACCAGTGACTTAAAATATCAATCACGAAGGCCTTTTCTGGTAACTGCTTTGCTGGGTGGCACTTTAAAAGAAGGATATAGAAAATGACAGGATGTACGAATCAGTCTCTTTTGCTATAAAAGGTGTTCCTAGTTACACAGGCTAATGAGTTCCCCAAAGAATCAGCTAGGCTAGAGGTCATAAGTTTAGCCAGTCCTAAACCTGAATAGCAAAGTATTATGGGAATTTGTTTCATTGATTAATACAAGTATACACAATCTTATTGTGAAACACATGCAAAGTAAAATCAGTATCTAAATAAAAGTATAAGATTGCTATTCATAGATTCCACTGAGACTCAGTGAGATCTTACTTACAGGTCCAAAATTTTAACTTCCAAAATTTCTATGATATTATTCAGTGGAAGTCAAACAAAGCCAACTCTGGGGAAAAAACCTTAGAATGTACTCCCAGTTTGTTAGTCCCATATTTTACTAGCCAAGATACTTTGCTTCACTGAAACTATGCTTAGGTTCAGAGTCACCCATAAAACTATCTAAAAATGAAAGATAAAACCCTTACACAATCAAATTTTTAAAAAGTGCTAATGTAAACAAGGAAATCTTAGTATATAAACAACCAAACCAAGCAAAAGCCTATCAAACATCCTAAATACAGGAAAATAAAACCATATCTCTTTCCTTTTGCTGCTCCAACCTGTTTCCTTTTATTTACATATTCTCCTGGTTTTTTTCCATATGGACTGTATAGCCAAATTAAAAACTTGAAATCAGTGCCTATTTTTAAGTAAGTTTTCTTAACATGTTTAACCTGAAATGCTGATGGCATGGTTGTTTTCTAACGGCTTACTAGCACACTCCTTCATTTTCTCTTTTGAAGTTGAGCACATTTTTTGAAACTGGTAAGAGCATTTTCATTTCCCCAGTTCTCCACTAACTGCAGCACGTTCTGATTTTAATACATAAGTTATAATCTTCTGCTTCCATCTTGCACTGCAGAAGCTGAGTCAGCAGACCCAAGGTGTAGCTGCTGGGTTGCAGTCCTGGTTGAATGCCTGATGGGCTGTTTCACTGCACTGATAAGGTGATGAAGTGTAAAGCTTGTACTGTGTAATTTTCCCATATGCTTCTAGGATCAACAGCTTAAGAAAAGCAATCCAACAGTTCTCTCTTTTGTAATGTAACATAAGGAAGGTCATTAGTAACACTTTCTTACATACACTTTGAAAAAATGCCTAAAACTATTCTGAATAAATCCAGTGGCAAACTAGTAAAGATACTTAAAAGAGCTGAATAAAGTATTCATTGCATTAGAATAAAACTATAAAAACTTTTTAAAAGTCCTCAAAATAATTTTCACTCTGGGAGATGTAGGAGAAGAGAATACAGGTGACCTCATCCCTGATAAGTAACAACTGTGTTAATTACCCAAAACAGCCTCACCCATGATGAGTCACAGATATAGCCAATAAGTGTGATAAAAGGGAGTGGGTTAGCTGGTGAGGGGGATCCTGAAAGAGGAAAATCATGGAGGAAGAGCCTTGAGAAGGAGAGGATCGTGAAGATAAAGGCTCCTGGGGAGAGAGAGACTCACTGCTGTGAGGTCAGTCTGGCTCTGCAGTTAGAGCCTGGTGTTGGAACCTGCAGTCACAGTCTAGCTGGGAAAAAGCCTGCAGTCAGAGTCTGCAAACTAAAACCTGTGGTCATAGTTTAGCAGGAATTAACCAGCAGTCAGAGGCTACAAGGGAAACCTACAGTAGGAGCTTGCTGCAGCCAGAGTCAGTGAATAGTTGGAGTCAGGATAACTGAATTGTAAAGTGGAATAAACCAGGACTATTTTCATCCTGCGATAAACAAGAAGTCTGTGTCTTAGCTTATTTCTGCCCTCGAACAAGGGGGCTGCTGCAACAGGGAGTTGGATATTTTAGGAACATAAACTAGTTATATTAGAATTACACAGTTTAGCAGAACCAAATCCAGAAGAGAGTGCAACTTTTGGTTTGAAAAATAAATATTCAAGGACTTACAGCTGAAAATATCAGGAATATCATCAGTACAATAACAGGAAAATTTAAGGTTTCAATTTTAAAATAAATATTTCTGTCAAATAATCTAGTTCACACTCTATGTATTGCAGTCATACTAAAATGTGGCCCCAAAAGGGCCATTCATTCCTTCTTTGATCAAACCTGGCCTTTAAAACACCAACATTTGACATGACTGCACAAACAAAATGCAATATTAATTCTCATGATTTGAAGGACTGACTCTTCTTCCAGTCTTTCAAAAACAGAATGAATTGTAAATTATTTCAAATATTTCCCTGAAATGTGTGAGGATTATAGCTGCATAAGAATCTTTGTGCAAGTAAAGACAGTCCTTCCTGACAGTTTAGCTCTAAAACAGTGTTGATGTTATTTTTCATTTTATGATTAAATTAAGATGAATTACATAACACAGAAAGAAGTAATTGAACTTTGAATGACCTGAATTTTGTGTTCAGAATCAGACTAAAATCAAATGAACCAAAAAAGTATTTGGAGGCTAAAGAACAATTTATGTGGAAATAGATACTTATCTGGACGGTGATGATAGTTCCAAGCAAATAAAAGGTTTTGTCTTCCGTTCAATCACTTTCTAATGAAAATGCAAAAATAATTCCTGAAGTACTGGAGAAACATCCTCAGCTGCTCAACAACACTAATTACTATGAATCATTCGGAAGTAGCTTAGTTTAGCAATCACTTCTTTATGCTAAAAACAACTTTTTAGAACAATGGACAACTATTGTTTGAGGAACACTGCAGCAGTTGTTAGTCAAATCCTAGGCTCTGGAAAATCTTGCTTTCTTTTATTGTGTTTGCATTGAAAATAAGTATCTCCTGTTACTGGATAAAATCCTGGAACATGCATGGATTGCAGGATGGGCTGGTTAGGATAGCATTGGTATTTGAACTCTCTTAGTCAGGGTCCTAATTGAAAATAAGAAATAGCAGGTGATCTTATATACTTCATATATTAAAACTACTCATCCAATCACATTTTAAAATTGTAAAGAAAGATAGAATCAAAAAGAAAGAATTCATCCATTTGCAAGGTACATAGGAGCATAAATGGTTTGGGTTGTAAAGAACCATAAAGATAATTTGATTCCAACCTCCCACTAGACCATGTTTAACAGAGCCCTTTCCAGCCTAGTCTCGAACATCTCCAGGATGGGGATCCCACAACCTCTCTGGGGAATCTGTTCTGCTGCCTCACCACTCTCACAGTAAAGAATTTCTTCCTAATATCTAGTCTTCTTCAACTTAGTATCATCCCATCTTGTCCTATCCCTACACATCCTTCTGAAAAACCCTTTTCCAGCCTTCTGGTAAGCCCCCTTTAGGTACTGGAAGGCTGCTATATGGTCTCCCTAGAAGCTTCTCTTCTTCAGGCTGAGCAATCCCAGCTCTCTCACCTCACAGGAGAGGTACTCCAGTGGTATGATCATCTTCTGAGCCTTGCTCTGGGTTTGATCCAACAGGTCAATGTCTTTCTTGTGTTGGGGACCAACCCTGTACACAGTGCTCCAGGAGGGCTCTCACAAGAGCAGAGTAGAGATCAATCCCCTCCCTCCACCTGGAGGTCATGCTTGTTGTGATAAAGTCCAGGATGAGGGTGGCTTTCTGGCCTGTGAGCTTTTACTGATGAGTCACAATGAGCTATGTGTGGATGAACACCCTCAAATCCTTCTCCTCGATCAGTTCCCACCTGGCCCATACCTCAGCTTGGGATTGCCCTGACCCAGGTGCAGGGCCTTGCATGTGGCCTTGTTGAGTTTCATGAGGTTCGCACAAATCCCCCTCTCCAGCCTGCCAAGGTCCCTCTGGATGGTATCCCTTCCACCAGTGTGGTGACTGCACTGTACAGCTTGGTGTCACTGGCAAACTTGCTGAGGGTACACTTGATCCCACTGTCTGTGATGCAAACAAAGATGCTACAATGTGCCAATCACACACTGACACCTGAGGAATGCCACTTGTCACTGGTTTCCCCTCAGACATCAAGCCATTGACCACCTCTTTGAGTGAGGCCATCCTGATGATTATTTATCCACAGAGTGGCCCACTCTTCAAGTCTATGTCTTCCCAGTTTAGAGACAAAGATGTCACTTGGTACAGTGACAAATTCTTTACACTTTACATACTTATAGTAAGTAAAGTGACATTGTTTCCTCTACCCTAGAGGTGTTTTTCTCCAAAACTACTCCACAAAGAATCTGGATGCTGTAGCTTTTAAATGGCTACATTTAGGTCGTATGAAATTTTGTCCTTGTTCTGTGGAGCTTTGTTTTGACCTTTGTTTTTCTGTGAAGTTTGGGCTACAGATTTATGCTAAACAAATAATGTCTGTTTAGCCCAAACCTTTGTCTAGTCTAAAATTCAATCACTCTTCATGGTTGTTACCAGATCAGTAACAGGGTAACTTCTTCTGCTGTACCCTCCTACCTTCTGTCAAATAACAGATTATGAACTTCTTATTCTGCATGTTGCTGCCAGACCAGCAATGGAAGTGCCTATTTATACCTTGATGTTGAAACCAAACAGTAGCAGAGAGATCCAAGACAGAATATAGCATACTGTGAAAGAAAAAGGGGGTTTGTTCTAAATAAGCTTGCTACATCCTTTAATTAGCTGTTAACTTTCTTTACAAAGTGAAAATTTTCTTCCTTTTCCCTTTTTAGTAACATTTGTTTCATGTCACTACTCAATTATATCTCCCCTAGGCTGAAATGTGGTATTTTTCCATGTAAAATCATGTTGCACATGTTTGATCATATTATTTCCTTAGTCAAAATCTTAAAATATAGTCTTCTGATGATGTAATTATAACTGCATATCATATTCAAAATACAGGAATATTATGTCATACTAATGTTTTTCTTTGTGCAATCCATAATAATTCTCAGAATTCTGTTTTCCATTTTCATCTCTTCTAATGAGGGAGATGATGTTTTCAGAAAAAGATACCTGCAATTGCATTTTTATGTCTTTGCTAACTTCCTAATTTCTTTGAAGCCTTTCACTGTTTCTTGAATACTTAACAATTTTCTCACCCAGCAGTGAAATGGCAAGCAGATCATATTGCTGCTGCATGTATCAGCTTTGAATTCTGACTGGCACTTTATCTCTCAGACACACTGCATTATCAAATCTCACTCTTGAGTTTTAACTTTTCCAGAATATCTTCCTATCACCAGCAAACTTTTTATCTCACTTTCCAAACTTCTCCAAATCAGTATGTTAAAAAGCTCCCGTCATACCACAGACGCATGCAAAACCCTTCCTTTGTGCAAGATACTTGTTAGTTCTTGCTTCCTTCCTTTTAACATTTAACAGATTATTAATCTAAAAAGGACTTTAAGAACATAAGAACTTCTTTCAAACAATTTGGAGGCAATTTTTTTCTTGTAAACACTGTGCTGTTTATTCCTAAATAGGTAAGATTTCTATTTTCTGCTCTTTAAAAAGTAGTTACTTTGAGTTCTTCCTGAAGAAATATATGACTTATTATCTTGTAGTTCCTGGTACCTTCTCTGGACTTCTGAAATAAAGGAAACAGAAAACCCAAAAAAGTCACTTTCCACTCCTCCCCACAGTATGGGAGATATTAGGAGACATTGCACACTGTAATTAACAGTTCAGCATTTTCAACAATCCACCAGTATACCATTACTAGCTGTAGTATGTACTTCAGAAGGCATTGCAATGAGGAGACTGATTTCAGGCACAATGTAGGCAGAGTTTAACCATACACCTTAGGTGTAGAGAGCTGTATGTTGATCTGACTGCTTGCTGTAAACCTGAGCACATCTCCCATCATTTTTTGTTGTTTACCTTATCTTTTTCAGCTGAAGCATATGAATTTTTCCATTTTTTCTTATTTGGTTAGAAAGAGGATTTTCTGAAAGCTTTCTTGCTTCTAATGACCTCCCTTGCCCTTGTCATATTCCTTCTGGACTTCCTCAAGTCTTTGTTTGATAGGTATGTATTCTTCAGAACATCCAGAACAGTGTCTTTAAGTACTCTTCATTGTGTCTGCAGAGATTTTACTGTTTTAGCTGGTTTTCTTTCAGATTTTGTAAAAAAAAAATTCTCATGTAGCTCTCCTTCTTGTAGTTCTCTTTCCCCTTTAAACCATGACAGTTTTGTTTCTTTCAGTGTCTTAAAATTTTTTTTGTTGAAAACCTTTTGAAAAAGAACTGCACCATCTGAATCCACAATACATTATATTTATCCATATATTTATAAGTTACAGTGTTAGTTGTATTTTCTCTCAATTTATCTGGTACAAAGGTCAAATTTACTTGGCTTCAGTTCTTAATAACATCTTAGAAATCTGATAAAGAGCAATTCTGCCCTCTCCAGAACAACATTTTTTATGGATTATTTCTGTTTGTGTCAGTATTCAATTTAGGCTTCAAAAGGAGATAAATCCATATCTATATTCCTGTTGGCTTGTACTCTAAATTGAACTCTAAATCCATATCCTGATCATAGAAATGTTTGCAAGTTACAAATCATAAGTACACCCTTAATCTACTCTTATGTTCCTTGTTTGCATCAACACTCAACTGAGCAAAACTGATGGATCCAAAGTAGACTCAGAATTAGTACAGCCTCTCTGACCTCTGTCTCTAACATATGCTTAGACACTGAGGTCAAAACTCTTTATCTTTCCATGATGATTTCTGCTGAATCAAAAACTTATCATAACTCACTGGCCTGTACTTGTCTGAATAGAATTTCAGCCAAAGCTGTCAGCTGCAGAATTAATTCTTGTTATTGGCCCATGCCTCATCCAGTCTACTCTCCCACTTCATAATTTCTTTGTAATAATCTCGTCACTTAAACCTGATTAACCTCTAGTGTTGCAGTGAAGAATATGTATGTTGCTGTACTCTCATTCTTTTAATTTGTACTAAAGAATTTTTACATTTTCCACTGCTTGCTTTTCAAATATCAAACTGTTATATTTATGTAACTTTACTAAAATATCAGTGCCTTTTTTAATCTAATCCTTCTTTCAATGCAAGCATAAAAAATCTCAAGACCTTTGGTCACCAAAGAGCCTGGAGACAGTATGGTACCTAACTATTGGTCTATTTTCCTCTATAGGAAAACCACTTTCATTTCTATTCTGCTGCAGGAAAATAAAAATACTGAACACTGAAACATTTCAAAACAGTGGAAGAACATAGAATCATAGGTCAGCTACACACTGAGGTTTTTAAGGGCCCTTGGCATTTCTCTAATTCAATCCCATGCTTAAAGCAGAGATGTCTCTGGATTCACACCAAGATGCTCAGGGCTGTGAATAATGAAAACTTCCAAGGGTGAAGATTCCATAATCTCTTAAGAAACCTGTGTTAATATTAAGATATTCTTATAGTACTGGGTTTTATTCCCCCTTATATCGTGTTAGACTTTTCTTTTTTTCTAGTAGTGACTAGTTTTTTCTTGTTTTCTGTTGGAACCCTGGATGCTGAAAATATCAGGCCTTCTGCTTTGACAGGTGGTGACCCTTAGGAGGGTTCTGCCTTTGACCTGGGGCTGTGGAAACAGCTTCCAAAGCTGAGTGATAGCACTGGGAGTGTGTGTGTGTAGTTGTATAGAGATGTGTGATGTCACAGGGTGAAACACTTAAAGTTTGGGGTTTTAGGATATAGAATATAGTAATATATATATAAGGGACACTGTGGAGGGATTTGGGCATTGCCTGAGTCCTTCTTCACTTTTTCCTCCTTCTTGGGTTTGGGTGATTTTTGTAATTCATTAGTGAAAGACCACATTGCTGACATTGAGTAAACTTTAATAGGGTTATAAATAAAAATAATTTAGGTGTCGGGTTTTAATTGGCTTGGCTTGTTGTTTAAAAATCCTTGAAATGAGATAGAAGTGGCCATTTTCTTGCTTTGTAAGACAGAACTCACACCTTGTGAGACTGTAGCTTAGATAAGATATAATAAACAATTGAGTCCGAACAAGATACCACCTTGTCCAGACCTGACTAGAACTAACACCACTACAGCTTTCCCCCTGAGTACTTCAATACTTAGTCTACCTCAGTATTCTTTGTAATCCCCTTGGAGACTGTAGCAGGTGTCTCTTAGCACCTCCACCCCTGCCCACAGAAGTTCTTGCCCCTCCAGGGTGTGCCAGTCACACCCACGTAGCCGCTCTCCACAGTGCAGGTTCTCCAACTCCTGACCGTCTTGGCTGAGGGTCCCTCTCCATTGAACTCACTCAGGTTCATCAGAATTGCTCCTGGAGAACCCAAAGCTAAGTTTGGTGTTCCAGACATGGGAAGCACTGAGTAAAGGGGAGTAATCACTTCCCTCAATGCCCACTGCACCACAGTTGATACAGCACTGATAGCACTATGATGTTTTCCTTCATCCACATTACCAAATTTGCTGTTTCTCATAGAAATAGGAATCGTTTATGTAGGTGAGAGTTTTGCACACAGGATGGAGCAATAGTAACATTGTTAAATACAATGTACTCATGGTTATCTTAAAAAGTACTTTCAAAAATGTTTTTCAGAACAGAAAATTGCATCTCAGATTTTCTTAATAGTGGACTGACACCTACACTAAATCATATGTTAGGTTTATAAATCATGTATCTCTAGAAATCATTTAACTAATTTCTAAGTTATGAACATGAATTATAACTTTGTTACTCATTTATGCATTGTTTGATGGTTTCCATAAATCATATAACCTGACTGTGAAAAGTATTGAATGATTAATAACGGTGCTACATTAATTTCAGATATGATGCAACTGTCTCTTGGTTTATGTAATAGATATCCTATGATGTTTTGTTATGACTTATGAAGTTTACTTTCCCTTAAGTCATTAAAGTATTCTGCTTTCACCCAGATTTTTATTGTCTGATTTGTTGATCCATTTGCCAGTATAGCTGTTCTCACACCTCTAATTGGATTTATAACCAACATATTTTGCTTACTTCAAGTCCTAATAATAACAAAAGAATAAAAATTGCAGAAATACCTAAGCATATATTAACTAAAATTAATTAAGTATTCCTAATATTTATTGATTTTTTTCTGGTTGTGATTGTCTGATTATGTTTATACCACATTGTACCATAGCAGCTACACCATGTGTGGATCCACCTTACACTGGCCAGCCAACTGAGACTGGTCTACATTCTTTCTTCTGTTAATCAATTTATTAAATGTTGGGTCAGAGTCTCTGTGATCAATATATATATTATGGTATTTCAAGGCTTCAGTTTAATGCTTTACAGTAATAAAAATGCTTAAAGTAGTGCATTTCCTTTTCTTACCAACATTTCACTTACTTTATCGATAGAATTTTGTGCATGTGTGTGGGTATATATATGCACTTGAAAAGTTTTCTTGTTTATTTTTAAAAGAAAAGAGAAAAAAATGAGCATTTAAGCACCATGATGTAAGAATATTAAACAAAATATACAACTTTGGAACTGTTTATAGCCTATGAAGTTTTAACATTTTATTAATTTGTTTCATTTAGAAAATAAACCTCTAAATATTTACGTATTTTAGGGTTCCATTTAAGATTGCAATATGTTGAAACTGAAACAATTTTTGACTTTTTTAAAAACAGTAATAAAGTGTATCTATCTAGAGCTAGTAGTGTCTTTTCTGACACTCTCCTTGGTTTTGCTTGAACTCAATGCCAACAAATGTGGCAGCTCTGCAAATGTTTAAAAGGAAAATATTTTAAGTAAATGAACCTGCCTACACAGAATTTTAGGGTGTTTTCAAAATCTTATAGGGGTCTTTTTTGTGACTATAAAGACAACAAAGCATACTTTAGCTTAATCCTTAAGTTCACTGTACTTGTAGAAGCCTCTAAGTGTCTAAGAAGCATGAACATAGCTAAGTTAATAAATGTTCTTAAAAAATACATAGCTTGTAAATTTCCAACAAAATATTCCATGCAAGTATAAAATCAAATATATGCCAACCACACTGTTCATATCATCGAAAAGTTTCTGCTTTATCTAAAACTATTAACTTTTTGCATCGCTGTAAACAATAACTTTTATCCATTTTCTAGGAGCATAAATAAGTAATATCACAACTATTTTAACAATGAGAAAATACAAAAAATCAGATTTCTCAGCATACCTTACTTTATTACATAAACATCAAAACAGTGGGTTAGATTAAGAAAAAATTGTTGGTGTGCATTTTTCAATTTATTTGAACATCTACCCACAGTGTAATATTTTATAACTGAAAATTCAGTTATGTAAAAATAAACATTTGCTACAGTAAACAATAGTGGATGCAGCCCAATAAACACATTTTTTCTACTGCTAGGAAAAGGCCATAGGCCTTGGATGGAACTGACAGTGCAGGGTCTCAGGACCTGTCTGAGCTTGCCAAAACCTGAGCTGGTTTTCACTTGTTTTAGCAATTGTTTTGTGGACAAAACTGCTGCCCAGCCTGGGTTAGTTTAAGCTCTACAACTGCAAGATACAGGAAAGTTCTCAAGGACTCTGATCATCACTGTGTGACAGACTGTGCTAGCAGATACTGGGGGAAACCCTGAAAATTTTCAACTTCAGCTGGAACCACTGAGAAGAAGGTAGGCTGTGAGAAGAAAGTAGTTCAAGCTGAACCCAAGAGGACTCTGGACTGAGGAAAGGGAGGAACACCCCCAAGAACACATATGCCACCTGACAGAGACCTCCTTATGGATGTTGATGACTCCTTGGGAACATCTGTTCCCTTTTGAGGAACCTGTGTCTTTTTTGAGGAACAAAGGTCCACCTTTGGTCCCTGAGGAGTCCATGAGGGATGAAGACAACACCTGAGAGGAGGGGCAGATACCAGATTTTTTTTCCTGTGCATAAATTTCAGCTGTATGGTGAGTGAGGCTATTTTTGCATTAATGGATTTATTTGGACTATCAGACTGCTAAAATATCAGTTGCACTAAGAATAGTCTTAGCTTCCATATGTTTATTGTGGTTTTTTCCTTTTGCCCATAACATCATTTGGCATGTAACATATGCAATCACACTGTAATCCTACATTCATGCTCCTTTTCCACCAGATGGGGGATATCATGTGCTCACAAGGCTCCAACAGACTTGGGTTCTGCTGGGATCATCCATGTGGTGGGGTTCCCAATGTAATAGTGACATCCACAGAAGTAAGGGAGCTAGGGGCTTTCTTTATGCTTCTAAGAGCAGAAGATTCTACGTATCATGTATGCAGTGATTTAAAATATTAGCTAGTCAAATAATGTTTAAAAACTGTTCTTTGACATACATAATGAATTAAAAGTATACTTATCCACTCTAAATATGTTGATTATATATTAATTCATCCATCACCTTTTAATGCAAAAATCTAATACTCATAAATGAAATAGCAACATTTTCAACCCGTGAGATATTTCTTGTGCTGTGGATGCCAGGACTGGATACAATACTTCAGGTGAAGTCTCACAAGAACAGGATAGAGAGGAAGAATCACCTTCCTCAACCCCTTTGCCCTGCTTGTTTATAAACAGTAATACAAGATTTTTGTAACCTCACTGAAATTGGCTTTGATGCAATTGTCTCTCGTCCCTACAACACATCAGTGCAAGAATATTTGTAAGAAAAATCAGAAATTTATTCCTCTATTCAGCTTGTCCCTCAGGTTCAGGACTTCAGAGGCACATTTTCCAGTTCCTAAAAGCAAGGTTCAGTTACTTATGTACTGGTGTACAGTACATGCAGCTCATAAAAAATAAAGGTCAATGCTTTAGGGGGGCTAAAGGCAGGAAGAATAAAATCAAAGCATCTCTTGCCAGGGTGGAGAACACACACATTTGCATATAAGAGCAGGAATCTTAACTTTCTCTTTTGGTTTTAAGAACTGTTATCAGCTGCTGTCTAATTAGTTGACCAAGCAAGACCTATAGACAGAACAGGTACTAGGATTTCTAATGCAATACTCTCATATTTATCATGGTATGTCAGCAGCCTGCTACCCTAGACCAAGCCCACACAATCCTACATATGAGTCTCACTGAATCCACTCAAACACTTATTTGAGATATCTATATATATATATAGATATATAGATATATAGATATATAGATATATAGATATATAGATATATAGATATATAGATATATAGATATATAGATATATAGATATATTTTTTTCTGCCAGGAAACAGATTACAAGAGATTCCTCAAGATCTTGCCTGAGGCAAATTCATTCTATTGATGAATGGCATTCTGCCTAGAAAGTTTTAGCAATTGAATCAACAAGTTACTAAGTGACACAGGAGCATAAACGTCTTGCAAGCCACACCTGTTACTACATAAGGTGGGAAAGTCTTTAATGCTTTGGCATTCTCCTGACTCTGTTTTGAAAATCTGGCACTGACCCTGTTCACAATAGTTCAGTCTGATCAGTAGTCAAAGGGCACCCTGATCTTGACTGTGCAAGCACTAAACAAACATAATTCATAAATACTTTAGGGCATGAGATGAGTTCTAAATTTTCTGTTCTAAGATAAAAAAGAAGGCAAAGGTCAAATGGCCCTTTCTCTGTAGTGCGTTATCAAGACAAAATATTCTTCCCAAAGCAACAGAGGTCAAACGGGAATATTAACCAGATTTATGTTGCATACGGGATGGATATGGTGATTTGTGGAAGATTCTATTACAAATAGAATGTTTCTTTCTCTAGTAATGAACCTGACCTGACAGTCATAATACTGAGGAAATTTATTGATGAACTGAACTGTTTTCTTTGCATGAATGCTCCATGGTAATACACCAGCCTTTCAAGGAGAAGAAAATTATAGCTATATCAGTAAACATCTGTTATATCAATTTTTTTTTCTATTCAAAGAAATTTGTATTGTTGAAATAACACACTAGTTTGTTTTCTATTTGCACAAGCTGCCCCCATATATGCACTGGTATCACAATCTTAAATAGTTCTAATATCAAGCCTGTATTTTGAAATATTCATTTTAAAAACATGCAATTTCCTTATGATTATTTTATTCAATATGCCAGGTTAAATATTACTATCTTCTTCTCAGTATCCAGGAAAACTAAGAGAAGAGGGCATTGGCTTAACTTATGAATAAATAATAAATTTTAGAAATGTCTTGTTCTTTAAGCCTGACATTTCAGAACTGTTAGACTCTAGCCTGAAGGCATATGTATAGCACAATATGGGGTGATGTACATCTGTCCAAACAGGCAGCAACCTGGCCATAGTGGTGCTCAAGGGCAAGACACTTCTCCTTTGCCCACGAGAAGTGCAATGAATCAGAGGGGCAACCAAGGTGAAGTTTATTTTGCTTTCAGCACCACTACCTTAAGACAAAGCAGTGTTTTGTTGCATCTTGTTCAGCAGAACTGTGACCTGACATGTCAATGTTGAAGACAACATGGAAGTATAGCACCTTTTTTTTTTTTTCTTGGTTGTTTTGTTCTAGTTTTGTTTGGTTAGATTTGGGGTTTATTTTTTAATTAAGGGAAAGCTCCATATTGTATGTTTTCAGTAGTGTTTTCTAATTTTCTTTAGATTCCATACATTTTTAATATTGTGAAAATTAAATACTTTTAAGAATTAATTTTTCTATATGTCTCTCTGTATCTTGTACAGTCCTGTTCTAGTACTACTCATGGCTTTGTCTATACTGGAGACTCTCCACAGGTGACACTCAGGGCACAACTTAATGCTTGGTTTTGTCCCTGCCCCACCAAATGTCCTGATTTCCTCTACTAGGTGTCATACTCCAGTAATCTTACAGGCTGGGAAAATGGGGAAGCTGAATTACAAAGCAAATTGTGGCCCTGCAACTCTGGGCCAGTTTCTTACCAGCTGAATCATTATCCTTCAGAAACAGTTCCAGATTCAGACTACTTTAAGGTCTCACTCCTTAAAAATTGTAGGGTTTGATATTCTCAATGGTTTAATGACTATAATGAAATTTTGTTACATAGAAGCAATGCAGAAAGCAAAAGGATTTTTAATAAAATGATATCTCTATTTTGACTTGCTTAACTTCAGTTGTCATTACATTTAAGACTGAATACAAATTTGGAATGGTTGACTACAGAATTTCACATGGCTTGAGGGCACATTTTTATAGAACCATAAAATCTTATATTCATAGAATGGTTTGGGTTGCAAGGCACCTTAAATACCACCTACTTCTAATCTTCTTGTCATGGCCAAGACACCTACACCAGGTTTCTCAAAACCACATCCACATCTCAACAGAGATACAAGTACTTCACTGAATTGGATTGAGGCACCATTTTGTTACTATGACCCCTGAGGTATAAAAGCAGGTTTGAAGACCTTTACATTTTAATTTGTCTTTCCAATAAATAAAAATATTTTCCTACAAAGTTAAGAAAAGACTCAAAGATAATTGATATAGATTAAACAGTGAAATGCTCAAAAAAAGGACTTTTATTACTCATATTGATTATTTCATATGTTGATCTAGTCTATGAAAACCTCAATTTAATGAGCCCATTTTATAAACTTTAAATGGTATGAAATTAATATCTTTTCATAGACATTACTTTGGCATACATGTATGGCTTTACAGCTATTATTGATACTTCTTTTTAACTCTGAAAAAATATTCCATAATACTCCATTTCTGATTTAGGACATCCTTACTTATACTGCCATGGAGATAGGAGGGGGGAAAAATTGGCAAAATATTTTTTGACCAAAAACTCCTGCAGGTAAGGTTAGGGTATATCTGCTGGAAAACTTACTCAGATGATTACCTGTATTATTGATTTCTGGCATTTGTTTACAAGGATTATGGTAAGGGTGGTTAGAGCAATGGAAAGGAGAAGCATGTTGGGTTTTATATCCCATGAGATGATCAGAAAAAATATGATTTTTTTTTCAAGCTTCTCTTTTTGAGGACTTCCTTATTTTTAAGGATAAAACAGCACTGTTCAATTAAAACCTGAAATATTTTCAAGTTGTTTAAAATTTGCAAGCAATCATTTTTACCTTTATTGCTATTTTAGCCAATGTGGAAAAAGAGATCCAAAGTACACTTCTGGATTACAGCCAAAGTTTCCAGTCTCTTTTCTTCATGGTAAATGAAAATCACTGTGGATACTAAGATATCTGAATTTTTTTAAAGAGGTACCTTGGCATAATTTGCAGATTTTTGTTTGTAATGCAAGAGCAATCTTAATCAAATCTGTGGTTGTTTTTCTAGAAATATATTCTGTTTGCTAAGCTTCTAAAAAATTTAAACATTTAGGTTTATGAAAGCTAAAACAGGAAAAGAGCTTTCAATTGGCAAGCTCCTACGAGCCTGAAAATCAATGCTGTGAAAGACAAAGTGTGTCCATCATATGTAGGCCACAGCTGCTTATGACTAAGTGCAATTATAACAGAATGGTTTAGGTTGGAAAAGACCTCTAAGATAATTGAGTCCAACCATTAACCCAGCACTGCCAGGTCCATCAATAAACCACGTCCCTAAGTGCCACACCTTCATGACTTTTAAATACCTCCAGGGGTGGTGACTCTACCACTTCCCTGGGCAGCCTGTTCCAGTGCCTGACAACATATTTGGTGAAGATTTTTTTTCCTAATATCCAAACTACATCTCCCCTGGTGCCATTCAAAACCATTTCTTCTAATGTATTGCTTTTCACTTGGGAGAAGAGACTGACCCCCGACTGGCTTCACCCTCCATTCAGGCAGTTGGAGGGAATGATGAGGTTTTCCTTCAGCCTCCCTTTCTCCCAGCTCCCTCAGCTGCTCCTCATCAAACCTGTGCTCCAGACCCTTCCCCAGATCTGCTGCCCTTCCCTGGACTTGCTCCAGCCCCTCAATGCCTTTCTTGTAGTGAGAGGCCCAAAACTGGACACAGGATTTGAGCTGTGGCCTCACCAGTGCCCAGTACAGGGGGACAATCCCTGCCCTGCTCCTGCTGCCACACTATTGCTGATCCAGGCCAGGTGCCATTGGCCTTCCTGGCCCCCTGGGCACACCTGGCTCATGTTCAGCTGCTGTCACCAGCACCCCCAGCTCCTTTTCTGTTGCGTAGTGGCAGAATTATAGTTGCTGATGAACCCTCAAGGTGAAGTTGATACTTTGAACCTCTGACCTGGTTTTCAGCATAATGAATTTCATCAGTCTTTAAGGCAGAGAGGAAACTACCAGATCATTGATAGGTATTCATTTAAGACCTTCATTACATTAGAATTTTAGATCAGTGAAGATTCAGTCTTAAAGGACAAATGTGTGTGTATTATATATTTTATTCATCTTTCACCCAAGTGAAGGCAAAACTCCATTAAACTCAGTAGAAGAACATTCATATTTGGAAGTTTTCTAGAAGTAAATGTCTCAAAATAAGGTTTCTCCAACTGTACTACGAAAAAAAAAAGAAAAAACTAAACCCAAGAAAACATAACAACAAAAGAAGATAATTTCAGGGCTTGTGTGATCTTTATTAATTGGATGTAATATTTTTAAAAGTAATCCATCATCAAAGATTTTATCCTCTATCATTTGAAACAGAATCTTAGAGGCGTCTTCAATGAGCACTCCACATTTGGGCAAAATAAAGCCAATGGGTCCATCTGGTAGGACATTCAGATGTCAGTGTAGCTGCACTTCACAAAGGACATGGTGTTATTTGGAGCTGAAGCACATGTATTTTCAAAGGCATGAATAACCTCAAACGTGCTAAGAGAAATCAGCCTCGGTACTGAAAGCATTTTTGCACATATTTACCACCAAGTTTGGAAGGTATACCAGAGATCTGTATTTCCCAAATCATGTGCATTAAAGCTATATGTATGTTAAGCTTACAGTGGGAAAACATATCAGCAGAAAATTCCTTAAATGAAAAGTTAAAATCATTCCAGAAAACTTTGGAATCAAGTATTCAGTGACATGCAGCTGTCTATATAAAGTTTTGCACAAGGTGAATGCAAATGAAGGCAAAAGGAATGAAGGTAATAAAATAACACAGGGAAAATAATTCAGATAGAAGAATATTTAATGAGGATCCAAGTGTTTTAGCCAGGCTAGGATATATGCATGACTTCATTCTAATAAAAAAAGGAATTATAAAATTTTCTATGGCTTTAAACATAATACAGGAAATCTGATAAAGCTGAAGAGCTTGACTCCCATCCTGATCCTCCTAAAGAAAGACTATTGTCAGGATCAGTGAACTATGTGTGAACCTAAAACCTTGTGGGAGAAGGACAGGGAAAAAATCAATCTACATTTCTCTTCTGTTCAATGGAACTTTAAATAATGGACTATATTTCACAACACAGAATTTTTGGAGATTGCACTTTCATTTAGTTAACAGTCCCAAGAAGTACAGACATATACATGATTATATTTGCCAGGAAATCAAAACATTTTGCTTTAATTGTGGCCTGACACGACAAAGGTGGATGAAGAAATAACTGGTTTAAATCAATGGCAGTCATTCTTACTAAAATGGGTTGTTAGTTCTCCTAGAACCTTTTGGGTAATGTATTCAGTAAAGATCAGAATAAGTATTCTGTGTAAGTGTTATTCCAAGGGGCAGAACAAGAAGATATTTAAATGGATTTATTTAAAAACTGCAACAAAAGTGATTAGGAAATGATCTTTTTTCTTCCAGATGGAAATTAAACCACATTCTTACCCATGTGGTACCTAGGTGATAAAATACATTTGAGCAGAAGAACAATGAATGTGTAATTTTGGGCTTTAGACATCCATGAGCAAGGCCAATGAGGACAACCTCCATTCACACAGTGGTTGTCATGAAAGGAAACATGGAGTGCTCATAGTGGGTGACTCTGTTAAAGGGTACTGAGACACCCATTTGCTCCCTCTGGGGGGTAAGATCCATCGTGTTCTGAGAGGGTGCCCCTGCCTGTGGAGAGCACAGGCTATTACCCACTACTATTTTTTCATTTAGGTACAAATGACACCACAAGCCGAAAAATGGGTAGGATCCAGGAAGACTAGAAAGCTCTGGTGAGGCAGGTGGAAAACAGCAGTGCTCAACTCATCTTCTCATCCATTCTACTGATTAGAGAAACAGAAGCAGAAGCATAGTGCAGATCAAAATTGGCCTCCATTGCTGGGGCCATCAAGAAGGTTTTTCGCTTTTATGACAATGGGTTGCACTTTCGATGCCTTCATAAGGTTGACCTGAAACAGACTGGACAGAGCTGAGAATAAAGTAGGTATTTATTGAGAGGCCTCTAGGGTACACCTTGGGCAGGACAGGGCCTGACCAGGGCTACACCCAAGGTGGATTTAGAATAATCACAAAAATGGTTGACCAGTCATGAGGTCTTACACTTTTTTTTATAAGTTTTGGTCCATTTTGGAAGGTCCCATCCTTCTTGTTCCTCCCTTCAGTCCACCATTGTTTATGCTTTTGGGCCTGAAAGTTGTCCTTGGTCTTTAGCAGGAAAAGGATTTGTTTTGTCTACCTAGCCTGTGAAGAGAGCTTACCAGCACCTAATATGAGGCTCAGAACTACACCCGTAGGCAGCACAGGATCTGAAAAACATGAAAGCTAAAATTTAAGGCATCACTTTAATGATTGCAGCCTCTTAGGACAGGAATGAGATCCACCCTTTTTAAAAGGGCAAGAGAATTTTTGGCAGCAGGCTGGACACTTCAGTCAGACAAGTTTTAAACTGAGGGACAGGATTCTATTTTTCACACTGTCTCCCATAATATCCTTATAGGTCAGTGTCTTGGTTTGGAAAGACAGGTAACCGCCAGGGAAAGCTGAAGCCTCCCCTAGAATAGAAAATGTAAACCCCTCACCCCCCGCCAAATTATAATTTTGCAATTAAGGGCTTTCAGGCAAAGATTTGGGAATAGGAATAACAGTTCTTTACTAGGAATATTAACAATACAAATGTAGTAGACAACAAAATCACCCAATCCAACAAGCAAACAAATAAACAAGCAATTCTGGAAAACCCTGACAGGGTCAGAGCTACAACCTGACACCCTGTTGGTCAGGGCGTTGGAAGCAGTCCAAAAGTGAGTCCTCCTGGAGTGGCAGATGTGGTTCTGTTGAAGTGGAGATGATCCTGCAGCCAAAAGGGTCCAGAGGTGGTGAGAAGGGGTCTGGTGATGGTGAGAAGGGGTCTGGTGATGGTGAGATGAGGTCTGGTCTTCTTCCCAGAAATCGGGGTGAAGCAAGAGAGCTTCCTGTTCCGGAGTCCCAGTTTTATCCAGGTAGGAATGGTTGGCTCCCCCACTGGGTGGAGCACCTCACAATAGGATGATGGAATGTGGATGTACTCCCCTGGGGAGGGTAGGGGTGTCTTAATGGTCCATTACCAGAAAATATTCCCCGGGGCAGTAAAAGAGATAAGGAACAATGCCCTACCCAGTTTCAACAGTTGGCTCATTGTCAAAAGGCACCCTCCCCACTCCTTTCAGAGTAAACAAGAGATAAAGAAGAAACAATTCCTCAACTGCTTTTCAGCAGATGAAAATAGAATACACAATCTAGGTTCCACAACCCAAGACACTCAGCTTGGGAAATATGGGTTACATGAATGGGCAGTGAGGTGGATTACAAACTGGCTGAATGGCAGAGCTCAGAGGATCATGATCAGCAGACTAGAACCCAGTTAGAGGTTTTTAGTCAGCGGCATTCCCCAGGGATCCATACTGGGTCCAGCCTTATTCAACTTTCTTTTCAGCAACCTGATCTAGGGATAGAATGTGCCCTCAGAAATATTGCTGATAATACGGAACTGGAGGGCATGGCTGATACGCCTGAAGACAGTGCTGCCATTAGAGGATGAAGAGTTGGGCAGAGAGAAACCTGAAGGTGTTCAACAAAGGCAAGTGTAGGGTCCTGCATTGGGAAGAGTGTGGCCAGCAGCTTGAGGGAGGTGATTCTCCCCCTCTGCTAACAATAATGAGGCCACAGCTGGAGTGTTGTGTTCTATTTCTCCACAGTTCAAGAAAGACAAGGAGCTACTGGACAGCGTCCAATGGAGGCCCACAATGATGATTAGGAGTTTGAAGCACCTCTCAGGTGAGCTGGGCCTGTTTAATGTAGGAAGAGAAGGCTGAGAGGGGATCTAATTAATGAATATTTATATCTCCAAGGTGGGTGCCAAGAGAATTGTGCCAGACTCTTTTCAGTGGTGCCCTGTGATAGGAGAAGTTATAATGACCATAAACTCAAACACAAGAAGTTTCATCTCAACATAAGAACTTCTTTATACTAAGGGTGGCAGAGCACTGGAAAGACTGCCCAGAGAGGTCATGGATTCTCCCTTTCTGGAGACATTAAAAATCCACCTGTTCTTGTGAAACCTGCTCTAGGTCACTCTGTTGTGTCATTGAGGTTGGACTAGATGATTTCCAGAGGTCCCTTTCAACACTAACAATTCTGAGATTCTGTGATTCTGTGAAACAAAGTAATAAATAATACATTCAGAGTAATTACCTGAGATGACCTAGTTCTGAAATAAGAAGCTCACTCAAACCATTTGTCCTCAAAGAGAATTGATGAGAAATCCCAAGGAGAGATGAGCAAGGTTTGTGGATGGAACCTGCTGATCCAGAGATACACAGATTTTTCACAAATTCATTGATAGTTCCAAATTTATAATTCATTCCAAATTTATATGATTTGTGTATTTTTCTGTTCAGAGTATTAATTCTTAAAAATTTATAAGTTCTTTCAATAAAGCTAAAGACTAATTCTTTAGTCCCAGGATGATGAGAAAAGATGTGTCTCTGTGATTTTTCCCCTGTGCCAATGATTAGGGAAGAAGCTTTAGGCTCAATACGTTGGCATTTTTGTACAGCTGTACAGCTGTTTCACTGTGGAAGTGAAAACAAGCTTCTGGCTGTGACAGAAAGACACTGTCAAATTTTATTGCAACAGTTTAAGATGTTATGAGTCCTGAAATTTTGTCTTGCCTTTCTGACAAAGTGCCCTTTTGTCAGTGCCCTTGCTCTGGATCAGAAGGAACAAGTGTCGTCTGGTCCCCATATCCGACATGTTAGATCCCGTACAATGTCCATTGGCACTGGAGCTAAGAAGTCAAGATCTGCACTGATGGATCTGTGTTCATTTTTACTGACTGCTGCAGAGAAAGTGTAACAAAGCACCACCCAAAATGTTTGCAAAAGGAATTGTGTTTCTCTGCGAAAATCATCATAGCAAAAAAAATTAATTAATTAATGGAGTGTCATATGGACATGGAGCCATATTGTTGAGTTTCACCAAATTTAAATGTTTGAGAGGTACACCATGCTTTATATTCAGACAAGAACAATAAGCTCACTTAGTTTATGGAGTTATTGCTGGGATTTCATATAAAATGAAAGGGTTGTCTCTTTCAGAAATGGTTGTTTAACTCCATTTGTCAGTGTACTATTGAGGTTACAAAACACTGCTTCATTAGTCTACTACTAGGAGTTTCAAAAATTTCCAATGTATTTTGTTTTAATCTACAGAAGTAGAGACAATCCCTTTTTTGTTAACTGTAAAATATATCTGCAAAGACTTCCAATAATGTGCATTTTCTTTTGTGACAGTACAATTATTTTTACTTTGAATTGCAGGAGAAAAATCAAGTTTATAATAGGAAAGTGTGCTTGTAGAGTGATGAATTGCAGAGTCCTCACTGCTTATATATATTAAATTAAAGCATTTTCTAGAGTGCGTTAGCCAATATAAGCAATTAGCAATTGAAGTGATAGATATGGTAAAAAATGTGCAGATTTAAAAAAAAAAGCAAAACCAAAAGCACAAAACCAGCCAAACAACAATACAAAACACAAACAAAAGAAGTCCTGCAAATTAAAATCACTCCGAATAGTTTTCAGATTGCATAGTGCCTTCAGATTGAAAGCCTACTGAAGAACATCTTTCAGCCAGTTGAAATTATATAGCAAAAAATAAGTCTCACTGAAAAATGCAAAATTCTGAAGCACTAAATATTTTGCTTAAAATAAATTACCTCAGGCTCCTCAAGTTTTGCTAACCACAGGCAGCAGATAAATACCTGGAGCCCTAGTGGGCTGTCACCTGCCACTCTGATTATCTGGTCAGTCGGCAAGGTGGCTCCTAGAGGGCCCTGGAAGCACAAACTGATAGTCAGGAGTCCCCACCTATGGATGCTGCTCCACACACTTGGCCCATTCATTTTTAGCAGGTGACAGCTTAGGCCTTTTTTATAGATTCTCTTTTATTGTTCTGGTGGAGCTACATTAGTCTGATTTCTGGTAACTACATATCGAGTTAATTTAAAACTCTCCAGAAGAGAGCTGAGAGGTTTTTTGGGGTTTTTTTTGTGGGTTTTTTTGGGTTTTTTTGTTTGTTTGTTTGTTTGTTTTTTGTTTTTTTTTTTTTTTAATTTTCATCTAGGTATATGCAGAAAAGATACATTTGTAAGCATTTTGAGCTCCTCTCCTCTCCTCTCCTCTCCTCTCCTCTCCTCTCCTCTCCTCTCCTCTCCTCTCCTCTCCTCTCCTCTCCTCTCCTCTCCTCTCCTCTCCTCTCCTCTCCTCTCCTCTCCTCTCCTCTCCTCTCCTCTCCTCTCCTCTTTTCAGTTTTTTTCCTAAGCTAAAAGCTTAGTTTATGCAACTATGGTGCATATTGCAATAATTACTTTTTTCCTGCTAGGGAGGGAAAATATTGTATTTCTTTTCAGTGCAAACAGATTCAGTTTAAATTTCAAGCTTCTGGTTTGTGATATTCAGATAGAGTGATGCATCTTCAGGGAAGATATTTTAATGCAAAGCCTTTTATTTATCCCTTTCCTAAGACACAATCATAAGCCAATTTTCCTTCTGTCTAGTTTCATTAAATTACCTGATTTGAAAACAGCACCAGCGGAGCGCCTAAACATCCTGCCTTCTCTTAGGGAATTAGCATTTTTCTTTGATGTGGTTCAAAGTGGGAAACCACATTAACGTGGGATCCAGCCAATTTCTGCTATTGCATTAAGATCAGCTGCAAAAACCTGCTTTGTACTGGCCTCTCTGGCCAAATGTTAGCTTGGCATATTTCACAAAAGAGAAGGAGGTTTGGGTACAGCTTCAGAAAGATTCTGTCCTGAGGTCTGATACCCCAAAACAGTTTCTCAGGTCATAATTAATTGAATTTTGTTTGATGTGATCAAACACAGGGCAAGAAGCAAACCTTGACCTGCATCTTTGATATTTAATAACAGAAGAATGATTAAAGACAGGGATAGAGTCCTAAGGGCTTCACAGGCCCATTGGTCTTGCCAAAGGCTCTTTACACCACCTGGTCTATCCTATGGACAGCCAAGGTACTATGGCAGGGAGCAAAGCCCAGCATCAGAGGCAGAAACCTTTGTCTATGTATTCCTACATACAAGAACCCTATTGAAAAAGGAAGAAAAAATCAGTGCAAAAGCTGTTTATTAAGCCAAATATTTTAAAAAAACTGTGTAATGCTCTAGAATGTAGTCACGGATCACAATATAAATGTTTTTTGTCACAGTATATTTGGGTTATTTTATAACTTTTCATATTTAAAGGCAGTTCTGATGTACAAAAATGGAGACAGACTGAAGACCTCTGTGCACCCTTTACAGCACTTTCTGTTGTGACCATTCTCCTCCAGAAGCCGATTAAACTCTTTATGAGTAGAAACAGTGTCTGAGTAAAGTGTATTAGAAAGGACTAACAAAGTGCATCACTGCATTAGGCAGCAGTTAGAATGAAAAGGGTTTACCTACAGTGGCAACACTCTCACTTCCTTTCTCATTGTCTGGCTTTTGGAGGAGAAGAAGTACCATGCAAATCAGTTGTGAGCAGCTGTGGGTCTCTCACCTGGGCAAGGTGGCCAGGCTACAGGACTTCTCCTGTGTCATTTTCCCAAAGCATGCATGGAAGGTGGTGCCTGGAGCATGAATTCCTGCTCTTTAATCAGGGTCCATGCTTGCTGAGCAAACGCTATGGTGAGGAAGGCCCAGATCTGAGTCCTAGAAGGACTTCACAATACAAGGACACAGTCAGCAGTTCATACCAAAATCTATCTCTGGTTAGAGGACCTGCTCCTATTTTCTGGAATTCCTATGCACATATTCTCTACTATTTGCCAGTTATTTCAAAAGGGGGCAAAAAAAAAGGAAAAAAAAAAAAAAGAGAAGAGAAGCAGTGCTATTAGCTCTAGGGTGCTTGTTGCTATAAAACAAATAACCTTTCTTCAAAATCTGTAACAATAAACAGTAGTCTCACAATAAACAGTAACTAAATATTTCACTATCCTTGAAGTCCTATTGTTTCATTTATAAGAAGCCTTGGGTGTTTTTTCTCTCAAGAAGAGATGTTGGAGTTACATTTTGTAACTCCTAGCAATCAACTAGACCGATATAATAAACAAAAAAAAAACACATTTCAGCCAAATCTTCCTCCAATGTACAATCAGGACTAGCAGAATAATATTTTGCATTTTACATAGTATTATCCTTGCCATACAATTCAAAGGTTCAAATTTTATACATAATTATCAAATAATTAGGGTACTATTACAAATAAAATATTTCATTTGTTGTGCAATCAACACTATTTATAAAGAGAGAGCATATGTATATGTACAAACTAGTGTTTGTTTTCAGTGATGATTTTTTAAGAATGTTTGAATGTGAACAAGGATCAGTAGACATCAGAAAACTGTGGTTTTATCTAGCTTAAAATCATGCCACAACAGCCTGAAAGCTAGAGAGAAATTATTTATTTTTCTTATTGGTTTTAAATATGCACCTCATTTAAATATATATCCAGTCTAAACCAAAGGGAAAAAAATATACAAAGAAAATTTAGGGCATGTTTTACAGTAAAGACATGGCTCAAAGCCTTCTCTGGGATTTTTCCCCCTAATTAAAAGCGTTTACTATTGTCAGCTTTCCCCAAATTCTCATATTCCTATCAATCACCAGCCTGAAGCTGTTCTGAAAGCATTTGAAAAGACTTCTTGTTTCAGTAACTAATTACACTGTGAATACTTCCCTAGGGGAGGTCTAAGGCCCAGTAATAGGAGTAACTTTTATGAAAACAAGCCCAGTGACTTTGCCTGCTGAGAGCTACATTGAAAGGCCTTGCCAAGCCAGGAGATAGATTGGATTCCCAGGGCTGTTGAAAAAACAATCAGTTTGTAGGCTCCAATGTACCAGAACAGCTGAAATACCAAATAGGCATGTGAAAGTCCTAATTAATTAAATCTAATGATCCTGTCAAACGATAGGATTTTCTACAGTGCAGAGAACTTGTTATAAATAAACAAAAATGAAAGTTCATGCTGAAAGACAATGCATCAGTTTGGTATCTCATGACACTTTCCCTACATTTTCTTTGCTGAATAGGAGCTGTGATCCATTTGTGAGCATACCTACTGAACAGCATTTGCTTCCCAGAAATCCTAAAACTGTAAACTGAATTATCAGCGTTTGTTGGCAGATACTCAGTTGGCCTCTTTCATCCATATTTTTGCTGTCATTTCACATTACTCCAGTTTTTCTATGTGTTGTTTACCTCAAGATATTTTCATCATGCTAATGTCACTACTTTTCAATTATGCATGTAAATCCTTTTGTAAAAGATATCTGCCACAAAGCACTTCCATACATCTCTCCATATGCAACAGTTCTGGCCTTCTTTACATAAATGAATTAACATCTTTCTTGGAATGATCATAACTTGAAGCAAATCTACTGACCTTAAATGACTAAAACCAAGGACAAGCCATTGCTGGAGCAGCCTGGTCTCCCAGCTGGTGTGAACTGGTGTATTTCCATTCAACTGAAAGGATGCAGATTAGCCCAGCTTCATTGATTTTGCTGAAATTATGCCATTTAACAACAGCTGAGACATGAAGCCAAATGAGAATATTATATTACTTTAAGTCTTTCTAGTTCTTTCTTATTGAAACTACTGTATTTGCCACCTTGCATCAAAACATTCTTTAAACCCCACCTATTTCCATTAGTTTGATTTTATTTATTTATTTTATGTAATCATATATTTTCTTCATGTTTAGGGGCATTGACATTTCCAAATGGATTATTTTGGTTATCACATATTAAAATACGCCAGCTATGAAAACTCTCAAAAACTTAAGTGAAAACTCTTTTAAGGACAGAGTAAAGAAACCAAACAAAAATAAAAAATAAACAAACAAACACTAGACAACATTTAAAAGACCTACAAAAAAACTAATACAAAGTGAGAAGTCTCCTTACAAGGAAAACATGGACATTCCAATCATTGCAGTAACTTCAGCTTCAACCAATTTATGATTCTAATCAAGTCAGACATATTACAATCACCTAACTAGTGACTGTTTTATTTCTATTTCTAGCTCAGGCCTACCTGTAAGATGAGTTTGGGAGACCACAGAAGCTAGACACAGGTAAACCATGACAGACACAGGTAAACCATGATGAAACATAACCAATAGAGACATTTTCTTTTCTCGGGAGTAAGTTCCCAGGAGTAAGCAAGATGGAACTTATTCAGGTACACTGATTTCCCAACTACAGCCATACTCTGGCTTGTTCAGAAATGCAACACACTTGATAGAAAACATAATGAAAAATCAGGAAGCGTCTTTCCACTCATTATTTCACATCGGAACCTTCTTGTGATGAAATAGTAGATAGAAACATGTGAGGAATTTTTATTTCCATAGTACCATACAAAGCCTTTATAGCAGTGTAACTTATGCACCTTCTTGATGCATTTAGATAGGGAAATGCAGATACTCTATAAAACATCAAATTTTGCAGCTTCAGTTTTTTTATTGCAGAGTATTCTTAGACTCATTTTTTGCTTACATAACTCACCTGAGTTAGATAAAGCCTCTTGCTTTTCCATTTGTATCAACTACAATTTGTTTTGTGAAGGAGATCATAAATCTTAAATGGAATGTAGTTGAGTCTTCGGTTGTGAAAAATTCCCGTAGGATTCTTCAGCATACAATTATTTTGTATTCTATTTAATTGACCACCTAAATTATTTGCTACTTTATGGACCTTTCACATTTCTTTGCAGAAAGCGTTTATTACAGGTTAAGTACAAAGACAATGAAGGAAAAAGAAACTAGCATTATGGTAAGACACTCAGAGGACCCATAATTAATATTGAGTATAGAGGGTAATTGGAAATATTTTGTGATCTATATATGGCCTTGGCTGAGGTACATTATGCCATTTCTTCAAAGCTCTGTAATACACATTTAGGTAATAACAAGGCAGGCAGTATTAAGCAGGAAACATAAAAATGGATCCAGATAAAATACTTGTAATGTAAGATAACACAGTCCTGTTAAATAGGCTGGGATGTGAAGCAAGAATATTCAAGTTAGCATCTTTCTAGCTAACATCTGCAGACTGTCTTCAGTTCCCATTTTACTAAGAGAAGAATAAATTATAAGAATTGAAGTACATAAAAAATGCCAAAAGCACTTACATCTTGCAATATGCAGCCAAAAAAAAACCAAAAAACCATGCACCTTGACTGTTCTATGAGTTTTATATTTTGTTTGATTTAATATGAAAAAGCACAAACATACAAAGCAACAATGAAAAAGCTTCCCTAATCAGTATGTTGCAGCTCCCCAAGACAGGACTGCATGTATCTTGCTTTACTAAGCTTCCTGAGTGATGTTTCTGAGTGAATAAGTTCCTGTTGCCTGAGGTATGGCATAGAGGTAGAAATTAATGAGATAGTCCCAGAATAGCTGAAGGGTAAAGGTCTGTTACTGGAGGAATATGAACCTAAATGGTCAGCAATGGTAATGATGTCCACAGGTGAAGGAGGGTGTAATTGAGAGTGACTGAAGCTGGATGCTTGCCGTTGCTGCATGCTGAGCTTACCTCTAAAGACAACCTCAGCACGTACCAGCTACCAGAGGGAACTCTGCTCCTTTTGTTTCTACAGTGCATGAAAGAAAGCACAGGCTTGTGAACTGATCACAGATGAATTAAAACAAAACATAGGCAAAGGACTCAAAGGTAATGTGAACCTGAACGCTAAGAGCAACTCTAAGTAAAAGATAGAGGACTTCTATGAATATACCAACACACCTATATAGAACTGCTATCCTTTTGTAGAGTTGTTCACCAGCTGTAGTTCAGCAGGAAGGAATATTTACAGCTGATTCCCTGAATTCATAGATGTAGTGGCCTGGGCCAAAGGTTACAATCAAGGAAGATGTGTTGTGCTCTTCATTCAGTGCCAGATTATGACACTAAGGTGATCCCATCTACCTCAGACCTAATTTTGTTACCTAGAAATTAGAAGAAAATACTTCATACTGAGCATTTAGAAGCATACTTACACCCACGGTTTAAGTGCTGAATATCAGCACTGTGATCAACACCAAACCCAGGTGCAAATTTTGCTGCTTTCAAGGTACAAATGTAATGCAATTCAACTACAGCACATTGTTTCCAGATGTAAATTTTAAAAGCCTAGAAGAGGAAGAAAATGATAAAAGTCTACAGAAGGGATAAGAGTAAGCTTGGTACCTTCCTGGAGGTAAATTTTGGGTGATAGAAAACAGAATTTCCCCCCTCTCGTCTCAGCAGAATATGACACATTTGACATCTGTGAAAGTTCTTTCAAGAGCTTTGAAAGAGGTTATGCTACTGCCAATATTAGCCAGATACTGTGTTGTAAATCTGACACAGACTCCAGCCGAGTTATAACTTGCAATATTGAGCCCAAGGTAATATATTACTCACTTTCCACAATAGCCAATGCTGATCTTTCCTTAAGCGGTCCTGTAGGAAACACAATAAAAAAAAATCATGTAAATTGCAGCTGCTGCATGCTGTTCTTGTTAGGAAGGTATACAAACAGGACTGCATGATACAGAAGATTAAGAAAGGCATTTCAATAATGAGTACATGTTTTGTCTGTTGAAGATATTTAAATTTTCTTCATTTTTTATTTAAGCTCATGATGAATCTTTAGTCAGTTTTTAAAATAAACAGCTGCCTGAGTGCAATTTGGTTTTGAAAAAAAATCTTCTATTTTCATTTAAAAATACTTTTTAAAAAAGAACTCTGTCTGAGTAAATCAAAAATTTTACCTTCTATCTGGTCTAGCCTGATGCACATCTTTAGTCTATCCCAAGAGCAGCTGATATTAGTTACAGATATCACTGAAATAGGAACCGTGGGTCAACTCTTCTTTCTCCTCATTTTGAGAACACAATTTGTCTTTTCTTGACCAATAATTACTATACGTGTGCTTATTTGTTATTTTAACTCCTCTCTCTCTTTCCAAATGGTACAGTCTTTGTACTTAAAACTCATTCTCTGAGATGAGGAGAAAGAATTGGTGTATGGGATCTTCTGCAGAGCAGGAAAGAAAAGGCAACTTTCTGAGTGTTCTTGACCATCCTTACACCTATGATACAGATCATTCTATCCATATGTTATTCATTTTATTTTGACAGTAACAAAACATTTCACTGTTTCTATTTCACAAATATGCTTGATATGAATTAGGCAGGGAAAGATGTGAAGGGAAGAGAATAGAGAAGGAAATAATTGTTGTTTTAAAGAAAAATCCTTCAACACAGATACGGGGGTTTTTTTTAAATATTAACTCACCAAAATATCATCTAGAAATGTGTATTTTAATAGCGTGAAGAAATCACAACTACAGCGACATCACTCTTTCTGTTCTTCACAATTATCCTTGTGGCAATTCTGATTAAAACAGATGTTATTGCATATAAATAGTAAGTACATTTATCATACTCTTGATAACAAAAATAAGCCATTCTCTCAATGGTTTGAAATTTTCCTGTATTTTTTTTAAAGAACATCTGAAAATAAATCATCAAAGGCCAAAAAATTAATAGGATATTTTTCTACACTTCCAATTTTTTTCAAAAACAATGGACAGAATAGAGAGATGAGGAAAAAAATAAGTCTGCTTTCCATACACAGGATTCTTTACAGAGGACTGTGCTTTTACCACAGGTAGAAAGCTTCTAAAATTCGAAATACATTTGTTCACCTTCCAAAACCATCTTTCATTCAGGTGATTTTCTGCTAAGATGAAGGGAAAGAGTTTTGACAGAATTTTAATTAACTTAAGCCAAGACATATTCCTCTTACTTTACTTTCTGTGCTCTCAGAAGCAGCTTCTTTGTGCTATATCACAAAACAAAGGGCTTTGGCAGAATGATGCTCAAAGAACAAAGATTCTCTAAAGGTCAACTGGCACCTGCAGTCTGAGTTTACTGGCCTAATACATGTGTGAAGTGAGTTCTCCAGTACAATGTGTTTACTGCTTGTACCACAGGAAGATGGTGATTGTAAATGCATGCAATACCAAACTTGAATTAATATATATATGTATATATAGCCCTATATAGTCACTATATAGTTTCTTTGAATATCTTTTGCACTCTATTAATAAAGGCAGAGACCAGTAATTCATGTACATTATGCTGTTTTCCTGTATTTTTACTTGAAGACCACTTTGGTCTAAATATTAATTTTATTTTTTTCTCTTTCTACAGTGGTAAGAAGTTAAATTTTATGCTGCAACACTGATGTTTAATGTCATTTAGCTCCATGCAAAAATTGATTGAAATAACACTGTACAAAGATAAGCAATGCTGATCAATAGGCAAAAATCTTAGTCCAAAGTTCAGACTTGAATTTTGTAATTCAAAGTCCATCACCTACAGAGCATAATAACTTTGCAAATATATTAATTTCTCATTTTTTTCTTTGTTACCATCTTAGTTTGGTTTGCTTCTGTGCGTTGGATTTTTTGGGGGGGATTTCAGCTGAGTTCTGAGTTTCTGCAATGTATTCTTCCCACTTCTGTTAGAATGGTGAATGAATGAGGATCCCTCAGGTTCAGAAGTTTGGGTCCAGATATGCCAGTGTCCAAAGTCATGCTGCAGTTTTTGCTTGATAAATACCTGAGAATATGAGGCAATAACAATTTCGTACTCTGAATATTTTTATGCTTTTTTCCTTATGTGGTTTTTCTTCAAAGAAAAGAGGAAAAATACTTTTGTGTTTGGTTGGTTTTAGATTATTACATGTGTGATACATATAAATAGAAGTGTTTCCTGTGAGAAACAACTGACTTTTATCAGAAGCACTCTATAATTATTTGGGCTCAAAACCCAACATTCTTGAAAGAATTCTGAATGTATTAAAAGAAAAAAATCTTTCAAAGGAAGAAGGGGTTAAGTGTAAAAGAATCCAAAACAACAACAAAAAATTGTAAATAGAAAAATAATAATTTTAAACTATGTTTGTATAAAGAAGCCCAGGCAAACATGGAAAAAACAGGCAGTAACTTGTAAACTTGCTATAAGGCTGTTTTGTCATCCATGAGTGATGCAGAAAGGTGATTTTTTACTTAAGGTAGCACAGCTGATTAGTTATTTTAAGTGCAGTGGGCTAGCAGAGAAACAATGACTGTAATAATAGAACAAAAAAGGGATAAATTAGATTGTGTGATCACAGCAAAGCAGGTCCTGGCACAGGGGTTGACAATGAAAACAATGGAGAGCGATGCAGGACAAAAGGAGGAGGACTCAGATTGCCTGCCTGCTTCCTGCATGTGAGCATATCAACTGGAAATTAATGCATATAGGTCTGAGAGAAAGTCAAAGAGACTGAAAACGATATTGTGGAATGGAAGCGAATTAAAGAAATATTACGAAAAATCACAGCTCCTTTGTTAAAGGAATGTTTTTTCTGTGCACAGAACTGAAGTTTCTGAGGCTATATACACTGTCTTGGTCCTGTCCAGAGTATAGGCATTAAACACTTCCTGAGTACAGCAGTGCATCATATAGCACATTTTCCCTCCTTCACGTGCCCTCTGAGGAAAAGAAAAAGTCTCCATTCATTCCTGTGATCAGGACAAATCAGAGTGTTCCATAAGGCAGACCTATCCCACAGTACAGGTGAAACATTCTGTTAAAATCAGTTTTCCATTTCCTAGGCAGTTTCTACCTTGGAAAAGTTATTGACAGGCTTTTATATCTATCTAAACCTTAGGGTTAAATTCTGTGGGGTACTTGCATGGTCCAACCTTTGGTGAATGATTTGCCTTGATAACTTGGTGAAATGAAAATCTGAGAAGTGTTATCTATATCTGGTTTGAATACTCAAAAGTGTCTAAATCCATTTGTCTAAATTGATCTTGTAAAGGGAAGGACAACCATCAACAGGATTAAAAAGCAATCAGAGAATTATGAGGCTTTTGATACAATGCAGGAATTATCTGATAAGAAGTATAAAAGAAACGTGAAAATTCATATCAGGAGAAAGAGACTCCAGAGTGGAAACATCAGGTGTGAAACTAGATTGGGCACTGCCAGAGGGCTCTTTGTGCCACCACAGACACTGCCCAGCCCAGACAGAGCACCTGAGTGTCCTGGCCTGTGGGAGTGGCTGCTCCCTGTGGGGGAGGGACGTTAATGCACACATGGAGCTGTGGCTCCCACATCTCCAGTGGTGTGAGAGCAGGACAGACACACTGCCACAAGATTGGGGCATTACTGACAACCCACACACTCTGCTAGAGGAGCTCTGCCTGTAACCGTGTGCATGTCTCTGTATTTGCTCATGTATAATCACACTGTGGTGTGATTAGAACCTCTGGAGATAAATTTGTGATTGGATAAAGGCATCTGTGAAATTGTACAGGTTTAACATCCTGCGTCCACTGTTGCGGCTGTTCTGTTTTATTACCAGTGTTGATCCTGTATGTACAGCTCTCTGATTGCTGGGTAACTGCATATTGTTTATGTGTCAAGAAATTATTTCAATCCCAATCTCATTTAAAGTATTTTTACTTTGACGAATTCCAACTGGGAGAACTCATTTAGTGATATCACAAAGATTCATTGTTGAGAGAAAACAGGATGTGTTAACTAAAAACTCTAGTTTAAAAATGGTGATGCTTGCTTTATGAACTATTTTGTTTAAAAATATCAAAGAATATCATGAAAGAAAACTGAAGAAGGATATCATCATAATTTATCACTGGTCACTGTAGTCTTTCCTATTGAATGCAGTCATTGCTACTGTAGTGCAACTGAGAAAACTGAACAGCATGAGATCATTATTCAGCACACTGTTCACTGATGCATGTTGGTAACCTGAAGTACCTGGGCTTGTCTCTAGCTCTGTTACTGTTGCAGATTCTAGCAAATCTCATTTACATGAAGGTCTACCTTTTCCTTATATGTATCCAGGGAGAATTTTTAAAACAACTTCAGTATTTTTTTAATGAGTGGATGAAAAGAGAATCTGCATTTTTACTTCACTTTTCAGGCTATCTTTAGAGCCTACTGGTTCATTTTGCTTTAGAGCAACAACCAAGTGCTAAAAATCATTAAAGTTAAGAACAATTGCCCAATGTTCCTGATAGCTCATCATCACCACTTCAACATTTCTTTCTTTCCCTCCCTTACATTCATGATACTGTAAATCTCCTGGATATTTTCACTAGATAGGATCTAGGTTACACTTGAATAAACCAAAATGACAATATTATTAATCACTTCAATTGATAATTATGAATTAAATTAATGTTATCAAAAGAGGAATATATGATAAGGTAGTGAGAGAACAGTCAGAAGAAAGTTAGAGAAATTCAAGTTGGCAGGATTTGATGAAATTCTCCTTGGAGCACTAAAGGAACAAGCTGATGCAGTGTCTGAACAGTTAGTGATTAATACTGAGTTCTTGGAATAGAAGAATGTTCCCAAAGGGCTGGTAGAATAAAAACCCAAAACTTACATTAAGAAATGCAGAAAAGAAAACAATTTGGCTTCCAAAATGGAGGAATTAAATTAGACATTAGTAAAACCAGGGGATCTTAGTGCAATCGATGGCAAAATAATGAATAAGGAAACCTAAAGAATATCTCTAAGTTTGGAAGTTTTGGGTAAGTTTAGCAAACCTCTATCAGTCACTTCTGAAAGGCTACCAAATACACACACTTCTGAAACAAAAGACTAAAACATCCTTTGATGCCTTGGCATTCTTTTCTACGCCTGATTCTGCCATTTTCTTATTGACATTTTGGAAAATTCCAAATTGTTTAGAGCAATCACAGGATTTATTTTATTTATTCTTCAAATCTTGTACATTTTAGTCATTGAAAGTACATTTGAAACAATAGTTTTTTATTCAACATCATTGGTTGCACGCCAATTATGTTTTTATCCTCTGGAGAAGCTTTCATAAAGACATGAACTTTGAGGTCAGTTTCAGTAAAAAATATATAAAAAAAATGTTGATTAAATTATTTATCCTGCAGAGCATAGTACATTAATAATGTCTGATTTATTTGGTTTGTATCTCAGTCTGCATTTTTTTATCTGTATTACTTATTTTTCTAGAAAAGTAAAACTAAGATTAAATTTCTGGGGATCATTTTTTTTACTTGTAGAAGAAAGGAACTGATTCTTTTATTTTTTTTTTTTTTACTTTTAGAAAAATGTACACAAAATGATAAATCTAAAACTGTTAAGATCATTCTCAGTCTGAAAGTACTGCTTTATTGAACTTCACCACAAATAGAAAGTATCTTTCCTTGTTTACAATAATTTCAAAATTTTAAAAAAAATATATATAGGCATGCATCTTTTTCGTCTTTTGATTGAATGTTGCTTCATTCCTGGTGTGTATATATGTGTATATTTTAGTAATTAAATATTAAAATATGAAGATCATTCATCAAAGGTTATTTATAAGGCAGTGGAGAATTAATTCTATATGTCAGTAATGAATTATGTATGCATCTATAATAATACTTTATGCAGTTTTGCTTAACAGTGTGTTAATACTGTTGTTCTTCCAGAGGAATATATTTGATGGATAGAGCACTGCATGTTTAGAAAACTTCAGATTTGCCCCTGTGATTGTGGAAAGGTAAAGGGACTATATATTTATCAGGAATTGCAAATCCTAAGTTCACTTATTTGTAAAACTGTTTCTCAGAGAATTAAAATTAAGCAGAGCAACAGCAGAGTCCACATCTGATTTGTTAAGGTGCATTGACACATCCCTAAGGCCTGGCCTGAAGTATAGCCAAGTGAACTGACTGTGAGAAACTGTGGGATGCAGGAGCAAGAAGCTGTAATATGTCTCTCTCTTAGAAATGGTTGGATTTCACTGGTGGTTAAGGGAGGGTGAGGCAATAGACAGGCAAACCCCACAGGTAATTAATTGGGAGAATTGGAGACCTCCTGGGCAGTGAAATCTCTCTATGCCAGTGTGGCAGCCTACCCCAGTCTTGGTAAGCTTGAGCTGTGTGGCTCACATTGCACAAAGCTGGAATGTCAGAGGTAACTATAACAGAATTGGAGCTTTAGCTATAGATATGGCAAAACTGTGACTATTTAATTTAGGAAGGCCTCTGTACCAGGGACGAGACAAGGACCAAGAAAGGGAAGGATCAATGTGGACGGAGGAAAAAGAAGAATGGGAAGTGGAGAGGAAAGAGGATAAAGGGGTCCAGATGAGCAAGAGAAAATGCAGATCAATGCATTTGCCTAATAGAGGCACCTGACCACTGCAGGCTGTCTTGTTTTCTTATTAAAAAACACTCCCAGGAACTTTCCGTGTAAACTGCTGCTACCTCTCTCTGATCTCTGTGTGCATTTGTATGTCTGTATGTATATATTTTGCTATAAAATTTTGAGCTGGACTAGCCAGTTAGTCAGAGGAAACAATAAAAAACCAGGCCTGAGCCAATGACTGGGTAAAGGGATGGGGATCTGCATAGGGATATGAAAAGAACTAGAGTATCTGCTACCATTCCAGGTGTTTGACAATGTGGCTATGTCACTGAACCAAAAGATTTAGGGCATGTGTGTCCTGCACTGAGTGATCCTAAACTCTGATCAGCCAGAGAGGAAGAACAGATCTGTACTGTCTTGGCCCCCTTTATGCAGTGCCAGTGAGGACACTGCTCTCTGTTTATGCTGTTTTCTGTGGCTGCCCCTGTTTACACCAAGAGTGGGTGGGTGATGAACACATACCAGGAATAATTGCCACTGTTGGCTGGACCTGGGAGCCGTGGAAACCTGGTTGTATCACACTGGGTCTGAGTGAACCATGGGGTCTGAGATAAATCTGACTCTACTGGAAGAGGAAGGAAAAATTTCCTTTGTCCCAGAGCCCACATATTTGGCTCCACATAATAGAGTTAGTATGAGGTGGTTCAGAAAGCATGCTTCCAATAGTTTTCCTGGTCTGCTATGGACTCAGAGAAGAGAGTCGAGCTCACTACATCCTCCTTTCAGGGAGCTGTAGAGAGTAATAAGGTCTCACCTGAGCCTCCTATTCTCCAGGCTAACAACTCCAGTTCTCTCATCTACTCTCCATAAAATTTGTTCTCTAGACCCTTCACCAGTTTCATTGATTTTCTTTGGATTCACTCACGCCACCACCAGAGCTCACATAATCATATCCCACAGCAATGTTCCTTGTATTCCAATAATCCTTAAAGTGCATTGACCATCTTCTGGGAATAAACCTTCTCTGCAGCTTAAGCTAAAACAGATGGGTTACATCTACAAGGATATTTAGCTTGAGATTTTTTCAGAACATACCCATTTCAGGCTGCAGCCTGCACTTTCCCTCACCTGGCAATAGATGTACCTACTGACACCCTGGTACCACCTACAGTCCCTTGGAATTCTGATCTTCCAGCCATCAGCCAGGTACAGAAAGGATAATGTCACAATGGACATCAGCAAAACAATTCTCTAAGTAAAAGTCTTTGCTTCTTCATGTGACAGTTCTAAATACCATTTATAGAGATATGAATGACAAATGTTAGGGATTAAGGAACTTGTGTTTCCTTCTGTTATACAGCAACACATCTTCTGCAAACTTCCTGGAACAGGCTGAAGGATGCAGCCGTAAGCAAAAAGCAATCCAGTAATTCTCTTCTGGACTGTCTTGGGTGTTCTGGCACCTGATAATGATTAAAAATCATGCCTGACTAACTCTGGACACCCAGATGAACAATTTTGGAGTAGAATTTAAGAGAGCTTTAACCAGTTCTATTGCCAAACTGTTAAACATATGAAAATATGCCTTGGGTAAAAAAATTAATAAAAAACAATTTTACATTCTTTGATACTGAAAGTAGGAGCCTATGTGAATTTCATGTATGAAATGGGAACAGATAAAGGACTCACTGTGTTCAGGACAGTAATAAATGCATGATGTAATGAGGTCCTGAGCAGTTTTCATAAATGTCTAATTCTAAAAAACCCACAGGGTAATATAATGGCTGCTAAAGAAAGCTGTAATTAATTAGGTGAAAACAAAATGGATGTTTGCAATACCTATAGAAGAGTCTGCTGATTTTCATAAAATAATGATACAGAAAAAATACAATTGAGAGGAACTGAAATGTCTATCCCTTACAGCAAATTTCTGTAAGAAAGGGCAACTTGAGAAGGGAGTGTATTTATAAATTTCATATAATTATAAATGCATATAATATTCTAATTGTGTCTGAAGTTACATCAATAAAGACAAGAATATCAGGAATTAAGTCACTATTTCTGCTCACCTTATGATAGAGAATATTATCTATGGAGAATTTTGCGTCTTCATACTCACTGCAACATATGGTACTGTAGCTATAAAGTGATTTAAATATGCTCACACTGTCAGCTGAAAGAGATTGACAATGTTTTAATGTAAAGAGCTGCTATCATATTCCAACAAACTTTAAAAAATTTCGCTCTCTTTATAGAAAAACAGCCCTTGAACACTATTACATAGATTTACTACCTAGACATTATTATGTATTTCTTGCTTTAATTTACTAAATTGTTTTTTATAGAAGTTTCCTTTCTATTCACAAACACTCCTTCTCTTGGTTGATTCACTTAGTGATGTCACAACTCACACTTTGTAGTATCATAGTTGTTTCCATGGAGATGGCCTGTGAAACCACCAGCACAGACACTTAAGGAAAATGACTCAGAAGGGAAATGCCTATGGATCATTGATATATATATATACACACTCATAAGGAAGATCAAATCAGAGCTATAACAGATGCAAATCAAAAATAGTAGGTGTAAAAGTTATCACTTACTACAGGAAGAGTATCACTTACTATGTCTATGTCTGTTGCTGTCAATTTACCCCATCTCAGAACTGAAGACTTAAGAAACATACCCAAGAGTCATTATTGTAACAGTTTTCTGAAAATTTTTATTTATTGTTTATTAATCAGGTACTACTGCACTTTCCAGTCTAGCACAAAGGTTGCAGAGCACAACCTGTACCATCCAGAAATACTACAAAAGAGTCATAGCTGAAGCAGGGTAAAATCCTAAATAACTATGAGAATAGAAGTGTAAAGGGTATCTGCTGAAAGAAAATCAGTCTCTGCACACTGAAGCAATAACCACTGGGTGTTTTATTTTTGGTTTTGATTTTGGTTTGTTTTTCTTTTTGTTCCCAAACCAGTAGTATTAGACCCCCACTGGAAATTGAAATTCTAAATGGTAGTCTTCTGTAGGGGCATTTGCCCTCTTAGTTTATCCTACTTTTGCTAAAACACTGTCTGTACACCAAAGAATAGCAGACATGCATATTCTATGCCACAGCTGTAAACTGATTTTGATGCTGTTACTTCCAAACCTACTTTCTTTAGTGTTACCTAGTTTTAATATATTATTGCGTAATAATTAGTATTTTTAAACATATAAGAAAAAACTTATATTCATTGCAAGTCAAAAGCCTTTCTTTTTGTCTTCTCTTTGCTGAAGAGGTGCCAGGCAAACCATATTTACATTAAAATTGAGCTGAAGTCCTAGAGTGTCATAAATGTGATTGGTAAGTGATCTCCCTGTCCTTATCTGTCTGCACCGTATCTGAAGAACTGTCCTGTTGATGGATGCAAAGGCATTATTGAGAATTTGTTCTGTACAGGAGGCTTATAAGAAAGATCAAGTTGTCATAGAATCATAGAATGGTTTGGGTTGGAAGGGAAATTAAAGATCATCTGTTTCCAACCCTTGGATGGAGAAAGATTTTACACCAAGGCCTGTAGTAACCAAGAGGACAAGAGGTGACAAGAAGCAGCAGTTTTAAACTGGAGGAAGGTAAGTTTAGATTGTACATAAGGAAGAAATATTTTATGGTGAGGGTGGTGAGATGCTGAAAGAGGTTGTCCAAAGAAGTTATGGATACCCCATCATTAGATATGACCAGGGTCAGTTTGGATGACACTTTGATTACTGTCTTATAGAGAAAGATATCCCTGCCCATGGAGGGGAGTTGGAACACATGATGTTTAAACGTGCTTTTCAACTCAAAGTATTCCGTGATTCCATGATTAAGAACCATATATTTTTGATGAAAAAGAATCAATAAAAGCATGTCTAAATTTTCTAAATAAATAAATAGATGAATTTGAAGACATCTGGAATTCCAATATTGTCTGTTTCTCTTAAATTCAATGTGTTGCAAAGAATTATTTTCTTAAAAAAAATAAAAACCCCATGTGCATAAAAGTTTTTTCTTTGAACAGATGGCAACTTAAACTATATGTCATAAGAGTGCTCATGCATGTTAATACAGACTACCTACTCCCTCAGGCCCCAGAGGAACAAAGCAGTTGGAAAGATGTAAAATAAGGTTCACTTAAATACATGTCACATTGTATTCTACAGAAAAGCTAAATGCAGGAGTCTCAGGAACAGCACATCAAAATTACAAAATCTCTATTTAAATAATCAAAAGCTCTCATTATAAAAAATCTACAGTACTGTTAAAATGGCATTGCCTTAAAAACCTATAAAGTCAAGTGGACCTCTCCAAATTATTCCTATCATATTTTGTTCTTCTCCTTAAAAGCCTTTTAATCATACAAAAAGTTACTATTCCAAATCTGCATGAAAGTGTCTTCAAAGAATGCTTATTAATAAATCAAAATTAATGGCTTCCTAATATTTTGCCATTTCATTCTCCTACCAATCAGCAGCCTACTTTTATATAGTGAGAGAAACAACAGAAAGTAAGATATATTTTATTACTTTAGTTAATAAAATGTAGCATCTTGTCAATACCAAATGGGTGGGAAAAAGGGCTTTTTCTAATGTAATGTTCAATAGTCATAAATTAAGGAAAAGTAAAGCCCATATATCTCACACTTTACAATACAAAATGGGCATAGGCATAAAATGAATGGGTTACAGTAGAAAATATGAAATATTTTTAATCGAAATGTTAATTTCATACTGTCAGAAAATAAAAGGACTCTGGATACATGATTAAATTGTTTTAGTGGAAAATGTGAATCACCTACAACCCCCTCCACTGAAAAAATAAATAATAAAGTTTGGATGTTCCTAGAGTTTTAGACTCTCAGTGAATGGTCAGGTAAAAACAATAGTCTACTGATAAGTTTTCCAAATTCTTAGACTCATGTCTAAGAGTTAGGATCCCTGTTGTTTATTTGAACATGTATTTTAATGAATTATCTGTGCAGAAATCACAGCCTGAGCAGTGAAGCTCAGTTGGCTTTTGAATAGAGGCAAAGCCTCCAGAGAGGTCAGTTATGTACAACATTCCCTGTAGAAGTCTGTGAAACTATTTGCAGTTTTGCACTTCAAAAACAGCCTCAGCATGGACAAAGTACAGAGACCAATAATGGTAAGGACAGGGTGAAATTTTGAAGACAATTATTTTATTGACATATTCAAATCAGCAAAAGCACTGAAGTGAATAGAATTCTCTACTGCAATAATATGAATTACCCTTATATTGATATTTTATATGTTCCATCCTCAGTGACAGGAAATCATATTTTTATCCTAACCTATGCATTTACATTATATGATTACAGTTAAACACAAGAAAAATTCAAATTTACTTTATGCACTGTACAGAAATGCCAGGAGAACATTCCATCCTCTTTTTTTCTTTTTCACATTCTGTGGAATAGTGACACAACACTGGTGTGAGGTTAATCACCTTAAATTCACACCTGTGGAGTGTGACATAGCCCCCTGAAGTACTTCTAGTGCTGTTGAAGGGAGAGGAACACATCTCTGTGGCACATTTATGCTGCTTGCATCTCAAAAACACCTTTGGTTTAATTCTTTTATCTACCAGAATCTAGATATTGCTTGCATCTTTGGTTACTGCCAGAGTCTCTGCTGAGTCACACCTACCAGTCCTCTGAAAAAAGCCCAGGTTGTGAGAAAGCAGCTCATTACAGGTATAGTTCAATCCCCTTTTCCTTCTAACAGTGCTGCCATTCTCATGCCATACCCAGGGCAGGGATCAGGCATCAGGGGCCAGGAGGATTGGGGTTCACCATCAGTTGTGTGACATTATTAACCACTGTCTGTACCTTTGAATCTGAAGAGAACACTGTTTCCATGTTCCCAGCAAAGTAAAAATGTCTATTTTCCACTTGTCTCAACTGTGGAACAAGTTTTAGGACAAAAACCATAGAAACACACAGATAATTAGTTGGAAGTGGGCTCGTAGACAGTTTTTGCAATGTATTAATAGCAATTATTGAGATGATGTGAGAGGCACATGCAGGAAATTGCTTTGTTTCATCCTCTCAACATACACATTATGCTACTTACACCAATTTTCCAGTGTGTACCTGGAGTGACTGCTGCAAACCATTGTGATAAAAGTTGAGCAACTTTATTTTCAGGGAATAGTTTATTATAGAAAATTAGAGAGTAGGGTAAATTGTGCATGAGCCTAGGAAATCAGAGTCTGACTAACCTCTCTCAAAAATGTTTTAACAGAAATTGGGTACCCATGATACAATAATATTTGTTGTAGTTAAAGGACACTTTCACTTCTGAAACTTTGATCAAAGTAGATTGAGTGTCTGAACTCCAACTTTTACAAATATATAAAAAACCTTCTTATTTGTCCTTCATCTCTTCTATTTTTTTTGAAAAATTCATCAGTGAAAAAATGAAATAGACTATTCATAGAAATGAATAGGAAAAAAAGATTTTAGTATCCCATTAAGTATATAATTTTGTTCTAGTACGTTTTTGTGACTTTTCCACTTTTCAAACAAAGTAAATGATAATAGAAAAAAGCACCAGATGTATGCTTTTTTCAGATTATTCAAACCCTTTATATTTTCAGTATAAAAATAATTTAAAAATCCCAAAAATCTCCTCTCATGAGAAGAAACTGAGGAAGCTGGGTCTGTTTATTCTGGAGAAGGCTGAGAGGGGATCTCATCAATGCATGTAAATATCTCAAAGGTGGGTGCCAAGAGGATGGTGCCAGACTCTTTTCAGTGGTGCCCAGTGACAGGATGAGGAACAATGGCCATAAATTAAAACACAGGAAGTTCCACCTCAACATGGGGAAAAACTTATTTATGCTGAGGGTGGCAGAGCCCTGGAACGGCTGCCCAGGGAGGGCACAGAGTCTCTCTGAAGATCTTCCAAACCCTGGACACGTTCCTGTGTCATCTGCTTTTGGTGACCTTGCCTTGTCAGGGGTTTGGACTGGATGGTCTCTTTTCCAAACCTAAAAATTTTGTGATTCAGTGAAGTAGTGATTAAGATACTAATACTGAATACACTTCAGTGTGCAGGTACTGATCTAGCATAGCAATTAGAGCTGTGAATTGTTATATCTGTGCTGTTAAAAAAGAAAGGTCAGGGAGAAGTCTTGACCCTGAAGCCAGATGGCCTCTGTTGGCTTTCATCCATTTGCTGAGGGCTACACCTTTCTAGAACTTGTTGTCTGTGTCCACTCCTGTCACCTTTGGGTACCACTGGTTCTTTTGTGTCCCTTATCTCAAGGTCACAAAAATGGAAGAACTACGGAAATCAGTTGCATCAGTAAAATGACAAAATTTTAATAGAGAGGTTTGTTTGGAATAAAAAGAGATTAGAATCCAAAAGAGGGGTTAAGGGAATAAGAATAATTCTATTATAAAATTGAATCAAATATCTTGCAATGCTTTACAAAGGAGAAATATCTATATCACTGTGGAACTAATGGAGGAACTGAATGCCTAGAGGAAGACCTGTGGCAGTGATGGAAAAAGTTATTCTGCCATGAGCAATGCTGGAATACTTATACAGCACATGAGAACTTACTGTTAGGATCATTTTCTCAAATTAACTTGCTGGCACCAAATTAAAATTGCTTTAATCTGATTCCATATTCATTAAAAAAAGTAAACAATCCGTAGTCTAACATTTCAGATTTCACTCCACAACTCAAATAATTACCAAACAGCAACACATTCTAAGTTGCACGAGCACTTGTGTCACCTCTGTGTGTTGCAGTGGCTCTAAGCTCCACTCTTCCATTGAACATTGTTCTAAATAGTTTTTGTTTCCAGGTGTCATTCCCTGTTTTGTACAAGTTGTACAGGTAATGACGATCAGAGTTGCTTGAGTGGTTGCCTTAAAGACTGCTTCTGTCTTCACAAGTTCCATATCTGAAAAGTAGATATGGTGCTCTTGGAATGAAATCCAGGCTGGGCAGGCCAGGGGAGTTTGGGGTGTGCACTCCTGTCTCCTGGCTGTTCACTGACACTGCTTTCTTGTCAGCAAACCTCGTTACAGCTTTCCCAATCTGCCACAGGGAGTGCTGGAACAGCTGCCACCAGAGTACGAACCTCGTTTTACAAAAAAACCTTCAAATAAACTGGTGGAGAAGATGCATAAACTTTCCCTTTTCCAAGATCACTGTTTTTGTGTGCTGTTGATCATGATTATTTTCTTTCAGAGCCTGACTTTTCTCTCTCCTTAAGAACTTCTTTCTGCCAGGTTCACTAGCTAAATGGCTAAAGCATTTGCACAAATATTTCCAAGCTCAAACAAGCAGCAAAGTATATTTCAGGCTAAGAGTTTTACTTTTTGTGCACATTTGCTAATACTTCCCTGTTACTTTTCTTCTGCTGCTTTTATCCAGCAAAGTGGGAAAGTACAGGGGAAGACACTCTGCCTTCTCATTGTGTAAAGATTTCATTTGCAAGTAAAATCAGTCTTTGATAAGGTGTCAAGTATGAACTAAAGAAATATCATCTCCTTTGAGAGCCAATCATACAAGCAGAGCTAGCACTATAGGGGTACTTTTTAGATTGAAAAAGAGAGAGAACATATTTTAGAACATAATATTTACTGAACTGAAAACAAACTATGTTTCTTGGCAAAAGCAAACTAACATTTTAGGAAAAATATTTAATTGTCAAGCTGTTGCACTGAATCTTCATGATATTTTCATTTAAAATATGACTTTTTACTATTTTAACTGTAGCGTAATTTCAAATATATTTACAGATTTACAATTATGATCATGGTAAATATTTAAAAGACAAAACATTTTCTACTCCCTGACTAAAGTCACTCTAATTTACACTTGAACTTCTTTTAGTTCATATGGAAATATATGAAGAAAAAATAAAAATTGAGGAAATTGGAATGTTGCATTTCAACTTATGACAATGGCCTTCTGTTGCTCTTTCAATTTGCAGTCCTTTACTGCATCAGAGCTGCCTCCTCAGGAATTGTTTTAATATTGCAGTACTTGGGAAGCATTTACTCTTGACTACAAAAAAAAAAAAAAAAAAAAAAAAAAAAAAAAAAAAAAGCCCAACAAAAACCTATAACTTAGTTCTAAAAAAACCATACAGAATATGTTAAGATAAAGAGGTGATAGGAGGCATGAGGGCAGACAGAAAATGGTGAATCAGGAGAGCCTAAAAGGAAAAAAAACACAAAAGGTGAGCTAAAAAAGTTAGATGGGAATGAGAACTGGATACTCTACAAATGGAAAGAAAGACAAGCAAAAATAGGAAGCATAATAGGAAGTCTACCAGTTAGTGACTATTACTCATAATTACAGTGAATTTTCAGAGTAGCCTGAAAGAACAAAAATCTGCTACAAAGATCATGGAGACAAATAGCTTATGTATTATATTTATATTATTAAAATAGTAGAAAATACAGTTGAATATCTTTATTAACAAGATATAAGTAGTTATAAAGGAATGAAAGAAATTAAGAGAAAATTGGATATTTTAACATTTATTTTAACATTTATTTTCTGGGGTATTTTAATCCTTTCATTTAACAACAAGATATTTGTCCTTAGTCACTCCAGACTTATCAGAGATTTGGAAGTCCCAGTTGTATCTTGTTTTTTTTAAACTGCTCATCTGTTGGATTCCTCTCACAGCCAGGTGTGAGGCAGTGAAGCATGGAAATCTGCCTTCTTCTTCACCTTCTGGGCCTCCTGTTTTCTGTTTTCAAGTATTTTAAAGGGATTTCTGTTCCTGCTAGTCACATGGTTCATTTGCCAAACCATTTAGTGCATTTCAAAGGTGAATGCATAAATCACCAAAGAGACTTTTGTGGGAAATGTAATTCCAAATATAAGGTGCACTGGTGGTGCCAGCTGGCTGCCCAGATCTACTGCACTGCATACCATTTGCAGGATTTCTGGACAGCTCATGTTTACTAAAGAGCTTATTTCCAGAGGTTTTCTTCAAGCTACTGTTTCCACTCCCCCATCATATGAATTTGTAAAAACAAAGGTGAGCGTTTTAGGGTTAAAAATTAGGCTTTGAAATAAATGCATAATAAATCTGAATTGGATAGTGAAAACTATTACCTTATTATATCTCACTTTCACAGTCTCAAAGTGTCACAGAAGAAAACACCGATGACTATTCTTGTTCTAGATTTACCCTCTGAGGTTTTTTCCTTACTCTGGAATTTACATTTATCTTTTTCTGTGACTGTCACAGGCCCTTGTTTCTGCCTTCAAACATTTTATGCATAGTGTCCTGGAATGGCACTGGTCTGTGCTTCTGTCACAGCTCTGCATAATTCATAATCCTGGCATCCACCTCCTCAACAGTAGTGGAAAATATTCTGAAGATTAGGGGTTGCATCTACCCAAACTGAAGTCACTGTTAAACTAGGAATTTTCAGATGGTTCCTTGAAATTGATTTAAATATAGATTTTCAAAAATATTGAGGTGTGGAATCCCTATCATGGACATTGTGATATTTTAAAAAGTTCCCGGCCACATTAGGTTTCAAACACTATATGAGAGTTTAGGCTTTGGAAATCTTATTTGGCAGATTTTTTTTTATGGGTATCTAACTATCTGGAGTGCTTCTAGGCATTTTTTAGGAGCATTTTCCGGATCATATAAAAATCTGAGTCTTGCAAGCACAACTGAAGAAATAAGCACATCAAGTGTATTTGCAGTTGCTTCTGCTGACTGTCAGATCCTCAGTGTGGTGACACTGTACTCTATTTAAACTCTCTGATTGCTGAGCTTCTGGAGGATGCAGTCATAGCAAAACTTATTATTAAAACTTCCTCACTACTTGTGAAGTGTTCTCTTCTATTCCCAGAAAATAATGGTAAAAAAATAATGGTAAATGATTTGCAATTAATTTTTAAGAGAAATATTACATTAGGAAACACTCTTTTGGACAGATATGAGCTTCCACATATCAAAGGCAGACTTTAATTGGTCATTTGCACCAACATGTGACCACATTAATTACTTCATGTGTAATGAATTCCTTCATTACTTCAGCCTTTGTGTTTTAAACATTCAAGCCCATATGGATTTTAATTTTTTGATGAAAAAAGATGTGTGACGTTTAAATGTGCTATGTTTCACTCTGATACAAATATGAAATCAGATTTATTGGAGCATTTTTCTCTGACCTTGGCCAGATGAGCCTCGAAGCAAGATCTTCTAGCTGCTGAAGCATAACAGTTACCCTTTCCTAGTATTTGCTGCAGTGAAACCACTGCAAGAGCTGGCAAAACCTTCATTAGTTGATCCTTACCATGATATAAATCACTCTCTGTTTCATTAAGCTCAACTGGTGTAGCAAAATGTTTCCTGGAGCTCACTGTGGAATTGTACAGCTATATACCATAAGAAGCAAATATAAATTTTGTGATTGGATCATTAAGATTTAAGAAAATTTGACTTCAGGCACTCACTCTGGGTTGAAGAGATCCAGTAAATTCTTTGGGCTTTTTAGAAGATATTTTCCATTGGTTCCTCTAGTGCTTCAGCTTATCTCTTAATATTAAAACAGCTATTTATTAAATAATATTATCTTTAAATTTAGCAGAAAGGGAATCAACTCATGAGTTGTCCTTGTTTATTTTCATTTACAGATATTTTTTGTAATATTTCTACTAAAACCAAGGTTAAAAGCATTACCTCCTGGCAATCATTTCCTGGGATAAAGAAAACCCCTAATATTAGCAGAAGACTTCTTTCCATAACTGGGAACTTAAATTTCTGGACAAAAATACTGCTCTGAGGAGTAATTTTTTTTCCTAAGAAGATCTTAGATGTCCATATTCACATCAAAATCCTGTCTTGAGAGCTATAGAGGAGTACTAATATTATACTGAATAAAAACATCTTTCACCTTTGTCTGCAAATCTTTCCGTCTCAGCAGATTCCTTTATGTGTCGTATCCTGTCTTATTTCTCTGGAGTAAAACACTTACTAATTCTATGCAGAAGACTCACAGAGGAAAGGATATCTTCAACTAACTTTAAAATGCCTCTTTCAATACACCTAAAACATCAATCTACTGAAAAGCCTGTTAGTTCTGCCCAGTAAAAATGCCATTTGTGTGGGACCATGTCTCCATCTGTTGTGGAACTCTGTTAGTAGTGATAGGATAAATAATATAAGATGTACTGACACCCTAACTACTGAGAAATGAAACAGGCTGGTAGTTTTAATCTAAATACACACAAACACACCCCTCTTCTCTTCAGAAACAGGATATGCTTCGCAAAAACATGATTTGAAACACAGACAAATCCCAGTTTGTTAAAATGCTTACAATTTCTATTCCTTTGCTAAAAATAGCTGTTGACCCACCAAATTATTAACTAATCAGATAAGCTCATACTTTGGGAAGCAGATGGCACCCTCTCCTTCTCATCTAAAAAGCCAGTTTCTGCAAAACACATATGACTTGATCAAAAAGAGGGTAGCATATTGTGTGTGAGACAAGTGGATGCTGACTTCAGATTTTCCTGACTCCTGACACTGATTGCCTTGTTTTCTCTTTTCCAACAGAATATGGTACTGTTTACTCCCAGGCTTATTGATGATTGATAGAGAGACAGGAAGACTGATTTGGTGATCAGAACTTGATTTTACTCGTATTTTCCAAAGCTTATATACCATTTCAGGAAGGTTAATAATTTTCCACTACAATAATCAGGTTAAAGATCATAGACAACTCATACATTTTACAACATCTTTCACTTGCAGAAGTTTGATTGAATCTCTTCTCTTCCCATAAACAGGTTTAATCCCATATTCTGTAATCTTCAAAGTTCTGTTTGTTCCTGCCATGGCATCTTGGTTATCAAACCAGCTATGCTAATTAAGTCTGTTTTACTCTCTGTCCTGTGTATTCCCACATAGGCTTTTTCAGGGCTCCTTCTGTAAGGGTCCTCTAAGTAGCCATGGATATCTGTATTTTCACTGTCCCATAAATTAGTAAGCCAGCCCCATTCTGTAACTCAGTTTTTAAAGAAGTTTTTCCACACACACACTCACATGTAGTGGCTTTGCATTTCTGTTGCTTCAAATATATAGTCAGGTATCTACTCCACCCTTAGCTCCTTGTTTTTACATTCTGTAATATGTGCCTATATTTTGCTTTCTGTATGAGTTGAAATAGAGAAATTCTGGTTTCACTGATGCATTATTGAATGCTCTTCCATATAGTCCTTTTTCTGGATATTTCATATCTGAATTTCTTTCATAGGTTGACACTAAAAAGAGAGATGAAACACCACACTGCGAAAGCCAGCAGTGGTTCTGCCATAGATTTCTTGACAGTCCATGACATTCCTGCAAGATTCAGATAACATCTTACACAGCTTGATGGGTTTTTTATGCCTAGAAAAATCTTAATCTCTTGTATTTGTGTTAGGTCATACAGAATCAGTTATTCCACTTGAGTCTTTCCAGCAAGCTCTGTGATTTGTTAAGCCAAATTAGTATCCTTTCCAGTTGTGCAGAACTGCTCACATCAGCTGCTTGTTGTAGCTTTGATCTGTTTAATAGAAGAATTTGAAGAAATTGGAAGTGATTATTTAAATATTAATACTACCTGTATTAATGTTAGTAATAATAATTATTGTTATGTTTGAAATTTGAACTTTCATGGCTTAGGAAATTTTCACTATTGTGCTTGGAGAGCTACATGAATATAGCTATCAATCACCTATGAGTCTTTTCTCATTGCACCATTCACAAGATTTCAACAATTATAAAGGCAGCTAACAGGGAAGTATTTCCACAGAACTGAATGTATTCTCTGGAATTAAATATTCCAGAGAATAAACCTGAGAAATTTGTGAGAATTTGTTAGTATCAAATACCTTAGAAACAAGTTTACATTAAGGAAGAATAATCTTATGATTATTTTATGTTTCCAGAAACAAAGGAATAGATATATTGGGTTTTTTCTGAGATATTGATAGTATGAAAAATGGATTAATTGAATTTGATTGTTGGTTGATTTACTCAAATCTGCTAGGGACAATATTCTAATAACAGAAGCTAAGAATTACAAGGTAGGAATAGAGGATCTCTAGCTTGTATGTGTATAGCAATTTGCCATAGAAAAAATTGCACAGATATTTAAGCATCACTATGCAAAAGTTTTCCAAAGCTAACAACGAGAGTATGAAACTCCATAAAATTTACAGTGCATTCTGTACAAATTATTACTATACTGAATAATTGTAACACTGCAGCCAACTTACAGCTGATGGTTAATGATGGTGACTTATCCCCTCTTGGAATAAAGGCCTGCTTTTCCATTCAAACTTTTCACATCTCTTATTAATAGCCAAAGAATAATTTCTATGCTGCAGAATGTTCTATTCCTACCTAAACAGACTGAATACTACCATCATGTTACTTATACAGTGGCAAACTTAAAGCTGAATTAAGTCCAGATTTTTTGATAACAGGAATTTTTTTATGAAAAAGTACAGAGTACAAAAAACCCATAGTAGTGACATGTGCACAAACACATACAAATATGTATTGAAATTCAAGAAAAGATTAATGGAAAATAGTGAACTCACAACCTCAGTCACTCAGATACTCCTTTTCTTAATATACAGAGAAATTTATTTTCTTAACTTGCACCTCTAACTTCTCCAGTTGTTCATGATGTCGAGGAAATATTTTCACTTGTGAAAAAGCCACATTTAATTTCCACATACAGGTGGAGGCCAGTAAGCAGTTTGACTGCTGTTCTTCCAGCAGAGATGATAGCACAGGTTCCCTTACAAAGACGAGCTCACATTAGGACTTAATGGTTTTTATCACTTCCGAACATGCAGTCCTGCATAAGGCTTGTTCTTTGGTGAGGTAATGTTTTTTCCAGTGACTGCAGACCTAGGATTATATTTAGGTTCAGCACTCTAAATAGTGTTTATTGTTTTTTATTTCCATGCTCTGCAGCCTTGCAGAAACTATTTTCCATTTTCTGTTACCTTTTGGTAAAACAGCTTTCTTCTTCCATCTCTTCAAATTAGTGCAACCTTTTAGTTAATCTCCACCTGAGCAACCTTCCAATTAATTTTAAATTTCTCCTGAAAAAAAAAAAAAAAAAGAATGTCAGGCTTTTTTCCTCTTAATTTTTTTCCTGTTTTTCTTGGTAAAGTGGATTCAGGAGCTACAAGATATGCATGGCAACTTGACTACTTTTGAGACAAGTTAGCAGCTTTTATTCCTTCCCATGCTTGTGCTGTGCAAAACTGCAGCAGAAAAAACTTACAAGCTGATTATCCAAATTAAAAATCCTTTTCATTAGTTGTCATTTTTATTTTTAAATAACTTTTAAATAACAGGATAGTAACTCTAAAGAGTCAGCTGGATCCAGGACTAGAGAGTAAATATGTTTCCACGACCCTTATATGCAAGATTAAAAGAAGTCATGCCCACCAATGAAAGGAAAAACAAAACATGGCTGTTATCTGGAGTGATCTAAAGCTGTATGGGCTATGATAACAATACAATGCAAAAAAAAAAAAAATATATATATATTTGTCATATATCCTCAGATGCAATCAAGTAGCTGTGCTGGGTAAACTGCATTAGGGTTTGTCTTTTATTTTCTGTAAAATACGTGAAAATTATAGCTTTTGTTCTTCACAAGCTTACATGTAAGACCTTCCAAGAAAACTTAATGATTGCAAAACTTCTGTCTGCTTTGCACCGACAAGAGAGTATAGAAACACTACATAAAGCATGAATAGCTGAATTTTCTCTCCTATAGTCAAAATATTTTCTACTGCCTACATTAAATAACACTTTTCAGTACATCTCCTTGAAATGCTTTTTGTGCCAGGAAGATTTCCATAAAAATGAAAACAGGCTTGTAATATTTGCTTAGAAAAAAAAACCCTCTCTTATCAAATAATGATATTGGTAGGCAATGTTCAAAGTTGTTAAGTGTGTTCTGCTGACTCATATCACACCATTGCAAGCAACTCCTTACAGGAGGAAGGATATGAGACAGAGAGGAAAGTGAGAATTAGACTTTTAGGAATTCTCTTTCCTCTAGCTCTTTAAAACTGTCTCAGCTGATCGTTTATTCTTCCATCTCAACTAAAAGGATGGGTTGGAGAAAGACAAGTACCCCTATTTTATTCTTGCTACCCATATTAAAACAATCTTACAATTGGCTGCAGTGAAGTTAATGTACCTAAAGAGGTACATTAATCCCAAGCTTAACATCAGAGGAATCATTTGAGAAGTTTAATAAAGACAATTATTATTGCTATGATTTTGTTGTCGTTTGCAGGTAACTTGCAACTTTTTCTTTAACCTAAGCAACTGGCATGAATTGTTTGAATGGCTGTAATGTGAATTTATAGCAGAATGATACTTTCTTAACTTTTGCCCTCCTGATCAGATATAGAGAGAAAACATTCTGTTAATAGCCTACTTCTCAAAATTTGTGCTTCATTCCACCAAACTCCATAATTAAAGGAAGGCTCTCATGTTTCTGATGATGTTCAAATAAACAGCCGCTAAAAAAAGATCAATTGGAAAACTGAATTATCAAGTTTTAAACATACTAGAATATCTTTCAGATACATTTCATGTCAGTTAAAGGAGCTGATTTTTGTGTAACTCCTATCCTTTTTGAAATATAAAATTATAATTCTGAGATGCAGATAAGATGATGAGGCCAGACCACCTGAAGGAGAAACAAAGACCGAAAAGGAATTTTAAAAGAAGCAGCTGAAGATTTGGGTTCAAACCTTACCAGCTTACAAAAGAGGAGGAAATATAAATAAAGCAAATGAACTAGAGCACTGCCACCAAGATTTTGTTTGAAACTGGGGGATATCAGTGATCCTGTTTAAGCCCAGCTCACTTACTCCCTCAGTTATTGCAGGGTAACCAAGTACAGAGACTGGTTTTCAGGCAGTATTTCTCATCAGAAACACAAACTCGGTTTGTCTTAAATGCCTGTGTTAATGTAAAGAGTCAGTGGCCAGACAGTTCAGTACATGTTCCAGAAAATTCAAGCTCTGTATTCAAAGCATGTTTGTCTCACTCCTGCAAGCATATGCATGCTGGATGTGATTATACTTATAAATTAAACAGAATTTGACCTTTAACATGGTACTGTGTTAAAAGAAGTCCAGTTAGTGCAGAGACAATGGAGAATTTCAGGAATCTTAAAGCACACATTTTTCTATTTAATTTTCATAAGATTGGGCAGATATTCAAAATTAAACCTATTAGGAATGTTAACTTTCTAACCATACATTGTACAGCAGTGCTGTGAAGAAACAGAGATGCTGCCAAGAGCTTCAGGCTAAATTATTTTGGATCCTAACTCATCAGGAGGCTTCTGTTCTGAAATGCTCCAAAGAGCTGGCAGGACAACCAAATAAAATAAATCAATAAACTCTTAGAGCTGTTTTTAATTGAAAACTATTAACATTTCAAAAAAATATAGGGACATGAGGAATTTAAAAATAATGTAGTAGAAAAAATGCACAAACAAATCAATGTAATAAAAAATACTGAAAGAAAATCAAAACAACTCAGCTTAATTCTGGCAAAATATCAAAATGACAAGAATAAAATTTAAAAAGTCCTGACAACTGTGAAGAATGTGAATGTATAAAGTATGAGGAAATATGGGACACTAACAAAGGTTTATTTTAAAAACCTTGAATGTTATCAACGTTGTATGAACACATTTTATGAATATTTCTACAAATGCTTATATTTGCTTTAGAAATTAAAAGAAAAGCTAGCTGAGTTGTCATGGTTACTGCCCCACAGATATAGCACATCAACAGTGGTGTTAGCTTTTTCTTTTTGCTTTTTTAATGTTACAAGTTAAGACATAAGAGTAATACTATTTTCAATATTCAGTTTTCTGTCTGACAATATGCCTTGAGCTCTTGCTATCCTAAGAAATCAGTGTCAGGGAGTCAACATTCCGATCCACTCATATTACTGCATTCAGATATGCAACTCATTCTGGGTGTTCATTCTGCATACAATGGAACAGGGGGAATATCCTCCTGTTCATCTGATAATAAAATTTTGTCTTTAATGGCATAGGCATAATCTCCCTACAACCTTTCCAACATACGTGTTTTTTAGAATATTTGCGTTTCTGCAAATCCCTTGTCCAAAGTTTTCCCTTCTATTCAAAGTAAAAGGTACTCATCAGCTTTTCCAAAGTCAGCTCTGTTTTGGAGAGGGGAAGAGGATTTTCAGGCAACGCCTTTCTCTTTGTCTCACAGACTACGTCTGTAACCAGATGTGAGGAATTTAATGCAAGATGGGGGAGTACTAATGAGATACTTCATCTTCAGATAAAGGGGAGCTCCTCAGTAGGATAAACACTCAGAAGAATTTAAAGTACATTTCAAAGGGAAATCAAAACTCTTTTTATTTGTGCCTCCCACTTATTTTCTAGTAATAATAGTAATTAAGAGTTTTAAATCCCACTTTTTCGTAGAAGACCTTGTTGATCTCAGATAAGGTAGTGAGCAGTTCATTTGTGTGGGCTCTTGGCACACCCCTGGTGAATTTCTAACCCCACAGCCCAGCTGTGTCCTTGCCTCCTAAGCACTGTTTGGCTTAGACTTGCTTTAATAAAATGACCACTTCATCAGATTTTATAGTATCTGCATGAACAGAATATGGTATCTTTCAGCAGCACATTATCACTAGCAGTACAAATAACTACTTAACTATTCTTATTGTCCTAGAGATTATCGCTGCTGAGGTGGGTTCTTATTAAAAGGTTATGAGTCTTTAGTTTATACATTTAAGGGTTTTCTGTTCAGCGTTGTTTTAAAATTGTACTAAACAAGGATAAGGATAAATGCAAGCCTTTATTTACATATCCAGAGCAGTCAACCCAGTTACAACTAAATTAAAAATTCATACATGAGAAAAATATCTTTAGATATTGTTATTATCTTCAGATATCCTCAAAGACTGTAAACTAGAGTTAGTCTTTCACCTCTATTAACTTGGTTTGTGAGGAGGTGGTAGTCAAGGACTGAGGATTCACACAGTGATAGTCCTCCTTCTCCTCCAAGAAATATATTTTCTTTTATGGTCAGTCTTCCCTTCAGCACCTGCCAGGGGTTCTGCCCAGGTCCTTTCACTCCAGAGCCATCCAATTCTCTTTTAATGGGAATGAGATGCTTTCAATTCCATAGGTATTACTTTGTTAGAGTGGAAGTTCTCCCTCCTATTGTTAGATTTTCCTTTTCACTAGAATGAAAGATTGGTATTCTTCATTGAGAAATGCTGAACTTCACAGCAAGTATCAATCTGTACATTAAAAAATACTTAATATAAACTCTCAGCCATATGAATTATATGCAGATTACCAGGAATAGTTGGTTAGTATAGACAGTGTGGCAATCAGCCACGCTGAAATGATTCATCCCCAGCCAATTCCTCTCGGCTTATTATGACAGCAAGCAGTTGTATTTCTCCAGACAGAAGTGTTTTTCTGCAACTTGCAGACTATTTGCATCAGAAGCAGTCTCTACACTCCCACTACTTCAAGCATGTCTAACAGAGGACCCCAGGAATTAGATGCCAGCTGGCTGGATGCCATATTTAAGTTAGGCAAATTTTAATGAAACTATAGCAGGAAGCTCCATTCTGGGGCCAGTTGGCTGCTACAACTACAAAATCTCTGACTTTAAAGCAAGTACTGTAAGGACAAGAAAATAAGTATTTACAACCCTCCATTATCAGTCCCATTGACTCGTGGTGGGAAACACTGTCCTTGACAGAATCTGCCAAATCAGGTTGTAAAAGAGACTGTGCAGCTTGGATTCATGATGTATTGATAGTGTATCTAATTCAAACTATTATTTGTAATTACAGCTTAATTGTCATCATAAACATTTGAACAATTCCTTTTATGACATGAAAACTGTTATTTAGAAGAGACATCTGAAATTCGAGCTTCCTTATTCTCTCTCTTTCCTTCCTCTCCACCCATAAGTTTGGGTAGGGATATTTGATCAACTAAATTGCAATTTAATTTCCCAATATGAACTATTCATTTAAGATTTAAATGTTAAATTGCATTTTTCTCTATGCATCTCCAATTCCACAATTTCATTTATTTTTGTGTCTGATGGGAAAAAAATCTCAAACCCAACCAAAAAACCACTCCTCCAAAACCATTCCTTGATTTTCCATTTCCAAACACTTAAATCACCCTCTAATACCATAAAAATAATAAATTATAATTTTACATAAGAAATAATTTCCCTTGTGTTGATCTTGAAATGCTGAATCTTGTATTACAAACAAAGAAGTCAACTTACATATATTTGATTGAAATTAGTTACTTCTATGAAACAGAATAATTTTTACTTTTATGAGTAAGAGTTTACACATAAAGCTTTTGAGGAATGCAAATCAATTTATAAATCTAGAGTACTCTCATATAAGATGAATTAAATTATTATATAGATTATATTCCTTTTTAAAAGAGAATAGTTTCCCTAAGAACCAATAGAGCAGATGACAATAAATGTAATGTCCCTATTCCAAGAAAGGGAACATTTCACACAATTAGCTGCTGTACTCAACATTGTTAGCTGTGGCACATGAGAACTGCTACCCAAAATACTAAAGTAAAGGGCAATAGAGATGGTTATTCTTCTCCTTTCAGTAATTTTAATATTTTGAAATGTTCTGTGAAAATGGAACTAAAAAGTAAAAATAAAATCTAAAAAAGCTTACGACATGAAACAGAAAAATGTAATGAAAAAATATAATGTTAATGTTTTAAAAATTTCAAAATATTAAATACAAGATGAACATGAAAATATATTACACATTGGACAGCCTAAATGAGTTTTTGCACCCTTCTACCCACTACTACATGGAAAGGATTTTGACTATGAAAATCTGTCTTTTCAGACTGAGAAAATAATTCCTCTGATTATGGCATATATGAGACATCCTACCTAAAAACTTTTAATGCATTCTTTATTCATCATAAGTAGTCCAATAAGGCTGAACAATAAAACCACCACTTTTTGCTTCTAGCACATCAAAGTATTTTCTTTTTTTTTTTTTTTTTCTTTTTTAACTAGGCAAAATATTTGAGGAAAATAAAAAAGACCCTACAAACTGATTTGTTGCTACATCATGGGAATAAATATATTTAGCTGTTGTAATTCCAGATCTACCAGATTTCTTACCCAGTGTTGCATTCTTTACTGGGGCAGGTGGGTAAGGCATTACCTTTACCTGCAGTCAACAGAGGCATTACCTGCATTGCCATGAGGGATTCAGCTGAAATGTGTTGTCCACACAGAATGACTGGATGGGGATTTCCCGTGAGCAGGTTCCTACTTCAGAGTCCTCAGCTGATAAACAGATTTTGGTACTTTGGGTAAAATCCTATGGGGATGGGTTCTTTTAATGCAGGTTATCCTAAAGCTTTAGTGTCAGTGTTCCACAAGTGTCTGTCTAAAATTAGAGAAGTCCTGAAAATGTTACCAAATATTTTCCTTCAGACCAATACTTTGATTGCTCCTAGAAGTTTTTGTTTGTAGATATTAAATCACAGATGCAGGTATCTCCTGCCATCTTGGTTTGCATCTGTGAAAAAAACCCAAACAATACCTAGATAATCCTGTCCTGTAATACCTATATCCTAGCAAGCATCATTTCTGTATTTCTTCTGTATTTCTTTTTTCCCTAGTAAATTTCTGGGATATACATATAGTAAAAAAAATAGCACAGGATTTTTTTTTTTTTTTAAGATTTTAAAGCAACATATTCTCAAAAAATATAGACTTTCAATGTGGTTTTTAACAAAATAATTTAACTTCTAATTCCAGCTTAAGGTAAAACTAGTGGTTTTTTCTTAAAGTGAAAAGGCTTCTGTACCTATCTGGTGGCTGAACGTGTAACAGCTTAGGACTTATCTTCTATCCATTTTAATTTTGTTCTGTTTGCTGTTTAAATTTATACATTAATTTTCAGATGCTGTACAACTGTGTTTTTTCCTGGAACAGGATGGAAAGTTAAAATTCAGGCAACAGTTGTTTCTTTCTATTTTAGATAGAATGGTGGTGAGTTTTATGAAAGGGAATATGGAGGTGTTGGTTCTCTGGTTCATCGAGGCAAACAGATTAAATAGTTTAACCCTTGCTGTGCCTTGGCTGACTGCTCTGCCCTCTGCAAATCCCCACTGCCTCCGTTCAAGCTGTCATGGGCAAACATCTGCCTGAGCCACAGGAGCTGCATTTTGCCAGCCAGGGCTCCCTTAGGAAGTTAATGTCACATGTGGCCACAGCAACAGAAACTCTGTCACATCTTAAAAGCTATTGCAGGGAGATTTTCCAGGTGTTATCTGTCAATGGAGCCTTATCTGATGTTGGTTTTTGAATAGAATGTGTGCTTTGCCTCAGTCTAGGAGTCTAAACAGCAGCCTGTGGAGCAAGAGGTCTGAATTATCTCTAAAAATGAGAGAGCCACTGTGTTGAGTTCTGTAAATACTTTCAATTAATTTCATTATTTACAGGAAATGAAGTGTTGATTTATTATGCACAGTGATTATTGCATTTTTCCTGATGATGAAACAGGACTGTCAAATTGTTTTGAACCCAGTTGATGAAAACACAGTATAGATACGCTTATCATGCCAATGGAGGGAAAAAAAGGTCTCCATCCCTCTGAAGAGACTGTATTATTGCAACAACAATGAAGTAGAACAGAACCTATATGTTTTTGGGTTTTTATGGTAAACACATCCCCAAGTATTTTATAACTCAACTTACGTCTTATGTAGGAGGAAACGTTTACTACTAACGACAAAACATATAATAAAACAGTGTCTGAATTACCATATGTGTCTGTGGAAAGTTGAATCTGAGCCAGCAGTGCCCTGGCAGCCAGGAGGGCCAAGAGTGTCCTGGAGGCATCATGTCCAGCATGGCCAGCCAGGCAAGGGAGGGGATTGTCCCCTCTGCTCTGCTCTGGGGCAGCTGCACCACTTCTGGGGCAGTTTTGGGTACCACAACATAAAGAAGATATCAAGCTATTACAGTGTCCAAAGGAGGCCACAAGGGTGGTGAAGGGCCTTGAGGGGAAGCCATGTGAGGGGTGGCTGAGGGCCCTTGGTCTGTTCAGCCTGGAGAGGAGACTGAGGGGAGACCTCACTGCAGGTACAGCTTCCTTGGAGAGGAAGGATGAGTACAGATCTCTTCACTCTTGTGACCAGTGACAGGAGTTAAGAAATGGCATCCAGCTGAGTCAAGGGAGGTTTAGTTTAGATGTCAGGAAAAGGTTTTTCTCCCAAACGGTGGTTGAACAGTGGAACTTGCCGCAGGATTTCCAGGGAAGTGGTCACAGCACCAAGCCTGTCTGAGTTCCAGAAACATTTGGACAATGCTCTCAAGTGTGTTTCTTGGGATGTCCTGCACAGAGCCAGGAGTTGGATTTGATGATCTCTATGGATCCCTTTCAATGCATCATAATCTATGATTCTCAGATTGTATGATATACTACTCTGTAGTACATTGTTTTGATTTTCCTGTAAGAACTGCTTAATGTTTTTGCATTCCTCAGCATTGACAGGTGCACCTTTCTCACATAAAGATTGACCACAGCTTTCTATAATTCTGCCATAATTGTGAGTGCAGATCTAGACCACTAACCTCCAAGCTTACCGTACAGTGAACAATTTAGATAGAAGCTACACACATTTTAAACTCAGAGTACACAGAGAAACTGTCATTAGCTTGAAGTTTTCTTTAGGATGGTGTTTAAATTCAGTTTCTTTTGTTTCAATGGACAGGTGTTTCTCCCTGTGTCACTGTAGACTTTGACTCAGGATAAACTGCAGTTCATTAGACACCTTGGCCTATGCTGAGATTTGCTGGCATCATTGGAAATAAAAATAAATTTAAATTCAGGTATTATTTGAAACCAATAGATGATCTAACCTGCCAGATTCCCAAGACAAATTCTATTTCGGATAATATACAACACGATTATATTGATAGATTTTTGGCGAGTGAAATAGATTTCTGAAAACAAAAAAAAATATTATATACTATCTACAGTCACAATCTGGTCAGTACTGTCTACTCCATCATTCCATACCTCAAGTGGGGGAGCCTTCCAGAGTAAGATGTGCCAGAATGGCAGTCCTCACTCAGTTAGAACTAAATCCAAAATTCAGGAATCCTAGCCTAAAATCTGACTGACTTTTTTGTTCCTTATAGGAATATCTGAGAGCCATAGTTCCACTGCCATGGGAATCAACATTCTGACTATGCATCCTTTGCCTTGCATGGTTGCAGAGACCTGAAGAACCTCTCCAAAGCTGCCTTTTTTATACTCACAGAAGAAAAAAATTCCATAAAAAACGGCCATAGTCCACTCAGGTTCACTAAACAAGCCACACTGATCTGCCTGTGCTTATAAATCTGCTGGCTAAACACTGAGAGTAAAAGCTGTTCTCTTCTCAGTAACCCATACCATGGGGTAAAAAGGAAAGCTACTTTGCCATCTCTTCCTCATGGCTGCCATCCTGTGGTTTTAAGTGAAAATTGTTGAAGGTGCTCAAACTCTGCTGAGTCTCCAACTGAACTCCATATAAGGGCTGAGCTCACAGGGGTGCAACTTACAGTGCACCAACTGCACATGAACCTCACTGGTGGCTCCCAGTGTGGATTGTCCTACCCAAAAGATCCCTCTGATCCTAAAGAAACCTAAAAAGTATGAACTGGGAAAGAAAAAAAAAAAACTTCCAAAACCCCCAAACTCTTGCTGACTTAAGCATCCCAATGTGATTTTCAGCACAGAGTGACAGAGGATGTGGAGGCTGGAAATGGAATCTCGGCTTTTTAAACTGTGCCTTATGTTTCATCACCTTTGAAAGTCATTCTCCAGATATGCAGTGTGGTTTCTGAGAATTTTTTTCAAGCACAAGAAAATATATTAATTTTCTGTCTTAGCATTTGCTCAGAAATTCATTCTTCTGAGCATTTTGAAAGAGTTTGGCACATCAGACTCATTTGAAGAGAACACAAGTTACATACCAGAACAATACAAGCTACAGCAATACTTTGGAAGAAAGCTAATGTATCAGACTTTGAGTCTCTTTAGCATATATAAATTACATTCAATGAAAACTATAGGTAAAAAGCTTTCAGTGTAATCAGCATAGCTGTGCCAATACCCAAATGACATGAATCAAACTGCAAAGCTTTCTCAACAGGAATTAACCAAAACATACCCGTATAACCATTACCATCTCTGTTTTGCTAAGTGTTCCCAGGAAGTTGCTGAAGCCAGGAAACTAAGCAGAAAAGCAATACTTTCTTTGTATCTCATGATTTACAACGCCTATTTTAAAAGCAGACCTTTCGATTTGATGTACAAATAGTAAATGCACTCTGGGGATAGTTTCCAATGGATTTCTCAAGCTTATCCATCTACTTGAAACACTTTAAGGCAAATCACTTGACAAATATTTCCTCTCAAATACTACAAGGAAAACAGTTAAAAATGGCATTACATCTTTTTACAGTCCAGGAGCAAATTTAAGCATTCAGTCAACCCTTAAAATAGCTATCGCATAAACCCTAAAATAGCTCAGAAAAAAAGAACCCAAACCATTCAAAACTAAGTTAAATAAATCAAAATTCTTGCTTGAATTCTCAAGATGCCATGAAATTAGTAACCCTCAGTACCCAGTTGTAGCAAGTACTCTCAAATAATAGAAAGGCAAAGTAACTTGAAAAATCAGTGCATAGATTAGGAGATGCAGAGAGAACTCTTCCAAGAGATGTCATGTGTTTTAGCACAGCTGAAGAAATAATTCTTAAAATACATTAGAAAACTTGCAAGGACCAAATTGTCATAGTGTGGTGAACAAGACAATGCAACTGATTAGATTTGTGGGCATGGAAATACTTGAAAATTATATTAGAATTCAGCAAATATAGCTATTTACAGTGGTGCTACTTTCAGCTAACATTCTACTAGTAAGGTGTATGTGTTGTGATTAAAAAAACAGAAAAAAAAAAAAAGAAATCTGAAAACTGGTGGTGTTTCAAGAAAAATTGGATAGCAGAAAGCATGCTTGACTGGGCTGACCATCTCCTCTTTTCTTCTGCCAATAATCTTCATGCCAGTGAATAATAAAGGATGGCATGTAAAAGTGTGATTGCCAGCAGCTAGTCACTCTAGGGTTTTCAGTTTAAAAAATGAGAAGAAAAAGAAGCATTAGACTAGTTATAGTTATATAGCAATTGTGAAGCAGAGTGCATATTTCAAATGAAGATGTAAATATCAAGAACAAAGCATAAATATTTCAAGTCGAGAAAAGAATTTGTAAGAAAAAAAATTCTCATACACACCCCTCATGTTTAATATTCACCTTTTTCTTCTTTGTTTATCAACTTCCTTTTCTGTTTATTGACATAAAATTGAATATTTTTAAGATTTATTCCAAACCATCTTTCAGGTCTCCAGATATTTATCCATTGCTTGAAAACAAGTATGGAAGTTCTCCAATAACCTTACTAGTAAGTATTTTGTTAGATGATTATACCAAGATAAAACCAATTAGGAAGATGTATTTTATAAATATTAATAACATTCAGAGACCACATTATCCCAAAATTGCATAGAAACAGAAATTATATAGTCATCATCTTATCTGAGAGAAAACATTACCCATTACTTTTGTGAAAACCAAGAGAGGAAGAATTAATTCAATAAAATTATGATGAAGTTGTGGTGGTTAATTTCACAGCCAGGCACTCAAAGGCTTTATTTAGTTTCTTTTGTTTTTCAGTAGAAGATTATACCCCCTAGATTTAGAAGTTAGGAATTAAAATTGATTTTTTTTCTACTAATATAACTATGAAAATAGACAGAATCATGTAAAATTATTTCAGACATTATGTCTAAGACATAAAGATGGTTTCCCTATGTATTCAGTTGTGTTCCCCTGTTAGGAAAGCTTCTATCTTAAATACTTTATATTTTTCATATTATATGCTACGTGTTTTGTAGAAAAGGAGGGAAAATGAAAGTTTACTTATCAATGTAAAAAGACCAAATGAATAAAAACCTTCTTTTGAACTCATCTCTGTATAATTTGAATTAAAATAATTCTAAGAACATTACAGTCAGACACTCAAAGGCATTTAAGTGTCTAAAAATAGCTTGTCTATAGGGTTTTTCAAGAGAGCCTAAGAAAGTTAGGAACTTAACTCCCACCTTAGAGCTTCTTAATGCCTTTGGCAGTGCTCATTTGCTGAAGAGAGTCCAGCACAGACTCCCTAAGCACATTAATAAATTGGAGAACCTCCCCCATGAGGAAGAGCTGGGAAAGCTGAGACTGCTCAGCCTGGAGAGGGCTCAGGAGAATCTTAATGTGCATAAACACCTGCAGGGAGGGTGTAAAGAGGATGGGGCCAGGCTCCAAAGGTGCCCAAACTTAAACACAGGAGGATCCCTCTGAACATAGGAACCAATCTTTCAGTGGGAGGATGACTGAGCCCTGGCACAAGCTGCACAGAGAATTAACATCTCCCTTCTTGGAGATTTTAAAAATTTATCCAGATATGGTCCTGGACAATCATCCCAAGAGGGAGTTGGATCAGCTGGCCACCAGATGTCCCTTCCAACTTCAACCCATCTGTGGTTCTGTTTGCAGGGTTCAGAAAGGTGAAAAAGGAGCTTAAAGAAAAGTATAGCAGGCGGAATAAACTTTATACAAAAATATTTTTACATTTAAAAATACTTAATTATCCACAGAATTATGTTATGCATTTCAGGGAGAACAAATATACAGGATCACAAATGCAGTATATCTTCCTCTGTCTTTGAAGATGATCCTATGCATCATCATTCCTTGAATACATTCATTATCCAAATAATCTATATAAGGAAAAATACAACAATAAAAAAATTAATGGTAGGATCAGTTAAATGCAATAATTTCCAAAGTGAAGTGAGATGCTATGTTACTTTCTAAAACCACAAGAGTAAAAGCAGTGACTGAGAGAAAACCGTAAATTAAATGTCTCCTGTAAGCAATGACAGGGGTTTTTAATTTCTCCAGGTGTCTGTGTAGGTGATAATCAAAGCACCAGCACTGGAACAGAAGGGTAGTGTTGTGTCCCTCTCAAGGCCAAATGGCTCACTAATACAACAATTCTTGTAGCTCCACAGTTTTTGTCTGTGGCCAAAAGATGCTCAGGGCAGGATACAGAACAGGGTAAGCATGGCATAAAACTTCCTCAATGGGTATAGGTTTTGACCACAGAACATTGAACTTCAAAAGGAAAATTTTTATTACTAAATATATTGATTAAAATATTAAGAACAACCTTACATGTGTTTTTCCTACTTTGCTTGTCTAGACTCTGATATAATATATATATAAAAAAAAAAAAATCTGAAGTGTAACATCTTGTGGCAGGTTTCATTATTTAATGATATATTTTTGTTTAAAAAGGTTTGCCTTTTTTTTAATTCACTCTGAGGTTTTGTTCCTGTTCCTTGCTTGCTACTTAAACAGCTACTTAACATTAAGCACACACATAATCCTTTCATGAGAATGTAAATTAATTATATGCTTGAATATAAAGCTAAATAACAGTTTGAGTATATAAAAATACTTTTACTCTGTGGATTTACAAAAAGCAACAATAGTTACAGGCAACTAGAAATTCTTGAGAATGGAAAAGTGCTGCCTAGTTTTAATCTTGCTCAAATTGTTCTGTGAGAGATTAGATCACACTCCTGCTTTGCAGATTATCTTTTTGTATTGCTGAGCTGTACAATCATTAATTGTGCAATCATTTGGAATCAATTTCTTTCAGAAATTTAAGTTTAAAGATGTTGAACATTTGGAATCAATAGGGAGGATGTGCTGATTTTCAGAAGTTTCACTTCTCAAACTGAGTGTGACATAATTTCTCATCACACAAGACTGAACACGACCGGGTTACTTAGTGATTCACAGAAGTAGTGCCCCTGCTTCTCTCATGTAGCATTCTGGGTGAACTGAAAAAGGGAGAACAAAGAGCTGCCTGTAACCCAGGATTTCCTCTGCTAGACTTGCTCCTGAGAGCAGCTCAGATCTAAGGTAGAGATCAGATAGAGACACCATCATCAGTACCTGTACTCCATTAACTTCAAATCACTTGGATCCAGGAGCAGCCTCACAAGCTGAAGGCAAAGAGTCTTTCCCACTGTCCTCAGATCACAGAAACATGCACACACAGTACAACAGGCTGGAAAGGTGCACTAGGGGCTTCATGGATACTCATCCTTTTCTCCAAAAACAAACTCCATGTTTCAAACTGATTTTCATATTCTTTTCCTGAGAACTGTGATAGGGCTTAATATTTTATATTTACATTAGTTTGCATTTCAATTCCTTACTTCAAACTCAATTACTCAACTGCTGTCATTGGCCATTGAAACAAAGCACACAATAATACCCAGAAAACATGGCAAAATCCTAGTCAATGCATATGCATTTTTGTTTACAATATTTTGTAACCTTGAACTTTAGCCATAGAAATATTTTGCACCAGAGCTTGCTACTTACTGCCAACTTCTATTTTGGTCCCCTGCTGTTGCAGTAATGCACTGCTAAAGACATGCATTTCTGAAGGAGTTTTATTTTTGTCTCCCTACAATTCACTTGTATGGGCAGACATCTGAGTATCAGTCAATAGGTAGTCTTTCATTTGCACATTTTTAAATGATGTTTGGGATTTAATTGCCTCTCATTTATGCCTTTTCTTTTTCTGAAATAATAGAAGAAAAAAGGAAAAATCATGATGGATAGCAGGGGAGAATTTAATAAATTTATAATACTAATGATCTGAGTAGGCACCAGAGACCATTGATTCTTCGTGCACATGTATAGAAGACTGAGGTAGAGCTTCTCAAAAGCATCTCAAATAGAAGCTTAACCAGATGCAAACCATAGAGAAGAAGCAGTGTTTAAGAGGAGAGAAAACAGGTAGATTGAGTGAGAAAAGTGGAAGCAAAAGCTACTGTGATCTGATGACAATACAAAGGACTAGTAATGAACCATTGTGATTCCAACTCATGCAAAATATACTGTTCAAAACAAATCTTCTGCTAATCAGGAAAATCAGTTGCACCTTTTAATCTACTTGCTGAGCATTTGATGAATTCAAGGTCCATATTTTAAAAAGCTATTGAAGAAAAGCTGATAGAGATAAGAAGGATATGTGGGGTGATTTTTGTTTGTTTTTGGTTTTGTTTTTGGTGGGGGTTTTGTTGTTGTTGTTGTTTTGTTGTTTTTCTTTTTTAATTGAGTCATTATGTGGTACTTCACCCTTTGTGCACAGGACAACATATTTGGGACCAGTGGAAGACAAAGCTCACTGATGCTAGAGAAGTCAATTGTGTGACTCAAGGTGTGGTAATTAAATTAATAGAAAATTCAAAATGGTAGAACAGTATGATTGATCTACTAAAATTCCATTAATTCACTATGCTATAGTCAAGGAAAAATTCAGGTTTTGCTCTAAGCAGGACTTAGAAAAAATTAGCCTCTGTTTTAGAAAATATTTATTCATGCAGATTCTTTTCCTTGCACCTGTATTATTATACTCAGAACACTTAAAAATATATAAACTGCTATTTTTCCTCTTTAGCTGTACTCTAAACTACAGTTTTCTGCCTTCTACAGCCCTGTGCTTAACCATGTATGACATTTTCACATCACAAATCAACAATATAATGACAGATAGAGGTTGGGTACACTCGAAATGGCACAACTAAAACAAAGGTCTGCTTCTTTGTCCAACTGATGCTGTATTGAAAAATAACACTTCAGACTTAGCTACTGCCGTGACCTCCACACAGATGTTACTAACATGCTATGTAAAGCAGAAGCTAGAACATTAATAAGGCATCTTAACTTTCAACAACTAGTTTATATTCACCACTGTTTTAAAGATACAAACTTGGTGTTTTGGCTTTGCACATTGCTTTTGTTTGTTTGTTTGTTTGGGGGGGGGGTTGTGGGGTTTTTGTGGGGTTTTTTGTTTGTTTGTTTTGGTTTTTTGTTTGTTTGTTTATTTTTTGGTTTGGGTTTTTTTTTTGGGGGGGGTGTCTGATTTCACTCCTTTTAGGGAACTTTGTTATTGCATTAGGCATGGAGGATTTCTACAGAAGCAGCCTTTTGTGATTTGGTTCTTACTTTTCATGATGAGGCTGTGATTGCTCTTGGGGGGACCTGGCTTTCCAGAAAGGAAGAGAACACTACAGTGAGGAGAGGGATCTATGCCAAAGGCAATATTGCTCATTCATACTACAATTGTAACTCTGAAAGCCCAAATAACTGTTCATATCTCTCCTTTTGTTGTTAAGCATTGCAGCAAATCACTTGTTTTTCTTGTCCTGAGGCTACAACTGCTTTCATGGTTATTTCATTGCTCTGTTTCTACCTTGCTGCATGTTTTCTGCAGATGGGTACTTTTCTTGACTATACTGTCAGTGCATAATGGCCCTTGGCACTTCCACTTTAGTGCCACTACATTTAATGGGAAAATGCTTCAAGCAGCTGCAACTTGGCTACTGTATTTTCTTAGGGCCAAATGGTTTCCTGGTGCACAAAAATTGTGAAAAAGAAAAAATGCACTCAGGATCTCTGTGGATTGCTATGTCAATTAAAAAGGCACATACATAAGCAGTCACTCAAAAAAAAAAACATTTCTGTGTACTGAGAACTATATTTTGCATCTGTAATTACTGCAACTGTGAGTTATCAAGGACAGTCTACTGGGTTCGGCATTACCTTTTGAACAACATTCCAAGATGCATTCTGAGTTGAGACACTAATCCCAAACATAGTTCTGTTTTGCTCCAGGAGGTTCTGGGCTGTTATGATCTCAGTAAGAAAAGAAACTCAGAAAATCCAATTTATTAGAACTTGCACAACAAGGACATAATAGCGTGGATAATCTAAAATATCTCTGGAACTCCAGGTCGTTTTGCTTCTCATGGATCTCCAATCCATGTACAGCACACTGGGCTGACCCCATCCATAGAAAATTCTCCCATTTCAGTCACTGGAATTTGTTCTTACAAGATAATGCATTTACAGCACAGTGAGGTACAGTACAAGTACAGCACAGGCTTGGTCACACTCACGTCAACTTTCATGTCGATCACTGACTCCCTGGTGTACTGTGGTCTCCTAGTCAGGATCAATATGATGACTTTGTTATAGATGCATACATTTATGCTCCAACCTATAGGTAATTTTATCTAATTATATCTATACAGTTAGATAATATATGTGTATAATGGAAGTTAAGCTGCTGTGTGATAGATGTCATGAATGTTGTCATCTTGGGTTTTGAGATAATTTGTCAATGAAGCAGGGGAGAAACAATCTTATTTCCAAATTGTTTTCTAGGTGTCAGCCTGAGTCCCTAGAAGAATGGAGGAGCTAAATATCAGAATGTGATACTGAAGAGTCATCAAGAAGGGACTATAAGGACCTTGAATTGGTATGTGCTTCATGGGCCAAAACCTGTTAACACAGAGAAAACAAAAGCTGGCTTGAAAATGGTGGTGAATACAAGAAGTCCACCCACGTTCTCTCTAGAAACTTGTATTCTTAGAACTCTCAATGTATGACGTGTATGACATGTATTGTCAATGTATGACAATAACTTGAGTAAGATAATACACTTAGTGCCTGATGCTGTATGTAGCTCTATTCAAACGAGGAGCTGCTGTTTGGAATACAACCAGTCACAGACTCCTGTACACAGTGTCCTTGTGACCACCAGTCACAGGGAGCAACCAAGGGCTCGAACCTGACCAGACTTCAGGACTAACAGTTTATGTGCTCTTCAGTTCAGGTTAGGAGTTCAACAGCTCTCACTGGTCATCACAGAATACACAGGTCACGAAGTCTCATATTTTAAGAGATGGACTCAAGAAATGGCAATGAAGTTAGCATTGTAACCACAAGCAGATTACGCAGTGCATTTTGACAATCCCACTCATCATAAAAAAATTTGAATATAGTTGCACTTTTTCCATCATAACATCTCTAACAATAAAGTTGCTCATATCTGATTAAAATAGAGGCCCAAATATGGTGCCATAATTTTGAATGTTTAATAAATTTCAATTATATCTAGTTATGCAACCAGACTCCAATTCTTCATTTTATAAAAAGTCTTTCTTTGAAATATCTAACAACTTGAGGTGGGTTACCTTGGCTAACCACCAGATGCCCAGTAGTCTCTCCAGCAGTTCTTCTTCATCCACAAGGATCAGAAAACACAACAAAAAGCTCATGAGACAAGACAGATACAGGGAGATTATGCACATCAGCAAAACAGATCCAGGGGAAAATAATTCAATTTATTGCTAATAAATAACTGAGCAGAATTGTGAGAAGTAAGAACAAAACAGAAGAAAAACCCCAACCTTCTCCCTACCATTGTCTTTCTCCTAGAGTGAATTTACTTCTGCCTCTTCTATGTCCTCCTGCCCAGGCAGCACAGGGGGACAGAAAATAGGGGTTGCACTCCATTAATAACCAGGATATGGTTCTTCACAAACTTCTCCAATGCAGGTCATCCACAAAGATATTTCTTCAAGAAATGAAATGCTACATCGTGGGTCCTTTCCACAGGGTTCTGTCCTTTAGGTACAGGGGTAACATGTCCTGCCCAAAAGTATTGTCCAGTTCCTCTCCATAGACTTCCAGGCCCTGTCAGGTCCTGCTCCGGTGTTGGCTTTCCATGGGCTCCAGCTTCCTTCAGGGCACATTCACAGCCTGCAGGTGGATATCTGCTCCACCCTCTGCAGGAGACAACCAGCTTCCCCATAGCTTTCTCCATGGAGTTCAGGAAAATCTTTACTTCAGTGCCTGCAGCACCCCACCCTCTACTTCTCCACCAGTCTTTGTGTCTGTAGGGCTGTTTTTCTCATATTCCCTCCTCTCTCCCAGCTGCTCTTTTTCACTCTTAAATAGGAAGTTGCAGAGGTACTACCACTATCACTGTTTTACTCAGCTTTGGCCAGTGATGGGTCCTCTTGAAAGTGGCTGAAACTGGCTCTGTATGATTTCTCAAACAAGTCACCTCTGCAGCCCTCCTGATTGCAAAACCTTACCCCATAAACACAGTACACAGTTCTTCAGAACATTTCTAATGGAATCAGATAGGGCTCTCTAACATATCTATCTATTATCTATCTATCTATCTATCTATCTATCTATCTATCTATCTATCTATCATCTATCTTCTATCCATCCATCCATGTTCCTTTCAGTCTTATGTAGTTGCATTTGTTTACTTGAAACATGTTCCCACATAAAAAGAATTTCATCCGAATCTCAGTAAAAAAAAAAAAAAAATTCAAATATACAATACAGAAGGACCAGATGTTTGAAATATCAAGGCAAAGAAAATAAACAACACTGTATTTGCATGTTTGAAGACTCTGGTCATAACAGCCAAAATTATTCTGAGCTCTCAGTTGTCTAAGTTAAAACAAGGATTGCAAATTGCTGAACTATACAAAATGACTGAAAATTCTGGCCTTTAATCCTGCTTTCCTTCGTCTGCTTTATATTTTGCATAATAAGCACTCGACTGTGATGATGAATTCAGGGTAGGGACTCACTAATTTATGCTGTTACATTACTTAAATAATTATGAACTTTTTTTACCAAATCTAGAATATTCCTTCTACAGAAGTGAAGACAAGTATAAAATAAAATAAGAGTAAGTGTTAACACCTTAGCCCTGAAATCAGGAACGAGACTAGGAGGATACTGTAAGACAAATCTCTTAGTCCCTGTGCAGAAATAAGAAAACTGGGGAGAGTAAGGGAAGCAACAAACTTGGAGAGCTATTTTATTGCCTGTATATCCATCAGACTACATCCTTGATGCTAAAATGGAGTTTGTTTCCCTTCCTGTACTTTGCAAGAGCTTCTATAATTGCTAGATGCTTGCTGATCTTTGCAATGGGTGGAAGCCAATGGTATGGGACTGAAAAGAAATTAACAATGGTGCCCTGCTTTCCTCCTGATAGAGCTGTATTTTCATTGCTCTGCTTTTTCCCTCTAGTATTTTTGACACAAGGGGGAAGGACCTGGGTTAACATTATCTGTCAAGCAGAGCATGCAATGACAGGATTTTATGAGGACTCTAGGCTCGTGGTTAAAGTTCAGAAACGATAAGTAGTGAAATGATAAGTAGTAAAATGACTGCCTCTATTACAAAAAAAAAGAAAAAGGCATCTTCTTTGTCATGCTAAATAACTCTGCATGTTTGATGTGATAGCCCTTGCATGCTAAAATTTGAGGAGTATACAAGGCAAAAATATGAAGCTTCAAAATTTTATTGAAGAAAGACGTTTTCTGACCTGTTGATGAGAAATGTCCTGTTACAGACCTGTTCTAATAGCATTGGAGCAGGCCTATTCTATAAGGGTCATTACCTATTTTGGTTGTTAAGTCATTAAACCCTGTGTCTGAACATGATTCTCCCTTTTTCCTGAAATACACTTACAGAAAATTAACATTATTGAATTACAATGTAATTCAATATTACTATGAATTCAAATATTTTATTTAAAATAAAATTTTATTTTAAATTATTTTATTTAAAATAAAAAAAATCAGAGGGGTCTACAATAATTTGGGGGGGGGTTTGTTGTTTTTGTTTGTTTTGTTTGTTTGTTTGTTTGTTTGTTTTTTTTATTTCTCTGGAATTTCCAGCAAATTAAATGAGCCACAAAGTCCTCTGAAGTGCCTTTCTTGACTGAAAAAGAGAATGAATATTGCACAGCTATTGCAAATCATATATTGTGTATAAGCAGTAACTCAACCAGTTATTGGTTCTGGTGGTAAGTGAAATCTCCTAAATTATATTTGGGAAACCCAAAAGATTCAAACAAAGGAGGTATGTTTTGGATTGTCATATTAGACGTTATCTATTTATGCACTTTTTCCATAAAGAGATAACACGTATTTATAGTGAAGATGTAAACCTGAAGCATTTAAGAAAAGCTGGTAGGATATTCTGAGACCGTACCACCCTGCATGCAATTTACAGCTGGTATTTTCAATATGCAAAGCCGTAAAAAGACACACGTGTCCCCTTCACCTCCTCACCCATTAAGCTTTTTCATCCATCACTGGCTTCCCCTCACTCAAAAAATCTTTCTTGTTGGCAGAAACCAAGTGACAGGCAGCAAAGCTGTAGTGTACTCGTGTCCACTTGACATCTCCTTAGAGAGATCCCCTAGTGAACTCTCTCTCCCACCACTGCTTTATCCCTGTCAACACAGCTTTAAAAGTATAAACCCCATATTTTAAACAACATCTAAATAGGTCGCTATTTTGTGAGTGTAATATGCCAAACTATCACAGCAGACTTTTTTATGAGCAGGCTACCTGATTTTAAAAGAACATAATTCTATTTATTTAAAAACATTTTACACAATTAATATCCATTTCTTCTAAGATAGACTTGCCCAAAGACATTGCTACAGACAGGATTTTCTCATTTGTTAACAAAATTTATATTTGTCTCCTATCCCATTTCAGTAGAGTATATTAGAAAAAAACTGAGCTGGTAAAAGTAAATAAGAAACTCTGGAAAGCAAGTTTTTTGTATCTATATTTTTGTTCCCATATATATAGTTTTGCTCTGTAACTTGTTAATGGAAATAAAATATTAAAAAATCTAGGAAAAATACTCCAAAAAACAAAAACTATACAAAATCTCTTATACAAATGGATCAAAATAAGGCCATGGAAGAAGGATTCTTCCATCTTCTGATTTGTTATCCACATTCCTAAAATCAGCAGAAGGATTGAATTAGAGTGGAGTAAATTAGACTAGATTAGAAAGCAGAGGGAGGAGGTAAGGAGGAAAACCCATGGGAAATAGTCCCAGAGCTCTCTGGAAGGAGAAGTCATTGTTACATTAAGTGAATGACAATTCAGTAACAAAACTGACACCAACTTGTAAAGGACTAAAAATTTCAATCTATTGACACAAATATATACACATTGAAATACACTAATATAAAAAAGGAAAAGTGTGGGAAGCAAGATTCCCCTAGCTCTCTAATCATATTTTTGTCAAAGTTATGGTGATAACACTGCAGATTTGTGGATTTTAAATTATGTTGCGCTTGTCCATACATAAAAATCTGCACTGCTGTCTAGAGAAGGTCCTATGATTATGCCAAAGGCATTTGGGTAGCACTCAGAAATAATTGCAATCTCACCAGAACTTACAGACACAGCTTCTTAATGCTTTAGACACATTCAACCCCACACATCTCATTTTCACCAAATCCAAGATGTTGTTGGGAAAAATGACATCCCTCCAAGATCATCCTCTCAAAACAAAAGCAAAAGAAAACAAAAAAGAAAGCAAAACAACAACAACAACAAAAAAAAACCAACCAAAAAACAACAAAACAAACAAACAAACAAAAAACACCTGCCCCTCACACAAAACAAAAAACAAAAAAACAAAAGTCATGTTTCTGCTGCAAAACTATGTAAGTCTTTGTGTTTGTGTACAAAAAATGCAGTGCACAATTTCAAACTCCTCCATGGAAATGATATGGAATATGAAATCCCATGTGGTTGTCTATAAGGAGGTTACTGTAAGGTGAGTGTTGGTCTCTTTGCCCAAGCAACAAGTGACAGATAGAGAGAAAATGTCCCTAAGGTGTGCCAGGGTAGGCTTATATTGGATATTGGGAAAAACTTCTTCACAGAAAGATTTGTAAAACATTGGAACAGATTTCCCAGGGAAACAAAGGAGTCACCATTACTGCAAGTACTCAAAAAAGGTGTGGAGAATCCGAGAAAGGATTTGACAGCAGATATGATGGTGGTGCTTGGCTGGATAATCTTAAAAGTCTTTTCCAACCTTAATGGTTCTTTGATTCTATGATATATGTCCACACTTACACTAGCCTTTCTAGTTTCACTTACGCTCAGTGTCAAATAATAAACTGCTCAAGAGTGTGAATATTAAGGTTCACAGCATGATTTGCTGTCTTAAGGTAGATATTTAAAATTAGCCAACTCAGCAGGAATCTGTATGTTGCATTTTTTTTCTCTTTGTTAATGTTAAAGGGGCCGTAAAATGACCAGCCTGAAACTACATACCGTGCCTCCATTTATAAATATGTATTCATATAAAAAGCACTTATACTCACAATGAACAGTTTTAAGAAGCAAAAACAGCTGCCAGAGATTAATTTTACATAGATGCCCTCTCCTCACTACATTTCAAGTAGTCATGGTCCATTCACCAACTGCAAACTTGAAGAAAGGTAGGAAGAGCTTAGAACTGCCAGAGACTCCATCTAAAATTTTAATCCTCAGAAAAGAGACTCTGCTTCCACAGCTGATCTGCTTCACAGGTATTACTCAGACTCCAGTATGTAAAATTCACTATTTCAACATGTTACCAAGAATTTCTTCGATGCATCAATAGCTATCAGTAACTATTCAGATACTAGAACTGAATGTATTTATTAGCTCACAGTTTACACAATTTCTGAGATCAAAGGGTATGTTAAAGGATTTGTACACCTGATGCACCTTTCATGATGCATGATCTTCTGCAGATGGAATAAATACAAGCTGTTCTCTAGATATATTGGCTATTCTGTACATACACAGGGAGCTGGGCCCAGTTTTTGCCTTAAAATCAGAAATTAGTCTTTAAGCTGTCTGTGCTACCCTGTCTTTCAGTTGTTAGACTAGCCTAACCCAATGAGACACAAGCACTTAGTCTGTTGCTACCAGAGAGCTGGAATAAGGGTTTGTAGTTTGTTAGGTAAAGTGTCTCCTCTTTAAGATACTCTTGACACTCTTGACAAAAATAAACAGCAATTTATATATTAAAAAAAATCTCACTTTTCAGTCAGCTCTTGAAAACTTTCCACCTTTTTTGTAATTAAACAATTTGTAAAAGAGAATAAAGTAATTCCTTACAGACTACAGTAATAACAGCAATATTTATTTGTCTTCAATGGCTTAATTTTTTCAGACATAAGTACTTCCTGGTCTTGTACTTTGTCAGAAATATTAAAATAACACTGGTGCTAAAAAAAAGAATTGTGGAAAGATGTAATAACTTGTGGATACTTAAGCTGCACATTTGACATTTTTACCATCTGAAAGACTCTGAAAAACTTGTGTAAATTATTTGTCAACAAGAGAAGAATTAGTGAGACATAAGCATAAAATTGTGCTCAATCTGTAGTTATAGTTATAATGTAGGTGAGTTTCACAGCAGTGTTGTGCCTCTAGGCACACCCAGGGCACCCAAGTGCTCAGTTCCCTGTGTAGACCAGGAACAACCCAACTGTCCCCAGCTGAGAGAAAATTTGTTGATAAGAAACAGTCTATTGACTTTAGCCAAGGTAGCTGACTTAGCTCCTCTATGCCCGCACAATAAAATATTGGACTAATTCATACTGGATCTTTCTAGGTGGTGAATTTCAACCAGTTTTAGAAATTCCCACAGGCATCTCCTGCTGGATTTAGTCCCTTTTGTATTTTTCAGGGTGATTTTCATGGCAGAGAGGACCAAACTGTGGGTATGGAAGATGCAGTCAGGTGAGGAGAAACTGTTCCGACAGATGCAGAAATGGACAGGCAGGACATTCCTGCCAGGGATTTGCAAGAACAGGGGTGCTCCAAGGTGGGGAATGAGGCAAGGGCACAGCCTAGCTGGCCACAGGGCAGCCCCTCAGGGCATCAACGGGGCTGGCAGGAACAGGGGCTGGTAACACCCTCTGCCAACAGTCAAGACAAGCAATTATCAATCAGATTCAGAGTCCATGCAGGTAATCTTTCCAAAAGCAGAGGGAGATAAGACCAGAGGTCTGTTACAGCTTTTTACTTCAAGTTAAATTCTTGATTTATGGAAGAAGGGAGGCTTCTGAAGCCAAATAATGTGACTATTAGGTGTGGGAGTAATCTTTCTGTTTGGTACAGGAGGAGGGAGAACACAATGGGGAAGGTGATTTTCTCAGGATGAGGTTCATTCTTTGCAAGAGGGTTATGCTGGCCCCTGGAGTTTCTCTAAATATAGGAAGCTCAATTGCACAATTCATGGCAGATTTTGTAATGCAGAGACAGAGATTTTGAAATTTGTCTGAGGTTGCCTGAACAGTTTCTGGTTTTGTTGTGTTTTGTCAGTAAAATATTTTAGACTATTTCCTGTATAAAATATCACAACACAAAAATGGAGGTAGTGGCAGAAAGGGCTTAAATCCTGTGTCTTGTATTTTTCCCTCTATCTTCCAAAATATATTCTAAGCACAGATGTATCTTTTTGTCCTGAGTGAATAAGGAATGGCAACAAATCTATATCACAAAGAAAAACAAGATTAAAATTTGCAATGAGACCGTGAGACTCTTGGGCCACTGCTGGTCCTTCAGTCCTAATATCTGGAATGATCAGAAACCTGCTAATTCCCACCCAACCCCAAAAATTATGCTTAGTAAATTCAAGGCTTCAGCAGAAAATAACTGTGGGCTTCTGACTGGGAAACTATCTTAATAGGATTCAGTTTAATAAACAAAACAAAACAAAACAAAACAAAACTAAACAAAAAAACCCCACTACATTTATTTTCAGAATCACAGTCTGCTTACTATCATTAATGATGTTTTGCTTATATCCCCAAACAAATCATGATTAATAGCAAAAAGCTGCAGGACATAAAATGTAATTTATTAATTGTTAATTAAGAGGTATATTTATATTGTACCATCATTACTATAACATTGTTTTAGTATCCCTGACAAGAAGAAGAGAAAGATTTGTCTGAGAGTCATATCTCACCCATATGACAACTGCATAAATTACTGCTTAAAGCATCAATATTCTTCCAATACATCTCCATAGCAAATATGCAAATTAATATGAATAATGTCATGTACTGACCAACGTCTTATTCTTAATACGGAAACATTTCTATATACTAGACATTATGAACATGTGGCCTCACATGTTATAGCAGAGGTAAAAACAGAGGCATGCATCCTAATTCCTGTCTTGAATCCAACAGGGATTGGATCCCATCCTTGGATGTGAGAAACATGCAGCTTCTTTCCAAAAAATTTTCTAGTGATACAAATCCATTAAAAAATGACGAGAAACCAGAATTGAAGCATGGATTAAAACAATGTGGTACTACAGAAAAGGAAATTCAGTATTTTATTTTACTGAAACAATGTAAGTAAGGATATTTTACGTAATCTCATGTACCCATGCCCACATTACAGTATCAAAGTCACTGCAGAGCAGTCCAGTAAATGTTTATTTCTGCTGTTGGTAACTGTCTTTAACAGGTAATCCCATTTTCCTTGAAATCCATGTTATGAGTGTGGAAGGTACATTTATAATGTGAGCCTTAGCTATCAGCAGAAAAACATGGATCAAAAGCTCCAAAAAAATCAGTGAGAGAAGGTTCCTCTGGAACTGGCATTCAAACTGCAAGCAAATATGTGGTTATATAATAATGTGTAGTTATTATATTCATGGGTAAGATTTTATGCTGTTCTTATTTGAATACATGAAAAACTAGATCCAAAATAGGCTTTTTATCACAGGCTTAAGGGAAAAAATGGCAGAAGACCTTTAAAATTCATTTTGGACATAGTTATTTTATACCTAAGGCTCTGACCTGGTAATTCTTCTGGGAAGATGGGAGCTAACAAACAAAGACAGGGGAATAAAAGGAGGGGTTTTTTCCCATGTACATAATTTTCATCTTTCCAGGTTCTTTTTTTCTAATCATTTTTTGAGTGAGATGAACAAAAAATATCCAATAATCTGAGAATTTCCTGACCTGCTGTTTTTAGTGGCACAATTTTTACATGAAAACAATTCCTAAATTATGTCACTCATGTGTAAGTACAACGGCAGTGAGATCAAACCAGTTTGCAGGAATATGGCCTTACCTACAACTTCCAGGCATACTTCTACCACTTCTCAGGGACTAACACAAAAGGCAGAAAAGCAAGTAAATTATCTGATTTTGGGGCAACAGCTTTGCTTTCACCACTGATACCCAAGAGCTGGTGACTAGAAAGGTAGAGACGCAGCAAGAGAATGTTGCTGAATAAAGGATACAGTTCCTTCAGGCTGTTCTGCTCTGAAGTAGGAAAACACTTTACTAGCTGTGGCAACTGAAAAAGAGGAAAAACATTTGTGTCCTGGGTGCTAGCTTAGCAATATCAGACACCAGGCAGAGAGGGCAGAGCTGCCACAGTGCCAGAGCAGCCTGGGAACTGGGCAGGTCGAAGCTTCCTGCTGCAAACATTCCCTGTGCTGCCACTTGTGTCGAGGGACGTGTCCAGGGCCAAGCCGTGAGCTTCTGTGCTGACTCCAGCTGTGGCAAAGGGCTTTGGAAGCCTCACACAAATGGGTCTGGGTTGGGGCATGTTTTGCTTTGTTTCTCCCTTGGAGCACAAGACCTCAGGCTTCATCCACCTCGCATCACTCTTGGTTCTGCCGCCAGAGGGCACGAGGAGCCAAACTTTGGTGGCTTCACAGAGAAATTCTTCTTTTCCTACAGAAGGAACAGAGTGACTAAATGTGCTTTGTCATCTCCGCAGTCCCTAACCAGACTGCTGATTGGGAAGGAAGAAACTGGAGGTTTCCTTCAGAAGGGAGGAAATCCAAGAACATACCCTTGTGTGTACCTTTATTTCTGAGTCTTTCTGTTTGCTCATTTCATCTCCTGTACCCCGATGATGTGTACAGGAAACAGACACAGATTTGTCCCCCAGCTGTGGGAATGAATTCCTCCAGAAGGAAAAGGACACATTATGCACCTGTCAATGATCTTTTGCCTGCTGCCTTGTGGAAGCATGCCAAAGGGAATGTGGCCCTAGAGTGCAATGCTAGCTTTCTCTTCCATGTGCTGCATGACTACTGCCTTTATCATGACACAGATGATATCCACAGCTTGGATATCCAGAAATTCTGCAGATAATTGGGACTCATCAGTTTGGTGATTACTTAGCTGAACTGTGAGTAAGTTTCAATTTGATTAACATATCACCCCATTAATTTTTTCAAGATTCAAAACATGCACCTTCTCACAGCCAGGGGAATCACTTCCTCAAATTTAAGGGTATCCAAATGCATATAACAGAAAATTAAATTCTGAGGCATGGAGGAGCTTCATGTTGGTGTCTCTTATATATCCATATGGTGCCATCTTTAAAATGTTTTCATAGAAGAGGAACCATGCCCTTCTGAAGATGCAGAGCGTGGTCTGTAGGAAATAGGTAATAAATGAAAAATTTAACAGCAGCCCTTACTGTTTTTCTGGTCTGCTACTGATGACCCAGAAGTTCTAGCAACACTCTTATCACTAATCTTGCAGGGTCACCTAGCTACAGTAGGAAAGGTTGTTATTTTTTTTTTTTTAAATATTCCCTGGAGAATGATGAGCAGTTACTTTCTTTAACATCTGAAAATACTGTATGTGTTATAGTTTCTCAGAATTAATAGATTAGAAAGCTTTCTGTGAATGTTGTTTTGTCAAATTTGTGGGGAACTTAATTGAAGTTCAGACAGTAAATCTTTTCTTTCCCCAAATAAGGTAAATATGGTTGTAATGATTTTATTAATTCTGCTTGTGAAGTGTCAAAACTGAGAAAGATTTTTCTAAGTATACCTGTCACAGGTATCTTAGTGTCCTTTTTAGAATCCAAATTTTTTTTTTAATGTAGATAGAGTTGCAGCATCAATCTCAACAAAATAGGTAGTGCTCTTTATAACCCCTGAGAGACATTCCAAACCTTACCTCCAGACAGATGTGTCGTGGGAAGACACGCTCTTCTTAGAAGTGTCTGAAGATGTTACTGTGTCACCATATGGGTAATTGTTTGTTGCTTTAAACATTTATGACCAGGGGGTTTAGGCTGAGAACAGGACATTTTTACCTGCAAAAGCAGTTTTCTATTTTCATATTTGAAAAACCAGAACTTAGAAATAAAACCAGATGGTTTGATCCAAAAACTTGCATTGATATCAAGGCAGAAACAGGAGTATGATGTCCCAATGTCTGAACAGCTTTTGCCCCTCCTGGAGCTGTTGATGTCTTCCCCACAGACAGAGGAAAGCTATGCTTTGATCTGTTTTTGATGACCTGATGAAAGACATTTCTGATTTTCCCTGAATACCTTGAAAGAGAATGTCTTCTTAATGTCTCGCCAGATACATGTGCTGAAAAGCTGTCACAAATTCATGAAAAACCCAGAGACTAAAAGGATGCTTTTCAAAAGACAAAAATCGTTAGTGAAGCAAGCTGGAGGGTTTATTATCCTCTAAATTTTGAACTTGCCTATTTCCAGGTTTTACTGTTAAGTAGTGATAGAACATATGAAAAAAAAAATTACTTGGTGTATGCAAACCAGCAGGAGCAGGTAAGGATACCACCCACCTGGGGAAGACACTGGGGATGGCACTTTTCACTATTTGGATGTAGAGATAAGGGACAGTTTCCAAAAATGAGGCTTGACAGGATGTAAAAGAGCTAAGGTGTACAGCTCTTCAGCAAACCTTGATATGTGGAACAGAATGATCAGGAAAAGTGAGATGGACAACTTAACAGAAGTCGTAAACCATGAGAAGAAACATAAGTAACCTGATAACATTTTTCAGGAAGTATAGGACAGTATGCAGGAGGAATGTGTGCCTAGATAAGGGCAACAGAAGCATATTCCTTCTTAAGACAGCCAGAGAAAATTCTGTATTTAGCAAAGGAGTCCAGTAACACCACTACACCAAATATTCATTTGTTCTTTCCTATTCACTGTGAATTTCTTGATTTTTTTTTTTTCATGTGGACTAGCCTTCTCAGGACTAGCTTTCCAGTTCCTATTAGATGACTAGTGTAATCTGCTATGTGGTACATCTGCATCTGATGCCCTTTCACCAGGTTTCATATACCATAAATATTTCTTTCATAAACTGTTTTTTATAATTTCTTTTATGAATTGATTGATACCACATCTCACTGTAGCTCTAGTTATCATCTTGTGCTCTGTCTTTCAAAGATGTATAATTTCTTTAATTTTAAACCAATGCCCCACAAGGTGTGAAGGTTTCACCTCCATAGGTCTGGATCTGACAGTGCTGAGGAGGCTGAGGTTAGAAACCTATTCATGTAATAAAAGGTGCTACATGTAAAATACATCCACATCTTAGACTTTACTGTCTTCTTAAAAGAGTTGAGGTGGAAGTTTTTTACTGTATTATTAGTAGGAAAAAAAAAAGGTGAATATTATTCTGCTTTAATATCTTCTTTTAATTTTGGTTTAGAAATTATTTTTCACAGTCAGACTACTTTCTGAGGCACATGCTTCTACTAAAGCTGTTTTTAAAAGCCATGGATTTTCTGAACCCATCTTGCCTTTTAAAAGTACAGTCCAGGAATACATGGATATAATGTCTATCAGAATTATGATGTGGAAAATGCTGTTATTCAGTTTGGAAAAAAAATGTTTATGCAACAAATGCACCTATCTTTGAGCAGACAGAGCACAATCACTTTATTACTCTCAAAGTTCTTTTTCAATGAATTTAGCAAATTGTATGTGTCCTGGCTTGCAAGCCATAGTGTCAGTTGGCTTCTGCTGATATCAACTGTTCAACTTCTTTGATGCTTGAAAAGTTGGAATTACACCAACAAAGCCTTCTATCTCCCCAGGAACATAGGAAATGTCTTTTAATAGATATGCTGGCAGCCACATCTAGTAAAACACTGTTAAAACATGCATGTAAAAACTTCAAACAGAAGGTGAAGAAACAGCTGCAGAAGACCCTTTATTAATCAAGGACCAGAAGAGGTGATGTTATGTTTGATATTTTCAGCCTTTTTTTCTTTCTTCCTTTCAAATGTTGCTGTATTTCCTTTGACAGTTAGGTTGTCTTTATAAAATGGAGGTTGGCCACAAGCACATATTCCTGGGAATTGCTCTTTCTGGCTTTCAGCTTCTGTCAGAAATGTGACCTGTATATTGAAACAGAGGAAAGTCTCAGGCACCAGGAGGCACCACCAGCTCCGGCTGCCCCTACACAGCCACCCTGTGTCTCCTCCAACTCTGCACATGGCCCAGAACCCCATGTCAGCCCCCTGGGGCCATCAACTTCTGTCCCACTGGTCTCCAGTTCCTCACAGCCCTGCCCTGACCAGAGGGGGGCCTTCTCAACCCAAACCCACCTGTGGGTCTACATCCTGGTCCAACCTCAGTCCCCCCCTGAGCAGCTCATGGTGCCCAGGGCTGAAGCTGTCCATGTGCCCCAGGGGTGCCTTGCTTCTGGCTGAGTGTGGAATGGACCTTGTCTGCCAAGGTCTATCCCACAGCAAATCCCAGATGCTCTCAGTTCCTGTCCACAAGGAGCTGCCACCTCAGGATGGGATGGGGCAGGGCGGGACGTGATGTGATGTGATGGAACAGAGTTGTGTGTTGGCCTTCTTCTCAAACTCACAGGGTTGGACTTTGCCTCACACCTCCTCCATGTCACTTCCACACAGAAGAGTTAAACTGGAGTGGCAGCTTTATAAGACAGTGGCCCAGAGCTTGTAGTTTGCTATTTAATTTTATTTTGTTTTCTCAGTTAAGCTGACTTTATTAATTTCACTAAAAGTTGCAACATAGGTGGCAACATCACTAAACACAAATTTTCATGGCACACAGTACTGTGCCAGTAGTCTGTATAAATTTGTAAAAAAGGCCTGGCCCTGATATCTTTCTTAAGTCTGACAAAGTCCCTGGGAAGAAATCTGAAGATCTGAATTCTGGGACACAAATGGGCACTCTTCTTAAGGAGTGTCTTCCAACAGCAAAAAATATATGTTGCTTGTACTAAACATCTTCTGGAATATAAAGGGGAAAGCAGAAACACTCATAAATAAAGATATACACAAGGGTTTCCTTCTTAGATTTCCTTCCCTCAAAAGGAAACCTCCAGTTTCTTGCTTCTGAATCAACAGCGTGGTTAGGGACTGCAGAGATGGCAAAGCACAGTTTAGTCACTCTGTTCCTTCTGTGGGAAAAGGGGAATATTCTCCTGTGAAGCCACCAAAGTTTGGCTCCTCGTGCCCTCTGGCAGCAGAACTAAAAGTGATGAGAGGTGGATGAAGCCTGAGTGACTGCAGCAGGAAGCTTCGACTTCCCTGGCACCAGGGCCGCCCTGGCACGGCGGCAGCTCTGCCCTCTCTGCCTGGGGTGTGATATTGCTGAGCTACCACCCAGGATTTTCCCCTTTTTCAGTTGTCACAGCAGGTAAAGTGTTTTCCTACTTCAGAGCAGAACAGCCTGAAGGAAATGTGTCCTTTACCCAGCAGCATTCTCTTGCTGTGTCTCTACCTTTCTAGTCACCAGCTCTTGGGTATCAGTGATGAAAGCAAAGCTGTTGCCCCAAGATCAGATAATTTACTTGCTTTTCTGCCTTTTGTGTTAGTCCCTGAGAAGTGGTAGAAGTATGCCTGGAAGTTGTAGGTAAGGCCATATTCCTGCAAACTGGTTTGATCTCACTGCAGTTGCATATATGTGAAATGATTTGAAGTGTAGTGTTGTTACTTCCTTAATTATTCTGCTCTCTCCTGTTAGATAATGCTTTTAAACTGACTTGGCCAATCCTTTTGCAAGTGTGTAAATCCTTATAGGTGGATTATTACAATAAGCTGTCTACTGCCTCTCCCATAGTCCATTTCAGAGACAGCATGTTCTGAAAGAGCTTAAGTCAGCTGTCCGGCCATGCTGGGAAGGGCAGCCAAGGGCTGCTTCAAATGAGACAGGAATGGCTGTACATAGCATTATTATCCCATGACTCCTCAGGGATGCCAGTAGAAAATTGGATTTACACAAAAAATGTGTCACAGGAAAGAGCAGGTCAGGAAATACTTAACATTTTGGACATTTTGTCTGTCTCATTCAAGAACTGATTACAACAAAAGAAACTGGAAAACTGAAAATGCTGCATGTGGGAAATATCTTTTATTCCCTTGCCTTTGATTCTTAGCTTCCATCTTCCCAGAAGAATAGCAGGAAAGGGAGAAAGAAAAGAACAGCTTCTGGTCAGAACTTTAGGTAGAGTAGCTATGCTGATGGTAGATTTCAAAAGGCTTCTTGTCATTTATCTTTAGCCCTACAGTGCAACAGCTTCAAACATATCATTAATTTATTCTGAAACAAACTGAGCGGAAGTAAATCCCTATGGGATTCTAGACAACTACAAAAATGCATATTATTGTCATTGTCATGTGTGATTGCACATTTACTGTGGCTGACCTACTGGAATTTCACCATGCTGAGTTTTTGTCAAGCCAAAACATTCCTATGTTTCTGAAATGTTTACTGTTTCCTTATTACTCTACCATTCTATGGGAACACATTGTACTCAGGTTAGCATGCACGTGGCAAAAATACAACTTGAAGATGCTCGATCATGTTCTTGGTCATAGAAATGTGTGTCATGGCCAAAGTCAAAGTGTATGAACCAATACACAGAATTAGAATCAGCTAAACACATTTTCTAGCTTGTCTTTGCACTATTTACAGCAGAAGTTTTGAAGGAACAGACTTTTTATCCAGACCCAAAGCCTATTACACAGTATCCTGGTTTTGTCTGGAACAGACTTCATTTTTCACCCTAGCAGCTGGTACAACATTGTGGGTTTGATTTAGTAGGAGAATAATGTTGATAACACACTGATGTTTTGGCTGTTGCTGAGCAGTGCTTACCCTAAATCAAGGGCTTTTCGGTGCCTGATGCTCTGCCAGGGAGGAGCTGCACAAAAAGCTGGGAGGCAGCATAGTCAGGAGAACTGACCAAAACTGCCCAGAAGAATATCCCACACCACAGAATGTCATGCCCAGTATTTGAAATGGGGAGAGTTAACTGGAAGGGGACTCTTCATGGCTCAGGGATGGGATGGGCATTGGTCAGCAGGCAGTGTGAAATTGTATTGTGCATTTGTTTTTCTGGTCTGGCTATCCTCTCCCTATTCAAAATATTTTTACTATTATTTTTGTTATTATTGTTGCTGTTGTTGATACTACATTTATTTATGTATTTATTATGATTATATTTCGTTTGAATCAGTAAATTGTTCTTATCTAAAACCATGAGGTCTATCTTTTCTGTTTAATTCTCCTCCCCACTGGGACAAGGAATAGGGAGTGTGAGCAAGAGGCTGGCTGTGGTTAAACCATAAAGACATACTGCTCTCACCAAGATATACAGAACTGGAGCCTTATAATTTACTTCCTAGACCTTGGTCCCTAAATTCTTGCTTTCAATTTTATAAGAATTGAAGTTTAAAAATGCATTCACTTGTTAATAAAATTATAAATAAAACAGGTCATAAAAAAACCCCAAGGATTCTACCCTCTGGCTAAAATTGGGAAGAAATATTCCCTTCCCCAATGACTTTTATCTATTCCCTTTTTTTATCTGACAATGAGAATTTGGAAGTAAATATTGTGCACAGCCACACATGTGCTAGAGCATGAAAATCAGTTAGCTCTTTTAAAATAAGTAATTCCCTTAAAGCAGCAAAAATTTATTAATGTCACAATTTCCATTGCAATGCAGTAAAATGAAATGGTGTTTTTCTATTTAAAACATACCTGGGTTGGATTCAAGAAAGTACATTTTGATAAAATATAAGCCCCTTATGTCTGTTTCAAAGAGATATTGAATAAAACCGTACAACTATTTTTTTCTTTTTTATTTTCTTTGCATATAAGACTAAGATACAAAACTGCTACCACATGAATTTTATTTACTGCATACCAGGTGTCATAATTATTCTTTACATGCTCCTGTATTGATATTTGTCACTAAAACAGAGCAGAAAATTGTCAGGGCATGTCCTGGGAGCTGAGACCACTGGGGAAACCCTGGGAGATCCTCATGGGGCAGGATCTGGCTGTGGGCAGCTGGAGACCACCCCTGCAGCAACACTGCTGGAACAAGGGCTGATGGCCCTGGGGGCTCAGTGGTCCTGGGCCCAGGCAGGGTTGGAGGGAGCCCCAGGAGCCTGGGCAGGTAAGGACAGCTTCTGAGGATGGCCTGAGAGTCCCCACAAAAACCATACTAGCATATAAAAACGTACCAACAGTGACAGACATCACCAGGGAATGACAGATTATCCCAGCCACCAAATAATAAAGCAGAAAAAAATCAGAAAAATCAAACAACTCAAGTGCTTGCATCACATTCAAGACAATTTCCTCATTCTCCTCATTCTTCTATCATAAATCTGAGTCCTTACATTTATAAGAAGCCTTATAAGAGTTCTTAAACATTTTGGATGAAATTTACTCTCTCTGATATCTTTAAATCCAAAGTCATGCTGAATTTATAGTGTTATGACTGAGAAAAGAAGTTTGCCTTTCTTGAAAAGCATTTTGTGCCACAGTGCATGAAGAGTGCAGTTAAAATAAATTACTTTTTAGCTTCATAGAGCACTTCCTTAGTACACAAGTGCTCCCATTAAACTAGTAAGGTTTGGATATTCAGCACTTCTGAGAACTGCATCTCTATATGTCAGTTTCTATTTATAGTTTAAAATGCCAAAACTTAGCTATTCATGTTTGAAGATCCTGGCCCATTTTTAGAGATGCTATAGAAGCATCCCAGTTCTAATCATGACCCAGGTTGAAAATTCCTGCTAACCTGAAAAATTAAAACATCTAATGAGCTCATAAAGGGTTGGTCACCAAAAAGTATGATCTCTTAAAAGAGAAATGGTTTCCAAAGTTGCCCATTTTTCTCTCATGTCTATAAAGCAAACTCTAAAGAACTAGCTAGCCAGCATTTCTTTCATTGTTCTCTTGGGGTTTGATATTGGAGTGCGACCTTTTCAACACCTGTCTAGCTTGAAACCTAACCTTTTATGTCTAAAGATGATGTATTAGAAGGCCTGGAGGTGGGCAATGGAAGAAGAAAATTTCTTCTTTTATTTTAGAATTGCTCTAAATACTTTAGATATCTGAATGTGTTGCACACAGAAAATAACATACAGTGAACCTTCAAAATACAGAATGTTTGCCTCCTAAACAGGTTGGAATTTCTTTTTAGTTCTTTGGTTGGTTGGTTGGTTGGATTTTTGTTTCTTTGGGGAGGGTTGTTTTAATTTGGTTTGGTTTGCTTTATTTGTTTCAAACACTGGAATTAAATTAAGCTGTGAAGATCCCATATATACTTTTCTAATTTTAATAAATGTATTCCCTTTTCAAAACAGGAAAATAGTATTTCTGTAATTATTGCATAGCTCCATCTTTTACTGAAGATTCCTTTTGATCTTCTGAGGAAACTGAATTCTATCTGTACACTTAACTCGTTCATACTTAGATAAATCTACTAGAAGTACTTACAGTCAAATTGCAATTGTCTTCAACACAAAGACTATGCAAACCAGAGCTGCTGACTGTCTTTTAACTCTGAATCTCTTGCACTGGGAGTTCATGAATTTAAGAAACATATAATGCAACAACCCAGAGACTCCTAACCACTACTTAGTAAAAGCCAGGTGACATTATATTTCTTAGTTTTATGGTCACTTAATACTGCCAGTAGTGAGAAAGGGAAGACACTCTTGTGTTACTGCTACAAGAATTATTCTCATCACTGGAAAGCCAGAAAATAATGCTGACATTGTCCAGACAGAACCAATCACAAACATTGCTGAGATTGCCATGAGCTGTGAAACAGCTGTCTTAGCAATCTACCTACCTCACTCTTAGTCATCATCAAAACAAAACCATGCCGAAAATTTTGGTTCTCTGTCAACATGCATTAGAATTTAAATTTACAAATTCAAATATACACTGTAGTAAAAAAAAAAAAAAAAGGGGGGGAGGAACCCTCACAAAAAAAAATTTCAGATGTTCTCTTTTTTTTCAAAGCAAAAAAAAAGAGGCATTTTTGTGAATGATGTAATGTAAGTGGTTAGTTTTTGGGTTTGGATGCATTTGAAGGATTCACACAATAAAAAAAGACCTACTCACCTGACAAAAATCGCTGTTCCATACAGCCTTAATATTAATATTTTAAACTGATTGAAAACAGACAATATCCAGTATAGGATATCATTCAAAAGTTTTCCACTCTGTAAACACCCCTGTCTTGGTTTGGAAAGACAGGTATCTGCCAGGGAAAGCTGGAGTTTCCCTTGGAATGGAGAATGTAAACCCCTCACCCCCTCTAAATTATTATAATTTTTGCAATTAAGGACTTTCAGGCAAAGATTTGGGAATAGGAATAACAGTTCTTTACTAGGCATATTAACAATACAAATCGAGTAATACAAAAAAAAAACCCCAAACAAACAAGCAGACAAACAACAGTTTTGGAGAACCCTGACAGAGTCAGAGCTACAACCTGACACCCTGTTGGTCAGGGTGTTGGAAGCAGTCCAAAAAGTAAGTCCTCCTGGAGTGGTAGGTGTGGTTCTGTTGGGTAGAGATGATCCTGAGAGAAAAGAGTCCAGTGATGGTGAGAAGGGTCTGGTCTTCCTCCAGGAATCCAGTGGAATCATATACCTCATGTTCCTGCTTCTCAGTTCTTATTTAGGTAGGAATGGTTGGCTCCCCCCACTGGGTGGAGCATCTCACATTGGGATGATGGAATGTGGATGATGGCTTGTAAGATGATGGCTTGGTGAGCCTTAATGGCCCATCAGCAGAAAATATCCCCCTGGAGGGAGGACGGGTGGTGAAAGAGATAAGAAACACTGCCCCACCTGGTTTTAACAGCTGCCCCATTATCAGAAGGCATCCACTGCCCCTCCCCCCAGAATAACAAGAGATAAAGAAAAAACATCTCCCCAGCTGCTTTCAGCAGATGAAATAGAATACACGTTTTTGGTTCCACAATCCAAGACAACCCCCCATGAAATTAAACATCCAACCTTCCAAGAATGTCATAATTCTAAAATTAAAAGATACATTTAAAATTGCAGAGGATTAGAATCTGAGAAAACAGTAAAATGTAAATGAAAACGTCCTTCAAGACAAGGGAAACAGCCTCCAAAAGAGTTGTTGTAAAAGGCTGGCAGGTGTGAATACTTGTAATTCTCAAGTAGAGTAGTTCATAACTAAGAAGTACTGTTTCAGACTCTCTTTCAACTTTAACTTATATTTTCTGAAATCAGAACAAATGAGACACCTATACTTTTGCACAAGGAAACAGAAGCAGAGATAACCCTTGTCTTTGCACTGCCTCTGCTTTTTCCCCATATCTCACCTGCAATATGCCTGGGTTTAGAGGAGCAATTCCTTTTCTCTTTTCCCTAGTAATTAAATTAGAAACTGCACTAAAAATTGTGCTTTTATAACCTTTAGCCATTCTTTTCTCTTCTGTATTCTGATCAGGTCTTTGAACATGAATGAGGTTTTTAAATGCAAATGGAGGCCTGTTACAGCTTAAAATCTGGAGCTGGTTCTTGGATCACATACTTATAAAGCTTTTCTCTCTGTTCCTGCTACATCAGGATTTTTAAAAGAAATTTTCTAACAAAGCTACATCACTAGCAGCAACCTCCTGCAGTGTGGTTGCACCCAGGGAGTGAAGTAACAGAAATGAAAGGATCTCTCTGAAAAAATGAGTTAATTTGATGAGTAGTATAAAGATGACACCTAGCCTCTAAACCTGACTGTAGGTAAAAGCTCTTTACCCAAAACCAAATACACAATAATAGAATTTTCCACTCCATTTGGTGCTCAGTCATTCTGCCTGAACTCACTAAACTTCTGTTCAATGACTTCTCATAATTATACAGCTTTACATCTCTGGTGTGCACATCACATGGAAGACCAGCTGCAGGTTTTAATGTCAGTGGAAAGATTAATTGAATGTATAGACTCCACAAAATAGTTTCATATTTATCAGATTAGTAAGACGAGATTGCTGAAACTTTACTTCCCAACTCCTATCTGTGTATCTTGTATTTTCAGACTACTTTAACATCTTTTTCTTGCCTGTTACATCTACCAGATCCAATAGAAGCAATGACAGTATTATAATAACTTTGGTGGGTTAGAATTAGATGAAGGAAAAGGAGTGCCATTCATTAGACCACCTAAGACTAGAAGCTGAGAAAAATAGTGAATTATAAAAATGTGCACTTTGACACATCTTGATTCCATAAGCATGAGGCCTACATACTTTGAAACTCCAGAGGAACAATTGTTTGGCCTTGTTAAAGTTGTATCATTCTTCAGATGCTTATTCTAGAAGACTGGAAAATCAAAGCCCTAGAGCACACAGTCTGATATAGTTTATAATATGAAGAAAGACTTGAAAGCATAGACTTTTTTTTTTTCTTCAACTGATACCAGTTCTTATATTAAAGCTATTTTTTTCTCCATTAGGAAAAAGAATTAACCAAAACAAAATGAAACAAAAAATAACCTACCCCCAAAAAAACCAAGAAAAACCAAACAGAAGTTCAGCCTCTCTTCCATGACAAATTTCTGGATGAAACATGAGAATTGAGTTCTTGTTTTATCTCATGTAGCCAGCACAGTCAGTGGAGCCTAGGGATCTATTTATCTCCTTCTAAAGTAGATATCTGCTTTGGGAGAGCTGAATAGCTTTCTTTTTCTATTGACTATTGAATAGATGGCTATTGACTCTAACAAGAGCTGAGATCCCTGGGCCCATGTAATCATTTGTGGTGTAGAAGCCTAAATACAGCAGGATGATTCAGCTGCACAACCACAGGTTCCTGGTAGCACTACAGTGTTATCCTGCTCACATGCTTCTGGATAAAAAATTGTCAGCCACAGCATAAGACACAATAATGGCACTAGAAACATTTGTTCAAGCAGCTTTCTGTGTCTAACTCAGGAGGAGAGTCCAACTGTGTGTTTTTCTCATTTAGCAAAGTTCAAGTGTGGGCTGGCTGATGAGCAGAAGGACACCAGCACCTACAGATGTCCCCAGTCTGGCATGATGGCTATGTGCCTTGGTATTCCAAGGGATTAGAGCCATGGATTATCCACCTGATATAAAGTGCACAGTGCAGGCGTTTTCACTCCTCACAGCAACCTCCTGCTGATCAGCCAACGGCGAGGGATCCTGCTGGGTTTCTCTGCAAGAACAGCTGCTGACTGGACCTAAAGGAATGAGCTGCAGAGCTGCATCCATCTGACCAAGGCAGAAGGAACTGGGAGCTCCGAGTGTGCTGGAGTCAGCTCTGAGCACACAGAGGAGTGGCACTCCTCTGGATGGTGAAGTCCAATTGTGTTAGCTCTTCTTTTACACGGAGTGGCAAAAAGAGGAAAATGCAAACTTTGGAAGACTCATAAGTATATGAGATTGTAACCTTAAATGAAACAAAAATGAAAATGAGCAAGACAATTACATATAATTCTTTTATTTTGAATGATTTTTTAAAATTTTTGGTCATTCAAAACAATTCCAATCTTACTATTTGCATCTGACAGTCAAATCACAGGGTGGGGCATGTTGTTCAGGATTCAGTGATAAACTGCCATGTTTTCTTAACACTTTGACTCTTATATTTGTACTTTCATCATTAATTATTCATTGTCATTGGTCATACTTTCTTTCCCTTTGATGTGCTGGTAGAATCTTTCAAATTCAGCAGGGTAGAATTACAGACATATGTAATCATGGCAGTCTCCAGCAGTGGTGGCTATCTCCTCCAGTTTTTATGGCCCACCGGTTTATCTGTGATCATCACGGCAACCTGTCAACCAGTTTGTGTTGCAACTCTGCAACACAAACTTTCCTTCTGAAGTTTAATTCCCAAACAGCATCCATAAATGTGTATTTCCAATTCTTGATCCTATTTTAAAAAATTGACTATATCTTCAAAGCTGTGTTGTGTTGCTGTTTGTCCTCTGTATCTCTCCATTCTCTACATCATTTTTTGCAATAGTTCGGAGCCATCTCTGTTACAAGAACTGCTGTATCATACACAAACACAGTGGAAAAGAGTCGTCTCAGAAAGAATAAGTGACAAAACAGTTTAGAAGAGGTGCCATTACTTTCCAAGGAATATAATGCCCTCAGCAGAATGTGTTTTTTGATATTTAACATAGACTGCTAAATGTAAGTAGGTCAGCTTCTGTGTATACAAGATTTTTCTCCTAATCCCTGTGCATACACTAACGGCTTAAAGATGTTAAGTCTCTCCTGTGTTTTCACTGTACATTGTTGTTCATTTTAGTGATAAAATCCATGAAACTATGCTGCTGGTGAGTTTGGGAAGAAGCAACTTTCAGTTGTGTTCCAACTGTCTAATCTTCTAGCAGTAGCAGGAAGCTGGATCTTTCAACTAGAATTTATGTGCAGCACCAGATCTAGCTAATAGCACTCATCTCGTTACAATGAGGCTATTCAGGTGTTTCAGACTAAATGCCAAACATTACCAACAAAAACAAAACAAAACTACACAAAACCAAATCAAAACCACTGCCAAATAGACCCAGAATTCAGAAAGTGCGTAATAACCAGTTTTATTGAGCAAGGCTTTACTCAATTATTTGAATGAATTAATGCATTTAGCAGTAAAATCTATGCTCTTCACCTCTCTGAAATGTTTATTTGCTTCTTAAGTGTCACCTTACTTTTCAATTCCTGCACATCCTAATTTCTTATTTGTAGAGATTTACTTCACTAAGCATTTTTTTTCCAATAAGTCTTTGGTACATATTCAGATTCTTCACTTCAGTTTAATCTACTTTCCTTCTTTTAGGAAAACTCCACTTTCTCTTGACCGATACAAGGATAATGTTCATGTAACTTCAGTGATTTTCATTGGGTTACCTCAGCATGTACTGACACTGCAGATGAGGAAGGAAATAACAGAGAAAATGATATTCAGCAAACCCTTAGTATAAAGTGTATTCACTTTTATTCCAGATTAAAAAATATTGTAAGATTTATGAGGTATGGATTTATATAAGAATCAAAGTCATCCAAAATATCTGAAGGAAAGATAGAAACAGGAAAACCTTTTGTCAGTATTTTCCATCAGGTATGAGTGTCATATTTGAATGTATGGGAGTTTAAGCCAGACAACCAAGTTAAATGAGAGAAAATCCAATGCAAAAAACCTTCAACATTATTGCAATTTAAAATAATTCAGGATTTTTTTTTCTGTATAACTTTTGGGGGAAAAAAAATCCGGACAAGGACTGGAGGGCTCAATGTCATGTCAGATTTAATTTTAAAGTTTCATCAGAGCCAGGGATTCTTAAATTCATGGCCTTCTGTGCCTTCAGTTTTGTTCTGTAACATAGTTATAATATATTACCTTTCTTCCCAGCAATTTTTCTAGATATTTACCATTAGAATAAATACTGTGTTCCTGGGATCCTAAAAGCACAAAGGACAGATTTGCACTCATTTAGAGTGCTCTTGCCATCTGCTAATCTGTTAGAATTTGGACTGATCAGGTGAAATGATTCCAACAGAGGATTTCAGACATTATCCTCTTCCTCTTTCATAAAATGAACTGTTTACTTTCCCTTTATATCCCTTGACTCACTTGATCTTATTAATTTTCATTGGATTGAGAAATTCAAAAGTAAATACTCAGGCAGGAAGGATCAGAGTAATCCACCCTTCTTATGAGAAGAGAGAAGTACTTAGAAGAGTGGAAGGAGAATCAAAAGTAAAAAGAATTCTTACAGGTAAGAATGAGAGGTATGGGACAGACTGGTTCTTAGCAGCCAGTCAAAAGAGAGAAGCAATTCCTAGAAGGATTTTAGGGGGCAGGCATGTATTTATTACCAAACAAAATTCTGAGGTAGTAACCTCCTCTCTGTCTCTGTAGGATGACTAGGAGCCCAAAGCTCAGCTCCCTGAGGTAACAGCCCTTCTGAGATTACAAGAAGATGGCACCAAGTGTTTCACCTATCAGCACTGCTTCCGTAGGAAGGGGCACACTGGCAAAAGCAGAGAAAAACCCTGGAATTCAGCTTTTGCTCTAATACCATGGCTCCTACACTGACTATAATTATTATTGCCTAAGACAGCTTTGTAACCTCCCAGCTCTGAACTAAATTATCAGGAGTATTTCGTAGGGAAATTCACAATTTCTGTGTCTAATGCTCTTCCCAAGCATTCATTGAGGGCCACTGGACTCACCACTGGACTCAATCAACCTCTGATCTGGACTTTTTGAGACATCTTAAGTTCTTAGATATCAGCCTAGAAGCTAACTTGTGATGGCAATGACATGATCTCAAATAACTGAGCTTGAGACTGCTGCTACTCAAAACATCCAGAAACAGACACCTGATATCTTCCTTCTTTGCTTAGTAGAGAACACACCTGAGGAATTTTCAAGGAAGAGGAGTTGAAAATCAAAGCATGATGAATGTTATAACTAATTGGTTTGTTTAGAGATTCTGTATGTGCATTGAATGCTGTGGAAAGGATGTAATTAAACAGCAGAGATTTTGCTTGTCCCAGTCCTAGCTGCTGTCTCCTGGTTTAAGAACATATTATTTTACTCTAGTTGACTGGTTTAACCTCAGACACTAACTATGTACCATACTGTGCCTCACTATTTCCTCCATCCCTCTCCAGTGAGACGGGGAGAATAATCAGGGAAAAAAAAAGAAAAACTCTCATAGGCTGAGATAAGAAGAGTTGAAAAATTGAAACTAAGAAAAATGTAATACTAATGATAATACCAATGCTGATGGTAATACTAATATCTTGAATTCATAGGAAATATTGTGGATTTCCTCATAACTGAAAAGTCATTATATTGAATTTGAAAAAGTCTGCATTAGATCAGGCATGAGCAATTAACAGGTAGAGGGCATATTTGTGAATTTTTATTTTCATTTTCTGACTCATGAAATCAAGGATTTGTCTCAATAAATTACTGTTTTAAGTTCTGTTCTAATAATACATACTTTAAGAGATAGAAAATCTGTTTCTTGATTTTCACATGTGTACTTCAACAAAACGTGTGGACAATTCAGTCTTAAAGCTCTTATCAACTCAGTGTCTATCTCATGTACGGTACCACAGAGAAAGGAGATGTGTGTGCAAAGGCTGCTCTGGGGAGTGTTCCTATCTCAGCTCTCTACTTTGAAAAGCTCTGCTTGGCCTCACTCTTCTGTGGAATCTCAGATTTCTCTGTGCTTTGACACTGGCCCAGGCTGAGACATCTGTCATGAGGTATGCCAAAGACCAAGGTGGAAAGGTTGTTTGTAGGAGAGTTCACATAACAACCCCTTGGAAACCTTCCTGGATTGAGACTCATTTTCAGTGCCCTGAGTGCACTAACAGGCCTTAATTGTTCTGAAAACTTCATCTGGATCCTCCACCCCAGAACCCTTTACCCATTGGCCTGGGAGTTGCATTAAAGGGACTGGAGAGCTGCAGCTTGCCCCTTGCCTAAGTTGAATTCTTTGTTTGTACATTGTGTGTGCATGCAATAATTTTTAGTTATATATAAGCTCTAACACTGAAAAAATAAAACAAATATCCTAATTTCTTGGTGCTACAAGACAGAAAGCTACGTAAAGACGTTAAATGTACTTGTAATTTCACTTAATGACAACACTAAATCTCAAAGCCTAGAAGAGATTGTCCTGAACTTTTGTAACATTTCAGAGTGACTTTTTTCTTTTGTCCTTTTAAGGAAATAAAAAAGAAAATGCTAAATAGATTAAAAGACTAAATACCCCAAGCAAAGGAAAAATGGCTTATAAAGTCCTTTATATTCACTAATAGAAGTAGTGTTGCCATGGCAGTATCTTTTTTTTTTTTTTTTTTTTGCACAGAGATTGCTGTGAAAACTAAAGATGTAATCAAGTGCAATTTTTGTTTTGTTGACAATTTTCTACTTTTTTATTTCTGTTTTTCCCACTGGAAACAAAGAAAACTTTGCCTTATTGCCTAACCTGATTTCAGAAAACTTGATTGTTTGGGGACTGCATAGAGCACTTTTCAAGAACTTTTGTACAGGGATTTGGCTACCCAGGTGGAAAGCTAGCCAGGAAGCCAGGCTATTGGAGCAGTCTGCCAGATGGGAAGCAGGGCAGCTGGACAGCCATGACAACCACGAAGTCCAGTGAGATGGGCAGGCAGCCCCTCACCCACCGTGGTGCCAGCTGGCTCGTAAGAGGTGGAAGGGAAGCCTCTTTGTCTGCCTATTTTCCATAAAAGATGCAGAAGAACCAGCTTGTTTCCAAGGAAAACAGCATTTTTGTGGAACCAGAATCCTCAGGTGGGAAGTTGTTTTAGAAATTGTTCAGCCAGGAGCCCAGGCAAGGCCAGAGTCATCGTCCAGGAGGCAAATCTGGGGTTCCTTCCAGAAAGATCAGGGTAACAGGGCACAGGGCTGAGCAGAGGCACTTCTGTAGTGCAGCTCAGGCCAGAACTGGTTGTCTGCTCTAGGGCTTACACAGAACTCCCAGAAAAAAATGACAGATAATACATGGGTAGGCCTTCCAGGTAAGGCTGGAAATGGCAGATAAAGGAAGTTAATGCTCTCACAATCATTACACCTGGATAGAGGGAAATTGATATTTGTGAAGTCACATATGAATTCCATAATGGGGGGATGTGTTTGCATTTTTTAATCGTCTATATCTGTTATGAATTAAATATCAAGTTCAAATAGGAAGAGAAAGGATTTAGAAAACTAAAATATAATGTGGAGGTTGGTAAGTCCAATAGTAATAAATATATTATCTCTGCAGCTGAAAATGCAATGTGCAATGGTCATGTACGTCCCATATTTTCCATCTACAAAATAATGTTACATAATGGTGTACTTTTTGGAATATGGACTGTAAATATGGATATTAAAATCTATGAAGAAAAAGCCTACTGCATCTTTGAAGGCAACTCTGGACTGTAGTATATCTTTCTAATAGTGAACTAGTGCCCCTCTAGGAGAGCATCCACTTTTGTTCATAATATTAAGCCACTGAAGATGATGAGTGTGCACAGGGCATTCTGTTGACTTCAGTTATTCTAAGTACCATTAAAAATATGGGCTATATTTCCAAGTATTATAAACTGAAGAGATTAAGAGATTTCCAGGAGTATTATGTGAGCCATCAAACTTTATAATTCCAATGCAAACTAATGTCTTCTCACTGAAGTCAGCAGGGTTCAAATGGATGCTTACATTGAGTTATCTTTAGCTCAATCTGTTTCACTGAACAAGAACTAATATAGGTGTATGCTTGAAAGAGGGTGTTTCATTGAATCAAAGTTGAAATGAAAGTTCCCTTGCCTTCAGTGTGAATAAGAGGGATTTTGATTTGCAGTGAAATTTGTTTTACAAAAAAGGCTGTAAACACCTTATTACACAGATGCAGCAGGATTCTCTTTCTTCCCTCTGCCTCTTTCTATCCTTATTCTTTTTATTTTTTTCAGATTCCTTCCTCAGATCTTTAGCCTGCTCTCACTTAAATCTGCCATCTAACTTGTGGAGGAAAAAATGTGGAGGCTCTACATATACACACTTTACATTTACATATGTGTAAGACTCAGTTTGAATGTACTGCACTTTTTTCAGATATGTAACATTATTCTTACTGGAATTTAAATGAAATAATGCAGGAGGGCAATATTAAGGGAGAAGACACAGCCCCAACATTATGCAATTCAGGGAGCTTCGCCATCACTCAAGATTGCAGCTGCTGGGGCCTGAGACCCTCCACAGGAGGTGGTTCAAATGAGGCAATAGCAGCCCCTCCTGACTCCTCACTCACACACTCATGCTCAGATGGGATTCCTCTTTCTTCAGGCTCAACCCTGTATTTCCTGCAAAAGAGTGTCAGATATCAGATTTTATAAAAAAAAGAAATAATTTAATAGTTTAATATTTTAATAATTTAATAACTCCTACACTATGAGTAGGCCAACTCAAGCTGGATGTCTTCAGAAAGGGACCCAGAGCAAAGAAATCCCTGGGCAAACAGACCCTTGCCATTTATGCACCCATCCTTTACATGCTTTCCACACACCTTTTTAGTCTGGTGATTTTTGGTCTGGGGTCTTCTAACACTTATTGGATTCTTTCTCTTCTTTCCATTCAGGGGACATTAACTGCTATCATCTTGATGAGTTGAAGCTTCTGCTGACATTTTTAGCCTCCCTCCTTAGCTCTGGTTTGTGCTTGTGTACCTGCTCTATGGCAGAGTCTGGGAAACTAAAGTACTAGGCTTGGAATAATCATAACTTAGCAGCAACTAATACATCAGTGTGTTATCAACATTCTGCTCATGCAAAAGCCAAAACACAGCACCATACCAGTTACTTGGAAAATTGTTAAGAAAATTTACTCTATTACAGCAGGAAGCATATCTAGGTGAAGGTCCCCAGCTTATGGCCTAAGGCTTCAACAAATGCAGCTTCTCAGATAAAGCAAACAGAGCTAAGCAATCAGCATACTAAACCACACAATATTATAACAATAAGTGACTCATTCTGTTTAAAGCTTATTTATTTAAGCTAAACAACTAATGTCCCACAACAGCCAAAGCACTGAAAAATAGAGCTTTATTTTAAAAAGGATTTTTGGAAATGGTTATGTATTTGTTTCCCGTAATGATTAAGGAGTAGAAATGACTGTCTGTAAATGCCTGGCTGGTGGAGATCCCTCCAGAATGATTATTTAGACAATGTATTGTATTATTCATCCATGCCCTAAAAAACTTAGTGTCTAAATTACCAGGTTATGGAGGGACATACAGATCGCGTGTGCCTGTCTGGCTGATGCTTCCTGAAATTCCACTGTATATCTGAGTCCCTTAGCATAAAACACTGAGCAAAAAGTCTAGCTGTTCCAGATCCTTCCAGTAATTTCCACTCTAAGCAGTGTGATAAGTGACAGACTTGCCAGACCAGGTGGGCAGGTGGGATTCCTACAGCTGCTGAGTCTGAACATCAGTCCTGTGACACTCTTACAGATGGAAGATCTGCATCCTGACCTGTTTCTGCTTCAGTGCTTGGTTAAACAGAATTACCACTGCACTGGGGGTAGGGGTAAAGGGTTTTGCAGCAGAGGGACAGTGGGAAGGGGGAAGTGAATGCCAGTTCCCATTGGCTGTATTGGGCCAACCACAGGACAGTTTTCCTGTTTCTTTGGAAAAACACGTTTAAGAAAAAAATGCTGGACAGGTGGAGGAGGAGGGGGAGGAAAGAGTGAGAAACTACACTGTGAACACCAAAGTCACAGAAGGAGGGAGAGGAGAAGGTGCCCTAGGTACTGGAGCTGGCATTCCCTGCAGCCTGTGAAGAGGGCCATGGTGAAGCAGGTATTTCCCTGCAGTGCATGTAGGGACTCCATTCTGGAGCAGATGGATACATCCTGAAGGAACTGCAACCTGTGGAGAGCCCACACTGGAACAGAATTTTTTACCTGAAGGACTTCGGCTGGTGGGAGAGACCACACTTGAAAAGAGGAAAGTGTGAGAAGGAAGGAGTGGTAGAGAAAAAAATATTATGTTCTAACTCACTTCTGCACAGGTTCCCCCTGTGCTGTTCAGGGGCAGAATGGAGTCTGGAGTGAAGGACTGGCAGTGACTTGTAAGACATTGTTTTCATGTTTGTAGTCATTTCTTATTACTCAAATCTATTTTAATTGTCAATTAACTAATATATTGTTTGGCCTACAACAGTCTCCCTGGTTGTGTCCCCATGTTCCACTGAGGAGGGGACTGAGTGAGCAGCTGGGTAGACATTTGGGTCTTAGACAGGACTAACCCACCATTACCAGAAAAATCAGATTTAATTAATGTCCTCTTTCTAGGAGAAGGAGAAAGGCTCCTAGAGTGACTTGATGGCATAATTTGGATCCTTTTTATTTTCCATGTTCTTAAATAGTGCCTCTTCAGATTTTAGTGTTGTAAAATTAAATGTATCTCCCTATTTTTCAAGAAAGATCAAACCTTTTTGCAATACATCACTTGTAGTCCTACCCACAACATTTTCCAAAAATGTCACTTCATATGAGTCTGATGTAAAGCTCATTATCATTTAATTTGGTAGGCTCTGAATAGAACTTGAAATTCCAGAGCAGTTTTAAGAAAATGCAATTTCTAAAAGCACTGTTATAAGTAATTAGAGGAGTTATGGAAACAACTTATTAGTGAATATAATACAACTTTATCTAAAAGATACTGCTCTATAGGGAAATCAATCACTTTTTCTGTATCTAAAGTTAATGTTTTGAAAACAAAAGAAAATCTGAGTTTCTGTCAATGAGAATGCATTATCATTTTGCAAGTCTTGAACTTCTTGTGACTAGCTAAATCTTGATTGCTATATGGATTCCAAGAACCACAAAACCACTGGTTTCAGCCAAAACCAGACAGGTTTCCACTGCCACTGGGAGTATGTCCACATGAAAAAAATTCTACTCGTTTATTATTTCATATTTTTCTTCCTTATTTTATTTTTATGAGCAGGATAAATAACAATACCTATGTAAAAGGTAGGTGGTTTTTCGTTTGTGTAAGAAGCTATCAAGAAAAGAGGTATTGCTTGTTTATTTCCTAATCTTTTCAATAATATCTGATGTGCTGCCTCAGATACTGTAGCTTCCAGAGTTTGCTCACTGTGGATATATATAGTTCTCAAAAAATTCATGTAAATACTTCAGGAACACAAGGAAGATGGTTTATCCTTAATGCCTACCTTGAGGGAAAAATCATAACTCACCATCCCTGTAGAGATGCCTAGATCTGTGAACAAGGAGAAAAGAGTGGATTGTATACCTTAACTTCGTCAAGGCCTTCGACATATTCCCCCAGAGTAACCTTAGAGCTAAATTGGTTAAATAAGAACTCAGTAAATGGGCAGTTGAGTGGATGTGAGTCAAAAATTGGCTTTCCCATTGGGATCAAAGGGTAATATCAGCAGTAGAAACTCCAGCTGGCAGCTGGTTACAGGTGATATCTCTCAAAAATCAAAACTGTGACCTTTTAAAATCTGGACAATGGGATCAGACAGATTTGGGGGCAGAAGCTGATATGCTGGAGGACAAGACTGATATTCAGAGGGACCTGACAAGTGGGATTGGACAAATGGGCTGATGGGAACACAAAGAAGTTTAAAAAAAAAAAAAAAAAAAGCGTGAAGTTTTGCAAGTTTTGCACCTGGGGAAGAACAGCTCCCTGCACCAGTACCTGCTGCAGCTGGTCTGTCTGGAAAGCAGCTTTGTGGAAAAAGACCTGAGTCTTTTTGCACAAGGGTGGGGGATCCTGGTGGGCAGAATGGGAAACAAGGACAATGTGCTCTGAGGGGAGAGGCACTAGCCCCACTAGAGGCACTAGAAGGATCATTCCTCTCTACTGAGCCCTGTTGAGAACACATCTTGTTCATATCTGGGCTCTGCAGCAGAAGAAACATTGAGTTCCCAGAGCTCTCCCTTGGTGCCATGACCTTGCCAGTGACAAATGCTTATGTACTAACCCTTATAAACTTTGGCTGTAAAAAAGGGGAGATCCACTGATGGAAAGGAGTGAAAAATGTTTACATGTAGATTAGTAACCACAGCAACCTAAAAGGAACATGAAGTAAACAGCATCAGTAGGTGAAAAGGCAGAATGAAATTATCAATACTAGTATGTAATTGGGTGACTCATGTACTGCATTTAAGTTGTACAGGAGGAAGCATTGGGGTTGGTTTTTTATGGCTGGATCCACAAAAAAAGTAAGCTACATGTTTTGCCCAAATATGGAGTGCAGAATCATGGAATATCCCGAGTTGGAACGGACCCACAAGAATCTTTGAGTCCAACTCCTGTCTCTGCACAGGGCAGCCCCAGGATCCCACCTGTGTCTGTGACCATAGTCCAAATGCTTCCTGAGCTATTTGAGGCTTGGTGTTGTGACCTGTTTTTTCTGTTTCCAGTGTCCAATGGCCCACTGGAATGAAGAATCTTTTCCTAATATCTAATATAAACCTCCCCTGACAAAATTTCATGCAGGCAGCATAACCTGTCCACTTTCACTGCTTTGAGCCAATACAAGTGCCATTTCCCAGATGTCTGATGGGGGCAGGTGAAGAGAAGCAGGACTATGTATCTATGGCTGGCTCTGAAGGCTGAATCTGTAACAGATCATGTGTGAATGGAATAGATGTGCTTCAAAAATTATTAGAGGTCACTGAATGTAGGAGTCAAGGTTAAATGACAAATGAGGCTGAGAACAAAGTTCTGATGGATGCACATGGGAACATATGCAAAAAAGCAGGCACACTGACACCATTTATACACTGGTGAAAGATCACCAGGGTGGTCAGGACACTGGAGAATATGGCTTTGAAGAGAAGATTGGGGACCTTGGCTTTTCTGATTTTTCCGAAAAGAAAGATCAGGGCATTCTTTCTGATGTACTGCTCTACAACTGCAAGCTGATGATGGAAGGTGTAGAACAGAGTAGGATGCTCTTCAGAAGGGTGAAGTGAAATGATGACAGTGAGCAGACATATAAAATTTTATAAAACAAACACAAAGTAAATTATATTACTGTTCCACATAGTATTTTATCTTTACTTTGTATGAGACTTGAGAAGCAGTAAAGAATCAGGTTATAGAGTGCACTTTCAACTTCTCATTTCTTTCAGCAGGAGAGAGCCAGTGCATCAGAAAAAGACCTGTGGGATTTTTTTAATACACATCTCAGACTTCTACACATTTAAATTTATATTCAAGCAGTCAAATAAAACTACTTTATGATTCTATGATTTTTGAGCAAAAGAAACTGTAATTTATGCCATCTTCAGAACATTATTTTACTAAAATTAGGGTTAAAGTGATGGTGAAAATCTGACTTCTAAAATTATCTTTCCTCCTAAAATACTGTGGGGAAGTTTCATTGCCCCATCAGCTCTAATATTGAAAAACATTTAATTATATATAAAAAAACCCTAAAATTTTGTTATGCTTTGGTTTCATCATCAAAAAAGTTAACAACCCATTATCTGATTTGCATAGTTTTAAAAAAATGAGCAATATATTGAGTGGGAAAGAAAAAACTTGTTATTCATTGATCCCAGGTTTAGATCATTAGTTATGATTACCTCACCATTATTTGACCTGTAATCCCACTGCCAATATCTATAGCCTCAAAACATCTTTAGGAAAATGGCACTTTGATTTTTAAGATTATCTAATGGAGCTGTTTCCTTTTTCTCCTTATTTGTGTTGTCACAACTAAAATCCAGACGAGCTGATAAAAAATATCAGACTACTTCAAGAGCAAAAGCAATTTTAGGGTGTTTTTCACACCATATTTGCTTTAATTGGTAGATAATTGTTTTGATTGGTGTATATATCAGCAGACTTTGAAAGGCTTTTTCTCTAACAAGTCAAAGTTCCTGTAAAGCCCACTACGGTATGAGGGCCAACAACTGATCTCAAAGTTGAGAATGACAGCATTTGCATTTTCTTTGAGCAAAGACTTATAGCTTTATAGAGATGTATTCATTTATTAAAAAAATAAAGAGAAAGAAAACTGAATTAAAGATGTAATATCAGTTCAGAGGATGAAATTTAATTATTTTTATCTTAGAAAAGTAACATTTGCTTTTTTTGTTGCCAGGATCCCAAACGGGTGACAAGCTAATCACTAGGACTACATACAAACTTTCATTCTTTGCCTTTCCACACCCTACATATATGCATGTCTGATCAGATGTCTATGGAAATTAAAATACAGGAGGTTGCTTTGTGTTGGAGTCTCTTCCAGGCTTTGTCAGGCCCTGCTTATGCTGACTTTCAGAGCAAAAATCTTGAGAGTGCTCCTGGGCCTAACATTTACAGACTTGAATTGTAAAATAGCATCACACCAATAGCTGCATGAATAAAATACCAATGCAATTCCAAATGCACAGAGTGCGATCTCAAAGTGCTTGATAAGCCAGTAAAATAATAAAAAAGCCCAAGTTTTTAGACATTTGACACCAGTAAGTATCCGTTTCATGATCAAGTATTTCCCTGCTTGCTCCTGGTGCCGACATCCTTTGTAAAGACATCGTTGCTGCAGCAGTAAGCTTTATTTCTTTGTCCTCTCTTACAAATTATTGCTGAAGAAAACACGATTCTTACATTGATTTCAGTGGGTTGTAATGTGCCAGTTGTTAAATAATGACTGGCAATTTCTTAAGTCGTCAGAAAATCAATTTTCATGTAGATGGTATTAAGCGTGAAGTATGGCTACCTTATTCAGGTATTTGTTTATTTGAAAGAAATTGAAATTATGAAGCATTCCTTTTTTGTTGTTGTTGTTCCTGTTTAAATCCTGTAGTCTCCCAATATTAAAAAAAAAAGAAAAAGAAAGAAAAAATGCAAGTTCTTGTTCCTAAAGATTATATCAGTATATGCATTTTTTTCTTAGTATTTTCTACTAAGAGACACTCAGTAGTTCTGAAGTACTTGGACATATACTACAACAGAGCAGAAGGCAAAGGATCTTCACTGTTAGTCAGTGGCAGACCAAACAGAATGGAGAATTCTTGTTGCTAAATATAATAAGATACAGTTTAGGACTGAGATAACAGGGCTGGGGAAAAGCTTTAAGATATGAACAAGATATCATTGTACTGAGGCATAGCGGGGCTGCAGGATTTAGGACAAACCATCTAATTTATCTTCCCTTATGAGAAAAGGATCAAAGAAAGATAAGGATAATATTTTTTTTTCCAGGCCCCAAGATCTGAACACAGGCAGGATTTTTTTAACATTTATGGCATGCTGGCCTAGATGAGGGATGTGTGGGACCTCTATGCAGCAAACTGCTAAACAGCAAGAGGACTGACATTGCATGAGAGCACTCAGAGTGCTCCATCTCAGTGCAGAAACCTGAACAGGTGGGACTGCAATTCAGAAGGACTGGTTCACATACTCCCAGCATAACACACCACTCTAATCATCAGTATCACAGAGTTCAGAGGAGACTTTAACCACGTGAACAGATGAAAATTGCTGGGACTTTACAACAGGTGAGACTGATGGAGGCTGGTACAGGCAACAAACTTGTCCCTGTCTGCTCCTTCATCCAGTGCTCCTGGGGATTTACTGACACAGACCTTCCTCCTTTGGGCTGTAGCTGCCAACCATTACCCAACTCCTCTGGCTGCATGCCAGGAGAGAGGATAGAGAAGGCAAAGGGAAGGCAGAGGAGAGCTGTTGCTGTTGCTGTTGCTGTTGCTGTTGCTGTTGCTGTTGCTGTTGCTGTTGGGAGAGCCACAAGGGCTTTTTTGGAAAGTTGAGAGCTGGACTGAGAGGCTCACACTTAAAGGAAACAGCAGGGGGGAAGTGTGGTGACAGAGCACAAAAATTTTTTACCTGGCATTTACCATTTTTACAGGAAAGTGAGGAGAAACAGCAATTACGCACTCTTTTCTCTCAACAGCCAACAGCTCTGTTATTTTTTCCAGCTACAGTGGTAGTTGATACATAGAAACTGAAAACACCTGCTATTTTTCAGACCAGAGGACACAGGCTAACACATTTTTTCTCACAGAGAAGTGTTTGCTTTCCTGTGAATCAAACAATTTAGATCTTTTTACCCATATTTGGCTGTTTTTTCCTCCACTTGAGGAAATACAGTCCTCCTTTCGCCTCATGTGAAGTACTGTGATTGAGTTTTTTATTTTCTTATTGTGAGTGACTGCCTTAGTTTGAAAGACAGGTGTCTGCCAGGGAAAAGTCAGAGACTCCCTTGGAATGGAGAATGTAAACCCTCTCCCTCCAAATTATTATAATTTTAAAATTAACGGGCTCTCAGGCAAAGGTATGGAGATAGGAATAGCAGTTCTTTACTAGTATGTATAATAAAGCAAACAAACAACCACACCTCTGACATTACCAGCAAACAGCACCAGGAGCCCAGTGACCCCTTCCCGGCCGCGGGCACTTTCCCCGTGGGTGCAGTTCTGGGCACGGCCAACGGGGGCGCTGCTGGCTCCCGGCAGGCAGGGCAGGTGCAGTGATTCCCCCACGGCTGCAGGGGGCGCTGTGGGATGGGCTCGGGGAGCACGCAGTGATGGCGGCTGGGCCCAGACAGGAAGGGATGGAAGAGATGTACCAGGAGATCCAATAGCTGTGGCTGAAGAGGCAGGAGGTCTTGGCAGGCAGGGGATGTGGGCTACAGAGCAGTGAAGAGCCTCAAAGCAGTGCTGAAGAAGCAGCAGGGGGGCGGGACAACAACGACCCTGCTCCCAGTGCTGCGACAGGCCCCTCCTTTAGTGAGGCAGGGATAACAAAATCCCCGTTCAGTGGCTGCTCTCAGGAGCAAAATCTCACCCCACACCAGAAGAAACAGGACCAAGCTGGATTTCTCAGCAGCAGTGAGGTCCTTTCCCAAGCAGCAGGTACACCGTCACTGTCCAAAGGCTTAGATCCAGTGAAAGAGAGTTTTCCCCTCCCTGCCCGTCTCAAGCACCAGTGCTTCTTAGCAACACAATGGGAAAAATTCCACTGGTAACAAGTAAGGAAAGAGAAAAAGAAAAAACAAACTCAACCCCCAACAGTGACAATGGTCTTTGTCTTTTACATGAGGCTTACAACATTATGTGGTGTCTTCAGTCACCTCACAAATTCACTGTAACACCACCACTGCACCATCACAAGCATCAAGGAAATGCTTTATGTCTTAAAAATAAAGCTTGAACAAAATATAAAAACAAAAGGAACAAATGATGGCAGAAATACTTGTCATACAAAAAAAACCCCAAACAACTAAACTAAAACCCCAACACAAAATACTTCCTGACATGACATTAAAAGAGATATTGTTTGAAAAAACTTTTTGATGTTACAAATGTATTCACTATGGATGGGTGTTAGAAATATTAAGAAACTCTAAACTTTTCCTTTGCTCTTGAGCTTAATGTCTCTTGTGACTTTTTAGAATCACTCCTTTTTAAATGCTCTCCAAGCAAACGCGTATTAGCAGGTGCCTAGAACCTTCGGCCTTGCTAAGATATTTTTATATCTGTATTTTATGTCCCAGAAAGCTTTAAGACCTGACATTTGTGTATGGACAAAATGTTTATTTCCTCTGTCAGTAATCCTCTATCATACTGTCCTGGGTTATGGAATCAAAAATGTGTATTCTATTTTCATCTGCTGAAAGCAGTTGGGGAATTGTTCTTTATTTCTTGTAACTTTGGAAGGAGGGGGACGGGGGGGAGGGGCGGGTGCCTTTTGGGTAATGGGCCATCAACAGACTATACCCCCGGACTATACCCGCTCCCCCCAGAGCCCCATCTGCATGCATGGTCCTATTGTGGGATGCCCCGCCCGGTGGGGGGAGTCTACAATTGCTGCCAGGAAAACTGAGCCGGCCGGGGACAGACTTCACTTGCTTCACCCCGATTCCTGGGAGGAAGATGGCACCCCATCTCATCTTCGCCAGACCCCATCTCATCATCGCCGGACCCCATCTCACCATCACCTCACCCCTGGACCCCTCCTCATCACCCCTGGACTCCTCCTCATCACTCCTAGACCCTTTTTGGCTACAGGATCGTCCCTGCTCCAACAGAGCCACGTCTACCACCCCAGGAGGACTCACTTCTGGACTGCTTCCAACACCCTGACTAACAGGGTGCCAGGTGGCAGCTCTGATTCTATCAGGGCTTTTCCCAAATTGTTGTTGTTTGTTTGCTGGTTTGGTGGGGTAGTTTTGTTTCCTACCACATTTGTATTATTGATATTCCTAGTAAAGAACTGTTATTCCTATTCCCAAATCTTTGCCTGAGAGCCCTTAATTGAAAATTTATAATTTGGCAGGGGTAGGGGGTTTGCATTCTCTATTCCAAGGGAAACCCCAGTTTCCCTGGCAGACACCTGTCTTGTCAAACCTAAACAATACACAGGCTGTAAAGACAGTTTAATTAATTTCTGGTTTGCAATTCAACATGCAAATAAAAAATGAATGCATTATTAAATTGAATTCTTTCTTTTTTTCCACAAATCTAAAAGTTCTGTCATTATAACTATTTTTTGAGATTTGTTGGTGTTTAGGCCTAAATTGTTTATTTATCATTAATGTATTTTGTCTTCTTGGGTTAAAATTAAATTTTAACATTTAATGTATTAACTTCTATGGTTTCTTTTCTTTCTTTAGCCTAAATTTCTCTTCTGCCTACTTTCTAGTTTATTCCTGGTACAGAACCCACTGAACAAAAATGTTCTTCCAACTTATTTATTTGATTTTGGTTCAGGACCTTTTTTCCTTCAACCTCTTTACTCTTGACTGACTTAATTTTCTACATCCTCTCATTCTTTTCCCCCTTTAGCTGATAGTCATCCTCTTTTCCGATATTCCCATGAATTTAATATTTTTTTCCTTCATCTGATGATTTTATTACCTTCTACCATTTTTCAGAAGATGTCTTCATCACTGTTTCCTGCTTCAAGGACACTTCAAAACCTGTCTCTCTTCTTCTGGTTATGCTGTTCTCCTGCTCTATATTTTTCTTGTTCGATCCACCATTCATCTTCAAATGCCCAAGTGTAAAATTCATAAATAAATTTACATAAATAACTGAAGAAAGAATTTTTTGTTTGGTGACTCTTCAGCTGAAAATTTAATTTCTGGACCCATCCTGGAGTTGTTGACACTGGGAAAATCTCTTAGGTCCTGGGGCCTCTGTCCGTTTTCTTCTTCTCAGTGCCAGGAAGAACAGTTTGTGTCTCTTTAGTGTGGCTTTTAATATGAGAATAAACAGATGTAGGATTATATCACAGTCAGACAGCATAGTAATGGGGTTGTGTAAAAGTCTTAGAGTGATGAGAAGTTTGTGGCATTTTACACACGTTTTGTATGGTTTTAGGTCAGCAAAGTGACACACTTGTTATCTTGTGAATTCACAGAGCAGAAGACTGCAAAAGACCTACTGCTACATTTCAGAGGGTGCAAACAATGTCTGCCCTTACCCAGCTGATTAAAAATATCAAAGAGTTATTTCTAATTTGCAAAGAACTCCAGCACTATCATTAATTATCCCAAGCATGCTAGGTGTAGAGCTGATCCTATGAAATGATTCACCTTAAGATGGTCAACAGCTTGTTCTTTCTTCTGGATTTCACAAAGTGGAGATTAAATTCATTATAGTTTGAGGAACAACAGCAGTTTTACTCTTCATTTCAAATTATTGAGATAAAGAAAATAAAATGTATTATTTTTGGTTTTGCTCATCATTGTCTTCATAGTGCAATGAAAGAAAATTTTGAAAACTTTGTAATTTGATTCTGAAAAATTATGAAATTTCAATCCCAAACATATCATTCTTGTTTCAGACAACATTTTTCTATAATAACAATTTCTAATCTGTTTAAGACATCTTTTTCTCTTCTCCAAGGTATTTCTGTTTCCTCTCTTATTTCATCAAATCACATTGTAGAAACCCTTTATTTTTACAACTGATTTTAATTTTCATTTTACAAATACAATTTGATAGTTTTAGAAGGAGGAGGAAAAAGGAAAGCTGTAATTAAACACTTCCTCAGTAATTATGATTATATAATACCCATAGAGGTGGTTGAATTATTTTCTGATTTGCTTTATTCTAAAATCCTAAACAAACTTTGGAAATTGACCTGGAAGAAACTTTTCCAGAGGGAAATCTGTGGTTTTTGCTCTTCATAGATGTTGACACAGTAGGTTTGATGTTTAATGAAAAGCTATTTTTAGTCACATAGGAAGAAGAAGAAAAGATAAGTCATCAAGATGTAGGCAATTTCTAGGTTATTAAACCTTGGGGAGTCTTGGCCAGACACTGACCATGTCTTCCTGGTTGCAAACAAAACTACACTGTTACCTGTGTCCATATGCACTCAACTAATGGATTAATACAGAGGCTGATTAATGTTGTAACGCTGATTTCCTGACCACTGGTTTACATTTGAAATTTATGTGTATTGCAACTATATGTTTGTGTAGAAGAAATTTATGTTAACCAAAAAAAAAAAAAAAAAAATCCACCAAGAAAAAAGAAAAAACCCAAAACCAAAAAAAAACCACCACCAAAAACCCAAAACCCCATGTACTTCTGCGTCTCCAGAATGCTACTATTCAATATGTTAAGAAAAAAACAAAGAACTTTCTGTGTGATCACCATAAGAAGATTCTCTGGCTTCCAAGACACACAGAATAAATTGTTCAAATATACTAGCATGTCAAATCGAAGTAAATTCCTTCAGGGAAGAACTCTTTGTTGTGAAACTAAGGGAAGATGAAAAAATGGATAATAACTGTGATATGTAGGTCATAAATCTATTCCACTGGTTTTCATAGTAAAAGACTGGAAGATACGTTTGCAAGTGTATCAGTAGCTATACCATAATGTAGTAAATGTAGCATGGGTCATAAAGGATTTACATAATTAATTTTATACAGCTTCAATAAAAAGTTTAATATAGTGTTGGAAAAAAACCCCTGTGACTAAATTCTGACATCTTTCTCTTCTTGTCTTGTTGCAGTTTTATTTGTTTGTTTGCGTTTTGGGAAAAAAATGACTGTAAGATCTTCACCAAGCATTTTTGACTTTTGCTCATAACTCAGACAGAAAGCTCTGGGAAATAATACATTATTCTTAAAATGTGTTAATACCAGATAATTTTTACAGTATGCTCTTAGTAGAGAATTTTCTATCTGTCCATGAATCCTTCTCTTCCCAGCTAGAAAGGAATGATTCCACATTATTGTCTTTTTTCCTCCTGTTGAAGCTAGAGACGACATTGACTGAATGACTATGTATGTCTAATGCGTAGATGGATGCCTACATACATGATGAACAGACTTTATCCCCTTCTCCAGTGCTGCTATACCCAAGAAAACACATTCTGCATTATATCCTTATTTTGTGTGATGTGTTTAAGTCCACTTGAAAGCTGAGAATGGATCATTAAAGAGAAAATTAGTATCAAACTGCACAAAACTATTTGGTATGGAGTCATGATTTTCAATGATATGGTCTCAGATCTGCCAAATTTGGAGTGAATGAGTGAGTGGTGATGGGGAAGGAGGGTGTAATAGAGAGAAGCTCTGTTCTGGGGAGGGTGTGGTGGTGGTGGTGTGGGTGTTTCCAACAGTAGAGGACTTTCCCCATCAGAGTCTGGACAGTGCACTGAACTCCATGCTCCAATGAGCCTCATGCTCATCAGATTGACAAAAGAAATTACATGAATCCTTTGTAAGTACTTAGTGCGGAAAGATCATTCAAAATGTCAAATAGTAAAAATAGGATAAGGAGATGCACAGGAGAAAGGATTTTTTTTCTGAATATAGAGATCAACTGGAGGAAAACAGGACTTCTTTAGAGTACATCTAGTAGCAATGGATATTATTTATGAGGAAGCTAATCTGAAAGCAGCTCTGTGACACTCGCAGGTTCTATAGCATTTTCTGTGGGACTTTTTTCACTGAATGCAGCTAGAGATTGAATTTGAAACTGTATTTGATTAAATGAATGTAGTACAACAAGAGAGGTATGTTTTTAATCAAAGACCCTGAAAAAGTTAATTAATCCTTAAGTAAGCAGGCACATGATGTTGTGTTTCTAGTTCTGCAAGACACTTAACAAAGAACACAGTTTTAGGTGTGATCTCCTTTAAGGATGACAGTTCCATAGTTATTACAGAAAATTATAGTCATAAAAAGGAAGATAAAGGTCTTGTAAAACAAGAGAGATGAAAATGCTTTATAGTGGCTTCAAATGTAAACAAAAGTGAGAAAGCTATTAAAATGTTGCTTGCATCAATAGCACAGACCAGATCAAATAGATGATTATGCACTGTTGGCATACACAATTTAGATTCCAGAAAGGTGTTTAAGACAATCTGGAAAAGAGACTTTATTCTTCATTTTTTATTTTTACTCCATCTGAAAGTACTTTCTGTAAGATCTTCTAGTTTACTGCCTTATTATTGGATATGTTTTTCTAGCCACAATATGCTCAATATAATAATTAACATTTAAACTTAAACTTGGTTCAGTCAGGCCATCTTTAAATAGTTGCCAAGGAAACAAAGGTTCATAAATATTTGAATATAAAAATATAAAACTTGTAGAGCACAAAACTAATTGTTGACACTGTTTTCTTTATAATGTTTGCTAATACATCTTTAGAAAGTTCACAGCAAAATATAAACTAGGTAAATTTAAATTTTCCTACTTCATTTTTGTCATCTGTTAGAGGAAAATCTACCATCCCTATAGAACAATGGTGGGGTTTGGAGTGGATTTTTGTGTGCTTTTATTCCTGCCACTATGTAGGCTAGCACTTATCAGCTGCACTAATTGGAGAAAATTGATTCAGTCTCAAAGGAAACTTCACATTGCATCTCAGTAGCAATGAGCTTTTTTGTAAGGTAGAAACTCATCTTGACAAAAGTTTTAGACACCTGGAGAAGATGGAGGAGCAAGTGCAAAAAAAACTTCCAGAGACTGACAGTGCAATATTGCAACACTAATTTTTTTGTTTTTCTACGTATCATCATTTCAGGATCCCTCCAGCAACAGGGGAGATGGCTGCAATGTCATTGTGCCCTGCAATACTTCAGTAACAGAAATATGATGTGTATCAAGTGTGACAAAGAAGGAGTGGAAGCTTTGCTAATGTAATGGTTCAATAAAGAGTGAGTGAACTTTCAGTTTCTTTGTGATTCTTCAATCAGATGCATATATGTAGGTATATTTGCCATTTTACAAAACTAAGGTGTCAGGTGAGGGAAAAAATTTGTGGACAGGAATAATAGCAAGTGGGATAATTTCGTTTGTAAATTAATGCATAGATGTAAGGTTGGATTGAAGCCTAAAACATTTTGTTACTGCTGTATCCTTAGATTAGTTTCTCTCTCTTCCCTCACTCATATATACAGACAGATGCAAAACTTCAAAAAAGATTTTGTTCTCTGTCAGAACATAGATGTTTTCAATATTCTTACAAAAGATGATACACAAAACCATGCCAAAGGGTTGATTTTCATATTTAATAGTCAGTAGCAAAGAGTTTTAAAACAATTTCCATAACTTGAATTTATGGTAGAAGAATTGTTATTAGAAGACTCAGGAGGTTATACTAAAAATAATTACGGGGATATTCAATTGAAATCAACAAGGTGAAAACAGATGGTCATACCTTATTTTTGAGGAATCCTGCAACACATTTTCATAAACCATCAGGCAGTGGGGAGAACTGGAGAATGCAAAGTTAGATTAAAACTAACTTTTAGTTTAACTAACAGTGAAAGACAGCTATTGTGATCCGTGCTATACCAAAGTACAACAATTACTAAACACCTGTTAAAAGTGAGATACAATGCATGTAAGTTCTAGTGCAATAAAGGCCCAGTGTGTGATCACCATATAAACATCTAGTAGGATGAAGGACTTGACCTTCTGCAAAGAGTGGAAATGCAAAACAGCAACCATGAGAAGGTTGCTCGAGTCTTCTCCTCTGCAATCCTATCATTGGACATACTCCATCTTCCATAATAACTAATTAGGCTAAGATAATGATGATGATCACATTTTTGGTACACAGGTGGCAGGATACCAATGACAGACAATCCTAATGTTTCCAGATTTAGTGTTGAAGGTCTACCTATATTTTTACACGAGATGAACAATAACTGACCCCAGGGCTGTGGAGACACCTAAGCAAGGGATCTCCAGCACAAGCTGTGTTCTCTTTTATCCTTGCAGGAAATGATGGGGCATCACCCCACGACAGGTGCATTAAGAAGAACATTGCCATGAGGTTGCTCCTCAGGACAAGAGAGACTTCGAGCTCCTGAAGCAAGTCCAGCAGAGACTGACAATGATGATGAAGGAACTGGAGCACCTCTCCTATGAGGAAAGGCTAAGGGAAGCTGGGCCTGTTCAGTCTCAAGATTGTTGCTGTCTCCTGCTTTTCCTCCTCTGCCCGGCTAGCATCTGCAGGAGAAACTGGCAACAAGGTCTTTCTGGGTCTTGAAAGGGGGGTGGGGTACAGGAGCCTTACTAGAGCTTCTAGGGAGGATTTTCTTGGCAACATGTAGCAGCTAGCAGCAGCACGCAGGCAGAAAAGACACCACAGGGCTTTCGAGGGTGTTGATCAGACAGGGTTTATTTGGGGGTCCCACACCAGGGGGGAGCGACATGGCTCCCACAGGGGAGAGGGGGAGGGAGAGAAGGGGGAAAGGAGAGAGAGAGAGGGCAAGAGTTCAAGACCCCAAGAGAGCAGGAAAAGAGCACCTAAGTGCCCTGCCTCCTAATCCCTTCAACTTAAATAGCTTTCTTCTAGCAAGGGGGCAGACTCAAGGCCTGGACCAATGGGATACTGAGGGTAGGAGGGGTCAGGTAACAAAGGGGTTACAATGAATGACAGCTTAGGGGGTGGTTTACAACAACTTGGTAATGAACTATACATGTCGCAGGAGAACAGAACCATTTAGTAAAAGTGAATCACAACACAAGATGACACTACTAAGAGGAGAGCTCGACAACATATCTCCAGAGATTTATAACAGAAGAAATGTAAATTGAGTAAATATCTACTTAACTATTAAAAAGTGATAGTCACATAAATACATGTAAAAGATAAATTGATAACTTTTTTCAAAGTATTAAGGATTAAGTTACAAGGAGGAACAATGAAATGGATATTAGATATCTGGTTTCAGTAACACAAGCATATATTCAGTTACAGTGTTAAAATAACTCCCATTATTAATATTTTAAAACCTTTTTAATAATAATTGGGTGCTCTTCCTTATCAATCAGTAAAGTTCATCTTGACAAATAATAAAAAAGTAAATATTTTGATATATACAGAAATTGTGCACCTATGTTTCTTAGACTTACATGGACCTGTAAACATAAAAGAGCTGATACCTGCACTTCCCAGTTTTGATTGTGTTCTGAAATCAGACAGTATGTCTTATAAAGTTGTAGAACATGCTGACTTAGAAAGTAGAATTTATTGAAAGAAGATCACAAGGAAACTGTTCCAACTTTAAACCATACAGATAAAACAATATTATTACTTCATAGCGGGTATTACTTTAGTTCTTGGCATCAATAAAGTTTGAAATACTCATTAGGAACTGTTCATGGAGTTAGGCTTGTCTTTTATTTATGAAGTGTTTGCAAACCAGTAACTTTGTTACAAATTAGATTTATCTTCATCAATTTTCCATTAATGGCTATTGTAGACACATTGTATATTATCCTATAGATTGTTAATCTCAGGAAAGTGAATACTTCTTTGCTAGTCAATATTTGAAATCCGTTAATGGAACTCTGTGACAGATGACTTGCTACAGGCATGGTTTCTCTGCCTTGATTAGATAGAAAATTAGGATCAGTGCCTGATGGTCAATATTTCAAGAACAGCAAGAAGGAAGTGCTACTATTTAAGACTCACAAAGAAAACTAAGCGATTGTAAACTGCATCATTCAGCAGTATTTCTAGTCTTCATTTGCACAAGTAATATTGTGGCTATTTATGTGATGTGTGATGTAGTCAAAAGGTATCTTTCAAGCCTGTGAAGACAAGATGGCCCAATGACAATTTCACTGTCAATATGAACCGTAAAATTTGGGGGGGTTGTTTAGTTGATTTTTCTCTGAGCAATAGGGATGCTGCAAATATTAAGATCTGCAAGGATATCTTAAAAAAAAAAAACAAAAAACAACAACAACAACAAAAACATGATTATCTCTGGGCACTGCAATTTTGTCTTAGAGTACATAAAACTAAAATGTTATGACAAACTAGGAAGATCTTTCTCAAGTGTTTAAAATCTCTTCTCAATGTCTGATCAAGGCTTACTGCATTTTAAAAAGATATATCTTATATAGAAAATTGCTGACTCTTCCTTAGCTTTTGTAAATATTCTCCTGGGTATCATACACAAATCCAGCAGGCACTCTGCTGGAGATTAATATTTATCCATTACAGAAGACAATAAAAACACGAGCCCAAAATTAGGTCTTCCTTGTGAAACACTAGGATTTATATGAATTGTAGGTTTTAAACAAGAACCTGAAAAATCCTAAATGGTAAAAATAGCACATTATACAGTATTTCTATTATTTAGGTTGAAACATAAGGAGATTTCTGCTTGAAAATAGGCTCCCTATTCCTCTGCAGATTTCAAACACAGTATGACCTGCACGTGTGGATCTTTTCAAAGTATTGCTGAGCAAGCATTCACACCCAAAGTTTCTCATAAATTGCCTGCCTCTCCACTCAAGGTCATGCTCTATTAAGACTTTGATACTAGAACAAGCTTCCCAGAAGGTTTGCTCCGAACCATTAGCTGCACGTAGCCAGGCTGCTGTAACATCAGCCTTTCTCCTGACTGATTCCTTATGGAGGAATTTTGTATTACAGAGTGTTGTATGGATCTGTTGCAAGCACTATTATTAAGCCAGAACTTGTTAAGGTTGCACAGTGGTCTTTTCCACTGTAGATTAGAGAACTAGAATGTGATATGGCCTCATACAGTCTCAGGTTTCTGCTTTTTTCAGCAATGGGTAATGTTTTATTACCAATACATATTTTGCATCATACCACATCAGTACCACTGATTTCCAATTGTCCTAAAAATACATTTTTACAATAAAACTACAAGTTCCTTCACAACATTTCTGTGTTTGGTTAAAGGTATATGTCTAATTTTTGCCTGAGAATTAGAATATTTTCAAAGCATATCTATTTGGTTTTTGTTGTTTGGGGTTTTTGGGTTGTTTTGGGTTTGTTTGTTTGGTTGGTTGGTTGGTTTGGTTTGTTGTTTGTTGTTTTTTTTTCATTTTCAAATTACCGACCTGAGTCAGATTTTCCAACAAAGATAATAAAAGACATTCAGTGCTCTCACTTCTTGGATTAACATGTTCCAAATATATTCTGATTAGGAATTTGCATTGCCACCTTGTGTATTTATTCTGAGACTTTGAATCTACTACTTGGTCAATATTTGTTATAAGAAAGAAGTCATAAAAAGCATCTTTTTTTCTTTCTTATGAATGGTGTCCACAAGGCAGGGTGCAGTTCATGTCAGAAAGACAGAGTTAGAAGAGCTGCATAATTGATTCCCTTTTAAACTTTTGTGAAAGTCCATGGAGATCTTGCCCTGAATTCACACTGGGAGCTTCCATAAGTTTTCTAATTTTAAATTAGTTGTTTCATTAAATGTGTTCCTGTGCTTGTGGTTATGTTATATTACTTATTGCATTTCATTTGCTCTGCTTTGTTTTTATTCTTTAAGCCCTGCCTTGCCAAGATGAACTATTTAAAATAAATTTTAAAAGGATGGGGCTATGGGTAAGCTGCTTACATACATTTTCCACTAGGAAATGATCTGCTACATTGAAGTTTGAAATTGTTCTGTTTCATATTATGTTCATATCTTAACTGTCCAATTTTTTTAAACAAGAATACCTTGCATTTTAGGAGCTGTTTATAGAACATTTTCATTATGAGTGTCCCATCTCTCACATAACCAAGAGAGAAGGAAGAACCTGTGCAAATGACAAATAAACCCAGCAAGTTAATTTTCTATGACCAAGTCTTGTTAATAATTAATAATGCTGAATTCCTAACCTATTACGGTTTAAACAGAATGCAGATTTGACTCTTAATTGAGATGAGAGAATGGATTAGGAAGAGGCTTAAAGAAATGAAAAAAAAAAAAAAAGGACCATATCTGAAATTCAGCAGTGATTCTTTGTTAGGAGGGATGAGCAGACAACGATGCTTATGCATCACAGAAAGTGGTATTTTTAAAGAAGAGCAAAAGAGAACATATTGAAGAATAAGTCAAATAAATTGCTGCCTATTAAAACTGTCTCCCAGATCCTCAAAGCAAGAGCACTTTAGGTGCTGTGTTATTATCTACTTTAACAGTAGTGTCACTAAAAGACGTGGGATGTGTGCTGAAACGTGTGATTTGCTGAATATGTATGAAGTGATCCACAGCTAAGATTTCTGTCCATCTCACAGTTGTAGACATGGCAGTAATGAGAAGGTCATAGCCCAGGCATAATTGAGGTCAGTAGATTATTGCTCAAACCAACAATATAGTGTGACAAGGGAAAGAACTAGCAGATTTAGTTAAATTCCTTGTCAGCAAAGATATTGCTTTTTGTCTGTTTAATGCGGGACAGGACAATCTTTACAGAACAAAAGCATGTCTGAATGAGGTCCTAAGAGCATCCATTTCTTTGTTGTACAAACAGCATCACTAATATACCAATCTCCAAATTTAACTTATGATATAGAGAATGCTGCAATATAGTCATAATTACCTAGAGAACTTTTTCATTATCATCTAGGTGTTGCAAAAGAAAAACAATAGTGCTGCTTAATGGAGATTTAAATAGGTAAGCACTATGCTTACAGCAGCTGTTTAGCTCTTTTGAAGCTATTATAATACAAGCAAAGAGAAATGTTTCCCCTGCATGTGGTCTATTTTCAGTTACTGACCTACTCAAATTGTAGCATACCTATAGAAATGATGCATCCTTTCAATACTGAAGAGGCAAACTTAGAGGTTGCTTTTAATTTTCCCCCTCTTTTTCATTTGGAGTGTAATTCTTTCTGTTCTACAAATTTGGTCTGTTATGTAAATAAAACACTCATACCAAACATAGCCTGAGAACCACTTTAGATGACAAATGTTAAACGACTTGATGAATGTCAAGAAGCTCTTGAAGGAAATACAGGTAAATTGTGGAGCTATGTTGCATTGAGCATCAAAAGCTGGAGAAAGATGAAGATCAAGATTATGAAGTCTTCCTTAAAGATACTCTAGGACTATTCAGCTCTAGTCCAGAGGCAATAATAACTAGGCAGATTTTCTAGCAGCTTGAAAGGAAATCCTCACAGTCTAGATCTCCATTTCTGTTTGAAAGAAATACACAGCTGATCTGGAAAGTTAATCCTCTCCTCTTGGGTAAAGCGAGTTGGTCTGACCTATTTGAAATGGGTTGTATTTGAATTGAAAAAATTACCTTACCTGTACAAAGAGAGCTAATCACTGCAAAATCTACTCTTTGGGGGTTACAATACTCCAAACAAGCCCTTGGTTGTGTTAGTACTCTGGGATTTCTAACTTCCCAGTTGCTATCACCTATATGCATTCTGGTCATATGCAGAGCCCAGTACAAGCCTTGGGAGTGTCTCTGTCTCATTGTGTCTCATTGTCTTGCTTCTGACATGTGAACCTTGTTGCACAGGTTGGTGTGGGAGGAATCTCTCTGTCTGGGGGGAGGAGAACTGGCTGGCCAGCACACTGTGAGAGCTGTCAGCAGTATGACTACTGGGCAACAAAGCTCTTTGGAACCCCAGGTGTGACTGTTGAACAAGAATATTGGCTTGTAAATGCCATGAGGAAGCTGCTGGACTGAAAAATCCATCTCTTTCAGTAAATGGTCATTTCTGTGTTAGATATTCTATTGACTGAATGACTCAATGGCCTTTTTCTTTTTGCTCTTTCACCATTTCATTAGCCATTGTTCTAGGTTTAAACTCATCAATTCTGCCCACTGCACCCATTTTTCCTAAAAACCTGTGTTTCAGAATTTCATCACCCCCCCTAAGGTCTGGGTACCTGTTTCAGTTTAGCAACATTTCACTTTGTACTGTTTCAAATGTAAATACATTATTCAGGAATACTTTTTCTGTGCCACTGCATTCCAGGTCACAGTGAATCCTACTAAGCAGAGGTTAACTAATAAATCATGAAGTTCTTTATGCATTGAATTCCCCTCAAAGGGAAAAGGTTACTTATGGCTCAAATTCAACAGACAAAGAAAACAATAAACAAGGTATGCAGTACAAAAACTGTCAAAACTTTGATTTTTTTTTTTTTTAGCAATCAATTTTAAAAGAATTTAGCTATACTGCTGCAAGCTGTGTACTTGCCATTAAATCAAACTGGCTATATCTTGTCAGTATAAGACAATTTAGGAGGAAACTTCCAGAAGGACCTTTAAGATTTTGTTATTCACAGAATCACAGAATTGGTCAGGTTGGTCAGGGACCACAGTGGGGTCATCTGGTCCAACCTCCCTGCTCAAGCAGGGACATCCCAGAGCACACGACACAGGATTGTGTCCAGATGGTTCTTGAATACCTCCATTGAGGAGGGCTCCACAGTCACCTGGTTCTTCCTCATGATCAGGAGGAGCTTCCTGTGTTCCAGTTTCTGCATCTTGTCTTATTGCTGAGCACCACTGAGAAAATCTGTCTCCATCCTTCTGACACCTTCTGGATGCAATCCTTTGTTGTGTTTTTATATACTCTGAACAATGGTATCACTAACGACAGCAATACAAAACCAGGACACTGTCAGTGAACAAAAGATAGAATGAAACTGTCAACCAATAACTAACATTTATTTTTATTTAAGACAGTTGAACTAGGGTCTAGATGATTTTTCCTCACAGGATCTCCATCTACTATAATAGCTGAGATGCCGTGGCTACACCAAATGGGAACTGAGCCATGCAAAATGGAAAGGATGGGTCTGCATCAAACTGGAGAACCAGTGCCAAGGATCTGATGTTCACACTATAGACATTAGATTTTCATTTGTGTCACTTCTAGTCTAGTCCCATAAACTGAACATATTTGTATCTGGAGTATCTCTAGGAGACCCCCTGGAGTTTCAACTTTTTGCTTCCAGATCTTGGAAAGACAAAGCTGTATCATACCCTGGGTTCAATTCACTTCCCTTAAAATAAGCGATATGGCACCAGTGGATGTTTTTGGAGGTCTACCTGGCCTCCAGTTGCCTTTGGAAATCATCCCAGGCCTCCTGTAGCCTCCAGTTGCCTTTGGAAATCATCCCAGGCTTCCTGTGTCAGGACCCTTGAGGTTCTTCCATGTACTCTCAGGTGTCTCACAATTGCACTGAACACTTTCATAGGAATAACTGAATAAAGAATGGGTCTCTCTAAGTAAAATGGGGAAATAAGATGGAGAATAATGGTATTGAGCTCACTCCTTTAACAACTTGATGCCTTTTAATATTTTATTGACCTGTCTGTGTGATGGGAAACAGTTCCTTTAGGGCACTTCTACCTCTGACTACAGTAATCCAAATTTTTTTTACTAGCTCTGAAGAAAAGACTGGATAGGCTACTAAGAAAATACTGTAGAGAGATTCAGAAAATAGAGATGTTTTCTGAGGAATTTTAATGACCTAAAATCTCCATACCCTAAATAGGATCTGTTTTCCTTTTGGAGGCATATATTTGGATATTAGTGAAGGTCTGGCAAAAGGTGCAGCATGTACCTGAATGGAGTGGTACTAAACTGAATAAGGATGGGATAAAAAAAATTAGATTAACAGAGAAAAAAACTACATCTTTCATTAGAGAAAAAGCTAAGACTCAATGCAAAAACTGTCCCCCTCCAATTAAGCTGTCTGTACATGTTTAGTAGTATGGCCATCGTGACTTCAGTACTAAACATATCCCAGAAAATAGATATTTAAACGAGTTAATTTTTTGTTTAATTATTACCCAGATGAGATTCTCAATTTAATATACTGCTTAATATATGTTAAGAAAAAAATTAGAACCTGTTTTTCACACTCAAGAATGGAAAGTATATTGTATCTCAGGAGTCACAAACCAATTAAACAAAGGGAGAAGAAAACAAATAAGGACTCCGTGTAACAAAGGACAGAAATAAAATCTCAGTTAGGGGAAAATAATGAGCAGAATCACGATTTACTTATACCCATCTCTACCAAGTGAAAGAAAGTTGCCTACTGAGAATATAAATAAGACAAATCAAATACCTCAGGATGTATCTGAAGAAATTTTATTCTTATCAGATAATGAACTTGGGTTTTGTGATGAGAATTCTAATTAATTCATTTGTAATGTAGATATCAATAATAAAGATAAAGTGACTCTCCTGGAAAGACGGTTCCAATTCTTTGTTAAAGTTAATCAGAAATTAAAGTGACAGAAAAAACATAATGTAAAGTCTGATATCTGGCTTAATAACAAGAACTTCTAACTTTGAAAGCAAACTTTGTTAATATCAATATTGAGATGCTAAGATACAAATATAAGGAGTTAGTCTTTTGAATTTTAACTTACTTCTTCAGCTCAAAGATAATATAATGCATTTAGAATATGATCCTGAAAAGTTTTGCAAGAGTAACTTTTTGCACAAGTATATTTTCAACCTCAGAGTTTGTTTGCACAAGAGAAATTTATACCACTACCTCTTCTACCCAAAACCTCTCATTGTTCCTCTGAAAACCCTCATGGATAATTAGCCATCAGATAAAATTTAGTGAGACTATAAAGCACATCTTGGCCTTTTGTTCTGAAACCCTCAGCCCCCTTCTGTACCACTGTGGACAGCATCGTCAAATCTGGAATCCTACTTGACTTTTATCATTCTAACTTGTCATGTTGATTCTCTCCTCATTTAATACATCAATGACAAAGCCTTTTCTGTCTATATAATTCCAAATTTTACCAAGTTCATCTAACTTTACTTTCCAGTACAGAAACATCTTCACTGTGGTCCACATAAGTTATCCTTCTAACAACCATTCAGAATACTGCTATACAATAATTTTTATAGGCCAAAATTTTGTTATTTTTCCTCTGTCTGTCTTTCTAATGAGTGATCTGCTCTATCACATAAAAAACTGTTTTGGGGTAGTATTGTTTGAGGGTCAAAATGCCACATAGGTGTTCTCTTACCCTTCTCAAAAAAGCTTGTTGGTCAATGAAAAGACAGAGAGGTTACTTACCTGTTGCCATCATGAGCAAAAAATACAAACATTAAAACAGTACCCCTCCCCAACCCTCCTTACCAAGCTTACTTTTACTCCTCCACTCTCAACTCCTCTACATTCGACCTCCTCCCACCCTGTGCAGCACACAGAGAATGAGGAAAAGGGGATTTATGGTAGATCATAAAAATTCCTCTCCTTATTTTTTTTTCCTCAGTAATGCTACATTCATAACATCAACTTCCATTCCTAACTGGATTCATTTTTCATGCATTTTAACATCTTTTGGGGAGATAATATGTTAAAAGGGATCACTGATTTTTTTTTTTTCCAGTCAAATGGCAGCTGCCTGGAATCAAGGAGAACCTTTTCTTTCAGTGTAGGACAAAGGACAAAAAAGTAAAACTAGTAGGATAAATTTTAGAACAACAACAGAAAAAAAAAGTAATAAAAGGTCTTGTAATTAGTGCACAGGGATGTAAAAAATTAAATTTATATCGTTTAAGCTCTATAATATTCAGTGATATTTACAAATTATACATGCCCTGTTAAATGAAAATTAATTGTTCAATCTATAAAAAAATCCATAAGAAAATACAGCTGTACCATCTCACTTGGTATTGACTATCTGTTAAAAAAAACTAATAGAGAATCCTAAAATTTGATATTGGTACTTGCCTAAATTGCTCTATTTTGTCACAGCAATGTTTCTTATTAGTATTGGAAAGCACATATGTACTTATTTCCTTTTTTATGGGACAATTTCTTTGAGTTTATTGTATTCACAGTCTTTAGAGTCAACTAAGATAAAACGAGTGTCTTCACAAACACTTATTAAACAAGGACAAGGAGTTATTCCTGGGTCATGAGTGTATTCAGTAAAAAGCATTGTTGTGCAATAAGCCAAGGGAACAGGAAAGGGAGAGAAGGGAAAGGAGGGAAAGGGAAAGGGAAAGGGAAAGGGAAAGGGAAAGGGAAAGGGAAAGGGAAAGGGAAAGGGAAAGGGAAAGGGAAAGGGAAAGGGAAAGGGAAAGGGAAAGGGAAAGTCATTGGCCAATAAAATAACTGGTGAGGATTGCCCCAGCTCATCTTCATCTGTTCACACTCTCCATTGCAGAAGATGTTCCTCTGAATATTTTTTACACAGTAACAATATGATTTCATCAGGACTGTTGTACTGCAGTATGTGACTCTGCTTTTATCAGGCACAGATGTTGCCCTCATCAACTGGCTGTTTAGCTTTCTGCATGTGCATTATCAGCAAATGCTTACTGGCCACCTATATCACTATTTTCTACTAGAGTTATCTATTAAGATTTATGTATTCCCTATCATAAGGTTATCAGCTGGAAACTCTGAGGCAATGGCTGGAAAAGGAAAATTCACATTTCAGTGGCAATCATTTCCTGCATATCCCAACTTTACAGATTAGATAATGTTTCCTGAATCCTCCAGCATCAGGCTGTGAGGCTAACAGCATTTTGGGAAGAAAAAACAAAAGGTACTGCCACGGCAGTCTGGGGTTTTGTGTGTGTGTGTAAGGCTGAATACAAAATGAAAAGCAGACTGTAGTCCTAGAAGTGAAAGACAGCAAACTTAAAAAATGTAAGCTTTCTACAGAACAAAGCACTGTGCAACACCAAGAGTGGTGTGTTCTGGATACATGGGTCCCCCTCAGTTTCCCTCAAATTGCACTGATCTAGTCCTGAACAAAACAAGACAGAGTCTGGTGGCCAACCCATTCGCCAGATCCTAGAAAAGGGATCTCATTCGTCATCTTTTATCTCCTGAGGAGGTGCCTGCTATGAAATTGTACTCACTTTTGCAACAAACCACAGCCAGAGCTTTCACTGGAACTAAATCAGTTACTCCAATAAGGCAGGTCATTTGCAGCAGGAACAGATAACTTCAAATGATTCAGGGGTTAATTTGCAGATAGAGGAGACAAATGGGGTGCATGTTGCTGACTGTCTAGACAGGAATTCATTTTCTTCCTTATGCTGTTGCTGATGCCTTGATACACCTCTGAATGGAATTCTCTAAGTAAATAATTTTTAGGCCTATAAAATTAATTCAAGTAAGCACATATCTAAATTAAATGACCTCAGAATTAACCTTAATATTAAAATAGCCCCGGAATTATACTTGGTTTGGTAAGTGTTGCCCTAATGCACCCTGATACTTCAGCTGGTGATCTATCTCTATGATTTTATTTTTTAGTCATATTTATTCAGTTATTTTAATTGTATATGTCTGAGTCTCTCTCATTCATTCATAATGAGTACTGGGAGGACTGGTCTGTCTTTTGGAAGTACCTACAGGAAACTTTAAAACATCCTGGAGAGTTGATCTGCATTTAAATAGACACAAAATAAAAAGGTCACATCCAAAGAAGTTCTAAGAAATCTCAAAGTTCCTGTGATAAACAGTGGACAATGAGGCATTAAAACATGAATAAAAAACCAAAATGTCTTTGTAAGCTTTGTTGTTAGAAACAGATAAATTATACTATTTTCAGTCCTTTCCTATACACACCACAAGAAAGATAAGAATTTCTGAACATGTTTAAACTAAATGTAGTTAAATGAGTTTTACTACAAAATAATTTAATATAAAATATTTTGTTCATACTAGTTAAGTCTTTACCTAATAATATTTAATCTTAGCATAATAATAATAAATTTTAAAATAATAATAATATGAAGTCTTAAGATTTAATAAGTAGGTACAAGACAAATAATAACATCATTTAATTTTTAAGTTTTCATAACATGTGTAAGGCTTTCATAAATCTAGGTCTGCACATGCTTTAGGTTTTTTGTTTTTTTTTTTTTTGATTACTAAGAAATGTCAGATAAAACCACAAATAAAGCCAAAAGAAATATGTGATTCTCTGAAGTTCAGCAAATGAGAGTCCACACAATGGGAAACCTCATCCCCTACTTTCACTGCAGTCAGGGGCTATTTCATGCATACATACCTTGTTTTTCTACCACTGCAGTGAAATCTGCTGCCTTGTAAAGATCGTCTCTACCTACTGGCAATGTTAAAACATGAGAAGAGGTGGATGCAATTTCACAGCATCTGACGATGGCTGCCAAAGGCCCTTCACCCATCAGCTTGGGAGCAGCTACTTTCAGCACAAGCACTGAGTTCCCACACTGTTTCTTGTCTGAGAGCTGAAAAAAAATTTTTTTTGGCTAGAAGAGTGACAGTTTTACAAGGGTGAAATAAACAATTTTAAACATAATGATGATTATGTATTGAGCCAGAAAGTGAGCATTGATCAATACAGTAACTGGACTACAACCCAAATATCAAAAGTGTATCCATGATTTTGCAAAAGAAGGCAACAGTTCAGGCCATCTCTATAAGAATGCCATGCTTTATGTGTCCACCCCTTCTTTCTTTTCAGTGACATTCTACTGGAACATGCTCCTTTCTTAGCAGAGCCTGGCCTATTATCAACAAACAGTATGTAATACACATGTTCATGGTTTGGTACTGATTGAGATTAATTAGTGGTTCTTCTTACATAGATGTCTGGAATTATAACAAAAGGTTCAAAACCTACAATTAACAGTGGCAAGTAACCTATAATTTTTTTTTCCAAATCCTCTACTAATTCTGATTATTATCCACTGCACATTTGATTTCTTGCCCTTTTCTTTGACCTCTTCACAGCAGAGATGAAAATTTCATTGTTTAGGTAAGAGAAGTGCCCTGTAGTTTCTTTATCACCAGAGACAAAGCACGTTAACCTCTCAGGGTCACTTTGGGGGTACTGCCCCACCAAGACATAGACTATTACTCATAATTCTTTACCAATTGCATTGCATAAAATGTGTTTGAGTTTAGTGGCCCTGACATTCATAACTGTCAAATAAAAAAGGTATTTTAATCACAAAACTAGGACTGCAGAATTCAGTTTAAGACTAGCATGCACCGTTTTTTCTCATAATTTCTATTGGAACCATTCTGAAAGAAAAATGATGAAGGAGAAAATTATTATGTTGCTTTTGCTGCAATATTTTGATGCAATGGACAGCATCCTGAGGAACTATTTTCCTGTAAGCATATACAGGTATAAATTTTCTTGAAATTTGAACTAGAGATCTCTAAGGTAAATCTGAACCTTGACTGGTTTTGGAACCTTGGGATTGTCAGCCAAGACTGGTGTGCTGGATTCAGTGTCTCATTTCAGGGCCCTTTTGAAGTCCTTCTCTTAATGCTTGAAATCTGCAAAATATTCAGAGAACATTGAGATATTAAAGTTACATTTAGTTAAAACAGAAGTAAAAGGGATCAATCAATCCTTTCAAGCTCCTGCTATCAGGTAGTCTGCATGTCACTCTCCAAAGTGCATTACATTTTAAAAAATGGAAGGTTACAGTACTTCTTACCTCTGAAAGGAGATGAAACAGTACATGGCACTGACATTTGTCCACTAAAGCCCATTCAGTCTTTTTCAATCTTTTCAATAAGGGTCAGGGAGTCAGAACTCCCTCCTGCCAATCACAAAATTATATTCTGTTGTGCTGTACCAGAAAGTGTTCACAGCAGGTTAGTTTTAGAGTTCACAGAAAAATGTCTAAAATTCCACCCATGGTCCTGAGCTTGCAAGAAGTATATACAAATAGACACAAACAGAATTATACCAGCATAGTTCCTCCTTTCTTAGCTAAAGTCTGTACTCTGCATCACTAGTTATTGATCAGGGGAATTATCATAGATATTTCAGACACGTGACACAATGGATCCACAACAAAGATCCTCAGACCCTTCTCACAATGAAAGAGAAATGTCTCAGATCCAGTTGCTGTATTCCTTCTTAACTGCAGTTGCTGCATGGATGAAAGGAGCCCCTTGCCTGGTATGGCAGTCCAGTGGGCATCCCCTGGGAGTATCTACACTTCCTCACTTTCCCGTTTGACTTTCAGCCATTCAGCTTGACCTCATGATGAGCTGGACTCCTGCACCAGCAAACAACCCAGGCCTTTGGCTTGCTGGTTAAGTTGTGAGCAATATGCAGAGCCACCAATGCATTCAGTGATGTGAGTATTCTGTGGTTTGTTGACTGGTTGTCACAAGCTAAGACACTCAGGAGCCAGTTGTTTATTTCAGGCTGCCCACACACATGAAGGAAATTATTGACAGTATGTTCCTCAGACATTACCAACAGGTGACCTTCATCTTCAAATAGCCATGACATGTGAGTCATTCTGATTCAGAAATAGGAAATCAGAGTCATTTGCCTCAGAAAAATGTCTTTGAGTTCGTGGGACAACAGCCATTATAAACAGAACTTTAAAAATTGCAGGTGTAATGTTCCTTTCTTTTAATAAACATGAATATTTCCATATCCAAATGATTAACTGCCTATACATGTCCTAAATTAAGCACATACTGTTATGTCAGCCATATGGTAGCTCTTAACACATAATCCTTCCTATCTCTAAAACAACTTTGTGTACATTTATTTGGAATCCCAATAAAGCATGACATTTTTTCCAGTTAATGTAGGGAGAACAGCTAAAACTAGAGTTCATGAATGACAAACACATCCTTTATGTTAGTTGCAGATGATTTTAAATCTGCTTACATGCCTGTCCTTTCTAGTGATTCTTAAATAAAATGTTCTCCAGCATGCCACATGAACTCCTAGAATAATTACACTGATGTCAACAAAAAGGTACTGGGAGATACATCTATGAACAAATGGATTTTTGATGGACATAATACAAAGTTCTGTTTTAAAAAAATACAGTTTTGAAAAAGAAAGCAAAACACTTTGTGATTTTTTCAGATTATACCTTCTACACCTTCTACTGCTTTTCAAGTTCTTCAGTCTTTATCACAACTGACTCAAAACCGTGTAGATGTTATGAAGATTGTCATCCTTCTGTCAGCACTTACCAGTTTAAAGAAGATAATCTATCTTTGCTTTATATTTTGTCTCTTCCTTATTTTTATGGGTGTACTTTGGTTTTCTTCTCCATTTACTAAATTTATTTAATAAACTCACCAGAGGTATTCCTAGGACTTTGTGAATGTTCAATTAAATGATACCATCTTTTTTCCTGACAGTTGTTTTTTGGCACAACCATAATTTTTAAAAGATTTGGCAAGAACTTGCTTAGAAAAAATGCATTTTATCTTATTTTTTCAAATTGCCCATCATCATTGTAAGGTCTGTAAGTTAAAAAACCACTCAGGATTTAAGCTTGGAATGCCAGTTACTGCACTACATTTTCATCTATGTAAATATCTCCCTTCATACACATAAATATTCTGCCAAGCTTGCATAAAAACTAGATCTTCAAATTTCTATTTTAGGACATGGGGGCAATTTAGATATAAAAGGTAAAATCAGTGTCTGAAACACAATGCTCTTTCCACTGTACTGCTGCCTCTATGAATCAACTTTCCATTTCCTTCCTTATCCAGAAGAAATTTAGATTTTTTGTGCAAAGTGAAACAACTTCAACAGGGCACTGGAATCTGGCTGCCCTGGTGAGCAGCAAGAGGTGGAGCTGGAGGGTTTGGATGACCCTTAACTCCTCAGCCAGGGCATGGATCTGGTGCTGGCAAAAGCTCAGGTGATCAGTGGAGGTTACCTCTAGGCTGAGTGCTGATTAGGCTTTCAGGAGAGGTAGACCAAGGAAAAGGGAGGGTGTAGATCTGATAGGGACAGGACATGGTACTGCCAAGAATGAGACAAATGTTTCTTTGGTACTGTTAAGCATGAGGGAATTTTATTGGCAAAAATTGTGACATATATATGACATTTGGTCATCTGCAGTGTTAGATGTCATCTAAATAAGGGGGTTGAACACAGTTTTGAATAGAAGGAAGCTGAAATAGGAGATAAGTGGCATCTGACTTTTTAAAATACAAATGGGCCTCAAGTCTCTCTACTCCTGTACTCAGTAGATCAGTATAATTCTCATACTTCCAGCTTCTAACATATTTAAAGGATTTTTTTGATATTTGTCTTGGCCTAGCTCCCACCTTACATCTTATTTGACATTGTGGAAATGGCAATTTTTGACATTGTAGTCTTTTAAAAGTGTCCGAACTTCAGAGAAAACGATATGAGTGTAATATATACAATCTGAAACATATATGCATAAATTACAGTATGATTTAAAGGTTTGGGAAGCCAGACTTCACCATCTCAAAAGGTGTTAAGAAAATTTTTAAAATTAGCATATTCAACACTGTACTCACCACTAGTGAGAACAAATACCATGAACTCTTTAAAATGCTGTGAGATTATTGTATGCCCCTGGATAAAGCCAGATATTCAGTAATATACCTCTAACAGTCATTGGTGATAGTGTGTGGTGGATTTATAATTCCTGAGGAGCAAGACCAGATATTAATAAAGTAGACTATTATTTGCACACTAAATGTAACTCAATCATTGAACAAAGCAGAAATTACCTTGACAATATTGGGAAACTAGCCTGTCTGGTTTTTTGTAAATTCCAGAAATTTGTTTCTTGCTAGCAAGCATGCACATTAGAAACATAATAGGACACTTTCTATTTCAAACTGTCCTCAAACGCCATCTTGGTCTTTCAGAGAAAAGACACTAATTTAGAGAAGCTGATAAAGGTTTTCTTCCACTCTCCTTTCAGACTTTCTCTTGAATCATGATCATACACTGCAGAATCTGACATGCCTTGTCTGGAATCATAATGTATATATATAAATATATACATATATAACGTATTCACACTCTAATTCTAGAGGCCATTTACAGTGCAACTCAAAAACATTAGCTACAAACTTGATAAATAACTGTCTAGAATTTTATAGAAGTCTGAATAAACTAGGTGGGCTACATAATTTATTTTGAATAAATTATTTTGGATAGTTTATCTCTGTGGTTTGTCAGTAGATGAACACCACAAAATTTCCTTAAGACCTACTTTTCAGTGTTGCTACGGGTGTGTAGAAATGAAGCTCAAGAAAATTCTGTAAATTACATTGATTTTCAGGCAATCTGAACTTGTGTCCCAATTCCTTGCTTAAAAAATCTCTACGGAAATAAATATACTCATGAAATATATATAACCATGAAAAGCTTATATTCAGTGTCTTTGGAGATTTAGACTCTCATGTTTCTCTTGAACATTCCTCTGCTACAAACACCAAATCCCTGTCTTTCAGAAAATCTTTGCCATTCTTAAGTTAAACATCTCTTATATTAGGTTGGAAACACAAATGTAGAAACAATATTCTCCATATGATTACTTGCCTTAACAAAGTTTTGGGAACAAGTATTTGGATTTAATTTTACACTGGAAGAATCCATTATGTGTGCTCTGATACTGGTCTGTGATAAGAAAAAAAAAATATAATAAAAGTAATGAAGTGTTTTTTGAAAGTGCACTCCTCTTCTAAACCATTATTTGATGTAAAAGTAACCATACATGCACACTGCTAAAACAGATACTTTTTCAGATTTTCAAATACTGGGCAATAAATTTGTCTGCTAAAACATATGCAAATATGACAAAATAGATCAAAGCAATAGTTCAGACTGTTAAGAAAAATTCTAAAACAGATACTTTTTCAGATTTTCAAATACTGGGCAATAAATTTGTCTGCTAAAACATATGCAAATATGACAAAATAGATCAAAGCAATAGTTCAGACTGTTAAGAAAAATTCTGAACTGCATTTTGAAAGAAATATATCTTCACAGAGATGTTTACATGCTCTAGTTTGTTCCCACGTAAGCAGATGGAGTTTCAAAAGATAAATTTTACTTGCTCTAATGCTAGATATATATATATACACACGCACCTGTTGCTAAGTAGAAGTGGGAGGGGATTCCTCTAGGATTTCTCTGCAAGTGCTCAATGAAAAGGATCCTTGAGAGTGTAGACATGTAAATAAAAATAAGTCACTACCAGTTGTACATGAGGAAAATGAATTCAAATATATAGGAGAGGGTGTTTTCAGTCAGTAACATTATGTAAAACCAAGATTTTTAAAAACTCCTTGTGAAATAATCAAGTCACAATATTATGCTAGTCATTAAGAAATAAACAAATTCCTCAAATTGTAGAGAAAAATGACATTAATTAGAAAACCTTCTTGCTATGAGAGCAGAAAACAGATTTTGAAATAACCAGCTCTGCCCAAAAAAACTGTTGATAGTGGATCCTCAGCCTCACCTGTTTCACTCAATACATACATTCTTTTTGGTCTGTGCTGTATCTAATGCAGACACATCCTTTCTCTTCCTTCTCCTTTCCTCTTCCTTCTGAATTAATAAAATGGGAAATTAACCTGAGGAACATGTTTCTCCCTATGGAGGTAACAGCATCTTCAAGAGAGCTAGACATCTATTCAAGGTTTGGTTTTGTTTTGTTTTCTTTTGTTTTGTTTTTGTTTTGTTTTTTGGGTTTTGTTGTTGTTGTTTGTTTGGTTGGTTGGTTGGTTGTTGTTGTTTTGGGTTTTGTTTGTTTGTTTTTATTTGAGATACATTTCCTTAGAAAACAACTTAAACTGTTTTATTTTAAAGGGCCTGGCTGGACAGGGACAGTTTTGTCTTCCCCACTGCTCTTTGCAAAGCTTTAGTGGGCAAGAGTGCAGCTGCAGTTTGGATGGGTGTTGCATTACAGTGCAGCTCTTCTTCCATCAGGCACGCAAAAGGAAAGCTTCTGTACTGGTCCTTGCCAGAATTTTCATGGCCTTCTTACTCCTCCTGCTTCCCCCAGTAATTTTTGTTCACGAGCTAGAAATTTCTCAGATCTCGACATAATTGTTGATGCAGAGATAAAAGAAATCACACACTCAAACAGAAGAGCATAAGCCATACCAAGTGTCTCAGAAGGTATGTGACAAGGTCAGTGTAGGGTTACTACATGTAGCAAAAACATACTGGAGATGGAGGAGTTCTCTGCCTAATCTAACAGAGATTGTTGTTTTCATGTTTGGGTATCTTTACTCTGTGATTGCACATGTGCCTTTGATTAGGCAAGAGATTTCTCTTTTGTTTTATGTAGAGTGATTGCTACAAGTCATGGTGGCCTCAAATATCTTGCCATGCTTTCTCACTTGACTGAACATAAATCATACTTGTACAAATTTATGGAATAAAGCTTCATTTAACTCCTTTGTTAAATCAACCTGTTTGCTAGGCTTGAATAATATGAGGAAATTTTATGTCCTGAAATTATGAAGAGGTAACCTTGATATAAAGTACAGCATTTATTCTTTAGATAAATCATATGAGGAGAATTCCCCAGCTTTGAGGAAAAACAACAAAACCTCCAGCTTTACAATAAAAAGTAAAATTTCTGGACAAGATTTATTTTCCTGGATGTGAACTTCAGTGCAATTTTCAGTCTTTCTTAGAGCAAATGCACCTAGCTGAATCCCTTCTCTCAAGACTCTTCCCAGATCTCACTTCTCTCTGCCCCAGTACCATGCCCTCTTGCATTCTACTGCACCTTCTCCATGGGACAGAGGGTCCATTTAAACTACAGCTCTGGTCATCTATACTGCTATTTCATACCTTCATTGTATTTGGAACTTTTCATGGGGAGGAGGGGAAAGGGGAAGAAAGGGAATGCCTTCATAGTTTTTTTTATTTAAAAAAGGAAAAATACCTTAAAACTACACCACAGTTGACACAGTAGTACCATGTCTCTTCTCACATGATAAAATAGATTTCCATGGTTATTAATACTATACATCCACTGACCAGATTTTTTAATTGCAAATTCAAGATAAAATTCACATCAGAAAATGTTCTGTGCTCAATAAAATGTGTTCTGTGTCTCTAGCCTATTTGTGTAACCTGCTGAACTTTAATATACATTTCTGTCTACAGAAACAAATTCAGTTTGCATTGTCCAAGCTGGAGTGGATGCAGTAGAACACACTTACAAGACAGATTTGTTACTTAAACTATGCATCTGTGGCTCAGAGTGTGCATATATTAAATCATTTCAGTAAAGAGGTGCTGTCTTTGGGCAGCACTCTGGAGTTCTTTTTGCACTGAGTATGCCATAATAGCAATATGCATGCTATTTTTTTTTTCTTTCTCTGTTTTTCTTCTACTCTGCCACAAAGGTGATTCTTCAGCATGCTGTTATCTGCCTTCAGTCTTTGCAAAAAATATGAAACTTCACATAAAGTTATGTGATAAAAAATGAAAGGTGGATGGAGGTGGAAACATGAATTTACTTTGCTCTCTCTTTTAAAGAATTTTTTATTAATAAAAGAGGACTGGATTATTAGGGCATAATTATGTCATCTTGGTTATGTTTTGTTCTTGTCATTCATTTCAAATGAATAATTCTTAATACAAACAATTGCTATTTTATTGAATGCTATTATTTATCTCCCTTTTCTTCACTAAACATTAAAAAGACAAGCACATACTGTGGAAGTATCTGTAAAGGTGCCTTGACAAGCTCATTCAGCAGATCAATGCAACAACCTCAAAAAGGACTCTTGTCATATAACTGCTGTAGCTACAAGCTTGTGTGGAGATGGTTTTGAAGTTTGTGGGTTTGAAAAAGGAAGAAAATTGCATTCAAGGCTTCACAAAATGTTGAAGTGTGTCTATGCTTTTTGCAATGCAACAGGTAACAGTAAAAATTCTGAGAAGTTATCTTTTAACCAGGTTTTTTGCTATTACCCAGAAATACTCAATATTGTTCCTATATCCAGATGCCCAGGCAAGATCATTTTGGTTTGAGGTCCAACTAATACAATGACTATGTCTATTTTGATTAATATCATGAAACTATCTCAGGATGGCCACACACCAGTGTGTATGTACTTTAAATAAAGCACTTTAAAGCAGAAATTAATCTATTTCTTCCTACTGACAAAAATGGATGGTTCCAGTGTAAAATGACTGCCTTCAGTCAGATGAATGTCATTTCAGCTGTTCAGACGTGGATTCTTGATGCCACATGACATGTTGTAGGTCAGGATCCTGGGATCTGACACACCAGCTTCTGTGATCTGACAACCCTCTGTTCAAAAAATAATTGCTGGCATTCACTCACCTTGTTCAAACAGAAAAAAATAAAAGCATGCAGCAAATCCATGTGTATATTATTAATCTTTTTCAAGTTCATGACAAATACTCCTTATATGTCACAAAAAAAAGGAACACATCTACCACCTTTGGCTCATGGTGCTTCAACTAATTGCTCTGTTAGCAAACTGCTACTGACTTCAAAGACTGATGATTATGCAGCTACTGATGGAGAGTCTCAGCAGAAGGAAGGAGGATCGTGGGAGTATAGGCAATTAGCAAATGTTTTCACAGTCACCAAAGAGGGTGAGAGCAATATCTGAAGTTTACACTGAATTATATTACAATATATTGATGCTGAAATGAATGCCACCAGTGCTGTTTTTGCAGTGCTTTTGTGGATTATTTTTCTGGGATTGTTGGGTTTTGGTTTGGGGTTTGTTTGTGTTTGTTTGTTTGTTGTTTTTTTTTTTGTTGCTTGGTTTTTTAAACATACAGTCATATGTTAATTTTCATTGCATTTTGGCAAAATCGCAGGGAGATGTGATAAAAGCTGCTTTGCAGATGCCTGCTAGTATTTAATAAATAACCTAAAACTTTATACCATATTTGTATTTTTTTAAGCTATGATTTTTTAAGCTATGATTTGGCAACAGGTGAAGCATGAAAAAAACCACAGTAAGTCTAAGAATGCCCAAAATTAAATATGCCTAAAAGCAAAAATTATTTGGAAAAGAAAATCTGTAAAAAGCTTTAAAAACCTAGGAAAGACCTTAGACTTTGTCTGATTACACTGAATATTTAACTAAGCATAGATATCTCCAGACCTGAAAGGTTATCATAAATTTCAAATTTTGAGAAAAGCCAAAGCTCAGATTCAGGAAGCTGACAATCAAATTCCTTTTACAAAGGTGAGATTTAAATACTAGGTTTGGGCATATTATTCCAGCACCTGGACATAGCACCTTGTAAATATAAGACTACACCAAACAAGTGCTTCAGCTTTTCTCCCCTGAGCCTCTCTTGACTAGAAACCCACAGAAAGTGTACCTGCTGTTGCTCACAGCATCAAACTGGAACCAAATATTTAATCAGGTCTCCATTTAATTAACTGTTTTCCAACATATGATATTGTTCATACAGTAATCTGTATTCCAGCTTTATGATATGCATGTTATATTTTGCACTTCAGGAAACCACAGCTGTCTTTGCCCTTAATCACAGAATCACAGAATCACAGAATCACAGAATCACAGAATCAATCACAGAATCACAGAATCCTGGAATCCTGGACTATGCTGATTGGAAAGGATTCACAAGGATCATCGAATTCAGCTCCTGGCCCTGCACAGGACCAATCCTCTTCCTCTGAAGGACAACTGCCAAAATTTCAACCTTTGAGTCTCAAGCTTTCTCTTAATTCAGACTCCACTGAAGTGGAAACAAACTGTGACTATAGAATGATAAGAGGTGACAGGAATAAAGCAAAAACCAAGATAAAAATAGAGCTTTTATTGGTTTTTCTTAATAGAAAAGCAAGAGCTATAATGGCAATGCTATCATGCATTCTGTTTTCCTCTCTCATCTGACTGAAATAACTTTTAGGTTCCTGGAGAAAAACCAAATGATAATAGGAACATTTCAGTGGCAGAGATTGTGGAAAAATACTGAAAGACAAAACTCAGCAAGAAGTGCCATGCTGGCAATTGTTCACCACAAACAAACTATCTACAAGCCTTAGGAGCAGAGACTTTGAGGGAACTTGGTGTACTGCCCTGGGAGAGGCAGGAAACAAAGGATGGAGAGGCACTAAGGGGTTGTGGTCATGTTCTGTTTAAATCAGGGCAGGTAAAGGGATCTAAGACAAAGGAATGACCCAAACAGCAACCAAAAGCTGAGCCATGTTTCATCAAATTGAAAATGCATTTGGATTTTTATGCCCCTGGATGTTTTAATGAAGTAAAAACCTTCACATGCTTTACATGTGTTACTAAAGTCACTCAAACTCCACTGTAGCCATGGTTCGTGCCTGCAATGTTTTGATTTCTCTAAAACTCTTCCCAGGCACAATTCTGTAAACAAGGGATGTGTTATTGTAAACTATCCTGTTTTTCTGCATTCTTTCCCAGAGGAGGGAATTTACTTGATGTCCCTCTGAGTCGACCAATGTGGTCCAAGAATTCCACCCCTTGGGTGGCTTCTTTGTAAAGAGGTATAAGGGGAAGTGGCTCGAGAATAAAGACAGATTGGAGTCAATCTTCAGCATTCTGAGAACAAGTCCATGTCCTTATTTCGTGTCCTATTGCAACACTCCACCTACTGATGAAATGATATCCAATGAAATTTTCTCTTTTCTTTACTCTCAAAGAAGACAATATAAATGTAATTCAAGGGGAGGGGAAGGTCAGAGGAGGGTCTAGAGTATCCTGGAGGTCAAAAGGATGTACCCATCTCTTCCCTTACAAGAATGGTTATTGGATAAGCTTTATTCTGCAATAATATTATTGCTTATGATTTCTGATATCAGTGGATTTATCAATGGTGATTTCTGGACCTAATCCTGTCTCACCAATCAATAAATTGCAGTATTTGTGAATCTGGAATCTTAATGAATGTGCCCAGGCTTATAGTGTAACTCATGCTATTTGTGCATCTGGGACTGCAAATGTGCCCAGACTTATTGTGTCAATACCACCCTATTTGTGCAGATTTGATCACAAGAGTTATAATGTGACCAGACTTGGAGTGCCTGCAATATTATCTGTGAAATTCTCCTGGCTCTTGGACAGACAGAAAATACACCAAGTATGAAGGGGAAGACTCAGCTGTCCCTGGGCTGGCTGTTTGCAGTTAACTGAGAAAACAGTTAACTGAAAATTCCTAAATTTCCTAATTTTTTACAAGATAGAGGAGCAGTCAGTGGTAACAGTATGGTTCAACAACTGAATTCTTCTCTACATGAGCAATAATGTGTTCAGCAAATTCCAGTTAATTTTTTTTTTGCTAGAACAATTGCAGACGTGTTCATTTTTCAGAAGATTTTTGTATGTTAAGGAAATTTCCTACTCTACTAATTCTATTGTATACAATTGCATTTGCTGTTGAAATATCATCAACGAAAAAGTTACTGAAATAGAGTTTTCCTTTTCTCATCACCAGAGATACCTCCAGGACTCTAATTCATCAAAGGCAGAGCAGAACATGAGTAGCCTCAGCTAGCAGAGAAGGGTAGGGAAAAAAGTAGAGAAAAATTGATCATGAGTAATGTTTCAGGATAAATTTGCATTTTGAAAATAAAAACTTTTTGTCACTTTTTGGGGAAAATGAAACTTGTTTTCTTAAATATATGCAGTTCATATGCAGCATCCATAGAAGAAAAGTGTGAGATAATGAGAGAATTAAAGAAATCTTTTTTTGTTGTGTCTTATGATAAAAACTGTTGAACAGGAAATGCAGAGAAGCATAAGCTGGTTTTGAAACAGTATTTTAAAGTAAAGAGCTGTATGGTTTATTTCCAGTGCTATCAGGTTACAAAGCTGATTTCAAGAAACATACTTTTTATTGACAGTTTTGAAACGATAAAAGTCTCAATGGTTAATGAAAATGTCTAATAATAGTGGCTCAGTATAAATTTGCTGTACAAATATCTAGTAGGTGTTTCTGCAATCAGTTAATACTGAATGCTAAGGGAGCTGTGATTCTGATTGGCTTGTGTTCTCCAAAGAAAGAAAAAAATGGAAATTCAAGGAATAATTGATTATTTCTTTCTAATTAGTCTTGACCTTGTAATCTAAAGTTAAAGCATAACTGTGGTAGCAAGGCCTTTCTCACTTTTCTTGGAAAGGAAACATTAAAACAATAGAGATGCAAAGGTCCTTCCTTTAGGATCATCTTTGTCTTCAATCACAGAATGCTTGAGATAGGATTGTGTATCTGGGGATTGTCTGATCCAGTTGATTACTCAATTACCCTGCTCAAGAAGGGTCTCCTAGAGCCAGTTGCCCCGGATCATGTCCAGACAGCTTTTAAATATCCTCAAGGACGAAGACAACAATCCTGGGCAACTTGTGTCAGTGCTCTGTCACACACAGGGTGCAAAAATGTTTCCTGATATTCAAAAAGAGCCTCATGTGTTTCATTTTGTGCTTATTGTCTTTTTAAAGCATCTTTAAAAATCAAAATACAATATTTTGAGATGGGATCAGAATAAGAAAGATTCCAAAAAATAATAGTAACTCACAAGACTGTTTTCAATGAATTATTAATTCATTGGTTTTTTATATATAATATTTCTGTCTTTGTTGCCTTTTTAAGTTCTTTGTTCCTTATTATCAACTGAAATGAATTTCTGAAGACTGCTAGACAAGGTAATTTTTGTAGTAATTTGTATTTTGTATTCAGATGGCATCAAAAGACGTTGAATTCCAAGCATTTTCCAAGCATATTTCCCTGATGCTTGATGAGACAGCTTTAATATGTCCCTAAAGTGACTCCAGTGACGTCTGCAGAGTTACAGAAAGGATCAGTTTAATCCACTTAATAATATTCCTTAAATTAAACCAGAAATGAACGAAAAAAGATTTACCTTAGCAACTCATAAAAACTCTATGCAAAGTAGACATTTAAAAACAATAATGTCCCTGAAATAAATGCATATCTGATAAATCTGAACTTTTGCTAAAATCTTTATTTAACATTTATGTCAAGAGTACTGGAGCATTGGAGGAAGACAAACACTGGTAAAACCAGATGTGGATGATATTTTTTGGGATTTGAGATAAATTGTAAATCAAATCTGAAGCCTTCTAAGGTGGCTGTTCTTGCAGCTATGCTTCAATTCAACCACTGAAGTAACATTAAAAATTATTTATGTGGGTTCCTCGAGCCCACCATTTTGAGTGTATGTATTTTCAAGAGAATAGGTCTAACATAATATTTTATTGCCATGATTATCTGAGGTAAAAGTTGATGGGAAGCTATTGATGAATATGTATTTTTATAGTAATGTCATGCATCCTTTCAGCTGACTCCAGAAGTTAGGCAATATTGCTTTCATGGATTGCAGATGTCAGTAAAAAACCTGAGCTCTCTACTTAAATTAAGTAGATTTTTTTTTCCTAGAGCTTTTAGTGAAAAATAGCAAGCACTCAACTGAGCAAAGGGGCAGAGAAGAGAAAGGAGTTTGAGAAGTAAAATGGGCAATTATTCTTTTTTTTAATGCTTCATTGAATTACACAGCTCCTGTCATACCTCCTTTGCAAGTACTTATTGATGTTATGGTAAATATCCACAAAACAGGAGCAAGTTTTCAAAATTATTTACATATACTTTGAAATGTATGTGTAAATTTACACTGATTATTTTAATGCAAATTTTCTTTATTTGTTTGAAAAAAAAAAATGGAGTATATTCTTGGGTTCCAGTGCAGTTGGAATAGTGACAAAGAAGAAAGATAAAATGTCCTTTTTAAGTCTTTTCCAGAAAAGTACAATTCTCAGTTCTTTGAAACAACCACAAAATACAGCACAAAGAAAGGTAAAGTGAAAATATTACATTTTAAACATTTTAAACATTTTAAAAGAGTCTCTTGCTTGTGAATTTTCCATCAGATCAGGAGCTCTGGTCATTCTCTGTCCCTAAAACACTTAGTCTTAAGTATTCAGGACATATCATAGATTGCATGGACATGAAAGGCAGTCAAAATCCTGCCCTCAGATAAATGAACACACTTTATCTGGCAGAGGCTGGGGCTGGAGGCTCCATGCAGTTCCTGTGTTCCTTGCTATTGCTGCAGTGCCCTGAGTGACACAAGTAGCATAACAGGAAAGTGTTTATGTCTTTTTGTCAATTATATTAGAAGCATCTAATCTCATTTTAGTTCCCCCAGTAAACCTGCTGCATTGTAGATGCATTTTACCCACAGCAGAACCCTTCCTCCTTTGTCTCTTTTCCTGAACAAGATGAAAATAAATACATATCTATTCTCATTCTTTTCTCCTTCCCCCCTTGCAAAATAGGATAGGAATATTAATCATATTTTTCAAGTAGGATAACTGAGCTCTCCTGAGGCAGAACACAGAGCCCTGAGCACATCACAGAGGTTAATCAGTGCCAGTCAGGAGCAGAGCTGAGCCTTGCAGAGCTTGGTGAGCAGTGCTCTGCTATTTCTTTGCACAGTGTACCAGAGAGTCTCTAGCAGCCTAGACCACATCATGCTTGCAATCACACACAACATTTTCAACACCTACTCCTCCATCAGAATTGTAAATACCTTCTCTCTTTTTAATTCTCTCTCAGCATTTGGCACAACCAGAAAACAGCAAGCAAGAAAACACTTTATTTTCTCATGAAAAAGGTAGCTTGCTTTTCATAGAACTTTTTTTTCGGACTTCCAGATAACAACAGACTTGTTTGTCCCTTGTTTTATATATTACCACCTTCAATGGACTGAAACAATGGAATGAATTTATTCCATTTCTGATTCTCATCCTCTTCTCTCTATGAGTATTACCCTGTGCTGTTTTTGACTAAGGAGACAAAGTTTTGCAGACACTTTGGAAGTCAAAAGTAAGAGGAAATAGTTATAGCTGAAAAGACACAAGAATTTCATCAAATCCTACACAGAGAATGAATAAAAAAGACAGAACTTTCCAAGAAGGTTAGTGACCGTTTTTCCAAATCTAGAAAGTGCAGTGCCATTTTCAGGAGCCACATAAACAAGTATTCCAAGATCCCTTCAGAAGAACCTCATGAAGCCTTTTGCTACCCTCATCACCCCATTCTGCTGAATGTTCTTGTTCTGTGAGGTCAGTGGGAGTGCACACCAGGGGACCATCCTGCAGAGAGACCAGAGAGGAACAGGAGATACATTCCTTACAGTCTCTTTGAAGAACTGTGCATCGTGAGGAGTCCCTCCTTGAGGAAGGAATAGAAAACTCATTCTTCATTAAAAAACTGCTGTGCCACACTGCAGGATTCTGTTAGCCATGGGAGGAGTGATCTTACATGTCAGCAAGAGCTGTAAATGTATTTCTAATGTCTCTAGGGATCAGTCTTGTGGAGGCATTGCCTCATTCCATCACATATAAGTGCTCGGATGCTGTAGATAATTCTGGTAGCACCAGAGTCTGACCTATTTTATGTCCTGGTAATGCTTTTGTCTCCAGGGCACTCACAGGATTAAATGAGTAGGCACTCCCCAGCCAAAATCCTTACATGACCTTTGATTTTGAATTTGAATTCATGTGGCCGGGTTCACAGCTATAGGAAGCTGTAGTTTCCATGAAGACAGATCTTCCCCAAAGAAATTTTTATTCATGGTGTGTAATTGGATATTTTATTTTTCTGGGAAAACTAAAATCTTTAATTTATAAAAAGGGTCTGCAGAACCTTGCCTCTTCAGGCAAGTGCACTGACAGAGAGACAAACTGCATCAATTCCTGAAGATGATATGGGTAGGGCCTTTACCTGACTTGAAATGTGATATAAATTTTAGGTTTCTTACTGCAATCCTATCAAAATACTTTCATAAGAAAGGAGTTGCTAACCAAGTATGATGAAACAGTTTCTTTGAGTGATGCTGCCCTGTGTGCTATAAGAAACATGTCAATGCATTTAACAGCTTTGTCTGCTTGATACACACACATAAATCTCAGGTTTTCTGTAAAGAAAGACAATTATTTTTTCACTCTGGTTGACATTGGGCCATTTAGAAGAAGTTGGCTGCAAAAGAGGCTAAGAGGCTAAGAACTGACTGTGTCTCGTCACAAAATGAAAAGTTTCAGACTCAATGAAGAAAATTATGTCTTTCCTGTAAAATACATAATGCATGTCTCACAGAAGCTTGTGATGTCAATCACATATCTTACTGGCTATCCATTAAATCAAGTTTAGTCTGTTTTAAGTTAACTATTTTTAGTGTATGAAATTGATGAGTGATATAAAGCATTTATGCAAACAGAAATCTGCTGTGTAATTCACCATGCAGCTTCCATAAAAAGAGGCCTAAACAGTTTAAAATAGGGAAAGATTGGCTCATGGATTTTACAGGTACTAGAGTTCTCAAAGGAAGCACTAAGGTTCAGGGCATCAAGGCATTTCAAATTGAAATGGAAAATGGAAAATTAATAGCATGGCACCAATAATGATCCACATCAAGAAGCATCTTCAGTGCAGCTTTACACAGCCTCCAGTCCCTCAATGTGTAAAAAAACCTTTGTGCTCACAGAGAAGCTGAACAGAAGCACTGGGTTGAAGAAACCCGCAATAAAAATGTCGATGGCATGGCACAGCAGTTTATTTACATTACTGATATTGCTGCTCTCATCTTTGTGAGAGCTCAGGAAAACTGCTCTGGATGAAGCATAGGTTCACAATGTCCCATTTGGGGTTGTAATGATTTTTTAATGATAGTTTGAAATTCGGCTGCACAGTCAAAGGTGATACCTGCTACCAAAACAAATGAGAACACTGGTGATTCTGCTGCTGGGGTGCCAGCCTTTAGTGGTGAAAAATGGTAGAAATGACCTGTGCTGTGCTGTGCTGTGATGACAAGGCACTGTATAATCCCTGAATTATTTTGTTATCCATGGAGAGGGAGCCTGCTGTCTTTCATCCGGCATTGATCTCTGTGATGCAAAAGAATGAACCTGCTGAAAACAAAATGCAGCACCTCAAAAAATACACCTCGGGTAAGTAATGAAGGTCCAGGTTTTGCAGCACAAAACTGCTTGAAGGTCTGGAAGGGGGAGGCTGTAGGACAGGAATGTTTGGTCTTTACAGTCATAGGAAGAGGATGAATTTTAACAGCAGGTAGAAAAGATGTTTTCTGTGATACTTTTTTTTTTTAATATTCTATCTATAAGGTTGAAGGGCTAAACGCCACCCTGTTTCTACGTAGTTTGAACAGTGAAAGGAAAATAAATAAATAATAATAATAATAAACAACCCCTCACTCTTTTTGTGGCTTCCCTAATAACACAAAACAAGTTTTGAGGATTCTTGGCAACCTATCCTCAGATCAGTTTTCTGGTGTGTTTAGACTTCATAGTAGACTCTCTGTAAAGTCTGTTTCAAAACTAACTTTTTCATTCTTTTAAATGGGGAACACAAGCTAAGGTCTTAAGCAAGGAATTTGCTAATTAGGGTACAAAATAGAAACGTTTCAAGAAATTTAAGAAGAGAAAAGAGAAAATTATCTGAACATTGTCTCACTGTGGGATGTCACACGCTCCAAGAAGCAACAAGAGAACAAGATTTTAATAGGTAAATGATGCTTATTCAGCCTTAAGATAGAAAAGAGCAGTATATGTAGATTTAATGATAGAAGAATATGTTTCATAAATATTTTCCTTTCTTATATATAATATATTAAAATGTTTTCCCCTTATATGTTTGAAGTGATAAAACTGGCTCTATTCTGACACATAAGCTCTCATACCACACTTCTAGGCACTCCAAAATCATTTTCCAATGGCAAATTCCTTGAGTGTCTGTCACCATACAGGTAGTTGGGCTTCCAAAAATATACAGAATGGTGTACCACTAAATTGCAGATGTTTCATTGCAAATAGAGTTGTATATTGTCAGTTACAGAAAGATACATTTCTTACCAAGGAAGTTGCCAATGTCTTTGGCAAGGAGTGTGGCAGTAAGCAGGAAGCAGCTGGGACGCTGCACTAAAGGTGCACTGAGGGTCCCTCTGAACTCCCACTGGACTGAGAAAAGGTCAGCATCTTTTCCTTATGTAGAACTGGACGTCTTACAAGACACTGATTTGGGTGGTGAGGCTTCTTCTAGAGTCAGTATCCAGAAAGAATTTAAGTCACTTTCATTTTGGAAGACCACCACCACTGAGCTATTGGTTATTCTGTGCTTTAAGCTGTGGAATGTTCTCTCTCATTTTGGCCAGGATGTTCCATTATGGAGGTAAAATCCTAGTCATTGGAAGGGACATATTCTTTCAAACATACCAAATAGTGGTAAAAAACTAGCAGCATTTACAAAAGTGCCTTGGTGAAAATATCTGGTCACTTCTCATGGAGGATTTTAACCTCATTTTCTGACAGTGTCTTGGCTATTCTTACAAAGAGAGTCACACCATGAATTTGGTTAGAATCTGTGTTTCCCACACCGATGTAAATAAATTGCAATGATGGCACTATTATTCTGCCCTCAAATCAAACTCTGTTATGGTCAGTAGAGACGCAGACTGTTCTTTCCATTCAGTGTATAATATGAAAAATTCTGGTGGCTTTCTAATATGATGAAATTTGTCATAAATTTAGAGTAAATTGAGATAACACAGCCAGGATTGCTAGTGCTCAGAGAGAACAAAAAGATAACCACTGCAAAACAGTGGAGGCTCAAAAATAGAAATAACTCCAAGAGCTGGAGAAGAGCAAGGGGCCAGTGAAAGTCATCCAAAGGTGAGATGCAACCACAGCAGAATGAACCAAAGCTGAGCTCTCTGGAGCAACCATCACTTCTATCACAAAAGGTAATAATAATAAAAATATGTAATAATGATAAAAAAATGCTAACTAGATCAATACCATTTTTCCATGAATCATCTCCCCATCTTATTCTCCTGTACCAAACCCACTCGTAATCCCCTCAGTGCCTTCTCCCCAGTCATGACACATTACTGAACAGTCACATAGTCAAAGGGGTGCTGGCTCAGCCATGGACCTGGTAAGCCTTGCAGAGGACACTTAAATCAAATGTTACATTTCCTAGACTGTGCTTCTGCATCCCAAAGTCATTGAATCTGTTATCAAAGAAGCTCAGGCTGCAATTCCATTCCATTTTTTTTTTTGTATTGATGGAGTTCCAGCTCAGGCACCTATGTTTTATTCAGGTAGGCAGCATAATATTAGAAAAATGGAATTTCCTCTTCTGTGTCCCCCATTTTACAGGTAAACCCCTCAACCTTTCCAAGAAGCAAACAAAGACAAATCAGACAGAGATCGCTGAACAGCCAAAAATTTTAAGCTGCATAAGTCAGGACCTTAATGATTTCCACAGGTATTACAATGAGGTATTTGAGTAGTTTAAATCAATAGAATTGATTTTGTCACTATAAATTCATAAATCACTACTAAACTACCTAAAATGCATGACTGCTAGACAAAATCTCAGCAGCTATTCCACTTTTGTCTGTTGTTATAGACAATATTGCTCAAAGTATTCGTGTTGTACTCCAGAGATAATTTTGCATCAGACTTCCTTTTCACTAAATAAACTCCCTGATTCCGGTGGTGAAGTTCAGCATCCGAGTTTGGTGTCCTTGGAAGGAAGAGCCTGCTGTCAGAGACAGAAAAATCATCGTCCCTTCTTTCCACAGATCAATAGAAGCTCTACATGAAAAACAATAACTAAGGCTTTAAGTTAAGTGCTAGCTCCTTTATTTCATTTAAGGGAGAAAAAAAGAGATTATTTGAATTTTCTTTTGTGTGCTAATTATGAGTTGCTTTTAATTTGTACATTTCACCAGGCAAATACAGATTGTGCAGATGTGTGTCAAGAAGCTAAGGGCCGCTAAACTTTCCTTCTCAATCTCATTTTTCCTATTCAGGATTTTAGGGATTTTTCATCCTTCTAATTACCTACAAAGAAAAGTATGAATTTCTGTACACTTGTAGAAGCTTCCTTTTCTGTCTAGATATATTAAAATAAAATTTGGAGTTGCTTATATTTAAGCAGTTTTACAAATTGAATTTGCTTTTTACTTGGTAGCAAATGCGCACTGACTTCTTCCCATCTTGTAGATGTTCTGTACAGACCTCATAACTTTCCTCTTTGGAGCAATCTTAAAATTTTCTAAAAATAATTTCCCTGCAGTTAACAATATTTCACTGAGATTTTTACTTTGACCTTGAAGCCAGTATATTTTAAAATATAAAAATAATATAATGAATAAATGCGCAATTTATTTCATACTTTCTTTTTGATAGAACATCCAGTAAATTTTCCGCTGCATAAAAATAACCCCCTAACTATTAAGTCTGCTTTTCATCTCAAGGTAAACCAAAATGCTCCATATTTAGAAGAACTGAAATGATTCTATTGATTTGCTTATAAACCTTCTCTCCAATTCCTGAACCAACATGACATGCACGAGGGCTTAACCAGGTGCCAAAAGCAAAGTTGTGTGTGTTTGTGTTTGTGTTTGTGTGTGTGTGTCTGCTTGTGTGCAGCTGGTGGGTAAAGATTAATAATGATCATGGTGATTACAGTCCTTGGTATTTTGGGGATTCTCACCTCCCTCTCAGATCTAGAATAAATAATAAATGAAATACACACTGCAAAATAAATGTCTTCTGCCTGCAGTTCTGTGATCTGATTACCAAAGGCAGTTGTCTGTAATACCTGCAGAATTCTATGTGAAATTTTGGTGTTCAGAAAATATTTTATATGTCACATTCCTCTTTTTGTGTTTTTTCCACACTGGACACTTACACTATTCTAATTGTATTTGTTTACAATTATGCATTAGTCTAGATTATCACTTGATTAGACAAATTATATAGGGCAGGATCAAATTGATCTGCTAAAATTGTCTGCAATTTTACAGCTGTTACAGATAGGCCCTGAGTCCTGTGATGGCCAAAATTGTCAGATGAAAAAAGTGAGCTCGGACTCCTTCAGGTAAATGAGAAAATGCAACCTATCCCCCATGCGCATTAAAGCATTATCCAGTAAATAAAAAATGGATGCAACTTCCTTCTCTAGAGCAATTTTGAGTTATTTCCTAGATAGAAAATTCTGGAAAAACTGTATTGAACTAAATTATTTACCAAGTGTCATGTGAAAATTGTTCCAGGATAACGTAAGAGAGGAGAAATAATTTTGGGTTTTTTTCCTCAAATTTCCTGCAACTGAAAATTTATTCAGTAGATCTGAGTTTCAGAGACCTGACATCTCAGCGTTGCCCATACCTTGTATTAGGAAAAAAAATGGCAATCTGGGGGCTGACTGCTTTCCACTAAAATGACTCATGCAGATATGGGTTGAAGTAACTGATTCATCTTCAGTCTCTCTTCTCTGATAGTTCAAAACATTTTAGTCTTCCTCTCTATGAACAAAACATACTCACACACATATAGAAGCCAAAGGCAAAATACTTCTGATACCTGGTTTTTGGTTTTGTTTTGGTTTGGGTTTGTTTGTTTTTTTTTAATCAATTTATTTCAGCTATAGCAGAAATAAGGAAATCTGCAGCCTGAATTTCCAAGGATGATCTTTGGAAATACATCACCTGAGTATTTTCTACACAAAACATATTTTATATGTATTTGTATATATTTGCTCTGTGGTCCAGGAGCGGTGTACAGACTAATCCTGCCTTCCAGAAAGCTTTCCCACACTCAGAAAAACCCAGAAACCCAGGTTTCAGAAGCCACTGGACCCCAAAGTTTGCCTCACACTACTGGTGCAAAGAGAGGACAGATTCTGCTGCCTTATTTCTCCTCTACTGGCAGCAGAAAGCTGAGTATTTAGAACCTGAGTGATTAAAATTAACAGTGAACTTTTGCTGCTCTGTGACAGCAGCAGATCAGCATCATCATCTTCTTTAAAAGCTTGGTGTGAGAATGCACCCCCTCAGGAAAGATGTTCAGTAACTATCTGCACATCATTATCTTGATTCAGCTAAGTCTGACACTGATTACTGAAAGGGGCATCACTTATGCTTAGAGGTAACTGCTGTGTGCCTGTTGCCACAATGAATAAATCTGTTCTTTCACCATTATTAATTTTGATATGATGAAAGATAAATCACTTTGAACACTCTTAAATATTTCAGCTTACTTTCTAATAAAATTCAATAATAGACTTCAATATCAAGAGTATTACTTTTCTTGTTGCATCATCCCCCATTTCTTTGGAAAAAAATGCCTAAATTAAAGATTAGTAAATCTCAATATTATACACTTTTGGTGATTCTTATCAAAATTAATGTAATATATCAAAATAAATAGTGTTCTTTTCTCCTGAGGGGTGTACTATAAAGCTGCTGCAGAGGTATCATTTTCCTTCACCTTTTATTTAACTTGTAAGATCCTATTTGCCAATCAGGTTGCAAGCTTTCAAGAGATCAGAGACCTTTGGATTTAGTACTTGATAACCCTTTGCAAGGCTTATAGAGTTTCCACATGTTGTATCTTCAGCTCTGAAAGAAATGTTCTCTCTCTGCTAAAAGAGACTGGGTTGGTTGGTTGGATCAGTCAAAATAAAGTGTCTTGTAATAGCTTACATGAAATATAATTTGCTCATTCATTCATAGAGACAGAAGTCCCAGACAATTAAGGGTAATTAATTTTCAGAAGATTAAAAATTATTAAAATGATGCTTTTATTGTATATGTGAACAAACTCTTTTTTACTAAAATGGAAATTAATGAGCAAGCAATAAACATATTTTCAAGAAGGAACTCATAAGAATAAAAGCTTGATTTTCTGTAGAGGTATGTTAAACAAAATGATTAAGAGCCTATAGACTGTGGGAACACAGGTGACAAGGATTGCCAAAATGCCAATACACAGAATTAAAAAAAAAAAAAATGTTTTCAAGTTTCCTGGTAGCTGTTCTTTCACTTTAAGTATTTTTAGAAAGTGTTCTGATACTCATAAATACCAGAGCTTTCCTTGAAGTGATTAAAACATTTCAATATAACTTGCAGCTTTTCTACTTCCTTATATCTGTAAAAGTGGTAATACCCTTAAGCCTTTATTTGTGCTTTTAGACATTTATGTTATTTAAAATCATGTCCCTAGTGTATCTCATGGAAATGTTGAGCATTACAGCTGTACACAACGGTGAAATAATATGACACATTTACTCATCTACTGTAGGAAACTACTCTGAACAGATGAAACTTAGAACTGCATAATATACATCCACAATCAAAAGAAAAATATTTCTGCTAAATTATCTGTGGATCCATGGAAAGCAATAAATCCTTCAGAAATGTTTCAGGTACTGTAGCATACAGTAAGAGTACTACACCAAGGATAAGAGTTCCCTAGCAAACAGTACTGCAGAACTGGCAAATGCAACTAAACAAGTAATGAATGAGGAATGAAGAAAAAGAAGATGATAGAGTTCAAATCTATTAGTTACAGAGAAAATCCAACATATTTAAAGCCAGAGGATCATATTCTCTCCACAGTGTTTTCAGTGTGATATTTTTTCTGAGTAATAATCAATTATGAAAGGCATAAAGCTATGAATAAATTTCCTATAAACATAGAGGCCTTATTTATCAGTGCATTGTATCAGTTTTTCTCCATTTTAATTCCGCTCCTTTCAGTGGAGTCACAGTGATGTATGAGGGTGGACCACAGTAGGATGTCAGTAAGCATAGTCTTTCTCCGAAATTAGAGCATGCTGAATTATTTCTCCTTTCCCAAAACAGACTAAATTTTGAGTGCCTATTTTTCTTATTTTGTCTTATTTGATCAACTGCTTGCATAGATAGAAATGTGTGGGTGGGGAGAAGGTGGATCTGAGTGGGAGCAGGATGATTATTCTTTTATTTCCATTGATTCCAATCTGTATTTTCATAATCATAGATTGTGACTTGGGGTTGGAAGGCACCTCTGGTTGTCACCTTGTCCAGCTTTGCCTGTTCAAGCAGTTTCACCTAGAGCTGGTTGTTCAGGGCCATGTCCAGAAAGAGTTTGAATAACTCCAATGATGGAGACTCCACCACCTCCCTGAATAATCTGTTCTAGGTCACACCCAAAGATATTAACAAATATCACACTGAACGTGTGGGGAACTGTGTTAAGTATGTCTGATGTTTCTGATTGAGTTCTGTTTGTAGGGAGACAAGTTCAAAAAAAGGGAGACTAATTAAATTCATAATTTGCAACTCTTTAGACGCAAACTTCCTTTATTTTTGTTTTCCAGTGAGAAAGGACAGAGAAACCAGACAGGTAAATGTCCTAATGGATCCTCATTTCCATCCTGTCAAAGTGACTTAAATTAGATTTTTCATCAATTTTTTTTTCCCAAACTGAAAGAATCATAGTAAGAGTCAGAATAATGCATGAGGTGATGTGAAATAGAAAATAGTATCTCAATCAACTCTTTGTTTTTATTTAGTCATGTTTCATTGATGTGAAAACAAAAGAAAATATTTTTTACTGTAAACTTGAAAACAATTTGTGATTTTTCTAAGAATTATCAGTCTTTAAATTTCAAAATATCTTTAATAATATTTTTAAAAATTTAAAAAATATATAATTTTTTGTAGTGTCATTCTCATTCATCTCTTTTCTCCTTCCTTCTTTCTTTGGTTTTTTCTCATAAAGAGAGTAGCACCTGAACAGACAAGGTTCTGAGAATTAAAACCTCTTTTCACTTCTCTTCAACCCAGTGTAAAGGTTAGGAAAACCCTATAATTATGTACAGAAAAAAAAAAAGTTTTGTTTTCCATTTTAAAGATCCAGTTTCTTCAGGAGCACACTAGGTAAGCTATTAGGCAAATCTAATCAAACCACAGTAATTTCTGTTGTCAGGGCACTACCTGCAACTGTGTAACAGTTAATTCTAACTCCCCAGGTTACTGGACTGCTCTTAAATTTGACACAAGTCTAGATCAAGATTCACATTTAGAAGAGGCCATTACTGAGCCCCTGAGAGATAAATTCCTCCAGTTACAAATAAATTCTTCCAGCTTGCCTATTTATCTGTTAAAATAGCTGGCACTGAGCCGTTCTGCTGGATGATCACCTCCAGCAAACTATATAACTTGGGACAAAATGACTATTGGCTTGTGAGACTCCTCCATGAAAGCAGGACACCTTCCCTCCTGCACATGGCCTGCTAGGTGTGTTTTATAGGTGAATTGTCAGGTTTGAGATTCCCAGAAAGGAATGATCCTTGTTACCGCTCTGTCTGTGGAAGTAGGCGTTAAGGATATCTTCCTTTACATAAGTGTACAATCCCCTCTTTATGTCTACCACTAATCCAACTATTATTTTTTTTTCTGGCTACTTGAATGAAACTTTTATCTTTATGTTCTTATTTCCTGAATTACATGTTATTGTTATCAAGAACAGGGATAAGTATTTTTTAGTGCCTGAAATAGGAAAGGACATGCTGAGGGCCCTTCCCAGCTTTGGAGCTAGGCTGTTGTTGAATTTAGCAAGAGGTGTGAGCCAGCAGCAGATGTCTTTCGACAGAAGGATCTTTTTACCATTTGTGAGGGACAGCAGCTCAGTTCACCCTTCCTTCTCACTTCTGAGCATTAAGGAGGCAAGGGTCTCATCCTCTTTATGGGACCCAGGGTGCCCCAGCTCTGAAACAACCAGTTGCCTTCTCATATTCTACCAGGATTTCCATGAGCTGGATATTTCAATGAATCCAGAAACATATATTACAGATAAATACAATAAACTACACAATACTGAAAAATTTCCACTCAGGTTTTCAGCCCTTTAAACATTTGCAACGGTGCAATTTAATACTAGAGACTTTTACAAAAACATACGAACACACACATTTTTTTCTTCTTCATTTAAGGATTTTATTTGGTGTCGAAAAAACAAAATAAAAAGCCTTACAATCCTCTGAAATTAACAAAATGTTAGTTAACTAATGCTTTAAAATTTCTAGCAGGGAATTATAAAATGAACCTCTGATGCCACATAGACTCAAATTTAACATAGAATAGCTGACAACAGAAAATCTCGCATAAACGCTGGAATACAAATAATTCTAAGACTCAAGCTAAACAAGTACATATTCCTCAGATGCACATTCCTAATTAAGTCTTCCAAACCTCTAAAATATCATCACCACCCTCCTTCCTCTCCCTAAATAAGCATTTGAAGAACAATGAGCTCTATGCAGTTAATAGGCACTACAGAAGAACAAATTGCATTTTTCATTCCTTGCTACAACTTTTTAGACCACTCTATGCATTGTGGCCAACAGACTCTTTAAATCTATTCAAAAGAAGCACATGTTCCTGACCATGTACCAGCCCAGTGAATTAGTACATGCATATATTTATCTCCTATGCAGAATGTTTTTCAGTTACCTAGACCCTGTGCTTGCACTCATTGTGGCTGTGCATGATGCTCCCTAGAGGTGATTACACCTGTAAATTGCTGGTGTATGAAACTGCCAAGCCAAGAGAATTACTACAGCCATGAGCCAAAACAAAGGAAAGTACATGTGTAGGGTCCAGATCCTGCAGTCATCTCATATGAGCTTCTCCAGCATACTCAGCTAAGAGGAAGGTGTCTTTGATACCTTATGTTTTTGCTTTCATATTTTCCAGATTCTGTACTGCATTAGTATATAACTCTGAAAACTTCATATAAAGTGTTAGCAAGTTCTCTTCACAGTTTAGCTAGACAAAACCATCCTTTTCCAGCCTGAGAACCAAGGACACCATTGCAGCTTCAGGCACAAAAAGTATAAACAGCTAAATGTGTTGTAGTCTATACGTGGTAGTCAAGACAGGCACTGCGCTCACAGTGCTTCATCAAAAACCATCAGAAGGCTCCAACCATCAGCACCTTGTTATTCAAAAATCTTTCATATTTTTTCTCTGTAACTTCCAAAGGGCAGCTCCACACAGCTCTGGCTCTTTCTTCTCCAGTTCTGGCTTGCTCCTTCCTGTCCCTAGCACAGCCACCTAACCCTGTCTGTCCTACGTGCAGTGTCTTACCCCTTCTGCCCCTTGCACAACCTCCTGCCCCTTCCTCCTCACAGCACAGCCAGCAGATACCAACTGAACTCCGCACCAGCTAACTCACTCTTTATCACACCCATGGCTGTGAGGGCAAGGCTGTTCCCACGCTTGGATAATTAGCACAGCTGCAACATATCAAGGGCAAGACTGCCTTCAGCAGCATCTCCATCTGTCTCCCCACATAAATGAGGAGAGCAATCTGGGAGGATGTCGTAGGCATCACCTTCTTCCTGTAAGAGACAAGCATACAGGTGCTGCACTGCCAGTTCATCGGCCATGACTGTGTTATAATCACAGAATCATCACAGCTGGAAGAGCTACTTAAAATCATCCAGTCCACTCTTCAACTTAGCACTACCATAATCACTCCCAAACCATATCTCCAGTGCCACATCCAGATACCTCTTCAACACTTCCAAGGACAATATTCCACCACCTCCCTGGACACCTGTTGCAGTCCCTAATCACTCTTCCAAAGAAAAATAAAAATTCTAATATCTAATCTTAGCCTCTCTTAACACAATTTAAGGCCATGTCCTCTTTACTCTCGTCATTTTGCTTGAGACATGGCAGAAGATACCAAGAAGAAGATTCTTTTAGGTAGCTGTAGAGAACAATTAAATCCTTTTCAGGTAGTTGTAGAAAACAATGAAATCCCTCAGAAGCCTCCTTTTCTCCAGACTAAACAACCCCAGTTGCCTCAGCCTCTTCTTAGAGGACATGCTTTCTAGACCCTTCACCAGCTTTGCTGCCCTTCGCTGGACAAAGTCCATCACCACAATGTCCTTGGACATACTTGGAAAGCAAGAGCCTTTTGTCTAGAGTCCAAAAGGGAAGTTCTTTATAAAATAGACTTTATTTCCTGTGTCACTCACAGTCTCTTAATCAGCTAACACCTATTGCACCTATTCATTATAAATTTAGCAATGAGTGTCCAGAAGACAAATAGATTTTAGGAGAGGCTGAGGTAACAAAATCTATAAAAATATGCAGATCATTTTCATGCATTGCTGTGAATACATATGAATATTGAGTCTTACTGTAATATGCAAAATATTCTCCACTTGATGTATTGCAGCTACTGTTTGCTGTGTGATAAATTAGCCTAAACTTTTCTATATGATAGGTATATCACTTCCTGAAAGAGGACTGAAGAGACTGGCATGTGAATCAACTGGGCAAATACTTCATTAGCAGAAATATCAAATGTTATCCAGAGTAACATTTATGATGATATTACAAGACAGGCCAACATCAGTTCCCTCATTGTTTACAGTAAGGTTTCTTATCCATATATATTAAACATGTTTTCCTGTAGAAAACCATTGCCAAACACAAGGATGTTCAAAGGCTTATGTCTCTCATGTTTTACATGGCAAATGTTGGTACCAGAGGTACATGTCTAGAAGATCTGAAGACGGGGCCATGGATTTAATGGTGACATATGATAAATTTCTAGTCACTGTCAAATATCAGTGTGGGGTGAAATTACTGGAAACCATTAAATATAAAACTTGCTTGCAGCTTCCCTACTAGCATTCAGTCACCCACCTAACTGCAGGTAAGACATGCCTTATATTAATCTACTGATAAAATCATATTACTAATATCTGGTCTGACTTTTGAGATTAATTTTCTCAACACACACAAAAAAAAGACATCTTTAATACTGCACACCTCCTATGAATAAGCCCCTGATGAGAAACTCTGCTATACCAAGTCAACCAAGTTAAATAAATTATTATGTGAAAAAGGATGAAATTATGTATCAAGTCATAAGAATGGTGCAGCAGAATTACCCTAATGATTACCATGGCTCATTTTTACACAGATTTTAATTTGCTCACGAAACCTAAGTATTTGAACCAGAAACAAAGGAAAAGAAAAAGACAAAATACAAAATCCAAACCACCACTGAGGATAACTAAGCATTGGCACAATATGCCCCAAGAGTTTGTACTGTTGTCTTTAGCAGTTTGTCAGGACCCTACTGTATATGGCCTTGATCAGACCTTCTTTGATCAGGAGGTTGAACCAAAGATCTCCCGAGGTCCTTTTCAACTTGAAATACTTGAGGACCATATATGCAAAATTTAGGACTGTGATTGAAACATTTTCAGTGGTTCAGGAGGGAAAACCTACTGCTTTTGGATTTTTTTTATAAATATGTAAAATATTTTTGATCTATATGATTTTTAAAAAATCACATGTAAAAAATGGAATGAAGCAATGATTTGTCTAACTTTTTGATTTATATTTTTATATTTTCAAATAAGATTGAAAAGGTACTACTAAGGTACAATTCTGATGTCAGAGAATAAAAGAATCTAGACCTGCACTTCTGACTGACTGAGCATTTTTTTGATGTGGGCTTCCTATGTTTTTGATAGATTTTTATGTATTTAGATTCAGATGAAAAATATCATCAGATATCAGAGATATTTGTTGATCCCAAGAAAGACTTAAAATTAAATATTAGCCAAAAAAAACCCTGAAAAAATAATTCATAATTTGGAATTTTATGAAGCATTGCAATTTGTGGCTCTTTCAAGAAGGTAAGGAAAATGATAAATTTAAATTTTAATGAACAGAAGCAGTGGTATATTTTCTACTTACTGAACAAAGACCAAAAAGGAAAAATGTTTACAGTTAATACACTGAAATATCAGAGTGAAATAGTCCTTTCTGAACTAGTAGTAACACAATTTAAATGACCCTGTAAACACCACAACATATGCATGGAATGCAGGAGCATGAAACTTTTATTTTTTCTGTCCTGAAGCCTACTTATCTAAGATGATGTTATTGAATTAATAAATGCAGCTTTTGATATCAGCAAATTACAACAGCAACTCATTTTTATTCTATTCAGAAATCACCTTACATTTGGCTGGGAAAATAATGAGATTTGAGCTCCCATAATAACATTCAGAAACAAGCTCTTCAAGTTCTTTCAGGCAGCACTAGCAAATAGAAGTTGTTCAAGTGTGTCACAAATTGTGCCAGCATATGTGACAGAGTCTGGCTCTGAGAATGCTTTCAGGAGTTGCCTGGTGTGTGTGCAGGATATTTTGAGACCTGCTTCAGTTTTAGATGAAGTACCTAGAAAACTTCCCTCTGATTTAAATGAAAGATGACTGTCTTTATAAAATTCCACTTGTTGTGGATGAAAATATACAGTTTCTGGTTTCTTTTCTGATTAAAAAAAATTGGTTTAATGTTGTTAGTCTTCTGCAAAATGAATCCTACGGCAGAGTTCCTACAGCTGTGTAAATCTACTCTATTAAGCCTACTACCAGTTTCTGTGCAGACAGAATTGACATGGAGTGTTTTGGAACTGAATTCTTATTTCCCAGCTGAAGAATTTTCAAGACACAAATAGAAATACAGCCATGTAATAAATGAAGAAAATGATGACCCAGAGCATGTAAGTGATACCAACCAGGTCAAATACTAACTGCCTAATAAAATTCTATGTATATGAAAAAATATTAAAAATATTATATATTTTTCATTGAGGTATGGATGTGAGTTCTAATACTAAAAATATTTTTAAACTATCAAAGAAAGTAATTATTTATTCTGGTGGATCATAAATATGGATAGTTCTGCTGCTGGATGTCATTATGTTTCTGGAATTAACTAAACTCCTATTTGACATTCCTTATGCACAAACTAACTTAGGCATGTGATGATTTGTGATGATTTTAAAGTGTGTCCATAAACCCCATTGAATTCAATGGTATTTAGGGATATGTGCAAAGTTAAAAACACACTGAGTGTTTCTAACAACACACGTAACAACACAAATGCAACACACGTTTGCTAGTAATGAAGTCTAAGAGGATTTTAATAACTTTGGGTTTATTGATTTAATGGAAAACAACCGTAATTTTGTCTGGTTCCAAATAACATATGAGTTAAAAGGGCCATAAAAGAAACCATAAATTTAAGGCACCACAAAGAAGTACCTAAAACGAAACAAACCCATAAGCTCTTTTCAAAACTGACTTGAACCCGGGCAAATCTCCCTACTGTTTGTAAAAACAAATAGTTTTTTATTTTATTAGGTAATTAAAAATCAAAAGAATTCTATGCAATTTATTAAAATAACAATCAAATATTTAAAATTTTAGAAGACTTTGGGAAATTTTATGCAGAATTATGAGAAAAACTAAAGTGTGTGTTTTTCAATGTTTCAAAAGAAACCATTTAATTACAGTAAGAGAGATGCATGTGTGCTGTTACATTGTCTCTTTCTCTTTGAACCAGTTTGTGGGTGTATTCGTTACGTTTGTAGTACTGACCTAGAGAAACTTCATAACTGCTTTTAAAACTACAGCAAAAATCATGCCAGGACAGAAAATTCTGAGAGCTTTAGCTTTCTCTTGTTCATTTTAATGAATATTTATGTTATTTTCTACGGATCAGAACAGCTGTCAAGATATGGCAGTGCAGATATGTATTGAAGAGTACTCAATATTCTACATTTATCTGAAAAATGTTCCTACCTCCAGTTTTAATCATCTTGAAAAGATTTAGAAACTGTTGACTTGATTTAGGTGACCTATGCCATACACAAAATGAAAAGGCTTCAGAATGGTTCGTTATAGGAAGCAAAGTTGTGAAATATTACTAACTAGCGAAAACAATCAATGCATACATAGAAAAAAAATCTTTTTGGTGGATGGTTTTGATAGAAATAAAATATTTGTAAATTATTTTTAATCAGGATCACTTCATTGTTTTGATTTACTGGGTAGATTACCTCAACCTTTATATCAACAGAGCAGGGTAGGTAATAACATCTAATAATGGAATAGGAATTACATGCCAATGATGATTACTTCTTCAATCAATTTTGTACTGAAAAAAAGATGAATATCATTGTATCCTGAGGAAACATTCATATACTAGTCAACTTAAGGCTTGTACTTCTTGAACTAAAATACTTGTATTTCCCAAGAACAATTGATTGTTTTACAGTTTGATACATTGTTCTTTTGTGGTAGACAAAGGAAAATAGATATTAAATAAAAATGTTCTTTTATCAGTTTTTATTATTTACCTGTATAAACATACTACCTTAATTTTAATTTTGTAGGTGTTCTGTGGTATTGTGAGTAGATAAACTATTAAATATCACTTATATTGAGAAAAATATGGTTTCATTTTTAATTATATTAACTTTATACTAATAAGTTATATTTTTATTATTTGAAGTATGAAAACAAATGATCACATCCAGTCTTAACATTTTCAGAAGTTCAAATACATAGTAATTCCAAGGCATATTATTTTATACCTTGTTCTGACCAAAAACATTCTTGTTGGTTGTGTTTTCCCATTGTTGCCTACACTTCTAGTTTTCATGAATTATCAAAAACTAAGTTTTGGTTAGTTGAGTTGCACTGAACTGTCAGAGGAACAAGCAGGGAGGGATTCCCTTAGTTTAGCTCATTCATGGAGGCGATACCTTTTCACATACCATTTGACTGTTGAGTTTGTCTAGTGCAAGACTTGTGCATCTTGTTCTACTGGGCATGGCTAAATAAACCAAGCTGAGGTTGTTTCACAGCTCATTACCTCCTCTTCATGGCTTCTGGCAGACATTGGATGGAGCACCTGCTATTTGTCTCAAAGGATTAAAAGTAAAAGAGACAATTCAGTCCCAGCAAGCCTTGAGTTACTTATCTTATATCTTCTTCTTGCTGTGCACACAGAGTGACAGAAGATGCTGTTATTCTTGGTAATTATATGATTCTTTTGCCCTTTCCATGATGCCATTCATTTTTTTTAAACTTTGCAGGCATTTAACTAAAATATTATTGCTATTCTGTACAAACATTAAACAGAGTATTTTGTGGTTCAGAGAAGATGTAAGTTATTGCTAATGTTGGGTAATGAAAAGGAGTTGATTAATCAAAACACATGTGGTTTTGATTAATCATTAACCATGAATGTGGCAACAGCTTAAAATGAGTTTAAGATAAACTGTCAGTCTGCGACAGTTAAACATCCACAAACTATGTAGATTTGAAAGCTGTGTTCCAGTTGTTCCCCCTTGTAAAGGAAATAATGAAAAATATTTCCATAGACAGTACAATTTCATAACCTCTGGGACCTGAGGATGCAGCTAGAAGCTTTGATCCCCAATTTAATATGGAGAGATCATCATGAACAATTGTATGCCACATTTGCTCCAGTTTGCTTTGAAACACTAATCCTTAGGCTTGCATCCTGCATTTGCACCTGTGTTTTAGAACCAAGATTTCTAAAGCTTAATATTTTTTTTGGCTCTAAGTAAAGTCCACTGTAAAACTTGGACAAGGAGCCAGCCAGGTATTTGAACCTGCAGTATCTGTGACAATTTTTTTTCCATCTTCAAATGTAATTGAAGCTTTCAAATTACTGTGAGAAGAGTGTTTGCAAGATTATAATAATTCTTCATTTTCAAGGATTAAGAAAAGTGTGTTTACTATTTTAGAGGCTATCGCCCTCCCTTTCATTTTAATCTGTCATCCATTACTGATGCTTTTGAATTAATTTTTTATTTAACAAACCTATCCAAACCAGAGCAGCAGTGCATCTGAATGAAGGCATAGAAATCTATATTTGAAGAGCTCATAGAGACATTAAAATATGACAACTTTTTCTTTTAAGAACCACACTGAGGTGATGGAAAGTGAATGAGTTTTAATCTAATCAATGAGAGTGGCAGCTCTATAAGTAATCTAAGAAATGCATGGGATTTGCATAAATTTTTACTAGGACAATTTCACATCCCTGATGATTTGTGTTTTACTCTACACAGTACTTTTGTCTGATGCAGAGTTTTCCCTTGACACCTTCCCAACATATTTTGGATCCAGACTAAAAAGATGTTGACAGCACAAATATCTGTTGATTCAAGCAGCATTGTGTTAATCAAGTAATAGTTTTAGCTGTTTAGCTTATCAATGCTACTCATTACAAAGCCTCCTTACATAGATGTCACTACACACAGGTCTGAACACATAGGACGCCTGCTCAAACGAGTGGGACTATTTATTTAAAGTTATGGTCTTTTGTAAGAGATAATTATATCTATTCTGAAATCATTTTATCCTTAATGATAAGCAAGAGTTTTGGACAAACCTTTCTCTAGTAGCTGATGTGCTTCCTGGTAGGAGAGACACAGAACAAAACCAGAATCATGAGCATTCTCCCTCTTGAAGTAAAATGAAAATATGCACTGAAATTCTCAACGTGCAACCATATAGCAGATAGTAGGGAATCAGAACCTTGTCTGCTTGGAGAATTCCTGCTAGCCTCCACAAGAGGCAGAGGGTTTTTCAGGCAGAAAAGCTATGAGAAGCAACTTAAATCAGCACTTCAGGTTCCACTCAAACAATATCAGTTAGGCTACAGATCATGAAACTATTTGAATATGATAAAACACCTTTCCATAAAGAGTACAAGACAGAGTAGCCTGAATTTAACCAGTTCTGCAATGCTGCAAGAAGCAACCATTTCAATAGGAATAGACAAGCTACATTTTTTATTACAAAAGTCATTTTCTAAGAGCATTTAAAGGCATCAAAATGAACAAAACCTGTTGTTTTGCCTTTACTTAAAAATCAGAAACGATGTTACAATTAAGATCTCAAACCACTAAATTCATTATTTTTACAACAAAAAAATTCTAATCCACATTGCGGCAATCCAGATCTATTGTACACATGACCAATAGGCTGAATGCATTAGCATAAAAAATAGGGGGTTTAAAGGTAATAATACATATCTAATTATAATGAAAATATGTGTGTGACCGCCAAAACTGACACAAATACCAAAAACATTGTTCTTGGCAGTTTTATAATAATGTGGAAATCAGCATTTTTAAAGAATAAGTATGCCTATACATTTCTTTCTGATTCTATATCAGTCATTAAGCTCAATTTTATGATTGCCAGTTTAGTTTATATTCCTTAAGATCAGGAGTAGTCAACTAATAATTTAGATGTTACTTATTGCTTAGAATACCATCATGATCTATCAGTTATGTAAGTTAGTAATGAAAGAGCCCTTTGCCTCAAATGGGAACAAACCAGTTAAGTCATGTTGAAAGGAGCAATATCTGTCTCACTGAGAAATAAAACAGTATTTAAGAAAATGACACAGAATACCACTAGCAGGAATCAATACCTTTATGTTTTCGTTTATAACAACAGTGAAATTCTCCTGCCCTGATAGCAGAGTTTTTGTGACAACATTTTCATCACAGATTTGGAGATGAATGAAGGAAGTTATGAGACAAATTGTTATCCAATACTGAAGTTAAACCTTTAGTCCAGCTCTTTCATAGCTTTATAAGATGCTCAGCTCACTGGGTTCTTTCATACCTTCCTATGTTTCCTTTGTGTGGGATCAGAGCTTGATAAGTAAAGTTATATGAGCCCCAGCTGATCTGCTCAGAGATTTCATTTTCCTGAGTCCATCAAACTGAAATATCTTAAAATTTCTAGCAGGACATTTGGGAAACTCGCATTATCACAACAATTCTGGAAATACCAAGGCATTGGAGGATTTTTCTCAAAGGCTTTCACAGAAATTCTTTGAAATTCTACAAAATAGAACTTATATTTTATATTTCATTCATTTAAATTTCAGGCTCAAAGATTCAATGTGCTACTTCTTAGCCTAGGAGACAGTTCTGAAACCCCTCTCTTTTGTATGTGCATATGAGAGGAATAGAAAACTCATCTCTACATTTAATCTGAAAAGATAGAATCCTTTTTCACTTGATGAGGTGCATTTGTGCGTGTAGCAGAGAAATTTCTTTGTATGATTAAAAAGAAAATAATCTCTGGTACATTTGAAAAATATGTCTCTCTCCTTCTTGTTTCTGTAGGATACAAGGCAGCATTTTTCTTCCTTCCTGCCTCTTGGAACACCCAATAGGCAAAAGACGAGTTTAAAAAAAAATTGTGCACAGAGCTAAAGAGTCCAGAAGCCCTTAAACTTGCAATTATCAACTCATCTGTTATTCAGAGTAGGAAAAAATAAATAGGAATAGGAATATACCTGCTGATGAAAATAAAGTTACAGTGCATCAGGTGTATCTGTAAGTTACAGATACTGATAATTGTTGTGAAGCCTCTGTTGAAATTTGTGATGTCAAATAATAGAGAGTTCTCCATATGTGTCTCAAGCTGGCATGCTCAACAAGGATGCAGTTTGTGGCGACAGAACAGAAAAAAGCCAATTTGTTTCCTCACACTTTTAATTAAGGCTCTGAAGGTTTTACACAGCCGTGAGACAGCTCCCCACATTAGCTGTGCTGCTGTTCTGCAGCAAACAGCACATTCTGACAGGGGTGCATTTTATTCACATTATTTTCTTAGATTATCTTCTGCATTTGGCATCTCTATTTTTAGCTAATCAGATCTTTTTTCACCCCCTTGGGAAAACCGCTCTAAAAATTGCATTGAGGGAACAAATAGAAGTTTTTAGTAGGAAACCAACCTAATTGCTACACATCATTCTTGTTGAAGACACAGGCTTTTTACCAAACCTTTATGCTTTAATCCCAATTATTATTATTAGTTTGGGCACATATAACTCGTCATTAACTTTCTACAATGTTTCCATTCTGTTTTCCTAAAGGGATGTTTCCTTTTTCATGGTTTACTCAGAGAATTGAGATCAAATGGAATCCTGTGCTTGATACTTCAAAGCTTTGCCCTTCTCAATATTGAACAGTTTCCTTGAAGGACCCTGAACAAATAATTTTTATTTTCCTAGATACTCTTGCTAATATTCCACCTAAATTTCCACTAACAGTCTTACAGGCCAGAAGAGATTTGTGTGTGGATGGCTGGCCTAAATAAAGTGAATATATACAACAAATTCTACATATCTATATCTCCAGATTAATGCACATTTCATCCAGTAATTGTAGCTATTGAAATAAAAAGTGTGATGTTGCTTTTCTGCAAAATATTGCACAAAGGTTATTTCTAGCACTTTATTTACAAACATCTATGTAAGAGTGAAGTATGTACATAAAAACAGCATACAATTAATGAAATTAAGCATGTAAAATCACTGATTTCTTTAAAATAAGAAAGACTGCTCGATATCTGTGGTAGGTTAATCTTCACTAAAAAACACCCACCCAGGTGATCAGTCACTCCCACTTTGTGTATTCTTGAATGCAAAATAATAGGTGAGATCAATGACCAGAAAAATATTGAACTGTTCTTCCCTACCTGTTAAAAAGAAACTCTCCGAGCGTATCTAATACACATGTTCACTTTTCTTTGCTACATTTAGCAAATTGTCAAGAAGTCAGAAAAGTACTTTCTTACAGCCATTTTTGCATCAAGGACTTAGATCCAAATGTTAAAGGGCCTAAATTATTGCTATGATGAATGTGGGACTACTTTACCATTTTTACACTGTCGTAAGGGAAAGAGCATTATCACTTGTCATACCCTAATCAAGAGTTTCAGAGCAGCTGGTAGAGATTATAGCTTCTATTTTTCTCTGGAAAAGTTCTTGTAAATATACATACCCTTACACAGAAGTTGTGTCAATCTTCAGATTGACAGGGTGGTGTGCATGGAGCTCTGCCCGAGGACGGGTGAGAAGCTGACCTAGAGTTTTGGGGTAAGGATTAAAGGGAGGGCAGGGACAGGAGACATTATAGTGGGGGTCTGCTGCAGGCTGCCTGACCAGGAAAACTGAGCAGATGATGCCTCTGTAGACAGAGAGGAACAACCTCATATTCACAAGTGGTGGTCTTCACGGGGAACTTTAACCACCCTGACACAGGATGGAGGAACCAATCAGCAGGGCACAGGCAGTCCCAGAGGTTCCTGGAATGAGCTGATGGCAACTTCCTTCTCCAGGTGACAGAGGAGACAACAAGGAGAGGTGCTCTGCTGGGCCTTGTTCTCACAAGCATGGAGCAGCTGCTGGGAAATGTGAAGGGCATTCTGGGCTGCAGCCTGGGCTGCAGTGACCATGAAGGAGTGGAATTCAAGATCCTTAGGGATGTGAGCAGGGTTCATAAACAAGCTCACTGCCTTGTACATCAGGAGAGCATACTATGGGACAAAGTTCTGCAAGGAGGAGAGGCACAAGAGGGAGATGATCAGGAAGGCTGGAGCAACTTTGCCATGAAGACAGGCTGAGGATTGTTCATCCTGGAGAAGAGAAGGCTCTGGGGATACCTTCTAGCAGTCTTCCAGCACCTAAATGGTGCCTACTAGAGCGCTGAAGAGGGACTATGTACAAGGGCATGTAGTGGTAGGACAAAAACTAAAAGATTAGAGGTAAGGAAAAAAACATAACTCTGAGGGTGGTGAGACACTGGAGCAGACTGCCCAAAGAAGCTGTGGTGCTGTTCAAGACCTGGCTGTTCATTCCTAGTGCTGTTCAAGACCAGGCTGAATGGGGCTCTAGCCACCTGGTCTAGTGGAGTGTTCTTGCTCATAGCAGGGAGTGTTGGAAGCAGATGATCTTTAAGGACCCTTCCAATCCAAACTATCCTATGATTCCATGAGAAACTATCAGTTCTCATTTTTATGTAGATTAAACAAAAGCTAATCAGGTTGGAAGAAGAATTTTGTACCAAGATTAACGCTCAGAATCTGAGGCAGCTGTTCAGCTGTTCAGCTGGGGAACGTACAGCTGACTCCCTCCCACAGCTCTAGGGGCCTAGAGGACTTTTAGGCTTAAGAAAGCATCACCAAATCATGTCAGTCTCCTGAATGATTTCACTGTTCCTGTTTGTAGTCAAATTTCCTGTCACTTACTCCACCAAGAATTACTGGTAGAATTTATCAAGCACCCAGCTAAGACTGCAGCTGACATTGCTGTCAGTGCACCACATCACTAAATTATGCACTAAATTCAGTGTTTTGTGACTACTGTCCTATGTTCTGCTGCTAAGTCTTCAGTTTTATACTTATGACTCCCCCAAACTCTTCTAGGATGAGTACCAAAGCACAATAGCACAAAGAGCAGGAAGAACACACAAAACTCTTGCTTCAGTGTTGTTATAATGCCTATTCATCACTGGTCTTTGCTTCATAAATTTACAAGTTTCCAAATATATTTTAATGAAAATTAAGTGTGAGCAGTGTGACAAAAAAAAAAAAAAAAAAAAAAGGCTGATTCCTACCACAGAGCACCCCAATAAATAAAACCAAACCCCCTGGCATTTTCAAGGAATCTAAGCATCACTGACAATGGTAAGAGGTCAATTCATATAAATCTCCTGTGGTTAGTCAAAATTCTGCATGATATGTTGAAGTTTAATCTTAGTTTAAAACTAAAACAAAGCCATCAGGGAGCCAGTGATCACTCAGTGATCAGAACATGCAGGAGATGCCACAGTCATAGAGTGGTCCATAGTTAAGTCAGACATTCAGATGAAATTTAACTCCATAATATTCTTTTAGCACACAAGTTTCTCTCTTAAGAGATAACACATTTAATCCTTTTCCCAAGTACACTTCTTTGAAATACTACTACATTAATAGTTTGATAACTGAAACTATTGTATTGAATAAAATATCTTTTCACTAACAGAATATGGAGAGAAGATAATATTTTGCACTAAAGACTTCTAGAATAAAACACTGACTGAAGAAGAGATAATGCAAACGTGAAACCAAGAAAGGGTTTCCAGTAGGATTATGATAAAGCTAGAATAAGATGTAAAATAGCAAAATATTCATTCTGAGACTCTACTTGATAAGGTCTTCTATTTTTCATGTATCTTTAAGGAAGTTTTTTTAACTAAAATTTATACCATTTATAATAAAGGTGGCTGATTTTTAAAATCCAAATAAACCAACAAAAGAAAATCCTTTCAGAATTGATAACTCATTCTAGCACAGAAACTTTTCCAAACCAAAGCTATCCAAAATATTTCGTCACAACTGAGAGATATAGAAATGTGTTTCAATACTTGCTTGTAAAAATTTCTGGTGAGTTTATGGATTAAGAGGGAATAATCAGTCACTAAATAAAGATTAATGAAAATGTCCATGAGCCATGCATGCTTTGTAGAAAAACAAGTGACTTTTTCTCATTTTATGATTGTATGACAGACAACTTTTTAAAAGAGAGATGCTTTAAAGACTGCCAAGAAATGAAACATCAAAATATGAGTTATTAATGCTTCCTCAGTATCATAACTACAATAACATGTAGATAATTCCTCACAGATGCAGAACATTTGAACAGGTGACTGCAGAAAATGTTTAGAATAGATGTTTAGCAATGTTTTCCATGTTCAACCCACATTAGTGTACTTACACACAAAGAACTGTGGCCTTGTTTTTTTTATTGAAACAATCCCCTCTGAAACATAATATAAGGTTCTCTGGACCCCTGCTGAAATACAAAGGTTAGCATAACTCTAACACAATCAAGTACAAGCAAAAAAAAAATCTTTTCTTAAGGTGATGTGACAAAAATGTGATTTTTTAGGCTGCAGACCTAAGTGCATTATCACATTGTACTCTTTATATAGCACTGGCTGCTCACTTTGGTTACCCTTCCTCAGTGTTCACATTTACGACTGTATCTTTACAGATGAACAAAAAATGAAAAGTAGATGTAAAACTTTTAGAAATCCGTGTTATCAGAGTGGCATAGATTATGAGGGTCTCTGCTTTATTTTGTTTGGGTTTTAGTCAGTATTATAGTTACTGTGTATCAGATCATAAGCAAGAACTAGATTTCTTTTCCTGGTAAATAAATAATTACCTGAAAAAGTTAATAATTTCATTAATTTTTAAGGAATAATTAGAAAAGATCCACACAAGTTATTAGTGGTTCAATCATTTCTGCAACCTCTTTGTCTTTTTCTTTCCTAGCATTGTCAACCTTGCAGTCTCCATTGAAGTAGGGGGTGTGTTCATGGCCAGGTATTGCTGCTGCAGCTTGGGAATTAAAGGATTATTAAAGTAGTAAACTGAAATTTTGATTGAGTCTACAATATTGTGTCATGGTTGTAATTAGTAAATTACAACAGGACTCCTGAGGGAATCACGTATTAGAGTTATGTGATTTCTCGATTTGTTTGCTCATGATTAATATTATTGCACTAAACATAAAAGGAAATGATTAATGACTTGTCTACAAATTACTTAATACTGCTGGTAATGGTGCAGGATAGAAGGTAAAGGCACTTGGAAACTGGTTTACATAACCAAGAAAACTAAACAAGTGTTGATAAATTTTCTGGTTAAATGATACAAAAATAATTTTCCTTCAAGAGAATAATAAATACACATAAATTTTATGTTACATAATTTCAAATATATTTTTCAAAATACTTGCATATAAGAAAAAAGGTATTAATGTTTCCTCTCAGACTTTGCAGCCTCCTAAGACACTTCACGCTTAATTTTTGGCTTGGAGCAGAAACCAGCAGCAAAATATAATAAGGTTTAGAAATAAGCCTGTTTAAATAATAAATTACATAACCTAGCTTTTTTCCTAGTACAGAATTGACTTTCAAGTGTGGATATATTAGAAAATAAGATGTGTATATTTTGTATCATTTGTTCCTAGTTAAATTGCTATGATTTTAGGGGCCTTAACACAAGTGGTAAAAGCATTACATCAAGTATACATTGTTTTTCTCTTGAAAAAAATAATGTTTTCTTTCATTTTTCTGCTGAAGGCTCTTCTAAGGATGAATTAGAGCCTAGAGGACACAACTTAGTGTTCATCCTGATTAACATGTGAAACCTATAGTAGAAGGCAGCCAGACCTGGTAGACTTCGTGACTCAGGGAATTCTTCCTCCTGGCCATGGAGAGAGGACTTTTGTCCCTCTCAGACCTTGTGGTGTCTGCCATCCAAGACTCCTGGATGCAGAGGCTTCCTGTGGCCACGTTCCATCAGCAGTGAGGTGGGGGACATGTTTGTGGTACACACACACAGGGTGTAACCTCACCAGGGCTTCCATAGGGACACCCTCTCTCTCCTGACCTGCAGGCACACCACATTTGCATATCATCCCAGAACTCCAAGTCCCTGTAATATCTTTGCCCAGATCCCAGGTGCCTAACACAGTTCCTTCATCAGATCCTGAGGCCTTGGGTCTTCCCAGGTGCTGGGATCCTGTTGCTACACTCTAGTCCAATATGAAGGTGTGGTTCTCTTCCACACCCTCACACACAATACATCTTCCATCAGTGGTTGGCACTCAGATCTCTCATCCCCTGCTGATTAATCCCTCCTGACGGTCACAAGTGGTTCACACACTCATACACAGGATGAAATGCTCTGGTACACAAACTGGTTAGGAGTAGAATTTAATAAGGACAGGGCTCAGCCAGACGAGTATTCCAGCTAGCAAGTTTCTTGCACTCAATTAACCTCTCTTGTTCCAGCTCCTCTCCATTTCCCATGCTTGTTTTCCCCATCCATCTGCATCCCTGCCTTTCTCCACCTGTGTTTCATCCCAAATAAACTCTCTATTGCTAATTACACTTTCCTTTCTGGACTCACTTTTTTTACACCTGTGCTCCAGTTTGGCATCTCACAGATTGTGGTTGCTGAGGGATTGCTGACCTTGCTATATCTCACTTCTGAAAGATCCCCAGCTGACCCTTCAATTATTTATGAGATTTGGCCGTCTCTCACCTCACTGCTGTGTAACATTATGGGATGTCTGGCCATTTTTCACAGTGCAACCCATAACACTTGTCAACTTCTCCCCCTGTTATCTGTCATACCCAGCAATTTCTCGTGCCATGTCCAGCAGTTTCTCATGGCGAGTTTAGTTAGTTAAACCCCAGGCTGTGTCCTAACATGTCCCCACATGTTTATTGTGTCTACCCTTCACAAGAATTTCACTTGTGTTTGCCTGCTGGAATGAGTGAAGAATGTACCTTTTTCTAGCCAGACTGGATTAATCATTTTTAACACTTACTGCTCAGCATCAAAGCACATAAGAAATGAATTATTAAAAAGAGTACATCTTCTCAAAAGACCTTCATATTATCATTTTAAAAGGATATTTTAATTTGGAAATTAGATTTAGAATAGGCAAGTGATACTTTCTGTTGGCAGAAGGAGAAGCAGATCAAAACTTGTGTATGACTAGGCATCTAAATTTCCAGAATGGATGAACATTCTTCTGAAATATCAGCATATAAATGGAAATCAAACAATGCAAATGTATTAGATAATGCACAGGAGAAAATGAAGAAATAACATCAATATACTAAATGTGTGCCTTACATTTGAAAATAAGGTATGTTTCCTGCTTTGCTTATATTATAGCAGTAGAAACATCCCAGCAGGTAACTTTATTGAAGCAAAAACAATCAAACTAACAAAAACCAAAACTAAATGAGGACTAGATAATTACAAACTTATACAATCAGTTGACATTTTGAGGTTAAGATAAGTTTGGAATACAATTAAGATAATTTCTTTTCTTGCTAACAGTGTCATCTAGCAAAGATTTTCACTGAAAAGATAGTGATGCCTTGCCTAACCTTTCTAATTGCTAACTTGAAATGCCACCTATGATTTAATTATGACCATATACAAATTTAATGATCTTTAAGTAAGACTTTTTGGCTTTAGTCTAAGAAGAAAATAGGATTTCCATTTCATCTAAATCACAATATTTTGAAGAAATTTATACTTTTCTCAGTGTTATTGACCTATGTTCCATTAATAATATCATTCACATTTGAGATTCTACTAGAGAAAAATAAAATAATCAAAGTTGCTACTTTTATATGTTAAAACCTCTGATAATTTAGAGGATCACTAAAGCCCTGATATGACATTAAAACCAAAGAAAAAGTTATTATGGAGATCAACTAGGTAGCAATACCAAAAGTTTTCATCATTAGACACATAAATAATATCAACTAGAATATATTTAACATATGAAAATTTCACCAGTGAATGCTAGTTAGCCTCACTGATACTGAAATGAGTGTGTGTTTAAAAAAAGGGAAAAAATCTTTTCCTAACTACTATAATAATTTCACCCAATAGCAATATTTTCAGAAGATGTTGGATGAAAATTCTATTTGCCTGGCATGGATGACAGAGCTTTTCAATGCATAAAAAGTCTCCAGTTGTGTACTTCACTGAAGCCCTTGCCTGTAAGACAGGTCTGGGAACAGAATTTATTTCAACCAAGGTGCACTTGTTACTTGTGTAATTGTTTAAATAGAGGATGGTGTCGTTTAAATTCTCTTTGCCTAAAACACCACTGATAGGTCCAAATTAAGGGGAAAAGAGTATGCAGAAAGTGGAGGAGTTTGTAGGAAGTGTTCAGTTCACTAAAGCAATAGAAAGGTGGAAAAAAAAAAAAAAGCCCTGATATTTGAGCAAATGCAACAATTCTGTAAAGTTTAGGGAGTTCATTAGCCTTATCTCCTGTGCTGTACTTATCCAACACTTGCACCACCTCAGCATTTTGGTTGGTGTCTACAGCTATTAGAGAGCAGCATCATGTTTCTAAGGCAATCAAGACTGCAGAATAGTCTATTAACTCCAAGGCACAAGTCTTCAACCAACTATGTGGATTTTTTCCCCTACATTTTATGGTTAGCCTTATATATTTCTCATTATTCCTACACAGTTTAAATTTGCAAGCAACTCCATGTGCTGTTTTTTCTGAACAAACCATGTCCAGAGAAAGGTAAAAAAACCAGATAAAAACATGCATATTTTTAGAAATGAATGCTGGTGGGGGTTTTTAATTATGCTGGAAATTCTTCTTAGTTGCTTAGCAATTTTTTCATCTCTCTCTGAACCCCATGCTTGGAGCTGTGATGCTGACCCTGCACCTGTCTGTGAAACTGCAGATGGCTGGTGTAACACAGGCTATTGACTTCAAAACAGGAAGGAGGAGGAGAAGCAGATTGCTTGTGAGATGCACACACGACTCCAAAATGCTAATTATTGGTTCCCTAAAATATTATGGAGGCTTGTGCATTTGCAACTGGGATTCGTCTTCATGCATCATTGAAGTCCTAATGTATACCTTTGGTGAAGGGAGGAAATCTGGTCAGAAATTACATATTTTAATTGCACACAAAGTGACTTACTGCATTGTTCAGGAGTATACTCAGCTTCTTTCAGTGAAGGAGTCAGATGCAGGAGGGAAAACAGCATATAGAGTAGCTTAAATAATGACCCAAGTATGTATCTAATTTTTCTAGTAATGAAACAGAAACCCAAAGTAAACATAAATCAAATAAACTCACCATCTTTAGCTTTAAAAAAAAACCACAAGGAGCTTAGCTGAAGCTAAAGGCTTTGCTACTGTCCTTATGCAGTTAACAAGAAAATATTTAATTAAGAATAGTGGACTATTTAAGGTCTAGAAATAGAACAAAATTTCATATCTTTCCATAAAATGGCAGAGCCATAATAGCCCTACCAAGCAAAATAATGACCATCTTTATGATAGAGGTTCACATTTTGAATACAAAGATACACACATAAATAGGTATAATAAAAAATTGAAAAACAGTGTCTTTGAACCTTGTCTATTTTAATACATAAAATGTTGTTAGCCTCTGTTACCTTCATATGAAAAAAGCTTAAAAATATGATTGTAACATCCTGCAGAACTTCACATTCTAAGTGTAGAATTTAAGGCAAGTTGACATAATATTATTAGAAGGTTGAAATCATCCTTATGAATCTGAAGAAGATATTTAATTTTTTTTTTTTTTACTTAAACTCTACCTTAAAAAGTAAGACTCATTCATGGAAACAATGTGTTCAATTTCATTTTCACTACCCTTACAATAAAATGGAAATTATGGAGAGAAGCTTGGTTCTAGGGACATTAAATCAGCAATTTTCATCTTGCTTGAAGCAAAAAATGTATCGCCTGCTAGATTTTAAATGCATGATCCATTTAGGCATTTCCTGTGTCAAAGGCAACACCGAAATTAGAGGAAACAGTTGGCTCATGTGTATGTTGTGCCCCACACTAGAAACACAACCTTTGCTTCCCATTTGAGGAGAGGAAATCCAGGTGTGTAACCTGTAAGTGACCTAAACAATCTGTTCAGCTTAATCCGAAAAACATGAAGACCAAGACATGTCATGGACTACATGTTGCCCTAATTAGTCTAAAAGCAGTCTGTGAAATGAACATTGAAACAGAAAATTTTAAACCTGCATTTTTTTAAATAGAAGTATTATACCTTAGGCCCCAGGGCCAGCCTGTACAGCTACAGAGTCCTGTCACTGTTAGATTTAGGATACTTGAACTTGGCTGAGCTGCCCTGTTTTATCTCATGGAATATCATGGTGGAGGTGACATCCACACTGCAATTTGATGTCTACCCATATTACAGAGATATTGTGCAATCATCCGTTTTAACACTTTTTCTTTTTGTAAATTTTCATTCAGCCTTTAATTACTTATATGTGAAAATACACCATATTGTCATTTGATATAATCAGGTATTTAGGCCATATAAGCCACTTTAGCTCTGTTTTTCAGTGGCAATAGAAGCAAAAAGTATTTAATTTAGAGCACCTCGAATTTAACAGGAAATAATAAATTTTAAAAATACAGAACAGAAGTTATTTATTGATCATACTTTCATTTATTTTGACAAACTTTCTAATTCTTCTGTTTAAAAAATATTCTTGAATACTATAAAAATAATTAGTATAAAAATAAATTTAACACCAAATTTTGGCAATCCTTAATTCCAGTCTAATTATATTTTTTTCTTTAAATTGTACCAAGGAACAAATACAAGATTTGTATCTTAAAATATTTTTTAAATCTACTTTTACTCGTGTTCATACTTTCTCATATATACAGAGCTACAGTTTGGGGAATATTATAAAGACTACACAGAACCCCACAGGCCCTGAGAAAAAGTATTTCTTGATGTTGTTTATAAGCCCCTTTAAGTACTGAAAGGCCACAGTTAGATCTTCCTGGCGTTTTCTCTTTTTCAGACTAAACATCAAATCACTCACACTTTCTTTGCAGGAGAGTTGCTTCAGACCTCTGGCTCTGTCCATGGCCCTCATCTGGACCTGATCTAACACTCATTACTGGTTTCCATTGGGACACTGAGAATATTTCAATGCCTATATATCATTATATGTGTTCATATGTGAATAATAAACTCATCAGCTTGCACACACATATATATATACATCTTTAAAAAACACATACTTTGCTTCAAGAGATATTTTTCTAGAGTTTTTATGTAAACTTCTGCTAGGTATATTCTCCCATTATTCTGGGGAACAATATTCAACCCAAAATTTCAACATCTACTCGAGCAAATATCACTCTACTGTTTGCAGCACAGTGCAATCTTAATCTTCTTGTGGGCATCAAACAGAATGTAGGCTAATAAAAGACACAGAAATAAGCAGGGTTCTGACCCCCGTGAGTAAGATACCAAAGTCAGCTTCAGTTGATGTAGCAGCTAAACAAAAACCTCTTAGTGAAACCTGAAACATCCAATTTCTTTATACATGCAAACCAGACTCTGCTCCTTTGTGTTCATTCCCTATCTCAGGATGCTTACAGCTCAGTAATGTCTACTGACATAAAGTCTTAGGGTCAGCATCAAATCCCATTAAAATAATCTGAAAGCCTCCTTTGTGTTGAATGGGTTTTAAATCAGACTCTTATTAGACTCACCTAGTAGAGTAATAAATATTCATAGGTGGATGAAAGAAGAGAAAATCTCTCTAGTTTTGAGTCCAGCAGGAGGATAATTTGATTGTTGAAGGATAATCTACTTGTTGATGGAGAAAGACTCATGGAAATTTACTTCTAGGGCATGTGCAGGACATGGGCAGGTAAATAAGGTATTTGAAAAACAAAATAATAGTAGCAAGTGCCTCATTGTCCAATGCAATCTCTGCAGGATACTTAGATTTCTTATTCTTTCTTTAAACTAAGTATAATTGGAAATCTTGTGAATATTAATTGTTTTTAACAAGCTATCTGACTACTAAATATCATAAATGGGCGCAGTTTGGGTGACCAAAAATAAAGCAAAGACATTTCCAATTCTTCTTCTAGTTTTTATCACTATTCATTGCAATTCCATTTATAATGTGCAGCTGTCAATGATACAATCTGTTTCATCCTCATGTCATAATAATAAAGTCTTACTGACAGCAGGGAAATCAATATTCTCTTTTGTACATAGTAGGATTGGAAGACTGCTTAGTTTGAGTGGAGGCTTGGCTAGAAAGCCTCAGCATGCTTTCTTAATACATGGAATTTTCATTATGCAGAGTGATTGAGATAAGGAAAGGCAGAAAATTTGAGAGAAATGGAGATTAAAACATCATATTGCTATTAAGAAAACAGGAAGTTGGTGGGGGAGACTCTCTACTTCTGCCCCAACACAGGCAAAAGGTGTCAGGGTGCAAAAGTTGCACAATTTTGATAATGGTTTCATATTAGCATTTAAACCACTTTTAAAAATGTGGTGCTGTGTTTCTGAAGGGCTAACTTGGACAGCATGCTAAGGACAGCATGCCACAGTGATATCCTTTGTGTAAAAAGGGGCTTCTTTCTTTCATCACTCTGACCACAGAGTCATCTGTAGGTATGGAAAGAAAGAATCTCTTCAACAGGCTCAATACAGGCCTGGGTACCCACCTTTGAGGGTAACCATGGTGGAAAAAGACCTGGCATAGAAACTTCTGTTGTGGTTTAACCCCAATATGTATCTCTGCCCCACACAGCACTTATCACTGCAGGATGTGCTCCCTGCAGCTCCTGGGGGAGAGAGAGCAAGGAGGGTAAAGCAGGACAACCCATGGGATGAGGTAAAGGAAATTCAGTAGGTAAAGCCAAAGCTACACATGCAAGCAAAACAAAAGAAGGAGTTGATTCACTGTTTCCCCATGGCTGTGCAGCTGCTTGGACCCATCTCCAGGAAAGCCAAGGCTCCCTCATGCATAATGGTGACTTTGAAATAGGGATGTCATAACTCCAGACATCCCCATTTTTCTTTATTCAGAATTTCATTTCTCTATGAAATACGTCTTTGGTTAGCTCTGGTCATCTGCCTGGTCATGTCCCCTCCTAACCTATGGCACATCCCTCAACCCCCTCTCTGGCTGTACAGCATGAGGAAAAGAGCTCAATTGATGCCCATTAGGCACTGCTCAGCCATGGCTAAACGATCCCTGTCTTATCAACACTGCTTTGGTCACACAACCTAAACATAGTACCACACCAGACACTATGAAGAAAATTAGCTCAATCCCCAGCCAAAACCATCAAGATTCTCAGAGGGCAAGATTATGTTGTGCTGAGGTTTGCTGACACAACATTGTCATAAGTACTCATTGCAGAGCAGTGCATTTTGCATCATAGGCACTGTGTGTTATTGTTTTTGTCACTTTGCCCTTCCGTCAGTTTAAATGCTATAAGTTTATATAAGAATATCTGCTAAATGTATTCAAAAAATAGGAGAAAAATTATGTTATGTCATGCCTAAGGAGCTACAAATTATAATGTACACAGATAACTGTAGACTTGTCTAGGTACAGAAGTAAATGCACATTTTATTTTCTTCTTGTCACCACTATTCACCCTTCAGTGGTTTCACCTGGCCTAATAAAAGTATACAGTTGTAAATGTAGCTCAAAATATCGTATAAGTGACTATTTAAATGTAGCCATAAACATCTATACCAAAAAAAGGAGAAATTTAAATGACAGTAATTGTCACTTTTTCTACTAGTCTTAGCAGAAAGAGAAAGCAACAAACGAGTCTGTCTCAGCTGCTCTATCAGCTATAATCCTTCCATATTAACAGATAGCAATTTTATTGGTAGGATAAGAATATTACACTGACTCTATAGCTGCATATGCCATGGATGAGAAAACAGTTTTTCTCCCATCATGTCTGTCAGTTCAGTGTCTGTCTGAAGGACAATACTCATTTAAAGATTATAAATATTCATTTGAAAACTGTATCACAAGGAAAAGCCCAAATTCCATGAGTGTTTTCAACAGTAGCCAATGATCTTCTCTACTACTTTTATTAGATTAAACATTCAAACTTGTTTTTATTGAAAACCAAAAATTCTTTTCCGTTGAAAATCTAGATTAAATGCGCACAAAGCATTAATAAACATCCACCCTAGTTTCCAGACAGATTTAATAAGTATTATTTTTACTTAATTTAAAAAGCAACAACACAATATTCTCTTTCAGATAAGGCCCTTGAGTTTAGAAGCAGATTAGAAACAAACGTGATAAAGACAAGAAATTGCAAGCTTAATTAAACTTGGGCTGACTTCTCATTGAGAACGTTCAGGATTTTACACTGATATCTTCTACTTTGATGTCAGGCATTTCTATTTTAAGTATTTGTCAGTGCTGAAGATTAAACATAGTTACCACGTTGCCTTTCTGGTGATGAGTAAGAATTAAACTCATCTTTGCAATAAAAGAAAGATACAAATGGGCCTTTTAAGAAAAGGACATTATGAGCAGAAGCAATTTTTTTTTTTGTGGTCCTGCCAGCAGATATTGCTGCTATGAGGACCAGCTCCAATCCCTGTGAAGTCAGAGAAGTGCTCTACAGACTACTGGGGATATGTACCACAGTAAGTGTATTAGACATTGCAAGGAATGTTAACACTACTAGAATAAGTGGAAGCATAAAGATATGAAGAACAGGTAGACCATGTGCTAAAATTCTACAATAAGAACAGAAATTTTCCTGAAATCCAAGTGAGGTTAGGGATAAATGCAATGACCAAGTTTGAAAATTTCTATTGATAAAAATTTTGGGCATTTCATAATGAAGTTAATCCTATCAGAGAGCTTATATTTTCTTATCCAGGATAATTTTATACACTGTCTCTTTGCCCTTCTTTATTTCTTAATAAAGAAGTACAACTAAACTGAAAAACTTCACATGGGAAAAAAGAATTGGATTTAATAGAGAAAAAGCTCTGAGTATCCTGGAAAGCCCCCCTTTTGACTACACTCAAAAAAACCCTATAAAGAATTCTTGATATTTTGTGGGAAATCTCTAAAAAAATCAAATATACAAAATAATCTATAATTTATTTAAATATTATATTATATTATATTATATTATATTATATTATATTATATTATATTATATTATATTATATTTAAATTCCTTAACTAACCTGTGGTTATTTTGAAATTGAATATTGAATTATATTCTGCCCAATGAATATGTGTATATCAAACCTAAACATAACATAAACTTCTGACAACTATTTGTTCAGAAAATAATCTATAATTCCCAGTGTATAAGGTCTCATGGATAAAGCACTGACAAAGCACTTTTTCTAACTTGGCTTGAGTCTCTAACCACGACTTTCAATGAGTTTCAAGGTCATCTTTTATTTTTCTTTGGCATTTGCACAAAAGCTGAAACAGAAATTCATTTAAAATTATCTTTCACACTATGAATTAATAGAATGATAAGGTGACACCGGTAAAGAATTATGCAATATGATTTGGTGCCTAATCTTCTGTGGCCACATTGCTGAGATGTAAAGCGGTGCTGGAACCAGCTCAGTGACCTCATTTCTGTATCTAACATTTTTTCCTCTTGTTCTAGAATTGGTTTTATGTTGCTTCTGCACCTGAAGATGAGAAATTTGCTGCTTCCTTTAAAGAGGTCTCTTCAACAAGAGTCACAGCTTGTCAAATCACAGACAGTGGGAATCCACAGGATACAACCTGTCTGAACCATATTAGAAAATGAGAGAGTTTCATTCAAATTTCCTTTCTTTTCCCCTGTTAGTCTAAGTACAGCAGCTATATTCCTATTGGGTTAAAGGCTGTTCCTCACATATTCACAGGTCATCCATTTCAAAACATTAATTCATAGGAGAAGCGGAATCCTTGCAGATTTAAAGAGCTAAAAAAATTAAATCAAGCAGATGTACTAATCACTATGTGGGAATAATGTTTATAAACATAATTTCATGTTTCTCTTTATTTTTAGATTTTATATGAGCTCAGCACATTATAAAGAAGGCCGACCCCATCAGTAATTACAAATTCTTTCAACCTTGTTAAAGAAAATAGAAGGATGAAGCTACAACCCTCCAAAATTCTAAATCAATCAGCACACAGAATTGAGTTGTCAAGATGACAATCATAAATCTTCCCAAGCCTGAAGCAGATTTAACTACCTCATCATTGAAAGCAGCTTACCAGTTAATAAATATATTTAGCTTTTATTCACATTTTAGAGGAAATATATATTATTCTAAATATCTGGCAAATAATTTGCATAGTGATTAATAAGGATGACAAATATTACCCCTGTAATCCAATATGCAATCTGTAATTAAAATGAAAGGGATACTCCAAAAATGAGAAGCAACTTTAAAGAAATGCTGCTAATGTGACAAAAATGTATTTCAGTCAGAAAACAACTGGTTGGTGAAGGTGTGAAGGAAACTATCTTCTCATGAGTACTTTTGGAGATATGATTTGTATTATTCTACTTTAAGTTGTATCAGCTTTACCTTGCTATCACTCAGTGTAAATTAACACTTTGCTTGCTTACAAGGGGCCTGTAAACTGTGGTTCCAACAAACGAGGACTGTGGCCAAGAGCATCTTCATGGTCTGGTAGCTCCCATTTCCCACAGAGTTCCCATGCAGCAGCAGATTTGAGCTCCTCACCTGGCAAAATTCTATAAGAGGGAATTTCCTCTGCATGCTGAATTTAATGACATCATGTCTGGTCACTCTGACCCTCTGATACAAGGACTCTGCTGGCAAAAGAGATAATAAAGGACATTACTAGCATAAGAGGAATAAATAATCAGAAGATTGTGTTTCTAAAGAAACCGGGACAAAGGGGTCAGTGTGGAAAATTCTGTACAAATGTAGTGACCTTTAAATCCTTGTAAGCTAGTGCAATAAAATGGCTTTGCTTTGCTGGCATAAGCAGTCTGTGCCTTCAATCCCCACAGTGATATATTACCATTCCTGTGATAGAAGTATCATTCCTTATGGTGACATACAGAAAAGTAATGTATGCAGATGCATTTCTAATGGATTTAGACAGTTGCAATCTCAGGTGCATGCTGGTTTATACATAAACCCCTATTTTTTGAAGGCTCAGGTGAGATACACATAGATCGCTGTGCTGCTTCTGTTTGAGCAGATATTTGAGCCTTTGTTCCTGAGATACACTGAGCTTCCTTCAGGACATAGAAATTCTTCTATTACTGGTAAAGCTTTTTATTGTGGAGGTGATTGTAGTGATAGAATGAATTAATTAGGAATATTAAGTGCACTAGGCACTAGGTAAGACCAAGAGGGGGAAGAGTGTGTAAAGAATGAAAGCAGATCTAAACTCGTTCAGGCTGAATCAACTACATCCACCCAACACTCTGTCTCTATTTCTCTTTCTGTCTGTCTCTGCCAGTGATGATAGATCAGGAGCAGCTGGGAAAATGTGTAACCTTTCATACCAGCCTGAAGGAGGAAGTTTTGCTATGTCATGCAGACAGTTGGCCAGAACATTGGAGGTCTCATTCAAAGCCCTGGTTACAGGGCAATCTGAGCAAGATCTAGAGAAAATAATTAATTTTGCCAATAAGGGAGTTCAGTGTTGCTTTGCGTAACTCTCCCTGGCCCTGCTTGGGCCAACCCAGCTGCTCTGTTACGCTAAAACAAAGCTGTTTTGTGAGTCTTGGCTCAGCAGGCAGGTTTGACTTACGCTGTAATAGCCGTGGTTTGAAAGAGGGGACTCTCGGAGACACTCAGGATTCCGAGGTTTTATTCGGGGTAGGTCATGGGGACCCTCAGCTTCTGTCCCGAGGCTCTGGAGAGACCCCGAGCAGGAGCTGCAGGGGGGTTTTGTACATGGGGTTCAAAGGGGTGGGTATCATCTTTACAAGCCAATAAAACAACTCAAACAATACATTCCAACAAAGTTACCTAAACACCAACAAATCCAAGACAGATTTGGGAGTGGTCTCGAGGAACTTCTGCCAACCACTGGCCTGGACCCTCAGACCATAAAGATAAGAATTCCATGATGGACAAGAAAAAATCATAAAGAAAAGGGACAGGGAAAAGAACCAATAGAAAAAATCTTCAGACAGAGACTCGGTTGTCTTAGAAACCTTATCAGCACTGATAAGGTGCCTTCCAAGACAAGAGGCCTCTTTAGGGTAACACTATTCTAACTTTACAATTAACAAACCATGCTATATTCATAACTAAAACTTATCAAACATTTCTTACAAACCCACAGTTCAGAATACTGTATGGAGTTCAAGTGCATTTCTATGCAACAGAAATGGAAAATACTTACTGTAGAGAGGCATTTCCTGTCACTTACGGGAAAGTAGGAGATCTGAGATCAGCTGGAAAAACTTGCCTACAATCTCTGAACAATTGTTGGTCTGCTGTGCTCAAGGTAACAAAGACCTTCTGACCATGTTTCATTCATAAATCAGATATTTTCTTTTAGACAGATGATCCTGACCAGATTCCCAAATATGATGTTTAAGGAAATAAAACCAATCATATGAAGGTCACTCTTCACATTTGTTTCTTTTCTTCATTAAGACCTCTTAAATTAGCATGTCTAAATAACATAAATGAACCCAAGACTTGTAAACATTCAGCAGGAGTTCTGTCCAGCTCCCTGTTATTTATTATTTATCAGTAGTGATTACTACAAAAGTACATCAATAGTAAAATAGAAGTGTAATTTCTCAAGGTAAGAGATTAATAACGTGTCAGTGGAGACAGTAGGTTGACCCAGGTAAAGTAAATATATATATGATTACCATGTTGTCATCCTTGAGCACAAGAATGGAAAGCTGACGTGATTCAATCAATACATAATTAAATTAAGAGGAATATAAATGCAATCAATAACACATGATGGAGGAAAGGGCTTATCAAGTTTCATTTTCTTATGAGATTACAAGTTGGACTGACAAAGGCAACTACAGATGTAATATGCTTAAATGTTACAAAAGCATGACTTACAGTTTTACAGACTTAAATAATTAGTGCTTGGTTTTCACTATCCCTTGAAAAAAGGGATTAAGAGCTGACCAGCCAGAAGACAGCAATAAGTAGTTTTATGTAGGAATCCATACACTGGGTCTATCTAAGCAGCATCATTACATGTTGACATTAATTTTGACATGATTTTAAATTCTGAACTACTGATGCAAAAGTAAATTTTAAAACATCCCTCAGATCTAACTCATAGAGGAAGAAATAATTTTGATCTGAGAAGTGGATATTGCACAGCAAGAACACAGGATACATGGTATTCTGAAGTATAAACAGAACCATAATAAAGAAGGCAAAATTGTCTTTAATTAAAAAGCAAAAAAGGTCATGGTAAATGGTAAATAAACAAAGAATGAAATTCAGTTATGAGAATCATATTTGAAAGATGATGGACAATAAGAAGAGTACCACAAACTGAAGGGCTAGTAAAAAAGTCTTATTTAAAGATAGATTTTAGAAATTCAATTCATTTGGCTGGAAGGTCTTGCACAAAATGGATAAAGTCTTCTTCACCATATGATTTTTTTTTTTCCCAAAGAATTTGTTGATCTAGTAGAGAAAACCATGAAAAAAAATATACTGGCTGAAAGGCATATTCAAATTAGGGATTTTTTTTTTTTTTAATCGAGGGTGTGATTAGCCATCAGAACTAACTTGAATGAAAAAAAAAATTCTCTGACTTGCAAGTCAAAACTATTTGTCTATAAGTCAAAACTATTGAACTATGGATGATGATGTTGTGGATCCCCATTAGAGTGAAGATATGCATAATAACTATGTAGACATAGTAAACTTGACAGCAAGTTTACAAATCAGTCTTATGCAGAACTCAAAGAAATTCATATTATATATGAAATCTGAACATGTTGAGTTACAGGCTTTGCGCTTAGAGGATGCTGGATTTCATATAAGAATAAAAAAAAATTCCACAGTCTGAATTATATATGATATCATATTAGGACAATTTGAAGTTCAATTTTGGTACATAAGATAAGCAAACACTTTGAAATTTACATAAGAATATGAAATATTTCACTACTTTTCATTTGTGGAAATTTTCCACATTGGTCTTTCTCTAAGAAAAACTTGCTTATCTCATCAGATATCTAAATAAATATTTGTTCCTTTTACCGGCATTTTGAGAAATTCAGTGAGTTTCAATTCTGATATTACAACCTCACAAAGATTTTGCACTTGTCAGTATCCTTCAAAGAAAGTGCCAGAACTGCTGCCACCACGGAAATTGAATTGTTCCCATTTCTGGAGTGTGAAATACACTGGCAAGGCACAGTGCAGAACATTTACTCAGCCTCTGCAGAGGGATCAAACAAATAGGTCCACTTGCCACAGCTATCAATTGGGAGTCTTCATGAGCAATATGTTGTTTAGGGATTAAATCTTATGCTAACTATAGTTCTCTCCTGCAATACGTGGGCTAAATTGTAAAGATTAAATTCTTGTACTCACGTAACTACCCTTTTTGCTTAGTGTTGCTATTGCATTTCTTGTAGAGTTTATCCATGCATGACACAATAAAATCTTCTAATTAATAACTTTGAGGAGGCAAGAATTAATATCTTTAAAATACTACAAAGCCTATGAAACTTTCATTGGACTACTTTTTAACATCTGCAGTGCAAAGTTTAAATAATAGCCTCACAGCTGTTCTAAGGACTTTACTTAGCAATACCTAAAGGAAAAGACAGAGTTTTGTATAAAGAAAATTAGAGAATCCTGCAAAACTGACACTTTTATATGTTGACATCATAACCTGTGACTTTTTTATAGCTTATTTCTTGTCTCAGTGTAAGATGAGAAGAAAAAATAACCTATTACCCAGAACTAAAATGCAAATAAGTGGTAATATTACTATACTGCATATTTGTCTTGTATCCTCTAATGCCAGAGATTATTTTGAATGGTCTTTCTGAATACTTCATTACATGTACTTGATTTGGCTGTTGCATGAATTTGTAATATCTGAATGTCATATCCAGCTAAATTGGCAAGCAAACAGATGCCTGTAAGCGTAATTTAAGTTGGAGTCTATTTTGTCAAGTGGTGAAACATTTATTCATTGTACCAAGGTTAAGTCAAATTATTTTTTTTTATTACTTCCTGTTAGTGCTCACGTAACTGAATCTCTCCTTGCCCACATTCTCAATGACAAAACATAATGGAGGTTTGGCCAGGTGATAATAGGTGGAGAGACTTCAATAAGATCTGGTAATGAGGAAGCTGATGAGGTTTCATGCAAGGGATGTTTCATTGAAACTGCATTAACAGATGATTAGCAAGCTTAAATTAAGAGGCAAAGAGAACAAACAGTATGAAGCCAAGCAGGTGGTAAAGAGGAAATACTAAGGAAGGAGCTAGAAATGTAATAAAGCTTAATGCTGAAACATTTCCCCTCTAATTAGAGATGGATGATACAAATCCTTTCTTAAGTACTTCAGGGGAAGTAAACATGAAAACCAATTAGTAGCAGAAACATCAACTCTTCAGGCTACAAAAGTAGTCCAGCTACACCATTAAAGACCTTCAGCCACAGAAATCAGGTACTCACCAGAGTATAATGAGAACTAAAATAACCAATATGTGCTAATATGAATAACACAATCAAAATCGTGTTATCAAAAAAAAAAAAAAAAAAAAAAAAAAAAAAAAAATATTTTGCCTTTGCATTAAGGAGAAAAGGAAGGCCAAGCAAAAGGACTAAAAACTTAACTTATCAACTTAAGTAGCACGCATTTTCTTCAAAAATCTTTGATTTGTTTTGTTTTCTACAGTTATCGCTAAAGCAATTTTTTTATATAATCTTGGAAAGAGCAATGTCATAATCAAAATACAAAAGCTGCATGCTTTGCATGACTGTTTGCACATTGGTTTGTTAAATTTTTCTGAATAGGTCATCAGACTAGAGTGTGGCTGCAGAAATAAAAATACACCAGTCATGAGGCTTTGAATTAGGAATTCTTAGAAATTGTGAATTCTTGGAGAAAACTGCAAGAAGTGCCAAAAGGAACCACAAGCTTAAAAACTTGTTTGCATAAGTGGTGGTTCATGGTTATGAGAAATTAAAATCACTACAAAAATCTACTTGTGAGTGGTAAAACCTTGAGATCAATTTTCCTAAATGACGATAAAGCTGAATAAAGCAAGTTACTTTGAAAATCATGCGGAATTCCCAGTTTGGGGAACCTTATTTCTCTATTGTTTTATTTCTAATATTATATTAGAAATAAAACAAATAATAATTATTATTTTATATTACTAATTCTATTATTTTCTGCTTCAGTGCTTTCCAGAATTAAAAACATACAGAGAAAGTGAGTCATAAGTATTTGTATGATTTAACAGTCCAGTTGTCCTTGTTCATTGCCTGAGCTATTTTGCAACTTTGCTTGTTCTTTGTGATCAGGATCTTAATCTGCTGATGTGACTTTCTGGCTTGTCCTCAGTATGGACTTGCTTGTCAGTCACTGAACTCCAGACTGGCAGTGGTTGCCATCCCTGGACTTTATCTTGCCCAGGTCCTGTAAGATTGCAGTCCCTGCTGCTGTGCCTGTGATGTTGTCACTCTCTGCTCCTGGGTCCCATCCTCCTGCAGAGCCACCCAGGGCAGTAAAGCTTTTAGAGACCTTGTCAATGTCCAGCTGCATTAAGGATCAAACTTGTGTGGAGAGTCTGAGAGACTTCAAATGCTAAATTTTAAGAAATTCTCTGTAATTAATTGTACAGCATCTCTTCTGTAACTGAAGAAACAATAAACAATAGGATTTAGTATGTAATATGCTTCAATATTAGCAAATTAAATAGCAGAACACAGACAAGTCAGATATTCTTTATTTTGCAGGGTTTTTACATTCCAAGGATTAAGGCAAATTTTGCCATATACTGATTCTGACATTGATTAGTAAATAGGACAAGGCTGAAAACAGGACATTTTAATATAAATTTAAAATTTATATTTAAATATAAATATTTATATTAACTCTTTAATATAAATTTTAGAGTAACTCCTTCAGTATTTGAAGTATTTGAAAATATTTATTTTGAAGGCGTGAATTTCAGAAATCTCTGAGAAGTCATTCTGGTGCAATCTCCTTCAGCTCTTCTCCCAGAACAGCTCACTGAACCCTTTCTCAGTTTCTGCAGTGTATAACCAATTTTTTTATGCAAAGATGCAAAGGACACATTTACCTGTATAGGAAAGTTTGATAATGGAGGTGGAGTGAGGACTGATGTTGCTGCAGCCATGACCTTTGCATTCCTTGATGGTGAGTTCTAATTAGTGCATGGCTGCTGACTCACCTGAAACTTCCACAGTACAGCAAGAAAAATATTTGTTTTGATTACAGAAACCACTGCCTGGGACAAAGCTACTTGTGCTGTTTTAATGCATAAAGTTTTTCCTCTACTCTCTAGCACTGTGAGCTAAAGATCCTGGTTCAGATAATTTGGACACATGTTCTATGCAGATTCTGAGACCTGGTTTGATTCTGTTCAACTAAATGGGTATGAAAATAATTCAGATAGACAGTGCCAGAGCATTTTTGCTTTTCAAGTAATATTTTACTGGATCAATAAATACCCAAACATATAAATATGTAAGTACAGAAGTTCACTTATACGTGGAATTTAATTAAAGATATTGATACTTATAAGCTCTTCTCCAGTCAGCTTCTAATCTGCAAATAACCTTACTTCTGTGAATTAACCTGCATTGCTATGTTTCTTTAATAAAACAATAATGAAAGGATTAACAGTATATGATTCTTCAGTTAACCTTAAATGCAGTCCTCTACCTAATTTCCAGAACACAAATGCTGCATCCATATTCCAAACCACTGTAAATAATACAAGAATATACTACCTGTCTCTGCTGTCAAGACCATTACCACCTTTTTATTTTTAATGACTTTTAGTAATAATATCAAGTTTCTGACACCTGAAACCAAAAGCCCCAAGCTAGACAAAGCAGGGAATTATTAGGTGGAAGCACCTAGGCACTTCTTTTTAAAGTGATATCAAGGCTTGCATTTCACCATGAAGTAACTTTGTGTCTTGTAGTAAATTTAACTATGAGCAAGGTTTTTTCACATCTTCTTATATTGCTTTTTTGAGATCCTACTCCATGCATATGGATGAGAAAGAGGAAAGAAAAAAAGAGAGAACTGAGCATGTCCACAACCTGTTATTCAGCAAACTTCATGCTAAAGTTTCAGCTTGATGATGAATTTAAAAAAAAAAATGATTAAGAAATGCTGCATTATAAGTTCAAATGTAAAGAACTTGCCATACATTATTTAGGATTTAAAATTATCGTTTGTAATTATCATTATTAATTATAGAAGTATGTATTAAAGTAATGACTATATGTAATATATTCATGCTCAATTTGACATTAATTTGTTTGCCTGTAGTCAGCAGCCACAATAAAATAGAAAGGATAATATTATTAGTGGCTAGGATAAAGCAGAATGTAGTTAGGTAATGCAAATAAAGATGAGACTAGCTAAAATTATTCCCTGCTCAGACCAAAACTAGAGACACAACTCAAAAAAACAAATGGAGAGATAATTTTAAGGGGTAAATAGTCCCACAGTCCCTATTTCATCTCCAGCTGCAAATGTTTCCGCCTGGAAGATATTTCAAAATACAGAACTTTGCCCTCTGCCCTAATAATGAGTAGGAGAAGAGAATTTCTTAGATTACCAGAAGGAAAAAAAAAATAATAATAAAAAAACCCTAGTTATATGTGTTGAGATTACCACACTGAATTTTTAAGCTGAAAGGAAATACAAACTGGTCTAATACACTGAATTAAAATTATAACTGAGTCATTAAGAAACAAAATACAGAAAAATAAAACATTCATATTAGTTGTAATACTCTAGTATTAGATACATCTAATACTCATCTGCTTTAAAAATGGTACAAGCCATAGATTCTTACAAATTTTATTTACAAACTACATAGCACAAAGCAAGCTAAACAGAAAGATGCACCTCTAGAATCCCAAAGAAGAGGAAAAGAGTAAGAACGATTAATAAAAATGCATTTATATATCATTATTATGGTATATTCATATATGTACATGTACATATATCTATACTTGTAACTATAAGCATATATTTGATATACTCATGCTCAATATCCATAAATATTCATACTACGATCATAGTCTAATTTTTCCAGTGAATGCAAGCCTTTGCACAGAATTACAATGTGTTCATTAGTGAGTTTTTCCCCTTTGCTCTCCAATTTCAAATAAAATTGACAAAAGAGGTGGAGTTGTGCAAACACCTGTATTGATTGAAAAGCTACAGCCTAAGCTTAAAATTTTCTGTAGGACAGGAAATCCACATTACAATCCATTGCAGCTATCCCTATGTTCACTGTTAATAAAATATTCCATTTCCACTAGGAAAGTTACGTAGATGCCTAATGTACAGAGCAGGATTTTCCAAACCCCCTGCTAGTGGGCTGATTTCTGTGCAGAGCAGAATTGCTGGTACACAGTGTGAACCTAACATCAGCAGGTAATGAACATGGCCAAAATCCACAGCTGAAGTGTAAAGAGTTCCATCACCACTCTGCGTAAAACAGAGACAGACACTGCTGAGTTTATTCCATCAGAGCAAGGGGCAAAAGTGCCCAGGCCACTCCCAGCCTCACATATCAAAAAGACCTGGCACGTGTGCAATGTTTCCAATGGTTGTGACTTTCCTTTCTGCTTTTGTGATCTCTGCTTTGATCTGTCTCCCAAGATAGGGATGTCAAGCACATCTGGGAGAGGGCTTCCAAGGCTCTGTAAATACCTATGTTATCTCTACACAGACATTCCCAGCTTGACATTCCCAGCTGCAAGACCACTTGAGCAAACCTATCATCCAAATCCTCACCAAATCCTTCAGTTTTAGCCCCTTCCTCCCAACACACTTTGTATCTTTCTGTTGGTTTCCTTGGAGGTTTTGTTTCAGTTTGGGCTTTTATTGGTTGGGTGTGGTTGTTTTGTTTGTCCCATCTTGCTTTCTACCACTTATTTTATTCAACATTGATTTTTGTGCAGTTCTTGTTGTCCAGGGGTGGACATGCAGTTAGCTACCAAGAGGTCACACTGCACTCCAGGGTCTATTCTACCCTGGGTACCAGGGCAACTTTCTGCAAGACAGTAATAGACAAATGCATTCTCTTCTGATGCTGGCTATGAGGCTTCTAGCTGCTCCTCAGCCTATTGCTGGTTGCCATTGCCTCCTTCAATCAGCTGCCTCTACTACTCTATAAATGAATTTGGAATATATTCATATGAATATAGTTTTATAGTGTATTTCAGTTCAAAGAAGCCAGATTACCTTTAGACATTTTAATGAGTATTCTTTGCTAAACTGGCTCCTTTCATGTGGAATAAGGCTTAGGAGTGTTCATATCACTGCAAACAAACCTGAGAGCAAAGTTACTTCCTTACAGGGGACAAATGGAAAGGCAAAAATTATCTCTGTAGCCTTGTCTTAGAGGAGAGGTGCCTCCTCCATATGCTCCTTCTGTTCTGGCACAACTATTGTGATTTCTCCCAGGCTCTCACAGTTCTGTCTGGTATTGACTCCCCCTGCTTCCATATTTACTTCTTTAAATTAAACTGTTTCTACTTTTCTTCCACAGCAGTATTTCTTTTTTCCTGCTATGTCTGCTGTGCTTCTAATCTGTAACTTCCACCATCTCACAGGTGTCCCATTTATGACACTTCTTCTTACTGTTCTACTCTTTATCACTAATCATAGTGACACTCAAAGGCTTTGACACTTCCAGTGTACTCTGCTCTATAACAAGGCTGTGCTTTAATGCCAAATTCTGTTTTCATTGTGTCCCAGTGTTTATGGCTGTGAATGGAAACAGTAAATTGGATTGAAACTACACTGTCCCTTGCAATAGATTCATTTCTCACACAGATATTAAAGGTAAGATGTGAATTAGAGATTTATTTCTGAAGTTCATCTGTGTATGTATGTTTTCCCAGTAAGTTAATGTAATCTGCTCTTCAGGATAAATTAAGTTTACAGATCAGATAAAAATACTTTTAGCCTAATTCAGAAATGTGTATCATATGTGATGAGGTAGCATCCATTAATGCTAATTTGGATTCCGTTAGATCTGCTCGTGACAATTCAGCCAATATTTAATGAAACCCCAGCAGTTGTAACTTCCATGTGAAGAATTTGGAACACAGGGTAATTTCCCAGACTAATTGGAAGGAATTATTTTCTGGGATATGCTTGCCACACAGAAAACATGTAAAAAAAACCTGTGAATTTAAAACTGTGTCTCAATCTTCCAAAAGCATTCACTTGCAAATCTGCAAAAGTGCAATGTAGAAAACAGTGTTAATTTCCATATGTGAGTGCAGAAAGAGAGATGTATAAACATAAAGGCTTACATATACCTATACACATACTATAAAAGCAACAATTAACATTTTAAATCCATATGCAAAATGTAGCATACAATGAAACTGAATATAGTGTGGATACAGAGGCAAATAAGAAAGAGGAAGATGTAAAAACATGCTAGCTCAACATAAATATAAACACATAAATATCACACAAACACATGGATCTCCAACATGAGGATGAAGAAACCATCATGATGATCATCGAATTCCTACTAGCAGAGGACTGCAAGTGCCAACAACTCCCTGAGATTCTCTGCCACCACCATAAGTGTGAAACCACCAACCTTAGGGCCCAGAGAATGAGGGGAAGGGTGAGCATTACACCAAGGGATAGAAACTAAGTGTACATATAGAAATTTAATTGTATCATTGAGACTTTTCCATATAGAAGGTTCTTTCTTTTTACCTAATAAATATGTCTGGACTATTAATGATTGTTGTATTAGATTGTTATAGTATCAGTTTTATCAACTGTAAATTATTTGCTTCATATATAAAGTGTCTTTCCACTTTGCCAAGGAACAAGACCTTGAACACAACACAGAAGTATATGCAGAGAGACATATATTCAGCAAATATTTTAGGCTGTTTCTTAATCTCTAGACAGTCTCAAGGTGTGACTGTGCTTAGCTCATCCCTACCACTGCAAGATCTGCTGGTCTTTTCTGTTCCTTGCTGCAGTCTCTTTTGACACACTTTCCTTCAATCCTCCCCCTGCAATAGTGTTAATCTGTCCATGAAAAGAAGCATTTAAATGTGCAATACACATGCCTTGGAACATGTAGACTCTGAACCTGAAACTAATTTTCACAGAGGTCACAGGTGTCACTTTATTGTCATTAAATACACAAATGAATGATGACAGTAGGTATTCAAATCAGTTTGTGATTTCAATTTGAAATTCTTCCCTGTGGCTGATCCATGAGTAGGTTCTCTGTCCCTGGAGCATGGCCATTTACAATTTCACTGTCAACAGCCTGAACTTACAGTCACAATGGTAAAAAAATATTGGAATTATGAAGTATGCAAAGAATGTGACTCAGGATGATGTAAGCAGATACACACTTTCAAATCTTGTACTGTGTCACTACACCTACTGTGATCATTTGTATGCACACTGAGCATATAAAAGGCAGGAAGTAAAGAATAGTGTCAGCAAAAGGCTGAGCTTAAGCTTGAATAGGTTGTTCTGTCATCTGCCATTATCCCTGCTAATTGAGGACTGCTCCTGGCACATATTTTTTTTTTTTTTTACTTTTACTCATTTTTATTTCTGTTTTTTAATAGTAATTTCTCTGATTTTTCCTATTTGTCAGTAAGTTGCAAGTACTTCTGTTCGGTGGTGATAAGCATGCTTTTGAATGCTCACCTCTTTTCTCTATTCCATTACACCAGCCTTTCAAAAGCTTTATTGTGCTGTTGGATCATGTATTTTCAGGTCATCCAGAGCAGCCAAATTACCTCTTCAATATATATATTTTAAATATATTTGCATCCTTTGTAGATCTTACATATGCCTTCTGCATCCTAGGCATTTGGAACCTCTAGCTGGTGAGCAATGTGCCTGTGCAACAGGTGGTGATGGTACTCACAGAGAAATATCATAGGAGACCTCTGAAGATTGCTTTAGCAATGTGGTGGTCACTTGTGGCAAAACAGTGACAGAACAATAATGCCAGATGGGACATGATGCCTTTGCAACTCATTTACTGTAAATGCACTTTTGTGGCTCATCTAACTGTACAGAACTACTTTGCATGCCAGGCAGTAGACAATCAGCTATATACCTGTAAGGGGAGGGTTCTCTGCAGTATGAATAGGAAAAGAACTTTGCAGCAGTAGCTGCAGTGTGTGCCTCTGCAACAGAGCTGATGACAATCACCAGCTTAGTACTGCAGGAAAATCCACAGCAGATTTAAAATACACTTTAATGATTAAGCAGAATGCCTTGCCATGACTTCCATCCTCCATGTAAAGTGATTATAATGGAAGGCACATTTTCAGTCAACACCTCTTCAAGGGTCCTCTGCTGCTCATTCAGGCTGGGTCAGGCAAGAGCATGGGGCAATGCAGCTCTTGCCTTTTGGCCCTGGGGCTCTTCTGGGGGGATAGTCATGCAAGAGGGATTGGGTATTCATCCAGTTTAATAACTCCTGATCCCCCTGGGGGAACAAAGTGTAGGAGGAAAGGGATCAGCTAATTATAGTTAATTGTATTAGCTGGGAAAGTCTGATTAACATAATTAAGATAGCCTTGTGACTAGTAGCTATACAGCAGGAAAGTGTGCTTGGATATAGCAAGTGATAAACTAATTAAAAGAAGTATGAGCTAGACAACCTAGCTGAAGTCCTAAAAGGTTGATTTTTTGACACCTGTATGCCAGGGGAAGCACACAAGGTTGTGGCAAGCATGCAAGGGCTGTGAGGCAGGTTTTACAGAGAGATGAAAGATTGCAGGTTAAAGCACTGGAAAGTTTGCAGTGTATGAATAATGGGGAAGAGGTAAGCATGTGTGAGTTGCCTGGAAACAGCCTGTGGGCCAGGAAGCAGCTTTTGGTGTAGGGTGAATATAATGATTGTGTTTGGTATTCCTGTTGTTAGAAAGCAGATCTAGGCCTTCCCCCCCCATGGCCCCTCCCCCAGGCAGGAATGTTAGTATATGTTATGAAAGCCAAATATGTTTTATGGTATAATTTATCTCTTTTGCAACACGTGCTGCTTCTTGTTCTCCCTGTGTTTCCCAAGGTCTTCCATGATAGTAATACAGTGTAATTTTAGATTTGGGAGGCCTGGTAAGGTGCATGCACAGAGAAAGAATCACAGCTTTTCCTTATTTTCAAGGCAAGTATTCAGGTCCTAATTTTATGACATCTAAGAACCTAAGAGCTGTGTAAGGTGATTTGGAAAAAAATTGTAAAACTTTAGTCAAGATATTTTTTTTCCATTTCTGCATTTTCCCCAAAACAATGGAGGCCTCCACATTCAGAAATAATAAGAACATGCCAAACTATTTGAGAAAGTTGTGTTCCAACCTCTCTCACAGCTACTAATTTTCCTGAGTTGAGCTTCAAGGGCTGTGACTATGTTTTTCTTTCATAAATGTGCTAGTCTGATATATTTTTATATGAACTTTTGTCATAGCTATAATACCAAACAATCCAGATTGCTCATATGAGAAAATCATTATTTTATTTTTAAAAAGAGGTAGCTCACATTGCATAGTGTAAAAATTCATTGTGATCTTAGTTTTCATTTAATTTCTGCAAACTAGGAGCTTTGTCATATAAAAATTACTTTAATTACATCTCACTTAATTCTTTTGTTGTATTTCTGGTTTTCTTCCCTGAAAAAAAACTTCTTAGTGTAGTTAGGAGTCCTTATACTCCTCTGGTAGCTGGAAGACAGTGCAACAGAGACGTCTGTTTAAACTTCTAAAAATTTAATTCCTGGGCTGGGCTGTTAGAGTTTTCCAAGTTCCAACAAAATAGTTCAGCCATGCTTTACCTCTCTATGGCCTTGCAGTACCACTGAAATAAACCAGAAAGTACAGTTTTACAAAGTGGAAAACATCCTTACTATGGCAAAAAGAGCTATAGATAATGATAATTAGAAACCCTCAAGCAGTCTAACCCATGAACTTTAGCCTGTTCCTGAACCATTATTAGAGAGGGTACAAGCACTGGAATAGAACGATATTTCTTACGGTTTCCTTTCTAGACAGAGGATATTACATGTCTGCTGGAAAGAGACAGTGATTATGGCCAAAATATAAATAATTTGTGTGGACTCAAAGCTTTGACCTGTTGGTAGATTAAATCTATATTTGTATTTTCATTACCAAACCCAGGAGTCTCTTGCTGCTCTAAATCCAGCATATCTGTTCAAAGTAAAAAGTCAAATAGAAAATCTCGTCAGCTCTTTTCTACCTCAGTATAAATACAGTCCCACAGAGGACATGCCCTGTGCTCTGTGGGGCCACCACCTCATCTAAACAAATGCTTTGCACAATCTCAGAGCACAAATCTGCAACATTACTGATGGAGAATAACTTTAATTGGAATTTGTTGCAGTCAGATATGCAGATCCAGCAGCACAGCAATGTGTGAGGTTTACATAGGAATACTTAAGCTTGATGAAGCTAAAATGCATATGGCTTTCAATTCACTTTTCATGCAGGTTTTGAGAACAATTCACATATATATATGCATAGAAATATGTATTCTTTTTGGCATTTTTCTCTTTCAGTGAGATTCTTGCAAATAAAAATAATTAAAGACACTCTTAAAATGAGGTATTGTAATGAGTGTTTACTTGGGTTAAGTTCGTATGGGTGGTCAATACGTAAAGACTAACCCAAAATAACAACAACACAAACAAAAAAACCCAACAAAATAAAATACCAAAGCCCAAAATGCAACTTAGTATTTGTTGTGATCTCAGAAATTGGTATAAAAATTAAAGTTAGAATTCTAATGACAAAGACTCCAGTAGTCAACTGATAATATAATAATATTAAGTTGAAAAAGCTATTTAAGAAGTATATTATAATCATGTGTTAAGAAGTATATTATAATCTTTCTATATTAAGAACACACAGGTTTTACAAATTTAGAAATTTCCAGTGTTTTTAGAAAAAAATATATACTCTAAAACTATAATATAATACTCAAAGGCTTTCTAAAAAACTTTATTTGGGTTTTTGAGGGGTTTTTGTTGTTGTTGTTTCTTGAAAAAGCCCCTCTGCTACTTTATTGCAAAGGTTCAGGAGAATCAGCAGGTTTTGGTGTTAGTGCTTTAACATACATCAGGCTGTTTATATGTCTGCATTATGCATTTTCCATTATTAAACAAGCAACAATGAATATTTATAAGTTTTTCCAAGTGTAATGAATAATAGCCATGAATATAAAGAATATAAAGAAGTACTTGTCAAATAAAAAGTTGAAGCTGAAATACCTAACAATGATTTAGCTGTCATTTCAATTTTTTAAACGTATTAATAAAAATGTGTGTATTCCTTGTTCTGGATATATGCACATCCAATAAAGCAATAATAATTAGATTTGGCAGCCAACAAGCTGGCCTTTCTGAAGCCTGAATTCTTCTTGACGTAGCTACCAGCTGTACCAAACTTCTTTTGTGTTTTCCCTCAGGAAAAACCTATGAGAAAAAGCAGACCTAGAGGGGTCACCTAAAGTCAACGGAACTAGTCTTCTGTAAACTGAATAATGCTTAAAACTTTTGCTTTAGCTCCTCACAATAAGCAAATCTTTCCTCTCACCCTGTCAGAGATTAAGAAGAGAAGGAGAAAGTAAAAGAAGACAGCAGGTTTGCATTCTTGCAGATTGACTGACAGCACTTATTCTAAGCCAAGTGATGGTTTTCCTCTTCAACCACGTATTTTGGACTTTGAGACGAACAACTTCTCAGTCCGTTTGATTTGTGGGAGTGACTTTGCAAAAATGGACATTCAGAAAGGCATAAATGGGTGTTTGGTAAGCAGTAAAGCTTGCTGTTTACCCCCTACTACTTTTAATTGGAGTTGTAACACACAAATAAATCTTTCTTGTGCAAATGAATAATGATGTGTGGAGTCTTAGCAGTAAAATACATTTTTTAAAGGAACTGAGTTGGAAGTAGAAAGGTAGATCAGCTACTCCCCATGAACAAAGCACTTCTTCACATGGACTGACTATATAGAAACAAACTAGCATGGAAAAACAGTTAATCATTTTCTGGTTGTAGTTTCTCGCTTTGTTGAATTAATTGGTTTGGACTATTAAAGAGTAGCTTCATGTCTGAGTTTCATTGGTAGTTTATGGATGTTCAGACCAGAACAGAAGTGGCTCTGGGTGACGTCTTGTACATTCTGAGTTTGGCCTTCCTGCAAGAACTTTAGCCCTTCTTTCATAAATCAGAAAATTATCATGAAATAACTTCTGACTGCAAAGAAAACAGCTGAGAGAACCTTTTGCACTAACAGTGCCTTATGTAAGCACAAACAATTGAACCATTTCCCTGTTTAAAACCATGTTTTATTTCTTTTAATTAAGGAAAGAAAGGTAAAAATATCATGTACATTATGTAGAACAGTGAAGTTAATGGCTTCTTTATATTAATACTCTGATAGAAAAAACAAATTTGAGAAATGTAAACATGAATTCTGCTTACAGTCCTTTAGAAACACTAACTGTTTTTATCTGAAAAAAAAATTGAAAAGTTCTCAGCAGGTTTTTTTCTGTGGAATCAGAAGCAATTTCACTTTGATTTAATAGGAAATCCAGTCATGTAAATGGAAATGGGAAAAGTCTTACAGTGTGATTTCTCTCAATCCACAGATTATATAGGTTGGCACCTTAATGCACCTGAAGGAAATAATGACAAACAAATATGAATAAGAAAATGTAGTTGAGAAAGATATTTTTGTCAGATATAAGACAGCAGAGCGTATATTGTAGCTGACAATAGCATGGGCAATGAACAAAAAAAAAAACCAATCTAATTTCACTAGAAGTCATAGAATCAGAAAAAGGATAGGGTTAGAAGGGACCTTAAAGATCATTAGTTCCAACCCCTCTGCCATGGGCAGGGTCTACATTCAATAGATCAGGTTACTAATCCCATGTTTATGAAGAATAAAAATACTAAGCTTTTTAGAAAAAAAGCAAATTATTGATAGAGTCTTATGGATTTGAAAAAGGAGAATGGAATAACTGCATGGATTTTGACAGGAAAAAAATGTCAAGGGAAAAGAATAAAGACAAGGAAAGTCAAAAAATAAGAAAAAACACCCAAGAACATTATGTTGAAATGGCAGTAAGTTTTGTGAGTTTGTCTGTTTATAATAAGATGGAGATATAACCAAAGGAAGGACAGGCTGTAAGACAGTTATGTAAAAGTAAGTAGCTGATGTTTGATGTTATAGAAAATAATGTAAGGAGAAGGGCAGACAAGTTACAGAGATGGAAAGGTGCTAACTGCAAGAGAATTTTGAAGACTTTTGAAGACTGAAAACAAGATTTCAACTTTCAAGGCTAGAGAGAGAGGTTTTGCAATGATAAATGAGAGTCCAGTCTGTTTTCTTCCCTCCCAAAAAAATTAAAAACAAAACAACCAACCCACAAACCACAAAATCAGCCATCGTAATGGGAGTTTCAAATTCCTTTCAAGATTCAAGTAACAAATCCCTTTACATACTTTGCCACCACAAATACATGTATATATATTTTTTGTGATTTTTTTTTTATTTCTGTAGTACTGACCCCTAAGAACAGCTATTAAAACTTCTAGATGCAATTTTTTACATCTGTCACTGACATAGATGAAGTAATTTGAAACTGTTTAGTCCTATCACTCTTTGCATGATTCTTTCATTAATCTGACTGTGAACTGAGACATGTCTCTCTTGAAGTTTAATTTGCTAATGCATTAATTTCCAGATTTTAGTAATAATATAAAATTAATTTATTCATCATGCTGCATTTTTCAATCCTTAGATGCAAAAATCTCAAAATCTTGGCTTTTATCCCATGTCTTTGATTTACTGTGTCTTTAAAATTGACTTGGAGACCAGAGCATTTCTGGAAAGAGAGCATCTCTTGTGTGTGTACATACAAATATGTCCACACAAGTGTCTGTGTTTATACATGGAAAAAGTATAATGTTTGAAAAATTATACAGTCTCTAGATTAAAAACAAGTTACTTTAAAAAAGTTTTAAATATTTTACCTGAAAAATGACAAGGAGAGTTGATTTTAGAAATTGCTAACCGTGAAGAATTGTACTTTGATATTTCTTGTGTTGCCACAGAGAATTGTGAAGATTGATGTGCAGGTTTGCTCTTTGCTGTGAACTATCAGATAGGTTTGTGTAATTGTGCCTGACTGATGTGTGTAGGAGAACAAGGAGCGCTGGCTGGAAAGACACAGAGCACAAGACAGCAGAAAAATACACATATAACTACAGAGAATAAGAATTTTTGTCCGGCACACTTTAACAAAAATCAGTGCCAGGTTGTTAGAATAGATCTACTGCCATGACCTTTTAGTGGGCAGAGAAGTTTTTTGTGCTGTTTGCCACTTCAATACAGAGGTTTAGTCATTTAGGCTGCATCTCCTTCCAGTTGTAAGGATAAGCCTCCTGATCTTTGCACAGGATGTGATTAGCACATTCTCCATCAGTAAGCTCTGCATTTCCATGGGACACTGAATTTGGGTCAGCTGGGAATCACTGCAGAACTCTCTTTCACAGCAGATGCCAAACAGCCAAAGGGCTGCACCCACAGCAGGGATGAGGAAAGCAGTCCCCATCTCCTGTGAAGTCTCATGATTGCTCAGAAACAGATGATTGTCAGCTAGGCCAGATGAATTTTTGCTATGACAAATCAAGATGTTTCAGTGCAAATGACTCAACTTTAAACTGAGACATAACCAGAGACTTCCTTGAGCACTTTTATGGCAAAGGAAAACACATAAACAGAAAGAATGGACTCTACCATTTGCCTTAATTTCTGTGGAACTTCGTCTTTTAATTGAAAGGACAGAGGATGAAAATTTCTTAATTACTGTGTCCTGACTTCGTAGAAGCTCTAATTTAGAGAAGTCTTTTCTTTTTTGCTGTTGAAGGACTGCTCTTTCCTCCTCTACATTAGTTGCACTGCAGTTATTTACAGAAGGGAGGAAATTTTGAACTTTGGGTTGGTACTTAGCCCCATAGCCTTTCTGAGATAGCACACATTTCCTTCCCTTTCCCAGAAAGGAATAGATACACTTTCTCACAGTGAATGAAACCTGTACAAAGTAAGCTACAACAATAACCAGTGATTAGGGGGAAAAGTTAGGAGAAACTCCCATGAGGATATGTAGCACAATCCAAGTTCTTCTGACTGGAAAAGCAACAATAGTCTCAGGCTACAGATAAAGACTCTGTAATTATCATTGTTATGTTACACACCTAATCTGGGTGCAGAACTTGTTTCCATTTTCATCTTTTCCTACCTTACCTGCCATCAGTTAGGAAAGCTTGTGTATGCAAATGAGGGAGGGTTGTTCATCTGGTTGTTAATCTTCATACCAAATAATCTTAAACAAAAAATTGAGAAAAAAGGGAAGAAGCAGACAGAAAAGCTGCTAAATTATGTTTTACCTGAAGCACACCCTGGTCCTCATGCTGGCACATCCTTGCAGTGAAGCAGTGCCCCAGTGTGCTCCCTGCTGCCCTGGTCCCCTCACCTCTCCCTGAAGGGTCTTGTGGCTGCTGCAGGGAGAGGGTTTAGGAATTCCAGGAAAGAGAGCAGACCTGCATTGTCCTTCAACTGCAGAAACCACACTCAGGGAGCAGGATGCTTTATAAGGAAAACACTGCAAACTAGGGATGTAGGGAAGAAGAAAAACCCTGGACATGTCAAAATAATTGACCACTGGATATCAGTTTCTATAGATAGATTAGCAGCAAAATGAGGGTTGAGGAGTCTCCATCTTTGGCTGGATGTAGAGGGTAGCATACTGTCAGGGATGAGGAACAGCATGAAGTACTTTATGCCTTCTTTGCTTCAGTCTTTAGTAACAAAACAATTTGTAGTCAGTATCCCTCAGAGATGGAAGTTAGTGATGGGTAGGTGAATGAATAATCCAGGAGGAATGGTTAGTGACCTGCTACACCAAACAAACACCCACAAGTCTATGGGCTGGCAAATGAGCTTGCCAAGCTGCTTTCAATCATTTATTTACCAGCACTTCTGGTTAACTGAGGAAGTCCCTGTTGACTGGAAATTAGCAAATGCAACACCCAGCTACAAGAAGGATTGGAAGGACAATCCAAGGAATTACAGATCAGTCACTTGACCTCAGTGCCAAGAAAGATGATGGAGCAGATTAATGTGCTGTCCAGCCTGACTACCAGGCTTAACCATAGAAAATGTATCTCAGTGAACTGTTCATTGTCCTTTTGAATTACACAGTTAAATTTATTGATGTACACTGTCCAGGAATTTCTATTACCAACTTGTCCTGAGATGTGAAATCCTTGACTGTTTGGTCACTGAGCACTTTTGCATCGGCTTCATCACAGCTCTTGTGGTTCCCCCCTGGGGATTGCATGAACACATTGCATCCAGTCCTGTCACACTGAAACAACTCATCAGCATCACAAAGAATCCTACTGGCTTTGGATATGTATCTAATAATAAAATTCCTGTAAAATCTTCCAAATCTCCCTGAAGTCTGGTCAACCCACTATAAATCTCCTCTGGCATTTTACTTCTTGAGCTGAAATTGCAACAGTCTCCTTGCAGAGTTAAACTGAAAAAGAAAGTGGGAGCAAGCTTTGAAATTCCCACATTGCCATAGAGAATGCTCATTATAAAATACAGTTGATACAGATATAAGCACATACTTTGCTCTGGTTCAAGATATTCTGCATAGCTATTATTCTAATGCAGTAAGGATTTAATTGATGCCACTATAATTACTGTAATAGATTCCTTACCGTATGCTTCCTTCAGGATTTTTAGAACCAGGTTCCTCAGTTGGTTATTAATAGTCCTGAAAAGGCTTTACTTCTGTGTTTGATCATGTGCATAAATTGCAGCCCACCTACTTGAAATGCACCTAACTCTGCATTTGTCCAAATCAATGCCTTCCCTTGCTTCCAACTTAAGATATCTGAACTAATTAAAATATACCTTATCTAACTACATTATTATAGCTGGGAAGTAGTTTTATATCATCAGTAAATGAGTTGCATCTAATTAAAAATTAACTTTCGTATTGTAATTAGTTTTTAGAATGAAAATAAAAGTGCTGATAGTCTTCAGTGCTGCTGAAATATGGTGTTCTCTTACCTAGGCTTTAGCCATACATTTTCTCAAAAGAAACTCTAATAGGTAAATACATTCTGATAAGGAAAAACAAAGTTTGGGGATTTTCAAACACGTACATTTTTTTCTAGATGTATGCAAAACCCAGTGTCTTATTTAACCTACACCCCTGCCCTCAAACCATTTTTTCCTCCTAGATAAATAAAAAAAAAAAAATTAGAAAACATTTATTCTAGATGTGTGAAGGGTCCTAGTTTCCAAAGCACAAGAGGCACAACTTGCTAAGGTAGGTAGTTTACCATTAAGTAATAATTAATTTCATGTCAGATGTTCTACAGTAGGAAAGAATATTTTGTTCCATCAAAAATTATAAGAAAGTAGTTAAAGAAAATAATCTGTGATATTAAAAACAAACAAACAAAAATTAATTTAAAGTTTCACTTCCTTGCAAAGCAATACCAGTTAAGGATGGGTAACAACAATAATTCTCCCAGATTATGTAAAAGGACAAAATTGATCTTTTTAAAAACTGCTATTTAAAACCACCAAAAATTCTTAAAATAGCATCTTGTCTGAAAAACGGCAATAAAGTTTCAGCAATACTATTGCAAAGAAAAGGCATAATTTTTCTTTGCAATAGTAGAATAGACGGCAAATAGACGAATTTTCAAGATACTAAAAAACATTCAGATAATTCACAGAACTTCCAAATTTTTAAAGAACATTGCTTCTAAAAATTTTGCTCTTCCACTAAGGTAGAGAGCATTTTTCTTCTCATCAATGGTAAGACTAAGGATAGGAACATGGGTAAAAATGAGAGCTCCAACAGTGTCACAGAATTAAATCAAATAGAATCTATGGTGGAAATGTGTAATATTCCTTATATATCAATGCTCTTGAAGTACTTAAGTAGTTTAAATAGTTATATATCTCATAAATCAGTTTGATATCAAATACTAGAAAAGTGTATCTGTTTCTGTTATATTTTGTGCTTTATTAGTACATGAATAAAGTCTTCCTTTGTATATGACACTTCCTTTGGAGGTTTTATTCTGGCCTGAGCCAGAGGAGGATGCTGGGATGCTTCTGAATCAAAGAATGCTAAGCATTGAAACTCTTACCTGTAATTAAGCAAATTATGTCGGCTTTGTGTGGTGGAAGGGAAATAGGAGGGGTAGCAATCGTTTTTCCAAAGGCAAAGATATTTTTGAATATGCCCTTTTGAGATTTGCAGCAAAATGTTTCAAAAATATTGCAATTTAAGGGGTTTATGCTAAAATCTGTTTTGGTTTCTGACAGCAAATATTGTGGCTGTAAGACAGTACTTTTACTGGATAAACAAGACAATGTAAGAATGGCAATTTCATAGAGTATAAGTTAAATTGCTAGGTCAAAACCTTAACTCTCATCCAGTTCTAGACAATTTATTTAAACAAAGAACACAGATCAGATTTCTCCACATTATTGTGGAAGTTAATTTTTGAAATACTAAATATTTTTAAATCTTACACCTTTCATGTCAAAAAAAGGACAATAACAGTAAAAAAAAAATGGAGCTCTTGTGGTGTTATATTCTGGCTTCTTCAGGAAACAGCAGTCACATTTTCCACTTGTATGTTCTGGGTCCACTACCTGGCTGGCCCAACAAGAGGGCAGTTTCTGTTCATCTGTAGTCCAACAGATAAAGGGCTTTTTGCAAGCATCAAGTTAGATTATATTGTTTGTAATAAACTCATTCATCTCTCAGTGTCTAAATTATTTTTGTTCCTTTTAATCCAGAAACCTGAAATTCTTGTGTGAAGAGTTGTTTTACAAGGAAAGATAATAGGATACTACCACAATTCATATATAAATTATGTTTACATGCCATAATTTTTTCTAATAAGTGTGCAATGATGTGATTTGAGAAACAACTTCATCTGCAGCAATACTCTTATTTGTTAATGGCATTAAATGATGATCTTGTGGAAACATGGTTTTCATATTACCACATTTCCAGGAAAAATATGTTTAAATAAAAATATAAGCAGAATTAAATTTTTTTTCTCTCCTAATATTTGTATGTTTATTAAAATTTAAATATTTTCGATAGCAATCACACAGCCACACCATCTGCTCCCAGATTCATTACTGTTTAGCACCCTTTCCTCAGTTTGATGCACTTGGAAGCTTTCCAACATTAACTTTCTCCCTTCAGCAAGACTGGAAAGCAATTGCAACATAACATTTGGACTAAAGATTAAGTCTTGATGAAAAGAACTTGTGATGAGCTACTCATTCTAAAAAAGATTTACAGAGTCATATCTAAGGTGAATGCATGAGTAGGAAAGTCACATCTGAAGTTAAAGAATTCGTAAGATTTTCTAATTATTAAGCAGACAGACAAAAAAGTGAAGAAATCTAAAAGGCTTTCAGGGAAACTTACAGAAGCATGACTGAAGGATGAAAGACTTTAGTTACTGTTCAGTGAATGGCAAATGGACAATGGAAATACGCTGACAGGGTGGGACATGGACATGCACCAGGAAGCATGAAATACAGAAGGAAGCTGTGTAAGAGCGATGGAGGGCATGGGAATAGCAGCAGGAAGTCTTTCAGGAATAAAAATAAAGCATCTAAAGGGCTTTGCATCTGTACCTCCATTCTCAGCTTATGAATCATGGACAAATACTGTACAAAACCTGGCAACTTAACTTGCCTTAATTATGTATGTGTCTGGGAGGTGGTGGACTATGACTTCCTTTAGAAAGTGGCTAGTCAAGGGAAAAAGACAGGATCATGAAAAGAATGAGAAACAGAAACGAGAAGTATAGAAAAAATACAACTAAGATGGCAAACAGGAAAAGACATGATATTTAAGGAGCTGTGCATCTTGCATGATGGTGGTTGGAGTAAAGTAAATTAGAGAGGAGCCTGCTGTTGAGAGCAACAATAATGTTTAGGAGAGTTGAGGTAAGTGAGAGTGAAGGGAAAAGGCAGAAAAGGCTTGTAACTTTGCTGGCACTGTGCCTATAGAACTCTTTCTTTACATCCCTTGTCAGATGTAAACTCAAGAGGATTTTGGTTTTCGTAATACTATTCCCACACACTTGGACAGCATCTCTATGTTCCTTCTGGATTGTCCAATGCTGCCTCCATCTTTTATCTACTTCCTTTTAACATTTGAGCCTAGTCAGGAGATCCTGGTTCATCCATGAAGGCCTCCTGCTCTGTTTTCTTGATTTCCTGTGTGTTGGCATGAACCATTGCAGGTGACTCTTGCAAGTCAACCAGCTTTCCTGGAGTCTGCTTTTGTTGTTTTGGTGTTTTTTGGAGTTTTTTTGGGAGGGTTATTTTGTTGTTGTTGTTGTTGTTGTTGTTGTTGTTTTTGTTGTTTGTGTGGGGTTTTTTTGGTTGGTTTATTTTTATTTTTTTTCCCAGATTGTATTACATCGGATTCTTTAAAGCAGGCCCCTGAAAGGCCTAAACTCTGCTTTTATGAAGATCAGGGATGTGATACTGCTTTTAGCCTTGTTTTCTTGTCTGAGCGTCTTGAACTTCTCCATCTCATGTTCCCTGCAGTCAAGGCTGCTGCAGATCTTCACATCCCTAATCAGTTCTTGGATGAATCAGACCTAGCAGAGTGCCCTCTCCTTGTTGACCCCTTGATCATCTGTGTTAGGAAATTGCTGTCACTACTATACTCAAACCTGTGTTGCCCCTCCGGCAGATATTAGATATTAGTATGGTTTAGGTTACCCATGAGGACCAGATCTGGCAAAAATAAGGATGCCCCCAGTTGCCTGAAGAAGGCTTCATCTACTATTACATCCTGATCAGGTGGGTGTAGCAGACACCCACCACAAAATCACCACTATTTGTCAGCCTCCCCTTGACCTAGTTCATGACTGGCTCACTGTCTGTGTCTAGGCAGATTTTTACACACTCCTGTAGCTCACACAAAAGGCAACTCACTCTCCCTACCTTCCCAGCCACACTTCCTAGAGTCTGTCTGTCCATCACAGTGCTGCAGCTGTGTGAGCTGTCCCACCCTGCCCATGTCATCTGAGTGAGGTAGCAGTACTGTGCCTTCACCCGGACCTCCAGTGCATCCTGTTGTTCAAGTGTTTCAGAGAACCACCCAGAAAAGTTATGAGAGCTTTGCCCATGACCATGTGTCGCTGTAGGACATGAAAGAAAGATGAGAGACTCCAAATATTTCAGAAGGCAAAGAGCATAAAAAAAAAGCTTATTGTCTAATTCTTACTACCTTTTATAAGGGGTTCTGATACAGACTTAACATGACTGGTGAATAGGAATGACACCTCTCTAATCCCATTGGTTAAATTAGAGAAACAGAAAAACACCACCTGAAGAAAGATTGTTTTGAGAAAAGAGAGTTGTTTACCCCGATTGTTTTGAGAAGAAGCTTTCTTTAGAAATTTTTCCTTGGGAAAAGTTAGCAGCTGCTAGCAGGCTAAAATCTCTCAGACCCAGAAATATCAGGCCCATAACCATGTCCTCTAGGCTGTCTCTTATTTATGTGCCTACACTCGAGGTGGGCCCCTTCAGCCCAGTATTGCTGATCACAAGGAGTCCCCAGTTCACATCAAACTTTTTTTCCCATCTCAGTCTACTTTTGCTGCTCTTTCCCAAATGGTGGAAGCACAACAGGGAGTAATAGTTGCAACTCTACCATTCAGAATTTGCTCTGGCAAGAGCACAAAAGGCAGCTGAACCTGAAAGGCCACAGGATGTATTAGAGGTAAAATAGCCAGTGCTAACTGTAAGAGAAACATCATGGGAGCCAACGTCAAGTAGAAGTTCACGGATCAGTCAGAGCAAACTGATAGAATAGGTTTTCCACCTCAGGGAACCTCAAAAGGAGCTGCTGGAAAACCAGTGGGGCTGGCAGCAGGCTGGAGAAACTCCTGCTTACAGCTGCCTTCCAGCAGCCAGAGTGCCACCAGGGACAGAGTTAAGAGATGTGATTCATCTTCTCCTTGTAATTGGAGCTGACAGACGTTGCATGTTTTTCTGACAGCACTGGCAGAGCACTTGCTTGTTCTCCACCAGGCTCCCTGGGCATCTGTGGGAGCCTGCAGTGCAGAGCCTGGCGGGCTCCGTGCCAGGCCGAGCGGGTACCGCACACGGGCAGGGGATCTGCACTCCTGCCTCCAGCACTGCCCCACACACACAGCCATAACCATACCAACCACAGCATGGCTGTAGGGTAACCAGGTTATGTGCAGGTCATAAATTCCCCCCCAAACTTGTTTGCTAAGAAGAGAGGCAGTTTTTCTAAATGGTTCCAGAGCCCGTTTAAACGATGTTTGGCATCCAGCAGATATTTTTATCACATCTATGGTTAAAATAATGTTACAGCATTTTATCAGTAATTTTGCCATTGGTTTTGTTTATAAGGTGGAAATGCAGTCAAAAAGGTGGCTTTATTTCATTGTTTAAGAAAGGAGTTTAAGTTAATTATGTTGTCTTGCTGGTTAGACTAAATAACAGTGCCATCTGCTGAATGGTAGTAGTGACTTACAGGAAAAGTTTACAGTCACTGTCCTTAACTAAGTTGAAGTATAAAGACAGAACAAGGGAAATGGTGCTAAAAGAGCAAAGAGGATAATAGCAGTGTGAGGAGGCAAAGATGTAGATGTACAGGAAGGATCTTCATTAAAAAGTGTCTGAAAAAAAAAGACAAAAATATCTAAAAGCAAAAGGAGAAAAAAGTAGGCTGAGAGCAAAAAAGGTGTCTCTTTTTAACAGTATTGATTTGAAGTTTAATAAGCCATGATACATTATATTCTTTGTAGTGCCTCTCTTTTCAAATACCTATAATGTTCATCAACCCAATGGCACTGGTCTGCTCATGTCAATAATCTTCAGCTTCAATCTTGCAAAAAAAATAGCATGTTAAAGTATTTTAATCCAATTAGAACAACACCAAATAATTAGGATATGGTTGTGGCCCATATAAAAAAAAAATTATGTATTCCAAGCTGTTTCTTGGCTTCTGACACAAGACATTTTTATTGCTATTAGCTTCTGGAAAGGATAGCGAATGAAAAAAATATCCTGGCATGGGAGAGACAGTATTGGGTGCAAGAAGCAGCAAAAAGATGGTGCATATATTGCTAAAAACTCTGCCTGTTACATTAGCCTTGTTTTCTGAAAAATATTTTTAGGAAACTGATAAGTTATACCCTTTCCATTTTTCAGTTGGAGATGGGCATGTGAAAGGAACCTAGTCATACATTTCCTTGGCTTCTGGTCATATTATCCAGGTATGCATTAGACGGTTTCCCCCAGAATTTTATCTCATCACATGGCTGTTTTAAGGAGTTTAGCTACCCTTTGAATCCCAAGAAGTAACTTGTAACATTTTAATTCTTTAAAAGAAAGAGCAACTTTGATTAAGACATCAAAGTGGAAAGTTGTGACTTTATCATTAGCTGGGTGATAACACTTCCTGGAGATCTAAAAATATGCACACTATTTTAGAAAAAGTGAATAAATTTATCATGTAGAATTAGAAGTGGGGTTTTATATATTTTCTATTGTTCTTTCAGCATACCATAAACATGTCAACAAATTTTCTTTACCCTGAACAGTATCTTGTGTTGGTTTAGACTTTGCCCAAGAGAACAGTACTCCTTTTTTTTTTACTCTTTTTAAAGAAACTGAATAATTGTCACTAATGCATCAAGAATTATACCCAAAATTGTAGTGAAAAGATGGTATATGTCATATTTATATTGGTGCAAACTCTTTTAGTTTATCTCAATATTTTAAATATTGGACATTTTTTTAAAGCTTCAACTCCTTGACTACTGTGATTTTGAAAGTCCCAGTATACTACTTTTTGATTTGGGGATTAGTGCCCTATTCACTCTGCATGGAAAACTACAATATTTGAAATTTTTTAAGTATGAAAAAGGTGAAGTCATGTAAGAAGTTTCCCAACCCTTTTCTTGATTTAAATCCTGTTTTCATTTTTTTAGAACAGCTTTAATACATAGCATCATTGTAATTTAAATCAGTTAAAAATAACCTGTCTATAAATCTGCAAGATGGAAGAGTAAAAGAGATCCTTGGAATTGATTGCTTATGCTTATTGATAAAATCTATTAGATAGGCAAAACTTAACTTAGGAAGGAATGTGAACTAGCCAAAATAAAGATAGAGACAAATCAGTGTAATTTAGATGATGGCATCTACAAAGTGCTAAGAATTAGCCTTTGAAATAAGACTTTTTTGTGATGGTTTCATCACATTTTATATTTCATTTGACTGGGAGAATATAAAGCGGCACAGGCTCATCTTTAAATTACAAAGATAGTTTATTTACACACACTGAAGGATGAAAATAGGAAGGAAAAAAAACAAATGGAACCTTCAAAACATCTTTTCCTCCCTCTCCAAGTTTTCACTTTTCTACACTCAACATAAAAAGACATAACCTGCAACCTTAGCCAGTTTACCATTTTAACCTAATCTTTCATCAATTCTTCAGGAAAGGAGTCTCTCTGTTTCAATAGAGACTTTGTCCACAAGGACTTCAAAGAACTCAATCCTACCCACTTACAGTATTCTCAATACTGAACACGTGGGCCCTGTACTCAAATACACTGCAACATTGGGGTGTCGCCTTTTAAAGGTGTCTCATCCAAGGCAAAGGGTTTTTCTTCATTAAATCAATTTTCCTCAGTCCATCACACAATACCTTTGCTCAAAAATCTACACATAAAACAATCACCTCCCCAAATTACACATCTTTCCATGGTTTAAAGGAACAACTCAGTTCAATCCCTATGTTTCAGAGAAGTCCAGCTAGAATTTTCAGCCACTCCTCCTCCTGCACCTTAAAAGCTTCTTCACTCTCTTTCCACTGACTTTAGCTCCATGCTGTGTCTCTTTATGGTCTAATCACTGTATCTGTCCTTCATTCAGAGAAAAGGCCGGTGCTCAGAAGAAATCCATTTGCTAGCAGAGAAAGAGTTAAACTTGTCAGGCTTGTCGGGCTGCTCATGTGATCTCGTTGCAGCGGGAACTAAAAAAGTCTGAAGGCCGCGCTGTTCTTTTCGGCCTGAGGAGGGGTGGGGGGGGGAAGCATTCTGCAGCTCTCAGGGCTTCTCCTCCCCTTCCCCGTTGCTGCTGCTGTTCCCGGGGGCCATGCCTGGGGGGGGGGAGGGGGGCGATGGTAGAACGCTCCTCAGTCCCGGCCCCGGTGACAGAAGCGGCTGCCTCCGGGGCTTCTCTTCCCTTCCCCCGCTGCTGCTGTTCCCGGGGGGCAGGCACAGCCGAACTGCGCTCTCAGGGGGCCCGGGCCGGGCCCGGCCAGGGGCCGCAGCCTGGGCCGAGCCCGGCCAGGCTCTGTGCTGCTCGATGTTACCTGTGATCCAGCCGGAAGAAAAGAGGGAGCTCCTCCCCACACTCTCAGCTTATATGAGTATTACCCAAAAGTCGTAACCTACTTTTGAATGGTCAAACTATCTGCCAATTAAATAAAAATTATTTTGATTGGACTATTCTTAACCCATGACACTCTTGATGGGACAGAAGAGTAGAAAAAAGCTGATGTTGAGAGGAGACAGTGATGAAGAACCACACTTAATATGGTGAAGAACTCTATTGTTTCAGAATTTTAAAAGTGATCTTTTTCCTCCGGTGCTAAAACTCTTACAGGAGTTGTTTGGCCTAGGGTTTTGTTGTTGAAATTTAAGATTTTCTTTTCTATATCTAAATTCAAAGCACGCAGTTTACTTAAATCCATAAGATAGAAAAATATAGATATGATATTAAGCACGTAAATGTTTGTTTTCTTGGGGTTTTGGGGGTTGTTTTTTTAATTTTTTAATTTTGGTTTCTCTCTGCTTCCAACAAAACATCCTGAAGAATTTCCCCATTTTTTCAGTGTTTCAAATAATTGTCCTCATCTTCTCCCCTGAAGGAGAGAAATTAGCTGGAGAAGAAGAAATACTATGTTAGACAAGCTTAGTCATGCTGAAAGGTCATCATTAGTTTTCCTTTCATATTGTGATCCAATTAGAGAACAATATTATAAGATGATAAGCTAAGAGTAATGCTTACATTACCAATTAATTATAAATTCATTTCATCACAAAATAAGAAAAAAAAAGTTTTGTGGGCTTTTGTTGTTGTTTTGTTTACATTCATGAGTAAAATACTTTGGTGTTTTAAGACGGCAAAGTTATGAGATAACATGAAACCTCAAATACCAATAGTGCTGAAGAAAGGCTTTCAAATATTCACAGAATGAAAGAACAACCAATTACTCTGGTTCTACATACTAAACGTAAAATTTAGGAACAAAATTAACTTAAAAGATGTTTCAATATTTCATATATTTTAATAGATAAGTCCATTTATAATTTCCAGAAGAATTGAGCTTAGGGAATCAAGGTTTACTGAGAAGTAAGCATAATAAGGGTTTAAAGAGTTAAATGTGTCCAGAGCAATAAATTAGACCTGTGAGAAGTTCCAAAACTGAAAAAATTCCCCACCTTTGGTATTCTTTTCATAGTAATATTATTATTTGTATCCACAACAACCTAAAGATAAATACAAGGTAGTTTTTGGCAGGAAGCAATACTATTTTTATTACCCTTGTTGTATTAGAGCCACTGGCATGTACTTTAGACTGTGTTTTCAGAAGCTTGTCTGATAAAGCTGGAAGGTGAGTTCTAGTCAGTAAAATGCATCATCTCTTCCTGACAAACTTGGCACTTCTCATCATGAAAACTCAAGCCATCATATGAGCTTTTCTTTCCAAAGAAAAGAGCTACTTAAAACATGGTACTGAAGGAAATGCTTATCTCCCTCGCTTTCTTTCCCTTGCCACACTCAGAAATATGTTATTCCTGTAGTGTGTTTGTACTTGCACATAAACTCTTTTAGTTACTCAGTTAACTGAGAATTTGCTTGAAGTTTCAGCTAGACATGCACTTCCCTACCTCCTGCAGTTCAGAAATCCATCTTTAACTATTGAAGATAACCTGCAGTCTCTGCAGGAGAAATCATTTATCTGCACAGAAGTGACAAACTCTTCCACAACAACAAAAAAAATTGCTTGCAAAATTTTGAGCATCCCTGCATTTTAAGATTCACTCACTTCAGCTCTTCTGTTCTCAACACTCTTAAGCAACAGTAGGTTTTATAATTGCATGTACTTCAGAAGTGAATATTTCTCTCGGTTGCATATCAATAGGGAAGGTAATATTTTCTGAGAGCTGGTTCCAAGTTGAATTCAGAGTTGTTGCAGAGGTTAATGGCTAATATTAAACTCCTGTTGTTATCAGCAGTTTGACTCCACAGTTCATTACTATTGTCTTAGTCTGTTACTGCTGCTTTTCTTCTTTCCTGTCTGTGTATGTACAAGTTGTAGACAGAGCCTTGCAAAGCACTGGAACGATTTCAGGTATACTGTGGAAAAGGATTTAGACAGTACTACCTGTGGGGAAGTAAATAGAACTTTATCTCTCTTTATCCAAACAGCAATTTTTCCTGTGTGTTGATTTTCATCCTCGTTCATGTTCTGAATAAATAAATACATATTTTGTTTTCTTGGCCTATAAGGGGGAAATTTTTAGGAGTCTGATGTCCCCAATGCCTCCCCCCCATGCCTACTTCATTGACTGATTAAACCCATTTAGAAAAAACAAGTTGAATAAATATTCATTGTTTGGGCTTTTTCCTTCCCAAAACTAAACTTAGATGAAATTGCTTTTCTCTGAGACAAAATGAAATATTGCATTTCAGAGAAGATGTGAAAAGTGAAGAAAATGAAGGGGTGATTTCACAAAAATGACACCAGCAGCAGTGTTTATGTAACAACGAGGTTGGGCATCCAGTCACAATGGGAGGGGGACAATTCAAATGTTTGACTCTCCCTCAGTTAATTTGAACCTACCACCTCCTGATTTCTAGGGACTCACCAAGCTATGATCACCTAATTATAAGCTAATTCATTGTATTCTCTTGATGTCTTTCCACTTCTACACAAAACTAAATGTGTTCCAGAACAGATGTTATACTCAGGTGCTGCATTTCCCAGAAAACCACTATCAACACTTAAATATTTTTTTATAGAAAGTAGAACAGCTCATTAAGAATATACAAAAATACATAATTTCAAATTAATAACTGCTGAATTAATTTTCCCTGCTTTTCACCCCTCACCCTCAATCAAAAGAAGAACCCAAGCACCCAAAAATGCAACTCTGCACTGACAGTAAAACAATAAAACTCATGAGATGACAGAGACTCAGTCCCTCTACTCCTGAATATTCATCCAGAAGAGAAAATAACATTAATAGAGACTGAGAGAAGCCTATGTGGACTACTGCAATTACAGTGGTTTGAGCCCTATTCAGAAACTTGAAATACAGACTGGAAGTCTGTCAAGAAGAGAAAGGAAATTCACAGAACCATGGAATATTAAAGGTTTGGAATAGAGAGGTTTGGAAAAGATCATCTAGTCCCAACTCACCCTCCTTTGGGCAGGGTCACCCAAGCCATGAATGTTTTCACTTAGTAAAATGGAGGAACTCCTACAGGTGTTATTTCTTCCATGTTATTGTGTTACTACAGCATGTCAATATGCATATTCTTTTCCAGTTTAAATTCTGTACTCACCTAAGGAAACAGATAATTTCCAAACAAAACAAAACAAAACAAAACAAAAAAACCAACCAACCAAACAAAAAAAAACCACCAGGGTCTTGCAAACTTCATTAAGTAAAATAATTTGAAAGCTACAAGGTGGTGTTATTAGGTGATCAAAATCATAGAATCAGAGAATGTTTAGGTTATAACAAACCTCTAACATCATCAACTCCAACTGTTAACCCAGCGCTGCCAAGTCTACCACTAAACCATGTCGTAAATGCCACAAGAAGATATCTTATAAATACCTCTGGGGACAGTGACTTCACCACTCCCTGGGGAGCACTTTCCAGTTCCTGGCAACCCTCTGGGTGAAGAATTTAATTTTTTTTTCCAAGATCCAGTGTATACCTGGTGCAACTTGAGATTGTTTCCTCTTGTTCCTGTTAAAAAACCCACAATCTCACCACTTTGTCTTGGAAATCATAATTCCATTACTCTAGATTTGCATTTGTCTGGAGACTGCTAGACTGTTTTTAAGGTAGTTTTGTGGCTGAGGTTCACAACACATATGTGAGCTGGCAAGAGTTCACATCATGGGAATTGCACTCTTTGCCACGTGTGCAGAGCCTGGCAGCATCTACACACAGCCTACTCCAGCAATGCACAGTGGTTTAGTGTTTCCTAGCAAAAGACAGTTCTAAAACATCAGAAAGGTTGTGTGGGCAGGCAAAGTCAAAATTAATACACTTTAATAATCATTCCAGGAAGGGAAGAGAGGGATTAAACCTCTTCACTCTATGTATTATGGAGACTTTAACTACATGATCATAAAGAACAATGATTCTCACTGTATCTCTCAAAACCAGCCTTTGTCATTATTTCTTCTCTGGAGCTCATAATGTGATGTGGCTCCACCACTGGTTCCAAGGGAAAAGGTTCCTGAATGGACTTGAAACTGCATTTCTTCACCACCTTGATCCACATTGCCATTCCTTCACCTGGATATGAGCCAAGCTTCTCCTCTCCTATTTCTGAGTCATGCCAGCTCTGCTACCCTACACTTGGATTTCTTCCCTCCACCTTCACAGGCCAGGAGCAATTCAGCATTTGTCCACCTGGCAATGCACCAAAATAGCTGTTCCTGGCAGGTAGACAAGTCATGCTGGTTCAGCACTTCCATTTGCTCATTTGCCACTGCTTTTTCATCAGGAGAATAAAATTGCTTTTCTGTCCCGTCCACAGGCCATGACCTCTGTGTGCCTGTGTTTATCACAGCAGGACATTTCTCCAAAGAACCAGTTTCCATAGAACCATCAACTATCTATCAATGAACATAGAGATTTATTAGTGATGTAAAACAACTCCTTCCACCCATCTACACTATTAAATAAATATTCCCTGTCTTAAATCTGTCTCCCATATAACACAGACCTAGAGAAGACTGAGCCTTACCTATCGAATATGATGACATTCTGGAACACTACAGAGAAGCTGGAGATATTTCCACCCATAAAACAGAAGGATTGAAAGAAATGTATGGCAAATTCTAATTATTTTTGTAAAATATGTTAAAGGCTATAAGAATTTGTACTTTTAAAGTATTAGCAATCAGGAAACTGGAGCAGGTAGGCTTTGTTTCCTTTAAAAGTAGAGATTGCTGCAGGCATATTTGAACAGATCAAGTTCCAGAGCTTTATAAGGCATAACACATCTTTTCTCAGAAGACAAGTGGCCATCATAAATTAATCAATATTAGCCTGTACCTAAGGGCTTGATTACCCAAAACTGGTGAGTAGCTTGCATGGCAGTCTGCACTCTGAGCTCTGTTGCTAGGTAGGGTTTTGATTTCTTCAGCTGGGAATCAGAGGAGGAGAATGTTGACCATTGACTCTATTTTGATGGAGTGGTTAACAATACATAAGGGAACAAAGTTCCGTCTGCTGCCTTCAACAACATGAATTACAAAGATGTATTAATATCACTGCCATTAATTTGTGTGTTTAATCAATTGACCTTATTTGACAGGAGTCACACACACAAATATACCCATACATATGCACAAACATGAAGATAGGGATGTGATAATAATTCCATTTCAAAATCCACTTTTTTTAACGTGTAGAAAACTACCATTTCCATTGGAAAAACATCAACTTGTTGTATTAATCCTTAATTTCTCATAGATTATTTTCTAAAACCGTCACAAAGGGATAGAAAAAAAAACCATTCTAAATTATACTTAGACAATGAGTAATATAATTCAATTGACTAAGTACCATGTAAGTTCATTTTTTAAAAATCCCAAACCAACAAACAAACAGAAAAAACAGCTAAGAGTATTTCTATTCCTGTTCCAGAACAGAAGGGAAGAAAAATCCCTTTGTAGAATCAAGGAAAATAAACTGGAACCATAGCTACATAACTCAAGGAGAAGTGCAAACCTCACACATTTGGGAGCACCTAAAGCAGTAGGCTCTGCTGTATAGAATAAGAAACAGAAAACATTGATGACTACAAAATGAGAAGTGCATGAGTACATAATGCTACACAGTTTTCAAGCACTGACTTCCAGTGTGCAGGTTTTCAAACAAAGCTAAAATACACTGCCTACTGGTGTTATAGTCACCAGGTTGTTGTAAGCACTGCAAAATTGCGTGACTGAAATCTGAACAGTCAAGGGAAAAATTTAAAAAATAATTTATTTTTTTACTTGTTTAGATAAAATTAATTTGCATCTTTTAGAATTTACTCCCTTAAAGAAGTACTGGCAACTCTAAAAGCCAAGAAAAGGCAAAAGGAAGTAAAGTTGAGGTCTCACAGTCTCATTAATTATCCTTGGTGACCATTTCCTACTTACTTTCACACAAAGGACTCTGAAGATTACTGATCATAGCTGTATTATAGTTTTATAGCTGACACAAACCAGTGCTTTTTAATTAAACAATAGCAAAAAATCTGATGACGCAGACCAAAATAAAACTTTTTCACCTGAGAGGAAATCTGTATTGTCTAAGAAAGCACGTGTTAAATGGCACAAGGAAGCCCTGTTTAATAGTATTTGAAGTATACAGGGATTTTTAGAGCTAAAAATCCCAAGGATAAATGTGATTCCCTCCCAATGTTTTTTGTGTCTCTGAATTATATCTCCATAGTAGCAGTATGTCCTTTAAGACAGGTGTCCTTGGTAGTTTGGAGTTTGGGTTTTCTTCTGTGAGCCAGCAGTGTTTAGTTGCCAGATCCAAGGTAACTACTTTGAGAAGGAACACATTGGAACAAATGCCAGTCTTATCTGTTTTATAAAAGTGCATAGCTGATGCACTTCTCCCATCTGCAAAAGAAAGTACCACTTGATTTCTTAGCCTGGTCTCTGCATGTACTTTTCTTTACCCTACTCACTCCTCTTTCATTATTTCCCTGTTTCCTCGATTCTCTCACTCCCACATAATTTATTTAGCTATGCCATTAAAAGAAAAAGTCTGTTTGTGGAAATGGACTTGGGGCTTCCACTCCATAGCCAAGTTAAATTCTTACTCCTTTTACTGCTTCAACATAATTTATCAAAATATACACCCCCAATTAATTCTCTTGATGAGGCTAATAGCTGGGTTTTATCAGATGTCAGCTGGTATTGGATTGTTTAAATCAGTTGGAAACTGATTTAACTGCTGCACTGTGGAATCTGGTGGTGTTTGCCATTGGAATGACAGGTAAAATACACAGTGTTAACGAAGAATTCAGAATATTCATTCTCTTGTCCCCAGGGCAACCTTTGAATTCTGATGTCAGAAAACAGGCAGATTCACACCCACTAGATAGTCTATGAGTGCCCAAGGATGACAGTGAATCCAGAAGTGTTACTCTATTTTATAACAATTACTCTAATTTATAACAACTTTCATATTAGTATCCTTCCCTTCCCTTCCCTTCCCTTCCCTTCCCTTCCCTTCCCTTCCCTTCCCTTCCCTTCCCTTCCCTTCCCTTCCCTTCCCTTCCCTTCCCTTCCCTTCCCTTCCCTTCCCTTCCCTTCCCTTCCCTTCCCTTCCCTTCCCTTCCCTTCCCTCTTCCACATGAATCAGCAACGGGAAATACAGCAATTTAAATAATCTTTGAAAGAAAGTTCTGGGGTCAAGAATTCTTCAAAATTTTTCTTTTTCTATGAAGAAAGCATTCCAAGACTTCCAAACCTGCCATTAAAAATATCTGGTAAAAAAAGAATGATGGTGAATGAACATCAAGTTCTATTCTGAATTTATATTCCAGACTTGAACATGCATTGCTCTAGAGTGGCTTAGACAATAACAATTAAGATTACATAGTAGAGAGGGAGACTTGCAATTCACAATTATTAAATTTTCCTTAATAAATATACTTAATATTATTATGATAAAATGGTAAAATTCTTCAACTTTATAATTGCCTCAATGTTATTTGCCACAGATGTCCTACCAAATGTGGAAGATATGAGATATTTCAAGGTTTTCATTCCATCCCTAGAATTTTTTTTGGGAGAATTAAGAGTTGTTTTATATCTAAGTGCTTCTAGCATCATATACACATGGAAACAGGGCAATGTTTATTGAATTAAACCTGTGGTCATACACTGGTGTACCACGGCTGGGAGGTTTCATGCGAGCAAAGGCAGATCTGGAATGTCACAATCAGCTCACCTGAGTGTGACTTTGGTAGGCAAAGTGAAAGTATTGTACAGTTCAAAGCTAAACTATATGAGCAACATATAAATTTATCTGGCTTTTTAAATTTTGTCCTAAATATTTTACAAAGAACAAGGATAAAAATTGAACAGCAAAATGCCTGATTTTTATTATTTTTTTAATTTTTTTTCTTATTAGTTTTTTCAGATTTGTTCACCTGAGTTTTTTGTTAATCTCTGGGGTTTTATGTGATTTCCTCATGCAGCAATGATTGCATGTTGGTTGCTTTGCTCTTGATAGAGGAGCCTGCTCAGGCTGTAACACCTCACCCACCACATTCTTGAGCTGGCTCCAGGAGCTGTGAGGGAATGCAGTGATGTGATGATTCCATACCAATACCCTGGGAAAATTAAGGAAAACTCTGAAATGAGTTGGAGTATGCATCTGCCACAAAAAGGCAGTCAGCTGACAATCATCCCTTAAGGCTCATCTTTCCAACATATGTGCAGGTTCTACAAATAAATAATTTATGCAGATTAGGAATTTGGGGCGTTGAAATTTTGGAATTTTGGAATTCTGCCCTGTCCTTTCTATATGGAAAAGACTATATTAATAATCTCTGACTTTCTGAGACTCGGAAAACCTAAGAGCAACATATCCCCTGTTCTAAAACAATTTCAAACAAGTTGGGTTTTCAAAATATTTTGTTTCTTGTTCCATTAAGCATTCCCTTTATAAATTCAGAATGGATCAAGGACAGCACATTTAAATAAATAAATTATTGCTGAAATATGTTGAAAGACACTGTCTCCTGCATATCAAAAATTACTTTTGATGCTTTAGATAAAGGAACTACTATAAGTCTATACATAAGTAGGTATAAGAATCCTCAAGGTGGATTTCAGGGACAAACTTAAAATATGAAAGTTATTCCAATAAGCACAGTTATAACATTTTTCATAAATAATTTATTCAACTGGTTCAGACGGTAAGAGTTATTTGCTGGGGGGAGTTGTTTTGTTTTGTTTGTGGAAGCAGGCACTGATTCAATGTTCTTGATGGACAACCACAGGCACATACATAGTGGATAAGATGTATACTACTGTTTCAAGGCTGAAAATATTTAAGAGTAATTTCAGTTATTTATGTCAGTATTTTGAACAATGCAAGGAAGGAAAACAAATTTGATTTAGATTAGACCTTAACTTAGATCTAGCTTATCAAAATATGACATCTGTGATAATGAAACGAAAACTCAATAAAATAATAATTTAAAAAGTCCAAACCCAAAGCAAAACAGCAACTCTAGGGAATGATTAGGAATTAATGAGGTGCAAAACACTTTCTTTCTTAATTATTTCAGCTTGGCAAAGAAAACAAAACAGTAATACAGATTTGGTATGGATTTGACATTTTTTCCTCTGTTCACAGGAGGTATGATGCAAACTCAGGTTCATAATTACACTCCTGGGTGCCTAGTTTGTAATGCTCAGAATATCATGGCAGCACTCATAAACAGATCTGAGCTAAAAAACTCTGGTTTTTCATAAAAACCCAAAGACTATTTTCATATTTCTTTCAAGTTCCTTCATGAAATAATCTGCTTTTACTTTTCCAGCAGCTATCTACATGCACAGAATTATTGAGACCTACGAGGAAATTGTTTTGCCTGTGACCTAAGAGTGGCAGCTTTACTAAGGTAGTTGAACTGCTGCTTCCTTAAACCATGGTGCTCCCAGCATTATCCTAGGGGCTCCACTGTGTTAAGTGGTGACTCCAGCACTTCATACAGAGTTTGCTGCATTCTGGGTGAGCTCAAAAGTAAGAAAATATGGGAAAAAATTAGTGCTGTGGCTGTTGGCAAAAATTTTGCAGCTCAGTTTCTTTAATCCCTTTTAAGGATAAAATTTATAATAACATTCCCAAATTCAGAATACATTTTAAAAACACTTCTTGAGCAATTTCTGTTAAATATGTGGTTGGATAAATATCTCATCATTTTTATAAAACAAATAATTCCCCCATCCTCTTTGAATATACTGGCATTTGTATTGACTCAAATTTATATGAGCTTTGATTAACATTTGCTTAAAAAAATAAACTCTCTTGTCAAAAGCACTAGAGAAATGTAATGCACATCAAGCACTCTTTCTGTTCAGACTTCACCCGAGCTAAACTATCACTCTGTTCCAGGGATTTTAATTGTACAGCTCTGAACATAGCAGAGGGGAGAAAAAAGCTTGACAATGTTTACAGTCAGCCTGTAGGGAGTAATTTTTTTAGTAAGTGATATTTAGAACTAGGCTATAATTAACTGCTTTCCACTGTCTCTTCACATGTCACTTGATATGGAAAACAGTAACATATCCCTTAGAATATGTTGTAAGGACTACATTGAAAATGAAGCTTATGGATACCATGCAGCATATGTGGATTTAATAAGGTTTCTGTCTAAGCACAGAAGACTTTTAGAGCTGCTAGAATACATTCCATGGTTTTTAGAGGAAATCAATGCTTATCAATAAGTTGCCAAAGTAATACTACAATACCATAAATGAAGAAAAGATAGAAAAGACATTTCTGATTCTTGAGTGCTGAGGTTTTTTATTATGAATGTCATGTCTTTACATGAGATTTGCAAGAGGCTTAAGAGTTAACTAATCATAAATCAGAGTTGAGTCCACATTGATTTTCCCAACTTTGGTGGCAGAAGCCTTCCACTACAGATGAGAATACAAACTCACAGCAAGACAGCAGCCTTTAGACTGAGGAATTCATGTAAATTTATTTCTATAAACTGAGACTCTAGTCTAGTTCTTTTCTTATTTTATCTATCTATTTATAAACTTATGGTACTTTTATAGAAATGTGTTTCTTAACAAGTGTGCTCCCAGCATCAGTGTCCCGTTCTCCAGTTTTTATTATATCCATCCATTTGACTAATAATTTTCAAATAAAAGCTCTATGATTATATATGTTCTGCAGAAGTGATTGGTGATTTTGTTGTTAGCACAGTATTACTTACTGATATTTTCAAAGAAAGGTCTTGCCCTGTTCTTCTAAAGTTTTCCTAAAGTTCCTTCAGCCTTCTGATGTTTGCGTTTTTCTAGTGGAGTTCTCACGCACTATTCATGTAAATAGTGATTGTTTTGCATTCCTTTCTGGAGGAGGAGAGAATTGATGGACTGTTGGGTTGACCAGTGTGGTTGGAGAGGACAATTTTCTTCCTCCAATCCATGGTCACTGCTGGAATTCTATAAATGTTAAAGCCTGTAAATAAACTGCCCTTTTTTGCCTTGGACATCTCAGCATGTGTCGTTCCTTTGTGTCATATTGCAACAGAAAGGTTTCTTTTTACCCCTCACAGTTCAAAGAGACCTGCTAGTTCTTTATTCATCTGCAGAGCATCCTGTCACTGTAGAAGCAAGAAATAAGAAATAAGATGTCTGAACTTTGGTGGAGAAGGAATGGTTTGTAATACTATGTGACCAAAAGCACCTACATATATTTCAGAAGAAGTGCTATTGTAACTTTGTCTTTTCCTGAAAGATTCTCCCTTCTGTATCCTGAGGGATTTGCTAAATATTTTACTGTTATAATTTTGCCTGTTTATCTTGTATTGCTTCTCCCATTCCACTCAAAAAATCCAGCTGAGGTCCATGGAAGTATTTTAAACTGAGGAGAAGAGTATGCAATCTCTAACGTAGACTCATCCCTCCACTGTTCCATAAACTATAAATATTAGTAATGCTTGTGTTTAAAGAAGCACTCCATTTATTTTTGTGGGTTTTGCTATATCTTAAATTGAATGCCCTGCGGGTTAGTTTCTGCAAGTGCCCTCTGCATTTGGACAGCATTTTGCCAAGGACAAAGCTGAGGACAGCAGAGGGAGAAGTTAGATATAGTATTACTAAAGAGGAGGTACTTGGTGTTCCACAAATGAGATTTTCTTTGTATGAACTATATGTTATTTTCACATTCAGATCTGGCTATAGCTTTGAAATCACTTCCAAAGCAACCTTAACATGACACTTGGTGTCTTCCCAAATACTTATAAAGAAAAAACAGCAAAAGAAAAAAACAATTAATTTTCTGTTCTGCCATTAAGCTTTGCACTGCCAGTTATCCCAAAACACACATCTAGGATTCATTCTAGCATGGTAATCAAACCAAATGAATATATTTTGTTGTCCTCAGTTTATAATCAGGCTGCGTAGTGCCAAATTAACACTTCATGTTTCTCTAAGATTTGACTTCAGCCAACAATATTGTCTTGGTTTGACAAGACAGGTGTCTGCCAGGGAAACTGGGGTTTCCCTTAGAATAGAGAATGCAAACCCCCCACCCCTGCCAAATTATAAATTTTCAATTAAGGGCTCTCAGGCAAAGATTTGGGAATAGGAATAACAGTTCTTTACTAGGAATATCAATAATACAAATGTGGTAGGAAACAAAACTACCCCACCAAACCAGCAAACAAACAACAACAATTTGGGAAAGCCCTGACAGAATCAGAGCTGCCACCTGGCACCCTGTTAGTCAGGGTGTTGGAAGCAGTCCAGAAGTGAGTCCTGGGATGACAGACGTGGCTCTGTTGGAGCAGGGACGATCCTGTAGCCAAAAAGGGTCTAGGAGTGATAAGGAAGGGTCTAGGAGTGATGAGGAGGGGTCCAGGGGTGAGGTGATGGTGAGATGGGGTCCGGCGATGATGAGATGGGGTCTGGCAAAGATGAGATGGGGTGCCGTCTTCCTCCCAGGAATCGGGGTGAAGCAAGTGAAATCTGTCCCCGGCCGGCTCAGTTTTCCCGGCAGCAATTGTAGACTCCCCCCACTGGGTGGGGCATCCCACAATAGGACCATGCATGCAAATGGGGCTTCTGGGGCTCTGGGGGGAGCGGGTATAGTCCGGGGGTATAGTCTGTTGATGGCCCATTACCCAAAAGGCACCCGCCCCTCCCCCCCGTCCCCCTCCTTCCAAAGTTACAAGAAATAAAGAACAATTCCCCAACTGCTTTCAGCAGATGAAAATAGAATACACATTTTTGATTCCATAACCCAGGACATTATCCACCCCTTATTCTATTATCATCTGCATCATACCTAAAGCAATGAACTACTAGCAGAATGAACCCCTACACTCAGTTCTTACTTAGGATTAGGTTTTCCTGGGGTACACAACTGGTTTTTCCATCTTTCTGCATTACCCACCAAGTGTAACCAGGTCCTTGAGCAAAAACAATCCCACGGATGGGTTCGCCTTTGCCTGAGGTGGGGTTAATCCAGACAGTCTTTCCTAAAATACCTCTCATGTGTACCACAGGGACTTTATCTCCATCTACTGTGTGCAAAGGGGTAGACTGGGCAGGACCAGCTCGATTGATGGAGCCTCGGGTGTTGACCATCCAGGTGGCTTTTGCTAAGTTCATTTCCCAGTTCTTAAAGGTCCCTCTGCCAAGTGCCTTCAGAGTGGTCTTAAGTAGTCCATTGCACCGTTCCACTTTCCCGGCAGCTGGTGCATGATAAGGGATGTGATAGATCCATTCAATGCCGTGTTCTTTAGCCCAGGTGTTTATAAGGCTGTTCTTGAAATGGGTCCCGTTGTCTGACTCGATTCTCTCAGGGGTGCCGTGTCTCCACAGGACTTGTCTTTCAAGGCCCAGGATGGTGTTCCGGGCGGTGGCATGAGGCACAGGATAGGTCTCCAGCCACCCAGTGGTGGCTTCCACCATGGTCAGCACATAGCGCTTGCCTTGGCGGGTTTGGGGCAGGGTGATGTAATCAATCTGCCAGGCCTCCCCATACTTATATTTGGACCACCGTCCACCGTACCAGAGGGGCTTCACCCGCTTGGCCTGCTTGATGGCAGCACACGTCTCACAGTCATGGATAACCTGAGAGATACTGTCCATGGTTAGATCCACCCCTCGGTCTCGTGCCCACTTATAAGTGGCATCTCTGCCCTGATGACCTGAGGCATCATGGGCCCACCGAGCTAGGAACAACTCTCCCTTATGTTGCCAATCCAAGTCTATCTTAGACACTTCTATCTTCGCGGCCTGATCTACCTGTTCGTTGTTCCGGTGCTCCTCATTAGCCCGACTCTTGGGAACATGGGCATCCACATGACGGACTTTCACAGGTAGTTTCCCTACTCTGGTGGCGATGTCCTTCCACTCATCAGCAGCCCAGATTGGTTTTCCCCTACGCTGCCAGCTGACCTTTTTCCACCTTTCCAGCCAGCCCCACAGAGCATTAGCTACCATCCACGAATCGGTGTAGAGGTAGAGCTTTGGCCACTTCTCTCTTTCAGCAATGTCCAGGGCCAATTGAACAGCTTTGAGTTCAGCAAGCTGGCTTGACCCACCTTCTCCTTCAGTGGCTTGTGCAACCTGTCTTGTGGGGCTCCACACAGCTGCTTTCCACTTCCGGTTCATCCCTACGATGCGACAGGAACCGTCAGTGAAAAGAGCGTAGCGTGCTTCTTCTGCTGGCAGTTGGTTATATGGTGGAGCTTCTTCAGCCCGGGTTACCTGCTCTTGTTCTTCTTCCTCGGTGAGACTGAAGTTCTCAGCTTCCGGCCAGTTGGTGATCACTTCCAGAATCCCAGGGCGATTCGGGTTTCCAATACGGGCGCGCTGAGTGATGAGGGCAATCCATTTGCTCCAGGTGGCGTCAGTGGCGTGATGGGTGGAGGGAACCTTTCCTTTAAACATCCACCCCAGCACTGGTAGTCGGGGTGCCAGGAGGAGTTGTGCTTCAGTGCCAATCACCTCTGAGGCGGCTTGAACTCCTTCATAGGCAGCCAAGATCTCCTTCTCCGTGGGAGTGTAATTGGCTTCAGACCCTCTGTAGCTCCGGCTCCAGAATCCCAGTGGCCGGCCTCGAGTCTCACCAGGCACCTTCTGCCAAAGGCTCCAGGACAGACCATGGCTCCCGGCTGCGGAGTAAAGCACATTCTTTACCTCTGGTCCCGTCCTGACTGGGCCAAGGGCCACCGCATGAGCGATTTCCTGCTTGATCTGGGCAAAGGCGTGTTGCTGCTCTGGGCCCCAGTGGAAATCGTTCTTTTTGCGGGTAACCAGGTACAGAGGGCTCACAATCTGACTGTACTCAGGGATGTGCATCCTCCAGAAACCTATGGCACCTAGGAAAGCTTGTGTTTCCTTCTTGCTGGTCGGTGGAGACATCGCGGTGATCTTATTAATGACCTCTGTGGGGATCTGACGCCGTCCATCTTGCCACTTCACTCCCAGGAACTGGATCTCTCGGGCAGGTCCCTTGACTTTACTCTTCTTGATGGCAAAGCCAGCTTCCAGGAGAATCTGGATGATCTTTTCTCCTTTCTCGAAAACTTCCACTGCCGTGTTTCCCCACACAATGATGTCATCAATGTACTGTAGATGTTCCGGAGCCTCACCCTTCTCCAGTGCAGCCTGGATCAGTCCATGGCAGATGGTGGGACTGTGCTTCCACCCCTGGGGCAGTCGGTTCCAGGTGTACTGAACGCCCCTCCAGGTGAAAGCAAACTGGGGCCTGCACTCTGCTGCCAAAGGAATGGAGAAGAAGGCATTGGCAATATCAATGGTCACATACCACTTTGCTGCCTTGGACTCCAGCTCATACTGGAGCTCCAGCATGTCCGGCACGGCAGCGCTCAGTGGTGGAGTCACTTCATTCAATGCACGATAGTCCACAGTCAATCTCCATTCCCCTTCAGACTTACGCACAGGCCAAATGGGACTGTTGAAGGGTGAGTGGGTTTTGCTGACCACCCCTTGGCTCTCCAGTTTCCGAATCATCTCATGGATCGGAGTCACAGAGTCTCTGTCAGTACGGTATTGCCGACGGTGCACTGTTGCTGTGGCGATTGGCACCTGTTGTTCTTCAACTCTCAGCAGTCCCACAGCAGAGGGGTCGTCGGAGAGACCAGGCAGGGTATTTAGTTGTCTGATGGCTTCCGTCTCTACAGCAGCTACTCCAAAAGCCCAACGATATCCTTTTGGGTCTTTGAAATGTCCATTTTTAAGATAGTCTATGCCAAGGATGCACGGGGCCTCTGGACCAGTCACAATGGGGTGTTTCTGCCACCCATTCCCAGTCAAACTCACTTCGGCCTCCAATACAGTCAGCTGCTGGGACCCCCCTGTCACTCCAGAAATAGAGATGGGTTCTGCTCCCACATACCCCGACGGCATCAGGGTACATTGGGAGCCAGTGTCAACCAAAGCCGTGTATTTCTGTGGGTCAGATGTGCCAGGCCATCGGATCCACACAGTCCAATAGATCCGATTGTCCCTCTCCTCTACCTGGCTAGAGGCAGGGCCCCTCTAGCACTGGTTATTCCCTCCCTGAGCATACATACTAGAGGTTCCAGCATCCTGACTACTGACAGCCTGGGCATAGGAGGTTGAGGATACTTTCATTTTAGTGGCACCCCTTTGGTGAGTGTTCCTCTCCTTGAGCTCACGCACCCGGGCTGCCAGGACATAGGTGGGTTTCCCATCCCACACTCCCATGTCTTCCCCATGGTCACGCAGGTAAAACCACAGGTCAGCTCTCGGGGTGTACCCTCTCTCTCTGGCTGGGGGTCGTTGGGCTCTGACTCTGGGGCCTGTGACTCGCACCGGTGCCACATTGGAACTGCTCTTCCTCATCTCCTCCCTCACCTCCCTCATTTCCTCTTTGAGCTCTTTCACCACGGCAGAGATATGAGCCTGCAGCGGGCCATTGATCATGCTCTCATAATTCCTAAGCTTATTGGCAACAGCCCCCACTGTCACTCGGTTGTCCTCAGCATTAATGGTTGCAATGAATGTAGTATACTGAGATGGCCCCAGATTTGCCAGGTTCCATAACATCTGCGCTGTGCATCTAACCTTGTCAGGATCATTATCATGCTGTCCACTCCTCCCAAAAAGTACCTCTAGTACTGCCACTTCCCTCAGCTGTTGGATTCCCTCCTCCAGAGTTTTCCAGCGCATTCTATGGTGGTGCTCCTGCATTCTTTCTCTGTGGACAAATCTTTCTCTCACACTCGTTAAAAGCCGCTGCCAGAGGGAAAGAGGTCCAGGCTCCCTTACAAATACCTGATTTATACCTGAGTCCTGGGTCAAGGGTCCCAAATTCCTGGCCTCCCCACCATCTAGTTGGACACCTGTGCCCATAAGATCCCAAACCCGAAGTAGCCAGGCAGTGTAAGCCTCACGTCCCCGCCGTACAATATCTTTTTGCAAATTACGGAGACTTTCATACGACAGGGACTCAGTGATGATCTGAACATGTGATTCCCTTGTGTCTTGTGAGGGCCCTCCCTTCTTATCTTTACTCTCTGGGTTTGCTGTTTTCACTTTAGATTTCCTTGTTTCCACAGGGGCAACTGCTGCTGGCTGTGACTGCCCCTGTGTGTCAGCTGGAACCTGGACAGTTGTAATGTCTGCGGGTTCTGTATCAGATTCTCTTTTGTCAGGGCAGGGCGAAGGTTTCTCACCAGCTGGGGAAATGTACTCTTTCAGCATCTGGTTCATCTCATGCATTTCTTTTATCAGAGCCTTCACCCAAACCGGGTGGTTTATGCCTGAGGCTGGCTGTGGGACAGGGGTGGGCTCTTGGGCAGCATCTTTATTCTTTGGGGTAGTTATCAGAGTGCTTACCCAGGCCAGTCTCCCTTTATCTCTGAATACCAAATAGAATAGGCCTATAAGCAGCACCAACCACTGTATGACGTCATTAGCATTCAGAGGGAAATTTAACCCTTGAAAAGCTGGTGGAGTAGACCCAAAAAACTGAGTGAAGGATTGGGAGAAAATTTCCCCAGGTGCCATTTCCTCACAATATGTACCATTATTAAAGTAACCCCAGAAACACAGAGTTAGTCTATGATAGCCCTGAATCCATGTGCCTGCTTTCCAAAGGAAGTTAAAAATCCACGAATTCCTCACCTTATTAACCCACAAAATAAACTGGATGCCAGCCACAGTAGCCTTGGTTATAGGGCCCATGTTTAGATAAGGGCCAGCAAATGGCAGAAATACAGCCACAACCACGTGCCAGCCAAACCAGGGAAAGCTGGACCACATGATTTTGAGCAGTAGACTTCTATCTAGTACACAAGAACTGTTATTCCTCTGTCTCAATGCCCTTGTGCCCCACACTTGGGCGCCAAAATCTGTCTTGGTTTGACAAGACAGGTGTCTGCCAGGGAAACTGGGGTTTCCCTTAGAATAGAGAATGCAAACCCCCCACCCCTGCCAAATTATAAATTTTCAATTAAGGGCTCTCAGGCAAAGATTTGGGAATAGGAATAACAGTTCTTTACTAGGAATATCAATAATACAAATGTGGTAGGAAACAAAACTACCCCACCAAACCAGCAAACAAACAACAACAATTTGGGAAAGCCCTGACAGAATCAGAGCTGCCACCTGGCACCCTGTTAGTCAGGGTGTTGGAAGCAGTCCAGAAGTGAGTCCTGGGATGACAGACGTGGCTCTGTTGGAGCAGGGACGATCCTGTAGCCAAAAAGGGTCTAGGAGTGATGAGGAAGGGTCTAGGAGTGATGAGGAGGGGTCCAGGGGTGAGGTGATGGTGAGATGGGGTCCGGCGATGATGAGATGGGGTCTGGCGAAGATGAGATGGGGTGCCGTCTTCCTCCCAGGAATCGGGGTGAAGCAAGTGAAGCCTGTCCCCGGCCGGCTCAGTTTTCCCGGCAGCAATTGTAGACTCCCCCCACTGGGTGGGGCATCCCACAATAGGACCATGCATGCAAATGGGGCTTCTGGGGCTCTGGGGGGAGCGGGTATAGTCCGGGGGTATAGTCTGTTGATGGCCCATTACCCAAAAGGCACCCGCCCCTCCCCCCCGTCCCCCTCCTTCCAAAGTTACAAGAAATAAAGAACAATTCCCCAACTGCTTTCAGCAGATGAAAATAGAATACACATTTTTGATTCCATAACCCAGGACAAATATTTAAGCTATTGTAGTGACAGTTATTAAAAGATATTTTCTATTGCCTGAAAAAAAATCACTGAAGCACAAAACTTCTGTATCTGTTATGACTTTGGAATTCTTATTTATGTCATTGCCTCTCTCTATGCTCACCTTAGCAAAACATAGTGACAAAGACCTTAAAAGGCATGATAGGGAGAATAGCCACAAAGAATCATTCCTCAGGAAAGTTCCGTATAATTCAGGCTATTTATTTGTCTATCCATTTATGCATAATCTGTAATACTTTTTTGCCCTTTTTCTTCTTTCCGTTAGTAAGCAAGAGAATCACTTTCAAATATCAAACCAACATTCTTAATGTAAAAAAATCTCACCCTCAGAAGTCTCAAAAATTAAGGTATCTTCCTTATTCTCCCAATTTATCTTAATATGCCAAATTAGCATATCACATACTATGGTACTATATCACAGTTGAAGAAAAAACACTTTCCTTTTCTGTCCAAGGCAAAATTTCAATACCCTTTTTAGATCAATTTATTGTTTTTAACATAAATCCTTTCCCAATATGTTCAGCAGCTGCCCTTTGTTTTATAATTGATCTTCTGTACTTCCATGGTCGAAACTTTTGCTCTTTTTTTGGTCTTCTGCCTTTCATAAGGGCTTTCTATTCAGAGACATTATGTCTGATTTTTCCTTCTCTGAACTCAGAAATATATTTGACCTCAGTGACATCCATTTACACCCCTGACCACTAAACCTCTTTGCCACCATGATTCTAATTCCCAGGAGTGAAGAGAAGCACTGCTAACACATTTGACTCCACAGCATTCTTGGTCAAGGGCTATTCCTTTCAAAGAAATTTAAAGAATCACCAGGTACAGCTGCATCTTGATTTTCAAGGGCTGGTCATTAAAAACTAGCCAGAAGTATATTCTCTATCTAAACAATCAAACAGCCTAGTTTGTTAATCTGTCCAAGATCACAGAATAACAGAATATGCAGAGCTGGAAAGGATCTGTCAGGATCGTCAAGTCCAATGTCAGGTCCTGCACAGGGCACCCCAAGAATGTCAAAAGGTACCAAACACCAACCTGTCTTTAAAGTGTCTTTACTCTCTAGCCATTTTTAGGAAATCAATGCATTCTTTTCACAAGAAATCAAAGTTAGTTTCCTATTTATAAAATGCAGAGGAGAATAGCAATGATGGACTTTATACCAGATCACTCCCTGAAGTGTGGTGGTTTAAAAGACTAATTGAACACATTTACCACAAACACACTTCATTAAAAAATCCAAAGATACAGCCCTGTGTGTCTAGATATGAGGTTTCTCAAAATTCATGCTGATTCTTCAAAGTAGAGTTCAGGCTTTTCAATTTTTTTTCCCAAATTCCTAGAGCACTGAAAAAATGAGATTAGGATTCAGCTTGCTTCCACTTTAATGGAAGATGCAAATAGATTTAATCAATATTTAAAAACTAAATTAAAAATGCAGACTGTCATGCATTTCTCCCAAGAGGCAATTTCATTTGTTTTAAGCACCAATCTTTTTACTCGTGTATTTGTAGTCCACTAGCATAGTAACAACTCCTTGGCACAATAAATGTATTTGATAAATCTTTAGGAAAGGCATAACTGACCAGAAACAGTGACGTTTCTCAGATTACATTATGAAGCTTTTCATTTGACTTTCTCTCAGATATGATCCCCCACACTAATTACCTCTTTCAGTCTTTAACGTGACTTTCTCTGCCATACCCTGGAAGTTTGTCTCCCCATTTTCTACAGATCCTGTTACACCTAAAATGTCTATATTTTTCTGATATCATTGTTCCTCAAAATCTCCTAGTAGTGCACCTGGTAGGAAAATTGTGTTTGGTGAAGGCCATTTAAGTCATAGAGAATATGACTCAGTGTGAATAATACCACATTTCTTTTCCCTATTCCTAGGGATGATGTCAGCCTTTTTATTGCTGGTAACCCCATTGTTTTCACTTGCAGAACCCTCATATCCAAACTCTGAAGCTTCACCACTGTCTACATTTCCAGCTGTGCACTCTGTTGTCATCTTCACTGCTAATATTCAACTTAATTTCCTATTTTCCATGATACAGTCTCACTCTCAATGCTTCCAGCTCAGCTGCATTTAAAACTCAGTTCTCTATGGCTCCTCTCTCACTGTATCTCCTCAAATCTCCCTTATTCATGCTTTTTCTTTCTTTCAAAGATTTTTTTTCAAAGCCACATCTCTACTTTCATCTCCTCCTACACTCCTTAGCTCTGGCAAATCCATTCTCTTCACTCCCTTTCATGTATATTTCTTACTTTGTGCCACTGCATTTTTTGGAACAAACTCAATTATTTATCAAGTTTTCTCCTTCTCCTTCATCTATGGTATTAAAAAATCACTATTACTAGACATACAAGCCCTTCAGGTTAGCACGAGTGCATAAAATCTTTTGCATCTCTCATCTTACTCATAATGTGCAGTTGATGTTTGTGGTGGTTGGAGGCTGCTTGGAGCATAGTGCCCATGAAATTATGGAGTTCTTGATATTTGGTGAAATGAGGAAGAACGTCAACAAGACTTTTATATTGGCCTTCCAGAGGGCAGACTTTGGCCTATTTAGGAGACTTATTCAGAGAGTTCCTTAGGAAGCAGCCCTTAAAAACAAAGGAGTCCAGGAAAGGTGGGCATGATTCAAAACAGAGACCTTGAGAGCACAGGAATAGACTGTCCCTGTGTGCCGAAAGATGAGTCGGTGAGGCAAACGTCCAGCCTGGATGGGCAATGAGGTTTTGAAGCAACTTAGGAACAAAAAGAGGATGTATCATCTTTGGAAGGACGGTCATGTCTCTCAGGAAGTATTTAAGGGGGTTGCTAGGGCATGTAGGAAAAAAAAATTAGATAGGCCAAAGCTCAGTTTGAACTTAATTCAGCAACCTTTGTAAAGGATAATAAAAAATGTCTTTCCAAATATAATAACTGCAAAAGGAAGGGTAAAACCAGCATTTGTTCTTTACTGGATGCAGGAGAGAACTTAGTAACTGCAGATGAGGAGAAGGTGGAAGTGCTTAACACCTTCTTTGCCTCAGTCTTTATTGGGAAGATGGCTTGTCCTCAGGACAACTGTCCTCCTGGGCTGGTAGATGGTGTCAGGGAGCAAAATGGTCCCCCTGCTATCCAGGAGGAGGCAGTCAGAGAACTGCTGAGCAGTTGGATGGTCATAAATCTTATGGGATCCATCCCAGGGTGATGAGGGAGCTGGCAGATGAGCTTGTGATGCCGGTCTCCATCATTTACCAACAGCCCTAGCTCACTGGTGAGGTTCCAGATGACTGGAAGCTGGCCAATGTGACACCCATTCACAAAAATGGTGGGAAGGAGGATCCTGGTAATTATAAGCCAGTTAGCCTGACCTCAGTACCCAGTAAGGTACTGGAGCAGTTTACATTGAGTGTCATTATGCAGCTCTTTACAGGATAACCAGGGTATCAGACCCAATCAGCATGGGTTTAGGAGGGGGAGGTCATGTTTGACCAACCTGGTCCCCTTTTATGATCAGGTGACCTGCCTGGTGAATGCAGGAAGGGCTGTGGATGTTGTCTATTCAGACTCCAGCAAGGCCTTTGACCCTGTCTCCCACAGCTCACTCCTGGAAAAGCTGGCAGCCCAGGGCTTGGAGAGGAGCACTCTGTGCTGGGTTAAGAACTGGCTGCATGGCTGAGCCCAGAGAGTGGTGGTGAACAGTGCTGCATCCAGCTGGCAGCCAGGCACCAGTGGTGTCCCTCAGGAGTCTGTTCTGGGGCCAGCTCTGTTCAATATTTTTATTGATGACATGGATGAGGGTATTGAGTCTTTCATTAGTAAATTTGCAGATGACACCAAGCTGAGAGCGTGTGTCAGTCTGTTTGGAAGGTAGGATGGCTCTGCAGAGAGACCTGGAATGGTTGGATGGATGGGCAGAGTCCAATAAGATGAAGTTTAATAAGTCCAAATGCCAAGTCCTGCACTTTGGCACAATAATCCCCTGCAGCACTACAGGCTGGGGACAGTGTGGCTGGACAGTGCCCAGGCAGAAAGAGACCTGGGAGCTCTGGTGACAGCAGCTGAACATGAGCCAGCAGTGTGCCCTGGTGGCCAAGGCCAGTGACATCCTGGCCTGGATCAGGAATGGTGTGGCCAGCAGGAGCAGGGAAGTCATTCTTCCCCTGCACTCAGCACTGGTGAGGCCACACCTTGAGTGCTGTGTCCAGCTCTGGCCCCTCAGTTCAGGATGGACATTGAGTGCTGTGCCCAGCTCTGGCCCCTCAGTTCAGGAAGGATGTTGAGACACTTGAGTGCGTCCAGAGGAGGCAACAAGTCTGGTGAGGGGCTTGGAACACAAACCCTGTGAGGAACAACTGAGGGAGCTGGGGTTGTTTAGCCTGGAGAAAAGGAGACTCAGATGTGACCTTATCACTCTCTACAACCTCCTGAAAAGTGGCTGTAGTAAGGTGGGGGTTGGTCTCTTTCTCCAGGCAGCAATGGACGGAAGAAGAGGACACAGTATTAAGCTGTGCCAAGGGAAATATGGATTGGATATTTGGAACAAGTTTTTTACAGAAAGAGTGATAAAGTACTGGGATTGTCTGCCCAGGGAGGTGGTGGAGTCACTATCCCCAGATGTGTTTAAAAAAAGACTGGATGTGGCACTTGATGCCATGGTTTATTTGAGGTATTTAGGCATGGGTTGGACTCAATGATCTTGAAAGTCTCTTCCAACCCTGTAATTCTGTGATCCTGTGATTCTGTGTGAAAGTATCTGTGGCTGATGTTATCTTAGATAGGGTAAATCACTAAATCTTGTTTCAGTAAATCTTGGTCTTTAGAATAAAAACATATCCAAAAAAAAAAAAAAATCAATCCCACTTGTAAGCCTAAAGGACATGTATGGAGTCCCTCATACTCCCTGGAACATTTAAAACTAGATAAATTCAAAATTTACTTTCATATATAATCTTTTAACAGAACTGAAAATTGTACCCACTCATACTTGTAAAAATTAACTAATCTAACAAATCTAATTCTCCCCAGCATTTACTCTTAGGGACCAAAAAATGCATTAGATTCACCAAATCCATTAACAGGTGATGCTTGCTAGATTTCTTCATCTTTCTGCAAGCATCGTGCTATGTGGTAATACCAAAAGTTGCCCTAAGGTCTTAGCTCAGATCTCAGGGTGTTGATTGCCATTCAAACTAAAAGAAATCTGTAAATATTTACCTAATATCCCCTATTTTTGAAGCATTCTTGTGTAATAAACAAGTGGCTTTTCATCAATATTTTAAATACCTTTCTGTTCCCAAACTTGGTAATATTAAATTTTTAACTAAGGTTAGTGTAATATTAATTTAAGAATAATTAGGTGTCCAAACACCTAATAAGATTCATCAGGGCAGTTCAATTCCATTCATGGGAATTATGCGAGAAAAAGAGTTCACTTAAAGTAGAATTCCTCTGATTTAAGTCAGTCTTATAAATAATCTGGGGAAAACTTCAGTAGCCCTCTTCAAGTAAAGATTTAATTGAGCTTTCTAGATCTATTAGATATAACAAGACATTACTGGTGTAGTACGAATATTTAAATTAAGTCACCCACTGGGATATCTTTTAATTTGATCATTAATCCTAATTGACCAGCCACTAACTATAACAGTAAAATAAATACAAGAGGAGAAAAGGACACATTTTGAGGTGTGTTAGGGACAGACAGCTGCATTATAAAAGTAAAATTGGAGTATTAGGAAACGTCTTTAAAGAGAGAAAGTGAAAATACTTTGTAAGTCTTGAGTGATGTCTCAAACACTGTGAATGAAAGCAAATAAAGACCGTTCCAAATGATAGATGATTTTTTTTCAGTTTCTAAGGAATTCATTTCAGCTCAAATTGTGTATTATCAGTGAAAGACACTGCAACATTTCCTCTTAGTATTTGGAGGCAATGAGTCTAGTTCTAATTCCTTACCAGTTCTGCAGCAGAACAATTTCTTTGTCTCTACCCAAATAACAATGGTGAAACTACTGAATGATACTTTACAGTATTTTAAAGTAAGTTCAAAAAAAGTGAGCTTAGAGTAAAAAAGGAAGAGTTGAAAAATAGCCATACCAAACTGATGATATTTTTGACAATGCTCAGTAATAGCTCCAGTATTGTCTTCTACATTTGTACAGTACATTGTCAGTGGAGAAAGATACAGAATATTTATTTATTCAAGCACCAGAGAAAAACTGTTACATTTCCTGTAAAATTGCTTAGTTTAGATCACTGAGCATAAATATAAATAAATATACTCTGCACATTTTCCACTCAAAATTATAATTAATTTTCTGTAGTTATTAGCATGCACTTCTGAAAAATACTGCAGTTTATTAGCTGGTTTTAGCTGTGATAGAATTGACTTTCTTCACAGCATGTTGATAGGTTTTGGACCTGTGATGAAAACAGCCTTGGTTATAGAGGGGAATTTTAGCTGTTGCTGAGCAGTGCTTACACAGAAGCAAGGCCTTTTCTGTCTCTTATGCTTATGAATTTGGGAAGGGGCACAGCTGGGACAGCTGACCCCAGCTGACCAGAGAGATATCACAGATCATATGGCCTCGTGATCAGCATGTAGAGGTGGGGAAGGAGAAGACACACATTTGGAGTGATGACATTTGTCTTCCCAAGTCACTGTTATGCACGATGGAGTCTTACTTTCCTGGGGATGGCAGAGCATTTGCCTGCCCATGGGGAGAAGTGAATTAATTCCCATTTTTCTTTGCTTGCATTGGCAGTTTTTGCTTTACCTATACAATCTCTATCTCAGCCCTTGGGACTTCTCACTTCAATTCTGCCCCCCATCCCACCAGGGGGAAGTGAGCAAGTGGCTGTGTGAGACTGAGCCACCTACTGAGGTTAAAACTTGATAAATTGTAATTTGTGACAATGAAGCTTGGCTCTGCAAGATTTCATCTTTCAAAATGAGATTTTCTTTGTTCTTCCAAATGTGAAATTTTGAATCAGACGTTATTAAAATATTTGGTCTTAAAAATAAAGTTTAAAATATCAATCTCAACCTTTAGCACACTGAAAAATAGTAGGCTAACACAGGAAACAAACACAGAGGCTCCAAGAAACTATGTGGCAGCCTCAGAGACTGGTTGGATGGTGGGTGGCCAGTGCTCTAAGAAAACTATGAAATGGATGCTCACTGACCATTTGAAGGTTTTTTAAGTGTGGTTATTTTGATGTCAAGTCCATGATTTTTCTTTATTCCAGTGTATGAATATTCGTTGTTTGAAGACAGTCCATATGGAATCATCTGCACTGTGTCTCAATTTGACAAAAGCTGAATCTTCCTGAGTAACTTTTAAACCCTTTCAACAAGAAAAGAAGTACAAGTACACAGAAAATGCTGTTTTCAGAGGAGCCTGTCTGGGAGCTTCACCTTGTTTGTGCCATCACAGACCTTAACTCCTGGTTAGAACCCATATGCATGAGGCATGCTTGAAACTCAAGACACAAGTTAATGGGTGAAAGTCACTATTCTATAAAATCATATGGGAGGAGGGGAGATGTATATTTTTTATTCGGGTCACAAGTGTAACACCTGGTTATTTGAAATTAACAACCCCACCTTTTGTGTGAATTGTTGAAGAGTCATTCTGGGATCGATGTGGAATTAAGAATGACCTCTATTATGAAAGAGGAAAATGAGAAAACTTTACAGTAACAGTGAAAGAAGAATCTCATCTACCTTGGGTATGCCAGTGTTCACACTGGATAAAGAAATAGGCAGTTTGCCCATGATTTCAGTTAATTCACATTCAGGTTATCACCCACTCATCTTAAAAGCATTAAGAATTGAAAGTCTCTGGCAACAGGATGGAAAATTGCACTAACCCCAGAGACCGAGTTTTGCAACTCTAAGGAAGATAAGGAAATTGAGATAGCTCCAACTCTGCTTCAATAGGGAGCCATATTCATATAAGTAGAGTATATTCACTATGATTTAAGTATCAGTCCATGGCTCGTAATCTGTGACTGCTCAGCATCATCTACTTTAAGGCAAAGATGGTAAATTAACACCTTTTTATCCCTGATCATGATCCTCTTTACTTCCTGTATGTCCAGCATTCTGTAGGTAAACTTGTATTGAAATTCACATTCCATGGCACCTATTCACTCTTCAGCTGTTACAATAATAATAATAATAATAATAATAATTAAAAAAAATATCACCTCTTTCCTCAAGAGACCTTTAATTTAGAAAAATTTAGTTTTTTCACTAGCACGTATAAAAGCATAACCTTACACAAGCGCTACAAGAGTAAGATAAGTTCAAGGTACAAAAAGTAGGTTAATTAAAATACACTAATTTATGCCTGCGCTGCTCGTTTCATTCACTGAAAGCTAATTTACCCAACAGATGGATAGATGTCTGCAGGTCATAAACCTAATGGCATTACAGTAAAATTCAACATAAGGTTCTTATTTCTTGAACCATAAAGCAACTTGATACAAACAAAAATACACAGCAAAAATCCCTTCCTTATTTCACAGTTTCATACTCCACACCTAAAAGCACAACTCAGTACCTTAAGAAATGCTTTCTTTGAGGATCAAATCACTATTTTATGAAATACTTCTGTCTGAGTGCTTCTCTTCACTCTTCCTTTCTGTCCTTCATATGATTTCTTACACACTTATTTAGTAAAATGGACGTTAATTCAGAATTTGAAGGAAAGATTGGCTTTCCAGCTGAAAAAACTGAGTTGACGCTTAGCAAATTTGGGTTGGATCTATTAGAGATAAAAGAAATCTTACAAGGTTTCAGAAATGAAGTCTCAAGAACAAGCATATGTGTAACTAAAAACTTTCTGGACACTTATGCTCATTTTTTTTATTTTATTTTGTCACGATTCAAATCTCAGGCAGTGCATTTTCCAAGTTCACACTGAGAAAGGAGTCTTCCTTCTCATGTGGGCAATCAACCTTTCAGGAAACAATCTGTTTTCTCATAGCAAGCCTTCATATAATCTATTTCTGCCAACATTTTCCAAATTAAATATGTTTGATGTGAGAGTCTGGAAAATGTTGAAAAATTCACATACGTAGCCTTGTACACATTTGATTTATTTTCTTATACTTCCTTTTTTCCCCTCAAAAGTAGGCGGAGGATATTTTTGTCTGTATGATTTGAAAAAGAATATTATAGAAATTTTATATTTTGAGAAAACTACCATTATATTTGGAGGATATCATATAAAAGAAAATTTGAGGAATATTTAGATTTCAAAAAATTTAAAATATTCTTTATGGACTCTCATTAAAGAAGCTAAATCGAACATTTCTTTTAATTAGTCACTTTAATGTCTCTTTTAGAGTGTAAAATATATTTTGTGTGTGTTCTCTACTTAGGTTGAATTCTTTCTTTTCCCCCTCAGAAACCTGCGAATTTGTCAAGTGCAGATTTCCTGGGGTTGTAGCAAAGATCATAGGATTTAGAAATGAAAGAAAGATTCCTTCATCTCCACTTGAAAAAAACAAATAGTCTCTCTGGGACAGTACCAGGACAAACTGGAAAAAATAACAAGTGCTAGCCTGAACATGGCTAGGGAACAGAGAAAAGAGGATCTTTTTTTATGAGAAAAAACTGGCTGAGATGTGCTGAGTTACAGAAGCCAGAAAAATGCTTCCAGTGACAGCCAGAGACCTCATTCTGGTGTGTCACACACTGACAGCCTTTGTGAAATGTTTGCTAGAATGGAGTGACATACTGACAGACTGAGAACACGGCTGTGGGTGCTGGATGCTGTCCTGTGCATTGTATAGCTCCATATGTGGGTGCTTGAGATCTGAGAGCTTCCCAGTCTATTTCTGCATTCACTTTCTGCCTGACAATAAAATCCTGCTTTGGTGGGATCAGAAATTATTGTATTGGTTAGTATTATGTGGGGTTTGAGATGCTTTGTCTCTTTGGAAGTGAGACATATGGGTTCATGTGTTTCTGATCCATGTAAGGATCTCCTGTTTTCCTGCAGACCCAGATATATTCCAGTGCTTGCATTTGTACCAGAGAGAATGCTGCCCAGTTATGGTCCTCCTATATTGACTGTGTGTTGTTCTGGTTTTTTAAAGCTCTGCTTCAATTTTCTGATGTTTGCTTTTTGGGATGGAGTTTTTCACGCATTTTTCATGTAAATAATAATTGGTTTGCATTCCTTTCTGGACGAAGAGAGAATTGATGGACTGTTGGGTTGACCAGTGTGGTTGGAGAGAACAATTTTCTTCCTCCAATCCATGGTCACTGTTAGAATTCTATAAATGTCGAGGTCTGTAAATAAACTGCCCCCTTTTTGCCTTGGACATCTCAGTGGGTGAGTGTCATTTTTTTTTGTTGTATTGCGACAACTGTGCTTGTCAAACCTGTGTTTTAAAGTGGGAGATAATAAGGCTGATTTTATCAAAGCTATAGTAAAGTAATATGTCATCATTGAGAGCAAAATCTGGCCCCAGAAGTGCAGTTTATACTCATACATTCACAGAATCACAGAATGATCAAAGTAGGAAAGGACTGCTAGCAAGGTCATCTAGCCCAACCTCCCTGGTCAAAAAGGACTATCCCAGAACACATGGCACAGGATTGTGTCCACATGTTTCTTGAATATCTCCAGTGAGGGAGAATCTGCAAGCTCTCCAGGCAACCTGCACCAGTGCTCCATCACCTTCACAGCAAAAAAAATTCTTTCTCATGTTCAGGCAGAACTTCCTCTTTTCCAGTTTCTGCCTCTTGTCCTATTGCTCAGCACCTCCCAGAACAGCCTGGCTCCGTCCTCTTGGCACCCTCCCTTCAGATACTGACAGATATGGATGAGGTCCCCTCTCAGTTTTCTCTTCTTGAGACTGAACAGGCACAGCTCCCTCAGCCTTTCCCTGTAAGAGAGGTGCTCCAGTCCCTTCATCGTTCCTGTTGTCCTCCACTGCATCTGCTCTGAGAATTCTCTGTCTGTCTTGTCCTGAGGAGATCAGAACTGGATACAGCACTCCAGACCCGCCTCACCGGGGCTGAGTGGAGGGGCAGAATCCCCTCCCTGCCCTGCTGGCACTGCTCTCCCTAATGCACCCCAGGATCCCATCGGCCCTCTTGGCTCCCAGGGCACTGCTGGCTCATGGACAGCTCATTGTCCCCCAGGAGCCCCAGGCCCTTCTCTGCAGAGCTGCTCCAGCAGTGGCCCCCAGCCTGTGCTGGTGCCTGGGGCTGTCCTTCCCCGGGGCAGGACCCTGCATTTGCCTTTGCTGAGTTCCAGGCCATTCCCCTGCCCATCTCCCCAGCCTGTCCAGGCCCTGCTGAAGGGGCTGCACAGCTCCCGGGGGTATCGGCCGCTCCTGCCAGCTCTGTGCCAGCAGGGAACTCGCTGAGGAGCCTCTGCCCCTGCCTCCAAGGCACTGATGGATCAGTTAAACAACACTGGGCCCAGTATTGAACCTTAGCAGGTACCACCAGTGCCAGGCCTCCAACTAGACCCTGTGCCACTGATTATGATCCTCTGGGATCTGTCATTCAGCCAGTTCTCAATCCACCTCACTGTCCACTCATCCAATCTGCAGTTTCTGAACTTGTCTGTTGGAGGATATCACAGGAGACAATGTCAGAAACTTTGCTGAAGTCCAGGTAGACAGCATCCACTGCTCTCCACTCATCTGTCTGGTCAGTTAACCTCACTGGACACCACCTCACTGGATACTCCTTTGACCCCAGTTACCTGACATAGCCTTAGAGCAATTTTGAAAATCAGGTCTCACCCATAAATTAATATCTGCAAAAGTCCCAGTTACTGGAAATTCCAGAGTCAGCATAAAGCCTAACACACATTCTCCTGAGAGGGACTGTAAATACATGTTAGATGTGAAGACTGTGTCTTTTGGGTACCTTACACTAACATATTTTTTATGCAGTCTTACAATTTCAATTATCATTTCCAAAAAAGGACAAAAACATGAGAATTCTACATGTTCCTTGTTATTTTTTTTTCCTTCAAAACAACAGCTGGTCTCAATGCATTAAGTATTTTATTAAAATTAAAATTATAAATTAAAATTGCACCTTCAGGAAACTTGTTATCCAAGAAAATGATGCCAGTGTAATAATGAGAATGTAATTATGATTTCATTTATAAGAAGTGGTGTTCAATTATTGCTTCTATTAAGAACAAATTGTTAGCAGCAGTCAGTGCTGAGATTTTGAATATAGATTACATTTTTCAGTTGTTGAAAAATAAGCAAGAGGTGGTCTCTGCCCTGAACATACTTATCTGATTCAGACAGGAAGATATATCTTTCATAGATCCAGCCATTTCCTTTTTTCTTCCCCAACTGCTGTTAGTTAACAGCTGTGCTTAATTAATCAAGTTTTGTTTACTTGACTTGTTCCAGATTTTCACACATGCAGAGCCTGTAGGATTGCAGGTAGAAGAATAGAGACTTGTAGCAGAGAAACTGAAAAATAGACAGATTGAGTAACATGGGAAAAAGCTTAAATACTGGTGAAATGGCATTGAAAAACACCCTCTGATAAAGATGAAGAATGCATCAAAACTGAACACAAGGTTTTACTTTCTTAAAAGTAAAAAGTGAAGAAATGCCATGTAGGGAAACAAAGGATTGCGAAAGGAAATCACTACATAGCAGGACATGTCAATGTGACACGAGCGAACTGGGGGAACATTGGTTATGCACCTCTAAGGCCTTAATGCTACCGTCTTAGAGCTCCTTTGGTTTCATTTGAAAACCAGATGGATTTGACTGTTTTTAACTCAAGAATCAGAGGTTATTTATTAATATGTCGATTGTTTGGATTCCTCAAGGCCAGCTGAAGAGAGCCGAGGTAGAAAGGCAAGTCAGTAGAGATATACACAGCTCTGAGATTGAAATATTGTAGCTGGGGCTTTTTTCTTTTATTTTATCCTTTATCTCCTTTTTTGTACAGAGAAACATTTCTGAAGTTGAAAGCACTGAGTCTGCACAATCCACACACATAACTAGAAGAAGTCTTGTGAAATATTTAGCACAAATGCAAGACTGACATATGATTAGAGAATTGGGAATATCATATAAACTGGCTGCATTAGTATACTATTTTTTTCTTTTTTCTGAGATAGGTTGGAAAAGTTATGAAAGATGTGTCTTGCACATTCATGTATCAGCAAGTCATCAGGTGTTAGAAAGAAAAGGTTACCTTGTAGAAAAACAAAAAATCTCATATATAAATGCATCCTTTGTAAAAGTAAATTGAAAAAGGCCACCAGTTAAACTAAAGTATCAGGTAACAATCAATTCTCATAGGCAATGTGGAAGCTTTTCCTAACAAGAGGGTACTGAACATTGATACATCTCTTTAAAAATTTCATAAGGTATATAAACTAAACTGAACAGTAAGAATGACACTGAGTCAAAATGTCTCTCAGGCTCTGATGAAATAAATTCATTGTAGAGAGGAACACATATTACTCCAGAATATAAACTGGAACAATATTAATCAAAGAGAGACTCTCTCAGCTGAGGAAGACCCTTAAAGATTCTGGACTGCCTCTACTGCAGAATTCTCACCACTTTAGGCAGAACACACTGTTTATTAGTATCACTACCACTATCGAAAAAAACATGGTGTGGTTGTTCTGTGCAGTGTCAGGACTTGGACTTGATGATTTTTGTGGATTCTTTCCAACTCAGGATATTCCATGATTCTATAGCTAAAATGTTTACAAGAGCATAGAACCAGTCATTAAAAGGTAAAATCAAAGTCAATCAAGTAGAATATCAGCTCCCAGTAATATAAATCACTGTGCAGTTCCCAAGGATTAAAGTAATGAGCTCGTGAAAAGACATAAACAGAATTATACTGACAGAGATATTACAAATAATAAGCATCTAACAAATGCTGCCAAACAAAAAATAATGCCGTAGAGATGACAATTTCTTGAATGAGGCCTTATACACCATCTTTAATGCACTACTCTAGTCTTTGCTGCAAATACTCATCAAGCAAAATATACAAAAAAGTCACAACCATTTCTGTAAAAAGGAATTTTTACCATTTTCCAAAGATTTAGAGTTCCAATAGCCTTTTGCCATGGAGAAACATCAAAGACTTTTTATTCTTCAGAACTGATCCTCAACTGAAACTAATGGTAAGGCTGATGTTCCACTTCCTTTAAAGCTGATGTGAGTTTTACAGTTGATTTTAAAGGCCAAATTCTAGCTAGGTAATAAGTGAGTGAATGGTGTTTTCCCCCTTATAAACATCTTAAAGCCAGCTAATTTCTACCACTACTTATTTGGCTAGATATTTGAGACTAGTACAAGAAGGAAAGGCTCATATCTGACCTTTTCCAATCTTCCTTAAAGAAAAAATGACAAATCTGTGCTGACCTTTTGTTGATAATTCCAGACAATTTCTACTACTATGCATTATACTGCCAATATATAGTTCTCTATTAAAAAGATGTTCTTTTGAGTGTATTAGCAAGCTTGAATTTCCTTCAGCCAAAAAAAAAATAAATAAAGCAATGGTAGAAAATCAAAGGCACTCCCTTCTCCCTCCTATAAATTGGCTTCTTTGAGAGGTTTCAATAAAATAAAACCCATTTATTAACATACCTAATGGATTCTTACTCATTTCTACTTTCAGTTACTTTTGACTTCATTGTTGAGAGTAACAGGACCTTTCCTGCACATGTGAGGGGAAATGTCTCATAGCTCCCAATACATCTTAGCTCCTAGTACATCTTAGCCTGGCTCGATCAGACGCCACAGTAATATCTGGTATTATAAGATGCTCAGGCTGTTGAGGTAAACAAGTTTCAGTCTGACTTTTGAGCAAAATTTGATCAGTTTTTTTTATAGCAAGTATCCTTTCTACTAATTTTTCCATCAGGCTTGACCCCTGCTGCCCTTGCTGTCCATTTATGGCTGAGAGCATTGACTCCTGGTAAACACACGAAGAATAATTTTTCGTGGTGCTGCTCTGTCTGTCTAATCCTCTTTGCTCCACCTTGTGTCTAACTCCTTTGCAGCCATCAGCACCATCAGCCAGCACAGAATTCCCTGCACGTCCTTACCTGCAGGCCAGTCTGTTCCATGTAGAGAGGGACAAGCTTGTTCAAGGGACAGGGACTTGTTGAGTCCCTTTCATTCTAAGCAGAGAATCTCTGCAGGTTTCCCAAGGCAGAGGGAAGGATACTGCTGCAGAAACTACTCATTGAGTGTTAACTGTTTGAGGGATTCCTGTAAGTGTGTACATGCAAAGTTGTGATCTCCTCTTTTGCACTGATCAATAGGCAGACTTGATCATCAGTATCTTTCACTGATTTCTGAGGACTGAATCTAGAGGAAATACAGATATGCATTTAAGTTTTACTTGTTTCATGGCCCAAAAGCACACCAATCAGCCCCAAGCCCTTATTTCCAGTTTCTCTACATTTATAGATGCTAAGGAATTTTAGACTAAATGTCTTACCACTTGTTAGAAAATAAAGCTCTCTTAAGACAATTTAAACAAAGATTAAGAGAAACAATGAAGAAGAAGAAATTGAGAGCAAATTTTAAGATAAATTGTTGTCATTAGGCAAATCAGTCATTGTCATCTCTTTATTGAGTACTGCATATGTAGCAAATTATATTGTTCAAGTCTGTTTGCAGCTAATAATTTGAAGCCTACTTGGAAAGTGCTCAGACAGTGTGCAGGAGTAGACAGGTAGAAAAACATATTAGTGTTTTCAAAAAATAACAGATGTTTAGTCCTGCAGACATGGTGTGCATTCCTGACATGCAACTGGGCTTATTTTAAGCACTGAATTCTCCCCTTCATTGATTCTCTGGTTTAGATGTTATTTCAATTTAAAACATTGCTCACACCTGTACATTTGAGCATTTTCAGGCCTTAATTAACTATTTATATATATAAATAGTTAATATTTTATATATAAAATATTTATATGTAGATATAAAGGTGTTTATATATGAGACATATAATGTATAGATATTTATATTATTTTGTGTAAGGTTTTAAATTTTTGTGAACCTTCAAAACAGTAACTCCAGCAATGGAGTTTTCTGAAGTAACAGAAGTTAAATCATGCGCCAGTTCATTTAAGCTGATTTTACTTAATAAAACTGTCAGAAATGAGCTAAGAGATCTGTGCCAATACATAAAGTGAGGGTCAGGTTTCTATGAGCTGCTGAGTACTCATTGCCAAAAGCTGCATGCCCTTGAGCTGGAGAAAATCCAGAGTAATTCCATTGACTTAAGCGTGTTACTCCAGATTCACAGCTTGGCAGCCCCTGTGTCTGTGGACACAGCACAGAGAGGCAACATTAGACATTTTGTGGTAAAGATCTCTCCCTTTTCTCATGCCAGACAGTTTCCTATACAGTCTTGATCAGTGCACAGACACTTGCTTGTGTAAATTAGCTTTTCTAAGACAGATATTGTGGCTAAATGAAGTAAAGCTACCTTGCTAAAAGCATTTGGCTCTGTGGCCTAAGGGTAATATTTGATTTGGTTGATAGCACTGGTATAATGAACTGATTTCAATACCAGTAACTTACCGACAAAGATTTTTTGAAATATTCCACATAGCTTCAATGCTGCTTGAAATAAAAGAATATTTTTTGCTACTTTGCCTTAGTTAATAGGGCCTCATGTTAGTGAAGATACTGAGTTTGTTAAGAGGAGTAGGAAGTATCTTAAAATGCTGAGACAATATTCACCTCTGAGTAGCAAATAAGTGCAGTTGTACTGTCATAACTTGATGAACTATGCTTTCTGATTCCCATTCCCCTGTTTCTAGTTGAAAATCTCCCCACAAGACTGGGAGTAAGAGTCTTGTGGGGAGACTGAGTAACAGTACTCAACTGTTGTTGAATAATGAAAAGACTGATATTCAAAAAGCCAGGTGATCTGTAAAAAAAAACCAAAAACAAAACAAACAAACAAACAAACAAACAAACAAAAAAAAAAACAGCAAAGTATTTGTTTTGTCATGTCAATTGACTTTTCCAGCATCCCATCTTCCTTTTATTTCTCTGGACCATTAAATTTCTCAAAAGGAGTATTATACCTCCACTCTTTTTCTTGTGTTCCATCTGTGATTTCTCAAATTTACAGATAAACTCACTGGGGTTTTAGATGACTGTAAAAAATTTTAATTAAATGTTATGCTCCCAAGTTCTTCACAAAATGATTCAAAATTGAGGAAATAATAAGAGTAAGGCAAACATGTCTGGAGGAGAGTAGCATAATACCATTTTACCTTGGTTTTTCTGTCATTGTTAGGCAAAACACAAAGATGTTTTGTCCATATTAGAAGCACTAATAGCTAGAGTACTAATGTGTACATAAATGTGTTACCTCATCATGTCCATCTGACTACTCTTTCTTCAGCAGCAAGGATGCCAGGTCTGCACTCTTTATGTGTTTTTTCCCCAGATATTTGGGTTGATCTCCAGGCTTAAAGGACAGGTTTTCAAATTTATTTAGTTACTGAATAGCAAGAAGAGGTTCATAATAAGATTTTCTCAGCAGTTCCAGAGTTGATTCAAGGTTTATTTCACAATTTCAACGAGCTACAGAAATAATCTGACCACAGCCCTACAAAATTTTCCAAATATTTATCTGTATCTCCTTCTGATTTTACAGCTTAGAGAAATTTTGGTCCAAGGTGTTTGTCTTTGGTATGTTTGGCAAAATATGAAAACTTTCCAAAAGATCTGAGTTGAAAATCCTGACCTGAAGGATAAACCTTTAGGCACAATGAAACTCCCTACGATGAGATCAAAGCTCTCCTGCAAGATGGAGAACATGATTTCTTAAGGTCCATCATAAGATGAGGTCTAGAATTATTCCAGAAAACAAAGCCTTTTCAGTTATTTAACATAGGGGCTGGTGGCTTTTTTTAAATAGGTATTTATATACATATTTGTTAAAACAGAGGAAATCACATGCTATATGATGCAATTCTTATCTAAAATAAAATATTATAACTCTTACTTAAAACTGATAAATATTCTGATACCTTGGAAATAATATTATAGAAAAAATATAAGAGAAAGGAATTCTTTAAACCCACTACAAAAACTATTTCTTTGTGCTATAGGTAAAGAATGAAAATAAATTATAACCAAGTGGAATATGAACCCAGTCCTTGACAACTTAATTTAGAAATTAATCATTCCAGGATTTACAGAGACAAGCATTTCTAGTGTATGAAGATTAAAAGGAAAAGGATTCTTGACTTTGAGATGCCAGGTTTCAGTTATTAATATAAAAGAAGTATTTTAGATTGTCTGCCTGAAGTATCACATGCACTGGACCAAATTCTCTGCAGACACATGAACACTTCAAAGTGTCTGGTTCTTCTTGTAGCTGTAGCCTGAAGCCTGTCCACACTTAGAGACACACACATGCACTGTTCTGCATTAACAATAACCCCTCCTTGCCCCTGCTGACAAATCTCTCCGCTGCACAGGCTGTGCTCACCTAGGGTTGTGTGAATGGCCCTAATACCAGAGAAGTGCAGTTGAAGATAAGAAAAGTGAAGGAAGAAGAAACGCAGTAAGGAGGAAAAGAATATAGCTGAAAAAAATCTTCCATCATTATATGATGGATAAGATGCACTAAAACCAAAATCCAAATGTCATTTTGAGTAAAACTTGGAAGTTTGGGAGGAGTTCAAATCCTTAATATTTTAAGGGGTTAATAAAGTTTGAGGGATTTCTTTTTCTTTGTTTAAAATATTTCTCCAAACATTTAGAAAACAAACAAACAGAAAATAAATAATTTTCAATGTTTTCTTTTCCACCATTTTTATAGCTTGCTTCTTCATCTGGTCACAGTAAAAATTCTTATCACAGTTAATTTTTCTACATTCAATTGCATAAATGAAGAAATGTCTTAACAAGCTTTATTAAGATTAATGACTTCTACATTTCAGCAATTGTGAAAGTTTTTAAAACTTGCAAGTAGTCAGAGATTAGTGTGCATGTATTTTAAAAACCTCCTTAAGCTGAGAAAATTTTGTGTATCAAACCCTCATCTTTTCAGCTTGATTTCTACTGTTTTGATATTATTTCTATTATGTTTCTGTATAAAGGATTAGCTTTGTAAGTGATAAACTGATTTTCTTAACCACAAAATCAAGCCTTTGTCCCCCAGGTTGCCCAGATCTACCTGTAGAATTGTTGATCATTCTATGTGACATGTCTATGAAAGGGGCTGTGGTTAGCCTGGGAACTTTCTCAGACTTTTCTCTGCTCACCAGCAGTCAGTCAGCTGAGGCTGTCATATATACCCTGATGATCCTGATTTGAGCTCTCTGATCCTATATTTGTGCTTTTGCCTGTATGTGAGGCAGCTGGCTGACAGCTAAGCTGCATTTAGCACCTCCCAATCAATAATGCTGCTTATCCTGCAGCTCTAAGTGTGGCTGATCACTGCCACCCTTTCAGGCTGCATCATGCTTGACGTTGTAAGGTTCTGAGTTCAGTCAGTTTAATTTTGCCAGCATTTTCACAGCAAGCTCCTAAAGAAAAAAGTAAATTATGATTTATTGAAAAGGTGTAAACACTTTTATGAAAAAAGATTAGTTTTTGAACTGGCTGAAAAACTTCGAAATTCGTTGGAAGGCATGGTTTCAGTTCTTCTTAAAATAAAATAAACCTCCTTCACAGAGTTCCTTCTTTGGAAAAGAAGACCAGGGTAAGGAGGAAAAGGGTAAAACCAGCCAGAAATCATCAATTCCTATTCTACAGTAAAAATCAACATTGTTTCCAAGGGAGTTGAGGTAAGAGAAGTAAATTAGAGTGAGTCAAGATTGTGTGAAGAAGAAGGAAAGCCTGCCATTGACCAATAGGAGCAGGAATAGCAGGAAAATTAGTTCAAAAAGATTATCCATCTTAATCCTATCCCCAGGCAATCTTAACAACTCCAAGTGTCCTCCCTGATAAATCACTGCTTTACAAACATTTATGAGCTTTTTTTTTAGTTAGTAAATTTTGTGGAAACAGGCTCATTAAATACGTGGCTCACTCTCTTCCAATGCAGGTTGTTAGCATTTTGTCTGCTTTTCAGAGGTCAAAGATTTGGAATCAGGCCTAATGACATGATGATGCCAAGCTGCACTTCCTGCTGCAGTAATAGATGGATACCCAGAGGTGAGCTGGCTCCTTGTAAAATAACTTATGGCCATTTGCACTATGTTGCAGTCACCCCAGATCAGAAATCCGTCACTCAGAGTAATCAGTGTTGTACCACCTTTCTGGTCTGAAGATCCAATTTGAAACCTGTAAAGCTACTTCCTAAAAGCCAGGCACTCATGATACAGCCAAGCTTGAACACACAGAACAGGTTTAATGTTCAGGCTTTGAAATTACCCTAACCTAAGCCTCCAAACTGTAGTTATCCATAAAAGCACAGAGCTGACTCTACCTAGCACACGCTATCAGCACAAATGAACTTTGGCCAACCTAACAAACATTCTGCACAGATAAAGGAATTGTTTCTAAGGGACCTAGGTTTTTCATCATGTGCAATTCTGAGCAAAGAACAGATGTTGAAAGAATTTCACACATAACTGAAATGTAGGAATGCAAACCAAAAATTAAAAAGCAGATGAAGGTGTTCCATCATTGCTACAAAAGATGAGTTCCACACAGCCTGCCCGGTGAATGACAGAGGTGCCTCAGAGAAAATGCAGTGGACATCTGGTTGTGGAACTGAAGACTGAATCGTCAAGGTTCATGACTTAGAAATTACTTTGGCTTCTGAGTATTGACAAACTAAAATATTAAGGCCATTGGAGAGTTTAGTTGAGTGGGATTTTCTGCCTATTTAAAAAACATGAAAGAGAAATGAAGACAAAGAAGACATATCAGGTCCTTAGTGTCAGAAGTGAAGCAAGGAAAAAGAAAATATAAGAAAGGAACCATGACCAAGGGTATGCTACAAGGTTCTCAAGGACTGGAAACAATCTTTTGAGAGGTTATAAAATAAATCTTGTGCCAGCTACTGTAATGGAAGACACAGGTTGGCTTTGAGTAGCAGAAGTTTTATTCATTACCAGGGTGAAATTGTTTTTCTAAGTGAGACTGAAGAAAAGTACAATAATTAACTTATTGGAAACTTGTTATTACAATTTTTCAGGAAGGAGTATTATGGGTAGATGACATGCCCTTCTTTCATTTACAAAAAGAGATGCAAGAAATCCTGGGAAATGTCTGACAATGCTCAAATGTGAAAACAGGGAATTTATTGAAAAAGTGGTTCAGGAATATTTTTTATTTCACAAAAGATGTCTCAGAAAACAACAATATTAAGAATTTCAAATGCTTCAAGTTTGCAGAATGCTTTGGTTTTTTTTTAAATCTCCACAGAATCTCCAGTATAACATTACATTTTGACTAGATTAACCTTAATCCACTAAACTATTCCTGTTCTAAATAAGAAATTTAATTCTCAGTCTTACTGAGAGTAACATAAAAGCATTTCATAGCTGCTTCAAATTTAAACATTAAGTCAAAAAGACTTAATGCACCTGGCACATGGAGTGTTACATAGTCTTCATTTTAATGTTAGTGGTGCTTCTATTAATTACGCCATCAAGTCATTTCTATTCCTACACTTGGCCAAGAAAAACCTGAAGAGCTATCTAGCTTTAAATCCACTTCCAGCTGCATCTATAATTGGGACAACATCACCTTATGGTGGATGTGAGATGATTAAGACTGTAGCAGTAATTCTGTGCTGGATCTTGTAATTATTTTCCTCTAATACACTAGAGGATATTAATTATTTTGTGTAGCTTCAATATACTCAAATGGTGAACCCACACTGCACTGTTTTATAGATTTGTTGCCATGGGATGGGATGTTTATGGATTTTCAGCAAACAAGTGCATTTTATATTATACTCCATTCTTTAAGTCTTCATGCTTAAAATAAAAAGGAAAAAATCCATCTTGGGAAGAGTAGACAACAAAAGGAAACAGGATAAGGACAAAAAAAGTATCCAAAGGGTATGTATAACTCAAGAATTTTTTTCAGAACAGGGAAAGAGATTTTAGAGAAGTATGAAGAATGAGATGAATTCTGTAGCACACAGTCCAGCTTCTATTAAAAGTAATTAGAGTAAAAAATGCCTAACAATTGCCTAACTCAATTTTTGGAAGACAATATATTCTATACTGCAGATGAAGTATGATACCGATGTCATCAGCAAATGGATCTTTTCTGTATCAGTGTCACCACTGCAATTCTATTATCTCAAATTTGTCTGTATAATAAAATGGCAAAGGATACTTAATTTATTAAATTATTTTTAGCAATGTCTTTATAGCACGTCCAAATTACTTTCAAGCTCAAAAAATACTAATGTCAATAGTTTTTCCTAGATTTGTTTTGAGCTTATTATTTTTCCTACTGTGGCAAAAAAATAACTTGACCAGTAAGAATAACATAAAAAGATATGCTGCTTCTGAAATTTGGAAGGCTCAATAGCTGCATAAGGCCTTGGGTAGTTTCTTACTTTAATGTCGAACATATCAGGGCAAATGAGGATGACCACAAAAGAAAAAAAAAAAAAAAAAAAAAAAAAAAAAGGATAGAGAGAGAGAATTGACAGAATAAGTGTGATTGGCCAGACTATATTGGTAAATTAGGTATCACCAGATGCTTTAGATTTTTTGCAGGTCAATTGTTACATGTGTGTAAGATGTACATATGCACTGAGGAGGAGGTTCAAGCAGGATTCAGAATATGTATTTTGTTTACCGTTGAAAATTTAATAACCAAAACACATTAGTTATAAGGAATGAATAAAGGCATTTCTAAATTGCTTTGTAAAGTATAGGGCATTTCAGCTTGCTGTGGTACATGCAATTCACCAAATATGACTACTATTTTCCTTTCAGATTTCTCTTTTTTTTTTTTTTTAATTTATTTCTCCATTCTAAGAGTAATAAAGGTTTGAGCTACCAGGCTGAATCAAAGCAAAACCTATGCATGAAATATAAAATATAGATCTGTGTCACCAAGGCTTCAGCTACTTGAAGACAAACCTAGTTGTTTTTTGGGGGTTTTTTTTACCTGTTTAAACCTAGTAGTGGAGTATTATTATGCTTTTCTATATTCTTGCCCTAGAACTGAACTCCAGTGATTTAGTCTCTCTGGAAAAAATCCACAAATCCACAGGAAGGTGTTTTGTCATTGGTAATCACTGTAATCCACTGGAATTACTATGGCACAGCTTTGCTGGAGTGCTCCTGCTGCCAGAATGCAATTACTCCATCCCAGTGAGTCTTGCCATAGCAAATTCCCAGCCTTGTAACATCTGTTTGTGCGTAGTGTAGCCCTTCTGTACCTCATGGCATGCATTTGAGACCAGACCCAGAGTTCAACAAAGACTACTTTGGTTTAAGGGGTATCAAAAGAAAACAAGACAGATATAAACCAAGACAACTGAGACAAATACAGCCACAAAAGAGAAACCACAGTGTATAACCTAATCAATATTCAGTTTAGGAACTCGGCTTTTACCAATCCATAATATAGATGTAGCAACAATTATTCATAAAGTGGTTTATAAAACAGTTCTCCATAGTTAGCTCAAATGCACTGTCCATTTTCTGTTGTAAAGCAAGAAATTTCAAGAACACAGCAAACCTTAGTCCTGGTAGTTTCTACTTGTAGAAATACATCAGCCTGGATCTGCTGGAATGATAATTTTTCAGAAACTTACTGCAGATGAAATATTGTTGGGGTTTTGAATACTTAGCTGAAATAATATTGTGCTTTATTCACATTAAGGGAATGGCATGGGGAGTTATCTGATCTCTTTGTCTCTCAGTTCTGCTCTTGAAAATTGATATTAGCTTGGGAAGATGAAAGGAGAAGATACAAACCTACCTCACAGAGATACAGTTTCATATGACCAATTCATAATAAATAATGGGATGATCTATTATAAAGACTGAGAAAATACATACAGAAATTATTGCTTGTGACTGTGCTTTGTTTTAATTTATAACTGGTTGATAAACATGCATTTGCTAAGAGCTGAGGGGGCATTTTGGGACAAACATTTTGATGCATCTATTTTTATATGAAATATAAAATGGTAAGAAAATTGGCGTACATACTACTATGCACTGTAGTCCTCTGAACTGATAATGTGCAGAGGAATACTAGTTTTAACCCAAGGTGTTCTTCTTATTTACATAGGTCGATATACCTGTCCCTAAGAAACAGACTGCATTTTTGATAAAGTGAATCCTTTGGTCATTTCCACAGAAACAGGGGGTAAAAAAGTCACCTTGCCCTCAATTTTCTGGTACTATGTCCAAGTCAGGATTTATAATAATTGTCTTTTTATCTTTAACTCAAGTAGTAAATACAATTCTGGAAATGTCTTCAGTCTGTATGGAAAGTCTGCTGCACTTCTGGTCTAGGAAAAAGATTGAGAGGATTTTAGAAACAACAACCAATAGTTTATGCTTTAGCTGTTTTCAAGGAGAAATTTTACAACCAGCACTACCAAAATGCTTGTTTTCCAGTCATTGTTTTATAAAGCTCAACCTGATTATTCTTGAGTGTACAAGAATTTCTAAGAGAACATGGGCATGATGAATTTTGGAATGAGATCTGAGCTATCCCAGGCTGGGCCTCAGATTCAGGCCTGTGTGGAAGTTGCTAAGCCTGTGGCACAGCAAAAATTTAGATTAAGGTGTTTTTAGGTATTAGGTAGTATAGTTATAGTGTGAACACAGTAGCCACCTTAAGGTTGAAATAAATAACCATTGTTTGCATTTTTCTTCACACTGAATACCAATGAGAAAACACTAGTAACTGTAAACTATTGGAACTGTGTATAACCCGCCATTTAGGGATAATAAGGAGAGAACGTATGTTTGACCATATTGGTTGTGTCTGTGTTGCTCTGTCCAGCTTTCCTATGTTATAAGGGGTCTCTGGTTTCGCTTGAGTATTACTCAGTTCTGTTTCTGCTTGCTTAAAAATTAGTGCATGCCTTTTTTGAAGTCCAAGTGCCAGCAGGCTCCATCCTGCCTGCTCTGTCTCTGGCAGTGCTCAGGAACCCCTTTTTTCCTTTACCCTTCCCTATCATGGGCATGCTACTTTTCAGCTTGTGAATCACTTCCACTGATTTGACTCACAAAAAAATCCTTTTATTTTCCTTTTCTCAGGGCATGAGACAAGACAGCAGCTCAGCTTCTGCAGGAGGACCTAAACCACCCCCTGACCACATCTGTAGCAGAGCAGTACCTCAAGTCTCTGCTCCACAGTGCTTGCCCAAACTCTGGCTCTCCTGGTTTCCCTCCCTTCCTCTTTAGGCTCTGCTGCTGCTGGTTTCTCCCCACTTCTGCTGCAGGAGGTCACAGCCCTCACTATCTGGCACATATGGCAATTCTGGTTTATGCCACTTCTTTCTTCTCTGCCTCTGCCAACTTTGTGCTTGTCCACCCACAGTGATACTCACAACACCCTCCTGCTTTGGCAGAACAGGGGGCTTCAGAGGTTCAGTATCTTTTTTTTTTTTTTTAATATAAATTCTAAGTTCTTTCTTCTGGGAATGAGGAAATCTGGAAATGATTTCTGCCACGAGAAAACAGAAAAAGCACAAGCCGTGTAGCATTGATAGCAGTAGCAATCACAATGAGAAGTTTGTGCATGTGACAAAACAATGGAACATTAATGTAACCAGGCCACCAGCCCCTACACAGACTAGATAACAAGAGCAGCAGTGTGGAGGTCCTCCACAGACAATGGCTCTCATTTCCCCTCCTTCACGTAGAATAGTGCTTATCCTCAGCTTACCGAATTGTAAGAATCATTTATAAAGTCTTAGGAAGTAAAGACAAATGGACTGGGAAAGATGACAGAAATAAGCATGCAATCACTTCAAGAAAAATATCTCTAAGATGCATCTTTATAGCCAAAGCTGTTAACTCAGCCCTTGAAAGTAATTTTACTTCAGCAGTCTTAAATAACCCTTAGCGTTTAAATGACACTCTTTACTCTTAATGTTGTTTTCTTGCCTGCAGGCCATAACCATGAATCCTCCTCTAAGTACCTCTCTTCATTAGCAGCAGAATATCTTTTGCTATTCTGCATAACACTGTGGAGAGTGATGCAGAGTATGGAGCAGTTTGCTTACACTGGGTGTTCTCATACACACAGTGGAGAGGTGAAGTTGGATTCGGGCACTATTATTGTATTAATCGAAATAAATGCATCTTTCATTATCAGCAAAGCTCTTTATCTTGAGTGTCAGGTCAGATAACAGTGCTCTTCTCATAGTGTAACAGAGATAGCACTGTGTAGCACTGTATTGATCTTCCATTCTGACCCAGCTTTCAAGTTGCTTTCCTCAGGTGTTTTTCTGGGAAAGAGCAAAGCCTCAGGATGCAGCTTCAATTTGACTTTAGATACGTGCACTCCAATCTGACAGCCAAACTTAAATTGTTGGGATTATCAAAATATACGTGTTCTATTTCTGTTGACGCATGACCACTCTTTCAACTTCTAATTCTTGAAGCTGATTCTCAACCAGATTTGACTGAAATACGGGCCTTTAGAGCTGCAGAAGCATTATATCAAGAAGCTGTGCCTGTAGGTAGAGATGCATTCGCAGAAAGAAAGCTGCAGGATGGTGCTTCGGTTTGCTACACTGAGACCACCTACAGACAAAGAGGAGGAGATCACTTCCAAGCAAGTAGAAAATGTCAGTCAACCTTAAACAAACCAAGCTGAGAGGTTGAATGGGGCTTGCTATCTCATTTTAAACAGAAACATGTCTCCTGCATTTTGCCCAATACACAAGAGTATTCCTTTGTTACTGTATATATTATTATGTGTTTATTAGATGCAACAGTTTTACCTAGGAGACAAGAGTCAGAGCTTTTATTCTGTACGAAAATCTGATAGAGGATGTTCCATTATAGTTTTAGGAAAAATTGGGACTTGAGATAAAATCATATTATAAATAGAAAAAAATGAGAATAAACCTGGAACAATAGTGTTTCACCATTCTAACAGGGTTTGTAAACAAGTTTTCATTCTCAAATATCTATGCCTAAACTTTAAAACCAAAAGTATACTTATCTTGCTTTATAGATGTCCTTCTAACATGAATTAGGCTTTCCTAACCTGAATTATTCAATAACTCTCTGATTTTCTTAATCTGAGTTACAGAAGATGCTTAAAGAATATTGTCATGTGTGAATGATGACTTTTAAAATGTGCACAGAAGTTTAACTTGATCAATTCTTTGTGTTGCTAGCATAATCTTACACATTTTGTTCATACTATTACATTCCAAAGCACATTTATAGCAAGCATTTAAAAAAAGGCATACAATTAACACACGAAATAGATACTGTTACTGTCCTTCATTTTTCATTGAATCAAGAAGATAAATATACGCACAATAGATCCTGCATTTTAAGCTATGTAATATCTTCATTAATAACTCCATTTTAATAAAGCTTCCATATACTAAAATGGGAAGTATGTCCCATTTCCATGTTCAATTGGCTTATAAAATTTGACATAAAAATGCACTAGTTGCCTTTCTCATGAGCCACCTTTGGATCTACCTATTTTGTCAGCTCTTCAGGTAGGGTGTATATGAATATGCTGCATAGATAATGATGTAAACATTCAACAAGCCTATGCAATATGTCTGATCAGCAGTAAGTAATTATTTTCCATTCTCCATTGTTAAGATCTGCGTTTGGTTGGCTTGGACAACCAAGAGCAACACTACAACTTTCTTTCATCTTTTCATGTCCTCCAATTCTCAAAGTAACAGTGACTAAGGAGAGAAAGATGTTCATTCTAGGAGGAGCAGAAGTATTGTTCTTTGACAATTTCATTCCAGTGTCTGCAGCTACAAAATTGATAGCTGATGCAACATGGGGTTCCTGTAAAATGCCTCATTTGTTTGAAGAAATGTATGTTTACAGTAACAACCCATGGGCAGCTGGGTAGCAAAATGGTTCACAAAATATCAAGCACCATCCACCATAGTGAGATACCAGATGAGACTCATGTGTGCTTCATGAAACAGGTGATTACAAACTAATAAAAGGGGCAGGGGAAGGGAGATACGTTGTATTCACCTCTTCTGTGCAGTCCTAAGCACAGATTTATCTTTTTTATGGGAAGGAAAGGGGGTTTTTTTCTCACTGAGGCATTTGGAAAAACTTAGAACACACAATAGCCACTAGATTCCTCAGTCAGTGCTGGAGACAGACAGGTAAAAATAATTATGGTGAAACTTAGCATATGTATTTCATTGCAGCTTTCAGATAATGGTTGGGGTAGCTGTATTATTTATTTTTCACAGCCAGTCCCCAGAGTCTTGTCACACTTTGCAACAGGCATAGTTTCCTAGGTTAGAGGTAAAAATACCCTGTCAGTAACCAGTGGTTAATGGGTAAAGAGTTTTCATGTGGCTCTACAATCCAAGACCTATAATTGAACCAAAATATGAAGATTTTACCATTAAAAGTAAAAAATTAAACAAGAACATTAGTATAAAATCATTTTACTCTGTAGGTTTAAAAGACAGAAATTGGGCAACTTAAAACTTGACAGTGGATGGAACTATGAATAACAGGATGAACACCAGGAGTCTGGAAAGTAAGACGGTGGGAACACTCATTTAGCAGACAGGTATATGTTTAAACACAGTGAAAACCTCGACCTCTTCCAGCTAGGGAATGAAGTATGGACATGATGCCATAACTGTGGAAAACTGCTTCAGGAATTTGGACAGCAGGAGACAATGGTGGCCAGGGAAGAGAAAGAAATAGGAACATTTCCTAGATATCATATTGAGGAAAAAGGGAGTAAGCCCACATTAGTAGGAGTTCATTGAATTACATAATAAAAGGTTAATTTTATTTACTTAGTGTCTAAAAGGCAATGTTTAAACAACACAGGCATTGGTGAGAAAGAATATGTGGACAGTGTAACTGTCCAAAGAGTGGCTGGACTGTGTCTAACCATGCAACTCTGTGTACCAGCAGTATATTTATTGTTCATAAAATAATTAGCAACCAGGAAGAACAGTAAAACAAAAAATGTCAAAGATGTCACTGGCCAGAAAGTTAAGAAAACAGTAAAATTTTAAAGTAGAGCTAAAATATCACTAAAAAGTGAGAACATGTCTCGAATTGAATTGTCTCTCCGTTGTTGAAGAAAATCTCAGGAAAGAAAAATTATTGTTGAATCTAGGAATAGAAAGAAGCAATAATAGTGTGGAAACAGAAATTATCACAAAAGAGATAGTAGGAAACTCAAAGACTATAGTCCTCTTGAGTGAGGGAAGGGACCAGGTAATCTTCATTTCAGAAATCTGAAACAATTGGCGCATGAAATTGCAGTCTCAGGAACATTTATGCTTTAAAAAACAGTGAAGTGATCTTGGTTCTTTCAGGCTCATTATTCTGACATCTGTAATATACAGCTCTGTGCAGGGACGAATGCAGCCCTGACCCGAATGAAGGGCTGAGCATCTGTGCAACCACAAGGCATGTGATGTCCAGAAGCACTTTCCATGCCAGCCAGTGCTAATGGAGTGAGGAAATGAAAGAAATAAAAGGAAATAGAAGGAGATGCTAGCACCTAGATTTATTATCTTTATTTTTATAACTGTTTTGTGTATGTGGTAAATCTCATTATTTAAACAACAGTAGAATTTTATAAAATCTCAGCTTAGGAAACTTGTTAACTAAGATGGAAAAGATGAGAATCGATAAAAATATTATGACACAGGAAAGGGCCTGATAAAAGGTCAATACTCAAGAGTCCTGGAATAAAAAATGTTAGATTGAAATGAAGTAGTAATAACGTCTGTCAAGTACTGCTCTCCAATTCAGCAAATATTTGTTGATATTTTTATTAATTATCTTGGCACAGGAATCAGTGAAGTCCTAGAGAAGCCGGATGGCATTGTTTGGTGCAGTGCAGACATGCATTTATTAGCCTCATATAGACATGCTCACACTTTCAGATACCTGGAAGGAAACACATTAACAGCTGAACCTGACCCACGTTATTAGCAGAGAAAAACAGCAGTAAACACTGATCTATTCTGCAGACATACACATATGTCAGAAAAGTTGGGAAGATGGTGGCACAGAGAATTTCAGTCCAGAGTTCAGGTCATGTTTGCACACACTGACACCTCAGATTACCTTGCAGTCTCTCAAAATAGGATCTCTTTTACTCTCAGACATTGCCAAATGTACAGGACCTGAAACTTCCAGTCTGTCATGTATGTTTGTTTCTTTTTAAGCAAGGACAGAGAAAGTAGCTCTTTTTCTGGATTGTGTCTGTTGGACACAGTGAAGATGATTATACTTAAAAAAAAAAAAATCTTTAGAAAACAAACAGCATTTCATGTTTTCTATAATATTTTTTCAGTTAAGGTCGTCATACTCCCATTTTTCCAGAGGATTTTAACATTGGCCTTTGAGAACATTCCTGGATTATGTTACAGTCAGTAATCACAGATTTCCAGTTTTGATTTTTCTGAAAATCTTATTACATGGAAAGCTCAATCTAAACTGTAGAACTTATTTTCTGCTTGGACAAAATAAATTTCTTAATATCTTGCTTTAGTAAATATCCATCGTTAATTTCTGATTCCAGTAAAATATGTCAATTATGAAGACAGCAAATTCCAAAGCATATTTCAAAAGTTATTTTCTGATACACGGAAACCATGTAATTTAGTCCTTAAAATTTCTAGAGAAAGTTTGAGAAACGTGGGGTTGATCTTAACAGTGTACTGAGATATTTGAATCTCAGGTTTCTTCAAAAATGGTGAAAAGGACCAACACTATGTATCTTAATTAGCTTTTTCTCAAAAACCAAAATGCATTAATTTCAAAATATAAGTTCAAGGTACTGCTCGAGTAGCCAACAGGGAATGGGAGCCAGTAAATCATGGATTCCAAATGTAATACCTGAATTACAAGAATGTAATACCTGATCACGGCGAGTGAGGGCTGACCTTAGGAAATGGATTCTTACTGGGAACAGGTAGAGAGCTCCACACAGCTCTCTGAGACAGGGAATAGCAAGTGTTCCTGTTCCAGACAATCAAAGGGAAATGAAAACAAGGACATTGCTGCTGCATCCATTGAAAGACACAGCTTTCAGTTTTCAGCTTCCATCAGTTCTGTGAGGAACAGAAATTGAGGTTCTTCTAAAAGGCAATGAGATCTTCATTTAAAGTCCTAGTGGTTGTAGTCTCTCCTGCTTAGGTGTTTATCACCACTTTTCCGTATTTGAAGTTGTTACTCTTAACTTTTCTCTTTCAGAATCTACTTATTTGCTTAAAGTCACATCATACAAATCAGAAATTTTTAGTTATTTATCCCATTCTTACTTGGATTCTGGCTACATAGTGGAATATAAGTGGATATACCAGCAAATATATTCGCTCACTACTTACTGTCCCAGTATTAATCAAAGCTATTCATATTCATTATTTATTTACATTAATCTCTCACTCCTTTCTAGTCTTTTATCTATATTTGTTTTTCTTAAATGCCTCAAGATTTTGTTGACAAAGTCTTGAAACTGAAGAGCTTTTATAATACATATTCCATCCAAAAGAGGAATTTCAGATGTGCCTGAGGCATGTAGTAGTCATGGAGTTCTAGGAGCATTTGGATACAAACTCCTGTGAAAATCCTAATTTAGGGCTTTAGAGGAATGATTCGTAATTCCATTGAAAGAATCTCTGACATATGGATGTCTCAGTAGGTGCAACTCTGATTGATCACGCTGTATTTCTTTTCCTCTAAACGGCACTAAAAACGTAATTTCCAATTTGACTGGTTGGTTAGTTTGTTCATTTCCTGATGTTTTCTTCCTGAAAGAATGAGGTCACAGTTATCCAAGTTGAAAATCACACTATTACTTCTAGTACATATATTTAACTCTTTGCTTTTTCTATATATTCTTTCACAGTCCAAAACACCCCTTCATAGAATAGCTTCACTGAATCTATTACTATAATATTTACTGATTTCTCACTTTTACTTCAAAACTAAACTCTGTACATCCATTTATCAAGTAAGACCGAAGTTTGGCTTTATGTTCAATGCAAGATTATTGCCAGCTGCAGAGATTGTGGTACAGATTCAAACCTACAGCTAGTGGGCACAATATGTTCATACTAATCCTGTAAGCAGTTTAGTGCTTAGCAGCATATAATTTAAAATTGTTTGGTTGGTGAACCAAATCCTGAAATCCCTTCTGAGCTGCCATTACATTTTCTCAAGGCAAAATGTTAGAATCTTCTGATTTTAGGTTGAGGCCAAAACTAACACCTTGTATAAGCAGGATTTTCATGCAACACATAGCTGCCCCTGTCCCTATGCAAACCACTGTTGAAGACTCTTAGTGTAAGAAACTAATTGTTTCAGCACAGCTTGCAATCTTTCTAAGCCCAAAAGTGGTATTTAACCCAAACATTACGCTACTTTGGGCATAGTGCTACTTAAAATGGTTTATCTTTTATATTTGGCATCTTGATCACTTTTGTTCCTGGGAATAGCTGCACATAAGGTCTGGAAATGCCCAAACAGACAGTAACATCCCAGGTAAGGAGTGTTTGGGTTCTTGGGCAGTTCTCAGAAGTCATGCTTAAAGCCTCCTGTGGAAAGAGGAGATTTGGGACAGCCACACTCTGCTGTGCCCAGCCAGCACAGCCACTCATGCACTCACCTGCCTGTTCAAATCCCTCAGGAAAATAAAGGCACTCTCTCAAAATTTAAGTCACTGGTGACTTTTTTTTTTTTTTTTTTTTTTTTTACATGGTACCTAGACATGTACCTTGTAAGCCAATCTTTCCAGTGTTATCTAAAAGAGACAACTTACAAACACTTGAAACCCAAGGTTTGTAATACAAATGTTGACAGCTTCTTAACTAGAGCAGAACACCAGTTCATTCAGTGTGTATTCACTGTCATTTTCAGTGCTGCTGTGCCATCTGTTCACTCCGTGAATTGTAAATGGTTTTTCGTCTATTGGTTTTAAAACCTGTTGGATAAATTGGATTGTAAAAGGTGAAGACATAAATGGATGACACCCTCTCTTTCTCTTCTCCTTAATTACACTATCTTCCCTGCCAGTATCCAAATGCTGAGAATGGAAAGGTTATTGAAAGTTGTGATGTGATCTTGCAGGAAATCATTGCTATAGCTGTCACTAAGCAGGAAATGCTATCATTAGGTTTGCAAAACATATTCCACAATCACACCCAGTTTTCCAACAGTGATACCTTCTTCGTAGTTTTCCTTCTGAAGGAAAAATTTCCATATTGATTCCTGGCCAAAGATGGCCAGTTAACTTCAAAGTAACTGAAGTGCCTTCAGTAATGGAATTTTCCTATTGTAAGAAAATTGCATGTCTCTGTATATGTATTTTTAAAAAGCTATAAGGTAAGCAATAAAATTGGATTGACTCCAAAATGGAGAGCTTTGAATCTGGCAACATGGAATTCAAACATTTCTTCTATGAATGGTTCTATGTTAAAGAAATAAACAGTAAGTGAAAATTTCATTGTCCTGGGTTATGGAATCAAAAATGTGTATTCTATTTTCATCTGCTGAAAGCAGTTGGGGAATTGTTCTTTATTTCTTGTAACTTTGGAAGGAGGGGGACGGGGGGGAGGGGCGGGTGCCTTTTGGGTAATGGGCCATCAACAGACTATACCCCCGGACTATACCCGCTCCCCCCAGAGCCCCAGAAGCCCCATTTGCATGCATGGTCCTATTGTGGGATGCCCCACCCAGTGGGGGGAGTCTACAATTGCTGCCGGGAAAACTGAGCCGGCCGGGGACAGGCTTCACTTGCTTCACCCCGATTCCTGGGAGGAAGACGGCACCCCATCTCATCTTCGCCAGACCCCATCTCATCATCGCCGGACCCCATCTCACCATCACCTCACCCCCGGACCCCTCCTCATCACTCCTAGACCCTTCCTCATCACTCCTAGACCCTTTTTGGCTACAGGATTGTCCCTGCTCCAACAGAGCCACGTCTGTCATCCCAGGACTCACTTCTGGACTGCTTCCAACACCCTGACTAACAGGGTGCCAGGTGGCAGCTCTGATTCTGTCAGGGCTTTCCCAAATTGTTGTTGTTTGTTTGCTGGTTTGGTGGGGTAGTTTTGTTTCCTACCACATTTGTATTATTGATATTCCTAGTAAAGAACTGTTATTCCTATTCCCAAATCTTTGCCTGAGAGCCCTTAATTGAAAATTTATAATTTGGCAGGGGTGGGGGGTTTGCATTCTCTATTCTAAGGGAAACCCCAGTTTCCCTGGCAGACACCTGTCTTGTCAAACCGAGACAGATTTTGGCGCCCAAGTGTGGGGCACAAGGGCATTGAGACAGAGGAATAACAGTTCTTGTGTACTAGATAGAAGTCTACTGCTCAAAATCATGTGGTCCAGCTTTCCCTGGTTTGGCTGGCACGTGGTTGTGGCTGTATTTCTGCCATTTGCTGGCCCTTATCTAAACATGGGCCCTATAACCAAGGCTACTGTGGCTGGCATCCAGTTTATTTTGTGGGTTAATAAGGTGAGGAATTCGTGGATTTTTAACTTCCTTTGGAAAGCAGGCACATGGATTCAGGGCTATCATAGACTAACTCTGTGTTTCTGGGGTTACTTTAATAATGGTACATATTGTGAGGAAATGGCACCTGGGGAAATTTTCTCCCAATCCTTCACTCAGTTTTTTGGGTCTACTCCACCGGCTTTTCAAGGGTTAAATTTCCCTCTGAATGCTAATGACGTCATACAGTGGTTGGTGCTGCTTATAGGCCTATTCTATTTGGTATTCAGAGATAAAGGGAGACTGGCCTGGGTAAGCACTCTGATAACTACCCCAAAGAATAAAGATGCTGCCCAAGAGCCCACCCCTGTCCCACAGCCAGCCTCAGGCATAAACCACCCGGTTTGGGTGAAGGCTCTGATAAAAGAAATGCATGAGATGAACCAGATGCTGAAAGAGTACATTTCCCCAGCTGGTGAGAAACCTTCGCCCTGCCCTGACAAAAGAGAATCTGATACAGAACCCGCAGACATTACAACTGTCCAGGTTCCAGCTGACACACAGGGGCAGTCACAGCCAGCAGCAGTTGCCCCTGTGGAAACAAGGAAATCTAAAGTGAAAACAGCAAACCCAGAGAGTAAAGATAAGAAGGGAGGGCCCTCACAAGACACAAGGGAATCACATGTTCAGATCATCACTGAGTCCCTGTCGTATGAAAGTCTCCGTAATTTGCAAAAAGATATTGTACGGCGGGGACGTGAGGCTTACACTGCCTGGCTACTTCGGGTTTGGGATCTTATGGGCACAGGTGTCCAACTAGATGGTGGGGAGGCCAGGAATTTGGGACCCTTGACCCAGGACTCAGGTATAAATCAGGTATTTGTAAGGGAGCCTGGACCTCTTTCCCTCTGGCAGCGGCTTTTAACGAGTGTGAGAGAAAGATTTGTCCACAGAGAAAGAATGCAGGAGCACCACCATAGAATGCGCTGGAAAACTCTGGAGGAGGGAATCCAACAGCTGAGGGAAGTGGCAGTACTAGAGGTACTTTTTGGGAGGAGTGGACAGCATGATAATGATCCTGACAAGGTTAGATGCACAGCGCAGATGTTATGGAACCTGGCAAATCTGGGGCCATCTCAGTATACTACATTCATTGCAACCATTAATGCTGAGGACAACCGAGTGACAGTGGGGGCTGTTGCCACTAAGCTTAGGAATTATGAGAGCATGATCAATGGCCCGCTGCAGGCTCATATCTCTGCCGTGGTGAAAGAGCTCAAAGAGGAAATGAGGGAGGTGAGGGAGGAGATGAGGAAGAGCAGTTCCAATGTGGCACCGGTGCGAGTCACAGGCCCCAGAGTCAGAGCCCAACGACCCCCAGCCAGAGAGAGAGGGTACACCCCGAGAGCTGACCTGTGGTTTTACCTGCGTGACCATGGGGAAGACATGGGAGTGTGGGATGGGAAACCCACCTATGTTCTGGCAGCCCGGGTGCGTGAGCTCAAGGAGAGGAACACTCACCAAAGGGGTGCCACTAAAATGAAAGTATCCTCAACCTCCTATGCCCAGGCTGTCAGTAGTCAGGATGCTGGAACCTCTAGTATGTATGCTCAGGGAGGGAATAACCAGTGCTAGAGGGGCCCTGCCTCTAGCCAGGTAGAGGAGAGGGACAATCGGATCTATTGGACTGTGTGGATCCGATGGCCTGGCACATCTGACCCACAGAAATACACGGCTTTGGTTGACACTGGCTCCCAATGTACCCTGATGCCGTCGGGGTATGTGGGAGCAGAACCCATCTCTATTTCTGGAGTGACAGGGGGGTCCCAGCAACTGACTGTATTGGAGGCCGAAGTGAGTTTGACTGGGAATGGGTGGCAGAAACACCCCATTGTGACTGGTCCAGAGGCCCCGTGCATCCTTGGCATAGACTATCTCAAAAATGGACATTTCAAAGACCCAAAAGGATATCGTTGGGCTTTTGGATTAGCTGCTGTAGAGACGGAAGCCATCAGACAACTAAATACCCTGCCTGGTCTCTCCGACGACCCCTCTGCTGTGGGACTGCTGAGAGTTGAAGAACAACAGGTGCCAATCGCCACAGCAACAGTGCACCGTCGGCAATACCGTACTGACAGAGACTCTGTGACTCCGATCCATGAGATGATTCGTAAACTGGAGAGCCAAGGGGTGGTCAGCAAAACCCACTCACCCTTCAACAGTCCCATTTGGCCTGTGCGTAAGTCTGAAGGGGAATGGAGATTGACTGTGGACTATCGTGCATTGAATGAAGTGACTCCACCACTGAGCGCTGCCGTGCCGGACATGCTGGAGCTCCAGTATGAGCTGGAGTCCAAGGCAGCAAAGTGGTATGCGACCATCGATATTGCCAATGCCTTCTTCTCCATTCCTTTGGCAGCAGAGTGCAGGCCCCAGTTTGCTTTCACCTGGAGGGGCGTTCAGTACACCTGGAACCGACTGCCCCAGGGGTGGAAGCACAGTCCCACCATCTGCCATGGACTGATCCAGGCTGCACTGGAGAAGGGTGAGGCTCCGGAACATCTACAGTACATTGATGACATCATTGTGTGGGGAAACACGGCAGTGGAAGTTTTCGAGAAAGGAGAAAAGATCATCCAGATTCTCCTGGAAGCTGGCTTTGCCATTAAGAAGAGTAAAGTCAAGGGACCTGCCCGAGAGATCCAGTTCCTGGGAGTGAAGTGGCAAGATGGACGGCGTCAGATCCCCACAGAGGTCATCAATAAGATCACCGCGATGTCTCCACCGACCAGCAAGAAGGAAACACAAGCTTTCCTAGGTGCCATAGGTTTCTGGAGGATGCACATCCCTGAGTACAGTCAGATTGTGAGCCCTCTGTACCTGGTTACCCGCAAAAAGAACGATTTCCACTGGGGCCCAGAGCAGCAACACGCCTTTGCCCAGATCAAGCAGGAGATCGCTCATGCGGTGGCCCTTGGCCCAGTCAGGACGGGACCAGAGGTAAAGAATGTGCTTTACTCCGCAGCCGGGAGCCATGGTCTGTCCTGGAGCCTTTGGCAGAAGGTGCCTGGTGAGACTCGAGGCCGGCCACTGGGATTCTGGAGCCGAAGCTACAGAGGGTCTGAAGCCAATTACACTCCCACGGAGAAGGAGATCTTGGCTGCCTATGAAGGAGTTCAAGCTGCCTCAGAGGTGATTGGCACTGAAGCACAGCTCCTCCTGGCACCCCGACTACCAGTGCTGGGGTGGATGTTTAAAGGAAAGGTTCCCTCCACCCATCACGCCACTGACGCCACCTGGAGCAAATGGATTGCCCTCATCACTCAGCGCGCCCGTATTGGAAACCCGAATCGCCCTGGGATTCTGGAAGTGATCACCAACTGGCCGGAAGCTGAGAACTTCAGTCTCACCGAGGAAGAAGAACAAGAGCAGGTAACCCGGGCTGAAGAAGCTCCACCATATAACCAACTGCCAGCAGAAGAAGCACGCTACGCTCTTTTCACTGACGGTTCCTGTCGCATCGTAGGGATGAACCGAAAGTGGAAAGCAGCTGTGTGGAGCCCCACAAGACAGGTTGCACAAGCCACTGAAGGAGAAGGTGGGTCAAGCCAGCTTGCCGAACTCAAAGCTGTTCAATTGGCCCTGGACATCGCTGAAAGAGAGAAGTGGCCAAAGCTCTACCTCTACACCGATTCGTGGATGGTAGCTAATGCTCTGTGGGGCTGGCTGGAAAGGTGGAAAAAGGTCAGCTGGCAGCGTAGGGGAAAACCAATCTGGGCTGCTGATGAGTGGAAGGACATCGCCACCAGAGTAGGGAAACTACCTGTGAAAGTCCGTCATGTGGATGCCCATGTTCCCAAGAGTCGGGCTAATGAGGAGCACCGGAACAACGAACAGGTAGATCAGGCCGCGAAGATAGAAGTGTCTAAGATAGACTTGGATTGGCAACATAAGGGAGAGTTGTTCCTAGCTCGGTGGGCCCATGATGCCTCAGGTCATCAGGGCAGAGATGCCACCTATAAGTGGGCACGAGACCGAGGGGTGGATCTAACCATGGACAGTATTTCTCAGGTCATCCATGACTGTGAGACGTGTGCTGCCATCAAGCAGGCCAAGCGGGTGAAGCCCCTCTGGTACGGTGGACGGTGGTCCAAATATAAGTATGGGGAGGCCTGGCAGATTGATTACATCACCCTGCCCCAAACCCGCCAAGGCAAGCGCTATGTGCTGACCATGGTGGAAGCCACCACTGGGTGGCTGGAGACCTATCCTGTGCCTCATGCCACCGCCCGGAACACCATCCTGGGCCTTGAAAGACAAGTCCTGTGGAGACACGGCACCCCTGAGAGAATCGAGTCAGACAACGGGACCCATTTCAAGAACAGCCTTATAAACACCTGGGCTAAAGAACACGGCATTGAATGGATCTATCACATCCCTTATCATGCACCAGCTGCCGGGAAAGTGGAACGGTGCAATGGACTACTTAAGACCACTCTGAAGGCACTTGGCAGAGGGACCTTTAAGAACTGGGAAATGAACTTAGCAAAAGCCACCTGGATGGTCAACACCCGAGGCTCCATCAATCGAGCTGGTCCTGCCCAGTCTACCCCTTTGCACACAGTAGATGGAGATAAAGTCCCTGTGGTACACATGAGAGGTATTTTAGGAAAGACTGTCTGGATTAACCCCACCTCAGGCAAAGGCGAACCCATCCGTGGGATTGTTTTTGCTCAAGGACCTGGTTACACTTGGTGGGTAATGCAGAAAGATGGAAAAACCAGTTGTGTACCCCAGGAAAACCTAATCCTAAGTAAGAACTGAGTGTAGGGGTTCATTCTGCTAGTAGTTCATTGCTTTAGGTATGATGCAGATGATAATAGAATAAGGGGTGGATAATGTCCTGGGTTATGGAATCAAAAATGTGTATTCTATTTTCATCTGCTGAAAGCAGTTGGGGAATTGTTCTTTATTTCTTGTAACTTTGGAAGGAGGGGGACGGGGGGGGAGGGGCGGGTGCCTTTTGGGTAATTGGCCATCAACAGACTATACCCCCGGACTATACCCGCTCCCCCCAGAGCCCCAGAAGCCCCATTTGCATGCATGGTCCTATTGTGGGATGCCCCACCCAGTGGGGGGAGTCTACAATTGCTGCCGGGAAAACTGAGCCGGCTGGGGACAGACTTCACTTGCTTCACCCCGATTCCTGGGAGGAAGACGGCACCCCATCTCATCTTTGCCAGACCCCATCTCATCATCGCCGGACCCCATCTCACCATCACCTCACCCCTGGACCCCTCCTCATCACTCCTAGACCCTTCCTTATCACTCCTAGACCCTTTTTGGCTACAGGATCGTCCCTGCTCCAACAGAGCCACGTCTGTCATCCCAGGACTCACTTCTGGACTGCTTCCAACACCCTGACTAACAGGGTGCCAGGTGGCAGCTCTGATTCTGTCAGGGCTTTCCCAAATTGTTGTTGTTTGTTTGCTGGTTTGGTGGGGTAGTTTTGTTTCCTACCACATTTGTATTATTGATATTCCTAGTAAAGAACTGTTATTCCTATTCCCAAATCTTTGCCTGAGAGCCCTTAATTGAAAATTTATAATTTGGCAGGGGTGGGGGGTTTGCATTCTCTATTCTAAGGGAAACCCCAGTTTCCCTGGCAGACACCTGTCTTGTCAAACCAAGACAATATTGTTGGCTGAAGTCAAATCTTAGAGAAACATGAAGTGTTAATTTGGCACTACGCAGCCTGATTATAAACTGAGGACAACAAAATATATTCATTTGGTTTGATTACCATGCTAGAATGAATCCTAGATGTGTGTTTTGGGATAACTGGCAGTGCAAAGCTTAATGGCAGAACAGAAAATTAATTGTTTTTTTCTTTTGCTGTTTTTTCTTTATAAGTATTTGGGAAGACACCAAGTGTCATGTTAAGGTTGCTTTGGAAGTGATTTCAAAGCTATAGCCAGATCTGAATGTGAAAATAACATATAGTTCATACAAAGAAAATCTCATTTGTGGAACACCAAGTACCTCCTCTTTAGTAATACTATATCTAACTTCTCCCTCTGCTGTCCTCAGCTTTGTCCTTGGCAAAATGCTGTCCAAATGCAGAGGGCACTTGCAGAAACTAACCCGCAGGGCATTCAATTTAAGATATAGCAAAACCCACAAAAATAAATGGAGTGCTTCTTTAAACACAAGCATTACTAATATTTATAGTTTATGGAACAGTGGAGGGATGAGTCTACGTTAGAGATTGCATACTCTTCTCCTCAGTTTAAAATACTTCCATGGACCTCAGCTGGATTTTTTGAGTGGAATGGGAGAAGCAATACAAGATAAACAGGCAAAATTATAACAGTAAAATATTTAGCAAATCCCTCAGGATACAGAAGGGAGAATCTTTCAGGAAAAGACAAAGTTACAATAGCACTTCTTCTGAAATATATGTAGGTGCTTTTGGTCACATAGTATTACAAACCATTCCTTCTCCACCAAAGTTCAGACATCTTATTTCTTATTTCCTGCTTCTACAGTGACAGGATGCTCTGCAGATGAATAAAGAACTAGCAGGTCTCTTTGAACTGTGAGGGGTAAAAAGAAACCTTTCTGTTGCAATATGACACAAAGGAACGACACATGCTGAGATGTCCAAGGCAAAAAAGGGCAGTTTATTTACAGGCTTTAACATTTATAGAATTCCAGCAGTGACCATGGATTGGAGGAAGAAAATTGTCCTCTCCAACCACACTGGTCAACCCAACAGTCCATCAATTCTCTCCTCCTCCAGAAAGGAATGCAAAACAATCACTATTTACATGAATAGTGCGTGAGAACTCCACTAGAAAAACGCAAACATCAGAAGGCTGAAGGAACTTTAGGAAAACTTTAGAAGAACAGGGCAAGACCTTTCTTTGAAAATATCAGTAAGTAATACTGTGCTAACAACAAAATCACCAATCACTTCTGCAGAACATATATAATCATAGAGCTTTTATTTGAAAATTATTAGTCAAATGGATGGATATAATTAAAAACTGGAGAACGGGACACTGATGCTGGGAGCACACTTGTTAAGAAACACATTTCTATAAAAGTACCATAAGTTTATAAATAGATAGATAAAATAAGAAAAGAACTAGACTAGAGTCTCAGTTTATAGAAATAAATTTACATGAATTCCTCAGTCTAAAGGCTGCTGTCTTGCTGTGAGTTTGTATTCTCATCTGTAGTGGAAGGCTTCTGCCACCAAAGTTGGGAAAATCAATGTGGACTCAACTCTGATTTATGATTAGTTAACTCTTAAGCCTCTTGCAAATCTCATGTAAAGACATGACATTCATAATAAAAAACCTCAGCACTCAAGAATCAGAAATGTCTTTTCTATCTTTTCTTCATTTATGGTATTGTAGTATTACTTTGGCAACTTATTGATAAGCATTGATTTCCTCTAAAAACCATGGAATGTATTCTAGCAGCTCTAAAAGTCTTCTGTGCTTAGACAGAAACCTTATTAAATCCACATATGCTGCATGGTATCCATAAGCTTCATTTTCAATGTAGTCCTTACAACATATTCTAAGGGATATGTTACTGTTTTCCATATCAAGTGACATGTGAAGAGACAGTGGAAAGCAGTTAATTATAGCCTAGTTCTAAATATCACTTACTAAAAAAATTACTCCCTACAGGCTGACTGTAAACATTGTCAAGCTTTTTTCTCCCCTCTGCTATGTTCAGAGCTGTACAATTAAAATCCCTGGAACAGAGTGATAGTTTAGCTCGGGTGAAGTCTGAACAGAAAGAGTGCTTGATGTGCATTACATTTCTCTAGTGCTTTTGACAAGAGAGTTTATTTTTTTAAGCAAATGTTAATCAAAGCTCATATAAATTTGAGTCAATACAAATGCCAGTATATTCAAAGAGGATGGGGGAATTATTTGTTTTATAAAAATGATGAGATATTTATCCAACCACATATTTAACAGAAATTGCTCAAGAAGTGTTTTTAAAATGTATTCTGAATTTGGGAATGTTATTATAAATTTTATCCTTAAAAGGGATTAAAGAAACTGAGCTGCAAAATTTTTGCCAACAGCCACAGCACTAATTTTTTCCCATATTTTCTTACTTTTGAGCTCACCCAGAATGCAGCAAACTCTGTATGAAGTGCTGGAGTCACCACTTAACACAGTGGAGCCCCTAGGATAATGCTGGGAGCACCATGGTTTAAGGAAGCAGCAGTTCAACTACCTTAGTAAAGCTGCCACTCTTAGGTCACAGGCAAAACAATTTCCTCGTAGGTCTCAATAATTCTGTGCATGTAGATAGCTGCTGGAAAAGTAAAAGCAGATTATTTCATGAAGGAACTTGAAAGAAATATGAAAATAGTCTTTGGGTTTTTATGAAAAACCAGAGTTTTTTAGCTCAGATCTGTTTATGAGTGCTGCCATGATATTCTGAGCATTACAAACTAGGCACCCAGGAGTGTAATTATGAACCTGAGTTTGCATCATACCTCCTGTGAACAGAGGAAAAAATGTCAAATCCATACCAAATCTGTATTACTGTTTTGTTTTCTTTGCCAAGCTGAAATAATTAAGAAAGAAAGTGTTTTGCACCTCATTAATTCCTAATCATTCCCTAGAGTTGCTGTTTTGCTTTGGGTTTGGACTTTTTAAATTATTATTTTATTGAGTTTTCGTTTCATTATCACAGATGTCATATTTTGATAAGCTAGATCTAAGTTAAGGTCTAATCTAAATCAAATTTGTTTTCCTTCCTTGCATTGTTCAAAATACTGACATAAATAACTGAAATTACTCTTAAATATTTTCAGCCTTGAAACAGTAGTATACATCTTATCCACTATGTATGTGCCTGTGGTTGTCCATCAAGAACATTGAATCAGTGCCTGCTTCCACAAACAAAACAAAACAACTCCCCCCAGCAAATAACTCTTACCGTCTGAACCAGTTGAATAAATTATTTATGAAAAATGTTATAACTGTGCTTATTGGAATAACTTTCATATTTTAAGTTTGTCCCTGAAATCCACCTTGAGGATTCTTATACCTACTTATGTATAGACTTATAGTAGTTCCTTTATCTAAAGCATCAAAAGTAATTTTTGATATGCAGGAGACAGTGTCTTTCAACATATTTCAGCAATAATTTATTTATTTAAATGTGCTGTCCTTGATCCATTCTGAATTTATAAAGGGAATGCTTAATGGAACAAGAAACAAAATATTTTGAAAACCCAACTTGTTTGAAATTGTTTTAGAACAGGGGATATGTTGCTCTTAGGTTTTCCGAGTCTCAGAAAGTCAGAGATTATTAATATAGTCTTTTCCATATAGAAAGGACAGGGCAGAATTCCAAAATTCCAAAATTTCAACGCCCCAAATTCCTAATCTGCATAAATTATTTATTTGTAGAACCTGCACATATGTTGGAAAGATGAGCCTTAAGGGATGATTGTCAGCTGACTGCCTTTTTGTGGCAGATGCATACTCCAACTCATTTCAGAGTTTTCCTTAATTTTCCCAGGGTATTGGTATGGAATCATCACATCACTGCATTCCCTCACAGCTCCTGGAGCCAGCTCAAGAATGTGGTGGGTGAGGTGTTACAGCCTGAGCAGGCTCCTCTATCAAGAGCAAAGCAACCAACATGCAATCATTGCTGCATGAGGAAATCACATAAAACCCCAGAGATTAACAAAAAACTCAGGTGAACAAATCTGAAAAAACTAATAGAAAAAAAATTAAAAAAATAATAAAAATCAGGCATTTTGCTGTTCAATTTTTATCCTTTTCTTTGTAAAATATTTAGGACAAAATTTAAAAAGCCAGATAAATTTATATGTTGCTCATATAGTTTAGCTTTGAACTGTACAATACTTTCACTTTGCCTACCAAAGTCACACTCAGGTGAGCTGATTGTGACATTCCAGATCTGCCTTTGCTCGCATGAAACCTCCCAGCCGTGGTACACCAGTGTATGACCACAGTTTAATTCAATAAAACATTGCCCTGTTTCCATGTGTATATGATGCTAGAAGCACTTAGATATAAAACAACTCTTAATTCTCCAAAAAAAATTCTAGGGATGGAATGAAAACCTTGAAATATCTCATATCTTCCACATTTGGTAGGACATCTGTGGCAAATAACATTGAGGCAATTATAAAGTTGAAGAATTTTACCATTTTATCATAATAATATTAAGTATATTTATTAAGGAAAATTAATAATTGTGAATTGCAAGTCTCCCTCTCTACTATGTAATCTTAATTGTTATTGTCTAAGCCACTCTAGAGCAATGCATGTTCAAGTCTGGAATATAAATTCAGAATAGAACTTGATGTTCATTCACCATCATTCTTTTTTTACCAGATATTTTTTAATGGCAGGTTGGAAGTCTTGGAATGCTTTCTTCATAGAAAAAGAAAAATTTTGAAGAATTCTTGACCCCAGAACTTTCTTTCAAAGATTATTTAAATTGCTGTATTTCCCGTTGCTGATTCATGTGGAAGAGGGAAGGGAAGGGAAGGGAAAGGGAAGGGAAGGGAAGGGAAGGGAAGGGAAGGGAAGGGAAGGGAAGGGAAGGGAAGGAAGGGAAGGGAAGGGAAAGGGAAGGGAAGGGAAGGGAAGGGAAGGGAAGGGAAGGGAAAATACTAATATGAAAGTTGTTATAAATTAGAGTAATTGTTATAAAATAGAGTAACACTTCTGGATTCACTGTCATCCTTGGGCACTCATAGACTATCTAGTGGGTGTGAATCTGCCTGTTTTCTGACATCAGAATTCAAAGGTTGCCCTGGGGACAAGAGAATGAATATTCTGAATTCTTCGTTAACACTGTGTATTTTACCTGTCATTCCAATGGCAAACACCACCAGATTCCACAGTGCAGCAGTTAAATCATTTTCCAACTGATTTAAACAATCCAATACCAGCTGACATCTGATAAAACCAGCTATTAGCCTCATCAAGAGAATTAATTGGGGTGTATATTTTGATAAATTATGTTGAAGCAGTAAAAGGGAGTAAGAATTTAACTTGGCTATGGAGTGGAAGCCCCAATCCCATTTCCACAAACAGACTTTTTCTTTTAATGGCATAGCTAAATAAATTATGTGGGAGTGAGAGAATCGAGGAAACAGGGAAATAATGAAAGAGGAGTGAGTAGGGTAAAGAAAAGTACATGCAGAGACCAGGCTAAGAATCAAGTGGTACTTTCTTTTGCAGATGGGAGAAGTGCATCAGCTATGCACTTTTATAAAACAGATAAGACTGGCATTTGTTCCAATGTGTTCCTTCTCAAAGTAGTTACCTTGGATCTGGCAACTAAACACTGCTGGCTCACAGAAGAAAACCCAAACTCCAAACTACCAAGGACACCTGTCTTAAAGGACATACTGCTACTATGGAGATATAATTCAGAGACACAAAAAACATTGGGAGGGAATCACATTTATCCTTGGGATTTTTAGCTCTAAAAATCCCTGTATACTTCAAATACTATTAAACAGGGCTTCCTTGTGCCATTTAACACGTGCTTTCTTAGACAATACAGATTTCCTCTCAGGTGAAAAAGTTTTATTTTGGTCTGCGTCATCAGATTTTTTGCTATTGTTTAATTAAAAAGCACTGGTTTGTGTCAGCTATAAAACTATAATACAGCTATGATCAGTAATCTTCAGAGTCTTTTGTGTGAAAGTAAGTAGGAAATGGTCACCAAGGATAATTAACGAGACTGTGAGACCTCAACTTTACTTCCTTTTGCCTTTTCTTGGCTTTTAGAGTTGCCAGTACTTCTGTAAGGGAGTAAATTCTAAAAGATGCAAATTAATTTTATTTAAACAAGTAAAAAATAAATTATTTTTCTAATTTTTCCCTGACTGTTCAGATTTCAGTCACGCAATTTTGCAGTGCTTACAACAACCTGGTGACTATAACACCAGTAGGCAGTGTATTTTAGCTTTGTTTGAAAACCTGACACACTGAAGTCAGTGCTTGAAAACTGTGTAGCATTATGTACTCATGCACTTCTCATT